>OX637586.1:4318164-10239214 GCA_951800085.1 Comarum palustre | reverse complement strand
GATCGAAACGGTCAACCATAATTCATCGTCAATTATCACATGAAAACGCTCATATCTACCTCAATATGACGTAGTTTGGTCGAACATTCCACACAATAAACTCTCAGGTAGATGAGACTTAACCGCTCATATACAATTTTTGAGACATTTACCTTTCGACGATTGAGCTCTCCATTGAGAATGATAATAGTGAAAATGGTTGACCGCTATTATTGGCACTGAGACGTTATCTGAATTACATGATTTTTTAACCATAGCTGTATTACACCATTTCGATCACATTTTATTTCACGATATTTTTGATAATTTTTCTTCCTATGTATAGTTAGTTCACAAAGTTTACATTTGTTTACAACCTACTAAACAAGTTATACAACATTAGTAAACACATTGTGATTTCGATAGCTAAAATTTATAAATGAAAATTTGACAGTCTGATATGATTATTAGGAGGAAACATATCTATGATATAAAATTTAACTAGATCCGACAATATTAAAAGTTTGATCGAAACAGCCAACCCTAATAGTTGCTCTTCAGGTATGAAGTTGTTAATATGCAACGTAGACTAATGTTGCTCCTCATTATTTACTGCATATTTGATGGTTCTTGTGGTGGTTGATTTTTTTCCAGATCATTGAAATAGTCAAAGACAGAGTCAGAAATGTAAGGAGTGGAAAATTTAGGTGCTGGGTCTATAATGAAGCTACTGCAAGTTGTGGCGGCATCTGTTACTGCTGGTTGTCTTCAAGTTTCCACAGTTGCATTTTTGGGCATCTTGTTGATATTGGAAAATACTGTGTAAAAGTCAATCAGTTGATTGGAATGTATTCCTAAATTTTAAGCCATCATGGTCGAATTGGTTGACAAGTTCTCTACATATTGCAATACTTGTTAAAGTTCAATTTCACTCCTATGTGGATCTCATGTATTTGCAGCATTTATAGGGCCTGTAATGGTACACCAGAATAGGGTACAAATTATAGTGGTTTGCAGGATGTCAAGAAAGTAATAATACAAGGGTCTCTCAAAAGAGAAATGAACCTTACCTATCTCATGTTGCCTCTTAATGATTCAGACTGGTGTTTCTGGTATCAAGGTGGAGTGCTTAATATTTTGAAAGCTGTTCATTCGTATCATTATTCAGTCACTTATCAATGAACAAATGAAGGACCTGGTACCTTGTAGATATTTTCAAGTTATACTGCCGTGTTTGACTGAGGTCACAGTATAGCATGGTTCGGCCTTATTTTTATTTTGGGGGAGGAAATCCATTAAGAACCTTCTTATTGAAGATTAGTTGAGAACTTTTTTGTTTCATCCTCTTTTCGATCACATATTCACATCTCAACCGTATAGTTTGTAGATATATATGAGTAGATCATCTTTACAAATTTTCATACAAATTGAAATTCGTTAAGACATTCATAAATGTAATTCACCGATTATAAACTTGAATGATACTTGTTTGACATATTTAGACAATCCATTGATTTGATCTATTTCGATGCCTTAACGATCACCAATTTGACTGAAAATTTGTAGAAGTGATCTACTTATATAGACCTATAAACTGAACGGTTGAGATGAAAAATATGATTGAAAAGTGGGTATAATAAACCATTAAGAAGAAAGTCTTCAACAAGAAGATTCTCAATGGATCCTCTCCCTTTATTTTGGTTATTATTTTATTTTTAGTGAATTTTGGTTCTTATTAAATCCATGGACTTTTAAAAATTCATACAAATCTTGGTAAAACAATATAGTAGAATCTGTCAAACTTCATATTGAATTAAAATAATCCATAGATTTTATAAATCAATTAAACTTTATGGATTATAAAAACTCATTTGAATTCCATTAAAATCTAGATTGAATACACCCCTTAGCTTTTTAATATAGGGGTTTAGATTATGCCATTTGTGATATTATAAAAGGTTTCTTCAATTTTACTTTATTTTTTGGAACTATTCATCTTATATATGTAAAATTGATATATGAAATTGGTAAGCAAAATTTATATATAAAAGTGGTATATGAAATTGTGCGGCCTAATTGTGGCTATGTATTTTCTTTTTGAAAAACTGAAAATAAGTAGTTTTTTTTCATAAAAAATAATATTATGTAAATGACACATAATTTTTTCACACCGGGCCTTAAATCCTTCAAGATCGGCCCTGTTCGAAAGCGAACTATTTGAAAAGATACATTAATACATCCAGCTGAAAATACATGTCTATATCTAAAAACCCAAAGCTTTTTTTCGGTATGTCGACAAAATTACAAACCAAATGGAGTAGCCAATGATGCACTATTTGTTAAATGAAGCTTGTTATAATGTATAGATTTTGTAGAAATACCTAATATATTATGATGTTCTTACAATATAGAATATATGCGTAATATCTTCTTTATATTGTGACATTTTATTAATGATTATGTCGTAAGCCTTAATATTTAATAAAAAATATTAACCCAAACTACTTTTGAAGAATTAATCTTTCAAAAAGATAGATAAAATCATAAAATACACACGGAAACGATATATGTCCAAATCTATCATACAGCAACGTAACAAAGTTTGGTGTGTGACTCAATTAGGCCTAAAAATATAAATAATAAGAGACAGTATTCAACGTAGGCCCCATTTCTTTACCCATGACTGGTGGAGTTCGCCGGCATCCACCAGACGTCGCGTTTCTATTGGCCAGTTAGTGGCTGCGGGTTACGGTGACAGCGGTGGTGATTTTAACATTCAGTCACTGCCAGCTTAACTGAAACCCGGACAAAAATAATGAGGTTCTGTTCTTAATTCGGTCTGATGTGATGGTCCCATGTCGCTTTCTCTTTTTCCGACCTTTTTATTATTGCCGGATAATATTAATAATTTTTAATCACTTTGTCTAAGGGTATCACGGTAATTACATTTAAAAGGCCTTTGAACTTTTGGCGACCCATTTTAAATGAATGATTAGGCATTTTGGATTAAAATAAATTAGATGGTTGATTGGATGAGGTGGGGTCGGGTTTCGAGATTATATTCCCCACGTGAACGTTTATGCCTGGCGCCATCTTTTGAATTTCACGGTGGGTGATTTCGGGATTTCACTGCTGGATAGTCAACCTTGAAATGGTCGAAATCAATGGCTCCGATACATTCGCCTATTGGGAAACTCTGAGCAATTTGTTTAGGAAATTTATTTCAACAATGACAAGGAAGATAAGTGGTGGAGAGATTAGGTTAAAATATTGGTGTTGGCTTTGACCAAAAGGACAAATATATTGGTGTGGGAAATAATTGATTAATAAATTTAGTCGTATTCATGCCCAAAAATCGGGTCCAACTCATATTCCATTGTTTCAAAGATGACACCAAACTTATTTATTGTGTGGAGGGATTTTTTTAATTATTTTTTATTTTATGGATGAGATATTTGTAAGTACTTTACTTGATGAAACATACTTTTGTAAGGATCAAATGTGCCATGAAGTATATAGAATTATAGATAAGGTTAAAGATCACAAACGGACCGTACAATATGGGTCGGCCAGGTCTATAAAAATAAGCACTTAGACTCAGCTCGGTCCGTGCGTGATAAATTGAGACTTACGGTTCGGTTCATTATAAATATATATATATATATATATAATATAATATGAAGATTTTATATTTATAAATAATATAAAATTAGTTTTAAGTATGAATAATAATCTATAAATATTAATAATTATTATTTTAGTTCTCTTTTTCTATTAAAAAATTATTTTTAAAACATTATTAACTATAAACAATGATCATATGATTCATATATCACATTTTATTTTTTTGATTGAAAATGTTAGACTTTATTATAATCAAAAGATTGCATAGAGACGATGTACAAATACATCAAGAAATAAAAACATATGAAAGTAAAATTGAAATAAGAACAACACTAAACCAATAACGTCAATGCTTGTTTTACACTTTCGTATTGCAGACGTTGAACGAGATGAGTAGTCGGTGATTTGATTATCCATTAAAAACCAATGCACAAAACAATAAAAATCATTCTGGCATCGGGATGAGGGTAATTTTCCACCTGAAAAATTGAAGCCGACCAAGTGTGATTCCAGACATGGTCGTGTTGGCAGACAATCCTTCACAAACAAATACCATAATTATGGGTCCGTCAACCAATACCAAAACCAGTGTATATGAGAGAACCAACTACATTGGCAAAAGGTCCACAAATAAGAAGAAAACAAATTTCAGGCCCTAGGCCCAATCGATCCCCCCGGATCTTAAACCCATACTCGGCCCCAGATCCAAAACCAAATTCGGCCCAGAACACATGAATGAGCCCAAATCCACTTCGACCATGATTCCAGCCAACACCCTGCCATCAAAAATGCCACACCACCACCGATCATCCAGCCTGCTAACCCTTGTCCAAATGTTCCATGACTCCAATCTCGTTTGCACAAATGCACCTCACTAGACTTTTTGATCGAGACACAATCCATCCCGGCCTCCATCCTAAATCTGCAATCTATCAAACAAGACCACCCTTTCACAAACACATACCCAGATCTGAAAACATGAAAACAAAACCTGACCAACCTGAACATCATAGCATCTATGAGTCGAGCTCATTATGGTCTTACTGGATGAGACCCTCTCACCGCATCATGCTTGATGCCAACCACCATGGCTGAGAGCCTCCCTTAACCCATTCATCTCTTCGTTGGATTTGAACAGAGGAAGAAGTGACAAACCGAGATTTCGCCCACGACCAAAGATTTGGCAAAGCAGAAGCCTGACAGAATGCGGTGACAAGCCGATTCTCCAACGGTGAAGGAGGAGGGCACAGAGAGGTCAGGGCGGCACTCTCCCAACCCTAGCAGAGCGAGCTCTCTATGTATTCTCATTAATCCGAGAAAAATCCTGTATATATCGCATTTCTTTAGTTTGTTGACGAAGAAAAAAAAGAATCGATAAAAAGTGTGAATAATTTTCATTTGTTATTGTTTTGATCTACAATAATATTAACTCTTAACTATTTTCAATTTTCGACTAGAAACAGACTCGTCTTAAACACGATCTTATATGTTATGGGCTTGGACCGTAAACCGGACTGGGTCTTACATTTGAGTAAATGAGCTGACCCAAACATGAGCATGTTATGACGTTGTTCAGCCCAAATAAGGTCTGAAGCCCAATTATGTAGTCCGGCCCATTTGCCACCTCTACAAATAGAGATAAGGTAGATGAGCATGAAATCATTGAATTCGGCCATGCTGATTTCTCTGCCAAAAGTAGCCCTTAGACCATCTCCAACAGCTTCCTCAAATTCTTGGTTTTCTCAAATTTGGGGAAGATTTTGGGTGTTTTTCCCCAACAGATTCTCTATAATTTTCTCCAAAATGGGGAATGTGAGGAGAGAGAAAACCAAATTCCCTATATTTGCAGCAAACTCTAAAATTTGAAGGAAGGATTTGGGGAATGAACATAAAATCTCCAAAATAGAGAATCTGTTGGAGTTGGAGAAGAAAAATTGCTTGAAGCATTGCCTTTTGCTTCCCCATTATAGAGAAATTATGGGGAAGCTCTTGGAGATGGTCTTACAGTCTTCAAGCAGGAACTACTAATTTACATCTTATGAATGCTCATTACAATGCCTAAAGGATTGATGGGAATCAAACAACGATCATTGCAACTTGATTGACAACGATTAGTGCCCATTAAGATAGAGATTTTAAGTCGAGCAATTATATGAGTGTGTGTGAGAATATACATGCTCTTACGGGTATCAGTCCAATACTATGCCTCCACCTTAATATTAGTACTGAAGCTGCACGGCTCACCCAGTCAGTAACAGTTGTTGAATCTAAACTCTGGTCGAGAGATGGTGGACTCGTCTACCTCAGCTTTACTGGAATATGAGGTAGGAAGTATCGGAGACTCTGAGTTCATCTTTGTACGTACTAGACTGGAAAAGCTGCAGTCGAACCCCCTTATTTGAAAAAATAAATCTATATTTATTATATAACATTGTAAGTTGAGATGAGAGTCACTCTGAGTTCCAACTTCGTACTAGAGAATATGTATGATGCCACTCGCATTAATATATCTTTGTTTTACGTTTTCACTGAGAAAAAGAAAGGAAAAAAAGACTTCAGAGTTGTGCTTGAAAAAGAGTTAGAATCCAAACATCAATACCTTTGTCATATCTACATGAGCTACGATGAGTTCTAGAGGGGTGTTCTCAGAAGTCGTCGACAATATTTATCAGCGTGCTGCTTCGTATTAGGGATTAATGGGTGGAATACAGATAGCAAATCTTCGAAGTGTATTAATGAATCTCCAAGACGTATTGATGAATCTCAGAACAACAAGGAAATACACAAAATCAAAGAGTGAAGAGAGAAATCATTAAGACTCGAACTGTATTGATGAATCTCCATGATGTAAACATTGTCTTGCTTTGTTTTGCACTCCATTGCAAAGAATAGTAAGGTTTCAAATTTTCTAGATATCAACATTAGTTGACAATGGGTAAAGAAAAACCACCCTAAAATAATGCTCCCCCCAAAACTAAACATGATAGACCTGCAACTTCTACAGTTCATCGTGAACAAGCTTTTAACAAGTACTTTGATGCCTAGAGTATTTTGGGGGAGATACAAATCATGCCTCTTAAGTTGTATCTAGAGTTACGGCTTGTAAAAATGGCAGTAGAGAAAAGTACTCGAGGAAATTGGAGCAGCATCACCATTTTAAGGGCCATCGACAAACATCAAGTGAATGTGTTCTATGACTAACTTGTCAACAAGGCAAGCTCCTTCTCCTGCTCTTTCTCCCGATAACTCTGAGCCATTGAAGTGATAATCTTGACAAAGAAGTTTAATAGCATAAGCCATACCAAAGTGTTCCAGATCGATGCAAACGAGAAATCCCACGTTTTCACCTAAAGAAGAGGAGTATAAATCAGATGAACGAATAAACCAAATGCTGGAAGGTTAAAGCCTTTGTAGATCATGGATTCACAATACCTTGATATTTGAAGATCCGGAGTAAGAAGGTGTCAAATATTTGTCTTTTGCTCCATCAATTTTAGCAATGAGGTTGGGCAGGACAGCAGCAAAACCAGGTATGAAACTGAATACCCAAATCAATTCATTCTCAATCCAATTTAGAAGTTGATTGTTGCAAACTGAGATGATGAAAACTGTCTGCATAACAAACAACAATAACTAGATTATAAGACAATAGAAAACATTTGGAGAAACTAAAATAAAATATTTGGGAAGACACCTAAAATATGATTCTAAGAATAGGCATATATGGAAAAAGTAAAAGAACTTTAACAAACCTGCAGGTGGGTTTTGATAATTGCCTTTCCAATCACTGTTGCCAGAAAGAATTTCCAAAATGGAATCCCAAATTGTCCACACATAATCCCTGCTAGGTCAAAAAGAGGATTTGGCACCTGAGACGTATCAAAGGTAAGTGACGAACACAACTTAGAGATGAGCATCAAGATGTTGCTCATTATATACAACTAAAAAAGAAGTCCAACTTTAATATCTACAAACACTGACTTTAATGTACTTCATAAAAAAATCTCAGATTTAAAAGTTGTATATCATCTCCAGATCCTAAGGTAAGATGCATTTATGGAATGGTAATGTAAATCCAAAATTTTGTGTTAGGATACACCATGGCATACAGTTTGATAAATAAGAACAAATATATGGAAAATGCATAAGAGATCACTCTGATAAAAAGAAAATAATAAGATATGTTCAAATGCCATTCAAGTAGCAAAGATGAAAGATTTTCGAACTAACCGAAGCAAGCACTAAGATTGTAAAGAAGTTCAATTGCTGTGAGTGTGATAAAAGCCAGCATTTGATTTGGTGTAGGCGAGTAGCTATGTACCCTTTTACTTCATCTGAGGAGGTATCCAATTCTTTCATTGCATCAATCTTGTTACCAGCTAAGCTTGCTACATAAACAAGTAAACAAATGAGGATCAGAATATATCTAACTTCATACCACTTCATTGCAGAAAATATGCCTGAAACTTCAGATCTTGTCTGAAATTGATACATCACTAGTTCCACATAGAGAAATTCACTTCCAAATACATTTTTGTGACTCAGCACCAAAGGATATGCTAAGCAGTTTCAAGGACAAACTCTGCATTTTTATTTATCAAGTCACACAACATCAACTTAACTTCAGTTAATTGTTTGATCACTCAAGCTGATCAAGGTTCCAGGGAGGATTACTGTCTGTAGGTTGACAATACGGAAAAGTGCTTACCTGCTCTTGAGATGAAATATGGAGGAAGTTCTCCAATTGCAGTCCCAATACCCCATAACACAGCCTCTAACTGGACCTGTGGTAATATGCTGCTTAGTGGAACCCGCAAACCATGTGATAAAGAAAACAATGGGGGTCCAAACTCAGAGCAGTTTTTATCAAGCCACGAAGGACTACTGTATAGCTGTATTGTATCATAAGAAGCATTTTTCAAATCAACTCGGCCACACTGCATAGCTTTTATAGTAAAGAACGCAATATGAGGTCCCAGATAAAGGACAAATGTGTGCAAACCCGATCCTGCATGAAACTCAAACAGAAGATGATATTACAATCTATCCACCTTATATCAAGCATATAAGTCAATGCATACAAGGCAAGATCTTGGTAAGCATGTTCAGGAGACATGATGTTTCGAGTTCCAAACTCAAAATACCATGACAACAAGATAACAAATAGATAATTTTTCATGTTCTAATCTTAGCAAAATAAGAAAGTCAGATGAGTAGGAATAATCATACGACTTACCAAGACCAATTGAAGATGCAACTCCAAGGGCCACCCACCACAACCCAAATTGGAAATATTTGAAAAGCTCCTCAAAATGCTGCAGATACATATTTGATTGTGAAAAGAACTACTACATAAGATCAGTTCTGTCAATTGTCCAACTAAAGAATGCATTCATTAACAACTTGGAGGTACATATTTGATAAGAGGATATATCCCACAAAACAACATCACAACGAGGAGCCCTCTAGAAAATGTGACTTGCTATAATTTATCAAGCAGGTGGAGCAGGGTTTGATTAACCATATTATTAGCGTCATTTGTTATCACAGGGACCAAAATATCGGCAAGAAGGAGGCTTATATATTTTACCCTCATCAGCATCATATTAGGAGCAATATGTTCATACTTAGATACACAACTCAAAATAAAGAATATATATGTCAACAATGATCTACAAAGAAACATACTTTCTCATGGGGGCCATCAATGGTTGCTAGAAGAATTCCAAGAGATGATGCCACAGCACTCAACAGCATGAGCCAGCCACGTCTAGCCAACAAATACGACATTGAACTGTTAACATATTGAAGTACATACAAGATGAAGAACTTCAATGTTCTGAAGGGTTGTGTAGTTAGAGTCAAGTTATCTAGTTCCTCTTGATGCATCTTGCGGATTTCTGAAAAAAAAAATTGCAAATCTATTAAGCAAAACGATTCGGGACAATATAACTGCCCGTATAGAGTGATCATATATTGATAATCTTCTTTTTTTCCGTGCTAGTAATCTTATTATTGCTGAATAAAAGGGTGGTGGAGAAAACACAAAAAAGGGCCAATTAACATTACATATGACGTTGTATATTCTCACAAAACTCTTTAGTTTACAGAGACACTAAAGTACTTCAGTTGCATATACAATTCCAAGATGGAAACTTTCACAGGAAACCCTGAAACATATTACTTATCTAAGCACAGCAAAACCTGATGTTCCAGAAAGAACACACACACACACACAATGAAACCTTGTCAACCAAAGCCACTCAAAGAACCCATCAAAAGTTTGTTAGCAATATGATTCTGTAAGGCATGGCTAAGACTAGGGACAAAGAAAAATCCAATTGGTATTCTAATTAATTCGAAACCCAAGCCTAAGACATTAATCTTCCTGCTCTCTCTCACCTAATATAATTCTTTGCTCAATAAATCCAGTTCTCACCTAACTCCCAACTAAATTAACAGAAAAAACCAAATCTTCCTGACCTAGATTTATATTATTCTTTTATATGATTATTACATGAATAACATACACAACATGAAATTCAGAGATGGGTATTTGAAAGTGAAGGACTTGCCTGAGATCGCAGTACCGATGCTACGCTGAGAGGATGAAGAAGCAGAGTTTGCTCGTTTACGTGACCCCATTAGGCTCACGTTCAACAATAATCAAAAGCTCTCTGTTTTCATATATAATCTCTTTGTAATAAGCTCTCTCTAGCTTACGGGGAGCTAGAGATTCAGAGATTGGAGTGACTCAAGTGCTTGGAAAACAATCAAAACTTCAGATCTACTGAGGACCCAAAAAATAGGGACAAGAGAAAGGAAACAACCGCAGGAGTTTGCGTCAAGTGCCCGAGTTCTCTCCTGTTTTCGCAGAGGGTTCACTACAGTCCCCAAACTTTGGTGTTTAAAACCAAACGCTAAAACCCTCCTTAAATACTTAAAATTTCCGTATTTTACAATTATTGATACGACTCATTTGACCCTTCAACCTTATCCTGTGCTAAAATCCACCCTACCATCTAGGCCGAAACTCTACCCGACCCTCCATTAGAGCGGTGTAGCGCTCCGTAGCCATGAATTTAAGCCAATAAGAAGTCAACACGACCGAAGGACGTGCCAACAACTTATTAACCTAAAGTCGTAGGCTTTTTAGTAAGTAAAATAAAATTAAACTTTAACTAGAGTGACACCAAATGAAATTCTTAAAACATTCATCAGAGATTTTCCAATTTCGCGGAAGGTGGACAAATTAAAGGGTCAATTAAAAACTTTAGCGACAACAATAAAAATATATAACATGATTAACAAATCAAGGAGACATCTTTACTGTATATGTCAAATGCTCTGGTAAATGACTCGAAGGGTAAAACAGGAAAAGTGAGTACAACTTGGACCAAACATCGATGAAGGAATGAGACTCCACCCACACAGCTCTCTCTATCTATCCCTTCATAGTACACAGTACCTGCAAACAATCTGTTGTAGGGGTGAGCGTCGTCCTCGCGTGCTCACATATAGGCCCACCAATGATAGGTTTGAAAACCATATATATATATATACGTGTAGATTTTAGCTCGTAATAAAACCATTTCGAAAATCCTTGGCACACAAAAACATCATTTCATATCTTTCGGGAAAACTGTGCAGAATGCTAAAACAGGGGCCAGAGCGCTCAATGAACAATACAGCTTGTAGAGCTTCACGAATCTCTGTGACCGAATCCCGGGTTTGTCTATACAGCAAACAGTGGCCAACTACCTATGCGTCTGAAGAAGAATAGTAGCGAGAGTGTCCATTTACTGCTGATGCCTAACAAATCTCTCGTAACAGTACACCGCACTAACGTCTCGCTTAACTCTGTACAAGACGAGCGTAAGTGGGATAATTAAAATAAACAGGGCATTGCCCTCCGGAGGTTCACGGTCATCGACACTGTGGGAGTGCTATATACTACGTCCCGTCACTCTCAGGTCACGCACCGGAAATCAGGACAACGGTGCTCAACATATCACATCATCATATAAAAATCATTTACGTCTAGCCTCGGATTTATCTTTTAATATAAAGAAAACTTCCCGAGACATCGACCATGAGCATACAAAATCATGCACTTTCACATATATATATAAGACCACTACTAAAGGGGGTTTAGCTTCCCTACCTGGAATAATCGTTCCATACGTAAGCTCCAAGCTTCCAGGAACCGCCTTGGTAAACCGAGGTCACCGCGTAAGCTACCTCGTCCAAATGAATCATTGTAGAATTAGTGTCACGCCCCAACCCAAGATTACCTCTCTAACCCTGGGTTAAGACGTGCGGGACCCAACACAAGAGAGATTTACTCGAAATCCCCCTTGAGCCAGGATAACCCTTTTCTTCATAACCCAATTCAAACCGTCCAAACGGTGCCGGAATAAACCTCAAACCGGAGATTATCCTGTTTCCCACATATGAATCTCAAATGTGCCAATTAAAGAACCTAGGGGTTCTAATAGTATTTGTGACTGCACCCGAATCCCGGTCAGGCTGCCTACGTACCCTGTCTTCAGGGATCAAGCCACACGTAGCTCTTATATTAACTAACACCCTAACCGGGCGAATCCCGCTATTCTATTTATCAGTTGCTTTCTATCTGAGGATAGCATACACCTAACGTATATCCTGAGTTAACCTCACAAATGAGGTATCCACCGACCAACTAACCCTCGGGTTCAAACCGATCATTCTACCATTCATAACAATTACATCCATACACGGCAAGACGAATAATAAAGGCAATTACACGATTATAAATAACCATCACACAAACTATGACTGTAAAACATAGTGGCATCCACGTAAATAAACCAAACCACGGCATTTAAGATATTTCCTCCTACTTGGCACCCCTGAAAATAACTATAATTACCAGGGGTATTTATGGAATTACCACCTCAATGGCATTCCTGTAATTAGCCCAAAACTGTCAGGGGCAACATGGACATTTTAGCCTTAATGGCAGTTTCGTAATTAATCTGAACTACCAGGGCCTTTTAGGAATTTCAGCCTTAGTGGCAGCCCCGTAAATATACAATTCTGTCAGGGGTATTCCTGTCATTATGGTCTCAGTGGCTGTTTTGTAAATAAACAAAACTACCAGGGGTATTTCCGGGATTCCAACCTGGGTGGCACCCCTGTAATTATCCTAACCTGCCAAGGGCAGTTCTGTCATTTTGCCAACACAGTAAATCGGTAAAAATCCAGATCTACCGCGGTAAAAACCAGGGTTTTTACCCTTGATTTTTCCGATCGTCTGGTTTGCCGGAAAAACATGGTTTTCCGACCAAACCAGCTTTCAACATCTGCAAATCTAGGTTCTACATCATCCAGGCATTCCAACACAGTAGAAAATGAGATAGCAGATGGAGTTTTTATACCTCACTGTCAACTCCACTGTTTTTCGGCGGTCCTCCTCCGGCGGAGCTCCGCTCGTCACCTCCTCCCTTCCTCCAAGCACCTAGCAGCTGCTGGAAGCTTCCGGGAAGATCGTTGTCACCCCTTCTCGACTGGTTTGTGGGCCGAGGAACCGAGGTGTTCTCACCTCTGCTGGCAGTGCTCTCGGTGGATCCGGCATAAGTGGAGGCCAGGGTTCGGTCGCCGAGGGATGGCGAAGCCATCGGTGATGGCGGTGATGCCGGACGCGCGCCTGAGAAGGAGGTGGCGGAGCGATCTCGACAGATACAGGGTGAAGAGCGAGAGAGGAAAGATAGAGAGAGAAAAGGGAAGATCCGGTCTCCCCCTCCCCCCACCGGTCCACCCTATATATATATATATAAACCAATGGCCCAGATTGGATCTCCACAATCCAACGGTCCAGATCTGCCAAAGATTAGTTACCATGAACAGTAATAAGACATTTTACTATTTACCGTACGGTAACAATACTTTATCCCGCATATCTTTCACATACGAACTCCGATTAATTCATAGGACATACCCACGAGTTCGTATTAGCGTCCTCTACATCTTTCCCGAAGGAAAGTTCCTCAAATTCCCGACTTATCGCAAAGTCATCTTTTTCTACGGTAAAGTAATTTAAGATTTGTTACTTCCGTAAATTGAATGAATTCGTAACTAACAACCCGTAGCTTCGGAAAATCTTCTGGACATACCGGGAAACTCGTACTAACATAATCTACTCCCCGGGACATTAATTCTATTTTCTCCCAGAACCGAGAATATCTCGATATTATTTCGGGGAAAATTAACAGTGCGGTTACCATTCTCTGTAACTCGCCTAATCCCGGTAAAAATGTTAATTTCGGGACGGGGTGTTACAATTAGAGTAGCTTAGCAACCAAGAAACAATAACAATCAACAGGCCTCAGCATTCCTAGTTTGATCAGGAATGTCCACATTGACCAAGTTGACCAACTAATTTCCTTTTTAACTCTTTAACCTTTTTAACTTGCTTTTATGGTTAACGACTCTTTACTCATTTACCGGAAGTTCGATTTAACTTCCGAACTTTCCTTAACCATTTTAATTTGACGTTAGGGTGTCACATAATAATTCGTTGAATTACTATGAACACCTAACGTGTCACATTAACCAATTTATTTACCAAGAGTCGATTTACCGATTTACGTGAATCACCAACTTTACTTAACATGGTCAACTTGACATTTTCCAGTTATCATTTTCCGATAACAATTTAACACTTTACCAATTTAACCTAATTGTGTCAAACTTCGTTGAACTCCAATTATTTACTAAACCGTTGTTTCCAAAAATGGATCTTTCCCAAATGGAAACTTTCCTTTAATGGAAAGTTTCCCAAAATGGAAAGTTTCCCAAATTTGTAGGTATCCCTAAAATGGAAAAGATTCCAAATACGGTTAGTTTCCGTTTTTAGTAAGTGTCCGTAAAACGTAGTTTTCCGACTACGACTCCTAAACTCGGTTAAACGGAAACACATTACACTTTTTAAGGAGTCGAAGATTACCTCTCGGCATTTCTGTCAATTTCATTGCATCGCCGGGACCTTTGTCGGATTCCGGCAACTTGCTGGAATCCTCTACCGGATTCAGGTCAACTTGCCGAAAATTCGCCATAGCTTCCCCTTTTCTCGATCACCAAGTTCTCGACAAACAAGACAAAGAAAACAACAAATCAACATCAACTCAACTCAACAACAACTAACCCAACACAGTAGCAACAGAGAAACATCATTCACCATCTGCCTGCCCAAACTCAGACCCGAATCCGATACCACTGCCTTTGCTCTAAATTGACTTCAGCAGCACTTCCTTCTTCCTCAAGGCTCAACTACAGGCAGCACACAACCCAGCTTTAAAATCTCGAAGCTCAGTCGAAAACAACAGAAAACCCCAAAACTTAAACAAATTCGATTCTTTGAGAGAGGTGGCTCACAAGCAGTCCAGGGATGATGCATAAGGCTTCCTAGAGCTCGAAAAGCAACCTGGAACCCCCAAACACGCCGTCGTCGAAGAAGATGCAGAAATCCCAGAAAACAGTGAAATTGTGATTTTTCGATTGAGGCTCGAATTAGGGGTTTAAGAACACAGAAAGGAAGGAGAAGAAAAGGGGAGCACAACCATACCAGTCACGCACCTCGGCGCCGCCTAGATCGTCGGATTTCGGCCGTTGACCACCGAGCCTCTTCTTGGTCGATCTCCCTCCACAGCGGCTGCCTCGGTGAGCTGAGGGTAGGGATGAGTAGAGCAGAAGGAGAGGAGAATTTTGGAGGTGGTCCGCCGGCCAGTGGTCGCCGGAGTTGCAGAGGGCTCGGGTGAGAGGAGAGAGGAAGGGTTGACCGAGTGGGGGGGAGTTTTGACTGAGTCAAAACTCTCTCCCTATATATAGGGAAATGAACGACCCAGATCTGATTTGGGAAAAATCCAACGGTCCAGATGTAAAGAAGGTAAAAAGTAAAAGGTCAAATGGTAAAAACTCTTTTTACCGGATTGATAATTAAAAGTTACCGGAAACTTCGAAAATTCACAGAAAAAAAAAACCGAAGCTCCGAAAAATATTTCAAAAATACCGAGAGACTCGTGTCGACACGTAATATAATACCAAGTCCTTAAATGAGGAATTTGAAGAACTTTTAAAAACTCAAAAATGAACGTGGTTGTTCACTCGCGAAGTTACTGAATACGACTTAAACCTCAGTAACTTGTCATTAAAAAAATTCGATTATTTGAGAGAGGTGGCTCACCAGCAGTCTAGGGATATGATGCATAAGGCTTCCTAGAGCTCGAAAAGCAACCTGAAACCCCCAAACACGCTGTCGTCGGAGAAGATGCAGAAATCCTAAAAAACAGTGAAATTGTGATTTTTCGATTGAGGCTCGAATTAGGGGTTTAAGAACACAGAAAGGAAGGAGAAGAAAAGGGGAGCACAACCATACCAGTCACGCGCCTCGGCGCCGCCTAGATCACCGGATTCCGACCGTTGACCGCCGAGCCTCTTCTCGGTCGATCTCCCTCCACAACGGCCGCCTCGGTGAGCTGAGGGTATGGATGAGTAGAGGAGAAGGAGAGGAGAATTTTGGAGGTGGTATGCCGGCCAGTGGTGGCCGGACGGCGGTGGTTGCCGGAGTTGCAGAGGGCTCAGATGAGAGGAGAGAGGAAGGGTTGACCGAGTGATCAAAGGATTTCACTCCTACCCCCATGGTGACTCGAACCTATGACTTCGTCAATAGGTAGTGGATGCGCGTATCATTGCGTTATAACCACTTCGTCAATAGGTAGTGTTGGTCTTGATTTTGATTATGAATAGAGTATGTTCTGTGTGTGGATCTCAATGTTAGTCTTCATGTGGTCAAACTCGGTTGCATTAAGAACACTACACGCTCATGGTGATCATAAAAGCAATATCAAAATCACCAACCTTAATGAATTTGAGACATGATTTTGATATTGTTTTTCTGAAGTCATTTGTAATACAATATTTCAATATTTTACTGTGTTTTGATATGGCCTACTGTCATCTGATATGTGTTAGTTGAAAGAGCTTAAGCAATAGCAACATAATTGTAACAGCTTCAGCAGTAGCTGTTGGAAAAATGATGTAAATAAATCATAGTATATAATCATTTTTTTGGATGGTTATGGATGAATGAGAATAGTCACCAAAGTAACGCATGAAACGGTTAATCTTTCACCTTCCATGACTCTTTGTTTTATAACAACATCAAATTCTACAGCATGGTAGTGGAAAGTTGTAACATATTCATGACATTCAAGTTGGTTCACAATCCTCGCATAAATAGGTGACTCTTTCTCTCATTCTAAACACACCAACTCAAAAAGCATATCCTCCTCACTTGAGTTCTCTTTCTCCCTCTCTGAGTTGTTTTCTGGTGATAGAAAAATGTACTTTAAGTTCGTCTAGTGTTCTTAGTAGCAGTGCAGCTTCAAAGATCAAGCGGTCGTTGTATCCTGTGAGACAAGTACTAACAAGTCTTTGCACCGTAGAGGAGTCATAATTTGTCTTAAGAAAAGTGTGTGAGACGCACGACTCGACTTCAACATTTACATATCCTCTTAAATCCGAGCTGGTAATATTGGTGTTCTTGATTTTATATTTATAATTATTTATTTAATTATAAATTAAATTTTTGTTATTACATATTTGCAATATCTAACCTATTTTTCTAACAATCTTAAGACAAATTAATATTGTTTGGTTTATATTGGTGTTCATCATGTTGTTCTTGATTTTATATTTATAATTATTTATTTAATTATAAATTAAATTTTATATTATTATATATTTGCAATATCTAACCTATTTTTCTAACAATCTTAAGACAAATTAATATTGTTTGGTTTATGAATTTTTCCAACTAGACGTACTCAGTTCGACACAATGTCTAGGCTTAAGCGAGCCACGCTCCATTAAAGCTTCAACCTCTTATTTAGTCGTGTCTGATTGGAATTACTGAGTAGATTGAGAAGTAGCCAAATTAATATTGATATTGTTATATACTAGGTAAAATTTTGTAACAATAGTTATCAATAACCGAAGTAATGAGTACATATAAGAGGATATTAAAGCACAAATAAACCTAAACCATGACATGTTCTAATACATGTTTTGAAGTAGAGTTTATATACACGTGTCGATATCGAAAAGAAATTAGTAGAGTTTATATACGCATGTGTTGATATCAAAAAGAAATTAGAACTATAGTTTACCAGTCTTTAGAAAACACTTCAAATTGTTTTTTTCACAAATATGACCATCTAAATGAGTGTTTCTACGTGCAGGGTAACAATACAATGATCAAAATTGGGAAAGGCAAAGCAAGAACAAACCGTTAGAACTGCCCCGATCAGTCACAGACACATACAGTGAGAAGAAAAGTTGAGTGAAACAATTAAGTAAATGTTATTACGGTGTAGCTTAACCTGAGCCAGACAATGCTACAATCTTAAATGGTATATAGTAACAGTAGCCAAGCTACTGATTGCAACTAATGGAAAAAGCATCCTGACACTTGTGAAGTAAAGTCATGATGTTAACAATTTTAGGACAAAAATATAACTACGCTTCTGAAGTACTGTAATGATATATATGCTGATTTGGGATGTTTTAGTGAATGAGTTCATAAAGCTTACCCCTAGTTACATGCTCTTAACCAACAGATCCTAGAATTGTAATATTTTGTTTTTTTCTTTGTTAAAAGAGGCTCTGTATAGTATATACGTACTTCCAGATTGTAGAATATGCATGCATACAGAACCAAAAGCAAAACGTATAAAAAATGTATCACTAAGTTTTAACTTAATGACCAGTTAAGTTCAACTCCCTCTCATAGATAGCAGGAGCAAGTTATTGGCCCTATAAAAAATGCACACCAATTTTTGCTCTAATCTTCAACTAATCGTTTCTCTTTTGCACAGAAAGGTCCATAGCTCATAACTAAACCATTATTGTATACTTCACAAAACTTCAAAACTCACAGACACAAATGCAAGAAAATTAAACATCAACCATGTGACTGGAGCAGACCTTTGAGTTGCACATGAACTGTGAAATACACCTACCGATGAAACAAAGCGCATGTTATACAACAACAAAAGTTGCATGTGACAGCAAAAATGATACAAATCACTGCCCAGTTCGGAAGTAGCGCAAGAATTGTGGGCGAAAGGCCGCGATACATCCACCTAATCCCCTCCGTCTTCAATATGTTCTCAGACTCGTTAAAATGATACTGTGTGATCACAACATTCATTAATCACTAAACCATAACAACAAACCACATCCATTATCACTTAGTACTCCATATAACATCTAATCTTCGCAATGTAATGAGCCAAAAGTAACAAACTTTAAAGTTCAAAACTTGAAACTATAGTTTTAGTAAAATTACATTCCCTACACATTAGTAAATCCGGGAGTGTTAAAAATCGAAACTTTGAGTTAAAAAAAGTGAGGGTATTTGTGTTCTCATGATAATACGTTATTTTGATGAAATTTAGACCATCTGAAACTGCTGAAAAAAGGTCACATGAACTCAATCACAGGGAAATAATAACAGCTTACATGGACAAAATCCTTAAATCTTTTAGGCATTGTTGTTTTCTCATATAAGTCGATTAACACAGTCTATGTACCATCTACACTCTACATGGCATCAAAATGGGGATACAATCAAAATGGTGTTCCCACTCCCTTCAATCTTAACCCTGTGAAAATGCATATCAACACAACACATTAGCAAATCACTCTACAAAAATCTAGAACAATTTAAAGTGACCAAAGAGAATCATACAACTATGTTTAAACCTAATGTCACCCTGTGAAAATGTTTTTTATTGGTGATGACTGAGAACTGTTGTAGACAAACCATACATGTCGAACACAGCAATACACAAACCTGATGTCGTCCAATTTCTACCCAGATAGTCAACACACATCAACATAGTTTCATACGACACACCTCATCACTTTTAGAAGCACAAAGATATAAAATTTCAGTAGCAGCAAGTTTCACAATATACAATGCAGTACTTGAAGACATAATCCATTTTCATTATATAAGTTCATCAAAGCATTAGAAAATGGCACCACACAAACACATACAAAGACACAAACTTGACTCACATTCTGACATCAACTCATCAACCATTGTCCGACTAATCTTATTTAGCAAATTACTACACTTTCCGACTACACAGCTCATCTAGATATACACTCTAAACACATAAAGCCACAACTTTATTGACATTATACACAACTCCATCACCTACATCTTACTTTACCCATAGAATCACCTTAAAACTCAGATCAACCAAAACCCACATGAAACGATCAAAAACAAAGTTATGCTAGTTAGAAATGAACACTCTAAACTATATTCCCATATAAGATTTCTTAGTGAAATAAAGGTTCTTATGAATTAGGTAATCAATAACAAATGGATAGAATGAAGAATGACCTATCATACAAGTTACAACATCAGATGTTTACATAAATTATCTGCTTTAAATTGCTCATTGTTATGCGTGAGATATCTATTGGTCAATTGAAAAAAAAACACAGCTAAATACAAAGCAGCAACATAGTGTAGTACCATTACCTGTGTTGCTCTCCAGTAATAGGGCAGGAAGGACACAACATTAGCAAGATCATGGTAATGGGCGGTCTTCATGCAATAGCCATAGTCCTGAGTTTTGTTGCTTCTAGTTTCTCAGACAAAATCAGGATGTGTTGGATCCAAATTGTCGGCACAAAAGATCATATTAATATCAAAAGAGCAGATAAATCTTTTGCTGTAGAACTAAATCAAAATTAATAGTAGAATCAATCCATGTAAATTTATGTACACCATATACTTCTGAATGCCTAACAAAATCAGGTGACAGGTGCAGAAACTCATTGCAGTTTAAATTTATGTAGAATAATGAACCAAACTCACTTCCTCTTCTCCTAAAAATAAAAAATAATCGACGTGTGACTTGGACATAAATTTTCCAGTGAGAGCATAGAGAAATAGCATGTCTATATTGTGGTGTCTAAACATTTTCTAAACTGTAATCATGAATAATGGCAGCACAATAATACCAATTATTACAATGAGTAGCAGGGAGGCCATCATAGTAATTTTGAAATCACTTGACAACCAAAATACATGAGAAACAAACATTCATAAGCGTGTGTGATCAGAGGCATACCTCCGTTAGCCATAGCACTGTCTTAAAGTTTTAACAGAAACAATTATGTGTAGTTTTAAGGCAAGCATCAACTTTTTGGCACTTCATTAAAGACCATGGAGAGCCAAGAAAAAACATGACTACTAACAATACAAATCATCTATTCTAAATCACCTACTTAAACCACAAATCAACCATTATGCTAAATTAGACAAACAAATCAAACATAAAATGGCTGAAGTGCAAAAAACATGTTGGCACAAACTGACACTGTCAGAACATATTCAAATTCCCAATGATCATAACCCAAGATGAAATACAGACTGAAATCAATCTCAGATAAGGATCCGATTCAATTTACCACCAAGATAACAAATTCTGGTTCTTAAACCTAATGATTCCATGGTGATAACAATGGCAGAAATTTAATTTCCTCAAATATGACACACTGACACATACGTCATAAAAGTTGTGAACCGCTGATGCATGCTTGACATGCGTCACGCACAACACGTAAGCAACAGGCGAAAAATATAACGACCTTTCCTCACCGCTAGTGAGAGAACAAGAATTCCTCACCTCTAGTGAGAGCGACATTTCCTTTTCCTCACTGCTAGTGAGAGAGCTACAATTCGTCACAGCTAATGAAAGAACAACAATTCCTCATCGCTAGTGAGAGAGCGACAATTACTCACTACTAATGAGAGAACAACAATTTCTCACCTCTAGTGAGAGAGTGACATTCCACATCGTTAGTAAGAGAATGACAATTCTTCATCACTAGTGAGAGAACGCCATTTCTTCACCACTGGTGAGAGAGCAACTCTTATACAGAAATGATAATTGAACAACGACAAGCAGTAGCTACGGCAAGACTTCTTACCAGGGGAGTGAGGGACTCTGTGGTAGGGCTCATATACGAGTTTGTCGCTCATGCCCAACGCTAAGCAATCAACTCCCCAACCACGAAGCCTCTCATAGACCGGGGACTTGTAGACACATATGCCTAACTGACATATTTATTGTCAAGACCCACCATAGATTTTACTCTAAAATCCGAAATGAACCCTGCGGGGACCACGTTCAAAGAAGATTTTACCAAAAATCTGGCAAAACCTCCTTTAAAAATAGACAACCCTTCTAAATAAAAACTTGCAACACACACTTCTAAAATCAATCCACCTTACTCCTTGAGCCTACCTGCTCCCCAAATAAGAACACCTAAATTAACAAACACTAAGCTAACAACAGTATCATAAACAAAATTCTCAGGTTCAGAGCAATTCTAATGTTGAGGAAGGAAATCAGAAAATTTACAAGCGAAATTATTAATGACTATGCCTCACTTCATGTAAGCCTGACCTGACTAGACTGGCTTGCAACTAAGCATTTGAAACCGAATGACTTAGGAGAAAACATTTGAAAAATGTAGTAAGTTGACAAAAATAATAAAGCAATTAAATAAATATTAGTTCATGCCTTCCCAATTTATTTACAAGGAAAATATGTAATGCATGCCTTAGTGAGAAGAAGACTCAACTCCAGAGTAAAAACTGATAATCACCAACTCCACCCTTGCCTGTTAAAACAAAATATGCAACTAGCCTTGCTAGTCAAAAATAATAAATCATTTATATATTGAGTCTTTCAGACTCTAGCACATGATTACATAAGTATGCCTAAACAAAACTACGACACTTGCGTCTTACGCTCACGTCACACCATAATGGCGGCAGATACAGGCTACATCATTATGGAGGAATATACTCCCAGTAAGGATATAGTATATATAAACATGATTTTATAACTATACATATATGTATACTCATACAAGGCTACGACGCTCGCGTCTAGCGCTCAAATCACGCTCATAATGGCGGCCGATAAATAATATAACATTATGGCAAAATATACTCTCTGAAAGAATATAATATATATTCACACACACAAACACACAAAAATCAATCAAAAATCTCATTTTTTTGAGATTTTTGATGACCACGTAGACTCTTCTGAAAATCTCAATTTTAGTAATTTTTCAAATCAAATCAAATTTCCAAATAAGCAAATATGAGACTAGCCTCGCTAGTCAAAAATAATAAATTATTTATAAATTGAGTCTTTCAGACTCTAGCACATGATTACATAAGCATACCCATACCGGGCTACGACGCTTACGTCATACCATAATGGCAGCATACTTCTTATGTCTTATTTATAAACAATAAATTGCCAACTACCTAGCTTTCGAATTTGCTCAAGAAATTTACCTTCGTTGAACCCAATTCCTACCAAAAGCCACAAAATGGTCGAGCTCCAATGTCAGTAGCTTCTCCTACAAACTGTACAATTGACTCGAGCACCTCTTCTTGTCAAGAACCTGATTCCAGAAGCTTCTCTCCAGGCTGCAACATCGCCTCTGCCCCAACTGGTCACTGTCGCCACCCAGACCTCCCTGAGCTCTACTCGTCATCATCAAAGCCACCTCAAGTCACTGTAAAGTTCCAAAACGCAGCCTTTGGAGGCTGTGTCGCCGCCTAGATTGTTAGAATTTCTCGAAGACAGCCGAGCACCCAACATGTTGATCTCCTTCGCTTTGAGCTGCATGTGTGTTTTGTTTTGGGGTTTACATAGAGAAGAGAAAGTAGAGCATTTTGGTGGTGGTTTGGGGGCGAGAGGTGGCTCGGTGGTGTTGCTCTGCCGTGGGTCGCTGTCACAGGTGAAAGAAGTCAAGAGGGAGAGACTCGGGTCAACGCCCGAGTTGGCTTTTGAGTCGGGTCAACGCTCGAGGTGGCTTTTGACTCAGGCCAACCTCTCTTACACCTTTATTCTTCAATCAATGGTCAAGATCAAAACTCTAATCGATCCAATAGCCTAGATTAAATAGATAGAAATTAATTACCTAAATAGTAAAAATAAAATCTGATTTGGTAATTAAAAGTTACCATGAGCTTTGAAAATCCATAGAAAATAGCTCGAAACTCTGAAAAATAATTTGAAGACATCGATGAGCTCATGTTAACACGTACTACGACATCAGGACATTAAAAAAGGATTAAAAATTTTTTTAAAAAAAAACTCAAAAATAAACTTGAGTTTTAACTTAGAAAATTAACGAGTACGGTCAAAATCCTCAGTAATCCGTAACGAACTCGATAAAAGGGTAAATATTTAGGTACGAGGAGTTACACTTAGACTGACCATAACCGCCAAAACCGCTTAAACCAAAATGGGCAGAAACAAGAGAACAACGACAACTACAGGTAGAATAAAGCAAACCGCTCATCGAACAGTGCAAGGACGCACGCGTACGCACGGCTCCAATACCACTTAACAGAACAACAATGTTGTGGGTACCAATCCCACATCGAAGGAGAGAAGTCACCAACACTTTAAACTTATAAATAGTAGCTTTCTCTCTTTTTATTGACTATGCAATTACTTCTTACCTATTGCATAATATGGATACACTAGATTAAGCAAGCTGCTAATCAACTGCATGTATCAACACAAAAAGAGAATGAGATATCAAATTTTATTCCATACTTGTATATATGCTGACCTTTTTTTTCTGACCCATATATGTTTTAAATCATCTACTTACTATCATCGATAAGTATGAACCTCCACAATAAGCATGTCTTCGTATACATCTTAAAATTAGTTGTATCGGTCTTAGCTTGCATTTGTAATTTAATAACATATATACGTGTAATACATACTTTATGCTCCATTTTTGATTTATCATATCGTGTCATAAGATTTACCATTAAAATTTTGTTCAAACATGAAGCTATCAGATTCTAATTTCCATTTCACATTATGTTTTGTAAAACAACGTATAACCAATCAAGTATGGATGTTAGTTTCCCGTTTGAGTAGTATTTTATTGAGAGTATTTTCAATACACGGTCTTATATCTACGCGACATATGTGAACGTTAAGATTAGATGATATATTATTAATACATAAGTGATCAAATATATAAATTATTATGAATTACTAAGATTTTGTTTTTTCTATACATTGCATACACAAATTTTCCGTATTTTATAACCCAGAATACATAAATTCAAGTTGACCAGAAATGGACATAGTTCAGCTTCTCCGGAAAAGTTGACCAGAAATTAGATTTGCAAACAAGGAACAATACACCAACATGACGTAGAAGGAGCACAACGTATCAGAATCCCCTGTCCTCATTGGTGTAACCATATCTCCTTATCCAATCCCAAATCCTCACCACCCGCATCAAATCCTTCGAACTCCCCGCATTAGCCTTCCCCATATCCATAACCTAAAAAAAGAAAGTTAGTACCACACCACAACCGTCTCTTCTCTCTCCCCCTGCCCTTAGTCATGGCCATGGCAACTCAAGCCACCCTCTTTACCCCAACTGCCTCAGCTCCATGGAAACAGTCAGTCACATCCACCTTCATGGCCCCCAAGTCACTAACCCTCTCCACCGCAGCACCAAGACCCATGAGGATCTCAGCTGCTGAAGAGAAAACCGTGGCACCCACAAAGGAGGCCGAAGCTCCAGTTGGCTTCACCCCACCGGAACTGGACCCAACAACCCCATCCCCAATCTTCGGCGGTAGCACCGGTGGGCTTCTCCGCAAGGCACAGGAAGAAGAGTTCTACGTGATCACCTGGGAATCTCCCAAGGAGCAAATCTTTGAGATGCCAACCGGTGGTGCAGCCATCATGAGGGAAGGACCTAACTTGCTGAAGCTTGCCAGGAAAGAGCAGTGTTTGGCTCTTGGGACAAGGCTGAGGTCCAAGTACAAGATCAAGTACCAGTTTTACAGGGTGTTCCCTAATGGTGAGGTTCAGTATTTGCACCCAAAAGATGGAGTGTACCCTGAGAAGGTGAACCCTGGGCGCCAAGGAGTGGGACAGAACTTCAGGTCCATCGGTAAGAATGTGAGCCCAATTGAGGTCAAGTTCACCGGGAAGCAAGTGTATGACATATGATTGTGATCATCAAATGGTTCGATTTGGTGATTTGTAATGTACCTGTGACTTACTTGTGAGTATAATCAATTTGTGTTTGTAATTTTCTTGGGATTTATCTAAAATGCAACATCAGAGATTCAGAAACATGATTTATTTTTTTTAAAGGAAAAGGGTTAAGCTTTGATACATTAAACAGTGATACTCTGTGAAGTTAGGAATTAGGTACTTGTCATGCATTATGAGGCTCGAATGGCTGCAACCAACCAGCACCTATACTACCGACAATTGTCTTGTTCAGACATATTATTCACTAGCTAAAGAAAAGAATCTAAATCTAACAATTAACCACCGAGTGCTTTTAACATATATAAAGCCTAAAAAAAACTAGAACTTTTGTACCGAATATGTTGACATCTAAGACTTATTGGTGTACGCTAACAATACAGAGCAATAGTTCCGGTCAACATTTATAACAAGGTTGGGGAACGATATATAACATTAAGGAACGGTCTTTGGGTCAAAATAATAATTCTTGGTAAATGTTTATGATTCAAGTCTATTATATTGATACTTGCGGTCAAAGTATCTGTACATATTTGTTTTTTTATTAGGGTCATGCGTGGCGCGATTTGCAGATTACATGGATATGCTTCATAATATTTTCAGGAGATTTATTCCTTAATTGATTGAGAGAATTTGATCTACCTTGATCCGCAATAAATGATGAACTCTAGTCTTCTATATAAAGAGGTCGATGGTAAACAGAGAAGACACATCAACTTACAAACAACCTTGCAGCCTTGTATAACAAGTCTCCTCAGAACATCTCTACCAAAAAGACTCTCATGGTCTTTACTCCATCAAAGCCTCATCACGAGCAATTCCCGCAGCTATCTCACCCAAGCCTCATCGCGAGCAACAATCCACCCCAAGTTCATAGAGCATTATCATCACGAGCACAAGTCTGCCAAAAATCATTGTTATAATGTAAAACTTCTAGCAAATATCTCTGTTCGCTGAAGAGAAATCTTAGATGAACGCCTCATAATCCTAATATAACTCTGCTCTACCACATTGGTCTGAGTAAGAACCGTCCACTTTATGTTAAGTGGAGGAAAATCCTAGTGCTCCTCGGCTAGGTCTGAGAAAGAACCTGAGTCTCGGCTTGATCAGCGCCCGTACGTCAGTCTTTTGAGAAAGAAGTCAAAAGTCAAACAAGCAAAGAGAACAAGTTGCACCTAACTCAAAGGTGCTGGCACGTCAAGAGCTAGTTGTTCGAAGAAAATCAATTTTCACGCCGAACATTTGACACACCCTTAGTGGGACATAAAGTGTCAGGATTTCGAATAAAATTATAAATGCGTTTCAATTTCGAAACGATGGCGAGCGATGGAGATAAACCAATCCATAAGTCGGAGATTAGCCCCCAATTGGATGAGATATCTAAAGCTAGTGCTAAAAGAGCTGCAAACAAAGAGGCTATGACTAGAGAATGTGCACTTTATTAGCAGAAGAGAGATGAAGTCTTCAAGAAGGTATGACCAAGGTACTATGATGACCCTAACAACACCAAAAGTTGGAAGGAAATCCGTGTTACGGAAGAAGCCTTGTATGATGTTCGACAAGCTAGCATGTATCCTTTACATGACTCATGCCTAGTGCAAAGCAGAAAGAAGGTTTTACAACCCCAAGAAGTAGAACCTGATATAACCCAGAACCTGAAAGAGAAGTTATGACTTCAGCATAAAAACATAGAGAGGAAGATGCAAGTCATTAATGAAACAATTCAAAAGAGCATGCAAGAAATCTGGCAAAAAAGTACGCTCGACATGAGAGAAAGCATGCAAGAAATAGTGGCTGAAGTTTCTCAAGAGCCAGAGGATGAGCTTGATACTAAAAAAAATAATCGACGCTAATCCAATTTCAGAGGTTGATGGCTCTGACCAGGAAGAAGAAACATATTCGCTGACCAATGATGAACCTTAAATGGAGCATGAGTATGAGATCGACAACCAATTAAGCTGCTTCAAAAAATCATTCCATTCGCCAATAATACTATGTATGTGGACACCGGTCAGACACGTGAGGGAAAACACAAAGGCCTTGTTGTCGATCTCAACCACTATGAGTAACTCAATAACCAGTTAAGTGGTTATCATGCTACTGGACGTCCATGATCAATGTTTGAGTCTATGTGATTATCAAATTGATCTTACTGGACATGGTCTTGAGGAAGACCAGAAGTATGACAAACGTAACTATCATATGAGTTTCGTTTTCACCAAGCCAATTTGTGGCTTTATTAACCAATTTGGGTTACGCGGTCAACGAACTCATACTAATGCAAGGACTTTTTGCAAGCTAATTTGGAAATGAAACATGGCTTCTCTTTCAAGGCCTAGGGGGTTATGTTTGGGTGTAAAATATACTTTCCAGGACGACCTGTATTTTGAACCAGTTTAGTGGTTTATCGAAAATATGATTGGGTAGATATGAAGGTATTAGTTAATAAGGCTATATTAGGCCTATTTTGGAGGTCAAGTTATCTCGACATAAATCTGAATTATATTGGGTTTAACAATTGATGGTGATTACCAAGATTGAACAGCATAGAAAATCTAGCATGGAAAGGATGTTCTCGGTAAGAAGGTATATTACAGAGGTAATTATATTATTTGGAAGCCATGTGTATCTACTATCTAGGGATCTCTAAAAATTATCAATTGAAGTGAATATTTGCATCTACGACAACTTACATGGACCGACACATGCGGTTAAATTATTTGTACATATTTATTTCCTAATAGGTCATGCATGGCGAGATTTGCAGTTGTTTGAGGATTTTTTTTCCATGATCTTTGGAATATAGGTCTGATATGCCTTGATCCATAAGGAATAAACCCTAAATATTCAGTACATAAAGGGGTCGACGACGAATGAAGAAGGAGAGCAATTCATCAACAAACAAATCCTTTGCATCCTGCAAAACAAGTCTTCATCGGGGCACCTACACTAAAAGACTCTTTGGTTCTTTTTATTCTATCAAAGCTCTATCATTAAACATTCCCCGCATGTACCTCATCAAAGCCCGACCAGTCAGCAGTTTCCGTATCTACCTCATTAAACCTCATCCTTGAACAAACATTTAATCTCAACTTCACAAAAACCTATCCGTAGGTGAATACCCGTAAAACCATTGTTAAAGTGTAACAACTCTAGCAAATATCTGTGTTTCCTGAAGAAAATCCTTTGGCAAACACACTATGATCCTGATATAGCTCTGTTCAACCACACAACTTGAGTAAGATCCGTTCTCTTTAAGGTAAACAGAGAAAAATCATAGTCGCTCCTCGGTTATGTCCGCGAAGAACTTGAGTACCAGCTTGATCAGCTCCAGCACGACAGTTACTTCAGGAGCAAGTTAGAAGGCGAACGAGCACGAAGAACAAGGTTGCACCTAACCCAAATATGCTGACACGCTTCTAAAAGCAATTGCACCAATAGGTCGATTGGTTGGGCAATTACAGGGACCCAACATTTTTCATCAAAAAATGCAATACAACGGTAAATTATTGCTTGAGCAATTTGCTAGCCTCTACCAAACAGTAATTGCCATGCTAATCCGTTTGACAATTTTTGACAAACGTTTTGCTCGATCAATCTTGTGGAGCCCACATAATATAATCGTTGACCACTTCAAAACAGCTCTCTCTTAATAGTGAATTTATTACGGCAGTTTAATTACAACCATTGGATTTAAATCTTGAGGTTGTAATTAAATAGCAACACAGTAATAATTTTTTCTTTTCTACTTTCACTTAAAAATTTATTTTGTAAATAAAGAAAAACAATATCTAAAACTACAAATCCTATAAATATTCATCCTCTTTCTATAAAATATTTTGTAATTTGTTAAAAACTAAATTGATATTTTAAATAATAATTAATATCCTCATTAATTAAACAAATTATAAGTTTAACATTTTCAATTAATGAATTATTCAAATTAATCAAATATAAAATATGAATAGTGGATTAATAGGCAAATTGCCTTCAAATGGGTGCATGAACAAAGGATTAAAAATCGAAATTTCGCAGAAATTTCGTCGAAAATTTTGTTTTTTTGGACATCCGAAATACCTTTCACATTCCAAGAATTTCTCGTCCGAAATTTTTGAAATTTCCCGATATTTTCCAAAAATTTACAATTTTTCTTTTTTATTTTATTTTTTGCCCAAAATTTTCTAATCCTCAAGTTAAAATTCAAACAATTACTTTAATTCATACCTTTACTTTAATCCGTTATTTTTTTACCTAAAAGTTTATAATCCACCATATACTCTTACGGCGAAAATCTGGCAATGTCTTATCCAATATATTTCATGTCTTATAGGGTGCAATTAAATGATAACTCGTGGTCACAGTCTAAATCATAATCTTCTAATGATTATGGTTATGGCCAAAGTCAAGCGATGCCTAATGCCTAATACAACTCCCAGTATGCAACCCACAGTCAGTCTCCTTTGACCAGTATGGTTAGCATATAAGTCAATACATGTAAAACTACAAATGTGAGGTATCATTTAATGATTACTCTTCATAATACACTAAAGACTCCACACAAAGAGATGATGAATATAATGAAAATTTTGTACATCATAGATATTCTACGTAATTTTAAAGTACTTATTTAACGGTTCAATACTTATTTTTTCACTTTAAATTACTACAACTCCTAATAGATCAATATTTATTCAAGATTTTCTTTTCAAATATAGTACATAGTATAGTAAACAAACATCTCTTAAGATTTCGTGTTTTTCTTTAAATTTTCGTTAATTTCCTCAATTTTTTTACTACTATCGATATTTCCTCGAAATATCTGTTTTTCAAAATATCGATATTTCTATAATCGTCAAAATTTAAGACCTTGACAATTACCAATTTAAGATGAATAGTGAATTAAAAGGGGCAATTTAATTAGCAAATCAGCAATTGCCCTTACCTAACGGGTGCAATTGCCCTTACCTAACAGGTGCAATTGCACTAAGTTGTTGTTCGAAGAAATCAAAATTCACCCGAACAGAACCTTGCCTTGGTGTAATGATTTGTTACAAGTCAAGAAGATATATATGGGGGAAGGAAGGAAGCAAGTAAAAGATTAGGGTTCTTGGGGACCTTTTTGTTTGATAGAGGGTTTTGATGCCTTTGAGAGATTATCATGACTTTCTAAAACACGAGTTTGGCCGAATCCATTATCACCCCCAGAACATACGAGTTTGGAGAGGCTAGCGATGTTTATCCGCTAAGGCATGGCGAACCGCTCGCCAATCTCTCATAAATGCAAGATGCCTCGTCTTGGAGAGACTAGCGACGTTTATCCGCTAAGACATGACGAACCGCTCGTTAATCCCTCGTAAATACAAGATGTCTCTTCTTGGAGAGACTAATGATGTTTATCCGCTAAGACATGACGAGCCGCCACACTAGCGATGTTTACCCGTTAAGGTATGACGAACCGCTCGTTAAATCCTTGTACATACGAGATGCCTCCTCTTGGGGTAATTAGCGATGCTTAGCAGCGAGGCATGACGAACAACTCGCTAAGATGCTTATTCACCAAGACATATTAAAACGCCAGCACACAAGCTGACTTCCCGCCCACTCGCGGTGGAAGGCGCCACAAATTTCATACATGTGACCAAAGTTTCCCTCAGTGGAATGCTAGTGATGATCATCCGCTAGAGGATTAAGGGAGAACGAAACAACCACCCTTAAAAGGTTAAAAACGACTCACTGTTACCTTCACACTAGCGATATATCAACGCCAAGAATCTGCCTCGCTCTCTCAGAGACCCTCGTTGACTGAGAGAACGACAGCTGGGCCACCCTAACTCTTACCTCATTAAGTATGAGAGAATAAGCGACGATCAACCGCTATAACAAAATCACACTATTCGTGCAAAAATCAATCATAATATTCAAAAGACGAAGAAACTTGAAACCGCCAATAAAACCCTTTGAGCCACCACACCCAAGTTTAAGGGACGCCTTAGCTGTGGAGTGAGGGACGCCCTAGCAAAAGTGACAGTCATGACTTAAATTATACCTCATCACATATGAGAGAATAGCGACGCTTAACCGCTAGGGATTCATTCCAATATTTATGGGACCCATCTCATAATTCTTGAGATCCTAACGAAGACCATCTGCTAAAGACATCCGCTAGTAAAACTGAAACATGGATAAAACTGTTAGCATAATTGCCAACGGTTAACCTCACAACATGTGAACCACTGCTGAAGTTCAACCGTTAAAAAAATTACCTCACCATGTGAGAGAACGACACAGGCAAACTTGCCTCATTATGAAAAGAGAACGACAAAACGTTCACAACCAACCAAGCACCAAGCGGTTCTCTATAATGCGAGAGTCAGCAACCCCAACAACTCAGTTAACGGTTAGCACACGACATTCGCTCACTCAACGTGCAACTAGCACTCATTTAGCAAGCGGACAGCCTTCGCTCACTGGTCATTCAGCTAGCGCCTAACATTGATCCGCCAAGATATTGCAGCTAGCGTTGGTTTTTGTCAACAAAATGAGTTGCTTGACTCTAGAACCCGTTTGAAGACCCTTCTTGCTTAAGGGGTTTGGGGACTAGTAGGAGTTGGGCACCACCACGGTGTTACTTATGCTTGGTGACAATGATTTCAACTTTCCAAGCAAGAAGTGTCTCTTACTCAGGGATAAGTTGTAAATAAATGTTTCATTTCAAAAACAAACTCTATATAAAACCTTCAAACTCAAAAAAGTCGTGAAATAAGATATGATCAAAATGGTTAAATACGTCTACGGTTGAAAAATCAAGTAATTCTGATAAAGTCTCGGTGCCGATAGTTGCAGTTAACGCAATTTACTCATTTTTTCTCCATATGGGTATCCCTATCTTCAGGGGTTATTTTGTAGTAAATTTTATACCACTGGTTTGGTCTCATCGATTTGAAACTATTTTGTGTTGAAGGTCCTGCCAAAATACGTAATTTAGACGATCAAATAACCGTTTATGTGCGTTTAGGGGTTTGACTTACGGGATTGACAGTCTGGATCGAGCTCTTAACGTTTTTGGATCAAGTTGAATTTTTTACCATAAACATCTTTCGATATAAAGATCATATGAGATGATCAGATTTTCGTTTGTAAATTTTGATCATCGGAATCACAACATGCCTACTAATGTTGTATAACTTGTTTACTAAGTTTTAAGTAAATGCACAACTTTGAAAACCAACTCTACATAGAATCGAAAAACTCAAAAATCTCATGAAATAAATGTGACCAAAATAGTGAAATACGTTTATGGTTGAAAAATCACGTAATTCGGATAAAGTCTCAGTGCCTATAGTAGCGGTCAACCCTATTTACCTTTATTTATCCCCATGGGAGCCCTATCATCGAGGGGTAAATGTCCTAAAATTTTTAGATAGGCAGTTGTGTCTCATCATGATGAGAGTTTATTGTGTTGAAGGTTCGACCAAAACTGTCAGGACCCACCCCGAGTTAAACCCCTTTAACCCGAAGTAAATCCTGCGGGGACCACCTCAAGGGAACTTCTTACCGAAACCCCCTTGAAATGGCCAACCCTTCCTACAAAACTAACTAAACCGGGTTAGTCAGAGCAGTCTACAAAGATGATTACCCCAAAGAATTTCAAGCAGCAACGGAATGATCGACTATGCCTCGACTCTCGTACGCGCTCGACCTCCTCTCAAGAACCCTGCATCACTGGGCATTTAAAAACGAAAGGCCCAGGGGAGAAACATCGAAAACTGTTAGAGTGAGTGGACGAAAATCAAATATAAAACTCTGATTCCTTTAATGCTCTCCCAAAAATTTATTGATTTAAAAATCATTTAAACATGCCCACAAAATACTGAATTTCCCACAAATGCATGACAAGGTAAGCAAATAAAGAATATGGGAAGAGAAATGTTCACAATAATAATAAGTCTGACCTCTCAGACTAGGGTCGGATCTAAGAGCTCTAGTTGCGCCCTCACGCTATGCTAGCTAGATAAAATAATACGGTCAACCCTTATAATATCAACCTGACCTCTCAGGCTTGTCTGTCCACTCAGACCAGGGTCGGAGCTAAGAGCTCTAGAATATGTGTTAACGGTCAACCCTTATAATATCAACCTGACCTCTCAGGCTGTTCTGTCCACTCAGACCAGGGTCGGAGCTAAGAGCTCTAATGAAATGATACGGTCAACCCTCATAGTGCACTACGTAGTTTGCCTGACCTCTCAGGCTAGGGTCGGAGCTAAGAGCTCTAGTAGCGCCCTCACGCTACTCTAGCTAGCATATTTATTGGTCAACCCTTATAATATAATTCATAAAATAATTTACTCAAATTCTCTATCCAAATATATATCTCTTCCCAAAACAAATAAGTAAAACAAATCCTTGTCATATATGCATAAATCCAATTTCCAACGAAGTCTCGGGTTCAATTCCATTCGAAGGACGGCCATCACCGTCTATAACCATTTTCGGAAGAAATAGAAAATTGAGTAATAATGTAAAAACGTTCACGCATAAGTGTCAATATCTCAAACAATAGTAAAAATCTTTAACCGAGGTTCCCGCTAAACTTTATCCAAATAAAAACGTTCAAGAACCCGAGAAGGATATAATTCTCGAAAACAATCATAAAAACCATGCAATTAACTCAATAATTAAGGCATGCATTTATTTAAAATAATATGTCCACTCACAGTACTATTGCGACCTTCTTCCCGCTCGGCAAGCTCCTCGAGCGAAACTCTCGAACTACCCGCGTAGTCGAGCCCGTCTCACGTCCGACCAGAGACTGTACAACAAATCATCATATTAGTCGTTCACAGTTGACTTGGTCTTTTCCTAGTTTGACCAGGAAATCCTATTTGACCACGTGTTGACCAAGTTCCTTTCTTTTAACAACTTTTCAACAATTAGATTTAATTCCCAATTACCGACCCGACATTTTCCAGGATTTCCAGTTATCATTTATTTCCGATAACCATAACACTTTACCGACTTAACTAACGACTCAGCTTATATTCAAGTCCAACCTTATTATATCCTATGTCGGACGACAATTACCGGTCATTCCAATTTCTTTACCAAAGCTTTCCAATCCCTTTCCAAACATACCTTTTACCCCAAGTGAAACCACTTTTACCACAACAGTAAATAATTAACAATTATTCAAAAATCATGGGTAAAATGACCAAAATACCCCTTTCACTGTGCAAACACAGTCGCCGGCCGGCAAGCCTCCGACCGACGATCTCCGGCCATCAATAGCTCCGCCTCCTCCCCCACAACAACTTCTCTCAAGAAACTTAAGCTCAACTCGAAGCCTAACTACCTCAAATCGTCCAAGCACAGTAAATACTCCAAAAAATCACAACCGGAGTTCGATCTCCTTACCTAGCTCGTTAGAGGCTGTCACCTTGCAAATGGAGCTTCCAGGGAGGGCGGCGGTCCTTCCCTTACCCACCAAAATCGGCGCGACGGGCGGAGGAGGTCAACCCAGGCGAGCTCCAACTGTAGCAGCACTGTTGTAGGCTTTCCTCTCCCTCTCCAGCGCTCCTCTGCCCCGGTTGGCCGCCCAGATCGACGGCGGAGGTGGAGGCGAGTCGACCGGGACCGGTGGCGCGTCAAACGGTGGCCGGTGGAGGGAGAACAGCGGCGGGCACCGTGCGAGAGAGAGAGGGAGTCGAGCGCGCCAGCAGAAAGAAGAAAAGAAGAAGAAGGAGAGAGAAAGAAAGAAACCGGGGAAAAGAAAGAAAGAAAAGGAAAGAAAGGAAAAAAATGGAAAGTTTCCTGAAACGGAAACTTTTCTAACTCCTTTACCATTTTTCTTTCTTCTTCGAAATAAGACGTCGTCAACCAGAATAAAATTCACCTAAATCTTCTAATTATCTTCTCAAAATTTATTCTCTGAGAATTTAATTACCGACACTTTTTCAAAATAGATACGGTAATTTCTAATAGTAAACGGAGAAGATAACTTTTATTAACTTCAAAAGATTCGGGGTGTGACAAAAACACCTCATATAGATGCAGATATAGACGATTCTGTGTTTTAATAAGTGGCTAGAAAAACTATATTTTGAAGTCCTAAACAGACTTAGATGGACAAAAAGGCCCATAGGTCGTGGCAAAGCGACAAGTTTGACTCGTAGGGTCGTTCTGCTTCTAAATTGGTATCACAATAGTCAATCGGACACCGAACGTCACATGTGACAATGTTTTCAGTAAATGGTACTTTAGCATAGGAAATATCATGTGTCAACTCCACCTCCTCCTCCTCCTCCTCCTATGGCTCCTCCTCATTCTCATTCTCATTCTCCTCCTTCACCTCCACTGTGGCTCATCCTTCTCCTCCAAACACCTTCGGACAATGGTGTGGTGACGGAAAAATGAAAAAGAAGAAAAAATAATCAAAAGTAAAAGAAATAAAAAATAATTATTATTTTTAAAACTTTAGCCGACGAAATGCAAACTTTAGCCGATGAAATTCAAACTTTAGGTGACGAAATTCAAATTTTAGACGACAAAATTTAAATTTTAGGCGACGAAATTCAAACTTTAGCCGGCGAGTTCCACACTTTAGGCGACGAAATTTCTCCTAAAATCCAAAAATTTGTCTTCTAAAGTCCATACTTTAGGCAACTAAAAGTTTCTTCGTTGTCTAAAAGTCCAGACTTTAGGCGACGAAAAGTTTCTCCGTCGGCTAAAGTTCAGACTTTAGACGACGATTGAAATTTATTCCTTCGGCTAAAGTATAGCCGACCACATTTTCCCGACGACCACCTTAGCAGAAGAAATTTTTTTTCCGAATTAGGAGTAGCAATCTAGAAATCAATTTACTGCTTTCTTAAGATTTAACAATGATAAACACATAAAATATATCTAAAGTAGACTCTTCTTCGCTTCTTATTTATGAACAACAAAGACTCACATGTATTCAAACTATAAGAGATTAAACTGTGTGTTAAGCATCAAATGTGAAATAGGTTCATTTGAATGACAAGAGGTCAAAAGAGTTTATATTAAATATTTTACAAAACCAAACAAGGATTAATAAAAGTGACTTCTAAACTACCAAAAATGCATGATATTAAAGGTGAAATGAACAAAGATTTTATTATTGCATTTTGAAACAAGAGTCATAGACATGAAACATATATTTTTTGAAATAGAAGTTGCTCACTATTACTACCAACCTCTTAACAGCCGAGTTCACCAAACTTACAAAGCAAATTCAACATGTCGAATTAAACTAAGAAAGTAAAACATATTACTAAAGAATTTGCACTACCAGGATAAGCACTTTAGTCGACGAAATTTTTTCGTCGGCCTGTTCACAATTTTCGTCGGCTATACTCCAAACCTTAGCCGACGAAATAATATAAAAAATTCGTCGGCTATAATCCAAACCTTAGCCGACGAAATAATATAAAAAATTCGTCGACTATAATCCAACACTTAGCCGACGAAATAATATTAATATTTCGTCGGCTAAAGTTTTTAAAAATTAAATAGAGAATAGCCGACGAAATTAGCACACTTTCGTCGGCTAAAGGTTGTTGGAAAAAAAAAACTAGCATAGCCGACGAAATATGGTAAATTTCGTCGGCTATAGTACTTTTTATACTAGAAACCCAAACAAAATTTATACATTACAATCCAAGCAAGCTGCAAATTACAGAAACAATTTCATAACCAACAACAACACACCATCTAAAGTAACATAAACATTTTACATTAAATTTTCAATTCATAAATTGTTCATAAACCTAAAAAGTAAATTAATATTTGTTCATAAACCTAAAAAACTAAATAAATAATTGTTCATAAACTTAAAAAACTAAATGAAATCGATATCGTCTAAATCAATATCTGCTCCAGGATGAGGTTGTTGGGGAGGTTGGGGAGGTTGCGGCGGCTGAGGTAAGACAATAGGCGGGGGCATGGGCGGAAGCGGAAGTCCCTGCTACTGTGCAGCTATAAAATCTTGCATGTACTGGTACATCTGCTGCTGCTGTGTCTGCTGGGCGGCATAGACTGCTACATTGTACTTCTGTAGAGCGGCAGTATATGCTGCTTGGGCGGCCTCTCTCTCGGCAGTATATGCTGCTTGGGCGGCTTGTTGTTCCCGTAACATCTGAACTTCCGCCTCAAGCTGAGTCGTTCTGCTGCTGGTCGAGGCTCCTTTTTTCTGAAACCCAGGAGTGGTTTTCAGTACCCCCTCGCCCTTCTTTCCCAGGCCCCGACAGTAGAAGTTATTTCCTCGCGGTGGGAAGGCTGTGCCCATGATCCTGGCCCCAACGCTGAGATCCGAACTGTCGATCCGGGACATGGCTTCGGACATGTCTTCCTCTTGCGTGTCAGGCCATGTCTCCCTGACTATAGCAGCCATCACCTCGTCACTAGCCTGCCTCACCCTCGCCTAATTTGATAGGAAAAAAATTAATTAACATTTTAAAATATATAATTTACTAAATTTTAAAACGTAAAACGACTTACAATATCCTCCTGGGAGTCAGGATATGCCTTCTCGTACGTATAGACGTACTGGTTGACCTCTGGATGCTCCCTGGCCGCCTCCTCCATCAACGATGCGAACGGTCTAGAACCGGCATGATGGTTCCTCATGTTGCGTTGCCGGTTTTGAGCGTTCACCCGGGAAACGGCCTACAAAGGAATCAAATTAGTAAAATATTTTAAAACGTATTAAATATAATTCAATATAATAAATAATTATTTTTAATTACCTGTTTATGTGGGTTGTTGAATTCCGATATCAGAAGCCAACGCCACTCGTACTCCCTGAACTGGAACTCAAGGGGGGTGCCGGAACGTTCGTTCCCATGTGTAGTCCAGTGGGTCCGTAACTCGTTCTTCCACTCCTTGTACCTGTAATACGCCAAAAAAATATAAATATTATAAATTATACATAGTTTTTTTTTGTCCTTAACTTTGCAACGTACCTTCCCCCGTGCACAACGTCCGCCCAGGTGTTCCTCAGGTACTCGGGAACGTCAAACCACACCTGCATTTAAACATTTATTAGTTTAGACGTTCATAAATCTACAATGTAATAAATAATGTTAAATATGAATTTTGTTATACTTACCGACATGGCATTGTGGACCATGTCCTTAACCTCCTGTGGGACCTCGCCCCAGTCTGACCACAACATAGGGACTCTATCCCTAATAAGCGCTCCCACGCGGCCAGAGTACATCCTCGTCTTGCCGCCCGATACTACGTTCCCATCCTCGTCAGTATCAATGATGATCCTTCCCGATGTACTCACTGTCTTCTCGAGAGCTTTTCCCGTGACCGGACCTCTCTTCTTCCTTGTCGGCTTAGCTCTGACGGTGCCTATCATAAATTGATGATTAGTAAATTAATTTTATTATAACATTATAACATAACAAATAACTTATATAATCATTACCTGAGGGCGTTGGGGCGGATGCGACGGACTCCGACTCTGTCGCCGACGATGATACCCTCGCAGAAATTAACTCTGTAGCAAACGGCACGAACAGATACACCGCTGATGGGGTCACCTGCGGGGGTAGTGGATAAATCGGCGCCCCTGAGTCATCGACTGCTGGTATTGCCGGTATGAAGCGCGGAAGGAATAGAAGAGGCGGCAGCATCTGTACCCCGGAAGACCCACCCTCCGATGCACTAGGGCCCGGTGCCGGTGCCCTACGTATCTCAGGCATACGTGGTGCAGACACCTCCGCCTGAGTCGGAGGCCACAGCTGCCTCGAGGAGTGAGGGACACTAGGCTGCCTGGAGGAGCGCGGTACGCTAGGCTGCCTGGAGGAGCGAGGGGCGTCCTGCTGGCCGGAGGAGCGAGGGGCGTCCGGCTGGCCGGAGGAGTGAGGGGCGCTAGGCGGCCTGGAGGCGGGAGGGCCATCTGGCTGCCTGGAGGAATGTGTCGGCTCCAGAAGAGACGCCCGTCGGGCCGTCATTGGGCCCTGAAACGAACCTCGAGGGTTGCTAGACGTTCCCTCTGACGATTCACCCCGGCCTTTCGAACTCTTTGATTTGCTGAATAATCCTTTCATCCTAAATAATATAATTAATATTTTGTTAAATGCGAGAAATTATAAAAAATGAACAACATTAACAAAAATTTATTTGTATATACCAATTAATATTGTAATATACGCAAATATATTAAATATACTAAATACACCCAAATACACCCAAATATACACCCAAATTCAGTAAATACACCCAATAACACCCAACTACACACAAATACACCCAAATATACACCCAAATTCAGTAAATACACCCAATATCACCCAAATACACCCAAATATACACCCAAATTCAGTAAATACACCCAATATAATTCAACATTATCACAACATAATACAATTCAACATTATCACAATATAATTCAACACAATTCAATATAATGCAATATATTGAAAAAACTAATGAAATTTGTTCTATAATACAATATAAACATGAAATTACATACCTAATTGGTTTGGGAGATGATAGAGGCGGAGTGGAGGCCGGAAACCGTCGAAAATGGCGAAAGAAAATCGAGAGGAGAGGGAGAAAGAGTCCGGCCGAGTGGAGAAAGTGGGTTCTGTCTCGCTGGGTTCGAATATATAGTAAGAACTATAGCCGACGAATAAAAAATTCGTCGGCTATAGTTGGACTTTAGCCGACGACAAAACCCTAATTTCGTCGGCTAAAGTCCAACTATAGCCGACGAAATTTTTTTAGTAATTTCGTCGGCTATAGTTCAACTTTTACCCGATGAAATTACTACGAATGTTAGTAATTTCGTCGGCTAAAGTATATTTTATTCATATTTAGTAAGTGCATGCACAATTTTTTTGTTTTATCTTGTGAAACGAAAAACCGACCGTCAGATATCATCATTATGTTGAAACATGTGTGAGGGTAAAATTTCAGCATCATCGGACACACGGTCGGGCTCGATCCGCACGGTCAATCCCGTTGGTCAAACCCCTAAACACAAACAAACGGTGATTTGGCCACCTAAATTACGTATTCTGTCCGGACCGTCAACTACAAATAGTTTCATATCGAGGAGACGCAACTAGTGGTATAAAATTTATAAGAAAAATAACCGTCGGAGATAGGGCGTCCTCTATGGCGAACGAATAGAAAAAATGCAATGACCGCAAGTATTGGCACCGAAACTTATCGGAATTACGTGAAATTTCAACCGTAGACATATTTCATCGTTCCGGTCATATCTTATCTCACGACTTTTTTTTGTTTGAAGCATCTACGTATAGTTTGTTTTTAAAACGGAACATTTACTTAACACAGTCAATTAGTTATACAACATTAGTAGGCATACTTTGATTGTGACAATCCATCTTGTGAAACGAAAAACCGACCGTCAGATATCATCATTATGTTGAAACATGTGTGAGGGTAAAATTTCAGCATCATCGGACACACGGTCGCGCTCGATCCGCACGGTCAATCCCGTTGGTCAAACCCCTAAACACAAACAAACGGTGATTTGGCCACCTAAATTACGTATTTTGTCCGTACCGTCAACTACAAATAGTTTCATATCGAGGAGACGCAACTAGCGGTATAAATTATTATTTTATTCATTTAACTTTAGCCGACGAAATATTAGGGTATTCGTCGGCTATACTTTAGGGTTTAGGGGTTAGGGTTTAGCCGACGAAATATTAGGGTATTCGTCGGCTAAGATACTTTTAGCCGACGAAATCCATCATATTTTGTCGGCTAAAAGTATCTTAGCCGACGAAACATGTTATATTTCGTCGGCTAAAACTGTCAAATAGATAAAAAAAAACAGTTGGTTTAACCGTACCCATAACAATTTCCTGCATATATAACCAACATTAAGATACATTATGAATTGTAGAGCTTGTACCATATAAAACACATCAAATTGTAGTACAAATTCAAATAACTAAGAAGGCTCGTAATCAGAATCATCCGATGAGTCTTCTTCAGTGTCAGAATTAATTTCCGGTAATCTATGCATTTCTACATCACAAGAGTCGTCGTCTGTTTCTTGATTTAGATCCACATCAATAAGGTGAGCGTCTAAATCACGAATTCGAACCGAACGACCCGGTTTAAAATTATTAAGGCGAATTGTAGAGGAGTCAGGAATATCTATTGCACTGTGTTCTTGATACGCAACATTTTCTTCCTCGTCTTCGGCCTCTCCAAGTGTAGCCGCCCGGTAAATGTTTCGAGGGTGCACAAGATTGACTACTTTCCACGCGTCACCCTTAACAAGGTCATCAAGATAAAACACTTGTTTCACCGATGTCGCAAAAACAAACGGGTCATCTTCGTAACAGCTTGTGCCAGTGTTCACCGATAAAATCCCGTACTGATCAATCTTCATGCTCTGCGAGCTTCTAGTATCAAACCATCTACACTTGAACAGGTGCACGGTCATGCCTTGCCCATAAACGAGTTCCACCACTGAATCAAGAACACCATAATAATCAACTCCATTCCGGCCACCATGCGCCATAACCCCAGAATTCTGTGTTCTTCGTCTGTTGTCTCTCATTTCACATATAAATTGCACGCCATTGACCTTGCACATCGGGTAAACTCTTGACATTATCGGCTTCATAGCTAGAAGTCTTAGTTCGTGAGACCAATTTGGGTGACCATCAAATTGAATATGGTTCATCTGCAACCAAAGATTCAATGTATTATAAATATGAATAATTATGCAATCAAGGAGACTTGCAACATACAAAATTGGAGAATTACATACCCAATCGCCAAAATAGTTCGCGAACTCCTTGTTGTGGTAGTCGAGATCACCTTGAATGTCTGGACAGTGTAGATGGATGTCTTTCCAGTATTCAACTTCTTGACAGTTAATCAATACCCACCAATGGGCTATGACGAGCTCATGGGGTTGCAACTTGTAGGACTCTGGTAAAATTCCATAAACTTCAACATCATTTGAGACTATGGAAAGGTTAAACTTCGGTTCATCAACCGGCATGGTTTGTGGAGTTTCCTTCAATGCTCCTAGATACAACTTCATGTAGGTGACGCACTCGTGCGCAATATATGCTTCTGCTATACATCCTTCAGACGCGGATTTGTTAGCCACATAAGCTTTGTAGTCTCCAAGTTGTCTGTAAATAAATAAATTTGTTGTCATATGTTACGATTATACAATGAACATGTACAATAAAAACATTAGGTGTAAAAAACATACCTTTCCATAGGATACATCCAAGTATAGTGTACTGGACCGGTAAGCAACAATTGCTCGGGAAGATGGATCATCAGGTGCGGCATGATGTCAAAAAAATTTGGAGGAAATATTCTCTCAAATTTACACATGATATAAATAATGTCCTGTTGCATTTCCCGGAGATCAGATTTTGTCACTTCCCTTATGCATAACTTCTGGAAGAATCTTGACAACGCTACTAACGGCTCCACCACCTGACGGGGAAGGAAGGGTCGAATGAAAATAGGGAAGAGACGTTGTAGCAGAATATGACAGTCATGACTCTTTAACCCGTACATTTTATTGTCCCGAATGTTTACACACCGGGCTATATTTCCTGCGTAGCCTGAAGGATACTTCACAGAACTCAACCACCAGAAAATTACGTTCTTCTGTTCAGGCTTCACGGTGTACGGAGCTTGAGGCATTTTTTTCTTCCCTCCTTTCAACCACAAATGTCTTCGTATCTCCATTTTTTTAAGATCAATGCGTGCCTTCGGACCGTCTTTCGTCTTTCCCTCCAAGTTCAGCACGGTTCCCACCACACTGTCACACACATTCTTTTCTATGTGCATCACATCTAGGTAGTGCCTGATCAACAACTTACTCCAGTATGGGAGTTCCCAGAATATGCTCTTATGTGTCCAAAATTTATACCTGTCGGGTCTGTCAGGTATTGCCGCCACTATATTGGGATGATTGCTGAGCTGCCCAAAATCATACTCATTAAGCACTGCTAAAATTTCTTCGAGGAGGCACACCAAGTTCTACAGTCCCATCAAATGCCTTGTCATCGAACCGCCATTAGTGATCATACGGAAGGAGAGTACGGTGACCCAATCTACATATCTTGTTGCAATGACTACTGCTCCCCTCATCGCTTAGGCACTCTGGACAAGCCTTGTATCCCCTAACAACGTTGCCCGACAACATCCCACGAGCAGGAAAATCACTAATGGTACCAACAACCATAGCATGCATCTGGAACATCTCGTGCATGAACTTATCATAAGTGGGATGACCAACGTCCCAAAAAAACTTAAGCTCTTCAATCAAGGGTCTCAAATACACATCGAGACACTTCCCTGGATAACCAGGTCCCGGAATCAACAAACTCAACATATTGTATTCCTTCTTCATGCACATCCATGGAGGAAGATTGTATGGTACCAAAATCACCGACCATACACTGTATTGAAGACTCATGTTGCCAAAAGGATTGAACCCGTCGGATGAGAGCCCGAGCCTCACATTTCGGACCTCAGACGCAAAATGAGGAAACTCCCTGTCTATATGCTTCCAGGCCTCCCCGTCAACAGGGTGTATAAGGGTATCTTCGCCTTGCAATTCCCTATCAGCGTGTCATCTCATAGATTTGGCCGTGTGTGATGACATGTACAACCGTTCCAGCCTATCCCTCAAGGGGAAATACCGAAGTACCTTCATAGGTTTCCTATTGCCTGCAGGAGTCAACTTATACCTGTCACTCTGACATACTGGACATGTGTCAAGGTCACCAAGGTCATTCCCTTCTGGATCTTTACCCCAGAAGAGAACACAATCATATCTGCATGCATGGATCTTGATGTAGGAAAGCCCAAGATCTTTCAGTATACATCGGACCTTATGATGAGTGGTAGGAAGACGATGACCGTGGGGCAGCATCGAAGCAGTGTACTGTAGATACTCATCAACAGCCTTCACAGTCGATTTTGTCTCAACTTTAATCTTCATAACGTCCATCACACTTTCAAGAACCGTTTTCTGACAACCGGGGTACACAGGGGTCTGTTGGAAAGCAAGTAGTTTGTTGTACCTGTCAATACCAGCAGTGTTGACAACTCTAGGGAAGGGCTGCACCGGGTCAGACATATACGGTCCTTCAGAGCATACACCCCTCTCATAAGGAAACATATCGTTGATGAAGACCGTTGTTGGATCGTTGGATGTACTGCCCGTCTCAGAAAATTGCCCATGATCATGCGGACCCCTTGATGATGTTTCACCGTGATATATCCAACATGTGTACTTCTCCCAAAACCCATTACTTTGAAGGTGCTGCCAAACCTTGTCAATTGGAAATTGATACATATCGCTGCGACACTGACATTTAGTGCACGGACAATAGAAAATTGTATTCCCTTTAGCATTATTGATCACATATTCAATAAAACTAACAACTCCTTTAGCATATCTTTTGTCCCATTTTGGAAGCGAAATCCAACTCTTATCCTTATCCTGAGAAAATAACATAATATATATGTATAAACGCTAATTAATTAAATTTACGAATCATTCAATTTATATTATATCTGAGTTAACGTACAATTAATATATATAATAATTACTAATTAATATAATCAAATTAATATATATATATATATATATATATATATATCAACAACTTCATATATATTATCAAACCTAAATCGATCAACTCAATCACACTCAAAACACAATATAATCAACTCTAATTAAAACACAATATAATCAACTCTAATTAAAACTCAAAATCAATGTGCATAACGAAAATAAAACTCTTAAATCAACTCAAAAACAAGATATATACATATACGTACCTATATATAGCGCCACAAACTAATTTCGGACAGATTTCGACAACACCCAACAATTTCGCCAACCCCAAAATTTTTTCTCCCGTTTTTTCTTTCAAATCAGCTACTGTCTAGATCTGGAAATATAAAGAATTTTAGCCGATGAAATTATATATATCGACGGCCAAAGTTTTAAAATTTCGTCGGCTATAGTTCACAGACTATAGCCGACGAAAAAAACTATTTTAGCCGACAACACAACATTTCGTCGGCTAAAAGTCCACTTTAGCCGACGAAAATTTCACTTAGGCGACGAAAGTTTTTTTCGTCGGCTAAAAGTCCACTTTAGCCGACGAAAATTTCACTTAGGCGACGAAATTATTTTTCGTCGGCTAAAATGGACTTTAGCCGACGAAAAAAAATTTCGTCGGCCTGCTAATTTTTTTTTCGTCGGCTATGATACTTATTCTGGTAGTGTTGATACTCTCGCAATTAAGCAAACCTTTAATTGAAGCCTAGTCTCGTCTCTTACAATTATCTATGTATCGAGATCAACTTTCCTACACACAATTGTGGTACAAACAGCCTGGATACCTTCATAGAAAACATATGAAGAATAAGCTTCTTTTAGAGACTTAACCCCAGACCTTTCGGCCCATAACCAAATTCAACTTTGATACCCATGCATCTATCTCTTCAGTTCAAAACTGGACCAAAACCCAAAAGCCCAAGCCCGACCCAATAAGACAGACACACAAGCATCATGTTTTGCCTCCTCCTTCGACCTTGACCTCAGTTGCCGTTGCCAGCTCCGGCGGTCGCCTTTTCCATATCCTCAGACGCCGCCCACTAACACAATGACCCAGACCTCTTCTTCGGCAAGGCCACCGCCATCCACAGTTTCCCTACTCCTGCTTGAGATATGACTAGCCCTCTTATTCTGCATATCTTCATAGAAAACATATGCAGAATAAACTTCTTTTAGAGACTTAACCCCAGACCTTTCGGCCCATAACCAAATTCAACTCTGATACCTATGCATCTATCTCTTTAGTCTAAAACTGGACCTAAACCCAAAAGCCCAAGCCTGACCTAATAAGACAGACACACAAGCACCGTGTTTTGTCTCCTCCTTCGACCTTGATCTCAGTTACCGTTGCCAGCTTCGACGGTCGCCTCTTCCACATCCTCAGACACCGCCCACTAACACAATGACCCAGACCTCTTCTTCGGCAATGCCACCGCCATCCACATTTCCCCTGCTCCTGCTTGAGATATGACCCAACTTTGACCTCTGCTTGTTATGCCTTTTTTGAAAGCTCTGCTTGTTATGCCTTGCGGAAACCACAAACTACCCTACTGCCTTCAAACAATGGATTGATAACCACACCCTATACTATATTATATCACCCCCTAAAAGGGGGGTTACAGCGGAATAGAACAGTAAGTGTCAAATATACTCTATACTTCTACAGTTCTTACCTTATTTGGAGATATGCAACCATATATTCTCTATTGTCCTCGTGAGCAAAAAGATGGCCGGATGGGTTTCCATCGCTCACTCCGTAACGACAAAAATGCTAAAGCCTGCATGCCGTTTATTGATGCCTTCTTTACCTGGAACCGGAACTACTAAGCCGTTGTCGCCGCTTCTGTACTCGCTGCCTCAAACCCTAGGAGGGAGAGAGAGCATCACTTTTTTTATATGCATGAAATACATAATTATGGGAATCTATGGATAATTAAAAGAAACTTATTTGATAATGTGGTTTGCTCCTTAACCTTAGTTAAGCAAATTAGTAAGACATACTATAAATTGAAAACATACTTAAAACAATCAAATACAATATAGGAAAAGTGACTAAATAAAGGGAAGAACAAAGAGTAACAATGACTATAATCCCACACTCCCTCTGGCTCTCTTATTATTTTCATGAAACCTCTATTTATAGTGCAACAATGATCTTCATGCAACTTCATTTCCATGTGAAAATGACTTTCCTTGTTTCAAACTTCTCAAGCTTTGATGGCAATGCATGTCTTCACTCATAAATGATTTCATACATCACTTTCTTTTCCATCTTCATGTTTCTTTGGTTCTCTCATTTTCCATATGCAAGAGAGAAGAAGTTACGTCACAATCTTTGAACAATTGAACAATGAGTTCCTAGAATCATACAAATCTTGTGTTGGAGAAATGGTCTAAATGACCATTGATTAAACCAAATAATTAAAGTGAGTTGCACTCTTAATTAGATGATTGCATGCATGAGTTTGTAATCCTTGTAATGAGGGCTATAAAATCATGTATTCATATGCATAATTTGGTTGTGGGGTGAATGAGAATTTGTCACCCAAAGATGACTAGTTCAAATGAGAAAATGAACTTTGCTCCACATTAAAAAGTGAGAGATAAATAAGGTTTTAAATAGAATCCCACACCTTGAAGGTGTAACCATGACAAGCACCAATGCTATCTCTTGCGTGCACACGGATGGGTGTGCAAATCTCAGGTCGGAAGCCTAATTTCTTCACTTGAGCCCGCGCGACCTGCGGATACGAATGCAACTCAAATTTGTGGCCCGAGAGCCCAGGTTGTTTTTGAACTGACGGATTTTATTTTTGACCTTTTCAACGTTGGAAAGCTATAACAGACCTATAAAGTCTGGTTATGACTTTGTAACAGACTTATTAAGTCTGGTTATGACCTTGTAACAGACCTATTAAGTTTGATTATGATTTTGTAATAGACTTATTAAGGTTGTTTATGATTGTAGGTAATAGACAGAAAGCCATCAATTTGTAGATGATTCCCAACACTATATAAAGGCCACTAATCCTTCATTCTGAACACACCAACAACAAACACTTCTCTTCCTCTCCAAAAAGCTTCTCTGCTCCTATTCAGTTATCTCAAAAATTCGGTGATAGTTTGAAGACTTTTTCCTAGTTCGTTGAAGCTCTTGTTCGTAGTGCAACAACTTGAGCTTGATTGTCGTTTTATCCTGGGAGACCAAGCGACATTGAGGTCCTTGCACCGATTGAGAAGTCGTAATTCGTCTTAAGGACACCGTGTGATACACAGGACTCGACAAACTTCCATTGGTTGAATACTTATTCTCAAATCCACAATTTGTCATTTTATGGGTTTTTCATGTTCATGCAATTAGAATTAATTACTGAGACGGCCCCCATGCTCACTGATGAGGAAAATAATGCCTTACAAAAGGTTGCTGCTGTGAATGCATGGAATAGCTCTGAGTATTTATGCATGAACTACATCCTCAATGGTTTGTCTGATAATTTGTACAATGTGTACATTCATTCAGAGACCGCTAAAGGTTTATGAGAGTCTTTGGAGAAAAAATATAAGACTGAGGATGCTGGGGCCAAGAAGTTTATTGTGGGCCGATTTCTTGATTGGAAAATGGTGAACTCTAAGACTGTGATGAGTCAATTCTCTGAGTTTCAATTGATCATATATGAGATGCAAAGTGAAGGAATGAGTCTTTCTGGACCCGTTCAAGTAGCATGCTGCATTGAGAAGTTGCCCCCTTCATGGAAGGACTTCAAAAACTACCTTAAGCACAAGCGAAAGGAAATGAGCATACAAGACCTAGAGGCCTATCTTCGAATTGAGGAAGACAACCGTGGAAATGAAAAAAGGAGCTGGATGAACACTGCCAAGGTCAATGTTGTTGAACATGGCCAAAATTCAAGGACCAAAAAGTTTAAGGTCCAAGGGTCCAAACTTGGCTCAAGAGGAGTTTCCAAGAAGCCAAGGTTTGAAGACAAGTGCTTCAATTGTGACAAAGTTGGCCACAAGTCTGTGGATTGCGACAAGAAAAAGAACAAGAAGCGTGAGGCTAATCTGCTGGAAGCTGTCACCAAAGATATTGGTGACATTAATTTGTGTGTTATGGTGACTGAGGTGAACATGGTGGACTCCAACCCCAAGACCGGGTGGCTAGACACTGGGGCCACTAAGCATATCTATGCTGACAAGAATATGTTCTCCACCTTTGAGCTTGTTGAGGAATGAGAGATTCTGTATATGGGGAATTCTGATACCTCTGTAATAAAGGGGAAAGGAAAGGTAATCCTCAAGATAACCTCTAAACATGACCTGACCCTGAACAATGTCATGTATGTTTCAGAGATCCTCAAGAACCTGGTGTCCGGTGCGTTACTAAACACCAATGGGTTTCACATTGTCATAGAGTCTGACAAGGTTGTTTTGTCTAAGAGTGACATGTTTGTTGGTAAGGGATATCTCTCTAATAGGATGTTCAAAATGAATGTAATGACTATTGTCAACAAGAACAATGGAGCTGGAGCTTCATCTTCTGCTTACATGATTGTGTTTTCTAATTTGTGGCATGGTAGACTAGGACATGTTAACAATGATACATTGAGAAGGTTAATTAACATGGAACAGTTACCAACGTTTAAAATCGACTCTAATGATAAGTGTGAAACGTGTGTTGAAGCTAAACTCACTAGAACCTCGTTTCAAACAGTGGTGAGAAACACTAAACCCCTAGATTTAATTCACACATATGTGTGTGACTTGAAATCAACGATATCAAGATGTGGTAACAAGTATTTTGTCACGTTCATAGATGATAGCACAAAATACTGCTATGTGTATGAAAAATAAAGGCGAGGCTATAGAGAAATTTGTTCTCTATAAGAATGAGGTTGAAAATCAACTCAATAAGAAAATCAAAGTACTAAGAAGTGACCGTGGAGGTGAGTATGAATCACCATCTGCTGACTTATGTGCTCAGAATTGTATTATACATAAAAGAACTGCGTTTTATTCACTACAATCAAATGGTGTGGCAGAAAGGAAAAATGATACATTAAAAGAAATGATGAATGCAATGCGCTTAAGTTCTGGACTGCCACCTAACATGTGGGGAGATGACATTCTCACAGCTAATTACCTTTTAAATAAGGTTCCCAAAAAGAAGGCAAAAAAGACTCTTTATGAATTGTAGAAAGGAGTAAAATCATCCTACGGTTACTTGCGAGTATGGAGATGTTTGGCTAAGGTAGCTATCCCTCCACCTAAGGCAGTAAAAATGGGCCAAAGACGGTTAACTGTGCGTTCATTGGATATGCAGAAAATAGCAACGCATATAGGTTCATTGTGCAAAAATCTGAAATTGAGGATATACACAAGAACACGATCATAGAATCGAGAAATGCTTCATTTTCAAAAATATGTTTCCATGGAAATCTGAGGAAGAATCAAGTTCTTCTAGAATTGAGTCAAATACTCAAGAAAATCAGGCACAAATAAGTCCTGAAGAGGTAGAGCCTAAAGAGGTAGAACCTAGACGGAGCAAAAGAGCAAGGATAGAAAAATCATTTGGCTCCGATTTTTTGACATATATGCTTGAGGATGAACCTCAGACATATACAGAGGCAATAAGGTCCACTGATGCGCCGTTATGGAAAGAGGCGATTAAGAGTGAAATAGACTCAATTATGCAAAATCATACTTAGGAATTGGTGGATCTTCCACCGAGGTGTAAGCCCTTAGGTTCCAAATGGATCTTTAAAAGAAAGATAAAAGCAGATGAGACCATAGAAAAATATCATGCAAGACTTGTCATAAAAGGATACAAGCAAAAGGAAGGTCTGGACTATTTCGACACATATTCTTCTGTGATGAGAATAACCTCAATTAGGATGGTGCTTGCCATCGCGGCTTTGCGTAAGTTAGAAGTACATCAAATGGAAGTAAAGACTACTTTCTTGTATGGGGATGTAGATGAGGAAATCTACATGGAACAACCTGAAAGTTTTTCGGCCCCAGGTCAAAAAAAGAAAGTGTGTAAATTGGTAAAGTCCCTGCATGGCTTCAAAAAAGCTACAAAACAATGGCATGAGAAATTTGACAATGTCATGATCACCAAGTGTTATAAAATCAACGAATGTGACAAATGTGTGTATGTGAAAGATACACAAGATGGATATGTCATCTTATGTCTATATGTAGATGATATGCTCATTGTGGGGAGCAATGAGAAGGTGATCAAATCTACTATAGATATGTTACGATCTCGGTTTGAGATAAAAGATATGAGACTTGCTGATATGATTTTAGGGATAAAAATTACAAGAACGTCGGATAGTCTTGTGTTGAACCAAACACATTATGTGGATAATATTCTTGAGAAATTTGACAAGGAAGGCTTTGGAATTGCCAGGACACTGGTAGATGTAAATTTACACTTGTCAAAAAACAAAAGGAAAAGTCTCTCCCAGTTAGAATACTCGAGAGTGATGGAGAGTCTGATGTACTTAACAAGTTGTACAAGAGCAGACTTGGCTTATGTGGTGAGTAAGCTAAGTACGCACATGAGTAATCCAGGGGCTATGCACTGGCAAACGATTGGAAGAGTATTAAAATACTTAAGATATACTCGTATCTATGGGCTGCACTATACATCGTACCCAGATGTCATAGAGGGGTTTACTGATGCAAACTAGATATCCGACATGAAGAACTCAAAGTCCACTAGGGGATATGTGTTCACACTAGGTGATGCAGTAGTGTCATGGAAATCCTCAAAACAAACGATCATAACCAGATCCACAATGAAATCTGAGTTTGTCGCCCTAGACAAATGTGGGGAGGAGGCCGAATGGCTATGCCAATTCGTTGAGGATATTCCAAGGTGGACCAAACATGTGTCTGCAATATGCATACATTGTGATAGTCAATCAGCTATTGGCAGGACACAGAACAAGATGTATAATGGTTAGTCTCGTCACATCCGACGACGACATAACACCATTCAACAACTAATCTCAACTGGAATTATTTCTATAGACTATGTGAAGTCTAAGGAAAACATTGCGGAACTGCTGACCAAAGGGTTGAACAGAGAGCTAGTTAATAAATCACCGAGGGGAATGAGACTAAAGCCCATGAAAGAATAAAAACTTTACAGTGGATACCCAACCTAGCTGACTGGAGATCCTAAGAACTAGGTTCAAAATGGACAACCAAATTATAGAGATTTTGATGGATCACTATAGGGATTCGCCCCATGTCCATTCCTATGATGAAAACAGTGATGCCCGTACAAGATGAGGTTAAGCTAAAAAGCTTTTAATGATTCTTATGCGTCTGTAAAACCGAGCGAAGTAATGCGGGTTACTTTTAATTAAGAAATCACCTATGTGAGAGAGAAGTGAGGCCGCTTCTAAGGGAGTTGTTGAGGGCACAACTCTTGTCAAACTCTTCCAGAACCAGATGCGTGTCCAGGGCCAAAATGGACACAATAATGAGAACTGGAATGTGTCAGGGAGATTCCTATGTGACGAATATCTCAAAGACATTGCGTCTACTATTTAGTTAGTAAAGTAAGCATGTCTCCATAAGAGAGGGTTCAAAGGCTCATAACCTACCTATCTTATGCAGGTCTCAACCATAGAAAACTATCACCAAGTCTATCGAGTCTTTTGGTGGCCAACTTTTATTCATGTGGGGAATTGTTGGAGAAATGGTCTAAATGACCATTGATTAAACCAAATAATTGAAGTGAGTCGCACTCTTAATTAGATGATTGCATGTATGAATTTGTAATCCTTGTAATGAGGGCTATAAAATTATGTATTCATATACATAATTTTGTTGTGGGGCGAATACAAAATTGTCACCCAAAGATGGCTAGTTCAAATAGGAAAATAAACTTTGGCCGACATTGGAAAAGTGGGAGAGGAATAAGGCTTTAAATAGAATCTCACACCTTGAAGGTGTAACCATGACAAGCACCCATGCTCTCTCTCATGCGCGCACGGAGGGGTGTACAAATCCCAGGTCGGAAGCCCAATTTCTTCATTTGGGTCTGCGCGACCTGCAAACACGAATGCAGTTCAAATTTGTGGCCCGAGAGCCCAAGTTGTTTTTGAACTGACGGATTTTATTTTTTGACATTTTTCATGTCTGAAAGCTGTAACAGACCTATAAAGTCTGGTTATGACTTTGTAACAGACCTATTAAGTCTGGTTATGACCTTGTAACAGACCTATTAAGTCTGATTATGATTTTGTAATAGACTTATTAAGACTGTTTATGATTGTAGGTAACAGACAGAAAGCCATCAATTTGTAGATGATTCCCAACACTATATAAAAGCCACAAATCCTTCATTTTGAACACACCAACAACAAACACTTCTCTTCCTCTCTAAAAAGCTTCTCGCTCCTATTTAGTTCTCTTAGAAATTCGGTGATAGTTTGAAGGTTTTTTCCTAGTTCGTTGAAGCTCTTGTTCGTAGTGCAACAACTTGAGCTTGATTGTCGTTTTATCCTGGAAGACCAAGCAACATTGAAGTCCTTGCACCGATTGGGACGCCGTAATTCGTCTTAAGAACACCGTGTAATACACGGGACTCAACAAACTTTATTGGTTGAATTCTTATTCTCAAATCCTCAATTTGTCATTTTATGGTTCTATTCACATTCATGCAATTTGATTAATTAGAATTAATTTTAGTTATTTCATTTTGTTAGTATATAAACAATATAATCACCGAGCTTTCTCTAACATCTTGTACCATGCAATCTTGTCTTTGGCAATTCTTCATGCTATTTTCCATTTGCATCCAACCTATGAATCAAAAAAAGAAAGTGAATTTAACAATTTTGGCTAAGGTAATATTTTTCACACATCTCACTTAATGGAACGAGAAAGAAATTCACCATTGAAAACATGCTTCTAGGCTACACATGTTAACAGAACAAGAAAGATGTTTTGCACACTTATTTATTTAGTTAAAGAGAAATATACTATTAAAACAAGGACTCAATTTACTAAATGAAAATACATAAATCGCTTCCATTTTTATTTAATTAGACACACATTTATAAGAACACAAAAACGAACTAAATAACTCAAACTAATAAAGTTAAGTCACTAACAAATATAAATCAAAAATAATAATATGATATAAAATGTGATCATGAATAGGCAACCATCAAAAGCCCAGCATCTCATCCTGGATCCTATCCCTAACGATTTGAGTATGAAATTAGCTAGGCCATGAGTCTGAGCTTTAGCCAACGTCGCCACCCCTACTCTGCCGGAAAAGCGCGTCTTCCATGATTTACGATGACATCCCAATCGTCGCTATCTGTTCAGAACCGTTGCAACCTTTTTTGTAGGACTCTGACAAAGGATTCCAACCTCGACCACTGAAGCAAAAGCTTCATCCATCGTCACAATAAGAACCTTTACATCACTTCACCTTTATGCCTCATAATGCGAGACGACCTGCTCAGAGATTGGACGCCAAAACATAGAAGCGATTCAGAAACAATGTATCCTCAAGTCGGAGCAAAGTATCCATCAAGTATGCTCACAAACAACGCCGAAACACTCAAGTATCCATGTGGGTTTGGTCTAGTGGTCGGGGCTAGGTCCATCATGTTGGGCGAATGTCACAGTGATACTCCTGGTAGTAAGGAGGTCACTGGTTCGATCATCCGCATGGTAAAGAATCCCATGGGGAAAGCTCTAACCTTAACCCCTCTAGCGGCTCGGAGTGATAGCTCACTCGACTACCATTTTATCACTTAAAACAAACAATGTCGAAACACTTACGGGCCACCATTGTTCTCAACCCCTCAGCATGATCGTCATCCTTGCCTTTGGAAGGGCGCCACTACTGAAATGAAAACCTAGGTTTTAGTACAAGGTCTCTGGAGACCCATCTTCTGAAGACTATTATTTTTAATAGTGGTAGTAGCTAAGTAGCATAGATACGGGTACGTGTGTCCGTATCCGACACGATACGATACGTGGACACGCCAATTTTTTTTATAGTATATGGACATGTGATGGATACGTTATTATTTTAAATATTTAAATATTATAAATATTATTATTTAAATATTAAATATTTTTTTTATTATTTTACATTTATTACTAAGTTCATAGTGTCACAATGGTAGAATGATAAGAAAAACTATCAGAGGTTTGCATGCTGTAGAGTCTTAACCCTAAACCCTAATTGAGTTTTTTTTTGCTCAATGTCCAATTTACCCCTCGTATCTTGTTTATTTTTGTGTCCTACCCAGATACTCACGTATCCAACTAAAATACGCGCGTGTCCGCAGCGTGTCCAAATAAGATACGCGTGTCCGATCGTATCTCAACGTATCCGAGCGTATCGTACGTGTATCCGTATCCAATACGCGATACGGAGGCAAAATGGAGTGTCCGTGCTTCATAGGGTAGTAGCCATAGTGGTACACCACCTACTCATTATACTATCAGATACGTAGATAGCGGAGATCCTGCTTAGGTACTACTGTAGAGGTGGCAAATGTCATGCGTCATTGGCATGGCCATGAGACCAGCTTATACCAAAAGTCATTGAGGGATGAGGCTGTTCCCGATTTCTTGAAAGACTTAGCTCCTTTGGATTTTCTCCCATAGAAGAAGACACATCCCTCTATAGAGAAGATTATTTGTAGAGAACATTAACATGACAAATGTACATGTCTAACCACAAAACGTTTGGAAGTGTAGAGGTCCCAAACTCACTAAATATTTCAAATATAAGAAATCAAGCAGCGACTTGAGAACCGTCGCAAAGTGTGTGCCACAAGGCATACACAATGCTGCACGCAAGGAAAAGGGGACATGCACTACTACGATGTCATCTCCTTATTCGCATGGGTCAAGAAATGAAAGAGTTAACGAGAGGTATCATAAGGTAGAAAGTGCATGAATCCGTTCATTTCACAATAAACTCTCGATGCATCACTAACGTGGAGTGGGACACCTTTATGTTTTGTCTCAAAATGATTAAAAAAATCGAAAAAGGAAATTAGGTGATCTATGCATAATAAACGAGAAATAAACGGATTTAGCTATTTATATCGAAAAAAGAAAAGGATTTTAGCTAAAACCCACTAAACGGGGTCGTATCACCCTGGAAAGTTTAAAATCTAGTCCAGGCTCTCCATAAACCCTCCCAGAGTCTCCCCTTTTCTCCTCCCCGCCCACTCAACCGACGCAGCTCCGCCCTACTGCTCGAACTCACCGCCCCGAATAAGGTGCCATTATAATCTTGAGTCAGACTGTTTCTTTATCTATTTGTCCATTGACTCAATCGTATTGTTTTTTTGCTCTGTGTTTAATTTTGAGTCTTAGATTGTTGAATGGGTTAATGTTTTTTTTTCGATTGGGATAAGAATTGGATATATATGGGTTTGAAATATTGAAATGAGTTATTGGGTATATTTTTCTAATGGGGCATATTTAGTTTATATGAAACATAGGTTTTTTGAGAGTGAACTTTGCTAAAGTCAGAAACTTTGGTGTAAGATGAAGTAATACAAGTAGTTCCCACAAACTAATAGTAAGCATTTCTTGTAATAAAGCCTGTTTGGGCGTAAACCCCGAACAAAGCCATTGTGGATTAATTATCGAAGATTGCAGTTTGGTTTTCTGATGTTACAATGTTAGATGATGATTGTGTTTTCTGGTATTATCCCTTGTGAGTTATAGTTTTGTAATTTGATTGTTATGATATTGCAACAGATGGAATTCGTCAGCCCTGAAGGTCTTCGCTTAGATGGTCGCCGTCCCATGGAAGTATATCTCTATCCCTTGATTTTCTTCAGTGTTGAATTTGATCTGTGATGAGTTGGTTGATTTTCTTTTTTAATTTGATCCTAGATGAGGCAAATTCGAGCAGAGATTGGTGTTGTTTCCAAAGCCGATGGGTGCTCACACTAAACCTTACTTCTTGTTTATGTAACTTCTTTTTATGTTGTTACTAATTCATGTTTGCATATTAAATTTCAGTTCTGCTATGTTCGAGATGGGTAACACCAAAGTTATTGCTGCTGTGTATGGCCCTAGAGAGGTCAGTCACTTTTTCCAGTGGGTTTCTAATGCTGTTTAGTTACGGGCTAAAGTTGTAGCTAACATGCATAGTCATTATCTATTCACTCCTCATCACATTTTAGTTGAATATCCATTCAAGCTAATTATAAATATTACTATGTTTTTCAGATTCAAAATAGGAGCCAACAACTGAATGCCAATGCATTGGTAATATAATTTGTCTAGTCCTCTGTCTTTTGAGCTAAACTAAACTAAACTAAACTTTGTATGTGATGCTTAAGATGTTAACTTAAGAGGTATTATCTCTCTAAGTATACCGGCTCTCTGTAATTGTTGATATATTTAGGTGCGATGTGAATACACCATGGCAAATTTCAGTACCGGAGATCGGATGAGAAAACCGAAGGGTGATAGGTTATATGTTCTATCCCTTTTCAGTCTCCAAGCATATGTACTTTAGATGATCTTGTATTTAAGTTTAGCATGCCAGTTTTGAATTCTTTACTCGATTAATATTGATAACTAATATGTCTCTCCGTGATGCTCTCAGGAGATCCACCGAGATATCTCTAGTTATTCGCCAAACCATGGAAGAATGCATTATGACAAACTTAATGCCTCGGTCTCAGGTTCGTCTCAGCTTCAGTTGGATTATATTGTGAACTTTTCCTGCTTGAGTTTGTAGTTTTTCTTATCTGAAGCCTTGTACCTTGTATATGTTTTTTTGCAGATAGACATTTTTGTGCAAGTTCTCCAAGCAGATGGAGGTAATTATCAATGCCTCTATTTAGTCCTATTAATAAAATGTACTTTCAGAATATCTAATGTCTAAGCTGCTCTTTTTAAAAAAAAAAATTCTGTGTATGTACCTCCACAAGTCCACATGCTTAATCCTCTGTTATCCAATATTTAGTTGATTGAGGCTTATTTGTTGAGAAAAAGAGGCTTTCTTAATTTATTGCTTATTGTCAACTAGTTTGCATTGTGGTACTTCTGTTCAAGGTCATTCTCAATAAGGGTCAGTATGCATTGTGGTACTATTGTTGTGTTACCATTGTATTCAAGAGGGACTGTTCCCAAAGCACTTCTGTGTATCATTTTTAGTTTGTTAGTAGGCTGCCTCACCAGTTCAATTAAGAATGAGAAGATCTATTTGTAAGTTTAATTATCTAATATGTTTCTGTATTTTTTGTTGTTGCAGGAACTAGATCTGCATGTATCAATGCTGCAACCCTGGCTCTTGCAGATGCTGGAATTCCAATGCGAGATCTTGTTACTTCCTGCAGCGCTGGGTACCTTAATAACACACCTCTACTTGGTAATATTCACTTAAATTTCTATTTTACAGAGAACACTTTTTTTTGGGTTCCCTATAATGCCTTCATACCAGTAGGACACGAAAAATTATTAAGACCTTACTTTATTGGCTGGACAGATTTAAACTATATAGAAGATAGTGCTGGAGGCGCTGATGTTACTTTAGGAATTATGCCGAAGTTAGATAAAGTCACTCTTCTTCAGGTTCTTAAAATCAAAATCTGTGATCTAATCTTATCTTCCCAATTTTAAGTTATGATAATGCATATCAATCAGTGCATATTGCTGTAAATCACTCATTTGTGAAATTATTCAATGCAGATGGATGCTAAGTTGTCGTTGGATACTTTTGAAAATGTAATGCAACTTGCAATAGAAGGGTGCAAGGCAGTTGCAGATTACATTAGAGAAGTGAGCTCTTTTTACTTCTTACTTTATCCTTACTTTTAATTTTCCAAATGAAATTAATTTGTTGTCGTGTGGATGAGCACTCCTTAATAATGAGTTCTTATGACAGATATTACTAGCGAATACAAAGCAATTGGAGTATCTTCGCGGAACATAGTTTCATAGCAAGTTAAGGTGATGAACATTCTTTGTTAATTGTTAAGGAAACTTGAACTGATGAAACAAAATTATCAAGTATAAGTCACCTGTGCGCCCAATTGCCACTTTTTTTTTTATAATTTCTGTTTTGTGATCTCCTTTTAGGCTGGCTATTCTGTAGATGGTGGAAGGAAGTAAGCTCGGAATAGGACCACACTCTGTTGCTGTACCCTCCAAGTGGAGAGTTAAGTTTTGGAAACTTGTAATAGTAACATGGGATCGGTTAATTTATTAAGGTGCTGCCCTGCTGCTGATACTAAGCTACTAACTAAACCAAATATTTGTTTTGGGTCTGATGTCATTATCAGTGTGGAGTGTTGACTGTGTTAGTTAGATAATAAAAACTCCATTTTCACAAGTATTTTACATTTCAAACCATCAAGGAAGACAAGTTAGACATACAATTGCTCTTTGATATGGAGTTGCAAATGTCTGTTTGAAACTGCAGCGAAAGCCGCCTTATGAGAAGTTCACATATTGAAATTTCTGTTGGGACCAACCATCATTGGACATTTAGGGTATCATTTGTTGATTGTAAAGCTTAAATTGTACATCATAAGGAAAAGTTGCCAGTTTTATGATAATGCCTATCTAGACCATGAGGCATGATAATGAAATCAGAAAGAAACCCAGGCAAGTAGAGTTCATGCATCAAAAAGAAGTCAAATTGAGAGCAACAAAAGAAGAGGACATGCTGGACTGTTTTTTCTCTATTCTATTCTCACCTGCCTATTTGTGATTATTGGCTAATATAATGCTTTAATCCCAATGCGATTTAGAAAAGACTGACGAAATGATTGTTAAATGTTTAGTAACTCTATTTTGTTAATTTCTCTGACTATCAACAGAGACTCAAGAAGGGAAGACTGGCTATGAATCCTTATCTAGTTTGCTAATTGTCAAATGTTATGTTGAACTTGAAGATTCTTAACTAAAACTTTGCAGATGATTCAAAGCAGAGGCTTCAATGTCACAATCTCGTGCGACCTTGAAGACCTAAACTAACAGTTAGGAAATATTATGACTTGTAGTTGCACTTAGATTAGGTTTTGTTCTACTTCTACCTAGTAAGTACTTCGACATAGTAACAAACAGTTGATAAATGAACATGATCCAGATGAATTTTGTGCACAAATCATACGGATCCTACAGTAAAGATTTGATTAAATAGACAGACTTGGAGTTTTCTAAAGACTGATGTTGCTGCTAGTTTCTGGTTCAAACTTCAAGTTCATACATTGAAAATTAAGAAGTAATTGTTGACTATTATTCGTTTTTAAACAAAGACTTTTTGAACAGAAGACTGACGTACTAATTATTTAACTGCCCTAGAACTATTAGCTTATTTATGAACAAAACTATAACACTTTCTTTCTTCAACATGCACGGAGAAGTTGGCATGGCTTCTTCAACTCTGATGCTCTTCTTTCTCTCTTCCATCTTCACCATCTCACCAATCCCATGCCTCGGCCGGTACCACCCACTAGACCCTCTAACCCCATCTGTGTTCACTCGGGTCCGAACCATCGTCAGAAATCATACCCCAGCTCCATCCATAACCTCACTTTCCAGTACATAGCCTTAGACAAGCTATACAAATCCCTAGTCAAGTCATGGTTGTCAAAACCAAAACCCTACCTCGCCGAGCCTTTGTCATAACAAGGCTCGACAAACACTCCCACGAGATCTTAGTCGACTTATCAACTCGTTATGTAGTCTCCAATAAGGTCTATGGCGGACACGTCTACCCTTTGCTGACGTTCGATGAACAAACCGTCGCAAGTTCGCTCCCACTCTTTGGAGAGGTTTCAGGTTTGCTGGTCGGTTTCTTTTGCGGCTAATTTTTGTTGGAGCTACATGTGAGTCCACTTCAGAGCTCTAGTTCTCAATTTCAGCCTTATCTGGTATCTCCCTTTGCTGGCTTGCGTCTGGGCCAAAACAAGCTCATCTACAGGGGATGAATTCGTTGACTTCTTTATGATGATCGGGTATCTCAGATGAACTTTCTCGCCAAACAAATGACCACTGGGAGGTGTAGTTGGAATAGCAGATCCTTGGAATTTGAACATTCCATTGAACAAGGATTTTGAAGCAAAATTGATGATCGAGGTTGAAATATCCTCCGTACCTGCAAACGTGGAGGGAGGACTAGCCATGCATCGTCTATTTTCATGGAAAACCAGATTGCAAGCAGGGCATAAACCAATACAATTCTCAAAGAATAATTCATTGTCCTCCTCAAGATTATGTGGGACCTTGATCGATTTCATGCTAAAGATTGAAGAGAGAGTTTCCTCTCAAGCCTAACCCTAACAGTTTCGATCTCTGCCATAGCTTATCATCATATTCCAAATATTTTCGAGCAATATAACCAACAGTAGGAAAATTCTCAGGAAGTTCAAACTTAGGAAGTTGAGACCTGATTTAGCGACCAATGTTCGAACCATTTATATTGAGTGGTGGTAATAGTGTCGTGAGAAGTGGTTTTTTAAATGGTTGTGATACGATGAATATGTTTTGCGGTGCTTTTGGGAAGGGAGTTTCCCTGTTAATTTAGAAAGTATTTCTTTGTTTCAAGTTGTGATTGATAAGTAGATTACCATAAAGGATTGATGTTCCGTAAGGATATTATTGTGTGGTGAGACCACATACTAATCTCTGTATTATCTGAGAGGTCATCACTTTTTGAGTATGTGTCCATCAGCCGGTATTAAGGTAATTGACTGAAACTATTCTGTAGACGTATGGTGTTGACCACTGTTTGAATTGGGTTAGTATCAAGAATTGCTGAGGCGCAGACATCGTAGTTAAAAAATTAGAGTCTCTGGATGATTTGTTGGGTGTCTGAGGAGAGTGTAGACTTGACTGCAGAGTGAAGGTCAGAGGTGATGGATGACTAAGTGGTGACCCTATGTGATTCGGGGTCCGATGAAGTAACAAATCTTGAAGGAGTGTTATGAGTCAAGGATGATTAAGAGATTTAATATTGAAAGTGAAAAATTTACAGCTATGTGGAGCGGTGATCTTTTTAGGGATTGTAGAGGGGTGGGATCACATACTGATCCAGTGATGACCTGTGAGGTCAGTGTTGTTTACGGATTTGGCCATTCGTCTAGGTTACGACAATAAGCCGAATCCTTATGTTAATTTATGGTCCTAGTTACTGTTTTAATTGGACTATTAATAAATGTTGGCAAGGTACATGACTTTTGAGTTTAAAGTTAGAATTTGGTTCCCTCTCGATCTGGAGCCGAGAGTGGGCGTGCAATTTGACTTTTGCCGAGGTATCAGACTTGGATGATGGTAAAAAAACTAGTTTGTGATGATGGTTCCCGAATGGAAACTATTTTGCCTTATTAAAAGTGATTTGGTGTTCATCGTACGCGCTGTGCGGTAGGATTTCTGGGCTAGAAATTTTTAATGCGAGAAGTAGTGGCACATGGGAGGTGTATGTGATTCGAGTATCTGACGTCAAATCTTAATCTGTTGTCAGACTTATTAATAGTAGCGGAGGTAGAAGAGAAGTGTGGCTATTGATCAGAGATACGACGTCAGAGATTGTTGAAAGTGTCATTGAAGTAAAAGGAAGCTAGTGATTGTCCAGGTCCAGTAATATTGGTAATGTTGATGACTCCGTTGAAATTGTGGCCTTGATGACGTTTTCTCAGGTTCAAGATTTCAGATTGAGTTGGGTTTCGCAGTTGTGCGTTACCCTAGGCTCAGCTTAGAGAACGATGAGACTCGTGGCATCTCATCAAGTGAGATGAATGTCTAGATGTTGCCTTGTGTAAGTATAATATAATTCTTTTATGTGATTGGCTAGAGTAACGAAGTAACATGGAGTATTATCAACTTCTCGAGATTTTATAAGTTGATTGTCTTTGTATCTGAGACGTCAATTGGGCCTTATGAGTTCTGGTTATGTTTAAAAAAGTGGGGATCTGGTAGGTGACAAACGCACCTAACAAATTTACCCTATTATCAAATCAATTATGTCAATGTAGTAAATGGCAAATATGAGTCATTACCCGCAGAGGATTGGTGAAACTAAGACTTAAAGACACAAGAAACACAAACAAATGCATAAACTGTAAATCTGGCAGACTCGACCAACGAGCAGAAACCTAATTAATTAGCTAATCTAGACTCAACCAAAAATTACGAAATTAAATACACACTAACTAGACACAGTGGTGGACTACCATACAAATTTTTAGGGTAATCGGAGTTGGTTTGATCAATGAACAAAAATAAACAAAATATAAGTAATGCTGAAAACAAAATATTAAAGAAGATAAATATGGATGCAAATATGAGAGGAACAATAGCTAGGAACTTCTCTCCACCACTAGATATGCTTCAATCACCCCAAAACAATGTCAAAGATTATAAATGAATGCACTCACAGTCAAGCCAATGTCGTTAGGTCATTAACCGTATTACGTTCTCTTACTTGCCATGTTAAGTGAAATGTAGTTATCGACTTAACTATATTCCCAATTAACTGATCTATGAAATGTCGGTATCTAGACCAAAATAACTGAAATCATGAAGTTCTAAGAACGTTTGAGTAACAACAAAGAATCTAAGGTCAATGTCGGTAGCCTTAGATTACCAAGGAATCACTTCACACAAGTACCTGCAAGGAACATGTTATTTCTCATAGAATGTGCAACGATATGTCGGTCATATACACATTCAAAATAATAAACCCTAAAACATGCATCAAAGTGTCGACCAAATGAAACATGCAACAGAATTATCAATGAGCAATCAGTGAAGAAATTCTCATCTAAAAATTATATAAATCAATTAGGGTTTGAAATCAAAGACATATCTAGGGCTTTGATCAGCCCCTAACTATTAAGGAGTTTAGCCACACATAATCTTGAATAAGAACATCAGAGAATACATGGAAGATGAAATAAAGGAGAAGAAGAACCGGTGCACAGCCCTGCTGCCGCTGGATGCACGCTGGTGCGCGCGAGGTGCACGTCTGGGTGCACGTCTGGGTGCACGCTGGGTGCGAGCTGGTGCTCTGCTGGTGCGCGCGAGGTGCACGTCTGGTGCACAGCTGCGTTTTCTTTTTCTCCCTTTTGTTTTCTGTTGAACTCCCCTTTTGTTTATGAAACCCTAGAGTCCTTTTATGCTCCTCTTGGTCTCCCCTTCCTTATGGCATTAGGAATCCTTTTTATTTCTTTCTTTTCTTTATTTCTCCACAAAACCTAATAAAACAATAAACATTAATTAAATCACTCAATTAATAGCAATAATCCAAGTGTAATAGTTCAATTAAACACGATAAATACGCATAAATATGCGACTATCAGGATCCGAACTGTTTCATTAGAGAGTACATTTGAAAGGGTTTAACGTAGTTTTGCATTAAACTTTCTTAAGAAGTAAGTATTTCGGATTCTCATATTTAAAGATTAAAGCATCTAGGATTTAGAAATGGCAACTCTGATTTTATGCTTCGTATCTTGGGAATATTGTATTGTGTATGCAAGTGAGATTATCTTTGTGGTCATGTGCAGAAAGAGAATTATTCCTTATCAGACTTGTATAACGAAAAATTCTTGGGAATGTAAACCAGATTATGTGATCTATTTCAAAGGAGGATGAGTTCACGTGTTTCGATTTAGCTATGTTTTTCTTCGTAGATTAACGTGAGCCTTGATTCTGCTAAGTATTTTTGCCATTTAGAGTTTTGACTTCCTGCAGTTTTACAGGGTACGAATTCCCAATTGGTTCGATTGGATGATTAGTGAAACACTATGAGCATGTGTCGATATGTGGACGGTAGAGTCATAACAAATGAGATTTGACGTTGATCTATTGAGTAGCTTAATGACGAGTTGTTGCTTGACGTCATGAGGTTCGAACTAGGTGGTGGTTTCAAATGTTGCTCTTGTTCAAATTAGTCGTTTTCAGCGAGTGGGAAAGCGTGAACAAGCATATGAGTATGTCAGGATTCTTTTTGAATTATATAGTGACTAGGCCAAGATTAACCCAGTAAATGGGAAAACCTCGTATATGATTCGAATGACAAAAAATCGAGATTGTAGCGTGAAGCATGGCGTGGGAGCTAGAGGCACACCGTGGTGATAAGAATTGAGCTGCGAGGAATCTGGTTTCTAGAAAATGATGGGTTTCAAGGACAGTGGGGTGGAGAGATGACTGAAAAGGCTTTAAGGATGGAAGAACCGGGATTAAAGGGATGGCTAATATGGCTTTGAAGGCATGAGAAGCTTGACTTGAGTGTTTATGATGATTTTTTGGGTTACTGCCAGATGTTGCTGGATTTCCCCCTCTCTGCAGCTCCAAACCCCTCCTTTTATATGGTTCAATAGATGAGTTTTTGTGATGTGTCATGGTGTTTGAGCTGCTAGGTAAAAAGATATTCTCTCATACACATGACTTCAACCCTAAAGCTCAGAAAAGAAGAGCCGACTGTGTAAGATGAAAAAGACAAGTCACTGTGGAGTGCTGCGGGGGCGGCTGCAGAGATGGAAGACCCGGGACGAGGTAGCAGATAGCTTGCACGCTTCAATTTCGTCATTCGAGAGTGAAGGTGCTGCTTTTAGGTCAGTCACAAGCTTCTTCCTCTTCAGATTGGAAATGAAGGTTATTTCCTTTTGTGTAAAGTTGCTGCGGTGGAGAAAGAAAATGAAGAAAAATGGAGCAGAGACTGATTTTGTTTATTAATGGGTAGGTGGATGCGGATTGAGTTTTTCTTAAGAGTTTGGACCTAAGAAAAGTAAAGATAGTTTTGGGCTTGCAAAAGAAAATAAGTGTTGGGATTTGGGTTTAAAGGGTGATGTAGTCCAATTCTCTCATTTTCAGTAATTTGTTACCGATTTAAGTCATTAGGCTTGAGTTTCAAGCCTAAGACCGGAACTATTTAACGATATTAGACAGGTAAACGAGCGTTCTGTGCCTCCGTGACCTTCCACACCATACCCACATCTACAAGCCGCAAAGGTGCTTGTATGTGGTTTGGGCCCACATCGATGCATGAATATGCCTGTTTGACGTTTTACAGCAAGGATTTCACTCGAGATTGCATAAATTACCGCGTGACGAGACATTGATTAATTACGTGATTTTTCAGGTATTAACATTAGCCCCTTGATTATGTAGGCTATGCAATGATTATGAAATAAATTACATAATCAATAAGAGTAATTGAAGATGTCACCTTCCGAATCTTAAGTTTTTACCTTAAATATTTTACATTGAGTTTTACCTCTCTCGAATTTACTCTTACCGTTTTAGAACACTAGTGTTGATTTCAAGGATCTTAAGGGATGTTGTGGGGAGATTTTAAGTCGAATCTGTGATCATTATTTTACTAGCGCCCACATCACCACCGCTCTTCAACTGGAGGACGGAGCTTCTGACGCCGCTAGCCCCTTCTCCTCCCTCCACTGATCTGCGTTCAACTCCTACCGAGAGGAAACGGTGTGGTGGTGCAACAACATCAACCCAGCAACCTCCTCCCTCCCGAGAACTCCATCTTTCGATCATCTATCCGAGGACATGCTTTGGGTGTTGTCAAACAATAGGAGATTGTGAGCCAACTCGAAGGAGGTAAGGCAAATCGGATTTTAGGGTTCCTAAATTTGGATTTTTCACTGTTTCGATGTAATTGATTGATTTATCTTTGGAATTGGGATTTATGCTAGTTAAGGAAGTTGTTGTGCGTATTGAGTTGAAGGTTCTGTTAAATTTTGGTAATCATAGGAGTTGTTTGGGTTGTGGTGCTGGTCGGCCGCCACTGCTGGTGGAGATGGCGGCGGCGGCGCCCGTGTTTTTTGCTGTTTAGGATGCATAAGACGTAAGGAATGTGTTAATGTAAAGATTATGAGTTTTAGAGAATTGTTGGTGGTGCTTGGAATTTTTCTTTGGTTGAGGACTTTCTGGTTACTAGGCGAGAGTTGGATAGTAGCTATTTGGGACAGAACAGAAGGTGAGGCTGCAGCTGTATGGTATTGGATTTTTGTGATTGGAATTAAGGTTTATAATAGCTCAGTCACTTGCTACGTTACCATAGTTGTCGACGTGTTTGATAGAAATTGTTGAATTGGAGTTATTTAGGAACTGATTTAAATATTAATACTGTGATGATGGCAGAAAGCGTGTTCACCAAATTTTGGGCAAATTAGATTGAAGTGGATTAGGAGTTTGGATAGGAACATGAGCTATGTTATCAAAGTAATTAAAAGGTGCATGTTCGATTGATTAATTATAGTTTCTAGATGACAAGATCATCTTTCATGTCATGAATGCTACAGTTTTCGAAGGAGTGGAAGGTAATGTTTATTTATGTAAAGCTTGGTTGATGGTGGTAGAGAATTAAGAGTAAAGTGGTAGTTTGTTTTGAATTCTTAAGTGAAATTGTTATTATTAGATTGTGTAATTTCGATGAAGGCTAAAATGCAAGATAATGAATCAAGAGTGTTGGCTCAAAAATGAGGATGACCATGTCTTTATCTAGTATATACTACTTTAGGTGAAGTTTTCTAGATTGTCATTAGTATAGTGGGGTGAAGTAATAATAGGTAATTATGGGGATTGAGTAGATGTCTACTTTAGGCTGTGTTATGCAATTTAGTTCTAATCAAGTTTTCGATCGTGTAGCTTGGTAAGGACGGAGGAGTCGATCCGGGAAGGGATAGCCGAAGGAGATTGCGGAGCCTTTGATCAGAAGTCTCGGCTTGGTAGTTAACTCAAATCGAATCACTGTGAGTGAACGTTTGTTTTAAATTAAATTTATATGCATCGTTCCTCTTTTGAGGATTTCTAATTTATTGGATTATTTTATCATCCCCTTTTATCCGGTATTTCATTTGATTTGAGGATTATGGGCTTTTCGTTGGAGGATTATTTGGTCACATGCATCTGTATATTTTCTTTATATACGTGTTGTGATGAGAATATATTATATTCTTACGGAGAGTATATTCCGTCATAATGTTATATTAAATATTAAACGGCCGTCATTATGAGCGCGAGGCGCGAGCGTCGTAGCTTTGTATGAGTATACATATATTAATATATATATATATATATATAAATAGAGTCAAATCATGATTATATATTATATTCTTATCGGGAGTATACTCCGCCATCATGGTGTTGCCCATTTCTGCCGCCATTATGTGAGCGACGTGAGCGCAAGGTGCGAGCGTCGTAGCTCGGTTTGGATATACATGTGTGGTCATGTGTTTGAGCGATGCTCATTTTACTACATTGTTTTAACTAGCGAGGCTAGTTGCGTTTATGATCACATTTTTTCTATCTTTGGTCTAGCGAGGCTAGAGTCGAAGTTTATCGATTTTTACTCCGAGTTGAGTATTGTGTACTGGAGCATGCATCATGTTTTCTAAGATGAACAACTTGGGAAAAAATAAAGTTTTAATTCTATCCTTTGTTTCTCATTACTTTACTTTTGTCCACTCACTCTGACGTTCTCCAAATATTTTCCTCTGGGCCCTTCGGTTTCAAATGCCTAGATTGCAGGTTAGCTTAGTTGAGGTCCGGCGTACATGGAGTTGAGGCATAGTCGAAAACGTAACTTCAGCTTATTTGTATATCCCTGATTCTATGATTGTTAGTTGTGAGATAGTTTAAGTTCATGTTGCAAATTTGGGAGTTGTGGGTTTGGGGAGCATGTAGGCTCTAGGAGTTACAAGGTTGGAGTTGTTTTTTTAGAAGTGTTTACAGGTTTTGTTTAGGAAGGGTTGTCCACTTTCAAGGGAGGTGTTGCCGAATTTTCGGTAGAATCTTTTTTGAAGGTGGTCCTCGCAAGACTTGCCTGGATAAAAAAATCGGGGTGGGTCTTGTCAGAAGATGTGCATGAAGGCAAAGCATGGTATTCAAAAGAGCTAGTCGCATGATGAGTTAAGGATATGTTTCCTTTGCTTGAGTTATACATGCTTGATTATGTGTTTGGCGTGTGTAGCATAAGAGTTTGCCTTTTCTAAACTTGGGAATTTTCTTGAGCTTGTATCAACCACATGCTTAGGCTTGAGCGTGAACAATTTTAACTTGAGGTTGCTTTAGCATTTAATTAATGGACCAAGGGAGTGTGCATGGAGTTTGAAATACATAGGATTTCATGACTCCCATAGATGTACGACCGTGACAAAAAGGAGCTTGGCGTAAATGTTTGGCATGAGCTTGTGTAGGGCTTGGCGTGCCTCTTTAGTCGTGAATCCGCTTCTCATTAGCTTTAGTTTGGCGCGGGGCTTAGAGTGTATATAGGCAATATAGCTTGTCACATTTTAAAAGCATATGAGTTGGTAGCATGCATGAATGAGATAGAATGCTTGAGTATAAGGCTATAATTGCTTCGGGCGTTTTTTATTATTATTTTATCTGAAGACATTTTGTTTGAGTGGAAGGCTTGGCCTAAGAATATGAGATTTCAAGTTTTTTAGTAAACAAATATTATGCTATTGATTGTAGCAAAACAAAAGAGGTGGCAAGTAAAAAGAAGAAAAGAAAGCATGGAGAGTGGAGACTGTTCTCATGTCGTAGAACAGGAGAAGGCAAGGCCAACTTCTTCTTTTTCCAACAAAATGTGGGTTTAAGATTAGGAAATCATCTGGAGAGTATGGCAAGGCTAACGATTTGAGAAAGTTTGTCCTCGCAGGATGAATTCCAAGAGGTAAGATTAGTTTAGCAGCGGGAATTTTTTCTCTGAATGGGCAGACTTGAAATAGTTGAAAATTGGTATTTTGAGCTTGATTTCTAGGATGGGTGGGCTTGATTTATGGCCTTCTAGCACTGATTTTGACTTAAAAAAGGGTTTCAACAGATTGCTCAAATCAATGACTTCCAGTATATTTTGTGTTAGAATTGTATATGGATTTTCATTCATAAAGCTTGATTCGATATAGGCTTTCAATCGAAGAGCATGAAGCTTCAAAAGTAGGCATGGATCTTTGCATATTGCGGTGTCACCATATCAATTGGCCATGACCTAGTTCTTAATCACACAGCCCCCAGATGCATTGAAGAAACTGCGGTGAAACTGGAATGCTATCTCTTTTTGCCTGAAATTGATCGTGTGGGTGCATTTTCATGATAACATATGTAAGTACACTTGCTTGTATCTATTAGTTTCTTTGAATGGATGTATGGATTTTCTTGTTGGTTGCATATGGATGATTGATGAATGTCAAAACAATTTTCATGATTGCGAATAGTTATTTGGTTTCATGATCTGATTGCAAGAACTATGCTTTTCACAATAATTTAGAGAGATTTTCGTTTGGTATTTAGCATGTGCATTTCACATATCAGCATGATCTTTGCTTGATCAATTTACTGCATAAATCTAAGAGCAATGAGCATGTAGTTTTCCTGCGGTGATAGTTTACTATAGATAGACGTAGGGATATTGAAAGATGGAGAAAGTAGATATGAAAAACTCTTAAATTTTGGGGTTTTAGGCATGATAGTAGGAACAAGTAGGTTTCATAAAGTAGACATTCAAGGTGTGGGATTTGAAAGATCAATGTATGAAATACGAATGGAATGATGACATAAGTATATTGCTCACTTAAAATTTCATACTAACCCCAAACTTATTCATTATTAGTCAGCCCCAAGGGTCATAACATGTATTTTAGAGACTAATGAATAATGCGTGTGGCATAGAATTAGCTTGATTAAGCATGTTTTGAGTTAGGCTTGGTATTGATTGCATGTTCTAGCGATTTTTGCTTGCTGAGTATTGCTTGTTGCTTGATTAAGTATTGCTTATTGCTTGAGGTTTAGCTTATGGCAACCTTGCATGGACATGTATTAGGCATGCGTTTTGATTGTTTTGGCATGTGGTTGCCTTTTGTATTTGAATGTCTTTTCTTGGCAATGAACATGTCATACTTGGCTTGGCTTGACTTGATTTGTTTGGTATTGTTGTTATATATAAGTCACACCCGACTTGGCTTGATTTGCTTGTCACCGTTATTTGTTGCTTGTCACCGTTATTTGTTGCTTGTTGACTGTGTTTAGAGTGAGATATTGATAATAGATTCATTATGATAGGGTGTTTTGTAGTATGGCATGTCCTGGCTTGGCTTGGCCTAACTTGATTTGCTTAGCATTGTTGCTTGTTGTGTCTAGATACGAGCTTGGTATATGAATTTATATGACATGTTATTTTAGGTGCATGTAGGAACTATAAAATAGCATGTAGTTTGACTTATTGATAAAGTGTTTTTGCAAGTTTGGTTCCGTAGTTCGATGCAAGTGTGCTTGAGGAACTCGTAGAGTAGCATTAAACTAGTAGTGGTCTTTAACCTTCTGAAGTTTCTGACATGACTAGGTGACTAGTTTTTGCAAGCTCGTTTATCGTATATAGTGTTTTGCTTGTTGCGGGAGCCATATGTGGAGATAGTGCTAACCTCGGGTTGGGAAAGACTTGGAATAATGATCTTGGTATGCCATAAGGGCTGGTTGGGTATAGTATCATTTTAATTGTTGTGATGAATTAGGACTCTTATGTTATGAGGTAGAATAGTTAGTGTAATGGAACCTTCGGCTGTGGCTATAGGATTTATGCCCGTGATGATGATAGAATAACACATGGTCGGGAGCTGCGGGGAGGAAGAATTATGATAGAATTCGTCTATTGGAATACTAACTGGATATTTAGCTTGGAGAAAAGCGTAGGATACAAATTCTAAATTGACATGGGATGATCTTATAAATGAATTGGTGATCACAACTTCAACAATGACCTTGAACAAGATTATTATCACTCAGCCCCCAAGTAATATAGAACATGATCTGGTATGCTAGTTGATTTTTGGGAGCGATGGCAAACACTGCCACTTGCTTGGAATCGGTTGGATATAGTAGCAATGAATTAATGATTACAACTTTAACAATGACCTTGAACAAGATTGTTATCACTCAGCCCCCAAGTAATATAATATAGAACATGATCTGGCATGCTAGTTGATTCTTGGGAGCGATGGCAAACACTGCCACTTGCCTAGAATCGGTTGGATATAGTAGTGATTGGTTGATCTAATTTATTGAGCATACGTGTGCATTGTGTCACGTATGTTCATGTTACGTGAACGAGTCTATTTCCTTAAATCCTGTGTGAAAAGCCTTTCTGTTATTGGGATTTGGCTTATAAGGAGGAATCGATGAGGATTGTTGATCGTAAGGAGCAAGTGTGTAGAGTTTTGACAAATATATTCGCGAGACGATTTGAAAGAGTTCTCAGAAATAATTGATACTTTGAACAATAAGATTATTGTAAGTGGTCATATTTCCCATTGTGTTAGACTTTGAATATAGAAATTTTTTTAGGACGAAATTTTTATTAGGTGGGAAGAATTGTCACATCCCGGTCCTTAAATTATTTTACGGTTGGTTACTTTTACTTTTTATCATTTAAAGTAACTATTTGAGAAAACTTTCTTCATAAAAGTTGTAGAACACGTCAATACGAGTTCGTGGACATATAGAACACTCAAATCAGAGTTTGTATGAAGGAGTTATAAGGATCTAAAGTCAAAAGGATATAGGTAATTTCGCAAAAATGGCTATAAATAGCCTAAAAACCTAGAAATTTGCAGAAATCTGCCAGACCTTCTCAGCCTCACCGTCGCCGATCCAGGCCGCCTTAGGTGGTGAGGTCAGTCTCCAAGCGTCCGTCGACGTCTCTACTTAATTTCTAGATAAGTTTTCCGGTCTATCTTACAGTGATTTGTTCAAAATTCCGATTTGTTTGTCAAGTGTTCAGTATGAGGTTTTGATCAGATTTCTCTCAGGTCACCAATTGGTGAGTTCTATATATGGTTAGAATGGATTTTAGGAGTACTACTCATCCTTAAAGTTTGGTGGATTGATTTGGAGTGTGGAGGGAGAATCAAAGATTTGAAGTTTTTAAGTTTAAAATTTGGGAATTTTTGTGTTTGATTTCGATTGACCTAGTTAGAGTTAGAATTGACCTTCGAGCTAAACTACAAAGTTGTTCAAAATGATGAGACGAAGCTACTGTTAAAATTTGGTGGCGATTGGAGGTGATCAGAATTTTAGCCGGAATTTCTGTCGGTGGCGGTGCTGCCGCTTTTTTGACAGTTTTTCATGCCCATTAAATAGTATAAAATGAAAGGAGTCTATGGTTTAAATTTGGTTATTTTTGAGGAGTTTTGGTTAGGTTTTGGAAGTTTTCAAGTTTAGTTTTATTGGTGGATAATAAAATATTATTTCGGCCATCGATTATTGCCGAATGAGGTTTAAGAAATATTGTAAGGACTTCTAAGCTATTGATGAAGTTCGGGGATTTTTTGTTGATTGAGTTTGAGAGTTTTGGCCGAGGGCACCGTTATTGCCAATTTTAAATAATTATTCATTTGACGATTGAGATTTAAAATTATTCGTTGAATAGGAGATGAGTTCTCGCTTGAGAAACGATCCGGATTTCGTCAGGCTAAGGCCTAACTCTGTGAGTGGACCTTTTGATTTTAATACATGCATGCTCTAATATTTATGAACATTTACGAACATGATTTTCTTAATTTAATGAGCCGGTGGGGCCAGAAAGTTGGGTTGCTCCCCTCTCGGACGCTTTGTTATTTCGGTTGAAATTTATGTTATGATGATCATATCTGTAAATGATTTATTTATGACCATTGTTTTGAGAGCGTTCAGGGAACCGTGCCTTATGCATGAGATGCATATTTTACTTTAGGGGAGGAGTCATTATTGACTTTTAACTTTTTTTTGTTTTCTTCACCATGAAGGGTCATCATATATATATATATATATATATATATATATATATATATATATATATATATAAAGATGCTAGTTAGCCATAATAGTAGCACTAGAGGGTTCCGACCCTAGCTTGAGAGGCTATTTATCATGATGAAATCTCTTCATCATTAAGGGTCGCCATATTACTTAGTAGCCTTAATGGTTCTGACCCTAGTCTGGGAGACTCTCCGTTATGGTGAAACCTTTTCTATTTTTAATATTGATTTTTAAGTCAATGAGATTGACATATTATGTTTTAGTTTTTGAAATGATTATTTGGGATTTTTTTCCAATGAGACATGCATGAACGATTTTTGAAACAATAAGAGAACATTAAAATGCGATATTTTCTTACGTTTGGATATTATTTTTGTTCACTCACTCCAATGTCATGTTTTTAAATGTTTTTCCCTGTACCCTTCGTTTTCAAAAGCCCAATGTTGTAGGGTTGCTGAGAGGAGGTCGTGCGTACAGAAGACAGGGCATAGTCAACTAATCCGTTGTCGCTAGTATGTCTATTTAGGTATTACTTTCACGTAGAATACTCTGATTACCTTAGTTTAGCTTAGTTGAATTTGATTGGTGAAGAGTAGATGCAATTTGGGGGAGCAAGATGGCTCCAAGTGTTGGGGTTGGATTTTATTATTGTGAAAGTGTTTAATTGGTTTGCAGGTAGGGTTGTCCATTTCAAGTGGGGTTTCTGGTAAAAATTTTCCTTGAAGTGGACCCGTTTACTTCGGGTTCAACGGGTTAACCGGGGTGGGTCATGATATTTTTATCGTTTAAGGACCCTAGATTTAACTTTTTCTAGGATCATTATTTTGTAAAATTTTCTTAAGGTACATCATTGAGGATATTAAAAAGAATTTGTGGACACGTGACACACTCAAATTAGAGTTCGTGTGAGAAAGTTATGGTCCAAAAATGAAAGTTACTATTTCCAGAATGGGATATAAAATGGAAAACTTACCTAATATGGAAAGTGAAAAATCAGAAATCACCCCTTCCTCCTCTCCCTCACGTGCGCTCACGGCAGCAATTTCGCCACCTCCGTTCTTCGTCGTCCTGCCTAGTTGGCCGACAAACGTTGTGTCGTTTTGAAGCTGGATCAATCACATACAAGTCTGAACAGGTTACTGGAACTAACTTGCCGTCGTTTGGGTGAAATCACGATGAGAAGTTACAACTATGCAGGTGCCTTCTATGCCATAAATCTCCCTCCTCAGGCCATCAATCTGAGCAACCCATATATAGTTTTGAATATCTTCATTAATACAAAAATCCTCAAGAATGTATTAACTCAATTCAATCTGTGTAAGAAGAAATCTTGAATTGAAATTTTTTGGGTTTTGGAATTAAGGATTTTTGTATTTTTATTCGATTGATCAGTTTATGTTTGAAATGGGTTTTCGACCTCTTCATGAAAGTCGTTTAGAATATTGAGAGGAAGATTCTAGTAAAATTTTGTAAGGATTAGAGAAGGCCATAATTTGATGTTGGCTGCCGTCGGCAGAGCTGTCACTTTTAGGGTAGTTTTTCATGCTAATTAAATTGTATAAAATGTAAGGAGTCTAGTGATGTGAAGATGGTTATTTTCAAAATAGTTTTGGTTGGTGGGTTTTAGATTTTCTACAGATTACTGATTTGGCGGAGATAAAATTAGTAATTGACCATCGGATTATAGTCGGCTAAGCTTTAAGAAATATTCTTAGGACTTCTAGGCTAATGTTGAAGGCCGGATTTGACATTGTTAAAAGTTTGATAAGTGAGATAAGCGGAAGGGTTTCCGTACTTACGTTAAAAATATTTATGTTCCCCAAATTTGAAGTGTGGTTTTAAGCATGGTTATTGTGCTAGGATTCGAGAGAACCTCGCTTGAGTGACAATTCAGATTTTGTCAGTCTTAGGCCTAAATCTGTGAGTGGACTTTTATTTTAATTACGAGAATGCAATGATTTTTAGAAAATGAAGTATTTGAATTTACGGAATTTTAAAATTGATTTCCTTTTTATGAACTATTTCCAAAAAGTTATTTTCATAGATGAAATGTGATTATACTCCTTGATCGGTTTTACAAAATAACATTGTATATTGGGACTATTTTTATAAGTTAATTTTTATTATTTTCATTGGGCAAGTGGGTCAAGAAAGATGATTCATTCCTTTCCTGTGAAATTTGCATAATTATTTCGGATTTGATGTCAATTTTATTTCGACATGTGGGAAGTGACTAGTGATTTGTTTTATTATGGGTGACTTTATTTTTGAGGGAGGTGATTTCTTTAATGTTCTTGATATTTATATTTTACCATGAATGGTTGTTATATAATTATTGCTTGCTATCTTATCGTGGTTCTCATCTGAAGATGAGCGGGATTTGTGGTCCTCATCTAAGGGATGAGTTAAGCGCGGGATTTGTGGTCCTCATCTAAAGGATGAGGTGAGCGCGGGATATGCAGTCCTCACCTGAAGATTAGTTTGGCATGAGATAGAGCCTGGGAGTTGGAGTCTCCGACCTTAGCCTTGGAGGCTCTCATTGTTATAGTGAAACATTTCTCTCTTTTTGATGTTGTAATTGAACCAACGGAATTGGCTCGTCTTTTTATTCTTATTTCATATATTTGGTAATTTCTAAAGGTTACATGTATAAGAATTTTTGAGGTTAAAGGTGGGAAAGTATTTGAGTATGTTTTTATTAAACATATCTATTTATTTTGTTGACTCACTCTAACATTTTCAAATACTTTTCCTTGAGTCATTCGGTTTCAAACGTCTAGATTGCAGGTTAAATTAGAAAAGGTCAGACGTACAAGAAGATGAGGCATAGTCATTAGAACATCTTTTGCTTACACTATTATCTATGTACTTTCCTTTGTTTAGAAATGTTCTGATTACCGTGGGGTTAACCTTAATTCGATTGTAATGAGCTGCATAAATTTTAGTGATGTGAATTTAGGAGTGGTGTTTTGGGGAGTAAGATGACTCCAAGTGTTATGGTTGGATAATTTTGATTAGAAAAGTGTTTTGTTGGATTGTAGGTAGGGTTGTCCATCTTCAACGGAGTTTTCATCGATTCTTTTGTAAAATTTCTCTTAATGTGGACCTCGTAAGGTTTACTTCGGATTTTAGGATGAAATTTGGGGTGGGTCCTAACCTTTCAAAAAAATATTTATATATACTCACCATTAACATTAGTCATCTACAATAAAGCAATCAAGCTTAATTAATTGGAATATTAATCAAATAGTGATACAACTATATATGGCGATGCTGAAATATGGGGTGGGTCATGACCTTTCAAAAAAATATCTATATATATTCACCATTAACATTAGTCATTTACAATAAAGCAAGCAAGCTTAATTGGAATATTAATCAAATAGCGATACAACTATATATTGCGATGGGATTTTGAGTTTTTAAGAATAAATTTGATTAAGGCATTCATCAATTAAAAACTAGGAAGAATGATCATATGTTGTCCCCGACGGGAGAGAATTACTAAAATTAATTAGCATCCTCCACTTTTAGGTTGGATTAAATTAATACAGATAGTGCATGACAAAATGTTACAGGCTGGTTATGGTGGAGTTTTTCACTTTTTGAGATTTTCAAGTCTCTTTCCTTAAATTCTTCGAATACGAAATTATTGTACTTTCAGATTCAAAAAGAAGAAGAAATATATTAATGTTTGCTCAAAAATGATCTCGTTCGTAGGCCTGTAGCAAGACCGAGGTTTTTGGGATCAAATATCCTTCGGGTGTGCGCGGGAGTGCCAACTCGCGACTGAATGACCAAGCGAGGTTTTGATTGACATAGTATGTTGATCTGACTTCTTTAAATGATTGTAGGCTGAGGAATGAACCATCTCAGCCGTTAGGTTCTGAGGTATGTGTTGAAAGGATTTTCGGCTCAGCGTCGTCAGGATTCACAAAAACGTTTACTTTCTGGGTGACCTCAAATGTTTTGGTGATAGACGAGTGATCTATTAGGTGGAGATACTCACAAATCACTGTCAACACGAAGATGAAACAAACTCGGTTGTCAAAGCGTTGTGGAGTGATATGTGTGTGAACGACAAATTGTATAGACCCAATCCGGACTGGTCGAAAGACATCAATGGACGAAAGGTCTAAGTTACAACTACTCTTAAGTGCGACAGTAAAGTGTATGTAAAGTAAAGAACGATAAAATTAAAGCTCAAGAAAATAAAGAACATAATCAAAGTAAAGCTAAGAAATAAAAATGGAATAATATAATACATATGCAATAGAGAGATAAGTTTGTACAAAAAATTGTATATTAATTTTTGTGTGTGATGTATGACCCTTTACAAATGAGTTGTAAGACTCTATATATACAGACAAGAATAACCTAGCTACTTGCTCTCTAAGTTATAAAATCATGAAGGGATTTGAATTTCTTTTTGGGTTGTTTCGTATATGATTACCCTGATTTAAATGAAATCTCGTGACCGAAATCTTCAACTTGATTGGAGTCTTTTCTTATATAGATTACTTCCCTAAATGAGTTCACCACCGAGATTGTAGTTCGGGGGCCGACTACTCATCACAATCTCTCTTTTGGCCCAATTGTTCTTTAGTCCATCTCGCTAAAATTCTACAAACTAAGTTGAGATAAAGCCACCACCTTGTTTGAACGACATCTCTATTTCGGTCGTATGACCGAACTACATATTCGCGGCCCGGTGGTAGAGTGAACACCTTCGCCTCGGCCATGCAACCCCAACAACCTTCATTTTTGGCCGGATTGTCGAAATACACTTCAGAATATTTTGGCTTTGGATCTTATGACATAGGATATTTAGAATTTAGGCACTTTATCCCAGTCATATGGTCCAATGTCTTTCTCCAACCATTTCCCTCATTTCGGCGGCACAACTACATTCTTCACATTCTTAGTCAAATGATTGAGTGTCTCCACTCACTCGACCAAATCCGAAATACCACTCTCAATCGAACAACCAAACTACCACTCTCAGTCGAACGACCGAACTACACTACTCTCGACAGAACGACCGAATGTCACTACTCTCGACCGAATGACCAAACTCATTTATCTCTAATCACAGACTAACAAACTGATTTAAAAATCTCCACGAATTGCTAATTTTAGGCGTAAACAATTACAAGCCAAACCTAGTACTTGTAATATATGGAACTGTTAGCCGATAACTATACATCCCAACAATGGTCTGGTAGCACATATCCTATCTCCAAACTTTCAATTTACGCATGAGCTACGTCAAGAATTGAAATAGCTCCTCTCAGAAGCCTATATCTAGGGCTGAGCCTGGGTTGGTTTTTTCAAGACCAGGGCTCGGCCCGATGATAGTATGACGGGTCGGGTTTTATCCTTAAAAAATTAGGGCCCGGGTAAAGCCCGGTCCAGATGAGTTATTTGCAGGGCCCGGTAAAAGCTCAGATCGGTACCAACCGGGCCAAGCCCGCCTGGGTTTCAGGCTCAAAATGATTATTTAGGGTTATTTGGTTATGTTTCAGTGTCATTGTACATATTATATAGGTTTAGGACCACTTACGAAAGCCAATTAGATAATGACACCTAAGGTCTTGGGTTTTCAGGTTTTTTTGTTTAAAGATATGAAGGCTCGGGACCGGCCCGGACATAACAAAGCCTGGCTCGTTTATTACATAACAACACATGAGCCTGAAAAAAGCCCGGCCAGCCCGGTCTGATACGGGTTTTTTTTTTCTTCTTCAGCCTTTTTGCCCAGCCCTACCTATATCTATTAAATTCATCAAGTGGAAGCTGACTAATACACCCCATTTGAATTTAAACGTTGTTGCATTTGGAAAATACTTGCATCAATACTGGTATTGACGTGTGCGTGCATACTCTCATTTATTTACATATTTTTACCAATGTAAATCATAATCTTAGCCGTTCAAAAATTTAATTAACCAATCAAGATCACATATGCAAAAAATCAATTTGGAAAATGATCGTTTACTCAACCAAATGGTTCAATCAAATGGACAGTTATGGTGAAAGTTAGCAGCCTCATGAACTACTGTCCATTTGATTAATGCATTGGTTGAGCAAACGATCTTTTTTTCAAATTTATTTTTTGCAGAGATGATCTTGATTGGTTAATTAAACTTTTGGAACGACTAAGATAATATTTTACATTGTTAAAAGTATGTAAATAAAAAAAAGTATACAAGCATGCGTCGATACCGGTATTGACGTAAGTATTTACTATTGCGTTTTCCGTTCGTTTATTACTTGTATGAGTAATCTCCATCTCCCTATTCCTGCATCCGTGATTAATTAAATTAAACGAATCATGGCAAATGCTACAATGTTGAAGGAATGAATTTACTGACCTATCTTGCTAATGTGGAAGCATCAAGTTAATTATTCAGTATTTGTTGCTCCACGTAGCCTAAGTATCATCCTCTCTGTTTTTTTAAGAAGACACGTAAACTTTTATTAAAATAGAATCAGGTATAAGACAACAAATAATTACAAGAAACCATCTAAAAACAAGTTTCTAACCGACAACTAAAAAACTACCGTCAAAAACTACAGGTATATAGTACGCACAATGGGAGAAGCCGACAATGACCATATTAAAGAAGCCTTACCCCGCTGTCATACTGCATATAAAAGTTAAAAAAGAAGAGAGGAAAACCTAAACTCATTCTGTCAAACCCAGACTATCACATCTGAGTACCGAATCAAAGTTAAAAAAACTATACATAACCAGACAAACACAAGGCCCCAAAAGCCAACAAACAGCTAAAACTCAAAGAAATCCCAACAGCCGGTGAAGCCCAAAAAAAGAGAACCCATGATCGGTTCATCTGAGCTACACCAACATAGATGCAGCGTCGCCGTCAAACACCACCGCTGCCAAGCACCAAAGAGGAATTTCATATCGTGTGTGAGGTAGCAGAGCCAACCAGACACCACTACCAACTTGAAAAGCAAAACCCAAAACAACTTATTTTTACATTATCCTAGTAAATTTGAAATTCTCTCAGTTTATTTAAATTCCACTTGTGTGTATACTGATCGAAAATTCTAGTAAAAGGGGTAATCTAGCTTACGGTTGTCATATTCTAAGGCTAGCCACGTTGTTCCTCTAGAAAGCTCTAGAACGTGGGCGCCTTTCTATGTCTCCCCAAGTCTCCGAACACTGTAATCTCACTCTTCCAAACCCAAATTCATCCTTCTCTTCTCTGCTCGCTCCTGTGATCTAAACTCTCTTGTCAACTGTAAGTTCTTCATTCGCTCAGTTCTTTGATAACAGTTTGCTTTTTCGTCTTTCCTAATTCCTATGATGGTTATGCTTACAGCTTCAGTTGGGTATTTGTAATTAGTGTTTAGCACCCAAGAACTGGTTATGCTTTGTGGAATTGAGTAATGGGTTATGTCTGTTTTAAAGAGTTATTGTTCTGATTACTCGTTTTGTTACCAAGAAATATTGTCTACTTTTAACATTTTGTATGAATTGGGAACTAAGTTCAACATGGTCTGTGGTAATTAAAGTTTAAATTTTTCTGCAGGATTTCTATGTTAAAATTTAATTTTTTACGCTAGATTATGTGGGTTTTTGCTTCTATATTTGCGCTACCGATGATGCTACGTACGGCTAAAACGCACTCTACAGGTGTATGTGGGAAGGTCTGTATGAACTCGAGATTTTCTTTCATTTGGGCATGGATGAGGTTTTAGTGGTTTTGGGTTAATAGGCGTGGTGTGATTGTGGCTTTGATGACCAGGGAGTACTTGTTCCAAGTAGTTTGAATACTTAACCTGCTAACGCATAGTTGTGTCGGTTTCTTTGTTGTGTCATATTTGAGAAGTTTGTAGATACCAAGGAAGTTTTTTGTGTCTCTGGGGATGTTTTGGATAAACAAACTGAAAAGGTTGAATGAAAAGTAGAAAAAAGTAGCACTTGTTTGTATTGAAATATGAGATCCCTGGTACTATTAAAATTGCTATGAAAGGAATTGGAGAGTGGTCGATTGTGGCAGTTACGAATACTGAATGCTTCAACCTCACCCATATTTTGTGATCGGTACATGGGACATGGAAGGAACTTAGTGTTGAGTGTCATCTTCGGGTTTATGTTTCTGTGGCAGTTGTGTGCCATATATTGTCAATACTGGTTGTTCATTCTGTGGATAGGCGTATATGCCTATAGGTTATTTATTTTGTTTATGTTACTGGAGGTGTTTTGCTTCCTCCATTTTTGGGATTTGTTTGGTTGCAGTTTCATTTTGGGATCTGATTTGATTTCCTTATTATCTTGGTCTGGCCTCCTTAAGTAAGCAGAATGCAACTTCCCTTGTACGTCTACTTCCATGAACACGGAAACTTATGAGACATTCAGTCACTATGTTTAATGTGATTCTGCTCGTCCTGTATCAGCTCATTCAGCTGCTTCTGATATTCAGATGGTTTTAATTTATAATAAACCTTTCATCATCTCCCCACTTTTCAATTGCAGGAATGGCCGAGGCAGCATACACAGTGGCATCTGATAGTGAAACCAGTCAGGAGGAAAAATCCTCATTCACCTTTCCTGAAACAACAATTGGAATTGATATTGGTACTTCACAGTGCAGGGTCGCAATATGGAATGGCTCGCAAGTCGAGATACTTAAAAACAGTAGGAATCAGAAGATGATGAGTTCATATGTTACATTCAAGGATGGAATCCCTTCAGGGGAAATAGGCAATCAACTCTCTACGGATCATGAAATGTTATCTGGAGCTGCAATCTTCAACATGAAACGCCTAATTGGCCGAGTTGACACGGATCCAGTTGTACACTCTAGCAAAAGCCTTCCATTTCTAGTACAAACATTGGATATTGGTGTACGCCCGTTTATTGCAGCCTTGGTTGGAAATTTTTGGAGATCCACCACTCCAGAAGAAGTTATGGCAATTTATTTGGTGGAACTGAGGGAAATGGTAGAAATCCAAATAAAAAGGCCAATAAAAAATGTTGTTCTGACCGTGCCTGTTTCATTCAGCCGATTCCAGCTTACTCGAATCGAAAGAGCTTGTGCCATGGCTGGCCTTCATATCCTGAGAATGATGCCAGAACCAACTGCAGTGGCGCTGTTATATACCTTGTATACAAAGCAAAGTGGTTTTCAGTCAACAGATAGGAATGTTCTAATCTTCAATATGGGTGCTGGATACTGTGATGTAGCTCTAAGTGTTGCAGCTGATGATGCACCTCGAGGAATTTCTGAAATAATTGCCTTAACAGGAAGTGCCATTGGAGGAGAAGACTTGCTTCAGAATATGATGCGTCATGTGTTGCCAAATGCTGATCATCTTCTGACAAGTCATGGAGTTGTGGAGATCAAATCAAAGGGGTTGCTTCGAGTTGCGACCCAGAATGCAATCCACAGTCTCTCCTCCCAAAGTTCTGTTCAAATTGATGTTGACTTGGGAAATGGGACGAAAATCTGCAAGGTTGTGAACCGGGAAGAATTTGAGGAAGTTAATCGTGTGGTATTTGATAAGTGTGCTAGCCTCATTATCCAGTGTCTCCATGATGCAAAGGTTAAACCCGAGGATGTGTACGATGTAATACTTGTTGGTGGATGTTCATATATTCCAAAAATAAAACATCTTCTGATGAGTATATGTAAAAAAGAGCAGCTTTATGAGGGGATAAATCCACTTGAAGCTGCTGTCTCTGGTGCAGCACTAGAGGGATACGTAGCTTCAGGAGTTCATGATCCTTTTGAATCGGTGGATGTGTTATCCATTCAGGTCACACCTCTCTCAATTGGAGTTCGAGCAGATGAAAACAACTTTGTGCCGATCATACCTAGAAACACCAGAATACCAACCCAAAGAGAGATGCTATTCACAACAGCTCATGATAATCAGGCGCAAGCACTTACAGTTGTTTATGAAGGTGATGGCAACAAGCTGGAAGAAAATCATTTGCTGGGATATTTCAAGATCGAGGGAATTCCTCCAGCCCCCAGAGGAGTTCCACAGATACGAGTAATGATGGACATTGACACTTCGAATGTGCTGAGAGTTTTGGCTGCTGTGTTAATGCCAGGTTCTCATCTTCCAATTAATCCTGTCGTGGACGTGAGAATGCCTACAGTTGATGATGGTCATGCCTGGTGCGTGGAAGCCTTGAACAGAACTTATGGTGATACTCTAGATTTGGTATCAGTGACGAGGATCTGAAGAGGATCTAGTTATTAAGATAAGGAATGCAGCTGAATAAAATTGTAGCCGAGTAACAGTTAGGTGCTTTGTAAGAGTCATAGCTCTCTGCTTTCACACTTTGCTCTGCATTTGGTGTAATAAAGGAATAAACTGTGTGCTTTAATGTTGGGAGGAGTTTTGCTTGTTACAGTTCTGGTGGCACTGAAAACTTGACTGAGCCATCAATGAAAATTAGATTTAGAAGTGCTGAGAGCTCTGTATGTTTCAAACAGAAATGTTGCATGTAATTGAAATGGAAAAGAAAGAATGTTTGTAGGCATTTGTGAATTGTGATGACCAAATGTGTATCTCAAAATACCATCTTGCTATTCGAATAGGCATTAGTTCCAGTAGGAAGTTGCACATTCGAAACTGCAGAAAGAAAAACCCCAAAGCACAACTTTACTGAGAAGAAAAAAAAGGGTACAAATTATACTGAATAGGTAGTTCCTAAAGGGCAAATTTTCACTTAAGGGAGACAAAACTTCCTAAAGGCCTAAATTATACTGATTATTGTTGACACTAGTTTATTTCTTATTGGTGTTTGGCACTCACCCATGAGTGACCATAGCTGGTCATCCGTGAAATAACAAACATGACTTGTATGACCAGCCTCTCTCAGGAGCAAAGGATGAATGCCTCTCTCAGTCCTCGCAGAAACAAATGTCCATAGTTGTTCAACCTTGCACACGATACCGTGATTTCCAATAAAATATAACAGAATCATAACATGTCACACCTTAGTTCTGTACGTACATGCATGTCATAACATTAAATCAGTCTCTGGAACAAACATTAAAATGTAAAATCTTGGCTTGGAAACCTAGCAAGAAATTCGAGCCTACAAAACTCTAACCTGACAAGTCCTTGAAGCCCGGGGAATTCGTAATATAAACTTGTACAATAATTCTTCTTCGCTATGAAGAGTTGGATGACTAGAAATGGCTAACTCATTCAAACGTCTACAGTTCCGCAGCAAGTAATTTAACACCTTCAACAAAATGTGTTTGGTAAGATAGATAATCACTCGCTTTGCTTTGAAGCGTCTACTTTTTCTCTTAAAAAGCCGAAGTCGCAGAACCCCAGCTTTTAGAAGTCAAAGCTGTGCTTCCGCGCTATTTACTGTAGCGAAGTTAAATGAATCTTTAAAAATGCCAATGGGTATCCTCCCTCATGTCAGAGAATTACTCAACCAACCTGCCTCTTCTTCTCTATTCTGTTCGAACTCTCTCTTCTCTCTCGGTGATCTTGGACGATGTCGTCCGTCATTTGCGATGAGTGAGTCTCGATAGGCTTCTGCAAACTCACTTCCAAGTACGTGGCCTCTCTTCTTGACCTCTATTGTCGTTTAAGTCTTTGCCCCCAACTCCATCGGTGCGTCCGGTCAGTTATCCCGGTTCAGCCGCTCACCACTCTCGGACTCTTGCTCCCAAGTCCCAACCAAAGGTCACTGCCACTTCCCGCTATATTGCACCACTCTACAACTCTACTTGCTTCACCGCCATGAATGTTCGATAGTGTTGTTTCTAATCTTGATAGTTTTTGGGGTTAGCCAAAATCACAGTGTGTGTTAGTGTTTTTGCTACAAAGTTTTTGGCGTTTTTGGGTTTCTCTGCGCTAGTTTTTTGTGCTGAATTGGGTGAGGAAACTAAACCCACCGTTCTGGGTTTTGTTTGCTTGCATTGTCTTTCTGGGGTGGTTGGTCTCCCTCTGTTAAAGGGTTCTGGAAGACAATAAAAGTAGATTTCTTTCTGTTTTCTTTTTTGAGTTTTTCGGGTGTAAAGATTGAGATTTTGTTTGGGTTCTGAGACTGTTCGCTGAAAAGGTTCAGACGTATTTCATCATTGTGGTCATATCTTGTTTCACGACTTTTTTGCATTTAAAGGTTATACGTAGAGATTGTTTTTGAAACGGAATATTTACTTAAAACTTGGTAAATAAGTGATACAACTTTAGTATGCATGTTATGATTCTGATTATCAAACTTATTAAAAGAAAATCCGACCGTCTGATATGAGTATCATGATAAAATACATATATGAATAAAAATTCAACTTGATCCGACAACCTGGACCGTCAAATCTTTCCTAGGTTTAATCTGGATCGACCGTTCCAATATAAAAAAAGGTCAGCTGCTGACCGAAGTCAAAGTTTCTCCCAAATCGGTCAACTCTTTCTCTATCAAGCTCTCCCGAGCTCCTCGTCTGCACCGGCGAACCACGGCGGCGCTTCGCCGTCCAACCACCTCACACCGGCGCACCACCCTTAAAATTTTCCACTTCTTCCATTCTACCCAGCCCAGTCCGCGTCTCCTCTCCGTGGAGGAAGATCGACGGAGAGGAGACGCGGTGGTGCTCCGGTGATTCTAGATGTTTCAGGCCATGGTTCGACAAACCAGAGGTTGGGTTCTTCTCCTCTTCTCTTCTTCTTCTTCAATTTCATGTCCTCAATCTTTCGATTCGAGCCCTCAATCTGAAATTCCCCTTTTTCTGTGTTTCTGGGTTTCGGTTCCTCCACCGGCGTGAGCGTTCTTGGGGTTCTAGCAAGCTTATCGAGGTATTGCGACATCTGTGGCTTCGGAGGAGAGTCCAGTTGGACCTTCGAGTGAGTTTTGAAGCATTGGGAACCCCTTAAGCCGTTGTTGCTTTACTTGGGGTCGAGGCAGGAGTCTAATGGCTCTACACATTGAGGCAAAGGTGAAGAAGAGCTTCTGGATTGCCTGGAGAAGCTGTTGAAGTCGATTTGGAACAGAGGCAAAGGTCTAGTGTTTTGTCGAGGAGGATCCGAGAAGAAGTGATGGTGACTGGTGCTTCGATTTGGGAAAACTGAGGGTAAGACTATTTGGATTATACTTTGGAGGGCTAGTTGTTATCTTTTCAGGAAGGGTCTGCGATTATTGTTACAACATATTGATGGCTTATCAGTACTTCATTAGCCTTTACCATGTAGTATTGTTCAGAAAGTTGAAACATGTTTTGATCTACTATGAGAAGATTTTAAATGGTAATAAGGGTGTCCATAGTAATTTTAAGGTTAAATTACTATGTGATAAACTCGTTGGTATGTTAGAGGCATGAAAAATCGATTTGGCTACAAGTTAAGGTTTGGAAATTAGAACCAAAATAGTTTGAAGGTGTAATTAGTTGAGCTGAAATTGTATTCCTAAAATAACATGTTGGAAAAGATTGGCTTGGTTAGTTTGATTTTATAATTTTATGGGATTCCTTTAAATTCGAGTTTGTGATGATTTTAGCTGAGATAGGTTTACATAGGTAGAAAGAGATTTTAGCTAATCACTTCTTTACTATGTTCACATACCTTAGACTTTGTTATGGTTTGTGAAAGTTGACACAGGTGATGCCACATTTCATATAATTTATTCATTCCCCTTAAATAGCCCAGCGTCATGACCCATTAAACAAAATGTAAAACATTTACTGTTAAGTAGAAAGAGAATTGATTTTTATCGATTTCATTTTGTTTATTACATTAATATTGGTTTATCGATTTCCCACAATCCGTTAAGTGATAAGTTTTCATGTTTGAGTCGATGGAAGTTGAAGGAAAATATGCATCGCGGAAATAGAGTGTCCTCAACATTGAGATTTTTTCAATATCATACCTTTGGAGATAAGCATGCATATGTTTTTGAAGATCAATTGAAAGATGGAATGCTAATTTGGAGAATTAAGTGGTAAGGCTCCATTATTTTAATGCATTACAATTTATTGATTAGTGAAGTTGGCAATTAATTTATCCATTCATGAAAATAACAATCCTTTGTTGGTAGGCGGGAACAACAGGGTCAGATGTGGAGATCCTTTGTTGGTAGGGTGGAACAACAGGGTCGGATGTGGAGACCAATAGGAGCGTAGTGTGGATGGCAGCACGACAAACCAAGGATGACAAGTATATTGATAATGAAACAAAGTATGTGACTGTGAGATCTGTGATTCGAAGTACACTGGACAAAATTGAGCAAGAGAAGAAGGGAGAGCAAGGTTCAAAAAGGAAGTTGGCCGGAGGGTAGAGTACGTGCTTCATTACTATGAGTGTTTGGATGTTTAGATATTTGATTTAGTTCAATTTGATGTAGGATATTTGATTTAGTTCAATTTGATGTTGGCTATTTGAATGATGTGATATTGCAAATGCTATTGAATTGAATTTTTTGCAATTAAAAATAGCAGATCACACCACATGAAATTAAAAACAATCTATTGTCATACTTCCCCATGAAGGTCATAAAATAGTTTGTTGTCTGCTTGTAAATCTAACAACCAAACATTTAAAAGATATTGTTGTGTAAGTGCACCATCTCACAACAATAAGATTGTAGCGTGATATTTGACTGTAATTCACACAACAAAAGAGAAGCATATTTGTTATCAATTTCACCCCATACAACAAAGCCAAAGTGAGTAAAGTTGTATGTTTAGTAAAATTCATTGTGTAATGATCAAATTCAATGCGCTTGTCAAGCGCACCTGCCGAAAGCAGTGCACCATCTCAAAACAATAAGATTGAAGTTGTATGTTGTTTGATCTCGAGTAACACAACGAAAGGCACAACAACATTTGTTGTAGATTTCTTCCATCATATAACGAAATATAAATAAGTCATCTTTTATGTTTACTAAAATTAGTTGTATGTTGAACTGATACGAATCACGGCTAAGTTGTTAACTGCGGAAACGAAAACAACACGAACACGGGTATTGGTCGAAGAAATTGTTCTTCTCTTATTATTGTGCTTAAAGGCTACAATCTCTGATGTCTACTCCTTTGCTACAATAACACTATGATTCGATGCTAGAACTAATGCTAGGCGTCTCTATTTATAGAGTCACAAACCCTATAAATCCTTATCTAACTAGAAAACTATACATTGTCCTAGTTAGACAACTATTCCTCTCCCATAAAGGAGAAGGAATCCTAATTCCTAAAAGCTAAAGGATACACCCGTATCATGGCTCCCCCTCTTCTAGGAACTTAAACTCCCGTTTAAGTTAAAACTGGAGATTAGGAAACTCGAGAGTTCCCTTTTCCTTGCTGAACCATTTCGCCTTGCTTGGAACTTGACCCGCACGTCCAATCAGAAACGCCGTCCGCTGTCCTTTACGTGTTGTAGTATTTTCTAAAGACACAAGAGCTTTTCCTAGCTTTTTGTACAGTGAGCGAGTCAGGAACATGCACCACAGACTCCCACAGATACGGCTAGGCTCTGATGCCAACTTGATACGAATCACGGCTAAGTTGTTAACTGCGGAAACTAAAACAACACGAACACGGGTATTGGTCGAAGAAATTGTTATTCTCTTATTATTGTGCTTAAAGGCTACAATCTCTGATGTCTACTCCTTTGCTACAATAACACTATGATTCGATGCTAGAACTAATGCTAGGCATCTCTATTTATAGAGTCACAAACCCTATAAATCCTTATCTAACTAGAAAACTATACATTGTCCTAGTTAGACAACTATTCCTCTCCCATAAAGGAGAAGGAATCCTAATTCCTAAAAGCTAAAGGATACACCCGTATCATGAACATGTCAATGCGCATGCTAAGCGCACATGTCGAGCACAACTGTTGACATCTGTCAAGTGCACCTGTCGAGACATTAAAAGCATCTGTCGAGTAACGCACAACCGAAAATTTTTAACGTTGTGTGATGTTTTAATCACACAACGACGAAATTAACAACGGTTAATCCTTCATACACATAACGAAATTACATCGTTGTGTGATCACATTTTTGTTGTAGTGAGTTCCCTAAACATCTTGGATTAACAAAACCTAAACCATGATTTTGTGTTCATGTGTCTGGTCTTTATTACTTGGTTCGTCACTTCATCCCAAGTGAAGTAAGCAAAATCTCACAGCAGAATCACTGTAGTGTAAAAATCCCTAAACTCCCAGCAGAAGAAGCCTAGTCTCTAAACGTCACCCACTGAAGAACACAGAACCTTGATACCCTGAAGACAAATTGTTACAAGACAAAGCAGACTCCTATATAGAAACTCAATTTGACTTCCCAAAGACACGTAGCTACAGATACCTGATCAGAAAAGCGTACGACTTGCCTCCCAGAAAAATCAAAACGACGCTGGACTTTAGCTTAGCTCCGTATTGACTTCTAAAACCCGACACATATTCCCAGTCAGTTGTGTAATGCAACCCTAACCCATCCAAGAACGTTACAAAGTTTCAAGTTTTCAAACTCGGGTCGGTCCCTTTTATTAAGATCACATACTTCAACCATCTGGGTCCGTCTCAAAGATTAAACAAGAAGTAAATAATCACAAAAATGGAAAAATAGTTGAACCAAAAAGATTTAATTTATATATTCAAGAAAATTTGAACTGAAACAAAGATTTTCCTTCTTTCATTTTCCAGAACAGAGCATGCAGATGAGTTCCAACGCATATGTTGTTCACCGTTTCGACCACGCTATCAAGTTTCCGAGCTTCCTTCAATTTTTATTTTGAAGCCTTCGAAACCCAAAAAACGTTCCTTTCTTCTTCCTTTTTCCCGCGAAGAAAATCTATGCCTTCTTCTCCCACAAAACCACGTACATGGCTCAAAATCAGACATGGCGAACACCTTGCCTCTCTCTCTCTTCAACCCATGCACGACCAGAGTTGGACTTTGAGCAAAAACATTTATAAAATTAATCAATTATTAGTTGTTAATCCTTTTTCTTAATCTATGTACTTGTGCACTTCTTCAGATCAGTAACGCTGGGACATGGACACGTGGCGGCGCCTGAGGTGTGGGGAGACGATGGAGATTAGCCCGCCGAGAGGCGGCCGCATTTTCGACCGGTAGATCATCTCGTCGTACGGCCGCCGGTAGAACTTGAGGAACGGCGCGAACGACTCCCGCGACTTCTCCGTCCTGCTGACGTGGCACTCCTTGCGGAAGAACGTAGCCGGGGACTGGAAGAACGAGGGACGTGGGGTCCGGGGGTGGGGAGTCCAGCTTCCCTCGCTGGCTGACGTCATGGGGCGGCAGCGAGGAGGGAGAGGGGTGAGCGGGAAGAGGTTCTTCCTGGTGGCGGCGGAGTTGCCGTAGCCGTGGAGGGTGCCACGTGGCGTTCTTGCGGCGGGGGAGGCGAAGGAGAACGACCTGGCGTTAAGAGGGGAGATGAGGGCGGGTCCCAGATGGGAGGGGGTGGTGGGGCCGACCTTGGAGGACGACGTGTCGGTGAGGCTGAGGTACCAGGGCTTGAGGGAGTCGATCTGGTGGTGCGAGACGGTGAAGGAGAAGCGGGAGGAGCAGGCGCCGATCTTGGCCGTTGATGATGGGTCGAATCGGAGGGACGAGGCGCGAGGGTAGGAGGAGAAGTCGTTGAAGTTCATTGACTCTTCGAAGTCTATAGAGGAGACCATCATCGTAGCCGTTGATAGCTCAACGAACGGTCGAATGCCCTAATCAAACAAAAACAAAAACCCATATCACTATCGCATTGATTTTCTACTTGAGTTCACACATTGCTCAATTAATTACTAGTAAAATTGACCACTGAAAGCAGACAAAAATAGTGACACCTTGCATTGTAAATTACCGTGGGGTGAAAATTTCAATTCGCTACAATGGGAAAATTAAATGAGGAAAATGCTTTCAAGTATAAAAGACAGACATGCTTAACAATGATGGTTTTGTGCTCAGTGGGATTTTCTTTTTTGGTACAAAACCCTAGTGGTTTTTCTTTTTATGGGTACAAGAACTAAGTAGGTTTTCCTTATAGCGGTAGCATGCGTCACAAGCCTTACGGATTTAACAGTTCCTAGTATTTCCAAAGCAAAGCAAGCAATAATTGTGACATAATTTGAACCCCAAAACCAGAAAAGCAAAGCTGAACAAGCACTCATTAACTTGCTTTAACCCAAAAAGATAAGCACATGAAGGGAGTGGGTAGCAGTAAAACACTACAACAAACTCTAATTGGGTAAAAAACAAAAAACGACAGTAACTTCATGCCCAACAGTGACATTGGACTTCAAACAAAACAATCAATGCAAACTAGCAAGCACTGACCATTGTGGGCTACTGACCTAAAAACAGATGTTATCCATAGGTGAATTTTTTTTATATAACTTTTTACCTTCCAGAGATAGGAGAAGAGAGATGGAGGGTCAATTACAAAGGCCTGGAAGAGCCGTCCAGGGTAGTACTCTGCCACAATTTTCAGAGTTGCCAGAAGCAAGTTCATAAAAGCCGACGCTGACCTGAAAAAGCCTGCACCACCAAACCACCATCACCACCACGCCTTTCAATAATTCATTTACTTTCAGAATTTAAACTCAGGTAAATAAACAACATTATCAACTTTAATCCGTGGTTAAAAGACTAAAAAAGCAGTGTGCTAGTTCTGCAAAGCTACTAAAAGTAGGATCCTGGATACTTCTGCAGGGATATTAAGGATGTGTAGGACTTGACTAGTTCTAGGTGAAGAATGACTCCAAATCCCGATAATACCCCTGTTATACAGGACCACTGAGGAAGTGGACTTTGACGTATCAGGGGCACACCGGACACTTTCTGAGGGAAAATCTGAGTTCCAGAGAAGACGCAACAATGCCGGTGCTCCAACATTGTTGCGTGCCTGGTCTCATTCATCACCATGTCGTGCGTGCAGTTCATACGCACGACTCCATGTGAAATGACTAGATTGACCTTCTATACATGAACTGATGAAAGTGGTGCTTGGATTTGTGTTGGGTAACTGGGGTAAGATTGTGAATATGGGAGGAGTGAGGGTTGCTTACTTGCGTCGAAGAGAATGACGAAATGCTCGACGTTTTTGGTCATCGTCTGAATCGCCACCTCCAATGTGAAAACCAATAACCGAGTGAACCTAAATTCAGAAAGTAAAAATATAAGTTATATAATTTGATTAATTTCCATGAAAAATAGAAAATACGAAAATTTTGGTTCAAAAAGTTTTCGGGGTACTCACATTTTCTGGGAATGCAACTTTTGGTAGTCTTGTTTGAACCGGAAAATCTAGAAAGACCAAAAATTAGCAAAGTTGATATAATTCAAAGGAACAAAAAAACAAGAATATGATACAAGAAATTACCAGAACAGGCCTGGATTCTTCATCATGACCAGACACGTATGCAACGCCTTCTGCAAGTTCAGCAGAGAACTCATCTGCTATCAAGTGATCTGTTTTTTTCATTCAAAACGGAAACGTACAGAAAGAAAATCGAAACAAATAATTAGTCAAGAACAAGTTTAAAAAGAAAAACAAGATCAAAGGAAGTGGGTTTAATGATTAGTGCGAGTGTTGGCGAGTTTGCTTAAAGTAATTTAACCCCAAAATTCAAAGCGTGAGAGAAAAAGCAAGATTCCACGCCGAAACCAAAGAAACAAAAAGAGACACCAATATTCATATTCAAAAAACCAAAGAAAAAAACCATAAGGCTTTGGCTTGTAGTAGTCAGTTGTAACTAGTACCACTCCCAATAGTGTTTCTCCAAGAAAGGCAAGCTCTGAGTGCCTTGGCCGCCTTCTTCACACTCTCCCCCTTAGCTTTCAGAAACCTCTCCACACAATCACTGTTACAAAACTTCTCCTGCAAAACCCAACAGTAAAAGAAAACTTAATCAGACCCAACCCAACAGTAAAAAAAGAAAAGAAATAATGATTTTGGAGACAACATCTCTAACCTGTTTGACAGTCAGCGGGACTTGTTTTCTGAGGAGGTGAAGAACAGCTTCGACTTTGGGGTTGTCTCTGATGAGATCCCTTATTATTTGCTGCTGCCGATCTTTCATTTCGAGAAAAAAAACAGTGAGATACTGAGAGTGTTGGAGACTAATATACCAGGCTTTTGCTTCACGCAACCATTAAGTTCTCTCAGAGTTGAAGCAAGAGAAGAAGAGAGAGCTGAAAGGGTTGTTGAAAATTGAAAACAGGGATAATAAAAGCAGAGTGATGAAGAAGAGAGGAGGGGGAGAGTTGGAGTGCTGGGTAAATATAGCAAAACGACAGCTGTTAACGCCGTTATGTGGAAGAAGGCTTGAGCTTAATAAACAATGGGTTTTAAATTAAAGTGAGATGAGTGACGTCAACTGCTTTCTGTTTGGTCAATGCTATTTTTATTTTTACATTTGCAATGGAAGGCCTCAAAGCTTGTCGGAAATTCGTAACGGCCAGAAATCGTACCGGCGGCTACGGGATTCCGTCTGCCCCTTTTGGTTTCCTTTATGAGATGAAGCATTTATTTGTATCCCAAAATATGCTTAATTTGATTTTTGTATAGGACTTGCCCGTTGCCCAAATATAGCATATGATTTTTGTACACAATAATGCAAGGCTCTGCCTAATATCAACCTCTCAAGTGCGCTATTCATATTTGTTCCTTTGTTAGCTTCTACTCCTCTATGTCAAAGTGGTTTGAAATTCATAAGAGAACTGCTTCGAGGTCCTGAAAAGAAAAGAAAATAGTAATATTTGTTAATATATTGTAACAGAAATTTGTTGAGGTGTTAACTTTAACGATCGAACAATCACTTTATGTGTATGTAATATTATGCGTTAGAATTTCTCCTTACGTTATAGTTTGTATTTCAAAATTGCTTGTATTAGGTGTTGCAGTATGTGAGATATTTTTAATCAGCTATTCATAACCGTTCAAGGAACATGTGACTAATGTTATCATTTTCAGTTTTTTGCATTTGATTCAAATTAGAAAAAATTGTGCTTGTAATGAATAATTAACCTAAACATTAACAATTACCATATCAAGTGTCACACTACTATATGTGTCACACCCCGGACCTAATGTCGATGGTTTTCAAGCACCCGACACCGAACCTGGGGTGTGAACGAGAAAAGTAAAAGAAAGTAAAACCGATTCAAATAATTTTTTAAAATAGTAGAAAATAAAACGTTTACAATAACAAAAAAATTACAAAGGCAAACAGATCATGTTGTCTATCTTCTTCTCGTGACCGTTAGTCTTCTAGAAATATGTAATCTCTGGAGTATTTTGAACAAGAGTTTATAGGAGTGAGCTTACGCTCAGTAAGGCCAAACCTCTTAAGTTATACTTAACTAGTCGAGCATTCAAGTTATTAAGTAATCAAACAGTAATTTACGTAAATAATGATAATTTGATGCTTGGATGTTAATGTTACTGTCAATTAGTCCATACATTCGAGACATATGAACATATACGACTCATACCATGTAGATGCCTCGAATATATGACATAACCATCAATAATATTTCACCACTCGTACCTATTTTGTTAGTCATCATGTTATACTTATAGTCTCTAAACCTGAAACCTGATAAGATCGTTTTATCGACTACGACATCGAAGGGACATACTTTTTTCAAATTTGTGCATGTGTGGACTAGCTTGGATCTTAGACAACCCATGAAGAAAATCAATTATACAAAATGTATCTATTCTATCGATCTCATTCTCGTATCTCCATAATCTTCATTCTCAGTTTCTCACTATCTCATTAGGTATGCAAACAAATATCAATACTCGTAAAATAATATTGATACATGCTTTTACAGAAAAAGTGATAACCTCGTTCATATAAATCAATGATTACACATGCTTTTAACTAAAACGATAACATACAAAAGTTATTCAATCAATGACACACAAGTCCACGATTTCAAGAAGAATAATTCTAATTATTGATCTAAAGAAAGGTTCTCCAAGGGACCATACTTGGAATCCGAGCATTAGTTCCGACGCTAAATAAAATTAGTAATCCAAGGACACTTTTATGATCTTTATCTTTCTCTTTTGGAATTCCGCTACTTGTATTCGATCACCATTTCATCTTATTCCGAGAAGTCGCCAACTTGTTGCAGCTCGATGCGATCAATCATTGTGAAATTTCTAAGGACACCCAAATCCCTTTACGCCTTTTTTTTCATTTATTCCGAATCAGTTCTCACTACAAATTTATTCTTGACTCCCATATCGGCATCCTCTGATTCCATTCAATACCGAATCTTATATGGACACCCAAAACCTCTTAATTACTTGTCTAAATCATGATCACTCTTGTGTTCTCCTTCACACCTTTCCACGACTTCATCACAATGAATGAACGAAAAATGCTCATTTACAACAAAATTTGGCACCTTATTTCCCATTCCAACATTTTTTTTCAAAAGTTGACCATTTGAACATTTCATAACCATTACACCATCATTCCTTAAACATGCTTAGAGAGAGAAAATGAGAGAGAGATAAGGGTTGACCAGAACCTCACCGACTCCTATCATCAGACTCCGTCCCCGACCGCCAGAGTCCGGTCGCCGAATTCTGTCACTGGTTGTCGGAATTCAGTGGCCGAAAACTTGTTGGACTCTTTAAAATGTCACCAAAATACTATCGTACTTTGCCGGAACCATATTGTGTCTTCGTTGGAAGTTTTATTTGGGGCAGTAATGTTGAAAATGATTAACTAAGAGTAGTAAACTTTATATATGAACTTTATTAGAGGTAGTAAACTTTATAGAGAAACGTTATTAGAGGTAGTAAACTTTATCAGAAGTTTTACTAAGGACATTAATGTTGATGAATATTTTACTGGGGTCAATAAAAAATTTGATATCGCTTTAACTTATTATTATTTTTTGTAAATTAATCTTGAAATAAAAGAAAAAATACAGAAAACATAAGAGATGAAATAGTATTGACCTTTAGTCAATGTTCTAAAAAACGTTAGACGCTAATCGGACGAATAATCGATAATTAACGCCTAGACGAGTTAATCGAGCATTTAGTCGAGATTAATTGGTCTTCTAGATCTCTATGCGAAAATGGTGAAGCATCGTCTAACGCTTAGACATGGATTAATCAACTTTAGGCATGGATTTTTAGAAATTTCCTTTAGTAATAAATTTATTACCTCAAACAACTTTACTACCTCTAGTAATACATCTAATACCTCAGAAAAACACCAAATTTTAACAACAAAAAAAAGTAAAAGAAATTGATAGAGGAGAAGTTGAGGTCTAAGATGGTGGTGCCAGAGCGAAGCAGGAGTCCTTGACCGCTGACGAAAACCAGATGACCTAACCAGTTGAATTCTGGTCTCAATTTCAACCAGAGTCGAAAATAAAGCAACTACAGGATCAAAACTCAATCAATTTTTCTATTGAATCTATTAGAGAAGAAGATTAGGAGTAGTAGGGACCTCGAAAGATCTAGAATCCGGTTACGAAGGGTGAAGAATAAGGGAGGATCTTGCAACAAAATTCAGAGCGTCGTCGTCAATCGTAGACAAGGATGACTAAAAGGTGACGCGATATCTACGAGAGCGTCGTCGGTGACAGACCAACTCATGTTAGAGCTCCATTAAGGGATTCGAACTAGATCTGGTCTCAAGGATCTCTGGTTTGGCGAGGGTATGGCAGTGTGGAGGTGAGAAGTCATCATCATCGTCAGAGAAGCAGATCGATGTTGGTGAAGCAAAATTTTTCGATCTGGTTTTAGAGCGCTGTCAGAGGAGGATCATTTTCGTTTGCTGGTTTTGCATCTCCGATCCATGTTGGCTTGTCAACTTAGAGACAACGAAGACGATGTTCGACGATCGATGGAGGTGGGAAGCACTGGTGAGGAGTGATCATGCGTTCATATCGTTGAGGGTGGTCGAGAGAGAGGGGTTAATAGGGCGGATAGCCGATTGTTAGCGTCTAGACTGGTTAATCGGACGATTAATCGGTCTTCTAGCTCTCTAGGCGGAAACGGTGAAGCATCACCTAACGCCTAGAAATAGATTAATCAACTTTAGGCAGGGATTTTTAGAACATTTCGTTTAGTAATAAATTTATTACCTCTTGTAACTTTACTACCTCTAGTAATACATCTAATGCCTTAGAAAAAAACCAAATTTTAACAAAAAAAGTAAAAGAAATTGCTAGAGGAGCGGTCGAGGTCTAAGATGGCGGTGCCGGAGAGAAGCAGGAGTCCTTGACCGCTGACGAAAACCAGAAGACCTAACTAGTTGGATTCTGATCTCAATTTCAACCAGAATCGAGCAATAAAGCAACTACAGGATCAAAACTCAATTAATTTAACTATTGAATTGAATCTATTAAAGAAGATTGGAGTAGTGCTCAAAAGGTCCATAATCCGGTTATGAAAGGCGAAGAATAAGGGAGGATCCTACGACGAAATTTGGAGCGTCGTCGCCAATCGTAGACAAGGAGGACTCAAAGGTGACGCGATATCTACAAGAGCATCGCCAGTGACAGACCAACTCATATTAGAGCTCCATTAAGGGATTTGAACCAGATCTGGTCTCAAGGATCACTGGTCTGGCGAGGGTATGGTGCGCGTGGAAGCGAGACGTCATCATCGTCGTCAGAGAAGCAGACCGATGCTAGTGAGGCAAAATTTACACCGATCTGGTTTTGGAGCACCATCGAAAGAGGATCATCCTTGTTTGCTGGTTTTGCATCTCCGATCCAAGTTGGCTTGTCAACTCGGAGGAGAGGAAGACAATGTGTGACGATCGATGGCGATGGGAAGCCCTGGTGAGGTGTGGACATGAGTTCATGTCGGTGAGGGTGGTTGAGAGAGAGAAGTGATCAGGAAGAAACAGAGAAAATATAAACTTAAGATCAAACTTGTATTTTTATACGTATTTGTTGAGATGATCATTACTAGAATTTTTTTTAAACCAAGTTGACATTTTTTATTTATTTTTGTAGTGAACAATCATTAACCCATGAATGAATGGCAAATTTATATACAAGTACTTCCAATATCCAATTCCAATTGATTCCGATTACCACTTGAGCTAAGCTTCCAAGCCTCATCTCTTCAATTAATTACACAATCCCAACGTACAAGTATGAATATCATGATAACGCAATATCACCTCTATTGTTTCTTAATCTCGAGCAACCCAGATTATTTCTCATGATCATCCTTACACGCACTGACCTTACACCCACAACCTTGCATGTATAGTAGTCGAGCAAATCAGAAAGTTAGCCAAGCTATTTCATTCTCACACATCTCCACCGCCGTAGCAATTGTTTAACAGCTAATTCTTCTATCTTATTCTCAACAACCAATATACCATCCAAATCCTCCATCACTATTACAAACTCATGACCAAATCCTCCATTACTATTACAAACTCATGAGATTGAAGACAATGAATGGTTCAAAACACCTCATTACCTCCTCTGTAATCATGAACCCGCAGAAGCAGTTTACCCCAAATTCCAAAACTCCAAAATCATCCTTCAATTATAGAAACCAAACCCAGAAATTAATACCCTCCTCTGAATGAGATTACTATATCGTGCATATTGAAGAGGCTGGCTAGGACAATGAGAATGACACCGTCGTAATTATATATGCGCGCGTACTACCACGATTTCCAGGAACATTGTTAATATATAGATGTGAGCAAAACCCTAAGCATCATTTTTTTTTGGCAAAAAACGCTAAACATCATTAACACACACGAAATCAAACACACAGTCCCATGCAATGCAAGCAGCTAGCTAGCCTAGGGCAAGTCAAACCTCTGTTCCAGTCAGGCCCGGCCTTGACCATCTAGAGCCCCAACGTGTCAAGGCCTCTAAAATAAAAATCATATATATCATATATGAAAATAATAAATAAAAATAACAAATTGATAGCATTATTTATTTAATTCTGTAGTAATTAAAACTCATGACCGGCCTTGCCGTCGTTGCTACGGCAGAGACCTTTATAACTCCACCGCACTACTCGCCAAGCACACACCCACAATGTCGCTGACATTCCCACACGTGTACACCCAGCTCGTAGTCCATCATCTTCATCCATCAGAATAAACAAACACCACCACCGCAAGAGTCCACAACCACCACCACCACCACCCCTCCCGACGTTAATCACTTTCTTAATCAATCATATTTCCCATTAGTCCCAGCTTTAAACAAGTGTTTAGTTGTCTTCATGCAAATGGCGAGCTTCGATCTCCTCTGGAAGTTGGGAACAGTTAGGACTACTTAGCCGCTTACCAATAATCGAGTTATGAGCAAAGTCAAAATGAGGTTAGGACTCTGTGCCTCCTTATGACTTGTAGTTATAATAATGATATCAAAGTTCTAAATTCCAAAGCGTCTTATTGGAATTTGGGGACCAAACTTTACTCCTCATTTCCTCTTTTCGATTACACTGTGCATGAGATATTATGCGAGAATTCTAGGACTTAGGAGGTGTAATCATGAGCGAGTAAATGTGTTACCCTTCTCACATATTGTACCAATGCAGTCAATTTCAAGTAACTTACTAATACACTATAACTAAACCTGTTGAAGAGCTCGAAATACAAGTAAGGTACTATATATTTTTGATCAGATATTGAATCCATCGTCAGAAAAAGAATTAGACTTTCATCGATAGTAAAGAGACTCAAATAAAAGATTTTAATAATAAAAATTCGTGTAGAATCAAGGATGAAGTTTTCATCAGCGAGCAATACATCTCTAACTATTTCGGAATTTAGATCATTACATTACGTCATTTCATAGTTCAGAGTTTGTTTATATAAGCTTATGTCATGAAAATTACTCGATCAATTCATCAAAACTTATTTAACCATAATAGAAATGGATGAATAACATATTCAAGGTTTTATAATAAGATGTCTTAATTAAAAGTGAAACAAACATTTCAATTGTTTGTTGAGCTCAAAATATATATGGCAGTGATCGAGTATCGTGTTAAGTTGCTAGCTTGTACACATTTGAAGCTACTTCCAACGATCTAGATTATGTAGCTAGCAAGAGAATGTATATAGGAATGAGTATTATGCTTGGAATTTCACGCGCACGGCGCACCATATAAGAGAAGATTGTTCATCGTTGGGCTCCATATAAGCAAAAGCCATTGCTTGTCTCTTAACTAAAAGAACGTACAGAGTGAGCAACTGTGAAAATATATAAAGTTAAGGAAAGGTGCCATACCAAGCCAAGGCAAGCGTAGTTTAAGCTGGTTAATTTGTTGTTTCCCAAAGAAGTTGTAAGCTTTATCGTGATATATAGTTAGTTAAACTATTACTGAGAAAACTGGTACTTAGTGAAAGATTTGTTTCGCTTGTCCTCACTCAAATGTGTGAGAGATTCTCACCCCATCCCACTTTACCCAGTTCCATTCCCCTTTCCTCTTTTACTAATTTTTCCTTTTACCTTTTCCTTTTTAGTTCTTAATCTATTCTCCAAAGATAAATAAAAACATGATGAACATAATATAATTTCTTAGCTGGGTATGAGATTATGAATTTGGGGAAGATGAACATGATGGTGTTGCTTCACATGGCCATGTATACTAAAGGATGTCAAGTATATTCCACTTCTTTACCTAAACCTTTGATCTCTTTCTTTGGTGATTCAAATTTTGAAATACATTTCATCGATCACAAACCCTAAAACCCCACAGGAACACTACTAATATTTGGCATGACCCTTTTAATATTTGATTTGGTTTCTCTACTTGAATTTTTCTTGTTTGAATTTGATTTGATGATTTAAAACCATAAAATTGAATAAAGATTACATGCTGATGACATAACGGGACCACATTGTACTCAATCCAATAGTTTTAAACCATCCAAGTAAATCCATACAAAAAAAATCTAAATAGATAAGTCAAATTCTTTAATACCAATGTCCATTACATTATCATATCATATATATATATAAGAATAATTACATATTTAAATTCGAAAAAAATATATATTTCTTACATCCCCAGATGTTCATATAAAATAGATTACAAGGTGAAAATGGGTTACATGTGTTTTCTGAATCTAATGATCGATGATTTTTTTCCTGTTTTTTTTCTAACTTATTATAAGTAGAAGTTGTAAGTATATATATATATATATATATATATATATATATATATATATATATGTGTGTGTGTGTGTGTGAGAGATCAATGATTACACCAACATTTTGATTACCAAATCACATCTCTATCATTCAATATATAGATTTATATATGTAAATCATCTATGCAGAATTTCATTCAATTTGGTAATCGATAAGGTGCTCAAAATTGCGAATTAAAATTATAAGTATGAATGGTTCATGTTTGGCAGATTTGATGTGTTAATTGATTTCAGTTAGTTTAAAGTTTTAACGATCACCAAATTAGATAAAATTTTGTAAAAATAATCTACATATATGAATCTAAGTATTAAACGGTAGAGATGCTGATATGTCATCGAAAAGTTGGTCAAATAATGCTTAATCCCTCATATACTCAAAAAATGAGTGGAAAGGCCATATATATAGTACTCAGAACCAACAAAACAAATTTTCATCTATTTATTTACCGGGTTGACTATTGGAAGTTTTGGACACTAAAAAAATATTACAAAAATAGTGATTTGTAACTATGAATATCATTGTCGAATAGTCGGACGTTTTGATTTCTTGCATTCTAATGTGAATTGTGTGGACATTTGGACAAAATTTCCATCCTCGTTAGTGCTTAATTTTATACAAAACTCGTGTGAAATCGATGAACCTATCTTATATAAAACCTGCATGGTCCAGCAAAAGTTAAGAGTTTTGGAGAGATCGATTGTATGGCTTTCATATGATTCCAAGATGCTGTTGGCGAAGAGAAATTCCGCTGAGAATTTTCTCTCACCAAATTAATATCGTTCAAGGCAAGAGTTGACCCGACATAGATTTATGGTGTCTAATTTATGTTTCAAAGACGTTGATCGTTGTTTTATGCTGTACTATGCTTCATCACTCTGTCTTTTACTTACGCCTGACATTGTGACCAAGCTTCCCGACGCGGTGTTCCCTCTTCAGGAAGAATGGGAGGGCACCTACAAGAAAATCCTCCGATGCCAAAGTCAGTACACTTCTTAGTTGAATCAAGTGAATGAATCGGAGTCAGATGTCATACCTGGTCGTTGCACTTCGCTATAATTCAATAGCAACTTGTGTCAATAGCAGTAATAGAAGTAACCAACCTTAAATAATTCAATAGCAGCTTGTGTCACCTCTTCATTGTCACTATCGCTTTCGTCAAAATGTTTTTCTTATTAATGGGTATTTTTTCATGAAATTCAACTGCAATTCAACAATCTGCAACTTCTGGCAATATTCAACAATTTTCATCAGATGAATTAATAAACTACCAATTTGCAGCTCTAGGACCTATCAAAATCCAAAAAATTAAGAAATTACTAACACATGCTCTATAGATATCATAAGCAAGCAACCATAAAAAGATTTTAGAGAAAAGAAAAACTATAAACATAAATTGAAACTTAGTGACCCAATCACCTAGAATAACCCAATTATGAATTACCCATACTCTCTTGTAATTGAAGAGTGGATGAAGATACGCACATGTTTTTGCAGTCCAAATCTGAAAAGGATTTGAATCAAGATGAAAATTGAAAATCATGAGAGTTTGGTAGAGATGCTGAGCAGATAATTTGGATAGAGGTGGAGAGCAGAGAGGCCGACATAATGCCCACTATTTTTTTTACTATATATATCATGATTTTTTGAAGGCCCTTGAAATTGGGGACCCAAAGCACAAACGTTACCAATTTTAACCCAGACATGATACTACTTATTGGCTACACTAGATATGTGGTCATTGCTCGAAATTGTAGTAGTGAGAAGAAGTTGCAGCAGGTTAATTTAAAGAGTCATGCTGATGTAAATATCGATTTGGGAATAGGAACTAATTAAATTAATTTGAAGCTAAAAATGAATTACTACGCTTTGAACCCTGAACTCTCAAATCTGATGCATCAAGTAGTTTACGTACGTACTCTGATAACCTTGATAGCTCTTGCTAGAGTTGCAGGTTTCGATCCATCAAAAGTTCAAAAACATACACAAACTTCCTAATTTACTAGTTGAACTACAACTTTTGCATTAGAATACTCTTCTCAATGCTAACAATTATAAAAGCAAACTGGGGATGACTTTGAGCACACCATTGTTAGTTTAATTAAAAGTTAAAACACACTATTAAGAAGCATTCCCCGACTGTTGAAGAATGTGAAAGTATGCCTGGATTAAGTAATGCATAAACTAGTACAGATTTCAACTGCATGCATGTGAAACTCTGTCACTGTTTATCAAGAATGTCATGGTCGACATTTCCCATCAGAAAATTCAAAAACCCTAATCGCGTCAAGCTTATCTGCTCTCACTCTCTCTGATTTGTAAATCATTTCATTCACATATTCCTCTCCTAACCAAGGAGACAAAATTCAACTATATATATATATGACCCCTTGTTCCGTTGAAGTTTGAAACAAACAATTGTAAAAGAATTAAAGTTAATTACTATAGCCAACATGATGTAAAATTTAGATTAGACTTTAGTGGCACAAGCATAACAACTGAAACAACTTTTGTATCTCAAATTCTTGAAAGGAAACCGTTGCAAAAGAATCCATTATTGCTTTTTTGGCTATCATGATTCTGCAGGCACTAGCCAATTTGCGGGTATATGTCAATTTAGTAATTGTTGAATTGACCACCAGAATCGAGCTGATGATATGAATAATATGACGATGGAGTTTCTGCAAATTAAGATCAAGTAGAGCTAGAGAGCTCACATGGTGGTTGGACCCCTTTGTCTCAATATGTGACTTGATCATTTTGTACCCTACTACCATTGACAACACATACTCATTTTGTCATCACGCTTTTGTTCTACAATGCCTTTCTAGGAATCTTGCTTGCATACCAAAAAAATAAAAAATAAAAAGAAGATTGATCTGAGAAGTGAGAACTGGATCAGGACCCTCCTCTCTTGAAATCAAACTTTTTTCCTGTGTAAATTTGGTATATAATGACTGGAAATCAGTAATGTTTAGTTGACGAATGAACAAAGAATCCATGCATGTATGAAGAAAATTAGGTGTGAGAGTCCAACTTTGTTTCTTTGAATGATTATTGGCTTTATCTTTTCTGGCATGCATAGAGCTAGCTACTGTCTACTGGTACCAGTTATGCGAAACAGTCTTTCAATTTTCATACAGAATAGAAGATCCTGGATATCAATACTATGATCATTACTACTCGCAAACTAGCAGCTATGTTCTTGAGACATGCATGCACCACTGCACCAGCTATATTACTAGATATATATGGTAAAAGAAATTCACATCATCATCTCTCGTGATGAATAATAGGCAAAAGGCTAATGGACAGTGGTCAACATTGCGAGATTGGCCTGAGTATCTTATTTTTTTAGATTATTCACGGCGGTTTCTCTAAACCTGACAAGTTCATCTCGGACAACTGACTTGGCCTTGGCCACATGAAATTTTACTAAATTGGGATTCGAACTCAAGTGGAGGGTTCCAACATGCCATTCGCCCCAACTTAGAGAGCCGAGTTTGCCAACCCGACCACCCATGTGGTTTGAGAGTATCTTATTTCGACTGTGAGAAATTGATATAATGTAAATTCTTTGTGCATTTCGGAAGATCCAGATTAGCTTCAGCTTTGGGGACAGAGGATTATTTCTGTTTTCTTTGGACTGATATACGTAATTCTACTTCTATGGTTCAGTTTCGTGAAACAGATATGCAGAATTTAGCAATTCATCATGATGTTTTGCTCGCCCCTTATATGGGATTGCCCTAGGAAATTGTGATATATGGGGATCATTTTCCGCAGTAAATACTTCACATTCTGCTGGATTATTCGTTGGTGCTTATTACTGGTCCTTGTTTTTTACTTTGGAGCATTATTGTCTCTGTTTCCATGGGCAGAGAAGCTCGACGACAGCAACCGGTAGAGAAATATATATAACTTGCCTATGACAAATTTCAAGAGTATCTGTCCAGTATGGAGATACAAGTCATACATTAACTACACTGAATAATCTAAACTTGAGAAATGATTGCATTACGAATACATCTAAACGGCGGATCAATTTAATCTTGTACCGATATTACTTATCCGAGCAATTCAGCCACCAAGACTGCGAGCTATTACAAACATTTAGAGTGAAGAAAATAATTAATTAGGTGTCAATGAATGAAAGAAACAAGCATAACCGCATACGTAAAAACAGTTCGACTTAATAATTTCGGTATTGGGTCCGAAATTCATTTCTGACGAGTTAAATTGATAATGAATTGGTAAAATACATGAGAATTAGACTACTCATTTTTATAAACCCAAAATACTTTTGATACCCAAAAGCCCAACATTTCTTCTATTAAAAAACCCAAATATTTCCTTACATAGATAGTCCAATTCCCTTTTGTTTTCTCATTCTCCAGTCCCTTCAGCTCTCCACCCCGCAGCTTTACACAAGCCAATGTCCTTTTCATCTCCAATCCGAGAAAGAAGTAAGCCTGCGACTGATCCCAAGATAGCACCGTCATCGAAATCGTGAAGCTCAAGCTATCTTCGTTTCGGGTTCTTCGTCTCCGTAGCCGCCCTCGCAACACCCATGTAACAAATCATCTCTTACACTTTTCAAGGAAAGTTCCTCTTTTACATTTTTAGGGCCAAGATCACGTCTCTAGGAGGAAGGAAGTCTTTTACCCAGTTGAAAATCCTACAACATAATTCATGCTCTATAAAAGCCTTTTAGCCGACGAGATTTACCCGTTTAAAAGCTTCATACCACAGCTATGCCCATAACTAAATCCTACAACATAATTCATGCTCTATAAATGCAAATTCATTTGCAATTCTACAACAAAATCCAATGCAAAGTCACATATATGAGCAATATGTTCAAATTCTATGCAACAAGCAATTCCCCTTATTCAAAATTCAACCCCCACCTACGATGAGTTCATAAATCAAGCCAAAGCCCAGAAATCCCACCGTAAACACTCAAGCCAAGCTCTCATGCCTTCAAGCAATAAGCCTCATTTACTCATTCCCAAATTCCTCTTCTTGAAACCTAGCTTGTTGCCGAAACCTAATCCCAAAACTTAGTCCAATGCTCATTCACTGTAGTGTTCTTCAGCTCCCACACCACGCTCAAGCTACAAACTTCATTCATTGTCTGAATCACGAATGAATTTCTCCCATTAATAGAATTATTGAGTTGAATTCGCCCTAGTCATGCTTAATTCAAAAGAGCGTTCACATTTTGACGACTCTAATATTGGAGACGAGGTTGTGATTTAGACTGCTTGTTCATGATCATCCTTCTGTTCAGACATGTTTTTGCTATTCACTACTATTACAGATGAAGTCTTCATTGTAGTAAGCAACAATATTTAGAGTTGAGCCAAAGTTTCTACTCTATAGATGCAACCATGCATGTTTGATGAAATTGAAGAAAGGACTTTGTTAAAGCATTCAATGAGTGAAAATTCAAACTCATAGTGACAACAACGTATATTCATGCCAATATGAAATTTTCTATAATTGATGATTGCAGCAAAACCATATTTAGAAGAAGCCTTCATATTCGAAGCTATCTAGCCATCTTGCACGCTCATGTTCAATCCCTCATTTGGTATAATAAACACAAAATGCTCATTGCAAGTCTTTTTCAATCTTCTACCACAGTAATGTTACTTCAGTATATTTAACCTCCATCTGCTCCAAGCCTTTTTCAAAATGATGTTTATTTCTAGAATAAAGATCTATCATCTTAGCCAAATAATCTTGATGTCACGAACGAGCATTCACCCGATTTGCAGCTTTTTCTGCTATTGTTGGAGTCGTTGTAGATGTATAAAAAAAATTCAATGTCATAGTTTACATTTGTTTATAGGTGGAACCTAATATTTCACCTTTACCGGGTTACAATTAAATGTGAAGCCACTCTGGGCCCTTTGTCTGGGCCCAACTCGCCATAAAACTAAGTAAAGCAAGGGAAACAACTCCCACATTGGAAAGGGACAGGAATGCTGCCTTCAATGCTACTATAAATACCGGCACATGCCTCCCCTTAAAGGTACGATGAAACTTCTTGACTATTCCCGAGTTTTATGCTTAATTGACAGTGTCTAACTTAAGCATCGGAGTGGCTTCCCTCGGTAAACCCGGGGACGCCTCTTTGACGTGTTTGTTCTTTACACAGGAAAACTCGGAGTCCAGGGAAGTTCGCTATTTCTGGAGCCGTGCAACCCGCTAAAGGGGCCACGTGCCACCCGGAAACAACATTCATTCCAAAGACCTTTATTGCAAACTCGTTTTGATCATATCTAAAATATCAATTTGTTGCAAAAGTCTTATTTTCCCTCCCTAAATCCTCCATTCTTATTGTTAATTATGCTCTTTCATATTATACTGAACATGCTTAATCAATGATTATGATAAAAATAAATTTGCTGGTGTGTAACAGTGTCACCATTATTCAAGCTTAGTCAATTTTGTTCAAGTCAATAAACTTGGGCCTGGTTTAACTCTCAATCACCACAATATGTACAAACCCACATAAAAATGTCATCCATTTGTGGTAATCAAGCTTATATGAGACAAATATTCATATTATAGAGTCTGATTCCTAAATTCATTATCAAAATCATGCCAAAGTCAATATTGTTATCGAAAATCCTCCACGTCATTTGAGACTATGCCACATCCAAATTACTCATAGTACAACGACCATGACCTTATTCGTGTACCTAGATAAGCCTAACACTAAAAACCAAAACTAACACATTAACCATTACAGTAGAAGTTCTCATTGCAGCAACCAAAATCAATGTTCAGTATTCAAAATCTTAAATCTCAAAATTTAGAAGCCTAACATCAAATCAAGTTCATTGTTTCAAGATTTTCATTTCTTAAATGCTTTAATGCACAGTACATGTTTTCAAGTAATAGTCAAATTTAGGTGAAGTCAAATAAAAAAGTTTCTACTGCAAGTAGCCCAATGCATCTACTACTAAAGCCAAGATTGTTACAAGCTTCTAATATACAAAACATGTTATCCAAGGTAATATCATCATCAATTCCTAGTGCACAAGTTTTCATGTCATTATGGTTCAAGGCATGAGATCTCTCTTCACATCTGAGCAACAAATCTTTTTTGTGAACCCCTTATAGCAGTTCTCAGAACCAGCAAGCCTGTACATATAACAAAGAAATCCTAGCTATTCCTCTATGGATGATCCAACATAAAACTCGCACCATGTCCCCAATCTATGATGTCTCGGAATGCAGGTATTCTCAAATCTTGATTTTCTCAAGCTCCATGCTATGTCACTCAACACCAATTAAGAATCTTAATCATTTTTCCTCAAACATACATGTTCTCTCAGCAAAGAAGCTTTCCCACGATACTCTTCAACAAACTATGTAGGAGGGATCAAAACTCCGAATGAATTATCCCATCCTCAAGAGAAGAATGTGTATCACTCAAGGTACATGGAACATCCTCAATAGCAACACTCATAGCAATCCACTTCAAAACAAACAATGGAATTTATAAACCACAACTGAACATGATGCTCATCCAGCCTGCATAAAGAAAAACGATACATTTAGAAGATAACAATAAGATGTGAGAGGAGCATGCAAAGCAAGCAAATAATTTGACCAAGCTTGTGAAAACATTTTGTCAATATTCAATTAGACCATGCAATCCTTACTCAATCAAGCCAATTCCAGGCAAGAGATAGTCTTTATCATCTCTCTCAAAGGCAAGCATAGGCTCTCAAATGCAAACAACATGTTCTATATTACTTGAGGGCTGAGCGATGACAATCTTGTTCAAGACCATTGTTGAAATTTTACACCAATTCATTTATGAGATCATCAAAATCATGTAGTTTAAGCATATACCTTTTTGACCAACACACCCTAAAATGAATACATCACTTTTCCTCATGTGCTAACCAAAGGCAAGAATTTTTAAAATCTGTGTCTTCTACCATTTCCAAATGCCAATTCTACATTATTTCAAACATTTCTTCAAGCAAAATAACCAATTAGTATTCCAATAGCAGATTCTATCATAATACTCATTGTTTTTTTCCCGCATCTCCCAACCATATCTCATACTTCATTACCACAGTAAACAACTTTCTGTCACAAGACTATTCTATTCATAACCTATACCTGAACATTAATCACAAGATTCAGCTCTATACAAGAAATACTTAACTCTATACCCAACCCGGCCTTATGTCTCCCTAGATAATTCTTGCAAGTATACCCTAACCCCAAATTACTATTGTATCCAAACTTTAATCTTACAACAAGCATAACACGCTATACACAAAAGAACCTATATCATGCTAAAGTCATATCAGTTTAGTCATGCTCTCACGCTAACCGATAGCCGAGTTTATACATAGCATTTGAGTTTTAGATACCATGGAGAAGCCACATTTTCAAATACCATGTATTCCTTTAGCAAATCAAACCCTGAGTTGATATACCATGTTGTTTCTTTTACCTCGGTGGTCAATAAACACCATTATCAGAACAATGCATCATAACATTAAATTCCAAACAAACAATGACATAGCTCACCACTCACCTCATGTTATACTAGGAATCTCTGCTATAATTCAAGTCATATGTTCATTCCTAATTCCTGCATGCGCTTAAGATGAGCATGTCATATAAATTCATATACCAAGCTCAAATCTAGTCACAACAAGCAACAATGTCAAGCAAATCAAGTCAAACCAAGCCAAACCAAAACATGTCATACTACAACCCATCCCATCATAATAAATCTATTATCAATGTTTCACTCCAAGCAAATCAAGTCAAGGCAAGTAGGGATGTGACTTATATATATAACAAACAACTAAAACATGCAACAGCGCCAAGCAAGTAAAGCCGAGCCGAGCTAGGGTATGACATGCTCATTGCCAAGCACACACTACAAGATCTATGATAAAAAGCCAATTCCAAGCTAGATGCAGTCTTTGTCATTATTGTCATAGGCAAGCAGCATGCTCTAATTGTTTTATGTTACTAGGGGCTGAGTGATAACAATCTTGTTCAAAGTCACTGTTAACATTGTAGTAACCAACTCGTTTATAAGATCATCATATTCCTATAGTTCAAGAAGATACCTTTTAAACTAGAATCCTAAAGTACCTCTTTTTTGTGTCATATGCTATCTAAAAGCCAATATCTTTCTCAAGTTGTACTAGCCATATACTTTTCATTCAATGTCCTCTGCTGTTTACAAGTAGCCCTAATGTCAGTATGGTTTTCTCATACAAATCTTTCTTCAAGCCTAAAGAACCAATGCTATATTTCTCCCCCACATCTCCAGCAAATCCTTCCATTTTCATTACCATGTTAAAAAAATCTCATATCATATACACTCACTATAGTAACTACTCTACTGAAGAACCTGAATCTCACCAACACCAATCACATCATTTTATCCTATGTCTGACCAAGCACACCTTTATTTCAAGCCTAATGTCAAACCTAAGTCATTATTGTAGGTCTTTCTTAAACCACGATTATCAATACTTTATCTAAAGTCTAACCCCTGCAGCAAGCTGATACCTTATGCAGTGGCAACAATAGTTTGGTTCCAGTATTTCATTTATATTCCCAGCAATTTGAGTCCTCTAGTTTAAAAAAGTCATAACCTCATGCAATAAAAAATTGATATCCATAAATACATTCCCCTATTCACCAAATTTCAAGCAACAAACTCTAGCAACCTAAATCCAGAGCTGATATTTACAATGTTTACCGCGGGTGAACTTGGATGTTTATCATCAAAACCTTGCTTCGTAAACCTATCCGTTCCTAAATTCATGTTCAAATCCAGAATTTAAGAGCTTCAACTAATTCATTTTCTCCTCTTGTAGCTTTCGATGACCCATACACCTATCTCTAGAAGTCAATATATATATTGTCATGCTCATTGCTCTTAAACTAAGTGCATATGCAATAAGTCATCCAAACAAAGATATACTATTATGCAAAGTGCACATTCTAAAAGCTTTTGTTGTTGTCAAAAGCATTCCTTTGTACATTTCAAAAATTCACAAATCCGCAAGTCACTCCTGGAACTACATAGATACTAGTGCAAATCATGGTTCCTACAATCAGGTCATGAGCCAAATGAAGTCAAACAACTATCCATGCCAATCCCAGAGAGAACTCATACCATCTCGTCATTCATGCCATATGCAATCAACAAAATAATTCATATATCTATTCAAAACAATCAATGGGTACAAGTGCACTTACATGGGCAATCAAGCACCCACACAATCAAATCTCATACAAGAGATCGACTTGGAATGACCATGCTTGGTATTGTATTTCAATTTCACTGCAATTTTCTTCAATACATCTGGGGGCTTTACAATGATGCACAGTTTATAGCCAATTGCCCAGTGATCATTGCGGTGAGTATGACGCACATCTGGATATGAAGATGCTTGTTTGTCAATTGAAAAAAAAAATCATGCCTCAATCATGCTCATAATTGAATCAAGGTTTATGCATGCAAACTTATAGCAATCCCACAGTAAAATACAATGGGAAGTCAGATGCATGAGCAACCTGTTCAAATTCCATGAGGCAACAAGCAAGATTCCCCTATTTAAAATTCAAACCCAGTGCTAGAAGATCATAAATCAAACTTACCCATCCTAGATATTAAGCTCTACTACAATTTCAAGCCTACCCATTCAAAACACAGGAAAAAATTACTACTGCAGTACTCACGTTCTCATGAGCCTCATCTTACTGCTTGAGACCCAGATGAATGTTTTTTCTCCTATTTTGTGTGCCAATACCGAATTGGAAAAGCAAGTCTCCTTCATAATATACCTCCTGATCTCAAGTTTGAGATTTGGTGAAAAAGAGAGAAGTCTAGACTTGCCTCCCTTATATGCAACAATTGAGAACAATGCTTGTTTTTACGAAACCTGTTAACCACCTCTTTGCATGCATTGAAAATAAAATAAAAAATAAAATAAAACAAAACAATATGTTACAAGCCCACGCTCCTGCATGCACCTTTATTGATTCAATATGTGCCAAGTCGTAAATAAACAAGCTACTACAAGTCCCACACCAAGCTAACACAACGCCAAGCAGATTCACAGCCCATGAGGCATGCCAAGCCCAATACAAGCTCATGCCAAACATTTACGCCAAACTTCTCTTTTTCAAGGTCATGCATCTATTCGAGACCTTATGAGAGTCATGTCGGGCCTATCCCTATAATCATATGCATTTCAAACTCCATGCACACTCCCTTGGTCCATTAATTAAATAACTAAGACAACCTCAAGCCGAAACCATTCATGCTCAAGTCTAAACATGGTTGCCACAAGCTCAAAAAAAATTAAGTATAGCAAAAGCGAATTCTTATGCTACATATGGCAAGCACATAATAAAGCATGTGTATATAACTCAAACAAAGGAAGCATATCATTTACTCGTCATGCGACTTACTCTTTTGAATATCATGCTTCTATACGCTTTGTCTTCATGCATATCTTCAATTACTCTTATTGATTATATAGTCTATTTCATAGTCATTGCATAACCTACATAATCAAGAGGGCTAATGTTGATACCTGAAAATTCACGCACCATGCTATGATTTGTTACGCAATTTATGCAAAAGTCCATAGTTTTGGTTTCAATCCTTGATTTTGACCCGCCAAGCACACATGCCCATAAATATGGAGCCAACCCACATCCACGTATCCTCGAGGCTTGTAGAAGTGAGTGTGGTATGAAAGGTTACGAAGACGCATGACGCTCGTTCATCGATTTAAACATTGTTAATAATTTCGGTCTTGGGCCTGAAATTCATGGCCGACGAGTTAAATTGATAACGAATTAGTGAAATACATGAGAATTAGACTACTTTTTTTTCCTAAACCCAAAAGCCCAACACATCTTCTATTAAAAAGCCCAAATATTTTCTTACACAAATGACCCAATTCACTTTTGTTTTCCCATTTTCGAGTTCCTTCATCTCCTCCCCACAACTTTACACAAGGCAATGTCCATTTCATCTCCAATCTGAGAAAGAAGCCAGCGTGTGACTAGTCCCAAGATAGCATCGTCATCCTTGAATGATGAAATCGTGGAGCTCAAGCTACTTGGTGTGCCTCGTTCCGGGTTCTCCATCTCCGCAGCCGCCTTCGTAGCACCCCTGCAACGAGTCATCTCCTACTCTTTTCAAGGCAAGTTCCTCTTTTCCGATTTGTAGGGCCAAGATCACGTCTCTGGGAGAAAGGAAGCCTTTTACCCAGTAGATGTGGTGTTTTGGGGCCTTTCAAAATTCACTGATTCAGCTCTATACCCAAAAACATCACATCTGAGAAATGAAGCCTTTTACCCAGTAGATGTGGTGAGATCATCAAGCCATAACCCAAAAATCCTACCGTAAACACTCAAGCCAAGCTCTCATGCTTTCAAGCAATAAACCTCATTTATTCATTCCCTAATTCCTTTTCTTGAAACCCAGCTAGTTGTAGAAACCTAATCCCAAAACTCAGTCCAATTTTCATTCACTGTGGTGTTCTTCAGCTTCCACACCACACTCAAGCTACAATGCTCATTCATTGTCCGAATCACGAACAAATTTCTTCCATTAATCAATTATTGGGATGAATTCTCCCTAGTCATGTTTAATAGAATTATTGGGTTGAAGAGCGCAATGTTTATATTGAGCTCTTCTTACCCATGCAACGCAGCTCATTGTAATGAATTTCTCCCAATTCGTAAACCTTGCCATTGAGTTATAAAAGCATATACTCTCCAGATGTTTTCTTGCTCTTAAAACCCATAATTTGTGTGGAAAAGAAGTTGACCTGCCCTCTCTTATTCTGCAGCAACAACGAGAGAACAATGCCTCTTCTTTCTTTCTTCTTTTTCTTTTTTTTAACCGTTAGAACCATTGCATTGAATAATAAAGTTGGTCGAGCCAAAAAAGACCCAAAAAACTCTATCACACGCTGAACAAGCCCATGCTCATCTAATCTCTTAATCATTCATTATATGCACTTATTCATGCATACTACCAACTCACATGCCAAATTATAAAATGGAACAAGCAAATACATACTCCAAGCCACACACCCTTGCCAAGCTAAACACAATGCCAAGCGGATTCACGACCATAAAGACACGCCAAGCTCAAGCCATACACAAGCTCATGCCAAGCTCATCTTTGTCAAGGTCGTGCATCTATTCGAGACCTTATGAGAGTCATACCAAGCTTATTCCTATAATCATGTATATTTCAAACTCCACGCACACTTCCTTGATTTATTAATTAAATAATTAAAGCAACCTAAAGCCGAAATCATTCATGCACATTCATGTTTTAGCACGGTTGCCACAAACTTAAGAAAATTCAAACATAACATAAGAAAACTCTCATACCAAACACATTCTCAAGCACACACAGAGACTAAAGGGAAGAGGAAAGGTAGGGAGTAGTAGGAAAGAGTTGGGGGACTGGCCAGGTCATTGTGGTGGTGCTGTCATTGTGAGATCAAGACAGACCATCTGATCATCTTATATGCGATTTTGACGTTAAAAAGGGGTCCAAATTCTGAAAGGCCTCTTGTAAGCATCATCCCTAAAAGTTATATATTCAATTAGCCCTAAGAAAGACCCAGATCAGTAAAAAGTTCCATACTTATTTATTCCTCCAGGACTAGCCATTATTATTAACTGACAAATTTGCTATATTTATCACATTTTTAGTTCAAGATTTGTAGGACCTCAATGGAAGACGACCTGTTTTCTTTTGCATATTCTAGAATGTGACTATTTGAGCAAAAAGAAATGCTCATTAGTGATCCAATGACTTCTTTAATCAGAGAAAAGTGGAACTAATGGAAAACAACAAAGTTAGGAATGAAATGAAAACAGAGATTTGATGAGTCGCAAATGAGTCGATTTGAATCACAGAGACACTTCTAAGGCAACCAAATTGGAGTATATATGGGACTGGTGGAGACATATGGGAGAGATCTTGTAGAAGACTCCAGTTAAAAGCTCTTGGATTTTACTTAAAACACAAGAAGTGTCTCAAAACGGTAAAAAGAAATAAACACCCCCAGTGAGTGTGCCATGACGGCATGACTATTCCAAAAACATACATGAAAACTTGTAAGACACAAATGTGGATTGAGACACAAGGAAGGAACATAAGGGACATTTTCCCCTACCTTTAAAAAGATCAAGGATTATGCATTTGTCTCGTTTTGCTTGTTTGAATCCGAAATCGCACAGTACTTAGTGGTAAAATGCACTTATTTTACATTCGAAAAGATAGATACAAAAGATAAATGACGTTACGTATTGACTCAACATATCTCGAAATACGATATAAATACAGTACACTTTGAATTTAAATAAATATAAAGTCGAGCACAAAATAGATTATTTGCTTGTACCTTGTCAAAGCTCGGATTAGTGGATTACTACCCTTTTACTTACACATACATTAACATATACAATAAGATGGATCAAGATAAAAACAAAGGGACAGAAACTGACACAGGAAAACCCCCAAAAGCCAGATCCTAGTATGATAGAGGGAGGAGAGCTAAGCTTAATTTTAGTTTTGTTGAAGTGTGAAAAGCACTGGTGATTGGTGGGTGGCTCCTTGAGCTATAAGATAAAAGGGGCCTGAGGCTGGGGAGAGAAGGGGGTTTGACAAGGACATGGCACCAAGAGCAAAATGTTCAAGGCATGATTGGCCTGCAAGGGAGCTATAGTGTGTTAAATTTTGTAGCCTTGGCAATCAAACAGTGGTGACTTTAAAAAACTTCACCCTTGTCTAAGCAATACCTACAGTCTATCTTTCATTTTATAGCTATCGTGTTCTTCTCTTTGCTACCAGTACTGTCTCTCATTATTAATATCTCAGTTCTCAATTGTTTCATGAGCCACACCCACTTCTTCAAATGGGTGGGTGGCTTCACTCCCTCTTCTCTCCTTTGAAGAAGCTCTGGTTTCGCCTCCATTCTGCTCAAAAGAAAAGTAAGTCCTTATTATACTGATCAAATTTCTCCAAGACCTGCATTTTCTCTGTCAAAGTTTGCACATTCATGACAACTCTGCGTTTTCATCTCTACCCCTTGGTCTGTATTCAAGCTCTTTAACTGCTTCGAACTTTCCCAAACAGCCACACACAACACTAATATCATTCCGCAGCTTGGCGAGTCTTCATCTCACGTATTAGTCTATCCTCGCAAGGATTCTACATATCCCACATATACATTGTAATCTGTTGATTCCCAAAATTAGTTCAACGAAAGAAAAAAGATCTCTACTCCCCTATACAAATATCCATCTTCAACCTTTGAAGGGAGTCAGTCATCTTCCTAAAGCTAAAGCCAGCTTGTAACATTGAGTCTTTTACTCACAGTAAATTCCCCAAGTCGGAGAAGAAGAGGTGAACTGCGTTAATATCAGTATTCAAATACTAGGATGAACCATTCTTCGCATCAACATATGTTGCTGCAGCATCTGCATAATTTGTTTATGTCCACTCATCATTTGCTGTGTTTTGTTAAATTTTTCAGGAAGGGGGATATACATTCTGTATGAGGATGTAAAGTCATGCTCCTACGAGGATGTGCATGTTTTGTGGTCGATACTAGTGGAGTCACACACACATACATTGCCTGCTTTGCCAGCACCTAAAGCTTGAAGGCTGTATATGTCAGATTCCCTGCTTCCACGAATATACAGTATTTATACACGTATTTTATACTCTGTGTTCAATGTAAAAAGTTGTTTACCTACTTTTTTGGTTTTAATTTACCTGTAAATGTAATGCACTAAAGCATGGCTTTCATATGTATAGGAGTTTTTGTGTGGTTCCCAATCTGATTTAGTCTAATGTTCCACATAAACAGAAAGCAATAGTATACTTCAGAAGCCTTCTTATATAAGGAAAACCACAAAATAAGAAAATGTAAATTCATTCTCTTCCTGCTAGAAAAAGTACCTTCCAATGATCCGAATTATGCTTTAAGTCCATCTTAAGGGGTAATGTTTTCAGAAGAATACATTCCGGTAAAAAATTATAATACAACGGCTTGACAATTTTTACGCTGATCAATTTTTCGCATGCAAAACCCTGAAAATGAGACTTGAAAATCAAAGTCTTGTCCATAAACTGCAGGTCATTGTAGTAAACTATATTTTTCTCATATGAGATCTAATCTTGGAAGAGAAAGCATGGTATATGCTTCAAAAAAGAGTTGCAAAGACTTGGCAAAACCAAATGTAGTTGTTTTCAATTTATTTGATTTGTTGTTTTGTCTATTTCAGCTGTTGAGGTATATGCTTCAAAAGAGTTGCAAAGACTTCGCAAAACCAAAGGTAGTTGTTTTCAATTTCTTTGATGTATGGTTGCTTTTGTTGTTGTGTCTATTTCAGCTGTTGAGGTGGGCAAAGTTTTGACTCAATAGTTTGTCCGTGGATGAATGGATGGGACAACCACATGATTTACATGGCTTAAACTACTTTGTTTTTGCAAAAGAAAGATCACCAAATAGGCCAATGAGGGTTGGTTCAGTTGGTTATGGGCAGACTTGAGGTGTAAACCCATACAAGTTCGATTCTCGCTACCAACAATCTCTCATTGGTGGGTAATCCGTAAAATGTCTCTGGATCCTTTGGCTGTAAAAGTCCTTAGGCCGCTGGGTGAGGGTGTGGTCTCTTTGGAAAATGCCTCCGGGCCCTTGAGGAGGGTGCCACCTCTCAGTGGGTGAAACTCTCCCCCCAGTCAATAAATCTGAAAGCCTCCAGGCCTAGGTCGCAGGCCTGACCCTGATAAGTAGGGAAGCCCCCTCTTATCTAAACTTTTGGAAATCAGAGAAAGATCACCAAATAGTTTATCATCCCGATCTTTAACAATGTGACTTCTCGAATTGGTTCTAAAAAATGCAGAAAAAGCAGTCAAGAACGTTTGATGTGTTCTGTTTTAAATTTGAAATGGGGATATTGTGGCATGCCTTAGAAAGCAATAAACGAATAGACAAATACATAGAACTAACAGTTTGTATGAGAGTTTCATCAAAACCAAATTATTTTGATGAAACCAGAGGTACTATATATCAACAAAATATCAATAATTGGTAAATATATTTTTGATAGAATTATACAAGTAATGAGATTTTTTAGGCAAATGAGTCGAGCTTACAATGCAATAACATAACATGAAACTAAACTGACATAATCTACCACTTCGTTGAGGAAACATATTTGTATACGAAATCTTTCATTTTCATCCTAAACTATATTGGCAAACCAACAAATGGTTCATTACAAATTGAATTTGAAGTGTCATACTTCATTGTTTTATGTACGAATTTGAAAGTTAATGATAACCGACAGAGCAATTCTTCCAATGAGAAATAAATGGCAAAACTATGAGTCATATCACTCATATGACATGAGTTCCCAGCTTTCACCACCAACCCAAAATATTCGGGTTGCTGATTTTTTTCTTAAGGAATTTGAATGAGATTACAGTATTTCAGCTGTAGTCATTTAAAACATGAATGACATGAACTGCTACCAGAACAGTTTATAGATTAACAATACCGCTAAATACAGAATGGGGGGTCTTGTGTATCACTAACAAGAGGTACATAAGACCCTTTGATGATATGTTGAATATATTCTACAATCGAAACCCTGTCAGTCTGAATGAATGCAGGGGAACAAAAACCAGTAATCCAGAAAAATAGATTCGCACCTGATTTTGAAAAATCCGTTTATAGATCCTGCACAAATGAGGGCTTCTGTTATTAAATGACCTCTAAACTACCAAAGTCAATACAGCACTTGCAATTGCTAACACTACATATGTGAACTATGCAAGCAGCACTGGGAAATACAGTGACACCTAGATTTGGAAAGTTATTAATTTCAGGCATTCAATAAATAGAATTCTTTCAGCTTTCAAAGGTGAAGATAATAGGTTCATACAACTGAGAGAATTTGTAGAAGAATGCTGTTAATGGAAAATAAATATAATTAAAGAAACCAGTGCAGCCTATTACCACAATTTAGTACATAAACTTCATATTATCCCTGGAAAACGTAGAAGATTCTGTCAGTCAATACTGAAACCATATCCCCAAAACTTGGTACTTTGAGCATTTATTCATCCACAAAGGGATTAAATCACAAACAATTAATGATGCTAATCATAAGTTCGTTCAATCATAAGTTCATAATCATGTGAAGAGAAATATGAAACTAATTCATTAATGCACGAAAGGAACTAGATAATGCAGGCGTAGCATAACCTTGCTGAAAGTTAAACTAGGAAGAGACTTCAGTGATATAGTAACAATATGCCCCGAATACCTTTATAGGGCAGATGAAGAGGTGCAGTCAGCTACATTAGGAAGCCACTCTTTTAAGTAGGTGCTGCAATCTATCTCGGCATTAGTGAACGCACCAAGAGGAGTGACAGTAATCTGCGTATGAATAATGTGTACCAAAATTAGTATATTGTTGCGATTTACAAATACTTATACATAAATCGGAAAGATACATGCATATCCTTCTTGAACACATTTGTGGTCAGTATCATCATCATTATCATGTCGGAAACCAATCACCTACAAAATTGAGAACAGAATCGTCATGAACATGCATTCACAATTAAGTCTTGCATATGAAGTCAACTACAATCATGGGTTCATCATAGATAAGAAACCAGAGAAGCGCACCCTAACAATCAATTAGAGAATACTTTGGGGAGTGACTGATAACCCATTGTTGAAAATGATCACAGTGCCTCACAATCAAATAATTCACAAATTGAGAAGAAAGCAGATCAAATTTTACCAGATGCTCGTCAAACAAAGCACGTTATTATATGGTGGAAACTACTTGCGTCGAAACCAATTTGGACCTATGTCCAAACTCTCTTTTATTACAATTGGCCATTCTAACCATTCAAAAGTATCAATCATTAACGTCATTTCCACAAAAACCAATGCAAACAAGGTCCGTTTACTCATTCAATTTCTCAAACAAATAGACGGCTGATCATAACAAAAACAACTTTCCATCAACATACCTTACCAGAATTACTTTTAAAGTACTAACCAAAAAGGAACTTAATTCAGTTCTAAGTTTTCCAGAATAGTTATCCAGAAGTCTTAGTGCTACACAATTTCAACTGTTAAATGCTCAAATTTGAGTTATATCATAAATTCATAAATCCCTTGGCCACCCTGAAAACCCAACCTTTACTTGGGGAATGATAGGTTGCTACCCTAGATATTCAAAGAAAGCTACAATTCATTTCTTTAATTCTTTTTAAAGGGGATAGCAAAGAAGCATCACATATGTCTGTGGCCAACCACAATAGATTATACTCCATACCAAATTAATTGAAACTGGTGGTAACCAGAACAGAGTTATAGCACCTCTCACAAACATCTTTTATAAATCTGTGGGTCACTGGAAAGACAGGTAAGAGCCTCAGTTTTAGGAAAAGTTCCAAACTTCTTTTAATTGTTGTTTCAGATTAGTTGGAACCGAAGAACACAGCCTAAGCCTCAAAAGCAACACAAAACAGTAGAGACTTCTCATTCTCTAATTCATTTTGTTCATTATTTGTCCTACATAACTAGTCAACAGCCTAATGACAAGTTGCAGTGGAATACATGGTGTTAGAATCAATGATAAAGAGGAAGACAAGAGATATCACAGGACAAGCATAAAAATGGGAAAAACATCTATCCCTCTCAGCCCGAACAATCTATGTCAGCAGAAATGCAATGTCCCAGCCATAGGGGCAAGAAACTGGAATATTTTTACTCAACAGTACACAGAATAAAGGCTGGAAAAATAATCAAACACAAAGCAAAAAGATAGGAAGAACGACCCACCTCTCTTGCGAACAGAGGATCTTCTTTTGGCGTAGTTGATGTATCAATTTCAGTAGATGCTGCTGAATCTTTCTCCATTTCCATTGATGACAACATTTTTGGCATCCTTGAAGTAACTTGTTTCCACTTCATTTTGATTATACTGTTACCCTGCTTAGTCAGCTTATAACCCTATTTAAGCTCAACAAAAGAAAAATAAAATCACATTAAAATCACGGTTGAGATCAAAAAATGATTGATAATCCTGCATTCCGCTTGAAAAATAACTGAACGTATTACCCAAATAATTCACATTAGGGGAATAGGTCAATAGACCTACCAAAACTTTAAGAGTTTAGAAATCATAAGTATGTTGAGGGAATATATAGTACATATTAATAGTGTAAAAATATTTCAAGTATTTTAGAAAGACTAGCATGGACCAGAGGTGCTAATTGATTTATAAAGGTCCAGAGATGTAAATGTGCATAAAGAATGCAGTAGCGTCCTCAGTTATGCTACTAAATTAATTCATACAGTAAAGAAAACATATGACAGACCTTATCAACTTCACTAAAGTAGATAAAACTAAAACAAACAACCAGCCAACCCCAAATCTTGGACTAAAATGGAGTATAAAAGAGAGCACAGAGAGAAAAGCTACTGATATAATGTACTGCTGCAAGTGATAAATTCTTGATGTATCTCAATGCACAAATACCACTGTGCTTGATTGTAGTGACAAGATCATACCCCATTTCCAACCACAAATGTTTAAACTTCAAAAGCCACTCCCTTCAAAAAAAACTTCAAAAGCCACTCCTTTCAAAAAAAACTTCAAAAGCTACTTGCCTTAACCATGATTCACTGTTACTGATCTTTGTCCAATCAAGTATTGAACTTAAAGCATCGATAATTTTACTTTACTCCACAAAGGCAAGAATATTGGACAGGTAATTACCAAAGACAGCGTGTATCCTGGAGTTTACCTTATGAGTAGCAACGTTCGTTGGCAAATCTACATTCAGAAAACATCCTTGAGGGAAGGTTTGATTTTTGATTTCCAAGAGTATTGCATTTATGATAGGTAAGCAAGCTTCGGCAGCAAGTGTGAAGTCATTAATGCGACTCTTGCCTTCAACCCTGAAAGGCCAATGCTCAGTGTAGTTCTATAGAAGATCAAAGAAGCAAAATATAACCACTTTTGCATGCCCCAACAGCTCAAAGTTCAAAAGATATGGCATTCATTTACATACAAGAAAGTATTTGACATTCAGCAAAACCATAACCATCAAACAGGAATATACGTACCAATCATAAGATACAGATACAGCAGGTACACCATTAAAGAAAGCTTCCCGAGCGCCAGCCACTGTACCAGAGTAAGTACTACATTTCCAAGACAAAACCAAAAAATTCCCTATCAATAATGTTAAACAACCAGACAGCGGTTCAATTGCGAGGAGCAAACACATTGTGTGTTCTGGAGACTTTATCAACATATAATACACTAAAAAGCCCTTGCCTTTTGGGGTAACAACTTAACATTGCATCCTTGTGAGAAGACGCCGTTACTTTATTGGGGTTCAAGCAGTAAAAGAAAATTACTTTAGTTTCATTTACCCAAAATCTCACTGTGCCTATTCTACTTAATGCTTCCCAGAAACAAAATAACAGGTATGGTAAAAAGCTTTACAATATTCAGGTTAAACAAACAGGAGAAAAATTACATACATGTGATAACCACAGTTGCTGCCCTTGTTTATGCCGCTGATCACCTAATTTACCATCCGAAAAGGTCAAAAAACCGAACATAAAACCAAACAAAAGCACTAGAGTTATACATATAAAAATCATATATTCCTTGTCACTGTACATTAGCAATAAACAAAACAAAGAAAACTAAATAATAATGGAGATGAATAGCGGTAACATCCGTCTGATTTTTAATAAACTAATACAGATGATTGTCTGATTTTTAATAAAATAATCAATAAAATGACTGATTTTTTAATAAATTAATACGGATGATCAACTGATTTTTAATGAATTAATCAATAAAATAGACATAATAAATTTATTAAAAAAAACAAACACATTATTTCATCCGCATGACTATCCGCGCCTCAGCTGGGCTGGATGAACCAAGAGATTACCAAGTCGGGAACTGAAGGGAAAAGTGCTTTGGAAACACCCAAAGATGCACAATCAGCAGGAGTCCCTGGAAATCGATTCTGCCGTTACGTTACCGTTTCGTTAAGAACAAAAAACCCAGAAAAGATATTCAGTAATATGAGTTTTTTGGTACCGGAAACTGCAAAGGCGGTAGCTCCGTCGATGTCGACTTGCTTGGCAGCAATCGGACGGCGCCAAGTGATGCAGTGACTGACAGCAGAGTTTTCCCTGCGAATAAGTTTTGGGTGTTAATGAGAAAACGGAGTTGGAGTTTAGAGAGAGGGAGTGATAAGTACGAGTCGGGAGCGCAGACGAGAACATTGTAGTGATTGGCGGAGACGAGGACGTGGACGAGGGAGAGGAGTCCGGGGCCTTCGATTCCGTCGTCGTTGGTGACCATCACGGTCGGCTTGTTGTTTGCCATTGTTCTCTTGGTGATCGTCAATCAACGAATGACGAGTGGGAAAGAGATAGAGGATTATATAAGGTGCGCGACAAAGACCAGGCCCAAAATGGAACAAAATGCACCCGAAATGGATTTTGTATATGTTTAAATCAGTGGTTAACACATTAACTAACCCCAACAGTCTACTTATATCTAGTGTCAGTCCACCTTTTATATCAAATTTAGACGTTTACTCGATGTCTAGTTAAAATTCTCGTCACGGTATTTGATAATATAGGAAGAAGCTACAATACAAATAATTGGAAAATATTAATTGAAAGTGTCATGATTGTGGAGGAAGGGAAAATGAATCATGAGGAAGATGGGATTCAACAAATCTCGTCTTGTCTCGAAAATATATTATCGGGACAGAACGAGATTGCATTTTTAGAAACGTATCTCGTACGAGACGATCCTGTTTGGTACCGGGACAAGATCAGGACTGGATCGGGATCCCGCAACAATAGAAAAAAAAATTAAAAACATAGAAGAGATAAATTGATCCTAAATTCTTGAAGAAATTTTATATCTATTTTTATAAAGTCAATATGAACTCATCCAATATTGATGAGTGTTGTAGAATAATATTGAGGAAATAAATTCTTCTTATCTTATTGATAAAATGAACCCTTTTATATAAGGAAATACATGAGCCTCTTGGACTATTACATGGATATGTGTAAAACCCCATTACAACATGGATTACTACATAAAACATGTATACAAGACATGAACCAAGACACACATATATATCAAATATCCTAGAACACTCCCTCTTGTGTCGCGTGTCTTCATGAAGGTATAGTGCTATGGTGTTGCCTCATCAAAACCTTGCCAAGTAACAAAAATCATGTGGGAAAACTAAACCTTGGTCGAAGGAAAAAGAGTACAACGCACCAACTACTTCATTGAGAACTCGCCATGTGATGCTCCCCCTGATGTGTGCTTTAATCAGATTTTTCTGATGAATGGTGCATTCCAACATGTATCTCAAGAGTAGATGTGAGCCAAGACTTGAACAAGTCTGTCATGATCAACCACAAATGAGGATCAATGGTGTTAGTGGTGCATGCAATGTTGCCTCGTTAAAAACCTTGTCAAGCAAAAACCTAATAGGACAAAAAAACTTATTTGGGAAAATAGTACAACATGGTTGATACAAACAACCACACCCTTCACATTTGATGATGACATGTATATGCTAGACTTTCTTTCAAATCTGCATCTCCTCCGGAATGCTATAAACTAGAGAGAGAATAACTCTTTGAGAGGAGGAGATGATTATCGAAGTTAGTGTCTCGAATGATGTTGTTTTTCAATTGTATTTAGAACAAATGAAGTGTCACCTATTTATGCATGGGGGAAACCATCCACTACTTAAATTGCAATGAATTCTGGTTCATATGTTACAACCCTATTACTTCCAATATTTGACATTCTATAACCACAACCTTTCACATAAATGTGTGGTTACAACCTTTCACATTAGTGAGATTACATCCTTACACATTATGTGAGGTTATAGCTCATAGAATTCAATTAGTCAATAGACTATATAAAGTCTATAACACATGGTTTAAAGTTATTATACATCTTTGAGTGACTATTTCTTATTCATCCTATAACCCATTTAAATTCTCTCATTTTAAATTGGTTAAATAAAGTGGTTATTTTCTCCATTTTTTCAACAACTGTCTCATTGCTTTAGCCGTATGTGAATACATATACAACCATTCCAGTCTATCTCTCAACGGGAAATGCCGAAACACCTTCACAGATTTCTTATTGTCTGCAGAAGTCAACTTATACCCATCCGTGTGACATACCAGACATACATCAAGGCCTTCAAGATCATTCCTTTCAAGATTTTTACCCTAGAAGAGAACGCAATTATATCTTCATGCATGGATTTGATGTAGGTAAGACCAAGCTCTTTTAGGATATTTCGAACCTTACGATGAGTGGTAGGAAGTCGATGACCGGGGGGCAGCATCGAAGCGGTCAAGTCCATTTAATCATCAACAGCCTTGATACTCAATTTGTTCTCCACGTTCACTTTCATTACTCTCATGAAACTTTTAAGAACAGACTTCTTACACCCGTTGTATAAAGGGTATGTTAGAAGACAATCAACTTGTTGTACTTGTCAATACCATAAGTGTTGACAACTCTATGGAATTGCTGAACTAGCTCAACCACAAGGAATCCCTCAACGACTGCAGGGATATTTTGTCCTTGAGAAAATACACCCCTCTCATAAGGAAACACATCGTTGATGAACCTTGTTTTTGGATTATTAGATGTACTGTTCCTCTTAGGAAATTGCCCATGATCATGTTAGCCTACTGATGATGTTTCACCGTGATAAATCCAACATGTGTACTTATCTCAAAACCCGTTATTTTTCAAGTGTTGTTGTACTTTGTCAATGGTAAAACGATACTAATCGCTACGACACTAACATTTCGTGCACGGCCAATAATGAATTGTATTCTCGTTAGCATTAGCCATCACATATTCCACAAAACTCCACATTCCAGCGCCATATCTTCAATCCCATTTTGAAAGACAAATCCAACTATTGTGTATATATATATAGATGCACAAACTAATTCTGGATATATATATATATATATATATATATATATATATATAACTCACCCAAATCGATCAAGTACATGCAACATCGAAATCAACAATATATATATACACCCACACATACCTATATATAGTTGCATAAACTAATTTTGGATAGATTTCAACAACACTCAACGATGTGAGTGAGGGATTCATGAATTTTTTTATCATTTTTTTATGAATGAATTGCTGCCCAGATCTGGAAATTTAAGGAATTTTAGCCGACGAAATAAAATTTTGTCGCCTAAAATTTAAAATTTTGTTGCCTATAGTCTATACTTTAGGTGACGAAATTTTTAGACTTTAGCCAACGAGGGGTTTTGTGTCGTCAGCTAAAGAATTTTAAGGGAAGAAAAATTTTGTCGTCTATGGTCTCTACTTTAGCCGACAAAATTTTCCAACTTTAGGCGACGGATTTTTTTCGTCACTTAAGTCTTTTAGCTGACGATGACAATCTTTTGCCGACAAGGGTAAATTTTCATCGGCTAAATTTTTTTCTCGTCAGACTGTTTTTTTTTCATCGGCTATACTAGTTATTTTAGTAGTGAGTGTTTGGTAAGTCAGAAAAATTAAATTACAAAATCTTAATTATCAATAACACCCATTTATTATTTTCAAATACAACATTAAAATTTGTATAGATAGATATGTTGTAAATTTAGCAACATTAATGATGGGAAATGAATTATCTCTAACAAGGTAATTCAATTCAGACTTTATAAAGGAGTTAGTTTTCAGTTAAATCTATTTTTGTATTTCTTTTCTGGTTTCTATTTGCAATCAATCAACCCATTTGAATGAAAAACCATATTAATCCATATTTCATACCAGCATTTTCTACCAATCAAACGGCCCAGTGTGTTCATGATTCAAATCAGACCCAATGTACCAAGTTAACGCACAAAATATATTTCTCACACTGAACACAGCCTGGTTTCCTATCCCAGTTTTTAAATTTTTTTACACGGTTTCCTATCCCAGTTTTTTAATTTTTTTACACGGTTTCCTATCCCAGTACTCTTACCAAAAACAACTCAAGCTCAGCAGAACCTTAGCGTAGCTCATAATCATCGTAGCAATACCCAGGTAGCAGCACCAGAATCCCACGCGCCATCGGCCACTCGCGCGTGGCTATTACATCATTGGTCAGACCAAAAACGCACAGGAGAATCCAAAACACCAAAGCCAAGTACACACATCAATCTGACACTGTACCATTCTGTAAAAAACATCCAAAGCCTTCCAACCTCGTCCCTGATTCCGCCACGTCACCACCCGGACCCGCTTCCATCCCACGTGTCGTCCATCACTGCCGTTCACGCACGCCTCGCGCAATCAGATTTGGAGGGAAAATTCTGGAAAATAAAATCCAACGCTAAAACGAAAAAACCCAGAAAAAAAAAACAGGTAAAGAAATATAAATACAGTAAGAGAAGGAGAGAGAGAGAGAGCCTGGAATGGGTTCTCTGTTTCTGGTATTTACAAAGTGCCCAATTTCATAAATACTAATACACACACAAATCCAGACCTAACTCATCTCTCTCTTGGCGATTCGGGGAATTGCGTCGGCGGCGATCGGAATCGCGGAGGCTGTTTCCGGCGAGGTAAGATTTTCGCGAAGCCTTAGCTTTTGCCGTACGGCGTCGTTTTTGATATACGAGCATTTAGGATCAGATCTGGTAGGTTTCGGGAGGGTTAGGGTTTATACGGCGTTTAATTGGTAAATTTGGGGATGAATTGAAGGGGTTAGATGGACGAAGGAGTGAGATCTGTAGGTCCGTCTGGGGTGTTGGTAAAGAATCGGAATTCCTCGGGGTGTTTGATTGTGAGGAAGAAGCCGGATGCGATCGGCGGTGGAGGTGGTTCGAGTTCGAGGAAGGTTTTCGAATCGAAGGAGAAGAAGAGGTCGAGGCTGGTGATGAGTGACTCGGGCTCGAGTGATGAGCTGTCCATGGCTCCGAGGAGGAAGGTGGGGCCGGAGACGGTTCGGGTTTGTAATGGAATGGAGAAGGGCATTGGGGAAGGGAGTGGGAAGAGGGAGAGGGTGGAGAGTGTGCCGCGGAATAATGAGGAGGGTTTGATGGGTGGGAGGACTAATTTGGAGGTGTTTGAGTTCAATGAGTATGATGGGGGTGAGGGGCAGACTGTGAGGAGAAGCCGGTTCGGGGATGGGGTTATTGGAGTTGAGTTTGGGGAGAGGAGGTATGGGGGATCTGCCATGCAGATGCCGCGGAGTGGGATTAGTAGGGAGTTTGAGACTGGTTCGGTTAAGCATCTTGTTGACAAGAGGAAGAGCTTGTATCATGACCGGACAGGTGGTAGGGGTAGGTATGAGAAGAGTGGTGATGGAGCTCAGCTGCCGCTGGTGAGAGATAAGTTTGGGGGTGTTTCGGATGAATCTATTAGGGTTCAGGGTAAGAATGGTGTTTTGAAGGTGATGATGAAGAAGAAGAAGAAGAAGAATGTGCCTGGGCCACTAGGGACATATATTTTTCCAAAAGCTGAAGAGCATAGAAAAGCTCCGAGAAGTGAAGATAGTCCCAAGAAGAATGCAATCATCCCTCCATTTTTCGCTGAACCAAAGCCTCTTGAGAAGCCGGTTTTGGCTGCTAGGACAGAGAAAAACCATATGAATTTGCGAAAATCATTGCCCATGAAAAGCAGCAAGAGCTCCGACTGGGATTCGGAAGACAGTGATACTTCTTTGAAGCTAGGAGCAAAGAGTGCCGAAGCCTCTAAGCCTATGAAGAGGGCAGGTTTCAAAGTTGAAGGTGGTCCTTCATCTGAAAAGAGCCCTCCAGCCAAAAATAAAGAAGTCAAACTTAAACGTGGTAATGGCACAGAGAAGCAGAAACTGCGTGAACGTATAAGGGAGATGCTCCTGAATGAAGGCTGGACCATTGATTATAGGCCTAGAAGGAACAGAGACTACCTAGATGCTGTGTACATTAACCCATCAGGTACGGCTTACTGGTCCATCATTAAGGCTTATGACGCTCTTCAAAAGCAAACAAATGAAGAAAATGAGGCTAGATGTATTGGGAATGGTTCTTCACTTGCACCTATAACAGATGATGTACTCAGTCAGCTAACCAGGAAAACTCGAAAGAAGATGGAGAAAGAGATGAAAAGGAAGCAGCAGCAAAGAGCTGACATTGACAGTGATAATGCAAAAGGAATCCGTATGAAAAAATCTAGAACTGCGAAGCATGATCCAGAGAGCATGGACAGTGTTAGTTATGAGGAGAAACTAAGCTCCTACCTGAAGCAAGGTGGTAAGTCATTCAAGGGTAGAATGTATGAAAATGGTTTGGATTCAAATGGTCAGATTTCCTCTCAACATTTACCTGGCACTGTTGAAAAACCATCTTCTGGATCTAGTTCTCATATGCTACACGGAAGGAAAAGCAAAAAGCTTGGTAGATGTACTTTATTGGTTCGTGGTTCTAACAAGGCACTTAACTCTGAAAATGATGGATTTGTTCCATATACTGGAAAGCAAACATTGCTTTCCTGGCTGATTGATACAGGAACTGTGCAATTGAGCCAAAAGGTGCAGTATATGAATCGGAGAAGAACCAAGGTAATGTTGGAGGGCTGGATTACAAGAGATGGCATTCACTGTGGTTGCTGTAGTAAGATCCTCACAGTCTCGAAATTTGAGATTCATGCAGGGAGCAAATTGCGCCAGCCATTTCAAAATATATGCTTGGACTCTGGGGTTTCCCTTCTGCAGTGTCAGATAGATGCATGGAATAGACAAGAGGATATTGACCGCATTGGTTTTCACTCTGTACAAGTAGACGGTGATGATCCCGATGATGATACTTGTGGCCTCTGTGGAGATGGTGGGGATTTGATCTGTTGTGATGGCTGTCCTTCAACATTTCATCAGAACTGCTTGAACATACAGGTATGTGTTACTTTTATATTCTCATGGCACATCATATAGTTCTGTGAATGGATTGTCATTTGTTCCTCTTCAGAGATATTTTGTTGTTTTTCCTCCACCTAGACTATTATTAACTCCAGAGATTCAATGGTGGTAACTTTGATTCTGGAATGGGGTTTGTCTTTGGGTCTGGGAAATCCTGTTGAATGTTGAGTGTTTGCAAGTCTTGGCCACTTTGGGGAACTTGCTATGGATTTGATGTATCAATTGTGAGTCTCAATGGTGAGTTGGTGTGTGGTTTGTGATGCAAACCAATCATGTCTTTCTAAGTTTGTTCCGTCACGGGCAAGAGGTTGATGGGAGATAGACGTTGGATGATCTGGGAATCTGAGATAGCTTTGTTTTATGAAGAACTTTAAACCTTAAATACTTTATAGTGAGATATGCAGCTATGATTACTTTACAGATCTGATGTGCAGTATAGAATCTTTTATATTCATTACTTTATAGTTTATATACATTTTTGAAGGAATTCTTCCTAAACATACATAGGTGGACTTAAAGAGTTGGCACATATCAAGTATTATTGTTTGATGAGTTACCTTGCTTATTTTCTGGCGCCATCTGATTGAGCTTTATGTGCAGTATAGATTTTTTTTAATTCATTACTTTATAGTTTATATACATTTTGGAAATAATTCTTGCTAAACATTCAGTCCACGCACATATTTGGACTTTAAAAAGTTGGTACATATCAAGTATTATTGTTTGTTGAGTTATCTTGCTTACATTCTGGCGCTATCTATGGCTGAGTTATGATTTTGACTCATTTGGTTAGGTGATTATATAATCTTTGATATTGCAGATGCTTCCTCCAGGTGATTGGCACTGCCCAAATTGTGTTTGCAAAGTTTGTGGAATAGCTAGTGAGAATGTTGCTGAAGAGGATGAGACAACTGTTTCTGCACTACTGCCATGTAGTCTCTGTGGAAAGAAATGTACTCATCTGATTCTGTGCTTAAGAAGTTTTTGGAACTTGCATATATGCTTTCTTACCATTTCAACTGATGCACAGCTTGAAAGATAATTTTCTGCTTTTGTAGGTCATGTGTCATGCAGTCAGGAGATGGATGCTGGTCCTGCTGATTCCAATAGTTTAGGCTCTTCCTTTTGTGGGGAGAAGTGTAGAGAGGTATCACTTACTTTTAAGTTTCCAGCTTTTTGTTACCTTGATTTAGGTGTGTGTATTAGGGTTTAGCCGTAAATAATGAGTTTTCCTTGGATTTGATATTATTATTATTATTATTATTATTTATACTTGGTCTTTCATTCTTCATTGGCTATGAATATAAGACAAAAAAACATATCCGCGTCTTCACCTGTTACTTTAATAAAGCTCAGATTGGTGGTTAACTAAAAATCTCAAGATCTGAACTACCGTATTTATGTTGAGTAATTTAGACAAAAGTTTCATCCAGTGATCCAAGGAGGGGCAATATAGAAAATAAGATTACAAACTATTAGCAAATAAAGTTTATGCAACTTTTCTAAGTCATGTTCCTATGACCTGCATCTTCGGATAATGTAAATCGATAAGTTGCTAGTTATATATTGTTGAGATATCTATCCCACATCGGGAAAATGGGGCCTTGCCTATGGGCTTATAAGGGTTTGGGCTACTCCCTCCATCGCCAATTGGTTTTAGAGTTGAATCTCAGACTACTTTGTTATGGTATCAGAGCGGGTTACTCAAGTCCACGTGTGAAGCCCAAAGGCCACACGAACTCCACGACCACCCAAATTGTTGTCCACTTGTTAGGCTTAAAGATTCGCCACACGTGCGGGGGCGTGTTGAGATATCTATCCCACATCGGGAATATGAGACATTACCTGTGGATTTATAAGGGTTTGAGTTATTCTCTCTATTGCCAATTGGTTTTGGAGTTGAACCCCAGACTACTTTATCATGGTATCAGAGCGGGTTACCCACGTCCACGTGTGTTAGCGTTACCGGCCACACGCACTTCACGTCATCCCTAATGTTGTCCACGTGTTAGGCTTGAGGGGTCGCCACACGTGCGGGGGCGTGTTGAGATATCTATCCCATATCGGGAAAATGAGGCCTTGCCTATGGGCTTATAAGAGTTTGGGCTACTCTGTCCATTGCCAATTGGTTTTGGAGTTGAACCCAAGACTACTTTATCATATATATATATATATATATATATATATATATTTTTCTGGTATGGAAGATCTCATGTTGTTTTATAGCTGTATTTCTCTTCCCCTGTGACTTTCTTTAATTTGTAACATCAGCTCTTCAGAGTACTGAATTAAATTTATTTTTCTCCTTGTATAGCTCTTTGAGAATTTGCAGAGATGTCTTGGGGTCAAACATGAACTAGAAGCAGGATATACTTGGTCTCTTGTTAAGAGAACAGATGTAGATAGAGGATTTCCTTTGAGGGTTCAATGCAATTCTAAGCTTGCTGTTGCATTGACTGTCATGGACGAATGCTTTTTGCCTATTGTTGACCGAAGGAGTGGGATCAATTTAATTCATAATGTTCTATATAATTGTGGGTAAGTGCTGATCTCCAGTATCATTGTTGATTTTGTTGACGACTTGGAAAGTGTGCCTCTATAGTTCTTAATAGTATTGATATGACCTTATAATCTGCACTTTGGTACACCACTTTAAGAGGTTTAAATATTGCTATAATTCTAGATAAGTATCTTTCTGGTTCTTTTGGCTATGAAGGACAAGATCAGTATATGCATTTGGTATGTTATGTTTGCTATAATAATCAGCTGGCTTTCCTAGATGTACCATATCACATGATTTTTAATTTTCTTATTGACTATTTTTTTAAAGTGCGCTATTAGACTATGGTGTTTTAACAAATGAGTTATTCCATTTCCCTTTTTCTTAGATCAAACTTCAATCGGCTGAACTACAGTGGCTTCTACGCTGCAATTTTGGAGAAAGGTGATGAAATAGTTTCTGCAGCTTCTCTCAGGTATATATGCTCATTCAGATGGCTATGCTTTCATGTTTGAATGTAATGTTTAGAGTGAGACATATTTGATGGGTATCATTTCATTAGTTGTTGAAGTTCCATTAGAACAAAATATTCCACAACTTCATATCCCTCTTAAAGCAGCATATATTCTTTTTAGGGTCCGGATCAAGGGACACCTTTTTTGACACACAATTTTACTCTCTTTTAGAACCGTTAGATTTAAAAGCATTCATTGGTTATGGTTATTTGTCATTAATGACATGGCATTAAATTTCTGTGTAATAAAAAATATAAATCTAAGTTAAATTATATTTTGTTTATACTGTGGTAAAATGCTGTATGATAAGTGTTGTTGATTATTGCCCGAAAACTACTGTTGATGTATGTGAGCTCGCATGTCAAACTGACAATAAGTGAGACTATCTCATTATTTACCAAACTATGGTTTTGCATGAGGCAATTGTTCTTTCTGAATTGTCTCAAGATCACCAAACAAATTCTCACAATTATGTATTCTACTTTCTTGTTAGGTTTCATGGTACAAAGTTAGCAGAGATGCCATTCATCGGAACTCGCCACATATACAGGCGACAAGGGATGTGTCGGAGGCTTTTCTACGCCATTGAATTGGTAAAGCTATGAGAATTTCCATTGCTGATTATTTTATATGCATGAGATAGATGTTGAAATGATAAAATTGTTTTCCCTTGAGTAGGGTTTTGCTATACATGTATGCCATGATTGTTCTCCTTTCTATTTTGAAGGCTCTCTGCTCCCTGAAGGTTGAGAAGTTGGTTATCCCTGCAATTGCGGAACTTTTGCATACATGGACAGGTGTTTTTGGCTTTGTTCCTCTTGAGGAATCATTCAAGCAAGAAGTGAGGTCAATCAATATGTTAGTCTTCCCTGGTATAGACATGCTACAGAAGCTGCTGGTGGATAAAGAAAATGAGACGAGCATGACAGGTAGTTCAGGTTCTATTCAAGGGTGTATTATTGCTTGAATTAGTCATGAAAAATTGCCTGTCTGACTTTACTTTGTGTGTTCAATTTTCATCTTGCAATAGGTTTGAAGAAAATGGAAGGCATAGGAAAGGACTGTATAAAGCCTGGAGGTGGTGTCAAATCTGATATTGGTTCTCCAGCTAGCCTCGATCCTCACAGGAGTGATGGAGCTGGTTTGCTTCATATCAATGAAACTGTCGATGAAGCTGCTGATGTGGATTCTGGTTCTCGGTGTCTAGGTGTCTCCTTAAATGATATTCCTGTGATGAGTGGTTCTTTAGATGCTTCTGATGAACTCAAAAATTTAGATTCAACTGGAAGGAGTATGTCTTCTGAGTATCCTACCCGGGACCAATTAGCTGGATCTACTTCTGACGGGAAATGTGCTCCTAATACAAGCAATGAAGTTCTCGAGATAGGAACTAAACCACTGCTGGAGTCTCCTGTTGAAGATAGTATGCAGTGTAATTCCAAGTGTCCTGTTTCTTCAAAAGATACTTCCGTGTTGAATAGTGGTTCTTTTGATGCTTCTCATGAAGATAACAATCAGATTTCGATCAAGGGGACTCTGTCCGCTGACTCTGATTCAGGTGCTAAGTTAGCTCAATATGGCTGTGAAGCCCCTGACAGAAGCTCTGAAGCTGTAGAGACAGCACCAGTGGAAGATAATGTCTTGTCTACCTTGCAGTGTCCTGATGCCTCATTTAATAATACTTCCATGATAAAGAGTAATCTACTGGAAGCTTCTCAGGTTCCAGCCAAGGGGATTCCATCTTCTGACTCCGATTTAGTTGCCAAGTTAGATGCTGAAGCAAATTGCCAGTCGCCCTCTAATACATTCGATGAAGCTCTAGAGATTGGAAATGAAACAATATTAGATTCTCCTGTTGAAGATAATATACAGTCCACCTCTCGGTGTCCTGGTGCTTCATTTAATAATACTTCCATGTTGACGAGTAGCTCATCAGATGCTGCTTTTCTTGAACCTAAGGTTTCAGATTCAACCAAGGGGAATCCATCTTTTGACTGTAATTCAGGTGCCGAGTTAACTGAACACAATTCTTCCCTTGATACAAGGCATGAAGCTCAAGAGACAGAAAATCAACCAGTGGCAGATTCTCCCATTGTAGATGATATCCAGTCTCCTGATGCTTCGCTAAAGGATATTTCCATGTTGAGCAGTGATTCACTGAATGCTTTTAATGAAGTCAATAGTCAGCCTTCAAGCGAGGGGACTCCATCCGACTCTGATCAAGGTTCCAAGTTAGTTGAGTACACTTTGGATGCAAAATGTCAGTCTTCCTTGGATGCTAGCGATGATAAAATGGTGGGAATAAAAACATTTCTGGATAATTCTTCCAAGTGCTTGAAAGAGAGTGCTTCAGATAATTCCCATGAAGAGAATGTTGATAGGGCCTCTGTTGAGCCCATTCCTTCTTCTGGAGAAACGTTTGCGGGGAACAGTGAGGAAGTTAATGGAAATCCAAGTTCCAGTTTCTGCAAGACTGAGAAACAATCATACATCGCTCCAGAAATTGCTTCTGATCCAATGCATTGTGAAAAGAGCATCCCTAAAGCATCCAGTGATGGCTCCGTTACTGATTCTGGACGGGATGAATCTGGTTCTGTTTGATATTGCTGCTTATTTTTTATGCCAGTCCACAAATGTTCTCTTCCAATGTGGGGACGCCTCATTGTTCACAATTGTGCAGGCCACTGGAGGCCTGGAGCAAATGGTATATGCTGTGATTCGGATTGCGTGAATAAGTGGTGTTACAACTACAGAATTCCTTGCCTTTCACCTTATTCTCAGAATAGTTTTAAGGTTCTATTTCCGACGTAACTGGACCTTGAGATTTATATTTATCCTGGAAGCTGCAAGTTGTGCATTTGTTGCATCTAGGATATTGTCATGTACAATTAAGTGAAGTTGCTTCTGTGAAATGCCACCTTGAATGCCCTAGGTATACTGATGCTACCACATTCTGTTATGCATATAGAGAGCTTAAGGTGCCGCTTGGAATATCGCTATTGTTAGCTCGTCATTTGGTGGGGTTTTGTTAGAACCTTTGCTTCCACTGTCTGGGCAGCATTAAAGATGCATCTCGGCCACAATTTTGATTGTTCAACTGGTTAGGAAGCAGCAAATTCTCTAGTCTGGTTCTGCAGCTCAGATCAGTATGGAGCTTGATCATCTGTGTTAATGGGTATGCACATGATAAGTCGATCTGGATCGGCAAAGGGAAGAGCGTTCTGCCATTTGAAAATAGTTCTTCCATGCATTTGTGAGTTTCTCATTAGATTTCCAAAGCACTCATTAGTTTTGTAGATTTATTGGACTAAGAATCAAATCACGTATAAGATTGGAGGAGCATTTCTGTGTATATGACTGCTTCTCATCACTTTGGATTTCATTAAGGTTTGTTGATCTAGCTTTCTTGTATTAATCAGCGGCATTATTTGTTATAGATGAACTAGTCACCGGTATGTCTTAAACTAATGCCCTGTTTAGGCAGTGTTTAATATTAAATGAATCCCATAGCGACGATGCCTTCCTAATTTTAGCCAGCAAGCATTTCGTTCTTTTAATTCTTATAGTTATGTCATCCATTTCCACTAGACGTGTTTGCATCAAACACAAGGGTCCTCATGGGATCCAGTCGTATAAAAAGCTTGTTCAGGTTTTGCATTTCGATCATGGCATGGATACTTACACAGGCATAGTCCCTTATCTCTATGGCGTGCTTCTTCGACTGAAGCGTCGGCAGGGATTTCAGAGAGTTGATGATCTCTGAACCAAAACCCTAAACCCTAATGCGTTAGTGACCTAAATAAGAGGGGGAAGTCGGTGTTCACAAGACACTAAAACTGGTGGTATCAGCACCACCCTAGTGTTCTAAGCTCACCATCTTCATTCTCATCTCACATCTCCCCACTTGAATCTCAGTCATATGGACTCCTTTCACTCTCACAGAATCATCACTCCCTGTGCTCCACTCTCACCGATTCCCCACTTGAATCTCATTTCTTCACCTGGGTTTTAAATTTGGAGTCTAATCTCATCATACCTAGCGCTAAAAAAAGAAACTAGGTGACAGTTTGAAAACTTCTATTCATGTTTCTTATGATACAGTTTGACTCATAAAATTATGTAGCACAATTGAGCTGCTAGCATTATTTAATCTGTAAGGTTCACTTGAAGTAATGTATTCCTTACCGTTTCATAATTCAGAAGCTACATAGTTTCATGATTTTGAGCAATAGCTAGACTTGATTGGTACGAGGGTTCAAAGCTACATAGCTAGACTTGATTGGTACGAGGGTTCAAAGGTCAAAACACACGTTCAATAGATCCGATGGCTCCAATTCATCAAAGGGGAAAAATAAACGTAAGGTCGCGCCGCAGCGTATACGAGCTCTAGGGTTTTGGGCTTTTATCATCTCGAACCCTTTTAAAAGCCATCGACATGTTCTCTCACCAAACGGCGCACACACTCAGAGGCGGAGACTCCCAGAGCGAAGAAGCCAAACCCTAAGGCCGCCGCCGCAACCATGGTCAGCCTCCGATCTCATCTGCTTCCCTCTTCGAATCTCATCTCTTTGAAATCTCATCTTTGATGTCTCTTGCTCTGTGTAGTCTCTCGTAGCGAATGAGGAGTTCCAGCATATTCTGCGTGTGATGAACACCAACGTCGATGGGAAGCAGAAGATCATGTTCGCTCTCACCTCCATCAAGGGAATCGGTCGCCGTCTCGCCAACATCGTCTGCAAGAAGGCCGACGTCGACATGAACAAGAGGTTCGTCCTTCACGACCTTCTCATTTGAATTTGATTTTTAATATCCTCTTGGATCTGTTTAATTCGATTTGATTTATGTCTGTAGTTTGATTCTTTTATCACAATGAAATAGAAATTAAAGTTTGTATTAGGATTAGCCGTAACCCTAGTTACTGTATCAGCTATGATTTGTTTTTGGAAATTGTGGTTTGATCGGTTTTGTCGGTGGTTTTTGGTTACGTTTAGGGCTGGTGAGCTGACTGCTCAGGAGATTGAGAACCTGATGCACATTGTGGGAAATCCCCGCCAGTTCAAGATTCCCGACTGGTTTCTCAACAGAAAGAAGGACTACAAGGATGGTAAATATTCCCAGGTTGTTGCCAATGCCTTGGACATGAAGCTCAGGGATGATCTCGAGAGGCTCAAGAAGATCAGGTCTGAATTTGGTTTCCAATTGTTTCCCTACGTGCATATCTCTGCTGCTTCAGTTATTGCTACGAGTTTGATATTACTGATTGTTTTGCGGAGTGATTCTGGTATACGAGATTTTTTTGGCAGTTGACCGTGTGTTTTTGTTGCTGCATCCTGTTTTGGTTATCTGTGGTTGGAAAGTTAGTGTTCTCAGTGTTTAGAGTTGTTTGGATTCTGTAATATGAATGCAGTCTTGTAAGATGTGCAATAAGGGTTTGGTCTATGACCTCAGCATTCGGGAGTAACCATATACTGTCATTTTTCTTGTGTTAACTTGAGTGTTACAATATTACATCTGGGCTTATGACGTGAACATTTTGTCCGTAGTACTCTGTTCCTATGCTATTTGTATTTTACCTGATAAGAATAGAGTAGTCTGATGGTTTACATCTCATTGTTAATAATGGACAGTAGTTTATGTGGTACTTGGTCTTGAGTCTTGACTTTTCTAAATGCCACCAAGTAGAATCATCTAATACACGTTTTGAATGTTAAAGTCAATTCTTGATGGTTTTACTCTTTTGTAGGCTTAATATGCATTTGTGAGTGAATTATTGTCTTAAAGGCCTAGTGTATAACAATGGATGAATATCATTACTCATTTGATACTTTCTCTTTGTGCAGGAATCACCGTGGTCTCCGTCACTACTGGGGCCTTCGTGTGCGTGGACAGCACACCAAGACCACTGGTCGCAGGGGTAAGACTGTTGGTGTGTCCAAGAAGCGTTGAAGAACATGTTCAGTCTGTCTGGGAGGATGTCATGTTGCTCCTTTTGTGTTATTTAAAATACTTTCTAGTTTAGCATCTTCAGTCAACTTGTTTTGGTGGATTAATGCGTGATATGTAGTTGGCGTCTATCTATTCCATTTGGCTGTTTGATACTTTAGTGTTTGAGGATAGTATGGTATGCAATGGAAGTGGATAATTTTTATTTGATCGGTGTTTCCCTTTTGTTTTGTTATGTTTGAGATCAATCGGTCTATTTAATGCTTTGGCATTGTGTTTAAGATGTGACGTCATTTTTGGAAACAGAAATGGATTTACTGTTTAGAAGCTTGATGCATTTTGGCTTGTGCAGCCTAAACGCAGCAGGGATTTGATTTGATTGATCTCTTGATTGTGCACTGCATATGTTTTGGGATTTGCATATCCAATCTGTCCTAAAGGGAGCAGTAAACAATCCAAGGTCTTGTTCCCAGAGCGCCTGGTTGCTTGAAAAGGGGAACCATAACATCAAGCCTGCTCACTCCCGTGTTAGAGTTTAGTTCTAATAGTGCAGAATAATGAATGAACTTTTCATCTGATTGAAATATAGTAACTGTTGGAGATTATTCCTTCAACCAGAGTGAACTTCATCAATTGAATTGTTAACTCTTTGTATTAGAAGTTCCGAGTTTAGGCGAAAGGCGTAGTGAAGCCTTTTCGCCTCAAGGCACTTCCCTAAATGCGTTTGTCTCTAAAGATGCTAAAATAGCGCATCTCAACTTCAATGGCATAAAAAAGCGAGCATATGTGCTCCAAGGCGAGCAGAGGCGTCGCCTTTTATGTGTATTTTGGGAGCAAAACGACGTTGTTTTGTTTTGAGTATTTAAGAAAAAATAGGGGTTCTTTTGCTTAGGCGCTCCAATCCTCTCTTTTATTCGTTATCACTTAAGTTGTTTCTTCTCCTCGGCACCTCAGCGCCTTCTCCTTCCATCAAGACTAGGAAGTATTAGTTCACCTGCTTCAGGTTTCTACTCGATTTCACCTGCTTTTCGATTTCATCTGCAATTTCACCCAAGCTTCTCAATTCTCCAACTCACCTCGCCTAATCCAAGTTCGTGATGCTTTTCAATTTTCAGTTGTTTGAGTAGATGTTTTTCAATTCATCAGTTCTTCCTTCATTCGATTAATTTTTTGGGTTTATAAAACTTCTTTAAATTTGTTCATCATGAGTTCTTCTGAGAATTATCAACAGTATAGTGATAGAGAAAAAAAACCATGCGTGGGTCTGGGCAAAAAAAATTGAAGGAGAAAATACATAAGATGTGGTTTATGTAATCAAGTGTGTAATGGGGGTATTACAAGGTTGAAGAAGCACTTAGCAGGAACACATGGTGCTATGAAACCTTGTCTAAAAGTGTGAAAAGAGGCTAAGGATCACTGTAATGACTCTTTGAGGAACTTTATGATTGTAAAGGTGTTGGAGTCATTTTGAATAGAGGTTGATTGGTTGATAGATTGGCTTGATATTCTATATTTTATTCCTCTAAGTTCAAGAACTGGGTCCAAAGCTCTAAGACGCTTTTTGCAAGTTTTCCCTAGGTCTCTCCCTACAGTGATATTGACTTGTTGCAGTGGCTTGGCTCTTGTGATTTGGAAGCAGAAACTTCTTGTGGTTTCGATTGCCTGATGGATGATCAAAGTACACGAAAAGGCTTGCAAGATGACATATGGCATGGGAGCTAAAAGCACATGAGTTGCAAAAGATAAGAGATTGCTACATCTAAGGATATGCTGGTGCAATCTACTGCAGGGAGGAAAAGAAGGGATTTGATGGTGTTTAATGTTGAAGGGTTGTATGAAGGTGAAGCTAGTTTTGGTATGGAGGAAGAGGTGCTTAGCATGTTGCTTGAGGCATGTTTGCTGGAGGTTGTGTTGTTATGCTGCCTCCTAGTCCCCCCTGTAGTAAGTAGAAGCCTTTATTTATAGGCAAGATGAGATGAGCTAATATACAAGTTCATGAGATAGACCATTAGACAAGAAAGAGAACTCCTCATGTCATGGTGTTAAACACATGATTTAAGGGATGTGTGTATTGTGTTTTGAGTATAAAATTAGAGGAACAAGGTATCAGTGAGTAGCTTGCTAGTTGTAATGGAGTTGCATTGATAAAGGAGAAGTCAGGAAAAGTGAATATTTCATTGAGATGGAATAATTGCTTGTTACTTTAGAGATAAGAATAGCTTCTGCAAGTGAACTAAGAATATATAAAAGAAGAAATTGACTAAGGCTTTTTATCTAGTCTAGGAGATGAGAAATAACTACGGGGTAGAAAAATGTTGACATTTGGATAGAAAATGTGTTTAGGCTTTTAGGTTTGGGTTCTCTTATCTTTGCATGCCTATAAGCGATTTAGATCATCGAGGATTGGATTTTGGTCCCAAGTCCAAAATCTCCAACAACTGAAACCGAGGATGAGTCTCATGTACTTCTGTTACCTTTCACATCACACCTAAACTTGTAAGCTCCAAAAGCGTGATTATGGCTTGGGTCCACATGCATGACATGACTACTATTCAAATATATGTAACTTTGTATTTTTCGAATGTAATTAGCATGTGTATTTCTTTATTGAGCTTGAAATATTTAAGAAGAATCAATATTGATTTTTTAGGTATCAATAGAAGGTGAAGCAAAATGCATTGCTTCATGAAATTAGGGAGGGTTGTGGGGAAGCAGTGATATTGTAGATGATAGTTTGATGGATGAAAGTGGTTACGTATTGGCAGAGATTGGAAAAGCTACTCAGAGTCAGCCTTAGGGACCGATGAACAAGTTTGTTATTACTAAGACTCAACAAACAACATTGAACTTAGCTTAGAAAAAAGAAGAAAGACTGTATGTTAGACGTTTTTCTACAACAATGATATTGCTTTCAATGATGCTAGTGACACCTTATTAATTGTCTATAATATTGCTTTTAAATATATTAAATGTATTTTTAATAACTATATTTAATTTTATTTAAAATATTAGAATAAATGCCCCTTATTTGATTAAGTAATCGATCATTTTCTAAATTGATTTTTTACATATGTGATATTGATTGGTTAATTAAATATTTAAGTGGTTAAAATTATAATTTATATTGATAAAAATATGTAAATAAAACAGAATATACAACTAAGTTAATCATTTACCATCGGAAAAAAAAAAGTAAATGTTTAATTTCAAAAGTAACCCACACCACTTTTTCGGAGACGACCTCCTCTCCTTTCCTCTCTCCTACATCACAATTCACTCTTAACAAAACATGGCCGGAGGTAACCACCCCAAGGGGCCCTCCTCTTCCTCCTCCGCCGCCTCCAACCGCAAATCCCGCTGGGAATCCTCCCCCTCCACCAACAACAAGAACAACAAAAACCCACCCGACCCGAAACCCACCAAGCCCCCCACCGGCCCATCCCCCAAACCCGGCAAAACCGCCAGCCCCGCCGATCCAAAACACCCGCTGGTCCCCTCTCCCGGCTTCCCGGACCCCTCCTCCTTCGGCCCGCCGCCTCCCCCCGTCTACGGCTTCCACAACCTCGAGCGCCGCACAATCGTCCTCGCCGACGCCACCGTCCGCTCCTACTTCGCTCTCCCGCAAGATTACCAGGACTTCCCTCCGCCGCAGATGGACCCCTCGGGTCGGTTCTTCCCGCACGGCCCTGATTACTGGAACTCGCGTGGGCTCGACGCCCGTGGTGGACCCCAGGAAGGCTCGTCGATGAAGAGGAAGTTTGCGGAGGAAGAGGATAAGGGGGACGAGTTGGCCAAGCGGCGGCGGCAGTTGGTGCAATTGGGGAACCCGAGTAGGTTTCCGGCGGGTCCCAGTAGCCCGTTTCGGCGTGAGATGGGGGCCCAGTCCAGGAGCGGCGATGCCAAGTTTATGAGGACCGGTGGAGATTATGAGAATGCGGGGTTTAGGCGAGGCGGTGGTGATAATGTGGGGCATAAGTATCTTCAGGTTGACCAGGCTAAGTTAAAGAAGGCGTTTCTGTACTTTGCCAAGGTGATTAATGAGAATGGAGCGCAGAAGAAGATTTACATTGAGGATGGGAAGCAGGGTAGGCTTAATTGTCTTGCTTGTGGCACCACTGGCAGGTCTGATACTAACCTTTTTCACTCTCTTTATGTTTATTTTCGATGCACATAATATCCTTCGGTTGGTTTTTTAGAGTGAGTAGTTAGGCGAATGACTCTTGTAGCTGTTTAAAGTAAGTTTAGTATTAGGGGGACATGGATGATTACCCCTATTCTATAGATGTAGCTACATTTCTAGCTTTGAAATTTTCGTAGACTACGAAAGTTTCGTATTGGAAAAATTATCTAGTGTAAGAAGTTGGCCTCTCTACATAATTGGGAACAGCTGACTGGTGATGTTAGTACTTAGTGGTATGATCTATTTGATACAGTGCTTTACGGAGTATGGAGTGAAGGAAGGGAAGGGAGTTTTGATCCATTAAGTGATAAGACTGCCTAATAGTTTGTAGATATTGTACAAGCCAAGAGAAATCAAGTAGGTTTAAATACTTACTCATGGGGAGAATTGCTTCAGAGATATAGTATTTGCGATAGTTGTAGTATTATTAGTAGTAATATCTATGAGTTTGTAGATATTGTACAATCCAAGAGAAGTCAAATAGTTTTTAAATAGTTACGCATAGGTTGAATTGCTTCAGAGATACAAGAGTATCTGTCGTAGTTGTAGTATTATTAGTATTACTAGCTTTGGTTGTTGTTGCCACTACCTTGTTTGTATTAGCCATTAGAATTTCATGATAACTAGGTTGGTCAATTCAGATAGACCTTGAAAATGTGAAGTTGCTCTGGTTGATTTATGTGCAATCTTCTAGTATATAGTGCACTCCATTCATTGTGCTTGCATATTCATTCAAGCACATGGGGTTTTTGGTATGTGCTATTTGTAGATGTGTGCAAGAACATGTATCTAGCAGTGTGAAGGTATTGTTTTTGTTCTTTATGTCATAATGTCATGCCTCAAAGTTATAGTCTTGGTTTACATGTGCAACTGAATGTCAGTTGTAGTCTGTTACATCATCTATTATAAACCCTTACCTACCTGATTTACGTGGAGTCATGATCGTAGTTGTTTGATTGATTAGGTCCTTGACTGAGGGCATGTGTGTTATGTATCAAGTGTATATAATGAAAGTTTATTCATCTGAATACGCATAATGCTGCCTTCCTTTTTCACCTAAGCTTCTTTTCTGATTGGCGTACTGGTGTTTTGTTAGTCTATGCTGTAGAATCTATATTACAGTTGATGAAAACTCAAAGTGTTCGAATTTTTAGTAGGAAGCTAAGAATTATGATAATAATCGTATTTATATCTGGTAACATGATGTTTCTGTCAATGCTGTTATGTGGGAATTCTAAATTCGAATTTTTAGTAGGATGCTAAGAATTATGATAATAATCGTATTTATATCTGGTAACATGATGTTCCTTTCAATGCTGTTATTTGGGAATTCTAAATGTATGTTTTGGAGGACTGGTCTTAGAGCATTAGACTTTACCCAGATCTTATCTAGACTCCAAGGAGTTCTGGTCTATCATTGATTCTTTTACTTATTGGACAAGAGGAACTAATTTATTTTCAGTTTACACTAAAGAATAGTCTTTAATTGTTTGTGTTCTTAACTATTACTATTAGCATCAAATCTGCATTGCTAGAAATAATTGATGGGATCTGCTGCAGAAGATGACAGGTAGGTATATAAGAAATATCTGTAAAATGTGGAATTTAATCACAAAATTAATTCTTAGATTCTTGAAAGATAACTACATTCTTGAAATGCATAACCATCACTTTCTGAGTTGACAATTCTTAATCTGTATCCTAAAATTGGATATAAATTTAGAGTTCAGTTCTGCACACTCCATAGTAGTTGAAGTGTCATAGGTCCTTCACTTTTGTGTAAGGAGTCAAGAACACTTTACTGCTATACCCAAACTACATAACTTGCTCGGTTGGCTTTTTGTGTTGGTACCTGAAACGTGTATGCTACGTTGCACGGAAACGGAAGCGAAAATGTGGAAGCAAAGCGTTCGGAAGAACGGAAGTGGTTTTTTTTTCAAAAACAGTTGGAAGCGAAGCGTCGTAATAAAATAATTATATATATATATATATATTTTATATTAATGATTAAATAAAAATAAACACTTTTTTTTTTAAATTTAAAGATAAAATGAACAACCCTTAAATAAAAGTTGAGATTAAATCAAAGAATTAATATTGTTGGTACCATTTTTCTATTGTAGACACTCATTTTAGTATGCATCATTTTATTAAAGCTTTTACACCCAACAATTAATTGAAAATATCCTAGATTGATGAAAAAATGTTTTAGAATTTGAAGAATCATCCTCTTTAATTAAAGCTTATCCAAAATATCCCACTTGCTATTCAATTCTCTTATCTCCCGTCACCTTTATTTGCCAAAAAGCAAACACGACACGTCACCTCTACATCATTACATCCCGACTCTCAACTAGTTTTTCATCTCCGGTGACTTTGTTTTCCTCAACCCAAACCCGATCTCATAAATGATTTTCCCTCATAATAAAGTTTAAACACTGTGAAACCAATTCAAACCCAATTCGTATTTGTTATCCTTGTTTTTGTTCATATCTTCTATCTGAGTATTTCTGGCAATTGAGGTTTCATACTTTCGTTTCCCTCTCTCAGTTGTGGTGGCTCAGTTGTGGTGGTGATAGAGAAAAATCAGTTCAAGTTTATAATTCTTGTCGAGTTCCTCCAAAAACATCCATAATCTTTGCACCAATGATAGGGGGACATGGATGATTACCCCTATTCTATTGAAAAAATTATCTAGTGTAAGAAGTTGGATAAATTGGGAACAGCTGACTGGTGATGTTAGTACTTAGTAGTATGATCTATTTGATACAGTGCTTGACGGAGTATGGAGTGATGGAATGGAAGGGAGCTTTAATCCATTAAGTGATAAGACTGCCTAATAGTTTGTAGATATTGTACAAGCCAAGAGAGATCAAGTAGGTTTAAATACTTACTCATGGGGAGAATTGCTTCAGAGATATAGTATTTGCGATAGTTGTAGTATTATTAGTAGTAATATCTGAGTTTGTAGATATTGTACAATCCAAGAGAAGTCAAATAGTTTTTAAATAGTTACGCATAGGTTGAATTGCTTCAGAGATACAAGAGTATCTGTCGTAGTTGTAGTATTATTAGTATTACTAGCTGTGGTTGTTGTTGCCACTACTTTGTTTGTATTAGCCATTAGAATTTCATGATAACTAGGTTGGTCAATTCAGATAGACCTTGAAAATGTTAAGTTGCTCTGGTTGATTTATGTGCAATCTTCTAGTATATAGTGCACTCCATTCATTGTGCTTGCATATTCATTCAAGCACATGGGGTTTTTGGTATGTGCTATTTGTAGATGTGTGCAAGAACATGTATCTAACAGTGTGAAAGTATTGTTTTTGTTCTTTATGTCATAATGTCATGCCTCAAAGTTATAGTCTTGGTTTACATGTGCAACTGAATGTCAGTTGTAGTCTGTTACATCATCTATTATAAACCCTCACCTACCTGATTTACGTGGAGTCATATGATCGTAGTTGTTTGATCGATTAGGTCCTTGACTAAGGGCATGTGTGTTATGTATCAAGTGTATATAATGAAAGTTTATTCATCTGAATAGACATAATGCTGCCTTCCTTTTTCACCTAAGCTTCTTTTCTGATTGGCGTACTGGTGGTGTTTTGTTAGTCTGCTGCAGAATCTATATTACAGTTGATGAAAACTCAAAAAGTGTTCGAATTTTTAGTAGGAAGCTAAGAATTATGATAATAATCGTATTTATATCTGGTAACATGATGTTTCTGTCAATGCTATTATGTGGGAATTCTAAATTCGAATTTTTAGTAGGATGCTAAGAATTATGATAATAACCGTATTTATATCTGGTAACATGATGTTTCTTTCAATGCTGTTATTTGGGAATTCTAAATGTGTTTTGGAGGACTGGTCTTAGTGCATTAGACTTTACCCAGATCTTCTTATCTAGACTCCAAGGAGTTCTGGTCTATCATCGATTCTTTTACTTGTTGGACAAGAGGAACTAATTTATTTTCAGTTTACACTAAAGAATAGTCTTTAATTGTTTGTGTTCTTAACTATTACTAATAGCATCAAATCTGCATTGCTAGAAATAATTGATGGGATCTGCTGCAGAAGATGACAGGTAGGTATATAAGAAATATCTGTAAAATGTGGAATTTAATCACAAAATTAATTCTTAGATTCTTGAAAGATAACTACATTCTTGAAATGCATAACCATCACTTTCTGAGTTGACAATTCTTAATATGTATCCTAAAATTGGATATAAATTTAGAGTTCAGTTTGCACACTCCATGGTAGTTGGAATGTCATCGGTCCTTCACTTTTGTGTAAGGTGTCAAGAACACTTTACTGCTATACCCAAACTACATAACTTGCTCTGTTGGCTTTTTGTGTTGGTACCTGAAATGTGTATGCTACGTTGCACGGAAACGGAAGCGAAAATGTGGAAGCAAAGCGTTCGGAAGCACGGAAGTGGTTTTTTTTTTCAAAAATAGTTGGAAGAGAAGCGTCGTAGTAAAATAATTATATATATTTTATATTAATGATTAAATAAAAATAAATACATTTGTTTAATTTAAAGATAAAATGAACAACCCTTAAATAAAAGTTGAGATTAAATCAAAGAATTAATATTGTTGGTACCATTTTTCTATTGTAGACACTCATTTTAGTATGCATCATTTTATTAAAGCTTTTACACCCAACAATTAATTGAAAATATCCTAGACTGATGAAAAAACGTTTTAGAATTTGAAGAATCATCCTCTTTAATTAAAGCTTATCCAAATTATCCCACTTGCTATTCAATTCTCTTATCTCCCGTCACTTTTATTTGCCAAAAAACAAACACGAAACGTCACCTCTACAACATTACATCCCGACTCTCAACTAGTTTTCCATTTCCGGTGACCTTGTTTTCCTGAACCCAAACCCGATCTCATAAATGATTTTCCCTCATAATAAAGTTCAAACACTGTGAAACCAATTCAAACCCAATTCGTATTTGTTATCCTTGTTTTTGTTCATATCTTCTATCTGAGTATTTCTGGCAATTGAGGTTTCATACTTTCGTTTCCCTCTCTCAGTTGTGGTGGTGATAGAGAAAAATCAGTCCAGGTTTATAATTCTTGTCGAGTTCCTCCAAAAACATCCATAATCTTTGCACCAATGAGTTGCCCACACATGCCCAAGCCGCCTAGGCCGCCTAGCCACCCGCCCAGATCCGATTTTTAGAACCTTGATCATGGAAGAGACTCCAGCTAAGTGGAGCAAATTGAGCAGGTGGAGCATGATAAAAGGGTTATGGAGGAAGAAGTCTTAGAGCGGCAACAACAGTCACTAATACTAGCTCAGGTGGAGCAATTAGCACTGCGAACTTACGACTCAGTTCGTCAGTCACTTGAGCAGGAGTTCCAGAGAAGCATAGCATTGGACAAGTATGCTCTAAGTTTCAGTCCAGGAGATCCAACCACGTATTAGGAAGCTATAGCAAGATATGTACAGGAAAGTTGGATGAAAGCTATGTTTGAACGGAAGAAGTCCATACAAAAGAACTTGGTTAAGGAGTCGGTTCCTAAGCCTAAAGATAGACCTCAGATTTGCAGTAAATGGGTTTATAGGAAAAAGGAAGGAATGCATGATAAGGAAGCCATGAGATTTAAGGCTTGGGTGTTGGCTAAGAAGTGTATGCATAAACAAAAGGTTAAGTATGATCATATCTCACCAGCGGAGAGATGCGTTTATCATGTGTTCAAGGATAGTATGGTTTTACTATCAGGTGACGTGTTAACTACATGTCAAGATGGGTCTAGAATTCCAAAGTTGGAGACACAATTAAGAAGGGAATTTGACATGAAGGGTCTAGAGGTTGCACAACAGATCCTAGAAGTGAAGATAAGGAGAGACAAAAAAGCGAGAAAGTTATGGTTATTGACTGAACCCGTGTCTACTCCAGCAGTAGCACACTTTCAGTTTAGTGTGCAGGGATCATCTACATTTAAGTTGGATGAGATGATGATGCGAGCGTCATATGCAAGAGTAGTGGGATGTCTTATGGCTAGAATCTGCACAAGACCAGATTCAGCTCAAGCAGCGACGTGGATTCTGTATTACTTGAGAGACACTAAGGAGCATGGATTTTTGTTTGAAAGACAACAAGAACAAGCATGCATTGTTGGTCATGAGAGTTCAGATTTAGCAGGAGACTTAGACAAAGAAAGATCTGCAACAAGTAATGGATTTACTTGTGGTGAAGGTTCAGGAAGTTGTAAAACAACTATAGAATCAGCTGAGATATTGTCTACCACTAAAGAAGATTGCATGACACTAACAGAAGCTTCTGCAGAGGCGTTATGACTTGATGGGTTAATGACTGAGTTTGGGATTTAAGAAGTTGTGGTGAAGAATTGTGTCATCATTTTGACAAGGAATCAAGTGTTTCAAGGAATGAAGCATGTTGATGTGAGCGATCATCGCACTGTAGATTGGATCAGCTCAGGGAAGATAACAACTGAAGAAGAAACACATTCAAGGGAAAATGTTTCAGATTGTTTGACTAGGACCATTACCATGAAGTTCAAGCATTGCTTGGACTTGCTCAGTGTCACAATTCAAGATATCATGAAGGGAGCAACAATCATTTGGTATCAACTCACCAAGGTGGAGATTGTTGTGTTTTGGCTCATTGATACAATCTAAAGTTAGGTTTCAGTACGATTATCCAAGTCTAGAATATGGAAAGAGGACAGCGCTGTAGCTTTTCTATAAGTTCTAGGAAAGTTAGTATTTCAAGATTCTATTAGGATTTGTAATAGACTTATGTCTATTAGGTTTAAGAATCCTAAACCATGTTGTATCAGCAGCTCCTATTCAGTATAAATAGGAGCTGCAGGGTTTTTTCTAAGGTGAAGACAGATAACACAGAAAATCGGGAATCAAGGGTGATAGAGAGATCTTGCAGGGAGCTGTGGATTAGCATAAGGATTTGAATATGTACTTGTAATCAAGTTGTTATTCTCCATAGTGCTAGTGATTTCTCAAGAGAGATCACGTAAGTTGACGTAAGCTAGGATTTTGGCTGAACCACTATAAAAATTGGTGTGTGATGTGTTTCTACTCTTCAAGTTCATCTATCCTATAGCTTTGCTTAAATCGTATAAAGTACCAGTAAAGACCAGAAGAGATCCTAGAGCCCTAAACCACAATACTTGAAGCTTCTGCTTCGCTTCCGGTTCCGAAGCGGGAAGCGCAGGACTCCCGGCGCTTCCGTGCAACGTAGTGTGTATCTAATTTATGCTTTGTTTCCGTTGACAATAGGCTAGGTCTCTGAATACTAAAGTGAGTGTTGAAAAAGGACATGGTTCAGTTTTATTTTCAAAACCAAGTCCCATCTATCATCTAAGTGTACAGTACGTGGTCAAATCTATGTATAGTCTTTAATCATTGCGCATCAATTCTTTTCTCTGGGAATGTGTACAAGAGAAGCTCATACACCTGTGCTCGGTATTTGGTAGGATTTTGTTGGTTTAGGTAAGCACACATTTTGAATCGTATTGATTGTTCATCAAGCGTTTGATGAATCTATTTGCAATATTTTATTTGGAGGTTCTTTGAACCTCTCAGACTTCCAAATAGATGTCTTTGTTAGTGTGTCCAGGTGTCTTGTATTGTTGTAGGCAGGCTGTTATAAGGCTTTATTTTACTGACTAATTATGAGTGTCGTAGTCAATGCCTCAAGTCCCCAGAGGTTGTTTAAATTGGGTGGCATTGGTTTCCTATTGTATATATTAGACATCTACTTTTAGAATTTTATGTATTAACTCATGTCTAAGTAAATTCTGTTATTGCCAGAGATGGAGAAAATTTGCAACACAAGGTATAGATGCTAATGCTTTTTTACTTCATTTTATGTGTCAGCCGCATATGTAAATTTTTTGTGCCTTTGTTTCACATTGACAGATGCTTCTGTTTATTCTGTTTCTTATTGGTTGATGACTTGATGCAGTTGTTGACATCTGAGTGATGTCTAAATTGTGAGTTGTGATCTCTTCCATCCCTTCCATCTCTTTTAATCAGCGTTTAGTTTGTGAGCTCACCCACAAGAACTGGCTATTGGGGCACTCACTTTTCTAGTAGAAACATATGGCGTTGACTATTAGTACCAATTTACTAGATGATCTTTATAGGATCTTTATACTAATTTGCTTTTCTTCCTGTATTTTGATTTTCGCTTAATTATATATACTGGGAGACCTTCGTTAAGGAGTATCTGGGTGATGATTTTTTTTTCTAAATTTGCATTCCTATGTTTTCATTTATATGCTGTTGCCATTTCTTGTATGAACTTAATAAGAACCCTCACCTTTGCCAATTGAGGTACTACCTGTGCCTTCTTTGTTCCTTTGTCCAATCTATATCCTTGTTAAGGACATTCAATGGTGGCGGCCTCTATTACTTAGGTTTGCATTCTTATTGTTACACATGTATGCCCTCGTTCGTCTCTTGTATGAACAGTATGTTGGTGGGTGGTCTACACATGCCTTATTCTTACCTTTGTACTATATAAATCCTAGACCACCCGCCAACATTTTGCATGACTCTTTCCATTTGATTCATTTGATAGAATTGCAGAATTTTGTACTGGGAGGAGTTAAAAGAGAAATTATTATGTGGGAACAAGATTTACTGGAAAGGCTTGGAATTTCACTGTACCAAGTTCTGAGTGGTGTGTGAAGTAAATTGTATGCATTTCTTCCTTTTGAGTCCAGGAACCTTTGCAGCTATGTGTTGAGCTAAAATAGGTTTTCTGATCAAAAACTATAGTGGCAACCTCTAGAACTACAGCTGGAAAAGTTCAGAGGACAGCTTGGCTTAACAAAGGAAAATATGTATTAATTTTTGGAATTCTTTTGCTGTTTGACTTGGAGGGATTTGAAGCTTTATTCCTTAGTTGGTGGTTGTTTCTACTCTATTGTTTTTGTTCAACATGTTCTGCGTCAATTGTGGAATTTTAGCTACCGTTGGATAGAGTTCAAACTTAAGAGGTCATATTGCTATCTGAGAGGTAAACCTGAAAATGTTGTTCAATTCCCTTGATATGCGTACTTTCAGGTCTGCAAAAGATTTTCCGGATATGCATAGTCTCATTATGCACAGTTACAACACAGACAATGCGGACATTCGTGTGGATCACTTGGGCTTACACAAGGCTTTGTGTGTTTTAATGGGGTGGAACTACTCGAAGCCTCCCGATAACTCAAAGACATATCAGTTTCTTTCCGCTGATGAAGCAGCAGCAAATCAAGATGACCTGATAATGTGGCCCCCCATGGTGATAATTCATAATACACTTACAGGAAAGAGCAAAGATGGGCGCATGGAGGGTTTGGGCAATAAAGCAATGGATAGTTATATACGAGGTATAATTTCCTCCATATTGTGCCATTTTTTATGCAGTTTCTATCAGAATGTTCTGTGGAGAAGTTGGGTATAGGTCAAGTAAATCCTCTGCGTGCATCCTATTTTAGCCGCTAACCCTGTACAAAATCTGCTATTGCAGAAATATGCACAACCTTTTTTAATAGATAAACATCTTTACCAGATAAAGCCAACCCTTAGGTACACTACGCTGCCTATTCTTTCAATAAAATATATCTACTAGGTCTGATTCCTGGAGAGGCTTGAAGGTGCATATAACCCATTTAAGCTTTGCCATTCTTAACACTGATGAAGTCACCAAAGCTGACAAGTTATTTTATCTGTGTTCCAAAATGGATAATTGAATGGTGGGATAAACCAGTAATAGCATGCATGCTAGTATCTTACTACCTACAGCTGCAGTCACCCTTTACAGGTTTATTGTTCTGATTTGTGCGGATAGCGAAGGGGTTTGCCAATACCTGTAATATGGTATTAGGGCCTTTCTCATCATACTATATGATATTCTTTAAATCCTCCCTTATCATATTAAATGTTCAATTCCTTCATTTGTATCATTTCCAGAACTAGGGGTAATAGCTGAATGCCAAAACAGCATGCATTTCTGACTTGATGTGCAGGGGCAAGTCCCCTTTGAGAGTAGTAATCTTTTTACTTATGATGCTTGTCCCCCTTCCCTTTGCTCTCTGGAATTAAGTACAGGTAAGACTAGCATTTGCCAAGCTGGTGGTAGTTCCAAGCCTCCCCCCAAAAAAAACATAAAACAAAAAACAAAACAAAAAACCCTCCCATTCCCACACACACCACGTCCCAACCCAACCAGGGTGACTCAACCCGTTTGTCCTCTTGTGTAGAATAAATAATAGTCACTGTAAATTTTGATCCTTGTGTCTTGGCCGATGCTGAGGATGCCCCACTTTTCTTTGTTTTTGTTTTTTGGGGGAGGGAGGTGTGTTCAGCAGTTGAATTAAACACTGCATTGGTTTGCTACATGCTTTTTAGCAATGAAAAATGGCATATCCATGCACATAGGAATTACTTTCCTCAAACTGTACCTACTCTTGCTCTTTAGTTAAGAATGTGGCGATCTGTCTCCTGCATCTTAGTAGTAAATAACAAGGCCGAGATTGCTGGTTAGAGTTTTATTTGTCTTTGTTGGCAGCTAAATTGCAACACGTCCTTCAATCAGTCTTATTTTTCTACTGGTCGTACAGAATTTTGGACAGTCATGAGTCAAAACATATGTTTATTCTCTGTTGGAACAGGTTGGGTATTTCTTATATTGGTTGATATTGATGGGCGAGAATGCCTTTCTATAGTCACAACTTTACCTAGTCTATCTATACTTGCATGCGTAGCATCTGGCTGTCAATGTTCTATTGTTGGGAACATCAGCATTTTTCTGCTCTGCCTGATCTATAAAATATATTGGTGGTACAACTTGCAGACCTAATGGAAAGTAACTACAAGGCAACTAGGCTGCATGCTGAGAAAGTGGTAATATTGGGTGACGAAGCCTAATATCCAAATTGGAGTTAGGAATGGGCATTGTCTGGCATAATAACTTAGTCCCAATACCTTAATGCCTGAATAAACTGAAAAGTGTTGCTGTTCTTTGGCTTTTAACTACTTGATGCTTGTATTGCGCTTGTGTCTAATAGGTTTGTTACTGGTTTTGTCTCTCAAACTTTTGACTTACGTTATTTCTATTTCCATGCAGATTGAGAAAGTTATGGGAAGTGTTCATCTTGTCATTTGACTGGCATTTCCCATTAAAGTAATATATCATTAGTTAGGTGCATATTTCCTTACACATGCGAGTTCATTTTCACATTGACCTGGAGCCACCAGCAGAACCATGGTTTTTATGTTTCCTAATGGCAGATGTGTCTGTATCAGGGATTTCATTAGAGTCCGACTGCATTTTTATGAAACATTGAAGACATTACTTTGGAACCATCAACAACATAGTTACTCGCAGTTACTCTTTAGGATTTTATTGATCATTTTTATCGTTGCTTTTTGTCCAATTAGAAAGTATTTTAATCATTTATCATTTATTATTTGTTATTTCATACTATTAATATTTTGTCTTTTTTTTTTAAGTTTTATTTTCCATTTTCCATAAAGGAATTCCACTTGACAAGTTACTGGTTTTCCACTATCGTGGCATACAGATCTTGGGTTTGGGAGCGGCAAGTCGAAATCCCTTTATGGTAGAGATGGTCATTTGGGAACAACTTTAATCAAATTTTCAGCTGATGAAGCGGGCCTTAAGGAGGCCTTGCGAATGACAGAATACTTTGAGAAAGACAATCATGGACGCAGGGCTTGGTATCATGTTCAACCCCTCACGATGGGTAATAAGGACGATGAGAACAATCCTTATCTTGTGAAGTTCGATGAAAAGACTCGGGAAAAGAAGAGGGTCTTTTATGGTTACCTAGGAACTGCTTCTGATCTTGAGAAAATTGATTTTGACACGAGAAAGAAGGCTGCGATTGAAAGCTGGAGAGAATTCAAACCTCCTAAGTAGAGTCCTTTCAGATCCAAGGTAGTTTATTAAGTTATTTTATTAACTTGTCATTTTTTACCACCAACCATATGATACTAAAGATGCCTTGTTGTTCTTTTCCCAGTGGTTTCATGGTGTGGAAAGTAATGTAAGCTGGGGGCATCATTCTCTAGTGTCAGGGAGCTGTGAAGCCTCATTTAAATGCCTATTTATTTTTGTTGAAAATGTAATGGCCGATCTTAGGTGGTACAGGATAATTCCAGCCAGCTCCAGCTTGCCGAATTGATTCAGACATAAGAGTAGCAAGTTAACATGAAGAAAAAGATTGATTGCCACTTGTATGGTTATGAAATTCTTGTGATCGAATGACCAGAACAAATAATACTGTAGCATATATGCTGGAATTAACTATGGATGAGCTTGTAGCCTTGTACAATGTTCAGACTATTCGAAGTTAAATTAACCAGGGCCATTACACAGGATGAGTTCTAAGTTTTTGTCATGTGAACTGGCCAGTTGGGGCTGTCCCCTCTCCCCTGAACTCGGTTGACTGAACGGGTTTGGATGTCTGTATACAGTAAAATCAGAAACAGCTTATTCCGACGGTCGTTCTCTAGATCGTCTCGTGCTTCTAAAGAGTCGAGGAAGATGAAATATATTTGTTCTCAAATCTTATGAAATAAGTTGACGGTCTGCGATAAGAATTTTACATTAGTAAAACCGTTCAGTTCTGTAGTACCATTTTGATCTAAGGTAAATTTAAAACACTCGTTCAATGTTTATTTAAATATTTCTGTTTAGTCATTATTATAAAGTTCTACCAAGATATGGAAGCAACAAATTCTCAAAGTATCAAAGTGATCAAATGGCAGTGTTTGGTGTGGAAGATAAAATTTCACCTAGTTGATGTGACAATCATAGCCATCCGTTTCAGACAAATTCAAAAATCAAACTAAAAATGAGTGGCTATGATGCTGTCATGACATCTTAGTGAAATTTCACCTGGTAGACTGAAGAATTTCCAGTGTGGTGGCATATATTTGTTTCATCTAGTCATCTAGGGGTCAACAAACGGGTTGGGCCGGGCCTTAACGTTTTTCATAAAGTTTAGGGCCGGGTCAGACTCGTCAAAAAAATTAAGGGGCCTGTGTCTTACGGGTTTTTAGGTTCGAGTCGGATCGTGCTTTTTAGAAAGGTCGGGCCGGACCTATTATATGTATATATATATATAAGGTACTTCCACTAAAGGATCCCTATTTTTAGTTTATTTATAGAGATAGACATTCGACAAACTATTTGATCATATTTTTCAATCTTAACCGGTCAATTCTTAGGTCCTAATATATATATTATCTCTGCAAAATTTCATCCAAATCGGTGATCGTTAAGATGTTCAAAACTGAGAATTAAAATTATAGGCATTAACGGTTCAAGTTTGACAGATTTGATCCGTCAAATGATTTCAGTTATTTCAAAGTTTTGACGATCACCAAATTTGATAAAATTTTGCAGAAATGATATATGCATCTACATATTGAACGGTGGAGATGTTATTATATGATCGAAAAGTTTGTCGAATGCCTATCCCTATGAATAAACCAAAAATAAGGATTCCTTAATACAAGTCCTATATATAGACTTTCTTAGCTAAGGATGTCCTTGGTGAGGATTTTTTTGAATTGGCCGACTTTTAGATCATATTTTCTCATCATAACCGTTCAGTTTTTAGATATATATAAGTAGATCATCTATGCAAATTTTCAGCTTATTTGGTGATTGTTGGGGCATTCAAAACTGTGATTTACAAAGAAGAACACGAACGGTTCCGGTTGAACAAATTTAGTTCGTTCATTGTATTTATACGTTTTCAAGGCCTTAACGATTACCAAATAAGCTGAAATTTTTCAGAGATGATCTATATATATATATATAGATTATGAACGGTTAAGATGATAAAATTTGTTCTAAAAGTGAGTCAAATTAAGGAAATCAACACCAAATTTATTTTCAGAGGTTAGGGGCACCTCACCCCCTTTCTTGCCCCATCCTTGGCTCTTTTCTTAGACCAAGTGGAACCATGACCATACCCTTCAACCCTTCTATACTCATAAAAAGAAGTAGACGATGAAAGGGAGACAGGTATGGCCGTGAAATCTAGCTTGCAATACCACCTTAATTTATAATATTAAGATTTGATGACCACGATCTCTCATTAAACGTAGAAACAACTCTCTTCCACCGTACACAAAACCAGATTTGATGACCACGATCACTAAATTTGTTAAAATTTTGTAAAGATAATCTACATAATATTAACTAGATACTGGACTGTGGAGATGAGGAAATTCGATCGAAAAGTAGTGCAAAAATGAAAATCCGCATCAAAACCATTTGTGCAGAAGTTTGTATCCAAGAAAATCCGTATATATAGGGACATTCCACTAAGGGATCCATTTTTTAACATATATGAGGGATCAAACATTAGACCAACTTTTCGATCACATATCAACATCTTCACCGTTCAATATTTAGATTCATATATGTAGATCATTTCTATAAATTTCATCCAATTTGATGATCGTTAAGGCTTTGAACTAACTGAAATCAATTGACGCATCAAATATATCAAACATGAATCGTTCATTCTTATAATTTTAATTCGCAGTTTTGAGAACTTTATCGATCACCAAATTGGATGAAATTTTGCAGAGATGATCCACATATATAAATCTAAATATTAGACAGTGGAGATATAATTTGGTGATCAAAAAGTTGGTGTAATCCTTGTAACGTCATCGCCTGACCGGAGTCAAACAACTTTCAATTTAATTACCCTGCAATCGTTAGTAGTATGAACAAGTAGAGATCGTTCTAGCCGGGGACACCAAAGGGTGATCGAACAAAGAGAAAACAAACAACTTATAAACAAATATTCACACATATACATCGAAATATTGAGGGTTAAGATTGATTTATTCTAACAAATAACCTAATGAAAAATAAACCTAAGATTATTATATACAAGTGATCAACATACTCCTGCAACACATAACACGAAAAACCATCAAGAACACAAAACAATTTCATGCAAGGCTGGGCATCAACGTTCAAATTATCCTAGATACTAACCAATTCTGATTCTAATTAGAGCCGTTGCGGTTATCTAATCGTTAAGACTTCTTAAGTATTTAGAACCATCCTTGCACTTGATCCTAAACATGAATGCGAACTCATTTAAAGACACGTTGCGTAGAGATTAAATAAGAAAACACTTAAGCACAAGAATCAATCGGAAACATGATCTAAGGCATGGTGTCACTCATCCTATTAGCATGCAATTTATCAGAATTATATCCGCCCTAAGTTAATAACAAAGACCAAGACAACTTTGCGTATGAATCCATCTAATATTATTATGATAGATGAAACCGCACCCTAAGGACAGTCGTGGCCAAGATAGTCTCAAGGATCAATTTAGATGCACGAATTCATGACAATTAATTAATTAAAAATCAAGAACACATAAGAACATGCTACTGCCCCTAAACCTAAATCACGAAATCATCATATATTCAAGAAATTACAAATCAAAACATAGAACAATAAAAGATCACAAAGGAATTCGAAACCCATGTTTGATAAATAAAACCAAAATCGAAAAACATAATACAATAGAATTCAAAATAATACAAAAAGCCATGAGAAAATCACACTCTTACAACCTTGAAAGATTCGGCAAGTGTGGGGAAAATCGGTGGAAACATGAAGTGATGGATGAATCGGCTAAGTATTTTTCTGTATAGGATTTGGTAGAATTTCGGCTATGTAATGGCAAAGTAGTGATGATGATTTTTTGTCTAAATACAAGCCTATTTATAGAGGAATACATTAGGGTTCGGCCTCCACCAATTCTAAACCAAATAGGTTTAGGTTTTCCTTCTTTAACTTGGTTTGCTTGGCCAACAAGACTTGAAGATTCTAGAGGCTTCTTTAGCCGAACCATGGACTCATAATTCTTCATTAGATTTGGCATTGGACTTCCCTTCATGGACTAGACTTCATGGATCAGCTGCTTTGCTTCCCTAGATCCATCAAGAACACTTCATCTCTGCAGCAAGAAGTTGTTCTGTTTCGGCAGACTAACCTTCCCGCACTAATTTAGGCATAACTCCCTCAAGTAAATAGATATGGATATGATTCTAAATGTTCAGGAAACTAGACTCACACAGATTTCTGTGCATATATGGTACATCTTCTAATTCCTTTTGAGTCGCACTGGAGAAATTTGTGAAGTTAGGTGATGTGCCTAGGAAATTCCTGCTTTTCCTGAAATCACATACTCTCGGCCCCTTTGATGTTGCTGCCTTCCATAGCTCCGATTCTCTTGATTCTTTCTCCCATGAACTCTTCTACATGTCACCTAAGTATGAGAGAAGTTAAATCAATTTATGACAATGTAAAAGCTTCATAGATTCATCAAAACATATCTAAGACCACAAACCGGTTTTTGATAATTTTTTACATTATTCCTCTATGTTTAACATGTTTTACACACAACTCTACCAAAAACTCTTGATTCTATATTATGACTCTATTCTATGACAATAAGAGACAAACAAGGTACAAATGGAGGTAATAACAAATTAAGAATGTCACATTTTGTACTCCTATCATCTTGATCCCTCATATATGTCAAGAAAAGAGATCCTTCATTGGAATGAGGCTATATATATATATATATATTATCTAGATGCTAGACGGTGGAGATGAGAAAATTCGATCGAAAAGTGGTGCAATAATGTAAATCCTCACTAAAATCATTGGTGCAGACGTTTGTATCCAAGAAAATATATATATATATATATATATATATATATATAGTTTTGGTGCGAAATTTCATTTTTGCTCCACTTTTCGATCAAAATTCTTCATCTCCACCGTCTAGTATCTAGATAATATTGTGTAGATCATCTCTGCAAAATTTTAGCTAATTTGGTGATCGTTAAATCCCTCAAAATTACGTTTTTCTGTTATAAACATGAACGGTTCATGTTGATAGAATTCAGTCCGTCCATTTGCTTTCCGATTTTGAGGGCCTTAACGATCACCAAATTTGCAGAAATTTTGCAGAGATGATCTACACAGTATTATCTAGATACTAGACATTAGAGATGAGAAAATTCGATCAAAAAGTGGTGCAAAAATGAAAATCTACACCAAAACCATTAGTGCGGATGTTTGTATCCAAGAAACGTTGTATATGTATATAGGAAAATTATTAGGTGCGGACGTCCGTTTTTAAGCTAAGGTACAGATTTCCATATTTGATCCACTTTTTGATCACATTTTCTCATCTTAACCGTTCAATATCTAGATATATATGAGTAGATCATCCATACAAATTCTCAGCTAATTTGGTGATCATTAAGGTATTCAAAACTATGATTTAGTGTTAAAACAACGTACAGTTCTGGATGAACATATTTGGTTCATTCATGGATTGAACACATTTTTGATACCTTAATGACAACCAAATTAGATGAAATTTTATACAGATGATCTATTTATATATACCTAGATATTGAATGGTTAAGATGAGAAATTGTGATAAAAAAGTGGATCAAATGTGGAAATCCGTACCTTAGTTAAGGTACGGACGTCCGCACCTGAGACAAACTGTATATATAAGCCGGATGTGAAGCGGACGTCCGCAATCGGCTTAAACTGCGGACATCCCTCCGTTCTCCTCAGTTCGACGCTGGCAATAGCTCTCCTCCATCCGAGAGGACACCAGTAGCATCCCAGCAACATATCTGACATCCCACCAGCATCTCCGGGATCCCAGCAGCAACCTCCACCCAAAACTTCAGACAAGATGGTCTCGCCAGCAAACTAGAATTCAACAAACTCGCAGGGAAGAGAAAGTGATCGGGGACGCCTCTAATGTCTGTTGGTGTCCTCTCGGGTGGAGGAGAACTGTCGTCGGCGCCAGACGGAAGAGAACGGGGGGACGTCCACAAACATTATTGGAGTTCAGTCTGAGACATCACTAGAATTTAGCCAGAGGTATCGTTAGATGTCGGCCGGTGACTTGCCGGAGTTAGCCGGAGACCTCACCGGAGGGAAGAGTGGAAGTTGACATTTTACTTAATGGCAGTTTTCATTAATATAAGAGAGATAATCTTATTTTTTGATTGAATGACAATTCCTACTATAAAACTTAGGGTTCGGCAAAAAGCCCATGACACCTAAAAAGTCTGAACCAGACTGGTCGACCTGACCTGCCCGGGCCAAGCTTTTAGACAAGCCTTCATTTATTTGCTACTGATTCGAGCAGGACACGCACATACACGGACCGGTCCTGAGCTCTATAAATGTCGTTCAGTAATTGGTTAATTTCAACGATCCTATACTAGTACCATAGGTTGAACCACACATGATTAGTCAATGTTTTCTAAGTGAAAGACCTAAGTCAGACTCCCCAGTCTAGACCTAATTTCTTCCTCTTTTCTCTACTGTCTATGCGAATCTGCATTTGTGACTCGATTCTCGACGTCGACAACGCATGCGCCTGCGCCTCTCTTCCTCTCAACGAATCCTGCATGCAACATCCCTCTGAGAAAGCCTTTCTTGATTCTCGACGTCGACGACATGTGTCTGCTCCTCTCTTGCTCTTTACCACTATCACCCACCGTTTTGGGTAAGCCTTCGCTTCTCTCACTTCTCTAAGTTCCCTCTTCCTCTCAAATCACATTCCCTATCTGAATCTCATTCCTTTTTCCCTGATCGATTCATTTGATTCACTCAATTCATTTTGATTTCGATTTCATTCTGATAAGCTAATAGCTTGATGATTTCAAACATTGAAACACACAGAGACACAACGCTAGAGCTATGTCTTTGACCTCGTGTTTTGTCCCCTTCTCTAAGCTCCAAGTCTTCACCTCACTGCAACTGCACCTCACCCATCATCAACAATGTTAATTCGCAACCAGGTGTCCAGATCTTCTATCTTATCTTCTTATGATAATCTTGTTACTTATCAGCTTCTGAAATGGATTGGTTGTGAGAAAAATTAGATGTGGTGGTGAGTGAACTAGGTCGGTGGTGAGGTCAGAGATATTAAGATTCCAGATTCGAACAAATTACACTTTTGAAGCAGGAGTTCTTATTTTTGTGTTTCAACAGAATTTGGGCCAGAAAAACTAAAAGGCCCGGCCCTGCCAGTTCAGGTTTTCTTCGACCTCTTGTTTTATAACAGCAAAGCCATGTGACACAGCAAAACTATAAGTAAATGATAGATTGATTGGAATCCATCAATCAATTTTGACCTGAATCAACAAGTTGATCTCGAATCCACGAGGTTTTGAAAAAAACTTAAGGTTTATTGAAAAAAAGGAATGATGAATACAATTGATAAAAAGTTCTTATATAGCAACTAGCAAGGAAACCTAAAATCTCAAGGATTAAAACATAAAAGAAAAAAATCCAAAATAAATTAAAAAAACCTAAAACATAAAGAATGCCGAATCGGATGACTAAGACATATTTTGGCCCAAATCCGACAAGGCTTACCAATGTGAGTCTTGAAGATCTCGTCATTCTCATTCCGGTAATGTGTCACAATAGTCAATCGGACACCGAATGCTAAATCTGTAACATACCGGGTTTGAATTTACCACGATCAAACGGTTCTCCAATCTTTATTTTACATTGGAAAGTGACCCTGCTTCGCTCTGCATTAGTCTCTTCCACTACAAAAAAAAACTCGAATTCGAGTTCATCTTGAATAAATAACAAGAATAAGATGACAATAAACCACATAATAAATTAGTCTATTGAACGTGCGGTTGATTGACATGATATCCGACAAACTCTAAAGGCGCAACCATGAATCCAATGCCCAATATGAGTTTTTCATAAGCATCTTGAGAGAAGTCTTTTTGATTTCCAAAATTGGATTCTTGAATGTCTTTTGGTTCTGGTTCTGGAAGAGTCATATGTGACGGGGTTTCTTTAATACTGACAACCGAGTTAACATGAGCAAATTCTTCTTTAATCTCCAAAGTGATTTCTTCAACATTCTTTTCACACACTTCAGGTTTTGCATGCTTGATTGTAATCTTGTTTGACTTATTCTTGAGTAAATATATCACATCTTTGCAATAACTACTATTGACTCTTTCATGCCATGATTCTCCAAAAAACACATCACTATCATCCATATCAATCACATGACAAGTAAACTCATCATTATAAAATTCATCTATAGAGATGAGAACTTTACAAATCTCGGTCACATGTTCATGATCATCTATCCAAAATTGATTGCTCAACTTCAATGTCGGTAATTGAAGAGAATTAACAACCTTGCTTGCATCAAAATTCTCGTGTAAATCACTATCAATTGTTATTAATCATACATTGTCTTTGATGAAACATGTTTTTTTGAAGTTGTCGTAATCCAGTGAAGTGAACCTCCAACGTTCCATACTAGCTTCCTTCTTCTTCCTCCTCCTTCTTGTTCTTGTTCTTCTTCTTCTTCTTTTTTGTTTTTTATCTATATCGAATTGATAAATCACTCATCAGGAATCCACCAGATGCTCTGATTACCAATTGACACAGCGAAACTATAAGTATATAATAGATTGATTGGAATCCACCAATCGGTTTTGAGCTGAATCCACAAGTCGATTTTCGAATCCACAATGTTTTGAGAAAACTCAAGGTTTATTGAAAAAATGAATGATGAATACAATTGATAAAATGTCCTTATATAGGAGAAAAAAAATCTTTGGGTAACTAACAAGGAAACCTAAAAGCCAAAGATTAAAACATAAAAGAAAACAAAATTCAAAATAAATTAAAAAAACCTAAAACACAAAGAATGCCGAATTAGATGACTAAGATAACATCTTTTGACCTAAATATGACTGAGCTCATTATGTGAGTCTTGAAGATCTCGTCATTTCTATTCCGAAAGGGTATGACAATATATAATTAGACATCAAACATAAAATCTATAATATATCAAATTTAAATTTGTTACGATTAAATGGTTATTTAATTTTTATTTTTCATTCAAAAGTGATGTCACCCGTTTCTGTCGAGGCCAGAGCCCTGGCGCTGTAACTGCTAGCGGGTTCCTGCCTGCGCCTAGCCTTTATATAAGTAAAATACTTTGATGGATAAAAATGTTTCAATGTTTTGGCGTGTCCTGTTCGAAACACAGACAGCACTGAAATAATGGATTCCTTAAAAGTCCAAACCAGCCTCGGTGGCAAAATGGGAAATTCCAGAGTACAAGAACACAGGGAAGGGCGGAGTACGTGCGTTGTCACCGTAGATAGTGAGGCAGTGATGGACACGGTCGCGCATGCACTGTCATTCTTCTCTCTCCTACACAATTCCGACTACGCCCCCTTTACTTTATCTGACTACCTCCATGTGCCCCCGGGCCCCACCTAACTTTTCCAGCTTTTCCTGATCCAACTTCGATTTCCGCGAAAGCGCTTCATCCAAACACGCCCTTACGTCCTTACGTCAGCATCCCCTCCCGTTTCTAGGATCCACAACATTCCCTACATTATTAACTACTCCCACGTCACCACAGACCTTCCCTCCACGGTCAGCTTGATTGGCTTTACCACATTTCCTCACTTTCGCTAGGGTTTGTTAGTTTTTCTTTCCCCCTGTACGGTCAACCAACCGACGGCGAGCACGATGGGGTCGATCCCCGATCCCGGCGAGTTGAGCGGTCCTCCGCCGGCGAGCTTCGACGAGTTCCAGAGGCAGACGTCACTGATGACGAGCTGTACTCTTCTCTGGAAGGAGCTCTCTGATCATTTCCTGTCTTTAGAGCAGAACCTCCTCCAGAAATCTGAGGCGATCAAGCGCAAAATCCAGGTCCTGGAGAACGAGACCAAGGAGAGCCTCGAGGAGCTCGAGCAGAGAGAGATCACCATAAACCAGAGCGTCGAGATCGCCCTCGTCAAGGTGGAGGAGACGAAGAAGGCCGCGCTCAAGGTCCTGAAGCGAGCGCGCTCCGACGACGAGTACGGCGAGGTGGACAACAGCGTGGGATTGCTGATGGAGATGAAGTCGCTGTGCCTGAAGATGGATTCGGGAAGGTTCTGGAGGTTTGTGACCGGGAGGAAGAAGGAGCTGGAGTCTCTGAGGGCGCAGATGTCTTTAGCCTTAGCGGAGTGTGTGGATCCGGCAAGGTTTGTGCTGGAGGCGATTTCGGAGGTGTTTCCGGTGGACAAGAGGCCGGAGAAGAGTGATTTGGGCTGGGCTTGTGTTCTGGTGCTGGAATCGTTGATTCCGGTGGTGGTTGACCCCAAGATTGGCAAGTCTAGGCTGTTGGTCTCTCCGAGCGTGAGGAAACGCGCCAAGGAGATTGCGGAGACTTGGAAGAAGAGCCTGGAGGAGAGAGGCGGGATTGAGAATGTGAAGACTCCTGATGTTCATACGTTTCTGCAGCATTTGGTGACTTTTGGGATTGTCAAGGAGGAGGATGTGGATCTGTATAGGAAGCTTGTGGTTGGTTCGGCCTGGCGCAAGCTCATGCCTAAGCTTGCTGTGTCACTCGGCTTGACCAAGAAAATGCCTGGTGTGTTTCTATTGCTACTTATTTCCTTCTCTTTTCATATTTCAATTGTTTGCTTGAAACTATATCAGACATGACTGTATATGTTGGATCTGCTTAGAATTAGATTTGGTTCATTATATTGATGGTGAGAAGGCCATCCTTGGGTTGTTAATGTTTGAAATCTGTTGTTGGCAGATATGATTGAAGAATTGATCAGCAGGGGACAGCAGCTTGATGCAGTGCATTTCATTTATGAGGTTGGCCTTGTCCGTGAGTTTCCTCCTGTTCCTTTGCTGAAAGCTTTCCTGAGAGATGCAAGGAAGGCTGCAGCTTCTATTTTGGAAGATGCCAATAGTCCTGGGAAAGCTGCGGTATGGCTTCAATCATTGCATCAGTGCATCGTATTTTTGTTCGCCATCTATAATTTTGTGCATTTTCGCTATATGGCCACATTGTACACATGCTATTGTCTTTCCTTCCAGCTGCCTTTTCCCTGTTCCCCTCACCCAAATGCTGAGGCAGGAAAGGGAAGGGAGAGGAAATAATAGGGACTTGAAAGGAATTTGTTCACTATTAGAGCATGAGGGATAAGAAAGTGGAGCTGGGTGATTCCTCCCATTTCCTCAAGGTGTTCTTTCCGCTTATGGAGAGAATGCAGTCATCCACAAGAAATACATTATAAGTACAACTTGCCCTTCCTTAAGTTTATACATGTGAACAAAATATAGGTGGTCTATTAATTACTCCCAAGGGCAAAGTTGAGCTATCTGTATTCATGCTCTTCAAGTGAACAGCCATATTTGGTTCTCCTTTCTTTTTTCCTCTGTAACAAGTTTAGGAATAGCCTTTAGTCGGTCCAGCTCAATGTACAATTTTGATAGCCCAAATATTGATAATATTGTCCCTATACATTTATAATTTGACATTTTCTGGGATGAATAAACTTTGCTCTTTGGTCGAATATGATTTCTTCTTTGTTCGTCAATTATGTGTCATGATGGAGTAGTAGTACTTGGTAATTCAGAGCAATAAAACCAAATTTATTTGTAGTTTCTTGCATGTTCTGGCCTCCAAGTCAGCCATAAAATGTTTTAGGGGATAATTCATATTGTAGTAAATGTGTGTGGTGAGTTGCTCTTTGTTTGTTGTGGTTTGTCTGGTTTCTTTAAATATATGTGCCTATAAAGTTCAGTTGCTATCACATTTTCTTGCAGAAATAGGAGAACTAAATTTGCCATAATTGATCAGGCTCCTATGTTATTGTCTTGCAGAACTTAGCTGGGCGCAAAGAGCAGTCAGCACTCCGAGCTGTCATCAAGTGTATCGAGGATTACAACCTTGAAGCAGAGTTTCCTCCAGAAAACCTCAAAAAGCGCTTGGAACAGCTAGACCAAAAGGTGAAACCAGAGAAGAAAAAGCCCATTGCTGCCCCTGCCAACAAACGTACACGAGCCAACCATGGAGGTCCCATGCCTCCGGCCAAGGCTGGGCGCTTGGCAAATGCATATGTTTCTTCTTTCCCTTCTACATTTGTCCGGTCTCCATCCCATGCTCAGTATCCGGCTGGGTTCTCACCATACCATTCTCCACCGACAATGTATGGCAGCAGAAGCCCACAGACCAACTCTTATGGAAGCCCACAGAGCAACCCCTATGGAAGCCCTCAGACCAACCCTTATGGAAGCCCTCAGACCAACCCTTATGGAAGTCCACAAACCAATCCGTATGCAAGCCCACCAGCCAACCCTTATGCATACTCACCAGAAGCAGCCAGCCCTTATGCATACTCACCTGAAGCTGCCCCTCCCCAACTTGCTGGACCTTACCCAGGAGCTCCCATGAACTATCCTGTATACGGTGCTTATGGCAATGGCATGGCACCAGTTTATCAGCAGGCTTACTACAGATAGACATGACATCTCTTTGAAGACGGTAACCACTGATATGATGACACTCCTGAATCTCATCTATTTTTATAATGGCTTGTTTGTAATCTCTAACCGTTTAATGGTAGCGATGTCTGTGTGTTAATCATGAAATTTCCTCATGCTTCTTGCTTTTCATGCGGTGGGAAGTTGTATTTCTAATGTTGATCAAACCATATTAGGTGAATGTGAAAAGTTGTAGGATGACTTGAAAACATCAAATCAAGGTACCACTGCTGTTCAGTTTAGTTGTAGAAGACTTGCTATTCTATATTATGGGTCTTGCCAATTGTTTGTTCAAATGGGAACCGAATACCATTGGTGCTGCGTCTCTGATTGTTCAGGTTTGATTGTATCATGGACAACCAGAACCTGATGGTATTTGAGATTCTTTTCGAGCTCCTTTTCTCTGCTGCCTAGTTCTGAACATATCATGCTCGATGTTCTCGGCTGCACATATTCTGGTATGGCAGACTCCGTTTCTTCATTAGAAGTTGATAGCATGAATGATCATGATATGTGTTTCCGGGGATGCTCGTGGCCCCTTTAACGGGTTGCACGGTTCCAGAAATAGCGAACTTCCTTGTACTCCCGAGTTTTCCTGTGCAAAGAACAAACACGTCAAAGGGCGTCCCCGGGTTTACCGAGGGAAGCCACTCCGATGCTTAAGTCAGACACTGTCAGATAAGCAGAAAACTCGAGTAGTTAAGGTCCTCCTCCGCTTACCGGGAGGTCCTCACCGGTATTTATAGTAGCATTAAAGGCTGCACTTTGTCTTTTTCCAATGTGGGAATGAACTCCCTTGCTTTGCCTCAAACTTACAATGAACTGGGCCCTGACAAAGGACCCAGAATGGCTTCTCCAGTCTGACTGGCCTTTGGCCCTGTAAACAGTAGTTCAAGCATAATAAACGATGCATATTTAATAATTGACCATACTTGGTGTTATTTCTTGAATTGTAACCCGGTAAAGGAGAAATATTAGGTTCCACATATAAACAAGTCCCCCAAGTCCTCAGTCAAGGGGTACGCTTGGGTGGGGACTTGAAACCATTTCTTTACCGGGTTACAAGGGTATCATCCAGACCCGGTGTACCCAGTCCCCCAAGTCCGTACGCAAGGGTGCCCCGCAGACACGTTGACTATGGGAACTGAAAATGACATCTCCGTATTGTAGTGGGGGAATATGAAAAGTTTTCGGTTTGAAGTGGGGGAAAACGAAAAGTTTTCGGTTTTAAAGTGGGGGAAACAGAAAAGTTTTTCGGTTTTGGGACGCGGCATGCGCGACACGTGTCGATTTTCTCGAAAAACCGAAACGTCCTTTCTATGTACGTCTCTCAAACGTCGCTTCAGTGTACGTCTCTTAACAGTATAAATAGGGGTTGAGGGTGACCGTTTTGTCGTACCTTCGAAATCGAAAACTTTTTCGTGCCTTTGCTCTCGTCCTCTGCTGTCGCTGTGCTTGTTGGATTTCCAAACGCAAATCGACATCCAAATCCTTTGAAACCCTTACAAGTAAGGTACTGTTCTCTGTTACGATGTTTTTGAATGTTTTGGGTCGATATTGTGTACTGTTTTCTGGGATCCAAACTGGGTTGCTGCGTTAGTGTGTGCGTTCATCGTTGTGGTCGCCGGGTTTATCTGGGGTTTTGACGATGTCCCCTTGTTTCTTGTTTTGCAGATGACAAACCCCGCAATGGATGCTCACGTCCCCGAGTTTGCCTCAGTTACCTTCACTGATGGTACCGCTCTTGACCCTCCCGGGTACTCGCTGACCGCGGAGGAGATTGTGGAGCTAAGGAGCAACTGGAAGATTCCCGAGTCTGTTGAAATTCGGACTTTAGAACCCGAGGATCAGTTCTTCGCTCCCGGGGATGGGTGGACGCTATGCCACGAGTACCAGCTACGTTGCGGTCTGTCACTCCCGCTAAAGGTGGAGGTGCAGTATCTCCTGGCTGCGAGCAACTTCGCCATCGGGCAAGTTGGCCCGAATATGTGGAGGCAGCTGCTGGGATTGTGCGTGATGTACAAAGTGTTGAAGCAGCAGATGCCGAGTTACCACGAGTTACACGCCATGTACCGGGCCGAGTACTCCCGGAAGGCGGGTTTCAGTGGGACCATCCAACTGAAGTCCAAAGGGGTCTTCAAGAAGATCGTGGAGGACCTGCCTACCTCTGTTAGCCGGACCTGGAGGGAAAAGAGTTTCTTGATAAGAAACTTTCAAGACCCGGGACACGCGTTTCAAGTACCGGGTGACTTCCAGCCACTGATGAGTAAGTCCTTTCTCTGCGGATATTTCTTTCCTTTATCTTTCCCGGGTTATAATTATATTGTACGTGTTGCAGATGTTCCCGACATTCCTCTGGAGCCGGTGATGGAGAAGAGGATCCGGAGGATGCTATGGGCCTTCAGAGGTCAAGATGACCGGAGCTCGTACCGGCTTTGCAGGCTGTATGTGTACAGCCGTTGCCGATTGATGGAGCTTCCAGGTTTGTCTCGTTTCCTTTACAATTTTTGTTTACATGCCCCGGTCTAATAGGTTAGATCTTTTGTTGCAGCTCTTCTCCCGATGGAGTTCACGAAGCGAAAGAACCCGGGAATATACGACGGGTTCGAGGACAAGGCTGTATGGGCCGGGATCCGGGCGCAAGGCACGGAGGGGCTGGCGTACGATATCGATCTGACATCGAAGGCGGCTTTTCTGCGCCCAGACGCCGAGCAAGGGGAAACTCGGCAGTTCCACGTTGACGTCTCCTACTACAACGAGGTTCCCGCGTACTTGGCTGAGATTCTCGGGCCGGAAGTCTACCCAGAAGGAGAGGAGGTTGAAGGGAATCCCTCGGAGGCGGACGACAACCCGGTATTTGCAGAACCGTTTGCCGATGAGACTGAAGAACCGGTGATGAGCGCGGTTCCCTCGTCTGTGTTCCCGGGCGAGGAGGAATTTACCGAGGAGGATGACGAAGGGGGTGAAGAGGTCGGAGGGTTGGAAAGGGAAATAGGTAGTGAGAACCCGGAGGGGAGTGAGGGGAGTGACGAGGTTCTTGAAGTGGAGCCCGTGCCTTCTCGCAAGCGTACCCGGGAGGCATCCAGCTCGGGGAGGTCCGAAAGGAGGAAGAGAAGGAAGGAGAGGAAGGAGAGGAGGGAGAGAAAGCAGCAGCGGGACACTACTGAGATAATGGAGGAGTTGGCGAGTGCAGGAATGGCGGACGCGGCCATCCAAAGGATGGTAGCGGATTTGAAGAATTGCGCCGCTGACTCCTATGTCCTGGAGCACGAGGACCCGTTGACTGTAGCCCGGAGGGCGCAGGAGAAGCTGATGCGGGTAAGTTAGTCTTCTGCTGTAACTCGTTATCTTTTTGTTTTTGTTTCCTTGTACTAACCCGTTGTTTTATTTGTGTAGGCTGTCAGGTTGTCGTACTTGGCGACTGACCGGCTCATAACCGAAGGCATCCCCGAGCGAGAGAGAGTCCTCAGGGATGATCTCCGGGCCGCCCGGGACCAGGTGACGGCAAGCGAAGAAAACCTGGCTCGGGTCCGGGAATTCGCAAGCGCATCAGCGATCGCGTCGAGTGCGAAGTTGGCCGAGGCGGAAGAACACATAGCAGACCTGGTGGCCAAGAACTCTGAACTGGAGAATGTTATCGAAGGTCACCGGGAGGACCGGTGTGCTCAAGACGCCGCGATAGCCCAGCTGACCGAGCAAAACCAGGGGCTGCAGCAACAGGTCACCTCCCTGGAGCAACAAAAAGGAGACTTGCTCCAGGCAGTTTCCCGGGCCAAGGACTTAGCGGTCTCCGAGTTTCTGGCGAGCGCAGAGTTTGACCTGAAGCTGCGGTCGGCCAGGGCCGAGGCTCGTGCCGAAATAGTTAGCGCTGGTATTCGCCAAGGCTGGCTGGACAAGGCGGGTTATGACGGTCATCAAGGTCATGTTAGACCCGACGAGGCTGCAGGCACCTCCCGGTCGACTCCTGCCGTGGCTGCGAACCCTAGGGCTCCTGCGAACCCGGCTCGGAGTCCCCCAGTTCGTTCTTCAGCAGCCGGGAGAGGTGCTTCCCGTGGTGGGATTGTGGGTGGTCCTAGGAATCGGCCACCTCTGCGTAGGGGTCAGTTCATTATACAGCCCCGGGGAGGTCGTGGCGGTTCTAGCACTGGCCGGGGTAGGGGGTCGTCAACGGAGCCTTAGGATATTTTTCATTTCTATAAGATTAGTCTACCTGTAGCGGTTTGCTACTTTTTTGTAATCGATATTTTTGAAGTAATAAAATTTTTCCTTCTCGCAATCCTTCCTGTGCCAAAACACGGTAACCTGATAAGTACAAAAATGTACATATAACGCCGGTTTTCTGTGTGAATAAAGATAGTGTTGCTAAGGCTTTAAAGGTCTAGGGCTTTATGGATCCGTTAGAAATTCCAACCCGATGCATAACCTGCAAGTGTTGATAAAATTCACACATATAATGCCGGTTTGTGGGAAATAAAAATAGTCCCGCTAGGGCTTTACGGGTTCATAAGGACTTTCAACCCGATGCATAACCTGCAAGTGTTGACAACTTCACACGTAGTGCCGGGTTGGCATATTAACATTATAAAGTGAAAGTAGGGGCAGTAAGGCTTTACGGGTCCGTTAGGACTTCCAAGGGCGTCTTTGCCAAACAAACACGGTAATCAGAGATTATTAGAGATCTATCGGAGCTTGCCGAGTTTTGATCATGAAATAAGGCCGTGAAAGGCTTGCAATATTTCATGTCATGGAGATTATCGGAGATTGGCGAGTTTTGACCATGAAATAAGGCCGTGAAAGGCTTGCAATATTTCATGTCATGGAGATTATCGGAGATTATCGGAGCTTGGCGAGTTTTGACCATGAAATAAGGCCGTGAAAGGCTTGCAATATTTCATGTCATGGAGATTATCGGAGATTATCGGAGCTTGGCGAGTTTTGACCATGAAATAAGGCCGTGAAAGGCTTGCAATATTTCATGTCATGGAGATTATCGGAGATTATCGGAGCTTGGCGAGTTTTGACCATGAAATAAGGCCGTGAAAGGCTTGCAATATTTCATGTCATGGAGATTATCGGAGATTATCGGAGCTTGGCGATTAAGGCATACAAGTAGGGCCGCTAAAGGCTGCATTCACTTCAACAAACTCTTTAATAAAACATAACCCGGTAGGGTAATTCATGCATTGTGGGCCTGAAAGGCTTTATATACAACATCATAAACAATAAAATTGGACATTCATAGATAACTCGGTACCTATTTGGGGAAGAGATGCAGATGTTGGGCGTTCCATGGTCGCGGAAGCGTAACTCCATCTGTACCCCGGATGTAAAACGTTGCCGGGCCCACGACTTCAACGATTTCATATGGACCCTCCCATGGAGCTTTAAGCCCCGTTGGCTTAGGGATAACCTCCTTCATTACCCAATCCCCGAGTTTGAGTGGGCGGTTGATAACCCGGGAATTGTAGTGTTTAGCCACCTTTTGCTTCTTGTTGATATTTCGGAGATGTGCACGCTCCCGGCGTTCCTCCAGGAGGTCCATGTTAAGGCGGATGCCTTCATCGTTGGTTTCCCTGTCAAACAGTTGTACCCGGTCACTCGGGACTTCCATCTCTACCGGGATCACTGCTTCAGATCCAAAAGTCATAAGAAATGGGCTCTCCCCATTGGCTTCTGTTGGAGTTGTCCTTAGTGCCCACAAAACCTCTGGAAGTTTCTCAGCCCATAAACCCTTTGCGTCCTCCAGCTTCTTCTTCAGAACTTGCTTGATGAGCTTGTTAACGGCTTCAGTTTGTCCATTAGTCTGCGGGTGTGCAGGGGAGGCATATAGGACCTTTGTCCCGTTAGAGTGTAAGAATTCCCGGAACTCATCGTTGTCAAACTGCGTCCCGTTATCTGTGATAAACGTCTCCGGGATTCCAAACCGGCAAAAGACATTGTTCCAAAGGAATTTCTTAACATTTGCGGTCGTGATCCGTGCCAGGGGTTGAGCTTCTATCCACTTGGAATTATAGTCCACTGAGACAATGGCATGTTTGAGCTGTCCCGGAGCTGTGGGTAGCGGTCCGATGAAATCGATCCCCCACATGCAAAATGGATATGGAGAAATTATTACTGATAGTGGGACTGATGGTGCACGTGGAAAGCTTGCAAATCGGTGACATTGAAGACAGGAATCTACGACAATTCTGGCATCGTGTTCCAAAGAAGGCCAGTAATATCCCATTCTTAGGGTTTTGAAAGCCAGGTTACGGGCTCCAAAGTGATTTCCACATACCCCGCTATGAAGCGACTGCAAAACCCGGTCTCCTTCCTCGGGTGTAATACACTTCAAATCAGGAAAAGTTTGTCCTCGTCTGTACAGTTTCCCATCATGGATACTATACCGAGCCGCTCGAACTCGTAGTCGTTTGGCCGCTACCGGGTCCTCAGGTAGGGTTCCATGTTGGATGAAGTTGATGAACTCATCCATCCAAGACGGTGGCGGGTTTGCCTCTACCGCGAAAATCTCAGAAAAGGAGAGTGAGATGCTTGGTTTCTCCAATGTCTCGACCAGTAAGCTTTTAAACTCGGTATTGGAATCGTCCCCTGTTGCAATCCTAGCCAGGGTATCTGCTCTCACATTCCGCTGCCTCGGTATCTGAGTAACCTCAAAGCTATCAAATTTCTCCAGCAAGAAAGCCGCTAACTTTTGATAGGACGAAAGATGTGCTTCCTTTGCCTGAAATCCGCCGTTAACCTGCTGCACTACCAGCTGTGAATCACTTAGTATGCGGAGATGCCGGGCGCCCATATCTTTAGCGAGTTGGAGCCCTTTGATTAGAGCTTCGTACTCAGCCGTGTTGTTTGATGCTTTGAAGTTAAAGCGTAAGGCATAGTCAAACATATTACCCTCCGGGTCTACCAACGTAATGCCTGCTCCACATTGTCTCTGATTGACTGATCCATCTACAAATATTTGCCAACTCTCCGGTTCAGCTTGTGTAGGAAGAGTTTCAGCAAATGTTGAATCTGCTGGGATTAACTCGGCAATGAAGTCTGCTGCTGCTTGCCCTTTGATTGCCGTTCGCGGTTTAAAGTGCAAATCATGCTCCCCCAACTCAATTGCCCATTTGACCAGTCTGCCCGAAGTTGCCGGGTTTTGCAGAACCTGCCGTAGCGGTTGGTTGGTGAGTACTTGGATGGAATGTGCTTGAAAATAGGGTCTTAACTTCCTTGCTGCTACAACCAAGGCCAGGGCCAGTTTTTCAATATCTGGATAACGAGTTTCAGGATCATTGAATCCTTTCCCAGTATAGTAAACCGGCAGTTCTTCAGAGTCTGGCTTTCTTATCAAGGCACAACTGACAGCTGTTTGAGACACCGCCAGGTACAGATATAGTATATCCCCAGGGTTTGGTCTGGATAAAGAAGGGACTGACGCCAAGTATTCCTTCAACTTTTCAAAAGCTTGATTGTGCTCTTCCTGCCATGTAATCCGTTCGCGGTGTTGACTCTTGAGAATTTTGAAGAAGGGTGCACATTTATCTGTTAACCTGGATATAAACCGGGATAAGGCTACCAGCCTGCCAGTAAGTTGCTGAACTTCATTCCTGGTTTTCGGCGGTTGCATGGCCAGGACGGCTTGAATTTTGTCGGGGTTTGCCTCAATTCCCCGAGCGCTGACCATGAACCCGAGAAACTTTCCTCCTGAAACACCGAACACACACTTCTCCGGGTTTAACCTCATCCCCTTGCTCAAGGCAATGTCGATGACGGTCTCCAAGTCATCCGGGTGTTTGCTTGTTTCCCGGCTTTTGACCAGCATATCGTCTATATAAACCTCCATAGTATCCCCGAGTTGGTTTGCAAACATGCCCACTACGAGGCGCTGGAACGTGGCTCCTGCATTCCGGAGTCCAAAAGGCATCACTCTGTAATAATACATCCCCTTGTCTGTTGTAAAAGATGTGTGCTGTTGATCCGCGGGATTCATCGGAACTTGGTTAAATCCCGAGTATGCATCTATAAAGCTCAACTGGGGGTGGCCCGCGGTTGAATCCACCAGTTGATCAATCTTTGGAAGGGGAAAACTATCCTTCGGGCAAGCCTTATTCAGATCTGTGTAGTCGACGCACATCCTCCACTTTCCGTTTGCCTTCTTGACCATCACCACATTGGCCAACCAATCCGGGTATGTTGCATCTCCAATGAACCCGATGTCTTTAAGACGTTTAACTTCTGCTTGAATGGCCTTGTACTTCTCTGCGCAAAATGCACGACGCTTCTGTCTTACCGGTTTAACACCCGGGATAATATTGAGGGAATGTGTCATAACGTCTGGAGAAATCCCGGGCATGTCTGCATATGACCATGCGAACACCTTCTGTTTCCGGGTTAGCAGCTCAACCATTCGGTTTCTGACCTCGGGGTCAAGGCCTGTGCCAATGCAAATCTTCCTCTCCGGGTATTCTTCTGAAATATGAATCCATTCTGTTGCTTCAATTGGGGCTGGCCGGGGGAACTTGGCAGGATACTTCTGGCTCTTCTTTTGTGCCGTCTTGCTGATGGGCAAAGAATCCGGGTCATCCCTGGGGTCATCGGGTTTGTCAAATGGAGACAAGGAAAAACCGGCCGAAAACATCTCGTGCTGGGACTGAGTTGCTATCGCGTTGCATCTGACAGCGGCTTCTTGGTCTCCACGAATTGTAACCCAACCCCCGGGTGTAGGCACTTTCATAAGCAGCATGTGACCCGCTATAAAACTTTGTAGGCCCCAGAGTGCATCTCTCCCGAGTATGGCATTGTAGGAGGATGGGCAGTCCACAATTATGAAGGGAACTACAATTCTTGTGGACTGGTGGCCGGTTCCAACTGTAACCGTTAGTTGATCAGACCCCAACGGTTGAGTCGTCTCTCCTGAAAAACTGATCAATGGCTCGTGGTTCCTATAGAGCTTATCTCGTCCTCGTTTAAACCCCTTATAGCAACTGCTGAACATGACGCTGACAGCGGCTCCCGTGTCTATTAGAACCCTCCGAGTTCTCCAGTGGTCAATCTGAAGAGTGATTATGAAGGGATCATTGTGATGCACTTTCAGCGTGTCTTCAGACTGAGAAAATGACACGGTATCCCAAGGAACCAGCTCCTTGCGGCATTCTTGACGAAGCTGCATTATCTCAAACTCCGGGCCTCTTGGGCAGAGTCTTTTGGCCCGGTGACCGGACACCCCTTGGGTGCCACCCCCGTGAATCGTCATTATCTCCCCATATACTTCAATGAGGTTGACACCTGTGGCGGGTGATTTATACTGCTGTAGTTTGCCGTTCTGGATCATGTACTCAATGGCGTTCCGAAGAGAAAAGCACCGGTCGGTCGTGTGGCCAGACTCGTTGTGATAGGCACAATGTTGCCCGTTGTCCGGCCCTGTCCTTTTGGGAAACTTTCTTTTTGGAGCCGGGGGAACTTCATTCCTATGGCGGTTCCAAATTTCTTCATAGGAGGCAGTCAAGTTGGTTAACACTTCATATCGAGGGATGTAAGTGTTCTTTTCCTCCCGGGTTGGATGACGAAGGTATGGAGCCTCTCTTGGTTTCTCCCTTGGTCTGTTTGAACTTTTGCCGAAGTATCCCTGGCCACTCTTATGCTGCCCTTCCTTTTTCCATCCATCGGCTCGCTGGCTTGTGAACCCGGTGTTCGTCCGGCGTTCCCCGAAGGTGTCGTACTCGGCTTGAGCTTGCCGAGTTACTTCATTAATTAGATCGTCGTAGCACCTGAACCGCTGCTTCCTGAGCTCTACCACAAAGCGGGTTGGTTTGAGCGCCTGTAAGAACGCCTCTGATGCTACTGACTCGTCCAGGTGCCCACACTTGGAAGTCGTGGACAGCCAACGGGTTACAAAAATTTTCAAGCTTTCATCATCCCTTTGTTGGACTTTGAATAACGAAGTGGTGCTTCGATTGGCACTTGACAGCAGGATAAACCGGGACAGGAACCTCTGTGTCAACTGACCATAGGTCTCTATTGACAAAGCCGGTAACTTGAGGAACCAACTCAACGCCTCCTCACTGAGTGTTTCCTGGAAAGCATGGCATGCTTGGGCGTCTGTGAACCGGGTTGAATCTAACTGAGACTGGAACAACTCAAGGTGTGCATACGGGCACCCCATTCCGGCATATCTCTTAATCTTAAATGGCTTTGCTTCTGGTGGCTTTTTGTCTGCTTGAACCCGTGCGGAGAATGGGCTCGCACGGGTAATAAAGGGTTGATATTGTTGTGGTCCCGTTCCCGAGTTTAGCCGCTGCTCAAGTTGGGTCACAGTTTGTGTCAACTGTAACAGCAGCTGGGTCTGGGCATCTGCTGGGGGAAGGGGTTGATTTAACAACGGCTCTGGGAGTGGAGGAGGTCCTGTAAGATTGTGATTAAACAAAGGATTGGAGAGATGGATCATTTGTGGATTTGGGTTAGGGTGGGCAGTGGTTGGGAGAATAGCGGATGGTATGTATGCACCGTCAAAAGTTCGCGGGTTTCCACAACCCGGAGGATTCCCTTCTGGGGTGATGACATCAGCAAGTCTGGCTGACGCTCCCATGGCATTCGCTCTTTGAGTTAAGGTTGCTTGAAGAAGCCCATGCTCGGCCTGGATAGTCGCTAACTGCTCCCTTACCGTTATCAACTCAGCATGTTCTCGAGTAGATTGCTCCTTTTGAGCGAGAAAGTCCTTTTTCAAGAGCTCGAACGCTGCTGCTAAATCTGTTTGGCCAAACTGGGTCCCGGAGGTCCCTGGGTTATCATCCCCTGAGAAATTAAGCCTTCCAGTTGGATCTTGTTCTCCTGCCATTTCCATCGTTCTTCGAAATACGTGTTTGGGAGGCCTTGAGTTCGACTCTCAACGAGAGCACCAATTGTTTCCGGGGATGCTCGTGGCCCCTTTAACGGGTTGCACGGTTCCAGAAATAGCGAACTTCCTTGTACTCCCGAGTTTTCCTGTGCAAAGAACAAACACGTCAAAGGGCGTCCCCGGGTTTACCGAGGGAAGCCACTCCGATGCTTAAGTCAGACACTGTCAGATAAGCAGAAAACTCGAGTAGTTAAGGTCCTCCTCCGCTTACCGGGAGGTCCTCACCGGTATTTATAGTAGCATTAAAGGCTGCACTTTGTCTTTTTCCAATGTGGGAATGAACTCCCTTGCTTTGCCTCAAACTTACAATGAACTGGGCCCTGACAAAGGACCCAGAATGGCTTCTCCAGTCTGACTGGCCTTTGGCCCTGTAAACAGTAGTTCAAGCATAATAAACGATGCATATTTAATAATTGACCATACTTGGTGTTATTTCTTGAATTGTAACCCGGTAAAGGAGAAATATTAGGTTCCACATATAAACAATATGTAATCAGTGATGAATCATGGACCATCCAAAGAACACAAGTTTGAACATTTATATATGTTCTGTCTACTAATAACCCATAGAATGGCTCGATAGAACATTGGCACGTTAGACAAAGTTCTGATATTCTAAGTTATTAAATCTCATAGCAAACTTAAAAGGCATTATTTCCCGGACTACCTTGTTTGATTCTTACAAGACTGCAGAATTTGTTTAGTTATTAGATTTTGAGTGCATCATGCATTTAGAATGATAAACTAGTGAGAGGTTCAGTTTCAAAATCAATTGGCAATAGAGAAAGTGACCTAAACCCTTATAAATCCACAAGTAAGGTTTCATATTCCTGATGTGGGATATATATATCTCAACATGTCCTTGCACGTGTGACGAATCTTGAAGCCTAACACGTGGATAACAATTTGGGTGGTCGTGGAGTTCGTGTGGTCTTGAGCTTCACACGTGTACGTGGGTAACCAGGCTCTGATACCATAAAAGCTTGATCAAGAAAAGCAAAGGAATTGGGAGACACAGAGAAACAAATTGTATTAGAGAATAGAGTTGTCATTCTAATATATCCAACACATGAAAGATAGAACTATAATTATTTATACCTAAACTATATATTGGTAATTACATATTTATCATTCATGTTGTCTCTAACAATTAACAAAGGAAGTGTTGCAAGTATCTGAAACCATCGTCGACGCCGACATATCTCAACTTTGACTTTGTTAATCCGCCCATCATGATCAACCTTGTTCTCACCCGTTTTGGATTCAGTAAAAACCAACTTTAACTCCGCCACCACACCACTATCGACCAGACTCGAGCAACACCCCGACAAGGGTAGCTCCTCCGAGAACAACCAGTCGTCGACCCCTCTCTTCCCTTTCAAATCCACATTCCACGTAACTCTCACCGACTCCGACACCACAGCTTCGTTATCGACAACAATGTTGAACTTGAAAACACCATTGTCATCCATGACTAGCTCGTCCCCGAGTTTTTCAAGACTGATGAGGACTTTGTTGCGGCTGACAGGCGTGGATTCAGCCTATTATGGGGTATGCTCAAGTATCCCCAAGTCAAAAGGTTGAAAAAAAAACTAGGGCATGTAGACTCATTTTTGGTTTTTATATGTATTATTCCCCTTACCAAACTATACACACTCTACCATCGTCGCTAACTAGTACTCTTCGGTAGTCACTACTTACACTTTATTTTTGTTCGGCGTAAAAATGTATTTTTTTTCTTCAAACAACCAAGCTTGAGGGCATGCCAGTACCTATGGGTCAGGTACAACCTTGGTCTTGATGTGTGTTCGCCTTCTGTCTTCTTCTCAAACGATTGTCGTACGGGCGTTGGTCAGACCAGCACTTAGGTTCTTCACAGACCTAGCTGAAAAGCAATTAGAATTTTTCTCCTCCTCTTGCGAAGTGGACGTTCCTACTCAGACCAGTGTAGTTGAGCAAAGCTAAAAATCAAGGATGCGGTGCGCTCGCCAAAAGATCTCTAACAAACTGTGGATATTTGCTAGAGTTCTCACTCCAACAATGGTTTTTACGGGTATTCGCCTACGGATAAGGCTTTATGAAGTGGTGGTGGACTGTTCGCCCACGGATGAAGCTTGGTGAGGTAGAAGCGGGGTAGTGCTCACTAATAAGGCGGTGGTGAGGTAGCAGCGGATAATGCTGACGGGTCGGACTTTGGTGAGTAGCAGCGGGGAATGCCTACGGATAGGGCTTTGGTGGACAAAAAAGACTCGAGGAATCTTTTTGGTAGAGGTGCTCCAGAGAGGCTTGTTTTGTAGTGTTTAAAAGTTGTATTGAATCTTTGAGATGCGTTTATTCTGTGCAACTTGACCCTTTTATATAGTGAACACTACGGTATGTCATTTCTTACGGATCAAGGCATATCAAATCTTCTTGGATTCTCGGAGGGATCCTTAAGAAACCACAAATCCTTGACAATCATAACTCCCAGTCGAAAGAAAATACATTAATAATATCGTTGACCACAAGAATCGGTCCAACGGGCCCTCTTCCAAAGCATTCGCCGAAAGATAATATTTTGCCCTAAACATTGCCCTCCAGGCCTTGAGATTGAACACCAAGCCCACTTGTAAAATCGATAAGGGCTAGAAACCCGACCCAGTTTCTTTAAAATAATAGGAAACATTGTATCGTTTCCCCCTTCACTGTCATCCACCTTCAGCAAACAACACTTCGTTTCAGAGGCACCTGTTCGACTCCTCTAAATAACCCAACGCCAAATCTCACTTACATCATTTCTTCTACATCATGGCTGACATTTCTAACCAAGAAACTGCTATTGATGGCAAGAGAATCTCTGAAAACCTCAGGGCCATTGCCCACTCAACCCATTCTCACCTGGAATTGACCACCAGAGCCATCGCCGGACTTGGGCCATTCATAAAAAAGCTCCCAGAAGTTCAGCACTATTACCATGAATCCAAGATCCCCATATTCCTCTTTCAAAACGTTTCTGCAAATGTTACCTCTTGGTAGAAGTTAGTGACTGTCCAGCCAGAATTGGAGCCTGGCCATTTCCAAGTGATCGAATGATGCAGTGGTACCAAAATCGCCGAGCTCTTGATCTGGATCGATGGGGACTGGCAGGAATCGCGGATCCTATTGATATAAGCTTCAATCTAAACAGTCGCGGCGTGAATCGACCCCCAATGATGGCTGCTACCTGTTTCTGGAATTCTAGGAACACCTCTTTGAAGATGCAGATGTCTTCCATAGCACCAACCTAACAGACTACCCCCACACACCTGTCCTATAAAGGATGGGTTAGACATTTCTATGTCTGCACAGATGAGCAAAATGAAATCGCATTCCTTGACTTCTGGCTTCATAAGTTCATGGCCTGCACAACAACTCAGAAATTGACTAAGACCTGGGCACGCACTGCAACTCTTCTCTTCAATGGGCACCGCCTTGGCCTGGCTCAACTGGTATTGGGATTCCTTTATAGAGCGCTGCACAAATTTTCCCTCCATTAATTGAATTATAGTGATGTATCTGGTCCCCTTTGGATACTAGATCTCTGGTTGCAGATTTACTTTGTCCAATTCAGAGATGAGCATGTCACAAACTTCCCAGCGAATCAAGTACTAAGGAGAGCGTTCACCAATGCTTCTTCACCTCCATCTCTTGGATATGTTAGGTATCTGGAGTACCTGTTCAACTTGGATGCCACCACACTAGACTCAGGTCTTCTAGTCCTTAATCATAAGTACCTTAAAGCTCTGGCGAATGGATTCATGTGGTCCACAACACAATCTTCTGAAGGACGAACACTGTTCAATCAGTCTATTTCTCTGATGGATATTCCTCTACCCAAGCTGGCTGGCTTTGAACTATATGTACCCAACCATTTCTGTCGTTAGCTTGGGCTTCACCAGCACGTACCTTACCTTCTCACTGATAGCATCAACTGTTACAGTTCCTGGCGAACAGAAACTTACCAAGGCAGAAGATCAGAGATCCTCGTTTCAAGTCCAGATTAATCCCAACCACAGTCAAGATTCATAGTTTTGACCTGTTATTCTTTACTAGTGGCGTTTCTCAAGAATATGCTCAGTGGAGGAACTCTCTTCATGATCATCATTGGCCTGCATACATCAGTACTTTCTTCAGAATGACATTTAGACATGCCAGATCCTTCATCTCTACTAAAGACAAAGCAATTCTTGATAGAGCTGCTATCCCTAAGAAATTCACGCCAATTAAAAGTTCAACCGCGAATCAATAGGTAACTACATCTTTCTTTTAAAAACTGATCCTTACTCATCTTGGTTAACGAACCACTAACTGATTGTTTAACCATGTAGAGACAAAACCCAAGTGTACCTCTAACCCACGTATCCTGGTTAAGAACTGATCCTTACTCATCCTGGTTAAGCATACAAGCCTACGAGGTCATGCACCTTATTGTTCCATTTACTTTATTCCTAGCACAAAACGTTTAGAACTAGGGCATTTTACATGTCGATGCTATCAATATTAAAAGTATCTGTCTTCAAACATGCAAATTATTAAGCTTTATTAAACGAGATTGAATACAACTTTATATCATGAAAGTCATAACAAAAATTACATAGTGTACGAATTCAGCCATTGTTACACAGCTTCCATCACTGGAGATCTACACTTACCAGCGAGGCTTAGCATAAATCATGGCACTAGTTAGCATGCATTCTAACATATGGTATATCAAACAACATCACACACTTTTTAATCTTATGAATAGACAAGATCAGATTGCTAAAATATCATAAACAAAACTTTAACATGCTTTACTAAAATATGAATCTACTAATACCATAACAAACGAAACAAACATCCAAATCCAAGGTTGAAATCCAAATTCATGCTTTTAAATTTGTAAAGAAAACTAAACAAAAGTAAAGGCACAGTTTACACATTAGCGGTCTTCAAGAAGCTTGATGATGACTAAGAGGTGCACACGGCTTCAAGGCTTCTACACTCCAAGGATGCTGCTCATTGACGCGTCCGACAAGGCTTTGGCAATGAAGGAAAGCTCGCAATGGAGGAGAGTGCTCAGCAGAGTTCTAGTATTTCTCTAACTTTTTACGTGAATGAATGACCATCTTTTTTTGATGTAGAGAGCCTCCTTATATAGTGGTCGAACCTTCATCTCCACCATTAATTTAAATCTGATCCAATGGCCACAAATAATAGCACAATTTAATCAAATAATATTTCATATATGTCTTGTGCATTAGTCTTCGAATTTGGCTTGAAATGTGACCGGATACATTGCTTGTTCTTCAAATAGAATTGGCTGAATATCCTTGACTTTTGCCAATTTTATGATGATAATTTCTTCCTTGTTTCTTGCCGATTTGGTGATGATAATTCTTATATATATGCTCCAATTAATGTTCCTAAAAAGGAAGAAAGAAATCAGATTTAATCTCTAGAAATATTAGGAATTTATATGGAGAAATAAAAGGAATGAATTTCCTTTAATTTGCTTGATTACAAATCAGCCAACTATATTTGATTTGAGGAAGATTCCTATCGAAATTTGCTGTCATAATCTCCATATAAATTCGGCCAAATCCCTTGGACATTTCTGATTTCCATATGTGCATCATCGTCTCCATTTAATATTCATTCTTTCTTCAGCAATTTTCTGAATTTAAGAATAGAATGTTTCTCAAAATGGATTAGGAAAGTCAGAATAGGAAAGTTTCACAAGTACTAAGTTTCCTAATTCAAAATAAGAAAGTTTCTTAAAATGAAATAGACAACTTTCCCAATTAGAAAAAGGAAAGTTTCCTAAACGACTTATCCTTTTTAATTTGTCGGTTTTAGCTTCATTTTCTGTTTTTCCGCTCTTTTACCTTTACAATCACAAAACAAGTTAAAAATGACATTGTTAAGAGATTAACATAGCTAAATAGGGTAGGAAATACATTAATAACATAGCATAAAATGCGTCTATCACTTTTTTAGACAATGCCACAAAGTATCATTGACAACGTAGTCAAACCTAGCGGTAATCAAGCCACGAAACTAATAACGCATCAGGACTTTATACCCGTGTGCGCGTGTCAATGACATCTCAGACCTCAATTGGGAGCACACGAGATGTGAAACCTTGACATCAAGTGTGTCAAAACATGAATGACCAGAATGTTACCTTGCTCTTGCAAACAAAACCAAACTGTTATGAGACTCCATAAAGGTCACAAAAAAATGTTTTATTGGTTTGTCTTTAAACGTTGTCCAACAACACGGGTGCTCTAAGCTACCACTTTAATCGAAATATTGAATGTTGTCCAACAACGAGGGTGCTCTAAGCTACCACTTTAATCGAAAAATGTAGAACGTTGTCCAACAACGTGGATGCTCTATGCTACCACTTTAATCTAATCATCTCAACGTCAAATACCAAATGACGTGGACCCGTAATACGATTAGTGTCAGGATTTAACCTGCACTCACCAAATACCAAACATGGAAGGAGATGGGAGAAAAGGGAGATTTTATCCTCCTTGAGGTTATGAAACTTGAAATAATAACCTATAATACGGTTTTTTAAAAACAACCTATAATATTTTAATACATATTCTACCCTGACTCGTTAAAACATACTTAGAGAAAGAAAATGGAAGAGAGAAGAGACATGAATGACACCTCACCGGCTCCGGTCACCGCCGTTACTACCCCTAATAAAGTTACACTGAACCTGTAAACCACATTCTTATTGTCACAGCCAACTTTACTACCTCCTAATAAAGTCTCCCTGAACTCCTAAACCGCATTCCTATTGCACAACCAACTTTACTACCCCTAATAAACTCTCACTGAACTTCTAAACTGCATTCCTATTGTCACAACCAACTTTACTACCCCTTAATAAACTCTCATTGAACTTCTAAACGGCATTCCTATTGCACAGCCAACTTTACTACCCCATAATAAACTCTCACTGAACCCCTAAACCACATTCCTATTGCACTGCTAACTTTACTACCTCCTAATAAAGATGAGGGAGAGAGAGGGTGGTGTTTTGGTAGAAACACGTGAGAGTGTCGCCGAATCAGTGGGCGAAGTTGAAGGCTAGGAGAATTTGTCCTGGGTGAGTACTCGTCGGAGAAGGAGGTAGACTCATACGGCGAGAATGAACCATGTGAGAGAGTGGTGGAGAGAGAGAGGAGGTGATAAGAGGCTGGATCTGGATGAGGAGTATAAGGAGAGGCAGTCATCGTTCGGTGTCTAGCTGGTTCCCGACGTCGTCGTCGGAACTCGAATGAGATCGAAGGTGAGCAGAACAAGATCGGAGGCTAGGTCACCAAATCGATGTTGGCCGACGTGTAGGCATTGTTTGGTGTCGTCCTCGAGATGGCAGAGAAAGAGAGGAGAGTTTTCAGATCGGAAGAATGAGAGAGGAGAATAATGTAGTTAAAAAGAATAAGGATATAATAGTAATTTCTTGCTAAAAGTTGAAATGGACAATGAAAAGTTTTAGCTGAAGTTGTCACTTTTTTCCAATTTGTATGAAATTGTCAATACCCTTATTTTTTTATAATAATAAACTTTATTACGAAATTCAATTAATGCAAACAACTATTAAATACATCATATAAAAGGTATTTTTCTTCATTTTTGAAGCTAAATAAATTCTTTTAAATTCGTTCTTTAGTTTATATAGCATGTTATAAGATATATAATGCACTTAATCAATGTAAATAAATATTATAATTTTCTATTGATATGGAATAATTAATGTCAAATTTTGACGATAAGAGGGCATAATCATAATTATTAGTCTAAATTACTCTTAATTAACGAAAAAAAATCAACCAATAAGAGGAAAACATTTTCCAAAATCGTTTTAGGGGCTGTGGCCCCCTCCGGCCCCAATGAAGATCCACCATTGCGTCGTGCTCCATCACAACCTTGTACGACCGGACCACATTGGTCTGCCGCCGTGTGTGGTGTCGTGTTGGCCAGAGACTGAGCTGAAAAGGAGAAGGCGGTTTGGTTGGGTGGGGCTGTTTGGGGATGAGAGCAAAACAAGAAGTGAAGGGCTGCCATTAGTTTTCTGAGGTTGGAAATGAGAGACAACTTTTTGTGGTAGTTTCACCGTGTTTATTGCTGATAGGATAAGGTTTTGTTAAAAATTAAAAAAGAAAAAAGAAAGGGACTTTGTGATCAACTGTACCAAAACCTCAAAACAGGGCAGGTTCAACAGTGCCCAGAAACAATAAAAAAGGGAAGTGTAATTATGACGTCAGACTTGAGAGCCATATATATACAGTAGCTGGGTTGGGGGCTACGTTGGTTGATCATCTTAGCTGCAAGAAAGGGAGTGGCTGTCAGTCTGAAGGTGATATAAAATTCTTTTTGCTTAGTTCTTAATTGTTTAATCAAACCTCCTGTTGGGCACTCATTCTTTAAGTAATCTCGTTCAAAGTTTATTTATTTCTGGGTTCTTCATGGATGAAATATGCTGATCCTGATTATTAATCAAATAACGAATGTACGGAAAGAAATGAAATTGAAGAGTATTCGTTAGTCTCTTATTCCATTAGTCTTTTCCTTAGCTGCATTGATTTATGTTGAACCCATTTGTTTAAAGAATGACATCTTTTCTTATTATTGAAGAAATGAGGTTTCTTGCAGTATTGGTTATGAATTCATGCGTGTGTTTTTGGTTGCAGTAATTTGGAAAGGGAAAAAATGGCTGTGGAGAAGTCTGGTATAGCTAAAGATGTTACTGAAGTATGTTTCCGCTGGTTTTGTTCTACTTGTATATGCTTGTCGAGTGGTTTGGTTATGATGTTAATAAGTTTTGTGTAATTGTGTCTAGTTGATTGGGAAAACCCCATTGGTATATCTGAACCATATTGTGGATGGTTGTGTTGCTCGTATCGCTGCCAAATTGGAAATGATGGAGCCCTGTTCTAGTGTGAAAGACAGGTATAGGCTTTGATATTGTTGTTTGTCTTTTTAATGGGTCATTTTTTCTTTTCTATGCAGTGTCTTGAAAATATGGTGCTTTGATTAGCTTTTGCTTACCCTGTCATTGTGTAATGCAGAATTGGTTATAGTATGATTGCAGATGCTGAGGCAAAGGGGCTTATTACACCTGGACAGGTTAGTGTTTTAGTAAACTTGTTGGATGGTAGTGTTATTTTCTTGGAATAATGAGGCAACTGCTTCCTCTGTATTTTCTGCCTGGTTTCTCCTACCATTCATGCTTTTATATCAATTACTGATGATATAGAAGATGTAACTGTTCATATATCATGTGATATTGCGGCTGAAAATGAGGGAGATTAATTATTCTTTAAAAAAAATCATGATCAAGTGTTGGAAATTGCAAAGACTAACGAATCTTGAGCAAGTTTTGATGCGTTAGTTTCACCAACATTATGAGCATAAAGATTAAAGAATGATTTAAGTTTGATACTTGATGGAGAATATGAGCTGACAAATCTTCATTGCTTTTGCTTGCGGTTGTTGATATGCTCAAGAGTGTCCTAATTGAGCCAACAAGTGGTAATACTGGCATAGGGCTAGCTTTCATGGCGGCAGCTAAACAGTACAGGCTTATCATAACAATGCCTGCTTCAATGAGTCTTGAAAGAAGAATCATCCTCCGAGCCTTCGGAGCTGAATTGGTTCTCACAGATCCTGCTAAGGGCATGAAAGGGGCTGTTCAGAAGGCTGAGGAGATATTGGCCAAGACACCTAATGCTTACATTCTTCAGCAATTTGAGAATCCTGCCAACCCAAAGGTATGTCGTCAATCAATTCCAGGGCATATGTAGCTATTATAACTTCCAAAACAGAAAGAGGCATCCTGTGCTTGGAAATATTCTTGTGATTTATGTTCTTGTAGGTACACTATGAAACTACTGGACCGGAGATATGGGAAGGGACAGGAGGAAAAGTAGATGCTTTTATTTCTGGGATAGGTACAGGTGGAACTATAACTGGTGCAGGGAAATATCTTAAAGAGAAGAACCCTAGTGTAAAGGTTAGCTTAGTTGAAAAGTTGCAAGTAATTCTGTTAATGAACTTCTTTTGAAGAAACCGGAACAAGAACTTCTAAATTTTGTATTGATGCTCTTTTACTCATTGGTTTTTTCTTCTTTACATGTTAGCTGTATGGTGTGGAACCAGTTGAGAGTCCAGTCCTAACCGGAGGAAAGCCTGGTGAGCTATTACACATTGCTTCTCTGATGTTGTGTTCCTAGCATAATCTGGAACCTTCATTCTGCATACCACGCTTCCCAATGATTTGTGACTTATTTCTTTGGCATTGATGAACCAAGATTCATTTTGAAAGAATCCTTTTAGCTGTGGATGGCTTGAAAAAATTGAAATGCTCTTTCTGGTTATAAGATTTAATTAATAGACCAAGGAATAACCATAATGATATGGAAATGAAGTTTCTATAAGCTTTTTGATGTAAGTGATAATTTATGATAGAGGTAGGGTTGTCATGAAGAGTTGTAGTACGGATCTCAGCTGACTTGTAGCATATCTAGGAGTTATTCAATGGGATGAGCATTTACTCTTCTGATCAAACATTCTTCTGCTTCGTCTTCGTTGCTGATACAGTAGATTTTCAGACTGTAGCCTCAAGCTTTCAATGTTAGCTGGCTGGGTGATTTATGTAGTAGAATTTATTTTTAACCAATAGTCCTTCTAGATTCAAGCTTGGAAACCAAGTTCCCCAATTGTCCAGAAGCGTTCATATAGCTTGTTGAATAACTCTTATTGAGTTTGATCATATTGAATGTTGAATCTGGATTCTTGTTTTGCATGTTTATGTTTTGTCTAATGTGAAAACTTATATGTTGCTTTACTTAAACTACTAGACGGAAGTTTGTAATTTGGTATGCTGCTGATGTTTATCCATTATGCTTGTCCTAATGTAAAGGTCCGCACAAGATCCAAGGAATTGGTGCTGGTTTTATCCCAGGCGTCTTGGAAGTTAATATCATTGACGAAGTCATTCAAGTAAGGCTCAAAGGTTTTGATAGCTCCATGCTTTTAAGTGCATGTCATATCTCATTGGCTCATTCCGTTCTCAAAAATCTAGAATAATGTGCCTGTAACCAATAGTTTGTGTGATCTGAGGTAAATATATGCCATCTTTCCTTCTGAATAACTTTTACTTCAAGAAAAAGAGAGGAAAATAGACAGCTTGTGATGTTAATACATGTTTAATTTAAAACCTGGTGGTACATATTTGAAATACGTTTTTTGACTCCACAACTATGAAATTTGGCGTTGTATTAACATCACAAGCTGTCTATTTTCCTCTCTTTTTAACAACTTGTGGTACAAATTTGAAATACGTTTTCTGACTCCATAACTATGAAATTTAATGTTGTTATGACGATATACATGATCTAATAAGTTGATCAGGGGGGTTATCCTTTATTTATACACCAAGCTGCTTCAGTGTTTTTTCATTTACCAAACTCAACATGTGTTGCAGATATCAAGTGATGAAGCAATTGAAACTGCAAAGCTTCTTGCAACAAAAGAAGGCTTGCTTGTAAGTTCCTGATTTAAAACTATTTGAGTCTTTTAGAGTATTGCCATATTTATAGCTTTGGGGATTATGTGTCCCAGGTGGGAATATCATCTGGTGCTGCTACCGCTGCTGCAATTAAGATTGCAAAGAGACCAGAGAACGCCGGAAAGCTCATTGTTGTAAGTTGGATGGAACTTACCCTAGCATTTTTTTTCCAAATAAGATTGTCTGCATAATGTTTCTATTACAAAATTGAATCCCCTAAACACATCTCCATTTCATCAATAAGTATAACATACTTTATCATGGATGGTCCATTCTCTTCAAGCTGCAGTGCAATATTGGGCAGGTTGTAGTATTCTTAATGCCAAGCTCCTTTGTATAGTCATAGGCCTAGCTACAGTGATCATTGTCGGATGAAAGGGATTTGACTAAATATGCATGATCCTCACATCCATTTCTTCCACAAATGCACACTTTTATCAATGCCATTTTTTGTTCGAATGCTAATTGTGTGTACTACATTGTAGGTGATTTTCCCAAGCTTTGGGGAGAGATACCTCTCCTCTGTGCTGTTTGAGTCGGTGAGAAAGGAAGCTGAAAGCATGACCTTTGAGACCTGAAGCGCCCTCTGGTCTAGCAACAAATTTTGACCAGTGAAAAATTGACCCTGTGCTACAATGAACTGTGATTTTCACATGATCTAAACTTCCTGTGCTCTGTCTCTCCTTTTATTCTGAATAAAAATGAAGTGATAAGATCTCACCATGATGAGCATTTTGATATTTTGCATGAGCAGAATAATTTCGTTCAGATTTTGAAGTCCACCCATCTACATTTAAGCGTGTTGCATGACCAAATTTTTTACTTTTACTTTTTAAAAGAAAATGAATATTACACGTTGAAACGTAGACAGGACAATATATTCCAGAATTTTGAGCTACACTAAGACTTCATTTGGTTCGCGGAAAGAAAAGTAATTCCTTTAACTTTTCCATGGGAAGAGAAATAGAAAATTTCGATGACCTTTCATTCCGATGTTTGGTAACAAAAAAATCATTAGGAAAGTTGTTAATTAAATTAATAAAATAATGTATTATGAGTAATGAACGTAAGAAAATGAGATGAGAAAGTAGTTCCTATGGCCGCTTTCCTATAGATTTTCCCAACCTTTAGGAAAGTATTTCCTTTCTTTCAGTATTCCTAAACGCAGGAAAAAAGCAGCTTTCTTTTCATGATGGTTACTTTGAGCGAACCAAACGAGACCAAAGAGTATCAGAAACTGAAACCAACATTTTATTTCTTGCACCGTCAAACACTCAAAACCTACCTTGGATTGCACTTTGTCCAAAATGAAGCTTATTTACAGCCAGTAGAAGAGTGACTTTAGGTGGACGCATCTCCTTTTGATGGCCTGATGAGCGAGTATATATCCTTTTGTTCATCCTTTCTCCGACGCATTGCCTAAGAGTTTGCTCTTCTTCTTATCCATGTTCCTACCACCCCATTCTATACCTTTCCCGACTGCAACTTCATGGATAGTTTCATCTGGAACTATCTCCTCCTTATCAATCTGTTGCCGATTGTGCTTTGTTCTCTTCAATTTCATTAACTTCAGTCCAACCACTAGGCTCGGCCATTTCTACGTCAACTGAAGGCTTTGGTTCTTCATCTTTCAAGAAGACAGGGTTGAACCTTAGTAATAATGTGAGTGGAATGAAAGATAATATCGTGTTTGGCAGCTAGTTTTGAGTCGATCTTGTGGAAGTCAGTTAACAGAACAATACTGCAGCGCACTTGTTAGCAAAGCAGGCTTTGTTTGAAGCTGGGCCGCCTTGGTTTTATGAAGTCAATACTGAAAAAAACGGATGACCCTAGCTGCTTGAGGGGACACAGAGTTAAATCAAATTTTTGTATTTGGGTTAGAGTGACCGCCTCAGCAATTACGTCTGCAACAAAATTACTTTCTCTAAAAACATGAAAAACTTGAACAAAAGTGAAGTCTTGACCAAGCATTGAACTTCCCTCGCTAAAGTTTAGAGCCTCCAAGGGACAACATGCCATCGTAACACACAACAACCAAAGCCGAATCCTTTCAATTAGCAGTTGAAGAGTTGGAAAAAATTGTTAAAATAATTATTTTATTTAACTAATTTAAATGAGAGAATTTAAATGGCTTATAGGGTGAATAAGAAATAGTCACCTGAAGATGACTAATTGCTTAAAACCATGCATTATGGACTTTGTATAGTCTATTAACTAATTGAATTCTAGAAGCTATAACCTCAAATAATGTGAAAGGATGTAACCTCACGAAATGTGAAAGGTTGTAACCTCACTAATATGAATGGTTGTAACCTCACTAATGTGAATGGTTGTAACCACACAAAAATGTGAAAGGTTGTAGCACAAAATGTCAGAATTTGGAATGCTAAAGGTTGTAACCTGTTAACCAGAATTCATAACAATTCAAGTAGTGGATGGCTTCCCTATGTATAAATAGTGACCACTTCTGTTGTTCTAAAAACAAATCAAAACATTTGTTCAACACATTCAGAAAAACCAACTCAAAAAGCATATCCTTCTCACTTGAGTTCTCTTTCTCCCTCTCTGAATTGTTTTCTGGTGATAGAAGAAGGTACTTCAAGTTCGTCTAGTGTTCTTAGTAGCAGTGAAGCTTTAAAGAACAAACGGTCGTTGTATCTTAGGAGACAAGTGTCAACAAGTCTTTGCACCGTAGATGAGGCATAATTTCTCTTAAGCAAAGTGTGTGAGACACACGACTCGACTTCAACATTTTCCTACCCTCGTAAATCCGAGTTGGTAATATTGGTGTTCATCATATTGTTCTTGATTTTATATTTATAATTATGTATTTAATTATAAATTGAATTTGTGTTATTATATATTTTAAATATCTAACCTATTTTTCTAACAATATATCTTAAGACAAATTATTTGTATCACATATATTGGTGAACAATTATTTTGGTGGTTGCCTAAGCGGAATTGTTGCCTACACAGATTATGTTGACATACAAAATTTGTAGTTAACTATGTGTTGTCTTGAGAAAAATGGATAAGTAATTAACAGTTATGAATGTGTTTCAGAAATGACAATCTAAAGTGGTTATGGAAAATTTGAACCAAGGAGTCGACCCAAGTGCCGGCCATGCAAATGAATGCTATTGTACTGGTTTCAACCTCATATGGAGAAAAATTTGATATGTTCGATGAGCTTCACTTGAAGAATGAATATGTCATTCAAGATGCCATTAAAATAACGATAAGAGGTGTTGAGCACAACATGTGTTAGAATACACATCGAGTCCCTTTGTTTCCCAAAAGGATATGACAATGATGATGATGATGATAGAATTGAGCATCCATGTTTATAAAGAAGCAATAGAGTTCAGGAATGAGACTATTGCAAATTGTGAGTGATCTTCACTAGATGTGAACATGTATGATAAAAAAGGCATGAAATAGGTCATTACTGTGGAATAGTAAACTTTGAGTTGTGATATGATAAAGCCAAGTTTAGAAAAGGAGGTTCATGTGATGATCTCTGAAAAAGAACGAGACTTTAAATAAAGAATTGTATGTTCATAAGGTCTTATGAGTTTAGAATTAATGATGACGATTTAGTTTTGCTCATAATAAAATAGTGCAATGAGTTGTGAATTATTTATATGACAAATGTCAAATAATTAAATGTAGTAAACTTTTCCACCTATATGCTTGAGTCTTCCATTTTTGACATGGAATATTAGAATATATTAAATACGTTGTTTTGTGAAGGCGCTAATTAACAAGTTGAACAGATTTTAAGACAAAACTGACAAAATCATCTTTCAAAGAAAGAACGTTAAAACTTTTTGATCATATCCATAGTAAGATATGTGATTTGAGATGAACGTAAACAAGAGGTGGTAATAAATGTTTTATCATCTTTGTGATAACTATACATTATATTGTTGTGAGTATTTGCTGGAAATCAATGATGAGAGAATAGAGAAAGTGGTTCTCTATTTAAATGTGGTTGAAAATCAAACTCAAAGATTTATGATACTTGGAATGTGGGGAGACGTCATTTTAACGGCAAGTGACCTTTTAAGTGAGGTGCCCAAAAAGGAAAAAATGAAAGCTCTATATGAATTATGGAAATAAAGGTTATAATCTTTTCAAATAGGCTTACTCAATTTGACACGATGTCTAAGCAAAAATCATCGAGACAATGTGCTTAAGTGAGCCACGCTCCACTAAAACCTCACAATCTTATCTGGTCATGTTTGATTGAAATTACCGAAAGGATTGAGTAATAATTTTTCTAGTCCAAAGTCATTGGAATTTTGATGACGAGCTGTACAAGACCAAACATAGTTTATGTTGAGAACAAGATATGTATTGGCAAACAATTGCAAGAGTAATCAAGTACTTAAGGTACACACAGGGCTATAGGGTGCACTATACCAATTATCCAGCTTGTTCTAGAAGGATAGAGTGATGCAAACTAGATATTTGACATGAAATATTTGAAATCCACTAGTGATTCTTTGTTTACACTAAGATGTACAACATTGTCTTTTTTTTAAAGAATGTACAACATTGTCTTAGAAATCCTCTAAACAAACAATTCCATGATAGAGTCTGGGTTTGTCGCATTGGCCAAATGTGGGGAAGATATATAGAGTTAATAGAGAATATTCCAAGATGGATAAAGCTTGTTCTTGCAATTTGTATGTACTATGATAGTTAATCGGCAATTGGCAAGACACATAACAAGATGTTATAATGGTAAGTTAAAACATATTTGTCGAGATATAAAAACATTAAACAACTACTATCTATTATGTGAAGTCAAAAGATAAAATTAAGAATCCGCTAACCAAAAGGTTAAATAGAGAATTAGTTGATAAATTATCGTGGAGAATAAGACTAAAACCCATGAATTAAAAATATTTAGAGTGGATACACAATCTTTACAGTGGATGCCCAAAATGAGAGAATTTAAATGGGTTATAGGATGAATAAGAAATAGTCACCTAAAGATGACTAATTGCTTGAAACCATGCATTATGGACTTTGTATAGTCTATTAACTGATTGAATTCTAGAAGCTATAACCTCACATAATGTGAAACGATGTAACCTCATATAATGTGAAATGATGTAACCTCACGAAATATGAAAAGTTGTAACCTCCCGAAATGTGAGATGATGTAACCTCACGAAATGTGAAAGGTTGTAACTTTACTAATGTGAATGGTTGTAACCACACAAAAATGTGAAAGGTTGTAGCACAAAATGTCAGAATTTAGAATGCCAAGGGTTGTAACGTGTCAACCAGAATTCATGACAATTCAAGTAGTGGATGGTTTCCCCTATATATAAATATTGACCACTTCTATTGTTCTAAACAAAAAAAATTGAAATACATTCCAAAGAGTCTCGAAACACCAACTCAAATTATTTTCTCCTCTATTGAGTTCTCTCGCTCCCTCTCTAGTTTTAACAATCTGGTGATAGATAGAATGTACTATAAGTTCGTCAGAGTGTTCTTGGCAGCAGTGCAGCTCTAAAGCATAAGTAGTCATTGTATCTTAGGAGACAAGTGCCATCAAGCCTTTTGCACCGGTAGGGGATGCATAAATTGTTTTAAGGAAAGTGTGTGAGACACATGACTCGACTTCAACACTTCCCTTATTTCCCCTTCAATTAAATATGGTAACCAATGTTGTTCATAGTAATTATTTTTATATTTATCATTTTATTAATTATAATTATTGATACTGCCTTCTCCTTGCAGCTGGATTCGCTGGCCACAAATTTTACAGCAAGCCATGATCGATCTTCATGTTTTGGGTGAAGTTTTTGCCGAGACCCTCGATTCTAGTCTCCTTGACCTCCTTCTTCATGGCTACGCCATCCAGGATGTCTTTGGTATCCATCCGGCAAGAGAAGCAACGTCATTGGGGTATGATTGCTAAGTAATCGGAGACGTCCGCACTTAAGGGCAATGTAGACGTCCACTCTCGAATGAGCCTATATATATGAGGAATTGTAGATTACACCAACTTTTTGATCACATATCGACATCTCCACCGTTCAATATTTAGATGCATATATGTAGATTATCTATGCAAAATTTCATCTAATTTGGTGATCGTTAAGGCTTTGAAATACCTGAAATCAATTGACAGATCAAATCTGCCAAACCTGAATCGTTCATACGTTAACTTTTAATTCGCAGTTTTGAGCACCTTAACGATTACCAATTTGGATGAAATTTTTCATATGTGATCTGCTCATATAGAACTACATATTAAACGGTGGAGATGTGATTTTGTGATCAAAAAGTTGGTGCAAACCCCGATTCCTCATATATGACAAAAAAGGGATCCCTAATTGGAAGCGGGTTGTATTATATATATATATATATATATATATATATATATATATATATATATATATATATATTTATGGAGCGGTTCAAGAGCAAACGTCCACACTCTGGCGAAAGTGTGGACGTCTGTCGTTTCAAGCCGGTGACGGCTTCTCTCTCTTCTGGACGACTGCATAGCCTCCCACGACTAATTCTCTCCTTTCGGAATTTTTCGGAGATGAGTTTTCAGGCTAAAATGTAGCTCTAGACAGAAAACACAATGTTGGCTGGAAAAGTCATCGCTGGCGAGTTCTGTATGAAGGGAAGCGGTCTTGGGAGGCTGTGTAGTCGTCCGGGAAGGAGAGACGTGGTCCATGACGTGAAATGTCGAAGAAACGACTGACATCAACTTTTAGTCGGAGTGCGGTTCACTCTTGATCCAACTTATACATAGATGGATGTCTGCAGTGCCCTTAGAGCATATGCAGCTGTGGTAAAAAATCTTGTCAGTTTGGCAAAAAATTGATAGGTTGATGAATTAAGATGATGCAACCGTTTAAAATGGAGAAGAGAAGCAAATAATGGGCCCATAAAAAATAGCAGGCAATCACACAGGCAAGCAAAGATTGTCGCCCTGGCTGATGGAGCTGCAATAGACGAGACCCACGCACGTGGGGTGCCTTCCAGCCACTTTTTTTTATTCCTAACTTGTGTAGTACACACACAAACTAAAAAAAGGTCGTTCGCTGCAGATCCGTTGGCCAGTCACGGGCTGCCATGTGGCGCATTCTCTGGTTTAACGGCTTTTGAGCCATACGGTCGTTTTTTTAAACACCGAAAATCATACAAAATACTCATATTTTTTTCCTATAAATACCTCATTCTCTTCTTTACAATTTGCACCACTTCTCATCCCATCTCCTTCTATCTTCCCTCACAATTTCTTTGTGTTCTTTGTAAATGGCTACTTGGTTTCCATCCGAAGATTTAGAATTATTTGTTTCTTGGATACGACAATCCACTTGCAACATCTCCGGTCGATATCAATACAAAGATAAATTATGGCAAAAAGTTCATGACGATTATTACAAAAATTAGTGCGGCAATCCCGAAGATCCTAAACACGGTCCTCGCACAAAAATTGGGCTCGAATCACGTTTTTCACGTTTGAAGAAATTGCTAAAGAAGTGACATGTATGTTTCGACAAAGCAAGAAACCATGTAGCTAGCGGGACAAATTTTGTATGTTTATGACACGTACTCATTTTTACGTATGGTTTTTTTATTTTACATATATTAAGTTTTCTTATTAATAAATTATTTGTTGTTGTTTTGTCATATATTTCTTTATGTAACTTATATGTTTAGATTAAATTTTTGTATAAAATTAATTTTTTTTAGTTTTTAGAAAACTTAAGCTCAATCATTATATTACAAATACATCAAAATGATATTTAACTACAAAGATTGCTATGAAGCGGTGAAGAATCATCCTCATTTCGTGAGGGTTGAAAGTAGTACACCTTCTTCGTTTGAGCGAAAATTTTCATCTTCTCTTGAGCTCCATGATGCTTATTTATGGTCATTTTCATATCATAAAATTTGAAGATCATGTTACGTGTCGACTCGTCATTCGTCGAAAATCATATCGAAAATCTAATTATATTATTTGATCAACAAACAAACGTGTCACTTTTTGGTTGGTAAAAAATCATATCGGAAATCTATAACATTATTTGGATGATAAAGACACTTGAAAATGTCACGTGTCGTTTGCTAATTAGTTGATTATCTAATAGCTTTGAATGCCTTAACGATTATCAATTTGGCTGAAAATTTGTAAAGAGGATCTACAAATATATACCTAAAATTTAAATGATTAAGATAAAAAAATATGATAAAAAAATAAGTTAAATAATGAAATCCATTTCTTAACTAAGAAATGAACCTCCGCTCACTATATATATTATAAAAGTGAAAAATGGGCTTTATAGTGCAAGCTGCGAGGTGTGCGAAGGACTTGGCTGAGACCACATTCGTTTATACAAAGAGAGTTCGCTTGTTCTCTTCCCACTCCGCCGCAACGGTATAGAGTTTAGACGCACCTGTCTCCCCCACTCTTGTCTCGCAACAGGTATGACTCCCCTTTTCTCGATGCTTTCCCTCATCTTCTCTCTCAAACTTTTAGTCTAAGATCATAGGGTTCTTCCGAGTCGTTTGCTTTCTTACTTATTTCAATGAATATGAATAGAACATTCGGCTTTAATTCTTCCCAAATATAAGTTGGTTGTGGTTAAGGTTCGAGTTGCCACCGAATACTTGTTACTTGAATTTCTTCACTTGCGATTTTGCTTAGTAATGGAATTGGGGGTTATGCGGCATCTGCTGAAATAGGTCTAAGCTTTTCTAACACTACCCAGTTAAATTCTGATTCAGGATTTGGGTTCCTGAATAAGTTGAACGAAGATGATACTTATTACTGTCATTTACAATAGGTATATCAGAATCTGAATATTGAGATTTTGGTCCAGGTGAGCTATTACTTATTATGTGGGTTTAACATGTAGAGAATTTTCCTTGGCATAAGTTAACAAATTGATAGAAATGTTAATGGAGTCCTTGAAACACATAATTTGGGTCCAATTCAAGATAGGTAGCAATATAAATCATACATCTAGATTGACATTTATGTTCCATTTTAAGATACTTAGTTTGCTCTCGTCTTATGGCGTTGATTAGCAATGGAGAAAACGGTATTGTGATGGAGTTGCTATACATGGATCATGGATGAGCATCAAAATGAATTGCCCTGTAGTGACTCCCTTATGTTTATTGTTTAAGGATCCAGCCTTAGGTGTGTGTAGTTGCTGTGCAGTTAGAAAGATTGTATTCGTTTTGAGAAGCTAACAAAGCTCATTGTACACACTTTTTCTTGAGGTGCTTTAGTTGCAAGCACTTGCAACATCCCTGAGGTTGACCTTTATTTAAAGGAAATTCTAGCCAATATGTTTACTTTGATATACACAAGGAGCAGATGTATCAATATATTATCACTAAGGTTAGATGCGGCTGTAAAATTTGTTATTTTCTTGAGAAGATGATTTACATTTGATAAGTGTTGACTATAGTTTCTGTATTTCTACCAAATGCAACGTACTATAGACGTTTCGTTACTGTTTCTGCTGTTGTTGTGACAATCTGATACTATTGGTACAACTGAAATTATGTTTATGTGGATGCTTCCTACTCCTGAATGTTGTTGCTATATCTTTGGTAGAGTCATGTCCAGTAGTAAAGCTGAAGAACCTGTAAATGAGCAAGCAGTTGCAAATAAGTTTGCTTCCATGAGATCCGAACTCAACCAAATTTACTCTAAAATCACTGAGCTAGAGATGGACGTGAGTGAGCACTCATTGGTGATCAATGCCATCCAGCCACTCGACCCATCCAGGCGGTGCTTTCGAATGATTGGAGGTGTGCTGGTGGAGAGAACCATCAAGGAGGTCCTGCCTGCTGTGCAGCGTAACAAAGAAGGGATTGAGGAGGTTATTACTCGACTGAATGAGGCTTTGGAAAGGAAGAAAAAAGAAATTACTGACTTTGAGGCCAAGTACAAGATTCGGATAAAGAATGATGGTGATGAGAAAGATGATGGAGCTCGCAAAGAAGGAACTGCTCAAGGTGTCTTGGTCGGCCCTGCTGGTGGAAGTGAATGAATGATCCACCACTCTTATGTTTTTCCGTCAAACTTGTTAAATGAAGTGTGCTTTGTAGTGTACTAGGTGTGCTAGGGGTTTGGAGTTGGGTTTTTGGTGCACTGAATTATGATTTTGTTTTTGTAACCTTTAATTATGCGCGGTTCTTTCTTTAAACATGGACCAAGGAAAAACAAGAACAATCTTCTCAAAGTCTTGCATCAAAATTTTTGATATACGTACAAATGCTATCATGTATCAGAGTTTAGCCAAGATAATATGTGGTTCAAGTCGTTCAGCATTAAGGCACGAGTCAAATGACCCGAAATTCACATTTTCTTCCGTATAGGATTGCATCCTCAGTCAGAATTGTCTTGCCTCAGTTGATGGCTTTGATTGAAGTGAGTTAGGAATGGTAGTTTTCACTTGCTCTTCTCGGACAGGGTTCGTGGCCAATGGTGACTGAAACTTGGTGATTGCAGTAAGATGGACGCGGTTAGATTGCTGGAGATTGAAAATGACGGGAAGGGTGACTTTACGGGAATGGTAACAGACTCGGTCGTGGTAGTGGTGGTAATAGTAAATTCTTAAATTTTTTCTGAGAGGTGGAAAAGTAGCTCGTTTGTAATCAAGAATTTTTACGTAGTTGACTTTTTGTAGAGATAAGAACCGTGGAAATGGCGTGCTAAGCTAGATGGAGAAGAAGAGGTGCTTGTTATACAGTTGTAAAATGAGGTTTTTTCTTTAAAATCATCTTTCATTGGGAAGGAGTGTCTTGTATTTTTCACTGTAAATTTGGGGGTAAAAACGTGTACAACTAGAGTGAATCATATTTCATAATCATAAAAGAACTCATACTATAGTTGGTGATCATACAACTAGAAATGACGAAAATTTATACTTACAGGGAATACCAAAACCAAGTTCATAATTAAATTCTATGAACCTTTGAAGTTTGAACAATTTCCATTAAGCATATGCGCGCATGTCTCTTTTAAGCCAGCCTGCCTCTGTTCTTGTTCGATTTGACAATGGATGAAGAAATTAACCATATAAGATTTAGAACTGCAGCATGCGATTTGAATTGTCTTTATGCATAAGAACAAGAGCAGAGGGCTTGAAATACTGAAAATTAAAGAATTGTACAAAATTTCAATTGGGCAGACTACAATTCCTGAGGCTATAAAACTAGTTCTAAAGCGAGGTGTAACAGCCTGCAAATAGTTTGATAGAGTAACTGTGACCTCCCCATTTTGTTATACACGATGAGATTACTTGTACTCTATGTGACAAACTGTTTCCATTTTTTGATCCAAAGAAGCAACGTTTTGACAGCACGTACTGTTTGCATTCTTTGGAAGCAAAACTTAGACAGATTCTTTGCACTATTTGAATGACCTTGAATTGACATGCTTGTTTAACTTCAATCAATCAATCACCATCAAGAACCTTCTGTCTATTTCTGTTTTGAATATGTAATTGCATTGCAGCTACGTACTATATATATATATATATAGTTCTTGTTTAGAGCGAATCTTCATTCTGAAATTAAAGTGTGAAAGTCCATATTTTGCTCACTTTTCGGTCAAAATTTTCGATCATAGCTAGTCAGTATCTAGATATATATGTTATGATCATCTCTGCAAAGTTTTCGTCTAATTTGGTGATCATTTGGCTACTGAATTAGATTAAATAAGTCAAAAGAACAAAATTTGTTCACGTACATCGTTCGTGTAAATTACAATTATGGAAGACCAAACGATCACCAAGTTTGACGAAACTTTATAGAGATAATCATAACATATATATCTAGATATTGACTAGTTATAATTGAAAAATTTGACCGAAAAGTGAGCGAAATATAGACTTTCACACTTTAATTTCAGAGTGAAGGTTTGCTCTAAATAAGGACGGATATATATATAGCTTTTCTTAGATGCGGACGTCCGCACCAAACCTTTTGGTGCGGATTTTCATTTTTGTCCCACTTTTCGATTTTAGTTTCAGATCTTAACCGTTCAATATCTAGGTATATATGTATAGATCATTCCTGTAAAATTTCATCTCATTTGGTGATCGTTAAGACATTCAAAACTGTGATTTACCATAAAGAAAACGGACGGTTCCTGAACTGTTTAACTGGAACCGTCAGTTTTCTTCATGGTAAATCACAGATTTGAATGTCTTAACGATCACTAAATGAGATGAAATTTTACATGGATGATCTATACATATATACCTAGATATTGAATAGTTAAGATCTGAAACTAAAATCGAAAAGTAAAGCAAAAATGAAAATCCGCACCAAAACTAGTGGTGCGGACATGTGTGTGTGTATATATATATATATATATGTATATATATTCTCGTAAATAAGAGTAGGCTTGTATTGGCGGGTTTAACTTTTACTGATGAAGTAACTATATATCTGGACAGATACTATTGCATGCTTGTCTGGAATAAGACTTCTGAAGAGCTCTAGGTCTAGGACACTCATCAGTGTGGAGTTGATTGAGATGAAGTTTCCATACTCTGACAATTTTCCCAACATGATTATATGCTATCTTCTTCTCCCCAACGTACTGCATTATTTTCAATTATATGGCTCAACATCGATCGATCATGTTATATCTTGTTCTACTTCTACAATATTTGGTTGTTTCTCTTAGTTGTAGTCATCCTCTTTAGTCTTTATCCTCTTGTTAACTAATTATGGAGACGGAGATTCTATGACATGCATGATTTTCTTTTTGAAGGATAAAGCATAACGTTTTTGATTGATTATAAATTTTAGAAAATTGGTCGGAATTGTACGGATGTATACACTCTCTTACGAGTAAGTTAGAGGAGGTGGTATGTTAGCACAATATCATTATACATCGGCTCAATTATTTATAAAATAAATAAAACAAACTAGAAAAAAACAAAATAAGAAAAGTCCTGAAAAAAAAACTAAAAAAAATAAGTAAAAGTGAAAACCCCCTCATATCTTCTCCTTGTTAGCCACCCAAGGGCTAGGAGGAGGAGTGAAGAGGGCATAGCCAGCATTCAGAGCATCAAGAACCGGCATAATGATCATATCAGATGGTCGAATTTTTGGTTGTGAAGTTCGTTCACCAGAATCACAACATGCCTACTATTTACCATTATTTATCTCTATAGGGAGCCCTATCATCGAGGGGTAAATGTCTCAAAATTTTAAATGGGCAATTGCATCTCATCATGGTGAGAGTTTGTTGTGTTGAAGGTTTGACCAAAATACCTTATATAGATGCAGATATAAACATTTTCATGTGTTAAATGGTTAGAAAAACTGCATTTTAAAACCGTAAACGAACTCAGATGACCAAAAAATCTCATATGTCATTACATAGCAATGAGATAGATGCTCTAGATTGAGGCTATACCATCATACTACAAAAGTTTGTTGTACGCAATATATTTCGGCGTCTCAAACTCGAAATGGATAATGTCAATTCGAACCCACAGATGAATCATGTTGAGATCGATGCGCTTGATCGAGGCTATACCATCATACTTCTGCAGAATGATTGGTTCTTCATGGTATCTCCATGGTCCTCCATGGATGACATGATTTCGATCTTTACGCAGATCAAAAGTCAAGATAAAACGATCTCCCCTTTTCTGGATCTTGAAACCATTCGACAGCACCTATACTGGCTTGAAAAAAGGTTCTCAAGTCATGGAGTTGAATTACCTCCTTGACCAAGGGTCTTGCAAGCAAGTAGAAGGATTGAGTCAGCTGACGGTTTCAAGCCTGTCTATGAGAGAGATCCAGTGTTTCGTTTCGGCCAATAGCTAGGGATTTGGCAAACGATTTGGTGACATCTTCTATTGATATGGTTGTTTGGGTGGAAGCAGGGGCGGAACCATGTGAGAGACTGGTACGGCTACAGCCCTACCGAAATTCTGGGTATATATAAAAAATGTACTAGTTCATTCATAAAGATGATGCTTATTCAGTTGGTAAAGTAGCTACTTCATTTTCTTGTCAACCTAGGTTTGAGTCACTTGGGGAGCATATTTTTTCTTCCTTTCTTTCTCTCTGTACCCATTCTCCTTTCTCTCACTGTACCCATTTCTTCTTCCTTTCTTGTACCCTGCTTTGTTACTCTGTTGTACCCATTTCTTCTCATTTTCTATCGTTTTTCTTTGTTGTTTACCCATGTCACCTCTCTCTCTCTAAATCAGTTTCGCCTAAACCAACAATAACAACAACACAAAAAAAACAAGCATCAAATTAGCCCTACCATATATTAGATCCTGATTTCGCTCCTGGGTGGAAGGAATGTAGATTTTGATTTAGTTAATCGTGCAGAGACGTGATCTTAGAACCCTAACAGAGCGTTGCGGCTAGAGATTTTTAGAGAGATTTTTGTGAGGATTTTGTTCATGTGTTTCTCTCTATGACATGCATAGTCAGTATTATGTCAAACCAATTTATATAGACCGGCTCGAGGGAGCTGTTTGAATGAATTGATATAATTTTTTTACGTTAATTTTGTCTATATTCCTTGTGATTAAATGATTAAAAGAACATCGCCAGAACTTGTGTTTACTAAAGGACTCTCTTGCAAACCTTGGTCACACAAGCAGTGTGGACACTGACTTGGAAAGAATTTGTCCTCTTTAATTAGATTACAAATACAATTTTATTTGGAAATACATGCACATTTTGGTTCTAACGTTGGATTTTGTGTGAGCATGTGGTTTTTGTCTTATCACACTGTAGTTATCGACCAATATCATCTGCACTAATCTACAAATTAAACACACAAACCTACATATGTGTGCCCATACATTCTCCCTTTTACTTTGGCCAACATGTGTCCATATTCCTCAATTGTAAATTATAAATGGCTCTTAAAATTGCCACCAAGAATCTTTGTTCCACTCTGTTTTGTGTCTTCAAAATAGACAGCCTTTTTTGAAAAGTAAAAGATCACCATAGGCATTAGAGCATTAGGCAATGCATGCCAAAGATTCTCCTACATGATTTTATATAATTGGCTTACTCATGTCCATCTCTGCATCTTGTGCATTTGGAAACATACTCAACCATCATTCATCCACAACCTAACTTCTATAAGTTAGAGATCCCTGAATATATAGCTTTAGCCCAGATTATATGAAGCTGAGGAAATGAGACAACCGGTCTGGTGTTAACCTTACCTAAACCAACTTTAGCATAAAATATGAAGGCATTTCCTTCTTTTCTTGTAGCTGTTGGTAAACTCTCTTTGGAACCTTTTTATTGTCTCCCCCATTTCAGTCGATTTATAAAAGATATAGACCATAGAGCGCGAATACTCAATAAGCACGGATGAAAACCTTGTTTAGTTTATCGATCCCCTGCAGAAACTTTGGGGTTATCAATGATTTTGTTGTGTAATTTGTACTCGAATTACAGAGTGGACTTTAGTTTTGTTTCGTACATGGTTGATGCTTCTTAGTTGCACCAATTTCCCTTCAAAGCATGCAATATCCATATCCTCTACTGTGAGAGGATTTTTTTTTAATTTTTATTTTTGTTATAAAGGGCCATAATCGAGTGTGTTGTGGGAACTATAGATTCATGTGGAATATATGTCAAACATTATTGAACTTATAACAAATCATGTTGGATTTCACTTAGTTTTCAATAATTACAAAAGAATGATCAATTAAACCCTAATTTGATCACAAAAAAAATCCCATGGGACAAGAAACTCTTGCAAACAGTTCTGAAATTAGGGACGTTTAAACTGATATCTATGGCTTAGATCAAACTAGAATTTTTATATTTGTGCTTTAAATTATAAATTACCGAGTAGTCTAGAAAAAAACAGTATCATTTCGATTATTACTTACATTCATCATTCAAAATGTGCCTCCAAAGACAAAAAACGACAGTTGCACCATTTTGGAAAGCTTATACTCGATTGAGATAAATACAGTACATAAAAATGCCGTTCACAACATTACACACCGTAATTTGAAACCATGAAAACCCAATATTCAAGCCTCAAGGTCATCTGACTTAGTGGTTGACTTATTTTGCCTTTCATAATCGATAGAGTCTTTAACACCTACAGTGTCTTAACTTTTGGAGGACTGACAGTATAGTACCGAAACTTACAAAGTGATCAATATAGTACCCAGACTCTTCTTTTAGTATCAATGACATACCTGTTAGGAGTAAAAGTGTAAATTCAATTTTTTGATGTTGTATTTAGGATACTCTACAAACTAAAACTTATTCACCTATCAACTTAAGAACTAGCCTTTAACATGTCAAGACTTCACCTAATGACTTCTTGTCTTACGGTTACTAAAACTGACGGAATCACTGCTGTCATAAGATGGAAGATTCATTGATTTTAGTATGCAAAAATACATCAAATACAAAATTCAAACTAAGCAACTGAAAGCAAAAGAATTCTAAAACAAAAATATTTTGTGATGGAATTAAGGGCACCGGATAGAATTTATTTAATAAAACATAACTACAAATACAGAACCTAGAGCCTCGCTCTTGGGTAAACAGCTATAAGTTGTTTAGCTACTCATGATTATACTTACAAGTACAAATACTTACTTGTAATAAAAACACACCACACTGAATGATTACAGACTGAAATCTTCACACAATACTCACACTTATACTCTTATTTCACACTATACTAGAGACACTGTTTATACACACTATTTTTTTGGTTTTCTGACTTCGAGAGGAAGGTTGAGAGTGTTTCCAACTTCTATTCTAAGTTTTTCGATGTCTTTTCTTGAAAGCTTGAAGCTCCTTATATAGAACACGAACTTCAAACTCGAATTAAACAAAGCTAAGAGAAAAATGGGTGACAGGGAGAATCAAACTTTACTTTTAGTAAAGTTGTTTGTTTTCATGTGTCAGTAGCAAAAAGGAGAACACACTATCTTTAACAAATGAAAAGTCTTTTGTCGTGATGCGTCGATCACCGCTTATTTTTCCATCATGTCTGAACGCACTAACTTTAACTAAAGAAAAGTTTTTTTTTCGTGATGCGTCGGTCACCGCTCATTTCTCCATCATGTTTACTATATTGTAATATTTTTCATCAGTACAATCATAATCAGGCAACGAATCTTGGCCCTCGTGCTCCTCTTCTTGTGTTTTTTTCATCTTTTTCTTCACTGTCTAAATCTGAATCATAAGAAAAAGGAATCCTGTATCATTTTTTCCTTTACTACCCTTTCGAGCCACTCTGTAGTAGCTAGGGTGCAGTCGACTTCATTTCTCATGATAACTGAGAAGAAGTCACAATTTACTGTTGGAGGATGATTATAGCAAGAAACCATTATCTTTTCTCCACTTGCCAGGAGGCTTGAATCATAATCCCTTCGCACCATATTTTTGATGCACATTATTGTCATGGCCTTCATCCATGAAATACTCTGATTTGGACTGCCATTTTCGCCTGTCTTGCTTTTTTTTCTTAATCAGACCTTAAATTATCCTGACATAATGACAAATAGAGATGTAATTCATTTGTTCTTTCAACATTATCCATTTAGAAGGTGTTGATATGAACTTTAATCTCAGAATACATACGTCTGGTATAATATTCTTGACAACTTGAATTACCAATTCTGGAAATCCCGCTAAGTCTTCATTAGATTTGTTTAAAGATTATGAACAAAACCATTCTCCATTTTTTGTTTCTGAGGGTGTTCAGCTTGGACATTAACCAGATATCTCTCATAATATGGGTCAGGAACAACAAACAGGGTTGGTGGAAGCATCTTTTTTTTTTCCCAGATGCTCAGGGAATTTGAACCATTCAGATCATTTCATTGTCGTCATAGGGATCTTAGCTATTTCTGGATTTTCTAGGTATACTACCTTAGACCTTTCATTCTCTCTTGCATGGATTCTATGCAATTCTTCTGTAAGGGCTTTAAGGGTTCCAAACAGATGATCTTAATTTTCTTCATGGAAAGCATTAAGAATATTGTGTATGACAATCTTTTGCTTGAACGCCAACAACGTTTTTGTCTGGAAAACTGGTTCTTTAAAAATCTTTAAAGACTGATCATGAATAGTTTTCTTCCCAGTAACTACATGTGATATATTTCCCATAAAAGGGACAATTCTGCTTTTTGGCAAAGCAGCAACCATTAATGTATTTGATATGCCTTTACCGTCTACCGTTTGAGATAGGCTAGCCTGTCTTTTACCTTGAGACCGATCAGTTGAGGTTGTACCTTTGGGATACAACAAATACTCTTGAGTTGCGACCTTCATCAAATACTCCAGACTAACTTTCATTTTGCAAAGAAAATTCTGAGCCTTTTTTCCAATCAGCTAGTTTTATCTTGTCATGACCTGCTGTCTGGCTTGTTACTGCAGCTCCATAAGATATAATGAATTGATATCCTGGTCCATCATGGAGAGGACCTACAGTCTTATCACCGCTATTGTATCTTTCCCAAAGATTCTTCTCTTTTGCTTCTGATTTTCTGCTTCTTAGGTTGCGACCTTCATCCCCATCATCTCTTTGGAACATGACCATTTCTCTTGTAAGGGTGTATGGTAGGAAATTCTTGTTACCTGTAACCATTTCAACATAATATTTATACTGAGATAAAATCATTTGTCATCTCAGCACTCTTCCCCTATCTGCAGCATCAGTTAATTTATAGTTTTTGAAATTTTTTACTCTTTTATTATCAGTCCTAACTACAAATTTGTTCCCTAAAAAGGCCCAAGCCCCCTTTATACTCTTAATAAGAGCAAAAACTTCTTTGTCTCCGGTAGAATAATTTAACTTTGATGCTTTAAACTTTTCCGAGAGAAATTTACAAATCTTCTCATGATTTGTATCTGGGGCAGTAGCTAAGACAACTCCTGCCTAGTAATAATCATTTGCATCAGTCTGCAAAATGATCGAATATCCTTCTTCAGGCAACTGTAAATGAGACAAGTTCTTGGTTAGCTCTTTGATCTTTCTGACAGCATTACTGTCATCTTCTGTGAATGAGCATTTCTTTTTGGAGCTTATTTTTAGAGAGAGCAGAGTAGTAAGACCACTGACTTGAGGAATAAAATCTCTCACAAAGCTGACAACTCTAAAAACCTCTGCAAGGATTTTGCATCAGGAATATGGTCTGGAAACTGACTGATTGTTTTTTGACAATATGATCTTAGAGACAAATCTCTCCATCTTTAATATGAATGCCTAGGAAATTGATTTTTCCAGTGATGAGGTAAATCTTATTTTGTCCAAGGATGATTCCATTCTGGACAATCAACTTGCATACTTATTCAAGATGTTTTAGATGTTCGTTCATAGTTCGTGAGAAGACAAAAATGTCATCTATATAAACTATACAGAAATCTGAGTAAGGTTTGAAAATATTATCCATTTTTCTTTGGAAAATAGACGAGGCATGCTTGAGAACAAATGACATAACCAGTCATTCATGGTGCCCTTGAGGTGTCCCAAATGCTGTTAAAGCAATGGAGTTTTGATGCATCTTGACTTGCCAGAATCCAGATTTTGCATCAAATTTAGAGAAGATCTTGGCCCCTTTGAGTTAATTGATAAACAGTCTTACTTAGGCTATCTGGTAACCGTATTTGATTGGCTTTTTGTTTACATCTATGTAGTCAATTATCATTCTAGCATTTCCTCTTACTTGCTCTATATGATGTCTTAACAAGAAGGCTAGAGTATAATGAGGACTATTGGAAGGTCTGATCAACTTCTTCTTGAAGAACTCATGAATTTAACTTTTCTGTCATTTTCCCTCTAATAAGAGATTGCTTTAACATGGCAAATAGTACTTGCGTCATGCATTTTGAGCTGACAGTAACTGGATCTCTTTCCCAGTACAATTGAAGATTTTCACTAATTACTGGCTTCAGCAAGTTTTCTATTTTTGCAATTGACAGGACCCACCCCGGATTAAACCCCTTTAACCCGAAGTAAATCCTGCGGGGACCACCTCAAGGGAACTTCTTACCGCAACTCCCTTGAAATGGCCAACCCTTCCTACACAACTAACTAAACCGGGTTAGTCAGAGCAGTCTATAGAGATGATTACCCAAAGAATTTCAAGCAGCAACGGAAATGATCGACTATGCCTCGACTCTCGTACGCGCTCGACCTCCTCTCAAGAACCCTGCATCACTGGGCATTTAAAAACGAAAGGCCCAGGGGAGAAACATTTAAAAACTGTTAGAGTGAGTGGACGAAAATCACATATAAAAACTTCATTTCCTGTAATGTTCTCCCAAAAGTATATCAATTTAAAAATCATTTATGCATGCCCACAATTACTAAATTTCCGCAAGTGCATAATAAGATAAACCAACAAGGAATATGGGAAGAGAAATGTTCACCAAACATAATAAGTCTGACCTCTCAGACTAGGGTCGGAGCTAAGAGCTCTAGTAGCGCCCTCACGCTACGCTATGCTAGCTAGATAAAATAATACGGTCAACCCTTATAATATCAACCTGACCTCTCAGGCTTGTCTGACCTCTCAGACCAGGGTCGGAGCTAAGAGCTCTAGAATATGTGATAACGGTCAACCCTTATAATATCAACCTGACCTCTCAGGCTTGTCTGACCTCTCAGACCAGGGTCGGAGCTAAGAGCTCTAGATAAAGTGGAAATGGTCAACCCTCATAGTGCACTACGTAGTTTGCCTGACCTCTCAGGCTAGGGTCGGAGCTAAGAGCTCTAGTAGCGCCCTCACGCTACTCTAACTAGCATATTTATTGGTCAACCCTTAAAATAAAAATTCATAACAAGACAATAATCAAATTCTCTTCCCAAAACAATTAATTAAAACAATTCCTTGTCATATATGCATAAAACCAATTTCCAACGAAGTCTCGGGTTCAATTCCATTCGTAGGACGGCCCTCACCGTCTATAACCATTTTCGGAAGAAAATAGAAAATCGAGTAATAACGTAAATACGTTCAAGAACCCGAGAGATATATAATTCTCGAAAACAATCATAAACATCATGCAATTAACTCAAAAATTAAGACATGCATTTATTTAAAATAATATGTCCACTCACAGTACTATTGCGACCTTTCCGCTCGGAAAGCTCCTCGAGCGACACCCTCGAACTACCCGCGTAGTCGAGTCCGTCTCACGTCCGACCAGAGACTGTACAACAAATCATCAAATTAGTCAATCACGGTTGACTTGATCTTTTCCTAGTTTGACCAGGAAATTCTTATTTGACCACATGTTGACCAAGTTCCGTTTTATGGCACTTTAACCTTTTTAACTTTCTTTCCCGGTCATCGACTCCTTTTCAATTTACCGAAAGTCCGACTCAGCTTCCGAACTTTCCTTTATTACCTTTAACTTGACGTTAGGGTGTCACGCATTAATTCGTTGAATTACTATGGACACCTAACGTGTCATATTAACCAATATATTTAACCTCGAGTCGATTTACCGATTTATCATTTTCTCATAAATTCCAGTTATCTATTTCCGATAACAATTTAACATTTTACCGAATTAACCAACTAGTGTCCAACTTCATTGAACTTCAACCCTTTAACCATCTTTCTGAAAATACAACTTCCCCAAAGTGAAAGCTTTCCTTTAATGGAAACTTTCCCAAAATGGAAAGTTTCCCAAATTAACAGGTTTCCAAACTTAGAAGGTTTCCCAAAATGGCAACTTCCTAATTACGTCCAATTCCTCCGTAAATGTCTCAATTACGAAATAACCGTACTTTTTGACTAGAAGCTTAATAAGGATTCGATTTCTACCTCTTCGGCATTCTGCCGGTTTACGGCATCACCGGAATCTTCGCCGGATTCCGGTAACTTGCCGGAATTTCGCCAGAGTTTCCCCGTTTTCTGCGTCACCAAGTTACGACAACAAGACAACAACAAAAACAACACAATTTAGCATCACTTCAACAACACACAAACAACACAAATAGCACAACTCAGTAGCTCCAAAATCAGCTCACCTACACATCGATCCGAGGCAGAACACCAGTCCTCTGCCTCTGCCTCTGCCTCTGCCCAAGCACCAGCAGCTGCCCTGCAGCTCGCCTGAGCTTGAGAAGCTCACCAAAAAGGTCACCGGAGGAAGAAGAGGAGGAACCAGGGGGAACCCGAAACATTGGAACAGTGAGATGCAAATCTCTCGATTAGAAGTTCAAATCAAGGATTAGGTACAAGGGAATGAAGAAGAGGAAAGGAGAAACAAGAAAATCACCTCAGATCGTTGATTCACAACCTGAGTCGCCGGAAAACGGCGAACACAGTCTCCCTCCTCCCCCTCCGATCTCCTCCCTGCCGCACTAATCGGAGAAATTCCGAGAGGGGTTTTGTCAAGGGAAGGAAACTGAGTGATGTGGTGGTGGTGCGCCGGCGAGGAGACAGCTGGATGTGGCTGGGTCGAGCTGAGAACGCCGGAGACGAAGCGGAGTCGAGAGAGAGAGGAGGAGACTCGGTTGACCCGAGTCTGGTCTCTTTGACCGGGTTGACCGGTCTCTTCCTTAAATACCAAAATGAACGGCCCAGATTTGATCTTAATAAAGATCAACGGTCAAGATTCAAAGAAGGTGAAAAGTGAAAAGGTTAAATGGTAAAACTGATTTATCGGATTATAATTAAAAGTTACCGAAAACTTCGAAAATTCGTAGAAAATAAACCGAAGCTCCGAATAATAATCCGAAAATACCGGGAGACTCGTGTCGACACGTACTACAACATCGAGTCATCAATTCAGATATTTGGAGTACTTTTAAAAACTCGAAAATTAACTCGAGCGATAACTTATCGAATTGTCGATCGTAGTTAAAAATCCTCGGTAACTCGTAAACCTCGGTGAAAAGTAACTTTTGTTAACTTTAGAAGATTCGGGGTGTGACAATTCTCCCCACCTTATAAAAATTTCGTCCTCGAAATTTCTATACTCAAAGTCCAATACTGTGGGGGATAGTACCACTTAAAATAATAATATTGTTCTCCAATATCACTTCCTTCTGAGAACTCATTTGAAACGCCTCACGAATAGCATTGTCAAAACTCTAAACACATGCCCTTTACGCTCAACATAATAACTTCGACCAGTAACCAACCTCCTATCCCTTCTGGTTTAGCCAACTAAACACAACCCAATATTCTTACTAACCACAAGTGACGTCGTCACAATACTACTAATACTCATCTGATCCAATAACACCTCGCTTGTCGCGAGTAAAATTTCTTCAAGAACACTCGTATTCTTTCGTTGAATTTAGATATCAACTCAACACATTCCCTCTGCAGGAAATGACTATCACGCCTGAGGAGCAGGGTTCGATGTCACTAATGGATTTAAATCCTCTGGTAACACAATACCACGTGGAGCCAAATCTACTGACAACAAGTCCACGAGAAAACCATGGCGACTCGTGTTACACGAACCATCACCTCATTTGAACCAGGCTCCCTGATCTGGTTTACGCTTTCTAGAAACTATTCTGTCATGTTGTAGAGTAATTGTCTTCCCTGACTCTATCATTACTCAAACCACTTGTACACAAAGGACATGAACTGCCGTGAATATTAGCGTAAATCCAAAACCATAGCCTTTAAATCAGGGAGATACAAGTCTCCAGACATCGAGATCCCACCATACTTACTCCTCGCATGAAGACAATGGTCAGACTACGTACTACTCACGTAACTATTCTGACCACACAAATCCGGACCTTTTTACTCACAAGCCAACCATGAAATCGCTTGCTCAATTGTCACCTCGTGGAACTACAACGTACTTTACCACGGTAATACCTCACCGTACAACTCATAGGTGAGGTACCACTGACCTCCCCATCTCTTACTTTAACCTGGGATGACGCATAGTGCAGAACTTGCACTTCAACCATAACTGTGCGTCTATTAAACAATACCGCATCACAATCTGGGATAAACTTACCATTAGATGACTCCCAGAGCCTTACCCGCTCAACAGGGTTATTCCATTCCCAGATGCCTCCATTACCACATCGTCCGGTAATAACCAGCAACTTTGGACATTTAACTAGATCAGACATCTACATGAAATTTAGTGTCACTGGTGCACACCCAAAGGAACCCTTGATCAAAGCATCGGGAAATTAATTCCGCCTGAACTTAGCCACATTGATCACCAAGTATCCAGTTATCACCGCACTGGGTGAGTACACACCACAGAGTCAACTCGTACAACTGGTCAGTTTCTAACAAAACTGTCCCCCAGGCTCTGCCAGTTTACCATCCACCGCAACCTCTATTCGGTAAGATTCAAAATTCTCAATCGCTTACCACTCTAGATCTTAAATCACAAGGTCCACTGCCACACGTTAACATCCTCTCAGATCATAACTTAATCTGAACGTAGCTTAATCACTCCACGGTTTCCGATGGAGTGTTGCACAACTTAGCAACATACTTTACTACTCTTGTAACAATTTGGTTTCCAAAACCTTGACTCGTAACACCTTTGAGTCATCAAAGAAACTCTTTCCTCAGTTTCACTGCATTTCATACTCGCCGAAATGTTGACAATTTCGCAAGTCATCTCTAATGATCTTTCTTGCTACCACTTTACACTCGTGGCGCCAAGAATTGTCGTTAGGTCAATCATTCCTAACAAGTAGGGTCACTACTCAAATGACCAATGACCATAGCAATGCCTACAATAGTTTAATCCTCTCAGGATTTCTTTAAATTATCCTCAATAATTGATCTCCCAGATCTTAATCCTTATTCCCCATATCAAGATTGAGGATATTTTCTGTCGCTGCAGTGAAGGTAGCTTATGAACCCTAAATACGACTAAGTACACTTCCGGTTACAATACTAGATTAGACCACAGCCAGTGAGTGCACAATTTCCCATGCCATCAAGCTCAGTTAATCGTCCTCGAAGAAACCAAGTGTCATAACGGACGACTGGGACTGCAGATTCAAGATTGAGCAACTACAAACATTCTTGCTCAAATTAATGACCCAGTAAACCTTGCCTCACTGCTGTCCCTTCACCATTTCCGTGCATCTAACTCAACATGCACTCCGCCACCTACTAACGACATGTAATAATCTCGCTAACCATCATAAAAGTCGGAGCCACCAACAATAACCCACTTCCGACATATACTTAAATGGTTAGGCCATCTTCTGGACGTTTTGTACAGAAACTTCCAACCAAACGTCTCTAATCTCCGTTCTCACTAAATGGAACTCTCATGAGAAATTCTTAAGATGATGTCATCACTAGTATTAGTCACATACCTGGTGTCATTTTGACCACACATAACTGCACACCATAATTATGCCTTACCAGCATGTGCTACCCAAATTTCAACTTCACCACTTCCCTACACAGGAGGGTACACGTGCTCATGTGGGGTATACACATGTACATCTTCAACCGTCAAACAGTGCCGTTTGCACAACTACCGGTTCCTACCCACAATAATACCAAGTCCATCAAGGCTCGTATCACTATCTCCGGTACCCCAAGCACCCTTGGTCCGAGACCCGGTGGCTTGTTGCTACTTCCAACACGTTCCTTTAAATTCCGAAACTAATTACCTTTAATTACCACTAGTAACGCTTCCTCGATCTGAAAATCGATCTCTAATACAGCCAACCTGGAGACTCCTCCACTGGTGTACTAATTACAACACTTTGACCGCAGGTGGATAACTCACCTTGAGGTTGCCATGAGTCCTAAGATCTGGTGACACGATTAAATTCTTGCCTCCACGATAAATGGCCAAATGACCATTGTCACCTATAATTCAAATCACGCTTGGACTCACTAACGATTCGAATATTTCTAGTACCCCAAACATGGGTGGCTGGAGCTAAGAAGATCTAGTCGTAGCTGTCGACAACAATGTCAGCACCAAAGCTGACCCACGCCATTAGTTCTAGTGGCTGTCTCATAAAGCATCAAGTGATCAAAACAGCCTTTACTTCCTTAACATTCTTCAATAGTGTCACATCATGGACTCGTCACTAGAAAAAGTCCATTGATCACCAAATAACCCCACTCAACTTTCCTTGAGTCATTCCACTTTCATATGTCCGTTGGTTTCTCTGAAACCACACTAATGACGAACCTCAACAAAATCGTGGCAATCGTCAAATCTTAATATTCATCCCCTCAGAATAATCGCGCTAGGCGACTTCAGCTCCTTTTTCCATCACAGGATGCAACATCTTTCAGTAACTCGTACGACTCGTCACTGCTAAGAGCCTCATAACACGAACACCCAAGCCTTGTCTTAGGCTTCTACAGCATCCCTGTCAACGACCATGACAGCCTCCCAGGTGTGAATTAATCGTTTCACCACCGAGTACTCACACGTAAAGCTCAAACGTTAAACAACGTGAGTTTACAGCTCGATCCCCAACTCAAATCTCATAAATCAATGGGGAATACAAAAACATAAATACGTAACGAGCTTACCTTGTTCCTTACAGGAACTCTCTATGAGGTCGCGCGTACTGAGGCATAGTCTTGAAGATTCGATCGTTTATAGGACCACTCGGTCCATATCTCAATCAGGAAGTACTAACTCATATCCTCAATAAACACTAAGCGTCCAAGCATAAAATGCCGATGGATCCGCCGCGGTCGGACCATCACTCTATAGACACTAAGTGATACCAAGTATATGAGGTAGTAACAGGAACGATAACCTAATGCTCTGATACCATTGACAGGACCCACCCCGGATTAAACCCCTTTAACCCGAAGTAAATCCTGCGGGGACCACCTCAAGGGAACTTCTTACCGCAACTCCCTTGAAATGGCCAACCCTTCCTACACAACTAACTAAACCGGGTTAGTCAGAGCAGTCTATAGAGATGATTACCCAAAGAATTTCAAGCAGCAACGGAAATGATCGACTATGCCTCGACTCTCGTACGCGCTCGACCTCCTCTCAAGAACCCTGCATCACTGGGCATTTAAAAACGAAAGGCCCAGGGGAGAAACATTTAAAAACTGTTAGAGTGAGTGGACGAAAATCACATATAAAAACTTCATTTCCTGTAATGTTCTCCCAAAAGTATATCAATTTAAAAATCATTTATGCATGCCCACAATTACTAAATTTCCGCAAGTGCATAATAAGATAAACCAACAAGGAATATGGGAAGAGAAATGTTCACCAAACATAATAAGTCTGACCTCTCAGACTAGGGTCGGAGCTAAGAGCTCTAGTAGCGCCCTCACGCTACGCTATGCTAGCTAGATAAAATAATACGGTCAACCCTTATAATATCAACCTGACCTCTCAGGCTTGTCTGACCTCTCAGACCAGGGTCGGAGCTAAGAGCTCTAGAATATGTGATAACGGTCAACCCTTATAATATCAACCTGACCTCTCAGGCTTGTCTGACCTCTCAGACCAGGGTCGGAGCTAAGAGCTCTAGATAAAGTGGAAATGGTCAACCCTCATAGTGCACTACGTAGTTTGCCTGACCTCTCAGGCTAGGGTCGGAGCTAAGAGCTCTAGTAGCGCCCTCACGCTACTCTAACTAGCATATTTATTGGTCAACCCTTAAAATAAAAATTCATAACAAGACAATAATCAAATTCTCTTCCCAAAACAATTAATTAAAACAATTCCTTGTCATATATGCATAAAACCAATTTCCAACGAAGTCTCGGGTTCAATTCCATTCGTAGGACGGCCCTCACCGTCTATAACCATTTTCGGAAGAAAATAGAAAATCGAGTAATAACGTAAATACGTTCAAGAACCCGAGAGATATATAATTCTCGAAAACAATCATAAACATCATGCAATTAACTCAAAAATTAAGACATGCATTTATTTAAAATAATATGTCCACTCACAGTACTATTGCGACCTTTCCGCTCGGAAAGCTCCTCGAGCGACACCCTCGAACTACCCGCGTAGTCGAGTCCGTCTCACGTCCGACCAGAGACTGTACAACAAATCATCAAATTAGTCAATCACGGTTGACTTGATCTTTTCCTAGTTTGACCAGGAAATTCTTATTTGACCACATGTTGACCAAGTTCCGTTTTATGGCACTTTAACCTTTTTAACTTTCTTTCCCGGTCATCGACTCCTTTTCAATTTACCGAAAGTCCGACTCAGCTTCCGAACTTTCCTTTATTACCTTTAACTTGACGTTAGGGTGTCACGCATTAATTCGTTGAATTACTATGGACACCTAACGTGTCATATTAACCAATATATTTAACCTCGAGTCGATTTACCGATTTATCATTTTCTCATAAATTCCAGTTATCTATTTCCGATAACAATTTAACATTTTACCGAATTAACCAACTAGTGTCCAACTTCATTGAACTTCAACCCTTTAACCATCTTTCTGAAAATACAACTTCCCCAAAGTGAAAGCTTTCCTTTAATGGAAACTTTCCCAAAATGGAAAGTTTCCCAAATTAACAGGTTTCCAAACTTAGAAGGTTTCCCAAAATGGCAACTTCCTAATTACGTCCAATTCCTCCGTAAATGTCTCAATTACGAAATAACCGTACTTTTTGACTAGAAGCTTAATAAGGATTCGATTTCTACCTCTTCGGCATTCTGCCGGTTTACGGCATCACCGGAATCTTCGCCGGATTCCGGTAACTTGCCGGAATTTCGCCAGAGTTTCCCCGTTTTCTGCGTCACCAAGTTACGACAACAAGACAACAACAAAAACAACACAATTTAGCATCACTTCAACAACACACAAACAACACAAATAGCACAACTCAGTAGCTCCAAAATCAGCTCACCTACACATCGATCCGAGGCAGAACACCAGTCCTCTGCCTCTGCCTCTGCCTCTGCCCAAGCACCAGCAGCTGCCCTGCAGCTCGCCTGAGCTTGAGAAGCTCACCAAAAAGGTCACCGGAGGAAGAAGAGGAGGAACCAGGGGGAACCCGAAACATTGGAACAGTGAGATGCAAATCTCTCGATTAGAAGTTCAAATCAAGGATTAGGTACAAGGGAATGAAGAAGAGGAAAGGAGAAACAAGAAAATCACCTCAGATCGTTGATTCACAACCTGAGTCGCCGGAAAACGGCGAACACAGTCTCCCTCCTCCCCCTCCGATCTCCTCCCTGCCGCACTAATCGGAGAAATTCCGAGAGGGGTTTTGTCAAGGGAAGGAAACTGAGTGATGTGGTGGTGGTGCGCCGGCGAGGAGACAGCTGGATGTGGCTGGGTCGAGCTGAGAACGCCGGAGACGAAGCGGAGTCGAGAGAGAGAGGAGGAGACTCGGTTGACCCGAGTCTGGTCTCTTTGACCGGGTTGACCGGTCTCTTCCTTAAATACCAAAATGAACGGCCCAGATTTGATCTTAATAAAGATCAACGGTCAAGATTCAAAGAAGGTGAAAAGTGAAAAGGTTAAATGGTAAAACTGATTTATCGGATTATAATTAAAAGTTACCGAAAACTTCGAAAATTCGTAGAAAATAAACCGAAGCTCCGAATAATAATCCGAAAATACCGGGAGACTCGTGTCGACACGTACTACAACATCGAGTCATCAATTCAGATATTTGGAGTACTTTTAAAAACTCGAAAATTAACTCGAGCGATAACTTATCGAATTGTCGATCGTAGTTAAAAATCCTCGGTAACTCGTAAACCTCGGTGAAAAGTAACTTTTGTTAACTTTAGAAGATTCGGGGTGTGACAGCAATAGTTGGCACACTCTTTTGCTCAATCTTGTTAGCATGTACCTTTAGGTTATGCTCTTTGATAAATTTTTCTTTTCCGTCTGAGCTTCCTTGCTCTAATGGGTCTGAATCAGACTTATCTAAAGGGGATTCATACTCTTCTTCTGACACAGAGTCTTCTGAATTCAGTCCTTCATTTACCGATATTTCACTGTGACTCTTCAAATGGTCTTTTAGCAGCAAAACTGGCTTATAATTACCACTCTTTGCTGACGATCTCTGATATTGGTCTTTAAATCCCAGAGTGGTAACGCTTACAACGTTGGTAAGTCGAGATTCCTAAAAGAATTTGTTATCATTTTCAAAACCAATCATTTGTGGATTCTGAACTATCACCTGCTGAAGAAGGAAGTCATTTTCAATTAATACATCTGCTCCTTGACTTTCACATTGCCATATAATTTTAATGATAAAAGTTCCTCCTCCTAAGGAAACTTTAATATCACGAGTCATTGTATCCATGATTATTTCATTCTCTCTCATGGCTATTCCAGTAACTGATCTTGAAGTCTTTTCCTAATATTCTTCAGATATGTCATATCTTTTTGCAAGAGTATACACTAACCCACTATCTACAAACGCATGTAGATGATACTTCCTATATTAGGGAAATTTCAATCATATAGTGATTTAATTGCTGAATCTGCTTGTCTGGACTTGCTTTACTTGTTTTTTATTTTCTACTGTTTTGCCAGGCAGCTCAATGAAATGATTGATTTCTCTTTTATCTGGCTCGTTGATGGGATCAAAAGATTTAACCTGTTGTATAACAGGTTATGTAATAAAGTCTTATCTCTACCTTAGTGCCGAATCATTGATGGAATCAAATGACTCCTTTAATACCTTGTTCTGGCTTAATAAAGTTACTAACTTCATTCTCTTCAAATCTACGTCCAAGTTATGTCCCTGTTGCTCATTGGTTTCGTAGAATTCTTTATATTCTTGTTCAACCATAATGCGAGCTTTTTTGTCTTTAGTTTTTCTTCATAATTCTTTAATGAAGCATTCTTGATGATAGGTTTCACCTATTTTTTACAGTACATGAGAATTGAATTATTATCATCGCAGTTACAATAATCATATGCAAATCTTCCTGGATTGGGGTGGAAGTTACTGATAATATCAGTAGTTTATTCCTTCCAATTTAGGATCATTAGGACAAATATAGGACGAAGTCCTTCGTCTTCTTCTTCAGAACTTTCTCAAGTGTTTTCTATTTCACTTTCCGATGGAAACTCAAGAGAATATATTGAATCATTTTCTTCATTAGAATATGCTATCTCAAAACCCTTCAGGTTTGCATATTCTATTGCTGCATCCTATTCTTCAATTAAAACCTCAGAGATCTCTTGTCATTTTTTAAACATTCATTTGCATAATGTCCTTTTGCCTTGCAAAGCCAACATCTGCACTTCTTTACTTCTCGAAAGGAATTCGAGGAGTTGGTTCTTTTTCTTTTAAAAAATCTCTTCGTTGGAGGATATCTTTTCTCTACAGAGCTCTTTTTGAAGGAGCTTTTCCTGAATTTATACTTCTTTTTGGAAGCAAAATTCTTTCTCTGCTTGATGCTAGATAACCTTTTCTTATATTTTTTCTCTCTATGTGACATCCCCACTGCGTTGGTGTCTTAAATATCTTGGGACACATATTTTCAACTCATCTGAATTATTTCTTCCTAGTTTTGGATTTTTTGTTTTCAACACATTGCTTTCTCAGGAGTTTCCTCTCAGAAATTCCTCCCACCGTAAAGAACAACAAAGGATTTTCTTCTAAAAATTGTGCTACTGCATCGTCCATGATTTTGGTAACTTCCTGTAATAAGTTCTGACAAAGTCTTCATTATCTAGGTCTCTAATGGTACAGTAGTAATTTTGGAACTCATTAGTGTATTCTTTAAAGTACCTCATGTGAGGTTTGAACTCGTGAACTCAAAATTATTGATTAAACACCTTAACCAACCAAACCACAACTCACTGACTATATGTATGATAACACTTTAAGTATCTTAGGGAACCTTTATATGATCTGATATTTTAACACACCACTACCAGAACAACTACTTTAGCTGACAAAATTTTTTCGTCTGCTAAGTAAAAAATTTCGTCTGCTAAAGTCTTAACCGACGAAACGTCTTCGGCTAAAAAGTCGTTGGGAAAAAGCCGTCTACCAAGACTTTAGCCGATGAAATTACTGTTCATCATCGGCTAAAGTCATTTATTTAGCTGAAAAAGAAATTTTTTGTCACTTAAAGTCTGGACTTTAGCCGATGAATTTTTAGACCTTAGCCGACGAAATTTTATTAAATTTCGTCAGCTAAAGTTATTTATTTAATTTATTTTTATTTATTTAATTTTAGCCGACGAAACTTATTAAATTTCGTCGGCTATAGTTAGTTATTTTATTTATTTTTATATATTTATTTTTATTTAACTTTAGCCGATAAATTTTAATAAAATTCGTCAACTATGGTTATTTATTTTATTTTTTTATTTCCTTTCTTTTTTTATTTATTGTATTTTTGATTAATTTTTTTTTTCTGGTTTTTCATTTTTCCACTAGTGGAGGAGAAGAAGAGGAGGAGGAGAAGAAGGAGGAGGAGGCTAGGCTGGCAGAGAAAGCTCATGATCAGAGGAGGCCGAGAAGCTAGGAGAGGAGGAGAAGGCTAGGAGAGGAGGAGAAGGAGTTAGAGGAGGAGGAGAAGGAAGAGAGTGGGATGAGGAGTTGCTGTCGTCGGAGAAGGAAGAGGAGGAGAAGAAGAAAAATAAAAGATTTAGAAAAAATTTAAAATTTTCGACGGGGATTTTGAAAATTTTGAACTTTAGCTGACAAAATACCCTAATTTCGTCAGCTAAAATTTCAAATTTAGTTAGATAAAGTTTAAAATTTTCAAAATCCCGGTCGAAAATTTTTAATTAACTTTAACCGAAAAATTTTAATAAATTTCGTCGGTTATAGTTATTTATTTATTTAAATTTAGCCGACGAATTATCCTAATTTCGTCGGCTATAGTTATTTATTTATTTTATTTATTTAACTTTATCCGACGAATTACCCTAATTTCGTCGGCTAAAACCGTAAACCCTATACGTAGAAGCTTCAAACAAAAAAAAGTCGTGAAATAAAATGTCACGCCCCGAATCTTTTGAAGTTAATAAAAGTCACCTTTCACAGAGATTCACGAGTTACCGAGGATTTTTAATTGCGATCGGTAATTCGATAAGTTATCGCTCGAGTTAATTTTCGAGTTTTTAAAAGTACTCCAAATACCTGAATCGATGACTCGATGTTGTAGTACGTGTCAACACGAGTCTCCCGGTATTTCCGGAATATTTTTCGGAGCTTCGGTTTATTTTCTATGAATTTTCGAAGTTTCCGGTAATCTTTAATTATCAATCCGGTAAATCAGTTTTACCATTTTACCTTTTACTTTTCACCTTCTTTTGATCTGAACCGTTGGATCTTTCAAGATTGAATCTGGGCCGTTGCATTGGCTATAAATAGAGGAAGAGAGAGTTGACCCGAGTCAAACCCAACTCGGGCGTTGACCCGAGCCAAACTCTCTCTCTCTCTCTCCGTTCGGTCTTCAGCTCCGCCGCCCTTCACTGCCGCGTCCGGCCGACCCACACCGGCGCGCTATCACCGAAATGTTTCTTTTTTCCCCTATTACTAAACCCCCAAAGCAATTTATCCACTAAACCCAAGACAAGGGAGATCGGCCGAGGTGAAGCACGGCTGTGCTCGTCGGAGATGGGCCAGCTCAGGCGATCTTCTTGGTTCGTCATTGGTAGGTCTTCTTCGCCTCATCATTCTCTTAACTCTCTTGGCTTGGGGGGTTCAATTTCGAACCTTAGTATGAACTGTCCTAATTCTGTTCCTCTGCATTGTTCCGGTGTGGCGCCGACGACGAAGCTTTGAGTTTCAGGCCGACTTCTGGAGCTCAGGTGAAGCTATCAAATGAGGTTGGAGGTCGAGTTGAGTTGGCTTGGCAGCTGGAGGAGTTGCACTGTGGCGACTGCTGGGTTGCACGAAGGTGAGGCTTCGGGGATAAGTGGGGAAGTTCTGTCTTTGAGCTTTGAAGTTGTTTTGGGAGGATTATTCTGTTAGAGTTTGATTGAGATTGGAGGATTTGATAAATTTGGGTTTTCTGCTCAATTCAGGTCTAGTGTAAGCTTTATTGATTTTGGGATAAGCTTCTGTCCTTCAGTTATTTTGGCCGAGGAGAAGCATCTGGTTCATGGAATTAGAGGTTTACAGGTGAGTTAGAACTAGGTTGTTGTTGTTGTGATAGTTGTTGTGGTGCTCTCTTACTGAATTGGAGTTGTGTTGTTTTGTGCATGTGGTCGAGAACTTGGTGATCGAGAAACGGGGAAACTCTGGCGAAATTCCGGCAAGTCACCGGAATCCGACGAAGATTCCGGTGATACGGTAAAACCGGCTGAATGCCGAAGAGGTAGGAATTGATTCTTTCAACAACCTAATTGTCGTAAAGCTTCCGTAAATTAAAGAATTGGATTAATTACGGTTAATTGAACAAAAGAAGGAAGTTCTATTTTGGGAAACTTCCCATTTTAAGGAAGACTTACCAATTTAGGAAACTTTCCATTTTGGGAAACTTTCCCTTTATGGAAGGTTACCAGTTATGAGGAAAGGTTAAATCGGTAAATCGACTCAAGGTTAAATGTACTGATTAGTGTGACACGTTGGGTGTCCATAGTAATTCAACGAATTAATACGTGACACCCTAACGTCAAGTTAAAGTAATAAATGAAAGTTCGGAAGCTGAGTCGGACTTTCGGTAAATTGAGTAAGAGTCGATGACCGGGAAAGAAAGTTAAAAAGGTTAAAGTGCTAAAGAAAGGAACTTGGTCAACACGTGGTCAAACAGGATTCCTGGTCAAACTAGGAAAAGACCAAGTCAACGATGAAATGACTAATATAGTGGTTTGTTGTACAGTCTCTGGTCGGACGTGAGACGGGCTCGACTACGCGGGTAGTTGGAGGGTTTCGCTCTAGGAGCTTTCCGAGCGGAAAGGTCGCAATAGTACTGTGAGTGGACATATTATTTTAAATAAATGCATGCCTTAATTATTGAGTTAATTGCATGGTGTTTATGATTGTTTCCGAAAATTATATCCTTCTCGGGTTCTTGAACGTATTTACATTATTACTCAATTTTCTATTTCTTCCGAAAATGGTTATAGACGGTGAGGGCCGTCCTTCGTATGGAATTGAACCCGAGACTTCGTTGGAAATTGGTTTTATGCATATATGACAAGGAATTGTTTTAATTAATTGTTTTGGGAAGAGAATTTGATTAATGTATTGTTATGAATGTTTATTTTAAGGGTTGACCAATAAATATGCTAGCTAGAGTAGCGTGAGGGCGCTACTAGAGCTCTTAGCTCCGACCCTAGCCTGAGAGGTCAGGCAAACTACGTAGTGCACTATGAAGGTTGACCGTATCATTTCATTAGAGCTCTTAGCTCCGACCCTGGTCTGAGAGGTCAGACAAGCCTGAGAGGTCAGGTTGATATTATAAGGGTTGACCGTTATCACTTTATCTAGAGCTCTTAGCTCCGACCCTGGTCTGAGAGGACAGACAAGCCTGAGAGGTCAGGTTGATATTATAAGGGTTGACCGTATTATTTTATCTAGCTAGCATAGCGTAGCGTGAGGGCGCTACTAGAGCTCTTAGCTCCGACCCTAGTCTGAGAGGCCAGACTTATTATGTTTGGTGAACATTTCTCTTCCCATATTCCTTGCTGGTTTATCTTATCATGCATTTGCTGAAATTTAGTAATTGTGGGCATGCATAAATGATTTTTAAATTGATTTACTTCTGGGAGAGCATTACAGGAAATGGAGCTTTTATATTTGATTTTCGTCCACTCACTCTAACAGTTTTTAAATGTTTCTCCCCTGGGCCTTTCGTTTTTAAATGCCCAGTGATGCAGGGTTCTTGAGAGGAGGTCGAGCGCGTACGAGAGTCGAGGCATAGTCGATCATTCCGTTGCTACTTGAAATTCTTTGGGGGTAATCATCTCTGTAGTCTGCTCTGACTAACCCGGTTTAGTTAGTTGTGTAGGAAGGGTTGGCCATTTCAAGGGGGTTTCGGTAAGAAGTTCCCTTGAGGTGGTCCCCGCAGGATTTACTTCGGGTTAAAGGGATTTAACCCGGGGTGGGTCCTGTCATAAAATATGACCGGTAAAGTCTCGTTACCGATAGTTACAGTCAACACAATTTTCCGTTCTTTCTCCCTAGAGGTAGCCCTATCTCCGGTGGTTATTTTTCATACAATTTTTATACCGCTGGTTGCGTCTCATCGATTTGAAACTATTTTCAGTTGAAGTTCTAGGCAAAATACGTAATTTAGACTGTCAAATGACCGTTTCCGTGCGTTAAGGGGTTTGACTTACGAGATTGACCGTAAGGATCGAGCCCTTAATGTTGTCGGATCAAGTTACATTTTTATCCTATAGGCATTTTTCGACATAATGATCATATCAGACGGTCGAATTTTTGTTTCTCAAGTTTGATCATCTGAATCACAACATGCCTACTAATGTTGTATAACTTGTTTACTAAGTTTTAAGTAAATGTCCCGTTTTAAAAACAAACTCTACTTAGAAACTTCAAACACAAAAAAAGTCATGAAATAAGATATGATCGGAATGGTGAAATACGTCTACGGTTGAAAACTCACGTAATTCCGGTAATGTCTCGGTGCCGATAGTTGCTGTTAATACAATTTAGAGGTTTGACTTACGAGATTGGTTGTCCGGATGAAACCCTTAAATTTATCTGATCAAGTTGATTTTTTACCATAGACATATTTCAGCATATTGATGATATCTGACGGTCGTATTTTTGTTTGTGAATTTTGATGACCGAAATCACAACATGCCTACTATTTACCATTATTTATCCCTATAGAGAGCACTACCATCGAGGGGTAAATGTTTCAAAATTTTTAGATGGGCAGTTGAGTCTCATCATGTGACATTTTGTTGTGTTGAAGGTTCAACCAAAATACCTCATATAGATGCAGATATAGACATTTTCGTATGTTAAGTGGTTAGAAAAACTGTATTTTAAAGCTTTAAACGAAATCAAAAGGCCAAAAAACCCATATGAATGAGTTTGACTCGTACGGCTGTTCCGCTTCCAGATTAGTATTACAATAGTCAATCGGATACTGAAATATCTGTAGTGCAATTTTGTAAGTAAAATGTTATTTAGCCGACGAAATACCTTAATTTCGTCGGCTAAAGTTCACATACTATAGCCGACGAAAAAATTAGTTTAGCCGATGAAACAAAATTTCATCAGCTTGTTTTTGGTTATTTCATCGACTAGTCTTTTTTTTGGTAGTGTAAGGAACCAGGTCTCGTCGACGTGCATTGAATGCGGTCGGACGGATGGGTTTATGTAGATATCCAAAGAGGGAGGCTTGGAGGTGGTCTTGACTCTTGGTTTCAACGAATGGTGGCGCAAGCCTTGATCCAATCAGATCTTTTCTACAATTCCTTGCTTTTTTGTTTTCCAGATTTGGTTTTAGAATGTGGTAACAGTGAAGGTTTCTTTAGGGCTGGAGGTTCTCTTCCGATACGACATTCATTGATTCGGGTGAGTGATGCAATTACCAGGTGCTTCGCCGGCGTAGTCGATTTGACAAAGATTGGGGACCCAAGACGGAGGCAATGTAGTGATCCTAGAGGCTCATCTATGCTAGGGCTATGATGGGCTGGATCCAAGGCCTAGATTATTTAGGTCTCTATCTGAAGATGGGCTAGCAGTGGGCCTGCTGGTTCTTGGGCTTGGCATGCAGGCCCAATATGGGTATTTACTTGTGTTTTGCTTAAGTTTTTTACATTCGTAATTTTAATTTGGTTAGGTGTTGAAATAAGTTACCATACTCTTATGGTTGACAGTGCACGCAATAGATGCACCTTTTGGTTTTTCATTTATTGTTGTTTAATAGTTTTGGATACTGGTGGATTATGTCACGGTAAGTGTATGCAGCGTGTCATGTTTGTCCTAGTGAGGCGACGAGTTTCTTATTTTGTTAAATGCTCGTATCCTCCTAGTGACAGGATGAAACTTATAATCACTAGTAATGTCCAATGATATCATACCCGAAAAGCTGATAGATATAGTAACTTATGGCTCTACATGAGCAGTTTTTTTCTAGTATGTCACAAAAATTATAAAGCAAATAGAATAGTCAACGATTATGTTTGTTAAAATGTATAAATTTTGTAGACATGCCTAATATTAATTTAAAGCGTTTTTATAGTATGATGTTTAGGTATGCACTTTTTTGTATTTTGATATTTTATTATTGGTTATGAGTCATACACTTCCGGCTCTAGTTATTTAAAAAACAGGAACCAAGTCTCGTCGTTGTTAATTGCGCAACTCCCCGGACCACATAGGTCCAGTAATAGTAGAAACCAAATATACTAATTAGCCTGTCACAAATACTGTTGCCAATTAAACTTGAGACACAATTAACAACGTACAATAAGTATTACATTTTCTTGACCAACAAAAAACATTACATTAGATTACACGACAATTAACCAATATAAACTTGCATCGAGACCTCAACATTTCCCATGCTTTCCTTGGTTTTGTGAAGCATCAAAGTACATTTTTCTTTGTCTTCATGGACGAAACTCCCCTCCCTCTTCACCAAGGCCAATGAAACCCACAAAACAAAGCCAGAGACAAAACCATCAAAAAATATTAAAGATCCAAATTAGTTTCTCTCTGTCTTCACTCCTCCTTTCCTCAGCACGACCGTTACACTGTCTCAAAAAAAGAACAGTTAGGGCGGTTAGGACGGACATTGCCGCTGAATCTCCTCCTCTTCTTCTAGTATGTGATCGTCATCGGCCGTCGACGCTGATGATGGAGCCGCCGGATTAGCTGACAGTATGCAAATGACAATGTCTGTGAAGGCACTGATAATGTCCTTGTGGGCGTCTCCAGGATTTAACTGAAGGTAGCACAAGAGCAGCTCATGTAGATATTCCAAGTCGCTTTTCAACACATCCACCACATTGTGATCTCTATCATTGTTGTCTATATGATCTCTATCTCTAGCTTCGAGCATCTCCTCCATAGATTTTCGGAAATCCAAGTAAGGATTTGAGGAGTACTTGGCAACAGTAACGCCTCTGGTGAGGAAGACATCGTTGCAGTTGGGTTTGGTGTCTGGGGACTCGACGATGGAGTTGGAGCGACCGGGGGAGGAGAAGAAGAAGCGTTGGGAGGCGAAGACGGTCGCAAAGTCAGGCGGGGAGTCAGTGGCGGCTGCTTCGGAATCGGAGGAGGAAGAGCAGAAGAAGTCGTCGGAGGCGGTGAGGGATTTGGAAGTGGATTGATCCGAGGAGTTGGAATCGTGATGATAGAGGGTGTTGACGTTGTTGGTGATCATGAGTGGTGGGTTTGGGTGAGGGTGGTCTTGGTCGGAGGCTTGAGGTGGGTTTTGGGTGATTAGGGGTAGGCATTTGAAATTGGGGAAGCAAAGGTGGAGCTTCTTCTTCCATAGGAGTTTGGACATCTTTTAGTACTAGTACTTGGAGAAGAGAGAGACGGAGAGGGAGGATGTTGTTTATGGTGAGAGGTACAAGAGTGAGAGAAAGAAGGGGAGAAGTTGGCTTTTATTCGGCACATATTCGGCACAAAAAGTGGTTATGTTTGTTTACTTTTAATTTTATTGTTTTTTCCTTGGATATGTATCTTCATTTTTTTCTTTTTTTGAAAAAATGTATATATGTATCTTCATTTTTGTTCTATATATGTATGTAGAAGTAACTTACCAATAAAATATATTGAGACAAACTTCAAAACTAATTAAATTTTTAACTCATTGATCTCTTTTGATATATTCAATGACCTAATCTCTACTACAATAAAGCCGGCAGATCAATAAAATCATCAAATTATGTTCTGACAATATTACCTCTATTACATTGGTTTTAGATACTAAGAACAAAGGTTAATATGATAAATAGTAAAATAAAAATAAATAAAAAAATAATTAAGGAGAGAAAAATTGATAGTGAGTTTATAACTGGATAAATAACTAGTTTATAGAAATTGTGAGTCCGTGCAAATACACGAGTAAAAGGCTAGTACAAATAAAAAGGAAAAAACCCTAAAGCGGCCGTCGTACACCAACAACAAACCTTTGTCTCGTCCGACGGTAAGCGTGGCTTTGACGTCGCTTGACCTTTTTGCCGGACAAAAGTTTCAATGGTTTTCCAGTCTCTAGGATCTTAGGGGCATGAAGTCTTGATCTTGATTTGGTTTTTCTAGTTTTACTGCTTCTTTGTGACTTGGCCTTCGTGGTTCTAATTTCATGAGAAGGCGCTGCGAGGTCTCCATACCGACAGAGACACTATGACGAGTAGGGATCTTGATCCAAGCGATGATGATAGCTTGACGGTGACATCGTAGATGAGGAAACGATGGTTCAAGGAAGGCGTGCATTGGTGTGCACATTTTTTCACAGGGAAGGAAAGTGGATCTGGGCTAAGTCAATGGTTTGGGCATAGTGTTCTAATGCTTCTTGGGGTTGGATTGAGCTACTAGTATAGGTTTTTTATTTTCTATTTAGTTTATTTTGGCTAATTTATTTCCTAAGCCCATACTTATTGGGCCTCTAACGGATAAGTTAGTTTTTTGCTAGTTTTATTCTGTGTAAACTCCAATTTGTTTGGAAAGCTATAGTTCTAGGTGTGCCTCTATCTGCTACATTTACTATGTTTAACCTGTAATGATTAGGTATAGTCTATGAGCTACTGTGGGTACTACCTCAAAATTTGTATCTACCCATTGCGAGGTAAATGAAGAGTATGTAATCATTTTTTCTGGTTTGAGCGTAATATCAACATGATATTAATTCAAAATATGAACCTAATACAATTTGCTATTTGAAAAAAAGGTATGAAAAAGTTGCAAATTAAAGCCTAAACCCTAGCTTTCGTCAAAGAGCGTTTATGTTTGGTCCAACGACACGCCCTTGTGATGGCGGCGTCAGACGGGCTAGAGGGGACCGAGAATCCTAGTGTAGAAAGCCATGTTTGAGCAGAGAATGCGCAACGGTTTTGTTGTTTCTGTCAAGGAAGAGTGGCGTGGTTTTGGAGGCGGGTGGATAACTTGGATTCCTTCTTTCATGAGAGAATGCTGGCATGGTGGTGACATGTGTGGGTGGTTTTTGGGGTGCGTAAGATTTATAGGCCTAAGACCGGATCAGTCTCAATCTGTTTTGGGTTTGGTAGTTCCTTATGGAGAGCGGCGATGGGGATTAGTGGTGGTGCTAGCTGTTGGGGTTGGGATGTTTGAGGTTGAGAAGGATGATGGTTTGCTTGCAGTGGAGGGGCATGCCACATGTGGTGACAAGGTCGACATAGCTTCTGAGCGTGGTGATTTTTTTTATCTGGTAAATAACGTTAAATGTTACAATTAGTCTTTCTTGAGTATAACTCACAACCTCTCACTTACTAAGAGGAGACTATACTGCTAGACCAAAGGGTAATGGGCGTTAGGGTCTGAGTTCGGACCACTTATTATTATTTTTTTGAAATATAACCATAGGTTTTCATTAATAGACAAAATCCAGAATGACATCATACAAGAGTCCTGACAAAGAGGGCAATCAAGCAGAACCATTACTTTGAATTCTTACGCTCATTCTAAATCTGAGGATCACAAGATCCCTCTAACGCGATCTGGGCAACCCACTCCTATCCAAAGTGAACCGCCATTACCAATGCCACCTGCTCGATCACCCTTATTCTAGGAAAACCCTAATAGAGAGGGGCCGACAATTTATTGTACAAAAAATAATAAAATAAAGCAGAAGAACTAAGCCAAGCCTGATGCTAAGAAATTGTTCAAAAAAAACAAAAAAATAGAAAATTAAAACTTTTCCTTGCCCTTTGCTGAAGAGGTAAGAGATGCAGGCTGATAAACAAGACTAAGCGTCAGAGACATCTCAGTGTGCTCATTTGCCCGTTGCTTCTTGTTTTTGCTTCCAAGAGGACGTCCCAGTTTCCTTTTGCTTGGCACCGTAATCTTCAGCGTCATTGCATCAGTTCCCCCAATAGATGATTCCACAACATGTTTGTCAAAAACTAGACCTTGAAGAAATGAAGGCCTATTGCCATTCCTTCCATCTGCATACCTAGTGTCAGACCCAACTCCTCCAAGCCCAGTCATAGGCCTACTCAACAGCCCAACTTCCATTTGACTCATCCCTCAGTCAAACCTAAACTTTCTTGATGAAAATCTCAGGAGATTTTCATCCTTTGTCGCTGTTCTTTTGTTCTCCGTTGTGCTTAGTCTGACCCCGTCATCGACCAGCAGCCTCGTTGTGGCGATTGTCCCATCACCCTCCAACAGAAAGCCAATCTCCATGCCTGGAGTCTGAACCGATCCCCCTCCGAATCGGATCCCATGGCCTGGGTTGCTGGCATAGTCAAACCATGGTCACACTCTCAACCTCCGTGAGCAAAGAAACCGCACTCCCTGCAAATTCCATGGCACTTCTCAACCTTGAAACCTAAGTGGACCGAGATCTCTAGCGAGAAATCAGAGTCACGCTCGGTCAGGATTCAGCGTCGAATATCCAACACCACCCGGATCTTTTGAATCTTCTCTTTTATCTGTATCGCTCCCACATCTGGGCGCACAAAGGTTCCTAATCCATTGCCAACATGAGACAACACCTTCTCGTTTCTCATCGTCATTCGGAGACCCGAGATAGCCAGCCAGACCTCTAGGTGATGGAGCGGAACCGCCTCCACCGGGCTAATCCTTTTATATGCCGCTAGCACAAGCATACAACCGCTGAAATACCATGACCCTCCATCAAGGATCAAATCTCACTCTACTTTCTGTTCGATCTGAAACACAAAGACGTCGGGCTCATCTTCACTGATCAGCGGCCTTTCCTTCAGGTTCCACACCCCGGACATCGCTACCGCGAAAATAGGTACCACCGCCTTTTTCATCCCCAAAAGCCTCCCACAAAGGTAAAAGTAGGGATCTATGTCCCCATCCAAGCTCACTGGCTCTTCTCTCATGACTCGACTATGCGCCGTCACCATCTCAGTCAATTTGGCCGCTGCTACAAAACCCTAGCAGAGAACCCCACAGTTGCAGTTTGGACCACATATAAGTTCGATCGAATAAGGAAAATATTGGTTAGTTTGAGGTACTTCTTTTTACCCACCAAAAGGGTCATATCCTGTCTGCCTATTTCTGCTTCACTGTTCATGTAAACTCTACAAACTATTTGCACTCCTAATCAACCTCGATGCCCAATAGTCCCGTCTTATTCTGATTTATATTGCATCATTGCATGGTTATAAATTATAATTAATTGCATGGATGCAATGACTTATGTTATTGCGGATTGTGGCATGGTGATATATATAGAGAGAGGACTTTTCCACTAATAAATTCCTTGTTTTGATATATACGAGGGATTAAAAATTACACCAACTTTTTGATCACATATCAGCATCTTCGTTGATCAATATTTAGATGCATATATGTAGATTATATTTACAAAATTTCATCTAATTTGGTGATAGTTAAGGCTTCGAACTTACTAAAATCAATTGATTGATCAAATCTGTCAAACCTGAACCGTTCATACTTTAATTTTTAATTTGTAGTTTTGAGCACCTTAACGATTACAAATTTAAATGAAATTTTGCATAAATAATCTACTCATATAGAACTACATATGAAACGGTGGAGATATGAACTACACAAGATCATGCAAGCTTAGATCATAAAGATCCATTCAATAGTCTTTTATCTGAGATTAAAGAGAGGTATGAAAAGCAGCTACTTATGCAAAAAGAAAATACCGTGAAGCAGCTTTCTAGGATTCTTGTCTTCTCTTTTAATTTTTGAACCTACTATTGAACCTCACAAAGGCTGCCCCATAGGATCAACTAAAAGTAAGAAAACCAACTCTACAACGCGAGAACCTTCACATTTTGAGGTAGTGGAAAAGACACTAAGAAAATGTAGCGGTTGCGGCAATATTGGTCATTATCAGAACAAATGTCCATCTATTAATATGTCTGCTCCATCAGGAACACAGTGAGGTAAATATCTAAAGCTCTTTTTATGTTAGTCATAATTGTTTGTTTACTTTCCTTAGTTACTTTCATTCGGTTCATGTATCTGTCAACTTTATGTTTTTTAATACAGTATAGAAGCTTGGTATTAGAAACTCTATGTATTTTGTGGAGTTTAATTATTGTCTTGGAATGTGGAACATGTACTTCTTTAGTAATTCTCAATGAACCTCCCAAGGTGCTCCATTTGTTCTTGATAAATATTTGCCTTCTGTTTTATGAATATTTTCTTCTCGCAAATTTGTTAGTTAATATTTAAAGTTTTGGTTATCTAACTGATGATATTCCATTCCAAGTTTGTTGGTTAGCTTGCAATGGACTACTCCCAATACAACGAAGTGTGATTAGTTTTTCATTTGAACTCCATTGTTCATTAGTTTGATTACATATGGTGAAAGTTATATTTGTATATATGACCAGGAGAGAAATCGTAGTTCGTGCAGACATAAATATGATGTAGAAGTTGAATTTGTGTTTTGTTATATCAATTTCACTTGAGTATTTCTCTTGTAGTTGAGATTTGCTCAATAGAGACTGTTGGAAAGGAAGCAACATTTTTGAGATTGCTAATCGATGAGACAACTGTTAGAGCTTTTTGTTAGAACAAATTTTGGCATTGTAACTCAATAGATGTTCATGAAGCAATACAACTTTTGTATATTTTAGATTTGAGAGTTATATTGGGATAATGAATGAATTTTATTGTTTATATTGGTCAAACTCTTGTGAAAGACAAATAATCTCTTCTCTGACAAATAACCCTAAAAATATCATTTGAGAAAAATTGAGACAAGGAAATAAATTGATAAAAAAGAAAAAAATGAGAAAAAGGAAAAAAGATGACGAAAAAGAAAAAATGAGGAAAAAAAATGACGGAAATGAAAAAATTGGAAAAAAGAAATAAACTTAAGGATATTTTAAAAAATAAAGAAGAGTGTATAGAAAATAATAATAAAATAATAGAAAAATGTGTAGATATTATCTTGAGGCGTGTTAAAATTAGTTTCCTAAAACAAATATAAAAAGTAGATGGCGCCACAGACAGTTGTAATGAGCACGACTGAGATTAGGAACCAGCTGTAGTTGAATTGACTGACTTTCCTTTTCTGAACTCAAATCCGATGAAGACCAGGGCTTCCCTTCTCCTCTTCCTCTTTATCTCACTCATTTCCACCTCCGCCACCTTCACTGTCAACCCTTTCAAAGTCAAGCAGATCTCATGGAACCCCAGGGGTAACCTCTCTCTTTCTCAATAAAGATTCAAACTTGATCTTCTTCCTTGATGCGATTGGATCATCAATTTCAGAGCTTTCGTGTACGAAGGTTTACTCTCCGAGCTGGAATGCGACCACTTGATTTCCATTGTGAGTTTGTTTTCAGTTTCTCTCACATTTCTGTTTAGATTTCTGTAACTGAAGACAGTCCGGTTTTTGTGGGATTAGGCGAAATCGGAGCTGAAGAGATCGGCCGTCGCCGATAACTTGTCCGGTCAGAGCAAGCTCAGCGAGGTCCGCACCAGCTCCGGCATGTTCATCCCAAAGGCCAAGGTTTCTTCTTCTCTCGCATCATTTCTATTGGTCAATGTCTGTGCTTTGCCTGTCTCTACTGTTTTGGGGGAAAGAATGTTACTTGGATTAGAGTATTAGACAATGTGGACTTGTATAGGGGTCTTGATTGATTTTGATTGCGACGCATTTTGCGTAATTTCAATTCTTTTTGTAGGATCATATTGTTGCCGGTATAGAGGACAAGCTGGCGACATGGACATTTCTCCCGAAAGGTAAGTAGAGTACATGAGCATGCTTCTTTTCATATCACATTGAATGTCTAGTTACTCTTGAGTACTTAAATTAGTCCCGTGCATCTTTCAATTCGATTGTCTTGGAATCAATTCATCCCCTTTAGTCGAGTCCTTCAGAATTGCATGTATTCATCTGTAGAGCTTAATAGCCAATACGAATTTATTAGATTTGATCAAGTATGACTATTGTGAGAATTCATGTCTGAATGGTTTAATTTCTCAGCTCATAGTTGATGAATTCATAAGTTCAGTTTCTAATTGGGACTTCCTACAAGTTTATGGGAATTGGCTCTGCTGATTTTGCTCAGCAGAGTGGTAATTTGAAATTACCATGGAAGTGTCATAAGGCCCACAGAGAGGGTGCCATAACTGGCAGTCTGCTGGCTGATTGAATTCAGGGAGTGAAGCATGAAGCTAAGGCTCCATCGTGTTCAAATTTGATAAAGAGGGAAAACTAGTAGCTAGAAAAGAACTTAAGGGTGTGGCCACATGCTTCACAAGAATATGTATATATGATACATTGAATATACAATAGGTGATGTATGGTGGCACAAATATGTAAAGCAACCTGTTGACTACTTATCACTTGGCTATTGTTTTACAGTCGTATAATTCTTTTCCTGTTTAAGCTCATATATATATATATATATGGATGAGCCATATATGTGGATGTACACTTGTACAGATGTTCTGATAACCGATATAGAAATGAAAACCAAATAAAAAAAATTATAATAAAAAACTTTTGTAAGAAGTCTCATTATTGACCGTACTGCTCAGATTTGAAAAAAGGGGGGACAGAAGGTAAAGACTAAACTGAATATTAGTAGCTGTGTTGTTGACCAAAAAAAGTAGCTGTGTTGATAAGCTTTTGGAGGCTGTCTATTCTAACAGTATGGACTCAGTGGTGGTATAAAGACTAAAGAATGAGATGAGCTATAAGCAGATTCGTAAGTTTCTGGAACAAGCATTCATGTATCTGCCTTTTGATTCTCAGAGAATGGAGAAGACATACAAGTATTAAGATATGAGCCTGGGCAGAAATATGAACCACACTATGATTACTTTGCTGATAAGATCAATATTGCGCGGGGTGGACATCGTATTGCAACTGTACTCATGTATCTTACTGATGTGGCCAAAGGTGGTGACACAGTGTTTCCTCTAGCAGAGGTAAGTTGGAGTATTTACCTGTTGTGTTCCATTGAGTGAACTTTAGCTCCATTGGGTGGATTAGTGTTATTAGAATTTCTATGGTTTTAATGTTGTATGGGTCTCAGAACATTTAGTTTAAAGAGTACAGAATGTTATTGTGAGATATTCTTTCAGGAATTCCAGCTGGCTGCCCTTGGATTCCTTTTTCTGACCTGAGTTTGCATCGTTCAATTTCACATTTGGATTAGCAAAAATACACTGTCTTGTTATTTATCAAATTAGGATCAGCAAAAACCTTACATTGCATATAGAGTTTCAACCCATTGTCTGTTATAGAAAGCATCGATTGCTTGAGGACATCAGGCTAAAAAATTAAAAGAACCACAGTTAAGAATTCTCATCATGCTCATCTGTAGGAGGGGTTGGACAGTGATAATTTTCCAGCTTTCTTTTGTCATTTGTAAACCAATCTTCCTGCAGGAAGTTCACCGCCGTAAGGCTTCAGTACCAGATGCTAGTCTCTCTGACTGTGCAAAGAAAGGAATTGCAGGTAAAATCTCTAGATAAGTTAAATTTCTTCTGTCACACTTATTGAACTGTTGTATAAAAATTTGATTCTTTCTTTGGGTGAATAAAGTGATGTTATATTGATCTTTTGCTCCCTCCATCTTGGAATATATAGTGAAACCACGTAGAGGAGATGCCCTTCTTTTCTTCAGTCCCCCCAAACGCTATTCCAGACAAAAGCAGTCTCCATGCGGGGTGCCCTGTGATTGAAGGTGAGAAATGGTCAGCAACAAAGTGGATTCATGTCGACTCATTTGACAAGATCTTGGATACTGGTGGAAACTGCACAGATTTAAATGACAGTTGTGAGAGATGGGCTGCCCTTGGGGAATGCACCAAGAACGGAGAGTATATGGTTGGATCTGCTGACCTTCCTGGCTACTGTAGGAGGAGTTGTAAGGTGTGTTAGAATTCACTTCATGGTTTCCATGCTAATTATCCGTTGGAAGCTTCCTGTTCCTGACTTCGTGGTTTGATTATTGATTTATTTTTTGGCGGACTGTAATACTGTTTTGACAAGTATTCTACAAACAGCTGAATCAACCTTCGTGTCGTATCTACTAATTGTATTTGTGCTAAACTCAATACAATAGAAAGTTACCACTTACCAAGGGAAGGGTTAGAGTAGAATCGAAGATGAAATAAGGACTTCAAGTTTATTTTGTAATTAGAAAGCTTCCCTTGTTTATTATGTAAACTCATGTTCTCTTATTGGTTGGAAAGATGAATGAATGGGACATTTTGTTATAGTGCCAAATAGAATTTTACTTGTACGCAGATGTGAAGAGGGGTTATATTTGCATCCTTTTTAACCCATCATCCATCTTGATCTTGAGTTGGTGAAACTCATAGTACGGCGGTCCCCAAATTTTTCTATGTAATCTCTGATTTTCTTTCAATTTAGGTCAGAGACAAAGTTCTTGATGGTGATTTGGTTGTTTCATGATCCTGATTTTAGTGAAATGGAATGTTGTCATTCATTGGTTTTTGTTTTAAACAAAATTTCAACGCACTTGTATTATGGATTGATTCCCCAATGAAATAGTCGTGCTATGACTGAGTTCTGCAATTTCACTGGACCAGAATGATATTCCCATCATTATGTCAAGAAAATTGTAGTGGTCCTCTTATGTCTGTCCTCTGCAAGCATTTTGGCAAGTTCTGCATATACTTTGAATGTGTGCTTCATGTTTGGTAATTCATGAAAGCATGAATGACCCATTTTCTTTCTTTCTTTTGAAGCTTTGTGGTGAATTATATTCAAGAAATGAGCATGCAAACAAATCCAGGAAGCCACAATAATTTGAAGTGTTTCAAGAATAGAGGGGCCTGAGTGAACCCCAAGAAAAGCTGCTGCTGGAAGAAGAGTGGAGACTGTCTGAAAAAAATAGACTGGAGACGGGCAGCAAGCGTGACCCGTGGATCATCTTTGTACAGATATTGTCCAAACTTAATCACTTTTAAGGTGTTGGATTTTAACCACAAAAGACATCGGTACAATTAGAAATGATTTTTTTTGTTCTGATGTGTGATATCTCATCTCCAACACTTTCTCTCACGTGCAACCTAACTTTTAGGTCTGCACGTGAAACAGATTAACAAACTGAACCCGTGCCTCATGATAACCAGAACCAGATCAAACTCCAAATAATCAGACCAGGGCAATCATCCCTGAAAGAACGCACCCGGGCAAACTGGAGAAGGACCCGCTTTAATACCAAGTTAATCAGAACACAAGTGTGAGAATTTTTTGATATATTGAACAATCCCGAACTGGGTATATATACAAGACCATTTATAGTTTCTACAAGGAAACTACTTACATCTAATCAATTTACAGAATCCAACTTAATCACAGAATATATAAATCTCAAACATACTAGGATTGTGACTCACTCTGACACTCCTTCTCAAGTTGGTGCATACAATTCTTGAATACCCAACTTGTTAAGTGAGTCACTGAAGGTCCTGGACGAAACAACTTTGGTAAGGATGTCAGCCAACTGCTCCTCTGAACGAACAAACGAGAATGAGACAAAACGAGCATCTAGCTTCTCCTTGATGAAGTGTATCAATCTCTACATGCTTGGTTCGATAATGCTAAACAAGATTATGTGCAATTTCAACTGCAGGAGTATTGTCATAGTAAATAGGTATTGACAATTCTTTCTTGAAACCCAAATCTTTTAATAAATTTCTCAGCAACAACTCACAAACTCCTTGAGCCATACCTCTATACTCTGCTTCTGCACTAAAACGAGCCACCACATTTTGCTTTTTACTTCTCCAAGTAATTAAGTTTCCACCAACAAATGTAAAGTAGCCAAAAGTAGAACGCTTGTCAGTGACGTTCCCTGCCCAGTCTGCATCAGTGTAGCCACTAGTCCTCAAAACTCCATGCTTACGAAACACGAGGCCTTTACCAGGAGCAGATTTCAAGTATTTTAAGATTCTCATCACAGCATCCATGTGATTTTCACTAGAATTGTGCATATATTGGCTCACCACACTAACAACATAAGTAAGATCAGGTCTGATATGTGACAAGTAAATCAACCTTCTAACTATCCTCTGATACCGGGATTTGTCTGTAGGAACTTGAAAATGATACTCTGCAATCTGGTGGTTCTATTCTACAGGTGTATCAATCGGTTTACAGTCAAGCATACCGGTCTCTACTAACAAATCCAGAACATATTTTCTTTGACTCAATATGATACAACCCTTGTTCGGGGCTACCTCAATTCCCAAGAAATACTTTAAGTTCCCAAGATCCTTCATCTCGAATTCAGAAGACAACTGAACTTGCAATCTCTCGATTTCATCAGTGTCATCACCTGTTACTACCATGTCATCCACATAAATGATCAAGACAATAAGCTTACCTTGTCGGTGCTTCAAAAACAAAGTATGATCTAAATTGCTCTACTTATATCCAATATTCTTCATGAAAGCTGTGAACTTTCCAAACAAAGCTCTTTGAGACTGTTTTAATCCATACAAAGACTTCTTTAACTTATACACCATGTTTATAGGTGGAACCTAATATTTCACCTTTACCGGGTTACAATTAAATGTGAGAAGCCACTCTGGGTCCTTTGTCTGGGCCCAACTCGCCATAAAGCTAAGTAAAGCAAGGGAAACTACTCCCACATTGGAAAGGGACAGGAATGTTGTCTTTAGCGCTACTATAAATACCAGTGCATGCCTCCCGGTAAAAGGAGGGAAGGAGACAGACGCGCAACTTCTTAACTATTCTTGAGTTTTCTGCTTAGCTGACAGTGTCTGACTTAAGCATCGGAGTGGCTTCCCTCGGTAAACCCGGGGACGCCTCTTTGACGTGTTTGTTCTTTACACAGGAAAACTCGGAATACGAGGAAGTTCGCTATTTCTGGAGCCGTGCCACCCGTTAAAGGGACCGCGAGTTTACCCGGAAACAATTGGTGCTCTCGTTGAGAGTCGAGCTCAAGACCTCACGCTTACCAAACGGACGCCAGCCAGACTTGCTAAGGTAAAACCCCAGTAGGGAATCCTCCGGGTTATGGAAACCCGAGAACTTTTGACAGTGCGTACATCCCAAGTAGGTACCGAGTTATCTGCAAATGTCCAAATTTATTATGTTTTGATGTTATATATAAAGTCTTTCAGGCCCACATAAAACCCTACCGGGTTATGTTTATCAATCAGTTTGTTGAGTGAATGCAGGCGATCTCCACATGACGTGAAATATTGCAAGCCTTAACGGCCTTATTTCACTGTCAAACTCGGCAATCTCCAATAATCTCCGGTCTACATGACGTGAAATATTGCAAGCCTTAACGACCTTATTTCACTGTCAAACTCGGCAATCTCCGATAATCTCCGGTCTACATGACGTGAAATATTGCAAGCCTTAACGGCCTTATTTCACTGTCAAACTCGGCAATCTCCGATAATCTCCGGTCTACATGACGTGAAATATTGCAAGCCTTAACGGCCTTATTTCACTGTCAAACTCGGCAATATCCAATAATCTCCGGTCTACATGACGTGAAATATTGCAAGCCTTACGGCCTTATTTCACTGTCAAACTCAGCAATCTCCGATAGTCTCCGGTCTACATGACGTGAAATATTGCAAGCCTTAACGGCCTTATTTCACTGTCAAACTCGGCAAGCTCCGATAATCTCTGGTAATCTCCATAACTTGAAATATTGCAAGCCTTTCACGGCCTTATTTCAGTCTTTGAAAGTCCTAACGGACCCGTACAGCCCTAGCGGCACTATTTTTATTTACATGCCAAACCCGCATTATATGTGTAAATGTTGTCAACACTTGCAGATTATGCATCAGATTAACGTGTTATTTTACAGGAAGAATTACCGTGTTATAGAATGGTATCCCCCGTAAAGCCCTAGCGGCCCTTGAAAGTCTTTATGGACCCGTAAAGCCTTAGCGGCCCTATTTTTATTTACATGCCAAACCGGCATTATGTATAAATTTTGCCAACATTTGCATATTTTGCATCAGATTACCGTGTTATTTGGCAGGAAGCCCTTGGAAGTCCTAACGGACCCGTAAAGCCCTAGCGGCCCTTGAAAGTCCTTATGGACCCGTAAAGCCTTAGCGGCCCTATTTTTATTAACATGCCAAACCGGCACTATATGTGTGAATTTTGTCAACACTTGCAGGTTATGCATCAGATTACCGTGTTATTTGGCAGGAAGAATTACGCAAAGGAAAAACTTGAATACTTTCATTCAAAAAAGTCAGTTACAAAGTGGAAAACCGCCACGTCCTCCCCGGGGCCGTATGATGAACTGTCCTTCACGGGGTAATGACCGGTTTTGATAACCCCCGACAATACCGCCACGGGATGCACCTCTCCGGGCTGCTGAAGCAGGAACCGGGGGACTCCGACCCGGGTTTATGGGAGCTCTAGGCTTTGCAACCACAGCAGGGTTAGGCCGGGAGGCGCCCGCAACCCGGTCAGGTCTGACATGCCCTTGGTGGCCATCATAACCGCCTTGTCGAGCCAGCCTTGGCGAGTTCTGGAACTAACCCTCCTAGCGCCACAGATGAGGGAACTGCGCTCATCACCGGTTCTTCAATCTCCACCTCTTCGTCTGCAAAGGTGAATTGAGTCACCGGTTCTTCAATCACCGGGTCTTCCGCCACTTCCTCCGCGGGATTCCCCACAATCTCCTTTTCTCCCTCCTGGAAAGCCGCTTTCGTGGTCAGGTCAATGTCATACAGTTGACCATCAGTTGCTTGCGTCCGGATCCCGGCCCGTACAGCCTTATCTTCAAACCCGTTGTATATCTCCGGGTTCTTCCGCTTGGTAAACTCCATCGGTAGAAGAGCAAAATATGGAAAGTATACTAGTTGCACAAGAGCATATGACAACAGAGTTTAAAGGACACTGGACAAACCCAGGAGCTCCATCAACCGGCATCTGCCGTACACGTACGACCTACAAAGCCGGTATGAACTCCGGTCATCTTGACCCCGGAAGGCCCATAGCATCCTCCGGATCCTCTTCTCCATCACCGGCTCTGGAAGAATGTCGGGGACATCTGCAACACAAACAACATAATTATAACCCGGGACAGCGAAAAGAAAGAAAAACCCGGAGAGAAAGAAGGACTTACTCATCAATTGTTGCAAGTCAACCGGTACTTGGAGCGTGAAGTACTAAGCTCACTGAGGAAAGTACTAAACTCATCCCTCTCCAGACTGTTGCTGCTAGCAAGACAATCCCCTGCGAGAAAGCTTCCTGTTCGCCACAGCTTATAGTGACTGACGCTCGCGCGAGTGATCTTCCTCCCGCAAGCGAAAGTCCTGCTCACTGAGGATGGCAGGTCCTCGACAATCTTCTTAAAAGCCGCTTTGGATTCCCGCTGAAACCCGCCTTCCGGGAGTACTCGGCCCGGTACATGGCATGAAACTCGTGATATGTCGGCATCTACTGCTTCAATACCTTGTACATGACGCACAACCCGAGAAGCTACAACCTGGAGACGTCGTTTTAAGTTCTGAAGGTGAAAAAGGTCTGCGGGTTACGCTTGCGTACGGACTTGGGGGATTGGATACCCCGGGTTTAGCTGCTACCATTGTAACCCGGTAAAGAAAAGATTTCAAGTCCCCACCCAAGAGTACCCCTTGACTGAGGTCTTGGGGGACTTGTTTATAGGTGGAACCTAATATTTCACCTTTACCGGGTTACAATTAAATGTGAGAAGCCACTCTGGGTCCTTTGTCTGGGCCCAACTCGCCATAAAGCTAAGTAAAGCAAGGGAAACTACTCCCACATTGGAAAGGGACAGGAATGCTGTCTTTAGCGCTACTATAAATACCAGCGCATGCCTCCCGGTAAAAGGAGGGAAGGAGACAGACGCGCAACTTCTTAACTATTCTTGAGTTTTCTGCTTAGCTGACAGTGTCTGACTTAAGCATCGGAGTGGCTTCCCTCGGTAAACCCGGGGACGCCTCTTTGACGTGTTTGTTCTTTACACAGGAAAACTCGGAATACGAGGAAGTTCGCTATTTCTGGAGCCGTGCCACCCGCTAAAGGGACCGCGAGTTTACCCGGAAACATACCACCTTCTCACTTGTAGAAGTACCATAATCTAGAGGGAGATCCATGTAAATTTCTGTATTCAAACACTACCAGGATCAGTACTTTAGCCGATGAAAAATTTTCGTTGGCTAAGTACAAATTTTTTTTCGGGAAAAAGCCGTCGGCCAAGATTTTAGCCGATGAAATTACTGTTCATCGTCTGCTAAAGTCGTTTATTTAGCCGACGAAAAAAAATTTCGACGCTTAAAGTCTGGACTTTAGCCGACAAATTTTTGGACCTTAGCCGTCAAAATTTTATTAAATTTCGTCGGCTATAGCTATTATTTTTATGTTTTTATTTAACTTTAGGGATGAATTTTAATGAATTTTATTAAAATTCGTCGACTATAGTTATTTATTTTATTTATTTAACTTTAGCCGACGAATTTTAATAAAATTCGTCGGCTATAGTTATTGATTTTATTTATTTATTTAACTTTAGCCGACGATTTTTTAAAAAAATTCTTCGGCTATATTTATTTTATTTATTTTTTTATTTCTTGTATTTTTGATTAATTTTTTTTCTTTTTCGTTTTTACACCGGTGGTAGAGGAGATCGAAAAAGGAGGAGGAAGAGAAGAAGAGGAGGAGAGAGCGAGGAGGGGAGGATGAGGCTATTAGAGGGAGAGGAGAAGGAGGAGTTAGAGGAGGAAAAAAATGAAAGATATAGAAAATTTTGAACTTTAGCCTAGGAAATACCCTAATTTCGTCGGCTAAAGTTCAAAATTTTAGTCGGAAAAAGTTTAAAATTGTCAAAATTCCCTCAAAAATTTTGAATTTTTAATCAACTTTAGCTGACGAATTTTAATAAATTTCGTCAGCTATTGTTATTTATTTATTTATTTAACTTTAGCCGACGAATTACCCTAATTTCGTCGGCTAAAACCCTAAACCCTATACGTCGAAGCTTCAAATGAAAACAAGTCTTGAAATAAGATATGACTGGAATGGTGAAATACGTCTACAACAGAAAAATCACGTAATTCCGGTAAATTCTCGGTGCCGATAGTTGCGGTTAACGCAATTTTCCATTTTTTCTCTCTAGAGGTAGCCCTATCTCCGGTGGTTATTTTTCATAAAATTTTTATACCAGTGGTTGCGTCTCATCGATTTGAAAGTATTTGCAGTTGACGGTCAAATGCCCATTTTCTCTCGTTTAGGGGTTTGACTTACTGTATTGACCGTAAGGATCGAGCCCTTAACGTTTTCGGATCAAGTTGAATATTTTCCTATAGACATATTTTCACATAATGATCATATCAGACGGTCGGATTTTTGTTTCTCAACTTTGATCATCGGAATCACAACATGCCTTCTAATGTTGTATAACTTGTTTACCAAGTTTTAAATAAATGTTCCGTTTCAAAAACAAACTCTACGTAGAAACTTCAAACGCAAAAAATCAAGTAATTCTGGTAAAGTCTCGGTGCTGATAGTTGCGGTCAATACAATTTAGGGGTTTGACTTACGGAATTGACCGTCTGGATGAAGCCCTTAAATTTATTGGATCAAGTTGAATTTTTTACCATAGACATATTTCAATATATTGATGGTATATGACGATCGTATTTTTGTTTGTGAATTTTGATTACCAGAATCACAACAGGTGAAATTGAAGTTTCACTTGAATTACTCGAGCCTAAAGCTTCGAGCAACAGTTAACTTGAAATAAACATTCTGAGATCCTGTAGTTCTAGCATTATAAGACCGAACCTGAAGTTTGGATTACATATGTGAATGATGGCTCTAAAAGAGCACATATTATTCTTTCTATACATTAAGTGCCTCCAGTATGTCTCCAATATGTAACACATACTGTGATGTGAGATCTCACCTCGTCCAAGGAAAGGCTAGAGATATGTCTAACATGTTGCAAACATACCATCCCATATTGTGACACATTTTGAGTTACAACCTAAGAACAAAATTGTGAGGGGAGGTCCAAAACACATAGTATCTTGCTATGTGACCTAGCTATTACGGCTCAAATTCTACATTAAACTGAGGCACATCATGTAATGAACTAGAAGTTCATTGAACCAAATATACTATTTTTGCATGCAAGTTACATTATACTTTACATAAAAGGTTACTTGAAATCAGTAACGACTCTTGATAACTGCTAGCTAACGTTACTCTCAGCTAATTGTTTATTTGCCACATATATGTTTTAGTTTGTCACCTTAATGAGACACTCTCAAGTCTGGTCACTCATCTTGTTATGAGGGGGAGAAAAATGGTTCTTAAAGAACGACATGAATGTATCCACCAGGTCTAAAAGTTTTAAGCTCCTGAAAATGGAAGTTTATACATGTCCTATAATGTTTTATGATATTATGAATATAGATCCACATTCGCTAGATACAATTCATCTACGAGAGATGTTTGTCCTAGAAGTGACAATATTTGCACTTGAAGTGGAATGGGTACCCAATATCAATAAGCTCATAGTAGCTAATGCAAGTGTGTGGGATCTATGAATGATGATCATCTATGAAAATTTGTAAATGGTAGCCCAATATCAAAGATCATTAAGAACTGTATGATGCAATACCACGTTTTCATCTGAATGTCGATAAAAGCATATATTAGCCAAATTGGATAGAGACAATTCTAATTAAACTTAATATATGAAACGTGATGAGATAATTAAACCTTTGACCCTACATGATACAAAAGGGTATTGGTCACAATAAAAATAAATCACTATGGCACAATGCCTACAAAAGACAAGGCATTACGAATATCTTTCATTATACGTGACAATTTTATGTAAGTACAGAGTCACATATACAATGTTTCATATACTTGTTATTGACGAGTGACTTACGACAGTTGTCATCGTATACTATAAGGATCTTAAAAGATTTTGCAAAAAACAATTTTCCAAAAGAAAAGCGTCATTATAAGTGTATTGCTTATCAAATTCTTAAAGGATCCAAGTACATAAGTGATTTGATTATAAAATCCATGAATTCTTGAGAAAGAGTCTAAATGTGAGATTCATCTTTGACTAAGGATAATGATGAAATATGCCTTATACATGCAATCACATCTCTCATTAGTGAGATGTGTCTTGGGTTGGAACCCAAAAAGAAAACCATGAGGGAGATGCCTAAAGCTGAATATCTTATTATGATGGGCTGTTACACTAAAGATAACTCATGAAATCAATAGTCTAAAGCTAGCTTATAGATACTCGTTCTGTTATAATTAAAGTGATCAAAATTGCCTTAATGAGTATTATAATTGGACTACATAACCGAATTCAGATTATGTTGCCCATATTTAAACTTTCGCGAAGTTATGAATGAACTCCTGAAGAGCATATACGAGACATATCAATAAATCGAGATATGAATGCTGGGTATGACATGCTGATTTTTCAATATTTTAAATCATACATAGTTAAATGTGTTAATTAGCTTCTATTGTTTAGCTATTACATAATGTATGAATTTGAACATGTGAACTTGTTTCTAATATTACTAAATGAGGTAAGACCTATTAAAATTATATAGCTTTGTTTGTATTGCTTTGACTTTGTAGGTATGATAATCTTATGATGAGCCCTTGTACGCAAAACACATAAGATCTTACTTCAGTGGTAAACAAACTAAAACGGTTGTTTACGGTACATGAAGCTTGCACTAATCAGGAGGGATTCTCATCAGGGGGAGCATCCAGAAATATGCTACCAAGGACATATGTAGGTTGCACTCTATTTCTTCTTCGACTAGGGTTATTTTTTCCCACATGGTTTTTATTACCTGACAAGGTTTTTAACGAGGCAACACTAAACGCGTCCAACATCATATTACTGATGGACATCCAAAGGGGGTGTTGTAAATATTTATAATCAAGTGGTTGTCCATTTATATTCAAGGACTTACATGTAATATCACAATAGTATAGAGACTTATCATGTAATCCATACCTCTATATAAAAAATACATATAACACATAATATCACACTTCTTTATCTTCTTACATTGGATAAAATGCACCATAGGTGTCTAGACTCTTAAGGGACAGTTAAAATGATACATGAACTTGTAAAGATATCAAAATGATACCTAAACTCTTAATTTGTTATCAATAAGATACCTATAAGGGATATTCCTTTAAGAATATTCTGTTTTTTTAGAAAATTACTATGTTAACCTTTATTTTGTGTATTTTAGTGTTTTCTTTGTTTTCTGTAAAATTTTGACGGAGCATGGTGGGCCTAAGTCTGTGAATATGTTTATCTAGCATACTGCAAATATAATCTCATCCTTTCACTCAAAGGTAAACAGTTATTTTTCATCATCAATAGCAAATTTAATAGCTACCCGACTTGATGTATTAGCTTTTGTTAAAATTTCTCGTAAAGAATTGCAAGACGAAAAAAGAAAACTAAGAAGATTAATAAAATACAGAGATAATCTTTCTAGAAAAACAAAAAATTATTGGGATATTGTCCACAGAGTTCAACAAAGAATCAAACGAACTGAAGAACAAATTGAAGTTTTGCAAGAAGTTTTTGATTACAATCAAGCTCCCTTGAACGTTTTGAGTCTCGGTTAGATCTGCCATAGTTGATATCAGAGCCTGCTTGGCTCAAAAGCAGGTTATCAAGGCTTATGTCACAAAGTTGGCTTCTCTTGACCAACAAAAGAGAATCTAAACTAAAAAATTACCAGTCCTTCTGTATTACAAAAGGTACTGATAAGTGGCAAAAGTACTTTCATTCAAGGCATATTCAGGAAGATCAATACTCGATAGAGTACATCTGTAGAGTATTAAACACACTCTACGACGATCTTGTCTACCTCCAAAGAGAAGTCAGGGTTGAAGAGCTTGATCCTTCTAGACCAAGCCTAATTGAATACCTAGATCATCTATCTAGGGACATGACCTCAGACAAGGTTGCATTACAACTTTAGAGATTTCATCTCAAGTGCAAGCAATTTGAAGAGATAAGTTCAACACTTGGCAAGCTTGAAGTCAAGCTTGATTATCTCAAAGAAAAACAATATTTATTAGATATTGAAAAGAAGCTGGTTCGTACTGAGCATCTTGCCGACAACATTCGTCAGCAAGCAATTGAGCTAAAATCTTCTCAGGAATCGCTGAAAAAAACATTTAGAAACTCTAATCACCTGATTAGGATGAATCAAAAAGTTGAACTAAAAGTAAAACAAGAAGATGATAAAGCTTTAAGCTTTTTCCTTCCTACAGAAACAATACATGATAATATCAAAGCAATAATTCATCAGCAGAACAACAAGATCGCTTATCTCAAATAGATGAGTATTGATCTCGAAAATCAATTTCAAGAGTTAAACAGCAGGATAGCAAGGCTGTAAAGTGAGTTTAAGTTTAGTAAACCCAAACTCCTTACATGGTATTCGTCCAAATCTGCATCTTCAACCAGAAGAGACGTAAAATGCTGAGTAGAATACTCAGTAAGAGAAATACTATGCATGTACAGCTAATCAACGCTCAAGAATTTAAATATAATGAAATTGAATCCAGGGAGAAACATCTGTTCCCAAATTCAAACTCAATAAGATCCATAGGAGAGGATCTTTCCTTATGGATTCCCATAGATTCAAGATTCTTAAACTGACTGTTCCTGCCGCAGGAGGAGAAACCGACATCAAGTTAATCACTCCAAAAGAAGTAAGTGAAGCATCTCAGAAGAAATATTCATACATGCATATTGGGGCAGTTCAAGTATGAATAAAGCTTTTAGCCAGAGATGGTATAGACTGTTCTGTTCTATGTGTTTTACAAGATGATAGAATAACAGACTTTAAGAAAAGTTTGTTATGAACAGTAGAAGATTCTCTATGTAACCAAGTTGCATATTTCAATGTTTTTCCAAACCTCACCACACATCTCAGAGATGCAGCACACTGTTTAAGATTGAGAATCAAGACAGATGAAATTTCCATAAAGAAAGGAATGATGGAGCTTGTGATAGATTATAGTATCTATTATAAACTGATGAACTCAAATGTAACCCCAAACACCAGATTTCTCAACAGCCCTGGGATTACAACATCAATCCTCACCAATCCAAGAAATCATACTGAACAGAAGCATATCACAAAATGGCAGAAGTAACATTCCCAAGAGAATGGAATCTGATACCTCTAGCTAGATAGGTAGAAAATACTACTGCTTCTATTTATGAAGATATGGGAGGAAAAATAAGCTTACAATTTCATAGGCATTCATTCGCTAGCTATGAGGAAGCTAGTACTTTTGGAACCAAACCAACTTCTTGTCTTGAAGAATCTTTCGAGGAAGAAGATGCTAAAAGACCTATGATGATGCTAAAATCAGAAGAGCTGAAGAGCTTGTATGAACAAGCGGAAATCTGTGAATCTACAGAAGAGCTTGAAAAGATCATGAAAAAGATTTCTCAGGTGCAACTGAGAAAGAACAAAAGGAAGATTCTTCCTTATCAAGCAGCTAAAGAAGAACCAGGCGAATCCTCAACAATGGAAACTGAAAATATCCCCCAAGGAAGCACAGTAGTTCAGAACATCACGAACTACCCTACTAAGATCATTCGAGAAAACAAGATTAAACTTCCTAAGGGACAGGCTCCTACATGGAAACCAGGAGAATGAAGTTCTCAGAAGTACATCCCTACATAACCCAAATAGGGACAATCAGTATCTGAAAGAGGAGTTTACTTTGATCTAGATAGGGTAGGAAACAAGAGAAAAACAATAGACAACTAGGTAGCTAGCCTAAGGCTAACTCAGGCTCTGGTGTTGTCTAAATATGCCTACGAGGAAGCTCATGCATATTATGAGTCCACCTTAACTGGAATAGTCCAGAAGTGGTATCAGTCTTTCAAACGAAGCACTCAATGGCCTGACTGGGCAACCAAATTAGCTCAAACCAATAATCCTATAGATTTCGAATGCCCCATCTATGCACAATTTTGTGGAGACGTGACTGGGCATAGTGAGTAGTCTAAAGAAAGTGTTAAGGCAAATATTCAAAAGTTGAGTATTTGCAACATGAGATACTTTGAAGAGTACACTAATGAGTTCCAAAATTATTTCTGTACCATTGGAGACCTAGATAACGAAGACCTGGTCAGAACCTATTACAGGAAGTTACCAGAACCATGGAACGATGCAGTAGCACAATCTTTTGAAGAAAATCCTTTGTCGTTTTTTACGGTAGGAGGAATTGTTGAAAGAGTTAGAGATCTCCTGAGAAAGCAATATGTTGAAAATAGAAAATACAAAATTGCAAAGAAGCAACTCAGAGGAGTGGAAAATATGTGTCCCAAGATATTGGAGACACCAACACAGTGGGGATGTCACATAGAGAAAAAATACAAGAAAAGGTTCTCCAGCAATAAGCAGAGAAGAAATTTTGCTTCTAAAAAGAAGTATAATTTCAGGAAAAGCTCCTTCAAAAAGAGCTCTGCAGGGGAAAGATCTCCTCCTAGGAAGAGATTCTTTAAAAAAAGAACAAATTTCTTCTCTGCTTATTATGCAAACGAATGTCCTAAAAAGGACAAGAGATCTGCGAGGGTTCTAATTGAAGAATATGATGAAGCAATAGAATACGCAAACCTGAAATTTTTGAGATAGCTTATTCTGATGAAGAGAATGATTCAATATATTCTCTTGAATTCCCATCAGAAAGTGAAATAGAAAACACTTTAGATCGTTTTAAAGGAGAAGAAGAGGAGGACGGATCTCGTCCTATGTTTGTCTTAAAGGTTTTAAATTGGAAGGAAGAAACTACTGATATTATCAATAATTTCCGCCCTTATCCAAGAAGATTTACATGTGATTACTGCAATTGCAATGATAGTAATTCATTTCCCATGTACTGTAAAAGTACAGGCGAAACTTATCATCAAGAATGCTTCATTGTAGAATTACGAAGAAAAACCAAAGACAATGAAGCTCACAGTATGGTAGAAGAAGAATATAAAGAATTCTACGAAGCTAAGGAACAACAGAGACATAACTTGGAAGAAGATTTGAAGAGAATGTAGTTAGTAACTTCATTAAGTCAGAACAAGGAATTAAAAAGAGTCTTTTAATTCCATCAATGTTTCTGCAAGAAGGCAAGAAGAAGACATTATCACAGAACCTGTTATACAACAGGTTAAGCCTTTGGATCCCATCAACAAGCTTGATGAAAGAGAAATCAATCCTTTCATAGAATTGCCTGGCAAAACTGCAGAAAGCAAAGAACAAGTAAAACAAGTTCAGACAAGCAGATTCAGCAATTACATCTCTATAGAAATGAAATTTCCCAGATATAGAAAATACCATCTATATGCCTTTGTAGATAGTGGATCCGGGTATTCTCTAGACAAGAGATATGCCATCGCTGAAGAAAATTGGGAAAAGGCTCCAAGATTAGTTACTAGAATATCCATGGGAGAAAATGAAATAATCATGGATACTATGGCTCGTAACATTAAAGTTTCCTTAGGCGAAGGAACTTTTGTCATCAAAATCATCTGGCAATGTGAAATTCAATGAGCAGACGTGCTAATTGGAAATGACTTTCTTCTTCAACAGACGATAGTTCAGAATCCACAGATGATTGGTTTTGAAAAGAATAACAAATTCTTTTGGGAATCCCGTCTTAACAACGCTGTAAGCGTTACAAGACCAAGATTTACAGACCAATATCAAAGATCGTCAGCGAAGAGTGGTGATTATAAGCCAGTTTTAGAACCAATTCTGCTGCTGAAAAACCATTTGAAGGGTCACAGTGAAATATTGGTAAATGAAGGGATGAATTTAGAAGATTCTAAAGAAGAGTATGAATCCCCTTTAGATGAGTCTAATTCAGATTCGTTAGAACAAGAAAGCTCAGACGGAGAAGAAGAATTTATCAGAGAGCATAACCTAAAGGTTTATGCTAACAAAATCGAGCAAAAGAAAGTGTCAACTATTGCAGAAATAGAAAACTTGTTGAAACTAGTAATCAGGGAAGATCCTCGGCTGTACTGGGAAAGAGATCAAGTATACTGTTAGCTCAAAATGCATGATACAAATACTATCTGCCATGTTAATGCAATCCCTCATTACAGGGAAGATGACAGAAAAGACATGGAAAACCAAATTCAATAGTTGCTAGAAAAGAAGTTGATCAGACCTTCTAATAGTCCTCATCATGCTCCAGCCTTTTGGTAAGAAATCATGCAGAGCAAGTAAGAGGAAAGACTAGAATGGTAATTGACTACAGGGATGTAAACAAAAAGACGGTCAAAGACGGTTACCAGATAGCCTAGGTAAGAGTGCTTATCAATCGACTCAAAGGAGCCAAAATCTTCTCTAAGTTTGATGCAAAATCAGGATTCTGGCAAGTCAAAATGTGTTTTGACTCCATTACTTTAATATCATTTGGAACACCTCAAGGGAACTATGAATGACTGGTTATATCATTTGGCCTCAAGCAGACCCTGTCTGTTTTCCAAAGGAAAATGGATAATATTTTCAAACCTTACTCAGATTTATGTATAGTTTATATAGATGACATTCTTGTCTTCTCACGAACCATGAACGAACATGTGAAGCATTTTGAACAAGTATGCAAGCTGATTGTCCTGAAGGGAATCATCCTTGGACAAAAAAAGATTCACCTCATAAGAGAAGAAATTGATTTCTTAGGCAATCATGTTAAAGATGGAGAGATTCGTTTCCAAGATCATATTGTCAAAAAAAATTAGTCAGTTCCCAGATCATATTCCTGATGCAAAGTCCTTGCAAAGATTTTTAGGAGTTGTCAACTTTGCGAGAGATTTTATTCCTCAAGTTAGTGGTCTTACTGCTCTACTCTCTCCAAAGACAAGCTCTAAAAAGAAATGATCATTCACAGAGGACGACAGTAATACTGTCAGAAAAATCAAAGAGCTCACCAAAAACCTTCCTCCTTTACAGCTACCTGAAGAAGGAGATTCGATCATTCTGCAGACTGATGCAAATGATTATTACTGGGTAGGATTTTCCTTGGTAATTGCCCCAGATACAAATCATGAAAAGATTTGTAAATTTCTCTCAGGAAAGTTTAACGCAGCAGAGTTAAACTATTCTACTGGAGACAAAGAAGTTCTTGCTCTTATTAAGAGTATAAAGGGAGCTGAGGTCTTTTTAAGAAACAAATTTGTAGTTAGAACTGATAATAAAAGAGTAATAAACTTTAAAACTACAAATTAACTGATGATGTAGATAGGGAAGAGTGCGGAGATGACAGATGTTTTTATCTCAGTATGAATATGATGTTGAAATGGTTACAGGTAACAAGAATTTCCTACCAGACGCACTGACAAGAGAAATGACAATGTTTCAAAGAGATGACAGGGATGAAAGACGCAACCTAAGAAACAAAAAACCAAAATCAAGAGAGAAAAATATTTGGGAAAGATACAAGAACGGTGATAAGACTGTAGGTTCTTTTCATGTCGGACCAGGTTATCAATTCATCGTATCTTATGGAGCAGCTAAAACAAGTCAAGCAACAGGTCATGACAGGATAAATCCAGCTGATTGGGATAAAAGTTCAGAACTCTCCTTGAAGAATTAAAGTCAGTCCGGAAAATCGAGTGAAGAAGAAGAAGAAGAAAAAAAAAACTCACTCAGGAGTATTTGTTGTATCCAAGATATACAACCACAACTGACCGGTCTCAGGGTAAAAGACCGGCTAGTCCGTCCCAAACGGCAGACAGTAAAGACATAACAAGTCCTTTAATGGCTGCTGCTTTGCCTAAAAGCAGAATCACCCTTTTTAGGGAAAATAGATCGCACGTGGTTACTGGAAAGAAAACCGTTCATGGTTAGTCTTTGAAGATTTTTAAAGAACCAGTGTTCCAGAAGAAAAGATTGTTAGCGTTCAAGCAAAAGATTATCATAGACAATATTCTTTATGCATTCCATGAAGAAAATGAAGATCATCTGCTTGGAACCCTTGAAGCACTTACAGAAGAATTGCATGGAATCCATGCAAAAGAAAAAGAAAAATCTAGGGTAGTATACCTAGAAAATCCAGAAAGTGCAAAGATCCCTATGACAACAATGAAACGGTCTGAATGGTTCAAATTCCACGAGCACTTGGAAAAATGACAGTCGCTTCCACCAACTTTGTCTGTTGTTCCTGGCCCATATTATGAGAGATATTTGGTTAATGTTTAAGCTGAACACCCTCAGAAACAAAAACTATGGCTACTGGAAAATGGTTTTGTGCATAATCTTTGGACAAAGTCTAATGAAGATTTAGAGGGATTCCCTGAATTGATAGTTCAACCTGTCAAGAACATTAGGCCAGACAGATGTATCCTGAGATTAAAGTTCATATCAACTCCACCAGAATGGATAATGCTGAAAGAGCAAATGAACTATATCTCTTCTTATCATTATGTCAGGATAATTCAAGATCCGATTAAAGGAGAGAGCAAGATGAGCGGAAATGGTAGTCCTAATCAGAGTATTCCATGAATGAAGGCCATGACAATCATCTGTATCAAAAACATGGTACGAAGAGATTATGAGTCAAGCCTTCTGGAAAGTGGAGAAAAGATAATGGTTTCCTGCTATAATCATCCTCCACCTGTGAATTGTGACTTTTTCTCAGCCATTATGAGGAATGAAGTAGACTGCACCCTAGCTACTACAGAATGACTTGAAAAAGTGGAGAAGGAAAGAATATATAAGATTCCTTATCTCTTTCCTTATGATTCAGACTTAGACAATGAAGAAAAAGATGAAAAAGCATCAGAAGAATAGGAGGGCCAAGATTCGTTGGATGATTATGATTGCACTGATGAAGAATACTACAAGACAGTAAACATGATGGAGAAATGAGCGGTGGCCGACGCATCACGACAATAGACTTTTCTTTTGTTAAAGTTAGTGCGCTCACATGATAGAAAAAAGGAACGGTGACCGACGCATCACGACAAAAAGACTTTTCTTTTGTTATAGTTATTGTGTTTTTCTTTTGCTGCTGACGTATGAAAACAAAGAACTTTACTTTTGCTAAAGTAAAGCTTGATTCCTCTTGTCCCCCACTTTCTCTTAGCTGTGTTTAATTCAGTATTGAAGTCCGAGTGCTATATAAGGAGCTTCAAACTTCAGAGGGAAGACATCGAAAAACCTAGAGCAAGAATTGGCAATACTCTCAACCTTCCTCTCAAAGACAGAAAACCAAAATAGTAGTATATGTAAATAGTGTCTCTAGTATAAGAGTGTGAGTATAAATACAGTGTGAAGATTTCAGACTGTTATCATTATGTGTGATGTGCTTTTATTACAAGTAATAAGTATCTAATGCTTGTAATTATAATTATGAGTACCCAAGAGTGAGGCTCTGAGTTCTGTATTTGTAGTTATGTTATGATAAATGAATTCTAGAGTGTGCTTATAATTCCGTCACAAAAATATTTTTATTTTAGAATTATTTTACTTTAAGTTGTTAATTTAAATTTTGTATTCAAGATATTTTTGCATACTAAAATCTTTGAATCTTTCAATTTAAAATAGCAGTGATTTCACCAGTATAGTAACCATCCAGACAAAAAGTCGTTAGGTGAAGTTTTGACATGTTGAAGGCTAGTTCTTAAATTAAAGGATGAATAGGTTTTAAGGTGTAGAATATCTTAAAATACAATATAAAAAATGGTTAATTTTATCCTTTTATCCCTAACAGGTATGTCTTTGATACTAAAATGAGAGTCTAAGTACTATATTGATCACCTTATAAGTAGATATTATATTAAAAATTCTCTAAACGTTCACACAGTGTAGGAACTTTCTTACATTTTATCTTTTTCTTTTCTCATTCAATGTCATGACAATTTTAATGTTATTATGCCTTTAAATATTACAAATCAATAAGAACTTGACACCTGAGTCATTAGCATTACCCTTACCAAATGGGCAACGGTAAGGGTATGATTCTTGTTAATCTGTGAATAGAAAATACTAAACACCACAGCACATCGAGAGAGAGAGAGAGAGGGGGTCAGGGTCAGAGCCTACAACTAGTACTAGAGAGTGCAGACAATACCCAAAGGCAAAGCTTGATTTCTGTTTTCTTTCTCTTTCATACATTGAAATTATCAAATACTCATTGATTGTTTGTTGCAATAACTTTAAGATCTGTAAATTCTCAAGTTTCAAGCTTTCCCTGCTGCTGTCTGTGTAGGGAGGAAAACAACCAAAAACATGGATGTGGGTCAGATGCAGAGACAGTGGGTTGACTACACTAAGTCCTTGTTTCTGGAGGTAAGGAACATGAAATGTTAGAGATTTATGATCAATTTTCAGACGGGTTTTGTCTGTACTTTTGTTTTGATTCTGTTGTGTTTGGGATTGGGTTTACCCTATTTTGTTGTGTTGTTGATTTTGTTTGGTCTGGTTGTAGGGGCTTTTGGATGGGCAGTTTTTGCAGCTTGAGCAGCTTCAAGATGAGAGCAACCCAGATTTTGTTGTGGAAGTTGTGTCTCTTTTCTTTGATGATTCTGAGAAGCTTCTCAATGAGATCACCAGAGCTCTGTAAGAACCCCAAGATCTTTCCTTTTTCAATATGTCTTTTTCTCGTTTGGATTGGTTTGCTTGCTTTTGGGTGTTTCGGTTTTGTTGTTTATGTTTTTTTTGTTTTCATTGAACAGAGAGCAGCCAGGTGTTGACTTCAAGAAAATTGGTGCCCATGTTCACCAGTTCAAGGGTAGCAGCTCCAGGTATACATGCATCTCCTTTTTTCTCTAAAATAGAAAATTACAGAAAGTAATGTCTTCAAATTGGTTCTGAGCTAATGATCCATTTACAAATCATGACTTTGGTTACTGCAACAATCTTTTGTTGCATCTCAAAATTGTGTTATGAGCTTAATGATCGATTTACAAGTCAAAACTTTTTGGTTACTGCAACATTCTTTTAACATCTCTTAGGGTTAAGTCCAGTATCTGACTATCTGCACCTTCAATTTAAACTGTACAAGAACCTTAATCTAGTTTCGGATCTTTGTCATTAAAAAGGTATAAAGCTCACTGTGGTGAAATTTGTTATTATTTGATAGTGTTGGTGCACATAGAGTTAAAAATGGCTGCATTGCTTTCCGCAATTTATGCGAAGAACAGAACATTGAAGGGTAGGTTTCCTCAACTCATCAGATATGAACACTAATATAAACTCTCTCTATCAGCTCTTAAAAAATTAATCAAAGTTAGTTGTTGACAGGTGCATCAGATGTCTTCAACAATTAAAGCAAGAGTACTACCTTGTGAAGAACAAGCTTGAAACTCTCTTCGCAGTGAGTATAATACGATGGTTTATTCTGTTAAACTCGTAATCAGTTTATCTATTCTTTGTTTCTTAAGATTACATATTGTTTATTGCAGATGGAGCAACAGATTGTGGCAGCTGGTGGGTCAATTCCTATGTTGGAATTAAGTTTCTAAGGCTACGATTTTGTGAAAAGAAAACAAGTTGGGGGTTGTAGAGTATCTCTTCAAGTTAGTGTATAACCACCTCTCTAAGTTGATTGAAAGTTCTCTTTCACTAATGAATTATGCTTGTATGAATTTTGTGGAAATGAGTTTTCTGTCTGCTACAACTTCTTAATGAACCTTGAAGGGTCTATTAACCTTGTTATCTTTGTAACTTATGCTTTTCCTTTTATTTCTGTTTTTATTCATTGGTAGCTTTTTTGCTAGCTGCTCATTTACTATATCCATTCAGAATTAGTTATTATTGAAGTTCAAAGCCAGCAGATCAATTCTTGGTTTGCATATGACATTAGGATGGTTTAGATCGTGGGAAAACTGTAGTTTAGCAGTTCCCAGTTTTTGCTGTGGAACCTTTGCAGTGAATCAAGTTTGCTTTTGTTAGTTGATGATCGAACTATTCTATTATTAGTCTTTGGTTGTCATCCTGCAAGCAAGATTTTAAACAAATGATAATGGTGAGCCTGTACATGAAATATGCCATTTGAAAGATATGATTCTTTGAATCCTTGATTGTCAATGTTGATCTGCTTTGGTTGTCGATCAGTGTCTTTTGCTCAAAAATGTACGCAACCCGTGGAATCCACGGCGTGGATAATCTATGTAAAAGACTAAAAGGTCAATCACCATGAGTGCCATTAAGTTGCTCCTCAATCAAAATTATCCTTGTTTGGTTGCCGAGAATAAAGAAAGGGAAGCACCATCTTCAGCCTAACCAATCAAATTTAGACCTCTGATATAATTGTGGTTACTCTACTTTATGTTAGTTACTATTTGGTATCTATTTGTCAGGTAGTCGGAAGTAAGTGGTTCGGGGTTCTATTGAGGACTTTTTTGTTGAGCATTAGTTAAAAAAATTTCTTTTCATTTTATTTTCGATTATATATTCACATCTTGACCGTTTAGTTTGTAGATATATATGAGTAGATCATTTTTATAAATTTGCATACAAATTGAAAATCGTTAAGGTATTCATAAATGTGATTCACCGATTACAAACTTGAACGGTTTTTGTTTGACATGTTTGAACCATTCATTGATTTAATATATTTCAATGTCTTAACAATCACTAATTTAACTGAAAATTTGTATAAGTGATCTACTTATATAGATCTATAAATTGAACGGTTGAGATGAAAAAATGTGATTAAAAATGGGTGTAATAAACTATTAAGAAAAATCTTTAACTAATCTTTAATAAAAAAATCTTTAATGGATCAAAGTCGGAAATGGAATTATTGTAGTCATGTACGCAAACAAAAGGATTCAATTGATTGATGCATACATCAATACATACAAAATGGTATAGAAAAGCCTTATATACTGATAGAATCAATATCATTAGCACTGCAGAAGATTACAAGATCTGGCAGGTCAGAGATGGTGAAATGTAATATATATAATTCATGGAATGTGATAATATAGTTTTGTTGGTTGCAATGATCCTAAATTCTTTGGTTCCCAGTTGTTTTGTTCAGTAAGCAAACCATCCATGTCAAATCCACAACGGAGTAACATTATCTTCAACAAATAGCTAGTAACACTTAAAATATAAATTTACACAGGGATGGGTTGCTTTCAAGCATAATGAACAGCTGTGCTAGAAACATATCAGCAAAGACTAAAATTTCCAAAGAAAAATTATATACCCTGGTTCTGTATTCTTTTCTGTGTTGCACACTTGTAGCTAAAATTAATGGCAAAATGCTACTGCAGGCTCAGTTTGACTGCCACAACTTTTTTTTTGCTCTTCAAAACTTGCTAAAACAGCAGACTGCTTTGAATCACTTGGCCGATCTGCGAACATTTCATAATATCTCTTGGCAGTTACTGTGTCCAATACTTTGACTAATTTTCCCTCATTTTGATAACAAAATTTCTCCATCTCTCTGGATTCATTGTCATCAGCAAAAACTTTGATGTGTTCGAGTTTGAAGCTTTGGCTCAGATGAGAATCACAGTCCAGGAGAACCACACCAAGGAGCGCTCCCCTAAGAAAGTTCCCTGCGGCATAAAAACTTATGAGAACAAAGATCATTCGACAAAGGGTGATAAAAATTTGAAAAATAACATATAATTATTTGCAACTTATGAAAACTTTGATCTGTATTTGCAACCGATTAGTTTTTTGAGGGAATAACATATAATTATCATAAAATAATTTAAAAAATAAAAATCACATGTTCAAAAAGATTTAAACAGATAAGGACACTCTACCTTAAAAAAATAGGGTTGGATCCATTTGCTTTCAGTAAATGACAAAAAACTGTCATTTTCATTAATAATTACAAATCTACCATTGAATCAGGTAAACCACTCTTTTCTTTTTTTCTTTCTTATCTTCTTTCTTCTTCTATACGATCAAAGCGCTCTCTGTTCGGGATGAAAATAGATTTTCTTCGAACAAGCAAGCTTGAGGCGTGTCAGTACCTATGGGTCAGGTACAACCTTGATCTTGATACTTGTTCACCTTCTGACTTCTTCTCAAACGACTATCGTACAGGCGCTGGTCAGGCCGACACTTAGGTTCTTCACAGACCTAGTTGAAGAACAACTAGGATTTTTCTCTCAGCTTTTTTATTTTAGATATTTTAATATTTATTAAAACAACAAAATGATACATTATAATTAATTATGACTATAAATATTGTATATTTTATTATAATAATAAAATAATTAATAAAAATATTATATATTTATAAACTTTTAAAAAAATATTATATATTTATAAACTTTTTTAAAAATATGTAAGACATTAAATTTTAAAAATAAATATTTTATTATAAATTTAAAAAAAAAATATTTATTTTTCTTCAATATCTTTATTTTAACAACTGTGATGAGGTAGCTAAAAAACCACTCAATATTCTCTTAACAAAATCGAGAAAATGGGAAGCACCCGGAGATGCTCTAATTCCTGATGATCTGTAATTTCTCATAGTACAAGCTTTTCCTGTCTCTGGGACTGTCTGTGTAGAGAGGAACACAACCAAAAAATGGAGGTGGGTCAGATGCAGAGACAGTGGGTTGACTACACTAAGTCCTTGTTTCTAGAGGTAAGGAACATGACATGTTTGAGATTTATGATTAGATTTCAGATGGGTTTTGTTTCGTTTCTGGCTGGGTTTACCCTTTTTTGTTGTGTTCTTGATTCTTTTTGGTTTGGTGGTTTGTTTTTGTTTGAAGGGGCTTTTGGATGGGCAGTTTTTGCAGCTTCAGCAGCTTCAAGATGGGAGCAACCCAGATTTTGTTGTGGAAGTTGTCTCTCTTTTCTTTGATGATTCTGTGAAGCTTCTCAATGACATCACCAGAGCTCTGTAAGGACCATTTGTTTTTTTCTCGTTTGGATTGGGTTGCTTGCTTTTGGATGCTTCGGTTTTGTTGTTCATGGTTTTGTATTTTTTTTTTCATTGAACAGAGAGCAGCCGAGTGTTGACTTTTTTAAAAAAATTGGTGCCCATGTTCACTAGTTCAAGGGTAGCAGCTCCAGGTACACATGAATCTCCCCTTTTCTCTTGAATGGAAATTACTGAAAGTAACGTCATTTAAAATTGGGTTATGAGCTATATGATCCATTTTAATCCTGGCTTTTTGGTTACTGCAACAATATTTTGATATATCTTATGACCTGAATGATCCATGTACAAGTCATTGCTTGTTGGTTACTGCAACATTCTTTTAATGTCTAAGTTTGGGTTAAGTCACAATCTGCACCCTTCAAATTAAATTTTACAATAACTTTGTTCTAGTTTCGGATCTTGGACATTAAAAAGGTATAAGGCTCACTGATGACTTTTGTTGTTGTTTGATAGTGTTGGTGCACAAAGAGTTAAGAATGGCTGCGTTGCTTTCCACAACTTGTGTGAAGATCAGAACATTGAAGGGTAGGTTTCCTCAACTCTCATCAGATATGAACACTCCTAATCAATGTTCTAAAAGGCGCCGCCTAGGCTGTAGGCGGAGCTCGGCCACCCCGATTTTCTTAAAGGCGTTTCACTTAGGCGGAGCATCGCCTAATGGCCGCCTAAGCGGTCAAGGTGGTGCCTAGGCGATCCTGAAAAAAAAAATAACTTTGTTTTATTTGATTATTGAGTCTAGGGCTGGTGAGTAATGGGCTAGGGGTTTGTTTTTTTGGTTTTGGGCTAGTAATCTTATGTTAAACTTTGTTTTATTTGATTATTTTCAAGTAATATATTACATTATATATATTATTTAAATAATTAAATATAAAAAAGTAAATCGCCTAGGCTGTCAAGACGCTAGGCTATGGGTGGCCGCCTGCCTACCGCCTAGCGCCATTTAGACCATTGCTCCTAATTAGAGTTCATATAAACTCTTTCTTTATCAGCTTTTGAAAATTAATGAAAGTTTGTTGTTAACAGGTGCAGCAGATGTCTTCAACAATTAAAGCAAGAGTACTACCTTGTGAAGAACAAGCTCGAACTCTCTTCACGGTGAGTAGAATACAATCCTTTATTCTGTTGAACTCGCAGTCAGTCTATCTATTCTTTGTTTCTTGAGATTTACTTATTGTTGATTGCAGATGGAGCAACAAATTGTGGCAGCTGCTGGGTCAATTCCTATGTAGGTATTACATTTCTAAGGCTACAATATTGTGAAAAGAAAACAAGAAAGTTGGAGGGTTGTAAAGAATCTCTTTAAGTTAGTGTATAACACCTCTCTAAGTTGATTGAAAGTTCTCTTTCACTAATGAATTATGCTTGTATGACTTTGTGGAAATGAGTTTTCTGTCTGCTACAATTTCTTTGTCTAATAACTTGTTATATTTGTAACTTATGCTTTTCCTTTTATTTCGTGTTTCATTCATCGGTATCTTTTTTGCTAGCTGCTCATTTACTATATCCATTCAGAATTGGTTATGATTGAAGTTGAAAGCGAGCAAATCGATTCTGGGTTTGCTATTACGTTAGGACGGTTTAGATTGTGGAAAAACTGTAGTTCAGCAGTTTTGGCTTTGTGGAACCTTTGCAGTGAATCAAGTTTGCTTTTGTTGTTTGAAGATCTAGCTATTCTATATGATTGTCATCGTGATAGTAGATTGTAAACAAATGATAATGGTGAGCGTGTACATAAAGAAATCTAATATTAAATGATATGCCATTTGAAAGATTTGATTCTTTTAAGCCTTGATGGTCAATCTTGTTCTGTTTTGGTTGTCTATCTGTGTCTTCTGCTCAAACATGTACGCAGAACGCGGATAATCTATGTAAAAGTCTAAAGGGTCAATCACTATGAGTGCCATTAAGGGCAATTGCACCCATAGGCAAAAAGCAATTGCTGATTTGCTAAGTGAATTGCCCTTGTCAATCAACTATTCATCCTAAATTGGCAATTGTCTCTTCTTTATCAATGCACCCATTGAAGGCAATTTACATGCTAATTCACTATTACATTTTAATTTTGAGAAACTTATTGATTGAAAATGTTACTTATAATTATTAATAATTAATACGATTTAAGCGTATAACAGTTATTATCGTTAAATAAATTATCAATTAATATTTTTATAAATTATCAAAGATATTGTGATTTCTAATAAGATTCGTCCAATCTTCACTTGACACGTGTTAAGATAACGTTATCTTCAAGAAATATATCTCGGATTTTTAGTAAGATTTTCCGCCTATCTTTACGTGACACGTGTACCTATCCGAAACTTTTTATCTCCAAAATTGTTGATAAATAACCATCAGACTTCATTCTCTACTCACACCTTTCCTCTCATTCTACTTTCTCTACTGAAACATTCACTCATCTCATTCATAGTTTCAATGGATGAATTAAACAGGTGGTTGGTAGAAAGGGATCGTGAAAATATGGAGGAGTTACAGCGAATTCAAGCTACAAACTCTCAAGCAGTGACGTTGGTGGCGCAATATCAACTGGAACAAACACCAAGAGGGCGTGGTTCACGACCTGGTCGTGCGCCAAATGTGGAGAGATACAGAGAAATCCGAGGTGAATTCCTCCTGCAAGATTATTTTATTGAACGTCTAGTGTACGACCAAGCAAGCTTCCGAAGGCGGTACCGAATGCATAAACATGTCTTTCAACGCATAATGGATGATCTTTGCAACCACGACGATTTTTGGAGGCAAAAACCAGATGCCACTGGAAAAATGGGATTGCTTCCTGAACAAAAGATGACAGGTGCACTGAGAATGCTTGCGTACGGTTCAGGTGCTGATCAATGTGATGAAATCACTCGGATGGGAACTTCTACAACACTGAAATGTGTGAAGAAATTTTGCAGACAGATCGAGTTTTTGTACGGTGAGTGGTTCCTTCGTCCTCCCAATTCTACTGATCTATATAGGCTTCTCAATAGAGGACATCGTCGCGGGTTTCCAGGCATGATTGGGAGCATCGATTGCATGCATTGGGAGTGGAAAGCCTGTCCAACCGGCTGGGCTGGAGCTTACTCGGGTCGTAAAGGAAGACCAACTATAATTCTGAAAGCAGTGGCATCTTACAACACACATATATGGCATGCTTTCTTCGGAACTCCTGGAGCACAAAATGACCTCAACGTTCTCGGTGCGTCTAATGTGTTTGAGCGTGTCATAGGTGGAACTGCTCCTCATGTTCAATTTGAGGTCAACAACAAAAGGTACACCAATGGTTATTACCTTGCTGATGGAATTTATCCTAGGTGGTCAACTTTTGTCAAAACAATATCGAACCCTAGAACAGAACAGGAGAAGCACTTTGCAAAAAACAAGAAAGTTATCGCAAAGACGTGGAGCGGTGTTTTGGTATCATCCAATCACGATGGGCGATATTGCGTCACGGTGCTAGGTTGTTTAATCTAGAAGATCTTCGAGCTATCATGATAAGTTGTATCATTCTTCATAACATGATTGTGGAGGATGAATTTGTTGAAGAAGAATTTGAGGAGTCTGAAGAAGTTGATTTAATGAATCCATCTATGGCAACTGTCTACGATCGACCTGTGCATCCAGAAACTGGAGAACCTATGCAGTTCGACCGGTGGGGAGAGATGGACAACATCTTCCTGCATTTAGAGATCAGGAATTTCAAGTCGAGTCTGCATACCTCCACAAATGTCTACAAGATGATTTGGTGATGCATAATTGGAACATGGATGGTAACTGAGTATGAACCACCACAATCAAGTAATCATATTGAAATAAATGTTGTTTGTAATTTTAATTAATGTACTCTTTATTTGTGTGCTTTTTTATTAAGTTTAGTCTTATTTGTAATCGTTTTTATGTTTATTTATGTTTGACAATAAAGTTTAGTTTGGTTTGACATACTTATTATTTTTAAAGTTGTTGAGTATATTTATTACTTTATTAATGTATATAGTTTTATCAAAATTAGTAGTTACATCAATAGTTATATCAGTAGTTTCATCAGTAGTTACATTACTATTTGATAATTACCTCAATAGTTGCATCACTAGTTACATTAGTAGTTACATATTGTCAATTTAGGTATTTTTATGCCCATTTTTATCATTAACCCTAGTTTTATTTCATGAAATTAAAATTACATAAACGGAATAAAAATTACATAATTTCCTAAATAACATTTTATTATCCGAAAATATTCTAATCATCAAACGCAGGTGTGTAGCAATCACTGCTACTATCATCAAATAAAGTTTTTGCCATAACACTTCTCTTCCTTTGTTTCCACCAACGTTTTTCATCTGGAGACATATTACAAGTATCATTGCCCATAATTCTTGCATCCTCCTTCGCCTCCTCTAATTCCATAACTCTTTTTGAGTGAGCGGCAATTTCTTCATTTCTTTGTCTCACTAGTTCAATAGAAGCTCGTGTTGATTCGGTCATTGATTGAATAGAAAGAGCCAAACTTGAAGCAACATCTTGCACTTTCTTTCCTTTCCTCATTGCTTCTTTGGCTCTCTTTTGTCCCATTGGTCTTGGCAAAGAAGTAGGTGATGTCTCCATAACTTCATCCTCCTCTAAGTCGATTGGAGACTCGCTTTCGGAGGCAATACATGTCGAATGTGATTTTGGTGCTCTTTCTTTGGTGGGTGGATCAACAAAAGAAGGATGGTGCTTAACTTTCTCCCAACAAGCCCACTTATCAAATTCCTTGGTATGATTTTTCATGTAGATAGATTGTGCTTGATTCATCTAAAACGGTAAAATAAATCAATTAAATTCTACCGATATAATAAAAATATTTGTTAGGGATGAATTTGACGTATATAACAATAATGTTGCCGTAGCTTTCAATATAATGTTACAATTAATAATATAGAGGAGAAGAAAAAAAACCTGGTCCATCATGTTTGTGCCGCTCGCTATATTATCACAAGATTTGATTTGTGCATTGTGCCAATCTTTGAGCAATTTCTTCAAATTTCAAAATTGAGATTGAAGAGCCACGGGTGTTCGACATGTTGGAGGACCACGCCAATTTTCCACATAATCGGCAAAAACTTTTTCCCATAACTTTGAAAGAGTCATCAATTTACCTGTGATCGGACACACGGTTACACGCGCCCAAGAATCGCACAATTGAATTTTCTCATCTTCTTGCCAATTGCAATTAGAATCTCCCATAGATGGATGAGATAATAAGAAATAGAAGAAAAATTGATAAAGAGAGAAGATGGAGAAGTAAACTTTGAAAAGTTTTAGTGTGAGAAATGAAAGAATGAGGGGGAGTATTTATAGGAGTAGTTTGTTGGTTTTTTTTATTTATTTAAATTTTTTTTAGTGAAAACAGAAAAAAATAAAAAATAACTGTTGTGATTTAATTACAGCCATTGATTCAAATCGGATGGCTGTAATCAAAGAGTTGTTGCAAAAAAAATTGACCGTTGGAATCTACCCGTTTGAGCACATGTGTAGTCAGACAACTTTATTAGTGTGGGGTCCACCAATTGCTTGGGGCAATTGGATTGCCGAGAATGAGCCATTAAATTGCCTAAGCAATTTCAAAACCGTGGGCCCCATTTATTGCCTTTGAAAAATTTGACCGGTGCATTGCTTCAATTGCCTAAATCATGTGGGCCCCAGCAATTGCTTTGGCAAATGAGTTCATTGGTGCAATTGCCCTAAGTTATTCCTCCTTAATCTAAATTATCTTTGTTTGATTGCCGAGAATAAAGAAGAAAGGGAAGCCTAACCAATCAAATTAGACCTCTGATATAATTGTGGTTTCAAACTTTACTTTTGGGTGTTAATGTTATTATTTGGTTTCTATGTCATGAAGTGGTCGGAAACGATGGAATTATTGTATACACAAACGAAATGAATCAACTGATTGATGCATACATCAATAGATACGTAGTGGTCTGTACTGGAAACCCTATATAGTGATTGAATCAACATCATAAGCACTGCAGAAGATTACAAGATTTGGCAGGTCAGAGATGGTGAAATGTAATATATAATTAAAGGGAATGTGATAATTGTTATAATATGAGTGAAAAGACTTAGGTAGTAGAACGCCAAAGAAAAAGTAGAAGAACAAGAGATAATAGAAGAGGGAATGGTGTTGTGTATCATTCATCATTCACTCACCCCTTTATATAGGGTTGTGGTAATTGGTGATACACATATATGACTTGATGGATAAGCTATGTAAGGATTCATGCACAAGCTTGATAACTTGGTGAACAAACACAAGTTAACTTGCCTCCAAGGACATGGTAGCTTGTCTAGTACAAGCTTAGATAAGATTACACCATAGTAATTTAGACAAACATACATTTACAACACGCCTCCTTGGGTGTCCACCAATTAATTTGGTATTGGACATGCTTAATGTTGCCACGTTAAAAATCTAGCCAGGGAACAAAAACCTAGTGAAAAAAATAACACTGGTCGAAAGAAAAAAGAGTGCAACGCGCATATGTCCTTTTGATAATGGTTTTAGGTGCTCCCCTGATTGGAAGCTCCCTATGCTCGCTGCACATTTCTTTTAGTAGCTTGGATAGTTGATGCATTCCAATGTCTTCTACTAATCTCCTGAAGGTACATTTTGGTAGAGATTTTGGGAATAGATCCGTCAAGTTGTCAACTGATAGGATTTTTCAAACTTCAACTTCTTCATGCTTTTAAAGAGCATGTGTAAAGAAGAACTTCTATGCAATGTGCTTTGTTTTATCTCCTTTAATGTAGCCTTGTTGAATTTGAGCTATACATGTTGTATTATCTTCGTGTAAGATTGTTGGAGCATCTATTACTGATGACAGATTACATGTTTTTCAAATATGGCGAATCATTGATCTTAACCTAGTGAAAAAAATAACACTGGTCGAAAGAAAAAAGAGTGCAACGCGCATATGTCCTTTTGATAATGGTTTTAGGTGCTCCCCTGATTGGAAGCTCCCTATGCTCGCTGCACATTTCTTTTAGTAGCTTGGATAGTTGATGCATTCCAATGTCTTCTACTAATCTCCTGAAGGTACATTTTGGTAGAGATTTTGGGAATAGATCCGTCAAGTTGTCAACTGATAGGATTTTTCAAACTTCAACTTCTTCATGCTTTTAAAGAGCATGTGTAAAGAAGAACTTCTGTGCAATGTGCTTTGTTTTATCTCCTTTAATGTAGCCTTGTTAAACTTGAGCTATACATGTTGCATTATCTTCGTGTAAGATTGTTGGAGCATCTATTACTGATGACAGATTACATGTTCTTCGAATATGGCGAATCATTGATCTTAACTAGGCACATTCTCGGCTTGCCTCGTGAAGCGCAAAGATTTCTTAGTGATTGGAGGAAGTAGCTACCAATGATTTTTTTGTCGACTGCCATGGAATTGCAGTATATCCACAAGTAAATACATAACATGTTTGATAGTATCCTTTGTGTGGATAAGAGAGAAAACCAACATCTGCATATCCAACAATACTTGGACTATTTTTGGATTTGTAAGTATAAAATAACCCATCTCCGTAGTGCCACGAAGGTAACGCAAAATATGTTTTACACCATTCCAATGACGTAATGTTGGAGCAGAGTTATATCTTGCCAATAAATTTACTGCAAAGGCAATATTCGGTCTAGTGCATTGTGCCAAATAAAGCAGGGCACGTACAACACTCATATATAATACTTGTGGACCAATGATATTTTCACCTTCTTGACTCAAACGAAATGGATCTTTCTCACATCCAGAGACCAAACGACCATTGAGGTGCTTAGTGGATAGGCTTTGTCTATACTAAATCTTTTTAAAACTTTTTCAGTATAAGTTTACTCATGATGGACAAGAATCCCACTAAAAAAATGCTCGATCTGCAGACCGAGGCAAAATCTTGTTTCCCTAAGATCTTTCATTTCAAATTCTTTCTTTAAATATTCAGCACTCTTTGTGAGCTCTGCGGGGCTCCTAATTAAATTCATTTCATCCACATAGATTGCTACTATTGCAAAACCAAATTTGATTTCTTGATAAACACGGTAGGACATAGAGGAACATTAATATATCCCTCCTTAGTTAAGTACTCATTGAAACGGCTATACCACATTTGTCCAGATTGTTTCAATCCATATAATGACCGTCTTAATTTGATTGAGTACATGTTGTGTGTGGTAGCATGAGGCAAGTCAAGTCTTACTGAGACTTTCATGTATATATTGGTATCTAACTCCTTTCATAGATAGGCAGTAACAACATCCATAAGTCGTATTTCAAGTTTCTCTGAAACTACAAGACTTATGAGATACCAGAATGTAATGACAGCCATAATGAGAGAATATGTTTCATCATTATCAATCCCAGGATTTTGTGAAAAACCTTGTGCAACAAAACGTGCTTTATACCTTGCAATCTCATTCTTCTCATTGAGTTTTCTTGTAAACACTCATTTATAACTGACAGGGTTCACAAAAGATGGAGTTTGGACTACAGGTCTGAAAACATTTGCTTTTTGAGAGAATCAAGCTTTGCTTGGATTGCATCTTTCCATTTGAGCCAATCAGATCTCTATCTACATTCATCGACAAAGCGAGGCTCAAAGTCATCACTTTCAGCGATCTCAGTAGCTCCTGCGAAGGAAAATACTTTGTCGATGATTGTTTCTCTTCGATCCCACACTTCATTTCTATGCACAAAATTTATGGAAATTTCCTGATTATCAGGTACCTGATCAACCTCTCCATGGGCTTGTGTCTCAACATGGAAATTTTGTTCCTCTGTAATGATAGGATCAGGAATTGCGGATCGTGAATCAATATTTTTCCCAATAACGTTTTCGAAAGTGATGTCATAATGATTTAAATGTGTTTTGACTTCCTTTTTCTAGGAACTGAATCCCTTTGAACATATACGTCTACCACACTTGAGGTGTGCAACAGATGGCTCATTAGCCAGCACATTGTTTTGTCTTGTTGGGAAATCTATCCTTGTAGGTGCATTAGTCGCTGAGATATGTGATCTTATCACTTGCTATATCAGTAAATGCATCAGGAATTATGTTAGCAACATCTTGAAGATGTAGGATCTTTCATACTTCATTTTTACTTTGTGCAGTACGAGGGTCAAGATGAGACAGTGGATGCATCCCACGATAATTCACGATGTTCTTCAGGAACAATCTTTTCTCCCATGATATTGATGGTTGGCTATGGGGCTCAACCGGATTAATGATGCCGCATGCAAAATGATATGTCCCGATGCAGAAGTCGGCAACTTTGTCCTCATGGATGGATGCGCGCAATTATCTGCAAGCGATCCACTAGGCCATTTTGGATATAAACATGAAGGACCGAATGCTCAACCTCCATTCCTAAAGACACGCAATAATCATCAAATGTTTGGGATGTAAATTCACCAGCATTATCTAATTGAATTGATTTGATTGAATAATCTGAGAATTGTGCTCATAATTTAATTATCTAAGCAAAACGCATGGTGAATGTCATATTACGTGTTGACAAGAGACAAACATATGACCATCTTGTAAAAGCATCGATCAAGACCATAAAATACTGAAATAGTCCGCAAGATTGTTGTATAGGCCCACAAATGTCACCTTGAATTCTTTGTAAGAATGATGGGGAATTGGTATCCATCTTTGCAAGGAGTATTGCTTGGCAGAATTATTCATCAATGAGTGTCCATTGGAATTAGTAATGCTTTACAAAATGCATAAACACTAAGGAATATATTCCAACAAACTTCTAACTCTGTAGATCTGAGGCTTCTTACAATCTATGGTCTAGAAAGCACTTGGTCAGAGAAAAGTTTAAGCCAAGCCAAGCCAAACCAAGGAATATATTCCAACAAACTTCTACTCTGTAGATCTGAGGCTTCTTACAATCTATGGTCTAGAAAGCACTTGGTCACAGAAAAGTTTAAGCCAAGCCAAACCAAGGAGTTCTAGCTTCGCATTATAGTTGCTGCATCACTGACATAGTAATTTTGAGGAGCTTTTCACCTCAGGAACCAATCATATGACTATCAAGCAAGGAATACTTGAAATGCTTGGCTTACCATTATAGATGCTGCATCACTAAGTGATTTTCAGGAGCTTCTCACCTCAAAATGCAATCACATGGCTATCAACTATGAGACATAACAGCCGAAACAACAGTTAAACTTCTAGTTTTTAAGGTAAATTGTAGAACATCCTTCAAGTGAGATTAGCACCAAACGAGCTTAACGATTTCTGTCATGAACATTGGTACATCTAATCACATTGCCTCCATCAAACTAAAATGTACATCACACATCCTAAACAAACTAGGAAGTCAAAATAGTTTTACAATACTAAGATGGTTGATCTCCCACTCACCAGTGATCATGCAAATTTGTGCTAATTAAACGTTGGACAAAATCCAACTCTTGAGGTTGAGCATCCTTAGACTCTTTAATGAAGTATGACCCCTAGGGTTGCATAGGTATGATTCATTTACAATACCATCTAATTGAATGTACTTAGCAACCAGAAGCCTAAGATAACCGATGGTTGGTGATCCTGATTCATAAGGGAGGATGGGAATTTTTTTTTGGCTACCATCTACTCTAATCCAAAACCAAGTCCATCAAACCAGTAATGACACTAACCAATCTTCAGGTAGTTTATGTACATGACTTAAAACTACCGAACATCAAACGCAATTACAATTACTAGTCCAATGTTCTATGTATATAACACAATTACTCAGCATTGTAGTTGTACAAGTCTTTTTAACAAGTAATAACGTCAGGAACCAAGCATTTCATTTCTGATATCTAATAGCATATAGTGGATTAACCATCAGATCTAAAGTTTCTGAGCAACCCCACTACAATGTCACAACAATTGACATGATCAAACCTCTTCAAGCAGTGATTGGAGTAAAGAGCAACCTCCGGGTCGTGGCCCCCTTCTTCTCTCGCACGCCCGAATCTGACTCGTCGTGGTACCACCCCACAGTTCTTTGGGCTTCCAGCACAATCTGCGACAGACCTGATCAACCAATTTCGAAAACACAATAAGAAACCCAGAAACACGACAACAAGTATCCAAAGTGAAAGAGTGTAGGAAACTAACTAACCTTGCTTGACGGTCTGTCTGTTTTCACGGATCTCGTGGATGGTGGCAGAGATTTTCCAGTAGAGAGGACGACCCATGTAGAAGAGGACCAGAAAAGCCAGGGTTACCATTACTACGCGGAACGTCATCCTTGCTGTAGGCGACACCATCTTCTCTCTTCGCTTTCGCTCTCGCAATTTCTTCTGGTTATTATGGATTTTTGGGGGTCCATTCCAGACTTAAAATTGCGAAGCCTGGGCGAGGTTTGAAGTGCATTTTAAATTTCTAAATTTTTAAACAAAAATGAATAAATTATAGATATAAAATCATTACAAATAAGTAAACCATAATGTTAAAATTAATATTTAAATAGCTACATCACAAAATAATGGCTAAGGTTTTTAGTGATAAACACACAACAACATAAAATCATTCACTCATGAACCGAAACAGAAGATGAGAGAAATTGCTCACAAATCACTATCAGAAAAAAGATTTTAGTCAATGAAATATCTAAAAACAAACCGACGAAATTTTTTTTCGTCGGCTAAAGTGATTTTTTCGTCTGCTATAGTCTGTGAACTTTAGCCGACGAAATTTGAAAAGTTTTGCCGACGAAATTAGTATTTTGTACGCTAAAGTACCTTTTAGTTACAAAATTGCACTACGGATATTTCGGTGTCCATTGACTATTGTGATACCAATCACTACCAGAAAAAAGACTTTAGCTGACGAATTTTTTTTTCGTCGGCTAAAGTGAATTTTAGCCGACGAAAAAAAATTTCGTCGGCTAAGTTAAATTTTCGTCAGCTATATTGGAATTTTAGCCTACGAAAAAAATTTCGTCAGCTAAACTAATTTTTTCGTCGGCTAAGGTCTGTGAACTTTAGCCGATGAAATTTGAAAAGTTTTAGCCGACGAAATTAGAGTATTTCGTTGGCTAAAGTACATTTCAGTTACAAAATTGCACTACGGATATTTCAGGGTGCGATTGACTATTGTGATACCAATCTGGAATCAGAACGGCCCAACGAGTCAAACGCATGGCTATTGCCATGATATATGGACTTTTTTGGCCATCCGAGTTCGTTTAAGGCTTCAAAATGAAGTTTTTCTAAACACTTAACACAAGAAAAATGTCCATATCTATACCTATATGAGGTATTTTGGTCGATCCTTCAACACAACAAACACTCACCATAATGAGACGCAATTGTCCATCTAAAAATTTTGAGACATTTACCCCTCGATGATATGACTCCCCATATAGATAAATAATGGTAAATAGTAGGCATGTTGTGATTTCGGTCATCAATATTCACAAACAAAAATATGACCGTTAGATATCGTCAATATGTTGAAATATATCTATGGTAAAAAATTCAACTTTATCCGATAAATTTAAGGACTTCATCTAGACGGTCAATCTCGTAAGTCAAACCCTAAATTGTATTGACCGCAACTATCGACACCGAGACTTTACCGGAATTACGTGATTTTTCAACCGTAGATGTATTTCACCATTCTGGTCATATCTTATTTCACGACTTTTTTGCGTTTGAAGTTTCTACGTAGAGTTTGTTTTAGAAACGGAACATTTACTTAAAGCTTAGTAAACAAGTTATACAACATTAGTAGGCATGTTGTGATTCCGATGATCAAAGTTGAGAAACAAAATTCCGACCGTCTGATATGATCATTATGTCAAAATATGACCAGAAGGAAAAATTCAACTTGATCTGACAACGTTAAGGGCTCGATCCTTACTGTCAATCACGTAAGTCAAACCCCTTAACGCACGGAAACAGTTATTTGACCGTATAAATTACGTATTTTGCCCAGACCTTCAACTGCAAATAGTTTCAAATCGATGAGACGCAACCAGTGGTATAAATTATTTTTGAAAAATAACCACCGGAGATAGGGCTACCCCTAGGGAGAAAGAATGAAAAATTGCGTTAACCGCAACTATTGGCACCGAGACTTTACCGGAATTATATGATTTTTCAACCGTAGACGTATTTCACCATTCCGGTCATATCTTATTCCACGACTTTTTTTCGTTTGAAGCTTCTACGTATAGGGTTTACGGTTTAGGTTTTTAGCCGACGAAATTAGAGTAATTCGTCGGCTAAAGTTAAATAAATAACTATAGCCAACGAAATTAGGGTAATTCGTCGACTAAGGTTAAATAAAAAAATAAATAACTATAGCTGACGAATTACCCTAATTTCGTCGGCTAAAGTTAAATAAATAAATAAACTATAGCCGACGAAATTTATTAAAATTCATCGGCTAAAGTTAATTCAAAATTTTTGACGGAGATTTTTAAAATTTTGAAATTTTTCCGACTAAAATTTTGAACTTTAGCCGACGAAATACCCTAATTTTGTCGGCTAAAGTTCAAAATTTTTTATATCTTCATTTTTCTCCTCCTCCTCCTCTCCATCTTCCTTCCTCCTTCTCCTCCTCCGGGAGCAACAACGTACTCCTCATCCTACCTCCTCTCCTCCTCCTCTAAATCCTTCTCCTCCTTCCCCCCTCTTCCTCCTCCTTCTCCTCTCTTTCTCCTAGCCTTCTCCTCCTCCCCTCCTCTCTCCTCCTCCTAGCCTCCTCCTCTTCTCCTCCGATCCTCCTCTTCTCCTCTTCCACCATCGAAATAAAAGATACAAGAAAACTAAAAAGAAGAAAAAAAATTAATAAAAAACAAAAAAAGAAGCCAAAAAAATTTTAAACAAAAATTAAAAAATAAAATAACTACAGCCGACGAATTTTATTAAATTTCAGAATTTTAATAAAATAAAATAACTTATGTATACAATGTCTGAGGTAACTTATGTATAATTGCCCCGAGTATCATAGTATCTGGAATTATAATCTTTAGTTCATGAAGCTTTGAGACCAATACCAATAATTCATGCACACAAGTTATAAAAATGACTGTTATACCTCTCACATACATGACATATACTTAAAAATTAGATGAAAACCATCATATTTAATGGATAAGGTGCAAATCGGCCGTTTTTATCAAGTTGAAAAGGTAAATTGACATAATTGAAAGTTAAAAGTGTAAATTGACTCGCATGTTAGTAATAAAAACATGGGAGATTTTTTTTCTGATACAAATTCCATGCAATCTATTACTAATCTGACTATTATCTCCCACAAGCGAAGAGGTGGGCGGTCGGTGGTGCACCTCCCATTTCACAACATGATAATGGGAGATGTACTTGAGAGAGAGAGGATAAATTAGGTTGTGGTATTTCTACTGTTGTCATATCTGTGGCCAAAGTGCCGGCCACCAGAAACATGTCAATTTCTTAGGCCAGACCACCATTTCTTCCATGCATATGTTGATATGAACGGAATTTAGTCTCTAATGATGAGTGCCGGTCTCGAGAATTCGAGGACTCAAAACGAATGTCACTACGCAGTAGAATAGTGAGGAAAATTATCAATATCCAATCAAACTATCAGTGATCCTTGTTAAACAAGTCTTTTGAAGGGATGATTTTTTGTTCAAAAGTACTTGTACTATCGATCCTTACTACATTATGGAACAAGCGTTAGGATTCTCATCACTAAACATCAAAAGTAACTGATCACTCTCTCTACAACAATCAAACATGAGTGGATGAACAATTACAGGTCTTGAGTTTCCTTCATCAGACTCATCGTTAGTTTCTTCTTCCTTGTCATTAATAATCTCTACTTTCTTCCCCGTCTTTTTCCTCAGTTTCTTCAAAACCTTTTCTGGGTCAATCTTCCCCGTCACCATAACTTTGTGGTTGTTCATGTCTGTTCCAAACTTCTCCACCCCTAATTGAACCCAAACAGTAAATACAAAGTTAAAAAAAATTAACGATCAATTATGGTTCGGTTTAGATGAGAGAGAAGGGGAGTGTAGAGAACAAATAAACACACCTTTGATTTTCAACAGGGTTTTGGCAACTGTTCTTTCACATGCATTGCAATGCATTGAGACTTTGAATTCTGTAACATATACCTACATGGTAAAAAGCCAATTGTAATTTGATTATCAGTTATAGTAGTGATGGAACAACAACTAATCTTACCTTGGCTTCTTCTTGCTCATTTTTCTTCTTCTTTCCCATATAAACTGGTGAATGAGAAGTCAAATCTTCCATGCAAGGTCGGAAACGATGGATATACATGCATGCCTTCTTGAAAACGTATTTTCAATATGCGGTCAGCAGTTACTAACTATCTCAACTATGTTTTTCTCCACTCGAATTCGATTTGAAAGGCTTTGATGCTATTTATAGTTATTAGATTGAAGATTAATAGATTTTTTTCCCGGACAGGATTAATCACATAATAGTTCAGTAACTTATAACGTACATAATGTGTATGGTTATTTATTATTCATTAATGTTTTTTTAGAAAGACATTCATCGATGCTTTTGCTAAGGTTAGTACAGATTAGTTTATTCATCGAGTTTGATACATAGTTTATTGATTGTTTACATGACATCATATATATATTCACCCATCACTAATTTAGATGAAATTTTACAGAAGTAATCTACATATTAAAAACTAAAACATTAAAAATTAAAATTGAAAAATATAATCAAAAAATTGATCCTTATACATGTCAAAATAAAAAAAATCCCGACTTTCGTGTGTCTCTGTATATATTCGAGTTAGGGATGGCAATAATACCCGGCGGGTATGGTACCCACGGGTATTCGACCCTAACGGGGATAAACGGGTAACGAGTATGAAGATCCCCAGTATTCAGATAATTAAATCGGGTACGGGGCGGGTGTGATATTTCTATATTCATACCCATCCCCCATTTAGGATGAAAATATTAATATATATAATTTGTTATATATATATATATATATCAATTTATAAAAATATATTTATGTAATAAATACTTTTTCATTCTCTCAATTAAATATATTCATTTACAGTTATTGTTCTTTTTAAATGAGACTTGCATTTATTTTTATTGGATTGAAACATGAAACTTATTCATTTGGTATTTGATTTAGATTGCATATTTTTATATATTGTATTTCAAAAAAAATATCTAATACATAATGGTTAACGAGGATCGGGGCGGGTATGAGAACATAATCCCTAACAGGTATGGGTATAAGGAATACTTATTATCTAATTACGGGTATAAGGACGAGTACGTGGATGAAACGTGATGAAGGGTATGGGTATGATATTTTCATCCTCTGACCTTACCCTTCCCATTGTCATCCCTAATTCGAGTGCAGTTGGCCCCATTTTGGGTATATATCCCAGAAAAATCTTAAACCTTGAACCGCATAACTTCCTTTTTTCTCTCTTAAACCTCTCCCTCCATGGTCGCGACCGTCGCAACTTCTCTACCTCCCAAACTCTTGTGACACGGTCAAAGTGATATGTACCCAAACTTATAAAACTACCAATGTGGTACCAAAACATCATTTTTGATACCAACGAAAGGCCTAATGCCATTTTTCTTTACTGCGTCGTTTGTTTGATGACGTGTTTCATATGAGACCCATCAAAAATATTTCTTGTCAGTAGAGAATTTCATCAGTAGTCCTCGAACTCTTTTAAAAGAATTAATGTGATACCCAAAATGAAAACTCAGGTTTTCTATATTCAAACCCAACTCTAAACTCTAAACCCTAAACCCTCAACAAAAATCTATAAACCGTAAACCCTTGAAGGAAATGTCATTTAGAAAAAGTCTAAAAATCATCTAAACCATAAACACTAAACCCTCGTCAAAAAGTTTCTAAACCCTACACCCTCGATGAAAATACCCTTATGTTTTTCCTAGATTACATTTCCTTCCAAAATCTCAAAAATTAAATCTTGCGGATCCATTTTTCCTCCTAGTTTGAACATCAAAAATTTAGGTTTTCTTTCTGGGTACCACATTGATCGTTCTAAAAGAGTTCATGTACTACTGATGTGGTTATCTACTGATAAGAAATGTTTTTGGTGGGTCGACCTATACGAGACACGTCATCAAACAAACGGCGTCGTGATGACAAATGACCTCAGGTCTTTCATTGGTATCGAAAATGAAGTTTGGGTACCACATTTGTAGTTTTGTAAGTTTGAATATCACTTTGACTGTGCCACAAGAATTTGGGTACCGGCGCTGAAATTTACTCTTACAAATACACTCAAGCTCTCCAAGCTCATGTCCGACTACAAGTCGTTTGAGGACAAGTGGAAGCTGATGGAGTCGTATGATTTTTTTAGCTGATAACCGGATTGTGGAGCTGCTGTCGAGGTGTTTAGGGAAGATGTTTTAACAACAAGAGGATGGTTCCGGTGTCGGTGGACTTGGGAAAAAAGGACTGGAAGGAGGAGGTGGATAGGGTTATCGAGTCAGCCTAGTTGTCTTTGAGTAGTGAGACTTGTTGTATTTGAACTGGGACAAGCGTGGCACGTGGATCACCATTGTACCGATATTGTCCTAACTTAACCACCTTTAAGGTGTTGGGTTTTAATCACAAAAGGTCTCGGTACAATTGGATATGATTCATCCACTTATAAGTTATATTTTATTTATCTATTTTTCTGATGTGGGATCTTTTTTAACTTTTAGGTATACACGTGTAATTTGATTTGGTCCAATTCCCACATCAGAAATCGATAATTTGATTCAGAATATGATTTGGTCTAATTTCTATTTCAGAAATTTGGATATGTGGACCAAGACCCACTGAAGGCACTTGGTATGATATGAAGCCTAAAGCTTTTTAATGAACCAAATTTGGGCTCATTATGCTGGGAGACTTTTCCCGTTATGTTGAGAGACGTATTTAAAGACCCGCTCTGATATCAACTTGAACTGAGACAAACGTGGCCCGTGGATCAACATTGTACCGATACTGTCCTAACTTAACCACCTTTAAGGTGTTGGGTTTTAATTACAAAAGGTCTCGGTACAATTGGATATGATTCATCAACTTATAAGTTATATTTTATTTGTCTCTTTTCTGATGTGAGATATTTCATCTCCAACAATAGTGTGGTGAAGGTGGGGAGGACTTCCAAGAGTGTTGAGGAGGTTGTGGAGAATGTGGTTAAGGATGCTGAGGGGATTGTGGAGATTGTTCCGAGGAAGTGGAATGGTGTGAGGTCCTTTCATTTGAAGCTGTTAGAGTCGCTTGCACTGCCGGTGTATCAGGCTGTGTTTAGGATGAGATAATGTTGAGGATGGAGGGAGGTAAGGGGAGTGAGAGAGAAGTTGTTAAGGATGAGAGTAAGGATTTGAAGGTTAAAAAACGAGTAGGAAGAAGGTTAGGATTCATTGAGATGAGATTTTGGATCGAAATGTTGGGGATGAGGACGAGTTAGATAGGAGACAAAGCTTAAGATAGCTAAGAGGAGTAAGAATGCTTCAGAGTGATTTGGCATTGGGAGTAGGATTCGATATATTTGAGCAAGAATGGCTGTCCATTTGAGTATGTCTGGTTTGATACTTTGAATGTCCAAATAATCAGATGTCCATAATCATGTTGCAGTTTTGATTTTTGTTAGTTGAACACTTGATGTTATAGTGCCATCTTGGTTTTTTACATTTCCGTATCTTTGAATTTGATTACATTCTTCTGTTTTCATTGTCACCAAGTAAATTGGAACATGCTAGGGAGATTTGTACTGACTTCTATATATACTAAGCCCCTGTGTTGAAGATGCATTATATTCAGTTTAGGCGTATCTTGAAATGAATATCCAAATCACTGATACTTTAGGGGTCTAATGTGCATGTTAACATTTTCATGAATTCTGTAGGTTCTGGTGAAAATTTAAACACTGAGAAAAAGCCCTTCTGATATCCTTGTTTTGTGTTTCTTTGTCTCGGGCATTCCAGAAATTAACTTAATTTCAGAAATTTACAAAGTGATCATACTCAAGTTTTTCATTTGGCAGTATGACTATTTGGTATTACTGAACTAATGGTGTTTCTTTTAGAAAACAATTCTAATCAGATATATTCCTCCTCAGGCTAATGAATTGTCTTCCGTTAACCAATCATTACTCAATCCACTTGCACCTATAAGGCATGAATTGTCATGAATTTTAGCGTAAACCAAAACCATAGCCTTTAAATCAGGGAGATCCAAAACTCCAGACATCGAGATCCAACAATACTTACTCCTCGAATGAAGACAAATTGTCAAGCTTCCAACTTCCTACATAGTCATTCTGACAACATAAATATTTTTACCAACAAGCCGATCATTAAAATCGCTAACTTAATTATCACTTTAAGGGATTACAACGTAGAGATTTCACCATGACAATGAGCCTATCAGGCTAGAGTCGGAACCCTCTAGGGCTACTATTCCCCCGCCCCACTTCTAAAGTGAGGGGGGCCGTATGGCTAGCTAGCATCTTTATATATATGACGACCATTCATGGTGATAAAAACAAGCAAATATGAAAAGTCATTATTATATGACTCATCCCCCGTAAATTAAAACATGCATCTCATGCATAAGACATGGTTCCCCAACCGTCCTCAAAACTATGGCCATAAAACAATGCATTCCAAATTTAATTAATATAACACTGATTTCAACCGACATAACATAAGAGATCACAGAATGGGAGCAACACAGCTTCCTGGCCCCACCGGCTCATTAAATTAATAAAAATCATGTTTAGCATAAAAAAAACACGACATGCATGAATTCAAAACAAAGATGCACTCAAAATACTTAATGGGACCTCCTCACTGCTCGGAATGCCCATCGTGCGAAATCCTCTCACGTTCGACCATAGACTGTACAATTAATCTAACATATTAGTGTTTAAAACTGTTGACTTAATATTTTTCTAAGTTGACTACGAAATCTTAATTTGACCAAGAATTGACTAACCAATTCCTTTTCAACGACTTAACAACAAATAGAACTATTTCTGATTATCGACTCAATATTTAGTTTCCGACTTCGTAACTTTAACGTATTGACTTTTCTTAATAATCCGTTTGATGTTAGGTATCGTATAGTAATTTCTGAAATTACTATAGACACCCAAACAATAGCTTAACCGATTTACTAATTGTGAGTCGATATATCGATAATGAAATTTACCCAAATTAATTACAATGATCAACTCAATTTTTGACCAAGATTTCTGAGTTGACCAGATTCTCATTTAAAGCTTTGATTGGCTTAATTTAACCGGTTGACCAAGATTGACTTTTCCTTTCCCTTTATCTGTCAACTTTCCAAAAATGGAAATCTTCCTAAAAGGGAAAGTTTTCCAAAATGGAAACTTCTATTTATGATAAGTTTTCCGTAATTACTCGATTTACAAATTAACGGAAACTTCAGGACTTTAAGCTTAACGGGGAAATCGAATTCTACCTCTTTAGCTTTATGCCGAAAATTCTGCTCTTTTGCAGGAATCCGGCAAGTTACCATAATATTTTGCCGGATTCCAGCAATCTTGCTGGAAAACGGCCATGCTTCGTCGTAGCTCCATTTTACCAAGTTCTCGACAACATGCAACAATAACACAACACCAAATTAAAACCACAACTCCAAAAAAAATCACCACATCAAACAAAACACTAAACTCCCCCAACAAAATCAGTCTGAGGCAAGAACACCGTAGCCTCCTCCTCGGCTCCTCTTTTCTCCTACTACCCTTTCCTCTAGCTGCTAGGGGCGATGAACAAGGTCACCAGCAGTCCCAAATCACAGTCGTCGAAGCCACGCTGTGAGAAACCTAGGAGGCCGAGAAAAAGAGGAAAAGAGGGAATTTCGATCATGGCTTCGATTTTGACAAACAAGGACAAGGAATTGAAGAGGAGATGGAGAGGAGCAAGAAACTACCTTCAATTTATCGAATCGTTGCCTTAGTCATCGGAAAACGACGAACACAGCCGAGCTCCTCCACGGCCGATCTCCGTCGTCGCTGGTCGTACGTCGAAATAAGTGTTTGGGCTTGGTAGAGGATGAAGAGGGAAAAGTTTTGATGTTGTTGCGCCGGTGGGAGGTGACTGGACGGCGGCTCTCGGTCGTCCGACGATCGGAGGCGACGAGAGACACAGAGAAGAGCGAGAAAGTCGGTGGGGAGGGTCTGACCCGAGTCGACCCTCTCCCAAATATTTATACTGAAATCGACGGCCAAGATTAAAACCCTAATCGATCTGACAGTCCAGATTTAAGGAATGTAAAAAGTAAATAGTTAAATGGTAAAACTCATTTACCAGAATAGTAATTAAAATTACCATAAACTTCAGAAATTCATAGAAAATAGACGGAAGCTCCGAAAAATATTCTTAAAATACCGGGAGACTCGTGTCGACACGTACTACAACATTGAGTCATTAAATGAGGAATTTGAAGAGTTTAGAAAAAATTGAAAATAAACTCGAGCAATAACTTATCAAATTAATGGTCACAGTAAAAAGTTCTCAGCAACTCACAAACCCATGTAAAATGGTAACTTTTAGGTACGGGGTGTTACACGTAGCGCCATGGAGTATGCTTTATTGACAGTATGTAAGGGATCTAAACCGATTATGTTGCTTCAGACTGTGGCATAGGTTTCGTTCAAGCCCATCAAAAACTGCATGGTCTTTTGCATCTCCAGATAACTCTTTACTTCTGCAACTGCCTCACATGTGCAAGTAGGGAATGCATAGATCGAATCCTTTTCATCCCATAAGGTCTTCAGCTTTGTGAAGAACGAGGTTACTAAGGTAGTCCCTTGTTCACAATCATGAATAGTCTTCTCCATTTGGAATAATTGAATGGTGTTGGTATGGGAGAATCTCTCATTCAATTCAAGCCATATGGCCCTTGCAGTGCTACAATGCCTAACACTTTTTGATATTTCCTTCGACATGGATCGCAGGAGCCATGCTTTGACAAGCATGTCAACTCTATCCCATTGTTGTTGTTCTGCTTCATTGTGAGTCGGCCTTTTTATTGTCCCATCAACGAGCCCTTTCTTGTTCTTAATTGCAAGAGTCATTGTCATCGATTGTGTCCAATCGGTGTAATTGTCTTCCACTAGTAGTTGTGGAACAAGGACAGTCCCAGACTGATCTAAATAGTGGAGGTAGAGGGGATGGTTTTGCTTCTCCTATGGATCAGATGTGATCTACGAGCTTGTATAGGTATTCTTGTCTCCCTCCTACTGCAGAACGTCATTGTTTCCCATTTGGTATATATTCTGGTTTTTGGTTTTTGGTTTAGATTTCTAGATCTCACGAGCGTTGTGCACCGGTACCATGAAGAAAATGATGTTTGAATGAAGAGTTTTTTATTCATACTGAATGGTACATCATTCATACATTTATACGGTCTATGTTTCTATGATTCATTATTCTAGGATTCTATATGGCAGTAAAGGATATGGACATAATACAACATATCTCAGTAGAATATCTGCCATATCACAATAGAATCATATCAATTGTAGGACACTTGATTATGTTGGATTCTTTCCTTAATAGGTGGATCCCAAAATATCAACAGGACATGCAAGGGGTGCAACATATGGCGATGAAATTATTTGAGCAGAGACCATTGTCAATATCCAGTATCCAGGTTTCTCGTTCCTCAAAATTACTCCTGATTAGCCATTACCATTGGTAACTGATTGCCTTTGAACACAATTGCCGATTCAAAGGGTCTAGATGTTCACCAAAACCCATGTCAATGCCAGTTATCTGCCATTAATACCCAATTCTTCAACAATGCCATCTAAGCCGTTTTTTTTTAAATATCCTAATATAGTACTACATGCTGAAACTACCGAAGTCATGAACAACTACAGAGTCAAAATTAATTTTGACGGCTCAGTTCGAAGTAGCTCTGCAGGTGGAGGTTTTATTGTAAGAACAGAAACTGGAAAATCCTTCGCTGCAGCTTCTTTCAACTTTGGTACCACCACCGTCCCTGTTGCGGAAGCGATTGCCTTGCGCAATAGCCTTGTCTATGCAAATGATCGAGGTCTCTCCAGAATCGAAGTTGAAGGCGATTCTAAGTTGGTGATAGATGCTGTGAATGGAGTTTCATGTCCTCCTTGAAAACTACTTAAGCTGGTTCAAGATATTAAGACTTTGAGTAGTTCCTTTGAGTTTGTTAGCTTCAAGCATGTTTTTAGGGAAGCCAATTTCGTAGCTAATGTTTTGGCCAATCTTGGTCACATTGTTGATAATATGAACCTGTGGGAGGAGTGCATTCCCTCGGAGGTGACTTCAACCCTTAACTTTGATGTACTTAACATTAGGTGCGTTAGAGGCAGTTCTATCTAATTTATTTTGTTTTCCTATCAAAAAAACCTTTACTGGCGCAATCAAATCCATTTTCATTAGAAAGGAACAAACTTTATATGATAAATCTACTACATTTCATATGCTGACATATAAATTCCAATCTATATATTATTCATCATAAACTCAACTCTATCATTCCCTATCAAGCAGTAAAATAGAGAATACAAATTGAGAAGAAGACAATAACAAAAGGGTAAATTCCTCTTATGGTACATGAGGTATGAGTACTTGGACAATTTAGTACCTTATGTATAAAAGAGAATAGTTTGGTACCTCAAGTACTACTTAGTTTTCTTATATGGTACTTCCTTCATCTTTTCAGTTAAATATGAATATGTGACTTACACATATGTTTACTTTAAGAGTTATTTGAGTCATTTTACTAATAAATTTTCAAATAAGACATTTTTTTATCAAACAAAATTTTATTCAATAAAACTGTAATTACAAAACAATCACAGTACCCAACAAAAACCACAACAAATCACCACATCAAACAAAACACTAAGCTCCCCCAACAAAATCAGTCTGAGGCAAGAACACAGTAGCCTCCTCCTCGGCTCCTCTTTTCTCCTTCTACCCTTTCCTCTAGCTGCTAGGGGCGATGAACAAGGTCACCAGCAGTCCCAAATCACAGTCGCCGGAGCCACGCTGTGAGAAACCCAGGAGGCCGAGAAAAAGAGGGAATTTCGATCATGGCTTCGATTTTGACAAACAAGGACAAGGAATTGAAGAGGAGATGGAGAGGAGCAAGAAACTACCTTCAATTTATCGAATCGTTGCCTGAGTCATCGGAAAACGACGAACACAGCTGAGCTCCTCCACGGCCGATCTCCGTCGTCGCTGGTCGTACGTCAAAATAAGTGTTTGGGCTTGGTAGAGGATGAAGAGGGGAAAGTTTTGATGTTGTTGCGCCGTTAGATATGATCATTATAGTAAAACATGGATATATTAAAATATTGATCTTGATCCGATAACGTTTAGGGCTCGATCCAGACAGTCAATCCAGTAAATCAAACCCGTAAACGCATAGAAACGGTCATTTGACCGTCTAAATTATGTATTTTGGCCGGACCTTCAAACTGAAAATAGTTTCAAATTGATGAGACGCAACTAGTAGTATAAAAATTTACTGAAAAAAAAACCCCTAAGATAGGGCTGCCCGTAGGGAGATAGAATGGTAAATTGCGTTAACCGCAACTAGCGGCATTGAGACTTTATCGGAATTACATGATTTTTCAACCGTAGACGTATTTTACCTTTCCAGTCATATCTTATATCATGAATTTTTTGAGTATGAAGGTTCTACGTAGAGTTTGTTTTTGAAACGGATCATTTACTTAAAACTTAGTAAACAAGTTATACAATATTAGTAAACATGTTGTGATTCTGATGATCAAACTTAACAAATGAAAATCTGACCGTCAGATATGATCATTATATAAAACATGGCTATGGTAAAATATTTATCTTGATCTGATAACTTTAAGAGCTCGATCCGGACGGCCAATCACGTAAGTTAAACCCCTAAACGCACGAAAACGGTTATTTGACCGTCTAAATTATGTATTTTTGCCGGACCTTCAACTGAAAATAGTTTCAAATCGATGAGACGCAACTAGTGGTATAAAAATTTACTGAAAAATAACCCTCGACGATAGAACTACCCGTAGGGAGATATAATAGTAAATTGCGTTGACCGCAACTAGCGGCATCAAGACTTTACCGGAATTACATGATTTTTCAACCATAGACGTATTTTACCATTCCGGTCATATTTTATTTCACGACTCTTTTAAGTTTGAAGGATCTACGTAGAGTTTGTTTTTGAAACGAAACATTTACTTAAAACTTAGTAAACAAGTTATACAACATTAATAGACATGTTGTCATTCTGATGATCAAACTTGACAAATGAAAATCCGACCTTCAGATATGATCATTATAGTAAAACATGGATATGGTAAAATATTCATCTTGATCCGATAATGTTAAGGGCTCGATCCAGATGGACAATCTCGTAAGTCAAACCCTTGAACGCATAGAAACAGTCATTTGACTGTCTAAATTATGTATTTGGACCAGACCTTCAACTGAAAATAGTTTTAAATCGATGAGACGAAACTAGTGGTATAAAAATTTACTGAAAAATAACCCCGCTCTCCTTTAGCACTTGAGACAACTTTTGAAATTTTCTTAGAACTCTTTCTGCAATCACCTTCTTTATCAACTCCTCAACATTATCTTGCACAAACTCATCCACAAAATTCAGAGCATTAGCCTGTGATAACTCGCCAGGTTCTTGAGAATCAGCATAGCTTAACCCTGCCAAATCACAAGGCAACTGAAGCAAATCTTCTCCTTCAAAACTATAACTCTCATGAGGAAATCCCTCATTTTCAGCATTTGAATCATCAGTAAAAAGTTTCTCACTGCTGAATTGAACTTTTTATTGTATCATCATTTTGACCCATATCCTTTCCCTGACCGACTTCCACACCACCCATAGTTCGAAGTTGCTCCAAAGAATGATTACACGAGATCCACTATTGTTCCGAGCCGCTAGACCAGAGGCTCGAATGGAAGCTGCTCGGACTGAAGTGAAATGCATGCGCACATCGGCAGGAAACCCTAAATTCGAAGCTGTGAAATTTCACAACATAAAATAGGAATGTGTGGAATTTTGAAAAAAGAAAGAATTTTGGTAGGTGGAGGGAAAAAAGAGAGCTCTCTCTACGACTACGAGTTTATGTTGTCTGAAATGCGGCGTTTTTGATGTATAAAATATGATAAAAGTCTTTTTTTTCTTATGTTGAAAAGAGGATCACGACTTCATGTCGATACGCTCACCACTTACCACTGTGATATAACTACATATGAAGTCTACCTTGAGACTGAATTTTTTATGTTTTCTATTCTTCGTAATAGATTATGGAACGACTTGGTGTCTCTCGGCTGTCTTCAACTTTCAAGTTCTGAGGTTAGACACTCACTCAGCTTCAGGCCGTGCCACAGAGCTATCCACTGGTTCCTCAGACGATAACTTCACATCTTCAACCTCCTGCACTGCTGCCGATGGTGGCATATCCGTGTTTGTTGACATATTTCTTGGCAACATTTCACAAACCTGAGAAACATCACCTGTTTTAGCTTCAGTTTCAGCCTCCTGTGCTCTTGACCATGGTTGTAAATCCATGTTCTCAGACTCTGGCAGTGTTATACAAACTGGAGAAGCCTCAACAGCTGTTGAAGACAGCTGTATATCCATGTCAGACTCCAGCAAAGTCCCGCAAACTTGAGAATTATTACCATCTTTAGATTCTGATTTTGACTCATGTGTTGCTGAAGATGGCTGCAAATCCATCTTCCCAGACTCTTGCAATGTCAAATCCATGTTTTTGGACTTTGGCAATGCATCACAAACTTGAGACGCCTCATCAATTTTAGCTTCAGATTCCAACTTACGTGCTGTAGAAGATGGCTGCACATCCAGCTGTACGGACTCCGGCAACGTCTCACTAACCAGAGCAACATCACCAGCTTTAGCTTCAGACTGTGACTCATGTCCTGTCAGAGGTGGCTGCAAATTCATGCTTTTGAAATCCAGCAGTGTCACACAGACCTGAGATGCATCACCGACTTTAGCTTCATATTCCTGTGCAACTGAAGATGGCTGCAAATCCACATTTACAGGCTCCAGTGATGCCTCACAAACCTGAGATACATCACCATTTTACAATAGAAAATTAAAGATAGTTTCGAGGGATTGAGATGCAAGAGATGTCATTTATCAGTTTACTGTTCAACATATACCAACTCTCTCAATCCTACTCCGCCCTTTAATCATTCCTATTTTCAATTAACGTTAAACAGTATTCGTCATGGCAATATAATAATTTCCAATTAAATATATATGAATAAAATGAAAAAAAACAAGCTTGATTGAAATTCAAATACAAATAATAGAATTGATTCAAAAGTGGTAAAGAAAAACTTACTTGGTGCAAATTAATGTTCTCTGTCTCCAGCAATGTCTCACGAACATGAGATGCATCACCCACTTCCACATCAGCTTCAGACTCCGGTGCCTCTGAAGATGCCTGCACATCCATGTTTTCAGAATCCAGCGATGTCTCACATACCCCAGACGCATCACCAACTTTAGGTTCAAATTCCTTTGAAATTGAAGATGGCTGCAAATCCACGATTTCAGGCTCCGGCAACGTCTCACAAACTTGAGAAACATCAACCACTTTTGCATCAGCTTCCGACTCCTGTGCTCCTGAAGATGGCTGCAAGTTCATGTTTTTGGACTCCAGCAATAACTCACAATCCGGAGATGGTTTGCTAACTTTAGCTTCTGATTCCAGTGCAGTTGAAGATGAATGCAAATCCATATTTTCAGACTCTTGCAACGTCTCACATACCTGAGAAGCCTCACCAACTTTAGCTTTAGTTTCTGACTCAGCTGCTGTTGAAGAAGGCTGCAAATTCATGTTTTCAGATGCATTTTCTGACATCGTCTCACAAACCTCAGAAGCAACACCAGATTTAGCTTCAGATTCCGACACCAGCACTGTTGAAGATGGCTGCAAATCCATGTTTTCAGAAGTAAATTCCAACACCGTCTCACAAACATGAGAAGCTTCACCAACTTTAACATCAGATTCCGATTCCAGCACTGTTGAAGATGGCTGCAAATCCATATTTTCGCACACAATTTCTGTCAATGTCTCACCAACTTCTGAAGCACTACCAACTTTACTGTCAGATTCCAACCGCTGCACTCTTGAAGATGGCTGTGAATCCATATTTTCAGGTGCAAATTCCAAAACCGTCACACAAACTGGAGAAGCATCACCAACCTTAGCTTCAGATTCCGACTCATGCACCATTGAAGCTGGCTGCAAATCCATGTTCTCAGGAACAACTTCCGTCAACGTCCCACCAACCCCACAAGCGTCACCATCTTTAGCTTCAAATCCCAACTCCTGCACTATTGAAGATGGCTGCAAATCCATGTTCTCAGGCACAACTTCCGCCAATGTCTCAAAAGCCTCAGAAGCAACACCAATTTTTGCTTTATAGGAGTGCAGGATATCCATGTGTTCAGTAACATTTACTGGTAATGATTCACAAACCTGAGAAGAATCACCAACTTTTCCTTCACACGCCATCTCCTCTTGAGGTTTGGGGCTTCTAACAGGACCTGCTTCAGAGGAGCCTTCAACAGTATCTACCTTTTTTCCTTCCATTGCTAAGACAGATGCAGAGAAATCAATGTTTACAGAAGATGCAGGTTCTGGAACAACAACCATGCCATCCTGAGATATAAAAACAAATAACATCAAGCAATAGTTCAATGAATTATTAAATAAAATTCAACATTTCACTAATTGAGGGCATTCAAGTACACATGCATGTGATAAATAAGTAACTGCTATCATAGTATTCCTAAAAGACAATATTTGATATCTCTGCTTGGTAGTAACAAACGTTAAGGAACTAGGAAAGCTTTGTCCCTTTTCTTTAAGTTGGAGAGAGGTTAATTCTTCTTTCTGTATATGCATTCTACCTTCCCCCAGTGTGTACGTATACACAGGCAACAAATAAAGATTAAATTTAACTCTGTTACTTTTCTTTTTCGTCAACAATCTAACTCTCCAATCTAAGTTATCCAAAGTTAAATCAAATATGTTGATATTAGATCACAATCTATTCAGTGTTAAAACAGTACCATACAAATATCTGGAATGATTAAACTAGATTTCATACTGCATAAATTCATTCCTCAGAAAAAACACAACCAACCTGCGACTTATTCAAAAGATCACCCATCTCAGTTTCAGAAACCTTCAATTCCACAACAGAAAATGCTTTCTCCTCCAAAATTTGGTTTCCGGCCATGTCCACTGGAGTCTTACTGGACACAAGTACCCCAGCGGAAATGCTACCTTCTCTCCCAAAAGACCCAGAAATGTTAGCTTCAGCTTCAGGCTCCTGTACAGTTGAAGATGGCTGCGAACCCACACTTTCCAACTCCAGCAATGTCTCACAAACATGAGAATCTTCACCCACTTTAGCATCAGCTTCCGACTCATGTGCTCCTGAAGATAGCTGCAAATCCATGTTTTCAGACTCCGGCAATGTCTCACAAACCTGAGAATCATCACCAACTTTGGCATCAGACTGTGAATCCTGAACTGTTGAAGATGGTTGCAAATCTATGTTTTCGGACCCCCGCCTTGTCTCACAAAACTCAGATGCATCACCTACTTTAGCTTCAAATTCTGATTCAAGTGTTGTTGAAGATGTTTGAAAATCCATGTTTTCAGATTCTAGCAATGCATCACTAAACTGAAACGCCTCATCAGCTTTAGCTTCAGAGACCGACTCATGTGCAGTTGCCAATGTCTGCAAATCCATGTCTACAGCCTCCGGTAATGTTTTGCTAACCTGAGAAGCCTCACCACCTTTAGCTCCAGAATCTGACTCCTGCCCTATTGAAGATGGCTGCATATCCACGTTTTCAGGCACAACATCTGTTAATGTCCCACAAACCTCAGAAAAATCACTACCTTTAGTTTCATAAGAGGGCTGCAAATCCAGGTTCTCTGACGCATTTGCCGGTAATGACTCATTAACTTGAGAAGTATTACCTAATTTAGCTTCACATTCCATCGGCTCCGGAGGTTTGGAGCTACCTACATGACCTGCCTCAGAGCTTTCAAGTTCACACCCCATAGTCAAGCTAATTGGAGGCTGATCTATGCTTGTTACACAAACCTGAGAAGTTCCAAAATCATTAGCTGCAGTTTCCAACTCCTCTGGTGGCTTGGAGCTGTCGATAGGTTGTGCCTCAGACAAGCTTACAACACCATCACCTCGCATGGTCAAAGTAACCACAGACTGATCCATGTTTCCAGAAACATTCTCTGGCAGCATTTCACAAATCTGAGAGGTCTCACCAACTTTAGCTTCACATTCTGACTTTTCCTTAGCTGCAGTTTCCAACTCCTCTGGTGGCTTGGAGCTGTCTACAGGTTGTGCCTCAGACAAGCCTACAACACCATCACCTTCCATGGTCAAAGTAACCTGCGGCTGATCCATGTTTCCACACACAATCTCTGGCAGCGTTTCACAAATCTGAGAAGTCTCACCAACTTTATCTTCACAATCCATGTTTCCAGAAACATTCTCTGGCAGCATATCACAGCTCTGAGAAGCCTCACCAACTTTAGCTTCACATTCTGACTCCTCAGGTGACTTGGAGCATCCTAGAGGCTCCAGCTCAGACAAGGCTGCAACACTATCGCACCCATTGCCCAAAACTAAGCGCTGATCCATGTTTCCACACAATTTTTCTGGCAATGTCACCGGAACCTGAAGAGCATCACTAACTTTATATCCATGTTCTGACTCCTGTGATATGAGACTGCCTACAGGCCCTGCCTCAGATAAGCCTTCAACACTATTACTGCCCATGGTCAATGTAACCACAGGCTGATCAAGTTCTGCCACTCTCCCAAAAGTAATGGTAGAATCCATCAAAGAATCCTTTTCAGCTGGAGATCCTTTTGAGCACTCCGATTTCACTAAGCTGCCGCTGCCAACAGGTAAGCAGTCTAGAGTTTTTCCTTCAGTTGCTAAGGACGACGCAGAGGAATCGATGTTTTCTGGAACCACCATGCCACCCTAAGATATAAAGACATGACATCAAACAAACAGTAAAATATTATATAAAAATAAATCAACTTTGTAACTATCCATTCACATGCACATGTATCTGACTGATAGTAAACCCATTGTCAAATTATTCTACAATAATTCATGTAATGTGAAATTTTTCAAATAGTTAACTACTGCATCCTAGTTCAGTAATTGCATTGAAAATTAGTACAGTTGGAGCAATTTGAAAAGATGTCATACTTTATTCCCAGTAAATACTAAATACAACTAACCTTGGACGCAGTTGAAAGATCACCCATTTCAGGTTCAGAAACCGTCAATCTCACACCAGAACATGTTTTATCCTCCAGATTTTGGTTTTCAGCCATGTCCACCGGATTCTTAGTGGATACAGGTAGACGAGGGGAAGCCCGACCTTCTCTCGCAAAAGACTCGGAAATTTTAGCTTTTGATAAACGTGTGCCAGAAAATACCTCTTTCATCACACGCGCAACATCGTTTACGTTAGTAGTCTGGATACGCCCCAGAGTAGAACTCTTATCAGAAGATCCGACAGCACTGTCAATCGTTGATGATAAGTTTGTAGGCTGCTTATTTTGGGTAGGATAGCTTGTGTGCTCCTTTCTTTTTGGATCAGAATCAGTTAAACTGCTAACCAAATGCACTTGACTTGTCTGGGATTGAGTAACATGTGCCGGTTCCTGCCCATCAGTACCTTGCTTTCTTCCCAATGAAGCAGTTTTACTCCCCAATGTACCAGCAGACACATCCTGTAACTGAAAACTTAATTCTGGGTCCTGACTAGCTGGGCCATGGGAAACACCCTTCCTTCCCCTGCGACGGGGTGCTTCGGCTCTGCTTGAAGCCTTTCGACCCTGTTTTTTAACTTCCACATGTGTGGATGGGCTAGGAGTGATAGACTGAGAAGCACGAGAAACAGAAGAAGACAGCTTTGACTGCGAGCTAGGAGAAATCTCAACACCATGATGTTTTGCCTCACCGGTGCTTTCCATGGGAGTAGAACCAGGAAGAGAACCAATTGAAGGACCCAAAGCAGGAGATGCAGAAATCGAAGTTGGAACTGCTGGAAGAGCTTTCTCCTCCAGATTGTGACTCTTAACAACCTCTGAAATAATCTCATTTGATACAGCAGCTGGTGTGGTAGGACCTTCATCTCCTGAAATCTTGTTATTCTTAGGTTTAAATGTGCAATCTTCAGGCAATCCCACTTTTAGGTTCGGACTTTCTCCTGATGCAGGGCCTGCAAAGATTAAAATTTAAAATGTGTATGATATCAATGACTGAAAGATTTTCAGACTAGCAAACTTGGACAATATTTACCCATGGATGAGCTTGTTGTCTGCTTAGCTTGGAATGAATTATGAGATGAATTTATATCCTCACCTGCTAAACCATCAGCCTCTTGCTTATTTCTCATGTCTATGTCTTTGCTCCCATGTGAATCCCCTGATTTATCCGGTGGAAGCATATTTGGTGTCGAATCATGAGTAACCAATGCATCAGTAACAGCAGGTGGTGCTGGCACCTGTTTCTTTCCCCTACGGCGGGGAGCTCCAACACCACTTTGAGCTTTCCGGTTTTGCTGGTTCACATTCACTGGTACAGTAGGGGAAGGGGAAGGTTGAGATATAGGAGCAACAGCTGGGACTAGACGGGAGGACTCAGAACTCAAAACCATCACAATGCCAGATTGACGATCGTTCCCTTCGGCACCTTTCACAGCACAAGAAGCAGGACTCTGGGCTGCAGAGATAGTAGGAAGAGTTTCATTTTCCAGTGGATCTACAGATGTCTTCTGTGAAAGCTCAATTTGTTTCAAATCAGAACCAGGTGATACCAGCCCCTGTTTCATTCCCCTACGCCGGGGTGCTTCCTGCATACTCTTAGTTTTCCGACCTTTTCCTCTTACATGTGTGGGTGCAGAATGGATAGTAGTACTCATTTGGGAGGGAGGAGTAACAGTAATTGAAGGCTTAGGAACCTTTGGATGAGAGCTAGGTGAGGCCACAAGATCAGTATGTTCCACAACTCCACCAATACCCTCAATATCAACAGAGTCAGGTAATGAATCTGGGGCTGAATTTGTTACACAGCTAGTCAATGGTCCTATCTCTAACCCTGTATCCACTTTGACTGTTCCAGCAGACGCTGTAAGAACAACTGCAGTTGCTGATTGTTCTGGTTTTGCTCTTTTTGGCCTTCCACGGCCTCGTTTAGCTGGTGGGGTTACCTCTTTACTTTGTTGTGGCAACTCAACAGATGGTGGAAGCAAGTCTGGTGGAGGTGGAGGTGGAGGTGGAAGTGGAGTAGGAAGTTCTGTTCTGTAAACAGCCACCACAGAGCCACTTTCATCTCTCAGTAAATTTGACTCTGTAACTTCTTCCTTTGCTTTTTCAAGGGAATCAGGTGACTCAGCCTGACACAACTTTTCAAATTCCTCTTCTGTCCATTGCTCTTCATATGAACGAACCTAAAAACCATTCGGAAAAACAAAAATAATATTATTATTTAGACAGTATAATCGTAAATGATGCAATGTCAGAGATAATACGTTTCAACAATCAAAACGAGATTTGACAAACAAACCTCTCTTGCCCGTTTTCCCCTCCCATAACGTTGAGTATCAAGTCCCCCCTGAGATGGACCCTTTCGCTTCATCCCAACATTAGACACTACACCCACCTTTGGCACCTCATATATCTTCATCGCCTCATAGAACTCCTTCAAGTCATCCTCTGTCACAAGCCGAGAAGGCATGGGAGGCAGAGATTCAGAACCATCCTTCCCTTTTATGCATGCTAACTTCCTCCATGATGCCTGCAAGATGAATATTTTTAGAAAGTCGTCCCATAAGACATGTAGGCAGCATGTTATATCTACAGTGATGTGTACACAAATTAAGTCAATACCATTTCTTCCTCTCGCCTTCTATTGTCCACTGATTCAAAAACATCAATTTCTGACTCACTGCAATAGAGAAGGAATTAAAAAAATTAAAATAGCTTTTAAAGTTAGGCACGTAAATGTAACAGTGACGAAATCAGGCAAGACAGTTTGCAAAGTAACATCAGTAATCAAATCCAACCCCTCTAAGTTTGTAGATAGTTTAAGTAGACCACTGCTCACGACAACTCCACAAGCAATAAGTTCAAGTCAAACAAAATGGTGAGGTACGATTCACTAATTGTATGCAATATAAAGTGTCTGTGTAACATAATAAGAAGCATGTTTTCATTTAGCTAAAGCTCTTTGGGGTTGCAGAGTTTTGGTTGTAAATGGATGAAAATGAAGAGAAGGATCCTGAATACCACAATGGAATGGGAGTTAAAGATCTTTATAGGTTTGAACTTCTTGTCCACCCGCTTACGTTTCTGTTGCTTTCTTAAAGGCGGAGTTATGATAAACATGTTTATGCTTAAAGGGGAAAGATGAATTCTCAATGGCTGGGTTCACTTACATGATCAAGCATATCAAAGGAGTGCAGACAGATGAACTACAGAGTTGATCAAACTATCCATACCTGCGAGCTAAGAGATCATTTAAAGCATCATCATCCAATACAGGTGCAGCTTCTTCTTTCTTATTCTCACGCAAAAGTGTCTCCAAATATTCTCTTCGATCTTCCGCACTGTGATAAACCATTTTTCATGAGCAATTATGAACTACTCAAGATGAATATACCAGAGTATAGAACAGCGAACATCCAACCAACCTTGTATTGTTGTCAAAGAAACCAGCAGTAATGCTCTGATTAGCCACTCCCAGTTTGTGCTCAGCTGCAGCTCTAACTTGTTCTTCGACAGTTTGGACCTTAAAACAAAAAAATAATAATTGAAGCAGACAATATACAGACTCTCAAGTAGAGTCTGCTCGAAACATAAAACATAAGAGAAAGGGAGTTTATAAATGACTCCATTAGCACAATAACCCAGGGGTGGCAAAATACCTACCGTTTCAAATCGAAGAACAAGAACATCCCTCTTCTGGCCAATTCTATGAGCCCTTGCCTGCGCTTGCAAATCAACCTGACAATTCAACAACAGAACAGTATTAGTATTTAAAATCATCACAAAATAAAGTCGTGTACGGTATTCTCATAATTGCCTGTGGATTCCAGTCCGTGTCGAATATTATCACCGTATCTGCAGCTTGAAGATTTACACCAACACCACCAGCCCGAATGCTGATAAAATCTTACAGGTATCAGTAAAAAACAAAAGCACTCATGAACACATGAATAGAGCATCAAGGATTACCTGAGAAGAAATATGAAAAAGGGAGAATCTGGTTTATTGAACATATCAATAAGGGAACCACGATCACCGCCAGATGTATGTCCATCCAACCTAAGATACTTATACTGCTTATGGGTGAGATATTCCTCCATGACATCGAGTAGCCTAGTCATTGTGGAAAAGAAGAGAACCTGCGGGGTGACAAGTATCAGTCATTTACATCTTACATCAAAAAAAGAATGATAGGAGGAATACAAACAAACAAAACATGAGGCAAGAAACATGTAAAAAGCATTCCATACCCTATGATCTGTTGCTTTTAACTTGGGAAGTAATCGGTCTAACATCTCAAGCTTCCCACAAAGCCTTATAATTGGTGGCAGATAGTGCTTTGGTATCAAGTTATCAACCTGCAAGTGGCAACCAGATAACAAGCTTATTCCTAAAGAAATATTACTCATCATATAAAGAACAACCTTCAATTTTCAAATTATTTACTTCTCACTTTCATTATCTTGCATAAGAGTTAGAAACATAAAATGAACAGGGAATGAACATGCCTCCTCTACATGAAGCTGGCTGAGATATGGATGATTGCATATATTTCGAAGCTCCATAACAGAATTGTGCACTGACCGGGCCTGAAAATGAGATGCATGGTAAGAAACAATCAGGAGTACCATTGACTTTATACAAGGACTAAAATACCTTTGAATTAGTAATTGAACCCAGATTCTCCTCTACCCTCTTCATCAAAAGCTTCTGATAACCAGAAGCCTCACATCTTACAAGTCTCTCAATCTTTTCAGGTAATTCATTCTCAACCTGCCATAAAGAATTTAAAATGCAACATTAGGATGGAGATTTCCAAAGCTCAAAATTTATAAATTGACTATAAACTCCAAAAGCGAAATCACAAATTCCAAAGTTTCTGATTGCTGGCAGAAACTTCAATAATAATACACGGTCCAGAAGCGACACATTGTATATCAAATTTCAAAATGTAAGATAATCAGTTACAAAGCCAGATACCTAAGCAGCTCAGAACAACCAATATGTCTATAACAGTTTGTTAGGGTATTTGTAAGAAATCATTTATTATATTAAATACAGAAATAGTCTATGGCAGATCAACGTAAAATTTGTGGAGCATAGCTAAGTCATTGGACCCTTGCTGGATAAATATCAGAGAACCACGAAATTGTACTTGAACTTAGAACGAGCATGAAGAAACTAGCTAGACTTCTATCTTTTTAAGCTTTTCGGTCGAATTGGTCGCTCAAGACATTGAAAAGGAATAAACAAGTCCACATAGAACAGAGATGCATACATGTACACGTATACGAGCATGACACTAAGAGATAGAAAACCAGATTAATAAAATCCACATATGGACAACTGTACTCCAATGTGCCAATATGTAATTAAAACACCTTCCTAATAATGCTTATAAGCACAAAACACATTTAAGAACCTTATGCTTCAGCCTCCGAAGGACAAAAGGTCGAAGTACTTGGTGGAGACGGTTTATGATCAATAGATTCTCCTCTTCAGATAATAAGGCCTGGTCAACATAACACAACAATAAATACAGGTGTTAGGTTTTAATGCTACTAGAGCTATATGAGATTTTAAGTCAAATGTCAGAAATACAACAAACTAAAGCTTACTTGATCAGCTGAGCTATCACCACTACTTTCAAATGGTTTGTTAAACCACTGAGAAAAATCTTCAGATGAGTTAAATATATTAGGTAACAAGAAGTTTAGTAGCGCCCACAACTCCTCAAGATTATTCTAGTCACAACAGAAAATTAAAAATAAATCAGGATGCCATGTTAATGAACCAGCAGGGGAAGACGGCATACATTAATAAAATGTAGAAAAAAGAGTGCAAACAAAAAACAGCAAAGGCCAAAAGAAAAGAGAAGCGGAAAACCTGTAGCGGAGTTCCAGTTAACAGCAATCTGTGAGAACTCTGATAATGCTTCAAGTCAGCATTCAACTTGCAGGAAGCATTCTTTATGCGATGGCCTTCATCAATTATTATATAATGCCAGTGGATTTTGCTCAGTTTAGGTCTGTCATGCTTATTCATCAGATACTCATATGTAGTAAGGAGGACATTAAATTTCTGTTGAACTATTCTTTCCCTGTAAGATAAAGCAATTGCTTAGCTTGCAACTAAAAATAAAAAACAAGAAGGCTGTTCAGTTTTTGATGTGATTACTTGAATAGCCTACGCCTCTCCTCTGGGGGCCCAGAATAAACAATCCTATTAATAGTAGGGGCCCAAAAGCTAATTTCTGATTCCCATCCGGGTAAAACTGAAGATGGCACAACCACTAGGAAAGGCCCTCGATCATTTTTTGTTTCCATCAGGTAACAGATTAAAGATATAACCTGGCGACAGATGTTTCAGATTGTAGGTAAGCAAACTGGAAAAGGACTGAATAAATTAGGGGCAGACTCAAAATCAAATTCCTACCTGAACAGTTTTACCGAGGCCCATTTCATCAGCAAGAATACCATTCAAGTGATTATTGTATAGTGACACCAACCACCTTAAGCCATTCATTTGGTACCTGAAGGTAGAATATCACAAATAGATAAACTAATTGATAATGGTAACACAATAACAATACTGCCTTAAGGTCCCCTGGGTGAAAGAATATCACTTACAAGTTAGAATAAGGATCTTCCTTTTTTACCTATCCTCAAATCAGAAAACAAAGCTAATATTATTACAAAGCAAAAAATACTCACTCTCTCAATTTTCCACCCTGAAGAAAAGACGGCTGCTCTGCAATGCTCTCCTTTATACTGCAAAAACAGGGTCGACTGTAAGATACTTTGCAAGCACATAAGTCAGTGCTGTTCGGAAAAAAAACAGGGAGTGAAACTCACACACTCCATTTTATAATCCACACTCCATAATTCCTTTGTTAGTAAATTATATTTTATTTAGTACCTTATATATTGTCTTTTCATAAGGATTTCAACCAAATAAAGAAAGGAGTGGATCACAAACTTGGGAGTGTGAATTTCATTCTCCCAAACTATTATAAAACAGAAGGCCTCAAAACGCCCAACCCATAGTTCTTTTTTTACAAAGAAATTGATGCTTCAAGACCAGAAATAAATATTTCATTAACAAGATAAAGGGAACCAAAAATTTACCAGTTCGTCCACCACTAAAAACTGTTACGGGTCAGGCCGATCAATTTTAGTGCAGTTAATATATGAAATTACAGTAAAACCAAGATAAAGAAAGTATCTTTACCTATGAGCCATCAAATAGTATTTCTCATTGCTCTCCAAGTAATGCTGCAAAACAGATGTAAAATCACATGAGCACAGATTCCATGAGAACTGAAATGCACAAATAAGAAACTTGCCTTCGCCTGGTCGCTTTCATCTTCATTTTCCAAACTAGGTTCACTCTTGTCTACAACACTTGCACTTTCATCCATATCATGCTCAAACCTACTTGCCAAAGCCTTTGCATCTCGTAGCTTAGATCCAAGCTTTTGAAGATACTTTTCTGTCTCTTTTAGAAGCTGCTTAACACGGTCTGATTTGGCATCCTATCATGAGTTGCAAAAGTGTGAAACAGAATAGATAAAATGCCAGATGCAAGCCTAGCATCATTGAAATGTAGCACATACCTGCACCATTCGTAAATACCCCTCCACATCATTAATCTTCAACAGGTTTATTTTTTCACGTTGGATCCTATCAATCTTCTCACGATGGATACGTTCCTTCCTTTTGTGGAACTCCTTTACATATTTATTGAAACCCTTCCAGCGCTCTCTCTTAATTTTGAAGGCATCATCCAGTCTTTCCCTAAGTCCAAAAGCAAGTCAAAAGGCATTCACAAGAATCTAAAAAGCAAATGACTTGGGAATTAATGATTATTGTAGCTCCTTGAAACATATAAGATTACAATAACTGGAAATGCTAAAAGGTAGATTACTTACTTGTGAACCTCTAGCTCCCCAAAGAATTCCTTTTGTCTCTGCTGAGTTCTCTTTTGTCTTTCTTCCTTCATCTTTTGCTCAAACTTTTCAAGTTGTTTTATCCTCCTACCATGTCTATGTTTCTTAAAAGATCTCAAGCGATCCATCTCCGTATTGATTGGTTTAAAGAAATCATTCAAAAATTCACTGTCCAGATGAAATAGAACACATTATTTAAGTGTCCGGGAAATAATCAATACTATACAGGTAAAAAATGTAATTGCTAGATAGTCAAAATGACAACAGATATGTTCCGTTAGTCCCAAATAGATGGATAAATTTCCAAAAAAACAATTCCCACACAGAAACTTCACATACTCCCATTTCACTTTTTCCAAAATAATATTAGGCAGCTCTAACTAACATTTGATACAAAATCAGACTTCTAAATTGAAATATAAGTGTAACATTGAATGAAATGAAGATAGTAGGTAAGAGAGCATTAGAACAGTTCACTAGTATCCATGTTTCCGCAAAACGGGAAATCTGTTATCTAGTCAGCTCCTTAAAAACATTTGACACAACAAACTTCACATTACTAAATTATAAATTGAAAGAAACCAACTACGAGGCAGATTGGAAACATTATACGGTTCTTAAAAACTATGTCCCTGAAAGTGGGCAAGGATGCAAATTGGACAGAGTAAATGTTTCCACTTGAAAACGCATAATAACAATTACCTCCTAAGACGGCGTTGCAATTCCAAGAGTTGTAGTTTTTTCAGTTCTATAACACTTTTGGTCTTTGCAGATATATCTTCAGATGAGCTCACGTTTTCCTGCAACAAAAGTAATGAGATGTAGTACAATGGCACATCCAATATCAAAATTTAAAAAAAAAACAAACAAGAAACAAAAGATAAAAATAAATTGTTCCAGCCAACAATGTATTACAATTTACAAGTACTTGTTTGCATAAATATAAACATGCAAATTCATTCACACAGGATATATTGGATCTAGTAAAAGTCTATATTTCAGAGTTTAAGGAGAGTAGTAGCCACTAACCAGAACAGGATGGGTTAGGGCTTATAGCCGCTAACAAACAATTTACATTATGGAAAAAAACAAGCTGAGCAGTAAAATAATTAATGCCTCATGAGGTGTAAGACAGATGTCGATCGCTGATTACAGAGAATTTGTAAATGAATTTAATGGATTACTTTCCTTTCAAAACTGAATCACCGACTAGGTAAAACCACGATATAAAGATCAATTATCAAGTTATGAGGATGCAAATCCTATAACTAGCCCAAACACCAATACTGAAGTAGATTTGGGGTAACCATTGCTTCCTGCCATGCCATCAAGCCAGACTCACTGACAAACAAATAATCAAACAACAAAAAACGTAGATAAACATTGTTTTCCATTTCAGGAGACTAAAATCAGTTTTGAGGACAGGAGTTTGGTTTCACATGGCCCACACCTCTATTAACACAGCTGAATTGTATTTTTTGATTTCCCCAAAACTTTTAGCTCCCAGGGAAGAAAACACAATGATCAGTCACCATATAATAATCCCAAAGGAATCATCAGACATGATCTATTTGAGAAACATGCTTTAAAGAAACTAATTGGTTGTGAAGCACTGTATAAAATCTTCCAACAGACCTTTAACTTGTGAAAAGATGTCGCAATTTTTGCCCTTGCTTTTTGATGCTTAAGACTCCAAGTTTGTTCATCTAGGAGCTTCTTTTTCTGCTTATCCATTATCCACCTCTCTGACATTGTGTACTTTGGTGAAGGTGCAAAATCAACAGAAGCTGGGTTATTCTCCTTTACTTGTTCTGCAGTAATTTAAAAAACAATGATTCTTCAGTGTCAACGAGAGGAAATATTTTGGTTAAACAGGAGGAAATCTATTTTGAAAATCAGATAACTATGGAAGATGTACACCAGAAGCAGCACCATCAGTGAAAAAGACAATAAATCCAGGCATAGTGAAATAAATATATTGTTCTCACCTTTGGAAACATGTTTTTGCATCATCTGAGCATCCTTTGATGCAACTCCTTGGTGATGATCATTGCCAATAGCAATTATTGGTTTCCATTGATCCCTAGATGCAAATGAAGCTGGGTGATTGGCAGTATGTTGATTTCCCAAAACATTGTTACCATGATTTTGGAACTGGCAAGGTGCGGTATCTTTTCTTTCAGGAACAATCTCAGGCTGACCGGCAGGTAAGAGTCCTCTGGAAACTTCACTTTGATTGCCAACCCCCGTCCAGCTGCTAATATCAGAGTTCTGCTTGTTCAAACCCATTAGAGAAGAGGCTGGGTTAGCACGTCCAACTTGTAAATGCCCGGTTTGTATATTTTCCACAGGATTAGCAGTTAAACCACGTCTTGCACGTGAGTCAGGCTGCAGCGATGACGCAGTTAAACAAACAGTGGTCTGTGTTTCAGCTTCTCCTTTCTGCAAAATCTGATCTCGAGCTGGGCCACTGTTTTCCTCCATTTTTGGGCTTTCAGATTCTTTTGCCAAGGTGTCAGTCTCCAGGAGTTTCCCACTAGAGACTGAACTTTTATCAATTTCATGGTTAAGTCTTCCAAATGGCATACTAGCATCAGAATTGTTATTTTGCTCATTTGCAGATTGTGCTTTTCCTTTATGGTCAACAAAATCATTTCGAGGGCCATCTGTATTGCCACATGAATTTTCTAAATTAATACATCAACACTGCTAATATAGAGGTACTGCATTCTAGTCATTTGGAAAATTAGTACTGATAAAGTTTCATTGCCAAAAACAAAACAAAAATACCTTCTTTAGGTAAAGTGTTTCCGAGCGCAATTTCAAGATGAAGTTTCTTTGGCATCAAACCATTTCTGCAATCGGAAAAGTGCTACTTAAACCACCTAAAACAAATATTTGAACTTGATAACATCAAATATAAAACTGAAATCAACTACCTGAAGGCTAAAAAGACAAGGCACTGCGCTCTGAGCTGTTTCAACTGCTGTTCCTTGAACGGCATGCCAGAAGACGAGGGCGCATGAACAGGAGATTTACCAGTATCTCTAGAAGCTGCGGTTCTCACCACACCCGTTTCTCCTGCACTATTTTGCCTGCCAACCTGAACAAAACATCGTGCAGCACAAGCAAATCATCACATAAATCTCAAACAGCAGTATTGCAAATCATTGCATGTGCAAAATAAATTTAGAAAAATCTAGACAATTTAAAGCACAAGCAGACGCCCTTTAAAAGGACAATGAGAACACACCAAAGTCAAGCACCACATGCAAAAGAAACATATCAATACACAGAATAAATTCTCTAACATTTGCAAGAAGCAAATAGTGTATATTCCAATAGTGTGGTTGGTTACACTTGTCATATGTTATGGACAACAAAAGGACCAAGTGAAATTTGGCATGCAGTCACCACTGAGCACAATGCCCTTGTTTTGCTCACATGTAGAAAACATAACGGATGAAAGTTGCGTACCTGAACTATTTTATTTGCATCAGGTAGCATATTACTATTTCCTCCATCATGCTCCATGGCCTTTCCAATTGAGGGCAGTGTGCCGCCATAGTGCATCGGACTTGAGAATGCTGGTGGTTCTGCTACTTGATATGAACTTGAAGAACCAGGCACGCCACCTTGATTCTTGGCAAAAGAACCTGGATTTGACCAACATCATGCTACTATTAGGTACTTAATAAACAAGGAGGTCCAGCCTCCTTGATAAGATTAATCCTTAAAGTTGGACAAGATATATAGATTAAATATCATTTCAAATTGCATAAGATTCATGCCTGAATATAATTCACCAGTACAACAACTAAAGTTATTGTCAAAACCAAATAGTCTTGTACTGCAAGATTTTTTAAGGCATGGTTCTGGTTCCAAACACTTGCAAATTTCATCCTGATTAAGTTTGAAAACATCTCCTTGTGTTGTTTTTAAGCAGTAAATTCACAACTACATAAACGATGTTTAATTTCCAAATTCTTACTTGATCCAGGTGTTGGAGCTGTTGACTGCTGCATTGGACTTTCTGCTGTCACATTACCTGGGACAACATTGGAAGAAAACCTGGGCACTTGAGACTTTTCATAGTGAAACCCAGGTTTATTTTGACTCCACACACCCATACTGTCATTTGTAGGGGGTACGGATGCAGCATGTTGCTGAGCTGAGGCATTATGAATAGAGGAGACTTCAAGTCCTTCAGGGTGTTTTGCAGCCCGAGACACCAAATTGCTACTGTTGGTCAAATCCATCTGCCTTTCTATTAAATGTTGCCCTTCTTGCTTGACTCTAACCGTTGGTCTCATGCTTCCAGCTAGAGAAGTAAAATGCTCCATTTGACCACTACTGGGAACGATATTAAAACAAGGATTTTTACCAGCTTTAATTGAAAAACCAGGTGGCAGTTCACCTTTGCTCATCTTTCCCTTCCTCGTATTAACCACACTGTCTATAGTTTCAAGACTTTGAGGGTTGTCAAGTTGTGCTTCTGTGGGTACAGAAGTCTCTCCCCTCTTCCTCTTAGTTGTGGTTTTTTTACCATCCCTTTGATTCATCTGCTTGTCCAGGTTTTCTGTATCACGCCTTTCTTGGGATTGTGAATTGGCTGACCTAGAGTCCAAACTAGATGGACTTTCATGATCAAAAGACTGACTACTTCGATGAGTTGCAGATCCTTGATAATAGTCATGCCCAGCACTTGAAGAAAATGGATCCAACTTAGACACCTCAGTTTCGGCCAACCCTGTTTTGGAATCTTTTGCAACTCCAGTAGCCTGAGACGACCCTGCAGAAATATGATGGCTCAATCACCTCAAAATAACCAAGCAAAATTATAGAGCCTAGCTACTTGGAAAATAAAATGCATTTCATAGATTTACCTGTTTGAGCCCCACCAGACATAGGAACACGTGATGACTTCAAAGCATCAATATCAAGGCCATGTTGATTAATTACAGTCTCCATGGCCCTTGGCAGATCAAAGAAGAGAGTTAAACACAATGGTAGGAAACTCATTAAAAATGAAGATAATGGGCATAAGACCCAATTAATTAATGAAAAATTGATCATATAAGATGCACACTAAAGAAATAGGTACCAGTAAGAACAACGAAACCAGGAAAATAATTTTTCCAATGCATTAATTGATATTATGTCCTACAGACAAATAGTTAGTGATCCGCACCAAATTATTGGATGACTTTAGTATCGCATGAACAAATAAATAAAAGAGCAGAAAATCCTCATATGGTAACTGGACTCTCATCTATTGCATTTATGGTATCTTGACTTCCAAAACTACTCTGGTGGTACCTGAACTAAACTGATGTTTCCCAATTTGATACTTACATCTATTCTAGCATCAAACTGGCCTACCTTGCACATATTTATAAAGATACACTGGATATAGCAGCCTGCTCAGAGAGCCAAATCAAAAACATGCTGAACTTCAGCGTTCTTAGCCATTATCTCCTAAAAATCCAGAAATTCTCACCAATTTACAATTATTATCTCTCCAATTTACATCAAGCCCAACATCAAAGGTATAAAGGGGATCTAGTGGATTGTTTTTCCTCATCCCAAAAAATATTTTAAGAAGAAACCACGATTAAATGTAGAACCCCCAACTCTTAACTTTTTCTGTTCTAATGAAGTAGGGAACACAACTTGTTCCACATTGTCATTGTGGTGTAGCTGTTGTGTGAGGGGGTCAGTTGGATCTGATGTAATCCGGGCTGAAGATACTTCAGTTGCTGTAACTATGGTTGAGAGATAAGGAATTGTGGGTTTTTGTTGAGTTCAAGGAAGATAATTTCTGGGTTGGATCTTTTGCAAGGGTATCATCATTTAAAACTACTCATATGGATCGATCCACCAATGTGTCCACGTGAAGCTGCAGTGATACCAGGCCTCTTGAGACAACAACTGGAAGGAGAAGACGGTACCGGCAGATTGCTTTGATAGAGTCTAGATTTTTCTTTCTTTTTGGGTTGTATGCAAATGGTTATGGTTAGCTGAATGTCTAGAATACTGTTTAAATGTGATTTCTGGAACAAAGAAAAAAGGGACTCAATAATTCTGACAGTTTTTTGGGTTTTAAACTGCTAAATGGTCTGGTATGGGTAAAATTACTCTTCGCTCATAGCTTATCAGTATTTATGTCCACGTCGACTCTATGCATGCTTAACGGTAGAATGGACATAAGTACTAAATAGGGAAAAATGGCCCCCAGGGTAGTTTTGAATGTCAAAGTACTGAAAAACGCAATAGCCGATGGTCCACATACCATATGAAGATTTTTCCCATAAAGGAAATGCAGCCTCACCCTCAAAATAAATAAAGTCCATAAAACCTTGTCCCTTCAAAAGTTGACTGCTACCGAATAGTTATCTTTGTAATCATACGGATTTACTAAACTGACTAACCACCGCAAGTAGATCAATTACAGCATTGTTTCAAGGTTGTATCACATTTCTGATCAACTAAATTACTATATCTCAGGTTCCTAATCACCCGGTGAAACATCCTGTATCAAAAAGAACAAATAATAGATTTCTACCTCGATATCACTTGATACGGCATCGAATGTTCCTTGCCACTCGACTTCATGTGTTGCAGTATCTGCATTAAACCAAAAACAACCCAAATAAATGCACGAAAAGCTACACAAACTCCAAAAAAGCCAGATACATACAAAAAATGGAGAAGAATCACGAAAGAGAACACACGAACCACATAGAGCTTGGTGGCGAGTTTGGCAGGCTCATCAGTAGAGTCCTGAATGAGCTTGTGCAGAAACTTGGCTGCTTCCAACTCGACGTTATGTGACGAAGCTGCCATCTCCTCTGAGCTTGCACCATGCACAATTTACTGAAATCAAATCAAACAAAGCAATCAAATTCGGAGAGAGGCGTGTGGTGTTGCAGTTGGGCAAAACAATCGAGCTCTCAAGTTTCAGGGGACCAAATCTGGAAATTAAGAAAGGAGGTTCTAATTAATAGAAGCAATAAGAGAATCAGGCTGAGGAGAGTACCTGATCGGAGATCGGAGCCAGAATCGTACGGGAATGAGGTCACGGCGAGCGATTCATAGAGATTGTGATGCAGTAAACCCTCGCAAATAAATAAAAAGAGAAAGAAGGAACGAAAGAAAGAAAGAAAGAAAGAGAGAAATGAAATTTGATTTGGGTCTTCTACTTTCTCAGTGACCATACTTTAATCAGGGTCTCGCACGTGCTGAGAGGATTCTGCGTGCCAAACTTTTTCTTTTCTTTTTTCAGTTTTTGTTCTGTTTATTAAAGTACATGAGTATTCTAATTAATCATGACCATTAAGTAGGTTCTTCGTTTTGCCGGTCATTCATTTATTTGATTTAGTTCAATTTTTTAATGATGACATATTTAGTTAAAAATTTATATAAATAATCTATTTATATAAACTTAAATACTAAATAGCTGAGATGAAAAAATGTAATTAAAAGGTGAGATGTGATAAATCATTAATTGAAAAGTCATTCATGGACTAAATGGTCCTTATTAAAACTTCTCTCTAATGTATATGGGTATCCATTCTCAGAAGAAAACAATGTACATGTGTATATGTATTGAAAAGATAATTCAAACATTACAATCAACAATTAAAATGGACAAGAACCGAAAAAGGCTTAACCGTAATCTAACATATTTTAGAAATCTCGATACATCATTATAGTCAACTTCAAAAAGAAATGACCATTTTAAACACTATATGTCAAAATTGTCAGCATGTACATGCAACCTCCCCATTACATTGACAATAAAAACTAACCGACGTTAAAATAGTCACTAGAAACGACACCGTAACCATGACACACCCAACGACACGACCCTAATACCAACCTAACAAAACCAAAACCCTCAATCGAAAAGTTGGACAACTAAAAACAACTAAATAAACAAAAACAAAACCAGTAAATAAAAAACTCAAACTTGAGTCAATCAAAAGCTCCAACATAATCTACACCATGCCAACCATCAGATTGAGGTCAATTGGGCACATTTGGAACCCAACCTAAATGAACAACGACACAACCTCCCGTCTCAACTTCCCGACACTGTCGTAAGAATGCTGTCGCTGACAAAGAAACAACATATATGTGTATCGACTCTTGGGAACTATATTTATGAGAACTAATATCTATAATGTAGGTGCATTTAGTAAAATAATTAGTAAAACTGAAACTAAAAATTATTATGATTGGTTTTATAGGTATGGTTTATCAAAATTCATATTACTATTGTAAAAAAAAGTAAAATATTGGTTTGGCTGGGATGCAAAATGAAGTAGATGATAGGGGTTTGTTTTCTAGGGTTTGGTACAGCAGACAATAGATGGTGGTGTGGTTCGAGTCCAGAGATTTAGCGACAGCTATGGTGGTGGAGAGGTGATGTGGTGAAGGTATTTCGTCGGGACAGGACAGACGAATCTATTCTGATTTGTCTTTGAGTTTGGTGGCCTATAGTTTGAGCTTTGGCTATTTGGCTCAACTCTAGTTTTATTGTTTTTGTTTTGATTTTTAGGGATAATTGATTTTTTTTGTTTCTCTCATATTTGAACGAGAGTTTTGGTCGTCCTATTTAAGCGAGGAGTTAAGGTTTTGGTAGGTTAGTGTCGGCATCGTGTCATTGATGTGTTATAGTTATGGTGTCGTTTCTAATGACTATTTTAATTATAGATAGTTCATGTTGTCGATGTAATGGGGAGCAGTGACGGAGGATATTGGATGCTTCTCTAGGATGTAGCCCATATAGTTTTTTTTGGTCTTTACAATTAAATAGAGTAATTTTTGCTAAGTTTCTTTTCAATGGTGGTGGAAAAGTTTCTTTTGCTAATTTCTTTTCTATGGTGGTGGTGAAATTAGCAACATGAACCCTAAAATTAGCAAAAGTTTCTTTTCTATGGTGGTGGAAAAGTTTCTTTTCTAAACCCTAAACCTTTCTCTAGGTTGTAGCCTATATAGTTTTTTGTCTTTACAATTAAATAGAGTAATTTTTGCTAAGTTTCTTTTCTTTTATATATATATATATATATTAGTCCAGTCAAATAGTCTAATAATCAAAGTAAACAAACAACAGTGGTCTCATAATCACTAGAAATTTAAAGATTGATTAACGTCATCATGTCATACACACTACCCTTAAAACACCTAATGCAAATTCTTATTAGAAATCAAAAATAAAAGCCTATAAAAAATTACAAATATGGCATTTTTTTCTTTCTCTTCGATATTGTTGTTTCTTTCCTAAAAAAATGTTGTTGTTTTTCATCTTTTTTAGAAAAGGCTACCTATTTGCCTCAATTCATAGTCTATCCAATGCTAGACAACCAACACGTAATTGTAATGTTATCAGTTAAAAATCAATATTCTTTCGAGATGTACTCATATATCTCAAGCATTATTACATCATTTATATATAAATAATTTAGCCAAGGGCATTTTGAAATCATGTCTCCGTCCCTAATGAGGAGGTTGCCTGTACATAAATGATGATGATTTAGGCATATATTGTTTGAATGAGTTGCTTCATCTTGGGGTAGGCTTTGAAAATGTAACGAGGCTTATGGATTATGATTGTTATGAGTTAACTCTTTTCGGTTCTTATGCATTGTAATAACTGGTTGAAACCTTGTTTTTTATAATATAGAAATTTTCCTCAAACAAAAAAATTATTGGTTGGTACTAGATTGATTTGGTAATTACAAAATCAAGGGGCAACCGTCAACCAATTTGAAGCTTTAATATTTCAAATATTGAAGTGGAGTCTGATTTTACCATTTTTTCACATACAAATGAGACCTAAACTAATCATAGACATGAACGTCCTAATAAGACCCAATTTAGGACAACTTAAGTGTTTATGAGGTCAAAACTGATATATGATTTATTTTAAGATGTTTAGTGAACCTCATAAAATTGATTGCACCGAACTCAATATTCAAGTTAGGGCACACAAAGATGATGAAGAGAAGTTCGGATCTAAACCAAAACAAACCGAAAGGAGATAATCTTGAATATACCTCTTTGTTACTACTTGTTCTGAGAGTACGGGATGAGACAGTACAAGCGCACCAAGTCCAAAGATCTCTACATAATTAAAGGAAGTGTTAGGAGTCGAGACTGGGTTGGCCCAGTCTTCGACTCTCTGATGCCTAAATCAGTTGTTGTTATGAGAATGAGACTTGACAAAGTTTTGGATTAGGTAACTTACCTGTTTTGGGAGGTTGTGCCCCTGTCTTATAGGTCTGTATTGGGAATTGTGTCATCTTTACCCGATATGAGACTTGTACAACAGTCATGTTCGACATCTCCCATTTGATGTGTCCCCATACTTGTACAATTTGGGTGTCAGGGGCAGTGCCTGTGGAGGCGCTTGGGTCGAAATGTCTTTCAGTGACCAGATAATATGTCGGTTTTCCAACACAAGTGGAGTGTTTACACCTTGTATCAACGAGTCACCAATTTCCCTAGTTGATGAGGACTTTCATGTGGGAACTTTAAATGATTTAAAGGAGCAGGAAGGCATGGTGGTGAGTCCCCAAGTCCCCGTGCGGGAGTTGATAAGGTTATTGGGGATGGAATGTATAGGTCGAAAGTATCGGGGGTGTTCCCCGGTGTAATGTGTTGTAGGGCAATCAGGAGTCAGATTTGTACTACTCGTTTCCAGGTTTTGTTTCTAGTGAGCTTATCGTGTGAGTAATGAGTATCGACATGTTGGTATGTCTTGGACATTTTTGACAACTGGTTTGAGACAATTATATGCTTCAGCCAACTGAGCTATTATAGCATGTATGGGCTATCAGAAGAGAGGAGGCTGTTGATATGGACATTCATCCTGTAGGTGTGTTGCTAGAGTATTCGTATCCCGTTGTTGGGTATGCCTATTTGAAGGCATAGTGGCGAGTCCTTGGGGGGCATACGTATGTTCGTAGGGTGACGAAGGACGTGGCGCGTCGCGGGATGTCGATATCGACACTTCGTCCTGTATCACTTGTGTGTCATTGGTAACCAGTCTATGAGGGACATGAGGTCACTTATGGTATGTGGAGAGTCGGTAACCAGTCTATGAGGGACATAAGGTCATTGGTAACCAGTCTATGAGGGACATGAGGTCACTTATGGTATGCATGACGTGGGTCGTGGAGTCAATGGGCACATTGATTGTGGTTGGAGCGGCACACATCTGACCACTGCGTCGTTTCGGCATCAACAATGGATATATGTTTGAGATTGTATAAATAAATCGGTTGTTGTGGAAGAGGAGGTAGTTTTGCTATTTTTGAAAAGAGCGAAAGAGATAAAGAAGAGGGCAGACTGTGCTGCTATAAACCTAGACCGATTTTTAAACTGTGGGTCAAGTTCTACGTCAAATCTGAGAAACATTCCATCCAACCCTCGATCTATGTGTTGTGAGGACTCCGCTGTTTGCAACAGGCTTCACTGTCCGTACACAAACTGTCAGCAGAACAAAGGTAATATTTTGTGTTTCTTTCGAGTTTTTGCTCAATTGAGGGTTATTGTTGGACTTTGGATAATGTGTTGAAATTTCGGTAGTTTATGTATTGAGTGACGTGTTTTATGTGGTGACTTTGACTTAGACGAAATAGGGTTTGGGGTGGCGTGAGTATAACTGTGTTTGGGTGTAGGTTATGTCATATCAGGTGCGAGTGTCGAGGGACGAAGTCATCATTCTATCAAGTTCCTCATATTGGGATTCCAACACCTTGGGCTAGATGGATGAGGATTGAACATTATTATGGTCGAGATAGCTGCATGTTAGCACACTGTAAAAAAGATAGAGTGTAGTTATATTGTTATAGTAGTTGTAAGAGCTGGTGTTTTCAGTTTTTCTCGGTGAGACAACGAGTCCTCTCTACTCTGTCTCGCACAACAAATTGAGAATTCAAGATTCAAGAACACTGCCTCTCATCTCTCTTGCCATGATATAGAAGGGAAAGCAATTATCTCGTGCCATGATATAAAAGGGCTTCTCTAGTGGATTATGGAGATGTATCCCAGAAAAAAAAAAGTTAGGCTTTGCCTAACCCATACATGAAGGCATATGGGGTATTCATACCTTGATCACAAGGTGGCATTGTCAATGAGAAAAATATCTTCTTCTTCAACCTCTTACACTATGAAACAAATTCATAAACCAAAATATCACACAATGAATTAGCTCAAAAACAAACAACACATATAAATCGAATTCCTTTGACACATCCAAAATCTATGATTAAGAGTGGTTCCTCTCCATCCCAAAATTCTCAATTTACCCATAACCCTCGATATCATTGTATCATCAAGGACCATCATAATCAATGAAAGACGAAATATTTCATCGATGGTAGGTCGACAACTACCAGACTTTGATTACAAAGCTCAAATTTCACTCCAAATTGTGGTCTCACTAGGTGACACTCTCAAGAACAACTGCCCACAATGTCTATTTTTATATGAGAAAGCGTATCGTGAGCATACACAAGTGGATTATTACTCTTAACCGACAGAATCAAAATTGTTCTGTTGGCTAAGATTTTCTTAACCGATAGAAATAAGTCTGTCGAAAAGGAAAAATAGTTTGTCACCTAAGAACTTCTTAGCCGAGGGAGTATTCCTGACAGTTTTTGTCGGCTAAGAACTTTCTTAGCAGGCGGAACGGTTTATATTCCGTCGGCTAAGATCAAAAATATACTTACTAGTCAGCCATAAGTTTTTCTTTGGAACTGTACATAGCAAGCAAAATTTTCAAAAATATCATGAAATAAGATGTGGTCAGAATGGTGAAATACAACTATGGTTGAAAAATCATGTAATTCGGGTAACGTCTTAATGCCGATAATAACGGTCAACAGTATTTACCATTATTATTCTTTATGGAAAGCCTTATCGTCAAGGGCTAAATGTCAAAAAAATTATATGGACGGTTGCATCTCATCTACATGAGAGATTGTTGCGTGGAAGGTTCGACCAAAATAGGTTATGTAGAGATAAATATGAGTGTTTCCGTGTGATAAATGACGATGGATTAGGGTTGATCGTTCCGATCAAGCTTTAATGTTGTCAGATCCAGTTGAATTTTTTACCATAGCCATATTTTACTATAATAATCATATCAGACGTTCAAATTTTTATTTGTGACTTTTGGTTATCTGAATCATAACGTGTCTACTAATATTGTATAACTTGTTTAGTAGGTTTTAAGCAAATGCACAATTTTGTGAACCAACTCTACATAGGAAGAAAAATTTTCAAAAATCTCGTGAAATAAGATGTTATCAAAATAGTAAAATAAGGTTATGGTTAAAAATCACGTAATTCGGGTAATGTCTCAGTGTTGATATTATAAGTCAACCGTATTTACCTTTATTATTCCCTATTGGAAGCCTTATCGTCGAGGGTTATATGTCCCAAATTTTTTATATAGGTGGCTGCGTCTCATCCACGTGAGAGATTGTTGTGTGGAAGGTTCGACCAAAATAGGTCATGTAGAGGTAGATATGAGCGTTTTCATCTGATAAATGATGATGAATTATGGTTGACCGTTCTGATTGAGCCCTTAACATTGTCAGATCCGGTTGAATTTTTTATCATGGCCATGTTTTACTATAATGATCATATCGGACGGTCGAATTTTTGTTTGAAAATTTTGGTCATCAGAATCACAACGTGCCTACTAATGTTATATAACTTGTTTAGTAGGTTTTTAGCAACTGCACAACTTTGTGAACCAATGAAGAAAAATTTTCAAAAATATCTTGAAATAAGATGTGATCAGAATGGTGAAATACAACTATGGTTGAAAAATCACGTAATTCGGGTAACGTCTTAGTGCCGATAATAGCGGTCAACTGTATTTACCATTATATTCCCTATGGGGAGCCTTATCGTCAAGGGCTAAATCTCCTAAAATTTTTATATGGGCGGTTGCGTGTCATCTACGTGAGAGAATATTGTGTGGAAGGTTCGACCAAAATAGGTTATGTGGAGGTAGATATGAGCGTTTCGTGTGATAAATAACGATGGATTATGGTTGACCGTTCTGATCGAGCCTTTAACGTTGTCAGATCAAGTTAATTTTTTTTACCATAGGCATGTTTTACTATAATGATCATATTGGACGGTTGAATTTTCGTTTGTGAATTTCGGTCATCGGAATTATAACGTCGCTTAAGTTCTAAAAAAAATTATTTATCAGATCCATTTTCCCGCGCAAAATTTCAGAACAAAATTTTAGAAAATTATTTATCATTTAGCCGACGGAATTATTGCATTCCGTCAGCTAAGACCAAAAAATTTCAGAACCATTTTCCTGCGTAAAATTTCAGAAAAATTATTTATCACTTAGCCAACGGAATGCAATCATTCCATCAGCTAAGGGCTAAAAATTTCAAAATGTATTTCTCCGCGCAAAATTTCAGAAAAAATTAAACCAAAAAAAAATCTTCTTTAAATTTCCCTCTCCTCTCTTCTCTTCTCCAAATCATGGTGGTGGTGGTATACCGTGTGCTGGTGATGTGTCGTGATGGTGTGTGGTGGTGGTGGGTTTGAAATGGCTGGCTGTGGATTGCCAAGATTGATGGCCCGTGGTGGATTTACGGACATCGGTCTCTATTTTTTTTTAAATTTTTTAGGATTACCTACGGAATATTCCATTGGTTAAGAGTATTGTTATTTATTTATTTTATAATTCTGTCTACTAGAGTCTTAGCCGCCGGAATGACTCCGTCGTCTAAGGTCCTAGTAGACGGACCTTAGGCAACGAACTTTCCGTCGACTAGGTTGTGTCTTAGTCGACGAAAAAATTATTCCGTCGGCTAGAATTTTCACCGACGTGTCTTAGCCAAAAGATCTTAGGCGATGAAATTTTTGTCGGCTAAGATCTTAGAAGATGAAAAAAGATTCTTAACAGACGAAATTGTTCAGTCAGCTAATAGCCATAATCCACTAGTGATAGTATACTTTACAATTACATACAAAAGTCTACTTCTAAATAAGCAAGTGTCTCATGAAACTGGTAGATTTTGATTATGAAATTAGTGGATTTTTATTACAAAATAGGTAAACCTTGCATGTAAGAGAAGTAGCCTCACTCTAAAGAACAATCAAAATCTTGTGTGTTACGAGAAATATCTTCATTCTCAAGCACATGTAACCTCCTACTTGTATAATGACTGCCTATGCATTCGTTAATGAATCTTTATTATGTTTAGAGTTGTGATGATATACAGTTATATGATTTATTTTAGGCCATGATGACGTTTTAGGATCAACGAACACATTTAAAGAATCATATACCTCATGAGTTTATATTTGTTAGGGTTAATGAAGATTGATCAATAGTCAGCTTTTGTGTAGGATGTAAGGTTTATGAAGAATGAGCAATAATCACCTTTCGTGTATGTACATATGATTTATGGTTTATGATGATCGAGCTAATGTTACTTCTATTGTATGGCTAAACAGTTTATTATCTTTAGAAGCAACCAAATAGAGAACAGTAACACAATGAGAGATCTTCAGATTAAGAGCACTACAATATCTATAGATAGGGGCAACTTAAGTACCAAAATGCTACATAACTCACAAAAAGAAAGAAAAAACAGGAAAGCCAACAGAAAGATGAAAAAGGGTCCATATGTCTGTGTTGGTAGACTATTATTAAGCTTTCTTCTCGCAGAGCTTCTCAATCAGATCTGCTGCATCTTGAACAGTGGCAATGGTCTGAGCACTTTCTTCTTCCACGCTGATACCAAACTCCTCTTCAAGTCCCATCACAATCTCAACCTGTAAATTACAAGTGCATATCTAATTAATGAAGATGTTCAAACAGAACATCACAAAAAACAACTTGCAAATAATGTGCTCTCAGAAATATGAAAAAGGCTAGGCAAAGCTTGAAAAAGTTTCAGATGTTAAAACAAAGTGGGCAAGCTAGAGGGAGTTTCAAACGTTATTGATGTGTGGGGCGCCTAAAAACAGTTAACTGTACACTCGATGGGAAATGCATGTTGTCTTCTCATCATGGAAATGAATGGAAATTGCTTCTCATTATTTTTCTCCTTTTTGAAAGAATAAGGAAGCTGTAGCTCATGATTTGAGGATATTCAGGCAAACATGGAATGCATGCACTTTAAAATTCCCACAGCTTACAACTATATATCAAGCAAACAAAAAAACCGGCACCGTAATAGGTATGGTAAAAATAAGAGAACCATAAGATATGTAGGACTTACAGTGTCAAGAGAATCAGCTCCAAGTTCACTGAATTTGGAGCCTGCGGTCACAGTTGTGTCATCAGGCAATGCCAGCTGCTTCTTCACTATATCACAAACCTTGTTAAGAGTCTCTGGTTTGGCCTGCGCAGAAGTATTAACAGTATGTTGGGATTAGTTACTTTATCAGAGCACTTATATGTGTGGTAATACAAGATATAATAATCTTATATACCAACATTCAATAGAATTTGTACCATATAAGAATGCGAAGTTCCAAATACTACAACGCTAGGGCGATAAACTAATGTACCTGATCTACATCCAATATAGTTGGGACCTCTGCCTCCATAAACCAGAAACCTATCACATGGTTCGGGTATACAGAGGATACTTTATTTCACTAGAGAAATCCTCTGAAAAGAGGAATGAACCGTAAACATAAGGGTGAACAAAATTGATGTTTCATGTCTCTAATCAAAGTTTGTACTTAATGAAACTAACATTGAAAATTTCTCATCCAATTCCCCAACATGTGAAGTAAACATTCTTGGCCTTCATGGTGCAGACGATTTATCAAATAAGCAGCAAATGATTAAAATCCAAGAATATATAAATTTATCAGTAAACGATAAAGAAGAGTCACAGTAGTATGACTAGTCTCACAATGAAAACTTACTGAACAGGAAACTTGGAAGCGTCCAGTTCTTGAAGTCAGAGATGAGAAGCGCTTCCCAGTAATGGAAAAAGAAACTGATTTCAAACTAGAAACCCTGCTGCTGCTTACCTGTCAACATTGAACCAGAAATAACTAAATGTCAAGTACTACACAAGAAAAGAAAAAAATGTACCATACGATACTCAAGTTCCAACATCAATTACTGGATAAGTTTTACATTCTTATGGCAGAAAATCTCTAGCCTCTATATGAGGCAAGCCAGACTTTAAGCTCATAAAAGTGTAGTCAAACAGTATTCTTAGTTATTCTGATCTCTATTATTTTAAACTTCTCTGATCTCGGGAGAAAAAACACAGAGGGAGAGAGTGACCCCCGACGGCGCGCCCTCGTCGGACGGTCTGGAGTGAGCCGAATGGCGTCTTCGACGTCCCTATGGCCAAGAAATAAACCCAATCTGAGTGAAGGAGGCGTGCTGACTTCGCTGCCCAAACCGCGAGGAGAGACCGTCGAACAACTCGACTTATGGGGCTGGCTTCGATCGGTCACTCGACGTGCAGTAGGCATACAGCATGAGGTGGCGCCGCCGTGCGGTGGGAAGACCGGATTTGTGTGGTCAAGATCGGATCGACGCAACCATCTGGAGCAGCGGCTTCAATTGTTGGTGTGCTATGGAGGTCGGAGGGCTGGTGGGACGCGTTGGATTGGATTGGTGCGGCAGATTGGACGCCGGTGATCGGACGACGTTGTTTCGACTTTCGGGATGGCGGCTAGGTCACAATTGCAGACTCCACCTTTTGATTGGGCTAAGTAGGTGTTGGGCCTGGGTTTGTGATCTTGGCTCAATTTCCTTTTATTTTATGTTTTATTACTTTTTGTTGTTTTTCAGTTGATTATGGTTATATGCCAGTAATAAGTTCCTACATGAGTTTTGTGGGGCTAGTCCGGGTCATGCGTCCGTGTGTGCACTCAAAGTGTCTTGTCTGCTCTAGATAGGCAACGAGTTCCTTACTTGGTTAAATGGTCGCTGCCTCCTAATGGTAAAGTGAAACTTAGTGTTGTTAGACTTATTCTCCAGCGACAACACAGTGGGAAAGCTGTGTTATTTGCAATAATGCTTCTTTGTAATAGAGTTATCTTTCTGGTATGTCACCGCAATTGTAAAGCGAATAGAGTAGCCAGTAGAGCACTCTTCGCTAATTGGTGCTTGTTAGAATACGGGTTTATGGTTGAGTGTCCTGTTATTATCTCAGGAAGTTCTCGCAATGTGATTTGTAATATGGGGTATAGGCTCTATGTCCCCTCATGTATTCTGCAGTTTCTTTAATATAGGCTTAAGGGTAGCCGCACCGACCCTTGTTTCAAAAAAAACTCCTGCTGATCTCTACTTAACTTAGATATCATTAGTATACGGGTAGAGGCATATAAAATCCAGAAGAATACTTCAATTCGTGATCTGATACATCACTGATTTAAGTGGCATGCATGAAAAAACTCTGAAATGATTTAACAATTGGATCCCCAATTATCATAGGTCACGTTCACACTCAATCAAATCAAGCACACTCCAAGACCAAATAGTACCCAAAATGAAAAGGGTCTTTATCAAAGCTCTAGTCAAAGCATGGTGTAGAATCCACAACCATAACATGCAATGTGCATCAGCTACCAAACTTGAAACTATCAGATCACCCAATACAAAAAGCTGAAGTCTTTAATTCAAAACTCAAACTCAATCCAACAAAAATTGAATCAAATTCCAATGGGGATCACAAAATCTGCAAAAATTGACACTAACCCACAAACAAGATTCTGCAAAAAATCAAAACTGCACACTGATTCAATCACAAACAACACCAATTCAACAAACCAAATCGCAAAAGCAAGTAAAAACATATAAAAGCAAGGAAAGATTGAATCTTCACACAAGATTGAGAGTGGGGATTTACCAGGGTGGGTTTGAAGGAAGCAGAGAAGGAAGTAGAGGTTTGGGAAAGCGAGGCCATTGGATCTGAAAGTGAGGGAGGACGGGTGTGAGTTGGGAGAGTGAGCGCTGCTTACTTGGGAGAAAAAGAGTCTTTAAACAAGGTTTATATAAAGAAGGTAGAGATGGTTTGGTGTTTCTCGGTGTTCGTTGGGATTTGTTGGGACTTGAGAGTTGAAAGCTTTGGTTTTATCGAAAGTGAGGGACTTGACTGTTAGGCCCTTTGCCTTCTTTCTATTTCCTCACTCCTTGTTTGGTACATTTTTTTGTTTGGAAGCAGCATTTGCTCCATCTCTATAAGTTTTCATTTTTTTCTTTCCAAGATCAAAAAATTGGAAGTTCATGGGAGGGATCTATCAAGGATCTTGTTGAGAATTAGTTGAGGACTTTCTCTTTAATTATTTCTTACACCCACTTTTCAATCACATTTTTTCACTTCAACCATTCAGTTTATAGGTATAAGTAGATCACTTATACAAATTTTCAGTCAAATTGGTGATCACTAAGGCATCAAAATAGATCAAATCAATGAATGGTCTAAATATGTCAAACATGAACCGTTTAAGTTTATAATTGGTGAATTACATTTATGAATGCCTTAACGATTTTCAATTTGTATGAAAATTTGTAGAGATGAACTACTTATATATATATATATATATATATCTGCAAACTAGACGATTGAGATGTAAATATGCGATCGAAAATAAGGTGAAATGAAAAAGTCTTCAACTAGTCCTCAATATGAAGGTCCTTAATAAAACCTCTTCCAGAAGTTCATTAAAAATAAAGACCATCGAAGTCTCCGCTTTGGCAAGTTCAAGTTGCCCTCATTCTCAAAAACAGAAGCTTTAAGTTTCCCTAAAACCACTTTGAGATGAAGCATATTAATTAGTAACTTGACAGTAATTAGGGTTAGAGCTGATATAATAAGCATGATCTATCCCATTCTGAGGGGTATCTCTTATACCGGTCTCGTTTATCTGGTCAGTAGTTGACCAATAATTGTTTGATCAGTCAATATTAGATCCTATGGTTGAGAAAAATGATGATGTTTATTTGGACAAAATTATTATTTTATATTTTTAATCATTTTTAATTTGGGGAATTGATATCAAAGACGTTTTCTCCTCTTCGAACTTCAAACTCGTCTTCTCCTCTTCTACGTAGGGGTGGGTAAAGGCCGAGCCGGTTTCAAATTTTTTAAGAACTGAGCCCGAACTAGAACTAATAGGGCCGGTCCGGGCTCGGGCTTTATGAAATCTAAACCAGAGCAAAACACAACTCGGGCCGAGCTGGTCAGTGCTTTTCAGGTACAAATATCAAGTTTCACATATTTCATCTATTCTCCCAAATTTCATCCTATTCAACATGTACAAGTTCTAAAATAATTAAATAAAAATTAGAACTCCACAAGTTTCATACAAACCAAGTCTGAACCCGAACCGGTTTTTTAGAGAACAGTAATTAAAATGACTAATTAAAATTATAAAGGGCCGGGCTTTCGGTCCTTTTAAATTTCAAGCCCAAACCCGAACTGGTTTTTTAGAGAACGGACCGGGTTTTGGACTGAGCCGAGTTTAGGCTTCCGGTTTTGGCCCGAATCGAGTTTATTCGGGTTTTTCGAGTTCCGACGCCCACCCTTACTTCTACGTACTCATTTTCTGCAAACAAAGTTCGCCGGAGACCCAAAGCTGCAGACTATTGTTATTCAATAATAACTACTGTCTGTCAATGGCTTAAGACTTAGTTTGTGATTACTGCGACTTTATTAAAAAAATTGTTTATGTTGTACTGTGAGTATAAACAACTATGAATTAAAATAGTAAATTGTTTGGTAAATAATACTTTTAAAAGTGTTGTCGAGATATAAAAACTAAATTTATGTTTTTATTAACAACAGTTTCTAAAAAGAACCTCAAGAGTCAAGACTACTTCTAAAATATGTTTTCACTGACCTACAATTTAAAAAAAACTGATTTTCTTTGATTTACCAAACACAATAAAATCTAAAAGTTAAGATAAAAGTTGATTTTTTAAAGTGAAGCCGTACCAAACTAGACCTAAGACTTCTTAGTTACATAACAAGAATGATTTAGGTTAAAGGTCATTCTTTTTTGAGATTTTATTTCTTGTGACTTTGGATTGAATATTTTTATGTTGTAGTCCGCTAAACCAAATATTTTGAATAAATTCCGCTTACTAACTTAATCACAAAAATTAGAACAAGAAGAATGTGCTTCAAAGTTCAAACATAATTGAAGTCTACATAATTCACGCAAACTATATATTGGCATCTAAATTGGCTAAGCTTGCGACACGGTGAAAGAACAAAGTTCACATCATAATCAAATGGTGTGTCTATTGTTACCTTATAAACCACTTTATTCAATTCACACATTGTTGATTTATTGAAAGACAATACTCTGATGTAAAATTACAGCAATAGACAATAACTTGTTACAAATTACAAATTCTTTTTTCTTTTTATCTCATTTTGTTTTGGATTAACATGTATTTCATAAACTTTAACACACAATTTATCATATTCGATAGTTTTATAGAGTCTGAAGACGCTAGCATTCAACCTAAAGATGTGGTGAACTGTTTGTTTTTTTCTTTGTTTTCCTTGTTTATGCTTCATCTATCTATTTACTTATTATTTCCTATGTAGATTTTGTATGTAGAATGTCATGTCTAGTTTCTCAATTATATTCAATTTGCTTTTTTTCTTTCTTGTTTTATATTTGGTCGATTCATGTATAGTTGCTCACTTAAAATTAGACAAAAAATCATTAAGTATATGTAGGGTGACAAAAGAATGTAGGGTGAATAAAAGAGTGGAAAATGATATTTAGGTACTGTAAATGGGTGAATAAAATATACTTACAATTAAAAATATAAAAGTATGGCGTGAAGAGAATGTGACGTGATCAAAGTAGTTTGTGGGGTGACAATAGACGCATCCTAATTGAATTAGGTGTGTGTGTGTATATAACATTATATAACTAGAGTAATAAAATCACATTCAATCACTTTTTTAAAGAAGGGCCAATCCCTTAGGCCTTAATTAATGAAACCGTAGAATAAATGAGGGAACATATGACCTATACCCTGGAATACAAAGCAAGTCTAAACTGACATCGAAAATAATACTCAAGGAGCCTAGAATAAACATGTATCCTAACAAGCACCGTTTAACGGAGAGTGTAACATTGACAACTTGCATCGTTTTACAAAGAATGTGACATACCATCGGAAAGATAACTCTATGACGAAGAAGCATCGGTACACATAAAAGCGCTACTTTCCAAGTGTGCTGCCACTGATAATAAATGACACTGAGTTTCATCCTGCCATTAGAAGGCTGTAACCACTTGACAACACAAGAAACTCGCAACAAACATATGCCAGACAAGGCACACCAGGTGCCAATACCAAAACAACGCCCACCACTTCTTATTGAAAGCAGAAACATAGTCATAACACTGTACAAAAAACAAATCCAAGCCCAAAAGAGCCTAGCCCAACAACTTTTCGAAAGAGGAAGAGGCCAAACTGCCAGACAAAAACTTTGCCCAACAAAGCCCTGACCCAGCTTCAGTAGCGCGTCGCCGCGTCGTCGCCTGATTGGAGGCAGTCTGCCATCTTTGACACCTTATATGACAATCTGATTCCAGAAGAGATTCGTACCAAGAGAAGCCGCCTTTGCTCCATGAAGAACTCGCATGGAGGCACGCCGATCCAGACCCAGATTATTTGACAACCCAAGATCGAACTCCTCCAACCAAATCTCTGCCACACCGCACCGAACGCACCGAACGCATCTCCGCCTGGCTTCATCCCAACCTATGATCTGATCCACCGAGCATGCCGTCGAAGAGAAGGCAAATTCCATCTAGCAGCCGTAATCTTCCTCTCCCTCACCTCACCCACACCGGTCGAGATCGCCCCGAATGATACCGGGAGATCCAACCTCACACCTAACCCACCAAAAGGTCCCTAATCCCTGTCCGACGAGGGCAAAAAGGCTCGCCGCCAGACAAGGAGAAACCCTAGAAATTTTTCTCAAGCACGAGAGAACTCTCTCCTTTAAAGAGGTATTTTGTTTCTTTTGTCTTCACATTCAATCTCTTACAACTATAGGAATGATATCTCACTCACTTGCATCGTTTTTATCATTCTATCCAGCTCCTAAGCAGATTGTATCACCATATAATTTAGGGAGGTTTGATAGCAACCTTAGAAAACTCCGAACTCGAAAGTTCATGGTTTCGTGCTTGCATTCCCTTAAACAAGAGAAAATGGTCCATAATTCTGTAAGACCTATGGTATGAAATGATAATTAGTTTTATTTTCATTAGATTATGGTGTTTGATTATGTCATCAGTCCAGAATGAAAAGTAAACTAACTTGGACTATAACTTATCATGAATCGATATTAACAAGAATCGATATCAACAAGAATCGGTATGAGAATATTTTATGTCATTCTACTATTTATTTACAATAACGAATCAAAACAGTAATGAAACTAATTACGATTGATATTGTTTACTTACCATATGAAATCAGAATCAAAATTAATTTGATTACTAAAATACCTATGTAAGAACTAAGAACTGAATTTAAAATACCTCTAAAATACAATATATATATATATATATATATATATATGGTTGAGTAAATTAGAAATATTATAAAATACAAAACAATTTAGAAATATCCTCAATTTAAAATATCTCCTAAAATATAATATATATTTTTAGAGTGAGGATATATATATATATATATATATATATATATATATTTTCAAAAAAAAAAATATATATATTTTCAAAAATATATATATATATATATATATATATAATTTTTTTTAGAGTTGGGTGATTTATAAATATTATAAATTATGTGAGGATATTTTAGGGAGAAAACGTTGATTCCATTACCTTGATCTTGATACCCATCTCCCTTCTTGAGTATCGAATAATGAGTTTCATCAGTAATCGATTCCTGATAAGCAAGTGAGACCTACACTCATTCTAATACCTTAACATGTTAGTAAACGCCGGAATTCATCCATTCTTGAATTAATTACACCACTTTCAATTCCATTCCAGGTTAGTAAACATGTTCTAAATGAGTTAATTGGAGTCCAATTCCATTATAGATGTGGAATTGAAATACCATTTATGAGGGTGATATTTCATTTCCTTTACTAGATGGAGTTGAAAGTTTACTTATATTGTCTTGTAAATTGTAGTCGATTAATGATTATTTACTTAAACGTATTATTTTAAATTTACATATTTAATTTGATTGGGTATTACCTTATTAATGGAAAACCATTAATAAATTAATTGTTTTAAACCATTTCGCAATCTCAAGTTTTAATTTTTTTCCAAACATCACAAATGAAAATGCTAAATCAATTTCATTATATCCTTGAAAAGAAAATGACTACAATTCATTTCTCACCATCACATTTTAGTCAACCAAACATGGCCTAAATGTTAAGGGGACTATATATGGGGGATAAGTTCAAGCTCAGTTGAAGCCTATGCATCATACAATCGATTATTAATCTCTTAAGTTGGTTGCATAGAGTAGCATTGTACAATGCTGTTAGGTAATCTATAATGGTGTGCTAGCATTGGCATTTGGTTTGCTCGCATGCCAATCAACATTTCCGTTCATAAAGCAGTCTTTTAAAATGAAATCAAGGAACATGTTTGGACTAGGCTAAAAACCTTGCCCACATTATCCATGTCTTGATTTTATTTGGAGTTTTATTTATTTATTTTGGCTAAAAGCTCAAGTGTTACATCATTCCTTTTACTCGTACCAAAAACTGTTTTTTAGATTTTGTTGATTTGCTTTTACGTAAGTAAAATAATCAAGCCACATTGTCAATTTACACCTTCAGCTTATAATCGTGTCAATTTAATGAAAAACAAGAAAAACTTCTTAATGAAAAACAAGAAAAACTTGTTCATCTTCCTTTTCAGCGCTTGTACACTCAACCACTTGAGAGGAATTCCTTCCAAATTTCTTCCCAGGTCATCCCTTGTCAAGTCAAATCATAGATAAAACTAGAAGAGTTAGAGTATCTCTAGCAATGGTTGATAAAGTAGTTGATAAATTTGGACAAAAGTTATATTTATCAATTAATTTTAAGAGTTGTGTTCCAGTAAAGTAGTTATTATAGAATATTTAGCTATTTATTTACAAATTTTATCTCCATAATTGATAAATTTGTCAATTTTTCTTATCGATTCATAAATTTGTTAACTTTTTAAGTATTTATTGGAACAAAATTTTATTTAAAAATTAATAAATCTCTATTTTTTTAGTTTATCAATTCTATTAGGGATGATGAGTAAATTTGCTATTAATTAGTAGTAGATGTGTCAGAAAATTAGCCATCGGACAGGGTTGGCACAGAAAAAAACCGGGACAGCTGATCTGCTCCCCTATATTTCCCGTCTCATCTTATGGCGTATTAGATGAGATGGTTGAAATAGCGGTGGACTGGACTCATTAGAGTATTTGATGCTAAGCTAGGACAATAGCATCAGGTGTTGTTTTCTTTCATCAAGATCGTTCCTTTATCTTTCGCAAGTTTATGTGGATAGGTTTTTGATTTATGTATGAACAAGCTCTGAAATTTGATGGGTTGAAGGTGGAATTGATTTTCTCAGTTCTGGGTATGCAAAATTTGGTTACTGGGTTTTCAATTGAACTCTTTTTCTTGTTGTCTTAATAGACTCATTGATTTGTTATGTTGAAGTGAATACATTGTGTTGCTGTCCTAGTCCCCTGTACATTTTTTGTATTGATTATAACAAGGTAGAAGGAAATTAGACTTCTGTGTTGCCATTTTGCTTAAATTGTCGAAAAGTTTTGAACTTTATAGTGAGAAAACGTGTGGATTGTGATTGGGGATTTGTTACTAGATTGTGATTGGGGATTTGTTACTTCTGTACTACGTGGTCGGGCAAGAATACTCTTGGAATTGTACTCTGTTAAATGCATAGGATTACCAATTTCATCAGCAAACCTTCTTCTCTTTGTGTTTTCGCTACCCTTTTTCATGTTCTGTTACCCCAACCTATTGAGCTTGTGTATGACCTCACCACATGCATATCCTCGTTGCAAGAATGTGCTCGCTACAAGAGCCTCATGAATGGAACGCAAATCCACACTTATATGCTCACGAATGACTCCCTCTACTATCCATAACCAGCCTTATCTTTGCAGGCTGATCTTACCATCATTAAGCTAATAGAAGAAAAGAGCATGACCACTCGAGAGAAGAATATGCTTAAACATGAATGGTGAGTCATCGCCCCCTAGAGTTATTTTTCTCATAGGAAGAAGAAATGCAAAGATTGTCTCAGCCTCTGTGATGTTAAATTTTTTGTTTTGGTTTAAAAGATTTGATTTCTGTTTTTCCCGGTTGGTGACTTATAGGAAAAACAGAAGCATTATGGTTGGCTTCCCTTTCTTTATATTTTCCCGGTTGCTCTGAACAGCGTAGCAATCAGATACTTTGCGCATCCTTAGATAAAAGTAAAATTCTGTCAAGGTATAATAGTAAATGAGATCATTTTTCTCTCATGACTAGCATTGCATGTCTTTGACACCAGAAGACGTCCAATCTCAACAATAAACCATATGAATTATGCATGTAAGAAAAGCTCATCTTTCATATTTCAATCAAAACAAACTCTGATAGTTGGTGACTTGGTGCTCATCTAACTTGTTCAGCAATACACTAGTACAATTTTATAGGTAGACAACGGTGCTACACTGTTGTGTGGAAAAATATGTTGTCTAGGTGAGTGTTGTCTTTTTATGTTTCATTCCAAAAAGGTAATTAACCGATGTCCAACATAATAAAGTACAACGAATTTTAGTTAAAAACCATTGCAGTAACATATTAAACTACAACAACTTCACGTAAAAACCTTTGCGGTTATACACAGTTCATATTGTTGCACTAAGTACACCGTTATGGATGGAGCATCTCCTTTTTCGGAGTGCACTTGCAGTGAAACCTAGAGTTTCAACCTGGCGGCTGCAATCTTCCTTAAGGAGGAATGCTAATCGTGATGATCTGTTGAAGTTGGTGACGACGTGGGGTTTCCTTGATGCTGATCGTGTGATGATGGCATGTTTTTATCTCGGCAGCGGTTCTATACGAAGGGAGGTGAAGGCTTCGACCCTGATTAGTGTCTGGAAGATCGGCTCGTTCCTAGGGATGTCGATCTGGAAGGACTGCTTGCCGGTGACATGTGCAATTGAGATGAGATCAGAAAAGCCTTTTGGAATGATAACTGAGTCCGCAATAAGGTCAAGATTTGGTGGACATGGTGTGTTGGTTAGGGTTGGCTTCTGATTTCTAGCGGCCGGATTCGAAGATTTCGATGACGGGAGTGGTCTTGCGGTGGCGGCGAGAAGCCCTAAGCTAGAGTTTCTTAGTGAGCCAGGCCAGGGTCTTGCTAGGTGGGCTGAGGTGGGTGGAGTTTGGGAATGAGCTTGGGTCCTTGGACCTTGGTCCAAACCTGAAACCCAAAAAAGTCAGCTTTGAAATTGTTTGGGCCTGATTTCAAATGAATATGGCTTAGGTCACGATGTTTTGGAGAGCTTGGCAGACTATGCGAGGTAGTTGCATCTAGATAGATTCATGAAGCTTGGAATACAACAATTAAGCGTCTTGGCTCCGGTTTTATGTTTCTTTAGTTTCTTGTTTGTATCTAGGTTAATTCTCTGCTCAGCTCACTTTAATAAGTGAGCTAAATGTCTAATGTAATGGTGTTTTGATGTCATTCTGACATGCGTTTTATCAATGAAATATTTATCTTTAAAAAAACTAAGTACACCGTTGTGTATGTGTTAATTCAATAACATGAGAAAATTTTATAAATAACCAACTTTAGGCCATTGAATTGATTATTAACCTTGTGTTTGCAATTAGTTGAAAAATGACCATATACATGAACCAAAAGTCTTAAATGCCCTTTATTAACTACCTATCTTAATTTTCACAAGTCACGACTTCACATATTTTCTCTATTATTCTCATGCATATTCATCCGACACATCTTCTCTTGATGATAAGCAATTGTTAGAGATGAGCTTTATCAAAATTTAAAAGTTAAGGTCCTATGCTACCTATCCTTACGCCAGGTCCTAAGCATTGAAATTTTGTGGAGTGGGAGGCTAAAAAAAGAAGATGACAACAGATTAGCATTACATGATTATTTGGTTGAGATTGCAACACAATTAGCTAGTTCGATTCAACCAAAGAAAAAAACAGGCAAAACTTTGAGTCACTATACGTTTCGCAAAACTTTATTAATTAGAATGGCAATCCCTAACAAAAAATAATATTTATCTTTTCCTCCAATGGTGAATTCACAGCATTTTCTGGAGCCCATGAACCTCTTATATATATGAAATTCTTAGAGGGTGGAAATACAATTTCAATTTGGGGCTTATGTAGTCTCGTATGATCTACAAAAAGTTATAGATCGAGCCTTTGATATAGCGTATTTATCAAAACATGTATTGATGTAGCAAATGAGAGAATATTTTGCAAAACATGTATTGATGTAGCAAATGAGAGAATATTTTGCGATGATGCTAAATAAATTTTTTATGTGAACAAAAATATATCGTCTAGATGCTCTGTAATTTTAACAGGGGTAATTAAGACTTTTGGTTTATGATATGGTGATTTTTCAACTAATTATAAAAAAGGTTAATTCCCATTTGCCCTAATTTTGAGAATTTTATTCCTACAATCAAAATCAAATTCTAAAATTCGCAACAACCAACTTAAACATCAAAATGGTCATAGTACCTTTAATGAATTAATCAAATTACAATAGACTATTACAAGAATATTAAAAAGTCTAATAAAGACTTTATGACCGTTGACCGGACTCGGCCACCGTTGGCCGGACTCTGACAACCGTTGACCGAATTCCGACAGTAAGGGGTCTACTAGGGGTACGGCTGGGCATCTTCGGGTCGGATCGGTTTTAGGATGAAACCAAAACCAATCTAAATTATTCGGTTTATGGTATTTTCCAGCCTAATCCGGATTTTAAAACCTTTAACCCAAATATTTGGCTCATCCAAATTTTCAGATTGGGTCGGGTCAGTTTCGGTTTTGGTCCATAGTTGAAAAACATTAGGCCAATCTAGTATCTCACTGTAAAGTTGAATTTAAGTTTTTGACTTGAATAACATGTCTTTTTATAAACTCAAAGTACAAAAAGCAATCTAATGCATTCCTAATCTTTTCTACACTAACAAATTTTTCCAAAAAATGAGTTGAATGAGAAATTAAGTGTGTTAGAGTACAGAGTAAGTAGTGATTAAATCAACTAATAATAATAGCATTTCAGGTATATAAATTATATATATATATATATATACACATAAAGTTGGCATTCAAACTCATTGGGTAAAACCCATGGGTTTATACACACCTAATAGAAATTTACATGTAATACCCACTGGGTAATACTCATGTGCAAAAAGCTTGGTTTGGGTAATTAGCCGCCCATTTTAAATGGGTAAAACCCATACACATTACTCATTATCTATTACCATTACACATACTTATTATCCATTATACACATACCCACATTTTAAATGGGCTGGTTTTGTATCATATTTATGAAATAATGTAAATAATCTTAAAAGAGAATTTCATGTTTTATGGCTATTTAGATTTTTATTTTGGAATTTTAGGAAATTTTTAGTCTCCCACTTTCAACTATTTTTTTTCTTCAATCAACTATTTCTTTTTTAGGAAATTCTAGTCACACCTCTAAATATGCTAAATACACCTCTTTTTATTTTTGTAAGATTTTATTTCCTATTTTACGTTTTTTTATGAAAAATATTCACCAAGCAAAAAAAATTACAGGTCATCTGAATCGGGTTTTCTTGTGCATATCAGATTGCTTGCTATATAAATGTATTCAAATACAGTGCTTTTCCTCTTTGATAATGTACAGATCAGATTGTTAATGTATTCAAGTTATCCCATACTAGTGCTTTCCTCTTTCTTGTGCGTGAAACACTTTGTTCCACATCCTCATTTAAGATTTCATTATCCGCACAACTATACGCTTCCATACTAGAAACAAAATGTGAGAGAGAGAGGTTCAGACATGTTGGTATACAACTATACTCTGTGAACTAGGGGCGGTCAATACAATTAACACTTCTATGAGAAACTGAATAGGAACTAGTTTGATAAAAATGGAACATTGTATATGGATGACAAGTCCCCATATGCAAACTCTATATTGTATATGCATCAACAATAGCAGGTGGGGAAAAAACATCATTCATGGTGATCAGCTAGCCCAAAGTGGAAATTCGGAAGAATTCTAAATCCACAACCATCATTTGCATAACTTAAGCTTACTATTACAATCCTAGTTTAGGGATTGTAATCTGCTATATTTGTTCTCTGTTATAAAAATAGACAAAGAAATACTTTACTGGGTTTGATCTCTATCTCCCACTCTTATTCCTTCCACATATGCAAGTTTGCAAGATCTACTTGCTATAATAGGAAATGTTCTCAGGGCACCTAATGGAGAAGGAGAATATTGTTTTAGATCGATTATTTACAACTACAATATAAGTAACATTTGTTCAGTTCATAGTTTCAAACTATTGATTAGTAAGTGGAGGGAATTACATGATCATTTGTGCTACGAGCATTTCAAAACGTGACATGATTTGATTAATCATTTCAAAATATCATGCATGTAAAGCATGAGGAATTAACATCTTATTCCTACTATTGATCAGCTTGAAATGATTAGGTACCTGCCTTGCAATGTTTCCAAATGCTGGTTGGTGGGATGTTACCCAGAGTTATTTGTTCTGTGGGTTCTTGTTTTCACTCTGTCTGTCTATTCTGGAACTGTCGACAACTACCAAGATATGAAGTTTTATGGCATTGGCTATATGAACTGTCTTTTCTTCATTTTGGGGCAAATGTTTGATGTGTAGTTTATTTTACAAACAGAAAAATCAGATATTCAGAAAAGAAAGAAAGAAAGAAAGAAAAGGGCATACAATTCACAGGCTTTGCTGATTATGTTCATAAAAAATGGTAGTGGATTGGTTTAAAATACTAATCAAGAAGACTTGCTCAACTATATTCCTACTATCCCATCATCAGAAAAAGTCTACCAACTTCTGTAATCGAATAAGTAAATTATAATCGGGTCCCTATCACCATAACCATACTAACCCAGAAAGAAATTTACAGTATCTCTTCAACCAAACTAAGAAAACCAACTAACCCCATTCGTTAGCTAAACAAAACCCTATAAGAATACAAGGATAAGCAAACCACTACCTTTGAGAGATCTGACATGAAAATTGAAACAATGCTGTAAGAAATATTGACGTCGAAGCCAATAATCGATTGTGTACGATATTGATTGAGCTTGAATAGGTGACTCGGAGAAGCCGAGACTAGGAACCAGAGAGAACGACAGAACGCTTGAGAACTGAGAATAGTTTTTTTTGGGTGTGGGTATTATATGGGTATTACTCGTGCCCAGTTCATTAAACCCATGAGTTTTTTTAAAAAAACCCATACTCACTTATTGCTGAAAATGGGTACATATTTTTACCCAAAATTTAAAACCTAATACATATTTTATCCATGGATACCCATACTCATGGGGTTTAATGCCAACCTTATATACACACATAATATAATTCGGGTTGGTTCGGTTATTTTCGGCATATTTAATTGCTTCAACCGAATCCAATATGAATTAAATCAGTTTGGATCAGTTCACTACTTGTTTTGACCCAATGTTTTGATTCAGTTTGGTCGGTTTTTTACACACATTCAGTTAAATGCCCATCCTTACTAAGGGTAGTAGGAGATCTACTGGGGGATAGTAGGAGGGTTTACTGGGGCAGTAAGAGGGTCAATTAGAGGCAACTAGAGGGTCTACCAGAGGGTATATATTATGGGAATCAGGGGGTCTAGTTAGAGGTAGTAGGAGTGTCTACTGAGGGCAGTAGATTGGCCAATTAAGGGCAACCAGAGGGTCCTTCGGAAAGCATATATTGTAGTAGGGGCTCTACTAGGGTGGGTAATAAGAGGGTGTACTGGGGGCAATAGAATGTCTCTTGGTGGGTCAATCGAGGGGCAACTAGGAAGTCTGTCAGATGGTATATATTGGGGGTAGTAGAAGGTTGGTGTAGTATGAGTCATATTAACCCCCATTAAGGCATGTTACAAAGAACCATATACAATGAATTCACACAAACTGACCCTAATATGAGGTTCTGCTACCCCCAATAAGGGGTCATATTTCTCCTAGTAGAACCTGTTACAAAGAGAAAATGAATTCACACAAACTGACCCCAAAATGAGATCCTACTACCCCCAATAAGGGGTCATATTACCCATAGTAAGGTTTGTTACAGAGAACCATAAAAAATGAATTCACACAAACTGACCCTAATATGAGGTCATACTACCCTTAATAAGGGGTATATTGCTCGTAAAAGGGCCTGTTACAAAAAACTGGAGAAATAAATTCACACAAACTGACACTAATATGAGAAACCAACAAACTCTTCTGACCCCAATAGAAAATGAACCAGCATTGGCATTCACAAGAAAAATATACAACTATTTCAATTATAAATACGTAGCATGGATCGAGAATGATAAATTGCCAAACCTAGGATCAGAGAATGGGGATAAAATTCATCACAACAGTGAAAGTACCTGTATCTTGAAGAAATCAAGCCGAGAATGTAAATACAGCTAAAATTGGCAAGAGTTGATCATCTGAGGAAGAACGTGTATAAACTATAAACAACATAACAATTATAAATGGGAAAATGCCCATTTTCATAAAAACATGGATCTTATTACCCAAACCAATGAAAAAAAGTTCATAGCCCATTCCAATGAAATTAAGCTAAGTGATAACCATGTCCTTGTTACGATTAAACCTCTGCTTCGTGATCTTCTTCTTTTTTTTCTTTTTCTTTTTTTCTTCTTCTTTTTCTTCTTCTTCTTCTTCTTCTTCTCTCTCTCTCTCTCTTCACATTACTGCTACTCATCACGCCGTGAAAGCCAAAAGGTCTCATCGTCGAGAAACTCATCCTCTCCACCGCCACCTTCAACAGTGAGGGCGTCGACCCCTTCATCTGCAAAGATCTGGCCTCTCTCTCTCAGATGTGAAACCCCTCACCAGAGAAGTACAGGCAACCTGAAGTACTGATGAACCAAAGCACACGTGACGGGGCCTTACGCCGATGATGTTGACTAGATCTCTAGTTCATTCAAAGGTGACTTCGGCTAGATCTGCGATTTGGGTGGCGACAACATGCTCGACCTCGGCTGCGTCGTCGGATTCGAACCTCCAATGAGGTTCCTTTCTAGTGCAACATCATATCCCAACCCCGTTGACATCGTCATCGACTCATCGAAGTAATTTGGATTCATCCACTATGCTTGATTTTTGGTTGAAAGTGAAAATTACTAAAATAGTATCTGAACTTTGTTTCACTATTAACTTTCGTATCTCATCTTTTCTATATATCAAAACCATATCTGAACTTTTAACCACGATCCAGTTTTTATATATGGGTCCACTAACGTAGTCAGCCCCGTTAACTTGTTAGGGGCAATTTTATCTATTCCTTTTAAAACCCTAAATCATATCCCAAAACACCACGAGCTCTGCCCTAATTCAATAAAAAAACATATTCTTAGATCTACAAAACATTCTATCCCAAAACATATTCTTAGATCCGCGTTCTCCCCATCCCTTTCCAAGTCAATCTCAACGCAAGTTAGAGATACTTTTGTTTGTATGATTGAACAAAACAACGCAAGAGGAAACCCCAATTTGATTCTGAAAGTGTTGCCGACATGGAAACTCATTGGATATATTTTCGTTTGTCTGGGAACCTTGCTGCATCTTCAGGTAAAGCCAAATGTTTCTTTGTAAAAGCTTTTACTTTTGTCGTCTTTATACTCGATTGCTATAGAAAAGAATCTAATTAAGGAAGAAAATATGTTTTGTTTTTGGAAGTAATCATCAATACTCGACTTCTGTCTATATTTGTTTCAATCTGCAATTCTTTATTTAGAAGTCGAAAATGATGTCTCCATTATTAAAGGAGTTGGCATTAAAGATTGAGAATGAGAGTTGGTTCCTTCAATTCTCAGCTACTATCATGTATGAGTTGTTCATTTTTTTCCCATTAAGCTAAATTGGGTACGAATTGTTCAGATTGGTGAAAGGGCTTAAATTCCCAGCGACTATTGATTTTCTTTTCTTTTCTAATGATGAGTTAGATGATGATTACATTTTTTCATTTGATGACTTGTAGTCGTTCAACTAGTTTTCTTGTGTTTATCGGTCTTCCTCTTTCACAAGCAAGAATGTAATTCCCAGTTCAGTATAGGGTTTGATAAAAAAGAAAAAAAATGGATTTCATTACTGAATGGTGTGGGTGTGTATGATTAGAGGATGAAGATAATGTATTAAGCGGTGTTACAATGGACTGAATGAAGACCTAAAACCAGTAAATAATAATAATAATAATAATCTGTGTAATTGTTCATTATGTGGTTCATAATGTTGATATCATTACACTTGCATTATTTTTGTAACCATTTGGAATTGTCTGGTCCCCAATGTCAATGAGCAACCCAAAGTTCAAGAAGAAGTTCCAGCCCCAAATGTACAGCCTCAAGTTATTGTTTCAGCCCCTAGTGTGCAACCTCAAGCTCAAAAGAAGGTTCTAGCTCCTACTATGTAGCCTCAAGCTCAAGATGAGATTCTAACCTCTAGTTTTATGCCTGCTATGCAGTCACAACAATAAAAAAATGGTCTCCAGCAAACACAGATAATCAATGTTATTTATCAAACTTCACTTGTGTTTTGTTGTGGTGGTTTTGTTTTTGAGTTGTGGTTTGTATTATGTCATGCAGAATACTGAACATTCTTCATCATCCAAGTGTACTAGACAGAGGAGGGACAAAGTCAATACTCAATGGAAACCATTACCACTGAAATGATGACATTATGTGAGAAAGTCATTTTTGTGTGTTCATGTTGGGATTATGAATCTTAGGGTGTTCTGCACCTTGGTTTTTGTTTAGTCCCATGTTTTAGAACCTTATTTTGAACTTATCTTGAACTTAGAGCTCAAACTAATTATTGGGATGTTATGATGTCTATTGTAATATATTGAAAAACATGGAATCAATTATCCCATCTTATGAGTACCTATTGTTTTTAGTTGTGATTCATTTGGTAAAGGAGAATCCAATAACAGGTTTACATCATATATGATCGTTTTTTATTATTATTGATACATCATATGGTCTTTATGAGCTGAAACCCAGCAGTTTGATTAATTTGAATAGTCAATGGCATCAAATTCAAACAACTAGATTCATTTTCAACTTGATTATGTGTAAATTGGCGGAATTGATTGAATGGAGGGCAATTGAATGGAGGAAATTGCCCCTAACAAGTTAACGAGGCTAACCGTGTTAGTGGACCCATATACTAAAACAGATCAGGGTTGAAAGTTAAGATATGGTTTTGATATATAGAAAATATGAGATACCAAAGTTAATAGTGAACCAAAGTTCAGATACTGTTTTAGTAATTTTCTCTTTGAGAAAAACCAATTACTATTGCATGAGGAAGATATTTTCATTTTGGAAAGTGAAAAAATTTGGTTAATAAATTTTATAAAGGATAATAAATTTATTTCATAAACTATTATACCCCTAATAATATGTTATTACTTTCTATAAATTGTTTATTACTTTCTATTTATTACGTGTAACAAGATTTTATCTTTATTGTTGTTTAAAACGAAATTTATTGGAGGTAGTAAAATATTTCACAAAATTTATTACCTTCAATAATATGTTTATTACTTTCTATAAATTGTTTATTACCTTCTATTTATCATGTGTTTTTGTAAAATTTTATTTTTATTGTTCTTTAAAAAGAAATTTATTAGGGCTAGTAAAATATTTTACAACACTTCTTGCCTCCAATAAAACATTTATTTACCACTGATAGATTTTTTTGGGAATCATTTGGTGAGGTTTCATGTTTCTTGTCCCCCCTAAGAATAAGTTTACTACCACAATAGATATTTTTCTAAACATTACTTCCCACAATAAAACTTCCAGTAAAGCTTCGGTATGGTTCCTGTAAGGTTTGGTGACATTTAAAAAAATTCTGACGAGATTTCAGCGACAATTTCCAATGACCGAATACCATTTTTGGTGACTGGTAAGATTCTGGCGACCGGAGTCCAGCGATCAGAGCCGGTGATGTTCCGGCAATGTCTTCTACATTTTAAATTTTTTTTTCTAAACATGTTTAAAGGGTAAGGGTAAAATGAGATTAAAATAATATAGTTTTCTTAGAGTTTTAATAAAAATTTGTTCATTTGGACACAATTAATGACACATTATATTGGAATAAGCAATTTTTTTTTCAAAATCATTTAAATGGGCTAAAAGGTGGACAAATTTGTATTAAATGAGTATTTTCTCACAGTAAATTGTTAATATATATACTAGCATCTTGACATGCATTACATGCGTGTCAATTTATTTTTCATTATTTGTTAGTTTGCTTTACATTATTTTTTATTTCCAGTTTATTAGTTTAACTCATTATTTTTATCTCTCTCAGATTTTTATTGAGATTTAAAAAATAAAAAATTATCAAAAATTTGACGACTCTACTTATGATCTCATATTTTTTTAAATATAAAATTTTAATTAATTCAAAGATATTTATAATAGTTTAAAATTTAACCATTTAACTTTATCCCACTTTTATTAATAGTAAATAACAGATCTTAAAAAGTTAACTAGTAACTAGATCATATTGATTAGCTTCTGGAAGGCTATTACCTTGACTAACTGAAATTTTCTCAATGAAATAAGTAACAAATATGGGATATCGATGTTTTTTTGTTGTTCCAAGTCCCTCTAAGGTGAAGTTATTGGGGATTTACAATGATAACTTTCTCCCCTCATTAATTGCGAATAATGAGAACTTGGAATAGTTGGTTTATGGTTTAAGGTATGAGAACTTGGAATAGTTGGTTTATGGCTCGATTTACACAAATTCAAACTGCTTTACTTTCTACCCCTCCCATGCAGCTGGAAAAAAAATTGAAGTTAGAAAGAACAACAGGTGGTTTTATTATTTATTTGTTTTCTTTTTTACTTTAGGGTCTAAGGTATGAGAACATGGAATAGTTGGTTTATGGCTCGATTTACACAAATTCAAACAGCTTTACTTTCTACCCCTCCCATGCAGCTGGAAAAAAAATTGAAGTTAGAAAGAACAACAGGTGGTTTTATTATTTATTTGTTTTCTTTTACTTTTTGTATTGACCTGCTGTCCAATATTTGATTTGCAACAATGTTTTTAAATGTTTATTACTGTTGTCTATAGGATAGAACTTGATTTAATCTGGACCTGTAAATTGAAGGTGTATTCTGGTGTATATACATATATTACATGTGTGCATAAGGGGATACTTCAAAAGGAACCATTTCTGGAGGTGAACACCTAATGGTTCTGCTCTTACATATAAGAAGTATAGGCAAGGGTGTTGCTTAAATGTTTATTCCTCAGTGTGTACTTTTCTCCCTGTTTCTACTTCAGCTTACCAAATACTAAAATTGAGATCTTCTGTCGGATTAGAAAAACACCGAGGATCTTGTATGAACTATCTAATAAAGTCTTTTCAATTTAAGTGAACTGCTTTGCAAAGTTTATCCTGATCCTTCTTTTCCTATTATCTACATCCTGGCTGTTCTCAGTTCAATGTCTGAAAAATGAGTTTGTTTCAATCAGATTATCCTGTTCCCCTTGCTACGACAGTATATTACTCGTGAATAAGTTATCGTCTCCGTACATCACTTTGTCATCTATACTATGAGGCAGTTGTATCAAATAAGGAGCGTTGTACTGTCATGGTGAGCTCAAACATATGAAGGTGTTAATTGAAATCTAAACTTTTACTGAGGAACAACTAACTTATAGCTGTCATTACTTAAATGATAACAGAGGGATGCACAGTCTTTGCCTTCTATACAGACACTCGATCAAATTCTCTCACAAACTTCAGAAGCTTGCTTGGACAAATCAATAGGTTTCCTTCCTGCTGGTGACCTCTCCAATCAGTTTCCTGTTGATAATGTTCCGAGGCCTCAGGCTGCAGGTGTAGGTTTGGCAAGAAGCAAACTTCTTTCAAAACCTTATTCTTTTGCAGGTAGCTCAGGTATTCACTATTTCTTTGCTAAATTTGTAACGTGTCATTATTTAGTATTTCATTTGTCAGTATAGATTAGATTTTTAATGTTGGTATTGTAACTTGTTAGTACAATCGTGTTATGGATCATGTCATTGGTTTTTCAGGACAATCTCTGGGAACTATGCAACAGCAAAATGGCAGAGTTTCTGTTGTATAGGAGTCGTAAAGAAACTTTTAGGATCTGGCGAGGTGTTACTTGACCAAATACGTGAGTAGAAATTACGATTCTTTTTTGATATTGACTGAGGAAGTCATTGAAATCCATTCTAGGCCTCTGCATGATTGTCAATCCATACCTATGTTTAGACGCAAATTGCTGTCAGAACATTTGTAAATCTGTGTTTTTGTAAATATGAATTTTATTCGATCCATGATTTTTTTTACATTTTGGGTCCTTACATTTTTCACTTTGCTATAATTCCTATCTCTGATACAGATTTATTGCATGGAGAAATGAGGGAAAAGTTTAAATTTTCAAAAAGCAGAACACAATTTTCCTTTCCCCTGGTCTAAAACTGGTTTTCCAGTTACGATAAAGTTTTTGTGGCCGGTATCTTACTATCTGTCAGGTTGTGTATATCTCAAGACCCAAGTAATAGCAATAATGATAATGGTCATTTAACACTATTGTTTTCACTTTTCTTATCATCTATAGTAGAAAGTGAATAATGTCGTATTGATTGCATTGGCGACAATACCAATACATAATTCATTAGTATGTGACTTTTAACTTGTTTTCTTCAATTGGATAAATAAATGATGTCAATCATGTATGCAAATATGTTCCTTGCTGCCATCCTTGAGTATACAAGTTATGCTTGAAACTGCATCATACTGTCATGTTGCTATCCAAAGATGTTATATGGGGACATGTTGCTTCAATTCAATTTAAAATTGAGTGGGAGTTCTCAGTTGGTAGCACTAAGTTTCTAGCAATGAGAATGACACAAGACTAATGTGTTGATGCAGGGCAGAAACTGAAGGTTTCTGTCTTGCAGCTGGTTTAGGGCTAAAGTACTTGAGAGCGGAAGTTCTCAACGAAAAACAAGCAAGATTTGCTGTAAGATTTAAGAAGGAACGACATAATTTGAGTTCTAGGGCTGAATCCCAAAGAAACTCTGTAATTTTCTTATTCAAATAACAAAAGCTAATAAAACTATTACAATACCCATATTTATATGGTTTATAATACTTGGAGAATAAGTAGGCTGAAACTAAAAGGGAAAGCTAATTAAATGTAAATCGTAGTAAGAATAAGATTACGAAATATCAAAGATTATGAGTCTATAATTATGCTCCTGCGTCATGTGTGACAGCAATAGAGTTAGATACCTTGATAGTGTTTGCTAGGAATGTCTAAATATCTTGGTCTTCTACTTTCAGTGAGCAGCTTGCTCACTTTTCCATTGAAATATCTACTCTGGTGTTGCTGAATAGGAATGGTTGTGGCAAAATGAGTTCTCAGTTGGTAAACCCACTATGCAAAACGTTGTTGTTGCAAAATGAGCTCTGCTTTTTTTGGAACGGAAAACATTGTCTGTCTAGTAACTAATAGGGTTCTGTTCACCCGCATTGTCATCTTGCTTGATAGCACATTAGAGGCTCACTCACACTGGTGAAATTGGATTTTCAATTTCCAAAAGCTGGCCTATATGGCATGAAGTTTGTTTGGATTATATGACACCGTTTTTAATTGTAAAACTGAAGGTCTATATACCTCACAGAGTTTTTCATCAATTTTCATCCTTAGGAATTGTGTCTCTATTTAGTTGAACTTTTTGACATTGCTAATCAACTGTGAGAATGATGAAAATTGATGTAAATTACTCAAGTTTTATAGCTCCTTGAAGAAGATGAACAATATGCAGATGAATGTATAAACTGATTTTCATTCATAAGTTTACAGTTGTAATGTACAAATTTATAGAGAAAACACAGACATCCTAAGAACTGTTGGTTCAAAGGATTATCCCTAGTCGACTTAGGAAAACCTGAAAGACTAAACTAATATCTATAATTACATGGTAATGTACACATCTTGATCTGAGAGAAGAGCATAACACACTCCACCATTGCTTGCTTTTCATCCTTGCTTGCTGATGAAGGCATCAGTGAAGGGACTGATCACTGATGAGGAAGAGACTGCACACTGATCATTTCTTCCTTCTAAAACACAGACGATGAGGAACACAGCTCCATTATACATGAAGGACTAAGCACAGCTTGCATTGGAGTGGTTACTTCAACACTCCCCCTCAAGCTGGATCAAGAGAGAGGCTTGATCCTAGCTTGGATAATAGTCGATCAAACTGAGCAGAAGGAAGAACTTTGGTGAATACATCTGCCAGCTGATCACCTGATCGAACATATGAAGTGGCTAGGACTTTAGATTGAACTTGATCCCTGATGAAGTGACAATCAACTTCAATGTGTTTAGTTCGTTCATGGAACACAGGATTGGCAGCAATGTGCATTGCAGCCTGGTTGTCACAGTGCAGAATGATAGGTTTCTGACAGTGTATCCCTAAATCATTCAGCAATGTACTTAACCAGATTAACTCACAAGCAGTCGAGGCCATGGCTCGATATTCAGCCTCTGCACTAGACCTGGCCACAACAGTTTGCTTCTTGCTCCTCCATGTAACCAAATTTCCTCCAACCAAAGTACAAAAACCAGTTGTTGATTTTCTGTCAATGGTGTTACCTGCCCAGTCAGAGTCTGAGTAGCCTTCTAATGTAAAATCACCATTGTTTTTTATGAGGATGCCTCTAGTGACTGAGCCTTTGAGATAACGAAGGATCATTTTCACAAGATGTTGATGATAGGTAGTGGGAGCATGCATGAATTGACTGACCAAACTTACTGCATAGGTGATGTCAGGACGAGTAATTGTAAGGTAAATGAGTTTCCCTACAATTCTTTGGTACACTGAGATATCTGGAATAAGCTCTTCTGCAGCTTTAAGTGTGATTTGGCTTGGAAGAGGAGACTTGGCAGGCTTGCTGTTTATCATGTCTGCTTCCTTCAAAATATCAATGATGTATTTTCTCTGGTTTAGAAACAAACCAGAAGATGATCCATCTACTTCAATTCCAAGAAAGTACCTGAGTTGTCCAAGGTCTTTCATAGCAAACTCAGTTTGTAGTGAAAGCTTGAGTGATTTGATCTCATCATCATCATCTCCAGTAATGATCAAATCATCTACATACACTAAAACAATAAGTCTCCCAATTTTTCCAGATCTTACAAACATTGAAGAGTCAGCAACACTTCTTGTAAAACCTGAAGCAAATAATACTGAGCTGAGTTTAGAGTACCAGGCTCTTGGAGACTGTTTGAGGCCATAGATTGCTTTGTGCAGCTTACATACCATACCTGGCTCTTTTTCTTGAGGATGACCAGGTGGTAATCTCATGTAAACATCTTCTTCTAAGTCTCCATTTAGGAACGCATTTTTGACATCCATTTGGTGCAACTTCCAGCCACTGTTAACTGCCACTGATAATAGAACTCGAACTGTGTTCATCTTTGCAACTGGGGCAAAAGTCTCCTTATAATCAACTCCAAATGTCTGTGTAAATCCTCGAGCAACCAGCCTGGCTTTGTGTCGTTCCACAGTTCCATTTGAATGGAATTTTGTCTTGTAAATCCATCTAGCTCCTACTACCTTATGCCCTTTTGGAAGGGATACAACACTCCATGTCTTATTCTCACTGAGAGCTTGTAATTCATCTTGCATTGCCTTTCTCCAAATAGGAGATTGATTTGCTTCTTCAAAGGAGTTTGGCTCAGTTGTCTCACTCATTTTGGTAAGAAAAACAAGGTGAGCAGGAGTTACCTTGTTAAGTAGCACAACATTACCAAGAGGATGCTTGGGAAGGTAAATTTTGAAATTATCGAGCCTTGCTGGTGGTTTCCTAGTCCGAGTAGGATACCGCTTTGGCTGTTGAGAATTTTGGGAAGCCTGAGGTGATGATTGATGAGTTAAGTCATCTTGGCATGGTTCAGTGTTTTCTACTGCTTCTTCTGGACTCGGATCAACTGCATCTATAATGAGAGTAGGTTCAGCTTCAGATTGTGGCTGATCAGTAGGTGTAACTGTAACTGGTTCAGACTTTGGTACTGGTATCAATGCAGGTTGTTCAAATAGCTCCCCCTGAAAAGTATCTTCATTCTTCTGAAAGAAATAGTGAGCCTCATCAAATCGAACATCTCTAGACACAAACAACTTCTTAGTTTTTGGATCATAGCATTTATATCCTTTCTGTGATGATGAGTATCCCAAAAACACACACTTGACAGCTCTAGGATCAAGTTTGTCTCTGTGTGCAGCCTGAACATGAACAAAACAAATGCAGCCAAAAACTTTTAAATGTTCAATGCTACTCATCCTACCCTTTAGTATTTCAAAAGGAGATTTAAAGTTCAGGATTCTGCTAGGCAATCGATTAATAACATATGCAGCAGTTTGAATGGCATGTGACCAGTATTGTTTAGGAACATGCGCTTGTAACATTAGAGCTCTGGTTTTTTCAAGCAAATCTCTATTCTTTCTTTCAGAAATCCCATTCTGTTGAGGAGTGCCAACACAGCTGGTTTGATGAAGTATGCCTTGAGTACTTAGATAGCTACTCATGATCTTTGATGTATACTCAGTTCCATTATCTGACCTTAACATGCTGATGCTTGAAGAAAAATGGTTTTTAACCAGATTATGAAAATTCTCAAAACATTTTTGGACTTCATTTTTGAATTTCAACAGATACACAAAAGTAGTTCTTGAGAAATCATCAATGAATGTTACATAATATTTATAACCATCATAAGAATCCACACTTGCAGGTCCCCATACATCTGAATGTATTAATTCAAAAGGTTTTGTAGCTCTAGAGCTGGAAATGGGAAATGGTAATCTAGTGGATTTAGATTTATGACAAGCTTCACATTCTTGATGTGTTTTACCTAGATCTGGGAATAAAAAAGACATGACTTGAGTGGAAGGATGAGCTAAACGCATGTGCCAAATGTGCTGTTTAATAGAGGGAATACTGGTTACAAGTAGGCTTTTTGAGAGACTGGAAGAAGTTGATATATAATAGAGACCATTGAGGTAAAATCCTTCACCAATCTTCCTCTTCGAAACTTGATCCTGAAAAATGACACCACAGTCTGAGAAAATGGCTGAACAACTCAACACACGAGTTAACTTTCCCACAGACAACAGCTTAAAAGGAAAGGAAGGGACAAACATAACAGATGACTCAATATTGTTTGAGAAAATGTTGAGCTTTCCTTTTCCTAGGATAGGAACTCTTTTCCCATTAGCTACAGACACATGTGAGGTGTTTTTTAAGAGATGAAAATCCTTTAAAACAGAAGCATCGTTTGTCATATGGTCAGAAGCACCTGAATCTACAATCCAAAGATCATGATGTTTGCTTAACTCTAATGCAGTGGAAACAGCACAGATGATACCTGAAATTTCTTCTTGTGGAACCAAGTTTGCATTTGCAAGAAATCCAGCAAACTTACCAAGCTTGGCAGTTGTGTTCTCATTTTTTGAATTTCCTTGTTTTTGTTGCAGAAAAGAAGCAAATTCATTGATGAGAGTAAGAGGATTGGATGTGAATGTCATCAAATCTTCTGAGGAGCTGCAGTTGCCACTACCATCAGCACAGTTGGCTTTGGAATTGTATGGGAACTTTGCCTTGCCTCGTGCAAACTTCTGCTCATCAGAAAACTTTGGCTTGAGATCTGGATGAAGAATCCAACAGGTTTCCTTGAGATGACCAATACCAGAACGTCCAATTCGTTCACAGTGAGTGCATTTGAGATCTGGCCTTCTTCCTTTATATGGTCTGAGGTTGCTTGTAAAAGCTCTGGATTCTGAGATCTTTGCTTCTGATTCTCCAACAGCTGTATCAGCATTCATTACCCTCTTCCTTACTTCTTCTCGTTGAACTGTGTTACACACCATTTGAAAAGAGGGTAGCTCAGGTGTCATTAGCAGGTGGCTCTTAAGGTCCTCATATTCTGCTCCAAGGCTTGCCAGAAGTTGAAACACTTTGTCCTCTTCTGCTCGTTTTAGTAGCACAGCTGAATCGGTTGTGTGAGGCCTATATAAATCCAACTCATTCCACTTGGTTTTCAGATTACCAAGATGCTGGACAAAAGAGAGATTACCTTGTTGCAAGTCTGCCAGTTCCTTTTTGAGCTGAAAAATCCTTGCTGCATTGTTCATATCACCATACATATCTTTGAGAGCCTTCCATAGGTGAGAGGCAGATTCTGAGTAGCTGAAGATCTCTGCCAATTTAGGCTCCATGGAATTCAGAAGCCAAGACATGACTAGTTGATCTTGAGACAACCATGTTTCAAATTCTGCTGAGGATGGTGACGGCTGTTTGTTGTCTTCACTGATGAAGTTGAGCTTAGATTTACCTCCAAGTGCAAGAGTGATGGCTCTTGTCCATGGGAGATAATTAAACTCATTGAGAAGAACCGAGCTCAGACGTTGGTTGGGATTAGAATCAACCATTTCAGGTTTGATTCCGGAAGTTCCTCCCCTAGTGGTTTCAGGCATTCTGAAAGTGTATTAATGGCAAAGTCGAAATGAGCAGGTTATGGTAAGATGAAACAGAAGCAGGTCCTATAAGGATCACTGCTCTGATACCATGAAGAAGATGAACAATATGCAGATGAATGTATAAACTGATTTTCATTCATAAGTTTACAGTTGTAATGTACAAATTTATAGAGAAAACACAGACATCCTAAGAACTGTTGGTTCAAAGGATTATCCCTAGTCGACTTAGGAAAACCTGAAAGACTAAACTAATATCTATAATTACATGGTAATGTACACATCTTGATCTGAGAGAAGAGCATAACACACTCCACCATTGCTTGCTTTTCATCCTTGCTTGCTGATGAAGGCATCAGTGAAGGGACTGATCACTGATGAGGAAGAGACTGCACACTGATCATTTCTTCCTTCTAAAACACAGACGATGAGGAACACAGCTCCATTATACATGAAGGACTAAGCACAGCTTGCATTGGAGTGGTTACTTCAACACTCCTATATTGGATCTAGGTGATGAATCTAGCTAGGTGGCAAATTCAGGTGAAGGGAAAAGAATGCTGGTAGCTTTCGTACCAACAATCTTGAACTTTCGTGAAGGTAAGGTAATGTATTAGGATAGAACCTCTAGTAATAACATATTACTTTTTACTGTTCAATCTTTATTGGAACTCAGCACCTGAAGTCTGAAGATACAACATATATGATGGATGGTTCATGAATTGGCCCTGAAAATGCCAGTTAGTGAATAAGTCTGATGCATCCTCCAACCAAACAGGTAAAATTTTAATCTTCTGGTACTTATATTGAGATATACCACTTCCCTGGCTCTATTCTTAGTTAGTTCTGTGGTCTTCTGTTTTTAACAACTGCCACAGATACAGTACTGTCATTTTTTCACTTTCCTCTTTAAAGGAATAGAGTGCTTGAATGTTTGTGAGTAATTGAGAGAAATACACTCCAGAGGATTCACGCGTTTCTCCTTTAGTGAGGTAGAAAGAATGTTCAGGTCGACAATGGTTGCTGAGTAATGTGATCTGTGTGAAAATTATTGGCTCCTTTGGCTTCTGATGCTAATTTTATGGTTATGGTAAGACTTGAAACCCTTTCATTCTCTTACAGAATTGCAGGTGAGCTGCTACCAGAACTCAGAAGTTCCTTAGGCTTAACGAAATATGTCTCAAAAGTCTTATTCTCGACTGTGATCGAACTAAGTAACAAAACATTAGGAACCAATAATCTAAATTGAGCCAAGGTAACATCAAAGGAGAGTTGCTAAGATATCTAATGCATCCAAATGCTACCTTCATGACGTAATTGGGAATAGTAGGTCTGTTTCTATTTGCACAAATTCAAACAGCTTTTGATTTCAACCCCTTCCAGCCGATGTAATTTCAACAGTTTCTGTTAGTAATAGCAGGTTCTTTGATGCCATTGATTTTGCAGTAAAATACCAAATAAGCATTGATTAGTATTTTTTAGATTGATTTCCTAATTCGACAAATATGTGATGTCAATCATGTTGCTTGATGTCATGGGTCATTAGCCACTCCTCAAGTATAAGTTTCCATTAGCATTCATGCAATCAGAGAAATTGCACAAATGTGTGACAGCAAGCTGCACAAGGCTAATGTTTGACACCAATACACACAGACAGCTTACTGTTAGTGTGCTAGGAATGCCTGTATGTCTTGGTCTTTTATTTTGTAAGTATATGGCATACAATTCAACATACTCAAGATATCAATATCACACCAGAAGTTTCTAGACCATTCTCTTACTTTTAACAGATTATTAGGATCATAATCTGTCAGTTTTATTAAGGTAATTCATTGGATAATTACAGCTGTTTAAGTTGATAGTTATCGGATCTGTTTTAATGCATATCTGCTGCTATTATGGATATCTGCAAATCTCTTTGTTTCAGGTGAGTTGTCATCCGATTGAGAGGGAGTTTCTTCTCTCCCTTACTCATATATATATATCCCTTCATTTGCTAAAGTCTGGTAGAGTTCATATCGATAGTATTTGGAGTATTATTATTGCTGCTGTAGTTGCAGGCTATACTCGAGAACTCTAGCTGTCATTTGAGCCATTCACTGTGTTCTTCATCTCAAGTAGATCTGAAGCAGTGCTGTTGGAGTGGAAGACTTGTTCAGTCTCTTCCTTAGATAGATCTAGATCATTAGAGGATAGATCGGATTATAATTGTACTTAATCAAGCTTGATTGTTTTTTATAAAAGTGATAGTGATCACTGCTTGTGTACTGTGTAAACTCTGATTATTCAATAGTGGATTTGATCTTAGTGTGGACTACTTTAAAAGTCTCGTGGTGATGTTGCCTTGAGGAAGGTTTACACCATAGTTAATATATCTTGTGTTCATGTGTTCTTTCAATTATTATTGACAAGATTTGACAGCAAGAAAAAGGTCCGGTTTTACATCAGTATTCATACTTTCAATTGGTACCAGAGCAGGTACTAGTTTTACTAGTAGATCCTGTTAAAACATGGATCTATTCAAATCCAATGGATCGATTAATCATCCACCTCTGTTCAGTGGAGGTCTGGATCAATACTCATCCTGGAAAATTTACATGAAAACTTTTCTGTGTTCTATTGATGAACTATTATGGACTGTGATTGAGGATGGTTATGTAGATCCAGGTATAATTAATCCAAACTCTTCAGGAGTGACTGTAAAAGCTAGGAAGGATTGGACTGACGAGGAGATAAACCTAAGAAAGGCTGACAATAAAGCAAAGCATTGCATTTTTGTAGCTCTTTCAGAAGATGAACGTATCAGTGTTGAACACTGTGAAACAGCAAAGGAAGCATGGGACGTTCTGGAATCAACCTATGAAGGTAATGAAAAGGTAAAATCTCAGAAACTACAGCAACTAATTTTTGAGTTTGAAACTATGGTTCTTAAAGACAGTGAGACTGTAGATGAGTTTTATAGAAGAGTCTTAAAAGTTGCTGGTCAGTGTAGAGGTCTAGGTAGAAGGATTCCTGAAAATGAAATTGTTAAGAAAATTCTCAGGGGTCTACCTAGAACTTTTCAGAGCAAAATTATAAGCATTGAAGACTCCTGTAATCTGAACACCCTCAAAATTGATGAATTGCTTGGTAATTTGAAACTGTTTGAGCAAAGATGGATTCTTCCTGAAAAGGAGGACCAAAAGAAAACTAAAAGTTTAGCTCTTAAAGCCTCTAAGAAAGAAAAGGTAGAAGATGAATCTGAAAATCTAGACTTGGCTCTTATAACCAAACAATTCAAGCAGCTCCTGAAAAATAAGAACTCTGGAAGAAATTTTAAAGGAAATTCTAGAAATTTCAGAAATTCAAAGAATGTAGGAAATTCTAATACTGACAATGAGGACAATGGATTCAAACAAAAGCCTCATCCAACTGGTCCAACTTGTTATACCTGTGGTGGCAAAGGCCACATTGCTACTGACTGTGGGAATAGTAGGTATGCAGCTAAGTCTCTTACAGCAACTTTGAGTGACGATGAAGAGCAGAATGTTGCCTTCATTGGCACCATTGAAGGTTCTTCGGACTCAGACACAGATGATGATGACTTTGAAGATGAAATCGGATATCAGTGTTCTCAGATGTTTAAAGCTTCAAAGATCATGGTGAAAAGGAACCAGTTTCTGGAAGAAGAAAATGAGAACCTCAAAATTCAAAAGGCTGATCTCGAGTTAAGGCTCACTGGTTTGAAGGATTCGTGGGAAGAAGAAAGACTGCAGCTTGATCAGAAAATTAAAAGCTTGCAAGATTTTGACAAAGAATCCTGGATAACTGAAAAGAATTCTTTGAATCAAGAGGTAACCAGTTTAAAGGCTTTAAATTCAAAATTATCTATTGAAGTTAACAATCTGCAGGATAAACTAAAGGGGAGCAGTGAGAAATTCGAGCAGTTCAAGCTCAGCTCAGAAAAGGCTACCCAAATGCTTGCACTCGGAAAAAGATTTAATGACAAAACTGGTCTAGGATACAGTGGGGCCAACTCATCCTTCACAAAATTTGTGAAGAGCACGAAACCAACAAACATGGAGGAAGAGATACCAGTGAAATCAACTGATTCAAAATCATCAAAAGGTTCAGGTAATACTTTGGCAAATCAGTTGAATAAAAATAAGTACACTAGGTTTATTCCCATTTGTCATCATTGTGGCAGGAGGGGTCACATCAGGCCTGATTGCAGGATGTTAAACAATAGATATCTTGATGTGTCCTACAATATTTTGTTGAGAAAATTCCAAGCTCAACAGAACAAAATTGTTGCACTGGAAAAGAAAACAAATCTTTCAAAACCAACTTGTAAAACTGTGAAACACAGATGGGTTAAAAAGGGTCTTTCACTAAATAATAATTCTGAAACGTGCATGGTTGCTTTTACTGCTCTTGCTAAAAAACGCAAGGACACATGGTATTTTGATAGTGGCTGTTCTAAGCATATGACAGGTAACAAGGAATGGTTCATTTCATTCAATGACGAAGTAACCACTGGAAGTGTTACTTTTGGTGATGGGAAAGATGCAGATATTCTGGCAAGAGGCACTGTAAAGCCTCCTGGGATGCCTGAAGTACATAATGTTTTGTATGTAAATGGTCTAACTGCAAATCTCATTAGTGTTAGTCAACTAACAGATGATTTTGAAGATGTTTGGTTTAATAGCCGCAGATGTCTAGTACTAAACAATGCAGGAAAACAGGTTATGTATGGAAATCGAGCACAGGACAACTGCTATCATGTTTCCTCAGAACAAATACAAAAAGATCTACCATGTTACTACAGTAAATCAAATCAGGATGAAATGTTGGAGTGGCACAGGAAACTGGGGCATATTAATTTACAAGACCTGCAGAAAGTGTCAAACAAAGGATGCATCAGAGGGCTGCCAATTCTCAAAGGGAAGACTGATGTCATCTGTGGAGAATGCAAAGCTGGAAAGCAAACAAAGGTATCCCATAAGATGGTAAATGCACAGACAACTACTCAAGCCTTGGAATTGCTACATCTAGACTTAATGGGACCATCACAACATGAGAGTTTAGGAGGTAAGAACTATGTGCTGGTGGTTGTAGATGATTTTTCTAGATTCACCTGGGTGAAATTCTTGGTTGACAAATCTGAGACATTTGACCTGTTTTATTCTCTGAGCAAGAAATTGATAAATGAAAAACAGGTCTTAAATTTGAAAATCTCCAGAATTAGGTCTGACAATGGAACTGAGTTTAAAAATAATTCTTTTTCAACCTTTTGTGAAAAATTTGGCATCTGTCATGAGTTTTCTTCACCAATAACTCCACAGCAAAATGGAGTTGTTGAAAGGAAAAATAGAGTTTTGGTAGAAATGGCCAGGGTTATGATGCATTCTGCAGGGTTGAACCAGAAAGTTTGGGCAGAGGCCATAAACACGGCCTGCCATACCATGAATAGGGTTTTCCTAAGACCAGGTACGGATGTGACTCCTTATGAACTTTGGAAGAAAAGAAAGCCTACTGTAAGCTATTTTCATATTTTTGGAAGTCCATGCTATATTTTAAAAGATAGAGAATATCTTGGCAAATTTGATCCAAGAAGTGATGCAGGTGTATTCTTGGGTTATTCTCTCAACAGTAGAGCTTTTAGGGTGTATAATAACCGTACTAAGCTAATTATGGAGTCTATAAATGTCACCATAGATGATGCTTTGTATGCAAGGAAAAGAACTGTTGACAGCAGCACAGAAATTATGATGGACACTGAGGCAGTGCAAAACTGTCAAGAAAAAGAGGATGATGATGATGATCATGATGACATTTTTGCTGAAAATCCAAAGTTGCGAACTGGCTTTAAGCAGGTACAGAAGGATCATTCAGCACAGGATGTTATTGGAAAAATGTCTGCAGGAATTCAAACTAGAAGTCGAGCAAGTACACCGACTCCAAACAGTACATCAGAAGAAGCACAAAATCAGGTTCTTCTATGTTTTGTTTCGAAAAATAAAATCGATATAAATGTCATCACTCATCATGGTTTTGTCTCCCTAGTTGAGCCTAAAAATGTCCAAGAAGCCTTAAAAGACTCTGATTGGATTAATGCCATGCAAGATGAACTAAACCAGTTCAGTCGAAATGAGGTCTGGGATTCAGTGCCAAAACCAGCAAATATAAATGTTATAGGTACTAAATGGATTTTTAGAAATAAATGTGATGAAAAGGGCAACATAGTTAGAAACAAGGCCAGACTTGTAGCTCAAGGCTACTCACAAGTAGAAGGGGTAGATTTTGGTGAAACTTTTGCACCTGTGGCTAGGTTGGAATCAGTCAGACTTCTCCTAGCTGTGGCATGTTTTCTAAAATTTAAACTATATCAAATGGATGTGAAAACAGCTTTCTTAAATGGCTTTTTACAAGAGGAGGTGTATGTTGCACAACCTCCAGGTTTTCAAGACCCCTCTCACCTTGATCATGTTTATAAATTAAAGAAAGCTTTATATGGTCTTAAACAGGCTCCAAGAGCTTGGTATGACAGATTATCTGTTTATCTCATGGCGAACGGATATTCCAGAGGTTCTGTTGATAAGACTTTGTTTGTTAAACATACCTCTTCACACATCATCATTGCACAGGTTTATGTTGATGATATTGTCTTTGGCTCTACTTCTGAACATCTTGTTCAGGAATTCACACAGATTATGGAAAAAGAATTTGAAATGAGCATGTGTGGTGAACTAACCTTTTTCCTTGGCCTGCAAGTTAAACAGCTTGACAATGGTATGTTTCTTTCTCAGTCAAAATATGCAGACAACCTAGTTAAGAAGTTCAACATTGATAAAAAGAAGCGGGTAGCAACTCCTATGAGCACTGTCACAAAGCTTACCGAAGATAAAGATGGCAAGACTGTGGATCAGACATTATACAGATCAATGATAGGCAGCTTGATGTATCTGACAGCAAGCAGACCTGACCTGTGTCACAGTGTGGGAGTATGCGCCAGATTTCAGGCGAATCCAAAAGAATCCCATTTAGAAGCTGTTAAGAGGATCATTAGATATGTTGCAGAAACAGCTGAATGTGGTATTTTTTATACATGTGAGACTAATGCTGAAATTGCAGCATATTCAGATGCAGACTGGGGAGGAAACCTCAAGGACAGAAAGAGCACTTCTGGAGGTTGTTTCTTTGTAGGAAATAACTTGGTGGCTTGGCACAGTAAAAAGCAAAACTGCATCTCCCTATCCACCACAGAAGCTGAATATATTGCAGCAGGTTCTTGTTGCACTCAAATGTTGTGGCTCAAGCAAATGCTTAAAGATTATGGCATTCCCCAAGGTAAGTTAACTATCTTTTGTGATAATACAAGTGCCATAAGTATTACTAAGAATCCAGTACTGCATTCCAAAACCAAGCATATAGAATTGAGATATCATTTTATTAGAGATCTTGTTGAGAAGCAGATATTAGAACTAAGTTTTGTGCCTACAAAAACACAATTGGCTGATTTATTTACCAAAGCTTTGGACACTGAGAGATTTCAGGAGCTGAGAAATGCTCTTGGCATTCAAGATCTTTGAATTTGTTATGCAAGGGATAGTCGCGAGTCTATCTGATCTTGAGATAGTTGGTTTTTTATGCAGTTTATCAGAACCCTTATTCACATAATTTTTTTTCGTATGCCTTACTCTGGATTCCACCTTGTTAAGTGACTATTTTTGGCATGCTATATCTGATCACGCTAATCACTGTAAGCTGTGGTGTACTACTGTTGTATATTAAGCTTTATGTTGAAATAATTTGTAAAATGCTTCAGTTCATGATCCAGTGGAAAAGATAATCTATATAATTTGAAATAATATATATATATATATATATATCTATATATATATATTTGCATTTACTCTCTTGTGCTGGACTCAGTGATTATCTAAAGTAACATGGCTCTGGTGGTGGCGAACCATTCAGGGTGATCAAGCCAAACGGACTTCACTGAGTCTGAAAAAAAAAAAAAAAAGGAAGGCACCAAAAGAAGCCTGAAAAATAAACACAGCAAGTGATACACTTAAGCTGTTGATCAAGATCAAATGAAAGGTCTTTTGACTCAAAGTAAAAAATTATTATCATTCTCGGTTTGTCCGAAAGCTTCCACATGAAAAATTTGGGATCCGCTGAACCTGATGATGCACAGTTTCTTTTGCTTACAGTTTACTGTGCAATATGTGATAAACCATGCTTATTTGAGCTTCACACACTGTGCACACATGCTTTGATCCTTACCTTACAAGTGTTGGAATTGATAGTGTACATCATACGGTTTGAACTTGTGATTCTAAGATCTGATGTATCTGCAAAAGACTGCCACAGTATTCTCATGCAGATTTTTCGAATATTCTCAAAAGTATATTGTCTTCAAATTTCTTGATTTTGCAAATATTTTCTCTTGTTGATTGGTCTACACGGCAGGGGGAGTCGTTTTTGGTAATGGAATCAGTGATTGTGTTTTCCTAGGTCTTCAAAGCTTCTCAGTATTTTTAGGAGGTGTTATTTCCTAGTTCTGTCACAACTCCTCTCCTAACCCTACTTGTTCTCTCTATATAAGGGGACTCTTGGTTATAACAGCTCAATATCTTTCTCCCACAGATCTCACGTTGTTTGTTAAAGTGTGCAGGAATATAATGGTTAGGGGTCATGCAACTGAATGGCATCATCGCCGCAATGCTGCAGGACAGCATTTTCAGCCCTCTGAGGAGCCTCGTCCTCTTTTCATCTTCGCGAATGAAGGTGGCAGCTCTTCAAGCCGGCGTTCCAATCGTCGTTCATCTCAGATGCCACCTCCTCCTCCGCCTCATCAACCAAGGGTGCCTCAACCGTTGGATTTGATTACTGCAGGTGATGTGTATGCACACATGTCTCAGATGCTGGCAAGGCAGCATGCTCAAGAGGAGGGGCTGTGTAATGTTCAACTCGAGCTTCGTAACATCCACCATGCAGTGGCAAATCTTGCTGGCACCTTGATGGAAATCTTGGGAATTCTCCAACCAGACCTTCCTGATGAAGTCATGAACGATGATCCAAATGAACCGCCCTGGAGGCCCTAAGGCATACACATTCAAGGGGGAGAACTGCTGCTTGTTTTTGTCTTCTTCATCAGTTTAAGTATTTTATTTTGAGTACTAGTTTGTTATTCCTTGAACACTGTTTTGGTGTAAGTACATAAGCACAGTTGTCGGATTATTTCTTAAATTAATTGCCTGTGTTTTCTAGCAGTGGTCCAAGGAGATGATGATCTTTGATCCTTTAGGATCACTGCATTTTATTGACCTCAGGGACACATAGATGATAGTGTTGTGATTTTTCCTCACAACGCTCACAACGCTCACCATCTGATATTCATGTTAGCCTGTTATAGTTGCTTTTTGTTTCAGGTTTCAGATGTTGGTGAATGGGGGAGCAGAGCAGCAAGGTTGAATATGTATGCCATAGGGGGAGATTGTAAGTATATGGCATACAATTCAACATACTCAAGATATCAATATCACACCAGAAGTTTCTAGACCATTCTCTTACTTTTAACAGATTATTAGGATCATAATCTGTCAGTTTTATTAAGGTAATTCATTGGATAATTACAGCTGTTTAAGTTGATAGTTATCGGATCTGTTTTAATGCATATCTGCTGCTATTATGGATATCTGCAAATCTCTTTGTTTCAGGTGAGTTGTCATCCGATTGAGAGGGAGTTTCTTCTCTCCCTTACTCATATATATATATCCCTTCATTTGCTAAAGTCTGGTAGAGTTCATATCGATAGTATTTGGAGTATTATTATTGCTGCTGTAGTTGCAGGCTATACTCGAGAACTCTAGCTGTCATTTGAGCCATTCACTGTGTTCTTCATCTCAAGTAGATCTGAAGCAGTGCTGTTGGAGTGGAAGACTTGTTCAGTCTCTTCCTTAGATAGATCTAGATCATTAGAGGATAGATCGGATTATAATTGTACTTAATCAAGCTTGATTGTTTTTTATAAAAGTGATAGTGATCACTGCTTGTGTACTGTGTAAACTCTGATTATTCAATAGTGGATTTGATCTTAGTGTGGACTACTTTAAAAGTCTCGTGGTGATGTTGCCTTGAGGAAGGTTTACACCATAGTTAATATATCTTGTGTTCATGTGTTCTTTCAATTATTATTGACAAGATTTGACAGCAAGAAAAAGGTCCGGTTTTACATCAGTATTCATACTTTCATATTTTCAATAAACAGCTTCATCTCCTTGTTCAATTATAATATCTGCTATGTCTGGTGTTGTGGTTAGGAGAAGGGAATAGCAAAATTATGCATTGCATTGTGTCAAGTACTGTTCGGAAAAGATCACTCTTGGCTGTGAAATGTTGTCTGCATATTATGTAGGGAATGCCCATGGAACTGTTATTGATGTCTTGGGACTCTAATTCTCTATTACATAGATGCTTTCCTTCACTTACCTTTTTTTTTGGAAATTAACAAGAACAAAACTCGATCTTCATTGAGTAGTCTTTGTAGATTATAACTTCATAGGTACAGCTTTTATGTATTTTATGTTCCCTCTCAAATGGGAGTTGAACATGAGTCAAGGCTGGTGTAGGTGTGGGATGCTGCTGGGAATATCATATTGTTCATGTGATTAACAATGCTGGCACTCATCTTCTTTTAGAAAGTGCTATTACAAATAACTCAACGCTTCACCTTCCTAATCCTTACCAATTGAGCATGTGCTTTCACTTTTTGTGAAGCAAATGAGTGGAAAAGCTGGATTATGGTTTAGGGTTGTTGCAGCAATAATAATCTTTGTCGGTTGTAGCTTTCATGCTGGCTTTTGGGAACATAACAAACTACTAAAACCTCACCCCGTTTTGCAAAGTTTCCAGAGGCAGTGATCGAATGCGCCAGGTCAATTATGTTCTTGATCATGTTTTGCCTTCAGGCCAAACATGTCTTATCTTATAACCATTTTCTTGGTGGAATTTGACGAGTCAAAACAGGTGAGAAAGCTTTCCTCTCCCTTGTTACACACACCAAGTTACATAATGTGGTTTGTGCCAAACTTGCTTTCCGTTCTGGCTTTGGCATCATCCTCTTGTCTTTGAGCATGCTTGCCGTCTAAGTATGCGAGAGAAGAAAAGAACAGAGAACATGATCGATATTGGAGTGTACCACTCACCGCCTTGTATATTCTAGACAGAATTTTCACTTGGGGTACTCGCACTCTGGATTCTTTGGTACTTTAGTTGGTATATATAGTTGTCCTGGGTTTTCTTTGCTCATTTTCACTTTGGATTCTATCCGTTTGTATCAAATCTTGTGCTTATATCGAAAATATAATCATATCAAAACCGCAATGGTTTCTTAACTAATAGAGCTATAAATATTCTTAATTACTGGTGAATTTTGTTCTATTAAAAACAATAATTATCATATATATTATCGTATTGAGCATGAAGCTTCATATGATGTCTTCGTTGGAGACAATAATGGGGAAGATAAGGGAATGTATGACATACACAGCCGGACATGAACACCTCATTTCGGAATTTCACATCGCCATTACGGACCTTCAATAGACGGCAAAATTTCTCCTCCGCGGCTCCGTCGGCCCATCGATTGAGACTAGGAAAGACTGTATGACCTTAATACCAACATGTATTAAATATGACAAAAGTTGAATTATTTGAGGTCGTTTTGATAATAATTTGTTGCGTTTTGGATTGGGTTTTCAGCAAGCTGCAGCATTATTAATATAGGACCATATGCTCTTACTTCAGCTGGTCCAAAAGTGCACGTTGGGTTCCAAAAGTGAGAGACGGAGAGAGGGAAGATGAGAGAGATAAACTCAAAAACACTAGCACGGTGTAAAGAGGATAAACTCAAAAACAGATTCAACTTAAGCCTATTTATTTTAGTACTTGTTAACATCAAACAAGGGACTAACCACATTGGCCACTTTATTTAACACAGTCTTACCTGGTACTGTGAAACAAACGTGCTCAAAGTGTAATGTATTCTTTTTGTTTTTGAAAATGAAAAGAAGATTCCATTATAAGGCAACCACCCAATAGCCTAACTCAAATAGAGCAAAGGTTCAATACAAGATAAGTAAATAGAGTACCCAACATCTAAATCCGATAATGACTACAAGAAGTTGATTAGCCTTAAAACTACGAGCAAACAAAAAGTGTATAATGTAGGTTTGGAAGAAAAGAAAGAACTTTCATGCCCTATTGTCACTTGGTGAGTACTTGTCCTATTCTTCATCTCAATTGCTTGGGGCATTTTTTTTGTAAATTTTTTTATTAATAATTCACACACTTACAAATTCTAATAAGATTTGAACTTATGATCTCAAAATTGTTAGTTAATATCTTAACCAACTAGACTAAGGTTCATCGACGTAAGTGTTTGGATTTTGATTTATCCTTCAAAACGAAATTTTAGTCTTCAAATGTCTAATTAGGACACTCAACCACTAGATTATCTACAGACTTATAATGATTCTCGGCTTATAATTAAGACAAAAACAATATTATGTGAACATGATATTGGATTAGGTAGATTAGCTTTCCATTAAAAATGGCCGGCTGATTCTAACATGAAAGTTAAAAAGATCAATCTCATGCTTCAACCAACCCATCGAAGGATTTTGGGTGCAGATGAGGTTTATTGCCGGTCTGCCACTAAATCCAAACACAATTTGATGCCATATTTTCATGTCAAATGGTCCATTATTTTAAGTAAAAAATATAATTAAAAATATTTAACCTCACATTATTAAATAATGAAATATATTATACACAAAATGCTTGAATTTTCACACTAAGCAAGCCACATGTATGATAACATATTCAATTTCAGGTCAGAAAATAATCAAAAGAAAATCTAAGTTTTCCGTTTTGCAGATCTGATTCTTTGCTGCAATACAAAGCAAATTTTCTTTTGTTTCCAATATTCAGTGTTTTCACTTTTCACCCACCCACTTTACCAAAGCAGTAACTAAAGCTACATGCTTTTGTTTGTTTCAAAACACAAAAGTAAGAGAACTATAAGAAACCAAAAACCAAAAACCAAAAACAAAACGAAAACCCAAAACACTCCATCCTTCATCTTCTTAAATCCCAAAACCCAATACTCAGAAACCCATAAACATCACAAATCTTCAATCTTTTATCTTATTTTGATTCATATTTGGAGAGTGATGTCAATACGGAGCTTAATCCAGGACATGAGGTTTTCCCGGTCGCTGCGGGTGGTTCAGGACCGGTCGGCGCCGGAGGTGGGGGGCTCGTTGAAGCAGAGCTTCTGGGCCCACATGCCTCAGGAGCTACTGAGAGAGGTTCTGATGAGAATTGAGACCTCTGAGGCCGCCTGGCCGCCGCGGAAGAGCGTCGTCGCCTGCGCCGGAGTTTGCCGGAGCTGGAGGATTTTGACTAAAGAGATAGTTAAATCTCCGGAGCTCTCTGGGAAGCTCACCTTCCCCATCTCTGTCAAGCAGGTCTGGGTTTTCTCTTTGGTTTTGGTTTCAATTAATGTTGATGAAATTTTAATTTCATTTGATATAATGTCGTTGTTAAATTGATTTTGTGGCGTTTGGGTGCCTTGTGAATCTGTTTTTGGAAGTAGTAGAAAATGATGGGGTTATTGCTTAGTTAAGACGGTTTTAATCATAATTCTTAATCTTTATTAAGAAACTTGGATAATTCTCATTTTGTTTTCGACTTGTATGATCAAGATAGTTGTTTCTTAGCCAAGTTTTTAGGTTTCATGTGTAGTAGTGTGAATTGGGTTAAGAGAGTAGGGACGGGATTCTGAATTTACACAAAGTATCAAAATCCATTTGACTCATTTATTTATTTTTCCGAGCTTTAATGAGTTTAATCTACGGTTTTTTGTAATAATCTTTGACTGGTAAATGTCCGTTTTTGCAAACTTTATGAGTTGTTTCTGAATTTTGATGTTGTTGCTTGCAGCCTGGTCCAAGGGAGGAACTCCTACGGTGCTTTATAAAGCGAAACCGCTCCACCCAGACATACTATCTTTATCTCGGCTTGACCCACGGTGAGCAATTCCTAATCAAAAACAAAAGCATCAGTGTAGTACATTGTGAATTATAGGTAGTTTTTTTGGTTGTTTTCTAAAGGTCTGGCCTTTCCGTCTCTGGTGGAGCTTTATTTTGTTAGTTCATTTAGGTATTGATTATGTTATCAAGATATTGCCGTCACTTTCCATATATGGTGGTCCTATTCTCTTGCTTTCTTTTGAGCTGTAATGATTTTAACTTATTGTCTGTCTGGTGTCCATGGCAGCATTAACTGATGAGGGAAAGTTCTTACTTTCTGCTCACAAGTATAAACGCCCAACCTGCACCGATTATATTATCTCACTAAATGGCGATGATATCTCAAAGGGCAGCAGCAACTATATTGGTAAACTGAGGTATCTCATTCAATATACTTTTTTTGTGTGTTTTTTAGTCTTGTGAGCTCAAGTATTGACATGTTTTCCTTTTTTTTCTTTCTCAAGATCAAACTTTTTGGGAACAAAGTTCACCATCTTTGATGGGCAGCCAACTGATGTTGGAGCCAAGTTTACAAAAAGTCGATCCACCAGGCTAGTGAATTTGAAGCAAGTTTCACCTAGTGTCCCTGCTGGTAACTATCCAGTGGCTCACATTTCCTACGAACTTAATATGTTGGGTTCCAGGTAACACTTCTCTTTGCACGATAAGTTACCTTTATAACTGAACTATTTTATCTTCTGCATGAGGATGGTTGATAATTGTCACAACAAAGATTCTTTTCAGTTTAGTAGATTAGGCCATTCGCTTGCTATATTTAACTAAAAAAATTCAGAGTTCGTACAAGCAGGGGTCCAAGGAGAATGCAATGTACCATGGATGGCATTCCTGCCTCGTCGATTCAACCTGGAGGAGTAGCACCCACACAAGCAGACTTTTCAAGTAGTACTGCTGAGTTCTTCCCGTCCCTTCCATTTTTCCGTTCGAAATCGACTCGCTTGGAAAGTTTCCTAGGGACTTCAGCCAAACCAAAAGATGGGGTGATTGTGTTACGAAACAAAGCTCCAAGGTGGCATGAACAGCTCCAGTGCTGGTGCTTGAACTTTCATGGAAGAGTAACAGTTGCTTCAGTGAAAAATTTTCAGTTGGTGGCTTCTCCAGAAAATGGGCCAGCTGGGCCAGAGCACGAGAAGATTGTCCTTCAATTTGGAAAAGTGGGAAAGGACTTGTTTACCATGGATTACAGGTACCCAATATCAGCATTCCAGGCATTTTCGATCTGCCTCAGTAGCTTTGACACCAAGATCGCCTGTGAATAATACATTTGAAACAGGTATGTGGATTTAGGTTTGGCAGTTAGTATTTGTGAATCTGAATAATCAAAACTTATGAACACACTGGAAATTGTGAAGTTGACAAAAATTAGCAACTATTATTACCGAATATCATGAACAGTTATAGATTCTGTAGGTTAGTATTTCTGTTTTAATGTATAAGTTTTATAGTCAATTTACTGATGTCCTGGTACACGTCAATATCTCTTTACATGATCATGATAAATCCTATACTTTGTAGCAGCAACAAGGTTGGAAAATCAGTTAGGATGTTGAATTCAATGAGCCTGTTTTGAGAAGGTAATTGCTGCTGGACTTATGTAGATAGCATTCTCAAAGGCTTCAAAACTTACTGGGATCACAACTTTGTTCAAGGTATGGAAAGACTACTGGAACTGAAAGTTGGAGAATGTTGGTTCTCTGTCATCCCCACATATCTATTTCATTTGTTAGTGTATATAGCTTAGTGTTCCTAAAAAAGCATGACATTGCTTTTTGCTATTTGACAACATATCAAATTTCAGTTGGTTTTAGTTAAGAGTATTATAGGTCGTTAAATGAGTTCCTACGTTTGTTCAATCTGATGGCTGAATCTGACTTTGTGCTGCTAGTCAATGAAATTTTCCAAATGGATATCAATAGTCCTATTTTCTTGCAAGTATTTTTCTTCTTTTCCTCTAGCAAGTAACACATTGACATATATAAGAGATTGCCAATGCATTACATGTACAGTCTTTTAGTCAATATCTGTAGGACGCCGAGTTTACTATTCCATTACAATTACCAGAAGGTACATCGAAGCACAACAACAAAGAAATTATCCTCTTTAGCTTCAGTTAACCAAGGAAAAGCTAGTACTAACAAGGAAATTAAACATTTTTTGATATATATATATACATATATAAATTAAACATTTTTTTGATATATATATATACAAGCTTTCTTGGCTAATGATGTACTTACCATAAATTTGGTGTGGATTTTCTTAATTTGACATACTTTTCGATCAAATTTTCTTATTTTAATCGTTTATAATTTAGATATATATGTATAGATCATCTTTGTAAAATTTCAGCTGTTTTGGTAATCGTACAAATAAGACCTTGAAAACGTATAAATATAATGAACGAACCGAATCTTTTCAACCGGAACAGTTCGTGTTTTTCTCTATAAATCATAGTTTTGAATGCCCTAACGATCATCAAAATAACTAAAATTTTGTAGAGATGATATATACATATATATATATCTAGATTGTGAATTGTTAAGATGAGAAAATTTGATGTAAAAGTTAGTCAATTCAAGAAATCCTTACCAAACTCAAGGTAAGGACGTCCTTGCCTAAGAAAAACTATATATATATATATATATAAGAAAAAAATCAAAGAGATTGCTGCTCAATACCAGTGAACCTTCAATTGTTCAGGTATTTCTCATGGAGGGAAGACCTAGTGTACTATCGCTCTGTTCTCAATATCCGGAACATATCCTATTTCATTACTTCCCACTGTTTCTGCTATCCTATATCCTCTCGGAAAATGTCGCTCTACTTGGTCTCCATTACTTTTCTAGATAGTTCTGACTTTTGACTCTAATGGTTTGCTATGTCATTGCTTTGGCACTTATGGAAAAATCGTTGTGTTTTGAGTGTTCGACTACACTGTTTGTGTTTGAGTGTTGGACAACATTGAGCCTAATCAGTCTTTGTTGGTGTCCAAAGCATTCCTTGCTGCTCAATGATTCTATCGCCAGCTTTAGTCTAGTCCTTCCTGCATTGTTTGGTGTTCCTTCCCATTACTACCATTAGCTCCTCCCTTGAATATGGTAACTTTATTGCTGCTTTGGCTCGTGACTCTTCTGGCGTCACCTAGATGGTGGTTCTGCAAAAACGATCCGTGCACTCACGGCAGTCATTTGTAATGGTATCAGACTCGATCATATGATCAAATTGATCCATCAAAACCCTACACATCGGTGGACTAAGCAGCTGTAGTTGGACTTGCTCCAGCAAGCAAAGCAAGATCGCAGTCAAAACCCTCCTATCTTTTTGCTTCACATTTCGTCATATGATGCTGCTCCCACCAAGCTGCTGGGTTGTGAGAGCTACTCACGCTACTGTACGTTGTAGTTCTGTTGAGAAGCAATCCGCATAGTGATTCTAAAGTATTCCAAATCAAGCTAGAGTGTAGAATGAGTGTTAGTCGCTAGAATTATCACGTACATGTGGTAATGGTCAAGAATGATAAAGCAAGTTCTGTATAATCAGCTCCGTAATTCTCCACTGTTAGCTCCCCTTAAATTAAACCAGCAGTAACAATGCCGGTGGTACTAGTGAGGTTGTTATTAGTCCAATATGTGTATGGCCGGAAGCTAAAGAAGTTCCAAACTAACAACCTCCTCCACCGTTTACCATCTCTTTCCACTGAACAAACAAGTTTCCAAAATATTTGTTCCAAACTTCCAATCTCACAAACGCATGTTCTTAAAAATTATGTTACGAGTGTACTTCAGACTAGGAACTTGGCCATGGCGGAGGTTGTTAGTTTGCAGCTTAAATTAATAACCTCATCAATTTTCTTTTTGGTAACCACGTATAAAAAACCTTATCATATTAGGTTTTGGGAATTTGTCCATGCACCATAAATATATGCTTCATGTCACAACTAAGGTATGATAGACACAAGAGCCGCAATTTTGAGTTATTGAAAAGTAGCCGCAATTTAGGGTTTTATATATGTTGTTTCTCCTATTTTGTGTTTGTTCTTTGTTGAGTGTATTTTGGGTGTGATAACGATTTTTTTGACTTGTGTTAAACACATTATAATCTCATTTTAATATTAGTAGAATCGCCTCATCGTTTCTAAGATGTTTAACACTCAAACCCAAAATCCGGACTCCCAAAGTACACTCAACAAAGGAGAAACACAAATTAGAATAACTTGTATAAACCCTAAAATGCGGCTACTTTTGACAGGAGATGTGTTATATTGCAAGCTTTCTGGATGAGTACTTGGCTTTGAACTGATGCGACAAAATTTTGAATCTTTCGTCATATGAGTCAGCATTAGGGGGTAAATTTTGGCAGAATAATACAGAACTGATGCGACGAAATAAACAAATTTCATCGCATGAGTGTGAACTGGTGCGACAAAATTTGTTTATTTCGTCGCATGAGTCAGCACTATGTGACAAAATGTGGTTATTCACATCAGTTCACATTTATACTACGAAATTTGTTTTCGTCGTATCAGTTCACACTCATGCGAGGAAAAATAAATAAATTTGTCACATGAGTTTTTTATTTTACTAGTGAATGACGAGGATGTAAACCAGATCATTTGGTAAGCTTATTCCGACTTTTACGTATCATTCGAAATCTAACCTTACGAATGAGGTGAATACTTTCTACTAGTCTCACAATGCCGCTGTAAATTTGGCAATCAGCATACTTGTACACCCTGAATTCTCACTTCTTATAATCATGGCCACAATTCAGGATTGAAAAAAACGAAAGATTAAGGTTAGCTAGAATTGTTGGTTATGATTTTAAGTTGGACATCTCATTCAGTAAACTATGCACACCATTGAAATCGTTATGGGCACATTTCATGCTTTGCAAGTTTGCATCATGATCTGCATGAGTCATATTATGCATGCCCCCGTTGTCACTGTCCTTTTCTTATATAGTTGGCAATGTTCCAAAAATTGGTGCCTAGGGGCGGGTGGCATGTCACCGTTTCGATTTCCTCTGAATCGGTGCGAGGTACAAAAATCGGCCGTCTAGGCGGGCTGGACAGCCTAATTAGGCTTTTAAAAAAATTATGAAAATATATAAAAGCCTATAAAAAATAGTAAAATTAAACATGAAAAACACAATATTCTACTTTAAAGTCTAAATAATAGACAAAATATTTTATTATTATTATTATTTTTAAGAACACCACTGTTTTATTGTCTATTTTTGAAGTATTTTTGCTATTTTAGAACATAAAAGTGTTTTTTTATAAATTTTATTTATATAATTATATTTATTGAGTAAATAATAATATATAAAATACAAAACCGTCTAGGCGTCCTGAGCGTCATGGGCGCTGGCTGTCTGCCCCGATAGCGTTTTTTAGAACCTTGATAGTTGGTGGGTGCATTTTGTTAAAGAATCATCCCCATTGATTGAGCTTCTTGATTCATAATTCATATTTATCCCTATTGGAAATAATGGTATCCCAACATTTGTCTGCATTTCCATATTGTTCTCTTCTTATTTGGATCCAATCAATGAAAGGGTTGGGGCACAGGGCATATGCCTTTCCCACAACTGTTACAACAAACAAGTAAAACGATAAAATTATCAAAACTTCTTGGATCCATCTCAAATTAGGGAGAACAGAGATCTGAACTCTCTTTTGGATTATAGACTAACCTGAATCATTTTGGAGATATGAGAGGACAGCTGGGTACTTACGCAAATAAGGGAGTAATGATTGGAGTGGATTAATCTCTAGACCACCTAAGAGAAGCAAGCCAACTACTCATGGAAATGGACAAATGGTTGAGGCAAAAAAGTAAAAGAGATTAGATGGCCATCTGCAACATTATTTAAGGTAAATAATCATATCCCTAGACAATCATGGCGTCTCATGCCCTTAATCTTTTCTTTGTCAAATGCTTGACATCATGTTCTTGCTTTGTTGAACAAGCATACCCCTTGAAAAAAAAATATGTCCTCTCAACTTCATTCACTGCAGTTACGTAAACGTCGAGGTTATGCTGTAGAAGTGTAAGGGGGTGTAAATTTTTCACTATATGTTTCACCTTAGAACCATGGAACACTTTCACTGATATAAGAACCAAAACCAGGATCTTTAACAGACGAATTTAATAGGAGTCTGGAATATGTAGCTCGGATCTTAAGGAATACAAAAATGCATAAAGAACTGAAACCAAGATTTGAGTTGCCAAAATAATTTATTAGTATTACTGTAAACCAACTATAGTGTGTTTGAAGGCAGAGAGATAGATATGGAAAACAAGATATACATAAAGAAGCCTCTCGTACAAAAAAATAATATAAAGGAAACAAGAAAATGGAATACAAGATATATAAAGATGTATCACCTCTCCGTGCAATTTGAATGGCTTTCCCGGCTCAGAATCAATCGGCAGCATTTGCAGCCTCATAGATAGTTTCATGACATCACAGAAAGTTGTTCTGAATGGCATTTTCTAAGTGATCAGAGAAGAACCCTCATCTCTTTGAGTCTCTTTTTGAGGTCTTTGACTGTGAATGAATTTGTCCTGATGAGTGTTTCTTTCTCCTTGGAGCCCCTACTCCAGCAGGATCCATTAAGGGGCCAGACCAAGTTTGAATGGCTTCTTTTGAATATGAGAAGTTTGTGGAACTGAATGGAACATCAGGGGGGTTGAAGATGGGATCAATGTGATTTGAAGAACTTAGAGCATCTCCAACAGGTTCCCCATTTTATTGGTATTCTCACTTTTGGAGAATTTTGGGCTTTTTTTTGGTCCAACAGATTCCCCATCCCATTCCCCAAAATAGGGAAGGAGGAGAAAAAAAGGGAGGCTTCCCCATATTTGCAGCATTCGGCAAATTTTTGCCGAGAGCTTTGTCATAAATGTTTCACGTTCTCCAAGTCTCCATCGACTCAAAAAACGACTCGACTTCGACAACTTCTCAAGTTCGACTTCGACAAGTTCTCACAGAGGCACTGCGACTGTTCGACAAGTTCTCAACCAAGAAAGAAGACATAGCTTCAGGTGAGCCCTCCTCCACTTCTGTTCATTCGATTCACTCCAATAGATTCAGTCATGGATTGAGATCGAACGCCTGATCTCTTCTCCGATTCTTCGCGGTTCGATTTCCTCGTTCAGTTCTTCTTTGATTAGTTTTCAATTTCGAATTCTATCATGTTTTGCTTCTCTTCTTTGATTAGTTTTCAATTTCGAATTCTATCTGTTTCGCTTGTATATCAGAGGTATGATCAATTCCTGTTGGAGATGCTTGAATTCTATCTGTTTCGCTTGAATTCTATCTGTTTCGCTTGTTTATAGAATATATAGTATGTTTGTTAAAATGGGATTTCGATTGGCATCCATTCCATCCCTTCTCATATCCCCCTTCTCTTTTTAAGGCAAAGCTAACCGAGATCTCATCTGGGTCTCTCTCTCCCTCTCTCATTGCTACCTATTTTGTGCAGAGTTTTTGTTAATTGGTTACTGTCTTCGGTTTAGAACAACACAAAGCTTGTTGTTGATCTGGTCCTTCGTCTTCGTCTTTCTTTCTGTCATGCCTCTTTAGACTTAATTCGTCTGACCCAGAATTTGGAAAGCCTTTCTTACTTGTTCTTATCTACACAAATCAACCAGAGTCACCGCAGCTCAGGTGCATGGCTTGATGACCCCAAATCCGTCTCTTTTTTATTTTCTTTATTTCCATTGCAACTGTTTGTGTACATTTTTCTGAATCTAAATACCAAATCTTTTGTAGATAAATTCTCCAAAAGTGAGAATACCCTGATTCAAAATTCTCCTGAACCTGGAAATGCTCTTTTGTAGACAATTAACTTGGAAGACCTGAAATTTATGAGATTCAAAATCAATGAGTGAGAAAACCTGGAATTTTGATTTGCAGGTTCAAAAGTGAGAAAACCTGGAATTTTGATTTGCAGGTTCAGGAGCATTTCCATTATCATCTTCCAAGTTAATTGTCCAAATCTTTTGTAGATAAATTCTCCAAAAGTGAGAATACCCTTTAATTATGATTTGTAGATAAACCCTGATTTCCTGTGTAGATGACATTCATAGTTTGATTCTTGCAGGCCACTTCTGAAGACCCCCATTTGTTTTTTAGTCAAGGAAAGCATCAATCAAGGTAATTCTTTTAATACACTAACACTGTCTTTCTATTTTGACAAACTATGTCTTTGAAGTCACCTCCTTGAATATTGTAAATAGTGTACTCAACTAATCCTTCTTGCATCAAGTTTGGGAAAACAATATCAATTGTGTGATTGTGAAGCATATGACATTAAGAAAGCGAATTTCGGTTTTGATCAGTAGCTGAATCAAAATGTTTCCCGAGAAAGTTCTTTTGTCAATGTTAACATGTTAGAGAATAGCCACTCACTTCAGGCCCTATATTCTAAGCAAAAAAAATATTTTGAAAGAATCACTTTAAGGCTGATAACCGTAAAGTTAAGTTCTGAAACAACTTAATAATATGTGGAAGTTCAAAACAATAACTGGCTGTGTGACATTAATAGAGAAGAGAATGGATGGTGGTATTTGTGCATCTTTGTTCATCTTGCTGGGTCTCTATTTGTAGTAAGGAATCTAGAGCAATAGCAACATTAGTCAACCACAACTTCAGAATGATATAGGTTAGTTGCAATCTGTTAGAGAAAAATATCCTCTTCCACATTAAACACTGATTCTGTAACTGTAGGAGCATTTCCATTATCATCTTCTGTAACTTGGAAGATGATAATGGAAATGCTCCTGAACCTGCACCCTTGAAGAGGCCTATTGGAAGAAAGGCTGCAAAAGAAGCGAACAAAAAAGCAAAATCCAACGAGCAAGGTGATGATGATGAGAAGGAATCTTCAAAAGTCCGTACTGAATTGGAAGAGTTTAGGGCAAGGAGACTAGAAAGTGACCGCGTAAAGGCAGAACAACTTAAGTTGCTAATTGATATTGAGCAAAAGCAGGTTGCTCTTAGAGAAAAGGAAATTGAACTTCAAGTTCGAAGTGAGGAAACTAAAATAATGTCTATGGATACTAGTTCCATGAATCCTCTTCAAGCAGAATATATCATCAGCCTTCAAAGAGAAATTTTGGCAAAAAGAGCTGGTAAGAATGGAAATGAGTAGTCTCTTGTGTCATTACTCCTGGATATTTATGCTATTTCTCTATAATGTTGCTCTTGGATATTTATGCTATTTCTCTATAATGTTGCTCTCCTGGAAATGAGTAGTTTGGACCTTGAACAATGTTATTGTTAAAGTTCATGTCTAAATCTTTATGCTTGCTGACCATTGTTGCTCTTTTTTTTTAATTTTTTTTTTGCAATTGCTCCCCGTAGCAAAGTTCATGGCTATATTCACATATCTTAATAACTTTATCTTGAAATTGAACAATGACAGTAGAGTTAATAACTTTATCTTGACCAAGTATACTACTACTCAATGAAATTGGTATGATAAGCCTTATGATATATAAATTTTATTCTTCATAAATTTAACGTCATTACAATGAAGTTGAAACAACATAATATTGATTTATATAAGAAAGCAAATCACTAATTGGCTCCATGTTTTTTCCATAAGTGCTCGACAAGATCTTCTTGGAGTTGAGTATGCATTTGTTTATCTCTAACTCGATGACGATTTGCGATGAACTCCATTATTGTTGGTGTACGCTCGAGCGAAAGTGATATGCGTGGAATTTCATCGACATGATCATATTCTTTTTCGATATCATGTATCTTCCTTAGTCTACGAATACGCTCATGTTCATCACGCTCGTCTTCGACAATCATATTATGCATAATTATGCATGCCATCATAATATGTTTTAGGTTATCCTTATCCCAAAGTCTTGCCGGGTTTCGGACAATTGCAAAACGTGCTTGAAGCACTCCGAATGCGCGCTCAACATCTTTCCTTGCCCCTTCTTGCTCTTTAGCAAAATGTCGATGCTTATTTCCTTGTGGAGCTGGAATAGTCTTCACTAATGTTGCCCATGATGGATATATACCATCGGCAAGATAATATCCCATGTCATATGGTCTCCCATTGACTTTATAGCTAATATGAGGGGCACTACCTTCATCCAATCCACTAAATACATAAGACCGCTCTAACACATTGATGTCATTAAGAGACCCAGGTAATCCAAAGAAAGCATGCCATATCCACAAATCATATGAAGCTACAGCTTCTAAAATAATAGTGGGTTCATGAATGTGGCCAGTAAACATACCATGCCAAGCAGTAGGGCAATTCTTCCATGTCCAATGCATACAATCAATGCTTCCAAGCATCCCAGGAAAGCCGCGTCGTTCACCTATTGCAAGTAATCTCTTAAGGTCATCACTATTTGGCGCCCTTAAGTACTCATCACCAAACACTTCAACAACTGCTGTGACGAACTTTTTGAGACTTTCAATAGCAGTGCTTTCTCCAATCTGCACATACTCATCAACATAATCGGCTGGAACACCATATGCAAGTTGTCGAAAAGCAGCTGTTACCTTTTGAAGTGATGACAAGCCAAGACGCCCAGCAGCATTCCTCTTTTGAACAAAATAAGTATCGTGCGCGACGACAGCATCATGAATGCGCATGAAAAGAGCTTGCTTCATTCTGAATCTCCTTCGAAAGAGACGAGCCCCATATTTTGAAGGATTGGCAAAGTAGTCACGACAAAGCCTTTCATGACCCTCAATTAGATCACGATTAACAATACGGTGACCCATAATAGAACCACGATGACCTCCTCTTGAACTCTGGTTGGCACAACCTTTTTCTTCTATTTGAGCAAGTAACAATTCTTCATATTCGTCGTCAATATTGTCGTCGTCATCCATGAACGTATCAACTAGATAACGACTAGCCAACGAACGACGAGCCATAAACTATATTTTCAAAGTGAAAAAAAGATGAGGAAGCAAAGAATGTGAGAATGAGATAACAAAAGTGATGAGATTTGTTCTTATATATAGATAAACAATAGAAGTCAACTAGCCGTTGTAAATTAGTCGTTAGAAAATAGTCGTTGGAAACTAGCTGTTGGAAACTAGCCGTTATTGACTTATTTCAAGGTTTCAAATAAAAAATAATTTATTATTTATCAGTCAAAGATGTAGAATATTTTTATTACTGTAATAAATGCAAGATTCTTCAAAATGGGGAAGCTGTTGGAGTTGGAGCAAAAATAATTTGAAGAATATGGCTTTTGCTTCCCCATTTTGGAGAAATTTTTGGAGAAGCTGTTGGAGATGGTCTTAAAGTATAGCCAAGTGTTCCATCTTGGTGTGGAGGAGGAAACTTCTCGCTCTTGCTCTTGGCATTTGCATGTGTTATCAGACGCCGCCTCTGTAATGGAAGAAAACAGTTAAATTAAGAAAATCCAACACTCAACTGTTCAACCTGTGCAACTATAAAGGCAAGGACCACCAAGAGCGGCTTAATAATTAGTGGTTTTAGTTATCAAGTAAAAAAGTAGAAAGCTTGTGTTGCAAGGCACGTCTATGGCATAAGAATGAAGTCAGTGCTACCCTGCAATATATGACTGAACCGACAATGTTTTACAAATCATGTAACTCATAGACCCTTGGTGCCATCCCTTTATGAGATCAGAAGCCTATATGCAAACCCAAACCATCAATGAGATGACACAGCTAAAAGTTGTGAGCGTGTGTGTTTGTGCACATTTGGAAGTATTTTGGCCTGTTTTGGATCGCTTCGCTAGAAGTTCTTTTGCTTTATAAGTACTTCCACAGGAAGCAGATTAGTTGAAAGCATAGACTTTTTCATAATACAAGGAAGTGTTTTTGTGAAAGCTGTTGAATTGCTTCTTAAAAAACACGCCTACCAAATTTCTGTATCAAAACTGAAAAAAGTGCTTCTGCAACTTGAAAAGCACTTCCAAGTCTTTCTGCCAAACGTGTTCCCAAACAGTGCCTTTGTGTGTGCATTTGGAAGTGTTTCTAGTCAGGGGACGCAAACAAAAGCTTATCTGCCAATATAGGTTAGCAACACAAGTGGATATGGATATGAACTACAGCAGTGCTGCACATAGATATCCATGAAATCTTTAACCTGAACCCATGATTTTTCCTAGTCAATAATAATGAGGAAATAGTTCCTTCCAGTCATTTTAAGTTTGACATTTTTCACTTGTTGATATAACAGGTGAGCTACCATTGAAAAGAATTACTGCTCATCAACTTAATTTGATTATGAAGATGGACACATCTACCAGTTATGCAAACTCTAAAACCTAATAAAACCATGACTTGATTAAAGAAGAAGCTCAAATAACATACATCAAGATTGGCTTGAAGCTCAGCATTGGCTTCCGGAACAGGAATTCCCCTAACAGCTCGATCACGTGGCCGAGATCTCCTTACACCATCATTAGATTTGCCAGCAGATCTCAATCTGCAATTAGGAAGCTAATTTTAAGTTGGGTTTAAGCTCTCAATCTATTTCTCCGTAAACAGAAATAGAACCGACTGACAAATATAAACTTTTGTAAGATTAAAAAAAGAAAAGGTGAAAAAAACATTACTGAGATGATAAACCTCAAAACTTAGCCCAAATATAATATGAAAACCCAGAGGGAAGACATAAAACAACAGTAAATAGTCATATGTGGCAAGTCCAGCCAAATCATGCAGGGCTTGCAGCAAGTCCAGCCAAATCATGCTCCATATACTCAAATACAAGGTACAAACTACACGACATCCTTGAAGTCACTAACCCTTCCAACTTGATCACATTCGGATGATCCAAACGACGCAGAATAAGTATCTCTCTGGCCATGAACTTGACACTCTCAGGCTCCAAATTATCAAACCGAACCTTCTTTAGCGCAACAATCTTCCCCGACAAAGTATCCCTAGCTTTGTACACATTACTGTATGTCCCTTGCCCAATCTGATCACAATTCACAAATACAATCATATCTAACAATGCATGTTCATATCTATGATGCACGGACACGGATACGTGATACGGGTGCGGATACGATACGATACGGGATACGAGTTTTTTTTAAAAAAGTAGGATACGGGTACGTTTTTATATATTAAAATAAAAAATTAATATATGAATAAATCTATTTAACTAAAAAATGTAACGAATCAGAAATTCAAACTTCAAAAACATTGTCTCAAGCAAATAAATAGCAAAGTTGTAGCAAAATAAACAACAAAGTTCAAGTAAAAGAAACAACAATAAGTCCAACTCAAGCATCATCAAAGATCACACCCTCAAAGTCTGGTTCATCAAGAGAGAGGCTGGCCACATCAAGCATGCCACCATTAACCAAATCCATTGAATCAAAGTTATCTCCTCCGATATCCCACATGTCTCCACGCTTATATTCTGGAGTTTTTCTAGAAAGAAGACGAAGATTATTATGCACAAACACTAGATCTTCAGCTCTTTGTGGAGTGATTCTGTTCCTTCTAAAAGAGTGTATAAAGTTGTAGGTGCTCCAATTTCTTTCACAACAAGAGGAAGAACAAGGTTGCCCTAGTAGCTTTAAAGCTAACCTCTGGAGATTTGGTGTGCTAGACCCATGGACAACCCACCATTTCACCGGTGCAATCTTACCTCTATCATTGATAGAATCAGGGTTTGAAAAATCATCCAAGCATGCCGAAAAAGAGGCAAACTCCTCATTCACACTTCGCCTTTGTTCTTCATTAGCATAGAACTTCTTGAGACATTCTTTTCGTTCTTTTGAAATCTCATCATCTTGATGTGGAGGGACACGATTAAGGGCTCCACTTAGATATTCCATGCTATAATATCTGCAAATTCAATATAACAAAAAATTATTGATTCATAGTTACATCTAAAGTAATAAAAGTGTAAAACTAAATCTCAAATAAGTATATCTAATTTACCTCGGGTTCAATGAATGTGCCATGCAATGAAGAGGTGATGAACTCTTTGTCCATCTTGATATTAAAATGTTGTACACCACATCATAAAATTCTGAAGGCTCGTCAAGTTTTTTACCTTCTTCTTTATAGATAGCGACCTTTACTTTCTCAATCATATTGTCCCACCACTCATATACCTTGTGAAGACATGGCTCATCTGTGTCACTCCACCGAAGCATCTCATATATAGGCAATGTAAAGGCAAGTATGTAATCGATCTTCCTCCAAGTATCATCATTCAATATCATATCTTTCACAGCTCTTGCTTTACCCACATCATCATCTCTATAAACGTCCCACTGATCACTTATCACCATCCTTTCTAACCCTTGTTTTATCTTCCTAAATCTCTTAAGCATCACCACAACGGAAGCAAAACGAGTATCGGCAATAGACAACATCTTCAAGTTTGAATGCTCATTAAACATAGCTAACCTCATACCATGGCTCATAATAAAATTCTTTATAAACCACACATCATCCGCAACATTAGTAATCCAATTGCATGTATCATAAACATCCTTATTTCCAGGAGCTGAAGAAGGTGTGCATATGTTCTTCAAAGCAAGATTAAGTGTGTGCACAACACATGGAGTCCAAAAGATATGCGAAAATCTAGCATTAACTATGGCTCCGGCGGCTTTACAACTACTAGCATTATCAGTGATTACTTGGACAACATGTTGTGGACCAATATCCAAAATACTCTCAATGAGCAAGTCGGCAATGAAGTGTTTGTCTTTGGATTCACCCTCACAATTCACTGCCTTCAGAAACATAGCTCCGGATTCACAAGCTGCCATAATATTGATGAGTGGTCTTCTTTGAGAATCTGACCACCCATCACTACACACACTAACACCCTTTTGTTGCCATGAATGCTTAATCGGTTCCAACTGACGATCAACATGAACTCTTTCTTTATGTAGAAGAGTGGTTCTCAAAGCATTATAACCAGGTGGACGGTAACCTGCAATAGGACGACCACATGTCATATTAAAAGCACGAATATAGTGTGGATTCTTGGCAAAGTTGAATGACAGTCCACCGGTAAAAAACATTCTTGCTATTTCACTATCCAATGCTTCTTTAGCATTATTATTAAATGCTCTGTCAAGTGGTCCAGTCAATCCCTTTCTCTTCTTTGAAACTTCCACAACCTCTTCCATTAAATCTAGCCCATATGTACTTCCATTTGAAGTACCATCAACAACTGAAGAGGATGAAGGAAGAGGAACAAGTTTAGGCTGCGATTTTTTTTGACGGGTGTCGGCCTCATCTATCAATCTTTGAACCTCTCTTTTCTTGTCATCTGGGATTGATTTACAAATTCGAATCCCCTTTCCTTTAATCTTAAGGAGATGCAACTTCACTCTATAATGTGATCCAGTAAACTCACCATTACAAAAATGACACTTAAATGCACAATTACCTCCATCACCTTTCTTTGCTGGAGTAGTTATAGTGACAAACTTCCATAAAGGATACGCACTGACATCGTATCCTTCCCCACCATCACCTATGGTACCTGGATCAGTAGTTGCATTACTCATCCTCCGAGGCTCCAACACCTGTCAACAAAGTCAAACAAACAATATTAAATTCAAAATAATATTTTATTTCAAAGTAAGAAGGTTTCTGACCACAAACATATCAATAAAAAGTCTGTTTCTGACCACACATATCATGATATACCCGGTCCTCCACAGTCCACAGTCCACACATATCAATAAAAGATTAAAAGGTCTGTTTCTGTTTCTGACCACACAAACATACCCGGTCGGCCGGTCCTCCACAGTCCACACAATGTGGTGTACAACAGCATATTAAAATGTGGCACACATATCAAATTCAGTAATAGACTAATAGTATATCTCATTCGTTATCTCACTAGCTATCAGACTAGCTACAACGCCTACAAGCTTACAACTATAACACAGATCAGTATATCACCATTCAGTCATTCACCACAAACATATCTGATATCACAAACCCAGATATCGTTTTATCATTCACCATTCAGTCATTCGTTTTAGTTTGGTCTGAGCTCAAGATATCACCACAACCAACCTGTGAATCTGTGAGACTGTGATTGGCTGATGAGGAAGCCGATCTGGGAAGAGATGAATCCAGAAGCCGATCTGGGAAGAGATGAATCCAGAAGCCGATCCAGATGAAGAGAGAAGATGAGAAGCCGATCCAGATGAAGAGAGAAGATGAGAAGCCGATCCAGATGAATCCAGAGAAGATGAGAAGCCGATCCAGATGAATCCAGAGAAGAGAAGCCGATCCAGATGAGAAGATGAGAAGATGAGAAGAGAGAAGCCGATCCAGATGAACTTGAGAAGCCGATCCAGAGAAGAGAGAAGATGGTGGGCGCCGGAGGGAAGAGAGAAGAATCGAGAGAAGAATCGAGTATTAGGTTAGTAAACCGTATATTTTGTTTAATTAGCCGTATCCAAATCGTATCCAAACCGTATCCAAAAGTCAACTATACTAAATAGTCTTCGATACGTATTTTTGTCTTTGGATACGTATCTGAACCGTATCCAGAGCGTATCCGTATCGGATACAGATACGATACAGAATTCAATACTTTCAGCCGTATCCATGCATCACAGGTTCATATCCAAATTGAGTAACATTTGCCAAATTTAGACTTACAACACAGAAAAAGACTCCAACTTTTGCTTAACCCCACACAATTCCATTGATGCCTGAACCTCCAAAAGCATTAAATAATCACCTTATCGAGCTTCTCGAACGTATCGGCACGGCGCGGCGTCCAGCCATTAATTGCCTCGCCGGCAACGGCGGAGAGCCACGACGGCCACCCGGCGGCGACTTGCTCGCCGTGCAAATGCTTCGGCGGATTACTGCTCCTCGGATTCGGCCTCGAAGATCGCCGCCGCTCCTCCTCCCCATTCCTCACCTCTCCGCCGCTGCTGCTCACCTCCGCCGCCGCCGCTTTCTTCGAAACCCTAACTTCTCCGACCTCCGGCTTCGCCGACGCGTCTCTCCCGAAAACGCAGCCCATGAGTCATCGAGTGTTGTCCATTTGTTGCTGCATTGTCAGCAATGGAGTAGCAAAGGAGAGTAGGAGAAGAGGAAAAACCCTAAAGCTTTTGGACACAAAATTGAAGTAGAGCAATGATTTTGGAAGCCACAATTTGTGGGCATCACTCCAAAACCACCAAAAAAAACTCCAAAACAAATTGTGCTTTTGCTACTACTACTGCTACTCTCCAACGGTAATTTTTTTGGTGTCCACAAAAATGTTATAAAAGAGTGTGGGTGGATCTTATTTTTTGGCAGGAGTGCATCGGGTCATCCACTGTTCTTTTAATAAGGTTATAAGTTTTGAAAAACGACAGAAAAGGAGAGCGAGTTCAGATTGACGGTAACAAAACCAAATCAAATGAAAATAAAAAAAATAAAAAACTATATTAAAAAAATGCCTATGATGTATATACATACCGGTGCACCTTAGAATTTTCGTATTTTTAAGGACTTTTTTCTTTCTCTTTCTGTAAATTTTGACTCTTTTTTTGGTCTGATGATGTCCTATAGTCTTAGTGAGTGAGGACTGAGTACTAGTGAGGTCAGGTCAATTTGTTGTCCTTGTGTCTCTGTGGCTCTCTGGTATATGATTGGAGTTATTTGGCTGTGTTTGGCAGCAACTGGACTGGTTCTTGGCGAATGTACGGCGGTCACGAGGGAGAATGTTATGTGATACCGACGGTGGTGTTTTGAGGTGGCTTTACGATTGGATGTGGTAGGTGAGAAGTTGAGAAACGAGAACTGTCTTCCACATTTGTCAACTTCAGTGAGGCTATTCATTTAGACATTTACCATCTATGTTACTGGATCAATCAATTCTAATTTTTATAGAAGTTTAAAAGTTTGGAGAAATACAATTACATACATTTAGATTTTATTTTTAAATTATCAAGAATTAATATTTATATAAACCTCAGTCAAGAAAATTGAGAAATTACATCTATTTTAAGAGTAATTCAATTTAAGCTCTAAATTCTATGATTATTTTTCCGTTGAAATTGTTAAATTCACCGGATAAATATCCAAACGGGAGAAACAGTACTAGGAAATTAGAAATTTCATGTTTTTAATTAAATTTACAGAAATTCATGTGTATCCAAACACACTCTTAGTTATTTTTCTCATTTGGTCAAAAACAGTTTGACCATCGGTATTTGAGGTAAATGTGACTTCTTTTGACACCTAGTAGGCTAGAAACCGAACCCATACTCTGTGTGACCCCGTATTGCGCCCTGTGTGCCCCCGCACTGTTCCTAGAGCCTTACGCGCATCACGTACTCCTACGCCTTTAGCACCCGCGCTCCTGCGCCGTGACTGGCTCGCTCTTGCACCATGCCCGGGCGCCCTCACATGCCAGGTTCCTTGCCCCCCATGGCTGGTGCCTCATGCTCCGAAGCTTTTTGAGCTCTGCTCCATGCATGTTCGTTTCATATTTTTTTATCGATGTGCCCCATGACTTTTCTTGTGTAGGGGGAATGACTGCTCATGAATTTGCCCCCACTCCTTTCCGAATCTCCTAAACTACACTTTATCCATACAAATTAGCTGAGCTCAACCGAACTCGTACATGCTACAAACAAGGGCGTTCAATAACCGAACTCGTACATGCTACACACAAGGGCGTTCAATAACCTTGTCTTTTTTTGTACTTTTGTTTCTCGCATGTTATCAAACGATATGATGTTTATCACAATCAACTATTTATATTAAAATTTACACAAAATTGTTTTATAAACAACACTATTGTTTACCTTTTGTGCCGCCGAAAAATATTTTACTTTTAACTTACCTCCACTATCCATATGCCCTTGTTTTTCTTTTTCGTCATGAAAAAGAAAAAACAACACATATCCGAAATACATTATCATCATCTGGTCCTTTAATGCCGCTCGTAAATGAAAACCACAAACATTACAACTGTGGGAGCACGTGTGACGAAATGAAGTATCTACCACATGCCCAACCAACAGGTGCAAGAGCCTCGAAATATCCACCACATACCCCATAAACGGGTGCAAGGGCGTTGAAGTATCTACCGCTTACCCCTCAAACGGGTGCAAGGGCGTCGAACTATCTATCACTTCCCCCGCAAACGGGTGGAAGGACATCAAAGTATCTACCTCCTTCCACGTAAACGGGTTCAGGAGCATCGAAATATCTACCACTTTTCCCACAATCGGGTGCAAGGGTGTCGAATTACCACTTGCGTTTCTCCGCGATTGCGACCGTAAGGGCGTCGAAATATCTACCACTTGCCCCGAAAACAGGTGCACGGGCTTCAAAATATTTACCACTTGCCCCGAAACAAAGGCAAGGGCATCAAAGTATCTACTGCTTCCTCAGTAAATGGGTGGAAGGGCATCGAATTTTACAGCTTGCTTTTCGCCGCAACTGTCACTGCAAGTGCGTCGAAATATCCACCACTTGCAAACGGGTGCAAGGGAGTCGAAATATATACCCTTACCCCGTAAATAAGTGTAAGAGCATTAAAGTATGTACCACTTGCCCCGCAAAACGGATGCAATGGCGTCGAATCATATGCCACTTACAAACCGCAGGTGCAATGGTCAGAAATCTTGCATTCATAGAGCTCTCAGTTGAAACATTCGTAACGTATTAACGTATTCCACATATGTCACTCATAACGCTTCTTTTTGTTCCTGCTTTAACTGTTGTACTTATTCATGCATATATAAAGCACATTATCATTGTAGTCAAACGATTAGTCATTGAATATTAATAATTAAAATAACTGCATTTAGCTACTATCTTAGATATTATCTAATTATGTCACTTTTATGACCATCATTTACCACCGTACTATTAACACAATTAAATATCAATTTCAGGTTTAGCATACTTTACCACCCATACAGAAAAGGAAACAACCATACTCTACTTTGAGAACACCATTGTTCAATTATGAGTTCTGTCAAAGGGGTGTTTTTTCAACCAACGGTAGGCCTGACAACACTCACTAATGCGCGTCCTCTCCTTTCGCAAACACGCAGTCCTTCTCAGTTGAGGACACGTTGCACGCACCCTCTGATGCCCCTACGTGCCCTCACGTCGCGCCTTAACGCACCCTCGCATCGGAGTGCCCTCTCGGTGCGCCCTAGCATTTGAACTGACGCGTTCGCTTCGGCACCGAGACCAGCACGCCCGCACCGCGTTTGGAGTGCCCTCACATAATGTCCTGAGGGCCCTTGCACCGCCACCGCTTCGCGTACCGCGACCAGCGCACCTTCTCCCGCACCGGTACCGATGCGCCCTTGCACCGCGGCGTACCCTCGCACACCGTGACCGGTGCCCTCACTTCGAGTCAGCCAGGAAGCCCCCACGTTGTGCCCATTACGCCCTATGTGACGCGTCCGCGTCGTGCTCAGCTTGCCCTTGCATCATGCCTCATGTACCCCGCGTGCTGCACTCCACGCACCCTGATCGTCCCTACGCCTTAGTGTGTCCCCGCGCTGCGCCCTGTGTCGCGCTCCACGTACCCCTGGGTGACCTTGTGTGCGCTCATACCGTGATCCGTGCTGCGCTCCACGCAACCCAGCGTGAGGCCGCGCCTCGTGTTGCGCTCCATGCACCCTAGGAATTCTCGCACCCCAGCACGTCCCCACGTTGTGTCATGCTCTACACTCCCCCTTGCGCGCTGCACGCCCTTCTTCTTGATACGTATATCGTCCGCTCTCACGCTCCTACCTTTTCCATGTCTTCATGGCCCCTTAGGCCTGGGTTCCAAATCCTCTTGTTTGAAACGCAGTCCCGCCCGCTGGGTGGCGCGAGGTTACTTTAATTAGCTCTCATAATATTTCTCGCTTGCAGACACGGGATCTCTCTTGTTTTCCTCAAGGCGAGGTCTCTCTTGTTTTCCTCAAGGCGAGGTCTCTCTTGTCCGCTCACACTCATTGATTGACATCAACACGGATTGCAGCAACTTAAGACTTAGACTCATTTACGCTTACGTTGGCGAATGCGAACAATTTGTCTCCTGCCTACTCGCTTGCAAACCTCTCTTTCAAGTTAACAGCAGCTAAGGGGGAATAACTTCACCTCTGCCTGCACAAGCCTCTGCTTAAGGAGTTTCTTTGGCTCTCATCGTGCTTCATCTTCAGAGTTTCCAAAAATGTACCCATCATCACCCTTTTATAGTGTCAGAAACATAACCCCCTTCCAAGCCCAACTCCCACCATCACCTTTTAGGGAAATGTGTTTCTCACAGACGGTGCCAATTGTTGGAGCAGAAAACTTCCGTCTAGAATGTTGACTCACCAACGAATGTAAACAAGAGCAGGAGTCGTCTTGGATTAGTCATGAAGCCTCAGATCGAGTGAGGGGTATCTGCAAAAGGCACTCCGACGCCCAAGTTAGAGTTTATCAAATGGAGACAAGCATCGCTAAATGGAATCAGATATCTTACTTCAACCTCTCTAACCCTTTTTATAGGAGCAAACCACTCAACTGAAGAGTCACGTATTATTGTTGCATTAACGTACGTACTTACTCCTAGCATTATGGTTGTAGCCATTACTACTATTCTTTAACGTCGAAATCGCCATTCCTTCCATCAATACATTCATGGCTCACTTACTCTTATAATTATTGCAATGTTACTTACTGTTTTCATTACTCTGTCACAACACAACCCTCTCATTGCACCTTATCTTTCTCTTTCTACTACCTCATCTGCCCCTATTCCGTCATAAATACAATGGTGAATTATTTCTTGCTCCCACAGCACTTTAGAAACTTCTCACTTTATATTAGAGATACAATTATAGAATTAATGAATAACATACACGAGCTGCTAGTATTGTAAAATTCATTTTCTGAAAATCATGTATAATTTCAATGAAACAATTTTACTTTCATTCATACCCGAAAAATGATGCAGCCAATTAAACTAATTTAGATTGTAGAGAACGCTGCCAAAGAGAAAACGAAGAGAAATACGACAACCAAAAAAGAAAAAAAGAAAACGCGGGTGGGTGAGGCGACCTGAGAGATTAGATTACAATGGTAGGTGAGACTGTGAGAGCGCTAATGGAATAATATAGGACAGGCCCGAACCTGAGATATAGTCAATGACTCTTAAGACTACGTGTAAGAAGTAGGAGAGAGAGACGATTCTTAATGGGGATGATATACGAGGTGGTGATGGAGGAGATAACGGCGTACACAGGGCTATCACCGGCGGCGTTTTTCACAATCGCTGTTATGATGGTCGTCGTTTACAGATACGTTTCCGGTATGTTTGTATCTCCCGAAGATTACAACAAGCCTCCGGTGCTGAACTCGGAGTTCGTGAACAAGTATTTCAATCCCACCACCACAAGCACACCAAGCAACTCAGTCCAAGCCGTCGTCGGAGATATGACGGAGCAAGAGCTGAGATCATATAACGGGTCTGACCCCAATAAGCCCCTTCTGATTGCCATCAAAGCTCAAATCTACGACGTCTCCTCCTCCAGGTATACTACTAGCTATCTAGTTGCTCAATAGTCCATCTTTCTTCGTACCCAGATCGAGATGTGATTGTGATCTGACTGACTGGTTTGGTTGGATTTGGAATTGGAGCAGGAACTTGTACGGTCCAGGTGGGCCGTACGCCATGTTTGCTGGAAGGGATGCAAGCAGAGCCTTGGCTCTTTTGTCTTTCAAACCCCAAGACATAAACGGAAACCTCGAAGGCCTCGGTGACGACGAGCTTCAGATATTGCAGGACTGGGAGGATAAATTCGTTGACAAATATGTCAAGGTTGGGAACCTGATTGATTCTCATCCTCCCTCACAACCAACACAAGACACTCACCAATCTTCTTGATGCTGTTTTTATTTTTATTGTTCTGATTTTCTGGATGTTTTTTTGTTTGGTCTGATTTCCTTGATGCTGCTTCTTCAATCTATGTACAAATTATAAACTATCTGACGGCAATGCGTCTAACCACTAGAGCATAGAGATGAGTTTATTCCTCTTTGCCAGGATGCCATGTTTAATGCCATAATATGCTTTCAAATCTACCAGAAGCAAAAATAGAGTAGCTCCGGGCATTATCGCTGCTGCAGACACTGCGTATCAAAAACCATGTTGAAGGAATAGCCATCCCCTCTTTTTCTATTTTAGTTTCAGTCCGAGGTAGAATGCCTACGGGCTTCTGCGGGGACGTCTGACACCTTTTATATTTAGGGTTGCAAATCACTAAGATCCTGGAAAAGATGGTAAATAATTCTAGAGTAGGTGAAAGATGATGAAGGATTAGATTGTAATGCAGAATTTTTCAAAGCTGTACATTACATTACTCTATATTACAGCAAGCGTTGGAGTTGTCCACTGCACACCTTGGATAACTGTATATTACTTCTTTGTTGGTGTTTGTAAACAAAAGCTTCCAAAAACTGGAGTCTATACGCCAACAATAGCCCTACCACACACTGGAGTCTGATCCAGATCATTTACCGGAAAAAAGGGCTCTTGAACCGATCACAAATGCCAAGCTATTACGTTCTAACAGTGTCATTTCATTCCCCAAACGTTCAGAAAGCTGTCATATTCTCGATGCATTCTTTCTAGTATTGACTCTTATCTTTCCTCATTTCCCTATCCAATTCTATTAATACCTCTGGACAGTCATCCCCAAGATTGTGCAAATGTGCTATTGTTTAAGTGTTTGTGACAAGACCCACCCCAGGTTAAACCCCTTTAACCCGAAGTAAATCCTGCGGGGACCACCTCAAGGGAACTTCTTACCGAAACCCCCTTGAAATGGCCAACCCTTCCTACTAAACTAACTAAACCGGGTTAGTCAGAGCAGTCTACAGAGATAATTACCCCAAAGAATTTCAAGCAGCAACGGAATGATCGACTATGCCTCGACTCACGTACGCGCTCGACCTCCTCTCAAGAACCCTGCATCACTGGGCATTTAAAAACGAAAGGCCCAGGGGAGAAACATTTAAAAACTGTTAGAGTGAGTGGACGAAAATCAAATATAAAACTCTATTTCTTTTAATGTTCTCCCAAAAATGTTTCGATTTAAACATCATTTATGCATGCCCACAAATACTGAATTTCCCACAAATGCATGACAAGGTAAACAACCAAAGAGTATGGGAAGAGAAATGTTCTCAAACATAATAAGTCTGACCTCTCAGACTAGGGTCGGAGCTAAGAGCTCTAGTAGCGCCCTCACGCTACGCTATGCTAGCTAGATAAAATAATACGGTCAACCCTTATAATATCAACCTGACCTCTCAGGCTTGTCTGTCCTCTCAGACCAGGGTCGGAGCTAAGAGCTCTAGAATATGTGATAACGGTCAACCCTTATAATATCAACCTGACCTCTCAGGCTTGTCTGACCTCTCAGACCAGGGTCGGAGCTAAGAGCTCTGGATAAAGTGGAAATGGTCAACCCTCATAGTGCACTACGTAATTTGCCTGACCTCTCAGGCTAGGGTCGGAGCTAAGAGCTCTAGTAGCGCCCTCACGCTACTCTAACTAGCATATTTATTGGTCAACCCTTAAAATAAAAATTCATAACAATACATTAATCAAATTCTCTTCCCAAAACAAATAAGTAAAACAATTCCTTGTCATATATGCATAAAACCAATTTCCAACGAAGTCTCGGGTTCAAATCCATTCGAAAGACGGCCATCACCGTCTATAACCATTTTCGGGAGAAATAGAAAATTGAGTAATAATGTAAATACGTTAAATCATCAAAATCAATGCCTCAACATGATAAAAATCATTAACCGAGGTTCCCGCTAAACTTTCTCCAAATAAACATTCATGAACCCGAGGAAAATATGCTTCTCGAAAACCATCATAAAAACCATGCAATTAAATCAAACATTAAGGCATGCATTTATTTAAAATAATATGTCCACTCACAGTACTATTGTGACCTTCCCGCTCGGAAAGCTCCTCGAGCGAAACTCTCGAACTACCCGCGTAGTCGAGCCCGTCTCACGTCCGACCAGAGACTGTACAACAAATCATCAAATTAGTCAATCACAGTTGACTTGGTCTTTTCCTAGTTTGACCAGGAAATTCCTATTTGACCACAAGTTGACCGAGTTCCTTTTTATGACATTTTACCCTTTTTGACTTTCTTTCCCGGTTATCGACTCTTAACTCAACTTACCGGAAGTCCGACTCAGTTTCCGAACTTTCATTAACACTTTAACTTTACATTAGGGTGTCACATATTAATTCATTGAATTTCTATGGACACCCAACGTGTCACATTAATCAGTACATTTAACCTTGAGTCGATTTACCGATTTAACCTTTCCTTATAAATTCCAGTTATCAATTTCCGATAACAATTTAACATTTTACCGAATTAACCAACTAGTGTCCAGCTTCATTGAACTTCAACCCTTTAACCATTTTTCTGAAAATGCAACTTCCCCAAAGTGAAAGCTTTCCTTTAATGGAAACTTTCCCAAAATGGAAGTTTCCCAAATTAACAGGTTTCCAAACTTAGAAGGTTTCCCAAAATGGAAACTTCCTAATTACGTCCAATTTTCTCCGTAATTATTCAACTTAGGACTTTACCGTACTTTTCGACTAAAAGCCTAACAGGGAGAAATGATTCCTACCTCTTCGGCATTCTGCCGGTTTAATCGTATTCCCGGGGTTTGCCGGATTCCGGTAACTTGCCGGAATTTCGCCATACCCTCCCTGTTTGCCCCGATTCACCAAGTTACGACAACAGCGACAACAACAACACAATTCAGTATGTCAATATCACTTCAGCAACAACACCATTATATTTGTCACTCTTCTCATAACTTCAAAGTAATCACAACTCACCCTATAATCAAACGACAGCAGGAAACTAGCTCCATTGACGGAGAACACCGTGAGCTTGAATTACTAGCTTTTCTTCCTTCACCTCAAATCACCATAATCTTGAATTCATAGCTGACCCATACCACCCTGTGCAGCCATCTAAAGAAAATCACAGCATCAAGGTCATTCTTATACTGTATCCCTCAGTCCAAATCCTCCAAAACTTAACCAAAACAAAAGATCAAGCCTTAAAGAATATCAATTAAGCTACAACATTTAATCTGAAACCAGAAAACCATATAAGCACCTCCCCCACCGCCGTGCACAGTGGCACTCACGGTGGTCCTCCACTGTTAAAACCCACTTCTCCTAATCACCACTATATTCAATTCCAATTAAACATAGAGGTAGAAGTCGAAGAGTAGATCATCTTCCATACCTCACTTGCCTTCGCCGGTGACCGAAGACACCATGAACTCGCCTGAAAACGCAGAGCCCAACCTCTGCTCGATTCCCTCTCCTCAAGGCTCCTCTTCGAAAACTAAGGAAACAAAGAGGTTCTCCAAGTCGAGGCGAAGCTTACACCACTATTCATGCTCGCCATCGTGGCTCGGATCGGAAAATCCGATCGAAAACCAGTCGGGTTCTCCTCCTCCGATCTCCACCGTGCGAGAATGTCAGCGCAAACTAAGGACTGGGTTAGGAAGAAGAGGCAAAGGGAATCATTTTGGTGGGGGTTTGGTGGGCTAGAGGTGGCTCAGGTGCGCTACTCCACCGTGGGTCGTCGTCACAGGCGAGAGAAGTCGAGAGAGAGAGCGAACTCGGTCAACCCTCCACTTCGGTTTCTGACCGAAGTCAACTCCACTTAAATCCTTTTATACTCAAATCAACGGTTAAGATCAAAACCCTAATAGATCTAATGGTTCAGATTAAAGAAGGTGAAAAGTTAAAAGGTTAAATGGTAAAAACTATTTACCAGAATAGTAATTGAAAATTACCTAAACTTCAGAAATTCACAGAAATTAGCCGGAAGCTCCGAAAAATATTCCGAAAATACCGGGAGACTCGTGTCGACACGTACTACGACATCTAGTCATCAATTCAGGTATTTGGAATACTTTCAAAAACTCGAAATTAACTCGAGCGATAACTTATCGAATTACCGATCGCAATTAAAAGTCCTCGGTAAGTCGTGAATCTCTGTGAAAGGTAACTTTTATTAACTTCGCAAGATTCGGGGTGTGACAATTCTCCCCTCCTTATAAAAATTTCGTCCTCGAAATTTCTATACTCACAGTCCAATACAGTGGGGGATTGTACCACTTAAAAATAATAATATTGCTCTCCAATGTCAACTAAACACAACCAAATATTCCTATCAACCACAAGTGACGTCGTCACAATATTGCTAATACTCATTCTGATTCAATCACCCCTCGCTTATCGCGAGTAAAATTCCTTCAAGATACTCGTATTTTTTTTTTTGTTTTTTTTGTTTTTACAAGCCAAACATACAATCGCTAACTCAATTATCACCTCGTGGAACTACAACGTACTTTACCACTGGTAACACATCTCCGTACTACTCATAGGTGAGGTGCCACTGACCTCCCTATCTCTTACCTTAGCCTGGAATAACGCATAGTGCAGAACTTGCACTTCAACCATAACTGTGCATCTAATAAACTTTATCCGCATCACAAACTGGATTAACCTAACCATTACAAGAATCTCAGAGCCTTACCCGCTCAACAAGGATATTCTATTCCCAGATGCCTCCATTACACATCGTCCGGTAATAACCAGTAACTTTGGACATTTAACTAGATCAGACATCTACATAGAATTTAGTGTCACATGTGCACACCTAAGGTAACCCCTGATCAAAGCACTGGAAATTAGTTTCACGCTGAACTTAGCCACGCTAATCACCAAACATCAAATCTTTAAGGCACAATTCAACAAATGCCATCACCGCACGGGACGAGTACACACCACAGAGTCATCTCGTACAACTAGACAGTTTCTAACAAAACTGTCCCCCAGGCGCTGCGGGTTTACCAACCACCGTAACCTCTATTCGGTAAGATTCAGAATTCTCAATCGCTTACCGCTCTAGATCTTAAATCACAAGATCCACTGCCACACGTTAGCATCCTCTCAGATCATAACTTAATCTGAACGTGGCTTAATCACTCCACGGTTTCCAATGGAGTGTTGCACAACTTAGCAACATACTTTACTACTCTTGTAACAATTTGATTTCCAAAACCTTGACTCGTAACACCTTTGAGTCATCAAATAAACTCTTTCCTCAGTTTCACTGCATTTCATACTCGCCGAAATGTTGACAATTTCGCAAGTCACCTCCAACGATCTTTCTTGCTACCACTTTACACTCGTGGCGCCAAGAACTGTCGTTAGGTCAATAATTCCTAACAAGTAGGGTCACTACTCAAATGACCAATGACCATAGCAATACCAACAATACTTTAATCCTTTCAGGATTTCAGTATATACACCAGAACTCAATTTCCCAGATCAAATCCTCATTTCACGGATCGAATTGAGAATATTTCCTGTCACCGCAGGGGATATGACTTACGATTCCCAATCACGTCTAAGTACACCTTCGGTTACAATACTTGATTAGACCACAGCCAGTGGGTGCACAAATTCCCATGTCATCAAGCTCAGTTAATCACCCTCAAGGAAACCACGTGTCATAACGGACGACTTTGGTTGCAGGTTGAAGCTTGACCATCTACAAGTATTCTCACTCAAATTCAAAGATTCAGTAAACCTTGCCCCACTGCTGTCTCTTCACCTTTTCCGTGCATTTAACTCAGTAGGCAATCAACCACTTACTGACAACATATAATAATCTCGCTAACCATCATAGGAGTCGGGGCGACTATTAATGACCCACTTCCGACCTGTACTTAATCGGTTAGACCATTTACTTGACGTTTTGCACAAAACTACTGACAAACGTCTTTAATCTCCGTTCTCAAATTATGGAACTCTCATGACACATTCTTAAGATGACGTCATCATCAACCTTAGTCACTTACCTGGTGTCACTTTGACCACACACAGCTGCACACAATAATTATGCCTTACCAGCATGTGCTACCCAAATTTCAACTTTACCACTTCCCTACACAGGAGGGTACACGTGCTCATGTGGGGTATACCCATGTACATCTTCAGCCGACAAACAGTGCCGTTTGTACAACTACCGGTTCCTACACCCCAGTAATACCAAATCCATCAAGGCTCGTATCACTATCTCCGGTACCCCAAGCACCCTTGGTCCGAGACCCGGTGGCTTGTTGCCACTTCCACATGTTCCTTAAAATTCCGGAACCACTTAACTTTAATTACCACAAGTAACGCTTTCTCGATCTGAAAATCGATCTCTAATACAGCCAACCTGGAGACTCCTCCACTGGTGTACTAATTACAACACTTTGACCGCAGGTGGATAACTCACCTTATGGTTGACATGAGCCCCACGATCTGGTGACACGATTTAATCACTGCCTCCACGATAAATGGCCCCAATGACCCTTGTCACCAATAAATCAAAATCATGCTTGGACTCACTAACAATCCAAATCTTTCTATTACCCCAATCATGGGTGGCTGAAGCGGAGTGGATCTGATCGTAGCTGACGACAACAATGTCAGCACCAAAAGTGACCCAAGCCATTAGTTTCAGTGGCTGTCACCTAAAGCATCAAGTGACCAATCAAACTATCACTTACTTAATGTCTTTAATTAAGTCACACTCGGGACTCGTCACTAGATCCAGACCACAAAATAACAACACACAAAATTCCTGGAGTCATTCCACTTTCATATGTCCGTTGGTTTCTCTGAAACCCCACTAATGACGAAGCTCAACAAAATCGTGACAATCGTCAAATCTCAATATCCATCCTTTCTGAATAATCGCGTTAGGCGACTTCATCTTCTTCCTTTTTGCAGGATGAAATCTCTTTCATTAACTCGTACGACTCTTTACTGCTAAGAGCCTCATAACACGAACACCAAAGCCTTGTCTTAGGCTTCTACAGCATCCCTGTCAACAACCATGACAGCCTCTCCGGTGTGAATTAACTGTTTCACCACCGAGTACTTACACAAAATGCTCAAACGTTAAACAACGTGAGTTTACAGCTCGATCCCCAACTCAAATCTCAATAAATCCCTTTAAAACACAATCCTTGGGGAACTCATCAAAGAAATACGTAACGAGCTTACCTTGTTCCTTACAGGAGTTCACTGTGAGGTCGGCGTACTGAGGCATAGTCTTGAAGATTCGATCGTTTATAGGACCACTCGGTCCATATCTCAATCAGGAAGTACTAACTCATATCCTCAATAAACACTAAGCGTCCAAAGCATAAAATGCCGATGGATCCGCCGCGGTCGGACCATCACTCTATAGACACTAAGTGATACTAAGTACATGAGGTAGTAACAGGAAACGATAACCTAATGCTCTGATACCATTGACAAGACCCACCCCAGGTTAAACCCCTTTAACCCGAAGTAAATCCTGCGGGGACCACCTCAAGGGAACTTCTTACCGAAACCCCCTTGAAATGGCCAACCCTTCCTACTAAACTAACTAAACCGGGTTAGTCAGAGCAGTCTACAGAGATAATTACCCCAAAGAATTTCAAGCAGCAACGGAATGATCGACTATGCCTCGACTCACGTACGCGCTCGACCTCCTCTCAAGAACCCTGCATCACTGGGCATTTAAAAACGAAAGGCCCAGGGGAGAAACATTTAAAAACTGTTAGAGTGAGTGGACGAAAATCAAATATAAAACTCTATTTCTTTTAATGTTCTCCCAAAAATGTTTCGATTTAAACATCATTTATGCATGCCCACAAATACTGAATTTCCCACAAATGCATGACAAGGTAAACAACCAAAGAGTATGGGAAGAGAAATGTTCTCAAACATAATAAGTCTGACCTCTCAGACTAGGGTCGGAGCTAAGAGCTCTAGTAGCGCCCTCACGCTACGCTATGCTAGCTAGATAAAATAATACGGTCAACCCTTATAATATCAACCTGACCTCTCAGGCTTGTCTGTCCTCTCAGACCAGGGTCGGAGCTAAGAGCTCTAGAATATGTGATAACGGTCAACCCTTATAATATCAACCTGACCTCTCAGGCTTGTCTGACCTCTCAGACCAGGGTCGGAGCTAAGAGCTCTGGATAAAGTGGAAATGGTCAACCCTCATAGTGCACTACGTAATTTGCCTGACCTCTCAGGCTAGGGTCGGAGCTAAGAGCTCTAGTAGCGCCCTCACGCTACTCTAACTAGCATATTTATTGGTCAACCCTTAAAATAAAAATTCATAACAATACATTAATCAAATTCTCTTCCCAAAACAAATAAGTAAAACAATTCCTTGTCATATATGCATAAAACCAATTTCCAACGAAGTCTCGGGTTCAAATCCATTCGAAAGACGGCCATCACCGTCTATAACCATTTTCGGGAGAAATAGAAAATTGAGTAATAATGTAAATACGTTAAATCATCAAAATCAATGCCTCAACATGATAAAAATCATTAACCGAGGTTCCCGCTAAACTTTCTCCAAATAAACATTCATGAACCCGAGGAAAATATGCTTCTCGAAAACCATCATAAAAACCATGCAATTAAATCAAACATTAAGGCATGCATTTATTTAAAATAATATGTCCACTCACAGTACTATTGTGACCTTCCCGCTCGGAAAGCTCCTCGAGCGAAACTCTCGAACTACCCGCGTAGTCGAGCCCGTCTCACGTCCGACCAGAGACTGTACAACAAATCATCAAATTAGTCAATCACAGTTGACTTGGTCTTTTCCTAGTTTGACCAGGAAATTCCTATTTGACCACAAGTTGACCGAGTTCCTTTTTATGACATTTTACCCTTTTTGACTTTCTTTCCCGGTTATCGACTCTTAACTCAACTTACCGGAAGTCCGACTCAGTTTCCGAACTTTCATTAACACTTTAACTTTACATTAGGGTGTCACATATTAATTCATTGAATTTCTATGGACACCCAACGTGTCACATTAATCAGTACATTTAACCTTGAGTCGATTTACCGATTTAACCTTTCCTTATAAATTCCAGTTATCAATTTCCGATAACAATTTAACATTTTACCGAATTAACCAACTAGTGTCCAGCTTCATTGAACTTCAACCCTTTAACCATTTTTCTGAAAATGCAACTTCCCCAAAGTGAAAGCTTTCCTTTAATGGAAACTTTCCCAAAATGGAAGTTTCCCAAATTAACAGGTTTCCAAACTTAGAAGGTTTCCCAAAATGGAAACTTCCTAATTACGTCCAATTTTCTCCGTAATTATTCAACTTAGGACTTTACCGTACTTTTCGACTAAAAGCCTAACAGGGAGAAATGATTCCTACCTCTTCGGCATTCTGCCGGTTTAATCGTATTCCCGGGGTTTGCCGGATTCCGGTAACTTGCCGGAATTTCGCCATACCCTCCCTGTTTGCCCCGATTCACCAAGTTACGACAACAGCGACAACAACAACACAATTCAGTATGTCAATATCACTTCAGCAACAACACCATTATATTTGTCACTCTTCTCATAACTTCAAAGTAATCACAACTCACCCTATAATCAAACGACAGCAGGAAACTAGCTCCATTGACGGAGAACACCGTGAGCTTGAATTACTAGCTTTTCTTCCTTCACCTCAAATCACCATAATCTTGAATTCATAGCTGACCCATACCACCCTGTGCAGCCATCTAAAGAAAATCACAGCATCAAGGTCATTCTTATACTGTATCCCTCAGTCCAAATCCTCCAAAACTTAACCAAAACAAAAGATCAAGCCTTAAAGAATATCAATTAAGCTACAACATTTAATCTGAAACCAGAAAACCATATAAGCACCTCCCCCACCGCCGTGCACAGTGGCACTCACGGTGGTCCTCCACTGTTAAAACCCACTTCTCCTAATCACCACTATATTCAATTCCAATTAAACATAGAGGTAGAAGTCGAAGAGTAGATCATCTTCCATACCTCACTTGCCTTCGCCGGTGACCGAAGACACCATGAACTCGCCTGAAAACGCAGAGCCCAACCTCTGCTCGATTCCCTCTCCTCAAGGCTCCTCTTCGAAAACTAAGGAAACAAAGAGGTTCTCCAAGTCGAGGCGAAGCTTACACCACTATTCATGCTCGCCATCGTGGCTCGGATCGGAAAATCCGATCGAAAACCAGTCGGGTTCTCCTCCTCCGATCTCCACCGTGCGAGAATGTCAGCGCAAACTAAGGACTGGGTTAGGAAGAAGAGGCAAAGGGAATCATTTTGGTGGGGGTTTGGTGGGCTAGAGGTGGCTCAGGTGCGCTACTCCACCGTGGGTCGTCGTCACAGGCGAGAGAAGTCGAGAGAGAGAGCGAACTCGGTCAACCCTCCACTTCGGTTTCTGACCGAAGTCAACTCCACTTAAATCCTTTTATACTCAAATCAACGGTTAAGATCAAAACCCTAATAGATCTAATGGTTCAGATTAAAGAAGGTGAAAAGTTAAAAGGTTAAATGGTAAAAACTATTTACCAGAATAGTAATTGAAAATTACCTAAACTTCAGAAATTCACAGAAATTAGCCGGAAGCTCCGAAAAATATTCCGAAAATACCGGGAGACTCGTGTCGACACGTACTACGACATCTAGTCATCAATTCAGGTATTTGGAATACTTTCAAAAACTCAAAATTAACTCGAGCGATAACTTATCGAATTACCGATCGCAATTAAAAGTCCTCGGTAAGTCGTGAATCTCTGTGAAAGGTAACTTTTATTAACTTCGCAAGATTCGGGGTGTGACAGTTTGCGTATCCATGGTGAAAACCTTATGAATCTGTTGATAGTTGATACTCCCCCGTAATCCTTCTTTGGAGTCATTCTCTTTTTAGGTGCCATATCTGGAGAAAAGACAACTATTAATCAGTCATTCACAGTAGAGAAAGCCAATTTGTACAATCACAAAATAAATTCTCAAAACAGAGAACACATAATGAACTCTTCAATTTTACCCTGGAAATGTATTATATATTTGATAGCAAGAATATTTAAAGCAACACCCCAAATAGAAGAAACTGCCAAAACTAAATTAAATTTTCGAAAGTCCAGGGGAATATAGCGTGTAAAAATGTAAATGGAGAAGTGGAAATGGAATAAAATAGTTGAAAATGGAAGTCTCTGTGCTACAATAGAGGATACATGAAGGTCATAAGAATCTTCTGTCAAGAATCATATGAAATTAAGCTGAAAAAATGCTGGTCAAAAGAGCAAATACATAAAACCATCGAATTGGCTCTTTATTATAAGTTAAGGTAAAACTATGGTTCTGGTCACTGCAATCAAAAGTTGTTTAAGGTAAACTACACATACCAAATCACATGCATTTTCCAATTCATGTATTGTTCCTTCTGTAAACATGAAATTATCTGTGCAAATAACAGAACAACACGTGTATAAAATAATAGAATTTTATTGATGAATTTTCCGGTTACAAATCTCTGTGAACTCCTCTGATTCTATCTCCGAATTTAAATTTAACTCAAGGGTGACAAAACACTTATTCTTGAGATGAAAATGGGTCACGATAATTGATCATTTGGATTTGGACTTGGGTTTGGTGAAGAACATATGCTATTTAGGACTTTGGTTGTTCTTCAGGGGTGTTTCGAGACTTCTGAGCTCTCGGAGTTTTTTTCTCTCATGTCGAGGAGTCTTCATTGATATGAGAAGGGATATTTATATTATCGACACTCCTCCGTATATGACATGTAATGAAGACGCCGAATAAATATCATTCCTTATTGATAATAATTGAATCAATCAATTTTGATTGATTGATAATTATCATAATTAAATCAAATCATCTTTAATTTATTGATTTAATTATTCTTGTTAAGGCATGATTTATTTTATTAAATATCAAACTTTAATTTGGACAATCAATTTAATTTGATTGATAATTGATTGTCAAAATGGTATTCAATACTTGCTTTAGTCGGGATTCGACAAATCTATCGTTGACCGACCAATCACACGTCGTTATGTGTTGTTTACAGAGTCTCTTTGACTTTGCTGACTCACCGGTTACGTATACATTTTATCGGACCCACACATGATTTAAATAGTCAACAATTTTATTTTCATTGAATTTTACGTGTCTACACCTCCATACTTGCATCAACTAACAATACTTTTAACTTTTGTATAATTCTTCTGCATTTTTAGTGAGAAAAATAAAACAACAAACAAAGTTCAAATACTGGGCATTCATTTACCAATGTCTGGTTAAATAAACTTGCCATTTACTCTAGCTTAGAACAATCTCCTTAAAGGAAAAGTAAACCACCATCTATCAAACTCAAAAATGAAGAATGAATCTAACTCTCTTATGACAATAATAATCAAAGTTTGAATCTATGCTTTATTTTTGCTATGAATCAAGAACACTTCTTTGCAGCTTCAGATGAAAGAGAAGCCTAATCTAATGGAGAAGGACCCTCATCAATTTTAGGAAATAATATATATAGCTGATTTGAGGCTTCCTGATAGATTAGGAGACCTTGCGTCAATGCTTTCATGTTTATTTGACTCTTATGTTCCAATATAACTGCTATTATGAATTCCAATCCCAAATCTTGTTTCCAAAGCTTCTAATTCTTCAGATTCTTCGACTTCAAATAAATTATTTCGAAAGTTCCCTTCACAACCTCTCTCTACCTAAAGGGAAGAACTCGATACTCCCTCTGAGTAATAAGATTTAGATTCGCGAAAAGAAACGTCAAGGGATACATAAATAGTGTCGGTGAGTGGATCATAACATCTGTAACCCTTTTGGAAATCGGCATACCCAATAACGATACACCGTCTTGCACGAGGATCAAGGTTACTTCGTTGTTGCTTTAGAATATGAACGTAAACTACGCATCCGAACACCTGAGGCTCTAAATTAGGTAATAACGGAACAGAAAAAAGATGTTGAAGCTGCTGCAAAGGGTTTTAAAATTCAATTACCCAAGAAGGAGTACGATTAATGAGATATGCAGCAGACCTCACAGTTTCTTCATAATATTTAAGAGGTACATTCATGTCAAATAAAGAAGCACGAACAACTTCAAGCAATTGTCGATTTTTTCTGAGGAGTGTAAGAATTTGAAGTCTGATGTCGAATTCCATGGGAATGCATAAACTCTTGCATACGACCATTAACATACTATCCACCATTGTCAGACTAGAAGACTTAAATAGCCTGTTGATATTATGTAGACACCATCTTGTGAAATTATGTGAACCAAGAATAAACATCGCTCTTATTCATCAGTAGAGACACCCAAGTCATACGAGTACAATCATCAATAAACATTACAAAATATTGATAGCCACTGTGAGTAGGAATTTTTGCAGGTCCCCAAACATCGTAATGAATCTGCATGAATGGAACAAGACTTCTATGCATGCTTGGGGAATATGAAATACGATGGCTCTTAGCCGGTTCACATATGTCGCATTGAAAATTTGAATGGTTGACACCTAAAAATAATTGTGGTTGCAGTTTCTTCAGATAATTGAAGTTTAGGTGGCCCAACCAATAATGCCAAAGCCACACATTTTTCTTAGTACTCTTAGCTCCATTGACCTGATTAGCTTCACCTAAAAAATCTTTTTGTTTTTCTCCTGTATCTGTCAGATCCATGTAGTATAATTTCCCCTTCCGTACACGATAACCTAGAATCCGCCAAGTCAAAATATCCTAAAATACATAAAAAGAAAGGTAGAAATTAACAGTACATGATAATGCTTGAATGATTTGGCTAACTGAGAGGAGATTGTATAATAATGAAAAGACAACTAATACAGAATCAATTGTTAACGTGTCTGATAGGACAACAGAACCTTCTCCGATAACCGGAGTTAGAGTACCATCGGCGGTAGAAACACTATTTTGAGAGGAAGATTGTAATTTTTGCAAGAGGGTATAATCATTAGTCATGTGATCATTTGCTCATCTATCAATAATCCAGGAACAGTTCATAGATACCTTACCGTTCATACCTGATTGTGCGACATTCGAAGCATTGGACGATTGTTTTTTCTCTGTAGTGGCTATGACAACTTTTGCTTGATTCTTTCGGGGTGTCTTGGTGAAATCTCACCAATTTGGGTATCCAATTGTTTCATAACACCGTTGTTTTCTATGATCGAAATATCCACAGAGCGGACATTTTGAGTTTGCATATACATTTGGTTTGTGATATGGTGGAATGATGGTGTGGTTGTTGATTTGATATGTCATGAAAAATAAATTCAATTTGCTGAGATTAGAGATTTGAATTTGAGATTTGAAATTCGGGATTTGAAATTTGGGATTTGAAATTCAGGATTTGGAATTTTGGTATGATTATGGTACGCAACGGAATATTAATACAAAATTTGGGTTTGTGGCTCTGATACCAACTTGAACTGGGACAAGCGTGGCATATGGATCACCATTGTACCGATATTGTTCTAACTTAACCACTTGTAAGGTGTTGGGTTTTAACCACAAAAGGCCTCGGTATAATTGGATACGATCTATTCACTTATAAATTATATTTTATTTGTCCATTTTCTGATGTGAGATATTTTCTCACCAACACTCCCCCTCACGTGCAACCTAACTTTTAAGTATGCACGTGTAATTTGATTTTGGTCCAATTCCAACATCAGAAATCGGTAATTTGATTCGAAATTTGATTTGGCCCAATTTCTATTTAAGAAATTAGGATATGTTGTCCAAGGCCCACTGCGAGCACTTGGTATGATATGAAGTCAAAGACTTTTCGATGAACCCAAATCTAGGCTCATTATGTTGAGAGACTTCCCTTGTTATGCTGAGAGAAGTAATTGAAGAGTGATCTACTCTGATACCAACTTGAACTAGGGCAAACGTGGATCTTGGATCACCATTGTACCGATACTGTCCTAACTTATCCATCTTTAAGGTGTTGGGTATTAAACTACAAAAGCCTCGGTACAATTAGATATGATACACCCATATATATGTTGTATTTTATTTATCCCTTTTCTGATGTAAGATCTTTCAGCTCCAACACTCCCCCTCACTTGCAACCTAACTTTTAGGTATGCACGTGTAATTTGATTTGGTCCAATTCCCATATCGGAAATGAGTAATTTGATTCGGAATATGATTTGGTCCAATTTCTATTTCAGAAATTGGGATATGAGGTCCAAGGCCCTGTAGGCACTTGGTATGATATGAAGTCAAAGGCTTTTCGATGAACTCAAATTTGGGCTCATTATGTTGGGAGACTTTCCCCCGTTGTGTTGGGAGAAGTTATTGAAGATGGACCCGCTTTGATACCAATTTGAACTGGGACAAACGTGGCCCGTGGATCACCATTGTACCGATACTGTCCCCACTTAACCACCTGTAAGGTGTTGGATTTTGACCATAAAAGGTCTCGGTATAATTGGATACGATCCATCCACTTATAAGTTATATTTTATTTGTATCTTTTCTGATGTGAGATATTTTTTCTCCAACAGAACAAACACATAGCAAATATGCCACCAACATGCATATCCTATGGAATTAGCAATTTTTCACGGAAAAATAATCGTGGAATTTGGCACCTTAAATTCCCCACTTGAATTGTGCAATTTGTCAATTCCTTCAACTTAAGTTATTATAAATACAAATTCTTGTCATTTTAAAACTCTATATAATAAAATCCAAACATTGTCATTCTGAATGACTGGAATTTAAATTCAAAGAATTGTAATTCTCATGATTTTAAAATTTCTTCATCCAAACACACTGTCTAGCTAAAAGCACTTTGGCTAACAGCTTTTATAGAGTTGTTTCTCCCCATTATTGTATCAAATATACTCCAAAGGGACCACCTTATTAGTGGAATCTGCTGACAAAATCTCTAGCTCAGCAGTAAACTCTGTTGGAAAATTAAGTGAATTTTATTATTTTAATTAGCCAAATTAAATTGAATAATTTAAGTGAGTGAATGAAACTTAATCACCAAAGTTGTCTTTTCATCTTTCATTGATGTTAGGGTTCTATAACATCTCAAAATGTTAAATACAATAGTAGTGAGTGTTAAATGGAATGGTAGTAGCCTTATGAAAGGTTTTAATTTGTAACACCCCAGGAGTGGGTGCTACAGTAGTTATGATTTTAAGTCAATAAGAAGTCAACAACACATCAGATGGACTTGCCGACAACTCATTATCCTAAAGTCGTAGACAATTTAATAGGTAAAATTAATTTTTAAACTTAAGTTGTACCACAAGAATTTCACCAAACATTTATCAGAGCTTTTCAATTTCGCGGAAGATGGACAAATTAAAGGGTCAATTAAAAACTTTAGCGACAACAATAAAAATATACAACATGATTAATAATTTAGGAAAACACCTTTATAATTTTTGTAAACACTCTGGAAAATGATTCAAATGATAGAGCATGACAAGTGAGTACGGCTTGGACAAAAATGAGTAGGAAAGGAGACTTCACCAATATAGCTCCCTCTATCTATCCCGTCATAGTACACAGTACCTGCAAACAACATTTTGTAGAGGTGAGCGTCGTCCTCGCTTGCTCATATATAGGCTCACCAATGCTAGGTTTGAAATCCATAAAACCATATATATATAGGGAAATTTTCAGGTGCGGACGTCCGCACCAATTTTTTTGGTGCGGATTTCCATTTTTGGACCACTTTCCGAACGAATTTCATCAAACTTCCTTCTAGACATATCTAGATCATCTTATGTAGATCATCTCTGCAAAATGTCAGTTAATTTGGTGATCAGAAAGGCCCTCAAACTTGCGTCACAAAAAAGCAGACAAACCGGACAAAATTCTATCCGTCAGTTTTGTAACGCAAGTTTGAGGGTTTTCCCGATCACCAAATTGGCTGAAATTTTGTAGAGATGATCTACACAAGATGGTCTAGATATGTTCAGAAGGAAGTTTGAGGAAATTTGATCGGGAAGTGGTCAAAAAAATGGAAATCCGCACCAAAAAATTGGTGTGGACGTCCGCACCTGAAACTTCCTATATATATATAAATATATATTTACCTATAGATTTGAGCTCGGGATAAAACCATTTAGAAAATCTTTGCACTCAAAAACTATCATTTTATATCTTTAGAGGAAAAACTATGCAGTATGCTAAAACATGAGTCAGAGCACTCAAAGTATAAATACAGCCTGCACAGGTTCACGGATCTGGATGGCTGAATCCCGGGTTTATCTATGCTGCAAAATGAGGCCAACTGTTTATGCGCCTGAGGACGAATAGTAGCGTGAGTGTCAATTTACAGTGAATGCCTAACAGATCACTCAAAGTAGAACGTCTCACTTAACTTTGTACTAGACGAGCATAAGCAGGGAAAAAAAATAAACAGAGCACTGTCCCTCTGGAGGTTTATGGTCATCGACACAGTGAGATTACTATATATTATGTCCCGTCACTCTCAGGCCAAGCACCAAAAATCAGGACAACAGTACTACTTTTCTATCCGAATCATCACATAAAATCATTCGCGTCTAGCCTTGGGTTTTCTTGGCCCAATCATAAATCATTTATCTCTTAATATATTGAAAACTTTCCCAAGGCATCGACCATAAGCATACAAGACAATGCAATTTCATATATAGGTAAAACCACTAACAAAGGGGTTTAGTTCTCCCGACTTGGAGTTGTCGTTCCTTACGTTAGCGTGAGTGTCAATTTACAGTGAATGCCTAACAGATCACTCAAAGTAGAACGTCTCACTTACAACTCGCTTAACTTTGTACTAGACGAGCATAAGCAGGGAAAAAAAATAAGCAGAGCATTGTCCCTCTGGAGGTTTATGGTCATCGACACAGTGAGATTACTATATACTAGGTCCCGTCACTCTCAGGCCAAGCACCAAAAATCAGGACAACGGTACTACTTTTCTATCCGAATCATCACATAAAATCATTCGCGTCTAGCCTTGGGTTTTCTTGGCCCAATCATAAATCATTTATCTCTTAATATATTGAAAACTTTCCCAAGACATCGACCATAAGCATACAAGACAATGCAATTTCATATATAGGTAAAACCACTAACAAAGGGGGTTTAGCTCTCTTAACTTGGAGTTGTCGTTCCTTACGTTAGCTTCAAGCTTCTAAGTATAGCCTCAGAAATCCAAGGTCTCCACGTAAGCTATTCATCCAATGAATCACTGTAAAATAAAGTAGCTTAGCAATGAAGTAACAACAACAGTCCAAATGACCCTGGCATTCCTAATTTTACTAGGAATGACCACATTGACCAATCAATTCCTTTTTATGGCATTTTAACTTTTCTAGCTTGTATTTGCTGATTATCGACTCTTTTCTTATTTGCTAGAAGCCTGACTTAACTTCCAAACTTCTCTTAACCATTTTTAATCCGACACTAGTTAGTCACATAATAATTCGTTGAATTACTATGGACACACAACTTGTCTCTTAGACCAAATCTTTAACCTTGAGTCGATATATTGATAATGTGAATCACCCAATTTTCTTAAAACGGTCAACTTGACACTTCCCGATATAGTTAGTTATCATCTTCCGATAACAATTCAACATTTAACCAAATTTTGACTAACTCAAATCTTTTTACTTATCACTTTCCAAAAATGGAAACTCTCCCAAAAAAGAAAGTTTCCAAAAATGGGAAAGATCCCAATTATGACCAGTTTTCATTTTTAGCAAGTTTCCTTAAATGTAACTTTCTGATCGCTTTAATTTTAGTTCCTTACTAACCAAACCACACATCTTATGCTAATTCAAAACACCAATAACAATACCAGTGTTGGATTTAAGGGCTCCAAAACAGAAACACCTCACCTTGATTTCACCAAACCTCCTTCCTTCCTCTATTGGAACCCAGAACGAAGCTCTCCAGCGAATTCACTGTTGCGTCCGTGGCTCCTCCTCCTAGCGGCGACGCCAGAACATAAACCACGACGGGGAATGAGGCTGAGAGATAAAAAAGATAGAGAGAAAAAGTTAGGGTTCGAATTTGAAATTGAACCTCCAGGGAAAGCTCGAAATCAAAGGAAAAGAAAGGGGTTTACCATGGAGAAACATGGATCGCCGAAAATGGGGGAGAATCAGCATGAATCAGAGTTTTAGGGATTAGGGATTGATTTTCAAATTGAAGATGGAAGTGGCTAAATGTTGGATTTTAGGTATGGGTGGAGAGATCAGAGAGAGGCGACTCTGGTGGTGATCTCTGATTGCCTAGTGGCGGCCAGGCGACGACAGTGGCGGGGCTGAAGGGCACGGCGTGAGAGACAAGTGTTGGTTATGATCCACTATTTGAGGACTTAGAGACATTACCTGCTAGGGGAAAATTTCACTATGAAGACAGACAACTCTCTAGCCAGTCACTTCCTGACACACCCGAAGTTAACCTCAAAACAAGCTCGATGGCAAGAGTTTCTCGTTGAGTTTGACTTCCAATTTGAGCATAAAGCATGGTACATAAATCAAGTGGCAGGCTCCCTAAGTCACAAGGCCAACCTTTTAGTTCTCAGAAACCTAGCAACCTTATAAGAAAGTGGGTCCACCACAGACATCAGAGAATGAGTAAAGGTGGGTTTAGAAAAGGATCTCGTGGTGCAAGGCCTAGTGAAGTTAGAGCATGAAGGGAAGCGCCGTAGATTTTTGTTGGAGGATGACTTGCTAAAGATGAAAGGAGGAAGAGTATATGTTCCCCGGGTGGATGGGCTACGAAGAATCCTAATGAGAGAGTGCCATGACACTTTGTGGGCAGGACATCCTAGGTGGCACAAAACATATGCCCTCTTGAAGCAGGGCTACTATTGGTCGTAGATACGAGACGAAGTGATGGAGTACACCAGGACTTGTCTTATTTACCAAAAAGACAAGGTGGACCGACAGAAAGTCGTTAGGCTAATGGAACCGCTAGCCACACCTATTCACCCATGGGAAAGTGTTTATCTTGACTTCATTACCAATCACCCAAAGGTGGGAGAGGTATCTGGAATCCTTGTTATGGTGGATAGGCTTTTGAATTAAGCAACATTTGTGCCAACATAAAAACAGTGCTCAGTAGAGGACACACCGAGTATCTTTTTCAAGCATCTCATTAAGTATTGGGGAGTTCATGACCCTAGGTTCACGGGGTCGTTTTGGACAGAGTTGTTCAAGCTGCTGGGGTCAGAACTAAATATCTCATCCAGTTACCACCCATAGACGGACGGGCAGACCAAGAGATTCAATTCAATGTTGGAAGAGTACTTGAGGCACTTTGTTGATGCTAATATGAATAACTGGGTGGAGTTACTGGATGTCGCACAATTTTGTTTCAACTTAAAGAAAAGCTCAACCACCAACAAGAGTGAGTTTTAAGTAGTGACTGGTCAACAACCTCTCGACATCATGTGGAGCTCAAGTCACACAAGCTAAATGAGGTAGAGGGGATTCTAGTCGAGAGAATAGTGGAAAAGTTCGAGCAGGGGCACGGAAACCACTTAGTCAAGGTGCGGCAGTAGCAGTATATAGTGAAGTGGAAGACTGTGGGAGAAGAAGAGATCTGCTGGGAGGATGTTAAAGCACTGAATAAGTTCAAGCAGAAGATTGAAGATTTCAAAAAGAGTTCAAGACCAAGGTAGTCGTCGAGAGTGTCAACGACTTAAGTGGGGGAGGATGCTAGGACCAAGACTTGTAATGCCATAAACAACTTTGTTCAGGGTCATGAGTCAAGCCTATGGTTGATTGCTTGTGTGCTAGTGACATTCTTGTAATTTTTATATTTCTTGCATTTTATTTTATTTAGCTTGGCAATCCTTTAATTTTTTATGTTTCCTACACCCAAGTGAGAATTTGGTCGATGTGCTCTTTAGAGGAGAGTTCTTAGTCGGCGATGGTTGGACTACGGAACTAGTATAGGTAAACACATGTACTTTAGCCCCTGTAAACGTTTTACCATCAATAAAGAGAGGAATTATTCAATCATCTATGTCCTGTGAGATCATTTCTATCTTTTAATTCAAGTGTTCGCTCGCTCTTTGAGCTCGCTCCATAATTATATAAACTGCGTTCTCGTTTGTTGCTTGCTTCATATTAATATCGTGTGGTTTCCATTGTTCCTTGCAATGTGCACACAAGGATGACTCGTATCCTTTCCAAAGGCTAGTGAGTGTCGAACGGTCCTCTTTGTAGCCTCGCAAAGCCGGCCTGTGACACAGCCTGTCAAAATGATGGAACTGTTCAAAAAACTACACAAACACAGCAAGCTGTGTTAACATATAATTATGCACGTAAATGCCCCTTTAAACATACTTTCTTACAGGGGATGATGTACGTAGTAAATCACCTCAATAAAGATAGACAGACCCGTATCTGAATAGAGTCTCAAGAGTCGATGGACTCAGGGCCCCAAACCTTGATGGGCTCAAAATTTTATTTTTCCTTTGTGTGATAGTAAAAAAACTAAGCATAATATTACGATCATTAGTTATTATTTTAGAAAAATGAGTAGTGTAAGTAAGTATAAAAAAATTTCTAATGTTTTTTGTCGTTCGATTTTGAGTTTATAGTTTCAGTTCATGAATTTAAAAAAAAAATTTGAATGAATACTATAGTTTAAAGGCTCACTTTTAAAAGTTCGACTCAGTTTGAAAATCTCAGATTCGGACCTGTATAGCGAGTTAGTAATACAAGCACTTACTCTATTAGAGTATTTGGATCAAGATTCACGAGGGCATCCCAACAAAACCATGCTAGTCATTTTCTAAAGGCGCACGAACCTAATGCCTTTCAACTTTGTTATCCATAAACAGGCTGCAGTTAGAACTCGAACGGTAGACTTGCAGGGGGGGTTTTATGATAGGCAGCTGATCAACCAACGGTCGTTGAAAACATTTCAAGGACGTTTTATGAATTATTTTAATTTCTATAACATTGTAAAATTGCCGTGGAAGAATCTTCAATGACATCTAGAAAACTTCCTCGAAATATATTCATTTATTACGGTTATCAAAAGTCATAAAAGACTTTTTATGACCGGTGAAAGAATGAGTATTGTTTTTATGACCGGTGAAAGAATATGAGTATTGTTTTTGCAAACTTTTCATAGCTTCGATGAGGAGTGACAATATAAAATATCAAACATATATATATATATATATGGTGTAATTATGAGAACCCTTTATTACACGACATGAGCTGTAACGTACGTACACACGGGGCCTTGCACGTGCATCATTCAATTTTGACAGGGATGGAGGTTGGCTTCCTTGTTAAATTTATATCATGCAACGACTTCTCCATGATTTTAGATGATTCTTCTAACCAACTACATTTAAGGTGATCTTAACTGTCGCAACTTGCAGTTTTCATGACCAAACAACATCTTGAATTTCTACTGCTACACTTTTATCTTGGAGAATAGAGATCACGCATCAGAAAAATAATAAATAAAATATAAGATATAAATGGATGAGACATTCCTAATTGTATCGAGACCTTTTGTGGATAAAACTTAACACCTTAAAGGTGGTTAAGTTGGAACAATATCGGTTCAAGGATGATTCACGAGTTATACCTGTCGTTGTTTGGCTTAGTATTAGAGCGGGTCTCTCTCTAGTTGCGTCTCTAGTCTCTCCGGGTGTGTTCTTTTAGAGGCCATGGCCTTGGTCTGGTTATTTGGAGTATGGTATGGTTATTTGGAATTTGATCTAGTTCTAGTTATCATGAAGCATGAGTTTAGTTTGTTAATATGTTTCACGTGCAGACCTAAAAGTTATGTTGCACGTGAGATGAAGTGTTGGAGAGGAAAGATCACACATTAAAAAAGTGAATAGAAACCAACAGATATCCCAAACTGCTGAAGCTCAACCAAGGAGGGGGCTTAATCATTCGGCTGAGAATAAAGTTGGTGGGAGTGTCATTACAAATTGTGGGAATTAGGGGTGGGCATGAGACGAGACGAGATGAGATAGAGCTAATCCCACGTCCCGTCTCAGACATTGAAAATGGGACGGGGTGAGACGAGATTTGCGTTTTTTAGTTTTTATCCCACCCGGATCCTATCCCGGTTGGGACGGGACGATGAGACGAGCCTAATCCCGGATAAAAAAAGTATAATATAAATTTGTAAGAAAAATAAAGAGTTTCATAATTTTATAATGTTCTCAACTCTATTAAGTATTAATAAGCACTTGTAATGTCACATCCCGATCCTAAAATTATTTTACAGTTGGTTACTTTTATCTTTTACCATTTAAAGTGACTGTTTGAGCATATAATGACCGTAAAGTTGACTTATCAGTAAGTCAAGAATTTGGAAAAACTTTCTTCATGAAAGTCGTAGAGGACGTTGATACGAGTTCGTAGACACATAGCACGCTCAAATCAGAGATCATATGAAGAAGTTATAGTATAAAAATGGAATTTACTGTTTGGGATAAAAGGTATATAAGGGAGAAGTTAAAAGTAAAAAAAAATCAGAAGTTTTCTTTCTAACCCCCCCCTCACGTCGCGCATCCTCCCTTCTCTGCGCTGTTTGATCTTTGGCACGCCGATGCGCCACTGTCAGGCCATCTCAGGCCACCACACCGGTCTTAAAACGACCGTCGTCATCTCTACTCCAATCCAGGGTAAGTAGTTCGAGGAGTGGCGTTGCCATGTGGGAGAACTCGACCTCCAAAGGTGTGACTGCACAGTGTCGCTTTTGGTCAGATTTCTCCCTCCTTAGGCCACACCTTGGTGAGTTCTTTGTATAGTTTTGTTGGGCTTGATGAGTACTATAATCTTCTAGCATTTGGTAGTTCGATTCGAAGTGTGTAGGGAGAATTTAGGATTTGAAGTTTTATGTTTAAAAATTTCGGGTTTCATTGTTCATCACGTAATTGGGCAGCTTAGAGGCTGAATTGGCATTAGAGTTTAACTAGAAAGTTGTTCCAAATGAGGAGACAAAGCTGCTGTTAAAATTTGGTGGCGATTGGAGGTGGTCGGGATTTTGGTCGGAATTCTTGCCGGCCGGCCAGCAGCGGCAGAGCTGGCGGCGAAGCCCCCACTTTTCTTTCAGATTTTTCTACAGAAAAATAGTATTAAATAAGATGAATTCAATGGTGTGAAGTTTATAATTTTCGGAGGAGTTTTGGTTAGGTTATGAAATTTTTGAAGTTTAATAATATTGGAGGATAATAAAATATTACTTTGGCCATCGTTTATTGCCGGTTAAAGTTTAAGAAATATTTTAAAGACTACTAAGTTATTGTTGAAGGTCGGAGATTTTTGGTTGACAATTTGAGAAGTATAGAGAGAATGAGCGAGTTGTATGCTCACAAATATGTACACCTATATTATTTAATTATTATTCTAGCGTCCGAAAAATTAATATTATTTTGGAACAGGACGCAAAAAGGCTCGTGTTGTGGAGACTTCATCACTCGAACGGAATTCGGGTTTTCGTCAGGCTAAGACCTAAGTCTGTGAGTGGATTTTTATTTTAAATACATTGCATGCAACGAGTTTTTTTATTGAGTTTCTCTTTTATTTATGAGAATTTCCTCCATGTTGAGTTTTATGATGATTTTGGGAATCTTTAGGAATTTAATATTTTTCAAAAGTAAGGGAGCCGGGAAAGACGTTCCTACATTTCCTGTGGATTTAAAATGATTTTCCCGGAATATGATTTTAAATTGTTATCACCATTTTAGGTTATGGAGGGGGATTATATTTTAAAATGGAGAAACTTTGCTCTTGGATTTTTAAGGATTAAGTAAAGTCAGGGAACCGGTTTCGGATGCTTGGGAAAGTTTTAAATCCAATGTATTTGGGGAAAAGTCATGGGTGTTTTGACTTGGATTTTCGATTTAATTCACCATGGGGTTTTGAAGGATATTCAAGTATATATGTATACATTGCTAGCTAGCATGGCCCCTCTCTAGACGAAGATGGTACCCTCTCCGGATTGTAGCTGGTCAGACCCTCTTAGATAATAACTGATCGGAAGGACCCTCCTGGATAGAACCGGTCAGGACCCTCTTCGGTGGTAGCTGATGGGATAGACCCTCCTGAATAGAGTATGTCAGGGGACCCTATCTGATAGAGCTGGTCAATAAATCCTCTAGTGGATTAAAGCTGGTCAGTTGTTTTCTTGTGGTCATGGTGACACTATACCCTACTTTTTAAATTCTGGATTTGAGCCAAGGGGATTGGTGAAAATGTTGTTTAAACCATTTCTCTCAATTGTTGGGTGCGTATGAATTTTAAAAGAAATAAGAGGGAAAACATAAATTAATTATTTTTCTCACGCAAGGATATTGTTTTTGTCTACTCACTCTAATGTGATATTTTAAATGTTTTCCCCTTGGTCTTTCGTTTTCAAATGTCCAGTGTTGCAGGGTTCCTGAGAGGGGGTCGCGCGTACAGAAGTCGAGACATAGTTAATAAATCCTCTGTCACCGCAAGTTTATTTAGGTATCACTTACATGTAGTTTGCTCTGATTACCCCAACTTAGATAATTGAATAGGTTGTTGAGGCGTAGTTGTGACTTGGAGAGCAGGATGTCTCTAGGAGTTAAGGGTTGATTTAAATTATGCATGGAAATGCTGAGTTGGGTTGTAGGAATGGTTGTCCATTTCAATGGGGTTTTGGTAAGAAGTTCCCTTGAGGTGGTCCCCGCAAGATTTACTTCGGGTTAAACAGGTTTAACTCAGGGTGGGTCCCTACATTTAACATATTTACTAGTACAACACGGTGTAATAAGAGAGTTTATACTAATTATTTTTTCTAAACCTATTATCACTACTAGGGTGCGAGAAGATAGCCTACAACAATCAATAAATTAAAGTATTAAATATCATTGTTATTCAATGGGAGACAACTTCTCTCATTGTTGTCGTCCAGAATTAAGAGAAGTCATCGCCGCCGTGAAACACTGTAGAATAGCCGACGTCCGCAATTTATGCCAGAGTGTGGACGTTCGCCTCTGATCCGACTTGTGTGTGTGTTTGTGTATATATATGTATATATATATATATATATATATATATATATAAAGGGCCCTTCCAATGAGGGATCTCTTTTTTTGACTTATATGAGGGATTGGGGATTACACAACCTTTTTGATCACAAAACCACATCTCCACCGTTCAAACTCTAAATAAATATGAGTAGATCACTTCTGTAAAATTTCATCAAAATTAGTGATTGTTAAGGCTTTGAACTATCTAAAATCAATAAACGGATCAAATCTGTTAAACCTAAACCGTTCATTCAAATTGCATTTTTGAGCCCCTTAATGATCACCAATTTTGATGAATTTTTGTATATATATATATGATCGTTCCATTAAGGGATCCTTATTTTTAGTTTATTTATAGGGATAGGAATTCGACAAACTTTTTTATCATATTTTTCAATCTTAACCGGTCAATTCTTAGGTCCTAATATATAGATTACCTATGCAAAATTTCATCCAAATCGGTGATCGTTAAGATTTTCAAAACTACCAATTAAAATTATAGATATTAACGATTCAAGTTTGGCAAATTTGATCTGTCAAATGATTTCAGTTATTTCAAAGCCTTAACGATCACCAAATTTGATGAAATTTTGTAGAAATGATTTATATATATATATGCATCTACATATTGAACGGTGGAGATGTTGTTATGTGATTGAAAAATTTGTCTAATGCCTATCCCTATAAATAATATATATAAAGGGTCATTCCACTAAGGGATCCCTATTTTTAGTTTATTTATAGGGATATGCATTCGACAAACTTTTCGATCACATTTTTCAATTTTAACCGTTCAATTCTTAGGTCCTAATATATAGATCATCTCTGCAAAATTTCACCCAAATCGGTGATCGTTAAGATGTTCAAAACTGCGAATTAAAATTATAGACATTAACGGTTCAAGTTTGGCAGATTTGATCCGTCAAATGATTTCAGTTATTTTAAAGCCTTAACGATCACCAAAATTGATGAAATTTTACAGAAATGATCTATATATATGCATCTACATATTGAGCAGTGGAGATGTTATTATGTGAACGAAAAGTTTTTCGAATGCCTACCCCTATAAATAAACTAAAAATATGGATCCCTCAATAGAAGGGCCCTCTATATATATAAGCAACCAAAGAGCTTAATTATGAATCATTCTCCTAGCTAGCTATGTCCAAAGTCCAAACCCTTTGTAACTCATTGGTTCATCTATATAAAAGCTCTCTGTTCCCTTCTTTCTCTTTCAATTTTCTGGGTTTAATTTAGAGAAAATGTCCATTCACTACAAAATGTGGCACCCTACTTCCCATTCCAATTTTTTTTTTTAAAATATTGACCATTTGAACTTTCAAAAGAGAATTGTGCCCATTAGGTCTAAACTCTTAATACACTCTTAAGAACCAATATGATTTCAGTATCATTATACTCTCATCATTTAAACATGATTAGAGAGAGAAAATGAAATAGACAGAAGGTTTGACTGGAACTAAATCGACTCCGATGACCGGTCGCTGGACTCCAGTAGCCGGTTTTCTGTCACATGCCGTCGGAGTCCGATCACTAGTTTCTGGTCACCTGCTGCCGGCCGCCGGATTTCGGTCACCGATCACCGGATTCCGACCACCACTAGTCGGAGTCTCGTTACAAGAATTCGATCACCGAAGTCCGGTAATAGAAATTACTAACCCTAATAAGTATATAATTGTGTTGTAATAACATGTTTGATATTAAAACTGTCAAGTTTATTACCTTTAGTAAACTTTAAATGGAGTTAATAAGTAACAATATAATAGCTCTACTTTCATTTTCACGACGTTTATTCACAAAATAAACACATACATAACTTGTGTGCATATTCAAAACCAAACATTAAGTTTGCTGCCTCTAGTAAACTTTTATTAAGGTTGGTAAACAACTATACAATATATCTATTTTCATTTTTGTGGTTCTTATGAACAAAATGAACATAAACTTGACTGTATATGAAAACTTTACTAAGGACACTAAACTTTATAAGTAACTTTTCTAGAGGCAGTAAATTTGAAAAATCATCCCCAAATTCACCCAAATTAATTCATCTTCAATCCTTCATCTGTTCACTTCACCAATTCTCCAAAACAACCCAAAATAAATTACCCACCAAATCCAAATTCACATGTGTGAGTACACGTGGTGACAAATTTATTACCCTCTGTAATAAATCAATTAACCACTGAGAAACTCTAAATTTAACCAAAAAAATCTGTCGGCACCTAAATTAGTATAACCTGACCTCTCTAGTCGGAGCTGGTGGACACCGACGAGCTCATCGAAGCAAGAGTCCGTAACTACCAACGAAAACCAGAAGACCTAACTAGTTGAATTCTAGACTCAATTTCAACCAGAATCGAGCAATAAAGCAACTACATGATCAAAACTCAATAAATTTTGCTACTGAATTGAATCTACTCAAAAGGTCCAGAGTCCAGTGACGAAGGGCGAAGAATAAGGGAGGATCCTGCGGCGAAGTTCAGAGCGTTGTCGTCGATCAGAGACAAGGAGGACTCAAAGGTGACGCGATCTACGAGAGCATCGACGACAAGAGACCAACTCATATTGGACCTCCATGAAAGGATTTGAACTAGATCTGGTCTCAAGGATCTCTAGTTTGGCGAGGGTATGGTGGCGTGGAGGCGAGATGTCATCATCATCATCATCATTGTCGGAGAAGCAGATCGATGCTGGTGAAGCAAAATTGACGTCGATCTGGTTTTGGAGCACCATCAGAGGAGGATCATCTCTGTTTGCTGGTTTTACAGCTCCGATCCACGCTGGCTTGTCGACTCGAAGGTGAGGAAGACGACGTGCGACTATCGATGGTGACAGGAAGCACCGGTGAGGAGTGGTCGAGAGAGACGAAACATAGAAAATATAAGCTTAGGATCAAACTTGTCTTTTTATACGAATATGTTAGAATCGTTACTGGCAAACTACTTTATATCTAGTGAGTATTTTTTTTTGTAGTGAATGATCATTAACCCTTTAATTTAGGTTGTTTTCATCGATTTGGAAAGTTTTTTTTACTTGGTAATCGATTTGGAAACACGCAACCCGATCAATTCCTTGCAGTTGTTCAACGCTAATTTACTAAGTAGTTAGAATCATTATCACAATCATAGTCATCGAAAAAATAAACATATCATCCTCACAACACAATTATTGAATCTGTTATTATATTTTGTGTAGCAATCGTATTGTGTAGCAATCGTATTTGATCTTCCAGTTACTTGGAGATGAAGCAAATCTTATCATCTTCTTGGTGTTCTTGCACCGTTTACACTTTTCCCAGATCAATCAGTTTCATCATATATTTCTAAATTTTATAAATCAGTTTTTGGATGCTACTAGTACTTATTTGCTGGGAATAATGTCGAAAGGGTGTCGTCGACGCTCCCGTTTTGTTTTCGCTGTGGGTTGGCTGTTGGCATATATATATTGTCGAATGATCACTTTGGATATTTTCGAGTCATATAAAGACTATATATATCTAAAATATCGAGGACTCCAACCATATGTGCTATTATCGATGAAAACAAAACGGGGAGTCGACGACACATTTAGTTATGAATCTCAATAATTAATCATGTAGCTGCTATTGAAGGCTACTTATGCCAAAAATATGGGTCAAAATCTGCCAAACAGAGAAAAAGAAAAATATCGTAGACTTGAGGAATTCATACAGATCGATCGATAGTGTAAAGCCAACCTGTGATTTATTTCCCTCTCAAGTTGTAATGGGCAGCTAGCTCTAGCGTGGACATCACATGTGGTCAATTATGGATATCATTATATCAACGCCCTACTAGCAATCAATATTGGATAACCACCCAAGTGACCAAGCCACCGAAGTGGTTTCCTAATAGCATGTTATTAATTATTACATGCCTTTTCAAGTAAAGCCCTCCTTATTTTAGTTAAGGTATAGATTTTCTTAACTTCACTCATTTTTCGATCATATGTTCTAATCATTGTCGTTTTGTATATTTTCAGTTAATTTGGTTATTGTTAAGGTATTAAAAATATTTTAAATCAATTAACAAATCAAATATATTCATCTTAAACCATACGTTCTTTTAACTCCTAATCACAGTTTTGAATGTCTTAACGATTTATTAATTTGGTTAAAAATTTGTACAGATGATCTACTCATATACTGAATGGTTACAATGAGAAAATATGAATGAGAAGTGGGTCTAATAAAAAAATATGCACCTTAACAAAGGTAACGAGGTATGGACGAGATCAGCATTGGTTATTATTAACCTTATATCGCTTTTGAAACTATTATAGAGTTTAGCATTTTGGTTTTGAAGTTAGAAATCAAAAATTCAAAACCAAGAGAACAAAGAATATATTATTGTTAGGGAGGAGTTCTATTAAGGACTTTTCTTGTTGAGAACTAGTTGATGACTTTTTTGTTTCATCCTATTTTCGATCGCATATTCACATCTCGATAGTCTAGTTTGTAGATATATATGAGTAGACCATCTCTACAAATTTTCATACAAATTGAAAATCGTTAAGGCATTCATAAATGTGATTCATCGATTCTAAACTTAAACGCTTCTGTTTGACATATTTGGAACGTTCATTAATTTGATCTGTTTCGATGTCTTAACGATCACCAATGTGACTAAAAATTTGTAAAAGTGATCTACTTATATAGACCTATAAACTGAACGGTTGAGATTGAAAAATGTGATTGAAAAGTGGGTATAAAAAAACATTAAGGAAAAATACTCAACAAGAAGCTCCACAATGGATCTCCCCTCCCATTATTGTTATACCGTTTTTGATAAGACTATATGAAGTTTAGTATATACCGTTGATGATTAACAATTTCACCAGAGTTACGTTGGAAGTTTCAGAGGAGAGAAAAACCCTAGAGAGCCGGAGGCCTACAACAATTCGGGGAGACAACCTCGTCCGGTGGCGGCCTCGATCTAGACTAGTCTCTTGGCCATGCCCACGCCTTTGACTTGCTGCCGGACGAGATTACCAAACGCTGGGAGACCTCCTTTGAGAGCTTTGCTTGAGATTTACAGGTTTTTTTTGTTCAAGTTTTGGTCGTGAAGTATCTGAGTTGCGGTGTCCTTGTTGGGATCGGTGGTCTCGCTTCTTATTGCTTTGCGGATCTTCTACAACGTCGTTTGCAGGCAATGAATCGAGAGGTTTTGGTGGAGACGCTGGGTGTTGTAGAATGGTTGTTGATGATCCTGGCATGGATCGTTTTGATGGAGGTGGATCGTGTGCCAATGCTAGAATCGAAGGATGTTTCACGAAGATCAATGTGGAGCAGCCGGGTCAGCGGTGCAACGGTGGGTCAGCGCGGGCCAGCGTACGTGTTTAGAGATCGAGGCTAGGCCTGGAACAAATAAGGCTAAGGGTCTTTGAGTGGGCTTCTCGGATCTGTCTAGTGTTTTTGTTTTAGTCTAATTCTAAGTATTTAGTTAGTCTATTTACAGTAATTTTTTTAGAAGTCTAAGCACTTTACGTGAACTCTTTGTTTTTCTCTAGCATCTATAGAGTAGTACTGAAGGAGAATATTCGCTCTCTCTAGGTTTTTAAGCTCATAGAGATAATTCTATCATTTACGTACCATGGTGAGTACTACCACTATCTTTTTGTCTGTCTATCAATGACAACAACATAGCATGTAAGGATCTATCATATATGTGATGAATTTATTTTCCCCCTTGGGGGTTTGGTCAAAAACAAGATGAACTTTAGTATTTAGATCTTGAAAGTTGGAAACTAAAACTTAGAGAATAACAAATATATGATTTATAGGGAGGTTCTAATGAAGCCCTTAAGTTGAGGACTTTTTGTCTTATCCCACTTTTCGATCTTATATCCACATCTCAACCGTCTAACTTGTAGATACATTTGAGTATATCATCTCTATAAATTTTCATTTAAATTGAAAATTGTTAAAGCATTCATAAAAGTGATTTATTGATTATAGACTTAAATGGTTCTTATTTGATAGATTTGGATCGTCCATTGATTTGATTTAGTTTGGTACCTTAACTATCACCATTTTAGCTGCAAATTTATAGAAGTGATCTTTTTATATAGATCTAAAATATCAACAGTTAAGCTATAAAAATTTATTTAAAAAATGATGTAATAAACGATTAATTTAGAAGTTTTCAACTAGTCAGTAACAAGATGATTCTCATTAAAACTCCTCCCATGTCTTTATAAATTATCCCACCTTTTTTTAATGTGATGGGACTTCCTTCTAACTTTGAATAGCGATGATCTTCTATCTCTAAATTGAGAAGATTTATTTCCGAATTTAGAAAGAAAATTTGTGTATGATACATAATTACATAGTAAGACGTAATGTTAACGTGTAGCTTCCACCCACTCACATTCGCCTCTTGGTTTCCTACACTTATCCATTTATCTGAGACACTCAGAGTTGTCGATCGCCTATTCGCCTACAATAGTAGCCTATTCCCACCTCTTCTCCAACACCCAACAATGTCACAATTTTAAGCTAGCCTCTCACACAAACGTTCAAGCTACTTCTCCCCTCCTATTTAAACCTTCAAACTGCTACACCGTCCCCTCATCTCTCTCTATATATCTCTTTCTCTGTAAGATCGAGCATAGTCAGATGGAGAGCGAGTACATAGGAGGTAATAGCAAGATCGCCGGGACGCCGGAGAAGGAAGTGAGGGTAGCAAACCAGAGAAGAGTTGGGAGTTTGGAGTCTCTTGTAAGAGTTTTGGCCGTACTCCTTACTCTGACGGCTGCTTTAGTTCAAGCTTTGGATAAGCAGACCACAGTTGCTTCAATTAAGTTGGTTCCAACCTTGCCAGCCATTGATGTTCCAGTCACAGCTAAATGGCTACACTTATCTGCTTTTGTGTATGCTCTCTCTCTCTCTCGTGTAAATTTCTAGTGACTAAGATTTACAACCACTGATCGACTATGTGACAGGTACTTGGTGGCTGCAAATATCGTAGCATGCGTGTATGCAGCATTTTCCCTAGTTCTTTCCTTTGCAAACCGAGGCACAAAGAAGAGCTCACTAGAGGTATTCATCATTATCCTCGATATGTTGATGGTGGGGCTGCTGTTTTCCGCCATCGGAGCCGCCACGGCTATCGGACTAATCGGGTACAATGGGAACTCACATGTGAAGTGGGATAAGGTCTGCTATGTGTTCGGGAGGTTTTGTCACCAGGTGATCGCAGCAGTGGTTCTGACTCAGTTAGGAGCTCTTGCATTTATCTTCCTTGTTGTGCTTGCTGTCTCACGCCTTTACAAGACGTCTACTTAAGTAAACAAATATAGTAGAGATGATTGAATATAGTAGAGGTAGATTGGTAATTGCATTCTGCTTTAAATGTCAAAGACTGCACCTTTTAATTGGTATGCATGTAATAAGAACTCTAATTATTTCTTTAGTACTCCAATTCATGTTCTTGACGTAATTGAATTATGGTTGGATTATAATGAGTTTGCACAATATTTTCTCAAAAAAAGGTCTTGAAGCAGCTCCTCAATAATGGAATTAAAAGCCTATAATTTTCGGTCAATTAATCATCGAGTGATATGTAAACGCCCATTCGAGCTTCGGACCTCTGCCGATATCTATCAATAATTAAGCTACTTGGACAGTTTGGTTTTGTACTTTTGGCTATAAAAAAAAGTGGGGAATTACATGACGAATAAATTGTAAGTTTTATTGCATCAAAGTCCATAGCTGATTGCATTTGTTGTATCTTGCATCAACCAAATATTGAGAACGGAAAAGCTAGGACTCTATACAATCGTTGGTTGTGGCATGTTTGGTTAACATTTCTTACTACTTGCCGTTGAAGCCTTACAAGGAGCCAATTAAGTAGGGTTATCACAGGCGGAATTACCATACGATCGATGAGGACTTTACAGGGATGAGTACGTACTTTAGTAGAGACAATCATGTTGCCATTTTCTGCGGATGAAAAGGTTCTGTGGTGAGGGAGTGGACTAAGATTTTTTTAGGTAAGCGTGGAGGAGGGACAAAACATCATCTCCTTACGAAAATTTATTAATAAAATAAAAAAGATACAAAAAACGGAAAAGGCTAAGAGAAGCTTGTGATTTTAAGTAGAATTAAAGTTGATGAACATTTTTTTATATTAGGAAATGCTGATTGATCATAATATAGTGTAGCAGGGTGGATTGGTGGATGAAGATGTGCTGGGAAAGAGAGGGGAAGTCACATATCCAGTATTTTGTGCTAGCATCAGAGTTCTCGTAAGTACTCAAACTTCGATCCCCTATAGAGATGTGATGCCATATACAGTAATCGCTAGTATATGATAGTTAACAATGATCATTGTGCCTAAATGAATAATCAACGAAGATACACCAACATATAGAACAATTTTACACAACTTCTACATCAAACTAACCTTCAGTCTATTCTTTATAGTCAATGTAGAAATCCAGCCTCATCCCATCAGATTAAAAGGCAGCTCTAACATACAGAACAACCAAAAACTCGTCAACCCGGTCTCTTTTTCTCTATCTCTCCATGAAGAAAGGTTTATCATGCTAAAACTTAGACCTGTCTGACCAAGATGTTATATAAAAGAGGCTATCGTCGTATTGTAATGCTAATCAATTATAACGACTAGTTACCAAAGCAGTGATATGGTGCAGAATTTGAGATGATACAGTACCAGCCTAGTTTGCTTCATCATTACGATCAATTCATTCTCAAGTGACACATTAGAAATACTATTTGGGTCAGCAGCAAGCATTCTCTTTCAAAGATTTCTTCGGAGCCTATTGTTCAATCTAGATGCTCGATTTTGTCTGGGAACCAAATTGGCTGAGCACTAGGAAAAATCAATAATAGTTACTTAGTTGTTTGACAAGCTAGGCTAGTGACAGAAGAGCATTTGCGCAAGGATTTTCTTCAGGGAAAGGTTTAGGTACATTACATATTATCTACCAACAGCTTCATACTCAGATACATGTCTAAGCTTTTTATCTTCAACCGGGCAATAGATACATGTGTATCGGAATTATCAGTTTTAGGTATAATGTTGCAACATGATTCTCATTACTCCAAAGTCCACACCCAAAAAGTAACAGATAATCACAAAAAATTTACCTGTTCAAAAAAAAGCTTTCAATTTTAACATAGTGTTGTTTCCTCCAAACAAAAAATGTACATAGTGATAGTGTAGGGTGGTTTAGGGATTTCTATCTTTTTATTCTTATGTTGCATGGAACTATGGTTACAATTTTCAAAATGCAAAACTAGTCATCAAAGTGGTCTTATTCGGTTCATATTGTATCGGCCAAGCTCCAAGCAATGAAAGATAGTCAAATATTGCAAGTGACTACGAGGTAAAAAGTAAATTATACGTAAAAAATAAATTATAAAAATTAAAGAAGGTGTAGGCGTGTCACCGCACGAGTGCAGAATGTAGAAAGTAGTAGGAGAATAGAGATGCACGCAACCTGCGCTTCGCGTCAAACGAATGTAAGTCACCAGTGTCACCACGAAAGGAAATATTATGAGTAGTTGCTACTCTGATGGATACTTGTGTGGAGACGAGCAGAGCTATCAAAAGGAAGGGAGCAGAACGTTACCCAAGAAGCTTCGCACCAACGATGATGACTCCAAGGAGTCAGATTGGGTAGCTAAGGCGGGAGGCTTTAGTGTCTGGGTTTGTATCGATGAGATCGAGATGATATTTGATGTAATTTTTGTTGATTGATTGTGTGTGTTTTTTATCCTCAAGTCTTCTTTATATAGTGGCTCGAATAACAGTCTAATAAGGATACATCTCCACCAATCTAAGTAGGTTTCTACCACTCTAGTTGCATAAGGTTTCGTTTTATTTTTAAACAAATCAACCAGATGAAGTAGTTCTAGCTATAAGTGGACTTCGCGTAGCCCTATTGTACTAACTCATTGCTTGCCATACACTTCTTAGTTCCCAACATGGAGTCAACCACCCAAGGGCTAGTGTTGCACGCGAAATAGTATAGTCCTAATAGGACTCGTTTCGCCTCCTCATGTCATCTTTAGGCTGACTAACAGAAAAAAGATTTATTTTTGCACCACTGGTATTGGCCGAAATGTTGCCCAAGACATTAAATTAAATTAGTCTCAGACCCAATGTATATTGAGCTCAAACATTGTCCCCTATACCTTGAGCGCGACCTATTACGCAACGGTCAAATAAAGAGGCATTACATTTCGTCAGTTTCGAAATTTGAAACGAGCTGACATTTCAATTCTTATCACCTTATCTCTTCATCATTGCGAAGCGACATTACTGTTTCACGAGACATTTTCTTTTGAGAAGACGTTCGCTTTCAAACCTCTGTAAAAAGGAAAGAAGTGGACCCGAAGTCTCAGATTGTTAACAGCATCCCCATCCTTTCTCTCTTCTCCTTTTTGTAGCTCGAAATCCCTGGCCAGAAACCTAAAAAACACCACCTCCATGGCCCCAAGAACTCCTATCTGAGACTCCAATATCAACCACACCATTGTGATCGATTGGTCTACCAGATTCGGTCGAATCCTTGCTAACAATACGGCCCGCCGAGACTACATTTAGTTCTTGTAGAACGGCGACACCGTTTGGTGTCTGATCCCAACAGAGCCGCCATCTCCTCCATTTTGAACTGTTATGTTGATCCAATCCACCGAATGATATATCATCACCCACTGCCATGGTGACCCCTGCTAACTTCGCCATTTGGGCTCATCCTGTTCTCACTAACATCCGAGTCGGCGAATGGTCGAGCGTCATTGATGAGGAGCGTGTTTAGTACGAGTCTCGCCTCTGAACCGACTACCAGATCTAAGTGGCAAAGGGCATCTCAGAAGCTATTGCCCTGAGCTTCTCATTTCCCCATGCTACAGAGCGAGCACCTTTGCTGCAACGACATGTATATGGAACAGTTCTACCAACACTTTTGACTTCCCCTTCGGCTAGATGAGTCTCACCCTCTTGGACATCCTTGCCATCCATGGTAGGCTCTCACTTTTGACTTCCCCTTTGGCTAGATGAGTCTCACCATCTTGGACTTCCTTGCCATCCATGGTAGGCTCTACGTCCCTGGAGACTTTTTCAACACCAACTTTACCCACAACAGCCATCCCGGCATCTACAGGCCACTAAAGGTGTCATTCCAAGTCTGGCAGAACTACTTCAAAGCATGCAAGCCGGCACGAAAGAGGTGTTGCTTTCCTTGAGTATTGGTTAAATAAAGGTGCAGAGGCAAGGTACTCCAGAGTTCATTTGCCCTAATCATGGCCTCATTTCTCCTCTTTTTTATCTTTCTCTCCTTCCGTCAAAAAAAAACATCCGCATGAGGCTTCTGCCCCCTGATCCTTAAGTTTCAAGACCTACGCTTAAACCGAAGATAGGTCTCAAGACCCACTCTTATATTGCCCTTGCGCTCTGACGAATACCGAGGTTACAGTCAATCCACCACCCTTGTTCGACCGCTAGGTGCCCGAGAACAAACATTCGACGTTGCTTTAAACCGGAGTTGGGTAATTGGGAAAGACGCCCAGATGCTTCGTCATTGTCTTAGCGATATCTTCAAAAGAGTGAAGTCTCTGGGGGCCAGCATCCAGCGTTGCTTGAAGCCAAAGTAAGGTACCTGGGTCCGCCTTCTACACCCAAAAATAGCATGAGAGAACCCAATACAATGCGTCATGTTTTGGCATAACTTTGTCTAAGGTGAATCGTAATGCCTCGGTGCGGTGTACACCCGGCACCGGACCAGTGCCTGGTTCCTACCACTGATTTTCTTCCATCTCTCTGAGCGACACAAGTCGGATCTGGATGAAGTGAAGATATTATCATATTGTTTTGTTTCCGGCCACAAAGTTATAGTTGTATTTGAAAAATAGGAGATATGTAAATCTTAGATACGTAAACCATGTAATCAATGTACAAATCTTGGATTAGATCTTGTACCTTACTGTCATAGTTACACATTTTTTTTCGTATTATTTTTAGGCCTCTGGTATAGGCACAAAGCTAGCACTAAACTTTATAATTTAGTATGTTTATACAACTAACATCGTTATAACCTAAACAATTATGAACCCTCTGGTACACACGCATCATTCTTCTGTTATATGTTGCCCCTAGTCCGAGGGGGCGAAGTAGAAGTGCGTGGCTATAAAGCACTAACAGAAGCGACAACAGGTGGAGGTGGATCCTCCAGCTCCATACACTAGGCACATGTTTCTTCAAATAGTGGCCATTAATAGGGCTGTAGTATAGTGTTTCATCCAAACTGTGCAAACGATAAGCACCCTTCGGCAAAATTCGATAAATGACAAATGAACCTTCCCAATGTGGGGACCACTTGCTACTACCCTTGACCTTATCTGCAAAGGGCAACACCGCGCGCCACACTATCTCACCCTCAGCGAAACTGCATCCCGTAGTGATCTTATCGTAAGAGCATGAAATGCACTGCTTTTATAATCAAATTATTGAGGGTCGCAACCCGACACTCGTTGAGATCCTCCTTTTCCTGCCACATTGCCTAGAAATAGTCCTCAACCAATAGTTGATGCTGCTCCTGAACCCCTTAAGGAAGCTATATTGATCTTGAAAGGCAAGACTGCATGATGATCATATATCAAAGAAAACAAAGTGGTGTCGGAAGGGCCTCGATTAGAAGTCTGGTATGCCCACAGTTCCTCATGCTAGACTCGTAGATTGATGTCTAGCATTTTGTGCAGGATCCCTAGAATCGCCTTGTTGCTTGCCTCCGCCTGCCCATTTGCCTGAACGTAATTAGGAGTGAAATGGAGGAGCGAAACACCATATTCATTCAAGTACGTTGTTACATCCCGTCCTGAAATTTACCTTTTTATAGGGATCAGACGGGTTACAGAGGGTTGTAACCACGCTGTTAGTTTCCCCGAACTACTATTCGAGTTTATATCGAGATATTCCTGATTCTGGAGGAAGATAAAACTAATATCCCGAGGTGATAGATTATGTTAATACGAGTCCACCGGTATGTCCGGAATATTTTCCAGAGCTACAGGCTATTTAACATTGATTTATTCAATTTACAGAAGTAATAAATATTATTTACTTTGCGATAAGTCCGGAATTTAAGGAACTTCCTTCCGGAAAGTTATAGAGGACGTTAATGCAAACTCGTGGGTATGTCCTATGAATTAATCGGAGTTCGTATGCGAAAGTTATTCAAGATAATGTGTTGTTACAGTGCGGTAAATAGTAAATGACAAAATATCTATTTACAGTTCACAGTAAATTTTTCATATTTAATCTAGGTTGTCAGATAAATCAGGGAGTTGATCTGGGCCGTTGATATATATATATATATAATAAATAATATATATAATTATATATATAATAGGGGGAAGTGAAGGGGGCCCGGACTCCCTCCTTCTGTCTCACACTCAGTCTCCCTCTCTCTCTATCTCTCGATCACTCCTTCCCTCCCTGAACTCTCTCTCTCTCTCTCCCACCACATCCTCTGCATCTGCCCACCATCGTTTGTTCGAGACCCGAGCGAAAGGCAAGGGAGATATCGACGAGACCAGATCCCCTTCTTGGTGTTGAGGCGGAGCGATAGTGAGGGACGCTAGCTCCACCATGAAGGCTGGCCGAGGATGAGCTACAGCTAGGAGGCCTTCGCCGGAGAATTCGAAGGTTTCCCGAGCGGTAACCGAGAAGTAAATCCCTCTGTTCCTCCATGATTTTCCCTCCATATGGTTGTTTCGGTTGTGATAGAAGCTAGGGTTGAAGGAGAGGGATGAAATCCGGCCATGTAAGCGGAGATATTGGCTGGTGAAGTGATCGGGAGGGAAAAGGGTAAATTTCTAGGTTTTTACCGAGTAGATCTGGTATATTACCATTTACTGTGCGTGTGAAAAGTCAGTGCTACCCCTGACAGTTTGGGTTAATTACAGGGATGTCATTGAGGTTGAAATCTCATAACTGCCCCGGGAAGTTTGAGTTAATTACAGGGATGTCATTGAGACTGAAATCTCATAACTGTCACTGGCAGTTTGAGTTAATTACAGGGATGTCATTGAGGCTAAAATCTCATAAATACCCTTGACAGTTTTGGATAATTACCAAATTGCCATTGGGGCTAAACGACGATACTGCCCCTGGTAGTTTAAGTTATTCACAAGAGTGGCATTATGGATAATTTGACTATTATATCCTTGATGGCGAATTTATTTACGTGGATACCATTATATTTCTATGAATTTATGTGTTTGGATGATGTTTATTTATGAGATTATGTTTGATTTAATCTGTATAAATAGGTGTTTAATGCTACCCCAACAGAGGGGTGGAACTCCTAGTTTACTATACTAATGATTTAGCGGGTTTGACAAATGGTTTGTTAAATAGAAAAGTGGGAATTAACCGGTTTAACAACTAAAGTAAAAAGAGCTACGTGTGGCTTAATCCCTGAGTATAGGGTATGTAGGCAGCCTGACCAGGATTCGGGTGCAGTCACAAATACTTTTAGAACTCTAGGTCTTCTAAAATAATTAGTATGAAATCCAAATGCGGAAGTTAGGATTGTCTCCGGTTGTGAGGTCTATTCCGGTATCGTTTGGATTGTTGAAAATATATTTGGAAAAATGGGTTATCCCTTCTCAAGGGGGATTTCGAGTAAATCTCTCTTGTGATGGGTCCCGCACGTCCTATCTCTGGTTTAGAGAAGTAAACTTGAGCCGGGGCGTGACAATTTGTATGATTTGATTTGTTTTTTTACGGCTGCAGGCTATGATTTGATTTATACTTGGTTGCAGGCCACGAGTTGATTTATATTGGACTGTGGCCAGGATTTGTTTTATAATGGCTGCATGCCGAGATTGAATTTATATTTGGCCGTGGGCTGAGAATTTATTTAATTTTAGGCGTAAGGCCTGGATTACTTTTGGCAATGATTTTTGGTCCACTCACTCTACAACTTTTCGCGTCTGAGAAGTTCCAGCCCTAGCCTAGGAGGCCGACATGTCCACGCGAAGTATTGATAGTGTATAAAATTTAGGAGTGGAGTATAGTTGAAGGCTGCTAAGTTTGCTTGTGATCACATATGGCTATGGAGCAATAAGAGTATGTCTCATATAGTGAACCCTTGGACTACACGTCACGTGGATGTCTGGTTAAATGAGTGGTGGTTGAATTTTGGTAAAAGAGATCAGAGTATCTCTTCGAGGAAAAAATCACTCATGAGAAATGAGAGATGTTGAGCTGATTGGTGCAATGTTGAATTGATTAAAGAAGCACCATGAGATGCATGTAGGATTTTGAGCTAAACTATTGTCCTTTTGGCAGGACTCGAGCACACATGAGTTAGTGTGCGAGCTTGTTAGCTCTTATTGTTGAGTAATGCCCTACAATAGACTATTTTTCGAGGGAGTGGAGTAGGATGAGGAAATTCATTGTGACTGAGTTTGTGGAGAAGACATCCATGTTGGCGCGAAGTCGCTTAGTGGATTCATCAGCCCGAGTGAAAATTTTTGAGATCGCATTGTGGTATGCGAGTTTGCTCGAGCCCCGTTATCGAAAGTTAGGGTACCAGGAACGAGAAATGAGAATTTTGATCGAAAGATGCACGAGATAATACGTCCTTAGCCTCAAGGCCTAGTGAAGGAAATGCACGTTTCTTTTTCCTCGGAATGTGCGAGAGACGTGTGATTTCCCCTACGGTGATGGACTGTAGCATTTCCGTCCTTCCACGAAGAGGACGTTGGCGTTAAGAGTCAAGTGTGGCAGTTATGTAAGTAGAACATGTGTGTCGACTACGAGTTAGTCTATGTTGTGTCTTAGAAAGCTACCAAATTGCCATTTGGGGAATTGACTCGAGAAGAGTTAAGAGGCAAGCCTTGTGGACTTATTTTACGATGAAAGAGATGAGACGAGGGTATCGTACTCAAAGCGAACGTAGTTATGTATCCCGTATTGCAACTACGAGAAGATTTTGGTTTCTAAAGAAATTGGTACATAGAGCTTGTGACTCTTGTTTGCTTGAAATTCCGTCCAGTGGAACTTGACTACATTCCTTGATGGTTAGTTTTACGTCACGCAGTGAAAATTTTAAGGACGAAATTTTTATAAGGGAGGTAGATTGTAACACCCCGTCCTGAAATTTATCTTTTTACCGGGATCAGGCGGGTTATAGAGGGTTGTAACCACACTGTTAGTTTCCCTGAACTACTATTCCAGTTTAATATCGAGATATTCCTGATTCTAGGGGAAGATAAAATTAATATCCCGAGGTGGTAGATTATGTTAATACGAGTCCACCGGTATGTCTAGAATATTTTTCGGAGCTACAGGCTGTTTAACATGGATTTATTTAATTTTCGGAAGTAATAAATGTTATTTATTTTACCGTAAAAATATGACTTTGCGATAAGTCAGGAATTTAGGGAAACTTCCTTCGAGAAAGTTGCAGAGGACGTTAATGCGAACTCGTGGGTATGTCCTATGAATTAATCGGAGTTCGTATACGAAAGTTATTCGAGATAATGTGTTGTTACTGTGCGGTAAATAGTAAATGACCAAATATCTATTTACTGTTTACGGTAACTTTTTCATATTTAATCTAGGCTGTCAGATCAATCAGGAAGTTGATCTGCTATATATATATATATAATTGGGCAGAATCGGGAAGGGGGGAAGAGAGGGGGCTCGGACTTTCTCCCTCTGTCTCACTCTCAGTCTCCCTCTCTCTCTCTCTCTCGATCTCTCCTTCCCTCCCTGAACTCTCTCAGTCTCTCTCTCTCCCACCACATCCTCTGCATCTGCCCACCATCATTTGTTCGAGACCTGAGCACAAGGCAGGGGAGACATCGACGAGACCAGATCCCCTTCTTGGTGTTGAGGCGGAGCAGCAGTGAGGGACGCTAGCTCCACCATGGAGGCCGGCCGAGGATGAGCTGCAGGTGGCAGGCCTTCGCCGGAGAATTCGAAGGTTTCCCGAGCGGGAACTGAGAGGTAAATCCTTCTGTTCCTCCATGATTTTCCCTCCATAGGGTTGTTTAGGTTGTGATAGAAGCTAGGGTTGCAGGAGGGGGATGAAAAGTTAGTGCTACCCCTGGCAGTTTGGGTTAATTACAGGGATGTCATTGAAGTTGAAATCTCATAACTGCCCCTGGCAGTTTGAGTTAATTACAGGGATGCCATTGAGGCTAAAATCCCATAAATACCCTTGACAGTTTTGGATAATTACCAAACTGCCATTGAGGCAAAAAGACGATACTGTCTCTGGTAGTTTAAGTTATTTATAAGAATGTCATTACGGATAATTTGACTATTATATCTTGATGGCGTATTTATTTACGTGGATACCATTATATTTCTGTGAATTTACGTGTTTGGATGATGTTTATCTGTATGAGATTATGTTTGATTTAATCCGTATAAATAGGTGTTTAATGCTACCCCATCAGAGGGGTTGAACTCCTGGTTTACGATACTAATGATTTAGCGGGTTTGACAAGTGGTTCGTTAAATAGAAAAATGAGAATTAATCGGTTTGACAACTAAAGTAAATAAGAGCTATGTGTGGCTAGATCCCTGAGTACAGGGTACGTAGGCAGCCTGACTGGGATTCAGGTGCAGTCACAAAAACTATTAGAACTCTAGATCTTCTAAAATAATTAGTATGAAATCCAAATGGGAAATCAGGATTGTCTCCGGCTGTGAGGTCTATTCCGGTATCGTTTGGATTGTTGAAAATATATTTGGGAAAAAGGGTTATCCTTTCTCAAGGGAGATTTCGAGTAAATCTCTCTTGTGATGAGTCCCGCACGTCCTATCCCGGGTTTAGAGAAGTAAACTTGGGCCTGGGCGTGACGTACGTAACCACAGAGTCAGCCATAAAGGCAATACATTTTGGAATGCAAAAATGCCACATGATGTTCTGAAAAATGAAGTTACGGACTGCATTTGTGAAAATGACCTTGAGTGGTTCTGCCTCCACCCGCTTCGTGAAGAAATCGGTGACGACGAGAATAAACTTATGTTGCTCCAACAAATAAGGATATATAATGTCAATAAAATCCAAAGCCCATCCACGAGCCAGCTAAGTCTTAATAATAGGTTGCATATTAATATTAGGGATATGTTGCACAAGGTCATGAGTCAGATAGTCTTGACACCCCTTCGCAAAAGTGATGCAGTCCTTTAAAAAACCGATGGCGTCGTATGAGCCAGCGCATCTTCTGACCTGCATGGTGCGAACCACAAACTCCACAATAGACTTCGCGCATAAGTTGTTTCACCTTATTGTCATAGACGCAACAGAAGTCATCACCCTCCTCGCCCTGTCGACGTAACTCGCCATTATGGAGGACATAATTGAGAGCGAGGAAACATGTTTTGCGCAAATGAGTGACGTCATAAGGGTTCTAGAGGTAGGCTATGATTGGAAGACGCCAGTCCTCATCAATAGGATCTAAAACTGCTACAACTGCATCATCCACTGTCTTCCCCTAGCCAGTCGCGCCAGATGGAAACGGCAACCATATTACAATGGAAGGCCTCAACTGTTTCATGATCTTCGCCATTCTCCTCGCCCTCACAAAGGTTACTATCTAGTGGGGACATAGGTGGCATTTAGAGAATCTCATCATCACTTGGCATGGTCAGTGTCGAGTCAACTTCTATTGTACGACCGGTCTTCCTGCAGACTGGGGGGTCGCTCGACGAAGCTCTTGCCCCTAGTCTTTCCAAGGCGGAGGTTTGCAGGATAATTCATACTAAAGGCCCCTCTTGTCGATTTGTTAGAGCTTTGGGAGGCAATGGAGGTTCAGGTCTTTGGGGTATCTGTAGGTGACAAATTACCTAGGCATTGCCCCTGGTATCGTCTTGAGCTTGTTGCACATCGACCCCCAGTACCGGAGTTGTTTAAAGTGTTGTGTATGTAGACTCTCAACCTCTCGTTGCATACACTCTAGGGTCTAGGCGAATTAAGAAGGGCGAATGACGCCATCTTCTACAGCCTGTAGGGCTCGCATGATGCATATGTACTTCTTCTAGAGTTTGTGCCTCTTTGACATGTTGATCTCTACTGGCTTCCCCTCCTACTAGGTATATAAGACTCTGATATGAATAAGGGACTTAGAATTAGGCAGTATGTATGGGTCAGTCAGTATCCCTTCTCAAGGTCCCGAACCTGCACTACTTTGTCGCTCAGCCCGTGAGCCAGTACCTTCGTCCCTGTCCTTTGAAGAAAAGATAACGTTCTCTCCTGGCTAGTGTTCTTGGACAAAAGTTTCCATCCAGGCAAGATGACTTGCCAGCTCCTCGTTATCGTCCTGATGACTGATCTGCTGCTTAGGCACTGCTGGGCCCTTGCCCTTTCCGCTTGAGCTGCTCGTATCGGGGTAGTGAGACCGCTCATGTGTAATCCGGTCAACCAAATGTTGTACTGGCACTGAAGGGTTTCTGATACCTCTTTAGGCATGTAGTCATTTTCTGGACGTTTAGTGTTGCAATCAGGACCTTTATGGAATTCGCCACTTGGGGAAAGATCTAGGGTAATCTTTCGATGGCCAACTCGAGGCCATGTGATGTCCGCCATGGTGACCATGAAGCCATCCTTGTTTTCGAAATGCAAATAGCCCACATTTAGTAAGTCTTGTACCTCATCTTTAAGCTGTTGGCATTCGCAGGTCCTGTGTCCCCAACTATTATGGAACTTGCAATGCTAATGTCCCTCCTTGTATTCAATGTAAGGCACGGAGAAAGCAAACCGTTACTAACTTTTTCAGCTATTAGGTCGACAAGTACTTCTTGTGTGTAGTCGACGTTATAGGTATATTTACGGGACTGCGAGTGGCTGCCCCCTGCTTCTGAGCGTCCCTTCTTTGGGGGGTGCTGTGAGTCAAACTCCTCATAACCTTTCTAGTTTACTTCCACCATGCCAACAATGTTCGGAAAAGGCTCGACGTCAACTAATAAAGCAGTGCCACCCGCGGTTTTTAGTTTCAATTCGCCAAAGTTCAATAAAATTTGAATTTGGTCTCGAAGTTTGACAAAGTCCTTGGTATTATGGTTATAAACATCATGAAAGGCACAATACCTCCTGTCTTTTAGCTCTTCCTTGGTCGAGATTTTGTGTTCAATGAGCACATATTTGTCTTCAATTAGGTCATTGAGGACCAAATGGGCATTCTTGGCATCATAGGTATAGGTTTCATGCTCAGGCTTAGTTCAAGTGAAGGATTGGACCGTTATTGGTTCACGAACCGCCTTCAAGCTTTTTAGCTTATGTGTTGTCTTGCTGATGAGTTCGACTGCTTTGATGTAACCTTCATCCTGGTCGATCGGCGAGTAATAGTCGTATCCTTGATAATAAGGGTCTTATGCAGGGCTCTGCAAGGCTAGGACTCCCACGGTCTGACTTTTCTCAGGGACGTATGTGCCTTTGGAGGTAATATTCTTCTCATACATTTCATTCAGGATTATCTCATAACTGCAAACTTTGTTAATCAGGTCTCTCATGGACACAAATCTCTATCCATGGTGTTTCATCCGTTGGCGATGATCAAGACCCCTAATAACCAACTTGATGGTATCCTGCTCAGGTAGCAAGTAATCACACTTCGCTTGCTAAATCTTGAAGTGCTGCAGGATGCTATGTCAGACTCCATTCACTGTTGGCGCATTTGGGTAAGCGAATCCTGGCCAACTTCTGGTTTAGTGGTACCACAAGTTTCTCAAAAGAATCTCTTAATTGTTGACCAGTTGACTACAGAGTCGATCTTTAATCTTGAATACCTGTTGAAGGCTGCTCCAGATAAGGATGTTCTGAAGAGCTTCAATTTGAGGATATCATTGTTTTGTATTGCCCACACTGGACCATGAGCTGGGCCATGTGCGTCGTCGTGTCCTCTTTAGTCTCACCAGAGAAGGTCATAAAGATAATATTCTTAAACCCTTAAGAGAAAGGGTATTGTTCCACACTGTCCAAGTAGGGAGAGCGTTAGTGCAAGTACACATCCCCTCGATCAGTCTGCTCCTTCATTATTCTGGATATGAGTTGTCCTAAATCTGCCGATATTACTGGGGACAAGCCCACCCCATCATCCGGGTTCCCCCCATGGAGGTGAGCTACCCGTCATAATTTTGATCCGTGAAGGCGGTGTGAACAAAGCTAAGACTGGGTCTTCTTGAGTCCCAGTACCCGAGAAGAAACCGCCAGTTCCTTTCTAAGTCGGAGGGCTACGGGCTGCAGACGATGGTGTAGGCAAAATCCCTCTCGTGTCATTGAATGGAATGGTGAACTGCATGGGCTTTTATGTTCCTACCTTAGGGTTAGCCCGAGGATGGGCATTTGGCGGAACGTATTTTGAAGTCCCCTCTATCGTGTTGCCTGCAAGTAGGAAATCTAACTCATCATACTTCTGAGTCTGGGCGCGAATCACGTCTTCCACCTACAACAATCTAAGCATCGTAGAGTTATACTTGTTCTTGATATCCTCCTTAAATGTGGACATCTGATTAAGGTCATTCTTACTTCTAAAAAAGGATGTTCTCTGCTACTTTTTTAACTTGCCATCGAACTCCTCGAAACAAGGTTGTATAGTTTCGTCTTGCTGATCGAGGTGGAGCTTATACGCTTGCAAGGTTTCTCCTAAGCGATGGAACACTCCTTCAAACCTCTCCTTGTCCTCGACAACGTCTCCAGTAACGAAGCCAAAGTCTTCAGTGAGCCGAGCGATGGTGAGTTGATTCATAGCCCTGCCTTCTACCTCAGTCTTCATCTATTCCATGAGGGCATCGACTTTCTGGGTGAGGGAGTCGATCTTAGATTCTGTTTATGCTAAAGCATCGACTTTCTTGATGAGGAGCAGATGTCAAGATAAGATTCATCGACCCTATTCAACTATGCAGCGACTCTAGCAGGAGTTTCCACGTTGGTTACCCGTAGTTCGATGACGGCTTGGTCGAGTCTCTGGTTGCATCGTTCTATCCTAGAAGTGTGCTGCTTAGAGTTGGTACGGCCTTCTGGGGAGGGAACACAGAGCTGTTGCGCGATCTAGACATATCTGGCTCTTCGTAAAGTGGATTGCCGAATTTTTCCAACACTTGAACGAAGTTAAGAGCACGGCATGCTGCACTGTTGTGAGGCTTAAACCGGAGAATATTATGTTTGAAACAGTCAGCCCTCGGTCTATCGTATATTGAAACACATGACTTCCCAATGATGAGTTTCAGCAGCTACTCCCAGTCCCATTAGGTGTGCTAAAGTTTCGGCCATGCTCCTAAGCAGGGGAATATGGTCAAATATTGCAGGTGACAATGAAGTAAAAAGTAAATTACAAAAATTAAAGAATGTGCGGGCGTGCCACCGCACAGATGTGGAATGTAGAAAGTAGTAAAAGAATACGGGTGCACGCTACATGCGCTTTGCGTCAAAAGAATGTAGGTCATTGGTGCCACCTCGGAAGGAAATATTTACGAGTAGTTGCTACTCTAATTGATACTCATGTGGAGACGAGCATAGCTATCAAAGTGAAGAGAGCGGAACGTTACCCTAAGAAGCTTCGCACTGACTATGATGACTTTGGGGAATCGGATTGGGTAGCTAAGGAGTGAGGCTTGAGCGTCTAAGTTTGTATCGAGGAGGTCGAGTTGTTGTTTATTGTAACTGTTGTTGATTGATTGTGTGTTTCTGATCCTCAAGCCTTCTTTATATAGTGGCTTGAATAACAGTCTGATAAAAATATAGCTCCACCAATCTAAGTATGTTTCTATCACTCTAGTTGCACAAGATTTTATTTTACTTGACAACAAAACAACTGGATGAATCAGTTCCATCTACAAGTGGACTTCGCATAGCCCTATAGTACTAACTCTTTGTTTGTCAAAAACTTCTTAGTTTCCAACATGAAGTCAACCACGCAAGGGCTAGTGTTGCCCGTGAAACAGTAGTCATACTAGGACTCACCTCGCCTCCTTATGCATTCTTTTGGCTGACCAACCGAAAATGGTTGATTTTTAGACTACTGATATTGGCTCAAATGTTGCCCAAAACTTTAAATTAAATTAGCCTCAGACCCAATATATATTGGGCTCAAACACATATCATTGGAGATTAAGGGAAAAGAAACTAGATCATTTAGCGTTTGGGATGCAAAAAGAAATGATACAACTATATATATATATGGGGAAAAAGTGGTTCCTTCCATCAATTTTCTTGCATTTGTTGCAATCACTCTCCATTGGTTTACGAGATTAATCCGACATCTAATTTAACAAGTTTTTATAACCGTTTTTTTATGACAGTTTTTTTAGCAGCGTAAAAAGAAATTACAGCGAATTTTTTATGACAGTTGATTTCTCTTTACCGTGGAAATATTACAATAGCCAAGATAAACAGAGACATGGCTTGAGTGAGCCATATGAACTTCAATCTATAGCGAATAATCAAGCAAGACTACCGGAATACTCTGGTTTGTGTTTTTTTGGATAATGCTCTGGTTTGTGTTTAGGGTTTCTGAGCCATGTGTTTTATGTTTTCAGTGTGCTACTCTATTGAGTTATCATCATCCTGAAAAGAATCAACTTAAATAGGGTAAAATAGAATCCTATATTTTGCACTACGTCTAGCAAGATAAAACTTCTCAATACAGAGAAACTTTAGTTCAAGAATCAACTTTCATTAGTCCAGAACAGAATTACAGTATTACATCAACCCCAAGACTGATTACATGGGTTTTAGAGGAAAAATAGCCTGGAAAAAGTTTGATGCACACATACAACATTACAATCATTTTAAAAGAAGCGTAATGCAATGGTACATAATTAATTGAGGATAAAAATTGAATCAATCAAGTTCCCCTTTCCAGGGCACATTTGAGGGTACAAGCTTTCCCTGCGCCTACCGAACTGGACGTATTCGTGAGTAACATCTTCAGATCATTGAGGAAGAACTGGAGGGGCAATTGTGCGTGTGTTGTATGATTTGCAGTGGTTGCATTTCTGGCCAAAAATGTGGAAGAAAACTTCGGTTGTGTCATTGCAGTCATTGCAGAGGATCCAGACCTGCAAATTATCATTGCTTCTTAGAATTGTGCAAGTATAAAACAGAAAAGACACTTATTCCTCGGGACTCGGTCAAAACCAATGTGAAAGCTGAGTCTGGGATTAGAACCACAGTAACCTTGAATATTTAAAAGTAGACCTGAACAAGGATATAAAATAGGTACCTTCTTATTCCGGTAATCCTCAGGCATAATGGTTGCTTTTATCTGGAAAGTATGTAAATGCTCAGATTAGTATGGAATCACCATTACTATCATGTAACCAGGAAAATACAACTGACACAAAAATCTTTGGTCCAATCTATAAGTTAGTTGCATTGCAAACTTTCCACAATATTATGCACTTATTTTTTAGATGCCTACCTCTTCATCGATTCTCTTCCACATTCTAGACATGTCAATCACGGATTTGGAGCATATTGGACAACAATATCTGAAAATTTTTTAAGAATTCAGTCAAGGAGATACAGATCATTTTAAACTTGTAAACTGATGAAATTAAAAGAGCTGCCACATACTTTTCCCGCTTTATCATTTCGTGGTAACATTCAAAATGCATTGTGTGCCCGCACTTCATCACTTTAGTGTCTTTCAGCGAGTCAAAAAGGAACTACAGAACACAAGTTTATACAATTAAGTTTGGAAATGGCAAGCTGTTTTGTTTGAATAACAATATAATGGATATCTCCATACAAACCTCGTAGCAAATGGGGCAGTGATGCCGCATAGAGTTCTCTACACACAGGTGGTTATCAAGCAAGCCGATCGAATAGCACGACCCTGAAAATTTATGAATTCATATGTGAATGCTCAACAAAATTGACTTGGGTACGCTTGTCGACAAAAGAAGATCTATCATGGCATATGAAGTATGATATAAAATTATCATTTGACAAACAAAAACAATTGCAATCCTGTTATTAATATTTGGAGAAAATACTTGTGACACCTTGTACTTTATCTCTAAAATCAGTTACATCCCTCAGTTTTCAATTTAAACTGGTATACCCCTATACTTTTAAATTCTTGACTGGATTGCCATTACCGTCAGTTGACCATAAAAAAGACCGTTAAGTTACTTAAAATGACTAAAATGCCCCTATTAACAATTATTTTTATTTTTTCCTCTTTCCTAATTTTTTTCCTATTTCTCAAAAAATATATTAGAAAATAAAAAAATAAAAGTAGAAAGGAAAGAATAAAATTTATTTTTAATAGGAAAAATAAAAATGATTTTCAATAGAAGAACTAAAATTGATTTTAATAGAAAAAAGAAAAATTGTATTTCAATAGAAAAATAAAATTGATTTTTAATAGTAGAAGAAAATTTATTTAAGAGGAAACAATTAAATTGATTTTAATAGATAAATTGGTTTTTAATAGTAAAAATAAAAAAAAAATATTTTTAATAGTAGCTAGAAGAAAATTTGATATTAAAGGGAAACAATTAAATTGATTTTAATAGATAAATAAAATTGGTTTTTAATAGCAAAAATAAAAATTGATTTTTAATAGTAGAAGAATATTTGATATTACAAATTGATTTTTAATATTAGGAAAGAGAAATAGAAAAAATAGGAAAAAAAATAAAAAATAACTGTTTATAGGGGCATTTTAGTCTTTTTAAGTAATTTAACAGTCTTTTTTGACATCAAAGACAATCCAGTCGAAAATTTAAAAGTATAGGGGTATACCAGTTTAAATTCAAAAGTCAAAGACGTAACTGATTTTAGAGGTAAAATACAGGGTTTCACAAGTATTTTCTCCTTAATATTTCCATGGAAGATAAGGGCTGATCAAAAAGTCTTCTTTCCATTTACAGGGTAATGCACACACGAGGCTTAGCGCATCAATTATGTTCCACATTTTAATTCCCACAAATGGGAACTCATCAAAACAATGAGAAGGATAATCAATGACTGGTACACAAAACTCAACTAGATTAAATGAGAAGCTTCTTAACAAGGCACATACAGACTTTCAAAACTTTAAATGTGTTTTTCAAAACACATTGGTCCAAGGACATATGTAATGAATTCAAAGGAAGCAATTGCTAGAAGTTACTGAAAACACATGTACAATTTCAGAAACAATATATGTCATAATGATTGCAGAAACATACCACACTTTTTGCAGTGATAAAAATTTTCACGGCCACCGACTCTGTATTCCACATTATAAGTTAGTTAGATCACAAAAACTCCTTTCTCTCAAACATACTAAATGACAAATCAGCCATATAGAAATAACAAATATTGAAATTAGACTAACCTGCAGATCCCACAATCATCACAGTGAAATTGCCCCTTCTCAGTCTGCAGGTCATATATGAAAAGGCTTTACTTTAATTAAGAAGGCAAACACTAGTCACGTATAAATATCACACACCAATATCAACTGACAAATCACTAACATCAAAGACAAAGACCTTCACTGGGATTTACAGTAATCACACATCCAAACTTACATCATCGTCATAGAACTTGCAAATATCACAGAAATATTCCCCCATACTAACGCCACAGTTAGTACAATCTAGAGCCACCTAAAACCAAATCAGGCATTCAAACAAAAATCAGAACTCAGAAGGCTTCTTCTTTTTTTCTTTTCATGGATCAAAAACCAACACAAGAACACACATACCGGCTGCTCTGTGTCACAGACTGAACAAATAACCTGAAACAGCATCACAACACCGCAATGAGAACATAAAACCATAAATTACAAAAGCAGAGAGCTCAAATCATGAAACGAATCACATACTTGTTTAACATCGTGTCGAACGAGCTCATGCCGATCAAATGGGTTGCTCAACATGCTCTAAAGAAACCAAATACAACCCAGATAAGAACAAGAACCAAAGTTTAAGAATTTGAAACAATGGTTCAGTAAATCAATAAAAATTTACCGTGGCCTCGTTGTGACAATGGCGACATGGGTAGATCTCGTTGCAGCAGGGAGCTCGAATCCGGCATCTCCTTCTATAATGCTTGCATCTACAAACCAGAGTGTCAAAACCAAATTTATCACCAACAAAACAAATCAAACCCAAATGGACAAAAGGCAACAATTTTCAAGAACATGAAGAGGAATGGAACAAAGGGTAATACCCGTAACCCATCTTCCCAAAACTTTGGCTTTCATTGCTTGAGGCTTCCATGGTGAGAGTAGGAGAAGAGGGAAGGGAATCACAGACAAAGCAAAGGAGTAGTTTCCCGATTTGGGAAGGATGGGGTTGGCTTCTCTGTTTGTCTGAATCCTCCTCAATTAGAAAGAGACAGCCAGCCTCATCATCATCCTGAAGGCACAGGCTTCACCATTGCATTGCTTCCTCCATTAAAATAGACCCTTTCTCTTTTCTTTCTTTTTTTAATGAAAAAATCAAATAAATTAAACTTGTTATTACTATTTGGGGAGATCCATGGATGCATTGCCCACTTGTAATGAGGATAAGGTGAGGAGGGGGAGAAAAGGACAGGCGCCGTTTTATGGGCGAATCAGAAAGCAGAGGAATGAGAGAGCAGGGTGACTAAATGAAGCAAACACTTGCAGAGGAGAGGCACCATTATTTTGCTTCACTTCCGTTTTTCATGGTGATAAGAGTGAACCCAAGAAATGGATCACTGCCCGAAGTTGGCAACATTTATGTCTTCTGCTACATAAATCTAACATGATTCACTATTTTTATGGCAACAATTGAGAAAATATCTAAAAATGATGAGAATATTAATTAAAAACAAATGTGAAGTAAATAACCAAATGCTTAGTGTAGAGGTGGCAAACGGGTCGGTCCAGCCCGATTCGGCCCATTTAATCGAGTTTCGGATTGTGTTTGGACCGACTCATTTACTCAAATGTAAGCCTCAGTCTGGTCTACGGCCCAATCTCATAACATATTGGATCATGCTTGGTTCGGGCCGGGTCTATTAACTGTCCATTTGTAGTTAAAAATAAAAATTAGTCCAAAATTGATATTATAGTATACCAAAACAAAAACAAATGAAAAATAACTCATATTTTCTATCGATCATTTGTTTTCTTTGCCAACAAACTAAAGAAATATATGATATATGAATCATATGATCATTATTTATACTTGGTAATGTTTTAGCAAAACTTTTTATGGATCTAAGAGAATCAAAATGAATAATTATTAGTAAATATATTATTGTTCACACTTAAAACAAGTTTAATATTATTTATAAATATATAATCTTCATAGTATAAAGAAAAAATATATATTTTTTAAAGCGGGCCGGGTCATGGGCATTAACTTATCGTGTTTGGGCCTACCCGAGCCCTCTACCGACCTGGCACGGCTCAAACACGTTATCTTAATGGGCCGAGCCTGTGGGATCATTTTTCTAGGCTCGGCCCGGTCCAATAAGATAACGTGTTTGGGCCGTTAACGTGCTCGTTTCGTGCCGAGCCACTTTTAAATGTGTCGTGCCCGTGGTTACAGCCCGTTTGCCACTGCTTTACGGCCCATTGCCACCTCTACTTAGGTGTAGAGATTGCTGGGTTTCTTTTATGGGAAAATTATACAAACAAACTATCAATTTTGCTACATTCATAATTAAGGTGTCTGAAGTTTTTTTTTCGGAGATCTCTTTTTTTTTCTGAGATATTTTTTTTCTTTTTTTCTTTCTTTTAAAGATGATCAAAATGTAACACCCAGTACCTAAAAGTTACCTTTTCACAGAGGTTTACAAGTTACCGAGGGCATTTAATTGCGATAGGTAATTTGATAAGTTAACGCTCGAGTTAATTTTTTGAGTTTTTAAAATTTCTCTAAATACCTGATTTAATGACTCGATGTTATAGTACGTGTCGACACGAGTCTCCCGGTATTTTCGGATTATTTTTCGGAGCTTCGGTTTATTTTCTACGAATTTTCAAAGTTTCCGATAACTTTTAATTATCAATCCGGTAAAAAGAGTTTTACCTTTTACTTTTCACCTTCTTTGAATCTGGGCCGTTGGATCGATTCCAGAATGAATCTGGACCGTCCAATTCCCTATAAATAGGGAGAGAGTTTTGACATAACTTTGTATATCCTTGTTTCTAAGTTGCCTACTATGTATATCCTTCGACATAACTTTCTCTGATCTTTTTCTAGCTTCCTACACCCTATCCACAATGGATACCACAATGAATTGTAAGGGGGTTTTGAAGAGGAGAGTGAGAGGAGTATTTTGAAGATGGTGCGCCGGTGTGGGGCGGCGGAGGGGCCGAGAACTCACCGAAGTGAACTGTGGCAGGGAGAGCGAAGAGAAATCGAGAGGGAGAGAGTTGGCCGAGTGAAGACGCGACTGTGCTCACCGGATTTTGGCAAGCTCAGGCGACGGTGAGGGCAGCAAGAGGTAGGGTCCTTCTTCCCTCTCCTCCCTCTTCCTTTTCCATGCCTTTAAGCGTTCGATTTGAGCCTGAACGAGTTCTTCCTTTTTTTCTGTGTTCGACACCGAGTCACTGGCGAAGAGGTTTTAGTCCTCTGGTGAGCGATTCGTACCTAGGGGTGATGCAGCGCTTGTTTGGGCCTAGTGGAGTAGCATGATCGTTTGTTAGGACGACGGGGGAAAAGCTGGTGAGGTGGTGGGTGAAGGACAGCGAGCTGCAGTTAGACTTGCAGCCGAGGAGAAGCTTCTAGGCTCAGGTCAATGATGATCCGAGGATGGAGTCCGGCAAGGAGAAGGCTGAGGAGCAGCTGGATCATGGTTTGGAGTAGACCAGAGGTGAGGTTTTAGTATTAGGACAGTGTGTTGAAGTTTTGTGTTGTTGTTGATGTTGAACCTATGTTTGAATTGAATTGTGTCGTTTTTGGTGCATGTGGTCGATAACTTGGTGAATCGGAGGAAACGGGGAAGTTATGGCGAAATTCCGGCAAGTTGACCGAAATCCGGCTGAAGATTCAGGCAAAGTTGCCGGAATCCGGTGACTGCTCCGGGAATGCAGTTAAACTGGCAGAATGCCGAAGAGGTAGGAAATCATTTCCCCTGTAAAGCTTTTAGTCGAAAAGTTCTGTTAATTCCTAATTTGAGTAATTACGGAAAAATTGGACGTGAGTAGGAAGTTTCTATTTTGGAAAACTTCTCATTCTAAAGAACACTTACATTTTAGGAAACTTTCCCTTTTTGGAAGGTTTCCATTTATGGAAGATTGACCGATAAAAGGAAAAAGGGAAAGGTCAATCTTAGTAACCGGTTAAGTTAAGACAACCGGATCTTTGAGTGAGATTCTAGGCAACTCAGGAATCTTAGTCAGAAACCGAGTTTGGCGTTGAAAATAATTCGGATAATTTCATACCGGATATATCGACTCATAACCCGTAAATTGGTGAAGTGGTTGATTGGGTGTCCATAGTAATTCCACAAATTACTATGTGATACCTACCGTCAAATGATTTAGTAAAGAAAAATACTTATGTTAAGGTGGCGTAAACGGAAACCAAATTTCGAGTCGATAATCAGATTTAAGCGTAATGATTGAAAAGCTGTTAAAAATAAAGGAACTTGGTCAACACGTGGTCAAATAGGATTTCTTAGTCAAACTAGGAAAAGACCAAGTCAACTATAGAAAGACTAATTTATTGGTTTATTTGTACAGTCTCTGGTCGAACGTGAGACGGGCTCGACTACGTGGTTAGTTCGAGGTTTTCGCTCGAGGAGCTTTCTGAGCAGGAAGGAAGTCGCAATAAGTATTGTGAGTGGACTTTATTTTTAAATATAATGCATGTCATAGACTTTAATTAGTTTCTCATTTACATGTGATTTCCTCCATTTTAAGTTCTACGGTGATTTTGGAAAAATGAGAATTTTATATTTTTTAAAGATAAGTGAGCTGGGAAAGAGGTTCCTACCTTTCCCGTGATTTTAAAGGATTTTCCCGGGATATGATTTTATTGTTATCACCGTTTTGGGTTATGGAGGGGGATGAAATTTAAAAAGGGGAAACTTGGCTCTTGGATTTAAGGATTTTAAAGTAAAGTCAGAGAACCGGTTTTGGGTTCCTGGAAATGTTTTAAATCCAATGCTTTTGGGGTAAAGTCATAGAAGTTTTGACTTGGTTTTCGGATTATTTTTCCCACGAGGTTTTTAAAAGGATTTGGATATATGTATTGCATGCTAGCATGGACCCTCTCTAGGTGGAGTTGGTACCCTCTCTGGATAGTAGCTGGTTTGACCCTCTTCGGTAGTAGCTGGTCGGTTGGACCCTCCCGAATAGAGCGGGTCATGGGACCCTCTCCGATGAGCTGGTCAATAGACTCTCTCGTGGTAGAGCAGGTCGGTTTTCTCATGGATGAGGTTAATACCCCACACATTTAAATTATGGATTTGAGCCAAGGGAGTTATTTATTGATTTATTTATTCATTGTCTATAATTTGCGTGCATGTGAATTTATGGAAAACCAACGGAAGAGCATTAAAATATATTTATCTCTTATACCTTTATTTTTGTCCACTCATGCTAATGTGTTTTAAATGTCTCTTCTCTGGGCTCTTCGTTTTCAAATTCCCAGTGGTGCAGGGTTCTTGAGCGGAAGTCGCGCGTACAAGAGTCGGGACATAGTCGATTAATCCGCTGCTGCTTGCAAATTCATTAGGGTAAATCTTCCATGTAGACTGCTCTGACTAACCCAACTTAGATAGTTGAATAGGTTAGTGAAACGTCGTGTGAGTGGGGAGCAGGTTGACTCCATGATTTAGGGGTTACCTTAATTTGTTCTTGGAAGTGTTTAGTTGGGTTGTAAGAAAGGTTGTCCATTTCAAGGGGGTTTCGGTAAGTTCCCTTGAGGTGGTCCCCTCAAGATTTACTTCGAGTTAAAGGTGTTTAACTCAGGGTGGGTCATCACAGTTGGTATCAGAGCATTAGGTTATCGTGTCCTGTTACTACCTCATGTACTTGGTAGCACTAAGTGTCTATAGAGTGATGGTCCGACCGCGGCGGATCCATCGGCATTTTATGCTTTGGATGCTTAGTGTTTATTAAGGATATGAGTTAGTACTTCTTGGTTGATTTATAGACCGAGTGGTTCTATAAACATTTGAATCTTCAAGACTATGTCTCAGTACGCCGACCTCACCGAGAGTTCCTGTAAGGAACAAGGTAAGCTCGTTACGTATTTACTTTTATGAGTTACCCAATGAGTATTTGAGATTTGAGTTGGTGATCGAGCTGGAAACTCACGTTATATAACGTTGTTTGAGCATTTTGTGTGAGTGCTCGGTGGTGAAACAGTTAATTCACGCCTAGAAGACTGACATATTTGTTGGCAGGGATGTTGTAGAAACCTGAGGCGTGGCCTTGGTGTTCGAGTTAAGGGACTCTTAGAAGTGAAGAGTCGTAAGAGTTATTGAAAGATGTTGCATCCTGCGATGGAAAAAAGGAGTTGAAGTCGCTTAGCACGATTATTCAGAGAAGATGAATATTAAGATTTGACGATTACCAAGATTTTGTTGATGTTCGTCTTTAGTGTGGTTTCAGAGAAACTGGCGAATGTGTTAAAGTAGAATGACTCAAGGAAATTGAGTGTAGTCATTTTGTAATCAATGGACTTGTTTCTCGTGACGAGTCAATGATGTGACGCTACTGGTGAAAGTTAAGGAAGTGAAGGTTGGTTTGGTCACTTGATGTTTTATGGGACAGCCACTGAAATTAATGGTTTGGGTCACCTTTAGTGCTGACATTGTTATCATTAGCTACGAATGCATTCTCATCGCTTCAGCCACCCATGATAGGGGTACTAGAAAGATTTGAATTGTTAGTGAGTCCAAGCATGATTTGAATTGTTGGTGACAATGGTCATTGGACCATATATCGTGAAGGTAGAAATTAAATCGTGTCACTAGAATTCAACAACAGCATACAATGGCACATCAAAACTACACGAAGCACAAAATTGAAGAAGAACTACACAAAACACGAAAGATCTACAATACATGAAACATATTAGTTGCAAATCTGCAATAGATTTGTTCGATTGAAATTGAAGAACTAAAGAGAGAGAAACAAACCTATAAATGGAGTCGACTTGGTGAAGAGGTCGAGATGGAGTCAATTGATAGGTGCGGCCAGGTCAAGTTGTGGAGGTCAAGCGAGAGATGATGTCGGACAATCAGAGGAGAGAAAGTCGAGTTCCATGTCGAAGTCAGAGACAATTGCGACTATGAGAGACTGGGAGGAGGGGTAAGTGAATCAGATTAGGTTTTAATCAAAAGGACCAATTTGCCCGCGCTTCTTTAGGCTTAGTGACCCTTCTAAAATTGAATCGCGCGCTTCCATAGCGTTTCTATACCGCTTCCAAAATAGCCTCCGCCGAAATCGTGCTTCCTAGCACTTCTAGCACGCTTTCGCTTCAGAAGCGCGAAGTGTGAGAGAAGGCAAGGTTCCGTGCAACCCAGTGTAAAGGACACCGAGCGGGATTGAGTTATTGAGAACGGAAACTGTGGCTGAGATTTGTTAGAGAATCACTCCAGGAAGTCGAATTCTCATAAAGTATGAACAAAGAGATGTAAAGGGTAGTGTGGCCACTCGTTTTCTAATATAATGTTTTTGATGTTGGGTACTTTTTGAGGCTGTGGAGGGATTGAGCTAGGATAGGATTGGTGGAACTTGATTATGAGAAGTTAATGCCATCTATGCACTTTGGTCGACTTTTTATTGGAGCAAGTACACAAGTAATGTTCTTGTCATGGCTCCAACAAGAAATTGTCCAAGAAAGCAAAAAAGAAGTGACCTGCATGCTTCCACCGGCGTTTGCCTACACAAGATTTTCTGACTGCGTTATGGCTAGGACACAAAATTCACCCTAGAAGCAACTCAAGCAAGAACAGACATAGGTCACCAAACACCAAAGGGGATGAGTTTGAATCCTGAACAGACAGCTCCAAGCCTCCCAGATGGTCCAAGGAAAACTACTTTCTATGTCAACAACCAAAGGGGAGGGATGAAATAGGGTCCATTAATTTTTGTTAGTTATGAGAGACCCCGTGTCCTTGTGATAAACAACAATTCTAGTCTCAAGAGTATAAGGATAATAAAATGGCAAGAAACGAAAAGAAAATCTTTATTGAAATTCCTAATGCATAGCTACCAATCTACCATTTTTATTACCTCCCACACCGAAAAACATGTGTTAGTTTAGCAAGGAAATAAAAGAGCTAGATAGAAGCTACTGGCACAAAATAAGATCTAGATAACTTCTGGAATATACAAAAATGTATTTGTCTTGGATACTTAAAGTGATGTGTGCGAGAAAATGTTGGTTTAGACCGTGACTTTTCGATAGCTGTGTAAGAGCAATTTTAACTGACTAACTATTTTAATTTCTTAGTTATTTTAAAAATAGAGTTTTGTTTTTAACAGTTTTTCGAGCTCTAACTGACTAGTTATTTTAACTTTTAACTATCTCGCTTGCTAAGTAACAAAAACCCTGTAAGAAAAACAAAACCTTAGTGGAATGACATAAGAGTACAACGCACAAACTGCTTCATTGAGAATTCTACCATGTGAGACTCAACCTAACGAATAATTTAGTCGGAGAGACTTGGAAACTTCTGCATTTCAATACTCTTCAAATGCTTCTTGGGAACGTCTTGGAGTTTCAGCATTGGAGGTAACAGCAATATCGTGAGCAGAGAGGGGGGCCGTGCTAGTTGCGGTGTCAACAACAGTAGTGGTGGAAACATGGTTCTATGACCAGTTAGCGTCGAGATCCTCAAGGACAACACACTCATTTGCTGACCTTCTTGAATCTCAAGTGATGCATGTAATGTTGTCTCGTTACAAACATTGTCAAACAAAAACCCAGTGAGATAAAAAGCTTAGTCTAAAGGAAAAATAACACAACATGGTTGACACAATACAATCACACCCTTCACATTTAATAATGACATATATATGCTAGACACCCCCTGATTCTAACATCAATCATAGGGAGCTTTCTAACTCGGTATATCAATGTTCTTTAACATATCTTCAAAATGTGGGACTAGACAATGATTAACTAAATCATGTCACATTGTCCTTATCCAGATCTATCACACATTGATCATGAGGAGAAGGTCGTTTGAGAACTCACAAAACAAGTTTACATAGAGATTCAGATTCTTGCGCAATCTGTAAATCAGCTCTACTTTCTATAGGATATAGATATGGACAATCTGTAAACGGTTCTGAAAAGTAGACATCCACACCTTTCTAACCATATGTCACACACAATCTTGTTTGTCCAAAGCTATTCATAGTCCAGTCGAACTCAACTGATTATTTTGACAAAATCAGATTATCGGACAAATCCGTCTTACTTTACGAGAATTGTCATAACTCACTCAATATGAAAGTTATGATCAAATGATTGGTGTCTCTGGAAAGTAGACATATAGACCTTTCCAACAGTACTAATTGCACCATCTTCCAAGGGGTGATCGTTCATGTAGGTCCCGTGGAAGACGATCTAGGAACGTGGCAGATTCTGATTTCACTTTTGATGCATCTTTACTCATGAACAGCAGCGATGACATACATAGCATCCATTCTATCATGTCATTGTCTACATAGTATTTAATGAGAACATATACATTGATGTATACAAGGGATGTCTTTATGCCATTTCATTGGCATTGCGTGGGCGCACTTGGTTTTTCAACGAATGGGGGGTCAAGTCTTTTTTATAACATCTCTTTAGACGAAACAAATCACTCTCTTTTAGAGTAAAAATCTTGACTAATCATGGGAGCATATACATACGTCACTCTCATTAGAGCTCCTAAGCCAATTGATAGAAAAACATCATCAACACACAATCATCGACTTTCTTTACTAGACCGCATAGATGGAAAATCATTATCAATCCAATCGTCGAGTTCATTACGAGATTGTGTCTTTCCCAAGATCGTTTTCATTCTAACTTCGGATGTTCGATACATGTTGGCATCTCTTTATCATTAAGAGTCCATGTAAATCTGGAATCAACACATAAGGGTATTATTCATCATATCTCTTTCAAATCAAGGAGTTACTTAGTATTCGTTCAAACCTCTTTTGCTAACGCACGCTCCACTTGATTTGGAAGAATGAAGTCTCTTCAAGAGCTTCATGCATATCTCTAATCCTATAAAGATGTTACTATAACTACATTCATAGGCCGCATGTTCAGTTATATAGAAACTACCAAGCTGACAAAGTATTGAAGTTCAATAACATCCATTACGAGAGCATGTCTCATCGTAGTCAATCCTAATACGTGTTAGTGAGAAACTTTGCAACGTTAGGTGAGTCTAAGCTCTCGTTCTCAGTACGTTATCTAACAAAGACATATATGATAGGGTTTACACTTGCGGTGTCGGCATCACCTGCCCAAGGACCTATCTCTTTGTTCTGGATCGTATATTTCCATTATGCCAATCTACTAAGTTGATATTTTTCAACAAAGTGTGTGGTTCTATAGACTCATTATTCCACGTCCTCATGTACACTATTGTAATATTTGTAGAGATTTACATATGAATTAGATTTGACATTGAAGCGTTCCCCAACGATAATCACAATTCAGACTTCATGAGACAGATTTAAGTATCACTGATCAATCAATCAGATTGTGCCAAGCTCACTCTCTCTCTCTCTCGTGTGAGTAATTATCCAACCTAAGAATCTCAATCTAACCTTTAGGGAGCCACAAGGCATGTGGCACCATGTTACCACATTATGATGTCACTATATCACCACCCATGGTAATGGCGTTAGGACCACCTCAATCTGGTCGAGTCATGACCTCTTGATAGGACATCAATATTTACAGACATATATGCAACATTGATCACGTCACTTTAGTACATTAAGCATTTGGGATCAAGTTGAGACTTAGTGGTGAAAAACCACAACAATTGACATCGTTCCACTTGAACGCTGGTGTCTGTATCTCCTCTTAACAATGAGAATACAGTCTTAAAGTGACAATCACTACAACAGACAGGTCTTTTAGCGACCAACTTTTTTGTGAGAAAATTATTTTCCTCAACAAATATTACTTTCTACGAGGAAAATATTGTTTCCTCGGTAAATATCAATAGGTCTTCTACGAGGAATATATCTTCCTCACAATAGACCACCTTCTGCGATGAAAATTTTAGTTCCTCACTACAGATGATCATAATTTGGTCTCCTAACTAGTTATTTTATTGGCGAGGAAATATGAGATTTTGGTGATGAAAGTTTTCATCGCAAAATGCACATTTAACGAGGAAATAATCATTTCATAGCTGTTCTTTTGGCGGAAAATAGAGGAAAACCCGCCAAATGTAACAGCGACAAAGTATGATTTCCTCGTTGAAGATTCATAATCTGCGAGGAACCATTTCCTCGTCAAAAGAATCAATTAGCGAGGAAATAATAGTTTCCTCATTATTAGTTTGGTGGAAAAAACAGCAGAACCCGCCAATTTCAATGGCGACAAATTTAAAGCTTCCTCGCTAAAAGTTTTTGTTTTACGAGGAATCGTTTCCTCGTCAAAAAGAACCTATTAGCGAGGAAATTATAGTTTCCTCACTATTAATTTGGCGGAAAAATTTTCAACACCCGCCAAATTCATTGACGACAAATTAAAGGTTTCCTCGCTAAAATTTTTGTTTTATGAGGAACCGTTTCCTCGTTAAAAGAACCAATTAGCGAGGAAATAATAGTTTCCTCATTATTCGTTTGGTGGAAAAATAAGCAAAACCCGCCAATTTCAATAGCGACAAATTTAAGGCTTCCTGGCTAAAGGCTTCAATAGCGACAAATTTATCTTAGATTCTCACTCGCTCAAAATCTCTACAAGGACATCTTGCCTTTGAATATCTATTCCACCTATGATTAGATATTTTCGCGCTAGGATTAAATTTCCGTTTTGATTATGTTTTCCTGCCTCAACTAGGTATTCCATTACTTAGATATTCCGATCTTAACTAGATATCTCGCTCCTCACCAGGATTTTCCTTGAGTGGAATACTCTTCACCCAAACTCCCTTTGAGGAAATTGTCCCCCTAGCTTCACCTAGATTCCACACGTCACTAAGGTTTCCTTTCGAAATGCTCCTACATTAGGTTTGAGAGGTGAGCATCTACACACAAGCAGTTTAGACATTACTTTTATTCTAAACACTCATCAACCATACATCTAAGCTTGTCTAGATATTTCCAGCTCGATTAGGATATTTCCTCTTAGCAACATACTTCCACTCTAAACAAGTTTTGCTGCCTCGACCGGGTATGCTACCTTAGTTAGATCTTTCAAACTTGATTATATATCACCTCCCTAACACGATCTTTTGTACAAGAACTTTTCTCATTGAAAATATGTCTGAAACATGTACATATGTTTTGATTTTTCAATTCCAAGTAAACGAAGTTAGAATGACCTTTTATATCAATGATTTACTTCAGTTGTATTTAATTTGAAGCATCACCCCTAAACCCTAAACCCTAAACTTGAACATATCATGTTTATTTTATTATTTTGAGAAAATATCATATTTGACCCTCATAATAGTACTACTATTTTATACAGTGTACGTGGAGAAATTTGTAATTGCACACAAGAATACGAAGTCATCTCAAGGCTCATCTTCCGTGGACCTTAAAGAAGAGGCGGGATTTTTTGGTGCGGAGGCGGGAGAAACAGCGCCTAATCTAAAAATAAATAAATTAAATTAAAACGAAAAAGAAGGAATAGATTACCCTGCGAGGATAACACGGCGCTGATAGAGAGGCGGGATATCTCTCTCAACTTCTCAAGTCATAACACGGCGCTGCAGTCCCGAGAAACAATCCCGAAGGCTTCTGTTTACATCCCGATCTTTTGAGCTTTTCCTGTAAGTAATGAGAAACAATCTGGTTTACTTCGCCTACAGATTCTTTCAATTGTCTTCCTCTTTGTGAATAGATTACCCTAAGGTCTGATTATTATCGTAGTTTATATGACTTGGGGTAATTTCAATAGCCCTCCTATTCTACATCTGATTATTTGTATAGTTGGTGAACTTGAATTGAGATTTGATGGTCACTATTATTGTTTTGAGTTTTGGTAAACCCCGAATTGAGTTGTGAGTACTATTGTTTTGAGTTTTGGTGAACCCCAAATTGAGTTCTGCGTATTATTGTTTTGAGTTTTGGTGAACCCCCCAATTGAGTTTGGGTGAACCCCAAACTGAGTTTTGTATAATTGCTCCTCCGTGTAGATAACTCAGTATCAATGTTTAGATTTTATATTGATGATAGCTTTTATCTGTGAGTAATGGATTATGCCACTACAGCATTGGGGACCCTGACCACAGTGATAGGGAGGGATAAACAATAGAATTTTTTTTCATGTGTAGATGTTGTTGGGTATTGCTAGTTATGCTAGATATGTTTTGAAATTGGAATACCGTAGGCTGTTTTGTAAGTTCCTCAAATTTGTCAAATTTCCTGATGGGTATGCTGCCAATATTTGCAAAAATGTGAACATTGTCGATGGGAAGATACATAATTTAAAAAGTCATGATTGCCATGTTTTACTTCAACGCCTCCTCCCAGTTGGTATTTGTTCATATTTGGACAAGGATGTGTGCACTGCAATTGTTGAGCTGGCCATTTTTTTCCAACAGATATGTGCAAAAACTTTAAAGGTGTCAGACTTGGAAAGAATGGAGAAGGAGATTGTTATAATATTGTGCAAATTAGAGAGAATTTTTCCACCGGCCTTTTTTGATGTAATGGTTCACTTGGCAGTCCATTTACCTCGTGAAGCTTTACTTGGTGGTCCAGTTACCTATCGGTGGATGTATCCTATTGAGAGAAATTTGGGAACATATAAAAAGTACGTTACAAATAAAGCAAGACCTGAAGGTTCTATTGCAGAAGCATATATTGTCAATGAAGCAGTAACATTTTGTTCTATGTATTTCCGTGAGATTGAAACCCGTATCAATCGGGCAGAACGAAATGTCGATGTAGAAGATGACCAAGTAGTGGGTGGTTTATCGGTTTTCTCTCAGAAAGTTCGTCCATTTAGCGGAAAAAAATATATATTACTAGACCGGAAGGAAGTGAATAAAGCTCATTGGTATGTACTATACAACTGTGACGAGGTGAAACCTTATCTCAAGTAAGTGTCTTTTTTGCATTTGTGTGTGTTAAGTTCAATTTTTTTTTAAATCAGATTAGAGATTGAATTATCTGATTTGCACCTGTAGGGAACATGAGGATGAGTTAAGGCAAACAAGTAACAATAACTTGTATGAAAGACAAGAAAATGAGTTCCCTGATTGGTTCGAAAAAGAAGTAAGTTGTTCATACACAATTTTAAATAGTAGTTAGTTATTGTATATGACCACTATGCTAAATTTCTTGTTTCAATTGTCATTCATAGATGATTAAAAAGAGAGAAAACGGATTGATGGATGCAACTGATGAGAAGCTTTATTGTCTAGCATGTAAACCAGATTTACGTGTTCATACGTACACTGGTTGTATTGTGGATGGAGTTCGATTTCATACAAAAGATCTTGATGATCATCGGACAACTCAAAATAGTGGGGTGTATGTCCCTGGAGTTTTTATTGGTGGAAGTCATGATTATTATGGTGTTTTGCTAAGTATTGTGAAGTTAACGTACTTAGAAATGAATCAAGTTCTCTTATTCAAGTGTAAATGGTTCAACACCGACGAATCAAGTAGGGACGAAAGGAGAAGAATGGTACGGTATGATTATAATCTTACTAGTATTAATACAAGCTCGACGTGGTATGATAATGAACCATTCATACTTGCTATGGAAGCCCAACAAGTGTTTTATCTTGATGACTGTAAGTTGGGTTCACCCTGGAAAGTTGTACAAAAGGTGCAATTGAGAAATGTGTGGGATGTTCCGGAGGTCGAGGGTAGAAGTGGAGTGATAGATGAGGATGATGTAGATCCTGTGACAAATGATGCTTATCAACAAGACGAGTTTAATGATGTTCACTGGTTTGTTCAAGAAGAGGGCCTTGAAACTCCAGAATTGCATCTTAACGATCTTGACCCAGAAATTGTTGCTTCAGAGGTTGTGAACGATGAATGGATGAATGATGGTAGGGAAGATAATTTGATAAATGATGATACTGAAGAAGAAGATGATCCGGAAGATGGTGATGAAGAGCCAATCATATCAAGTGATGATGAGGATAGTGATTAGTTTATATCATAATTTTACTGTTATTTTTTTTATTTGTTTCCTCTATTAAAAAGTTATAGTTTTGTTTTAGTGGTTGTTCATGTTGAGATTCAAATAGATGAATGTTACATTCTTTTGCATTTTGACCATTGTAATTGTTTGATAATAAACAGTGAAAAGATGCACCGTAGCAAAGCGTCTACTGTTCAGAGGTCTACTTCTGGTAAGTAGTGCATATTTCTCTTATAATTCATGATTTATTTATTTGGTTGATTAGAATATTATTATCAATTTAACGTTTATGTAACAACAGGTAATGCACCAAGTAGTCAATCACATGCAGAATTATCGAAAAAGAAACGTTCTCATACAGCAACTACTGATCTGCCATACGTGAATTCTGCAGGGAATGGATCCGGTTCTAATCCGAGTAGATATCCAATCTTCATTTTACAGCTACAATATTTAAGTACCGTTAGTGTTTACTTATTTAACAAGTGTGTATGCTAATAGGTACAAAACGTACTCGTCTTCAAACTTCCAATCAAGCGTGCCAAAATTCTGTAGCAGATGGACTGAATTCTAGTAGTACTGGTGTCACCACGGAACGAACTACTACTGGTAAGTGGTGTTGAATTGAGCTGAATTCAGTTGAATTGAGCTGAATTGAATTATTTTCCTCTAGAAGGTGTAGAGAAGGTTGAGAAGCTGAATTGAATTTCATTTTCATCAACTGCAAATTAGAAGGGTATACCTAAACTACAAACTCGAATGACAGGGATTAGAGTTAGTGCACTTCTTCAGCAACAAAGTGCTAATGATCAGCCAGTGGTAAACACCATAGCTGAAGAGCGAGATGATAATGTGATGTCAAATATTAATCAGGAGCCTCCTTCAGGTATACAAAACATTATATACATATATTTTGAGAATTAAATATATGTATGTGTTATGTTCTTAATGTAAAATTATGTCAAAGGTACAACCAAAAAGGTGCGAGGGAAGACAAGAGGAGTGAATGCAGATAAGGTGTTCTCCCAATTGAATTCTAAAATACCTGTGACTCTGACTGAAGAAAATGGCAGACCTACGGGCCCTTATGCTGAGATGTTTGCAAATGAAATTGGTTACACAATTCGAAACTACGCCCCACTGAATGTGGAAAAATGGAAGAAGATTGAAAAAGCGGATGTGGAAAACCTAATCAAAAGAATGCAGGTTAGTGATGATTTGTTTTGCTAAAGGCATTATATTGGTTGCTTTGATTTGTTATATTTAGTTTGACATGAAATTATGCATGTGCAGAATAAGTTTGATTTTGACATGTCGCTCCCTTGGGTCCAGAGATATGTAATTACAACATGTCAGACCGTATATTGTAATTTTCGTTATAAGTTGAAGAAACATTTTGAGCAGTTTTCAACAATTGAGGAGGCAATTGAAAACAAACATGAAGCTGTCAAGACTCAGGAAGAATGGGAGTTTCTTTGCACTCATTTTTCTAGTGAAAAGTTTAAGGTACAATATCTTTTTTTATTTCTTTTACTATTTCTCCACGCATTACATTTTTTCTTTTCTATTTACTTCTTTCTAACTATTTGTCTTAATAATTTTAGATTCGCTCAGAGAAGAATGTTCTTAATAGGTCAAAGTTGACATATCACCACAAAGCTGGGTCAAAATCATTTATGTCACACCAAGAGCAAATTGTAAGACATGTTTTAGTTTTGCTTATAAATTTGTAACTTAATTATGTACATCTATATGCTGAAAAAGAAAATATGTTTGAATGCAATAGGCAGCACAGACTGGAGAGATGCAAGGTGCAATTGATCGTTTTGAAACAGAGTATAGAAGCACAAAAAAAGGATGGGACTTGGGAGCAAAGGAAAAATGGGTAAGTAACGTGTTAATGATGCATGCTTTTATAATATTTTAAGAATATAGGTGGAACTTATGTTACTGTTCTAAAGAGGATTATATTGATTAGGTTGTAATTGAGAAGTTGCATATGATATTGAATTGGATATATATTTTACTTATAGGATCAAATGATAAAGATGCGAGCAGATACCACTCAACCTAATGGAACTCGAACAATGACAGATGAGGAAATTTGTGCAGAAGTTCTCAAAGTCAAATCAGGCTATATTAAGGGTTGTGGTTTTGGCCCTAGACCACCACCATTAAGGTTCTCTCGTTCTTCGATGAGTGAAATGTCTGAAAAGAATAAAGAGTTGCAAGAACAACTTCAAGAGACCCAACAACTTGTAGGATCTCAACAACAAAAGATCGATGCTCAAAATGAGGTAATCCAAAGATTGGAGGAGCAAGCCAAAAAGTTTGAGGAGTTTATGACTAATTTTTCTAGGCAACATCCATCAGCTTAGTATTCTTGGTGAACTTAAACTTGGAGAAATGTTTCTTTGATCGTGTTGCATTTGTTATTGCTTTAGACTAGCATTGTTACTTATGGTAGAAACTTGCTTGTGTTATTTATTTTAATTGTTTTGATGTACTGTGTGACAATTGATGACAATTATTTATATTTTGAGCGTTTTTCTCGTAATATGCATTATTATTGATGAAATAAAATTTCCTCATTGTAAGTTTTCTCGCTATATATTTAGGTCGATGAAAGTAAATTTCCTCGAAATAGACAATACAACTTAAGGTGACGAAAGTATGTTTCCTCACAATAGGTTACATACTTACGTCGTCAAAAGTATATATCCTCGTTATAGAGTATACAACTTTCGTCGTCAAAAACATATTTCCTAGCTATAGCGGTACAACCTACAACGACGAAAGTAATATTCCTCGCTATAGGCTACATACTTACGTCGTCAAAAGAATATTTCCTCGTTATAGAGTATACTGCTTACGTCGACAAAAACATATTTCCTCACTATAGTGATACAACCTATAACGACAAAAGTAATTTTCCTCGTTATAAACCATATAACCTATATCGACAAATGTAAATTTCCTCGTAATTGAATTTTTTTGGCGAGGAATACCCCCATACAACCTACAACGACAAATTTAAATTTCCTCGTCTTTGAGTCCCTTTACTGGCGAACTGTTTCCACAAGAAAAAGATACATATAATGAAGAAAATCAATTTCCTCGTTAAAGATTTACCTTTGGTAGGAAAAGTTTCCTCGCTGAAAGATACTTATAACGACGGAAATATTTTTTTACAACTTTTATTATATATAAATTAAATATTATTCACATATCATTGGCGAGGAAAATGTAGTTTAGCGATGAAAAAGGTATGAGATTAGGTGAGGAAAAATATCGAGGCTAAAGAGTAACAACGAGAAAAGAATATATTCATCGCAAAAAGGATTTCGCGAGGAATTACAATATTCCTCGCGGAAACTTTTCTTGACCACCTTTCCGCGAGGAAATGGTGACCAAAGTTTTTTCCTCGCCAACACACTAAGGCGAGGAAATCTCGACTTTCAACGACAAACTTATTCCTCGCAGATCAGCTTTTCTGTTGTAGTGAATCCATAATATAGTTGTTAAAGTGATCGTATGTCAAGGAGTAAGCATAAGGGGACTATAGGTGGTAACTCATATCCAATCTAAGAACTCATACGACTCATCATTAGGCACTGTTGCAGTGCAACGTGGCACATTGCACAACTCAAGGCTTAGAGATCTATTTCATTCCTGCCGAGCTCAAGATTACAACTCCATGTTAATCCCAAGCAATTGTGCAATAATTCAATAATGACAAGTCATGGATGAATAAGTAATGTTCCATGCAGTATAACTGTATCGAAAATATTAGTGCACATCAACCAATCTCAAGACTTTACTGTAGTTGAGTTCCGTGAGACCAAATAGATTATAAATATTCTCAATGATATTGATAAGTGTGTTTTACGCTATGTTTTTAATATGTTTTTACCCTCATTTGTACCTTGTTTATTCCTTAGTAATGTTGTTTTTACTTATTTTGAGTCAAAAGGGTTTTTCTGTAGAGTAATGGTTAATATGTGTCTTTATACAGAAATTTGTGCTTAAGTGTTGTAAAACCGATTTTGGATAAGACTTGGTTATTTCTCTTATGATTCACCGTACCTTTACATTGTCATTTTTGATGAATTTGGTTTAATGTGTAGATGACATGTAAATAAGCATATGAGAACAAGAATCATGAAGATTGGATTCATGGAAGACAACAAGAGAGGCCATGGAAAAAAAGAAACTCCAAAACATAAGATTTTGATCCGAGCAGAAATTTACAGAAACCCTACATCAAATTCGGAAAATCATATCTAAAGATCCAGGAGGAATCTGAGGACGAGCCATACATCATTGGAAAGCTACGGAAGTCTAGTTTTCAGATCTTCTTGAATCGCAGCATTTGGAATTCAAATGAAGGAGTTATGATCAAAACAATGGACGGAGGTCAAGCTGCAAAACTGGCAGTTTCTGCCTAAGTTGTCACACGAGTTTGGGAGGTGCCTAGAAGCCCAAGACTTGTGCAATAAGGCCTACATTGATCCATTAACATGTAGGAGAGTCCAAGAGCAGAAGATCCAAGATCCAAGTCGAAATTTCTTGTCAAGAAAGAAAGAAGTACAAGTTGTGTTCAAGAAGGAATACAAGAAGATCTTTTCTTGTTGCAAAAGAAAGATCTAGCCGATTTCTCTAGGGTTTCTCTTCAAAATTTTCTGTATAAATAGGACCTATGTACATCAATTTTAGTGTCTTTCAATTGCTCAAAAACCATAGTATAGCCTAACTCTACCCAAAAACCCTTTAACGCAGAAAACAACACAAGCCGCCGTCGCCCTTCTCATCCAATTCAACCGCCATCCTTCCGCCGAATCTCCCTTCATCTTTGCCGAACCTTATAGGTAGGTTAAGCATGAAATCCTTCATGGTTTTGTGTACTAATTTTCTGTGTAAAACAATTTGTCATGATTTATTTACGATTTGGTTTTTGGTTTTGCATAATAAGCATGTTTATGAACTCTTCTTGGTGATTTGCATATGAATATGTTTGTTGTGTAACGATTTAGATTGCATGTTAGGATTTTGATTTAGATTAGGTTGTCTACGTTTGTGTGTTTAGTAATTGTCAAATTGATTTATTGCTTACCTGATCACGTAATCGAACCTGAAGATAGTCTAGAGCTCAGATGTTTCTAAGGGGAGAGTTTAATCTGCCGTAGTAATCTAGGGTTGAGTTCACCGTGTCGGGCTCTCGATTTTAGTTGCTGCATAGGGTGGTAGGGTAAGTGATTTACATGCTAATAGGATGAGTGACGACATACCTAGGATCATGTCTCCAACGACTCGTGAACGGTAAGTGTATTTTGTGTTAATGTGATGCGTGTCGTAAGCATTAAACAAGATGACACATAAACTTAGGATGATGCGTGTCATAAGTTCTAAGTTACATGAGAAGTCATAAAAAGTTGGAATTAATTTGCATCTATGATAACATAAACGTAATAACTTGATCTTTCATAAAACTTATGTGTTCTCTAATCGGTGTTTGCTATATCTTGTGCTTGAGTATTGATTGACCAATGTATGTAAATATTTTGCTTCTTTTCTTTATATGTTTCGAACCACTTCATAAAATCCCCACTGCCGAAATTGTATATATGTTTATATTTGTAAATATTTCTAACGTTGTCATTTTGCAGAATATAAGTCCTTCCCTAGTGTCCCCGGTTAGAACGATCCCTACTTACTAAAGCTACACGATAGGGTTTTTAAATTGCAGGTCAACTTTTGGCACGTCAGATATGTCATCAAGTCTATGATGAAAACTTTTGAATAATGGGTAGTGTGCCCCAGAGAAGCATAAACAACATATGGTAGACAATGGTGTAACATATAACCAGAATGTTAACACCTTAACCAACATCATAAAAACAAAAACGGTATCTGTTAGTTGGTTGTATCTGTCTACACGGTCACTATTTGGATTTTTTGTAAGAATGAAATGTTATATTTTGTGTCATAGCATAGGAGAGTCTCACTTCTTAGCTGAATTACAAACTTTACAAAATGAAACAGTTAGCATCGAACGGAGCCAATGATGCATTAGGGGAGGACCGGTGTGTGAGATCTAGTGGAACCATGCACAAGGGACGTCAATGTCGCCCAGGGGAGGGGGTCCCCATTTACAACCATGGCGTCGTCACCATCATTGTTGGTAAGACCATATCCCAAATGTTTTTATTTTGAACAGAAGAATAGATATCCATAAGAATTTCACATAATTATGACTGTCATATCACTTCCAAGATGACCAAAATGTCATAGCTTGTCTGAGTCAATGTCCCAAAATCCATCTATTGCCAACAACATAAGATTCGATCATTGAATTGTAGTGACATATAGTCCACGACATTGACTCATTCTTCTCTAAATGATGTTCTCTCATTAGCACTCATGATAATTACACACAAAAGTTCCTACTACTCTCACAATGGTGGTAACCGTTGGCATGTATGTTCTTAAATATACTAAGATTTGATTGTCTCTCAATGCATGGTGGACATATGTGACTTGGATCATGGTGTCATAAGACATCAACAATTGAGTTCAACCGTTTCCATATTTGACTGGTGATGATCCAATCATCTTATTCACAAGGTACAAAATCTCGAATTAGATGTTGATTCCTTATCTCATGAATAATTCTACTATCTGCTATGCACTCAGTGCCTGTATGAGATAAATCCACTTAAAGAGAGTAGATACACCATCAAAGAGTCACAAATGAACTATTTTAAATGATGAAAAGCTAAGTGCGATCCCAAGTGCAATACCAATTTCCGTGCACTCATGCAGCATGACATTTGTGCACTAAATTAGTCATAACTCTCATGTCAGGATGGATATGAACAAACCGTGAAAACCGTTGGAAACTAGACTCGAAGAGATTTCCAGTGATATATGGTTTGTATTCTAGTTCATCCGGAGTGGATCATAAAGCTCAGACAAAGTCACTGCCCAAAAGTGACAGATTTGCTGTTTTCATAGATTTTGACATGAGAAGCTTCAAACTTCAACATGGCACCATAACATTACTCCTAGGCTAAAGACAATGTGTGGAGGCAACAATTTTAAGGCATCATGAGTCTTCAACGTTCATGAAGATGACATTAGGGTAACATCATTAGTAGAATCCAAAAACAAAAGCTTTTCATCATCCGATGATCAACAATCCGCTTTTTTGGTGATGACTGAGCCACAAACACGTGCTCTCCTCCATGAGGATGCTATGCCCGGCGTACAAAACTAAATAGTAAGGAGACTCGATAGAGGTCACAAACCAATGTTTTATTGGTTTGTCATTCGGATTGATACAAACAACCTGCTAATAAACACTAACGTTGATCCAACACAACGCGGATTGATACAAACAACCCTTTAATAAAATCAAAACTGGCATTTGATACTAAACAACACGGACCCATGAAAGCTATTAGTTTCAGGATTTTCAAACCTGCATGCACCAAGTCCCAACACATAGAAGGTAGGTGGGGAAGGGATGAACCGATTTTATCTTCCCTGAGATTATTAAACTTGAAATAACAGAAAACATAACTTACTTGCTAGTCTGTCAAATATACAGTGTTTATAAAAGCTGTGACAAATTTCATGCTCAAATCTACACGTGTGTTGCGATGTTGCTCTCGTAATTCCATTGTAATTCATCTCGCGGTAATATCATGAAACAAACAAAGGAGATGGTTAGTCATATTCACCATAAAACAATAGCAAAACTATTGAAAAACCTCAACCACATAAAAAATGTAAACGAAAAACCAAGATCCCCAACGACAGTCGGCTACAACAAGGTGCAACCGAAATGATGGTCGTGCAGCGGCAACAACCTAGCAGAAAACGGCTGCAGAGGGCAGCAGCTATGGAGGTGACAACAACCAAATGAGGTGTGACCAAGGATGTCGTGCGGCGGCGGTGACCTTGCAACAAACGGTAGCAGCAACGACTGTCGTTGAAACGCTAGAAAACTCTTTTGGGTTTTCTAGGGTTTCTAGGGATTTTGGCATCGAATGGTTTATTTCGCTCTCGGGTTAGAGGCGCGTGCGATATAACGTGTTCTAGTTGAAACTCTAAAGTAATTAGGAATAACAAGTAAAATAGAGAACTTCATCTTATTCATTGATATATGCCATTTTATATAGAGATTTACATAGTCTTACAAGGAAACATGTATTGATATCATATTGAGAAACATAATTCTCATTTAAATATTTATTTTCCGGACAAAAAAAAAGTTTGTTACTATTTGATAAATTTATTAAAATAAAGTAAACAGTTCCCACATTTTTTGAACAGTTCCCACATGAGTTGAAGTTCAAAGTTAGAAGGTTGAAACGAAATTGGCCGCCCTGCCCGCCCAGAGAAACAAAGAAGTATAAAAATAATGTCTGAATCTAGATCAAGGGGAGAATGAGAAAGACTCAGAAGTGAACCTTCTGAAAAATCTGAAGGTGGACACTAGTGGGTGGGTAACATGACATCACATGCCTTCTAGAGGTGTATGGGAACTCTTTCTTTCTTGCACATATTTCCAATTTGGCATGGTGTTCTATCTCTGTTCAACGCTTCCTCCGAGTCTAGAGGTCTGTGCAATGGGATGTCATGTTGGAGTTGAGATAAATACAATCTTCTATTCTTCAGTGCAGCTCGTTTTCATTGGTGCTCGTTTCCGCCATCTTTGTGAGGTCCCCAAAAATTTGCAACTGATTTCTGCACTCGGTAAATAGAAAAGGAGACCAAAGCCGATGGTGATGATCTCATTGTCTTTGGAGTTTGGACTACTTCTGGTTTCCTTTGCATTGCCCTTTATGACCTAGGCTTGGTGTCTTCCATTTCTATCATAGTGGAACAAGTCTTGCTCTATCAGGAAGGAAGGAGCACATCGATCCCTTCAAAGCTTTAGATTTTGGCCCTCTCTGTTTGGGTATATATGGTAACCAGTTAACCACCCTATGACACAACTGCATTTATTTGGATGCATGTGACCTGCTTAATGGGTCTGACTACGAATTCTATGGTTTTGGCAATTCTATGCTACAATTACAATACTTCCAGTTTGAGACAAGGCGTATATGGCAACCATATATACAATAGACTCATATTCCACCAAGAAATGAAAAAATGGTTTACCAAATTTCTAGACATTTACATGGTAAATATTTTTAGGATGTTTTTTATTTCTTGAAATTAAGACGGCATCGTGACACATGCCACGACAAAGAATAATCCGAGAGTAAGGTTGAGAGCAAAATTTTGGTCAAAATTATACACAATTCTTCCATATGTGCAACATTAGTTGTTTCTAATTCGATTAAGAAAAAGAACTTACAAAGAAAATTCTCTAAAACAACATATATTGTAATCTAGTTATTGTAACTTCATATTGTAATGATGACTTTTCTAAAAATGATGACCTCTATACTTAGAATTAGGTGAGGACTTGTGTATGGTTTAAAAACCCATTTTTCAATCATGTTTTGACTTTTTATCTGTTCAATGTTTATGTATATAAGAATGGACCACTTCTATATATTTTCAACCAATGATTGTTAAGGTAATGAACTAGTACAAATTAATGGTTGAACCAAATATGTTAAACATGAACCGTAGAAGTTCATAATTAGTAAATCACACTTATGAATCTCTTAACGATTTTCAATATGGTTACATTTGCATAAATGATCTACTTAACCTAGACTGGATGGTCAAGATATGAATATAAAATCCACAAGTGAGATCAACTAAAAATTCTTTAACTAGTTCTCAAATAGAGGTCTTTATTAAAAGGGCTCACATGTATAAAAACTAAGATAAAAGGCTGAAACGACAGAAAAGGGAAGACAATGATTCCAACTTTGTAAACTAGTATAGGCCACGGTTTGGAACCACATCAAGTAAGAAATTACGTTTCTCTTGAAAGTTCAATTGAAATGAAATGTGAAGGGAGCAGTTTGATATCGTTGTTAATGCAGTCGACCAAAATTTTTGAATCCCCTTTTACCTTCAAATATTGTATCCATGAACCACTGCAAATTTTTGACAATGATTAGCACAACACGAATAATATTCGAATCATCTATGTGTTTAGTCGAAGCCATAAACGAAAGACCGTGGCCATCTTCATCACTAAATCAATAGATTTTTTTGGTGAGCAATGAATAAATTCATCAATCAAGGACAAGTCTAATTACACAACCTGCAAAAACGTAAGACCGAAAAGTTCTTAATAACAAAGAGCAGATGTCTTCAACTTCATGTTCATTATTTGTATTATATTTCATTCAGATTTCAGGGTGTAGAACCAATGCAATTTAGATGGAGGGCAAATCAAATCTGGGGAAATATCAACAGAGTGGTTCTGCAGCGAAAGAGGAACCTACTAGGCCCTGGACAGTTTACCATGGACTCAAATTCGCGATTGGAGTTATTCCTTGCCCTGACGTACTCTTTTTGTTAACATATTTTCTTTGAGAAATTATTTTTTGTACCCAGAGTATCACGTGGCATATGGTCTCTTTTAATTTCATTGGTCAAACTGTTTCATCTCTATTTCTCTGATTGGTGTATTTAATTATTTTTATATATTTTTTTTCACCTCATATTGGTCCCCATATAAATCTGAATGATTTGATTGGTGGGGAACACCAAATGACAGTGCGACGTGGTGTTCCGGGTAAAAGGAATAATTACTCATATTTTCTCTTTTAATTTAGGGTGAGGAATCAGAGGATGCGTTTATGAGGGAGCTGGATAGTTTCTACAAGGACAGGTCCTTGAAGGTCCTTGGAATTTAAAGCCCCTAAGTTGTGTGGAGAACGAAGAACCACCGAATTGCCTCAAGTAAGTATCTGTTGATGAGTATTGCTTTTACTGTTGGAATTATGTGTGTCTGAGCTGAGAAGTGGACTAAATTTCTGCACTTTTTTCTTTAGCGATACAAGTTATGAAGAGCTGTCGTTAGATCTAGTTGTTATAATGCGTTATGTCTTCTCCAAATTACATTTGGAGAGAATTTAATTTGGTACGTGATAAAATGAATCTTACCCCTGTTCTTGGCCGTAGTGAACCTATGTAGTATGTATGGCAGTGCAGCTTGCAGCAGGTATCTAATCTGAAGTAAAAATAAAACTTGAAATGAATTCATTATTTTTGCTCCGAATTTGATCTAACCAGTTAAGAGTTATTTGTTGTTTGTGGTTCATATGAAATTATTTGTTGGTTTATGATAACATTTCTTGAAAGAATTGTTAGAAACTTTTCACTAGTTATAGTTTTTCTTTTTGAGTGGAGGGCATGTAGCCCAATTTTATTACGAGAGTGTATTCCGTACACCGGAAGAAAACAAAAAAATAGAAAAAACAGAAGTGAACTGTGCATACATCTGACGGTGAGGAGACGAGTGCGGCACTATTCATCTCAATTGAACGGTGTGGATTTAACAGGTCATTTGCACCGGCGGTGCACCGAATAATTTTCATTTTATTACTGTTGAATGTGCTTACAATCAAAGCTTAGAAGACCTCTAAGAATAAAAGGAATAGTCATTCCAGCTAGTTTGCCCTACAAAATCAAAGGCTTCACTTGCTAGTGTCTCTGTACCACTTCATTTGCAGTTCCAGGGGTGAAAGCAATAATCATATCATCTAATGTTTTCACCAAGTTGGGAATATCAACCAGCAGATTACCATGCTCCAAACTTGGTAGTCACCTAGCTAGTTGTATCTCTGAAACAGCAACTGGACAGTCAGTCTCAACTATACAGTTGTTAAAACCATGTGATTTCAGCCATATGAGATTTGAATGAGAGCATGAGAGAATGCTTTTTGCAGTTGGACAATCACAGAAGATATGTACGTTGTTTCCATATGAGTGAGAATATGATAAACAATGCAGCGTACCTTGCTAACATTTAGTGATCAATTGGGTCCTAGTAGGGAGCAAATCATTACATGGTCGGTACACAAAATGAAGGACTTTCCTGGTTATATGAATGCAACTCCAGACACTGGTTATAGAAAAGTCTGTTCGACGCACCACCGTCATTATGGGAAAACCAGCTTCTTCCTTCCATTTTTTTTAAACCAGAGAAATGACCATCATCGATAGGCTTTTCACCATATTCTTACAAGCTTTCAGTAAGGCATCTTGAATGCAGTCAGGAGGTGTGCAAATCAGAAGTGTTTATCTGTGTCTTCAAAAGCCAAGCTAGCTAACCTATGTGCCACTCCATTACAAGATCCTGGAGCATGGCCAATCTTAACAGAAGGTACATTGTTTAAAGCCACCTTTATATCATCAAGCAAACCACCAAAGTAAGCAAGTCATGCCTAATAGAAGCTATGTCTACAGTAGCCTCCAGACACAATCGGTTTCCATGAAGGCATTGGTTACCTTCATTCTTTCATGGCCAAAAACTCCACTTGTTTCACAGCCACATTTGTGACCGGAATAGCAAAGGCTGTCGTGAACATCCCATCTTTATCTATAAGCATTAGGACACCACCTAGTCCATTATGTTGGTTTGGAACATTCCAAGTCTCCCTCCACATTGATGAGCTCACTTACCCGATTAGCACAACATTGCTTAGGTTCCTGAATCCATTATGTGAATTTGTGAACCAATTCCAACCTGCCATTGAATCCCAGCTTTAAGGACTGGGTCTGCCTTGAATTATACGCATCCAACTCTCCAAGAGAAAGAAGGTGAGTCTCCCAGGACAAACTGGATTGCTGACAAGACTCCATCCTTGTTTTGCTAACATTGCTAAGTTGTAAAGCATATGGTCTTCAACCCCATACCACATCGCCTTCATCTTAGTGAGATAGTCTTTCCCAACAACGCAGAAGTATCTTCTTTTTCTCTTCTGTTCATCTGGTTAATCCTAATCAAACAAAGATTACACCAAAAAGAAGGCTGCGAAAGATTTGGTTCTATTATTTTGCATGGGGACACATTATCTAATTATCTATGTATAATCTGCCAACTTTTTGTTGTTTGGTTTTGGAATGGAGCATGAGACAACCATTCGAAGATGATAACTAAACTATAACTAGCTAATCTATGTGCCACCGAATTGACCTGTCGAGGAGGAAATTGCAGGTAGAAGCCTCTATTAGCAGCTAGGGTCTCTTTAATCTCTAAGATGAGAACACCAATAAATCAGTTTCAGGAGAGTTGATAACATTCACTCCACAACTGAATCCGTAGAGTGCATAGCTTGAAGAAATTCATCCCCATACCTCTAATTCTGAATGAAGAGATGAGTTAACATGTGCAAAACCAACCAAGAACTGACCTTGGGAGTTTCGGAGAACACCCCCAAAACTACCTTGAGTAACATCAGGGAGGAAAGAACCATGCACATTGAGTTTCACAGTTGTCCCTAAGGACTGAAAGGAGGTTGCCAATGTTTTCGCAACTTCTGCCGAGCAGGTGCTGTAGGTATAGAGGAGAGTGATTAAGCTTTGAGATACTCTTCATACCATGACATGGCACAGATGGCAGCCCTATCCTTTTGAGTTGTTAGCTACTGTATAGTATATCATTTTCAAAAGAGCTACTGTATAGTAGAAAAACTAACATTGATCAGTACCCTTTGCAGTTGGATAACATATGAAGGTGTTCTTTGAAGTTTGAACTAACATCGATCAGTACCCTAAACATTTCCCCTGTAGCCAAGTTATCCTTCGTTACATAAACAGATTCTTTTTCACTGAGCAATTATATTTGATGATTGAGCAGGGAACATAAGAGCCGCACTGAACTAGTGAGTGAGGACATTCCAGCTGTAGTAAATTGAGGTTTTTTTCTTCCTGAAGGGACCAATGGTAAATTACTAAATTGAGTTGGTTAATTTGTTGGAAGAATGAATGGGTGTTTCAATATACAGTTTTGCTAAGGGAAAAGTAAGAAGCTCATTACATTCTTCTCAGCAGTTGGTGTAGACCTAGAACGAGCCTCACGTGTCTGAAACAAAAAAAAATTCTCCCATTCTCGTCCGGCTGCGCAGCGGCGCAGGGGTGGGCCTCTGCCCTCATTGGTGCTAGTCGAGTGCGGCCGGACAGGAGAACATTGAAGAAGCAAGCGTCTGGATAGGCATGGTGGAGAGGTTTCCAAGCTGTCTTTGGTTTTCAATCAGAGGAGGCATTGTTTCGAGGTGAGTTGGCTAGCCTAAGGTTGGCGTGCTCAGGGACGGGCTGGTTCGTGTCGGCGGAGCGTCAGCGAACATCTGGGGGTGGCGACTGGCTATGCGACGGTGATAGGATTTGGTTTTTCAGGTGAGGTTGTCTAGGTCCGATCTGAACTCGATCTTGTGTAATCGGTCTCGGTTTCAAGTTTTGCTTCGAAGCCTTCTTAGTTTTCAGAGGTTTGGTGGATTCGGGACAGATCATCGTGTTGGTCAGAAGGGGTATCAAGTTTCCTACCTCGACGGTGGTGCAGGCTCTGTGGCGACGCTAGTGGTGCAACGCAGGTGGTGGTGTAGTGGTTTTCTGGACTGGGCGGAGCAGATCTGGATCCACCATGGGGCTGGCTTGGTGGGCTTAGGTCTGGGGCTGGTGTTGGGCCACTTTTGATCCTGTGTTGGTTTCAGGTTTTTTTAAGGTTTTGTTTAGGGTTTATGTTTGGTTTTTGTTTAGGTATAATGAGTCGTCTCTCCTCTTTTGAGCGAGAGTTTATTTGGTTTGGTTGATGTCGCTGGTTAGTGGTCCCTCCTCTTTGAAAGAGAGTTTTGATTGGTTAGTGGTCCCTTCTATTTGGGAGAGAGTTGTTACAGGTTGATGTCTTTGGTAGTGTCATGGGATGAGTCATGGTTATGGTGTCGTTTCTAGGGACTATATTATTGTCGGTTTGTTCTTGTTGTCAATGTGATGAAGAGGTTACCTGTGCATATATGATGGTAACTTTGACATGTAGTGTTTGAAAGAGTTGTTTCATCTAAAGGTTGACTGTGAGGATGTATCGGTACTTCTGGAATAGGTTAGGTTACTGTTGAACCCATCTTGGTTTTTGTCCACTGTAATCGTTGGGTTTTTCGGGTAGGTAGAGGAGAGTGGGGAATTTATTTTCACTACGGTTGTCACTCATGGTTGTAATCTGAATTCCCGTTAATGAAACTCTCTATTGATTGCTCTCAAAAAAAATGTTGGAAGAATGAGCATGTTTAAAGAAGAAAAATGTACCTGCCACCCTGGCCATCTAAAATTGTAGCATATCAGAACGAAGAAGCCGGTGCTATTTATATACACCTCCATGACACCAAATTACACCCATGCAAGTAACAGCTCCAACACAAACAACAAACAAGATCAAACAATCAACATCTCTCTCCCACATATTAAAGGGAAAGAGATTAATATTTCTCTATAGCATTCTTTCGCTCTAATTTTATCTCCATCTCTCTGACCTAAAATTAATTATGGGATGTGGGGATTCAAAGCTCGCTGTTGCCACCAGCAATGCCATTCTGCGCCGCAAGAATTCCAATACCGGGGAGGCCGCTAAGAAGAGCAAAAACATCCCCGGAACCACCACGGATTGTGACAACAGTGTAGCAATCTCAAAGGGACAACAACAACAACAAGCAGCTGAAGTTGTTAATAAGGACAATGTAGGTGTTGGGGTGGCTGATGATGTGAAGGACATCAATGAAAACAAAAAGGAAGATGGAGGTGGCAAAGAAATAATAGCCAAAGGTGACAACAAGGAGCATGAAGCCAGGAGATTGATAGCATCTGAAGAGTCACAAAGGGATTTCTTTTCAACAAGAAAATTAGATGATGAAGGGATTGATGCGCTTATTTCTGAGGGAAGATCTGGAACATCCGATTATTGCACTCCGCGCCATGGACCTGGAAGTAAGGGAAACTTGTTCTCCAAGGTTGATGATCAGGAAGGCAAAGTTGTAGAGGAGGACAAAGAATTGTTGCCTGCTGCTGAAGAAACAAAACCAGCTGTTGATACGACGTCGTCCTCAAAAGAAAATACAGGTTTGTGATCATATTGACCCAAATTTGTTTCATTATTGCAATACTGCAACTGCATAATTAATCCTGCATTCTAACATAGATTTCCCCTAATTAATCAGAGTTAAAGGCGTAAAGCCACAAATTTGGTATTGGTGTACGACAGGCATTTTGCTCTTAGCTCATGAACTTTTGCTTTGAAGCAATTCCATCAAACACCTTTTCCAAACTCCTCTGTAGAAAAATCCAACAAGAACAATATTGGGTTAATGATGAGGTTAATTGAACCCAAAAAGCATCATGTGGAATTGCAAGAGCGCCTGCTTATTAATGGTCGAAAGTAGCAGACGATCAACATAACATATCAAACTATCTAGGACGAAAATTCATTACTGCGATGCTTAATTATGATACCTTATACCAGTGAATGACTGGTTGTTTTCTACTTTAATTATCAGATTAACGAGTAATCAGTTGCTAATGTTTCCTCTGCTTATATATGTATGTGTATGTATGTGCAGGAGGAGAGGATGCAGTACTAGTGGAAGAGAAATTGGATAAGGAAACTGCAGAAGTGGAAATCAAAACCACTACTGCTGAAGCCAAAGTTTCTAGTCCTGCTGCTTCTAGCCTTGCTGCTGAGGAAGATAAGAAAGAAGAAGAGTTAATGTGAATGTATTTCTACATAGAGGTTGTGGTTGAGTTTGGGTGATTTACCATACATGGATTTGAAAACAAGCTAGCTATGCATCTAACTAACATGTTGGGAATTGTATACTAAATAGTACCGTGTATAAATGACTTCCGCGTATCAGAATTCTTGAAATTTCGATCATATGTGCCACATCTAACAAGCAGCTGAAAAAGTCTTTTGGTAGTAAGATTTAAAGAAACCATTGAATTTTGTATATCTATACTAAGATCCCGTAAGAGCTCTCACTCCAATTTGGATGAACAAGACATCCTAATCCAATGTTATAAAGCCACGAATAAGGCTCTCTGAATGGTCTGAAAGAAAGGAGCTCTTCCATAATATGGTCATAACAAACGTGTGGGATTCAAAAAAAAGAGGGTTCAAGGTTTAGGGTGTGAAGGATTGGTCTAGCAATGCTCATATATTGGTCATAAATTGCCCGGCAGCCGGGGTGGAGGGGCAGCCGGGGTGGATCCAGCCCGATTTTGTCTGGGCTGGAGCCCAAGTGAAGTTTTGATACCCAACAAAAAAACCTACATCATTTAGTGGTAGAACAACTTATACCGTAGAAAAATATACATATTATTTGGTGTGAAAATAGATTTTCTTCGAACATGCAAGTTTGAGGCGTGCCAGTACCTATGGGTTAGATACAACCTTGATCTTCGACACTTGTTTGCCTTCTGACTTCTCTTCAAACGATTGTCGTACAGGCGTTGGCCAGGCCTGCACTTAGGTTCTTCTTAGACGACCTAGCTGAAGAGTAACTAGCATTTTTCTCCTCATCTTACGAAGTTGACGTTTCTTACTCAGACCGGTGCAGTTGAGTAAAGTTATAAACAAGAATCACGGTGCGTTCACCAAATGATCTTCTGACAAACTGGAGATATTTGCTAAGGTTATTCACCTTAACAATGGTTTGCGGGTATTCACCGACGGATCGGTCTTTATGAAGCGGTGGTGGACTGTTCGCTCACGGATGAGGCTTTGATAAGTAGCAGCGGGGAATGCTCACGGATGAGGTTTTGATGAGTAGCAGCGGGGAATGCCTATGGATAGGGCTTTGGTGGTACAAAAAGACTCGGGGAATCTTTATGGTAGAGATGCTCCGGGGAGGCTTGTTTTGCAGTGTGCAAAAATTGTACTGATTGATTGAGATGTAGATGTCCCTTCTTCCTGCACCTTGACCCCTTTAAATAGTAGATACTAAGGTTTGTTCTTCCTTACAGACCAAGGTGTATCAAATCTTATTTAGATCATTAGGAGATTCTTTAAACAACCACAAATCCTTGTTAAGCATGACCTAAAAGAGGAAAGAGAAAACATTAATAATAACAAATACCACAAGAATCGGTCAAATGGGCTCTCATGCAAAGCATTGTCGGAGAATATAATTTTGGCCCAAACACATATAGTGTAAATACTTGCATCAATTTGAGTCTAGTTCAGTTCATTATGCGCGTTGAGTTACTCTTATCCCTTCACGGGTTCGACTTGCTGTGAATACAATGTATTGTTTTTGACCTTTTTTTGCTATTTCCTTAATTTCTTCAATTTTCACTTATTTTATTTTTTGCTTGCTTCATACACAGCTAAATTAAGATAACAAATTAAAACAACTGAATTTTTTCTTGCTTCATACACAACTGCTTCGTTCTTATATGGGACTGAACGCTGTCATAAGTGACAGTTGTCCAACCAACACTGGTCAAGATAGCTCACCCACTGTACAAGCTGGCAGCCCTAAAACAATGCATTTAGGGCACTGTAAAAGAAAGAGAAGTAAAAGGTTCTCCTAGCTGTAACAGGAAGCTAGAGTTACTATCCTAACAGTTCTCCCCTCTACATAAAACACTTGTCCTCAAGTGATCAGAAGGTTTTTTCAGTAACCTTGGTACCACACTCCCTCAACTTTAAAATCTGGAAATCTCTCTCTAATGACATTAGCATCCTCCCAAGTTGTTTCCTCTTTAGAGGTGTCAGACCAATGAATTAACCATTCCACACCAGCTGCATCATTTTTCTTAAAAATTCTCCTGCCCAAGATAGTTGCAGGGTTCCATTTAGAATTTTGTGGATCCATAATTGAGGACAGTTGAGGGGACACACTTGCAAAACTCCCAACCTTCTTCTTGAGTAATGACACATGAAAAACAGTGTGAATTTTGGTTGTTGCTGGTTGCTGTAACCTGTAAGCCACTTGACCAATTCTCTTAGTGACTTGAAATGAACCAAAATACCTAGGAGATAACTTGTGCCAAACTGCTTGATTAGCTATGGATGGCGGTTGATAGTTATACAATGCCTGAAAATGGCTCATCTAGAGAGTTGAATGATGAACTGAATTGTACCACTATTCAGCCCAAGGGAGTTCTGTCACTCAAGTGTGAGGTTTCTCTCCTGCCAAACGCCTCAGATACTATTCCAAAGCTCATCGGAGCTAATTCCACAAGAGAATCATCAATCCACTGTTGTAGGACCTGGTAAGGACAGTTGAGGTGCTGCTGCAGTGGCTCATTTGTTTATTGCTAGCAACAGAAGGTGCATGTCAGCTACTATCGAGGTCACCGTATTCAGAAGCTCAGTGACAGTATCTTGCAGCATCGTGACCTTCTCTTCCACACCGTTCACTGACTCTTGCATAGTGTCGAATCGAGCAGTAGTTTCCTCCTAGTGAACTTCAAAATCAAATTCCAGGTTCGTAAGCTCCACAAGAGCTGATTGATTTCGTTTAATGTTCACCATCGGCCAAAATCGAGGGCTATGATACCAAAATATTAGGATTTGAAACCTACTACTAGAATTTGAGTGAGAATTGCAAAGTACAACGAAATTAAGATAACAAATTAAAACAATTGAATTCTTTCTTGATTCATACACAACTGCTTCGTCCTTATATGAGACTGAACGATGTCATTAGTGATAGTTGTCCAACCAACACTGGTCAACACAGCTTACCAATTGTACAAGCTGACAACACTAAAACACTGTGTTTAGGACGATGTAAAAGAAAGAGAAGTAAAAGGTTCTCCTAGTTGTAACAGGAACCTAGAGTTATTATCCTAACAAATATCTAGTTTCAACCATTCTCGGATTCTAGTTATACCTCCAAGTCGTTCGGATCATGCCCCTCATTTGCTGGAAGTTCGTAAAGAAAAACCAAACTGTGATCAAGAGAAGCGAGTTTACCAGTTTGAAGAAAGTTGGTTCAGCGATCCAAATTTTCTTGCAGTTTTAGAGCGTTCTTGGGCACCGCCTCAAGCTGGAAGTCCAATGGTACAACTATGTCAAAAAATCAAATACTCTAGGAGATCTTTAATTCAAAGGGATCAGACAAAGTTTAGAGGTAAAAGTAAGGAATTGGAGGAGATGAGAGCTTCTCTCCATACCCTTATGCAGAAGCCTTACGATGAGAATGACCGTGAGGAGAAAATTCAATTTTCCCAAAAACTGAATGAGCTACTGTCCATAGACGAGTTTTCATGCTCCTGATAACAATCTTTATATGTACAAAAACACATTGAATTCAAACTACTCATAACTGTGGTCATCATGGTTTGAATTCACTTGCAAACTCTCTCAGTGTTCTTGAGTGGTGCATATGATTGGCCTTGGTGCTGTTGAAACAATATAATATCAAAAACAACAGAAAATGAAAAGAAGTTTGCATTAGTGTCCGTAGAATTGTTTATTCATATTAGTAATTATGTATTGCATTGATGTTCTAGATTTTCTATGACAATGCTCATTTTCATATTCATTGCATGTATATTATAAGGTTGGGCTCGGGCCAGGCGATTCAGGCTTTTTTCAAGTTTGCAGCCTGATTGGGCCTGGACTGATTTTTTCTTCAGGCTATTAGGTTTTTTTCGAGCCCAAGCAGGAATATGATTGTTTGACTACTATTTTACAGTTTGCAACCAAATTATTTAGAACCTGAACTAGCAAACCACCTCTAACAAATTATTAAGAACAAAACTATATAGAATATCATCTTAAACTTAATCTTAAAAGGAAGTCCATAACATATGAGAATTGGGCAGGAGATTCCAAATCAGTTGGTCATATCAAAGATTACAAAGAACAACTGAAACATTGAATTTTCCTGACTCTGTATTGTTGTGCTTCTTCATACTTATGCTCTCAAAAGTGCTCCAGTTCCAACAGCACCACTGTAAACTACAGGGATGGCTTAATATCCTTGGTGCATATATCTGGAGTGTGAGGATCTCATAACCATATCCTGCCCATCAGTCACCTATAACTCTATTAGTGATATGAAATGATTTTATCTTAGACCAAAACACTATCATATTGCGCACACATACCAACATAATGTTGTCTTAAGGTATTTTGAAAGAAATACCATAAATTAGAAAAGTCTCCATCCAAATAGAAGCTAGCTAAATCCAAATGAATTGTCACATCCCGATCCTAGAATCATTTTACGGTTGGTTACTTTGGTCTTTTACCATTTAAAGTGACCGTTTAACCGTACAATGATCGTAAAGTTGACTTTTTGTTAAGTCAAGAATTTGGGAAACTTCCTTCTTGAAAGTTGTAGAGGGCGTCGTTACGAGTTCATGGACACGCAGCACGCTCAAATCGGAGTTCGTATGAGAAAGTTATAAACAAAAGTATAAAGTTACTATGCGGTAAACTGGCTATATATAGGAGTTACCGGGGTGAAAAATCAGATTTTTCACCCGGCCCATTTTCTCTCCTCTCCTGACGGAATCGCTGCCGGAGCTTTCGGCCGCCACAGCGCCGCCGTCCGGCCACCTCAGGCCACCGCACCGGTCCCAAAAGTTCGGCCTCCGAGTCTACTTCATTTCTAGGTAAGTTTTCCGACCTAACTCGCCGTAAATCGGGAGAAATTCCGACTTGTTCTTCATGTGTACAGTAGAATTTCGGGATCAAATTTCTCCCTCCCTAGATCACCATTTGATGAGTTCTTTATATGTTTAGGATGAGTTTTAGGTGTACTACAATCCCCTAGAATTTGGTAGCTTGATTCGAAGTGTGTAGGAAGAATTGAGGATTTGAAGTTTTGAAGTGTAAATTTTCGGGGTCTACTGTTCATCGAGTTTTTGACCTAGTTAGAGACCGAATTGGCCTTCGAGTTAAACTAGAAAGTTGTCCCAAATGTTGAGACGAAGCTACTGGTAAAATTTGGTGGCGATCCGAGGTCGGCCGAATTTTAGCCGGAATTTCTGCCGGCGGCCGCCGTCGGCGGCGGAGCCACTTTTTGGGCAGTTTTTCATGCCCATTAATTAGTACAAATTGTGAGGAGTCTATGGTTAAAATTTGGTAATTTTTGGAGGAGTTTTAGTTAGGTTTTGGAATTGTTCTAGTTTAGTATTATGGGCGGATAATTAAATATTATTCCGACCATTGATTATTGCCGGTTAAGGTTTAAGGACTCCTGAGGTATTGGTGAAGTGGTTGAATGGGTGTCCATAGTAATTCCACGAATTATTATGGGTGAACCTATTGTCAAGTGAATTATTAAAGAAAGTCGGTATGTTACGGTTGGGTAATCGGAATTAAATCTATTTGTTGAAAAGTTGTGAAAAGAAAGGAACTTGGTCAACTCTTGGTAAAATAGGATTCCTGGTCAAACTAGGAAAAGACCAAGTCAACTTTGGAATAACTAATATAATGGTTTGTTTGTACAGTCTCTGGTCGGACGTGAGACGGGCTCGACTTCGTGGTTAGTTCGAGGGTTTCGCTCGAGGAACTTTCCAAGCAGGAAGAAGGTCGCGATGAGTACTGTGAGTGGACCTTTGATTTAAATTAAATTGCATGCTTTATACTTTAATTGGTTTCTCCTGCATATTTGATTTCCTCTATTTATATGTTTTACGGTGATTTGGGAAAAGGGGATTTAAGGAGTTTAAAGGCAAACAAACCGGGAAAGAGGTTCATACCCATCCCGTGATTTTAAAGGATTTTTCCCGGGGTATGGTTTTATTGATTATCACCGTTTTGGGATAATGGAGGGGGATGTTTTTAAAGGAGAAATTTGGCTCACGGATTTTAAAGGGGTTTTCGATTTATTGTTTCCACGAGGTTTTACGAGGTCTTACAGGTTTTACAGGTTTTAAAGGGATTTTGAAAAAGGGAAAAGGATATAAGGATTGTTTGCTAGCATGGACCCTCTCCAGTTAGAGCGGGTACCATCTCTGGATAGAGCAGGTCAGGGACCTTCTCCGGTAGAGCTGGTCATTTGACCTTCCCGGATAGAGCAGGTCAGGACCCCCTTCGGTAGAGCGGGTCATTAGACCTTTCCGAATAGAGCAGGTCGGGTTTTCTCGTGGATGAGGTTAACACCCCACATAATTGTTTATAATTGAGCCAAGGCATTATTTGTGTTTTACGCATGCGGATTTTCCTAGGAAAACTTAGAGGGAGAGCATTAAAGGAATTAGAGCTTTTATATTTATTTTTGTCCACTCACCCTGACAGTTTTTCAATGTTTCTCCCCTGGGCCCTTCGTTTTCAAATGCCCAGTGGTGCAGGGTTCTCGAGCGGAGGTCGTGCGCGTACAAGAGTCGAGGCATAGTCGATCAATCCGTTGCCGTTGAAATTCTTTAGGGTAATCCTCTAGTAGACTGCTCTGACTAACCCAGTATAGCTAATTAAGTAGGTTAGGGAGCAGGATGCCTTCATGAGTTAGGGTTTGTTGTAGATACTCATGGAAGTGCTGAGTTGGATTGTAGGAAGGGTTGGCCATTTCAAGGGGGTTTCGGTAAGAAGTTCCCTTGGGGTGGTCCCCGCAGGATTTACTTCGAGTTAAAGGGATTTAACTCAGGGTGGGTCCTGACATGAACCATAAACATATGAAATACAAAAGGAAACAGTTACACCGATGTATAACGATGCATATTCATATACAGCTAGGTATGACTAGGTACTTACGATGATCTATGGACACAAAGGGCATGTTTACTAATCTGGAATGAAATTGAGAGCGGCAGAATTGATTACGGGATGAGTGAATTCTAACGTTTACTAACATGTCAATGTATTGGAATGAGGTGGGTCTCACTTGTTTATTAGGAATCAAGGTTATGGAATCAATTTTTTCTTCCAAAAATGTTCCCACATAATTAAAATATTTTCAACTTACACAACCATATATATATAGGAAGCTTCAAGTGTGGACGTCCACACCAATTTTTTGGTGCGGATTTCCATTTTTGAACCACTTCCCAATCGAATTTCCTCAAACTTCCTTCTAGACATATCTAGATCATCTTGTGTAGATCATCTCTACAACATTTCAGCCAATTTGGTGATCGAGAAGGCCCTCAAACTTGCGTTACAAAACCGACGGACAGAATTCTTTCCGGTTTGTCCATCAGTTTTGTAACGCAAGTTTGAGGGCCTTCCCGATCACCAAATTGACTGAAAATTTGCAGAGATGATCTACACAAGATGATCTAGATATGTCTAGAAGGAAGTTTGAGGAAAATCGACCAGGATGTGGTCCAAAAATCAGAAATCCACACAAAAAAAAGGTGCGGAGGTCCGCACCTGATCCTAACTGTCTATATATATAGATAGAAATGAGAACCTGTTCACAAATTTGACTACATTGCCACATCTTATGGCTTCATAGGTAACCTAATGGAGAAATGAGAATGTTAGTTTACAAAAACTTTACTAAAACATTTAAAAAATCCGTACAAACAAAGCAAATTTATATCTCCACTCTAACTCCTATAATGCGAAGCGTGCTTTTGGTGTCAAATGTTTTACAAAAAAATTAAATTTTCTAAAAAAACCCATTTATTACTGTTTATGTAGAAAATATGTGGAAAGGGTATTACGGTAAAATACAAAATAGATAAACTAAACACATAAATTATCAGGTGTCAATAGAGAAATATAAGAAAGATGATGATAAGATGGTAACGGTTCTTTTCACTTTTAGTGGAGCAATTTTAATTTTTTTTAATGAGAAGGCTTTGCCCATATTAAGAGGCCAGTTCTAACAAAAAATCAAGATCACGTTTGAGAAAATTTCTTTGGACCCTAATTTTAGAGATTTTTTTTATCAACAAAATAAGATTTTAATATTCTATCAACCTTATAGACTATTAGGGATCGGTTCCCACAGACAAAATTTTTAAGTTTTGGTGTTTTTTTAGACCAAATTACCCTTGATTCTTATCTCTCGTCTTTTTATCTTCCACTCTTCATTTATCTTTCTTTTAGGTATCTCTCTGGACCACAATGCTCGACAATAGAGGTGGCAAACGGGCCAGGCTGGGCCAGCCTATTTAATCGGGCTTCGGGGCTGTGTTTAGGCCGGCCCACGTCTTAACGGGTTCGGGCCCGGGCCGACCCATTTACTCAAATCTAAGGCCCAGCCTAGCCCACGGTCCAAGCTCATAACATATTGGGTCGTGCTCAGATCGGACCCATTAATGGACCTGTTTGTAGTTAAAAATAGAAATTAGTCCAAAATTGATATCATAGTATACAAAAACAAAAACAAATGAAAACTAACTCACATTTTCTATCGATCATTTGTTTTCTTTGCCAACAAACTAAAGAAATATATGATATATGAATCATATGATAATTATTTATACTTGATAATATTTTAGCAAAACTCTTTATGGGTCTAAGAGAATTAAAATGAATAATTATTAGTATTTATAAGTTATTGTTCACACTTAAAACAAACTTTATATTATTTACAAATATATAATTTTATATTATAAAGAAAATATATATATTTTAAAGCGGACCAAACCGTGGGTCTTAACTTATCGTGCTTGGGCCGGACCGGGCCTATAACGAGCTCGGACCGGGCCAGTGGACTCATTTTTCTCGGCCTAACCCATTAAGATAACGTGTTTGGACCGTACCGGACCAGTAGCATGCTAATGCCGTGCCAGACCACTTTTAAATGTGCCGTGCTCGTGTCGTGTTCATGCATTACGGCCCGTTTACCACCTCTACTCGACCATGACATTTTGTCTTAGCCACATCGACGAGGACTAGGTCACCGTGGCCGACAACTCAGAAACCCTGTCTCGGTGACTTTGAGGGTCCAAGCAGAAAGGCAAGTCATGCTTAGCGTCGAGGTACAATACAATCTCCAGAGAGGTATGGAACTCCGAGCACTTCACTCTCCAGCGACCGGCTAAAATTGATTGGTTTAAGAGCCCGCCGGATTTGTTGTATCTTGGGCGTGGCGAGCTAAGGCGACATTGGGATTGGTGCTGCAGGGAGTGGACCAGGGCGGAGAAGGAGGTAGGTGAATTGGGCTTTTACTTTGTCAAGCATGCATGTCCTCTGTTTTGGGTTTATTTTGGGAATTTATATCTTTCTCTCTATTTGTTTAATAGTTGTTTCTGTGATCAATTTTCATGCTTTAAAAACCCAGATGTTGTGAATGTGTGTAGTGTGCACTGATTAATGATATGATGGTTGCGATTAGTATTCGAGATCAATGGTCTAAAAGGCGCTAGGCGATAGGCGGGCGGCGACCCATAGCCTAGCGCCTGGACAGCCTAGGCGGGGACTAGGCGGAGATTAGACGATTTACTTTTTTATATATTTATTAATTAAAAATATATATTTTATGTATTACAATATTCGAAAACAATCAAATATGGATAAATTATTCAACATAAATCTTTGTAGATATATTTATAAAATAGATTATAGCCAAAATTTAGCATAACTTCATGTACAAGTGAGCAACAACAATAATAAACACATAGACTTCTGATTCTAAAAACATCATTTACTTTTATACTCTCATGCTCCCCACAATGTAACAGCCCCACCACCAAATGTAAATAAAATTAACCGGAGAGCTATGAACCCTAGGCGGCAAGGCGGTGTCTAGGCGGGCTAGGCGGCGATTAAGCGGGTTAGGTGACAGCCTAATTGCCCACAGCCTGACACAAAAGCCTTGAAGAAAAGCGAGGCGGCTTGTTGCAGCCTAGAGCCTAGGCATGGACTAGGCGGTGCTAGACGGGGCCTTTTAGAACCATGTTCGAGATCATGTTTGTACTAGGTTCAATTGGTTTGTGATATGCCAGGAAAAATTATCATTATGTTCAATTAGTTTGCATTAATGTTTCATAATGCATATAACTCAGAATGTTTTGAAATTTTTATTTTTTCAAGAGCAGTTTATGTGATCACCGTTTAAGAACCCAGATGCTACAGTGCTAGATTAGCAGTTTGTCATGAGTGTGTTGCATGCATGTATCAACTGAAGTTGTTGCAGCTCTTGGTAGATGATCGGCAAAAACGAGTTGTGATTGTGTGTACTGTGCATTGATTACTGTTGTGATGTTTGCTGATGGTTCGATTAGTTTGTGATATGTAAGGAAAAATGATATTCTCACTGATTGTGTTTGTGTAGATGATATTTGATTTTAGCCCCAGGGATGATGTTGAAGTGAATCTACACAAGGCTTGGACTCCGGCAACTTATGTTGGTCCTTTATGGGAAACTCTTTCTTGGTCCGTTATGAGAGTGCAAATAACGGTGATGAAAGAACGGTTGTGTCATACTATCAGATTCATCCTCGCCCTCAATAATAAGACGAAAGAATTATTGACTTGATGTCAACGGTTGATGCATACCATGATATGAGTTGTTCAACACCAAGTGGTTTCCATTTCGATATTCATATTTCTACCTGAACGCAACAAGATTACCAAACGACTCTGTACCACAATGTGGAATTATCCCTATATTTTATTGCCTCTAGTAAAAGGGAGAATGTCTTCTGTCAATGTGTTTAACTCTGTGTTTAAGGAAGGTGGATTTTTATTTTTTTTCAATTTAATGACCATGCGTTCCTCAACTCTTGTGATATTGCTTAAAAGTTTAGGTGAGAGCTTGGTTACGCTACACCACCATCGTCAGGGCATATCTGCAACCTCAACCCTGAAAGACTGACAGTGGACACGTGCCTGTCACACCAGCCTCCAAGTATGGATTTCCACAAGAATTTACAGATCGCGAACCAAACGAGGCCTGTTGGTAGCGGGGATCGAACTCAAATGAGGTCTCCACCACAGCCCGCCCTTGCCAACTGAACCAAACCTTGTTGGCATGCGTTCCTCAACTCTTGAAAAGATACATGTTGTATAAACTTTTGTATGTTGAATGTACTGGATGGAAACCAGAGTCAGCCTTGACCTCTTCTTGTGCTATATGGCTTCAAGATATTGGTAGTATCAGAAGTCGTCCTTTAGTTTGTATTTCTCAAACCCTCTATGAATATTTCCATGATGTTTGATTTATTATGATCCTTTACAATCCTTTGATGATATGTAATTGAGAATTTAAAGGAGAAACATGGTGAAATTCGATATTGAGACCTACTGTCCCCAATAGACCCTTATACTACCTCAGTGGACCCCCTACTACCTCTCTAGTAGACCCATACTGCCTCAATATATACCATCTGACGGACCCTCTAGTTGCCCACAAATGACCCTCATACTGCTCCCTAGTAGACCCCTTATTGCCCCTAATATTTACACTCTGACGGACCTTCTAGTTACCCATAATTGACCTTCCTACTACCCTTCAATAGACCCCCTACTGCCCCGGACCTCTTGTTGCCCTAATTGACTCTCTAGTAGACTCTCATACTACCCCCAATATATACCATTTGACGGATTCTCTAGTTGCCTCTAATTAACCATTTTACTGTCCCTAGTAGACCCTCCTATTATCCCCCTATTAGACCCCCTACTGTCACCTAGTCGACTCCCTTATTGCCGGAATCCCATCAAAGATCGTCGGAGTTTGGTCAACAGACGTACGAGTCCGATCAACGGTCATCGATAATAAAAATGCGGTTATAGAATCTTTATTTTATAATAGACTATTATAATGATCCATTATATTTTATTTATTAATAGTATAATTATGTTTTGTTGTTTAAGTTAACTTTTAGAAATTTTAAAATTTTATTTTAGTGGGAATAAATTTCTGAAAATTTGAGGGAGTGGTATTATTTCTTCACGTTTCCCTTGGCGGGAAATTCTCATATTTCCCACACCGAACTCTTCTCAGCCGCACATCTGAGCCTTTATAATCCCACGGCCATCACTAAATCTATAAATACCCAAAGCCAAAGCAAGTCTCCCACATTTTCCCTTCACCCAAAAATCCGAGCCCTATTCCTTTCTCAGTCGCTCTTTCTTTCCCTAATACCAAACCCTCGATCTCGGAATCCATGGCGCGACCCCCCAAGCCGGTCTCTTCCGACGAAGCCACGTCCAATTCCGAGGAGGAGCCGATCATCGACGAAGAGGACGAGGAGGAGCTCGAGGCCGTCGCTCGCTCCGCCGACTCCGAAGATGAAGAGGCCACCGATGACAACTCCGACGACAAGGCGGCCCCAGCGGAAAACGATGACGAGTTGGAAGAAGATGAGGTGTAGTCTCGATTCTCTCCTTTAAGTTTGTTTTGGTTGGATCTGAGGTTTGGTGCGGTCATTTGTGTGCCCTAAAGTTTGCTTTTTGTTTTGTGATTTTTGTTGCTTTGGTGAGTAGTGGTTTAGGGATTGATTAGGTTTGGGTGTTGCGATTGCGAGGGAGAGAGAGGAATGATGGGGCCTGGGGTTTTTGAACTGATTTTTTCTGCATGTGCCGTTTTTGGAAGCTAGAACTGAGAACTGATCATAGGAGAAGAAAATGTTAGATTTTTTGGGAACAACTTGGCTTTGTCTAGTAGCTTAGAGTTTCTAGTGTGGCTTTGAATGTTTGATACTGTAATTCATGTGCATTTGCGTTTGATTGTTTGAAGTTTGCTGGTTTACTGCCCAAATTATTGTGGGTAGACTTGGTCATCGCTCATCATTTGCTCTGTTGTACACGATTGATTTTCAGGATGGAGGTAATGAAAGAAATGCTGAGGTGAGCAAACGCGAGAAGGCCAGGCTTAAACGCATGGAACAGATGAAGAAGCAAAAGATTCAGGAAATTTTAGATGCACAAAATGCAGCTGTGGATGCTGACATGGTGAATATTTGAATGCTTTAATTTGGTGGCAACATTTGCTTGTTTCTCACTATTTGTAGTCTATACTCTATAGTATATGGTGGTGGAGCTAATTGGTTTTGGTGGTATGATGACAGAACAATAGGGGGAAGGGACGGCTGCAGTATCTTCTGCAGCAAACAGAGTTGTTTGCCCATTTTGCCAAAGGTGATCCATCTGCATCCCAGAAGAAGGGGAAGGGAAGGTATGTTTGATCACTTGAAGTCATGTCTATACCAAATTGGTAGTGTGTCGGGTTACCAATTATTATGCTGTCAGTTTATTACATTTGAGAAAGAGAACAAATAATAACCAAAATGTCTCGTTATAATTGCTACAATAAGTTGGCAAGTCTTCAATTGGTTGCAACTGACTGCATGAGTACGTTAGATTCACGCTCACTTTACCATTTATCCATACTCAGGGGGCGTCACGCTTCGAAAAAGACTGAAGAAGAAGAAGATGAAGAATGCCTTAAAGAGGAAGAAGATGAATTAACTGGGACAGGAACCACACGGCTCTTGACACAACCTTCATGTGAGATTTTTCTTAATTTTTTGTTTCACTTGGATATTTAGTTTAAAATTTCCACAATGGTTTTTTTGATGTGTATAGATGATGCACATTGTTGAGTAAGTGTGGCTTGAAATTTGACAACTGTTATTTTTCTTGTGTGCAGGTATTCAGGGGAAGATGAGGGATTACCAACTTGCTGGTTTAAACTGGCTCATACGCCTTTATGAAAATGGCATAAATGGAATTCTTGCAGATGAGATGGTAAGCAACAAGTGGTGGCCTCTTAGGATCGACTGTTTTGTTCAGTTCGTGTTGATCCATGTACTTAACTTTTGTTTTTCAGTTGTAATGTCTCCCAGTTATTTCTTCTTTTATCATTCATTGTTGTTGCTTTATGGTCCTATATATTCAGGGTCTTGGTAAAACTTTGCAAACCATATCCTTGTTGGGTTACCTGCATGAATTTAGAGGAATAACTGGCCCTCATATGGTCGTCGCTCCGAAGTCAACCCTTGGAAATTGGATGAATGAGATTCGGCGTTTCTGTCCTGTTTTGCGTGCTGTGAAGTTTCTCGGTAATCCTGATGAAAGAGTAAGTCATTCTAATAAGTTGGTATTAGTGAAATCTATATTTGGATTATATTCTGCTCAGTTGTAATACTTTTTAATCTTGCAGAAACACATACGTGAGGATTTGCTGGTTGCTGGGAAGTTTGATGTTTGTGTTACAAGTTTTGAAATGGCCATCAAAGAAAAGTCTTGCTTACGACGTTTCAGCTGGCGATATATAATCATCGATGAAGCCCATCGAATCAAGAACGAGAATTCACTGCTTTCGAAAACAATGAGGCTGTATAATACCAACTACCGTCTTCTAATCACGGGCACACCACTTCAGGTGTGATTGTGATTTCAGTTTATTTTTTAAGCCAAGATACAATTTGTTTGATCTGAAGTTGTTTTCTTAATTCTTTCTTATATTGAACCCTGCTCTAAATTTCTGTATTATCCTGGATATATTTAAAAAGAAAAGATTAAAAATGGTGTATATACTTATTTGGAGGCTAATTAGAGTTCAGTCTTGATCGTTTCGGAGTAACAGCAATATTTCTTGCCTGATGTTTGGTTTACGATAAGATGTCTGATGCTTTCTCCCTGCATTATAACTTGCAGAATAATCTTCATGAACTATGGTCTCTGCTCAACTTTCTTCTGCCAGAGATATTTAGTTCTGCTGAAACATTTGATGAATGGTTTCAAATATCTGGTGAAAATGACCAGCAGGAGGTTGTTCATCAGCTTCACAAGGTAGGCCTAAATTCTATTCAGCTTTTGAGTATCGGTGTTCCTGCTTTTATTATTGCAATATCTTACCTGCATGTATGTTACCTTAAAGGTCCTCAGGCCATTCCTTCTCCGAAGGTTGAAGTCAGATGTTGAGAAGGGTCTGCCTCCAAAAAAGGAAACTATACTTAAAGTAGGCATGTCGCAAATGCAGAAACAGTACTATAAGGCTTTACTGCAGAAAGATCTTGAAGTTGTTAATGCTGGCGGAGAACGTAAGCGTCTTTTGAATATAGCTATGCAGCTTCGTAAATGCTGTAATCATCCATATCTTTTCCAAGGTGCTGAGCCTGGGCCTCCTTATACAACTGGAGACCATCTTATCACAAATGCTGGTAATTAACATGTTTCTGCCATTGAGTTCGTTGATACTTGATGTTTGATTGTGATTGTTGAACTGATCTTTGTTTATGTTTCATTGTAGGTAAAATGGTTCTTTTGGACAAGTTACTTCCCAAGTTGAAAGAGCGCGATTCTAGGGTCTTAATATTTTCTCAGGTCAGTATTGGTTTGTGTTGGTTACTTTCTATAAAACTTTGTAGTGCTTGTAATCATTTATGCTACAGAGCTGCTATGCCTGCGTAAGAATATTGTATCATTTTTTATGGTTCTTCCGTTCATATCAGATGACAAGGCTGCTAGATATTCTTGAAGATTATTTAATGTTTAAAGGATACCTCTATTGTCGGATTGATGGAAATACCGGTGGTGAAGACCGTGATGCTTCAATCGATGCCTTCAATAAGCCTGGAAGTGAGAAATTTGTGTTCTTGCTATCAACCAGAGCTGGAGGACTTGGAATCAATCTTGCTACTGCAGATGTTGTCATTCTTTATGATAGCGATTGGTGAGCATTATCAGAAGGTTCTTTTTCAGAAATTTTGACTGTTCTGTCTGAATGTATATACCCGTTTCATTTGATTGTGGTTGGTGAGCATATTCCTTAGTTTCAGTAGTGTTTGTGATGGTTGTGCTGATAATTCTTTGCACATGTTATAGGAACCCTCAAGTTGATCTCCAAGCACAAGATCGTGCTCACAGGATTGGTCAGAAGAAAGAAGTTCAAGTGTTCCGGTTCTGCACTGAAGTATGAATATGTTCTGACATTATACATTTCAAGCTATGCAGTGTTGGCATACCTTGACTTTTTTTTCTTCTCTAATTTTTTCAGTATACCATTGAGGAAAAAGTGATAGAGAGGGCTTATAAAAAGCTTGCCCTTGATGCTCTGGTGATTCAACAAGGACGATTAGCTGAGCAAAAAAGTAAGCAAATAAACTTTTTAGAGACCTATATTTGTAAAAAAGCCCATGATTCAACATTTAATTCCTTTATATTGTCTTTTTTGATGCAGCTGTTAATAAAGATGAGCTACTTCAAATGGTGAGGTTTGGCGCTGAGATGGTTTTTAGTTCCAAGGATAGCACAATTACCGATGAGGACATTGATAGAATCATTGCGAAAGGAGAAGAGACAACTGCTGAGCTTGATGCGAAGATGAAGAAATTTACTGAGGACGCGATTAAATTTAAGATGGATGATAGTATGTTTCTCAACAATGAAATGTTTCTGTGTTTTGGTTTAATTTACTTTCCATATTTTCGGTATTGCATTACACATTGTCTTATCCAGAAATCCAAAAATTTTAATATTGATGTCGTTTCTGCAGCTGCTGAATTGTACGACTTTGATGATGAGAAGGTAGACTGTTCACTTGTTCTTTTAATTGTTCCAGTGTTGTGTATTACCAACTTACTATAACTTTGTGACTCATATTTATGATTTACTGCTCATTTTGTGTTCATTTGTTATAATTTTACCCTATTGACCCGATGAAGGATGATAAGTTTGACTTCAAGAAGATTGTTAGTGAAAACTGGATTGAACCACCGAAAAGAGAGCGGAAGCGGAAGTAAGTGTTCTATCTCTTGGCTTCTTGTTGTGCATGAGTTGTGTATCATTTTCTGAATATGATTATTTGTGCTTTCACTATTAGTTACTCAGAATCAGAATACTTTAAACAAACAATGCGCCAAGGTGCTCCAGTGAAACCCAAAGAGCCTCGAATTCCACGCATGCCTCAGTTGTAAGCACCTCATGATACTGGTTTCTTGTTGACTGTTATCTGTTCTCTGTTATCTTATATCTTGAATGTTACTTATCTATTCTTTCCTTGTCTTCAGACATGATTTTCAATTTTTCAACTCACAAAGGCTGAGTGAGCTGTATGAAAAGGAAGTACGCTACCTCATGGTGTGCATAAGTGAACTTTACTCTTCTTTCTGGTTGGCAGATATTATGGTTTGAGAGTTTATACATCTGCAGATCATTTTATCTGATTTTTATCCTTAAAATTTACAGCAAAATCATCAGAAGAATCAGTTGAAGGACACAACTATAGAAGTGGATGAACCAGAAGGTACTTATTGTTTTCCTTATAGGAATATGTTGATGTATGTTTTTTTCCTAGTATATCTGCTAACTGTATCTTGAATTTTTAGAAGTTGGAGATCCATTGACTGCTGAAGAACTAGAAGAAAAGGAGCATCTATTAGAAGAGGTACTTAAAATATAGATTTAGGTGTCCTGTAGAAAAAAATGTTTTGTAGGTGAGGTTCATCTCAGGTTACTGTACTAAGTTAGGTTATTGGTGGATTCTAGGGATTCTCTACTTGGAGTAGAAGAGATTTCAATACCTTCATCAGGGCCTGTGAGAAGTATGGGCGAAGTGATATACAAAGCATTGTGGCCGAGATGGAGGGGAAAACAGAGGAGGAAGTTGAAAGATATGCAAAGGTTTTCAAAGAGAGATACAAGGAATTAAATGGTGAGTTCTATCCATTTGTTTGCGTTAAGTAATGTTTGTAGTGAAAGCATGTCTGAGATTGTAGTGTATTTTGTAGTTTTATTCTGAGTCAAATATGTGCAAGAGAAATTTGAATTTGTCTGTCTGGCTCGACTTATGGTGCCTATGACCTTAACTCATATGACTGGTGTTGATATAGCGTACTGTACTTCCTGTAAAATGCTTCTCCTTGAGTTGGTTTTCATTTAATGTGTATGGCTTGTGAGATGCACTGAATTGAGAGGACACTACGAGTGGGTTTTTTTGGTTCTGGTACAAGTGCCTGTTAAATCTATTTTTTCTGAATTTTTTGTAGCTTTTCTATGATAAATTCAATCTAAACTAGTGATTCCCTTTGATGCTTTCAGATTATGATAGGATCATCAAGAACATTGAAAGAGGAGAGGCTCGAATTTCTCGCAAGGATGAGATAATGAAAGCTATTGGGAAAAAGTTGGATCGCTACAAGAATCCATGGCTAGAACTGAAGATCTCGTATGGTCAGAACAAGGGGAAGTTGTACAATGAAGAATGTGACCGTTTCATGGTACAGCTTGGAAACATTTAGCAGCAAAAAGATGTTTATTCGCTTTATATTCAATTTCTCTAGTATTCATGTTTGTTACTCAATGCAGATATGCATGGTTCACAAGCTTGGGTATGGCAACTGGGATGAGTTGAAAGCAGCATTTCGCACGTCACCCTTGTTTCGGTTTGATTGGTTTGTGAAATCGCGCACAACTCAGGAACTTGCGAGGAGATGTGATACACTAATTCGATTGGTGGAGAAAGAGAACCAAGAAGTTGATGAGAGGGAGAGACAGGCTCGCAAGGAGAAGAAGCTTGCTAAGGTTTGATCTGTGTTTCATGCATTTTGTTTTTGTTTTTTTTGCTTCCATTGTTTAGTAAACTTGAAATCAAGATGGTACCAAATTGATAAATGCTTTTGCATGTTATGCTTTAGAACATGACACCATCAAAGCGTGGCACGGGTAGGCAGCCAACTGAGAGCCCCTCTTCCTTGAAGAAGAGAAAGCAATTAACCATGGATGATTTTGTTAGCACGGTATGCTTGTTTTGTCTAATTGCAAATTGTGATATTTAATCCCGGTGGGTTGTGGTGCAGCTATTAACCAAATTTGTGTGCTCCTATGTAGGGGAAGAGGAGGAGGTAATTCTAAATTGAAGTATATTTTGTAGTGGGGTTTGGAAGCCTCAGATGACTGTATTTGAGAAGCATGATGCTAGAGTTATTTTGTAGTCGGTTCCTTCTGTGTTAGGATAATTCAGGGTTGAACATTCACCCATCTATGTATCAGCGGAATGCTTAATTGAATTCACAGCTGTATATTGTTGATTTGGTTAAAAGTGAACTGGTTATACTAGTTATAGATATTTGGAAGTATAGATAATTGATGGTCCGAATCTCATCCCATATAGGCATTGAACCTTGCTGGAAATATGCAGTGATAAAAACGGAAGTCTTGGTCACAGATTTCCTAAAACTTGTAGTGTTGTATGCTTAAAAATATGAGATGGTGTTGCGATAGTCTGGTAATCTGATTCTGATGGTGAAGAATTAGACAGGTTTGGTCCATTTGGAAAGAAATGAATCAGAGAAATCTAGAACCCTGAATCAAGTCTCTTTTTAGAGTCCACATTATTTGTAGGCAGCGTCAGCCTTTTGTTCCTCCTGCTGGGTTTGGTTGAAGGCTAATTTTGGTTTCGATTGGCTCATTGTGATGATATTGCAGTCATGGTGTACGATTCTCTTGGTACTATAGTGGGAGGGTTATGTTTCAGTGTCTACATTCCTATCATCTGATGATGGTATGGAAGCAATGGCTGGCAGAGCTGCTTGTGAGGGTGGCTCTAATTTTGGAGTTCGAGTATGTGAGATGCGTCTGCTTTTCCTGCTTTTTTCACTCTTGCTTTTTAGACGCTTATATGGCTGCTCACAAATTGGCCAAATTAGCCCTTGTTTTTTTTTGTTTTTTTGAAAGGAGCTCTTCTGGTTCTAGTTTCAGGTAGGAGGATCAGATTCCTTTGGACCTCCATGGCTATTTAGCCAATATTTCTTTCGGTATGATTTACTCTGTGATTGTCTTACAAACAAAATCGAGTTTGAATTAGAAACACTATTGAAAGAACGAATTGAAATAGCCATATAGTAAAAGCACTAAAACCAACCAAGCCTACGAACTTATGAATTCATCCCAATGCCATTGTCCGAGTAAGACTACTAATGCCTGACCCTAGGAGGTCGAACTATACACATGGCCAAATGCTGTCATGATAACTTTCCATTCTCATTGTGGTGCTAGAAATTATTCTTCCGTGTCATAATATCTATTAGACAATAAAAGTTGAGATCAGTGGGTTGGTTTTTATTTTTGGTTTTGATGAGTTCGTGGTTCATAAACTGGTCGGACTAATCCCAGTGAGTCTTCTCCAACGCTTCAACGATGTAACTGATAAAGTAGTTTGGGGTTCAACTCCAAAACCAATTAACAAGGGAGAGAGTAGCCTAAACCATTATAAGCCCACATGTAAGGCCTCATTTTTCTGATGTGAGATTATATCTCAACACGTCCCCGCACGTGTGGTGACCCGTCAAGCCTAACACGTGGACAACATTAGGGAAGACGTGGAGTGCGTGTGACCGATAACGCTAACACCCGTGGACGTGGGTAACCCACTCTGATACCATGATAAAGTAGTCTGGGGTTCAACTCTAAAACCAATTAACAATGGAGAAAGTAGCCCAAACTCTTATAAACCCATATATCTCAACAGTAACTATAGAAGTACTTGCAGTTGCCGATGAGAGCTTATGAACAATTCATCCTACCACTACCATTTCGGCTTCCCAGTGGGGCAAGTGGGCAACCGCTTCTATTAACTGTTATTTTAACCTCGTTTTTTGTAACTTGAACAATGATGACATGCGAGCACTATCACAATGAAACTTGGTAAGAATTGAAAAGAGAAATGTACAGAGAACAAATGGACGAAACATTTCTGTATAGGCCGAAACATGACTCAAGAATCCATACAAGAGATTGTATGAATACACCTATGAAACAACTCCAAAACCAAACCCACTAATTTTCCCCACTTACAGACTAACATATGGGAGCAAAAATTACACATGGTTCTGACTCCCCATTGTAATATGAGCATCAGAACCTAAATACAAAGATCAACCAAGTTGCATAAACAACTTTACTGGGGGCGACCTGTAAATGCCCCAAATCATGACACTATCCCTTCTCTTCCTCCAAGGCCTTTCTCTTCCTGTGTCCTTTTTGATCCCACTCGACTACAAGAATGACATATGACAAGCAAACAACAGCCAAAGTTGGAGGACGAAAGATAACTTATTTACTTGGTAGATGCAAACCAAAACTGTAGAAGATGATGTGCGCCCTTGCATTTTCTTCTCTTCATTAAAATGACTGTCAGAACTTTACAACACTGCTTTCGTAGTGCATCTACTCATTTGTACCATCAAAGCTACCACCCATCACATTTGCTCTTTTCTTCTCTCTCCAGTTTTCGCCCCAAACCTTTGCCTCAGCTACCGCACGTTCTCTATCTAGATCACGATTTCTTGGCGTTTCCCTTGCTCTTCCAGCACTTACAGGGCTGTCCCTCTGAGACTCTTGTCGCTCTAACCCATCTAGACCCCACTTCCTCCCAGAGCCACTACCGGTTTCAATCCTCCCTAATTCTACACCAGCACCCAAGTCCCTATTGGGATCTTTCCTTCTGAAATCAGGTGAGTTTCTGTATGAAGGGCTACCATGCCGTCCACCTCGAACAGGCTCATCCGGGCTATCCAGTCCATCTCCCATGTTCCTTCGATCGTCCTTGTGCCTAGGAGTAGATGGACCAACTCTGTTACTCTGACCACTAGCTGCATTCGGATCATAGGTTTGGGAAGCCAAGTATGTAAGAGCAGTGACAACATCTCCTATTAAAGGCCTTGTAGCTGCTTGCTCTTGCAAACACATGGCTGCAACAGCAAGAGCTTGGTAAAGCCCCCGGATTGGATAACAGCCCTGCAGTAGCGGATCAGCCATTTTTGGGAACTTCCTACGATCTTTAAAAAGTGGTCGTGCCTGCAGGCCAAATAGTGCACATAATGAAAAGAGAGGAAGTGTGAAGAAAAGCTTCTCTTAACTAGAGAAATATTTTACAACTGAGAATTGTAGAGTTGGTAAGAACAAATGATTACCCATGCGACGAGATTATGCTCTCCAGGACCTCGGGTGTTATCAATGGCTTTTCGCCCTGTTATAAGTTCAAGAAAGACAACTCCGAAACTGTAGACATCAGATTTGAGTGTGAGCTGGCCTGTCATGGCATATTCCGGAGCACAGTAACCATATGTCCCCATAACACGCGTGGAGACATGTGTTTTGTCACCAACCGGACCTAGCTTTGCAAGACCAAAATCAGACAATTTTGGGTGAAAGCCTTCATCAAGAAGGATGTTGGAGGATTTCAAGTCTCTATATATAACGGGCGGGTTTGCTTTATCATGCAAATATTCTAACCCCTTAGCTGCACCAGCTGCAATTTTCATTCTTGTATTCCAGTCGAGGGGTTCCTTTTCTGTTGGAAGGTCTGAAAACATTGAATTAGAAAAGCTTAGAGAAATTTCACACATCCATAATCATTAATAAAGAAAAGTTCTATGAAAGTGCATACTGAAGAAAATTATACATGATTCTTCACAAATCTAAAGGGAGGCACTTAAGAGCTGCAAAAGTTCAACCTGAAGTAGATTAAATGACAAGCTAAAGAATAGATCTAGGAATGAATATCATTGAATAGTTGGTGAAGAAAGAGCACTATTGCTCCTCCATATTTATAACCTTTAAGAAATTATGACTTAAATATGTGGTATTCAGTCTATGACAAGCTAGCCACTGGTTTTCAGGTTTTACAGCTTAGAAAGGTAACCTGGAGTTCTTGGCAAGAGGAAATAATTGGAAGTTAGAGCCTTTCACGTAGCTACTTACATAAACAAGTTGAGGTTGACTGAACCCTTTTTGCCACTTGGAGATCAGTTTTAAACAAATCTGCAACTTTGACAGGTAGCATTTTCTAAGGATAAAAATCTAGTCATCTATCTTTTCAACATTCACCTATGTTCCTTTGATCTAATTTTGTCAATATCTTTTTTTTAAAAAGAAACAGCTTTTTATTGATAAACAAAGCAGAGAACAAGGAGGCAGACAAGAAGTCCGCTTAAACAGAAAAGAGAGCAACTATGACTACAGGGATAGTAGCCCAGCTTAAAGAACTAACACTAAACAAAAATGCTAGTCCTTTAAGCTGAGCTAACATCAAGTATAAACCAAGATGCAAAATAAAACATATCTGGTATCAGCTACAAGATACACAGTAAAGGTTTCCCCGTATCTTCTATGACAAACTGGTAACAGTTCAATATAAAACATTAATACCATGTCAGCCTTGCCCATAAAGCTTATGTACATATACCATCAATAATTCAGTGTAGTCTATTAGGACCATTGCTTCCATATACATTGGAGGGTTGTCTTCCTTAAGCTACTAATCTCCCAACTTGAACACAAACAGTTGGAAATACAAAACGAAACTGAAACTGACTATGAAAACCATCTTTCGAACTACAGAAGACACACGCGATCCCACCAATGAAGCGAACCATAAGAAAAATCATATGGGAAATAGCTGCCAAGTGACTGAGGCATTATTGTATCCTCCCATAGTTACGGATCCTGGGACTCTCGGAGGATATGAGGAACATAATAAAGTAGGAAGAGACACCGGATGTTAACACTGAACCTAACAAAGCATCAAACCCCAAAGCATGCTGACCAGGGATAAGAATAGCTGTTAAGTGCGTAAAAACAAAAGTACGAGTATATTGGATTATAAAGTAACAGTTGGCACAAACTAAAAACTCAACAGTTTGTTTTTCCATGATTCTTCTTGCAGCTTGGCGGAAGCTAAAACCATTTATTCTATATAATTCAGTGTATTATCACTACTCTCATCGATTTCAGTAATCTACCAACACTGACTCAGTATACTGAACTAGATGACATTGTATACCTTAAAGCTTTCAGGCCCAGATAATTATATAACCATGTTAAGAACTCCTAAATCATAGTGCCCTTTAACTATCTATAACTAACACAACATACGTCAGTGATGTACACTTAAATAGTATTTTACACAACTGAACTCTGCAATACTTTGCACTTCTTTTTAGACAAAACCCTGGCTAATACATGCATCTTCCAAGAAATTGCCTTAACAAATCCCCTATGTTGACAGTAAATCCCACATGCACTACACAGGAAAGAAAGAAGTTTGTTTAGGTATAATGATGTCGTCTATGATGGAAGGTTTCAACAGCTTAAGAGAAAGTGCATCTTATATGAGAATGATGGAACTGCTGAGATGGGCTGGGTAGGGGTTCTAGTGACCAACATCTAAATTGGAACTGGGAAGTATGCTCCTCTTGATTGTTCTGGTTTTGAGCTCATTAACTTCTCTTTTGGTCATGATTTGTGGGTGCCATCTATCGCAGGTACAGTGTTTGATGATTTGATTAGTCAATGAGTAAATCCCAACCCAGCCCCATCTTAATAGTTCCAACATTGTCACAGAAAAGGTGCACCTTGTCTTAAGTTGTGCATACCTTCCATCACGAACCACCCAATTATACCCTAAACAAACTTTCTTTTCTAGTGTAGCAAAACGCAAGGTCCACAATTTACCATGTGGGGATTCATACTCTCAGCACCCTAAAACCTTATTGCTAGCCCTAACTGCAATGTAAGGAAACTAATATTCTAGGCTATTTCACAGAAAAATAACACATTCCACGCTATTTGAATCTATTGTAGATTGCATAAGGTGGCATCTATACTAAATAAAGTAAGAGTGTCTCTTAATATGGTAACGAAAGAAATTCAAGCTGACCGTGCAAATGGTCCTCCAAGGATCCCAAAGGCATAAACTCGTAAACAAGGAGGCGTTGATCCCCATCAGCACAGTAGCCAATCAAATTGACAAGGTTTGGGTGGTGCAGAAGGCTAAGCATAAGAACCTCCACCAAAAATTCTCGATTTCCTTGCAGTCCATTCCTGTCAAGTTGTTTCACTGCAACTACCTGGAACAAATAATGCCAAAGCAAAGACACCATCATGGACAAGATGAGACTGAGCCATCGATGTGATACATATGCTTCTCCATCTTATCTCAGCCTAATCAACCTACCTGCCCTGTGCTTTCCAAGCGACCTTTGTAGACATGTCCAAAACCACCTTCACCCAATAAACATTCGGGCCTAAAATTCTTTGTTGCAGCTGCAAGCTCCCGGAAAGTAAAAGTTTGTGCAGCAATGTGTGCTGTAGGTCCGTCTTTTGGAATAGGTGGTTCCTTCTTAGGATCAGAACCAGACCGAGATTTTGATTTATCTGCAAAAATGATCATATTATATGCAAAACAGAGGGGGCACAAAGACGTTATACAGGCATTTTAGTTAACAGTGAAACCATAATATGTAAGGCCAATGGTAAACATCTTAGCAGAGTTGCACAAAATATTAGTATCTCAATAAACAAGTAATAAATAAATAGTAATGGCTGTAGTAAATATAACTAAATAACACTAAACGCTTCAGAATCCAATAACTAGAAATGAAGTTCAAGCAAGTTCGTAATACACCGAGAACCAGCTTAAGACCACTATAGTGAACATGAAGCATTTGATTTTTGAACTAATACACAATGGGAGCAAGAGCTGGAAGAAATTAATCTTTCACTAGCAATTCACTTGTCAGATTCCCCATTTATCACATTTGGCAATTGGATGTCAACAGAACAGGCCATCAAAAGAAAGCAAGACTCTTGAAACTTTAGCAAACTGATTGCAGATCTCCAGAATTATCCATTCCAGCACCATCAATTCACAATTGAAACACAACAAACAAGAACATCTACAAAAAAGGGAGTACTCCAACACAGACAGCACGAAAGAGTCGAATTCCAAACCAAGCAAAACAACCACAGATGAATCAGATCAAAGTAAAACAAAACTCCACCCCACCAACCCACCATCACAACACACAAAAAAACACCAAAAAATCACACAATTCAGCAAAACCACATCATAACCAGTAATCAGACCAATTCAAACCCAGAAACAAAAATTCTCAAAAATTGAAAAGACAGGAAATTTCAATTCACCTGAGCTAACTCTTGTAACATGGTGAGACTGAGTAGCTGAGCCTTCTTTACCCAACTCCTTCTTGCTCACTACCTTCACACCACCACCACTACTACCCTCCTTGATGGATGATCCAAAGCAAGGAAAGCACCCACCCATTTCAAAAATTCCCAACCAAAAATTCAAACCCACCCAACAACAACAAAAGCCCCACAAACACTTTCAACTACTACAATCTCTCTCATACAAAGCCTCAAACTTTTCTCCAACTCACACAGAACCCATCTCAACTGCAATCAAAACTCAAACTCAAACTGCCTCTTTCTGTCCTCTGTGGCCGTTTAAGAGAAAGATCGAGGCCAACATGTGTGAGGAGCAGATCAACAAATCGAAGAAACTGATGTTGTGTAAGAGAAGGCAAAGAAAAAAACACACACAGGCCCCCACAACACCCCAAATTAAATCAAGTAAAAAAGATAAAAAGCAGACAAACTTGTAAATAAAAATTAAAACTTTGGTGAAAAATAGTAGAATCCAGTAAAATCTCTTTGAGGAATAAGAAGATGCTCGATGCCACTAAACCACAAGGAAAAAAAGAGAGCCTTTACTTTTCTTTGCTCTCTTTTCTTTTTACTTTTTAATTTTTTTTACTTTTTATCCTGGGAATGTTGGATTTTTACGAAGCCAGGATTGGTTAGTGAGCGTTTTGGATTACGAAGACTAAAAGGAAAATTTTAAAAATGATACATGATAAATGATTGACTCTAAATTAAAGGTAACATAATTTATGTAATATCAAATCAATACATGACGTTTTGACATCGACCAAATATCAATACATTTCATTAACCCTTTCGTTACGTTTACACTTTTCTGTCAAAGTTGTCGCTCCATTTCTCCGCCAATTGCTATGTACACCTTGACCTCGTCCCAATCGATAAGCTCTCCCCTCCTCCTCCTCAGACAAGCCCACCTCCCCTCCCACCAAGGCCCTCACCATCACAGACCTCTCCCCCACCCCCATGCAAGAGGCGTTCAGCTCCGGGTCGCTTACCAAGGCGTACTCCAAGGCCATTGTTAGTAAAGGCTACTTAAACTATGAGTCTGTTCCCCGTGACCAGTTCGAAGTCGCCTTCTAGGCCGTCGACTCCTCCTCCACCACCGACTCCACATCATTGGTGACGTCCAGCTGCTAGTCCACCACTGCCTGCTGGTACTCTCGGGGGTCCAGAAAGACTACTTGACCTGACTCATCTCTAACCCCGGGCCCTGGCCCTATGTGAGCTCATTCTCACCAAGCTCGGCCTCAATGTTGAGCACGAAGCCGTCGACGACACTGTCAGCGCCGCTGAGTTCATCGGGGCGAACAACTCGCATGACACGATGGCGATCGAAAACGACTCGAGTAAGCTCTCAACTTTGTTATTGAGAGGAAGACATAATTGAGATTTCAATAAGAAAGGGAAAGTGAATATGTGGAGACATCAGCCGACCACACATGTTTTTTTATTTTTCTTTTTCGTTTTTGAGAAGAGAGATGAGGTTAGGGTTAACATATGAAAAATCAATTAAACCCTTCTATTATTCTAAAATAGCATACACCGTCAATGAAGAGTTAATGAAATATATTGATATTGAGTCGAGTTTAAAACATCATCCATATTACATGAATTATGTTACTCTTAATTTAATGTTAAGTATTTGTCATATATCATTCTTAATTTTTTTCAAAACTAACCAAAGTAACACTGATCATCGCGGTCGGGGGAAGAGTGGGGCCCTTCTCCAGGGTGATGTGCTTCCACACATTCTTAACACATGTCTAATTAACATTCTTAATTAGCTTATGGTTGAAAATCTTGGGGTTTGGGATTCGGTGTGGCTGGGGTTTAGTTTATTTTGTGGAGGGGTTAGGATGTGAGTCGTGGGATTGGAAAGGAGGTGACATCATGGGGTTTGATCCAATACAGTAATGGTCAGTGAACTCCTGTGTGGGCTGCTACATCGGTATTTTTACGGAAAATAGTTGCGTCTATACCTATATTGACCGGTGTTTATATTCTTCTTTATTTATATATTTTTATTGATATAAATTATAATTTTAATCATTTAAAAGTTAAATTAACTAATTAAAATTATTTTTATAAAAAAATCAATTTAAAAAAGATCGTTTGTTTAGCCAAATGCATCAATCAAATAGACAGTTCTTGTGAAAGTTAACAGTCTCATAAACAACCATTTATTTGATTAATGCATTCGACTAAGCAAATAATCTTTTTTCAAATTGATTTTTGATAAAGGTAATCTTAATTGATTAATTAAACTTTTAAAAGGCTAAAATTATGATTTACCAATCCCGCTCACCTGCGAAACGTTTTTTACAGGATTGAAAGGGACAAATAGCTTATGACCGTTAGATTTAGAAGAAACAGAACAGATGGCTGAAAAGGAACTTCACAAACTTTCTTGAATCCACATGACCCACACCTGATTCATTGCCCCATCTTCTTCATTTGTTCCTCACTTCCCTGCATTCTGTCTTTTTCTGGCTAACCCAGTTTAATCACATGGGTTTGCGGCTTTGAGCCTCATGAACAATAGGTAATAGAAACCTTCAAGATTTCAATCACTTATAATTTTATAAAGGCTTCCAAATAGCAAAACCTTCATGAATGATGTAAATTCACAGAAAGAAATTTATAATCAAGTTGGAATTGGTCGCACCCTTAAATAGAACCAGAATTCCTATGAATCCTATTATTGTTTTTGTTCATGAGTCTCAACCCTAGTGATTCAACTGAGTGAGCCAGAAAGAGTAGCATATACAAGAGAAAAAGACAGAATGCAGAGCAAGAGAGTAATGAATGAAGAAATGAGCAACGAATCTGAGATTTGGTTTAACCCAAAAATCTTGAATTATCTCAATTCATCTACTACTTCCTCTCACACTAAATTATAGAAATGTTATAAAATCAAATTGTTAAATATATATAAGACCCACAAGTCTAAAACCTCCAACAAGTAAAAAACAACTCATAAAACAATTTCAGCAACCAACTGGCTCAGGAGCCCAAACTAGGGTTCCTATCGGAACCACCAGAGTGCAGCGATCATCATCACCATCTTTTCTAATTCATTTTCGACGAAAGTAGATATTTATAGATTAATAGAGAGTAGGGTGTTCTAGATCAAAACAACGATTCTGATAGAGATAAGGTATTGAGAGAGTTGTGAGGTTTTGCCTTCGTGTTTTGGATTTCGATGAGGTCAAAGCCATGGGGTTGACACAGAGAGAGAACGAGGATGATGGGTAAGTTATTCTGTGTGGCTCACAAAGTGGAGTAGAGTTTCTTTCAGCCATTTGGTCTTTTTCATTTAAATCTAACGGCCATAAGCTGTTTGTCCCTTTTAATCCTGTAAAAGACATCCTGCATGTGAGAGAGACTATATGATTTACATCGGTAAAAGTATGTAAATAAAGAAGAGTATGGACACACATGTTAATATTGGTATTGACGCTAGTATTTTCCTATATTAAGTTTTTTTACAAACAAAAATTTATTGAATAAAAATGATAGAATCTAAAGGGGACAAAAAGACACCCTTTATAAAAACAATAAAACCTGACAACCAAAACATAAACGACAAAGCCAAATGCATCATAGATAAAGACGCATAATAGGAGTACGATTACGCATAGGATAAAGATCTCGTGAATCCTTTTTAATCATCATTTTTTCTTTTAGAATTTCGAAGGGACTTGAGAAGATTCACATCTGTAATTGCTTCACCCTCGTCAAACCAGGAATTCACATGACTCATTCTATCAGAATGAACATATGTATGATGACCAAGTGGTTCTTCATTTTCCAAATCACCCCAACAAAACTTGGTTTTATGAACATTAGATTCTACCAAAGCCGAATCTCTATTATTAGTGTCAACCAAAGTGAGATTGTGCTCTCCGACTTTCCCTTGCTCATCTGCATCATGCTCTAATTGAGCAAGAATCTCAAAGCTTTTCCTAAAGGGAATATCACTATTAACATTACTTTTTTTGGCGAAACACTATTAACCTTACTTTGAGGGCTCAGACTTGTTGACTCTATGTTAATGGATACAAATTCATTATCAACACTAACCTCGTCATCCTCCTGTGTCGCTACATCTGTATTCTGCAAGGTGTTCTCCAACAATGCTCCATTATTTGCTCTAACCTGATTCGCAACAAACCGCCACCCACTGCTGCACTAATAAGCGCAGGAGACACTTCTTCAAGGCGTCAATTGTCCTATCCACTAGAGGCAGGGACTTGCTAGAAAAAGAAGGACCCTCCCGATCATCCATCTTTGCACTAAGTGTGGAGTCAACTATTATTTACATTCCTCTATCCACTGGTTCCATAACCTTAGGAATAAAAACCTGCTTCGTCTTCTGACGACAACGTCGGCGAGACCTTCCCTGTTCTGCCTGATCAAATTGTACTGGGGCAGCCTATGCTGGTTGTTGTACCAACTTGCAAGCTATAAAATGTTGCCCAACATTACCACAATGAGAGCAAAGAACAGGGAGACGTTCATATCGAACCATAATGACCACACTCTCCCCATTTTGTCTACGAACTACTAATTCTTGTGGAGGATGACAAGACATATCAATGTCCACCAAGACTCAAGAAAAAAGACCAAATTTTCTATCTAGAGTGTTCTGATCAATCTTGACAGGAACTCTAATTCCATTGGCAATCTCAAATAGTGTGAGGGGCTCCCAAAATTTAAGACCCAGATTCCAAAAATTAACCCACAGCTGAGCGTTGGTATTCTTTTGGTTTGCTAGAGATAATTGAGTCCAACACATGAATCTCAAAATCCCAGGCTTCAACGCAACTACACCTTTTTTCCATACCATTAAATGAGCAGCCTCTGATGAGAAACTGAATGAATAGTAACCCCTTCTCATAAGAATGATTCACCAATGACCAATCTCCCCCAAACCAAAGAAAGCTTCTTCTGGAGTTCCAAAGGAGAGTAAATTCTCTCATTTGAGTTCAAGTACAGACGACCTTATAAAAGATGCTTGCACTTCTCTAAACCCTTTTGATAACTCTCCTTAGAAATATTGACAGTCGTTCTCCCCTCATGGCCACCGACAAAGGAAGATTTTCTACGGGAACTACAATGGTCGTAACGGCATCCGCATAAGAGCAGCGCTCGCATCCAAGAATGACCATGAGCAAATTAGTCGCGAGGTAGTTATGAAGGAAATCAAGAGGATTAGAAAAACCAATGACACTAAAGGAAGCCCTAGAGATCAGAACCCTTTGCAGAGCCTTATTATACACTACAAGGAGAAGTGTTTAGCTGACGAAATAAAAAAAAACAAGCCGAATTTTTTTTCGTCGGCTAAGTTAAATTTTAGTCGAAGAAATTTAATTTTCATCAGCTAAACTAGTTTTTTCGTCGGCTATAGTCTGTGAACTTTAGCCGGTAAAATTTAAAAAGTTTAGCCAATAAATTTAGGGTATTTCGTCGACTAAAGTACATTTTACTTACAAAATTGCACTACGAATATTTCAGTGCCCAATTGACTATTGTGTTACCAATCTGAAAGCGGAACAGCTGTACGAGTTAAACTCATCGTTTTGCCATGACATATAGACTTTTTTGGCCATCCGAGTTCATTTACGATTTCAAAATGCAGTTTTTTAACCACTTAACATATGAAAACACTTATATCTGCATCTATATGAGGTATTTTGGTCAAACTTTCAACACAACAAACTCTCACCATGATGAGACACAACTACCCATCTAAAAATTTGAGACATTTACCCTTCGATGATAGAACTCCCATAGGGATAAATAATGGTAAATAGTAGGCATGTTGTGATTCTGATGATCAAACTTCACAACCAAAAATCCGACTATATGATATGATCATTATGTCAAAATATGTCTATGGTAAAAAATTCAACTTGATCCGATAACGTTAAGGGCTCGATCCTTACGGTCAATCTCGTAAGTCAAACCCCTTAAGGCACGGAAACGATCATTTGACTGTCTAAATTACGTATTTTGCCCGGACCTTCAACTGAAAATAGTTTCAAATCGATCAGATGCAACCATTGGTATAAAAATTTTATGAAAAATAACCACCAGAGATAATACTACCTCTAGGGAGAAAGAATGGAAAATTGTATTGACCGCAACTATCGGCACCAAGACTTTACCGGAGTTACGTGATTTTTTAACCGTAGACGTATTTCACCATTCTGGTCATATCTTATTTCACGACTTTCTTTGTTTAAAGCTTCTACATATAGTTTGTTTTTGAAACAGAACATTTACTTAACACAGTAAACAAGTTATACATTAGTAGGCATGTTATGATTCATATCATCAAAATTCACAAACAAAAATCCGACCGTCAGATATCATTATTATGTTAAAATATGTTTATGAGAAAAAATTCATCTAGATCTGACAACGTTATGGGCTCCATCCGGACGCTCAATCCCATAAGTCAAACCCCTAAACGCACGAAAACGGTCATTTGACTATTTAAATTACGTATTTTGGCCGGACCTTCAACTGAAAATAATTTCAAATCGATGAGACACAACCAGTGGTTTAAAATTTTTATTTTATTTATTATAGCATAACCGACGAAATGTTAGGGTATTCGTGTGTCAAGGTTTAGGGTTTTAGCAAATGAAATTTATTAAAATTCGTCAGCTAATGTTAAATAAATAACTATGGCTGACGAAATTTATTAAAATTTATCCGCTAAAGTTAAATAAATAAATAAAATATATCAAATATAAGTTTAAAATATAAGACACTTTAGCCAACGAAATATATTAAAATTTATCGGCTAAAATTATGTGAGACCCCGAAATTTTAATTTAATTTTCCGACACATTTAGGGTTTAATTCCGATTACTTTTCAGTACGTCGTCATTTCGTCTAACGTTTTTACGTTAAGACACGCGTCGCCACTTGCGTGAAAGTATTTACGGAATATTTTCCTGCACTTCACGTATTTTTTCGTACAACTTTTACGTTTAAATTTGACGTTTGGTTATTTGAAATGAATTTTCGAAAATGGTTTTGGTTTTGAATTTATTTTGGGAATTGGGATCGAATCGTGGCCGTTGATTCGATCGACGAATCGTGGCCATTCGTTTTTCTTTAAATACCTTATCTCTTTTCCCTTCTCCCTCACCTTTCCTTTTTCTTCTCTCTTTCTCTTTTCTCCCTTTCCTGTTTCGTCTTTCTCCCGAAAGAGAAAGTCTGCGTCTCTCTCTTCTGCTCGACACAGCAGCGCCACCTAGCTCCGCCCCGGCGCGCGTCAGTCCTCACCGCCACCACCATCGAGGTCGCACAGCTCCGGCGACCTTGCCTAGACCACCGGTGAAGCCAGCGCCGCCCAGCCGAGGAGAGAAACCCAGAAATTACTGTGCAGCACAGATCAAAGCGTTTCAGCACGTTTGGAGAGCTAGGACACTCCCAGGCGCCACCAGGAGCCGCCCAGGAGCAAGGAGGAGGAAGGAGGAGCCCAACGGAAAACATAGAGGAGGAAGCCCTAGGTATAAATCTTGATCTTTTCCTTCGATTGTGGTGTTGTTGGATAGCCTAGGTTGTGTAGAAGGAGGAAACACAGGCCTAGGGACTCAGTTTGGTCGGAAAAGCTTCGAAATCCGGCCAAAACAGTGATTAGAACCGGCACGGTAAAAACCCTGGTTTTTACCGTGTCAGTTTTACTTTTACTTTAACCCAGGGGCAGAGTTACCATTTTGCCCCTAACTGTTTAAGTTATTTACGGTTACAGTTTTTACTATTTACAGTTACTGTTTTACTGTTTACTTTTACTGTTTTACTGTTTACTTTTTACTTTTTGACTTTTAACCGTTGACCGTTGACTTTACTGTTGACCGTTGACTTTTACTATTCCAAAGATGACTTTTCACTTATGCCGTAGAACACCTATTTTATGTTTTCGAACACTACGGTTAAACGTTTTAAAGACTTTTAGCTTGTAAACGTGGCAAAAACGACGTAAGTACAGAATAAGAAATAATTCCGACTTCTCGCCGGTCCGAGAATCGGAGTGTCAAATAAGTCAAACCCTAGTGTCAGAAAGATAAACAAAGAATGTTTATCAAGTCTTAGTCGTAGATAGTAGACCTCGAATTACTTATACCTGACTATCACTGTTGTCTCATCCACAGACTCAGGAGCTCGTCTACACAGACTTCAGGAGGACCCGGGATTGGAGCGCAGCCAGCTGTACCATCATACCAGGTAGGGGGAGCACGCCCAATGGGTGAGCCGAAACCCTCTTGGGTCGGCGGCTCTTTTACTTTTACGTATTAAATAATGATGCATTGTTTTAAGCTTGACCACATGCTTCTTATAGCACTTGGTGTGTGTGTGTGAGTTTTGGATCGAAAAGTAGTACCGTCGTCCTGATTTCTGGTGCTTGGCCTGAGAGCGACGGGACCTAGTATTCTAGCACTCCTACGGTGTCGATGACCGTTAACCTCCGGAGGGGCTATGCCCTGTTTATTTTCATTCATTTATCCCGCTTACGCTCGTCTCGTACAGAATAAAACGTGACGTAAGTGTGGCCTGCTATTTGTTGGGCGTTAGCTGGAAATGGACGCTCTCGCTATTCTGCGCACTCGGGCGCTTAGATAGTTGGCCCCGGTTTGCAGTGAAGACAAACCCGGGATTCGGCCGCTCAGATCCAGAGAGTTCTTTCATATGTGGTCACATGTTTTACCGAGCTTTGTGTGCGTGCCGTGCATTTACATTTCCACATGCTCTTTCGTACTTACGAGTACATATACATATATACGAAATGTTTTCTCATGGGTTTTAAACCCCGACTTGGATGGCTTTGGCCCCATTTGGGTTAGCGAGGACGAGTTGCTCACCTCTACATCTTTTCAGGTCTACAGCACCCGTCACTAGAGGAGCTGGACTAGATCGCGGAGCGTCGGTTATCGTGCACTTCACTTTTCGAGGACTCCCTTTCTGGTGTGGTTTTCATGTTTCTTGATTTCCGTATTTTCGTATCTTGTAATCTGTTGGATACTCTGAGACTTTATTCGGGCCCAGTGTTTCGAGACTTTTTCATGTACTATTTCTGTCTCGGGTATTTTCTATTATCTTCCGCTTGTAAAACATTTGTATGCTACTCTGATCATTTGTCATTCAGTATTTGACATTCATATTATTATTCATGTGTTGTATGTTTCATTCATAGCCTTGTGGTTTCGATCCGGAGGGTCATCAATACGTCGAAAGACGTATTGATTACTTGCTAGATCGGGATTACGGCGGTTACCGTCGTGTTCCGGGACCGAGAATAGTCCCCGGGATGCGACAGTAATTACTTGGTATCAGAGCATCGTTTTGGTACCTTCCATGTCATTAGTGTACGACCAGTTCGTTTTCTTCGAGTCGTATACTTCGAGTTATTTGTGTGCGATGCTGACGTCATTGCATGATCTCATGATGTATTCCTTCATACGGAAGTCAAAAGTTCATTCATGTTCCAGTTGACATTCTCATTATCTTTATTCACTGGACATTGTTTCGATGACTAATCCTTGTTTCTTTTCAGTCAGTCACGATGCCGCCACGCCGTGAGGTGGATGAGGTCACGCGAGCGTTCCGAGCCATGGGGAACGTTCCACCTCCTACTCCGCAGGACTTGGAGTTGGAGAGGAGGTCCAACTGCTTGGCGACCTTCCTGAAAGTTAGGCCACCTAACTTCACCGGTCTTACAGAGGCCGTAGATGCTGAGGTCTGGCTCAAGCATATCAAGAAGCTGCAGGGGACAGTTAACACCCCTATTGAGTACCGGGTAGCTTTTGCAGTTCACTGCCTCACAGGAGAGGCTGATAGTTGGTGGGACACCGTTGCAGACCGCCATGATCCTGATCAGATGACTTGGGATCAGTTTGAGGAGTTGTTCTACGAGCAGTACTTTCCCCCGGTCTTGAGAGACCAGAAGATTGGCGAGTTCTTCGGCCTTACACAGGGGAGCATGACAGTCCACGAGTATGTGGTGCGGTTCACTTCTCTGCAGAAGTATGTCCCAGGCCTCACCGAGAAGGTGAAGGCCCAGAGGTTTGAGTTTGGTCTACGGGACTCTGTTCGCCGCGAGTTGCTCTCCAACACCACTCGCACCTACCGGGAGATTGTGAGCGCAGCTTACAAGATTGAGGCCGATCAGGCGACCTTTCCTCAGGGCAGAGATGAGTATGGCAGTAGGTCCCACTCTCGGAGCAGAGACAGGAAGATGACCAAGAGGAACAACAGGAGACCTTTTGGCGGAAACGTCAGTGCTGGCAGTAGTGGCAGTGGATCCTCAGGAGGCCGGTCAGGGCCCTATACTTGCTATGAGTGCGGTCAGGTGGGACACACCCGTTGGCGTTGCCCCAACAGAGACCTGGGTACGGCTTCAGCTTCAGGTTCTTCCAGCCGTATCCAACCTCAGGGTCAGCAGCAGTATCAGCAGGGATCGCAGCAGCAGTCTTACTCCCAGGTCCCACAGCAGCAGCAGTATCAGCAGGGCTATGCACAGCCGTCGTATCCTCAGGCACCTCAGCAGCAGCCTGCCCCGAGTCAGGGCAGTCAGGCTAGTCAGAGTTCACGTACTAGAGGCCGGAGTGGACGCAGTACTAGGGGACGTGGACATGTCTATGCTTGTGCAGGAGGTCAGCTAGCCCTCGATGCCTCGACAGCTTTAGATGGTACGATCATTGTTTCTAATTCAGAGGCTAGAGTATTGTTTGACACAGGAGCTTCTCATTCTTTTATTGCCACGTGGTTTGCGGATTCTTTGGGATTAGAGTCCGAGTCCACGGGTAGCACGTATTGTTTCAGTTCTGCCCTTGGAATGGGGGCAGCTACAGACAGGATCTTTCGCAAGTGTCAGTTGCTGGTCAACGAAGGGAAGTTACTAGCAGATCTTTACCCGTTAGTCGGCTAAATAAATAACTTCAGCTGACGATGAACAATAATTTAGTCGGCTAAAGTCTTAGCCAATGGCTTTTTTCCGACGACTTCTTAGCCGACGACGTTTTTTTCTTAGCCGACAAAAAAATTTCGTTGGCTAAAGAAGTTGTTCTAGAAGTGTTAAAGCCTAGAATCATTTTAACATAGGATTATATGAGGGGCAGGTGTCATGGATGTAAAGAAGTTTATAGCTTGAGCCGGTAAGAAATATCAAGTAGAAAGATAGAATGCGAAGTTTAACCATAATGAATGTGGTAATAATTTCAAGTTTGTAAACCCTTAGAGCATCTCTATTCGATGATGCAAATCCACCATGGAGGCTCAAGCGGTACTAATGGACAAAAGAAATGTCTCCAACTGTAATGCCAAATCTGACATGGATTTGACATCCTCTTCTCCTATGCTAAATTTGAGATTGCTGAATGGTAATGTTAAATCTTTCTTTATTATTTCTAGCCTGCTCTTCTCCCTCTTTCCTCATCTTCATCTTGTTCTTTCTTCCTTACCTAGCCTTCATCAACCAAAACCACACACCATTTGAAATTATTTAGGTCCAAAACTAAAATTCATCTCAAGAACAGGGGGTTTCAAGATATAGATCTATGTCTTTTGAATTGAAATCAGATGAAAAGTAGCTTACCCAGCCTTGATCGAGTAAGCGACGAGATGACAATCAGAGACCACGAACTCCAGGGACTGAACCAAGGGTATGCTAGTATATGCTGCAGAACACCCCAATTTACATGAATCTCTATACATGAATTGTAGAAGCAGCTGAATCTATATATTTGATCATATACAAACACAACATAGAAAACTATATATGGGTAAGTTTAGTAGTTCATGCCATTTCAAAAATGTTAATAAATCAGTATGTGTTGATTAGCAAACTACTAACAAAAAGTCATTTAAACTGTGTTTTTAGCTTAAACTTGAAAACATAAGGTAAAATTAGCCCGTCTCAATTTATATTTCTGGTTCTGTCTCTAACGAACTCTGTGCTTCGATCTTAAAGTTTTTTGGATTCAAGTTTCCTTCATTCAATACCCAATTAGCTTTCATTCCTTCTTAAGAGAACAAGAAGATATATGGAATGAATGAGAGGAATAAATGGCAAGAGAAATGATAAAAATATAATATAATAGTATAGAAGTGGAAGATCTTCACTAGAGTTAAAATATTTGTTAAATGAATGGTTAGTAAAAAAATATAATATACTAGTATTTGAATTATACAATTTACTAGTAAAAAATTTCATTCAAATACATCATTCAAATACACTAGAGCCTAGGCGGGGACTAGGCGGTGCTAGGCGGGGCCTTTTATAACACTGGTTAATGTATTTGAATGATGTGATGCATCAACTTTATAAATTGAGTCCTTAAACTAGTAATATAGTCTTCGAACTTGTAATATGAGTCCTTAAAGTTATAAAATTTTCTAATTACAACATTTGTCATCATGTATCTTTAAAGTAGTAAAATATGTGATTAAAGTAGTAATTGAGTACTCAAAGTGATTAAAAAAAGTTGTTACAACTTTAAGGACTTGTATTACAACTTAAAATGATTCAATTACTACTTTAAGGACAAATAAGAACTATTGTAGTAACTAATTTTTTTTACAACTTCAAAGACTTATATTACAACTTTAAAGACTAATATTACTATTTTAAGAACTCATTTTACAACTTGAGAATAAAATTGATTCATCACACACATTAACACACACTACTCTTACCCCTCACCTCATATGCCAAATTTAAATTTGTCAATTTTTTTTGTCTAATACAATAGAGATGCTCTTAGACCTCGTTTGGTATTTTTCAAATCCAATAAAGATGCTTTTACGCAGAATAAGCCATGCAAAACTGACAGACTATTCAGAGTACGTAGTGTAATGGAGCATGTTAAACTGATGGGGAGTGCTAGCCTCTCACTCATCATGAGTGTGGATGCGCCACACTCATCTTCAAACCATAAAAAATACAAAAAAAATATCCACACTCATCCTCAAATCACAAAAAATACATAAAAAATATAATTTATAGTGAAAAGATTCAAAAATGATTTTTTTTATGGTTTTAAGGATGAGTGTGGCTCATAACTTATGATAAGTGTGGCTCATCCACACTTATGATGAGTGTGAGACTAGCCCTCCTCTAAACTGATATACAATAGTCAGCTAGCTCGTAATTATTTTAAACCACTTCGTACGTATATTCTGCATAAGACGAACACCAAATGATGATGATGAAGGTGGTGATGATATTAAGTTTGGTGTGGGAATAAAGATTCGACTTTCGATCTCAGTTTATATAGGATTATTTTTTTACTTGGAAACCAGAAGGATCCAAAAGGGCAAATATATTGGTATTAAACTGCGTGTGATGGAACAACACTAATTAGAAGAATATATATAGGTAGCTAGCTTAATATCAACTCATGCATATCGATCAAATGTAGTATAGCATGATATAAGAATATGATCCATTTATATTGACAAGATTTTTTCTATGAAACGTATGGAACTTTTCTGCTACACGGACCACGTAATATATTGCTGCAGAATTTCAGAGGTTTATTCGAAAGTGTAGGTGATGCATTTACATTTAAAAAACCTTCGCCTCAAGATGGAATCACATTACTAACTGATATAAGAATAGGGTTTAAACCCGATTGTTCATACATATGTTATTTGCCAGTCGATCTGCATATATATATATATGTTGCTTTTCTTTCGACTTAATTTCGCAATCGAAAGTTGTATTCTTACCCATTTTTGCCCATGGAACTCTTTTTTTTACCCATTCTTGCTCTGGCTTCGACTAAGTTGTATTCTTACAATCGTAATTAATTAGTCCATAACTTATATATGTCTTAATTGGTTCATGCATCTATATTACATTTTTGAATATTTGCATTCATTTTTACATCTAGGTTAATCTCACTTTAATGTCCACATCCCATGATCAACTACAAAAGCGACATACATTATCATTTTGAGCAATACTGATAATACTTGTGTAGTCGGCCAATCTAAAAAGCAATGTAATTGATAACATTTTAATTTTATGTTGGGAATCCTATAAGAAAGTAGGAGATGTTTGCATTACTTTGAAGAAAAAAAACAGAAAACAAAGATGCTTAACTCGTTCCTGATATAAATTAATTAGATAGTGTATACACAAAAAAGTATATTTATATTGTAGACTCAAAGTTGATCCATGTAGTTATACAATTAACTATAACCACACTTGAAATTAGTATACAAAACTAAGTTATAAGCCGCTTGATGCAAGAAAAAAGGAGAAGTAAAAAAGAGTTAAACCCTCAAATATTATTTTAGGGACATATATATAGTAGTACTATTAGGCTGTGCATGCCTGGTCAATTGGAATTGGACTACAGCCATAGAGCTCCAGCATCTTTCAGCAACTTCTTTAGGGTTCCATTAAGATGAAGGGTCATGACTGTGTTGGCAGATCCTACAAATTTGCCCCCAATGAACACCGCTGGCACCGACGGTTGGCAACCTAGCCTCATCAGAGCCCACTCCATCTCCTTCCCTCTCGACTCCTCATCGAGCTCGTAGATTGCAGGGCTTACGCCTTGTTCATAGAACAGTCTCTTGATCGCATGCGACATGCAGCATGAGCTCTTACTGAAGATCACCACAGCCTTTTGTGACGCCAACTTTGCTACTCGGTCCATATGAGCTAATCCGAATAAATAAGTATCCAAAATTTGAAGTAATGCAAAGGGTTAGCTAATAAGGATGAAATGCAGCTGCTAAATGTGATGAAGATGCAATTAGGGTTTTGGATTGGAAAGAAAGAATGTAAGAGAAAATTGAAAGTGGAGAAAATGAAGGCAATGAAGGTGCTCGGTTTAGTGGTAAGTGGTAGTAGAAGCTGGTCTGGTTATGGAATTGGATGAGTTATGAGGTTTATATATAGGCTTAAGGCTTAAGCCGAGCCCAAATGGGAAGTTGGGGATCATTTACATATTATATGCATACTTTAACCCAGTTGAGAAAGCAGAAGGTTCCTCAAGATATATGAATTGATTCCCAAAACTACCCCTGATGGGAGACCCTTTGTGTGCGAAGAATCTGTGATACTGTTAGCGATAAGCCAAACGTGGCCGAAAGTAGGGTCAAGGAGGAGGGATTGAAAATCTGGGAATGAATTGGTGCAAGTGCATTAGAATTTGTGTATTGTGGACGAAAAAGCCCCTGTTTACAATTTGAGGGGAATGTCAACTTTGGATATAGTGATGATAACGTGGTAGGAGAAGAGTGTTGGATGAAGACGCGCACGAATAGTTGCATATATTACAGATTCACAGCTAACTGATGATGATTTGAATTGTTGCATGTATCAATCACAAAATGGCTTTAGAAAGTTGGTTATGGCACCTAGGTTCATATATATATATATATATATATAGGTTCATATATATATATATGTATATATATAGGTTCATATATATGTATATATATACATATATATATATATATATATATATATGTATCAATCACAAAATGGCTTTAGAAAGTTGGTTATGGCACCTAGGTTCATATATATATATATATAGGTTCATATATATATATATATGTATATATATAGGTTCATATATATATATATATATATATATATATATATATATATTTGAAGGTGCAGGAAACCTTCCAAAGCAACAATCAAAGAATTGTAATCGAAGGTTAGGGGTTTAACCTGATCGATGGATTAGTATTGTAATATGGATTTTCGGAAAAATCTAGGGTGCTGACAAAGGAGAATGTGGAATGAGGTTCAGAGATCAGAGCCTACTTTGTTAATTGATCTTTTGGTAATACCGAATGACAAGCCAACTGTTTATGAAACACTATTTACTCTACAGTATGCAGAAGCCTCTAACGGACTAAAAGGTTAACCAGTACTACGCCAGACCTAATCTTGAAACAAAACTTGGAAACAATAAGATAGCAAATATTCTTGTTTGCTGTGCGACTAACATGTGTAAATAATGCTAAGTACTGAAAGTAAAAGATATAATACATGTGTGTTTTTTACTCGTAGAAACCTTGTAACCAGAAAGAAAAACTGCGTGTCTCTAACTCTTAAAAGACAAAAATTTTGACAATTATAAAGACATTTCTTACAAGACTCACAACTCAGAGGATAACACAACGCCTAACCATACTACCTAGCATAACTACTAGCACTCAATTGAACTTGCGCTCTTGTCACTCAAGTGTTTTATAAATAACACTTTTCTAAGCTTTTAAGCAGAATTCAACTAACTCCTTTAGCTAATTCTCAAAAACAGCTTCACGAGGTTGTTCCATCACCTAGACAGGCCTCAAGGTATGCAATGCACAATGAAATGAGGTTGAAAATGTCTTTGTGCTCAATTCTAAGATTGAAAATCATAAGAAAGACTTAAAGATAAATGAGCAGTTAGTAAAATGCTATACTCAAAGTGTAAAAAAACAACAATGACAATTTTCAACACTAAAAACAACCAACGAGCAAGAGAGGTCATGCTATCTATTTATAGGCTAACTGCACAACTATGAAGAAACAAACATGTTAGCCACATCATCAAAAACTTCTTTTGGACTTTAGCTATTTGTCTGCAAATACTTGAACACATAGGGTCATAAGGATTTATTCAGTCATGAGACAAAAGCTAGAAAGAACCTTCCTAAAAGGGAATGAAACCAAAAGAAAAGGACAAATGGTTTTGGAAAACTATATCAGTTTTAGTCAAGCATAATGACTCTACAAAACCACTTTACCTAATAGGATACATAGGTTGATTGATAGCATGGACGGTGCATCACATGGACTAGCCGCCTACTTGGTTTGTGTATCAAAAAAACCCAGCTGGTCTCATAGGGCTCTAGTCATGCGGTCACGGGTTGCTTGTCACACCCCTTAGACTGACTTGAAGCTCAATTACAAATAAAAAATGTTTTGCTAAAAAGGATTTGAAATTCAATCACTTAAAAATTAGAGCAGACACATTTGAAAATGCACAACAGTCATACTGAACAGATATGATAGATACAACAGGGATATCCATCTAATTTATGGGATGACAGCTCAGTCTGCCATCCTTAGTAAAAGAATGTGATACATATGTATGAACTACTTGATGTCTATGAGGTTTGTTTGGTTCTTCATTATTCAGTTGTGCAGTCCTCGTTGTTTACTTGAACATACCTTTCTATCAGGCTACAACATGTAGCTTGTGTCCTTCTCTTTTGATCATAAAGGGATAGCCAACAATTCTTATACCAACACAGTAATTGCTTAAAGAGCTCACCATGCATGTACGGTTCAAGCTTCACCCTAACTAGAGCATATGGTACACTAAATGGTTAGGGCCTCCTGTTATTTCTTATCATATCAGATTATATACCAATTGAGTTTAACATATATGCATAATAATAGAGCATTACTGTTTATTTGTTGAAATAGAGAGTAACTAGCTATCTAAGGGGCCTAAAGGAACTATATGTTGCTCGATCAAGTCACAACCCATATATTCAGCTAAGGCTACTGGTTTTCTTTCACCACCAGCCTAGCTAGCTAGTTCATGCAATTTCTCACTATATTTGAATTTGTACTATTCAAAGATCGATATAGCTAGGTAAATTGGCTGCCATTGTCCATTTACAAAATACCAAGATTGCCACATTCATATACAGCTGAAATTGCAGCTTGATCGATCGATCTTTAGTTGTCGACAACAATTATTGAGATAATGCAGCAAAAACCCTTAATTTGAGCATGTGTTTAACGCTTAGTGGCTGCATGATTATAAGAAATGACAAAACAAAACCCCCTTTCATTATAGAAAGCCAGCTGCACCAATGAAGCAAGAATCTCAGCGCGCCACTTCTTCTTATCAGTACGATCGACATTGGGTTGCAGAATAATCATTGTTTGTGAAGGTAAGTCTGTAGATAAAGAATGATTAAGGGATGCTCAGGCTTTAGCAAGCTAATGATCAATATTTTGTTCGATAATAGAAATGACAGAATACGTGATAGTGATCTTTATTCTAAAGCAGTATAAAATCTATCTGTTCGGACCGAGAAGAACCCCAATTTTTTATAATCGTGATGCCACCATCCGTCCTCACATTTCATTTAGAGCAAATTACATCATCGGTACCTAAATTTATGTGACAGGATCAAAGTGATATTTAGACTTTAAAAATTATCAATATGGTACTCAAACTTTGATTTCCCTATCAATGAGAGATCTAATACCAATTTCCGTCATAAAACCGTCTGTTTACTGATGTGGTCATATATGGTCCATCTTAAAAAGACAAAAATGACATTTTGCAATAAAAATGAATGCAAAATGTCATTTTTTGCCTTTTTTATAATGCCTTCCGCCGTTTTTTTGAAATACTTCCTCCTTCGCCTCCGGCCGCTTCCCCTGCACCCCCACCCAACCATTCTCCACCACCCCAAATCTCCTCCATGTATCATCATCTCCTGTACCGGGTCGATTTCAGGTGAGCGATCATTGTGGACCCGAGTTGGATGTTAAAGTCGTAGCGGCCCACTATTTTCGAGGTCACCAGTGGGTGTGATTCAGAATTTTTTGTTGCAGGTGTAACAAGAACATGAACAACTTGGTCCTATCTCTTTCTCCCAAGTTTACAAGGTTGCAAACTCTAATACCACGTCAAGATAAACCCCAACTTGAAGATAATGCTGTTGAAAGAATTGCAAACTTCTGTCATGATCTGTTGATCAAACTACTGTAGGATAATGTCTTTGTTGAAGATATTCATGTGTATTTCTGATCAAAATGTGTCTGCACTATTCTCTAGTATGAGTTGTCAATATACAGTTATGGACAAACGTCGAAGATATTCAAAGTGGTATGCATGGTGTAGAACTTCCTCCACTTGTATCTACTTTGATGAATGCCCCCCTTTTTCGTGCTTCTTAGTTGCTATCATGTAGAGATGTTAGCAGCATGATTATATGATTCATATGCTGAGATGATTAGAAATACATGTTCCCAATTAAATTGTGGTGTATTTTGGAAGTCAAAATTTCTTTGGCCTTTATTCTTTTATTTCAGATGACAGTGTGGTTGCATTGAAGATGCAATATCAACCATCCAAGTATTACTTGGTCTCTTAATTTCTTCTTGCAAAAAACCATTTAAAAGAAGCAAATCACTAAAAATGTAATGAATGATAGGTGAATTAGAACAACACACCCGTAATGCAACTTCATAAAATGGTTTTAAAAACTGAATACACTTCGACATTCCTCCAATCATTCGAAGCGGATGACCCATCATTTCCATATGATTCACCCAAGTTAAAAAATGCAGCATAAATATGTGTATCATCTTCACTTAGTCTATCAAATACTTTTTTAAATTTTAAAGCCAATTTCAACATCAAGTATATGAAATTCCACCTAATAGGGACGTCCAACACCACAAGCCCCTTACACTCTATTTTCACATTCTTAACAATTCTTTTGAAGAGGTGAAGCCTTTGTAGAGATGATCTAATATACCTCATTGCATTACGAATAACATCAATAGATAAACTCTTGGATTTCAAACCATCTTCCACAATCAAGTTAAAAATATGAGTTACTTGCCGCATATGCAAAGTTTTTCCCTTATTCAAAACCACATTAGGTATTTTCCAAGCATTTACTCTCTTGATTAACTCTCTTATTGCAACATCATTTGCTGAATCATTATCAACGATGATTGTTATAATCTTTTCTATTCCCCACTCTAACAAACTATACTCCAAAAGTTTAACTATGGACTCTTCCATATGATCTAAGATGAAATAAAAGTTGATTACTTTTTTATGCAACACCTAATTATCATCAATAAACTGTGCGGTTACAACCATGTAATTGATGTTTTGAATAGAAGTTCATGTATCGGTTATAAGACAGTTCATGTATCGGTTATAAGACAGTTCATGTATCGGTTATAAGACACTCTTCAACTTTTAATTCACCTTTTAACTTCTCCTTCACCCACATATACATGTTAAGTACCTCATTTGCTACAATCTTTGTAGAAAAAATAGTCCAAAATGGTAAAGTTTTTTTTTATATATATACAAAAACTTTTAAACCTCATGCCCTCCACATGAGTAAAGGGTAGCTCATCTAGAGTAATCATCTCCACACATGTCTATACAGGTACTAGTTGCTGTTGATTCTCAATCAACCCTATATAGGTACATTTAATGTGCACGTTATGTGTATATGTTTATGTTTGTTTTAGTGAGACTTGATATTCTCTTTTTATAATGTTCATCTTTTTATAATTATTTTTTAGCCAACAATCCAGTTAATCTCAGAAGATTTGAGGTTATGGCGAGTGCAAGTTATGAAAAACTTATAAACATCATTGATCGTGTTTATGCAACGCTATGTGAAAATGTCGGTATATGCTAGTTGATGGCCAACCATATACTTAAATGGATGGAAGAGTTGACAGGGTCAGCTACAATTTATGACGTCGGTGAGGATGTGAGTGAATACTTTCGTTTGAATACTGTGGACCTTCATAATGATTTACCTTTCACACTATCTGTATTAGTGGATCTTGCATAAAAAGTATGTTGATATAGTTTTTGTTTTGAGAACATTAATCTAAACCCTAATTTTGAAAGACATTATATTTAACACTTACCCAACATTTCTTTTCAATAAAACAACAAAATATCCCAACTTGGATAAATACTATGTATTATCTTTTGTAGAATTTGCATAAATGATATAGATAAATCTAACTCAATGACATCTTATTTTCTCTTTTCAATTTGTATAAAATGGTACAAGAAGTATAACTCACTATGTATTTCAATACATGAAATTATATAACATTAACTTCAATACATGAAATTGGAAGTTATTCTCTGATAATTTAGTAGTAAATACTATAAATATAATTGTTAATGGTCTCGGCTCATTGCTTTTCATTTCAACTCTTTCTCCTTCAATTTCCTCTCAAACTCGGTAAGACCATTGAAAGAAGGTTCAACTATACCATTGAATGCTTGAGACCCTCTAACTTTATTGTCATCCTCTTCATACACTTTGTAAATGTCATACAAAAGAGTTTTCACAATATTTGTGACAACTTCCACCCTATAATATTCCTCTCCTTCCCAATAGACAACCTCTAAATAATCAAGAAGCATCACAAACTTTTGTTGGAAAACAATAAGTATTACTTGGTTTTTAATTTCTTTTTTTAAGAAACCATTTAAATGAAGCAAATCATTAAAAGTGTGATGAATGATTGATATATCAGAACGACACACCCTAAATGTAACTTCGTAAAATGGTTTCAAAAACTCCGAATACACTTCGGCATTCCTCCAATCATTCAAAGCGGGTGGCCCATCCTTTCTATATGATTCACTTAAGTTAAAATATGCGGCATAATTACATGTATAAACTTTACTTAGTCTATCAAATGCTTTTTCAAATTTCAAAGCCGATTTCAACATCAAGTATATGAAATTCCAACTAGCACAGACATCCAACATTACAAGCCCCTTGCACTTTATCTTCACTTTCTCAACAATTCTTTTGAAGAGTTCAAGCCTTTGTAGAGAGAATCTAACATACCTAATCACATTACGAATAACATCAAGGGATAAACACATGAGTTTCAAACCATCATCCATAATCAAGTTAAGTATATGAGCTACACACCGCATATGCATATTTGCCCCCTTATTCTAAATCACATTAGGTAGTCCCCAAGCTTTTACCCTCTTGATTAATTCTCTTATTGCAAAATCATTTTTCAAAGCATTATCAACAATGATTGTTATAATCTTTTCTATTATCCACTTTAACAAACAATTCTTCAAATGTTTAGCTATTGACTCTCCCTTATGATTTAAAATAACACAAAAGTTGATTAGTCTTTTATGCGCAACAGGCAATCATTATCAATAAAATGTGTGGTTAATTATTAATCATTATCAATAATTAATGTTTTTAATAGAAGTTCATGTATCAGTTATAAGTCACACTTTTCTATATTAAAATTTACCCTTTAATGTTTCCTTCTCCCACATATACATGTTAAGTACCCCCTTTGCTACGATCTTCCTAGAAGGGATAGTCTAAAATGATAAATATTTTAGATTAAAATGCTTACACCTCATGCCCTCCACATTAGAAAAAGGTAGCTCATCTAGAATAATCATCTCCGCACATTACCTAGTGAGCTCTTCCTCTGTTAAAGAAGAGGTGTCCAGCTCCCTAGTATCTTTCTTAAAACACAAAATCTTTTGTTTTTTTAGCTTTCAACCTCTCTACGTTAGGAGGATACTTGCGGCAATTATCAATATGATTACTAACGGTGGACGTACAATTATCTGGATTGGCCATATATTATTTATTGCAATAAAGATAATCAGTGTTAACTCTACCATGAACCATTTTTCTAATATTATGAGCCCAAAATATCTGACATTTCTTGAGCCTTAACTCTACATGCAAATATATTGTTTATTGTAATAAAGACAATTAGCCTTAACGTATTCTACCATTAACCATTTTTCTAATATAGTGAGCCCAAATATCTAACATTTCTTTTTCCTTCAATGACGCCAAATATTATTCCTCAGTCGTTGCCTTTCCATGTTCCTCTCTTTGCTCTACGAAATCTTCATGTGGAATATGATCGGTAGTAGCGTGTGATCCACTGATGTTGGTGTGGCCGATTGAAAGGTACTTCCAATACTATCAACTTGTATTTCTGTAGCTAATTAAAAAACATAAGAATGATAGAAAGAACAAACCAGCATATGCGTTCCGGACAAAAAGACACATGCATACAAACAGACATATTCATCATATTCTGCATGTAAAACTTTAACATGTATTTATAGACATTCCAAACCTATCATAAATGAGTGTATGATCAGTAATTTTAACAAATATTCTATCCTAGTCTGACTTGAGGCATGGATCCTAAATCAAGTATTTAACTAAAACTTGGGGTGTCACTCGATTGGATTACGACATTTATACAAATCAGATGATGTGATAACCCATGCACAAGCAGACACCTAAAACATAGAAACAGACTTTCAACTACTCCAAAGATTACTGTGTCGGCAACCTTGATGACTAGTATCAGGAGATATAGTATTTGCTGCCTGTTTCATATTCTAGTTGTCCAAATTCTACACCAAAATTCCAAAATACCTGAATAGAAGAGCATAAATTGTTGTTTGCAGCACCATGCCATGGCCACGACTAGTATGCTTTTTGAATCTACTCATCTTCATTGTGATGGTCAGCTCACACTTCAAATCTGTAAAATCGGGTTCAAAATCTCAATTTCAAGTTGCAAGATACACATGTATATACCCAAATGAGAAGGATGATCAAACTCACCTAAACATCACGCTTAGTCACCGACGGTTTCCAGGACAAGGCATCACTCTCGTCCTCACGTTGCTCCGGTCCAAGACGAGGTCGCTCACGTGGCTAGGTAGCTTTTCTTGAAGAGGTGATCAGACTGAGCTATGACTCTTCACTGTCCATCGTCAAAAAAGAGAAATTCTGGTCAGACACGACGATAGTGCTTTCGGGCATAGCTAGACCATTGTCGTTGGTTGTTGGGTTCAGAGACCTATATAGTCGTGTAGTGGAAGAGGAGGCGAAGATTATGATATATGGGTTAGGGTGAGCTTTGGGGTTCCATTAACACCTGTTGTTACATTCACTACACCCAATTTAATGGACCATCTGTTGATGCCAGTTTGCTTTAGGCGAAACATTCTTCACCAAATTGACTGTGAACCAATTCAATCTCTTCGGTAACGATATATTTCTCAGTTTGAGGCTCTACTTCTTGAGGTTGTAAAGGTTCTTCACATGTTTAGCTACTAAAGAGTTCATCTTTTCTCATTACTCGCGCTGTAATGCGGCTTCCTGTCTCAAAAGTGCCAGTTACTGCTTACTTTGTGCACATAACTGCTGAATTTCATGTGTCTATCTTTCCTGAATCTCTAAAATCTCTAAGAACTCTTCTATATTTTTCTCAATTTTCCCATGTGTGATCTTCGCTGCCAGTATGTCCCTCTTGCCGTGTCAATGTTTGGGCTTGATTTTTCGGGTGCTGCCGTGCCAATGTTTCTGGGTTCGGCGTAAACGTCTTGTCTTAATGTTGCACGCTTTCTTCTTGACTTCTGCTCTAAGCAACTGGATGGATTCTTTTACCAAACCTAATATTTCTCTTATAGTACTTAAACAATGAATATTAAAAGGATATTTGCTGGAGTAAACCCAAAAAATGTCGATGGCGGAAGGTTCTTTGATGGATCAGAAGGACAACTGATGGATTAGGTCCTCAGATGGAGGTAGGATTTCACTAACGTGTCTATAGGATACCAACGAATTGGTCATGTCAAAAGACACCAGAAAGACTTTTTGGTGGTAGCTGCGCTCTAGAGTGACGGACGTAGTATTTTACAAGTGTTGCAAATGTTTGGTTTGTAAGTTGAGTCATTTTATTCTCGTTTGTCAGAATCTCATATATATATATATAGAGCTAGGTTCACATATCCTTGTGGATCAAGGTAACAAATATCCTTTCCACTTCACATTGTCTTCGTGGTCAAGCCATATAATATAGTTAAGGAAGACAATCCTTATGTAATTAATCATACAACTATCCATGTACATTTATGACTTCTCAACAATTAGGGAATCAAGGGTGACTAAACCTTTTTTTAGATAGCACTACGTACGTCATTTATACCTTGATTACCAAGGTAACTCGATCAACCACATGACATCCAAAAGCCTCGTTTTTTGAAATTTTCAATATCTTCTCAATCTTGGTAGTCATATGACCATCCATTAATCACCAGATCCATGATATATCGGTAGCGTCCCTGATTTACATCAAGATAGCTTGACCTCTAAGATAGGTTTAATACGACCTTATCACGGATATCTCCCAAGATACTCGGTCATATCCTCGATGAACCCTTAAATCGGTTCTAGACCCTTCCATTCCAGGATAGGTAAATTTACTCTCAAACAGAGCCCCCAGGTCTTCAAGGAAAATCCATGCATGTGTCTTAACTGAAAAGACCTATGATCCCAAATGCTGCAACAAAAACAACTTACTGGTCCAACTGACACACTCCAAACTAAGAAAAATACTTAGCTCAAGCGTATACATACCTTAGATGTAGATCCTCAAGCTTGAATGACAATGAACATATTGTTGCCAAATAACTCACAGAGAAGAACAATTATTCACCAATATGATAATTAATGTACCTCAACGTGAATACTTGGACTCGATGATGATGAACATATTCTAACCAGAACATGTCTTAAGCTCACGTCAAGCACCCCAAGCATGACTAGAAACGATAAGCTGACCACAAGCATTGATCTTGTACTCTCGATGAAAACTGAAAGCAATGCAGACATTTTATTCTTAACTTCATATGCACATAATGAGCATCTATCAACCACTTACTGGTTGTTTTCCAAATATACACTATTGCATGACCTCATGCTTTCCAAACTGAATCATCTCCTTCTTGAGAAACTCTCAAGAGAACTACGAAACCAGCCCCACACAATTTCATGCGAAAAGTTGACATAACCCTCATGTTCAAGATGGTGACTTTAGACAAAATTTTCTCCTCTTTCATTGGCGCGGATGATCATATATTAATATCATATTATAGCTCAACATATGAACATGAAGTATTGATAAAGCAAGTTACAAGAAAACCCTAGGAAGATGACACGAACGGTCACATAATTCTGTCCCAAGAAAACTAGTTTCTAGAATTCCAGTGTTTACATATTTTCTAAACCTCTTGAATTTGTAACTTGATGTTCCCGTGCTCTTTCTGGATGATTCTTGATTCTACACATCTGCTCAACATCACATGTCGATATATGGATCAACACCTCATTGATAGATACTGATTAAGATCACGAAACAATGCTCCAAAAACTCAACAAAGTTCAGCTTTTCTGGAATAACTGTTTTAGGATGTCAACTTCTGAACTTTATTACTTATGCTTCACTTCAGCGGATGACATTATTCTTTTTCAGAGTTGTAGTCCAATGTCATGTCTCCAAGGTGATATGGGTTGAATAGATAGAAAGCCCTTTTGGGAAGTCAAAAATGAGCCACAAATATGCCTCAGAATAAGCCAAAAGCTAAAATTTTCAGATTTTGCAATGTACGGGTTGACTTGCTCAATGAATCTCTAATAGGTGCATTTTATGCAACATTTTTAATGTGTTTCTGACCCTATTTAGCTATGTAATTCCTTTAACAATATTCATTTTAACTTATTTTATGTTTTTAGGTCACAAATAAAGCCGAGGAGCATAAAAGATGAAAAAACAGAGAAATCTAGAATAAAAATAAATTCATGTTGTTCAAGGAAAGAAATCCTAAAAGCTGCTAGAAATTATCCATCAATTTCGACTGAAGATTGTGATCAGCTCACAATAATCCAGGAGATGAGCCTTATATCAATGGAAAGCCTAAAGAGTCTAGTTTTCAGAACTTTTCACGAATCGTCAACACCTATTTTGGAAAGAAGTTATGATTGTCTTAGTGACCAAAGGTCAGACTGCCCGAATTTCAGATTTGGATCGGAACTTCAATTTCAAGACCTAGACCACATAGGAGAGTCGATGGACGAAAATTAGGGTTATCTAACCCTAATTGTAGCTGCTCATACGTGCACTATCTATAGGAGGTATTTGAGACATGAAAAGTATCTCTCTTTTACCGTTCAACAACCTAGACGCAGTTCTACCGTCTCTTCTCCTAAACATCTTCTTGAAATTCATCTTTAGTTCTTAGAATTTCTTGCTGTAACTTTGTAGTCTAGACTTCTTCATAGTGCTGCGACGTTTTGCTTCATAAAAAAAGTATAATCTATACTTAGACTCATGTATTTCGTTTCTTATTTACATAATTCTCTTAGTTTCTTTGAGCTTTTCATGTTTTCAAATTGGAATTTTAGGTAGATAAGCATGTGTTTTGAATTTTCAAATTCATGTTAGTTTTGTTTTTAGGTTGTTGATGATGTTCTATTTGTTCCATTTCATGTGTATCCTTGTGTTGACAATCTATGACATGTGTGTGCAATTTATATGTTATCGTTGTGTTGAATCCTCGTTGGTAAGACATGAACTAGGATAGCAAAGTTGTCGTAGATTGCATGCTAGGATTTCTTGATTCTGCGTTGGTAAAAGATGTGTTAACATGTTCTTATTCTTGCTCTTATTGATTCTTCGTGTTGATTCCGCGTTGGTAAGATACGTAGAAAAGTTAAGAGAGTTTTGAGTAGAGAATAATCCGCGTTGGTAAAACTACTCTAGGATGTTGGAACTTGATTCAATCACTAGTATGCATGATTTAGGTCACCTAAAATTGAAACAACTTGATTACATGAGTGTGAAAGATGTGCAAGAGAGATGATCACTTGTATATAGTAGCTTAGGATTTGTTTTCTTTTTAGTTTTGAATTTTTATCACTATTCTGTCTCATATTTTATTCTATTTTATTTTTATATCAAATGAACTCCGATTTCCTTGAAATTTTGTACATATATTCAGATGTATGTCTAATATATCTTTGTAATTTTTTGTAATTTCCTGAGCAGTTTTGTTAATATTTTTAATTAGTTTTTTGACTGCTGTTTGTTAACAACAGTAGTCACTTTTGTAATTATTTTTAAGTTGTGATAATTGTGCATAATTGTTGTGATTTATACTAACGCTTATTTTGCATGTAACCACAATCCCCGGCCCTACGATACCCTATTTGCTCAATGCTACTAACGATGAAAAAGGTTTATTTGATGCAGGCTTAAAAACTAGCCGTTAAAATGGCGCCGTTGTCAGGGATTGAAAAATCCTTTACTTAATTTGCGTTAATTTTTGTTGTTGTAAATTATGAATCTTTAGATATATAATGTTTAGCATCGTCACCATGGTTTCATTCTCTTATTCATTACATTCATCTACATTCCCCTCATTTTGCATCCCATGCATTTTTGCATTTGAATTCCATGAATATGACTAAAGGAACTTACTCAATGTCCTTCAATATGGTTAGTTATTCCCACTTTCACCAATGATTTTCATTGAGATAATTTAGATTTAGAGTGAAGTGATACTATGAGGTTGGAGAAAATGGAGGAAGAAAACCTTCATATTGCTCCATCTTTAAAATGTTCTGAAGGAAATCTGTCTGGCTTAAAAATGTAAAACTTTGAGCGCTTGTTGGGAGACAACCTAATTTAACCAAATTTGTGGAGACGTCCAACGTATATTTGCTTTATCTTCTCTTCCCTTATAATTTGTTTTTAGGTTTAGTTGTGTCGTTTATCAAGTAACATGTGAAAGTTGATGAATAATTGATTTTTGTATTGCAAGTCAGTCAACTTTAAACATGCACAGTTTTCAGATGCCTTGGAATGGAACAACGTACCATATATTCACACAAATGTATCTGAGTCTAGTTTCTGTAGCATTTTACAGAACTGGATTCTGACTTCAGATGAGTTCACAATCCAAGTTTGAAGGAAGCAAGGTTAGATCAGGAAAACAGAAACTGGGTGGTTGTGCTGCATAAATGTCAGAACCAGAGATACTTCCCGTGGTTCAAATCATGCGTATAATATACGGATAGGAAGCTCTTTGTGTGTACTACATTCCTGTGTATTTTCAGCTACATTGGACCAACAAAACTCCTTGCATACAGGTTTGAATAGGTAAATGTCAATCTGTGAGTTTTTCTTCTCTAACTTTGCAAGGAACTCATTTTCAAACCACTTAGAGTTAAGAGACGTGTGACACATGCATAAAAGGCCTGCAACTTCATCTAGCACCACCAACTTGAATCTCGAGCATTGGAGAAGGCAATAGAGAGTCATATGGGCTGGAAGTTGGCTCTGTGACGTGATTTTCATCGTTTCGCTTGTTTCACCCCATCTTCCTCTCGTTTAGAGTATGCATTGCAATGAGCTTTTATATGGAAGTCAAGGTCTTGTGCCTTGAGGTTGGTACCTGAATTTCAATTTTCTCCAAAGGTTGCGAGCATGAGAGGTCTACAAGGGGGAGCTTTCTCGATTATTTCTTGCTATACCTTTTGTTTTTATTTGTTTGTAGTGTCGTAAATCCATATTTCCATACTTAGAGTCTATGTTACATGTTATGTTTTGTTCTACATTGAGGACAATATAGAGTTTGATTGTGGGGGAGGGATTTACATGTTTGATGAGTCATTATTGAAAAATAAATAAAAAACAAAAATTAATAAAATCCAAAAACAGTTTTATTGCTTTTTGAGTCTTTTATTTTATTTTGAGTATTAGGAGCCCTTAACTGTCTATGATGACTATTATCTCTAGATTTATGGATAAGAAAGGATCACAAAATTGAGATGATTTTCCAACTAATGTTTAGTTGTTAATTGAAATAAATGGAAATCATATGAATGTAGTGGATGCAGTTTTGAAACATTGGCACAGAATTTAGCATGCTAAGATAATTGTTGCTTCACATGAACCCTAAATGTGAGCTCTTGAGCCTATATGTGCTATTCTTTCGGAGAGATTCATTGACATATTCTAATTCATTTTCTTGGATAAATCTTTTGGAAACCTCATTATTCTTTCTTATTGATTGATGCATGCCACAACTTTTAAATGACTGTAGAAACTAGATCTCATTTTTTATGAATTTCAAAACTTTTAGTCATTATATGTCGTGATCATAAAAATTAAAAGGAAGAACTTAATAGGATCAACACTATTGCCAAACAAGCTTGTGTCCTATTTTGTGTGCGCGACACACTCATTAGTTTGAACACATTTGAGCCTACATTGAGAATTTTCTTTCATCACCCATATAATTTGTATCCTGAGCTTAGTATATCATATCTCTATCTTTTTCTTTGAATCTAGTAGAGCATCATTTTGTGAAGACTACATGGAGATGACGATAAAGTTCAAGTGTGGGGAAATTGAACTTCATTTGTTTGTAAAATGTCCGTGTAAAAGAAAAAATGCCTTGGAAAGTAAAAGAAAAATTCAAAAGAAATTTTGGCATAAATTACAAAGGAAAAATTGAACATTGTCATTGTATTGTGAAACAGGAGTTTTGGTGTATGATGGAAGGCCCAAAAACGAAACGACTTGGCCTTTGTTCAGTTTTATGATGTTGTAAGTGGTAAGAATGACGAAAGACCCAACAAGATGATATTTGGCCCTAGCTTTGGCAACATAAGACGTTTGAAGAATGCTCTACTAGGTTCTAAGGAGTTTGGTAACTCACTTACCCATAAATTCATACCCCTAGCCTAACCCATTACCACCTTAATAAGTTCTTTCTTGATCATTGAGATGTAAGCCTATGACACTGTGGAGTTTCACAAGAATGAGCGTATGGTTGGTTCATTTGTGCATGTTATCATATTCTTTCATGAGGATTATGTCGATACCAATGTCCTTTGTTCTTAAAAATGAAAATTTTCGATTCTTTCTTGCATACTTTTTGAGTGACTTAGCTAGAAATTCTGAGTGAAGATTGAGTGCATACTTTGTGAGAAATGAATCATATTTGTCTGAAACATGCTGAGCTTAAAAAAAAAAGACTTTAGCTGACGAAATAACCAAAACCAGGCCGACGAAATTTTTTCCACTTTGGCCGACGAAAAATTATTTCATCGGCTAAGTTAAATTTTTGTAGGCTAAAGTGGAATTTTAGCCGACAAAAAATTATTGCGTCGGCTATAGTGGAATTTTAGCTAACGAAAAAAAAATTCGTCTGCTAAACTAATTTTTTTGTCGGCTATAGTCTGTCAACTTTAGCCGACGAAATTTAAAAATTTTAGCCGACAAAATTAGGGTATTTCGTCGGCTAAAGTACCTTTTAGTTACAAAATTGCACAATAGATATTTCGTGTCCGATTGACTATTGTGATACCAATCTGGAAGTGAAACGAACGTACGAGTAAAACCCATATGGATAAATAATGGTAAATAGTAGGCATGTTGTGATTCCGGTCATCAAAATTAACAAACAAAAATACGACCGTCAGATGTCATCAATATGCTGAAATATGTCTATGGTAAAAAATTCAACTTGATCCGATAAATTTAAGGGTTTCATCCGGACGGTCAATCCCGTAAGTTAAACCCCTAAATTGTATTGACCGCAACTATCGGCACTGAGACTTACCAGAATTACGTGATTTTCAACTGTAGACGTATTTTATCATTTCAGTCATATCTTATTTCATGACTTTTTTGAGTTTGAAGTTTCTACGTAGAGTTTGTTTTTGAAACGGAACATGTACTTAAAGTTTAGTAAACAAGTTATACAACATTAGTAGGTATGCTGTGATTCCGATGATCACAGTTGAGAAACAAAAATCCGACCGTCTGATATGATCATTATATCAAAATTTGTCTATAGGAAAAAATTCAACTTGATCCGACAACGTTAAGGGCTCGATCCTTACGGTCAATCCCTTAAGTCAAACCCCTTAACACACGGAAACGGTTATTTGACCGCCTAAATTACGTATTTTGCCCGGACCTTCAACTTAAAATAGTTTCAAATCGATGAGAAGTAATGAATGGTATAAAATTTTTATGAAAAATAACCACCGGAGATAGGGCTACCTCTAGGGATAAATAATGGAAATTGCGTTAGCCGCAACTATCGGCACCGAGACTTTACCAGAATTATGTGATTTTTTAACCGTAGACGTATTTCACCGTTCCGATCATATCTTATTTCATGACTTTTTTCTTTTGAAGCTTCTACGTATTGGGTTTAGGGTTTTAGCCGATGAAATTAGGGTAATTCATCTGCTAAAGTTAAATAAATAAAAATAAATAAATAACTATAGCAGACGAAATTAGAGTAATTCGTCGGCTAAAGTTAAATAAATAAATAAAATAAATAACTATAGCTAACAGAATTTATTAAAATTCGTCGGCTAAAGTTAATTCAAAATTTTCTGCAGGGATTTTAAAAATTTTGAACTTTAACCGACGAAATTAGGGTATTTCATCACCTAAAGTTCAAAAAATTTTATATCTTTCATTTTCTCCTCCTCCTTCTCTCCTCCTCCTCCTCTTCCTCCTCCTCCTCTAGATCCTTCTCCTTCTCTTCTCACTCTCCTAGCCTCCTCTTCTCCTCATCCACCACCGGTGTAAAAACGAAAAAGAAGAAGAAGAAAAATTAATCAAAAATATAAAAAAAAAAAATAATAAAATAACTATAGCCGAAGAATTTATTAAAATTCATTGGCTAAAGTTAAATAAATAAATAAAAAATCAAATCAATAACTATAGCCGACGAATTTTATTAAAATTTGTCGGCTAAAGTTAAATAAATAAAATAAATAACTATAGCTGATTAAAATTCGTTGGCTAAAGTTAAATAAATAAATAAAAATAATAGCCATAGCAGACAAATTTATTAAAATTTCGTCGGCTAAGGTATAAAAATTTGTTGGCTAAAGTCTAGATTTTGTATAGATAAGCATGCGTTTTGAATTTTGGGTGAGATAAGTATGTGTTTTGAATTTTCAGATTCATGTTAGTTTATTTTTAGGTTGTTGATGATGTTCTATGTGTGCAATTTATGTGATCCTTGTGTTGAATCCTCGTTGATAAGACATGAACTAGGATAACAAAGTTGTCGTAGATTGCATGTTAGGATTTCTTGATTCCACGTTGGTAAAAGATGTGTTAACATGTTCTTGTTCTTGCTCTTATTGATTCTTTGTGTTGATTTAGCGTTGGTAAGATTCGTAGAAAAGTTAAGAGAGTTTTGAGTAGAGAATAATTCGCGTTGGTAAAACTACTCTAGGACTTTGGAACTTGATTTAATCACCAGTATGCATGATTTAGGTCACCTAAAACTGAAACAACTTGATTACATGAATTTAAAGAATGTGCAAGAGAGATAATCACTTGTATATAGTAGCTTAAGATTTGTTTTTTTTAGTTTAAGATTTTCGTCACTATTCTGTCCCATGTTTTCTTCTATTTTATTTTATATCAAATGAACTCCGATTTCCCTGAAATTTTGTACCGATATTCATATTTATGTCTAATATATCTCTGTAAATTTTGGTAATTTTCTGAGTAGTTTAGGTTATGTTTTTAATTAGGTTTTTGACTATTGTTCTTTAGGAACAGTAGTCATTTTTGTAATTATTTTTAAGTTGTGATAATTATGAATAATTGTTGTGATTTATACTAACACTTATTTTCTAGGTACCCTCAATCTCCGGCCTTACAATACCCTACTTGCTCAATGCTATTAACGATAAAAAGGGTTTATTTGATGCAAGCTTAAAAAGCCACCGTCAATCCCATGTGCTTCCCTTGTGATTTATGAACCATGAGGCAGCTGTACATCATCCTTAACATCCATATCACATGTTGAAGTCTTGAATGATTATCCATGCCTCTAGAAGTCGTTGATATCTCTCGGCAATGTACCCATAAAAACCAAAGCTTCTGACAATTAAGACTTGTTGAATGCCCCCTTCAAAGACCATCAATTCATCTTGACACTTGTTACTAGCACTTGGATACTGTACTTCAAGCTTTACCTTTCATCCGTCTACTTATATTGTTAATGGAACCATAGATGTTGGTCCAAAAGTCAAAACAAACTAAAACTCAAAAAAGTTGCAAAAATTTTGCCACAAGAATTAGCACAATATGAATAGTGTAGCCCCTAGTTTAATTGGGTGCAGTGAATATAAACCATAAACTGGTTAAGTACTGGAATGTTTGAAAACTGATTAAACTGATCTTGCAAGCCGCAAGTATGCATTGTAGCGCCTGATGTTGAGCTGACTGTTGTAAAGTTGAAGATTACTTCATCACATGCTTGTGTGGAATTGGCTGAATTAGAAGCTTCTTGTGGTGATCAAACACAAATAGACTTGTACTGTTACTTTTAATTTTTTGCCAACAATGTATCTTTTCTATCGTCGTTAACTATATCTCTATTCCTCCAAAAGATATCAGAGTGTCCTCCATATTTCTTCCGGTGAATGTCAAAATTTTGGCCTTGTATCAGCTCCTAAATCATCATACATGTGATCACACAGCCTTCAAAGTGACTTGCAAATAGGCATGCATACTTCGTAGCCCCCCCAGTGTGAACAATGATGGTGCCTCTATGCATGGGTGTACATAGGCTCCTCCCTGCTCATGTTGGACTACTTAGAAAGGATGTAGCCTAGCTCCATTGTAAATTATGCTCTCTTCAATCCCACAATGATTGGCAATTGACATTTAGCTTAACTGTGAGATTTCAGAAACCATATACTAGTTCAAAACATGATTGTCAGCACAAGCTAACAATTAAACCTCAAATAGGTTTTTTATCCTCTGTAACGTAGCAGCAACCACTATAGACTTGTTACAAATCTTCATACTCCAAAGCTCGAAACCTTTAGAAAGCTACAATCTTCCTTCCAACTCCATGTTCCGGAAGTAACACTAATAGCATAATGATCACTTTTGAAGAACCTTTGCTACCAACGTGGGGTTTGATGCCCCCTAGTGTAAGAATGTGAACACTCAGACCTCTGGTCCAAGCTTTTCTCGTCATTTGCTATTCGTAAAAAAATGAAGACTTCTCAGCAAGAATATATGCCCAAGTACGTACATATATGCATATATGAGAACCCTCAAGCTCGATCAACTCAAACCACTTTATACTTGGTTCAATCAAAAATATTATCACGACAATATCATTAAAGGCCACAAGACTTGGCCTCAAAAGTATTAAGACTGGCCAACAATATGAGAGGCTCACAAACTTGCAAACTGTCAAAAATTTGAAGTTCCTTATTTATGTCCCTATGTTGCCCCCCCATTTTGATGTCCTAAATGGCGAATGAAGGATGTCAAAACTTGAACCTAAAGCCTTCCAAAACATGCATAGACGTATATGGAACGTTTAGTGTGCATTAGCTTGTAAAAGAGGCTGGCAAGGTCCATTCGCGCGCTCATAAACACATGATGCAGGTTTTAGGGCATTCTGACCTTCTAGTACTCAAATTGCTATATCTCTCTCCTGGAATGTCCGAATCACAAACCGTAAATTTTGTTGAAAAGTAGACATCCAAGGCTTTCTATGCATATAATGCTTGTATTCTAATTCTTTCTTGATCTTCCCAGTTTAATCCATTAAGTTGTAGAAACTGCGGATGTAGTTTTTGCTGAATTGCAAATTTGTCTTCAAATCAACTATACCCTGCTAACAGAATGGTTGTAGCTTTGAGACATAGGGATTGTCTCTTGTATCTGAAGCCTCAGTGGTAGGCCTCCAAATATATGACACATAGTTCAAACCTCCGCTAGGTAAGAACATTGTCTTGCATTTAATAAGACTCATAATCTCTTTTGGGATTTTTTTAATTTTTCAATGTAATAATTTAAATGAAACTAAAATGCAAAGGATCAATGTAAAGAAGGAAACTCAACATGATTAGTTAACCTTCATAAGGTCATGGGGGAGGACACCAATACTTCACTGTAAGCCATGACATATTGATATTAGCGGCATGAGACTCTCTCTTACGAGAAACTCCAAGTGTTGAGCAAAGATACTTCATGTCATTAACTTGAAAACTCAAAAAGTGTTACTCGTAGGGCATGTAGCTTAGCCCCATACATCTTCATTATTTGACAAAGCATAATCTTCAATTGAACTTTAGTAGAAGGAATAAGGTGAAGATCCGCCTTTTCGCCAACTGCCATGTCGTATTGCATGGTGTATGCTGTTGTAGCCACATATTGGCTTTCATAAAGAACCACTTTCTGGTCCATGTTCTCAACAACAAAAGACTCCAAGTAATTAAATTCTTGTGTGTAAGACTTGCTGATGTTGGAACCAAGAATTAAGTTGTAGTCCTCATCGTTTTCATAGTAGATTGGCTCCATGTTAAAATCATAATCACCATAGATTAGTGAATTAGTTTCTGCCTTAGAGATAGGTACATCAAAGCTAGAGACATCATTGTGAGACGTTTGTAGGGTTTGTCTAGTATCAACATACAAGTCCCTATTGACCATGATCGGGACAACTTCTTCGTTAGAGCAATTCAATAGGGTGTCGATTTCTTTGTTGTCTCTGTCACTGTGCTCCATAAGGGATTCACCATAATCTAATGAACCATTTATTGATACGATTTGTTTCGGGCGAAACATTCTTCACCAAATTGACTAGGAACCAATTCAACCTCTTCGGTGATGATCACTTTCTCAGTTTGAAGCTCTACTTCTTCGGGTTGTAAAGGTTAATACGTTCTTCACATGTTTTGCTTCCAAAGAGTGAATGTTTCTTCTTTTCTCATTCCTCGCTCTGTAATGCATCTTCCTATCTCAAAAGTGTCAGTTGCTGCTTAATTTGTGCATATAACTGCTGAATTTCATGTATCCATCTTTCCTGAATCTCTAAGAATTCTTCTATAATTTTTCTCAATTTTCCCATGTGTGGTCTTCACTGCTAGTACGTCCCACTAAGGGTGCCAATGGTTGGGCATGATTTTTCGGGTGCTGGCATGCCAGCTCTTCTGGGTTCGGTGTAACCGTTTTATCTTAATGTTGCACACTTTCTTCCTGACTTTTACTCTAAGAGACTAGATATATTCTTTTACCAAACCTAAGATTTCTCGTAGGGTGCTTAAACAACGAAGATTAAAACCGACTAAACCCCAACAATATCGATGGCGAAAGGTTCTCTGACAGATCAGAAGGATAACTGACGGATCAGGTCTTGAGATAGAGGCGGGATTAATTTCATTGAAGGATCAGTATGTTATCAACGGATTGGTCATGTCAAAAGACAACGAAGAGTCTTTTTGGTGGTAGGTGCACTCCGGAGAGACGAACGTAATATTTTGCAAGTGTTGCAAAGGTTTGCGTTTATAAGTTGAGTCGTTTTCTTCTCATTTTTCAGAACCTCCACTACTAGAAAAACTACTTTAGCCGACAAAAAATTTTCTTCAGACTGTTACAAAATTTCTTAGGCTAAATTCTTAGCCGACGAGATCGTCTGAAAAAGGTCGTCAACTACACTTTAGGCGACGAAATAAATTTCAATCGTCGCCTCAGGTGTGAACTTTAGCCGATGAAGAAACTTTTCGTCATCTAAAGTTTGGACTTTTAGCCGACAAAGAAAATTTTTGTCGCCTAAAGTCTGGACTTTAGGCGACTAATTTTTGGACTTTAGGCAAAGATATTTTGTCAATGGAAATTTACCTTACTGGTTAAAATGGTTGGCCAAGTAAACTTTAACCGACGAAATTTCGTCGCCTAAAGTGTGCAACTCGTCGCCTAAAGTTTGAATTTCGTCGTCTAAAATTTGATTTTTTTTTGCTAAAGTTTGAATTTTGTCACCTAAAATTTGCATTTCATCACCTAAAGTTTAAAAAATAATAATAATTTTTATTTTCTTTTACTTTTGATTAATTTTTTTCTTCTTTTTCATTTTTTCGCCACTACACCATTGTGTGAAGGTGTTTGGAGGAGGAGGAGAATGAGAAGGAGGGGAAGGAGGAGTTGTCGTTGAAGGACGAGTTGCTACCGGAGGGAGGAGCCGAAGGAGGAGTTGCCACTGGAGGAGGAGGCTGAGAGATGAAAGATTTAGAAAAAAAATTTAATTTTTTTGGCGGGCTGCAAAACTTTTGATGGTACTTTAGACGACGAAATGCAAAGTTTCGTCAGCTAAAGTTTAAAATTTTTGACGGGAATTTTGAAAATTTTGATGATATTTTAGCTGATGAAATGACACATGTCGTCAGCTATACTTTAGTCGACGAAACGTGGTATTTCGTAGGCTAATGTACCATTTACTGACAAAATTGTCACACGTGACGTTCAGTGTTCGATTGACTATTGTGATACCAATCAGGAAGTGGAACGGCCTTACGAGTCAAACTCGTCGCTTCGCCATGACATATGAGCCTTTTTGGCTATTCAAATTCATTTAAGGCTTCAAAATACAGTTTGTCTATTTTCAGATAATTATTTAACGCACAGAAACACCCATATCTGCATCTATATGAGGTATTTTCATCAAAGCTTCAACACAACAAACTCTCACCATGATGAGACGCAACCACCCATCTAAAATTTTTGTGACATTTACCCATCGAAGATAGGGCTCCCTATAAGGATAAATAATGGTAAATAGGGTTGACTACTACTATCGGCACTGAGACGTTACCCGAATTACATGATTTTCAACCCTAGACGTATTTTCCCATTCTGATCATATCTTCTTTAACGATTTTTTTTTGCGTTTGAAAGTTCTACGTAGAGTGTTTTTGAAATGTTACATTTATTTAAAACTTAATAACCGAGTTAGACAACGTTAGTGACCACATCATGATTCCGATTATCAAACTTGAGAAATGAAAATCCTACCGTTTGATATGACCAACATGATAAAATACATGTATAGGAAAAAATTAAACTTGATCCGATAACATTAAAGGCTCGATCTGGACGGCCAATCCCGTAAGTTAAACCCCTAAACACACGGAAACGGTCATTTGACCGTCTAAATTCCGTATTTTGGACGGACCTTCAACACAAAATGGTTTCAAATCGATGAGATACAACTAGTGGTATAAAAATTTACTGAAAAATAACCCTCGAAGATAGGGCTACCCATTGAAAGAAAGAATGGTAAATTGCATTGACCGTAACTATTGGCGCAGAAACATTACCAGAATTGCGTGATTTTTCAACCGTAGTCGTATTTTATCATTCCGGTCATATCTTATTTCATGATGTTTTTGAGTTTGAAGGTTTTATGTAGAGTTTCTTTTTGAAATTGAATATTTATTTAAAACTTAGTAACCAAGTTATACAACATTAGTGGCCACATCGTGATTCCGACGATCAAACTAGAGAAACTAAAATCCATCCGTAAGATATGACCATCATGATAAAGTACATGTATGGAATAATAGTCAACTTTATCTGATACACTTAAGGGCTCGATCACAACTATCAATCCCGTAAGTCAAACCCCTAAACGCATGGAAACGGTCATTTAACCATCTAAATTAAGTATTTTAGTCAGACCTTCAAGACAAAAGAATTTCAAATCGATGAGACGCAACCAATGAAAGGTCTTGACCTTAAACCTAAAAACCTTAACCGACGAATACCCTAAATATGAATCTCGTCAGGTAAAACAAATATAGCCGAAGAATTTAATGCTTTATCGTCGGCTATGGTATTTAAATTTTATTTTATTTATTATACCATATCCGATGAATTTATTGTCTCATCATTGGCTATGGTATTTAAATATTTTTTAATTTTAATTTTATTTACTATATCATAGCCGATGATACCCTAAACCCTTATTATACCATAGCCGACGAATTTATTGCTTCTTCGTCAGCTATGATATTTAAATAATTTTTATCTTATTTATTATATCATAGCTGACGATAAATTCTTTTTTCGTCGGCTAAAAAATAGAGACTAAAGCCGAAGAAAAAAAACTTTAACTGACGCAATTCTTTTTTCGTCGGCTAAAGAACTTTAGCTGATGAAATTATTGACTTTAACCGATGAATTAAAGTTTCGTCGGCTAAAGTCTAGTATAGCTGACGAAATTGTTTTTGGCCGACGAAGACTTTTTTGTCTGCTAAAGTGTACTTTAACCAACGAAATTTTCCTTCGTCGGCCTGTTTTTTTTTCATGGCTAAAGTATTTTCTCTCGTAGTGCTCATACATATAGAGAGAGCTAGGTTCACATATCCATACGGATCAAGGTAAAGAAAATCCTTCCTTCTTCACTTTGTCTTCGTGGTCAAGCCACATAATCCAGTTAAGGAAGGTAATCCTCATGTAATTAATCATACAGCTATCCATGTACGTTTAAGACTTCTCGACTATTCAGTAATCAAAGGTTACTAAACTCTTTTTTAGATAGCACTACATACATCATTTGTACCTTGATTGCCAAGGTAACTCGTTTAACTACATGACGTCCAAAATCCTCGTTTTGTGAAATCTTCAATATCTGCTCAATCTTTGTAGTCATATGATCCTTTTTTAATCACTAGATCCATGATATATTGGTAACGACCCAGATTTACACCAAGATATATAGCTTGACCTCCAAGATAGGCTTAATACGGCCATCACTACCAGAATAACCATTATAGCCGACGAAACAAAAAATCATCGGCTAAGTATATTTTTCGTCGGCTAAAGTGGATTTTTAGCCGATGAAATGTTTTTTCGTCGGCTAAAATAATTTTTGAAGAAATTTTAAAAGTTTAGCCGACGAAATATATAATTTCGTCGGCTAAAAGTCCTTATATTTCCAGATCTAGACAGCAACTCATGTGAAAAAAAACGAGAGAAAAAATTTGGGTGTTGGCGAAATTGTTGGGTGTCGTCGAAATCTGTCCAAAATTAGTTTGTGGCGCTATATATAGGTACGCATATGTGTATATATCTTGTTTTTGGGTTGATTTAAGAGTTTTATTTGAGTTACATATATTGATTTAGAGTTGAATTATTGGATTTTGAGTGTGATTGATTTGGTCAATTTTAATTTGATAATATATATGAAGTTTTTGTTATATATATATATATATATTAATTATAATATTGTGTTCATGCATATATATATAGTATGAGTTAAGTAATATTTTGATTATGATTGATGTTAATTGATATATATATATATATATATATATATATAATTGTTATATAATTAATAATTAGTATATATATGCATTCATATATATATATATATATATATGTGTGTGTGTTAATTATTAATTTGTTATTAATTAATTGTACGTTAACTGTAGATAGAATACTAAATGATTTGAAAATTTAATTAATTAATTAGAGTTTATACATATATATTATGTTATCTTTTCAGGATATGGATAAGAGTTGGATTTCGTTTCCAAAATGGGACAAAAGATATGGTAAATGAGTTGTTAGTTTTATTGAATATATGATGGATAATGCTAAAGGGGATACAATTTTCTATTGTTCGTGCACTAAATGTCAGTGTCGCAGCGATACGCATCGATTTGCAATTGACAATGTTTGACAACACCTTAAGAGTAATGGGTTTTTGGAGAAGTACACATGTTGGATATATCACTGTGAAACATCATCAAGGGGTCCGCATGATCATGGGTAATTTTCTGAGACGGGCAGTACATCTAACGATCCAACAACGGCCTTCATCAACGATATGTTTCCTTATGAGAGCGGTGTAAGCTCTGAAGGACTGTATATGCTTGAGTCGGTGCAACCCTTTCTTAAAGTTGTCAACACTGCTAGTATTGAGAGGTACAACAAACTACTTGCTTTCCAACAGACCCCTGTGTACCCCGGTTGTTAGAAGATGGTTCTTGAAAGTGTGATGGACGTTATGAAGATTAAAGTTGAGATAAAATCGACTGTGAAGGCTGTTGATGACTATCTACAGTACACTGCTTCGATGCTGCCCCACGGTCATCGTCTTCCTACCACTCAACATAAGGTGCAATGTATCCTGAAAGATCTTGGGCTTTCCTACATCAAAATCCATGCTTGCAGATATGACTGTGTTCTCTTCTGGGGTAAAGATCCAGAAGGGAATGACCTTGGTGACCTTGACGCATGTCTAGTATGTCTGAGTGACAGGTATAAGCTGACTCCTGCAGGCAATAGGAAACCTGTGTAGGTACTTCGGTATTTTCCGTTGAGGGATACGCTGGAACGGTTGTATATGTCATCACACACGGCCAAAGCTATGAGATGACACGCTGATAGAGAATTACATGGTGAACATACCCTTATACACCCTGTTGACGGGGAGGCTTGGAAGCATATAGACCGTGAGTTTCCTCATTTTACGTCAGAGGTCCGAAATGTGAGGCTCGGGCTCTTGACCGACAGGTTCAATCCTTTTGGCAACATGAGTCTTCAATACAGTGTATGACCGGTGATTTTGGTACCATACAACTTCATCCATGGATGTGCATGAAGAAGGAATACAATATGTTGAGTTTGTTGAATCCGAGACCCGGTTATCCAGGGAAGTGTCTCGATGTGTATTTGAGACCCTTGATTGAAGAGCTTAAGTTTTTTTAGACGTTGGTCATCCCACTTATGACAAGTAAATGCACGAGACGTTCAGAGTGTCTTAGCGATGAGGGTAGCAGAGTCATTGCAACAAGATATGTAGATTGGGTCACCGTACTCTCCTTCCGTATGATCACGAATAGCGGTTCGATGACAAGGCATTTGATAGGATTGTAGAAAACGGTATGCCTCCTAGAAGATGGACGGGGAAGAAATTATAGCAGTGCTTAATGAGTATGATTTTAGACAGCTCAGCAATCATCCCAATATTGTGGCTGTAATACCTGACAGACCTTACAGGTATAAATTTTGGACACATAAGAGCTTATTCTGGGAACTCTCATACTGGAGTAAGTTGTTGATCAGACACTACTTAGATGTGATGCACATAGAAAAGAATGTGTGCGACAGTGTGGTAGGAACAATGCTGAACTTGGAGGGAAAGACGAAAGACGGTCCGAAGGCACGCATTGATATTAAAAAATGGAGTTACGAAGACATTTGTGGTTGAAAGAAGGGAAGAAAAAAATGCCTCAAGCTCTTTACACCGTGAAGTCTGACCAGAAGAATGTAATTTTCAGGTGGTTGAGTTCTGTGAAGTATCCTTCAGAATACGCAGAAAATATAGCCCGGTGTGTAAACATTCGGGACAATAAAATGTATGGGTTAAAGAGTCATGGTTGTCATATTCTGCTACAATGTCTTTTCCCTATTTTCATTCGATCGTTCCTTTCCCATCAGGTGGTGGAGCCATTAGTAGCGTTGTCAAGATTCTTCCAAAAGTTATGCACACGGGAAGTGACAAAATCTGACCGTTACGGCTAAAATAGCCTCACAATTTAACCCTGCAAAAGATTGTCAATCGTAGTATAATGTAAGCAAGGATTGTTCATTGCCAAAGATCGAGGGTATTTAACTTCACACACCAAAAACAATGTCACAAAAACGTCTACTGTTCCTAATGAACAGCAGACGAAAATCTAATTAACTACCTAACCTAAACTACTCAGAAAATTATGAAAATTTACAGACCTATACTAGACACACAGACGAACTCGCATACAAAATTTCAAAGGATTCGGAGTTCGTTTGCTATACTAAATAAATCACGAAATACAGAGAACAGAAGGAGAAAAACTAAGGAGTTTTGAATGTTTGAGAAATAAGATGAACAAACAAGAAATAACAAAAACACTTTAATAACGGAAAAAGAAATCAGATGATAAAGATGTTAGAGACAGGTTTTCACCACCAAATATGTTCCAAAACATGTGAATCAATCTAGGTTTCAATTATCAAGTCAAGAAAACGGTTTCAATCGAGGACAAACCGTGAACGCACTGCATAAATCCTTACTACTTCCCTTAACTACTTAAGCAAGATGAACGCACCGTTACCAAGCCTTTAGAATAACCAATCCAGGTATAGACACTATCCTTTCAATGAATTATCCTAAGCATTGAACACATTGGAAGTTTGATAGAAACAAGTATGCAAAACTAGTGTGGAACGCCTACCTAGCATGCAATTCTTTCTATTTGGTTTCACCTATCGTCCAATAGGTTTTACTACCTTGAACTGAGCCATACTAACCGTTTAGGAGATTACACAACTCAGTCCTAGCCCTACTTACAAGTTCATAATGCCCTATGTCGCGCTCACACGAACATAAACAAGTAAGTAATATCCATAAAACAAAACCAAATAAACGTCTTCAAAAACTGAATAATATTGAAACCAAGAATCAAATCGTCATGTTTATCACATAATTGGGGCTTCTAACCTCGCCCCTAACTAAGAGAAACTAGCCACACATAGTTCTAGCAATCATACAAGAAGAGAGTTAAGGATTACAACGAGAAGAGAACTATGGAGGGAAGAGGAATCGATGATGTTCTTCGCCGCTTCTCCCTTCGTTGTTTCTCTGTGTCGTCCCAGTTCTGTCTGCTCAGATCACGTCTTTAGGGTTAAAAACCCTTAAATCTCGTCCACGGGCTAGCCATGTGGGTCGGGCCTTGACATAAGAATTTTTGGTCCAAATCAGGATTCGGGTAGACTGACCTTCGTCCACTAAAATGGTCATAACTTCTTCCTCAAAATAGGTATTGACGATCTGTAAAAATTTCTGGAAACTAGACTGATGTAGCTTTCCAATGATATATAGCACACCTCCTGGATCATTGTGAGCTGATCACAATCTTCTGTCGAAGTTGACTGACAATTTCTGGCAGATTTTGGACTTCTTTCCTTGCACGACTTGGATTCCTTTTCCTTCAAGATTTCCTCTCTTTCTCCTCTTTTGTGCTTCTTGGCTTTATTTGTGACCTAAAAACATAAACTTAGTTATAATGATCATTGTTAAAAGAATTACATAGCTAAATAGGGTTGGAAATACATTAAAAACGTTACATATAATGCACCTATCACAATAGGACATTATTTATATCATGTGTAAATTTGAGAGGATATTTCCTCCAAATTTTTTTGACATCATGCCCCACCTGATGATCCATCTTCCCGAGCAATTGTTGCTTACCGGTCTAGTACACTATACTTGGACGTATCCCATGGAAAGGTATGTTTTTTACACCTAAATTTTTTATTGTACATGTTCAATATATAATGATAACATATTACAGCAATTTATTTATATATATAGACAATTTGGAGACTACAAAGCTTATGTGGCTAATAAATCCGCGCCTGAAGGATGTATAGCTGAAGCATATATTGCACACGAGTGTGTCACCTACATGAATTTATATTCAGGAGCATTGAAGGAAACTCCACAAACCATACCGGTAGATGTACCGAAGTTCAACCTTTCCATAGTCTCTAATGATGTTGAAGTTTATGGAATTTTGCCAGACTTCTACAAGTTGCAACCACATAAGCTAGTCATAGCCCATTGGTGGGTATTGATTAACTGTGCAGAAGTTGAATACTGGAAAGACATCCATTTATACTGTCTAGACATTCAAGGTGATCTCGACTACCACAACAAGGAGTTCGCGAACTATTTTGGTGGCTGGGTATGTAATTCTTTATTTTTGTTCATGACTCATTCATTGCATAATTATTCATATTTACAATACATTGAATATTTGGTTGCAGATGAACCATATTCAATTCGATGGTCACCCAAATTGGTCGCACGAACTAAGACTTCTAGCTGAAGCCGTTAATGTCAAGAGTTTATCCGATGTGCAAGGTGAATGGCGTGCAATTTATATGTGAACAAAGAGACAACAGACGGTCAACACAGAATTCTAGGGTGATGGCGCATGGTGGGCGGAATTGAGTTGATTATTACGGTGTTCTCGATTCAGTGGAGGAACTTGTTTATGGGCAAGACATGACAGTGCACCTCTTCAAATGTAGATGGTTTGATACTAGAAGTCCACAGAGCATGAAGATCGATCAGTACAGGATTTTATCTGTGAACACTTCTACAAGTTGTTACGAAGATAACCCGTTCGTTTTTGTCACATCGGTAAAACAACTGTTTTATCTTGATGACCTTGTTAAGGGTAACACGTGGAAAGTCGTTAACCTTGTGCACCCTCAAAACATTTACCGAGCGGCTACACTTGGAGAGGCCGAAGACGAGGAAGAAGATGTTGCGTATCAAGAGCTCAGTGCAATAGGTATTCCTGACTCTTCTACAATTCGCCTTAATAATTTTAAAGCGGGTCGTTCAGTTCGAATTCATGATTTAGACGCAAGGCTTATTGATGTGGATCCAAATCAAGAAATAGACGACGACTCTTGTGATGAGGAAATGCATAGATTGCCAGAAATTAATTCTGACACCGAAAAAGACTCATAGGATGATTCCAATTACGAGCCTTCTTAGTTTGAATTTGTAATACAAATTGATGTGTGCTTTATATGCTACAAGCTGGTGAATTCATAATTTAGTTTAATTTTGGTGATATATGAACAGGAAATTGGTATGGTTACATTAAACAACCTGCTTTTTTATGTATTTTTCATTTTTAGCCTACGAAATAGGCCGTATTTCGTTGTCCAAGATAGATTTAGCCGACGAATACCCTAATTTTTCGTCGGCTAAAGTTAAATAAATAAAATAACTTATACCACTGGTTGCGTCTCATCGATTTGAAACTTTTTGTAGTTGAAGGTCCGGATAGAATACGTAATTTAGACGGTCAAATTACCGTTTCTTTGCATTTAGGGGTTTGACTAATGGGATTGACCGTCCGGATCGAGTCATTAACGTTGTCGGATCAATCTGAAAATTTACCCACACACATGTTTCAATATAACGATGATATCTGACGGTCGGATTTTTGTTTCACAAGATTGATCATCACAATCACACCATGCCTGCTAATGTTATATAACTAATTTACCAAGTGTTAAGAAATGTTCCGTTTCAAAAACAAACTATACGTAGAAGGTTCAAACGAAAAAAAGTCGTCAAATAAGATATGACCGGAACGATGAAATATGTCTACGGTTGAAAAATAACATAATTCCGATAAAGTTTCGGTGCCGATAGCTGTGGTCAATGCATATGGTTATTTTTCATAAATTTTTTATACCATTGGTTGCATCTCATCGATTTGAAACTATTTGCAGTTGAAGGTCTAGGCAAAATACATAATTTAGACACTCAAGTTACCGTTACAAAGTGTTTAGGGGTTTAACTTAAGGTATTGACCGTCCGCATCGATCCTTAACGTTGTCGGATCTTGATGAAAATTTATCCATACACATAGTTCAACATAATAATGATATCTGACGGTCGGATTAGTATAAAAAGATAATTAAACACATAAATTGGAAATAACTCCAACAAATTAATATAAAAAAGTACTATAGCCGACGAATATATTGAAACTTGTTCGGCTATGGTTAAATAATAAAAAAAAGATAATTAAACATATAAATTAGAAATAAATAAGTATAAAAAATACTAAAGCCGAAGAATGTATTAAAAATTCGTCGGCTATAGTATTATAAATAGCCGACGAATTTATTTAACCAAAACCCAACGACAGAAACCCTAAAATTTCAGTTCTCTCCTCTCTCCGCCTCTTTTCCTCTCCTCCTACTGCGCGCCCTCCTCGCCCTTGTTGGCTCCTCCACCGCCTCCTCCTCAATTCTCTCCTCTCTCCGTCTAAAATTAAGGTAATAAATTCGAATTTGTATATTTATTTTGAATTATTGATGTATATATGGTTGTTTACATATATATATATATATATATATATATATTTGTATATATTGCTACAAATAAATATTGATGTATATATGTTTGTTTACAAATTAATATATATTAGAATGTTTTTAATTGTATATATTGTGAATTATTAATATTTTTGTGTATTAAAATATTAATTGTTATTAATTTGGTATATTTAATACATTTGTTATATTAAAATATTAATGGGTTTATTTAATATATTTGTGATAATGTAGTTAATTTTTGATAATTTGGTATATTTGTGTATTAAAATACTAATTGTTATTAATTGTACAAATTACAAATTCTAATAATTTAATAAACAGGATGAAAGGCTTGTTTAGTAAAACTAAGGTTTCAAAGGGACAAAGATCTGAATCGTCTGAGGGAACGTCTAGCAACCCTCAAGCGTCTTTTCAGGGCCCAATAACAGCCCGATGTGTGTCCCTTCTGGAGGCGACGCAGAGACAGCCGGGGGCCACACATTCCTCTAGGCAGCCGGACGCCCCACGCTCCTCGAGGCAGCCGAGTGTCCCTCACTCATCGAGGCAGTTGTGGTCTCTGACTCATGCGGAGGTGTCTGTACCACGTATACTGAGATACACAGGGCACCGACTCCGGGCGCTACTATTTCGAAAGGTGGGTCTTCTGGGGTTCAGATGCTGCCGCCTCTTCTCTACCTTCTGCGGTTGATACCGGCATTACCGGCAGTCGATGACTCAAGGACACCGATTTATCCACTGCCCCCGCAGGTGACCCCATCAGCGGTGTACATGTTCGTGCCTTTTGGTACGGATTTAATTTCTGCCAGGGTATCATCAATGGCGACAGAGTCGGAATTTGTCGCGTCCGCCCCAACGCCCTCAGGTAATGAAATATAAATAATTTGTTTTCTTATAATGTCATAATAAGAATAATATATTAATAATCAATTTATGATAGGCACCGTCGGAGCTAAGCCAACAAGGGAGAAGAGAGGCCCCGTCACAGGGAATGCTCTCGAGAAGACCGTAAATACCTCGGGAAGGATCGTCATCGATACTGACGGGGATGTGAACGTAGTATCAGGCGGGAAGACGTGGATGTACTCCGGCCGCGTGGGAGCGCTCATTAGGGATAGAGTCCCTATGTTGTGGTCAGACTAGGGCGATGTCCCACACGAGGTTAAGGACATGGTCCAAAACGCAATGTTGGTAATTATAAAAAATTCACAATTAATATTATGTATTACATTGTGGATTTATGAAAAACTAAACTAATAAAAGTTTTAATGCAGGTGTGGTTTGACGTTCCCCAGCACCTGAGGAACACCTGGGCGGACGTTGTGCATGGGGGAAGGTACGTTGGAAAGTTAATGAAAAAACAAAATTATATGTGTAATTAATAATATTTATAATTTTTTTGTCATATCTGTAGGTACAAGGAGTGGAAGAACGAGTTACGGACCCGCTAGACTACGCATGAGAACGAACGTTCTTGTACCTCCCTTGAGTTCCAGTTCAGGGAATACGAGTGGCGTTGACTTCTGATATCAGAATTCAACAACCCTCATAAACATGTAATTAAAAATAATAATTTCTTATATTGTTATTAATTAGTACGTTTTAAAATATTTTACTATTTTTTTTCCTTTGTAGGCCGTTTCCAGGGCGAACTCTCAGAACCGGCAACGCAACACAAGGAACCATCATGTCGATTCTAGACCGTTCGCATCGTTGATGGATGAGGCGGCCAGGGAACATCCAGAAGTCAACCGGTACGTCTATACGTACGAGAATGCATATCCTGACGCCCAGGAGGATATTGTAAGTCATTTTACGTTTTCAAAATTTTTAAATTATATATATATATATATATATATATATTTCAAAATGTTAATTAATTATTTTTTCATATCCAATTAGGCGAGGATGAGGCAGGCTAGTGACGAGGTGATAACTGCTATAGTGAGGGAGACATGGCCAGACACGCAAGAGGAAGACATGTCCGAAGCCATGTCTCGGATCGACACTTCGGATCTCAGGGTTGGAGCGAGAATCATGGGCACAACATTCCCACCGCGAGAAAATAACTTCTACTGCTGGGGTCTAGGAAAGAAGGGCGATGGGGTACTGAAAACCATTCCTGGATTTTAAAAAAAGACAGCCTCGACCAGCAGCAGAACGACTTAGCTAGAGGCGGAAGTTCAGATGCTACTGGAACACCAAGCCGCTTTACAAGAATATAATGAGACAGTATATACCACCAACCAGGCACAGCAGCTGCAGATGTTCCAATACTTGCAAGATTTTTTAGCTGCCCAGCTTCAGGGACTTCTGCCTCCGCCATGCCTATGTCTATTCCCCTACCTCAGCTGCCGCAACCTCCTCAACATCAACCTCCTCCTGGCGCGGATGTCGATTTAGATGATATAGATTTTATTTAGTTTTATGGGTTTATGAACAATTTATAAATTATTAATTTAATGCAAAACGTTTAGACTACTTTTGATGGTGTACGTTGTTGGTTATATGAAATTGTTTGTGAAATTTGCAGCTTGCTTGGATGGAAATTTAGAAATTTTATGGTTTTTTTTAGTATAAAAAGGACTATAGCCGACGAAATTTACCATAATTCGTCGGCTATAGTATTTTATTTTATTTTTTTTCATAGTTTAGCCGACGACATATGGTTTAATTCGTCGGCTATAGTAGTATTTTAGCCGATGAAATGTATTATATTTCGTCGGGTATATTATTTAAATTTTTAATTTTTTTTTAAATATTTAGCCGATGATTTATAGTAAATTTCGTCGCCTATAGTGTTTTAAATTGGCCGACGAAATATTTATAGTTCGTCGGCCAAAGTCTTAGGTTGAGGCCAACGACAATTTATTTCGTCGGCTTTAGTCTTACTTTAGCCGACGAAAAATATAAAAATAAGTCGTCGGCTAAGTGTTAAACTATAGCCGACGACCACTTTATTTTGTCGGCTAAAGTCATAGCCGACGAGGCTTTGCCGACGACATTTTAGCCGACGACAACTCGTCGGCTAAGATCTTAACCGACGAATTTGGCTAACAGGCCGACGAAAATGTTTCGTCGACCAAACTACTGATTCCGATAGTGCATGATCACAGGCATCTCCTAAGATACTCGGTCACATTCTCGACGAACCTCTAAACTGGTTCTAGACCCTTCCATTCCAGGATATGTAAATTTACACAAACAAAATCAATCCTTCATCACGTTTTAGGTTTCTCACATTCAATCGATCTCTATTTCCTCTTACTTAGCCTAGCACCTTTCACGATTCATCAAACCCTAAATGTGACATGGCATATATACACTTTGTGAATCGTTTCGTCGTTATTACTTTGTTCACATTGTCTTCACATTTCACAATTGAGGGGTGGTAACAAAGTTGGCTTCCGAGAGACCAGTGGTGATCTTCAGCAAGTGCTCATGCTACATGTCCCACACCACCAAGACCTTGCTTTGTGATTTTGGGGTCAATCCAGTAGTGCATGAGCTTGATGAGATAAAAAGATCGAGGGATAAAGAAATAGAGCAAACTCTTTTAAGACTTGGACGCAACCCATCTGTGCCGGCTGTGTTTATTGGTGGTGAATTTGTTGGCGGAGCCAATGAAGTAATGAGTCTTCATCTTAAACGCTCCTTAATCCTTTAGAGATCAAAAGGAGGTCCCATCTTATTAAATGGTACCTTCCTAGTAGCAGGATCAACCTTTGGAGTAGCCGAAGCCATTCATAGACTGTAGCATAAGGAGAGTGGATATGAGACTTTATTTGTGGGTTTATAAAAGTTTGAGATAATCTCTTCATTACCAATTGGTTTTAGAGTTGAGCCTCAGACTACTTTATCATGGTATCAGAGTAGGTTACCCAAAGGTCACACGAACTCTACGACTATCCAAGATGTTGTCCACGTGTTAGGCTTGAAGATTCATCACATGTGAGGGGGCGCGTTGAGATATCTATCCCACATCGAGAATAAGGACATTATCTATGGGCTTATAATGATTTGATCTACTCTCTCTATTGCTAATTGGTTTTCAAGTTGTATCCAGACTACTTTATCAATCACTAGTACGTGATCGATCCTGATAGTTCATATTGTATAATAATATTATAAGTTTGATCCGGCGATAAGGCCATTCTAGGACAACTTGTAGGCTGGATGAGCGTTCACACTGGATGATTTTAGAAACACAAACCCATCTCCATCAGGTAACCCCCTCCTTTGTAGCACTTTAGCCATGGAACAGCCTTGAATTCTTTTGAGATGACAGCAACAAAATTTTGGAGCGGATAATCTGTATGCGGCTGCATTTCAATGTTCATATATTTACTCCAGTGTAATTTGTTGAAGTAATCTTCAGCGGTCGGATATTCGTTAATAGTACATAGCCCATGTCTATTGTGCTCATGTACCCATAATCGCTCCTCCGACATCCTGCGTCGGTTTGTTGGTCATAAACTCATCCAACAGAACTTGAGTTGAGATCTCAGGCCTTGCGGTAACTATTAAGAAGGTAAAAATTGGTGAATGAGAAACTGAGAGGAGATGCGTACGTATAATCAGATGAAATAAATGAAAACAATAAAGAGACTACCTGAATTGTTAAAAAAGTTCAGAATTGGCTTCCGGACACCATTCGATAGGTTTATACCGGCCAATAGATGTGGAGTCTCGACTTAGGGACTGGAAGGGAGAGTTGTACCAATTGGTAATGGGGATCTCCATGCAAACTTAGTTGGGGAAAAAGAAATAGGACAAATGATAGCATCATAAGTGCTTCCATAATTTAGTGATGGCAGAAAGGTGCGGGAGGAGTTGTGGTGGTGATTTACAAAGCATATTACTCTACGTGTTGGTGACTTGGTGTGCATGCATGTAATATCAAACGCATGTCTAGGTATTGTTGGCTTGTTGATACTGTTAGACAGCCTCAGATACCAATGAAGTTTAACATATTGAAGCATTACTCAACAAGCCAGAAACAATACCAAGATGTCTGCACGCTAAATTTCGCTACTATATATTTGTTGAAATCAGTAGAGTAACTAGCTATCTAAGTAAAAGGGCTAAAGGAACTATATGTTGCTCGATCAAGTCAGCCCATTCCGCCAAGGCTACTCCTTTTGTTTCAAAACTAGTCTGGCTAGCCTTGCTAGTTCATGCAATTTCTTACTACATTTGAATTTGTATTTGTATTCATAGATATAGCTAGGTAACTGGGCTGCTTCTCTTCCAAAAATAAATAATAAAAAAGGTAACTTGGATTCGATCCCTATTTACAAATATTCGATCGAATTCTATGATTACCACATTCATATACTGCAAAAATAGCAGCTTGGTCGATCTCTATCATCGACATCAATTATTGAGATAATAAAGCAAAAATTTGAGCATGCGTTTAACGCTTAGTTGCTGCATGATAAGAAATGACAAAACAAAACCCCCTTCCAATAATATTAGAAAATGCCAGCTAGCTGCACCAATAAAGCTAAGAGTTGCATAATAATTATGATTTCTGAAGGTAAGTCTGTGGATAGAGAATGATTAAGTGATGCTCTAGGCTTTAGCAATTCTAATGATCAATAATATTTTGTTCGATAATAGAAATGACAGAATACGTAGTTGGATAGTGATCTTTGTTCTGAAGCAGTATAAATTCTATCTGTTTTGTATCTGCAAATGGAAGCAAGAAAGGGGGCCTTTTCGTTCTCTCTTTTTCTCTCTCAGTCTGAGATGGGAATAATAAGATGACGATGGAGAAAATCTGTACAGGGGCCTCTAGTACCACTTTGCAAATTATCCCTCCAGAGACTCCAAACTCCAACGCGCTTGTATCACCCCCACTACCTCATCGACCCAGAAGAACCCTAATTTTTTTTATAATTGTGATGCCACGATCCGTCCTCGCATTTCTTTTAATCTCTATAGTTGAAGCTAGAGCCGCAAAAAGTTTACATTCGTTGAAGCTATCGGCTATCGCGACCACACTATGACTAGCCACTCAGCCATCTTTTGATGATTATTCTTATCGATCACACTAGCTAGATCTCTCAGCCAGTTTCACACTAGCTAGATCTCTCAGCCAGTTTCACACTAATACATGCATGCGGCCAGGCCCTAATATTCGAGCAGTATGAATGAACGTCAGTGAATGAACGTACGGTCAAGAACCCCACATATAACGGTGACCCTTGGCCTCCCATTTGGGTCATTTTATACATCTATGCCGCCCTGCATGTTGGCCGTTCCTTCGCAAAGGTATTCTTCTGCAATCTGCATATATAAGATTGAGCTCATATCCTAAAAGAATATATACGCGTACATATAACCATATAGATTATATGGTTGTTAGAGCTGAGATATTTCATATCAGAAAAATGACAAATAAATATAAGATATAAATAAATGAGTCATTCATAATTGTACCGAGGTCTTTTGTGATTAAAACTCAACTCTTTAAAGATAGTTAAGTTGAGACAATATCGGTACACGGATGATCCACGAACTATGTTTGTCGTTGTATGACTTGGTATCAGAGCATGTCTCTCTCCAGTTGCGGCCACATGTGCCCGGATGCGTTCTTTCAGGGGTTATGACCCTAGACTGGTTATTTGGAGTCTAGTCAGGTTCTGGTTATCATGAGACCCGAGTTCAGTTTGTTAATTTGTTTCACGTGCAAACCTAAAAGTTAGGTTGCACGTGAGGGAGAGTGTTGGAGAAAAGAGATCTCATATCAGAAAAGTGACAAATAAAATATAAGATATAAGTGAATGAGTCATTTATAATTGTACTGAGACCTTTCGTTGTTACTCAACACTTTAAAGGTGGTTAAGTTTGGACAAAATCAGTACGCGAATGATCCAGAGGGTGTTTGACTGTTATTACTAGCTTTTCAATTGATGGGGATCAATATTCATGCCCTCTTCTAGAATTAGATCGAGACATATACATCATGCATCATCTAGAGTTTTCAGAGTCCAAATTAATTTTTATGAATTATAAATTATTACTTCAGTATCAACTGAAATTACATTTCTTCTGTATAAATCGAAATTTCAATGCATAAGGAATCAAACTTTACAATAGTCGATCGACGATCGTTCTTGGGTAGTTTGGCACTTCAGATTTGTTTCTTCTGTGTAATCCAACATTAAAGCTATCTAGCCTAGCCCTAAATTAAAGGCAACTACATGCATCATGGAAAACAGAGGATAAATTTTGGGACCTCATATGTATGGCATGAGTCTGCCGTTGGCCGTCGATGTGCGTGTCTTGTTATGGCCGGACGTGTCATTGAGCGAGAGGGCTATGATCGACACTTCTTTATATCTCCAATGATGAACTTAGAAATTTCCACATTTTTACATCACCATCAGTATTACGTATATTGGGTTCGTGTTACATTCCTTGAATGAAACACAAGAAATAATGGAACTCCAATGATCAGTCATGATCACATTATTGGATTGTAGCTTATGATTTCCATGAAATTAACCACACACACATAGCTTATGTATGCATATATATATATATATATATATATATATATATATATATATATATATATATATATATATATATATATATAACTTTCTCTCTGCTAGCTTCCTTTTCATGAATTGAAAGGGAATCCATATAGAAAAAGGAGGTCCCAATTGGATAAATCCAACTAGCTAATCTCTCCAACTCGATCAATCAATCCATCAGATATATGCTGCAGGATAATGATAGATATGCCAAAAACATAATGAGCTCAAATTATCAAGGCTTTGCTACAAGCTTCCTAGGGTGAAAGATCGAAAAGAATGCATAATTTAGACACATAAAACAAGATATGTAAGAAGGTGAATCGACGTACGAAGGACCACGTCTTTGTTAACTTCCGTATGCAAAGATTCGAAGTTGTGCATATTAACTTTAATCTTAGTGCTTCCGATCGCTGTCAAGTTATGATACATCCATTTCCGAAATATCTAATCAAACATTTTCTTGTTTTCCTTCACTTAATTTCAAAACCCTATAATGTCTATCTTGATTCTGAGCTAACGTAAATCCACACCCATTCCATCGCCTATATAAACACTACCAAGACACCCCATAACTCACACCAGCAAAACCTCCTCAAGTATAACTAGTACTACAATCATACATTCCTTCACATTCCACATTTCTGAGTTACCAATCACGAATTAGCATCGCAAACTTTGCCTTGTTTGATATATACATTATTGTATTGGACCTTAGACGGCTAACTGGCAATGGAGGCGGTGACAAATATGGTGTCCGACAGACCAGTGGTGATCTTCAGCAAGAGCTCATGCTGCATAAGCCACTCAATCAAGACCTTGCTTTCCGACTTTGGGGTGAATCCGGCAGTGTATGAGCTAGATGAGATGCAAAGAGGGAGAGAAATAGAGCAGACTCTGTTGAGGCTCGGGTGCAGCCCATCTGTTCCGGCTATGTTTATTGGTGGTGAGTTTGTGGGAGGAGCCAATGAGGTCATGAGTCTTCATCTTAAGCGCTCCTTAATCCCCATGCTTAAGCGCGCCGGTGCATTGTGGGTTTGAACAATCAATCATCATCATCATCATCATCAAGTTAACTAAGCACCACTTCCTATTAAGAATCATAATTAGTTATGCACGCATAAGAGATTAAGTGTCGGATGATATTATATGGCATATAGAGCCTGTGAGAGTTTTTCTTAATAAGGGCTACTATTGATACTTAATTAGTATTAAGTACTCTTACTAGCTTGAGAGGGTTCTTAATTATTATCCTCTTTGTGATCCAATGTAGCACATCGTGTTATTTTCCCAAACACCAATTGAAAGGGTTGATATTTATGTTCAACTCATCATGAGAATAAATAAGTACGTTAACCAAGTTTTTATCATTACTTGTGCATGCATGCATGCCTATCAAGGCATTACCTTACAAGGAGATGTTCTCAACTTCTCAGAAACGAATTAATTAGATGGCATTGCTAGCTCATTAGCATATATAGCTCCCATTATGAGTTTATGATGTGTATCTAAACCAAATGGATGTGAAATTAGTAAGCCTAAAAAGATGGACGTCTGTATGAATATTTGAAGGCAAGACTAGTGCATACTAGTTAAAGGAAAAGAACACAGATGATTTAATTTGTATTGAAAGATTTTTTTTTTTGGATTGAAAGATTTTTTTTTTGATTAACTTGATGGAACATCAACTTGAATTACATCAATACATTTTCAAGTGAGAATGACAAAAACTATCTTCTATCTGCTACTAGAGAAATCGCTATACCAATAAATTAAACACGCTATCAAACAAATGATATCCGAGATTTCCTTTACATATAATATTATGTTTTAGATTATATGTCAGGCGCTCAGTTGGGTGACATTTCTTAGTTCTCAATTTAAAGAAGTTTATCTCAGTCACTCAGACGACCTTGACATATATGGGAGTAGAACAAGTTAAATAGGAACGAGGAAGTTAATTTTAGATTACGTTTATTGTTAAGTTTCTAAGCATATATATTTACAAATTGTTATGTTGCTAGCTCTTTTTACTCATATAGGATTACCTCTTGCTGTCAGAGCGTAGCCAGAAATTTTAGACTAATGAGGCACGGATAAAAAATAAAAACAATAATAATAATAATAATTAATAATATTATTAATTTTATATACTACAATATTAATTGTCATTAACGACTCGTGTATAATAATCTCATCGTTTACGCTAGTTAAATATATTCTTGATATATGAAATCGAGCGATTTATCATCATTTCTTAACGATTTAACTATCTTATCAGCCTTGTGAAAAACTGAGAATGAAAAAAAGAGTGAGAAATGAATTGAGAAAAATGACGATGATGAAAAGATATCTCACTTAAAGAAGAGAAATGATGTAATTAATTAAGGTGGAACGAAACACTTCCATTTTGTAAGAAAAGAAAAAAGATTAACTAATCAATCAATTTATTAATACCAATGTGTAATAATAAAAATAAAATAGTAAATAATGATCTTTTTTTTAAATATAACCATAGGTTTTCATTGATAGACAAAAACCAGAATGACATCATACAAGAGCCTTGACATAGAGGATAATCAAACACCATTAAATTAAAACCGTACGCATATGTCAACATGAGTCTAGCAGAAACAAGGCCCAACAAAACCTATAATCTATGAGAAACATAAATTATAAGACATTTTTTCTAAACACAAAATAAAGAAAAAAACAGCCTATGACCAATGAAAACATAGAAAATAAGCATTAATTTTGAAAAATAAAACTTGTTAAAAGTCATAGGTTTGAGCCTAAGTCTAGGTATAAAGGCCCAGACCAGGCCCAAAACCTTTTCTCCTTTGCTAAGGGCACCCATTCCTGCCTCCACCCACCGCCATCATCTCCGGAGGCCGACTCTGCCACCACACCAGCATCACCATCTCAAGGTTGCACCGTTGATCAGATCTTACCTAGAGGAATCACCACTGTTGCCGACATCTAATACATGCAATACAAATCGACGCCGTCTAGGCACTCAGCCGTCATCAACCCTAACAAAACACGATCTAAGGTCACCTCCACGCCGCTAGTGCCGCCTGAAGCCAACCCACGCCGCCAACTGTGATCTGGATAGAGGATAATCAAGCACCATTAAATTGAAGAGCCCTGACATAGAGGATAATCAAGCACCATTAAATTGAAACCGTGCGCATATGTCAACTTGAGTCTAGCAGAAACAAGGCCTAACAAAACCTATAATCTATGAGAAACATAAATTATAAGACATTTTTTCTAAACACAAAATAAAGAAAAAAACAGCCTATGACCAATGAAAACATAGAAAATAAGCATTAATTATGAAAAATAAAACTTGTTAAAAGTCATAGGTTTGAGCCTAAGTCTAGGTACAAAGGCCCAGACCAGGCCCAAAGCCTTTTCTCCTTTGCTAAGGGCACCCATTCCTGCCTCCACCCACCGTTATCATCTCTGGAGGCCGACTCTGCCACCACACCAGCATCACCATCTCAAGGTTGCACCGTTGATCATATCTTACCTAGAGGAATCACCACTGTCGCCGACATCTAATACATGCAATACAAATCGACGCCGTCTAGGCACTCAACCGTCGTCAACCCTAACAAAACACGATCTAAGGTCGCCTCCACGCCGCTAGTGCCGCCTGAAGCCAACCCACGCCACCAACTGTGATCTGGACCACTCACCTCCAATCCAAGGATCAGAGACGTATGAGCCACTGTCGCCTGCTCGATCACCTCCTCCCCTAGGAACTCTATCAGAGAGAGGGCAACTTTGCGATCAACGCCCTCAGCCGTCGTCGGTCTAGTGTCAGAGGAGTCCGATCAGGAATTCCACCGCTTAAAGGTTCTGGTGTCAGAGGAGTTTGACCTGAACCAGTCACCACCACAACCCATGCTGCAACCACCTTCGACTAAGATCGAAGGATCCTTGGAAACCTAAAACTCCAATCCTAAACAAGCATCCCGTCCGGCCGCGATCTGCGTACACCAACGAGGCCGAAGGCCAACGCAAGATGGCGGCGACGGCGTAGCCGGACGATGGACTTTTCTCTTCTAGGGTTTTTTCTGTTTCGCTCTCTGTTTCTTTTCTATGTTTTACGTAGGGTTTAAGAATACAACGTACAGAGAGATTAAATAGTGGACTAATTAATCAATCAACAAAATAAAATAGTAAAAATGTTTAATTGTATGAAGGCCACATGAAATCAGTCAAATCTCCAACAAATAAATATCTAATCAATTATATTCAAAAATAGTAATAAAAACTAATTAATTTATTTATTAATACCATTATGGAGAGGATTTTGAGGTTTCCATATATATATATAACTATATAAATATATAAATATATGGTGATACATCAATGAGACATTTATAGAGCATATTTTTAAAAGAAATAAAAAGAAAAATGTTAACTAGGACACGAGACCCACTGGTCCCTTAGTGCCTCCGTCGTTGAGTCTTGCTATTTCAATTGAACCACAAAACATGATGGAAAAATAATATCGTCAGATTCTTATAAGAATTATATTGTGATTTGAAGAGACACCTTTGTCGAAGGGCCTTGGCATGGCCGGATTGTTTACGCAGATATGAACGGAGATAGCTAACAGCCATTGGACTGGATTTATGTTCCTAATAACTCAATTTCTGAAATACTTTGTGCTTCTGTTCAATGGTCGTTGATGAATTGCTGATGGAATCAAGTGAAAGATTTGACAAGTGTTTCCATGCCAGCACCAAGAAAAGCACGACTCGCGGCCAATCTCAATAAGATTTACATTTGCAGAATATATATCTGTATAGTAAACGATGATGGAACAAATTAAACATATTTGGATGGTTATATGCATCCTTAGCAAGCTGCTAGGTAGGGATCTGATTTGGTTCTGGTTGATGTCATAATTTGGTTCGACAACGAAACTTGATTTTTCAACTCATTCCACGTAGGAGACGTTGAAATGTCAAAGTGTCACATAGGACTCTAACCATTGAACGCACCTGAAACCATAAAGACAGCTACCACATATGAATAATCTTGAGATGCTCAATATTAGCGTTTCAAGTCTTCAACCTTAGACGATCAAGATAGTCACCAAATGTTACAACTGAAATGTTAAGACTAATCATCTGACATGAGAAGACTACCCAACATTAGAGAAGCATTCTAAAAACCGAGTCTAGAGCCTCGACCTTCAAAGTCGATACTTCGACCTCCAAGACTAAGGCCTCGACCCTTAGGTTACACTTGGACATGCAATAGTGATGATTTACTCTCACTAACTCTTACATGTGTTATGCTTCAATGTCAAGTATGGGTGACGTGACATGTGAATAGTGCTTCATGACATATGAATACTGCTCATGTGTCATTAATTTCATATACTGCCCATAACCCATATAGAAATAAATGTCCTTAAAACATCGTCATAACCACGAGCCTCCCTAAGCTAGTGTTGGAGAACTCCCAAGACTACTAATAATCCGAACCGGCTCTATTCATCTGGCTTCAATAAAAGTATGAATAAATCCTGCCAATTTTATTGGCTAATAATAAAAATATGGAACTCCCGCCAATCCCATTGACTAATATTGAAAATATGAAAATGGGGGAAAACAATGTCACTATGACGATAAACCTCCTAAATTTCTTTCTGAAAACCCTTAATGCATGTGTTTCACTTAAATAAATTCCTTGGAAAATTTAATAATACAATAATGGCATAAGATTGATCCATAGCTCCCGCGTCCAGCTCACCTTATTGTGAGGTCGCTATATCCCATGCCCAGCTCACTACACCGTGAGGGCTGCAATCTTTCACGCCCAGCTCACCTTACCGTGAGGGCCGCTATCTCCTGAGTCTAGCTCAGTACACCGTGAGGGCAGCTAACTCCCGCTCCCAGCTCATTAAATCTTGAGGGCCGGGCCGCTATCTCCTGCGCCCAGCTCACTACATCATGAGGGTTGCTATCTTCCACGCCCAACTCTCTACACCGTTAGGGCATCTATCTCCTATACCCTGCTCACCTTATCATGAATGCCGCTATCTCTCACGCCCAGCTCACCTTACCGTGAGGGCTGCTTTATCCCACACCCAGCTCATTACACCATGAGGGCCACTATATCACGCGCCCAGCTCACTACACCAGCAATAAGAGCCGCTAACTCCCACGCCCAGCTCACTACACCGTGTGGGCCGCTATTTTCTAGATCAATATCACCATAGTAAATAAATATAACAAAAGAATCTCTTTTTCGATAAACATTCAATTCCCCAAAATATAAAGAAATCCAACGAGCCGTAAAGTCAAATAAAACTCAAGAGGAATGTATGACCCTCTTTCACGGTCCACTAGTCCAAAGAAAATAATAAATCTCGGAATCATCACAAAACATAACTTTCAAGGAGCTCAAAGCATAATTTAAAACTCAAATAAGCAAATCCGAGCTCAAAAACGATGATCCTTTAATCCACGATAAAATTTATAACATTATATGACCATCACAAATATAAATACCAAATCCATCGAAATTCCAATTTTTGAAATCTTCCCAAATGATAAAGTTTCCCAAATAAAATATGGTCATAACATTCAGAAAATAACTTCGTGGAAAATAATATTCATAACGGAAGATCGACTCTACCATTTAGGCTGAGTTTGGTACAGCTGGGCTTATAAGTTATAAGCTGACTTTTAGCTTATAAGCAGAAGGTGGGTGTTTGCAGCTTCTCCTTTTTCCCTCAAAACACTTTATACTTTTTTAAAAAGTAGCTTATTTTTGGACTTACCAAACACCAAAACCTTTGGTGCTTAAAAGTAAAGGAACTTATAAGCTCTCCCAAACCCACCCTTAAAATCCCACGAGAATCAAATCATAAATTTAAAATAAAATCATTGTATGCATTTAATTCAAAATAAAGGTTCACTCACGATATCTATTGATAAGTATAAATATCATTTCGTGTCTCACATGATACATAACAATTATAATTAAATTCCGGGAAAACATACAAACTCATAGGAAAAGTATAAATCCTATTTCCCAGTCTACTTAAATATAACTACTCTAACTCATTCATGTAATTTATCAAACCACAAAATTTAACTTGTGCATATACTAACTAGAACCATAAATTTACCAAAATTACCACTTCCATTATTCTCTCTAAATATGTTACTTATAATCACAATTAAACATAATTTCATTTGTTCACCAATATTTATACGAATCACACATCACCATTTATTCCCGAGGAATCATATCCCCACTCTGATACCACGATCATGACCCATCCAGGATTAACCCCTTTTAATCTGAAGTAAATCCTGCAGGATCCACCTTAAGGGAGATTTTACCGCAACCTCTCTCGAGATGGATAACTTTGTACCTACTTTTAACCAGCACACCCTAACCCTTTTATGTTATCTCTAATATTTGTGACTGCACCTGAACAATCAATCGGGATGCCTATGCATCTTTTGAAATGGATCAAGTCACTCATAGTTCAACACGTAGAACATGCAGATATATATTTATCGATCGTCCTCACCCACTCCTAAGCTTAGTGGGAATCTGGAGTTTAACCCCTCAGTTAGGGTAAATATACGTTAAACAATTTTCTCTTGTCTTAAGGTATTAATTCCAATAACCGGTTATCAATTTTTAACCTTTAAAATCCCTACATTCGTAAAATCCGAAACCAAACAAACATTAATCCAAAAATTAGCAAACTCATACCATTAGACTTCTCTAATTTTATACTATTTAAACCACATGAAAAAATGCACAAAACTAGTCAGCACCGCCTTCAGCTCCACCGGATTCTAGCCAGCTCCAATCGCAACCAAAATTTCACAAAATGTTCATCTCATCGATTCCAACAACTTTTATGTTCAACACTAAGGCCAATTTTGCATCTAAACAGTCTAATTTGATCAAGAACAGTTTAACCCGATTTGGGGCTAAAACCCTAAAATTTTGAATCTTAAATTCGACTGACAGATAATGAATCGAGCTATAAAGTTCTAGAGGATCGATGTGCTCAGTAAGGCGAGCAAAACCATAACTAAATTACCTAGATTGGTGGCATAAGGAGGGAGAATTCCAATGAAGAACATGAAACTGTGCCGTCAGCATTCTCATTATGATTTCTCGCCAACGGCGGCGCTAGGGAGGCCATCACCAACTCAGATATGGAGGTCTCGGTCCCAGCTTCAATTTGATACCCACCCCGCTACATGTGGTGGCATGATAGCTGCGCGAAACACAGGAGGCGAAATCGGCCACCTCGAGCTGCATAGTAACTTCCCACCAGTTTTACTTCTTATTGTTTCACCTTAGTAAGTTTTCATATTTATAAACTTTTTACCGTGAACAGTACTACATATATTTTGGTTTTCTACTATTTTACAACACAATAACTTTACCTTTTTACAAATAACTTTCACATATGAACCCTGCATAGCACGCACGGCATTTCCACGAGTTCGTATTAACTTCCTTTACGACTTTCTTGAAGGAAACTTTTCCAAATTATCGATAGAATGGAAAGTTGTCTTTTAGGGTCTCTTACGGTAAAATAAATAGTAATTAAAAACTACCGTAATCTTCATCAATTCACAGAAAATAGCTCGTTGCTCTGAAAAATAATCCGGACATACCAGCGAGCTCGTATTAATGCTTACTATGACTTCAGCGGCATTAAATGCACTATGTAACCATTCTAGAAAAACTCAAAAAATAAGCTCGAGTGATAACTTATTAATATCTTTGAACTCTGCGAAAAATCCTCGGTAACACTTACAACCCGTAAATAAGTAACTATTAGTTCGGGTCGTTAAAATGCGCGACACGTGTTCTGACACTCCACCAACCTTCCAAGTGTCGAGACCCAACATCAAGAGTCTGACACAAATACAATGGAGTCATAGATGAGTAACACGTGCCCTGACGCTCCACCCACTCAGCCACCACAACCGCACCCTAGCCTTATAAAAGGAAGCCACCATTATCTCATTTTTAGATCTTTACAACTCTTATTTTCTTCTCTTTTCTCCTAAGATTCTACCAAGGTTCATAATCTCTCTCTTTCTTTCTGTGTTGGCATGTCAAGGATGATTCAACTCAATGCCAACATATCACATACTTCTCATATCTTTATTCATTGTTCAAACAATCTATTGACTTGAGCGTCGGAGACTGTTTGGCTAGCTATAGGCTGGTCCTCTGATGATCTTCCATATCTTCATTTTTGTTGATCATCACTATAGAGAAAACTCAACATCCAATAGAGGAAGTCCAAGAGAAGAGTATCATCTTCATCCGGCAAAGGTGAGAAAGCTCACCATTGATAAGAGGAAGCTCAACGTTCAGTGGAGGAAGTCCAAGAGAAGTATTAGCTTCATCCAACAAATGAGAGAAAGCTCAACTGCTCGACGTCTAGAGAAAAATCATAGATGGTCACCCAACAAAGAAGTTTGAAGGCTCGATGTCAACCAAAAGGGAGCCCACCATCAATCCCGAGGCTATACTTCAAGTTAAACCCAACAAATGTGTAAAGAAAACTCATCATCGAGGGGAGGAAGCTCACCATCGAGTAATGAAGGATGCCAAATGTTGTATAACCACCTCCGCTAAATATCGACAACAATGTTCTAAGGCACCTCAATCTAAGAAGTGGAGAGCTAATGTTCATGATCAAGAATCCAATCTCATTCCGCTTGCCATATATAGTGGATCACCAAGACATGATCCTAGACCACTGAGACAAACATTTGTCAAGCTGAGATGGACGACCAAGACCATGCTTGTGAACAAACCATTTGAAGAGGAATATATGCTCATTATAAGAGAACAACCCTATCACTTTACATGTTAATTGTCAACGGTATTCTCGTTGACCCATTGGTGTTAAAAATCGGCACCAACAATTCTCCAACAGAACTTGATTAATGAACAGTTTATAGATTTCTATTCTTCTTTTTTCCCATTCATGAACCGAATTCAGATTTTGGGCGGAGACAGTGTTCTGATCTGAGTACTGGTATCTAGAAAAGAAACGTTAAAGAAAGCTATAGGAAAGGGCCCGGTCAGCCTCATCCCCTTTCTTCCCTCATGCATCTTTTCTTTTAGTGATTGAATCTGTACAGGGTCTGTACTTCACCAAACCGGAAAAACCCTAATCTTAGATTGTGATGCTACGATCCGTCCTCGCATTCTATATTTTTAAACTAAGCTAAAAAGTTGACACTAGTTGGCTTAATTACCTCTAGTTCATAACGAAGAGATCTTATCCCTCTCTTATCAGGTTCTTACATATATATACATATTAATATTATTACATTGTGATGTACGGTCCAGGAGCCTTATTGAAAGCTTTTCCGATCTCTAGCTTCTCCCATTTGGGGCCATGCATATTTTAGATCAAACCCTGGCGAGATAGAAATCTTCGATCAAAGCATTTTGCAGAGATTTTTTTGTATATATTAGGTATACTTTTGACGTTCCCATCAATATTGTGGCAAATATTCGAATTGGTGATGCAAAGCTAGAAAATAAATATAAGGGCTTTCCAGTTGATGGCGGAATATATAGTCCTGCCGCCTTTTTAATTGAGATGACTTGCATATTATTAAACCCTATTGTATAAGAATGGGCAATATTTGACAGAAAAATATATAATGGATGACTTGGGAGAGACTTCATATGATATGGTATCGATCTGCTCCGTAATTTTGATTTCTATGTAAGAAGCAAAGAGGTGTTGTCTGGAACGTGTCATCGACATGGCTTCACGGCCGGCCTAGCTTATGGCCGGGTTGGCAACGGCCCAATGCACCAAACTTAAAAGTGGCATCCAAATTTTAAATGTACAGTTAAAATTAAGAGAAAATGTCAATTTATTACAAATTTTAAGACCACATTTCCTATTCCAACGGTTTTAAAAAACATTGATCATTTCAACTTTTTTTTAAAAAAAAAAAATTTGTGCCCATTCAAACAAAACTCATAATTCTAAACAACACACCTCACTATTAAACAATACTCATTCTACCTTCACCTATTAAACTCATAATTCAAACAATACTCATTCTACCTTCAAACAATACTCATTCTACCTTCAAACAATAATCACTATTAAACTCATAATTCAAACAATACTCATTCTACCTTCATCTATTAAAAATAACTTAGAGAAAGAAAATAGAAGAGAGATGAGACATGACCGACACCTCACTGGCTCTGGTAACCGCCGGCCGGACTCCGGTCACCAGCAACCGGAATCTGGTCACCGTCCACCGGAATCCCCTCAGAATCTGGAATCAAGTTTACTAACCCCTAAAAAACTCCAACTAAACCATAAACCAAATTCATATCGTCACAGCCAACTTTACTACCCCTTAATAAACTACTACTGAACCCGTAAACCACATTCTTATCGTCATAGCCAACTTTATTACCCCATAATAAAATATTATTGAACTCCTAAACCACATTGCTATTGCACAACTCACTTTATTACCCCCTAATAAACTCTCACTGAACTTCTAAACTACATTTCTATTGCACAGACAACTTTATTACCCTAGAATAAAGTTGGAGAGAGAGAGAGAGATAGAGAGAGAGTACAAGAGGCAGTGGCTTAGGGTTAATTAGTATGGTTTTTCTTAATAAAGTTTGAAAGAGAGAGAGATCTGGAGGCAATGGCTTAAGGTTTAGTCTGGATCTTCTTCGTCTTCTTCTTTTGGCGCTCTTTTTGGTTTTTAGAGAGAGAAGGTTTATGGGTAGCAATGGTTAGAGAGAGATAGACTTTTGCTTTACATACATGAATATCTGGTTATTGATGTGAAGCACCAGGTTGTGGTTTGTGTTGGTTGAAGAAGAAGACTATGACAGAGCAATGGCAACAGCACCGGTGAAGTCGTCGATGTACAACATTCCTCTATCCTTCTTGAAATGGGGTAGCAAGAATGACACCAGCACCAACCATCATTGCACAACCAACTTTACTACTCCTTAACAAACTCTCATTGAATCCCTAAACGACATTCATATTACAAAACCAAATTTATTACTCGCTAATGAACTCTCACTGAACCCTTAAACCGCATTTCTATTGCACAACAAACTTTAATACCTGCTAATAAACTCTCATAGAAGCCTTACACCACATTTCTATCGCCACAACCAACTTTACTACATTTAAATAAAGTCTCATTGAACCCCTAAACCTCATTTCTATTGCACAACCAACTTTACTACACTCTAATAAACTCCCACTGAACCCCTTCAATCGCATTCATATTGGACAACAAACTTTACTACCCCCTAATAAACTCTCACTCAACCACTTAAAATCGCATTCCTATTGCACAAGTGGACTTTAGCCAACGGCTAAGATAAATTTTCGTCGGCTAAAGTGGAATTTTCGCCGACGGAAAAAAATTTCGTCGGCTAAACTATTTTTTTCGTCGGCTATATATAAATTTTAGCCGACGAAACTTTTTTTCGTCAGCTAAAGTGAATTTTTCTTCGGCTAAAGTTCACAGACTATAGCCGACAAAATTTGAAAAGTTTAGCCGACAAAATCAGGGTATTTCATCGGCTAAAATACCTTTCAGTTACAAAATTGTACTACGGATCTTTCGGTGTCCGATTGACTATTGTGATACCAATCTGGAAGCAGAATGGCCGTACGAGTCAAACTCATTGCTAATTCCATGACATATAAACTTTTTTGGCCATCCAAGTTCGTTTAAGGCTTCAAAATAACGTTTTTCTAAACACTTAACAGACAAAAATGCCAATATCTATACCTATAAAAGGTATTTTAGTTAAACCTTCAACACAACAAACACTCATCATAATGAGACACAATTCTCCATCAAAAAATTTTGAGACATTTACCTCTATGATAGGGCTCCCCATATAGATAAATAATGGTAAATAGTAAGCATGTTGTGATTCCGGTCATCAAAATTCATAAACAAAAATACGACCGTCAGATATTATCAATATGTTGAAATATGTCTATGGTAAAAAATTCAACTTGATCCGATAAATTTAAGGGTTTCATCCGGACGGTCAATCCCGTAAGTCAAACCCTAAAATTGTATTGACCGCAACTATCGGCACCGAGACTTTACCTGAATTACGTGATTTTGCAACCGTAAACATATTTCACCATTCCAGTCATATCTTATTTCATGACTTTTTTGCGTTTGAAGTTTCTACGTAGAGTTTTTTTAGAAACGGAACATTTACTTAAAGCTTAGTAAACAAGTTGTACAACATTAGTAGGCATGTTGTGATTTCGATGATCAAAGTTGAGAAACAAAATTCCAACCGTCTGATAAAATTTCTTCGTCGGCTAAATAAATGATTTTAGCCGACGATGAACATTAATTTCGTCGGCTAAAGTCTTGGCCGACGGCTTTTTCCCGACGACTTTTTAATCGACGACGTTTCGTCGGCTAAGACTTTAGGCGACGAAATTTAGGGTTTAGCCGACGAAAAAATTTCGTCAGCTAAAGTAGTTGTTCTTATAGTGATAAAAGGAGAAAGTGAGAGAGAGAGAGAGAGAGAGAATTTAGATCGGGATTGAATGGTGTGGGAGGGAGATAGAGATAATTAGGTAATTTTGGTCTAAGAAGTTGGAATGTGCAATGAAAAACTGTTTTAGTTGGAGTGATCACTTTTTCCACTTTGTATGAAATTGTCAATACCCCTAAAATTAATTAATTACCTATTTATAATTATCATTTAACAGATAACCTGAAATAACAAATATAGCAATATTTTAGGCTTTTAGACGACGTGATTCACATCTTTTCTACTTCATATTCTTCTTCTTAGATCGACACAGTGTAATAACTACATAATGACTTTTTGCTCTCCAAATAATTTATTCTTTAAATATGAGGTTCCAATGGTTGCTCATTCACATCCAAATCACTCTCGATTTCTCACGTCTCCTCTAAACATCTATATGAGTTATTGGAAGACAATCATGTATGAATATTCCTTAATTTTGATGTTTGTATTGGGTATTTGACAATTTTGATATTGGGATGAAAACTTTTGATATCATTATTCGTCAAAATTCTTGTAAAATATTGATATTTGATTTTAAAGTTTTATTTAGCTTGTGTCTATTTTGAAGATTGGGGTACCCAAAAAAATTTCGCCCTGGGCCCAAGACTGGCCCTGCAAAAAAATTTGGCTTCTCTAACTAGCTTATATATTCAGTATTTACTTAGAAAATTTTCTGTTATACAAAAGATAGTTTTAATTCATACCTCCAAAACGGCTACTTAAACCTCTCTACTAAATGGACATCTAATTTACTTACATAAAACTAAAATACTATCTACACCTCCCAAATTAATTTTTCCAAAATACCCATTGTTTAACAAAATCAATAAAAGATAAACGATTATATAAAAAATAAAATTTTAACAAAAAAATATTAAATATTATCTTAAAAAATAAAGTGGTTCATATTATGGATCTTAAATCTTATTAAGAGTAATCAATTGATTTAATCATTTGCTGTTAATTAGTTTCATTTAGCAGAGCCGAAATCCCATCAACTATTATTTTTTTTAGATTCATCAGTTCTTCATTTTTGAAACCAAGATTTTTTTTGTAAACCTATATTTCGAATTCATATGAAACTATCTATGATCTATCTAAAAAAATTCTATGATCTTTCGATTTAATTATCTAAATAGATTCTCATTGTGCCTTTTTAGAATGAGATTTAAATTTATAGTTGTAAACATGTACCGTTTGTAAAAATAAAAAGAATTTTTACGTATCTTTATTAATAGTTTGATATGAGTTGATAAAGTCAATAGATATTTAATCAAATGAAGATATTTTTGAAGAATGAATAGAAACTTATACAAATAAAAAAATGAAGTATTCAATATAAATAGCTAGTTATGTATGCTATATTGGATGTAAAACATAGCAGTATAGCTATACATAGCAGTATAGCTGTATTGGATGTAAAACAGTGTCCTTTCATTATTAGATTCGATCCACGAAGGAAAAAGGAGGTCCCAATTGGATAAATCCAACTATTCTCTCCGACTCAGAAAATATCCGAGCGCGCTGCAGAATAGATACAAGATGAAACACCCCCTGCGGATCTATATATGATGATGTCAAATTTTTCCATGAGCACAAATTAAGAATTAATGATTACTACTTACTAATGGAATATTAAACCCTACCCCTAACCCTAGTAGGAAAAGTAACATAAATTTACTTGATTGGTCTGATTTTTTACGATTAACAAGCATATCAAAATGCATGCGAATCGTTTTTGTTACTAATATATATGAAGAAGTTGTCTACATGTACAAGTGATGTAAAATAAGACAGAGAACACCAAATGAGAAAGAAAAACGAAGAACAAAATGCATATATATATGCGAAAATTCTACGGTGCATATGAGAGAACACTGGAATATATGGCAGTAGCTAGGATGTGATGGAGCCTTTCTATCTACAATAAGATTTTCTGTGAAGCCGTACCAAGGACGTCATGTCTCTATATATGTTAAAATTCGACAATGTTCATTCGACTTCGATTCTCTTAGCTAGTGCAGCTTTTGGATAGCTGCCTAGAAATGATCGATCAAAGTTTGTGAAATCAAAAATCGAATCGAACATTCTTATTTTCATTCTTTATCAAAACCCCTTGACTTTTACACGATGCCAATGGATCAACTCTCACCCATCTCCTCCTATATATACACTTTCTAAATATTGCAAATATGTGTATTTATAAATTTAATTTTATAATTAAAATAAATAATTATAAAATAAAAATTACAAGAAGAACATGAAGAACACCGAGTTTACCAAACCGTATATAGAGGAATAGAAAAGTAATGAAGTCGAGTCGTGTGTCTCACACACTTTTCTTAAGACAATGAATAAGAGATCACTTATTTATACAGGTGGGAACCTTAGAACCACATGAATGTCATGAATAAAAAATCATGAGTTACAACCTTTTATAAGACCACTACCATTTCATTTAACACTCACTACTATTCTATTTAACATTTTGAGATATTATAAAACCCTAACAACCATGAAAGGTGAAAAATGCTACTTTGATGACTAAGTTTCATTTACCCACTTAAATTATCTAATTTAATTTGGCTAATTAAAATGGTGAAATTCACTTAATTTTCCAACAATTTCCCACATGAAAGAAATTGGTGACCAAAGACTCGATATACACGGTGATAGATATCTGCGGTCGAAACCTGCTTAGGATAGCTAGGTAGGTTTACCCTTTGAACTGTTTGTCATTTGTGTAAATGATAACATATCCCACACATGAGTCTTCTTGGTACTTTGCAGCTCTCACTATTGTGTCCATTTTGGTCTGAACATACGTCTGGTTCAGTAAGAGTTTGATAAGAATTGTGATCTAAACAATTCCCCTTGAAGTGGCCAAATTTCGCTCTTATATAGGGGTGCATTCTTAATTAAGAGAAACCCGCATTACTCCGCTAGAAAATCTGACGCATAAGAATCATTAAAAGCTTTATCTTATCCTCATTCCTTACGGACATCACTATTTTCATCATAGGAATAGACATGTGGAGAATCCTCACAGTGATCTGACATGGTCTCTACAGTTTGGTTTTTCCTTTTGAACCTAGATATTGAGATCTCCAGTCAACTAGGTTGGGTGTCCACTGCAAAGATTTTAACTTATGAGCTTTACTCCCATTGCTCACGATGATTTATCAACTAACTTTTTGTTTAACCCTTTGGTTAGCGGATCCGCAATATTATCCTTTGACCTTACATAGTCAATAGAAATAACTCCAGTAGAGAGTAGTTATTTGATGGTATTATGTCTGCGATGAATATGTCTTGACTTACCATTGTACATTTTGTTTGCAGACTGACTATCGCAACATGCACAAGTTTTGTCCATCTTAGAATATCTTCTATGAATTAGCGTAACCATTTTTCCTATTCCCCACATTTTCTAATGTCGCAAACTCAGACTACATCGTGGATTTGGTTATAATTGTTTGTTTGTAGGACTTCCATGATACCGTTAATGGATAGCTCCAGGATTACTCATGTATCTGCTTAACTTGTTCACAGCATAAGCTATGTCTGGTCTTATACAACTCGTTAAGTATATCAGACTTCCAATGTTTCTTGAGTACTTTAACTGAAAAACACTCTCTCCTTTATTCTTTGAGAGATGTAAAGTCATGTCCACTAGAGTTCTGGCCACTCCAGAATTGTCCTTGTCAAATCCATTTGTTGTTCTTGTGATTTTCATCCCTAATATGATTTCAGCATGACCCATATATTTCATGTCAAATTTGAAATTTAACATATCTTTAGTAGATTTGATCATGTTTTCATTACTTACAACAATAAGCATGTCATCTACATACAAACACAAAATGACTTATCAATTTTTCGTGTCTAGACATACATGCATTTATCATATTCATTATTCTTGAATCCATTAGGGATCATAGCGTTGTCAAATTTCTCATGTCACTGCTTTGATGCTTACGTTAAGCCATACAATAACTTCACAAATTTGCATACTTTCCTTCTTAACCAGGTGTGGAGAAACCCTCAGGTTGATCCATATAAATTTTCTCTATCACATCTCCATTAAAGAAAACGGTTTTCACATCCATTTGATGTACCTCAAGATTCTGCAATGCAGTAATTGCAAGTACCATTCTAATTGATGATATTCTGGTCATTGGAGAATAATTGTCAAAATGATCCAGGTCTTCCTTTTGCATGGACGGAGGATAGTAGTGGCTCCTCCGGGTTGTAGCCCAGAGACATTTTTTCTTCTTTTCAAATACTTTAGGCTAGGGATATATATAAATTTAAATTAGGCCACACACTACCAGGATAAGCACTTTAGCCGACGAAATTTTTTCGTCGGCCTATTCACCATTTTCGTCGGCTAAGGTTATAGCCGACGACATGTCGTCGGCTAAGAAGTCGTCGGCTATAATTCGTCGGCTATGCTTATAGCCGACGAAATAAAGGCCGTCGTCGGCTATACTCCACACCTTAGCCGACGAAAAAATATAAAAAAATTCGTCGGCTATGATCCACACCTTAGCCGACGAAATAATATAAATATTTCGTCGGCTATAATCCAACACTTAGCCGACGAAATAATATTAATATTTCGTCGGCTAAAGTTTTTAAAAAATAAAAATTAAATAGAGAATAGCCGACGAAATTAGCACACTTTCGTCGGCTAAAGGTTGTTGGAAAAAAAAATAGCATAGCCGACGAAATATGGTAAATTTCGTCGGCTATAGTACTTTTTATACTAGAAACCCAAACAAAATTTATACATTACCATCCAAGCAAGCTGCAAATTACAGAAACAATTTTATAACCAACAACAACACACCATCTAAAGTAACATAAACATTTTGCATTAAATTTTCAATTCATAAATTGTTCATAAAACCTAAAAAGTAAATTAATATTTGTTCATAAACCTAAAAAACTAAATAAATAATTGTTCATAAACTTAAAAAACTAAATGAAATCGATATCGTCTAAATCAATATCTGCTCCAGGATGAGGTTGTTGGGGAGGTTGGGGAGGTTGCGGCGGCTGAGGTAAGACAATAGGCGGGGGCATGGGCGGAAGCGGAAGTCCCTGCTGCTGTGCAGCTATAAAATCTTGCATGTACTGGTACATCTGCTGCTGCTGTGTCTGCTGGGCGGCATGGCATGCTATAGTGTACTCCTGTAGAGCGGCAGTATATGCTGCTTGGGCGGCCTCTCTCGCGGCAGTATATGCTGCTTGGGCGGCCTCTCTCTCGGCATTATATGCTGCTTGGGCGGCTTGTTGTTCCCGTAACATCTGAACTTCCGCCTCAAGCTGAGTCGTTCTGCTGCTGGTCGAGGCTCCTTTTTTCTGAAACCCAGGAGTGGTTTTCAGTACCCCCTCGCCCTTCTTTCCCAGGCCCCGACAGTAGAAGTTATTTCCTCGCGGTGGGAAGGCTGTGCCCATGATCCTGGCCCCAACGCTGAGATCCGAACTGTCGATCCGGGACATGGCTTCGGACATGTCTTCCTCTTGCGTGTCAGGCCATGTCTCCCTGACTATAGCAGCCATCACCTCGTCACTAGCCTGCCTCACCCTCGCCTAATTTGATAGGAAAAAAAAATTAATTAACATTTTAAAATATATATATATATATACATATAATTTACTAAATTTTAAAACGTAAAACGACTTACAATATCCTCCTGAGAGTCAAGATATGCCTTCTCGTACGTATAGACGTACTGGTTGACCTCTGGATGTTCCCTGGCCGCCTCCTCCATCAACGATGCGAACGGTCTAGAACCGGCATGATGGTTCCTCATGTTGCGTTGCCGGTTCTGAGCGTTCACCCGGGAAACGGCCTACAAAGGAATCGAATTAGTAAAATATTTTAAAACGTATTAAATATAATTCAATATAATAAATAATTATTTTTAATTACCTGTTTATGTGGGTTGTTGAATTCCGATATCAGAAGCCAACGCCACTCGTACTCCCTGAACTGGAACTCAAGGGGGGTGCCGGAACGTTCGTTCCCATGTGTAGTCCAGTGGGTCCGTAACTCGTTCTTCCACTCCTTGTACCTGTAATACGCCAAAAAAAATATAAATATTATAAATTAAACATAGTTTTTTTTTGTCCTTAACTTTGCAACGTACCTTCCCCCGTGCACAACGTCCGTCCAGGTGTTCCTCAGGTACTCGGGAACGTCAAACCACACCTGCATTTAAACATTTATTACTTTAGACGTTCATAAATCTACAATGTAATAAATAATGTTAAATATGAATTTTGTTATACTTACCGACATGGCGTTGTGGACCATGTCCTTAACCTCCTGTGGGACCTCGCCCCAGTCTGACCACAACATAGGGACTCTATCCCTAATAAGCGCTCCCACGCGGCCAGAGTACATCCTCGTCTTGCCGCCCGATACTACGTTCCCATCCTCGTCAGTATCAATGACGATCCTTCCCGATGTACTCACTGTCTTCTCGAGAGCTTTCCCTGTGACCGGACCTCTCTTCTTCCTTGTCGGCTTGGCTCCGACGGTACCTATCATAAATTGATGATTAGTAAATTAATTTTATTATAACATTATAACATAACAAATTACTTATATAATCATTACCTGAGGACGTTGGGGCGGATGCGACGGACTCCGACTCTGTCGCCGACGATGATACCCTCGCAGAGATTAACTCTGTAGCAAACGGCACGAACAGGTACACCGCTGATGGGGTCACCTGGGGGGGTAGTGGATAAATCAGCGCCCCTGAGTCATCGACTGCAGGTATTGCCGGTATGAAGCGTGGAAGGAAGAGAAGAGGCGGCGGCATCTGTACCCCGGAAGACCCACCCTCCGATGCACTAGGGCCCGGTGCCGGTGCCCTACGTATCTCAGGCATACGTGGTGCAGAAACCTCCGCCTGAGTCGGAGGCCACAGCTGCCTCGAGGAGTGAGGGCCGCTGGGCTGCCTGGAGGAGCGCGGGGCGCTAGGCTGCCTGGAGGAGCGAGGGGCGCTAGGCTGCCTGGAGGAGCGAGAGGCGTCCGGCTGGCCGGAAGAGCGAGGGGCGCTAGGAGGCCTGGAGGCGGGAGGGCCATCTGGCTGCCTGGAGGAATGTGTCGGCTCCAGAAGAGACGCCCGTCGGGCCGTCATTGGGCCCTGAAACGAACCTCGAGGGTTGCTAGACGTTCCCTCTGACGATTCACCCCGGCCCTTCGAACTCTTTGATCTGCTGAATAATCCTTTCATCCTAAATAAAATAATTAATATTTTGTTAAATTAAAAATGAACAATATACCAAATAAAAAATGAACAATATACCAAATAAAATAAAAAATGAACAATATGCTTCTGCTAATATTGTAATATACGCAAATATATTAAATATACTAAATACACCCAAAATACATCCAAATATACTAAATACACCCAAATACACCCAAATATACTAAATACACCCAAATACATCCAAATATACTAAATACACCCAAATACACCCAAATATACTAAATACACCCAAAATACATCCAATTATACTAAATACACCCAAATACACCCAAATATACTAAATACACCCAAATACATCCAAATATACTAAATACACCCAAAATACATCCAAATATACTAAATACACCCAAATATACTAAATACACCCAAATACATCCAAATATACTAAATACACCCAAATACACCCAAATATACTAAATACACCCAAAATACATCCAAATATACTAAATACACCCAAATACACCCAAATACATCTAAATACACCCAAATACACTCAAATACACCCAAATACACCCAAATTCACCCAAATACAACCAAATATACACCCAAATTCAGTAAATACACCCAATATAATTCAACATTATCACAACATAATACAATTCAACATTATCACAATATAATTCAACACAATTCAATATAATGCAATATATTGAAAAAACAACCCAAATTTGTTCTATAATACAATATAAACATGAAATTGCATACCTAATTGGTTTGGGAGATGAGGGAGGCGGAGTGGAGGCCGGAAAGCGTCGAAAATGGCGAAAGAAAATCGAGAGGAGAAGGAGAAACCGTCCGGCCGAGTTTCAGAAAATGGAGAAAGTGGGCTTCTGTTTCGCTGCAATCGAATATATAGTAAGAACTATAGCCGACGAAATAAAAAATTCGTCGGCTATAGTTGGACTTTAGCCGACGACAAAACCCTAATTTCGTCGGATAAAGTCCAACTATAGCCGACGAAATTTTTTAAGTAATTTCGTCGGCTATAGTTGGACTATAGCCGACGAAATTACTGTGAATGTTAGTAATTTCGTCGGCTAAAGTATATTTTATTCATATTTAGTAAGTTCATGCACAATTTATTTGTTTTATCTTGTGAAACGGAAGACCGACCGTCAGATATCATCATTATGTTGAAACATGTGTGAGGGTAAAATTTCAGCATCATCGGACACACGGTCAGGCTCGATCCGCACGGTCAATCCCGTTGGTCAAACCCCTAAACACAAACAAACGGTGATTTGGCCACCTAAAATACGTATTCTGTCCGGACCGTCAACTACAAATAGTTTCATATCGAGGAGACGCAGCTAGCGGTATAAAATTTATAAGAAAAATAACCGTCGGAGATAGGGCGTCCTCTATGGCGAACGAATAGAAAAAATGCAATTACCGCAAGTATTGGCACCGAAACTTATCGGAATTACGTGAAATTTCAACCGTAGACATATTTCATCGTTCCGGTCATATCTTATCTCACGACTTTTTTTTGTTTGAAGCGTCTACGTATAGTTTGTTTTTAAAACGGAACATTTACTTAACACTTAGTCAATTAGTTATACAACATTAGTAGGCATACTTTGATTGTGACAATCCATCTTGTGAAACGGAAAACCGACCGTCAGATATCATCATTATGTTGAAACATGTGTGAGGGTAAAATTTCAGCATCATCGGACACACGGTCGGGCTCGATCCGCACGGTCAATCCCGTTGGTCAAACCCCTAAACACAAACAAACGGTGATTTGGCCACCTAAAATACGTATTCTGTCCGGACCGTCAACTACAAATAGTTTCATATCGAGGAGACGCAGCTAGCGGTATAAAATTATTATTTTATTCATTTAACTTTAGCCGACGAAATATTAGGGTATTCGTCGGCTATACTTTAGGGTTTAGGGGTTAGGGTTTAGGGTTTAGCCGACGAAATATTAGGGTATTCGTCGGCTAAGATACTTTTAGCCGACGAAATATAACATGTTTCGTCGGCTAAAAGTATCTTAGCCGACGAAATATGTTATATTTCGTCTGCTAAAAGTATCTTAGGCGACGAAATATAACATATTTCGTCGACTAAGATACTTTTAGCCGACGAAACATGTTATATTTCGTCGGCTAAAACTGTCAAATAGATAAAAAAACAGTTGGTTTAACCGTACCCATAACAATTTCCTGCATATATAACCAACATTAAGATACATTATGAATTGTAGAGCTTGTACCATATAAAACACATCAAATTGTAGTACAAATTCAAATAACTAAGAAGGCTCGTAATCAGAATCATCCGATGAGTCTTCTTCGGTGTCAGAATTAATTTCCGGTAATCTATGCATTTCTACATCACAAGAGTCGTCGTCTGTTTCTTGATTTGGATCCACATCAATAAGGCGAGCGTCTAAATCACGAATTCGAACCGAACGACCCGGTTTAAAATTATTAAGGCGAATTGTAGAGGAGTCAGGAATATCTATTGCACTGTGTTCTTGATATGCAACATTTTCTTCCTCGTCTTCGGCCTCTCCAAGTGTAGCCGCCCGGTAAATGTTTCGAGGGTGCACAAGATTGACTACTTTCCACGCGTCACCCTTAACAAGGTCATCAAGATAAAACACTTGTTTCACCGATGTCGCAAAAACAAAGGGGTCATCTTCGTAACAGCTTGTGCCAGTGTTCACCGATAAAATCCCGTACTGATCAATCTTCATGCTCTGCGAGCTTCTAGTATCAAACCATCTACACTTGAACAGGTGCACGGTCATGCCTTGCCCATAAACGAGTTCCACCACTGAATCAAGAACACCATAATAATCAACTCCATTCCGGCCACCATGCGCCATAACCCCAGAATTCTGTGTTCTTCGTCTGTTGTCTCTCATTTCACATATAAATTGCACGCCATTGACCTTGCACATCGGGTAAACTCTTGACATTATCGGCTTCATAGCTAGAAGTCTTAGTTCGTGAGACCAATTTGGGTGACCATCAAATTGAATATGGTTCATCAGCAACCAAAGATTCAATGTATTATAAATTAATATGAATAATTATGCAATCAAGGAGACTTGCAACATACAAAATTGAAGAATTACATACCCAATCGCCAAAATAGTTCACGAACTCCTTGTTGTGGTAGTCGAGATCACCTTGAATGTCTGGACAGTGTAGATGGATGTCTTTCCAGTATTCAACTTCTTGACAGTTAATCAATACCCACCAATGGGCTATGACGAGCTCATGGGGTTGCAACTTGTAGGACTCTGGTAAAATTCCATAAACTTCAACATCATTTGAGACTATGGAAAGGTTAAACTTTGGTTCATCAACCGGCATGGTTTGTGGAGTTTCCTTCAATGCTCCTAGATACAACTTCAGGTAGGTGACGCACTCGTGCGCAATATATGCTTCTGCTATACATCCTTCAGGCGCGGATTTGTTAGCCACATAAGCTTTGTAGTCTCCCAGTTGTCTATAAATAAATAAATTTGTTGTCATATGTTACGATTATACAATGAACATGTACAATAAAAACATTAGGTGTAAAAAACATACCTTTCCATAGGATACATCCAAGTATAGTGTACTGGACCGGTAAGCAACAATTGCTCGGGAAGATGGATCATCAGGTGCGGCATGATGTCAAAAAAATTTGGAGAAAATATTCTCTCAAATTTACACATGATATAAATAATGTCCTGTTGCATTTCCCGGAGATCAGATTTTGTCACTTCCCTTGTGCATAACTTCTGAAAGAATCTTGACAACGCTACTAACGGCTCCACCACCTGACGGGGAAGGAAGGGTCGAATGAAAATAGGGAAGAGACGTTGTAGCAGAATATGACAGTCATGACTCTTTAACCCGTACATTTTATTGTCCCGAATGTTTACACACCGGGCTATATTTCCTGCGTAGCCTGAAGGATACTTCACAGAACTCAACCACCTGAAAATTACGTTCTTCTGTTCAGGCTTCACGGTGTACGGAGCTTGAGGCATTTTTTTCTTCCCTTCTTTCAACCACAAATGTCTTCGTATCTCCATTTTTTTAAGATCAATGCGTGCCTTCGGACCGTCTTTCGTCTTTCCCTCCAAGTTCAGCACGGTTCCCACCACACTGTCACACACATTCTTTTCTATGTGCATCACATCTAGGTAGTGCCTGATCAACAACTTACTCCAGTATGGGAGTTCCCAGAATATGCTCTTATGTGTCCAAAATTTATACCTGTCGGGTCTGTCAGGTATTGCCGCCACTATATTGGGATGATTGCTGAGCTGCCCAAAATCATACTCATTAAGCACTGCTAAAATTCTTCCCCTGTCCATCTTCTAGGAGGCACACCAAGTTCTACAGTCCCATCAAATGCCTTGTCATCGAACCGCCATTCGTGATCATACGGAAGGAGAGTACGGTGACCCAATCTACATATCTTGTTGCAATGACTACTGCTCCCCTCATCGCTTAGGCACTCTGGACAAGCCTTGTATCCCCTAACAACGTTGCCCGACAACATCCCACGAGCAAGAAAATCACTAATGGTACCAACAACCATAGCATGCATCTGGAACATCTCGTGCATGAACTTATCATAAGTGGGATGACCAACGTCCCAAAAAAACTTAAGCTCTTCAATCAAGGGTCTCAAATACACATCGAGACACTTCCCTGGATAACCGGGTCCCGGAATCAACAAACTCAACATATTGTATTCCTTCTTCATGCACATCCATGGAGGAAGATTGTATGGTACCAAAATCACCGGCCATACACTGTATTGAAGACTCATGTTGCCAAAAGGATTGAACCCGTCGGATGAGAGCCCGAGCCTCACATTTCGGACCTCAGACGCAAAATGAGGAAACTCCCTGTCTATATGCTTCCAGGCCTCCCCGTCAGCAGGGTGTATAAGGGTATCTTCGCCTTGCAATTCCCTATCAGCGTGCCATCTCATAGATTTGGCCGTGTGTGATGACATGTACAACCGTTCCAGCCTATCCCTCAACGGGAAATACCGAAGTACCTTCATAGGTTTCCTATTGCCTGCAGGAGTCAACTTATACCTGTCACTCTGACATACTGGACATGTGTCAAGGTCACCAAGGTCATTCCCTTCTGGATCTTTACCCCAGAAGAGAACACAATCATATCTGCATGCATGGATCTTGATGTAAGAAAGCTCAAGATCTTTCAGTATACATCGGACCTTATGATGAGTGGTAGGAAGACGATGACCGTGGGGCAGCATCGAAGCAGTGTACTGTAGATACTCATCAACAGCCTTCACAGTCGATTTTGTCTCAACTTTAATCTTCATAACGTCCATCACACTTTCAAGAACCGTTTTCTGACAACCGGGATACACAGGGGTCTGTTGGAAAGCAAGTAGTTTGTTGTACCTGTCAATACCAGCAGTGTTGACAACTCTAGGGAAGGGCTGCACCGGGTCAGACATATACGGTCCTTCAGAGCATACACCCCTCTCATAAGGAAACATATCGTTGATGAAGGCCGTTGTTGGATCGTTGGATGTACTGCCCGTCTCAGAAAACTGCCCATGATCATGCGGACCCCATGATGATGTTTCACCGTGATATATCCAACATGTGTACTTGTCCCAAAACCCATTACTTTGAAGGTGCTGCCAAACCTTGTCAATTGGAAATTGATACATATCGCTGCGACACTGACATTTAGTGCACGGACAATAGAAAATTGTATTCCCTTTAGCATTATTGATCACATATTCAATAAAACTAACAACTCCTTTAGCATATCTTTTGTCCCATTTTGGAAGCGAAATCCAACTCTTATCCATATCCTGAGAAAATAACATAATATATATGTATAAACGCTAATTAATTAAATTTACGAATCATTCAATTTATATTATATCTGAGTTAACGTACAATTAATATATATAATAATTACTAATTAATATAATCAAATTAATATATATATATATATATATATATATCAACAACTTCATATATATTATCAAACCCAAATCGATCAACTCAATCACACTCAAAACACAATATAATCAACTCTAATTAAAACACAATATAATCAACTCTAATTAAAACTCAAACTCAATGTGCATAACGAAAATAAAACTCTTAAATCAACTCAAAAACAAGATATATACATATACGTACCTATATATAGCGCCACAAACTAATTTCCGACAGATTTCGACAACACCCAACAATTTCGCCAACTACAAAATTTTTTCTCCCGTTTTTTCTTTCAAATCAGCTACTGTCTAGATCTGGAAATATAAAGAATTTTAGCCGACGAAATTATATATATCGTCGGCCAAAGTTTTAAAATTTCGTCGGCTATAGTTCACAGACTATAGCCGACGAAAAAAACTATTTTAGCCGACGAAACAACATTTCGTCGGCTAAAGTAGACTTTTAGCCGACGAAAATTTCACTTAGGCGACGAAAGTTTTTTTCGTCGGCTAAAAGTCCACTTTAGCCGACGAAAATTTCACTTAGGCGACGAAATTATTTTTCGTCGGCTAAAATGGACTTTAGCCGACGAAAAAAAATTTCGTCGGCCTGGTAATTTTTTTTTCGTCGGCTATGATACTTATTCTGGTAGTGACATATAATCATTAGCCCATATAAAAAGTTAAATAAGCTTCTCCTCCTCTTCTCATATTGGTTATTCGATTATTTTTATATATGTCGTAACGAATGCATTCAACTGTTTTAGACTAATTTTTCACCTTTTTAGGTTTAAGAACTGTCACCTTAGCCAAACATCCTCATACACACAAGTAATTATAGGATAGTTTTCTTCTTTTCCATAATTCATATGGAGTTTTCTCTTCTTTCTTTCTGGACACCATATTTAAAAGGTATTTAGCCGTCAAAATGGTATCTCCCCACATGTTGGGTAGTATGCCAAAACTTAATAGTATTGCATTCATCATTTCATTCTAGGTACTGTTCTTCCACTATGCAACACCATTTGATTGTGACGAGTAAGTCGCAGTCCTTTCATGTATAATCCCATTATGAGCATAAAATCAGCAAATGGCGACTCATACTCACCTCCTCAGTCACTTCTCAAAACCTTGATTTTCTTATCAAGTTGATTTTTGACCTCACTCTTATAGAGAACAAATTTCTCTATTACCTCAGCTTTGTGTTTTGACAAATACACATAGCAGGATTTTGTGTCATTGATAAATGTGATAAAATACTTGTTACCACCTCTTGATTATGTTGTCTTCAAACTACATACATCAATATGTATTAGATCAAGGGGTTTAGTGTTTCTTTCAACTGTTCTGAAAGATAATTTCGTCAGTTTTACCTTTATATCTTGGCTTTTTAGAAATGTCTCCTTTTGGTCCCAGCTTGGGCCCTTTATTTTTAAACTTTTTGGTCTTTGATCTTGGACCATATTCCATAACATTTGTCTTGGCGGAGTAGCCACTAACTAAAGCCTTCTTTTCAGATCCTTAATTGTCTTCTTCAATGTGAAGCCTATCCTCCAGATCTTCCATTCTCATTTTCTTTCGCTTGTGCTTCAGGCAGTTCTTAAAGTCTTTCCAAGCTGGTGGTAATTTCTCGATAACACATGCCACCAGAATGCTTTCACCAAGCTTCATCCCTTCAATGTGAATCTCATGCAGAATCAACTAGATTTCTGAGAATTGACTCATCACAGTCTTGGAATTCACCATCTTATAATCAAGGAAATGACCCACAATAAACTTCTTGGCACCGACATCCTCTGTTTTGTACTTCTTTCAAGGGATTCTCACAGTTCCTTAGCCGTTCTCATACTAATGTTCACATTGTACAGTGAGACAGCCAAGCCGTTGATGATATAGTTTCGACATAGATAGTCACGATTATTCTATGCATTCATAGATGCAACTTTTGTCTCATCATTTTGCTCATCTTCTTTAAGCTCGATCATGAGCTTTCGCAATTAGGAACCTTGTCAAATTTAGAGTGGTCATATAGAACATCATCTTATGTTGCTACCTCTTAAAATGCACCATTGAACTTCTCATGCTTCTCACTGTGAGATACTGAGACAAATACATGAGCAGCATGGATGCCGGGCACTTAGGTCAAAGCACTACTCTCATCCACAGATTTTCAAGAATCAAGTTCCATTTCAGAAAATATGTTAACACACATTAAATTATTTGTTCAAGTAAAAAATAATTAACAACATGCAACACAAACTAATTGTTCACATATACATATTAATTTGGTTACAACTCAATCCGTTCGGCAATTCCAATCAGAAAAAAGAACATGAAGAACACCAATGTTACCAATTCGTATATAGGGGAATAAGAAAGTGATGAAGTCGAGTCGTGTGTCTCGCACACTTTTCTTAAGACAATTTATGTCTCCTCTACGGGTGTAAAATGTTTGATGACACTTGTCTCACATGATACAACAACCACTTATGCTTTGGAACTGCAATGCTGTCAAGAACACTCCGATGAACTTACAATACATTTTATCTATCACAAAAATACTATAAACTAGAGAGAGAAATAGAACTCAAGAAATGAGGAGATGATTTCTGAATTGGTGTGTTAAGAATGAAGAAAAGATCACTTATTTATACATGAGGAAACCTTGGAACCACATGAATGTCATGAATGAAAAATCATAAGTTACAACATTTCATAAGGCCGCTACCATTGAATTTAACACCCACTACTATATTTAACATTTTGAGATGTTATAGAACCCCTAACAACCAAGAAAGGTGAAAAAGGCAACTTTGGTGACTAAGTTTCATTCACTCACTTAAATTATCTAATTTAAATTGGCTACATAAAATGATGAAATTCAGTTAATTTTCCAACAAGTTTTTCAATCAATGTTTCAAAAGGTAAAGCATGAGGCGAGAGGTCGAGTCGAAGCCTTGCCTCATAGCAACCTTGAGGCGTAAAAGGCGAAGCCCTTTGTGTATTTCAATATTTTAAATAAAAATAAATAAGTAATACTTATAAAGAGACACCAAAATGTTAAATATGTAAATTAATACATTTAAAATTAAAATAAAATATATAGAGACACCAGAAGATAGCGTTTTGCGAATAAGTATATTTAAAATTGAAATAAAATGTATATAGAGACACCAAAAAATTGAAATGAATACATTAAATAAAAATAAATAAGTATTTAAAAAACGCGTCAACGCGCCTTGAAGCGCGCCTTAGATCGTTTTTTGTGCCTTGGAGCGCCTCGATGCCCTATTTTCTCGCCTTGTGCAAAACGCTAAATAGAGAGCGCCTTGAGGCGAAAGCTCCAAGCCTCGCCTCGCTTTTCGCTAAGGCGTACCTCATAACGCGCTATTTAAAACATTGATTTCAATTGAAATCCCACAAACCAACATAAAATTTCTGTAATATTGTTTGCACCTAAATATCTTGTTCGTCTAATGTTAAAGGCAATTGAGTTGGGTCGTTAGGCCGAAAGGTTTATCTTGTCTACATCTAATCATGGTGATATTTCAACCATGTTCAGCCAAAAAAGGTATCTCGGCCTTGTTCAGCTGAGAGTGTTATGTCAGCCACGTTTAGAGATGGTAATAATCCTCAGCGGGTAGGGTACCCACTGGTATTCGACCCTAACGGGTGGATATATGGGCATAAACGGGTAACGGGTGTGGGGATCCCAAGTATTCAGATTTTTAAATTGCCTACAGACAGGTATGATATTTTGATATTCGTCCTCATCCCTACCAATTTAGAATAGATAAATTATTATATATTATTATATATTTTATCTAGTGATATATAATTTATAAGTAGATATTTATGAAAAAAATCTTTTGTAATCTATTTTTTTTTTCTGATTCTCTTAATTAATATTTATAGAAACTTCTCTTTTAAGTGAGGCTTATATTTGTTTTTATCTTAATTTATATTTCATAATTTTTTTTATAAAAATAAATTAATTTAATACATAATTGTTAACTGAGATCGGAACGGGAATGGGAACGTAATTCCCAATGGGTAAGGGTACTGAGAATCCCCATTATCTAATTATAAGGATGAGAACGGGTACGAGGATGAAAAAATATTAAAGGGTATGGGTATGATATTTTGATCTCATGACCCTGCGTTACCCATTGCCATCGCTAGCTGTGTTCAGCCAAGGGGGATATTTCAGCCACGTTCAGCCGAGAGTGATATTTCAATCACGTTCAGCCGATGGTGGTATCTCGGTTACATAGTCGATGGTGATATTTTAGCCATGTTCAGCCAATAAGCTAGAATAGTAACACTCGATCATTTGGCCAAGAACGAATAGTTTGGCAAGTATGACTGGAGTAAAGATGTCGTTCGAATGAGGTGGCGACTTCAGTTGGGCTTGATATTAATCCATTTGGGTGATTTAGGTGGGATATGGTAGAAGTAGACCGAGTCCAGTAACTGTGAAGAGTCGGCCGAGCCGGTACGACAATCTCGGTCGTGAGGATGTTTAGGAAAGAAATTCTCAACAAGAAAAAACTCCGATCAGATCAAGACATTTATGTGTAATTCAACTCAACAAAGGAAACAAGATATCTGAGAGTTATAAATTCTAGCTTATTGGCTGAACATGGCTATACTTTCTTGAACTTTAGTTTCTCATTCTTTACATTCCTGCACTTTAAATTCCTTGTTCTTTACTTTAGATGCAACTTATTTATCACACCTAGGAGTAGTTATAACGTAGAACCCTTATCCATTGATCTCTTTTGGCCAATCCGGATTGGGTCAATGCGATTTGTTGTTCACACACACATCACCTCACAACTCTTCAACAACCAAGTTCACTTCATTTTCACATTCACGGTATTTTATGAGTATCTTAACCCGATAGATCTTTTGCCTATCATCCGAACATTCGAGTTCACTCAAGAAGCAAGTGTATTCGAGGATCCCGGCGACGCCTAGCCGAAAGTCCTTGCAACACAGACATAAGAACCTAACAGCCGAGAGGGTTCCTTCCTCGGCCTACAATCCCTTGAAGAAGTCAGATCAGACACACTACATCAATCTAAAACCTCGCTTGGCCGTTCAGCCGCAATTTGGCACTCCCGCGCACATCATAAAGACATTGTAGTCAAGAACCTCGACCTTGCTTAGATTGATACTAATTTTTAGCAAACATATATATACATATGAATTCGAGTAAATGAGTGAAAGTTGCTTGAGTAAAAATAAAATTACAAAAAGAATAGATGGTAAGGGATACATAAAGAATAACACAACCACCCTCTGAAAGACCCGACAAATCCCTATATCAATAACTCGATCACAATATATGAAATCTAGAGTTAAATTTCACCAAGTATAGCTGTATAAAGAAGCACAAAAAAAGTTTTTTAGTCTTCTACGGCCTCCCTCTTCTCTCTAAAAAAACCCTAGCCTCCCTCTTCTCTCTCTAGTAACCAACTAGCTTCCCTCATCCTTGTCTGACGGCAGTCTCGCCTTGGCTGGCTTTATGGCTTTGCCGACATCAAGATTTGCTACCGGACAGGAATTTCTACATCCTATTTAGTCTCTTGGAAGGTATTGGCTCGAGGTGGAGGGTTCGATTCAAGATTTTTTTTGGGTTTGTGCAGGTTGTTGGGATGGGCGTTGTTATCGCTTTCAATCGTTGCGATGGTGAGGGTCGTCGAGGTGTACTGGACTATGCTGAGATGCAAGTGTCTGTAACGCTTTGAGCCGGCTCGGGAATGGTCGCAGTGGTTGTCTGCAAGTAGACGATGACGGAGGCAAGTGGTGGTAGAGGAAACGGATCTTGGGTCTTCTCTATTGGACCTTAGGCTGAGCCTATTCCTTATTTTGGTTGTTAATTAGATTGTTTTGTTTTGGGTCGTCCCTCCTCTTTTGAGGGAGGGTTTAGAGTTTTGGTAGGGTAGTGTTGTCGTCCCTTCTCTTTTGGGTAAGGGTTAGGGTTTTGGTAGGGCGATGTTGTTGTATTGTGGGGTGAGCTATGTTTTGGTGTCGTTTTCAGGGACTATTTTAATGTCAGTTAGATCTTGTTGTCAATGTAATGAGGAGGTTATCTGTGCATATATGCTGGTAGTTTTGGCATATAGTGTTTGAAAGAGTTGTTTCTTCTTGAGGTTGGCTGTAAGGATGTATCGATACTTTTGGATTAGGTTTAGATACAGTTGAACCTTTATCGGTTCTTGTCCACGTAACCGCTGGTGTTTCAGATATGTAGGGTGGAGAATGGAGAATTTATTTTCACCACATGTGTCCCTCATGGTTGTAATATTGCATTCCCGACTAATAAAATTTTTGATATTCTTCCTTAAAAAAAGAAGCACAAGAGTTAGGAATATTGTTGTGTTGTGATGGCGAATTAGTTGTGATAAAATATATATTCGAGGATTTTGGACTATATTTAGTAACTGTTGAGAATTTCATTTGAGCTAAGTTACTAAACTCTAGGTTTTCATACTTTGGACAATTTACTAGCCTTTTGTCAAATTAACTTGATTTAATTCTTTTATTCATCCTTCCAAACACTGATAACTTCAAAAATCATGTATAAAATATAGAGCCTTGCGCCTTCACCCGTGTTTGTAAAATGATAATCTTTAAGGTCTAAAAGCTGCCGCATCAAAATCCAATTAAAAATAGATGGAGAGTTAAAATCTTTATAAACTTTTTAGTAAATTGAGAATTTTTTTTCGTGATGATATATAACATCCTAATACTGGTAATTAAACAACTAACACTGGTTGGTGAAATTATGTATAAAATCTCAACAATTATGCAAAAATATTGGCACGATTCACATTTCGAAAATCTAAATATCTGTTGAGATATATCAGTACACTTCATATTCGCATGCATGATTCTCATGTCCGGTTAGTTGCATATATCTTCATATATACTGTAGTAATTAAGCAGGTGGTAACCATGCTCTAGGGTCAAGGAACCCCAAGATGCTGCCCTTGGCCACCTCGTTAGGCCATCTTAACTCTTGGTGATCAATTGAATTCCCTATCTAAAGAATTAATCTGTGTATACGCATATATACACAGGTAAATTAGCTCATGTATACAGACACAGTATAGGTGTTCTGATTTACAAAACCGCAGGTTTAATCTCTTCTATACTTGCATTCTCTATTTTCCATTCGCTTTCTGTTTCCTTTTCATTAGTTGGATGCGAATCCCAGAAAAAGGAGGTCCCAATTGGATAAATCCAACTATGGTTTTCCAACTGAGTATATAGCAGCAGATCGAATAGAAAGATTTATACGCAAAAAAAATCCACACCAACCAGGCCATGATCGAAATTGAGCCACCTGCAGATCTTACATAGGAAGAAGCTAGCTAGCTAGCTAAGGATAAAGCAATTACAGAAATGTGATTGAAACATGTTAAGAGATAAGAACGTGAAGCCGTACAAAGGACACGTCTCTATTCATTTCCGTATGCAAATATTCGACATTGTGCATGATAATGCAGTAGTCCCAAGTTTCATTTTCCTTAGCGCAACTTTTGCAGCAGTATCGGAGTCAGAATTTTAATCTGATCGGGACGTCTTAAGTAATGTTTCATTAATTATATAAAAATTTAAAATAATTATAACAATTTAAAATAAAACAAGAAGTCCTTGAAGTGAAGAAGTAGAAGGAAATCAATATTAATCAGAATGAGAAGAAATGGGACTTAGAAAAAAGAAAAAGAAAACAAGAAAAAAACAGTATTAAAAAAAGAAAAACATGGGCAAAAAGATTACCACGTACCACAACAAACATCATGGTTAGTACTTAAATTGGGCACAAATATACTAGTATTTGTTTGTTAAAGGCAGAGTGAGCCGGGATTTAGGGTTTGTCACTCCGCCTCTGTTTTGCATAGTAGTCAATAAGATCGATCGAAATCAAAATGTGTGAAATCAAATATCTAATCGAACATTCTAGCTTACTTCACAATCACAAGCCCACTTGCTTCCGTCTGTGGCTACAAATTGCAATGCCAATCCATGCATTCTCACCCACCATCACCTATATAAACACCTCCCTTACACTCCAATGCTCACAAACAAATTAAACCCTCATCACTGATCTTTACGTTCCTCACAAACCTCCAATCGATCTCTATTTCCTCTAACTTAGCTTAGCACCAGATTCATCAAACTGTAAAGGTGTCATTGCATACGCTTTGCGAATCGTTACCTCGCTCGTTGCTTTGTTCACATTGTCTTGACATTTCAGGATGGAGGTGGTGGCAAAGTTGGCTTCCGAGAGACCCGCTGTGATCTTCAGCAAGAGCACATGCTGCATGTCCTACACTATCAAGACCTTGCTCTGTGATTTTGGGGTCAACCCAGCAGTGCATGAGCTTGATGAGATACAAAGAGGGAAAGAAATAGAGCAAGCTCTGTTGACGCTGGGATGCAACCCATCAGTGCCGGCTGTGTTCATTGGTGGCGAATTTGTTGGCGGAGCCAATGAAGTCATGAGTCTTCATCTTAAACGCTCCTTAATCCCCATGCTTAAGCGCGTTGGAGCATTATGGGTTTGATATCAATCAAATCTTCATGTTAAACCAAATATACTTGCATGACAAGCAAAGGTTAGTAATGCATGCACGAGAGATGTAAGTGACGGGTAATAATATATATGACATACAGAGTGTGTGACAGTTCATATTTTAATAAGAGTGCAACATTACATGGCCTTTTGTAATCCTATGATAGTGTTGTTCTATCAAACACGTTGTAATGGTTGACATTTGTGTTCAATTCAGTATCTATATATAATGTATTGGTGCTTTTTATGAAAATGATAATCGACTTATACGTACCATATATAAGAACTGTACTGGATATATGTACCATGTACGTCTTAGGTTAGGTTAGCAGCAGCCAAGCCAGCAAATGGAATAGGCAATGTGGTCAATGAGTTGTATACATGAAGAGCTAGACATTATAGGGAAGCAAATAACATATTTGAGCACTACATTTCCTTCTATATTATGTTTCTCCATACCCACATTGCATTCTTATATGGGGACATTTTAAGTCATATACGTTAAGTGAACAACTTAATTATATTAGGTGATATTGAACATGTGTGACTCTTTGACATTTACATACGAACTACTTGATCCATTAATTTGATGCCATGAGAGCGTCATTTCCAAAACTAATTTAACAAAAGGTATAGCTCTTCATTATCAAAAAAAGGTTTAGCTCTTATAAAACAGATTAGCTATATTTCAAAATTAGTTCTTTTCAATATGAGGCTCGTATTGTAGCATTTCACTTTCTCACATATGCATAATGCATGATCCATTTCACGCCTGGAACCGTAATTTAGGGGCCAGGAACCCTAACTGCAGGCAGATCTCTATATCTCTGGTGTTTCAATATAATTCACTAAAGCATTTTCTCGAGACTTATTTTAACAGAATATGTATGCCTATACATACAGTACGTACGTAGTATAGGAAGGCTGGCAATTGACAAGGCAAAAGATATATATAGAGGATAAATTGGGGGACCTCATAGATATGTGTTAATGTCATAATTTGGTTTGACAACGAATCTTGATTTTTTAACTCATTTCATGTAGGACACGTTGAAATATAAAAAAACCAAGTAGGATTTTGACATTTCAACGCACTTAAACCATAAGGTGTCTAACTTAGAATTCTAAATCTTTAACCTTGGACAACCACCAAGTGTCTTGGACAATCACTAAGTGATAACCACTGTCATGTCTAGACTAACCTTTTGACATGGCAAGGCTAAAGCATATTGTGACTTCACCTTAGAGAAACATAGTCTAAAACGAGCTAGAGCCTCAACCTTCAAGATCGATACTTTAACCTCCAAGACCAAGAGTTCGACATTAAAGGCTAAGACTTTGACCATTAGGTTATAGACATGCAATAGTCAGCTAGTGCCAAGAAACTCACCAACTCTCACCGACCAGGACACGTGTCGCTCGCTGACGACGTGAACAATCTAAATGCATGACCAAAATGTTATGTCATGCCACTCAATCAAGCACATGCTTGTCAACTCTATCTTATGTCGTCCAACTACTCCATTAGTCACCCACTCGATCAATCAGACTCATTTTTTGTCAGATTCTCAGTGTCTTAGGGTATGTTAGTGAAGAACACATGCCTTCAGTTTTCACGTCAGCAAACTCAACCCCAATAATACCAAGTCTTCCTAAGACTGAAAGACAACTCCTATTTTTCTTCTTTTCTCTCCCAAAATTATGCTAAGGTGCATAATCTCTCTTTCTTTTTCTATGTTGGCATGCCAGAGGTGCTTCAACTCAATACCAAAGCATCATACACTTTCCATATCTTTATTCATTATTCAAACACTCTATTGACTTGAGCGTCAGAGAATGTTTAGCCGGCCTTAGGCTGGTCTTCTAATGACCTTCCATCTTTTCACTTATGTAGATTATCACAATGGAGAAAACTCACAATTCGAGCGGAGAAAGCTCACCATCAAGAGGCGGAAGCTCATCGTCGACTGCTCGACGTCTAGGGAAAAATCATTGATGGTCACCCAACAAAGGATTGTGAAGGTTTGATGTCAACTAAAGGGAGCCCAACATCAATACCCGAGGCTATACAACAATTTCCACCCAACAAAGGAATGAAAGAAACTCATCATTGAGGGGAGAAAGCTCACCATCGAGTAATGAAGGATGCCAAAGGTTATATAACCACATCCGTTAAACATTGACAACAATGTTCTAAGGCACCTCAATCTAAGAAGAGGAGAGCTAATGTCCATGATCAAGAATCCAATCTCATTCAATGAAGTTGGATGCGCAAGACCATCAATGTCATTCCTTTAGTCACATACGGTGAATCACCAAGATATGAGTCTAGACCACTGAGGCAAACCTTCAGCAAGCTGAGATAGACGACCAAGACAATGCTTGTGGACAAACCAACTGTGGAGAAAGATATGCTTACTACAAGAGAACAACCCTACCACTTTACACGTTGGATGTCAACAAAATTCTCGTTGACCCGTTGGTTCTAAAAATCAGCACTAACAATATAGGAACTGATCGATCTACCTTTGTCATTCCATGTACGAGATTTGTCTTTTGGTCTGTATAGATCGTGTCATCAAAAGTGAGGGTTTCGAAAGCTCATGTATATAGATATTTGCACTTATGCTTTCTCATATACAAAACCTAACTTCCTTAGGTTTGATCCTACTGCATGTATATACATGCATTCTCTGTTTTCAATATCTTGCTTTCAGTTTCCTTTTCGAGAATTGATGTGAATCTAGAGGTCCCGGATAAATCCAACTACTTTTTCCAACTCAGTAGATAGCAGCAGATCGAATAGAGAGACTGATTCATAAGATAGAAACTCAATATGAACAATATCATTGTTGACAATGATCTCACCCTCATGATCGATATAAACAACTCAAAATAAGAAAAGAAGGAAACCGACACTACTAGATCTCAGGTGGCAGACTCTGATTTTGTGGTGGGAGACTCAGAAATTTTAACAAATCAGATTTTGTGGTGGGAGTCTCAGAAATTTTGAAGGGGTGTTGCTAAATGTACCCAGCAAATATACCCGATAATTAAAAAGTTGTCATTCAATTCAAATTTGGCCCTTGTTAACACACCCAGCTGCAACTTTTTCTCTGGCTCCTGCTATCAACTAGTAAGTTACCCTCTTTATTCTCTCTCTTCCATTAACCTACACCTGAGGTTCTTTCAAGAACCATTCTTACTTTGTGGTCTCATTCTCACTTCAATTAATGGGTTTATGGCTTTATTACATACATTGAATTATCTGGGTCCTTTGAATTAGAATTGTAGGGGCAATCATAATAATCCACCAAGAAACATCAACTCCTGCTTGCCAAAGCAAGAGAAGATATCAATCTCAAGAAATTATGATTTTTTTTAGAAACTCATAGCCTTGATGGTTTTGATAATCAAAATAATCCTCAGCAAAGCATTTGAAAACCTTGTTTTCAGTTTTTCACCATCACGCATAGGAACATATGAACATGCATAAGATCACAACGAAAATCTTTGATAGAGAATTTAATTTAGAAAAAACTGGATTCATGATTGGAACAATATTGCTTTGGGATGGACCCAGATTTGTAAAGCTTTAGAAATAGAATTGTTGTCGATACTGGGTTGTGAAATTCAATGGGATGATCATGTTGATTATTCCTCAATAAATTGTTTGCTCCAGATCATTGTATTGTTCATGAAACATAATTCTGGTAGTGGAAGAGAGAGAGACAGCCAGAGGTGCAGGGAATAATCTTTTTGAAGATATGCTGGGTGTAAATAGATACAAGGGCAAAACAGAAAAATATGTGAAAAATATTGAAATGCTGGGTATATTTACAAATTTGATGGGTACATTTAGAAGCACTCATTTTGGAGGGTCAAAATATTAATTCTTGGCGAATGTCCATAATTCGAGCCTATTGAACCAATACATGCCGTCAAATATATGTACAGTATTTTTCTTTTCGTTTAGTGTCATGCGTGACGCGATTTGCAATTTGTGTGGATCTGTATCATAATCTTTTTGAAAGATTTATTCCCTAATTGATTTAGGGAATCTGGTTTACCTTGATCCCCAAGGGATAACAAACCTTATTCTTCTATATAAATGGGTCGATGATAAACACAAAGAACACACATAACCTTACAAACAACCTTGCAATACTGTAAAACAAGCCTCCTTCTGAGGAATTCTACCAAAAAGACTCTCAATGTCTTTAATTCCATCAAAGCCCACCCAGTCGGCAAATCCCGCTTCTACCTCACCAAGCCTGCCCAGTCAGCAAAAGCCCAACCCAGTTCATAAAGACTCATCACGAGCGCAAGTCGGCCAACAACCATTATTAGAGAGTAAAACCTCTAGCAAATATCACTGGTCAGAAAGTAAACTTTGGCGAACACCCTATCCTGATATTGTTTGACTCTGCTCAACCACACCAGCCTGAGTAAGAAGTGTCCACTGCACGTCGAGTGGAGAAAAATCCACTGCATGTCTTAAACCAGAGCATTCACAAATCGTTCCACATAATTCAGCAAGGTGTAGAGGTTTAACCCTTAAAGAAATGATCTTGTGTCTTAGAACAATGCCAGAAAGTGAATCATCTGATGAAAACGTAATGACCATGAGAACAAACCTAGTCCAATATATGAATGAGAAGCTATGACTGCAACAAGACCATTTGGAAAGAAAGATGCAAGCCATGGGTGAAAATCTAGAAAGAATCCTGCAAAAGAGCTTGCAAGAAGGCATGCAGCAGGGTATGCTTGAGATGAGCGAGAATATGCAATAGAACACCAAGGCCTTATTATAGAACTTCGAACAAATAAGGGACCAGTTTGACAGCTTCAAGGGCAAGCCAAAGAATGAGTTTGGCAAGCTCTACAACGAAATAAGTTCTACTGAGGTGGCAGTAGTACAAAGAATGGACAGTCAGTTTTCACGCCTAAGGCGAATATAAAAGAGCCTAGGGATTGACAGCGAGCATGAAGGTTGTGATAGAAAAAGGAAAGCTACAAGAGGAATTTGAGCAGCAGGCGTTTGAAGATATTGTGTGTCCTTCTGGCAGAACTATCTCTATCAAGGACATTGGACCTTACATGTTAATCAAAGCGGATACAGAACCATTAACAAGGACTGTCACATCCCGATCCCGGAATTATTTTACGGTTGGTTACTTTGGTCTTTTACCATTTAAAGTAACCGTTTAACCGTACAATGATCGTGAAGTTGACTTTTCGTTAAGTCAAGAATTTGGGAAAACTTCCTTCTTGAAAGTTGTAGAGGGCGTCGTTACGAGTTCGTGGACACGTAGCACGCTCAAATCGGAGTTCGTATGAGAAAGTTATGAACAAAAGTATAAAGTTACTATGCGGTAAAACGGCTATATATAGGAGTTACCGGGGTGAAAAATCAGATTTTTCACCCGGCTTCTCTCTCCTCTTCCCCGACGGAAAAGCTGCCGGAGCTTCCGGCCGCCACAGCGCCGCCGTCCGGCCACCTCAGGCCACCACACCGGTCCCAAAAGTTCGGCCTCCGAGTCTACTTCAATCCTAGGTAAGCTTTCCGACCTAACTCGCCGTAAATCGGGAGAAATTCCGATTTGTTCTTGGTGTGTACAGTAGATTTTCGGGATTGAATTTCTCCCTCCCTAGATCACCAATTGTTGAGTTCTTTATATGTTTAGGATGGGTTTTAGGTGTACTACAATCCCCTAGAATTTGGTAGCTTGATTTGAAGTGTGTAGGGAGAATTGAGGATTTGAAGTTTGGTAGTGTAATTTTCGGGGTCTACTGTTCATCGAGTTTTTGACCTAGTTAGAGGCCGAATTGGCCTTCGAGTTGAACTAGAAAGTTGTTCCAATTGATGAGACGAAGCTACTGGTAAAATTTGGTGGCGATCGGAGGTCGCCTGAATTTTAGCCGGAATTTCTGCCGGCGGCCGCCGTCGGCGGCGGAGCTGGCGGCGGTGCCGCCACTTTTTGGGTAGTTTTTCATGCCCATTAATTAGTACATATTATGAGGAGTCTATGGTTAAAATTTGGTAATTTTTGGAGGAGTTTTGGTTAGGTTTTGGAATTGTTCTAGTTTAGTATTATTGGCGGATAATTAAATATTATTCCGACCATCGATTATTGCCGGATAAGTTCTAAGAAGTATTTTAAGGACTCCTAAGGTATTGGTGAAGTGGTTGAATGGGTGTTCATAGTAATTCCACGAATTATTATGGGTGAACCTATTGTCAAGTGAATTATTAAAGAAAGTCGGTATGTTACGGTTGGGTAATCAGAAACGAATCTATTTGTTGAAAAGTTGTTAAAAAGAAAGGAACTTGGTCAACACGTGGTCAAATAGGATTTTCTGGTCAAACTAGGAAAAGACCAAGTCAACTGTAAAGACTAATATAATGGTTTGTTGTACAGTCTCTGGTCGGACGTGAGACGGGCTCGACTACGCGGGTAGTTCGAGAGTTTCGCTCGAGGAGCTTTCCGAGCGGGAAGGTCGCAATAGTACTGTGAGTGGACATATTATTTTAAATAAATGCATGCTTTAATTATTGAGTTAATTGCATGGTTTTATGATGGTTTTCGAGAATTATATCTTTCTCGGGTTTTTGAACGATTTTTATTTGGTTAAAGTTTAGCGGGAGCCTCGGTTAAAAATTTTTACTATGGTTTGAGATATTGACACTTATGCGTGAAGTATTTACATTATTACTCAATTTTCTATTTCTCCCGAAAATGGTTATAGACGGTGATGGCCGTCCTTCGAATGGATTTGAACCCGAGTCTTCGTTGGAAATTGGTTTTATGCATATATGACAAGGAATTGTTTTACTTATTTGTTTTGGGAAGAGAATTTGATTATTGTCTTGTTATGAATTTTTTATTTTAAGGGTTGACCAATAAATATGCTAGTTAGAGTAGCGTGAGGGCGCTACTAGAGCTCTTAGCTCCGACCCTAGCCTGAGAGGTCAGGCAAACTACGTAGTGCACTATGAGGGTTGACCATTTCCACTTTATCTAGAGCTCTTAGCTCCGACCCTGGTCTGAGAGGTCAGACAAGCCTGAGAGGTCAGGTTGATATTATAAGGGTTGACCGTTATCACATATTCTAGAGCTCTTAGCTCCGACCCTGGTCTGAGAGGTCAGACAAGCCTGAGAGGTCAGGTTGATATTATAAGGGTTGACCGTATTATTTTATCTAGCTAGCATAGCGTAGCGTGAGGGCGCTACTAGAGCTCTTAGCTCCGACCCTAGTCTGAGAGGTCAGACTTATTATGTTTGGTGAACATTTCTCTTCCCATATTCCTTGCTGGTTTATCTTATCATGCATTTGCGGAAATTTAGTAATTTTGGGCATGCATAAATGATTTTTAAATTGATATACTTTTGGGAGAGCATTACAGGAAATGGAGCTTTTATATTTGATTTTCGTCCACTCACTCTAACAGTTTTTAAATGTTTCTCCCCTGGGCCTTTCGTTTTTAAATGCCCAGTGATGCAGGGTTCTTGAGAGGAGGTCGAGCGCGTACGAGAGTCGAGGCATAGTCAATCATTCCGTTGCTGCTCGAAATTCTTTGGGGTAATCATCTCTGTAGACTGCTCTGACTAACCCGGTTTAGTTAGTTTTGTAGGAAGGGTTGGCTATTTCAAGGGGGTTTCGGTAAGAAGTTCCCTTGAGGTGGTCCCCGCAGGATTTACTTCGGGTTAAAGGGGTTTAACCCGGGGTGGGTCCTGTCTATGGTATCAGAGCATTAGGTTATCGTTTCCTGTTACTACCTCATATACTTGGTATCACTTAGTGTCTATAGAGTGATGGTCCGACCGCGGCGGATCCATCGGCATTTTATGCTTGGACGCTTAGTGTTTATTGAGGATATGAGTTAGTACTTCCTGATTGAGATATGGACCGAGTGGTCCTATAAACGATCGAATCTTCAAGACTATGCCTCAGTACGCCGACCTCACAATGAACTCCTGTAAGGAACAAGGTAAGCTCATTACGTATTTATGTTTATGTGTTCCCCATTGATTTATTGAGATTTGAGTTGGGGATCGAGCGGAAACTCACGTTGTTTAACGTTTGAGCATTATGTGTAAGTACTCGGTAGTGAAACAGTTAATTCACACCTGGGAGGCTGTCATAGTTGTTGACAGGGATGCTGTAGAAGCATAAGACAAGGCTTGGGTGTTCGTGTTATGAGGCTCTTAAAAGTGAAGAGTCGTACGAGTTACTGGAAGATGTTGCATCCTGTGATGGAAAAAGGAGCTGAAGTCGCCTAGCGCGATTATTCTAAGAGGATGAATAATAAGATTTGACGATTGCCACGATTTTGTTGAGGTTCGTCATTAGTGTGGTTTCAGAGAAACCAACGGACATGTGAAAGTGGAATGACTCAAGGAAAGTTGAGTGGGGTTATTTGTGATCAATGGACTTTTTCTAGTGACGAGTCCATGATGTGACACTATTGAAGAATGTTAAGGAAGTAAAGGCTGTTTTGGTCACTTGATGCTTTATGGGACAGCCACTAGAACTAATGGCGTGGGTCAGCTTTGGTGCTGACATTGTTGTCGACAGCTACGACTAGATCTTCTTAGCTCCAGCCACCCATGTTTGTGGTACTAGAAATATTCGAATCGTTAGTGAGTCCAAGCGTGACGTGAATTATAGGTGACAATGGTCATTAGGCCATTTATCGTGGAGGCAAGAATTTAATCGTGACACCAGATCTTAGGACTCATGTCAACCATAAGGTGGGTTATCCACCTGTGATCAAAGTATTTTAATTGGTACACCTGTGGAGGAGTCTCCAGGTTGGCTGTGTTAGAGTCTGATTTACAGATCGAGCGAGTGTTATCAGTTGTAGCTAAGCGTAATTGGTTTCAGGATTTAAAGGAACATGTTGGAAGTGGCAATAAGCCACCGGGTCGTGGACCAAGAGTGCTTGGGGTACCGGAGATAGGGATGCGAGCCTTGATTGACTTTGTATTATTGTGGTGTAGGAACCGGTCATTGTGCAAACGTTATTGTTTCGACGGCCGAAGTTGTACATGGGAATACCCCACAGGAGCACGTGTATCCTCCTGTGTAGGGAAGTGGTAAAGCTGAAATTTGGGTAGCACATACATGTAAGGCATAATTATCGTGTGCAGCTGTGTGTGGTCAAAATGACACCAGGTAAGTGACTAAGGCTGATGATGACTTCATTTTAAGAAGGTGTCATGAGAGTTTCATTCATTGAGAACGGAGATTAAAGACGTTTGGTTAGAAGTTTCTGTGTAAAACGTCAATTAAATGGTTTAATGTCGTTAGTAGGTGGAAGGATGTTTTCCGAGATAAGTACGCGGAAGTGGTGAAGTGACAGCAGTGGGGCAAGGTTTACTGAATCTTTGAATTTGAGTGAGAACACTTGTAGATGGTCAAGCTTTAACCTGCAACCAAAGTCGTCCGTTATGACACTTGGTTTCCTCGAGGGCGATTAACTGAGCTTGATGGCATGAGAATTTGTGCACTCACTGGCTGTGGTCAAATCAATTATTGTAACCGAATGTGTACTTAGTCGTTTTTGGGGTTCATAAGTTACACCCACTGCAGTGATATGAAATATTCTCAATTTGATTGTGGAAAGAGGATTAAGATCTGGGAGATCAATTATTGGTGTTAATTTAATGGAGTCCTGAGAGGATTAAAGAATTGTTGCTATGGTCATTGGTCATTTGAGTAGTGACCCTACTTGTTAGGAATTATTAACCTAACGACAGTTCTTGGCGCCACGAGTGTAGAGTGGTAGCAAGAAAGATCATTGGAGGTGACTTGCGAAATTGTCAACATTTTCGGTGAGTGTGAAAGCGGTGAAACTGAGGAAAGAGTTTCTTTGATGACTCAAAGGTGTTACGAGTCAAGGTTTTGGAAACCAAATTGTTACAAGGGTAGTAAAGTATGTTGCTAAGTTGTGCAACACTCCATCGGAAACCGTGGAGTGATTAAGCTACGTTCAGATTAAGTTATGATCTGAGAGGATGTTAACGTGTGGCAGTGGATCCTGTAATTTAGGATCTGGAGTGGTAAGTGATTGAGAATTTTGAATCGTACCGATTAGAGGTTGCGGTGGATGGTAAACTGGCAGAGCATGGGGGACAGTTTTGTTAGAGACTGTCTAGTAGTACGAGTTGACTCTGTGGTGTGTACTCGCCCAGTGCGGTGATGGGATTCGATGAATTGTGCCTTAATAACTAGATGCTCGGTGATCAATATGGCTAAGTTCGGTGTGAAATTAATTCCCGATGCTTTGATCAGATGTTCCTTTGGGCGTGCACCAGTGGCACTAAATTTCATGTAGATGTCTGATCTGGTTAAATGTCCAAGTTGCTGGTTATTACCGGACGATGTGGTAATGGAGGCATCTGGGAATGGAATATACTTGTTGAGCGGGTAAGGCTCTGGAATCCTTTTAATGGTAAATCTATCCCAGATTGTGATGCGGATAACGTTTATTAGACGCACGGTTGGTTGAAGTGCAAGCTCTGCACTATGCGTCATTCCAGGTTAAGGTAAGAGTTAGGGAGGTCAGTGGCACCTCACCTATGAGTAGTACGGGTATGTGTTACCAGTTGCAAAGTATGCAGTAACCCCACAAGTGATATTTGAGCTAGCGACTCTAATGTTCGACTTGTGGGTAAAAGTCAAGATTTATCCGGTCAGAATAGCTTGGTAGGCAGTGTGAAGCCTGACAATATTGTTTTCATGCGAGGAGTCAGTATTGTTGGATCTCGATGTCAGGAGCTTTTGGATCTCCCCGATTTAAAGGCTATGGTTTTGGATTTACGCTAATATTCACGGCAGTTCATGTCCTGTGTGTACTATGGTTTGAGTAATGATAGAGTAAGGGAAGACAATTACTCTACAACATGACAGAATAGTTTCTAGAAAGCGTAAACCAGATCAGGGAGCCTGGTTCAAATGAGGTGATGGTTTGTGTAACACAATGTGATCCTGGTTTTCTCGTGGACTTGTTGTCAGTAGATTTGGCTCCACGTGGTATTGTGTTACCAGAGGATTTAAATCCATTAGTGACATCGGACCCTACTCCTCAGGTGTGGTAATCATTTCCTGCATAGGAAATGTGTGAGCTAATATCTAAGTTCGACGAAAGAATACAAGTATTCTTGAAGAAATTTCACTCGCGACAAGCGAGGGGTTGTTGCATCAGTTTGATTATTAGCGGTATTGTGACGACGTCACATGCGGTTGGTAAGGACAATGTTGGTGTTTGTTTGACTAAACGAGAGGGGATAGGAGGTTGGTTACTGGTCGAAGTTGTTGTGTCGTGCAGTAGGAATTTCGAGGATTACAGATGATGGATCAGTATAGGCAGTGTCGTATTCCACCTCATAAATGAGATGTAGTACAGTAAGAATTCGGTGATTCAGTTGATCAAAGATTCAAGAGAAAATCATTGTGATCCACGGTAAGACTTCAGACGGTTTAGTTTTGACCCGAGAAAAGTGGTCGGGTGTCAGAAAAAGAGAAAGTATTGGAGGTTATCATCCACGTAGGAAGGAGTTCTACGTTGGCTAGATGTGACACGTGACAAGGTTACATGAGTTGAGGAATATGTTGGGTATCCTTAGAGTTAATGGATACCTAGTGTCACGTATGTCCATGTTACGTAAATAAGTTTACTACCTTACATCCTATGTCAATAGACTTCTGGTTGGTACTGGAAATTGGCTTTCAAGGAGGAACAGTAAGGATGTTGATCGTAAAGAGCAGGTGTTTAGGTTTTGACAATGCTTTTCGTGAGGCGTCTCAGAAGAGTTCTCAGAAGGAAGTGGATATTGGAGAACAATGTTATTATTTTAAGTGGTACTATCCCCCACTGTGTCGGACTTTGAGTATAGAAATTTCGAGGACGAAATTTTTATAAGGTGGGGAGAATTGTCACATCCCGATCCCGGAATTATTTTACGGTTGGTTACTTTGGTCTTTTACCATTTAAAGTAACCGTTTAACCGTACAATGATCGTGAAGTTGACTTTTCGTTAAGTCAAGAATTTGGGAAAACTTCCTTCTTGAAAGTTGTAGAGGGCGTCGTTACGAGTTCGTGGACACGTAGCACGCTCAAATCGGAGTTCGTATGAGAAAGTTATGAACAAAAGTATAAAGTTACTATGCGGTAAAACGGCTATATATAGGAGTTACCGGGGTGAAAAATCAGATTTTTCACCCGGCTTCTCTCTCCTCTTCCCCGACGGAAAAGCTGCCGGAGCTTCCGGCCGCCACAGCGTCGCCGTCCGGCCACCTCAGGCCACCACACCGGTCCCAAAAGTTCGGCCTCCGAGTCTACTTCAATCCTAGGTAAGCTTTCCGACCTAACTCGCCGTAAATCGGGAGAAATTCCGATTTGTTCTTGGTGTGTACAGTAGATTTTCGGGATTGAATTTCTCCCTCCCTAGATCACCAATTGTTGAGTTCTTTATATGTTTAGGATGGGTTTTAGGTGTACTACAATCCCCTAGAATTTGGTAGCTTGATTTGAAGTGTGTAGGGAGAATTGAGGATTTGAAGTTTGGTAGTGTAATTTTCGGGGTCTACTGTTCATCGAGTTTTTGACCTAGTTAGAGGCCGAATTGGCCTTCGAGTTGAACTAGAAAGTTGTTCCAATTGATGAGACGAAGCTACTGGTAAAATTTGGTAGCGATCGGAGGTCGCCTGAATTTTAGCCGGAATTTCTGCCGGCGGCCGCCGTCGGCGGCGGAGCTGGCGGCGGTGCCGCCACTTTTTGGGTAGTTTTTCATGCCCATTAATTAGTACATATTATGAGGAGTCTATGGTTAAAATTTGGTAATTTTTGGAGGAGTTTTGGTTAGGTTTTGGAATTGTTCTAGTTTAGTATTATTGGCGGATAATTAAATATTATTCCGACCATCGATTATTGCCGGATAAGTTCTAAGAAGTATTTTAAGGACTCCTAAGGTATTGGTGAAGTGGTTGAATGGGTGTTCATAGTAATTCCACGAATTATTATGGGTGAACCTATTGTCAAGTGAATTATTAAAGAAAGTCGGTATGTTACGGTTGGGTAATCAGAAACGAATCTATTTGTTGAAAAGTTGTTAAAAAGAAAGGAACTTGGTCAACACGTGGTCAAATAGGATTTTCTGGTCAAACTAGGAAAAGACCAAGTCAACTGTAAAGACTAATATAATGGTTTGTTGTACAGTCTCTGGTCGGACGTGAGACGGGCTCGACTACGCGGGTAGTTCGAGAGTTTCGCTCGAGGAGCTTTCCGAGCGGGAAGGTCGCAATAGTACTGTGAGTGGACATATTATTTTAAATAAATGCATGCTTTAATTATTGAGTTAATTGCATGGTTTTATGATGGTTTTCGAGAATTATATCTTTCTCGGGTTTTTGAACGATTTTTATTTGGTTAAAGTTTAGCGGGAGCCTCGGTTAAAAATTTTTACTATGGTTTGAGATATTGACACTTATGCGTGAAGTATTTACATTATTACTCAATTTTCTATTTCTCCCGAAAATGGTTATAGACGGTGATGGCCGTCCTTCGAATGGATTTGAACCCGAGTCTTCGTTGGAAATTGGTTTTATGCATATATGACAAGGAATTGTTTTACTTATTTGTTTTGGGAAGAGAATTTGATTATTGTCTTGTTATGAATTTTTTATTTTAAGGGTTGACCAATAAATATGCTAGTTAGAGTAGCGTGAGGGCGCTACTAGAGCTCTTAGCTCCGACCCTAGCCTGAGAGGTCAGGCAAACTACGTAGTGCACTATGAGGGTTGACCATTTCCACTTTATCTAGAGCTCTTAGCTCCGACCCTGGTCTGAGAGGTCAGACAAGCCTGAGAGGTCAGGTTGATATTATAAGGGTTGACCGTTATCACATATTCTAGAGCTCTTAGCTCCGACCCTGGTCTGAGAGGTCAGACAAGCCTGAGAGGTCAGGTTGATATTATAAGGGTTGACCGTATTATTTTATCTAGCTAGCATAGCGTAGCGTGAGGGCGCTACTAGAGCTCTTAGCTCCGACCCTAGTCTGAGAGGTCAGACTTATTATGTTTGGTGAACATTTCTCTTCCCATATTCCTTGCTGGTTTATCTTATCATGCATTTGCGGAAATTTAGTAATTTTGGGCATGCATAAATGATTTTTAAATTGATATACTTTTGGGAGAGCATTACAGGAAATGGAGCTTTTATATTTGATTTTCGTCCACTCACTCTAACAGTTTTTAAATGTTTCTCCCCTGGGCCTTTCGTTTTTAAATGCCCAGTGATGCAGGGTTCTTGAGAGGAGGTCGAGCGCGTACGAGAGTCGAGGCATAGTCAATCATTCCGTTGCTGCTCGAAATTCTTTGGGGTAATCATCTCTGTAGACTGCTCTGACTAACCCGGTTTAGTTAGTTTTGTAGGAAGGGTTGGCTATTTCAAGGGGGTTTCGGTAAGAAGTTCCCTTGAGGTGGTCCCCGCAGGATTTACTTCGGGTTAAAGGGGTTTAACCCGGGGTGGGTCCTGTCAAGGACACATGTGCAACAAGGGTGAAAGTTCGCCAACATAGGGGTCAAGTCGTGCATAGGGGACCAGATCAGCGAACGGAAACTTTGGAGGCAGCAGCGAATGCTTAGCCTTGCATTATGGCCCAGGTCGTACAGTTAATTCAAGAGAATTCACGGTTGATGCAAGAGTGGCCAGCTGTCAATCTCATCTATAACAATCTGTACCCTGACTAGGTAACAAACACTGAGTGCCAGCTAATTACAAGCAGATCCTCTTTACTACTTTCTTTGATGAAAGATCTGAGGATGCTCCTACTCATCTCACGTTTTTAGAGCGACTGTGGTCCTTATAGGACCGACGAGGTGTTCAAGTTAATAGTTTTTAGGTCTTCATTGGCAGGGTCAACCTTGACTTGGTATACTAAGCTGAACCCAAGGTCAGTTCTTGATTGGCAGACCATGGAAACTATGTTTAGAATAACTTTGGGTACCGTAGAGCCGTAGGTAGACTTGTTTTCTTTGACTTTTTATGTATCAACAACCTATGGAGTCACCTGTGGAGTATCTAAAGAGGTTTAAAATCCAACAGATAAAATGCAAAACTCTAATTACGGATCAAGATGTCATCCGTATTGCTATAAAGGGATTGGAAGATAGTGTCAGGACCCACCCCGAGTTAAACCCCTTTAACCCGAAGTAAATCCTGCAGGGACCACCTCAAGGGAACTTCTTGCTGAAACCCCCTTGAAATGGACAACCCTTCCTATAAACCTACTTAGCACTTCCATGAGTATTTAAAAAAAACAATCCCCAACTCATGAAGGCATCTCGCTCCCTAACCTACTTAACTAGCTAAACTGGGTTAGTCAGAGCAGTCTACGTAGAAGATTACCCTACTGGATTTGCAAGCAGCAACGGATTTATCGATTATGCCTCGACTCTTGTACGCGCGCGACCTCCGCTTAAGAACCCTGCACCACTTGGCATTTGAAAACGAAGGGCTCAAGGGAGAACAATGAAAACTATTAGCGTGAGTGGACAAAAATCAAATATAAAAACTCTATTTCCTCTAATGTTCTCCCTTAGAGTTTTCCAAGAAAAACCTTATGCACACACCTCATAGACAATGGATAAATAAATCAATAAAACTCCTTTGGCTCATACATAAATAAATGTGTGGAGTATTAACCTCATCCACGAGAAAACCGACCTGCTCTACAACGAGAGGGTCTATTGACCAGCTCATCGGAGAGGGTCCCATGACCTGCTCTATTCAGGAGGGTCCAACCGACCAGCTACCACCGAAGAGGGTCCCGACCTGCTCTATCCGGGAGGGTCATACTGACCTGCTACCACTGAAGAGGGTCCCGACCTGCTACTATCCGGGAGGGTCCAATGACCAGCTACCACCGGAGATGGTCCATGCTAGCATGCAATACATATATTCAAATCCTTTAAAACCTCGTGGGAAATATAATCCGAAAACCAAGTCAAATCACCCTGACTTTACCCCAAATACATTGGATTTAAAAACCTTTCCAGGAACCCAAAACCGGTTCTTTGCCTTTACTTTAAAACCCTTTTAAATCCAAGAGCCAATTTTCCCCTTTTAAAATCATCCCCTCCATAATCTCAAAAAGGTGATAATCATAGTCATATCCCGGGAAAATCCTTTAAAATCATGGGAAAGGTAGGAACCTCTTTCCCGGCTCATTTATCTTTAAATGTATAAAATTCTCATTTTCCCAAAATCACTGTAAAACATATAATGGAGGAAATCACATAAGCAGGAGAAACTAATTAAAGTCTATGGGCATGCAATTTAATTTAAAAACAAGGTCCACTCACAGTACTTATTGCGACCTTCTTCCTGCTCGGAAAGCTCCTCGAGCGAAACCCTCGAACTAACCACGTAGTCGAGCCTGTCTCACGTCCGACCAGAGACTGTACAAATAAACCAATATATTAGTCTTTAGATAGCTGACTTGGTCTTTTCCTAGTTTGACTAGGAAATCCTATTTGACCACGTGTTGACCAATTTCCTTTCTTTTTAACAACTTTTTCAACAATACGTTTAATTCCGAATATCGACTTTCCTTACTATTTTATTGACGATAGGTTATCACATAGTAATTTTGTGGATTTACTATGGACACCCAATCAACCACTTTACCAATACCTGAGGAGTCCTTAAAATAATTCTTAAACCTTATCCTGCAATAATCGATGGTCGGAATAATATTTAATTATCCGCCAATAATTCTAAACTAGAAAAATTCCAAAGCCTAACCAAAACTCCTCCAAAAATTACCAAATTTTAACCATAGACTCCTCACAATATAAACCATTTAATGGGCATGAAAAACTACCCAAAAAGTGATGGCACCGCCGCCGCCGACGGCGGCCGGTGGCAGAAATTCCGGCCAAAATTCCGACGACCTCGGATCGCCACCAAATTTTACCAGTAGCTCGTCTCATCATTTGGGACAACTTTCTAGTTCAACTCGAAGGCCAAATCGGCCTCTAACTAGATCAAAAACTTGATGAACAGTAAACCCAAAATAATTTCAATTCGAAACTTCAATCCTTCGATTCTCCCTACACACTTTGAATCAAGCTACCAAATTCTAGGGGATTATAGTACTCCTAAAACTCATCCTAAACATATAAAGAACTCAACAAATGGAGATCTAGGGAGGGAGAAATCCGATCAAGAACAAACACTGTACACTTGAAGAACAAATCGGAATTTCTCCCGATTTACGGCATGTTAGGTCGGAAAACTTACCTAGGAATGAAGTAAACTCGGAGGCCGAGTAAGAGGCATATATATTGCGACTTTCTTCCTGCAAATTTTGGCAGATTTTCTGTCGGGGAGAGGAGAGAGAAGCCTGGTGAAAATCTGATTTTTCACCCCGGTAACTCCTATATATAGTCATTTTACCGCATAGTAACTTTACATTTTTGTTTATAACTTTCCCATACGAACTCCGATTTGAGCGTGCTACGTGTCCACGAACTCATAACGACGCCCTCTACAACTTTCAAGAAGGAAGTTTTCCCAAATTCTTGACTTAACGAAAAGTCAACTTCACTATCATTGTACGGTTAAACGGTCATTTTAAATGGTAAAAAACCAAAGTAACCAACCGTAAAATAATTCTAGGATCGGGATGTGACAGATAGACAGAGGGCCAAAAACATGATGTGCACTTGGCGAGTATGACATATTTGATGAACAAAGTGGTAAGCTATCATAATTTTCTGAATGAGTCAGATGAGGATGTGACCGCACATGAATCGAATGGTACTCTGAAACCACGTTATGGACCAAACATGAATCGAATGGTGTTAACCATTTCTTCTCATATGGACCCATATTATGCAGCTTACTCTGCTGGACAACACGAGTGTTATTGGAATGATGAAGAAGAGGAAATTAAGATAGTGGAATTAGCTGGGAGACAGGTGGTGAAGCCTCGGGCCTTGAGAATGTTTAAGGAGCCAGTGAAAATATCATCAATAACATTCACTAAGCTATAGTATGAGTCTTATACTTATAATGCTCATAAAGCCCCTGAGATCCTGGAAGAGTTATTTGCTCAGGGAAAGGTCAAGCACGATTTTGGAACTTGTTCTAAGCCTGAACAGATTAAGGGGAAAAAGTATTGCAAGTTCTGTAATCTTTGGAATCATACAACGACAGATTTCATAAAGCTTAAAGACTAGATCCAGGTTTGGATAAACAAAAGAATGTTAAATGTGGATGCTGAAAAAACAGCAGTATGGGTTGATATTGATCCTTTTCCAACTGTGTCAATGATGGATATTTGTCCTCCAACCCCAATAACCAAGAAGCGTGTAAAGCCCAAGTTTGTGGAGTATACTTACAATGCAGCGATGACACACACCATTTTGGATACTTTGAAAGGAGTTGTGGAGATTCCATGAGGGGCAATACCTTCTCAGGCAGAAATTGCTGGTAAACCTTACTGCAAGCTCCATAATGTTTGGACACATCATACCACTACTTGTGTGCATCTTATGGACCAAATCCAGCAGTGGATTAATGCAGGGAAAATGGTTATTAAAGATCAACCAGAGCTGGAGGTTGCAACAATAAATGTTGCATTTAATAATAGTATTGGAAGGAAGTAGATGCTGGATTTGTCAGAACAAGATGTTCATGATTCTCGGGTGTTTTTGGAAAGTGTGAAACCTCCACCAAGAGCCTCTACAATGGTGTTATGTTCATGTTGTATGGTGGAATGTGGGATTGCAATGTCCTATGAGGAATTCGAAATGACAGTGAAGGCAGCAGAAGTTAAGACCATCCATTTGCCACAGGAAAACACATCAGCCTATAAGCCCTAAAGAAGTTAGAACTCAGAGGGAGGCTGTTGACAAGCTCCAAAGCTTTGATTCCTTCAAGCCATCGAGGGTAGGTAAGAGTCAGGGAGCTAGAAGCCAGACTCTGGAGGAAGTTTTAACTAAACCTTACATGTTTCCAGCTTCAAGGTCTTTTATCAAGGAAGATAAATGGTTTGTCCGCGAAAAAGTTAGGATTGTTGAAGCTACCCTAACACAGTCCAAGAATGTACAAAAAAGGTATGGTAAGGCAAAACGAACCTTGGAAACTTTGGAAAGAAAGGATATAGCACCAGAGCATATACGTCAAATGCTAGAGCAGTTGCAGAGAACTGTGGATAGATTGACAGCCAGACCTTATGTGCACAATCGTTGTGACAATCAGGCCCACAAACTAGAACCCTGTTGACCAAGTGTTTTCAATAGGGTTTCTGAGAGGAAGAATGAGTTTGATCATGCAGTCAGAAGATCAGCATTTAGCAGACTAAGTGCTGAACATAAAGAAAAGATGGTTGTTTCGCCTCCTAGGGATTGTGAGAGCCCTGAGGTACCTCAAGGGAAGAGAATTTGAATGGAGAAGACATCAAACAAGGAGATACCAAGACAAAGGGTTGAATGGAGACCAAAAGTGGTCTCTCAAGAGCTATAACACAAGAGTGTGAAAAACAAAAGACTTGCTCATGAACCTACACTTATGGTTTGTTTAAAAAAGGAATCTATTAAAGAGGTTCTCAACAAATCAGTTGATCTCATGGCTGACATGTTAGTTTATGAAGAATTTGACAAGATGAGATTAGATTTGGATCTGACACTCACTGATCATGAGGTAGCTATAGATGATGACAAACAGGAGCTTAAGATGGACTGTAACGCGATTTACGTCCTGTCATTTAAGTACTCACTGTCAAGGCCTATGTCATCTCACATTTTTTAAAATACATATGGTCAGAATCAGGTGATTGTCCCTACTACAGAATTAATAGAAAATCCAGCACAGAGTTGGAGGGACTTCAGGAAACAACACAAAAGATGATAGAAAAAGAGGCTGACTTCAAAAAACTATTTATGATGTTTTGTAAGCCTTCTGTATCAATGTCTCAGCATCTTAAGTCATTGTATGTCACAACAGAGATAGAAGGAATGATGGTGAACAAAATCTTGGTTGATAATGGCGCAGCTGTAAGCAGTATTACAGTGCGAATAATGGAAGCTCTCAAAATCCTAAAGGAAAAGATAATTAATAGTAGCATGAAGGTGAAGTGCTTTGCCGGGAATATCACCAAAACTTTTGGAATTTTTTGATTCTCAAGATGACGTTGGGGCCGTCAGAGTTGTGTCAATCCTTCTTTGATACAGATTGCACAGCCCCATATAGCATAATATTGGGAAGAGATTGGATTTATCGTGCATATTGCATACCATCCTCTATGCACCAGGAATTATTAATGTAGAATATAAAAACATATCAAGTTGAGTTGGTTAAGGCTGGTGAACGATCATATTCTATGGCTACTTGTATGTTGGATACTAACTATTTTTATGGAGATATGCGCCCTATTGGGGTTGTTGGTATTGATAAAAATGTAATTTGTTTGGGGTCACCTCTATAGAGCTTACATGATGAGGATTAGCTCAGGTCAAAGTTGATACTAACTGACTTGGCTTCATCATGGACACTTCTAAGTAGTAGTCAATGATTACATACCTTACTCAAGATGAGGTATATGCTTATGTATTCCTGCACCAGAGACTGGCAATCCTTCAAGAAGAACAAGAGGTTTGGAGTAACGTGGTCATGGTGGAGTGCATTGATGATAACATTCTAGATGATCAAAAGGGTGAGGAGGAGATTATTCAGCCAGCTCCTGCAGCGTTAGATGATACTTTACCTAAAATAAAAGATCATGTAGAAAAGATCAACCTGGAATAAGATTCGTGTTTATGTTGATTACCAGAATCTTAATACAACAACAACAAAGGATGCATATCCAATGCCAATGGAAGACATGTTGGTTAATGCTGTAGAAGAGTATGAAATGATATCCTTTAAGGATTGCACAATAGATTATCACCAGATACCTGTCGATGAAGATGGTAGACATAAGACAGTTTTTGGTTGTCCTGGTTTTACAAGAGCCTTAGAACATATTGGCATGTCTTTTGGACTTAAGAATGTAAGAGCTACTTACCAGCGAGCAATGAACTTAATTTACATATGGAAAAGACATCTAAAGGTGTCAAGATCCAACAAAGAATAACATGTATTGTTGTTCGCTTTTCAGCTTCATAATTCCTTGGTGCTGGAGGAGTTGAGGAGCTATGCTTTGAGGCTTCAGGAGACTTTGTTCTTCGTCTATAGGTCAACTATTTTTGATATGACATGAAAATACATCATTAAGTGAGGTTTGGAGAATGGACAAAAATAGTGAAATATTTTGAAAAGAGTCTACCGGATGAGGGCATTTCTCTTCTAATTCAGATTCAATAATAAAAGTCATTCTGTCTCTCTTCTTTGATGTTGAGGTACAGGCTGAGGTTGGAAAATGGAGGTCTTCTTCAACCTGTAAAAGAAAAGAAAACCAATAAGTGGTTTTAGCATATGGAAAAATTTGAAAGCTTCTACAACAGATAGTATTACCTCTCTTTCTGGGTCTTGAATAGATGAGGTTTGGGAATGAAGAGCTTTTGGAAGAATAGATGTGTCAGACAAGACAGATTTATCCTCTGAGAGAAGAATAGACTTGGCTCTGTGATAGATGGTCCTGAAAATGACTTCAATTTCTTTGGTCCATTGTTCGCTATACGATGAGTTCCACCAGCCTTGGTAGTTAACGGTTGCGGAGTTACTTGAGAAAAGAAATCTGGTGAAGATGGAGAATTCAGACTTTTTGAGTGGAGAATTAAAGTGAGGATCTCCAGGCTTTTGTCTAGGTTCTTTCTTTATCCTCCATGAAGATTAGCAATTCAGAATTTCTGTGATGGGATAAAGTACCATTTGATGAATGCCTAGCTAGCGACAGAAGTGGTTAAGCACATATAATTCGAAACCAGTGAACTTTGGAAGAGGCAGGTTTATGAAAGAAAGAGCTTGATTGAACAATGTTTTGCCTTCAGCAGAATGCTCAGAAGACTATTAAGTCGTTCGTCAGTGCTCTAGATTATTTATGACTTAAAATAAGAGCACTCGAATCCAGCGCTACAGCGTCAAGATTAAACAAATACTTAAAGGACCTAGCATATCCTATAGAGGGGGAGCATTCGCATTGACAAAAGTTATTCTTAACACATGGTATTCTGGAAAATCATTAACTTGCTCATCCTTGAATTGAACAAAATAGACATGTAGCCAGAGGTCTAGAATCCATAGTGGACCATATACATCTGCATAATTGAGATGAGAAAGGGATATACAATACATAACATGAAATAGTAGTAGTCCTAGTACCATTTGCACTAAGCGCAGTCTATGTCCATTGAAAAGGAGTGTTGTCGTGCGAACCCCAAATCGAGTTAGTTTCTGGGCTATGGTGCAAGTCATAAATTTTTGGAGCCACAGATCCAGGAATGCTATACCACTTTGTTCATCCCTACGAGTATAAAAATTTTTAACCCATGCCTTGTAGGAGATTGTGGATGATTAATCTGATAGGTCGACCGCGAATGCTACTTCTTCATCTGTAAAAAGGTGTTCTTGATATGGTTCTTCAGTGACTGGGAGGCCAGTAATGGTGTTGACATCAAGAAGAGTGATTCCTATTTGCCCAGATCGAAAATCGAAGGCGTTCATGAAAGTATTCCAAAAACATGCAACAGACACCATTGAGGGTCTGTTGGTCCCATGTTTCTCCAATTTGGGATGTTTGACATCTTTCAGATCATACACGATCTGTTTACTATCAAGAGCCAAGGAAGAAGTTGGGATTGAAGTTCTGTTTCTAGAATTGAAATGAGCATTCTGGGTTGTATAGAAATTGAAAAGGTTTCTGGAATTGAACTATTGTTTCACAAAAGAAGATGATGGCGAATGGTAAAAGAATATAGCGTTTCATTATTTTAAGGAATTGGATTGGGGTCTAGCCATCTACAATTTCACTAATGGGCCTACGATCATTTTTAGGTCTTCGGGCAATGTTTGGTGCAAAATATTAATTTTTACCGAATGTCCATGATTTAAGCCTATTGGACCGATATCAAGGACCCACCCTGGATTTACTTACCTACTTTTAATCAGCACACCTTAACCCTTAATGTTATTTCTAAAATGATCGGGCTGCTTACATACCCTTTGGAAGGGATCAAGCCACTCATAGTTCAACTTCATATCCTCAATGACTTTTATTTAATAAAGAATGCTCTAACTACGTCTCACCCTTTATTCAATACATAGAACAAGCAAATATAATTATCGATCTTCCTTGTCCACTCCTAAGCTTAGTGGAAGCCTGGAGTTTAACCCCTTCGTTAGGGTAAATATACTTTAAACAATTTTATCTTGTCTTAAGATATTAATTCCAATAAATGGTTAGCAAATTTTAACCATTAATATCCCTAACATTTAGAAAATCTAAAACGTAACCAACACTTCTCCGAAAATTTCCAAATTCGAAGCATTAGACTCCTCTAATTTTGTATTATTTATTCAGCATGAAAAACAACCCAAAAGGGGCAGCGTCGCCGCCAGCTTCTCCACTGGCTTCTGGCATCGCTCTTGGGTGAGTCTGATATGTGCAGCGCGCAGGAGGTTGTTCTCAGTTTTGACTATACCCAACAATTCGGCGAAGACGTGTTGGTGTAGAGATAGAGAAAATTAATTCTCAGCGAGGGTCAAGACGGCGAAAGGTGGTTTGCTACGAAGGCTTCCTCCTCGAGTTTAGTAGCAGGTTGCGGTGCAGATCGGAGTCGGCGACAGGGATTGAGAAGAGAGAGAAAGTTTCTATCTTAGTTTCCTTGATAGCGGAGGACCAAAGACGTCCATCGGAAGGACAAAGACTGCGGCTCCGGCGAGCACCAGGGTTACTGGTGCTTGACTAGTGGTGATCAGCTCTTTCAGCAGTAGGACGATGACTAGATCTGGATGGGGAAGTGAAAGAGAAGTAGGTTGGGCTTTAAGTATCTAGGCCTAAGCTCTCTTTGGGCTGGGCCTCTTAAGCTTTTCCTCCTCTTCAATTTTCTTTCCTTGTGGGCTTAGTTTTTGCTATGTTGTTGTGAGAGTGACAACTCTACCATATATTGGTTTTAGAGCGAAGCTATTCACTATTTTCTAGGTAAAAATGTATATCGTTAGGTCTTTAGCGTCAAACCTGTCATAATAAATGCTTTGCTATATTTCCCGTATAGGAGTAGAGGTTTTTTTATGCATTTCTTAGTGTTGGTTTATCCACTCTTTGGACATAGTTTCTTAGTTTCCTTTTAGAATTTTAGTTGTAATCAAATAATCAGCTTGCTCTTAGCTTGTATTGGAGCTTTCTCTTGCCTGATCTAGTAATAGTCAGCCGTATGGCCTTTTCAGCTAATGGAATATATCCATTATTTTTTTAATAAAAAAATACATAACTCAATATGGTTTGAAATATATTAAAAACATAGCACTTTGAGCTCATATCATGGAGTGGTTATAAGTTCTCGAAAGCAAAGCAAAAAGGTAGGGAGATGATGGTTTAAGTTGGAGTAGGCAATAATAATATTTAAAGTAAGATGTTCTCTATTATCTAAAGAATAGGATGCGATTCATGTTGTTACTCAATCACCTTTCTTCTTAGCTCCTCTTACATGGTTACCGAAAATCTATAACTCATCAAAAGTGGTGGTGTGCCGCAACTTATGTCGTTTTCATGGTAGTTTGCTGAAATCTGAAAATTTACTTTTTTCATCTCATCGGTCAATCATTTTTCTTAGCTATGATTCTCCATAATAATAATGGCAAAAATGAATGTTTCTTTCACTCTTGCAATATTCCTAGATAAATAAAGAAACGATTTAGAGAAAACTAAAATAGAACAAAAAAACAAGTTGAAGTCAATATTTAAGGGAATGCAAAGATATATGTAAATTATTGTCTAACAGATACCGCTAAACTTGAACTTTGTTTGTCTTCAAGAAAACTAAACTTAAACTCAACCGACAAAACAATATAAACAACACATGCTAACTAATCCTTCCAACAAGATCCTTAGAGAACCGTCATAAGTAAAGGCATTGGAATCAAGCTAGTTCTCAAAATTTCATGCATCATGGATCAAATATTTGTGTTTTGAAATATGTATGATGCATCTAATTTATCATATCAACCCACTAAAATGTAAATTGCATGTCAGACCAAGTTAACCATAAACTCACAAGATATTCACTGCCCAACTTTTTTTCTTTTTTCACTCAAGCGTTTATGGGTTGACTACACTAAAAATAATATCATGCAAGCCTGCTATATGTTTTCTCTTCAATTTATCTTCACTTAACAAACAAAGACTCATCTTAAATGAAAATTAAAGAACTTTTATTAGATGTAATGAGGCTTATGGTGAGGGGTTAAAATTATGGAATAACAAATTTTAAGAAACTTAATAGACAACAATCTTTTTGAGATTAAGAACTTAAGAACCCAAAGACACCAAAATAATTTCAATTTCCCAAACCACTTCCCCAAATTTAAACATAAACTTTCTATTGAATCAGAAATGAACATCTTTTTTTATTTTTTTTCCTGTTCAACTACAAAAGAAACAATGAAAGTCAAAAACTGCAATACAAAAAACACTCACACACTTATTCTTTTCCGTGCACCCACAAACTTATTTCTATAAAATCATAACATAAACAATCTCGTATTGTTCATTAAATCAACTTGAAAGAGTAAGACGTGTTTAAGCTAAAACGGTAGACATTTGTGGTGTGAAGAATTGAAAGGCTAACATCAGAGTTTTACTAGATCAAGATCTCATTATTACAAAACATGAATATCATACATCAGTCTAAAAAGAAACATGAAGATCTTCTACATCTCCTCAAAGTTGAGGAAGCCAAGAGAAATGAGCGAGCTAGCTAAGGTTATTTACCTTCTCGAACTTCACTGTGGAAACGGATATCGTGTTCAATATTCAATATTTGTTGAATAACAACAAGTGAATTGGTAATTAAGAAATTAAATATCACTATTCATTTATGCTTCATTGAACTCGATGTAAAGAGTTGTGAATCAATGCAAGCGCAATCGTTCCCTTTCACTCACATAGTCTTAGGCCTCCGGTGGCTCTCATTCTAGGAAAACAACGGTTGATCTCCGTGACATGGCAAAAGAAGAGGAGGAGAAGTCACTATCAGAGTACTTTGAGAAGAAATACTTGGGACATCGATGGAAGAAACTGAAATCTAAGTTTACAAAGAAGAAGAAGAAGAATAAGAAGAAGAAGAAGGTCAGTGAGCCATGACTTGGTTGGTTAAGGTGTTTAACTGACAACTTTGAAGTCATGGGTTTAAACATCACAGACATATGTAAGGTGTGTGAGTTATTAATAAAAAAAGTTTTTTTAAAAAAAATAAGAAGAAGAAGAAGAAGAAGAAAAAGATGAAGAAGAAGAAAGGAAGATAGAAAAAGAAGCCAATGTTAACAATAATAGAAGTTTGGAGGGAATTTTGACATAGTTGCTGTAGCACCCCGGGAGGGAAAACTACAGTAGCCACGAATTTAAGCCAATAAGAAGCCAACACGTCCGAAGGACGTGCCAACAACTTATTAACCTAAAGTCGTAGGCTTTTTAGTAAGTAAAATAAAATTTAAACTTTAATACTTTGAGTGGCACCACATGAAATTCTTAAAACATTCATCAGAGTGTATCTACTTTCGCGGAAGGTGGTCAAAATAAAAGGGACAATTAAAACTTTAGCGACAATAATAGAAATCTAAAACATGGTTAACAAATCGGGGTGACACCTTTACTGTTTATGTAGAAGACTCTGGTATATGACTCGAAGGATAAAACCGGAATAGGGAGTACACTTGGACCAAACATCGAGGAAGGAATGAGGCTCCACACATACAGCTCTCTTTATCTTTCCCATTACAGTACCTGCAAACAACCTGTTATAGGGGTGAGCGTCGTCCTCGCGTGCTCACGCATAGGCCCACCAATGATAGGTTTGAAAACCATAAAACCATATATATACATATAGATTTGAGCTCTTAATAAAACCATTTAGAAAATCTTTGGCACACAAAAACATCATTTCATTTCTTTCAGGAAAACAGTGCAGTATGCTAAAACAGGGGGCCCAGAGCGCTCGATGAACAACACAGCCTGCAGGGCTTCACGAATCTCTGTGACTGAATCCCAGGTTTGTCTATACAGCAAACCGGGCCAACTACCTATGCGTCTGAAGACGAATAGTAGCGAGAGTGTCCATTTACAGCTAATGCCCAACAAATCTCACGTAACAACACACCGCACTTACGTCTCGCTTAACTCTGTGCGAGACGAGCGTAAGTGGGATAATTTAAATAAACAGGGCATTGCCCTTCCGGAGGTTCACGGTCATCGACACCGTGGGAAGCGTAGTCTAAATACTAGGTCCCGCCACTCTCAGGTCACGCACCGGAAATCAGGACAACTGTGCTCAACATATCACATCATCGTATAAAAAATCTTTTACGTCTAGCCTTGGGTTTTCTTGGCCCAATCATAAATCATTTACCATTTAATATAAAGAAAACCTTCTCGAGGCATCGACCATGAGCATACACAAAATCATGCACTTTCTCATATATATATAAAACCACTACCAAGGGGGTTCAGATTTCCTACCTGGAATTGCTGTTCCTTTCGTAGGCTTCCAGGAACTGCCTCGGTGAACCGGGATCACCGCGTAAGCTACCTCGTCCAATAATCACTGCAGAATTAAAGTAGCTTAGCAACCAAGATACAATAATAGTCAACAGAGCTCAGCATTCCTAGTTTGACCAGAAATAACCACATTGACTAAGTTGACCAACCAATTCTCTTTTATGGCACTTTAACCTTTTTGACTTTCTTTTCCACTTATCGACTCTTTACTCAATTTACCGGAAGTCCGACTTAGCTTCCGAACTTTCCTTTACCATTTAAATGACGTTAGGGTGTCACATTAACCAATTTTTTAGTCTTGAGTCGATTTACCGATTTAGGTGAAACACGAACTTTACGTAAAACGGTCAACTTGACATTTTCCTAAAATTTCCAGTTATCATTTTCCGATAACAATTTAACACTTTACCAATTTAACCAAATTGTGTCAAACTTCGTTGAACTTCAATTCTTTACTTAACCGTTTTTTCTGAAAATGGAACTTTCCCAAAATGGAAACTTTCCTTTAATCGAAACTTTCCCAAAATGGAAAGTTTTCCAAATTATCAGGTTTCCAAACATAGAAGGCTTCCCAAAATGGAAGGTTCCCAAATTACGGTTAGTTTCCGTTTTTATACGTTTCCTCACGTAAATTCCGATTATGACTCTTTAACTCTATAAAAACAACACATTGAGAATAGGGTTTTCTGATTAGGGATCCAATCAAATGATCAAGAGCATGGAAAAGGAAGAGAAGAGAAGAACAACCATATCGGTTGGAGGTCGAGTCGCCACCTGGTTCGCCGGAAATTGGCCATTGACCGCCGAGCCTTTTTCTCGGTCGTTCTCCCTCCACGGTGGACGATACGGTGATCCAAGGACTAGGCTGGATAGAGGAGGAAGAGAGGAAGAGAAAGAAGCTGGTCCGCCGCCCTGTGGTGGTCGGAGTCGCCGGCGCCCAGCGGAGGACAGCGGAGAAGAAGCGGAGCTCAATCGAGCTCGAGTTGACCGAATTGGTGAGTTTTGACCGAGTCAAAACTCACCCCTATTTATAGAGGATTGGACGGTCCAGATTCAATCTGGAATAGATCCAACGGTCCAGATTTAAAGAAGGTGAAAAGTAAAAGATAAAATGGTAAAAATCTTTTTTACCGGATTGAAAATTTAAAAGTTACCGGAAACTTCGAAAATTCGTAGAAAATAAACCGAAGCTCCGAAAAATAATCTGAAAGTACCGGGAGACTCGTGTCGACACGTACTATGATATCGAGTCCTTAAATCAGGTATTTGGAGAACTTTGAAAAACTCGAAAATGAACGTGGTAGTTAACTCGCGAAGTTACCGAATGCGACTTAAACCTCAGTAACTCGCCATTAACCATGGTTAAAACATGTGGGGTCCCACAGTTGCTAATATTGTTTGTTGATCACTCGCATGCTATTGTTGTCGTTTATGTTTCTATCTTTTTAATCAGTTATTGCCGGTTTTTGTTTATGCCTTTTTAACTAGCTATTGTCGTGGTTTAGGTTCTTTGTACCAACTATCTAATATTTTACCTAAAATTTAGGATAATATATCATATCGAATTCAAGCTCGTCTTCAATTTATTGAATGTAAATGAAATCTTTGTAATATATGATGAATCGCTCAAGTAATTTCACAATCTTAATTAAAAAGTGAACACACCTTTTTCTTTATGAAATACGAGAGCTAGTTTTGAATTATCAGTTTCCTCTAATTATTGATTTTTAGGTATTTTCTCAGCACAAGTCATGAACACCTAATCTACTGTGACTAAAACTTTTGATGGTCGGAGTTATTTTAGCCTCTATTATTTAATGATATTTTTTAATACATTTTTCTAGAAAGCTCTGCAGTTTTTTGTTTTATATGTGGTGATAGATTAGATTTGAATATTGTGTAATAATATGTTGGTATTGAACTAAGCCTTTGATGTTACATTTGGTTTCAAAATTTTTTAGGTCCAATTTCATTTTTAGTTATTGATGCAGATTTAACTGTTATCTTTTCTCTTGTTTTAGTCACTCAACTGTTTCTAAGTGGATTTTTTTTTCATTTCTTTTCATGTTTGTTTTCTAGCTAAACCAAGGAATGACCCACTACAGATTCTAAACGATCAAGTAATTCGGGTGAACAACATTGCAAATACTCAGCGTGGCAAGTTGTTGATGATAGAATAGGTACGTTGTTTCGCATGGTTTTAGTTGCTTATATACAAATGGACTACTATTTTCAGAATATTGTAAATATATTGTATGGATTTCACTATGCTTGTTGTAGAACTTTATGTTGTTTATTTATTTATTTTGTAGGTGAGTGGGGTTTAAGTCGTTCAATGTAAAATACATGATTACTTAACCCGAATGACTCACTACGAGGGAACCATCAAGTTTGATTTTGATGATGAAAAAATGAAGAAACAAAAGTAAGATTTTTCAAGTTTAAAAAGACTGATGAGGCCAAAAGAATATTTGATGATACACATAAGTAGAATAATGATGGAATTCTAAACCTTTTCTCACTCATACAGAAAATGATGACACTTGGATTATATGCTACGAGACGTTTGATTTTCTGCTTAATGATCGTCCTTTGGTTTTGACTGACGATGATTCTTGGAATAGTTTAGTCAGTTATGGGCATACATGTATACATACACAAACACATAAGCTTATATTATGTTTTAAATGAAATATTTCATTTTATAAACTCATTTTTAAATGTAAAACTTCTATGAATACAATGAATTATATACACAAGTGCAAATGGTTGCATAGGAGGTTGAGTAAGTCATGCAACTATATTGTCATAACCACCCTGAAATATTGAGTTTTTACGATCAAGATTCTTTTCGGTAGATCCTACAGTGATGATGGTCGGTGAATGCAAATGATAAAAACTTTTGGGTTAAGGCATGGAAAGACTGGACAAACTGCAGAGACGCCTTAAAGCCTAAGATTTTGAGTTCTTTGGCTGCATCAGATGAGGTGACATCATTCTTTGCATTTTTGATATGCAATACGGCAGTTTCATGCATGATATATTGTTATTAGGAATTATATAATTTGTATCTGCTTTGTGTGTCAATGATAAATATGTTTTTTATTTGCTTTTATATTTTGTTTGTGCATTGAGAATAGATAAGATGTTTTTTAAATAACTCTTAAAAAACACTTTAATGGTACTAGACACTACATTGTTATTTATGAAATGTATATGCATTAGACACTTTAATGGTATTTAATTGTCTGTTTTGTCTCTTTTTACTAGGAAGCAATTTCATGATTTTAATTATTCGAAAACCAAGTCATTTTGAATGACATGTACTCATACTTAAAATTATAATCAATGATTGCTCTATGAACCACCATCAACTCGTCAACAAGAATATTTTTCCTCTTAAAAAAGTCATTTGGGATCATTCTGCAGCAATATAAAGATATTCAATCTTTTATGACATACTTATTCGGCCATAGTGGATTCTTAGTTGCATAAATCATTTTCAAGATACAAATTTGTGACAAATAGTTTCGAAAGATATGGAGCAAGCCATATCTATTTTCATGTCCACACATTTTAATTTATGTACTGTTAAAAAATTAAAATTTAAAAGGGTAGTTTTGGCACTTAAGATGTTATATTGCTTCAATCTGTGGTTAGGGTGAACGGAGAATTGTTGAAAAATAGACACTAAAAAGTGAAGTTCGTGGGGATAGAGCACTTGAGTGACATGTGGAGTCCAGGGGTAGTTAAGATCGAGTACATCCCGATGAGCCTAACATGTGATAAAACCTCATCATATCGTATTTTATCCTTATTTGCTCAATCTTTTCGATGATATTATTGAAACATCAAAGGAAGCTATCTCAAACGGTTAGAGATTATTATCAATATCTTTGTGTAATCTTTATGTAATTCTTCTGTAATCAGAAGGATTCCTTTCCTAGTCCTAGAAGTTAGCTAAAACTCCTATATATGTAGCCTTGTACTTAACGTAAATCAATTAATTCAGTTTCATCACAATTCCTCATTCTCTTATGGTATCAGAGCCATAGGTTTCTGAGTCAATTTCCAAACATAAAACCCTAAACCTTCCCTGCTGCAAACAATGGCAGGAGATGATCAAAAACCAGAAACAGCATCAGAAAGCCCTGCATGGGAGAATTCAAATCACGCACTATACATCCATCATTCTGATCAACCAGGAATGATACTCGTTCCTCAACAACTAGTGGAGGACAACTTCAGCTCTTGGATTGAGAGCATGGACTTGGCACTTCAAATCAAGAACAAAATATGGTTAGTGAATGGAACCCTAACCAAACCCGTCAAGAATCCGGATGCACAGCTGCAATGGAACCGTTGCAATATTCTAGTCAAGGCATGGCTGCTAGGATCAATATCACCATCAATTGCCAAAAGTTTTTCTCACTGCAAGGATGCAAGAACTGTTTGGCTTGAGCTACATGAGAGGTTTGGACAAACCAACACTGTTCAACTTTTCAATATTGAAAATTCTATTCATGATTGTACACAGGGATCTTCATCTGTTACAACCTACTTTACCCAACTTAAAAGCCTCTGGGACGAGAAGGAATTTCTTTGCTTCTTTGTTTTCCAAGAGATATATGAATTACCATATATGCCTTCCCATCAATATCGAAGATTGGTGGGAAGGCTTATTTATCTCACCATTACAAGACCTGACATTGTCTATGCGGTACACATCCTTTCTCAGTTCATGGACAAGCCAAGAATACCCCATCTTGAAGCAGCGCACAAGGTGTTGCGTTATCTAAAGCAAACGTCGGGACAAGGTTTGCTATTTTCATCTCAAGGAACGCTTCAATTACGTGTCTTTTGTGATGCAGATTGGGCACGTTGTAAGGACACTATAAGGTGAATTACTGGCTATTGCATTTTTATTGGTAATTCACCTATCTCTTGAAAAACAAAGAAGCAAGGAACAATCTCTAGATCGAGTGCAGAAGCAGAGTATCGTTCCATGGCTTCTACTTGTTGTGAGATTACTTGGTTGCAAAATATATTGAAAGACCTCAATGTCACAGGTACGCAGCCAGCATTACTTTTCTATGACAATCAAGCTGCTCTACATATTGCATCCAATCCAGTTTTTCATAAACGAACTAAACACGTAGAGATTGACTGTCATGTCGTTCGTGAGAAAATCCAGAGAGGTCTGATCAAGACTACCTACATTCGAACACAAGATCAACCAGCATACCTATTTACCAAACCACTCACATCTACACAGTTTACCGATTTGTTGAGCAAGTTAGGTGTAATTAACATACATTCTAACTTGAGGGGGAGTATTGAAACATCAAAGGAAGGTATCCCAAACGGTTAGGGATTAGTATCAATATCTTTGTGTAATCTTTATGTAATTCTTCTGTAATTAGAATGATTCATTTTCTAGTCCTAGAAGTTAGCTAGAAGTCCTATATATGTAGCCTTGTACTTAACGTAAATCAATCAATTCAGTTTCATCTAATTCCTCCTTCTCTTAGATATGGTCCATATATATCACATTTGAAGCGAACAAACTTTCTCATATCTCCCAACTGGGTTGTCCCATTTACATATATAGTTTCGAATGACATGTCACCATGTCGCTTGTTCATTGTCCACACGAATCCGTTCAATTTGATCATTGGAAGGAACTTGAAGTCCCTTTTAAAATGATCCATTAGGATGGCCAACTATGTGTCACTCCATTTTGAAGTACGACTCCTCTTGCACCCTATTTGTGGCTCCATTGAAGAGTTGTGAGAAGAGAAGAAGATTTGAGTGATGAAGATGAGAGAGAAAGGTTAGAGTTGAAATAATTATGGGATTAAATGGTTTTTATAATGTGGAGGGTAAGAGTTGGAAGTAAAAATAGGAAGTGAGATCAGAGAAATAACTTAGATAATAAAGGAATGAAATTAAGGCAGACCTAAACAAACCAAAAAATATTAATTGAATGTTGTTAGAAAACAAAACAATAAAAAATGACATGAAATAAAAATAATAATTAGTGAGGCGATGTAATTCACTTTAAAACCCTTCTCGGCAAGGCTATGTCAGTTCTTTTTGGTATGCGATTTTGTTTAATGGAAGGCTTCAAATCAATGATTGTATATTCAAATGTGAAAAAAATTCAATCTATCAATAACCCTTCACTCGATTTGAGCACAATGGGAGCAGTAATAGAAGAAGTGAAAGCCCCCAAGGTAGCGTTTGATGTAATTCAATAGAGGAAGATACCAAGAGTAGGGAATAAAGTGTCACACAACATTGCAAAACATGCTCATCAAGTTGCTGGTATTCAATTCTAGAAAGATTTAGTATTTGCTGATATATTTCATTGATTTTAAGGGTGTGATACTTTTTTTACTTGCTAAATCCGGCAGGGTTTTTAATGAGACCACATTAGCTCCTTCGGTGTAGTATCCATCAGAGTTAATGAATAAAATTTTTTCTGATAAAAAAACCCTTCTCAGCTGGCTTGAAAATTTTATATACTCGGGTTCAGCAATGACCGTCACAATTTTCTCAGGATTCATATTTAATCAATCTTTTGAGAGTCTACGATGGTTGCTCACTAAATACAGTAGTGAGAGGTGTACCTTTAAAAGTTGTCATTCTTGCGCAACGCCTAAGAAGTTTTTTGAGTGATTGGTGTTTACTGCAAATGCACACCAATAGTTTCCACTTAGGACCGTAAAAAATTCAGTATCTGCCCTGTACAAAATCATAACAACCGTTTGTCTAATAGTTAAATATTTATTGTTCAGCCAAATCTATGTTATAGACCAAATACTTCATTGTACTTATAGAAAGCCATGTGGATTGAAATTGAGAATTTGGCATATTGAGATGTTAAATACGAAAGCTATAATACAAACCAATATTATATATTACACTTCACTCTTCTTAATTTGGTATATAATAGACTAATTCTGAATTAAGATGAATTTTTAACAGTGCTTAGTGAGTGAAATGTATATTCTAACTATTAATTAGTTATTGTTTCTTTTTTTTGTCGTTATTGGTTATTGGTTACTAGTACTTAATTATTGGTTCAATGACACAAATGTAATAAATAGATATATATTTACAAGAATAAGAAGAAATAATATAGTGTGTGGTTGCAAAAAAAAATAGTGTCTTCACCTTTTCTTTAAGAACAACTCTTATTCATGAATCCCCTTGCATCGTCGAGTTACCACTTATCCACATAAACATCAAATAGAGATGACAAACAAACAATGAAAGCCTTGAACTCCATAGAATCTGAACCACAAAGTTTCGTATAGGCCCCCCTCTACAAAATTCATCTTGTATTGATGATCCGTCACAATGGCATTACCAAATATTATACTATAATCAGACTATATATCTCAAACTTGATATTCATCTCCTTCTTTCTTTGTCTCATGAATGTATCTCTACAAAAGAATGGCACCAACCTCGTCGACATGCGTCCTGACATGCTCGTGTAGCAATCCTCAAACTTCTAGGAGACAAACTACTCATGTTGAACATATACTCAATAGCGTCCGAGTTTAATGCTCATCAACATTGAGTTTCTAACTGACCAACGTCCCATGTTGCTGGCTCATCAATGTCTCGAGTTGTTGGCTCATCAACGATGCCTTTAGGTACATCATAGTCACTCAACAAAGTCTTGTCGTCGCTGGAGACCTTAAGCATAGATCTCTTGCCATGCGGCACCACCTCATCTTCGTTGGCGACGTTGAGCTTGATTACCTTGTACATAATCAAGCATCTGATTCTATTTTACCACATCAATTTCTCTGATCATGCAATCCATCAATTTCTCTGTTTTACCTCATCAATTTCTCTTACCTCGTACAAGATCATGCATCCTTTCTTTCTGTCTTTCCTAGCATCATTGGGATTACTTGTGTTGATTAGAAGTAGTCAATATGGCTATACATAGCTGTCACTTCGAGCTTAAAAATAATTCTCTTTACCATTGAACTTCCATGCATTAATGTTTTTTTGGTAACAAAAAGTGCTAATTTTAGAAGCTAAGCTTAAGAAAGTTGCAAATTTGGAATCAAGAACAATATCCATAACAACATCGAAAAAAAACAGAGTCCATAATAGCTTATATGACCTTTGTAATTTTGTATCACTAACAGCTTTCTTAAGTTGTCCCTTGCATATAACCAACAAAGATTCTTTTGAGGAGAAACGTGGATAACACAAAGATAACACACGTTTGGGAGAGGAGCAAAATTCTTGACAGATAGTCTTGGTAAATTAGGGGATTTTGTTACTAGTCAGTTGTGGGTTCTTCTCTTCCTCTTTTCTCGATCTCTGCCCCCACTTATGTTTTTGAGAGCAGTTGTAGTCAAGGTTTTTCATTATAATTTATTTTCATCATACAAAAAAACATAGAGATTTTGATCTTTACGTTCCAATTCCCAACACTTTGTTACACATTAACAAACAAATGCTGCCTCGGTTTTTTTTTTGAACACGATTCTACCTCGAATGTTTTTTGGTAACTTCTACCTCCAACGGTCATTCAGAACAGTTGCAGTAGTTTTGCATTTTCTGGTTTTAACGAACAGTAAAACCGAAAAAGGTGAAATTTCCAACAATGCATTACAAGACAACCTCAGCTTCTACTTGCACTAGTTTCAGGCCTCCAGCTCACTGTAGTTAACTGGGTCGCTCGTGATTCTCTCAGTCTTCTCAGTTTCATTGGTTTTCTCGGGCACCAAAGTTTAAGGTAAGCAAAACTGCTCCTACCCACTAAAATCTGGTTTTTGTGACTTTACTGCTTCAATAAATTCATTGGTTTTTGGTTCTTATGCTAAAGAATGTAGTTTTGTGTCTGAAACTTAAGGAATTTGAGTTTGAGGTTTAGGCTGAGGAAGCTAATGTTTGTGCTTGTTTAGTGTAACTGAGAGTTCGTTGGTGCAGTTGAAGTTGTTGGTTGACCAAAATGTTCGGTTTTTCTCGCAAACGCATGAAGATTGGACGGTGAGCTTGTCTTGTTTGAGCTATAAAGTTTTCATTTTTGTTTATTTTTAATTTTATTAGAAAATGTTGCATGCTTTTATTGATTTTATGAGACCAATCTTCTCTATCAGTGAATTTTTGTAATTTATATTTAATTTATACAATGTCAGTTAATGGAGGTTGAAATTTTTGATATAAATTATGATGAAGGATTTTTAGAATGAGATTGTGATAAGTTGTAATGATTGTGTTGACTTAGATTGAAAGTCCAGCTCTCAGATTCTACTCAGGGAACTAGAAGCCCCGTAAGGCAGCCAAAACGAAATAACAGCTCCAATGTAAGGCTCTAAATAGCTTGTTTTGTGTATGGGTTTGGTTTTAAATGTTGACGAGTCCCTTCCCTGTGCTGAGCTCATTTTGATTTTGCCAGAATGACTCTGATTCACCAGCATGTAGTCTTTCGGATGAGCTTGATTGCCAGTGTCCGTCTACTGCTCCTGAGATTAGTAACTCCACAATGGGGAGCTCTGAGAATTGGATGGTGTTGTCAATTTCTGGAGACAAGCCTACACCCCGCTTCAATGTAAATTAATATTGATGTTTACTTGTAAAGTTACTCCATATGGTAAATGGCTTCCGTTTATTTGTGTCTATGGTGGTGTCGATAGCTAAATCCTAGTTTTTTATTTTCCAAAAACAGCATGCGGCTGCTGTAATTGGGAATAAGATGATAGTAGTTGGTGGTGAGTCTGGGAGTGAACTGCTAGACGATGTGCAGGTAGGATAATGATTCTTGTCATTTACTTGATGATTAAGTAGATATTGGCATTTATTATATAAGTAAAATAATGCATATTCATGTCACGAATCACCTAGCCTGCCGCTTCCATTTTCAGGTGCTCAATTTTGACAGATTTACATGGACCACAGCTTTGTCAAAGCTATACTTGTCACCAAGCAGTCTGCCATTAAAGATCCCTGCATGCAAGGGACACAAACTGGTACAATCTTATAGTTATCTCATGTTTGGTTTGCATTTCCTTACGGGTAGAATTTCCTCCTCTGAAAGACAATGGATATCAAGATGCTTACAGATTGTATAACTAGTTTTTTAGAAAGCTAGCTATGACCTTAGGTCTTAATGTTTGAAAGAATACCATAAATACGTTTGTAGACTTGGACTATAAATAGATTTCTGTATCATAACTTAGGTCTTGGTAAATCTGGTTGGCTTATCTGTGAAAGTTATACTCTCTCTTATCTAGGTTTCCTGGGGGAAAAAGGCACTCCTGGTTGGTGGAAAGACTGAACCTGGGAGTGACAAAATTTCAGGTTAACATTCCTGTCCTTATAGCTTATGAAGTATTTGCTGTTGGTTTGTGCATAAATGAAATTATTCCAGTTGTTTCATTTATGCAGTTTGGGCGTTTGACACTGAGGCAGAATGCTGGTCTCATATGGAAGCAAAGGGTGATATACCGGTACTGTTTCCTCTTCTTTTGTACAATGAACTGGTGTTTTGACTTGGACCTTACAACTGTAGAAATTATAACCTGACTGCTCAAGTTTTGACTCTGGTACCAATTGGTTAAGAGATTAAGAAAATGTTCATCACCTAAATTATCCTTGACTGTCTTGCCTTGGAACTCAAAATCAGTCATTTAATAAAAATTCTGTAGAGTATCAAAATATAATGATTTGTAGTCTTTACTCATGTCATATGCATCGCAGGTTGCTCGTACTGGTCACACTGTAGTCAGGGCAAGTTCTGTATTGATCCTTTTTGGTGGTGAAGATGCTAAAAGAAGGAAACTGCATGATCTACATATGTTTGATCTGAAGTCATTAACATGGCTACCTCTTCATTGCACGTGAGTGGTTTTAGCTATGCATTGTTTAATTTTTTGATTTTTTTTCTCTGATAAATCCCAAATATAACAATCTCACCTCTATTCTGGTTGAGACCTTTCTTCACTACATAGCCAAAGAAATGTTAACCTTTCTTCTTATGTTGTTCTAAATGTCTTTATGCGTTGTCGTGTTGATATACATGCAGAGGAACCGGACCATCTCCGAGGTCCAACCATGTAGCAGCTCTTTATGATGACAAAACTCTTTTTATATTTGGAGGCACATCAAAATCCAAGACTTTGAATGATTTGTATTCACTTGACTTTGAAACGGTGAGTGAATGCTCTGTCATTCTTACACTTTCTATAATACTGAGTTGTGCGGTCAAACATGTCAACAAGTAAACTCTTATTTTGTGATATACTGATGGGCTCTTTCCTCAGATGGTATGGTCAAGAATAAAGAAGCGAGGTTTCCATCCATCACCTAGAGCTGGTTGCTGTGGAGTCCTATGTGGAACCAAATGGTATATCGTCGGTGGTGGAAGCAGAAAAAAACGTAAGCCTCTTAACTAAGACATGCATGGTTGAGCTTTTTGGAATGCTTCTATATTGCCATGCATGAAAGTGCCATCTCCAAACCTTAAATTTCACTAAAGGAAAAAGAAAATTGATCCTTTGTACAAGGTTTCAACAAAAGAAGAAAGAAATTCTTGAAGTGAAGTGCTTAATTTTGATATAAAAGCCCTTATACGTTTTGGTTTCCTAATCTTCCAGGACATGCGGAGACTCTGATCTTTGATGTTATGAAACTTGAGTGGTCATTGGCCATCGCATCGTCTCCTTCTACAATCACTACCAATAAGGTGTGCAACATTCACTTTTTACAAATATATCAGGGAGCAACATAACTGGTTGCAACATCCCCGTGATGGCTGAACCTAAGCATTTCATCTTACCTTCAGCATTATTCTTATGTTGTATTCTCAGGGTTTCAGCCTAGAGCATGTGCAGCACAAAGAAAAGGATTTTCTTGTTGCTTTTGGGGGATCCAGAAAGGAACCATCAAATCAGGTTCTTGGTTCTTTAGAAATCATGTTTTTGTTTTAGTTGATTCTTTTCTCTCATTAGCCTTGTGCCTTGTCGCCCTCTAATGTTTATGATAGGTTGAAGTACTAACCATGGAAAAGAATGAACTGTCTACCAGTCATCGATCTTTTCCCAGCAAAGGACCTGGAACTCTGCTGCCTGAAAAACACCCATCATCAAATGGCTTGGCTAGTCAACTAACTAACGGTTCTTCCCAGCGCTCAGTCAATTCAGTTACTAGACAAAATCTAGCATCTGCAATTGAACATGGCTCTGGAAGAAAATCCTTGTCAGAGTCCTTGCTTGTTGATGCAAATACTGTTTCTGGTAGTGTATCACTTCGGAAACAATTTCATAATGACGAAGAATACAACACTGCTGTTAAGATGACAAAGGGTTCAGAAGATGAAAGTTCTCTCTTGCAGGTAAACTGCAGTTTGTTTTGTTTATTATTGACAACGTCACGTCCTCATGAGTCATGATCCAAAAATACACAATTTGAATTATAAGATGAAACATACATGATTAAAAAAGAGAGAGAAAAATGAATAATGGAGCTTCTCACTTCAGATATCATTCTGTTCCTTGGTGTTGTAGTTGACATTATGATTTGATGTTGATTTCAGCCCTCGGAAAAGACAAAAAGTCAATCTGTTTCTGCAGTACAAAGTAACATACATGGAGGTAGGCTTTACTCAGAGGACATGCTCTCTGCAGATGAGCTTGAAAACTCAAATCACAATCACGGACTTGGGAACTTTCCTGTTGACAACAATGATGCCTTATTTCCAGAAAGTGATGGTAAACCAGGAGCACTATCAGCGCCTTTAAGTATGTACCAATATTATGAGAAACTAATAAGAAAGAACGGGGTTTTAGAGGGACAGTTGGCTGCTGCATTGGCCAGTCGAGAAGCTGCAGAGAAAAACTTATCCTCTGCTCTCAAGTGCCGACAGGAGCTTGAGAAAAAATTAGCAGACTCTGGGAAGGAGATAGAATTGCTGAAGGACAAGCTAGCTGGTGTAGAACTAGCCCAAGAAGAGGCTAACAACCTCTCAAGCATTGTTCATTCCGACAATGTGAGGCTTGAGCATGATGTGGCTTTCCTCAAGGCTGTTTTGGATGATACCCAGAAGGTATTATATTCCTAAATGTTTCATTTTGATATAATTATCTTCGAGCCAAGTTATAACTATGTTACATGAAAACTTGTTTTGATCAACCAATTTTGGTCATTGAATATAGGAGCTGCATTCAACTAGAGGAGTTCTAGCAGGAGAACGAGCAAGGGCATTTCAGCTCCAGGTATGGCTCTGAAAAAGGATGAAATTCGCTTGCTGTTTACACTTTACAGTAAATGCTTACATTTGTTATTGAGCTCTAACACTTGCATGTGTTCTGGAAGCTCTTTTTGTGATTGTTTATTTTGTGTATCCAGGTTGAAGTTTTTCATCTTGAACAAAGACTACAATCTATGGAGAACCGAGCGCCTACACCAAGAAAACCTTTCTAGGACAAGGAGAAAAGAGTAAGTGAGCAAGGATCTGTTGAAACAACTCCCAATTGTGCTCCCACGGCCCAGCACCGCGTCAAACTGGAAGCCACCTCGATGGTATGAAGATCCTACTGTCATGTACCATGTATATAAGTGTGAATCCATTGTACCTTAGCTAGTATGTTGATATGCTAAGCTAGTTTCCACATTTACATGAAGAAACAAAAAAGTTTATTCTGATTTGGCAATGATGAACTTATGCTATATCTAGGTCATTAGCTTTTCCATCCATATGGCCCTAGACACTTTTGTTTTTCCTTTCCTTTTCGATCTTTCAGGATTCCCATTATATACTGTCAAAATTTCTCTTTAGTTTTAGACCTGCCATTATGCTTCATGCCTCGGCCTCAAGCACTGCCATCCCCAATAAGGGTAGAGACCGCGCAAACCTGGAACCATCAACTTTGGTGTACTCCAAGCTTTGCCAACATTAAACAAGACATAATATAATAGCAGAATGAGTATGCTGTAATTCACCATTAGCAGCATTGATAAGAAATGTGGACTCTAGGGGTTGCCTGAATGAGGGATCCAAAGTTGTTTTGTAGCTCTATCCCACCCATACCGCAGGTACATAGAAATATTTTACATTCTTACACCATTGGAGACACTTCTTAGCCAGCCTTGTCAATCCAAGTGGAAAGTAGATTTGGAGGTTAGTGAGAAATTTTCCTTGCTTAAGAAGCCATGCAAATGACTTTGGCTTCGGGAGGACAGCGAGCTTCCAATCAGTGAGACTCAATCTCAAATTAGTTGTGGGAACCACATTAGTGACCATTTGGAGTAGAACCCCAAATTAGAACACCTATGCAACAACATTAGCACAAAAAGCTCTTTGTACTTGTGAATTGTGATAGCCAAACTTGGTTTGCTATTGCTTCTGAGTTCTGAATATACAAGGGCCGTCATTCTAACGAATGTACTCGTTAAAAGTTTTGATGCAAATCTGACTCGCAACATCAATTACTTTGCTGATTCATTTACGTTAACATAATCTTACACTTTTAACAGTGTTTCTCAAGTACCCAAGCAAATACACCTCTTTATTTGCTAAAGAATGTAGTCAATGAAGAGTAAATCATTTGGTATACATGCCCTCGTTTTATCATACGCAAGTGATGAAGCTAGATGATAGTGTAAATAGTGATGATCGAGGACGGATAGACATCAAAAATCCAAACTATGAATCTCATGAGCTTCACAGGCTATGCATGAGAAGTTGAGTACTAGTACGTGTACGTCCTCTTGATTTTTTTAAGAACACCAAATTCCTCCATAATTTATATATTTTCACTTTCTCATTAGCATACCCACAATCCTTAAGCATGAGCATACCCACCATTAGCCTCCAGGCATATCCACTTAGCATCACTTGCCTTAACGTTGCATCAACTAGCTATAACCAATAAAGAATCAGAGCAGTTACTTAATTACGAAAGAAGCAATAAATCATAAGATTATTTTTTTACCATGTTGAACTTTGAGTGAAACTCATAACAGATTGAAGGTTCAACTCAAACCACTCTTTAGTACAAAAGTACGTAAGTCAATTACAACAGCAGCAATTTAGAGATGTAACACGTATAGGAACATCTGAGAAGATGATGCAACACACAAGTAAATACTTGTAAAGGACTCAACATTGTTAAAATTTAGATCTCGAAGAAATCACATGTAAAGCATAATGTTCTTAGGAATTGACAGAGAAATGGAAACAATAGGGAGGATTGTTGTGAGTTGTCTCAGCCATGAAGACTTGGTTATCTGCGGCCACTGTCAGTATGCTCCCTGCTCCCTCTCTAACTTGGGATGCTATCCTCTTGCGTCTTCATTCGACATTTATACAAATAATTTGGGTGACTCGTCTGAACACAGCCGAACGTTGGACAAGAGCTTCAATTCTAGGGGTGTCAATTTGGTTACAGAATGGCAACCCCCCTGTGATCAAGGCATTCTTTGCAACACAGTCTCTACACAAAATCTGTACAGATACATGTTTAGCTTAATCTATAAAAGCTCAGTCTCATCTTGGTCTCCATCAGCATCCTCGACATCGTTATCTTCATCTTCTTCAGGTGCATCAGGATCAACCCCCTAGAGAAAGCACAACATTTTGAAACAGATTCATGCTGAATAGCCTTGTTTCAGCAACTAATTCCATGGACATTATCACTAGTTTTTGGATGTTGATTTTACTTCAGCAACATTATGAAAAAGATATTGCTACATCTGGATATGTGGATTACAATAATGTATATAGAACGATGTTAAACAGGAAGAGATACCAAATATCAGGCGGCAATGTATAAACAGGAAAACAAACCTTCATTTGTTTCTCTAAGCGCTCTAAACCTTTCTTCGCAGCTTCATTCTGAGCATTTATCCTGCAACCATCAAACTATGAGTACTCTGGTCATTTCATGGTGAAGCCAAGCAAATTTCAAACATATTCAGTGGGCATCAGAAACTCCTAGAGATATTCAACGACCTTGTTGTCATTTATGCAACCCTGGACTTTTGTAGCCTGTTGATTAGCTACCCTAACTAACACCATGGAGGTTATGGGCTCAGATCTCATTGGCATCTGGGATGAGGGGGAATAGTGATATAAATAAACAAAAGATACAAATTTAACTGGAGCCTTAAATGTCATGGTTTGTATGACAGCCTTGAAATACAGAAGAAATCTAAGGAAAACAAGCCATTCCATACCTAACTGGAGCCTTAAAGGTCATGGTTTGTATGACCACCTTGAAATACAGAAGAAATCTAAGGAAAACAAGCCATTCCATACCTACCTTCAATAGTTGGTTTTTTGAAGTGGGTATCTCAGGAAAACAACTTGCTATTACTATTCTGTACATTCAATAGTTGGCTTTTGACTATTACAATGGCTTCAATCATACTTTAGAACATCTAACCCTAAAATGCAACTTCCAAAGGAACTAAATTTCTTGCACACCTAGCCAGCTCTGAGTGAAAAATGCAGATTTTAAATCCTAACAGAAAGAAAGTGATTCTATATATATGATAGATTATTTAACCTCAGTGCAGCTTGAAAATGTGATAGTGCATCTTGCAGCATATTTGTTGCAGCAAACACTTGAGCAAGCTTGACATGTAGAGAGTCATCGGCCCAATCCTTGAGATATCGCTCTAGCAGACACACAGCATCCCCGTTACGGCCTTCAATAACATGGAGATCAGCCAGAGCTAATGCAGCTCCGAGATAACCAGGTTCCAGCCTAAGGGCTGACTCATAAAACTTTTTTGCCTGTTCAAGATTAAGTTGAATTAATAAGAGGCACACTCAATTTCTTAACTCATGCTGAAATGATATACTTAAGGTTTACCTTCTCCCTGCCACCAGAATTACTCGCATGCACATCCCCTACTAATTTTAGAGCCTTTGCGGATTGAGGCATGGCCTTCATAGCCTCCCTTGAAGCATATAAAGCCTCTTTGATTTTAGAGAGAGCTAGATAAGACTGAACCAAACCTGAAATCATAGTTGAGTTTCAAACAAATAGCCTCTGCAGTTATATATTTCATTCTTTAAATATAATTGCATCAAATGTGTACAAGGCAATGAATTCTAAGATGCATGTCATGCAAGTGTTTCAAATTCCACCTTGGTATGAACGAATATCATGTCTCAATTCTTGAGCTGCCCTAAAGGCAATTACAGCAGCTTCTGCTCGCTTCATTGATAACAGCAGGTTACCCTGAAAATATTGAAAGAACATTTATTTGAGATTATGGCAAGAAGAGAAAGACTCGGTTCTTTAAGATCGAATCAATACCTTCATTATATAACCTGGTATATGCCTCTCATCGATTCGTATACTCTGATAACAAATAAATTGGGAGGTTATGAGATATTTTAACGAAGAAACAAGTCCAGAAAGCTTACTCTATTGACAAACTGACCTTCTCAGCATAAGATAAAGCTCCTCTCTCATCTTTTCTTTCCCAAAGCACAGATAAGGCCACAAAAACTTCTGGCCTTGTTGAATCAGTGATCAACAAATCATGCACTAATTTGTTTAGCTTTGAAAAGTCAGACTTTATCTTTAGAAGCATTGCATACTCATCCATATATGTCACAACATATGGATCAATTAATCGAGCCTGGAAATGACACAAGACAGAGCAAATGTGATTTGCATGAATTCATGTAGGGATGGATACACCTGTCTGGGTAAGTTAGCGTGTACACACATGTATGGACTTTAATCGTAGCATTACCATAAATATACTTAATTACCTTTTCAAAATTCATTATAGCCTCATCATTTTTCCCAACAATAGCTTCAACCTTCACATTTACATGTAGAATAGAATAAGTCAAAGTATACTTTCTTGCTTGCTAGTATATTATAACAACTATGACTATCAGAAATTGCAGCCCAAGTAATCAGAACAGAAATCTACATCTGCAGTCATCCCAGGTAAATTGGAGGTGCCTTTGCTATAACCCGAAGTGACAATATCCTCTATATCAAATAAAATTTAGGCATATATTATGTAATTAACTACATTTCTTTTTGTAACTTGTGCTCATGGAGTTTGCCAAAACCTTGCAGTATGTATTTTTTTTCTTTCCAAACTTTGTCAGGTTATGGTTATAAAAACATAGAACTGTAATTAACTTTTTATTTTTAGGAGCATTGGTAACAGTGCTACTCAAATTTTGTCAGTTTACACTATATAAAGTAACTGCAAGATTTAAGTGTCAAAACTTACAGATGCAAGGAGTTGCATGGCCTAGGAACTCATTGAAATATAAAAGACAAAAAAGGACGAGATGCCTACTCACACCATCATAATGAAGGGATCAAAATAAATATAATTGATCAACGAGTACATCATAGCATCATATAGTTGCTGCCTATGGAGCAAAACATGTAGACATCTCAACACCTCTTATCATCGCAAAAATCTCAGATAGCTAACCTTTGCAATTTCAAGTAACAGGTGTAAGTTATTAGGGAAACGTTGCAAAAGATCTGTAAAGAGTTCCAGACCACCTGCAACACCGAAATCAGGAAAGAGTTTAAGAGAATGTACAGATCAAATCATGAATTATTACTTAACCACATAATGCAAGTAGAATTGCCACACCATAAAAACGCATAATAACACAACACTACATCTATAATCCAAAAATTATGAAATGAAAGCAAATGCAAACTGGTATAAAGGCTTCTTGCTTATTTTAGCACACCAGACCATGTATTTTAGAATTAAGTATGACCAATATTATAGACCAAGTGAGCAACAATTATAATCTGTCTTATCGATGAAAAATCCATTTGGCGTTTACCTGAGGAAATTAGGAGTAAACAAAGAAAGACTTCATAGACTAACAGGATTGTTGAAAGAATATTATGAAATTGTGAAACTAGAGATATATGACTGCATATGGCTCACAAATTATAGCAGCAGATAGCTACGACCTATAAGCATAGTCAACATTGACTACGAAGCATGACTTTATCATGAAAATGCATTTGTTTTCATAAACTTACAATCATGTAAGCAACTATAACCTAAAGTACAAGAATTTGCTGCTTTTACCTTTGTAATCATTAGAAGCAATGGAACACTGGGCCTCAACGTAGCGCTGAAACTGAAAAAAAAACAAACATAACCATTTGTAGGAGTAACCGGGTTCCCCTTTTTTCAATTGTTCACAACATAACTGGTCAGTTCTGAAATATAAAGTGACGGCAAGCCAAGTTGCAGAATGCACATGTATCTTATCTCAGGTATGGCGGACCATTGGTATAGGCCATCAGACCACCAAAAAACCATGACGAGAAAGACACTATTAGTCTATGGCACTTATCCCTGCAGTGCTTTTCTTGATCCAAGCAAACCAATTAGTTTTTCTTAGGAATATGGTATTGTTCATATGGGTATGAAGCCATCTAAAAATGCTTAGAATAAATAAGATAAATAAATCAATTTTGCAACTTCATTGTTATGGGCAGTTCCTACAAGGATCGGACAGTCCAACACGATAACTTATAAGTATTGGCCTCTGCTTCCTAAATTGGTACTTACTTGCAGCCACCGACTCGAGTCCAAATGCTCAAATGAAGCCCTTGCACATCTGTTTGGAGTCTGAAATTGACATTCAACAAACATAACCGAATTATGTAAGAAAGGACACCAAGATTTTTGGTTCTAATACAGTACAGATTAATAGACTAGGCGAGTTCTATAACTAAACCAAATAATAATGCCTGAGAATCAAGCCATTCAAGATTCACAGAGGTTAATCTAATTTTAATCAATGTAGAGTATATTAAATTCAACATCTTCATCTAGCAATAAAATTCAATCATATTTCTCCATTAAAGTGTGGTGATAAGTTCCTAACTGACTCTAAAACTGAGCTGGGTAATATCATAACTAATTTTTATCCCAAGTAACAACGGAAGGGGATCTATGGGCCCCATGGCCAGATGAGTTGTGTCACAAATAGAGCCTGCAATTCTATTCACTACGACAGCAGGAGGCAATACAGTTTCTCTATGAATGTTTCCTAGGATACCACAAGCAAAAATTTAAGAAGCCTATAGATGTACTAAAAGTATTTGATCAGCCAAATGTAACTACCATAATGTATAGACAAACATACCTGTGGAATCAAGGATATAATGTCTTTTGCAGAAACTCCTAATTCTGCTAAAGCTATGATAGCCTCGAAGACATAAGGGCAAGACCTGTCCAAAATACGCCATTGTGCAGCTTATGCCAAATGCGAAAAGAGAGCAACAAAGTATCTATATCGAAATACACAATCTGAATCATGATGCGAACAACATGGTTGGCAAACCTTAGACATTCTTTGAAACAAGAAACAGCAGAACGATTCTGTCTAGAATACCGGTAGAGTTTTCCCATCAACAAATTCATCTGCAAGTTCCTCATTTTGCTCGGAATACTATCCATCTGCAAATATTTACAAGTGCATTAATTCCACCAACACAAAATTTCAAAAACTGCCACAAAAAAACAAATAATGTATGTATGTAAACTACCTCAGCAAGGGCTGCGCCGTACTCACTAAGAGTAGAATGACAAGATGCAATCTTGAACTTCACCTGTCACACAAACCAACCTCGAAATAGCAAGCTAATGTCAGAAAACATAAATACTACACTCTGATCAAATATTTGGGTAACAATGAAACCGGGGCTACCTCATTGTCATTAATCCCTGAAATGTTAAAAACATTAGGCGAAGAGGACCGGCTTGAGACCAGTGAGCTACTTCGGGACGATGCCTGATTTGTCTTGGAGATAATCTTGCAAAACTGCAATGCTTGCTTGTATGTATGCTGCCACCAACAAAAACACAAAATGAGCAAAATGGGTTTTTACTTTTCAGCTAAAGAATGGTGATTTTGAGCTCTATGCTTACTATTGCTCTGCGAAACTCTCTGTCACGAAACAAGGAGTCGCCAAGAAGCACCAAGCTCTCTGCTTTGAGGTGGGGAGTGACGTCGGCATTGGCAGCTGGGGAGGAGACGACAAAGTAGCCCTGCATTGAAAAACACCCAGAATCTGTGAATTAGGAAAAGCGTGAGAAAGAAACTGAAATTGGGGTTTTTGAGAAGATGAGTTACGAGGATTTGGGCGGAGGTGTGGAGGCCGTGATCCATGAGAGTGGCGATTTGGTCCTTGGGGACGTCCATGTTGGAAAGCTCTGAGAATTTCGGAACTGAAAGGTTTTGGTTAAGTCTGAGAGTGAGAATGAAACCCAGAACCGCTGCGTTTGAAATGAGATTTCTGTTCTGTTCTCATTGTGGTTTAAAATCGGTTTAGAGAGAAACGGCGTCGTTTTTACGATATTGTAATTTTTTTTGTTTGATTCTTGGATTATGTTGACTCGACTAATGATTCGTCATTTTGATGTTATTTTCGCCTTTTTCGGATTTATAGATGGGTGGTATAATCAGTGCATTTGTATTGTCAATATAACGATATGGTATTACATGTTGCCGGTTATGAGAATTGAACGTGGTATAATCTATGTCGATGAGGATTGAACGTTGTTTCTTCATTGTTAGTGTTACTACCTGGTTCCGAGAGTATGACATGGGATAGTATGCTTAAGTGCCACGTCGAAGGTACTTTACGCAAGCAAAGGAAGCATCACGAGTCAAGACTAGGGTGGTCCAGTTTTCGACTCTCCGATGCCTAAGTCAGTGTTATTATAAAAACGAGACTTGACAGAGCTTTGGATTAGGTAACTTACCTGTTTCGAGGGCTGCACTCTTGCTTTATAGGTTTGTGTTCGGTACTGTGCAGTCTCTCTTCGATATGGGACATGTTCAGCGAACCTGTTCAGCATCCTCCTTTGGGAGGATGCCCAACCAGTTGCGGACGACCTTAATGACTGGAGTTGGGCTCACCCTGGGAGAATGGATGTCAATGGCAGCGTCGGCGGTAGTCTTATGCCTGAAATATCTTCTAGTGACCAGATAATGCCTCGGTTTTCCGAAACAGTCAAGGGGATACATCATGTGTTAACAAGTCCCCAATCGATGAGGACTCTCGGGTGAGAGTTCAATTAATTAAAGGAGTGTCAGGAATATGAGTTGTTCGAGAGTTGGAAGGTATGGTGGTGAGTCCTCATACGGGAGTTCGTAAGGTGACTGGGGATGTAATGTACCGAGGTAGAATATATCTGGTGTAGTCCCAATGTAATGTGTAATGTAGGGTGATCGGGAGTCGAGGTTGTAGGTACTGCTCGTTTCTAGGTATTTAGTTTCTGCAAGCCTATCACATGAGTGACAAGTACTGATTGTTTTGGCATCGCATCTCAGTCTAGGGAGTGTGAGGTAATTGCACCTAAGTCTCTTTTGGTAGTGCAGGACGTGCTAGCTCGTGGGTGAGCAACCGTAGTAGTAGAGGGTAGTGCGGTTAGCTTTCTGCTTCTAATCAAGCGACTGTGGATCAAGAGAACACCAGATTTGTCAGGAGTCATCTTGATGAGGATTTACGGTATCTATCGCCACCAAATCGATACTCGTGTTGTGTAGCGAGCATGGCAACCAAAGAAAAAGACAGGGAGAAAGGACGCAAAGCTCCGGGGAGTGTAGGAAAGTAAAGGGTACGAAGCTCCGGAAAGTGTAAGGCAAAAAAGAGATAAAGTTTTAGAGAGCTGGAGAAAGAAAAGGGGGCTAAGGCTTGATTCTTTAGCGTTGGAGTCGACTAGGTCGAGGGTTGTATGTGTATTTGTGTTTGTAAAAGTTTTTGCAGGTTGTGTTTGTTTAGACTGATCCTCGAACCATTCTTTTATAGTGGTTTACATAGTAGATAAGGATACGGACTTTGCTGCATAGTCGGTTGTAGGGCTGGGATCGATACGGGACTAGTCGAGATTCGACCTATCCTGATCCCAAAATTAAAATAGTGATCCTATCCTGATCTTGAAATTCGGTACGGACAGGACAGGTCAGGACCAATCCCGATCCTAATCCCGAAAAAGTATAATTTGTAGTTCTAAATGCTACATTTCTACTGGAAATCAAGCTTTTTGAATTCAGGAAGGGTCAGGATTTGAGACGGGCCGGGACAACATTTAGTTTAGCTCATCCTGATTTGACCTGTTTACTTTAATTCGGGATTTGGGACAGGTCGGGAAAACAAAATTTTAGGGTTATATCCTGACCCAAACCCGTCCTGATCGAGATGCGTAAGGTTCGGTATCGGGATATCGGTTTTAAATTCTCAGCCCTAGTCGGATGAGTTGTACAAGGTTTCGTCTTACTTATTGGTAACTATGTATTTGTATGACGCAGTTCTAATCACGTATGAAGACTTATTGTGAGGCCACATAAATTGGACCAAATCGAGTCAAAGACTTAAAGAAGTCTCCAACGATAAGATATTGTAGGCGAACTGGATAGTTGCCCTTGATATAATTCTGCTAGTCAGATAAGGCTAGTGAACTTGTAGATGTTGACCAACTCTTCGTCGCTGGTAATAGAGCTGATCTAGAACACCTCTAGGAGCCTTGGACATGCACTATTGGATATACTTATAATCAAGGAATAGAATCCTCAACCACCACATATACATGATCCTCACATGCAGGCACACAACATTGTTTAAGCAATTTGGGATAATTGATCCCTTAACCATGCAGCGGCATTCAACTAATTATCTTCACAAGAAGACCTTCTCGCATGCAAATTCATCTCGCCAGCATGCAAACTCCGTAGGTAACCAAATAGTAGACCAAGTCAACATGGATAACTCGCATCTCCAACTTCATCCATGCGAAGTGTCATCCTCGCGCGCGAACTTTATCTATCTCGCAAGGCCTTGTAGATAAGTGAACCGTCACTAACCCAATATTATTATGGCTCGCCGGTAACACGTGTCGTAGACAGCAGATTAAGCCCGTATTCACTCAAGACATTTACCGTTTTGTCCCGAATGTTAATTTGTGTGTAAACATTGCCCCCAGCCTCGATATCATAACTTTCAAGATTGACCGAAGAGGTTTATATTCATGCTCTTAAGCCACTGGTATTGGCTCGGTTCATAACTTCAAGAGAGTATACAACCCATTGAATAGGCCTCGAAACTCAAGTACCATGCTTCACGCTTCGCCTGCTCTTGAAGATATGGTACTCTGCACCTTGAGCAGATAAAGTCCTCGAATGAATATGTCTTCAATAGAGGTAGCTCGAGTAGATGCACCTTAAGTAGACTCGCCTCAAACAAATGTTGTAACACCCCGCCCCAAAATTTATTTTTTTACCAAGATCAGGGGGGTTACAAAGGGTTGTAACCGCATTGTTAGTCTTTCCTGAACTAATATTTGAGTTTAATATAGAGATATTCTCGATTCTGGGGAAGATAGAATTATATGTCCCGAGGGTGTAGAACATATTAATACAAGTCCTCTGGTATGTCCGGAATATTTTCTGGAGCTACGAGCTGTTTAATATGGATTTATTTAGTTTACGGAAGTAATAAATGTTATTTACTTTACCGTAAAAATGTGACTTTGCGATAAGTCAAGAATTTGGAGAAACTTCCTTCAAAAAAGTTGTAGAAGGCGTTAATACGAACTCGTGGATATGTCCTATGAATAAATCAGAGTTCATATGTAAAAGTTATAAGAAAAAACGTAAAGTTAATGTGCGGTAAAATGACTATAAATATAAGTTAGCGAGGTGTAAATCAGATTTTTCACCCCGGCCATTCTCTCTCTCTCCCCGAGCTCTCTCTCTCCCTGCCGGATCTTCTCTCCGCCACCGCGCCTCCGTCAGGCCACGTCAGGCCGCCAAACCGGTCCGGATCGACTCGCCGCCGTCTCAGCTTCCGATCTGGGCATGTGGCTGGCCGAGATATGCCGCCATCGGGGAGAAAACACGGCGAGAGTGCCGACTGTTCACTTGAAAGAATTGGCTGAATTTCTCTCTCCACCGGCAACCAATCGGTGAATTCTTTATATGACTTTGTTGGGCGTGATGAGTACTTTAATCCCCTAGAATTTGGTGGCTCGATTCATAGTGTGTGGGATGAATTTTGGATTTGAAATTTTAAAGTTTTTAGCCCCAATTCGGGTTTGATATATTCTTGAGTAATTGACATGTTTAGAGCCGGATTTAGGCTTAGAGTTGAACTAGAAAGATGTTCGGAATGATGTGAAGATCATTCTGTGAAATTTTGGTAGGTTTCTGGGGTTGGCTGGACTCTTGGGGTTTGCCGGACTCCAGTGGCCGGCCAGCCATCGCTGGTGGCAGAGCTGGCGGCGGCGTTGTCATTTCAGAAAATAAAGGTAAAAAAGGGTAAATCTCCAAATGTTTACCACGGTAGATCTAGTATTTTACCATTATACCCCGAGTATAAAATGTCAGAACTGTCCCTGACAGTTTAGGATAATTATAGGGGTGCCATCAGGGCTGAAATCTTAGAAATACCTCTGGCAGTTTGAGATAACTACAGGTGTTTAGACGAATCCTCTCCTACAGGGGAGTTGTTCACCAAACTACTTGTCCACAAACACTAGAGCAAAATGGGGTGACTGAAAGGAAAAACTGTCATCTCCTAGATATGGCTCGTGTCATTCTTTTTAGTGCTCATATGACTAAATATCTTTGGGGTGATGCACTACATGTTTCCGCTCGTCTTATCAACCGTCTTTCATCTAGTGTTCTTCAAGAAAAAATCTCTTTTAAGGTCCTTACATCTTATGTTTTCATTCCCTCATTTCATAATCTTCTTACCCGTGTCTTTGGTTGTGTTGCTTTTGTTCATGTTCCTAAAAACCAGAGGTCTAAGTTGGATGTCTGGCGATTAAATGTGTTTGTTGGCTATGGAGGACATCAGAAAGGCTACATGTGTTTCCATCCATCCGCTAGAAAGTATTATGTCACTATGGTTGTTACTTTCTTTGAAGACATGACTTATTTCACCTCATCTGATACTGCTTTTCAGGTGGAGCATTCATATTTCAAAGAGCTGTATCATGATGAGGGAGAGGAATCAGAAGGAGGAGAAGTTACACAGGAAATAGATACAAAGATGTGTCCAATTGAGATTATTACCTCATCAAATGCAGAAACAGAAGCACTAGATCATCTAGAAACTGAAGCACCGATTGATCCAGTGCTTCATTCAGACTCAGAAGCACCTGTTTTAAGGACTGAGAATGCATCTGAAGACACAACGGCCCATCCTGCCTTCATCGCTCCTACCCCTGACTCAGAGCTTACTGGTATTGAAGATTACTCATTTAAGGTATGTCCCCCCACTTGTACTAGTAGTAGTGAGTCTAATGGTGGTCAATATGTGTTACCAAATAGCTCTACTCGAGGTCAAGCACCTAAAAGATATGAACTCACTCTTCAAGCTAAATCAAAGTACCCAGTAGCCAATTATATGTCCACTAAAAGATTTTCCAAGTCATATGCATCATATGTGAATCGAATATCTGTTGTATCAGTACCTAACAAAGTGCAGGATGCATTGGTAGATCCAAAGTGGAGGAAAGCGATGGAGGAAGAGATGGAGGCGTTACAAAAGAATGATACATGAGAACTTGTGCCTCCACCACATGGTAAGAAGGTTGTTGGTTGTCGTTGGGTGTTTACTGTAAAGCACAATGCAGATGGATCAGTGAACCGGTACAAAGCACGCCTTGTTGCAAAAAGGTTTACTCAAACGTTTGACATTGATTATGATGAGACATTTGCTCATGTTGCCAAGATGAATACTATTCGTATTCTACTTTCTTATGCGGCTAGTTTAAATTGGCCCAATGTTCTAAAACTCGGCCTAGTACTCGCTAGTCGACGTCCACCTAAGGCGATTTTAGGAAAATCGAAGTACAAAGTCGGCCAAAAGAAAATCGACCGAGTAGTAGGCCTAACTCGGAAAAAATTGGCCCAACATGGAAAAAATCAGCCAAACTCGGCATTTTATTGACTATTTTTATTATTTTAGACATTATAATACCTTTTAAAAAATATTTTTAATTATATGTTTTAAAAATAAAAATAAATCCAAAAATTAAAACCGAGTACTCCCCGACTACTCCTCTACTCGCTAGTCCCCGACCGGCCGACCGACTAGCGACTTTTAGAACCTTGAATCGGTCACTTCGACAGTTTGATGTTAAGAATGTTTTTCTTCATGGAGAGTTAGCTGAGGAAATGTACATGAGTCTTCCACCTGGGTATGCAGCTGCTTCTTCTGGTGAATTTGTATGCAAATTGAGAAAGTCTTTGTATGGTCTCAAACAATCAACTCGTGCTTGGTTTGTGAGGTTTTCACAGTTTATGAGTACGGCTGGTTACAAACAGATTAATTCATACCACACTCTGTTTCTCAAGCGTCAACAAGGGAATGTAACAACCTTAATGATATGGTAATAACTGGCAATGATACTGTTGAGATGGAGAAATTGCAGAGACAACTAGCCTATGAGTTTGAGATAAACGACTTGGGTGATCTCAAATACTTCTTAGGAATTGAGGTAACTAGGAGGAGAGAAGAGATATACTTGTGCCATAGAATATACGTTCTTGATCTGTTGACAGAAACAAGTATGTTGGATTACAAACCTATTAACACATCCATTGAGCAGAACCATCATCTGACAGAGTATCTAGACCAGGTACTTATTGATCGAGCTCGATATCAGAGGTTAGTTGTGCGCTTGATTTACTTAACCCATACTAAACCATATATTGCATATGCAGTGATTGTGGTGAGTCAGTTCATACATAACCAGAGCGAGATCCACATGAACGCTGTTGTGAGAATCCTAGGGTATTTGAAGTCAGCTCCTGGGAGAGGAGTAATGTTTTCTAAACACAACAATATTCTTGATGTTTGTGGCTTCACTGATGCAGATTGGGCTGGAAATATTACAGACAGGAGGTCTACATCAGGTTACTTTACCTTTGTGGGAGGTAATTTAGTTACATGAAAAAGTAAGAAACAAAAGGTTGCGGCACGTTCTAGTGCTGAGTACAGAGGTATGGCTCATGGAGTATGTGAGTTGTTGTGGCTGAGAAATTTATTACGTGATTTGGATATCAAACCCAAATGCGCTATGCAGCTGTATTGTGATAATAGGGCAGCAATTGATATATCACAGAACCCAGTGCAATATGATTGTACTAAGCATGTGGAGGTTGATCGTCACTTTATAAAAGAGAAGCTAGATGCCAATATTATTAATTTCTCTTTTGTTCCTACTGAAGAGCAACTTGCAGATATACTCACTAAAGGAATATCTAGGAATGTGTTTTATGACTCACTAAGCAAGTTAAGCATAATTGATGTGTATGCGTCAACTTGATGGTGAGCATCAGCGTGAGTCACACTACCAGAATAAGTATCATAGCCGACGAAAAAAAAATTAACAAGCCGACGAAATTTTCGTCGGCTAAAAGTCCACTTTAGCCGACGAAATGTTGTGTCGTCGGCTTAAATAGTTTTTTTCGTCGGCTATAGTCTGTGAACTATAGCCGACGAAATTTTAAAACTTTAGCCGACGATATATATAATTTCATCGGCTAAAATGTTTTATATTTCCAGATCTAGACAGTAGCTGATTTGAAAAAAAAAACGGGAGAAAAAGTATTGGGGTTGGCAAAATTGTTGGGTGTTGTCGAAATCTGTCCGAAATTAGTTTGTGGCGCTATATATAGGTACGTATATGTATATATCTTATTTTTGAGTTGATTTAAGAGTTTTATTTTCGTTATGCACATTGATTTTGAGTTTTAATTAGAGTTGATTATATTGTGTTTTGAGTGTGATTGAGTTGATCAATTTGGGTTTGATAATATATATGAAGTTGTTGTTATATATATATATATATTAATTTGATTATATTAATTAGTAATTATTATATATATGCATGTATATATATATTAATTGTACGTTAACTGCAGATATAATATAAATTGAATGATTCGTAAATTTAATTAATTAGAGTTTATACATATATATTATGTTATTTTCTCAGGATATGGATAAGAGTTGGATTTCGCTTCCAAAATGGGACAAAAGATATGCTAAAGGAGTTGTTAGTTTTATTGAATATGTGATAAATAATGCTAAAGGGAATACAATTTTCTATTGTCCGTGCACTAAATGTCAGTGTCGCAGCGATATGTATCGATTTCCAATTGACAAGGTTTGGCAGCACCTTAAAAGTAATGGGTTTTGGGAGAAGTACACATGTTGGATATATCACGGTGAAACATCATCAAGGGGTCCGCATGATCATGGGCAATTTTCTGAGACGGGCAGTACATCCAACGATCCAACAACGGCCTTCATCAACGATATGTTTCCTTATGAGAGGGGTGTATGCTCTGAAGGACCGTATATGTCTGAGCCGGTACAGCCCTTCCCTAGAGTTGTCAACACTGCTGGTATTGACAGGTACAATAAACTACTTGCTTTCCAACAGACCCCTGTGTACCCCGGTTGTCAGAAAACGGTTCTTGAAAGTGTGATGGACGTTATGAAGATTAAAGTTGAGACAAAATCGACTGTGAAGGCTGTTGATGACTACCTACAGTACACTGCTTCGATGCTGCCCCACGGTCATCGTCTTCCTACCACTCATCATAAGGTCCGATGTATACTGAAAGATCTTGGGCTTTCCTACATCAAGATCCATGCATGCAGATATGATTGTGTTCTCTTCTGGGGTAAACATCTAGAAGGGAATGACCTTGGTGACCTTGACACATGTCCAGTATGTCAGAGTGACAGGTATAAGTTGACTCCTGCAGGCAATAGGAAACCTATGAAGGTACTTCGGTATTTCTCGTTGAGGGATAGGCTAGAACGGTTGTACATGTCATCACACACGGCCAAATCTATGAGATGGCACGCTGATAGGGAATTGCAAGGCGAAGATACCCTTATACACCCTGCTGACGGGGAGGCCTGGAAGCATATAGACAGGGAGTTTCCTCATTTTGCGTCTGAGGTCCGAAATGTGAGGCTCGGGCTCTCATCCGACGGGTTCAATCCTTTTGGCAACATGAGTCTTCAATACAGTGTATGGCCGGTGATTTTGGTACCATACAATCTTCCTCCATGGATGTGCATGAAGAAGGAATACAATATGTTTAGTTTGTTGATTCTGAGACCCGGTTATCCAGGGAAGTGTCTCGATGTGTATTTGAGACCCTTGATTGAAGAGCTTAAGTTTTTTTGGGACGTTGGTCATCCCACTTATGATAAGTTCATGCACGAGATGTTCCAGATGCATGCTATGGTTGTTGGTACCATTAGTGATTTTCCTGCTCGTGGGATGTTGTCGGGCAACGTTGTTAGGGGATACAAGGCTTGTCCAGAGTGCCTAAGCGATGAGGGGAGCAGTAGTCATTGCAACAAGATATGTAGATTGGGTCACCATACTCTCCTTCCGTATGATCACGAATGGCGGTTCGATGACAAGGCATTTGATGGGACTGTAGAACTTGGTGTGCCTCCTAGAAGATGGACAGGGGAAGAAATTTTAGCAGTGCTTAATGAGTATGATTTTGGGCAGCTCAGCAATCATCCCAATATAGTGGCGGCAATACCTGACAGACCCGACAGGTATAAATTTTGGACACATAAGAGCATATTCTGGAAACTCCCATACTGGAGTAAGTTGTTGATCAGGCACTACCTAGATGTGATGCACATAGAAAAGAATGTGTGTGACAGTGTGGTGGGAAACGTGCTGAACTTGGAGGGAAAGACGAAAGACGGTCCGAAGGCACGCATTGATCTTAAAAAAATGGAGATACGAAGACATTTGTGGTTGAAAGAAGGGAAGAAAAAAAATGCCTCAAGCTCCGTACACCGTGAAGCCTGAACAGAAGAATGTAATTTTCAAGTGGTTGAGTTCTGTGAAGTATCCTTCAGGCTACGCAGGAAATATAGCCCGGTGTGTAAACATTCGGGACAATAAAATGTACGGGTTAAAGAGTCATGACTGTCATATTCTGCTACAACGTCTCTTCCCTATTTTCATTCGACTCTTCCTTCCCCGTCAGGTGGTGGAGCCGTTAGTAGCGTTGTCAAGATTCTTCCAGAAGTTATGCACAAGGGAAGTGACAAAATCTGATCTCCGGGAAATGCAACAGGACATTATTTATATCATGTGTAAATTTGAGAGAATATTTCCTCCAAATTTTTTTGACATCATGCCGCACCTGATGATCCATCTTCCCGAGCAATTGTTGCTTACCGGTCCTGTACACTATACTTGGATGTATCCTATGGAAATGTATGTTTTTTACACCTAATGTTTTTATTGTACATTTTCATTGTATAATCGTAACATATGACAACAAATTTATTTATTTACAGACAACTTGGAGACTACAAAGCTTATGTGGCTAACAAATCCGCGCCTGAAGGATGTATAGCAGAAGCATATATTGCGCACGAGTGCGGCACCTACATGAAGTTGTATCTAGGAGCATTGAAGGAAACTCCACAAACCATACCGGTTGATGAACCGAAGTTTAAACTTTCCATAGTCTCAAATGATGTTGAAGTTTATGGAATTTTACCAGAGTCCTACAAGTTGCAACCCCATGAGCTCGTCATAGCCCATTGGTGGGTATTGATTAACTGTCAAGAAGTTGAATTCTGGAAAGACATCCATCTACACTGTCCAGACATTTAAGGTGATCTCGACTACCACAACAGGGAGTTCGCGAACTATTTTGGCGATTGGGTATGTAATTCTTTAACTCTGTTCATGGCTCATTGATTGCATAATTATTCATATTTACAATACATTGAATCTTTGGTTGCAGATGAACCATATTCAATTTGATGGTCACCCAAATTGGTCTCACGAACTAAGACTTCTAGCTATGAAGCCGATAATGTCAAGAGTTTACCCGATGTGCAAGGTCAATGGCGTGCAATTTATATGTGAAATGAGAGACAACAGACGAAGAACACAGAATTCTGGGGTTATGGCGCATGGTGGCCGGAATGGAGTTGATTATTATGGTGTTCTTGATTCAGTGGTGGAACTCGTTTATGGGCAAGGCATGACCGTGCACCTGTTCAAGTGTAGATGGTTTGATACTAGAAGCTCGCAGAGCATGAAGATTGATCAGTACGGGATTTTATCGGTGAACACTGGTACAAGCTGTTACGAAGATGACCCGTTTGTTTTTGCGACATCGGTGAAACAAGTGTTTTATCTTGATGACCTTGTTAAGGGTGACGCGTGGAAAAGTAGTCAATCTTGTGCACCCTCGAAACATTTACCTGGCGGCTACACTTGGAGAGGCCGAAGACGAGGAAGAAAATGTTGCGTATCAAGAACACAGTGCAATAGGTATTCCTGACTCCTCTACAATTCGCCTTAATAATTTTAAACCGGGTCGTTCGGTTCGAATTCGTGATTTAGACGCTCGCCTTATTGATGTGGATCCAAATCAAGAAACAGACGACGACTCTTGTGATGTAGAAATGCATAGATTACCGGAAATTAATTCTGACACCGAAGAAGACTCATCGGATGATTCTGATTACGAGCCTTCTTAGTTATTTGAATTTGTAATACAATTTCATGTGTTTTATATGGTACAAGCTCTACAATTCATAATGTATCTTAATGTTGGTTATATATGCAGGAAATTGTTATGGGTACGGTTAAACCAACTGTTTTTTTTATCTATTTGACAGTTTTAGCTGACGAAATACACCAAATTTCGTCGGCTAAAACTGTCTTAGCCGACGAATACCCTAATTTTCCGTCGGCTAAACCCTAAACCCTAACCCCTAAACCCTAAAGTATAGCCGACGAATACCCTAATATTTCGTCTGCTAAAGTTAAATGAATAAAATAAAATTTTATACCGCTAGTTGCGTCTCCTCGATATGAAACTATTTGTAGTTGAATGTCCGGACAGAATACGTAATTTAGGTGGCCAAATCACCGTTTGTTTGTGTTTAGGGGTTTGACCAACGGGATTGACCGTGCGGATCGAGCCCTTACGTGTGTCCGATGATGCTGAAATTTTACCCTCACACATGTTTCAACATAATGATGATATCTGACGGTCGGTTTTTCGTTTCACAAGATAGATTGTCACAATCAAAATATGCCTACTAATGTTGTATAACTAATTTACTAAGTGTTAAGTAAATGTTCCGTTTTAAAAACAAACTATACGTAGATGCTTCAAACAAAAAAAAGTCGTTAGATAAGATATGACCGGAACGATGAAATATGTCTACGGTTGAAATTTCACGTAATTCCGATAAGTTTCGGTGCCAATACTTGCGGTCATTGCATTTTTTCTATTCGTTCACCATAGAGGACGCCCTATCTCCGACGGTTATTTTTCTTATAAATTTTATACCGCTAGTTGCGTCTCCTCGATATGAAACTATTTGTAGTTGAAGGTCCGGACAGAATACGTAATTTAGGTGGCCAAATCACTGTTTGTTTGTGTTTAGGGGTTTGACCAACGGGATTGACCGTGCGGATCGAGCCCTTACGTGTGTCCGATGATGCTGAAATTTTACCCTCACACATGTTTCAACATAATGATGATATCTGACGGTCGGTTTTTCGTTTCACAAGATAAAACATATAAATTGTGCATGAACTTACTAAATAATTATAAAATGTACTTTAGCCGACGAAATTACTAAACATTCGTAGTAATTTCGTCGGGTAAAAGTGGGACTATAGCCGACGACATTACAAAAAAAATTTCGTCGGCTATAGTTGGACTTTAGCCGACGAAATTAGGGTTTTGTCGTCGGCTAAAGTGGGACTATAGCCGACGAATTTTTTATTTCGTCGGCAAAAGTGGGACTATAGCCGACGAATTTTTTATTTCGTCGGCTATAGTTCTTCCTATAAATTTGAACCCAGCGAGATAGAACCCCACTTCTCCACTTTCTCCACTCCGCCGGCGAATTTCTCCCTCTCCTCTCGATTTTCTTTCACCATTTTCGACGGTTTCCGGCCTCCACTCCGCCTCCCTCATCTCCCAAACAAATTAGGTATGCAATTTCATGTTTATATTGTATTATAGAACAAATTTCATTTGTTTTTTCAATATATTGCATTATATTGAATTGTGTTGAATTATATTGTGATAATGTTGAATTGTATTATGTTGTGATAATGTTGAATTATATTGGGTGTATTTACTGAATTTGGGTGTATATTTGGGTGTATTTGGGTGTATTTGGGTGTATTTGGTGAATTTGGGTGTATTTGGTGAATTTGGGTGAATTTGTGTGTATTTGGGTGTATTTGGGTGTGTTTAGGTGTATTTGGGTGTATTTGGTGATTTTTAATATATTTGGAAATTGGGTGTATTAAGTAAACTGGAAATTTTTAATATGGTTGGGTATATTAAAATATTGAATGGTATATTTAATATATTTGCGTATATTACAATATTAATTGGTATATAAAAATAAATTTTTGTTAATGTTGTTCATTTTTTATAATTTTATACATTTAACAAAATATTAATTATTTTATTTAGGATGAAAGGATTATTCAGTAAATCAAAGAGTTCGAAGGGCCAAAGGGGTGAATCGTCTGAGTGAACGTCTAGCAACCCTCGGGGTTCGTTTCAGGGCCCAATGACGGCCCGACGGGCGTCTCTTCTGGAGCCGACACATTCCTCCAGGCAGCCAGATGCCCCTCCCGCCTCCAGGCAGCCTAGCGCCCCTCGCTCCTCCGGCCAGCCAGACGCCCCTCGCTCCTCCAGACAGCCTAGCGTACATCGCTCCTCCAGGCAGCCCAGCGTCCCTCACTCCTCGAGGCAGCTGTGGCCTCCGACTCAGGCGGAGGTGTCTGCACCACGTATGCCTGAGATACATAGGGCACCGGCACCGAGCCCTACTGCATCGGAGGGTGGGTCTTCCGGGGTACAGATGTCGCCGCATCTTCTCTTCCTTCCGCGCTTTATACCGGCAATACCTGCAGTCGATGACTCAGGGGCGCCGATTTATCCACTACCCCCGCAAGTGACCCCATCAGCGGTGTATTTGTTCGTGCCGTTTGCTACAGAGTTAATTTCTGCGAGGGTATCATCGTCGGCGACAGAGTCGGAGTCCGTCGCATCCGCCCCAACGCCCTCAGGTAATGATTATATAAGTAATTTGTTATGTTATAATGTTATAATAAAATTAATTTACTAATCATTAATTTATGATAGGCACCGTCGGAGCCAAGCCGACAAGGAAGAAGAGAGGTCCGGTCACGGGGAAAGCTCTCGAGAAGACAGTGAGTACCTCGGGAAGGATCGTCATTGATACTGACGGGGATGGGAACGTAGTATCGGGCGGCAAGACGAGGATGTACTCTGGCCGCGTGGGAGCGCTTATTAGGGATAGAGTCCCTATGTTGTGGTCAGACTGGGGCGAGGTCCCACAGGAGGTTAAGGACATGGTCCACAACGCCATGTCGGTAAGTATAACAAAATTCATATTTAACATTATTTATTACATTGTAGATTTATGAACGTCTAAACTAATAAATGTTTAAATGCAGGTGTGGTTTGACGTTCCTCAGTACCTGAGGAACACCTGGGCGAACGTTGTGCACGGGGGAAGGTACGTTGCAAAGTTAAGGACAAAAGAAAATTATGTATAATTAATAATATTTATATTTTTTTTGCGTATTACAGGTACAAGGAGTGGAAGAACGAGTTACCACTAAGCCAATGGGGCTTATAGACGACGGTTAATAGACGAGGGTTGTCGTAGAAACCGTCGTCCAGTATAAATAGACGAGGGTTTTGTTGAAAACCGTCGTCTATGAAGGGGTGGTTTAATTACACCCAGTTTATGGACGAGGGTTTTTTATATAACCGTCGTTTATATAAAACCACAAAATAAAAAAAAACTGGGGAAATGATAGACGAGGGTAATGTGAAAAACCATCGTCTTCTTAAAAACGCGCTACTAACATTGGAAACGCGCGCTCAAGTTGCCCGCTAAATTTCCATAGAAAGGAATTGAAGTCTGAAACCCAGACGCGTGAAAAACCCAAGCATCCAATTTCTTGAACACCAATTTGTTCAATCCAGTCTGAAATTCTTTAACACCTCAACACCAAAGCCGAAATTCTTCAACACCCAATTTCTTCAACACCAATTTGTTCAATCCAGTTGAAGTCGCCGCTCTCGTTCTTGGGTTTTCAACCCTCTAATCGAAACCAGTTGGAGTTGCCGCTCCTGTTCTCTTGTTTTCAACCCTCTAATCGAAACCAGTTGAAGTCGCCGCTCCCGTTCTCTTGTTTTCAACCCTCTTCCGTTGAATGGCGCGAGAAAATTCGGCGGAGAAAACCCTAGATCTGCTACCCTAATTTCGCCTTCATTTGAAGTCGCCGCTCCCGTTCTCTTGTTTTAAGCCCTAGCTCACTTCGAAGACAGGTACCCAAATCCCATATCACTTTCTGCACTTCGAATTTTAGGGCTTTTGTGTTTGATTTTTTTTTTATTTTTTTTTTAAATTTCCATAACTCCCAGTTCATGGTAGCCATGTTAGGGTTCATCAGTTGTTTTCGTGATATGGTTATAATGGTGTTGAAGTTCATCTGATTTTTATGCAGTGTGGATTAGCACATAAAACACTTATGTTTGTGCGGGATGAATTTGAGTTATTAGCTCTGTTAACACTACATCTTCTGACTTCAGTTATGGCTATTTGCAGGGAACCCCTAGTAATTAATTTATAGTGGGCTTGATGCAGTGCTGTCGGTAGCATCTGAAGCTTCTGTTAAGTGATTTATTAGAAGATTATCCTCCTACGATTTCAGTGGTATGCTTATTTTTCTCCTCTACAGTTTGGGACCTTTTTCCCAATTTTATGTTGTTAGTTTAGTCTGGTCCAAGTTATTTGGTTGATTAGAAGTTGGACTATAGCAATGTTTTCTTACTCTGGGTTATACACTAGAGGCAATTGTAACATTGTTTCCTTATGCAAATTTTAAATGGGCAGGTGACAATTAGTTGTTGACAATTGAACGTCGAAAATTGTATGCTTGCATTTTAGTTGTGATAGGATATAGAAACCAGCATGTCTAGTTACTTTGTGGTGATGGACAAAAAGGGCAACATACTAGACCCAAAAGTGGCTGATAAGGCGAGGAAAATTGTAAGTATCTTTATTGGATGCACTAACTATGAACCGTGTTCAATTAGACAGCTTGATTTTTTGGTTAAATTATTAACTATTTGATTGAAAACAGAAAGAATTGAACAAACAGGTGGAGGAGGGTTCATTGGTGCTTGAGGGAAGTGACGATGTGCTCACAATGGCATTGGGCACACCAGAGCATAGTGGGAGAGTTAGAGGAGTGGGTGCAGGTGTAACACCTAGTTGTTACTTCAACCTACCCAAAAATAGGAGAGACACAGTGAAGGAGATAGTCTCCCAGCTGGGTGAAATATATGAGGCAAAAACACAGGAGCTACTGAGACAGGAAAGGCTCCAATGGCAAGCAAAGTTGGATGCTTTGATGGCTTTAATACCTGGAGCAAAATGCCCTTCTACCGATGGTTCAGCAAAGGCAAGCTGCTCAAAGGAGCGTGAACCTGCCGCTGAAGAGTCGCCTGCTAAAAAACACAGTTCAGCAAACGAAAGCTGCAATAAAGAGGGTGATAATGTCTGTGATGACGTACATGGGGCAAGACCTGATCAGAAAAGGGATGGAGTAGAAGAAATTGAGGAAGTTGTTTATAAGAAGGTTAGTAATTGAATCATATGCAAGTCTTTAAATATGGGTATTGTCTAACTCTCTTATACTACATTGATGTAGAAACAGACCAAGCAGCCAAAAGCAAAGAATGAAATGCAGCAAGTTTCGCAGCGCAAACAAAAAGAAGGAAACGGGTCATGCTCAAAGCCTGCACTTACAAGTTTGAAGTTATTAAGTGCATTTACAGCTAGTGATATGGCGACAGATTATAAATCCTTCCAAATGGAAAAGGAAGTATTTGGATACGAGCGTAAAACTTTTTTGTTGCGTACTGATATTGAAAGAGTTGTAAAACTGGATGAGATCACGGGAAACTGCATTGTGATGTATATAAGGTCAGCCATACAGTTCTCCCTCCTTAAATTCATTTAGTTTTTAATCATTGTGCTCCTGATACCCTAACCTTATTTAATTTAGGTACCTTTATGACGTGCTTAAAAAATTCAACATGTTAAGTATGATAAGGTTTTCTGACCCCGACAAAGTTGGTGGGAAAGGTTGCGGAAATACCAATGTTCGGTCTCGGTACATTGCAGAAGCTTTGAATGGTTCTTCTCCAGGCCAACTCTGTCTAGTGCCTCAAAACTCCGGGTTAGATTGCTATATTTGATTGTGAATGTCAAAAATGTACTTGAAGTTTATTAGAGTATAATACAATAGCTAGAAATTTATATGTTCATTGGTGATTTCAGCTCACATTGGACGTTGACTGTGATAAATGTTGACAAAGAGATCGTCCATTTCCTAGAGCCCTTGAACCATGAGATGCCTGGAGAGGAATGGAAAACTGTAGTAGATAAGTAAGTTTTGCATATCCTCCATCATTTTGTACATAAAGTATATTTAGTATTTAAACATGTGCAAATGTCTTCTTTTGAAAAGTGGGATCAAAATTGCCAAGACCGAGAAGACCAAGTTTTCTACAAGAAAGGTGGTCTGGAAAAGCTTAGTGGTACGTTCCTACAACTTGTAGCTAGCCGATCTCTCAAATACAATATTTTGTTTGTTTGTCATACCATAATTGTTTTTGATGATTTTACTAGGGCATCCCTCTACAACCTGATGGAAAACAATGTGGATATTATGTAATGAGGTATATGAAGGACATCATAAATGACAAGGAGCTTAATTTTGCTTCCAAGGTATTTTGGCTTGATTGAGCTTAATTATAAGTATATGAAAATTTTTGCTTCCAAGGTACATTGTCCTTCGTTGTAGTTAGAAGTTGACATATTGTTTGAGCTTAATTATAAGTTGGCATCTTCATTTGCCAATCTGACCTATAGTCAAAAAAATTCTGCAGGTTCTGTGTGCTTGTATTTTGGTCCTTAATTTAGCTTATGATGTCTTTGCATTTTGGTTTCAAAGGATTGTCATTTTGAATGATTGTCATTGTTTTACCTTTATGTACAGTGGGAGAAGATGTCCAACTTGACGTACACACAAAGCGACATTGATGAAGTTCGCGAAGAATGGGCGAAATTTGTGACACCTTATTTCGCGGAGTAGCTAGGTTTGACCATTTTATGTAGTTAGTACATGCCATGGTCTTAGTTTTTTGGAATATGCTATGGAATTGTTTTTGGATAGTTGAGTAGAGCTTAACTATTTTTTCAGTAATTGTAAGATGGCTTAGCTAGCAGCTGCTTTTGTTGTAAACTTGGTGTTATGGTCCTTTGATCATAAGAACAAACGAAATGATGTATTTGTAAGAGTTGTTTCAATCAAGATACTGCATGATTTAGTTTGGACCTGTTGTGTGGTTTAGTTTGGTGATTTCTGCATATATTGGTAACTGGATGAATTGGATTTATTAGGTACTAAAATGGCTGAGCCAGGAGAATCTGCAAATTTGCAAATCCTGCAAATCCAGGATGCATGAAATAGACGACGGTTTTTGTTAAAACCCTCGTCTATTTAATGCATCCTGGATTTGCAGGCGTACCCAAAATCTTCAATAGACGACGGTCCGCTTATAAAACCCTCGTCTATAACACTGAAACCGTCATCTGTTTTGAACATAGACGACGGTTTACGGTATAATGCTTATTTCACTCACTTTATAGACGACGATTTCTAAAAAAACTCTCGTTTATATGTAAATATAGACGACGGTTAAAAACCCTCGTCTATATGCTTGCTATAGACGAGTGCCATTTTAACGAGTGTTTTTGGCATATTCGGATGACGGTTTTTAACCGTCGTCTATGACCTAAATTGGCTTAGTGTACGGACCCACTGGACTACGCATGGGAACGAACGTTCTAGCACCCCCCTTGAGTTCCAGTTCAAGGAGTACGAGTGGCGTTGGCTTCTGATATCGGAATTCAACAACCCACATAAACAGGTAATTAAAAATAATTATTTATTATATTGAATTATATTTAATACGTTTTAAAATATTTTACTAATTTGATTCCTTTGTAGGCCGTTTCCCGAGTGAACGCTCAAAACCGGCAACGCAACATGAGGAACCATCATGCCGGTTCTAGACCGTTCGCATCGTTGATGGAGGAGGCGGTCAGGGAACATCCAGAGGTCAACCGGTACGTCTATACGTACGAGAAGACATATCCTGAAGCCCATGAGGATATTGTAAGTCGTTTTACGTTTTAAAATTTAGTAAATTATATGTATATATATATTTTAAAATGTTAATTAATTTTTTTTTCCTATCAAATTAGGCGAGGGTGAAGCGGGCTAGTGACGAGGTGATGGCTGCTATAGTCAGGGAGACATGGCCTGACAGGCAAGAGGAATACATGTCCGAAGCCATGTCCCGGATCGACAGTTCGGATCTCAGCGTTGGGGCCAGGATCATGGGCACAGCCTTCCCACCGCGAGGAAATAACTTCTACTGTCGGGGTCTGGGAAAGAAGGGCGAGGGGGTACTGAAGACCACTCCTGGGTTTCAGAAAAAAGGAGCCTCGACCAGCAGCAGAACGACTCAGCTTGAGGCTGAAGTTCAGATGTTACGGGAACAGCAAGCCGCCCAAGCAGCATATACTGCCGCGAGAGAGGCCGCCCAGACAGCATATACTGCCGCTCTACAGGAGTACAATGCAGCAGTCTATGCCGCCCAGCAGGCACAGCATCAACAGATGTTCCAATACATGCAAGATTTTTCAGCTGCACAGCTTCAGGGACTTCCGCTTCCGCCCATGCCCACGCCTATTCTCTTACCTCAGCCGCGCAACCTCCCCAACAACCTCATCCTGGCGCAGATATTGATTTAGACGATATCGACTTCATTTAGTTTTTTAAGTTTATGAACAATTATTTATTTAGTTTTTTAGGTTTATGAACAAATATTTATTTACTTTTTAGGTTTATGAACAATTTATGAATTGAAAATTTAATGCAAAATGTTTATGTTACTTTTGATGGTGTGTTGTTGTTGGTTATGAAATTGTTTCTGTAATTTGCAGCTTGCTTGGATGGTAATGTATAAATTTTGTTTGGGTTTCTAGTATAAAAAGTACTATAGCCGACAAAATTTACCAAATTTCGTCGGCTATTCTAGTTTTTTTTTTCCAACAACCTGTAGCCGACGAAATTTGGTCAATTTCGTCGGCTATAAGTATTATAGCCGACGAAATATTGTAAATTTCGTCGGCTTTTATCTATTTAATTTTTAATTTTTAAAATACTTTACCCGACGAATTAACTATATTTCGTCGGCTTTTCTCTATTTCAATTTTAATTTTTAAAAAAACTTTAGCCAACGAAATATTAATATTTCGTCGGCTAAAGTCATACGTATAAGCCGACGAAATATTGATATTTCGTCGGCTAAGTGTTGGATTATAGCCGACGAATTTTCTATATTATTTCGTCGGCTAAGTGTTGGATTATAGCCGACGACGGATTTTATTTCGTCGGCTATAAGTTTAACCGACGAATTATAGCCGACGAATATGGTGAACAGGCCGACGAAAAAATTTCGTCGGCTAAGATGCTTATCCTGGTAGTGTCATATATTAGGAATATAATGTTATAATTATATCGTAGGGTTTTACTTACCAATTGTATTCCTTGTAATCTTTTATATAAACCTCCACTGTGAGATGAATAACATATCAGTCAATTCACTCTCTGATTATTATAGTTTTGATTGGATTGTCACCAAGTGTCCATTGATTTGTTCCGTCTCATTTCATCACGTGCAAGCCTTGAGTCAGGTTGCACGTAAGGGGCGTGTTGAGAGTATTGGAGAGTAATAGATCTCACATCAGAAAAGTGACAAATAAAATATAACTAATAAGTGGGTGGATCATTCTTAATTGTACCGAGGTCTTTATGGTTAAAACCCAACACCTTAAAGGTGTTGAGACAGTATCGGTACACGGATGATCCACGAGCCACGTTTGTCACCGTTTAACTACTGATACCATGTAGAAATATTGAATTGTAGAATTGTATTGCATGATCAACAAGGTTTACCGGGGTTGTTTATATACAAATCTTATAGTTAGTATTTTAGGAATAGCTAAATGTAAGGAATGAAATCAAAACAATTTATGATATATAATCAAATCAGGCTTCCTGACTTGATTTGAAGAGATTGAATATCAACATTAACAGATAGTCTTAAAAGAGATGTGGCAGTGTGGCATATATTTTAATGAAAATGGTAGATATTCTGTGAAATTCGGATACTGGTTTGTGATGGAGTTGAGGAGGTAGGATCGAGTAGTAGTGGTAGTGGGTACGATAATTTAAACTTCACAAATATTTGGAGTCTTATTTGGGATCATTCAGTTCCTAATAAAGTCAAGTTGTTCTTATAGAGAGTTTGTCATGTTTTTCTATCTTGTGCTGAGCGTTTGTTTAAACACAAGATTCATCCTCATAGTGGGTGTGATAGATGCCGGGACCGAGAGGAATCTGTCATTCATAGTTTGTGGTGTTGTCAGGTAGTTAAAAAATTATGGAAGTACAGTTCATGGAAGGAGGTGTATAAGCAGTGGCAGGTCCATTGCTTTGCGGATTTGCTAGGTGCAGTAGCTATGGATGGGGATATGAAAAAAACAGAATTATTTGCTCTGATATGTTGGTGGATTTGGAAGGATAGAAATGAGGTGCTTCATGGGAAAAAAAGGGCTGGAACCAAGACAAATTATTGAGAAGTGCATGGTTTGGCAAATTGAAATTGAAAGGGTAGGGAGAGAGAGGAGGCAAGTGAGCATATGGGGTTGGTGAGAACAATAATTTGTCTGGACAGGTGGCCACTTTGTTTTTTAATGGTCCGTGCGATAGTAAGGTTGGTATGTCTGGCTTGGGAGCAATAATTCTGAGCGGGAATGGTAATCAGTTGGGAGCTTTAGCCTTTTTCTCTTACAGTTGTATTCAAACCGCACGTAGTTGAAAGTTTGGCACTTCGGTATGGTATGAAACTCAGTAAACAAGATGGTGTTAGTAAGTTGTCTATTGTTGGAGATGCCGCTAATGGGATCAATGCTATTAGTGTTTGTGATCTTAACTTGAGCGACATAGGAGTCACGGATGCACTTGGTAGTCTGAAATCAGAGCTTGAATGGATTTCTTGGAACCATGTAAGGAAGCGGATGAATCAGATTGCGCATTCTCTTGCTAGAAGAGCTTTGAAGATGGAACAAGCTGTGTTGTTTTTACTCGGGGCCACCTTGGCTCCAGGAGCTTATTGCTGAATATCAGAGTTTAGTTACGGGTCTCTCAGGAGAGAGATACCCATTTTGATGTATTTTTTATAGTTCTTATCAATAAAGTCTTTCAAATAAAAAACTAAGCATTAAGCAATTGATGAAGGGTAAACCGGCTTATCCATAGACTTAAATCAACCTAATTGGCACCAAAGTTACCACAAAAAAATAATCTTCTCGGTGCATAACACATTAACGGTCTCATTCCATGGCATTGTTCCATAGGGAACATAGAAGCCTCCAATGGTGCAATCCTCTAATGACTTGTGTTGAAGGGGAGCTAGTCAAGGTCTTGTTCCTCGCTTATGAAGTATGAGTTTTCCATACATGAATGATGAATCTATGTTTGTTTGCATGACCTGTGTACTTCGGAGTTGGAAAACACCTCATCAGTCATCACTAGGATGTTTTGCGAATATCTTTAACAAAACAAAACAAGACCAAAGCTTATAAAAATTCACTCATTTTTGGTTGAAAGTTAGTTTGTGCCTTGCCATTCAAAGATGTGAAAAGAAAGTGATCGAATGCAGTTGACGTGCATGCATTTTGCCCCTTGCGATTTCCTTGTTATGATATTCAGGTTCAGTTCTTTTTCTTTGCAGTGACTACAAGACATCCCCGTGGTCGTGCTCATCTTCTCAGACGCAGCGTCACTCTGCTTCTTCAATATGACCAACTTGTTATTTAGTTACTCCAGCATAATTCAAAGTTGGCAGGAGATCTTCTATGGTAGTAAGTAGTAACCCTCCGACCCTGTCAATTGCAATCGAATCTGCCACAATTTTTGAAACCTATTTTTTCCTCCAAATCTATATCTTCTCAATAGTATCTCTTCCCATCAGAACATTAAGAGTGTTGAAAAAATGTTGGTTTCATTTCTAAACTTTGATGCCTACACCATTACAGATATACAGCCTCGAGAAAACCGGCAAATAAGTGACCCGAGTCACCTGACTTTATCTGCAGATGAACCATGATGTAAAGGAGACTAATGTGTTCCAAGTTAAATCAGTAAGAACCGCAGGATGTGCAGCTAACCATTGGTATAGTTCTATCCAAGGTGTTTGCCAACAAGAAGCTTTTGGTGGTTTCTAAAAGGATGTCATGCTTGGTGAAGCGTACCGCAGAAAAACAAGAAACAGAAGCTACAAGGCAACAACCTCAGAAAGCCAGGGACCAAAAAGCACAAACAACAACAAACAAAAAGGATTTAGTCATTTACGAGCGATGATTTTTCAATCAGTGCTTTGTTGATCACAGTTTTTGCTTTTCTAGATTAGATCCAAGGAGGGATATTCAAGTCGATGAAATCAGGAAACACAAAGTAAAAGATAAAATGGAGATTGATTTTCTAAACATGCTCACCAAAAGAAAGGGATGTTATCCACTGATAGGTCTGAGCATTCCGATCAACAATTAACTATAACACATTCCATGTCACATTAGCGTACACAATTCTACCATGTTAGATTGAGAAAATTTTACCACTTAAGATTTCTTAACTTTAAAATAACACATTAGTACATGAAATATTAAACTCGACAACATTTTCATATACAGTGTAACTCTATTTTTATCAATCCATATATTATTATTTTGTATTAAAATTTAAAATAACATTTAATCCTATTACATATTATTATGAAAGGTTATTATAATGATGACCGTGACCATATATGTATAAATAGAATACATAAATAAATAAACGAACCATTTTGCCTTTTAAAATATGACATTAATTTAACATACCATATAAAGAAAAACTTAATGACATATAAATATGCAAGATTTGTAATTCATGTACTAATATATTCTTTTGAAAAATTAAAAAACCTTAATTATCAATGATACAAAGTTGATGTATTGCTAATAAAATTTTCCCGACAAAATTAGATGTCAAATGGGGCACACGCACAAGCTTCAATACAAAGCAATCCCTCTAGTTGAAACAAAATGGCCGTGTTTGTTAGTAAGCAGATGTATCGTATACAATGAATATTTACGCTTCTTCTGGTTCCTCCTCTTCTTGGAGAAGATTTTCCCTATTGTCATGTGCCCAAAAACCACGTACGTCTATAAGCATGCTGGCTACAGTACCTCCCTGTTTGCATGCAAGAAGATCAGCCAATGTTATCCTTAGTGGATCAGCCGGCTTAACCATATCCCAGATTTCATCCCTCACATCCTCAATACACAACTCATAGTTTCCACCCTCAATCCATTTTTGGTGTACATCCCTGTTTCATATATCAGGAAAATAAATCTATCAGTTGACACAATTTACCAAGGAGGCCAGTGTAAAGCATATTTATAATTGTATACTGTACAATAGCACTAGAGAAGCATTAATTTCTTGAACATGTTTCTAAGAATCATTTCTCTAGGACTTCTAGATATTGCTCAGACTGCAAGCAGAAAATACTAAAGGTATTGTGTAGGGAAGTTGTATCAGTTAACATCCCATCTTATGGATGCTCCCTTCTTTACTTCCATATTCAGCCCTGCTTGGTAGCCTTGAATAGGATGAGAAATAATCTTTAATACACCAACAGCCACACAAAGCACTAGATATGTCGTAGATTCATTTCTCTACGAATCTGAGACTCCTAGATATTGCTCAAATACTACAACCGGGAAAACTAGAGGATTTCTGTAGGAAGGTCATATCAGTTAGCATCCCATCATTGGATGCTACCTACTTTACTTCCATACACGACCTGCTTGCTGGCATTATCTTTAGCACCACCAGCAGCCAAGGAAAGCACAGAATATAGTATAATCTCAAGTCCTACAGTTTTTTTTCATTCATGTCACTAATCCCCATGTGCAAAGAATATCTGAGATTTCATTCTATTCAATACAATATAACCTCATAAGTTGTTGAATATGTTCTTTAGATTCATATCTCCGAGAATCTGAGACTTGCAGGTATTGCTTAAACACTGCAAGCAGGAAACACTAGAGGTTTTATGTAGGAAGATTGTATCAGTTAGCATCCCAGTTTTTGGATGCTTCCCTTCTTTGCTTCCATATTTGGCTTTCTTGGTTGTGCTTAGAACATGGTGAAAAGTATTCGTTTTTCACCAACAGCAACCAAGCAGAGCCAGAGTAACATTTAACATCAATCATTCTACCAAATAGCAAAACAAAACAAGTCTCTTGAACTTTATATTTCAGATTCGGTTTTTCTAAATATATGCAAAAACAAGTTAACGTATTTAACTGAGAAGGTTCACCTGAAAAGAGAGTGTATATCAGCTGTTGTAAGGTAACCTCTTCCATGAAGATCAAGGCATCGAAACAAATATGTTAGACCTTCGGGAGTGTCTTTGTTTTCTAAGGCCAGGACAAAGTCCAGAAAACTTTCGAAGTCCATTTCCCTGGAATTTGCTCCACCAATTTTTCCACGCCGACAATGCTCATCAAACACTGTTGAGGGTATATCAAATGCAAAAGCATGAATAAACATCACAAAAAAGGAAAACCAAGTTGCATGATCTGTATACTATTGTAAGGAAAAAACAATGGACATCAAGTCATATTCCAGTGATTCTTTAGCATCTTCGAGTAAATGAATATGCAAAGTGTAGATTATGGATTACAAATTTTGTGCATACCTCTTTCAATGATGATTTCAGTCAACGTCCCATCTGCATAATCTCGAAGTTCTTGCTTGCTTAATGATCCATTATTATCGGTATCAAGGCCAAGGAACACGTCTACAGAAAGAATGAGGCTGCAATAAGTGATATGATTATGGTAGTTTTAAGTTTCCAGCTATCATGATCACATTTAGTTTGAGCTGAAGTGTACGAGATAGATATTTGGGTTTGGTTCTTGATCATTGGTAAATACATGACCTGTACCATAATGAAGATATCGAGAACATGAGACTATGAGAGGCTATCAAAACTAAAGGCGATCAATATGTGCCCAGTGTTGATCTCTGACCACAACAATATTGAGCAAGTCTTAAGGTAGATTTCAAAGTTGCACATGTGCTAGTCACTCAACTGCAAAGTAGTACAATGTTTTTTGTGCTTGAATAACTTCTTATGTAATGCAAAATTTGTATTCCCTCAGTATGAGTCTGACTATTGTACTATGTGTACACTGAGTAGCATATGATATAACAATAGTACATCGATAAACCGAGTAGCATATCATGAAGTAATCTGTACAACACAATTTAAGGATATTAATATCCAAGCAAATTCCTAGACAATCGTAGGAGCTCGGTTTAATACAACTGAAAACAAAAAAACAAACAAAAATCTAAACACTGAAAGATTATCAGAATAAAATCATATTATCATAATTCACAAATCCTAGATTAGTCCTATTCGTCCCCCTCTAGGATAGTTTAAGAACTTCCACAAAAAATACAGCAACTTATATGCGATAGATATTAGTTATTACGCTTTCGCTTAGGAGCAAAGAGAATTCATTCAGCATACCAAAAACACAAAACAGGCACTCATCCTTAGCCTTGCCCACCCTCACTTTAGTCTATCCCTTGGACCTTTAAGACTGAACTTGTCAGGAAAACCAAAAACAATTCCAGCATCTACATAGCAAAATGCCTTTTCTCTTTAGTGCTTGTGTAGCACAGTACCATTTTTCTTTCATATTATTAGTCATACCGAAATAAGAATGCTAAAGTGTTACATCAGGATGGCAACAGATATATGTGACAAATAGATATACTCAATCAGACAAAAGAAAAACAGGTGTATATATGGAACCTCGCAACATGCAATGAAAGTTTAGATACGAAAAAACCCACCACATATTCGCTGGGCAGATGTCATGGAGAACCAGTTTTCTGCTTGCTCATTGTCAGTGACTTCTTCCTCACTTTCCTAGTATCAAATAAAAAATCAGAACATAAAGTTAGACAAGATCACAGTTTGTTCGATGCTTAATAGTATAATTAATTGCTTTCTGGGAAATTATACACCTAATAAGACAGTTCCATATATGGCATAAAAAAATTCTGACAGATTCTTTCACAACCTACCTGGTGCAGTTCCATTAGTTCCTGGAGGCAATTACTCAATAAGACCTTCTTTATGCAGGCTTTTCCTGCATGCCAAAAACAAATTTTAAGCAATTCTTAACAATAAGGGAAAAATACATATTAAATAAAGTATTTGTTCAAGTTAGAGCATCAAAACCAAAACCTATTTGCTGTGTTTAGCAGCCCAGGATTTCATGTCTAACACAAGGCTTTGGTGACTTTAACTTTTCACTTTTGAACAGTATCAAATTTACAAAAGAGGAAAAGATAACTCAACAAACCTCGTCTATGAGGGTCACAAAAGAAGAAGAACTTCTGTGCAGCTATGCGGCAATACATGTTAAGAAATCCTGCAGGCATGTCCCGTAGTTGTGCTAGATTAGGTATGAGACCTCGTATATATGCTTCCATTTCCTAAATAGATAAAAGAAAGAGCATTTATAATTATAGCCAAAAGATTAATAGAAATGGCATATTGTTAATCTGTGTATTGTCGCTAAAGGCATAGGCTCAAGACTTGCAATGAGTTCATACATGACGTTGAAGGAAACCATCAGAATCCTCATCAAGCTCACTCATGTCAATTCTAGCTTGTGTCAGTGAAACCTGATAAAAATAAATGGATGGTAAGTAGTAATATTCATGTTCTACGAGAGAGAATGAGATAGAGAGAAATTTTATCAAAAAATGCGGTCTCATTACGTACCGTTCTCATCACATAAAGATAGAAGGGAAGAATGGCAATTCTTCCTTGATCATCTTTCTCAAACTTCATGAAATTTGAAGGGCTGAAAAAGCGACGACATTTGGGTCCTATCTGCTCTGTACATACAGAAGCAATGTGGCAGAAGTCTTCATAATTCATCTACATGATAAATAAGGGGGCTTATCAGCCAGATCTAACCACACAATTAAGAGGTGATAAGGATGCAAAGCCATAAATTGAAGATTGATAGTAAAGTTGAAGCAGATGAAACATCATAATACTGGAATAGTATACTGATCTATCATTTCCAGAAAGAATTAATATACTATTTTTTTTAAAAAAAAATAAGGGAGATATTTAAAGCATAAAGCAGATCTATAAGCAAATTAATGTGGCCAAATCACAACAGACCTTTTCTGCACCAGTTGCATCATCAATCACACAATTTTCCCTTAAGCAAACCCACATGGAATCTAAATCGTCAGCATTTAGCAAAAGATCAGATTGCTTCTGCAAAACAGTAATATACCAATAAAGCATTATACCAATTGCCTAGCCAACAAAAGAAAAGGAAAAAGAAACAGCAAAAGCAAAAGCAACATACACAGTGTATCCAAAAAAAGCAACATATACAATCAGCTGAACCAGGAAGGGAACACTCACCTTTAAAAACCGATATTTTGCAAGCCTCTGGACTCTTTGACTGATAGATCCTTCTTCTGGTTTCTAAAGAAATGGGATAAACATGAAATGTCAAAGGATGGGTACTCACAAGAATGTAAACAAAAGCACAATCAAAATCTATCAGCCTTGCTTACTCAAAATGCCAGCATAAACATGAACCCAAATACAAAACAAAATTTACCACATGCCTTCTTATAGAAACTTGGGATTGATGCAGCTTCAGCACTTTTTTGTTGCTTCTCCTTGAAAATGTCAAGCAAGATTCTCTTTGTTTCAAGCTCTACAAAAGAAAAAAGAAGCGCGCATTAACCTTGGTCATATTTCTTTGTTTCAAGTCTACAGATAAGCAAAGCAAATTACAATTGTCATTACTAACTGAGAAACTTGGGAAGGAACTCAATTAGTCAAAAAGCAAGTCGCAAGAGTCTAAAATTTCAAATTAAAATACCAAGTCAAAAAACCACAAATAACTCTTGCTGTTGGGTAGCACAAATGAACCATCCATTCAGTTAAGTACTTAAGTACCACCCAATTTCAACCATTACCTCAAACGAACCACTGAGGACACCCCAACTAGTGTGATATTGCCTTCGGAAAAGGCTAGCACTTCTAATTGGTTCTAATGGGAAGTTTCTAATAGGTACGATAAACATCTTACTAATGCTATGCTAGCCCAACACTGCTTCCAATAACCAAAGCTTAAACAACACCAGAATCTGTTCTACTGCATATTTCTATTGGTCTGCATCATCATTGCTTAGCTAACTAGTTTGACATGGGCAAACATTGAAACCTATTTCGTATTTCAAGGCACATTTGATTGAAAATGTGAGTACTGCTAATACATACATGGAAAACAGAATATACAGTAAAGATTGAAACTTGATAATGAAGATGGGAAAATGAGAGAAGAACAATACCCATGAGAGCCTCGGATCCGAGACCGGCGCCGGATCCGATATAGCGGCGGAGGTTGCGGACCCACAACATAGAAGAAGCCGGTGGGATCTTCCTCTGCGTGGTGGCCTCATGGCTTTCGCCGTCACTGGAACCACCACTGTACATCTCAAACCCAACTTGGTTTTTCCGGCGAGGTCTGAACTGCGCGGTGGAAGAAGGGAGAGGGGTTAAAGGTCGAAGCTTTGCTCAATTGCTCTGATCTAATTGGGAAAGTGAGGAAAGAGATATATGTCCCACTCCCATGTCACAAGTTCAAAGTCTACCAATGATTTTCAAGTATAAAGAGAAAATTCGAAATTATATAGTTTGAATCAATTTTTTCAGGACTAATTACCATTTGCATAAAAAAAATAAGTTAAATCTCAATTCAATAAAAATAATATTTTAAAACTTAATTGAATAAAAAATACACTTATTTGTGTCCAATTACATAATTCTTTATTAAACTATATTAAAATAATAATTTTTAAGACATTTTTACACTTGTCTATTACAATAGAGAGAGGACTTTATCGGAGCACTTCTAGACTCCGGTCGTCGGTGCCGGATTCGATCACCTCAGTTACTGGCCTCCAATAACTCAGTTTCTGATCCCAAATAACCATCAATAATTCGGTTATTGACACCTAGTAACTCAGATATTCCAATTATTGACCCCTAATAACTGAGTTTCTAACCCTCAATAACCATTAATAACTTGGTTACTGACACCTAGTAACTCAGATATTCAATTACTGACACCTAGTAACTCAGATATAATAATTACTGACACCTAGTAACTCAGATATATCAATTGCTGACTCCCAGTAACTCAGTTCATGACCCTCATGATCTCAAATTTTTTTCCATCATTGATACTGATCATTGTTATGTCACTGCTAACTAAGAATACAAAGCTCAATGACACAAGTCCACAACAAGAACACAAAGAAGTAAAAATAAATTTGACCTTGAATTCAAGAGAACAAAATTCAATTCTTATTGTCTCACATACCTCCGATACATGTCTTAAAATAGAATTAGAAAACTTCACTCAGCATAAGCCAATTTGACTTGTTTATCAAACACAAAAAGAGTGAAATAGACCAAATCTCACAACATAATATAGGCAAAGCACAAATTTCTTCTGAGTAATAAGGTCAGTAGTGGCTTCTTCTTGTGCTCTGATGCCGTCTAGAAACTCTTAGTTAAACTTCTAGGAATCGTCTACATAGCCAAAATCTAGCAGCATCGATTGAACCTCGAGTGATCGGAGGGCACTAGAGACGCCATTTTCTAATTCAGAGAGGCTACGTGACTTCAGATCTGAAACATCACTAAAGAAAAGAGGTCTTGCTCTTCATAGAGATTCCCCCGACTCTCAATAGCGATTCCCGCGACTCACACCTCCAACAAGTCAAATCATGAGGAATTTAAGATCACTGACGAACAAAATAATAAAAAAACTATGGGAAGTTTGAGCAGTAGCAGCAAGCGAGAGAGACCAGATCCATGACTTGAAGTTGATGGTTAAGATCATCCTTGAGGCTGGGTTGCACTCCGATGACGGCGACAGCACTGAAGCTAACGAAGACTCGACCGACGTTGTTATTTCTTGACAACGCCAGAGATCTGGTTCCTTTAATTTTGAACCACGGTGACAGCCAGATCTGAGCAATAGTGACGTTGACGGACTCTGTCAGTAGAGCATGAGGACAGTTACTCGGGAATAGATCCGGAGTGAGCTTCCTTGCATCCTCATCTTGATCACGACGGCTGGGTTTCGAACCGTAGTGCTGACGTCGACGGTGACGAGTCCAGTCACAGAGAGAGAGAGATGGGATCGAAGACTGGAGACTGGAGACTGGAGAGGATAGGTAGAGTGAAAAAATAGAAAAGAAAGAATAATATTGGGAGTCAGAGGTTGACACAGATGGGAGAGAGATGGCTAAGGGTAAAAAAGAAATATTATTAAAATTAATTGAGATGGGTATTAAAAAAAGTTTTTCATTTAAATGGAGATTAATGGTTGATAATTTGTATCAAATGGACATTTATTCTTTTTTCTATTAACATATAAATCCAAACACACCCCAACTTTAAGGTACAAAAAGTTTCATTAATATAAAAGTTGCTTTGCTTATAAGCTTGTGAGCTAAAAAGCCACTTATAACGGTGGAAATGAAAATTGCATCACAATTATTCATATAATTTTAATATGATTGAGTAAGGCTTTCAATCATAGCACAAGCAATTTAACCACTGACTTAAATTAGTTCACACAAACTAGCATCAAATCAGATTCCTAGATGAAAATCAACGAGGTAGGGAATTGAGTGAAGTACTAGTTGAATATGGATAAAAAGATAATAAGGGGACGTTTAAAATGAAGAAAAAAGGCTTTTTAAACCCTTGAACTTCATCTAGGATAAAAGGTTTGCCTAAGGTTACACTGAAGAACGCATACATTCGACCAACAAGACTTAAACATAATGAAGATAGAAAAATGAATTGTTTGATATATTATTTATCTCATAGTAGAGATTTACATAAGAGATTATAAGGAATACAATTGGTAAGTAAAATCCTACGATATAATTATAATATTACATTCTTAATATGACTCACGTTGACATTCTCCCTCAAGTTGGGGCATACACATCAATTATGCTCAACTGATATAGTGAGTCATAAAACGTCTTTCTAGATACTCTTTTGGTGAGTATATCTTCAAGCTGTTCTTCAATAGGGACAAAATTGAAGCTAATAATATTGACATCTAGCTTCTCTTTTATAAAATGGCGATCAACATCCACATGCTTAGTACGATCATGTTGTACTGGGTTCTGTGATATATCAATTGTTGTTTTATTGTCACAATACAATTGCATAACACTTTTGGGTTTGATACCCAAATCACATAACAGATTTCTCAGCCACAACAACTCACATATTTCATGAGTCATACCTCTGTACTCAGCATCAGCACTAGACAGTGCCACAACCTTCTTTTTCTTACTCTTCCATGTAACAAAATTACCTCCCATAAAGATAAAGTAACCTGATGTAGATCTCCTGCCTATAATATTTATAGCCCAATCTGCATCTGTGAAGCCACAAACATCAAGAATATTATTGTGTTTAGAAAACATTACTTGTCACGACCTGAATTTTAGGATACCAAAAATCTCGAAACTCGAGACATGTTAACTTTACCAACAATCTATAGCCCACTAAAGTCGCGCTCTGAGGAACTTACTACCAAACCAACGACTGCTACAAGCAGAGTTCTAACACCAACAAGTAAGCTCCTAAGCCTCCACTCTGCAAATCACCGATAATCCCAAACCTGCAAGATCAAACCCTACACCATAGATTGGTGCACCGGGTTGTAAACAATAAACCCGGTAAGTTTTTCAGCTCGTATGAGTAATTCTAAAGACAAACACGAACTCGCACCCTAAAGATACGAGAGCTCTCGAAATAAGAAGATTTAATAACAAAAGGTAAAGATTAAATAAAACAAGCATTTCCTAACAACAACTCGTACTTATCAGTTCGGCAACACTTAGTCATTCCTCATAAAGTACCCACACTACTGTCACCAACTGTGACCCTAACAAACAAACTCATACTTATGGGTTTTGCAACACTTAGTCATTCCCCATAAAGTACCCACACTACTGTCACCAACTGTGACCCTAACAAACAAACTCGTACTTATGGGTTCGGCAACACTCCCCATAAAGTACCAACTACCGTCACCAACTGTAACCCTAACAAACAACACCACACACACAAGACACTAACACAACTCTCGTCATTAAGGCACAAATCCTCAGACTAAATCACGGGGCACAACCACTTACTCTACTCTAAGTACCGCACAAGTTTCGATACGGATTTCAAGTCATAAACATCTCACCTGACACGTATACTGTGGGACAACATCGACAACTCAACCAGTCAATACTTAGCGTCATCTGATATCTCATGATCATTGAGGCTTCAACGTCAACATATGACGACCGACACACATATCCATCTCATTTAGATATTGTTTAATAATACTTCATTTTCGATAATGACGTAATCTCAAATCGTTATCACACCTTTTTTTAGTTCATCGTCGCAAAACCACTTAAAATCTTTTTATAATAAAAATCATTTTAACTTACCAATGGACCATAGTCGATTAAGTCCATTTATTTTTAAATCAATAATTTGATTTTCAAGAAAAACAATTTTACGACAATGAACCATAAATGTAATAATGGTTCCTCCATGAACCAAGTGAGATAATGCTCACCACATGAATAATATCTAACCACGCCGCTCCGTGATATATTAGCGATCTATTATAATCATATGCATATATGTAAAACTCATATATATATATATGAATATTCCCACGAATATTATCACATAATATTTTATCGGTAACAAACAATATAATTACGCCCAAATAATCATATATAAAAAAAATATGAACCTTAGTGAGATTTACTCACCTCGAAATCCCGTTGTGTCTTCTACCGCCACACGGTAAGTCCTCAACACTTGGTCAATTAATAAAACACCTAACAATATATAAAATCAACCTTAGTGTCATGCCAAAGCAATAATGACTCGATTCTAAGCGAACGTCACAATCCAATCCTCCAAATCAATCAACCATCATTTAAACGAACTCCATCACCCTTCAACCACACCGAAACACCCAACGGATTTACCCTCGATAGAAACTGAAGGTAAATAAACTTTGACAAAACACTATGCACACAAAACGATAACTAAAATCGGCAAATTATATATCAACGCGCTCGTATCGACGAGTACATAAACCTAAGACAACTCACTGCCCCTGAGGATGTCAGACTCGCCACCACCCTCAAACCTGCAAACTTCATCCAAAACCCACCTACATGCAACCACAACAACCCTAGGAAGCCTATAGGAGCAACCAGAACTACCGGACGCGCCTACACGCACAGCCACAGCCGGCGGCGCGTCACGCGCCTCCACCAAAACACCGAATTTCAACAAACTCTAAACATGAAAGTTGAAGATTAAAGTAAGAGGGACAACTTTAATACTTGGAGTTTCGATCAATTCGGACCGGAAGCAGCCCAATGATGCCCCAAAAAGCTACCTCCAAGCTCAGCCGCTCCTGCCGCCGCGTCGAGCTTCAACACTACTGGAGGTCATCCTAGAACATCTATGTCTTCCTTTCTAGGCTGGTTTCAAGCCTCGTTGCTGCCCCCAGACCGGAGTACGAGTCGGGTTAGGAGCCGGGTTTCGCCGCCATACTATTTGCCTCTAGATGTATAGTTCTAGGCTGAATTGACCCAAGTCGCCACCACAGGGAGGACGGCGTTGTCGAGAAGAAGCGAACCTGACCGGTTTCATCACCTGAGGTCGTCGGAGTTGGCCGGAAACTTTGGGTCGGGTCAACCGGGTTCGTGTCCGGTCGGCTGGAAATCTTTGATACTGAAGAGAGAGAGAGAGAGATTACGCGGAAAAGAAAGAGAAAAAAAAATTTCCCATTTTGGAAACCCAAGTTTCCTTTTATAAACTTTCCAAAATCAAAAACCTAATTTCAGACAATAATAACTTCTTCACACGATGTCTGATTCACACTTGCTGCATATCCACAGACTTGTATCGTCGAGCGCTACAACTCTTGTGAAGGAAGTTTTCTGAGAAACTTTGCGTAGCAAAAAGTCAACATTTGACCCTTTAAATAAAACGTTCCGAGCATACATTGACCCCGAACGCTTCGACACTCTTCTCGAAAATACGAATACTCTCAAATTCCACTAATTAATTTCCAAACAATATTAGAAATTAATATTTGAAATTTCGGGTTATTACATTACTCATCTCCCAAGAGCTGACTTCAAGTACTTTAAGATTCTTACAACAGCATAAAAATAATACTCCAAAACTTCATAAAAGCTTAATCCCAAGTATAGACCATTTGCAAGATTCAAAGAAATAATCAAATAAACCAATTTCATTCCCTTGTGCGTAAGAGCATCTTCCATCATATGGTATAAGCTCTAAGCTATATTGCTATATATAGCTTACCACAAGGGAATATGTCAGAGAATCTTTTTACCTTTTTTCCTCCCATTACCACCGTAAGGTATAATTTGTAAGCCATAATTTCAAATGGGCTTGCAACAGCTCTTATTTCTTTTGTCTTTTTCTTCAAACACTCACAACGACTCCTCTTAAAAAACACCCACAACGGCTAGCTAGCTAAACGGTAATGTCGGAAAAAAGGACTACCTAACCAAACATATGAAAACTCTATGTATACTTGACGCTATAACCATTTTCATTGCATTCTTCATTTCTCTTCGTTCAATTTTAGTCATCTTCTCTCTTCAATTCTAGACATTCTAGTCGTGTATTAGTTTTCCATCATGAATAATTCCCAAATATCATCATCCTCTTTGTCTTCAAACAATACTGATGATTATTATCATCAAGTCATGGCTTCATTTAATAAGGAGCAAGATTTATTGTTTCGCACATATGCGAATAATAATCAGCTTTTAGTAGAGTTCAACAATAATAAAGACGGCGAGGTTGAATCAAGGCGTAGAGGAGCAGTTCCTGGCCATATAGTTATCAATCGTAATCGACAAGCAGCATATAATCTATATATGGATTATTTTGCTGAGGTTTCGCGATTTCCAGACGACAAATTTCACAGATGATTTCGAATGAGCAAAAGCTTATTCCACCGAATTACGGAAGGGGTCCAAAATCAGGATAATTTCTTTGTGCAACAACGCGATGGTCTTGGTAAGCTCGGATTATCATCTTTGCAAAAGTTTACTGCTGTTTATCGAATGCTTGCGTATGGTATGCCAGCTGATGCCCTTGATGAATATTTAAAAATTGGTGAGTCTACTGCTATTCGATGTCTAAAAAGGTTTTGTCGAGCTGTTATAGAGGTTTTTGGGGATCGTTATCTAAGGACACCTAATGCTGAGGATGTTGTAAGACTCTTGTATATAGGTGAAGAACGAGGGTTCCCAGGAATGTTAGGGAGCTTAGACTGCATGCATTGGCGTTGGAAAAATTGTCCAATAGCTTGGGCAGGAATGTATTCAGGGCGTAGTAGATCACCAACTATTATCCTTGAGGCTGTAGCTAATTATGATCTATGGATTTGGCATGCACATTTTGGTTTACCAGGATCCAACAATGACATCAATGTGCTTGAAGCGTCTCACCTATTTGCAAATCTTGCAGAATGTAAATCTCCTCCTGTTAATTATAAGATTCTTGATAAGGAGTATGACACCGATTATTATTTGGCCGATGGTATATATCCAAAGTGGTCAACATTAGTGCAAACTATTCATGATCCTCAAGGTCCAAAAAAGTGTTGTTCGCCAAACAACAAGAGTCATTGCGGAAGGACGTTGAAAGAGCATTCGGAGTTCTTCAGTCACGGTGGGCGATTGTCAAGGGACCCGCTCGCTTTTGGGATAAACGTGTTTTACATGATATAATGACTACTTGCATCATAATGCATAACATGATAATCGAAGATGAGTGTGATCTAGCTACTCCGATCAAGGAATTTAATCAGGCCCCGGCAATAACTGTTGAGTTGGTAACTAACGAAACAACACCGTTCCAAGAGTTTCTTGCTCGACATAGGAAAATTAAGGATAAGGCAGCGCACATTGCACTTCGGAATGCGTTGATTGAACATTTATGGAACCGACATGGTATCCAGGGGTGAAAAATGTTTATTACTTTATTTTCTGCTTTGGTTTATTCAATAAATTGTTGTGTTTATTTTTCCTGCAATTTATTATGGGTATTGGCCCTATGTCCCCCCCGATTGTATGTTTGAAATTTTACAAATAACAAATGTGACTGAATTATCTTTTTACAGTTAATCATTCAACAAGCACTAGTATTATTGATCTTCAATCAAACTGTAGCATTATTGTTCACTCTATCTTAGATGTGCACTGTAGAAACAACTATCAAAAAGATAAAGATGATAAACTGACAACATATTTCAAGAAGATGTCACCATGTATCAACCGTCGGATCAGAGACTACATTTAATCTAAAACCATTAGATTTTTTTTCTCTGATTCTCATCTTATCTGTTCATCACCTTATATACACCTTCATTCTCTCAATGACTCACAACATTATTTCCTCAAACATCCTTTATAGTATTGCTCGGTTATTTTATTTTCTGCATAAGTGTGTAAGGTACTTTTTCCGAGCTCGGAGTTAATCTTCGAGAAGGTTTTGAAGAGGCCTTAATAATATTGTAATTTTAATCATTTTAGAAATAAATTATCACTTTTATATCATAATTCATTATTATGTATTCCAAAAATCATAATTCATTTTAGTTAGAGATCTAATTGAGAGAGGCAGACGAAGTGAGTGAAGTTCGATTTTGGTTAGTGAGGCGTCGAGACTCGAGAAAGAGTGAGAGCTCAGAGCTGGGGATCGAATTGAGAAACTGAGAGAGGCAGACGAAGTGAGTGAGGTTAGGGAGGCATCGTCGCGTCAAGAGAGAATGAGGTTAGATTTTACTATTTTAGTCTTTTAGATCAGAAATGAACAGACAGGATTTGCCAAGGTATATAAAAAATAGATATTTTCAATATATCAGGACGAGCTGGGTTCTTATGGGATAGTCCTGATCTCGTCTCGTCCCGTTTCAACATACTAAAATCAAGATAGGACGGGATCACAATTTTCAATCTTATCCCGTATTGTCCCGCTAACTTTCTGTACGGGACCGATACATGATTGAGATTTTGGTACTAAGTGCCCTATATACTATATGGATGTATTTTTTTAACTTTTTTATTAATAACTCACCCTTATGTATGTTGTGAGGTTTGAATCTGTGACCTCAAAGTTGTCAGTTAAACTCCTTAACCAACCAAATCACGGCTCACCGAGACACATATATACAAGTTCAAGAACTGTATACACACACACACACACATATCAGTCTCTATCCAGAGCGAATCTTCACTTTGAAATTAAAGTGTGAAGGTCCATATTTCGCTCACTTTTCGGTCAAATTTTTCGATTATAGCCAGTTAATACATATATATATATATATGTCATGATCATCTTTGCAAAGTTTAGTTCAATTTGATGATCGTTTGGTCTTCTATAATTTTGATTTACGAAAACAGTTCCGCACGAATGGTTCTACTTGAACGTTTGGTCTTCCATAATCTCACTTGATGCCTGGAAGCCGACGAGCTAACGATGCCTAGACAACGACTGTGAGGAGATCTCTTCAATGATGACGCTTGGAAGTCAACGAGCCGATGATGTCTGGACAATGAAAGCGGAGAGATCTCGTCGACGAGGCTTGCTCACAATCGATATTTGACATAATGGCGATGGATCCGTCCTAGATCCTCCAACCTCCAAATCTAAAACAACGTCAGTGATGCCTCATCAGTGAGTTCATTCCGGCCTCTCATGTAATTTTGTTCATCTCTGGGATTGAATCAGTTTTGTGAGCTTTTTTATTGGAAGAATGTGTGTTGTTTGATCTCATGGTTGTTGAATTAAGGTAGTGATTGCATCTTTTTCGCTTCTCTTTGGTCCTTTTGTTACAGTGAAGAGTATGACAGATGGTGATAAGTTTGATGGTATGTAATAAGTTTAATGGGATGTGTACAATTTAGTCCTTGCGAGTAGAACCATAGTACCACATCTCTTTTGACAGTAGCACCTCTCTTTAGTACCACATCTCTTTGGGCAGTCAACTAATCTAGCCAACTTCAAAGAATGGTTCTTACACTGTCAAATCCGGATATAACCTGTTCCATTCCCTGAATCTAAAACCCACTGGACAGTTGAGCCACTCTTCTCATAGGGTGAACCCAAGTGTCTGGTCTGCAATTTGTTCTATCCAAACTCTTCCTAAAATAAAGCATTTCTTGTGGCAAGTTGTCAACAATACTATCTCTACCTACCAAAACCTCTACCAAAAGAAAATCATATTTTCACCTCTTTGTCAGAGTTGTGGACTAGGTTCGGAAACAATTGAACATATCATACTGCTATACCCTATTGACAACTACAAGATAAATATGCAAGAGATTACATCTATTGACAAATGGATTAAGAGAATCTTAAAGCTAGCAGGTTCTCAAAAGAAGCTACATGATAGTTGTCTTACCAAAATTTCCTTCATCTATTAGAAATTGTGGAAGAGTCGTTCCTCTACCAAGGCTTCACAACATATCCTTTTGAAATTGTTTCCCGAGTAGAGCATGCAACTTTCGAATTCTTGGAAACATAGCACACAAGAATCAAGACGAGTCAGGTATGATCTCTAACCAGATTCCACTCCCTACCTCCCCCACTGCTACGTCCCATTCCCCAACTACCAATGCCATCAATCTCCAGTCCCTCTCGAATGCAACCATTTCAAACACTTTAACCTCACCTATACAAATGCCGCAAACTAACCTCCCACCTATTCACCACTCTTGAACCTCTCCTAGCTCACCCCACCAATTCCGTCTAACCAAACACGCTTTCACCGGCTTTCTTCACAAGATCATCCAGCCAGAAATTCTACCCCAGAAAATTCAAATACTACATGGACAATGCCTCCCATTGATTCTATCAAAATTAATTTCGATGTAGCTTGGACAGTTGAAACCTATGTTGCAAGGACACGGGTACGGGGACACGACACGCTGCGTCACGCCGACACAGTAAATGTCAAAAACATCATTCCCGACACGGCTTGGACACAACAAATAGAATAATATATTTAACATAAAAAAATATATATTAAAATATTAAATAAGTTCATAATATTACCAACATGATGTTCTACATAAATAAGTTCATAACATAACCAATAAATTCAGAATCCATAAATAATCATAATGACACAACACATAGCAATAGTTCTTTAAAAATAAAAACTAGGCAGCATAAACAAAAAAATGTGCAGCAACTTAGCACAAGCAGACCTCCAAAACAGCAACACCTAATAATAGAGTAATATACAATAAGATTTCAATTATTCTATAATCCATCCATCAACAATCATCAACCATCAACATAAGTAGTTGAGATAAATGCAATGACTTTAGAATTTTCCTATAAGCTTCAAGACATCATCTCATCATCAATAATCATTCTCTCTAATGCCGGTCCATCAAGGGACAAATTTACAAGCTTAAGCACATCATCACCCCTGGTTCCATAGAGTCATGCTCATCTCCCGTAAGATCCCACATTGTATCCTTGTTTTTATGATAGTTAGGATCAGCCCTGGCCAAAAGGCGAAGGTTCGTATGAACATAGACTAAATCTTGAGCTATTTTTTACTCTAACTTGTTCCTCTTCAAACCATTTATAAAGCTATATGTACTCCAATTTCTTTCATAACAAGAAGATGAACAAGGTTGATTTAGCAACTTTAAAGCCAAAGTTTGGAGTGTTGGTGTAGAAGCTCTATAGGCAGCCCACTATATTATAGGCTCAAAATAAAACTTGTTCTCCAAAGCATATGCTCTTGCATAATCACCCTCATTTAATGAAAAATAGGCAAATTCTTGAATCACTTTGTTGCGTTCTTGAGCATCCGACAATAGCTTTTGAAGACAATTCCTCCTTTCAATGGTGAGCTCAGTATCCCTATGTGGATCAAGCCGATTAGAGTCCTCTTCAAGCCATTTAGAGCTATAGTACTTAGGATTCAAAGATTGTGCCATGAAATGAAGTGAGGTGGAACTCTTAGTCCACTGAGCAATTAAGATGGAGTGAACAACATCATAAAACCTTGAAACCCCACAATGCATTGTTATGACTTGTTCAAATTCGGACATAAAAATTGTCTTCTTCACTTTCTAATGCATCACATCCCACCACTCATAAACCAAGTGAAGACAAGGTCTATCCAAATCACCCATCCTTATCATCTCATATATAGGACTCATGAATGCAATAATGAAATCAATTTGGTCCCATAAGTTGTCATCCAATAAAATTTCCTTCACCCTTTTTGCTTTTAGAGCATCATCTTCTTTATACATATCACATCTTGCACTAACCACCATTTGTTGCATGCCACTCTTCATCTCTCTAAACCTTTTAAGACTCACATAATGAGAAGCAAATCTAGTCTCGGCAACTCGGAACAACTTCAAGGCACAATTATTATTATACATAGACAAACACATGCTATGATTCAAGATGAAATTCTTTATGAACCAAACATCATTGACAACATTCATAAGCCACCCCAACTTCTGGATACACATTCTCACCTGGTAGATAGGATTTTGCTTTCAATATATCCTTCAAAACAAGATTCAAAGTATGAACCACACATGGTGTCCAGAATATATGCGGATGTTTATTTTCAACAATTAAACCAGCAGCAGCACACAGGTGCATTATCTGTCACCATTTGAACAACATTCTCAAGACCAATCTCATTGATCGATTCCAAAAGCATCCTTCCAACTTCATTTTTATCCTTATATTGGCCTTCACAATTGATTGCTTTCAACATTATAGCTCCCCTTTTTGCAGTAGCCATCATATTGATTAATGGCCTCCTTTGCTCATCAGTCCACCCATCAAAACACAAACTAACGCCGGTCTCTTTCTATGTCTTCTTGATGGGTTCTAGTGTCCGTTCAACATGACGCTTCTCACTATCAAGAAGTGTGGTCCTCAATGCATTGTACCCTGGAGGAACATAACTTGGAATTGTTGAAGCACGAGAATAAGAGCTTCGGTAGAGTGGATTCCTTACAACATTGAATGATAATCCACTAGTGTAAAACTATCTTGCAATCTCAGCACCACATTGTTGTTTTTCTTCAAGCTTGAAAGCTTTGCATAGCTGTGGACTCACTCCCCTTCTCTTTTTTACTTCACTATCCCTCTCCATCAATGGAAAATAACTTGAACCACTTCCAAACATACTTGAAGAGGGAGGTAAAGCAACCTTTTTAGGAGGATTTTCTCACGACTGCTGCTCACAAGATTCTAGAAGTTCTTTTACTTCTAGAATTTGTGCTTGTGTGATTTTGCTGCAAATCTTGATCCATTTTCTTGGGATTTTAAGCAAACGTGCTTTGACTCTCGAATGTAACCCAGTATATCCCACATTACAGATGTCACACGTGAAAGAAATATTTCCTCCCCCTGTCTTCCTTCCACCATCGTCATCAGCAACTACTCTTTTAGTGACATACTTTCAAAGATGTGCATATATATTGTCATCATCCACATTCGACTCAACACTAGATTCTGAACTCATCCTATTTATTAAACATTATAGGTTCAGAACGTCATATACTCAGGACAAAGAACTCGACATCTATGTAAAACAAACAAATTTAACAAAATCACAAAGAACTAGGCAGTTGTATTATCTGAATGCATAAACATAATATAGAAAACAAAGCTCAAAAAAGCCTACTCCTCCTAGTATTTGTAATTAAAAAATCTTACACAATTTCCCAACATGTTCATGTAGACGTAGAGTTGTCATAATCAAAGTGAAATTGCTATAAACAATACTACTCGACCTATTGAGTATCCATAAAAATTTCATTGAGAATCGATGGTAGAATTTCAGACCAACAAAGTAATGATAGATATGAAAGAAATAAAGAAATATGAAGAAGATGAAGAACATGCATTATCACATAGACACATACCTATTACCCAACGCAGTGTGCAACTTAGCAATGATTTCTTCCTCCTCTTGAGTGATGTTCTCTCTCCTCAAGTCAGTCCTCAGATAATTTATCCACCTCAGTCTGCAACTCTTCCCACACCTTAGCAAACCTTTAAAACAAATACACATATATCTCTCGCATTTAAATAAAAGAAAGGCCAAATAAAAATTTACTGAATGATTAAGGTAATTAACAAGAATGCATATATGTTTATAACAAACCTGCATTCTTAGGCAAATATCTCCAAGAGCCTTCTCCGTGGAGTTGATTAAGGTAAAAAAATCTGACACAAATTCAAAGATTCTCCATTTTTAAAGCATTCGGATTCAAATCCCAGCAAGTAATCGAATTACACAATCAAAATACACTAAACTGAATCTAAAATCTATAAAAAAATCTCCCTAAAATTCCCCCAAATCAATCCAAAACCAAACTCCGCCCTTCCGCAAATCTAAACGTCATCTATTTGAAAAAAAAAGACTCACATAGGGAGAGGATCAGGGGCATAGAGAATCAGAGAATAAGATTGAAAAATTTACGGGAAGCAGAAGTCTAGGGTGCAGATCGATAAATCAGAGCACAGAGGAGCGGCAATACCCAACCGTAATCGGAGCTCCTCTCACTTCACTTCGGTCAGAGCTTCTCTCACTTCACTTCGTCGCTTCACTTCGTCACCTCTCTTGCCTCTCTTGTCTCTCTCTGTTTTTTGTTTCTCTTTAGTTTGGTTCGATTAGGTTTTGAGGTTATCAGTTTAGTTTTTTTTTGCGAAAGGGGTGACGTGGCGTGTCACAGCCGCGTCTGCAGTGTTGTCAACGCGTCTAGAAAAGTCAAAACCGCTGGCACGCCGTGTGGCGTGTTGGTCCGGTCGCCATGTCCGGCCGCGTTGGACGCACAGACTCTCGGCCTCCAGCCGTGTCTATGCAACAGAGGGTGAAACTAACCTTAATGGGCTCAGAGTTGTTGTGAGAAATCATTCTTGATTCTCTAATTGATGGATCATATTCTGTAAGAGCATCTGCAGCGTTGGGCTGCTCCTCCTCCCTCCTCCTCCCTGCTCGTGCTCTCAAGCGAGCAATCTTTGCTCGTGTAAGAGCTTTTTAGCTCGGTCAAAGAGCAGTCGCGTAGCACGGCCCACCAATATTCCCTCTGCTCGTGCTATAAAACTCAACCGCTGCATATGCTCTAAGGTCCCAGCCCTTACACACTGTTAAAGAATATTGAAGTAATTGTTTTGACTGATTGCGGTTGTTTCTTGTTTTATAGGTTACTTGGTTTCATTAATACCAAGACATATAGAAAATTAAATAATCAAAGTCTTTCACATACAAGACTACAAGAGAGGATAGTCAGAAATTTCTATCCCCCCCCCACTTGCTGCAATAGCAGGCATCAGATCCAAACAGCTCAGATTTGGGTTTAAGAGAGAAAATCCAGCCTTTCCATACAAAACCTCACAGTCTGATTTTTTTTGGGTTTGGGGGACCTCTTAATATACAGCCTACAAAGTATAGGCTTGCAGACCATGCCAATCATCTTTTTCAATCCCAACCCACCTTTTCATTTTCAGAGACAAAACAAGTCCAGGAAAACAAACAAAATATATTAATAAAATGAGAGAGAGAGAGACTTACAGCTCAATGAGAGCCATCCCCACCATTTTTCTCTTGTATACAGCTCAACCCAAATGCTGAAAAATAGATATATACAAAAGCAGGGGAAGAGAAGGAAAAAATTTTGGGTTACCAATTTTTGCCAAAACAGACTAAGGATTCAATCTTGGGAAATAATACCAAGAACATGTAGCCATGGAAACTGAGCAGAAGACTGGTATGGTAAATAAATGTGTGTTGTTGGGTTGGATGCATCAGCTGTCATGATAAACCCCATTCTGATGAGGAATTGAAGAGACCCTTCTTTATACACAAATGGCAACTCCCCTATCTTTATTTCCAGATCAGATGACAGAAAAAGAAGCTAAAAGGAGAAGGTAGACCAAGAGTGAGTGAATGAGAAAATATTAATGGAATTGATACTGTAGTAGTAACTAGTATCTACCTCACTTCTTTTTGTTTTTTTTTCTTTTCTGTCTTTTGATCCCTCTTCAATAATTATGTTTTCCAGTACCCAACCAATTCAAGTCCCTTTCATAACAGTCCACATCTGCATAGTAAAACCATATGTAAATTCACAGTTGGAAGCTATATCCCACAGACTCACAGAGGCACTGATTCTTCAAAGATTTTTTGTGTTGCTTGTAAGCTTGATAATTCCTTGGCATATCCAGTGATATCTATGTAAAGTGTACATAGGTTGTCTGTCATCATCTCTTTAACTTGACAATACCCTTTTTTTAGGTTCATTTATTCTGCCTCAGATAGTCAGATGGCAATTAAAGAGTCTGAAAATTACAGTGACTAAACATGAAGTTTGCTGTTGTAATGCCAAATCTGAACCAACATGAAGTGTGACATCAGTGAGAGAAGAGGGATAGTAATTATTTTGCTTTATGAACGCTACCTGTGAAAAAATGACTACTTTTAAGTTTTAACTCTCATCGATCACTCTGAACAGAGGGAGGGAGTGAGGTGGGTACATGTTCATGTAGAGGGGCCTTCTCCAATGTCATTTTTTGTTGAAATGCTGAACCACAAGACTTGAACAGCGGCAGCAGCAGAAAGGTGGGGTATGCAATGAAAATAAAAAGCATAAGAGTTGTCTTCTGATCTGTTTGTTTAGATTTTAGCAGCAGCAGTTTTCATCACATACCAAAGTTCTTGCTTCCTAAGTAGATACTTTGAGATCAGCAAGTTAACATCTCTGAACATTTGTCGGCACCAAAACCCCACTAGAAAGTGCTCAAATGACACTCTAACACTAAATTTTAGTTTTCTCAAACCATAAAGACCACTTGATCTCTCTGAGTAGTGTAGTTGCTATAGAGACCGGTCTTTAAAATCTCAGCCTTATTGAAATACTTGGCTTGACTGCTCTTTTGGTTCTTCTGCATTATCATCACAGGCTCAATGTTTAGGTCTGCTGCTGGAGAAAGAAAAGGCTCTAAGACATGTTAAAGTCATCTTCTGCAGCCATAGTTGGAGGTGCTGTTGGGGCACTGGCCTTGGCAGCAATCGTCGTCGGATTGGTGTGGTTCTGCAAGACACAATGTGATAAGCATTTCTCCAACAAGAACTCGGAGACTGGTTCTTCAGATCCATCTACACGTAAGATTTTATGCAACATTTTGGCTAGTGTGTTTGAAAAATTTGTTAATCTGATGTCTATGATACCCTTATTTCCAACATTGTCAGTTGAGCTGAATAGGGGTGGACCTAGTTCAGCAAGGCACTTCATAATGAAGGAGTTGGAGCAAGCTACCAAGCATTTTGATGAAAGCAGTCTTCTGGGATTTGGAAGTTTTGGCCTTGTTTATAAAGGTTTGCTCCTTGATGGAACGGTTGTGGCTATCAAAAGGCGTCCTGGTGCTCCTAGACAAGAATTTGTCTCAGAGGTATAACTAGTGGGGGACATATCATAGTGTTCTACACTCTATATGTCTATGCATTACATTTTATAGCTTCTAGTTACCTAATGAACCATTCTATGCCTAAACTGGCTATGGCGTTAAGGGACACTTCCTTTCATTGTTCATAATGATGAACAACTATGCATAACAAGAACAACTATGAGAACTACATTATGTGTTAACAGGTAACATACTTGTCGGAGATTCACCACCGAAACTTAGTTAAAATACTGGGATACTGCCAGGAAAGTGGATTTCAAATGTTGGTTTTCGAATATTTACCAAATGGAAGCATTTCCAATCACCTATATGGTATATGTCTTTTTACTGATCACACTGGTTTTCAAATACTATTGATGCATATATACTTATGCAAGTTACATTATTATGCTCCTTCTCTGGCAGATACTATACAGGATCCATCAATTAAGCTAGAGTTTAAGCAACGGCTATCCATAGCTCTAGGGGCTGCTAAAGGTAGAGTTAGCTCATACAGGAACTGTCCTAGACTTAATAGAATTGAGAAAGAGTCATTTTAGTTGAAGGTTTTCTGGTTTCTTATTCGGCAGGTTTATGCCACTTGCATGGCCTAAGACCTCCAATCATACACAAGAACTTCCAAACTTCCAATGTCTTGGTTGATGAGAACTTCATTGCTAAAGTTTCAGATGCAGGGATTGCAAAACTACTTGAAAAGATAGAAGAAGCAGGTCCTTCTCACACATCCAGTGTCAATTTTTCCCAAGATCCAGAGTAATTGAATATCTTCTGAATGAACTCTGTTTTTTATAATAGGGAATGCAAAGCTGAATTTTTCATCAACACTTGGGGTACTCATGTATATGTGAAAATTGATATAGGGTTGGACCATCTGAGAGTGCTTCCTCTGAAGCGAGTGATGTTTACAACTTTGGTGTTTTCCTTATGGATCTTATAACTGGACATGAGGCTTTGGATATTGGCTCCTTAGGATCTAATGAAAGTTTATTTCAATGGGTAAGTTCAAGTACTTTCACGGTTTGTTTTCTGATTCCTCTTTCAGTGCCTTGTAGAAACATACATTGTGTCACATAACAAGGCAGATTATGGAAATTTCTACCCTAAGTACAAACAGTTGTCAATAGGATAAGACTATTCATACGACATGCCCAATCACATTACTAATCACAACACTTATGAAGTAAGAACAGCAAAAAAACTCGCGCATGCGACTTCATTCCCACTTCTGTTATACAATTTTGCATGTACATCTCCCGTTGATTTCCTACTTGTAGTTGCTACTGGTACTTAAGGTTATGCAATGCGTGATTGAAGTTTTTTTCCTTCATATAACTATGTAGGTACAATCGCGGCTGAGTTCAAACAATTTAGTGGACAGTCGGCTTGCTGGAAGTTTCACTATAGAGGGAATGAGGGATTTGATTAGGCTGACACTACAGTGCTTGAGTTTTCCAGGAGAAGGGCGACCCAAGATGGAAATGGTTGTGGTTGAGCTTGAGAGAATTCAAGAGAAAGAAATGGCAATGACAACAGTCATGGGTGAGGGAACTGATACAATCACTCTTGGCAGTGCACTGTTCACTTAAATCTGAATATTGTGAAAAAGTGTATTGATCTTGTTAATATATGCCTTGAACCATCCATCTGGGGGTACCAGCTATTCGGGGTGATGCATCTGGTACATCTGTTATCTGTGAGAGGATTCAAGTCAAGGTGGAGATTTGTTAATATATGCCTTGAATCAGCCATTTGGAGGAACCAGCCATTCGGGGAGGATTCAAGTCAAGGTGGAGATTTGTTAATGTATGCCTTGAATCAGCCATCTGGAGGTACCAGCTATTCTGGGATCTCGCTGTCCGGTCAGCGATTTGGGGTCCAGGGCAACGCGCCCTGGATTGGGGGTTCGGGGGCGCGAGCGGAATTATTCCCGCGAGCGAAAGTCGCGCGAATGATATTTCTCCCGCGACCGAAACTGCCCCGCGAGCGACAGTCGCGCGAACGAGAGTCTCGCGAACAACAGTCACGCGAGCAAGATTGTGTTCTTTGTGTCATCGAAGGGCAACGCCCCCAAGGCCCACGAGTCCCTGTTATGCTGGGTTATGGTTTCCTATTGGATCTAGTATATAGGGTTTAGAGTCCCTGTTATGCTGGGTTATGGTTTCCTATTGGGTTTAGTATATAGGGTTTAGAGTCCCTGTTATACTGGGTTATGGTTTCCTATTGGGTTTAGTATATAGGGTTTATGGTTTAGTATATAAACGACCTAAACCTAATTGTATTGAGTACTCTCGGAGTACTCGGTGGTTGTGTTTCCTCAAAGATAATAAAACTGTTCTCGTCTGGTCGTGGACGTAGCTAACATATCGTTAGTGAACCACGTAAATCTGTGTTCTTTCTTCCGTCCGTTATAACAAACTGGTATCAGAGCCCAGGAGGGGTTCGAAATCTGGGAAGAGAGATGTCTGGGCTAAACGTGAAGATTGATAAATTCACGGGGAGAAACAGTTTCAGTTTATGGCAGATCAAGATGCGAGCCTTGTTAAAACAACAAGGGATGTGGGCGCCGCTTGTGAAGAAGCCGGGGGATCCAGAAATCGCTGAGATGGCCAGTCTGGAGGAGAAGGCACACTCGACAATCTTGTTGTGTCTTGCAGATGATATAATCACCGAGGTCGCAGAGGAGGAAACTGCAGCTGGTCTGTGGTTGAAGCTTGAGAGTCTATACATGACGAAGTCTTTAACCAACAAGTTGCTTCTAAAGCGACGTCTGTTCAGTCTGCGAATGGAAGAAGGCACGACTCTAAGAGATCACTTAGATCGGTTAAACACAATTCTATTAGAGTTGCGTAATATTGATGTCAAAGTTGATGATGAAGATGCTGCCCTAATTCTACTGGTATCTCTACCTTTGTCGTATGAGAATTTTGTGGATTCTTTTATTGGTGGGAGAGATACAGTGACTCTGGAGGAGGTTAGATCATCTCTTCATACTAGAGAGATGCGTCATAAGGCCACCGGTACAAGTTCAGACAGTCAGGCTGCTGGGTTGGTAGCCAGCGGAAGGATGGGACAGGGAAGCTTGGGTGAGAAGAAATTCAAGAAACAAGTTTCAAAGAGTTCCAAATCTGATGATGTCTGTAACTACTGTAAAGAACAGGGACATTGGAAAAACGAATGTCCAAAGAAGAAGAAGGAGCATGAAAAAGCATCAGGTACTGCTGTTGTAGCAGAAGATGACATCAATTCTGAAGAGGATTTGGCCTTGGTTGCAGATGCAAGCTGTTAGTTGCCCTTTGGGGGCAACATCTGGGGCAGTGGAGTGCATCTGGTACATCTGTGTTACTTCCGAGGCAGAGAAGTCATCTGGTACATCTGGCACTATTGGAGTGCATCTGGTACATCTGTGTTACTTCCGAGGCAGAGAAGTCATCTGGTACATCTGGCACTATTGGAGTGCATCTGGTACATCCGTGTTACTTCCGAGGCAGAGAAGTCATCTGGTACATCTGGCACTATTGGAGTGCATCTGGTACATCTGTGTTACTTCCGAGGCAGAGGAGTCATCTGGTACATCTGGCACTATTGTGGTGCATCTGGTACATCTGTTAGTACATCTGAGGCAAAGGAGCCATCTGGTACATCTGGCACTCTTGTGGTGCATCTGGTACATCTGTTAGTACATCTGAGGCAGAGGAGCCATCTGGTACATCTGGCACTATTGAGGTGCATCTGGTACATCCGTGTTACATCTGAGACAGAGGAGTCATCTGGTACATCTGGCACTATTGTGGTGCATCTGGTACATCCGTGTAACATCTGAGGCAGAGGAGTACATCTGGTATATCTGTTATCTGGTAGAGAAGTTATTTGTACATCTGTTAGCTGGTACATCTGTTATCTGTGAGAGGATTCAAGTCAAGGTGGAGATTTGTTAATATATGCCTTGAACCATCCATCTGGGGGTACCAGCTATTCGGGGTGATGCATCTGGTATATCTGTTATCTGTGAGAGGATTCAAGTCAAGGTGGAGATTTGTTAATATATGCCTTGAATCAGCCATTTGGAGGAACCAGCCATTCGGGGAGGATTCAAGTCAAGGTGGAGATTTGTTAATGTATGCCTTGAATCAGCCATCTGGAGGTACCAGCTATTCTGGGATCTCGCTGTCCGGTCAGCGATTTGGGGTCCAGGGCAACGCGCCCTGGATTGGGGGTTCGGGGGCGCGAGCGGAATTATTCCCGCGAGCGAAAGTCGCGCGAATGATATTTCTCCCGCGACCGAAACTGCCCCGCGAGCGACAGTCGCGCGAACGAGAGTCTCGCGAACAACAGTCACGCGAGCAAGATTGTGTTCTTTGTGTCATCGAAGGGCAACGCCCCCAAGGCCCACGAGTCCCTGTTATGCTGGGTTATGGTTTCCTATTGGATCTAGTATATAGGGTTTAGAGTCCCTGTTATGCTGGGTTATGGTTTCCTATTGGGTTTAGTATATAGGGTTTATGGTTTAGTATATAAACGACCTAAACCTAATTGTATTGAGTACTCTCGGAGTACTCGGTGGTTGTGTTTCCTCAAAGATAATAAAACTGTTCTCGTCTGGTCGTGGACGTAGCTAACATATCGTTAGTGAACCACGTAAATCTGTGTTCTTTCTTCCGTCCGTTATAACAGATCTGTTGTTGGTGTTGGTTGGCTTAGGCAAAGCTTAAGGTTTACCACTTAGCACCTACACAAACAAACTGGGCAAGACCCAAATTAGTGTAAATGTAGGTATCGATTTTACACTTATTGATGCAGTAGTAGCAATTTGGTTAGAAAGATTACTTGCATACACTTGCTTCTGTATCCTTCTCAACATTAGTACAAATCAAACCAACTGATACCAGCTTGGCTTAGTCGGTAGCCTTACATATCCAACACCTAAACCCGTCACTATCAAGCAATAATATACTACCACATTCTTGAGAGCTATAATGTAACTAACAAGATTGTGAGAAGCAAGATTCTAAAATATGTTAGACGCTAGTCGGGCGGACAGCCAGCGTCTAGCGTTCAAATGATTAATCGGACGCTTTGGCATTGTCTAGGCGGTTTTCCATTTTTTATATATTTAATTATTTTTATGAAATTAAAGTAATAAATAATGAATATTAATCACATTTTTTATTTAGGAAAATAATTCATCTTTTAAATTATTAAGTATTCAGATTAGTTATCCTACAGTTTCCACTCTTTATTTGCCTAGTCAACGATAACAGGAGAGAAGTCTCCTGGTCTTTATGTGTAGCCTAGTCAACGATAATAGTTGGCTTACTTAACTACTGTCCAGAAGTCAGAAGGTTAAATAATTTGCAGTCATCGAAAAATTTACTAATTGTATAAACCAAATAAACATTCCATCTCATATTTGAATATCAGAAATAGCTCATCAAACTAATGAGAAACTGTCAAACTAGTGCCTTACCTGAAGGTTGAGGGTATGTTGTCCTTCCCCCGGCCATCATTGATCTCTCCTCAAAGGTCCTCTTCAATCAAACTCAGGTCCTCTCCAAGCGAATTTGGACAGTTCGTTGTGTTGGGTTAGTAAGGAGTCGTCGAGGCAGAGGCGCATGGTGAAGTTGACGGTGGGTTGGTGTCAGAGTTGACTGGGATGACTTTGGTCTTGGTCTTGCCGGTGTGAGTGTCGCCGTCGAGGGAGACCACGGCGTAGAAATCCATTAGGAAAATTGTAAGAACCAAAATCTCATCTCTCCTTCGTTTGGAACATAACCAGAACCAAGTGAAAAGCTGACAGAGGGAGGAATGAAAGAAGAAAGAAGAAAGAAGAAGATGAAGAAGAATAAGAGATTCGACAAAAAAAATGTGTGAGGAGGAAAAAATATTTTTACCTTTTATACGTCAGTAAATAGATGCGTTGTGAGGAAAATTGGTTTCGGACCCTTCGTTCGTAGCGAAAATGGAGTTTAGATACCACATTGGTAATGAAGGAACATAAAAAATGGGGACAGAAGATTTTTTTCCCTTTTTGCAAAACGTAAGGATTAATAAGTTCTTCATTTTGCTAATCGGTGACCATGGTGATTCTCAGTATATTGCAATTCCTACTCAATTAATCCATATATACCATTATTTATTTAATAGCTATTTTGTATTTTATCGTTCTTTGCCAATCCAAAAAATTTAAATCAAATATAGACTCTAAAATGCTTAAGATTGGTTCTGGAAATACATATGCAAAACTTGAAATTGTTGCAAAGAAATCAATTAATGTTAGAAATTATGGTTTTGATTTGTGATTTCTTAGCTTGCTAGGATCTGATAAGGACACAATTGGTCAGATCTCATCTTTAACATCTTGACAACACGTTGTTAAATATGAGAATGTTATTACTTCAAAAAAAATGTGATTGTTTTTTAAGGAGATAAAGATGAGATTATTAGATGAGAGTATTCGGGTAACAAGGTGTATTTAGAATTGAAGTATCTTAAAAAGAAAAATGGAGGTGCACTAAGTAATGGAGATGTAAACAACAAAGTTGGAGGTGCAACTAGAACTTATGTTTTGGTGTATTATAAAAAATACTTATGTCCAACATTTTTCTAGTTAAACTTCAAACTCATGAAACTTTATTACAACTGTTGAAAATAGAAAAGGAAGAAAGAAAACGGCTTAGTATAGGTACATATTATTAACAAAGCAGTTATAATCCATGATGATGTTGTAACAAAAATTGATACTGATGTACAACGCTTGCTGATTTGTAGTTCATACTGGAGCTACTAGTTCCGTTTATGTAAACAAGCCATCGAGGCAGACATAGAAGCAATTGTTTAAAGACGATCATCTACGAGTAACTTGCTATCAATCTCTTAATGATGTGATGGTGTATTTGAAGCTCATCAAGATCCTACATAGCAGATGGATTTCCAAGCAGAGCAAGCCTCTCTCTACCATGCCATTCATCCATATAATACCTCCATGTTGTAACAACAGCAGCTCTAGTAAATTCACAACCAATATATTTATGTAACATTCATGATTCATGTTTAGTTAGAATGGAAATAAGGGTTGGAGTTTCTCTTTTCTAGGTTGGGACTCGGAGACTTGGGGAGCAACTATCATGGTCTATGCCATATAACTAAGACAGAGGACGAGTAAGTGTCACCCACCCCTTGGTCTTTCTGACAGTTTGACCACTCTTTATCTCTCTTTAGTGAGTAATTCTGCTGCCCTTTAGATTATGTTACTATTTTCTTCTAGGGGTTCTTCTATTCTGAAAGTGCATCCTACCACCTGATTCAGTGGTCGAGTCGTCAGTCGAAGGAGGTTGAGGAAAGTAATAACTAGGGAAAGGTGGTTGTGGAGGATATCCACCGGCGAAATGTGGTTGTGGAAATCCACTAGTGATAGGTGTTTGAGGAAATCCACTAGTAGTGTTTGCTTACCTCTCTGTTATCTCTTTTTGTTTTGACCGTCAATAGTCTTGTCTAGGCCCCGACGACATAGTATTTGGACTTTTATCCATAATCTTTCCCTCTCCTTTTGATACGATCTTCCCTCTCTTGGAGTTTGAATTGCTTATTCCGAAGATCCATTTGCAATCGCATGTATTCTCATTGTTGTCGCTCTTGCAATTGTCTTGCATATGTCTCGTCTCGTTTCTCCCTCAATTTCAGTACTGATGATTGGTTGGTTGCAATCGTGACAACAACGGATGTCATGGGGCACACATCTTTGGCCGCCTTCTTTCCTTTCCGGACGGCTTCTTTTGTTGTCTTCCTTCTAATAGGCCTCACATTTGGATTCAGGGTACCTCATCATTATCTTGGGCCAAGTTGATAGGAGGTTCATCAAAATCTTCATGTTGAGTTGATATTGTGAAGCCATCCTTTCGGAATCGTCTCCCGTTAATGGTGACTAATGCATCTCTATGTTATTAGGAATGTCTTGGCAAATTTGAAAACCTTCCACATCGTCATAGCAATCTTGCGTCTTGAACTCCTTTTGTTTCTTTTTTTTATCCTAGTCATCTCTTGCATCCATGTATTTTGTGTTCTTTTGTACTACAAATTAATGAATAAAACTATAATTAATAAAATGTATGACATACAAGATAATTTATGACATATAAGTACATATATTGAAACATAAATGCAATAATTATTTCAACATATATAAATAAAGTTTAATATTCATACCTCATCAACGAGAGATGAACCACTCTTTACCCAAGCTTTAGCTTTGTCTTATTGCACAATGTCATTGTAACAATTCTATTCTAAGAGCTTTCCACCTCCTTATCAATGCACTTAATGTTCGAGGGTAGCCATCCGGAAAATTGTCGAAGTGGTGCTTGAGAACATTATCCAAAAATTCATTTTTACTTTTGATTGGTGCCCTTTTCCGCATCGTGGCTAACAAATCTCCACGACTTGTACAATTGGAGGTCTTCATCGGTTTCCCAAAATTTTCTATCGAGGAAGTAGATCCATTGGCCATGAATTGAAAGAATAAAGAAGACGAAAGCTATAGGAGAATGAAAGAAAATGGATATAGAACTATGGTTCACAATTTTTTGTGTGGGGTGAAAAAAATAAAGGAGGGTCATATGTATTTATAGAGAATTGTATACATTTAATTATTTTATTATTTCTAGCCGTTGTGGGATTTTTTATTTAATTAGATTCATTTAATTAGAAGAAATAAGCTACAGTTGGGATGTTTTTATATTAAAAAAATCATTTTGAACCGTTGGAAACACAACGGTAACAATATTTGCTTGTTTAATTGCAATCAACGATCCAGATTAAAGGACCGTTGAATTTGAAATGAAAGGTAACGAGCTCAGCTGCTGACGCGTGGCCCAAGTGTTGAATTAGCATTGCTAGGCGACAAAAACTCGTCGCACATGCGCAAACGCTTCTTACATTGGCTTGTCCGCTATACGTGCTTGCCTTCTCGTGTGCACCCACCACTAGCGCGCTTCATATGGTCAAAAATTCTCTAAGCCTCATGAAACGAGCTGAGCTGGAATCGGTCACCTGGGTCTTCAAAAATGAAGACCTAGGGTCACAGGTCTCATTGACCCAGGTGAAGACTTGAGCAAGGCCTGGGATAAAAAAAATTGTGGGTGGAGATGGGTTTTTTCAGCTGGATCTTCATTTGAGATGGATGATGGTTTGGGTCTCGTTTTTGCTCCAAAGTGGACTTGCTCTTAAGCTCGTATCGGTCTTTCCGTGATTTAGGTGTACCCACTACGAAGATCTTGATCTTCTTCCCCCAAGTCACCATGACTTCACCAAATTCCCCACAAACCACAGCTCGACCTTGACACGTCTGGATTTTCTAGGAATGGTTAGTCTGTGCTGATTGATTCTTGGTGATGTAGCAACAGTGTCCACGTGTTAGGATTGCAGGCCTAAATCTCAAATAGTAGTCCGTACAAACATACCAGCTTTGGTATTGGGAACTTTAGGCGATCGCTTTCCTACTTGCCTAGTCTTATGCTCAAATTTCCAAATCTTAATGCAGTGTCATGGTGACTCAAGCGTCCTTATTTGGATGCGTTATTCACTAAATTTAAGCACATAAATACGTGGAAGAAACAAATTTACAGATTCATCTAGTAACGAGAAGTGAACCGGGAACAAGGGGCAAACTTATTATCTATACTCACGTCCTTAAGACTGTGAGGCTTAATGAGAGTAATGCTAATGATGCCAGTGTAAGCATCAATAAGACCAGGAAAGCATGGATTTGCAGCCTAAACAGAAGGACTGGTCTTTCATTTCATGATGATAAACAATAAGAGAGCACAGGCAGTGGTCTGCCACATTGGAATTTAGGTCAGAAACCAATCATAGCAGCAGCATGCTACAACACCCAACGCAGAAAACATAATGTTCATTCACGCGAACAAAATTGCATGGGCAACACCTTAGCTATAACACCACTAGTTTAGTATTATCTCCAAGGAAACAACCAAAAAACAAAGAAAATGAAGCAATTGAAAACAGACAAGTATTGTGTGCATAATGCCACTGATGATTAGTGGAAGGACACGAGAGTGTTGTTCTACCCAAAAAGTGAAAAACGAAGCCGAAAGTTGCTAAACCACAAAGGGCTAAAATCTAACATGGGATATGGACATTGTTGAATCAAAGAGACCACTAATCCCTCCTCAGTATATCTCTCTTCCTTTGTCAAGGTCCAAGTTCTATAACACAAAGACACATCCATCTTTTTCCCTAAAACCCGGGAGGACCTTTAGCCCTAATCAAAAGAGTGGGGTGTGTCTGTGTATGTGTTCCAGTTTTTGAGGATTGTGCGAAATTCTCATTTGACTCTAAAAGAAAGAAAACTGGGAACAAGGGAATCACAGTGACACATTGAGACACAGAAAGAGAGGCCCCTACCCCATCATAGAGATTTTTTTTATCAATCTTAACACAATTTGAAAGCTCATCCAGTTTAGGGAAATCTAAGTATTTTGTCTAGTTGCTGGTATTCCATCCTTTCCAACTAGCAACACTTTTAAGATGCAGCTTGACTATGACTGAGACCACCTTTCTGCTTATACATGTAAAAATGCATAAAACATTGCAAAAGAGGCAAAAGAAACCTTGATTTTTCATACATAATGAAGGTGGGGTTTAGGGAAACAATTTTATGTAATTGGGTTTCTTTCAAATCCTTTAGTGGAGGGGTCAAGAAACATTTTTTGTTTCTTTGAAAAGAAAAAAAATTAGTCATCAATTTTCTATATCACTCTTTCTCATTATTTATACTTAGGGTTGAGGATCATTATAGAATGGCAACAGATCATGACAAGGATCAGTGGAAAAAGCATTGCCAAAATCTGGAAATGCTAAATGAACTGAAAATTGGTTGACCCATTTGATGTTAGCATTAGTTTATGACATTCCCAATGCCATTTAGGCAGGATGAGGTTTAATCAAAGAGAACAAAGTGTAGTTTTCCTTATTGGAAGTGCTGGGTACTTAAATGGGATTAAAGTCCCCACTCAGCTTTTGTTTGGGCAGTTTAATCGATCAAACCTTGCTTTGCAAGTGTATTTTTCTTGTGATTGCCGTTCTCTGATTACTTTGGGAGTTCTGAAACAATGACCCATGTCTTAATCAAACTATGCTGTGCTTCTTTTGAAGTAAAAGATGCTACTTAAGATGGTACCTTGTGTTGTGGGTAACTACTACTTAATAGTAAATATGATCATCTGTTTACTGCATCCATTTTTTCTCCAAGTTTACCATTTGGATTCTCTATCACTTTTCATTATTTGATCCTTATGTAAACACGTAATAAAGTTTAACGATTTCTCAAACTTTTACCTGTTTCATTGTCTTCTTAAATAACTTTAACTTATATGTTTCTTTTAAACTTGAACTATTTTCAGTCTACATCGGATTGGTCAGCCTCTGTTAGATTGATGGGGATTTAGTGATTTACTAGATCCTTTCCTTGATTTTATCTCCCAAAGTTCTGTGTTATACTCAGTTTTAGTTATTAAAACACCAACGAAGTTCAAACTCACAATAATTGTTGAGGGCATATGTAATTGGGAAAGCTTCTTAAGAAGTGCATGTTGCTAGATATTGCAATATGAAGTCTTTATGACAGTACTGCTAAGAAACCCTTAGAAATTATTTTCTGCACAAGTTCTGCAGAAAGGATCCTTTAAAACTAGATTAGAGCCGGTGGATGAACTTTGAAACTTGTTGGAACTAGCTCCATGAACATCTTCTATTAAAGCCTAGCAAGCTATATTACTTCACACCCTTAATGGTCAACTGCATGATTTCACTCTGCATATGGCTTAGGTAATTACAATTTCTACTGCTACCAAATAACATTATAGTTTTGGGGGCATATAGACCAACACAACGAAACAAGCATATAAAACTTAGAGAAATGGGGCGTCATGAGGAGAAACCTAATGTTTATGTTATGTGGGGTTGTTTCCATGATGCTGACAGAAAAATCGTCATAGAATATGCTAATTTCCTTCATAATTTTTGGTTTATTAGAGAAAATCTGAACTGCTCCGTTTGAAAAACCATGAAGCAGACAAGTAACAAAGAATTTGGTTTGCACAAAATGCGGTTTTGCATGTGAATAGTGGAGATGAATTTTCGTTGGTACATAAGAAGTTCAAGAAAAACTAAATCAAACTCTTCATTAGGAGTAGGTGCAACCAAGAAGCACTTTAGCTGGTTTCCTCTTCTGGTTTTATAATCCAAACTTCTCCAGGATTCTTATATATCATCTACCAGTCATATTCATTCAAGTTCTTCGAACTTCTAACTCTTAAAACTTTGACATTTCAACTTAGAGTAATGGCCCTAAGAATTTAACCCTAATATACTAAGGATCCATGGAGCTTTCAAGAGATTAGGCAAGTTGATTAGGTCAGTTTTCTTGTAGCTCCAGACATGACCTAATCACAGTTATAAGTCAAAGTCATGGTGTTTTCTTACTTCATAAGGCTTTTTTACATACAAGTGATGTAATTATTAGATCACTAATGACATAGTTAAATTACAAACTATGGCCATGCAATAAGAGAGATTATATTTTTTAGGGTAGCTCTTATTGGGACTTGGAGGAAAGTGACTGTAGCTAGAGAAAAAAAACACAGAGCAGTTAGTAGGCTCCCATTTTGAGTTTTTGACAAGTACTGCTTGCTGGTAATCTACATTTTCACCTACAAGTTCTAGCTTATTATTTTCTGATTTGAAAGAGCTATAGGGTTAAATGGCAATGAGAGAAGGAAAGATTTAATGAAAGTAGGTGAAAAGGGAGAGAATGGTCTTCCACAGAATGACATCTGCAATGTCTCTTTCCTTTGCTCCATGATTTTTACATCAATCTCATACAGTCTTTGAAGGTGATCTCACATCCCTTGTTTGGATTTTGTATGCTTGAATGTGCTTTGGTTTTAATCATAATCGTAACAGTGTCACATTTTTTTTAGTGTAATGTCGCAACTTTTAGATTTGTAACACACGATTAAAATGAATTCAAACATACCCATCTATATAGTAGAATATTCAAATCTTTTAAAAAAACTATTTCCATTTCAAAACCAAAACCCATACTTTCTCATACCTTTGCCTCTATATATATATATATATATATATATATATATATAACCCATCACTTTCTCATACATTTGCCTCTCTATATATATATATATATTTTTATCATCCTGTTGAAGCCAAGGACTAAAATATCGACAATCATAGAAATTTCGGTTGTTCAGAAAATAGATATTGTGATGGATATATCAAGAAATTATCGAATATCGATGAGATTTTTTTTAAATTTATATAAAATGATATATTTAATTAAAAATAAACTAAATAAAAAATATCAAAAAAATATAAAAATTAATATTAACTTGTAAAATTTAAAAAATATATCAAAAATATTTTAGATATTTAAAACCTTTAAACAATTTTTGCAGTACTACACCACTCCTGTAGCCTCACACAGTCTTTAAGAAGCCTACTTCTTTTCAAAATCCAGAACTCATTTCTCAAATCCTATCTTCTCTTTCTAATCATCAACACTACCAACCTCAGCGCATTTTCTCATTACCATGCCAATTTCCACCTCAAATGCCATGGAAAAACCTCTCACCCAATCTGGTGAGAGATCAAGAGGGAGAAGGAAACAAGCTGAGCCAGGTAGGTTTCTTGGGGTGAGGAGAAGGCCTTGGGGAAGATATGCAGCTGAGATCAGAGACCCAAGTACTAGAGAGAGGCATTGGCTTGGGACGTTTGACACTGCTCAAGAAGCAGCTTTGGCTTATGACAGAGCTGCTTTGTCCATGAAAGGAGCTCAAGCAAGAACCAACTTCATCTACACTGACAACTCCACTTTCCACTCTCTTCTAACACCCTTTGATATTCAAACCCTATTGCCACAACAATCACTTGAGTTCTTCACTTCCACTGCTACCCAGAATCCTAGACAACAACAACCTACCCATCAGAACACTCCACCTGCTCAGTCCAGCATGTTTTATCAGAATGAGAGAAACCCCAATATTAGGTCCAATGAAAAACCTTCACTTGAGGATGCTCTCTTCTCCAATGACTTTTCTTCTGATAACTCAGGTTACTTGGGTTGCATAGTTCCTGATAACTGCTTGAGGCCTCTTTCTGATATTCCCAAAAGCAGTGAGTTTACTACTAGTCATGCATTTGATATTGATCATCAGACTTTTAGCTTTACAAACTCCTCCATTCAAACTCAACCACATTGTGATCAAAGCGCTACTGCCACTACATTTCCTCTAGATGTAATGAACGTGCGAGATTCGATAATAGCATCTGGCAGTAACCCCGGAGATCAGCCTTCTTGCTTTGATGGATTCTGTCATGGATTCTGGGGGGATAACCAGCAGTACTCGTCATTGGATCAGTTGAACTCTAGAGAGCTTTCATCAATGGTGGACAGCAACCTATTCATGACTGAAGATGGATGCAACATTGAAGCTTTGTATCCGATCATCGAGAATCCTAGTACTTCATTCTCTTGCTCCCCATCAGTTCATCATTTTGTTGATGTAGCAATCGAGTTTGGTCATTCCCTCTATTAGGTTAGCTTCTAGCTAGTGCATGTCCACCTATGGATAATAAATTGAAATGATCATCATGGTTCCATTTTATGTGTGCATGCTCTTATATATTTCTTTGTTCTTGCTTCTTACCACTCGATCCTTCTTTCACTGTAGTTACGCAAACCAAACCTTCATATTTGGGATTCGCTTATCATGGTTCTGCAAGCTTTAATGGAAACTGTTGGGATAATGTTCAGCTTTTCCATGTCTTAATATTCTTGGCATCCCGTATTTGATAATGGTGCTTGCTTAGCTAATGTCTTTATGCCTGTACTGGCCTTCACATATATAATAGAATAACTGCTACTGCATTATGCGTCTCTCTTTGCGGCTATTTGCCTGGTCTTTTGCTGACACAACGTAAAAAATCCATGCAACTTCAAACTAAATGTATAGATCAATGTTTTCAAAGGCGAAAACGAAAGCGAAGGCGAATTGTGGAAGCCCCGCGAGGCGAAAGCCTTGAGGCGACGGGGCGACCGCATTTCCAACAAATAATAAATAAATTCATATAATCTCAATACATAACAAAAAATATTTAATTGTTATTACAACCATAAATTCATCCTCAAATAGTACTTCACAAGGTTCAAAAACAAGGTTCTAATTAGGGTTTAGGGTTTAGAAAAATACACTTAATTAAAAAGATACACTTCAATCTTCCGCATCATATCCACTAACACCATGAATATCATCACAATCATCAATGTTCAATTCATTAGTATGGGGAGGCAAAGTGTTTCCGGGTGGCTCGTGGTCCCTTTAGCGGGTTGCACGGCTCCAGAAATAGCAGACTTCCCTGTACTCCAAGTTTTCCTGTGTAAAGAACAAACACGTCAAAGAGGCGTCCCCGGGTTTACCGAGGGAAGCCACTCTGATGCTTAAGTTAGACACTGTCAATTAAGCATAAAACTCGGGAATAGTCAAGAAGTTTCATCGTACCTTTATGGGGAGGCATGTGCCGGTATTTATAGTAGCATTGAAGGCAGCATTCCTGTCCATTTCCAATGTGGGAGTAGTTTCCCTTGCTTTACTTAGCTTTATGGCGAATTGGGCCCAGACAAAGGGCCCAGAGTGGCTTCACATTTAATTGTAACCCGGTAAAGGTGAAATATTAGGTTCCACCTATAAACAAGTCCCCCAAGTCCTCAGTCAAGGGGTACGCTTGGGTGGGGACTTAAAATCGTTTCTTTACCGGGTTACAAAGTTAGCATCCAAACCCGGGGTACCCAGTCCCCCAAGTCCGTACGCAAGCGTAACCCGCAGACATTCTTTACGTTGAGAATTCAAAACGACGTCTCCGGGTTGTAGTGGGGGGAAACTGAAAAGTTTTCAGTTTGAAGTGGGGGAAACTGAAAAGTTTTTCGGTTTTGGGACGCGGCATGCACGACACGTGTCGATTTTCTCGAAAAACTGAAACGTCCCTTCAGTGTACGTCTCTAACTGTATAAATAGGGGTTGAAGGTGACAGTTTTGTCTCACCTCCAAACCCGATAACTTTGTCGTGCTTTTTGCTGTCGCTTTCTTTTGTCGCTGTTTCTTTTGATTCTCAATCTCAAATCGATCCCAAAAACCCCTTCAAACCCTCAAAAGTAAGGTATTGTTTCTTCTTCCCTCCTTTTTGATTGTTTTGGGACGATGTGTACTGTTTCTGGGTTCCCAGGAACGTTTTCTGGGTTTCTGCGTCTGGGAATTTAGCTTCGTGACGCCGGGTTATCTGGGTTTTGTTGACGCCCCCGTGTTTTCTTGTTTTGCAGATGGCCAACGAAACAATGGACACTCATGTCCCAGAGTTTGCCTCCGTAACCTTCACTGATGGGACCGCTCTTGACCCTCCCGGGTACTCATTGACAGCGGAGGAGATCGTGGAGCTAAGGAGCAACTGGAAGATCCCCGAGTCTGTAGAAATACGGCCTTTAGAACCCGAGGACCAGTTCTTCGCTCCCGGGGATGGGTGGACGCTGTGCCACGAGTATCAGCTACGCTGCGGCCTGTCACTCCCGCTGAAGGTAGAGGTGCAGTACCTCTTGGCTGCGAGCAACTTCGCAATCGGGCAAGTTGGACCGAACATGTGGAGGCAGCTACTCGGGTTGTGCGTTATGTACAAGGTGCTGAAGCAGCAGATGCCAACCTATCACGAGTTACACGCCATGTACCGGGCCGAGTACTCCCGGAAGGCGGGTTTCAGCGGGACCATCCAACTGAAGTCCAAAGCGGTTTTTAAGAAGATCGTCGAGGACCTGCCAACCTCCGTGAGCCGGACCTGGAGGGAGAAGTTTCCTGATAAGAAACTTTCAAGACCCGGGATACGCGTTTCAAGTACCGGGTGACTTCCAGCCACTGATGAGTGAGTCCTTCTCTCTCCGGATTCTTCTTTCTTTTCTCTATCCCGGGTTATAATTATGTTGTTTGTGTTGCAGATGTCCCCGACATTCCTCTGGAGCTGGTGATGGAGAAGAGGATCCGGAGGATGCTGTGGGCTTTTCGGGGGCAAGACGACCGGAGTTCATACCGGCTTTGTAGGCTGTATGTGTACAGCAGGTGCCGGTTGATGGAGCTCCCAGGTTTGTCTCGTGTTCCTTCAACTTTTATAATCAAAAGCTTCTTGTGTAACGGGCTATATGTGTTTCTGCAGCTCTTCTCCCGATGGAGTTTACGAAGCGGAAGAACCCAGGAATATACGACGGGTTTGAAGATAAGGCTGTTTGGGCCGGGATCCGGACACAAGCAACGGATGGTCAATTATACGACATTAACCTGACCAAGAAAGCGGCTTTCCTGCGGCCAGAAGCAGAGCAAGGGGATACTGAGAAATTCCTCGTGGACACCTTGCACTTCAACGAGATCCCCGGGTACCTTGCTGAGGTACTTGGCACAGAGATGTACCAGGAGTTAGATGAAGAGATTGTGGGGAGCCCCGCGGAGGTGGCGGAAGACCCGGTGATTGAAGAACCGGTGACTCAATTCCCCTTAGCAGACGAAGAGGTGGAGTTTGAAGAACCGGTGATGAGCGCAGTTCCCTCATCTATGCTCCCGGGTGAGGAGGAGTTTACCGAAGAGGATGACGACGGGGGTGAAGAGGTTGGAGGGTTGAAAAGGGTGATAGGGAGTGAGAACCCGGAGGGGAGTGACGGGAGTGACGAAGTTCACGAAGTAGAGCCCGTTCCCTCTCGCAAACGCACCCGGGAGGCATCCAGCTCGGCGAGGTCCGAGAGGAGGAAGAAAAGGAAGGAGAGAGGAAGCAGCACCGGGCCGCTAATGAGATAATGGAGGAGTTGGCAAGCGGGGGGATGGCGGACGTGGCCATCCAGAGGATGGTAGCGGACTTGAAGAATTGTGCCGCCGACTCCTTCACTCTGGAGCATGAGGACCCGGTGATTGTAGCCCGGAGGACACAGGAGAAACTGATGCGGGTAAGTGTTTCTTCTTCTATAACCCGTGTCCTTTTTTTTTTTTTTTTGAATACCAACCCGTTATCTGTTTCATGCAGGCGGTCAGGATGTCGTACTTGGCAACTGACCGGCTCATCAACGAAGGCATCCCCGAGAGAGAGAGAGTGCTCAGGGACGACCTCCGGGCGGCCCGGGACCAGGTGACTGCGAGCGAAGAATGCCTGGCTCGGTTCTGGGAAGAGGCCAGTGCAGCAGCGGTCTCGTCGTGGGAGGAGTTGTCCAAGGCGGAAGACCAAATGGCCGAGTTAGTGGCCAAAAACTCGGAGCTTGAGAAGGTCATCGAGGGTCATCGGGAGGACCGGTGTTCTCAAGATGCCGCTATAGCTCAGCTGACCGAGCAAAACCAGGCGCTGCAGCAACAAGTTACTTCCTTGGAGCAACAAAAAGGAGCTTTAGTCCAGGCAGTTTCCCGGGCCAAAGACTCTGCCATCTCCGAGTTTCTGGCGAGCAGCCCGGAGAGGTACTTCCCGAGGTGGGATTGTCGGTGGTCCTCAAAATCGGCCACCGCTCCGTAGGGGACAGTTTATCATACGGCCCCGGGGAGGACGTGGCTGGTCGAGCAATGGCGGGGGTAGCGGGTCTGCAGCGCCGTGAGCTGGAGCTTCTCGGAGGGTTTGTCTTTGCTTTTGTAGACTAGCCTTTATTTTTGTAGCGGCTTTCTGCCTTGTAGCTGACTTTCGAATAAAAGTATTCAAGCTGTTGGCATAATTTTTCCTGTCAAATAACACGTTAACTTGATGCATATCTCGCAAGTGTAGAAAAAATTTACATATGGTGCCGGTCTGGCATGTTATCGTCATAAAATAACAATAGGCCCGGTAGGGCTTTACCGGTCCGTTAGGGCTTCCTGTCAAATAACACGGTAATGTGATGCATAATATACAAGTGTTGACAAAATGTACGCATATTGCCGGTTTGGCATGTTAACATTATAAAGTGAAAATGGGGCCGCTCAGGCTTTACGGGTCCGTTAGGAGTTCCATGGGCCGCTAAGGCCTTGGGTGGGAGTGTCTTTCTATAACACGGTATTTTTCCCTGTAAAATAACACGTTAAACTGATGCATAATTTGCAAGTGTGACAAAATTCACACATATAATGCCGGTTTGGCATATAAATAAAGATAGTGCCGCTAGGGCTTTACGGGTCCATAAGGACTTTCAAGGGCCGCTAGGGCTTTCACGGGCCCGTTAGGATTTTCATGGGCCGCTAAGGCCTCGCGGGAGAATGTCTTTCTATAACACGGGTTTTTTCCCTGTAAAATAACATGTTAAACTGATGCATAATCTGCAAGTGTTGGAAAAATTCACACATATAGTGCCGGGTTGGCACGTTAACATTATAAAATGAAAATAGGGCCGCTAGGGCTTTACGGGTCCGTTAGGACTCCCAACCCGATGCATAACCTGCAAGTGACAAAATTCACACATAGCGCCGGGTCGGCATGTTAACATTATAAAGTGAAAATAGGGCCGGTAAGGCTTTACGGGTCCGTTAGGACTTCCAAGGGCTTCTTGCCAAATAACACGGTAATCTGATGCAAAATATGCAAATGTGATAAAATTTACACATATAATGCCGGTTTGGCATGTAAGTAAAAATAGTGCCGCTAGGGCTGTATGGGTCCGTTAAGACTTTCAAAGACTGAAATAAGGCCGTGAAAGGCTTGCAATATTTCAAGTTATGGAGATTACCAGAGATTTATCGGAGCTTGCCGAGTCTTGACCATGAAATAAGGCCGTGAAAGGCTTGCAATATTTCATGTCAAATGGAGATTATCGGAGATTTATCGGAGCTTGCTGAGTTTTGATCATGAAATAAGGCCGTGAAAGGCTTGCAATATTTCATGTCAAATGGAGATTATCGGAGATTTATCGGAGCTTGCTGAGTTTTGACCATGAAATAAGGCCGTGAAAGGCTTGCAATATTTCATGTCAAATGGAGATTATCGGAGAGTTATCGGAGCTTGCTGAGTTTTGACCATGAAATAAGGCCGTGAAAGGCTTGCAATATTTCATGTCAAATGGAGATCGCCTGCATTCACTCAACAAACTCATTGATAGACATAACCCGGCCGGGTTTTATGTGGGCCTGAAAGGCTTTATATATATAACATCGAAATATAATAAACTTGGATAGTTGTAGATAACTTGGTACCTATTAACTTGGTACCGGTTTCCATAACCCGGAGGACTCCCTTCTGGGGTTATCACATCAGCGAGTCTGGCTGACGTCTCATTGGCATTTCCATCATCGTTCTTTTAAAATATTAAGCGAGAGGGTCTTGAGTTCGACTCTCAACGAGAGCACCAATTGTTTCCAGGTGGCTCGTGGTCCCTTTAGCGGGTTGCACGGCTCCAGAAATAGCAGACTTCCCTGTACTCCAAGTTTTCCTGTGTAAAGAACAAACACGTCAAAGAGGCGTCCCCGGGTTTACCGAGGGAAGCCACTCCGATGCTTAAGTTAGACACTGTCAATTAAGCATAAAACTCGGGAATAGTCAAGAAGTTTCATCGTACCTTTATGGGGAGGCATGTGCCGGTATTTATAGTAGCATTGAAGGCAGCATTCCTGTCCCTTTCCAATGTGGGAGTAGTTTCCCTTGCTTTACTTAGCTTTATGGCGAATTGGGCCCAGACAAAGGGCCCAGAGTGGCTTCACATTTAATTGTAACCCGGTAAAGGTGAAATATTAGGTTCCACCTATAAACACAAAGTAAGATCTTCTGTAGGACCCCGCACGTTTTAACCATGGTTAATGACGAGTTACTGAGGTTTAAGTCGCATTTGGTAACTTCGCGAGTAAACGACCACGTTCATTTTTGAGTTTTTAAAAGTTCTCCAAATACCTGATTTAATGACTCGATGTCATAGTACGTGTCGACACGAGTCTCTCGGTATTTTCGGATTATTTTTCGGGCATTCTGTTTATTTTCTACGAATTTCTGAAGTTTCTGGTAATTTTAATTACTATTTCGGTAAAAAGAGTTACCATTTCAGTTTTACTTTTTACCTCCACTTAATCTAGACAGTTAGATCATTATGGGATTTGATCCCAGCCGTTTATCTTTGTATAAATAGGGAAAAGGTGAAGACTTTCCCCAATCGGTTCCTCCGAAACAGAGGGCGATTTCGCCCTGTCCTTCGCTGCGCCACAGTCGCCGTCCGGCCACCACTGGCCGGCGCTCTACCACCACTTTCTTCCCCTCTTTCTCCTCTACCTGACCCAACCCTCAGAAACCGGAATCAGCCACCGTGCAGGGAGATCGAACGCCACTGCGTTCGGCGGTCAACGGCCGGAATTCGGCGATCCAGGCGGCGGTTCGGCGCGTGACTGGTATATTCCTTCTCCTCTCCTCTCCTCTTCCTTCCCTTGCCTCTTAATGTCCGATTCGAGCCTCGATTTCGAATCTCTCATTTCACTGTTTTACTGTTTTTCTGGGTTCCTGGGTTCTCGCCTCGTCTCGCCTCGCTTCTGCAGCGCCCCGTCGCTCCGGCGGTCGCCTTTCCAGCGGCGTCCCGGCGAAAGAACCGGCGGAGCTTTTCTCCCTCGCTCTGCCCTAAGACGCGCCCCAGCGCAGCCCCGAAACGCCTTTGAAAACACTGGTATAGATTAAAATGGACCACGAAGCTATTAGCATCAAATGTGCAAGCTTTTAGTGTGTAATAACACTTCTGTTTACCGTGTTTTATGTGTAGTTGCCCTTCAAATAATGGTCTGCCAAGTAAAAATCTCTTCACAATAGTGTTGCGGGGTACTAAAACTGCATAGACACGAGTCATTCCTTCGTCAATATGCTTCGGAATACTAAAACTACAGAGGGTGTGTCATAAAACTCGTGCATACGCCACAAAAATATCTTTTTTTCCTCGGCATATGTACCTACGGCAAATCTTGGGGAGGGGTGAGGATAACACCAAACCCATAGTTTTTAAACTTCCGCACATCCCATCAATTTCAATTCAATAGGATTGGTCACTTGCACTCTACTATTGTTTTTGGTTGGGGGATACCCTATTGAAAAGTTACCAAGCAAGACTTTGTGCCCTATAAAAATGGAGCAATTACAACAATGATTAAACAAAGAACTTCCAAAGAGAAATAGAATCGGACACCAAACATTCTCCAAACAAAAGGGTGGATGTATAGGCTTAGATCTTATGAAATGGCCTTACCAAGATCACACATCGTTTTCTTTTTGTTCAACATAGTTCATCCACATTCATTTTCTTCATAACAAAACAAAATCATGTACCAACATATTCTTTCCTTCAAGAACTTCGTCTATGATTTAGCATACACAAGCAGTTTGTAGATAAAGTAATAATATGATCAGGAAGAGAGCTTATAATTATACAATCAAGAGTGCTTCTTCATATACTTTGTATTGCATAATAAATTTATCAATAACATGATCAAGCAGTTCATTGACACAACATAAACTATGTATGTAACCCCTTATGAAGTAGCATTGTTGATGCCTCCTTGGGTCTTTGAAAAATTACTTCTCTGTTCTCAAAATAGACCTTGGACAAAAAGTGGGGGGAAGCTTATGGACATGAATTCGAACTCCCAAGTTGAACTGAAAGCTTGTTCCCCAAATTGAAAGAAATCTTAGGAAAGGATGGACATGAATGCACAGTCAATGTGAAAGCACAGAGACTGTGGAACTAATCTTTTCATTCTGGACAGGGCTGGAGCACAGATGAAAACACTCCTAAATCGGAAACCTTATGATGGAATTGCCTAATGGAAGCTTTTTTCTTGGTTATTGAAGAGAAAGGTGGAAGGCTATATGGGTTTGCTAAACTTTTGGAGGTTGGCCATTGCTTATTCAAGATAAAAGAGAAGGGCCATAAAGATGATATGACACAGATGAAAGTAACTGAGGTATGCTAAGCCAGTGAGATATGAACCCTCTGTTGGAGGACTTGCAAAAGGAAAAATGATGTTTTGGTTGGAGAAAGTTGATCAAAATAGAACAATGGAAAGACCCTTGGCCTTGCTTAACTCGAACTACCAGACTCTGTACTGTTGTCGCTGGTAGTTGAAGGGCCAGAACCCTGAGCAGATTGTTGGTCACCCAAATGGGCAACACCATCCTTAGAAACAGTGGAACCAACTGAACCACTAACAGTGCTTGGAGATGAAGACATTCTGGTAGAAGCTGAGTCCTTGCTTGTGCCTGAATTAAGTTCAGACCGCAATTCTGACGATGAGGATGATAGGGCTAGCGTACCTATTGACGATCCCACTGGATAGGGTGCAACTGGCATATCAGTGAGAGAAGACGCAGATGGACTGTAACTGAGTGTTCCCACTGGGTGGTCGAATTTGCATGCAGGCCCGAATCTGCATGCTCCTCGTGCATAGTGAGTGCAAAGTGGTGCACCCTGATATCACATAGAATTTCAAATTCCAAGCATAACTTACCAATAACGCATTCAAAGTACAAGAATCCCAGAAGAAAAACAAAAGAAGAGACCCCAAATAGGATATAATGCTACGCAAGAAGACCCCACTCAAATTATAAGCTCCATTTGTGAAAATTTAGCTGAGGAGCAGCCGAGCAGATTTACACCCAAAAAATGCTTTCTTAGAATTTAGAAAACCATAATGAATTAATGATGCATCTACAGAACATTTCAGCCAAACACTGCTCTTGCTAAATCAGACCGTTGAAACTTAAAACAATCATCAAACATTACCAGCATATCCAAATGGTACGGACAATTCAAGCATGTTTAGCATACTCACATGCCTCCAAAAACGAAAACCCAAAATATAGCATATGGAAGAAACACTGGTTTTGAAGGGAGGGGAATTATTCCTTATTGCCTCCTAAGAGCCCCACTCAGAAATGCAGAAAAAAAAAACATGTACATCCAAAAACAGAAACATACACATGCATTGCATGCCAGAAATCCTTCCACTACATTGGTAAATCACAATGGACACTTGCCTGAATTACACAGTAAAATCTTTTCTTCACAAATTCATATTCAAACAGAAACGACCTATGCTTATTTTAATTCCAGATAAACATCAAGGGCAAGTAACATTTTAGTGAGAGGGCGAAGGTAAATGAATCTAAGACGGATGCCTGAGTAGATTTTTTTATTATTATTTTTATATTTTGGTATGCGACAGAGGAAGAAATTTAAAGGAGATGGGATGAAAGCAGTGTAATGAGATAAAGGGCTGCAGTTCAAGACAAGTCCTAGTAAAATTACTATATCAAACAGTAACTAATTCACCCAAAAATAATAATCAAACAGCAACTCTGGAAACAACGTTAATCAAAACAAGTGTAGGAAAGAAAAAACAAGTATCCAATGTCATGCAAATGGGTAAGGATGCTGCATTATAGCCCTAACTTACACAACTTTCCAACTAACAGAGTCCTTCATCAACACCAAACAACAAATATGTTTCAGGGTTTCAGCACAGAATTCAGTTGCGGTTGAAAATATTATTCTTTAGTGAGCAGATAGAGTTGTAAGTTGCAACAATTAGCTTTCGTATCAATTTGGATACCATTTAAATATTTCAAAAGGACCTCAGATAAGTCATATTTTAGATATAATTTTTCACTATGCATATGAGGATGTTAAAAAGAACCTAACATTCCACAATATGAGAGAGAGAGAGAGTCTGTGTGTGTGTGAGGGTGGAAGGTAGAGTAGTCAGATAGTATATAAGAACAATTCCATAGTAAATTTACAGCTTTAAGATAAACAAGCTTATGATTGACGGCCTAGTAAAAGCATCACGATGCAAAGGAGTTGAAAGAGAGGCTCACCGGGCGTGATGGAAGACCAGTGAAGATAAGAGAAACAGGTGTTTTTGGTGGAACTTCTGCTGGATGATGATATCTACACGAGGACCCAAATTTACATTCCCCTGTTCTCAGGTAATACTGACATTCTGCTTGGCCAGGTCTTTCAGGATGAGACTGCTCCTTCTGGCCAGTGGTTGGAGGACCAAGAGAAAAAGGTACAGTCGGATACATTCCTGTATATGCAGGTGCTGAAGGAGATATCTGATTTATCCCATAAAGTGCCCCTGAACCAACAGCGGTTTGAGTACTAGGAGAAGCTAATGGGCTTGCTCCAGCCTGCAAAGACATAGATAAGAGCATAACTGAAATTCATGCAAATTAAAATAAAATGGGGAAGCAAATGTTACTGAAATTCATGCTACTTACTACCTTAATTGAGGGAACAATGTTAGTTAACTGAAATTCATGAAACTTTTAATGGAAGAAGCAAATGTTACTTACCGGATATGGACTCCAACCTGAGAAGGGAACCATTCCAGGGGGAATCAGCATTGGACCATAAGGGCTTTGAACGTATGAGCTAGGTAGCAAAGGAGGCCTTGCAACCATTACTGTTCCATAAGGCTGTGAGGAAACAGATGGAGATTGCACAGTTTGATACAATGTAGGTGCAGGTACAATTGAAGCTTGGGCTTGTGATGGCACTTGAGGTTGTGTGCCAGTCAGCGGTGGATGATGGAATTTACAAGTTGCACCAAACTTACACTGTCCAGTTTTGACATAGTATGAACACTCTCTTTCACCCTGTAATTATTCAAAAAATAATAATTCATTGAATGCAACACTATCCCTTAGTCATGAAATGAGAAAACCAACATGACAAACAATTAAAAAAATCAAAGTTATGATCGAGAAACACAGACCGGTCGCAATGGGTATCCATAGTAGTTTAGCGATACAGGGGTCGCCGAGCCTCCTCCCTGCTTAGGATGGTGATACTTACAAGTGGCACCGAATTTGCACGTCCCCGTCCTCATATAATACTGCAATTAAACAACCAATGCACAATCAAACAAGCAAAAATCCATAATTTTCCACCACCAACAAACAAACAAACCATGAAATGATCCAAAGAAGACATTACTCCACCCAATAAATGTGATCCACCTCCAAGAAAACATATATCACCCTAAACCTCAAAGACTCAAAATTCAGTTACACAAACTCAAATACCTGGCACACAGGCTGCCCCACTCGCTCCGGATACTCCACTGACCCAGCTCTCAGAGCTCCAGTAACCTGCAAAACATTGCATTACATCCGACTATTAAACAATCAACTTCCCCCATATCAACAACCTAGATCTTCTTATAAAAATCACCCCCAAAAAGCAACAAAAGCTCAATGGAGCAGTGATCACAATTACATCAATATGACACGCAACGTCCATCAAATCTCTACAAACAGACAAGATCAAACCACAAAAACAGACAACCAAGCTCTGAACTGAATCAAACACAAGCAGTAAAAAATAATAATTACCGCGCTACGATCATGGGGGTGATTGTACCGACACCTCGAGCCGTAGCCACAAATCCCAGTGCGGAGATAGTAACTGCAATCGGCCTCGTCGGGCCGTTCCGGGTACGATTCTCCGGGTCCGAGGCCCAAATGCCACATGGATTCTGCATTTCCCAACAAAGATCAAACCCACATTCCATCCAAAATCCCAGCAAATTCAATCCCAAATTGAAATGCAGCGTTAAAAAACTTGAAACAGAAAAACAAAAGCTGTCTTACCTTCGAGGCCGGTCTCGGGTCCCGGAGCGGCCCACTCCGGCGACGGATCCGACTGCGACCCTTCCGTGCTCCGACCGTACCTCTCCATTGTACGGCCACTACCAATCACTTGGAAACAAACAACAAGGAGACAGAACCGGGTTCGATTGCAGAGTGTTGTCTAACAAACAACCTCTGATCAAATGGGGGAGAAGACTAATCTAATCTAACACACACATCAACAACAACATCAAACAACAAAGAAGAAGAAAAACGGGTCTGGGTTTACAGAGCTCTGTTTATCTCTCTCTTTGTGTGTGTGTCTCTCTTTCTGTCTTTGTTTTTGGTTTTTGGTTTTTTTTATTTCTCTATCAATTTTTTGATCTCTTACTTTTCTCCTCTTCCTTGACTTTGAGAGGAGCTTCTATTTCTTTTTTCCTTTTTAATTATTTTTTAATGGGGCTCCCAGGTCCGTTGGTGGTTTATTAACGCGCCAAACCTCCCCAGCATATTTACCCACCTTTTTTACACCTCACATTTTTCTTTTTTCTTCAATTAAAAAATAAAAACTAATATTGAGACAAGAAAAAGAAACTACCTAGTTGAGAGTGAGCTACAAGGTAACCCGAAGAGAAAGCTTTTTGCTTACTGAATGACCATAATGCCTCTGTATTTCCGACTCGTGGGTTCGTGATGGGGAGCAAAGTCGTCTTTTCCGGCGAGATGGGATTAACAGACAGTTAATGATGATGGTTAAGGTGAGATTAGGGTAATGGGAGAACACGACTGCTAATGTTGTCTGGCGATGAGGTTTCCTTAATTTTTGGTTAATATTGAGGCGTTGCAGACAGAGTACAAGGAGTGGGATCTACCATTTTATTCACAACCAAAAACCAAAGAGAAGGCTATGGATCTACCCACCAAGCAACTACTAACTAAAGCATTAAGTCTATCAATCAATTTAAGCATCTAATGAAGCATCTATTAGCCACAAATCCTGATGTTCATTTATTTATATTCCACTGGTTTTTAGTTTAACACTTTGTACATGTGGTAAACGCTCGGCCAACTGTGAATTTATAACAAAATCAAATTTTCTTATAAATTTATATGAAGTGAGATATGGATAAAGAAAAAGGAAAGATGAATAGGGCTTCTACAAATTGTGTCGACATGGGAATGCCACTGTTTACTTGGCAGGGGCCGCTGGTGACCATTGTAAAAGAAGAAACGAGAGAAAATAAATAAGAGTTAACTGTTGAACATTCTGGTCAAGTATTGATTGTTTCAAGTAGTGTTTTGATTTAAAAAAATAGTTTGATAAAGATGAATATTTTAATTTAGTAGTTTGGATTGTAAGTCAAGCTTATGAATAGTTACTTGATCTGGTTCCAATCGATAACGAAAATTGATAGTCTTATGACTAAAATTCTTTCATACATGCTTAAGTGTTTTAAGATCAGACACACAAAACCTAACCGTCATTTCGAAACAAGCCTCGAACCGTCATTTCGTACTATCCAAAATTAAAATTTCGTCACAACGAGAACGACACAACAGGGTAAAATACTTTCGGTATGATCCAACGACAAACAGACACGCAAGCATTAAAGACACCCATTCTCACTTCTGTTAACAACCCACGCGCATAAACAGAGCGTCCGTATTCTCTGACGCGTCGGTCGTACACATTGTACGGAAAACTGCTCACCTCCCTATAAAAAAGCCTGGTATTTTCTAGCACGTGTCTTTACCCGCCGTCAACCGCGCGTGGGAAGAAATCCCAACCCCCCGTCAAAATCGAAAATCTTACTGTGCTCTACATCTGGGGTAGGTTGCTTGCGTGAGTTTCCTGACCAACTTAAACGGCCGTGATTCGCTGCCTCAGAACCAACGGCTGGTATTGACTCCAGGCTCCAGCGTCAACGTCTTTGAAGTAGAAAGACTGAGAGACTCGGAGTGAGGCGTAGTAGGTAAGATGTCCATAAATACGAAAAAACGGTGAAACCTGTGACCGGGTATAGCCGGTAAATCAAAGGAGGTGATAGCGACGGGAGGAACCGGGTGGGGAGGTGATCCGGTGGGTTTGTTTGACTTGGGCGAGATTTGGCCACAAAGTGGCACTTTTTAAGATTTGGTGCAAAGGGCTCTGATTTTGTACTGTAGCTAGCGTATCTTTTACTGTTCATAAAGCCTCAACGAAATTACGATTTCATTCCTGTTTACAGTTTTATTAAGAAATTGCCGTCGTCATTTTAAGTTATATTTTTGTCCATGTTTCATGTTTTATTACGAAATTACCACTCTCTCTACCCGTCACAAGGTACGGTAGGCTGTCCTCGTCGAACTAAATGTCGGCGAGTTTTGTGTGAATTTTCCATTTTTATTTATTTTTGTTTGATATTAGTGGTATAGACTCAGAATGTAGCTGTGAAAGCTTAAGATTTATTAACAACTGTTGTGGCTTTTATTAAGCCTTTACAACCAGAAAATAGAACCTTACGTAAAAGGAATTTAAACTAGCTATTCTAAAGGAATAACTAATTCAAAGTATGTTTATCCCTACATACGAGAGATTTATTTAATAGAAGCAAACAGAAACAAATTTCAACTCTCCAAGTCAGAAAGACTTGCTTTTCAAGTAACTGAATGTCCAACAAATCCTCCCTTAAACTGAACTGTGATTAAACAGTCAGTTTACTACGCACACCAAGCTCATCTCTCAGCTTCAAGAACACATCCAGCTTCAAAGGCTTTGTTAAGATATCAGCAAGCTGTTCCTTTGTGCCACAATGTACCAGCTCCACAACACCATCATTTGCCAAGTTTCGAAGAAAATGAAACCGAACATCTATATGCTCACTTCTTCCATGTAAAACCGGATTCTTTAGAAGCTTAATGGCAGAACTATTATCATAATAAATAACACACTTACTTTGATTCACTCCAAGCTTCTTTAGCACTTGTTGCATCAACACACACTGACACGCACAAGAAGCAGCAGCTATAAACTCAGCCTCAGTTATGGAAAGTGACACCACAGGTTGTTTCTTAGAATTATTAACGTACTTTAACATTAGTGAAGGCTATGGTTTTCCTTTCACCTACCACACTCACTCCGTCATGTATGCTCATTTAAGACGTGCACTGCTCCAAGCTAGCTTGCAATCCTTATTTCATTTCGGTTTCTACTTTCAAAGTGTCATGAAATGAAATTATATGTTTGCTAAGATTTCTATTTAGAACCACAAGATTACAGATACAACGGGTTTTCATTATTTGGGTTTAGCTCTCTTGATATCGTGCTTTGTTTCATCTTAGTATGCTGCCATGGATGTAAACACTTTGATCACGATCGATGAGATTTTCTCTATGAACTTCACTTTTTGGATCAGACCATACGGTCATAAAAATAGTAAATTGCACGGAGGAGAACGTAGAGAGACGCATACAGTCCTTCGATTATAATCGAGTTGTTGAGTACTCTCATCACTAAAATGTTTTAAAAAAATATATTAATAACTCATACATGCTACATATATCTATGAGATTTGATCTGTGATCTCAAAGTTGTCAGTTCAACATCTTAACAAATCAAGTCACAACTCATCGACAAAATGATCACTAAAATGTTGTTAGGTATCCCTTTTATTATTTTGATCGACACATCACATACAATCCACGCACTTCTGTTGTTTCTAAATCTAATAATCCCTATCTTCCATTTATGTTTCTTCGTGACGGGGATGGTTGGGGACTCACCAAGAAAGAAGAGCAATCTCTAAAGTAATTGAAAGAACAAGAAAATTGGGAGCAATATTACAATGAAATAAGATGAACTAGTTGTTATTGAGAATACCTCTACACTATTGTGAATTGGTTCATTGTGAAAAGACGAGGAGAATCAAGACTCGATAACTTTCAGGGTCTTAACCTCTGGTTCATTGTCTCCTTTTTTTTGGTCATTTGGTTCATTGTCTCTTATAAATTATATAGTGAACTCATTTGAAGAAGTTGAGTGAGGTTTAGTGATGAGTAAGTTTACTAATTGAAATTTTTATAGGAGGTGTAAAAATCATATAAGTTCAAATGAGCAAATTTAGAGGTCAGCCACACTTATTTATTTGCTCTCTTTGGTTTTTTTATCAACAAACAACTGAAATGTTACAACGAGTCTATCATGAGTCAAACTCATGACTTTCCACTTACAAAAAGAGACTGATGCTGCTAGACCAAATGGTATAAAGTCGTTGCTCTCTTTGCTTTAATTGAGAGTTGCAGATTTAATATAAATTATATAATATATTAATTATATAAATCTATATGTCGTTATAGTAATGAATTATCTTCCTATAGTAAACCCAAGTTCTCACGAGAGTTTTCCTCTCAACCCTACCAGCGTCCGCCGCATAGCTCTACCGAATTTCTCAGATCTGTCACCCCTATGCTACCCTTCAAGGGCTCAGATCTGTCACCCCTATGCTACCCTTCAAGATCCTGGTTTGGAATTGCCAGGGTTTGAACAACACTGAGACTCAAGCTATAAAGACGAGATACATGAGTATAATGAAGTAGTCTCTTTTATCGCAACATTTCTGAGCCTCTTTTTCATGATAATTATTGCTACAATAGTGTGGTCTTGTTTGTCTTTACATGTCCGGTGGCATTTATCTTTTTAAGATAGGAAGAACAAAGGAAGACAATCCTGGTTTGGAATTGCCAGGGTGGAGATGAGTTGCTGACATTTGTACGTCGTCGTCTGTAATTTGATGGTTGTATTTGTGTTCCCAGCACCGAGACTTGTCGAGGCTTAGCTCTTTTATGGAGAGGAGATATTCCGGTCTCTCTTGGTACGTATTCCGATAACCACATTGACGCCCTGGTTGGCAAGGCAGGTATGCTAGAGTTCTTCCGGTTCACTGGTATCTATGGTAAGGCAGCTGTGGCTAATAGGGTTGTGACCTGGAATCTGCTGCGACAGCTTGCCTCTCAATCCACCCTTCCTTGGATTGTGGCTGGGGACAAGTCAGGAGGTCCTCCAAGAAATGCTGGACAGATCACTAGCTTCATGCAAGCGTTGGTTGAGAGGCTTGACAAGTCAGGAGGTCCACCAAGAAATGCAATCCAGGTGGTCCACCAAGCGTTGGCTGCGACAGCTTGCCTCTCAATACACCCTTCCTCTCAATCCAACAATGAGATCCTCTGTCAAGCCGACAAGTCAGGAGGTCCACCAAGAAATGCTGGACAGATCACTAGCTTCATGCAAGCGTTGGTTGACTGTAACGTAATCGACATGGGTCGTTGGTGCCAGATTCACATGGAGTAATCGGCTTACCAAGGAAAGATTAGACAGAGCTTGTCAGACGGTGGCTTGGAGAGAGTTATTTTCTTACTCAAGAGTAATTAATCTCCCCCTGAGCAAGTCCGATCATTGTCCCCTGCGTTTAGAGGTAGCGGCAGAACCTAGGCTTCCCAACAGACCCTAAGAAGTTTTCCAGGTTTGAGGAGATGTGGGCGAAACACGAAGAGTGTGGTCAGATAGAAAATCAGGGTTGGATGTTCCCGTCTTCTGGTGACCTTATGCATCAGGTTGGCAGGAAAATGCATCACACCGGAGAGTAACTTATGAAATGGCATCTCGGTGTTTTCCGGCAGAGGTATGCTGAGATGCATCTGATACAGGACAAGCTTGATGATCTCATGAGGAAGCAATTCAATGATGCTGATTTTGATGAGCAGAAGAAACTCCAGACACGTCTCAACGAGCTGCTGTCATTCAATGAAACTAATCTGCAGCAACGGTCCAAAGTTCAATGGTTGCGCGAGGGTGATCGGAACACTGCTTTATCTCGGTCTTCCTATTCAGGTGGGTCAAAATAAAACTAAGATCTTTACTTACTTGAAGGACAAGCTTTCCAAGAAGCTTGTTAGTTGGATAACTAAATTGCTGAGTGTGGGAGGCAAGGAAACTCTCCTCAAAGCTGTTGCACAAGCTATTCCAAATTATGTGATGAATTGCTACTTGTTACCTAAGCCTTTTTGTGAAGATTTGCAGCAACTTTATTGTCAGTTTTTTTGGGGCAGCACTGAGGAGAAGCGGTCTATTCATTGGAGAGCATGGGATAGGATGTGCCTTCCTAAAGAAGCTGGCGGCATGGGTTTCAAACATTTACATGCTCATAATTTGGCTATGTTAGCCAAGCAGAGTTGGCGCCTGCTCACCAAACCGGAGTCTTTGTTTGCTCAAATCTTTAAAGCTGTGTATTACCCCCACGGTTCCTTCCTGACTACAGCCTTAGGTAATAGACCTTCTTATTCATGGAGAAGTATTATGTAAGCTAAACCAATTTTGCAAGCAGGTTTAATAATTAGAGTGGGGGATGGATCATCGATAAATATTTGGGATGAGGAGTGGATTCCTGGTGTGTCAAGGGATAACATCTCTCGACCGGAGTCTTATTTGTTCACAAACAATGTCTTGGAATACACAGGCTGTTGAGGCGTGTTTTCCTCCTGATGTGGTTGTGCAAATCTTGACCATTTCTCTTAGTCGTAGGTTTGGAGTGGACTGTTATGCTTGGAAACCTAACCTTAGAGGTTTCTTCTCGGTCAAGACTGCATATGTTTTAGCTAGACAACTTGTTATCAGTGAGGTGTTTGCTTCCTCATCAACAGGAGATCCATATCTACCTCTTTGGAAGGCTTTATGGAGAGCAAAGGTGCCAAACAAAGTAGCTATATTTGGTTGGAGAGCTGCTCATAAACTCTTTGCTTCACGCATTGAGCTTCTAGCTAAGGGCTATACGGGTAGCACTGAATGTGCAGTCTGCTCCTCGACTCCAGAGACTTTGGAGCATCTTTTCTGTAGGTGTCAAGTGTCTCAAGACATATGGGACTCTTTTGGCATCCAACCCCTATAAGCTTCACACGATTTGATGTGGAAAGATTGGTTATTGGAGCAAGCGGTTTCCCTTCCTCAAGGTAAATTTGGCAAATTGTTGGTTTTACTTTGGTCTATTTGGAAGAATCAGAATGATAGATGTTGGCGGAACCAATCCCAATCTGCTATCAATATCATAGTCTCCACGATGAACTGGTATGAATCCTACCTTCAAGCTATTGGTACCTTAGGCTCTACCCTTTCTTCTTACCCTAAACCTCATCAGAGGTGGTCGAGACCAACTTGAAGATGAATGTTTATGGTTTTTTTATGGCAAACATACCCTATGGCGGAACATGAGGAGTCATCAGAAACTCATTGGGGCAATTCAGGGCTGCCTTCTCTCATAGAGTGAGTTTTGTGCCTCTTCATGTTGAGTTGCTTGCTATTAAGCATGGTTAAGACATCCTCCAGAAGCTGCATGTGCGTAAAGCTGTTTTGGAAACCGACTGCCTCGTCGCTATTCAAGCTATTCAGGCGCATCAGGTTGATCTCTCTGACCTCATTGCACTTCTCACAGATGTCCTAGCTTCCCTTAACTTGAATCCGGTTTTCTCTATCATGTTTGTTCCTAGACAGACAAACCATGTAGCTTATGGACTTCCAGACCATAGTTTTGATCTAAATGTCAATTATGAGTGACATGATTTAGCTCCAGAACTCATCTTGGATGCACCTTTGTACGACTTTAGTCATTCTTAATGAAATACTTCTCTTCCGATTCAAAAAATAAAGAATTCTCTTCCTATAATGTAAATATTCATTGGATTATGATTTTGTGCATGTTACAATTCATTGAATCAATATCTAAGTATCGTAATGAAAAATGTAGCTTTTATGAAATTTACTTTTGGTAAATGATTACTGATTTACAATATACAATATAGATTTCGGTATGAAGTTGGTTCGAAGAACATAAACAATGCTATTATTTCCTATATAACAATGGTGGAACGAGCCACCACTGTTCCTAAGAAGCCAACACTGTTATTAAGGAGTCAGTTTTAAGCGCGGCTTCAACCGAGCTGACTGGTCCTGTAGTTACCGTTTTGCCCTTTCCTCAACCCTACATATAAAAGGCTTCCACTCTCAGCAGCCTCACTCTTTCGTTTTTTCCTTCTCTCCTCGCTTTTGTATCAGTTCTTGCTCTTCGTTGCTAATGGCCAGATTGGGTGGGTTCTTTGCTCTTTACAACGTTCTGTTTTTAGTGATTCCTTCAACATGTTTCGGGTTTTGGAGAAACAGGTTTTTTCTGGGTATTTACTTGCTAGGAAATCAGTGGTCTTTGGTTCAATTTGTATGATAATTTCGCTTCGCTTCTGTTTTGTATTTTGATTTGCAGATTCTCTTTTTTACAATATAGTAGCCGATTATTTTGTCTCCGTTTTGGGTACCGGATACGGAGGTGAGCTTGAACTACCTGATTTCATGTGTATATGTTTGTATATATCATTCTTCTTCATTTGTTATTTCTCTGTTCTTATCTCTGCGATTGATTCTTGATTTTATATCTTCATGATTACTTCGTTTTACATTGCAAGTGTGGTACCTTTCTTCAGTAAACCAAGTCGAGACCCAATTTTTGCATCTCTTCTACAGGTTAATTTTATTCCAATTCATTCTATTGTTTTGTTTTCCTAAATGGTTTTGTAAGAACTATTCTGAGAATGATAGTGTGGGAATGCTTTAATGGTTTCTTTGATGTTAAAAACTTTTGACACTTGCTTGATAACAAAAGGCGTTTTCAACTGTAATTTCTTTCATTCAATAAGAGGCTTGGTGGAAATATAATCGGAGTTCAGGTGGTCATTTTATCAATTCAGATTAATACAAAAGAATGATATTCCAAGCTCTAAAGGAAAAATTGAAGGCTGTTAATTGTTCAAGGAAATGTATCAATCGTCCTATGTAAATTAAAATAAAAACACTTGATTTACATATCATAAGTAGCAAAATTATATAATTAACAAATCATTTATTTCAATTACAAATTAATTCTATAATTTTGCTACTTATGATATGTGCAAGTTTATGTTTGTGTCATCCATACATGTCTTTTTACATGTCATCTATTAGTTACTCATGCAGCTGATGGTGAAGGCATATCAGTCTATTGCCATCTATTGCCATGTTTTCCTAAATTAATTCAGTTACAATTGTTTGACAATTGGTTGTAGAGTGATCTTTTGTTTCCTCTGCGCAAGTTTCTTATGCCTCTTATTATCAATTGTAATCTTTTGCTGTTTTCACATCAAAACATGGAACTTTTAGGATTTTCTTGACGATTTTGGGCTTTCTATTGGTGGCTTGCAAAATCTGATTCAGTTTATGTAAGCTTTTACTTCTCGATACTTTGCTTTGGACTTGGCTCAACACCTTTCACTTGATTATCTAAATGTGATTATATATATATATATATTAGGTACCAGGGCAGTACATCTGTGGTCTCTGTAGGTAGAGGTGAAAATGCATTAGAAAGAAACCCAACATAACTAGGCATCTGTGAGCCTATAGGTGGAGGTGAAAATGCAATACCAACAGGTTGAGTATGTTTATAGCTTTGTTGAAACACTGCATCAGTATGGCTGATAACATTATTTTCTGCTGATACACTGCCGATATCAGTACAGGCTACAGATATATTGGCCAACATGGTTATGTTCTGTCCACAATAACAAAAAGATGCTCAAGCCCTCCCCCCCGCAGCAAGTTGCTGCAGGCAACCTTCCTAGTAGTATGACAACTCACATGTGTTTCAGACAATGCTATAAATAGGGACATAACTGAGATACATCTTCAAGATTTATAGGGCATTTTTCAACGAGTTTAGATAAATGGTGGAAGGTCACAACATGGACATGATGTTCAGGCCTCAGTTGAATCCGAGGGGGAGGTTTATACAAGCACGACATGTACACACGGGGCAAGTCTTGAAGCATTGAAGGCCCGGTGTGAGAAAAATTTTGGACCCTTTCGATCAATTTTTTTTCAAAAAAGTTACTATTTTTTGACTTTCAAACTTATTAATACACTTACTAAAAAACCTTTTAACATTCTTTTAATATTGTTAATTACTTTCCAAAAATAAATTGTTAACAAAAAATGCTTCTTATATAACAATGTTTGTCCCTTATTAATAATGTTTTCTCTTAATTATTAATTGATATATAACAAAATTGCATTGTTCATATAGTTAGGAAATAAAAAATATTTTTTGTTTTATAAAAATAAAATAAAAAGTTCTAATAGCAGCATGCACCAATAACCATAGAAAAAGAAATATCATTGGTAAGATGCAATAAACGAGAAAAGACAATACTAGCTTCACACGCAAGTGAGTGTGTGTCTCGCAACGCAGTGTCACATGTCATAGCACCAGCAGACAAATTTTTAATTTAATATAGAGCTCCATATTATGCATTTTTATTTGTTAGGGATTAAAACAGTCAACTTGTTTCTCTCTCATATGCATTTTTGTTCTTCCTCTTCTACCCTCTATTTCTCTCAGACTTGGACTCCTACACAGTCAGAGATTACTGTCTCTCTTTCTCATCGCCACCACGCCCCCACCTTCCTCTGTCCTCACTACTACAACTTCCACCTTCTTCCTTTCTATATTCCACAACACCAGCAGTTTTCAATCCGTATTACATTTTTTCAGTTCTTCTGATCTCTTTGGATTTACACCTCCCCAAGATGTATCTTCACTTTGAGTGATGCAAGAGCCATGAAGAATAATCAACATAGGCCAAAGAATTAAACAAAAGAAATAAATAATAGAAAGGAGCTCTAGTGGAAGTGAATTTGTCGTGTTTGCTGGGATGTGAATTGATCCCAAACTCCCATAGACAAAATCCCTCTTCATTCTTTTTTTTTCTGGGTTTAATGAGAGTGAGAGGAAGAGAGAGATGGTCTCGTGCAAGTAAGAGAGAGGAGGAAGAAAGAAAATGAAACAGATATGCATGGGTAAAAATGACAAATAAATAGATATATTAAATTAAAAATTTGTTTGCTGGTGTTACGACAAGTGACACTGCATTGTGAGAGGTGCGTGTGAATAGCTAGCATTGTCCAACGAAAAAACATATACTCATGTTAATTCACAAAAACACATGTGCAGCTTCCAACCTTAATTATATATAGAAAATTGAGCATGAATTGAAGGCATGCACCTTGTTTGAGACTCTGGGCCTAGTGCGGTCGCCCTGGGTGCACTGCACTCTGGCCGGGCCTGCATGTACATCAGCTGTTGGCAGCAGACTACCCATTCAAAGCTTAACCCTATCAACTGCTTTTACCTTTTAACTGATGAATACTTCAGACGTTGAGATTTGTCAGATCAACAATTTACCAAACAGTTGTAACTTTTTGTAATATGTAATTATTAGATTTCTAAATTTAATTTCAATATAGTAAGGTTAGACTCATGTTAATAAATCATCCAATCATCAAGGTCCATCTATTATGACACGCTTTATTTATCGTACACGGATCCAATAACGTGTGAAATTACAAAATAAAACTCAATTTAATATAAAATTATCAACACACCAAAAAGCTAGATATCATTGACAGAGAGATACACAAGATCAGAAAAAATATATATATATATATATATATATATATATATATATATTACCCATCATTCTGAAAGAAAATACATTTACCGCAATAAAAATTCGCACACACATGTAAAAAAAATTAAAAACAGCCACACAGGGCGAAAATTCCAAAACTCTCCAAATGGTTTTAAAGTTTCGCGGTTCTGCCCCAATTTCTCATTTTCTCTCTCTCCTCCTGCTCGATCGCGCCCTCTGACTCTCCCTCTATGAAATCATACTCGCTTTAATCGCCCGCCAATTCTCCTCAGGTAAATTTCCTCCTCGAATCTTCTTCTTCTCTGTATGCTAGGGTTATCCAATTCTTCAATTCCAAGCTGATTCTGGATTGCTGCTTTGGGCCTTCGCTTCTGTTCGGGGCCCGCCAAGGCTCCGAACAGGAAAAGCGAGCTGGATTCGAGTATCGTTTTGCTCCGGTTTTTGATTTTCTAGTGGAGGATTTTTATCAGCTTCGATTTTTTTGCTGTTTTGCGTTGGGCTAGATTTCTAGTTGATTTTGTTGTTTCCGGAATTTGTATTTGAGTCGTTTCCGAGCGGCGGGGAGTTGAATTGTGTGAGATATAGTGTTTGGAAGTTGATTTTCGGCCATTAGTGGTTGATGCCGAGTTTGAGTTCGAAGACGCTTGAATTCTCAGCTTCAATATGCTAGGATGAATAAGCTGGTTTATCCCTAGGGTTTACAGAAAATTGGAGGGAAAATTGAGACAAAGGAGAACCGAGTTTTGCTGAGTGTAACTGTGAATTTTGTGTTCGATTTTTAGAATTAGAAGCTGCTTTCGTTTTGTTGTTTCGGCCTCACTATAGGAAGTCAGTTTTCGTACATTCTTATATGAACTAGAACTGAGAGGGTCTACTCTCAAAATTTCCTAGCTCATACTTACCAATACTCACCAAGTAGCCTGTGCTTTCATTTGAAACGTATACAATTTGGAAGACAGAAAAGGAGATTATAATGTAATACGAGAAAATTTTGGAGTGTCCTGCTGAGGCCAATGCACGTTTGGTAGTGGGTATTGGGAAGCTTACTTTATGGCCATTGGACTCTACTGTGCTGACTTGTGCTTTTCTTCTTGTTTTGCAGGTAACTAAGGAAGTTATTCATGGCCCCGGTAAGGAAAACAAAGGGTGTGAATAAGAGGTTTCCTTATAATAATGAGGCTGCGTCTAACAAATATGGAGATAATGCTAACAAAAATAAGCACAAGGTGAGTACTGAAATTGTTATGAGAATGATTATCATCTGAAATTGTTCTTGTTATTTTTTCTGCAATCATTTCTTATTGTTATGAAGATTGAATCTTGGCTACCAATTATTAGAGTACCTGGTAAACTCATTTTTGGTTTTCTTTGCTTTCCATTTTGTTCTTTCAATAATTTGGCTGTGGTAGGGTCTGCATTTCAATTTTCTGTAGTTATTGATGTCATGAGGCTATTACCCTTAATTTTTAAAGTTACAATATTGTGTTGCTTTATCGTGTTGATTTTTGGATAACTTCAATCCTGTGATGGTTCTATTTATTTAGCTGCATTAAAAAAATGTAGAGGAAAACTGCATTCCTTATTGTATAATTTTTAATAAAAAATAAATTTAGGATCTTGATTTCATTTTCTTTTTATTTTCTGAGGCAACAACATCACATTCTCATTCTAGGATTATGATGTTACTAGGTGAATTGTTTATCTGTTACACACAGACACATGAAAGGGCCCAAATAGTAATCCTATTGGGTGCTTTTGTGATAATTTAAAATTGCAAATGTTACCTAGTTCTAAGTGATTTTTTCTCTCCTCTTAATTGTAGAAGAGAAAGTTGTCTGATATGTTAGGACCTCAATGGATTGATGCCTCAAAAGGATTGGAAGGACACATTCCAGAAATTTCTCAGTCCCGTTCAAATGCATCAGATGGCTGCTTGTCATTGTTGAAAAATAGGCGCACTGGTGGGTAATGATTGTAATCTTTCTGTTTATAGCATCAATTTTGTTAATTTATTTGCAGTGAAAAATCTGGTGCAACTTTGTGAAAAAAAATGTCAAGTCTGGTTTCATGTTTTTGTTTATTTACCCATTGTATTTGAAAACAGAATTTTTTTTGGTGGGTGGGGGATGTAAGAAAATAATGTAGTCAGATAGGTAACCTTAAGTTTATTTGGAAAAGTGTAATTGATAATATATGGAATTAGGACTACAACATCAGTCTTTGATTACCATAGAAGATCACTTGGAAGCACAACAATGTGTTGGCAAACATACGCATAAATGCCACAGCCCCTGGATTGCAATTGTATTAAGATTCGGCCTTCTCAACTGTATGGCATTATTTGTGCCATGCTTACAAGAGAATTACTCTGCATTGTAATACCAGTAAATAATGCCAATGAATTCAAGTGTTTTATATCATGATTTGGAATTAGACATGCTATTTGCTTCTCTTGTTTTCTTATTTTTTTTTGTTTAGATTTATATCTTCATGTAATTGATGCGTTTGGAATTTGTTTCAGGAATCAGGCCTCATGCTGTTAAAAAAAGGACTCCTCGAGTCCCGGTTGCTTCTAATGATAAAGATAACAGCAAAAAGTATTTTTCACCGGCCAGGCCAGGTACAAAAACCAGTACAGATGGTAATGATGTTAACACTGCTCAGGAGATAGCGTTTTTATTGACTGAACCCTCACAGAGAGGTAGTTCTCCCCAAGTTTCCAGGACTTCCAAATTAAAAGCTAAAGGCAGTACTCCATCACCTTTTCAAAATGGCGAAAGGATGGTAATTTTATTATTTAGAAGAAATCTGCTGTGCTTTTGTAAAATGTTTTCAAGATAATTAATAAATGCTCGATCCTTTCTTGCATTTAGTTTGCAGTAACAGATATGAAAATTGCCAGGACCCGTGGTGGGGAAATGGATGAGGTTGGTTGTGAGTTAAGCTTAGGGAGTATGCAAGCTGATTATGGCATGGGGAGTTACTATTCCAAGAGGCAAAAAAGGGAAGAAAGTGAAAACAATCATTTGGAAGACGGAAAAGAAAGTAGTAGTGGAACAGCAATTCTAGGTGTTATGCCAACTGTTCTGGAAAAGCAATCAAACTTGATCATACTTTTGTAACCTTTTGAAGCATGTTCATACATTTTTCATTCTATATCTTCTGTCATTGCAGATGAAGACCCTTCCTTTGATGCGTTACTTACTCTGGCAGATCTATCCTTGAGGATGCCTGAAGATGAAATAGGTAAGACATTCTGATTGGAATGGTAGTCTATCTCAGTGTCAGTCCTAACTTTTAGGTCATGCAAATCTTGAGAGATTTTATAGATTGCCTTGAACTGCTAACCATTGTTTTTTACCTGATCATTAACTGTTGTTGGTTCTGTGTGTCCAGAATCGGCTGCACCTGTGGAAGAAGAAAACTTCAGCATTGCTAATAAGTCTAAATTCAAGGGGAATTCTTCAATAACCATGGTTGAAGACACCACTTTGAAAACATCTCAGTTTAACTCTGGATTACAAAAAAGAAAACAGAAGTCGCCAGTTAAAGTAAGGACGGATTTTACTCTCCCTATAAATTGTTTCAGGTTCACGGTCCACATGGTTAGAGCATGAGTGATAACCATAGTTGGTATTATGTAGTTGCAGATAATTGAGAATGAAGCTCAGCCTGAGTTCCCTTGGAGTGACAATCAAATGATTGAGGTAAGCAGTTTATGTCAGCTTGACTTCAAAATGTTTTACACTTTACAGACCAAGATAGTAAATATTTTTTTATATATATTGCTGTTTTTTGCAAGTGGATTTGGCATTCTTGCCCTTTTAGTTATCAATTCCTCTAAATTATATCAAATCTCCCTACTTAATTCGGTTGTTTTAAAAAAGCAAGCTACATTTCCTGCTTTAACTTAAGACTATTGGTGTTCTACATCCATCTGATATTTGAGTATAGACTTTTAGGTTTTAAAACTTTTAATGTAATTTTAGATGTCTTAAAGTAATGGTAGTCACATGTTCAATCATTGATGTCTCTCTGTTTTAATTCTGGCACCTATAGTCACATTTAACTTTTGGCATTTCATCTCTGCAATTGTTTTCAGGCTACAGATGAGGTGAACTATGTGAATAAAGGTAAACGGTCTTCTCATTATAACACAAACCAAAAGCAAGGGAAATTGCTGAAGCCTCTAGGGAACTCGTCTTCTGCTACAGATTGTGAGAGGCAAGGGAAAAATTCAGGTTTATCAACTGTAGAAGTTCAATATGCAAACCAGGCCAACTTATCCTTGAGAGACAAGAGTAAACGGAAGGAGGACATACATAAAGATGCAAAGTCTTTGCAGAGCACATCTTATGACCAGCCTAACAAACTGGTTCGATCAGTTCATAAAACAGAACTGGATCTTGAGGTTATACATCTACCATCATATAAGTTGCCAACTGAGTTTCTCAAACTTTTTGTTCATATGTGTCTGCATTTTCATGTACAGAAAAGACTTTCTAATTGCTTATCTCGGTATCAAGTGCGGAGATGGTGTGCTTTTGAATGGTTTTATAGTGCAGTTGATTACCCATGGTTTGCTAAAAGGGAGTTTGTTGAGTACTTGAATCACGTTGGATTGGGTCATGTTCCAAGATTAACTCGTGTTGAATGGGGCGTTATAAGGAAGTAAATATCCCTGATCTCTGCTTCTTTCACAGGAAGTTCCTAATGCCGCTTGGTAACTTGATAAAGTTAAATTTATATGTATTTTTGCTGTCACTTATTGCAGTTCCCTTGGGAGACCACGGAGATTTTCTGACCAATTTTTGAAGGAAGAAAGGGAGAAACTTCATCAGTACCGGGAGTCGGTTAGAAAGCATTATGCTGAACTTAATGCTGGTACAAGGGAAGGACTTCCGACTGACTTAGCTCGGCCTTTATCAGTTGGACAACATGTTATTGCTTTTCACCCCAGGTCTAGAGAGATCCATAATGGAACTGTACTAAGTGTTGAGCTTACTACGTATCGTGTTCAGTTTGACCAGCCTGACCTAGGAGCTGCAGATATCATGGTAATTATGTCTCAGTTAGACAATTTATGACATGATTCACATGATCTTTTTCTATGATTGGAGGATTTTTGGATTTTGGAATGTGTGATGACTTATTCATTTTCCACTGACAAGATTGGTATGGCGAGGTGTCATTTTCTGTTTATTTGGTTTTCGCTCCACACTTTTAGTACTAATATTCCAAAAGCATATTAAAAGTTTTCTTAATGTCCAGACATTTTTGTTATTATGTATTGGATATGTCTTATCAGAGAATCATCATTGATTTCTTTCATGAGTTTGGAGATATTGCATTTCTGAGAGCACGTTTGTCTCTATTTTCCATCTTTGTTGCAGCCGATCTTGCACTTTTGAATTCTTTATGTTGGTAAAGGCTATAGCAGTCTATCTGTTTGATATTATTCCTTTTCTATGGCTTGGTGACATACTTTCATAATTATATTGCAGGATATTGATTGCATGCCGCTAAATCCATTGGAAAATTTACCTGCTTCTTTCACAAAGCAAAACATCGTTTTCAACAAATCTGATAACTTGAAGGAGCTCAAGATTAATGAACAACAGAAAGAAGGGAAGACTGAAGGGTACATGAAGGTTGTTTCTACTGGCAACATGAACAGCCCTGCTGTTCCTTGTCATATTCCTCCGTCAACTCCTCAAACCAACAAATCATCAAAGCATATAGAGGTTAGTTGTGGGAATATCAGACTGGCTTTCTTTTTGAAATTGTATTGCTAAATTCATAATGGTGTATTTTGGCATGCTTATCTGTGGTCAGCTTCCAGTATGCTTTCCTTACCTTGCATGCGTGAGGGCTCTTGCTTTCCTGGGCTCTTTCTTTCCATCGGTCATTTGTTCTTGCTGAGTACTTGATAAGTAACATTAACTACTATTATAACCTTAAATGTTGCAAAATAAAATTGAAGAAAACGTATGCTACTATGAAGTGAAAACTCTCATGCCTACGGTAACCGTTTTCAATTTTTTATAAAGAAGCTAAAGTTGGGCCTGGTGAGACTGCTAAAGTTACAAATCCTTAGCTTTCAATTTCTGTGCAGATTCAAGCTAAGGAACCTGATGTACGTGCTCTGTTTGAGTTGACGTGTGCCCTTGACAAAAAGGTGCATTGCTGGACATACACATTTTGTATCGATCGAACTTAGATCTTGACGGGGTTTAGTAATTTTGTTTGTTCTATTCCTGAAAACTTAAAAGAATTGAGTTGATGGATCATTATGAATCTTGTAGGATGCTGTGGTTTCTGAGTTGAGGCGCATGAATGATGATGTGTTTGAGGAAAAGTGCCGAGACGGAGATGACTCTATCAAGGATTCTGAGTCTTTTAAAAAGGAATATGCTGCCATACTGTTACAGCTGTGCGAAATCAATGATCAGGTATACGTTTTTATGGCTTGTTTAGCTTCATTCCCTTTTCTATTATCATGTTCTATCTATTCAGCAGTTGACTGTTTGAGATGGAGAGGAAAACTGATTGCTTTTCATTTTCAGGTTTCTTCTGCTCTTCTTTGCTTGAGACAACGAAACACATATAGAGGGAGCTACCCATTCATATCGGCAAATCCCATGTCCGGCTTTAGTGACTCTAGTGGCCAATCAAGCTCTTTGTGCCATGTCCAAGAACCGGCTACTCATGTGTATGCAATTGTTGAAAGTTCAAGAGCAAAAGCGAAGGAAATGGTTCATGTAGCTATGCAGGTATAGTAAGGCCATCAAATCAATATTAGATGTTTGGGAACTCACTATACAATCATTGTTGCCTAAGCAAAATGTACGTTTCAATGAATGATAGTTGATGAGTAAAGGGTCATTGGAGTCTTTGAGAGTGTACTTATCTGATAGGAGCGCATTCTAGAACTTGAGTTTTGGTTTCTGTTGTTTGAATCTGTTTCTGCCACACCACCAGCGTACATGAACTTTGAAACAATCAATCTTTCATATCACTCTATTGCTTGAAGCAATGAAGCATTGGTTTTTTCTTCTTTGAAAATTTATCATATCAATTACTATTTCAGGCAATGGCATCGTTGAAGAGGGAGAATAACATTGAGAGAATTCAGGAGGTTATAGACTTTGTAAGTAAACAGCTCTCAGAGGATGATGCTGGCAGGCTATCAATGGGATCCACCCCTGCAGCTCTAATTGTGGTTTCTGAGGATCAGTCAACTGCTTGTACAGAAAAATATGATCCTAAGTCTAAGATTTCATCCAACCAAAGTGAATACCAACTCCTTTCAGACCTTATCGCAAATTGTGTGGCAGCTTCGTTCATGATTCAGGTAATAATTGCTTGTGTTGTATATTTTCTGTATTGCATTTTTTTCTTGGCAAAATATCTTTGATTGCCAAACCTGTCGGTTCGACATAGAGCAATGGGCTTTTTTAGGAATGAATCCTGCGCTTCATTCCGTATACCTTTTGGTATGCAAGTGCTGTCCATTTGTTTTATGCATTGCTGTTGAGCATCTGCCTCTTGAATTTCTTGATTAACGAATTGTGTATTGTCAAATTTGTCGACGGATATTATAGCCGCAGAGGCTTTGAGTAGGTGCTAGTCTTATCTTTCCATAAGTTTCCAGTTACAAGGTTCTATGTTTCTGTTTTTAGTATCCAGATAAATGATTATCTCTCACTTCCATTTTCATGTACAATATGCAGACATGTACAGCACGACAGTTTTCACCGGCTGATGTTGCCTGGGTATTAGATCGCGCCGTCACTAGCTTGAAACCAATTTGCACACAGAACCTACCAGTTTATGGAGAGATCCAAAAGTGCATGGGAATCGTTAGAAGTCAGATACTGGCACTCGTGCCTACATAGCTTCATTCTGCCTCGATGTGTATACCAGTATATAATTATGTATCTTGGGCATGTTGTATGTATAACCATATTCAGGTCACGAATCTAACATTTCATTATTAGTATTTATGATAAGATAGAGTAAATGTTGTAGAAGAGCAATTGATTGGAGAAGAGTTTATCCTTGTAGCTAAGTTGGAATAAAATGGAGACGGAACGACGAAATGAGGAGATCTTACAAGTGCAGATTAGAGGTTTCTAAATTCTATCCTTCAAAGCCGAAGGCTCGTGTCTAGCTAATTGTTCGAGCTAGTAGAATAACTTTAGCTCTCAGTTGTAGACACACCATCTCACCAATTTTATCTGTTCATTCAACTCGGCCTGGCCTTTAACAACATTATAGTTTTCCATGTTATCGCTTCAGCGAGCGATCTTTCAATTTTTCGAGATGGAAAACATTGAATGTCAATGACCTTGAATTAGATATCACATCCTTTAGAGAAATGAAAACGAGTTCTTGAGTGCTTCAATGTGTTGTGCAACTTCATATCAAATGATTGACGTGACCAATTTGGCCTAAGATCTTCCAACTGAGTACTGATAGGTTCAGCAACATATCTACCCTACTGCTCTCCCGGCCATCCACAGTCGTAATATCAGAGGTCAAATACTTCTCTCGAATGTTTCGAAGATCTTCGATTTCAAAGGTGAACATGAATTCAAAGGATGAGCTCTTGTGGAAAAATTGCACAAGTGACAGAGCCTCAGTGTACATTACACAAAGATCTTGGTAATGTGATCTTGAAATATGGTGAAATTGCATCATACAAATACGGTGCAAATACTGGCGGAGCCAGCCTAGTTTCACCTATGCTTAAGCCTTGGTAGAAGTTTTCAGGTAAAAAAAATACTTACTGTATGTAAAAAAAATATCGTTATCCTTTAAATCTAAATTAAACGATGACACTTAATTATTAGTAATATTGATCTCTAATCATTGAGGAAGTGACCTATGTAAGCTTTAGGTTGTAGACATATTTGTGGAACTAGGGTTTATTAGAGGTTAATATTTGGATCCAGATTGAGGCTAAAGAATATGCTTATGTAAATCACAACTATCTTGTGAATGAATATAGATTACTTTTAATCAAGCTGATGTTATTTTGGCTAGACATTAGCCACTCTGAGTCTCAATTCCATAAATCATAAATAAAGTTTTCCTACCTCCTCAACCTTGATTGCCAATTCACGACTGTTAAATTCTCACTGATTTCATTCATTCTAGCGGGCTAATTGATTGTCTCAATCAGCGACCTACTCGAGCTCGAAGGTCTCTTTCTCAACTCTCAAATTAACAAAAAAATTGCACTATCAATATTGTTTAAAATTTTGTGTAACAATTAGCCCAGGTGTCACGCCCCAACCCAAGATTACCTCTTTAACCCCGGGTTAAGACGTGCGGGACCCAACACAAGAGAGATTTACTCGAAATCCCCCTTGAGCCAGGATAACCCTTTTCTTCATAACCCAATTCAAACCGTCCAAACGGTGCCGGACTAAAACTCAAACCGGAGATTATCCTGTTTCCCACATTTGAATCTCAAATGTGCCAATTAAAGAGCCTAGGGGTTCTAATAATATTTGTGACTGCACCTGAATCCCGGTCAGGCTGCCTACGTACCCTGTCTTCAGGGATCAAGCCACACGTAGCTCTTGTAGTAACTAACACCCTAACCGGGCGAATCCCGTTATTCTATTTATCGGTTGCTTTCTAAATGAGGATAACATACACCTAACGCATAACCTGTGTTAACCTCTCAAATGAGGTATCCACCGACCAACTAATCCTCGGGATTAAACTAAACATTCTACCATTCATAACAATAACATCCAAACACAGAAAGACGGATAATAAAGGCAATCACACGTTTATAAACAACCATCACACACAACTATAAATATAAAACATAATGGCATCCACGTAAATAAACCAAACCATGGGCATTTAAGATATTTCCTCCTACTTGGCATCCCTGAAGAATAACTATAATTACCAGGGGTATTTATGGAATTACCACCTCAATGGCATTCCTGTAATTAGCCCAAAACTGTCAGGGGCAACATGGACATTCTAACCTTAATGGCAGTTCCGTAATTAATCTGAACTACCAGGGGTCTTTTAGAAATTACAGCCTTAGTGGCAGCCCCTGTAAATATACAAAACAGCTAGGGGTAGTATTGGAATTCCAGCTCTAGTGGCAGCCCCTGTAAATATACAAAATATATCAGGGGTATTTCTGTCATTTTGTTCTCAGTGGCTATTTTGTAAATAAACAGAACTACCAGGGGTATTTCCAGGATTTCCACCCGGGTGGCACCCCTGTAATTACCCTAACCTGCCAAGGGCAGTTCTGTCACTTTGCCAACACAGTAAATTGGTAACAATTCAGATTTACCGCGGTAATTCTCTGAGAATTTACCCCTAACTATACCGGCCGGTCTACCGGCCGGATTCTCTCCTAATTCAGGCCATCATTCTCCTACTACAACCAACATCACAATATCTCAATCACTACACACTACCTAGCAACCTAACACACTCAAAAACATAAGAAGAAAGGGGGTGGAGAAGCTACCCAGTCGATCTTGAAGGCTCGACGGTGGCTGTTCCACATCCCGAGGTTGGTTCTCCACTTCCTCTGCGTTGGGCTCCTCCATAGTTGCCTGCCTCCACCTTGGAACCCCTGTTGACTGAGGGAACAGCTTGGTGGAGGTCATCTGGTTTGGCTGGACACAGGCGGCAAGGCTGGGCGGAGCTGAGGACGAGGCGAGCCGCGGCGACAACGAGGCAAGGCGGAGCCCATGGGAGGTTCGGTGAAGTTGGACGCGCGCTAACGAGGGCGCATCTGGGGCGGCTCCCGTCGACTGTCTCTCACAGTCGAAATGAGAGAGAGAGAGTGGGAGATCGAGGAGAGAGAGGGAGTGAAAACCGAGAAAAATCCCTCCCCCACCGGTCAACACACATATATATATAAATATATCATCCAACGGCCCAGATTTGATCTCCACTATCAACGGTTCAGATTTGGCAATAAGTAGTTACCGTGAATAGTAAAAAGATATATTTTTTATTTACTTTTACCGCACGGTAACAACATATTATCCCGCATAACTTTCGCATACGAACTCCGATTAATTCATAGGGCATACCCACGAGTTCGTATTAACGTCCTCTACATCTTTCCCGAAGGAAACTTCCTCAAATTCTCGACTTATCGCAAAGTCCCCTTTTTCTACGGTAACGTAACTTAACATTTGTTACATCCGTAAATTGGATAATTCATAACTAACAACTCGAAGCTCCGGAAAAACCTTCCGGACATACCGGGAAACTCGTAATAACATATCTATCCTTCGAGACATTAATTCTAATTTCCCCTCAGAACCGAGAATATCTCGATATTAATTCGGGGAAAACAACAGTGCGATTACCATTCTCTGTAACTCGCCTAATCCCGGTAAAAATGTTAATTTCGGGACGGGGTGTTACAATCTACCCCCCTTATAGGAATTTCGTCCCCGAAATTTCCACTGCGAAAGGTAAGACCAACTGTCAGGGAATGTCATCAAGTTCCACCGAACAGAGATTCAGAAAAACCAGAGTCACAAGCTCTAGGTAACATTTCCTTTAGCATTCAGAGTCTCCCCGTATTTACAATACGGAAAACATAGCTACACTCGCTTAAAACACTAGAGTACGATACCCTAATCTCATCCCTTTCGTCGTAATCGACTCCATAAGTCTTGCCTCTTTACTCTTCACAAGCTAATTTCCAAAATGGCAATTTCGACAATCTGGTAGCCTTCCCAGACGTAACCCAAACTAACTTGAAGTCAACTCGAATGCTCTACTTACACGACCGCCACACTTGACATTTAATCACCAAAGTCTTCCACCTGGAAGGGTAAAAATGCTACGGTCCATCACCGTGGAGGAAACTCTCACATCTCTTGCACCTTTCGAGACTAAAGAGATATGAACCTCCTACACTAGGCCTTTGAGGTCACAGACGTATTATCTCCAGCGTTCATAATCAAAACTCCTCAACCCACGTTTCTAATACCCCAACTTTTAACCACTGGGCTCGAACAAACTCGCATACCACAACGCGACCTCAAACTGCTCACTTGAGCTAATGAATCCGCTATGCGACTTCGCGCCTACCTGGATGTCGTCTTCACATACTTAGTAATAGTGAAAATTACTAAAAGAGTCTTCAGTAGTGCATTTTCCAACAATCAGAGCTAACAAGCTCGCACACTAACTCATGCGTGCTAAAGTCTTGCCTAAAGGACGGAAATTTTTGGCCCAACATCCTGTATGCTTCTCATAGTGCTTCTATAATCAGTTTCTACTGTTACACCAATTAGCTCAACATCTACCATACCTCATGAGTGGGTTTCCCTCGAAGGGACATCCTGATCTCTTTCACCATAAATTCAACCACCACCCATGCAACCAATCGCGAGCAACCCGATCCGGCTCCAACTATACCCTTAGAAACAAGGCACCACGCTCCTAAATTGTATATATTATCCAAATCCAGTGTGAACTTGTCGACACTTCTGGCTAGGGTCGGATCCTCTCATACCCTAATGGTTTTCCACACTACAAGCTAATCCCAAGAGGAGCCCGCTCCACCGTAACTCATAAGGAATGCCGCTCTACTACCACTCGTAAGGAGGAGCACCCGCTCTACTACCAATAGCCATGGCCCGTATGTTTGATTCCAGTGAGAATCACCAACAGAATATGACAACCCAAATAACGCATAAATAGGGTCCGTACGCTCGGTCCCAGTGTGAATCACCGACGGAATCTAGCGACTCGAATAATACAATTCTTTTAAACCTCGTGGAAAAATATTCCGAAACCAAGTCAAATCCCCCATGATTTTACCCCAAACCTTAATCCTTATTAGAAAAGTTCACGCACACAAAAGAAATAATAAGTCTGACTTCTCAGACTAGGGTCGGAGCTAAGAGCTCTAGTAGCGCCATCACGCTATGCTAGCTTGATAAAATAATAATGGACAACCCTTATAGTATTAACCTGACCTCTCAGGCTAGTCTGACCTCTCAGACCAGGGTCGGAGCTAAGAGCTCTGGGTAAAATGGTAATGGACAACCCTTATAATATCCACCTGACATCTCAGGCGTGTCTGTCCTCTCAGACCAGGGTCGGAGCTAAGAGCTCTGGGTAAAATGGTAATGGACAACCCTCATAATATCCACCTGACATCTCAGGCGTGTCTGTCCTCTCAGACCAGGGTCGGAGCTAAGAGCTCTAGTAGCGCCCTCACGCTACTCTAGCTAGCATATTCATTGACAACCCTTATAAAATAATTCATAACCATAATTTACTCAAATTCTCTTCCCAAAACAAATAAGTAAAACCATTCCTTGTCATATATGCATAATTCCACATACACATTTAAAAACCCGAGGAAATTATAATACTCGTAACAATCATATAAACCCTGCAAATAACTCAATAATTAGGGCATGCATTCATTTAAAAATAGTCTGTCCACTCACAGTACTATTGCGAACTTCTTCCCGCTCGGAAAGCTTCTCGAGCGAAACTCTCGAACTAACCGCGTAGTCGAGCCCGTCTCACGTTCAACCAAAGACTGTACAAACAACCCAATACATTAGTCATTTCATCGTTGACTTGGTCTTTTCCTAGTTTGACCAGGAACTCCTATTTGACCACATGTTGACCAAGTTCCTTTTTAACTTTCTTTTCCGGTTATCGACTCTTAATCTCAATTTACCGGAAGTCCGACTCAGTTTCCGAACTTCCTTTATCACTTTTCAAACTTTACACTTACTTCCGATTATCGACTCGAAGTTTGGTTTCTGTTTACGCCACCTTAGCGTAAGTATTTTCTCTTACTAAATGTGAGTCGATGCGTCGATAACAAAATTATCCGATTGCTTTTCCACGATCCACTTGACAATACCGTTAATAGGAGACAACATCTCCCCCAACCACTAGAGTGGTCATCATAATATAGTTCCCATATTTCACTAATTATCTTCAAAACCTTTAACTTGAATTCTACATTTTCTTTAACCTTTTCAACCCGATTTAACATCTTCTCAAAAATGGAAACCTTCCAAAAGGGAAAGTTTCCCAAAATGGAAAGTTTCCTAAATTGGTAAGTCTTCCTTAAAATGGGAAGTTTCCTAAAATGGAAACTTCCTACTTACGTCCAATTTTCCGTAAATATCCCGATTACGATTCAACTGACACTTTTCGACTCAAATGGGATTCGGTTTCTACGTCTTCGGCATTCTGCCAGTTCAACTGCATCCGCGGAATCTTCGTCGGATTCCGATGTCTTGCCGGAATTTCGCCATAACCTCCCCGTTCCTCCGATCTACCAAGTTCCGACAACAAGCAAACAACACCAACAATACTGTAATTACACAGTGATCAAGAACACACACACAGGAGCTCTAGGTAACAGTAGTTACCTTCAAAATTGATCCGAGGCAGAAATACCCAAACCTCTGCCTCTGTCCAAACCCCCAACAACATAACTCAAAGAAAGAATTTATTTAATTCTCGCAATCTTTTGGTCCGAGATTTGAACCTGGCTCTGATACCATTGTCACGCCCCAACCCAAGATTACCTCTTTAACCCCGGGTTAAGACGTGCGGGACCCAACACAAGAGAGATTTACTCGAAATCCCCCTTGAGCCAGGATAACCCTTTTCTTCATAACCCAATTCAAACCGTCCAAACGGTGCCGGACTAAAACTCAAACCGGAGATTATCCTGTTTCCCACATTTGAATCTCAAATGTGCCAATTAAAGAGCCTAGGGGTTCTAATAATATTTGTGACTGCACCTGAATCCCGGTCAGGCTGCCTACGTACCCTGTCTTCAGGGATCAAGCCACACGTAGCTCTTGTAGTAACTAACACCCTAACCGGGCGAATCCCGTTATTCTATTTATCGGTTGCTTTCTAAATGAGGATAACATACACCTAACGCATAACCTGTGTTAACCTCTCAAATGAGGTATCCACCGACCAACTAATCCTCGGGATTAAACTAAACATTCTACCATTCATAACAATAACATCCAAACACAGAAAGACGGATAATAAAGGCAATCACACGTTTATAAACAACCATCACACACAACTATAAATATAAAACATAATGGCATCCACGTAAATAAACCAAACCATGGGCATTTAAGATATTTCCTCCTACTTGGCATCCCTGAAGAATAACTATAATTACCAGGGGTATTTATGGAATTACCACCTCAATGGCATTCCTGTAATTAGCCCAAAACTGTCAGGGGCAACATGGACATTCTAACCTTAATGGCAGTTCCGTAATTAATCTGAACTACCAGGGGTCTTTTAGAAATTACAGCCTTAGTGGCAGCCCCTGTAAATATACAAAACAGCTAGGGGTAGTATTGGAATTCCAGCTCTAGTGGCAGCCCCTGTAAATATACAAAATATATCAGGGGTATTTCTGTCATTTTGGTCTCAGTGGCTATTTTGTAAATAAACAGAACTACCAGGGGTATTTCCAGGATTTCCACCCGGGTGGCACCCCTGTAATTACCCTAACCTGCCAATGGCAGTTCTGTCACTTTGCCAACACAGTAAATTGGTAACAATTCAGATCTACCGCGGTAATTCTCTGAGAATTTACCCCTAACTATACCGGCCGGTCTACCGGCCGGATTCTCTCCTAATTCAGGCCATCATTCTCCCACTACAACCAACATCACAATATCTCAATCACTACACACTACCTAGCAACCTAACACACTCAAAAACATAAGAAGAAAGGGGGTGGAGAAGCTACCCAGTCGATCTTGAAGGCTCGACGGTGGCTGTTCCACATCCCGAGGTTGGTTCTCCACTTCCTCTGCGTTGGGCTCCTCCATAGTTGCCTGCCTCCACCTTGGAACCCCTGTTGACTGAGGGAACAGCTTGGTGGAGGTCATCTGGTTTGGCTGGACACAGGTGGCAAGGCTGGGCGGAGCTGAGGACGAGGCGAGCCGCGGCGACAACGAGGCAAGGCGGAGCCCATGGGAGGTTCGGTGAAGTTGGACGCGCGCTAACGAGGGCGCATCTGGGGCGGCTCCCGTCGACTGTCTCTCACAGTCGAAATGAGAGAGAGAGAGTGGGAGATCGAGGAGAGAGAGGGAGTGAAAACCGAGAAAAATCCCCCCCACCGGTCAACACACATATATATAAATATATCATCCAACGGCCCAGATTTGATCTCCACTATCAACGGTTCAGATTTGGCAATAAGTAGTTACCGTGAATAGTAAAAAGATATATTTTTTATTTACTTTTACCGCACGGTAACAACATATTATCCCGCATAACTTTCGCATACGAACTCCGATTAATTCATAGGGCATACCCACGAGTTCGTATTAACGTCCTCTACATCTTTCCCGAAGGAAACTTCCTCAAATTCTCGACTTATCGCAAAGTCCCCTTTTTCTACGGTAACGTAACTTAACATTTGTTACATCCGTAAATTGGATAATTCATAACTAACAACTCGAAGCTCCGGAAAAACCTTCCGAACATACCGGGAAACTCGTAATAACATATCTATCCTTCGAGACATTAATTCTAATTTCCCCTCAGAACCGAGAATATCTCGATATTAATTCCGGGAAAAACAACAGTGCGATTACCATTCTCTGTAACTCGCCTAATCCCGGTAAAAATGTTAATTTCGGGACGGGGTGTTACACCAGGTGACTATATCATCCTGGCTCCGCCACTTACACTACCACTTTTCCACGACTGTTTTGAGTTTATCTTAATCCACCCTAGAGGAGGAGGATGCCAAATAACCTTATCTTGGGTTACATTGAGTATGAGCATCCAATGATTTCACTAGAGGTGGGCATAAATCCCGTAAATTTCGGTCCCGTCCTGATTTCGGTGGGATTTAAAACTAAAAACACTTGTCCCGTTAAAGAAAGAACGGGACGGGATGCGAGACTGAAATTTTGAGTCCCTTCAGGCCTGTCTCGTCCCGTCTAACTTTAAAAATTCATAACTAATTATAGAAACCTTATTTTCGAGAGATTTCAACTCTCAACTGATTTTTAAGATGTCCTCTATAACTTTCATGAATACACTAAACTCATATAACAAACCAATTTGTATAGTTTTTGAAAATAAGTCAACTAGTACAAGATCTCATAACTGATATGCATAATTTACTAATGCAGACCCTAATGTTTAAAAATTCATAACTTAATCTAGAAAATTCATTTTCAAGTGATTCAAATTCTGAAATGAACCTTAAAATGTCTACTACAAATTATATGAAGATGCATAGATGAAACTTCAAATTAAAGTGTACGATTTCAAGAGGAAACGAAACTAATGCAAGATGGTCGGGATTAGGCTCTTCTTGTCTAACTTTCAAAATTCATAACTAATTGTAGAAACCTTATTTTTGAGGGATTTCAACTCTCAATTATTCTTTAGGATGTCTTAGGTAACTTTTATGAATACACTAATCTTAAATAACCAACCAATTTATACAGTATTTTAAAAGAAGCCAACTGGTTCAGAATCTCAGAATTTACTGATGCAGACCCTAAACTTTAAAAAAATCATAACTTAATCTAGAAAAATTGTTTTCAAGTGATTCAAATTCTGGAATGAATTTTAAAATGTTTACTACAAATCTTATGAAGACATCTAGATAAAATTTCAAATGAAACTGTATGATTTTCAGAAGAAAAGAAATTGATGCATGATGGCCGGAATTGGGCCTGTCCCGTCGGGGATTAGGCCCGGCATGATCAAATCTAAAAAATGTAAGCCCCATCCTGATCCCGTCTCATATGTAACAACCGGGACGAGACGTGGGATGACCTCAATCCCGTCTCATCCCGTCCCATGCCCAACCCTAGATTTCACAACTCGGAAATCTTGAATGAAGTTTATAGAGCCTTTAGTAAGACGACTTGCTGCTTGAACATGAACTTCAATTAGATGACAAATCATGGATACATGAACTGCCCCATATATGCCCCCTTTTAAACCTCACCTTAGTTCTGATTGCTGGCTTGCCAAATGAACTATATGTAAAACAAAGAATCTACTCAATCTAGTATTCCTTTAAGCGAGGACTACGATCCTATAAACCAAACCCCAAGACTATTGATGAGAAGCACCCGGTTCAGACTTTAATCCCCATGACAAATGAGGTTATTTTTTTGTGAAATAAAGGGGAAATGAGACTATGTTTGTTATGAACTTAAAAAAACTTTTTATTAATAACTCACACACTGTACATATGTCCGTGAGGTTTGAACCCGTAACCTGAACTTTGAGATTATGAAACAATGCTTCTCAATAGATGAGATAGACCTGTAAACAAGGTAGAAGCAACAACCAAAGCAATCTGCCTTGGTTCAGTCTGAGAGTAGAAAATGAAACATTGCAGGTGAACAGGAATACAAAAGATTAGCACAATGAGTAACACTTAGTGACTAAACCATGTGCTAACAGTTTTGATTCATCATCTAACGGAGCTTCTGATCTAACAATGAAACATTGACACATTGTTCAAGTACTTGCTTGGCTTATGAACAAGATTTATTTAAATCAGCAGCCTCACTACCTAAGCCCTCCCTTGCACTTGAGTTTACACAAAACGTTCCAACTAGTAGTCAAGCGAACCTTGTTTTAAGTATTGGTGTCTCCACAAAAGCGTCCCGTGGAAATATGCACAAGAGCACCGGAAGATTGGCAGGCAACTCTCATTCACATAAAACTTTCACACGGCAATAATGTATACTACTGTGATTAAAAACTAAGGTATACACTATCCATCCTGACAGTAAGATTCTGTCTTGAGGTTAAAGATCTACGTCGCAAATGCCAAATTGCTAAGAATGTTGAGAGACTGGTGACATTAAATCCAAAAACTGCAATAGGATTGAGCAGAAACAAAAGGCCACCTACTGCAAGTTACGTATCATACAAGTGAAGCGACTAATATGGACTAAGATTTTTAAAGCAAGAACTCTTCAACTGAGTATGGATAAGTTCAGCAACATCTATTCACGCTGATAATAAAAGAATGAATTACATTCCATACATGAGGTCTCTTCCTAAAATTCTAAGCAACGAGCTAAAAAAGCTTATACTTTTCTGAGTGCATAATAATTCACAACCAAAGTGAACTTACTACACACACATGGGTTGGGTATAATTGATTCATTTCGAGTTTGCGACTTCTAACAATGTAGAAAATTTATAAGACCAATAGTCAATAGTTATTTCATTTTTGATTGAAACATGCTGTAAATTCTATTCTCATTTCTTCTTCCGTACCCTTTAACAGTTTATTCTATTTCTACCCACCTCTACGGAACAAAATTTAATTGCTATTCTGGATACCAAAATTCAATATAATGTTATGGGATTAGACTATCAAAAGCATTGAAATGGTTTTTCCAGATTCCAAATTTAAGAAAATACTATCCATCATCTCCCTCCTCTCCCCTTTAGACTCCCAAAGACACTATCAAGGTCAGCTATGTCAAATGAAATTGAAAGCAACTACAGCCCCAAACATAACTGCAACTAGCGAACATTTCTAGCAAGAGATCAGAGATCAAATGAATAAACCCCTAAACAAAGTATCAGATTCTACAAGCACAAACATGAGGAACACTTATTAACCATCTCAATGTGAAACTAGTAATACACGTCTCAATGGAGAAAGTATACTCTGCTGCCCTTGATTCTAATGGCTAATGGTAGTACAATCCTATAGAATTCAAGTGCTTTTCTGTACCTTGGACTGGCAAAATGATGTGGTATATGTATATAATTAAGCTATCAACTCCAAACTTATTCCACAACTAGCTTTCTGAAGCCACCATCCACTTCCAGGCACCAAAATTATATCACAAATTTATTTTCTTCTTTTTCAACTTTTTGACCAAAGCACCCCCAATGTTGATAGGTTCAGCAACATCTATTCATGCTGATGATAAAATTTAATTACATTCCAAACCTGAGGTCTTCCTAAAATATTAAGCAAAGAGCTAAACAAGCTTCTACTATTTCGAGTCCATAATGTGTACCCACTACTCATAGGGTTCTTAATGTGTACCCACTACTCTCACATATGGGTTGGGTATAACTGATTCATTTTGAGCTTGAGATTTCTAAAAACATCATAAAGACCAATAGTCAGTAGTTATTTTAGCAATGTCAGTAGTTCTATCATGTTGAGACATAGTAAATGCTATTCTTATTTACTCTTCCACATACCCTTTAACATTCTATTCTACCGACCTACAGAACAAAACTAAATAGTTTTATTCTGGACACTAGTGGCCAACATAATGTTATGGTACAATGACTATCCACGGGAAATCAAAAGCATTGAAATGGTTTTCTTAGATTCTCCATCCAAGAAAAGACCACCCCCTCTCCCCTTTAAACTCCCAAAAGATACTATCAAGGTCAGCTATGTCAAAATGAAAATGAAAGCAACTTTGGATGAAATAAGGCATACATTAAAAATAAGAGCAAAGAAATGAACACTTGTGAACATTTCTAGCAAGTGCTCTGAGATCAATAAAATTAATTTCCCCTAAACCCAGTATCAGATTCTACAACCACAAAACATGAGGAAGAATTCTTAACCATCTAAATGAGAAACTAGTAACACATGTCTCAATGGAGAAAGCCCTAGATTCTAATGGCTAGGGGTAGTACATTCCTATGGAATTCAAGAGTTTTTTCTGTACCTTGGACTGGCAAAATGATGTGGTATACAAGCCATCAACTCCAAACTTCTTTTACACCTAGCTTTCTGAAGCCACCATCCACTTCCAGGCCCCGAAAGTATATCACAACATCTTCCTATCACAATTTTATCTTCTTCTTTTTCGGCTTTTTGACTACAGCAACCCCAACGTCCTCCACTACCTGCACCACACCAGAATTCGGCACCAATTTAGCAAAACAGACAAGGAGAACACAATGAAACAAAGTACATGATAAATACCCATCAATGGCACATTTCTCAGTAGCAACCTTTTGCTTATTCTTCTTCTTAGGCTCAGAGATTCCCACATTTTCTTTTCCTCCTGAAGAGGGTCCTGCACATTTGTACCCAAAAAACATGAAAAACCACTCAAAAATACAACCTTCAAACTCGAAACAGCCAAAACAAACACGAAAACGAAAAGTTAACATCACCTCAAACTCTGAGTCACCAAAGGAGTTGACATGTCGTATTCTTCCTTGAGAATTAGAAGCCGCACCCGATTAATTCCCCCATAAAAATCCAATCTTTAACAAAATATCGATCAAAATCATCAAAGTTTCTATCTTTGTTTGCCATAAGTTAAGTTTAGTGTTTATACTTGCAAAAACGGTGCGTTTAGCGTCCAGAACAGCGAGCTCAACTAGCTGTGGATTCATGGAGCGCAATCCATCCTCATGCAGCTTTCTTTCTAGAAATTTCGCCAAAGCCGCCGCCTTGTTCGTCGTCAACGGACCCCCTGGATGAGCCAACCCATAGATACACACACATTTATATATATATATATATATATATATATATATAAATGAATCGAATTTGGATTGGATTACCTGGGTTGGGATCGAGGAGGAGGTAGAGATGGGAGAGGAGCGAATTTGCTGCCTCTTAAGGCCTTCTTTTCGTCTTCGCTTAACTCTTCAGCTCTGCTCCTTGCCATTGCCGTCGATGTTTTTTATTATTGCTGTCGTTGGTCACTACCAATTGGTGCATGAAGAGACTTATGTTATTAGATTAATTGGTACATGAACACATTGATGTCATTAGACCAATTAATATTGGGGTGTATTATGAGTTATTGATAGTTTTATTCTCTTTACACTTTCTAATTCAATTTATTTATTCTTTATTATTTTCTTTATATATTTTTATTATATAATTTTACTAGTTATATATTTAACAAGAGCTAATATCACAGTAGCTAGCTAAAGGGCAAGAGTGTCAATTGTCCTCTTTTAATTTTTAAAAAGAGTAATTAGTCTTAATTTGTATCAAATATTAATAAAAATAAAAAATATATAGACCATTCTTTAATTCTTTTTTAAGAAATCCTTAATTAGTAATAATGAAATGCAATAAAAATTTATACTATTTAAATACTTAATCCAATTAATACAAACCATGTCAAGAGTTTCTTACCGTACTAATCCTACTAATATGTAATTTAATGTTTTAAATTTTATTTACAGTTTTTTTTAATTTTATAAATAAGCTAAATAGAAACAATACATTGATGTTTACCATACAATGATGTACATAATTATGTCTAAAAAATAACATATTTTTCAATACTTATCGTGCATGAAATTCTGAAAATATAAAGTTTATTAGAAATGAATTAATTATCTTTTCAAGAGTGCATGTTCATTTACCAATTGGTATAAAGAACATTGTTAAAATTAAGTTTGCATCATTTTTTAAGCAAAATCATGTTGTTGTTAAAGAGTAACAGAAGATAATTTAATTTTTCGTTAATCAAATTTGACCATTCTAAATGAGATATCTGACTACGTCACTGTCTAAAACTGTGTTCAATGATGACTGTGTGACATAAAAAAATTATCTTAGAAAAACATATAGAAGGTATGTGAAGCCAAAAAATAAATAACTATTGAAATAATTTCATGAGGTACATAAAATATAGGGAAAAACATACAATATAAGAAATTCTTATCCTTGATCATTGTTTTACACATGTAAGATAGAAAACATTTAACTGATTTAAGCTAATCCTTGTTAGAACATTTTCTTGTTGATAAAAATAAATCCAACACCTTGTGTTATTTGATTTTTAAGAAAACAATAATTGTCATTGAAAAATCTTTCTTACAACTTGATCAAATAATAGAGGTTTAGTGACATTATGGAAAAAAAATATAAAGATATTGAGGTCGTAAATGAGATTTGCATAAAAAAATCAAGAATAGAGGTCTGATTATTTGCATGTGAAAAAAAATTAAATAATTGGAGGTTAGAGAATAAATAAGAGGTATAATGAGTAGATTATTAAGATATTTGTCAATAACATACCTAAGGTTATTTTAGAGAATTAAAAAGAGATGTAGTGAGCAAATGTTTATAGTTAAAAGTCAAAGGAAGGTGCAAAAAGTATAAGAGGTATACTGAACAACTTTAGAGGTCTCAATAACCATACTCTTGATGCTTCTAGGAAAGTAAACAAAATCCTATCAGTTTTTCTATAATACCCTCACCTTTTACCTAAGAACTAATTATGCTGACTTAATTGTGGTCATTTTGGTTACTTAATGACAACAGTACCCAAACTCAAGTTCACATGAGCTAACCTTTTGTACCCAGCAATATATGTTAATGAACTATGCAATAACATGATTTGAATGGTTAAAGTAACACTGACATGCATTTAGAAGCCTTATTTCCTTTTAGTTCAGTTTGCATATATCCTTAGAAACTATGATAATTGATCACCAAGTTTACGGAGCAACAATTTAATTTCAATCAGACCAAGAAAAATGATCTCTACAGATCAGATTAGATACAAAAAATCACCAACATCTCAAGACAAATAAATATGAAATAAGAACATCAGTTCCAATATCACATCATAGGTAAAATCTGTTGGAAAATGATAGAAATAAAAGATTTGTTGTAATCATTTTGATAGTTAAAGGTGAATGAAAATAGTCACTAAAGTAATGGATGTAATGGTTGATCTTCCAACTTCCTTGTCTTTTGGTTTTTGTAACAACATGAATCAATGACATGGTAGTGGGGCTAATGAAAGGTTGTAACCTTATTCATGACATTCAAATTTTTCTCCAATCCTACCAATATAAATAGGTGACTCCATCTCTCATTCTAAACACACCAACTCAAAACATCTCTCCTTACTTGAGTTCTCCCTCTCCCTCTCTAAGTTGTGTTCTGGTGATAGACAAAGGTACTTCAAGTTCGTTCAGTGTCCTTAGTAGCAGTGCAGTTTCAAGGGACAAGTAGTCGTTGTATCCTGGGAGACAAGTGCCATCAAAACTTTGCACCGAAGAGGATGCATAATTTGTCTTAAGGAAAGTGCGTGAGATACACGACTCGACTTCCTTCAACATCCTCTTATCCTTGAATCCGAGTTGGTAACATTGGTATTCATCATCATGTTTGTATTATTGTGAGTTTTTAGTTATAATTATTTATTTAATTATAATAAATTTATGTTATTAATATATGACATATTTTCTTGCAATCTTAAGACGAATTAATATTGCTTTGGTTTATGAATCTTTCTAACTAGGCGTACTCAGTTTGGTATGATGTTTAAGCTAGAACCATTGAGACAATGTTTTTAAGAGAGCCACGCTTCACTAAAGCTTTATCTTCTTACCTTGTCGTGTCTGACTGGAATTACCAAACGGATTGAGGAGTAGCCAAATTAATATTGATGTTCCCTTTATTTTGTGTTACTAATTGAGAATATTGTTGATATGAATCAATATTAACTTGTATTGTTAACATTTTCAAAAAAAATGAAATTTAATTCTGAGAAGTCTGTTGACGAGAATAGCTCTTCAACCCAAGTGCCAATCATTCCTGCTGTTGTTGCTGCTCATGTACCTGTGTCGGTGTCTCATGGTGAGAAACCTGAGAAGTTCAATGAGCTGCACTTCAAGAGGTGGCAACAAAAGATGATGTTTTATTTGACCACTCTGAATCTGGCAAGGTTTCTGACTAAGAAAGCTCCTGAGCTCAAAGAAGATGAGCAAGATGATGAAGCAAAAATTACAGCTGTGAATGCATGGAATAGTCGTGACTATCTGTGCAGAAACTATATCATAAATTGTTTGGCTGACTCTTTGTACAATGTGTACATTAGCATGGGAACAGCTAAGGAGCTGTATGAATCTTTTGAGAAGAAATATAAAACTGAGGATGTCGGTACCAAGAAATTTATTATGGGCCCTTCCTTGATTATAAAATGGTGGATTCCAAAACTGTGATGATTCAATTCTTAGAAATCCAGTTGATCCTGCATGAGATTCACGCTGAAGGGATGAAGCTTGGAGAAAGATTTCAAGTGGCATGTGTTATTGGGAAATTGCCACCAGCTTGGAAAGACTTCAAGAATTATTTGAAGCACAAGCGAAAGGAAATGAGCTTGGAAGATCTGGAGGTCAGACTTCGCATTGAAGAAGACAACCGAAGATCTGAAAAGAAGACATAAGTTAGTGGCTACTCTGCTAAGGTAAATGTTGTGGAACATGGTCAAAGCTCCAAGACCAAGAAGTTTAAAAATCAAGGGTCCAAGTTCCGACCAAGAGGGGGCATTTCTAAAAAGCCTAGATTTAAAGGCAAGTGCTTCAATTGTGACAAGACTGGTCACAAAGCTGTTGACTGTAACAAGCCAAAGAAGAAGAAGAATAAGGAAGCCAACATGATTGAAGAAGTCATAAGGGATGTCTCTGACATAAATCTCTCTGCTGTGGTGTCTGAGGTGAACATGGTGGGCTCAAACCCAAAGGAATAGTGGCTCGACACTAGAGCAACTCGCCATGTATGTGCTGATAAGAAGATGTTCTCCAAATTTGAACCCAGCACTAATGGGGAGATAATGAACATGGGGAACTTGACCACATTTGTCGTTGAGGGCAAGGGCAAGGTGGTTCTAAAGATGACCTCTGGAAATGAGCTAACTTTGAACAATGTTGTATATGTTCCTGATATCCGCAAGAACCTTATCTCTGGTGCACTACTGAATATTCATGGTTTCCGCATTGTGATCGAGTCTGACAAAGTTGTTTTGTCTAAGGGTGGAATGTATATGGGTAAGGGTTATATGAGTGGTGGAATGTTCAAATTGAATGTAACGACTATTGTCAAAAATATGAATGAAGCTAGTACTTCCACTTATATGCTTGAGTCTTCCAATTTGTGGCATGGTAGACGAGGACATGTTAATTATGGTACTTTGCAAAGGCTAATTAACATGGAAAACTTACCAAAACTCTAAGTTGATGCGAAACATAAGTGTGAGACTTGTGTAGAGACAAAACTAACGAGATCATCTTTCAAAAGCGTTGAAAGAAACAATGAACCTCTTGATTTAATCCATAGCGATGTATGTGCTTTATAACCAACACAGTCAAGAAATGGTAACCAATATTTCATTACCTTTATCGATGATAGCACGAAATACTGCTATGTGTATTTGCTGAAGAGCAAAGATGATGCAATAGAGAAGTTTGTTCTCTATAAGAGTGAGGTGGAAAATCAACTCGATAAGAAAATAAAAGTATTGAGAAGTGATCGAGAAGGTGAATATAAATCGCCATTTGCTGAATTTTGTGTTAAGCATGAGATTATTCATGAAAGAACTGCACCTTACTCTCCACAATCAAACGGTGTAGCTGAACGAAAGAACCGTACATTGATTGAAATGATGAATGCAATGCTACAAAGTTCTGGTTTACCACTCGACATGTGAGAAGACGCCATTTTGTCGGCTAACTACCTTTTAAATAAGGTTCCTAAAAAAACAAGAGAAAACTCCATATGAACTATGGAAAGGAAGAAAGTCATCCTATGATTACTTGCGAGTGTGGGGATGTTTGGCTAAGGTGGTAGTCCCTAAACCTAAAAAAGTAAAAAATGGACCTAGAACAGTTAATTGCATTTTCATTGGATATGCACATAACATTATGGTTTATCACTTCCTTGTGCACAAATCAGAAATTTCTAACATACATGAGAACACGATAATGGAATTGAGAAATGCATCATTCTTTGAAAATTTGTTTCCATGTAAGTCTAAAGGGGAATCGAGTTTTTCGAAACAGACACGTGAGGCTGGTACTGGAACTAGCCAAGCTGCTAATGAAAACAGTCAACATCAAGACACTGAGTCTGAGGTTGAACCTAGACGAAGTAAGAGAGCAAGGATAAAAAAATTCTTTGGGTCAGATTTTTTGACATATATGCTTGAAGTTGAACCTCATACCTTTAAAGAGCCGGTGAACTCCACTGATAGTCCTTTGTGGAAAGAAGCTATCAAGAGTGAAATTGACTCTATGTTGAAAAATCACACTTGGGAACTGGTGGATCTTCCTCTAGGTTGTAAACCTTTAAGTTTCAAATGGATTTTCAAAAGGAAATTGAAAGCAGATGGGTCAATATATAGACAAGTATAAGGCAAGACTTGTAATTAAAGGATATAAGCAAAATGAAAGTCTTGATTATTTTGACACTTATTCTCCTATGACGAGAATAACATCTATCAGAATGATAATTGCAATTGCCGCATTGCGAAATTTTGAAGTTCATCAAATGGATGTAAAGACCTCTTTCCTTAATGGAGATGTCGAAGATGAAATTTATATGGAGAAACCTGAATGTTCCTCTGCTCCTGGTTAAGAAAGGAAAGTGTGCAAATTGGTGAAGTCATTATATGGCTTAAAACAACCCCCAAAGCAGTGGCATAAGAAATTTGACAACGCTATGATCACCAATGGTTTCAAGATCAATGAATGTGATGAATGTGTTTATGTCAAAGATATAGAAAATGGATATGTCATTTTGTGTCTATATGTTGATGACATGCTTATCATTGGAAGCAATGAAAAGATGTTCAAGTCCACTAAGGATATGTTCAATTCCAGATTTGATATGAAAGATATGGGTCATGCTGATGTCATATTGGGGATTAGAATCAAACGAACATCAAAAATGACTTTTATTGAGTCAATCTCATTATGTGGACAATATCCTTGAAAAATTCGATAAGGATAATTCTGGAATTGCCAGAACTCCGGTAGATATGACTCTACATCTCTCAAAGAATAAAGGAGGGAGCGTCTCTTAGTTAGAGTACTCTAGAGTCATTGGAAGTCTGATGTACCTAACAAGGTGTACAAGACCTGACATAGCTTATGTTGTGAACAAGCTGAGCAGGTACACGAGTAATCCTGGAGCTATGCATTGGCAAGCAATTGTGAATGTACTAAAGTATTTAAGTATACGAGAGACTATGAGCTGCATTATACCAATTATCCAGCTATCCTAGAAGGATACAGTGATGCAAATTGGATTTCTGACATGAAAGACTCAAAATCCACTAGTGGGTATGTGTTCACATTGGGAGGTGCAGCAGTGTCTTGGAAATCCTCTAAACAGACAATTATAACCAGATCCACGACGGAGTCTGAATTTGTCGCATTAGACAAATGTGGGGAAGAGGCACAATGGCTACGCCAATTCATAGAGGATATTCCAAAATGGACAAAACCTGTGTCTGCAATATGCATATATTGTGATAGTCAATCTGCAATTGGCAAGACACAGAGCACGATGTACAATGGTAAGTCAAGACATATTCGTTGAAGACATAATACCATTAAACAACTACTTTCTACTGGAGTTATCTCTATTGACTATGTGAGGTCAAATGATAATATTGCGGATCCGATAACCAAAGGGTTAAACAGAGAGCTAGTTGATAAATCATCGAGGGGAATAAGACTAAAGCCCATGAATTAAAAATCTTTGCAGTGGATACCCAACCTAGCTGACTGGAGATCCCAAGATCTAGGTTCAAAAGGGACAACCAAACTGTAGAGACAATGTTGGATCACTGTGGGGATTTTTTCTCATGTCTATTCCTATGATGAAAACAGTGATGCTCGTAAGGAATGAGGTTAAGCGAAAGCTTTTAATGATTCTTATACGTCGGAGATCCAAACGGAGTAATGCGGGTTACTCTTAAGAAATCACCTATGTAAGAGAGAAGTGGGGCCGCTTCTAAGGAAATTGTTTAAGGGCTCAATTCCTATCAAACTCTTACAGAACCAGACGCGTGTCTAGGGCCAAAATAGACACAAAAGTGAGAAAGTACTAGGAAGATTCTTGTGTGAAGTATGTTATCATTTACACAAATAACGAACAGTTCAAAGACATCGCGTCTACTGTCTAGTTAGTAAAGTCAGCATACTTTCACAAGGGAAGATTTAAAGGGTAAAACCTACCTATCCTAAGCAGGTTTAACCGTAGATATCTATCACCAAGTTTATCGAGTATTTGGTCGCCTATTTCATTCATGTGGGGAATTGTTAGAAAAATTATTTAAATAAAAGATTTTTTATAATCATTTTGATAGTTAAAGGTGAATGAAAATAGTCACCAAAGTAATGCATGTAATAGTTGATCTTCCAACTTCTTTGTCTTTTGGTTTTTGTAACAACATGAATCAATGGCATGGTAGTGAGGCTAATGAAATGTTGTAACCTTATTCATGGAATTCAAGTTTTCCTCCAATCCCACCAATATAAATAGGTGACTTTATCCCTCATTCTAAACACACCAACTCAAAACATCTCTCCTTACTTGAGTTCTATATCTCCATCTCTAAGTTGTGTTCTGGTGATAGACGAAGGTACTTCAAGTTCGTTCAGTGTCTTTAGTAGCAGTGCAGTTTCAAGGGACAAGTAGTCGTTGTATCCTGAGAGACAAGTGCCATCAAAACTTTGCACCGAAGAGGAGACATAATTTGTCTAAAGGAAAATGTGTGAGACACACGACTCGACTTCCTTCAACATCCTCCTATCCTTGAATCCGAGTTGGTAATATTGGTGTTCATCATCATGTTTGTATTATTATGAGTTTTTAGTTATAATTATTTATTTAATTATAATAAATTTATATTATTATATATTTACAATATTTGACATTATTCTCTAACAAAATCCAGATTATATAATAGCATCTAAAAGAGTTTGATCACCTATACTCAAATATATATAAACACAAGCACAAGCACAAGCACCTTTAAGGCCAACATTAGTTTTGAGCATCATTTCTCTATTGGTTAAGAAGCTTATTATAAAGCCTCAACTATAGCTAACTCTTCAACATGGGTCCAACTGAGGATATCGAGTTCCCTTGCAAATTCATCCTACATAAAATAGACATCGTGATGTGAAATATAGTTCATACAGCTCATATTACTTACTGGGTAGAGAACTAAGATGAAAACCAATACACAAGAATCTGGACAAAGCATCATACTATAATGCCTTATACATAAACTTAAGCGGTTGATCTTTTCCATACTAGTTATATATCTTAAAACCAAAAAAGGAGAAAACTCTGACAAAATATGGATGGGAGTTATTAAATATTGTGCTTAATGCTTATCAATGACTGTGCTTATCAATTAAAATCCTCCTAGTCCCAAGATTCTTATGCTTGCCAATTACACACAAAGAAAGATGGTCAGGGTTTCATGTTCACTCACTCTGTTCTTCTTTTTCTTTTCTTTTTTTCTTTTTTCAATGCCAATGTATCACTGTATTGTCCATAATGCAGATGTAGAACTATTTGATCTCTAACATGTTTCATCTTTTCAAGAGAACTATAGAACAAGCACGCACCTTCTTCACCATCCATTACAAGTTTACAACAGATTACAAAGTAAAGGACTTTACATTTAATTAAGTCTCCTACCTCAACTACTGTATCATTCACTCTGTAAGTAACCAGGCTAATCTGCTAAATCATTCATCACCCTCCATTACAAGTTTTAAACAGATTGCGAACTCTTATTGATAAGGAAATTAATGTGGTAACAATCAAAAGTAGTAAGAGGACAATAAATCTAAAATTTACATCCTTTCAAAAAAAATCTAAAATTCACATAGCAGACTCAAAATAGAAAAAATTTGAGTCATCATGTGTATGAGTCTGAAAATGATACCACCTCTTGAATCCCTGAAAAAATGAGCTTCACCAAAGTAGACACATACCATCTTATTTTTCATAAACATCACCAAAGTAGACACCCTATTTAAACAATTAACTACCCATACAATAAAACCAAATTAAGTCTAGATGTAATCAATAACAATACCCACAGTAGGATTAAATATAAATATATAAGAAAGAGGAGGAGGGATTGACATGAATATACCATATAAAAGGAACTGTTTGAATGAATCGGTATATATTGTTCATACTTGGGCAAGGAAAATGGGAAGTGCTTCAGTTCTTCTCGAACCAATATCGCGTTTAGAAGTAGTTCAGTTCTTCTAGACTAAAGAGAGAAGCGAATTAGGTTTGACAAAGAGACGTGGATAAAATTGGAAGAAAGAAATTGGAGCAGGGACAATTTAGTCATCAAAATTCAGGGAGGTTGGAATGGAAAGTGAATACTTCGGGGGCATAGAGGGAAGAGATTCCACCTGAATTTCCAGCCATCATGGAACCGATTTCCTTTCCTACCGATTTCCTTTCGTTAGTGTTGATTCCATGAAACAAACACGGTCTTGGTTGCCAAACATAGGAAAGTAAATACTTTCCTTTCCCAGTGTGTTGATTTCATCAAACAAACACGGCCCAAGTGTAAAGGAAATGCTAAGTGTTCGACTTCAACCACATGATTTAATATTAAAAAAAGAGGGGTTCTATTAAAGATTTTCTTGTTGAGGACTAGTTGATGAATTTTTCGTTTCACCCTATTTTCGATCAAATATTCACATTTCGACCGTCTAGTTTGTAGATATATATGAGTAGATCATCTCTATAAATTTTCATACAAATTGAAAATTATTAAGGCATTCATAAATGTGATTCACCGAATATAAACTTGAACAGTTATTGTTTGACATATTTTAAACATCCATGAATTTGATCTATTTCGATGTCTTTACAACCACCAAGGTTCTAAAATCGTTAGGCGCTAATCGGGCGGACAACCCTCAAAAAATTAATCAGGGATTAATCAGATTTGTATTTATTTTAATTTTTAATAGCATATAATTATATAAATACAATTAAAGTATGTATTATAATATCTAAAATTAATAAAAACACTGAAAATATATTGAGTTATAGGATAAAGTTATTGATCAAAATTTCTGAAAAGTAAAAAAAATTGTTGAATGACATAGTGATAAACCTATAACTAGATGTAGAACCTAAGTCTAATTAATATGTAGTCCTTAACCAATATGCTATTGTTAAACTATTTTAAGTCTTAGATGTACGTTTACCTAACAATCACAATCATTCCCTTTCTCTATGTACGCCTCTAAGAACTCTTATGCAGACATAGACGACGGACTCCACAAAACTAAAACTGCACGCCTCCCACCACTTAGGAGTCAGGACAAATCATCTGCGTTAATCTCATTCTCAATGTCCTCTGCTTTCTCTTCTCTCCTCTCTCTAAGTCTTTATTCTCTTCTTCTATATTGATTACAACCTGACTCAGATTCCAAAATGAATTAAGCCTAGATCATGATCGTACGTATTACCAATTTTCAGAGTCAACTCTAAGATCGAGCTTTAGAGTTTTGATCTAACTCAACCCCACCTAGCCGATTAGTCGCCCACCCAACCGATTAATCGGCCACCCAGAAACGTCTTTTTAGGTGAAATCGGAACGGGAGGCCGCCGTCGAGCACCTAGGCGACCGCCTAGACCGATTTTTAGAACATTGACAATCACCAATTTAGCTAAAAATTTATATAAGTGATCTACTTATATAGACTTATACACTGAACGGTTGAGATAAAAAAAATGTAATTGAAAAGTGTGTGTAATAAACCATTAAAGAGAATGTCATCAACTAGCTATCAACAATAGGGTCCTCAATGGATCTCTTCCTTAAGAAAAAAACAGAATTATAACAATTTTAAAAACCGTGCATTTATTTTTTTGCCAATTTACATTCATTTATTTTTCAATGTCTTTTAATAATTGTCACAAAATATACATAATGCATGTTTAATTAAACTTATAACTTATCTGAACTCCTACGAAGGTAGCTCAACTTTGGTATCAAAGCTTCACAAAAAAATTAAACTTTCCACTTTACCCATGATATTGCAAAATGTTTTATAAACCTGAAAATATTAGACAAGGTAGGCTTTTGCATGAAAAGAAAGAATGCGCCTCCACGCGCTTGCAATCACCCTAGCCAATTTCTTCTCATTTTCCGTCCGGTGGCACGTCCGAGCAACATTGTCGTCGGACGGGACATCTGCGTCTCTGTTGACTACGATCAACTGGGTATCTAAAGAGGCTTTGTTCTAAAATCCAAGTCAATTAATTCAAGGATGAGAAAGGGAGGCGGTGAAGCTGGCCAGGAGCGTTCTAGGTTTGGTTTGCAGACGTCTGGGCTGCCGGATTCCCACTACGGGTCGTGTAGGGATGGTTGGCTTCTTAGAACGGTTGGTGGTGGGCATGGTGTCACTGGTTCAGACCTTGAAGCAGATCCATGGCTGATAGGAGATGGATCTTGTTCCGTTGGCAGCAACACTCGTATTAGATCTGTAGGATATGGGGTTGAGGCTGCTTCGGGTGACCGAGATTAGGCAGGGAAGAACAAGCTTCGGTGGATGTGGTAACTCGGCGATGGTAGTGGTCTGACCAGGATGGTGGCCTACGGTGGTTGACATGCGTTTGGTCAGTAAGGTGCTCACCTTCTCACTGAACATGGGTTTGGGCCTATTCTCTATAATTGGGCCTTTATGGCTTTTGTATTTTCTGTGGGTGGGAGGTGGTGGAGCTGTCGACAGCGGAGCGATGAGACCCGCGGGCTACGCGGTCCTTTGCATCATTGTGCTTGGGCTTGGACCTATTGGTTTGGGTACGGGCTAGGGCTTGTTGGGTTGTAATGCTGCTTTTATTTTTATTTTTATTTTTATTTCTTGCTATTTTATGCTTTATGCCGAAAATAACCTGCCTTATTTTGGTAGAACTAAATGGCCTTCGTCTCCGTCTTTGCACTTTGTGTGCCTTTTCAGTCATAGGTAGGTAACGTGTCTTTTGCTTAGTCAAATGGTCGCACCCTCCTAGTGGCAGGATGAAACTAAGTGTCGTCAGATGTATTATTCAGCGCCAACATAGTAGGAAAATTGCTTTATCGAATATTAGAATATATAATCGTGTTATATGTCAACTGTCATTTTCATTATGTCACTGTTGTGACAAAGAAAATAGAATCGTCATTAGAATAGTACTCTTTGCTAGTTAGTGCTTGTTAGAATACAGATACGTTGTAGAGATCATCAATATTATTTCGAAACTTTGTAATCAAAGGTTTAGGTTTTATGTTCTCTCTTGTATTTGATAGTTTCAATAATGAATATTTAAAGGTAGCCGCACCAGCCTTTTAATAAAACATCCAATTAGTTATAGTTTCCTAAAATGAAAAGGAGAAATTAAGAGGTAACAATGCATATCCCAATTAAAGAAGGAATTGCAACCAAAACCATCTCGTCTCCCTTTCCTATCGAGACAGGGACTCTCATACTCGGTTATAAATTCTCCCCTCATTAACGCAAAATGTTTCTGACTTTCAGTTACTACTTTCCTTCTTCAAAACCACCCACTGATTCTTTTTCTCTCTTATGGCTCTCCAATGTGCTCTTCCAATTGAAATGTACAACCAATTCGCCGATCAATACTCCATGTCCAACAAGGGCACAAAGAGAGAGTTCAGCAATGTCCACGACTCCGATGATGGCGAGGGAGCCTTGGTCAATGCAATGAAAAGAATCAAGCTCTCATCGGATAACGGGGACTCATCATCTCAAGAACCAAAGATCAAGGAGACGAAGAAGAAGAAGGATGTTGGGTACGAAGACGTAGGTGGTATGAGGAAACAGATGGCTCAGATTCGTGAGTTAGTGGAGCTTCCATTGAAGAAACTTCAGTTGTTCAAAACCATTGGAGTGAAGCCTCCAAAGGGCATTCTTTTATACGGTCCCCCTGGCTCGGGCAAAACACTCATTGCCCGAGCCATCGCGAGCGAGACCGGTGCCTTGTTTTTGTGCATCAATGGGCCGGAGATCATGTCGAAAATGGCTGGGGAGAGTGAGAGTAATCTAAGGAAGGTTTTCGAGGAAGCGGAGAAGAATGCACCATCCATTGTGTTTATAGATGAGATTGACTCGATTGCTCCTAAGAGAGAGAAGACTAATGGAGAAGTTGAGAGGAGGATTGTGTCACAACTCTTGACACTCATGGATGGAATGAAGTCGAAAGGAAGGGTGGTTGTTATTGGGGCAACTAATCGGCGTAATAGTATTGACCCAGCTCTTAGGCGAGGTGGAAGATTTGATAGGGAGATAGATATTGGTGTTCCAGATGAAGCCGGGAGGCTTGAGGTGCTTCGAATCCATACCAAGAACATGAAGCTTGGGGAGGATGTGAAGTTGGAGAAGATAGCTAAGGAGTCACATGGGTATGTTGGTGCAGATTTAGCTTCATTGTGCACTGAGGCTGCGCTACAATGCATTAGGGAGAGTACGGATGAAATTGAGTGGCAAGAGGAGACATTAGATGGTGAGATGCTTGGCTCAATGAAAGTTGGAAATGAGCACTTTCAGATTGCCTTGCAAGCAAGCAAGCCGTCGGCTCTTCGTGAAACGGCTGTTGAAGTGCCGAATGTGACTTGGGATTCTATCGGGGGTCTCGAGAATGTGAAGATGGAACTGCAGGAGACTGTTCAGTATCCTGTAGAGCATCCGGAGAAGTTTGAGAAATATGGGATGTCACCTTCAAAAGGGGTTCTTTTCTATGGCCCTCCTGGATGTGGTAAGACTCTTTTGGCCAAGGCTGTTGCCAATGAGTGTCAGGCAAACTTCATTAGCATCAAGGGGCCTGAATTGCTGACAAGTGGGTTTGGGGAGAGTGAGGCTAATGTGAGGGAAATCTTCGACAAGGCTCGAGGGTCTGCTCCCTGTGTCCTCTTCTTTGATGAACTAGATTCCATTGCTACTCAGAGAAGTAGTGCTGATAGGGTTTTAAACCAACTGCTAACAGAAATGGATGGATTGTCTGCCAAGAAAACTGTCTTTGTTATTGCAGCCACCAACAGACCTGACATTATAGACCCTGCACTTCTCCGTCCAGGACGTCTAGATCAATTGATTTACATCCCTCTCCCTGATGAGGAATCCCGATATGAAATATTCAAGGCCTGCTTGAGGAAGTCTCCAGTTTCCAAAGATGTGAACATCAGAGCTCTTGCAAAGGCCACCCAAGGATTTAGTGGTGCTGATATCACAGAAATATGTCAGCGTGCCTGCAAATATGCCATTAGAGAGAACATTGGGAATGATATCAAAAGGGAGATGAGCAGGAGTATGAGTTGTGAATATATGGAGGATGAAATGACAGAGATCAGGGCAGTTCACTTCGAAGAGTCGATGAAGTATGCTCGCCGAAGTGTTGGTGATTCTGACATCCGAAAATACAAGGCATATGCACAGACACTGCAGCAGTCTAGAGGGTTTGGCATAGACCAGTTCAAATTTACAGGGAGGGGTTCCCGCCCTGGTGTCAGACCCTAGAAGAGGTCTAAGAATTACCAAAATATGTAAAAGCAGCCTCTGCGAATCTGGAAATTTGTACAAAGCATTGTAGACTTTAGTCATTCATTAGTTTTCATGTTCAAACTTCCACCGCACTTTCATGTAGCTTCGGTTGAGAAATGCAATTATCACATTTTTGAAATCAACCTTGTATGTTATCCTTATGAATCTCACGTCATACTAGATTGAAAATCAAGAAAAGAAAAGAAAAATTAACATTGCGCAGGATATACAACATGATATGGTTCTTTATTGAATTCTCAGTTCACCTACTTACAATGTTTGAAGATCAAACCACAATGTTTGAAGATCAAACCACAAGAAAAAAGTTGAACCGAAAAGCCAATTACATGTCAACAAGCATAGCACATAACTTGGTTGTTCAGCAATCCTCCTACACTCCACCATTGTTGCATTCTTTTCCCCTAATTCAACAGAAACTAATACAGAAACCCAGCTATTCAGTACCATCGCATCTACATCAGCAGCATAATATAATCAATGATGAAGGGGGAAGATCTCAACCAATTTTGGGGGGAATAAAATCCTTCAATTTCCAGGCCTCTCCTATTGCCTAAAATACTAAAAACACCAGGCAAACTAAGGAGGCCAATCCAATGTAATTGATCAAGCACCTTGTGAAGTACTGGATGGTAGGGATCATGTGCTTATAAAGCCCGTCTGCGATTGAGACCACTGAACAAACACATACCAACTTTATCATCCATTACTTTATGCTATCCAAGCAAAAACTTGAAAATGTCACTTAGTGAAACAATGCCTTCAACTCGCTTACTGCCAGCTTCGACAATGACAAGTCGCCTGACACCTGGAATCCATATTTTAAGCTACGTCAAGTTCCAAAAGACCCCACCCAAACATTTAACAAACCAGAGAATCTTATTACTGATAGCACTGCTATTTCAATAATTGAAATTCTGCCAAGATCAGCTGGCTCTACACAGATCATAAATCATTTTGTGCCCACTATAATGTATGATCAGGATACTACACTCCAACAACTTGGTGCATTTACATCTTTAGTTAAAAGAAGAGCAGAGGCTATTCAAGTTTCGTATGAAGCGAAAGTAATGAATTCACCTGGATTGGCTAATCTCTCCATCACTTTATGAAGTGAATCAGAGCGTAAACACATCTGACATCTCTGAGTTCTCTGCTCAAAAGGAGAGTACAATTCTTGTCCCAACTGCAACGCCTGGAAATACAAAGAGAAAGGACTTAGACAATAGTATGAAGCTTCTTTTCACATCGATACACCTTAACATTGAAAGTTTGAAACCAAATCCACCTCAAATTTCAGAAATCACCACAACATAAACCCAAAATATATAAAAGGGTTTATGTTCTGGTGATTAGAAACCTGTATATGGTTAATCTAAAAGGGTACAATCCACAAGACATTCAACATGCACAGTGGAATATGCAAGTAAATTATTACAGAAAACGACAATATACAAAAAGGAGGAGAAATTAGAGCAGTCACCTGCTGAATGGTCATTTCATTGAGATTGATATGTGTGTATGCTCTATCTTTAGCCAGAGCTGTAATGTCGCTGTAAACAAATGCAAATGAAAAAGAAAGTATCACTCAGTCACTACAATTCAATATATGATGAATAAATTGCAAGCAATTAAAGGAAAATAAATAGAATTACCACTAACCTCCGACAATATATATCCAACAAAGAGTCATTATCATCAACCACAGGTATTGAACTTACTTGAGCTGCAAAACAAAAGCCGCAAAAGCATGACTTAACATAAAGGAATTAACAGTCTAAATACCCATTGCTCTGCCCCTGTGGATATATTGAACTTCCCACAATAGAAGACCAGATTCATGCAACGAAAATTGGATACATACAATAGACTATAAAAACATGATTGATTTTTGCATTTTTTTTCCAACAATAATAGACCACACTGCACTAGATCAGAACACATGGCTAACCTTGAACTAATAGGTTTAAGGCTGCACTAAGTGAGGCACTTGGCCTCAACATTGCTAATGGCCGACAATTTGACTCTCCGATTTCTGGAACCCAAGTACCCACAGGAAGTGCACATATAGGTACTTGGAGAATAGGCAATGAGCTCGAACAATGCCTAAAGTATCTGCAAATACCTGAAAATTAAGTTCCATTAGCACCACATAAGATCAGAACCTATTGTGTTGCATCATCAAATATTACATGATAAGCTTCCAAATAACTTACATTTCAAAATACCAGACAGTGAAGCAAGGTGTAATAGCTGTGGAAATGAGCCATCTTCTGAAGATGAATGGATAATTGGAATCGTAGCCACCTCATTTTGCAAAAATTTCAAAGCAAGATCTTTTAAATTATCATATGGCCCAGCCTGCAAAATCAATTAACAGTGTGGTCAACGAACCAAGAAAAGAAATGACGAATCAAAGATTTAGAACCAGAAAGAGAAAAGAAAGTATCAAATCTATCAACAGAAACATTTCTTGTCCTTTAAACCGAAAAAGAAACAAAATATGAAAGCAAAGTAGTGGAATGCCCATAAGAATGACAGTTTAAATTATCTCAGTATAAACATTAATATTTTTGCTGCTAATGACCAAGGTCATAAGGGGATCAGTTTAACGCGCCCACTGCAACTTCAGTAGAGCTTCTACAATAGCCCATAGATGTGGACTGCTTCTGTGCTTTAGTAGTCAGAACAAATCATTTTATATGGTTTTTATACTCATCGGACCACAAAAGAAGGAAAAAGATAGAACTTAGAAAATGCCTATATTAATTTAAACATCATAACTTAGAGAATGCCTATATCAATTTCATTGCATTAATTCCTAGAACAGAACATCATAACTTTGAGAATGCTTACATCAAATACAGACATACTCATACACATATGCTTCCACTGAAAAATTTATGATTGTGTAAATGCCTAGAATGGACGTTTTAACTACGAGATTGTCTATATCAACGTGCACGCATTGCAACAAGCCACCCATTCAAAAGATGCCAGGTAAAAAACTCACATGGACAAGATGTCGTGGCATTGCTCTTCCATGACCATCAATTTGTTCATTCAGATATGCTTTTCCTTCTTTCCAAGCAGCTATAGTATGTGTTTCAAGCTCTTCCTCTGTCAGATTAGACCCATGATTCCCAAGCTACAAAAATATAAGGTAAGTTAGCTATATAAAAACTACCAAGCATCTCACACATCTTGTATGCACATAACTTCTGAGCAAATAAACTTATCTTATTAAAAACTACCATACACTCCCCTAGCTGATGTTTGACCCCATCAATAACCCTCATGCCTTACAATTACAATCAGGAATATGTGGGGGTTTTTTCTTAATAGGCGCAAAGGATTTTAAGCCATATAATGGTTTGTTACTTGGAACAAAACAACTGATGAATTTTAAGATTGTCATTGAAAGGCAGGCTATAACCTGATTACCAACCCAACAAAATCAAAGCAAACTGGGGTGATTTACTGCCAGCTTTGTTAGAGATTTCATAATCCTACAGTTCTATTTTTGTACAAGAATGTTCTGCTACCGGGTATATAAGAGTTGGGACCTTGAGGGAACAGGACCCAAAATAAATACAGCGTCATCATCTAAGAACCGAACCAATTGAAGTCAACAGTGACTATAACAAAAATTCCAGCAACAGCCAATTCAGTCTTCAAGAATATATATATATATATATATATATATAAGTCTGGATCTAGAGTGCACCGTGCACACTTTATTAAAGTGCAGACGGCCACATGTCGCCATCTCCGTGTAGCGGGAAGAAAAAGTGAGAGGAAGCTGACGGCACAGATGGCAACACGCGGACCGTGCACACTTTAACAAAGTGTGGACGTGCGCTTCAGATCGGGCATATATATATAAGCTTGATGTCGTGCAAAATCTCTCACAAGACTACACTGTCCAACCACAGGTATTATAAGAATTGGACTTTTATCCAAAATGTAAAATAACAGCTGCTTGGAGAAGATCAACATACCAGATCCCCTTACCTCTCTCATTATTAATATAAAATCCGACGCACTAAGAACTCCAACAAATTGTCCCTTGCAGAAGTCCCAAAGTGGTGCCATAGGGATTCCCTAAAAGAAGGAAAAAAATAACTTGATTCAGAAATATACATATGCAAGCTCATTATCAACAAAAAGTACGGGACAAAAAGTAACAAAACCAAAGTACCAAGCAACTATAATAGCTTAAGTTAGGTCAACTAAAGCATGTTTAAAAATGAGAAACAGCTTTAATTTGTATTTGTATGTACCTGCTCATGCAATATGTGAAATGCTTGCTTCACAGGTAAATCAACATCCAAGGCGACAACCTGTAAAGTTAAAGATCAATTAAAAAACACATTTATATACATAACCAAATGCAGGACGAAGGAAGGGCAATGGCAGAACATCCAAACCTTGCCTGACTCTGGAAGTAGTTCGTAAGTGGTGAATGTGGACAAGAAGACAGAAATCCGATGACGTGAGCCCTGCACATCAGCCTCTGACATCCTTGGTACAACATCAGATGTGCCATCTGTAATCTGGACCTGCATTATATACACCATGGTACTATATAACTAATAGGAGAAACAAGAGCTAAACCTAATAACTGCAGCTTTTAGGAACATAAATTGAGCTCTAAAATGCACACTAAGAAACCATCACAACACAAGATGTTACCTATGCTAAAATACAAAAAACACAAAAATACAAATAAAATAAAACACAAAAAAGGGTAACTCGAACTGCATGAGCATCACAGCTTCAAATTAAAACTGCATATGGATGCTTGAGTGCTATAGCACCTTATGTACATGGAAATTAATTAGGAAAAACAGGATAATACACGGAACACTGAGTTTCCCTGAAACAAGATCTCAAATGACATGGAATGAGCAGATCTTACCAAACGTTTAAAGGCCTCAGTGTCCTCTTCCATGTGAGAACCAGCAGACATCTCTGGAGGTACATTTGGTTGAAAGAAATTAGGGTCTGTAGCCAAGACCATGGTGTTCACTAACCCATACACACCATTTGCATAGGGTTGGTGCTCATCGTGTCGCCATTCCCCATCAACAAAGAATTTGTACTGTAGTAAGATGAACACATGCAGGTAAGGCTATTGAGAGTTTAACTCTTATCAAAGTGAACGCAGAACCATTCGGAGAGCAAATGGCAGGCATAAGTAAGACTTAGTAAATATTCACTAATTCGAGCATTTCAACCCATATCAATATCACCACAACTATAAAATTTAGTAAAAGTGCACTTGATATATTTGTGCAAATGATTTAGGCTTAACTAATAACCCAAAAGGGTAATTTTATTCTAGAAATCCTCATAGTGCCTGTTCTGGCTCCACAGGAAATGATGAAGACAATAAACATTCCCACTATACATGAGCCAATATGGCCAGTGAAATGCAAGAAATTTACTCCGCCTCCAGATACAACCATTGTTTTTGCCATGATTTGGGAAACGAAATATGAGAATAAAAGGTTCATCTCCTAAGACTAGGAACACTAAGTGCTTAATATTGGTTATGGTTGGACAAAAACAAAATATGCAAGTTCCAAAATGGCATTCAAACCACAACTAAAACTTTAATCTACCACTTATATAGCAAACATCAAAATTAGCAATCAGTTAACTCTTCTTATGTTTGCTTGCCAATACCACAGTTTGATTGAAGAAAAATATCCCAATGTTGCAAATAGCTAATTTATCCTTTGCGGGCATTAGGACATTGACTTGCCTCCTAACAATTATATTCAACACCATTAAAATGTTCGATTATCAACAAAAGACACCTACAGTACACTCGTTTTCATGAACAGCAACAAACTGTATCAACTTGGTTCCTATTATATGTCAGGACAGATGTGATTGAATTACAATGCTGGGTCAATAAATTCACCATGCTTAATATGAACCCAATATAATCTACAGCCAGTGAACTGAAGGTAAATGAATGCTCTTAACGAACAGTGCCTAAAAGTGTGAAAGCACACTACATCACAAACACACCTGGTGAATACCAGGTGTGACGCTATAAATGGCCTGAAACACAGTCGGGCAGCCCTCAACCGGCGTCATAGGAACAAGCTCGGACCACCTGCTGTGAAATAACATCCCATTTATCAACACTATCCCATTCTAACTCCAAACAAAAATACAAGTAATGCATTACACAACCCGGAAAACACAGATGCTCACCGAGCAAATGAACCACTGAGGAACACACTTCTGCCACCATAAGGCCACACAAACCGCATTGGGATCAACACTATGCTCTGAGCTCCACCTAAAACTCGTGCCGCATCCATGTTGGTAGCAAACATCTGCACCCCAAAACTAAATACTTCACAATCAATCAACCCCTCAAAGCAATACTAACACCCTTATGGCATGCAAGTTCAAATTTCTCCACTGTAAAAAGAAAAACCAAATGACACTTCAAAATCATAGACTGACCTAGAAATCACACCACAACAACAAATTGAAAGCTAAATTCAGCAACTGAAACACGAATAACAGCAAATAGTTAGGAAATTTTACTTACAGAGCTGAATTGAAGCGGAAAAACCCAAGCTTTATGAAGAATGGGGGCAGAATCGGAGCAGTTAAAGCAGCGAATACGAGAAATTTGAGAATTGGGGAAGAGAGGAAACCCTAGGGGGAGGTGGAATTAGGATTATATTGAGAGAAATGGGTGAGAAAACCGTGACGGGCCGCGACACGATCGAATCTAATTTTTTCGAACCCTAGTCTGAGAGATGTCAAAGTTACATTAAACGATGTCTTTTATTTCCTTTTTTATTTTTATTTTTTATATATAATAAAAATATTTTTGTAAAGCAATAAAAGAAAAATAAATGAAATTTCAGCATAGGTAAAATCGAGACGAGTGATGTCACTACCAGAAAAAAAAACTTTAATCGACGAAATATTTTTTCGTCGGTTAAAGTGGAATTTTAGTCGACGAAAAAAAATTTCGTCGGCTAAACTAATTTTTCCGTCGGCTAAAGTGATTTTTCATTTGCTATAGTATGAGAACTTTAGCCGACGAAATTTGAAAAGTTTAGCCGACGAAATTAGGGTATTTCGTCGGCTAAAGTAACTTTTAGTTACAAAATTGCACTCTCGATATTCCGGTGTACGATTGACTATTGTGATACCAATCTGGAAGTACAATGGCCCTACGAGTCAAACTCATCGCTAATGCCATGACATATGGGTTTTTTTGGTGATCCGAGTTAGTTTAAGGCTTCAAATGAAGTTTTTCTAAACACTTAACACACGAAAATGCCCATATCTACATCTATATAAGGTATTTTGGTCGAACCTTCAACACAACAAACACTCACCATAATGAGACGCAACTGCCCATCTAAAAATTTTGAGACATTTACCCCTTGATGATAGGGCTCCCTATATAGATAAATAATGGTAAATAGTAGGCATGTTGTGATTCCGGTCATCAAAATTCACAAACAAAAATACGACCGTCAGATATCATCAATATGTTGAAATATATCTATAGTAAAAAAATCAACTTTATCCGATAAATTTAAGGACTTCATCTAGACGGTCAATCTCGTAAGTCAAACCCCTAAATTGTATTGACCGCAACTATCGGCACCGAGACTTTACCGGAATTACGTGATTTTTCAACCGTAGATGTATTTCACCATTCCAGTCATATCTTATTTCACGACTTTTTTGCGTTTGAAGTTTCTACTTAGAGTTTGTTTTAGAAATGAAACATTTACTTAAAGTTTAGTAAACAACATTAGTAGGCATGTTGTGATTCCGATGATCAAAGTTGAGAAACAAAATTCCGACCGTCTGATATGATCATTATGTTGAAATATGTCTATAGGAAAAAATTCAACTTAATCTGACAACGTTAAGGGCTCGATCCTTACGGTCAATCTCGTAAGTCAAACCCCCTAACGCACGGAAACGATCATTTGACCGTCTAAATTACGTATTTTGCCCGGACCTTCAACGGAAAATAGTTTCAAATCGATGAGACGCAACCAGTGGTATAAAAATTTTATGAAAAATAACCACCGGAGATAGGGCTACCGCTAGGGAGAAAGAATGGAAAATTGCGTTACCCGCAACTATCTGCATCGAGACTTTACCGGAATTACATGATTTTTCAACAGTATACGTATTTCACCATTCCGGTCATATCTTATTTCATGACTTTTTTTCGTTTGAAGCTTCTACGTATAGGGTTTAGGGTTTTAGCCGACGAAATTAGGGTAATTCGTCGGTTAAAGTTAAATAAATAAATAAAATAAATAACTATAGCAGACGAAATTAGGGTAATTCGTCGGTTAAAGTTAAATAAATTAAATAAATAAATAACTATAGCCGACGAATTACCCTAATTTCGTCGGCTATAGTTAAATAAATAAATAACTATAGCCGACAAAATTTATTAAAATTCCTCTTTCTCCTCCTCCTCCTTCCTCCTTTAAATCCTTCTCCTCCTTCCTCTTCCTCCTCTAAATTCTCCTCCTCCTTCCTCCTCCTCTAAATCCTTCTCCTAGCCTCCTCCTCTCCCTCTCCTAACCTTCTCCTCCTCCCCTAGCTCCTCTCTCCTCCTCCTCCTCTTCTCCTTCTTCACCATCGGTGTAAAAACAAAAAAGAAGTAAAAAAGTGTAATAAAAAAATACAAGAAATAAAAAAAGAAAAAAAAATATGAAAAAAATAAAATAACTATAGCCGACGAATTTTAATAAAATTCGTCAGCTAAAGTTTTAAAAGGAAAAAAATAAAAAAAATAATAACTTTAGTCGACGAATTACCCTAAAAATCGTCGGCTAAAGTTTAAAAAGAAAAAAAAATAATAACTTTAGCCGACGAATTTTAGGGTGATTTGTCGGCTAAAGTTAAATAAATAAATATAAATATAAATTCGTCTGCTAAAGTCCAGAAATTAAGCGACGAAAAATTTCTTCGTCGGCTAATTTAGCTGACGATGAACATTAATTTCGTCTGTTAAAGTCTTGGCCGACGGCTTTTTTCCGATGACTTCTTAGCCGACGAAAAAACTTCGTCAGCTAAAATGGTTGTTCTGGTAGTGTGTGTAACTAGTAGGGGTGTAATTGAGCGAGCCGAACCCAATACTAGCGTGTTCATGTTCATGTACGGCCCTTTTTTTATCGAGTTCGAGTTAAGCTAAAACTTTAATTTTTTATGTACGTTCAAGCTCGGCTCGGTTTATGAGTTTTTTTTCTAAGTTCTTGCTAGGCTCGGCTTGTTCTATTAGACGAGTTTGAGATAATTCGAGTCGGCTTGGCTCATTCAACTTTAAATTAAGAAAAATAGAAAAAAACATAAAAAATTCAAACAATAATCTAAATTTATATAACACATCCTTCAAAATAACTAATCAAACTCAAAATCAGAATTTAAACTAATTAAATAAGACTGGAGATTTCAGCATATTGATCGAAATAAGATTTGTATCATCATCTGTCAGTCTTCCAAGCAAATCTCATCGAATCTTCACCATCTATACTATTAAAGATTTGTACTATCAAGGTTTGATTTGGTGTTGTGATATATATATATATATATATATATATATATATATTATTTAGATTTTATTAGATTATTTTCCAATTATGTAGGAAGGTAATAAAAAGATTATAAAGAAATTATATTTTATTTATATATTCCTTACATAAATATTTAAGAAGTCGAGCTTTAATAAACAAGCCGAGTTTTTAACGAGTTCGAGTTGCTCTATAAAAAATACGAGCTACTCACGAGTTAAACGAGCTGAATACTTCCTTGTTCATGTTCGGCTCGTTTTCTTACGGAGCTTAAAATTGAACTTAAGCTCGTCTCATTTATCATACAAGCACGAGCTGAATGAGCTAAAAATCGAACCGAACACGAGCGGCTCGAGCCAACTTACAGCCCTAGTAACCGCTTGCTATACTTGAGTACTTGTCTCCAAGTGAAAATAAGGAGTAGGATGCATTAAATGGCAAGAGCGATTCAGATTTGCCAATGTGTCGCCGTATAACATGTAAAAGAGTAAATTAGAAAGAGCATATGGTTTATTGTATGCTTGGAGAAGTATTGTTCATGAAAGATATTTGTTGAAGAAAGGGGTATCAAGTTGGTATTGGTAATAATGTCGCGGTGTGATTGGATCCAAAGGTATCTCTCTCTTCCGATTCTAAACTCGTTAGAAGCTTTAATGAAACCATCACACCAACCAAACCATAATTAAACCAAAATCTTTACAAAACCCTACTATCGATCCGCAAAATACGTCGTCTTCTAGGTTTCACCTTAAAGTTTTTCTTCTCACATTCTGACCGCGCGTTTAATGATGTTATCGTCGAAAGGGATTTTCCGGTGGTCAGTTGGTGGTTGGGATTTTTCAGCTGCTAGCTAGCGATGGGAGGAGATATTTAGGATGCTTTCAAGTGGTGAGCCGAGAAACTGTTAGCATAATCGTCGTTGTCATCCTTCTCTATCATGGATGTTGGCTCACTAGGGAGGAATGGCAATGTCGATGTGAACTTGGAGGCGTGTTGGACCAAAAGTGTTGACACGGAGGCAAGTATGGTGTTGGTTTTCCCGGATTGTGATCCCAAGCTGGGTTGGCCTACCATGTGAATGTATTGTAAGGACAACAGTTGCAGCGTTGAGCAATGAGGATGGTGAACCTTTTCTGGTGGACATCGAGATACGTGACAGTGTAGTGATTTCAATGAGTGGTGGCATGTGGCAATCTCTGGTTGCGTTTTCGGGTGTCATGAACTTTAATTCTAATAGGTTGTATGTTGGATTTGGGTTCTCTTTAGGACCAGTTCTAATAGTTCAGTTTGGGTCGTCAATCCTAGCTCTTTGAGTGAGGGTTTTGATCTTCTTTTTGAGCGAGGGTTTAGGGTTTTGGTAAGTTGGTGTCGTTAGTCGTGTCGTCGGGTGTGTAATTATTATGATGTCATATCCAGTATTATTTTAAGTTTAGTTAGTTATTATTGTCCAATGTAACGAGGAGGTTGTCTTTACATACATGCTAACAATTTTGGTATATAGTGTTATAAGGGGTTTTCTTCTTGAGGTTAACTGGAATGATGTATAGAGGCTTCTAAATTAGGTAAGGTTACAGTTAACCTTTCGGTTCTTATTCACTGCAACCGCTAGTGTTTTATAGATATGAAAGTTGATAATTTTTGTCCACCATCTATATCTTATATTTTAATTCTTATTCCATCAAGAACTTACTATTGGAGCAGAAAACTTCCGAGTTAAGGTCGATTCTCCAACAAATATCATCTACGGCGGGAGTCGTTCCTGGATTGATCGAGAAGCCAAAACCGGGTGAGGGGTACCTACAAAAGACCCTCCGACGCCCAAGTTATAATTTATCAAAGGTAAGTCAAGTATCTCAAATCAGAATTAGATACCCTTTACCTCAATTTTCTCGTCTCTTTATATAGGGTCAAATTGTTCAGGTGAAGTGTCACACATTAAGTCTGTAATCATGTTTGCACATATACCTTGCTTTATGGTTGTAGTCATGGCGCGCTTTCAATGCTGTAACTGTCATTTCACTTATAGTCACATTGGCCACTGTAACGGTAGCTTACTTACTGTTGTATTGATGTCATGTTTCTTAACTGTTGTAACTGATACTCTTAAAGCTGCATTTGATATCGCATTTACTGTGTCGTTAACTATCACACTTATCTCCTTGCTATCAATGACCCATATATTTTTTTTCTAGAGTTATAGGGATAATTATTTCTAGCTCCCACAATGCTCCCAAATTTCTTCTTCTGATATTTGATTCAAAAGAGAAATTTTCATTTGCAGTCGTTGTCGTTTTCTTATTTTCACCGCACTCCACACTTTTTGCTTTAGCCCCACGCATGCATTGTGTCTCACCCATTCCACTTGAGCACCTGTACTTGTTGTGGTTGTTGCGTTTGTTGTGCTTGTCGAGACTGATTTGACTCACATTGATGAGGACTTGCTAGCTTTTTCATTTGTTGTGACTACTTCGACACATGCTACCATGGACTTGCCCGCGCGCACATGTTGTGCCTGACACTTTGCAACTTACCATTTTGGGCGTCTTGCCTCCTTGTGCTCGCCTTGTGATTTTGTGTGCTGCTTTTAGTGCATCAAATCTCAGTGTCCTACTAAATTTTTGTTTTCCTTCTACTTCTTCTCTTATCCAACTCCTATTTGGTTTGAACTTTATCTTGTCGAAGATTATACTCTTGCTACGATATTTTAGCTTTTTCCTTGACAATTTTTCCACTTTCTCAACATTGATTGTGTTAAAAACTAGAAGTACAGTGATTGCCCCCAAGCCCATTTCCATAATGATTGTATTTCTTTTATTTATTGAGAATTGTTAACGACTCATTCTCATGACATTGCAGTTTTTGCCTTCACTGAAGATTCTTTCTCATCGACTAGTTGTTCCTTTTTGCCTTTGAAAACTCGTGTTTCGTCGATTCCGTTTTTATCTATCGATGTGTCCCCTGACTTCCTTTGGCATGTGTTTTCCCAATTCATTCCCAAACCTCATGAACAATATTTTATCCATGCAAAACAATTGGATTCAACCGAACTTGTGTACGCCCTAGGCATGAGTGTTTAATAGGGGATCATTAGGCACCTAACCTTTATCTACGTAAACACTTTGTTCATCCTCCTTTTTAATCAGCAGTCTACGTAAACACTTTTTTTTCCTTCACCACCCATATGCCCCTATTTTATTTTTTGAAAATAACCAATGAAATAAAAAAACATGTGTAACATGCTGGGATTAAGGAAGCGCGTGCGACAAACTGTCATAAATACACGAGAAATTGCCACAGCTTTTGTATACGAGATTCCTTCACACACAAAAACACTGGTGCACAAACAGAACAATACACCACTCACGACGTCGAACACAAACGTGAGGGTGGTAACAGTACACCAGTCGTGACGCCGAATGCAAACACGAGGGTGTAAAACAATACAACACTTGCAGCGCCAAACACACACGAGGGTTGCGAACAATACAACACTCACGGCGCCGAACGCACACGAGGGTGGCGAACAATACACCACTTGCTGTGTTGCGCCGAAGGCACACGAGGGTGGCGAACAATACACCACTCGTGGCGCCGAACGCAAACACGAGGGAGGCAAACAATACACCACTCGCAACGTAGAACACAAACACGAGGGTGACGAACAATACACTACTCGCGGCTCCGAACGCAAACACGAGGGTGACAAACAATACATCACTCGCGACGCCGAACGCACACGAGGGTGGTGTACAATACACCACTCTTTGCGCCGAACGCAAACACAAGGGTGAAAACATGTTTTTCCTTTTGGTGGCAAGCGCAAGAACAAAACTTGAAATGACAATCGCTCGACTACAAGCTGTGTTTCATGGGTGATCCCTCAATTTGATACCTCGCAAGCTCGTGCCAAATTCATGTCTGCATCACGCCTCCTCGACCACAAGTTGTGTTTAGTGGCTCTCACATTTGCTAACCATTCATTACCTTCTTGACGTTTCCTCTGGTTGTATTTATCGTTGGGGACTCCTCTTATGCACCAACCCAATGTGCATTAACTCTATCCTTCCAATGAATTATTCTCACCCCTACAATGCCCCCAAATTTCCTCTTTTGACATTCGACTCAAAAGAGAAATTTCTGTCTTGCGGCATAACACCTATGTCTCGACCACGACATTTGTAGCGGCTGCGGTTACACCTGCAGCGTTCGTCATGTTTGTCGCGGTTGCGCCTACGGCGTTATTTGCATTTGCCTCACTCATCTCACTCGTTCCAATGCAGCGAACATGTCCTCACTCGCTCGGGGTTCTTGCTTTTTGATACGGGCGATTACTACGCCTGTAACACATATGTTTCGACCACGGCATTTGCAGCTTTTTCCGCGGTTGCGCCTGCAGCTTTCGTCACATTTGACGCAGTTGGGCTTGCGGCGTTCGTCGCATTTGACTTACTCGCCTCTCATTCCAACGAAGCGAACTTGCCCTCACTTGTTTGGGGTTCCCCCTAATCCTCCCAAGTTTCATATTCCTTCGGTTTCCCCTAATCCTTGCAGGTTTCAGATTCCTTCTAGTTCTAGGCATCTTTTCCAACTTATATTAGGTCTTCTTCGTTCGTCTCAATCATTATTTGTTGTTTGAACGTCTTTATATGGTCGACGGGGTAACCTGCCCCATCATACTTGTGGGAAAACTGGCATTGTACTAAGGATGTTGTCAGTAAATGGGGACTTGCTAACATCCCTTGCTATCTCCGTTGCCAACTCACGCGGGCCTGCCCTCTTGCATTGGTTAATCATCCTTGCTATCCGTGTCCATTCTCCGTGTGCCTTCTTTGGCAGACTAGCGCCCACGCCGTCCGCGTTCATTTGTTGGAGTGGTTCACCGTTGTTATCCTCATCTGATGAATCGCTATCGAACTACAATATATGTTCGAGCTTCCTCCTTCGGCGACTTTCACGATCCTACTTCTCTTTTCGAAGTTGCTCGAGTTCCTGCTACATCCGTTGAGTCTCATCCCCTGGAGATAGATTCAAATCCACCTGGTTTGGGTTCACCTCAACTTCTGATGCGTTGCCTCCATTACCCAATCCTAACGTCAATAATGAGATCTCTCTACATCCAACTCCTGCCATCACCCTTTAGGTATTGTACAACTACAGACGTATGTACATTAATTCTCTTCTAGCAATGAGAGCATCGAATAGTAGATTATCAACAAAATTAAGCATCACAAAAATGATAAACAGAACAATGGTTCAAGAGAATTAGAAAAGTACATACGGGGCAGAGAAAGCCAGTAAACTAGGAACAACATTAGCACAAACAGTCTCATAATACTGTCAATACAAGTGAATCATGTACAACAAGTCTAGAACTTTTAAATCAATCACATAACAATAAAATCCTAAAATATTTCGACTTCCTCATCAGTAGACAACAGAACCTCATACATATCTATATATGTGTCATTGACAATAAAGATCCATATGTAGCACCATATATATATATATATATAAACAATCCATATATAAACAAAATTAAAAAAAAACTAATCAACTGTAATTAACATGAAATATAGCTCGAAGCTTCGAACTCAACAAATTATCAAAAGTATATTCTTTAATGATGGAGCCAACACTATCAATTCTCTAGATTTATGATTTCGTGCACAGTAAACTTACCACTTGGTTAGCTAACCTTTGTCTCTGACTCAGATTGCTAAATTACCAGACTACCAGTACCGACCCCTTGTGCTCAAACTGAATTGATCTTGTTTTGGTGTCATCGGCCTTCGGCCTTCCGCCATGTCGGTTCATTATTGGAAAACCATATATAACCAAACCCTAGACCGACGTTTGAAGATTCAATCAAATGAAACCCAAAAGCTTTCTTTGCTAGACGAGAAAGCGAAGCGTTCGAAAGCGCATAAGCGTTTTTTTTTAAAATTTAATAGAAGCGAAGCGTCAAAATAAAAATACTATATATAATATAATATATTAATAAATAAATATCATGAAATTTTTAACATTTTTTTAAAATTTTATATACTAGATCTAAGAATACTTATTTCTATTAAAAAAGTGCTTATTTCTCCACAATATGCAATTGCTAAAGATTAATACCCCTTTTCGATTAGAAAAAAAAGATTAATACCTCTTGTTGTTGATCATGACTAGCTAGGGGAGTTGTAACTTGTAAAACCAAACTAATATTCTTCCTGAGTAAATTCATTATCTCTCTCCCCCCCTTCAGTCTCCGCGCCACCACCAATTATCCCAATCTGACCCCAACCCACCTCCCAGCTTCTCCATCTCTCCAAACTCATCTCAACAAACCACTCTTTCCCGAAATGGGTTCCAAAACCTTAGTGCCTTACCCATGAAACCCTCTCCAATTCCAACCCAAGACGACGACTCCCTAAATCCATCTGCCTCCCTCCTCTCCTTCAACACAGACTCCACCTCCTCACCTCACCCTCATCTTCCCACAAACCCACCATTATCTTCATCTCTCTCCTCCTCATCACCTGCATAGCTCTCTCCGTCGCCGCAGCTTTCGCCTTACAATCAACTCAAACCCATCACCCTCCACAATCAACTCAAACCCATCAACTTTCGCCTTCCTCTTCTTCCGGAGATTCGCTTCCAATTCATAAGCTCGTGATTCCGTCAAGCTTCCAAACCCACTATTTTCTGAAGCGCGCTTCCATGAGCTTCTTTGGAGCTTCCGCTTCGGAAGCGCGAAGCGTGAGTATAGTGGCGCTTCCGTGCAACGTAGATGGGGACAGGTCACATTTTGTACCCGTTTTCATCTGCTCTTACTCATATATATATAGGGAGCCTTTCTATTGAAGATCTCTAAGTTGAGGACTTTTCGGTTTATCCCGCTTTTCGATCTTATATCCACATCTTAACTGTTCATTTTATAAATATTTATGAGTATATCATTTCTGTAAATTTTCAACTGAATTGAAAATCGTTTAGGTATTCATAAGTGTGATTTACCAATTATGAACTTGAACGGTTCATGTTTGACAGATTTGGTTCGTCCATCGATTTTATCTACAACTAGTTCTTAACGATCACCAATTTGGTTGAAATTTTGTATGATTGATCTACTTATATAAATCTACAATTTCAACGGTTAAGATGTCAAAATTTGATCAAAAAGTTGGTCAAATAAACAATTAATTCAAAAATCATCAACTAGTCCTCAACTTAGAGGTTCTCATTAGAAGGACTCTATATATATATATACATGAAATTCAACGTAGTATAACACAAAAAAATCTTATCGTTTCTAAAGAATTTCTTCAGCCCCCTCCTTTTGCCTTATTGTGTCTTCATTCATGGCTTCTCAATCCATCCCACGGCTTTTTGCTCATTTCCCACAGACGGTGTCAATTATTAGAGCAGAAAACTTCCGAGTTAAGGTTGACTCTCCAACGAATATCATCTATGACGGGAGTCGTTCCTGGATTGATCGAGAAGCCAAAACTGGGTGAGGGGTACCTACAAAGACCCTCTGACGCCCAAATTAGAGTTTATCAAAAGTAAGTCAAGTATCTCAAATCAGAATCAGATTCCCTTTACCTCAATTTTCACGTCTCCTTATATAGGGTCAAATTGTGCAGGTGAAGTGTTACACATTAAGTCTGTAATCATGTTTGCACATATACCTTGCTTTATGGTTGTAGTCATGGCGCCCTTTTAATGTCGTAACTGTCATTTCACTTATAGTCACATTTACCGCTGTAACGGTAGCTTACTTACTGTTGTATTGATGTCATGTTTCGTAATTGTTGTAACTGATATTAAAGCTGATTTGATATCGCATTTACTGTGCCGTTAACTATCACACTTGTCTCCTTGCTATCAATGACCCATATATTTTTTTCTAAAGTTATAGAGATAATTATTTCTAACTCCCACACTTACCTTTCTCATGTAAACAAAACCTTCAATTAATGTAGTGAGTCATAACGGGCGTCCGAATTCGGTGTTAATTATAATAAACATATCCTAACAGGGTGTGCCAGCAAAACAATAATTGAAGCTAAGTGGCAGTTCCCTCCTACCGAGCGTTTGAAGGTGAATGCTGATAATAGATATAGACAAGATTTTGGAGATAGAGGTATCACTATTGTGATTAGAGACGAGGCGAATAATTGTAGTTATCTATAACACATTATTTCCCTCATCTGCTCGTTGTTCATATGGATGCAGAGGCATGTAGGGCTGATATTTTTTAGGCTATTCATCAATATTGAGATGCCTTTGACCTCACTTGTGGTGGCTGTTTTGCAGCAAAATGTGGAAGATCAATATGAAATTGGGTGTATTATCAAGTGAGTTATGGATGATTGTAAGTCATGTTTAACATCTCTTCACTCTATTCAGATTATGTATATTTTTCGTGAAGTAAATGATGTAACTAATAAACTGGCTTACCTAGTTAGTCTTAATTATTTGGAAAATTAAAAATAATAGTATATCAACTTTGCTGCACTAATAATTAAGGTGTCTGAACTTTGTTAAATAACACATTAATACATGAACTAACAAATTAGACTTAACGGTGTTATAACAGCATGTACGAAAATTAGACTTAACTTATCAGTTCATGTACTAATGTGTTATTTAGAACATAATAAAATCATGCCAATTTGGCAACAAGTTGACAAACTGATGGAGAGATGGGATGCAGCGGTTGAAAATGAATGAGAAAATCAAGCACCGGGCCCACCCAAATTCAATCAGGTAAGCAATCACAGATTGTTTCTTTGATGGAGCAGCAATCGGCGGGACCCACGCATGTGGGTGCCTGCCAGTCGCATTTATTTTGTTTCTGGCGCGTGTATTACACGTGCGTAATAAAAAAAGGCAGTCTGCGCTGCAGAGCCATTGGCTAGGCATAGGCTGTCACTTGGTAGCTTGTCTGGTTCAACAGCTCTTTGAGCTGCAATGGTCATTTTAAAAAAAACCACCGAAAATTATACAAAATGGTCATATTTTTCCTTGTAAATACCTTATTCTCTTCTTTACAATTTGCACCACTTCTCATCTCCTACTATTTTTCCTTGGAAAATCGTTAAATTTGTGTTTTTCTTTTGTTTTTAATTGACTGCCATAATTTCCATGCAAGGGTATGTATTCAATATGCAGGTATGTCACATTCCGTTTCACTATACTTGAGACTCCCAATTCAGTAAGTTACTTTCAGTATGTTGAATTTGCAGTGAAAGTCATGTTACTGCTTAACTAGAGAGCTTCTGTTGTTTCAGTTGGGTTTTGCGCAGTTGCGGAGAATTTTGCTGACTCATGACCTTTGGGGAGTGGAGTATACACTAGCCATTCAGCTGCATGTGAGTTTTGTTTTCAAGTAAAAGACTACAATTTTTGTTTTGCTGCAAGAGTTGGCCTTTTATTTATCCATATTCTGATAAGAATTCGGCGTATAATTTATGCGTCTCACCATCCTTGCTTTATAGCTGCTGGGAGGTAAAACTCTCTATATAAATACTTTTCTGGGTTGCAATTGGAGGGCTCAGAATTAAATTAATGGTAGTGTAGTGTCATGGGTGATTTCAGAAACATATTTTCCAGGCGCTCCACTGATTGTTTGCATATTACTTTCACTTGTTTTTATTTCCATTTATCCATTTAGAAGTGTCAATTGTAGCAATATATGCTTTTGGTAGACATATTGATCATAAAATTTCCTAGAATGAAAAGTTTCCAAAAGGTATATGGATAGAAATTAAAAGAAAGAGATAGGTCAATCTATTATGTGATAACGGGTTGGAATTAGAATTGACAATTGATGGTTTGTGAATAATGTTGATTGAGTTGTGAAGCAGTATTACTGTCCTAGTTTTGATTAGCAATCTTGGTTTGAGGAATGGAGCTTTTACTTGGTCAGCAGCATTAAGTTCTGGTTAATGAGATGATGTCCTCTCTCTACAATTTACCTTCATTGTTTTTGTCATCAGAGCTTTATTGTTTTTGTTCTTTTCACTGCGGATTGTTCAAGAGCACATATTTGTAAGGAAATAAAAGTCTGTTTTATCCATTTTTGCCTCGTATCTTGCACCATGTATCACAGTAATGATTTAAGCAATAACATCTCAATCTTTATATATATATATATCGAGTTATTTAATTTTCTCGGTATTATTCTTTAGAGTCCTGGATGCTTTGTTTTTCATGCTTCTTTCTCAGTGTTTTAAGTACGCTTCATCTGCTAGAAAACGGTGGCTTTTGTAAGAACTGAAGATTTTTAAGGTTGCACATCTAAATCAGAATATGACAATGCATAAAACTAAAGTGGCTTTTGCATTAAAGAATAAGTACTTGTGATTTTCTACTCTCCATGAATATATGCTGAACTTGGAATTATCACCACCAAAAATCCTTACAAGTATAGGAGCCGCCTTTAAAGTGATGAAATCTATTCACATCTCTAACAATGAATTCCCTCCCAACAATCACTATAAGCTTGAAAGCTTCATGACAATCAACACATTCTCAAGTTCATTATTCTAATGGTGACTCCTTTTGGGTATACTAATCAATGCAAAACCCAGCGCCAATCTCTCACTATGAAGATCCGTTTTCCTCCATGGCCTCCTCCTGTACATCGACAAGACCAATCCTATACTCCCTCCTACATATATTACCCTCTTTGTTTCGTTTCACACTCCACCCCCTCAGCAATGCAATAACCTCACTCTGCCGTGCACATGATGATACATCTCCAGCGTAAAACACATAATTTGAGACCTTAATCTCAACCCAACTGCAGGCGGGTTCTTTCCAAACCGTGGCACGCTTCATTTCTGACCGAAGACCATGGGCAGTCTCCCACTCTCCGCTCAATGCATAAGCATTTGACAATATAACGTACGCACCTGATACCTGTTGGTTGGAATCTATTAGCCATCTACAAGCTTCAACAGCAATGTCAACCCTTCCATGAAGCCTACTTGCCGAAAGGAGTGTCCCCCAGACCAAGGCTTCTTGATTTGGTTCTGCTTGGATGGATTTGGCTGGTTCATAACTTCATAGGCCTCACTGAGACGGCCAGTTCGACCAAGCATGTCAACATTGCAAGTATGATGCTTTGCATTCGGGGATGTTCCATGTTTCTCATACATACTCATATTGTTGGAGACCTTCATCCACAAGCCCTGAATGGCTACAAGCATGCAAGACACCAACAAAGGTGACATCATTGGGCCTTATTCCTCTATTGATCATTTCTTCAAAGAGTTGGGTCTTGCACAAGCATTCACAACACTAGCCAACATGAAATGATTCGGACGCTCCAACATACCCCGATTAAATTCCCTAAAAAGCCGGAGCGCTTCCTCGCAAAATGTAGGTGCTTGGCTGTGAAAATGTAGTGTAAAAAGGCCGACTTTATCGCAACGGAATGGAGGGGGGTTGCGGAGGCGGTGGTGTTGCGACTGTTAGTTTTGGCGGGAAATGTTTGAAGAGGCGGCGAGGAGAGCACTTGGTTCAACGGCTTTTTCATTTGGCTCAAAGCGCGCGAGTTTCCGTTGGGAGTCGTATTTATACGAAAAGTTGGTTGAGGGTATTTTGGTCAGATTGCCTTTTTTCTTTAAATAATGAGATAATTACCTCAACATCTATCAATTTTGTTTTACAATTAAAATGATGACAGAGGGAGCTTACGACTTACACGCTTGCAAAGTCCGTCTAATTTACAACCTAATATACTTTTACCAGAGATTATTTTTTTCTTTCTTGAAAATATACCAACTTGAACCTTTATTTTTCTTTTTAGTTGCAAGGGCAACGTACAAACTTATAATTTAAGTTTTATGGTTTATTTGATAATTATGTGACAAGAGAGAATACTTGTCGGTTTAACCAATTTGTTGTGAAAAGAGGAAGAAATTAACTGATCGAGTTAAGGATATATATATATATATATATATATATATATATCACCTGCTCAATCATCACTTGAGGTATGTCTGACTCCTTGTGTATCTAATAGTTCTACTGTGTCAAGTTGTGTTCCAAACAGAATCTTACCTAGTCGTTCCACCCGTGGTCAGCCTCCGAAACACTATGAAACTACTCTAATTGCTAAGGCTAAATATCATGTTTCTAATTATGTGTCTACTTATAGGCTATCTAAATCATTTGTTGTCTTTGTGAATCAATTATCTTTTGGATCTCTTCCTAGTAAAGTGCATGATGCAATGAAGGATGAGAGGTGGATGCAAGCAATGACAGTTCAGATGGATGCTCTTGAGAAGAATCATACGTGGGAGTTAGTGTCATTATCACCAGAGAATAAGACAGTTGGTTGTCCGTAGGTGTATACTGTGAAACATAATTCTGATAGTTCTATGGGTAGATACAAGACAAGGTTAGTAGCAGAAGACTATCCTTAAAAATATGGAGTAGATTATGATGAGACTTTTGCACCAGTGGCTAAAATCAACATTATTCGGGTACTTCTCTCGTTAGCAGCTAACCTTTATTGGTCTTTACAACAGTTTAATGTTAAAAATACATTCTTGCATGGTGATTTGCTTGAAGAAGTTTATATGGATTTGCCTCCTAGGTATTGTACTTCTACTGGAAAACATGTGGTGTGTAAGTTGAGGAAGTTTCTTTATGGTTTAAAGCAATCTTCCAGAGCTTGGTTTGGACGGTTTAACAAGTTTATGAAGAGAATTGGATACCGTCAGAGAAACTCAGATCATGCCTTGTTTATTTACACTACTAGAACAACCACTTTAGCCGACGAAATTTTTTCGTCGGCTAAACCCTAAATTTCGTCGGCTAAAGTCTTAGCCGACGACACGTCGTCGGCTAAGAAGTCGTCGGGCAAAATCCGTCGGCCAACACTATAGCCGACGAAATTACTGTTCATCCTCTGCTAAAGTCATTTATTTAGCCGACAAAGACATTTTTCGTTGCTTAATTTCTGGACTTTAGCAGACGAATTTTTGGATCTTAGCCGACGAAATTTTATTAAAATTCGTCGGCTATATCTATTATTTTTATTTATTTAACTTTAGCCGACGAATTTAATTAAATTTCGTCGGTTATAACTATTATTTTTATTTATTTATTTAACTTTAGCCGATGAATTTTAGGGTAATTCGTCGGCTAAATTTATTATTATTTTTATGTTATTATTATTTTTTTAAAATTTAGCCGACGAATTTTAGGGTAATTCGTCGGCTATAGTTTTTTTTTCTTTTTTTTTAATTTTAGCCGACGAATTTTATTAAATTTCGTCAGCTATAGCTATTATTTTTATTTATTTATTTAACTTTAGCCGACGAATTTTAGGGTAATTCGTCGGCTAAAGTTATTATTATTATTTTTTTTAAAACTTTAGCCGATGAATTTTAGGGTAATTCGTCGGCTATAGTTTATTTTTCTTTTTTAAAAAAAAAATTTTAGCCGACGAATTTTATTAAAATTTCGTCGGCTATAGCTATTTTAATTTTTTCATATTTTTTTTCTTTTTTAATTTCTTGTATTTTTGATTAAAATTTTTACTTCTTTTTTGTTTTTACACCGATGGTGGAGAAGGACAAAAGGAGGATGAGAAGAGGAGAGAAGGAGGAGAAGGTTAGGAGAGGGAGAGGAGGAGGAGGAGGAGGAGGGGGAGGAAGGAGGAGGAGAATTTAGAGAAGGAGGAGAGAATTTAGAGGAGAAGGATTTAGAGGAGGAAGGAGGAGTTGAAGGATTTGAAGGAGGAGGAGAGGAGGAGAAGGTTAGGAGGAGGAGGAGAAGGAAGGAAGATGAAGAGGAGGGGGAGGGAAGATGAAGAGGAGGAGGAGGGAAGATGAAAGATATAGAAAATTTTGAACTTTAGACGACGAAATTTCGTCGGCTAAAGTTTAAAATTTTAGTCGAAAAATTTCAAAATTTTAAAAATCTCTGCCAAAAAATTTAAATTTTTAATTAACTTTAGCCGACGAAATTAGGGTAATTCGTCGGCTATAGTTATTTATAAATAAAAAAATAACTATAGCCGACGAAATTAGGGTATTTCGTCGGCTAAGGTTACATTAATAAATAAAAAAATAAATAACTATAGCCGACGAATTACCCTAATTTCGTCGGCTAAAACCCTAAACCCTATACGTAGAAGCTTCAAACTAAAAATAGTCGTGAAATAATATATGACCGGAATGGTGAAATACGTCTATGGTTGAAAAATCACGTAATTCTGGTAAAGTCTCGGTACCGATAATTGCTGTTAACTCAATTTTCCATTCTTTCTCCCTAGAGGTAGCCCTATCTCCGGTAGTTATTTTTCATACAATTTTTATACCACTGGTTGCGTCTCATCGATTTGAAACTATTTTCAGTTGAAGGTCCGGGCAAAATACGTAATTTAGACGGTCAAATGACCGTTTCCGTGCGTTAAGGGGTTTGACTTACGTGATTGACCGTAAGGATCGAGCCCTTAACGTTGTCAGATTAAGTTAAATTTTTTCCTATATGCATATTTCAACATAATGATCATATCAGACGGTCGGAATTTTGTTTCTTAACTTTGATCATCGGAATCACAACATGCGTACTAATGTTGTATAACTTGTTTACTAAGCTTTAAGTAAATGTTTCGTTTCTAAAACAAACTGTACGTAGAAACTTCAAACGCAAAAAAGTCGTGAAATAAGATATGACCGGAATGGTGAAATACGCCTACGGTTGAAAAATCACGTAATTCCGGTAAAGTCTCGGTGCTGATAGTTGCAGTCAATACAATACAGAGGTTTGACTTACGAGATTGACCGTCTAGATGAAGTCCTTAAATTTATCGGATAAAGTTAAATATTTTACCAGAGATATATTTCAACATATTGATGATATTTGAAGGTCGTATTTTTGTTTGTGAATTTTGATGACCGGAATCACAACATGCCTACTATTTACCATTATTTATCTATATGGGGAGACCTATCATGGAGGGGTAAATGTCTCAAAATTTTTAGATGGACAGTTGCGTCTCATTATGGTGAGTGTTTGTTGTGTTGAAGGTTCGGCCAAAATACCTCATATAGGTATAGATATGGACATTTTCGTGTGTCAAGCGTTTAGAAAAACTTCATTTTGAAGCCTTAAACGAACTCGGATGGCCAAAAAAGCCTGTATGTCATGGCATTAGCCGACGAAATACCCTAGTGCAATTTTATAACTTAAAGTTACTTTAGCCGACGAAATACCCTAATTTCGTCGGCTAAACTTTTCAAATTTCGTCGGCTAAAGTTCACATACTATAGCCGATGAAAAAAGCACTTTAGCCGACGAAAATTTTTTTTGTCGGCTAAAATTTAAATATAGCCGATGAAAAAATTAGGTTAGCCGATGAATTTTTTTTTCGTCGGCTAAAATTCCACTTTAGCAGACGAAATTTTAACTTAGTCGACGAAAAAAATATTCGTCGGCTAAAATGGACTTTAGCCGACAAAAAAAAATTTAGTCGGCCTGTTTTTAGATATTTCGTCGGCTATAGTCTTTTTTCTGGTAGTGTAAATATCGGTGTGGTACAGTGACAACCTTAATTATTTATGTGGGTGATATGATTGTGACGGGTGATGATAATGAGGAGATACAGAGGTTGCAAGTGCAGCTGTTTTCAAAATTTGAGATGAAGGATTTGAGTCCTTTAAAGTACTTCTTGGAATTTGAAGTCGCTCGTGAGAAAGATTGCATTGTTTTGAGTCAAAGGAAGTATGTTCTAGACTTGTTAGCAGAAACATGCATGCTAGACTGTAGGTCTGTTGATAATCTTATTGAGCAGAATCATCGGTTAGCGGAGTACTTGGACCAAGTTCCTACGAATAAAGCAAGATATCAAAGGTTAGTTGGTCGGTTGATTTATTTGTCTCACACTACACCAGACTTGGCCTACGCAGTAAGTGTTGTCAGTCAATTCATGCATAACCCTAGTGAGGCTCATATGGATGCTGTTTTTCGCATATTGCATTATTTAAAGTCTGCTCCAGGAAAAAGATTGATCTTCTCCAAACATAGTCACTTGGATGTTTTTGGATATACTGATGCAGACTAGGCAGGTAGCATCACAGATCGCAGGTTCACTTCGGGTTATTTTACATTTGTTGGCGGTAACTTAGTCATGTGAAAGAGTAAGAAACAGAAGGTGGTGGCCCGTTCTAGTGCTAAAGTAGAGTATAGAGGGATGACTAAAGGACTTTGTGAGATGTTGTGGTTAAGACATTTGCTGAGAGATTTAGGGGTTTAAACAGAGGAAAGTCATGTCTCTGTATTGTGATAATAAAGCTGCAATTGAAATTGCACACAATCCTGTCCAACATGATCGTACTAAACATGTGGAGATAAATCAACACTTCATTAAGGAGAAATTGGATGAACAAGTTATTTATTTCTCTTTTGTCCCTACAAAGGATCAATTAGCTGATATTCTTACAAAGAACCTCAGCAAAAGTTTTTCATGACTCACTTGACAAGTTGGACATTTGCGATTTGTATGCGCTAACTTGAAAGAAAGTGTTGGCGTGAGTCTTTCATCCATGTAGTGTTAGGAATATATTAATAATAGAGATGTTAGTTTCCTAATAGGTTATTATGTATCTTTGTATATTAACCTTATTCTTAGATAGATAAATATTCAATTAAGAACTCTCAAATATTTTCTATTCCCTTATTCTCTTTGACTGAGAATGGTGTTGAGACTAGAGTAGTGTTCTTGTTGAAGAAAAAAAGTAGGAAGAAGACTCTTGTTCTGCCCTTTCATTTTATAGAGCCTGTGTTGTTGATGAGAGAATCAAATAAAATGGTTTTCAATTGTAATTATTATGTATGTGTTGATGATGCATCCCTCATCTCATCAGCGTATTTGTGAGGATGAGCAGAAATATAATTGAACCTAATCGAAAGCCTGCACAATTAGGACTCGGAAAATGATGTGTGGTGTTCTTCGTGTTGCTTATTCTTTCATTTTAACTTTCTGATTTTAATTTTCTAAATTTTAATCTTATTTTGTTTATCATATGGGAAGCAAGATCAATTATAATTAGAATTAACTAGAATTTATGTAATGCCATCTCATTTCCACTTCACTTGGTGTTGAGTTGACATCATTCAAAGATTAAATCTAGACCATTAAATATTTTAAAATCTAATGGCTCACAAACGGTGTTAAAATTTATGTAAATTTTAGTGTTCCTTGAACTAGACCCATATATATATATATATCTTTCTTGGCAACTAATGGCTCACAAACGGTGTCAAAATTTATGTAAATTTTAGTGTTCCTTGAACCGGACCCATATATATATATATATTGGCTACAAAAAGTGTTTTAAAACTCGGCCGAGTACTAGCTAGTCGGCGTCCTCTCGAGACGATTTTAAGAAAATCGGAGTACAAAGTCGGCCTGAAGAAAATCGGCCAAGTAGTCAGCCCAACTCGGAAAAAATCGGCTATATATATATTTTGGCTACAAAAAGTGTTCTAAAACTCGGCCGAGTACTAGCTAGTCGGCGTCCTCTCGAGACGATTTTAAGAAAATCGGAGTACAAAGTTGGCCTGAAGAAAATCGGCCAAGTAGTCTGCCCAACTCGGAAAAAATCGGCTCAACTAGGGAAAAAATAGGCCCAACTCGGTAAAAAAATCGGTCCAACTCAGAAAAAACAACCAAACTCGGAAACAATCAGGCTAACTCGGAAAAAAATCGGCTAACTAGGAAAAAATCGGCCAAACTCGGCATTTTATTGACTATTTTTATTATTTTGGATATTATATTACCTTTTAAAAAATTATATTTTATTATATGTTTTAAAAATAAAAATAAATCCAGAAATTAAAAATCGAATACTCCCCCGACTACTCCTCTACTCGCTAGTCCCCCGCCGGCCGACCGACTAGCGACTTTTAGAACCTTGGCTACAAACGTCCTCACCATTGGTTTTGGTGCGGATTTTCATTTTACACCACTTTTCGATTGAATTTCCTCATCTTCACCATCTAGTATCTAGATAATATCGTGTAGATCATCTTTGCAAAATTTCAACCAATTTAGTTATTGTTAAGACCCTCAAAATTGGGCATTTCTGTTATAAACATGAACGATTCATGTTTGACAGAATCTAGTCTGTCAATTTGTTTTTCGAGTTTGAGGGTCTTAACCATTACTAAATTGGTTGAAATTTTACAGAGATGATTTACACAATATTATCCAGATACTAGATGGTGAAGATGAGGAAATTCGATCGAAAAGTGATGAAAAATGAAAATCCACACTAAAACTATTGGTGATGACGTTTGTAGCCAAGAAGCCCTATATATATGTGTGTGTGTTTTTAGGAGAAATGGAGAGTATAGGTTTGAAATGGAGATGAGAGCCAATAATTAAGATACTCGACCATAGTTTAGCTTTACTCTCTTGTATCTATTGAGATCTTGAAGTAACTTGATACCACGCATGCTTTGCATACATCCCATCATTTTTTTCAGACCTAAGAAGAATTTGGTTCGACCGACTATGGTTGCATAAACAACAAGATTGATCATTTTCATGACATACATTGAAAAATTGACGGTACGCAAGCCTCCTGCCTTTTTAAAAAGAAACCTGCACCATGTTCCAATGGTAGGAACGTTCCTATCCATCAATCCTTGAAAAGCGGCCGCTAAAAGAGTCAGCAATGCACAGTATTCACCTCTATAATTGCTGCACAATATCTCTGGCTCTTTTTCTTTCATAGATTCTCTTTAAATTTCCTTCACCAAAATAAACCAATTGGGCTTGTAATGGGGGAAATTAAGCATCCCATTTCTTTCGAGGCAGCTACTGATCAGTAATTAATTAAGTAGCATGAAATCACTACATGCTTAAGTACCCTGCTGGAAATTAACCATATTACTGATATACAGTACGAGGGTCAGCTAGGGTTTGAAGAAAGAGATTAGAAGAAAGAGATTAGAGAAGGGTGGACAGATCGAGATAGGAGTCATAGGACAACAACACTGGATTCTGGTCTGAAAAAATGATGACACATACGCAATGGAAATCCAGAATGGCCCTTGCGAAGTCTTCAATAAGAGAGACAACTGAACGTACCTGCCACTACGACCACTGCTAGATTATTCCTTTCTCTTTTTTCTTCAAAGAAAAACAAAACGTACGAAGCCACAATCTGGATCTATCAAGGCACCACTACGTAGTAAATAGGTAGTTCACAGAGACAAGAAAGATTTTTATTTGATCGTATTTCACGAAAAGACATTACTATCTTTTACCTCAGTTTCTTGTAATCTGTGTTTTATTCAATGTTTTAATTAATCAAAATCTTTGTGTCTTTTAAGTTTCAAATTATTATTTTGCATCTTACTATTGATCCATTGTGATTTACAGTTTAGTTAATTATGGAGCAATTCTGGAACAGTAACAATCATGTATCTTAAAATAATATTCCTCAAGTTTTACCAATAAGTGATCGGATGAGTTGGATCATACATATTTGCACTAACCCCTATGGAGAATTGGAATTGACGCTTGTTAGAGGTATACAGTGTATACCTAATTAGTTATAATTAGTTAATTAAGGAGATCCAGCTAGAATATTATTCTCCTATTTAACTACTGTCATTTGGTTGTTGTTATTCTGGGATCTAAAGGCTAGGGTTACATGTAAAAATTAAGAATGACATAATATAAAGTCCTAATGTAGCTGCATGACTTGACTTGGTAAAGTGCATAAACCAAGTCCCCACAAGCTACAACCAATATTAGATGTGACAATTGCAATTTGAAATAGAATTCTGAAATTAATAAAGTGCCTAAGTTGTGCTTCTCTGTGCCTATAAATACAGGCATGTGAAAGGTTGAACTATCAAAGAGAATTAGTGTGTAAGAATTTGCTTTAGTTTGTTAGCTTTAAACTCTTCTGCTTCCATGGCCCCAATTCCCATGTCTTCTGTTAAGGTTGGACACATTGATGATGTCCAAGAGCTGAGAAAAACTAAACCAACCATAATTCCTGAAAGATTTGTAAGGGACAAAACTGAGAGACCAACAAGTCTAACCACTGCTATACCATCCTCTAGTGACATTCCCACAATCAATTTCTCAAAGCTTTCCAGTGGAAATACAGATGAACTCAGAATTGAAATCTCTCAGCTCGCAACTGCTTGCAAGGAATGGGGATTTTTTCAGGTACATATTTCAGTATTTACCCTCGTCGGGGATTCTTAAGCTTTGCATTACAAACATGTAAGGTCATGATGAGCCTCTCTCCGGCCATTGCTAATTTGTTTGAGTTTGGATGATCTAACTTCGATTGCGATATGCATGACAGGTGGTAAACCATGGGATTGATCTGAATCTGCTTGAGAGTATAGAGAAGGTAGCCCAGGATTTCTTCATGCTACCTTTAGCCGAGAAACAGAAGTATCCGATGGCTCCTGGAACTGTTCAAGGATATGGGCAAGCTTTTGTTTTATCAGAGGACCAAAAGCTTGATTGGTGCAACATGTTTGCTCTTGGGGTCGAACCTAAGTTTATAAGGAACCCAAGTCTATGGCCAACCAACCCAGAAAAGTTCCGGTAAAAGATTTTGCTTTATTCTCAAATTTAGTTTTTAGTCTTGTTTTCACTAAAGTGATTGTCTAATAATATCTAAACCTTTTTCTTCCTTTTTATTTTACCCTCCAGTGAAACTGTAGAGGCATATTCAAAAGAAGTGAGGAAACTGTGTCAGAATCTGTTGAAGTACATAGCCTTGAGCCTTGGCTTGAAAGGTGACATCTTTGAGAAGATGTTTGGGGAGGCAGTTCAAGCCATAAGGATGAACTACTACCCTCCATGTTCAAGACCTGACCTTGTTTTAGGTCTAAGCCCTCATTCAGATGGGAGTGCCCTAACAGTTCTGCAGCAAGGGAAAGACAACTCAGTGGGACTTCAAATCCTCAAAGATGACAAATGGGTGCCTGTTCAGCCCATTCCCAATGCTCTTGTGATCAACATTGGAGACACCATAGAAGTAAGTGCGAAATTATCTGAAATTTAATCAGTTATTTTTCAAATATTGTTTATCTTCTAACAGATTTCAAAATAATTACAGGTTCTAACAAATGGAATCTATAAGAGTGTGGAGCATAGAGCAGTGACTCACAAAGTGAAAGATAGACTCTCAATTGTCACATTTTATGCTCCTAGCTATGAAGTAGAGCTTGGACCTGTGCAAGAACTGGTGGATGAAAACACTCCATGCAAGTATAGAAGATACAATCATGGAGAGTACAGCAAACACTATGTAACAAACAAGTTGCAAGGGAAAAAAACACTCGAGTTTGCCAAGATTCAAAGCAAAAGTTCAAACCAAGGACCCATGTAGTGTATATATTTTAGTTCACAAAATCTTGTAAATAGGAATTTAGACTAAAGATTTGGTGAAGTATGGTTGTGAATTGTAGCTTAAATTAAGTTAATGGGATGCTCTGTTTATGTATAACACATATTTGTATAACAAGGCTAACAGTTAATGGAAGCTTGTGGGGTATTTGTGTTTATAAACTTTTCTTGTCAAATTGGTACGGTGCTCGTTTCTTATGATCTTATTCTACTAAGCATTGTTATACACTTGCGGCATGCTCAAAATAATTAGTTCTAAGCGGAGAGCTACGTTCATATTTCTATACAGCAACAAAGATATCTGGGTGAGGGGCTCGGTTTCACAAAAACTCCCTTCCCGGCAAAAACACATTGTCTTCTCTCTTAATCTGTATCCATGGGGTTGACCTTGCTCTTACTATATCATTTTAGGCATAGAGCGTTGATATTGACTGTCATGCCATAATTTGATGAAGGTAATTGGTTATAACTTAGAAGTAGAGAGACCCATTTTTCCATTGCTATTGATTTTGAAGTTACTCGGAGATATCCCTAATTAAACTCACTTAACCCTAACCAGTACTAGGTTTAGGGTTAGGGTTAGATTCACCAATCCCGACTCTCATCATCTCTGATCTCTAAGTTAATGAAATCCAAATTCATGCATGTTCTGACATATGCTGTATATTTCAAAGATAGTTAGGCACAGCGAGATGCTCATCACAAGCATAAGAAAACAAAGAAGTAAAGCATACAAATGACACTATACTGTTCCCCTCTATAAGATTCCTAATATAGAAACAAGCATGCAATCATATGCAGGAATCCACAGCAGCGACCAACCCCTAATTCTTCAATAATCTAAAAAAGAAGAGGGACAGAATTATCGGTGTTCCATTGCTTATGAGAGAGAGGGAGAGGCAGCTTTAATTTTTCTCAGTGGTGGGAAAGAAGAGAGGCCCATATCAAAATCATGCGTTATTTTTGCTGTTCGATCGACATTATTGATGTGGAAGAACACACAGAAGGACCAAGCAAGTTGTGATGGGTTTTCTGGTGATTCAAAGCTGAAATGATATTTGAGTAGTGGTAACAACTAACAGCAACTAGGGCACAAAGTAAAGCTCAAACATTATGTATGCCATGTGAGCTGAGGTAAACAAAGGAAACAAGGGTTCATATTATATGATTGTTGAGCCCTCCACAAAGTTCACTGTGTACATAAGAAATTGCTGAAGATCAAATAAAGAAGAGCCCTATTAAGTAAAGGAAGCTATGATGCAATCAGTTTATGAAACGTTAGGAAAAGATTACCCTACCACATCAAATCTGACATATACAAACTTGAACAACAAAATGACTACAAGGACATTCATGATGCAATTTGTTTAGTGGGAGTAAGCTAATAATTAGCAATCAAAAGTGGTATGGTTTGAGCCTAGAGGAACATCGAATATTTAGTTTTTCATTACCTCTACATTTCATCATCAGTCCATAGATTTTAGAATCGGTTCCATTGTTTTCATTTATTACAAATTTCTATAAAATCTTCATGAGAAACTTCTTTTCAAAGAGTAGTAAGTTGTACATATGAGTCTCATAAAAAAATAGTACATGGTGAGGAAGGGCAATAAGGTATTGAAGGTCTTGTTCTATGCTTGGAAGGATTAGTGTGCTTAAAACCAAAATAACTCATTTTATCCCTCCATCCTTCAAAATAAAATAAAACCTCATTTCATCCCTCCCATATAAATTCAAATACTTAGTTTTGAACCGTATTCTCAATGTCATGAATAATTCAGTAAAATGGTCAAAGGGTAGAGAGCTGAAGTAAACTGAACAAGAAGGGGCGGGGATGAACTAATAATCCCATGAACTAGTTCTGTTCATTTGTCTAGTGCTTGTTCGTGGTTGATAAATGTCTCAGAGAGTCAATCACCAAGAAGATATTGCAATATTTGGTGCAAGAAGAAACACACGCGTAGTTCATTCGAAGAACCGAGTAATGCATCTAACCCTAAAGAGCTAGATTGTTCATTTCACCAACGACCCTAAAGAATTATAGATCCAGCACTGTTGTTAAGCATCAATGTTTCACGATAGAATCTTCCAGTTTGGGACATTGAGGAGAGTCTTAGCGTGACACATGCATGAAGAAGCAAAACCTAAAAGGTGAGCTTATCCCACTCATCACTAAAAGAACAAGTGCTCACGCAAGTTAGTGCTGTTTCTAACTCTCCATTACCATCAGCAATTGTGGGATGTTCACTCCCCAAGGCATACATATTTCAAGCATCCTTTCCAACAACCTCTTTGGTTGGTTGGAGAATTTGGAAGTGTGATCTCAGCCAACGGGTCCCCAGATCCAAGTTTGAATCACTTTATAAGTTGCCAATGCCAAACCTGATTTAACTAGTGATTTATAATCAGAATGGGAAGAGCTTTTGAAAAAGTGAGCACCAATGGGAGGAGGAAGCTATGAGAACTGAGAAGTGTGAGGAGGGGCGACTCCAATTATGGGAGCAAAGTTTCTGGTATTCCCCACTGCCAGTTGGAAATGTGAAGACTCTACCGTTGGTTTTGCTTCTGTCACTACCATTACCAATTGTATTATTTGGCATGTTGGTATGAAAATTTCAACATGAAAGTCCCAGAAAAATTGCCATTGTGAATTATAATTTGTAGGAAAACGCAAACCTAAAAGTCTGATGAACAACATGAAATTTCCATCTGTTTCGGACCGATTTGTGTTGCTTTGCTTCTGATACTTAGCTCAGAAATACCGAAAACATAGAGAAATGAAAATCCTCGACGCAATTAGCTCTTAGTTTTGATACCTCTCCAAAAGCTGAACCAATTCAATCAAATGAAGGTTTGGAAGTATAATTTGTCAATATCATAGTTTCTGCTTATTCAATTCTGTGGGTCTGATTCTGACGAAATAAGCACTATTGTTTCTAGTTTTCAACTGAGATTTGCTAAACTAAAGATAACTGTAAATGTTGATTGATGGGTATTTGAGTTCAATTAACGGCTGTCAGCCCCCTGCATACCCCATTCCATTTCAGTATTATGACTGGCAAATCATATCTTAACGTTCCACTTCCCAAGTTTCAGGTTTCAAATGATACCAAACTTCCAATGTATATATGCAACTCTCACAGGTTTAACCTGATCCCTCTTCTATAACTGTTCCAAAAAATATAGTAGTCCGGTAATCACTGCTACAAAAATGCCTTAAGGGACGGAAATGAATACGACCAGAAAATTTTCGTCGCTTAAGCTTCCACTTCGCTTAGGCTCTTCCGCTTACGTGACAGAAATTATTTGCTTAAGCGACAGACATTTACTCAAACGACGAAAATTATTGACTTAAGCGACGAAACTCTCCGTCGTTTAAGTAAAACTTCAAATTTTCAGGTTTTGGCGCTCAAAAATTGAATAAAAAATTTCAAACTTTCTTAAGCGACGGAAATTATTGACTTAAGCAACGGACGTTTCCGTCGCTTAAGTAAAATTTTAAATTTCATATTTTGCCGCTCAAAAAATGAATCAAAAATTTTAAATACACTTAAGAGAAATTTCAAATTTAAGAAATCCCGCTCAAGTGAATTAAGAACATAAGAAGAAGAAGAAAAGATGCAGAACAAGAAGAAGAACAAGAAGAACACTACCAGAATAAGTATCATAGCCGACGAAAAAAAAATTAGCAGGCCGACGAAATTTTTTTTCGTCGGCTAAAGTCCATTTTAGCCGACGAAAACTAATTTCGTCGCCTAAGTGAAATTTTCGTCGGCTAAAGTGGACTTTTAGCCGACGAAAAAAACTTTCGTCGCCTAAGTGAAATTTTCGTCGGCTAAAAGTCTACTTTAGCCGACGAAATGTTGTGTCGTCGGCTAAAATAGTTTTTTTCGTCGGCTATAGTTCACAGACTATAGCTGACGAAATTTTAAAACTTTGGCCGACGATATATATAATTTCGTCGGCTAAAATTCTTTATATTTCCAGATCTAGACAGTAGCTGATTTGAAAGAAAAAACGGGAGAAAAAATTTTGGGGTTGGCGAAATTGTTGGGTGTTGTCGAAATCTGTCCGAAATTAGTTTGTGGCGCTATATATAGGTACGTATATGTATATATCTTGTTTTTGAGTTGATTTAAGAGTTTTATTTTCGTTATGCACATTGATTTTGAGTTTTAATTAGAGTTGATTATATTGTGTTTTGAGTATGATTGAGTTGATCGATTTGGGTTTGATAATATATATGAAGTTGTTGATATATATATATATATATATATATATATATATATATATATATATTAATTTGATTATATTAATTAGTAATTATTATATATATTAATTGTACGTTAACTCAGATATAATATAAATTAAATGATTCGTAAATTTAATTAATTAGCGTCTATACATATATATTATGTTTTTTTCTCAGGATATGGATAAGAGTTGGATTTCGCTTCCAAAATGGGACAAAAGATATGCTAAAGGAGTTGTTAGTTTTATTGAATATGTGATCAATAATGCTAAAGGGAATACAATTTTCTATTGTCCGTGCACTAAATGTCAGTGTCGCAGCGATATGTATCAATTTCCAATTGACAAGGTTTGGCAGCACCTTCAAAGTAATGGGTTTTGGGAGAAGTACACATGTTGGATATATCACGGTGAAACATCATCAAGGGGTCCGCATGATCATGGGCAATTTTCTGAGACGGGCAGTACATCCAACGATCCAACAACGGCCTTCATCAACGATATGTTTCCTTATGTGAGGGGTGTATGCTCTGAAGGACCGTATATGTCTGACCCGGTGCAGCCCTTCCCTAGAGTTGTCAACACTGCTGGTATTGACAGGTACAACAAACTACTTGCTTTCCAACAGACCCCTGTGTACCCCGGTTGTCAGAAAACGGTTCTTGAAAGTGTGATGGACGTTATGAAGATTAAAGTTGAGACAAAATCGACTGTGAAGGCTGTTGATGAGTATCTACAGTACACTGCTTCGATGCTGCCCCACGGTCATCGTCTTCCTACCACTCATCATAAGGTCCGATGTATACTGAAAGATCTTGGGCTTTCCTACATCAAGATCCATGCATGCAGATATGATTGTGTTCTCTTCTGGGGTAAAGATCCAGAAGGGAATGACCTTGGTGACCTTGACACATGTCCAGTATGTCAGAGTGACAGGTATAAGTTGACTCCTGCAGGCAATAGGAAACCGATGAAGGTACTTCGGTATTTCCCGTTGAGGGATAGGCTGGAACGGTTGTACATGTCATCACACACGGCCAAATCTATGAGATGGCACGCTGATAGGGAATTGCAAGGCGAAGATACCCTTATACACCCTGCTGACGGGGAGGCCTGGAAGCATATAGACAGGGAGTTTCCTCATTTTGCGTCTGAGGTCCGAAATGTGAGACTCGGGCTCTCATACGACGGGTTCAATCCTTTTGGCAACATGAGTCTTCAATACAGTGTATGGCCGGTGATTTTGGTACCATACAATCTTCCTCCATGGATGTGCATGAAGAAGGAATACAATATGTTGAGTTTGTTGATTCCGGGACCCGGTTATCCAGGGAAGTGTCTCGATGTGTATTTGAGACCCTTGATTGAAGAGCTTAAGTTTTTTTGGGACGTTGGTCATCCCACTTATGATAAGTTCATGCACGAGATGTTCCAGATGCATGCTATGGTTGTTGGTACCATTAGTGATTTTTCTGCTCGTGGGATGTTGTCGGGCAACGTTGTTAGGGAATACAAGGCTTGTCCAGAGTGCCTAAGCGATGAGGGGAGCAGTAGTCATTGCAACAAGATATGTAGATTGGGTCACCGTACTCTCCTTCCGTATGATCACGAATGGCGGTTCGATGACAAGGCATTTGATGGGACTGTAGAACTTGGTGTGCCTCCTAGAAGATGGACAGGGAAAGAAATTTTAGCAGTGCTTAATGAGTATGATTTTGGGCAACTCAGCAATCATCCCAATATAGTGGCGGCAATACCTGACAGACCCGACAGGTATAAATTTTGGACACATAAGAGCATATTCTGGGAACTCCCATACTGGAGTAAGTTGTTGATCAGGCATTACCTAGATGTGATGCACATAGAAAAGAATGTGTGTGACAGTGTGGTGGGAACCGTGCTGAACTTGGAGGGAAAGACGAAAGACGGTCCGAAGGCACGCATTGATCTTAAAAAAATGGAGATACGAAGACATTTGTGGTTGAAAGAAGGGAAGAAAAAAATGCCTCAAGCTCCGTACACCGTGAAGCCTGAACAGAAGAACGTAATTTTCAGGTGGTTGAGTTCTGTGAAGTATCCTTCAGGCTACGCAGGAAATATAGCCCGGTGTGTAAACATTCGGGACAATAAAATGTACGGGTTAAAGAGTCATGACTGTCATATTCTGCTACAACGTCTCTTCCCTATTTTCATTCGACCCTTCCTTCCCCGTCAGGTGGTGGAGCCGTTAGTAGCGTTGTCAAGATTCTTCCAGAAGTTATGCACAAGGGAAGTGACAAAATCTGATCTCCGGGAAATGCAACAGGACATTATTTATATCATGTGTAAATTTGAGAGAATATTTCCTCCAAATTTTTTTGACATCATGCTGCACCTGATGATCCATCTTCCCGAGCAATTGTTGCTTACCGGTCCAGTACACTATACTTGGATGTATCCTATGGAAAGGTATGTTTTTTACACCTAATGTTTTTATTGTACATGTTCATTGTATAATCGTAACATATGACAATAAATTTATTTATTTACAGACAACTTGGAGACTACAAAGCTTATGTGGCTAACAAATCTGCGCCTGAAGGATGTATAGCAGAAGCATATATTGCGCACTAGTGCGTCACCTACATGAAGTTGTATCTAGGAGCATTGAAGGAAACTCCACAAACCATGCCGGTTGATGAACCGAAGTTTAACCTTTCCATAGTCTCAAATGATGTTGAAGTTTATGGAATTTTACCAGAGTCCTACAAGTTGCAACCCCATGAGCTCGTCATAGCCCATTGGTGGGTATTGATTAACTGTCAAGAAGTTGAATACTGGAAAGACATCCATCTACACTGTCCAGACATTCAAGGTGATCTCGACTACCACAACAAGGAGTTCGCGAACTATTTTGGCGATTGGGTATGTAATTCTCCAATTTTGTATGTTGCAAGTCTCCTTGATTGCATAATTATTCATATTTATAATACATTGAATCTTTGGTTGCAGATGAACCATATTCAATTTGATGGTCACCCAAATTGGTCTCACGAACTAAGACTTCTAGCTATGAAGCCGATATTGTCAAGAGTTTACCCGATGTGCAAGGTCAATGGCGTGCAATTTATATGTGAAATGAGAGACAACAGACGAGGAACACAGAATTCTAGGGTTATGGCGCATGGTGACCGGAATGGAGTTGATTATTATGGTGTTCTTGATTCAGTGGTGGAACTCGTTTATGGGCAAGGCATGACCGTGCACCTGTTCAAGTGTAGATGGTTTGATACTAGAAGCTCGCAGAGCATGAAGATTGATCAGTACGGGATTTTATCGGTGAACACTGGCACAAGCTGTTACGAAGATGACCCGTTTGTTTTTGCGACATCGGTGAAACAAGTGTTTTATCTTGATGACCTTGTTAAGGGTGACGCGTGGAAAGTAGTCAATCTTGTGCACCCTCGAAACATTTACCGGGCGGCTACACTTGGAGAGGCCGAAGACGAGGAAGAAAATGTTGCGTATCAAGAACACAGTGCAATAGATATTCCTGACTCCTCTACAATTCGCCTTAATAATTTTAAACCGGGTCGTTCGGTTCGAATTCGTGATTTAGACGCTCGCCTTATTGATGTGGATTCAAATCAAGACACAGACGACGACTCTTGTGATGTAGAAATGCATAGATTACCGGAAATTAATTCTGACACCGAAGAAGACTCATCAGATGATTCTGATTACGAGCCTTCTTAGTTATTTGAATTTGTACTACAATTTGATGTGTTTTATATGGTACAAGCTCTACAATTCATAATGTATCTTAATGTTGGTTATATATGCAGGAAATTGTTATGGGTACGGTTAAACCAACTTTTTTTTTATATATTTGACAGTTTTAGCCGACGAAATATAACATGTTTCGTCGGCTAAGATACTTTTAGCCGACGAAATCCATCATATTTCGTCGGCTAAAAGTATCTTAGCCGACGAATACCCTAATATTTCGTCGGCTAAACCCTAACCCCTAAACCCTAAAGTATAGCCGACGAATACCCTAATATTTCGTCGGCTAAAGGTAAATGAATAAAATAATAATTTATACCGCTAGTTGCGTCTCCTCGATATGAAACAATTTGTAGTTGACGGTCCGGACAAAATACGTAATTTAGGTGGCCAAATCACCGTTTGTTTGTGTTTAGGGGTTTGACCAACGAGATTGACCGTGCGGATCAAGCGCGACCGTGTGTCCGATGATGCTGAAATTTTACCCTCACACATGTTTCAACATAATGATGATATCTGACGGTTGGTTTTTTGTTTCACAAGATGGATTGTCACAATCAAAGTATGCCTACTAATGTTGTATAACTAATTGACTAAGTGTTAAGTAAATGTTCCGTTTTAAAAACAAACTATACGTACATGCTTCAAACAAAAAAAAGTCGTGAGATAAGATATGACCGGAACGATAAAATATGTCTACGGTTGAAATTTCACGTAATTCCGATAAGTTTCGGTGCCAATACTTGCGGTCATTGCATTTTTTCTATTCGTTCGCCATAGAGGACGCCCTATCTCCGACGGTTATTTTTCTTATAAATTTTATACCGCTAGTTGCGTCTCCTCGATATGAAACAATTTGTAGTTGACGATCCGGACAGAATACGTAATTTAGGTGGCCAAATCACCGTTTGTTTGTGTTTAGGGGTCCAACGGGATTGACCGTGCGGATCGAGTGCGACCGTGTGTCCGATGATGCTGAAATTTTACCCTCACACATGTTTCAACATAATGATGATATCTGACGGTCGGTTTTTCGTTTCACAAGATAAAACAAATAAATTGTGCATGAACTTACTAAATATGAATAAAATATACTTTAGCCGACGAAATTACTAACATTCGTAGTAATTTCGTCGGGTAAAAGTTGAACTATAGCCGACGAAATTACTAAAAAAATTTCGTCGGCTAAAGTCCAACTATAGCCGACGAAATTAGGGTTTTGTCGTCGGCTAAAGTGGGACTATAGCCGACGAATTTTTTATTTCGTCGGCTATAGTTCTTACTATATATTCAAACCCAGCGAGACAGAACCCCACTTCTCCACTTTCTCCACTCCGCCGGCGAATTTCTCCCTCTCCTCTCGATTTTCTTTCGCCATTTTCGACGGTTTCCGGCCTCCACTCCGCCTCCCTCATCTCCCAAACCAATTAGGTATGCAATTTCATGTTTATATTGTATTATAGAACAAATTTGGGTTGTTTTTTCAATATATTGCATTATATTGAATTGTGTTGAATTATATTGTGATAATGTTTAATTGTATTATGTTGTGATAATGTTGAATTATATTGGGTGTATTTACTGAATTTGGGTGTATATTTGGTTGTATTTGGGTGTATTTGGGTGAATTTGGGTGTATTTGGGTGTATTTGGATGTATTTGGGTGTATTTGGGTGTATTTGGATGTATTTTGGTGTATTTACTGAATTTGGGTGTATTTGGGTGTATTTAGTATATTTAATATATTTGGGTGTATTTGGGTGTATTTGGATGTATTTGGGTGTATTTAGTATATTTGGATGTATTTGGGTGTATTTAGTATATTTAATATATTTGGGTGTATTTGGGTGTATTTACTGAATTTGGGTGTATTTGGATGTATTTGGGTGTATTTAGTATATTTGGGTGTATTTGGGTGTATTTACTGAATTTGAGTGTATTTGGGTGTATTTGGGTGTATTTAGTATATTTGGGTATATTACAATATTATTTGGTATATTGTTCATTTTTTATTTTATTTGGTATATTGTTCATTTTTTATAATTTTATACATTTAACAAAATATTAATTATTTTATTTAGGATGAAAGGATTATTCAGCAGATCCAAGAGTTCGAAGGGCCGGGGTGAATCGTCAGAGGGAACGTCTAGCAACCCTCGAGGTTCGTTTCAGGGGCCAATGACGGCCCGACGGGCGTCTCTTCTGGAGCCGACACATTCCTCCAGGCAGCCAGATGGCCCTCCCGCCTCCAGGCCGCCTAGCGCCTCTCGCTCCTCCGGCCAGCCGGACGCCCCTCGCTCCTCCAGGCAGCCTAGCGCCCCTCGCTCCTCCGGCCAGCAGGACGCCCCTCGCTCCTCCAGGCAGCCTAGCGTACCGCGCTCCTCCAGGCAGCCCAGCGGCCCTCACTCCTCGAGGCAGCTATGGCCTCCGACTCAGGCAGAGGTGTCTGCACCACGTATGCCTGAGATACGTAGGGCACCGGCACCGGGCCCTAGTGCATCGGAGGGTGGGTCTTCCGGGGTACAGATGTCGCCGCCTCTTCTATTCCTTCCGCGCTTCATACCGGCAATACCTGCAGTCGATGACTCAGGGGCGCCGATTTATCCACTACCCCCCCAGGTGACCCCATCAGCGGTGTATCTGTTCGTGCCGTTTGCTACAGAGTTAATTTCTGCGAGGGTATCATCGTCGGCGACAGAGTCGGAGTCCGTCGCATCCGCCCCAACGCCCTCAGGTAATGATTATATAAGTAATTTGTTATGTTATAATGTTATAATAAAATTAATTTACTAATCATCAATTTATGATAGGCACCGTCGGAGCCAAGCCGACAAGGAAGAAGAGAGGTCCGGTCACGGGGAAAGCTCTCGAGAAGACAGTGAGTACATCGGGAAGGATCGTCATTGATACTGACGAGGATGGGAACGTAGTATCGGGCGGCAAGACGAGGATGTACTCTGGCCGCGTGGGAGCGCTTATTAGGGATAGAGTCCCTATGTTGTGGTCAGACTGGGGCGAGGTCCCACAGGAGGTTAAGGACATGGTCCACAACGCCATGTCGGTAAGTATAACAAAATTCATATTTAACATTATTTATTACATTGTAGATTTATGAACGTCTAAACTAATAAATGTTTGAATGCAGGTGTGGTTTGAAGTTCCTGAGTACCTGAGGAACACCTGGGCGAACGTTGTGCACGGGGGAAGGTACGTTGCAAAGTTAAGGACAAAAAAAAACTATGTATAATTTATAATATTTATATTTTTTTTTGCGTATTACAGGTACAAGGAGTGGAAGAACGAGTTACGGACCCACTGGACTACACATGGGAACGAACGTTCCGGCACCCCCCTTGAGTTCCAGTTCAGGGAGTACGAGTGGCGTTGGCTTCTGATATCGGAATTCAACAACCCACATAAACAGGTAATTAAAAATAATTATTTATTATATTGAATTATATTTAATACGTTTTAAAATATTTTACTAATTTGATTCCTTTGTAGGCCGTTTCCCGGGTGAACGCTCAAAACCGGCAACGCAACATGAGGAACCATCATGCCGGTTCTAGACCGTTCGCATCGTTGATGGAGGAGGCGGCCAGGGAACATCCAGAGGTCAACCAGTACGTCTATACGTACGAGAAGGCATATCCTGACTCCCAGGAGGATATTGTAAGTCGTTTTATGTTTTAAAATTTAGTAAATTATATGTATATATATATATATATATTTTAAAATGTTAATTAATTTTTTTTCCTATCAAATTAGGCGAGGGTGAGGCAGGCTAGTGACGAGGTGATGGCTGCTATAGTCAGGGAGACATGGCCTGACACGCAAGAGGAAGACATGTCCGAAGCCATGTCCCGGATCGACAGTTCAGATCTCAGCGTTGGGGCCAGGATCATGGGCACAGCATTCCCACTGCGAGGAAATAACTTATACTGTCGGGGCCTGGGAAAGAAGGGCGAGGGGGTACTGAAAACCACTCCTGGGTTTCAGAAAAAAGGAGCCTCGACCAGCAGCAGAACGACTCAGCTTGAGGCGGAAGTTCAGATGTTACGGGAACAACAAGCCGCCCGAGCAGCATATATTGCCGAGAGAGAGGCCGCCCAAGCAGCATATACTGCCGCGAGAGAGGCCGCCCAAGCAGCATATACTGTCGCTCTACAGGAGTACAATGTAGCAGTCTATGCCGCCCAGCAGACACAGCAGCAGCAGATGTACCAGTACATGCAAGATTTTATAGCTGCACAGCAGCAGGGACTTCCGCTTCCGCCCATGCCCCCGCCTATTGTCTTACCTCAGCCGCCGCAACCTCCCCAACCTCCCCAACAACCTCATCCTGGAGCAGATATTGATTTAGACGATATCGATTTCATTTAGTTTTTTAAGTTTATGAACAATTATTTATTTAGTTTTTTAGGTTTATGAACAAATATTAATTTACTTTTTAGGTTTATGAACAATTTATGAATTGAAAATTTAATGCAAAATGTTTATGTTACTTTAGATGGTGTGTTGTTGTTGGTTATGAAATTGTTTCTGTAATTTGCAGCTTGCTTGGATGGTAATGTATAAATTTTGTTTGGGTTTCTAGTATAAAAAGTACTATAGCCGACGAAATTTACCATATTTCGTCGGCTATGCTAGTTTTTTTTTTTCCAACAGCCTTTAGCCGACGAAATTAGCACACTTTCGTCGGCTAAAAGTATCATAGCCGACGAAAGTGTGCTAATTTCGTCGGCTATTCTCTATTTAATTTTTAATTTTTAAAACTTTAGCCGACGAATTTTTAATATTATTTCGTCGGCTAAGTGTTGGATTATAGCCGACGAATTTTTTATATTATTTCGTCGGCTAAGGTTTGGATTATAGCCGACGAATTTTTTATATTATTTCGTCGGCTAAGGTTTGGAGTATAGCCGACGACAGACTTTATTTCGTCGGCTATAAGCATAGCCGACGAATTATAGCCGACGACTTCTTAGCCGACGACGTGTCGTCGGCTAAGGTTATAGCCGACGAAAATGCTTATCCTGGTAGTGGAAGAAGAAAGAAGAAGAACAAAACAAAATTCTCCCGGAAATCAGCTCGAGAATTTTTTTTTTTTGAAAAAAATCTAAGGCTTAAGCGACGAAAACATTGCCTTGCATCGGTGCTTTTTTCGTCGCATAGGTATATGGCTTAAGCGACAGAATTATGTATTACTGTCGTTATTAAAAAATACGACCAAGCTTAGGCGACGGAAAGTCAGTCGTCTAAGCCTCAGGCGACGGAAAATCGGTTTTAAGCGACGAAACATTTCCGTCGCCTAAGGCCTTTTTTCTACTAGTTAATATAGCTGGACAATTGGCAGAAAAATGTCAGTAAGATTCAAACCAACATGCTTCATTCTTAATATCACTGTCTAGTCTCTATGGATTCTCTATGGATTATAATCATTATATTACAAACATTTACTGAGAATATTCAATTTGAAGTCCCTTAATTTTTTACTGAAATACTTTACTACTGAAACAACAACAACAAAAACAGTTGTTCAAAATAGGAAGACGCGACCAAACTTGTGAGGGAAATCATATTGCAGTGATTATAGGTGCATTCCTAGTTTTTTACAAGCCATGTATGATTCGTGCATGAAGTCAAGGGTGGGGAATATACGGTAATGAAACAAATTAAGATACAACGCAGTCATGGTGCACAAGAGGATAATTTGAAGTTGATACAAATTTCACATCCAATTTTGGTGTAGCCATCCATACCTGGCTTCAAGTGCAAATTATTCTCTCTCAGCTCCTTTAGGCAATCACTTAAGTCGCAGACTCAATGAAATGAATATGTGAGTACACCATCTGACCTGCTTGATGTGTTAATTATATAGGTACACATCATTTGAAGATAAAGCATATCAGACCTAAGCAAATTGGGATTCTTTTTATCCCTTTCCAAGAAGTGCTGTGTCGCACGACGGTAACCGCTGTAATCCCGGACTAGCGAGTAATGAATACGTCATTTGACGTATTAACTACCCTTCAGACCGAAACTACAAGACTAAGAATAAAATAATCAACACACAAATATACGAATGTCAAATATGAAATGACAATGTGCAGATAAGTATACAAATATTTTACAAGCGAAAGGTAGCAAATGAAAATACTCGAGATGAATATAATACGAGGAATGTCTTGGAATAAACAAGCCTGAAAATGTCTCAAAGTACGCAACAGATTATTAAGAACATTAATACGGAAATCACAAGAAGTGGAGTCCACACCAGAATGAGTGTCTCCGAAAGCGGAAGTGCACGATAACCAACGTCGCTCCACGAGCTCCTAGTCCAGCTCCTCTAGTGATGGGTGCTGAAGACCTGAAAAGATGTAGGGGTGAGCAACTCGTCCTCGCTAACCCAAATAGGGCTGAAGCCCAACCAAATCAGGGTTTAAAACCCAAGAGAAAACATATAGCTCATATATGTAGATATACGTATAAGTATACTTCCAGGGAATTTAAAACATATGCAATAGCCACGCACACAAAGTTCAAGTAAAACATGTTAACCACACATGAAAGAACTCTTTGGATCCACGCGACCGAAATCCCGGGTTTGTCTTCACAGCAAACCGGGGCTAACTACCTATGCGTCTGAAAACGAATAGTAGCGAGAGCGTCTATTTACAGCCAATACCCAACAAATATTTCATAACAGCACACAGCACTTAGGTCTCGTTTAACTCTGTGCGAGACGAGCGTAAGTGGGATAAATAAAATAAACAGGGCATTGCCCCTCCGGAGGTTCACTGCCATCGACACCGTGGGAAGTGTAGTCTAAACATTAGGTCCCGTCACTCTCAGGCCAAGCACCAGAAATCAGCACAACGGTACTACTTTTTGATCCAAACACACACACGCACACCAAATACTATAAGAAGCGTGTGGTCATACAGTAAAACAATGCAGCTATATATATATATATATATATATATAAGCCACCAACCCGGGAGGGTTACGGCTCACCCATTGAGCGTGCCCCCTACTACCTGATATGACGATACAGATGGATGCGCTCCAACTCTCGATCCTCCTGAAACCGACGTCGATGCGCTCCAGAGTCTGTGGGTGAGATAATAACGACATAGTCATGCAAATGTAATTCGAGGATTTACTATCTACATTTTACGACTTGATAAAAATTTTCTGTTTATCTTTCCGACATTAGAGTCTAATTTATTTGACACTCCGATTCTCGTACAGGCGAGAATTCAAGATTATTTCCTATTCTGTATTTACGTCGTTTTCGTCGCGTTTTTAATTTAAAAACCTTTAAATCATTTAACTGTATCGATTAAAAAAGTAAAAGTAAGTGTTCTACGGTAAAAGTCAAAGTCAACCAATGAAGAGTGAAAGTCAACTGGTGAATAGTAAAAGTCAGCAGTCAAAGTCAACTGATAAAATAGTAAAAGTCAACACTGTAAATAGTCAAAGTCAACACAATGAATAGTGAAAAGTCAACGGTCAAAAGTAACAGTAAAAAATAAACAATAAAAGTAAATAGTAAATCGGTCAGGGGTAATTAGGTAATTTACCCCTCAGTAAAAGGTTAAACTGACGCGGTAAAAACCAGACTTTTAACCGCGTCGTCTCCGATCGATTGTGTCGCTGGAAAAGCTTCGTTTTCCGACCAAATCGAGCTTCTAGACCTGTTTTTTTCCATCTTCTACACATTCTAGGCAACTCAACAATATCAAAATCACGAGAAATGATCGAGTTTTAATACCTCGAAGCTTCCTTCTGTTTTTTTGGCAGACCTCCTCCGGCGGAGCTCTGCTGGCCTCCTCCTCGCTCCTGGGCAGCTCTTGGTGGTGCCTGGGAGCTTCCTTGCTCCTTTGGTGGACTTGTTTGACTCGATGGTGAATGTACAGTACCGAGCTCGCTTCTCCTCTCTGTTGGGCGGCGCTGGCTTGGCTGGTGCTCTGAGCTGGGTCGTCGAGGCAGTGCGAGGCCGTTGGTGGTGGCGGTGAGGGTCGACGTGCGCCGGAGCCGGAGCAGCTGGGTCGACTGTCGAGGAGAGAGGGAGAGAGAGAGAGAGGGTTTGTCTCTCTTTCGACCAGAAAGGAAAGAAGGAGAAAGGGAAAGGAAGAAAAAAAAGAAAGGTGGAGAAAATGAAGGAAATAGATAAGAAGATAAGGAGAGATAAGGGTTTTTATAGAAAAATCGACGGCCACGATTCAACGATCGAATTAACGGCCATGATTTAACCAAACTTTTAAAATAATGTTTAAACCAAATTCATTTTCGAAAAAATCATTTAAATACAACCGAACGTCAAATTGAATCGTAAAAATTGTACGAAAAATACGTGGAGTGCTGGAAAATATTCCGTAAATACTCTCACGCATGTGGCGACGTGTGTTCTAACGTAAAAGTGTTAGACAAAAAAATTACAACGTACCAAAAAGTAACCGGAATTAAACCCTAAGTGTGTCAGAAAATTAAATAAAATTAACGGGGTCTCATATGTTATGATTAAATTTTTAATCCACTTTTTTTATTGTTTTGAAATCAGGTTGAAATAATGGGAAAAAAAATCAACCCCATAGTCTAAAACTAAGGAAAAAGATTAGATCATATACTCATTATTGTTCTCTAAAAAGTTTAGTTATTAGGATTTCCAAATTTGTTCATTGTACCTCTCATTCTCTATAGACATCCAGTTTACTTTTAGCTACGACTATTTGCTCAATTGACATCTTTTGAAATTTCTATAATAACCATATGTTTATTATTCATATATATTTTTATAATTTGCTCATTATCACTTTCTACACCTCCTATTCTTTTATTTTTCTTTTCTTTTTGTATGTGAACATCCACTTCAGACCTTGTTCTTCTTTTTCATTTTCTTTTTTTTCATGTAAACCTATTTGGCAACTTGAATTCCTCAATTTTTTTTCACATAATGTCACTAAAAAGGAACAATGATAATAAGAATAATATGGAAAAAAGAAGACGTCTTCTCAATAAAGAAGAAGAAGCCTTCTAAAAAAATAGAAGAAGAAGACGAAGACAAGGAAAAAAAAGATCTACAATGAAGAAAAGAAAAAAGGAGAAGACGTCTTTTTTTAATAAAAAAGAAGAAGAAGAAGACGTAGACGAAGAAGAAGTCTTTCATATGGCTTGAAACAACCTCAACATTATGTGGATCCCAAATTTCCTAATCATGTACGTGTCTTTTGAAAAAGTTTTCATATGGCCTGAAACAAACTCTCAGAGCATGAAATGAAAAATTCACTAGCTTTCTTGCTGCACTTAGACTCACATTCTCTCATTTTGATCCATGTTTGTTCATTAAAAATTTAGCCGCAGGTGTTATAGCTTTATTAGTCTATCTAGACAATACAATTAATAAGCACTAGTTTTGACAAGAAAGGGACATAAGTTGTGATTAGTGAGTTTCGTGATGTATTTGATATGAAAGACCTTGAACACTAAAACTAATGCACTCTTTGAAAAACTCTTTGCCATAGATCGAGCTATAGTGAATGGTCATACCTGTGATGGCTTGTTGCGTGCACATATTATATATCATTTTGCAAATAACCACAAAATGCAATCAACAACCATTTTAATGACTAATGTTAATAACCAGAAAGTTGAGTGTTAGACACCCAAGGATCAAATTCCTCATCCATTTTACTAATTAAGTGAATTGGATTCAGATTTCCGTAACATATTAGTTTATCTCTCTTCATCACTAGGCGCATCTTATTAGAAGTACGATGTCCAGGTAAGAGGTTACAAATTTTATCCCATTGTTGTGCCACGATCTAAGTGAGTATCACTCTACCAAGGCCGCACTTACTCTAACTTGGATGTATTTTTTAAATGAATTGTTTGGATGAGGTGTGACCTACTTGATTATCCACAATCAATCATGTTAAATGTATTTTATGTGCCCTGCTTGATTATCCATGATCATGTTAAACGTCTTCTTTGTGTCTCGAGCATGTTAGATATGTTGGAGTGTCGTCCATGATCATAGTTAAATACCTTCATCAAGCATTCAACCATTAAAACGGTTATCACTATGACCAAATGAACATTAGGACAAGCTCACTCCATACGATGACTTTGGACTGACTTATTTCCCAGTCCATGAGGTTTCAAAATCTTCCTCATAGACATAAGATTGGTAAACGCGAACCAGTGTGTAAATCTACTCATTATTAAATAGGGTGAAGAAAGAGGGATAAATGATTTGACTCATTCACATCCTGATCATGAATGTTTTGAAATCCATATTATGTAAAGATGCGTTTCTTTTGCTAATTCGAATTGAAGGGTGATATACAATAGGTCTTTTTACTTCATCATCTTCTTTCAGATTTCATCTCTTTCCAGAATGTCTTATAGGTATATATGGCTGGTTTCACTTAAGTTGCCATCAAAATATGCATGCTTAGAAGGATGCATAACAAGTATGTTCCAAAGTATTTTCCTCCGACAAAGCTAATGAACTGAGAAGCAAGCTTATGACTTTCCGCGAAGAAATATCAACTTTTTTATGAGATGTGAGAAAGTTTAAGGCTAGGATATCAAGATACGTTAATGACTTGTTTTATCAAGGGTTAACATCTGAGACGAGAAAGAAAGTAAATAGTGAAAGCAATGACAACTTTATGGAATTTTCTAGCAGAAAGGTGTACGAGAAGGTTGTAGAGAGGTTTCAATTGTTGGGCAATAACCCATAAGGCCAAAAGCCTCCTTCATATGTGTTCTAAAGGGAGATCACTCAATAAAAAACCGGAGCAATGTTTATAGTTCAAACTCTGAGTGTTGATATGGCATAAGAATTTGAAAGGATGAAGAAAAATTATTGCAACACATTTGAGCTAATGATGAGGCAACAAGGGATGGGGCGTAATGGCGTGAGCAAGTCAATGAAGTTCAAGGGCCACAAGTTTGTTTAATTTGTGAAGGAGATAACCATGACACTCTATCTTGTCATCATGGAAATTGATACTCTGAGATCGTAAAATTATGTAAGCAAATGACCTATTTTAGACCGAAGAATGACCCATACTTTCAATATTTACAATGCCAGATTGAGAAACCATCCTAACGTGTCAACTAATGAGTTAATTAGAATCAAGTTGGCAATAAGTTGGAAGTGGAACCAAGGCTATAAAGGAAACAAGGGTGTAAATAGTGGCAATTAAGATGACAATATTTATCTTAAGCCACCTTATCAATCAATGCCTCCCTTTCAAGATCTCAATCCTCAAGCCCAACCAAAATATTCCTCCTCCCCAAGTGGAAGCTTCTAAGTCTAGTGTTGAAGATATGCTTGTCAAAGTTTTGGCAAATCAAAATGAGCTTATTCAAAGTCTGTTGCATTGTTTAATTACCTGTTTTTTAGCTAATCACCTTTGTGTTCTTATTGTTCGAAGGAGTTGAAATGATTGTTCATACATACCAAATGGTTGGTGTAAATGAGTACATTAATTGTAACACCCCATCTTGAAATTTACTTTTTTATCGGGATTAGGCGGGTTACGGAGGGTTGTAACCACGTTGTTAGTTTTTCCTAAACTACTGTTCGAGTTTAATATCGAGATATTCTCGATTCTAGGGGAAGATAGAATTAATGTCCCGAGATGGTAGATTATGTTAATTCGAGTCTACCAGTATGTCAGAAATATTTTCCAGAGCTACGGGCTGTTTAATATGGATTTATTTAGTTTACAGAAATAATAAAATTTATTTACTTTACTGTAAAAAGATGACTTTACGATAAGTCAAGAATTTGCGGAAACTTCCTTCGGGAAAGTTGTAGAGGGTCCTATGAATCAATCAGACGTTAATACGAACCCGTGGGTATGTCCTATGAATCAATCGGAGTTCGTATGCGAAAGTTATTCGGGATATTGTATAATTACTACGCTGTAAAACTAAATAGTAAATTATCCATTTACCGCCTATGGTAACTTTTGATATTTAATATGGATCGTCAGATCTTTCCAAGATCAGATCCGGACCGTCCATTTTTCTATAAGTATAGGTGAGAGGTTTGACTCGGTTAAACCCCCCCAGTTCGGTCAACAGAGCTCTCCCGAGCTCTCTCTCTTCCTCCGTTGTCTTCCGCCTGGCGTTGGCGACTCCGGCCACCACAGGCCGGCGGACCACCTCCAAACTTCTCCTCTACTCATCCTTACTCTCAGCTCACCAAGGCAGCCAATGTGGAGAGAGATCGACCGAGAAGAGGCTCGGCGGTCAACGGCGAAATTCTGACGTTCTAGGCGGCAATTCGACGAACTAAGGTTAGATTCTTGCTCCTCTCTTTCTTCTCTTCCTTTCCATGCCCTTAAACCCCTGAAATTGAGCCTAATTTGAAACTCCCATTTTCTGTTTTTTCTGGGTTTACTCCGCGCCCTGCTCCGGCGACCTTTCAGGGGATTCTGGTGACTCCTTGAAGTCTCTGTGGAGTCCAGGAGAGTTCAAGGATCGTTGCAGGAGCTCTGCTTGAGTGAGGCAGTGAGCTGCTCGAGGTGTTGCAGCTGTGGAGGAGCAGCTGGGTTCGGTTCAGTGTGGATCAAAGGGTGGAGAGACTTCGGTTCAGTGTGGATCAGAGGGTGGAGTCCGACCAGGGAGAGGGTTGAGATGACTGTTAGATCATGGACTGGAGCAGAACACAGAGGGTAAGTTTTGTCACTCCAAAAACTGTGTAATTGCTGTGTGATGTTGAATTTGTTGTTGTTTGGTGGTAGAATGGGAGGAGGAAGGGGTAGAATAGCCGGAATTGGCTGGGATCAGCCGGCAGACCTATCGGAGTCGATTAGGGTAGAAAGGGATAAATTTCTGAATTTTTACCGCGGTAGATTTGGAAATTTATCATTTACTGCGGGTGTGAATTGTCAGAATTGCCCCTGGCAGTTTGGGGTAATTACAGGGGTGCCATTAGGGTTGGAATCTCAGAAATACCCTTGGCAGATTTATATATTTACAAGACTGCCACTGAGGTTAAAAGACCATACTGCCCCTGGCTGTTTTGTCTATTTACCAAGATGTCATTGATATTGAATTGACAATATTGCCCCTGGAAGTTCTAGGTGTTTACTAGAGTGCCATTGGGGATGAATTGACTATTAAATCCTTGGTGGATTTATATGATTACGTGATTGCCATTACTGTTTGTTTGTATGTGATTGGATGTTTTAGTTATGAATGGTGGTGTGATCGGGATAATCCCAATAGATAGTTGGCCGGTGAATACCTCAACGGATAGGTTAAACTCTGGATATGAAATAGGCGTTGTATCCTTATTAATAGATCGACCTATTTAATAAAAAAATGGGATTCGTCCGGTTAGGACGTTAATTAAAATAAGAACTACGTGTGGGTTGATCCCTGATGACAAGGTACGTAGGCAGCCTGACCGGGATTCGGGTGCAGTCAAAAATATTATTAGAACCCTAGGTTCTCTAAATGATTGGTTTGAGATGAAAATGCGGAAATCCGGATAACATACGGCTGTGAGATCTATTCCGGTAACGTTTGAATTGTTTGAAATTGGTTTGGAAAGAGGGTTATCCCTTCTCGAGGGGGATTACGAGTAAATATCTCTTAAGATAGGTCCCGCACGTTCTAACCCAGGTTTAGAAAGATAAATTTGACATTAATGATAAAAAAGAACAAATGAAATGGGCATTAGAAGTTTGTAGCTGTATAAGGTTGTTATAATTAACTCATACGATTGATACGTGTTTACCTTCTATGTACCTGCAAGGCGAAGGACATTGCAATGACTCCAATGAGAGACCAAGTTTCACTGCTATGAACTTGCAACCATGTAATATATACTTGGGATACTACCGTGCATATTGAGTTTAGTTTGTCATGTACATTTGGACTTAGGGTTGTGGATTGGTGCAACGAGCATATAGTAAGTCATGGAGTCTTTGCTAATTTCTAGATGGATGTCTTCATTTAAGGATGCTAAAGTGATGAATTGATTTTGTTCTCATTTTGTGCTTGATTTGGTTTCTAGAGTTTACATCGTAAAATCGATGGATAAAACAGATGGAACTGAGGTAATTAGATATGGTTTTCGGATTCCTCTTGCATGTCTTGAGGTATCCATACCTTACTTAGGTGGCAATAACTCTATTAACTCACTCGCTAACCATGTTAAACTAAATCTGTTAAGATCTTCGTCAAAGCTATTCCTCAGTTTAACTGTTATTCAAATGTCGACTCCCTTCTCGAATCTCTTCTCTGACTTTCTTCTCTAACTGTAAACCCAGTCCCTCTCTCTCGCCTCAACAACCCATATCTTTGAAACCCGGATTTCTGTATTGGATTTTGAGTTTTGATATCTGATAATAGTGTACTACAGTCTGAATCAACATCATGATTTCAGATTTGATTTCGAGCCAACTCTCAGAGCTCTCCCTCAATTTCTTCCCAATCGAACTGAAATTCCTTAGCCCTTGATTCATTGATCTCGTCCTCACTTTCTTTGCTGAAAAAATTATGTTTCTGCATAAAAAAAATTCTTTTTTCAGGTCGACGATGGGTGGTGGAGGCTTGTCGTGGAGGAGCAAGAGGGGGGGGGTGTTGGGGTAAGTTGGGCACAAAGCTGTAACACATGAAGGAAAAGATCTGCGAAAGAATTCATTTCTTTCCTTATAAGGTCAGTTGCAAGAATCAGTTCTCTATCGTGGATTGCTACCTTTTCATTTTCTCTATAGTTCAGGTTGTAATTTCTGTTGTTATCTTTATCATATAGATATGAGATATTGGCTTGCACCGATACCCAGAACGTAGAGAAGTTTATATAGAGTGGACAAGCTCCTGAGAACTTAACAATTTGAAAACAAAAAGTTGAAGCCCCGTACAAAATAATGCAGCAAGTAATCATTTAAATGACTATGATGCAACTTATATGCGCAAAAATAAGGGATTGAGTGAGAAAGCAAGTAAGTCTGTTTATAACATAGTGATCTTTGCTTTCAATCATTTAGTCTTGGTTGATTGCACTTATGAAAGATCATAGTGTATATTGAGAATGCCAAAGAGGTTTGGCTTAGTTGGCAAGGGCCGGCTTGTGGTGGAGACCCCATCCGAGTTCGATCCCTGCTACCAACAAGCCTAGTTGGTTCGTGATATATAATTCTCCTGTGAAAATTCATATCTGGAGGCTAGTGTGACAGGTACATGTCCATTGTAAGTCCTTCAGGGTTAAGGTTGCCGGTTTCTCCTGGCGATGGTGGTGTAGCGTAACCAAGCTCTCACCTAAAATTTTCGACAACAGATAGTGTATATTGAGAATGATGCTGTATATTGTTAACTTCGGCAAGTTTATGAGATCGGTTATGGTGTAAGGGAAAATAATAAGGGATTAGTCAATTTGGAATTGCGAAGTATCAAAAACAGTTCCAATTTTATGTTTCATAACAGTCAATTTTATGTTCCAATTTGGAACGTTGGATATTTACCTTATCGGATTACGATGATTTCAGAACAACGTGTTTCATCAAAAACAAGGTATGATCAACAATAATTGATAGTGATTTGCATGAGAATTTTGTTGTCAGCAAGGTTGTTCATTCCCTTCAATTACCGACAATGAAGTTGAGCAATCCATTTTGGATTGATGATCGTGCACACGTGACAGAGGTTTGTAAAGTTCTCATCTCTATAGGAGAATTTTATAACGATGAGATTACTTGTCATGTGATTGATATGGATGATAGTGATGTGTTTTTTTGGAAAACCATGACATGAAAGCGTCAACGATTGTTATTGCAAAGATGAGACATATTTACTCAAGAAGGAATCGAACAAGATTACAATCAAGTCTGCAAAGCCTGAAGTGTGTGAAAAGAATGTTGTAGAAATCACTTTGCAGATTAAAGAAGAATTTTCTCATGTTGACTCGGTTGTCAGTATTAAAGAAACCTCGCCTTATATAACTTTTTCAGAACCAGAACCAGAACCAATGGTCATTCAAGAAGACAGTTTTGAGAATCATGAAGACTTCTCTCAAATTACATTTGACAAACTCATCTATGGTGTTGGATTTATTATTGCGCCTTCAAAGTTTACAGAGTCTCCGATTTCTAAAGCACAAGTTCAATTATTGGATTTATTATTGAGTTTGTTTTCTACAAATTATTCTTCTTTATTCAAGAAGAACTCGAGGTCGAGTTCTTTTGAAAGGGAGGAGACTGATATAGAACGAAGGGGGGTCGCTTTCCGACGGAAAATAAAGATTGGAGAACCGTTTGATCGTGTCAAATTATTTACGAATATCTAAATTCGTTAGGCTTCCAGAAGACTGTTTTAATTATTTTTTCGAGTTTTATTTTTATTATTTTGTTTTGTTTTATTTTAATTAATTTTTTTTGGACTTTATTTTATTTTAATATATGGGCTTTTAGGTTTCATTGTTAGTTGTCTTAGGGTTTGTTTGCTTCTATATAAGGGGTCTTTATCAGTTGTATTTGATAACCTTAATTTATATAAAAAAACCCTTTGAGTTTATCTCAATTCCTGGTGTATTCCAGAACCTCTCGTGGTTTCGAGATCAAAAACAGATTGGTGGATTCCAATCTCCTACCATTTTATTTTCGGCTGCATCAACTATGGAAAGTTTTAGAGGTCTTGCAGCTACATAAGATGGACAGAAGGTAAAAGAAAGAAGAGCAAAATAGGTAAACTAGGAGACCAATTGCTTACTGGATTAAGGCAAGAAGTGTTGTTATCTCGTTTGTTATCTAGGTAACTTTGTTTGATTAATGATTTTATATTATATGTGTAAATCTGCCAAATAATCCATCTACAGAGAATAAAAGAATGAAGTAACCACAATGTATTCAGTGCAACATAAAACCTTTCATTTTCTGATGAAAGGGAATTATATACACTCATATCATGCATATGGATCCCTCACTTATTTCAGTTATCTGATGAAAGGGATTTAGTGAAGATAGATGTTCTAGCTATATGTGGGGAATAGTGAGTACATCTCTCTAGATTGTGGCCAGTTGCTCTTTTTATCTGATTTGGATTTGACGCATGTTTGTTTGCAAAAATAGACTTTCACCGGCAAAGCTTTGAATTGTGTGCTGCTATTGGGTCATTGTGTCGCCTACGGTTTGCTGCTATTGTGACCTCGTGCTGCGTACGGCTGGTGTTACTATGCGGTGGTGATATGCGGTGTTATTGTGTGGTGGTGTTGTGTGTTGCAACTGTGCGTCTTGGTAGGTAGTAGCAGCTGTAAGATCGTCCTATTAGGCAGTAGCATCGTCTTTATAGGTAGTAGCAGGAATAACATCGTCTTATTCTGTAATAATATGTTAGGAATGATAGTTTGATAAAATATGTAATGACATATGACAAATGAACATTAATTTGTTCTAATTTGTTAATTTATGTTTTTACTGTAAGATATTATCTAAATGATATATTTTAAATTTAAATTTAATTAATAACTAAACAGACAGTGGCGTATAATCAGAGAAGCAAAATACAAACTCTCATATGCGTTCTGTTCATACATTTGGCGCACGGTAGGCTTTAAAACTATAAATTGATAAACCGTAACATATATACATCAAGTTCATAATATCACATGAACCAAGACAAGGCAAATTAACATATATATATACTGGTAGACTATAGCTAGTAGCCCCACCAATATTAATTGTCAGAGGCGTATAGTAATATAAACTTCCAAAACACAATATCCACAAACTTATAGTAATATAAACTACAATAATATTGGTTTCTTTCATGATTACCCAGCTATGAGAATCGAAGTTTTGTTATCCTCTGACAGTTAGCCATTCTAAAACTTATATAGTTGCAGCACCGCTTGAAAATATATATATACCCGCCCAATTAATCTCATTGGTTCCTTGATCTGGAACCCTACACATCCCTTACCTATAAATGATTCTCATCTCGACTAGTCTTGTCTCAGTAAGCGAAAATAAATTGAGAGAAAGAAGATGTCTGGTGGTGGTGAGTTTCAGCAAGGTGGATCATCATCATCCCCATCTGTGGAAGTAAGTCTAGCTATCAATCCAGCACCTACCAGCCAGGTACTTACTTGATCAGTTACTTGATCGATCAATCACTCCCCCTGAGTATTAATTTCTTCTCTGTTTTATATCGATTCTTTAATTGCTTTGCAGAGGCGAGCTGGTGTGTCGAGAATACTTGAGGAGCTGCAAGAACATCTAGAGGTATTAATGGAGGAAAAAGTAAAGAGGCTGTTGCCTGTTGGATGTGGCGACGGAGAACTTGTACCAGGATTTGAAGTACGTTTGTGATGAAAAGGGAAGCTGAGGAGTGGGAAGTTAGCTAAGATTAATATGAGGTTTCAAACTTCTCCACGAGGAGGAAGGGCCCAGAGTGCAAGGTTTGAAGAAGAAAATCTTGGAGTTAGAAGATGAAATACCGATGAGGGAGGCGGCAGCGGTTGCTGCCTTCAGAGCCTCGATCGCCAACAATGCCCCGATCACCGAGTGCAAGCAATTTCTGTGAAGAACAAGATGTGGCGGCAATATGTTAAAGGCTTAAAAACAAATGTTTTGATTTTTCCAACTTTCTTCTCTAAGTTGTCACAATTTTGCTGGTTTTTTACCTTCTTGGTTTTTCTAGTCGTCGGGTAGTTTCTAATTACCTTCTTGCTTTAATTTGCTTCGGTTGAAATTGAATAATAGTTGTGGAAAAATGATGTGCATGCTTAAAACTATGGATGCTATACATTACATGCATGCATGCATAAATATCCGGCATTTTACCATCCATCTTTGGCAAATCGATTTCGAGGTGAACTTTGTATGAATGGCCATCGAACCCTAAGCTATTTGAATGTTGACACATGTGAATGAAACTCTTCATTCCATTATATGGGTTACCATCTTTATTGCTAATAGAAAAGAAATATAGGGGTTGTCTACGTATTATGATGTATATCATATATCTACTTACCATTAATTGAACAAAAAAAGTAGTTAAATGAGTAAAATTTGCAATATTCACAACAAAATTACTACATTTATTTTATACATTTACAATATTTACACTATTGACAACAAATTGTATATAAACTTGTAAATTATCTTAAGTTGAGTAATTACCTCTAACAGAACAAATATTACCTAAATAATAACTATATTTGCCAAAATGACAACAAATCTATTGTTATATCGGTTAATGTAGGTATCACAAACATGTATGTACCCTAAATTCCAGAAATATATAGTTGTAACCAAAAAAGATATATATATATATATATATATATATATATATATATATATATATGAGTTTAATTTGTCACCAACTTTTTGATTTTTTAAATTTAGTTGTGTTACAAATATATATTCATATAAATACCATTCATAATTAAAATAAATAAATATAATTGTAAATTAAAGAATACAAAATGAATATGAAGAGCACAAATGTTACCAACTCTTTGTAGGAGAATACGAAAGTGATGAAGTCGAGTAGTGTGTCTCACCCAATTTATCCCTTCTCGATCGATGCAAAATGCTTGATGACACTTGTCTTCTAGGATACAACGACCACTTATGTGCTTTAAAGCTGCACTGCTACCAAAAACACACTAACAAACTTGTAGTACTTTCTATCTATCATCAGAACGCTATAAACTAGAGAGAGAAAGAGAACTCAAGAGATGATTTCTGAATTGGTGTGTTGAGAATGAAGATGATATCACTTATTTATACATGAGGGAACCAAGCAACATGAATAAAAAATCATGAGTTAATTACAATATTTTCATAAGGCCACTACCATTCCATTTAACACCCACTACTACTTTATTTAATATTTTGAGATGTTATAGAACCCTAACAACCATGAAAGATGAAAATACAACTTTGGTGACTAAATTTCATTTATCTACTTAAATTATCTAATTTAATTTGACTAATTAAAATGGTGAAATTCACTTAATTTTCCAACACGGCGTTGGTGTAGATGATCGATGAAGAGGCGGAACACGACGGTGCAGGCCACCAATGTCATGTGCACACAACTTTCGAACCCGACGGAGGTGCAATTTCATGAAGCTGCGTCGAGCTCAGGTTCAAACATCTTTGGTTATAACTGTGCTAATGCAGGCATGCAAGATATATAGGGTTTCTAATAATGGATCGGACCATCCCTTTTGTTTCGTATTAGCTCGATCAGTCCCTAATTCATTTAGAGGTTGTGCTTCTAAACTCTTTTTGAGTACGTAACCCTTGTAGGAAGGAGATGATCGGAGAGTTGGCTTATCTTGCAGCTATGTCAGGGGCAGTGACTAGCAAGAGACCTCGGGAGGAATCTGACTTCACTATCTCCCCAAAGAAGATGAAACTGAGGCACAATTAGGAAGTGAAACTGATATGGTATTTTCTCTTCAAAGGTGGGTTTTTTTTCTTTCGTATGTAGGCTTGCTTAATTATGAGCTCCCCATAGATTTTAATGGGTTGAACATTGTTTACGGTTGGTGTTTGTACGGGAAGTTCTTATGCGAGTGTCGGTGATCCCTAACTCTTGTTTTGGATGTTAATCTAATAACAACGGGAGTATCTTCAATAAACAGTCGTGTATTTACACGTGAACGATTGAGATTAGTGGATATAATATTGATACATATATGAGTGGTCAAACATATGAATTGTTATGAATGACTAAGATTATGTCGTGTATATACACGTCGTACAAACAAGAATTTCTCAATAACATCAGCTTCCATTAGAAAATTGTCGAATTATTCAAAAAAACTGAAATGAACAAAAAAATGAAGATTCTGTGTGATGATCAGTAAGTTTCATTTACTAAGCTAGTTTGATATTAAATTTTGTGAATTAAAATCACTTATAATCATCATTTTGAATAAAATTTCTGTTTGGTAAAATCTTAAAACGAGTTTATCTAAAGCTTTTTAGTTTAAGTAACCACGATTTTAAAAAGCAGGTTAGGTGTTACTTATTTAAAACCGAGTTTTTTAAAAATTGAGTTTTAAAACCATAATACTAAAGTAAGCCTAATACTTACTTGAAAACTTTATTCATTGTTTTTAACAAATACACTTTTTAATACCATACATGATGTATAAATAATTTTGTAAAACCGAGTTTACTTATTTAGGTGTTACTTATTTAAAACGGAGTTTTTTTTAAAATGAAATTTTAAACCACAATACCAAACTAAGCCTAATACTTACTTGAAACCTTTAATCATTATTTTTAACAAATAAATTTTTTAATACCATACATGATGTATTAGTGGTGGAAACGGTTTGAAACGGTCTGGTTTAGGGTCCAAACCGGAGACCAAACCAAAGATAATATTCGGTCCGGTCCGGTTTTTCAATTTTAAGAGCATCAAACCGTGAACCAAACCACATATAAGGTTCAGTCCGGTTTCGTTTTTTTTTTCTGGTTTTATTGAAAAAAAAATTAGGCTATTAAAATCGAAAATGAAATATCTCCTCATAATCCCAGTAATGGTCTCACGTCTCTTTTTATTTAGTGGAATGAAAAAGAGATCCATAGTATTTGATTTCAAAGGAAACTAGCAAAGGAAGATGTAATCATCAGAATGAATGGGAAATAATCAGCCAAAAGAAGTAACCAGACATACTAAAGAGATGACATTACTATTTACTATAACAATGCAGCTTAGTCATAAGCCAGCAAGCAGCAATCACCATACTTTTAACAATGAGATGATGATTGTCCAGATAAAAATAAAAAGTGGGACATTAATTCTTTTCCCTAAATAATATGACAGTATGAACCCCAACAATGGGTTGTCATGTCCACCTTAAATGGATATATCAAGGCTGCATATAAACACCCTTGATCTTCTAAACCCACTAACAAAAATCGACCATTTTACTTCATAAGCTATGATCCTACCAAATAAGCATATTAAACTTTAAAGAGAAAGAGATATAGAGATATTACATGGCAGAGTTCGACCCCAAAGTGGTAAAAGTCCTTTGTAAAAGCTACAGTTATTAGATAAGGTGGTAAGGTAACTTAGAAACAAAAAGGTTAAATTAATCATGTTACCTGTGGCAACTTACCCAGCTAACTATATCAAAATCTGACATAAAGACTCGAAATTTGAGCACGGATTGGTAATTCCAAAGGATCAATTACATATACTAGTTAAAAACATCCACCTTGAGCAAAACTGATCTAGAATTTCAGATTGCATGAACAACCAACATCCATTACTATATGTAACCATACAAGAAAGATCAGCATGAAGATTCAATCACCCATTTCAAAAATCAGAATTTTCTTCTATACGAAATATACATGAGAAGAAGAATACAAATTGTTCATCACACTGATCGCATGATTTGTAGCACCACGGATTCTGCTTCGTGTTCGTTAATCTACCACTCTTCATTTTGATGGTCAGCTAACTCAACTCACACTTCAAATCTGTAAAATTGGATTTATAATCTCAATTTCAAGTTACAAGTTACACATGAGTAATTGAGTATACTCAGCCAAGAAAGAGGATCGAACTCACCTAATATTCACCCCTAGTCACCGTAGAAATCGTCAGAGGACAGAGGGTTCTAGTCAGAGCATGAAAGCAGTGGCTTTAGGCTTAGTTGGAATAGTTGCATTGTTGTTGGGTTCGTCAGCAGTCGTGTAGTGGAGGAGGAGGCGAAGAAGGTTTGGCCAGTATGTTGCCGGTCATTGTCGGACGGCGGAGAACAAGACTGACGAGAGGAGATTGGGAGAGAGCAAAATCTGAGAACGACAGAGATTGTGAGGTTGAGGCAGATAGGAGCTAGTGAGCTTGAGTTAGGGTTTTTTTTTCATTAAAACGATGTCGTTTTGTGTAAAGTTGACCGGTTTGAACGGTCCGGTCTGGTTTTGGAAGGACTAAAACCGGAAACCAAACCATACTTATCTGGTTTGGTCTGGTTTTTTGCTTCCGATCTAGTTTATATTTCGGTGCGGTTTGAACGGTTACGGTCCGATTTTTAGTTTCAAAGTCCCACCCTTATGATGTATCAATAATTTTGTAAGACAACATTATATCGGTCATCATTACGACTAGGATGACTAGTTGGTGTTGCGCAATGCGTACTAAATTTCATACATTTGAAATCAATCAAAACAAAGGACATTTTAAAAACTCATAATCTCAAATTGTTTCTCTTTTTATATTTTGTCAAAAATTTTTCTCTGACAGAAATTGTTTAATATCTAGTCTCAACACAACCGTTTGTATAATGTATACCTTATTCTCAAGAAAAAAAATACATATATATATATATATATATATAATGACATAACACTCCAATTATTAAGTCATTTGAATTTCAGATTTCTATTCTGATCTGCCAATTCAATCGACCAACTTCTCTTCTCTAGTGTTACGGATAAACGACATGTCACATGAAAAGCTAAGCACAAGTCCAACCCTCCCATCTCACTTCATTCCAAGAGGTTAAAACTTAAAAGCACCGGCTTAGACTCAGTTTAAACCCTAATCTCACGTAACCTTTCCTAATTAAAAATACTTTCCTAAATATTTAGGAAAAAAGCCTACCAAATCATTATCCCACAGAAACTAAAATAAAAATCCAGAGTCGTTATCACCACGCGCTCTAAAGTGCGTCGCGGCAGGACCACCACCCGCAACAATTCCACTTCTCATAAAAATCCCAACGACTCGTCGTTCAAAGACCCCACTTTACACGCGCGGCGAAACATCATTCCCCGGCCGAGTATCGACCCTTCTATTGTAGCAGGAATCTTACGTGGCACGTGTTCGGTTCACGACACGCGCCGCAGGTAGCGCGTGGGAGACAGATCTTTAAAAAACGGTCCAGAGCGTCTCTTTAAAGAAAGAAAGAGAAAGCACACAGACTCGACTCCTCTCTTCTATAAATCGTCGTATAAATCTCTCTCTCTCTACAACGACTTTGCCTTGTTCTCTGAAATCAAAGCCTTCGTGGTCATGAATGCTTAGCTTCTACAAGCACGCAGGTACATACATACAACTCCATGAGTCTCTCTCACTGTTGTGTTTGACATCACTCTCTGTCTGTGTGTGTTTGCGCTTCACGTTTTGTTGTGTTGGGTTGTTGTTACCTGTGAGTTGTACAATTGGTGCTGAAAGTTGAGAACCCATTTCGGTAGGTTGGTGCTTTACGTGTGTTGATACTTGGGTGCTTTGTGTTTATAGAGGTCAAGAAAATCTAGGGGTTGGATCTTTTTGGTGTTATAGTGGCTTTGTGTTTTGGGTTGTGGTTTTAGGATTCAATGCAGTTGTGTGGGTGGTTTGAAGGGTCATTGTGGAGTGAAGGAGTGGGATCGTGTTGTGGTTCTTCAAGGGGACTGCGGCGGTGTGAGGTTGTTCTTGTTTTGTGTGTTTGTGGTGAAAAGGTTGGAGCCTTAGAGCTTTGGATGGTGTTGGATGTGGTTGTGGAGTTGTGATTGTGTTATGGTGAATGTGATTGATGGCTTTTTGGGAGTGACTCTTTTTCAGTGGGGTTGCGTTGATTTTAGTCTGGGATTCGAATAGGGATCTGGGGCGGATTGTTTTTTAAGTTAGGCTCTGTATTTAGTTTGGCTGCTGCTTGGTTTCAAGAAATGTACCTGGTGGATTTTTTTTTTCTTTCAACTTTAGAACATCATTCGGGAATGAATGAACTTGAATGCACAAGACTTTTTGAACCATTAAAAAGCCTAAGATTTTTTTTTGTATATATAGTGTTTTTTTGGGGGGACATCTTTCCTGCTTTCAATCCTTTCATACAATGTTGAAATTGCTACTTGCCTACGAAATTATTACCTCTTCTCTTTGCAAGGAGTGGTATACTAGGATTGATAGTTGTCTGTTGCATGAGTGCATCAATGTATATTGCTATTTTACTAGGATAGGATTCAACTTTGTTTAAGATGAAGGTGCAATAAGATTTGCTCAATGATTGGACTTACAGTAGATGATAAACTAGGAGTCAAGACATACCACGTAAAAAGTTTAAGATGAGGCTGCGATTTTAATAGCTCAAAAATGATTTCACTTGCATGGATCGTTAACTTGGGACAACTTAGGCATCAGAGAAGTACTGTCGGATTGTAGTCAGTTTTCTGAGTTCAGTAACACATTTTTGTTGTTATTTGAGAGACACCGTTCATTGCTTAGCAAGCAATCTGTTTCAAGTTAGATATCATCTTGGCATGAATTGTATTAACAAAAGAGCAGCAAAATATGGAAATCTGGGATTTACAGCTGGTAATAGGATTTTGTAGTTTTCCTATATCCAGGTGGTGTTCATGCCTCATATATTGTTTGGTTAAAAGAAGGCAAGTAAAGTTTGAGTGTGAACTTGTCTCCTCGGCATCTCTAATAATATCATAGACCACTTTCCCTTGTTTGACAGATGGATTTAGCTGAAGAAAATAACCATGGCGATTGTACTGAGGATGAATCTGCTGAGCATTCTTTTCCCCCAGAAGCTTTGGATATAAATGGTGTGGATGGCGATCCTGAGATACTTCCTAGAGTTGGAGAAGAGTACCAGGTTGAACATCCCCCTCTAATGGCTGTATCTGACTATCTTTGCCTTCTAGAGAATCAAACTGATGCAGAAACCACAGATTGTAGTTCATACAGATTTCTGTTGGGGTTGTCAATACCAGTAACATGGATCAATGAGGAAGTTGAGTGTAAGAAAGATGAACCTTATGTGGGTTTTAATGATGCAGTTAATGTGCCCCATAAAAATGAGTCTATAAAATCTGAATATGTCAGTGAGTTGGTTGTTTCAGAAAGGGACAGCTTAAAATGCAAAGCTGAACCCATGGATGTTGGATCGGATCAGGGACTAATTTTCAATGAGTCTGCAAAGTTCGATGTGAAACAAGATATGATAATGCCTGAAAATCAAAGTGGATGTCCAGTTCCTGGTACCTCGAGTGTTAGTTGGAGTCACATGGAAGAAGCCAGTTTTCTTCTTGGTTTATATATCTTCGGGAAGGACCTTGTGCTGGTGAAAAAATTCGTTGGTAGCAAACAGATGGGTGATATATTATCATTCTACTACGGGATCTTTTACAGGTCTAAAAGCTACAACAGGTGGTCTGAATGCAAGAAAATGATAAGCAGAAAATGTATATTTGGAGAAAGAATATTTACAGGATTAAGGCATCATGAGTTGTTATCTCGTTTGTGTCTTCATGTGTCAGAAGAATGCAGAAACACTTTGCTTGAGGTAAATACTTCTAACTGAAAATTAGATTAATCTTTGCATTTGCATGTTCATTATGTATATCGAATATCTCATCTTGTCTCAAGGATAAATGATTCCAATACTTGTGTACATATGAATTTCGTCATAAGACCTTGGAGCTTCTAGTCATCTGCTTTTGCCAAACAAAACTTTGGATAAGTATAAAGACTTGGTTTTATGAACAGCAAAGGATGGAAGTATCAATCCAAATATCCAATTGTGGGTATAACAGAAAATACAATAGATAAATCGTGTTACAGATTGTTATCTCCACAAATTGAGTTGTTGGTATCTTTGCTTGTTATCATCAAAAGATTTTTTTTCTTGGTCATTATCATCAAAAGTTATGTAAATCATGCTCAGAACTTTCCATAAAAGAAAAAAACTACATAAACATAACGACTATTGAGAATGACTCTCAGACGAGGAAGTTAGATGCATATGTGGAACATTTCCCATTATCTTCAACTTGTCGTCGACTTTAACTCTGTAAATTGATTTGATAACACTAATTAGTCATGAAGTAACCCATAATTCACTAACAGACACATAATAGTAATAAATCAGATCGAAGTCAGAAACATTAAACATATTACAATGATATGCAGAAGGAAATTATGTAAAAAAATGGTGGGAATAAGGCATATGTGCTGGATGTATTTCTACTAAAATTGTTTGTCTGCTCCTATATTTGTTCAAATCAGGTTATAGTTCCTCAGTTTGGTTAAATGAATTTCCAGGTGTCAAAGACATTCGAAGAAGGAAAGATATTATTAGAAGAATATGTATTCACTGTAAAATCTAGAGTTGGACTGGATGCTCTTGTGGAAGCAATGGCAATCGGTAAAGGTAAGAAAGATCTCACCAGAATTTCCATGGATACCCCAAAGTCCAATCGAGCTGTTAGTAGTCGCAGAGAAATACCAGTTGGCAAAGCATGCTCTGCACTCTCACCCTTGGAAATAGTTGGCTTTCTGACAGGAGACTTCCGTCTCAGTAAAGCTCGCTCAAACGATCTCTTCTGGGAAGCTGTTTGGCCCCGTTTGCTTGCTAGAGGTTGGCACTCTGAGCAGCATAATCAGGGTCACTTTGTTGCTGCTTCCAAGCATTCATTGGTCTTTCTTCTTCCTGGGATTAAGAAGTTCTCCAGAAGGAAACTGGTGAAGGGTAGTCACTATTTTGACTCGATAACTGATATGCTCACCAAAGTTGCGTCTGACCCAGAGCTCCTTGAGCTTGAGACAGGAGCAGATAAAGTTTCCACCAGTAAGAATGAAAATGGGTGGACCCATGAAAGAAAGCCTGACAAAGATGGTCTCCCAAGCCAGCAACGACACTGTTATTTGAAACCTCGTACCCCCAGTCATGGTACAGACACCATGAAGTTCACTGTTGTGGATACTAGTCTGGCCTATGGGAAAACGTGCAAGGTGACGGAACTGAGAAGCTTACCAGTCGAGTTGAATACCTCCATTTGTATCTCAAGTAGTGATTCTGAAGATGAGGACGAAGATACTTCTGATGAATCGACAGAGATATCTAACTCCGCAGATACCTTGTGTTCCCGTAGGAATGAGGTCAATGTTCCCTATACCATAATTACCAATTTGGGTAGAAAAGAACCGGAAGATGGCAAGTATTCCGAGTATGGTGCTTCAGAGTGGGAGCATCAAGCTTTTGGTCCACATGAGACAAATGTGGCTACAAAGATCCCCAAGGAGAAGAACCTTGATAGCGATTATATGATGCCTAGAAGAGCCATGAAGTTCCAAAGGAGCCAGAAAGTGGTGCCTGAAAATAAAAATGCAATGGTTGCTGCTTCGAGAAAACGTCAACGATTAGCTACTTGTAGCAGCAAAAATAGCAGTAGGAGCAACAACCGCATCTTGCAAGGTCCCATGTTACAACAAGAGGCCTGCAACTTTGGACACAATTCTGAAGTCGGCAAGAAAAAGCTCTCTGCAGTTGATCCATCTCCTGAGAGGTTATCACCCACCAGTACGACATCTGGAGGAGGCAGCCCAGTTATTAGTAGTGAAGCAGTTCTTGGTAGTAACAATATGGGTGTGGGACAACCTCATCCTTGGCCTCAATTCGACTTGAATGAGGAACCGATTTCTCTAGATGGTGATACTGATGAACCTATGATGGAAAGACAACATGATGGAACATCCCAGGAACCAGATGGTCTGCATTCAGTGGAAATATCTGAATGTATGGCTGCTTCTGAGCAACCACTTGTGGATAACCCTCGGAGACAGAGCACAAGAAATCGTCCGCTGACCACTAAAGTACTGGAAGCTTTCGCTTGTGGATTTTTGGACACAAAGCAAACACGGAAGAGTAGGGATGTCTTTCCTCGGGAAAAATCCAGATCCAGACGTTCTCGAGCTAGGGTGCGATTTCCTGATAGTTTTGATACTAGTGTCGTGGATTATAATATGCAGGAAACCAGTACTGCTCTCCACAGTAGTAATGCTGATGGGTACAGTGAGCTTGACATGGTTTCCCAAATGGGGGTAGGCGCTGATTAGTCTACTTGCGACTAGAGCATGGAGGTTCTGGATATTAACAGAGACCACTGCTTCCGCCTGCTACACCCAAGATATACAGCAAAGGTAGCAGCGGCCTCTTCATTCTGCTGCATTATATATGTCATTTAGATACAAACTTCACATAAGGGGGGTTGGAGTAGTGTCTTTGCAAGAGGCCACAACTACATCAAACAAACCACCTCTGGCAATGCAGTACCGAGATGACAGTATAGAGTTATCCAATAGAAGTTTTCATCTTCTTTTTGTAGAATTTGTTCTAAAGTGGTTGTTTTCTAAGGTATTAATTGCAATACCGACTTATATTGTGAAAGAAAGTCCGGAAGCTGTAGCGTTGAATGTCTGCACAGTTGATACAGTTACTGTAACCATTGTAATTCGTTTTACATAAACCATTCGTAAATCGTAATTAGTAGAGAATTTGTGCTATGCCATTTTAGTTGATTATGGTTTGAGAGGGAACCAAAAGTTGATGGGAGTTTCAAATTTCCCTGCGATATGGTATCACAGCATCAGCTTTTATAGAAGTGTATTCATGTCTGTTCTCTATATGCGCAGGAAAATTATACACAAGCAAAATATGAACACAGTTAGGGCAGTCATATGGGAGCTATAATCATTTGCTTAGTCTTGTTATGTATTACCTCATGCATTTAGTGGAGTTTCAATCATTTGTTAGTCTAATTATAAGCTGCATTTTCCACTGTCATTATTAGTCATATCGTCAGAGACCAACATTACTCTTCAATTGTCACAATCCAAGAACCTCGGCCCTAAACTCCAAAACTAAAAGGCAGCACTATGCACTATATGAACATGCATCTACACTTCAATCTTAAACCCTAATCCAAGAGTTGTTAGGTCTACCTTCCATTTTGTCACAAACAAGAAGAAAGAACTACCTAATAGCAAATAGATACACCCAAGACCTAATGCTCTTTTTTTGTACATAAAATTATGGCCCGAGTGAGCTACAATTTCGAGTCATAGAGAGTAAGTTTTGGTTCGTCTCATGTAGATTTTTTACACATGCAGATAATCAAAAACAGTAATCTTCTTACTGTAAAGAGTATCATTGTAACATTCACCTAACATGATAGACAGAGTCTCTTTCACTAGACCAAATCCACATGGGTCAATATCTAATGCTCTTAAATCCCATGCAAACCGTCTCTTTCCTCTTTTCCATAAATACCTATACAAAAATAAAAACAAAACAATATAGAAACTTGCCATTTTGTGTAGAGCAGAAAGTAAATACTAACACAAGCAGAGACGTGTCCTTAAGGCCACCACCACGCGCACTCCCCTAACTCCCTCCATCACCCTCCCACTTCTTCTTCTTCTTCTTCTTCTTCTTCTTCTTCTTCTTCTTCAATTTTCCCAAACCCTAAACTAATAACAATGGGCCAGGCGCTTCGCCGAGCTGCCGCAAAAGCCCAACCAGGTTCCACCATCGAAACGACGTCGTCTTCTTCCTCAACACCCAAGACCGTCGTCAATCACCGGCCTCCAGTCACTCCTCTGGAACAGGTTCCAGAGATCACCAAACCCGATTCCGGTATGTAAAGCTTTTGCCTTTAATCATTTTCAGCTCAACCACATTTTTTCTCAACTCAATTCAATTTCAGTTTGATTCAAACGGGGTCGTTTTGATGTTGGTTTTCAGACGGTGGTGGTGTAAATGCTGAGAATCTGCTTGAAGAACGCGACCCCAAGTTCGATTCGATGCTGAATCAGATGGTGGGGAGGATCAAATCGAAGCCCGGAGGCAAACCGGAAATGGGTGTGGTCAGTATGACGTCATTTTCTCTATTGTGTAGTGTAGTGTTGGATTGTTTGTGTTATGTAAATGTGGTAATGTGATAATTTGGTGTTACAGGCACATGTGGTGGAGAAGTATAAGAGGCCGCTACCGAAGCTGAGGGATACAAAGCCGGATTCCGGTAGGTTTGAGGAAAAAGCAGCTCCACCAGGGACTCTGAATGTGGCGCAGCTGCGGCACATTATACTACTGAATCAGGGCAAGGCTGAGGATCACAATGGCCCTATGGAGATACAGAAAATCGCGGAGAAGTTTCGGGTTGATGTAGCCGAGGTTAGGAGGATTGTGCAGTTTGTGTCACTGCCACCTGAGGATAACAGTAAACAGAAGAATAATCCTTGAAGAGGGAGAACTATGGTTTGATATTGTGAACTACTGAATTTCTGTTTGAATAATGATCTAAGGTTATAGGGAGAGCCGGAGAGCAGGTGATTCTGTATGTGGAAAACTGACAATGTAGGAGTTTTGTTAGCTAGTGCTTGGTTTCCAAGTCAGGCAAAAAGTTGTAACTTGAGTGTTTTGGTTTGATAAAATAACGCCAACAGTTTGATTTTTAATAAATTGATCAAACAGAAAGATTAAATGAACTTAAACAGACAAGATCAATTCATTACAGATCAGACGGCTATCGTCGTTTCTTCTCTTATACGCGGCTCCCATACCTGAACAGTTTACATCATGTTCCTTGTGATGATAGGAAAGTACTCTGATATTTTCTACATGTAAATTTTTGCCCTGGGATGCAATTGTAGTAATTATTTTTTTCTAGAGTTAAATTTTAATACGAGTCCAAATTGCTACAAAAAAATTAAGAGGTTCACATCTGGACCACTGCTATCTGCTCAATCTTAGAGCCTGTATAGGTTTACAAAAAAAATTAGAGCCGGTATAAGTTTGCCCTTTTCCTTTCCTTCAAGGATAGGGGATCTTGTCTTCTAACATATGCGATGACAAAAGATGACAAAAGAATCGCATGATCCAAAATTAACTTACCAAAAGTAGAATGGTTAGATTCAGGTTATAATCTAGACTCTAACCAGTCTGATGTATATTCATATGCCACAAATGTCACTGCACCAGCGGGAGCAGCTTTGACGGTTGATGGAACTATTCCCTTATAAAGACCAGCCCAGCCTTCTTTCTGCACAATTCGTCGCAAGGCATCAACCATATTGCTGTAGGCACGGTGCTCTAGTCGAGCTCCATATCTTGGGTGCCTCTGTAGTCCTTCAATCTATAACAACACAAATAAAGGTTTAATATATCCATCGTCATTTCATTAGCATGCACGTCTATGCATATTAATTCAAATGACAGTAATTCCACATAAATGATCATAGCACAGAGTTCAAGATGTCAATATATCTACCTGGAATCTTTTCTTGACCACATCAAGGGGATGACAGACAAGTTTGGCACATGTCCCGGCAGCCAGACCACAAAGGAAAAGCTGAAAGCTTGTGAGACTATTCTCTGCACCGTATAAGTCTGCACTTGACGATCTAAACTGGTTCAACATCTACAATGAACACAATAGAATATTATGAGGTCTAATTTGATTTCCTCTTGTTGAATTGCTTGTACAAAACAGAACAAGAAACAACGACTTGCAACAGAATGTCCTCAATCTAAGAAAATCCTCCTCAAAAAACCAAGATGACTCTTGTATTCTAATTCACTAATAAAGTATTCCCATTCACAGATGAAACATAGTTGGATGGTGTTACAAACCACTATGATCATGTGACAGTCAGTTTGAGTGTACATTTACACAGCAATTTATCGAGCTCAATTATAAACCTTCCACATGGATGTTTTCAAGAGGATATAAGAAAGCTGAAAAGGAAAAGATAAAAATAATAATAAAAAAGCAACAACTGATTCTTTAATTGAAAGACTTGTGCAATCAAAGGATGGTGCAATACAAAAAAAAACAAAATTATGATAATCTTACCATGGTCCAGCGCTTAAATGAGTCATAGGTACCAAATTGCAAGCCCGCATAAGGAACAATCTCAACCAGTGTTGGTGACAATCCAGCATATAATCCTCGAAACCCACGTGTTTTAACTATATCTACAAATGCAGACCTCATAGTTGGATACACCTATTAAAAGAAGAATATTAGCTCATGAAAAAACCTGGTGCTTTGTGGATGCAAATTACAAGGATGACAAGTGCCTTTTAAGAAAGAACAATATGAATTTTATGCCTAAAATTTATTGGCTTGACAATTTTAAATGTATACTTTACACATCCAGTTTCAAATTACAGACAATCTATTCCTAACCATAGTTTTATTAGATTCAGAAATAATACCACACAAAAACTCCCAAGTAACCTCAAAAGAAAACTAAAAAAACCAGCTACAGATAGGTAACTAAACTCCCAAGCGGTTGCCATGCCAAAAAATATAATTCACAAAAAAACTACAATATCACATTTGCAGCCTTTGATCACTTAATTATATTACGACGGTACACGAGAAATAAACAATACTCAATCTTAATCAATCCCTAAACCCTAAACTCTAATGTAAAGCTCATTTAAGGTGAGATGCACAATGTCGTATTTTTAAGTCTTGCAGAATATAGAACACTTTCAAAACAAAAACAAAAAGAAAGTTTAACAGGTTAACCATGTAAAGCTAATACAAATGTTTGGAAAATGCATGTGTTAAGTTCTATACCTTAGGTTCCCCCTGTGAAGCTAGCAAGGTTCTTAGAAGATCAAACGGGTATGATCCGACAGTAGCCGCACAACCTGCTAATGCTCCACTGATGTAGGACAAATAAGGACTTAAATGAACATGATCCTCTGCACCACAAAATCAAATATCAGGAAAAAACGGAAAGGGGAAAATAGGACACAACCATATTCACATTATGTGATAATAGCTTCTCAAAGTTCCATAGCACATATGCAAACTAGAATCAAACAAAGAGGCATCTCTAGCAGTAAAATATCAGAACAAATGCAGATAAACATACAAACAACATGCTTTATTTATCCATCAAACACAACATCCTGACATCTACCTTACAACCCAACTTGCCTGAGTACAAAAACATGGCTACAGACCAATTTATAAGAGAAATTTTGAAAATAAACTATGCCAAAACCGATTCTTATCAAGCTAAACTACTTAGACTCTTAGTGAACCAACAAGTGATGAAAGAAGAACTAGAAGACCATGTTCAACTCATGCCTTTTAGTCATAAGTAGCCATATAACACACAATTTCCTTCAGATCAATGTTTGACAAACTCGGCCATGGGTGTCAAATGCAGGTAGCTGTTAACACAACATATTTGTCTATTTTCCAAGTCTTTAAACAACTATTTGCAATACTCTAACAAGTTACTATTACTTCCTATTGAGCATTGTGATGTACAGTTCACATTAGAGAGCATATACTGCTATCAAAATACCTGACTTGGAAGAACCAGCCGCAAATGTTTTCAATTTATGTAGTACAGTGAACTGTATCGCGGTATACGGCATAACCATAAGTAGAGCTGGAACATTGCCTCGCCAGAAACCCTGTCATCAACACCACGAAAGTTTCAAACCATACAAAATCTTCGAAAAAATGCTCATGCAGAACAATGCCATAATAAGAAACTTTCAAAAACATCACAATACCGGTAAGCCTTCCTCTCTGAAAATATCCCTAGTAGCTTGAAACATTCCAGTATACTTTGACGGCGTGGTCACATTCCGGCGAACTGAAGCCCATGTAGTTGTAGGCTCCAGCTGAACCTGTCACAACCAAAGCAAATTCAAATTCTTCAAGTTCATCATCATACAAATTCTCAAGCTTCAAATAGAAATAGCAACCGCAGAGAAAGCAGACCTGGAATCGAATCTTGATGACGTCGAGCGGCGAAGTAACTGTCCGTGAAATCCCGCCGGCGATTAACCCGGCCGTGGCGTCAATAACCGCCCGCTTGAGCTGGCCGGGCTCTTCCATTCCCCCCGGCGAAGAAAGCTTAGGGTATCGGCGCTATGAAATGCAAAGCATCCGGAAATGAAATAGGGTTTCAGAAATTGACGTAATCAGTGACGAAATCTGAGGGGGAGAGAGGGGGAGGGATTTAGGGTTGCAGAGAATGGGGAAAGTTTAGGAGAGGGGAAGGTGGGAAAGAGGAGGGGTAAAAGGGGAAATGGGGAGAGTCGCCGTCATTGTTGCCGCCTTATTGGATAAGAGGAAACGGAATATTTTACTTGTTTTTTCCTTAGTCTTTAACAACTCCGGCTGTTAACATCTAAATTTATAATGTGACCAATCTAATATGAGACTTTTTGTTTAGTATTAATGACATATTAGGGATAAAAGTGTAAATTTAAATATTTTTTTAAGATATTGTATTTAGGATATTTTATAACCTAAAACATATTCACCTATTAACTTAAGAACTAGCCTTCAACATGTCAAGACTTCATCTAACGACTTTCTGTCTAAATAGTTATTGTACAGGCAGAATCATTGCAGTCTTAAGGTGGAAGATTCAAAAATTTTAATATGTAAAAATATCTTAAATACAAAAGTCAAATTAGCAACTAAAAGTAAAATAATTCTAAAACAAAAATATTTTTGTGACGGAATAATAGGCACAAAATAGAATTTATTTAACATAACATATCTACAAATACAAAATCCAGAGTCTCGCTCTTGGGTAAACAGCTATAAGTTGTTTAGCTACTCATGATTATACTTATAAGTACAAATACTTACTTGTAAAAAATCACATCACACCGAATGATAACAGACTGAAATCTTCACACAATACTCACACTCATACTCTTATTTCACACTATACTAGAGACACTGTTTACACATACTATTTTTCTGACTTTCTGACTTTGAGAGGAAAGTTGAGTGTTTCCAACTTTTATTCAAAGTTTTTTTATGCCTTTGTTCGGAAGTTTGAGGCTCCTAATATAGCACACGGACTCCAAACCCGAATTAAACACACCTAAGAGAAAAAAGTGAAAGACAGGAGGAATCGAACTTTATGTGGGACCCCGCACGTTTTAACCGTGGTTAATAGCGAGTTACTGAGGTTTAAGTCGCATTCGGTAACTTCGCGAGTTAACGACCACGTTCATTTTCGAATTTTTTAAAGTTCTCCAAATACCTGATTTAATGACTCGATGTCATAGTACTTGTCGACACGAGTCTCCCGGTATTTTCGGATTATTTTTCGGAGCTTCGGTTTATTTTCTACAAATTTTCGAAGTTTCCAGTAACTTTTAATTATAATCCGGTAAATCAGTTTTACCATTTTACCTTTTACTTTTCACCTTCTTTAAATCTGAACCGTTGGATCTATTCCAGATTGAATCTGGACCGTTCATTTCCCTATAAAAAAGGAAGAGAGGTTTGACCCTAGTCAAACACCCATTTCGGGCGTTGACCCGAGCTCCTCTCTCCCCTCTCGTTCTCTCTCCTGCTCCGTCGTCTCGAGCCGGTATCTCCGCCGTCTGGCCACCGATCGACGGCGGACCACTCCCATTCTCTTCCTCTCCCTCTCTTCTACAAAACCCCCTTAATGAAGGCGTCAGACGTCCCACCCATGGTGGAGATCGAGCACCGCTGTGCTTGATCGAATTCCGGCGATTCCCGGCGTTCCAGGCGGCGATTCGACGAAGCAAGGTATGGTTCTTGTTCCTCTTCTCTTCTCTTCCTCTTCCTTCCCTTGCTCCTTGATGTCTGATTTGAGCCTCGATTTCAAATCTCACTTCTCACTCTTTTTCCGGTTTTCTGGGTTTTCAGCTCTTCCTCCGACGACCGAGTTCTTCGGACTCTTGGTGGTCTTCTTAGCCTCCTGGTGGCAGCCTAACTGCAGTAGAGGCTTCTGGAGGGAACCCGAGGTGGAGTTGACGTGTGGTGCTAGCTTGATGCAGATGGTGACCGGAGGGACGTCCAGGAAAGAAAGTCAAAAAGGTTAAAGTTGATGACTGGAAAAGAAAGTCAAAAAGGTTAAAGTGTCATAAAAAGGAATTGGTTGGTCAACTTAGTCAATGCGGTCATTCCTGGTCAACTACTAGGAATGCTGAGGTCAACTGAACTGTTATTGTTTCTTGGTTGCTAAGCTACTCTATTCTGCAGTGATTATTGGACGATGTAGCTTACGAGGTGACCTCGGTTCACCGAGACAGTTCCTGGAAGCTTGGAGCTTACGTGTGGAACGGCAATTCCAGGTAGGGAATCTGAACCCCCTTGGTAGTGGTTTTATATATGTATGAAAAGTGCATAATTTTGTGTATGCTCATGGTCGATGCCTCGGGAAAGTTTTCTGTATATTAAATGATTTATGATTGGGCCAAGAAAACCCGAGGCTAGACGTAAAGGATTTTTATACGTCAATGTGAGATGTGTGGAGCACCGTTGTCCTGATTTCCGGTGCGTGACCTGAGAGTGACGGGACCTAGTATCTAGCACTCCCGCGGTGTCGAGACCGTGAACCTCCGGAGGGTGGTGCCTTGTTTATTTTATTTTCCCGCTTACGCTCTTCTCGCACAGAGTTAAGCGAGTCGTAAGTGCGGTGTGTTGTTTATGGGCACTGCAGTAAATGGACACTCTCGCTACTCTGCGTTCTCAAGCGCTTAGGTAGTTGGCCCCTGTTTGCTGTGAAGACAAATCCGGGATTCGGTCACTGAGATTCGAAAGTCCTGCAGGCTGTATTGTTCACTGAGCGCTCTGGGCCCCTATGTTTTAGCATACTGCACTGTTTTCCTAAAGGATATAAAATGATGGTTTTTGTGTGCCAAGGATTTTATAAATGGTTTTATTACGAGCTCAAATCTATATGTATATATACGGTTTTTGGTTTTCAAACCTATCATTGGTGGGCCTACGTGAGCACGCGAGGACGACGCTCACCCCTACAACAGATTGTTTGCAGGTACTGTGACGGGAAAGATAGAGAGAGCTATGTGTGGAGCCTCATTTCTTCCTCGATGTTTGGTCCAAGTGTACTCCTTATCCCGGTTTTACCCTTCGAGTCATATACCAGAGCTTTTTCATAAACAGTAAATGTGTCATCCCGATTTGTTAACCATGTTGTATATTTTTTATTGTTGTCGCTAAAGTTTTTAAATTGTCCCCTTTATTTTGACCACCTTCCGCGAAATTAGATAAACTCTGATGATTGTTTTGAGAATTTCATGTGGTGTCACTCAAAGTTTTAAAGTTTAAATTTTATTTTACTCACTAAAAGCCTACGACTTTAGGTTAATAAGTTGTTGGCACGTCCTTCGGACGTGTTGGCTTCTTATTGGCTTAAATTCGTGGCTACTGTAGTTTACCCCCAGGGGTGCTACACTTTACTTTAGCAAAAGTAAAGTTATTTGTTTTCAAGCGTCGACAACAAAAAGAAGAACACATTAACTTTAACAAAAGAAATTTTTTTTATCGTGATGTGTCGATCATCGCTCATTTCTCCATCATGTTTACTGTATTGTAATATTCTTCATCAGTGCAATCATAATCAGCCAATGAATCTTGGCCCTCTTGTTCCCCTTCTGATGCCTTTTCATCTTTTTTTTTCACTGTCTAAGTCCAAATCATAAGAAAAGGGATAATGAATCATATATCATTTTTCATTCTCTACCTTTTCAAGTCATTCTGTAGTAGCTAGGGTGTAGTTAACTTCATTTCTCAGGATGGCTGAGAAAAAGTCACAACTGGTGGATGATGATTATAGCAGGAAACCATTATTTTTTATCCACTTGCTAGAAGGCTTGAATCAAAATCCCTTCGCACCATGTTTTTGATGCACATGATTGTCATGGTCTTCATCAAATTCCATGTTTTTGATGTAGTTCATTTGTTCTTTTAGCATTATCCATTCAGGTTGAATTGATATGAACTTTAATCTCAGGATACATCCGTCTAGCCTAATGTTCTTGAAAGCTTGAACTATCAATTCTGGAAATCCCTCAAACTGTTTATTAAAGTTTGTCCAAAGATTATGAATAAAATCAATCTCCATTAGCCACAGTTTTTGTTTCTGAGGGTGTTCAGCTTGGACATTAACCAGATATCTCTCACAATATGGGACAGGAACACCAGACAAAGTTAGTGGAAGCATCTTTCTTTTTTCAAGATGCTCATGGAATTTGAACCATTCTGACTGTTTCATTGTTGTCATAGGGATCTTAGCACTTTTTGAATTTTTTAGGTATACTACCTTAGACTTTTCCTACTCTTTTGCATGGATTTCATGCAATTCTTCTGTAAGTGCTTCAAGGGTTCCAAGCAGATGATATTCATTTTCATCATGGAATGCAGAAAGATTATTGTCTATGATAATATTTTTCTTGAATGCCAACAACCTTTTCGTCTGAAAAACTGGTTCTTTAATTTTTTTTAAAGACATACCATGAATAGTTTACTTCCTTGTAATCACACGCGATCTGTTTTCTCTAAAAGGGGCTATTCTGCTTTTTGGCAAAGCAGAAGCCATTAACGGACTTGATATGCCTTTACCGTTCGCCGTTTGAGACGGGCTAGCCGGTCTTTTAGCCTGAAACTGATCAGTTGAGGTTGTATCTTTGGGATACAACAAATACTCCTGAGTGAGCTTTTCTTCTTCACCAGATTTTTCGGACTGACTTTCATTTTGCAAGGAGAATTCTGAGCTTTTATCCAAATCAGCTGGTTTTATCCTGTCATGACCTACTGCTTTACTTGTTTCTGCTACTCCATAAGATACGATAAATTGATAACCTAGTCCATTATGGAGAGGGCCTACAGTCTTATCACCGCTCTTGTATCTTTCCTAAAGATTCTTCTCCCTTGATTCTGGTTTTCTGTTTCTTGGGCTGCGTCCTTCATCCCTGTAATCTCTTTGAAACATTGTCATTTATCTTATAAGGACATCTGGTAAGAAATTCTTGTTTCTTGCAACCATTTCAACATCATATTCATACTAAGATAAAAACATTTGTCATCTCAACACTCTTCCCCTATCTGCAGCATCAGTTAATTTATAGATTTTAAAGTTTTTTTATTCTTTTATTGTTAGTCCTAACTACAAATTTGTTTCCTAAAAATGCCTCAGCCCCCTTTATTCTCTTAATAAGAGCAATGACGTTTCGTCTCTAGTAAAATAGTTTAATCTGATGCGTTAAACTTTCTCGAGAGAAATTTACAAATCTTTTCATGATTTGTATCTAGGACAATAGCCAAGACAACTCCTGCCTAATAATTATTTGCATCAGTCTGCAAAATGATCGAATCTCCTTCTTTAGGTAACTGTAATGAAGGCAGGTTTTTGGTTAGCTCTTTGATATTTCTGACAGTATTACTGCCATATTCTGTGAATGACTATTTATTTTTGGAGCTTGTTTTTGGAAAGAGTAAAGCAGTAAGACCACTAACTTGAGGAATAAAATCTATCGTAAAGTTGACAACTCTTAAAAACCTCTACAAGGATTTTGCATCAGGAATATGGTCTAGGAACTGACTGATTTTTTGACAATATGATCTTGGAAATAAATCTCTCCATCTTTAACATGAATGCCTAAGAAATAGATTTCTTCTTTTATAAGGTGAATCTTTTTTTGTCCAATGATGATTCCCTTCTGGACAATCAACCTGCAAACTTGTTCAAGGGGATGTTTCAGATGTTCGTTCATAATTCGCAAGAAGACAAGACTGTCATTTATATAAACTATACAAAAATCTGAGTAAGGTTTGAAAATATTATCTATTTTCCTTTGGAAATAGACGAGACCTATTTGAGGCCAAATAGCATAACCAGCCATTCATAATACCCTTGAGGTGTTCTAAATGTTGTTAAAGCAACAGAGTCTGGATGCATCTTGACTTGCTAGAATCCTGATTTTGCATCAAATTTAGAGAAAATCTTGGCTCATTTGAGTCGATTGATAAGCACTCTTACTTGGACTATTTGGTAACCGTCTTTGACCGTCTTTTTGTTTACATCTCTATAGTCAATTTCCATTTTAGTTTTTCCTCTTACTTGCTCTACATGATTTCTTACCAAGAAGGCGAAAGCATGATGAGGACTATTAGAAGGTCTGATAAACTTCTTTTTGAGAAAATTTTGAATTTGACTTCCATCTCGTTTCTGTCATTTTCCTTGTAATGAGGAATTGCTTTAACATGACAAGTATTATTTGCGTCATACATTTTGAGCTGATAGTATACTTTATCTCTTTCCCAGTACAATTGATGATCTTCACTGATTACTGGCTTCAACAAGCTTTCTATTTCTACGATAGTTGACACTTTCTTCTGCTCGATCTTGTTAACATATACCTTTAGGTTACTTAGCCGATGAAAAAATTTTGTCAGCTAAAGTAGTTGTCCTGGTAGTGACTTTTCTTTTTAAGCTCAGTAATTATATTTTGTTGCATTTGAAGTTTTCTTCTTAAGTAGTTATATAAGTAACCAGGTAAGTCCCTATTTAAAACTCTATAATTAATCTGGTCTAATATGACCTTTCCTGCCACAGTGATGACCTTTCCTTACCTGTATTCAACACTTCTTTTGATATTTTCAACTTTCTTAGTGTTATGTGTTTCCCTTAATGCTGACATGATTTCTTCTTGAATTTCCGGTTTAGAGTTAGGAACAAACTTTTTAATTCAGGCTGAGTTGAGAATTGGTGCAGACTATATGGTTGAGACAGCTCATACATTTCCCAGACCATTTGTGTCATCAAACCGTTTTCAGAGGTGAAGCATCTGAGATGCTTTTTCTGAGCTTATTTTGAACTGCACAAATTTCTCATTTGATCCTTTTAGTTTTGCCTGCAAAATATCATTGTCAGCTGATAATTTAAAATTGAAGGTTTATAGATTTTTTACTTCTATCATCAAATTCACTTTTTCAGCTATCCAAACAATCTTTTCTAAATTCTTTATGCTTGTATTTCCTGCTTAATTTGTTCATTCTCAGCTTCCTAGTTTTACTGCTTTTGTTCATTTTATTGTATTTCAGCTTTGCAAGATTTCTGACGATTGTCAAATTTTGATTCCACATCAGCTAGCCTCTCATATTCCTCTTCCAGGAACTTGTTCCTTTTTATCATAACTTGTGATGCGTTGTACATTCGACTGAGGTGATAGTCTGCCTCATCTTCATATTTTTTGTCTTCAAAATCTTCATCAGAGGCTGACTCTGAATATGCAAGCCCTCCAATTGTACCAATGAATGAAATGCTTTGATCTTCATCATCACTCCAGGTAGTTATCAAAGATTTATTTGCAACTGCATACTTATTCTTTTCATTATTAGCAGCCATGTGGCCAAACCCACGGCAGGTAAAACAAGTTGGACCAATAGCTGTAATTTTAGGTTTAGGCTTATTAGTTTCAATTTTTGAATTGCAATTCCCTTCTACTCTTGAGTTTCTAAAGTTTTTTGTCATATAATTTCCTCTTTGGGTTTTACCTGTGGGGTTCCTATTTTTTAGAAATTGTTTAAGTTGTTTAGCTTTAAGGGCTATATCAGAACTATTAGAAGATTCTTCTGGTTTTTCTTTCTTGACAGCCTTAAGAGCTAAACTTTTTGACCTCTTATCTGTGTTGAACCACCTTTGCTCATAGGTTTTTAGATTTCCCAGTAGATCATCTATTTTCATGGTGTTCAGATTGTAAGAATCCTCAATACTAATGATTTTACCTTGGTAGCTTCTAGGTAGACCTCTAAGGATTTTCTTAACAAATTTATGTTCATAAATTTTCTCTCCTAAACCTCTTTTACCAATTGAAAATAGAAATGGACCATTTTTCTTGTATCAAGGTCTTAACACACAAATTTGTAAGATAAAAGATGAACACAAGATTTTGTTCACTAGTGTAAACCTCTTACGATGAAACATCACTACGAGACTTTTCAAGTAGTCCACACTTTGAAACAATTCACTATGAGCAATCGATTATAGTTATCAAGTAGTGATCACTATCACTTTACTATCTACAATACTAACTTGATCCATTACAACTGAAGCCCTTAATCTACTAACTAACAAACAGAACGAATGACTTAATTGTGTCTTTTAACTTTCCACAAACACTGATTCAAATCACAATATAATGAAGAACACAGTGAGGTATTGATACTATGACAACTTGAGTTCTGATCTTGAATCTACAGATTATTGCAACATAAGAAATATAATGAATTTAGCCAGAGAACTCAACTTTTCACCATCCTTGGAGACGTTTATATAGAGACCAAAATGAGATCTCTCCCTCAAATATCTTTCCCTGTAAATCAGGCTTCGAGATCTGCATTTTGGATCAAACTCGGAAATTTTCATTTTGTTAAACGATAAGATATTATAGAGATATGCATATCAAAACTAGTTTATTAGATAAGATTCTAGAATCCGAACATATCTTTACTTATCTCAATAATATCACTGACAAACCATAGAATAAAGAGAAGAATCATACCTTATACTGATAAGGAAAATCTGATTTTACTGCAAGTTTACTATAATAACTAGTTCAAAACTCAACTTTCCTAGTCGCACTAGGAAACCTTTATCTTCTACTTAAATTCGACTTCTTCTCCAACTTGATAATATGTATGCCATATACTTACGGAGAATAACTAGAGTGGTTTTTAAATTGTTATGTCCGCAGAATGATGTTAGTTTTTGAGGGATCTGTAACACATGCAAGTTTCTGCAAACCCCTCATAGAAGGTGTCCCAGTTGGTCTTTGGAGACATTGATTGTTTTCAGTTTATTTCTTTTGGGCTAAGCTAGCCTTCTAGTTTATAAAAGGAAAGTGAGTGAGATTTCATTGTACCTTCAGGTTTAATATTGAGAGAGAGAGATGTTGCTCTTGATTTCATTGTTTTCTGTATTGAACTCAGTTTTAACAAAACCAAATTGATAAGTGCGTTTTACGCCATGTTCTTAATAGATTTTCACCTCCATTTATACTTTGTTTTTGCCTTAGTATGTTTATTTTTACTTGTTTTAGAGTCAAGAGGGTTTTTCCGTAGAGTTGTGGCTACTAGCCATTTTTATACAGAAAATTGCACTTAAATGATGAAAACCGTTTTTGGACTAGCACTTGGACGTTTTATTATGATTCGTTATTTTGTTACCCTGTCAGTTTTGATGTATCTTGTTTAAATGTGCAGAAGACAGGTAAATACGCTTAACGTATCAGGAATCATGATGAACGGACTCATGAATGACAACAAGTGAGGCCACGGAAAAGAAGAAACACTTTTGGACATTGTTTTGCTCTCGGACAGAATCTGCCAGAAAACGTACGTCAACTTTGGAAAATCATATCTCAAGATCCAGGAGGAGTTAGAAGGTGTGCCACATATGGAATTAAAGCTGTGTGTGTCTACTTTTCAACCCCATTTGGATCGCAGCAATCGGAGTTGAGACGAAGGAGTTATGAGCAAAACAGTGGACAGAGGTCAGGCTGCAAAACTGGGCAGAAACTGCCTAAGTTGTCTAACGAGTTTTGGGAGATGATTCTTCACCAAAAGGCTTCTCAAATTTGTCAAGAGATGTATCAAGACCTTAATGAAGTGTTAGGAAGCTGGACAAAAGAAGAAAATATGAAGAAGCATCAAGGCAGCCATATTTTGGTTAAGTGTAAGGTTTCCCGGTCAAACCGGGAAAGCTGACCTTGCTGGACCTATCACTGGTTTTGGCTGCCATCAAAGCCCAAGATTTCGTACATGAGGCCTACATGAATCCATAAACATGTAGGAAGGTCCAAAGAATCAGAAGAAGGAGTCCAAATTCGGATAAGAAGCTGCACTGAAGGAGGAATCATTGAGCAATAAGGAAACCGAGTTGGAATAGGATTGCCTTTCCTTAACCGAGTCAGCTAGGGTTTCTCTTCAATGTTTCTGTATAAATAGAGTCTGTATAGCTCGTGTTTAGGGGTCCTTTATCAGTTTTAAGTCTTATAGTATAGCCAAACTCTACCCAAAAACCCTCACACAGCCAAAACACAAAGCTGCCGCCGAACACCCCTTGCAGCCGCATCAATCATCCCTTGCCGCCAACCATCCTTGCCTTAGCCGAACCTTTTAGGTAGGATTTGGTATGGATTTCTCCATGTCTTTGTGTATTGTTACTGTGTTTATTGTTCTTCATAAATATTATTTTTGGATTTTTGGTTTTATACAATTTCGGATGTTGTTAAGTTTTTCTTTGTGATCTTTTTAATAACATGTGAGTTGTGTAACGATTTAGTATGCATGTTAGGGTTGTAAAAGAAGTTAAAGAATCTGTATTTGTGTGTTTAACAATTGTTAAGTTAGTTAATCCTCTCCCGAGCAGATAATCGAACTTTAGGTTAGCTTGATTGCAACAGGTTAGCTATTAGGGGGGTGTTTCATGTGCCGTGGTATTCTAGGTCGAGTTGAGCGCTAAGACAACTCGGTCCTAGGTGCTACAAGGGATGGTAGGGTGAGAGATTTGCATGTGGAATAGGATGAGTGACGCCATACCTAGGAAACATGTCTCCAACGACTCGTGGACGGTAAGTGTTGCTTGATTAGATTGAGCGCTGAGACAGTTTAGTCAAGTAGTCACATAGTTTAGGGTTGAGCGCTGAGACAACTTTAAACACTTGAGAAGTCTTAAGGGTTGGAACTAATTTGCAATTGTGAAAACATAAATAAGATAATTTAACCTTTCATAAAACTATTTGCATGCTAATCGGAGTTTACTTGTTATGTTCTTGAAACGATAAAGTGACCAATCTTGTACATATTTGTTCTTGTTTTATTTTTCTGTTTTGTTTATTGCCGAAACTCATATAAAACCCCATATTATTCTTTATGTATATATTTGTTTATATTGTGTGAATATTTCTAACTATCTGTTTTGCAGAAATAAGTTCTTCCCTAATGTCCCCGGTCTAGAACGATCCCTACTTACCAAAGTACAATGATAGAGTTTAAATTGATTAACATGTCATATTTTGACAGGTCACAAATCTCAAGAAGAATGAATGAGCGTGGATTTAGAGAACCCTTGTTATTTATGTTATTTTCTTCTTTTCATATTCTTGCGAATTCATATTAAATGGATTCTAGTGACCAGAGAACATGTATAACGCCACATTTCATGGACGGATTGAGTTTTGGCCCGTTAGATTTCCATCTTTAATTTTATTGTTTCACTATTTGAAAAAACATTTAGCCCACTGAATAATAATAGATTTGTAGCCTAAGTTATCATCTAGGCGACAAAAAACTATTTCAATAGTGTTTTTTTGTTGAAAGAAATTCCAGTATTAATCAGAAAACTAAATGCATTTTTAGCCGACGATTTATTCTCGTCGGCTAAGAGCAAAATTCTAGTAGTGTTTTGTTGAAAGAATTTTTAAAGTTCAAACTTCGTTTTGCTTGTCTTAACACAATCTCGGTCATGTCATTTTCATGGAACTTGGAATATCCATTAATGCTGTGTTTGGATGAAGCAATTATAATTTCTATATAATTTTCAAGTTATGGAAATTACAATTTCATGAATTTAAATTCTATTAATTGAGAATTTCATTGTTTGAATTTCATAATATAGAGTTTTAAAATGACTAGAATTAATATTTATATTAAGTTCAATCGAGAAAATTGTGAAATTACACATATTTTGGAAGGTATTCAACTCGAAAATTTAAGCTCTCAAATTCTACGATTATTTTTTCCATGAAAATTGCTAAATCTACGGGATAAGTATCCAAACGAGGGAAATAGTCTGAAGATCAAATTAGGAATTCCCTATTTTTAATTAAATTTCTGGAAATTCACATATATCCAAACACACTATAAAAGAATAGATTAAAATAATTCTGTCATAATTTTGTTCTGATGAGGGAATTGATCCTACATTCAAAATGTTTACTGCTGTACTCTCAAAACCATTGCTATTGAACCTGAAATACAATTTTTAAAACCAAAGTTAAGCATAAACTAATGTTAGATAAGCAAAACCATTGGCTTGCTATTGCTTTATTTCATTCCATTCCCTCATACTAGAACAAAAATTCCCATTAGTGATCTTCAAGAACTGTCACCGTCTTAATTATTAAATCGAACTACACCCAATGAGTTTTATATGGTCTTATTATGTGCTTGTATAATGGAGAATATTTTCACAAAGGAAAAGCGGGCCAGGAAGATGCAGGCTGAAACCTCATGCACCATAAGTAGGTAATTACACTAAAAAATCAATTATGCGCCGTACTTGGTTGGTTAAGGTGTTTTAACTAATAATTTTAAGGTCATACGTATAATAACATTATTTTAGGAGCTACTTTAGCTCTTGCTCAGAAACATATTAAGAGAGGTTTAGCTTCTTCTACAATGTCTCAATTGGGTTATATGATGTTAGGGGTTCTTATCGAGCTGCTTTATTTCATTTGATTACTCATGCCTATTCGAAAGCATTGTTGTTTTTAGGATCTGGATCTATTATTCAATATTCATTCGATGGAAGCTATTGTTGGATATTCTCCAGATAGAAGTCAGAATATGGTTCTTATGGGTGGTTTAAGAAAACATGTACAAATTACAAAAAACGTCTTTTTTATTAGGAACATTTTCTCTGTGGTATTTCACATCCACTTGTTTTTGGTCCAATGATGAAATTTTGAATGATGGTTGTATTCACCAATTTTTGCAATAATAGCTTATACTATGGCAGGATTAACCACTTTTTATATGTTTCAGATATATTTACTTACTTTTGAAGGACATTTAAATGTTTATTTTAAAAATTATAGTGGCAAAAAACAGTTAATTGTCTTCAATGTCTCTATGGGGTAAAGAAGGACCTAAATTATGGAAAAAACTTTCGTTTATTCGATTTATTAATGATGAAAAACAACAAAGGGGTTCTTTTTTAAACACATCGAATTGATAGTAATGAAAATGTAAGAAGCATGGTGCATCATTTTATTAGTATTACTCATTTTGGCACTAAAAAAACTATCTCATATGAGTTCAAACCATTTAGACAAATGTAGGGTGTGTGAGTTAATAATAAAAAATATTACAAAATAAAAAAAATTAGGAGGATAATCGTTTGGAAACACCTCAAGTAAAGGGGGAAAGCTAGATCCCTTGAAGATGTAAGTAAACAGTTCCAAATAGGTATCATGGTATGCATGCATTTTGCTTGAAAAAACCTTTATATAGTTGCCTTTCGGTAAGTGTTCTAAAAAACGCCGTCTAAGATCGTTTAGGCGGAGCTTAGGTGCTAGACGACAGGGGTCGGTTCTGATTTTACACAAATCGGCCAAGCTAGGCGCCCATTTGAAAAACGGCCGCCTAGGCGGGCTAGGCAACGCCTGGGCAGGCTAGCTGGGCGGCCCGATTAGTTTTTTTTAATATATGAAAACATATCTAAGTGTAAAAGTAAAACACAAAGACGACAATCGATAAAGCAGGGAACAACCTAGAGATCGGGACCCGCCTCTCTATTCTGCGAGACCGTTCGATCCCAATTTACACTAATTTTTGTTAATTTCAAATTGTTTTTTAATTTCTAAGAACATTTTTGTAGAACATTTTGTATATTTTGAAGAATTTTGGCTAATTCGGAAATAATAATGTTTTATATAATTTTATTTAGATAATTCTTTCTTATTAAATAATTAAAAATACAAAACTGTCTAGGCACCGCTTAGACATCTAATTAATCCCTTAAGCGCTAGCTGTCCGCCCGACTATCGCCTAGCGTTTTTTAGAACATTGCTTTCAATTAGGAGATGTCGATGAATCTCTCGCTGTAAAGATCAATATCTCTGCAACTTGAAAATGGTTAGGAAATCAGAGAAATACAAATTGCTTTCACTCCGTGTGTGTCTTAATTGACCACTTGTATATGATTTAACAAGGAACATGCCTTAGAGAGATTGATACGTACCTTTATATAGTTGCCTTTCAGTGAGGAGAAATCGAGGAATCTCTCGCTGTAAAGCATATCTGGACGTCTGCACCACCCTTAAAGTATGGACATCGTCGATTTCTCCACGATAAAGCGTCGATCACGCCATTTTGTCTTTCCGGTGGACTTGTCGGCAACAAATTTGCAGCCAACCTTGATCATAGTTCATGTTTTGGGTGAGTTTCTTTCCCAGACCTTCAATCCCAATCTCCTTGGACTTCTTCTTCATGGTAAAACCGTCTGGGATGCATCTGGTGCTCATCCGGCAAGCGCACCTTCGTCGTCGGTGTCTGAGAACTGAAAACGTAGAAACATCCTCACTTTAAGAACAATGAGGACGTCCGCTTCATATCCGGACTATATATATTTATATATGGAGCGATGGACTGATACAAACATATCCATCATTTTATGGATAACATTGAGAATCTAATTAAGGTTTGTGTAGTGTATAACTATATATTCAAACCTCTACATCTTTCAATTAATAGTTTTGAATGATAATGGAAACTTTACTTCAACTTAAAAAGGATATATAATCATATATGGAGAATCTGTAAAACACCATCAATCAATGCTGGGTGAATGCTTAGTTGCACAAAAATAACAATGCATGACAATAGGGGTGGGCATAAATCCCGTAAATCACGGTCCCGTCTCGATCTCGTCCCTATCCCGGTGGGATTTGAAACTAAAAACACTCGTCCTGTCCTGTCCCGTCCCGTTAGCGAAACAACGGGACGGGACGCGGGACTGAAATTTTGAATCCCGTTAGGCCCGTCTCGTCCGGTCTAACTTTAAAAATTCATAACTAATTATTGAAATCTTATTTTCGAGAGATTTCAACTCTCAACTAATTTTTAAGATGTCATCTATAACTTTCATGAAGACATTAAACTCATATAACAAACCAATTTGATATGCATAATTTACTAATGCAGACCCTAACGTTTAAAAAATCATAACTTAATCTAGAAAATTTATTTTCAAGTGATTCAAATTCTGAAATAAACCTTAAAATGTCTACTATAAATCATATGAAGATACCTAGATGAAACTTCAAATTAAACTGTACGATTTTAAGAGGAAACCAAACTAATGCAAGATGGCTGGGATTAGGCTCCTCTCGTCTAACTTTCAAAATTCATAACTAATTGTGGAAACCTTATTTTTGAGGGATTCCAACTCTCAATTAATCTTTAGGATGTCTTATGTAACTTTCATGAAGACACTAATCTTAAATAACCAACCAATTTATACAGTATTTTAAAAGAAGCCAATTGGTTCAGAATCTCAGAATTTACTGATGCAGACCCTAAACTTTAAATAACTTAATCTAGAAAAATCGTTTTCAAGTGATTCAAATTCTGGAATGAATCTTAAGATGTCTATTAAAAATCTTATGAAGACACCTAGATAAAATTTGAAATAAAACTGTATGATTTTCAGAATAAAAGAAATTGATGCATGATAGCCGGGATTGGGCCCGTCACGATCCCGTTCCATCCAGGATTAGGCCCAGCGAGATCAAATCTAAAAAATGTAAGGCCCGTCCCATGTGTAACAACCGGGACGGGGCGTGGGATGACCTCAATCCCGTCCCATGCCCACCCCTACATGACAATGTATAATTTTTTGGGTGAATGCTCATTTACAGAAAAATAATCAAGTCAAACCATATTCCAATTATTCTAACGTAAAAGACTAATTTACCCATACATAATGTCTCTCTCTTCGAAAGCCTTTCCTGGCATTCCATACACAAACAAAATATACATTTCAGTTCAATCCTAAAGCACAGTCGTGAAACACAGCCTTTCTCACTTTTTTCTCTGAAGTACAACCGTGAAGCAGCGTTGTCTCGCCTGAAGATGACTGTATGAAGAAGCTTCGGTCGGAGATGCCTTGCCAGATAATTAAGATTGAGCTCATATCTACTCGTCTCAGACCTTGTGCTAGTGAAGAAAGAGGTCGCCAGCGACGATGGAGTTGTGACCTCATCCTCATCATCGCCCTGACTCCGCCTACTGCCCTCACCTTCTCACCGAAAAATCTGAAGCACTGCTCCGAGCATGGGCATGAGCTATGTTGCACTGACACTTCCAACCACGGAGTGTCATCGTGTCAGATACGCCTAACACACCAACACGCTTCCGACACGGCAAAATACGTGTCCGACACGCCACGTAGAGTGTCGGAAATGTTGTCTTTTTCGTCACATCATTTCTGACACGTTGGCTGACTCGTCACATCATTTCTGACTCGTCATAATTTATCAATTTTTTAATTCAAAAAATACATAGAAACCAAAACCTAAATAGGCGGTAGTTGTCTTCACACCAAACATAAAGTAATCGATTTATTTGAAAGCAACCTACTGCTCATTTTTTTAATCTTCTGTTCTAATGTTGTTAATTATGTATTTTTATCATTTACATTTGACTCTCTTTTCTAATATTATTTCTTATGGTTAGACAATTGATTGAATTTAGAACATTATTTTTGTAATGTAATGTATTTAGAGCATCTTCAGCATCATTGATAAACATGAAATTTTTCAATTGTTTTAGTAAATTGATGCTCTAGCAGAATATATAAAATATTACTAAAGTGGATAACTCCCTAATGAAAATGATAAAACATTATTTGGGGATGTTATCACGCTATTTCATCTTTATTGTCCTCTATTCAAGAAGTTTATTTCCCCTAATGAAATCTTAGTAGAACTTTATTGCCCTCAGTAAAATCTCATGTGTGGTAGGCTTCCGACAAGGTTCGGTGAATTCTGGTGACATTTAAAAAAAATATGGTGAAATTCCTGTGACCAGAGTTTGGCAGCTGGTGACCGAAATCCGGTGATTGGCCGCTAGACTCCGGTCACCGGAGCTCATGAGGTTCCGGTCAAGTCTTTTATCTCTTCCACTTTCGCTCTCTTTGTTTGTTTAAGGGATATCAATGTGGGTAAAATGATACTAAAAATATAGTTTCTTAAGGGGTTTAATAAAGTTTTGTTCATTTAAATACAAAGGAAACTACCTTATATTCAAATAGGCTCATAAAAAATTCATCAATATAGGTTAAGAGGGGACTAAATTAGTATTAAATACACATTTTGTGTAATTCTTTTTATATCTTGAGCCTCTCCATGTTTAAATTAGTTGGGAATGGGATAGATAATTTTCACCAATGGATCCCCTTATTAACTAAAGTTGATTATGACTTTATGATCAATTAGTTGGGAATGGGATAGATTATTTTCACCAATGGATCCCCTAATAAAACTAAAGTTGATTATGAATTCATGATCGATGATATCCTCACATAATCAACGTGATATCCTCATATATATATATATATATAAACAAACTAAGAATCGACTTGCAAAAGGATGGTTAGCCAAAATAATATATTTTTTAAAATTTTTATTAAATAACTCATACACTCTATATATGTCGTGAGTTTTGAACCCATGACCTTAAAGTTATCAGTTAAAAACCTTAATCAACTAAATCATGATTCACTACCAAATAATTTACTTATATGTATATATAGCTTAACCTTCCCTGTCATCAAATTCGATCCGTGATGTCCAAAACTTATATATTACTATCATCTTTAGTGACTAAGATATGTCGTTGCTTTCTTCCTTCAAAATGAAGAGGTGAACATTCAAAAGCATGATATATGTATATATACACAAGTATATTTGTTTACTCAAATATGGAAATTAGGAATATATCGGCTGCTTTTCTATTTGTTGATCGAGGGCATGCAATCACACGGGATTGTTGTGTACCACCATGGTAATAGAGCTTTCCATACTTATGGAGGATCGACTACACGCTAATGTGATATAATTTTTTGAGAGCAAAAATAAGAGCTTAATTAATGGGGATACAAATTAAATTTATGAGAAACAACGGTGATGAAAATAAATTATATATTCTCCTCTACCTATTTGAAACCCTAACGATTACAATGAACATAAACCTAAATGGGTTCAACCATAACCTAACTTAATTCAGAAGTACCGATACACCCTTACAGTCAACCTCAAGAGAAACAACTTTTTCAAACACTACATGTCAAAACCATCAACATAAATGCACAGGTAATAACCTCTCAATTACATTGAGAACAATAACTAACCGACATTAAAATAGTCCCTTGAAACAATACGAAACCATAACTCACCCCACGACACGACCAACGACACCGAACTACTAAAAAATACCTAAACCATCGCTCAAAGAGGAGGGATAACAAACAACCAACTAAACAAAACCCAACAACCTAGACCCACAAAGAACCTAGGCCCAACCAAACCTCAATGGACTTATGGGCATAGCCACTCAGATCTGGCCCAAAGACAACATGTTGCAGTTTGGATGCGGAGCTCACCGCCATGTCATCAATGCCACGTTGACACCGGAGAGCGACATCACCATCAACCGGCCATGGAGAGGCAGACCATCCATCCTTCTTCATCATTGGGACAAAACAAGATGACCAAACCTAGATCGCAAAACACCACTGCTTCATCCTCCCCATCTCAAAGCACCACCGCACGACCTTACCTCACCATAGTCAGGCCTCAAACCGGCCACTCATAGTCGAAGCCAGAACTTCGCCGTCGAGGCAGCACCGCTACTCAACCAGATCTGCCAACAACTATCTGGTCCTCCCCCAAGAAAGCCTCCCTTTTGATCCATCAGCACCGCCTACCGGATGGAACACCACCCGGCTTCTTCGACGCCCGTCCAGCAGAAAGACCAACCACACCAACAAGGCCGGAAGCCAACGCTGGCAGGTGAAGGCGTTGCCAGACAAGCCACACACTTGAAAAAACCCTAACCTTTTCACTCCTGTTTTTGCAGAGCTCCAATACTACCCTTTTTACTACTGTGATATAGTTAGCCAGAGGATTAAAGCAAAACCAATTAAAACAAGAATGGACAAAAGGTGGTCGATCGGGGCTTGAATGTTCCCCGGCTAAAATGACTTGTAAATATCAGAAAAGAAATGTCTGGCCGATGTGGAATATTTGAAGCCTCAAAATTGATATGGAACTCATGAAATGGCGGATGTAGATTTGAGAGAATCATTCATGTCTCTATGAGATGGCCTGGGAAACTTTGCTGTTGCAGCATCAGCTGTCTATTGCTGCGTCGTGATCATAAATATTAATTTGATGCACGTAATTTGATCCATATATTCTTGTTTACTCTTTCTTGGACGTACGTACGAGTTCTTATGTTTGAAATAAGATACGGTCCACTTCAAGGTTTTTTGGTCTTGCCAATGAAAGATGCTAATTTCTCAGTCTTGCTAAGTTACTTCTAGTCGCAGTACTTCAATTCTTGATAAGTTTTCATGGAGTCATTTGAAATTCCATTAGACCTAAGTACGTAGTAGAGGTGATCGATCGAGGATAATATCGATCAATGGTTTAAGTTGGATAAACCCTAAGCTAACATGTAGTTTCAGAGTACCTAATAGATCCTCTTGATCGGATTTTGTGGTTCATATATCTCACATATACGTACCAGTCAAGATATTCTCAGGTAAAGAATGATGATGTAAATGGATTCCAGCCAACTTAAACCCGAACAATACATCTCCAAAAGTTAAGTCGAAGAAAATATTGATTCAGAATCATATCATGACAATACATGGATTCAAATATACCTACGTAACACATTTGTAAATATTGCACAACTTCTATGCAAAACAAGCTAGCTATAATTCAGAAAATAGGCCGGGTGGTCCTGTAATATTGAGATATTTATGAGGAAGGAATAAGAGATGACAAATCTGTAGACTCAACTAATTAAACAGTTTCATTATGATGAGAATGGCTTTAGTGCTGGCTTTGGGAGGGGTTGGGTCTGTATCAGTGGCCAAGTTGGTAGTAGAAGCAAGTGACAAACCGCAAACAAGGGAATGATCATGGCACTGTCTCTATAGATAATGTGTGTCTATGTCCTAAAGTTCAACAATCATCTATATCCAATATAAAGTGCATCGATCACCCCTCAATGAATTTGTTGGCTTCGTTGGTGATCCCTAGCTAGATATTAATGTAAATATGTGATGTAGTACGAGATTCTAACCGAAATCAACAAAGAATCTTGAAAATAAAGAAACGACGTCACATTAAGAAAAATGATTTGAATATCAGAAATTGTATTCAAATAGGCTTCTTAATGATGAAAATAATTATAAGTTATCCTTTTAGATTTATCAGGATTGTCGAGTGAAAAGACAGATTCTTTGTTATTCTAGGATTTCTAGTTCATATACGTTTTATTATTTTAGTTCTATTCTAAATAGGTTTTAGTCATGTGTTAGGGCTTATACCCTCTATGTTGTAATTTAGGAATTCAATGAATCAATCATATTATAACGATTAAGCTTAGAGTTTTCTCTTATTTTCGGTAAATTCCAGACTTCTACCATGAAGTTTAACTCTTCATCTTATCTAGAGTTTAACGTTGGTTAGCCTCCCGTTTTCCGCTGCATCAATATGCTACTAGAATCCATCACTAATTAACTATACGTGCATGTTTCCTACTTCTTCCAATTCGATCATATAGTTGGTTCTTTTGAAATCGAATATATATGCAAAATATGAGGCAATGCGAGTCAACAGTAGTTAGGCAGAGATTCCATATGAATTGGGGATTCACATTGCAGTTGTTCATTTCCCGTAGAAAAAGTGAATTTAACTTGCAGTAGTAAAACTACTACATATTGAAAATTCTTTGCTTTTTGGCACACCTTCCCGCAACCATTCACATAGTTTGGAGAAAGACATTAAACTTTTATAAACCAACAATTCCTTGAGCATCCCAACTTTTCCTCTTATTGAAATTAGTTTATTCTCCATGTCCATTCCAAGTATATATACCTCCAATATTTTTACTAAGAATTTTCAAGATGCAAACTTCCTGGCCTCCACATATATAATTAATTTTGTGCTTTTACGTAAAGTGAACTTTCAAAAGAAAAAAACTTTCATCTATATATGAATGCATGGAACAACAGAATATGTAGTTCGGCTATGCATATGCATATAAGATGCACCCAGAGAAAATCTCAATAAGAGAAAACACATACAAAACATAACACAAGTCGACCATGCCAACATAGTTATATAACCTGCTCAAAAAAAAACATAGTTATATAACTACATCATGCATAAGATATTCGGACAACTCCCTAAAACCCCATCACCATCCAATCTTCCTTTTGCCGATGCGCCGATGACACAAATGTCAGCAGTGTTAATCCACAGCACACATACAACGTATATAATAAATCTCAAAGCTAGAGATCGAATAAGTCTCAATCAACCCTAGCTAATATCAAATTCCTTTTTCTAACAAACAAAACAAAGATTCCCAATGTGGGGTTAAAGCCTCTTATCAAAAGAAACCCTAGGATTCTCTCTCTCCTCCCACCAGAATTCAACCGGAATTTCTACAGTGAATTCATGACCTACATATTGTCAATGACAAGCAGCGTGGTCCGTAAATCATTTTTATATCGATATTGTCTCAACTTAACCATCTTTAAAGTGTTAGGTTTTAACCACAAATGTCTCGGTATAATTAGGAATAATTCATCAACTTATTTCTTATGTTTTATCTGTCACTTTTCTGATGTGAGATATCTCTTTTCCGACACTCTCCCTCACGTGCAATCTAACTTTTTAGGTCCGCACGTGAAACTGATAAAAAAATGAACCTGGCCCCCATGATAACTAGAACCATATCAAACTCTAAATAACCAGATCAGGACCATGTCCTCTGAAAGAACGCACTCTGACATACTGGAGAAGTAATTGGAGAGAAACCCGCTCTGATATCATGTCAAACAGCTACAAGTGTGGCCGGTTGATTATTCTTGTACCAATATTGTCCAACTTAACCACCTTCAAAGTGTTAGATTTTAACAACAAAATGTCTCGATATAATAAGAAATAACTTATCCACTTATATCTTATATTTTATTTATTACTTTTCTGATTTGATAGCTCTTCTCTTCAACACACATATACATATATATATATATATATATATATATATATATGATATGTATACACACTCACATAGATACATTCATACAAAGATCGATAGAGATATGCATGTGATGATCGATATTTACAGGTCCTTCCACTCGTGCCTAAACACCATGTCCCATATTGCACCCCCGCCATGACTCCGCAATCCTCTCTGCCCCACCTTACCCTAGCCATCTATTTGCCCATAATATTATTTACTCCCAAACTCGTAGCACTAATTTTTCACCTACATATACACACAACACCCCTCTTCAAGTTTCATACACAAACAATCTTAGCTTACTACCAGCTTAGCTACCTTCTGCTTCATTCGCTAGTTATTAGGCTGCAAGTTCTTCATTCTTCCCTGAGAATCGAACATGTCTGGGGTTTGGGTTTTCAAGAACGGCGTCGTTCGGCTGGTGGAGAACCCGGGGGCGGATTCCTTGCAGGGCTCCAACGGCCGGCGCAAGGTTTTGGTCCACACTCCCAGTGACGAGGTCATTAGCTCTTACGCTCTGCTCGAGAGGAAGCTGTTCTCGCTTGGCTGGGAGAGGTACTACGACGACCCGGATCTCCTTCAGTACCACAAGCGCTCCACCGTCCATCTCATCTCTCTCCCCAAGGAGTTCAACAAGTTCAAGTCTATGCACATGTACGACATCGTCGTCAAGAACAGGAATTTGTTTGAAGTCAGGGACATGTAGCTAGTCTGCCCTAGTTTGGATCTACTACTACTTCCTGCAGCTTATGATAATGATGACTTTGTGTGTTTCGTTAGTTTGTGAGTTTCTTTTTTTTCTCGGTTCACGGTGTTTGGTTTGGTTTGCAGTATGTAGCTAGGTATGTACAACTTCTATTTAGTTTAAGGAAAACATGGGTTTTTCGTGGTGATTATTGGGTACTCTATTGCCATTTTGTAAAACTAATTGAATGATTAAGGATGTTATTGTGCAAACCCCCCACAGAGGTTGTCTACGGTACTGTGATGTATAACATACATTCATTTATCATTAATTGAACAAAAATAAGTAAAATTTACAATATTTACAACAAAAATTACAACATTCACAAAAAGATTACTACATTTATTTTATACATTTACATATAATTGTATCAAGTTACTACAATGACAACACTACTAGAATAAACATTATAGCCGACGAAAAAAAAACAGGCCGACGAAATTTTTTTTCGTCGACTAACGTCCACTTTAGCCGACAAAATAAAAAATCGTCGACTAAGTTAATTTTTTCGTCGGCTAAAGTGGTTTTTTAGCCGACGAAAAAATATTTCGTCGGCTAAAATAGTTTTACGTTTTCAAATTTTTTAAATTATAAATATATATATATATATATATATATTTCAAAATGTTAATTAATTATTTTTTCCTATCCAATTAGGTGAAGGTGAGGCAGGCTAGTGACGAGGTGATGACTGTTATAGTGAGGAAGGCATGACCAGACACGCAGAAGGAAGACATGTTCGAAGCCATGTCTCGGATCAACACTTCAGATCTCAGGGTTGGGGCGAGGATTATGGGCACAGCATTCCCACTGCGAGAAAATAACTTCTACTGTCGGGGTCTAGGAAAGAAGGGCGAGGGAGTACTGAAGACCACTCCCGGATTTCAAAAAAGGCAGCCTCGACCAGCAGCAGAACGACTCAGGTAGAGGCGGAAGTTCAGATGCTACGGGAACACCAAGCCGCTTTACAAGAGTATAATGCGACAGTATATGCCACCCAGCAGGCACAGCAGCAGCAGATGTACAGTAGTTGCAGGAGTTTTCGGTTGCCCAGCTTCAGGGACTTCCGGCTCCGCCCATGCCTACGCCTATTCCCCTACCTCAGCCGCCGCAACCTCCTCAACAACAACCTCCTTATGTCGCAAATATAGATTTAGATGATATAGATTTTATATAGTTTTATAGGTTTTTGAACAATTAATAAATAATTTAATGAAAAACGTTGAGACCACTTTTGATAGTGTTGTTGGTTATTATATGAAATTGTTTGTGTAATTTGCAGCTTGCTTGAATGATAATTTAGAAATTTTGTGGTTTTTTAGTATAAAAAGTACTACAGCCGACGAAATTTATCATAATTCGTCGGCTATAGAATTTTTCTATATTTTTCATGGTTTAGCCGACGACATATGACTTATTTAGTTGGGTATAGTAGTATTTAGCCGATGAAATTTACTATAATTCGTCGGCTATATTTTTTATTTTATTTTTTATTTTTTTTCAATATTAAGCCGACAAATTTTAGTATATTTCGACTGCTATAGTTATTTTTTAAATTTTTTATAAAATACTTTGGTCGACGAAATATTTATATTTCATCGGCCAAAGTCACACCTAACAGGCCGACGACAATATATTTGGTCGGCTTTAGTCTTACTTTAGCCGATAAAAAATAGAAAAATAAGTCGTCGGCTAAGTGTTAAACTATAGCCGACGAACACTTTTATTTTGTCGGCTAAAGTCATAGCCGACGAGTCTTTGATGACGACATCTTAGCCGACGACAACTCGTCGGCTAAGATCTTAACCGACAAATTGGCTAACAGGCCGACAAAATTTTTTCGTCAGCTAAAGTGTTGATCCTGGTAGTACAACAAATTGTATATAAACTTGTAAATTATCTTATATTGAGTAATTACCTCTAATAGAACAAATATTACCTAAATAATAACTACATTTACCAAAATGGCAACAAATTTGTTGTTATATCAGTAAATGTAGGTACCACAAACAGGTAGGTACCCTAGAAAATTCCCCCAACACATATTATGACTAAATCTGATTTCAAATATTAACATTTATCAGTTTAAATTTGAACATTAGATTGGTTTCAATTTTGTGTTATTTAATGTTTAGCTAATATTTGTTACATTTATTTTCCATTTAGCTAGTATTATTAATGAGATCCCAACATTTATCTTCTTTTTCATGGTAAATTGACTAGGAAAAAATATTTGTTCTTGAGCATTTTACTTGGACCCAAGAGCGGCCTTTGGGCCGTGCAATGAGTGCGGGCCTCCAAAAAAAATTAACATACAGTTATGTTATAAAAACAAGAAAAAACTATAAGCTAACTAGAACGTACTCATGTAGCATAGTTGGCTAGAGCCTTACAACCCGCCATGTTTGAGGCACCATAGCCTCTATTTTCAGTATATTTTTGTGTTTTCATCATTTTCCCCCTCTATTTTTGTACTTTTTTGTGTTTTTATCCTCTCTTTCTTCATCGTTTTTCATCTTATTTTCTTCCCTTTATTTCTTCTGCGTTCCCATCGATATATCCTCTTTTTTATTGCTTTTTGCTCCCCATTTTGTTACTCTTTCTGCGTTTTTCTTGTGTTTTTATAACTCTTTCCTACCCTTCTTTTGCCTCCTTTATTATTCACCACCTTTTTTCCTCCTTAAGCGTTGTTCTTCTTATACATTTGGGACCAAATTTTTGAAAATAAAACCACATTCGGAAGAAAAAGGAAAAAAATGACCTCATTTAAAGTTTCGCATATGACCTCATAAAACACAGACAGTAGTAGAAAAACGGTCTTAGGCGACAGGCTTTCCGTCGCCTAAGCTTGGTCGTATTTTTTAATAGCGACGGAAAACCATCATTTCGTCGTTTAAGCCATGTACTTATGTGACGACAACATGCCTTCGGTAACGCAATGTTTCCGTCACTTAAGCTTTAGATTTAAAAAAAAATTTCTCCAACGGATTTTCGGCCGAAAGTTTTTTTTGTTCTAGAAAATTTGTTTTTTTTTTTCTTCTTCTTCTTCTTCACTTGAGCAGGATTCTTAAAATTTGAATCTTTTGCTTAAGCGGCGGAAAGTAGTTCCGCCGCTTAAATAAGTTTTAAATGTTTTGAGCGCCAAATAGTAAAAATTTAAAATTTTACTTAAGCGACCAAAATTATTTTACTTAAATAAATTATTTTCGTCGCTTAAGTAATATTTGCTTAAGCTATGAAACTTATTTCCGTCGCTTAAGTAAAAGTGGTTAAGTGACAGAAATTTCTATGATCATCATATTTCCATTGCTTAAGAGCTTCTTAAGCGACGAAAATTTTTTGGCTTGAAAAATTTCCGTCGTATAAGAGTATTTTTCTACTAGTGTGGGCCCCCCAAACCTTAAAATCATGGTTCTGCCCGTGGATAATCTTATGTACATGTGTTTTTCTCCTAGTTTTGAAGGGACTGAGATTCCCATGCGCGCCATGTCCCTTCAATTATGACCAAAAGAGACACAAAAGGAACTTAATTATCTAATACAAAATTACAAATACTATAATGCATTTTGTTGTGTGAAACAAAACTCTATAATTTTCATCAATTTTTGGATAACCTTGGTGTCTCAGATTGTGATCGATTTGTCTAAACTCTGATAGATCGATGCCAAACTTCAATATATTGTTGTTAATAAACATATTAATCTCGTGCAAACGCCTTCCAACCGGGCTTCAAGTTTTTCCTTCCTCAGCTGCTTGTTGACGTTTCTTCTTATCATATATATGTGTTGTGCTAACACTAGTAGAATCCAGAACCTATGAGACGAAACTATTTGGTCGTATAGAAGCACATATTCGTCGCATAAGAACCTAAGCGACGAAAACGTCATCGCATAGGTGTCGTCGCATACTTACCGTCGTACTGGGACCTATACTACGAAAAATAATTCGTCGCACAAGTGCACATATGTAGCGAGGAAAAAAATATTTGTAGCAATTATTAAAGCGACGAATACGACCTACACTTGTCGGACGATACTTTCGTCGCATAATGTACCGACAAAATTTGTTTCGTAGGTATTATATTATAGCGACGAAAAAAATTGCAACAGTCTGACTGAATGTTTATATCCTATGCGACGAAAAATATATTCGTCGGAATAAATCTTCCTCTTACGTGACGAGAATATATCTTTCGTCGTAAGAAACCTTTATCTGAAGCTGGTTTATTTCTGTTTTTTTTTCTTTTTTCATTTTCCTTCCTGTTTCACTATAAAATATTTTTTCACTATAAAATATTTTTGTAACAGAAAATAAAACTGCAATTAACTAAAATTAGATATAAAATGTATGTTCAACTTCTTCATATATATACATACGGATCAAGTACTCTTTAGTGCCACCTTATATATAGCATTCATGATTCATCCTACATGTCCAACAAGTTTTTCATGTAAACAACTTAGCCTTAATGCAAGCTTCTTCACCAAGTGTTCCAAAAAAGCAACCTAACCTTGAAGCAAGCTACTTCATCTAAACAAAACCAAAATAGAGAAACCTGCCTCTTAGATGATTAGCTAGTTTCTCTCAAGTTCCATGTTGTTCCTTGCATTAGGTTGTTGGGGAGAGACTTGTTGTTCAACTAAAGCTTGCAATCTTGCTAGGGACTGCTTCACCGACCCTAACTCCTCAGTCAGGTCCTTAATGGTCGCCTCTGCTTTTGTGGCCCTCTCCTCGGCGACATGAAATCTCTCATCCAACTCATGAACCCGAGCGCGTGGAGCGGAAGAGGATGATGGATATCTAACACCAGCTTTTCCAAGACCAGAAATCTCCTTCCCAGCTCTTCTACCGACTCCTGCTTCAAGCACCTCCAAGTTGTTGGACCCTTTAAAGGTGAGAGCTGATCCTTGGGATGTCCGGGTTTGCAGCTTTCTGATCATCTTTCAACTTAGAGGCTGCATTTTTCATCCTACCCTGCATTTATACATTCGCATTCAGCAAGATAAAACACATTTTCATGAAAGGGAGGTAACCAATGGACCACAAACAAGCCAATTCATGAGCTGTATTAAACAAACTGCAAATCTGAAACATGTTTATTACCATAGGATTCAACCAAACTTCTATATCCATACATACAAGAAATAATTTGAAGCACCTATTGCAATCTATTAGTGTAAGTGCAAGTGATAGATCATCATCATCATCATACATGGAAACAAAAAAGAAAACAGAAACACCATGCATCTATATTCTGTACAAAATAGAAACACCAAACTTTGAATTTTCATATATGCACCAACTGAAAATTATATAATTCTAGGTACTGACGTTTATTTACACAAGAGACTCACACCAGATGTAATCAACTTACAAGATTGGCTGCAGTTTTGGGGTCATTAACAGTGTCATACGCCTTTGTGTATGTTGGAATGATAGGAAATTCCTCACCCTTGTCTTTATGTTGGACCACCCTGTAGATGATAGGTAGGCGGCCCGAGTGGTGCTCTAACTACTTCTGACCACGGTTGTTCTCGTTAGCTACTGACCATGCCTACAATCACATTATAAAATGTCACTACATGATATTAACAAAAGCAATAGATGAGCTACATAATCCATTATACTCTTTCTATCCAGAATATATACAATCTAACAATAATTATACCTTGAACTCAGGCGACTGAAAGTGCCCACAAAGCCATCTCCACTCAGCCAGCCTGTGCGTCAGATCTGGTGGAATTATTCTGCTCTCATACCTCTTATAATGCCTTGAAAGGGACCCCTTCCATTCTTTATATATTGCACTTGCCTTCTCTTCAAGCCATGCCCACAACTGTGTGTCCCCAAAATCGATTTTAAAATACGGCTACAACACAAACAACTCCACATCAGACTAATGTACCAAACTTGACAAAACTCTGGAAAAAAAATTGGAAGGGGTTTTCTGCATTATCATTATCAAAATCATTATCAAAACAGAATCGATACATTACCGTAAGGCCATCAATCAACTTATTCCTCTCAGAGTCGGCGAGCTTGTCCCATTTTTCAGCCGACACCTTCACTTTTGACCAGATAATGCAACCAATGCTATTCACCTGGAGGCTACTCACTGATGATGTTCTCGATCCTTTGATAAACTCATCATAGATGACATCGATCTTCCCGGTACAGTTGACAATCCTCTTGATTTTTTTCATGTTGGCAAAGCCACGATGACCTTTTTGCATAGCTTCGGTGGCCTTCTTAGCACCATGCCGAACACTATGACCATTAGACAACGTCTCCTCCTCAGGCTCCGGTGCCACCGCAATATTGGATTCGAGTGAGGGAACAGTTTCGGCAATCGGTGGGGGGGCTCGTTTCGAGGGGGAGTGGTTCCCCAATCAACTCCCGTCTGAGGCGGAGACGTTCCTTCCTCTTTCGTCGACGCCGCCGCAGCTCCAATCGTGGAGGATCCATACTGGGCTAAACAAGCTGATTTGAATCTCTCCGACTCAATCTCCTTCATTCTTCTCTTCGTCAATGTCACGACCCCAATTTTGAATAGTGATTTTTTTTTTCAAAATTTGGGCATGATAACATCTAAAACTAGACACTTTTCCACAACCTGCATATCATACAAACCCAACAAAATAACATCCAGAAAAATAAGGAAATACAATCTCAATATATAAGTCGCATATTACAATTCTGGTTTACAATCACTCGAATAAACGACAACATACTCGAAAATAAGTACATAATCATCTAGTACATGATCTTACAACTAGATTAATCCCACACCAAAAATCCTGATAGGTCTCCAAGTCACGGCTGTGGGTTAACACCTGCAGGGCCAACCTCCACACCAAGAAATGGTGCATCGGGTTGTAAACAACAAACCCGGTAAGCTTGAAAAGCTCGTGTGCGTAAAACAATGCACTAATTCAAATAAATCACCGCAAACAATAATCCTAGCAGAAGTACGAATTTGAGTCACTATATACTCCGCAACTACCAACACTTATATCATACATCACAGACATATTTTTCACTCTACCGAAAATAAGACATGTATCCCGGAACCCTACCAAAAAAGGTATCAAGGCATACAGCGACAGTAAAGTCAACTCCACTCAACGAAAATAAATCATGCATCCCAGAGCCCTACACAAGGGGTCTCATGACATGCAACGACAGACAAACTAGAGCTATAACTGACTGTAACCAATCACCTGGCCAAAGACATTGGTTCCCGGTATACTGTCAAATCGTCACTGCTGTGACCGACCCGAAGGTCCAAACAAGGCGTCACCTAACCGTGACCGACCCGTAGGTCTAAAATATAACGCCACTCAAGGTGACCAACCCGAAGGTCCAAAAGCCCACACAAGGACAATTACTCAACATTAATTCATTAACACGTAAATATGCAACTATATAAACACTTGTACGTCTCCGGTCATTCACACGTGAATAACCACAGAGAGACCCACTAAAATGGTCACACATACAGAAAACAATAATTTTACTTACCGATGAGCCGTCGTCGATCTAGCTCATTTATTTCAAAACAAGGATTAATTTAGGAACGAAAATTGTATTATGTGAACATGATAGACTTGGTCTCAAACGACCTTGTGAGATCTTACTCACCTTCCGAACTCCTGCTGTGTCTTCACAAAATTAAGACGAGCTCAACCTTTCATACACCATAATTTCCTAAACAGAATAATTGTCATTGTTAGTGACCGACTAGAAGGTTTGATTTTTTAACCCCTCAACCACCTCTTAACCCGAAAGTACGTTCAATCCGGAAAACGACTTTCCCCGGCGACCACCCATAGTCGTCGGATCCTTCACCACCACACTTACACTTTTCATGTTCGGGAGCTCAACAAAGTTGCACAAAAGGAAATAAACGAAGAAATCTTATCTCAACTTAAAGAAATATGATAACACTCCTTCGATCAACAACAAAACAGTAACAACACAATATGACGACATCGATACAACAACAATAACAAAAACAACAACAACATCAACAATGATAACAACAACAACATCAACATCATCAACAACAACAACAATAACAACAACATCAACAAACTGCACACTACCACCTGAGCCACCACCACAGCCTCCACAGCTGGCGGCAGTGGCTGTCCTCAGAGTCCACAATCTATCTAAAACTACCCTCTAGCTACTACAAGCCTAAAATAAGTTGAATTGGTCCCTTTTGTACCTATGCTGCAAACAGAACAAGCAAACAATTACGGTAATTGCTTCCTCATCGATCTGCACAATTGGAACAATTCTAAAATTCAACCCCAACTCAATTTCAATCCAACCGGGACATTCAGATAAGGACATAAACCAGTAAACTCGACCTAGAAGGCTAGAACTCACAAGAATAAATTGAACTCGGTATGAACTTCCCGAGTCAACCCAGCCAACTAGGAAGCTCTCCTTCTCCAATCTGCAATCGGTTCTTGCTTGCACCAACACCACCAGAGGGGCGAGACTAGCTCGAAACACCAAGTATCCGGACTCCTACGCCTCTGGGAACGACAACTTTGGCAAAGCGGCAATGGGCGCCACTATATTCCTCTTCCAGATCTTTCCCCAGCTCGAGATAGCAGCCAACAACTACCTAGGATTGAAGACGAGGCTCTTGCGAATCCAATGAGACCACACCCAGCTCGAGTGGTGGCCTGACGGCCTTGTTCTTCAATCAACAGAGGAGAGGCGAGCTTGGCGTCGGGAGGGAGGAGAGAGAGAGATTCTGATTTTCTTAGGGTTTTCTAAAATTATCTCACAACTTTCCTATTTATACCATTTCTAAAAATAGAAACCGACTTTTGTTGAACAAAACTTCCTCGTACGACGTCCTTTTCAAGCGTGCCGCATGTCAATGAATTCGTATCGTCGAACACTACAACTTCTGTGAATGAAGTTTTTGAAAATAATGTAACGATAAGAAAGTCAACTTTGAGCTCTTTAGTTGAAGACTTCAATAATTAAAGTTTTCCTGAAATAATCCTTCTTTACAAATGAATTATTACATGGAAAATTCCTATGAAAATCGGGGTCACTACAGTCAATGGCGTTATTGATCTGGGATTGGGTGGGAATGTTTAAGGAGCCGACCTGATTGATAATCGGTGGGGATTAGGGTTTGAAAGGGGAAATCGGGTTTCGAGTGGGGGAGCGAGATTGAGAATTCCAGGTCTCCAGGTCTAGGTTTTGGGTATATATATTAATGGAACAGAGCGACAAAAATAAAAGGCTATGTGGGCCGAGTTAAAAATTTTGTATATTTTCAATTTGGCCCAAATATTTGGCTCAAGATTTATGCACCCAAATTTTTAACTATTGCGACTTAGTTAAATTTTTTTTTTTTCGTCGCAAAAGTTAGCTCTAATACTTCACTATTCAACACACTTTCTTGTGCTAACAGTACGTACCTATTTATATATTGATAGAATATTATGAATCATGAAATTAGTAGGAAAGTATATATGTTTTACATTATAAATTAGTGAAAGTAAATTCAAATGTTCACATATACACCGAATAATACTTTTCTTTTAATTCAGTACTCAATTGCTATCTTCATAATCCGGATCTTCTAGATCATCCTCAAGAATTTCATTTAAATCTTCAAATTCATCTTCATCGTTAATGAAGTCGCGACTAGGTGGGATGTATGGCAGTGACCAGAAATTGGAATGTACTCACCTTGTGGGAATTGGATGTCATTGTTCATGAGAATAATGCTTGTCTCGAGGATGTGTGATGTATCAGGTTCCTGATATGGTTCAAGAGTCACATTCTCAATATCTTGTTCGATCCGGCCCCTTGAAGTGTTGCTGCGTTGAAGATATTTCTATGTTCCATGACATTAACTACTTTCCAACCCCTACCAGCTCTCAGATCATCAAGATAAAACACTTGTTTTGCTTGAATGGCAAGGACAAACGGGGAATGATCATACCATCTTGTAGATGTATTCACTGATAACAGCCCATGATCCATCTTTGTACTCCTCGGAACATTTGGGTCAGTATTGAACCATCTACACTTGAATAACACAACTGGCATACCTGCTGGATATAGTAGTTCGATGACGGAAACAACAATCCCATAGTATGCAACACTATCCTTATCCACTACCATGATACCACTGTTCTGTGTCTTTCAGCATTGATCTCGTCGTTCAGTCAAGAAATTAACGTTGTTGACTACACAAGCCGCATAAACATTGTGTCCTTGTGGCATACACACTAAATGATGTAAATGCGGAGAGTAATCCCTACTATTGTTTGCTTGCATCAATATCACCTGAAAACAAATGCAACCGTTAAATAATAATAATAACATTGATCATAGCATGAGCTTCCCCTGATTATCAAATAGGGAGACTAAACGTACCCATTTTAGGAAATATGTAGGAAACTTTTTCTTATGAATCTCTTCATGCCTAGCCCGATACCTTGCTTGAACTTTAACCAAGTGAGTATCTCTATATTCCTTGACTTGGTCACAGTGTTGCTAAACCCACCAATGAGCCTCATTGAGCTCATCTTCGCTTAAAATGTTTGAATTTGGTAAGTTACCAAACATTCGTATATCTTCACATAAAACTGAAAGGTTGAATGTATGTGTGGTTGTTGGGTCGACTGATTCTGTGTCATCCGTGCTATAGAGATACGAGTTGCAATATGTTACACACTCATGTGCAATGTATGCGTTAGCTATTGATGCCTCCGGCCTGTATCTGGTTCTAACATAACTTTTATACCCACCAAGTTGTCTAAAAATAAAATAATTAGTATGTTGTAGGGATAACAATAATAATAGAAATAATAATTATTATTATTATAATACATGAGAGTTATAAGCATACCTTTCTATTGGAAACATCCAAATAAAGTGTACAGGACCAGTAAGAAGCACTTGTTCAGGAAGATGCACCATGAGGTGAACCATGACAGAAAAGAACGTCGAGGGGAAGATCCTTTCCAATTTTCATAGGATGTAGAGTCTTCTTTCATTTGAACAACATCTGACTTCTTCAGCTCTCTACTGCATAATCTCTGCCAAAACCTAGACAAGGCTACTAACGACTTCATCATATCACGATGCAGATATGGTCTGATTACCACAGGAAGAAGACGTTGCAATAAAACATGACAATCATGACTCTTCAATCCATGTATCTTCTGTTCCGCCACCTTAACACAACGAGCTATATTTCCTGCATATCCTTGAGGATACTTCACTTCATGAAACCAACTGAAAAATTTATGCTTCAAAGCAGGCTTCACCTGGTAAGGTGCAAGGCATTTCCATTCTTGACTCCCTCCTTTTTAACCATAAGTGACGTCGTAACCCCATCATTTCCAAATCGTCCCGCACTTTGATGCTGTCTTTTGTCTTGTCTTTAAGGTTGAGAATTGTTCCCAGCACGCTATCACAAACATTATTTTCTATGTGCATGACATCTAAGTTGTGTCTGATTCTCAAAGTAGACCAATAAAGTAATTCGAAGAAAATACTCTTATGATGCCAATGGTCAAGTGCTTCAAGACATACAGGATTCTAGGATAAGACATCTTTATCAGTACTCAAGACTCCAAAATGGAAAGAGTTTAACATGTCTAAAATTTCATCCCCAGACTGTATAACGGGTGCTTCAAGATGCTCTTCCTTGCCATCGAATGCATCTGCATCAAGCCGCCATTCGTGGTCCATTGGAAGATTCCTACGGTGACCTAGGAAAACAATCTTGTCTACATGACGACGAACACATGTATTCTCTGAACAAATTGGACAACCCTTGTACCCTTGAGTGACATGAGAAGATAACATACCATAGCTAGTGAAGTCGCTAATCGTCCATATCACCGCTGCTCCCATGTTGAATGTAGTTTGACTATGCCTATCAAAAGTGGGGATTCCATGCACAAATAATCTTAGTAGCTCCTCAATCAACGGTCTCAAGAACACATCTAGACACTTTTCCTGAGAATAGGGATCTGGTATTCACAATACCAACATATTATATTCCTTCTTCATACACATCCATGGTGGTAAGTTGTACGACATTAAAATAACAGGCCAAATGCTATGAGGCAGGGTCATATTCCCGCTAGGATTGAAACTGTCTGTTGCTAGTCCGAGCCTTACATTTCAAACGTCTTCCGCAAAATCAGGAAATCATGCGTCAAATGATTTCCAAGCCTCCCCATCTGAAGGGTGTCTCAAAACACCGTCATCTTCTCTAGGAATACTGTGCCATCTCATCTCCCCTGTAGTTGCTGATGACATGTAGAGACGCTGCAATCTAGGAGTTAATAGGAAATAACGAAGCACCTTCACAGGGATAGGCTTACCTTTAGATGAAGAAAACACCTCATATCTGGGTGCCCCGCAAATGCGACAATATCTATCATTCTTGTAATCACCACGAAATAGCACACAGTTATTCTTGCAGGCGTGGATGGTCACATAATTGAGGCCGAAGTTGCGCAAGATATTTTTTGTCTGATCATGTGTGCCAGGAAGTCTATCTTCAGGAGGAAGCAAAGATTTGATGAACTTTGAATTGGTTTCATAATGTCCATCACTCGTTTTGAACTTCACTTTCAAATCCATCTGTGACATGATGGCACTCAAAATGGTAACTGGACACCCGTCGTATACTGGTGTATGTGCTTGCGCCAGAAGCCTGTTATACTTCTCATAATCAGACATGTCAACGTTCGGAAAAATTGTGTCTGTTTCATTAGAGGCATCATCAACTGACTCTTCTTCATATCTTGACGCATATGGAAAAACGTCATGTAGCATATTCATAGTAGGGTGTATGGAAGGGCCTACAGTAGCACTAGATGACCCAACTTCATGAATGTAACTTGCTCGAAATTCGGCTATTGTGGGATCATTTTCAAACATCTCACCGTGTTCGGTCCATCTAGTATAATTCTTCCACATACCAAAATGTGACAAATGTTGTTCCATACCAGCACGTGTTTGTCAATCTTCGCACATACATTGTCTACAGGGACACTTGTGCCACTCAGTTTCTAGAGCAGCATGATAATCAACAAATCTTAAGAAATCAAAGATTCCATGTATATACAACGAGTGACTCCTATCGTATAACATCCAGCTTGCGTCTCCTTTCATACGAGAAACAACAAATAAGAACTGCAAACTACATACAAAGTCATATTCACACAAAATCATCATTTTTACACACATTATATATAGATATAACTCTAAGAAACACCATATCATTATTTTCTTACACATTGTATATATATATATATAACACACAAAAAAACAAAAAATCATAATTTACATACACATTACAGACACATATTTAATCAACCACAATAACATCAATAACCCATTTTATACTACCTATAACACATTTTATGCCGGAAAATTTGCCGAAAATTTTCACTGGAAAATTTATCAGAAAACATTGATACATGGTCTAAATACATGGAGAAATTACATCAAATCTAGTGGATAACATGAATTCAAATGTATAATCAACAAACAAGATCATCATCTAACTAACAATATTAATATATTAGCCCCAAATTAATGGAAAAAATGAAGTACGAGATGGTTAAAAGAAGAGGGAATGGGATTATACCAAGCTAATAGAGAGTTAGCTTTAGAAGTCTGAATTTGAGCGAAAAATCGATAATGTTTCAACACAGAGGAGAGCACCAGTTCAGCTGCGTTTGACGCATCTCACAGTTTTAGAACAGAGCACAGTGCGGGGTATGAAATAAAGTCGAAATCACTTATGCGACGAAAATTAAAACTTATGCGATGAAATGTGGGTATTATTATGCGACGAAATGTGGTTCGTCGCTTCATTTATACGAGTAGAGACGACATGACTTAGTCGTATAGGTTCATCTTTCGTCGTGTAATTTTAAACTTATGCGACGGACTATGAAATACATCGCTTTGGTTTATAACTTATGAGACGAATAAATATGTTTCGTCTCATAAGTTTGTTCCTAAGAGACAAAAGCATTTTCATCGTGTAAGTTATATATTCGTCGTATATGTGTCAACTTAAGCGACTATATAGATTTTCGGCTCATAAGTTTTTACCTATGCGATGATTATTTTTTCGTCACATAGGTTTATACGTATGAGACCAAAGATAAAAATTTCGTCAAATAGTTATCGGATCCTACTAGTGTGAACTCTTTGTTTTGAGGGAGTAAGCTTCTTGTCCTTTAAGTACTTATCAAATCTCCCTGATAATGATTACTAATATATCATTTCAACTTCAATCGTCTTTATTATCAAACATCCAACCCGCAAAAGTTCGATAGAAATAATATATGATCTACAATTTTAATTAAGCATTACAAGCTTGGTTTTCCATAGAAATGTTTGTTGACACGAACTAGCTAAGTGAGGCAAGGGATAAAAATGTCGTCTGTTGTAGAATCATATTGAGGGAATGAATTCTCCTTATCTTATTGATGTAATGAAGCCCCTTTATATAGGGAAATACATGGGCCTCTTGGGCTATTACATGTGCCAATGGGCCTATTACATGGATATGTGTAAAACTCTATTACAACATAGATTACTACATAAAGTCCGTATACAAGGCATGGACCAAGACACACATATATATCAAATATCCTAGAATACTCCTTCTTGTGTCGCGTGTCTTCATGCAGGTATGGTGCTTATGGTGTTGCCACATCAAAACCTTGCCAAGTAACAAAAACCCTGTGGGAAAACTAAACCTTGGTCGAAGGAAAAAGAGTACAACGCACCAACTACTCCATTGAGAACTCGCCATGTGATGCTCCCCCTGATGTGTACTTCAATCGGATTTTCCTGATGAATGGTGCATTCCAACATGCTTCTCAAGAGTAGATGTGAGCCAAGACTTAAACAAGTCTGCCATGATCAACCACAAATGAAGATCAATGGTCTTAATGGTGCATGTAATGTTACCTCTTTAAAAACCTTGTCAAGCAAAAACCCAGTGGGACAAAAAACATAAACTAAGGGAAAAAGAGTGCAACATGGTTGACACAAACAACCACACCCTTCACATTTGATCGTGACATGTATATGCTAGACTTTCTTTCAAATCTGCATCTCTCCCTGATCTTAAGATCAATCATAGGGCGTTTCTGGATCCTTAGTGACCACGGAGCTATTTTGACAACATGACATCTATATGCTCTTTTAACATGTCTCAAATGTGGCATTACTCAGTGCCAGCAGCTATGTTCACGGTGCCTGGCAACTGTATGCACAGCGCTCGGCAGCTGGCATGCACAGCGCTCGGCAGCTGGCATGCACAGCGCTCGGCAGCTGGCATGCACAGCGCTCGGCAGCCGGCGTGCACAACGCTCGGCAGCTGGTGCACAGGTGCACTTATAGTGTCTGGCAGCAGTGCACTTGTGCACAGACAGTGTACAGGCAGCGCTCAGGCAGTGCACAGGCAGCGCACAGGCAGCGCACCATATGTCCGGCAACTCGGCCACTAAACCAACCGGTGCCTAGATCATGATTCCGCTTCCGATGCATCTCGATTCATGCATGGCTAGCGATGGTATAGGCAACAAACTTTCTCTCATGCCATAGGGATTGAATATGCCAGATACTCTTAGAGTATTCAAGTGATGTCTTTTGCCATATCATTGGCACTGCGTGGGCGCAAAGCTACTTAGCTTTATAACGAATGGAGGTGAGGTCAAGTCTTTCTTTAAACGGATCACTCTCTCTTGGAGTAAAGACCTTGACTAATCATGGGAGTATATGAAGGTTCCACTCTTCTTTAGAGGACCAAAACCGATTGATAAAAATACATCATCAATACACAATCGATCGACTTCAATACGAGATTGTGTCTTTCCCAAGATACTTTTCATTCCAACATCGGATATCCAGCATATACTGCGTCCGAAATCAATACGCAATGGTATTATTCATCATATCCCATCCGAAATCAAGGAATCATGTAATATGCGTCCAAAACACTTGGTCAACGCAAGCTCCACTTGATTTGGCTTATGAAGTCTATTTAAGATCTTCATGCATATCTCTGATCCCATAGAGACGTCACTATGATCATATTCATAGGGATGCATGTACAGTTATTGGGGAACTACCAAACTGATAAGGTAGTGGAGTGCAATAACATCCATTACGAGAATACATCTCATCGTAGTCGATCCCAGTGCGTGTTTGTGAGAAACCTTGCGCCATAAGGGAGTCTGAGACTCTTGTTCTCACTACCCTAACTCAAAAAGGTTTACTTGATAGGGTTTACATTTGCGGTGTCAGCAACACCTGCCCAAGGACCTATCCCTTTGTCTGGGTCGCATGTTCCCATTTTAGATCAATACACTTTGTCACTTTATCAACAAAGTGTGGTTCGATAAAATCATCATTCCACGTCCTCATGTACACTAGTGTAGTCATTATAGAGATCTCTTTCTATGAATTGGAATTTGACGTTGAGGCGTCCCCCAACGATAGTCACAATTCAGACTAACATGAGAAGGAGTGAGTATCACTGATCAATGGACCAGTAGTGCCAAAACTCGATTTCTATCTCAATGTGAGTGTATGTCGAACCCAAGGGCCTCAACCCTAACCTTTGGGGAGCCATAAGGCCTAGGACACCATGTTGCCACATTATAACGCCCTGTACCACAACGCTTGCAAGCTGAAACTTTGTGACTCTAATACGATCGCTTGCACTATGGCAAACAGCATTCCAGTACTCCAAATCAGCCCCAACGTTTGGCATGGGTGTAGCGTCATGACCATCTCAATATGATCGCGCTATGGCATCCAGACCACCTCAATATGGTCGAGCCATGCCCTCTTGGTAGGACATAATTCCTTACAGACATATGCAACATTGATCTCGTCACTATAGTTCTATGGGGATCGTATTGAGACTTAGTGGTGACCAACCACGACATTCACGTCGTTCCCACTTGAACCCTGGTGTTCGTATCTCCCCCTAACGACGGGAATACAGTCTCAAAGTGACAATCCGTAGTGTAGCGGCTAAGGAGATCGTATGTCAAGGAGCTAAGGTGGAGAGCAATAAAATGACTCTTATCAAACCTTAGAACATATTGATAGGAGCATTTTACGCTACGTTTTTAACATGTTTTTACCCTCATTTATGCTTTGTTTATCCATTATTTGATTAGTATTAGTAGTTATTTAGCATAAGGGGTTAATTGTAGAACATTGGCTAAAACATGTGTAAAATAGATAAAGTATGTGCAATATCGTTAAAAGCTGAACTTGGAAGTGTTCTTGATTTTCTTAAGTTTCTGTAAACCAATACATTGTCACTACTTGATTATATCTTTTGAATGTGTAGGTGACATGTATGTGGACATAACAAAACAAGAATCGTGAGGATCGGACTTATGGAAGGTAGCAAAAGAAGCATGGAAAGACAAGAGGCCAAAAGCATGAATTCGGAACAGAAACAGAGGATTTCCAGAAACCATAACTCAACTTCAAAGATTTCCCTAGGACGATCCAGGAGGAACTAGGGAACGTGCCATATATGGATGGAAAGCTGTGGATGTCTAGTTTCTAAATCTTTTGGAATCGCAGCAATCCAATGTCTGAGGAAGGAGTTATGCCGGAAACAATGGCCGGAGGTCAGTCTGCTGGAAACAGGACAGAATTTGCTGAAGTTGTCTACCGAGTTCGTGAGTGTGTTTCTTCACCAAAATCCTTCCCAAGCATGCCAAATGATTAATGAAGAGCTTAATGATGATATGGGAAGTTGTTTAGAAGAAGAAGAATCGAAGAAATCACCAAGGAGAAGCCGAAAATAACAACTACGAAAGTTATCCCGGTCAAAACAGGATAACTCGGTCTACCGAGATTATGGAACCTTTTCGGCTGTCCTAGGAGTCCATGAGCATAAAAGAGAGCCCAATGCCGACCCACACACATGAAGAAGAGTCCATGAAATCAGAAAAAGAAGTTTTTAAAGTATTTTCCAAGTCAGCAAATTAAAGAGAAGGAAGACAACTCCAACAAGGAAAGAAGAGAAACCTACCCGGTTTGGAACACAAGGGGCTGCCGAATTTTCATTAGGTTTTCTTAGGGTTTTGTCTCTATAAATACACATGTAATACAGTAGAAAAAGTGTCTTTCAATTGCTCAAAACATAGTATAGCCAAACTCTACCAAAAACCCTCCTTACACAGAAAAACACCAAGCCGCCGCCGCCGCCAACCCTTGCTGCCAACTGCCCATCTTCCGCCGATCATCTTTTCACCCTTTGCCGACCTATATAGGTAGGTTAAGGATGAATAAATCCATGGTTTGTGCATGTATTTTCTGTGTAAAAACAGTTTGTTATTATATATATGCAATTTGGTTTTCGGTTTTACATGATAAGCATGTTATGAACTCTTCTTGGTGATTTGCACATGAATATGTTTGTTGTGTAACGATTTAGATTGCATGTTAGGATTATGATTTAGTTTAAGTTCTGTATGTTTGTGTTTAGTAGATGTCGAATTGATTAATCTTCACCCGAGCATATAATCGAACCTTAGGTTAATTTGAATGATCACAAGTTAGCTATTAGGGGGGTGTTTCATGCGCCGTAGTATTTTAGGTTTAGTTCACCGGGTCGGGCTCTCAATTCTAGTTGCTGCCAAGGGATGGTAGGGTGAGAGATTTGCATGTTGAATAGGATGAGTGACGACATACCTAGGATCATGTCTCCAATGACTCATGAACGGTAAGTGTATTTTGTGTTAATGTGATGCGGGTCGTAAGCATTAAACAGGATGACACATAAACTTAGGATGATGCGTGTCGTAAGTTCTAAGTTACATGAGAAGTCTAAATAGTTGGAATTAATTTGCATCTGTGATAACATAAACATAATAACTTGATCTTTCATAAAACTTATATGTTTTCTAATCAGTGTTTGCTATATCTTGTGCTTGAGTATTGATTGACCAATGTATGTAAATATTTCTGTTTTATTTTCTTTATATTTCGAATCAACTTTCAACTCCCATCTATTTCGATGTAAATATGTTTATATTTGTGAATATTATCATGTGTGTTATACTTGTATAGTTGTGACAGAATTGTACTTGTATGTTTTATTTGTGAATGTTACTAACGATTTGTTTTGCAGACATAATCCTTCCCTAGTGTCCCCGGCTTGAACGATCCCTACTTACAGTTACTACACGATAGGGTTTTAAATTGCAGGTTGTTGAACAACGGCCTCGTCAGTTTTTGGCGCCGTTGCCGGGGATGCTAAAAAGGATTTTTGTGTTGTATATGTTTGTGAATTAACTTTGTTTTCTTTTGTAGGTGCCGAATTATGTGTGTAAAACACATATGTTTCTAATGTATTTGTGTGTATTGTTAATTTGTACATTGTAGATTTGTGTATGTGCCGAATTCTTTGGTGTGAAAGTTGTATATTTTGTGCCATAATTTTTGACTAACAATTTCTTTCTTATATTTTTGTGTAGGTGCCGAATTTATGTGTATATTTTTGTGTCATATGTGTTGTAACTTAGTAAATATTTAGGAGGTTGATTGTTTCATATGTGTTGGAGTTTATTGTGGTTTTTAAAGTGTAACATGTAGGGAGAAGCCGCATTTGTTAATCTTAGCCTAAACCCTTCATGTTATTTGCGGATTTCATGAGGTTGAGGGCGGCTTTGATTAACACTTGTCGAGTGGTCTAGTGACCCGAGTTTGTTCCTAGCTGAGTAAGGGGCCGTTCTGTCATAGATATGGAATTCAGGTTTGTCCAATTGGATCTCAAGATCATGACTGACCACTCTTCTCGGTGAAGGGGTCGATAGGGGTCCGCCTCCTTGATCACAAAACGAGTCCTGCCTGGTTCTTGTAGGGGGTTCGCCCCCCGTGACATTGACACTTGCCTTCTGAAACCACGGAATCCGCTCGAACTAGCCAAATGCTTGGGCCGAAGCATCACCACACTTTAAACGCTAGAATTTACTTAGACATGTATGACGCCATGAACTTCAAATTAACGTGGCTTTAATTTTTGAGGTATATCGGACGAAGCATAACACTACCTTGGGCTGTATCAGTCCATTGCACAGTGGTCTTCCCTGCTCCACGTACCTTGAAAATTAGGGGTTAATAAAATCAAGTAGAAACATTTTAGGGTGAGACGTCATCACATTATGTTTTTGTCATGATTTTTGTCTATATGTAACTATGAATGCCGTATGTATACTTATGCCTTGTTGATAAATGTCAGTGTTTGCCGTGTGTATGTGTGAATGCCGAGCTCAATATATTGTTTGCCGTGTGTGTGAATATGTTTTTGTCCAATTTTCATGTTCGTTACAGTTTTGTGTGATGCCATGGTTAGTTTATATATTATGTGTTTCTAATATGTCATGTTTGTGTGTGTGTTATTTAAGTATGTTAATTTTATCTTAGATGCCGAAACCTATTCATAATTCTTGGTTAGTTTTGTTTTTCAAATTCCTTATGACTTACTAACTTGGTCTTGGCCAATTGTGCCATCCTGTTTTGTAGGTGAATGAGCGGTTCTGACATTTGGACACGAGACATCAACAACCGACTTATACGTGTCCAAGAGGAGCTTGCCATCAACATACCGTCAACATCTCATCACTCAACACCGAATTCATCACCACCACACTCAGTTGAATTAAGAATGACTTCACTCAGGGAAGAAAATGGGCAAGTTAATGGCACAGGAGTCAGGCCAGCCAATGTCACCTATCCAGCTGTGGAAACAGGGAAAACGGCTGACTTCGAACTAAGAGGTGGTTTCTTCCATCAACTGCCGAGATTTCATGGGTTAAGTGGAGAAGATCCGAACCGACACTTACAACAATTTGAGTTTAGTTGCGACATCATGTGCCCTAGAGGAGCTGACTTGCAACTTGTGAAAATGAAATCATTTCCGTTTTCACTAGAGGATAAAGCTAGGGAGTGGTTCTTTGCAGTGCCAGCTGGACGGATCACGTCATGGGCTACTATGATGAATGAGTTTCTCCTTAAGTATTTTCCATCGTCAAGGGTAACACAAATTCGAAAGGAGATCACTTCAATTAAGCAGGATGTGGATGAGTCTTTCGATGCATATTATGAGAGGTACAAGGCACTTGTGGCGTCATGCCCCAATCATGGCATCCGTGAGGGCCTGCTGCTTCAGTATTTTTATGAGGGTCTGCGCCCTATGGAAAGACAATTCTTAGATTCAGCAGCTGGTGGCTCACTTATGGAGAAAAGTAGAGAAGAGGCAAGCAACTTGTTGGAGATGAGAGCAACCAACAATCAACAATTCGGCTCATTTGCAACAAGACGTGCCAACAAGATAAGTGATCATGACGAGTCAAGTGCCATACATGAGTTGAAGGAAGACTTGAACAAGTTAACATTGATGGTGTCGAAATTAGCAAAGGAGAAGAATGTGTCAGTTTGTGGTGTGTGCAGCTTAGAAGGACATACATCAGAGCAATGCAATCAGGTGAACTCATACATTGAAGATGTGAATGTCGTGGGTTACCAAGGAGGGTTCGGCAATGTCCAAGGTTCAGGAGGTCAGACACGTTTTCAAAACTTCAATCCAAGAGCCAACGATCCAAACTTCCGTTGGAGCAACAACAACAACGTGCTGAATCCACAACCAAACGCACAAGGGCAGCAACCAAGTACTTACATGGCACGGCCTCAAGGCAATTTCATGCCAAGGCCATACCAACCCTACCAACAAGGAGGACAGCCGAGTGGGCAGCAAAATTATGATGAAATCTTCAAGAACATTGCCACTTCGACACAATCTTTGTTGGCCACAACTCAAACCAACACCAAGGACATTGCCTTGATGTCGAAAGACATTATGGAATTAAAGAATCAAATGGGCCAAGTTGTGGACTTTATGGGGAAATTCAATGAACAAGGGAGGTTGCCAGGAGGTGTCATCAAGAATCCCAAGAACGAGCAAGCACAAGTTGTTGTCACAAGAAGTGGGAAAACCTTGTTGTCACCACCTTCAAAGCCTAAAACCACAAAAGGACTTGGAGTGTTGGACATGAGTGATGAAGAAGGTGATGCCGAGCTCATAATGCAAGAGAATGCCGAGCATAATGCCAATGCCGAAACACATGGGCAAGATCAAGGAAAAACCGTGCGAAACAAAGAAGCTGAGCCAAGCAAGGAAGACTTGGAGGCAATGAAAAAAAGGGATCTTGAAAAAGATCCGGCAACTTCAAAGAAGGAAGGTATGATTTCGAACCCTAGTGATTTAGTTAATACTAATCAATCTTCTTGTTTGCCTTTTCCTTCTAGGTTCACAAAGAATAGAAAGGATAAATCCGACGAAGAAGTGTTGGAGGTTTTTAGGAAGGTGAATGTGAACCTTCCCTTGTTGGAGTGCATTCGACAAATCCCAAAGTATGCTAAGTTCTTGAAGGAGCTTTGCACAACAAGAAGGCACACAAGGGAAACACAAGTTGTCAAGATGAGTGAGACGGTGTCTGCCGTTCTCCAAAGGAAAATGCCGCCCAAAATGAAGGATCCAGGGAGTTTTTCTATCCCTTGTGTTATTGGTTCAACACGTTTTGATAATGTCATGCTAGATCTAGGAGCTTCGATTAATGTCATGTCCCATAATGTTTATGCATCCTTAGATCTAGGACCTTTGAAAACTGATAACGTTGTGATCCAATTGGCGGATCATTCTAACAAATACCCTATGGGGTATGTTGAAGATGTTCTTGTGCAGGTGAATCAACTAATCTTTCCTGCAGATTTCTACATTTTGGAAATGGAGGAGTCACTTTCTAACTCAACACAACTGTTGTTGGGACGACCCTTCATGCGCACTGCAAGAACAAACATCGACGTTGCTGGAGGCAACCTAACAATGGAATTTGATGGCGAGATGATCAGGTTTAATATTTTTAATTCCATGAAGTTTCCAAGAGCTGAAATTGAGGATGAACTTGTTGGGGGCAGCAGGAATGTCGACATGCTTGGTGATGCCAGGTACGGATCCGAACAAAGATTTGGCATTGCACATTGTGCAATGACCACACACCAAGCATAGCAATTAACCATAGAGCAAGGGGTCGGTTTTGACAAGTTTGGAGAGCGAGATGAGGAGGCTTTGAATGATTTGGAGCCGTCCATACTTGAAGTTGTGAGGGAGCTTGACTCACGACCAATCTACAAAAGGTATACTCCTTTGTCAATTCCAATTTCCACTAATAAGTTGTTACCATCCGTGGAACAGGCCCCTGAGTTAGAGCTAAAAGCTCTTCCAAAGCACTTGAAGTATGTATTTCTTGGAGAAGATGACACTCTACCAGTTATTGTGTCATCAACGTTGACAAAGCAACAAGAGAACAAGCTAGTTGCAGTTTTAAAGAAGAACACAGCTGCCATTGGCTGGACTTTGGCAGACATCAAGGGAATAAGTCCTACAAAATGTGTTCACAGAATCTTACTTGAGGATGGCGCCAAACCTACCAGAGAGGCTCAGAGACGTTTGCATCCTCCAATGATGAAAGTTGTAAAGGACGAGGTGATTAAGTTGTTAGATTGCGGTGTAATCTATCCTATTTCGGATAGTCAGTGGATTTCACCCGTTCAGGTTGTGCCCAAGAAGAGTGGCGTGACTGTTGTAGAGAATGAAAAGAATGAGCTAGTGCCACAACGGTTGGTAACAGGTTATCGCATGTGTATTGATTACAGAAGGCTAAACGCCACAACCAGGAAGGATCACATGCCTTTGCCGTTTATGGACCAGATGTTGGAAAGATTAGCAGGTCACGAGTTCTACTGCTTCTTGGATGGATATAGTGGCTACAACCAGATCATGATACACCCGGACGATCAAGAAAAGACAACGTTTACATGTCCCTTTGGTACATTTGCTTATCGACGAATGCCTTTTGGATTGTGCAACGCCCCAGGTACATTTCAACGTTGTATGTATTCTATTTTCTCTGATTATATAGAAAATATCATTGAAGTTTTTATGGATGATTTTAGTGTATATGGTAAAAATTTCGATGCATGCTTAGAGAATTTAGAGAAGATTTTAAACCGGTGTGTAGAAACTAACCTTGTATTAAATTGGGAAAAATGTCATTTCATGGTAAATCAAGGTATAGTTTTAGGTCATATTGTTTCTGCTAAAGGATTAGAAGTTGATAAAGCCAAGATAGATATTATGCATCACTTACCCTCACCTTCAACGGTGAGAGAGGTTCGTTCGTTTCTTGGCCATGCAGGTTTTTACAGGAGGTTCATCAAGGACTTTTCTTTGGTGGCAAAACCACTTACTTCCTTGTTACAGAAAGATGTGCCGTTTTCATGGTCTAGGGAATGCGAGGATGCGTTCGTACAATTGAAGGAATTGTTAACAACTGCACCTATCATGACGCCACCAGATTGGGATTTGCCATTTGAGTTGATGTGCGATGCTTCGGATTATGCAATGGGAGCTGTGCTCGGCCAACGCAAGGACAAGAAGCCCTGCGTCATTTACTATGCGTCACGGACACTCAACGATGCCCAGCTGAATTATACTACCACTGAAAAAGAACTTTTAGCTGTTATTTTTGCTTTAGAAAAATTTCGATCTTATCTTTTGAATTCTAAAGTTGTTGTTTATTCTGATCATGCAGCTTTAAGGTATTTGATGACAAAGAAGGATGCTAAGCCAAGGCTCATTCGATGGATCTTGTTACTCCAGGAGTTCGACATTGAGATAAAGGATAAGAAAGGATGCGAGAATGTTGTAGCAGACCATCTTAGCCGAATTGTGCATGAGGAGGATACCATTCCTATGTCCGAATCGTTCCCGGATGAACAACTATTTCGAATGGAAGTTAAGGAACCATGGTATGCCGATTTGGTGAACTTCATAGTGACAAGGAATTTTCCTTCATCTATGCCGAACCATACAAGGATCAAAATCAAGAAGGACGCTCGACATTACATATGGGATACGCCATATTTGTGGAGACAATGTGGGGACCAAGTCATTCGACGTTGTGTGCCAGAAGAAGAGCATCAATCCATCTTGAATTTTTGCCACAAGGAGGCGTGTGGAGGACACTTTGGACCGAAAAGAACAGCTAGAAAGGTGTTGGAAGCCGGTTTCTATTGGCCAACGTTATTCAAAGACGCTTATACAACATGTGCTTCATGTGATCGTTGCCAAAGAACAGGTAATTTAGGTAAGAGAGATCAAATGCCCTTAACCCCTATCATAGTTGTCGAAATATTTGATGTTTGGGGCATTGATTTCATGGGTCCTTTTCCTTCATCTAAAGGTTTTCTTTATATTTTATTGGCGGTTGATTATGTGTCGAAATGGGTGGAAGCAAAAGCCACCAGGACTAATGATTCTAAAGTTGTTGCAGAGTTTGTCAAAACTAACATTTTTGCTAGGTTTGGAACGCCAAGAGTTTTGATAAGCGATGGTGGATCACATTTCTGCAATCGAACTATTGAGGCTTTGCTCAAGAAATATGGAGTCACCCACAAAGTATCAACGCCATATCATCCTCAAACAAGTGGCATGGCTGAGACTTCCAACAGAGAGATCAAGCAGATTTTGGAGAAGACTGTAGGACCAACAAGGAAAGATTGGAGTGATCGATTAGATGATGCACTATGGGCCTACAGGACTGCGTTCAAGACGCCGATAGGGATGTCGCCATTTAGACTTGTTTATGGCAAAGCATGTCATCTTCCAGTGGAGTTGGAGCACAAAGCGTGGTGGGCAGTCAAGCAATTCAATATGGCCAAAGACGAGGCTGGATTACATAGGAAGTTACAAATTTGTGAGCTTGAAGAAATCAGAAACGACGCCTATGAATCCGCCATGACTTATAAGGCGAAGACGAAGGCGTATCATGATAACATGATACGAGGGAAGCACTTTGAAATAGGACAACAAGTCCTTCTGTTCAATGCTAGACTTAGACTTTTCCCAGGTAAGCTTCGTTCCCGTTGGCAAGGACCCTTTATTGTTACTAATGTGTTTCCTTATGGTGCAGTTGAGATTCAAAGAGCTACTTCGGGAAATAAGTTTAAGGTCAATGGTCATCGACTTAAACCTTATTACAGCACATTCAGGGAACACGTAACCGAGGAGATTTGTGTGACAGAGCCACCAACAAATGCAGAATAACGCCATCTAGGAGCAAGAAGAGAAGAGTCTAGGCTGATAGACTATAAACATTAAGCGCTGCATGAGAGGCAACTCATTTCAACCGTAGCAGTGGAAGAGCCATCAACGAGAGTTTGCATTTTCTTATCCCTTCACTTTTATGGTTGATATTTTGTTTATTATGTGACTTAGACACATGCTTAGGAAATTATGACATGATTCTGGGTTTACATTGAGGACAATGTAATTTTCTAAGTGTGGGGTAGAGGTTACATAGTAATTTGGTGTGTGTTTTTCAAATTTTCCGAAATTTTTATTTTTGTTTCAATTTTTGTCGAAATTTTTCAAATTTGTTTTTATTTTGTTTTGTGTCTTAGGATATACCCTTAAAAGTCTATGATGAACTATATCTTTGAATGCATGATTGATAGTTTGACATTTATCTTAAGAAATTGCGAGTTTCATGGATATTGTGAATTAGTATGAATATTTGAGACTTGATTGATAATGAAGTATGCATGTTTGATTAAATAGTTCCAAATAACCTATGTGAGCTTTTGAGCCCAAAAACTTTCTTTCATGAGTGAATTATGTGCCGATTTTTGCTTAAATTTTTTCGAAATTTTCACTAAATTTTCACTATCTTTCGAAACCTCATCATTCTTTGCAAATTCAATGACTATGTGCTATAGCTTTTAATGGACTCTAGAATTTACTAGAACTTGCTTATGTGATTTTCGAAGCTTTATAATCATAAATTGTCTTGATTTTGAATATGATTGAATTTAATCTCATTAGGATCACCACCATAGACAAATTAAGCATATGCCTATTTTGTGCCCGTCGTGGGACTCCTTAGTTAACCTCTTTGAGCCTACATTAAGCCTTTTCTTTCATCACATTTAAACAGAATTCCTCAGCTTAGAATAGTTAATCCTTGACCTTGTTATCAAGACTTGGCCAAACATTTTTCGATGGAGCTGTAATGTGATGTCAAAGAACAAGTGTGGGGTAACGTTGAAGTGTGGGGTTAAACACCAATGTTTTGTATTGTATATGTGCCATGTATGAACAAAAAGAAAGACATAAATTCTGAAAAAAAAAAAAACGAAAGAAAAAAAAAATTCGGATAGAATTAAAGTTCATGGCACAAATTCTTTTATGGTGTGTTAAAATGTTTTGTGAATTTGGAGTTAGTGATTATTTGAAGGTCTAAAAGTGTGTATATGACCTTTGTCCTGTTCACAATATGGGGAGAAGTCAAGATTGACGTATGGGTCCAACATGAAGAAATTCGACCCTTGAAGTGAAGACATGAGGAGGAGCGAGATTTGCTAAGTCTTGGTGACGTTTTAAAATCACCATTTATCCAAAAAATTCCTACCTTATGAAACTTAGCCCCATTACAACCATTTTTATTGAGATTAATTCATGATTCTTAAGATAGCTAAATTTGATTTGTGGAGATTTTCTCATAAGTCAAGCATATGGTTTTGGTCCATTATTGTACATAGTTATTATATGAGGTTTTTCCATGAATTTCTATTCACAAAGTGCTCTTATTTGTTGAAATATGCAAGTTACTTGTTATCTTATCATCTTTTCTCTTGCATATACGATTGAGTGAATACCATGGATGAGTGAAAAGAAGAGAGTATGCCATTGTGAGGTGGAACGGTTATCATACATGTTTGTGCTATATGATCTCATATCTTAAGTGTTCATGCTATGATACATGCTTATGAAACTTTGCAATTACGTTTTTCATTCAAATGTTCAAACTTGAAAGTTATGCATGCTAAAGAATCTGAGACAAATCATTTAAGGGTATTAGTTGTTTTAAGTGTTAGTTGTTTTTGTGTCGTTAGTGTTAGTAGAGTCTTATATTTAGTTTGCTAGGGACTAGCAAAGGGTAAGTGTGGGGTAGTTGATAGGAGCATTTTACGCTACGTTTTTAACATGTTTTTACCCTCATTTATGCTTTGTTTATCCATTATTTGATTAGTATTAGTAGTTATTTAGCATAAGGGGTTAATTGTAGAACATTGGCTAAAACATGTGTAAAATAGATAAAGTATGTGCAATATCGTTAAAAGCTGAACTTGGAAGTGTTCTTGATTTTCTTAAGTTTCTGTAAACCAATACATTGTCACTACTTGATTATATCTTTTGAATGTGTAGGTGACATGTATGTGGACATAACAAAACAAGAATCGTGAGGATCGGACTTATGGAAGGTAGCAAAAGAAGCATGGAAAGACAAGAGGCCAAAAGCATGAATTCGGAACAGAAACAGAGGATTTCCAGAAACCATAACTCAACTTCAAAGATTTCCCTAGGACGATCCAGGAGGAACTAGGGAACGTGCCATATATGGATGGAAAGCTGTGGATGTCTAGTTTCTAAATCTTTTGGAATCGCAGCAATCCAATGTCTGAGGAAGGAGTTATGCCGGAAACAATGGCCGGAGGTCAGTCTGCTGGAAACAGGACAGAATTTGCTGAAGTTGTCTACCGAGTTCGTGAGTGTGTTTCTTCACCAAAATCCTTCCCAAGCATGCCAAATGATTAATGAAGAGCTTAATGATGATATGGGAAGTTGTTTAGAAGAAGAAGAATCGAAGAAATCACCAAGGAGAAGCCGAAAATAACAACTACGAAAGTTATCCCGGTCAAAACAGGATAACTCGGTCTACCGAGATTATGGAACCTTTTCGGCTGTCCTAGGAGTCCATGAGCATAAAAGAGAGCCCAATGCCGACCCACACACATGAAGAAGAGTCCATGAAATCAGAAAAAGAAGTTTTTAAAGTATTTTCCAAGTCAGCAAATTAAAGAGAAGGAAGACAACTCCAACAAGGAAAGAAGAGAAACCTACCCGGTTTGGAACACAAGGGGCTGCCGAATTTTCATTAGGTTTTCTTAGGGTTTTGTCTCTATAAATACACATGTAATACAGTAGAAAAAGTGTCTTTCAATTGCTCAAAACATAGTATAGCCAAACTCTACCAAAAACCCTCCTTACACAGAAAAACACCAAGCCGCCGCCGCCGCCAACCCTTGCTGCCAACTGCCCATCTTCCGCCGATCATCTTTTCACCCTTTGCCGACCTATATAGGTAGGTTAAGGATGAATAAATCCATGGTTTGTGCATGTATTTTCTGTGTAAAAACAGTTTGTTATTATATATATGCAATTTGGTTTTCGGTTTTACATGATAAGCATGTTATGAACTCTTCTTGGTGATTTGCACATGAATATGTTTGTTGTGTAACGATTTAGATTGCATGTTAGGATTATGATTTAGTTTAAGTTCTGTATGTTTGTGTTTAGTAGATGTCGAATTGATTAATCTTCACCCGAGCATATAATCGAACCTTAGGTTAATTTGAATGATCACAAGTTAGCTATTAGGGGGGTGTTTCATGCGCCGTAGTATTTTAGGTTTAGTTCACCGGGTCGGGCTCTCAATTCTAGTTGCTGCCAAGGGATGGTAGGGTGAGAGATTTGCATGTTGAATAGGATGAGTGACGACATACCTAGGATCATGTCTCCAATGACTCATGAACGGTAAGTGTATTTTGTGTTAATGTGATGCGGGTCGTAAGCATTAAACAGGATGACACATAAACTTAGGATGATGCGTGTCGTAAGTTCTAAGTTACATGAGAAGTCTAAATAGTTGGAATTAATTTGCATCTGTGATAACATAAACATAATAACTTGATCTTTCATAAAACTTATATGTTTTCTAATCAGTGTTTGCTATATCTTGTGCTTGAGTATTGATTGACCAATGTATGTAAATATTTCTGTTTTATTTTCTTTATATTTCGAATCAACTTTCAACTCCCATCTATTTCGATGTAAATATGTTTATATTTGTGAATATTATCATGTGTGTTATACTTGTATAGTTGTGACAGAATTGTACTTGTATGTTTTATTTGTGAATGTTACTAACGATTTGTTTTGCAGACATAATCCTTCCCTAGTGTCCCCGGCTTGAACGATCCCTACTTACAGTTACTACACGATAGGGTTTTAAATTGCAGGTTGTTAACAAACGGCCTCGTCACATATTCATCTCATGCGACACATCATCATTGGGCACTGTGGGAGTCTAATTTGGCACATTATGGAACTCAAGACGTGGAGATCCGTTACTATCCCTCTGAGTTCAAGGATTACAACTTCATGTCAATCCTAGCATACAATTACGAGTTGTCGTGCATCAATGCAATGATGGTAAGTCGTGGACGAATTTATACATACTTGCATGTCCCTCTTTAGGGATGGGTAGTGAGCCCATACATACATAAGCAACATGTGGTAGACGATGGTGCAACACATGACCAATGTGTTAGCCCTTCAACCAACACCATAAAAGCGTATATGGTATCCATATATTGGTTGCATTGGTCTACATAATTCCTCTTTGGATTTTCAATAAGAATGACATCTTTTGTGGCATAGCATAAAAGGATCTTTCACCTTACTTAGCTAAAGAACAAGCGTTAAACAACAAAAACATGAGTACTGTGCGGCTGCCGAGGACATCATGTCGGCACACAAACACAATAGACAATCATGGCGTATTTCGTTGTTATCGGGAGAATGGACGCCCAAGAATATCAAACAATTCTGGCTCACATATCTCATCTAGTATGACCAAAATGTCATAGCTTGTCTGAGTCAATTGGCCCAAATATACTTATTGGCAACACCTTAGGACTCATGCACTTCTCCATGATGCTCTTAATCGGCACTCATGAGAAGTATACACAAAAGTCTTAATCATTCTCATCATGGTAATCGTTGGTGTGTATGTTCATAATACACTTCAATGTTCGATTGCCTCTCTCACAATAAGGAGGGCATTTGTGACTTGGATCATCGAGCCAAAGGCATCAAGAATTGATTCAACCATGTCATAAAAGGATTCACAATCTGCGAAGAGTATGCAGTTTTCGTGCAGTATGACCTATACTCACTAAAACGGCCATAACTCTCTCGTCTGGATGGATATGAACGAACCGCTTGAACCATTGGAAACTAGATTCACATATATTTCCAATGATATAAAGTGCATGTTCCAGTTCATCCGGAGTTGATCTGGGGGCTCTGACGAAGTTAAGGGACAGTAGGATACAGTCTGCTATGACCTGTACGCACTTAAACTGCCATAACTCTTCCGTCGGGACAACTATGAATGAGCCACTTAAACCACTGGAAACTAGACTCACGTAGATTTCCAATGATATAAAATTCGGCTTCTAGTTCATCTGGAGCCATTCAGAAAACTCTGACGAAGTTACGGTACAGTAGGTTCAACTTACTGTGTTTGCAGATTTCGACATGATGAAGCTTTCAACTTTAAAGTAGCATCGCAGGAGTTATCCTCGGCCAAAAGTAAAGAGTACATATGGCATTACAAGTCTTCAATGTCCATGAAGGACGGCATTTGGTAACAGCAACATGGGGGATCCAAAATCAAGAGAGTAGGTAACCTTTGCCGAGGTTACCCACGTCATCCGATGATGGAAAATCTGTTGTTAGGTGAAGACTAAACCAAGAACATCGACACACCTTCATAAGGCTGTGCATGATCATGTCATAGTGTGAATACACTTATCGAACCGATGATTTCATCGAGGTCTCATTTAGTTTGGAGAAAATCAAAGAGCTCTTCATGACGTCAAATATCATAGGCATCCATTTGATGTTCGGTACTCTCTTTGTACGTTTATTTGTATGCATTCATTCATTTGCTCAGGATTGTGTGGATAGATCCACCGTCTGCAAGGCACTCAATTTCTCCACGTAACTTACTTATCGAACAAGGTAGATACGTGAGAGAAAGACATAAATACCGAAGGCAACAATCGAAGGCAACTGTGTGCATTGCAGAATTCCTGGCAGCATGACCTTTGCTAACTCAAACAGTAATAACTCCTTCGTTAGAATGGATATGAACAAACCGTGAAAACCATTGAAAACTAGACAGACGCAGCTTTCCAGTGATATATGGTTTGCATTCTAGTTCATCTAGAGCTATTCACAAAGCTCTTCGGAAGTTGCTGTTCAGAAAGTGACAGATTCACTGTTTTTGTTTTTTTGGTGGCCCGCATTTGCAGCTTGCACGTATGCCAATGCACTTGGCAACATTTGGCAGCGCATTGCACCTACACATATGTCATTGCACTAAGAACTTGGCAACATTTGGTAGTGCATGAGGAGCCACACATATGCCGGTGCACCGAGCACTCGATAACATTCGGTGGCTGCACAACCGCTAGCGCCCATGGCGCACTGTATGGGGCAGTGGGGGGAGCTCGGCAGCTTATCTCAAGTGCACAGCATGAGGTGCACAGAGCTTCGGCAACTGCTGCACAGAGCTTGGCCCTGGTGCTCAGTGCTCGACAGTCGGTGTCTTGTGCACGTCCTCGAGTGTTCTATACTATGTAGCTCACTTAGTGCTTGTCCGTGATGTAAGTGCACAACCATTGGTGATCAGTGCACGGTTCCTTGTGTTCAATGCTAACATATGGTGCTTAGTGCTTAACACCTAATGCACAGTGCACGATAGTTCATGTGTAGAGCACAAAGCAACAAACACATAACTCATTGACATCTGACACATAGGTGGTGGCATTCCTCACACAACATGAAGCAATTGACACACAGGGGCGGTAACTGACACACAATTGGAGCAAAAACAATCATGGGGCAGTAGGTAGCATACAGGGTTACAACATGCACGTTAGGCAGCAACAGGCACATGACTATCGACAGCTGGCAGCCAGGTGCACATGGGCTCGGCAGCGTGCACGGCAGCTCAACAACCATGCTAGCAGCTTGTGTAGCACTCAGTAGCTCCTAGGCAGCGCTCAATAGCTGCATGCCTTTAGCATAAAACAGTGTTGCTCAACTTCTAATCTTCATTCGAGACTTAGAGCGGCATTCAAGGGTCAATATGTAAGCGAGCGGCAAATTTTCTAGCTCATGCATACAATACCAAACTATGGAGACTCGAGAGTAGTCATCTCGCTTTATAGGTTGGAGGTTCAGCGTAAGAAGCAGTGGCAAAATCTTCGAGCAAAATCTAGTTCATGCTCAGCAGCTGGGTGCTGAGTGGTTGGAAACTAGCACTTGGCAGCTATGCAGCACTGGTCCTCTGTAGCTGGGCACTAGACGCTCGACAGCTGGGCGCTGGGCGCTCGGTAGCTGGGCAGCCTTTGCTCTGCAGCTTGGCGGTGGTGCTTTGCAGCTAGACTCTGGGCATCCTACACCGGTAGCTGATTCTCCTACCATATTCTCAGCGAGACTTCAACCCGGAGAAATGTGCTTACTTTGATCAAGCACAACGCGGGTTCAAGGAATGAGATGATTCTCCAATTCTGAACTCTCTTTAATAGCATAACACAAACCAACGTTGGATACCTCACAAAGTGCACATAAAAACATCTTCGGTGCATGGTGCACGACAACTAGTGCTTGTCACTCGGCAACTAGTGCTCGACAGTGCTCGGCAGCTGCCCTAGGCAGCGCTCGGTAGCAATCGGCAGTCAGCGCTTGACAGTGCATAGCAATTACTGCCTAGGGCTTCGACAGCTAGTAGCCATGTGCACATATAGTGTCTGACAGCAGTGCACGTGTGCACATGAGGTGCCCGGAAGTAGCGCATGACAGCGCCTAGGTAAGTGCACATACAGTGCCTGGTAGCAGTGCACACGTGCACAAGGGCAAGCCCTGGCAGCAGCGTGCACCCGCACAGGGGCAGGTGCACATACGGTGCCCGGCAGAAGCGCACGCGTGCACAGGGGCAAGCCCTGGCAGCAGCGTGCACGCGCACAGAAGCATGTGCACATACGGTGCCTGGCAGCAGCGCACGCGTACATAGGGGGAAACCCTGGCAGCAGTGTGCACGCGCACATAGGCATGTGCACATACGGTGCCCGGCAGTAGCGCACGCGTGTACAGGTGCAAGCCCTGGCAGCAGCGTGCACGCGCACAGGGCCAGACCCTTGCAACGGTGCTCAGCAGGTGAACGCGGCAGCACAACAGTCAGTAGGTGCACGCGGCAGCACAGCAGTCAGTAGGTGCGTGCGCCAAAGCACATCACTCGGCAACAGTGCACGTGTGTCAAGGCACAGCGCTTGGCAGCAGCGCACAGAGAGCAGCATGTGGGGTAGTGGTGCTGGTAGCCAAAATGCACATATGTTTTAGGATTTCTATAATAACCTGCAAAGACAAACGTTTCAAGCATAGAATGAGGATGAAGAAGGGAGGAACAGATTTTATCCTCCCCGAGGTTATTGAACTTTGAAATTACTCAAAAAGTAAAGCTTACTTGCTAGTCTGTCAAATATACTGTATTCATATAAGCTGCTCCATGCTTCCATGCTCAAATCCATGCGCTTTCGACGATCGTTCCCGTAATTCCATCGTGAATTGTCACATGTGGAGGCCATAAAACACATGAAAATCATATGGTTAGTTAAACTTGCCATAAAACAGTATCAAAGCATTGAAAAAAAAAATCAACCATACGAAGGATTCAAAGAAAAATTAGGAATACAACCCGTTTTTCTCAAGAAAAACTGATTCCTATACGCGTTGCAGCCATTGGAAGGAACGGTTCACCCACTTTTTCTCTGGTTCTGGAGGTGCCCTTTTGACTGAAGAATTCTGAGATCCTTGTGCATAACCTTTCCAAATTTCACGGAAATCGGAGTTCAGAAAGTACCTGAACCGGTTGCTTGAACATTTGGGCCGGTTTGGGAATTCCGGCGGCCGGTTCGGTACCTTTCCGGCCGGTTCTTTAGGTGCGGCAGGCGGTGTTGGAAGCGTATGAGCAATATCTTCAACTTATCTGTTGGTGATGAAAGCCAATTCGGAAATTATTCTGTCGATATTGGCGTTTGAAACCTGAGGCAAATTTTAGAGTTTCATGGTGCGCAGGTGCACAGCAGGTGCGCAGCGGTGCCCAGGTGGGTGTGCAGCGGTGCCCAGCAGGTGCACAGGGGGTGCACAGCGGTGCTGGCGGCAGTGCACAGGCGTGCGCGTGACAAAATTTTCCCTTTTTTTCGGTGGCCTACTTGTTCTTTTTGGGGTTTAGAGATAAATGTTGATAACGTGTTGTAGAATCATATTGAGAGAATGAATTCTCCTTATCTTATTGATATAATGAAGCCCATTTCTATAGGGAAATACATGGACCTCTTGGGCTATTACATGGGCCAATAGGCCTATTACATGGGCCAATAGGCCTATTACATGGGCCAATAGGCCTATTACATGGGCCAATAGGCCTATTACATGGGCCAATAGGCCTATTACATGGATATGTGTAAAACCTTATTACAACATGGATTACTACATAAAACCCGTATACAAGACATGAACCAACACACATATATATCAAATATCTTACAATATCGTTTAATTTGCCAACAATATTTTCATAGGATGAAAATCAACAACTGTAGCATGAAAATATCCAAATTATGTCCTAATGTCGACCGACAAGTCAGGTAAGTGAGACCAATGATGTGGTTGGCCGTAATCCCAAAATGGAATAATATAGTTATATAGGCAAAGGAGGGCAGCTAGCTAGTGAGAGATCCAAACTACTACTACGACTTCTCGTGAGCTATCCAGACGTACTTTATCTTTGATATATGGCAGCAGCCATCCTGCTACAAAACGGAAATAGGAACCAAGAGCCAGCCCATACACCCACCCTCCCTCCCTCCCTCCCATGCTCAAGAGAAACAAGAACGTCGAAGGAAAGAGTAGTTGATCGATTTAACCCTGCGGAATAATCTTCAAGATTATATATATATATATATATATACTGCGGAATAATCTTCAAGATTATATATATATATATATATATATATATATATATATAAGCTCTCATTTGATTCTAGCTCTATGTGACTGTTTTGAAATATAGCATATATCTATACGTATAATTAAGAATCTCTACTAGGGCTCACTTGCATTTTACCTAATCTATGTTTTGGAGTCGGTTTTCTAGGGCTGCTAACTCAGCGCATTGCCTTTTACTAATCTTTTCTAGGGCCGGCACATTGTCTTGTAGGTAGTAGTATCAAATTCCAGTATATATGTATAACCAGAATTTTTCTTTTTCCATGAGATATGAATAAGCAGCCAATCCAGCAATGCATTAACCCGGACTTGTTGGAGACAGCTTTAATTGTGGAGGCTAGGAGGATGTTCTTCTTCTACGTTCTAGCCCTAGGATCGGATAAACCCAGTGGCACTAACAACTTATGCAGATAAGACTCTATATGCATGAGTGTTATCAGCATGCATGTACGGCGCGGCCGATGGAGAAACCCATTACATTATCAGAGAGTTGTAGCAATAGCTAGAGCTCTCGATCATTTAATTTGCTTGATCATATATATGCCCATTCCTACTTTGACCGGGATACGACTCACTTTTCATCGACTGGTCCCAGTTGTTCGAATCAATCGTCATGGTCTTCTTCCCATTCCAAGGGGGCCATGAAGATATGAACTGATCCGATCGTTTCTTTGGAGAATGAGGATAATGAATATATGGAGAAGAAAGAGCTAAGAAGAAGGGAATGGAGCTCTAGCTCTTTGTCTTTTTTGCCATCCCATCTTCGCTGATATCCTTACAGGATGGAACAAGAGAGATCCTACATATCTTCTTCTGAGTTAGATTTTGACGGCCACAGCTTCATCATGTCAATATGTAAATGGCCCATGCCATGCAATCTTATATGATATGTATACAATCAAACATATACAGTCGCAATTTGGTACAAGACCTATATTGGAAGATCTCTTCTCAAATATATATATTGCAAGAAGGTAATACGGTCACAGTATATAACATTAGCCAGGGAAGATAACCAAGGAGGTAAAATGGCATGGATCGATATATATAGTTATCAGTGTAATATATTCTCCCACAAAGTAAAATTTCATTAGTTTCGTTCAAAGAATGAAATTGTTATTAGCACATTTCAAATGTAAGTTTACACATAATATATATAATTTTCACATATGATAATGTCCTTATATTGTGATGAACAAATAGAGATGACTAATATATGTGTATGTCATATATTAGCATTCGATCTCCATAGAATTGTATATGCTGACTGAATTTAATATATAAAGATATCTTACGTATTTCAGTCCGTTAGTCTAAGCACGCTTTTAGATGGCATCGATTTATACATTGATGAGGAAAAATAACATTATCTGGAAAACTATCTAATCCCACTTATGTACATCCTCTCTGCTGCGCCTACCTTAATTTCATAAGACTATCTAAACGTTCTCATCAAAGTCTTTGAAAGCTAGCTTAGTGTGGTTGGCAGGCCATGACTTATGATCTTTGTATATATATATATATATATATATATATATATATATATCAGCGACTAGCTTACATCTAGTGAACCCTGTTTGCCTACATAATTTTCTCATTATAAATTTATCCAGTACCTGGCATAATTTTTAGCATAAGCCGATGTCAGTGATAACGAGTTTGACCGCCATCAAGGGTTGATATATATTGGCAACTTCCAGCAAAAAATATTGTTCAGATTTGAGAATAAGTAAAATAGAAGGAGAACAAGTATGCAATACTGGTCGCTTAGCTGCAAGGATTACAATTATTCAGATCGATCGAATAAAGAAAAACTTGATGACTGAGGAGTACGGTGTTGGAGGCTGAAGTTTCGGTGCCGGAGGTACTAGTTTTTAATGTGATGGGAGAGATGACTTATGTGTCACCGCTCATGGAGTAAGCTCGGCACATTTGTGCTATAAAAGGTTGTGTGCCTTAACCGGAATATTATGTAATAGATGCCTATTTTGATGTAGTGATGCAAATTTTATACATTGGATGCTTGTTTCTATTTTTTGTGTAAGTATACATGTCTAGGAGCCAAGTAAACTGTAGGGCATGTGTTTGAGCATGTCTAGGATCAAAGTTCTAAAACACGCTAGGCTCGACTAGGGCGAGAACCCAGCGCCTAGCGCCCATGAGGCTCCTAGGCGGAGTCTAACCGATTTTATATTTTATATATTGTAATTAATTAATAAATATACTTACATAAATAAATTTATTAAAAAAAGACAATATTATGTTCCAAAAAACAAAAATTCTTCAAAATTGACAAAGTATCCCAATGTTCTTAGAATTAAAAAAAAACAAATTGAAATAAAAAAAAATTAGATTACTGTTTTTTTTAATTTCAGGGGGTAGTCGTAATTAGAGTTTAGGGATTTGATGGTTTTATTTATTTAAAAAATATAAAAAAGACCGCCCAGCCAACCTACCTAGCGCTTAGGCGACCGTTCGCCCAGCTTGGCTGATTTAAAGGAAATCGGAACGGCCACCTGCCTTCTAGCGCCGCCTAGGCGGCCTTGGACGCCTTTTTTAGAACCTTGTCTAGGATATAATTAGAGGCTTGACCCTCTCAAATTGCTAAGCTAGTGAATTACAAGCATGCATTACTAGAAAAAAGACTTTAGCCGACGAAATGACCAAAAACAGGCCGACGGACGAAAAATATTTCATGGCTAAGTTAAATTTTCATCGACTAAAGTGGACTTTTAGCCGACGAAAATTGTTTTCGTCGGCTAAAGCCCATGGACGAGTTTGCACTTCATATTCCAACTAATACCCTTGATGTAAAGCTGATTTTGAAGAATTAAATGAGTTTGCATACTTTCATTGGTTCAAGAGGTGTGCACCAATCATAATATCCGAGTAAACCTAAATCAAGAGGGATTGATTGAAGGAAGCTGCATAAAAACCCTACGCTATATATCATCTTTGACGGCTTTTTCTTCTCATTCTTCCTCCTCTCCTCATCCCCATTCTTCTATGTTCATCTTTATTATTATGTTTATTTAGTTTTTCTTAGTTAGGGCCTACTTGAATCCCTAAGATATAAACTCTTTGATGATTTGAGATTTAGTTTTTAGTTTCTTTCAATTCAAAATGAGACTTTGTTTACTACTATTTCATTGATGAGTTCTTTTCCTTTATGCTTTGAGTGCACGTTTAGTATACATGTTAGAGTTCTATTTCTTTGATTATTTGATGTCAGTGTCAATATCAGACTCTTTAAACTATCTAGATAAGCAATTGTTAGCTTTTGTTAGCAAGTAAACTGAGTCCTAGGCTTAGCAAGACACTAAATTTATTGTGATGTTTTGTGATATTTCAAACTCTTTTCGAACTTAATGATCTCTGCATGTTAAATCTAATGAGTATACATTTAGGTTTCATTGCTTGAGAATAGTCTAGGTGTAGAGCACTTTCTGCCTGGCGTACGAAATAAGAAAGGGTAATAGGTTGTGTTTCAAGCGTACTAGACCAAACTGAGTATCTTCATCAGCGTACTAGGCCAAACTGAGTATCTTCATCTAGATTGATTGGATTAGATACTGAACAAATTGTCTCTTGTGTGATTGTCAGGGGTGTATTGCATCTTCCATAACTATCTTTATTTTCACTGTTTTCCAAAACCAATATCAAAAACCCAAAACAGTTTTCGTCACTCTTATGTCCTCTGTGTTTTGGTATTTCTTTGACATAGAAAACAAACTCCAACACATCTAAAATTTTGTGTGGATGTTCATTTGTGTGTCTAGTTCATCTCTGTAAATTTTTACATTTTTCTGACTAATTTGGTTAGTCAACTAATTATATTTTCGACTGCTGGTCACTAAGATCAGTAGTCACTTTTATGACATTTGTTTAAGTAGTTGGATTTCCTTAATCTTCTACGAGAAAGACCCTTATTTGCCTATTTTATATACGATAATCTACTTGTGAATAAGAAAAATTAAATTTATTCAGAAATAACCGATCAATCACCCACTATGAGTATCTATTTTCACAAATCGGGACGAATGAAACTCTTCCACCACCACAGGGAAGATCGTGTCGCCGAGACGAAGAGATCTGGAGCGATGCCATCGTCTGGGTTGGTCAGAGTTGTCCGCGAAATCCGGGTCAGCATCAACTGGGTTCGAGACGAGTCCGTTAGGATTTTTAGATATTGAAGGAGTGAGGTGCGAGAGAGAAAAGAGGGAGAAAGAGAAATGGAAACCCTAGGAACATTATCTACGAACTCGTATCGCCATGCTATCAAAATTTCGTAAAGATAGTTTTCTGAGAAACTCAATGTATTAAAAAGTCAATTGTTGACCCTTCAAAATATAATGTTTTAAGAACATTATCGCTCGGACATTTCCGCACAACATGCAACCCCATTTCCTCGCATAACTCCTAACTTAATTAATTGCTAAAATAATATTAGAAATTAAAATTGAATTTTTGGGATATTACATAAACTATAAAATATCGGTGACACTTTCTACTCCTTTTATATAACCATCACTAGGCAATAGTATTGATTAGGCTTTAGCAATGTTCTAAATAACGCTTGGCGGTATTCGGGCGGACAACCGTGTTAGTCGAGCGATTAATCGCTTTTAAGCGGGGATTAATCGGTTGAATGACAAAGATTAATCGGTTTCAACTAAAACGGTGAAACACCGTCTAGCGACTAGGCGGAGGATTAATCTGTCTAGACGGGGATTTTTAGAACATTGGGCTTTAGTGACAATCGAGGCCGAGCATTGCTAAGACTCAGTGCCTTAGAGTAGCATTTATTTTTATTTTTATTTTTATTTTTGTGCATTCTTGACTTGTTGTCGATTAACCAAGGATTGTGGCTAGAAGTGGCTAACGGGCCGGGGCGGCCGACTTATACAGGCTTCGGGCAGTGCTGGGGCTGGCCGACGACAAACCATGCCTTAACAGGTTTGTGCTTGGCCCGACCCATGTACTCAAACATAAGGCCCAACCAATAACATATTGGGTCGGGCTCGTTTGTAGTCAAAAATTTAAAATAGTCAAGAGTTGATATTATAGTAGACCAAAACTATAACAAATGAAAATTAATTCACACTTTCTATCGATATTTTCTTCGTTAACAAACTATAGAAATATGTGATACATGAATCATATAATCATTGTTTATAGTTAATAATGTTTTTAGCAAAAACTTCTTACTAAGAGAACCAAAATAAACTCATGCTCTTCTCAATCTTCCAAATTTTCTAAAAAAACCCTCTTGTTCTCTCTAGGGTTTCTCTCATAGGTTTCAGTTTGGTTTTTTCTTCGCACCTCGAATCCATCTCGCTCCATGTCTAATGAGGTTTCTCACCGTTTCCAATCGGCTCTGGCTATCCATGATGACGTTTCTTCTCATGGTCTTGTCAATTCCTCTCCGACACTGTAATAGTTTTTTGCTGTTGTCGTCTTCTCTCCCAAAAACGAAAACGTCCTGATCCCAAAGCTGTGATCGAGACATTGAATTCTGTGTGGGATCTTCACAACCGAATGTAGATGAGGGAGAGATGAAATCATTTTGTGTTACGTTTCACTAGAGTAGAGGACCGGCATGATGTTCTCACAGGGGGTCTTGGTTCTATGAACCTTCTTCATTTGTTCTGGAGGATTTCGATGGTTTGTCGGATGCTGCATCGGTTCCAATTGAATCTTTCTTGGTGTGGGGTGAAGTTAAAGGCCTTCTAGATGAGCTCATAATGGACGAGGATGTGAAGAAGATTGGTTGGACATTGGGACAAGTTGACCGAGTTGATCATCTGAGATCACAATTCATCGAGATTGAGTCCATGAAAACAGTTTTTGGCTCTAGAGGTTCGATTAGGGTCTCAACTAACCCTAACCCTAATTTTGTTCCACGGTTGGTATTTGGTAGAGGATTACTGACCGGTATGCCTGAGTTTTCCTCTCAGCGTGGCACTTTTGGGTCTGGTAATGCTCGGCCTCTTTTGAACCCGTTCGTGGGATCGTCTAGCTCTAAGGGAGAATATATTGTCCCTGGTTTGGCTTTAACTTTCCCTGGGGATTTCAGCTGTGGATTTGGCTCTACAACTCTCTTGTTTTTGTAGCTCTCCACCTGGTTTTGTGTCGGTACCATCTCCTGTTGTGTCACTGGTAAGTCTACTGGTTTTGGGTTCCCTAGATATGCCTCAGCTATTAAGTAAGAAGAGGGTGGCTGATTCAGATTTGGCTACCATAAGCAAGAGGACCTATGGGGACAATGAAGATAACCTAAGCTTGGTTAAGTATGAGCTTGATTTTAATCTGGTGTTGGCACTTGAGCACTCGGGTGGTCTCCTGGTGGTGTCTCCGGCTAAAAAGTGTAGGTCGAAAAATAAGAAGAAAGTATCGATAGAGATGGCTAGGGAGAGCTTGTTAGTCAAAGGTCCTAAGAGAGCGAAGTAGAGCTCATTTAGGGCTCGGGTGGCGTCAGAGTGTAAAAGGGGTGCAATGCGGTTTTTTTCTGGCATCTGAGGGGTCGGGGTTGTAGGTGATGACTGAGGTGTTGGAGGATGAAGTTTTGATGCTGGAGGTACTAGTTTCTGAGGTGGTGTGAGAGGTGACTTATGTGTCACTGCTGATGGAGTAAGCTCAGCAGGTTTGTGTTTGAGGTCCCTAGAATAATGAGTTTTTTGTTCTAGGATTTTTTAGTTTGCTTATGTTTTGTTGTTTCTTTTTGGTTCTCTTGTTACCTGTTACTTCTTGTGTCGACCGAGCCTATGGGTTGCAATATATGGATTATCTAGGTTTTTCTTAGATAGTTTCGCATGATTCATTATCTAATGGAGCCCGTGAGGGCTTCTCATGTTCATGTTGTAATCTGACTTTCAATTCTTAATATATCTCTGACTAAAGCCCCTATTATAAAAAAAGAACCAAAATAATAATTAGTAGTATTAATAAATTATTATTTACACTTAAAATAAATTTTATATTATTTATAGATATACAATCTTCATATTATAAAAGAAAAAATATATTTTATATCGGGCCAGGCCGTGGGCCTCAATTTATCATGCTCGGGCCGGACCAGGACCATGGGCTCATTTTTCTAGGCCTGGCCCATTAGGATAACATGCTCGTGCCTGTTGGACTATTAATGTGCTCGTGCCGGACCTCTTTTAGACTTGTCGTGTTCGTGCTTTACAACCCGTTTGCCACCTCTAATTGTTGCTAGCCCTCCAATCCTCATGGTATGATACTTCGGCATAAATACGTGCCACTTATTTGATATCTATGCTATTATTAATTACGCGTTAGTTGCATATCAAAAATCACTAAATTAATATATCAATGAAAATATCTATTTCTCTAAAAAAAGAAGCATTTATATGATTATACTTAAATAGTACTATACATATGATAATATTTGAATTCAATTACCTAATAAAGTTCATTAATATCATTGATTCATCTCTTAAAAAAAAGGAAATATAATCGGTAAAATTGGTAACACAATCCTATGATTTGGCAAGATATATTATATGGAATTGAAACTAATTTTTTTTATTTACTGCATGACATATATGATTAATGCTACAAATTTTAGGTCTAGCTCTTATTTTATGTAATTATAAATTAGTGTGGTCAATTAAGCATATTCAGAATTTATAATATATAGATGTCCATCAGTAGTATAATGTTGAACGCGCTTAGTGTTGCCTCGTTAAAAACCTTGTCTGGTAATAAAAATCATGTGGGAAAAAACAACTCTGGTTGAAGAAGAAAAAGAGTGCAACGCGCATATGTTTTGGTAGCATACTTCTGATGCTCCACTTGATGAGAATCTCTCCCTGATTGTTGCAAGCTTCATATGTCGTAAACAACAGTTTTGATTTGTTTATCATTGAAGTGAGATCTTGTGTGTTTTGCATACAGGGGTTCATCATAAGATTATCATACCTAAAAAGTTAAAGCAATAGAAATATAGTTGTACAATATTTAATAGGTCTTACCTCATTCTGTAAAGTTAGAAACAACCTCACAAGTTGAAATTCAGCACCATGTAAGTATGTAATAGCTAAACAATAGAAGCTAATTAGCACACTTAACTATATATGGTTCGAAACATTAAAAAATCAGCATGACATACCCAACCATTCATATCTTGATTTATTGATATGCTGTCAAGACCCACCCGGAATAGCTAGGCCGTATAGCAAGATATTGTGTGCTTTGGACCTCGCCTCGTAATTTTGTTCTTTGGTTACAACCCAAAATGCGTCACAATATGGGGATGTATGTTTGCAACATGTTAGACACATCTCTAGTCTTTTCTTGGGCGAGGTGGGATCTCACATCACAGTATGTGTTAAATGTTGGAGACATACTGGAGGCACTTAATGTAAAGAAAAAATAATTGTGCTCTTTTGGAGCCATCATTCACATATGTAATTCAAACTTCAGGTTCGGTCTTATAATGTTAGAACTATAGGCTCTCATAATGTTAACTTCAAGTTAATTGTTGCTCGAAATTTCAGGCTCGAGTAACTCTCAAGTGAAACTTCAATTTAGTTAATATTCATTGATATTTCATACTCAAAGCTTCAAGTTTGAGTTTCTTGGTGTTAGAATCCCGGTAATTCTTATAAAAAAATAATATTTCACTCGCAATTTAAATGTTCGGGATATGGAACTGCGGTCCTTATGAGGAACAATAAAGTTAGAAAAATAAGCATATTACTGATCGTAAATGTAAAATAAGAGAATTGTAAAGAACCAAATAAATAAAAATCACATTGGAAACTTCTAGTTTCATGGGTAAAAAAATATACCAAGAACTTCTGGTCTTGTCAACTTCCCCAAATTTAATTATCTTGTTTCTCTCCTCTAGTTAAACAAAAACACAACATCAAAGTAAAATGAGAAACTATATGCTCTCATTTTATGAGGCATCATAACAGATATGTATGTCAACCATTATGTAACTTGAGAAACTACTGGCCCTCGTTAATTGCATAGGCTTTAGCCAAATCTATAGGCATGATTGCACTATATATGTGGTTACATAATATCTCCATTTATGATATATCTCAAAATTTAGAACTTAAGGTTCTTAATTTGTATAAGCTCATGCAAGAACCAAATCATTCGAAACTATAGATTTGAGGATGAGACATACTAGAACCCTTTTATTTTAGATTTACTCAAATTTTCTTGTTCGAGTCTACATAATTAGAAGCTTCAGGTTCTAGGAGTGGGTGAACTTGAGGTTCACACATAATTATTAGCATATGGGAGATTGCATGCTTATTTTCGTGAAATATCACGTTGATGAACTTCTGGTTCATGACATTGTATGTCTCAATAGACTTAATGGTTGTGTAATATAAACCAGATAATAAGTTAACCAACCTTTTCAATTCGCGCCTTTGGCTGTAGACATTAGAGAAATACAAAGATATTCCACAATTGTCATTTTTGGTATTACCATAAAATCCATTCACAAATATCCTTGAAACTTAGTAAATTCCTTCTTGATATAGAAGAGTACAGAGTCTCTTCAATAGACAATTGAGTTTCATTTGGAAGACTAATGTGGGATCTTCTGGAGCCTTAAACCAAATTGGCAGTACTAAATAAATGGTCACATTAGTTGAAGAAGGTACTAGATGGAGAATTATTTTCCATCACAGAGATTGTGTGTGGTGACACTGTCAGCAAGACAAATATATTCTCAATTTTTAAGTTGAGCGTGTTCATGATTCATTTCATATATACCTTTTCAATCAAAAAAAAGTGAGATGATGAAAATAACTAATTAACTCGTAAGGATACGATAAGCTCTATCAGAAAATTAGTGAAAAACAAACTTTTGTATGTACATTGTACATGATCGTCAGTTACTAAACCAAAACTAATAATGAAGAAATTACTAGATGCAAAGCATGTAATACTTTGAAAAGAGTTGAAGATACTCTACCATGACGGAAGATAAAAACTATTTCATTATCACATAATAAAAGTGAAATTAAGAATTGTCATTACACAATAGTGAGATAATGGTGATAGATATCATGATAATAAAGAAGTTATTAATAGCAACAACATATAATAAAAAGGGTAATATGAAAAGTCATTAAAAAATATCTAATCACATCATGGTAGTAAAAGTGAGTTAATTAAATCAATAACTCATACATCAATTTAATAAATCTCACATAATGCTACTAAAAGAATGCTAATAGTCACATTAATATGGTTGCAACTAATGTTCATCACTACAACAATAATAGCAATAATCAAATATCATAATTTCATGTTAAAGACACCATTGTTGATAGACTTAAGATAATCAGAGTCAAGACCATTGTCGGTCACATCAACATGTTTTCAATTTCCTAATATTTTCATTAACATGTGTCTTATTGTCCACAAATTTTCGAATTTCAGTGGAATGATGTCAAATGGCTCAAAAGAATTTCAATTGAATTTAACTCGATTAATTGCCTTTGTTAGATGGCTTCGTAGAAAGTCACGAAATGTTATGGTATGCGTCAAAAATGATTACTATAGCCATAACAAGATCCATATTAGAAGGCGCAAAGCGTCCATTTATATCATACTCTTGAATGTTTGATAGGCGAAACGCCAAAGCTTGTCAAAACTGAAATGAATCTTTCACCAATAGATCGATACTCGACTTTTAGACTCTTGTCAATATGATAATGCAAAAAGAATTATATATTTGACATGATATTGTCCACATGTCTTATTGCCCAATACGATGGCAACCTTGAGGTTAATTTCGGCCTCAAGGACCTGGCGTAAATAATTCTTGTCAGAAATCATGAGCATCAAAATGAAACTTTGTTAGAGCTTCAGGCTCATAATATATTTCATGTAGGAACTCAGATTTTTTATCTAAGTTAATAATATACAACAAGCTCATACAAGATTGATCGTGGCCTTAACTCTTATGCAATGAGCTTGCATCATGGAACACATCGATCATCATAGATCCAAATATGTTGTTCAGAACTTCAAATACATATCACCATCGAAACTTCAGGTTCGAATCTAGTGAACAATGAAGCACATTTGTATGCATAAACTTCATGTTTATGTAAACAATTAGAATTGCAAATCTAATGCAATTTTGAACTTTAAGTTCATAATCTCGAAACTTCTTGTTTGATTATTATTAGTGAAACTTCAGGCTTACTAATATAAGCAATTGTAATAATAGAATTGAGCAATATAAACAAACATACATGTGGACAAATTATGAAAATTTAGATATGAAAAAGAAACAAGAGGTGAAAACTCATAGATCATGAGTGTGGAGAATAAGCAACAAAAGTTGCACCAACATCTCGTAGATCATCATGGAGTTCATAGAACGAATGAGCGAAAACGTGCTGATAATGTGTTATAAACTGAAGAATAAGATAATGAGAAGAACAAAATGTATGAGGATGAAAAAGTATATTATTATGTGTCATATGCCTCGTTTATATAGAGGTAAAGATTACATAATAAGTCCATATACTATTCTGATAATGCATATAAGTCCTTGAATATGAATGGACAGACACTTGATTGTAAATATTTACAACATTAAGATAATTTTTTTCATTGTCTATGAAGGAAATTAACCAAAATTTTCTTTATAGTTCATTGTTCTAATTAAATTATGAAATCATTTTCTTGAAAATAAATTTTTGGTTTGAAAAAAAAATATATATATATATATATATATATATTGACTTGATTGACTACGGTCCATGAGTAAGTAAAATGAGTTTTCAAATAAAACGATTTTTATGGATTTTGCGATTATGAACTTTAAAATTGTAAAGGTGGAGTGTATGATTATTGATGAGAATATTCATGCCTTGTTGATTATTGATGGTTGATCTATCTTTTGTTATGGTGTGAAGATTTGTTGGTTGACCTATAATATATCATGTGATAGATTGATATATTATTGTATGTTTGAAGATAAGTTAATGTCGTGTGTGACTTGTATTCGTATCTATGTGATGTTAAATCCTCTTTAATGATGAGATCTAGTCTTATGTGGTGGTTTAGATACTCGTTAGTAGCGAAGGAATTTATTACGGTGTGGCAGTTAGGTGCTCCTTAATTAGTGATGAAGAGATCTATTATGGTGTGACAGTTTAGGTCCTCCTTAGTGGAGAAGAGATCTGTTCTGTTGTGACAGTTTAGGTCCTCTTTAATGGCGAATGGATCTATTCCGGTGTGAGATATTTCTTAGGAATTGATAATGTAGATTTACGAATGGTGGTTTTTACTTGATTTTGAGTTTTGTTTTCTTTGTTTGTTGTATCTAAATTCTTTGGTTTTAGGTAAATTCTGGAACTATGTTTATTGTCGGGATTACCATGAATTTTATTGTGATTTGAATTGCGATTTATTGAATTAGTCTTTTGATAAGTGGTAAAAAATGTACACATGCGTCTGCTATTACTTAGCTATTTGGTATAATATAAACCTAACTTGATCTAATTATCCTAATTCTTTATTTATTGGTATGATGATGAACTTGAGCTTGAAAAGACCAAAAAGGAGTTGGACGTGGTTTGTCTAACGGCAACTAAATTTGACTTTGATCAAGGTAGTGATTGGTTTAATTAGGATAAGTAAGAAGATGCCAAGCACGTGCACATCTCGTCCTCCACTTATTTGAAGATAGTTAATTTACTGTTGCACCTCCTCTTCAGTGGTCAAGCCGAGCCAGCCCACCCTTTTACAGAACAGCTCCAATTCTCCCAAACTCTTTGGGCTCTTTCAAGTCATCGGAAAGGAAGGTCTAATTGAAATTGATTCCCCTTATGGATAGAAGATGTGCCTGCGTGAAATCCGGGAAAGCTCATCGGGTTGGATATTGACAGAGGGTTGCTGCTGAAGGTATAAAAGGGAGGGCATGTATGTTGCGCAACTTTTTTTTCTCTTTTTCTTGTGGAATCCCGTCAACCTCGGTTGTACTCCTCAGAACTCATATTTATTTTTATTGCTTTCAATTTCTATTATGCAGAACTAATCTAAGGCTATGGGTGAAATCTTAGATTGCTTATATAATATTTATTAGTTTGGTTCGACTAAGAACTTCAATTTGAATTCAATTTTATGATGTTCATCATAATTTTTGCTTCTACTCTTTAGTTTAATAGATCAATGTTTGATAATCTATTTCATAGGTTGAATCATGTTTTTTTATTGTTTAGTAAAAATATCCATGCTTTTGAGACTAAACTGTTAAGCAGGTTGATTGATAATTTAAGTGAAATTGTATCTTGATAGGTTGTTGCCATAGGGTACAGGTTATGCTTGAGGAATTCCTATGAAATTATTTGTTTTGTGAATATGAAATATCTAGATTGAATTTATCTTTAGAGTCAATTTTGTTGAATAAGTTTCAATGAAAGAGTTGAATTAATATAATTGCGTAAGTGATTTAAGGTGAAACCCCGAATCTTAGTGTTTCTCATAATTAAACTTTCTTTCAAATTAAACTCACTTAATTGTTTACTATTTCAGTTTACAATCTTGTGTACTTTTTCATTGCTCTCGGCGAAAATGACACTCGTACTTCGAGACTATACTACTGCGCGACTTCTGCACTATAAATGTTAGCAGTTAGTTAGATCTAGCCTACCATTCACCTCCACCTTCATTAACAACAGTCAAGAACACCAAGAACATCTAAATATCAACCTAGACAACCAAAACCCAACGCCAATCACCACTAAAAATAACCCAGCAGAATCTCGAACACATATACCCCAACCCTAACCCAGAAAATGACCAAAACATGAACAAACCCAGAGAATCTCCCAAACTCAAAGCATACCAAACTGAAAACGTAAAATTCTGAGACAAAAATGAAAACTCGATGTCGAAGAAGAACACAGGAAAAAAATGATAAATCTAGAAGAAAAGATTTAACTCCTTTCTGATTAACACTTGGGGGACTACATTTGGAGGCAGAGATCCAAGCTCAGAGCAGTTGAAAGTGTTTGGGCAGTGGAGTTTGAAAAATGAAAATGTGAGAAGAAGAAAGAAACCATAACCTTCGCCACCACTTATATAGCAGAAACGAAGGAACGACAGTCGTTTCGTGTTTTTCCAACAACCGTCATGATCAGCACAAAGCAGGTAACTCCCAAGCCAAGAAGCCCCTCTTAGACTGGGGATTTGGGAAACTTGTAGGCACATATGTCTAACCGGCACACTTTGGTAGCACATAGACTGACCACAACCATTGAACCCCCTACAACCAGAACATGTGCCAGCAAGGCAGCAACATCACCTGTAGATAGCAACAACCCTCTACCGAAACAGATTTGGGACACGCCTTCATGTGCGGCCCCAGTGTCACCTCCTGAAGCAGCAATGTGGCAATTGTGACTACACTAGTCCCACATCGAAGAGGAGGAGCCCCTGTCGATAGTCTATAAATAGTAGATGTTTCTCACCTCATTAACTACGTAATTACTACTTACCAACTGTTATAATATCAACATCAATACTGATTCATATACTCGAGAGTCAAAGGCTGCCCTTTGGCGATCTAGACTTTTGAGTAACCTTGTGTTCTTGTTGACATCTTAACAGGAGGGAGCAGAGTACGCTATATATCAAACAAATACTCACGATGTCCTTAGGCCACTATTCAATTGTATCAACAAACACATTGTTGGTTTGCAATTCCTAAAAGTCTAAAACTCAAAGGATCTCATGATTAAATAACCAAAGACAATGTTCAAGGGTAAACTTAACGGACTAGTGGAAATCAACTAAGTCCATGCACTAGTTCTGGCGCATCGTTATTTTCATCAATGTAATTGTTTGCAAAAAAATAGTCGATTCTTCCATCAGCTAAATTATATATGCAAATCACACAATCACCAGAGCTATTTCACGCTTCATATATGTAATCTCCACCACTGACTGATTGAGTCCATTGAAAACTTTGTCGTTCAATACTGTTGACATTGAATTTTGATGATGGAATCGAGTTATGTCAACCAGGGCGTGGGAATCTATATGGACTTATAAAGATTGTCTGGTTTTTAAAAGTAGTCTCTGCCAATTCAGGTAAGAAGCCAACACCTAAAATAGAGCATCTGAATTCTGCGTACGGTCGTAGGAATGTTTATCACTACCAAAATACTAATCCCATATAACCAATATCTCACCTTTGAAAGAGATCGCGATCGATGATGACCAACGAAGGTTGAGAGGGATAAATTTATGAATTAGGGGACTGGGTAATAACTCAACGAATTCAGTTCGGGATATGCTAGGTGAGAAAAGTTTTGTTGGATGTAAGTTTATTCGTGAGTTGTGATGGGTTTAACAAAGGGTATTATAGGAAAGTTGCTAGGTTTACTTGGCAAATTTATAATTTTCTTGGGTGTATTAAGTCTTCTGGGTCTACTTAAATATTTGCTAGATACATTTAACAGCACCAACCCATATCATAAATGTATGTGGTCATGGTAATTTTCAGATTCAATTTTGCCCACCTCCTCATTTTGTTGGTGGTACCACCACTCAATATCATGTAGGCATGTGTCTCAAAACTTATTTATGGTTAACTATGGTTAATGTTAATAACCAAAATTTTGTTTATATTTTATTATTTAATTTTGCCTTTAATTATCCTCTATCTAGCTCCTAAACCAATTTAATTATCTTCCACCTTATCCTCCATCAACCTTTGACATTTTGTGTGGTTATAACCTTTCACATTTTGTGTGGTTACAACCTTTCACATTAGTGAGGTTACATCATTTCACATTATGTAAGATTACATCTTTTCACATTATGTGAGGTTATAGCTCATAAAATTAAATAATTCAATAGAATATACAAAGTCCATAATGCATGGTTTCAAGTAATTAGTCATATTTGGGTGACTATTTATCATTCACCCTATAACCCATTTAAATTTCTCATTTAAATTGGTTAAATAAAATGGTTATTTCCACCATTTACCAAAAAATCCTCATATGAATGAAATAGGTAACCAAAGACTCGATAAACTTGGTGATATATTTTTACGGTCGAAACCTGCATACAATAGATAGGTTTTACCCTTTGAACCTTCTCTTGTGAAAGTATGATGACATTACTAAATAGACAGTAAACGTGATGTATTTGAATTGTTCGTCATTTGTATAAATGATAACATACATCACATAAGAGTCTTCCTAATGCTTTACAGTTCTCATTATTATGTCTATTTTGACCCTAGACATGCACCTGGTTCAGTAAGAGTTTGTGAATTATACCCTAAACAATTCCCTTATAAGCGGTCACACTTCTCTCTTACATATGTGATTTATTAATTAAGAGTAACCCGTATTATTCCCTCAAATTTCTAACGCATAAGAATCATTAAAAGTTTTTGTTTATCCTCATTCTTTACAAGCATCACTGTTTAATTTCATCATAGGAATGGACATGGAAAAATCCCCACAGTGATCCGACATTGTTTCTATAGTTTGGTTGTCCCTTTTGAACCTAGATCTTGGGATCTCCAGTCAGCTAGGTTGGATGTCTACTGTAAATATTTTTATTCATATGTTTTAGTCACATCCCCTCAATGATTTATCAACAAACTCTCAATTTAACCTTTTGCTTAGCGGATCCTCAATTTTGTCATTTGACTTCACATAGTCAACAAAGATACTTGGAGTAGAGAGTAGTTGTTTAATAGTTGGACAAATTATTGGTCACTCCAGTAACTTTCGTGTGCTTGACAGTTTACTCCATTAACTTTTAAATTCGACTGATCACTCCATTGACTTTCTGATTTAATACAATTAGGTCCACACTAACGTCTCCGTCCAAATCAGGGGTTAACTAGCTGACATGGCAAGGTCATATACATGTGACTTGGCATGCTGAATAGCCACGTGGATCCACATTAGATTATAAAATTACATATATAACCCTAGTCCATTACACCCTTATCTAAAACCTGTAACCCAGCAAAAAAATACCCCTCTAACCTAGCCCCAAACCACCAAAAACCTAATCTAGGACCTCTCTAAGAGGTTTTCATTCATACAATTTGGGACCTCTTCGTACAAAGCATTCTCTCTTCAGTCTCCACAAACCTACATTCATTCATAAAATTGAAGTACAAAAGTGCATATATCCTTGATCATAACGTGAAGCATAAAAAATGAGAAACCAATATTGACCTACATTCACAATAGACCAATGTATTTCATCATCAACAAACTCTCCAGCATGTATTATTTGTTTTGCATTCTCTTTAGCTTTTCTTCACCTTCCTCATCATCATCTACATCATCATCTCGCCCATATTGATAATACTCATCCCTTGCTGGATATTATCTCATGTCTTCATCCTCCTCATCACTTTTTCATTCTCACTTTCTAATTCACAGCCACCATATAATTGAAGTTGATCCATATAATCAATCTCTATATCGAGATGATCATCCCATTCATTTGCTTGCACACTTGAACATCCAATTCCTCCACTAGAAGTATGATTTCGGCTTCTATTATGGTCTATTAGATTATTTTTGAATTTTTCTTTCTCAACAACCTTCTGCTTTCCCTTAACTTTTGGACCAACCTCACTAATAGTGCTTGCTTGAGTAGGCATAGTCTGCTCAACATCTCTAATCACAATTCCTTTACTGCTAACATGTCTTGGTTCTTCAAAAAACACACCTCAACTGCCAGCTTGGCTAAACAGTATGCAAGATTCTGTCTTTGGCTTCAAATTCTACCCACTGAACTCCAACCAAAATTACTAAACCCAAACCTAAACACAACAAACAATGAATCAAAATGATTCAATATCTGATTTGGACACCCAAACTCAAAACCATGTTCGTGAGCTACAACAAAAACGATTTTAAACAATAGCATCATATCTGAATTCAAATCCGCTATCTAACCAAACAATTCAAACTTCCAACTATAATCCGATATAAGAATCATAATCAATATCTCGGAAACAAGAATCAAAGTAAAGGGAGTTGATATAACCAAAAAACAAATTGAAATCAAGCTAGAACAAGAATTGAATCTACCTTTAATCGAAATGAAATTGAAAGGGGGTTATACTCTCTCTACTCGTCTCTCTAGATACCCGAAGTATAGAACATATTGTAATTAGGGATGCTAGTGTTCCACCCTTCTTCACCTCTTTAGGAACCCAGACATCTAGGTTCATCACCATGTCGCTGCCTTTAGATGTAAGGTGCAGGTTCTATTACAAATGGAGAAGGTTTTAGACTATACAAAGCAGAGCTAGGACGATTGACGAAGAGGCCGACGAAGTCTACGCCTCCAAGAATGAGACACCTCGTCTTCTCATATCATTCCACCTCGGGAGATCCCAGATTGGGTTTGTAGTGGTTTAGGGCTGGGTTATAGGCTTATATAAAGGTGTAGGGTTATATATGTAATTTTATAATATGATATGGATCGAAGTGGCTATTCAGCCTCCCAAGTCACATGTATATGACCTTGCCACGTCAGCTAGTTAACCCCTGATTTGGATGGAGACGTTAGTGTGGACCTAATTGTATTACATTAGAATGTTAATGGAATGATCAGTCGAATTTGAAAATTAATGAAGTAAACTGTCGAGCACACGAAAGTTAGTAGAGTGACCAGTAATTTGTCCTTAATAGTTTTATGTCTTCGACAAATATGTATTGACATACAATTATAATGTCTTGATATGTGTCTTGCCAATTGCAGATTGACTACTATAATATAAGCAAATTGCAGACACAAGTTTTATCCATCTTGGAATATCCTTATAATCTGGCATAGCCATCATATATCTTCCCAACATTTGTCAAATACGATAAACTCTGACTCCATAATGAATCTGGTTATAATTGTACATGTCTATAGGATTTCTAGGACACAGCTGCACCACTTAGTGTAAACACACAACCACTAGTGAATTTAAATCTTTCATGTCAAATATCTATTTTGCATCAATGTATCCATCTAGAACAACTTGGATAATTGTTATAGTGCAACCTATAACTTCAAGTATACCTTAAGTACTTGAGTACTCTTGCAATTGTTTGCCAAATGCATATCTTGTTCTCAACATAAGCTATGTCTAGTATTGTACAATTCATTAAGTACATCAAGCTTCAACAACTATGAACTATTTAAAAGTTATTACTAAATCCTTTTAGTAATTCTAATCAAACACTACAGGTAAGATGATGAGGTTTTAGTGGAGCGTGACCCACTTAAGCACATTGCCTCGATGGTTCTTGCCTAGACATCGTTTCCAATTGAGTAAGCCTACTTGAAAAGATGATAACCTTCATTTCCATAGTTCATATGAAGCTTTGTTTTCCCCTTTTGGACACCTTATCTAAAAGGTCATTGTCCATTAAAGTGACATCTTCCCACATTTCGGGGGTCACAAATCATTGAGTATATTTTCAACATCATATTTATAAAGAACCAATTTCTCTATTCTCCTATTGTTGCTTTTCAGCAAATGCTCACAACAATATTTTGTATTGTTATGGATAAATATGATAATATATTTATTACAAGTTCTTGATGTATTAATCTCAAAACACATATCACTATAGATTAGATCAAAGAGTTTTCAACGTTCTTTCTTTGAAAGATGATCTTGTAAGTTTTGTCTCAAAACGAGTTTAACTTGTTAATTAGCGTCTTCGCAAAGCAACGTAATTAACATATTCTAATCTTTCATGTCAAAAATGAAAGACCCAAACATATAGGTGGAAAAACTAGCTTTATCAATTTCCGTTACAATTGTCATATAAATAATCCACCACCCATAGCTCTATTTTATTTGTGGACAAAACATAATCATCATTACCAAGTCTAAACTTATACAGATTTTAGGAACATACAATTCTTTATTTAAAATAAATTTCTTTTCAAAGATCATCTCCTGAATACTTGGCTTGGTCATACCACAGCTTAAGGTCTCTTATTCCACAGTCATAATTCTTGACTTCTATCATACCTTGTCCGTCATACATGTCCTCATCGGGTGGACTTTCCTTCTCGAAGTCTATTGCTTATTTAGAATCTTGGATGCTCGGTTTCATTATGTTAAGTTCGAACCATCTTAGATAAAAATATATGTTAATTACAACCTCTTTATTTAAAGTGGAAAACCCTTTGATTCTGATGGAAATACCAAATTGGAGGGGTGTGTGTGTTTGTTTGTTTTTGTGGCTTCACCCAGAATTTTGAATGGGTTGCCTCTGTACCGTCGGGGAAGGGATTGCCTCTGTACCGTCGGGGAAGGGATCAAGTCATTCGTAGTTCAAGATCCCTAACAAGTGAATGACTCATTGGAGGGCTTTGATTTTGAAATGAGAGTAGTGTTTGGATTTGTATCTGAAGGCGTATGAGCTATGAAGCGAGACTTCAAAAGATCCGAGAATTTATTTAGAGTTGTGGTTGCATCCAGATTTAAATCTAGACTATCTACATACCCTGTGAAAGGATCAAACCGATGTAATTCGAAATTTAGAGTGGATTTGAGAATTTGGCTGAAGTCATTTGGACTGAACGATTTTGACTGGTGGTCAGGGATTCTTTTTGGAATGGTGAATTTGTGTTTGTTGACTTGAGAGTCTGATGGCAGGTTCCCTCTCGCCGCCACCGATCGCCACTGATTCATGTTGGGAGAAGTTTGAAAGAAACTCGTTGCCATTCATATATTTTTTATGCTCCTGGACATGATCACTTGTCATTTGATGTCCACCTAAAGAAAAAGCTTCGATTATGCTTCTGTGATTTGAAAAGCATGTGTCTTGTACGCAGGCTCTGAAATCTCTTCCACTGACAGGCTTATTTGAAGAGGTAAGTTTGCAGATGCTTCTTTTTTCATCTTGCCCCATTATTGGCTTGGTAAAATTCTGGTGGCTCACTGTGATGGTCATGGCACTAGTTGCAGATGCTTTCGACCATAGCTTATTGCTTTGCCGATTGATAAGTTTACAAGTCTTTAACTTCCATAAAAGGCAAGAGCTTGACACACCGATATTGCTGTTACTGTGGCTCGTTTTACACAAGAGGCAGAGGCATGGCACCATGGTATTTGCTGTGAGCACATCGACGACAGCCTGCTGAGGTACCAAACTTCTTTTCCCTGCCATTAACTTGAGCTACTCCTTTGTTACGTGACTGTGCCATCGTCTTTGATGTAGGTTGAAGTCAAAGAGACTTTGAGCGTAGAAGCTACTATTGGGACTTTGGCATTTGCTGCTAATAAACAAGGATCACTTCCGGAGCATGTGGAGAGGATTCCTAAGATTTGAGGAAGCCGAAGGCTGCCATTGCTGCAACAAGGAAAGCTTAAATGTCATATAGCTTTGTCAGGTGAACTTTGTTGCGGCTTTTCACTCAGTTGATGCTGGAGCTTTGCTTCTGCCTACTCCCTCATATTTGCTTGCCTTCTCTTTGCTTCCCTCTGCCTGTTCCCATACAAATCTCCTTTGCTTTGCTTGATCATCAAGGGTAAGCTCTAGCTCTCCATTGCTGATATGTCAACTTGGTATCTGTCTTACTAGAGCGCTCCCCTTTGGTGCCTTCATATAGTATATTTTGCCAGCAGCAAAAGAACTTATACTTCATCTCCACTGCTAGCTCCTTTGGTAGAAAGTAAGAGGTGGTTTGAAGTGGTCCTCGAGAATTGAACAACATCTAGGCCATATTGAGCACTTTGGGGAGGTGAAAACGGTGACTAAAGCCGTAACAGAAGTTGCTGCTGACTTTTTTTTGCTGCTGGTCTGAGACTTGAACCGGTCGCCGGAGCATTATTTGAGAGATAGAAGTAGACATTGAGGCTTTCAAAACTTTGAGGGTGACATAGAACTTCTCGAGGCTTGTGGTGTTGAGGCCTTAGAACCTTGATGATGACATAGGAAGATAAAGATCTGCAAATAAAACAAAGAAAGTTGGACAAAGAGAGCTCCACCTATGTGATCTGCTTGATGGTGTCCTGCTCTTCTTCTTCTTCTATTCTTCCCTTCCTCGTCTCCTCTTCTGTGTGAGACTTCTGCTGGTATTGCTACTTCGTCTCCTCTACTTGCTTCTGCCTCTAAAGCTCTCTTCTGTTTGCCTTCGTCTACTCCTCTATTAAATTTTTAGTTTTTAATATTTTAAGTTTTATATTATCTTATTATATATTCGTTTTCAAATATAAGCTCTAACATTTTAAATTCGTTTATATATTCCCAATACATTACATATATCTCAATTGGTTATTTAACATACAAATAAATTCTTATTTGAATTGTCAAATAATATTAATGTGTATCAAGTAATTATGACTGTGTATTTAAAACCATTCTTTTTAGTGTAATTAAAAAAATATTTAGCTTTTTATAGAAAATAATTAAATATAATTATCCCAGTTTCCTCCTTGCTCTTGCAGACACATTTCTATACCTTATCTTCCACTTTTCTCTCCATTCTCTTCTCTCGAAGTCTCAACATAGATCTGACTGACAACCTAAGGGCACTCAAGGCTGCTCCAAAGCCAAGCAAAACCTATGCTTGGGCTTGGGTTCGGTTCTTCATTTCTGAAGGAGACATCAGATTCATCAAGGAAATCATTTCCTCCATATATCGATTCATGTAAGAAAGTTCATCTCTGTAAGTAGCTTTCTATGCCTCTCATTAAGAATGCAATAATGCTCTAGTTGTAGAAGCCATTCGATATTTAGATAATGAAGAACTCGTGTAAGATAGTTAATACTCGTTGTTGGGTTTTGTTGCTGTCGTAATTATTGCTTAAACTATATGTTGTTGGTGTCAAGAACTGTGTTGGGTTTAAAGTTTTAGTCTTTGGCGTATAGGGAATCTCTGTATCAAGCTATCATTCCTGGGTTGTCTGACGACTTGGCATTGAGATGTCTAGCAAAGCTGTCTCATGGATACCATGGACTGGCGGAAACTGTTTCGAAGAAATGGAGCGATTTGATCAGGAGCTCGGATTTTGCCAACTATAAAGCGAGAGAAGGATTGTGTGGAAAATGGTTGTTTGTTCTGACTGAAGGCTCCAACAATGAGTGGTTTGCTTATGATCCTGAGGCTGATAGGTGGCATCCTCTGCCAAAGATTCCATCTGTTCATGCTGAGGGGAGACACTATGGGTTTTCATGTATTAGTGTTTGCAATCGGTTTTTTGTGATTGGAGGGTCCTATTCTCGGGATAATCCTGCATTACCCCATCAGAGGCCTTTGGTAACAAATGAGGTCATGCAGTTTGATCCGTTCAAGAAACAATGGACCAATGTGGCAAGCATGATTACTCCCCGCTCTAACTTTGCATGTAGCGTTGTATCTGGTAAAATTTATGTTGCTGGGGGACGTAACTTATCTTGCACCAGAGGGCTTGCTCTTGCTGAGGTCTATGATCCAGTTGCTGACAAGTATGTTTTTATCATTAGCCCTTTAAACATTAACATCAACTGGTTATTCCATTTTACTTCCTAAACAAAAGCTTTGCATGTTTCCGTGCTTGCTATAGTATTTCTGAACATTCTTTTTGAGGGGAGAAGCAAGGTTTGCTAACTTGCATTTCTAATATTCCCGACTTTCTTGTAAGAAGTCTGTCCTGATCTTGCTGACAGCAAATAGTAGTGTGCCTGTATAAATATTGCTCTTATATATGTTCAAATTCTATCTTACATAGTGAATTTGTTCCTAATTTGGAAGTTTGTTTTAATAATAAATGTGTAAATTGCAGATGGGAGGAGGTGCAAGCAATGCCCCATGCTCAGATGGACTGCCTAGGCTTATCCTACAAAGGAAAATTTCATGTTCTTAGCGACCAAGTAGGCCTGCCAGACCAAAATACCTGTGAGGTGTTTATCCTATCTGATGGAAAATGGTGTACAATAGAAGACATTTGGCCTTTCTCAAGGGCAATGCAATTTGCAGTTCAGGTGATTGGAGATGATCAAGTGTATACTGTTGTAGATTGGGGTGAGAGCTTGATTAAAACAAGAGACACTGAAAAGGGAGAGTGGTACACCATAGGCTCAGTTCCATCTGTGGTTCTTCCTGATCACTGTCGGCAACTGGAGGCCTTTGGTTATGGTTTTACTGCCTTACAACATGAATTATATGTCCTAGGAGGAAAGGCTCTCAAGTGGGAACAATCAGGTCCTGGGAGGTTTGACATTGTGAAGTTGGATTTGGTCAGGGTTTGTAACCCCTTGGTTAAGCCTTTGAAATGGAGGGAAACTAGACGCATGATTGGGTCAGCTCGTGGCGCTGTCATAGGGTGTGCATCTATGGAAGAAGAAACTTTAGGCGACCAAGGTAAAGTATTATGCTTGAAAAATTGATGCATATCGTATGCATTTTGGGCCTGTAAGATTGACATTGACTGAAGTTTGATTACAGTAATATAGTGCCTGTGAAGAACATAGTGGAATGATGCATGTGGATGATATAATGTAATATACATTTATACTCAAACTGTTCCCCTCCCTTCTGGACATCTAGCTCTTGAAAAGATTAAACACAGTATGAAATGGAGCTATAATGAAACAATTTTTGTGGATAGGAAGATCATTGATAACTGTAGAATGTCAGGTTAACAGGGATACTTGCATTCTTCAATGCTGTATGGTTGTCATGTCAATCCGATCCTCTAGAGGAATAAATAAACTCTGCTGTGGAGTGAATCACCAGTTATTTAGTAAACAAGTAGTGAAACCTCATAATGTGACATGATTTTATGTGGAGCGAGCAACATGACGAAGTATCGCTCTGATTAGAAATTCTTAGTCTAGAGGAGATAAAAATCATAGAACACTTATCGGCACTTTTATACATTTCAGGTATTATTAGAACTCTTACCATTGTAACAAGTCTGGTGCTTTATACTGATTTGAAGCATGTGTTTAATCTCATGCATGCTGTTCATATTCATGACATGCTTATAGGGTCACAGACTCGGTATTGTCTCTCATTTTCCATTTCTGCCTTGGTCTGATATCATTTTTATAATATGGTTAACCATACTGTTAGTGTGTCAGTGATTAGAAACTGGTAATGTATACATCTTATTTTTTCCAGGTTTTATTCTGTTGGGGAAGTCATCCTTTCAGCCCTACCGAATCCGTACCATGTCATAGTCAAAACCAGGATCATCACCTTGCTTTGAGGAGTCACTAGCAAGTAGAGGTACAGGGCAAAGTAAAGCTTCCACTACACCAAAGACCAAGGTCGAAGAAGCGGCTGCGCATTTACAATGCTCCACCCTCACCAGGAGTTGTATGAAAAGAATCTTGTACTGTACTCTTTCCCAAAGGGGTGTAGTTAGAGGTTTTTTGTTGTAGTTTCTTCTGCTTTTCTTCTTCTCCATAAAGTTTTTTCTTCTTTGATTAAGGTAACCCAAATGCTTCTCGGCCTAGGTTATTTGTTGATCGGATAACATCATGAATGTTACAACTAGCTTATTGTGATTTGTGAACTAACTCAACTTCTCATATAACTTATATCATTAGACTAAATGATATTTAAACTTCTCGTCTAGTTTTTTCTTTTTCAAATGTGTCCAAACGAAAGAAAATAAATTATAAATATAATTATATTGATATGGAAAATAAATTAAAACCTGAGTAGAGAAAAGGAGAAAGAAAGGCGAGCTACTCACTCTAACGTGAAACAAAGGATCTGTCTCTCTCTCTCTCTCTCTAACACTCTGAAATACGAAAAAGAGCCTCTGAACCAAACCCAGTATGAAAATGGGGAATGGAATACTCATCCACCTTGTCGCCGTTGTCATATTCACCAGAGACTTCCTCCTCACCCGCACCGACTTCAGCCAATGCGACGACGTTTGGCAATCCCCTTGCTTTTTCCAAAACCAGAGCCACAATGACAAGCGCTGCTGGAGCAAACCTGCTATTGATAAGCTCGTCATAATCGTCTTCGACGCCTTAAGGTATGTAATCGTTTCCCCTTTGCATGTAATCAGCCTCAAATTTCAGTCTTTGGTTTTGGTTTTGTTTCAGGTTTGATTTTGTAGCTCCAAGTACTTTTTTTCAAGGTTAGCTTTGTGAATTTGGTTGATTGGGATGTCCTTATAGCACAATTTCTTAGTGTGGTAGGATTCATTTTCTTGATCAGTGCGGTGTCAGATAACTTGGATAGTTTTGTTTGAAGATGTATATCGGTTTATTACATTTGGTATGATCTTGTTGTGCTAGCTTCTTAGTTCTTACAGTAATTGATTATCAAATCAAACTTGGGTCTTTATAGTTTTCGGTTCCTGCATCAAGTCATCGAGTTACTGAACCTTATATTTTAATCTTCTTTTTTTGGCTCAAGATCATGCGGGTCACATATTTGGGGTTGATTCTGGAATGCTGACTACGTCTATAGTTGAAAAATTACGTTTATGGTTGAAAGTTGAAAAATCATGTATATGGGTCACATCATAAAAATCACGTTTAAGATGTCACCAGAATGGTGAAATACGTCTATGGTTGAAAAATCACGTAAATAACCCAAAATTTTTAGATGAGAGTATGTTGTGTTAAAGGTTCGACCAAAATACCTAATTTAGATGCAGATATGAGTGTTTTCGTGTGTTTAGTGGTTATAAGATTAGGGTTGACCCTTTCAATTGAACCCTTATCGTTGTTGGATCGAGTTAAATATTTTACCATAGACATTTTTTTTACAAAAATGATCTTATCAGACGGTCGGATTTTTATATGTGAATTTTAGTCATCGGAATCACAAGAATAGACAACGACACGTGTGACAATTTTGTCAGTAAAGGGTACTTTAATCGACGAAATGCCATCTTCAAAAAATTTTACGAAAAAATTTTCGTCAAAAATTTTGAATTGTTTTCTATATATTTCATCTCTCTCCCCCTCCTCCACCACCGCGGCGACTCCTCCTTCTCCTCCACAGAGGCGCCTCCTCCTCCTCCCTTGTCTGCTTGCTCCCCCACCACCGCGACTCCTCCTCATCCTCCTCCAAGCACTTAGCCGGTGACAACTCCTCGCTGCTCCCACCTCCTCCTCTCGGGGACAGTAGTGGTGGTGACGGAAAAATGAAAATGAAGAAAAAATAATGAATCGAAAGTAAAAGAAATATAATAGGAAGCTGGTTGCAAACTTTAGGCTACGAAATTCGAACTTTAGCCAACGAGTTACAAACTTTAGGCGACGAAATTCAAACATTAACCTACGAGTTACAAATTTTAGATGACGAAATTCAAACTTTAGGCGACCAAATGTCCTCGGTGAAAGTTTACTTGGTCAACCACTTTGACCAATAGGGGAAGTTTCCTGCGACGAAAGGTCGTCGCCTAAAGTCCAAAAATTCGTCGTCTAAAGTCTAGACTTTAGGTGATGAAATGTTTCTTCGTCGGTTAAAGTCCAGACTGTAGGCGACGACTTACATTTATTTAACAGTCCGACGACTGCTTAGCCGACGAAATTATGTAACAAGCTGACGAAAAAATTTCGTCTGCTATAGTTGTTTCTCTGGTAGTTCTTTGAGTTTTTCTCAAAACCTCGTGGATTCAAGTTAAAACCGATTAGTGGATTCTAATCAATTTATCCTTCATATATATCTCTGTTGTGTCACTTGGTAATTAGAGCCTCTGGTGGATTCCTGGTGAGTGATTTATCAATACGATTTAGAAAAAAAAAGTCTACACATTGAAAAAAATCAGAAGAACGACAGATCGACCTCCGATCAGGACAACACTGCTTCGACCCAGTGAAGAAAGCCGAGCCTCGACCTCAGCTACACTGTCTCATTCGACCCAACAACCCACCGATCCGATTAGTATACATCAGTCACCTTAATCTGATTAAAATGTAAATGGAATTGTACAAGCATGGCAAAAACAAACCTCTTATGGAAGAAGTGATGGATCAGGAACAAGTGGTCCATAAGGAGTACAACAATTCGGCGATAGTGGTGGATCGACGACCCACAACGAATATGGGCAGATGTCACAACATGGAAGAAGTGATAACCAGCCAGAATATTAAATGGCAGGATGACTATAAGTTATTTGTATAGCTTTTGTTATTTCATTTATGCATAATAAGTGTGATAGTACTTTTTCTGAGCTCGGAGCTCGACAAGGTTTTGAAGAGGCCAATATTTAATCTTGTAGGTTTTCGTTTTTGTACTATTATTATCATTTTTGAAATAAAATTTAATTATGTGTTAAAATAATTTTACCTGAGTATATTCAATATTATACTCATCATGACGGTGTAATTTTTATTGCTAAAAGACTTATAAAACTGAAGATTAAAGAGAAAATAAAATTGTAACTAAAACTAAAAAATAATATAGATAGAATAAAAACAAAGTCAATTAAAATAAAAAAGACAAAAGTGGAACAAAAAATAAAATAATAAACAATTCACACCATATACGTTACGGTTTGGAAACCATATATGAAGTACTACTACACGAACGGGAAATTTACTTTTGGGGAAATGTGAGATGCCTTACCGTGAAAACATGTGATAAGAGATATTTTGGTTTTTGGCTTACCATGGCAGATGGTCTAATGCATTAAAAAACATGAAAAGAGACCAAAATCTCTCACACCAAAATAAATAGGAAACAAAATCCTTTTTTTGATCATCAAATACTCTAATATTCACACTTCAAATCTTGGTGGACTTGATTTAACATGTGGGCAATGAGCCCGAGTCCGTCTAAAACTATTCTCAAATAAGTCTTGTTTGTTGCTACTTTTGGCTCAAACCTTTTCTTTTGGTGAAAAGCCATTTTCATATAACAGGTAAGCATTTCAGTCCTCCTCACGCTCAGCAATGGCCTGAGCGTGTGCCTCCTCAAGCTCGGTAATGGCCTGAGCGTGGGTCTCTTTAAGCTCAGCAAACTCCTTGACATTAGTAGACTTGAGCTCCACATCCTCCTCTGCATAGGTAGACTCAAGCTCGGATTCGCAGCCGCCCTGGGCATAGGTGAAGCATGCCTATGTCTTGGGCCTCCCAAAAAAAAGGGGTCTTGAAACTTTTTATTATATATATATATATATATATATATATATATATATATATATATATATATATATATATATGTGTGTGATGTTAAAAAAGAGAGATATCAAACAAAAAAGGAGAAGATTTGGTGTAGGGAAAGGGATTTAGGAACAAAAAGATAGAGGTTTTTGTTGCCTCAATAATACATGACTTTAAGAATAATAAAGTAAAAGGAGAGAATAAAGAAATAAATCTGATAGGGACAGAGGGATTAATCGGAAGAAGAAAAACTTCATAACCCAGCAACAGTGGACTAGTGGGAAATTTGGATCAATCGACAAAGTCACAAAGGTATGAACGGCTTAAAAGTCATGAAGAAAGTAGGTATCATATTGCAGTCATGAAAAGTTGGATTGAATTGGTAAAAAGATTGAAATTGAAGTTAAGAATTGATACAAGTCTGCAAGAACAAATCAATCAAGAAATAGAACATTGGAAACAAGAATATTTTCTAGGCTTCTTGAAGGTAGCTAACACATCAGGTCTTGGGCTACTTAATGAACTTCTATCTGAATTGAAGACTCTCGGTCTTGATGTAAGTGATATAAGAGGATAAGGGTATGACAATGGATCCAACATGAAAGATAAAAATAAAGGTGTGCAAAGTAGACTAGTTATAATAAATCCAAGAGCATTCTACAACCTTGTGCTTGTCATTCCTTAAATCTGGTGTTATATGATATGACTCATTGTTGTACGCTGATGGTGAGTTTTTCTTCGGTGTAGTGCAACGAATATATTGCTTGTTTGCAACTTCTACAAAGAGATGATATGTTTCTAAAGAGCATGTGCCAGGTTTTACTGTGAAATCATTATCAAATATTCATTGGGAAAGTCGTATGGAGAGTCAAAACAATAAGGTATCAAACACCACAAATAATACAAGCGTTGACTCATATTGTGAACAACAGTAAAGAAGATCTCAAGACAAACGATGATGCAGATGCTTTAGCAATATTCAATCTTCAAAATTTTGAGTTCTTGTTTGATATGGTTATATGGTATGATTTGTTATATGTTGTTAATAATGTCAGCAAAATTCTGCAAAGTGAAGATATGCATATTGATACAACCATCAAAGAAGTGGAATGGTGTCTTTCTTTTCTATAATGGTTCAGAGAAACTAGATTTGAGGAGTCTTTGGTTGAAGCTACTGAGATTGCAAGTTAGATAGGGATTGAACCAGTATTCATGAAAAAAGGCTAAGTCAAAAGAAAAGACAATTTGATGAAACCTCTAGTAAAACAGTGACACTATCAGCTGCAGAATTCTTTAAAGTCAACGGTTTCCTCTACATAGATGATCAAGCTATTTCTTCATTCAAAACTAGTTTAGAAAATTTTCCTTATATTTAATCATTAGTTAAGGAGCATGATATTATATAAGTATTTGATATATTTTTTTAAACTAGGTTTGAACAATTTAAGACATGAAGAAAATTTTAGACTTCTGTTCGATTCATATAAGTTAAGGTCAACTGATAGAGATACATTGAAGAATTTTTGTGCTAACCTCACAAATATAATGAAACATGGTGAGAATTCTAATCTTAATGAGGATGATTTATATCATGACTTGCGAATGTTGTGTCAAGATTTACCCAATGACATAAAAAGAGCTATAGATGTGTTGAATTATATAAAAGAAGCAGATGACTGTTATCCACATGCTTCAGTTGCTTATAGGTTTTTGATAACCATACCAGTCACAGTTGCCTCTGCTGAAAGAAGTTTCTCAAGGTTAAAATTGATCAAAATTTACCTTCGATCTACTATGTTACAAGAGAAATTAAGTTGTTTGGCTATGATATCTATAGAAAAAGACAATTTAAAAACTTATGCAGAATTGATTAGTACATTTACATCTAAAAAGCAAGAAGCGTTATATTTCAATGATATTTTTATATTTTAATATGATTTTTTTTGTTATTCTTTTCGATTTTTTCTTTCTTTCTTGTTTGTTATGCATTTGTTCAGGGGCCTCTAAATTTTGTTTGCCTTGAGGCTTTTTTACACAGGGTGAGCCCTGCTCGGATTGGACCTCGTCAAACTCGGCATTTGCCTCGAGCTCATCACGGTGTTCCTGAAGATTGGTGGTCTGCTCGGCGTGACTCCACAAGCTTGTGGATAGTATCTTTTGCCGTTCTTCGTCCGAATATAAACAGACGTATCCACAAGAGACCGGAGAGATCAGGTTTGGTGGTCATTTTGCTGACAACCCTATCCTTGTTATTACGATCGATTGGTCTTCAATGAAAGTTTAAAATCTTCACAAAGAGAAAGTTCACCACCAGAACCCAGTTCAAAATGTTGCTATATCAAAATTAAATCTAGAAACATAGTGAACAGTCTGATAATACAAGAATGTAAGAAATCTCTCCCTCACTCTCCCTCCTTCCTCAGCACAATTTGTTGAACTGAAGCTCATGTATCGTATAATTTGAGCGAAATGCTCCACTAATTTCTACTAGTTTGTGCAGTCAAATCCATGACAAATAGAAAGCCAGATAACCAAAATCAGAAGTATCAAGATTCCAAAAACCACCAACTTTATTTTCATGTTTTGATACCACAGCTTCCTTCTCATTTGTGTCCCTTTATTTTTGTACTCTTGAGCCTGAAAAGTACAATAGAGTTGCTTAGTACTTAAGGAAGACAAATAGAAATGAAGAATGGATAGTGTTTCTCTCGCCTCCAATTTACCTGGGAACGAAGGGTTTCGGTCTTGTCAACAAGAACAGTAAGGTTTTCCCCTCTATCAATAGCCTGAAAAGCATGCAGACAAACATGAAGTATAAATTCTACATCATTGTAAAGTGTGATAACTGAAAGAATCCTTATGCAACAGAGTTATTTAAAGAAAGCCAAGGCAATAATTTCATGACTAGTTAAATCAGGTTATGTAAATATGGAACTCCGGTCTGACCTAAATGATGACTGCAAATTCATCATTAATGCTTTGTACATAAGGCTATATAGTAAGCTCATCCTCTTTATTTTACAAAATTTATCACCACACACAGAGAAAGTGATTTCTTGTTATAGTACTTCACAATACGATCCTCATAGGCTCATACTAAATGGATTGCTGTACAATAGTAGATTTTAACCAACCCTGCACTGTAGTATACAACCAGAAGTGTTCACAGCACCAGCGAACGACAAAGACACACTCAAGAGACAAGAGGAGAGATACAAAGAAACAAACAAGACTTGACTTTATATCCTGTTTTTTCTTGGTTTGACTTTCTTTACTTCATAGTTTGAAGGATTTCCAGCTAAAAGCTCACTTCAATGCATCTAACATAAACTTGGCTGGCAGATATACAATCACTGAACCCTCCCTAGCCATTATAATTAATTGAAATAATGAAATTGAAAACATGCTCCATGCAATTCCATTCTGTAAGACCATGAACTTGCCATGAGTTCCAATGGTCAAGGCAAACCCCAACACAAGGAAAACACCGACATTCATGAAATCTCATAAGTCGTATTGACATCACTGATGTGGTGTCTCCTCTCTCTGAAACATTTTCTTTTACAGGTAAATGTTAGTGTAAGTCTGTAAGATTTTGATCCACAATGAGGTCACCTATCAATACTTCTTTAGTTCGTACATTATCTCATAAATTTATGCAACAAGATATTTATAGCCTGGTTAATTCGTACAGTAAACTGATATGGAAGAAACAAGCAAAAAATTATGCAACAAGAGGATCATACATGCAAGATGCTAGATGCAGAAAAAGAAGAGACACATACTGGACTAATCAAAGGAATTAAGATATCGAAGTTAGGAAACTGTCTTTACTTTTTATGTTTTTTGGAAGAAGAATCTAGATTGATTATATCCATTTTTGGTTGTTAAGGAGAAAACATATTCCAACATTAATATGGACTCCAATCCATGCCCTGGTAACAATGATCGTAACTTCTCTTCTAATACAACACCTAATACTATGGTCCTTGGATTAAAGTTTGGGGAGATTCATTATAAAATTATAGATTACTCCAACCTCCCCAGCAACATAATTACACAGCAGAAATGCCAAGGGACATGCAAACTATCACACTAAAAAAAGAAAGAGATGCAAAAACATGAATTTTCACTTTATTTTATTGCTCTTTCTAAGTTTGAGTTTCCTCTTTCTGATAGGATGCAAAATCATATCACCCCAACAGTCAAAATCGACACCAGCATAAGGAAACCCCCTCCCCCTTTGACAACACCATTGCGGTGTGACCTATTTAATTTCATGAACTTACATGACTAAACAAAATTCATAAATTTTATTTCTTTGATAATCACATCACTCTTGATTGTTTGTCTCCACGATAGTAAGAGCCAATGTCTGCCAAGTAAAAATGTCGAAAGAGGTCTAGGTAAACTCTGAAACAAGGGAGGTCCATGTATCCTTAAAAATAAAAAACACATTTTACCAACAAAGAAGAAAAGAGCAAACAAGTTCCTTCCGGTGACTATGCAAATGCAGAATGGTAGATCAGTAACCAAAATAACTTCATAGTTTAAAGACTACGCATATGCATTATATATGAGACAGAAACACATTTTAGTAATCATGATTGACTTACCTTGTCAATATTCTCTAACATGATACTTTTGACTTCTGAAACTTGCGCCTTCACTTTCAATAGCTTTTCAATCTCCTCTGCGTGATCAATTATATACTTCATGTGCTCTTTCATTATTGGTCTGTAATTTTTAAACTTATCTTTACTGACCACTAGAAAGAAATATGTTCCCAAAAACATAGACATTCAAGAACATATTCACATAAATTGTCATGAATGAACGTACCCAAATTCCTTGTTAAGACTTTTGGCAATAGCTGTATCTGCTTTACCACCCCCATATCTTTTCTTAAAGTCGGCCTTCACTCGTTCTAGAAATGCAATAGATATTTGTTTGCCAATGGAATCCTTCGCAACCACACAGTACGCTGCAGATTCCATAAAAAACCTAGATATGAGTTGATAAGAAGTTAAATATAGCCCACTAACTAACTAACTGGAAGGGTTTTGATTAAACACTCAGACAGATCACAACACATGAAAGTATTTCTTAATTCCATTGTTTCATATTGAAATTAAGAACTAATACTTAAATATGAAGAAATGAACAATAGCTACATGAATGGATCAGCTGCAGGACTTTCACGAGTTACTATGCTTTTAAGTACTTCATTTAGATGAGCTGGCATGTAATCCTAACAAACTATGTAACTGAAGTTTCAAGGAGACCTAAAGGTAATGGATACTCATTTTCCAAAGAGGAGATGTAAAGTTACAATTAGGTAGGGCACTGAATGGTGAATTATCAAATGCATGGTGTAATGTGGCAGATTCTACTACCCGAAGACCCAAAATTAAGTTTAAGCATTCAAATAACTTGGTAGAACTTGTTTTCTCGCATGCATAATTAATCAATTCCCTTAATTCAAGTGTTCCCATATCCTTAAATTTTTATAAAAACTTAGAGAAAATTCAATCTATTTTAAGAGTCTAACCAACCTCTAGAAAATGACCTGTATACAATACTCTATAATACCTCAAACACCAACACAACCTAAAAAGACGTAAACTCCTTTCTTATTCTGCCACAGCTTTTTGAGCAATGAACAGCTAAATAAACAATTCTGAGAAGCTCAAAACACCAAGCAATATCAGCGTGGAGTTCACTATTTCAAATTTGGAGACCAACCACATCTCAGATCATATCTCACTGGACTAGGTCCATCTAATTTCACATGTGATTCAAAGCAATATCAGGTGGAAACAGTGAATATTAAGTTCAACACACAACACCACATACTAGGCAGTATTACCAAGGTCAATGGCAAAACACTTGATATCAACTTAAGAAATAGTAACTTAGTACTGATGGGCACATTTCTTTAAGCAATTAAACTTCTAATCCCACTCTCATGACAATTTATAGTTATTTAATTGACCTTCTAAAGAAGATTTATACAAGCGTTTAGTCAATGGAACAGTTGTATGCAAAAAATACAGCATCAAATAGCATAACATTGTAGAAACAAACACTAGCTACGGAAAACCACAAGACTTTTACCAGAAAATCAATACGCCAGTACATAGCTATTTAGATTGCATCTTACCCTCAACAACTATGACCAACAGATACAGAGATATGAGGTTAGAACTCATACTATTTCAATGGGGTCTAAAGGATATCGAAAATACTTCTATTATCATTTACTAATACTTCTTCTATACGCAAGGACCTTGTTTCAAGTGCTTCCTACATCCTCAAATTTATATGAACACTAGGATGGAATTCCATCCTTACTCAGAATTAACCAACGCAAGTCTATAGACTACAGCCAGCTAATCTCCAAGCCTACTAAACTGAGCTCAAAACAAGTCCAATAAATTCTCAAAATTCAACTACTAACAACCAAAACTCAAATTCCTTTCTCTCTTCCACACTATTCATTGCAATCAAACAGCAAGGTTCAAACTTTATGAGAAGATCACAGAACCAACTCAACCAAGCCAAACCCAGTTCAAAAAGTTCACAACTTTCACTAAAAACCAAGCACAACCCAGATCACATCACACAGTTTGGAACTAGATCCAGCTGCTTCCCGCATGCAAATTCAAGAATGAGATCAATCAACAAAACAGTGAGAATTGAATAGCAATGTACCGTAGCCATCTTCAACTAGAAAATTGAAGGTGTGGTGATCGCAGTTGTAGGTGAACTTGTTGTTGGTGGAGGGCAGTCTCTGAAGGCACTGAGCAGCAATCGCCGGGAAGTTTCCGGTGAACTCGGTGTACTCGGCCAAGATCATTATGCCTCTGGCCACGAAGCTGTATATGAACGATTCCTTACTCATTGGTCCCAGCTGAGTCACCTCGGAACTGGAGTTGGAAATGAGAGAGAGATAGTTGGTTGGCAAGTCTTGTTTCTTTGGGTCTTATTTAAGAAACATTTGATTGATTGTTAGGCGTGGAGAGTGGAGACAGGGATTCTGGCTTGGCGCTAATGTTGGAAATGTGATGAGATAAAGTGTGGTGGGTTAATGATTTGGTGTGGACTGTGGACCAAAATGGTCTTCAGGACTAATGGAAAACTGAGATTTTGTTAGCAATAATGCTACGGAAAACTCAGTTTCCATGACTCTCTTAACCAAATGAAAAAAAACACGAACTCAAACGAAATTGAGAATAGTCTTAAAATTTCACTTGTACACATTCTCAATCAATGAAACCTCTCGATGCCAATATAATTGGGTTCTTTTGGTATTGGAAAATTGTTGTATGCAATAATATAACGACGTATATATATATACCGTGTAATTTTAATTATTTATAATAAAATATATATTTAATTAATAATATTATATTATCTAATCTTATAGACTTCTACCATCTACAAATTACTTCAGCTCGTTTGTTTTGATTTTTTGGGTGATTATAATAGGAATACAAAATGATAGTACAAAACATTATTCGGTAGCAGAGGGTGTGCGAAAATACAAAATGGTCTAAACGGTCATAGACAGTAGTAAAACACAGAGTGACTAGAGTTGAGTTGACCGACCATTTCTTATACAACGGCGATTACAAAGTCCCCAATAATCCCCATCTCTCTCTCCAAAATTCAAATTTCAAAGTCTCACTCTCTCTAAAACTCAGACACACCAAAACCCCAAAATTCAAAACTTCTAACCCCAGAAATCGCTCTGATCTGAAATGGCCACTGTCTCCGATTCCACCGCCTCTCTTCCTCCGTCGGCTCCGCTCTCCTCCGTAAGACCATTTTTTTACTTTCGAAAGATAAGACGTTCTTTTGTAATTTTGTTGTAAAATGATTTGTACTTGATGAACTTGTGTGATTGCAGACAGCAAAGGAGAATCTGACTCCAGTTGCCTGCAAGATTGAGGTAACCCGACAACGTTGTTGCTCTCCTTTGACCTAGGATCTGGATACTTTTTTTGTTTCTAACCTTGTCGGCTATGTTTTGTTTGGTTGTTAGGAACTGAACGAATCGAGGGCTGAGCTGCTTGGCAGAATTCAAGGCTTGAAGAAGGTGAATAGAACCCCCATTTTTCTTTTTCTTCCTTCAATTTATTGTTCAAATTTTGATGAGTTTTTTAGACTAATTTGGTTATTGATGGTGTTTGTTATGGGTGATTAGGATTTGCAAACATGGAGGTCAAAGCTAGACACGCAAGTTAAGGTGTACCGTGATGTAAGTGTTCGTATAACTTTTACATACTTAAGCATTTGGATGATCTGCTTCCATATTCTTTTTGTGATGAGGTATTCCGGTGATTAATGTAGGAATTGAATGCTTGTTCTTTGGTATTTTGCATTGCTTGTGCAACTCTTAGTTATGTGATGGTTCAGTTGTTGGGCTGGATTGTTAATTTAGTGAGGTGTTTTCTCAGAGCATTTAAGCAGTTTGTGGTTGAAGGATAATGTGGCTCTTAATGTACACATTTCTTAGTTGTGTTAGGCGTTGTCACTTGGATGGGGTCTGAATGTATGTGAACTTGTCTGGGATAAACATAGATGCTGCAATTAAGTATTGCTTTGAATGCATCTGACTAATTAGCTATTGAAATTAGTTTCTCTATATTGATCGATTTAATGGTGTATGCGTGGATGACCACGTGAGAGTAAAGAGTAAGAGAGTGAAAGAGAGAAGTGAAGGTGGCCATTAAATCTGTTAAAAACATTTGGACATGAACTCAGTTCATGGTCTTTCATGGATATTTGCTATCAGCTTATATTTAAAAGATTTATTTCTTAAATTATTTTACTAGTATACATGGCTTTTAGCTGACAAGTCAGTAAGTGCCTGAAATGGCCAAACTTTATAGGATTGGGTTCCATTTAGGTCATCCAGCCAATTCAATTCATTCACAATATATTAATCATTTTTCCAAATGCTTGTAAATTATGTACTTGAAGAACTTATTCCAAACAAGGAATGCTTTTCTGTTTTCCTTGACACTTTTGACCGTGTATCAAATTATATCTTCTGATGGTTTTTGAAACATGTGCGACTCTTGATGCATTTTCTCTTGCTCAATTTAGGATCTTTTGGAACTCAAGCAATCTCTCAACACTGAAGTGGAGCAACTTCGATCAGTAAGTCTTGCTCTGGCAACTCTGGTAATTTCCAAATTTCCTCTGAAAATGTATTAAATCATTTTGTTGAACTGAAACTAGGAATTTCAAGAACTGAAGACCACTCTTCAGCAGCAACAAGATGATGTAACTACTAGTCTTAAGAATTTTGGGGTATGTAATTTCATAATTTCCTTTGATTGCTCATTAGTACTGTAGTTTGAGCATCAGCTCATTTAACATTTTAATTTCTGCAGCTAGAGGACGTGAAAGGAAATCCCATGGCTGATGAAGTAACCCTAGAATCAGAGGTATCAACCCCAGAGGATGATGAAAAAGAAGCTGAAAGCTAGACCAGGCTTATCTTTGAGAAGACATCAAGTATGCTAATTTGTGAAGGCAAGATGATTATATTGAATCTCTATATGCTGTGTCTATCTAGTTAGAATCGGCCACAACCTTCGTTGTCTTTCATTATGAACATTCTCCTGAACCAAGTTATGTGGAATCTTGTGTAGTTACTAAATTTGAAGAAGCTTTTAAAGCAACTTCCCCCCACTCAATTTGTGGATTTCCATTTGCTACTGATATTCGTATCGTGTTTTACAAGTGCATTTCAACAAGAATCGTGTGTTTTAATATAACATGGGAAAAGTACAATGTGCTAAACGTTTCTTTATAACATGAATACATTTCTTATGTATATATTACAGACGAGTATTCTTGTATTAGCTTTCTTTTCGATATCAAGTTCACAACCTCTTCTATCCCAAATCAGCTTGAGGAAAGGGGAACCTCTGGCATTTGAGTCAATGGGTCAGGCCCTGGGCATACCTGACAGTGGTATCCTAATGAACCATTTGATAAACTTCTTCTTAACAAAAGATTCCGCCATTCATTCATGGCATTTGCGGACAGGTGTGTTCTCTTCTCAAAGTCCCACTTTTTGAAATGCCATTGCAGAAAGAATATTTATGCCCAAATTATTCATTGGTCCAGGATGTGAAAATGCCTTCTCCTGAATCTAACTGATAAGTAATATATAATGAATTATCCAAGGGTCAGAGTAGTTTTATGCAGACAGACCATATTTTTATAGGAGTAATGTCTGCTTTATTTATTTATTTCATATTTTTATTGTCTTTGATTTAGAACCTGGCAAGAGATTACTGGTCATCTATGTTCTTCATTAAGTTCAAAGAAGAAGCGAGTATGAGATCTGGGGCCACTGAACTGGAACAGATGAGAAGTTGGAACTACTCTCCCAGGTTGAGTTCTGTACATGGTGCTGATGATCCATTTCACCAAGAAAAAGAACCATTTTCAGTTGATTCTGGCTGCAACACTCAGAGTCCACGATGATGAACCAAGATTCATGAGTAAAATTCGTATGAATGGTAAATTGGATCATACAAAGGCATCATATATTCATATTATCAAATGTAGCTTACTTTCCCACTTCTGTAAATAGATGCTATTTTTCATAATTATAAAATGAAGGAAAAAAATAGAAAACTTTTGAGTGGGAAAGTATGAAAAATAGCATCTCAAGTTTTCTGCGTTGATAGATGCTATTTTTCATAATTATCAAATCCTCGCCTCCAAAACTCCAAGCAAACCCCAGAAGGAACTCTGTGTTGGCCAAACTGCTAGCAAGAAAACAAAAAAGATGGTACAAAGGTCTAGAGCTGCATGCAATATTCATGAGTACCTAACAAACCAAAACCCGTCTGGCTTCTCCTTCTCTCTTCCCTTGGTTTCTTCATCTTCCTCAAACACTGCATCTCTTTAGCCAGATGGCTCTTCATAACTTTTCTCCGGCCGGCTAAAGATCTGAAAAGATCGTACGGCTCTTGGGGCTTGATCACTGGTGCCACTGATGGCATAGGCAAGGCCTTTGCCTACCAGCTAGCCAAGAAAGGCCTAAACCTTGTTCTAGTCAGCCGCAGCTCTAACAAGCTCGGATCAGTCTCCAAAGAAATACAATCCCATTTCCCCAATGTGAAGATCAAAACTGTTGCCTTCGACTTTGCAAGCGATGAGGGTTTGGTTAAGCTGGTTGATGAAGAGATCAAGGGACTGGGTTTAGGGTTTAGGGTTTAGAAGATAATTGGCTGAATTGATTTTCTATTCATTGATCATCTTCAATATATACAAAGTAGAGATCTTGTACAACAAGAAAACTCCTTATCTTTAGGAGAACAAAACGGGAAAATAACCAAATACAATTAAGGTAGAGATCTAGGCAATTGTATCTTCTTGATACATAACCAAATTGAGTATACTTTCCAATACTCCCCCTCAAGTTGGAGAGTGTATATCAATAACTCTCAACTTGCGCAATAGAGACTTGAATTTTTCTTTCCCCAAAGCCTTGGTAAATACATCAGCCAACTGTTGTGATGAAGCAACATGCCTGGTCACAATTTTCCCTTCCAGAATTTTATCTCTGATAAAGTGGCAGTCCATTTCAATGTGCCTAGTTCTCTCATGAAACACCGGATTCGCGACGATGTACAACGCCGCTTGATTGTCGCAATGTAAAATGGCAGGTATAGAAACAGGCAAATGCAAGTCTGCTAATAAATAACGTAACCAAGTAAGTTCACAGCAAGTGCTTGCCATGGCCCTGTATTCCGCTTCTGCACTTGACAATGACACGGTCTTTTGTCTCTTTGTTCTTCATGAAATTAAAGAATTGCCCAAGAACACACAGTACCCAGTGGTTGAGCGGCGAGTAATGGGACAACCCGCCCAATCTGAATCACAAAAAGCTCTTAAATCTAATGAACTGTTAGAATGCAGTAATAAACCTTGGCCTGGAGAGGATTTCAAGTACCGTACAATTCTAAGTGCAGCAGCCATGTGTTGTTGTCGTGGCTCATGCATAAAACAGCTCAAGACGTACGGAATATGTAATGTCTGGTCTAGTGATCGTCAGATAAATTAATCGGCCTATCAAACGCCGATATGCTGCTGGATCTTTTAGTGGCTCACCCTTGTTTGAAAGTTTGCACTCCTCCATAGGAAACACGACTGGTTTGGCTCCCAAGTAGCCACTGTCCTTTATAATTTCTAGTGCATACTTTCTTTGAGATAAGTAAATTCCCTTTTTCGAACGTGCTATCTCGATGCCCAAAAAATACCTCAACTCTCCAAGGTCCTTGATGCGAAACTGTGCATGGAGGAATTGCTTGAGAGCATGTATAGATTTTGTACAATTTCTTGTGATGACAATATCATCCACATATATCAAAAGAGCAGTGAAAGAATTACCATCTTTACGAACAAACAGTGAATAATCTGCTTTGGATTGTGTAAAACCAGCACGAATAATGGCCGCTGTGAATTTTGAAAACCACTGTCGAGATGCCTGTTTTAATCCGTATAGGGACTTATTGAGGCGACATACAAGGTTCTCCCCCTGTCGCCGGAGACCAAGATGAGGGGACATATATATTTCTTCAAGCAAATCTCCATTAAGGAAAGCATTATTAACATCCAATTGATGTAAAGACCAACTGAAAGAAGCAGCAATAGCAAAGACAACGAACAGTTACCATTTTTGCGGTTGGGGAAAAAGTGTCATGGTAGTCGATGCCGGCTGTTTGAGTGAAACCTTTGGCCACGAGACGCGCTTTGTAGCGCTCAACAGATCCATCAGCATGATACTTAATACGATAAACCCATTTGCATCCGATAGGACGCTTGCCGGGAGGTAAAGGAACAAGAGTCCATGTATTGTTGTCAATAAGAGCCTGTAATTCAGAAGTCATGGCCTGCTGCCATTTCGGGTCAGATGCAGCAATTTCATAAGAGGATGGTTCCATAGCTTGACTTATATTGGCAATATAGGTAAGATGTGCAGGTGAATATCGATGGTAAGACAAGAATCGATGAAAAGGATATCTCGTACCTGGTATGGGACTTGGTGAGATCGATGATTGGGAGCGTGGAAGCAGCATCACCTGCGAGCAGACGTAGTCCTTGAGGCGTACATTAGGTTCCCGGGAGCATTGTGAGCGACGGAGAGGTTGAGCAGTGGGATCGATGATGTCAGGAACCATATCAATGGGTTCGATAGGTTCAATTGGGTTGGAGACAAGAATGTCATCCAGACCGACAGGAGGAAGAGGAGAGATAGGTGAGGACTCGTTTTCTGGAGAAGGAGATGGAGCTGGGGAATGAGGCAGAGAAGAGAGAGCAGCAGTGGTGTCATTAGAAGAAGAAATAAGTGCAGGAAGGTCATGGTTTGGAGGATGAGAGAAAGAGAATGGATCGGGTACAACAGGAACAGGGACGGATGAGGCCGGTGGGCCGGATTTTGGAATGGACTCTAAATGTGTTGCCTTGTGTGGTGAGTGATGGAAAGTACCCTCCATAAATATGACGTCCCGGTTTGTGAATATTTTTCCAGTGTTAACATCGTATAATTTGTAGGCCTTCTGCCCCATGGGATAACCAATGAAGATTATTGTTTGCTAAATATTGTAAACGCGAAGAAGAAGGGTGGCCGAGGCGTTAATGCCATAGGTTGGAAGAGATGGTTAAATTGCAAGCAAAGCGGTTGGATGGAAGAATGGAGGCCAACTCCACAAGATAGTATAGGTCATCACGTCGCTTACCCACACCAATCATCGTCCTCGTAACCAAGTCCTGCAAAGTACACCAAGATGAAAAAAATGTCACCGAACAATTCATGTCATCAATTGTCTTACCAATGGATAAAAGATCAACTTTGAAACTTGGCACGCATAGAACATTGTTTATGCTAAAGGAATCTGTAAGTTTGATGGCACCACTCATAGTAATACTTGCCCTATCCCCACTAGGCAAACAAACTGGTGGCATGGAAGAATGTGAATCAATAGTGGTTAAAGATTGTGGAGATGAAGTAATGTGATGTGTTGCCCCGCTGTCTATGATCCAACGATTAGGGGCAACTAATGACAAACCTTTAGAAAGTTCAGAGAGTGATGCCGAGGCTGCATTGGCTTGAGGGACTGTTTTAGGATTCATTGCTGCAATTACTTGATCATACTGTGATTCAGTGAGGTCTGGCAGGACACCTTGGAGTTCTTGAAAGCTAGGGGAATGATGACTTGCATCCACAGAATAGGCAGAAGCATAGGTCTTGGTCCGGTTGCCATAATTGCCAAATTTCTTGCCATAATTTCCTTGGAAAGAATTTCGAGTTTTATTGTCATTAGTCTCTGATTGTGAGCTTCGATCTTTATCTACATTCTTGTGTTTTGGATGCCCTGGAGGATATCCATTCTTCTTCCAGCATGTGGCCTCTCTGTGATATTCTTCCCCACAATAGGTACATTCAAAAGGGTCTTTGTTCCGATTTCCTGGATTGTTTGTTTTTTGACTTCCAATTGTTGCTGCTTCCTCGCACCATCATATATAGCTGCCATATTAGATGGTATAGCAGCAAAAGAGCCCAATTCACGCTGCTTTTCTTCTTGCTGAACTGCAGCATACGCCTGACGAACAGAAGGTAAGGGATTCATCAACAATATTTGTCCACGCGTACCTGAATATGTCTCATTGAGTCCCATGAGAAACTGAATTAATTTGGTATGATCATTTTGAGCACAAGTACATGCAGCTGAACTGTAAGAAGAAAGCTCATCCCATAATCCCTTCAACTTTGTATAGTACACAGAAATTGACATTTGACCTTGTTCGATCCTGTAAATGTCTCGTTGAATCTGAAATATGTGTGGAGCATTCCCAAGTGAGAATCTCTCACGAAGATCCTCCCAAATAGCGCGAGGAGTGTTGCAGGAGAGAACAGAATCAGCCAAGTCTGGTTCCAATGAGTTGAGAATCCAAGAAAGTACCATATCATTGCATCGTTGCCAAAGGGCGTGCTCATCTGGATCAGATTCTTCATCGGGTTCTTCGATCTTTCCGGTAATAAAAACAGTCTTGTTCTTGGCACTAAGGGAAATCCTCATAGCACGGCACCAGGAATGATAATTATCAACATTCAAACGCTTCGAAACAAGCAAAAGATCGGGATGGTCTGAATGGTGTAGGAACAAGGGATTTGATGAATCAAAGGACAATGATCCATTAGAATTTTTGATAACATCCATGTTTAATAGGAAGAATGAGAAGAGGTAGAGTGCAGCTGCCTCTTTGAAAAAAGAAGAAAAGGAAGAAACGAAGAGCTAGGACGTATCCTGCTCTGATACCATATCAGAAGATAATTGGCTGAATTGGTTTTCTATTCATTGATCATCTTCAATATATACAAAGTAGAGATCTTGTACAACAAGAAAACTCCTTATCTTTAGGAGAACAAAACGGGAAAATAACCAAATACAATTAAGGTAGAGATCTAGGCAATTGTATCTTCTTGATACATAACCAAATTGAGTATACTTTCCAATAGGAGTGTTGGTAAATAATGTTGGAGTGACTTACCCGGGAGCTAGTTACTTTCATGAGGTGGATGAGAAAGTGTGGATGAATATTGTTAGGGTAAATTTGGAGGGGACTACTAGGGTTACCATGGCTGTTGTACCAGGGATGCTTCAAAGGAAGAGAGGTGCCATTGTTAATATTGGTTCTGGAGCAGCCGTTGTGGTTCCTTCACATCCTCTTTACACCATCTATGCAGCTACCAAAGCGTAAGCATAACCTTAAATTTACTTAATAAATCCTCAGTGCATCAGACTAACTAATTCAATTTTCAGATAAATTTTTACAGAAAAAGCTTTCATATGGAATACAGAATCGTTTATTTCTCATGCATAGTATTTTTCACAATATTTTTCGTTATTTGTTTCTGTTTCTTTAGTTGGTCTAGCGGTATTAATCCCCTTTACATGTGTATATAAGTGGAAGTTCTTCAGTTGGACTCATAAACAAGTAATATTGTTGTGTTACTGTCGTGGTGAGCTAATTACACACATGAAGTCAAATTAGTTTAGTTAATCCAGAAAAATTAGTGTCCGTAAATATGAGTTTTTTAGAGCAAAAAGGCAATCCGTATATATATATATATATATATATATATATATATGTATAAGTTAATGATATATACATTATCACAAAATAGCATAGTTGAGAAAAAATTAGTAAGAAAAATAGTTTCTCAACTGAAAAATACGAGTGTTTCAACACACTACAGTCATGATTCGTCGTAGTCAGAGGCTCAGTGTCGGATCTGTTAGGATTGCAGATTACTTGAAGACCAAGACAAGTCTAGCAGAAGAAGGAGCAGCTGGTGTTAGGTTTGCAGAGGGAATCTCGGATTACTTGAGGACCAAGTCAAGTCCTGCAGCTGCTGGTTTTTAGCTTAGAAGATGTCAATTTCAGTTGAATAAGTAACCTAGTTATAGGGAAGTTGTTGCTTTGATTAAGTCCGAGGTTGTTCCTCATTTCAAGGCTGAGTTTAGCAGCCGATTTGTTTTAAATTTTCATCTTGTAAAAGCTATTATAAATAGCTGAATGTTGAGTTGAATTAGTTTTCGAGTACTGCATTTACAGTGTATCAGTTTTCATTATAGTTCAAACAGTGGTATCAGAGCCCCTCCAACAAGGGGCCTGATTGAGTGATAGAAAGGAGAGAGTGAGAGCTTAGGGACAGCAGGAGAAGAGCTCAGAGACAGCAGAAGGAAAGAAGTATCTGAGTTATACGAAATATGGCCGCAGAAGGCAATTTCGTTCAGCCTGCAATTCCCAAGTTTGACGGCCATTATGATCATTGGTCGATGCTTATGGAGAACTTCCTTCGATCAAAGGAATATTGGAACCTGGTGGAAGATGGAATAGCTACAGCGCCAAGTGGATCAATACTCACTGATGTTCAGCAAAAACAGATTGATGATCAGAAGTTAAAGGACTTGAAAGTCAAGAATTACTTGTTTCAAGCTATAGATCGTGCAATTATGGAGACCATTCTTGTCAAGGATACATCAAAGCATATATGGGACTCCATGAAGCAGAAGTATCAGGGATCAACAAGGGTAAAAAGAGCTCAACTACAAGCTCTACGAAAGGAGTTGAGGTTTTACAAATGAAAGAAGAAGAGAAAGTTAATGAGTACTTTGCCAGGACACTAACCATTGCCAACAAGATGAAGAGCCATGGTGAAAGAATGGAGCAAGGAGTCATTGTTGAAAAGATACTGAGATCAATGAATTCCAGGTTTAATTATGTAGTGTGTTCAATTGAGGAATCTAATAATCTTGACACACTAACCATTGATGAACTTCAAAGTAGCTTACTGGTGCATGAGCAAAGAATGAGCTCATATGAAAATGAAGAACAGGTTCTGAATGTGAGTCAAGAGAGAACAAGCTTTAGAGGAAGAGGAAGAGGAATGAGTAGAGGAAGAGGTAGAAGCCATGGAAGAGGATCTTTTAATAAAGCACTTGTTGAATGCTTCAGATGTCATAAGCTAGGACACTTTCAGTATGAGTGTCCTAGCTGGGAGAAGGGAGTAAATTATGCAGAATTAGAGGAAGATCAAGACATGTTGCTCATGGCATATGTGGACATGCATAAAGCTGGAAAAGAAGAAATGTGGTTTCTAGACTCAGGCTGCAGCAACCATATGTGTGGGAAGAAAGAGTGGTTCAGCAATTTGGATGTTACCTTCCATCACACTGTAAAACTTGGCAACAATATGAGATTGGCTGTGATGGGTAAAGGCAGTGTCAGACTGCAAATTGGAGGAATGGCACATATAATAACTGAGGTATATTACATTCCAGAACTCAAAAGTAACTTACTTAGCATTGGTCAATTACAGGAGAAGAACCTGGCAATTTTAATTCAGAAAAACATGTGCAAGGTTTATCATTCAGAGAAGGGATTGATCATGCAGTCTGAAATGACAGCAAACAGAATGTTTGTTGTACTAGCCATAGTACAAATACCAGAATCCACTTCACAAATCATGAATTGTCTGCAAACTACAGCTGAAGATGTGTCCAAACTATGGCATAGTCGTTTTGGACATCTGAGTTATAAAGGTTTGAGAACCTTGAGTTACAAGAAACTGGTTCAAGGACTGCATACTATTAGCATACCATCGAAGGTCTGCTCAAACTGCTTGATTGGGAAACAACACAGAGAAATCATTCCCAAAAAGAGTTTCTGGAGAGCTTCACAAAGGCTGCAGTTGATTCATGCAGACATTTGTGGACCAATTACTCCAGTGTCCAGCAGCCAAAAGAGGTACATTATTACTTTCATTGATAATTTCAGTAGGAAAATATGGTGCAATTTTCTAAGTGAAAAATCTGAAGCTCTAGCAATGTTTAAGAAATTCAAAAACAAGGTAGAAAAGGAGACAGGCTACTATATCAAATGTCTGAGAACAGATAGAGGTGGTGAGTTCACTTCAAAGGAATTCAATATGTTCTGCACTTCACAAGGCATTGGGAGGCAACTCACTGCAGCATATACTCCACAACAAAATGGGGTAGCTGAGAGAAGAAATAGAACAATTATGAACATGGTTAGATGTTTGTTAACTGAGAGACAAGTTCCAAAGGAATTTTGGCCAGAGGCAAGCAATTGGGCAGTACATGTCCTAAACAGATGTCCAACCTCTGCATTGAAAGATTTGACACCTGAGGAAGCATGGTATGATACTAAGCCCTCAGTTGACTATTTCAGAATTTTTGGTTGTATAGGGCATGTTCATATTTCAGATAAGCAGAGGAAGAAGTTGGATGACAAAAGTTATGAATGTGTGTTTTTGGGTGTGAGTGAGGAAACAAAAGGTTACAGATTATATGATCCTGTAAATAAGAAGATTGTGATGAGTAGGGATGTTATATTTGATGAAGGAAAAGGCTGGAAATGGGATAGAGACAATGAAGCAAAAGATGAGGTTTTCAGATGGGAAGATGAAGATGGTTCAGAAATTGAAGAGGGGCTGAGTGAAGGTGAAGATGAAAGCAATAATGATGAGCAAAGTGCAGTGGAAACTCAAACTCAGGAGAGGACACAAAGGGAAAGAAGAGCACCAACATGGATGCAAGACTACACAAGTGGTGAAGGACTTTCAGAAGAAGAAGCAGATAGTGTTGATTGCAGTATGGCAATGTACACTTCAGCTAATGACCCTATGTGTTTTGAAGAAGCAGTAGGAAGTGGAAAATGGAAGGCAGCTATGAACTGTGAAATAGAGGCTATAGAGAAGAATGATACATAGGAATTGTGCAACCTACCAGAAGGAGCTAAAAGGGTAGGAGTTAAATGGCTGTACAAGACCAAAGTGAATGAGAAAGGAGAAGTGGACAAGTATAAAGCACGATTGGTGGCTAAGGGTTACACACAACAACATGGAGTAGATTTTCATGAAGTGTTTGCTCCAGTAGCCAGATGGGACACTATCAGAATGGTTCTAGCTCTTGCTGCACACAAGGAATGGAATGTGTATCAACTAGATGTGAAAAGTGCATTCCTGCATGGTGAGCTGAATGAGGCTGTGTATGTTGAACAACCACAAGGATACAAGAAGAAAGGCGCTGAAGACGAGGTATACAAATTGAAGAAGGCCTTATATGGACTAAAACAAGCTCTAAGAGCTTGGTACAACAAAATTGAATCATACTTTGCTTCAGAAGGTTTTGAACGCTGTGCAAGTGAGTACACCTTGTTTGTAAAGCATGAAGAAGAAGGAAAGCTGCTGATAATAAGCTTATATGTGGATGAACTCATATTTACAGGAAATAGTGAAGACATGATTGAAGCATTTAAAAGGTCAATGAAGCAGCATTTTGACATGACAGATCTAGGTAAAATGAGGTATTTTCTAGGTGTGGAGATTCTACAGAATGAAGATGGCATTTTCATAAGTCAAAGGAAGTACATCAAGGAATTATTGGATAAGTATGGTATGAAAGACTGCAATGCAGTGAAAAATCCTATGGTACCTGGTACTAAACTAATAAGAGATGAAGAAGGGACAAGGGTGGATGTCACAGCATATAAACAGATGGTAGGCAGTCTTATGTACCTAAAGGCAACAAGACCAGATGTAATGTTTGTTGTAAGCTTGGTTAGTCGTTTCATGGAAAGGCCTACAGAGCAGCATTGGCAGGCAGTGAAAAGGATCATGAGATACTTGAAAGGTACTATGGAGATGGGGATTCAGTACAAACGAAGGGGTAATGGAAACTTGACAGCTTTCTCAGACAGTGACTATGCAGGAGACAGTGATGACAGAAAGAGTACTTCTGGATATGTCTTCTTATTGAGTTCAGGAGCAGTGGCATGGAGCTCAAAGAAGCAACCAGTAGTTACTTTGTCAACTACAGAAGCAGAATTCATTGCAGCAGCTTCATGTGCTTATCAGTGTATTTGGATGCGAAGGGTGTTAGAAAAACTCAGTCACAAGCCAAGTAAGTGTTCAACAATTCTGTGTGATAACAATTCAGCAATTAAATTGTCCAAGAATCCTGTGATGCATGGAAAAAGCAAGCATATAGATGTGAGATTTCACTTCTTGCGTGATCTAACCAGAGATGAAGTGATTGAACTGGTTCACTGTGGAACAACAGATCAAGTGGCAGATATTATGACAAAACCATTAAAGTTAGAAAAGTTTGAGAAGTTAAGGGAAGATTTAGGTGTGTGTAAACCACCTGCTTTGAGCAAGTGTGGTTTAGGAGAGGATGTGTTAGGATTGCAGATTACTTGAAGACCAAGACAAGTCTAGCAGAAGAAGGAGCAGCTGGTGTTAGGTTTGCAGAGGGAATCTCAGATTACTTGAGGACCAAGTCAAGTCCTGCAGCTGCTGGTTTTTAGCTTAGAAGATGTCAATTTCAGTTGAATAAGTAACCTAGTTATAGGGAAGTTGTTGCTTTGATTAAGTCCGAGGTTGTTCCTCATTTCAAGGCTGAGTTTAGCAGCCGATTTGTTTTAAATTTTCATCTTGTAAAAGCTATTATAAATAGCTGAATGTTGAGTTGAATAAATATAGTTTTCGAGTACTGCATTTACAGTGTATCAGTTTTCATTATAGTTCAAACAGGATCATACCAGAAGGTTAATTAGGTGTTGGGTCTCTGGAATCTGGAGTTTTGATGCATAAACTCGTAAGATAGTTTCATTTTAATTAAGGTGAAACATATGGTAGGGAGTGAGTCATTGTCGATAAAGATCTTCAATGCTATACCGACCTTTGTGGCTGTGTTGAGTCCTAAACATCAATGGCATGCAGCAACTTTAGCCAACCTCAACTCCTTCCTGCTGTACGTGCCTGAAATGGCCACCAAAATCCTGCATGTAATTAATGTGGAGATGAAACTATATTTTTACTGTGCAGTTACGTGGATAAACTGTCTAGATCTCTATACATGGAATACAAGGACTACGGCATCGACGTGCAGATTCAGCTTCCATTATATGTTGCTACGAAGATGGTGTCAAAAGTTGCTGCGATCGAGAGGTCTTCATTGATCATGCCATCTGCAGATGCTTATGCAGAAGCAGCAGTAAATCGCATTGGATATGAAGCACGGTGCACGCCGTTTTGGGCTCACTCGCTTCAGTGGTGGTTCGCACGGTTGGTCCCCGACTCTCTTCTTGATGCTTGGCGCTTGTCTATCGGTTTGAACAGACGGGGGAAGCCAGCTACTACAGTTGAATACAGTAAAGGATTGTGTGAGTAGTGTAAAGATAATTCAAGTAGCACTCAAAAGCAACTGCAACAGTGGATTTTAGAAAAGTTCGACTTGCATGTGAGTCAATGGACGATATCGAATACGATCAAGCGTTGAGATTCAAGATGGCCTCAATTTCAAGAAAAAACAAGTCATAATTGACTCATTCTTGATCAAGTCACCATAAATGTGTAATAAATTATATTTAATAAGACATTATTAATTTATATATTAATTGGTGTTTATGTGAATTCTCGTATTTGTATTATATTATAAATTTAGTGAATTATTAATTTACCACGTTGTCTCTAACTCAGGACCGACAAAATTATTATTTTAACGAAGTTATTAATTAATCAAGTATTAATTTAACGATGTTTTACTGTATATTATTTCTTCCGTGTATATATTTGTGTTTAGAATAATATTGAGTGAAATATATTTGGTAGATGGGTATATATTTGGTAGATGGGTATATGATTAGGCATGTTAAATCTCGTGCCCCGCTCTCTACAAACCCTAGAGTGATCATGATTTGTGGCCTGTTCGGCTGTACCTCGTCGAGTCCTTAACTCGGAGTGAGGGTTTGCGTGGGTCGATGGTTGATTGACAATTCGATTATTACATAATATGCCTTGCATATGTATAAAACCAAATCCATTCAATTTCTTAAAAAAGTTCACTAATCTTTAACTTCTCAAGCAATTATTCAACAGTGGTTGTGAATGGCTCGTTTTTCTAAATCTTTTATACCTTGTTTCCATAGGAGCAAGTAAAAATGATTGAGATAGAACCATCTGTTTTAAAGGTACGGTATTGCATTGTCTTTTGAAAACAACCCAATAGAGCTCCATAGCTCAAAGCCAGGGTTGTGCAAGGCTAGCTTTGCTCATGGTGGTTGGGATTCTTAATGCCATTTAACAATCTTCCTACTGTCCCTCTAGTGTAGCTGTGTAGGTATGCCAATATCAATGTGTTATCATCGTGACATGTCCAATGTCAATGGCCATGAATGCCATGAACCCATGGTCTTGTCCTAATGATGTGAGTTTCCTCTTTCATCAGTTCTGCACAGCACAAAAGACAGCTGGTAGGACTGCAATTTCCGAGGGTTTATTTAGCTTCCTCCTCCTACCTTGATGAAAATTAATCAACGGAGGGTTTTTTGGGATATTTATGATCGTTCTCTGGGGCTTCATTGCTATAGTAATTTATATTACAAACTCTCCAAAGTTCAGAACTTTCATTATTGTTGTAGCAGTGGTCTTGCTGAGTTGTGAGTTTTGCTAAAGCTATTATGATATCCACTGCTATTAACAGCAGAAACGCTTCTCCAACAGCTTTTGTACTACAACAAGTATGGAAAGGTTTGGTTGGTTTCAGAAAAAAAAATTGAATGCAACTCTCTTTAACTACTCAATTCGAATGAACTGTCAAATGCCTCAGTTATGTAAAGTACCAATGCATATCAATTTTCCAGAGAGTAGAGAAGCTAAGGAGTGCAATTTAAGTCATTTAAAGAAAAGCTCTGATAGCTGCGCGCTTGGCTTGGCTTTGCTCTGTAACTATATTAGAGAGCCTCAATCACACAGATTTTAACCTCTGGTGAATGTTTCAGCTCTTTCTAATGTCTGCTCAAGAAGCCTCAGAGCTACTCAAATGTGAAATACATGTATGGTTGTTAGTTTTACACAACACAACCTATTTCTTCTTTCTCTTTCTATCTTTCTATCTATTTAGAGATGGTGATTTTTTGGTTGTTTTTGTTTTTTTGTTTCAGACATGGGTCTTGAAAGTGTTTATCCACTGTGATGGATGCAAGAGACAATTCAAGAAAGTTCTACAGAGAATTGATGGTACTGAACATGAAGAATAACACAAACACTAGACTTAAAACTATGAGTATTTTGACTACATTGTTATCTTGTTGCAGGTGTTTACACCACATCTATTGAGGCAGAGCAGAGCCGAGTCACCGTCACTGGAAACGTCGACTTTCAGACCCTCATCAAGAAGCTGACAGTAAGAACTGGTAAGCATGCCGAGCCTTGGCCAGCAAATCTGACCACGAAAGAAAAGACCAAGCCTGTGAAAGCCAAAAACAATGGGAAACAGAAAATCCTCAGATATTTGCCCAAGTCAGCAGAGTACTACATGTGACAAAGTTGGAGTGCTCCGGCTAAACAGAACAAGTGAGTGTGACACAGCTACATTCAACAGAGAGGAACAATGCAAAGTGTCAAAGAAGATTCTCCCGAAGAAATCTCTGAATGTCCATGATTCTCATGCCATGGATCTTCAGCTCGGCGAAAGTGAAAAAGGGAGTGTTAGTGGCAAAACGATCAGGAATGGCCAAAGAGGTTATTTGTGTTCAACAAGCTGTGATGCACCTGCAAGCATAGTTTCTCAACTTTCTAATGATCACAATGCTGGTCCGGTTGATCTCAGCCATATCATCAGAAACAAGTATCCGATGGACTACCACTCTTATCTGGTGTTCAATGGAAGTGACATTACTCCAGCTGCTACAGCACTGCCTAGCATGAGCTTGGCTCCTTACTATTGTTATGATCCATCAACTCAGTAAAGGAGTGAAAAGATTGTCAAGTGGAAGCAACATATCTTAACAGTGCAGATTTTCAGTGATGACAATGCTAATGGCTGTTTTATTATGTTATTGTAAGCCGATGCTGTAAGTGTGTGACAATAAGGGGCAAGCTAGAATGGTTCAGTAGGGGTAGGTTATTGCATTTCCAGCTGTAATCCTTCATCATATTCATGTTTTAGTATGAGAGGATTAAGTGTGACCCTTAATGTCTATTCCGAATATTCACCACAATCTCTCTTGTAATATATACAAAGAACATATGAAATGTTTGACAACATCAAATTTCTTTCTTGCAAGTCATATCTTCAAAAAAAGAAAAAAAAAGAACTTCGACCACCCATTCTTTTGGTCTAGTAGCACAAAAAATAGAAAAAAATATAAAGACATTGCTATTCAGTGTTGTAAACAACTGGCTTCAGCTAATTAAAGGGGCACATCCCCTGTCTACCACTGCATATGAATCACACACTTGACTACGGAGTGAATCATTCTCTTGTGGATTTGAACTTTTTTGTAAGGAAATCCCAAAGAAAGAAATGAAGAAAATTAACCATGTAATAGTACTTTGAAAAAATATATATATATGTATAACAATGCGGAGGCTGATGAGGCTAGACATATTAAGAGAACTGCTGGGATTACATCGACATAACAAAGACAGGACACAGCAAGATTGCAAAGCTTCTTATTTCCCTAAGCATACAATATGTGATACCTATTTTCTGGTAAGTTTGCAGAATAACTACATTTATGCAATGCTTTGTCAATCCTTCACGATCCTCACAAGAGATAAGTAGAGAGCAATACTTTATAAATGTTTCAAAATAGTCATTTGTTGAGCAAAAATAGATTATGATAAACCTTTATACAGATCAGAGGCAAGTATACCTGGTATCCCCTATATACATTCTGAAACCTAAGCCTAGAATGCAAAAGTACAAATATACTAATACACAACCAAAATTAATAGAAAAAAAATGACCTTAAACACAAGTTGATGCCTTTGTGGTACGCTGATTTGTACCAAGAGTAACCACAATTACAGTGACATCATCATGATACTTCCTCCTCCTCCCTGCTGGTATATTCATTAACTCTTCCATACTGAATCCTGCAAAATAGAAGTAGAAAGCTTAAAAACCAACCTCTATGGTATGTACTTTTTGAATAATTCAAAAAACAAAATTCAGTAAATAAAAGCTTTCATGGAAGTGAAAGTTGACAAACATACAAAGTGAGAACAAAACCAAAAATTCATTGCTTTTGTATCTTGGCTAATCAGATTAAAGGCTACTTGTAAATGCTTATTGTGTAATAAACACCCATAAGGATATTAGAGCAACCTGATGGTTATTTGAATCAAATGCCAACAGAGTCTGCATAATGACATCTGAAAAAGTCTACCTGCAGAGTTGGCTGCTCTCACTATGAGCTGCTCCAGCAGAAACTTGGATGGATCACCTGAGGGGTTACTCGAGATATAGGAGTGGACAAGCTTTACCGCCTCGTCATTGGTAAAAAAGTCAAACAAACCATCACTTGCAACAATAACAAAGCGATCCGACTTTGATATTCTACGCACATCCATTGATGGTTGAGTAGAAACATACGGTGGGCTTATTAGATTACAAACTTGAAGAATCCCCATCAATGCATCATTCAGTTTTTTCTGTATAAAAGTCAAAGGACATAGAATCAGTAATCAACCAATGAAAAGATCTTAATTATAAAGACAAAGTATATGAATTTAAGCAGAACATACAATGTCAAAGTTCATAATATGACTATCCTGTTTGATGTTGCTTACATGTTTCTAAATACTCCGAACTCCTACCTATAATGTAAAGAGCATTTCTTCTATTATCAATTGAACCTTACGCCTCAGTCATTTGCCTAAAATTCATCACTTTTCTTGTAATAAAGTAGAAAGAATTGCCCAAATGACACAAAAGAGCATTCACCTTTTTCAAGTAACCAACTCCAAAAGCTCGAGTGACCTTCAATTTCCCTTTTACTTTTCCAGCCACAATGGACATGGGATCATCAGGATGCTCACACAAAACTCGCATTCTTTCAACCTCATTATCAACCGTATGACCTCCAGTGAGCTGGATAGCTTGCAGTCTCTCACTCCCATTCACGAAATTGCCATCACCATGTGTTGCCAACACAGCCCGGCTGTCACCTAAATTAAGTGTATACAAATCATTCCCATGAAGAAGCACAACCAGAACACAAGACCCAACAGAAACCAAATCAGGGCGATCCTCCATTTCCTGCTCAACCATGTATAGAAAATCATTCTCGGCCTGACTAAGAGCTCGTTGTAGGCTATCAAGTACCCCTTGCCTGAATGTATCAGTTGACATTTCTATTTCAGTACATGAAGCATCCTCAGAGATATTTTCAATATCACTATTATCTTTGACAAACGAACGAGACCCATCAATATTAATTGCTTTAGAAGCATTGATGGATTCCTGATTTGATTCCCAGTCTAATGAATTAAAGTAAAAAACAATTGTTTCATACAGTGTCCCAGCCAAAAAATCAGCTGCGTCTCTTCCATTAAAGCCATCGTATATTGCGCAATACAGCCACCCATTTTCTTCAGAACAAACTGCTTGGACCCTGTCTTCACCAGCAGCTCCACCTGCCACTTGTACTTCCATGGAATTGAGAAAACCTTCACCTCTGGAAGTAGGACTCATAGATTTCATCAAGTAAGAATCAGACTCCGGCGTAGATGGACTGCAACTTAAGTTTGACATACTACTCTGAAGAGAAGATGATAATATATCCAACCTTGGCGAAGATGGTACCTTACGAAATGAATTAGGGGAGTCCCAACTAGGAAGTATTTCTTCCCCTATCAAACCATTACAGATATTAGTGTTTGCCAGAGTAGCATTGGCACTTAACGCAGCTCCAGACAAGCAAGAGAACCTACTGTTCCTTCGGAGATCAGGCAGGATTTCATATCCACTGGAAGCCTCATAAGAACTAACTCTGTCACCATTGCATTGATAGCCAAAGCTTACTTTAAGTTCTCCTTCAGATTTAATCATAGTTTCGCCTAGCATGACCTACAGATGAAACCGAACATACTCTCATTTGTTAATTTTTAATCAACCCTGTAAGCAACATCATATGATCATACTTACTAATGCGTATAAACAAATCCAGTATTTTTCCAAGGTCCATTTTACAGTACTTGGAGGTATTAGTAACAAGTATAGATTTAGAGAAACCAAGACAAATTAGTTATAGGACTCTGCTTCTTAGCTCACAAATCTATTATGCTTACAAACTGTGTCTTTGTGTGGATGTGTGAGAAACATTAACAGGTAAATGTGACATTTTTGTTCTTAAAAGTTATAAGACACAAGAAAGCATAGATCTCGCTGCAAGTCCAATAAAACCAAAAAAAATTGAATTCAGCAACTATACAAACATGGAGCATCCAACCACACACAAAATATGAACTTGAGATTAGAACAATTAGAAGAAATACCAATAGACATTAAAAACAGAAAGCAATCCCCAGAAACAATGAAACATGTGACTGGATATTCTTGAAGTTTCAACATTGAGCCTTTCTCCAATGAAACAAAGAAACAGAACATAGCAAATCCAATCAAATGAGTCAAAGATATTCCAAACCATTCAGACTTGAATCAAACAGAGAAAATTCCAATCAAAACTACATTTCGACACACACGAGGTAATGATTCAGAAACAAAGCAAAACATAGCCTGAACCAGAAAACAAAAACAAACCCATATGAAAGAACAACATCAACAACATGATACCTCACGCATTATTAGGAACCAAAAAACATAACAAAAAAAACAGAAGTCAGAAATGAAAACCCACCTGAGGTATATATATATGTCTTCAACAAGGAAGCGCGGAGCAGAGAATTGAAGACAAAGCCCAGAATGTGATATAAAGAGAGAGAGAGAGAGAGAGAGAGAGAGAGAAGTGTGTGTTTGGGAAGTGAGAGTTGAAAAGCAAGCAACAGCGGATCTGAAGAACAGGAAGAAGGGAAGTGGAGAATCTGGGTGCATGTGGCTTTAGAGAAAATTTGGATGGTGAAGAAGAGGTCTTTGCTTAATATCAGACCTCCGGATTCAGATCCGGATCCGTTTTAATATATTTGATCCGTACCCGACACATCAGTCGCCGGATCATTCATAACTCGATCTAAATTCGTATCTAGTGGGTTAACGGATACTTGACTCGTTACTCAAATACATTTATATTAATGAATTCTTAAATTTGAACTAAAATTTTCAATATTTTATCATTATCTCATAAAACAGTAATTAAATATTATGACAAAATTTAAGAGTTGTACATGAACTGATGCCCATTGTGAATTTTCATACACAAAATTTCAAAACATGATTTTTGATACACCAAGTTACAAACCCAGTGTAATACTTGTATAGCTGTTAGTTACGCCGTTAACTGATAAATCAAGGTTCATTTCTTAGAGAATCATTTAGTACTCTCAGTTTTCTCTCTCTCACCCTGTCTAACCCTTTATCCCCCTTCATAGTCACGAGTCACGGCCACCACACACCTCCTCAACCGCAGTCTCTTCGGGTCGTGGTTCCTGCATCTGGACGAACTTTGTCCTTCTAATGATGTTTCTCGCAGTCGGAGATGGTGAGGTGGTGTTTGTCTCCCATTATAAAATTCTCAGTAGTATTCCATCTCTTTGTATTCTGCTTAGTTTTGAACTCACACTTGGTTCATTTAACATCTTTGGTTTTTTTATGTAGAACTAGACATCTCAATGACAACTTGAAATGATTGCAGGAAAAAACTAAGGCCTTACGGATTGATGCATAGTTGACATCTTAATAGCAACTTGAAATCATTGCTATTGTGTTTTATGACTGAACATGTGTTAAATTGGATGTTAACCATACATACGAAATTACCCTTACAAAATTGCCACATGGCACACCTATTAACAAAGTTACTAACGGTGTGTATCATTATTTAGTCGGGAGAAAATGTTCGTGTACTTACACTTATGATTTATAATTTGGTGTATGGAAATGCATAGTCGTCCTAAGTTGATGTACCATTCTTAATTTTTTTTTCTAAATATTATAACAAAATTTAGATTTCTATCCAAAGTTGAATTACATGATGAAAATATTCTCTAAAACAATGAACTAATATAACCAAACATTAAACTCCAATTTTATAGATTTTATTGTATAATATTTAATATTTTATAAGTAATATTATATTTAATAAAATAATATTTAATAGTTTAAGACTGTCAGGTTATTAACGGATCAAATCAATCTAGATATGTATCTGATCCGTTTTAAAAAGGAGTTAATGGATCTAGATCATTAATGGATCAAAATTTTAATCCAAACTCATTTAAAAACCACAGATTAAGAGCTAAATATGATTCGTTTACAGGTCTACTTAATATATCCGAATTTTCTTCCGTTGTTGTTTTGGCTTTTTGTCTGTTCCTTTTCTTTTCTTTTCTTTTTTCTTTTCCTTACTGGTATTGCCGTTTTCCCTCCCCTGTTTTAGTTGGACTCTTTCTTTTTGTTTTTGTTTTTCTATTCTTTCTACTCTTTCTTTTCCTTACAAATCTAAACTCTTTGGGACTTTGAGAAGATATGATTATGAAATTCACGTGATATAAGGTATTTTGAAGATCAGAAGTTGAATTTTTGGTGAAGAGGGAATGATTGAAGTTAGTTTCTACTCCCTTCCATTTTTTATATAGTTCGTTTTAGGTTTTGAGTTTTGGTTCAATATATAAGTCGTTTTAGCTTATATTTTTTAATTTATCCCTAAGCCACAATAATAACATGGATAAAGTGTGAATTTATATCTTAATCTATGTGCAAACTTATTAAATATGACAAACTAAATAGGGGTTAAATTGTCATTAGAATTGTTTTTTAATCTATGTGCAAACTCCTAAAACGACATATATAAAAAATCAGAGAGAGTATTACTTGTATGATGCAGGCATTTATACATATGTATCTCATGAATGTAATCAGACAAACGCATGTATTACCTAAAAATGCAATTTTGTGTCTTGTATTTCATGAATGCAATTTTGTGTCTTGTATTTCATGTTTTGGTCCATCCTCGACCAACAAGGTGGTAATCCGATGGACAATATCCAATTTACTTTAAACCACTAACAGTGAATCTCTTGCATCTTTACTTATGCAAGTTGTTTTCGATCTTATATAGTAGTAGGTCACTTACTCATTATTTTGTTTATCAAACGAATTCTAGTAAAAAATACCCTATGAAATGTATGAAATGCAAAAAAAAATCATTATGATTTTGTTTGTTTTAGTAACAATTTAAACCGGATATAGGAAATCATATATCTTATTAGCAGTCATTTATTTAATTAAATCTCTTCTTTAGGTTTTTGGGGACAAAGACATTTGCTTTTTTTAGGGAGACATTTGCTTTCGTACATTGCTTAGTTTTAGAAAGAAAAGAATGGAGCATATTGGTGGGGTTTAAATGGACAATGCAGTATTGCTTCTTTTTCGATTTCACAATGCAATATTGCTTACTTTCACAATCAATGACGGATGTTGGTTTACGGCCAGATGGGTTATAGCCTATAGGGATTTTTTAGCTAATTAAAATTATATATGTGTATGTTTTGATAATTAACATTTTTGTAGTAATTAGCTCAGTCAAATTTTCACTCTATCAAAAAAGGAAATTGTTTAATTTACTCATTAATTACCTTAAAATGCTAATTTTTATCATTAGTGTAAGATTTTTTATCACAATTTCTAGTTTCAAACTTGTATTAATTATATATGATACATAAAAGCCATTCATTTTAAATTTATTAAACTCTTTGCTCATTCTTTTACCAATTACATGTATATGGTGTCATTATTTTCCTTTAAAGGAAAGTTCATACGATAGATTTTAGCCTAGGGTATTTTACAATCCTAGCTCCGTCCTTGTTCACAATGAAACCTTAACTTGTCCATCATTCACATGTTTTCCCAGAACCTTACTTTGTATTGTCGTGAGCATGACATTGTTGATTACCTAGCTACACTAACTAGGGGTGGGCTTATTGAACCCAAAATGCAGTTAACCGTCCGATCCGCACTGAATAATCCGATGGAGTCACCGAATTGAAGCAAAATGGTGTCATTTTAGATGAAAACCACACGAGCCGTTTTGATCTGGTGCAGCAACGGGTTAGGCCTTCAAACCGCCCGATTCTTAACACACCGAACTACATTATTCAAATTTATGTATATATAATTACTAAAAAACATTTATGTATATAGCTATGTATATATAGCTATATACATAGAAGTCCATTGAGATTTCTTTAACCGATATATATTTAATTTATTCTATACATTTAAGTATATATATAGACACATGTAGGAAACCAACTAAGTATCTAACCTTAGCAGCAAAACAAACAAATCCTCTCATCTTTTTTTGAATAAACAGATCCTCTCATATTTAGAGAATCGAAGTCTCAAAACATAGAAGCTCTCTCATCCTCTCGAACTTTCAATCGAAGCACACTCTCTCACTCTCTCGCAACTCTCAAAGAGGAAGATCCCCTCACTCTCTCTTCCCACCATCACCATTCTCGCAGCTCTCTCAGTTGCATTTCTCTCTAATCATCTCTTCTTCTTCTATTTTAATTTTTTGTTCATCTCTCTTCATGTTTCATTTTCATCTCCGGCAGCTCATTGATTTGGGTAATTAACCAACCACACCGGACTGTGTCGAAAATGCAGTCAAACCAATAATGTAGTCTTGCTTATTAAAAAGCAGTTGCAGTCAGCAAAATTCAAAAACCGAAAATGTGGTTTGCACTACAGTTTGGCCTTAAACCGAGCCGCGCCCACTGTTGTCACTAACGTTGTTGAAGTCATGATTTCAAATCTTACTGGCATTATGAGAGTGAAGTGGGTTATGAATAACAAATGAAAAATGATGTGCGGGACTGCAATGCTCTCGAAATTTTATTAATCAGGAGAGACAATATGAGAAAAAATAAAATCAATTCATGGCACTTGTGTAGAAAAATACTAAGGTAAGTATGTGTATTGATGTATCACTGTTTGCTCAAAAATGATCTCAGCCAAATCAAGGCCGAGATTCTTGGCTACATATGTTATTCTGCTTGCGCAGGCATACCAACTCGGGGTCGTACGGCCAGGAAAGGTTTTGATTGATGTTGTATACCTAATCTGACTTCTTCAAATTATTGTAGGTTGAGGAAAGAATCCTCTCGGCCGTCAGGTTCTAGTGCCTGTGTTGCAAGGACTTTTAGCTAGACGTCACCGGGATCTTCAAATACGTTTACTTCGTGGGTGAACTCAAATTTTTGGGTGACAAGCGAGAGATCAATAGGGTGCAGATACTCGCAAATCACCGTGAACACGAAGATGAAACAGACTCGGATGTCGAATCGTTGTGAGATGATGCGTGTGTGAACAACGAATCACATCGACCTAATCTGGACTGGCCGAAAGAGATCAACGGATGAGAATTCTATGTTACAACTACTCCTAGGTACGATAAATAAATTGCATATAAAATAAAAGAAATTAAAGTGCGAGAATATAAAGAACAATAAAATAAATTGCGAGAAAGTAAAGAATTTGATCAAAAGTAAAGCTAAGAACGAAATTAAGTTTGAAAGTTGAACTGAAGGTGAAGTACCTATGCGATAAAGAGAGATAAGTTTGTGTGAAAAATTGTATATTGATTTGTATGTGTGGTGCATGACCTTTTACAAATGAGTTACAATATCCTATATATACAAGTCTAAAAACCTAGCTAGCTTGCTCACTATGTCGTGAGATCTCGCGGATTTCCTATTTCCTTTTGGGTTTGAAATACACATAAAAGCCTTGATTTGATACTCCGAGATACTTGTTCTCTAAGTTTTTTGATTTGATCCAAGACATTTCTTTGTAGAAATTTCTCTTGCTCTGGGTTCGGCCGAGTACCAAATATTTTCTTGGGCCGAACTTGTTATGTCAAATCACTTGCTTTGTCCAAACACCTTAACGTCCAAATTCAAATAAAGTGAACCAACCCCCTTATTCATGCAACAACTTCATTTCAGTCATGTGACCAAATCACTTGCTCCCAGCCGAGACATTACTCTAAACTGTGTTTTCTTTTTTGGCTACGCTTTTACCTTCGGCCGCGCTTTCATTTCTTTCTAACACCACACTAGTAAACTAATTTAGCAATTTATAGGCACTGCTAAAAATAGTTACAAACATATGTCCTCTAGTCTCATGATTATCGGCTCTCAAGCCGGTTGGTTATTAAGACTTTAAACTACATAACAACAAATTAAGTTAATAATTAGTGTAGCCATGTGGGGCGACGATATGCAACCATTCGTCCATTATAGTGTGGCAACTTGGTTTTTCAGCTAGCGCACAAGTCTAAATTATGATCTTTATAACTTGAAACGGCTAAACCAACAACTTCGGTCACAATAGCTAAGCACCAGAATTTTGGTCACAATATTTCAAACCGAAGTCTTGGGGCCGAGCAACAAAATTTCGGTCAAAATAATCCAAACCGAGGTCCTTGATATAGACATACATAGACCGAAATAAGACGACATGGTCCAGATGAAGCATTTAGCCACGATTCCATGATCTGACCAAGTGGAGTAGACTTCGGTCACACTTGTTTGATTTAAAACCCCTCATCTCAAACGAAAGTCATCACCCACATGTCCTTGACCTCAAATATCTTCAAGCTTGTCCCTCTTATTCTTGCATAAGTTTAGACCACAGACATTATAACTCGAAATGACCAAGCAAATGATTTCTGTCACGACTAACGAACAAGCGACTTCACCCGTGCAGGCTGAGCAAGTGACTTCGACCGAAATATTTGACCGTAAATAATATGAAACAAGTTAAGGTCCTCGATAGAGAGCTCGGCTTGTAGTTATGACTTGATCAAGCGGAGACGGTCACAGTCCAAAAATAGTGACCAAACCGAGGTGATCAAGTTAGCCAAGGTCGTACAAAATTTGTAACCAAGCCGAGGTGATCACATTAGCCAAGGTTGTATAAAAGTGGTAACCAAGCCGAGGTCGTGCAAAAGTGGTAACCAAGCCGAGGTGACCAAGTTAAGATGGTCTTTGTCTAAAAGTAGTAACCGAGCAGAGGTGAAATACTCTGACCATATGCTGACTAAGTTTGAACTCGGCTAGTTTTTTATTGCACACTAGGCTAGTTTTTTATAGCACACTCGGCTTGTTTCAACTTTCAACTCAAACTCTCTCACCCAAATTTCGAACCCCATCAGTTTCTTCTCTCTGGACAATACAGAACGTTCCCCATTCAAATTTGATTGAGCTCATTCTCTAACAAGACATGCTCTTCTTCAATTCTCCATCATCTCGATCTCCAAGATAGACATGAACCCAACCCCATCATTCTTTCTTCGATTTCAAATCGAATCTTTTCATTTTTCCAGTTTACTCAGACTGGTGGTGGTCGGTGAATCTACGCCGGTGAGCGGCATGTTGGGTCACGATAGACTGGGCTTGGCACCGGCGACCTTCGTAGCCGAAGTAGGGTGTGATTCTTAAAGGGTTAAGCCGCGTATTATAAAGGTTTGTTTTTGGCTACCGGGTTGTAGTCATTTCTCCGCCTACTAGTCTAATTCGGCTCACTTTTGTTACCCGATTTTATATGTTTCATGCGAAACTGAATTCAGTTTGATTCAGCCATCATTTTTGTTATTTAAGATGAATCAATCCAACTCAACTTTATTCTTTGTCATCATCTTGAAAATCTTGACCAAAATTATGAACCACGGCCATCGTTTTTATTCTTTAAGATGAATGAATCCAACTCAACTTTATTCGTTGTCATCTTAAAATCTTGACCAAAATTGTGAACCACGGCCATCCCATTTCAACATCTCGGCCAAGAAATTCTTAAACAACTCATTCGAAGTTATGCATCTTGCACCTCCTCAGCTGAACTCATTCATCCCAGCCGAAGCCATGCATTCTCAACCAGCTCGGCCGAAATCAGATCCTCGACCAACTCAGTAAAACTCATACATCTCGGCCGAACTCAATGCATCTTAATCAACTCAGCCGAACTTGTGCATCTTGACCATACGGCTGAAATAATGCATCTCAATCACCTTGACCGAATTCATCTCGGTCAAAGTTATGCATTCTTAACCGTACTCGGCCGATCCCATCATCTCGGTCATTATGGCCGTATTTATTCATCTTGGCCAACTCAGCCGAAGTCAATGCATCTCTGTCAAACTCATACATGTTGACCTACACAACTAAAGTCATGCATCTTATTAATTTACAACCGGCACATGTGGTGGCCATCTCGGCTGGATATTTCCCTTTAACGAGTTAATCAATCTCTTCTTTGACAAGGCCGAGTTTCATGAAATTGTACAAATAAAATAAAAATACAACCATGCAATCAAAGTGTTGGTCGCCAATGATGCTTTATTGAGAAGTTTAAACATTTCGCACCCTCGGCCTTTACTCCAAGTATATAGAGGTCGTGAAACATTTCATTTGTAACATCCCACATCGACCAACGGAGAGGGTGATGTACCATATATGTACATCGGTGACACCCATCTAGCACGAGGTCTTTTGGGAGCTCAGTGGCTTTGGAGGGGTTGAGAACTCTGAAGTTAAGCTTGCTAAGCTTAGAGCAATCCCATGATGGGTGACCCCCTGGGAAGTTGCTTTGAGAGCTCTTGGAAACAAAACCGTGAGGGCCGGCGGGCCCAAAGCGGACAATATCGTGCTACGGCGGAGATGGTCCGGGATGTAACAGATTGGTATCAGAGCCACACTGCCGAGGGGTGCGAGTGTGCCGACGAGGACGTCGGGCCCCTAAGGGGGGTGGATGTAACATCCCATATAGACCAACGGAGAGGGTGATGTACCATATATGTACATCGGTGACACCTATCTAGCACGAGGCCTTTTGGGAGCTCAGTGGCTTTGGAGGGGATGAGAACTCCGAAGTTAAGCTTGCTAAGCTTAGAGCAATCCCATGATGGGTGACCCCTGGGAAGTTGCTCTGAGAGCTCCTGGAAACAAAACCGTGAGGGCTGGCGGGCCCAAAGCGGACAATATCGTGCTACGGCAGAGATGGTCCGGGATGTGACAGATAGGTATCAGAGCCACTCTGCCGAGGGGTGCGAGTGTGCCGACGAGGACGTCGGGCCCCTAAGGGGGTGGATGTAACATCCCACATCGACCAACAGAGAGGGTGATGTACCATATATGTACATCGGTGACACCTATCTAGCACGTGGCTTTTTGGGAGCTCAGTGGCTTTGGAGGGGATGAGAACTCCGAAGTTAAACTTGCTAAGCTTAGAGCAATCCCATGATGGGTGACCCCCTGGGAAGTTGCTTTGAGAGCTCCTGGAAACAAAACCGTGAGGGCCGGCGGGCCCAAAACGGACAATATCGTGCTACGGCGGAGATGGTCCGGGATGTGACATCATTCATACCTCTTGTAGTTGATTGTTTATTTTCATCCACAATATAAGCCAAAATTTCATGTTTTGGATATGAAGTTGAATAACCAACCTCAACTTCACTTCTAGTACAGTTCAAGCAATTGTGTTTTTTCAAGGTTAGCTTCTTGGTCTCCAATGATCATGTCAATATGTTGAATAACTTCCACGACTTAATCTTCGTACTTAGACACATGATTTTCTATTTCTATGAGCGTGCTTGAATGACAAATTTTGGGTTCTGTCTTCGATTCATTCAATTGTGGGGTTTTTAGGCCGACTTTATCTTCTACAACCGAATTGCTTATTTCTTTGCCAAATTGAATGAATGGGTGAGGTGAATAAGCACTACAAAAAAAGGCTATTGGGCGATGAAGAGAGCCAAAACAGGGCGACGAAAGCAAATTTCGTCGCCTAAGAGAAACTTTAGGCGACCAAAATATGTGTCGTTGCCTAAGAACCAAAAATCGTCACCTAAGGTAAAATTTAAAGCGACGAAAACTGAAATCGTCACCTAAGGCCATTCCTTCGTCGCCTAAACCCTAACTGTCGTCGCCTAAGAGGGCGAAGACATCTTTGTCGTCGCCTAAGAGGGTCATTCTTAGGCGACGACATATTTGTCGTCGCCTAAGGTCTGAAAACTTTGGGCGACGACGTCTTTTCGTCGCTTAAGAGTGACCCTCTTAGGCGACGATTTTTTTTTAAACTTTGTGTGACGGATTTTCGGTTTCGTCGCCTAAGAGTCCTTATATTCCCAAATTTAGACAGCAGCTCACTCGAAAAAAAAAAGGGAAGAAAATTTCGAGTGTTGTCGAAATCTGTCCATACTCAGTTTGTGGATCTATATATAGGTACGTATATGTACGTGTATATATGTTGTTTTTGAGTTTTATTTGAGTTGAATTGATGGATTTTGAATTTAATTTGAGTTGATGAATTGATAGATTTTGAGTGTGTGATTTAGTTGATCGATTAATATTTTGAGTATGTTGATTGATTATGAATTTGTGTTCGATGTAGTTGCATTAATTGGTTGATATATTTTTACATTTTGATTAATGTTATATTGAATATATATATATATATGATGTTGTTGTTTTTATTAATTAATTTATAATATTGTGTTGATGTTATGAAGTTGATGATAATTTTGTGATATGATGGATGTATATATAATATTGTTATTATATAATTTTTTAGTATGTATATATATGTTAATTAATTAGTTTATATATGTAAGAATATTGTTATGTAATTAATTAATAATTAAGTATATATATATATATATGCATGTGTTAATTAATTAATTTGGTACTAATAATTTGTTGCATGTAGTATATTATTATATATATAAATGAATTTGATTGAGATTTTATGTATATATGAAATTTAATTAATTAATTGTTATATATATATATATTGTGATATTTTTAGGATATGGATAAGAGTTGGATTTCGCTTCCAAGATGAGACAGAAGATATGCTAAAGGAGTTAAGTTTTGTGCAATATGCGTTGGACAATGCTGGCGGGAGTACACTTTTCTATTGCCCGCGCAAGAGATGTCAGTGTCGCAGCGAGATGCATCGATTTCTGATGGAGACAGTATGGGAGCACCTGAAGAATAACGGATTCTAGGACAGTTACACATGTTGGATATATCACGGTGAAACATCATCAAGGGGTCAGCATGATCATGGGCAGTTTTATAAGAGGGGTGGTTCATCAAACGATCCAACAACGACCTTCATCAACGACATGTTTCCTCATGAGAGTGGTGTATGCGCTCAAGGACAGTATATTCCTGAGGAGTCGGTGCAGGCCGTCCCTAGAGCTGTCAACACTGCTGGTATTGACAAGTACAACGAACTGCTTGCTTTCCAATAGACCGCTCTGTACCCCGGTTCTAAGAAGACCGTTCTTGAGTGTGTGATGGAGGTGCTGCAGATCAAAGTTGAGAAAAAATTGACCGTGAAGGCTGTTGATAGGTATCTACAGTACGCTGCTTCGTTGCTGCCCGACGGTCATCGTCATCCACCACTCATCATAAGGTCCGTCGTATCCTAAAAGATCTCAGGCTTTCCTACATCAAAATCCATACATGCAGATATGACTGCGTTCTCTTCTAGGGTGAAGATGCAGACGGGAATGACCTTGAAGGCCTTCATCGTTGTCCGGTATGTGGGACCGACAGGTATAAGCGAACTCCTGCAGGCAACAGGAAACCTGTGGAGGTACTTTGATATTTCCAATTGAGAGATAGGTTAGAGCAGTTGTACATGTCTTCACACACAGCCAAAACTATGAGATGACACTCTAAGAGGGAGTTGCATGATGAATACACCATGGTACACCCTGCTGACGGGGAGGCTTAGAAGCATGTAGACAGGGAGTTTCCTCATTTTGTGTCAGAGGTCCGAAATGTGAGGCTCGAACTGTCATCCGACGGGTTCAACCCTTTTGGCAACATGAGTCTTCAATACAATATATGGCCGGTGATTTTGGTACCTTACAACCTTCCTCCATTGATATGCATGAAGAAGGAATACAACATGTTGACCGTAGAAATGGGTGTGGAGTCGCATAGATAGACGGGAGAAGAGATTTTAGCAGTGCTTAATGAGTATGATTTTGGGCGGCTCAGCAATTATCCCGACATTGTGGCCTCAATACCTGAAAGACCCGACAGGTACAAATTCTTGACACATAAGAGCATATTTTGGGAACTCCCGTACTGGAGTAAGTTATTGATCAGACACTACCTAGATGTGATGCACATAGAGAAGAATGTTTGCGGCAGTGTGGTGGGTACAATGCTCAACTTGGAGGGGAAGACAAAAAACGGTCCTAAGGCATGCATTGATCTTGAGAATATGAAGATAAGAAAACATCTGTGGTTGAAACAGGGGCAGAAAAAGATGTCTCAGGCTCCTTACACCGTGAAGCCTGATCAGAAGAACCAAATCTTCAGGTGGTTGACTTGTGTGAGGCATCCTTTAGGCTATGCAGGAAATATAGCTAATTGTGTGAAATTCCGGGACAATAAGAGGTACGGCTTGAAGAGTCATGACTGTCATATCTTGCTACAACGTCTCCTCTCTGTTTTCATTCGACCGTTCCTTAATAGTGAGGTAATTTTTTTAATTTTTAAAGCTAAATTTGTTAAAATTTAACTGTCAATTGGTTAGTTAAAAAATTTGTGTTGGATTTGATGGTAATTTTTGGTTTGTGGCTCTCGTCAGGTGGTGGAGTCGTTAATAGCGTTGGCAAGATTCCTACGGAAGTTATGCACACGGAAAGTGAAAAAATCTGACCTCCGGGAAATGAAATAGGACATCATTTATATCATGTGTAAATTTGATAGGATATTTCCTCTAATTTTTTTTGATATCATGTCTCACCTGATGATCCATCTTCCTGAGCAATTGTTGCTTACCGGTCCAGTACACTTCACTTGGATGTATCCCATGGAAAGGTACGTTTTAATCACCTAAATTCCTCAATATTTATACATGTTCAATAGTCATAACACTTTGCATTCTTATATTTATAGGCAACTTGGAGACTACAAAGATTATGTTTACAAGGCTTTTTGAATCATTATATTTAATGAAGGATTTTAATATTAAATTTGGTTTATTATGTCATAGGCGCCATCGGGGACAAACTGACGAAGAATAAGAGAGGCATCGTCATCAGCAAGGCCTTAGAGAAGCTAGTCAAAAAATCAGGGAAGGTCTTAATCCAGGTTGGTCGGAATGGGGAACCGGAATCAGCAAGTGCGGGGAACATTTACGTCCGCTCCGCGGGACCCATAATTATGGCTAAATGCCCTATGTTGTGGGGAGAATGGAAAGTTGTCCCGGATTCCGTGAAGACCCATCTCGATAACGATATGTCGGTGAGTTTTAAAAAAGTCTCAATAATAATATTATGTGATGAAGTTGTTGACTTTTCGAGAAAATAGACTAACAAACGGTTAAATGCAGTTATATTTTGAGCTTCCCGAGGGTCTAAGGAGTTGATGAGGCCATGGCTGGAAGAAAAACATTCCCAAAGGTACGTACGTTGGGAAAAATATTGTCGTGAATTATATGTTATATTAAATATATATATATATATATATATATATATATATCTAATATTTGATGTCGTATATGTAGGTTTAGGGAGTTGAAGCATAAACTGAGGGACCATTAAAAAGCGCACGGGAACGGCCGGCTGGGTACTCCTCTTGAGTTCCAATACAGGGAGCACGAGTAGTGTTGGCTTCTGACGGTCGAATTCAACAACCCTCATAAAAAGGTAGATAAAAAATAAATTACTTAATTAGTTATCGAGGCCGTACTTAATTATTAAAAAAAATTACGTATTAAATAAATATTTTACTAACTGTTAATTTTTTTTCTTTCAAGGCCGTCTCTCAGAAGAACGCTGCAAATCGGCAACACAACACGACCAACCATCATGCCAGTTCGAAACTGTTTGCTTGCATCATGGAGGAGGTGATGAGAGACAATCCGGAGGTTAACCCGTTCGTGGGAACGTTCCATAAGGCCTATCCTCAATCCGAAGAGGATTTTGTAAGTTATCTCACGCTTTTAATTTTTAATTTTACTTATATGTATTATTTACTGTTAATTAATAATTTGTTTCTAATATTTCCAATTAGGAGAGGATGAGATCGGCAGAGTTCGATGTGATGCATGATTACGTGTCGGAGACATGGCCGGAAACGCAGGAGGATATGTCTGAAGCCATGTCCCGGATCGACCGATCAGATCCACTCATCGGGGCGAGGATCATGGACACGGTTTTCTCACACCGTACAAACAACTTCTACTTTCGGGGTATGGGCAGGGTTGGAAACAAAAAGCTGAAGGAAATCAAAGGAGGAAAGAAGGGAGCCTCAAGCAGCAACGTGCAACTACAGTCAGAAATTGAGAGACTGCAGCAGAGACTACAACGCCATGAGCGACAGGAGGCTGCCAGGAGAGCCTTCACATAAGTCCTAAATACCTATGAAGACGCCAAGAGTGCCTATAAAGACGCCTGGGAGCAGTATAATGAAGCCCGTAATTCAACCCAGGAAAACCATCAGATGCAGTTGGGGCAGTGGTTTCATGACTGTCTATATACTCAGTCAACAGGACAAATTCCTCCTCCCATGCCGATGCGTCATATTCTGCCTCCGCCGCCGGAACGTCCTCGGCTTCGGAAACCATAAGAATCGGATTTCATGATCGATTTAGATGATATCGAATTTACTTTTGACTAAATTTATATATTTGTATGTTTATGAACAATTTAGATAGTTTGTAATGAAATTTTTTTTGTTTTATTCTTACAATTTTTTGTGTTGTTATTTATATTTTATAAAAATTTACAAAACTAAAAAAAAATACAGAAAATACTTCTGGCTACGAAAAATACCTTATTTCATCGCCTAAGAGAGGTTTAGACGATGACTTTTGAACCATTTCGTCGTCTTAAGATCACTTAGGCGACGAAATATACCACTTTCGTCGCCTAAGAGAATTTTTTATTTTTTTTTAAATATAAGGCGACCAATATACACGTATCATCGTCCAAGGTATAACAATTAGGCGACAAAACTGACGTCGTCACTTAAGATCTAGACTCTTAAGCGACGACGCTAGTTTCGTCGCTTAAGAGTCTAGATCTTTGGCGACGACGGTTGTTTAGGCACAGAAATGTGTGTCGTCGCCTTAACTTAACTCTTAGGTGACGACAGGGATTTCTTTCGTCGCCTAAGATATTGGGCGACAAACTTCTTGCGACGCACCTTAGGCAACGACGCTTCGTCCCCTTAGATTTTGGGCCACGAAATTTTTTAACAGGGCCACGAAATTGCTTCGTCGCCCAAACACTCTGTTCTGGTAGTGAAGAAACCATTGAAATCATGCATGCATTTTGTCGTGCTCGATATTCTTCCTCAATTTTTTGTTTTCTCTCCATGCACTCTACCTTTTGCCTCTGCCAATCCTCTTCAAGTTTCTCTTTACGCCTTTGAAAAAATTCATTCAACTCTTCTTGGCTCTTTCGAAAGCTTTCTCACAAACTATCTTTGTTCTTCTGTATAGACTCCAAGATTCTCTAACAATCACTTTGGTGTGTCGAAGGAATTTCAGGTTATGGATTAACCATATCCCCAGCTACATGACCAGGCTATTCCGCATCCACATAACAGCCATTGCACTTGTTTTGATTTCTTTGGTTTTCTTCATAACCTAATATCTAGGCCGATTCATAACTCATGTTTTGATCAGCCGGATCATAGGTTGGCACACATCTATAATTCGAACAGCAGTCTTGCCAATTGGCTTGGTTGAAATGTCCATGTATAGATTGGCTAGAGGTTTTAGAATGATCTACAATAGAATCAAAGTTGTAACCGGGTTGATTATTATCTTGACCATTGGAGCCATGACCGTTACCAATTGAACGCGTCAACTCATAATAGTTTGTGCTCTCCGCCGGTTGATAGTAACTTTCTCAGCCGATGCAGTTGTAAGTTTTCATGTTTACAATACTTAAATTAGATTAACAATTCTTGTCATATTGAACATCTATATCTCGTCCAAAACTTTGGAAATAATACCTTTTGTCTAGAGTTTTGTTGGTTTTGAGCCTCATTGTTGTTCAGCTGGAACTGCATATCCCTTTGTTTCTGATGATTCATGTCGTTATTGATGTTCACCTAGTTCGGCTGAGGAATGAACCCTTGGCCGAATTCTATGTCGGTCGACATCCCAAAAAGGGGATTTGGCATTCTAAACTGTCGGTGCATGTTAGGTACTAGTCCACCACGATTCACTTAGGTTGCCACTGCGATGTTGGGTTGGTTAGGTTGCATCTGGGTTTGGAAATTTCGTTGATGCCCAAAATTTTCATGCCCTGCGTGACCTCCATTAGCCAAAAACTACTGGTAGATGAGAAAAAGAGTGTTATTAAGGGTCCCCATCTCAGTATTGGTATTATTGTTGATGCTCGCGGCCAAATCTCGACTGAGGCCATCCACCGAAAGTCTTAGTTCATGGACCGTTCTGCTTGATTCATTGGTCATCATTCGAGCTATCTTATCGGCTGAAGAGTTGACATTTGAGTAAATTCCTCATGAGTTCTGACCGAATTTTGAAGAGCTTTGATGTGGAACCATCATTTGGCCGGTTGTAGCCACAGAGTTTGCCATAATTGTGGTGTTTGTTTGTATACTTGGGATAACCATGGTCATGGTCGAGGTATTAGGAGTACCTGAGATAGCATGTGATGCGGTCGGGGTCAGTTGGCCAGTTAGGGTTGGAGACGAGGCCACGAGTAAGGTGTGTGGTGGAGTTATACCACCTATTACATGGGGTCCAGAACTCATGGCTATAGTTGCTTCTGTGAACTTTCTTCTCGAACACTCGACCGAGGTATGACCGACTTCATTGCATTTAGGACAAGTATTCCCTTGGTAAATTGTATGGATTCTGTACATTCAAAGATTGATGTCTTAGTGCTTGCGTCCCACCGGGTGTGCCATAAGATGTTTGCTCAAAAATAGCCTCGGCCGAATCAAGGCCGAGATTCTTGGCTACAGATGTCCTTCTGCTTGCGCGGGCATGCCAACTTGCGGTCATACAGCCATGCGAGGTTTTGATTGATGTTGTATGACTAATCTAACTTCTTCAAATGATTGTAGGCTGAGGAAAGAATCCACTCGGCCGTTAGGTTCTAGTGCATGTGTTGCAAGGACTTTTGGCTAGGCGTCACCTGGATCTTCAAATACGTTTACTTCTTGGGTGAACTCGAATGTTTGGGTGACAAGCGAGAGATCTATAGGGTGCAGATACTCGCAAATCACTGTGAACACGAAGGTGAAACAGACTCGGTTGTCGAATCATTGTGAGATGATGTGTGTGTACGTGAACAACGAATCGCATCGACCCAATCCGGACTGGCCGAAAGAGATCAACAAACGTGAATTCTATGTTACAACTACTTCTAGGTACGATAAATAAAGTGCATATAAAGTAAAGAATAAGAAATTAAAGTGCGAGAATAAAAAGAACAAGAAAATAAATTGCGAGAAAGTAAAGAACTAGATCAAAAGTAAAGCTAAGAATGAAATTGAGTTTGAAAGTTGAACTGAAGGTGAAGTACCTATGCGATAAAGAGAGATAAGTTTGTGTGAAAAAATAGTATATTAATTTGTTTGTGTGGTGCAAGACCTTTTACAAATAAGTTACTAAAACCCTAGCTAGCTTGCTCACTACGTCATGAGTTCTCGTGGATTTCCTATTTCCTTTTGGGTTTGAAATACACATAAATGTCTTGATTTGATATTCCGAGATACTTGGGCTCTAAGTTTTTTGATTTGGTCTGAAATGTTTTCTTGTAGAAATTCTCTTGCTCAGGGTTTGGCCAAGTACTAAATATTTTCTTGGACCGAACTTGTTATGTCAAATCACTTGCTTTGTCCAAACACCTAGACGTCCAAATTCAAATAAAGTGAAGCAATCCCCTTATTCATGCAACAGCTTCATTTCGGTCATATGACCGAATCACTTGCTCCCAGCCGAGCCACAATTCTCAACCGTGTTTTCTTTTTCGGCTACGCTTTTATCCTCGGCCGCGTTTTCATTTCTTTCTAACACCACACTAGCAAACTAATTTAGCAATTTCTAGGCACCGCTAAATTTAGGTGCAAACAATCACATACCTAAACTTCCCGTGAATATGAATTATGTTGGATATGTTTCCCTCGCATTTTTTTTCTGGAAAATATGGACCACATCATGAACACAAGCATATCCTTAATACACGAAGCATTGCTAGGCAATTTGCAGCACCTGGATAAAACTTCATAGTCACTGTCGAAAATTGAGGCCAGTACGTGTTCAAGTATGAGATCCTAATCCTAACAGTGATGAATGAATGAATCCTGCACAAAACAATCAACGTAATCACCACTCAATTACCCCAAAATCACCATAGCTAAGTAAAAAAACCTCTGCATTGCTTTAAAATTACAAGATATTCAAAAAAAATCAAACTAATCATACCTAGAGTTAACCTTTCGCCTAGACTCATCAACATGCAGACACCACCTCTCTCCCTTTCTCAAACCGCAATGGTAAACCTTCACCTAATTCACTTTCACTACAATCAGAAATCAAAATTCCAAATTGAACCTGAATAATCGATCACTCACATTAAACTTCACCTCCGAACCAACAACGCCGACGAAGCCTGTGTCCAACACCAATCAGCTCCGGCCATCTTCACCCTTCAAATTTCGATTTACAGAAGCTAATCAAGCTCAATACCTTGACCAGCGCAACCACTGTGGCAGTGGATTCGAGCTTCCACATGTCGTTATAGTAATCAAGCCTCGTGGCGCCTATCGAAGACATTGCCACGTCACAATCGCCGACCACCGACAACCGACTCAGCTCAGGCGGTTACGTACACGACTCTCAACGCTAGCTCCATTTTCTAAACGTCGTCGACTGAAATTCGTCATCAGTGACGCACGATAAAACCCCACTGTTTTGGTTCGAGGTTAATATAGTTAACCCTAGGTAGATTGGACTGAAATTTATCGCGTACGTATCGACTATCTAAACGTCGTCGTTTTCTTAAATTCGTCATCAGTGACGCCAGATAAAAACTCCACGTCACGGTGTTTGGTTCGGTTCAAAACCTCAAGGTAAATAGGTCTGAATTTTTTACCACGTACGTAGGGATTGATTGGTATGGAAAACAAATCCAACTTAGCTACCTAAGCCGACTTCAAAGAGGAATAGAATTCCTGTGTTACAAGGCTTCTCCATCTCTCTGTATTATAGTTGCATGGAACGCTCCGGCGACCTGTGTTCCGCACGTTCTCGATTTGAGAGAGAATCTAGCGCCTAGGTGTTTGTTTGAATGTCTGAGAAGGGATTTGAGTACAGATTTCACGAGGAGCAGATGGAGAATTAGCAGTAGGAGATTAGGGAGTTATTGATTGAAACGTGAAGGTGGAGGTTGTTGATTTGTTTGATACGTGATCTTCGATTCTCTGATGTGAAGATCCAGATAATCAAGGCATAACCATCTCAATACAAATTGATCTTTACCTAGAAAATACTTCAAAACTAAATAAATACAGTTTTACTTATTTCTTTTTCTATTAATTCACGTTTTAGTCCGTCATCAGTTAGTGGTTTATGTAGTGTATTAATAAGGGATATTTTGGTACCTAAATTTTTGGTATGGGTTTTGATTTATTATATTTTTATAATCTTTTCTTTTAATATATATTTTTTAAAAAAATAATATTAACTAATTATTCTAACGAGCCGCATACCGTAAAGACTAGTGTATCTCGTATTAGCTCGTATCTTTTGCAGTTAAAACTCAACATCTTAAAGGTGGTTAAGTTGAGACAGCATCGGTACAATAATAATCCACGAGCCACACTTGTCTCAGTTCAAGTTGGTATCAGTGTGGGTCACTCAGCATAACGGGAGAAAGTCTCTCAGCATAATGAGCTCAAATTGGGTTCATTAAAAAGTCTTTGGCTTTATATCATACTAAGTGCCTACATTGGGCCTGAGACCGCATATCCCAATTTCTAAAATGGAAATTAGACCAAATCATATCCCGAATCAAATTACCGATTTTCAATGTGGGAATTGAACCAAATCAAACTACACTTGCGTATTTAAAAGTTAGGTTGCACGTGAGGGAGAATGTTAGAGAGGAAAGATCTCATATCAGAAAAGAGATAAATAAAATGCAATATATATGTGGGTAGATCGTATCCAATTGCACCGAGACATTTTATAATTAAAACTCAACACCTTAAAGTGATTAAGTTAGGACAACAATGATGATCGTATCCAATTGACCAAATCAGTACAATGATGATCCTACGAGTCACGTTTGTCCCAGTTCACGTGTACCCTATACCATAACGTACAATGTTCCATGCAACGTACATTGCTCTATATATAAGTATGTACGGACATCATTTTATAGCTACTTCCTGCAATCTTGGGTTTCTTCTTTTGGTTGTTCGTAGGAAGGATTAGAATAATAGAATCCATGGCGGCGCTCTCGAAGACATGGAATAAGAAGGTGAGAAAACATAGGTCAATAAAGGGGGCTCGGTTTTGAAGTCACTTCCCAGTGAGCTTCTGCATCGAATTCTTCAGACGATTTTTGCCGCTTGAGGCAAAGTTGCTAGCTATGATGCACGGATACGGTAAAAATTTTAATATGTTGTATCGTACTCGTATCCGATACGGGTACGCACGGGATACGCCATGGATACGTACCTAAAGATATTCAAACGTATCCTAGATCATTTAGGGAGGTTTTGACCAAATTAATACTAGGTTGTTGACTTTTTGTAGTAATATCTTATTTAATTTGTAGCAATCTCTGTTCTGTTTTAACTCTTTCACGATTATAATTGAATATTCTTCTGTATTTTCCTTAATTAGATGATTTAGATTAGATTTATTTGGAATTTATTTATTATTATAATTTTTTTGTGATAGATCTAGTAAAATTAGGCTATTTTCGTGTTATTTCCCATTAAAATTATCTATATATTTTTAAATTATATTAAATAAATATAATATCAAAACGTACCCGTATCCTATTTTTTCGATAAAAGACGTATTTGCGTATCGTATCGAACCCGTATCCGTGTCCCGTACCCGTACTAGTGCATCATAGGTTGCTAGGAGATCAACAAGGCGGGGCAAGACGACTACGTATTTCAACATGTATCCTTCGACAAGTTTCGATTCAATCCTTTGAGGGAAAGGGAACGATACTTGGAATTTTTGAGACGCTGCGGCAAGTGTGGCAGCTTGAAGGAATGCAATTTCGAATCGGGATTCGCGTGCTTGAGAAAGCTGCAGCAAGAGGTCACAGAGAAGCAACGTATATTTTACGGGGTGTTTTGGCTTGTGTAAAAGGATTAAAATATCGATAATCTTGAAAATTTCGGCTGTTCAAAAAATAGACATATTGATACATATATCAAGAAATTATCGAATATGAATAGATTTTTTTTAATTTATATAAAAATTATATATTTGACTAAAAATAAACTAAATATAAAATATCGAAAAGATATGAAAATTAATATCAATACTCGCAAAAAATGAAAATTTCAAAAAAATAGCAAAAATATTTTTGATATTTAAGACCTTTCTTGTGCAGGGAGTGTGATAAAGCAGCAAAGTCTACCATTCTTGTCTAGTCTCGAATCTAAAGATTTTAGTGAATCACGAGAAAAGATTATGATGAGTTGCATCGGATATGTGGGTGAACCATGTAGTAGTACGTAAAATGCTTGCCTATAATGCTTGTCCTAAAACATGCGGCCAATTAATGTCGAAATTTAAAGGATAATTTTTGTGACTAAGAGCATATGCACTCATTGTCTCCATCTAACCATCACACCATCAATTTAATTGTCTCAATCAATTACTATTTATTGTAAATTGTTTTTTTAGTCAGTTTTTATACACCGGTGCAGCTCTGTCAAATTAACAATTACTATTCATAAAATTAGATTTTTTTTAGATTTCATGTATGATAATCAACTAATTGTTAGACGAAACTTGACATTTTCAGGTATCTTTATCACTGAAATGATGTGAAAGATTTTCAATTGGATTTCCGACCAACCAAAATGTGACACATGTGCGTTTGTCGACCAAATAATTAATGACACTCGATTTCCGACTAACATGATTGTAGAGAATGAATTTGAAGAAGATCAGAATATGTCGAGCCGGAAGAAGACAAACTACTAAACCCAGTAGCTGCAAGAGTTTATGATGGGTCAATGGATCATCAGGAGGTTCGAATTTCTTTTCTACCAATAGAAAGAGATGGACGAAACTAACATGCATTTTGAGACCGTATTGACCACCTTGAGTCAGCTTATATCCACAACATTCTTCAAAATGATTTAGTGGAGCACAATTGGGCGTTGGAAGTCAACCGACAATAATTAATTATGAAGTTTAATTTGGTATTATCATTTTATTTGGTATTGTAATTTTATTTGTCAACATGTAATTTAATTTGGTATTGTATTTTAATTTGACAATATGTAATTTTATTTGGTATTATAATTTTATTTGTTGAAGCCGTTGAAAAACAAATTGACCGTTCGACTGGCTGTGGAGCCGTACATTGGACCAGATAGGGCGCCACGTGACAACCCGTCAATGGCCAACTGCTCCGAAGCTATTAGCCATTTTTTTTTAAAATGAGTGTAATACGCACACCAAATTTTTTAAAAAAAGGATGGCAGGAACCCACGTACGTGGTCCTCCGGGTGCAGCTCCATCACACCGGCAAGCAAATTTCGATTGCCTATGTGATCGTTTGGTTGCTTTATCACACCGGGTGCCCGCGTTGTATGCTGCTTCTCTATCAAAGCAGTAAAAATCATGCTTTTTGACATGAGTGCATATACTCTAAAGGAGGCTGGGACGATCTTTACGATGAGGAAGACAATTCAAATGGCGCGTGAATTATGCGATATGAACCGAGAGGTAAATATTTTTCTGATAGGTTAAGGGGCTGAACAAGAGTGAATTTAGTTTAAAATTTAAATATTAATGTTTTTTTTATTGATGAGAATTAGAATATTTTTTTTGTATATATAAAGTTTAGGTGAGAGCTTGGTTACGCTACATCACCATCGCCAGGGCAAACCTGCAACCTTAACCCTAAAGGACTTATAGTGGACACGTACCTATCACACTAGCCTCCAGATATGAATTTCTACAGGAGAATTTATAGATCGCGAACCAACGAGGCATGTTGGTAGCAGGGATCGAACTCGGATCGGGTCTCCACCACAAGCCCGTCCTTACCAACTGAGTCAAACCTCGTTGGTGATGAGAATTAGAATATTGGGGTAAGTGGATTGATGTTCTATATGATTTTCCGCAATTGTTTCTTTCCTCTTTCCCTGCTGCTTGATTGTTTAAGAACTCATTGTCTGTTTATTTGTATCTAGATGAGGCTACCATTCAAGATAAGCTATCTTCCTTCTATGGAATAACTACTTCGGACTCCGTTTGGAGTAACGCATGGTCGTGGCAAAAGTCATCTCTGAATATTTTGCTGAAGTTAAGGGTAGAATATCCCCCTTAATTTGTTCAAGTTTAGGGTGGTTCATGGAAGTTTTATCTAGCTAGCAAAGCAAGTTCTCCTAAGATTGGAACAACGTCTCGATTTTCATTTTTAAAACAACTTTCCTACCTCTCCTGGTTTTCTTTTCGTATTAGGAAAGATGGATCTGCTAATGTTCTTGTAATATTCACCTTTTTTAAAGAGAAAATGTTCATTTACAATAATTTTTTTAATCTTATTTCTCATTTCAACGGTTTTCTAAAAACATTGATTATTTCAACTTTTTTTTAATTTATGCTCATTCCAACAAAACTCATAACAACCTATAATGTTTCAATTTTCATGCTACCCTCATCCATTAAAACATACTTAGAGAGAAAATTGAAGAGAGAGGAGACATAGTTACCGGTCTTCAGACTCCGGACATCGGCCACTGGAATCTGGAATCAAGTTTACTAACCTATAATAAACTCTGACTGAACCATAAACCACATTCCTATCGTCACAACCAACTTAATTACCCCCTAATAAACTCTCACTGAACCCTAAACCACATTCTTAACGCCATAGACAACTTTATAATTACCCTCTAATAAACTCTCACTGAACCCTTAAACCGCATTCATATTGTACAACCAACTTTACTACCCCCTAATAAACTCTCACTGAACTCCTAAACCACATTCATATTGCATAGACAACTTTACTATCTCCTAGTCAACTCTCACTAAACTCCTAAACCGCATTCCTATCGCCACATCCAACTTTATTACCCCCTAATAAACTTTCACGAAACCCCTAAATCGCATTCATATTGTCATATCCAACTTTACTACCCCCTAATAAACTCCCACTGAACCCCTAGACCGCATTCATATGTCACAACCAACTTCACTACCCTCTAATAAAGTTGTAAAAATAGAAAGAAAGTAGAAAAGAGAGAGATAGTAGATCTGAAGGCAGTGGCTTCCAGATTGTGCACAGAGGCAGTGAGAGGTTATGGCTTTCTTCACCACCTTTCCTCCATAGCTCGACCGAGTGACCTGTCGAGACGGTGCTTCGGTTTCAACGAAGCTCATCTTCTTCAAGCTCGACCTCACCTCGCTCTTCGATCCAACTGAAACTTTGCTCGCCCTCACCTCATTGTCAAAGAACGAGCACGATGTGTGAGACAAGATCTGAGATGAGATCTGAACTCTTCTCCGGCGATGCATGGAAACTCTACTCGACCTCATCTCACCGTAGAAGAATGAGCATGAGGTCTTAGACGAGTAGATCTGAGCTCTTCTCCGGCGAGGCATCTCGATCGAAGAACTAGTTTGTGTTATAATAGAAATTGACGCAGAGGTCGAAGACGAGGAGACACTCTGGGATTATGTGAACAAACTCGAGCAGAAGCTCGGCTGCTTGGACTCAACCCCCACCGATATCCTCTTTCTAAAAAGGAAAGATCTGGACCATGTAGTAGAGGCAAATGAAGTTGTCGGACTCGTTCGTGCTAGAGGACGACGGCAAATCTCCGACTGACTTGGTCACTCCATGAGAGAGAGAAGAGGAGGAAGAAGAAGAAAACAGATCGGGATGAATGGTGGGGGAGGAGAGGGAGATAATAAAAAACAGGGATAAAATTATAATTTTGTTATAAAAAGTTGGAATGAGCAATGTAAAACTCTTTTAGTTAGAGTAGTTACTTTTTTCCAAATTGTATGAAATGGTCAATACCCCATTTTTAAAATGAAGTTACAACAAAATAAGGGTGCAGTTATGTTCGCTCTACTTTTTTCAAAGAAATATTTCAGTATTACGAACTGGTACATTGTTGTGTCTTTAGGCCTCATGTTGATGTTGATGTACATTGAATTAGCTTGTGTAGTTTAATTGTTTTTTAGTGTAAATCAAGCAAATATGAGTAAAATTTATTTGTTTTAATAAATTACTAGATTGCATAATTTTGCATTGCTGCGACAAATGTCAGGATCAATTAAAAAAATGGGGCATACTATCCAGACCCGGAGACTTTGTTGAGTACATTTAAAATAGAGTATTACGTACTAATCTCTTCGACTAAGTACAATATACGGTTAGGAAAAAATTGCGTTCTATGCACAGTTCCCAATCACATTATTGCGTCTTTATACATTCTCCTTTTTTGAAAAATTCTAAGCTTAATTACAGATGACGAATTCAGAAATCCCTCAATCTCTTCAAAACTTTGAAATCAATGAAATATTCGCTTTACAGGTACGACATGCACTACTTTTGTCTTTGACGTCACTTATTTCGGTTAAAAAATCCGTACTAAAGCATCACTTTACGTACTACCACTTCTGTTTTTGGCGTCACTTATTTCAGTTAAGATCACAGGTTTAGACATCACCGACTATCAAATTGTTATTAGCAATATGTTTCATATAGAATGGATATATTAGCATACAGTGATCCGGTGATTTCCAATAATACCAACTTTATATCTTTATCCTTTTTGTTTTGAAAAATATATATATGCTCTTTATCCTATTGTAGATTTATCATTATATATGGGTAGAAAATGTAATTAACTAACATGTTAATTTGTTACCATTAAAGTCTATTTCAGGAAAACAAAATCAATTTGTTATCATATATAAAAGTCGATTCCAAAAATGTAAAAATTCAACAAAATTCAACTAATATAATCGACAAAGAGCACAGTAAACAAAACCGTACCATTAATACCAACTCAGCTAAACTAGCAAAAAACTATTACGCCAATTTGGTTTTGTGTGTGTATACAACTGTACAAATTAAAACCACAACGGTTAAATGGGACTTGCTGAACTCATCCTCAAGCTTTTGAAACAAACACCTCGATCACAATTTGCATGTATGAAAAGTGGATGGTGGTGGTGACTGTAACGCCGATCTTTGCAATTTGTACAAATAAAATATACTGCACTTCTATTTTGAATGACATAAGTCTGTCAAGTTCTTTCTTCTTCCTCACCAGTATATATAATTAGTGTTCTTCATTGTTATGGTTCATCATCCTTAGCAAACCATCAATCTTAAGAGAAACAGAGAGAGATTAGAAGTGAGGGGAATTCATGGAGAACAATAATGTGTTTGAAAATTATTTGGTGGTCATAGTAGGAGCTGGCCCCTCCGGCATTGCAACCTCTGCTTTGCTCAATTCTATGTCCATTCCAAACATTGTCTTAGAAAGGGAAGACTGCTGTGCTTCCCTGTGGAAAAAACGATCCTACGATCGCTTGAGTCTCCATTTAGCTAAAAACTTCTGTGCTCTCCCGATGATGCCGCATTCGTTCATGACTGCAACATTCATGACCAAAGACAAGTTCGCAGATTACGTGGACAAGTATGTTGCTCGTTTCAACGTCAATCCTCGATACTGTCACAATGTCGAATCGGCAATGTACGAGGAAGCAGATCACAGATGGAAGATTCAAGTGACGAACACTAAGGCAAGAAAGAATGAGGCTTCCCAACAAGTGTACTACGCAGATTTCTTGGTGATTGCGACTGGAGAAAATAGCCACCCTGTTACTCCAGAGTTGCTTGGACTAGAGACCTTTGAAGGAAAGGTTATGCATGCACAAGATTATAAGTCTGGAGCCAGATTTAAAGATAAGAACGTATTGGTTGTTGGTTGTGGCAATTCTGGCATGGAGATCAGTCTTGATCTCGCGGAGAGCGGAGCTCATGCATCGATTATCGTCCGCAGCCAAGTAACATCTTGATCTTTTTCTTTATTTATGTTAATGTTCATATACAGTATATGGTTTTCTGTTGGGTTCGAAGAGAAAAAGCTTGATTAGAATGCAGGATCTTGGTGTATTGCATGAGAAATAAATGTGGAATATTGTTATCAAACAATGCAAAAAAGAATAAGCATAGTTAAATGTTATAATTCGATATGCTAGCTAGGGTTTCTCTCTTTAATTTTTTTTAAAGAATGTTAGATAGATTAATGCTCAACGATCTTAATTTGTCATTATTTTTTTCGTAATTTTTCATGATATGATAAAAGAAAAATATTTAAAATTCGAAAATTGGTTATCAAAATATTAACTTATTAGCTATGGTTTTCGCGAAACTATATATACATTTTGACATATTAATGTTATCATGTAATTTTGCAGCTACATGTGCTGAGCAGAGGACTTGTTAGGTTTGGAATGCAGTTGTTGAATTACTTCCCGATGAATATTGTCGACAGATTTATTCTATTTCTTGCCAAGTTCAGCTACGGTGACTTACCCAGCTATGGCATTTTTCCACCAGCTGAAGGGCCTTTTTTCTTCAAAGCACTTACTGGAAAGACTCCAGTAATCGATCGTGGAACTGTGAAAAAAATTCGCTCAGGAAACATTAAGGTATACAATCATAATCATAAATAATAGCACACAATACATCAAATTACAACTAATGAGAAATTACTTCATGCATGCAAGGTTCCACGTACACTTGGTTTGTTTAACCTTCTGACTTGATCAGCAAATGAGAAACAAATAGGTAGTCATCGAACCAGGAACGGATCTGAGATTTGAAAACTTGAGACGGGTTCAAGAATAGTGTCCCCTTACAAAAAAACAACAACAGCCATTGGATATTTTTTTATCCTCTACAATTAGATAAAGGAAGTAGCTATGGATGAAAGAAATTAGCTCCCGACAAACATCAAAACATTTAAACATACAGAAATGGTTATGGATACACAGCAAGAGATTTTGTTTAGGCAACATTGAACATTTATACAGTGCTTTTAAAGATCAACTCCAATATTTAGGGCTTTTATAAAACTTCTATACATATATGATCCAGAGAAAGAGAAAATATTGGTGCCCTCATAATATTGGTGCCTGAGGCGGTTGCCTCTTGTGCCTCCAGTCAGGTACGAATAGGAATGTTGTTTAATTTACGGAGTAAAACAGAGTTTCAGAGTTATGTCGAAGATGCTCTATTTAAATAAACCCTAATGATGATTATTCACCGATGTCCTTTATGATATATTGACAGGTTTTTCCCGGAATTGAGCAAATACAAGGCAATATGGTGGAATTTAAGAATGGGTCCGTTCAGTGCATTGATGCCATTGTCATGGCAACTGGATACAGGAGCGTAGCAGACAAATGGCTCAAGGTAAAATATATGCATAATCGATTACAATAGAAATTATCAAGTACTTTTGAGAGATTTTAATGGTTGCTGATATATTGTGCAGGATCATAAGCTCGTTATGGACGAGAATAACAAACCAAAAAATAGATATCCAGAGCATTGGAGGGGTGAAAAGGGCCTCTATTGTGTTGGTTTCTCAGGGAAGGGAATTCCGGGGATTTCGTTTGATTCTAAGGCTGTTGCTGATAATATCTATCAAATCTTGCTTGCAAAGATTTCTGAAGCTGCTGCAAGAGAGGTCTAGTCCTACCCGGTGTATATTTATGTGTTTTTCTAGTTTTTGGAATGGTACCGGCTGATCTGAACCATTCATAAATAAGTGTGCCTTTCTAGTTTGGTTGCTGTGTTGTTAAACCTTTCATCTGTGTATCGTGTTGTTGCATGTATTGAATATATGTATAAACAGACCATATATATGCTATGTAACTCAACGGGGAACGAGACTGTCACCTATGTTTATGGTTAATTGGTTCTGTTATATGGAATACATGCTTATCTTTTGTTTGGGTCTCTCTCTCGGGTTTTTTTTGGCAAACAAACACTTTATAAACCAAAGAAACAAAGAGTCATGAACAGTGCCCTCATGGAGAGCACAAACAACATCAGATAATAAAACATGAAGTAATGGAATCGGAGGATTCTGAATCCAGTCCAGAGGGCACTCCGATTTTGATACTAAGCAAGCAACTGATCCAAGATCAGTTATAAGAAGAAAATGAATTTGATGTGGACTTGATCTGACGAATCCAAAAGCTGTAGACCAAGAAGCCAACTCTGATGGGGAATTTAAAGCTGATATCAAAGGAAGACAATCAGCTTCAATAGAAAGAGATGAACCATGTAACTGAGAAGCAAGATGCATGCCTAACAAAATTCTCAGTTACAACTTATAACTAATATTAGAACGTAGATAACCATAATTCTATTCATCAGTTACAACTTATAACTTATAACTAATTTCCTCTCGTCAAGTACTTTGACAAAGTCACATAAATTTATTAACTAACTAATAGGTGTGCTAAAGTAACCTAATGCAACCTCCTTTGCGATAAAGCGCAGAAGAACAAAGAACAAAACCCGAAACTTTCTAGCAAACCTAGCAAGTTTGCTAAAGTAACCTAATGCAACCGCCTTTGTGATCAAGCGCAGAAGAACAAAGAATAAAACCCTAAACTTGCTAGCAAACCTAGCTTATTAATAAAAAAACAGAAGACCCACCCTAAGATTGATATGGTAAGCCCAGGTTCCCTATTAATTAACAAATTAAACATTATCGACCTAAAACTCTTACTAAAACTAGGCCCCAAACAATGTTAGGACCAGCCCCTTGTGCAACACATTGGAAGTACAAATGAGACCTAACGGATCGTCCTCCTCCGCCGCTTGTCTGTTTTTTTATAAAAAATAAAAAAAATATTAATAACTTACGCACTCTATCTATGTCATAAAATTTGAACCATTACCTTAAAGTTGTCATTTAAACTCCTTAACTAACCAAACCATGTCTCATCAACCGCCGCTTGTCTGCCTTACTTGTCTGAAACTTCGTCGTTGACTGCACCACCGCCCACCTCGATTTAGAATAGAAGGCAAGCGAGAACCATTCAAATCAAAAACAAGTGGCCACATCCACCATCAACCAGCCGCTTCAACAAAAGATCGAAACCTGTGACATTTGTACACGTGCTAAACCCTTGAGTCTGGTTGCACGTGAGGGTTAGTGTTTGTGTGGATTGTTACCAAGTGCCAGATGGGCAGGGTTAGTGGTCGGATTGGTTTAGACATTTGTACACGTACTAAACCCTTGAGTCTGGTTGCACGTGAGGGTTGGTGTTTAAGTGGAGAGGGTGATATAGATTCACGTGCATACATTGTTAGGTTACACATGAGGGGGCGTGTTGGAGAGGAGATATCCCACATCAGAAACAGTATAAATAAAATATAATTTATATGTGGGTGGATCATTCCTAATTGGACCGAGCTCTTTTGTGTATAAAACCCAATACCTTAAAGGTGGTTAAGTTGGGACAGTATCAGTAAACAGATGATCTACGGGCCACGCTTGACGCTATTTGACTTGGTATCAGAGCAAGTCCCTCTCTAATTGCGTCACATTGGTTGGTGGGATATGTTGGTGTGACATATGTACACATGTTAAACCCTTGAGTCTGGTTGCACGTGAGGGTTAGTGTTTGTGTGGATTATCACCAAGTGTCAGATGGGTCGGGTTAGTGGTCGGATTGATTTAGATATTTATACATGTGCTAAACCCTTGAGTCTGGTTGCACGTGAGGGTTGGTGTTTGCGTGGAGAGGGTGACATAGATTCACGTGCAGATCTTGTCAGGTTGCACGTGAGGGGAAGTGTTGGAGAAGAGAGATCCCACATCAGAAACATAATAAATAAAATATAACTAATAAGTGGGATGACCATTCCTAATTGTATCGAGGCCTTTTGTAGTTAAAATCCAACACCTTAAAGGTGGTTAAGTTGGGACAGTATCAGTACACGGATGATCCACGAGCCACGCTTGTCGCTGTTGGACTTGGTATCAGAGCGGGTTCCTCTCTAATTGCGTCTCATTGGTTGGTGGGTTCGATTGGTGTGACATATGTACACATCTAAACCCTTGAGTCTGGTTGCACGTGAGGATTAGTGTTTGTGTGGATTGCCACCAAGTACCAGATGGGCTGGGTTAGTGGTCGGATTGGTTTAGACATTTGTACACATGTTAAACCCTTTAGTCTGGTTGCACGTGAGAGTTAGTGTTTGAGTGGAGAAGATGACATAGATTCACGTGCAGACCTTGTCAGGTTACACGTGACGGGACGTGTTAGAGAGGAGATATCTCACATCAGAAACATGATAAATAAAATATAACTTATATGTGGGTGGATCATTCCTAATTAGACCGAGGCCTTTTGTGGATAAAACCAACACCTTAAAGGTGGTTAAGTTGGGACAATATCAGTACACAGATGATCAACGGGCCACGCTTGCGCTGTTTGACTAAACCAAACAATATAGTTAGGTCGCACATCTTATGATTTTATTAGTATGGATACACTATAAGTTACGTACCTTTAATTTATAAATAAAGTCAATACATGTTATTACTTGAATCATCGTCATCTCTGTTCAGTCTTTTCTCATTCGTTTTGAACTTTGTTAAACGTAAAAACAGTGGCCGCAAAGCTTCCAACAAAGCAAGCTTCTACCTCGTCCAGCGGCAGGCATGACTAGGCTAGTCTCTTGACCATGCCGACATCGTAGGGCCATGGTGCTAGACGGGAACAATTTTGAGTTTTCAATTCGGCGGGGTCTGGTTTGAAGCTTAATGGTGAGCCTAAGAAGTCGATTTGTGCGGGGATTGGTGGCTGCTCAATGATGTACATAGCAACGATGGTAAGAGCTTTGCCTAAACCTTACTAGCCTTTGGTTTGTGACAACGTTGATGGACTCCGATCTTTGGCAACGACGGCGTGGTTGTAATGGTCTATGATGTGGTCTAGTAGGGCGGCGACGGTGGCGTAAATCCGGCCTGATTCTTGTTAGGCGTTCAGAGATTCGAGGTGGTGACGACAATCATGGTGGCTGGTAGTAGAGGTGAAGGTGGTTGAAGATGGTGGTGGCAAATTGGGCTTTCTGGATTTGTTTTAGGCTGGGCTTTCTTTGTATCTGTTAGAGTTTAGATGGGAGGATGTGATGCTGCAGGTTTGGCGGGATTGATGATCTTGGTTCGGCCTCGTTGGTGGGTTTTGCTGTTTGGTTATTTTAGGTTTTAGTTTTCTTGGTTTTGTTAGTTTTGTCTTTTTGTTTTTGGTGTTGTTTGTTGTCCCTCTCTTTGGCCAAGGGTTTGGTGTCCCTTCCCTTTTTGGGCAAGGGTGTTCAGGGTTTGGTTGGTGTTGTAGGGTGGTGTTGGTCATCCTTCTTCTTTTGGGTGACGGTCGAGGTTTTTGGTAAGGTGGTGTTGTCGTGTCGTTAGGGGAGTCATGGTTATGGTGTCGTGTCCAAAGACTATTTTAATGTCGGTTAGGTCTTATGGTTAATGTAATGGGGAAGTTACCTGTGCATATATGCTGGTAAGTTTGACATGTAGTGTTTGAAAGGGTTGTTTCTCCTTGAGGTTTACTGTAAGGATGTATCGAGACTTCTGGACTAGGTTAGGTTACAGTTGATTCGCTACTGATATCAGTTCTTATCCACTGTAATCCCTGTTATTTCGGCTAGGTAGAGAAAATATCTCTCATAGTTGTAATATGTATTCTCGTTAATGAAATTATTATTTCTAAAAAATGTTATTACTTGAATCAAGATAATTTTCATAACGGACATTATTAGTTGTGATTGTCGTATATGAAAAAAAATGACTAATTTATTTTCTCTAACTAACGTATATAAATTTTCCAGCATGCATGCATGTACGTTTTGGTACTTTTATTAGCGGTGAATGTTGTATATGGGAAAAATTAACTAATTTGTTTTCTCTAACTAACCCACATAATATATTTAACTTATTTTCCGGCATACGTAATAATTTAACCATTTCGGTAAATTTTCCAGCGTGTATGCATGTTGTACGTTTTGGTATTGTTAAAACTCTGTATTGAATACATCCAGACTTTTAGATTGTATGGTCTTCTTTAAAATTGTCACTAATTCTAGATACAATACACCCCCTTAGTATAAAAATGTTAATGTATTCTTGGTAACTGACTCAAATTGTTGTAATGCTTAAATATTTACACCAATTGTTCAATGTTTTTGATTCAATTCGAAATAAATAATGCAACAATAGCTCTAAAAGTCATTATTCGACCAAAAAGAAAATGCAAACTAAAACTAGGAATTCAAAAGACTAACTCAACCTTATAGCAAAATTACTATCTTGAATCCTACAACTCAAATGGAATACGTTGTCGTTTCCAAAAGGAAAAAAAACTATAAGCAGTGTCCCACATTTTGTTAAAGGAAAACTTTCATATTCCACCTTTTACAAACTTCAAAACGGTATCTAATGTTTTAACCACAACCTAATATTAGTATGTATCTGGAACTAACGGGAGACGTAAGTTCTGTTACGAAAACAAATTAAATTCAAATTATAAAGGGTAATTGTGTCTAATTACCAAACAACCCCTTATTATCCCTTAACCCTATCGCTTTTCCTAATCTTTCAAAAAACCACACACTCTCTCTCTTAACGAATCTGTCTTTCTCTTTGTCTCATAAGTAACACCCCGTACATAAAAGTTACCTTTTCACAGAGGTTTACGAGTTACCGAGGGCTTTTAACTGCGACTAGTAAATTTTAAAGTTATCGCTCGAGTTTATTTTCGAGTTTTTCTAAACTCTCTGAATTCCTTATTTAATGACTCGATATTGTAGTACATGTCGACACGAGTCTCCCGGTATTTTCAGAATATTTTTCGGAGCTTCCGGCTATTTTTTGTGAATTTCTGAAGTTTATGGTAATTTTCAATTACTATTCCGATAAATAAGTTTTACCATTTAACTAATTACTTTTTACTCATTTTAAATCTGGACCGTCAAATCAAGTAGGGTTTTGATCTGAACCGTCCCTTCGGGTATAAATACTTGGGAAAAGGGTTGACTCGGGTCAGACCCCCCTGCGTCTCTCTCTGCTCTCGACCCACTGCTCCACCACCTCGATCACTGTCACGTCCGGCCACCCTACACCGGCGCACCACCACCAATATCTTCATCTCCTTCTCCTCTTCAAAACCCCTATCACTTTTCACTCCGAGAAGCAAGAATGAGGGAGATTGATCGAGTTAGGGTGCGGCGGTCTTCATCGGATTTTGGCAAGCTCAGGAGACGGCGAGGGCAGCAAAAGGTAGGGTTCTTCTTCCCTCTTCCTTTTCCATGCCTTTAAGCGTTCGATTTGAACCTGAACGAGTTCTCCTTTTTTTTTCTGTGTTCGACGGCGAGTCACTGGCGAAGAGGTTTTGGTCCTCTAGTGAGTGATTCGTGCCTAGGGGGTGATGCAGCGCTTGTTTGGGCCTACTGGAGTAGCTTGATCGTTTGTTAGGATGACGGGGGGAATGCTGGTGGTGGGAGGAGTGCAGTGAGCTGCAGTTAGACTTGCATCCGAGGAGAAACTTCTGGGCTCGGGTCATTGATGATCCGAGGATGGAATCCGGCAGGGAGAAGGCTAAGGAGCAGCTGGATCATGGTTTGGAGTAAACCAGAGGTGAGTATCTAGTTTTAGGCTTGTGTGTTCCACTGTGTTGTTGTGGGTTTGTTGTTTATTAGCTAAGTTAAGGTGTTTTGGTGCATGATTGTCGATAACTTGGTAATATGGAGCAACGACGAAGCGATGGCCGTTTTCCGGCAAGATTGCAGGAATCCGGCAGGATATTCCGGAAAGTTGCCGGAATCCGGCAAAGATTCTGGTGATGCAGTTAAACCGACAGAATGCCGAAGAGGAAGAAATCGAATCCCCGTTAAGCTTTGAGGGTCGAAAAGTGTCAGTTGAATCGTAATTGGGATATTTACGGAAAAATTGGACTTAAGTAGGAAGTTTCCATTTTGAGAAACTTCCCATTCTAAAGAACTCTTACCATTTTAGGAAACTTTCCATTTTGGGAAACTTCCCTTTTTGGAAGGTTTCCATTCATGGAAGATTGACCGATAAAAGGAAAATGAGAAAGGTCAATCTTAGTTAACCGGTTAATTTAAGACAACCGGTTCTTTAAGTGAGATTCTAGGCAACTCAGGAATTTTAGTCAGAAACCGAGTTAGGCACTGTAAATAATTCGGATAATTTCATACCTGATATATCGACTCATAACCTGTAAATTGGTGAAGTGGTTGATTGGGTGTCCATAGTAATTCCACAAATTACTATGTGTTACCTACCGTCAAATGATTTTAAGTTGTTAAAAGAAAGGGTGTTGGTCAACTCTTGGTCAAATAGGATTTCCTAGTCAAACTAGGAAAAGATCAAGTCAACGATGGAAAGACTAATATATTGGTTTAATTGTACAGTCTCTGGTCGAACGTGAGACAGGCTCGACTACGTGGTTAGTTCGAGGTTTTCGCTCGAGGAGCTTTCCGAGCAGGAAGAATGTCGTAATAAGTACTGTGAGTGGACTTTATTTTTAAATTTAATGCATGCAATAGATTTTATTTAGTTTCTCCTCTATTTATGAATTTCCTCCATTTTAAGTTTTATTGTGATTTGGAAAAATGGTAATTTAATACTTTTTAAAGATAAGTAAGCCGGGAAAGAGGTTCATACATTTCCCGTGATTTTAAAGGATTTTCTCGGAGTATGGTCGTTTTTAATGGTATCACCATTTTGGGTTATGGAGGGGGATTATTTTAAAAAGGGGAAACTTGGCTCTTGCATTTAAGGATTTTAAAGTAAAGTCAGAGAACCGGTTTCGAGTTCCTGAAAGTGTTTTAAATCCAATGTATTTGGGGTAAAGTCATGGAGTTTTGACTTGGTTTTCGGTTGATTTTCCCACCAGGTTTTTAAAAGGATTTTAAATGATATATATATATATATATATATATATATATATATATATATATATATATGTATGGCATGCTAGCATAGACCCTCTCCAGATGGAGATGGTACCCTCTCTGGATAGTAGCTGGTCTGACCCTCTTCGGTGGTAGCTGGTCAGTAGGACCCCCCCCGGATAGAGCAGGTCAGGACCCTCTTCTGTGGTAGCTGGTCGGTTGGACCCTCCCAAATAGAGCGGGTCATGTGACCCTCTCTGATGAGCTAGTCAATAGACCCTCTCGTGGTAGAGCGGGTCGGTTTACTTGAGGTTAATACCCCACAGTTAATTATGGATTTGAGCCAAGGGATTTACTTTAATGATTTATTTAATCATTGTCTATTGGTTGCGTGCATGCGGATTTTTGGAAAACTAACGGAAGAGCAGTAAAAGATGTTTATCTTCTATTCTTTTATTTTTGTCCACTCACGCTAACGTATTGTTTTTAAATGCTCTTCCTTGGGCCTTCGTTTTTAAATGTCCAGTGGTGTAGGGTTCTTGAGCGGAGGTCGCGCGCGTGCAAGAGTTGAGGCATAGTCTATCAATCCGTTGCTGCTTCCAAATTCATTAGGGTAATCTTCCATATAGACTGCTCTAACTAACCCAACTTAGATAGTTGAATAAGTTAGTGAAGCGTAGATGTGACTTGGGGAGCAGGTTGGCCCCATGAGTTAGGGTTATCTTAATTTGTTCTTGGAAGTGCTTAGTTAGTTTGTAAGAATGGTTGTCCATTTCAAGGGGGTTTCGGTAAGAAATTTCCTTGAAGTGGTCCCGCAGGATTTACTTCGGGTTAAAAGGGTTTAACTCGAGGTGGGTCCTGAAAGTTGGTATCAGAGCATTAGGTTATCGTATCCTGTTACTACCTCATGTACTTGGTAGCACTAAGTGTCTATAGAGTGATGGTCCGACCGCGGCGAATCTATCAGCATTTTATGCTTTGGACGCTTAGTGTTTAATAAGGATATGAGTTAGTACTTCTTGGTTGATTTATGGACCGAGTGGTTCTATAAACATTTGAATCTTCAGGACTATGCCTCAATACGCCGACCTCACCGAGAGTTCTTGTAAGGAACAAGGTAAGCTCGTTACATATTTATTTTTATGAGTTCCCCAATGATTATTTGAGATTTGAGTTGGGGATCGAGCTGGAAACTCACGTTATTTAACGTTGCTTGAGCATTTGTGTAAGTGCTTGGTGGTGAAACATTTGATTCATGCCTGGAAGGCTATGGTGTTTGTTGGCAGGGATGTTGTAGAAACCTAAGGCGAGGCCTTGGTGTTCGAGTTAAGGACTTAGAAGTGAAGAGTCGTAAGAGTTATTGAAAGAGGTTGCATCCTGCGATGGAAAAAGGAGTTGAAGTCGCCTAGCGCGATTATTCAGAGAAGATGAATATTAAGATTTGACGATTGCCAAGATTTTGTTGATGTTCGTCTTTAGTGTGGTTTCAGAGAAACTGACGTATGTGTTAACGTAGAATGACTCAAGGAAATTGAGTGTTGTTATTTTGTGGTCTTGATCTAGTGACGAGTCCTGAGTGTTACATAATTAAAGACATTAAGTAAGTGATAGTTTGATTGGTCACTTGATGCTTTATGGGACAGCCACTGAAATTAATGGCTTGGGTCACCTTTGGTGCTGACATTGTTGTCATCAGCTACGATCAGATCATCTTCGCCCCAGCCACCTATGATTGGAGTCCAAGCCTGATTTTAAATTTTTGGTGACAACCGGTTGCTTGGCCACAATCTTAAAGATAGAGATTAAATAATGTCATCCAATGTCTTGGGAGCTCATATCAACATTAAGGTGTGTTGTGCATCTGTGGTCGAAATATTTTAATTGGTACAATTGTTAAGAAGCTTCAGGGATGACGGTGTTGGAGTTCGGTTTACAGATCGAGTGAGCGTTTTGATTTCTAGCTAAAGGTATATGGTTTGAAAAATTCAGGGAGATGATGGAAGTGGCAACAAGCCACCGGGTCATAGACCAAGAGTGCTTGGGGTACCGGAGATAGTGATACGAGTTTTGATTGACTTTGTATTATTGTGGTGTAGGAACCAGTCGTTGTGCAAACGGCACTGTTTCAACAGCTGAAGATTTACATGGGTATACCCCACATGAGCACGTGTTACTCTCCTTTGTAGGGAAGTGGTAAATTGAAATCTGGGTAGCACATGCTGGTAAGACATAATTATTTTGTGCAGCTGTGTGTGGTCAAAATGATACATTCATATATTTCAAGAATGTATTGTGAGAGTCCCATATTTTGAAGACGGAGGTTAAGGACGTTTGTCAATAGTTTTGTGCAAAACGTCAATTAAATGGTCTAACCGTTTAAGAACAGGTCGGAAGTGAGTTATTTGTAGTCGCTTCGACTTTCAAGATAGTTAGTTAAATTGTTAAATGTTGTTAATAGGTGGTTGATTGCATGGTGAGTTAGATGCACGGAAACGGTGAAGTGACAGAAGAGGGGTAAGGTCTTCTAAATCATTAAGTATGAATTGGAGTCTCCTGATTGGTCAAGCTTTGATTTGCAATAAAAGATGTCTGTTTATGACACCTGGTTCTCAGTGGGTGATTTGCTGAGCGTGTCGACGTGGAAATTTGTTCACCCACTGACCGATGTCAAATCGACTACTTTTAATTAGAGGTATTATGATGTATTTAAGGATATATATGCCTGAGTCGGTGAAGCTCTTCCCTAGAGTAGTGTATGCTCTGAAGGACCATATATGTCTGAGCCGGTGCAGCTCTTCCCTAGAGTTGTCAACACTGCTGGTATTGCTAGGTACAACAAACTACTTGCTTTCCAACAGACCTCTGTGTATCCCGGTTGTCAGAAGACGGTTCTTGAGAGTGTGATAGACGTTATGAAGATTAAAGTTGAGACAAAAATCGACTGTGAAGGCTGTTGATGACTATCTACAGTACACTGCTTCGATGCTGCCCCACGGTCATTGTCTTCCTACCACTCATCATAAAGTCCGATGTATCCTGAAAGATCTTGGGCTTTCCTACATCAAGATCCATGCACGCAGATATGATTGTGTTTTTCTCAGGTAAAGATCCAGAAGGGAATGACCTTGGTGACCTTAACGCATGTCCAGTATGTCAGAGTGACAGGTATAAGCTGACTCCTATAGGCAATAGGAAACCCATGAAGATACTTCTGTATTTCTCATTGAGAGATAGGCTGGAACGGTTGTACATGTCATCAGACACGGCCAAAGCTATGAGATGGCACGCTGCTAGGGAATTGCATGGCGAAAATACCCTTATACACCCTGCTGACGGGGAGGCTTGGAAGCATATAGACCGTGAGTTTCCTCATTTTCCGTCAGAGGTCCGAAATGTGAAGCTCAGGCTCTCATCTGATGGGTTCAATCCTTTTGGCAACATGAGTCTTCAATACAATGTTTTTAAAGCGGGTTGTTCGGTTCGAATCAAGAAACAGACGATGACTTTTGTGAGGAAGAAATGCATAGATTGCCAGAAATTAATTCTGACACCGAAGAAGACTCATCGGATGATTCCGATTACAAGCCTTCTTAGTTTGAATTTGTAATACAAATTGATGTGTGCTTTATATGCTACAAGCTGTTGAATTCATAATTTAGTTTAATTTTGGTGATATATGAACAGGAAATTGGTATGGTTACATTAAACAACCTGTTTTTTTATGTATTTTTCATTTTTAGCCGACGAATTATAACATTTTTCATCGACTAAAACTATCTTGGCCGACGAAATTTCGATAGCTAAAACTATCTTACTCGACGAATACCCTAATTTTTCGTCGGCTAAACCATAAACCCTAAATCCTATACTATAGCCGACGAATACCCTAATGTTTCGTCGGCTAAAGTTAAATAAATAAAATAATAATTTATACCACTGGTTGCGTCTTATTGATTTGAAACTATTTGTAGTTGAAGGTCCGGACAGAATACGTAATTTAGACGGTCAAATTACTGTTTCTTTACGTTTAGGGTTTGACTAATGGGATTGACCGTCCGGATCGAGTCCTTAACGTTGTCGGATCAAGCTGAAAATTAACCCACACACATGTTTCAACATAATGATGATATCTGACGGTCGGATTTTCGTTTCACAAGATTGATCATCACAATCACAACATGTCTACTAATGTTGTCTAACTAATTTACCAAGTGTTAAGTAAATGTTCCATTTTAAAAAAACTATACGTAGAAGCTTCAAACGAAAAAAAATCATGAAATACGTGGTCAATGCATTTTTTCATTCTTTCTCCCTAGAGGTAGCCTTATCTCCGATGGTTATTTTTCTTATAATTTTTATACCACTAGTGGCGTCTCATCGATTTGAAACTATTTGTAGTTGAAGGTCCGGGCAGAATACGTAATTTAGACGGTCAAATTACCGTTTCTTTGCGTTTAGGGGTGACTCACGGGATTGACAGTCCGGATCGAGTCCTTATCAAGCTGAAAATTTACCCACACACATGTTTCAACATAATAATGATATATGACGGTCCGATTTTCGTTTCACAAGATTAAACATATAAATTGGACATAAATTTAATAAATTAATATAAAAAGTACTACAGCCAACGAAATATTAGGAAATTCGTCGGCTATAGTATTGTAAATAGCCGACGAATTTTTTTAAATTCGTCGGCTAAAGTTGAACTATAGCCGACGAATTTTTTATGTCGTCGGCTATACTTCTTCCTATATATCAAAACCCAGCGACAGAACCCTAACATTTTCTCATTCTTTCCCTCTTTCCTCTCGGCCTCCACTCCATCCGCTCCATCTCCTCTCAGCCTCCACTTCGCTCCTCCGCCTCCCATTGCCCTCCGAGCCTCCCACTGCCCTCTCCGCCTCTCACTGCCCTCCCCTCTCTTTCGAATTTTTACAGAAATTAAGGTATGCGATTCGATATATATATATATATATATATATATATATATATATATATATATATATACAGTCCGGATCAAGAGCGGAGGTCCGTTCCTAAGCTTAGGAACGGATTTCATCATTTTGACCCACTTCCCGATCGAATTTCCTCAAACTTTCTTCTAGACATATCTATATCATCTTGTGTAGATCATCTCTGCAAAATTTCAGCCAATTTGGTGATCAGGAAGACCTTCAAACTTATGCTACAAAAAAGATGGATCAGGAGCACCGAATTCTGTCCGTCAGTTTTGTAACGCAAGTTTGAAGGCCTTTATGATCACCAAATTGGCTGAAATTTTGTAGAGATGATCTACACAAGATGATATAGATATGTCTAGAAGGAAGTTTGAGGAAATTCGATCGGGAAGTGGGTCAAATGATGAAATCCGTTCCTAAGCTTAGGAACGGACCTCCGCTCCTGATTCGCACTATATATATATATATATATATTGAATTATATGAATTGATTGATGTATATATTGAATTGAAATTTTTGTTAATTTGGTATATTTTTCATTGAAATTTTGAATATTTAATAAATTTGGTATATTAAAATATTAATTAGTATATTTAATATATTTGTGATAATGTTGTTGAAATATTTAATATAATTTGGTATATTAAATAAATTTGGTATATTAAAATATTAATTGGTATATTTAATATATTTGTGATAATGTTGTTAATTTTTGAAAATTTGGTATATTTGTGTATTAAAATATTAATTGTTATTAATTTGGTATATTTAACAAATTTGATATATTAAAATATTAATTGTTATATTTAATATATTTGTGATAATGTTGTTAATTTTTGATAATTTGGTATATTTTTGTATTAAAATATTAATTTTTATTAATTATACAAATTAAAAATTCTAATAATTTAATAAACAGGATGAAATACTTGTTTAGTAAAACTAAGGGTTCAAAGGGCTAAAGGTCTGAATCGTCTGTGGGAACGTCTAACAACCCTCAAGCGTCGTTTCAGGGCCCAATGATAGTCCGACGTGCGTCCCTTCTGGAGCCGACGCAGAGGTAGCCGGGCGCCAATCACTCCTCCTGACAACTGGGGGCCACATATTCCACCAGACAGCCGGGGGCCACACATTTCTCCAGACAGCCGGACTTCCCTCGCTCCTCGAGGCAGCCGAGCGTCCCTCACTCCTCGAAGCAGCTGTGGCCTCCGACTCAGGCGGAGGTGTCTGCACCACGTATGCCTGAGATACACAGGGCCCCGACTCCTGGCCCTACTGTTTCGGAGGGTGGGTCTTCTGGGGTACAGATGCCGCCGCCTCTTTTCTACCTTCCGTGATTGATATCGAGATTACCAGCAGTCGATGACTCAGGGGCGCCGATTTATCCACTACCCCTGCAGGTGACCCCATCAGCGGCGTACCTGTTTGTGCCTTTTGGTAAGGATTTAATTTCTGCGAGGATATCATCATCGTCGACAGAGTCAGAATCCGTCACGTCCGCCCCAACGCCCTCAGGTAATGAAATATAAATAATTTGTTTTCTTATAATGTCATAATAAGAATAATATATTAATAATCAATTTATGATAGGCATCGTCGGAGCCAAGCCGACAAGGAAGAAGAGAGGTCCCGTCATAGGGAAGGCTCTCGAGAAGACCGTGAGTACCTCGGGAAGGATCGTCATCGATACTGACGGGGATGAGAACGTAGTATTGGGCGGGAAGACGAGGATATACTCCGGCCGCCTGGGAGCGCTCATTAGGGATAAAGTCCTTATGTTGTGGTCAGACTGGGGCGAGGTCCCACAAGAGGTTAAGGACATGGTCCACAACGCAATGTCGGTAAGTATAAAAAATTCACAATTAATATTATGTATTAAATTGTGAATTTATGAGAAACTAAAATAATAAACGTTTTAATGCAGGTGTGGTTTGACGTTCCCCAACACCTGGGCGGACGTTGTGCATAGGAGAAGGTACGTTGGAAAGTTAATGAAAAAAAACAAAATTATATGTGTAATTAATAATATTTATAATTTTTTTGTGGTATCTGTAGGTACAAGGAGTGGAAGAACGAGTTACACATGGGAACGAACGTTCTGGTACCCCCCTTGAGTTCCAGTTCAGGGAATACGAGTGGCGTTGGTTTCTGATATCAGAATTCAACAACCCTCATAAACAGGTAATTAAAAATGATAATTTCTAATATTGTTATTAATTAGTATGTTTTAAAATATTTTACTAATTTTTTTTCCTTCGTAGGCCGTTTCTCGGGCGAACGCTCAGAACCGGCAACGTAACACAAGAAACCATCATGTCGGTTCTAGACCGTTCGCATCATTGATGTATGAGGCGGCTAGGGAACATCCAGAAGTCAACCGGTACGCGTATACGTACGAGAAGGCATATCTTGACTCCCAGGAGGATATTGTAAGTCGTTTTACGTTTTCAAATTTTTTAAATTATATATATATATATATATATATATATATATTTCAAAATGTTAATTAATTATTTTTTCCTATCCAATTAGGTGAGGGTGAGGCAGTCTAGTGACGAGGTGATGACTGCTATAGTGAGGGAGACATGACCAGACACGTAAGAGGAAGACATGTCCGAAGCTATGTCTCGGATCGACACTTCGGATCTCAGGGTTGAGGCGAGGATCATGGGCACAGCATTCCCACCGCAAGGAAATAACTTCTACTGCCGGGGTCTAGGAAAGAAGGGCGAAGGGGTACTGAAAACCACTCCCGGATTTCAAAAAAAGGCAGCCTCGACCAGCAACAAAACGACTCAGGTAGAGGCGGAAGTTCAGATGCTACGGGAACACCAAGCCGCTTTACAAGAGTATAATGCGGCAGTATATGCTACCAACCAGGCACAACAGCAGCAGATGTTCCAGTACTTACAAGATTTTTCAGCTGCCCAGCTTCAGGGACTTCCGCCTCCGCACATGCCTACGCCTATTCCCCTACCTCAACCGCCGTAACCTACTCAACAGCAACCTCCTCTTGGCGCGGATATAGATTTAGATGATATATATATATATATATATATATTTTATTTAGTTTTATGGGTTTATGAACAATTTATAAATTAATAATTTAATGCAAAACGTTAAGACTACTTTTGATGGTGTACGTTGTTGGTTATGTGAAATTGTTTGTGTAATTTACAGCATGCTTAGATGGTGATTTAGAAATTTTGTGGTTTTTTTTAGAATAAAAGGTACTATAGCCGACGAAATTTACCATAATTCGTCGGGTAGTATTTTATTTTATTTTCAAAGTTTAGCCGACGACATATGGCTTAATTCGTCGGCTATAGTAGTATTTAGCCGACGAAATGTACTATATTTCGTCGGCTAAATTATTTTAATTTTTTATTTTTTTAAATATTTAGCCGTTGATTTATACTACATTTCGTCGGCTATAGTTTTTTAAATTGGCCGACGAAATATTTATAGTTCGTCGGCCAAAGTCTTAGGTTGAGGACGACGACAATTTATTTCGTCGGCTTTAGTCTTACTTTAGCCGACGAAAAATTGAAAAATAAGTCGTCGGCTAAGTATGAAACTATAGCCGATGACCACTTTTATTTTGTCAGCTAAAGTCATAACCGACGACAATTCGTCGGCTAAGATCTTAGCCAACGAAAATTTTTTGTCAGTTAAACTACTGATTCCGGTAGTGACAAGGTATGGATTTATTAATAAAATTAAAAAAATTTAACGGTACAATATCTTCTACTTAAACTGAATTTAATTTTTTAATGATATTTTTTACAAGGTTGTTGCCAAGTGTTATTTATCTGTAGGGTGCCCTTGGAGGATATATGCAGCCACGACATATAAGAAAAGCCCTTCAATTTGGATAAAAATATAAATTAAGAGCACAAGTGCACTACAATCGGAAAGAAAGTGTACCACATGCATGCGCCCTTCATAGCACATGAATATCAGGATTTCTTCATGAGTGATCCGAATTGGAGTAGAGAAGGGATTCAAAATTCAGTCAGCAAGGATTTTGATATGCCGGTTGACTCTCAAATGTGTTATAGAGCAAAGAAACATGTTGAAAAGTTAGCATAAGGGAAATATGAAAACCAATACAACCTACTGGAAAGCTATGCACATGAGCTGAAAAAAGGAATTCATGTACATCAGTTTGGATTCAGACAAAGTTGTATGGTGAAATAATAAGATTTAAGTGGATATACATTTGCATAGATGCATTGAAGAGAGGATGGAAGTCTGGGTGTAGACCTTTTATAGGGTTGGATGGTTGCCATTTGAAATTAGTTCATAAGGGGCAGTTGTTATTTGCTGTCCGCTTAGATAGGAACAATGGAATTTACCCAATTGCTTGGGCAATAGTGGAGCAAGAAACTAGAGATAGTTGGAGATGGTTCTTGGAGTTTTTGAAGGAAGATTTGGACATTCATCACTCTAGCCACTACACTTTCATGAGTGATAAACAAAAGGGTTGGAGTTAGAAATACATGTGTTATTCCCAGATGTTAGACACAGAAATTGTATGAGACACCTGCATAATAATTTCAAAACTAATGGTTTTCGAGATTAATCTTCTCACTTAAAGTAGTTTATTTTAAAGTTTTGAATCGCTTATAATGGTTACTATGTCTATTATTATTTTTTTTTTTTTTGGTGCGGAAGGTTTGGATTTTAAAAACAAGTTATGGGCAATTGCTAGAAGTTGTACACTAAACACATTTCAAGAAGCAAGGGAGGAAATGAAGAAGAGCACAAAGGATGGATGGAATTGGTGTATGGAGAGATCTGCAATGTATTGGAGCAAGTCACACTTCGATCCCAAATTCAAGTGTGATGTATTGTGTAGGGTGCCATATGTGCCATATGTGCTTTTGATATTCTGTAAGGTCAAACTGTGCAAGATGGTGAGTAGCAGCAAGTACCAGTGAATGCACTGCAACAACAACCACCACTGAATCCAGCAGACGGTATGCAACATCAAGCAAAGGTGGCGAAACCATTGACTCATGATGTTTAGCTAGTTCCCAACCACCACCTGAACTCAATCAGTCATAGAGCTTAGTGGAATATGTAGAAAGATTGTTTTTTGTGGAGTATTCATACTGCATTTGTGGAATATGTAAGAAGACTGCTTTTGTGAAAATATGGAAGAAGACTCCTTTTGCGGAATGTGCTTGTTTAGCTAGCTTTTGTGATGTTTATTGGTGCATCAAACACTTAAATTTACCTATTTCATGGCATTTGAGACATTTATAATATAAGGAACTGTGTTTGGATTTATGTTTATTCATCTAATGTTATGGAATCTTGATTTAGAATAAGTTTATGGTTGAACATGATATATATTTTTATTCAGAAAATGTGTAAATGCATTACATGTATTGACATTTGGATGAATTAAAAACATCACGTACCTGATTTCATTTTGTAAAAGTTAAGGAAAATGTCCATGGTTTTCCAAATTGGCTATGAATTTTTGTTTTTAATTATATTTTTACACTTTTGGCGGTAAATTTGTGACCAAATAGATTCTGGCACCAAACTACGGTCCTGAATCGATGGGAGAAATGAACAAACGAAGAATAGCCTACAAAATATGCCACATGGCAACCTCTTTAATGGAGTTGACGTCTCCCGTTAGTTTCAGATACTGATATTAGGTTAGGATCAAAACATTGGATACCATTTTGAAGTTTGTAAAAGGTGGGATATGAAAGTTTTGCTTTTACAAAAGGTGGGACACTGTTTAGATTTTTTTTCCTTTCTAAAATAGCAAACAACTTCGATCTAAGTTATGAATAGAAGTGATGAGGTCAGCGCACAAAACAAACATAGCAAAGCCCAACTCAAAACTCAAACAAAGTGAAGGGTAAGAGAGAGAATGGATCAGGCCCACAACCCACCCCTTGCCACCTAGATGAGCAAGAGCCAAACCCCTAGCAAGGGTGTCGGAGTCGTGGCAACCACCACCTTAGTTTGGTTGCACCTTCCCATTTAGACAGTCATGGTGGCTAGGAGATTAACAGAAGTGTCGCCGCCGCCTTGCTCTCAAAACCCGAGACGTGACTTCGAGATAAATCCATTTTAGTTTTTTCGTACATATTGAAGGATATACTTAAATTACGAGAAAATGCTTAACCCTTATTTTATTAACCAAAGGTTCAAAAGGTTTGATGAGCTTAATTAGAACGTGGAAGTTAGAGAAAATAAGTTATCATATACCTGGTTGTAAAACAATTAGTGTTTGTGTAGTGGATTAGCGGCTCGCTAATATGCACACATCTGATGTTATGAATGTCACTTGGATATGAGAGTGTTGTAAGTCTGTCAAGTTCTGTCAATAAGAATAATGGACGATGTCATGAGAGGATACCGCCTCTAAGGTCTTCAACGCTCTGATGTCTAAGTCAGTTAATTTGTTGACAGAGTAACTATAGATAAGTAAAGAAGAAGTAGTCAAACAAAGGGAAATAGAGATACCACCTATAGGTTGGGAGTATTGGAGACCTTTGCTTTCCTTCGATGTGGGACTTATTCCCTCTCCCAGTGCTCAACTGAGTGGTTTTGGTGACCCGTAGGGCCGTGTGCGGGCCCCGTCTTTTTAGATTTTGGGCAATCTTTACTGTATATTTAAATTAGAGCATGATTATGATCGATTCATTGTGGCGAATAAGGCAGAAAAAAAAACTCAGTTGAACATAAGCAAATCGTTACAGGATCTATTTTGTGATTCCCCGTACGTTTTTACCGTGGTTTATGACGATTTATTGAGGTTTAAGTCACACTCGGCAACTTAGCAAGTTAACGACCACGTTTATTTTCAAGTTTTTCTATATTCTTCAAAATCTTCATTTAAGGACTCGATGTCATAGTGAGTGTCAACACGAGTCTCCCGGTATTTTCATAATATTTTTCGGAGCTTCCGTCCATTTTTACGCATTTTTATAGTTTCTGGTAATTTTTAATTACCATTTCAGTAAATAAGTTTTACAATTTCAGATTTACTTTTACGCTTAATTAAATGTGGACCGCCGATCTTTTCCAAAATTTAATCCGGACCGTCCATTTTAGTATAAATAGAGTTGAGACTTTTGACCGAAGTCAAAAGCCTTAACTCGGTCAACTCTTTCTTCTCTCAACTCTCCCGAACTCTCTCCGCCCTCCGCTTTTGGCCGCTGCGATCTCCACCGTCAAGCAAAGGCAGCGTGCGTGACAGGCACCATTTCATTCCTCTTCTCAATCTCATCATTCGTGTGCTCGAAAATTACACGCGCTTAGAGATTTGAAGGAAAGCCCAATTCAAACTTGAATTTTTAAGGCGAGATTTCTCCGGCCACCGATTTCGTTGTATGTGGTAAGATTAATATTCTCCTCGACGTTTTCTACAAGCCATTGTGTTTAGTTTTTCCAATTAGTAACATTTTGAAAATTCTTGGTTTAGGCAGTGGGATTCCCAGCGAGGCTAGTAGCTCCGGCGATGGTCTTCTAAAGATTCTGGGTTGCTTTTCAAGCTTCTGGGCACCTTTATCGTCATCCATTGGCTGCTGGTAAGCCTCTCTCCCTCCTACATCAAATTGGTTCTATTTTTCGGTCAAGGTTAGTGTTTTTTGGGTTTTCTGTCGATCTTGGCAATTAGAGCTAAGTCTGGCTTGTGATGTTGGTTCTGTGTTTGTTGGTTAAGGATGAAAATGGTTTTGGTATTTGGCAGAGGGAAGGACAGAAGGAGAAAGGAGGAGCTGAGGAGGAGGTTTGGGTGCAGATAGTAGTTTTGGTACAGCCTTGGGTGTGTAGAGGAATTTTGGAGCAGCTTGCTTCTTTTGGAAATTGAAGGGTGAATCTCTTGAACTAATAAGAGATTTTGGGTTATGCTTGTGTGTAATGCCAGAAAGTGTGATTAATCGAAGTTGAATAAGATTTATGGTTTTGTTAATAAGGAACTAAACTTAAAGCGACCAGAAAGTACATTTAAGGAAACTTGTTAAAAATGGAAACTAACCGTAATTAGACTCTTTCCCATTTTGAAAACTTTCTATTTTGGGAAACCTACTAATTTAGGAAACTTTCCATTTTAGGAAACTTTCCATTAAGGGAAAGTTTCCATTTTTGAAAAGTGGCTAGTAAAAAGAATTAAAGTTCGACGAAATTTGGTTAAATGTTCAATTGTTATTGGAAGATGATAACTATATTCGGAAATATTAAGTTGACCGTTTTAAGTAAAAATTAGTGATTCACATTATCGGTTTATCGACTGAAGGTTAATGGAATTACTAAAATATACATTGGGTGTCCATAGTAGTCAATGAATTATAATATGACACCTAATGTTAATTACATGATTAAGGGAAATGTAATTAGAATCGAGTTAGTTGTCAGTAAATAAACAAAGAGTCGATAATCAGAAAAGCAAACTAGAAAGGCTAAAGTGTCATAAAAAGGAATTGGTTAGTCAACTTGGTCAATCCTAGTCAAACTAGGAATGTTATGGTCAACTAGACTTTTATTGTTACTTCACTGCTAAGCTACTCTATTCTGCAGTGATTCATCAGACGAGTTAGCTCGCGCGGTAACCTCGATTTACCGAGATGGTTCTTGAAAGCTTGCAGCTTACGTAAGGAACGACAATTCCAGGTAGGGAAAGCTAATCCCCTTTGTTAGTGGATTTGCCTCTACATATGAAAGTGCATTATTTTTGTATGCTTATGGTCAATGCCTCAGAAAAGTTTTCAATATATATTATGAGTTAAATGATTTATGATTTGGCCAAGAAAACCTGGGGCTAGACACAAATGATTTTTATGTGATGATTCTGATCGAAAAGTAGTATTGTTGTCTTGATTTCTGATGCTTGGTCTGAGAGTGACGGGACCTAGTATATAGTCATCCCACGGTGTCAATGACCGTGAACCTTCGGAGGAGCAATGCCCTATTTAAATTTTATCCCGCTTACGCCCGTCTCGTACAAAATTAAGCAAGTTGTAAGGCGTGCTACTATGAGTGATGTGTTGGACATTAGCTGTAAATGGATACTCTCACTACTATTCATCCTCGGGCACATACGTAGTTGGCCCCGGTTTGCAGCATAGACAAACCCAGAATTCGGCCACCTAGATCCGTGAAGTCCTGCAGGCTATATTTGTACATTGAGGGATCTGGCCCTTGATTTAGTATATTGCATAGTTTTCCTCTAAAGATATTAAATCATGGTTTTTGTGTGTCAAGATTTCTAAATGGTTTTATTTCAAACTCAAATCTATGTGTGTGTGTGTGTGTGTTAATGCTAGGTTTGAAATTCATAAAACTATATATATATATATTGTTTTATGAATTTCAAACCTAGCATTAATGAGTCTATATGTGAGCACGCGATGACGACGTTCACCCCTACAACAGGTTGTTTGTAGGTACTGTGACGGGATAGATAAAGGGAGCTATGTGTGTGAAGTCTCATTCCCTACTCAGTGTTTCGTCCGAGCCATAGTCACTTGATATGCTCTACCCTTCGAGTCATTTTCCAAAGTATTTAACAAAAATTATAAAGGTGTCTTCCTAAATTATTAAGCATGTTATACGTTTTTATTGTTGTCGCTAAAGTTTTTAATTTGCTCTTTAATTTGTCTATCTTCCGCAAAATTGGAAAAAAAAAACTCTTATAATTGTTTTGAAAAACTCTTGTGGTGTCACTCAAGTTTAAAAAATAATAATTTTACCTACTAAATCGCATAAGACTTTAGGTTAATAAGTTGTCGGCACGTCCTTCAGACGTGTTGACTTCTTATTGACTTGAAATCGTGGCCAATGTAACTCACCCTCTCGGGGTGCGACATATTTCTTATGCCTGGAATCCCTCTTTGATTACATAACTTATTGTCCTTTTTATAGAGATCAAGATAACCTAAAAAATATCTAAATAAAAAAATCTTACTAAAGATCTGAAATGTACTTTAAATACAAAGATCTAATTTAAGATTTTAAATAAGTTAAACAGTAAAACAAGTGAAAGAAAATATCTTACTAGAGCGAGTCATTACTTTAAACATTAACTTATCGGGAAGGGGCAGGCTATGTCCGATAGTTGTTGCTGTTGTCATGATGTTAGCAGCTGAAATGGTAGAGAATATGGCGGTTATTGCTAGCTTACGCGTGTCCAAAGCGTGCTGGTTAGGCATGCGTATCTACAAATAGTTTTCCTAATTCAAAACTGCATACCTCATAGTTAGGGTCTTAGGGGCGTAGTTCTTCGGACGGTAGTTCTTGCCTTCCTGGGCATTCTCGTGCTTCAACATTGACTGCCACTGATGATCCGTATATTCCAAGCTTTAAGAAAAGTAATATGGAAAGCTTCTGTTCAACATGCAAGGTCAAAGTTTTGTTTCTGGAGCCTTTAACACTCCCATAAAGTTTAAGTATTGCCAAACCCCCTCTGACCCTCTCCTAAATCGATCAAGACTAATGTATATGGTGCTTTCTTAATTTCCATCACAAACATCGGGTGGAGTTGGAAGAGTATTCAAAGATGCCTCTGGCTATTGTATTGCTGATATCACCAAACACATTGTACATGATGCGTAATCCAATCATGTTTTTTTGTTATGAAAGCTCCTAAAACAGCATGGTAGTGTCCTATAGACGAATAGAACAGTTCGCAGCGCTTACTTGAAAAAAGCGACTGGCAATTTATCAAAACCACAGAATAGAGAAACTATAAAACCTGGCAAACTTAAGCTTGAATATCTAGATGATTCAAACACAACCCAACTGGTTGATACCGTGGTGTCATCATAAACAAATACACAACGTCGTTATCGATCAGGACACTTCCATACTAAAATATAAAATTTGAAATACTAGAAAAATCAGCTCAAGTTCATTCTTGCTTCCTCTACTGTTGTTTCACTTCAGATTTCTTCTTCTGCCAGAGTCGGTCGAGACCACTGTCAGCATCTCCCTGAGAACATAAAGCATGAAATCAGAAGCAGATTTCAGTTATCCAGTCTTAAGAAATGAGGACAGAGACACCTCTCCTTCAACAGACTATCAGACCCAATATTAATAAACTATAATACTAAGATGACCCAGTAGCCTGATAAACTAACTCAATTACACCAAAACACTATGCAAAAGAAAACTGAGGACACAGCCAGCTGCGACTTATACCCATCATATATGATACAATAGTTGCTTTCTTCTTATTAGGTTGAAGAACTAAATTATTTATTTTTTGGGTAGAAAGGAGAACTGAAATTAATGGGATTCGAACTCTAAATCCCTTGCAATGAGTAAAAAATTTGCTATGCATTATAACTTTTTTTAACTGAAACTATGTATTATAACTTGAAGGTTATAGGGCAGTGCTTAATATCTGTTTAAATACTCATGTATTAGGTTCTGTGAATTCATTTGCCATATAAGGTGGGTATCTCAATACATATCAAATGCAATTAAAACTACACCAATGAAACCCAAACCAAACCAATTCCCACAATTACAATAATATATAGTAAATGAGTGAAAGAAGGATAACCTGAGCACGGACATAACCGCAGAGAGCGAAAGTGGAGAATTGGTTAGTGTATATGCCATTCTCATCAAGATGCCCAATGTTGATCTGAACAGATGCATGATCCTTGGAGGTGATCAGCCTGTTGGTTGCGGAGCTGCATCCACACACCACACAAACTCAGCTAAAACGTCCATCTAAAATACATACCAGACACCGCGAAACCATTACAACCAAGTTAAGATTGCATACCACTTCCTTGGAATGTAGAGCTCAGTGATTTGCCCTTCCTCATTTTGCATCTTGGATGAATGAGATGATTCCCGCAACGAAGACAATATCCTATGACCCAAAACACAAACAAACCAGAGTTTCTCAAATCTCGACAAATTCCAAGACGCCAAATTGGAAAACAATCTCGCACAAACAGGAAGAAACAAATCGTATCTCCAAGCAAGAACAGTAAAGCTTTTCAAACCTTTTTCAATACAACTAAAAGCTGACACAGCAACCTATATCTCTCTTTTCCAATACCATCAATTTTCCAATACCAAAATCTATTTCGGTTAAACGAAACAGCTCAAATCTCAAAAACAAACACCACAGGTTCACAAAATCATACAAATATATGAAAGCTTAAGGCTGTACTAAACGATTAAGCAAATTCAGAACATTTAAATCAAATTGAGTACATTAAAATTCGGGGTATGAATCTTACGAAGTTGTAGACCTCCTAAAACCCTAATGATCTATGAACGAACAGGAGAGAAGTAGAGAGAGGGAGGGAGAGTACCTCTGGAAGCTGGAGGCTGTAGGCGGCGAGAGCTTGAGCGAATTGGAGAATGCGAGACTCGTTTAGGTTTATAGAGAAGAAGTGGGCTTAGGGTTTTGGATATTCTTCAATCAAAGCCCACTCCTACAAGTCCGAAATGAAATTTTATTCACGCCTATCTAATTTCTACCTACACAACCCATTTTTTCTCCATTTTTAAATCACGATGTTAATTGGATCGTTATGGTGTGGGGAGGTAATGGTTGCATCTTATTTGGACTGAACTCACTAAAGATAAACTTTAATCACATCAGGCTGCTTAAACAGAAGAATCATCTTCTTAAAAGCTGAAAGAAGCTTTCCAGTTGTAACCAAAAAAAAAAGCTTTCAGGTGAATATAGAATTCTCAAAGCCTACCGGAACTTACAAGGATGTAGGTTCAAAACCTAAAACTCGAGTTCAATATCATTTGGTTTAGTGATATTGGTCTCCTTTTATAAAGTGAGAGGTCGTGGTTCGACTCACGATATACTCGTTATAGCATTGTAATTGTTTATTTGATAAAAAAACCTAAAACTCGAATTATATACGATGTGTAGATATACTTTCCAAACTATTGTGGTATTCCCTGTTGAACGTTGTTTTTAATTTTGAATGAAAAAAATCTTATATTATAGAAGAGTTGCCTTATAGCAGTTTGAGTAAAGTCATGTTGCACAACATCCCAAACGCAAGTAGGAGCGCATTCTGAAACCATAGGTAATCTATTCTATTACCTTACATTAATCACAATAAACAATAGGTATAATATAGCAAGCACAAGCTAGAACATCTCAAACCAACATAAAATTCCCATACTGAGGACCAGAAGTATGCCCCAAATTGCAAAACTAGAACCAAATAACGACTACTGGACTATGAGTACGTATACATAAACATAATAAAACTTCAACAGAAAAGCCAAACATCTAGCTTCTTAATTTACAACCCTGCAGTTCTTCCTGATCTCTCCTTGTTTCCCAACCAACACATCAATAGAACCCATCTTCACCATCGCAGCAGCAAACTCCGAACCCCATCTCCTCGGATGGTTCCTATTGTACTTCACCATCTTCCTAGTCAAATCACTGCTCCAAAGCTCCTGATCCGTAGCCAACAACCCCTTGTGACTCACCAAATTCTTATAGTAGTTGTTATCAAGCACAGTCGGGGTTATGGGATCAAAAGCGACGACCGGGTCAACACCATTTTGCACATTAGGGCATTTGGATTTCAAGTACTCCCCATAAGCCGCATCAAGTTCAGGGTCTTGTGCATGTGTTTTGTTAAAGGAGTAAAGTCTTTTTGAGAAGGAAGAGCAGTGTGAATCCCCAATGGAGTGAGCTCCGGAGAGTGTCACCATGTCCTCTAGTGACAAGCCTTTTCTTGCAAAGTTGGTCTTCAGTTGTGTTGCGTTAAAAAACGCATCAGGGAGGTTTTTGGTCACTTCTGAAACCAAAGAGACTGTTCCGTCACGGCGGCCTCCGGGGGCAGAGTAGTATGTTCCCCCGGTGATGAAAACACTGTCTCGAGCAGCGAAGGCGATTATGTCTGCACAAGAGACGGTGTTGGGGCATTGAGCTTCTATCTTGGCCTTGGCTTCATCTATGACCTCAAAGCCTTGAACGCCTTTGTTTCCCATGCTTTCTTTTTCTGCAGCTGGCTTGCCCGGTTTCGAATCGAGCAGAATTGATGCATCGCAACCCTATGTAAAATCAGAGCAGGAGATAAGTTTCCTTCAAAAAAAATTAGCCTGATCACATAGATATGCATACACCAAACCTTTATATGATCCAACATCTTTATCTCTACCGTAATAAAACCGGAAACCTAATAAAATCATTAAATTATGTTCTAACAATAATATCTATATTATATTAGTTTTAGGTACTAAAAATAAACATTAATAAAATAAATAATAAATAATAAATTTTATAAACTAAAAAAATAACTACTATAAAAAAATTATAAGTCCATCCACACGCTAATACCCAAACAGGTGATTCAATAGTTGTATGAGGTCTAAAGTGTGTAAAATATTGGCTGCAATATGCAAGAATATTCTTTTACATAGTGGCTCTTCACACTTTCATTATATTAGTCAAAGAATAGTGTAAACCGTACGTACCATGACAAAGCAATCGTGGAAATGGAGTCTGACGAGGCCAGCAGATTTGCCAGGATCTATTGCAGCTGCCTTCTTCACTGCATCTCTCACAATCGTCTCGGCTGAGGGGCATGACTTCCTGTAGAAACCAACCTCCAAAGGCACAGAGGCGACCGGTGACGGGGCGGCTAAAACCACCAAGAGCAACAAACCGAAGTAACTGATGATGAACAAGTTTGCCATTGGATCTAAATATCAAAACAACTCGAGCTTAAATGACAGAAACAAAGGAGTGGAGCAGGTATGTATAAGCCTTGCTAGCTACTGCAAATTTATAGCAAAGGGAGTGCGAGCAAAACCGTAGGAATGCCAAACCCGGCAATTGTAGTGAGGCTTCGGAAATTGATAAACAAATCACAACATGCGGATTAAAAAACGAAAGGCGTGTGCCCCCCACACGATTCACTCATTCCGCTTGTGTTATTATATTACTTAAATAGATCGGCGAGTGTGAAAATGAGAATCTAATGACCTGGCGGATGCAATGTATTTGGGATTATAAGTTGTTCTCCATCGATGAAAGTTTATATATATAGGTTTTTTAGTGTGGATTTTTAAATTAAAGATTTTTTTGTTTATTTCGTTTTTTGTTTTTATATCCACATTTTAACCGTTCATTTTATAAATATTTATGAGAGATCATTTTTCTAAATTTTTAATTAAATTGAAAATCGTTAAGGCATTTCTAAGTGTAATTTACCAATTATGAGTTTGAACGGTTCATGTTTAACAAATTTGATTCGTTCATTGATTTGATCTAAAACTAGTACTTAATAATCACCAACTTGGCTAAAATTTTGTATGATTGATCTACTTATATAAATCTACAACTTCAACGGTTAAGTTATCAAAAATTTTGATCAAAAAATTAGTCTAATAAGTAATTAATTCAAAAATACTCAACTCTTAGTCTTTATTAAAAAGGCTCCTGCATGTATATTCAACGGTTAAGTTATCAAAAATTTTGATCAAAAAATTAGTCTAATAAAAAAAAATTAGTCTAATAAGTAATTAATTCAAAAATACTCAACTCTTAGTCTTTATTAAAAAGGCTCCTGCATATATATGATGGAGTACGTTGGTACTTATATATATTAGCGTAGTACTATTTGTTTATAAGTACGTTGAGTATAGATTTGTGTATGACTATCTAACATCTGTTCATCTAGTTTTATCTTCGAAATTCGAAGTATAACATTTTAATATTATTCAATTTTTCGAATATAAAATTTTGTATCGGAGCCTTACACATGATATTTCAACCAGCGGTCTTTAAAATCAATTGTTTGACGTAGCCCTTTTAACATGCATGGGATTTGTTTTTTTCCTTCAATTCGTTCAAGCCAATTTTTCTATTAATTAGTATGCTTGCTACAATTCAAAAACCCACATTAATTTAAACGTAAAGTTTGGGTCGACATGAACTTTAGTAATGTGTACGTGTGTGGGTTTTCTAGGTTTGGTTCGGTTGGGTGTAAATGTAACACAGTTGTATCAAACTATATTCGAAAGCAGAATCACACATCATTATCGATTTTGTGCAGAACAAGCAAACTCTCAAGCAAACTCTCATGAGGATATACATCACAATTCAACCCTCAAGTTGCTCATTTATAAATATTTCATGAATCACAGTTGTCAACTTTTTGAAAACCATGGGCATGGAAACAATCCAGAACAGACATCAAGTCGCGAATGTTCTGATGATAACTCATCTTTTACATTTCGCCTTCATCGATCAATGCGATGGAAACTTTCGTTGCTTTGGTCCACAACCCACAGAATATATGCTATACCTGCTTTATTTGTTCAAGGTTGGCAACTACACAAGCTTGGACCATTTAAATTTGCTTCGTTTTGTTTATTTCACAATAGGAATTTCTCTTTAACATATATTTTTGGAAATAATTCCAAGGTACACAAACGTATGTTAGATAAATTTTGGTTCATTGTAACAGTTCTTCATTCAATTTCAGTTTTTTTCATGTTTTTTTGCTATTAGAACTTTCAAATTAATCGTTTATTACATTAATAGACTAACTTTTCAATCAAATTTTTACATCTCTACCTTGACATTCTGGGTCTATATAAGTAGATCACTTTTATAAATTTTCAGCTAAACTAATGATCGTTAAGGAATTGAATTAAATCAAATCAATGGACGATCCAAATAATAAGAATCGTTCAAATTTTTAACACTACAAAAAGAAGGGCTTTAGCCGACAAAAAAAACAGGCTAACGAATTCATTTTTCGTCGGCTAAAATGAAGCTTAAGCGATGAAAAAAATACTTTGTCGACTATACTCTGTGAACTTTAGCCGACGAAATTTTAAAAGTTTAGTTGACGAAATATATAATTTCATCGGCTAAAGTGCCTTATATTTGCAGATTTAGACAGTAACTCATTTGAAAAAAACGGGAGAAAAAGTTTGGGTGTTGTCGAAATCTGTCCATAATTAGTTTGTGAAGCTGTATATATGTACGTATATATGTTGATTTTGAGTTTTATTTGAGTTGATTTAAGAGTTTTATTTGAGTTATATTGATTTTGAGTTTTATTTGAGTTGATGGATTTTGAGTGTGATTGAGCTGATCGATTTTAATTTGATAATATATATGAAGTTGTTGTTAATAAGTAGTATATATATAGAGAGAGAGAGAGAGATTCTCAGGTGCGGACGTCCGCATCAAAAGGTTTGGTGCGGATGTGTTGCTTTGCCTCACTTTTCGATCTTAGTTTCAGATCTTAACTGTTCAATATCTAGGTATATATGTATAGATCATCTCTGTAAAATTTCATCTCATTTGGTGATCGTTAAGACATTCAAATATGTCATTTACCATGAAGAAAACTGACGGTTCATGTTAAACAGTTCAGAGACTGTTCGTTTTCTTCATGGTAAATCACAGATTTGAATGTCTTAACGATCACCAAATAAGATGAAATTTTACAGAGATGATCTATACATATATACCTAGATATTGAACGATTAAGATCTGAAACTAAGATCAAAAAGTGGGGCAAAATCACACATCTGCACCAAACCCTTTGGTGCGGACTTCCGCAGCCAAGCCTTGTATATATATTAATTGATTTAATTATAATATTGTGTTGATGGTATGAAGTTGTTTATGATATGAGTTGATTATGATTTTGTGATGATGTTGATATATAATATTGTTATGTAATTATTAAGTATTTATATACATGTGTTAATTATTAATTTGTTATTAATTAGTTGTAGTAGAAAACTAAATGATTTGAGATTTTATATATGGAATTTATAAATTAGAGTTATACTAATATATTTTGTTATATTTTTAGGATATGGATAAGAGTTGGATTTCACTTTCAAAATGAGACAAAATATATGGTAAAAGAGTTATTAGTTTTTTTGAATATGTGCTGGCTAATGCTAAAGGGAATACAATTTTCTATTGCCCGTGCATGAAATGTCAATGTCGCAGCGATATGCATCGATTTGCGATTAACAAAATATGGCAGCACCTGAAGTGTAACGAGTTTTGGAAGAAGTACACATGTTAGATATATCACGGTGAAATATCATCAGGGGGTCTGCATGATCATGGACAATTTTCTGAGACGGGCAGTACATCCAACGATCCAACAACGACTTTCATCAATGATATGTTTCCTTATAAGAGTGGTGTATGCTCTTAAGGACAGTGTATGCTTGAGCCGGTGCAGCCAATCCCTAGAATTGTCAACACTGCTGGTATTGACAAGTATAACACACTGTTTGTTTTCCAATAGACTCATGTGTACCCCGGTTGTCAGAAGACCGTTTTTGAATGTGTGATGGCCATAATGAAGATTAAAGTTGAGACAAAATCGACAGTGAAAACTATTGATGAATATATATCTATAGTACACTGCTTTGATACTGCCCCACGATCATTATCTTCCTACCACACATCATAAGGTCTGATTTATCCTGAAAGATTTTGGGCTTTCCTACATCACGATTCAAGCATGTAGATATGATTGCGTTCTCTTCTAGGTAAAGATCCAGAAGTGAATGACCTTGGTGGCCTTGACGCATGACCGGTATATCACACTAACATGTATAAGATGACTCCTGCAAGCAATAGAAAACATGTGAAGGTACTTCGGTATTTTCCGTTGAGGGATAGGCTGAAGCAGTTGTACATGTCTTCACACATGGCTAAAGCTATGAGATGACACGCTGATAGAGAATTGCATGACGAAGATACCCTTATACACCCTGCTGACGAGGATACTTGGAAGCATATAGACAAGGAGTTTTCTCATTTTGCCTCAGATGTTCGAAATGTGAGGCTCGGGCTCTCATCCGAAGGGTTCAACCCTTTTGGCAACATGAGTCTTCAATACAATGTATGGGCGATGATTTTGCACTACCAGGATAAGCACTTTAGCCGACGAAATTTTTTCGTCGGCCTGTTCACCATTTTCGTCGGCTAAGGTTATAGCCGACGACGTTTCGTCGGCTATGCTTATAGCCGACGAAATAAAGGTCGTCGTCGGCTATACTCCACACCTTAGCCGACGAAAAAATATAAAAAATTCGTCGGCTATACTCCAAACCTTAGCCGACGAAATAATATAAAAAAATCGTCGGCTATGATCCACACCTTAGCCGACGAAATAATATAAATATTTCGTCGGCTATAATCCAACACTTAGCCGACGAAATAATATTAATATTTCGTCGGCTATAATCCAACACATAGCCGACGAAATAATATTAATATTTGGTCGGCTAAAGTTTTTAAAAAATAAAAATTAAATAGAGAATAGCCGACGAAATTAGCACACTTTCGTCGGCTAAAGGTTGTTGACAAAAAAAAATAGCATAGCCGACGAAATATGGTAAATTTCGTCGGCTATAGTACTTTTTATACTAGAAACCCAAACAAAATTTATACATTACCATCCAAGCAAGCTGCAAATTACAGAAACAATTTTATAACCAACAACAACACACCATCTAAAGTAACATAAACATTTTGCATTAAATTTTCAATTCATAAATTGTTCATAAAACCTAAAAAGTAAATTAATATTTGTTCATAAACCTAAAAAACAAAATAAATAATTGTTCATAAACTTAAAAAACTAAATGAGATCGATATCGTCTAAATCAATATCTGCTCCAGGATGAGGTTGTTGGGGAGGTTGGGGAGGTTGCAGCGGCTGAGGTAAGACAATAGGCGGGGGCATGGGCGGAAGCGGAAGTCCCTGCTGCTGTGCAGCTATAAAATCTTGCATGTACTGGTACATCTGCTGCTGATGTGTCTGCTGGGCGGCATGGAATGCTATAGTGTACTCATGTAGAGCGGCAGTATATGCTGCTTGGGCGGCCTCTCTCGCGGCAGTATATGCTGCTTGGGCGGCCTCTCTCTCGGCATTATATGCTGCTTGGGCGGCTTGTTGTTCCCGTAACATCTGAACTTCCGCCTCAAGCTGAGTCGTTCTGCTGCTGGTCGAGGCTCCTTTTTTCTGAAACCCAGGAGTGGTTTTCAGTACCCCCTCGCCCTTCTTTCCCAGGCCCCGACAGTAGAAGTTATTTCCTCGCGGTGGGAAGGCTGTGCCCATGATCCTGGCCCCAACGCTGAGATCCGAACTGTCGATCCGGGACATGGCTTCGGACATGTCCTCCTCTTGCGTGTCAGGCCATGTCTCCCTGACTATAGCAGCCATCACCTCGTCACTAGCCTGCCTCACCCTCACCTAATTTGATAGGAAAAAAAATTAATTAACATTTAAAAAAAAATATATATATATATATTATACATATAATTTACTAAATTTTAAAACGTAAAACGACTTACAATATCCTCCTGGGAGTCGGGATATGCCCTCTCGTACGTATAGACGTACTGGTTGACCTCTGGATGTTCCCTGGCCGCCTCCTCCATCAACGATGCGAACGGTCTAGAACCGGCATGATGGTTCCTCATGTTGCGTTGCCGGTTTTGAGCGTTCACCCGGGAAACGGCCTACAAAGGAATCGAATTAGTAAAATATTTTAAAACGTATTAAATATAATTCAATATAATAAATAATTATTTTTAATTACCTGTTTATGTGGGTTGTTGAATTCCGATATCAGAAGCCAACGCCACTCGTACTCCCTGAACTGGAACTCAAGGGGGGTGCCGGAACGTTCGTTCCCATGTGTAGTCCAGTGGGTCCGTAACTCGTTCTTCCACTCCTTGTACCTGTAATACGCCAAAAAAAATATAAATATTATAAATTAAACATAGTTTTTTTTGTCCTTAACTTTGCAACGTACCTTCCCCCGTGCACAACGTCCGCCCAGGTGTTCCTCAGGTACTCGGGAACGTCAAACCACACCTGCATTTAAACATTTATTACTTTAGACGTTCATAAATCTACAATGTAATAAATAATGTTAAATATGAATTTTGTTATACTTACCGACATGGCGTTGTGGACCATGTCCTTAACCTCCTGTGGGACCTCGCCCCAGTCTGACCACAACATAGGGACTCTATCCCTAATAAGCGCTCCCACGCGGCCAGAGTACATCCTCGTCTTGCCGCCCGATACTACATTCCCATCCTCGTCAGTATCAATGACGATCCTTCCCGATGTACTCACTGTCTTCTCGAGAGCTTTCCCCGTGACCGGACCTCTCTTCTTCCTTGTCGGCTTGGCTCCGACGGTACCTATCATAAATTGATGATTAGTAAATTAATTTTATTATAACATTATAACATAACAAATTACTTATATAATCATTACCTGAGGGCGTTGGGGTGGATGCGACGGACTCCGACTCTGTCGCCGACGATGATACCCTCGCAGAAATTAACTCTGTAGCAAACGGCACGAACAGGTACACCGCTGATGGGGTCACCTGGGGGGGTAGTGGATAAATCGGCGCCCCTGAGTCATCGACTGCAGGTATTGCCGGTATGAAGCGCGGAAGGAAGAGAAGAGGCGGCGGCATCTGTACCCCGGAAGACCCACCCTCCGATGCACTAGGGCCCGGTGCCGGTGCCCTACGTATCTCATGCATACGTGGTGCAGACACCTCCGCCTGAGTCGGAGGCCACAGCTGCCTCGAGGAGTGAGGGCCGCTGGGCTGCCTGGAGGAGCGCGGGGCGCTAGGCTGCCTGGAGGAGCGAGGGGCGTCCTGCTGGCCAGAGGAGCGAGGGGCGGTAGGCTGCCTGGAGGAGCGAGAGGCGTCCGGCTGGCCGGAAGAGCGAGGGGCGCTAGGAGGCCTGGAGGCGGGAGGGTCATCTGGCTGCCTGGAGGAATGTGTCGGCTCCAGAAGAGACGCCCGTCGGGCCGTCATTGGGCCCTGAAACGAACCTCGAGGGTTGCTAGACGTTCCCTCTGACGATTCATCCCGGCCCTTCGAACTCTTTGATCTGCTGAATAATCCTTTCATCCTAAATAAAATAATTAATATTTTGTTAAATTAAAAATGAACAATATACCAAATAAAAAATGAACAATATACCAAATAAAATAAAAAATGAACAATATGCTTCTGCTAATATTGTAATATACGCAAATATATTAAATATACTAAATAGCCCCAAAATACATCCAAATATACTAAATACACCCAAATATACTAAATACACCCAAAATACATCCAAATATACTAAATACACCCAAATATACTAAATACACCCAAATACATCCAAATATACTAAATACACCCAAAATACATCCAAGTATACTAAATACACCCAAATACACCCAAATATACTAAATACACCCAAATACATCCAAATATACTAAATACACCCAAATATACTAAATACACCCAAAATACATCCAAATATACTAAATACACCCAAATACACCCAAATACATCTAAATACACTCAAATACACTCAAATACACCCAAATTCACCCAAATACAACCAAATATACACCCAAATTCAGTAAATACACCCAATATAATTCAACATTATCACAACATAATACAATTCAACATTATCACAATATAATTCAACACAATTCAATATAATGCAATATATTGAAAAAACAACCCAAATTTGTTCTATAATACAATATAAACATGAAATTGCATACCTAATTGGTTTGGGAGATGAGGGAGGCGGAGTGGAGGCCGGAAACCGTCGAAAATGGCGAAAGAAAATCGAGAGAAAATCGAGAAACCGTCCGGCCGAGTTTCAGAAAATGGAGAAAGTGGGCTTCTGTTTCGCTGCAATCGAATATATAGTAAGAACTATCGTCGGCTATAGTTGAACTTTAGCCGACGACAAAACCCTAATTTCGTCGGCTAAAATCCAACTATAGCCGACGAAATTTTTTAAGTAATTTCGTCGGCTATAGTTGGACTATAGCCGACGAAATTACTGTGAATGTTAGTAATTTCGTCGGCTAAAGTATATTTTATTCATATTTAGTAAGTTCATGCACAATTTATTTGTTTTATCTTGTGAAACGGAAGACCGACCGTCAGATATCATCATTATGTTGAAACATGTGTGAGTGTAAAATTTCAGCATCATCGGACACACGGTCGGGCTCGATCCGCACGGTCAATCCCGTTGGTCAAACCCCTAAACACAAACAAACGGTGATTTGGCCACCTAAAATACGTATTCTGTCCGGACCGTCAACTACAAATAGTTTCATATCGAGGAGACGCAGCTAGCGGTATAAAATTTATAAGAAAAATAACCGTCGGAGATAGGGCGTCCTCTATGGCGAACGAATAGAAAAAATGAATGACCGCAAGTATTGGCACCGAAACTTATCGGAATTACGTGAAATTTCAACCGTAGACATATTTCATCGTTCCGGTCATATCTTATCTCACGACTTTTTTTTGTTTGAAGCATCTACGTATAGTTTGTTTTTAAAACGGAACATTTACTTAACACTTAGTCAATTAGTTATACAACATTAGTAGGCATACTTTGATTGTGACAATCCATCTTGTGAAACGGAAAACCGACCGTCAGATATCATCATTATGTTGAAACATGTGTGAGAGTAAAATTTCAGCATCATCGGACACACGGTCGGGCTCGATCCGCACGGTCAATCCCGTTGGTCAAACCCCTAAACACAAACAAACGATGATTTGGCCACCTAAAATACGTATTCTGTCCGGACCGTCAACTACAAATAGTTTCATATCGAGGAGACGCAGCTAGCGGTATAAAATTATTATTTTATTCATTTAACTTTAGCCGACGAAATATTAGGGTATTCGTCGGCTATACTTTAGGGTTTAGGGGTTAGCCGACGAAATATTAGGGTATTCGTCGGCTAAGATACTTTTAGCCGACGAAATATAACATGTTTCGTCGGCTAAAAGTATCTTAGCCGACGAAACATGTTATATTTCGTCGGCTAAAACTGTCAAATAGATAAAAAAAAACAGTTGGTTTAACCGTACCCATAACAATTTCCTGCATATATAACCAACATTAAGATACATTATGAATTGTAGAGCTTGTACCATATGAAACACATCAAATTGTAGTACAAATTCAAATAACTAAGAAGGCTCGTAATCAGAATCATCCGATGAGTCTTCTTCGGTGTCAGAATTAATTTCCGGTAATCTATGCATTTCTACATCACAAGAGTCGTCGTCTGTTTCTTGATTTGGATCCACATCAATAAGGCGAGCGTCTAAATCACGAATTCGAACCGAACGACCCGGTTTAAAATTATTAAGGCGAATTGTAGAGGAGTCAGGAATATCTATTGCACTGTGTTCTTGATATGCAACATTTTCTTCCTCGTCTTCGGCCTCTCCAAGTGTAGCCGCCCGGTAAATGTTTCGAGGGTGCACAAGATTGACTACTTTCCACGCGTCACCCTTAACAAGGTCATCAAGATAAAACACTTGTTTCACCGATGTCGCAAAAACAAAGGGGTCATCTTCGTAACAGCTTGTGCCAGTGTTCACCGATAAAATCCCGTACTGATCAATCTTCATGCTCTGCGAGCTTCTAGTATCAAACCATCTACACTTGAACAGGTGCACGGTCATGCCTTGCCCATAAACGAGTTCCACCACTGAATCAAGAACACCATAATAATCAACTCCATTCCGGCCACCATGCGCCATAACCCCAGAATTCTGTGTTCTTCGTCTGTTGTCTCTCATTTCACATATAAATTGCACGCCATTGACCTTGCACATCGGGTAAACTCTTGACATTATCGGCTTCATAGCTAGAAGTCTTAGTTCGTGAGACCAATTTGGGTGACCATCAAATTGAATATGGTTCATCTGCAACCAAAGATTCAATGTATTATAAATATGAATAATTATGCAATCAAGGAGACTTGCAACATACAAAATTGAAGAATTACATACCCAATCGCCAAAATAGTTCGCGAACTCCTTGTTGTGGTAGTCGAGATCACCTTGAATGTCTGGACAGTGTAGATGGATGTCTTTTCAGTATTCAACTTCTTGACAGTTAATCAATACCCACCAATGGGCTATGACGAGCTCATGGGGTTGCAACTTGTAGGACTCTGGTAAAATTCCATAAACTTCAACATCATTTGAGACTATGGAAAGGTTAAACTTCGGTTCATCAACCGGCATGGTTTGTGGAGTTTCCTTCAATGCTCCTAGATACAACTTCATGTAGGTGACGCACTCGTGCGCAATATATGTTTCTGCTATACATCCTTCAGGCGCGGATTTGTTAGCCACATAAGCTTTGTAGTCTCCCAGTTGTCTGTAAATAAATAAATTTGTTGTCATATGTTACGATTATACAATGAACATGTACAATAAAAACATTAGGTGTAAAAAACATACCTTTCCATAGGATACATCCAAGTATAGTGTACTGGACCGGTAAGCAACAATTGCTCGGGAAGATGGATCATCAGGTGCGGCATGATGTCAAAAAAATTTGGAGGAAATATTCTCTCAAATTTACACATGATATAAATAATGTCCTGTTGCATTTCCCGGAGATCAGATTTTGTCACTTCCCTTGTGCATAACTTCTGAAAGAATCTTGACAACGCTACTAACGGCTCCACCACCTGACGGGGAAGGAAGGGTCGAATGAAAATAGGGAAGAGACGTTGTAGCAGAATATGACAGTCATGACTCTTTAACCCGTACATTTTATTGTCCCGAATGTTTACACACCGGGCTATATTTCCTGCGTAGCCTGAAGGATACTTCACAGAACTCAACCACCTGAAAATTACGTTCTTCTGTTCAGGCTTCACGGTGTACGGAGCTTGAGGCATTTTTTTCTTCCCTTCTTTCAACCACAAATGTCTTCGTATCTCCATTTTTTTAAGATCAATGCGTGCCTTCGGACCGTCTTTCGTCTTTCCCTCCAAGTTCAGCACGGTTCCCACCACACTGTCACACACATTCTTTTCTATGTGCATCACATCTAGGTAGTGCCTGATCAACAACTTACTCCAGTATGGGAGTTCCCAGAATATGCTCTTATGTGTCCAAAATTTATACCTGTCGGGTCTGTCAGGTATTGCCGCCACTATATTGGGATGATTGCTGAGCTGCCCAAAATCATACTCATTAAGCACTGCTAAAATTTCTTCCCCTGTCCATCTTCTAGGAGGCACACCAAGTTCTACAGTCCCATCAAATGCCTTGTCATCGAACCGCCATTCGTGATCATACGGAAGGAGAGTACGGTGACCCAATCTACATATCTTGTTGCAATGACTACTGCTCCCCTCATCGCTTAGGCACTCTGGACAAGCCTTGTATCCCCTAACAACGTTGCCCGACAACATCCCACGAGCAGGAAAATCACTAATGGTACCAACAACCATAGCATGCATCTGGAACATCTCGTGCATGAACTTATCATAAGTGGGATGACCAACGTCCCAAAAAAACTTAAGCTCTTCAATCAAGGGTCTCAAATACACATCGAGACACTTCCCTGGATAACCGGGTCCCGGAATCAACAAACTCAACATATTGTATTCCTTCTTCATGCACATCCATGGAGGAAGATTGTATGGTACCAAAATCACCGGCCATACACTGTATTGAAGACTCATGTTGCCAAAAGGATTGAACCCGTCGGATGAGAGCCCGAGCCTCACATTTGGGACCTCAGACGCAAAATGAGAAAACTCCCTGTCTATATGCTTCCAGGCCTCCCCGTCAGCAGGGTGTATAAGGGTATCTTCGCCTTGCAATTCCCTATCAGCGTGCCATCTCATAGATTTGGCCGTGTGTGATGACATGTACAACCGTTCCAGCCTATCCCTCAACGGGAAATACCGAAGTACCTTCATAGGTTTCCTATTGCCTGCAGGAGTCAACTTATACCTGTCACTCTGACATACTGGACATGTGTCAAGGTCACCAAGGTCATTCCCTTCTGGATCTTTACCCCAGAAGAGAACACAATCATATCTGCATGCATGGATCTTGATGTAGGAAAGCCCAAGATCTTTCAGTATACATCGGACCTTATGATGAGTGGTAGGAAGACGATGACCGTGGGGCAGCATCGAAGCAGTGTACTGTAGATACTCATCAACAGCCTTCACAGTCGATTTTGTCTCAACTTTAATCTTCATAACGTCCATCACACTTTCAAGAACCGTTTTCTGACAACCGGGGTACACAGGGGTCTGTTGGAAAGCAAGTAGTTTGTTGTACCTGTCAATACCAGCAGTGTTGACAACTCTAGGGAAGGGCTGCACCGGGTCAGACATATACGGTCCTTCAGAGCATACACCCCTCTCATAAGGAAACATATCGTTGATGAAGGCCGTTGTTGGATCGTTGGATGTACTGCCCGTCTCAGAAAACTGCCCATGATCATGCGGACCCCTTGATGATGTTTCACCGTGATATATCCAACATGTGTACTTCTCCCAAAACCCATTACTTTGAAGGTGCTGCCAAACCTTGTCAATTGGAAATTGATACATATCGCTGCGACACTGACATTTAGTGCACGGACAATAGAAAATTGTATTCCCTTTAGCATTATTGATCACATATTCAATAAAACTAACAACTCCTTTAGCATATCTTTTGTCCCATTTTGGAAGCGAAATCCAACTCTTATCCATATCCTGAGAAAATAACATAATATATATGTATAAACGCTAATTAATTAAATTTACAAATCATTCAATTTATATTATATCTGAGTTAACGTACAATTAATATATATAATAATTACTAATTAATATAATCAAATTAATATATATATATATATATATATATATATCAACAACTTCATATATATTATCAAACCCAAATCGATCAACTCAATCACACTCAAAACACAATATAATCAACTCTAATTAAAACACAATATAATAAACTCTAATTAAAACTCAAACTCAATGTGCATAACGAAAATAAAACTCTTAAATCAACTCAAAAACAAGATATATACATATACGTACCTATATATAGCGCCACAAACTAATTTCCGACAGATTTCGACAACACCCAACAATTTCGCTAACCCCAAAATTTTTTCTCCCGTTTTTTCTTTCAAATCAGCTACTGTCTGGATCTGGAAATATAAAGAATTTTAGCCGACGAAATTATATATATTGTCGGCCAAAGTTTTAAAATTTCGTCGGCTATAGTTCACAGACTATAGCCGACGAAAAAAACTACTTTAGCCGACGAAATGTTGTTTCGTCGGCTAAAGTAGACTTTTAGCCGACGAAAATTTCACTTAGGCGACGAAAGTTTTTTTCGTCGGCTAAAAGTCCACTTTAGCCGACGAAAATTTCACTTAGCCGACGAAATTATTTTTCGTCGGCTAAAATGGACTTTAGCCGACGAAAAAAAATTTCGTCGGCTAAAATGGACTTTAGCGGACGAAAAAAAATTTCGTCGGCCTGGTAATTTTTTTTTCGTCGGCTATGATACTTATTCTGGTAGTGTTGGTATCGTACAACCTCCCTCCATGGATGTGCATGAAAAAGGAATACAATATGTTGAGTTTGTTGATTGCCAAAAATTAATTCTGACACCGAAGAAGACTCATCGGATGATTCCGATTACGAGCCTTAGTTTAATTTACAAGACGTAACCCATTAAATTGTAATAATCACAACACAATCACAAGTTTGATCAATTTTCTCAAGTTTGATCATCACAATCACAACATGCCTATCAATATTATATAACTTGTTTACTAAGTGTTAAGTAAATGTTTTGTTTCATTAACAAACTATACGTAGAACCTTAAAACGCCAAAAAGTCATGAAATAAGATATGATCGTAATGATGAAATACGTCTACGGTTGAAAAATCACATAAATCCGGTAAAGTCTCGGTGCAAATAGTTGCGGTCAATGTAATTTTTCATTCTTTCTCCTTAGAGGTAACACTATCTCCGGTTGTTATTTTTCATAAAATTTTTATACCATTGATTGCGTTTCATTGATTTAAAACTATTTTCAATTGAAGGTCCGAGAAAAATACGTAATTTAGACCGTCTAATGACCATTTCTGTGCGTTTAGGGGTTTGACTTACGAGATTGATCATCCGGCTGTAGTTAATAAAATAAATAAAATGATAATAAAACAAATAAATTGAAAATAAATAAATATAAAAAGTACTATAGCTGACGAAATTATTAAAATTTTGTCGGCTTTAGTTAAATAAATAAAATATAACCGACGAGTTTCATGACTTTCACCGACGAAAATAATTACTATAGCCGACGAGTTTTTTATATTGTCGGCTATACTTCAAGTATAAAAAAAACTCAGTCTGCCGGAAAACACAAACCCTAAAACGCTAAAAAAAATTGCATCGCCTCCACAGACGAAACATATCCTTCACTCGCCTCCACCACATCCTCCTTCTCTCGGTTTGCAGCCTCTCCAACGTCCAACCTCCACAACCCAGCCCCTCCAAGGTCTGGCCGTTCGCCTCCTTCTCTCTTGTCTCCATTAAAGATGCCTCACCTCTGCCGCCCACTGTCGCTCGCCTTCTTCTTTCTATTCAATCCAGCTCCCCTTCTTCTTTCTTCAACTGAATCAAATGTACGATTTAAACCCTAAACCAAATTCTTCATCTTTGAATTCAGACCCAAATCCCTAATTCTTTTATGTTAAATTGGTATAATTTGGAATATTTTTGTTAATTGGTTATCGGTGAATTTGGTATATGAGGCTAATTTGATATATTTTTTGATTTTTTGTGAATTTTTAGGTATATATTAATCTGGTATTTTTGATTTTTTGATTATTGAATAATTTGGTATGTTTGTTATTTTTTGTGAATTTTTAGGTATATATATATTAATCTTTCTGAATTTTTGTTAATTTGGTATATTTGTTAATATTTAGTGAATTTTTTGTCAATTGGTTATTGGTGTTAATTAAAAAACACCAAACCTATTTAATCATATTGAATATGCCTCACCATATATAGTTTTCAATTACTAATACAGTAAAGAGAACATGAGTGAATATACCTACGTAACTAAGTGGTTAATTGATATATAGGTGTGATCATCACGTGAAGATTTAGTTTAATTGTTATTAAGGAAATCATGGAATTTTGTTGTGTATTAAAATATTAATTGTTATTAATCGTAGGATTTCTAGGAATTGTTACTATATTCATAAACATTATTAAAAATTTAACAAATATTAATGACATTAATTAAAAATTAAAAATTAAAATTTTAAATAGGATGAGCCACCCTTTTAGATCAACGAAAGGTTCGAAGGGCTAAAGGTCTGAATCGTCTGAGGGAACCTCTAGCAACCCTCAAACGTCGTTTCGGGGTCCCATGATGTCCAGACGTGCGACCCTTCTGCAGATGACGTAGAGGCAGCTGAGCGTTTTCCATTCATTGAGGCAGTCGGGCGCCACCCATTTATCGAGGCAGCAGGGCGTCTCTCAGTCCTAGAGGCAGCTGTGGCCTCAGACCCAGACGGATGTGTCTGCACCCCGTATGCCTGAGATAGATCGGGCGCCGACTCTTGGTCCTACTGCTTCGGATGGTGGGTCCTCTAGGGCACAGATGTGGCTGCCTCTTCTGTTCCTTTACGGATGATATCGTCCTTACCTGCAGTCGATGACTCAGGGGCTCCGATTAATCCACTGTTACCGCCAGTGGCTCCATCAGCGGCGTACCGATTTGTACCTTTTGGAAATGATCTTATTTATGTGAGTGTATCATCTTCGGTGACAGAGACAGAATCATTCCCGTCCGCCACATCGCCCAATGTAATGAAAGATGAATAATTTGTTTTCTTATAATTTCATAATAAAGGTTCTCTGATTTTAATAATCAATTTGGTTTATCATGTGATACGCACCGTCAGAACCAAGCCGACAAGAAAGAAGAGAGGCCTCGTCACAGGGAAAACTCTCGAGAAGACCGTCAGTTCCTCAGGGAGGATCGTCAACGATATTGACAGGGATAGCCACATAGTATCAGACAGGAAGACGAGGACGTACTCCGGCCGCGTGAGAGCGCTCATTAGGGATAAAGTCTCTATGTTGTGGTCAGACTAGAGTAAGGTCCCGCATGAGGTTAAGGACATGGTTCACAACGCGATGTCGATAAGTTTACAAAATGCCTCAATAATATTATGTATTATATTGTTGATTTATCAAAAAACTAAATTAATAAACGGTTAAATACAGGTGTAGTTTGATGTTTCCGTGTACCTGAGGAACAGTTGGGTAGATGTTGTGCATGGGAAAACGTACGTTAGGAAGTTAATGAAAAAAATAAAATTGTATGTCATATTAATAATATTTTTAATATTTTTGTTATATCTGTAGGTACACGGAATGGAAGAATGAGTTACGGACTCATTGGACGACTCACGGGAACATAGGTTCTGGTACCCTTGCTGAGTTCCAATACAGAGAGTACGAGTGGCGTTAGCTTCTAATATCAGAATTCAACAACCCTCATAAACGAGTAATTTAAAAAATTAATTGGTTAAATTGTTATTATTTATTAAGTACGCCCATTTTTAAATATTTTACTAATTTTTATTTTTTTTCTTTGAATGCCGTTTTCCGGGCGAACGCTCAGAACCGGCAACACAACACAAGGAACTATCATGCCCGTTCTAGACCGTTCGTTGTCTTCATGGAGGAGGCGGTCAGAGAACATCCAGAAGTTAACCGGTACTTCTATACGTACTAGAAGGCATATCCGGACGCCTAAGAGGATATTGTAAGTTATCTTATGTTTTTAAATTTATAATTTTCCTTATATATATATATATGTAAAAATGTTAATTAATAATTTTTTTCCAATCCAATTAGGAGAAGGTGAGGCATGCTAGTGACAAGGTGATGAGTTCTATAGTGAGAGAGACATGGCCGGACACGCGGAGGAAGAGATGTCTGAAACCATGTCCCGGATCGACACCTCGGATCCGAAGGTTAGGGCGAGGATCATGAGCATAGCCTTCCCACCTAAAGAGAACAACTTCTACTGTCAGGGTTTAGGACACATGGGCGAGGGGGTCCTGAAGACCACTCCAAGATTTCAAAGAAATGCATCCTCGACTAGTAGCACGACGACTCAGCTAGAGTCGGAAGTTCAGAGAGTACGGGAGGAGCAAGCCGCTCAGGTTGCCGCTTATACCACTCAGATGGCCGCCTAGACAACCTATACTGCTATCTTACTGGAGTATAATGTCACGGTATATGTCACCAGTAGGCCCAGCAGCAGATGTTCTAGTACTTGCAGGATTTTTCAGCTGTCCAGCTTCAGGGACTTCCGGCTCCGCCCATGTCTATGCCTATACCGCTACCTCAGCCGCCATAACCTCCTCTGCAACAACATATATCAGAATCGGATTTAGATTTAGACAATGTAGATTTTGTGTAGTTTATATAGTTTTATGTGTTTATGAACAATTTTTAAAATTTATAATGAAAAACTTGTTTTGTTACCATTTTTTGTGTTGTTGGTTATATGAAAATGTTTTGGTGTATTTTGCAGGTTGTTTGGAATGATAATTTAGAAATTGATAGTTGTTTTACTAGAATTGACTTACAACCGACAAAGCGGACCATAATTCGTCGGCTATACTATTTTTTTAAAAGGTTTAGCCGACGAATTATGGCCAGTTTCGTTGGATATAGTAGTCTTTAGCCGATGAAACTTACTATAATTCGTCAGTTATAGTTATTTTTTTAATTTTTTATTAAATACTTGAGCTGACGAAACTTGTCATAATTCGTCGGTTATATTTATTTTTTTATTATATATTTTAGCCGACGTATATCTTAAATGTTTTGTCGACCAAAGTTTCTGACTATGGTCGACGAAATGATGTTTCGTCAGCTATAATATGAAACTTTAGCCGATGAAACAGATAAAATATTCGTCGGATAAAGTGTGAGACTATAGCCGACGACTACTTCTCCTTTCGTCGGCTAAAGTTATAGCCGATAGTAGTGGCGTAGCTACATGAGCATTACAGGGGTCAATTGACCCTACTCACCATGATCATCCATCATACTATTTCTTATATTTTCACTTTCAAATAAGAGAACATAATTTATTTACCTTATTTTGCCCCTTCTAATAGAACATGTAGTTTTTTAGCTTGTTTATGAGACAAAATAAGCAAAAGTATCAGGATTTTTGTATCTATTTTCTTTATTTTTGCACTTATAGTTGTTTGTTACATTTTAATTATAATGTTTATATTTCCTGATCATTCATTATACGTATATATTTTAAAGAGAACAATTTTTTTTTTCTATAGGTCATTCAAGTTGTAAATTATTAATTATACATGTAAATATGACCCCTCTTAACAAAGTTTCTAGCTACGCCACTGGCCGATAGGTCTTTCCCAACAAAATCATAGCCGGCGAATTTGGTTAACATGTAGATGAAAATTTGTTGTCGACTAAAATGCTAATTCTGGTAGTGTAATCTGAAAATCATATTTATGAATGCTTTAACGATTTTCGATTTAAATGAAAATTTGTAGAGTTGATCTACTCATATATATCTACAAGTTAAACGGTCGAGATGTGAATATATGATCGAAAATTGGATAAGACAAAAGAGTCTTCAACTTAATTGTCCTCATTAGAACCACTCCCTAAAGACGATAAGCTTTTATCTAGCGATTTGAAATTTACACTCCTCAAATTATAATCTACATTCCTTACATTTTTTTAGTAGTTTAATTTTTGTGTTTACTCACAAATGTTTTGTCTTATTATAAAAGTTGTTACCATAAAAAAATAAGTGTAGAAGTATAACGGGGAGTGTAAATTTCATTCCCCTTAATTTATGGGAATGAACTCATACAGAAAAAGTGACCAAGTCAACAATGGTGGATCTACACACGGACTAAGGTAGGCTACAAACAAATCCAGATTTTGAAAAAAATATTACTTTGCATATTTATAGTTCAAATAAATAAATTTTGAAAAGTAGCCCACCCCAAATTTATATACTTAGCTCACATGTAACTCCATCTAATCCATATAATTTGTTTTTCATTTTTTCTTCTTCTGATTATATATACTTAATATTTTCTTAAAAGAGTTTAGTAATATTTGTTTATATCATTTTTCTTAAAAATTTACTCCTAGCATATTAGGTTTACTTTCTTTAAAGTTTTTCTCCTTATTTTTTTAGTCATCTCCTTGTCTTCTATGACAGGTAGCAATGTAACACCCCGTCCAAAAATTTACCTTTTTATTGGGATCAAGCGGGTTATAGAGGGTTGTAACCACGTTGTTAGTTTTTCCCGAACTACTATTCGAGTTTAATATCGAAATATTCTTGATTTTAGGGGAAGATAGAATTAATGTCCCGAGGTGGTGGATATGTTAATACGAGTCCTCCGGTATGTCTGGAATATTTTCTGAAGCTACAAGTTGTTTAACATGGATTTATTTAGTTTACGGAAGTAATAAAAGTTATTTACTTTACCGTAAAAAGATGATTTTGCGATAAGGCGAGAATTTGGAGAAAGTTCCTTCGGGAAAGTTGTAGAGAATGTTAATACGAACCCGTGGGTATGTTCTATGAATTAATCAGAGTTCGTATGCTGAAGTTATTCGAGATATTGTATAGTTACTGCGTGAAAAAGTAAATAGTAAAATATATATTTACTGCTCATGGTAACTTTTAATATTTAATCTGGACCGTTAGATTTTTCTAGATTAAATCTGGGCCATCCATTTGCCTATAAAAAGGCTTGAGGCCTTTCACAGAAGTCAAAGACCCTAAAATCGGTCAACTCTCTCCCTCTCTCCTCTCCCAAGCCCGGTCACCCTCTCTGGCAACCACCACCGTCTAGCGACCCCTAGACGGTGCACCACCACCGTTTGATTTCTTTTCCTTCCCTTTACGAAGCCCGATCCTAAACTCTCATTTTAATCCACAATCGAGAGAGAGATTGAAACCATGAACACCCACTGTGTTCACTGGATTTTGGCAAGCTTCGGCGACGAAGCGGTTAACGATGGGTATAGTTTCGTTCCTCTCTTCTTCTGCAACCTCATGCCCTTATTTTTTTGATTCCAACCCTAGACCCAAAATCACAATTTCGTTGTGTTCTTCGTTTTCTAGGTTTTTGGATGTTTTTGGTAGTTTGGTGGTTTTGGGAACTGTTTTGGTGTTTATAGGGTTGTTGTAGTGTCGTTGTTGATGTTGTTGATAGGTTAGGGTGGAGAGGTGGCCGGAAAAGCGGTCGAAACGGGCTGTAGGCCGGCGGGGATGGTTTAGGTAAAAAGGGGTAAATTTCTAGATTTTTACCGCTGTAGATTCAAATTTTTACTGAATTATAGTGGATGCAAAATGTCAGAACTGCCCCTGATAGTTTAAGGTAATTACAGGGGTGCCACTAGGATTGAAATCTTGGAAATGCCCTTGGCTGTTTTTCATATTTACAAAACTGTCATTGAGGCTAAAAAGACATTACTGCCCTTGTCTGTTTTATATATTTACAAGGATGTCATCAAGGCTGAAAACCCATAAATACCCATGACTGTTTTGTCTATTTACAGGGGCTGTCACTAAGGTTGAAATTCTTAAAATACCTCTGGTAGTTCAGATTAATTACAAACTGTCATTAAGGCTAGAATGACCATGCTGCCCCTGGCAGTTTTGGCTAATTACAAGAGTGTCATTTTAGATTTGATTGACTTTTATATCCTCGATGGATTTAATATTTTACGTGGATGCCATTATATTATATATTTATGTGTGGATGTTGATTATAATTATGTGGTTGCCTTTATATTCGGTTTGTATGTGTATTGTTGTTTTATATAAGTATGATGGTATGTTCGGGATAATCCCCATAGATAGTTTATTGGTGAATACCTCAGCGGAGTGGTTAAACTCCGGATATGCAATTAGCGTTTGCTATACATATTATTAAATCGACCGATATGTAGTAAAGCGAGATTTTTTCAGTTAGGACGTTAATTATAATAAGAGCTACGTGTGGCTTGATCCCTGAGGACAGGGTACGTAGGCAGCCTGACCGTGATTCGGGTGCAGTCACAATTAATATTAGAACCATAGGTCCTCTAAAGTAATCAGTATGAAATCCAAATGCGAAAATCGGGATAACCTCCGGTTGTGAGATCTGTTCCGGTATCCTTTGGATTGTTGCAAATGATTTGAGAAAAAAATTATCCCTTCTTATGGGGGATTATAAGTAAATCTCTCTTGGAATGAGTCATGCACGTCCTAACTCGGGTTTAGGAAGGTGAACTTGGATCGGGTCGGGGCGTGACAAGCAAGACCAAGTGGGTGCCTCCTGTAACAAAAGGTGGATCTCTATTCGTCCCCTAACTCCCCTCATCCTCAGTCTTAAGGCTAGCACTGATGCCAAGGGCAAGAAATACCTTGATTTGGGTAGCCTGAACAATGGAAGTAAGCTCTTGTGCTATTGTTCTTTATTAACTAGATGAACACCAATTTAGGTTAGACACAACCTAGTATATTCTATTTCCTTTTGTTCTCTTAGACGCAGCTATAAATCGTATCAAAACAATGTTGTGCAACAAGATGGAGAATGATTTTTTTACTGATAACATGATTGTTCACATTGAAAAGGAGTTGGCCAAGAATTATGATTCTGATTCGATAATTAAAGAGTTTGCTTCTACTCAAGATCGTAGGGTGCAATTTGAGTAAGTATGTCCGTCTTCTCTTTTCTTTTTTCTTTTTTGTAAAAAGGGTATGTATGCTCTTTGTTCTTTAACTTTTGTTATCGAAATGTTATTATATTTATTACTAAATGATCAGTTAAATACATGATTATTCGTTATGTTTTTAGTTTAAGTTGTGACGTGAAACTTTGGTAAAAAATATTGTAAACGATAAGAAAATTTTTTAAGCCCACCCTAAACTAAAATCCTATATCCGCAATTGCAAGTCAGTAACACTAGTAGGGGACTAGGGGCAAACCCATAGGGCGGATTCATTCATGGGCGAGTGTAGGCACTTGTCTAGACTGGGTTTTCGGATTGCATAGAATTATAGAACTTGGTTGGAGGCAGAAATGGAAGAAAAAAGACAAACCTAGGGAGGAAGAGGACAAAGTTGCACTTCCAGGCGTGTTCTTCATTTGTCTTTTGACAAGAACTTCAAAACGGCACTGTTCAGCAAAAGAATTACAAAAAAGGTCTATCCTGTTTCAAAAAAAAATAAAATAAAAAGGCTAACATAAGAACAATTCCATTGTCCAAAATACAATTTGATGCTTTACTGTTCGTTTCACACACAATTAATACAGAAGTACAACAAAATTTTCTCTATAATCTAAAGCTAGAATACCTTATTCCATAAACTAGTAATTATAGCTGAATATTGCATCAAAAGAGTTGTTTTGGTGTAATCATATCAGAATATCATAATAGATTTCTAATTAGATGAGTGATATACTGTTATCTAATAACAAGAATTATTCTCCTAACAAATTTCCTATTAAACAAATTTATATCCTTCAATTGTTTCTCAATATAGATTATAGTAGGTCCATATCTTACGCGTCAAATAAGCCTAAATAGGAGGAAAAATAACCACAAGCACTTAGGGTTTTCGCAAAAAAAATCTCTCTCCCTCTGACTGCACCGCGGCGCGGTTGTTGGCCTCCGGCCACGCTGATGCCTACTGGGTGTGGTCGGACGGGACTTGCTTTGGATGGCCATTGCCTAGGCTTGGAGGATGGTAAGGGTGGTGGTGGTGGACTGAATAGAGGATGATTTCATGGAAGCAGTTTGAGGAGATGGTGGTCTGTGTTTGCAGGGCTGTGAAGCGTCGAGGCTCTGTTATCAGTTAGGAGCGGCGATTCGCGATGTGGTTGTAGTGCCGATGACGGGTGATTGTGGCGGCAAGGTTTAGCAGACCAGTTTTCCAGATCTGTCTTGGTTTTTCTGGTAGGTTGTTGGGTTTTGTTTAGTTGGTTGTTTGTTGTCCCTCCTCTTTGAGCGAGGGTTTAGGTGTTTTTAGTAGTCTGGTGCCATCGGTCGCGTCACGGGGAGCTATGGTTATGGTGTCATTTCCAGGGACTATTTTGATGTCGGTTAGTTCTTGTTGTCAATGTAATGAGGAGGTTACATGTGCATATATGCTGGTAAGTTTGGCATATAGTGTTTGAAATGATTGTTTCTTCTTGAGGTTGATTGTAGGAATGTATCGTGATTTCTGGATTAGGTTAGGTTACAATTGAACCCTTATTGATATCGGTTCTTATCCACTGTAATCGTTGTTGTTTCAGGTAGGTAAGGTGGAGAGTGTGGAATTTATGTCCACCACCGTTATCTCTTATGGTTATAATTTGTATTCCCGTTTTATTAATAAAGACCAATGTTGTTCTAAAAAACATAGGTTCATATCTTACAGATTTCTGGTGCCAAAGATAAAAAACACGAAGATGAATTTGTATAGTTTTTGTGGTTGCCCTTAAACTCCAGAAATCAAGACAATTACAAGGCCTTCAATAATCAACCACCCTAGCTAACACGCTAAACACTGAAGGCACGTTGTTTGGTGCAAAGTGAACACACTTCGTCAGGCCCTTTTAACGAATAACCATTTATTGCCCCCGAAACGTTCTCTTGAACTTCTAAATCATCAAACTAGGATGAGCTGATGGTATTGATGATTTAGAAGAACTTGTACGTGGTTCTAACACTAGAAGAACTTGTACGAACTTCTAAATCTACATCAAAGATTTCATGTTCGTTCTCTCATCGACTTGCATTGGGGCTTCGTTTTTGAAATCAAGCACAGGCCATCGATTGCATATGCATGATTATATGTTGAGTTAGTATCGAATTATCAATGTATGCATAGGTGTCAACATAATTGAGCTATATACTCACAATCTATACTAATTTTAATGCACTCATAATCTATACGCCCAAAATCTAATATGAAATTCTTCAATAGAATTTTTATTTCTTAGTTTTTTTAGAATTTTTTTTAAGTTAGTGGGCAGGCTTCACCCAACCCAACCCAACCCAACCCAACCCATTCACTCATCAACAACGGGCCGGCCAGTCGAATCTAAAGAGAGGTTGAGGGCCACTAGGTTTCCCACCACAGATAAATAATGGGTTTTCAGGTAACCTATGATCATCTGAACATGTAATGAATTGGATTGCAGGACATTACAAGTGTTTGGCACATAGTTGCGGCAGTGGTTATTACTTGTTAGTTGCTTCTTTAGATTGTGTGCTGGAGATTCCAGTTTATTAAAGTTGGGTTGCAAGTTAGTTGAGTCACTTTGTTTCATATTATTGATTGTGTGTATTATTGTGGGGGAATCAAGTGTAGGAGGACTGTTCTGCACTTCCTGAAGACCTGAACAAGGTTAGGTACTTTAGGTGCGCTCTCCTGCATTTTCACCCCTCATTATGCTAGAAGAGAATGTTTTCATTGTGCTACACTCGTATATGTTACTCTTTCATCCAGACATGTCAAAATTAACTTGGTGGTGATACTCTTCCAACTAACCCGATGCACTATCTAAAGTTGAAGTTTGACTAAAAGTTACTTTTGCTCTCATTTATCAAACAAAACTGCGAGTTAAAATTAATTATATATTTAGACATAGATAATTTATTATGTGACGCGATCTATATACAACCATATTTGAGTCTTCATATATTATTGATTCTAAATAGTCAAAAAATGAAAAATATGAATCAATAAGAAAATAAGAAGTTATTGTTTCATTTGATAAAATCGGTGTATAATTAAGATAAAAGATCTCATTTCATGTCTACGGTCGGATTACATATTAATGCTGGCATTGATATTTGAAGAAGGCAAAACTTGGAATTTTAGGACATTACCAAAAGTCACCATCTTTATGTCCACTAATCATGATCTTCATTCTTTTAACCTATTTTTCTAAAATATCTCAGAAAAGAAAATTAAAAAACAAAACAAGAGAAAGACCAAAACACCCCAAAATAAAATTAAAATGAACAAACAAAGGTCAAAAAGTGTGACTAGTGGATGCCCGTAAAGTCATTTTGACATTCTTTACATTTCAAGCGAGCACGGTCGCCTCCCGGTCAAGTGGCATCCCTCTGTAAATAATGGGAAACGCCAGTGGCATTCCCACCCCAACGGTCACATATATTGCCACACCTGCCCCCACTTCCTCTTCTCCATCACTCCTCCCAGATTAGAAACCTCCAAAATGGCAACCTTCTCACTACTCCTCTGCTTCCTCTTCGTCTGTTCAATCCTCGCCGCTTCATCCTCCGCCGTCGATTTCAGCTGGGGCTCCGGCGCGCTTATAGGAGACTTGGATGAGGAGCTGGAGCTGGGAATGGACTCGGAGATCAGCCGGCGCATCTTAGCCACCAGCAGGTACATTAGCTACGGTGCGCTCAAGAGGAACACTGTCCCTTGCTCGCAACGCGGCGCGTCGTACTACAATTGCCGGCCCGGAGCTCAGGCCAATCCGTACTCGCGCGGCTGTAGCAAAATCACTCGCTGCAGGCACTAATTTTTTATTTTATTTTTAATTTTTTCGCTTTCCAATTGTTGCTAAAGAAATTTATATATTTATCGGTCTGATGGGAGGTTTCAAATTTGTGTGTTTGTAATGTTTGTCATACCAGTTCGTCACTCTTATTTTTTACTTTCACTGTTTCAATTTTTGGTTGTGGTTGTGATTCTGATTTATTTACCAGATGATTATTGTTCAGTAGTGGTTAAACTCTTGAAAATAATAATAAAAAAAGTTAAGTGAGAAATCATATAATTTCATTAAAAAAATCTTAGAACCAGAAAAGGTTTACAACATATATGTTACTTGTGACACAAATCCTTACACGTGGCAATTCTTGCACATAACAGGTAATTTTTATTGCTATAGCTGTGATTAATAATCTACAGCTGTGCATAAATAATAACCTACGACAAGTGACTTCAAGTTAATCCAATCTAACGTGTGTATGCGAGACTTGAAAATTAAAAATAGTAAAATGGGTAAATTCTAGAACCAAGTACTGTATGATTGAGTTGTGAAGGTTTGTCTGAGATTTGAGGTAGCTGTATCCTTGCACGTTACAACTGTTTTTGCTCGCTACACTATTTAAAAGCTTTGAGAGAGTGATTGAATGATGTAGATGTATGATTTAATTTTTTGGCCCGTCATTAACTAAAAGGTAGAAGATATTATTTGAAAGATGTGTTCTTCTGAGAAACAGTGCTTCCTACCACCAAAATTATTTTCATTTTTTATTTTGAAAATGGACTGTACTCTAGTTCAAATTAATTTGGAGTGTAACGCAGTTTTTTTCTTATTTCCATACATCTTGGAGTGTAGTTAGAACCGTTTATTTTTTGACTGGGTGGAGTGCGGTGATTACCGGAACTAACAATGAAATTATCTCATTTAACCTCGAAAAAAATAGAGGAACTCTTATGCTAACGGTCGATTCCAACGCGTTCTCATATGCCTTTGAGTTCGTCTTGTATGCATACAGAAAAGAAAGGTGAACGTGGGTAATCTTGTTAGAATGACTACCACAATTGACAGCCAGCAACTCCCGAAACCAGTGATTGTGATTGAGATTGTATCGCTTTCTTTAGGTTTTCTGTGTGAGCGAGAGCCAATCTATTGCATTCAGCACCACCTCATATGTCATTGTCGCAATCGAATTAGCACCCTTCCATATGGCATATAAATCGACATTAAGAATTAGGACCACAACAATGGAATGCCATCTTAATTTTCAAGTCAATCTTATATTCTATACCCTCCTTGGTCATGTCCCATAAACTAGGTGAAGTTGGTTGAAAGAAATCCCAGCTCCAACTGGTTAGAATTATCCCTAAACCAAAAACCAAAACCAAAACTGAGAATCAAATCCACAGTCCAAGTGTGCACTACCAATATCAGTCATGGAAATCTGATCAATAGCAATACTGAAATATCCTACTTTTTTTCAGGAAAATAAGAATCAAATTCAGCTTGTGTACAAATCCATCATATGAGTTGAATTTCAAATGAAAGGAAACACTCGGAATCAGGTGCTCAACAGAAACTCTAGGTATTAAAGCAACACAGCAAGGTCCCATGCACCAAAGCTACTCCTTGGCTGAATCATCTCCTGACTTAGTTTCTACCTTAGGCTTCAAAGGGGCCGAAGGTGATGGCGAGCCATCCACTCCCATTTCAGCTCTGAGATCGTTGATGCTATTCTCCAACTCCTCAATCCTGTTGCCCATCTCATCAAGTGCGCATAATAGTCAAGGATACAAAGCAAACTTACGTTGTTTCATTAGTTTGTGAAGTACTTGTGTTTGAGCAACACCTAAAACACTTGCATCATATAATAAGAATGATAATAATATTACTACTTCCATAACAGTTTTATTTTACAGGTGCAGCATATAAAGAAGTCAGAAGTGATAAACAAATAGAATAGGTCAAATGAAAGTTTAATCATGCAGTCCACACCAATTGAAAGACCAAGTCTAACAATCTAAGCAAGTCTACACATGGCAAGCACCACCTATCCCCTTGCAATTCTATTACCCCAGACATTCCTTAAGATTCTAAATCAAAATTCACAGACAATGTTTTTAGAAGTCAAGCAAGTCAGAACAAAAATCAAGGACGATCATATGGACCATACTCAAATGGCAGCAAGGCAAAACTGAAAATTTCCTTTCTTAATATGAGCTCATAAATTAGCTTAACATATACTATATAAAATCTAACATGAAATGGAAACACATACTTGTGATTATCAAACACAGTCTAAGAAAGGATATTCTTTGAGACGATGGAGTCAGACATTGTTTGGAATCTGGTTTGCTGCAAAATGTCAAAACATAAGCAAGGCAATCCATTAAGCAATCTCAAGTCCATTAATACAATTACAAAAAGAAATTGACAAACTCACCATCTGCTGGAGAAGATTTTGTACCTACAAAACGTAAAAGAAAGACTAAGCAAAGGCAGAAGCTTCAATCGTTTCAACTATTAACTTATACTATCACAGATATCAGATAACGGTACACAATTTGAATATCAAAATATTGCATGCCTCTAAAGGGTTAAACTACCATCATATTGCTTGATTTACTTAATACAATATGAATAAAGAGACATGACTTAAGTTTCAATTGTACATTATTCAGTTGGTGTCTCAAATTGTTACAAGAATTGTAAGAAATGATATCAAACAGGTAGTGGGAAAGGCCCAAGTATGAGGGAAGTGTTGGAATATAAAGACAACAGTTCTGGCAAACCAACAAAGTTTATCAATATTAATCAACAGGCCAGCTCTTCTACGGCTAATTCTGAATGTTTTATTATATTTTCATCATTGATTATCCCAGGTTTTAATGGCCAACATGCTTATGAACAAAATCATTTGGTCCAGAGTACCAATTAAATAAAACATCTTAATATCTACGTACTTATCAAGATTAACATGCTTAATACAATAACACATCAACATACAGAAACCTTATGATTAAAAAGAGATTAAAGATAGAACTCACAAAAGCTGTCATATCAGCAGTGCTTTGTTTCGGGTCATCAGTATCATGTCCATCCTGCCAAAAATAAATAAATGAGCTACTTCACTAAAATGTCATGAATAGCATAAGTAGTTCAGTAGCAATACATACTAATAACTAACATACTGAATGAGACTATATACATAGTTAGTTCGCAAGCAAGGAAGGTTAACAGGAAGAATATACCCTCAGTTACTAAATGTGAAACTGTAATTTAACAGACTGCATTTCTTAATCCTAACACGCAACAAGGAGTTGCACAATCAAGGGGCTGTTACTTATAGCCCACTGTCGTCCCACAACGGCATAAAGCACATTAAAGAAGACATCTGAGTAAGAATCTCTGGACATCTCACTTGCACACTAGCACGCACAATCCAACATTACTATCGATTCTGCAAATACCTAGAGCACTCGGTTTTATATGCCACAGATTCCACAAGTTTATGCACTTAGGAAACTCAAATTACACCGTACATACTTGACAGAATTTGCAGAAAACTGACACATTCACCGTGATAGAAAATTAACCACACTCTCCTGAATTCATCTATAGAAGACTCCTAGAGTAACTTAACAAGTTTCTCTCATAACTACCCCCAAAGTGTTCCTTTATTTTCAATTTAACAAGTCTGGACACAAAAGATTGTTCTAATTCAACACTCAAATGAAAGCACACGGCATCAAATAACAGATCGGAGGCCATTTCAATGCATTTCCGGAACAACAACAAAATTCAAAACCCTAAGGGGATCAAACTATGCAGGATCAACATGGATTAGAATTCAAAATGCGGAGGAAGTAAATTTGATGATTAGAGAAGAATTACCATGATCGGGGCCCAAGGTTTTGGAGAGTCGCGGCTGTTGAGTGCGGAGAGGAGAAGGGTTTAGTAGATCTGGGAGCGGAGAAGGGAATAGTGTAGTAGTGGTCGAGCGCTTGGTGGAAGTAACAAAATGACCATCCTGCCCCTGTGTGCCCATAATAGTTTTGGCCATTCAATTTGTGAGAGGTTCACTAATTGTTCGATAGAAATATGAGAGGTTCTCAAACATATTTGGATGATAAATGTTGTATGAATCATTCAGCATTATTTGAACCACTAATTGTATGTTCAGTTAAAATATGAGAGTTCTCAACAAGTATTGTATGATCATCCACACTATTGTATGTTCAATTGAAATATGATATATATGATACGTAATCCAATTTAAAGATGGAGATGTGGGTGTCCATAGCAATTGTGAAGAGTTCATCCATTTGTATTTTGGAAACAACAGATTTGGTGAATGTGAAGTTGATAAGAAGTTTCTTTAAGAAGAAGAAAGGTTAAATTGGATAATAGAAGTGATAGTGCATGTGTACATGTTCATTGTGAAATAGCCAGATTTGGGTGTTCTTAGTAAAGTTAGAAACGGGTTAGTAATTGGTGTGTTGACATGAGCAAGCTTAAAGGTGAATTGGAATGTGACGATGAAAGTAATAAGAGCTACGTGTGGATTGATCTCTGAGTACATGGTACGTAGGCAGCCTGATCAGGATTCAGGTGCAGTCACGAATAATATTAGAACCCTAGGTCCTCTAAAGTAATTGGTTTGAGATCCAAATGTGGAAATCGGGATGACCTCCGGTTGAGGTCTATTCCGGTATCGTTTGGATTGTTGAATATGGTTTGGGAATAAGGGTTATCCATTCTCAAGGGGAATTATGAGTAAATCTCTCTTAAGATTGGTCTCGCACATCCTAACAGGGTTTAGGAAGGTAAACTTAGGCCGGGGCGTGACAACTGGTATCAGAGCTTAGGTTCAAAGCTCGGACCAAAGGTTTGGGTAGTTAAAATCCTTAGAAATGTTTAAATATGTTATCGATTTTCCAATTGGAACAAGTTGTTATACTTGTAAGTATGTGTAGTGGCAAATGTGGCCACCTGAAGTTGAAATTAGTGAAGTTAAACGTAACAGTAAAGTTTGCGACATCAATTGCTTTTAGATGTCGATATAGACTTTTCGTGAGATTGAAAAGACGAGAGGTTCGTAAGTTTAGTAACGAGCCGGATTTGAAAAAAAAAATCTAATTTCAATATTTGGCGCAAATAGGCTTAAAAGTGCATCTAATATTATTCGAATTTATTAATCGACAATTTTCAAACCTATTAGGGGTCGATCCTTGTCGATTGGTTGGAAAGTTTTGGAAAAATTCCTGGTCAACCCAGGAAAGATTTGGTCAACCATAAAGTCAATCATTTACTTTTCCTGGTCAAACTAGGAAAATTGGGCTGTTAGACTATTCGATAGCCGTTCCGCGTCCTACATTTGATTGATTGGTTAAAAGAGTAGGTATGACCACTTATGTCAACACATTAGTGTTGCGTAATTATATTCAAGGAGGATCAGGGATGTTCAGGTGATTGAGGTGCTGGATAAGGTCAAGAGAGACAAATTATGTAAAGTATTATAGTGGCGCAGTGGATGCGTGGTGGGTCCAAAAAGCTAGAGGAGGAATATTTTACGATGGTCAGGGAACCACGTTCGGGCAAGAGAGACGTCACCGAATATGAGGACGGTTAGAGTACTGTACCTGGAGCAGGAGATGTGTGGCCAGTATGATGAGTGGACCTTTGATTTGTTTTAAAGAAATACATGTCATGGTTTAATAATTAAATGGTTTTAAATGTTCCCAGAACGGATGATTTTTCGGGTTTCTGTACATTTTCGATTCATTTGGTTTTGTGAGCACCCCAGTGGAGGGTTTTTATTTGTTTCCATTTGATTTATGGATTTTAGCTCGCTTATTTTTCGCTTGGGTTTTGAATGGTTTTTGACGGGAGAGTTTCGTCGTACAGATGAGAATCTGATCCGATGTTTTACTCGAATTTTTATGTTTGGCATTACCAAGTTTGAATTGTTTTTGGCATGTTGCCGGGATTAGGTTAAATTTTTGGCATTTTCCTGGATTTTATAAATAGGCTTCTGGCTTGGATTTATGAAAAAAATCGAGAATGTGTTTTAGTTTCACCATAAAGGGTCGACGGATGATTATAGCTAGCGAGCGGCGCTCCTCGTTCAGCGGAGTAGAAGCGCGCCTACTCGGCGATCCTCGTTTGGCGGAGTGGAAACGCGGGATATGTGTTCTTACGGAGAGTGGATGTTAATTATGCGAGATTTGCGTTCTTACTAGACAGTGGATGAGATGCCAGAGCTCTTAGCTCCGACCCTAGCCTGTGGGGCGCACTGTCATGAAGGGTCATCAGATGTATTGTTTGTTATTAGCTAACAGGGGACGCTCCTCATTTGGCGGAGTGGAAGCGCGCAACTCATTGAGCTCCTCTTCCATTGGGGGAGATGGTAGTGTTAGCGCGGGATTGCGTCCTCACTGAAAGGTACGTTAAAGCTCTTAGCTCCGACCTTGGTATGTGTGATCGATCATTTGTGAAATGTTCTTCCCGATTGGATTTTATACGGCTGCATGTCATGATTTGATTTTTATACGGCTGCAGACCATGATTTGATTTTATATAGTTGCATGCCATGATTTGATTTTATACGGCTGCAGACCATGATTTGATTTTTATACTGCTGCAGGCCATGATGTGATATTTATACGGCTGCAGGTCACGAGTTGATTTATATTTGGCTGCAGGCCACGAATTGATTTATATTTGGCTGTAGGCCACGATTTGTTTTAAATTGGCTGCATGCCGGGATTAGATTTATGTTTGGCCGTGGGCCGGAAAATTATTTGTTTTTGGGCGTAAGGCCTGGATTGTTTTCAGGAAAATGAAAATGAAATTTGAAATTATGATTTTGAACCATTATTATTGGCATTGATTTTTGTATGTGTATGTGTACATGTTCATTGTGAAATTGGATAATAGAAGTGATAGTGTATGTGTACATGTTCATTGTGAAATAGCCAGATTTGGGTGTTCTTAGTAAAGTTAGAAATGGGTTAGTAATTGGTGTGTTGACATGAGCAAGCTTAAAGGTGAATTGGAATGTGACGATGAAAGTAATATTGTTCGGGTGCAGTCACGAATAATATTAGAACCCTAGGTCCTCTAAAGTAATTAGTTTGAGATCCAAATGCGGAAATCGGAATGACCTTCGGTTGTGAGGTCTATTCCGGTATCGTTTGGATTGTTGAAAATGGTTTGGGAATAAGGGTTATCCCTTCTCAAGGGGGATTACGAGTAAATCTCTCTTAGGATGAGTCCTTTACGTCCTAATCCTGGTTTAGGAAGGTAAACTTGGGCTAGGACGTGATAGAAAAGCTACTTCTGTACATAATAAAATCCACTATCAAATAATACAAACTTTATATCAGTGTGCTTCAGTTTCCATATGAACCCTATACAATTACAGTGCGAAAAATATACTATCACAATGACAAAAGTATACTATCAATGTATTCAAAACATACTATTTCCGTAAAAGCTATTATTGATCTAAGAAGGAAAAAAACCTTATTTAATAACTAAATCAGTGAGTCACTTCACAAAATAGCTGAAAGATCTATGAGCTTACGTGGGTCCTTCTTGGCGGTCAAGAACTTAAAGGAGAAGAGCAAGCCGAACCTTGTCATCGAAGAAGGAGAGAAGAGAAGAGCAAGCAGATCAAATCAAAACGCGTTGTCGTCGATCCGGAGGTCAAGTTCTAACTAGGAGACGTTGATGTCGAGGACGGATCAGAGGGGAGACGACGTTCGGGTCGGCTCCAGACTTAGATGAGATCGAGGACTAGGAGACGACGGTGTTGTTATCGGTGGCGATAGTGTCTCAGGGATGAAGGGAGACGATGTAGAGGTCGTATAAGGCAGCGGAGGCCCTAAGGCATAGGGTTCCGGCTACAGATCAAGATCGGGTTGGTGTAGGGTCCCGACGAGGCTCAGGTTCTGGTCGGTTTCTCGCTAGATAGAGAAAATTCAACTAGAAAAGACAAACTTATTTTCTTTTTGTTAGTAAGAGAGATGGTATTTTAGGTACGGAGTTACATAAACAAAAATGTTAACGTGGGCTTGCCAATGATACAATATTGAAAAAGAGACTTGTGACATTTTCTACTCTAAAAACCCCCCAAAGATAAAACTGTTGGCTTCTCAGAGCTTCCGCAGAAACCCTAATTCGAATTTAAAATTAAAACCCCGGGCGGTTTTTTCTCTGTAAATAAATATAAATAAGGACCGGGATTGATAGGGAATGGAGAATTCGACGGAGATGAAAGCGCAGGAGTTTGGTTTGGTCTCCATCTCCGGGCTCGGCTCGTCTGGTTCTTCTCCTTCGTCGCCGGCGGTTGCTAGCTTTAGTGCCGGTGAGAGTGGTGCTGCGGAGCTTCGGTTTCTGCCGGAGTCTGAGTCCGCCGCCGCTCCTGTCAATGTCGATCTTCGAGCTGCCAAGGTTTGCTTCTCTTTTTGGTTAAGAGTGTTGCTTTTTGTTTTGTTGTAGGATTTTGAAGTAGAAGTAATGAACTAGATATTGAAGTGTTTAGCTTTTTGAAAAATTGAAGTAATTTGATGAAGCAAGAAAAGCAGAGCAAAAAGTAATATCTTTGTTATTACGTAAGTGATGAGATTCTATCGACGAAGAGAACAGTTCAATATGATTATGTATTATGTGTGGCACGATCAATTAGACTATTATTGGTTGGATTATTGATATTTCGGAGAATGTTGTGTACAATGATGAACTGTTGAAGTTTGGAATATGATTTCGGTTTGTGTTTTTGTGTTCTTCAGCTATTCAAGTTAGGGCTGGTGCTGTCTGTCTGCATATCTGAAGGTTCTGATACCGGCAAAGAGGTAACAATGATACTTTCTTATGTGCATTTGCATCTTAAAGGTCTACTTAGCAAACAGCTTTTGTTACTGAATACATGTTTATTAATGTTGTAAATTTGGAGTTTCGGAAGCTGAATTGGGCTGTTTGTTTGCATGATTTGTTGAATTTCTGTCTGATGCACTTGATATTATCATTTTGATCCAGAATTTGTATTCAAAGGGTCTTACAATCCATTTTAAAAATGAGGAGGAGAGTGGAGCCTTCCATAATGCATTCGAACAATGGAAGAAGGAGCTTGCTGTTGAAGGTTCTGTTTACGTATCATTCTAAACAGTCATTAGTTTGTTATGCTAAATATCAAATTTACTGTAATAATCTTTTTGATCCTTGAAGTTGATTTTCTAGTGGTCTTCTACTGTGTCACATAGCTGATGTTTACTTCTGCAGGAAATTATTTACCAAATGGAGAGCTATCATCTTCCAAGAGCAAGTTTGATGACAAAATAGAACCATCTTCTGCCAAAATGTACTTCCATTACTATGGACAATTGCTGCATCAACAAAACATGCTACAAGATTATGTGAGGACAGGCCAGTTACTGATCCATAATTTTCTCTCTTCCAGCATTATGTTTATTTTGATTTTTTGTTGAGGAGTTAAATAGTGTGGATGCAGTGCAAACCTTTATCAATCTCAGTAATAGATAGTATGGGTTATTCTTATGATTGTGCATGTCAGGCAAGTTTGATTTATACCAGGTTTTTAATCTGTCATTGATGTGCTATTTATCTTTCTTCAGGAACCTATTATTCAGCAGTGATCGAAAACCGTGCAGATTTCACTGGTCGTGTGGTGGTTGATGTTGGTGCCGGTAGTGGTATTCTGTCACTATTTGCTGCTCAGGTATGCTTTGCTCTTCAATAAAACATGTTCAGAGCTGTAAATCTCCATCGTCTGTTTTGGTTCTGCCTCATAATTTTAATTTAATTGTTGATTATCATCTTTAATCTTTCTACCACCATATAGGCTGGTGCAAAGCATGTTTATGCTGTGGAAGCATCTGAAATGGCAGAATATGCACGCAAACTAATTGCTGGGAACCCTTTGCTGGGTGAAAGGATAACTGTGAGTTCAAAATCTGTAATCTTACCTGTTAATGCCCTTATCATTCATTTTTTTCTTATTCTCTTTCTGGATACTTTCATGTGAATACAGGTAATTAAAGGTAAAGCTGAGGAGGTTGAGTTACCTGAGAAAGCAGATATTCTTATCTCAGAGCCAATGGGTAAGCCTTTTGCTTCTGCTGGTTAATAGGATTCTCCCCCTCCAGACCTCTACTGTGGAGGAGTCTTTTATGATCAGAAAAGCTTAGAACTGTTTGGAATACTTTAAAAATACAATGGAATCAGAATAAGATATTCTATTTTCCCTCTACTATTCTAATGTATAATTTTTTTTGGCTTCAGGTACGTTGTTAATTAATGAAAGAATGCTGGAGACCTATGTGATTGCAAGAGATCGGTTCCTTCGGCCAAATGGAAAAATGTTTCCTGGAGTTGGAAGGTAATCTGACCTGTTGATGCCTTCTATGCTCTGTTATCTAGTAGGTTGACCCTGTTTGGCTTGTGTCCTTGGACCCTGTGTAGAAAGTTGGCTCCTAATATGCTACACTCTAATGCTACTCTACATTTGACAGACCTTACCTTTAATTAAAGCTGTATTTGTATATATATATATATATTTGCTGTGCTTTTATGTTTCAAGTGTCATATGACTACCCTTAAATATCAACCTTGAAATGTCCATAACAACTAACAAGAGGGTAGCAACACTCTTGGCCCTCTGAAGTCTAGTTAATGGTCATGATAATATTTATTGGCATACATATATTGTATTGTTAGAGCTGTACCATAAATTCCTCGTATTAATTTACATACACTTATGCCTCCTCATATTTTCACTTTTTTTGTCATACTAATTGGGTGCATTCAAATGTAATGTATAGTTTTTTACATCGACTGCTTTTGTTGCCCTCACTTTTTCCTCATCAATGCAGTTGACCTCTTTTGCAGGATACACATGGCTCCTTTCAGTGACGAATATTTGTTTGTTGAAATTGCAAATAAGGTGCTTCTTTCCCTGCCATCTACAGTATAACCAGCTAAAATTTCGTTATTTTGTAGTCTGATCGTTCATCTCTCTCTCTCTATTGACTAAATGAATATTTTTCCTTGGTTCATATATGTGCAGGCTCTCTTCTGGCAGCAACAAAATTATTATGGTGTTGATTTGACACCCTTGTATGGATCTGCATTTGATGGATATTTTTCACAGGTCTTTGTTTCTTGCTTATTTATAAATCTATCATATTTTATTGTACCTGAAGTGCTGAATGTTGACAAGCCTAGAATGTATTGTATGCGCACTGCTGAATGGTTCTTTAAGCTATTGACCTATTGCTCTGTCTTTGTTGCCATCATTTGTCTGTTTAGGGTAACAGTTCTGAGTCATAAGGATTTCATCTTCATCACAAATTTGGGTTTCAACAGCTGTTGATCCATCAATGGCATTTTGTCTCTGTTTTCTAAGCAGAAACCAAAATCGGTTTAGTCCAAGTCAAGTATGAAATGTCACCTTTGCAACTCGCATTCTTCCTCACCAGATTAAAGTAGCTAAATACTCTGTACCATAGCTTTTCTCAAACTTGTTATTGTTATTGTTTTGTACCATAGCATGAATATGTTAAATTCCCCTTGGCATGAGATATCATATTAGTCCTATTGACTAGTCGTGCGGTCAATATTAAAGTAAATATTCTAGTCCTATTAGTTTAAGATCAGTAAAAGATGGATACACTCCTAAATAAAAAGGTAGGATTCGAGGACATATATCACCAAGATCTTTCTTTGCCCGTGTCCGAACCTCTTGTATTTCTAGGCTGAAGTGTCTTGGTCAGTTGATGGCTTAACACTTCTGGCTTCTATTGTAGATTCATTTTGTATTATGGTTCTGATCATGTTGGTTGGTACACCTTAGTAATGTGCTAACATTATGCTACTTTTCTTTTACAGCCTGTTGTTGATGCTTTTGATCCAAGATTATTGGTGGCTCCTTCTATGTCTCACCTGATAGACTTCAGTAAAGTAAAGGAAGAGGACTTGTATGAATTCGATATACCATTACGGTTTGTAGCATCTGTAGGCACTAGAGTGCATGGGTTAGCATGCTGGTTCGATGTCTTGTTTGGTGGGAGGTAATCTATTTTTGTATTTTTTTGTGTGGTGGGTTTATTTTTACTTATTTCTTTATCATAACTGTTTTCAAATTGCTTTGCCACAGCACTGTACAAAGGTGGCTTACCACTGCTCCGGGCTCACCAACAACCCATTGGTACCAATTACGCTGCGTTCTCTCGCAGCCAATTTACGTGATGGCAGGACAAGAAATAACTGGGCGACTCCACATGATTGCCCACAATGCTCAAAGTTATACAATGTATCTCACATTATCAGGTCTGATTTATCTAGTGTTTATGGTGTGGATTTAATTTCTTGGTTTTCTTATTTAACCGGTATTCTAACAATATTGGTTTCCCTCTTCAGCTAAAATGTGGGGCCCTGGTGCTGAACAAGGGGGTATAATTCAGTCATCATCATGTAAACTTGATCTCAAAGAGCCATACTATAGGATGTCGCAGCCACAACCTTATGCAATGGCCCAAGATCAACAACCACATCAGCAATTACACTCACAGGTATCAGTTCCTGCAATATCAGTCTGATAATGGCTATTCTTTATTTGTAATTTATTTGAATTGGAGTTTGTTTGTGCAAGTATAATGGGTTTTAATTAAATCAACTAGGATCTCTAGAAGCAAACAAAATAAAAAGAAGCAAAGTGCCAGGTTTTGTAGGTTTTGTCTTGCATTTGTCTACGCTATCTTCCCCATTATTGTGACTGTTACAGTCGACTAACCTAGTTCTTGTTGCTACAGGATGTACCCATTAACTCTCAAGACTTTGACGACCATGAGTTAATTCCGTTGGCAGAATTTGCCAAAGATAAAACTGGCGGTCTTTGAAGAACCTTATGATATGCCCATGTGTTTGTTTGTAACATAGAACTGCTTTACTTCTATCTGCTAGGCTTCCAGTTAGTCTGCCATTTTTCGGTTTGTTAGTGTCTTCCTACTTTCTAAGCGTGTGCCCCTGTAAATTAGTTAATTATTTGAGTGCCTGTGGCAGATTTGTGCAATGTTATATTAATTTAACCTGGGTATCATCAATAAAACTCTGGCAAAACTATTTTCAAGTTAATAGGGGGTTGCCCTTAAATTTGCCATGTAACCCTCCCCTTCATTGCTTCAGAATCACCGTAACTTTGGAACTCGTTATAGGTCTCTCCCTCCTATGTACAACAGTCCAAGTAGCTTGGGAGACGGAGGTCTAGAGTTGGTTGTTGCGCTTGGGAGAATTGAACCTATAGATGACTAAGTATAGGGGTACCTCCTTTCCCTTGTTTACTTCTTTTCTTGTACTTCAGTTTACTAGATTCCAACAAGATAACTAATCTTTTGAAGACCAAGTGTACTCCCATCAATATTAACCATCGAGTTTTTCATCACCAATAGTAACTAGGGGTGGGTATATATCTGGTTTTCAACAGAAAAAGCAAAAACCCCATTTGAAAAACCGGATCAGATAACTGAACTGATTAAAAGGGGTCTAAAAATAACGTAAACCGGTTTGAATCGGATTGGTTCCGGTAACCTAATAACCGGTCAAATTAACCGAATATTTTTTATATATATTTTTAATACTTATCATTTTATTATTAGTCGATATAATTCTTATTATGCGTCGTCTTAGGAAGACAATAATTTTTATCAAATTATATGTATTTATATACACTCATATGAACTCACATTCTTGAATAAGAATAATATATATATATATACTTTGACATTTAATTTAAGCATGATTGTAAATTCGTGATAAAAATAATTAAGATAAAAACTTAGAACTATGTACGTTTTAATTTTTATAAAGAAGACAGACAAAATAATATATTTTTTTAAAATGTCGCACCTTATTGTTTTAAATTCGGGTCAAATCTGAAACCGATTCGGTTTCTGGTTGATCCAATAACGGTTCATCCGATTTTAAAATTTTGTTCCAAATAGAGATTTTACAAATCTGAATAATTCGGATTTGATACGGTTTGAACCAAAAACAGATCTGATCCAAATATGCCCACCCCTAATAGTAATTGTATCTCACTTACGTAAGAAATTGAATTGAGGGTGCAATTACAACCAAGTAGACTTGTTTGGCCTCAACGAGCCCTAAACCAAAGTCGCTGAGTTTACTAAAGTTACTATGTTTGAAAGTACTTGGTTTTTGGCGGAAAATGAAATTGAGACATATTAACAATAGTGTATCATTTGTTTAGACTTTAGAGTATAATAATAATAGTGTATACACAATAAAACAACAATGTTCTTAAAAATAATAAAAATACAATAGTGTATCATTTGTTTAGACTTTAGAGTATAATATTGTGTTTTTTGTGTTTGATTTTACTCCTTTTTAGATAGGCTTTTATGTATTTCATAATTAAAAAAAACTAATCGGGCCGCTTAAGCGCCGCCCAGCCTGCCTAGTCTGGCCGTCTAGACGCCGCCCTGCTCGCTTAGGCGGCCGATTTTTGCGTCAGCGCTCAGCTTGACCAATTCGAAAAAATCAAAACGGTGCCCTTTTGCCCAGCGCCTAAGCGGCCATGGACGCATTTTTTTAAAACAAAGTGTTTTAGAGCGTTTGAGTCATTTTATCTGTAAGGAGGAGTTGAAGAAGTTGTTCCAATGAAGAGAAATTATTAGGTGTGGCCGGATTCTGATTTGGTGTACTTGACCGCTAAAAATGCGACACTTGTCCATAGAAAAAATTACAGGCTCCCAAATTTGTTAACGGCTCCGTTTGAATAACCTTTAGTTCTATCCTCTGCCCAGATCGAGTCGCGTTGCTTCGTCGGCTGGGCCACTGGAAACGACCGCGCGCTAGGGCTCCAGTGACCAGAATCCTGTGGCCGGAATTACTGACTCTAGTAAACATTCAATTCCAAGTTCACTACCCCTAGTAAACTTACTTCTTTTTCTAAAAACCAGACTCAAAACATCAAAACTAAGTTTACTACTCATAGTAAACTTACGTCTGTTCCCAAAAACCAGACGCAAAACAACAAACCAAGTTTACAAGATGTAGTAAACTTACTTCTGGGGTTAGTAAACATCATAAACAACAACATTCATATCCAATAATTCAGTAAGTTAATACACATCATAAACAACAACATTCATATTAATTAACTCAGTGACTCAAAACACCTAAACCAAGTTTATTACTCTTAGTATACTTACTTCTGGAGTTAGTAAACATTAATACACAACTTCTGAGAAAGAGAGAGAGAGAGACATAGAGAGAGAGAGTCTGGGACTTCGACGTCGAGGCTGAGATTCCATTGTCGTTGTCGAGGCCACGCAGGCTGGATATGGCTTTGTCGTCAAGGCTGGGTTTGGCTTTGTCGTCGAGCAGAGCGAGGAGCAAGGAGGATGGTGGTGCGGAGGAGGAGCAACAGGAGATGGTGGAGATGATTTGCATGGTCTTACACGATCTGCATCGTTTGACGGCAGCTTGGTGTGGTGGTGGTGGACGACATGAACCAGAAGCAGATCAGAGCTTGGTGTGGTGTAGGAGATTGAAGCTTGGTAGAAAATTTGTGAGGTGCTCGGACGCGGAGCAGTCCATGGAGCCGAAGATGAGGTCGCCGGAGATGGTGGAGGCGAGGATGGCGTCGCCAATGATAAGGATCTAGGAGAGAGAGATATCTGAATGAGGCAAGTGAGGGAGACGAGTGAGATAGATATTTAGGGAAGAGTTAGATGGTAATTTTGTTGTTAAAAATTAGAATAATCAATACAAAAGTTTTTTAGACCTAATGTGCATTTTTTCTGCTTTTGTAATGAATGATCATTAACTATTCTTCTTTTAGCATTAAATTTAATGTCAATGAATTGCTCCCTACAAAGTTACTCCTCAACAGTAGCTATAACTACAGTAAAATGAGTTAATTTGATTCAAATACCATGATATTATGAAATTTGCATATCTATAGCAGAGCTAGAAAGTTATCCTACATCAATTAAAAAGGAAATTGGTGGATCTTGAAGGGTTGGTGGATCATGAAATTGTCCTGTAATGGTTGGGAGGAAGTTCCACATTTACTGCTGCTCCAGAGCAGCACTTCATGGTTGCTACTTGCTACCAGCAATTCTCAAGTTAATACCCAGAATTGTTAGCAAGGCTCTGAATTCAAGCACCATTGGTTGTCGAAACAAACTCATGTCCATGGAATACGGGTTGCGATTGTTATGGGATCTTTGAGAAAAAAACAGAAACCCATCATATCAGCACTCGCGAGACAATATCAACACTAGTGACTTCACTCCGGAGTCTCCAGTAAATTGCAGAATATCCAATGTCACCATGATCTTGATGAATGCTGAGACTTTGCAGTTTCCCTCAGTACAGCACCCATTATTGCTGCTTGTTCAAGGCATTCAGCTTTGTGCAGCGCATCCAATAGAACCACACATGTCTTGGTATTAATACTACATCCTTTCCGCCGAGTTTCCTCAAAAAGTGCATATGCTTCCATTGCCTTATCTCCACTGCTTAAACCTTCTATCACAGCATTATAACAAGCAGAATCTGGAATACCACCACTAGCCTTGAACCTCTCAAAAAGCTCAGTAGCATCCCTTATGTTCCCAGCGTTTGCAAGTCCAGAGATCATGGTAGTGTAGGTGACTGTGTTGGGCTCTATTCCCTGTTTCTTCATTTCTTGCCAGTACACAAAAGCCTTGTTGAATTTTCCAACTCGACAAAGACCGTTTATGAGAATACTATAAGTATAACGGTTGGGTGTACAGTTCATATTTTTCATAGATTGAAAAGATACAATGGCTTTATCAATTTCACCAGATTTAACAAGTGCATCGAGCCAGGAATTATACGTGTACACGTTAGGTGACAAACCTTTTTGCATCAGCTCTTCCATGATTAGATATGCTTCATCAATTCTCCCCACCTTCCCAAACCCATCAACAAAACTAGTGTAAACAATAACATTCAATTCTACTCCTTTTGACTTTGCTTCTTCAAAAAGCATGTATGCTTCATCAAGTCTATCAATCTTGGCAAGCCCATCAATCACAGAACCATAAGTTACAACAGTGGGTTGCTGACCCTTAATTCTCATTTCCTCCAGAAGCTGATATGCTTTGTTCACCTTTCCACATTTGCAGAATCCATCAATGACAGCATTGTAAGCTCGAGTGTCCAAGTCACAACCTTGTTCTTTCATAGCATGAAATAATTTATATGTTTCCTGTGCAAAACCTGCTTTAACAAGGCCGTGAATTAAGATTGAATAGCTCCTCACATCAGGAATGAATCCTCTAGCCTTAATCTCCTCAAATACAGATCTACCTTTCTCAATTTCACCAGCCTTGAAAACACAATCCATGTAGGTATTAAGGAGCATCAGGTCGGGAGAGCAGCCCCTACGCACCATTTCTTTGTATATTTTGTGACCATCCTCCTTCCTGCCACACTTGAAGAAGTTCCTAATAAGAGATGTATACGCTATAGCATTTGGAATCTGATCAGAATCTAGCATCTTCTCATAAAGTCTATAAGCATCATTCACTCTTCCACGCCTTCCCAAGCCATCTATAAGAGAACAAAATGTCACAGCATCTGGCACACAAACTTTATGATCCATTCCTTCAAATATAGAACATGCTTCATCAAGTTTCTGTGCTTTACAGAGTCGGTCAATCATTATGTTTGCAGTCATCACATTAGGATATAAACCAGCTTCTTTCATATCATCCTGAACCCGCAGAGCCGCCTCAATATTACCTGCCCTGCATAGCATGTCTACTAAAATGTTATATGTTGAAATATTGGGTGCTGCATCTGTCTTCATCTCATTAAAAACCCTCAACGCTTCTTCCAATCTCCCCTTCTTCCCTAGACAAGTGAGAACACAATTATATGCAATTACACTGGGGATGCACCCCTTCCTTTTTTGCCTCTCAAATAAGCTGTATGCTTCATCAAACTTTCCGACAGAGCCATAGCCCATGATCATGGTGTTATAAGCATACACACAAGGTACTTTCCTGTTGGCATCCATCTCCTCAAATAGCTGTACGGCTTCACCTAGTTTCTCAGCTTTGCAGAGAACACCTATCATGCTCGTATATGTCACATCATCAGGCATCAAACCATTCATTCTCATTTCATGAAAAAATTTCCAGGCCATATCCACCTTACCTACCTTGCCAAAGCAGTCTATACAAACATTATAAAGAACAATGTCTGCATTACAAGAGTTTCTCTTCATCTCACCCAACAACGAGAGGGCAGCGTCAACTCGGCCTTCCTTGGCAAAGACACGAATAAGAGTTGTAAACAAATGCACAGTAACTTCATAGCCTAGCTCCTGCATTTGATGAAAGAGCTTCAGCATTAAATCAGATTCAGGAATTGTTGACAGAGCTCCAATCAGAGTTGTATATGCTGAAAATGCCGGGCGGAATTTGAACTTCCTCATGGTTTGCAGTAGATCAAAAGCTTCTCTCAGTTTCTGTGACCTGACACAGCTCGAAACTAACTCAATACATGCATTATTTGATGGACCAATTCCTGCAATACTCATTTCTTCCAGAACTTGATCCAAGCTCTTAAAATTCCTACTCCTGGCCATGACCAGGAGAAGTGCGTTGTACACTTTTGGACAGTGTGCTTGATCTGTTTGTTTCTCACACCACCGGAAATAATTAATTGCTTGACCAACATCTTTCAGCCTCCTCAAGACTCCAATAACTAGTTCCGGTTGAGGTTTTTCGTCAAGCACAGACAGCGCATTCTCAAGGGCAAGTCCCCAAGGACCACCCTCCAGGACTTGGCACACACCATCAACTACTTGTCTCACACCCTCCACTTTCCTCGAATTATCACAATTAACTCCACCGACAGAGGAACCAACTTTCCCATCAACTCCAGAAGAAGTCCCATTTGGCGAGGACGAAAACCTCTTACAAAAATTGTACATGCTAAAGATTCCATCTAAATGACGTATTCCTGCATAAAATAAATCGTCATACATGTCAACAGAATCAGTAAAACAAAGATCACCAAAACACAAAGACACTGGGAGCTTATCATTATCATCTAGGTAATACAGAAATGGCTTATGAAACAGAACAGAAAGCGTCTCCACATGAAAAAGTTACCTTGCTTTCTTAGGAGCATCTTCACTAATTCATCCCCAAATCTGATACAATGCCCGTTTCCTTCCAAATCTACATTGAGAATCAATACAAATTAGCCTAGTCAGAGAAAAGCTACTTACGTCTTAACACACAACAAGCCACTCCCTTTATGCTGTTATACAAATTTAGACGCAAAAAATAAACACCAAAACCAAAAGAAAAAGGCAAACCATGAATACAATACAAACTATAAAAAGCACTGCAATGGCAAATACACCATTTCATAAATCAAAACAAAATTCAGATTGGTGGGCATTTCTAATTCATACCCAATTAACCTGCAATCATTTCCTCTTCATCTTTGATGAAAAATTGTGAGAATGAAATAAAGATCTAAACTTTGATTCCAAAAACACGAAATTCGAATCATTTCAATTTCTAAAACTATATCCCACCTACAAAAAACGTCTGAATTAAAAAGTTAAAGAGTTGAAAACTTCACATACCTGAGACGAAAGGCAATGGGGGTTTAGGGTTTAAGTGTCTAACCAGTGTCTGATGAGAGTGACAAGTGTTCCTCCAGACGACTATGAACGGCTAGAAACGACGTCGTATGAACTACACGGGTTAAAAAGAATTTCGGTCCGGGTCAAGTCAAACCCAGACCCGGATCCACTTTCCGCAACTGGCCCTGATCATCACTACTCTCACCACTACACGCTCTCATGAAACTCATAATCTCCGATTGAGGGGCAAAAATGGAAACGAACTACCCTGGCAACGCGGCGGCGACACGGTGCTTCGGGCCGCAGATGAAAATGACGATACAGCCCTCGCAGCAGCAGCACTCTGACAACGACCGGAGCAGCGGCGCCCTCGACTGCAACCTCACCTCCCTCTGCGACCACATCCAAACCGACGGCTTCAACTCCGGCGCCTTCTCCGACGTCCTCGTCCTCGCCTTGGGCTCCACCTACCACCTCCACCGCCTCATCCTCTCCCGCAGCCCCTACTTCAGGTAATTTACCTAAACGCCCTCTCCATTTTGCTCTGTTTTGTTTTGAAACTAGTATCGGAATTTTGGATAGGAATATGCTTCATGGACCTTGGAAAGAAGCCAATGCTCCGGTTGTGACATTACATGTGGATGACAAGAATATCAATTCCGAGGCAATCGCCACGGCTTTGGCTTACTTGTATGGCCACCGCCCCAAGCTGAGTGACACCAATGCGTTTCGTGTGCTTGCTGCTGCTTCTTTTCTTGATCTTCAGGTATCGTTTCCTGATGAGTTGCAATATGCCTGGACTTTGTTTGTAATTGCCTTGTATTTTTGGATGTAGGATTTGTGTGCAATATGTACTGACTTTATTATATTGGAACTGTGGACTTCCAACTTCTTAGCATATCAGGTTTGAGAGTTTTGTGCTGCCAGTCTTTGTAATTGAGCTGCATGGATGGCGTCTGTCTTTGTTATCTTGACAGTGAGTTTGCTGATGCTTTCAGGTGTTTGCGGAGGGGCAAGATTATGGCATACATGGGGAACGAGTAAGAATTGCTTGCTGGGGGTACCTTTGTCAAAGCGGTGCCATGGAGTTGAAAGAGGTAAAAGAACATTTCTGCATAATTGTATCTTGTGGGTTTTAGTAGTTGTTTGCTTCTCTTGTTACTATACTCTTCGGTTATAATGCAATAATTTGAGCAAAGATGAGAGAAAGAATCGTATAAAAAAATTAAATAAGTAAAGAGAGAGAGAAGGACAATTAAAAATACTGGGAAACTCATTTTCTTCATTTCATAAGCCTGTTTGTCATTTTCCTCATGCTTAATGCAAATATGGTTTTTGTTCTCTCAGTTATCTCTTTCTGTGATTAATGTTGTTAGTGATTGTTGACTTCCTAATATTAATGTATGTATAGTGTCTTCATGCATACTAATGCTCTGCATTTGTATTTTCCTATTATGGACAGGTGCTTCCAAGACTTTCTTCTCAAACATTGCTTGCATTGCTCACCTCTGCCGAGCTCTGGGTACCCAGTGAAGAGAAACGGTAGGGAGCATTGATGGGTTCAAACTGGATTTAATTGTTCATAGCTTGAGTTCCTATTAAAATTTATATATATTTTCTTTTCTTTTTTCATTAAAAGGTTTGAACTGGCACTGTGTACATTTCTTTCAAAGGGTGCTCAATGCAAACAGGAAGACTATGATCATGGAAGTTCCAGTTCGGAGACAGGGACGGATGCTCGTTCTGATTCCTCTAAAGCAAGGGGAAAGAATCTGACTGATAGCATCACTAGTAAAAGATTGGAGTCTGAATTGGGGCACTTAACTCTAAAAGATAATTTAGATGGACATAATACAGCTCGTAACCTTCTGATAGAGCTTGCAGACTGTGTAGTTGACTTCCAAACAGGAGGTTCAAATGTCAAACAGCAAGTGCAACAAGCTGGTTACCCTCAGTCAAATTTCGAGCCAGGATACAACTGCAGCATGGGAGGTCCTTCATCATTTAATACATTTTCCGACATGGATGCAATGAGAACACCATGTTATGCGGAATTGCCTATTGGTATTGGAGTAAGTAGATTGGGGGAAAATGGAGGAGCTATGGAGGGGCCATCTGATGAAGGGTTGTGCTACCAATTTAATAACAATAATTGGCTTGGCAGGGACCAGTCAAGGCAATGCTCGCCAATGAACTCTTCAAGTAGTGAGCTAATGCCAAATGATTGGGGAAGATGTGGCATGCCTCCTCTTTCATGGGGTGGCAGGGTGGTAGGCAGAAGACAGCCTAAAGGTCATGGCAAAGGTGACTTTGGGGTTGGTGGGGAAGAGTATGATGCATTTGTAAATATATTTGAAGGAGGTTCTCTTCTATACTGCAACATGTCTTTTGAGGCACTACTGAATGTAAGAAATCAACTTGAGGAAATGGGTTTCCCTTGCAAAGCTGTGAATGATGGTCTTTGGCTGCAGGTATATTTCTGCTCACTGTGTTTACTTTTCTTTTTCTTATTGCTATTGAAAGAATATGTTAATGAAAAGAGGTCATACTTTCTTTTGTTCACTTTGCACTAGACATGGCTCGGTGTCAATCTATTTTTCAAAGCAGCTGTAGTTACGTATTCCCAATATTCCTCACCTTGTAATCTTGTATACAAATTATCTTGTCTAGTAGGCCATTCAAACCGTTGTGCTTAGAAATCACTTCAGTAAATATAATGTCTAACGGGCCTGCAGAGCAGCCCCAAGGGATCTCTGGCAATCACCACATTCAAACAGCTTGTTTGTTAGGGTTTTGCATGCTTTTCACATGATTGGATTACTTATGTCCAGTAGTATAATACCTATTACTTACTTGATTACTTATAGTTGGTATGTTATCATATAGATGCTTTTGAGCCAAAGAGTTCAGGAAATTGGCGCTGATACATGCAAAAGTTGCTGTCTTACAAGTGTAGCATGCAGTTGTAGACAGCAATTTTCGTTCCCACATGGAGGTACCGCCGAGTACTATATGCAAGAGCATAATCAGAGTAACTCTTCCAGTGTATATGTTGCCGAGTCTGCTTCAGGTGAAGGAAATGGCCTCTTCAGGCCTGTACGTGTGCATGTCAGGGGTCCTATGGATGGCCTTGCTGGTATTGGACGTGGAACTACATTTGTCCCAACAGCCACTTGGCCTCCAACTCGGTTCGTCTTTTCTCGTGTGCCATTTGGCATAGGCAACAGAAACGGCCAGCAGTCTCTTGCTAATGATGACTCAGAGGCTAGAGCTGACCACAATGCAGAGCTGTCAGGAGATGGATTGACAGCTTTGGTTGGGCTCAGCCAAGGATGTAACAGTGCAGGTAATTCTCATGTGGAACAAACAGAGGCGGGCTATGAGATGGATATGCAAAGCCAAATGCCTGGAACCTCCATGTCAGTGCCAAGTTGTAGTGGTCCACCTGTGCAGATGGTAGAGCCATCAGACCAGGCACTTGGAATTGAGTGGGAGAATGCAAACAGTTCCTCCATATCATTGGATATGAAAACACCTTTAAGTCGCTTCCCTCCGTTCCGCTTTGGGTATGTGCTCCTTTCTCTTTGTGTTACAGTTTCTGCAGATTCAATATTCTTTCTTAGGTGACCCGTGCCAGGATCTCCACTCTTGAAAATTTGGAATATAAATTCTTTTGGGTGTCTAGGATGCTTACATATAATCTCCTAGCTCATTAGCTTGTTGATAATCATTATGATTAAAATTGGATTGCGTGTGTAATGGTATTGTGTCTGCTCAAGTCCTAAGAATGATCAGTCATCATGTTATATTATCCATCCTACTACTCAAAAATCAAGCCCTCTTATTGCCTCTCCTCTACCTTGTCACTTCACTTCTTGCTCCCACATGTTCTACAGGGTGCAATTTGAGGATGTACACAGACTCAGTGATGGCCAAGTCAAGCACTCATCAGAAGTCTTTTATGCTGGTTCTCTATGGAAGGTGTGTGAATATAAACATTTGTCTTTCACTTTGAGATGGTTAAGATCTACTGTATTATGACTCTTTTCAAATCTTGTTTTCATGTTCTAAGACAGATTGGATTTGTTGTTCAAATTTATAGGTTAGTGTTCAGGCTTTTAATGACGAGGACCCTCAAGGACGCCGAACACTTGGTACTGTTCTAAGCAGTGATATACATCTGATGCATTTTTTGCTCACCTGTTTTATAAGAATAAATTTGCTTAAGTAAGCTGAATGAAGTCTGTATAATATGTTGTTTCAGGATTATTTATCCACCGACGTAAAGCTGAGATTTCTGATCCGTATAGAAAGGTTAGTTTAGTCTCGATTGTTTTAGCATGAAATGGGTTAGTTAGAGAGATGAGTGCTGCTTCTTATCTTCTTATCTGTGCATTACTGACAAAGTAGATTATATTCTTCTCACATCGCAATCATGATCAATCTACTTCTGTATGAGGAGCCACCAAGGAAATAGCTGGCTATTATGAAGTGTCAACTGTCAACCTATCATATATGTTTACTTGACGTTCAATATCCGATTATAAGTTGATTGAGGTTTTTTATGGTGTGCCAAAATAGGTGCAGATGTATGTTGATTCTCGTGAAAAGGTTACTGCCCGCTACCAGGTAATATCTCAAAGTGAACAAAATGATTGACAGTCTCATACCTGTTCTTGTTATGCCAGCTATAGTATATATGACTCCGTTCTTGTTTTATCCTATGTAACATATAATGCAGCTAATATGTCCATCAAAGAGGGAAGTCATGGTGTTTGGAAGTTTTAAGCAGTCAGGCACCCTTTTACCGAAAGCTCCCAAGGGCTGGGGCTGGCGAACAGCTCTGTTATTTGATGAGCTCGCGGATGTTCTCCAAAATGGGGCCTTAAGAGTGGCTGCAGTGGTGCAGGTTTTATGAAATTAAACTAGGTGTTTCATTTGAATAATCATCCGGGATGAGATATAAATTGGTTTCACTTCACAGGGAGATGAATGGCCCTTTATGGCCTTGAATAGTTTTGGTTTGCTATCATGCACTATATGCACAGTTATCATCAAATAGGTTTTTCATGTAGTAAATGTAGTTGTGTAAATTAACATCATATAGGGGGAAGGAACATTACCTTTGTATTAGTTTCATAATGTTTGAGTAAACAAGTTATGTATTTGGTTTGGTGTGTCTCGAGAGGCAAATCGAAAGAGGACAACAAAATTCATGAAAAATGTCGAGGACAGATTATCGAGTTTACTTACCCTATAACAAGTAATGGTAACCCTGTTTACTGATATGCTTCGCAACAAAATCATCATAATCGAATCACCCAAACTTTAAGGTGTGTGCTTTGTAATGCAAAACACACTGTCGAGTTTATATGATCTATCTTTTAGATTCAATTAATGTTTAACTGATTTAATTTTTAGTGATTTGCTTTTTGTAGGTGTTCAAATAATTGAGGCGGCTATCTAAACATGTTTTTAACACCGACTGCATGTGATATGTCTTCCTATAAAACAAACAAGCATATCACGGTGCATTAACACAATGTAGATGATGCTTGCGGTTATAAATGTGACATTAGTCTGGCTCAAGGGAAATGCTAGATACACATTCAGGTTGCGAGCTCTTAACGGTTACTCATGCATAAAACAAAATTAAATACTGTTTTTCATCAGTTTAACTAACAATTTTAAGGTCACGGTTCAAACCTGATGAACATATGTAAGGTGTGAGTTACTAATAAGAAAGATTTAAAAAAATATATCCCTACAACTATACAACACATCTCTTTAGAAACATAAAACTTGGTCAATAGAGTTTACAAAACTGAGGTCAAATCTGTAATCTCACTCATGTACAAGAGCAGATTCATATTAAAATCAAAGTGTTAAATATCTAAAATATCATCGATATTTTTTTTTAAATTTTTCATTTTTTATAAATACCGATATTAAAATATATTTTATATATAACTTATTTTTAATAAAATATATAATTTTTATATAAATTTTTTTAAAAAAATTCATCCATATTCAATAAGTTTGTTGATATATCTATTTGTTGGACCATCACAAGTGTACTACTTCATTAAAACCCCTAAAAGTCGAGTCTTGGACAATTCACTCTCTCAATTCGAACCGTTTCTTCTCTCTCTCTTGCAAAATCGAGTCTTGGACAATTCACTCTCTCAATTTGATTTGGGTTTGGTTTTCCCCAATTCGCTTCACATTCAGGGTTTTATCTTCCGATCAAACTCCCCCAAACCCCACCGGCGACATGGTCTCAGATGAGCCTCGCAATTTCTAGGGTTTTCGAATTCCAATGGGAGCTCTCGCCAGAAATCGCAAACGCATAGACGAGTGTCTAACCTCGAATTGCACCCAAACTTGTCCCTTTTCCCCCAACTCCCGCATTTCAAAGCGACCCAGATTATTCCCCTCCTCCTCTCCGCCGACCCGACCCGTTTCCAACACCGCCGTCGCCCGAGTCTCTCGCTACCCGGCCCCGCAACCTTTGCGCCGAGTCCTCGCGCCGTGCCCCGGAAAGTTCAGCTCTTCCTTGAACCGAGTACCGGAGGAGCATTATTCCGGCGGCAATATTTTGGACCGGAGTTTGCTGAGCCGTTATAACAATGCGAAAAAGGAGGCGCTGGCGACGATTCCGAGGCGTGATAAGGACCAGGAGAAGGAGGTGATTCGATTGGATGTGGAGGAGGATAACCCAGTTTCCAGCATTGAAGAGGTGGCGGATGATGAGCCGGAAGTGGAGAGGAAGACGGTGGCGGCGAAGCAGCGGCCGTCCGCTTGTTCTGTGGCTTCGGATTTTACTACATTGACGATGAATGGTTTGAGAGTGGAGGAGAGTGCGGAGTTGCTGTCTCTTGATCCCGAGGATTTGCCGAGCTATAAGAAGATGATTGAGAATTTAGAGAGGAGGACAACTCTGAAATTGCAACAGTTGGGTTTTGAAATTCAGGTTGCTGAGAGTAAGAGGGCATTGCTTGAGTCTTTGCGGCCGAAGAAGAAACCGTTGGAGGTGAATTTCTGTTTGTTTTTTGTGTTTCAGTATAGTTTTTGTGGTTTGGAGAGTTTTGATAATGTGTGGTTGTATCAGGAGGCGCCTCTTGAGCCATTTATCCCTCTTAAAGAGGAGGAGAAGGCTGTGGTTGATCGAGCATTTTCGCCTGCGAATCGGTGTGGATCAATCATCAATGCATATGTGGTTTATTTTTACTAGTGGTGTATTTGAAATTGTAAGTGTCTATTTATTGCTTCATGCAGGAGGAAGGTCCTTGCCACTCATGAGAACTCGAACATACAAATTACTGGAGAACTTTTGCAGTGCCTAAGACCACGTGCATGGTTGAATGATGAGGTGATTGTTTAGGTTACAGTTTCACAAATTGTTCTTGATTATGTCAAAAAGGTTTCTTTCTTCGTTAGATTTTGGTTTTGATACTGTTGGGGACTTAGTTGGCAAACTAATATGGTTATATAATTTAATGGTCTGCACTCTATGTTTTCTAGGTCATAAACGTCTACCTTGAGTTGCTGAAGGAGAGGGAAAAGAGAGATCCAAAGAAATTTATGAAATGTCACTTCTTCAACACATTTTTCTATAAAAAGGTTTGTGATTTGCACTGTGCCTCTTTGTCATGTGTGTATAATTAGTTTCTGTAAGTTCATTTGTTACCAGATTCATTCTCCTGTTTATATAACAAATTGTTTCTGTTGGTAGTGATTGGATATTGATGTGTACTGAATACCTATTCACTGGATTGTATGATGCAGTTAATAGGTGGAAGAAGTGGCTATGATTATAAAGCTGTCAGAAGATGGACTGCCCAAAGAAAGCTGGGATACAGCCTCATTGACTGTGACAAAGTATATTCATTTTAGACACTCTTCCTTTCCTATATTTTCAAGTTGAGTGAAGTCCTGCTCATCTGAAGTGGTTTTGGCAGATATTCGTCCCCATCCACAAAGAAATACATTGGTGCCTGGCTGTGATTAACAAGGCAGATCAGAAGTTCCAGTATCTTGATTCGCTCAGAGGGCGCGATACCAAAGTGATGCAACTATTGGTATGTATTGAAGCTTTTTGTCTGGCTTTTGGTGTGATTGAATCCTTGACACCTTTTTGGTGGGTGGGGTGTGGGTGTGTCATTGTTGCTAATCTTTCTTGGTATATTTAGCTACCAAGACTCCAATATTGACTGAATTTGCGAATATAAAAGCGAAACCTTTATGTCAACCCCTTGCCTGTGGACTTGGGGAAGGCATGACTCCCCGTTGCATAGCATAAAATATTTGTTTTCATGTCTTGGAAAGTAGATTTACTGACTGCATTTCTTTCTGAAAGGAAGTATATCCTTGTCAGGATTTCTGTGTATGATTAACGTGATGACCATCCCTTTGACTCCTCATTTTTGATAGGCTTGTCAACATCATTTTAAAGGCTTTTGTAGTCAGAATGGGGTTCATTTAGCAAGATTGTGATCAGTTGAAACCTGTACATAAGAACCCTTTATGTCTCGTGGTTAATTTTTATTTTATTTTTATGAATTCCAAAGAAATATATTTTGATATGGAGTTCTAATGGTTAAAGTTTAGCTCATAACGTGATGAGATTGATATCGACTGTTTATGCTTGGCAGGCTAAATACTACGTTGATGAAGTGAAGGACAAGAGTGGGAAAGACATTGATGTGAGTTCTTGGACATTTGAATGTGTTGAAGACCTCCCCGAGCAGGAGAATGGGTAGGCATCCTTTTGAAACTTAATGTCAGAATTATGTGTAGTTGATTGTTGATCAAAAGAGACTTCTGCTTAATGAAATGTTTTTCATGATTTTAACAGGTTTGATTGTGGCGTATTTATGATCAAGTATGCCGACTTTTACAGCAGGGGCTTGGATCTGTGTTTCCACCAGGTAAAGCACACTTTAGTCATCCGGAAACTTACATGTGTATATGCTTTTCTCTCACACATAAATATCTATCTTTGGTTGTATTCATGTATTTTCCCGCTCTTGCTCTCAAACGCTTGTAATGGCTAATTACATGTTGACCATCTTCCTAGGGTGAAAATACTGTTTTTTATTTTCTTAACTTCATTTGACATTCAGATTCTATTGACTAGCAAGCAGTATTATACTCCTAAAAATCTTCAGTATGATTCATCATTCTACTCTTGATTTTGCAGAAACACATGCCATATTTTCGATTGAGGACTGCCAAGGAGGTTCTACAATTAAGAGCTGACTGATTGGTCAAGGTTTATCGTTAAATAGGTTAATGATAGATGCCTGCATCTTCTTCACAATGTTCATGCCGGTCACATGGGAGCTTCATCTTTTGTTTGCATGATTTTGAGATTTGTCCTTGTGGAGGTGATTGCTCTCAAGACATTGTTAGTAGAGTACAAAGCAAATTGCATATAGCGTAGGTATACAAGTGCGCGAGCCATGACGTGGCAGTGTCCCAAATTGCAAGTGTTTGGATGGGTTCTTGTATCTTGTCACTTGTAAAGTGTTGGATTTGATTTAACAATGTAACTCAAGGTTTTTGAGGGAATGTCTTATATAAAAAAATTCTCAGATTCCAACATTTATCTTCATATTGTCAATCTGAGTTAAAATTCCATTGGTCCTCTAAATTGAGTTACTTGACACTAACAAGTTATTTTCACCACCTTGCTAAACTGTTCACGATCTTGCTAAATGAACCTCCAATCAAACCTGTTCAAATCATGAAAAATATCTCATCAAGCGAAAAGTCTCTCTTGCTCAACTTCACCCTGGAAACTTCAGGCTTAAAAGCAAAGGCACGGCTGAGAACGATCAGATGTTGAGTCCAAAGCAAGCACACCTTAGAAGTCAAAGGATACAGAGGTACGATCTATTAGAACAAACTGTTCTCAGGCTTGCATATTTGAACAGCCACAATTTTCACTTCTTTCTGATGTGGGACGATAGCACGCTCATTCACAACACACTTTTGCTGAGTGTCCCGCATTAGTTGCTGATGCAGCGAAAAATAAAGGGATAGGATATTAGAATCCACCAATCTGTTTTTGATCTCGAATCCACGAGAGGTTCTGGAATCCACCAAGAATTGAGATAAACTCAAAGGGTTTTTATAAAATCAAGGTTATCAAATACGACTGATAGAGACTCCTTATATAGAAGCAAACAAACCTTATGACAACTAACAATGAAACCTAAAAACCTATGGATTAAAATAAAATAAAGTCTAAAACAAATTAATTAAAACAAAACAAAACAAAATAATAAAAATAAAACTCGAAAAATAATTAAAACAGTTTTCTGAAAGCCTAACGAATTTAGATATTCGTAAATAATTAGCCACGATCAAACGGTTCTCCAATCTTTATTTTCCGTCGGAAAGCGATCCCCCTTCGTTCTACATCAGTTGTTTGTTGGTTTATTATTTCTTTAGAGGTAAGGGACCCTATTAGTCCTACTGGCCTCTACACAACTCCGACAAAGACATAAGCCGAGATGAAGCATAGTGAATTGGGTTAGCTATTGCCCAAGTTCAGAGCTCACTTGCTAACACAAATATATGAGGTGGATAGCCTAGTAATCTAGGGAAAAAATGTACAACTGATATCATACAAAATAGTCTGGTGTCTATTGAGAGAATTTGCATGACGAAAGGAAGAGGGGGAGGCAACCCCTAACAGAACTTGAGATGGCGTTCAAACGTTAGTAGATCCGGGAAGAACTCGAATTACTTGTATTGCTTTACATGATGAATGTCCAATGCAGCCTTCACCGTTTCACATCTGCTTAAGAGAAGCAAAGAGAGATGGAGAGTGAGAAGTTCATATTGGTATGAAAAAGTTCATATGCATATGAAAGCCCTTTGGTACCAAAACTACTACCTGTAATAAGCACATATGTTAACTCAATTGAGCGAAGATGAACTTCAATCCACCCTGATTTCAGTCGGTTGACTTCCTTGATGATGACTGAGTAATGAACACCTATTTCATTTTTTTCTTTACTAAAAATACATTGTTGCAAATTTCAAATCCCAGTCACCATTATACAACAGCCCAAAGCCACAACCCATGAAAACCCCAGCAAGAACACATCGACTTATCTAAAGAACTACAATGAGATACAAGCAGGCAAAAGACGTGAATTTCCCCATTCTTGTCCTTTAAGCCAAAATTCTGGATTGTGAACAGCAGGGAAGGTCAGTGACCTCTCAAATCTTCTCCCTGCTCGTGCCTTAACGTAAGTACAAGTTTAGGTGCCACCATTAGAGCAGCAAAACACAGTGACTGCCTCTTCCTTAACGAGGTCCTCTTTTCCGACTTAGAATCTCCTGTTCTTTTAGTCTATGCTGAAACCTTGCGAGGCGCGCTTGGAGACTCACCAGACTAGCTGCCTTACGAGAAAGCACAAAGCTCAACTGAGTCACGTAGTTGTCTATGAGGCTCCCTGGTCTGTCCACTTCTGCCAACAGTTTCATTTCCTGGTCAATAAGACAAAAGCAGATTAACATATGTACCCAAAAATACATCATCAGCACAACAAGGCAGGTAAACGTGGCAGGCATAGAGAAAATTTGGCATTTATAAAAATGCCAACTCTTTTATCAACTAAAACCAGGCTCAAATCAAGGACCTCCACCGATTAACATATGTACCCAAAAATACATCATCAGCACAACAAGGCAGGTAAACATGGCAGGCATAGAGAAAATTTGGCATTTATAAAAATGCCAACTCTTTTATCAACTAAAACCAGGCTCAAATCAAGGACCTCCACCCCCATAAGAGAAGTTCAGGCCTGTGCAGTTTGTTTAATCTGCCCCACAAAAGGAACCGGGACCTATTCATTCAAAGTTCATGAACAGCCAAAAGCATCAAAATAACAGGAAGAAGTCAAGATATAACAGCATAAAGGAAGAAACATTTTACTTACTTCACGAACTATTTCCATTGTATCCTCAATTTCTTTTCGGTGGGCAGCAATTAGGGCCTCTTCTTCCTAAAACAATCCAATGAGCCCAAGAAATTAACAAGGGGTTCACAAAAAATTACAACACAATTACAATGAATGAAGCCAAGTAGTTTACCAACCTCAAGAATTGCATTGATATTCCCATCAGGAACTTCAGGCTCAGACTGTCTAGATCCAACATTGCTTGTGTTAAAATTACCAGTATTCGGCTGCATAGAGCTGGTGGTGGACAGATCATAACCACTTCCTTTCTTCAGCCAGTTGCCTAACTTTTCTGATTTTTCATCTTTAGTTAGTTTCCGGCGAGGTGGTGATACCTTTTGCACTTTTTCTTCTGCATCAACTGAATTTTGAGAATGATACGACATCTTCTGACTGTAAGAATCACTGTAAGAATTATTCCCTTCAAACCTATCCCTATCTATTGAACTAGAAGTTATCCCTTTTCCTTCTTGAATACTGATGGGATTACTTGATGAATTTGCAGGACGCTTCTCAAAATCAGGTGTAGGGATATATGAAATACTTTCTTTCTCTGCAGCTCTTCTGTCTGTATCAGCTGGTTTAACTTCTTGGCGTTGATCATGGATATATGAAAAGCTATCTTTTTCTAATACTCTTCTACCTGTATCAGTTATTCTAACTTCTTGACGTTGTTCATGGATATCCTCTACACCAGCAGAAGCTAGAGTAGATGATGATGAAGAAAAATCCTTATTAGTTAGAGGATATGAATTTGCAGGTTGATCCTTCCGAGAATTGCCACCTTTCGAAAGACTTTTGACCCTGTTCATTAAAAAATCATTTTTTTTAGTTTGTAACAGAAATGACAAATATTAAGTGTATGCTCGCATGACCCAATCGGACATTTTTTTAGTAAAGTAATTAGATTTGTTTCAAGATAGCATAAACCATACCTATCAGCATATCTCAAAGTATTCAGTGTATGCTCGCATGACCCTGCATTTGGAGATATACAAGATATCATTACTGTCCTTGAATTTCCGACAAAAGAGTCACGAAGCACTTCCGTGAGTTTGCTTCCCCGAAAAGGTATATGGATCTGGTCATTGTCCAGAGCACGAATGCACTCCTTTAGAGCCAAAAGGCTCTTGTTGATTTCTGCTCCCTCAATTCTGCAATTTATTCGAGAAATTGTAATCTTCAGTATGACGGTACCAAACTACCAATACAAGTAAAAGAATAATCATGATGAAAAATGTACAGCTAAAAAAAAGGGACACAGAGAAGTCTTATCAATCATTGTGTATCTAGTATGAACCAGAAGTTTCATCTACCTGCCTATCCCTTCGGAGTTAAGTTCAATAACCGAGGTAATACAAAAAAGTAAAAAACAATTCACTTAGAAATCAGTTACAAAAAGGGAAGAGATTACCAAATGACAAAATCGTTGTAAAACAGAAGAGGATTACCTTGTTTGTCGGTCATTATCAGTGGTGTCAGCACCTCTTTCACTACCAGCTAGATCAATAAAAGAAATCTTTCCCACAACCTTCCCACTTCTGGGTTCATTTACATCAATATGGATCCGGCCCCTGGAATCTTTTACCTCAGTGTGCTTTTTAACCACAAGTTGTAAAATAGCATGTGACCTAGAAGACTCCTCATTAGCACCAGTTGACCCAGTACTTCTAGTAGCATTCCCCCTCTCAATATATTCTTTAACAATCTGTACATCTGACACCTCAAACTCTTGCAGTCCAACAATGCAAACTTGTTGACGTCCATCTTCTCTCATACAAAGTTTCCTTTAACAAATGAAATCACATACTTCAGAACAAAACCACAGGCTACTGCAGCAGACAGGAATAACAGAATAATCTAATTGTGGTAGACAAAGAATAAGAGTATTCATGAGACCAAGAGACATACTTCCGCTCGCTGAGAAGATCAAAGAGCTTTCCACCATAGATCTCAAAGTAGCTAAGCCATAATTTGAATCTCTGGTTACGGTAAACTGGCTGGTGCAACAATCTGACAAGATCTTTAGCAGCTCTGATAGGTAACGGTTGCATTGTGAATGTCTTGCCACTACCTGAGTCAAATCTTATTAGAATATTGAATAATACAATGGGTGTTTATTCTTTATAGAAAATGAGATACAAGGCAACAGGTAAAACAACAAATTAAGTACATATGAGTTCCAGATATTTGTACGTGAAAAGAACGAAAATTTAACGAGGATAAAACTGATCACAACATAGACTACAACAAATTAAGTACATATGAGTTCCAGATATTTGTACGTGAAAAGAACGAAAATTTAACGAGGATAAAACTGATCACAACATAGACTATTATAAGTAAAGATCATAAACAGCACCTACCTGTCTGCCCATAAGCAAAACATGTAGCCTTTGTTCGCTCAAAAATGAGGGGAATAATTGGCTCTACAGTGGCCCAATATACCTGTTACAGAAATCATTTCAAGTTATCAGACCTCTTTTATTAAATAATCGAAAGGAAACACGCACACAATTTTCACATGAGTGACTTCATATGAAAATCAAACGAACAATAAATCAAGATTTACAGACTACCCAGGTGAACAAGATATCCAATCTCTACCAAGAAGATCTTACCTCATCATTGCGAACATGCTCATCCAGAACCGCATCAAAACAGAACTCATGCTTCTCCACATATGCAGTCAAGTCTACCTATGACATGACAAAGATACAACTTCAACTTCCATGATGCAGTTCAACTAGAAGGTTGTAGGATCTACTGAGCTAAGAACAAACCTTCACTTTAGGTTCATGAACTGTCAGATAAGACTTGTCATACACAGTGACAATATCATCCTCCTTCCGAGAAAGTTCCTTCTTGTTTAAAGGCCTTTTGCGTACCTATTATGACCGTAAGAACAAAAATACTTCAAAAACTTCATAACAAATAATACGCATTGATAATCTATCAGTATCTCCAAAAGTCCAAAACATACAAAAGGAGCCAATGACAATAGTGGAATACGAATCATAAACATTAATACAAAAAAGGACCAAGTAATCAATAACATAATTTATCCACTACTACATACCACAACTTTAATTTTGGCCACATTATTTTCCCGTGTGCTCTCCTTCTCATTCTGCACTAATGGAACTGATACATCTTGTCCAGGTAGCACACTTTGCTGTCCACCACTTGTCAAGTTCAATTCATCTTCGAAAGCTTTCATACCACCAGGCATGAACGGCGATGGCTCAAAAGGTTCGGACATAACATGCTGAACATGAAAACAACACAGCACCTCATTATCAAAGAGAGAAAACAAAAATGGATATGAAACGTATCCAATGGACAGATAAGGTAGTCTGAAATTTCTTATGACTCGGGAACAAGGAAAGAATAGAAATTAGAGTAACAGAACTAAATAAAAGCCAACTCCTCTCCATCCCAGAGACTAGAAAAACAAATGACAGACTAATAATGTATATTACACGAAAACAATATTTGACGTCAACAAGCAAATCTAAACATATAATGGAGCCTTACTTGGCTTAATAATCTAATATTATAAAGAAAAAAAAAGATAAGTTGTCCAAAATAAAGTAAATTTAGAAGCCAATTCACAACTAATAACATATAGAAGCTTTAACCAGCAGTCCAAGTATATCAATCTAAATGTTGCCTACTCATACATATAGAATTTTCTTACTTGACAAAATCTACTTCTGGATTTCTAATTTTCTATTATTTAATGGAATGCCATAAACAAAATTCAGAATCCAACAGACATCTATCCAACAGACATCTATCTACTATAAGAATTTCCAGGGCACCACTCAACTAGGTTCTGTTTTCACATAAACTAATTTATGTCTTATGACTTACCACTTACTAACTTCTTATTGAACCCAACATCTGGTTTGACATAAATATACGAAATCTATACTTGGTTTCTAACTTAATCAGGTACATTGGCTCATTCAACTTGGGTCATTGATTCAGACAATATTATTTTAAGAATGAGGTGAAATAGCCAACGATCCCTAGGCGCATCAAGTGAGATATCACCAAATAAATGGGACCTTGTAGGCGAATTTCAGCAAGAGATAGTAATGACTGAATGGCATAAATAATCTATCTGGTGTTTAAGAGTAGACAGTAGGCAAGAAACAAATAGGATTGGTTTCTGTCATTAATAGAAACAAATTCATGTAGAACTTTCCACCTAAGATGACCGCAGGACAACATTAAGATTGGTTGTTCACACCATACCTCAGAAAGAAGCTCTGTATCATCCATTGCATGAAGATCCAACAGCCCAGCTCCGAAATCTCCCCTGAAGTCCGGAGAGTGAAAACCCTCCGATGCAGGCCCTCCAGATGTTTGGGCAGTAGGTGTGTACGGCTCTGAACCGGACTCCCCATTGAAATTCAGGTTCCGCATTAATTTGAACAGCCTCTGCTTCTCTTCAGCCGATTGTGCTCCGTAACCCTACAACAACCAATGCTAAATCCTCTCATGCATTCAAACCCAGCATATATAAACAGCAATAGAGCAACCTATGTTTACCTGCACGAGAAGGTTAGGGAGGAGGCGGTTATCAATGGCGGTGGAAGCCAGCGGTGAGGCCAGATGCTGGAGGCCGGCGGACTGGAGCCAGCGGGCCATGACGGCGTCACCGGCATCATCGTAAGTGGGACCCGCATTGCCGGCAGGGTGGTCATACAGAGCAGTGGCCGCGGCGGCATTGCTCTGCTGCATCTGCCCACCCATGTGGCGCTGCGACCTCCTTTGAGGAGCCAATTTTCAAGATTTAATTTTCAACAACCGCTTCACATCCACATACAAATTAAACAATTAATCACCAAAACCCACAAAAATATGATTCAAAATGAAATTGAAAAATTTAAAATCCAATCTGGGTTGGATTATATTCTACTCACGAGGTTTGGAAAGCTTGAAATTAAGAGCAGAGCATGAAAGAAACCCCACACGAAAATGGGATTCAGAAACCCAATTAAAATCTGGAAATTCCAATCAAAACCCGATTATCAAAATCTGAAATTTTAGACACCGAGCAATGTAGAAAAACCAAACAATCGCTTACATTTCCGATTATAGCCTTCAAGAAAAAACCCAGAATGAACCAAAGATCGTGACTTTTTGGAACCGATCAAAGCAGAATGAGGGATCAGATCTGGAAAAGCGAAAACCCTAATTTGGATTGAAATTTGGAAAAGAAGAGATGAAAATGAAAATGGGATTGGAGATTATGGCAGGGGCTCCACGGTAGATACAAGAGAGAAATGGTTACTTGGATTATAAAATAAACTTGTTATTTTGGTAAAGATTGTAAATTTTGAAGAAAAAATTACTAAACGGCTATTTTCATTTTGGCGGAAAAGGACGGGTTTGTCCTTGCGTCGGTTTCTAATTTTCGGATGCGTCGTTTCGGTTTCGAGGGAATGGAGGATTGAGAGTCGTTGATGACAGACGGGGGAGGAGTTTGGCTTGAGGTCATTCAAGGCTATGTTTGGTTATTGGTGTAAAACTAAACAAACTTAGTGTCCTTTATTATTGGTGAAAATCTTATATGCTTTCGTAACGAAAGAAAAATAAAATATATAATACACATCATTCTCGTAAGAAGTTAGAAGGTACAAAAATACATGCATCTTTAAAAATATTCACCTCTTTCAGTGGCGTAGTCAGAAGTTGTAATTAACAGAGACAAACCCAAAATAGCTAATGCGTATTTCTAAGTTAATTTGGATTACAAATAATTTATACCAATTTTAGTCGGTAATACTTTTACCTTGATTCATAATTGTCGACATATGAGGTTTATGTGAATATGATTTTCACGAAATTACTTAATTTATCTCTTCCCGCGGTTTAGAGTTTCTATACCTTTCATATTGGTTTGTATATTATTGTTATTTTTAGCTCTACTTTATTTATACTTTATAATTGTATGACATAATTTTTAAAAATATAAAAATATTATACTAAATGAAAAAAAAGATAAAATCATGCATTTAATGAACCAATAAAAAATAAATAACATTATTATGATTTATTAAACTTAATTAGAAAAATTATTATGGTATAATTATATAATAAACATTTAAAATTTAATTAAATAAAAAATATGAGAGGTGGCAATTGCACCCTCTCCCTACACCCTTGCCCCTCTCAAATTCAATTGTATGTGTTGTCGCCACCATTCAATCAACTATAAGACCTTTTGTTGCTTTAGCTCCTTCATACCACTCGTGTTATAAGATGAATCCCTTCCTGCTAATTTGCCAAAAGCTCAACTTTGATGTATCAGTGATCAATAACAAGAATGCATATACAAGTTTTATCATCAATATATCATGAATGCTACCATGTCCAGTTAGGTCTGGACCTGAAATTTTCAAACCTGAGTCGAACTTTTAAAAATGAGCCCTTAAACTATAGTATTTATTTAAATTTATTTTATCTTTTTTAAAAAAATCATGAACTAAATCTATAAATTCAAAATCTAACGACATAAAACATTAGAAATTTTTTTATACTTACTTACCCTACTCATTTTTTCTAAAATAGTAACTAATGATTGTAATATAATGTTTGTTTTTTACTAAACTAATGTGATCACACAATGAAAAAAAATTTGGGTCCTTAAAGTTCAGAACCCTGAGTCCATCGACTTTTGAGACTCTATTCAGATACGGGTCTGAGTCCAGTTGCAAAATGCAATGCAGTTCAAGATGGCTTTTATCATGCTCTTTGCAACAACGGTTGAAAAGTTCGTGTTGAAAGGATATATAGCCAAGCTAACCATAGACTCGATCAATCAAGTCTGCGCTCCCCTTTTCAGAATTTGATCCCTTATTAAAGGCATTCAAAACCTAGGGTTCAAATTTGAAGAAATAAGTTTCAAGCATGTTCCTCGCAGGGCCGACCCCGAAGGGTGCAAGTTGAAACGGCCGCCTCAGGCCACGAGTCTTCGAGGGGCATCTGATGGGTTTTTTTTTAGTTTTTGTATGACAAAATATTTTTGAAGTATTGTCCTCACATTAGCATGAAATGTGTGAACTAGTGCAGCGATAATACTGGTAGGTGGCTCTTGACAGCTCCTTGGTTCAAATCATACCAACTTCCCCTTTTTCTTCTCCTTTTTAACCATTTTTTCCATGGGATTCTTTTTACCCATATTTGGTGTTCATTTATTTTATTTGGTATTCATCTATTTTGTTTCTTTTTCGATGCAAAAGATTATACCAAACACCTTGTTTTTTTGTTCTTTTCATTTTCATGATTAATGTATTGGGTTAATTTAATCATTTTATTTTATTTGAAAAATAAATAAATTATACAAATACATAAGTGACATATAAAAAAGGTTTGTTCAATTACATTTTTTCTTGGATTCTTTTGTATTTGGTATTCATCTATTTTGTTTCTTTTTCGATGCAAAAGATTATAGCAAACACCGTACCTTGTTTTTTTTTGTTCTTTTCATTTTCATGATTAATGTACAGTATAACCTCGATAAATGAATGTTCGATAAATTAATAATTTCGCTTAAGTAATAATTTTCTCCGGGCCTGACTCGGGACTAGTTCATATTACTAGGTTTCTCGCTAAATGCATAAGATAATATTTTTTTATTTCCTTTAGGTCCCAGCAAATATATAAAATAATAATTAATTAATAAAATAATTAAAAATACTATAAAATATAATAATAATAATAGATAAATACATAAAAATAAGTGTAAATAATGTTCTTTATACAAAATAAGAAAACTTATAACAATCTTTACTTTCTCAATTTAGTTACTCCTAAAGTATTCATCTATGGTTCTTTGCTTTTTTCTTATATCTAAACCAAATTGAACCCTATCCTTAATTTTTTGTAAGATATGCACTAGATTAGCTATGTCTTTCTCATTTTATAGCAATTCAAAGTTACCGCTGCCTGAAATGCTATTTGGAAGAAACTTACGGAAGTGCACAATTATTATCTGGATCATGTTCATCTTCAGTAGTCGGGTTCATGACTCCATCAATGATTTCTTCATCAGTAGGTGATTCCATCACCGTCTCATTTTCACTAAGATAATTTAGAATATCTCCTATACTTGCACAATGCTCTCCTCATCTCATCGGTTAGTGTCGATTTTTTTCACTCCTTTCAAATGAGACTCCATGGATAAATAATGTTGAAATAATATTACCAAGCTTCTATGTAGCTTTCTTTATTTTCCATGTAATTAGAGTCTTTTATAGGCATTACATTGCCCCGAACTTGGAAAGTATATAAATGTAATACGACTAGGAATCCAGTTAGAAATAGATAAGATAATCAAACTAGACTAAGTTATTTAATTCAACTAGGAATAACAACAAAACCTTCGATGAATGAATAAATTATTCATTTATCAATAATATAATAACCCCTCTTAAGTAATCATTTTGTCTGGTCCTGACTTTATTCATTTATAGAGGTTTTACTGTATTGAGTTAATTTAATCATTTGATTTAAAAATAAATAAATTATACAAATACATAAGTGACATATGAAAAAGGTTTGTTCGATTTATGTGATTTATTAAGAGGAAACATTTTTTTGTTCGTCTCAAGCCTCCGAAATGTCATGACCGGCCCTGGTTCCTCGTGAAGCCAATTTTGTTGTATACATATGTGATTACTAAATTTAGGTAAAGTTTTGATTGGTGTAGATATTTCCGGTTGCAGCTTTGTTTATCTTTATTTTGAAGTTAATCCAAAATTTTGGTCCGTTTTTATTCATAAAGAATTAAAAGCGTAACATGTAATTTAACGCTCGTTTGCGTGAAAATTTTGCTTTGGTGCTTATACTCATTCATCATTGTCATTGATACATAATCAAAATCAACCATCTATTGAGAACATGTACGAGGACACACCAATAATTAGGCTTGCCATTCGGTCGGTTCGAATCAGTAATGAGTGTTACCAACTTCAAAACTAAAACTTTCGGTAATGAAATTTGACTACCAAAAACCAACCAACTTTTTCGGTATAAGATAAATCTTACCAAATTCGGTATTTCGGTTTTTCAGTATTACCAAACTTTACAACAAATATATTTTCTGAATATAACGAAACAATAAAGAAAACAATTTTTTTTTGAAAATATAGTCATTGAAACCATAACGTGCCTACTAAAATGATGTAACTTGTTTAGTATGTTAATTATATACAAATGTACATCTTTATGAACCAACCGTATAGAGTATGTAAAATTTCTAAAAATAATATTAAATAGGATATGATCAATATGTTAAAAAATAACTATTGTAGAAAAATCACATATTGCCTGTAATGTTTGGATCTTGATCAAATCAGTTAACATTATTTATTGTTATGATTCCCCATAGGGAGCCATTTCATTGTGATGTAAATTTCTCAATATTTTTACACCGAAGCATTACTTCTCATTCATATGAGAGGCTATGAGTGGAAGTGCTTGCTAATCCCAAGTGCAGGAGTCGCGTAGTAGTATAGACTCGAAGTTCGAGTGTTGTTTTCCACTGAGAGCAAAGTAAAGTACACAAAATTGTAAGTACTGAAATAGAAAACAAATGAATGAGTTTAATTTGAGAGATAGTTCAATTATGAGAAACACTAAAGTTCAGGGTTCCACCTTAAATCATTTATGCAATTATATTAATTCGACTCTTTCCATTGAAGCTTATTCAATAAAATTGACTCTAGAGATAAATTCAATGAATACCGTTGATATTCATAAACCAAATAATCTCATGGGAATTTCTCAAGCATAACCTGTACCTATAGCAACAACCTATCAAGATATAATGCCACAAGAAATTATCAATCCACCTGCTTAATACTATATATCGAAAGCATGAATATTTTTACTAAACAATAGGATAAGCATGACTGAACCTATGAATTAGATTATCAAATACTCATCAATCAAACTAAAAATAAAAACAGAAATTAACATTGAACAACCAAAAACTGAATTTGTATTGAAGTTTATTGTCGAATCAAACAAATAAAAATTACATAAGTAATCCAAGGGTTCACCCATAGCCTTAGCTAGGAGATTAGTTCTCCATAATAGAAATTAAAAAGTAATAAAAATTGGAATTTTGCAGGAAAAATCCTGTTTCGGTAAAGGGGAGAGGAGGTCCAGAAGAAGAGAAGAAGAGCAGGAAGGAGGGGACAGCCGCCGAATAAGAAAAAGAGCGAGGAAGAGAGAGAAAGAAAAAAAGAGAGAAGATGACGGGAAAGAGAGAAGAGAGAGAGAGAGAGGGGTTGAGTCTGCCGAAAAGAATAGAAGCAAAAGTGAAAGATAAAAAAGTGAAGGAAGAGAGAAGAAAAAAGTGAAGGGAGAGAGATGAAAAAAAGTGAAGGGAGAGAGAGAAGAGAGGGGACTAGCCGAGAAGAAGAAAAAAGAATGAAGGAAAGAGAGAGAGAGAGAGGAAGAGAAGGAAGAGAGTCGGCCGAAAAGAAGGAAGAAAAGGATGAGAAAATTGAAGGAAAAGAGAGAGAAAAAGAGAAGTCTCACCCTGACGGCTCCCAAAAATATCTCTCTTCCCCGCTAACCTTTTTAGGATTAGAAAATATGGTTTTAGAAGGATAAGGGGGTGGCCCACGTGAGAACATGTCTCTCACTTCCTTAATCGTATCAATTACTAGGTTGACCAAAGTCAAACTAACCACCATCAGCTAATACACGTTCGGCAACTCTTTTGGGTTTCTAACTGGTTTGATCCATCACTTAGACATCAAACCTACAAATTCAAGCATATGAGATAATTAGATCAATTTAGGTCAATAAAATATCAAATAGTTGAGTAATGACAGAGATATAATATACAATTTAGACCACTTATCACACCCCCAACTAGCTTATTACTAGTCCCTAGCAATTAATAGCGACTCAAGACTACAAACAAAATAAAATGAGAAAACAACTCTAATGCCCTAAACAACTTGTCTCAGCAATTCCTTGCTATCATAGCATCAAGAATAACACTCAACTAAAAATCAAGCTTACATTCGAGAGTTAATAAAGACTCAAGTTCAATATAGCACAAGTAAGACTTGAAAGAGAACAATAGTGATGTTTAAAGCTCAACAAGCCTTGGACAAGAACAATTCAATTCTCACAGGATATGCACTTATTTTTCACACAGATTTTATGGCTCAATCACTCAAAAATTGTATGCAAGAGAATATGTTTTGAGACATCAAGAAGCTTGCTCAAATGACAACCTCATGGAAGAATATGACAACCTCATGGAAAAATATAATTAACATGCTCAAATGGACTTACTATATGCTCAACTCTTGTGAATAACTTCACAGATCACAGGTTGCCTATTTTAAGGATCGAGAGGAACTTCAAAAGGTATCATATGGGGCTAAGCTAGGGGTATGAAATGAAGGGTAAGAAATCATAAAAGATCCTAAAGACCTAGAAGAGCATTTACAAACCACTTTATGTCTCCATACCAAGGGCCAAATTTCATCTAGTTGGGCCTACACGTCATTCCAAACATTGTGAAAAAGAACAAAGACCAGATATTCAGTTTTGGGCCTTCGAACATAAACAAAACTCTTAATTCACAAACAAAAGACTTAATCCACTTTTTTTCTTTTCTTTGCCATTTTCTTTGATGTATATTTTTTTTTGAATTTACGGCTCATTTTTGTTTTGGACAAGTCACCTTCCCCATAGTTGTTTCCTTATCATCCTTCCATCCCAATACAGATACATCACATGATCATGCTCTACTAGGCCCTAAGGACAAAGGTATATGCATTCCTGTACTAAGCTCAAGGTGTAGATTTATATGGGTGATGAAAAAAAGGTTTAACATAGGCTCAAAGGGGTTCAACTACGGGATGTGTTGTGCACACAAATAGGGATGCAAATATATTTCGCATTGGTGATAATCCTAAAAAGTTCTTCTTTTAATTTCCAAAATCAAGGCATATAGTGACTATAAGTTTCGAAATTCACAAAACCAAGTTCTAGTTAACCTCTATAGTCCATTTAAAAGCTATCGCATGCAATCATAGGAAAAAAATAATGAGGTTACAAGGATGATTGCCAAGAAAATCAGAATTATATCATTTTACTCTCAAATGAAAAAGGCACATAAAAAAGCTCAAAATCTCACGGTTAAGAGTCATATGAATTGAAACTCGTCCTAACATGTTCATATGGTACCAAAGTCTCAAGCCATATCTACTACAAGTACGTCTGTATCATATAAGACTTGATTAACCAAAGACGGTTATGCTCATCATCTCAATTTAATGATAATCTTAAGCCATGATTTCAGAAGATTAATATCATTACAAACTTGGTAAGGGCTCCTATGACACAAAACCAAAAACAAAATAAAAACAAAGATTTTTTTTAAACAAGACTGACAAGTTGCTACCTCCACCCCCTAACTGGAATAAACATTGTCCGCAATGTGATGATCAATAACAAAAGATAACAGACAAGTTATCAAAAGTAAGAGTGAGTAGGAAAGAGTGCACTTGAAAGAATAGATATTTCTGAGCAAGACCCTGCAACTTGTTAGTGACCAAAACAGAAAAAAAAAAAGCAAAATAACACAATATTACAATTTACAAGAAGTGGAGTTGGAGTGCAGCACATCAATCTTCATAAACAGGATTTTCTAGAGAGATGGTTTCATCCTCTAGAACAATATTCTCCAAAAATGGTTTCAAACGCTGCCTATTAACTTTAAACACATTACCATTTTTGGGATCCTTACCAAAAGGGAAAACTCTTTTAACCACAAAAGAACCTGTCCATCTAGAACGAAGTTTACCAAGAAACAAATGCAATCTAGACTTATACAAAAGAACTTTTTGACTAGGTTCAAAAGTTTTCCTCAGAATTTTCTTATCATAAAAAATTTTCATTCATGCTTTGTAAATCCTAGAATTTTCATATGCTTCATTTCGAATCTCTTCTAGCTCGATGAGCTGAAGTTTCCTAAGAGAACTTACAACATTTATACCAAAGTTGAATGTTTTAATAGCCCAGTAAGCTTTGTGTTCCAATTCAACAGGTAAGTGAAAAGGTTTTTCATATATTAATCTATACGGGGACATGCCAACTGGGGATTTATAAGCTGTACGGTAAGCCCAAAGTGCATCATTTAATCTTAAAGACCAGTCTTTACGGTTTGGGTTTATAGTTTTTTTTTTAAATTTGTTTAATCTCTCTATTAGCAAGTTCAACCTGTCCACTAGTCTGTGAGTGATATGGGGTAGCTACCTTAAGAGTAACTCAATATTTCTTCATCAAGGCCTCAAAAAGCTTATTACAGAAGTGTTTACCCCCATCACTGATAATAGTCTGTGGTGTCTCATATCTAGATAAAATATTTTCTTTCAAAAATTTCAAAACAGTTTTATGATCATATTTCTGACAAGAAACGGCTTCAGTCCATCTAGAAATATAATCAATACCAACCAAGATGTACATATATCCAAATGATGTAGGAAACGGACCCATAAAGTCAATGCCCAAACAATCAAATATTTCAATGACCAAAATGGGATTCAAAGGCATCATATCTGTACGAGCTAATCCCAAGTGCAGGAGTCGCGTAGTAGTATAGACTCGAAGTTCGAGTGTCGTTTCCACCGAGAGCAAAGTAAAGTACACAAAATTGTAAGTACTGAAATAGAAAACAAATGAATGAGTTTAATTTGAGAGATAGTTCAATTATGAGAAACACTAAAGTTCAGGGTTCCACCTTAAATCATTTATGCAATTATATTAATTTGACTCTTTCTATTGAAGCTTATTCAATAAAATTGACTCTAGAGATAAATTCAATCAATACCGTTGATATTCATAAACCAAATAATCTCATGGGAATTTCTCAAGCATAACCTGTACCTATGGCAACAACCTATCAAGATATAATTCCACAAGAAATTATCAATCCACCTGCTTAATACTATATATCGAAAGCATGAATATTTTTACCGTTAATACTATATATCGAAAGCATGAATATATTTACTAAACAATAGGATAAGCATGACTGAACCTATGAATTAGATTATCAAATACTCATCAATCAAACTAAAAAGTAAAAACAGAAATTAACATTGAACAACCAAAAACTGAATTTGCATTGAAGTTTATTGTCGAATCAAACAAATAAAAATTACATAAGTAATCCAAGGGTTCACCCCTAGCCTTAGCTAGGAGATTAGTTCTCCATAATAGAAATTAAAAAGTAATAAAAATTGGGGTTTGCAGGAAAAATCCTGTTTCGGTAAAGGGGAGAGGAGGTCCAGAAGAAGAGAAGAAGAGCAGGAGGGAGGGGACAGCCGCTGAATAAGAAAAATAACGGGGAAGAGAGAGAAAGAAAAAAAAAGGCGATGGGAGAGAGAGAAGAGAGAGAGGGGTTGAGTTTGCCGAAAAGAAGAGAAGCAAAAGTGAAAAAAAGTGAAGGAAGAGAGAAGAAAAAAGTGAGAGAAGAAAAAAAATGAAGGGAGAGAGAAGAAAAAAAGTGAAGGGAGAGAGATGAAAAAAAGTGAAGGGGACCAGCCGGGAAGAAGAAAAAAGAATGAAGGAAAAAGAGAAAAGAGATAGAGAGAAAGAAAAGGAAGAGAGTCGGCCGAAAAGAAGGAAGAAAAGTCAAGAAAAAGAAAGAAAGCGGGAGGGTCTGCCGACAAGATGAAATAAACCAAATTGAACCCTATCCTTAATTTTTTGTAAGATATGCACTAGATTAGCTACGTCTTTCTCATTTTATAGCAATTCAAAGTTACCGCTGCCTGAAATGCTATTTGGAAGAAACTTACGGAAGTGCACAATTATTATCTGGATCATGTTCATCTTCAGTAGTCGGGTTCATGACTCCATCAATGATTTCTTCATCAGTAGGTGATTCCATCACCGTCTCATTTTCACTAAGATAATTTAGAATATCTCCTATACTTGCACAATGCTCTCCTCATCTCATCGGTTAGTGTCGATTTTTTTCACTCCTTTCAAATGAGACTCCATGGATAAATAATGTTGAAATAATATTACCAAGCTTCTATGTAGCTTTCTTTATTTTCCATGTAATTAGAGTCTTTTATAGGCATTACATTGCCCCGAACTTGGAAAGTATATAAATGTAATACGACTAGGAATCCAGTTAGAAATAGATAAGATAATCAAACTAGACTAAGTTATTTAATTCAACTAGGAATAACAACAAAACCTTCGATGAATGAATAAATTATTCATTTATCAATAATATAATAACCCCTCTTAAGTAATCATTTTGTCTGGTCCCGACTTTATTCATTTATAGAGGTTTTACTGTATTGAGTTAATTTAATCATTTGATTTAAAAATAAATAAATTATACAAATACATAAGTGACATATGAAAAAGGTTTGTTCGATTTATGTGATTTATTAAGAGGAAACATTTTTTTGTTCGTCTCAAGCCTCCGAAATGTCATGACCGGCCCTGGTTCCTCGTGAAGCCAATTTTGTTGTATACATATGTGATTACTAAATTTAGGTAAAGTTTTGATTGGTGTAGATATTTCCGGTTGCAGCTTTGTTTATCTTTATTTTGAAGTTAATCCAAAATTTTGGTCCGTTTTTATTCATAAAGAATTAAAAGCGTAACATGTAATTTAACGCTCGTTTGCGTGAAAATTTTGCTTTGGTGCTTATACTCATTCATCATTGTCATTGATACATAATCAAAATCAACCATCTATTGAGAACATGTACGAGGACACACCAATAACTAGGCTTGCCATTCGGTCGGTTCGAATCAGTAATGAGTGTTACCAACTTCAAAACTAAAACTTTCGGTAATGAAATTTGACTACCAAAAACCAACCAACTTTTTCGGTATGAGATAAATCTTACCAAATTTGGTATTTCGGTTTTCAGTATTACCAAACTTTACAACAAATATATTTTCTGAATATAACGAAACAATAAAGAAAACAATTTTTTTTTGAAAATATAGTCATTGAAACCATAACGTGCCTACTAAAATGGTGTAACTTGTTTAGTATGTTAATTATATACAAATGTACATCTTTATGAACCAACCGTATAGAGTATGCAAAATTTCTGAAAATAATATTAAATAGGATATGATCAATATGTTAAAAAATAACTATGGTAGAAAAATCACATATTGCCTGTAATGTTTGGATCTTGATCAAATCAGTTAACATTATTTATTGTTATGATTCCCCATAGGGAGCCATTTCATTGTGATGTAAATTTCTCAATATTTTTACACCGAAGCATTACTTCTCATTCATATGAGAGGCTATGAGTGGAAGTGCTTGCTAATCCCAAGTGCAGGAGTCGTGTAGTAGTATAGACTCGAAGTTCGAGTGTCGTTTTCCACTGAGAGCAAAGTAAAGTACACAAAATTGTAAGTACTGAAATAGAAAACAAATGAATGAGTTTAATTTGAGAGACTGTTCTGTTTTATGTGTCTTACAAGACGATAGAATGACAGATTTTAAGAAAAGTCTGTTATGAACAGTAGAAGCTTCTTTGTGCAAACAACTTGCATACTTCAATGTTTTTCCAAACTTCACCACACATCTCAGAGATGCAGCACACTGTCTAAGATTGGGAATCAAGATAAATGAAATTTTCATGAAGAAAGGGATGATGGAGCTTACGATAGATTATAGAATCTATTATAAGCTGATGAGCTCGAATTTAATCCTAAACACCAGATTTCTCAATAGTCCTGGGATTACAACAACAATCCTGACCAATCTAAGAAATCATGCTGAACAGAAGCATGTCATAAAATGGCATGAAGTAACATTCCTAAGAGAATGAAATCTAACACCTCCAGCTAGACAGGTAGACAATACCAATGCTTCCATCTATAAAGACATGAGAGGAAAATAAGCTTACAATTTTATAGGCATTCATTCGCTATCTATGAAGAAGGTAGTACTTCTGGAATCAAGCCAACTTCTTGTCTTGAAGAATCTTTCAAGGAAGAAGATGCTAAAAGACCTATGATGATACTAAAGTCCGAAGAACTGAAGAGTTTGTATGAACAAGCAGAAATTTGTGAATCTACGGAAGAGCTTGAAAGGATCATAGAAAAATTTCTCATGTTCAACTAAGAAAAAACAAAAGGAAGATTCTTCCTTATCAAGCAATAAATGAAGAACCAAGCGAATCCTCGATAATGGAAACCAAAAAAAATCCTCAAGGAAGCACTGTAGTTCAGAACATCACGAACTACCCCAATAAGATCATTCGAGAAATTAAGATTAAACTTCCTAAAGGACAGACTCTTACAAGGAAACTAGGAGAACAAAATTCACAGAAGTACATCCCTACAAAACCTAAATGGTGTCAATCAGTATCTGAAAGAGGGGTTTATCTTGATCTCGATAGGTTACATCCCTACAGAACCCAAATAAGATTAAACTGAGGAGCTTGTATGATTGACGGGTACTGTAGGGATGTACCCTGTCGAGATCAAGATAAACCCCTTTTTCAAATACTGATTGACCTCATTTGGATTCTGTAGGGATGTATTTCTGAGAACTTTGTTCTCCTACTTTCCATGTAGTAGTCTGTCCTTTAGAAAACTTAATCTTATTTTCTCGAATGATTTTAGTGGGGTAGTTCATGATGTTGTGAACCACAGTACTTCCTTAGGAATATTTTTGGTTTCCATTGTCGAGGATTCATTTGGTTCTTCTTTTGCAGCTTGATAAGGAAGAATCTTTCTTTTGTTTTTTCTTAGTTGGCCCCGGGAAATTTTTTCTATGATCCTTTAAAGCTCTTCCGTAGATTCATAAATTTCTGCTTGTTCATACAAGCTCTTCAGTTCTTCTGACTTTAGCGTCATCATAAGTCTTTTAGCATCTTCTTTCTTAAAAGATTCTTCAAGACAAGAAGTTGGCTTGATTCCAGAAGTACTAGCTACTTCATAGCTAGCGAATGAATGCCTATAAAATTGTAAACTTATTTTTCTTCTCAAGTCTTCATTGATAGAAGCATTAGTATTGTCTACCTGTCTAGCTAGAGGTGTCAAATTTCATTCTCTTGGGAATGTTACTTCATGCCATTTTATGACATGCTTTTGTTCAGTATGATTTCTTAGATTGGTGAGGATTAATGTTGTAATCCCGGGACTATTGAGAAATCTGGTGTTTAGGGTTACATTCGAGCTCATCAGCTTATAATAGATTTTATAATCTATCGCAAGCTCCATCATCCCTTTCTTCATGAAAATTTCATTTTTCTTGATTTACAATCTTAGACAGTGTGTTGAATCTCTGAGATGTGTGGTGAAGTTTGAAAAAGCATTGAAGTATGCAACTTGGTTGCACAAAGAAGCTTATACTGTTCATAACAGACTTTTATTGTATCGTCTTGTAAGACAGATAAAACAGAACAGTCTATATCATTTCTAGCTAAAAGCTTTATTCCTACTTAGACTGCTCAATATGCATGTAGGAATATTTCTTTTGAGATGTTTCACTTACTTCTTTTGGAGTGATTAACCTGATGTCGGTTTCCCCTCTTGTGGCAGGAACTGTCAGTTCAAGAATCTTGAATCTGTGAGAATCCATAAGGAAAGATCCTCTCTTATAGATCTCATTGAGTTTGAATCTAGGAACTGATGCTTCTCGCATGCTAGATTCAATTTCATTATACTTAAATTCTTGAGCGTTGATTAACAGTACATGCATAGTGTTTCTTTTACTGAGTATTCTACTCAGCATCTTCGCATGTCTTCTAGTTAAAGATGTGGATTTTGACAAGGACCATGTAAAGGGTTTAGGATCACTAAACTTAAACTCACTTTCTCCCTTTGGTAAAGGGGATATGATTATTTTACTAGCTACGTTTAGAGCTAGTTGGTTTTCATTGATCTCTTCTCATTCTTGTATCTTCATTTATATCTATGCTTGTTTGCAGTTTTGCTATATTGTTGTTTAATTCTTAGAATTAGTTTTTGAGATCAATACTCATCTCTTAGAGATAAGCGATCTTATAATTCTGTTGATGAATTATTACCTTGATATTATCATGCACTGTCTCTGTAGGAAGGAAAAAGCCTAGAGCTTTATCATCTTCCTGTTTTACTTTTAGTTCAACTTTATGATTCAACCTAATCGGGTTATCAGAGTTTCTAAAAGCTTTTTCAGCGATTCTTGGAAAGATTTTAGCTTAATTGCTTGCTGACGAATGTTGTCAGCGAGATGCTCAGTGCAGACTAACTTCTTTTCAATATCCAATAGATATTGTTTTTCTTTGAGATAATCAAACTTGCCTTCAAGCTTGCCAAATGTTGAACTTATCTCTTTAAGTTGCTTGAACTTGAGATGAAATTTCTCAAGTTGTATTGCGACATTGTCTGAGGTCTTGTTCCTAGATGGATGATCTAGGTATTCAATTAAGCTTGGTCTCGAAGGATCAAGCTCTTAGACTCTGACTTCTTTCTAGAGGTAGACAAGATCTTCGTAGAGCGTATTTAATACTCTACAGATGTACTCTATCGAGTATTGATCTTCTTGAATATGCGTTTAATGAAAACACTTTTGTCACTTATCAGTACATTTTGTAATACAGAATGATTGATAATTTTTTAGTTTGGATTCTTTCTTGTTGGTCAAGAGAAGCCAATTTTGTGGTATAAGCCTTGATAACCTGCTTTTGAGCCAATCAGACTCTGATACCAGCTATGGCGGATTTAACCGAGGTCCAAGACGTTCATAGGAGTTTCATCGTAATCAAAACTTCCTGTAGAACTTTAATTTGTTTTTCAATTCGTTTGATTCTTTGCTGAACTCTGAGGATAAAATCCCAGTAATTTTTTGTTTGCTAGGAAAAATATCTTTATATTTTTTTCAATCTTCTTAGTTTTCCTTTTTCGTCTTGCAATTCTTTGTGAGAAATTTTAGCATAAGCTAATAAATTGAGCCAAGTAGCTATTAAATTTGTTATTGATAATGAAAAATAGCTGTCTACCTTCGAGTAAGAGGATAATTTTATATCTGCAGTATAGTAGATAAAAAAATTCATAAACCTATGTCCACCATGCTCCGTTAAATTTAACAGTAAAACACAAAAAATAAGGTTAAAATGGTAATTTTCTAATAATAACAGAATATTCTTAAAAGAATATTCCTTGCATGTATCTTTTTGATAATAGATTTTAAGTTCAGGTACTAATTTGGTATAAATGAGAGTTAATGGACTACATAAGTAGGTGCACTAAAGTTGAGAGACTATTGGTGAAAATAACAGAAACAAATGAATCTATTGCATTGGGATTACTGACCATGGGCTCTGAAAATGATGAGCTCAGGAGTAGAATAATCACCCAAATGTGCTAAGTTTCCCTATATGTCCCTTACAAGAACTGCAACTGAATTAGTCGTCAGGCCACCCATTCTTAACTTCACCCTATTTGGCATTTGCACTGTTGCACTCCCAGTTAAGACTGGAATTGACCCATCAACCTCTATTATTTTTGTACCTTCATCTGGGTTTTTGGTAGGGATCAAAACCCAGAAGGTCATACTTGTCATTTCCAAGTTCTTTATAGGAAAATACTTGTTTCAATATCAGTATTAACATGTGCGTACATACTTTCCCTTATTTATAAACTTTCACCAATGTAAATCCTAATCTTAGCCGTTCTAAAGTTTAATTAATCAATCAAGATCATATCTGCTAAAAATTAATTTGAAAAAAGATCGTTCGTTTCGTCGAATATATTAATCAAATTGACTGTTGTTCATGAGGTTGCTAACTTTTATCAGAACTGTCAATTTGAGTGTGTGTTAGCGACATTCAGCCAAGTGGCAATCCCTCATTGCTTCTTTTTATAAACCTAAATAATACAAGCTAAATTTGTTTTTAATCTATTTTTTTAATAATAAAATCCAAAACTGTTTTTATTCTATTTTTTTCATCACTACTCTTTAGTGAGAGCGACTCTCTTCCTTTTCTTTTCCATTCCCGCCATCGAGAACATCAATTTTCCGCGTCATTGCTTTAGTGATAAGACAATCTCTCATTGTAACTTAAATTCGACCCGGCAGAGAAAATGCAGCAAAGAAAAGAAAAACTTAGATGGTGATGGCAGGGGACGAAGAGGTAAAGTTTTGTAATTGTTTTGTCTAAGATATTCCCTTTGAACACGTTTTCCTTCATTTTTAGAGGATTGTAAACAATTAGTAGCTTGATAATAGGAAATCTCTTATTATCAAGAGATTTGTTATATCAAGATTTGTTATACATGATTTCTTTCCTTTGTTAGGGATCTTAAAGAATTGATCGCTTGATTATAGGAAATCTCTTATGTATTTCGTTTACGAAATCAATCTATAGCTTGACTAGGTCTGTGTATGGCTATCTTGTTTTTGTTTCCTTATTCTAATTGTTTATGTTTTTGTCATTTATATAGGAAACCCCTGACCCAGATATTGATGTAAACTTAAATGCTGAAAACTGTGATTGAATTTCAGATGATGCTTTCATACATGGACAGAAGAGTGAAACAACCACACCTAACATTGGTATGGAATTTTCTTCACACAAAAATGCAAGATCATATTATTTGAAGTATACAAAATCTATAGGATTTGGTTTTTCTATCCAACACAGTCGCCGATCAAGGGCATATGGAGAATTCATTGATGTGATCTTTACTTGTACAAGGCACGGAAAACATGAGAGTAAGGCCATTAATCCCCATCCAAGTTATAAAATTGGTTGTGAAGCAATTTTACATGTCAGAAAGAAACATGAGAAGTGGATTGTTCAGAATTTTTTCAAGGCACACAACCATGAACTCTTTCCTAATTATGTGCGTTATTATCCATGTCACAGAAACATTTCATCTCTTTACATGAGTACTGCTGATGATTTTCATGCAGTTGGAGTACAAACAAGTAAGATCTTTGCTGCACTGGCCAAACAACATGGGGGATATAAGAATATTGGGTTTACAGAAAAATATCTTAGGAATCATTTTGATAAAGTGCGGCGTTTAGAGCTGAGTGCAGGGGATGCTAATGCTATGCTTGACCTTTTTATGCAAATGCAAGAAGAGAATTCTGAATTCTTTTATGCAATGGACTTAGTTGGATGAGGACCAACGTTTAAGAAATGTTTTTTGGGTTGATGCAAAAGGTCGTGAATATTATAAGACCTTTGAGGATGTTGTTTCTTTTGATACTACAAATATTACAAACAAATACAAGATGTCATTTGCTTCGTTTATTGGTGTGAACAACCATTATTAGTCTACACTACTTGGATGTGCATTGGTTGCATATGAGACTACGTCAATGGTTAATGCAAACATGGCTAAGAGCGATGGGAGGGAAGCCGCCTTGGGCTATATTAACTGATCAAGACAAAGCCATGAAATCAACAATTGCATAGGTATTTCCAAATTCTTGACATCGCTTTTGTTTATGGCATATACTAATGAAAATCCCTCAAAAGATTGGTCAAGTAATCAAAGAAAATGAAGATTTTATGGACGTATTTCATAAATGCATTTACAATTCATGGAGCAGTGAAGAGTTTGAGAAAGGATGGTGGGATATGAGCTCCAAGATGATGAATGGCTTGCATTTTTGTTTGATGATCGTTTATATTGGATTCCTACTTACATGAGAGACACATTTTTTGCGGGAATGACTACAACCCAACGTTTTGAGAGCATCAATTCTTTCTTTGATAAATATGTGGGTATGAAGACTACTTTGAAAGAGTTTGTTTCTCAGTACAATGTGGCTCTACAAGACAGGCAAGAACAAGAAGCTCAAGCTGATTTCAGAACTTGGCACACAATAATTTCTCTCATATCTCCTTCACCTTTTGCAAGGAAAATGTCCAAAATTTACACACATGAAGTCTTTAAGAAGTTTGAATTAGAGGTTGTAGTAGCTGGAGGATGTTATTCTAAAGAATTAGAGAAAACTGAAGTAACTAGAACATTAGAAGTTCAAGATTTTCAAGTAAAGTAGGATTTCAAGGTGGAATGGGATGCAAGAAAGAAAGAGATTCATTGTAGTTGTCGACTATTTCAGTACAACAAGTTTCTTTGCAGACATGCTCTCGCTGTGTGTTCATTTTTTGGGAATTTTGACATTCCATCTCATTACATATTAGGGTGATTGACAAAGAATGTGAAGACCATGTACAACAGTATCGTAAAGACAACTTGGAAAGAAGTTAAGTACAGGAAAAATTGGTTTGATGAATTGTTTCGAGAAGCTACAAAACTGAGTAAAGAAGGATCATTGTTGAAGAGAGTTTTGATATTGCATATCTCGGACTGAAAGAGACCTTGAAAAAGTGTGTGGTGGTCAACCAATCTCTCAACCTTGAAAATATCAGTTACGATAAGCAAAAGAGAAATGTTATTGATCCACAAGTCTCAAAGACTAAAGAAGCTCCAAAGAGAAGTATAAAGCCTGGATCTAACAATTCTAATAAAAAGGCATTATGTTTTTCTCTTGTTGTTTATTTATAGGTCCCTCAATGTGCAGCTAGTTCTTTATTTCTTCGTATTTTGTTCTTGAAGTGTTTAGTGTTGTAATTTGCAATTATGTTGCTTACAGATAGTATATCTTTGAAATTTTGTAGGTTCAAATGAATGATGATGTGAGAACTGATCAAGTAGAAAACTGATCGCAAAGAAATGTCAGTATGTTTTAAAATACTGTCAATTTTCATTATTTGACAAGCCTATCAATTTTCTTAGTATACATACCAAGGAAAATTCTAGGGTGAGTTGATACATAGTATGCATCAACTTTGTTGTTAAATTGTAAAATGAGTTGTTAAAGTAGTAATATTTGTTCTTAAAGTTGTAAAATGAGTTCTTAAAGTTGTAAATTTATAGTTACAACATTAGTGCTTATATGTCCTTAAAGTAGTAATTGAGTTGTTAAAGTTGTAAAATTGAGTGTTTATCCCATTGAGGACTCATTATATAACTTTAACAACTCATTTACCACTTTAAGAACATATAACCATAAATGTTGTAATTACATCTTTAAGAACTCATATTACAACTTTAACAACTAACATTACTACTTTAACGACTCGTTTTACAACTTTACGACAAAGTTGATGCATTGTATGCATCAACACATCCTAACCTTACCCTAAATACCAACTGTTTTAAATAACTTTGAACTGATTTTCTATTATAGGGACAAGCAAGATCATCAACTAAAACACCTATATCTGATATTGAGATGTATCCAGCAACATCAATTATTGGTCTTCAAGGGCTACAAGTTCTGGAAACAAATAATGGTTGTTTGGGTACATTAAGACAACTACCAACAAAAAATGGTAATCTATAAATAAAAAGGATCATTACTATATATATTCAAGTCGTCAACTTAGACTAACTAAGGTTCTGAATTTTATTTTGAGTTTAGGTAAAGGGAGATACCAGCTTGGTGACTCACACACATCCGCTTACAGTACCTTGTTTGTGGGTAGGGTTGGGCATGGGACGGGACGGGACGGGATTTGGCGAATCCCGTCCCATCCCGAAAATGATTTGAATACTTCTGGAAACTATGGCCTGACGAACATAAAGACTCAAAATCACTCAAACTGCAATGGTCACATGTCCTTATATGCTACTAATCAGGCCTACGACCTTAATCAAGCAAACCATATTAATTCCATGTTTTGGAATCCATTTTAAGGTGTTTTTATAATGTGTTTTGTAAACTTTATATCTTCTTCTTTTTCTTTTCTTTTTTGCAGAATGTTAATGGGATGAATGATCTTATTTTGTTTATGTAAATTTGTTTGAATATTTTTTACTGATTAATTTGCTGTAGATATTGATCCAGTTTGGTAGTACCAAAAAATAATAAGCTACATAGCTGCTATTGCTAATGAATGCAGCTTGGCTGATGGAAAGGAGAATTGATGTTCTCGATAGCGGAAATGGAGAAGAGATCGAAGAGAGTGATTTTCACTTTAATAGCTAAAAGCATAAAGGGTAGTGTTTATAGGTGGAATCTAATATTTCATCTTTACCGGGTTACAATTCAAGAAAGAACCTCCAAATGTCTGGTCAATTATTAAATATGCATTATTTATTGTGCTTGAAATATTGTTTACAGGGTGAAAGCCCAGTCAAATGTGAGAAGCCACTCTGGGTCCTTTGTCAGGGCCCAGTTCGTCGTAAAGCTAAGGAAAAGCAAGGGAAACTGTTCCCACATTGGAAAAGGACAAGGCATGCTGCCTTTAATGATACTATAAATACCAGCGCGGACCTCCCGGTAAGAGGACGCGCAACTGCTTGACTATTTTTGAGTTTCCTGCTTAATTGACAGTGTCTGACTTAAGCATTGGAGTGGCTTCCCTCGGTAAACCCGGGGACGCCTATTTGACGTGTTTGTTCTCTACACAGGAAAACTCAAAGTACAAGGAAGTACGCTATTTCTGGAGCCGTGCCACCCGCTAAAGGGACCACGAGTTTACCCAGAAACAATTGGTGCTCTCGTTGAGAGTCGAACTCAAGACCTCGTTTTAAAGAACAATGGTGGAAATAACAGGAGAACAAGGTCCAACTAGGAGGCTCAGTTTCTCAGGGGATAATAACCCGGGGGCCTCCGAGACCCAGTTTGGCCAAACTGATTTGGCAGCAGCATTTGAACTCTTGAAAAAGGATTTTCTTGCTCAGAAGGAGCAGTCTTCTCGAGAACATGCCGAGTTGATGACGTTAAGAGAGCAGTTAGCAACCATCCAGGCCGAGCATGGTCTTTTTCAGGAAACCCTAGCTCAGAGGGCGAATGCCAATGAGACGTCAGCCAGACTTGCTCATATAATAACCCCAGTAGGGAATCCTCTGGGTTATGGAAACCCGTGAACTTTTGACAGTGCATACATCCCACCCGCAACCCTTCCACCCGCTATTCTACCATCCATTGCCCACCCTACCCCAAATCCCCAAATTATCCATCTCTCCAATCCTCTGTTTAATCACAATCTTTCAGGACCCCCTCCACCTCCAGAACCGGTATTAAATCAACCACTTCCCCCATCCGCTGCCCAGACCCGGCTTCTCTTACAGTTGACGCAAACTGTGACTCAACTTGAGCAGCGTCTTAACTCGGGGACAGGGCAGCTGCAGTATCAACCCCTTATTACCCGTGCAAGCCCATTCTCCACCCGGGTTCAGGCAGATAAAAAGCCCCCGGAAGCTAAGCCATTTAAGATCAAAAAGTATGTCGGAACGGGCTGTCCATATGCACACCTAGAGTTGTTCCAGTCTCAGTTGGATTCAACCCGATTCACGGATGCCCAAGCATGCCATGCCTTCCAGGAGACACTCAGTGAGGAGGCATTGAGTTGGTTCCTCAAGTTACCGACTTTGTCAGTAGAGAGCTATGATCAGCTGACACAGAAGTTCATTTCCCGGTTTATCTTGCTGTCTAGTGCCAACCGAAGCACCACTTCATTGTTCAAAGTGCAGCAAAGGGATGATGAGAGCTTGAAAGTCTTTGTAACCCGTTGGCTATCTACGACTTCCAAATGTGGGCACTTGGATGAGTCAGTGGCATCAGAGGCGTTCTTTCAGGCGCTCAAGCCAACCCGCTTTGTGGTTGAGCTCAGGAAACAGCGGTTCAGGTGTTACGACGATTTGATTAATGAAGTAACTCGGCAAGCTCAAGCCGAGTATGACACCTTCGGGGAACGCCAGACGAATATCGGGTTCATAGGCCAGCGAGCTGATGGATGGAGAAAGGAAGGGCAAAATAAGAGTGGCCAGGGGTACTACGGCAAAAGTTCAAACAGACCAAGAGAGAAGCCAAGAGAAGCTCCATACCCAAGACCTCCAGCCCAGGAGGCAAAAACCCCTTACATTCCTCGATATGAAGTGTTAACCAATTTGACTGCCTCCTATGAAGAAATTTGGAACCGCTATAGGAATGACATTCCCCCGGCTCCAAAAAGGAAGTTTTCCAAAAAGGCAGGGCCGGACAACGGGCAACATTGTGCCTATCACAACGAGTCCGGCCACACTACCGACCGGTGTTTTTCCCTTCGAAACAGCATTGAATATATGATTCAGAACGGCAAGTTACAGCAGTATAAGTCACCCGCTACAGGTGTCAACCTGATTGAAGTATATGGGGAGATAATGACAAATCACGGGGGTGGCACCCAAGGAGTGTCAGGTCACCGGGCCAAAAAACTTTGCCCAAGAGGCCCGGAGTTAGAGATAATGCAGTTTCGTCAGGAATGCCGCAAGGAACTAGTTCCTTAGGATACCGTGTCATTTTCTCACTCTGAAGACACGCTGAAAATGCATCATAATGATCCTTTCATAATTACTCTTCAGATTGACCATTGGCGAACTCGGCGAGTTCTAATAGACACGGGAGCCGCTGTTAGTGTCATGTTCAGCAGCTGCTCAAAGGGGTTTAAAAGAGGAAGAGATAAGCTATATAGAAACCATGAGCCATTGATCAGTTTTTCAGGTGAAACAACTCAACCATTGGGGTCAGATCAGCTAACGGTTACAGTTGGAACCGGGCACCAGTCCACAAGAATTGTAGTTCCCTTCATAATTGTGGACTGCCCATCATCCTACAATGCCATACTTGGGAGAGATGCCCTTTGGGGCCTACAAAGTTTTATAGCGGGTCATATGCTGCTTATGAAGGTGCCTACACCCGGGGGCTGGGTTACAATTCGCGGAGACCAAGAAGCCGCTGTCAGATGCAACGCGATAGCAACAGCTCAGTCCCAGCATGAAATGTTTTCAGCTGGTTTTTCCCTATCCCCATTTGACAAACCCGATGACCCCAGGGATGACCCGGATTCCTTGCCCATCAGTAAGACGGCACAGAAGAAGAGCCAGAAGTATCCCGCCAAGTTTCCCCGGCCAGCCCCAATTGAAGCAACAGAATGGATTCAGATTTCAGAGGAGTACCCGGAAAGGAAGATTTGCATTGGCTCAGGCCTTGACCCAGAGGTCAGAACCCGGATAATCGAGCTGCTAACCCGGAAGCAGAAAGTGTTTGCATGGTCATATGCAGACATGCCCGGGATCTCTCCAGAGGTTATGACACATTCCCTCAATATTATCCCGGGTATTAAACCGGTAAGACAGAAGCGTCGTGCATTTTGTGCAGAGAAATATAAGGCCATCCAAGCAGAAGTTAAACGTCTTAAGGACATCGGGTTCATTGCAGATGCAACATATCCGGATTGGCTGGCCAATGTTGTGATGGTCAAGAAAGCAAATGGAAAGTGGAGGATGTGTGTCGACTACACAGATTTGAATAAGGCTTGCCCAAAGGATAGTTTTCCACTTCCCAAGATTGATCAACTGGTAGATTCAACCGCGGGCCACCCGCAGCTGAGTTTTATAGATGCATACTCGGGGTTTAACCAAGTTCTGATGAACCCCGCCGATCAGGAGCATACATCTTTTACAACGGACAAGGGGATGCATTACTACAAGGTGATGCCTTTTGGACTCCGGAATGCAGGAGCCACATTCCAGCGCCTGGTAGTGGGCATGTTTGCAAACCAACTCGGGGATACTATGGAGGTTTATATAGATGATATGTTGGTGAAGAGCCGGGAAACAAGTAAACACCCGGATGACCTGGAGACCGTTATTGACATTGCCTTGAGTAAGGGCATGAGATTGAACCCGGAGAAGTGTGTTTTTGGCGTTTCAGGAGGCAAGTTTCTCGGGTTTATGGTTAGCGCTCGGGGGATTGAGGCAAACCCAGATAAGGTTCAAGTGGTTTTGGCTATGGAACCGCCAAAGACCAGAAATGAAGTCAAGAAGCTCACAGGTAGGCTGGTGGCCTTATCCCGGTTTATATCCAGGTTGACAGATAAGTGTGCCCCCTTCTTCAAGATTCTCAAGAGTCAACACCGGGAGCAGATTACATGGCAGGAGGAGCACAATCAACCTTTTGACAAGTTGAAGGAATACTTGGCATCAGTTCCTTCCTTATCCAGACCTAACCCGGGGGAAATCCTCTATCTATACCTAGCGGTGTCTCAGACAGCTGTGAGCTGTGCCTTGGTGAGAAAGCCAGAGTCTGACGAACTGCCGGTCTATTACACGGGAAAAGGATTCACTGATCCCGAAACTCGGTATCCAGATATTGAGAAGCTTGCCTTGGCCTTGGTTGTAGCGGCAAGAAAGCTAAGACCCTACTTTCAGGCACATTCAATCCATGTGCTCACCAACCAACCACTACGGCAGGTTCTGCAAAAGCCGGAGACTTCAGGAAGATTGGTCAAGTGGGCAATTGAGTTGGGGGAGCATGACTTGCACTTTAAACCGCGCACTGCAATCAAAGGGCAGGCAGCAGCAGACTTTATTGCCGAGTTAATCCCAGCAGAATCCTCAGTTGCTGAAACTCTCGCTACAGAAGGTGACCCGGAGAGGTGGCAGATATTCGTAGATGGATCAGTTAATCAGAGGCAATGTGGAGCAGGAGTTGCACTGGTGGACTCGGAGGGTAACATGTTTGATTATGCTTTACGTTTTAACTTCAAAGCATCAAACAACACGGCTGAGTACGAAGCCTTAATCAAAGGGCTTTAACTCGCTAAAGACATGGGCGTCCGGCATCTCCACATATTGAGTGATTCTCAACTGGTGGTGCAGCATGTTAACGGCGGATTTCAAGCAAAGGAAGCACATCTTTCCTCCTATCAAAAGTTAGCGGCTTTCTTTCTTGAAAAATTTGACACCTTTGAGATTACTCAGATACCGAGGCAGCAGAATGTGAGAGCAGATACTCTGGCTAGGATTGCAACAGGGGAAGATCCCAATGCCGAGTTTAAAGGCCTACTAGTCGAGACGTTGGAGAAACCAAGTATCTCACTCTCCTTTTCTGAGATTTTCGCAGTGGAAGCAAAGCCGCCACCATCTTGGATGGATGAGTTCATTAACTTCATCCAACATGGAACCCTACCTGAGGACCCGGTAGCGGCCAAACGATTACGGCTTCGAGCGGCACAGTATAGTATCCGTGATGAGAAACTGTATCGACGAGGGCATACTTTCCCTGATTTGAAGTGTATTACACCCGAGGAGGGAGACCGGGTTTTGCAGTCACTTCATAGCGGGGTATATGGAAATCACTTTGGAGCCCGTAACCTGGCTTTCAAAACCCTCAGAACGGGATATTACTGGCCTTCCCTGGAACAGGATGCCAGAGTCGTGGTAGATTCCTGTCTTCAGTGTCACCGGTTTGTAACATTTTCCCGGGCCCCATCAGTCCCGCTATCAGTAATCATTTCTCCATATCCATTTTGCATGTGGGGGATTGATTTCATTGGACCTCTACCCACAGCCCCGGGACAGCTCAAACGCCATTGTCTCAGTGGATTATAATTCCAAGTGAATAGAAACTCAACCCCTGGCTCGGATCACAACCGCAAATGTTAAGAAATTCCTCTGGAACAATGTCTTTTGCCGGTTTGGAATCCCAGAGACGTTTATCACAGATAACGGGACACATTTTAACAATGACGAGCTCCGGGAGTTCTTACATTCCAATGGGACAAAGGTGCTATATGTCTCCCCTGCACACCCGCAGACTAATGGACAAACTGAAGCTGTTAACAAGCTGATCAAGCAAGTTCTGAAGAAGAAGCTGGAGGACGCAAAGGGCTTATGGGCTGAGAAACTTCCAGAGGTTTTGTGGGCACTTAGAACAACTCTGACAGAAGCCAATGTGGAGAGCCCATTTTTATGACCTTTGGCTCTGAGGCAGTAATCCCGGTAGAGATGGAAGTCCCGAGTGACAGGGTACAACTGTTCGACAGGGAAACCAATAATGAAGGCATTCGCCTTAACTTGGACCTCCTGGAGGAACGCCGGGAGCGTGCACATCTCCGGAATATCAACAAGAAGCAAAAAGTGGCCAAACATTACAATTCCCGGGTTATCAAGCGCCCACTCAAACTCGGGGATTGGGTAATGAAGGAGGTTATCCCTAAGCCAACGGGGTTGAAAGCTTCATGGGACGGCCCATATGAAATTGTTGAAGTCGTGGCCCGGCCACGTTTTACATCAGGGGTACAGATGGAGTCACGCTTCCACGGCCGTGGAACGCACAACATCTACATCTCTTCCCCAAATAGGTACCAAGTTATCTGTGAATGTCCAAATTTATTATATTTTAATGTTATATATAAAGCCTTTCAGGCCCACCATGCATAAAACCCTACCGGGTTATGTTTATCAATCAGTTTGTTGAGTGAATGCAGCTTTTAGCGGCCCTACTTGTATGCCTTAAACGGCAATCTCCGATAATCTCCAGTAATCTCCATGACGTGAAATATTGCAAGCCTTAACGACCTTATTTCACTGTCAAAACTCAGCAATCTCCGATAATCTCCGGTAATCTCCATGACATGAAATATTGAAAGCCTTAACGGCCTTATTTCACTGTCAAACCCGGCAATCTCCGATAATCTCCGGTAATCTCCATGACGTGAAATATTGCAAGCCTTAACGGCCTTATTTCACTGTCAAACCCGGCAATCTTCGATAATCTCCGGTAATCTCCATGGCGTGAAATATTGCAAGCCTTAACGGCCTTATTTCACTGTCAAAACTCGGCAATCTCCGGTAATCTCCATAACTTGAAATATTGCAAGCCTTTCACGGCCTTATTTCAGTCTTTGAAAGTCCTAACGGACCCGTAAAGCCCTAGCGGCATTATTTTTATTTACATGCCAAACCGGCATTATGTGTAAATTTTATCAGCACTTGCAGATTATGCATCAGATTAACGTGTTATTTTACAGAAAAAATTATCATGTTATAGAATGACATCCCCCCGTAAAGCCCTAGCGGCCCTTAGAAGTCCTAACGGACCCGTAAAGCCCTAGCGGCCAATGGAAGTCCTAACGGACCCGTAAAGCCCTAGCGGCACTATTTTTATTTACATGCCAAACTGACATTATATGTGTAAATTTTGTCAACTCTTGGATATTATGTATCAGGTTACCGTGTTATTTCACAAGAAGAATTATGTGAAGGAAAAGCTTGATTACTTTCATTCAAAAGAGGTCAGTTACAAAAGTAGCAAACCGCTACAAGTAAAGACTAGTCTACAAAAACAAAGACATAAATCCTCAGAAGCTCCAGCTTATGGCGCTGCAGACCCGCTTCCCCCGCCAGTGCTCGACCCGCCACGTCCTCCCCGGGGCCGTATGATAAACTGTCCTCTACGGGGTAGCGGCCGGTTTTGAGGACCCCCGACAATCCCGCCACGGGATGTACCTCTCCGGGCTGCTGAAGCAGGAACTGGGGGACTCCGAACCGGGTTTGTAGGAGCTCTAGGCTTTGCAGCCACAGCAGGATTCGACCGGGAGGCGCCTGCAACCTCATCGGGTCTGACATGACCTTGGTGACCATCGTAACCCGCTTTGTCGAGCCAGCCTTGGCGAATCCCGGCGCTAACAATTTCGGCACGAGCCTCAGCCCTTGCCGTCCGCAGCTTCAGGTCAAACTCGGGGCTCGCCAGAAACTCGGAGACAGCAGAGTCCTTGGCCCGGGAAACCGCCTGAACTAACTCTCCTTTCTGCTGCTCCAGAGAAGTCACTTGTTGCTGCAGCGCCTGATTCTGTTGAGTCAGCTGAGCAATAGCGGCATCTTGAGAACACCGGTCCTCCCGGTGACCCTCGATGACCCTCTCAAGCTCCGAGTTTTTGGCCACCAACTCTGCCACTTGGTCTTCTGCCTTGGCCAACTCCTTCCACAACGCGACCGCTGATGCGTTGGCCTCTTCCCGGAACCGAGCCAGGCATTCTTCGTTCGCTGTCACCTGGTCCCGGGCCGCCCGGAGGTCGTCTATGAGCACTCTCTCTCGGGGATACCTTCATTGATTAACCGATCAGTTGCCAAGTATGACATCCTGACCGCCTACAAAAAAATTTAGCGGGTTAGTATCGAGAAACAGAAAAAACCCCAAACACAAGTCACACGAAGAAAACACTTACTCGCATCAGCTTCTCCTGTGTCCTCTGGGCGGCAATTACCGGGTCTTCGTGCTCCAGGATGCAGGAGTCAGCGGCACAGTTCTTCATGTCCGCCACCATCCTCTGGACGGCCACGTCCGTCATCCCTCCACTCGCCAACTCTTCCATGATCTCGTGGACGGCCCGGTGCTGCTTCCTCTCCCTCCTCTCCTTCCTCCTCTTCCTCCTCTCGGACCTCGCCGAGCTGGATGCCTCCCGGGCGCGTTTGCGAGAGGGAACGGGGTCCACTTCGTGAACTTCGTCGCTCCCGTCACTCCCCTCAAGGTTTTCCTCACTCATCACCCTTTCAACACCTCTAACCTCTTCACCCCCGTCGTCAGCCTCATCTTCAGTCAACTCCTCTTCACCCGGGAGCACAGATGAGGGCACCGCGCTCATCACCGGTTCGTCAATCTCCTCTTCATCTGCCAAGGTGAACTCAGTCACCGGTTCGTCAACTACCGGGTTTTCCGCCACCTCCGTGGGATTCCCATCAATTTCCTCCTATTCCTCCTGATACACCTCTGTTCCGAGAACCTCAGCCAGGTACCCGGGGATCTCGTTGTAGTGCAAGGTATCAACGTGGAATTGCTGAAGATCCCCTTGCTCGGCTTCTGGGCGCAGGAAAGCCGCTTTTATGGTCAGATCGATATCGTGCAGTAGACCATCCGCTGCTTGCGTCCGGATCCCGGCCCATACAGCTTTATCTTCAAAGTCGTCGTATATCCCCGGGTTCTTCCGCTTGGTAAACTCCATCGGAAGAAGAGCTACAACAAAAAACACAGCCCGTTACACAAGAGCATGCCATATGACAACAAGAATTCAAAGGACACTGGACACTCGACAAACCTGGTAGCTCCATCAACCGGCACCTGCTGTACACGTACAGCCTACAAAGCCGGTATGAACTCCGGTCATCTTGCCCACGGAAGGCCCATAGCATCCTCCGGATCCTCTTTTCCATCACCAGCTCTAGAGAAATATCGGGGACATCTGCAACAAACATAATTATAACCCGGGATAGCGAAAAGAGAAGAATCCGGAGAGAAAGAGGAACTTACTTATCAATGGTTGGAAGTCAACCGGTACTTGAAGCGTGTATCCCGGGTCTTGAAAGTTTCTTATTAAGAAAATTTTCTCCCTCCAGGTCCGGCTCATTGAGGTTGGCAGGTCCTCGACGATCTTCTTAAAGGTCGCTTTGGACTTCAATTGGATAGTCCCGCTAAAACCCGCCTTCCGGGAATACTCGGCCCGGTACATGGCGTGCAACTCGTGGTATGTCGGCATCTGCTGCCTCAATACTTTGTACATAACGCACAACCCGAGAAGCTGCCTCCATGTGTTCGGGCCAATTTGCCCGATAGCGAAGTTGCTGACAGCTAAGAGGCACTGCACCTCTATTTTCAGCGGGAGTGACAGGCCGCACCGCAGCTGGTACTCGTGGCACAGCGTCCACCCATCCCTGGGAGCGAAGAATTGGTCCTCGGGTTCCAAAGGGCGTATCTCAACGGACTCAGGGATCTTCCAGTTGCTCCTCAATTCCACGATCTCCTCCGCTGTTAGTGAATACCCGGGAGGGTCGAGAGCGGTACCATCAGTGAAGGTTACAAAGTTGGACTCGGGGACGTGAGTGTTCATTTCTTCATTGGCCATCTGCAAAACCAAAAACACGGGAACATCAACAAAAACTCAGATAACCCGGCGACCACAAGTTAAAATTCCACCCAGCATAACGCAGAAACCAAGAAAAACCTTCTTGGGAACCCAGAAACAGTACAAAAGTCATCCCAAAACACACAAAAAGGAGCCATACCTTACTTGTGAAGGTTTGAAGAGGTTTTGAGGCAGATTTGAGTCTGGGAATCAAAAGAAACAGCGACAGGAGAGAGCGAAAGCAAAAAAGCACGAAAAAGTTATCGGGTTTGGAGGTGAGACAAAACTGTCACCCTCACCCCCTATTTATACAGTTAAAGGCGTGCACTGAAGGGACGTTTCGGTTTTTCGAGAGAAACGACACGTGTCACGCATGCCGTGTCACAAAACCGAAAAACTTTTCAGTTTCCCCCCACTACAACCCGGAGACGTCGTTTTAAATTCTCAACGTAAGAAGTGTCTGCGGGTTACGCTTGCGTACGGATTTGGGGACTGGGTGCCCCGGGTTTGGTTGCTAACTTTGTAACCCGGTAAAGAAAAGATTTCAAGTCCCCACCCAAGCGTACCCCTTGACTGAGGACTTGGGGGACTTGTTTATAGGTGGAACCTAATATTTCACCTTTATCGGGTTACAATTCAAGAAAGAACCTCCAAATGTCTGGTCAATTATTAAATATGCATTATTTATTGTGCTTGAAATATTGTTTACAGGGTGAAAGCCCAGTCAAATGTGAGAAGCCACTCTGGGTTCTTTGTCAGGGCCCAGTTCGTCGTAAAAAGCTAAGGAAAAGCAAGGGAAACTATTCCCACATTGGAAAAGGACAAGGCATGCTGCCTTTAATGCTACTATAAATACCAGCACGGACCTCCTGGTAAGAGGACGCGCAACTGCTTGACTATTCTTAAGTTTCCTGCTTAATTGACAGTGTCTGACTTAAGCATCGGAGTGGCTTCCCTCGGTAAACCCGGGGACGCCTCTTTGACGTGTTTGTTCTCTACACAGGAAAACTCGAAGTACGCTATTTCTGGAGCCGTGCCACCCGCTAAAGGGACCACAAGTTTACCCGGAAACAGGTAGTGATAGAAAAAAGTAGAATAAAAACAGCTTTGAATTTTATTATTTAAAAAATAGATTAAAAACAAATTTAGCTTTTATTATTTAGGTTTATAAAAAGAAACAATGAGGGATTGTCACTTGGCTGAATGTGGCTAACACACACTCACCTGAGTGTGTACATAGCATTCCCTTAAAAATGATATTCTATAGAAATGAAATTAGAAGATACATAGTGAGTATGTTGTTTGATTTTATGTTCAATCTTTTATTTGAGTTGAACGTGTGATCAACCGAAAAAAAGTTTATTTTTGGGTCATTGGTATTGGCTCAAACGTTGTCCAAGACTTTAAATTAGATTAGTCTCAAACCCAATGTATATTGGCTGGGCTTAAACATTGCCCCTAGGCCTCGAGAGCGGCCTATTTCAGAACGGCCAAATGAAGAGGCATTATTGTATACGTTTTGTCAGTTTTGAAATTTGAAACGAGCTGATGTTACAAACCTCATCAAATTATCTTGTCATCATTGAGAAATGACGCTACTGTTTGACGAGACGTTTCCTTTTGAGAAGATGTTCGTTTTTGACCCTCTATAAAAAAGAATGAAGTGGACCCAGAATCTAAAATTGTCTACATCAACCCCATCCTTTCTCTCTTCTTCTTTTTTTGCAGCTTCGAAACCCTCTCTAAAAACCTTAAACCACACCACCACCATGGCCCCAAGAATTGCCATCCGAGACTCTGATGTCAACCACACCGCCGCGATCGACTGGTTTATCAGATTTGGTAGCCTCCTTGCCATCAATCCGCTCTCCCCATACTACATCCAGTTCTTGGAGAATGGTGACGCTGTTATGGGTCTAATCCCGATCCTCGCCCACCACCACGGTGGTCCTGTCAATTTCGCCACTTGGGCTCATCCCTGTTCTCACATCAACATCTGAGTCGACGAATGGCCAAGTGCCACCGATAAGGAGCGCGTCTGGTACGAGTCTCTCCTCCTAACTGACTATTAGATCTAGGAGGCAGTGGGCATCGCAGAAGCTATTGCCCTGAGTTTCTCGCTGCCCCTGCTACAGATCGAGCACCTTTTGTTGTGGCGGCGTGTCTATGGAACAATTCTACCAACACTTTTCATTCCCTTTCGGCCAGATGAGTGTCACCCTCCTAGATGTCCTTGCCATCACTGGTCTGTCAATCCATGGCAGGCCCTACATCCCCATGGACTTTGCCAACAACGACTTTACCCACAACAGCAACTCCGGCATCCACATGCCACTGAATGTGTCCTTCCAAGTGTGGTAGAATTATGAAGCATGCAAGCCAGCACGAAGGAGGTATTACTTTCCCCGGCAATGGCGCCAAAAATTGTTACGGCTAAAATAGACTCACAATTTAACCCTGTAAAAGATTGTCAATTGTAGAATAATGAAGCAGAGATCGTTTGATGCCACGAATTGAGGGTATTTAATCTTGCACAAAGAAAACAAAGTCAAAAAAAGTCTATTGTTCCTATCGAACAGCAGACAAAAACACACATAACTACCTAAGCTACAAGACTCAGAAAATTATGAAATTTAACAGACCTATACTAGACACACTGAAGAATACGCACACAACATTTGAGATTATTTGTAGTTGATTTACTATATTAAATAAATCACGGAAAACAGAGAAAAGAATAAAAAACTAGAATGATTCTAAATTGAAAAAAAATGATCAAGATGAGGTTAGGGATTTTGGAAATTCACCACCGAATATGCTACAAAACATTGTATCATAACCAAGATTTCAACTACCAAGTCATGAAAAGGTTCAATCAAGAATAAACCGTGAACGCATTGCGTAAATTCTTATTACTTCCATTAAATACTTAAAGTAAAATGACGCACCGTTACCAAAGCTTTTAGAATAATAGATCAAGGTATAGGACGCCTATCCTATCAACATATTATCCTAAGCATTAAGAAGATCTTTGGAAGTTTGATTGAACAAGTATACAAAATTAGTGTGGAGCGCCTACCTAGCATGCACGTCTCTCTATTTGGTTTCACCTATTTTCCTATAGGTTTGACTACTTTGAACTAAGCCGTATTAACAGTCTAGGAGAATAAACAACATAATTCTAGCTCCAATTACAAGTTCATAATATTCTATGTTGGCCAAAGATGAACATAAACTAGCTAAAGTTCTCAATAAAACAAAACCAAATAAACGAATCATAACTAAACAATTATCATCAAGGTTGTGAAACAAGGTTTATTGCATAATTCGGGGCTTCAAACCTCCACCCCTAACAAAGGAAAACTAGCAACACATAGTTGTAGAAGTCATACAAAATAAATAAAAATCCAAAAGATTACAAGGGGGAAAGAAAGAACTGTAGATGGAGATAGAATTGTCGATGATCTTGGCGGCTTTCTCCTTGATGATCTCTTGTGTTGAAATGTCTCTTGGAGGCTAATATTTTTCATCCTCCCTGATTTTGAAGTTGTTATTAGGGTTATAGACCCTCAAAACTCGTCCATGGGCTTCCCGTTGTGGTCTAGGCCTTAAAGTTGATGTTTCGGTCCAATATCAGATTTTCGGCAGACATGACCTTTGGTCACTAAAACGGTCACAACTTCTTCTAGAAAATAGATATTTATGATCCATAAACAGTTCTGGAAATTAGACTCCTGTAACTTTCCGTTGATATATGGCAAATTTTCTGGATCGTTGTGAGCTTATCACAATATTCTATCGAAGTTGACTCATGATTTCTAGCAAATTTTAAGATTTCTTTCCTTGCAAGACATTGATTCCTTTTTCTTTAAGATTTCTCCTCTTTTGCCTCTTTTATGCTCATGGACGTATTTAAGACATGAAAACATAAAATAAGTTAAATTAAAATTGTTAAAGGAATTACATAGCTAAATAGGGTCGGAAATACATTAAGAACATAGCACTTTTGTGCTCTTATCAAACCCATAAACATACGGACAAGTGGAACAAACTAGTTGTAGCACTTTATAATGACATAGAGGTAGGACTAGGGCAACCTGTGCTTGCTTCTTTGTATCGCGCACTCCACGCGCTATCTTTGCTTCTTTGAAACTATTTTGTGTTGAAGGTCTGACCAAAATACGTAATTTAGATGGCTAAATGACTGTTTTCGTTCATTTAAAAGTTTGACTTACGAGACTGACCGTCTAGATCGAGCCATTAACGTTATCGGATCAAGTTAAAATTTTTCTGATACAAGTATTTTATCATGATGGTCATATCAGATGTTCAGATTTTAGTTTGTGACTTTTGATCATAGGAATCACGACATGCTTACGAATATTGTATAACTTGTTTACTAAGTTTTAAATAAATGTTCCATTTCAAAAACAAACTCTACGTAGAACCTTTAAACTCAAAAAGTCATGAAATAAGATATGACCAGAATGGTGAAATACGTATACGGTTGAAAAATCATGTAATTCAGGTAAAGTCTCGATACCGGTAGTTGCGGTCATTTCAATTTACCATTCTTTTTTCCTATGGGTAGCCCTATCTTCGAGGGTTATTTTTCAGTAAATTTGTATATCGCTGGTTGCGTCTCATCGATTTAAAACTATTTTATGTTGAAGGTACGGCCAAAATAGGTAATTTAGACGGTCAAATGACTGTTTCTGTAAAATATATAAAATAAAATAAATAACTATACCTGACGAAAATATTTAAAAGTCGTCGGCTATAGTGAAATAAAAAAAATAAAACAAATAAAATAAATAACTATAGCCGATGAAAATATTTAAAATTCGTCGGCTATAGGGAAATTAAAAAAACAAATAAATAACTATAACCGACGAAAATATTTAAAAGTCGTCTACTAATGTACCCTCAAAATTTTTAAATTTCCTGCCAAAAATTTTAAACCTTAACCGACGACATGTAGCATTTCGTCGGCTAAAGTACCCTCAAAATTCCCTCTCCCTCCTCCTTCTCCTCCTCCACCTTCTCCTCCTCCTCCGGTGGCAACTCCTCCTCCTTCGGCTCCTCCTCCGGTGACAACTCCACCTCCTTAACTGCGGCTCCTCCTCCTCGATCTCCTCCGCCTCTACCGCTGCTCCTCCTTCTCAAAACACCTCCTGATAAGGGTGTGGTGGCGGAAAAACAAAAAAAATGGAAAGTTAAAGAACTCAAAAAAGAAATTAAAAAAAATATTTTTTAAACTTTAGGCGAAAAAATGTAAACTTTAGGCGACGAAATTCAAACTTTAGGCAACGAAATTTCATCGGCTAAAGTTTACTATGTCAACCATTTTGACCAATATGGGACGTTATTACCGACAAAATTTCATCGCTTAAAGTCTAAAAATTTGTCATCGACTAAAGTTTAAACTTTAGGAGACGAATTTTATTAATTTCGTCGACTTAAGTATAGCCGACGGCTTTTTAATGACGACAACCTTAGTTGACGAAATTTTTTAACACGCCGACGAAATTTTTTGTCAGCTAAAATAGTTCTTTTGGTAATGTAGAGTTTTGAATTTGAAAAGAATAAGATTATACTTTTACTTAAGAATAATTTGATATGATTTTTTTTACATTGATGATGAGTTTAAATGTCATATAGATTACAGTCTAGAATCATTTTTCTATGAAGAAAATAAAATATTGATACGTATAGATAATTAAGGGGCGTGTTCAAAGTCGCATCTCACTGCCAACATCTGTGAGTACCATGGTACACCATAGTGATCAAACCTAAAAACATTGCTCTAGAACTTTCAAATTTTGATCTTCAAATCTCCAACTGTAATTATTGAGCACGAAGTCTTTTTCAAATTAACTTTCAACTTATAACCTATAATAGACCTAAACCCAAACTCTCTAGATATGTTATGGTGAAGGATTGATACGAAAACTTCCATCACAAAATGTATTGGTGCCATTGTGAAAACAGAACTACGGGTCTAAAAACTCAAAATCATCATATATTTGTCTTGAATGCACATAAGATCATTGTTTTTGTGATTTGCCGACACTTACGTTCCAAGGTGTGGACAACTAATTTCATCGGTGTGGTATGCTAGTAGAGCTGAAACCCCAATTCAATGAGACCAAGGCCGCTCCTATAATTAGGAGTCTCCTAATAGAAGGTAATTTTGCCTTCGTGCATGATCAAGTATATTAAAAAGGATGAACCTTGTCCTTGTTTTAAGGGAAAAATTTAAGAATAGTACATGACAAATGATTCATTCTTAATTTTAGTATTTCAAGTTTCAAAACAATTATAACGGTACATAAACTTGTAATCTCAACCGAAAATATGCACATACCTTTACATTCTCCATTATCTCAACCGAAAATATGAATATACAGTTACATTCTCCATTATCTAACGTGATTTCCGTTAAACTTTGAGAGGCAAATTTGTCACTCCTTAATTGAGCAGTAATAAATTATAAAAATTAATAATTAATAAGGAGAATGAAATAAGAAGGGAAAAAGTAATGTTGTCTCTCTTTTTCGTCCTCGTTCAAACTCGACATACACAAAAATGGTAGTCGAGGTTGGACTGTAGGAGAAAGTTGGAAGATGATTTAATTTGATAAGTCATGGAAGAAAGGGTTTAAATATATATTAGTGGGTATTAAGTAATGAAACTTAGAGCGAGAAAGCTATGTCTCGTTTTAGCTGGATTGAGACGAGCAACACAATCTTTTTTTATGAATAGGAGCCTTTTATTAAAATCAAATCCAGTAACTTACAAATTCTACGAATAGTAACCACAGAAACAATGTCAGAGAAAAACAACAAAGTCTTCGAGAATATGGTCTAAGTTTACAAAATTAAAAAAGTATATAAATAGAACAAAAAGAAAAAGAAACATAATATAAAGAAAGAAAAAAAGAATGGTGAAAACCCAAAACCACCCGTTTAAAAATGAGAAATCATGTAAAGTTAATGGTGTATGTCAACTTTTAATGTTATGTACTATTTGATTGTTTTAAAATTCGAAACACTAAAATTAAGAGTTGATCGTTTAACATGTATTATTCTTAAAATTTTTCCTTTTTCCAACTGAGAACAAATATAAACTTGTCAAAATTTTAAGCACAACGCTTTTAATGATGAATAGTGTTTAGTCGATGCCATTTGAGAAATAATGGGATTTGGGAGAAAGCCTCAAGGACTCCAAAAAAAACACGAGGCTCGTCTAGAAAATTCTAAAACATAATATGGATCGGATCACAAAGTTGCAACACTATTTGTGGCAAATAAGAGAGGAGAATCTCCCGCCATATAACCTACGTCCAGATCGAGGAGCAAATATCTCGGAGCAGTTACCAGATGATCACTCAAACAGTGACACCCAGCACTCCCAACAACCACAATCTTCTACACCCCCTACAGCCCCAACACGTACTCCGTCAAACCTCCAACCCAAGAACACTTACCAAACTATAAATAATACTTGTCCTTGCATGGTTATCGTCGTTGAGATCATATAATTATATTAGCACAAGTCATTTAGCAATGGCCGAAAGCGCAAAGCCACTGATGCTAGTTGCTATCGACGACAGTGAGCACAGCTACTATGCATTGGACTGGACTCTGGACCATTTCTTTGGTGATGGGACCAGCCATCTTTTCAGGCTTGCTCTCATCCACGCTAGGGCATCTCCGGCTTCTGCTCTCGGAGTCGCCGGAGTTGGTAACCAGTTCTACCGATCTCTCAGCTTAAGAAGTTCGTTTGTGGCGTATGTGTTAATGCATGTCGATCATTTGCAGGCTCCGGTGACTTCCTGAATTCGTTGAATTCTGATATGAAGAAATCGGCTAATAAGACCGTCGAAAAGGCCAAGGAATTGTGCACCCAGAAAAAGGTAATTTGTTGACACAGGTAGACATCGTTTGTGGTTAATGTGATCGGAAAAAAAATGAGATGATATTTGAATGTCATGCAGGTGGAGAATGTGCGAGTGGAAGTTATGGAAGGTGATCCAAGAAACGTTATGCCCGAAGCTGTGGATAAACACGGTGCAGCCCTCTTGGTTCTCGGCAGTCATGGCTATGGAGCGGTAAAGAGGTAAGTGTTCCTCACGATCCCTTAAAACTACTCTCATGTGAGCAAACTTGTATACTTAGGAAGAATAACTTGTAGTATGTAACACCGTCCCTTTCAACACTATTTTTACAGGGCAGTTCTGGGGAGTGTAAGCGACCATTGTGCTCATCATGCAAACTGTTCAGTGATGATTGTGAAGAGGCCAACGAACAAGCCTGCTGCCAAGTAGTGATATATTGGACTAGTCTTGAACCGTTACAATAAAGATGGATGTTGGTCTAGAGTACTATTAAGTGTAGTGGCACATTTCGTACTCGTTTTCTCACATCATAAAATTATGAACTAGATTTTCTATGTCGATTTTGGTTGTTTTGTCATGTGAATTTCAGGGTAATATTGGAATGGATTTCATTCTTGCAATAACCTTGTTTCAAACTGAATGGCTTACGTGATTTGTCTTTCACCTTCGTCTATGATACTGCACGCATAGAAGCAGCAAGCTAGCCGATCCCCACATTAGTCGCAAGCTCTCATGGCTAAATACAAGAAGCACAGCAAAGACAGGGCGCTATTTTAGATAGTCCTTCCTGTTTCTTTGGATTGGATTGGATTGTTGCAACAGCTTCATTCCTTCAATTAAACAAGTCATTCCACATTTCCACCTGCATATATAAACGCGCAACTGCTTTTACTCTGTGCAATCAACATATATATTATAACTTGAGCCATTTTTCTGAACTCGGTCGCCATCATCGATTCGGAGGGAACTGTCTGCTGGGAAGACTCAGAGGCCTTGTTAAGCGCGAGATTGCCGCAAGTTAACAATCGATGTCATGAATAATGAACGTTTTATGTCATTAGATATATACCACCTTCCCAGTTTATGCAGATGATTGCACATCCAAATCAATGCCACCTGCAACAATAAAAAAACCGCTCAAATTTTTGTAGTCGATATGATCTAATCATTATGTCAATGTCCTTTCCTATCATATCCAATACAGCAGTCTATATATTTAATTTGTTAAGGCCTTCATTGGCTTCTCATTCTCATTGTCACAGATGTCCTTTTGAGCTGTTCTTGGCACATGTCACAGATGGTTCATAAGCTCGGATTTTTTTTCTGTTCATTATAAGTGTAGGATGGAGAAGACTACTAGTTTAGTTTAATGTAATGATTTGGATTTGAGTTTGTTTGTGTTAGTACGAGGCACAAGGCCATTGGTATAAAGACTGCAGGAAGTTTCTCCCTTGCTGTTTCTAAGGTGTAAGTCCCACATCAGTAGATGAAAGAAGCACCAAAGTAAATAGGAGCATAAAAGATGAAGCACGAGAAGGAAATAAACGAAACCCTTCTCGGCCCTTTGACTAACCATTTGACTAAGATCGAGTATAACATTTGTTTTTATTAGTTGAATATTTGATATGTGAATCTTTGCACCTTACCAAATCAAGTTGAAAAACCTTGATACGTTAAAGGCTCTTGTGCTAGATCACTTTGGACTTGGCTGCTACGTTAAGAATGTGCTGTTTCTTCCATTATTATGAACAAAGCGGTATGAACTAGAATCGTTAGAATGTGTTGGTCGCATTGTTTTGTGGCATTTGTATTTTGGTAGTAGTAAAGATCCCGCCCTGTTGGTGATTATGTCAGTATCAAGTCGGGGTTTCTGTCCATATGAGGAAGAGGTATGGTCATTTGTATATTTTAGCGATTAATTGGACAATTAGATACCTGATGTTTAAAATATAACAATTTGGTACTTCATGTTTTGTTCAGTTAGACAGTTTGGTACTTCCGTTAACTAACAGTTTGGTACCTCATGTTTTGCTGATCAGTTAGACAGTTTAGTACTTCCGTTAACTTTTCCGTTAAATATGAGGGTAAAATAAATATTTAGATACTATTTATTAATATAGACATAAAAAAACATTTGTTGTGTGGTTTCATGTGTATTAGGTTCGAATATATATATCCAAAATTTTAACTAATATTTATCTATATAAATATGATTAATATTTTATTTGAAATATGATTGAATTTTATATTTAAAAAATTAGGCGGTATTATTAACATAAACAGTCACGGGACTAATAGGTTCATATCATAATTAAATACATATTTCTTAACATAAAATAAAATTATGTCATATTTTATCAACCTAACCAAAAACTTAAATTCATGTATGTACTCTAAAAAAGTCAAAAACCTAGAAAATAATAAAGACCCAAGAATAATTGTCATTTAACCCCAAAGCAAATATTTTTTATATCTACTTTTATAAATAGGACGTAAATGACAATTTTTCCTTCATATTTAAAGTACGACGAGTTTTCAGACTAACATGATTTTTTTTGTCAAGAGCTTCATTACGGCTGGAAAACTCATCGCCGGCGTGAAATGACGGAGAACGGCCAACGTCTGCACTTTAAGCTGGAGTGCGGACATTCGCTCTCAAACGGTGTATGCATGCATGCATGTATGTATGTATGCATGCATGCATGTATGTATGTATGCATATGTGTGTATGCATGCATGTATGTATGTACACACATACATACATATACATATAGGCTTGATCTGAGGAACGTTCCTTAGCTAAGGAACACATTTCATTATTTGACTCACTTCTCGATCATATTTTCTCATCTTAACCGTTCAGATTTTAGGTATATATGTGTAGATCATCTCTACAAATTTTCAGCCAAATTGATTATCGTTTAGGCGCTTAAAGCTGTGATTTATACCTAGGGTTCAGGAATGAACAGTTACAACAATTTCATTGATTTGAATGCATTAACAATTATCAATTTGACTGAAAATTTATAGAGATGATCTACACATATATAGCTAAAATCAGAATGGTTAAGATGAGAAAATATAATCGAGAAATGGTTCAAATAATGAAATTTGTTCCTTAGCTAAGTAACGGATTTCATTATTTGACTCACTTCATCATATATATAGTCTCCTTCCAATAAGATATCCATTTTTTGACATATATGAGGAATAGGGGTTTACATCAATTTTTGATCACAAAATCACATCTCCACCGTTCAATATGTAGTTATATATGACTAAATCACTTATGCAAAATTTCATCCAAATTGGTAATCGTTAAAGTGCTCAAAACTGTGAATTAATAGTTAAAGCATGAACGGTTCTGTTTTGGTAGATTTGATCCGTCAATTGATTTCAGTTAGTTCGAAGACTTAACGATCACCAAATTAGATGAAATTTTACAGAGATGATCTACATATATGTATCTAAATATTGAACGGTGGAGAGGTTACTATGTGAACAAAAAGTTGGTGTAATCTTTAATCCCTCATATATGTAAAAAAAATCCCTTTATGGGAGGGTATTATATATAGTTGAGAACTTTTTCATTTCACCCTATTTTAAATCACATATTCACATCTTGACTGTCTAATTTGTTAGTTTTTATATGTAGGGTTAATCAGGTGCAGAAGTCTGCATTTTTTAAAAAATACGGATTTTTGCAATTTGATCCACTTTTGGATCGTATTTTCTCATCATAACCATTTAAAATGTACGTATATATGAGTAGATCATCTTTATAAAATTTCATTTAATATGGAGATCGTTGAGGTATTCAAATATTTGATTTAGAACTGAAAAAACTAATGGTTCCGGTTAAACAGTTCTATTACGTTCATAGTTTTGATTCATTTTTGGATCAGTATTCTAAAAAAAACGCCCAGGGCCGCCTAGACGCTGGACGACAGGACACCGTTTCGATTTTTCCAGAATCGGCCAAGCTGGGCGCTGACGCAAAAATCAGCCAACTAGGCGGGCTGGACAGCGCCTAATCGGCCAGATTAGTCAGGCTGGGCGACCCGATTAGGTTTTTTTAATTATGAAATACATAAAATCTATCTAAAAATGAGTAAAATCAAACAAAAAAACACAATATTATACTCTAAAGTCTAAATAAAGGATACAATATTGTATTTTTATTATTTCTAAGAACATTGTTGTTTTATTATGTACATCTTTGAAGTATTTTTGCTATTTTGGAACATACAAGTCTTTTTTATAAATTTTATTTATATAATTATATTTATTAAATAAATAATAATATGTAAAATATAAAACCGTCTAGACGCCACTTGGGCGCTAGGCGCTGGCTGTGTGCCCTAGTAGCGCCTAGCGTTTTTTAGAACCTTGTATTGAATGTCTTAATGATCTCCAAATTTACTGAAATTTTGTAGAGATTATCTACTCTCATATATCTATATTGTGAACGGTTAATATGAGAAATCATGATCGAACAGTGGATCAAAATTGTAAAAGTCCGCATTTTTGAAAAATGCGAACCTCCGCATCTGAACCGCCATGTGTGTGTGTATATATATATGAGGTTCTATTAAGGGTCTTCTTGTTGAGGACTAGTTGAGGACTTTTTCGTTTCACCTTATTTTCAATCGCATATTCACATCTCGACCTTCTAGTTTATAGATATTTATTAGTAGATCGTCTCTACAAATTTTTATATAAATTGAAAATCGTTAAGGTATTCATAAATGTGATTCACCGATTATAAACTTGAACGGTTCATGTTTGACATATTTGGATCATCTATTGATTTGATCTATTTCGATGGTTTAACGATCACCAATTTAACTAAAAATTTGAAGAAATGATCTACTTATATAGATCTATAAACTTAACGGTTGAGATGAAAAAAATGTGATTGAAAAATAGGTGTAATAAACCAATAAAAAGAAAATCATTAATTAGTTCTCAACAAAAATGGCGTTAATGGATCTCCTTCCTATATATTCAAGAGTTGAATTCCACATTCATGATGTGTAAGTTTATGTTTATTAAAGTTGGTGGTACTTGTTTTACATCTTTCAGGAACCCGATATGGTGATAGTCCGAGAAAGCAGATTAAGAAGATGGAGGTCAGTCAACACAGCAAGTACTGAGAATTTTGTGGCAAGGAAATTCTACTCGTCTTGGTAATTATTTTTTGAGGATCTGCTAGTCTCGTGCTGACTATGTGAGAAATGGAAAGGGCAATTAGATTTACTGTATTTGCTCCTAATGAGTGATCATTGCAGTGCGGTGAAGAGAAAGGCTGTTGAAATCTGGGGTTGCAAAGATTGCGGCAAAATAAAAGCTGGAGGTGCCTATATTTGTGTCATAGTCTTTCTACTGGTGTTGTAACTGCCCGTATGGCCATGCAATTGCAGTACTGCTGCGGCCGTGACAGTCAGGAGCACTACAAAAAACCTTATCAACAATTTCTTCTTTTGATGGATTCTTCATGTGCTTTGACTAAGCAGAGTGGGTAACTGCTTCCCTTGGATTATAATGGCATTGCAATTATAATTGAGGTGGTCATCCGGTTTTTTATACAAGTAAATTGGTCACATTTGCACCAAAAACAAGTAATTACTCAAAATATGAGTAAAGCAAGAGGTGACCAATTCAAACATGACAGTACAATCCTTGGAATATTCCAAAGTACCCGACAGATCAAGATTCTGTACAACAGACCATCATGTTCTCAAACATGGTTCCTGTAAAAACAGATAAAGCCCTTCCACCATAGAATTCTAAGGAATTAAACGGATACTAGAATATGATGACTTTCAGGGGATTTCAACAACTATATTTAACGCCTCACAAAATTTTAGATTATGCTGAAATTACCAAGCAATCATGCTTCTCTGCTAAATTGCTAAAACTAGATCACTACCTTATTATATCTCAACCGAAGTGTAACTCATTAAATTAGAAAATTGATATCGAAATTCGAAAACCAACAATGACAGAAGGATTGACGCCAATTCAAAACATACAGAAACCAACATGCAAAAATAGATTCCCTGATCCAAAAAGCATTATAGACTAATATTACACCAAGCACACTTTGCTTAAAGCCAGTTGTGCCGCTTCTTAGCACTTGACCTCCTTCAAACCATGGGTGAAGTAGATAAAGGTTGGGTCAGTGGCACCCTCTTTGTAGTAGGCAAAGACCAAAGATGTATCATCACCCATGCTCTCCCCCACGAAGCTGCAAAACAACAAGAACTCTCATGTCACATACTTGACATAATGGATTATAATTACAGTAGAATACAAGATCTGTGAAGTAAACAGCACACCACATAATAAAGGAATCAAAGAAACTTACAATTGAAGGTCACTGAGCTTGGAAAGCAGAAACTTGGTTGCTCCCTCAATGTTCTTCTTAAATGTCTCCTGCTGCTCTCCCTCAAGCTTTGGGGTCAGCAATTTGATGTACCTCTTAACCCATGTGACAAACTGCTTCTTGTCAAATGGAGGTTGCTCCTGGAAGAAACAAAGAATGACTTGTTAAGATCCTTCAAACCAGATCAAAGAATGACTATTTTTCAAACATAAAGATGAATAACATTGGGCACAACGTACCTGAAGTCTGAAGGTGTCAACAATGTCAACCACCTTCACAACTTGATCATCAACACCCTCATCAGCATCAGCACCTTCAGCCGAAGGATTTGCACCGATGTCTACATCAACAGCTCCTTGAACAACCCACTGTAAGCCAAATCATTCAAAACCATCAATCAGCACAATTCAAACGATCGCAAAAGAACACACTACCATCAAATACCCAAACAGAACACTAACAAGTACCCTTTCTTTTTCAGTCAACTTTGTACAAAAAACTCAAACTAGTGAAATTTGGCATAACAATATCAGAAGAAGCAGCCAGACTAGATACCTTTCCATCAACTTCCCACAGTACTCCATTCTGGATCTCCTTGTATGGAAAGGAATCCGAGAGAAGCTCATCACCTGGTATAATTGCACAAACTTGGTCAATAACAGTAGCTTGATTACGATTAAGTTCAATGTTTAAGCCGATCTAAACAGATTCATCTAGCTCATCAGATTCATTAATTAGCTGATCACCAAGTTACAGTTCCGTCATCATAAATTCATTAACTGAGATAACAGAATTTCACTACACAACTATAATAAATCGAAAAAAATACCGCAGAAACAGATCGATAATATTAGAAGCCAGATCCTCACCCAAACATAAAACATGGAGATTATTGAAACCCTAATCGAAAACATACCAGAGAGGAGGTCTTGGTAAACCAACATGATTGCAGTGAATCTCGGATCGCCGCCTCAAAAAGGAAATATTAGGGATTTGAGGAAGAGAGAGAGAGCTGTCGACGACAGAGCGAGAGGGATTCGGTGGTCGTGGACAACTGGGTATATATAGGAGAGGGTTTTTGCTTTCACAACAGCTGTGCAATTACGATAAAGGACAACTCTTTTCTTTGAATTTCCCAATAAAGGCCTCTCACTGATTATTCTTCTTTCAGATTCGCACCATAACTCTGATTTCCTAACTAATTTGTATTGAAGCTTTTTTTCGAGACCAAATCAAAAAAGAAGCTTTTTTCGAGACCAAATCAAAAAAGAAGCTTACGAGGAAGTATCACAATAATGCGACTAGATAATTATGAAAGACACATGTGTCTCTGTTTATAATGGATTACATATGACATATATTTAAATAACTAGTACATAAGACCAAGACACACATAACAGAATATTCTAGAACACTTCATCTTGTGTCGCGCGCCGTTATACTAGTGATGCTTCAGATGATGCTTCGTTAAAAACCTCGTCAAGTAACAAAAACCCTGTAGGAAAACTGAACCTTGATCGTAGGGAAAAAGAGTGCAATGCATCAACTACTTCATTCAGAACACGATCATTCATGAACAACTTCATGTTGATCAATAATCTTTACAAGAGACAAACGGTGCATGCAATGTTGTCTCATTGAAAACCTTACCAAGCAAAAACCCGGTGGGACAAAAGTTTTGGTCTAATGGAAAAAAGCACAACCGCACCCTTCACATTTGATAACGATATATATGTGCTAAACACCACCTGAAGTCTGCATCTCCCCCTAATCCTTAGATCATTCATAGGAGTTTGAATTATTCAGCATATCAATGTGTTTTAACATGTCTTCAAATGTGGTATCAGTCAATGATTAACTAGATCATACCGGATTGTCCTCATAGATGATCTCTTACACTTAGATGTTAAGGAGAAGGCTGTTTGAGAACTCAAATCATAAGTTAGCGTTGAAAGTCAGATTCTCACGTAGCACGACCTTTGGATATTAAAACAACCGTAACTTTCTTTAAAAAATACATATGAATGAACCGTAAACGGTTTTGGAAATTATACTCATGTAGCTTTCCAACCGTATATTATACACATTCTAGTTCATTCAGAGATATTCACAAAGCTCTGTTGAAATTGACTGTTATTTGTAAAATCAGACTCTCAGACAGATTCGTCATACTTTACGAAAATAGTCATAACTCACTCAATATGATAGCACCAGCAGCTATTGGTTTAGTCGTGATCCAAACTAAAACAAGCTAGTTAAGTACACAACCTTGAAAACATATTGTTGTATAAAACCAAAACCAAAAGGTAGCTAATGCTTTCCTTGTCACGTGAAGTCCTAGTAAGTCCACTTGATGAGATGGAATGAACTTCTCTGAAATTTGCACATGTAGAAAAAACACATTAGCAATGCAGAGAACATCAACATGACAAATGACACTCAAAGCTTCTTCCTTGTATAACAAATGCCCCCAATCAACGACAGAGATATCATTGTCAGAGAAAACCAAGGTAACTCTAGGAAAATCAAAGCATGAGCTATTAGGTAGAGCAGCATGGTTCAAAGTCCTCAGGTAGACCAATTGCATAAGTGTAATTGGTTGTTGGATGATAATGACTGGAAGGACTTCAACTTGCTGACCCCTTCTCGGATTTCCCACACCCGCAAGAATAAGAGTTTCGTTTTCAGTAAGAAGATCAAACACAAATGGAAAAACATTCTCTACCATCTGAAGAGCATTAGAGATTGCTAAGTGAGTATATAGCTGACAACCAAAAATAAACAATTGAGAATGTTGAGGCGAGGCTTGATCACTGTCAGCATGTGCATAATTTTATGGGACTGGTCACCATCATGCACCTTTGTAATTCCTAGTGTATCTTCAACATGTCCCTCAGATTCCCTCTTCTCATGCAAATAAGCAGAGTAATGAATACCCATTCTGACTCAGGTTACTGTAGTTCCCAACAAGGACTGCATAATCATGACTAGCTAGAAACACTTCCATCCGTTTCAGCATATTGTATAAATCCCGGTATGCTCATTTTCTGCTTTGCCAGCAACACTGACTATTCTTAAAATTCAGGGAGCACTTCGTAACTCTCCAGGTTCAAACATTTCCAGTACAAGCTGAAGTTGAGCTCCTTGAGGCAAACTTAAAATCGCCATTTATACTTCTCAGAGCAATATACTTTGCATCCTTGCTGACACATAACAGTCTCAAATTATGTTGGCAACCCTTTCTGTCCAATTTTCTCCAACTTATCAGCAATAATTAAAATCTTGAGCTGTTTCAATGACAAGGCCTGAAAATCGGTGGTGACGCACCTTCCAACAAAGGAGACAGTGGCAAGAGAGGTGACGTGGACTGTCCGATTGTGACTGAAGTTTGTTGTAGATATAGTTGATGAGTTGGGTGCGAATTAGAGTATTGGGGTTGATGCGGAATGTTCTGGGGGTTCAGAACTGGCTGAGCGGAGGACGGCGGAGACGAGGTCTGGTAGTAATAGCACGGCGGCGCGGGTGAACGGTTGGAGTGAGCTGGAGGATCCCATAGTGTCGAAGGTGACGAGGTCTGGTAGTGATACAGATTCGAGTTCTCTAACCCTTGCGGCTGCTGCAGATGAGAAGCAGGACTGCGTTGCGACGGTAGATAAGGGTTTGGCTGTGGCGGTGAAAATGAGGTAGCATGGGCAGAATTCAAATTCTGAGAATACGGGATGGGTAGCTGGTTTGGGAAGGCAAATATCCTAATACATTAAGTTTTTATTGACGGATTCTTATTTTTGGTTTATTTATAGGAATAGACATTTGATAAAGTTTTTGATCACATAATATCTCTACCGTTCAATATGTAGATGCATATATATAGATCATTTCTGTAAAATTTCATCAAATTTAATGATCGTTAAGGCTTTGAAATAACTGAAATCATTTGACAGATCAAATCTGTCAAACTTGAACCATTAATGCCTATAATTTTAATTCCAGTTTTGAACATCTTAACGATCACCGATTTGGATGAAATTTTGCAGAGATAATCTATATATTAGGACCTAAGAATTGACCGGTTAAGATTGAAAAATATGATCGAAAAGTTTGTCGAATGCTTATCCCTGTAAATAAACTAAAAATATGAATCTGTTTGTACACACAATTACAAAGGGAATGGATTCAATTGAGAAGTATCTGATGAAAGTCATACGTGCAAGGAACCAATTGCTTGCATTAGGAGTCGGAATGGAAGACGAGGACATTGTTGTGGTTACTCAATGGATTGCTTCGAGGAAGAAAATCACCGAATGCAATGCAAGAATTGAGGATTATGTTACTCTCTGCTGAAAGAGATATTGCAAATAGGGCTGCTCTTAATATACAAACCTTCTCTACTACAAAAACTAAGAAGATTATGTCTCAGAGATGTCTGAATGACAATGGAAAGATGTCTAAAACTGGTGTGAGCTATAGTTATAACATTCGGTCATCTCCACAATGTCAAATCTTCACGAAGAAAGACACGGCAGTGTGTTGCTCCTATAGGAATATTTTTCTTTATGATCATTCTTCTAACTCTGATTATTTGTCAAATTTGTGATATGATAGGACATGCAGCCTTTTAGAGCATCTCCAGCAGCTTTTTCAAAATTTCTTTAAAATAGAAAAACAAAACTTAAATTCTCCAAAAATATTATACTCCAATTCCAACAGCTTCTCTATTTTGAAGATTTGACATTTATTAGAACAACAAAATATGGTACATCATAATTAATTATGACCAAAAGAGATTATATATTTTATTGTAACAACAAAATAATTAATAAAATATTCTATTTTTGTAAAATTTTTGTTGGAGCCCGTGAATAATTAAATTTTGGATAATGAAAGCTTTGCTGCAAATTTGGAGAAGCAATGCTCATTTTTCTTCTCCATCCCCATTTTAAGGAATGAGATGGGGAAGCTGTTGGACCTAAAAAACACTCAATATTCTCCAAATTTGACAAAATCGAAAAAATGGGGAAGCTGCTGGAGATGATCTTAGAGCATGTCCAACAGATTTCCCAAAATTTCTCTATAATGGGGAAGCAAAACTCAAAATCTCCAAAAAATATTATCCTCAAACTCCAACAGCTTCTCCATTTTGAAGATTCCGACATTTATTACAACAATAAAATATGATATATCATTATTAGTTATAACTAAAAATATATATTTTATTATTACAATACAATACTCAATTAAAAATATTCTATATTTTACTTTTTCTTGTTGAAACATGTGAAAAATTTAATTTTGAGAAAGGAATGCATTGCTGTAAATTTGGGGAATAAACCCTTGTTTTTCATCTCTTTTCCTATTTTAGAGAATAAGTTGGGGATACTGTTGGACTGAAAAATAGCTTAATATTCCTCAAAATAAAGAAAATCAAGAAAATAGAAAAGTTATTGGACATGCTGTTAGAGTGTAATTCTCTTGACACCCACATTGGAGTGTCTCCTGCTGTGATTGATGGGGGAGAACAAATTGTTGTGATTGATGGGGGAAAACATAATATGATAAATGCTGACAATGATGGAAGAGAAAATATTGGTGTTATATCTGGAAGAGAAAAAATTAGTGCTAAATCTGGAGCTAAATCTGGAAGTGAAAATATTGGTGGTGTTTGTTTAGTTGTTGAAAATATTTCTAGCACTGGTAGTTCTATTAGAAGTCTGTATGACTGTATGTTGATCAAGTTCCTCCCGATATTGCCTCATGTGGAGTTGTCATTAGAAATCCTTACTAATGATAATGATGTTAATGGTACTGTTGAAAATCATGGTAGAGCTGGTAATGTTGAAGGTGAGACTCAATATGTTGATAGTGTTATGAGAAATACTGATATTGGTGGTATTGGTGAAAATCATGGTGGGGGTGGTAATGCTATAGTTGGTTGCTATGAAAATGATTCTGGAACTGATTGTTATAACGAATGAAAGAAAGAACACAGATTTACGTAGTTCACTAACAAAGTGTTAGCTACGTCCACATGCAGAGGAGAACACTTTTATTAATCCTTGAGGAAAACGGATTACAGATAACAGAATACCACACATACTAGGTTAATAACCTAATAGGTATATATATACCCTCAAATGGTAGGCCCAACAAACACAGCCTAGCATAATAGACTAATTTAACAATCCTTGTTAAATTAGGGTTTATGCCTGATTCAAGGCATATTCTAACAAATCTCCACCTTGACTTGAATCCTCTCACAAGTAAACAGATGTACCAGATGCATCATAATAGTGTCAGACGTACGACCATCTCCTCTGTCTCAGATGTTGCCCCCAAAAAGGGCAACTAACAGCTTCTGACATTTAGCAAGTCCAAACAATGTTGGAACTTGCTATGTGGAACTAATTTGGTGAACATGTCAGCTGGATTATCAGCAGTACTCACTTTGTTCACCTTAACTCTCTTCTCACTTCTCAAAAAATGATACCTGACATCGATGTGCTTAGTCATCTCATGATGAACTTGATCTTTGGCTAAACAGATTGCACTCAGACTATCACAATACACTATAGTCTGATCGTGATGTAGACCCAAATTACTAACCAGTCATTTCAACCAGATTCCCTCTTTGGCTGCTTCTGTCAATGCCATGTACTCTGCTTCAGTAGTAGACAAAGTCACTGTTGGCTGCAAAGTAGCTTTCCAACTAACAACAGAACCACCAAGAGTGAAAACATAAACAATCATAGATCTTTTACTGTCAACATCTCCAGCATAATCAGAATCTGAAAAACCTGTTACTAAACATTATGTATCACCTTCATAAATGAGCCCAACATCAGACGTGCAAGATCAGCTTGTCAATGCTCCTTGCCAGGCTCACCCATAAACCTACTAACAACATTGACAGCATGTGCAAGATCAGGTTTAGTGCAGACCATAACATACATCAAACTTCCTACTACACTAGCATAAGGAACTCGAGACATGTACTCCTTCTCCTTAGCAGATTTAGGTGCAAACGCAGTAGACAAATGAATGTTTGCAGCACTTGGAGTATCTATGGATTTTGCTGTAGACATGTTAAATCTCGACAATATCTTATGAATATAATCCTTCTGTGATAAGAAAAGCCTCTTTTTACTTCTATCTCTATAAATCTCCATTCTCATAATTTTTCGAGTTGCACCCAAATCCTTCATCTCAAACTCAGCACTAAGAAGACCCTTCAACTTCTGAATATCTGACTTATTTTCTGCAGCTATCAACATATCATCTACATAGAGGACCAGATAAATGATAGAACCATTTGTTACCTTGTTGTAGTAGACACAACAATCATACGGACTCCTCGTGTAGCCAATTTTTATCATATAGCTATCAAACCTCTTGTACTACTGCCTCGGAGACTGTTTTAGTCCATATAAAGATTTCTTTAATTTGTAAACATAATCTTCTTTTCCAGGAACTTGGAAACCCTCTGGCTGAGTTATGTATATCTCCTCCTCCAACTCTCCATGTAGAAAAGCTATCTTCACATCTAGTTGTTCGAGCTCTAGATTCTGGTATGCAACTATGGCTAGCAGCACCCTGATAGAAGCATGTCTGACCACTGGCGCGAAAATTTCATTATTGTCTACACCTTCTTTCTGATTAAACCATCTTGCAACTACCTGAGCTTTATACTTGATACCCTCAGCAGGTGACAACCCTTCCTTCTTGAAAACCCATTTGCAAGTGATAACTTTCCTCTCCTGAGGTCGTTTGGCCAATTCCCAAGTCTGATTCTTATGAAGTGACTCCATCTCATCTCTCATTGCATCAAGCCATTTGGTAGACTCAGTACATATAACTACTTCCTTGTAGGTGGATGGCTCGTGGGGATCCACCTCTTCAGCAACCTGTAGTGCATAAGCCACCATATCCTCAAAACCATACCTCATGGGAGGCTTCCCAAAGTTTGCTCTCCTAGGTCGATCAAGAGCCAAACTGTGCTGGTTAACTACTAGTGGCTCTGTTTCTGAATGTGAGTGTCACTACCAGAACAACCACTTTAGCCGACGACACGTCGTCGACTAAGAAGTCGTCGGGCAAAATCCGTCGGCCAACACTATAGCCGACGAAATTACTGTTCATCGTCGGCTAAAGTCATATATTTAGCCGACGAATAAATTTTTCGTCGCTTAATTTCTGGACTTTAGCCGACGAATTTTATTAAAATTCGTCGGCTAAAGTTATTATTTTTTTATGTAATTATTATTTTTTTTTTAAACTTTAGCCGACGAATTTAAGGGTAATTCGTCGGCTATAGTTTTTTTTTTAATTTTAGCCGACGAATTTTAATGCTAAAGTTATTATTTTTTTTTATGTAATTATTATTTTTTTAAAAAAAACTTTAGCCGACGAATTTTAGGGTATTTCGTCGGCTATAGTTTTTTTTTTAATTTTTTCATATTTTTTTTCTTTTTTAATTTATTGTATTTTTGATTAAAATTTTTACTTCTTTTTCGTTTTTACACCGAAAAAGGAGTAAGGAGGAGGAGAAGGTTTGGAGAGGGAGAGGAGGAGGAGAAGAGGAGAGGAAGGAGGAGAAGAATTTAGAGAAGTAGGAGGAGGAGGGATTTGAAGGAGGAGGAGGAGGAGAAGGTTAGGAGAGGGAGGAGGAGGAGGAGAAGGTTAGGAGAGGGAGGATGAAGAGGAAGAGGGAAGATGAAGAGGAGGAGGAGGAAAAAAATGAAAGATATAGAAAATTTTGAACTTTAGTCGAAAAATTTTAAAATTTTAAAAATCCCCGTCAAAAAATTTGAATTTTTAATTAACTTTAGCCGACGAAATACCCTAATTTCGTCGGCTAAAACCCTAAACCCTATACGTAGAAGCTTCAAACGAAAAAAGTCGTGAAATAAGATATGACCGGAATGGTGAAATACGTCTATAGTTGAAAAATCACGTAATTCCGGTAAAGTCTCGGTACCGATAATTGCGGTTAACTCAATTTTTCATTCTTTCTCCCTAGAGGTAGCCCTATCTCCGGTAGTTATTTTTCATAAAATTTTTATACCACTGGTTGCGTCTCATCGATTTGAAACTATTTTCAGTTGAAGGTCCGGGCAAAATACGTAATTTAGACGGTCAAATGACCGTTTCCGTGCATTAAGGGGTTTGACTTACGTGATTGACCGTAAGGATCGAGCCCTTAACATTGTCAGATTAAGTTAAATTTTTTCCTATATACATATTTCAACATAATGATCATATCTGACGGTCGGAATTTTGTTTCTCAACTTTGATCATCGGAATCACAACATGCGTACTAATGTTGTATAACTTGTTTACTAAGCTTTAAGTAAATGTTTCGTTTCTAAAACAAACTGTACGTAGAAACTTCAAACGCAAAAAAGTCGTGAAATAAGATATGACCGGAATGGTGAAATACGCCTACGGTTGAAAAATCACGTAATTCCGGTAAAGTCTCGGTGCCGATAGTTGCAGTCAATACAATATAGAGGTTTGACTTACGAGATTGACCGTCTAGATGAAGTCCTTAAATTTATCAGATAAAGTTGAATTTTTTACCAGAGATATATTTCAACATATTGATGATATCTGACGGTCGTATTTTTGTTTGTGAATTTTGATGACCGGAATCACAACATGCCTACTATTTACCATTATTTATCTATACGGGGAGGCCTATCATGGAGGGGTAAATGTCTCAAAATTTTTAGAAGGACAGTTGCGTTTCATTATGGTGAGTGTTTGTTGTGTTGAAGGTTCAGCCAAAATACCTCATATAGGTATAGATATGGACATTTTCGTGTATTAAACGTTTAGAAAAACTTCATTTTGAAGCCTTAAACGAACTCGGATGGCCAAAAAAGCCTGTATATCATGGCATAGCCATGTGTTTTACTCCTACGCCCGTTCTACTTCCAGATTGGTATCACAATAGTCAATCGGACACCGAAATATCAATAGTACAATTTTATAACTAAAAGTTACTTTAGCCGACGAAATACCCTAATTTTGTCGGCTAAACTTTTCAAATTTCGTCGGCTAAAGTTCACATACTATAGCCGACGAAAAAAGCACTTTAGCCGACAAAAAATTTTTTTGTCGGCTAAAATTTAACTATAGCCGACGAATTTTTTTTTCGTCGGCTAAAATGCCACTTTAGCCGACGAAAAAAAATTTCATCGGCCTGTTTTTAGATATTTCGTCGGCTATAGTCTTTTTTCTGGTAGTGTGTTGATGTTGTTCTTCTTGCTGTGATTCACTCTCATCTTGAGTGTCTTGCTGCTCCACCTGTTTCTCAACACTACCATTTTTTGATACAACAATAGACCTCACAGTAGGGTTAAACATAGAATTTTCATCAAAGACTACGTTTCTACTAAGTATAACCATTCTTTCGGATGGAGACCAGATTCTGTACCCTTTAACCTCATCCCCATAGCCTACAAATACTCCCTTTTAGCTCTTTATTTTTGTATCGAGAGGTTACATAGTAACATATTTTTATTTGTGTGTTTTTCAAACTTTTTCGAAAATTTTTCAATTTGTGTCGAAATTTTCTTCCAATTTTTAAAATTTTCCGTAATTTTTAGTTTTTAATTATTTTTGAGTCTTAGGATATACCCTTAAAAATCTATGATGAACTATATCTTTTGAATGCATGATTGACGGTTTAACACTTATCTTAAGAAATTGCAAGTTTCATGGATTTTGTGAAGTGGTATGAACACTTGAGATTTTTGAAGAAAAAGTATGCATGTTTTGATAATTTGTTTCCATAAAAACCTATGTGAGAATTTGAGCCAACATACTGTCTTTTTGAGTGATTAAAATTCTAAATTCTTCGAAATTTCACTATCTTTTAAAACCTCGTTATTCTTTGCATATTCAATGACTATGTGCTATAGCTTTTTAATGGACTCTAGAATTTACTAGAACTTGCTTATGTGATTTTCGAAACTTTATAATCATAACTTGTCTTGATTTTGAATATGATTGAATTTAAATCTCATTAGGATCACCATCAAAGCCAAATAAGCCTATGCCTATTTTGTGCCCGTCGTGGGACTCCTTAGTTAACCCTTTTGAGCCTACATTAAGCCTTTTCTTTCATTACCCTTAAACAGATTCCAGAGCTTAGTATAGTATATCCTTTACCTTGTTATCAAGACTTAGCGAAGTATTTTTGATGGAGCTGTGCAAGGTTGCAAAGAACAAGTGTAGGGTGGAGTTTAAGTGTGGGGTGAACACCTATATTATGTAATGTTGATGTGCCGAAATATTCAATTCCGAAAAAAAAGAAAAGAAGAAAAATTTCTGAAAAAAAAATGTTTAAAAAAAATCGGAATAAAAGAAAAATAATTTCGGAAAAGAAAATAAGGCACAATTTTTAATGGGTTTTGAGTTATGAATTTGGAGTTGGAACTATTTGAAGGTCTAAGATTGTTTATATTTGACCTTTGTCCTATTCATGAAGTGAAGACATAAGGAGGATCGAAAATTGCTAAGTTTTGGTGATGTTTTATAAACACCACTTGCCCTAAATATTCCTACCTTATGAAACCAAGCCCCATTACAACCATATTATTGAGATTAATTCATGATTCTTAAGATAGCTAAATTTGATTTGTAGAGAATTTCTCATGAGTTAAGCATATGGTTTTGGTCCATTACTGCACTTAGTGATTAAATGAGGTTTTTTCAAAAATGTTATTCTCAAAGAGCTTTTATTTCTTGAAATATGCAAGTTATTCATTATTTTTTATCATCTTTTCCTTTGCATATACTTATGAGTGAATACCATTTTTAGAGTGAAAAAAAGAGTATACCTTTGTGAGGAGGATCAAATGATCATACATGTCATGCCCTTGATTTTCGAACCTCTTACTTTTTCATGCTTTGACACATGTTTATGAACCTATGCAATTGTGCTTTCACTTGAATGTTTTAACTTGAAAGTTATGCATGATAAAGATCCGGAGACAATCTTTCTAAGGGTATTAGAAGTTTTTGAGTCGTTTGTTTTGTTTTTAGTTTAGAGTCAGTTTGCTAAGGGACTAGCAAAGGGTAAGTGTGGGGTAGTTTGATAAGAGCATTTTACGCTATGTTTTAATATGTTTTTACCCTCATTTGTACCTTGTTTATTCCTTAGTAATGTCGTTTTTACTTATTTTGAGTCAAAAGGGTTTTTCTGTAGAGCACTGGCTAAAACGTGCATTTATACAGAAAAATTGTGCTTAAGTGTTGAAAATTCGATTTAGAACAAAGACTTGGTTATTTTCTTATGGTTCGTTATATTGTTACATTGTCATTTTTGATGAATTTGGTTTAATGTGTAGATGACATGTATATGAACTTATTGAATAAAGAATCATGAAGATTGGACTCATAGAGGACAACAAAAGAGGCCATGGAAAAGAAGAAACTCTGAAACATAAGATTTTGATCCGAGCAGAAATTTCCAGAAACCTTACATCAACTTTGGAAAATCATATCTAAAGATCCAGGAGGAATCTGAGGGCGAGCCACATATCATTGGAAAGCTGTATGTGTCTTGTTTTCAGATATTCTTGAATCTCAGCATTTGGAGTTCAGATGAAAGAGTTATGATCAAAACAATGGACGGAGGTCAAGCTGCAAAACTGGGCAGTTTCTGCTTAAGTTGTCACACGAGTTTGGGAGGTGCCTAGAAGCCCAAGACTTGTGCAATAAGGCCTACATTGATCCATTAACATTTAGGAGAGTCCAAGAGCAGAAGATCCAAGGTCCAAGTCGAAATTCCTTGTCAGAAAAGAAAGAAGTACAAGTTGTGTTCAAGAAGGAATACAAGAAGATCTTTTCTTGTTGCAAAAGGGAGATCTAGCCGATTTCCCTAGGTTTTTCTCTTGTTGTTCTGTATAAATAGACATGTATAGCTCTTAGTTTAGATTCTTCAACCTTTGTAATTTTTAGAGAGCCAAGCTCTACCTACAAAACCCCTAAACACTTTAAACACAAAGCTGCCGCATCCATTGTTCACCGGAGAATTCAGCTGTTCCTTCACCTTAGTCACCGTACCTTGCCGACTTTGTTAGGAGGTTTAGGTATGGATCTTTGTAAGTTTTTGTGTTTATTATTGTTTTTGTCAAACTCATTGACTATATATTATGGTTTTGTGGTTTTATGTCTCATACATGTTCATATATTCTTCTTTGTGATTTATATATGTGATTGTGTAAACATAACGATTAGAATGCATGTTTAGGTTGTGAATAAAAGACTTAACTTGCTGGGTTTATATGATTAGAGAACTTTAATTGATTAATCACATACCTGAACATGTAATCGAACCTAAGGGTAGTCTGTGCACGGATGTTCCTAAGGGAGGAGTTTCATATGCCGTAGTGTTCTAAGGGTTAAGATCAGGCGATTGTAGGTCTTGATTCTTAGTCACTACCAAAGGTTTTTAGGGTTAAGTGAATTGCATGATGAATAGGATGAGTGACGCCATACCTAGAACCATGTTTCCAATGGCTCTTGTTCGATAAGTGTATCTTGTCTTAGTGTCAGGCGATTGTAGGCACTGAGCAAGGTGACACATATACAAATTTAGTGTCAGGCGATTGTAGGCACTAAGTTTACATGAGAAGCCTACATAGTTGGAATTAATCAAAGTATTTGAAAATATAATTGCTGCATTTTTAATCTGTTTCATGAACTTGCATGCTATTTAATCGGTGCTATGTGTTGTTCTAAATGTTGCATTGTTGGATGACCATGTTTTGTAAATACTTGTGTTTATTTTCTTTTAAATTCGAACCAAACTCAAAAATCCCATTATAATTTGTACTCGTATTCTTTTGAAATTACTAACATTCTTTTTTTTTTTGCAGTATATAAAATCCTTCCCTAGTGTCCCTGGTTAGAACGATCCCTACTTGCACATACTACACTGATAGGGTTTTTTAAATTGCACAGGTCAACTTTTGGCATGTCAACAGTGCAACCAAAAACTTTCAGATTTGAGTAATCAGCAGACTTATCAGACCACACCTCATAACGGGTTTTGAGATGTATTCCTGTATGAGGTCCACGATTTATCAGATAACAAGCTGTATTAACCGCTTCTGCCCAGAACCTTCTTTCTAGTCCAGCATTAGAGAGCATGCACCTAGCTCTCTCTAAAAGAGTCTGATTCATACGCTCTGCCAAACCATTTTGCTGCGGTGTGTGTCTGACTGTATGATGTCTAACAATTCCTTCATTCTTGCAAAACTCATTAAACTCAGACCAACAAAATACCAGACCATTATCAGTTCGCAGCCTTTTGATCTTCTTTCCTGTTTGATTTTCAACTAACGCCTTTCACTGTTTGAAACTCTTAAAAGCGTCACTTTTATCCTTCATCATAATAACCCAAGTCATTCTTGAGAAATCATCAATCATTGACACAAAGTATTTGTGACCTCCTAGAGACTCAACGCGAGAAGGACCCCAACAGTCAGAATGAATGTAATCAAGTGTGCCTTTTGTTCTGTGAATTGCTTTAGGAAACTTGCTGCGATGTAATTTTTTGAAGACACAATGTTCACAAAATCCAAGGTCCTTGACCTTGTAGCCACCAAGAAAATCCTCTTTTAACAGAATTTGCATCCCTCTTTCACTCATGTGACCGAGTCTCATGTGTCATAACTTGGCCATATCATCCATGTGAACCTCCGATGATGCAACAACAGCAAAACCTGACAGCGTAGAGCCTTGCAAAATATACAAGGTACCCCGCTTGACACCTTTCAGAACCACATTAGAACCCTTGCAGACACGTAGAACTCCACCTTCACCTTTGAAGCTGAACCCCTTGTTGTCCAAATAGCTCAGTGATATCAGATTCTTGGTCATGCGTGCATGCCTAACATCGTTCAATGTACAGAATTTATCATCATGTGTCCGTATTTTTACCGAGCCTATTCCAACCATCTTGCAGACAAAACTACTAGCCGTAGAAACATTGCCTCTATTTACCTGCTCATAGATAGTGAACCACTCCTTACGCGGACATATATGATAAGACGCCCCGGAGTCTAAAATCCATACATCGGTGTGATGTGTATGTTCATCAGCAACTAAGGTAATATTCTCTTCCGAATTGGTGTCATCTTCTGCTATAGCAACAGTTCTTGATAGTTTCTCCTGCCGCATCTTCTTTGGACATTCCTTTTTCCAATGTCCCTTCTCTTTACAGTAGTTACAGATATCATTAGGTTTAAGACCCTTAGAACCTGGTTTCATGAATTTCTTCTTCTCCAAGTTTCCATGTCCCTTACTTCCATTGGCTACTAGCCCAGTAGCTTGATTATTTGTACCTGTACCAGTCGCCTTATGACGCGGCTCTCTGGTGTGAAAGGATGATCTAACCTCTTCCAGAGTCACAATATCTCTCCCAACAATAAAAGATTGCACAAAATTCTCATACGATAATGGTAAAGATACCAACAGAATTAAGGCAGCATCCTCATCCTCGATTTTAACATCAATATTACGCAACTCTAATAAAATTATGTTTAACTGATCTAAGTGATCTCTTAGAGGCAAACCTTCTTGCATTCGCAGACTAAATAGACGTTGCTTTAAAAGCAGCTTGTTAGTTAAAGACTTCGTCATGTATAGACTCTCAAGCTTCAACCATAGACAGGATGCAGTTTCCTCCTCCGCGATCTTAGTGATGATATTGTCTGCAAGACACAGCATAATTGTCGAGTGTGCCTTCTCCTCCAGACTGGCAATCTCAACGGTTTCGGGATCCCCTGCCTTCTTCGTCAGTGACGCCCACAACTCTTGTTGCTTTAACAAGGCTCGCATCTTGATCTGCCATAAACTGAAACTGTTCCTCCCCGTGAATTTGTCGATCTTCACATTCAAACCAGACATCTTGGCTCTGATGCCAATTTGTTATAACGAATGTAAGAAAGAACACATATTTACGTGGTTCACTAACAAAGTGTTAGCTACGTCCACATGCAGAGGAGAATGGTTTTATTAATCTTTGAGGAAAACGGATTACAGATAACAGAATACCACACACACTAGGTTAATAATCTAATAGGTACATATATACTCCCGAATGATAGGCCCAACAAACACAGCCCAACATAATAGACCTTGTTAAATTAGGGTTTATACTTGATATGGGAAACAATGTTGTTGGTGGTAATATTTTTGAAGGTGGTAATATTTTTGTTGGTGGTAATATCATTTTAATGAATTACAGAATGTAAATCAACCTCAAAAATTTAAATCATAGAATTTAAAGTACAACTATACTCCTACGGGAAAATAATATTATATACCATCGTAAGTCGTCTAGCCTCGGAAAAAAGAAGAAACACGATGGGCAAAAATATAATTAAACTCCGAAAGCGGGAATCCCAAAATTTAAAAAATCCAGATAGAGGAAGAAATGCCCACAACGAAACCTCAAACCCCCAAATGGACGAATCCATAGTCACAGAGCTCGAAGGCCTCCAAACCCTCCTTGATGAAAATGAGCTCGCGTCAAATTCCCTCTCCCTCTCCGCCGCCATGGGTTCCGGTCCAGCCCATTTCACCCTCGCCGCTTCCAAGCTCTCCTCTCCCCCAATTCCCCAGTCTGCACTCTCTTCACTCCCATGGCCTTCTTCTCTCTCCTCCAGTCGATTCGCCGCTCGCTCAAGCACCGCCGCGACGATCCCGGCTCGGGTTCCAAAGGCCAAGAGAGGGAGTTTGATGTTAGGGTTTTGTTTTCGGTGCTTGAGAAGTTGGAATTGGTGATGGATTTGGTTCATTTGGAGCGGTTTCCGGGTAGTTTAAAGTCGTTGATTCAGACAGTGGCGGAGATTCCGGTGATGGGGTTTGATGTGTGGGGCAATTCCGGTAATTTTAACAAATTGACTTGTTTGTGCTCCAGGGTTTTGCTTAAGGTGTTTGAGCCGGAGAATGGAGACCATGCTAATAATGCAGCTGAGGTGTTCAAGTCATTGACGCCGATGATTCTTCACCATAAATCGCATTTTGGGTGTTGACCTTATTCTGGTGCTGGTTACTTCTTTGAGAGATGTGATGGGTTTGGATTTGGAGAGTGGGGTGAGGGATTCGTTGGGTTGGAGATGCTTGGAGGCTTTGATTCAGCGATGTTCGGATGCAATGGCTGGGATTCGTGCTCGTGCTTTGTCGAATTTGTCACAGCTGGTTGGCTTCTTGTCAGGTGATGATAGGAGCCGGGCTGTGTTGAAAGAGGTTATGGGGTTTGGTGATGTAATGGATGAAAGGGAGGAGGGTTTGATGAAAGGGATTTTGAGGGAAAGGTGTACGGATGAGAAGGCAGCTGTAAGGAAGGCTGCACTTCTTTTGGTTACCAAGTTGATGGCCATTCACGGTAGTGGTTTTGATAGAGCCTTGATCAAGACTATGCGCATAGCTTGTTCTGATCCACTTGTCAGCATTCGTAAAGCGGCAATTTCAACTCTTTCTGTGGTAAAATTAAGTTTCCCTTCATCTAGTAGTTCTTCAAACTGTTGTTCTAGTTGCAGTTAGTAATTTTGAATTCTAATGGTTTTGTGTATGTTGTGTATAAAGTTAGACATTATGGTATCTGTGGTATGTAATGCTTTCTATGTGGCCTCCAAGTAATCTATTCTTAATCCGCTGTGGTTTTCTTGTTCAGAAACAGTTTCAGAATGATTATGTTTAGTAGAAAACTTTCAATTATATTTTACACATAAGCACATCACATTTTTGAAATTTAAATCAGATTCGTTTTAACATTCTTTTAGTATTGACACTTTTCTCTGTGGCAAAAAATAGTGCAGCAGATTCTGAGTCTAGTGGTTTCAACTCGATATAATGAAACATGAGCTTGATATATTTTCCTCACTCGGTCTTTTCATACCACATGAAAAATGTTAAGTTATCCTAAATATGAATATGTCTCAGAGTTGGTCTTTCTTCTCTTGATGAGTTTATTTTCCCTTTTTCAGTAGTACCCATAACTTAGCTATTGGTGCAATTCCTGATCTCATATTATTGCATTGACCTTGTAGGCTTTTAGGACATTCATGGATAATAGCGTGGCTATTGAGTGGCTACATTCTGTTCCAGCTTTAATAACTGATAATGAGTCTAGCATTCAAGAAGAATGTGAAAACTTGTTTGTAGAGCTTGTACTAGAACGGGTTTCTACAGTTGGTTCTGAAATCAATACTTTCTCAGTACTTCCTGAAGGAGTTTTAGGCCTTCTGAAGGAGATTTGCAATGGAGAAGTGGCACCTTGGGTGAAGAAAATTTGCACAAACTTGGGAAAGAAGAATCGGTTGAAGCACATATATGCTACTGCACTTCAGAGTATTATAAGGACATCTGAGTCTCTCTGGCTCAGTCATTCCATGCCTATAGGTAAATGGACAGCCCCACCAGGTTCTTGGTTTCTTCTGTCGGAGTTGTCAGCATACCTTGCCAAAGCAGTTGAATGGGAGTTTCTCCGTCATCATTGGCAGCTCTTTGACAAGCATGGAGTGGGAGGGGAGATTCGGAGTCCCCTTCCACAAGGGTATGCACATGAAGAGGGAGGGGTATAGAATGCAATTCTGTTGCTTGGGCTGGGGATCGTGCTTTTCTCTTACAGACTATTTCCAATGTTTCTCTTGAGCTGCCTGGTGAAGTTGGTGCAGACTTAGCTCATGACTTGCTTAGAAGAATTCAAAATTTCAACATGCATTCAAAAGAGGTACTCATTATTTGGTTTCAACAATTTTTTATTAAAAAACTTTTATTTTTTGATGCTTCCTGTAAACTCCTGGATGAATATGCAATTTACTGGACACCACTGATCAATTTCGACTTGTCTGGAGAGAGAGAGATGTTTATTCACTCTTTCATATATGTATTAAATTATTACCTAAATCAACTCTAGTCTTCAAATTACCATTTTAATGAACCTAGAAACTGTGCTATTAACTCCGGGAAAGGTTACTCCTGGTTGCATGACTGATTAGAAGGATGAGTAGCTAGTACATAGCTCCATTAGATGAAATTCATTTCACCTTATGATTTGCAAACAGCTGATGTTTACATTTCTGTGGAAGACAGTTGGTAAAGAACTTGTGGAAGTGTCAAATAGCTTGAGGTAAAAGCAAATTGTCTTGTGTGGTAGTTTATGCATTAATGTAATATCTTAGTCCTCCCCCTTCTCCTTCTTGCCACTTCTCTATTATTTCATAGTAGTTTTATTTATTTATAAATCAGTTGGTTTATTTGTTGACAGGTTAATGCTCATGTAAAAGCACTCAAAACATTGTGCAAGCGAAAAGTTCCAGATCCGAAAGAGGCTGATGCACTTGTTAAAAAATGCGTACACGAGATTGCCTCAAAAGCTTCCGATATTTTGCGTAATTATATATCCAAGGAGTCAGACACAACTGGAAAAGGTGGCTTCTTTACACCATCTATTAGTGGGAGTAGAATGGGCAAGAGAGCCATAACAACGATGTCCAAGTCTTTGTCAAAAGTAGTGACAGCAGTCTACACAATTGGGTCTTTGGTTATTATTTGTCCATCTGCTGATATGAGGAGCATCATTGATCTACTATATACCATCATCACATCTGGGAATTCCGATCCAAAAGTCAATAAACTAGCAAGCTCTTCTCTCTCTCTGAAGCAGACAGCACTTTCTTTGTACATTCAAGCATGGTTGACTCTGGGGAAGATTTGCCTTGCAGATGAAAAAACTGCAAAGAAGTATATTCCTCTCTTTGTGCAGGTTTGATCTTGGACTTGTCATTTATTATGCTTGCTCTTATTAATATTTTCAAAAGCATTGTTATTCCACTTGACAAATGGTCTTAAGGATTAGAGCATTGAATCAAAAGTTACAATTGGAAAAAAGAATAAAAAATCAGAGATCATTGTGAGTAAACTAGTTTTGCATCTGCAATATGCATATGTATGCGTGTGCTGGCTCTAGTATGTCAGCGGGGCAAATTTATTCTTTTGTTCTTTAAATACTTTGCTTCTTCTGTGTAGATATCATTTGAGTTCCTAATCTTTCAGGACTTTTGTAGGAACTTGAAAAGAGTGATTGTGCAGCCCTTCGCAACAATCTGGTAGTTGTGATGGCAGATTTTTGCATTCGTCATACTTCTTTGGTTGATAGGTAAGAACTGTAAACCGTATTTCAGAACGAAGAACTAAAGTTGAATGATACCTTTTCTTTAAATGTTTCTAAATAGCTTTTGTTGAAGTCAACAGTTATATACCAAGTATCACAAAATGTCTTCGTGATCCATGTGAACTTGTAAGAAGGCAGACATTTATACTTCTCTCAAGATTGTTGCAGGTATATGTCGGTCTTACACCATAAATTTCCATGTTGATGGTTAAGAACCGGTCAGATATTTAATTTTCCTTTTCAATCTAATTTATCATTTTTAGAGGGATTATGTGAAGTGGAGAGTTCTTTTCCTTAGATTTCTCCTGTCACTTGTTGATGAGTCGGAAAAGATAAAGCAGCTTGCCACCTTTCTCTTCAGCAATATTTTGAAAGGTTACAAGCTTTTTTCTTGCTATCACATCTATATTGTGAAGTTGGTTTTCTGTCTTCGAGATTTGACAATGATTCTTTATTTTTTTTTCAGCTAAGGCGCCTCTTCTCGGATATAACAGTTTTGTAGAATCAATATATGTTCTAAATGACTTTGGGGCCCACAAGGGACATGCTGGTGGCCATGGTTCACGAGCAGAGAGCCGCCTTTTTTCCATCAGGTAGGTGCGTGTAATTCTTGAAAGGTTAAGCAGCTTTGCAAATGGAGCCAGCTTTTATATCTAGTTTATCTTGTCTCCAGGGGAAATGATGAATCTTTGAGGTCTAGAAGAATGCATATATATGTTTCTTTGCTGAAACAAATGGCTCCAGAGAACTTATTGCAAACGTTTGTAAAGTTATGTACAGAGATCCTTGCTGCAGCATCTGATGGCATGCTCAATCTAGATGATATTACGGGGCAGTCTGTTTTGCAGGTAATTTGCCTCATGATGTACACAAGCACCCTATTGTATCTGTCTGTTTGCAGAAGTACCGTCCTTTAAATTGACAAGTTTCTGGTACCTAATAGAACCTGTTTAGAATTCTGTGCTTTTGATCATATTTCTTTTTCTGGTCTTTATAGCATGTGTGTTTAGTAAATTTCTGTTTGCTAGTTGCCTTGTTAAATATTTTTTTCATGATTGTGTGCAGGATGCTTTCCAAATCATTGCCTGCAAAGAAATCAGAATACCATCCAACCGTGGGTTATCATCTGATGCTGGAGATATTGATGGAGAAGGTACTGATAATGGTGGCGCAGCTGCTAAGGGAAGGGTAATAACTCAAGCACTCAAAAAGGGCCTCATCCAAAGCACAATACCCATTTTTATAAAACTGAAGCGGTTATTGGAAAACAAAAACAGCCCCCTCATTGGCTCCCTCATGGAATGCCTCTGCATCATCCTTAAGGATTACAAAAATGAGATTGAAGATGTACTAGTTGCTGATAAGCAGCTCCAGAAAGAGCTGATATATGACATGCAGAAGTATGAAAAGGCAAAGACCAAGTCTACAGCAGCTGAGACTGTAGCCACCCATCAAAGAACAGTCACCTTTCACTCTCCAGGCCTATCCAAGGTTGCGAGTGTGAGAAAAGCACATAACAAATCCATTGGCAGATTGCAAGGTGACATAAGATTGGCTTCAGCAATGGGAGATGTAGCTGCTGAAGCCATAGCAAGGTCAGTGCTCAAGGACATGAACAAGGGGAGACAGACACCACCTCTCAGTGCTTTGAACGTGCCTAAGCTCAAGATCTGTGAGGGTGAACAAACCTCTCGAAGTGGTGTGCCGTTAAATGTATTAATTGTATGTTTATGTACATCGAGTCATGGCAAAGTAATACGCTATATCATCATTATGCACAATCCTGTACAAAATTTCACATATATTTTCAACTTCTTAAAGTAAAATCTTGTTTGTCTTCCGAATCTAGACGTCATATCTTGCACATAATTACGATCTTGTTCTATTTGTGTGTATTATTGTGTAATAATAAAGTAATACGTTATATCATCATTACAATCGTGCACAATAAATTTACTACATACGTGTTATTAATTTAGTAATGACAAATGTATAGATCATATCTATCTTAGTTAGTTAAATACAATACGAGAATTAAATGTTAAAAATACTTACGTGTATAATTCGTTACATTTTAGTGAAAAATATTTTTAAAAATTTGGCCAAAAAATACGGATTTGACAAATTTAAAAATACGGTACGTAAGTGTTTAAACCGAGACGCAAACAAAATAAGTACGCAAAAATTTGGGTACATTTTATACAAATTTTTATTAATATAGAATTATTAGAGAAACTTTTACACTTTTGAACTTTTAATTAATTAAAAACAAATCTTAATTAATTGAGTCTATAGTAAATAGCTAGAGTCCTAGAAAGCACAAATATTTGTGAAATAATGTTAAGAAATAAATATATTTTATTTATTTTTTTTAAAATATTTTTTTTATTATTAAATGTTTTAAATAGCGAAAACGTGAGACGGGACGTTTTGTCGGAGCCTTGTCTCACAAAAGTCTTGAGGTGAAAAAGACGAAGCCTTTTATGTATTTAAAATTAAATAAAAATAATTAAATTATAGAAATAAAATCATCAAAAAATTTAAAGTTAAACTTTTAGTAGCAAGATCACAAAGATAATGTTTAAAATTCTTAATGACAAACATACAATAACATAAATCATTCACTTATGATCTAAAAGAGTAGATAATAAAAGTTGCTCAATAATGAAATGAAAAAAGTCAAACAATGCTATTTTTTTCTCTTTAGATTTTACTTAAAACGGTGTAGTTTTAGGGTATAGATTAAAAATCAATATATAAATAGTGACACCTCACGATGCATTTGACCGCCTTAAGACGCATTTTCCGCCTCAAGACAAAAAATGCGAGCTAAAGGCGAACCTTTTGTGACAAAAGTCTTTCTAAGGAAGCCTTAAGACGAAATAGAGAAGCCACGCCACGACTTAAGATATAGCGTGCCTCAAGATGCGTTATTTAAAACAGAGTTATTAAATATGTGTATGTGAATAATACACGTATTATATATTTTGGGATAAAAAACGGGTATTTTCTCGTAACTTTGAAAAAATATGAAAAACATGTGTTTTTTGAAAAATACATGCGTAACACGTATAATACGTGAATTAACTAACTATGATATCTATAGTGAAATAAAAAATAGTCTTAATGTAGATTTCTAATACAGTTTTTGTATTGAGCAATAACAAAATTTTAGGCATAATATAGATTCCCATCTTTTGAATTAGTGTGATAGAAATTTGACGCCATATTTACATTTATTGATTTCGAGTTGCTAATTTGATTATCTTCTAATTCAAACATGTAATGATGTACGTAGGACTCCTATGGATATGGTATATATAATGCCTGGACATTAATCAAGATTAGGTCGAGTTATATTGCTTGGAATCCTTTCCTCGTAAGGTACGGCTTTCTAGACTTCTAGTGATTCAAGTAACTTATGCACCGAGCTGACATAGGCCCCGTTTGGTAGGGCTTTTTGTCAGCTTTGCTTCGAAGCAAAGCTGGTTAGTGTGTTTGGTAAGGGTGGGTAAATATTCAGTTTTCAACCGAAAACCGAAAAAAACCATCCGAAAAATCGGGCCGGATAACCGAACCGATTAAAACAGGTCAAAAAATAACGTAAACCGGTCCGAACCGGTTTGAATCGGATTGGTTCCGGTATAGCCTAAAAACCGGTCCGAATTAACCGAATATTTTATATTTGGTGTTATATTTTTTTTTAATATGTGTTACTTTATTATTAGTTAATATATTTCTTATTATGTGTCACCTTAAGAAGACAAAATTTATTTATCAAACTATACGTATTTATATACACACTATATAACTCACATTCTTGAACAAGTATACTATTAAAAATATATATATACTTTGACATATAATTTAAGCATGACTGTAAATTCGTGAAAAAATAATAATTGAGAGAAAAACCTAGAACTATATATGTTTTAATTTTTATATGGAAAAAGAAAAAATAATATTTTTTTTAAAATGTCTCATCTTATTGTTTTAAATTCGGGTTAAATCCGAAACCGATCCAACCCGATCCGGTTTCCGGTTGATCCGAATAACGGTTGATCCGATTTTAAAATTTGGTTCCGGATAGAAGTTTTACAAATCCGAATAATTCGGATTCGATACGGTTTGGACTAAAAACCGATCCGAATATATATGCCCACCCCTAGTGTTTGGTAGGCAGCTTCCCACCTACTGCGCTTATAAGCACGGGTGTTTTCTCTCAAAAAGCTGAAGCTGCTCGACCCCAGCTTTTAGAAGCCAAAAACCGGCTTCCGCGCTCTACACTGTAGCGAACGTAAATGAATTTTTCAGAATACCAATGGGTACCCTTTTTCACTTCAAATAACTACACAACCAACCCGTCTATTTTCTTCTTCAACTGTTGTCTCTCTCAACTTTCTGTCGAAGCACTTATACCTGCGATTGCCCTCCATCAACACAGCCAATTACAAAATGCAAATGCTTTGACTACTCGATTAGGGCTAAATCAGAGAAACAGAGAAAGAGAAAGGGACAGAGAAAGGGGGAAACTCGATCAGGGCTCAAATTGAACATGCAGGACAGTAGAAAGGAAGAAGAAGAAAACGAGAGAAGAAGAACTCTACCCTTCACTACCGCAGTCGTCGCCTGAGCTTGCAGGAATTTGGAGAAATCCGTCGCGCACAGTCGATCCCGATCTCCAGAGAAATAAGTTGTATGTTGGGTTTAAGGACTGAGCTAAATAGAGGGAAGAGAGGAGAGCATTTTGGTGGTGGTCCTCCGCCGAGTGGTGGTCGAAGTCACGGGGACGACGGCGGAGGCGATCGGAGCTCGAGAGCTCGAGGGAGAACAGTTGACCGAATTGGGGGAGGCTTTGACTTCGATCAAAGCTTACCTCTTATTTATACTTGAATGGACTGTCAAGATTAAAAGAAGGGTAAGATCTGACGGTCCATATTTAATAAAAGGTAAAAGTAAGTCTGAAATAGTAAAAGTTATTTACCGACGTAGCAATTAAAAATTACCAGAAACTTTAAAAATTCGTAGAAAATAGACGGAAGCTCCGAAAAATAATCTGAAGAAACCGGGAGACTCGTGCAGACGCGTGAGTCAAGCGAAGAAGTGATATGATCCGTTGCCCCGCTATCGATAATCCATCGACGGGAAGCAAGTGGTAACAAACCTTTAGAGAAGACAGTGACGGAAGCGGCGTTGGCTTGTGATTTTGGATCGACTGTACAAGGTGATTTTGAGCCGAGAGCTGCCACAATCTGCTGGAATTGTAAGTCAGACAGGTTCGGCATGGCTTGCTGCACCTCCTGAAGAGTCGGTGTGGTCACACTGTTGGCTTGAGGTGGTGCTGATCCACCGTTACGAAGTGAAGAACCGCTGCTGCCTCCATTGCGATTGCACTGTTTGAAGTTCGGGTTGTGGCGAGGATGCCCAACTGGGTAACCATTGAGTTTCCAACATGTCATCTCGATGTGATTGTCTCCATTGCAATAGGTACAATGTAGCGGCGGCTTATCAGTGAATTTTTGGTCAGTAGACGGTTTCTTACTATATGTGTTCATGGCTGTCGGTTCGGAGAGACGACTAGTGCCGACTTTCCTATGTGACTCTTCAGTGATGATCGAAGCATACGCCTGACGCACGGACGGTAAAGGATCTTTCAACAAAAGTTGTGCCCTAATGGGAGCAAAACTCTCATTGAGACCCATGAGAAACTGCATGAGCTTGTTTTCTTCTTCATCAACGCCACAAGAACATGTTTTGGTGCTGCATGAAGCCAACTCATCCCATGGACTCTTAAGTTTGGTGTAATAGACGTCTACGGTGTCCTGCCCCTGCTGCAAGGAAGATATGTCACGCCGAATTTGAAAGATTCTCTGCGCATTGCTCTGCTTAAAACGCTCCTTAAGATCCTCCCATACTTCATAGGCGGTGGATGCATATAAAACGATGCGGTGTATGTCTGGTTCGAGTGAATTCCACAACCAAGATAAGACCATATCATTGCAACGCTGCCATGATGCTAGGGATTCGGGTTTATTGGAAACACTCGGAGCCTTAAGCATTCCATCAATAAAGCCAAGCTTGTTCTTGGCACTGAGAGAAACTTTGAATGCACGGCTCCATGAATGATAATTTTGTACATTCAGACGAATGGGCACAAGTTGGAGGCTAGGATGATCCGATTGATGAAGGTAGTAAGGGTCAGAGAATGTATCTCTGCCTGCAGACTTGTTGGATGGTTCTTCACCGCCCATATTTTGAGGTTGCGGTAAAGAGAAAAAAGATGGAAATAGGATTAGGGTAAAACCTGCTCTGAGGCCATGTAGAAAATTATGATTCACTGGAATGAATATTTTCATTGATACAAACGGGATTTATATATATAAGAGTGTCCTTGTGAAACAAGGTAACCTAGAAAGTAAGGGATTACAACAAAGGTAACTTAACTAAATACAAATCCAATTACAATCTACTTTCCTAAATATATTCGAAGACTTTTAACAAGAAGGCGTATAGGAAGCTTTCGTTGAAGGTTCATCCGGATAAGAACAAGGCGCCTGGCTCGGAGGCCTTTAAGATTGTGAGCAAGGCGTTTAAGTGCTTGAGTGATGCGAATTCGAGGAGGCAGTATGATCAGACTGGTTTGGTTGAGGAGTTTGAGTACAATCAACAGCATAATGTGAGGAGAACTGGGAATGATTTGTTTGATGATGATTTTGACCCTGATGAGATATTCAGGGCGTTCTTTGGTCAGTCGGACATGTTTAGGACGAGCCAGGTTTACAGGACTAGAGAAGCTGGTGCACATCATAGGGAGGAGGCTCACAATGGGGGGCCTAACATTATGCTTCTTATTCAGTTATTACCATTTTTGGTGATTTTGTTGCTTGGGTGTCTGCCCTTGACCGAGCCAGACTACGCTTTGCATAAGAATTACAACTACCAGATTCCCAAGACAACTGAGAGACATGGAGTGGAGTTTTTTGTTAAATCACCAAACATTGATGAGAGTTATCCTCTTGGAAGTTCTGCTCGAGCTAAAATTGAGGATAGTGTGATCAAGGATTACAAAAGTGTGCTTGGACACTACTGTCGTGTTGAGCTTCAGAGGCGTCACTGGAATAAGAAAATGTCTACTCACTGTGATACGATAAACACCCTTGAAGTAGCTTGCAGGTTAGTCATGAGTTATGATATATGTTCGTTGTATGATTGATGATGGAATCATCATCCACCATCATTACGTTACTTTTAAAGGCCTTCTGGTTGAATTATCAGCTAAATTGCTTACTTTAATTCATTGGCTTTGTTTTTATAACAGGCTGCATGGCTGAATTTTTGTAGCTTTAATACCACAACAATGTTAAGCCTGGACTCGTAAGGTGCGTCCGGTTCATTTTGTAAATGCTAGGGTTGTATTCCTTGGAAGCAATCTTCTCCGAATGACTTGTTGGCCTTTGGAGCTAATTCCAAATTTCGTTCGGGATGGTTGTAATGAGGGTTTTCAGCACCCTGATGGCACTGCATTTGGTGAGAAATAATACTATATACAGCTTTTGTAATTACCTGGGAGGTGAATGCTAGTTACAAAATTGTAATGAGAGTTGAGCAGTAGGTTTGTTATAATGAGTATTTACTTGTTCCTCAAAAACACTAAATTTCCTGTACATTCTTTAATACATTATGCAGGCGTCGTTACCTTTTTTTTCATTTGCTCTGAGAAACCACATTTCATTGAAGTACCCTTGCAGCTTGAGCATATTTCAATTCCAATGGTGCTTGTTTGTTGTGTCTTGATGATTGTTAAATATCTTCTTTTCCGATGACCTATTTTTAAGAAATGATGCACGTAGTATTGATGAATTACTTGTTTTTATGGATCATAGTAGTTTAGATGCCAAGTATTTTGCTTTCCATGGGTTGCTAGGGAGCCGTTATATCCTTACTTCCATGTCTGTCTCTCACTAGACATGTCCTTCAAGGATGCATCTGATTTATACCTTCAAGGAGTATGCATCATTGAAGCCTTGAAGGTCAGTACCCTTCCTCATTCACACATTACGGCACTACTATCAATCTAGATCAGTAATAACATCATCTCTGGTATATTTGTGTTGAATGGGACATGCAGCACCTTGTTCTTATTCAACTGATCTAGAAAACTCCAATAACAATGGTTTGAGTCATCTGGCAGTGGCCTATGTGTTAAATCAGACATGCAGCATCGTGTTCTTATCTAACCATCTTTGGGTCATCTCCACCAAGAAGGGTGAAGTTACGTCCATTAGTGACCGGCCTATCCTTCTAGGTCAACTTTCCCCAAAAGCATTTGAGTTAACTGTTCAATTGTTTAGGTCAGACAACCTACCAATGAAAGATTTGTGAATGTCACACAGCGCTCAGATAATACATGTCATCATCACGAGAACGGACTTCTGGAAAATCCACTTGCGTGATAAATGACGCTTGTCCTAAATGGTTAGATGTTACGTTCCTACGGGCCACAAGGAGTTCATTATGTTCCTAAACTAGGTTGTTGTACGTTGGATTATATGACGAACGTTGGATTATATGACGAAGTAGTCTGCGTAGTGTTAAGCATATAAAAGGAACAGTTGAACAGTTAACTCAAATGCTCAATTGGAGTATATATTAATCAAAGTGGTTTTGAGTTAACTGTTTAATTGTTCATTATTTAGTGAAGAAGTCATAAATTTGAATTATGATGAGAGTATGAGTGAAATTCTTTAATCATCTTTTAAAACAAAAAATAAAAGGAAGAGATATGTTATATTATTAATGTTTTAGCTGCAAAACTTCGGCTCCAGTCAATTAATCAATGTTGGATTGTTGAATCATTCGATGTTTGCAGGCTTGCAGCTGGTATGATTGAGTTCTTCAGAGTTAATTGGCTCCATTTTCTCCAGTAATTAAGACTGGAACTATGACTGGTGATTTTCTTCTTTAAGATATATAAGAAAACTCCATACACATAAGTTTGAAGATAGAGCTTTAGCTATTAGAGAGACCATTTCTGATGACCGAGTAAAAATTGGTGGAACACTTGTTGTGTCTATCTGTCAGCTATGCTTTTTTATTTGAGACATCATTACATTTATTTTTACAGTGCCATTTTTCAAACGGGTCTGAAGATGATTGGCGGCTGAATTTGCCACTTCGTTTTCTTCATTTGACTATCTGTTGGAATTTTGGGTGAGCTATTATCGAAAGTCTTTCTCCTTGCAGCTATTTAACTTTTGACAAGCAGCTGGTATGTTTATTTTTATGGCGATATAGAAAGCTCGGAATAAGCTAAAGTTTGATAATCAATCCCCTAATTACCATGCATTATGTTGCTCAATTATTACATGGATTCGACAAATTAGTTCTTATGCTCCAGGTTATTATAAGGGTGTTGTTGATGTCCAATTATTGACTTCTCTTGGAATTGCTCCCAAGTGTGGTAAGGCTCCCAAAATTCAGCATGTCTTATGGTAATCATCGATTTTTTTTGGATTAAAGTAAACACTGACGGTTTGGCAAAAGGTAATTCAGTTCATGCAGCTTGAGGGGGGGTGTGTTTCATGATGCCTCATGTGGGTTTATAGGGAGTTTTTGTCAATCTCTTGGATGAAATATTCCCTTTTATTCTGAACTTTATGTTGTTATCTTGACAATTGAAATTGCTCATGTTAAAGGGTGGCTCTATTTGTGGTTGGAAAATGACTCAGTTAGTGTGGTAGCTTGCTTCTCTTCTAGGTCCTTTTCTCCGCCATAAATTTTAGAGTTCGTTGACATAATTATCTTTTCATAACTCGCCAAATGAACTTTCGTTGCAGTCATGTTTTTAGAGAAGAAAATATGATAGCTGACAAGATTACAAATTTGGGCTGACAAATGCTACTTTTACTTGGTATGATAAACCAATTATGGAGCTCAATAGGTTCTTATTATTAGGGGTTTCCAAATTATCAGTTTTCATAGTAAGAGATTTTCCTAGGAAAAACTAAGCAATGGCTTATTTGGTATGTTGTCGTAGTTTGTTTTTTGGAATGGGTTTTGGTGTAGTCGCCAATTCCTCAGATCTTGTAATTTCTTTTTATTTTTAATAAAAAAAATCAGATAAGAGACTGGTGGTGGATTCCCGGTTGTAACGGTCATTTTCAGGATAGATTAGACGCCCTATCATCCAACAGACTGCTATGGATGAATTGATATGACTTAATTATTGTTAGATGAGATTTATAAAAAAATAAACTAATAAGTATGTAATGAAACATGATCGATCAACACCACACACACTCTCACTTGCCCACTATCTTGCCCACTATACAAACAAGTCCCAAAAGCACATGCTCTGATGCCCTAGCATAGCCCTGATCATTACATGCCCCACAGAGTGCATGGCTCTTTTCATAAAATCAACCATCCAAAACGACAAGTGCAAACCCCTAATGCATGTCTCTCTCGGTTCATTTCAGGATTCAAATAATTGTACCTGGTGGCCGGTGTCCTAGCTAGCTAAGCTAGATAGAGCATCAAACTGCTGGCAACTGATAGCAACAACATGATCGATCTTCATGCATGCCAAGTTCTTATATGCAGGTAGATTGTAACAGTACGTGCATCTCTGATCGTATACGTACGTACAAGGTTCATGTTTTCTTGGATTCATATAGCGTTTCAGTTCATGGGAGTAACACAAAGAAGCTCGAAGCTCGGTCGTACCAATTTTGTTGGTTGTAATTGTTTTGGTTTGCTTCGAGACTATTTGTCGAACACTGTTCCTCTTCTCGTTATCTCGTTGCTCTTGTTTAAGTTGATGTTTTGAGTTACTTAAACAAAAACCATATGGCACGTCAGTAACGCATGTTCTGTAGATTCTCGATAATTTCAAACCATGCATCAAACTCACCTGCATAATCAAAAATTCAAGGTGATAATCCGGTAGCTAGCTTCACATATATAGCAAGAACTCGATCATATTTTCCTTTTCGAGAGTGCCCTTGATTAGTTTATATACCTTGACTAAGCTCGATCATTTGAGAGTACTGGAAAGAGATAATTGAGTTGGGGTGACAAATTGGCGATGGCCCCAAACCGACTTTATCTGGTGATCGAAGCTAAACACTGCAAATTCTGGAACCTTACTGCCCTACACAGCCTGGCTTGTCTCCCTTACCCGGGTCTGGAGATTAGGGCAGCCCTATTCCAAATGTATGCCACCAAAGCTCCTGGTCCGGATGGATGCCTTCGGAATTCTTTCAGAAATATTGGGATACGATAGGAGCTGATGTTTGTGCTGCAGTTAAAAACTTTGTCCATACGGGTCAACCTTGAAGGAGGTGAATTTCACGAATGTATGCTTAATTTTGAAAGTGCCGAATGTTAAAGGATGAAAAGACTGAAAAATGATCTCTCAGTTAAATTCTTCAGCAGTGAAACAAGTCTGTTGCTGCAGCATGTGCACAACTGGTGTGCGCTGGTGCACATGATGGTCCTAATGCTGATGTGGAATTTTTCTGTTAGATCGAGTTTATTAACTTTTTGATTCTCTTGTTAAGACTATAAATAGGCATTCTGATTACATCGTGTGGATTGGATTCATTTTGCTTCGGTTAATTCACAAGAGAATTGTGATCAGGTTCTCTTTTCTCTCTTTCTCGCCTGGCGAGGTGCCCTGCTGGTGGTGCACGCTGGTGCCTGCTGGGTGCACGTCTGCGATTTTCTTTTTCTGTTCTCTCCTTTGTTTCTCGCCTACTCTGTCTTTTTGTTTTTGTCGAACTCCCCTTTTTTAGAAAACCCTAGAGTCCTTTTATACTCCTCTTTTTGTCCTCCCCTAGTCCCTCTTGGTCTCTCCTTCCTTATGGCACTAGGAATACTTTTTATTTCTTTCTTTTCTTTATTTCTCCACAAAACCTAATAAAACAATAAACATTAATTAAATCACTCAATTAATAGCAATAATCCAAGTGTAATAGTTCAATTAAACACGATAAATACACATAAATATGCGACTATCAAGCTCTAATGAGCTAAGATCACTATGCTAACATGGTATCAGAGCCTTGGCTCTTGATCCTATAGCTAGTGTTGTGCATCTTGAAGTTTGCTTCCGCTCATTTTCAAAGTTATAGTGGAATTCTGGATCAAAGTAGGTCTACTCGCTGTGTTCATAATCAGTGTTCGATTTTCTGTATGAAGCTTGGATTCTAGCACTACCAGAACAACCACTTTAGCCGACGAAATTTTTTCGTCGGCTAAAGTCTTAGAGGACGAAACGTCGTCGGCTAAGAAGTCGCGGAAAAAAGCCGTCGGCCAACACTTTAGCCGACAAAGAAATTTTTCGTCGCTTAATTCCTGGACTTTAGCCGACGAATTTTTGGACCTTAGCCGACGAAATTTTATTAAATTTCGTCAGCTATAGCTATTATTTTTATTTATTTATTTATTTAACTTTAGCCGACAAATTTTAGGGTAATTCGTCGGCTAAAGTTATTATTTTTTTATGTTATTATTATTTTTTTAAAACTTTAGCCGACGAATTTTAGGGTAATTCATCGGCTATAGTTATTATTTTTTTCTTTTTTTAACTTTAGCTGACGAATTTTATTAAAACTCATCGGCTATAGCTATTTTAATTTTTTCATATTTTTTTCTTTTTTAATTTCTTGTATTTTTGATTAAAATTTTTTACTTCTTTTTCGTTTTTACACCGGTGGTGGAGAATGACAAAAGGAGGAGGAGAGGAGGAGAAGGTTAGGAGAGGGAGAGGAGGAGGAGGAGGAGAATTTAGAGAAGGAGAAGGAGGAGAAGAATTTGGAGGAGGAGGAAGGAGAAGAAGAAGGATTTAGAGAAGGAAGGAGGAGGAGAAGGATTTGAAGGAGGAGGAGGAGAAGGTTAGGAGAGGGAGAGGAGGAGGAGGAAGGAAGATGAAGAGGAGGAGGAGGGAAGATGAAGAGGAGGAGGGAAGATGAAAGATATAGAAAATTTTGAACTTTAGCCGACAAAATTTTGTCGGCTAAAGTTCAAAATGTTAGTCGAAAAATTTCAAAATTTTAAAAATTCCTGTCAAAAAATTTGAATTTTTAATTAACTTTAGCCGACGAATTTCGTCGGCTAAAGTTATTTATTTATTTAACTTTAGCCGACGAAATTAGGGTAATTCGTCGGCTATAGTTATTTTATTTATTTATTTATTTATTTATTTATCCTTAGCCGATGAAATACCTTAATTTTATCGGCTATAGTTATTTATTTTATTTATTTATTTAACTTTAGCCGACGAATTACCTTAATTTTTTCGGCTAAAACCCTAAACCCTATACGTAGAAGCTTCAAACGAAAAAAAATCGTGAAATAAGATATGACCGGAATGGTGAAATACGTCTATAGTTGAAAAATCACGTAATTCCGGTAAAGTCTCGGTACCGATAATTGCCGTTAACTCAATTTTCCATTCTTTCTCCCTAAAGGTAGCCCTATCTTCGGTAGTTATTTTTCATAAAATTTTTATACCAATGGTTTAGTCTCATCGATTTGAAACTATTTTCAGTTGAAGGTCCGGGCAAAATACATAATTTAGACGGTCAAATGACCGTTTCCGTGCGTTAAGGGGTTTGACTTACGTGATTGACCGTAAGGATCGAGCCCTTAACGTTGTCAGATTAAGTTGAAATTTTTTCCTATATACATATTTCAACATAATGATCATATCAGATGGTCGAAATTTTGTTTCTCAACTTTGATCATCGGAATTATAACATGCGTACTAATGTTGTATAACTTGTACTAAGCTTTAAGTAAATGTTTCGTTTCTAAAACAAACTCTACGTAGAAACTTCAAACGCAAAAAAGTCGTGAAATAAGATATGACCGGGATGGTGAAATACGTCTACGGTTGAAAAATCACGTAATTCCTGTAAAGTCTTGGTGCCGATAGTTGCAGTCAATACAATTTAGGGGTTTGACTTACGAGATTGACCGTCTAGATGAAGTCCTTAAATTTATCGGATAAAGTTGAATTTTTTACCAGAGATATATTTCAACATATTGATGATATCTGACGGTCGTATTTTTGTTTGTGAATTTTGATGACCGGAATTACAACATGCCTACTATTTACCATTGTTTATATATATGGGGAGTCCTATCATCGAGGGGTAAATGTCTCAAAATTTTTGATGGACAGTTGCGTCTCATTATGATGACTGTTTGTTGTGTTGAAGGTTCGGCCAAAATACCTCATATAGGTGTAGATATGGACATTTTCGTGTGTTAAGCGTTTAGAAAAACTTCATTTTGAAGCCTTAAACGAACTCGGATGGCCAAAAACGCCTGTATGACATAGCATTAGCTATGAGTTTTACTCGTACGGCCGTTCTGCTTCTAGATTGGTATCACAATAGTCAATTGGACACCGAAATATCCGTAGTGCAATTTTGTAACTAAAAGTTACTTTAGCCGACGAAATACCCTAATTTCGTCGGCTAAACTTTTCACATACTATAGCCGACTAAACAATCACTTTAGCCAACAAAAATTTTTTTTGTCGGCTAAAATTTAACTATAGCCGACGAAAACATTAGTTTACCCGACGAAAAAAAATTTCGTCGGCCTGTTTTTAGATATTTCGTCGGCTTTTTTCTGGTAGTGTAGTTACTATAGCTTCGATTGTGATTTCTCTGATGTGTTCAACTGTTGCTTCTCGTTGTGTTCCTAATCGACTCGCTGTGTTCATAATCACTACTCAATTCACTGTATGAAGCTTTGATTCTAGTTACAATAACTTCGATCATGATTTCTCTGGTGAGTTCAACTGTTGCTATATCCTTTATTGTTTATCTAAAAATTCTCAGTAATATGAAGAGAATTCTCGACTGTTGTGTGTAGCGTGCAGAAGATGCAATAAGTTTTGATATGATATGCAGTAGATGCATTAAGCTTGTGTAATATGCAGTCGATGCAGTAAACTTTTGGAATGATATGCAGTAGATGCATTAAGCTTGTGTGATATGCAGTAGATGCATTAAGCTTGTGTAATATGCAGTAGATGTTAGCAATAGTCTCTCTCTCACTCACAAAAATCACTCAACAGACAACAAGAGTGATTGAAGATCCTAGCACCATTCTTTCCTCTAAATCAGCTAGGCATTAGTGTTGATTATTCCATAGCATCATTCTTTCCTCTAATTCAGCAAGTCTTTAGTATAGATTATTTCCTTTCTAATCATTTAGTTTCTGTATAAAAATGTATCAATTACACAAAGGAATACACAAGAAATACAAATTCAATATGGTATCAGCCTAGTTTCGGTCCTTACCTGTTCCTCCTCCCTTCTGTTCTTCTATTCTTCTTTCCTGCACATTGTTCTTCCTCTCCTCTTCTTGTCTCCAATCTTCTTCACTCTGCTCCCGCTTTGATCTTTCTCTCCAATGGCTTCCACCCAACATACCACTCAGTTTGAGAAATTGTCTGAAACCAACTACCTTGATTGGACTCGTCAGATCCGATTACACCTTAATGGCCAGGAAATTTGGGGCTACATTGATGGTTCTACTCCTGAGCCTCCTCTCACCATTCTGTCTCCAGCCACTCAAACCTCTCCTTCAGATTCTATACCAAACCCAGCCTACAAACAGTGGTTCACCATTGATCAACAAATTGTTAGTCTTCTGATTAGTACACTGACTAGCAAAGTCAAAAAGCTTACTATCGGATTTGATACCTCCAAAGGCATCTGGGACTGCCTAGCTCGCCATTTCTCCCAAAAATCTACTGCTAGTGCATCGAGTCTCAAACTCCAATTACTTGAGTTGCAGAAGGGTTCTCAATCTCTTGATGACTATCTTCAACAGGCCAAGGGAATTGCTGACAGCTTGGCCGCCATTGACAAACCCGTTTCTGGTGAAGATCTGGTACTTGCCACGCTCCATGGTCTCGGACCGGACTACATGATGCTGCGTACAGCCCTCACACAACAGTCCTCTTTGCCTGACTTCACTGACCTCCGCGCTCGACTCCTGGCTTTCGAAGCACAGCAACATCGACACCCAGACAATCACCCACCCACTGCTCTCATCCATCACAGCGCCCAAATCAATCCTCTCCCTCATCGCCGAGAGTCTCCGATCCAGACCCATCGCCTTCCTTTTTCAGGCCGGACTTCCAATTACAGCGGCAGGCAGCACAGTGGAGGTCGCCAGAGCTATGGTGCGCGACCACGGGGGCGCCATTCTGAATCGAGATATAATTCTCGCCCATAGACTTATTATCCACCGAATGGACACTTCAGTCCTTCTGCTTGGGCACCTCGTACACCCGGTATACTGGGCTCTGCACCCCAATGGTGTCACAACTGCCATTCATATAATCATGGCCCAACCCAATGTCCTCACAGATTTCATGGGCCTGCAGCAATACCTCCTTTTGCTGGATCACATATTTCTGGTGATCCAAACTGGTACCCAGACACCGGAGCTACCCATCACATGACATCCATGTCTGTATTTAATCCTCAATCCTATGATGGCCCACACAATGTTTTTATGGGTGATGGTAGTTCTATGCCTATATCCCATACTGGTAACCTCCCATTTTCTTTAGGGTCTTCTGCCTTCTCTCTTGCTAATGTCTTTCAAATTCCTTCCATTCGTAAAAATCTTTTATCTGTTGCTCGTTTCACAAAAGATAATCATGTTTTCTTCCTGTTCGCTCCTGAGTACTATCAAATTTATTGCTCACGTACTGGTGCATTACTCTTTCAGGGCCCATGTAAGGATGGTCTTTATCCTATTCAACCTCTTCCAAACTCTACTGTCCCTCATGCACTCACCTCTGTCCACTCCCTCCTTTGGCACAATCATTTGGGTCACCCATCCAATCCTGTTCTAGCTCGTTTATAGAATAAAATTGGCACACAAATTTCTACTCATTCCTTTTGTAATAATTGTGCTTGTAGTAAGTCTCATAAACTTCCATTTTCTTCCAATAATAATTTTGCAACATCTCTTTTCTCAATCATTCATAGTGATGTTTGGCAATCTCCCACTTCATCTGTTACCGGTTACAAGCATTATGTGTTATTCACTGATGAGTGTTCAAGATACACATGGATTTATCCAATGCGCAGGAAAAATGAAGTTTTCAGTCACTTTCAAACTCTTGTTGCACTGATCAAAAATGTTTTTCAGGGTCATGTCCAGTTCCTTCAAAGTGACAATGGCACCGAATATGTCAATCAGGCATTCTCACATTATTGTGCATCCTTGGGCATTCAACAACGTTTTTTATGTCCATACACTCCTGAACAAAATGGACTTGCAGAACAGAAACATCGTCACATTGCCACAACTACCCGCACTTTATTGTTGACATCTGGTGTACCACAAAATCTCTGGGTTGAAGCCGTACTCACTTCTGTTTATCTTATTAATCTCCTTCCTACCTCTACACTCAATTGGGACACTCCTTATTTTCGTCTCTATGGCACTTCCCCATCTTATTCTGCTCTTAGAGTTTTTGAGTGTTCAGGCTTTCCTTATCTTGGTCAAGACAACCCTAACAAACTTTCCAGACGCAGTATAGAGTGTGTCTTTATTGGATATAGCCCCCACCATAAAGGCTACAAGTGTCTTGATCCTAAGTCTAGTCGTGTATACATCTCCCGTCATGTTTTGTTTAACGAGAATAGTTTTCCTTACACAGATTTGCAGGCAACATCACCAACCAGCTTGGAATACATGGAATTCACTCTATTAAGCATAACCAATCCAGATCCACCTTCACCATCTGCTCCCATCTCAGCATCATCACCTCTGTCACCACCACAACCCAACCAGTCATCACCAGCATCATCTACATCCTCTGATCATCCTGACCATCCTCCACTCCTTACCTACACTCGCCGCCATCGTCTCATTCCACCCCTGGACCAACCTGCTGCTGCACCCCCACCAACCGATACAGTGAGGCACACATCACAGTCAGTCACCGCACCAGCTTCTACATCACTCAATCCGCCCACACCAACCTCTGGCTCCCAAAGCGATCCTATTTCTGTCTCCACTATCTCTGGTTCCATCTCTCCCACTTCATTTGCTGTCCCTCAGGCACTGCCAACCTCCACCCACACAATGACGACACGACTGAAAGATGGCATCACAAAGCCTATTACTCGACAAGATGGAACTATTCGGTACCCTATTCCTCGTGCTCTTCTCTCCGTCATTGATAATACTGAACCTACTTGTTATTCTCAAGCAAACAAAGATGCAAGGTGGCGCACAGCCATGACTACTGAAATCAATGCTTTATTGACAAACAACACATGGTCTCTAGTTCCACCAAGTCCCACACAGCATACTGTGGGATGTAAATGGGTTTTTCGAGTGAAGAAGAAATCAGATGGTTCAGTGGAACGCTACAAAGCACGTCTTGTAGCGAAAGGCTTTCATCAACAACACGGCGTTGACTATGCCGAAACTTTCAGTCCAGTTTTCAAACCGGCAACATTGCGCACAGTGTTCTCTCTAGCCATATCTCGTCGTTGGCCGCTACGACAACTTGATGTAACCAACGCTTTTCTCCACGGCTATCTGCAAGAGGATGTGTATATGAGCCAACCTCCCGACTTTGTTGATCCAGCACACCCTAACCATGTTTGCAAGCTTCACAAAGCTCTATATGGCCTCAAACAGGCACCTCGGGCCTGGTTTCACAGAATGAGTAGCTTCCTCTTATCTGTTGGTTTTCGTCACAGCAAGGCTGACTCTTCACTATTCATTTACCAAAATGGTAATCATACAATATTCTTCCTCCTATATGTTGATGATATAGTGGTAACCGGCAGCAGTACTCAGCTTCTACAGTCTTTCGTCGACGCCCTAAGTCATGGCTTTAATTTAAAAGACCTTGGCACTCTTCATTACTTTCTTGGCTTGCAGGTAACAGCTCATCCAAATGGGATTCATGTCCATCAACTCAAGTATGCACATGACATTCTCAAGAAGTTTGATCTGTTACATTCCAAACCAGCTTCTACTCCTATGTCTACAAAGGCTTTGCTCACTCCCATTATGGTGACCTACTTGCTAATCCCACAATATTCCGAGAAATGGTTGGCTCACTGCAATATCTTACCATCACTCGTCCTGACATATCATTTGCTGTCAATTCCATCTCGCAATTTATGTGTCAGCCCAGAGTTCCTCATTTAACTGCTGTCAAGCGTATTCTCCGCTATATCAAGGGAACACTCGGTCACGGTCTACTGTTCAGCCCTCAGAGACAACCTGTTCATCTATCCGCCTATTCAGATGCTGATTGGGCAGGATGCCTTCATACTCGTCGTTCAACATCTGGATATCTCATTTATCTTGGTTCGAATCTCATAAGCTGGTGCTCCAAAAAGCAGCCTACTATTGCACGCTCCAGTGCTGAATCTGAGTATCGCTCTCTTGCTCATGCAAGCGCCGAAACCACATGGTTAGCCTACTTACTACATGAACTTGGGGCCCAAATTCACTTCCCAATTATGCTTTACTGTGACAATCTAAGTGCAACATACATGGCTTCCAATCCAGTCTTTCACGCCCGTACCAAACACATAGAATTAGACTATCATTTTGTTCGGGAAAAGGTGTCTCTCGGCAGCCACCATGTTAGCTTCATTCCAACTCAAGATCAACCAGCAGACTTACTAACCAAACCCCTTCACAAGCCACGTCATGATCTCCTTGTTGGCAAACTTATCCGTGCAGGCTCGTCCAGTTTGAAGGGGGGTGTTAGCAATAGTCTCTCTCTCACTCACAAAAATCACTCAACAGACAACAAGAGTGATTGAAGATCCTAGCACCATTCTTTCCTCTAAATCAGCTAGGCATTAGTGTTGATTATTCCATAGCATCATTCTTTCCTCTAATTCAGCAAGTCTTTAGTATAGATTATTTCCTTTCTAATCATTTAGTTTCTGTATAAAAATGTATCAATTACACAAAGAAATACACAAGAAATACAAATTCAATAGTAGATGCAGTAAAATTTGGTATGATATGCAGTAAATGTATTTAATATGCAGTAGATGCAGTAAATCTTTGATACGATATGCAGTAGATGCAGTAAAGTTCTTTTGAAGTTGGATACAATAATTCTGAGTGATTAAAGTTCTCTATCTGTGGTGTAGTATTGATCAGATTTTCAAGCAGTTATGTCTTCAATCCAGTCAGAGATGAACTATCTTTTGAGCATGATCACAGTTAAGCTGAGTGAAAATAATTTTGTTAAATGGAGTTTTCAATTTGAGTCAGTACTCGGAAGTGATCTATTTGGTTATTTTGATGGAACATGCTTGTGTCCACCTCGTTATGCTTTAACTGAGGAAGGAGAGGTAACAAATGAGATCACTTCAGCTTTCAAGAAATGGAAGTTATATGATAAGGCTCATGTTGGATTGCTAATGGCTACTCTTGAGGATGATATAATGGATATTATTGTTGAAAGTAAATCTGCTAGAGAAGCTTGGCTTGCCTTGCTGGAGAAGCTTTCTAGTGTCTCAAGAGCAAACATAATGCAGCTAAAAACTGATCTTCAAACAGTAAAGAAGGGTTCTGACTCTATTGAGAAATATCTACTGGGGATAAAGCACGCTAGAGATCAACTTCGTTCAGGTTGAGTAACAATTGTGGATGAAGATATAATAATTGTTGCTATGAATGGTCTGCCTGAAGAATATGCTATGATTAAAACAGTGATTCAAACCAGAGATTCTCTTATTTCAATGCAGAATTTTAGAACTCAATTGTTAGCTGCTGAACGAGATATTGAATCTCAGTTTATTCCTGTTACTTCAATGACAGCAATGACAGCCAGAGGAAGAAGTTATAGTGGAGGAAATGGAGGATATCAGGGATAATCCAAGGGAGAGTTATTAAAAGGGTTTGGTTACAGTGGAGGTAATGAAGGATTTTAGGGAGAGTCAATGAGATTTGGGAATCATCAGAATGAATCTTCTTATAGTGATAAGGGCAAGAATGTGTGGTCTAACAGCGGTACTCAGTATAAAAACTTTAGAAGTGGTGGCTTTTGTTATACATGTAACAGATGGTCACGTTAATGCTACTTGCTTCAGGAATGTTGTACTTTTTGCAAACTAAAGGGACATATTGCTAGCAGATGCTATAATAATCCAGATTCTCCTGAGTACAGACCTAAGTATAGTGATTACAAGAAGAATGTTGATTTGTCTCCTGAATGTCAGCTTTGTAATAGAAATGGTCATACTGCTATTAATTCTCCTCTGAGATCTACTGAACCTACAGGTGAAGTGAAAATAATTCTAGAATGTCAGATTTGTGGTTTGAAGGGTCATGCTGCTCTTGATTGTCCTCAGCGCAATAACTATGCATTTCAAGACTCTGAATCTCCTTCATCATTGACTGCTATGACAGCTCATCATTCTGGCATATCTGGTTCTTTTGATCATGATATCTAGATTGGTGATGCATGTGCTACACATCATATGACTGTTGATATCAGAAATCTTTCTTTGGCTCAACCTTATGAGTCAAACAACTCTATTGCTATTGGAAATTGACAAGGTTTGCAAGTGAAAAATATTGGTCGTTCTTCTGTCACTCCAGATAAACATACATTTAGTCTTAATAATGTGTTGCATGTTTCAAATCTTGCTGTTAACTTGTTGTCTTTTAACAAGTTATGCAAGGATAACAACTGCTACATTATTATGGATGATATTGTTGTGCAGGACAAAGTCTCAAGGGCACTCCTATACAAAGGAAAGAGTAATGAAGAAGGTTTATTTTTGTTCAAGTCTCCCAGAATAAAATCCATGACATATACTTCTACTGCTTTTTTGGGAGCAACAGTGAAGTCCTCTATTTGGCATAAGAGACTCGGACATCCTGCTCTAAATGTAGTTTCTAAGATGTTGTCTCTTGCTCAAATTTCAGATAGTAAAAGTGACTCTCATCAATTGTGCATTTCATGTCTTTCTAGAAAAAAGCGTAGGTTGTCATTCTCTTATTCAAAAACTGAGTCTGTATCACCATTTCACAAGTTTCACTTAGATGTATGGGGTCCAGCTCCTTGTTTGTCAGTTGAAGGGTTCAAGTATTATGTAACCTTCATTATGACTTTACCAAATTTGTATGTATCTATCCACTGGGGAATAAATCTGATACTTTCTCAACCTTTTTGAAATTCCATTTATTTGTTCAGAATTAGTTTCATCTTTCAATACAGATTCTACAGTCTGATGGTGGAGGAGAGTATAATAGCAAGGCTTTTTCTAGTTTATTGGATTCAAGGGGTATTTTGCTAATATTACTTGTCCTTACACTCATCAGCAGAATGAAGTTGCAGAGAGGAAATAGACATATTGTTGAGACTTGCATTATTCTTTTAACAGTAGCAAAGTTACCGGCCTAAACCATTTTGGTTTATGCTGTTGCTCATTCTGGTTATCTCATTAATAGAATGCCTTGTGTGTCTCTTGGAATGCAATCTCCATATTTTAGATTGTTTGGAAGTTTGCCAGATCTAGTTTCTTGAAGGTATTTGGTTCAGCATGTTATCCTTATATCAGACCTTATAATACAGATAAGCTGGATGTCAGAACTGTTAGTCTTGGGTACAAATGAGTTTTCTGTTACAGCATAGAGAAAAATAAATTGTGGATGTGCAGACATGTTCTTCATGATGAGAATGTTTTTCCCTATCATCTAATTGTTCCAGTATCTTCATCATCTGCTTCTTCTTGTGGAACACCTAAATCAACTGTATTTGTAAAATATCCAATTTCTTCAAAGGGGACAGTTCTTTCTAATGATCAATTGTCAGTAATCTTGCCTATTCCTCAGTTTTTTTCTTCTGGTTCTTCTGATGAGAGAGTGGATTCAAATAGAGATAAAAAATAGTTCTAGTAGTTCAACTGAGCACAATGCAGAAGTCAACTTTAGCAACATTGAGTCAAATCCTGTTCATAATAAGGATTATGTTGACAATAATGTTCTTATTACTGAAGATAATGGTAATAGTCATCATCAGTCTAGTCACTCTTCAGGTGATATGATATTAAACTCTGATCTTCCTCAAGAATTGCAGTTTATTGTTGATGAGAATCAAGCTTATAACAATCATTCCATGTTAACAAGTGCAAAGAATGGTATTGTGAAAAAGAAGATATTTGAAGACTTTTGTGCTTTCTCTTGTGTAGCTCATCAAACTTTTTATGATGAATATTCATTTTCAGTGGATTTTCAGTTGTTCTTGATGTTCAGGAGTGCCTTGAATCTAAAAGTTTTAAGGCTGTTGTTGGTATACCTGAATGGAATGCTGCAATGGATGAAGAAATAGATGCTTTGATTAAGCATGGAACATATGGCAGCTTGTTCCTTTACATGAAGGTAAGAATATTGTTGGGAGTAAATGGATTTATAAAATTAAGAATTTTTTGATGGATCTGTTACTAGACATAAGGCTGGACTTGTGGCTCAAGGGTACAGTCAGGAGAAAGACGTTGACTATGAGGAAACATTTAGTCCTGTTGTCAAGCATAGTACTGTGAGACTTATTATTGCTTTAGCTGTTATGAATAAATGGCAACTCAAATAATTGGATGTGAAAAATGCTTTCCTTTATGGTGAGTTGAATGAGGAAGTATATATGCAGCAACCACAGGGTTATGTTGATTCTTTGCATAGTAACTATGTCTGTTTGTTGAGGAAATCTTTATAAGGATTAAAACAAGCTCTAAGAGCTTGGAATGAAAAATTCACCAACTTCCTTCCATCACTTGGTTTTCAGTTTACTCATACATATCCAATTCTGTTTTGTAGAATATTATATAACTATTTACTTTCCTTGCAGATGTAGGTTATATTTTTCCTATTAGTATTATGATTGTATCTTTATATAAACCCTCCTATTTGGAGAATAATAATACATCGAAGTATTTCAAACCATATCAAATTATTTTTTTCTACTTGGTATCAGAGCCACAAACCTAAATTTCGTATTCAAATTCCGATGCGTACCATTATCATACCAAAATCCCAAATCCTGAATTTCAAATCCCAAATTTCAAATCCCGAATTTCAAAATTCAAATCCAGCAAATTGAATTTATTTTTCATGACATATCAAATCAATAACCACACCATCATTTCACCATATCACAAACCAAATTTATATGCAAACTCATAATGCCCGCTCTATGGATATTTCGGTCATAGCAAACAACGATGTTATGAAACAATTGGATACCCAAATTGTGAGATTTCACCAAGATACCCCAAAAGAATAAAACAAAAGTTGTCATAGCCACTACAGAGGAAGAACAATCGTCCAATGCTTCTAATGTCGCACAATCAGGTATGACCGGTAAGATATCTATGAATTGTCTTGGATTATTTATAACGGAGCAAGTGATCACATGACTAATGATTATACCCTCTTGCAAAAATTACAATATTCCTCTCAAAATAGTATTTCTATCGCCGATGGTACTCCAACTCCGGTTACCGGAGAAGGTTTTGTTGTCCTATCAGACACGTTAACTCTTGATTTTGCATTAGTTGTCCCTTCATTGTCATACAATCTCCTCTCAGTTAGCCAAATCATTCAAGCATTTTCATGTACTGTTACTTTCTACCCTTCTTTCTGTATATTTCAGGATATTCTGACTCGACGGATTCTAGGTTATGGTGTACGAAAAGGGAAATTATACATATGGATCTGACAGATACTGGAAAAAAAGCATTTTTTGGATCAAGCTAATCAGGTCAATGGAGCTGAGAGTGCTAAGAAAAATGTGTGGCTTTGGCATTATGGGTTGGGCCACCTAAACTTCAATTATCTGAAGAAACTGCAACCACAATTATTTTTAGGTGTCGACCATTCAAATTTTCGATGCGACATATGTGAACTGGCTAAGAGCCATCGTATTTCATATTCCCCAAGCCGGCATAGAAGTCCTATTCCATTCATGAAGATTCATTACGATGTTTGGGGACCTACAAAAATTCCTACTCACAGTGGCTATCGATATTTTGTAACGTTTATTGATGATTAAACTCGTATGACTTGGGTGTCTCTACTAATGAACAAGAGCGATGTCTATTCTCGGTTCATAGCATTTCATAAGATGATGTATACACAATTTCAACAAGTTATTCGAGTTTTCCAATCTGACAATGGTGGAGAGTATGTTAATGGTCGTATGCAAGAGTTTATGCAGTCCCATGGAATTCGACATCAGACTTTAAATTCTTACACTCCTCATCAAAATGGATTAGCAGAACAAAAAAATCGACAATTGCTTGAAGTTTTTCGTGCTTCTTTATTGACATGAATGTACCTCTTGAATATTGGAAAGAAGCTGTGAGGTCTACTGCATATCTCATTAATCGTACTCCTTCTCGGGTAATTGAATTTCAAAACCCTTTGCAACAACTTCAACATCTTATTTCTATTTCGTCATTACTTAATTTGGAGTCTCAAGTGTTCGGATTCGTAGTTTACGTTCATATTCCAAAGCAACAACGAAGTAAACTTGATCATCGTGTAAGACTGTGTATCTTTATTGGGTATACCGATTTCCAAAAGGGTTACAGATGTTATGATCCTCTCACCGGCACCATTCATGTATCTCTTGACGTTTCTTTTCACGAATCTGAGCCTTATTACATAGGGGGAGTATCGTGTTCTTCCCTTTAGGGGGAGAGAGGTTGTGAAGGGAACTTTCGAAATAATTTATTTGAACTCAAAGAATTTGAAGCTTTGGAAATAAGATTTGGAGTTAGAATTCATAATAGCAGTCATATTCGAACAGAAGAGTCAAATAGACATGAGAGCATTGACGCAAACGTAAAGAATTCTGACGATGCAATGCGTGTCAGAACATGAGAGGTTGAAGCTGAGACCCGAGATGAGCCGGTACATGCTAGAAAAGAGCCGCTAAGCTGAGCCACCAATTCTGCTAACATGCATGCTTCCACAGACTCTGTCCATATAGACTAGAGTAACTAGACAACAGTACTTCATGACCCGCAAGTCAGGCTCATAGAGTTGGCATATCCAACTGATAGTAATTCAAATACTTCTTCGTCAAATCTGTTCCCCGTCTACACACAATCAACCGAAGAATCCTCCGCGAATGTCCCTCCTTAGTTACCTTTAAATTCAAACCAATTTTCTCGGGTAGATAATATTAAACGTAGAAAATCACAAAAGGTTATCAAGGGTATTCCAAAGAAACAATATGAACCAGATATTAAAGCCAAAAACAAATATTATATAGCAAATTACATGTCTAACCACATGTTGGCTGGGTCACATGCTCTTGTCATTAATCAATTATCTAGTGTTTCTATTCCTAGTACCGTACAGGATGCAATGGTGGATCTAAAGTGGACTCAAGCAATGAATGAGGAATTAGAGGCCTTGCAAAAGAACTCGACATGAGATGTTGTTCATAAACCTGATGGAAAGAAGACCTTTGGATGTTGTTGGGTATTTACTGTAAAACTCAAAGCCGATTGGAGCATTTATAGGAATAAAGCCAGATTAGTTGCCAAATGATACACTCAACACTATGAGATTGATTATGAAGAAACGTTTGCACCTGTAGCAAAAATCAACACTGTTCGAATTTTGATTTCACTTGTAGCAAATAAAGATTGGCCTCTACAACAGTTTGATGTGAAAAATGTTTTTCTCAATGAAAACTTAGAGAAAGAGGTGTATATGGACATGCCCCCAGGAGTTAAATGTAGACCTTGCGATGCCAGCAAGGTTTGTAAGTTGAAGAAGTCCTTGTATGGACTAAAACAATCTTTTAGAGCGTGGTTTGGAAGATTCTCTAAATCAATGAAGACGTTTGGTTACAAACAAAGCAACTCGGATCACACTTTGTTCATCAAGCATACTGAGGGTAAGATCACCGCTCTGATTGTGTATGTTGATGATATGATTGTCACAGGAGATGACACAAATGAGATGAAGGCTTTACAGAAGTATCTGTCGAAGGAATTTGAGATAAAGGACCTTGGATAGTTGAAGTATTTTCTTGGAATTGAAGTTGCAAGATCAAAGAAGGGTATTTGTTTATCTCAACGAAAATATGTACTTGACTTGTTAGCTGAGACTGGACTACTTGACTGCAAGCCTGCTGAGACACCGATTGAGATGAATCACAACCTTGCCATCTATCTAGATCAAGTCCCGACTGATAAAAGGAGGTACCAACGTCCTGTAGGGAGACTTATTTACCTTTCTCATACTAGACCTCATATTGCTTATGTTGTGAGTGTTGTTAGTCAATTTATGCATTGTCCTAGTGAAGAGCATATGGATGTAGTGTATCATATTTTGAAGGACTTGAAGATGTCACAGGTAAATGATTATTATTTAAGAAAAAAGGAGAATTAGATGTTGTTGGATACACTGATGCAGATTGGGCTGGTGATAAGATTGATAGACGATCTACTTCTGGGTATTTTACATTTGTTGGAGGAAACCTTGTTATATGATGTAGTAAAAAGCAGAAAGTCGTTGCAAGATCAAGTGCTGAAGCAAAGTTTCGAGGTATGACACATGGAGTTTGTAAGATGCTTTGGATTTGTAATGTATTGAATGAATTGGGTTTTAAACTTAAGAAACTCATGGACTTGCATTGTGATAGCACGTCTGCTATTGAAATTGCTCATAATCCTGTTTAACATGATCGGACAGATTGACATTTCATTAAGGAAAACCTGGACAAGAAGATCATTCGTTTCCCTTTGGTGTATACGGAAGATCAATTAGCAGATGTTCTCATAAAAGGAGTGTCAAGGAAAGTGTTTGACAACTCAGTTGATAAGTTATGATAAATATCTATGCACCAACTTGAGGGGGAATGTAGAATATTATGTAACTATTTACTTTCCTTGTAGATGCAGGTTATTTTTTTCCTATTAGCATTATGATTGTATATCTATATAAACCCTCCTATTTGGAGAATAATAATACATCGAAGTATTTCAAACCATATTAAATTATTATTTTCTACTTGTTTGTCAGAAGTTCAGAAGAATGAATATTAATAGTTGCTCTCTTATTGTATGTTGATGAGTTTGTTATTACTGGTTCAGATACAAGTGGAATTGAGATGGTGGTAAGAGAACTTAGAAATTTATTTGATATGAAAGATCTTGGTGTTTTGTCTTATTTCTTGGGAATTCAAATTCAGTGTTTCAAAACTGGTATTCATTTGTCTCAAACCAAGTATGCTAAGGAGCTCATAGCAAAAGCTGGTATGGAGTCATCTACAGGTTGTAATTCTCCATGTTTACCACATGTTCAATTGCACAAAAATGAAGGTATTCCTTTATCTAATCCCACTCTTTACATAAGTATTGTTGGTGGGTTGCAATACTTGACTTTTACTCGTCCAGACATTGCTTATGTTGTTAATATAATTTGTCAATTTATGGCTTGTTCAACTGATATTCATTATGCTTCATTCAAGAGAATTGTGAGATATATTGAACATATTATGGATAAATGAATGTACTTTAAATATGGATCAAGTTCATATATTACTGCTTATAGTGATGCTGATTGGGCTGGAGATATTAATCTGCGAAGATCCACTACTTGTTTTGTTGTCTATTTGGGAAGTTATCTAGTTTCTTGACAGCCAAATAAACAAGGTTCTGTTTCCAGAAGTTCAACAGAGGCTAAAAATAGGTCTCTTGCTAGTACTGTAGCTGACATATCTTGGCTTAGACAGCTTTTATGTGATGTGCAAATTTCTGTTCCCTTACCTCCTTTGCTTAAGTGTGATAATTTGTCTGCTATTGCTCTATGATCCAATCCTGTATTTCATTCTAGAGTCAAGCATCTAGATAATGATTTTCACTTTATCAGGGAAATATTTCAGAGAAATGATCTTCTTCTTCTTCAATATGTGCCTATTGAGTTCCAGAGTGTAGATATTTTTACTAAAGGGTTTGTTAGTTCAGCTCTTAAGCAACACTATTAAATCTCAGCTTGCATACTCCTGCTGAGATTGAGGGGGGATGTTAAAGGATGAAAAGACTGAAAAAAGTTCTCTCAGTTAAATTCTTCATCAATAAAACAAGTCGGTTGCTGCAACCTATGCACAGTTGGTGCGCGCTGCTGCACATGGTACACATGGTGGTCCTAATGCTGATGTGGAGTTTTTTTGTTAGAGTTTGTTAGCTTTTTGATTCTCTTGTAAAGATTATAAATAGACATTCTGATGTAAACTTTCTCTTTTCTCTCTTTCTCTTCTAAACTTTATCTTCTTCATTCTATTGTAAACAGCTTTCTTTAAGCTCTAATGAGCTAAGATCACTATGCTAACACCGAATCCCATTCAGGTTTCTGATCTTCGACCTATTGCCCTATGCAATGTTCTCTACAAAATTTGTTCGAAGGTTATTAATTGCTAACTAGTTGAAAAGATGTTTAACAGATATTATCAGTCCTTATGTTCTAAATATCGGCGATATATCGACGATATATCGCTGATATTTAGAATCCGATACGATAAGTACCATATCGTCAACTCAAAATATCAGGTCAAATCGTGATATATCGGGTCAAACTCGTTTTGACCCGATATTTCGGTGACTTTTTTAAAAAAAGATATTTCAGTGACGTTTTGCAAATTTCGATTTCTTCTTTAGTTCTTCTCTTTTGAAACGGGTCGGACTCGGCTGAAGCACAGAGGAAGACCTCTCCGTCCGGCCACCTCCTGATGTCGGGCTACCCTCGTTTGGACCACCTTGACATCGCCGACGCCCTTCGTTTCTCCAATCAAGCTGTAGAAGGAGGATTTGATCTGCATCCTCATTAGCTTCTTAGTTTTAGTGGACATTTTGGCTTGTTGCTAAGATAAAATAGCTATGCAAGAGATACTTTTAGAAAGAAAAGTAAGTGTTAGACTATCCCATCTGTATATTTCATAAACTGTCAATAATTATGATCAATTTTTTTCTCTATAAAGTCGTTTGTGCATCTCTAAGTTTGTTAAAATTTTAATTTTTTATTAGTTTGTACTTAGTAGTTAGTATTATTTATGTATTTTTATTGTCAAAACAATCAAATGTTTTTCTTTCTCTAGTTTAATCAGTACATTTTGAAGTATAAGTTTTAATTCCGTAAGTTTATTTGGTATATTTTGAAGTATATGTTTATAAATATATTAAATTTAATTAAAAATTAGCAAATCCGATATAATCCGATATATCCCCGATATCTCATTATTTTATAAAACCGATACGATGCCGATAACCGTTATTTAGACCATTGTTGTCAAAGTGCCTTTATTCCAAATAGATAAGGGACAACTCTCTCATTTCCAATTTAACTTGGCTCTTCTTTCTAAACAAGGTCGGAGAATGGTAAAGAACCCAAATGCTTTGTTGAGCAGGTTACTTTTTTTGAACAGGAGAGCCACTGCACCTTTTTTTTCTTTGTTGAGCATATTACTTAAAGCTAGATATTTTCCTAACTGTGAATTTTGGACTGCCACTGCACCTATTTCACCTTCAGCTTGTTGGCGAGGTATCTTTGAAGACAGAGTTTTGCTTGTGAACGGTAGGTACTAGATGGCGGATGGGGGATGGTACGTAGGTTGGTGAATGCTTGAGCTGATCCATGGTTACCGAGACCTCTTGACTTTCGTCCACTTAGTCGAAAGAGTAATCGTCTCTCCCATGTTGGTGACTCTATCAACACTGATCAGACTGTTACTTTTCTGGAAGAACATTTTGAACCGAATGATGTGGAATTAATCTTGGCTATTCCTCTAAGCCACAGATTCCTAAATGACAAATTGATTTGGCAGTATGATTTGAAAGGTTGATTTTCTACTAAGTCAGCATATAAATTAGCAAGGCAGCTGTTACAGGCTAATGCTTCTTCCTCTACTGTTTCGTTAAATGTGGATTTCTGGAAACGGCTTTGGTTCTCGGGTGTTCCAAGTAAAGTTAAGTTCAATATGTGGCGTACATGTTCGACTATCCTCCCAACCACAAATCTTTGAGATAAAGAGTTTACTTTGATAATGGATGTTTTTTCTGAAGAGTGGTTTCCGAGTCTATTGGATAGTTAGCTTGTTGAATAAGTAATCCTTGTTTGTAGGATAGTTGTTGAGCTTTTGATTCGGTCTTTCTGTTAAACAACAGGCTGTGTGTGTAGCCGAAATGTAGGTTCAAATTGTTGGAAACTTCTGCTATTTATAGCAGTCTTTGATATCAAATAAAATACAGCATTTTCATTCAGTTGCAGAGCTGTTTTGTTGCAACAATTCGTATACTCTTCAAACTGGTATCAGAGCCTTCATTAGGCCTGATATAAAACAAGACGAAAAGCTGTGGTTTAGAGAGAGAGACAAAACACAACGAGATGAGTGACGAAAAGGGTTTAGCAAAAATCCCTCACTTTGATGGTCTGCACTATGACCATTGGAGTGAGTTGATGGAAAATCTGCTCAGATCGAAGGGTTTATGGAGTCTCATAGAGAATGGATTCGTGGAACCACGAGCAGGTACCGTGTTGTCTGATGCACAACAAGAGCAATTGGAAAATGCGAGGACCAAGGATCACAAAGTGAAGCATTACCTTTATCAAGCCATTGACAGAGCAACTTTTGAGCAAATTTTGGATAGAAGCACTTCCAAAATAGTTTGGGATTCACTGAGAAGAAAATTTGGCGGGAATGATCGAGTTAAAAGATCTCTCTTACAATCTTTAAGAAGAGATTTTGAGGTGTTGGAGATGAAGGAAAGTGAAACAATAACAGAATATTTTGCTCGAGTCATGGCCATAGCCAACAAGATGAGAAGTAATCAAGAAGTGCTGTCAGATTCAAACATAGTCGAGAAGATTCTGAGAACCTTGACTGAGAGATTCACTTATATTGTCATCTCTATAGAAGAGTCAAAGGATACAGATAACATGTCAATTGATGAATTACAAAGCTCACTTGTTGTTCATGAGCAGAAGTTCAAAAGGGTGAATAGAGAAACTGATCAACTTTTGAAGGTGGAAGATCAAGCATATGCAAGAGGTCGAGGAAGAGGAGTATTTAGAGGAAGAGGTCGAGGGAGAGGTCGACAATCCTTCACCAAAGCAACTGTAGAGTGCTACAAGTGTCACAGTCTTGGACATTTTCAATATGAGTGTCCAAAGTGGAACAAAGAGGCTAACTATGCAGAATTCGATGAAGAAGATGAGTTGGTTCTGATGGCATATGTGGAATCACATAAGGCAAAAAGAAGTGATGCTTGGTTTATAGATTCGGGATGTTCAAATCATATGTGTGGTGATCGAGGTATGTTTTCAAGTCTGGTTTTTGGTCCTAAACATTCAGTTAAATGTGGAAATAATACTAGAATGGAAGTAGCTGGGAAAGGAACTGTAAAACTAGTGTTTCATGGCACTAAGTTTATGGTTGAAGATGTGTACTATGTTCCAGATCTTGGGAATAATCTTTTGAGTGTTGGTCAGCTTCAGGAAAGAGATCTAGCTATTTTAATTCAAAATGGAGCTTGCAATATTTATCATCCACAAAAGGGACTGATTGTGCATACACAGATGAGTGCAAATCGTATGTTCATCCTCTTTAATGAAGACAAAAATTCTTCAACTTGTCATTCACAACCAGAAGAGTGTCTTCTCACAAGCTCTTCAGTTTTGTCTCATCTGTGGCATCAAAGGTATGGACATTTGAGTTACAAGGGTTTAAGAACTCTACAACACAGAAAAATGGTACATGGTTTGCCTCAATTTGGTACATCAAATATTGTCTGCACTGATTGCTTCACTGGTAAGCAACAGAGAAATGCTATTCCGAAAAAAAGTCTGTGGAGAGCAAGCAAAGTTCTGGAGTTGATACATGCAGATATATGTGGTGCCATCGAACCTATATCAAGCAGTGGCAAAAGATACATTCTATGTTTTATTGACGATTTTAGTCGTAAAGCATGGGTGTATTTATTATCTGAGAAGTCAGAAGCATTGGACTGCTTCAAAAGTTTTAAGAAAACAGTAGAGAAGGAAGCAGAAGAATTCATCAAATGTTTGAGGACTGACAGAGGAGGCGAATTCACTTCACAAGATTTCAAAGCATTCTGTGAGGAGCATGGAATCAAGAGACAACTCACCACTGCATATACACCACAGCAGAATGGTGTAGCCGAAAGGAAGAATAGAACTGTGATGAATATGGTACGATCCATGTTGATTGCCAAAAAGGTTCCAAAGATTTTCTGGACTGAAGCAGTTAACTGGACATTTTATGTGTTGAACCGGTGTCCTACTTTGGCAGTGAAGGGCATTACACCACAAGAAGCATGGAGTGGAGTGAAGCCATCAGTAGCTCATTTTCGAGTATGGGGCTGCATTGCTCATGTACACATTCCGAAAGCCAAACGAGGTAAATTGGATGATAAAAGTTTTCCTTGCATTCTATTTGGAGTTAGTGAAGAATCTAAGGGTTATAGATTATTTGATCCAAGCTCTAAAAGAATTGTGGTGAGCAAGGATGTTATTTTTGAGGAAGACAGGCAATGGGAATGGAGTAAAAATTATGAGGAGCAGATTCAGTCAGAGTTAGTTTGGGGTGATGATGAAGAGCTTAGTGATGAAGAAAATGAGGGAGAAAATATAGGAGAAGCAAATTGTGGAAATCGAGCTGATAGTGAAGAAGAAAGTAGTGAAAATGAGGTCAGTGAAGTAAGAAGGAATGGTGAAGGTAGTTCTGTAAGTACTCATGGGAGAGAAAGGAGAAAATCTGTATTGTTGAGAGATTTTGTAAGTGGTGAAGGTCTGAGTGAAGATGAAGGTCTTGATGAAGATGAACAAGCAGTATACATGGTGCAGGACAGTGATGGGGAAGATCCTGTTTCTTTTGAAGATGCAGTAAGAGAGGAGAAATGGAGACAAGCTATGGATAATGAAATCCACTCCATTGAAAAGAATAAAACTTGGTTTCTTACTGACTTACCAAGTGGGGCTAAAAAGGTTGGTGTAAAATGGATATACAAAACAAAAAAGGACGAGCATGGTGAAGTAATCAAGCATAAAGCTCGACTTGTGGCTAAGGGATACTCTCAAAGACAAGGAATTGATTATTCTGAGGTTTTTGCTCCGGTGGCAAGGTTAGACACAGTGAGAACCATTATTGCTTTAGCTGCTCAAAGAAGGTGGAAAGTTTTTCAGTTAGATGTTAAGTCAGCCTTTCTTCATGGAGATTTAAATGAGAAGGTCTATGTGGAACAGCCTAGAGGGTATGAGCAGAAGGCAGAGAACATATGGTCTATCAATTACACAAAGCTTTGTATGGTTTAAAACAAGCTCCTCGAGCTTGGTTTAATCGTATTGAGGCTTATTTCATTCATGAAGGCTTTCAAAGATGTGCAAGTGAACAAACCTTGTTCACCAAGAGAAGCAGCAGAGGCAATATCATCATTGTAAGTATTTATGTCGATGATTTGATTTTTACTGGTGATAATGTTGGTCTGCTGCTGGAATTTAAGAAGTCTATGATGAAAGTTTTTGATATGACTGACATGGGGAGCATGAGCTATTTTCTTGGGATAGAAGTTTTGCAAAGGACAGAAGGTACATTTATCTGTCAGAAAAGGTATGCTCTAGAGGTTTTAAGGAGGTTTGGAATGTTAGAAAGTAATATGGTCAGCAGTCCTATTGTACCAGGTTCAAAGATTGGGAAGGATAAATATGGAGCTCAAGTTGATGAAACTTATTTCAAACAAATTGTAGGAAGCCTGATGTATCTGACTTCCACTCGACCAGATTTAATGTTTGTAACAAGTCTCTTGAGTAGATTCATGGCTAAGCCAACTGAGTTGCATCTACAAGCTGCTAAGAGAGCTCTGAGGTATCTCAAAGGAACAGTAGGGTATGGGATCTATTACAGGAGTGGAGGTGACAGCAAGTTAATGGCATTCACAGATAGTGATTATGCCGGAGACTTGGAAGACAGCAAAAGTACAAGTGGATATGCATTCATGTTCAGTTCAGGAGCCATTTCTTGGTGTTCAAAGAAACAGCCAATTGTTACATTGTCGACAACTGAGGCAGAATTCGTGGCTGCAGCAACATGTGCATGTCAAGCAATCTGGTTGAAAAGGATCTTGAAGGAGCTTGGTCATGAAGAAGAGAAATACACCAGCATCATGTGTGATAACACTTCCACCATTAAACTCTCAAAGAATCATGTTTTTCATGGACGAAGTAAGCACATACGTGTAAGATATCATTTTCTCAGAGATCTTACAGAAGAAGGTATCATAAATTTGATTCATTGTGGGAGTACAAATCAGGTTGCTGATATTATGACTAAAGCTTTAAAGTCTGATTCTTTTGTGAAGCTTCGAAATATGCTGGGTTTGTGTGACTTCACTGAAGTAAGCTAAAACAGTCTCACTGTTTTTAGCTTAAGGGAGAGATTGAAGAGTGGTTTCCGAGTCTATTGGATAGTTAGCTTGTTGAATAAGTAATCCTTGTTTGTAGGATAGTTGTTGAGCTTTTGATTCGGTCTTTCTGTTAAACAACAGGCTGTGTGTGTAGCCGAAATGTAGGTTCAAATTGTTGGAAACTTCTGCTATTTATAGCAGTCTTTGATATCAAATAAAATACAGCATTTTCATTCAGTTGCAGAGCTGTTTTGTTGCAACAATTCGTATACTCTTCATTTTCTGCAATGATGTTGATGAGTCCATAGAACATGTTAGTTGTGATTGTTCTTTTACTAAGGACTTGGTCAAGTTATTTCCCGAATTGAGGCATGTCTTCCGCCAGGGGTTTGTGCAACCTATGGACTTTATGAGTTGGATGCTCTGAAACTCTAAGTAAAGAGGGTTTTTATCTTCTTATTATTGTCTTGTGGTATGTATGGAAAGAAATTGCCGTTGGTATGGTTCTCTTACATCCTATGCTCAAGTCTTTCTAGTTTATATTTGTAGCATTTGATCTGACTAATAAAATTATGGTCTTTCACAAAAAAAACAAATATTAAATTAAAAAACAATAAGAAAGTATTCGGTACACCGAACAAAGATAAAAAAGAAGAAAAACAAACAAACGTGAACAGTACATACATTTAATGGTGAAAACGCAATTAAACGGTATGAGATGGACAAGTCACGTGCAACACCAGTGCACCGAATGATTTTCGAAAAACAATCGGCAGGTGACTGTAGCTCAACGATGAAAATGCGACACGCTTTGTGAAACAATAATTCTGTACCCGTGACAGACAATGGTCCAATGACACTCGAATCCTAATCTGAACTGGGGGCCTCTCCTAGCTTAGATCATCAATCTCTTCACAGAAACAAATCATGGACTTGATATACAATCTAATATTCTACAAAAAATGACAAACTCAAATCTGAACAACTTCGTAGCTTTGATTGAAAATCTAATTATACTTACAATAACCCTTGTAATTAAATTTTAACATTCACATTGCTCTTCACATTTGTCACAAAGATCAGATCCATGAAAAGTCTGTTCGATTCATGTAATAATAGAGTGAATCAACCTTTTGAATCTCATGTCCTTTCCACATAATAGATGAGGTTATGCAGCTGCAATTGGTAATGTCTCTGTCATGACAGCTAGCTTCACCAGTTCTACCATCACTGGTATTCATCCTACAAAAAAAAGAAATTGAAGATCCACCCAGATACTAGGCAACATCTGCAACATTGTTTGCCCCTCAGTTCCATATAAATAATCCACAACACACAACTTTAGGGTCTTTCTGTGGATAAACTAATGAACCCTTTTTAGCATAATAATCTCCAAGATCAAAGTTACCTTCATTTAAGGTGGTAAAATAATTTAAGGGGCACATCAGACTAATAAGTTTAAAAATTACCCAAATTCACCAATCACATTGGTCCAGCTCCTATAACATGGCATGCTCTGACAGGACAATATGCTATCTGCAGTCCTTGCTTGCACAATTATCAGTCCTGCGAGTATCAATAATAACCAATCACCAAGTTTAACAATGACAATCAAGTTAATACTTCCAAAGACTATAATCATAGAAATCATCACAATGGCATGTGTGAGAATGTAAGACGAATACACAAATGAAGGCATAACCCTTGGAACTGTGCTGGTGTCGAAAAAGAAAGAATGAAACCTGCCATGTAGGAAATTTCTTAATACATGAAGAAAGTGGATAGGAAAGAGGTCAAACAACATGTGAAGGGTAAACTGGAACGCCTTTTTTTCTTCCTGATCTTTCCCTCCTCCATTGGCAACGGTCAATTATTTGTCTTTAGCAGAAAACAAACAAAAAAGGGTCCCCAGAAAAGAGCACAAGTCACGGGGTAGTTCATCTAAACCTCCAAGACTCTACAGGCACTTCTTTTCTGCTATTATTGAATCACTCACATTATCTATATCTCTCTCCCTCTCTTTCTCCTTATCCCAGAAAACTATGCCCTCTTTTCTTCTCTAATGAAAATGAACTTGGTTGGTGGCTCGATGGAAGCTGTAGCTAGTTGTTCTGCTACAGCTTTGGTTTCCTCTCATAATCAAGAGAGACTAGACCTCAAGTCCATCCGGGCAGTTGTCATATCAGTCAATCAATGCATTCTCAAACTCATAGCAAATGCCAAAAGCAGAAACTCTATAAGGGTGAGATGTACCTCCAAGCTTCAAAACCAGAAACAGGATTTCTTTGAGTTCTCTGACCAGTCTGTCATATCAAATCTTTACTGGGGCATTGACAGCATTGAGGCAGCAATTAACGCTGAATGGCCAGAAGAGAAAGCTGCTCAGCTGAGGAAGGCAGAGCAGATGCTACAGGTGCCGGCATTACTCGAGGAAGACGGAGCCACAGCTGGAATTTCAAACAGTTATTTGGTGTGTTGCTCATACTTTTACCTCTCAGTTGTACGAAAACTCCAAGAGGATGAGTGGCAGGTTGCACTGCATTTTCTACAGGCCGTGCTGGTCTCACCGAGGCTTGTTCAGACAGAATTTGCACATGATCTTTATCGAAGTCTTTTCCCGACTTGCGCCGGTTCTGAAAGACAGGAAATAAGAGAGAGTAAGAGCTTGGAATCAATTGACAAGGATGAAGCAGTAATGCAGATGGCGAGGATATATAGAGATTGGTTGATGTATTATAAGGTCATGTTATACGGGGAGACTCCTCAGGATCAAGATGGAGGATACATTTTGTCACCTGACAAAGAATCAATATATTCTCTGTAAGTTTTTCCAGATATTGCCTGCAATAATATGATAATTGAATGATGGATGTCTTAAATGGAGTCACAATGCATCCCTAACGTATTACCAATGCATTGTTTTATGAAATTCTTGAACTTCTATACAGCAGAAAATTCAAGAATATATGTATTAATCTTCTAACCACAGCTCTATCATTCACTTAGATTACTCTATTTTTTCATGATTAGTCTAAAACAGAAAAAAACACAATGAAATTTATGCAGGCTTATTTGCTTCTTGTGAACAGGCATGGGAGATCCACTAGGTTGGACTATTCAAATAAAACTGGGCAGGAGCACAGCTTGCATACTCAATGGAATGTAAGCTCTGTCCTTTATTTGATTCTCTAATACCAGCATGATTCCCATATATAGCATTAGTTGGAAATAATATCTTCTCTTATGAACTTTCTGCATAGGTTTCAAGGTTACACATTATATATCCAAATTTCTGATACACTAAATAGTTTGCATAAACAAAATCATTTTCATTGAGTTGTTTGCTATGTCACACAATGCAGTATGGAAAGGTGCACCCTTTAGAGCCTCAAGAAGATAGTATCATAGAAGATGGACTGAAAACTTCCATACACATCTCAGAATTTGAAGAATATGGGAAACTCAAAAATGATTTGAATCCAGCAACACAGCTTCATGTTAAAACTAGAGAGGTCCAGGGTATTAAAAGACTCCAAGATGTGCTGGATGACTCTCAATCAGACTCACCAACTTCAATGGATTCATGCTCTGATTATTCAGCTTATGACATTGAGTCAGAGGTTTCTTTTTACCATCTTAATTAGTATATGCATGTCATATTATTGTCTGTGACTATAATATAAATATTACAGTACATCAAGTAATTATTACTTCAACACTATAATTGCATAATGTTCACACAGATGTTTGTGAAACAGGTCATAGATGGTGGTGAGTGCTTAAGCAGAAATGCAAGCATAGGTGCAGATTTTCCCAGGTAAGAAATTTGTGATAGATTTGGTGTCACATAAGTTTATCCACCTGTGTAAATTTGTTTCTCTTTTAAGGACCTAAGCCCACTCCAGAGTCTGGACAGCTTAATATCATAACCTCATTGTTTTCTCTAACTTACACGCACTCATTGTACAGGAGACTGCAAGCTCCTAGCTCCACATCCAACCCAGAGCGCCAAGCACAGTCTTTTTCACTAGTCTGTCAGGATCCTACCCCTAACGAAGTCATTCAAGTAAATAACTCTATGATACTTTCAAGAAGATTTACGAATTCCATCAATAGTTTATTAACTATTTCAGAGCGTAGAGATAAAAGATCAAAGACCCTTCAGAATTCATATGTACAAAAGGAGGATGCATCTCAGCAGAACTATAGGATCAACCAAAGAAGTGTTGCAAGGAAAAAACATAGTTCTCATCGCCAGCAGAGCTCTATTGAACTTCGCCTACATTCCACAAAAGACTCAAAAAGTGAACTACTGAGTATTACTGAAAAAGCAATTTCAAAACTATTTCACTGGGAAGGATTGGGGAAATGGGATGAAGATTATGCTGTAGAAGTTACAACAATATATCAAATACTATGCAACAAAAAAGGAGAAAAATGTGCCGTCTTGAAAGACATGATATTGGATCAACTGCTGATAGGAATTTCAGCTTCCAAGGAGGAGAAAGTAATAAGGGTGTCAGTGTCTATACTAACTACTATTGTTGCAGCTAATAAGTCAGCTATTGAAGATATAAAAAAGAAAGGTCTGCAGTTATCTGATTTGGCAAGTGCTCTAAAGAGAAATGTTCATGAGGCAGCAATACTGTTTTATCTAATGAATCCATCTCCGACAGAAATTCAGACTTTAGAACTTTTACCGGCATTGTTGGGGGTAGTATGCTCTCCAAACAGTTATAAGGATCGACCAGCATCACTACCAACACCTCTGACAGCATCACTAATGATTATTGGAGTTTTAGTATCTTCATTTGACCATGCCACAAATAATGTGCACTTGGCTGAGATCAGTTATCCCAATGTTCTTCATGGGCTCCTAGATGTTGCAAGAGATAGTAACATTGAAGAACTGATTTCCTGGGCCACTATTCTTGTCAAATGCATACAATATAATGGAAACTGCAGAAGATTTATATCAAGATCAGCACCATTGGCTCCATTTTCTCATCTCCTGGAATGTAAGACGAAGCGTGCCAGGAGCATAGCACTGGAATTTTTTCATGAAGTTCTTTGCATTCCAAGGTATGGAAATATGCTTACATCACAATATTTTGAATAGGTTTTATGATGATAAAGTAAGTCAATTAAATTCAGTAAAAAAACTAAGATTGCATGGTTTTCGTTTTGTGATGCAGAATACTATAGGAATCTTTAGTTCATGGAATTTAATTTCTCTGATCTTGTTGCCAGAACTTTCTGCATTCACATCACATAGGAGTTACATATGTATAACATTAGAACTACATTAGTTCAACCCTTTTAAACAGTCAAACTAAAATCTTTTAGATGACCCGTAATCAATTAGCACTGTCAATTTACTGAGTTTTTTGCATAGTAATCCTAGTCGTATAAGGCTCTACAACATCATATTTTCATTTTGTCAGGTCTTCAGCTACTGCCTTGTTGCAGAGGCTGCAAATAGAAGGAAGCACAGACATTATGAACTCACTCATGCTTTGTGTCCAACAATTGCAACCTGAATACCAACTTTTGGCAGCAAATTTGCTGCTTCATTTAGATATACTAGTAAGTATTCATTATGAGAGTTATGTTTAGGTAGCACAGATATGCGTAGCTAACAATGTGTTGTGAATGGAACTCACTGACACACGTAATGGATATCTTCAGGATAACTCCTCATGTAAGAGTGCATTCAGAGAAGAAGCTATGCAGGTTCTCCTCAAGTCAGTCGCATCCGAACAAAGTTCCACTACACAGCACTTGTCTGCATTTATCTTATCAAATCTCGGTGGAACATTTTCATGGGCAGGGGAACCATATACAGTAGCATGGTTGGTTAAAAAGGCAGGTGCGACTTCCTCATATCAACGGAATATGATAAAATCTATCCATTGGTTGGATGATTGCTTAGAGGTGAGGTTTTAATCAACTATGATGTAGTCTAATATTCAGACCTATCACAATGAACCAATACAAGACTATGACATAAATTTACAGGATGCTGGCACAGACTCATGGTGCAGCAAAATTTCCAGAAGCATCATTAATATTGGGAATCCTGTCTTTCATTCTTTAGAGAGGGGTCTCAAGAGCACAACAAGGAAGGTTTCTAGGGACTGTCTAATAGCCATAGCATGGCTTGGGTTTGAAATTGCAAAGAGTCCAGACAGCATCAGATATTCTGCCAGTGAGATCTTACTTAGTGGAGTTGAGCAATTTTTGCATCCTGGAATGGAGCTAGAAGAAAGGGTTCTAGCATGTCTCTGCATATATAACTATGCTTCTGGGAGAGGTAATCCTATTGTGCCTAATTTAACACAAAACCAGATCTAGAACATCTATACGGTTAAAAAATTAACTGTTAGAAAGGAGTACTCCAAAATCAAACTGCTGAGATAAAAAGGCACAAGATAAGGCATATATCTAGCAAATAACATATGCCAAGAACTTCAAATTAGCAACAAAACAGTGAAGACACGCACTTCAAATTAAACAGTTTCATCATGCAGGGATGACAAAGTTAATTCATTTCTCGGAAGGAGTAAGAGAATCACTAAGACGCTTGTCAAACGTAACCTGGATGGCGGAGGAGCTAAATAAAGTAGCTGATTATGTTCTGCCAAACCGAACAGTAAGTACTCAACCTTGACTCAAAGAGCATGGGGATATATGATTTTATCTCTATATAAGGAGTGCCTTAGATTTTCAAAGGTGGGAGGGGACACCTTATTCATACATTTCAGTCATTCTTCCTTTTTCAACAAGTAATGTCCTATTAGAATGCTATGCATCAAATACAACTAGATGGTAAATAAGTATCGCACTATCACTCAATCTGATCGAACCAACACATAGCAAATCTCACATTTTGTATGGTTATTATAACAGATCCTCCATTGATCTATCATTAGTATTTCATTTGTGTAATATCTAATGTCCACCATTACTAACATATGTTCTTTTTTCTTGGAATCATTATGATGGTAAAGCAGCGAATTTCTTGTGTTCATACCCAAATTCTCGAGGTTGGAGTCAATTTCAGTGGAGCTGTATGTGCCCTCATGTATTACAAAGGATTTCTTCATGGTGGCTACTCAGATGGTTCTGTGAAGGTAAAGATGAATTATCCTCATGCATCAGACATATCTGTTTTTGGTGATTGCACGTCTATAATGTACATGTATTGTCTACCGAAAAGAAAAAAAGTGTTGTGCAGTCAAGTCTACTTGCATATTCTATTATAAACTAAGCATATAGAAGGGTAGGGCTTTTACATACTAGGAGCATGAGGCACCTTTACCACAAGCTGTTGGAAGAAAAAATGCTCAACTTTGAGCGGCATAAGAATCTAAACTAATGCATATGCATAGAACAGGTCTGGAACATAAAAGGACAATCAGCCACACTTGTATGGGACATGAAGGAGCATAAAAAAGCAGTGACATGCTTTTCACTTCTTGAATCAAGGGACAGCCTTATAAGTGGATCACTGGACAAAACTATCAGGGTATGGAAAATTATATTGCAGGAACACTCTTTTCTTCACCATGATAATCACACAAAAAACTGTGAACTTGAAACTGCAACTTGATTCTACAGGTCTGGCAAGTGGTACACAAAAAAATGGAGTGCATTGAGGTGATAGAAACCAAGGAACCAATTCGGCATCTAAATACATGTGGTGACATGATATTTGCAATTACCCGCGGCCAGAGGATTAAGGTAATCAGAATGGTTGCTTCTGCAATTGGAAATGACAGTTACAAGTTATACCTCTTTAAATACCAGAAATCTAAAAATTCAGCTGTCCTAGGCAAAGACTAAAACATGGCAACTTGGGATCAACAAAGAATTCAACTAGATGACTTGCTTTTTCCCAGGTTTTTGATGCTTCAAGAAAGGTCAAAGATAACTGCACCAATAAAAAGGTGAAGTGTATGACAGTGATTCAGGGGAAGATTTATGCAGGATGCAAGGATTCAAGCATACAGGTTGGTCTAGGATCAAAACACATGCACACATTGGAAACAGCATTAGATGATATCACACATTCTCACTATTTTCAGGAGTTATCTACAACAAGCAATCGGGCACAAGAGATCAAAGCAGCAGCAAAATTTTGGAAACTACAACGGAGACCCATAAATGCAGTTGTCACATACAAAAATTGGCTTTACAGTGCAAGTTCAATTGTGGAAGGCTCAAACTTGAAGGTAAAGGAATACACTAAAATCTCACTGTAAGAGAGAAAAAGCTTCCACTGATAAAGGGGTATGTGCAGGAATGGAAAAGACACGGCACACCCCAAATGTCACTTAAAACCGGAAAAGGAGAAAAGGTGATGGCAATGGGAATAACAGAAGACTTCATATACCTCAACTGCAGCTCATCAACAAACAGCATCCAGGTACGCTCAACTCGTCATGTAAACAACAACAACTTATACTAAAGCCCCAAAACTCATGAGCTACTCTACGAATTCAGATATGGTTAAGAGGGACACAGCAGAAAGTCGGCAGAATTTCAGCAGGAAGCCGAATCACAAGTATCCTCACAGCCAACGACATTATCTTATGTGGTACCGAAGCGGGGCTAATCAAGGTCTGTGCATTACTCAAACAACCATATACCAAAATACAACTATTTAGGACTTGTATTAAATTTCTACAATAATTGTCTGATAATCTTGAAACTTAAACAGGGATGGATCCCCCTATAGCATTTCATGAACAGCGCAAAGCAGCAGGTGTTAGAAATACAGCAAACAAGGATGCTTATGGACTTATGGTGTTTTTCAAGACTTGGAAACTATTTCATGCTAAGTATGTAAAGAGCTACTGCGCCATTGCCAATGTACAATACAGAACTGAATGAGAATGTTTTGTTGTATATAATTTCATGTATCAGACAGATATTGAGAGTGAATATTGATCATGAATCACAATAACAGCTTAAAAATAAAAACTAACCCAAAATGAATAACTGATCAACGACACCGTCGCACCACCCAAGTTCTGCGCCTTCTGAGAAATCAAACATCTCAGAACACATTCAAAATCTCGAAGAGTAAAAGAAAGACACTTTGTAAGTGTAAGGAAGCCTCCAGACCTCCAAAGGGCTTACACAAGAGCAGCACTCCTCATATCTATACGAAAATTGTGACCTTGGTATGCTAATTACTGGACCTGTATCCAGAAAAATGGAGACCAAATTGATGAATTTGGATAGTCGTTTAGTGAATGGCTTAACCTTTTAGATGAGATTAGTATTGTTTGATCAACTGGTTATGATTGACTTGCCATTGGAAGTTTACTGGTTATCGAGTTTATGTGTAGTTTTTGATAATTTCAATATGGATTGTGAACTGGTATTGGAGCTTGAGTGAGGAAAATTTTGATTTATCACTTTCAATAAAAAAAACGTAGGAATCACAAGAAAAAAATGAAATGTTTTTAGCCTTTTGGGATCTGAAAATACGAACGTATATATATATTGAAAAGTATATCATTCTGTATCAATAGATTTAATTTGTGTACAGTAATAAATATAGATTTGATTCACACATAATGTAGATATTCTGTTGCCTTTCTTTATCTTCTAGAATAGTGGAGAGTACTTGCTGTGAAAGTCTTACATCTCTGTATATATATGCATCATTGTTAATATAATCACTCAATTCAGCCAAATACTTCTTCTATATGGTATCGAGAGCAAGACAAAAAACCTAGCTCTTGTTCTTTTGCTGCTGCATTTTTTTTTCCAGTTTTCTTCTCCAGACGTCATGACTTCTGATAGCGAGACTGTTCTTTCCTGCTCTCATGCCGAAGATTCCAACAACCCTTTCTTTCTTCATCACTCAGATCATCCAGGCCTCAACCTCGTTTCTAAACGATTGAATGGCGATAATTACCATTCCTGGTGCCGAGCCATGAGAATTTCTCTCAGTGCCAAAAACAAGACAGACTTTATCAATGGAAAGATCAAAGAATATGATGCGGCCTTGAAACCTGATGAACATGCTATTTGGCGGTGTTGCAACGATATGGTTCTCTCTTGGATCCTCAATTCTCTTGAACCAGAGTTGGCTGACTCTGTTCTCTCATGCAATACTCCTCACGCCATCTGGGAAGATCTACGTGAAAGATTTTCTTTGGGGAATGCTCCCCGAATTTTTCAGATCCAAAGAGATATTTACAGGATAGAACAAGGATCGATGTCTGTTGCGGTGTATTACACTAAGTTGAAAGGCCTGTGGGATGAGCTGAGCTCTTTTAACTCTGTATCCTGCACTTGTGGAACGAATGACCGCACCAAATTGATGCAATTCCTCATGGGACTTAATGAGTCTTATTCAGGTACGTGTGGTCAGATTTTATTGATGAATCCTCTACCATCTGTTCGTCAAGCTTATGCCTCAGTTGCCCAAGAAGAGAAGCAGCGTGAATTGGGATCCTCCATCACCATCCCTTCCCTTCAAACACAGCAGCAATGGCTGTACGTGGCAACAACAACAACATGAAGCCAAGAGCAGGTAATCACATCAATGAACCCTTTGAGTGTACCTACTGTGGACAGAAGTATCACAGGAAAGCAACTTGTTGGAAAAATAATGGTTATCCTCCTGGGCTTCCAAAACACAAAAATCGAAATCAAAGAAGCAATTTCAAGTCTGTTTCTTCAACCAACTATGTTGATTCAGGTATAAAAAGGTATGTCCCAACCTTCAAAGAGCTCCAAAGCAACTTGCCTGATCTCACTGAAGAACAATATGTTCAAGTTATTGTTGTTCTAAGTCCAAAAACTGAAGTTCCTCAAGCTAATGCTGTATCGACCTCTGTCACTGAGTTCTCTAAAGGTTTGTTTACAGTTGCTCCTAACCGCTAGGTTATCGACAGTGGAGCAACTAACCATATTACTTCATCTCCCAAGTCTTTATCAACTGTTAATTCCAATTCTTTTATACCACCCGTTTGTCTACCTAGCAGAGATATAACAAATGTTCTCATGACTGGTTCTATCCGTTTCACAAATTCATTTAGCCTAAACAATGTTTTATGTGTACCTAGTTTTAGAGTCGATTTTTTGTCGGTCGGTAAGACTATTGATGATATGCATTGTTCCGTGACATTTTTTCCGTCTTGGTGTGTTTTCAGGACTTGGTTACAAGGACGATGATTGGTGTGGGTAAGCGATGTGGTGACCTATACTACCTTGTGGTGTTGGCTTCCATTCCTCCATCTCATCATTTGGCTTGCAATTTGACCATCTCTTCCAACCTTTGGCCCCGGCGCCTTGGCCACCCATCCTCTGCTCGTTTACAACATTTAGCCAAGAACGATCTTCATTTTGTTTTTGATTCTAGTCATAAATGTGATGTTTGTCCGTTGGCGAAACAAACTCGTCAACCTTTTTTTTCCTAGTTCAATTTCAACAACCAAGTGTTTTTGTCTCATTCATTGTGATATTTGGAGTCGTTATAAAACTTCTTCTCATTCTAGGGCTCATTATTTTTTAACTATTGTTAATGACTTTTCTCGATTTACTTAGGTTTTCTTAATGCGACATAAGGGTGAAACACAACCTTTAATTCGTCAATTTTTTAATTATGTCGCCACTCAATTCAATACCAAAATTTAACAATTTTGTTCTGACAATGGAGCCGAATTTCTTTCTTTACGAAGTTATTTTCTTGAGCAAGGAATTGTTTTCCAACATTCTTGTGTCTACACACCTCAACAAAATGGTGTCGTCGAAAGAAAGCATCGACATATTCTTGAAACCACTCGTGCCCTCCGTTTTCAATCCCATCTTCCTATATTTTTTTGGGGAGAATGTGTTTTAACTGCCGTTTACAACATCAATCGTCTACCCACTTTATTACTCAACAACAAAACACCTTTTGAAATACTTTATAATAAGTCTCCTGATTATTCACGTATACACGTGTTTGGTTGCATTGCTTTTGCCACCGTTCCCAATCCATCTTCTAAATTTTCTCCTCGTGCTACTAAATGTATTTTTGTGGGTTAACCAATGGGATAGAAGGCTTACAAACTCTACGATATAGAGACCCGAAAGATTTTCACAAACCGAGATGTCATCTTCCTTGAGGACCAATTTCACCACCTACCAGGCCCAAATTCAAATCCAGTGGGGAAGCAATCTTAGGCCCGGCCCATTCCTCTTCTTTTTGATTCTGACCCCTTCTTTAGTCAAACCCAAACCACACTTTCTCTCCCAATTACAGTCAACCAACCACCGACAACTTCTCCACCACCCTATACATAGACAGACCCGTCGTTGCCATCTACACCAACCAATCCGTCGCCGCCGTCTCCATCACTTGATCCGCCATTGCCCTCTGATTTCCAAACCAATTCCCGGCGACTCCGAGTTCCTATGTCGGCGCTAACGTCGTCCTCTCCACCTCCTCCTGCGTCGCACGACTTATCTTCTCTTGATGCAACTCCTTCATCTAGTTCGGATTTGTCAATTCCCTCCGAACTTCCTCTTGATCAACCTCCAGTTGATGTCATCCTTCTTGATTCCCTTTCTCTTATTCTTGTTGAGCCACTTCGTCGTTCTCAATGGTCTCGACAAGCCAACGTCCGCCTACACGACTACGTTTGCTCGCAGATGATGCTGCAACCACACCACAAATCATCGACCTCTCCAAGTCCTCCACCAGGGCTCTGTCACTATTTATCTTATCATCGATATTCTCCTACGCATCTTGCTTATGTGGCTAACATCAGCCCTGTTGTCTAGCCTTCTTCTTATGATGTTGCGGCTGCTAATCCGAAATGGCAGCAGGCTATGGATGCTGAGTTACAGGCTCTTATGGATAACAACACTTGGACCCTTGTCCCTTTACCTCCTGGCCAGCGCCCTATAGGTTGTCGATGGGTTTACTGGATTAAGTATCGTGCAGATGGATCAGTTGAGCTCTATAAGGCGCGACTTGTTGCCAATGACTTCACTCAAACTGCTGGAATTGATTACCATGAAATTTTTTCACCGACTGCCAAGATGGTCACTGTTCGTTGTATTCTTGCCGTTGCTGCTAGCCAAGGTTGGTCATTACATCAATTAGATGTTAATAATGCATTCATCAATGGTGATTTATATATATATATATATATATATATATATGTCTCCTCCTCCTAGTCTTCGGTGACAGGGGGAGAATCTTGTGTGTCGCCTCAATAAATCTCTGTATGGATTAAAACAGGTCTCTCGACAGTGGTTCTCAAAGTTTACAGAAGTTATAATTCGTGTTGGTTTCATTCAATCCAAAGCCGATTATTCTCTCTTTGTTCGTAATTAAAGATGGTAATTCTCTCACTGTCCTATTGATATACGTGGATGACATTCTTATTACAGGTAATTGTTCACAGTCCATTCATGATCTCAAACGATTTCTTCATGCTCAATTTCGCATTAAGGACCTCGGTGATTTAAAGTATTTTTGGGCATTGAGGTAGCTCGTTCAAAGAAAGGAATCTACTTGTCACAGAGGAAGTATGCACTAAATATTATTAAGGACTGTGGTTATTTGGGAGCTAAATCTGTTGAATTTTCTATGGAAGAATGCAAACTTTCGAAAAAGGGAGAGAAAATTAAGGATCCGGCAACATATCGACGACTAATCAACTAATTTATCTAACTGTTACAAGACTAGACATCACATATTCAGTGCGCGTCCTAAGCCGGTTTATGCATGAACCTAGTCAACAGCACAAGGCAGCCGCTCTTAGGGTTGTCCGTTACTTAAAATCTACTCCAGGCCAAGGTTTACTTCTGCACTCCAATAGTTCATTGAAATTGAAAGCCTTTTGTGATTCTGATTGAGCGGGTTGTCCTATTACCAGTCGTTCTACTACTGGTTATTGTGTTTTCTTAGGTGATTCTTTGATTTCATGGAGAACAAAGAGACAGAAAACCGTCTCTTTATCAAGTGCAGAAGCTGAATATCGTGCAATGGCAGGTACATGTTGTGAACTAGCTTGCTTGTGTTATTTATTAGCAGATTTGCATTTGCCTATTTCGGGCCCAACTATTTTGCACTGTGATAACCAAACAGCATTGCATATAGCTGCAAATCCAGTATTTCATGAGAGAATAAGGCATATTGAGATGGACTGTCATTTTATTCGAGATATAATTGTGCAAGGTCAAGTTATTACTCGACATGTCGTTTCCGTACAACAACTAGCTGACATATTCACTAAAGCTTTGGGGAAAGAGAAGTTCAAAACTCTCTTGCGCAAGTTGGGAGTTCTTGACATCCACTCTCTAACTTGAGGGAGAGTATTGGAAAGTATATCATTCTGTATCAATAGATTTGATTTGTGTACAGTAGTAGATATAGATTTGATTCACACATAATGTAGATATTCTGTTGACTTTCTTTATCTCCTAGAATAGTGGAGAGTACTTGGTGTGTTAGTCTTACACCTCTGTATATATATGCATCATTGTTAATAGAATCACTCAATTCAGCCAAATACTTCTATAGTATAGAAGTGTCTAATTCTGCAAAGGTGCTGTAGAAAACCTACAATGATGGGAAGGTATAGTTTGAAAAGAAAGCTAAAGCTGGTACTGGAAAATCTCAGCGCAAAAACCACCAAGAGAGTCGACAAATCAAGATTCAAGCTTAAGTGCTGGAGATTCAGCTATTCCCAACTCCGACAACCACAAAAATGAAAGTAGTTCTTCAGTACAGCAAGAGGATGCACCAGAAGTTACATTGTGGCTGGACACGAAGGAACGTTGGGAAAGGAAAGCAAACATGTAAATATTTCCATCAATACAGCATGTGGTGTCCTGAAGTGGTGTGGTTTCAGAATTGGACTGCAACAGTGTCATTTGATCTCAGATCTGTCCACAACGTAGTTAAGTGATGAAATTTGAGGACAAGTATTTACCCTGGTCCCTGCACTCTTGTACATTTTAGAAGTAGCAAACCGAGTCGAATTGCAGTGTATATCAAAGAAAACAAGCATTCATGTGACATTTCCATGTGCATGCAAATTCACCATTGATGGTTCTGAGTCTTTCCTTTTTCATTAGTAGGGAACTGCGTGTTCAGTGGAGAAATTTTTCAGTACTTCTAGATCCACATCATTATGCCTAATGGTCCTCCTTCTCCAATACAAATTCGCCACGTACAATTTTTTGACATGTCATAACAAGATAAAAAAAATTAATGAATTTGACTAAAATAAAACCAAACATTCATAAAAAATTTTAAAAAAAGATATGCGTCTACTGCAAAACCCAGATTTCCTTTGGCTAGTATATACCCTAGATCTCGATTGTTATCTAGATCGAGTTGATGTTGCTTCGGACTATATCTCTAGTTAGTCATTTGCTTCTTTTTCCATTTTTATGAATTCAGATCTGGAAAACTTGAATTATTTGACACTAGAACGTGCGAGGGTGTCTAATGGATTTAATCTCAACTCATTGAAAAGAACCTACTCTTGTTTCTGGGTGTTCATTAGTAGTAGGAGAAATCCAAGATGTACGTCATCTTCTTCCTATTCATTCAGAAAAAAAAAACAAACATATCATCATTCTCCCTCTAACTATATATATTATTAATGTACCTATGTGAGTTTGGTCTAGTGGTCGGGGCTAGGTCCATCATGTTGGACGAATGTTACAGTGATACTCCTGGTAGTAAGGAGGTCACTGGTTCGATCATCTGCATGGTAAAGAATCCTATAGAGAGAGCTCTAACCTTAACCCCTCCAACGGCTCGGAACGGCAACTCACTCGATTACCATTTTTTCTGAAACTGATATATTATTAATGTGATTGCAAAACCCCATATAAAATTAAAGAACCACAAAATCAATTTGCTTCATCTATTTATATATTTTCTATATACGTCTATTCTAAACCTAGATAGAATGGTACGTTATGATTTGACGTAGAAGAAAGAAGAGGACATATGAAAGCCATTGAAGACCCGAGAAGAACAGATATATAAAAACTACAATTACTAACACTAATCTGATGGAATGAAAGAAGGGGAGTGGTGGGATGATGGATTTAATGGTTCAGCTCGAGAAAAAAGAGAGGAGAATTGATGCTAAAAGGAGAGGGGAAGGCCTCATAAATATTTCCAGAAGAAGAAGATGTCCATCACAAGATCAGGATGTTCGATTACAACCCCAATTTCATGTTCATCAGATTTGGGTTTCTTTTTTATTTTTTGGAATGTTTGATTTTGTTTATTTTTATTATTTTAGTCCAATTCAGTAATTCTTGATCTTGTTATGACATGTCAAAAAATATTACGTGGCGAATTTGTATTGAACAAGGAGGATCATTAGGCATGATGACGTGGTTCTACTGGAGGACTGAAAAATTTCTCGTGTTCAGTGTTCTATGTTGTACTGAGATGGTAGTTTGACCATTAATAATGAAAACTGTTACTCAATGGAGTATTATTTTTTCACTTCAGCTTAGGATACTATACCACTGATAATGCATGATCAAATTGTTGTACATGATCCATGAATGCTCATGTCAAAATGGAACAGAACGCTGTAGGGCAGTTCATGATTTCGCGCATGTAGTTTCGACTTATATGATATCATCGCATCATGTAGGAATATGCAAAAATGCTCTCTACTTCTATACTATATGTTGCTTGGTCCAACATCAGCAGTCTGCAGGCTGAGAAGTATTGACAAACCGATTACCAGTTTTACATAACAGTCATTCATGATGCATGATATATAGTTTATTATTTTGAAAACTAATTACCAGTTTTCAGTGCTGACATCTCTCTCGTGTGAGTGAAAGTCTCGTGACAGTAGCTACTGCTTCTTACCTCCCCACATGTAACAATCATATATACATGAATACCTGGTAGCTAGCTTACCATTCCATCATGGCTATTCGTCCCTTTGGTTTAGCATGTGTAACACTTCTTGTGCTTGTTCCTGTGCTGCTAAGTTGTTCAACATTAGTGAAGTCTCAGACGGAGGATTATTGTTCGGTTGTGTCCGAAGAATTTAATCCTTGCCTGAGTTTTGTTGAGGCGATATCTTCCTATCCCGTGGAGGAGTGCTGTGAATCCTTGACATATTTGAATAGTTTAGCAAAACAAGAGCAGAGTGGTCCGCAGAAGATATGTGAATGCATTGAGAACTTGGCTAACTGGACCGATTTTCGTTTCATTGCCTCCCGAATTCAGGAGCTTCCTACATCATGCATGCTCCATCTTAGTTTCCCCATTTCTGAGAGCATGGATTGCTCCATGTACACATACAATCTCTCTCTCTCTCCCTGTGTGTGTGTTAATTTTTTATTAGAGTTTGACTAATTAATGCTTTATGTTTCTGCAGGGTTTGATTGATAAAATTAAAGATGATAATAAGCTATCTGGGGAAATTGATCGATACAACAGTACAGATTATCAAGCAAACCTGCAAATGTATCATGTAACTAAAAAAATCCTCATATTCTCTACTGGAGAAATTACAGTAGAGTCAATAATACATTGTGCATAACAATATAATTGCAGCACAAAACATAAGTCCGAGACAACTATTACTCTATTCGGGAGGTACGTAGATGGACTATCAAATGGTGGTGAAAACTAGTACTTATTGGACGTCTTTTACATGAGTAGTTCAGCTTAAGATACTATGGCACTGATAATATATGCCTGATCAAATTGTTTTACATGATCCATGAGCATTCATGGAATCCGTTGCCGGGGATCATCAGATCATGTCAAACAAAGACAGAAAAAATAACAAATAGCTCAAAACCTACTAATTATAACAATATCATCCATACATAGATCTACACAAAGCAAAGGCGTTACACAGAAAGAGAACCCAACAAAAAATGACAAAAAATATAGCCAACTGAAGAGCTAATCTCAACTATCATGGCTCATCGATCACTTGCATTCTAAGCTTTTGACTGTCTCTGAGGACACATCAATTTGTATGGTGCAGCTCATGGTAGCTGACTTCTTCTTCTTCATGATCAACATCAACTCCACCTTTCCGGTCAATTTCGCTTCGCTGGTCAGCGTCAACACCCCGCCGCTCAATTCGCTGCTGAGAGTAGAGCTGCTAGGCAATGCAGCTGTGTTCAAGCTCACATTCACGTTGATCTTCTTGGTGCCACGCATCCCGGCCTTGCCCTTGGGTACAACGACTGTCCCAACAGCTGCACCTTGGTACATGAATGTCACGACGCCTTGGTCGAACTTGTAAGGACCCCAGTTGGTGTTCTTGACCCTAATTTGTGTGTTGAAGGTTGTGTCGAACGAAGGCTCTGTAGTGGAAGAGGTGAAGTTTGTGAGGGTGCTTGTGCCGAGTCTAACCTTGGGAGTCTTAACTTTCATGATAGTGAGGCCAAACACAGTCATGACTGCGATCTGGAACACAATGAAAATACCAATATAAGCAAAGCACTTGATTCTCTTCTTGCGCTTGAGCTCGTCCTCGGACAAAGACTCTCCATCGCTTCTTGTGTAACCATTTGCCGGAGCCAAAGGGTAAGCCTGGTGTGTCTTTTCAGCCATGTTTGTTTTGCTTAATTTTCTGATCGATGCAAATGCAAATGAAATGAAGTAGTACTTTTTTTTGGTCTGAAGAAAGAAGTAGTACTATAGGAAATGAAGGGACTTGTTTGCGATGATGATGAAATGGAAGGAAGTAATCTGTGTGTATATGTAGTGTTTGGAAATCTGGACAATTTCAACAAGTTACTTAGGCGAATAAGTTTCCTGGAACACGTATTTCATTTTAGACACAAAACGCGTCCAAAACTAGGATCACTTCTAGATAATCGATGACTTTGATGCCTTTTCCTACAGCAGGTGAGAAGTATGGGTTCTATATAAAACACAGCAGCATCATCTCATCTGGTCATCTGGATATTAAATTCACGCCTGCATTGCCATTCCACGTTTCAAACACATGAAAAAGAAAAAGGAAAAAAAAACAAGTAAAGTAGCACATAATTGACTAGAACAAAACCGAAGGACCATCTCTCCAAGTTGTCTGATATCTTATTCATTTATATTTTATCGATTTTTCATTTTTGTAATGCAAGCTAACAAAGACTGTCAAGCTTGCAGCAATTTAAAATCTATAATTAGGGCCCTGACTCATGATTTACTGCGTTCTAGAAGAGTAGAAGTCGACTGATCAACCACTACTCTATGGCAATATTCAAAAGAACGCCGCGGGGTAGTTCATGATTTCAAGCCTGTTTCAACTCATATTGGTAGTTAGTTCAAGTATGCTAGCGGATCTGAGGGCAGTGGGGCATTTTTGTTGATTTTGTTTATGATAGTGTCTTGTGTACGTTTCGAGTTTCGACACTAGCTGCACATTTCAGCCACCAGCACTATAGCAACTATTGTGCAGAACAGAAGTTTCTTACAATTGTACAGAACAGGCTGCAGGCTGAAATGTATCGACGAAATTGTTTCTAATTTCACTTAACGGTCAATCATGAAGCATGATATGTAGTTTAATATTCCGAAAACTAGCTAATTACAAGTTCCAGTGCTGGAAATGTCTCTCAAGTGAAAATCTCGTGACAGTAACTACCACATGTAACTATAATATATATACATGCATAACATGGTAGTATCGCCTAATCCTTGTCAGATTGCTTAAAAAAATGCATAACATGGTAGCTAAGCTTCATGCCGTTCCATCATGGATGCTCATCCCTTTGGTTTAGCCTGTGCAACACTTGTTGTGCTTGTTCCTGTGCTGCTGCTGCTGCTTTGTTCATCAACATTAGTGAGGTCTGAGACGGAGGAGGATTACTGTATGAATGCGATTCTTGATTTTAGCCCTTGCGTAAGTTTTGTGGCGGGGTTTCAACCATATGTCATAGATGCTTGTTGTGTAAACATACTATATTTGAATCGTTTAGCAGAAGGAGATAATGGTCCGCGGAGGATATGCATTAAGGACTATTCTAATTACTCCGATCTTCCTTACAATGCCACCCGAATTCCTTACAATCGTAGGACTGTTCAATAAATTATTTTTGACTGATACAGATATTAAAATTGATCCAATTTGGATTGAACCTAAGCATTGAACATCATACATGTCAACTTTCAAACTGTTCAAATGCAATAAGCCTGTTAACTCATCAAAGCTAGCATTCTTACCTCAAGCAAATAAAGAAAACTGCAGGCCAATCCTGTAAATGTTGAGATATATATCACACATCGAGAATATAGGATCTTGCATGTGGGTTTATAAGGGTTTGGGTCACTCTCTCTATTACCAATTGGTTTTAGAGTTGAACCCAGACTATTTTATCAGTTAACTCATCATCTTCAGATAATGAAATTGATGAAAGGCCACACGAACTCCACGACCACCCAAGTTGTTGTCCACGTGTTAGGCTTGAAGATTCGCCACACGTGCGGAGGCGTGTTGAGATATATATCTCACATCTGAAATATGAGACCTTGCATGTGAGTTTATAAGGGTTTGAGTCACTCTCTCTTTTACCAATTGGTTTTGGAGTTGAACTCCAGACTATTTTATCAGTTAACTCATCATCTTCGGATAATGAAATTGATATGGCCACATCTCGAATGACATCATGCATCCTCACGAATCCGTAGTATGCACTGTCCAAAAGCTAGCTTGAAGCCTTAAGGTACTCGACCACCAATTGGGCTTTGATAGTTTCAGCATGTTGAAATAGTCCTTTCCCAATTGCATATACCAATAAGTCTTCGACCTCAATATCAGAATCTTCAGGGAACAGCAAAGCAAGAAAATGACTTGGCAATGTTGTTATCACCAGGTTTCAAGTAATCAAAGCTTAGCTTTATACATCTGAACACATCCCTCTCATCTTCATGGTTGGCAGGTTGAGCAGCCTTTAGTCGTCGAGCTGTTTCAGTCCAATCATCTAAGCCTTATCTCCAAGTGCCTTTGAAACTGCTACCAATGCAACTGGGAGACCAGCACATTCTTTAGCTACTGTCCTCGCTACATCATAGAAGTAGGGTGATTCAGGAAAAGACTTTCTTGCTTTCTTCACAAATAGGTTCCAAGCATCTTCTTCAGATAAGACTTGGAGACGAATGCTTTCTTGGCTCTCCATGGTTTGGCAAACATTCATCTCCATGTGGTGAATATGATTTTGTAACCACACCTTTGAAGCAGTTCATAGCTCGGTATCCCAATGCTAGACAAATCAAGGACTACAATATATATAATATCCATGATATTTCTTAAAAAAAATTATTTTTTACACGTACCGATATTAGTTTTTATATATTTCTGATATTTTGTATTTAGTTTATTTTTAGTCGAATATACAATTTTAATATAATTTTTAATAAAATTTCTATCGATATTTGATATTTTCTTGATATATCCATCAATATTTATTTTTTTAAAACCATCAAAATTTTAATGATCGTCGATATTTTAACATTTGCCAAAATGTCATCGTTAGCATTTTATTTCCTTTCATTATCTTCTCCATCAATCTATCCGCCCTGCTGCCGAATACCGTCTCCTCCAATAAATGTAAGCCAAGCAGATCAGCTATGTGCCTTGAATATATTTTTTCAAATTAGGTGTTTCGGACACAACAGCCATAATCACTTGATGAAAGACCAAGTTTCCGTGCTTCTGCACCAACATGTTTCACCAAACTTGTCTTGCCAACACCTCCCATACCAACAACGACAATGGCAGTGATCTCATCATCTTGAAGTGCCCTCATTGCCTCGTTCTTGGCTCGACTGGTTTCTTCAAACACTACAAAATCTCCAACAGACGAGAATACCCACTCAACATCAATAGGTAGTAATTTACTACACACGGTGTCCACAATGTCCATGACAAGCTCCAGGTCATAACTACAAGGACCAAGAGTCAACTAACAATCAGTCAAACAACGACAAGCGTGGCCCGTAGATCATCTGTGTACCGATACTGTCCTAACTTAACCATCTTTAAGGTATTGGGTTTTAATCACAAAAGGCATCGGTATAATTAGGAATGATTCACTCACATATAAGTTATATTTTATTTATCTTGTTTTTGATGTGAGATCTCTCATCTCTAACACGTCCCCTCACGTGCAACCTGACAAGGTCTGCACGTGAATCTATGTCACCCTCTCCACTCAAACACCAACCCTCACGTGCAACAAGACTCAAAGGTTTAGCACGTGCATAAATGTCTAAACCAATCCGACCACTAACTTGGCTCATCTGGCATTTGGTGACAATCCACACAAACACTAACTCTCACGTACAACCAGACTCAAGGGTTTAGCACGTGTACATATGTCACACCAATCGAACTCACCAACCAATGAGACGCAATTAGAGAGAGACTCACTTTGATACCAAGTCAAACAGCGACAAACGTGACCTGGTTGATATAAAGTATATAGAAAAATCATTTAATTTTTTTTATAGAATAAAGTTCAATTTTTCCTGATGTCCTGGTTGATTTGATTTTTTTACTTTCTCGTGAAACTTCGGGGGTTTCTTCCTTATTCGCATGCCTGATTATATTAGTTTTACGTTGTGTCGTCTTCAGTATTATATATGAATTTTGAACCATGCAATCCTTGGATCTCGTTTGTTTCCTCTGGTACACTTGTTATATTTAAGTAGCAGAAATTGAATATATTGGAACTCTGATTTCTACTTTCATGCTGGACCTACGAATAGGGATAAAGTCTTATTCTTTCTTCAGTTATACATATTTCCAGATGAACTTTTACTATAAATAGACCTTGGCTTTATACTTTATTCTCTGATATTTCGAGGATCCACAAGTTGTTACCGGCTCCCACGACTCAACCATCAAGTTCTGGGACCTTCGATATGGTATGGCTATCAATGAGCTCTCATCAGAAGACCATAATTAATGCTATGGCTATCAATGAGGAGGGAGTTATGGCCACTGGAGGTATGGGTTTTCTTTATCATAATAGCCATGCTTGTGTAATAGGATGATAATAGTTAATTTCTTATTTTTGTAGAACCTGGTCATGCTAATTCTTTAATGGTTGATTTATTTAAGGTGACAACGGGAGCTTGTGGTTTTGGGATTGGAAGAGTGGTCACAATTACCAGCAATCACAAACTATGGTACAGCCCAGTATGTTGTGTTTTGTTTATGTTTTCATTTTTATATATTAGTTTTTGGGATTGGCTGTAGCAAGAGGGTACCTAACACCCAGAAATGTTTTACAGGTTCACTGGATAGCGAAGCTGGCATATATGCACTTTCCTATGATGTTACTGGTACAAGGCTCGTCAGTTGTGAAGCTGACAAGACTATCAAAATGTGGAAGCAAGATGAAAATGCCACTCCAGAAACTCATCCTCTCAACTTCAAGCCCCCTAAAGATATTAGACGGTTCTAGTGGTTCTACCATATATCCTCTGCTGCTCTGCTTGTTTACGGTAATGGACAGCACCAACCTTCAATTTTCTTACCTTGAGAGGCTAGTAAGAATTGACAACCACCAAGAGAAAAGGAGGGCAAAATGTGATGGATTTTAGCACGAGATATAGTCTTGTTGTATTATTACGTAGTTGAATGTATTGCAAGGAAATGGCTGGATCTGGATATTGAAGCACTAAAAATTTATTGATTATAGGAACTCAGTTTTGCTCAACCTCGAATGATTGGAACTTGGAAGAGTGACATCGTTTGTGTTTGTGAAAGCATTCAAACAATTGGGAAAAGGAAAAAGTAGAATTTTTGTGTTGGGACCGGGGGAGATTCAATCTTTAATGTGCACTGTTCAGTTGTCCTGCTATGCAAACTGCGATGAGATGCTGTCTAAACTGTTTGTGGTGGCTCATTGAGGGCATCGATGACGAGACGTTGGCAGGGCTGTTCTGGACGGTGACACAGATGTAGAGTTCGATAACCTGGTGGGCTCGAACTTGGGAGGCAGTGCGGTGAAGGAGATGTAACTTGGGAGGCAGGGCTGTCCTAACCCCGTTTGCTTCTTATATACTTGTTTTGACCAATTCTCTTGCTCATTTCCTCATTATTACATTTTCTTTTTCAAAATCTTATGGTTTTGTGCATTGCGATGTACCATTGTTTTCTTTCTTCAAGGGAAAGATTACAATTGTGGTCCTTGATTCACAATGACAAATTAGACGCTCAACCCGGAATATAAGGTCGGGAAACCACCAAGTTTGTTTTTACAGCAAAACAAAAAAAACATTTTCGAATCATTTGCCATAAATTATGGCTAAATGCATACAATCTCTACATTTTGACAGAGTTTTCAGTTACTCTACTTCATTACTTGTTTTAATTCAAATCTGAACAATCAGTTCATACAAGAGGAGATTTTTTTCAATGCTAACAAAAATTAACAATTTTTTTTTGTTAAACCCAAAATTGTCTTTAAAATAGCTAAAATTCACATGTCTAAATTTAATTGTAATAAATTCACATGTCTAAATCTGATTAGAATACAACATCACTAGTCATTGTCACGTGGTGCTATGGTAACATTAAAAAAATTCTCTAAATCTACAACATTACGGTTGAAATATATCGAGTAATAATAATGTTGCCTTGTACTTACACAATACGCTATATTGAAGTTTTACCTATAATTTTAAGAGGAAATATCTATTTACTATAAAATTTGACACCTTACTTCTCATTCCAACATTTTTTTAAAAACAAATATTGACCATTTGAACTTTCAAAAGAAAATTTGTGCCCATTATGTCTAAACTCTTAAAAACCTATATTATTTTAGTATCATTATACCATCACCCCTTAAATATGCTTAGAGAGAGAAATGCAAGAGAGAGAAGAGTTACCGGAACCTCTCGACTCCGGTCACCTGTCGTCAGACTTCGGTCACCGGTCGTCGGATTCTGGTCACCGGTCGTCGGAATCCGATCGTCGGTTTGCCGGACTCCGGTGATCGGAATCATGTGGCCGGAATTACTGACCCTAGTAAACATTCAATTCCAAGTTTACTGCCCCTAGTAAACTTACTTATGTTCCCAAAAATTAGTCTCAAAACACTCAAACTATTCCAAGTAAACTTACTTATGTTCCTAAAAACCAAACTCAAAACACCAAAACCAAGTTTACTAAGAGTAGTAAACTTACTTCTAGAGTTAGTAAACATCAATACACAACATAAACAACAACATTCATTATATATATATATATATATATATATATAAAACATTAATCTAATTAACTGCTGAAAACTTGGACCTGGCGTGTAAATGGCAAGGTCAGGCCAACCACTACTCCCATTCCAATCACCATTTTGCAAACTGATGTAGCTCTCTAGATTCCCAGAGCTCTGCATCTCCAAACCCGGATCCAAATTCAACCCATGTCCTGATGAATCTAGGGGTGGGCAAATTCGGACCGGACCGGTTTTGAGCCCAAACCGTATCCGATCCGAATCAATCGGATTTGTAAAATCTGCATCTGAATCCGAAAATGAAATCCGGGTTATCCGAATTTCAGGTCATCCGAAAACCGGATCGGATCGGATGCGGTTTGTTGAGAATCCATCAAACTGAAAAATCAAACTGCAAATAACTAAGAAGACTCAACATTCTAAATAACTGATGGTATGATTTATTAATCATACAATTGATAACATCATAAAATCAAACTGCAAATAACTGAGAACACTGTACCAGTGATGCGAACAAGAGTTTCTCTCCCAGAAAAATTAGTCACATGCTGCAATTAGAACACATCAATGACAGCAAACTCTGCAAATCAAGATGACAAATAGAATAAATAGCAAACTCTGCAATTAGAACACATCAATGACAACAAACTCAGCAAACGCACAACAGCCACAACTTACAATGAAGGCATCATTGAAGGAGGCAAAGATGTGAGCGACAGCAGGTCCTCCTTGGGCTAAGAGTAACTACACAGCACAGGCGAGAGGCGAGATCGAGAGAGGCGAGAGAGGTGAGAGACAGAGAGGTGAGAGAGGGCTGAGAGGCGAGAGAGGTGAGATCGAGAGAGGCGAGAGACTGAGAGGTGAGATCGAGAGAGGCGAGAGAGGTGAGAGACTGAGAGGTGAGAGAGGGCTGAGAGGCGAGAGAGGTGAGATCAAGAGAGGCGAGAAAGGCTCAGTCGCTCAGAGACGAGGAGAGAGAGGCGACTCAGGCGAGAGGCGAGATCGAGAGAGGCGAGAGAGGAGAGAGAGGCTCAGAGGCGAGTCGAGATCGAGACGAGAGAGGAGAGAGGAGAGAGGCGACTCAGGCGAGAGAGGTGACTCAGGCAACTCAGAGACGAGAGGCGACTCAGGCGAGAGAGGTGAGAACGAGAGAGGAGAGAGAGTGGATTCTTGCGCTCAGAGAGGTGAGATGACTGAGATCGAGAGAGGAGAGAGAGGCTCAGAGGCGAGTCGAGATCGAGAGAGGCGAGAGAGGAGAGAGGGCCGATTAGGGTTTTTCGGTTTATATATATTATATTAAAATATATATATATATATATATATATATATATATTAAAAAAATTCGGTTTTTTCGGACCGATTTTTAATCAAAACCGGAACCGACCTGGTTCAAACCGGGTCGGATCGGTTTTACCTATTATTTGACCCGCTTTAAATGGATCGGTTATCCGATCCATTTTTTCAGATGGTTTTTTCGGTTTTCGGTTGAAAATTGAATTTTTGCCCACCCCTAGATGAATCCACCACATTCTCTCCATAATCACCCATTTGCATCAGCTTCAAACCCGACCCATTTGGATTCAGACTCTCCATAAGAGACCCAAATTGATCATTAGAAGCTAACATTGAGCTGAAGCTCCCTGAGACATGCAGCATCGAGTTTTCTTGATCGATTTTCTGACCCATTTGGTTCTGAGCTGCTCCTGCTGCTGCTGCTGCAGAGCTTGAGAGTGTTGATGATGAATTAGTAGCCGATGATGAAGATCGTTTTGAACATGAAGAAGATCTCTTGGTGCTCTTTCTGCTTCCACCACCTATTGGAATGTTTCTGAGGGAACCACCTTTGGCCCAGTACCTCTTTTAGTTCTAGATGCATGTCAGACCCTTGAGATGTGTGGGGTAGTTGCCATGGTTGTGGATCAGAGATTTGGATCGGGGAGAGAGAAGATGTGGTCTGATGAATGAGAGAGAGAAGAGAGACAGAGATAGAGGTGAAGGAAATACCTCGTGGAAAGAGAGGAAGATTGTTGGATCTGAAAGAGAGGAGAGATTAATTGAATGAAAAAGGCGTTTTACTAGAAACTGTTGAAATGAGTCGTAATAAACCTTTTTTAAATTTAGCAAACATTTTTTTTTAAAATTTTGTAGTGAATAGTGATTTAGCCTAACGTTAATCTATGATAAACCCGTTCATAAGTTTACGAGTCAAAATAAACTCTCATTTCGTAAACTTACCAAACACCACCTCCCCTACATTTCTATGTATAGCGCTCCCAAAATCCAGTGGCTGTGCTGTGCCGTGCCTTTCACAAAATAGATGCACGCGCCCCTTGGAACGATTATACGGCCATATTTCATGCATGGAAGTCCCCATGTACCGAGCACTTCGACTCTTCCACGTCAAAACTTTCCTCCCTCCACCGCTCTCTTTCTCTCTCACTTTCAAGCTTCCTCTCATATCCCAAATATTAGGATCAAACTCGCCCACATCGGAATACGATCCCCGAAGCTATGAACTCCGATCAGTTGGTTCACAGAACCCACCACACCCACAATGAAGACCTTCAACACAACCCCATTCCCGAATCACCCCTTCAAAACAAAACTCGAAGCCTCTCCGCGAATCCAATCCGCTACATGCTTCGCGAGCAGCGCTTCCTCTTCGTCCTCATCGGCGTCGCCACCGCCACTCTTTTCTTCTCCGCCTTCCCCTTATCAAACCCCGAGCTAGCCTCCTCCCCGATCCTCCACGACCCAACCCGAGAACCGAGTTTCTCTTCCGGGTCGGTCATGCCGACCCGGCGGGTATTGCTGGAGGGTTTGAGGTCGGTTAACGTGGGCGGGAAAGTGCCGCTGGGGCTGAAATCCAAGAATCTGAGGATTGTGGTCACTGGTGGGGCCGGGTTCGTAGGGAGCCATCTTGTGGACCGTCTGATTGGTAGGGGAGATAGTGTAATTGTGATAGATAATTTCTTTACCGGTCGGAAAGAGAATGTCGCCCACCATTTCGGTAACACCAAGTTTGAGCTGATCCGACACGACGTCGTTGAGCCGATTCTGTTGGAGGTCGATCAGATTTATCACTTGGCTTGCCCGGCCTCTCCGGTGCATTACAAGTTTAATCCGGTCAAGACTATTATATCCCTTTCTTTATTTGTTTGATTTGTTTTCTTATTTTAAACCTGAACATTTGGTCGGTTAATTCATGTAACAATGATGATGTTAGAAAATATTGCATGATCAATAACATATTGTTAAGTTTAGTATGCATTTTAATAGGGTAGGTTAAGGTGATTTGTGTTTTGATAATTTGTTTATTTGGTTATGTGTTAGATTTGTGTTCGTTACAAATGTGTTACAAACGAATGTGACTTGTTTTCTTCTTTTTGATGAAATATGAGAAAATGTGCTAGTGAATGAAATGTGTGATTCATGTTGTTTATGGTTGGGATCCTTAACTTGGTGGTTCACAAGACGAATGTGGTGGGCACATTGAACATGCTTGGACTAGCCAAAAGGGTTGGGGCACGCTTCTTGCTCACAAGCACCAGTGAGGTCTACGGTGACCCTCTGCAGCATCCCCAGGTTGAAACTTACTGGGGCAACGTCAACCCCATTGGTAAGTGAACCATCTTTACTAGCCGGACTTAATTTCACCTATTTTGTGCTTAATTCTTCTTCTATATGACTTATGAAAAGACTAATTAACAACGTTAAGACTCACACTAATGATAATAATAAATGGAATTTAAAGTTCATAGATTGGTTTGTTTTGCTCCATGATTTGCATGATTCTATTCCAATTGGCAGGTGTGAGGAGTTGTTATGATGAGGGAAAGCGCACAGCAGAGACATTGACCATGGACTATCACAGAGGCCTTGGCATTGAGGTTATATATAGTTCAAGGAGTTGCCTTTCATCTCTTTTTCACTGTAACTTGTTTCTATAACCTAACAGTAAAACTCGATCAGCTAAACGAACGTATATGATAAATTGCAGGTAAGAATTGCCAGGATTTTCAATACTTACGGACCACGAATGTGCATCGATGATGGTCGTGTTGTTAGCAATTTTGTAGCTCAGGTGAGTTCCTATAGTTTTGTTTCTACTTTCTACCTATGATCTGTTGATGATAACTTCATTTTCGACGTACACTGTTGTCCACTATATAAATTTGATGTCTATGTGTCTATGAATTACTCAGGCACTAAGGAAGGAGCCATTGACAGTTTATGGGGATGGCAAGCAAACCAGAAGTTTCCAATACGTTTCCGACTTGGTACATTTCTTCTCCTTTTGCTTCAAGTTCAGTAGTTATGAGTTCTGGTAGACCACTTGTTTCGATTCAATCATGACTAGCTTGTTTAAATCTCACACATTACACTCACAAAACAAAATTGTATCCTACTCGGGCATAGCTTAGTTGTAGAGAGAGCGAGCATGAATGAGACTTGAGTTTGTTTAGCTTGTGAGTGATTGCGCGCATTAGGTCTTGTAGCTTACGAGGAAGTGAGTAATGTGTCTGAGATACACAGAACCCCTTACCTAGCTAAGAAATATGGTACTTGTCTACTTGATTGGAAAGGCCAATGCCCAATGGTGGTTATGTATAGGTTGTTTGGGGTCATTTGTACATGTCTCTGTCCTTGTGCTGCAGAATTGTACTTAATGGCTGATCCCTTCATGTATTGATCTAGCGATGAGTTTCTGTATGAGAGAGATATTATGTACACTTGTATGCAAGAATAGTGAGCATCTGCGCAGGGGAGGGATCCATTTAAGGGATAAAGGGGATTAAAACTAACTTTTCTGCCCTTAGATAAAGTGTTCACGAAGAGAAGGAGGGCCAATTGTGTTCTATAGAATGCATCTACAGGTTTGTGAATTGTGAGGATGATGACATTGAAGTTCATTTTAGAGCTTTTGTGTCCCTTTGTCAGAGAGGAAAAATCTCTGAATTTGTCATTACTTGTAAGTTCATGGTAGCTAGATATCAGTAGTATTACTTATAATTTTTGTTATGTATGCCAATGTATGATCACAGGTGGAGGGACTAATGAGGTTGATGGAAGGGAATCATGTAGGACCTTTCAATCTTGGCAACCCTGGTGAATTCACCATGCTAGAACTTGCTCAGGTATGCCGGCAAACAATTCTGTCACGCGCATAGTCAAATTGTTAACTAATTTTGTGTTGGGTGTCTAAATTTTACATCGTTTGTGTAGGTTGTACAAGACACCATAGACCCCAATGCAAGGATTGAGTTCAGGCCAAACACAGAAGATGACCCCCACAAGAGGAAGCCAGACATTTCAAAGGCGAAAGAGCTTCTTGGATGGGAGCCTACTGTGTCTCTCAGAAAGGGACTTCCTCTCATGGTCACCGACTTTAGACAGCGCATATTTGGCGACGCCAAGGACAACCTTGCTAATGCTGCTGCAGCTTAATCTATAATGTTTGCATAAATCCTTTGATTAATTTTGATTTCACATATATATGTTGAGGTACACTGATATATAGGTAAGATATAGAGTTGGAAAATAAATTTAGAATAAATAAGGAAATTTATCATAGATGTTTACTCCTTTATAGGAATAAAAACTTGGCATGCAAAATATGTCATGGTCCAGTTGTTCTGATAATGGTATATAGGTATAAATTCTTTCGTTCTTCTACATGTTCTTCTCATTTTTGTTGTAGTTCTTGTTTTGCGTTTTCCTTCCCAATTAGATAAATTGCGACACCAAATTTTGAGCTTAACGAAACCTAGTTTCAACGTACAACTGGGTTGATGATGATTCATAGAACTTTTACCTCTCGGTAAATTATGCTCCAGCTAAGATACAGAGTGGATTGAGTCTTAAGTTTTAACCCGACATCCCAATGCGTTGTCATTTCCTCCACTAAAAGAGATGGTAAAGAAAGTAGTCCTTCATTTGGAGTTGATTAAGAAGATTACTTCTTGTCAACACCTGGGTTCCAGCTCCAGGGTTGTGAACAGTAGTAACACTGCAACTCTTGAACGCAAATTCAAGGCCAGTATACATGCCTCAGGTGTCTATAGTCCTATAGATGCATTTCACAAAAAAAACAAAAAAACATTCACTTGTTTACAAGTTGCGGCATTAATTCACTTAGGCCTAATAAACCACCCTAAATCAGTAACCTTTTTAACTGGTGTTAGTTACACATCTTTTAGAACTTTTATCTCTATATTCGTGTTCACCTGGTCAATGATTCAATGATTGACTAAAAGATTTATGATCACTATTTATAATTAAAGATTAAAAACAAAAAAACTTAACTTAAATATAATTCTCTCTATTATTAAATTTATATCAAACGACCATGAATCTGTTCACAGTTGAATCATCCTATCTCTAATCTGCTTTTTCAATCAATGAAATTGAAAACCATTCTGGGCCTCATTGGGACGAAAAAGAAACAGATTGGGCCTCAGGAAGCCAAGCCCGAAATACGAAAGCGTCACACTAGGATTTCACAGATCAAAAGCCACTCCCTAGCGCCACCTAATTCCTTTAAAACCTTCTTCTTCTTCTTCTTCTTCTTCTTCTTCTTCAGCTCACATACCTCGCTCGCCTCTGTCCCTCATCGTCGTGCCTAGCCTCTAAACCAGGTCTGTTTCTCCTGCTTCCTCTCAATCACTCTCTCCGATATTTCTTTCTTTTTCCATTTTTATTTATTTATTCATTTTTAGGAATTTCGTCTTGTTTGATTCGATTTCTATGCTGTTCAAATTTTTGTTCTAGTGGTAATTTCCGATAGTATTTGCTTCAATTCGTCTCTTTCATTTGGTTTGAAACGGCAGCGCTTCACCAAATTTGGCTTAGATATTTAGGGTTTTGGCATCTCAGGTCCGTACTGTGGTTTTGACTCTCATCTACGTTACTAGATCTTTTTGAAATGATAAGATAGTGATAAGAACCTTAGTAATTTAGTTCTCTTTTTCTTGTTTTTCGCAATTACAAGACTGTTTCGGAGTGTTCTTATGCTTTCTACTAAATGGCCGCTGCGTCAACTAACAATGTGACCATTGATTGATGCAGTAGGAGCTGCTACTTGATTAACTGTCACAATGTCGAGGAAGGGATTGATGGAGCAGGATCTTAGTAAGCTGGATGTCACTTCTTTACATCCACTCTCACCTGAAGTGATATCGCGCCAGGCGACTATCAATATTGGTAAGTTCTCGGTTTCAGTGCTTTTCAGTGAATTTTTACGGTTACAATTTAGTCTGTACGTGTGCTAATTATTCAAACTGCTGTGGATTTTGCTGAGCATCTTTCAGGTACCATCGGTCATGTGGCTCATGGGAAGTCCACCGTTGTGAAAGCAATTTCTGGTGTTCAGGTGAAAGTTTGGACCTCGTGTATTTGATTCTGCATTTCTTTTTCATATTGTTTCAGCAAGGGAATTGTATATAGGAAGGAATTTGTTGTGACAGATTTTACTTGTTCGATTTTATGTTATCAATGCACACACTCACAGCCACCAAAGAATGTCAGGACATTTATTCTTTGAAACTGGTGTAGTGTAGATTAAGAAAGTTAGGTAACTGTATACTGATGAACCGATGGCTTCAAATATTATAGTGTTTCACCTTTGGTTACAACTATTGTCTGTCTTGTACCATGGACGGTGCTCTCCACTATTTATGATTTCTAATTCTAGGTAGATATGGATACTAATGATCTTCTCTGTATACTTTGAGAGTCTTAGTTGCTATCACACCAAACTACAAATTTTCTTCGGCTCTTGAAACTGCAGAGATTGTATGTTTACTTATAATTACCTTTGGCTGTTTAGGGATTTTAATCTACTTTTTTATATAACCATATGTTGTTTCAATCGGATTTTAATCTGCTCGCTATATGCACTATGGTCCTCATAGTTACTAATGAATCCAGCAAAATATTCCATATTATCATGCACCAGCAATTTCTCATTTGAGGATATATTTATATTATCCTCTACTTTTTTATATAATTACCTTTGGCTGTTTTGGGATTTTAATCTACTTTTTATATAACCATATGTTGTTTCAATCGGATTTTAATCTGCTCGCTATATGCACTATGGTCCTCATAGTTACTAATGAATCCAGCAAAATATTCCATATTATCATGTACCAGCAATTTCTCATTTGAGGATATAGCTTTGAAGTTATAAGAATATAGGATAATTTAATCTTTGTCATATAGTTTGACAGTTTTGCTATTGGAGTACAGTGCGAGGTGTAATTGGCTGTGGGAAATATTTAGGTTTAGGTGAAGTTTGTTCATTAACCTAATTATAGTCCACTAGCCTTATTGTTTCAATTCTCTTTCATTTCACTTGTCAAAGTTTATAGTATAGGGAATCCATCATGACATACTAGGTTATTATTTGTTGTTTGAGCTTTATTTTCTGAAACTTGTATGCATTGATTTGGGTGTTGGCTTATTCCATGATTGTCTCCTGGATATACTATATTTCTTCTTTTTAATCTAACATCATCTATTAACGATCTGCAGACTGTACGTTTTAAAAATGAGCTGGAGCGTAACATTACTATCAAGCTTGGATATGCAAATGCAAAAATTTACAAATGTGAAGATGAGAAGTGCCCACGACCATCATGCTACAAGTAGTGGAGCATTCTATGCTAATTATCTTTGATCAAAATCTCTCTTTCTTTTATTATTCATGTTTTAATTTTCTTTATTCAGGGCATATGGAAGTGGAAAAGAAGATGCTCCCCTGTGTGATGTTGCTGGATTTGAGAACTGCAGGATGAAGTTGTTGCGACATGTATCATTTGTAGATTGCCCGGTAAGGTTCTTAGATACATGTTTTATCGACTACACTAGAATGTAGTTTGTCCTGGCCATCCTTGTGGGAATAAGAAGTGCTGGAACTTCGGACTTTAAGAACATTTGTAATTTTTCACGCACAACGGATCTTGTTTTCGTTTGTTATCTCCTTGAAGGGTATTTTAGGTCAAAGTGAATCCAAGTGCAGTAGTTTTCTCATGGCTGGAAAATGGTATTTATTGTTGTATGTCAGTGTCTTAACATTTCCGATTCTAGGTTATATTCAGTTTATAAACCTTCCGGAAGTGACAAAACTTGTTAGGTAGTAATTTTATATTTTGTTGTTTGGTTTGTGAGGAAGAATCTAGTAATATGAGTAGTTGCTGAATACAACAGGTCTATATATTTTTCTCCGGTTTTTGTATTTTGTTTTGACAGTGATTTTTTTGTACCTTTTTCTTATAGGGCCACGATATTCTCATGGCTACTATGCTTAATGGGGCTGCAATTATGGATGGTGCATTGCTTCTGATAGCTGCAAATGAAAGCTGTCCCCAGCCACAAACATCTGAACATCTTGCTGCTGTGGAAATCATGCGTCTTCAGCATATCATTATCCTTCAAAATAAGGTCGATCTCATTCAGGAGAATGTGGCCATCAACCAACATGAGGCAATCCGGAAGTTTATTGAGGTAGACTACTCTTTTATTGTTATTATTTTTTCTAAATATATCTTGTTCAATGTCTCATCCAGCTGAATTATAATATCAAACATTTTGTTCTCAGGGTACTGTAGCTGATGGTGCACCAGTTGTGCCAATTTCAGCTCAGTTGAAATACAATATTGATGTAGTGTGTGAGTACATCGTGAAAAAGATCCCAATTCCAGAAAGGAACTTCATCTCGCCTCCAAATATGATTGTTATTCGTTCTTTTGATGTCAACAAACCTGGATTTGAGGTTGATGAGATTCGAGGCGGTGTAGCTGGTGGAAGTATTCTCAGGGTACGCCTCTGTTAAAATTCACTGTAAATTTTAGTGTAGACAATGTTTATATATTTCCATTGGTTTTTCTTTGGCTAGATTTCCAACTTTTTGTTAGTTAATTTTGTTGGAGTTATAGGGAAGTGGGAATGTGTGCGAGTGCTATGTTCTTGATTTTGGGACAACAGTTGGTTAGAACATAGAGTGCAGACTATGTTTAATTATTTTCTATTCCTTCTTTGGCACATGTTAGTAATTGTTTCAGTTTTTAAAACACTGTTCTTGCTTGATACGATTGTGTACTCTGTTGGTAGAGTTGTGGGTACTGAATTTGCGTGTGTTATATATGTTTGTCTACTTTCTTCATTTTGACATCACAGTTTGTTAGTCCCACGCATATATTGACAATTTGATCTTGGCAGGGTGTTTTGAAAGTGAATCAGTTTATAGAGGTTCGCCCTGGTATTGTTGTGAAAGATGAGAGTGGCAACATCAAGTGCACACCAATATATTCAAGAATAGTCTCCCTATATGCTGAGCAGAACGAATTGCAATTCGCAGTTCCAGGTGGTCTCATAGGGGTTGGAACAACTATGGATCCCACTTTGACGCGTGCGGATAGATTAGTGGGGCAAGTTCTTGGTGAAGTAGGCTCACTCCCTGAAGTGTTTGTTGAGCTTGAGGTACGGGCTGTAGGTGCAGTACTCTTTATGTGGCGTTTTGGAACTGAAACTTGTTGAGATGCTATTTGTCAAGTTAATGGCTAATTTGGCTGATTCTTGAAAAACAAAGCAAAAACATGGGATTGACTTGGGTGTTTATGTACGTATATAGTCCTGAAGTGATTATTTTTTTAGTTTTAAGGATGTGGCTAATTTGTCTGTTCTTTTGTCATAAATCCTGTTCATCTTTGCTTTAGGGGCTTTAGTCAGAAACCTGTTCTTTGACTGTTAAGTAATTCTGCTGTTCCTCCTGAAATAGACCAATATTTTTAATCAGAAATCTTTGTGAATATACAGCTTTGGAATGGTTTTCACTTGATGTTGTCCATAGTACTGAAAAGTCTGTTGTCTATGATTTTCCAGGTGAACTTTTTCCTTTTGAGAAGGCTTCTGGGTGTCCGGACAAAGGGTTCTGAAAAGCAGGGAAAGGTCTCCAAGCTTGCCAAGACCGAGATACTCATGTTGAATATTGGATCTATGTCAACTGGTGCTAGGGTCATTGCCGTGAGAAATGATTTAGCTAAGCTTCAGTTGACTTCTCCTGTGTGCACAAGCAAAGGAGAGAAGATTGCACTGAGTAGAAGGGTGGAGAAGCACTGGCGTCTGATCGGTTGGGGACAGATCCAGGCCGGAACCACACTAGAAGTCCCCACCCTGCCCGATTTGAGTTGACACCAAAATAAAAAAAATTGAAGACAGCTGAAAACTTTAGATGTGGGAAGGCAGACTTGTTGGGAACCATTTTTGTCAGATGGAGAAAATATTGGTTAGATCACTATTTTTGTGGTGCATCTTTTGTTTGATATGTTAATACTTTGTGCGACATTCTTATTTAGTGTGCGAGCTTTGAATCTTAATCATTCCAACATATGGATTTGCGACAGTTATGTTAAAAATGTACTCGAATAGATTGGGTTCCCATGATACTTGCTCAAATCGGTTAGATATATTGTCAGATTTGCAGCATTTTCTTGCGTTGTGTTTCTATATATATCCTGAAGTACAGGCATGAGACTGATAATAACAGGGTGTTGTGTTTTGCCTTGTTCTGTTCTCGTCTTGGTTCCAGGCCTAATCGACCTTATGTTTGTGTAACATTTTACTGTCCAAACTTCTGCATCGTTAAATTCGACCTACACTGCTCCTATGACATCGTGTTTTTTCTCTACTATGAATACGTTTATAGTCCTTGCACGTAGAGAACCAACTTCAGGTGCCCTGGTGCATCATATGCTGTATATGTTACACTGCGACTTAAAGCTACGGTTTGAGTTTGACGTTGTTCAAATATTCGTTTGCCCCGGATATTACGATTATGATGAAGCTACTGCAAGTTGGTTCACGGATGCGCGGAGAGAATAAGCACTGGTGATCTCCATTTTGACCTTTATGGATGAGTTACTCTGAGGGATGCTGCCCTTTGCAATAGGTGTCGGCCCCTATATGGTATACATGGCATGGACCAATATTGAGACCATTTCAATGTCTGATATCTTGCACTTGCATGCTACACTGTCCAGCTAAGGCGTGGTGGAGCAAATACTAGTACCAAGCTCCGGGGACCAGTGACGGTGGATAGTACAATGCTCTATGGGCTGCTGCCCAGGCACATTTTTCCTCCACTTTCAAATATAACATATTATATTATATTAAATAAGAACGTTTGACTAATAGAAGTAATAGCCCCTGAAAAAAATAAGAGAACATGTTCATTCAATGCAAAATCTAGCACCTTACTTCTCATTCAAACTTTGTTTAAAAGGCCAAATTACATAAAGGTCTACCCAAACATTTTTGTTCACATAAGTTCATCAAAGGTTAAATATAGTTGTATGTTAGATATTGAAGTTCAATATAATTGCAACTGTCATCCAAGCCAAAAAAATAGATTATTTCTCTTATATTTACAAAAATATCATTCATTCTATGAAAAGTCTCTGGCCGACCTCTGACGAGGTCTCGGATCGACCTCCGGCTAGGTCTCTGGCCGACCTCTGATGAATTTTTCAGCCAATCGACAAAAACGATTCCGACGACAATAAAAAGCTACTACTGCAGGCAACAAAATCTACTACTGCTGACAACAAAAGATATTACCATAAGTAACAAAAACTACTATAATCTAAAACTACTAGTATATAAAACTAAATCTACTATCACCTCAACAAAAGCTACTACATAACACAACAAAAAAGCTACTACGATCCATCATAAAAGATACTACCAAGTAATACTAATTAATCAATATGATTACATTGTCGAAAATGTACTAACACAGTGTCGAAAATGTACTAACACAGTGTCGAAAATGTACTATTGACGTTTTGAAACTACATGCCTTTCGTTATCATACAATTAAATCCAGTGCCATTATGATGCATCTTTTCCCTAACAGATCGATCATTCAAGCTGTAATTCCCAACTAAAGCCTCAACTTTCTTCACAAACCTTAATACCAACAAAGAATGAAAAACCTTCAACTCCTTCGTTATCTTCACCACCTTATGTTCGTCACCGAATCTTCATCACCGCGATCACTACAAAATCACCACCGCATCAACAAAATCCACAAAACCAAATCGATTTGATCCATCCCCTCACTGTCTCTTATAAGCATATGAACAAAAAGAAGTGAGCAGATCTGAATCAGAAACCTAGTGAAGAAATTCGTACCTCAAATCTGATCCATGGGTGAGATCTAAGGGATAGAAGCACGGGAAGCAAAGCGACAGAAAGAGCAATGATGAACAGAGAATGCAAGGAGTTGGTGGTCGGTGTCGAGCAGATTTTATCGTGGAACAAGGATTATGTGTAGCTATCTGGATCTGATGCGGCCGGTGACATACTTGCCGGAACTAGAGGTGGACGACATCAGCACGGTTGAATAATGGAGAGAGAGAGAGGAGAGACGTGAGGGGGAGTGATTGAAGCCGGTAGGGTGGACATCTGTGTACAAAAACTATTGGGTGGACTTAAAGCAAAGAAAATGTTTAAAAGTGGACTTATGTGACATTTTTTATTTTTATTTTTTAAAATCATTGACCATTTGAACTTTTAAAAGAGAATTTGTGCCCATTAAACTCCTAAGAACCTATATTATTTTAGTACCATTATACCCTCACCCCTTAAATATGCTTAGAGAGAGAAAATCCAAAAGAGAGAAGGGTTGATCGGATCCTCATCACTCCTGTCACCGGTCGTCGGATTCCAGTCACCGGTCACCGGAATCTGATCGTCGGCTGCCGAACTCCAGTGACCAGAATCCTGTGGCCAGAATTACTGACCCTAGTAAACATTCAATTCCAAGATTACTACCCCTAGTAAACTTACTTTTGTTTCCAAAAACCAGACTCAAAAACCAAAGCCAAGTTTACTACTCTTAGTAAACTTACTTATGTTCCTAAAAACCAGACTCAAAACACAAAAACCAAGTTTATTAGGAGTATTAAACTTACTTTTGTTCCTAAAAACCAGACTCAAAACACCAAAATCAAGTTTACTAGGGTTAGTAAAATCAAAACCAAGTTGGAGACCTAACAAAGTTATGAGACTCAATTCTCTTAAAGAGGTTGATCAAGCTGTGACTCAAAACACCAAAACACCAACACAGAAGAGACCTCCTATCTCTTTCGACAAAAAACCAAATTTACTAGATGATCGGTGGCAGACATCAAGACTCGACAAATCTGAAGGAGGCGACAGAGATCGGACGAGGCTGTGGTGCGTGGGGAAGGTCGAAGGAGGTTGTGGTGTGTGGCAGAGATCGGCGTACTCGACGTTGTCAAGTCTTCAAGAGAGAGAGAGAGAGAGAGAGAGAGTCTGATTCGGCTATGACATCATCTAGGAGAGAGAGAACCTCCTATGATCTGAGGTTGTCATGATACGGGTCGGAGATTGGTGAGCTATAGGAGATCGGAGCCTGGCTACTTGGATCGATCTTGGCGACCTCGACATCGACGCATAGAAAGAGAGAGAGAGCAAATCAGCTGTTGGTGGTGGTTGTCGGGGTGAGAGAAGGCGTCGACTAGGGTGGAGAAGGGTGGTGGTCGTCGAGGTGAGAGAAGGCGTCGACTGGGCTGGAGCAGAGAGATTGAGATGGCATCTGATATTTGATGAAGATGAGATATAGAGAAAGACGCTGGATCTGGTATAAGAGGGATCAAGATAGATATTTAAGGGTGAAGTGATAATTTTGTTATGAAAAGCTGAAATGTTCAGTGCAAAAGTTTTAGAGCTAGTGACATTTTTTTACTTTTGTAATAAATTATAAAATGGTCATTAACCCAAAAAATAATTCAAAGAAGTCACACCCTACTATTTTATAAAAATGATGATTGGAACAAGTCCTATACTATAGGTCACCTCCAATTTTTTGGTCCATACTCTGTATTACGTCCAAGTCTTCAATTTTCGTAAAACATAACTTCAATTTTCGTATTACGCCTATAATTTTGGTTATGTTAAAAGAAATACGTATTATGTGCTTTCGTCAAAGTAACTGACGAAGTCTTGATTTTGCAATTAGCGATTAACCGATGTAATTACTCAATCAGTTATCAATTAGTCATTATTGTTATTATGATTATTGTAAGTACCTTTGTAAGATCATCTCTATATAAAAAGGATATGTAATGAGATGAGTAGATCAATTCCGATTATAATTTTACTTTAACACGTTAATTATTATTTTTTGCAAAACACAAAGCACAACTTTTTTTTCCTTCGACCAGTGGTAAATGTAACTCTTTCTCAGTCCAAAACGTTTCAAAAATAGTCGCTCTCAATTTTATTCAATTCTGAAAGCATATGTTGTGTACTAACCATGTATAATGCTATTTTATTATTCTCTCTAGCTTGTCATATCATACATTTTGAAACTTGTATCAAAGGTTTAAGGTTAGGCTAGGTTGTTTTGGAATCCTGGCCGGTGAAAAGTGACGTTGGATACATTTTTAATATCACTTCAATATTATTCAAAGTTACCAGAGACGCTAGATCGCTGTGATTTTAATAATATATGGTGTGCCATATCAAACACACATTATATGCGATAACAATTTGACAAGAGATAGAACATAACATTCAGAAGACCTAGAAAATGAACTTCCTCTTGGTAATACAGTTTATGCTGAATCTTAGGTCAGACATGAAAGCTGGTTTGATGAGGGTGAAGCTGCTTCAGATGTTAACATTCTCTGTCCTCTCCCCAAACAATGTCGATCGAGTCGACGATATCCTACATGCAATTAGACACCTACAGTGAGTCCGAACCTTTTTTGTTATTTAGTTATCTCCATTTATTTAATAAAGCTTAGTTTCTTTTGCAAAAAAAATACACACACAGATAGCAGACTATTTTGTTTCACTTGGTTTTCAAACCACAAAATTGGTCACAATTTCTTCTTCTTTTTTCAAAAATGACATGTTGTCACCGTCTTCGATCAACAAAATTACGCTTTGCTAGCTCAGTGACATGTTGGTCACAATTTTTAGTCTTGTTTTGTCTCTATTTCCTCTAGTTCTTTAGGACCATATCGATTGTTTCTAGGTCCTATAGACGTTATATGCGTGAGACGATTAGTGAGTAGTCTATCTTATGTATTAGTGTGGAATTAAGCTCACAACTATTTGTCTATCTATAAATGATGACAGTAGAGTATGTAATGACTACAGAGTCTTTCAAGATAGTAATATTTGTCAAGTCGCAGTGAACTCTTATTAAAAAAGTTTACGAAAGCCTAGATAAACTAGAATATGTATAAAAATTTAATAATTAAATAACTAACAAATTTGTGACTATTGCTGCGCGCAACTCACCCTCTCGTCATTTCCTATATATGGTGTTTCGATCCTTTTCTCTTCTCTTCATAGGGCGCGCACTTCCTTTTGTGACCGGCATAGAAGAAGCACGAGATTTAGAGCAGAAGATGTAAGCTGCTGAAAGGGTACCCTCCTCTACCCAGCAATTCTACTCTCTCATTCTGTCTCCCCACTACTACTAAATTGGTTGATAGGCTATTGCTCAGCTACTCTAATTTTTTAGAAGTTGACTCCTATTTTTTCTTTTTTCTTTTTTAAGGTCGACTTTAACTAAGACCGAACTCTTATCTCCAAAATGGAAGGAAAATAATGTGCCATGCATGCAAGCTAGAAAGACTAAGGATCAATAAACTAGGTTTCAACCTTCACCCCCAAGTAATTAGCCAGTGTCGATCGTAGCTCGATTGAACTTTAATCTCTCTCTCTCTCTCTCAGATTTCGTTTATGAACGTGTCTCTTATTCCTTGTTCCACAAATCCAAAGATTTAAAATCGATATTTATATGGACCCGTTGAACTTTTTGAACACTAAGAACCATTGAACAACTATATGCACATTGGCAAGACTAAAGTGAAGAAACCAAACTTCAATTGATATATCTTGTTATGTCTCCTTGTATCTTTGTGAACCAATTTGTCCATGAGCAGCATGGGCGCTTGCCCAACTTGTCTAGTTTAGCTTTTCTCTACAATTCAAATGCCTAGAGCAAGCAGCAACTTGGAGCCCTATAAATTGGTACGATGCACACTGCAATACTCATCAGTTTACTTGCAGTATAATTAACCTAGATACTTGCATTCTCGATCTATGGCGCCCTCCAAAAGGACAATGTTGTTTGTGTGCCTCTTGGTTGCTGCATTGGCATTAGCTGCTCAAGGGCAGATCATCACGATCGGGCCTATTGCTGGTATCTATCGCATCCAAGGCTTGCTCTTTTGCAGTGTCAATGGCACTGCCAGTGTTGGGACCAACGGCGCCATTCTTACCCCTCCATTTTCAAGTAAGTTGATTACTAATACACAACTATTGATTAATTATTAATCAATTGATTAGCTTGCCTGATGATTTTCTATGCTGAGTGTGGGTAACTTAAATTTTGTATAGGAACTTCAACCAAACATGGAGTAAGTGTGGATTACGAATAAAGAATATGAAATTATTATCTCCTATTTTTTTTTCCAGTTACATGCTTGATTTATTTTAAAATTGTATGAAATGGTACAGTGATAGAAACCGTGCAAACCCTTGCCAACGGAACGTTTTCAATCTTGTTAGACGTTTCCTTCTATACACTACCTCAAATATTGTCTGGATGCCGTGTTGTGGTTACAACACCACTTGCCAAATGCAATGCCACCCTCCCTTCCGTCGGAACTCTTACATCGTCTTTGACATCACTCGGAAGCACCACGGTTGCCCTCTTGCCCACCATCAATGTCAGTACAGGGGTGTTCAGTGCCGGCGCGTGAACGTATCCATTAATCCATTAAAGGCCTATCTACGTAAAATGTACTTTTTTATGGAAATAATCAGTTACGGTTATGCACTAGCAGCCGTATATACGTACTTGGGATATGTATAGTTCTTTCAACTATTTGTCTTCCATGTATGGTTAAAGGAACTCGAAATTGAGAATTTAGATTTTACAGCAAGTAATTAATAAAGGCTACGTTGTTTTTCTCGTTAATTATCTTTCCTTGCATCGAATAATCATACATATATTGTGCATGTTGTTTCATCCGAACTCTAACATATGGATGGTGTAATGGAGAGTACGTCTATCTGAGGATCAAGTTTAAGCACTGTTTTCCCTTTTCCATAGGCATTTCCTGCCCCGACTTTGGTTTAGTACTAGTGAGACTGCTCATGCGCGGGAGCCGCGTGCGGGACGGGACGGGATGAAACGACGATAGACGTTCGATTTTTAATGAATTGATCTAACATACAAGATTAAACGGACATAATCAATTCATTAAAAATCAGATGGCTGTCGTCGATTCGTCCCGCTCGCGGCTCCCGCATCTGAGCGATCCTGTTAGTACTAGATGACATCAATTTTCTAACTGTTTTTGTTTTGTTTATATATATATGTATATATATATATAAACAAAACAAAACAAAACTGCCAATTCCCAAGCATCAGGCCTCAAACTGCCGCTCAGGGAGTGGAAGATATTTTTTTGACACCCTCTGAGGAATTTTAGGGATTGTTCAGTCGGGTATCCTAAAGGCTTCCTAGGCCTAAGGACTAATCCTGGTCGGGGCCCCTCGTCTGACTGAAGAAGCATTGCAGTCCTCTCCTGGCCACAATTGTGAATTCAGCCAAATCATAGTGCGTCCCTTAGCGTTCGAACTCCAGACCTGATGGTGTTGGAAAAATGGTGAAAATAACCATTTTATTTAACCAATTTAAATGAGAGAATTTAAATGGGTTATAGTGTGAATAAGAAATAGTCACCCAAAGATGAATAATTACTTGAAACCATGTGTTATAGACTTTATATAGTCTATTGATTAATTGAATTCTATGAGCAATAACCTCACATAATGTGTAAGGATGTAATCTCACTAATGTGAAAGGTTGTAATCACACATTTATATGAAATGTTGTAACCACACATTTATATGAAATGTTGTAACCACACATTTATGTGAAATATTGTGGCTATAGAATGTCAAATGTTGGAATTAATAGGGTTGTAACATATCAACCAGAATTCATGACAATTCAAGTAGTGGATGGTTTCCTCCATATATAAATAGGTGACACTTCCTTTGTTCTAATCACAATCGAAAACATCATCATCTCCTCATCTCAAAAAATTATTCTCTCTCTAGTTTATAGCATTCTGGTCATAGATTGAAGGTACTATAAGTTCGTCGGGTGTTCTTTGCAGCAGTGCAGCTCTAAAGCACTAGTAGTCGTTGTATCCTAGGAGACAAGTGTCATCAAGCCTTTTACACCGGTAGAGGAGGTATAATTTGTCTTAAGAAAAGTGTGTGAAACACACGACTCGACTTCTTTACTTTACTCATATCCTTCGCTTGAGTTTGGAGTCATGATACGTTTTTGTTGTTTTACGTGCTAAGTGTTCCAAGGCACGTGATTCAACTTGAGGATGAACCTCAGACATATATAGAGGCAATAAAGTCCACTGATGTGCCATTATGGAAATAGACGATTAAGAGTGAAATAGACTCAATTCTGCAAAATCATACTTGGAAACTGGTGGATCTTCCACCAAGGTGTAAGCCCTTAGGTTCTAAATGAATCTTTTAAAAAAAGATGAAAGCAGATGAGACCATAGACAAATATAAGGCAAAACTTGTCATAAAAGGATACAACCAAAATGAAGATCTGGACTATCTCGACACATATTCTCTTGTGACGAGAATAACCTCCATTAGGATGGTATTTGCCATCGCGGCTTTGAGTAAGCTAGAAATACATCAAATGGATGTGAAAACTGCTTTCTTGTATGAGGATGTATAGGAGGAAATCTATATGGAACAACCTGAGGGTTTTTCCGCCCCCAGGTCAAGGGAAGAAAATGTGCAAATTGGTAAAGTCCCTGTATGGTTTGAAACAAGCTCCAAAACAATGGCATGAGAAATTTGACAATGGCATGATCACCAATGGTTGTAAAATCAACGAATGTGACAAATGTGTGTATGTGAAAGATACACAAGACGGATATGTCATGTTATGTCTATATGTGGATGATATGCTCATTGTGGGGAGCAATGAGAAGGTGATCAAATCCACTAAACATATGTTGCGATCTCGGTTTGAGATAAAAGATATGAGACTTGCTGATGTGATTACAAGAACGTCGGATAGTCTTGTGTTGAACCAAACACATTATGTGGATAATATCCTTGGAAAATTTGGCAAGGAATGTTTTGGAATTGTTAGGACACCGATAGATGTAACTTTACACCTGTCTAAAAACAAAGGGGAAAGTCTCTCACAGTTAGAATACTCGAGAGTGATTGAGAGTCTAATGTACTTAACAAGTTGTACAAGACAAGATTTAGCTTATGCGTTGAGTAAGCTAAGTAGGTACATGAGTAATCCAAGGGCTATGTACTGACAAGCGATTGGAAGAGTATTGAAATACTTAAGATATAATCGTACCTATAAGCTGCACTATACAACGTACTTGGCTGTCATAGAGGGGTTTATTGATGCAAACTGGATATCCGACATGAAAGACTCAAAGTCTACTAGTGGATATGTGTTCATACTAGGTGGTGCAGCAGTGTCATGAAAATCCTCAAAACAAACAATCATAACCAGATCCACAATGGAATCTGAGTTTGTCGCCCTGGATAAATGTGGGGAGGGGGGCCGAATGGCTACACCAATTCGTTGAGGATATTCCAAGGTGGACAAAACCTGTGTCTGCAATATACATACATTGTGATAATCAATCAGCTATTTGCATGGCACAGAACTAGATGTATAATGGTAAATCTTGTCACATCCGACGACGACATAACACCATTCGATAACTAATCTCAACTAGTTATTTCTATAGACTATGTGAAGTCTAAGAAAAACATTGAGGATCCGCTGACTAGAGGGTTAAACAGAGAGCTAGTTGATAAATCATCGAGGGGAATGAGACTAAAGCCCATGAAAGAATAAAATCTTTACAGTGGATACCCAACCTAGCTGACTGGAGATCCCAAGAACTAGGTTAAAGAGACAACTAAATTGTAGAGATTGTGATGGATCACTGTGGGGATTTGCCTCATGTCCATTCCTATGATGAAAACAGTGATGCCCATACGAGATGAGGTTAAACTAAAAAGCTTTTAATGATTCTTATGCATCGGTAAAATCGAGTGGAGTAATGTGGGTTACTATTAATTAAGAAAATCACATATGTGAGAGAGAAGTGGAGCCGCTTCTAAGAGAGTTGTTGACGGCACAACTCTTGTCAAACTCTTACAGAACCAGGCGCGTGTCCAAGGCCAAAATGGATACAATAATGTGAACTGAAATGTGTCAGGGAGATTCCTGTGTGGGACATGTCATCATTTACAAAAATGACGGATAGTTCAAAGACATCGTGTCTACTATTTCGTTAGTAAAGTAAGCATGTTTCCACAAGGGAGGGTTCAAAGGCTCATAACCTACCTATCCTATGCAGGTCTCGACCGTAGAAATCTATCACCATGTCTATCGAGTCTTTGGTCGCCTATTTCATTCATGTGGGGAATTGTTGGAAAAATGGTGAAAATAACCATTTTATTTAACCAATTTAAATGAGAGAATTTAAATGGGTTATAGAGTGAATAAGAAATAGTCACCCAAAGATGAATAATTACTTGAAACCATGTGTTATAGACTTTATATAGTCTATTGACTAATTGAATTCTATGAGCTATAAACTCACATAATGTGTAAGGATGTAATCTCACTAATGTGAAAGGTTGTAACCACACATTTATGTGAAATGTTGTAATCACACATTTATGTGAAAGGTTGTAACCACACATTTATGTGAAAAGTTGTGGCTATAGAATGCCAAAGGTTGGAATTAATAGGGTTGTCATATCAACCAGAATTCATAGCAATTCAAGTAGTGGATGGTTTCCTCTATGTATAAAAAGGTGACACTTCCTTTGTTCTAATCACAATCAAAAACATCATCATCTCCTAGCCTTCTCTCAAAAAGTTATTATCTCTCTCTAGTTTATAGCATTCCGGTTATAGATTGAATGTACTATAAGTTCGTCAGGTGTTCTTGGCAGCAGTGCAGCTCCAAAGCACTAGTAGTCGTTGTATTCTGAGAAACAAGTGTCATCAAACCTTTTACACCTGTAGAGGAGGCATAATTTTTCTTAAGGAAAGTGTGTGAAACACACGACTCGACTTCATCACTTTCCTCATATCCTTCGTTTGAGTTTGGAGTCATGATACGTTTTTGTTGTTCTGTGTACTAAATATTCGAAGACACGTGATTCAGTTTTCACATGTTTTATTTCTCTTTAAATTAAGTGTGGTAACCAATATTGTTCATAACAATTATTTTTATGTTCATCATTTCATTATTTATGATTATTAATTAATTATAAATTAAATTTATATGAATATATATATATACAATATTTAACTCCCTTTTTGTGTTACAGATGGTAAGTTAAGACAGAAATACAGAGCCCATTATTTCTACTGAACCACTTGCTGTGGTTAGGGCGTGGAATATATTGTTTTGCGGTTCTCTTGAATATGCATATGTAGATGATACAGTCCAGATACATTGCGGATCATCAGGCAATGCTACTTTGGTTTCGACTGCGATTACCAAATCTACGGGAGAGATTGCTCTCAATTGAGTTATTTGTCCCTATCTCGAGCTTAGTCCCTCAACTATTATCCGCATGTCGTGTTGTGGTTGTTGTCACACACCACTTTTGACCTGCAACTCCAATCTGTCTTCAGCAGGAACTCTCACGTCGAACTTAACATTAGCCGGAAGCATCCCCTTCCTCAACTGCCGCGTCACCCTCGTCAGTTTAACTGGGTTCTCAGCCTCCCCCTGTGAGTACACAGTTCATGACAACGATATGGCCAGTATCTGCGTACATCTTAATTATACGATAACGGTCGTTGATGTAACAAGGATACGATACTACGCACTGATCGACGACAACCTACTGATATTACTGTTCATATTGGCCTTCTAAGTATAATTGTAACATAAGATTGGAATTCTAATTTTACTAGAAGCAATATCACCAGAGCATTATTTCTTATCCATATGCGAGAGCGTGAGAGGAATAATAGATTAAAATAAGGCATAAAAGGCTAAATAATAGTGTTTTCGTGTAATAAATGACATCGTATTAAGGTTGAGCGTGTTGATCAAGATCTAAACGTTATCGAAAATATTTGAAAGTTATTTCATTAGTCGTATTTAATTATACTGACCAAATCAAACAATTGAATTTTAATTTTATATATTTTAGTCATAGAGACCACGACGTGTCTATTAATGTGGTATAACTTGTTTAAGTACGTTATGTGCAAGTGTAGATCTTTGTGAACTAATCATATAGAGGAAGCAAAATTTTCAAAAACCATGTGAAATAAGATACGATCAGAATAATGAAATACGACTATGGTAGAGAAGTTACATATTTTTCGGTAATATTTTAGCTCAAATTAAATTAATCAACCTTATTTACAAATATGAGTGTTTAAATAGCTAACATTTCGGTAAATTCGGTTTTGACAAAAAATCAAACCAAAATTTTCGGTATTTCTCGATTTCGGTTATTTCGATTTCGATTATCAAGTTTCAGTTTATTAAATCCAAAATATTCGGCTAGTTTTCGGTCGGTTTGGTATTTACCAAACCAATTGACAACCCTAATCATGATCCACTATGTAATATGAATCGCTCTCTTGCTGATTATATTATATAACTGTTATCTTACATATTTGGATTTTTCATACATCATTTTGTTCACCGCTTTCAGGTTTTCCGTTTTCAGAGAGAGGTTCTGTTGAGAACCTCCTTGTTGAGGACTAGTTGAGGACTTTTTCGTTTCATCTTATTTTTGATTGCATATTCACATCTCGACCATTTAGTTTGTAGATATATATAAGTAGATCATCCCTATAAATCTTCATACAAATTAAAAATTGTTAAGACACTCATAAATGTGATTCACCGATTATAAACTTGAACGACTCATGTTTGACGATCATCCATTGATTTGATCTATTTCGATGCCTTAACGATCACCAATTTGGTTGAAAATATCGTTGCCTAAAGTCTAAAAATTAGTCGCCTAAAGTCTGGACTTTAGGCGACAAAAAGTTTCTTCGTCGGCTAAAGTTTAGACGACGATTGAAATTTATTTCATCAGCTGAAGTATAATCGACGACATTCTCCCGACGAATTCTTAGCCGATGAAACCACGTCGACTAAGACTCTAGTTGACGAAATCATGTAACATGTCGACGAAAAAATTTCTTCGGCTAAAGTTGTTCTTCTAGTAGTTGAAGGGCTGGTCGGATGCTTTCTGGCCAAGTTCAAATCTGTTGCATCTGGAAAGAGGCGGATTTGGTCTGAAGGCTGGTCGTTAGAGCCGATGCAAGCCTCAGATTTAGAGCGGATGGCAAAGGTGTGTTGACATGCGTTGCTGGAAAGGTTGGCCACCGACACAGTGGAATACAGCTGAGGGTTGCAATGGTGACAACGGAAAGCATTGCTGGGTCTATTTGTCTGGATTGCTCCTTCTGGGCTTGGAATAAGGTTCTCAGACCTTATCTTGGGCTTGTGGGAGCTGCTGATGGGATAATGTGTCCTTAGTGGATGGGTCTGTGTTTTTTTGGGCCCAGGTTCATGATTTTATTTTATTTTGATTGACTTCTTTTGGAGATTTATTCCCGCCTGTTTTATAATTGGTCTTAGGTTTTTCTTTTTCTTTTTTATGAGGTTTATGTAAAAGTAGATGGTGCTAGCATATTATGTCCTCTAACTTACCATCATAGTTATGAGAAAGCATGTATCAGTGTTGTCTTAGACATCTGAGTTTGAAATGAAATTATCATTATTAAAAAAATTGTACCGGAAGCTAGTAATGAATAAAGGCCATATCTCTTTCATGAAAATTAACCAATTAATGCATTCTCGATTGCCTTCTTTTCTTTTCATTTCTTTGTTGCGACAATCAACAACCATGACTAGTGACAATATTAGTGCATCCATATAAAGATCATTGCAAACTAAATTTTAAGAATAGTACGCTAAGTATGGGTCACTCTTAACTTTCATACATGAAGTTTCTGAAATATTAAAATGGTATATGAACTTTGAATTTTAACTAGATTTTCATGCATCTCATCATTTCAACCGTTAAGAGCTGTATTTTCCATCATATTTTGAGGGTAAATTGGTCACATCTTGACTTTCCTCCTAATCCACTATTCACATAGACCGGCTTTACTAAGTTTCCCACCAGCTTTTCATGTTTAATTGTAACCAAGAGTCCAACATATGAGTTTCTCCTCTTCTAAGAAAAAGAACAAAAAATCACTCATGTATTCACATTAACTACATTTTGATAGCAGCAATTGTATAAAAAAAAACAATAATGAAACTGAAAATTGCTATACTAATAACTAAAAAAACAATCTTCTGGGAATCAACATGGTTCCATTCAATTGACATTCAACATTGTTTGACTACCTCTAACCCTATTTGTATTTGAAATTTTAATACCTTTAGGTTTGAACTTGAGATAGTCTCCTTTCAGCAAATATATTTTTACCTTTGACATATTTTATAATGACAAAATTCTTAACGGTTGAAGTTACGAAATGTATACAAATTTAGTTAAAATTTAAAGTTTATGTATCATTTTGATATTTTAAAAACATTGTGTATGAAAATTAAGAGTGATTCATGCTTAATGTACCCTTCTTAAAAATTTTCTAAATAAACAATGTATGTATACATTATTGACAGAAAAAGATTTAGTAAGCGCGCGAGGGCAATCATGGCCTGGTTATGAGCCTTTTGCCGATGGTTTCCCAAAAGCCGATTTATCTTTAAAGCTTTTGTATCATTTGTTGCTAAAACTTATACTTCATCAAACTATATTATTATACAACTTAAAGTGCGTACCTTTTTTCCAGCAAATAAGCAAAGCCGTTTTGGTGATCTAGTTGGTGAATGAGTTAGAGGGTCTGAGAAAAATGCATGGATGGGGACGGTGCGGTATAAAATTGAGCCCCCAGCTCTGCAGTGTGACTGTATTTGGTGCGTTGTATATAGGTGACAGGGATTAAACTAAGAGTCCAACCAAATCGCCCTTTGGATTGCACCAGAAAGTCGCGTACATACACATTCATTGAAAACCAAGAATCCTATGCTAGGTTTTGGATCCATTCCAATGAGGTAATTTATGTCTAAACTTATATGACTACCATTTTCTTTCTTACGTGAAAAAGAAAAGAAAAAAAATGCTTATTTGACTACCATTGGCAGTAATATTTTCTGCCAAGAAAGACGGTTGATCGAGAAGCAAATAACAACACAAGACCAGGAAGACATTTCCATTAACCACTGTTCTCTTGGTCTCTTCTCTTTTCCCATTCTCTGGTGACTACTAATCTGGCCGGAACAAGTCCGCCCAGTTGCGCGCAATCTCTGGTGACTACGAATATGCCTACATGTTCATTATCACATCAAGCATTAAGTTTGCAACCCCATTCTGTAGCCTTGATATTGAAACGCAGAAGACTTGTCTTTGTGTTATCAATTCTTTTAGTTTCTGTGAAGCGGCAGCCATGTAAGTCAGATGAAGATGGATGTTTTCCTCAAAAGGCAGCAGTTGTTCAAGCGTCAATGACTTCTCTCTGACATCAAGTTTCTTGAGTAAATGTTGCTAATTAATCAATGCATTTATGTTCTTCTGTTCATGAATGCATATATGTTATGATGTTGATCATGTGTTTACCTTAGTATGAAACAGATCTTTCATTTCAGTATCTGCATCATGTTTCAGCGTTATAGATGGTTGTTGAATACTGAAGAACCATATTTTAACAAAGCACACATGGGTCCTCATAGTTAATGAATCTTCCTTTGCTTGGGACATACATGTGTATTTTCGTTTTCCAATCCAGATATCATCGCATGAGATGCATACATATGATAGAAGTGATTTTGGTTTATGATTAGTGGTGAATCGATCATGATCGATATATATCTTTAGTTATTTCCAAAAGAAATCTTCATTATTTTACCTATGATATCCAACTATACATACTTCTTTATTGGTGTAGCTAGCTAGGTACATTTGCATCTTGATTCAAGCATTTTCCTCTCTCACCGAGCTAAGGTTATATATATACATAAGGAGCCCTTTTAGTGAGGACCTCTAAGTTGAGGACTAGTTGATGACTTTCGGTTTATCCCGCTTTTTGATCTTATATCCACGTACATCTTAACCGTTTATTTTATAAATATTTATGAGTAGTGTTGTAGGACATATAACATGTGCGTGTGTGCACTTGGTCTTATGCCATGTATATGGGCTTAGCCCATGGGCCTTATGCGTGTGCCCTAGTTGTAATAGGTTTACATTATCCCAATCCATAAAGGATTGTGCCTTTGTACTTAGAGTGAGTCTCTATATAAAGAGCTCCTCCCTATTCATAACTAGAGGATTGATTCCATTCATTATCTATCAGCACATATATTCTACAAGACGTTATCAGCACGTTTTGCTCTAGAAAACCCTAGCCAATATCGGCCAACTCACTACCGAAAACAAAACCCTAAAAACCCAAAATTTGTTTTCGGCAGCCTTTACCTGCGCACTGCCCCGAGCACCGACGTGCACCCTCCCTGTGCACCGCCGCGCACCTGCCGGACACCAGCGCGCACCGACGCGCACCCGCCGGACACCAGCGCGCACCGCTGCGCACAGACGTGCACCACCGCGCACAGCTGATTTTTTGCTGCGCACAGCCGCTGCTCAAGCATCAAAATACAAAATCCCAAGCTTTTTGGAGAATTTTTTCGAAAAAGGTATGTACTTTGAAACCCTAAACTCATTCAAAGTTCACTAAACTCGGGGGGGATAAAGTCCTTTCCTCCCTTCTCCATCTCCCTTCTATGCTTGGGACGTTTGTCATTGCAGGTACAATTTTTGTGAAATAAAACCCTAGACGAGCGATTGCATATGTCTGCCATGCTGCAGCTGTGCACTGCCGAGCACCGCTGCCGAGGCCTGCCCCTGTGCGCTGGTGCACGCTGCTGCCGGCGCGCATGCGCACCTTCTGTGCACTGACGTGCACTGCTGCCAGGGATCGACCCTGTGCACGTGCATTGACTGTCAGGCACCATATGTGCACCGGATTGGCTACTGACGAGCGCTGCTGCCAGGGATTGACCCTGTGCACGCGCACGCTGCCACCGGGCACCATACGTGCACCTACTGTGCACCTGCCGAGCACTGCTGCCGAGGTTGGGCCTTGGCGCGTGCACGCGGCTGTAAACATATACATATGCACTATATATCCTCTCTAGGTCAGCATGGTTGGTATCCATGGCTGTTTAATTTAAGAATTAAGCATCGAATCCAATTGGTCTCGAACTAACTGCTTGAATTCTTGTATGCAGAGTCAATGGACAAACACTTGCAGTTTGATCCCCTGGACGCCCAAGGCCGTGAGTATCACCGCTGGGTCCTCGACATGAGGCAGACTTTTATTGGCAAGGACTATATCTCCACCATCGATCCTCCCACGGAACCCCTTGCAGAGGGTGTTGAGCTGCCGGACACCAAAACAAAGTCCAAGGCGCTTATGTTTATCCGTCGGCACCTGGATTCCACATTGAGGTGGCAATACCAGCAAGTAGCCGATCCGCTGGAGCTATGGAACAAGCTCGCGACACGATTTGGTAATGTTCATGTTGCGCTTCTACCGGAGCTGCAGGCTGAATGGGCTTCCATCAGGCTAATGGATTACAAATCTGTAGAGGAGTACCAGACAGACATGCTTGCACTACGTGCTCGTCTGCATTTTTGTGGAGTTGAGAAGTCCGAGGATGATCTCATAGAGAAGACATTGCTCACTTTTCCCAGGTCATCATCTACTTTGATGAAACAGTATAGGCACGACTATAAGAGTGGTCTTACTCCAACGTTTGACTCTCTTATGACGTTGTTGCTAACTGAGGAAAAGGATTGTAAAATCCTGACTAAAAACACCGCTCGGCCTGTTGGGACACTCGTTGTTCCAGAGACTAATTACAACAGGGCCAGAGGCGGGAAAGTCACGAAACATAGAGCACGAGATCATTACGAACCATATCACCGTGAGCAAGGCTCTGGTAAAGGCACCCGGACAAGGAGAGGCACTAGAGGTTCTAAACGCTCTAAGGGCCAACCTAATGTCTGGAAGAAGGATGATGCACCCGCCCCTAGGGGCCGAGCTCCCAAGCCGGTTCAGAAATTCGCCAAGAAAAATGCTAAGGCAAATATATGCTTTCGTTGTGGATCACAGGACCACTGGATAAAGCAATGCCGAGCATCTGCCGACATAGTTGCTGCGTACAAGAAATATAAGGAAACAGTGGAGAGTCATGTCACTGTGGAAGTGGACAAAGTGCCGAATGCCAACCTTATGGTTGAGGATTTTCAGGAACAAACCGATTTAGATGCACCCGACTTTTAGAAGTTGTTGAGCTCTCGTTTGTTTTACCTCCATGTTTGTTGTTTTTCCTTTCAAGCATATGTAATAAGGCATGTTTATGCCATGATTAGTTCGAATGTTCTTGAGACTTTTGGATGTAAACCATTATGCGTTTAATAAAATCGATGTTCTTAACTATTGTGTTCGATATGTTTCATACAAACACTTGACAAAACCCAACGCACTTGACCATTTTATGCCGCTCTAAGACTCTCCAATGGAGTTTAGAAGCATGGCAACACTGTTTTGAGCCTAAGGCAAGCAGCTATTAAGCGCTGCCTAGGAGCTGCGTGCGCTACACATGCTGCCGGCATGGCTGCCGAGCTGCTGTGCACTGCTGCCGAGCACACGTGCACCTGGCTGCCGGCTGCCGACAGTCACGCGCCTGTTGCCGCCCAACATGCCTGTTGCTACTCTGTACGCTACCCTACTGCCCCTAGATCGTTTTTGCGCCAATTGTGTGTCAATTGCCGCCCATGTATGCCAATTGCTTCATTTTTGTGTGAAGAATGCCATCACTTTTGTGCAAGTTGTTGACAAGATTTGTGTGTGCTACACATGAACTGTCGTGCACTGTGTATGAAGTGTTGAGCACTAAGCACTAGATGTTAGCATTGGACACAAGGGCATGTGCACTGATCACCAATTGATGTGCACTTACATCAAGGACAAGCATTAAGTGAGCTACATAGCACAGAACACTCGAGGCCGTGCATAGGACACCGACTGCCGAGCACCGGGCACCAGGGCCGAGCTCTGGGTGGCATTTGCCGAAGCTCTATGCACCTAATACCGTGCACTAGTGGTGAGCTGCCGAGCCCCTCCCTCCTTACTGCCCCATATTGTGCGCCATGGGCGCCAAAGAGTGTGCAGCCAACGATTGTTGCCAAGTGCTCTGTGCACCGGCATGTGTGTGGCTCCTCATGCACTACCAAGTTGCCAAATGCTTAGTGCAATGGCATATATGTAGATGCAATGCGCTGCCGAATGTTGCCAAGGGCCTATGGCATTGGCATACGAGCAAGCTGCAATTCAGGGCATTCAAAAACGAAAACAGTGAATCTGCCGCTTTCGGTACAGTAACTTCCGAAGAGCTTTGTGAACAGCTCCGGATGAACTAGAACGCAAACCACATATCATTGGAAAGCTACGTCTGTCTAGTTTCCAACGGTTTTTACGGTTCGTTCATATCCGTCCTAACGAAGGAGTTATGACCATTTTAGTGAGCAAAGGTCAGGCTGCCAGGAATTCTGCAAAGCACACCGTTGCCTTCGATTGTTGCCTTCGGTTGTTGCCTTCGATTTTTATACATTTTTCTCACGTTTCTACCTTGTTTGATAGGTATGTCACGTGGAGAAATCGAGTGCCTTGCAGACAGTGGGACGACCCACACGATCCTGAGGAATCGGCTGCTCTTTACAGAGCTGACGCCGTGTCAAACTTCCGTGAAGACTTTGATCGGTTCATCTCCTGTCATTCAAGGGCGCGGACCTGCTAGGTTCCTGCTGCCGAATGGAACCTTGATCATTGTTTCCGATGCCTTGTATGCGCCTACGGGCCTTCGAACACTACTGAGTTTCAAGGACATCCGCGCCAATGGTTTCCACTTGGAGACGCATTGTGAGAATGGACGTGAGTTCCTCTGTGTAACCTCCAATGAGTGCGGCTCTAAGCGCATCTTGGAGAAGTTAATGAGTCAATCTTGTGGTTTGTACCTCACCACCATAAGGGTTATTGAATCCTATGCGGTCGCCGAACATGATTATTGGGACCATGACTCGTACAAGCTATGGCATGACCGTCTCGGTCACCCCGGAAGAGATATGATGATAAGGATCCTACGAAACTCGTATGGACATCCTTTCTTCCGTACAAAGCGAAAAGGTTTGGGACACATGCTCCCCAAAAAGGGTAGAGATGCAGTGGTCGCCAAAGTGAGCTCCCGGCCGACACTTGTGTCGCCAGAGGACAGCTCCGCCGATCCTCACTCGGTCATGAGGATTCGGACCCTTCCTGATGCGTCACTGACTATGTCTGATGCTCATAAGTCGTTTTGTAAAGCTTGTGCAATGGCTAAGTTGGTGGCCAGACCTTCTTATGCTAAAGCAAACACAGAGAACATCCCATTTCTCCAGCGTATTCAAGGTGATATTTGTGGACCCATCCATCCAGAATGTGGACCATTTCGATACTTCATGGTTCTGGTGGATGCATCGACACGCTGGTCGCATGTCGCCTTATTGTCCACAAGGAATGCTGCTTTCCCCAAACTCCTAGCACAGATTATTAAGCTGAGGGCTAACCACCCTGACCATCCAATCAAGTCGATTCGGATGGATAATGCCGGTGAGTTCACGTCAAAGACTTTTGACGACTATTGCATGTCGGTTGGAATAAAGATTGAGTATTCTGTTCCACACGTGCATACGCAAAATGGTTTAGCTGAAGCTATGATAAAGAGACTTCAGTTGATAGCTAGAGCACTGGTCATGGGCTCAAAGCTCCCTATTGCGTCTTGGGGTTATGCAATATTGCATGCAGCCTTGTTAGTTCGTTTCCGACCCGCCTCCAACCAAGCGTTTAGTGCGTACCAGTTGGTTACTGGATATGAGCCTGACATTTCGCACTTACGCATATTCGGTTGTGGAGTGTATGTGCCTATTACGCCACCACTGCGTAAGAAAATGGGTCCGCAACGACGTTTGGGTATCTATGTTGGCTATGATTCCCCAACTATCATAAGATACCTAGAGCCTTTGACAGGTGATCTCTTTAAGGCCCGATTCGCTGATTGTCACTTTGATGAGGCCGTCTTCCCGTCGTTAGGGGGAGATGAGAGCATACATGCTCGGCGTGAACGACAGGAATTGGCCTGGTCAGTTCCAACGCTTGCTCATTATGATCCCCGTACTTCTCATGCCGAGAAGGAAGTGAGGCGAATCCTTGAGCTCCAGCAAGTGGCGGATTCGATGCCCGACTCTTTTGCTGAGATTGCTAAGGTCACGAGATCGGACATACCAGCTGCTAATGTCCCTGCAAGGCTAGAAGTCCCAAAGATGGGCATTGACACCCCGGGTCCGAGCACCGCTGCCCCTAGCATGGGCGCTACCGACCCTAGTGGACGGGTGGAGGCCGTGGCTCCTCAAAAGAAGAGGGGGAGGCCACTTGGTTCGAAAGATGTGCAGCCCAGGAAGAAAAGGGCTCCTCTGGCACAATCCAATCATTTACTCATCGATACTGAGAATCCTTCTCACGAGATTGTCTCTGATTACACCTATGTCCTAGAAACGATGTCGGTGTGCTTGGGGGACGCCCCGGGACCCGAGTCGGTAATCAAGAACATGGAAATCTCGATGTGTTATGAGAACACAGTATCATTGCAGGACCGATCATCCATGCATATCGATGATGTATTTGCTTATGCCGTGGCTCTTGAGATAATTGAGCATGATGATATCGAACCACGCTCCGTCAATGAATGTGAACGTAGAGCGGATTGGCCTAAATGGAAAGTTGCTATCCAGGAGGAATTGAATTCCCTAACAAAGCGACAGGTGTTTGGACCGGTTATGCTAACGCCGCCAAGTGTAAAGCCTGTGGGACATAAATGGGTCTTTGTTAGAAAGCGTAATGAGAAGAACGAGATATTAAGGTATAAAGCTCGCCTTGTGGCGCAAGGTTTCTCACAACGCCCTGGAATAGACTACGAGGACACATATTCTCCCGTAATGGACATAATCACTTTCCGCTACCTTGTCAGTTTGGTAGTATCCGAAAAACTGGACATGCAGCTCATGGACGTGGTTACAGCATATCTCTATGGGGATCTTGATTCAGAGATATATATGAAATTACCTGATGGCTTCCAGGTGCCTAAGTCAAGTGACTCTAAACCACGGAGTGCGTACTGCATTAAGTTGCAACGCTCACTATACGGATTGAAGCAATCCGGACAGATGTGGTATACCCGTCTTAGTGACTACTTGACTAGGAAGGGTTATAAGAACAATGAGTTGTGCCCTTGCGTGTTCATAAGGAAAACGAGTTCCGGATTTGCGATAGTCGCCGTTTATGTGGATGATATGAATATCATAGGGACTCTTGATGAAATCAATGAGACCGCGGCACATCTGAAGTCCGAGTTTGAGATGAAGGACATGGGGAAGACTCGGTTTTGCCTAGGCATTGAGCTAGAGCACCGAGCCTCTGGAATCTTAGTACACCAGAGTGCATATGTTCACAAGATGCTCAGGCGCTTCAATGTGGATAAAATGCATCCAGTTAGCACCCCCATGGTAGTCCGGAGTTTGGATATTAAGAAAGATCCATTCCGTCCTAAAGAGGATGGCGAGGATGTACTTGGAGCCGAGGTACCATATCTTAGTGCAATCGGTGCGCTACTATATTTGGCTCAGTGCACTCGGCCAGACATTGCTTTCTCTGTAAACTTGTTAGCTAGATATAGCTCTGCGCCAACGCAACGTCATTGGACCGGTGTCAAGAACATATTTCGATACCTTAAAGGGTCAATGGACATGGGCCTGTTCTTTCCATATAAGGATTCAAGATGGACTGCAAAAGAGTGCAGAGTTCCTGAGAATCTAGGCGCTGGTCACTTAAGGAACCAAGCTGCCGGGTACGGTGCACCTTGCTGCCGTGCGCTGTGCACAGCTGCCGAGAGCTGTGTGCACGCTGCCGAGCACAGTGCTGCCCCTGCCGAGCACCAGACACTGCCGGCTGTGCACTGGGTGCACACTGCCGAGCACTGCATGCAGAATGCCAGGAGGTGCACGCTGCCGGCTGGGCACTGCCTGCTGCCTGCCGAGCGGTGCACACTGGCGACCGAGCGCTGCGCTGTAGCTGCCGGGCACTACGTGCACATGCTGCCGAGCATGATGCAGCAGCCGAAAGGGGCTGTGCACATGACTGCCGAGCGTTGTGCATGCATGCATACTTAGATGCCGAGAAGCATTACTCTCCCAATGTACTTGGCACCGCTTGCTGCCCTTATAATGAAACACCTAATGATATCTTGGTTGGTTTTGCGGATGCTGGATACTTATCAGATCCACATAAGGGGCGCTCCCAAACTGGTTATGTCTTCACCATTGGGAATACAGCGATATCTTGGAGATTCACAAAGCAGACCTTAGTGGCGACATCCTCCAACCATGCAGAGATTATAGCGCTACATGAAGCTGTTCGTGAATGTGTTTGGCTCAGATCAGTTATAGAACACATTAGAAGGACTAGTGGATTGAGCTCCACCACAGACAAGCCGACTTGTATTTATGAAGACAATGCCGCATGTATTGAACAAATGAGGCAAGGCTACATCAAGGGTGATCATACGAAGCACATCTCACCAAAGTTCTTCTATAATCAGCAACAGCAAGCCCTCCTCAACATTCAAGTTAATCAAGTGAGTTCAGAGGCAAACGTAGCGGACTTGTTTACTAAATCTCTGCCCAAGTCTACTCTCGAGAAGCATATGAAGAGCATTGGAATGCGACGACTATCGAGCCTCCCTAAGTGAGCTACTCATCAGGGGGAGCCACGCTCTCGATCGAGAAGCATGGTGTGTTGTACTCTTTTTCCTTCGACCAAGGTTGTTTTTTCCCACAGGGTTTTTATTACTTGGCAAGGTTTTAACGAGGCAACATTGTAAGCACCATTTGGCATTTCGACGCGCGGCACAAGGGGGAGTGTTGTAGGACATATAACATGTGCGTGTGTGCACTTGGTCTTATGCCATGTATATGGGCTTAGCCCATGGGCCTTATGCGTGTGCCCTAGTTGTAATAGGTTTACATTATCCCAATCCATAAAGGATTGTGCCTTTGTACTTAGAGTGAGTCTCTATATAAAGAGCTCCTCCCTATTCATAACTAGAGGATTGATTCCATTCATTATCTATCAGCACATATATTCTACAAGAAGTAGATCATTTTTGTAAATTTTCAACTAAATTGAAAATCATTATGACATTCATAAGTGTGATTTATCAATTATGAACTTGAACGATTCATGTTTGACAGATTTGGTTCGTCCATTGATTTGATCTACAACTAGTTCTTAACGATCACCAATTTGGTTGAAATTTTATATGATTGATCTACTTATATAAATCTACAACTTCAACAGTTAAGATGTCAAAATTTGATCAAAAAGTTGGTCTAATAAACAATTAATTTAAAAGTCATCAACTAGTGCTCAACTTAGAGGTTCTCATTAGAAAGACTTTATATATACATATACATAAGATCAAGAAATGTCAATATTACAATTTGTATCCCTAAGAAAGACAGAGTTAAATCAAGAAAATGATACAAAAGCAAGTTTCAAACAACCCCTATACTCGAGTCGAGAATCCAAAAACTACATATACGTATACGCTACCACCTCAAACAGAACGAAACTCTAGTGAGATCGCCATGCATGCCTTGCAACTTCAAAAGTAGAAAATGATGATCTGTCTTCTTCCAAGGTGATCCCTGATCTTGTTAGGAGAAGCCTTCATGCATTTGACTGAAGCAGCATAAAAGGACCTGTGAACCAACTGGTTTTTCCTAGCTAGCCTTCAGTCATCAGTGATCATAGTTTGATCATAGCTAAACCAACTAAGTAGGAGCCGAGGTATTCTCTTACTGTCGGTGTAATAAAGGAGTATACACCTAGCGCAAAAACTTTGATAGATCAAATAAATTCAGTCATCAGTGATCGTAGTCAGTGGCGGAACCACATACAAGGCTGGTAGGACTAGAGCCCTACCAAAAATTCTGTTAATATATAACATATATGTACTATTTCAAACACAAAATTGATAACAGTTCAGTTGGCAAAACTGCTTGCTTGTTTTTCCTGTCAACATAGGTTTGAATCACAGAGAAAGCATTTTTCTTCTTTAATTCTCTTCTTTCTCCTTCCTTCTGTATTTCTCCTTCTTTCTGTATTGTACCAATCTCTTGCTGCTCACACATTTCTTTGCTCCTTGACCTTGAATTAGCCCTACCCAGGATTAGATCCTGGTTCCGTCCCTGATCGTAGTTTGACTAGTTTCATATTCTTATTGTTTTTCTTCCAATTTATTTTCATGGATTGTATGGATATTTAACAAAAATGAACTACAACCTCTTTTTAACGGGTATGTCTATCAGTGCGACATGGCATACAGACAGAAGAGAAAAGAGGGGGTTGGGGTTTTTGTGTGGCTGGGGTTAATGCGCACGCGGTATCGCGTGACATAACAGAACTTACTCTCTTTAACGACAAAGTGAAAATTCTAGAATACACCGGGATGTATATGAATCATAGGCATTGTTTTTAGTTTAATTTTTTATTTTTTTACTTTAATTTTATTACCGCTGATTCAAACTCGACTTTCATTCTCTGTCAATTTTAAAAACTTATAACCTTACAAGAGTCGTAAACATGACTCCAAATTTATTTCCTTGAAGGATACCAGGCGAATTCGCGATGCAGCTGTAAGTTGAGATTGAGAAAAATACATACATAATTAATCGTATGGTAGAAGGCGCAATATAAAATCAACAACTGCGCGCGATGCTGGTGATGCCTTATTATTATTTTTTAATAATTTAGTTGATTATAAAATAGTAGGAGTGTTTGGTACAGATTGTTCCGCAAATATTTAGTGTTTCGTTTGTCTTCTTTCTCTCACTTTCCCTAACCTATTACTATTAGGCAGGCAGTCTCTTCCACGTGCTCCTGGGGACTCCCCTCCTCTTCTCTCTTCCCCTGTCCACCTTACTTCAATCCCATACATCTTTCATTATTATTATCTCCCTCTGCGCTTCCTTCTCCCCCACCCATCTCTGTCACAGAAAACCAAACCCCCCGTTCTTGTTCTTCTTGATAATTCTTGCTTTGATTTAGTGTTGCTTTAGTTGTGTTTGTTGATGATGGAAGGGATCAAAGGCTTAGGATTAGGAGGAGGCAAGGTTGCTATTGGTGTTGGCAATGGCGTTGTTCATGAGCATGTTATTCAGGATCAAGACGTGGGAGATGGAATGCAGTGCACTGACCATCCTTTCAGAAACAACCCAGGTGGTATCTGCGCTTTCTGTCTTCAAGAGAAGCTCGGCAAGCTCGTCTCTTCTTCCTTCCCTCTCCCTGTTCGTAACTCCGCCTCTTCTTCTTCTTCCTCTCCTTCTTTTAGATCTGACTTCACCGGCGCTTCCAATGCTGGCCCTTCCTCTACTTCTCTCTCACTATCGCTCTCTGTTCGTCCCAAAGCTAACGGTGAGTCATTTCATCATGATGAGTATTACACCCGGCGTGCCAGGATGTCGTTCCTGCTGGCTAGGAAGAAGAAGAAGGTGACTGCTAACGGTGGTGAGAATAGTCACGCCCGCGCGGCGGATATGGTTTTCAAGAGGAGCAAGTCGACCACGACGCCGAGGGGCCATTTCATGGATGCTGCTGATGATTTTAGCCCCAGAAGGAGAAATGGGTTCTGGTCGTTTCTCTACCACCACAACAGAACTTCCAAGAAAATCGACAACAAAAGCTTCAGAGACAAGTCCAAGATTTCTTCCTCTACCTCCTTCGCATCTTCAGCAACAACAAATGCTGCAGGGAGGGACAAGTCCTTGGGGACTTCTCTAAGGAATAAAGCCGAAACCACGGTGAGTGAGGTTGAAGACGACAGCAGCCCCAACAGCCAAGCCACAGCCTCAGCCTCTTCGTTCGAACGGAAGGTCTCCAGATCCAGATCTGTAGGCTGCGGCAGCCGGAGCTTCTCCGGCGACTTTTTCGAGCGGATCTCGACTGGTTTCGGCGACTGCACACTCAGAAGGGTCGAGTCTCAAAGAGAAGGCAAGCCTAAACACTCTTCAGCAGTTCGAAACGGCCCCGAGCGTGTCAAGTGTGGTGGGCTTTTCGGTGGGTTCATGATGACTTCATCTTCCTCATCCTCTTCGTCTTCCTCGTACTGGGTCTCGTCAGCCGAAGACATGAACGGAAAAGCAATTTCCGGTGTTCCCGGGGCGCTAGTCCACGGCGGCAGAAGCTGGAGCAGCTGGGGCTGGGCCTTCGCTAGCCCCATGAGAGCTTTCAGCAAACCTTCATCGAAAGACGGGAAGAGGGACATTATTAGACAAGCTAATACTTCAGATAAGAACACCACCCCTAACTTGTCTGCAATTCCTTCCCTGCTATCTGTTAGAGGTTGATCGTGTTCAACATGAAGATGATTACACATTAAATGTCTGTTAATTAATTTACATTACCTGTTTATTACTACTATGTTCATTTATCTTGAATTTCTTGGTCTCTGTTCCATTAGTGATATTGCCATATAACACATTGCCATGAAGGAAGGATCTTGTTAATTTTCTGGGGTTTTAGAATCCAAAAATGGAGTGGAGTGGGTAGATTGCAGAAGATGATGATGACCCACCTTTTTTGTTGTATTGGAACTTGTATTATTTATTTCTAACTTGGACCTGGAAAAATTTTGTATAAAGTATTGCATGCATGTGTAGCAACTAAAAATTTGTAAGGTTTTCAGATGTCACATGCACGTACACATGCTTGTTTTGTTGTTATTCGACACTGTGATAGATGAATACAATAAAAGTGACGCATGCATGTTAAGGGAATCCCCAGCACAAATTTGATTCTGGGACTTCACTCGATTTTTATCGTTTTTGATACACAAAAGAAATATGCCTCTAAATGGTCCGGTTAGTCACCGGAATCGGAGATCGTTCACCATTTGGGGAATTTTGATCGGTGTCAGGGTATATACACCAAGTTTTCTGAAAAATTTGGTGTCCATAGATCATTGTATAGTCAAGTTCTGAACCAATTTGATAGCCGTAAACCTTGAAACAGACTTGCGTCTATTTAATGTAGCGAGTAGTGAGACAAGTTTCATCTTTGTAATGAGAAAAATGGAAGAACTTCGGATTTATTGTTCAGAAGAAGAGTGACGGGAATTGTTGGAACAAGTTTGTACTACTCGATGACACGTGTGTATAATGTGTGTTATGACGATACGTTATGGCGATACGGTGGATGACACATGATCTATATTGGTTCACCTTACATTCGGTGGGCAGTGCTACGTCCACTTAACTTGTATTAAGGTTTATATGACGAATCGCCTTTATCTAGTGTTACAGATCTCTATTGAGGGTTACAAATCACTATCAAGGATATGCTTTACTTGGTTTGATTCTCACATCTCTTTTAAGGAGGATAGAGTCTCCTATTTATAGGAAGAGGAGACTCCCTCCATTTACACGTTTTCGATATGAGACTACGGAATGTGTTTCGTGAGGCATGTCGGTGAGGCCAGCGGTATGACTTCCCGATGTCGGACCAACGACTTCTAAGTGTCTTTGCGTAGTATGTATGACGGTCTCTGTGATGTATGTCGTAGCCGAGTCTCGTTGTGGCCTATAGACACATATGAATGGTGTTACTTATGCTTGGTAATAGAGGCGTATAGTGCCTACTCCAATAAGTCTTCGAAGTCTCCAAGTAAGAGAGCATTCTTGGTTGGAGAATTAAAACCAAGTCACCAAGCATAAGTAATACCAATATGGCGCCTAGCTCTACCAGTCCCCTAGCTCCTCAATCAAGAATGATCTCGCTGGATTATGTCGTCTTGTGTGGTCAATGGCGAAGTCACGCCTAGTTGCGTTGATGACAAAGTTGCGCCTGATTGCGCTAATGGCGTGATGTCGCCTGTCACCTCTATCCTGCACAGATAGAACAAAGAAAATATTGGCGTTGCCAGATGGCGAAGTCTTATTGATGGCGTATTCTCGCCTCTCACCTTTTGGCGTGGATGGCGATCTCATGCCTAGTAATATGGCTGTTTTCCTGCAGACTAATAGGTAACAAATAAAATACTGGTAGTGGATCACTACAGCGATAGGTGAATCAGTAGATACCAGAGGCAATGTAGCGATCAGCATGCCGGAGGCAGTGTAGAGCATTTACAGTGTGAGGACATGTTAACTCATAGCGGTAAGCAAACCGTATGTCAGAGGCAGTGTAGAGCATTACCATATGAGGACATGTTAGCTCACAGCGGCAAGCAAACTGTATGCCGAAGGCAGTGTAGAGCATTACTGTGTGAAGACATGTTAGCTCACAACGGTAAGCAAACCGTATGCCAGAGGCATTGTGGAACATTACCGTGTGAGGATATGTTAGCTTACATCGGTAAGCAAACCGTATGCCAGAGACAGTGTGGAGCATTACCGTGTGAGGGCATGTTAGCACACAGTGGTATGCGATTCGGTGTGGCATATCTGCACAGGTAGCAAATGCACAGAACACTAATGCACCAAAGTGCAAGAACTCTTACAGCGGTATGCATCTAGTAGATACCGTAGAGTATCATGTAAGACATTTTAAAACGGTTCGCTATTTGTAGATCTTCGGTGTAGAGCAGTACCGTGCAAGACATCTTACAACGTATGCTATCCGGCTTATCTGCACATGTAGCAAATGCACGAAGAATACTAATACACAAGTGCAAGATCTTACAGTGATACGCAGTAGAGGAGATGACATGTATCCTGCGAGGACTGTGAGTGCTTACAGCAGTAATAAAGCAATGGTGATTGAACGGCCGCGTGGCACATGTCACTTTTGTACTGGGTGACATTCGATTACTGGCATTTAATAGGCGTCGTGGTAACCGATGTGTCGCTCCAATTTCTGCACCATTTATGGATTTCTATGAACACGTGGTGTACATCTGACGGTCGGAGAAAAAACACAGAAAGACTGGCGTTCGTTTTGTGACAATATATATATATATATAGGGGGAGAGTGCGAGGAGCTGCCAAATTGTTGAGAGAGTGCGAGGAGCTGCCAAATTGTTGAGAGAGTGCGAGGAGCTGCCGAGGAGCTTCGAAGGAGGGACTCAAGTGCACGTATAATCAGGTTTGTTCTGTCTTGTGCCTTATGTATGCATGTTGTTGGGTAGATCAATGCGAGGTTTGGTTAGGTTACTGATTTCAACAAAGGTTGAGGATTTCAACAAAGGTTGATGCATAGTTTAGGCTAGACCTAACTGTAGATCTAACTCTGCTGACATTTTTAGGTTTAGGATGTTTGTGGCGAATGTCCGAAAATCGAATCGTTGTGGCGGGTACAGAGGAAGTGGAGTCCCCGAGTAATCAGATTGCGCCATTAAATCCCGTTACCGAATTTATTTTGGGCTTTGAGCCGTCAACTGCAGCGCAGACTTTAAGGACAGACTGGAGTTATTCGTTCTTGGTGAACTGGCGAAGCGTGGTCAAAGTTGTGAGCAGCCAGATCTAATAACGATGAGTGATCTGATGGAGGAATATATGGCGCGTCCTGACGGTCACAAATGTCATGAGAAGAGGGAAAGTGAGAACACAATGGTGAATCCTGGAGTCGGGAATGCGAGTTCGTCAGTGCGGATTAACGTAGAGGTGAATCCCGTGTCTTGGAGACTTGCGGATGGAACTGCAGTCGACGAACCCGCTGTTCGATTGCCCGCACGAAGAGTGGAAGCTGTGATGGCGCAGTATAGGATGCGTCAAACATTGGCGTTATGCCATATCGAAGATAATGAGCTAGCAACTCAGTTGTCGGAAGGCGAAGTGCTGGTGAGCGAGGTCCTGGTTCTGCATGGGTTGAAGCTTTCGATTGACCCATGGTTGCACTACGTGTTGATCGAGCTCGGAGTTGCCCTTAGGTAAATAGGGCTGAACATGTTGAAGATCTTAATAGTGATGGTGGTGGTCTGGGAGATGTGTGGCTGTTAACACCCCTACAGTGGCGAAACTCACACTTCTTTGACCTGAGATATTCAAGGAGAAGTGGGAAGCGAGGGACAACGACATTGGTGTTGCAAAATGACAACCGGAAGAAGCATACAAACTTATGAGGGGATGCCGGAGTCCAAAAATGAATGGTACACCAATGCGTTTGTCGCTATCAAAGGCTAGGAATTTGGATTGACTCTTGTGGGACTTCACATTATAGGTTGAAGTCTTGTTTTCAAGCAATCCGTGATGGGTTTCATAATAGCGATATGCTGATGGAGGTGTTGTCTAATTCTTTCAAGGTAATTCAGGCAACTGGTGGGGCGGAGTCCGCCTAAGACCAACGTATGAAGAAGATGGAAAGAGCGGTAACGACGACGAAAAGGGAGCTAGCGCTGTTGAAGACGAGGAATGTCAAGCTGTCAGTCGATCTACTTGATCGAGATCAGAAGCTTAAGAACACCCGGACCAAGGCTTTGGAAGAAAGTGGAGTCCACGAAGTCCGAGGTGGAACATACATTTCGTCTTCTTAGTTCTACCAAGCAGGATGTTGAGTCCCTACAACATGCTATTGCCGCTAAGGAAAAGGAGATACAACAAGTTATGGCGGTAAAGGAAGAAGAGCTGAAAGGCGTTGTCACCAACTATGAAGCTAAAATGTAGAAGGCCATAGATGACGTTGCAGCAGCCAATATGCAAGAGCTAATGAACATAGGCTGCATCGACTTCAACAAGTACTTGATGTGGGAGCAGGCTCAATCTGCAAAGAACGGACAACCTTTTAGGGTCCAGTCTGTAGACGAAGGTAAAAGCATTTCTTTTGAATTAACATCTAATAGCGATAGGTCAGATTCTAACCCTGAAACGCTTTCTTCTACTCCACAGGCAGAAAGACGGCAACGGAGATGGATGCGGCAGAGAGAAGCCAAGGAGAAGGAGAGGAGCGAGTAGATTAGAAATAGGGACATGGAGATGCTAAGGCAGTTTCTTGCATGAACACGGCCTTATGTAAATCTCCCCTTTTGCTCAATTAATTTAATAACGTTATGTTATACAATAAATTGCTTTATAAATCATGTTTTTTATATATAATTCACTTTTATGAAGTTGGTATTCTATTAAGTAAATGATATCATTAGGAGTATTATTTTGTTCTTAGCGGTTTAAACTTGACTGGCAAGATTTAAACGCTGGGTTAAAGAACAATAACTTAGATAATACTCGTTTCATTTTTTAAAATGGCGTAAGCCAGTATAAATGAATGGGGCTACCAACAAAATATAGAAACACAAGATTTATAGTGGTTCGCCAATGGTTACATCCACTAAAAAGTTTATTATACGAATTTGCTGTATTAACAGTTACACTAACAGGTGCAGAACTTTGGTACTCAAGCATACTGTGCGTAACATCGTCGTAAGTGTTGCTCCTTCTAAGGGTGGGTGGAAACCTTTCCACCTTTGTCTTTGATGTAGAACGTGCTTGGGCCAGTAACCCCCACAATCTGATAAGGTCCTTCCCAAGAAGGGTGTATCCCTTTGGCTTTGGGAATTACTTTTTGCATAAACCAATCTTCTTTTTAGAAGCTTCTATCGTGAACTCTTTTGTTTTAGTAAGTGACCTCCTTTTGCTTGTGTTGTAAGTTTTAGAGATGAGCCCTGATGCACTTTTCTTCTACCAAATCCTTATCGAGGAGAAGGTCGTGGTAATTTGTTTCGCTATTGAAAAGATCGACTCTGGCTGAGGGACACATGACTTCCATTGGGAGTACAGCCTCAGTGACGTAGGTCAAGCAAAATGGCATCTAGTAGGTGGCCTTGGTTGGTGTTGTTCGTAATGCCCATAGTACTTCTGGCAATTTCTCCGCCCATAGACCTCTGCGATCATCCAACTTTTTTAATAGCATCTTGATCTTCTTGTTAGCTGATTCAACCTGGTCGTTGATTTGTGGGTGGGTTACTGAGGCAAATCTAATATGGAGACCCTTGATAGCTGCCCATTCGATGAGCTCATCGTTGTTGAATTAGGCCCCGTTATCTGTGATAATTGTATTGGGCACACCAAATCTGCAGCTGATGTTCTTCTAGATAAAGTGCTTGATCCTGCCTGTATTTATCTTGACTAATGGTGCTGCCTCAATCCACTTAGTGGTGTAATCAATTGCTACAATAGCGTAATTGTATTGACTTCTCGCTGTTAGGAGTGGTCTAATGAGATTTAGCCCCAAGGTGGATCCCAGCCATGAACCAACAATTATGGACAGCGGTTCAGGTGGCGCTCTGGGCATGGTGACAAATTGTTGGCATTTGAAGCATCCATTGGCTAATGCTTCAGCGTCTTCAACTAAGGTAGGTCAAAAATAACCATACTAAATTGCTTTATTGGCTAGAGAGCGATATCTGGAGTGGTTTCCGCTTTCCCCACTATGTAACTGGTCCAAGACGCCCTTCCATTCCGCCGGAGTAATACATTTAAGATGGGGTAACTTCAACCCGCGTCTATATAATTTTTCATTCATGATGTTGTACCTTGTCGCTCTTCGTATTAATGTCTGTGCTGCTGCTTTCGTGGTTGGAAGCGTGCCTTCCTTTTTGTAGGCTAGGATCTCATCCATCTAGGTAGGGCATATATTGATGTAGAAAATCTCGACCAGAGTTTTTCTTGTGGAGGGTTTGTCTAGGATCTCAACCTTTGTATCAGTGTAACTCTGATGTGGCAAAGATGTCGCTATCCTAGCTAAGGAATCCGCTTTCGTGTTTGCTGCTTTTGGAATTTGAGAGATGTTGTAGAAGGCAAACTTTCCCAACATTGCTTTGACATAGCCCACATATGTCGTTAGTTAGGAATCTTTTGTCTGAAAGAAGCCTGTGTTCTGATTGACAACGAGCTGGGAGTCGATGAAGACATTGATGTTCTTTGCGCCAGAATCGATAGCCAGAAGCAGTCCGGTGATCAATGCTTCGTATTCCGCCGCATTGTTAGATGTTTTGAAGTTAAATTTATGGGCGTATTCTAGCTTTATCTCTTCCTGGCCCGTTAGCAAGATTCCTGCTCCACTACCATGAATGCAGAATGATCCATCGACATGCAAATTCCAATCTGACTTCTGAGTCTCCGTTGCTTCGGGATGTCCGCTTTCGGACGCTATCATAGTGTCTAATTCTTCAAAAGTGTCTTCCCATTCTATGAATTCTGCTATAAAATCAGTCACAGTTTGGCCTTTCATGACTGTTCTTGGCTTGAATTCAATGTCAAACTCATTGAGCTCGACCGCCCAGTTGTTTAAACGTCCACTGTATTCAGGGCAATACAACACATGTTTTAATGGTTGGTTTGTGAGAATCTGGATATAGTGGTTTTGGAAATAATGGTGTAACCGTCGTGCTGCTGAGATCAATGCTAATGCCATTTTTTCTAATGGCGGATACCTTATTTTTGGGGCTGTCAGTCTTCTCTTCTTTCCCAGTAGACCGGCACTTAATGCTATCTTTGAGACCGCCAGATAGAGATATAGTGTTTCCCTAGGGATATGGATGTACAGGAGGGAATCAAAGCAAGATATTCTTTGATGCCATGTAATGATTGAATACAGTCTGGGGAACAGTCAACATTCTTCTCTATTGGTTTTATAAAGGGTGCGCATTTGTCGGTCAGTCGGCTAAGGAACCGAGATAGCGATGTTAGGCGCCCTTGGAGCACCTCAACTTCTTTCTTCTTCATAGGGATCTTCTTATCTATTATCACCTTTATCTTCTCTAGATTGGCTTGGATCCCTTTTTGGCTAACCATATATCCTAAGAATTTGGTGTCGGTAACCCCAACATAGCACTTGGACGGGTTTAAACGCATACCATATCGAAGGATAATGAAGAAGATGGTTAGAAGGTGGCTTACATGATAAACAACCTGTTTTCTTTTGACAAGCATATCATCTACATAAACTTCAATGATTTTGCCCAGATGTTTCATGAACATTTTTATGCAAAGTCGCATCCATGTGGCACCGACGTTTTTGAGACCAAAAGGCATGTTGTTGTAGTAGTAAATTCCTTTATATGTTGTGAAACTCGTGGCCTCCCGATCTAATTCCTTCATCATGATTTGGTAGTAGCCGGCAAAGGCGTCCATCATACTCAGTAATTGATGTCCCGCTGTGGAATCGATCATCTGGTTGATTCTGGGAAGCGAAAATGAGTCATTTAGATAAGCTTTGTTGAGGTCCTTGTAATCAACACACATTCTCCATTTTTGTTTGCTTTATGGATCATCACGACATTAGACAACCATGTGGGATAATGAAATTGGCGAATAAATCAGCGTTCTTGAAGCTTTGCTACTTCTTACTTCATAATGGCATATTTTTCTTGGTCGAATGCTCTTCACTTTTGCTTAACTGGGTGGGCAGATGGCTCGATAACGAGTTCGTGCTCGATTACATCTCTTGAAAATTCTGGACATGTCGCTATATGACCAGGCAAAGGCTTGGGCATTTTGTTTGAGGAACTGAGTTAGCTACTCTGCAATGGCGGGTTCCAATCCTGCTCCTATGTTGACCATTCTCTCAAAAAACTCTTTAGAGATGCATATCGCGTTTACTGACATTTGTGGATCAACTAGCATGTTGAGGGAGTTCTTCTTGTCCTGCTCTCTTGGGTCGTTGACTTTGTCAGTTAACTCCATCCTTTCAATGGCTGCTAAGATCTCTCTCCGCTTTCTGGACTGAAAAATGGAGGTCATGTAACATTCCCTAGCTACTGTGCGGCTTCCTCCTACCATCCCCGTACTATGGGGTGTTGAGAATTTTATGAAAAACATATATCATGCTATTATGCATTTCATCTTATTCAGGACTGGACGCCCCAAGATGGCGTTATAGGAGCTGTAAAAATCCGCGACAATGAACTTGCAATCTAACTTGGTTGTGCAAGGGGTGGTTCTTAGTTGCACCATCATCATGTTTGACCCCATTGGTTGCACAATATCACCCGAGAAACTGAGCAGCGGTTCGTGATCTTAGATCAGCTTTTTCTCTAAACGTTCCAACTTCTTGTGGTAATAGCAGAACATGATGTTGACTGCCGACCCGCTATCTATTAGCACGCTGCCCAGGCTATATTCGCCAGCATGAACTATGTCACAGAGGAAGGGATCATCACATGGCCCATTAACGCCGTGCTCTTCCTCTTCTGTGAATGCAATAGGGTGATACCCTTGCTTGGTCATCTTTACTGCCCAGTCACATTCTATGTGGTTGGCATTTCTTGGATGATTTTCTCTAGCGTACCGATTTTTGGATCTACTGGACATATTTGTTAATCGCGCTTCGCAATATATCATATTGATTCTTCTTAATCTCACATTTTCCACCATGAGCGCTTTATGATTCTGCTTGTCAAGCTCTTCAAGATTCCTATCTCGATGCATATTATGAACCTGAGTTTGCAATTGATGACAATCATTTGTCTCATGGAAGACATTCTCATGATACTTGCACCACCGGCCTGGCGTTCGCTTCCCATGATATTGCATCGGTTGGGGATGAGAGATGTGATGTTTGTGTTTCTTAAAGGTGTCTTCCTATATACCCATTGACACGGCATGGACCTCCTGGTTCCTTGCAATGTTCGTCTTATCATCCCTATCTTGCCCTTCTGCCCAACCTCGAGACTGCTTGTCACTCTATTGATTGGCTCTTTGACACTTGTCGCCTTTTGACTTGTCATCCTGCCATTCCCTGCGAGACTCCTGACTTCGCTACATGTATGGTGCTGTCAGGGCTTGGACTTTGGGTGTGGCTACGTTGGTCTTCTGAGCAAGCCGCTGTAGACACTTCTCATTCTCGCCCCAGGTGGCGTATTCTGCATGCCAGCATATGACGAAGGAGCGAAGTGTCTCGCTTATAACTTGTTTGACCTGGAATAACTGATCCGTCATATGTTCTCCCATAGCATTGAGGATGAACCTGGTGAAGAAGACATGAGTTAGGTTATCGAACGAATCCACCGAATCAACAGGTTGCTCGAAGAACCAATTCATAGCCTCTTCTTCAAGGGTTTCACAGAACAACTGGCACAAAGTGGCATCGTCATATCGCCTTCCACTGGTGACCTTTCTAAATCCATCCATGTGGGAAAAAGGACAGCCTTTCCCCGTATAAGTGGGCAAATTTGGATCTTTGAAACCTGCTGGCCTATTTGAATGATGAATTCTCCCTGTGAACTGTCCTGATCGCGTTGTGATGAGGAGGATGATTATTCTGGCATCCATTTGCCCAGTTAATCTTCGTTATATTTCTGTTATCCTCCTCATTCATTATGCCCCGTCTTCGACCTCTTGCCCTGATTTGCACCGGCGACAAAAGGCGTTGACCTCCTAGCTTATTCTGTACAAGGGGATAATCGAAGTGCTCCATCCTCTGGCTCCCTTCTATCTACTATCCTTTGACCTCTGTTTCCCTTTGAGTGAGAGCTATTCGTAACCGAATCACTATCTCCCGAGCTTTCCGCTCTTTTTTCTTTCCTCTCCTGCAGAAGGCGGAACTCTCTTTCTAGCTCGACTCTTGCCCTTTTCTCCTCCTAGAGGTCCTTGATGACCAATGCTAACTTAGCCACATCATCACTGATAGCCGGTCTTCCGTTTTCGGCTGTTAGAGGGAGAATCATCTGAGACGGTGATTCTAGAGCATTTGTTTCGGGAGGCGTGATCCTAAAATATAGTCTCCTGGAATATGTAATTTGGTTGTTGTCGTCGTTAGCCATGGAGAACTGATGTGGGCAATTTTTTGTTCAGAACTTCCCACAAATGGGGCCAATGTTGGAACAGGTTTGTACCACTAGGTGACACGTGTGTGCAGTTTGTGTGTTATGGTGATACGCTATGGCTATACGTGGATGACACATGATCTATAGTGGCTCACCTCACTTTCGGTGGGCAAGACTACGTCCACTTAACTTGTATTAAGGTTTATATGGCGAATAGCCTTTTTCTAGATCTCTATTAAGGGTTACAAATCGCTATCAAGGATATGTTCTACTTGGTTTGATTCCATCATCCCTTTTACGGAGGAGGAGGTCTCATATTAATAGGAATTTACACGTTTAAATATGTGACTGTCTACGGAATGTGTTTCGTGAGGCATGTCGTTGAGGCCAGGGGTATGACTTCCCGATGTTGGACCTGCGACTTCCGGGTGTCTTTGCGTAACTTGTATGACGGTCTTTGTAATATATGTCGTAGTGGAGTCTCGTTGTGGCCTATGGTGTTACTTATGCTTGGTGATGGAGTCGCATAGTGCCTACTCCAACATAAATTTTCTTGCATGTTTTTGATATTAGGAACTAGAGAACTGAATGGCCGCGGCAATGGCTTCTTTAGTGTGATCCGAGGAGGCCGTTGTGCGACTAACTAATGGTGAGGAAGTAATCTTTGAGTCCATCTTTTATCTCTATGTTCGTCTTCTCTCCAAGAAGCCGGTGGCTCTTCCATCGCTGCGCTCTCGGGGATGATTTCCAATGTTTGGGAATTGAAGGAAAGGGTTCTAGTTCGGCGAGATATGAGGATGATGTGCTTCTCTTGCAATTCAAGAATTTGAAAGTGAGGAATTGGGCCCCCCTTTGTGGTTCATGGTTTTACAACATCGCCATGTTATTGTTGGCAGTCTTCGAAGAATTTACGTTTCCTTTTTAGTTCTCGTATGTTTGGGCATGTCCATCAGACCAGTTAGGTGTTTCGATTTTCAACACTTATTGGTAGCTTTGAGTCGGCTTTAGTTCTCTCTATATTTTTTTGATAGGGCGATCGATTAAGCGGACTCTTTTTTTTTAGGGGAGAACTAACTATTTTTTTACAACAAAGGGGAATCGGTTGACTTAGATGGTACTGGCGGACTTGCGGTGAAGACCCTATTTAAGTTCGATTTTTGTTTAGTTCGCTATATATAAATTCTTTTGCGGATTTCCATACTTTAGAGTTGGTGTGATATGTATATGTTTATCATAAATTCTTGAAACAAAAAAACCTGAAACATCACGAAAGGAACTGAGAAACAAAACTACAAAAAACTTTTTGGATGAGTATCATGAGATACAAAACAAAGGACAAGACGAAAGCTGTTGATGAGGAATCAGACCAAAAAAAACTGTTGATGTAGGGACTCAGCTATTGACTTATAAATCAGAACTCAATTGAAGATTAGTTCGTGGAGCCAACCTCCTTCTGTACTTGAATATTTTGTTTGTCCATGCCCTTAGATCTCTCTCTTTACACTGTCTTCCGCAAGCCATATCTGTGGCCATGTCTATGAATAAAGCATACCAGCTATTTCTGCCTTTAATGAACATAAATTTATTGTTATGATGCGATAGTGGTAGTGGTAGCTGTGAAGAAGATCAAACAGTGAAGCCTTGTTCATTTCTTTTTGAGAAATTTTACACCTTATAAATATCAAGTTTGAAAAATATCAAAACTGTAGATGATATTTTGACATTGACTGAATATTTATACATATCATTGTTAGCTTTGACATTAGACAACTGACAAATACTAAGAGTTGTTTTTATATCCATTCTTATTTTAATTATTATTATTCTTTTCCTACTAGTTACTGTCCCAGCGACCTAACCCAGGCCACCAGCGAAGCTAGCGCCGCCCAGCAATAAGGAGAAGAGGAGAAAGCATTGTGCAGTGGGGATCAAACCGATTCAAACCTCTTAGAGAGCAAGGAAGCTCCCAGGCGCCACCAGAAGCTGCCCAAGAGCAAGGAGGAGCAGGGCAGCGGAGCTCTGCCGGAGAAGGTCTACCGGAAAACCCAGGGAGAAACTTTGAGGTTCAAAAATCGACTATTTCTTATGATTTTTGTGTTGTTGGATAGCCTACACTACCAGAATAAGTATCATAGCCGACGAAAAAAAAATTAACAGGCCGACGAAATTTTTTTTCGTCGGCTAAAGTGGACTTTTAGCCGACGAAATGTTGTGTCGTCGGCTAAAATAGTTTTTTTCGTCGGCTAAAATCTGTGAACTATAGCCGACGAAATTTTAAAACTTTAGCCGACGATATATATAATTTCGTGGGCTAAAAGTCTTTATATTTCCAGATCTAGACAGTAGCTGATTTGAAAGAAAAAACGGGAGAAAAAGTTTTGGGGTTGGCGAAATTGTTGGGTGTTGTCGAAATCTGTCCGAAATTAGTTTGTGGCGCTATATATAGGTACGTATATGTATATATCTTGTTTTTGAGTTGATTTAAGAGTTTTATTTTCGTTATGCATTGATTTTGAGTTTTAATTAGAGTTGATTATATTGTGTTTTGAGTGTGATTGAGTTGATCGATTTGGGTTTGATAATATATATGAAGTTGTTGTTATATATATATATATATATTAATTTGATTATATTAATTAGTAATTATTATATATATGCATGTATATATATTAATTGTACGTTAACTGCGGATATAATATAAATTGAATGATTCGTAAATTTAATTAATTAGCGTTTATACATATATATTATGTTATCTTCTCAGGATATGGATAAGAGTTGGATTTCGCTTCCAAAATGGGACAAAAGATATGCTAAAGGAGTTGTTAGTTTTATTGAATATGTGATGAATAATGCTAAAGGGAATACAATTTTCTATTGTCCGTGCACTAAATGTCAGTGTCACAGCGATATGTATCGATTTCCAATTGACAAGGTTTGGCAGCACCTTAAAAGTAATGGGTTTTGGGAGAAGTACACATGTTGGATATATCACGGTGAAACATCATCAAGGGGTCCGCATGATCATGGGCAATTTTCTGAGACGGGCAGTACATCCAACGATCCAACAACGGCCTTCATCAACGATATGTTTCCTTATGAGAGGGGTGTATGCTTTGAAGGACCGTATATGTCTGAGCCGGTGCAGCCCTTCCCTAGAGTTGTCAACACTGCTGGTATTGACAGGTACAACAAACTACTTGCTTTCCAACAGACAACTGTGTACCCCGGTTGTCAGAAAACGGTTTTTGAAAGTGTGATGGACGTTATGAAGATTAAAGTTGAGACAAAATCGACTGTGAAGGCTGTTGATGAGTATCTACAGTACACTGCTTCGATGCTGCCCCACGGTCATCGTCTTCCTACCACTCATCATAAGGTCCGATGTATACTGAAAGATCTTGGGCTTTCCTACATCAAGATCCATGCATGCAGATATGATTGTGTTCTCTTCTAGGGTAAAGATCCAGAAGGGAATGACCTTGGTGACCTTGACACATGTCCAGTATGTCAGAGTGACAGGTATAAGTTGACTCCTGCAGGCAATAGGAAACCTATGAAGATACTTCGGTATTTCCCGTTGAGGGATAGGCTGGAACGGTTGTACATGTCATCACACACGGCCAAATCTATGAGATGGCACGCTGATAGGGAATTGCAAGGCGAAGATACCCTTATACACCCTGCTGACGGGGAGGCCTGGAAGCATATAGACAGGGAGTTTCCTCATTTTGCGTCAGAGGTCCGAAATGTGAGGCTCGGGCTCTCATCCGACGGGTTCAATCCTTTTGGCAACATGAGTCTTCAATACAGTGTATGGCTGGTGATTTTGGTACCATACAATCTTCCTCCATGGATGTGCATGAAGAAGGAATACAATATGTTGAGTTTGTTGATTCTGGGACCCGGTTATCCAGGGAAGTGTCTCGATGTGTATTTGAGGCCCTTGATTGAAGAGCTTAAGTTTTTTTGGGACGTTGGTCATCCCACATATGATAAGTTCATGCACGAGATGTTTCAGATGCATGCTATGGTTGTTGGTACCATTAGTGATTTTCCTGCTCGTGGGATGTTGTCGGGCAACGTTGTTAGGGGATACAAGGCTTGTCCAGAATGCCTAAGCGATGAGGGGAGCAGTAGTCATTGCAACAAGATATGTAGATTGGGTCACCGTACTCTCCTTCCGTATGATCACGAATGGCGGTTCGATGACAAGGCATTTGATGGGACTGTAGAACTTGGTGTGCCTCTTAGAAGATGGACAGGGGTAGAAATTTTAGCAGTGCTTAACGATAATGATTTTGGACAGCTCAGCAATCATCCCAATATAGTGGCGGCAATACCTGACAGACCCGACAGGTATAAATTTTAGACACATAAGAGCATATTCTAGGAACTCCCATACTGGAGTAAGTTGTTGATCAGACGCTACCTAGATGTGATGCACATAGAAAAGAATGTGTGTGACAGTGTGGTGTGAACCGTGCTGAACTTGGAGGGAAAGACGAAAGACGGTCCGAAGGCACGCATTGATCTTAAAAAAATGGAGATACGAAGACATTTGTGGTTGAAAGAAGGGAAGAAAAAAATGCCTCAAGCTCCGTACACCGTGAAGCCTGAACAGAAGAACGTAATTTTCAGGTGGTTGAGTTCTGTGAAGTATCCTTCAGGCTACGCAGGAAATATAGCCCGGTGTGTAAACATTCGGGACAATAAAATGTACGGGTTAAAGAGTCATGACTGTCATATTCTGCTACAACGTCTCTTCCCTATTTTCATTCGACCGTTCCTTCCCCGTCAGGTGGTGGAGCCGTTAGTAGCGTTGTCAAGATTCTTCCAGAAGTTATGCACAAGGGAAGTGACAAAATCTGATCTCCGGGAAATGCAACAAGACATTATTTATATCATGTGTAAATTTGAGAGAATATTTCCTCCATATTTTTTTGACATCATGTCGCACCTGATGATCCATCTTCCCAAGCAATTGTTGCTTACCGGTCCAGTACACTATACTTGGATGTATCCTATGGAAAGGTATGTTTTTTACACCTAATGTTTTTATTGTACATGTTCATTGTATAATCGTAACATATGACAACAAATTTATTTATTTACAGACAACTTGGAGACTACAAAGCTTATGTGGCTAACAAATCCGCGCCTGAAGGATGTATAGCAGAAGCATATATTGCGCGTGCGTCACCTACATAAAGTTGTATCTAGGAGCATTGAAGGAAACTCCACAAACCATACCGGTTGATGAACCGAAGTTTAACCTTTCCATAGTCTCAAATGATGTTGAAGTTTATGGAATTTTACCAGAGTCCTACAAGTTGCAACCCCATGAGCTCGTCATAGCCCATTGGTGGGTATTGATTAACTGTCAAGAAGTTGAATACTGGAAAGACATCCATCTATACTGTCCAGACATTCAAGGTGATCTCGACTACCACAACAAGGAGTTCGCGAACTATTTTGGCGGATGTGTAGAAGGAGAAAAGACAGGCCTAGGGACTCGATTTGGCAGGAAAATGAAGTTTTTCCGGCGACACAGTCGGTCGGGAACTGACGAGGAAAAAACCAGAGTTTTTATCGCATCAGTTTTACTGAGGTGTAAAGTTACCAAATTACTTCTGACAGATTTACTAATTACATTTACTGTTTTACTGTTATCTTTACTGTTTACTGTTACCGTTTTATTGTTGACTTTACTATTTATCGGTTGACTTTGACTGTTGACTTATATTATTCATTAGTTGACTATGACCGTTGACTTTTACTATTTTACAGGTTGACTTTTGACCATGATATTGTTATCTCACCCACAGACTCATGGGCACATCGACGTTGGCTTCAGGAGGACCGGGAGGTTGAGCGCAGGCAGCTGTATCAGCATATCAGGTAGTAGGAGGCACACCCAATGAGTGAGCCGAAACCCTCCCGGGTTGGTGGCTTTATATATATATATATATATATATATATATATATATATATATATATATATATATATATATATCAAAGTATAGCTGCATTATTTTATAGTATGATCACACACTTCTTATAGCATTTGGTGTGCGTGTGTGTGTGTTTGGATCAAAGAGTAGTACCGTTGTCCTGATTTCCGATGTTTGGCCTGAGAGCGATGGGACCTAGTATTTAGACTACGCTTCCCACGGTGTCGATGACCGTGAACCTCCAGAGGGGCAATGCCCTGTTTATTTTAATTATCCCGTTTACGCTTGTCTCGTACAGAGTCAAGCGAGACGTAAGTGCGGTGTGCTGTTACGAGAGATTAGTTGGGCATTAGCAGTAAATGGACGCTCTCGCTACTATTCGTTTATAGACGCATAGGTAGTTTGCCCCGGTTTGCTGTGAAGACAAACCCGGGATTTTGGCCACGTGGATCCTGAGAGTTCTTTCATGTGTGGTCAACATGTTTTACTAGAGCTTTGTGTGCGTGGCTATTGCATATGTTTTTAAATGCTCTGAACGTATTTCTATACGTATATTTACATATATAAGCTATATGTTTTCTCATGGGTTTTAAACCCTGACTTGGTTGGCTTTAGGTCTCATTTGGGTTAGCGAGGACGAGTTGCTCACCCCTACATCTTTTCAGGTCTTCAACACCCATCTTTAAAGGAGCTAGACTAGCAGCTCGTGGAGCGACGTCGGTCATTCTCCTCGACTAACCTTGCGATAGCGATAGTGGTAGGTGTGAAGATCAGACAGTGAAGCCTTGTCCATTTATTTTAAGGAGAGACATTACTGTATACATAATATGTCCCCCCTCTTGCCAATGCACGTGTGGAACGATTGGGCTGGAGCGTGCGCTGTGCGTTTTTTGTTTTTGGACCGGCGGAAATAACCTTTCTCGTTCTTATGCTAAATGTAGCGCATGTTTATTAGGACATGTCATGAGCATGTATTATTAAATTTGTGTCAAATTATTTCACTAACATGACAAACTTAAGTATAGATCACACCACACAGAAACTCAAGACAGAAGAATTTACAGTCTTTAGTCACCTAAGCATCTCAGTGTAAAACATACATATGTTTCTCGTTCCCTTATATTTTTTTTTCATTTTTTATCCAAAGAATCTGAAACAGTTTTACTGCTTTTACAGAGTGATATTATGAATAAGATCTGACATTGGACGAAAATAACCCTATAAAAAAGCCAAATGACAGTCTGTAAGGGAGGAAACTGTCGGTTATATCGAAACATCCTATACCATTTTGATGAATGTCTTTTAATTTTTTTAGTGGGTATTTAAAATAATTTAAATAAATCATTAAATTATATTTATGATATTATTTAATTTTTTAAATAAAAATTAAATATAATTATTAATAATTAAAATTTTGTAATAATTATTTGGTTGGCATACAACTTAATACATACAAAATTTTTTGCCTCCTATAGTGCTATCTAATGAATCTTGTGAGTTGTACTGTTCGAACAAGAGCCAGGATTCAAGCAAGGCTACTCCACCTTTACATATGATCCGGGGCTCAAGCTAGCTCCCAGTTTCCCATGGCCTTGTGCTTGTAAACTTGCTCGTTGACAAGCATTAATGTTACTAGAAAAGCACAATTGGATTATGGTCAAAGAAATTGAAAACTGGACATGATTTTCTTGAATGAAATAAGAAACGACCTTAATTTTTTCTTCTATCCTCATTTTGAGGAATGAGATAGGAAAGCTGTTGGACTACAAAACACACAAAAATTCTCTAAATTTGAGAATTTAAGACTATGGAGAAGAAAAAATTAAGGTCGTTTCCTATCTCATTCAAGAAATTATTATACATTGTCGTCTAAAGTCAGAACTATAGCCGACGAAAAAAAATTTCGTCGCTTAAAGTCAGGACTTTAGGCGACGATATTTCGTCGGTTATAGTTATTTATTTTATTTATTTAACTTTAGCCGACAAATTTTAATAAATTTCGTCGGCTATAGTTATTTATTTTATTTTATGTATTTTATTTATTTATTTATTTTTACTCGAATTTTTTTTTTAAATTTCGTCGGCTATAGTTATTTGATTAAATTTTTTTCTTATGTTTCATTCTTCCGCCACCACACCATTGTCCGGAGGTAGTGTTTGGAGAAGGAGGAGGAGTATGAGTTACAATGGTGAGAAAGGAGGAGGAGAAGGTGAGGACGAGGATGAGAAGGAGAAGGTGAGGACGAGGATGAGGAGGAGGAGGAGGAGGAGAAGGATAAGGAGAATGAGAAGAGGAGGAGAAGGAGATTTCAAAAATTTTGATGATACTTTAGCCGATGAAATACCCTAATTTCGTCAGCTAAAGTATATTTTACTTACAAAATTGGACTACAGATATTTCGGTGTCCGATTGACTATTGTGATACCAATCTAGAAGCAAAACGACCCTACGAGTCAAACTCATCGCTTCACCATGACCTATGAGACTTTTTGGTCATCCAAGTCCGTTTACGGTTTCAAAATGTAGTTTTTCAAACCACTCAACACACGGAAACACTCATATCTACATCTATATGAGGCATTTTGATCGAACCTTCAACACAAAAAACTCTCACCATGTGCATCTAAAATTTTTAGGACATTTACCCCTCGATGATAGGGCATCCCATTTAGATAAATAATGGTAAATAAGGTTGACTGCTACTATCGGCACCTAAAATTTACCCGAATTACGTGATTTTTAATTATAGATGTATTTCACTATTCTGATCACATCTTATTTCACAAGATTTTTGAGTTTGAATGTTCTATATAGAGTTGGGTTTGAAAATTGTGCATTTACTTAAAACATAGTAAATAAGTTATACTACATTAGTAGTTATGTTGTGATTTCGATGATCAAAATTCACAACTAAAAATCCGATCATCTGATATGATAATTATGTAGAAATATGTGTATGATAAAAAATTAAACTTGATCCGACAACGTTAAGAGCTCGATCCTTACAGTCAATCACATAAAGTCAAACCTCTAAACGCACGGAAACGGTCATTTGACCATTTAAATTATGTATTTTGGCTGGACCTTCAACTGAAAATAGTAGAGGTCAACCTTATTTACGTATTTTGATCAACTAAATTACGTATTTCAAATCGATGAGCTGCAACCAGTAGTATAAATTTTTTATTTTATTTATTATAGCATAGCCGACGAAATACTAGGGTATTCGTCGGCTAAGGTTTAGGGTTTTAGCCAATGAAATATAGCTGATTTCATCGGCTTAACTTTAAATTATAAGGCACTTTAGCTAACGAAATTATATATTTCATCGGCTAAACATCAAAATTTTGTCGGCTAAAATTCATAGACTAAAGCCGATGAAAAAAATGAATTTAGCCGACGAAAAATTAATTTTGTCAGTTAAAGTTTATTATAGCGACAAAAAATTAATTAAGTCAGGAAAATTTCGTCGGCTAAAGTTCACTTTAGTTAATGAAAATGTCGGCTAAAGTTTTTATTATGTGATAATGAAATAGTTTTTATCTTCTGTCATGGTAGGGCATCTTCAACTCTTTCCAAAGTATTACATACTTTGCATCTAGTAATTTCTTCATTATTATTAGTTTTGGTCTAGTAACTAACGATCATGTACAATGTACATACAAAAATTTGTTTTTCACTAATTTTCTGGCAGAGCTTATCATATCCTTACGAGTTAATTAGTTATCTTCATCATCTTATTTATTTTGATTGGAAATGTAACGGTTCACCATTGTTGTATTTTATGGACTAGTGAAAATCTATATATTTCTGGACTAGTATTTGTTGCAGATATCTTTCATTTTATTATGAAGGTATATATGAAATGGATCATGAATGAGCTCAACTTAAAAATGGAGAATATATTTGTCTTGCTGACAGTGTCATCACACACAATCTCTGTGATTAAAAATAATTATTCATCTTAGTACATTCTTCAACTAATGTGACCATCATATTTAGTACTGTCAATTTGGTTTAAGGCTCCGGAAGAGCCCACATTAGTCTTCCAAATGGAACTCAGTTGTCCATTAAAGAGACTTTATACTCTCCTATATCAAGAAGAAATTTACTAAGTTTCAAGGATATTCATGAATGAATTTAGGGTTTCTTGTTTTGTAGACTTAAACAAGAAAATTTGAGAAGATCTAAAATAAAAGGGTTCTAGTATGTCTCATCCTCAAACCAATAGTTTTGAGTGATTTGCTTCTTGCATGAGCTTATACAAATTAAGAACATCAAGTTCTAAATTATGAGACATATCATAAATGGAGATTTTATGTTAACCACATATATAGTGCAATCATATCTATGGTTTTTACCAAAGCCTGTGCAATTACGAGGGCCAGAAGTTCCTCAAGTTACATAATGAATGACATGTTATGACCCCCTCATAAAATCAGAGCTTATAGTTTCTCATTTTACTTTTATGTTGTGTTTTTTGTTTAACTAGAGGAGAGAAACAATTTCATATCGTGAACATTTAAATTTTGAGTGAAATATTCTTTTTTATATAAGAATTACCGGGGTTCTAAAAGTAAGAAACTCAAACCTGAAGCGTTGAGTATGAAATATCAATGAATATGAAGTAAATTGAAGTTTCACTTGAGTTACTCAAATTTGAAGTTTTGAGCAACTGTTAATTTGAAGTTAACGTTCTGAGAGCCTGTAGTTCTAATATTATAGGACCGAACCTGAAGTTTGGATTATATATGTGAATGATGGCTCTGAAAGAGCACATATTATTCTTTCTTTACATTAAGTACCTCTAGCATGTCTCTAAAATGTAACACATACTATGATGTGAGATCCCACCTCGCCCAAGGAAAGACTAGAGATGTGTCTAACATGTTGCAAACATACCTCTTCATATTGTGACGCATTTTGGGTTGCAACGTAAGAACAAAATTGTGAGACAAGGTCTAAAGCACACAATATCTTGCTATACGGCTTAGCTATTACGAGTCAAATTCTACATTAAACTGAGGCACATCATGTCATGAACTAGAAGTTTATTGAACCAAATATACTATTTTGTCATGGCAAGTTACATCATATTTTACATAAAAAGTTAATTGGAATCAATAATGACTCTTGATGACCGCTAGCTAACGCTTCTCTGAGCGAATTGTTCATTTGTCACATATCTGTTTTGGTTTGTCACCTTAATGAGACACTCTCAAGTTTGGATACTCCTCTTGTTATGAGGAAAAAATGTTCTTAAAGAAGACATCAATTGTCGTAGGATATTTCCCTATTGTCTCATTTCGAGTTTGAGAAACATCTCAGCTAGTGACTTAACAAAACCTAGTATTGACAAACTTATATGCTAAAGGCGCACATATGCTTAATTGGGTTAAAATCCCTCAGACCAACCATATTGATAGAATATGTTGCCCCCATTTGATATGTGGGATGCATGTGTATTTAACTGACATGATTTTTCTAAAGAGATTGTCATTAAAGAATATCAGAGTTCATAATATGGCTGCAATATTACACATACAAAGGTTAAAGTACACAATCAGAGAATAATATTTGGTGATGCAATTATACATCAATATGGTTGATATTTATGAATTTGATGTTTTTGACCTCAACTTGGCTTGGGTTCGTCACCAACCAATGAACATCTTCACTTGGAAGAAAGTGATATATCTAAGCATTTTTGTGCATGGTCATACTAAGATAGTCTTCTGTCGTTAGGGGGAGAGAAAAGACTACTGTCATTTGAATAACAGCATGAATTTGAGTGGAATGTATCGACTAGGTCTAAAGTTTTAAGCTCCTGAAAATGGAAGTTTATACAGATCCTATAATGTTTTTGATATTATAAATATAGATCCATATTCGCTAAATACAATTCATTTACAAGAAATGTTTGACCTTGAAGTGACAATATTTCCTCAGAAGTGACATGGGTACCCAATATCAATAAGCTCATAGTAGCTAATGCATGCATATAAGAATGTGTGAGATTTATTAATGACGATCATCGATGGAAATTTACAAATGGTAGCTACCAAAGACCATTAAGGACTGTATGATGCAATACCACGTTTTCATCTGAATGTCGACAAAAGCATATATTGGCCAAATTGGATAGAGGAAATTCCAATGAAACTTAATATATGAAACGTGATGAGATAATTAGACATTTGACCCTACATGATACAAAAGGGTATTGATCACAGTGAAAATAAATCACTATGGCACAATGTCTACAAGAGACAAGGGCATTACGAATATCTTTCCCTATTCGTGACAATTTTTTGTAAGTACAAAGTCACATATACACTGTTTCATATACTTGTTATTGACGCGTGACTTACGGCAGTTGTCATCATATATTATGAGGATCTTAAAAGATTTTGCTAAAAGCAATTTTTCCAAAAGAAAAGCGTCATTATAAGCTTCGGTTATCAAATCCTTAAAGGATCCAAGTACAAGAGTTATTTGATTGTAAATTGATCCATGAATTCTTGAGAAAAAGTCTAAATATGAAATTCATCTTCGACTAAGGGTAATGACGAAATGTGTCTTATACATGCAAACACACCTCTCATTAGTGAGATGTGTCTTGGGTTGGAAACCAAGAAGAAAATCTTGTGCCCAAAGCTGAATATCTTGTTATGCTGGGCTGTTACAATGAAGAATAACTCATGAAATCGATAGTCTAAAGTTAGCTCATAGATACTCATTTTGTTATAGTTAAAGTGATCAAATTGCCTCAATGAGTATTATGATTGGACAACAAAACTGAATTCGGATTATATTGCTCATATTTAAACTTTCCCGAAGTTATGAATGAGCTCCTGAAGAGCATGTACGAGACATATCAATAAACCGAGATATGAATGGTTGGGTATGTCATGCTGATTTTTCAATGTTTTGAACCATACATAGTTAAATATGTTAATTAGCTTCTATTGTTTAGCTATTATAATGTATGAATTTGTACATGTGCGGTTGTTTCTAATATTACTAACTGAGGTAAGACCTATTAAAATTATATAGCTTTGTTTGTATTGCTTTAACTTTACGGTATGATAATCTTATGATGAGCCCCTATATATGCAAAGCACCACAAGATCTCACTTCAGTGATAAACAAACTAAAACTATTGTTTACGGTACATAAAGCTTGCACTAATCAGGTGGAGATTCTCATCAAGGGGAGCATCTAGAAGTATGCTACCAACAACATATGCGTGTTGTACTCTTTTTCTCCTTCGACCATGATTGTTTTTTCTTACATGGTTTTATTACCTGACAAGGTTTTTAATGGGGCAACACTAAGCGAGTCCAACATCATATTATTGATGGAAATCCAAGGGGGAGTGTTGTAAATATTTACAATCAAGTGTTTGTCCATTCATATTCAAGAACTTATATGCAATTGTAATATCACAATAGTATAAGGACTTATCATGTAATTTCTACCTCTATATAAAGGAGGCTGACACATAATATCACAACAGTATAAGGACTTATCATGTAATCCCATTCTTCAGTTTATAACAAAAATTGTATTGTTAAGATAGCTAGGAAATAAAAACATTTTCTTTATCTTTTAAAATGGATAAAACATTGTTTTAATATAAATGATGTGGGTGCACTCACTTATAAACCAAAGACAATGTCTCATTTTTCCTGATGTGAGATTTATATCCCAACACACCCCCGCACGTGTGACGAATTTTCAAGCCTAAGACGTGGACAACATTTAGGGTTGATGTTGAGTTCATGTGGCCTTCAGATTTCACACGAGGACGTGGGTAACCTGCTTTGATACCATGCTAAAGTAGTCTGGGGTTCATATCTAAAACCAATTGATAATGGAGAGAGTAACTCAAACTTTTATAAACCATAGACAATGTCTCATTGTTTCTGATATAAGATTTATATCTCAACACAACTAGATGTTAAGTGAAAATAAATATCACTCGAGCCCGGCGATAATAATATTGTAACTTACTTAGGAATACTGGGGTAAGGGAAGCCCCAACAGTACTGACATGACCATTGGCGGTGAAAACTAAGTCCCCTGTATGCGGATTAGTCCAAGGATATGGTTGATCAGGCCAAGTTACGCCTCGGCGATCGGAACTGTCGCCTGTGCGGCAAGAACCAAGAGCGAAACAAAAAGAAGAGTTTTGAAGGAGACCATTGATTTTTTATTAGATAGCAATATCCATGGCCGACCCTGAGTTAACCGGGGCTCTAGACGAAGAACAAAATTTGGGCCCCTATCTTTTAGTGTATTCATTTTTCCTTAAAGATAAAATTAAGCTACTATGCTAAAAAAATTACTAGTTGATACCAAGTGATGGTTAGACTTAAACTAGACCTGTAAATGGACCAAATATTATCTGGGCCCTCTCTGAATTTGTGATTTTTAAACGGGTTTGGATTGAAAAATTGGTCTGTTGATCCGTTAAGGACCCGGATCCGTTAACTTCTTTACTAAATGAATCGGAACCGGATCTTTGTTGATCCGATCCATTAAGGACTCGAATCTGTCTAAAATAATTAAATAATATTTATATAAATATAAAATTATTAATTAATATTAAATAATATGATAATTATCTAGATATTTTAAACATTCATATCTAAATTGCCTCTTAAGTATGATGTGATGAAGTTGAAGGTTGTTAATGTCTCTGTTATTTATGCTTAAAACATTGAAGGTCAAGTATTTTAATTATATTAGTTTACTGTTAAAGTGTATTTTAAATATGTAATTCAACTTTTGATGTAAACCTTTATTTTATTATAAAAATTTTATCAATGTTTTATGATAAAATTATAAAATTATTATTTAAAATTTGAAATATTTATTATTATAAACGAATCGGATTAATAAGTCGGGTATCCGTTAACCCGCCGGATCCGAATTTGGATCGAGCTATTAATGATCTAGCGAGTAATTGGTCGGATCCGGATCTAGGTCAATCTGGTCCAAATCCGATCCATTTACAGATCTACTTAAAAGTAGTAGAGAATCTCAGAAACTCAAATCAAACCAAGAATATGAAAATAATGAAAGCAGACCTAATTAAAAGCTTAAATAATTGAAAATGATTTGAAAAGATGATTGAGCAAATTTAGAAAATTGATGTTTGATCAATTGATGAAGAAAAAGGAAATAAAGTAATGGTATTACACACAACAATGATAAATCGATGATTTGAAATTTAATGGTTGAGAATTTAGTGACAAATGAAGGAGGATAATTAAAGCTAATTATTAGGAGTATTGAAAATTTCATACAAATTAGAAAAAAAAAGTGACCACTCCAACTAAAAGAGTTTTACATTTCCCATTACAATTTTATTTCTATGTTTTATTAACACTCTCTCCTCCTCTCCCACCATTCTTCCCGATCTAATTTTTCTTCTTATTCTCTCTCTCTGATCTAAGAACACACACACACACCTCAAGGGCATTATGAATGCTGGTTATGTCATTTGGCCTCAAGCAGACCTCGTCTGTTTTCTAAAGGAAAATGAATAATATTTTCAAGCCATACGCAAATTTTTGTGTAGTTTATATCAAGGTTTTAAAACTCTCTAGTCGTTAGTCGGTCGGTCAGAGAGTAGCGAATAGATGAGTACTCGGGGAGTACTCGGTTTTTAATACTTGGATTAATTTTATTATTTTTAAAATATATAATATTCAAAATAATATAAATAGTGAATAAAACATTACTATATTCAAGAGATAATAATGTCTAAAAATTAAAAACACCATTACAATAACTCAATAAGTTCTAAGTAATAAAAGCAAATACCAAGTTCAATTGTTGCAAACAATCCCAAACATATCATTTGTAACTATGCCCAAATTCTTCTTCTTCATATCCATCTAGTACTCCCTCTGAATCTAACTCAAATTTAAAACTTATATCATATATTTCTGTGACACAGAACAATAGAACAACTAAATAAGAACACAATGTGAAATATCAAAATCCAATCGGAATCCAAGGTAGTGCGATTGTGAGAGTCAGAGAGCTATAAAGTGTGAGAGACTGAGAAATGATAGCAAGAGACAGAGTTAGAGAATTAGATTTTAATGAAAATGACGCCGTTTGTTTTTTTTCTAACTGACCGAGTTCACCGAGTTGCACCGAGTTGACCGAGTTGAACCGAGTCTTGGCCAATTTTCTGTCGGCCGACTAGAGACACTGAGTAGGCGAAATCGACTCGACAAGCAGCCAAGTAGCGAGTACTCGGCCGAGTTGATCGAGTTTTAGAACATTGGTTTATATAGATGTCATTCTTGTCTTGTGAACTATGAACGAACATATGAAGCATCTTGAGCAAGTATGCATGCTGATTGCCCAGAAGAGAATAATCCTTAGACAAAAGAAGATTCATCTCATAAAAGGAGAAATGGATTTCCTAGGCATTCATGTAAAGGATGGAGAGATTCGTCTTCAAGATCATATTGTCAAGAAAATCAGTCAGTTTCCAAACCATATTCTTGATACAAAATCATTGCAGAGATTTTTAGGAGTTATTAACTTTGCGAGAGATTTTATTCCTCAAGTTAGTGGTCTTACAGCTCTCCTTTCTCCAAAAACAAGTTTAAAAAAGTTGGGTTTTTACGGAAGATGATAGTAATACAATCAAAATGATCAAATAGTTAACAAAAAACCATCCTCCTTAAGTTATCTGAAGAATGAGATTCAATTATTTTACAGACCGATGCAAATGATTATTGCTAGACAGGAGTTGTCCTGGCTATTGCTCCAGATACAAAACATGAAAAGATTTGTAAATTCCTCTCAAAAAAATTTAACGCAGCAGAGTTAAACTGTTCTAGTGGAGACAAAGAAGTCTTTTCTCTTATTAAGAATATTAAGGGGGCTGAGGCTTTCTTGGGAAATAAATTTGTAGTTAGAACTGATAATAATAGTCAAAAATTTTAAAAACTACAAATTAACAGATGCTACAGAAGTGCAGATCGGGAAAGAGTACTGAGATGATAAATGTTTTTATCTTAGTATGAATATGATGTTGAAATAGTTGCAGGTAACAAGAATTTTCTGTCAGACGCCCTTACGAGAGAAATGATAATGTTTTAAAGAGATGATAGACGAAGATCGCAATCCTAGAAGCCGGAAGCCAGAATCAAGGGAGGAAAATCTTTGGGAGAGATACAAGAGCGGTGACAAGACTGTAGGTCATCTCCATAACGGACCAGATTATCAGTTCATCGTGTCTTACTGAGCAACTGAGACAAGTCAGTTAGCAAGTCATGACAAACTAAAACCAGCTGGTTGGAATGAATATTCATAATTTTCCTTGAAGAATGAAAGGCAGTCCGAAGTTTCTGAAGAAGAAGAAGAAAAGCCCTCTCGAGAGTATTTGTTGTATCCTAAAGGTACAACCTTAACTGACCGGTCTCAGGGTAAAAGACCGGCTAAACCATCTCAAGCGGCAGACGGTAAAGGCATATCAAGTCCGTTAATGGCTGTTGTTTTGCCAAAAAGCAGAGTAAACATTTTCAAGAGAAGCAGATTGCATGTGGTTACTGGGAATAAAACTATTCATTACCAATCTTTAAAGATTTTTAAAGAACCAGTTTTTCAGACAAAAAGATTGTTGGCTCTCAAGCAAAAGATTATCATAGAAAACATTCTTTATGTTTTTCATGAAGAAAATGAAGATTATCTGCTTGGAACCGTCGAAGCTCTTACAGAAGAACGACATGGAGTCCATGCAAGACAGAAGGAAAAGTCTAAGGTCATATACTTAAAGAATCCAGAAAGAGCTAAAATCCCTATGACGATGATGAAAAGGTTTGAATAGTTCAAGTTCCATGATCATCTATGAAAAAGAAAGATGCTTCCACTAACCTTGTTTGTTATTCATAACCCATATTATGGGAGATATTTGGTTAATTTCCAAGCTGAACACCCTCAGAAACAAAAACTGTGGCAAATAGAGAATGATTATGTTCATAATCTTTAGACGAAATCTAATGAAGACTTAGAGGGATTCCCAGAATTGATAATTCAAGATGTCAAGAACATTAGACCAGACAGGTATATCTTGAAATTGAAGTTCATATCAACTCCATCTGAATGGATAATGATGAAAGAACAAATGAACTATATATCTCTTTGTCATTATGTCAGAATAATTCAATGACTGATTAAGGAACCAAGCAGGACATGCGAAAATGACAGTCCAAATCAGAGTATTCTATGGATGAAGGCCATGACAATCATGTGTATCAAAAACATGATGCGAAGGGATTATGATTCAAGAGTTCTGGTAAGTGGAGAAAAGATAATGGTTTCTTGCTATAATCATCCTCCACTAGTGAATTGCGATTTTTTCTTAGCCATCATGAGAAATGAAGTTGACTACACCTTGGTTACTATAGAATGGCTCAAAAGGGTAGAGAAAGAAAAATGATATAGGATTCCTTATCCATTTCCTTATGATTCATATCTAGATAGTGAAGAAAATATTAAAAAACACCAGAAGAGGAACACGAGAGCCAAGATCCGTTGGCTGATTATGACTGTACTGATAAAGAATATTACAATACAATAAACATGATGGAGAAATGAGCGGTGACAGACGCATCACGACAAAAGACTTCTCTTTTGTTAAAGTTAGTGGGTTCTCCTTTATTGCTGCCGACACATGAAAATAAGCAACTTTACTTTTGCTAAAGTAAAGTTTGATTTCTCATGTCATCCACTTTCTCTTAACTTTGTTAATTTAGGTTTGGAGTTTGCGGACTATATAAGGAGCCTCAAACTTCCTAGAAAATACATTGAAAAACTAGAAACAAAAGTCGAAACACTCTCAACATTTCCCAAGAAGTGAGATAGTGTGAGTAATAGTGAGTAATAGTGTGAGATATAGTGTGAGTAAGACTGTGAGTACTGTGTGAAGTTGTAATCATCTGGTGTGGTGTCTTGTTTATTTACAAGTGTTTATGCTTGTAATTACAATTATGAATGGCTAAATAGATGTTTACCTAAGAATGAGGCTCTGAGTTTTGTATTTTTATTTATGGTAAATTATATAAATTCCACCTTTTGCCCATTAATCTGTCATAAATTTTTTTGTGTTTGGCAATATTTTGTTTATAGGTAAATTAGATTTTAAAATTACTTACTAGAATTAGGGTTCTGTTTATTTTAAGACAGTAGTGATTCCGTCAGAATAGTAATCATCTAGACATGAGGTCGTTAGGTGAAGAGTTAACATATTAAAAGCTGGTTCTTAAATTAGCAGTACTCTAGTTTCATTAGGTAAAGTATAAGTAAGTAAAAAAACCATTTATTATTTACTATTTTAACGAAACAGTAGAAAGTTAACAGAATGATTTTTCAGATTAAAAATCTTAACTTCAAGGACTATACAGATGAATTCAAAAACCTTATAGACTAAAAATATGAAGTGACAACTACAAGGTCTAAACAGAGTTGAATCGAACTCGGTTGAAATGAAAATCAGACGCCAACAGGTTAACCCCAAAAAAGAAAAACCTTGTACCTAAAGGGCTCCCAAACGGCCAAATACAATCTTGTACTGAAACTCACCAACATTTCTAACTCAAAGCGTGCGTCTAAACTTAACGATTTTGCAAGTATTGAAGAGCTGATTAAGCAGCTGATGAGGTAACAGGTTCATGTTCACATCCTTCTTCCACCAGTAGTGCACTTGATATGCTTCTGTCTTCCTTCTTGGCTGGTGAGTAAATCCAATATAGCACGAGCTGCACTGCTCCTAGTAAAAACCCCATCCCATTTGGTACCTATTTAACAGATGCACACCCAAAATGAACAAAATCCTTAGTTTTGGGGTGGTGATTGTGGCACTAAGTTTTGATTTCACAACTTAAGTAAGCTAAATGCAGACGCAGTAATAAGAGATTAGGAGATATTTACCCCAAGAAAATAATCTTGTTCGAGCCAAGCATAGAAAAGCCAGACCCCTCCGTTGAGGAAGAAGAAAAATGATAGCCAGAATGGCATATACTCCACACTCTTAGTTGTCACCACTGTTTTCTGAAAGAAATGGGTTGCATATCACTTCAATCAATTAATTTCATCGAGCTGGAGAAATATCCATTTTTTATCTTACTAGAAAACAGATATAGTTGCTTGAAGAACACAGCTAGCTCCAACTCTTTACACCAATTATAAATTGTCCTCTGCTTAAAACAAATAAAAGAATGTCATAAAATGTCCTACTCTAGGGGGGGCATGACTGATCAAACAAAATAAAAAGTGTATGGAGCACGAGAACAAAACTAATCAACAAAATATAAAAAAGAAAAAGTCGATCATCTAGAAACTAGCTAACAGCTAATTAACCTGGTAATTTAAAACGCTAGTGTTTTTTAAAGTTGGATTTGTTCATACGTTACAGTCACTACTGATTATTTTGTTCATTTTTTTATGTTGACCAAATTATGTTTGTAGAAACTAGAAAGCAAAATTTGGGTGTGGTATAGTAGTTACCATTGCAGCTAGAGGTGAGGCGTACATGATGATATTGAGGCCAGCACCCAAGAACCCTATTGCACTGATACGTGAATCTCCCTTCAACGCCAGCCAAGTAACTAAAATGGCCGCTGCCGGAAAACCCACATCCAGTATACTAATCCAGATCAAAGTATTCGCCTGAAATCGGAATCGATAAAGACAACAAAGACTTGTTACTATTAAACATTTTGACCCCTAATTTACCAAATTACTGTTCATAATTAATATCTACGTGCTCACCCTCTTGTTTGCTGTGGCGTATGTGAGAAACAAAGAGATGTAGACGATCTGGGCAAGAACTCCGAAGCCGTTTACGGTGGATACAAGATAAGCTCCGGGCTTTATGATTCCATAGTAAGTCCACAGGAAGGAGTTGAGGAATGTGCAGACGTAGGGAACACTGTTGAACTCTTCTGTCGAACGGTTCCTTATGATTCTCGCAAATGTATATCTGCAAACTAAGATTGTATGTTATTTTTCACAGGAATACTAAAAAGTGATGTAGCTTGAGATTTAGATGAGAGATTGAGCTAGCGATGTTCTTACACAGGAGAAAGAAACATTAGCACTGAGATGAGGTTGCCTGCAATTATTAAAAGTAAGGTTTAACTATTTGTTTTTCTTCACATGAATACAGAAACAGCTCTAAGTTGAGGGTTTAATCAATTCTCACCTATAACTCCGACATAGAAACTCAAAGCTGCCATATCTGGAGAAACGATATGGAGCAGTAGCTAGTTCGTTCTTGCTTGGCCAGAGAGAGAAAGAGAGGAAGAGATGATACAATGTGGGTTCAATAACTTATAATGTTTATTAGAATGGTGGGTTCTGGGGGATGTTGAGCGTAATGGAATGCATTTCTTGTTATGAAAAAGATTCGGAAGTCTATGATTAAACATTTGAGTATGCATTACCAAACAAGGAAGACTAAACCAAAACAGAAAAAGAAAAGAAAAATCATACGAGCTTGTGCGACTGTGCGAGCAGCAAGATTCACGAGTCAGAAGTACCTTAATCAACTATTAATTATTAATTAACTCCAGCTACTTAATTAACAAACAGTGGTGCGAGAGAGGTATATCTTTTTCAGTTTAATCTTTGTTGTCGGTGCATATATATGGTCCATTTTATCATGAATAGGATGCACGTTAATAGTAGCTAGTCCAATCTAGCTAATGATTAAGTATGTAGATACGTACATGTGTGTGTAATCCCATACTTACGTTATGTAATCCCTACTGTTTCATATATGTTATACATTCAGCAGATTACTTATATCATAAGTTAACGTTTCTTTTTCTTTGTTCCCCCTATTCCTTCAAATACCAATCTATCTATACTTTCATATTTTGTAATTTGCTCAAACGAAACCTTCAGTTTGTAGAACAATAGATCAATAATGGAGTCTATATTTTCTTGCTCCATACTCGTGAGATGCGAGGATCGACAACCATCCATGATTTAATTTGGCTCCGATGATGAGCCAACCGAAATTTTGGCACTATTTTTCGTTGAAAGCCATCAAATTCAAGTATGACTAGCTATATGGGGTTTGATATTGCATCCCTGTAAATATAACTGCATCAATTAAAGACTTTAAAATAAATTAAGCTGCACCATCTATCATCACATCACGGTATTTCCTACATATCATTTAGGATCTGAATCGAATCCAGGGAGATCCTGTCGTCATGTCCCTTCCAAATGTATCTCTCATGAGAGAGAGAGATCATCAGAATCATACTAATTAACTACTACCATCGTTTTCTACATTTCTACCTCATCCCCTGCCGATCGGAACTGTAGAAGAAAGCAACATATATATCATAGTGTCTCTGTTGGCTAGAATATGTACCAACGATCATCAATTCATCTTCATCATATATAACATGTGTATAATTTTTGCTTCCACTGCCAAAAATGATGGAGGTCTGCTCTATTATTAGTTCCAGTAGGTCGACCTTGAATATACACACACTACTTATAGCTGGCCTAGGCCAACCCCGTATGTCTGTGATCTGTGCTTCAGTGCTTGACCTTTCTTTACCAATAGTAGGCCACTGCAATGATGGTGGACGATCGATGTAGTAGCTAAATCTTACAGGTAGAGTGGTGATCGCTATCGGCCAGCTTGTGTATTATTGATTAGTACGTGATGTTTCAACATATATGCACTGTGTGGTCGTCCACGATCCATGTAAGATTTTTGTCCATGGTTTAGATCGATTATAAGCTAATGTGAATGAGTGTGAGTGCTACGTACACCTAACATATATATATGATGAAAGTTGGATAAGCCTCGTTAATATTAATCTATATTTTTTAACACTTATTATCTATAAAATTATTGCATGCATGTTACACATGAATGAAGAAAATTGCGTTAAATATTATGCAACCAGTCACTTGGAACATACCCTAGTTGATGTTAATACAAATTATCTGATTTATATTTTTGTATGATTAGGATAATATTATTAGAGGATCATTTGTTTGAGGCCGCAAGCTTTCTTCAAAATACCATCTGCAAACATGCAATTTATTTTATAATATGATCTTGGATGATTTCATGTGGAGCTTCTTTCATTGAAATTTCAAGATTAGTTTCTGAAGTAGCTTGATAATTTCTTCCATAAACAACATTTGCTTGCTTGTCTTCTGAAACCTTCATAATCTCAAAGAATTTATCCATCTCATCTAACCAATCTAGAGTCCACACGCATGTAATCGGAGAATTTAGGAATTTCAGCGATAGATAAGAAATTTTGATTATTAAAGTGATATTGCCTATTAGATTCTCTTTCTCCATCTATCTTGTTGTCAATGTTCTAAATATCGGGATATATCGGCGATATATTGCTGATATTTAGAATCTGATACGATAAGCACCATATCGTCTCAATATATCGGTCAACTCGTGATATATCGGGTCAAACTCGGTTTGACCTGATATTTCAGTGATTTTTTTTAAAAGAAGATATTTCGGTGACGTTTTGCAAATTTCGATCTCTTCTTCAGTTCTTCTCTCAAAGCGGGTCAGACTCGGCTGAAGCACAGAGGAAGACCTCTCCGTCCGGCCACCTCCTGACGTCGGGCTACCCTCGTTTGGACCATCTCGACATCGCCGACGCCCTTTGTTTCTCCGATCAAGCTGTAGAAGAAGGATTTGAAGCTCCAAACTTCAAGTATCCCCACTTTCTCAACTAGACGTGAGGCGATATATAGACGATATATCGCTGATATTTAGAATCTGATACGATAACTACTATATCGTCTCAATATATCGGTCAACTCGTGATATATCGGGTCAAACTCGGTTTGACCTGATATTTCAGTGATTTTTTTTTTTAAAAAATATTTCGGTGACGTTTTGCAAATTTCTATCTCTTCTTCAATTCTTCTCTCTCAAAGCGGGTCAGACTCGGCTGAAGCACAGAGGAAGACCTCTCCGTCTGGCCACCTCCTGACGTCGGGCTACCCTCGTTTGGACCACCTCGACGTCGTCGACGCCCTTCGTTTCTCCGATCAAGCTGTAGAAGAAGGATTTGAAGCACCAAACTTCAAGTATCCCCACTTTCTCAACTGCTTTGATCTACATCCTCAGTAGCTTCATAGTTTTAGTGGACATTTTGGCTTGTTGTCATTGAAGATATGGAAAGGCATGAAAAAGTGTCCAAAATGGGTAGTGAAATACCACCCTTGAGTGAAATTCGAGACGTAAGAAAGCTTTATGAAGATGATTTTATCTCGGAAGATGAGGAAGAAGATAATGGAGATAATAAGTTTGAGTTTGAATCCGATGATGAGAGAGTTTATCATGCATGAGCATCTCAATCTATTTTGTAAACACTTATTTTTATTATTTTGTACTTAGTAGTTAGTATTATTTATGTATTTTCATTGTCAAAACAATCAAATACTTTTCTTTCTCTAGTTTAATCGGTACATTTTGAAGTATAAATTTTAATTTCGTAAGTTTATTTGGTATATCTTGAAGTATATGTTTATAAATATATTACATTTAATTAAAAATTAGCAAATCCGATAAATCTGATATATCCCCGATATATCCTTTTTTTATAAAACCGATACGACGCCGATAACTGTTATTTAGACTATTGCTTGTTGTTTGTTGGAAATCCTCCTATTTGCTTAAAGGGTTTTAATGATATCTGTTATCTGAGTGAAAAGACAATCCAAATCTTCTCTTCTAACTGGTGTATATGTCATGGATATTAAGAAGATAAAAGAGAACGGAGATCCGCTCTGATATCACCTAACGCAGCAGGAAATACAGGGGGCCAACTAGTGTTAAGCCTCATGTTTAGAATATTATGAAGAATTAACCAGCATTAAATTCCTTGGTTGAAGTTTGAAATTTACCAAAAGATAAGAGAAAACTCTAATCTTAATCGTTATTAATATGATTGATTCATTGAATGATCGATTACTGTCACGCCCTGGCCCGAGTATACCTCCCTAAACCCGGGATAGAACGTGTGGGACCCATCTCAAGAGAGATTTACTCGTAATCCCTTTTGAGAAAGGATAACCTTTTTTCTTAAACCATTTTCAACCGTCCAAACGATACCGGAATAGATCTCACGACCAGATGTTATCTCGATTTCCGTATTTGGATTTCAAACTAATTACTTTAGAGGACCTAGGGTCTAAATATTATTTGTGACTGCACCTGAAACCCGGTCAGGCTGCCTACGTACCCTGTACTCAAGGATCAAGCCACGCGTAGCTCTTATTTTAAATAACGTCCTAACCGGGCGAAACCCGCTTTTCTAATTATCAGTCGATCTATTAATATGGATAGCAAACGCCTATTGCATATCCGGAGTTTAACCTTTCCACTGAGGTATCTACCGACCAACTATCTATCGGGATTATCTCAAACATTCCATTATACATATATATAACATAATATAATGGCAACCACATAATTATATAAATCCACCAAGGACATAATAGTCAATTTACTCCAATGACACTCTTGTAAATACCTAAAACTATCAGAAGCAATATTGTCAATTCAGTCTCAATAGCGGGTTGGTAAATAAGCTAAGCTGCCAAGGGTATTTCTAGAATTTCACTCTCAAGGGCAGTCTTGTAAATATCTAAAACTGCTGATGGCAGTATCTTCTTTTAACCTTAGTGGCAGTCTTGTAAATATAAAAATATGCTAAGGGCATTTTTGGGATTTCAGTCTCAATGACAGCCCTGTAATTATCTCAAACTGCCAGGGGCAGTTCGAACAACTAACACCCGCGATAAAACAGTAAAAGGTAAATCTACCGCGGGAAAAATCAGGGTTTTTACCCTTGTTTTCTCTGATCACTAGTTTGCCAGAAAATCTTAGTTTTCCGGTCAAACCAAGCTTCCATACATGTAAGACCATCTCTTACACCACCCAAGCATCCTAAAACCATTTAAAACAGAAGAAAAACAGGGTGGATGAGTTACCCAGTTGATCTCAAAGGCTCGACGGCGGCTGTACGGCATCCTATGGCTTTTCCTCGACCTCCTCTGCGTCGGAGCCCGTCTACAGCTACCTGCTTCCACCCTGGAGTTGTCGTTGAACGGTTTGAGGAGAGAGAGCCGCTTGGTGGAGATCGTGTGGTTTAGCTGGGATGGACAACATGGCTAGGCGGAGCTAAGAGTGAGGCGAACAACGACGACAGTGAGGCGAGGCGGAGCTGATGGGAGAGGCGATGGTGCATCTGGGGTGGTCTCCGATCGACTTATCGCAAAGTCATATTTTTACGGTAAAGTAAATAACATTTATTATTTCCGTAAACTAAATAAATCCATATTACTCATCCCGTGGCTCTGAAAAATATTTCAGACATACCAGAGGACTCGTATTAATCTGTTCTACACCCTCGAGACATTGATTCTATTTTCTTCTAGAATCGAGAATATCTCGATATTATACTCGAATATTAATTCGGAGAAAGCTAAAAATGCGGTTACAACCCTCTGTAACCCGCCTGGTCCTGGTAAAAGGGTAAATTTTTGAGACGGGGTCTTACCATTATAACATAGAGGTGTCTTTATATAAGTCCTAACACATGACTAAAACATATTTAGAATATAACTAGAAAATAATAAAACCTAAATGAACTAGAAAACTTGAATAACTTTAAATGCTGAATTGGAATACTAGAATGACTTCTTTCATCCTAAATCTGTCGGGAATGTATTATGCGTGCCAGATGGATGTTCTGGCCAAAGTCTGCTCTAACCTGACTCACAATCCAGAATTTGTCTTTCCGCTCGAGAATCCTGATATATCGAAAGGAGTAACTTATGATTAATTTAATCATTAAGAAGCCTATTTAAATACCAATTTACGATATTCAAATCATTCTTCTTAATGTGACGTTGCTTCTTTCTTTTTAAGATTCTTTGTTATTTATTGTTAGAAACTCGTCCTACATCAGTCTATCCAAAAAATGAAGAAAAACATGTTGAGGAGTTTGCCCTTGAATAACCTCATCAATTCAATATGAAAAAAAAAGATGGGACATTGGTTATTCAAGACGATGGATTTGATGACTTATCAAGTTTTGTTCTTAGATCGAGCTGCATTCAAATGGAACTCGAGGTCGAGTTCTTTGTGTTTGAGTATGTTTAGGTGTATTATTTGAGGATTATTTGTTTCATTTTTAATTAGGATTGTATAATTGAGACAGCTTTTATATCAATAAAAACCTTAATATTGGAGACGTTTTTCTTTTATTCTTACGACATTGCCATAATGGTTAGTGAATTCTAACTTATCCCCACATGACTTTCGACGTTTGATGATGCCGCTTTTCTATCGTGTTCACGCTTCCCGAGTTATTGGCTCTCCTCAAAATTTATAATTATATATGACTGCAGAAAATGATAGATCACCAACTGACCAATGCCGTGGAAAATCTTTAATTCTTGTAACGTATAGACGCAGAATATGATTGCAAGGAAATAAATATGGGAAGCAATAACTAAATAGCTAGCTCCAATCTTGAATATATATGCATTTCAGTTCGTGAAGCGACCATGAACATGATACCTACCTTGATCAAAAGAAGTTTCAATCTGACTTTCGACTATGGAAGGTCATGAAGGGCGTACTATACTTGATGCAGAACGAAGGGAGGTCATTTACTGATGAAAATAAAGATTTGAGAACCGTTTGATCGTGGAAAATTATTTACGGACATCCAAGTTTGTTGGGCTTCCAAAAGACTGATTTAATTATTTTCAAAATTTATTTTTATTAGTTTGCTTTGCTTTATTTTAATTAGTTTGTTTTGGACATTATTTTCTTTGTAGCCCATGGACTTTAGGCATTGTTGTTAGTCGTCATAGGGTTTCACTCCTATATAAGGAGCCTTAGTTGATATATTTCGTAATCTTATCTTTTATATATAAAACAAAACCATTGATTTTTTCACAAAACCTTGTGGACTGAAGATCGACTTGTGAATTCGGGTCAAAACCGATTGGTGGATTCCAATCAATCTATCTTTTATCATAGCTCTGTTGTGTCAATTGATACCTGGCTCTGCCCTATGGGTAGCCCTATCTTTGGTGGTCATTTTTCAGTAAATTTTTATATCACTGGTTGCCTCTCATCGATTTGAAACTATTTTGTGTTGAAGGTCCGACCAAAATACGTAATTTAGACGGTCAATTGACCGTTTCCGTGCTTTTAGGGGTTGACTTACGGGATTGACCATTCGGATCAAGCCCTTAACGTTGTTGGATCAAGTTGAATTTTTTCTCATACATGTATTTTATCATGATGGTCATATCAGACAGTCGGATTTTCTTTTGTCAACTATGATCATCAAATTCGTTTGATATAGCAAAATAAATAAAATAAATAAAATATAGCCGACGAAAATATGTAATATTAGTCGGCTATAGTGAAAATAAATAAATAACTATAGCCGACAAAAATAATTAAAATTCGTCAGTTATAGTAAAATAAATTAAATAACTATAGCCGAATTAAAATTTGTCGGCTAAAGTGAAATAAAATAAATAAATAACTATAGCCGACGAAAATAATTAAAATTCATCGGCTAAAGTTCCCTAAAAAATTTTTAAATCCCCGTCACTAATTTTGAACTTTAGCCGACGAAATAAGGGTATTTCGTCAGTTAAAGTACATCAAAATTTTCAAATTTTCTGTCAAAAATTTTAAATTTTTTTCTATATCTTTCACCTTTCTTGATCCTCCTCTTCATCTCTCTTCCTCCGCCTCTTTCTCATTCTTCTCCTCCTACTCCTCCAGCGACAACTCCTTCTCCTTCTCCTCCTTCACCTCCTCCTCCTCCACCTCCACCTCTTCCTCCTTCTCCTCCTCCTCTTCCTCCTCCTCCTCTTTCTTCTCCTCCACCACGGCTCCTCCTCCTCCAAACACCACCTCCGGACAGTGATGCAGTGGCAAAAAAGCAAAAAAAGAAGAAAAAAAATTAATGCAAACTTTTTTTGAACTCTAGCCGAAAAACGCAAATTTTAGGCAACAAAATTTAAACTTTAGGCGACTAAATTCAAACTTTGGCCAACAAAATTCATATTTTAGGCGATGAGTTGCACACTTTAGGCGACAAACTTTCGTCGGCTAAAGTTTTCTCGGCCAACTATTTTGAAAAGTATGGGAAATTTTCGACGAAAAAATTTCGTTGCCTAAAGTCTAAAAATTCGTCGCCTAAAGTTTAAACTTTAGGTGACAAAAAATTTATTCGTCGGCTGAAGTTCAGACTTTAGGTGACAATTGAAATTAATTTCGTCACCTAAAATATAGCCGACAGATTTTTCCTAACGACCACCTTAGTCGACGGGGCTTTGTCGACTAGGACCAAAAGTGTGCAGATTTGTGATATACATTGGGCAAATTTTGTAACCTAAACTAGTTCTTCTGGTAGTGAAGGATTATTACACAAATTTGTGATATATATTGAGTTGGTTACAACAAAAAATTCCATATAAGTTCCAGGTAATATGATTATGATTTAACACTAGCAATACAATAATTGAAATATGTTAAAGTAAAATGAGAACGAGAATTGGTTTATTCATTTCATTAATACTCCTCTTTATATAGAGGTAAAATTACAATATATGGTAATAACATTATATAATGATAATAATTAATTTATAACTGATTTGACTAATACACACCTAAGGAATTATTCAATCAACAAAATAATCACAATACAATATAACCTAGATAAATTAATAACATCGATTGAATAATAATTTTTTTCCGGTCCCGACTCGGGACCAGTTCATAATACTAAGTGTTTCACTAAATTCATAAGATAATACTTTTTTAGATTTTATGTAGGTCCCAACAAATATATAAAGTAATAATAAATTAATAAAACATTTAAAAATATCATGAAAAATATTAATAATTGATAAAATACATAAAGCGAGTAATTTTATGTTCATAATACCAATTAAGGAAACTACTAACAATTTTGTTTCTTAATTTAATTATTCCTAAAGTATCTTTATACATTTTATTTTTATTATTAAAAATTAATGAAACTTGTAAAAAATTAAGAAACATTTTATATAATTAAGACTAAATCATTAGGCTTCAAATCTCATCCTACACCATTTTCCTTCACTTGGAAAGAACTAAACCTCAAGTTCCTTTTGAATGCGGCTCGATTGTAGAAACAAAACTTGATAAGACATCAAATCCATTGTCTTGAACAAACAACATCCCATCATTTTTTTCTTTTCTATTTTGATAGAATTGTTAAGGTTAACCTAGAGCAAATCTCTCGATATATTCCTCTTATATTATGGGATAGATACTCCAGATCAACATCGAGGAGGTTGAATTGATGAGGTCAACCTAGGGCAAATCTCTTGATATATTCCTCTTCAATTTTGGTTAAATATCCTACGATTAGCTTCGTTGAGGTTGACGATATGAACTACTCCCATGGACCATCATCTTCTATATGCGGGCGATCCCCGCTCCGATACCAAATGATGAGAGAAGCATGGACACGGTAGATGGCAGCTTCGTCTAGCATCGAAAGTTAATGAGGTTAAGCTAGAATCCACTAGCCATTACGGCAGAGCCACAAGAAATAAAGAGAACTTCTCTAATGTTAAGGTTTTTATTTATATCAAAGCTATCTCAAATACATAGAATGATAGTCCTATAGAGGCATTCAAACCTAATACAATCACACATATAATTTAACAATAACTCTTAAGAATCTAAATTAAAAAGAAAACAAATAACCTTAAATAAGAGAATCCTAAAACCAAAATATAACTAGCCTAAAAATATGAAAACATGAATAAGATAATTAAGACTAAATCTTTTGGTTTGAAATCTTATCTTATATCAAATCTTGGCTTTGTTCTTGTCCTCGATCGACAGTGGCAGAGCCACTAAGAGACATAATGGGGTATGTGCCTCACTTAGATTTTGAATAAGGGCATCCAGGTTACTATAGAAGCACAGCAAAAGGTTTGGGGTTCGATTCCTCACAACAACATTTTTATTTTCACAGGTTTTTTGAATGTTCTAACCCTAAGTTACCTCATAGATTGAGAATAGGTAGGATTCTTGGAGAGTATTTCACCTCCTTGCACACATTTCTTGTTCAACATTATAAAATAAAGAGTTAAATGCAACACCGGTACACGAACTTATATGTCCCGGTCATAGTGGTACTCATACTTTAAAAACTATCAATGTGGTACATGAACTCCATTTTCACTATCAACGAATGGTACGAGACCAATTTCCGTCACGGTGTCGTATATTTGCTGACGTGACTGTGATGGGACCCTCTTAAAAAGGGTGAAATGACAAAAAAACCTCACAATCTATCTCTCTTTCTAGATCTCTCTCTCTCTCTTTTAGTTTCTCTCATCTCCTCCCTTTCTCTTCTCTCCTCCTTCTCCTCCTTATAAAGGTCTTCACCATTCACAAGTGTAAACGAGAGCGAGAGCAAGAACGACAACACCAAAACGCCATGTAAACTCCATTACCGGTGAACGTAACCGAGCTGGTGTACCGGAGAAAAGATGAAAAGTCAAGGAGAAGAAGATCAGAAATGGGGGAAATGAAACAGTAGTGATCGAAGAAGAAGAAGAAGAAGAAGGAAGAAGGAAGAAGACGAAGAAAAGTAGTCTCTTCTCTTGTCCCTTGAGAGTTGCAGGTTTGGATTATTGTGACCAGGACTCGTATTTAAAGTGATTGAGTGGAGTAGCGTAGCCTCATTAGTGGTGGGCTGTGAAGGTGGGGATTGTTGAAGGGTCGATGTTGGGGAAGGAGTAGCGGGAGCAGAGATAGCAAAAGGTGCATGGGAACCAGATGAGGCTACTGCAGGTGTCGATGACGAAGGTGGAGGTCTGGGGCGGAGTTCCGAAGCTGAGGGAGATGCGTTTGAGGTGGTGGGGTGAGAGAGTGAGGCAGATGAGAGAAGATTGAGAGTGTGGATTAGATCTAATGAGGAGGGCTATTTTGATTTCTACACAGAAAACACTTATCTATTCAACTACATGAAATCTAAACCCAGAATTCGATCAGAACACCTCCACTGCCGCCATGCACTGTGGCACGCATGGTGATCTTTCCTCTACCAAAATCCTAATTCTCCTTAACTCAACCATACTCAATTCTAATTATACAGAAATGCAGAGCTCGATAAATGGAGTAACTTTTATACCTGAATCGAATTCAAACTTCACTTGAAATCACTGACCCATTGCCTAAAAATTTAGAATTTTTCCTCTCTTCCGTTCTCCCTCCTCAGAGCTTGTCTTAGAAAATTAAGACCTTTGAAAGGTTCCTGGAACCATGACAAAGCTATCCATACCCGTGAGAAGCCTCGATTTGGCCTGAATCAAAATCTTGTCGGCGAGCCCAGCCTCTGCTTTCCCTTTTCGAATATTGTTCCTTGTAGCTCTTCTGTGAAAATAAAAACCATAGAGATGAAGCTTTTGACACCAATTTTAAGCTGAGAAACGGCGAGACGGCTAAGGAGGATCGGAGCTCTGTCGGTGCTCCAAAGCGACAAAATTTAGAGGGCGAATGAGGGTTGTTTTGCCAGTGAGAGAGAGAATAGGTGAGAGAGAGAGAGATTCGGGAAAAAAATATGTGAGCGAGTGAAAATATATTTTTACCCTTTATACGTCAGAAAATAGATGACGTCGTGATGGATATTGGTCTCGGACCCTTCGATTGTAGCGAAAATAGAGTTCATGTACCATATTGGTAGTTTTTAAAGTATGGGTACCAATATGACCGAGACACATAAGTTCGGGTATCGGCCATGTAATTTACTCTAAAATAAATTACACCATTTTTTTCAATGGTTTAACCTATTAAATATTAGTATATTACTGTATTTCATTCAAGTTTGTTTTTTGGTGTATTTATTGTTTTAGATTGGTTAGGTTTCTTTATCACCACCATTTTTTTAAATGAGCTAGTGAAATTATAACAGTATTTTTACTTAATATCGTCAGTTAAATGAAATCATATTTTGTTGATATATGATTTTTCAAATTCTTAAGTTGACGTCACTATTGTATTAGTATAACAGGCTAATTAAGTTGATTTAGTTTAAATATAAAAATAATGATGAAGACGCTAACTGTAACATCATTTGAACATATAAAAATTTCATGTCGAAACTTTTAAATTATATCCCACTAAACTTATAATTCTGGCTCCGTCAATGTCGATCGATTTCTACCTAAGATATTTTTTTGAGATCGATTATAAACTGATGTGAATGAGAGTGAGTGGACCTAATATATATGATGGAAGCCTCGTTAATAATATAGATTTTTGAACAACCTATTATCTATAAAGTTTTTTTATTATCTATAAAGTTTTTGCATGCATGTTACACATGCATAAAAAAGAAAATTAATTGTGGCAAATATTAATTATGCAAGCAGTCACTTGATGATCATACATTCATACACATCCGGCCCTAGCTCTCCTCAAAATTTATAATTATATATGACTACAGAAAATGATTGTTCACCAACTCGATCATCACCATGCTGTGGGAAAACTTTAATTGTTGGAACAAAGAACCCAGAATCTGATTGCTTTGAAACATATAAAGGAAACAAATAACATATGCAGAATATTCAATGTAGTTTAGTCTATCAAGACAACATAGCCTAGCTTCGGATTCCTCCGATCCCAAAGGAGCATCATGTGCAGCCCTATCAGCCAAATTGGCACAAGTGAAAACATTCACCAGACGATACTCTTTCAATTGGGATTGTTCAAACAATCATAAGTATACATGTAGAAGCTGAAGGTGGGCTCAAGATACGTGCATTTGGGATTTATCTTCTAATGAATGCTTGTTTGTTAAATCTGCCTTCTACCTTTGTTGCCGCCAAGCGGATTCTCCCAAGCTAATCAAAATGAAGGACTAAAATTTCGGCTTTCGAGAAAATTTTAAAAGTTTAAAAATTGAATATTTCGACAGAAATATTAGAAAATATCGATATTTCAAGAGAAAAAATAGAAGGGATGTGAACAAATTTGAAGTCTATATATATAAAATGTTCAAGATACAATTACCAACTTAGCATGGTTGGTTTAGGCCTTTGGGTGACAATGGGAATATGGTTCGATTCACATGTGTGTGGTATCCTTGATTTTTCTCTAGATTTTTCATATCTGGGCCATATATGGAGTGGGCCTACATTAACGACGAGAAAATGACCGAAAATGGAGGTTTGGGCCTAATTAAAGATGAGAAAAGGTAATTAATGATGAGAAATGGGGATTTACACAAAATATCACGATATTTTGTTTGTATGAAGATTTAATATCGTTGTATGAAAAAAAATTCGTCAATATTTAAGACATTGGTCAAAATTAAGTTTTATTTGGAGACTTAATATTCCTCTAAAGCTTAAAACATTCCTTTAACTTCTCACCCAAGGCAAGGCCCTTGCCAATAAACAAAGAAAAAGAAGAATTTATATGACGACAATGCTTGTATTTTATGCTCTCATTCTTTGAATTACTCTTTGCATCATGTTTTTTATCGTTGTCCTAAAGCTAAGTATACATGAAACTTTATCTTTATTCCTCCTCACATCAGATCTACTTTTATTTATAGCTTTGATGACTGGTTGTTAACAAATCTTCAATCTTATGAGTTATACAATTTTACCTAACGGATAGGATTTTTGCCTGTGCTTGCTAGTTTATCATAAAGTGGAGATGTAGTGCCATTTCTGACCACCGGTTCACACTTCCCTTCAATCCAAGGTTAGTGATTCAATGTTTTTTTGATGATTGGATTTGTCACGCCTTGACTCAAGTTTACCTGGATTAGAACATGCGGGACCCAATCCAAGAGAGATTTACACGAAATCCCCCTTGAGTAAGGATAACTCTATTTCCAAACCAAATTCAAACAGTCCAAACAATATCGGAATAGACCTCATAACCGGAGGTTATCCCAATTCCCGCATTTGGATCTCAAACCAACCATTTAAAGAACCTAGGGTTTCTAATAATATTTGTGACTGCACCCGAATCCTGGTCAGGTTGCCTACGTACCCCGTCCTCAGGGATCAAGCCACACGTAGCTCTTATTTTTTAACGCCCTAACCGGGAAAAATCCCTCTTTTCTACTTACCAGTCGATCTAATATAAAGGGTAGCAAACGCCTAATGCATACCCGGAATTTAACCTCTCTGCTGAGGTAATTAAAGATCAACTATTTTTTCGGGATTAACCCTAACATTCCAACGTACATAAAAACAATAGCCCCACCCAAACACATAAATATGAAATATAGACAATCACAGAAATATATAAAGCCCCTCAAGGGCATAAAGGTAAAACCACTTTCAGATACCCTTGTAGTTAACTTAAACTCTCAAGGGCAGTGTTGTCAATTCACTCTTAATGACAGCCTGGTAAATAAGCTAAGTTGTTATGGGTATTTTACGAATTTAAGCCAAAGTGGCAACCCCTGTAAATAACTAGAATTACCAGGGGCATTTATGGGATTTCAGCCTCAATGGCATCCCTGTAATAAAATAAAACCGCTCAGTGCAGTATCGTCTTTTTAGCCTCAGTGGCATTATTGTAATTTCACAAATCTGCCAAGGAAATTTCTGGGATTTCATTCCCAATGGCAGTCTTGTAATTTCCTTAAACTACCAGGGGCAGTTCTACCATTTTACATCTACGGTAAAATGGTAAATTTTTAGATCTACCACAGTAAAAAATCCAGGAATTTAACCTTAACTATTCCGGCCGATCTGCTAGCCGGATTTACTCCTAATCCTGACCACCTCCTCTCTCAAACACAACCAACAACAACAATTTATCAACACAGCAGTTCCTGATTATCACTGACCCCCTATCTGTCACTTACCCGAACCCAGTGTCACTGCCTATGTTTCCACTCGATGTCAGCAGCTCCAACCTTCTCCAGTTGGACCCCCTTGGCCTCCCACAGCCTCACCTCAGTCTCAGAAGCCCAAGAGCACGGCCATTGGAGGCTCACCGGAGTGCTCGACCAACCCAACAAAAACAGTAAACACAATAGGAAATGGGATCTTCGATTAGGCTCCAACAAAACAAACAAATGAGACAGGAAGGAAGAAGAGAAGAGAAGAAGATCCTTACCTTCCACGCGCCCTAACTCCGCCTGGTTTGCCGGAAAATCGAAGAACTCAGGCGAGTTCTCTCCTCCTCTGATCTCCCTCCACAACTGACGCCTAGTGTGAGACCCCGAAATTTTAATTTAATTTTCCGACACATTTAGGGTTTAATTCCGATTACTTTTCAGTACGTCGTCATTTCGTCTAACGTTTTTACGTTAAGACACGCGTCGCCACATGCGTGAAAGTATTTACGGAATATTTTCCGGCACTTCACGTATTTTTCGTACGACTTTTACGTTTAAATTTGACGTTCGGTTATTTGAAATGAATTTTCGAAAATGGTTTTGGTTTTGAAATTATTTTGGGTTTGGGATCGAATCGTGGCCGTTGATTCGATGGACGAATCGTGGCCACTCCTTTTTCTTTAAAAACCCTACCTCTTTTCCCTTCTCCCTCACCTCTCCTTTCTATTTCTTCACTTTCCTTTTTCTCCACTTTCCCATTCTGTTCCTCCTTCCTTTTCGAGCGAAACCACTCTCCTCTCTCTCTCTCTACAGCTCTCGACCCAGCCACCACCAGGCGCACCGCCCCGGCGCGCGTCGTGTCTCACCACCCATCCCATCAGCCTCGTCTCACCCCGGCGACCTCAACCAGACCACCGGTGAAGCCAGCGCCGCCACCAGCGCCGCCCAGCAGCGAGGGGAAAGAGGGAGATCACTGTGCAGACGAGATCGAGTCAGACCAGCCCATTTTAGGAGCCAGGGACCTCCCAGGCGCCACCAGGAGCCGCCCAGGAGCAAGGAGGAGGAAGGAGGAGCCCAGTGGAGCTCCGCCGGAGGTGTTTCGCCGGAAAACACAGTGGAAGCTTCAAGGGTATGAAAACTCGATCTTTCTTGATGTTTGAGATGTTGTTGGATAGCCTAGGATGTGTAGAAGATGTTAGGAGTACTCAGGGGACTCGATTTGGCCGGAAAAGCTTCGAAATCCGGCCAAAACAGTGGTTAGAACCGGCACGGTAAAAACCCTGGTTTTTACCGTGTCAGTTTTACTTTTTACTTTAACCCAGGGGCAGAGTTACCATTTTGCCCCTAACTGTTTAAGTTATTTACGGTTACTGTTTTTACTATTCACTTTTACTGTTTACTGTTTACTTTTACTGTTTACTTTTTACTGTTGACTTTGACCGGTTGACTTTGACCGGTTGAATATTTGACTTTGACTTTTTGACTATGACCGGTTGACTTTTTGACCGTTGACTTTACTGTTGACCGTTGACTTTTACTATTCCAAAGTTGACTTTTCTTTTATGCCGTAGAACACCTATTTTACGTTTTCGAACACTACGGTTAAACGTTTTAAAGACTTTTAGCTTGTAAACGTGGCAAAAACGACGTAAGTACTGAATAAGAAACAATTCCGACTTCTCACCGGTTCGAGAATCGGAGTGTCAAACAAGTCAAACCCTAATGTCAGAAAGATAAACAAAGAGTGTTTATCGAGTCTTAGTCGTAGATGATAGACCTCGAATTACTTATACCTGACTATCACTGTTGTCTCACCCACAGACTCAGGAGCTCGTCTACACAGACTTCAGGAGGACCCGGGATTGGAGCGCAGCCAGCTGTACCATCATACCAGGTAGGGGGAGCACGCCCATTGGGTGAGCCGAAACCCTCTTGGGTCGGCGGCTCTTTTACTTTTACGTACTAAATAAAGATGCATTGTTTTAAAGCTTGACCACATGCTTCTTATAGCACTTGGTGTGTGTGTGTGTGAGTTTTGGATCGAAAAGTAGTACCGTCGTCCTGATTTCCGGTGCTTGGCCTGAGAGCGACGGGACCTAGTATTCTAGCACTCCTACGGTGTCGATGACCGTTAACCTCCGGAGGGGCTATGCCCTGTTTATTTTCATTCATATATCCCGCTTAGGCTCGTCTCGAACAGAGTAAAACGTGACGTAAGTGTGGCCTGCTATTTGTTGGGCGTTAGCTGGAAATGGACGCTCTCGCTATTCTGCGCACTCGGGCGCTTAGATAGTTGGCCCCGGTTTGCAGTAAAGACAAACCCGGGATTCGGCCGCTCAGATCCAGAGAGTTCTTTCATATGTGGTCACATGATTTACCGAGCTTTGTGTGCGTGCCGTGCATTTACATTTCCACATGCTCTTTCGTACTTACGAGTACATATACATATATAAGAAATGTTTTCTCATGGGTTTTAAACCCCGACTTGGATGGCTTTGGCCCCATTTGGGTTAGCGAGGACGAGTTGCTCACCTCTACATCTTTTTCAGGTCTACAGCACCCGACACTAGAGGAGCTGGACTAGGCCGCGGAGCGTCGGTTATCGTGCACTTCACTTTTCGAGGACTCCCATTATGGTGTGGTTTTCATGTATCCTGATTTCCGTATCTTTATTATTGTTGTCTGTTGGATACTCTGAGACATTTATTCGGGCCCAGTGTACCGAGACTTTTTCATGTACTATTTCTGTCTCGGGTATTTTCTATTATCTTCCGCTTGTAAAACATTTGTGTGCTACTCTGATCATTTGTAATTCAGTATTTGACATTCATATTATTATTCATTTGTTGTATGTTTCATTCATAGCCTTGTGGTTTCGGTCCGGTGAGTCATCAATACGTCGAAAGACGTATTGATTACTTGCTAGATCGGGATTACGGTGGTTACCGTCGTGTTCCGGGACCGAGAATAGTCCCCGGGATGCGACAGTAATTACTTGGTATCAGAGCATCGTTTTGGTACCTTCCATGTCTTTGGTGTACGACCAGTTTGTTTTCTTCGAGTCGTATGCTTCGAGTTATTTGTGTGCGATGCTGACGTCATTGCATGATCTCATGATGTATTCATTCATACGGAAGTCAAAAGTTCATTCGTGTTCCAGTTGTTGCCATTCACATTATCTTTATTCACTGGACCTTGTTTCGATGACTAATCCTTGTTTCTTTTCAGTCAGTCACGATGCCGCCGCGCCGTGAGGTGGATGAGGTCACTCGTGCGTTCCGAGCTATGGGGAACGTACCACCTCCGACTCCGCAGGACTTGGAGTTGGAGAGGAGGTCCAACTGCTTGGCGACCTTCCTGAAAGTTAGGCCACCTAACTTCACCGGTCTTACAGAGGCCGTAGATGCTGAGATCTGGCTCAAGCATATCAAGAAGCTGCAGGGGACGGTCAATACCCCTATTGAGTACCGAGTAGCTTTTGCAGTTCACTGCCTCACAGGAGAGGCTGATAGTTGGTGGGACACCGTTGCAGACCGCCATGATCCCGATCAGATGACTTGGGATCAGTTTGAGGACTTGTTCTACGAGCAGTATTTTCCCCCGGTCTTGAGAGACCAGAAGATTGGCGAGTTCTTCGGCCTTACACAGGGGAGCATGACAGTCCACGAGTATGTGGTGCGGTTTACTTCTCTGCAGAAGTATGTCCCAGGCCTCACCGAGAAGGTGAAGTCCCAGAGGTTTGAGTTTGGTCTACGGGACTCAGTTCGCCGCGAGTTGCTCTCTAATACCACTCGCACATACAGGGAGATTATGAGCGCAGCTTACAAGATTGAGGCTGATCAGGCGACTTTTCCTCAGGGCAGAGTTGACTATGGCAGTAGTGGCAGTAGGTCCCACTCTCGGAGCAGAGACAGGAAGATGACCAAGAGAAACAACAGGAGACCTTTCGGCGGGAACGTCAGTGCTGGCAGTAGTGGCAGTGGGTTCTCAGGAGGCCGGTCAGGGCCATATACTTGCTATGAGTGCGGTCAGGTGGGACACACCCGTTGGCGTTGTCCCAACAGAGACTTGGGTACGGCTTCAGCTTCAGGTTCTTCCAGCCGTATCCAGCCTCAGGGTCAGCAGCAGTATCAGCAGGGATCGCAGCAGCAGTCTTACTCCCAGGTCCCACAGCAGCAGCAGTATCAGCAGGGCTATGCACAGCCGTCTTACCCTCAGGCACCTCAGCAGCAGCCTGCCCCGAGTCAGGGCAGTCAGGCTAGTCAGAGTTCACGCACTAGAGGCCGGAGTGGACGCAGTGCTAGGGGACGTGGACAGGTCTATGCTTTTGCAGGAGGTCAGCTAGCTCTCGATGCCTCGACAGCTCTAGATGGTACGATCATTGTTTCTAATTCAGAGGCTAGAGTATTGTTTGACACAGGAGCTTCTCATTCTTTTATTGCCACGTGGTTTGCGGATTCTTTGGGATTAGAGTCCGAGTCCACGGGTAGCACGTATTGTTTCAGTTCTGCCCTTGGAATGGGGACAGCCACAGACAGGATCTTTCGCAAGTGTCAGCTGCTGGTCAACGAGGGGAAGTTACTAGCAGATCTTTACCCGTTAGACATTGATGGGTATGATTTGATACTTGGGATGGATTGGTTGGAAAAATACCGAGCTCTCATAGACTGTGAGAAGAGGACAGTCACAGTGAGGACTCCAGGCAAGGACAAGGTGATGGTGATCAGGATGGATGAGCGACTCACACAGCCGAGTCCACTCTTGCGACCATGTTTTCGTGGGAGGAGGACTTTGACTTGCTACAGCATTGTGAGATCGTCAAAGGAGAAGAATGGAGCTAGTGAGGACAGATATATTCCGGTTGTTGATGAGTATCCCGGAGTATTTCCTGAAGATTTACCAGGATTACCGCCACATCGGGAGGTAGAGTTTCAGATTGAGTTGGTTCCAGGAGCCACACCGATTTCGATTCCACCTTACCGTATGGCACCTGCTGAGTTGCAAGAGTTGAAGCTTCAGTTGGAGGATCTTATGAGCAAGGGTTTTATCAGATATAGCTCATCACCGTGGGGAGCACCGGTGTTGTTTGCCAGAAAACATGATGGGACCCTTCGACTCTGTATAGATTATCGGAAGTTGAACAGTGTCACTGTGAAGAACAAGTACCCACTTCCGAGGATTGATGATTTGTTTGATCAGCTTACAGGAGCTCAGTTCTTTTCCAAGATTGATCTGAGGTCCGGTTATCATCAGCTTCGGGTACGGGATAGTGACATAGAGAAGACAGCTTTCCGTACACGCTACGGGCATTTCGAGTTCCTCGTCATGTCGTTCGGGTTGACGAATGCACCCGCAGCTTTCATGGATCTCATGAACAGAGTCTTCCGACCATACCTGGATCAGTTTGTGATCATGTTCATCGACGACATCTTGGTCTACTCCAAGACCCAAGCAGAGCATGAGTATCACCTTCGCACCATTCTCCAGACTTTGTGGAATCACCAGCTTTTCGCCAAGAAGTCAAAGTGCGAGTTTTGGCTTTCAGAGGTGCAGTTTCTTGGGCATGTAGTCTCAGGTGCAGGCTTGTCAGTGGATCCTTCCAAGATCGAGGCAGTTTTAGATTGGGAACATCCTCGAAATGTCACAGAAGTGAGGAGTTTCCTTGGTTTAGCTGGATACTACCGTCGGTTTGTGCAGGACTTCTCAAAGATTGCCACGCCACTGACCAACTTGACAAAGAAAGGAGTCAAGTTTGAGTGGAGTGACGCATGTGAAGAGGCTTTTGCAGAGTTGAAGAACCGGTTGACCACAGCCCCAGTCCTCGTTCTCCCCAATGGTGTAGATCCGTACCAAGTGTATACGGACGCTTCAGGGACTGGTCTAGGTTGTGTACTGATGCAGAATGGTGGGGTAGTTTGTTATGGCTCTAGACAGTTGAATCCACATGAGAAGAACTATCCTACACATGATTTGGAGTTGGCAGCTGTTGTACATGCTCTGAAGATCTGGAGGTGTTATCTCTACGGAGCCACCTTTGAGATCTACACGGATCACAAGAGCCTACAGTACATCTTCACCCAGCGTGATCTTAATCTACGGCAACGGAGATGGATGGAGTATCTTACGGATTATGAGTTCACCCTACGATACCATCCAGGGAAAGCAAATGTTGTTGCCGATGCCTTGAGCAGGAAGCCGAGGTATGAGCTTGCAAGTATTTTCCTCTCTCGCATGGAAGCTTTGGAGACACTGGAGGATTATGATTTGGACGTACGGTTTGGGGATTCTCACGGATTCTTGGCCAGTGTGTCACTCAGGCCCCACATCCTACAGCAGGTGGGGGAGTATCAGTGGAATGACCCAGAGAGCCACTTGGTTCGAGCTCAGGTCTACTCAGGTGAAGCCGACAACAAGTGGAGTGTCAGCGATGATGGACTTATCAGGTACAAGGGACGTGCCTTTGTCCCCAGTGATGATTACATCCGGAAACTAGTGTTGGAGGAGTCACACCGGACTAGTTTCACCATGCATCCAGGAGCCACAAAGATGTATCAGGTTATGAAGCGCCAGTTTTGGTGGAAGGGCATGAAACAGAGCATTGGAGAGTATGTATCCAGATATGACGTGTGCAGGCAGGTAAAGGCAGAGAACAGACATCCAGCAGGACTTCTTGAGCCTTTGGCAGTTCCACAGTGGAAGTGGGACCACATCACCATGGATTTCGTCACTGGCCTACCCCGTTCACGGGAAGGTCATGATGGGATTTGGGTGATAGTTGACAGGTTGACGAAATCTGCACACTTTCTACCTGTCAAGATGAGCTCACGTACTCAGTACTTTGCAGATCTGTACATTAGTGAGGTGATCAGACTTCATGGGATACCGAAGAGCATCATCTCAGACCGTGACCCACGTTTTACTTCCAAGCTTTGGAGGTCATTACAGAAAGAGTTGGGTACCGAGTTGCATTTGAGTTCAGCTTATCATCCACAGACAGATGGACAGTCCGAGCGTACGATCCGTACCTTGGAGGACATGCTTCGATCCTGCATAGTTGATTTTGGTGAAAAGTGGCATGAGTGCCTATCTCTTGCAGAGTTTGCCTACAACAATAGCTACCACCGCAGCATTGGTATGGCTCCATTTGAGGCATTGTATGGTCGACCATGTAGATCACCTACATGTTGGTTGGACAGAGAGGACCGGGTTCTACTTGGTCCAGATGTGATACAGGAGACTTCAGAGAAGCTTCAGATTGTCCAGGAGAGGCTTAGAGCAGCCCAGAGCAGGAGCAAGTCGTATGCAGATACACGTCGAACACCCCTTGAGTTTGCAGTGGGAGACTTTGTGTACTTGAAAGTCAGTCCCCGCAAGGGAGTTAGACGATTTGGGGTTAAGGGGAAGTTGGCCCCAAGGTTTGTAGGGCCCTTCCAGATAGCCCAGAGTGTTGGATCAGTTGCATACCGTATTCACCTGCCACCACGACTGCAGCATATACATGACGTGTTCCACGTCTCACAGTTACGGAAGAGCCCACCGGGTGCCCCACAGAATGTTATTTGGACTGATGTACAGCTACGCAGCGATGCTTCGTACGAGGAGAGACCGTACCGCATCTTGGATCGTGATGTAAGGAAGCTCAGGAACCGAGAGGTTCCAGTGGTGAAAGTTCAGTGGGATCACCATAGTGAGGAAGAGGCCACTTGGGAGCTTGAGTCAGTCATGCAGCAGGCTCACCCACACCTCTTCTGATGTCAGGTAAATTTCGAGGACGAAATTCAATTTAAGGGGGGTAGAGTGTGAGACCCCGAAATTTTAATTTAATTTTCCGACACATTTAGGGTTTAATTCCGATTACTTTTCAGTACGTCGTCATTTCGTCTAACGTTTTTACGTTAAGACACGCGTCGCCACATGCGTGAAAGTATTTACGGAATATTTTCCGGCACTTCACGTATTTTTCGTACGACTTTTACGTTTAAATTTGACGTTCGGTTATTTGAAATGAATTTTCGAAAATGGTTTTGGTTTTGAAATTATTTTGGGTTTGGGATCGAATCGTGGCCGTTGATTCGATGGACGAATCGTGGCCACTCCTTTTTCTTTAAAAACCCTACCTCTTTTCCCTTCTCCCTCACCTCTCCTTTCTATTTCTTCACTTTCCTTTTTCTCCACTTTCCCATTCTGTTCCTCCTTCCTTTTCGAGCGAAACCACTCTCCTCTCTCTCTCTCTACAGCTCTCGACCCAGCCACCACCAGGCGCACCGCCCCGGCGCGCGTCGTGTCTCACCACCCATCCCATCAGCCTCGTCTCACCCCGGCGACCTCAACCAGACCACCGGTGAAGCCAGCGCCGCCACCAGCGCCGCCCAGCAGCGAGGGGAAAGAGGGAGATCACTGTGCAGACGAGATCGAGTCAGACCAGCCCATTTTAGGAGCCAGGGACCTCCCAGGCGCCACCAGGAGCCGCCCAGGAGCAAGGAGGAGGAAGGAGGAGCCCAGTGGAGCTCCGCCGGAGGTGTTTCGCCGGAAAACACAGTGGAAGCTTCAAGGGTATGAAAACTCGATCTTTCTTGATGTTTGAGATGTTGTTGGATAGCCTAGGATGTGTAGAAGATGTTAGGAGTACTCAGGGGACTCGATTTGGCCGGAAAAGCTTCGAAATCCGGCCAAAACAGTGGTTAGAACCGGCACGGTAAAAACCCTGGTTTTTACCGTGTCAGTTTTACTTTTTACTTTAACCCAGGGGCAGAGTTACCATTTTGCCCCTAACTGTTTAAGTTATTTACGGTTACTGTTTTTACTATTCACTTTTACTGTTTACTGTTTACTTTTACTGTTTACTTTTTACTGTTGACTTTGACCGGTTGACTATTTGACTTTGACTTTTTGACTATGACCGGTTGACTTTTTGACCGTTGACTTTACTGTTGACCGTTGACTTTTACTATTCCAAAGTTGACTTTTCTTTTATGCCGTAGAACACCTATTTTACGTTTTCGAACACTACGGTTAAACGTTTTAAAGACTTTTAGCTTGTAAACGTGGCAAAAACGACGTAAGTACTGAATAAGAAACAATTCCGACTTCTCACCGGTTCGAGAATCGGAGTGTCAAACAAGTCAAACCCTAATGTCAGAAAGATAAACAAAGAGTGTTTATCGAGTCTTAGTCGTAGATGATAGACCTCGAATTACTTATACCTGACTATCACTGTTGTCTCACCCACAGACTCAGGAGCTCGTCTACACAGACTTCAGGAGGACCCGGGATTGGAGCGCAGCCAGCTGTACCATCATACCAGGTAGGGGGAGCACGCCCATTGGGTGAGCCGAAACCCTCTTGGGTCGGCGGCTCTTTTACTTTTACGTACTAAATAAAGATGCATTGTTTTAAAGCTTGACCACATGCTTCTTATAGCACTTGGTGTGTGTGTGTGTGTGAGTTTTGGATCGAAAAGTAGTACCGTCGTCCTGATTTCCGGTGCTTGGCCTGAGAGCGACGAGACCTAGTATTCTAGCACTCCTACGGTGTCGATGACCGTTAACCTCCGGAGGGGCTATGCCCTGTTTATTTTCATTCATATATCCCGCTTACGCTCGTCTCGAACAGAGTAAAACGTGACGTAAGTGTGGCCTGCTATTTGTTGGGCGTTAGCTGGAAATGGACGCTCTCGCTATTCTGCGCACTCGGGCGCTTAGATAGTTGGCCCCGGTTTGCAGTAAAGACAAACCCGGGATTCGGCCGCTCAGATCCAGAGAGTTCTTTCATATGTGGTCACATGATTTACCGAGCTTTGTGTGCGTGCCGTGCATTTACATTTCCACATGCTCTTTCGTACTTACGAGTACATATACATATATAAGAAATGTTTTCTCATGGGTTTTAAACCCCGACTTGGATGGCTTTGGCCCCATTTGGGTTAGCGAGGACGAGTTGCTCACCTCTACATCTTTTTCAGGTCTACAGCACCCGACACTAGAGGAGCTGGACTAGGCCGCGGAGCGTCGGTTATCGTGCACTTCACTTTTCGAGGACTCCCATTCTGGTGTGGTTTTCATGTATCCTGATTTCCGTATCTTTATTATTGTTGTCTGTTGGATACTCTGAGACATTTATTCGGGCCCAGTGTACCGAGACTTTTTCATGTACTATTTCTGTCTCGGGTATTTTCTATTATCTTCCGCTTGTAAAACATTTGTGTGCTACTCTGATCATTTATAATTCAGTATTTGACATTCATATTATTATTCATTTGTTGTATGTTTCATTCATAGCCTTGTGGTTTCGGTCCGGTGAGTCATCAATACGTCGAAAGACGTATTGATTACTTGCTAGATCGGGATTACGGCGGTTACCGTCGTGTTCCGGGACCGAGAATAGTCCCCGGGATGCGACACCTAGGCGGTCCAAGGGTTGGGCTAGAAAGCCGAGGAAAGAGAGGAAGAGAAAGATGGGCGTCCGCCGGCGCCGGGTGGAAGACAGTGGTGGTCGAGAGAGAGGGAGAGAGAGAACTCGGGTCAAACCTCTCTCTTCCTTTTATAGAGAAACCAATGGTCCACATCAAATCTTAAATCGATCCAACGGCCCGGATTTGAATAACAAAAGTTACCTTGAGCGGTAAATAGTTATTTTATCATTTACTATTTACCGCTTAATAACTATACATTTTCTCGAATAACTTTCGCATACAAACTCCGATTAAGTCATAGGACATACCCACGAGTTCGTATTAATGTCCTCTACAACTTTTTCGAAGTAAGTTTCTCCAAATTCCAGACTTATCGCAAAGTCATCTTTTTACTGTAAAGTAATTAACATTTATTACTTCCGTAAATTGGATAAATTCATAATAAACAGCTTATAGCTCTGAAAAATATTTCGGACATACCGGAGGACTCGTATTAACATAATCTACCCCTCAGGACATTAATTCTATTTTTCCCTAAAACCGTTAATATCCCGATAATAAAATAGAATATTAATTCGGGGAAATTTACAGCGCGGTTACAACCCTCTATAACCTGCCTAATCTCGGTAAAAAGGTAAATTTCAGGATGGGGTGTTACAAGATTAATGGTCCAATCGATTCAATTTGAGTATTTGTTCTTGTACGTTTTTCTTATTTTTCTTGATCTTATTGGAATTGAAATTGACTTGAACGTCAAAGTGTGTTTTTGTTTTATAGGTATCTTTTGCCCCATCATCGATCGCCATTGAATGCGTCTAAAACTTCACAAGAATCAAATGAACGAGATTTTTGTTGGTAACCCTCTCCTGAATTTTTTAGCAACAACATATTTTAACAAAGAAAATAATCAAAACAGTCTCAACGGCATAACACCTTCTTGTCTGTCACTGGAAATGGATCGGAGGCACAACAAAGGCACCAATCATTTTAGTAAATATTGTTTCATAAGATTCTTTGTTGGGGTAGTCACAAATATGCATACACTGCCAAACATAAGTAACATCATTTATGTAGCCCACAAGCCATAACGAAACTCGACCACGACATATATCACAAAGCCTATCATATAAGCTAAGCAATGACGGCCAGAAGTCACTGATCAAACATCGGGAAGTCACATTACCGGCCTCACTAACATACCCTCACGAAACTCATTTTAGACATCTAGTCCCACATCGAAAACATGTAAAAGGATGGAGCATCCTTCTTCAATATAAAGGAGACTCCCTTCCTTCTTATTAGACATATGCTAACTATTGCTATTCTTGTAAGTCGTCATTTTAGCATCCAAGACTGGTACATGTTAAGTGGACGTAACCTTGCTCATCGAAGGTAAGGTCAATCACTATAGATTTTGTCTTCATTTCTTCATTAAGCACATATCACATATCGTCATCACACACACTCATACACATCACTATAACAACCGGTTATAACAATTGACACCATCTATGGAAAGGTGATACAACGGGCTTCGTTTCTAACAAGGAGCTAAGTCTTCTTAAACATTTTTCTCCAATTTTCTAAGCAACTATTTGTGCCAGGGCCCATTAACGCCATTCCCCTAAGCGGCGTTTTAAAAAAAAATCACGAGCTTCTCCTATATATACATGTACATCATTCTTAAATTACATATATAGCGGAATACATATCCACTGTTCCAAATTACATGCACAACAAAAACTTAGGTTGTTCAGTTTACGTGTAAGTAAGAGCGGATTAAAAGCAAATGATCGGCCTTCAGCTTTTGTGAAGAGTTTACAAGCGGGCAACATTGCTACTTGGTAACTCCCAACACTCCGCCGTCAGGAAGAGTTTGCTAGTAGGTACGACAACAAGCAATCCGCCTTCGCTGTTCAACATACAGCGACACTACTACAAAACATTAGCAGACAACACTCATCAGACAACCTTTAAGGGTTCTCTATTTGTCTGATGAAGTGAACTGATATACAACGCAAAGTTATAAAGTTTTGTTGTCTGATGACACAAAATTGACCAAATTGAAGAGGCTATATTTCAAGAGTTCAAAACACAACAATGATGCTAATTTTCTATTATATGATTTATGAAAATTTTGGCGGAAGGATTCCCCCCATCACCAAACTGAAAGTCGAGCAAGATGCAAAATGTTTGGACAACAAACTTTTATTTATTTGTTGTATGATGTTGTTACAATTTATACTAGACAATACTTAATGCAAGTTTAGAAAATATATACAACAGTTTAAAACATTCTGCTGTGTGAATAAAAAATCTGGTGGCATACCAATGTCATTTTGGCTCTAAAATTTGCCTCCATTGATTTAGTGTGCTATACCAAAATGGTTTTGACTCTAAAATTTGCCTTCAATACTGATTTGATGCGCCATTGTTTTGGGTCCAAACTTATGCTTTTGCTTCTCAAAGGTAATCTCTTCTATATTCTCTCAATTTTGAAGCCTTTTAGGCCTTGTCTTTCAGTTTTAGATCTAATCCATTATCCTTATTCATTTTTCTGGGTTTCTGATGACGAGGATAAGCTTGGAACGTCATTGCAGCATGGTGAAGGGACTCTAGACGCTCTTAGACCCAGTAGCTGCATGGTGAAGCTTGGGGAGCTCGATCATGGTGGAGAGAACAGATGGTGGTGATGCCTCGAGATTGCGATTAAGCTGGTTATATTGCGATTAAACTTTTCTGATTGATCAAGCAATAGAATGTTTAGTACAATGATAGATTGATGATCGAGGAAGATGATATTGCAAACGAGGACAAAGAACTTACTATTTCCTTTATTGATTTTTTTGTGTTTTTGAATTGGATTTGATGTAGGTGTTAGATTCAGAAGTAAAAAGCCCATTTATAGAAAAGCAAGTGGACCGATGCCTGCTGTCAAGAAGGTCAGAGGACGCTTGGAGAGTCAAAAGCGCTCGCGAGGAGCACAGTAATAAAGCACGCTCGCGAAGGGGGATAGTTTGTTCGCTGAGGGAAACGCGCTCGCGAAGCGGGGTGTGTGTTAACAAAATACGTTCGCGGGTGGAAAAGCGTTCGCGAGAGTATTATAAGAAACGAAACACGTGGCTACAAGATGTTAAGTTACCAACAGAATAGTGTTGGGCTTATAGGATTGGGCTTTAAGGATTTGTCTTGCATTACAAGAAGGATTATTTGATGCCATGCCTTAATTCGCAAGTAAATATCTACCCTAGTATTCACTATATAAAGGGGTTGAGATACAAGAGAAAGACAACTACATCTATCAACAAACAGACAACAACTTCGCCACGCGAAAGTCTTCAAGCCTCTCCGGAGCAACCAAGCCTGATCCGTCAGCAACCGTAGCCTGATCCGTCAAGCTGCACAAGGGACTTAATCCGTTAAGTCTGACAGGTTTCAATCCGTTGAAATCTCTCTACTCCTCTGTTCAATCCGTTGAGCAGTTTTACTCCCGCAACCAGTTCTGGAGAATCCGTTCGCCAGTTCATATCCTGCATATCTTGATATCCGCTGCTTAGTTTCGTTGCATACTAAGTAAGATTCGGCCATCCGCAAAGGTTGGAGAAAAATCCTAGAGGGACTTTTCCCTTGTAGGTCTATAAAGAGAACCCAGCACAGAGGAAGAAGATCGGCGTCTGTCACGGTCGCTGTGAGAAGAAGTCAGAAGAGGGACGCGAGCAGCATCCAACTTCAAGGTTGTACCTGACCCAAAGGTACTGGCACGCCTAGCACAAATTTACAAGCCGGTTGTTTGAAGGACTGCAAATTCTAAACCAAACATCTGGCACGCCCGGTGGGACAGTGTCAAGATTACAGGCTTCGGCGAGTATCAAAAGGAATATCCTTCTTGTTCCAAACCGGAACACGTAATCGCAAAGCCACATAACTCGGCTTATTGTAGGAGGCTATCTACAGAACAAGCCATTAGCAAGTTTGGTGCCATGGCTAACGAAGGTCAGTCACAAAACCTTGCTGAGCATGTAGGAGCATTGAGCTCATCATTGGATAACCTGACTAAAGGTTTCCAGGAGGTCCGCGATCGAGCCCGGCAGCAGGACAAAAAGGCCGAGATTCAGGACCTAAGGTATACAGACCTAGCAACTAAGATGAACGAGAATCAGCAAGCGCTGAATAAGAGGATGGATATGTTCATGGAGACTTTAAATGCCATGAGAACTGAACAGCTTATCCGCCAACAGCCTCCAGAAGAAGAGTTGCTAGAAGAGATAGATCACCAGGTGGATAGAAGAACCGTGCACCGAGAGGGATTTGGCCCACTTCGTGTGGGTGATGACCAATTAGCGGTGCACAATAATCAGAACCCTGGAGGGGCTAGAGGACGACAGAGAGCTCCAAGGCAGCAACCACGTCGTTCGCCTACGCCTATTCAGAGGAGGCCTCAGCTGGACTGGGATGCAGTCCAGAATATGATACAGGAAGCAATAAGGGCAACTCCCATTGTTACTGTGAACACTGCATACGCACATCCGTATCCAGAATGGGTGGCTGAAAGCCCATGGCCAGAACATTATCGACAGATAAGATTCACTTCGTTCTCAGGAGAAGGATCTGAAGACGCAGCCACCCACATCGCAAGATTCACAGGCGAGTGTGGACCATATGGTGCGGACACTGTTTTTAAGTTACGCACGTTCGGGGCCTCATTGTCGGGGTCAGCACTGACATGGTACACCAAGTTGATACTAAGATCAGTCCCTGACTGGAACGTGATGGAAACCATGTTTAGAACCACATTTGGAACTGTGGAACCAGAGGTTGACTTGTCTTCTTTGACAGCTATGTATCAGCAACCTATGGAGTCATCTGTAGAGTTCCTCAAGAGGTTCAAGATTCAGCAGGCCAAGTGCAAAACTCCAATCCCAGAGCCTGACCTGATCAAAATTGTGATCCGAGGATTGGAGAAGAGGCAGAGAGCAAAACACCACGATGGAGTGTTCTCTAGCATGGCTGACCTAATGAACAGGGTTGGCAGTTACCAGTACTTCCTGAATGAGCTAGACGAGGAAGCCAACAATTCCAGGAACAACTTGGCTCTCATCCCAGGAACGCTGAGGCCCAGAATGCCTCCAGCAAGGCATAAGACAGTAGGGGCAATATATTCCCATATGGATCCCTACTATTCGGCTCCACAAGCTATGCCCTATGCAGACCCATACATGATGGGATATGAGGAAGAAGTGGCAGCAGTGGAACTAGCTGGTAGGCAGCCTATCAAGTCCCAGGTGTTGAAGATGTCCAAGGAGCCATTAAAAATTTCGTTCGCCGCGTTTGCCAAGCCGGAGTACGAATCTTATACATATAATGCACACAAGGCACCAGAGATTTTGGAGGATTTGACGGCATTGGGGAAGGTAAGGAATGACTTTGGATCTTCCCCTACCCAGGAGCAGCTCAAGGGAAAAAAGTACTGCAGGTTCCATAATCTCTGGAACCATAACACATCAGAGTGCATTCGCTTGAAGGACACTATCCAGACTTGGATCAACGAAGGAAAGCTCGGAGCGAATGAAGAAAAGACTGCAGCTTGGGTGGACATCGATCCTTTTCCCACAATCAATATGGTTGACTTAGTGCCGTGTGAGGGAAAGAAGGAGAAGCCACTGCCAGCAAGGCCAAAGTTCAAAGAGTACACTTACGATGCTAGTAGGGCTCATGTTATCCTGAACAAGCTGATCATGGCCAACGAGGTGGCCATCCCATGGGGAGTCTACCCCCCAGAAGAAGCAATAGCTGGTAAGACCTATTGTAAGTTTTATAACTTGTGGACTCACAAGACTTCTCAGTGCATGCCGCTCAAAGATCAGATACAACAATGGGTCAATGAGGGGTCAATCACCTTTTGTGATCCAGCGGTAGCAGATGTGGCTGTAGTTGATTTGGTTCGGGGTAACAGAAAACTGACGCTTGACCTGAGTACTATAGATGGAGAAACAGAAGTTGTCAAGCGGAAAGAATCAAGAACAGGCGCATCCACAGTCATGTTGTGTGCCAGGTGCAAGACTGAATGTGACATTGTTAAAGAATCACAACAGGAGAGAAGGAGTGTTGTTACTACACCCCCCGAAGCATATCAGCCACACAGTCCAAAGCAGATGAGAAGATCAGCAAGTCCTAGTCAGAGGGATTCCAACCTCTACTTGCGGTTACGCCAGGCGAGAATGGAGGGGAAGAAGCCAATGGTCTTACATACTGCCAGCTTCCAGGATGTAGTGAGCAAGCCTTACATACCGCCAGCTTCCAGGAACGTACTCAAGGACAACGTCTGGATGATCAGAGAAAGAGGAAAGGTGGTAGAAGCTACGCCTACTCAGACTAGGAACGTGCAGCGAAGATACGGCAAGACCAAGAGGCTTTTGGAAGCGTTGGATAAAGGTCTAGTCAGCCCAGACCAAATCAGAGAGACTCCGGAACAGTTAAGGCGAAAGCTGGATTTATTGTCAGCTAGACCTTATTGTCCTATCAGAAACGTTCGCGATACCCCCGAGACTTCTACCACGAAACATAGCGGACAGAAGAGAGTCTCGCGAGAAGAAAATAGCGGCGAACGAAAGTCTGTATGGTCAAGGGTTGGCGCCGACAAAAGTCAACATACGCGGGAATCAGTCTGGTCGCGTGTAGGTCAAAAGATGATGGGTAAAATATCTACTTCCACCTTTAATAAGACACCTGAGACGTCTCTGGCAAAAAGGGTTAGGATCTCAGAAGGTCCTAAGAACGAAGACATGAGGGAGACGTCGAAAACAAAGTTCGAATGGAGACCAAAAGCAGTTCAGCGTCAAGATCAGGGGTCTCGAGAAACAGATAAGGCTGAACCTATAACTGAGGTTGAGCAGCAGAAACCTGTTCCAGAGGTTTCTTTAGTAAAGCAGATGGCTGAAGCATTTGCCCGTGCAGAAGAGGAATCAAAAGTCGGTACACCGCACGTTACAGAAGACGATATGGAGGAAGACGAAGAAGAAACCGGGGGCATAGACGAAAGTTTGCCATGCAGCATGCTTTACGTGGAAAACGAGCATGGTGAGATGATCATAGACCAGTCTGAATCTGCTCAGGTTTACGTGACAACCGAAGCCGCGATAACAGCCCCAGAGGCAAACACTTATTGCAATATGGTGTATGTCTTACCTTCTATGTACGCATTGGATGAGCCAATTTCGTCTGAAGTTTTCCTCAACATGTCAGAAGGTGAAACTGGAGCGGAGTCATCTGTTCGCAGAGAAGAGCTTGCTGCAAGCGAAGATAAAGGAGACATGGACCCTGAGTTGAGAAAGAAATATGTTTTGTTCTCTAAGCCCACATTCGCCATGAGGAAACATTTGCGACCATTGTACGTGTCTGCTGACATGATGGACAAAAGGGTCAGTAAGATACTGGTGGATACAGGGGCTGCTGTAAGTGTCCTTACCGTACAGACCATGAATTACCTTCAGATTCCGAAGGAGAAGATTCTAGAAAGCAAGATGAAGGTAAAAAGTTTTGCCGGTAATATAGCTCAGACACTCGGAGTGGTGATACTGAAAATCAGGGTTGGCCCATCCGAGATGTATCAGACTTTCTTCGTGGCTGAGTGCACAGCTCCTTATACTATGATCTTGGGAAGAGATTGGCTACACCAGGCCGGGTGTGTTCCATCTTCTCTCCATCAAGAGCTTGCCATCTGGAACCCAGAGACCGACGAATCCGAAGTAATCAAGGCTGACCCTAGGCCATTTTCAGTAACAGCTTGCTTTGTTGAGGCAAGTTATTACAGTGAGGATACGAGGCATTTGAAAATCAGTGGTATTACAAAGAAAGGACATCCATATGGGGTGACCTCCACTGAGCTTACACAATGGGGATTGGCGCAGCTTCAAGCAGACGCCAGTAGACCAATCTCCATGATTTTACCCCAAAACAATCAATGAAGCCACAACTCAGCAAGGAGGAGTTGGAAGCCTACGCTTCCCTGCACCAGAGATTGTCTATTTTTAGACAGGAGCAAGAGGCTTACCAACAGGTGGCAGCAGTAGAATGCGTTAACGACGATGTTTTGGAATATGACGAAGAAGAGGAGGAGATTATCCAGGCAGCTCCGGCAGCCTTGGATGATACTCCACCTAAGGTCAAGGATCCAGTAGAGAAAGTCAACCTAGGGACCCTAGAGGAACCAATGGAGGTTGGAATAAGTATGTATTTGGAACCTGAACAAAAACAGAGGCTCATTGAGCTGCTTCACGAGTACAAGGATTGCTTCGCAGAGAAATACGAAGACATGCCTGGATTAGCACCAGAGTTAGTTTGTCACAAGCTACCAATCATGGACGGTTACAGGCCAGTCAGGCAAGAACCTAGGCGAATGCATGCCGATACAGCGGCTTCAGTAAAGGAAGAGGTGGAAAAGATGCTCAAGTCTGGAATTATTCGACCTGCAAAGTATGCCAAATGGTTATCTAACATAGTACCAGTCAGAAAGAAGAATGGTAAGATGAGGGTGTGCGTGGATTATAGAAACTTAAACACAGCCACACCTAAGGACGTGTATCCTATGCCAATGGCAGACATGTTAGTCGATGCAGTAGCAGGGCATGAGCTGTTGTCATTCATGGATGGGACCGCAGGATATCACCAGATTCCTGTGGAGGAAGAAGACAAGCACAAGACGGCCTTTAGATGTCCAGGTTTTACAGGAGCATTCGAATACCAAGGCATGCCTTTTGGGCTTAAGAATGCTGGTGCCACATATCAAAGGGCGATGAACCTTATCTTCCATGACATACTGGGGAAGATATTGGAGGTTTATATTGATGATGTGGTAGTGAAGTCCAAGATTAAGGCAGACCACACAGAGGATCTACGAAAGGTCTTCATAAGGATGTGAAAACATAAACTCAGGATGAACCCAGCTAAATGTGTCTTTGGGGTTCAGTCAGGCGATTTCCTAGGGTTTGTGGTTCATCAGCGTGGCATCGAGATTCCAGCAGACAAAATCAAGTCGGTAATAGAAGCTCCAGCTCCAACTAACAAGAAGGAATTACAGCAGTTATTGGGTAAGATTAACTTCTTGCGCAGATTCATCTCGAACTCGGCAGGAAAAATTCAACCCTTTACATCTCTGTTAAAGTTGAGGGCAGATACGGAATTTCGTTGGGAAGCGAGTCATCAGGAAGCGTTTGACAGGATAAAACAGTATCTAACTTCACCACCAGTTCTGATGCCTCCGCGGCCTGGTCACCCTTTGAAGCTCTACATTTCAGCATGTGAAACATCCATTGCTGCGCTTTTAGCACAAGATGAGCGCCAAGATAATGATAAAGTGGTTGAACATGCTGTGTATTACCTTAGCAGGACGTTGATAGATGCAGAAACCAGATATAGTGACATGGAACGGTTGTGCCTCGCGTTGTATTTTGCCGGTTGCAAGTTACGTCATTATATGTTATCTTTCACAACGGTAGTGGTGGCACAGACAGACTTGGTAAAATACATGTTAACCAGACCTATTCTCAGGGGTCGTATTTCGGATTTTTTGCTTCATCATCCAGTGGAACAAGATTTACAGTACAGAGAATTAGACGTGGTGGCCATTCTAATGCAGCCCTGGGAGCTATACTTTGATGGGAGCAGCACTGAGAGTTTATCCGGCGCTGGGATATCTCTGGTAAGTCCTCTGGGGGTTCGTCATGCGTATTCTTTCCAACTAGAGTGGAAATGCACCAACAATCAGGCGGAATATGAGGCACTCATAATCGGATTGGAAATGTTGCTCGCAATGGGGGCAAGGGCAACAGTGGTAAGTGTGTTCGGCGACTCTTTGCTGGTGATCAATCAGCTTAAGGGATCATATAAGTGTACAACCTTCACTTTGGTTCCATTTTGGGAAAGAGCTATAGAGCTGCTGGAGCAATTCAGTGATGTCACTCTAGATTACATCCCAAGGGCACACAACTTTGCTGCGAATGAGTTGGCACAAATTGCCACTGGCATAACTTTGGCTGATGGAGTCTGCGAGCGGATTTTGAAAGTTGAAAGGAGAACGTTACCTTCTTTCATGGTTCGGAGGGTAGACGCGGATGAATGGTATGTTGCTACAGTATAGGCTATCGATACAGATTGGCGTCAACCACTCATCGATTACTTGGATAATCCATCTACTCCAGTGAATAGACAAGTCAGATATTTTGCCACTAACTATGTGTTACGAGGTGGCGAACTCCTACGCAGAGGAGAGGATGGAGTTGATCTTAGGTGTATCTTTGGAAAGGAAGCCAAGCGAGTGATGAGGGAGGTACATTTAGGAGTTTGTGGTTCACATCAGGCTGGACCAAAGATGAGGTGGCTTATCCGTCGTTATGGTTACTTTTGGCCTTCGATCCTAAAAGATTGCATTGCCTTTGCTCAAGGATGTCAGGAGTGTCAAGCGCATGGACCAGTGCGGCATGTTCCAGATGTGCCCATGCAACCCATTATTAAACCTTGGCCAGCAAGAGGATGGGCGCTGGATTTCATAGGAATTATTCATCCAGCTTCGTCTCAACAGCATAAGTTCATCCTGTTGGCAACCGATTATTTTACAAAATGGGTGGAGGCTGTACCTTTAAAGGATGCATCTGCTCGTACAGTTTGCAGCTTCATCTTCAGCAACATCATTAGCAGGTATGGTATTCCAGAGTGTTTAGTCGCAGACAGGGGGGCAGCATTTCTAGCAAAGGAAACTGAAGACTTCATCGCGGACTATGGGATCAAGTTTCTTCATTCCACACCATATTATGCTCAGGCGAATGGACAAGCTGAGGCTAGCAACAAAGTCATAATCAATATCCTGCGAAAGATGTTGATTGATAATCCTAGAGATTGGCATAATGAGCTTGATCATACTCTGTGGGCGTATCGAACATCTAAGCGGTCACCTACAGGAACCACACCCTATGCCTTGATGTTTGGGCATGATGCAGTTTTACCCATGGAGATAAATGTTAATTCCTTAAGGGTTCGCGAACAACATCAGTTAGTAGGGGAGGATTATGTTCAAGCCATGTTTCAAGAGCATGAACAGCTGGATACTACTCGTTTGGAAGCCTTAGATCATATAATGGTTGAGAAGAAACGAGTTGCTCGCGCATATGATGCCAGGACACGTGGCAGAAGTTTTGGAGTTGGCGACTTAGTTTGGAAAGCAGTACTTCCCTTTGGCAAACATGTTCGCGGCAGGGGTAAGTGGTCTCCTACGTGGCAGGGGCCTTTTGTGATTGACCAGATCGTGGGTAAAGGTGCTTACTATTTGCGAGATTTGGATGGAGAAGTCCATAATAACCCTATTAATGGCAGGCATCTGAAACAGTATTTTCCAAGTGTTTGGGCTTCTGACGATCCTTTACCGCCACAGACCACAGAACAGCCTGTTTCCCAGCAGGGGGGCAGAGTTTAGAACCTTAGGGTTTTGTTCGCAGAGCCGGGGTCTTGTCAGTTTCATTCATGTTGCTCAACGCTTAACCTGTTTGGGGTTTTGGCTTTTTGTGCACCTGATAAAACTGGGGGGGCACCATAGTTATACAGAAACCAGTTAATGTGGTTTTTTCAAATTTTTTGATATTTTTGGAAACAAGTTGTGTTCTCCAAGCCTTGATTTATTTTGAACCAACACCTGTGGTTTACACATTGAACATAAACAATTTGTGTTTATTGCATAATATTCATGAATACATTTGTTTTCAACAAATACAGTGTTGAACAAGAACTGATTGCAACCAATACAGTGTTGAACAAGAACAGAGCTGCTTGAAGAAAGATCTATTACAACTCCTTTCATAGAGTCTCTCTTCAAACTGTTACAGTTTTCGTTTCATCCTCCACCTTGCGCGGCCAGCATGTTGAAAGTGAGCCGACGGGGGTGGAGTAGAAGCAACTTGATCTGACCTGGCGCGGAAGAGGCTCGACGGAGGAATCCTGTCGGCACAGAAGCCTTCTTCGGTCCAATACCAGAAGTCAATCCCCTCACCAAGTGGAATTTGGTTCCAGTGGTGCACTTTGAGGCGACTTCAGGGCTAGGCGCATCAGATCTTATTCCTGAGGTTAGGTTGTGAAGCCTACCCAGGATTTGAGGTTTGGTTGTGAAGCCTAAAGGACGGGAAGGTTGAAGAAAGAGGTCTGGAGGAACTGCTTTGAGACTGAAAGGAGAATACATGTTCTTGGTTGCTGAAGGCGATGAGAAGAGTTGATCACTATTTATAGGCGAAACGCTAGGTTTTCACCAAAGGGAACTGAAAGGTTTGCTATTCATTCATTGGCCAAGCATTTATCACGCGTGCTGCGTTAGTTGAATGCGGTAAATGTGCAAGTTAATGGTGCAACGTTGCAGTTAAAGCGTGGAACAGTTCTCGGAGATCGAAGATATGGAATTAATCATAAGAACTCTTTGCATTCAAAGTTGTACTCGCGAGCGAAGTGGATACATATAGCCAGTTAAATAAATTTACTAATGTGTTTGATATTCGCTAAAGCAGTATCAAGGGCGTTTTGGACATTCTCTTCGTTGATCAGGGAATCTTCGATCCTGTCGTCCACCTGGTTAATCATCTGTTGAAGAGTCTGGTAGGAATTCTTCTCTTGCTCCAAGAATTCTAAGTTGTTTTGGGCTTCCTCTTTGGCAATTGCTAGCTGGGCCTCATTTCAGCTTTTTGACGTTTGAGCTCAGCAATTCGGTTAGGAAGCAAATGGGTCGAGTTATGGACAAGTCTAGTAAGACTGGCGGCTTTGGCAACCCGTTCAGCTTGGAATTTCTCTTTTTGCTGATGATACTGAGGGGCCTCCAATCGTGTGGCTTTGGCACGCTCAGATAAGGTTGCAGCACTGGTTACGAATTCCCATAGACGCCGCAATTTCTTCAAGAGCCTTTCGTCAGCGTGAACTCGAAGGATACGAATGGCATCTTCAACTTGGATCCTAGTATGTGGGTGGAGAAGATCCTCGTGCTCCAGGTTGCGAAGGAATAATGTCGCATCAGCAATGGAGTGGTTTGCTTGAAAAGGATCCAGCATTAGTTGGACTTGCTCGATGAGGGAAGGCGTAGCATGATCAGAAGAGGAGGTTATTGGAAGGTTCTCCTGAATCTGGCAAGTGAAGAAACAGTTAGTGTTTGTAAGAATACAAACAAAAGCTGTAGAATAAAAATTGTTACCTTTGGGTTAGTTTCAGTTGGGATCACCGGTTGAAGCACTGGTTGAGCGATATCGTTCGCGCGATCGTCATTCGCGGTAGCAGTTTCGTTCGCGAGAGAGACTGCATTCGCTGGAGGAATTTCGTTCGCGAGAATATCAGCCACTATTCTCTGCGGCGAACAGGAAATTGTCTCGCGGAGGTTTGTTTCGTTCGCAGCAACAGTTTGGATAGGGACGAGCTTAGGGCTTTCACTGAAGATTTCTCCCATCATAGTATCCAGGACCGGAGAAGCAACTGACTCGGAGGAAGAGCTAACTTCAAATACAGGAATTGGTCCCTGAAACGTCAGAAGCATAATTGAGCTCAAGTTCGTTGAGATATTTCCAATTGAGTAGATTATCGAAACAATACCTCTTGATTTGCTTCAGCAGGAGTCTCAGTGTCCAAGTTGGTTAAAGGGGGAGCTGCCTCCTGGGCCTCGGCAGAGGTCGCTTCAGCCAGAACGGATAGGTTAGGAGCACCAGAAACAGCAGGATGTTGACTGCATTCTTCGGGGAATCGCGCGGCTTCTGGACAAGACTGCATAGGCTGATCCACCTATAAAGCAATTATATGATTAGTTGACTTGGCTACATAAGCATACGAGTTTTTCTAATTAAATGAACCCATACCTGGGGTTGAGAAACGGTCTCTTCTGTAGGAGGACTTGGTTTGAGCCTCTTGAGAGGGCGACCTCCATTCTTGTTCGCGCATTTCTTGGTTCTTTGAAGACGCTGCAAAAAAAGAAGATGGTCAGAATAAGGGAAACAGATCAGAAAGTTGATTATTGCAGTTAAGGAGTTTTAAATACCTGGGGGCAGGGAGCACTTCTGTTCGCGCCTCAGGAGCCAAGGAAGATTTAACGCTTTGGTGAGGGCCTTCGATAGCAAACACAACCAAATCTTCAGCATGGCGGAAGTGTTTCTGATATGGCTGAAAAATCTTTCTAAACACAGATAGGTGATCTGGGTTTCATCTACCCTCGTTGATTGAAGTCCACCACCTAGTGAACTCATTATTAGCCGCGAAGCTCAGACGTACTCCACCATGGGGATAGGTGTTAACAGGCTGAATGATGTCCTTGAAGCAGGAGGGAATGGATTCAGGATCAGTTCCAGCGTTATAGGTTTCTCGCCACGAAGTGAAATGGTTGCGGCTAGCCAGTGGGGGATATGGAATTCTTTGGCACATTCCAAATTGCCTGGCGAAGAAGTTGGGGGCATAGATTTCTACTCCGGCTCTGCCTGGAAGTTTGAGGTCGCGATTGGAAAGGAGGCGTAGAAAGAAAAAGAGCTGCAGGACGTTGTGGCGATTACTAAAAATAAAACCTTCATTTACAAGAGAAGGGTATGTTCGTCTGCAGACAATGGTAATAGAATCTGAAGGCAGGTTTTCCATACTATACAGGTAGTGGAAACAACGCGAATAGCTAATGGCTGGAGGATGTGGGGCGGACACGATGGTTTGGCCTAAAACCTTATCTTTCAGAAAGCTTGTGATAAAAGAAGAACGGAAAACAAGAAAGTAGGTTTGAAGCCACAAGTCTAAAATCCAAAGAGGACCGCTAACAGATCTGTGTTTGAAGGGTTCTAAGGATAGAAAGTGTAGCGCCCTATATAGTAATCCAGTGGCTAGCTCTAAGAGGTTGAGAGGGATACAATTGTAAAGCAGCTCAGCCGTTCTGGCCCAGGCGAAGGTGGGTTTGTTGGTGGCGCTGCATTCAACATATTTGAGTAGCCAGAATTCCAGGAATGCTAGGCCACTTAGATCATCATCAGTGCTCCCATAGTGACTGACCCACGCGGTGTATGAGTTGGGGCGAGGCTGATCAGAGGGGATTTGATGTTCCAAAGCAAGGTCGTTGAGAGGGCTTGGTGCGTTGGAAAATGGAAACCCGGTAATGGTATATACATCCAGCAGAGTAATACCCATTGGACCTGCGGGAAGATGGAAGGTGTTTGAAGAAGTGTCCCAGAAACAGACTGCTGCTGTCAGGGGAGCTCTGTTGCAGCCAGTCTTCAGGGAGAAGCCGAGGTCAATGGGATCGGCGATTCCAACGGCTTGCCATCGTTCAAGGTCTTTACTGCGGCGTTGTTGGTACCATTGAATCTCGGCGTCATTGGTGTTCGGCCATTGCCCAAATCTGGTCTGGGCATCTGATTTCTGCCAGTCGACGAAGGAAGCATCTTCTTTGCGGAAAACTAAAGGGGGAATTCGGGATGCATGTTGACGATAAGGTTTTTGAAATTGGCTTGGGAAGAAATCGACCCACGGACCCATGTCGCAGGAATTGTCAGGCTTAACTTTCAACCAAGAGCCTTTTTGTTTTGGAGCAGGTCGGAAATCAGCCATGGCCTGGATGAAGTCTAGAGCTTCATGCTCAGAAGGGGTTCTGGGTGAGGTTTTCACAGCAGAGAAAGTATGTTTGGGTGCCATTGATTTGGAAGTAGGAGCGGCGGCGTTTTGTCTCAGTAAGGTTTGAAAAGAGTTGCAGAGGGCAATGATGGTTGAGTGTTCTGAGGAGTTCGATAATGAAAGGACGTTTGCTTTTGTTTAAATCAATGCCAAGGTATAACTCTTTTCGATTTTCGCAAACGGGCTTAATCTCAAGAGCTGGGGGGCAATGTTAGATCCAGAAGTAAAAAGCCCATTTATAGAAAAGCAAGTGGACCGATGCCTGCGGTCAAGAAGGTCAGAGGACGCTTGGAGAGTCAAAAGCGCTCGCGAGGAGCACAGTAATAAAGCACGCTCGCGAAGGGGGATAGTTTGTTCGCTGAGGGAAACGCGCTCGCGAAGCGGGGTGTGTGTTAACAAAATACGTTCGCGGGTGGAAAAGCGTTCGCGAGAGTATTATAAGAAACGAAACACGTGGCTACAAGATGTTAAGTTACCAACAGAATAGTGTTGGGTTTATAGGATTGGGCTTTAAGGGTTTGTCTTGCATTACAAGAAGGATTATTTGATACCATGCCTTGATTCGCAAGTAAATATCTACCCTAGTATTCACTATATAAAGGGGTTGAGATACAAGAGAAAGACAACTACATCTATCAACAAACAGACAACAACTTCGCCACACGAAAGTCTTCAAGCCTCTCCGGAGCAACCAAGCCTGATCCGTCAGCAACCGTAGCCTGATCCGTCAAGCTGCACAAGGGACTTAATCCGTTAAGTCTGACAGGTTTCAATCCGTTGAAATCTCTCTACTCCCCTGTTCAATCCGTTGAGCAGTTTTACTCCCGCAACCAGTTCTGGAGAATCCGTTCGCCAGTTCATATCCTGCATATCTTGATACCCGCTGCTTAGTTTCGTTGCATACTAAGTAAGATTCGGTCATCCGCAAAGGTTGGAGAAAAATCCTAGAGGGACTTTTCCCTTGTAGGTCTATAAAGAGAACCCAGCACAGAGGAAGAAGATCGGCGTCTGTCACGGTCGCTGTGAGAAGAAGTCAGAAGAGGGACGCGAGCAGCATCCAACTTCAAGGTTGTACCTGACTCAAAGGTACTGGCACGCCTAGCACAAATTTACAAGCCGGTTGTTTGAAGGACTGCAAATTCTAAACCAAACAGTAGGTACGAATATTCAGACGAATAAAGAGGTTGTGATTCAACTGGTGAGTGTTGTTAATTGAGCTTTTGGTGTTAATGAGAGAGAGTAGTAGTGTGACTGGATAAAGATTGGCTAATTCATCCAAAATCCTTGCTTTCTTGTGACTGGATAATGAGGGGCAAGAAATGCTGTATCTGCCTATTGTTTGTTCATTTTGATTTCAGTGGTTTCTTTCATTCAAACATGTTGAGATGCATCACAAACTGCATGATATTTTGGTTAGTTAGTAGCACTGAAAATGTGATCTAGATGGATAACCTGAGATTTTAGGTGCTATGTTCTTTAGACATAATATTAAACTGAAGTATGTTCTTATGCAAAAGTGGTGGCTTTGTGATTTATGTGCTTATAGATAGGAAATTTGATTTGTACGTGGACTTTTACTTAATTGCAGGGATGTGTACACTGAAGATAATTTGGATGTGGTAAGGAATGAGTGGGCTAAGTTTATAACCCGTGGGAGATCTAAACTGATTTATTACTTGTTTTGTACCTTTGCAGAGTTTATAAATCTCATTTCACCAGTCAAATGAAATTTGTAGCAGAGAGGAGAAAAGAACAATAGCTCATGAGCACGTGATCAAGGCTTTACAGGTTTTTGACCAACTCCCTCTATTTATTTCAGGAGTCGTCTGCAATGGTACGCCCTCCATTGTGGTCCGTCCCTCTTTCAATTCATGGTTTTAAGAAATGTGTGCAATTCTCATTCAACTCGTTAAAGAACAATGTGTTGTACAACTGATAAATAGTAGTTCCACATTAAGCTCAACACATAACAGACATTGATTGCTATCTAACTTTCATTACAAAAATTACACCACAATAAAACAAGAGTATTTGTTGTTTGACAAGAAAACACACAACGTGAGCTGCATATTTCTATTGTATGAAGCAAAATCACACGACAATAGTAGAAAAGTTTGGTTGTATGAGTTTCAAACACACAACATATAATATTTTGCTATCATTGTCTGATCAACCATGCTAATGACGAGCACGGTTGGTATGACTTCTATCTGCGCAGAGACTTATACAACGGAAGTATTCAATTGTTGAGCAAAATGTTATCACACAACATTTTCACACTTATCTAAAGATTCAATCAGGCAAGCCCGAGATATACAAAAAAAAATCTAGTCACACAACGGTGGAGCACTATTGTGTGTTGACAAATTTGTAGTAGTGTGACATCAGTCATCACTCTATCCACATTAGGAAGAAAAAACAATGGAACAAAGAGCGACATATGACGACAGAACACCAACAATGTCGAACAATTGACAGCGGGGATCAATGGCGACACTCAAACCCTTTAGCAGCGGTTTAAGCAAAATATGCCACTAAGGGCGTTATTCTCTACAACGATACGCCTCATCGCTTGTCGCCGACACCGCTTCACTCCATATAACGCCATCAGGGTAGCACCATCAGCTTGCGCACTCCATATAGCGCCATCAGCTTGTGCACTGCATATAGCTCCCTCATCTTGCGCTCTCAGCTTCAGCACCACGGACCCTTCGCACGCACCGGACAATGCTTTCAGAGAAACCTTTTATGTCTCGCCCCTTGGATTCCTTCATAACACCCCAACATGCACCTCTTTTAAATCCAATATGCCCATCGGCATTCCTCCACTTCTCGGCATAAGATGAGTGCAATACTATCTCTCAGGACACGCTCCTGCAAAAGAGCTACTATAACTATAATGCCATGCTATACTATGACTGTTGAGACACAAATATCCGACCATTCCCTAAACTACATAGCGGAACTCGAGAACTTGTACACGTTTGCATAGTTCACGATGTGTAAGTGTGAATTCACTTTAGCATTTTCAAAATCTAGGTACTACCTGAAACATGTGGCATGTATTCGCTCCACACACATTCTAAAGCCTGAGGACTGCCCGACACTTCAGAATTCCTCTTACAACACTGAAACACAGGGACATCCAGCACACATTACAAATTCTATTTATTTTACATTAGGGTTCACCGTTTCTTTTCTTAATCATGTTTTATAGTTAGGGTAACTGTGATAATTACCGGTTAGCCCTCAGCCCTAGATAATTACTCTTATCAGTCCCATGGCTGCTAGAGGACATGAAGTTGGTCAATTAGACAATATAATGGCTATTGTTAGCTTCAATGGTTTGGGTTCGGTTACTATACACATTTGTATGAAATGCATTAAGATCGTGAGCCCTCCAATCGTTGAACAATTCAAAATTCAAAACAATCGGATGACTCATAGCTTAATGGATGCTATACACATATGCAGAGTAGAAAAAATTATTGGTTCTAACAGTTTTGATATTTGACAGTGCCTAGCTACTACTACGTATGTAATATTGCACTGCTTCTCTGTGGCTTGAGAAATACTACTGGGGAAGAAGAGAAGCAAGAACAAGTTATTAATGGGTGCTATTGTGGATCCATCATGGGTTCGTCGTAAAAATCATAATGGACCTAAGTGGATATGCACAACAACCGGTAGGGTCAAGTGTTGGAGAAGAGAGATTCCACATCAGTAAGTGACAATTAAAATATAACATATATGTGCGTGAATAATTTCAAATTGTACTGAGACCTTTTGTAAATAAAACCCAACACCTTAAAGGATGATATGCGGGCCACACTTGTCGCTTACTCTTTGACATGGTATCAGAGCAGGTTACCCACATCCACGTGTGTTAGCGTGATCGACCACACGCACTCCATATCATCCCTAAGGTTGTCCACGTGTTAGGCTTGAGAGGTCGCCACACGTGTGGGGACGTGTTGAGATATATATCTCACAGCTGGGTTTTTAGGTAACTTTGACTATTCGGGTTCTACTTTCCTTTGGTGCTAGCTTAAATTGGTCACTCAAACGTCAAGAACACTTTCCTGCATGGAGAGTTAGTTGAAGAGGTGTACATGAGTCTTTCACCTAGGTTTGTAGCTGGTTCTTCAGGTGAATTTGTGTGCAAATTGAGAAAGTCTTTGTACAATTTCAAACAGTCATCTCGTGCGTGGTTTGGGTGATTTCACAATTCATGCGTAAGATTGGTTACAAACAACATAATTCAGACCACACCTTGTTTCTCAAACATCAAGGTGAGAAGTTAACAGCCTCGATTATTAATTTATGTCGATGATATGGTAATTACTGACAATGATACAATTGAGATGAAGAGGTTGCAGAAGCAGTTGACCTCGGAGTTTGAGATGAAAGACCTAGGTGATCTTAAGTACTTCTTAGGTATTGAGGTAGCAATAGGGAGAGAATAGATCTACTTGTGCTAGATGAAGTATATCCTGGATCTATTGATGGATACTGGTATGTTAGATTGCACACCTATTGAGCAGAATCATCATCTAGCAGAGTATCTAGGCAAAGTACCTACTGATCGAGCTCGTTACTAGAGGTTAGTTGGGCGCTTGATTTACTTAACCCAAACTTGACCAGATATTGTATATGCAGTGAGTGCTGTGAGTCAGTTCATGCATAACCCGAGTGAGAGTCACATGGATGCTGTTGTGAGAATTTTAAGGTACTTGAAGTCACCTCCAGGAATAGAAGTAATGTTTTTCAAACACAACAACATTCTCGATGTTTATGACTTCACGGATGCAGATTGGGCTGTAAACATTACAGATAAAAGGTCGACATCAGGTTACTTCACCTTTGTGGGGGTAATTTGGTTACATGAAACGTACAAAACTAACATGATAAACACAGGTTACTTCGACATCAGTGATAACCTCCACAGATATATAACCAGGCTTCGGCTCGGCTGTGAACACACAAAACTAACATGATAAACACATACCAAATCATTTTCAGACCATTCCGAATTAAAGCATCGAAGCATACCTTTCTGTCCGCCTTGTAGTCCACCAAAAGCACTAATATCAAATCCGCCAGTCACGCAACCAATAATTAGTTTCACCACTGTAATCCCCCTAACAAAAAGTGCTCACTCACTCAACTCACCTGTAACAACTGCTTTGATATCGTCTCTCCTGAAAGCCTCCTCATAGCTGTCTTTCAAGCCATACAACACTGCAAAAGAACAGACGCATGCAGAAAAAATCAGCAAAATTTCGGAATCAAAGAGTTGAAATTGTGAGGAAAATAGATACCATCCAAGGAGAGGGAATTGACAGGAGGGTTGATGGTGATCACAGCCACCCCATCAGCTCCGACCTCAACAACGGTTCTTCCTTTCGCGTTGCTACCCATTTACACAAGTTTGTTTCTTTCTCTACTCTCTTGCTACGTGATGGGGAAGAAGAAGAAAGGTGTAACTTTTGATTTGGTTTGCGTGGGACGTCGGACAGGTAATAAGTGACGTCTGAGAGGTGGAGCTCGAAACGGTCCGGCAGATCTGTCAAACGGTCCGGCAGGTAATTTATATATTTTTATATAAATTTTGAAATATTTTCTATCAATATTCGATAATTTCTTGATATCGATATCAAAATTTTAATTATGGTCTATTTTAGTCTTAATACCGGGAAATACTTGTTTCAATACCGGTATTGACGCGTCCGTACATACTCTCTTTTATTTACATATTTTTACCAATGTAAATCATAATTTTAGCCGTTCTAAAAGTTTAATTATCCAATCAAGATCACCTCTGCAAAAAGTCAATTTAAAAAAAAATTGTTTACTCAACTAAATGCATCAATTAAATGGACGGTCGTTTATGAGACTACTAACTTTCATCATAATTGTCAATTTGGTTGAGTAAACGATTATTTTTCAAATTGATTTTTTACATAAGTGATCTTGATTTAATTAAACTTTTAAACGGTTAAAATTATGATTTATATTAATAAAAATATATAATTAAAGAAGATTATACACTTGGACATCAATACTGATATTAATGATATTTTCCCTTAATACCGGATAAGGTTTGTTTAGCGAGCGAGCGGTGATAAAGCGCGCAATTAAGATTTCAAAAACACCAAAAACCCGCGCGAAAACCCCACTTTTCTATACCCCCATATCCCTTCTTCATCCGCTCAACCGCCACCATGAGCGGCACCGCAGCCTCTACACCACCTCCAACCGACTCCGACATCGTCCGCCTAGCCCCCAATCCCCTCCTCCCTCCTCTCCACCAATCCCACCAACGCTCCTCTCCTACCTCACTTCTCGCTCCCAATCCGCTTCCCCATCCCAACCAGTCTCCGACTACACACTCTCTCCTCTCCCAATCCCCCCACACCCACTCGCCTCTTCACCTCCTCCCAAATCCCACACGACCCCAACTCCCTCAAAACCCTCCAATTCTTCCACTCTCTTACCGCACGTGCCCCCTCCTCATCATCGACTCTGAAACCGCGCAGATTCTTGACCCCCTCCCCCGGTGCCTGAGCCTGATTCGAAGCTCCAACGCGGCCGCAATGTTGTCAGTTCCGTGATTGATCAGATTCTGGAGATGAAGGGACTGTTGATCAAGATGGTTTCGATTGTGAGGGACTTTCCGGTTCTGGATAAAATTCGGGCCAGAGAGTTTGTAGCCAAGGTGTTCCAAGGAATGTCTTGCTTGGACTTGCAGGACCTGCCTTCGCTTGGACTGCGTACCGTGACTACAAGTTTGCTTGGTGTGAATAGTTTTCATAAATTAGTAAGGGGGTAAGTTCGCTTGGTTCGCTTGGACTGCGTACCGTGACTACAAGTTCGCTTGGACTGCGTACCGTGACTATATATTTTATTTGATGAACCCTGCTTGGTGTGAATAGTTTTCATAAATTAGTAAGGGGGCAACCTTATACTTATTGAAATAACATTACCACAAGTTGTATCAATAGGTTTGGGTAATACAAAATGAGTAAATCATGACATCATAAATTCATAATACACTCAAAAGGTGAAAGACTACAATTGGTTAATGAGAAATCAGACGTCAAATTCTTTGGTCTCTCCAATATCACAAATCATCATAACAAAGGTGTTGTCTTCTTTACAGAAGCTCCACCTCTACTTGGAGTGTACCGACAGTCGTGGTCTTCCTTCCAGAACCGACAGGTTTACTTGGAGAACTGTTGTGGTCTTCTGCTTTATGTCAAACATTTGGCTTGCCTCCTCTTAAGACATCAAACCGGATTCCATAGAGCTTAAAATTAAAACAATGAACTCGGTTCTGTCAGCCAATTTGGGTATTGAGAGGACAAGTGTGGAGATATCGAACTTTGGGCTCCGTCGATTCTTTGGCGAAACGAGATTGGATTTTTCCTCAAATTGTTTAATTTTGATGATCCAGGGTTACACTATTTTGGTAATGCATAAGGCAATGTTTAGACGAGAAGATGCTATTAATAAATTCCCTCAGATGGGTTGAACTGAACAGTGATTGCTTATTCCTATTTAAGTTAAAATCATCCTTAACTGGTTTCTTTTTTGTGTTAGATCAGGCATCTGTGGTCAAACTCAGGATGGAGGCTCTTCTTCATCTGAAGACAACAAAAGAAAATGCTCCGCTTTTGTTTTATCTGGAATTATTGAGGTACTGGTCATTGCTATTGCTATTGCTATTGACTTGGACAAAGCACCGGATAGAAAGAAATTAGATCTTGAAAAGGAGCTTATTCAGTATGTTGAGCTATTGCTATTTACTACTAGATAAGGATTTGTTGATTTATAGTTTTTTTTTCTTTCAGATTATTTGTGACCTGATATTGATGATTGGGGGAATTGCCATGCCAAATGAGGAACTCCCATGGAGCTTGGGTTATGAATGTTTGCAAAATCAATGAAATTAAAAACGCAAAGGTGGGAAAAATTGTTGTGACACTTGCTATATGTTTAAGCTCCCCTCCAAATTATCTAGTTATATCCCAAGACATGGCTAGGCATCTGTTTCAGGTTACTGGATCAGAGGGAGACACCCCGGAGGAGGTTTCCGAGATATACCCCATCATAAACCATCAAACAAGTTTGGCAATAAATTCCTGTGTACTGCACATTGTTGAAGCAGTTGTAGTTGACATGGATTGGGCCATCAAAAAATAGAAGACATTCTCTTTGGTCTCCAAAAAAGGGATTCATCTGAACCAGAACAGTGAGGAATATCCTGAGTTGGCATTTGAGGAAAATCTCTACGCTAGGGCAGAAGCAGTGGTGAAAGTACTGTCATCTTTTGTTTCAATGAGCCTGAATGGTATTGCAGTTATTATAATCAGTAATGATTTACTAGAAGATTGTGTATCACTCCTGTTTCTAAACTTCGCTTTAAATTGTACAGATACACAGGCTGAACATGTCCTGCGTCTAGCAGTGAGATTTTACAAGCATTTAGCTCAGATATCAAAGCTAAGGATTGCTCCAAAAGGTTGTAAACAGATTTTTCCAAGCCTTAAGTTTCAGAAGCTTGTGGAGGTAACATGCAAGGAGCTGACAGTTCCTCTGTATAACTTTGTGGAAATTATGCAGAAGGTATAATTCTGATTCTCTTTTCATTGTTTGCCTTATGTCACTCGTTCACATTAGTTGCACTATCAAATGTTGGATGTTTGTGGTAATGGTTGACCTGATGGCGGGGCCATTCTTGTATTGCAGAAACAACAAACCAATGCCAACAAAAAGGGGCCCTCAATGCCAACAAACCTTTCTTTTGCCTAATCTAAATTCCAACTTTGTGGCCCTCATTCCTAAAGTTTAAGAAGCTAATGTTATCACTGAATTTCGGCCCATTGCTATGACAAATTTTTCCTTTAAGATAATAACCTGCATCCTAGCAGACCGTCTTGCTCCTATTGCTTCTAGAATTATTTTGCCGAATCAATTTGCCTTTCTAAAGGGAAGACAAATATCATATTGCATTTTTCTGACCTCCGAGTGCATAAATCTATTGGATAATAATTGTCGTGGTGGGAATGTGGCTATCAAGTTTGATATAGCAAAGGCCTTTGATACTTTGAATTGGAACTTCCTTCGAAAGGTTCTCATTGCCTTTGGTTTTCATGCAACCTTCGTAGATTGGATCGGTTCTATAATGAATTCAGCTCGCTTGTCCATCCTTTTTAATGGCTCTCCAGTGGGTTTTTTTGTTGTAGTCGTGGTCTTCGTCAAGGCGACCCTCTCTCCCCTCTTCTCTTTTGTCTTGCGGAGGAGGTTCTTAGCCGTGGCATCTTGCGTCTAGTTGTTTTGGGGCTTGTTCAGACTATTTCCTCCTCTCGTGCGGTGAAAGTGCCTTCTCATGTCTTATTTGCTGATGATATTATGGTGTTCTGTAAAGGAGATAAAAGAAGTCTTATAAGTCTTATGACTTTTTTAGGAGTATGGTCTTAACTCGGGGTAGTGGGTTAGCAAAACCAAGTCTCATGTTTATTTGGGTAAGTCAGCAGTTCGTCGCCGTAATTTAATTTATTCTTTGTTGGGTGTCTCGGTGGGGAAATTTCCTTTCATATATCTTGGTGTGCCAATTTTTGTGGGCCGACCAAAGTGCATTTATTTCCAAGTTTTGGCTGATCAAGTTCGAAATGTAATGTCCAATTGGAGGGGCAAATCTCTTTCTATGGCTGGAAGGGTAACTCTGGTGAACTCCGTGGTGGTTAGCATGCTCTCTCATAGTTTCATAATTTATGCTTGGCCTAAGACTGTTTTGCAGCAGGTCCGTAATTGGATGCGGAATTTTATTTGGACAAGTAGTGTGTCCTCTAGAGCTTACCATCCGGTTGCTTGGAAAAAATCCTTTGAATGAAGGTGGGCTTGGAGTTCGCAATATTATGGCTCTAAATAAAGCTTTTCTTTTAAAAAAGTTTTGGGACTTCTTAACCAAGTCTTCTTTGGCAGCTGAATTTTTTTCTGCTCGATTTCTTGGACGCTCAGGTAAGCCTTGTTCTTATTATAAAAGATCCTCTATATGGCTTGAGATGCGCCCCTTGTTCTCAGACATTTTCTACAGCTCTAAATGGTTGGTAGGTAATGGTAAGTCAATTGATTTTTGGCATGCTAATTGGCTTCATGGTTCAGTTATTGAAAATTTGGGTATTGATCAGCAACTTGCCAAGCTTTTGAATAATAGAGTTTCAGATTTCATCAAGGATGGCACATGGTTCTGCCCTTCTAATTTGTTCACAAATCTTGCTACTCTATGGTCAGAAATTTTATCTATAAGACTTCCTTATTCAGATGTGGAGGATAAGCTAGTGTGGTTAGATTCTTCTGATGGCTCTTTATCTTTATCTATGGCTTATGAGTCTAAAAGAAGCAAGCAGTCAAGTGTTCCTTGGGATAGTTGGGTTTGGCGTCAATGTTTTCGCCCCCGAAATTCTCTTACTTTATGGAAATTTCTTCATGAAAAGCTTTTAACGGATGACATCTTGGTTCAGCGGGGCTTTCAATTGGCTTCCAAGTGCTCTCTTAGCCATGCTTCAACTGAGACAACCCACCACCTTTTCTTTGAATGCCCTTTCTCTGTAAGGGTCTGGTGTGAAATTCTTTCTTGGTTTGGAGTCGGTACTTATTTCCTAGATATTTTTGTTTTCTTCTCTTACCCTCGCCAGCATGGTTTTGGTACTCAATTGCAATTACTTTGGTGGGGAATGATGGGAGCTGGCTTTTATTCTCTTTGGCATGCTAGAAACTCTATTCGGTATGATGAGCATTGTTTAACGCCAGATTATTTGATCCACTCTATCAAGCTGCAAATTCATGAGATTGATTCTTGGGGTTTAGGAACTATGCGCAACTCTGTGGACGAGCTTTGCACTCTCCGGGCTCTTGGAATCAGCGGTAGTGCCTCAAAACCTCATCAAATTCATGAAGTAAACTGGCATGCTCCTAACGCTTTTGAATTCAAGGTCAACACTGATGGTACTGCTCGTGGAACTCCAGGACCGGCTGGCTATGGTGGTATCTTCCGGGACCATTTGGGCAATTGCATGGGCTATTTTGCTGGTTCCATAGGTGATGCTACTGCCTTAGAAGCTGAGCTTCAAGCCATTGTTCATGCGGTTTCTATAGCATCGAGGAGGGGATGGCACTCTCTTTGGATCGAGAGTGACTCAGAAATTGCAATTCATTTTCTTGCTAATGACAAATGCTCAGTCCCTTGGCGTCTACGAGCTGATTGGATCAATTGTCGTGTCATTCTTTCTTCCATGCAGGTTCGTTTTTCTCATATTCTTCGGGAAGGGAATCAAGTGGCTGATTGTTTAGCTAATTTTGGGGTGGAGCATGAGGGGCAATATTGGTGGGACTCCTGCCCTCCTTGTGCTTCAGCTACTTTTGTTCATAATTTGCAGGGCTTACCTAATTTTTGCATTGGCTGAAAAAAAATATATATCTCCTCTACGTCCATTATTTCATGTTATTAGAAGTCTAGAGAATAGTTTTCAGGATTGTAAAGTGGTTTATGCTCCAAGACAAGCCAATAGAGTAGCTCATAGACTTGCTAGTTTCAGCTTTGAAGACTCTGTAACTAGAGACTGGTATGTTCAGGCTCCTGAATTCATTTAGGATAACTCACGTAAATTTTTCGTTCTCGTTAATAAAAGTTTCTCGGTTAAATTAAAAAAAAATGCCAACAAAAAGGGGAATTATCAACAGAATAAAGAGGGAGAACAGATGTATCCCCGACCTCATATTTCAGATAGAAGATTATGAGAAATATCTCATCCAGCTGTGCAAGGTGACCAAAGTAAATTTATTAAGGTATGCCAAGCGTAGCACTGCACGGGACTTTAGAATACAACTAAATGGGGAGAGCCGGGAAGAAGAAATTGCTCCAAGTTCTGAAGCAAACCATGACAACAAGAATGAAGTCGAAAACGAGTCTGCTGAGGATCTTGATGATAATGAAGGAAATAGGTCAGAGAGGGCTTTCTCACCGGATTATATTAACAATCCCCCGGATGTGGAAGATTCGGGCTCTGACAATGAAGAAAGAGATGGTCCTCGTCCTAGTGCCAAGAGGCTGAAGAGAGTCAACAGAGTTTTGGAGGACTCTGAAGATGAAGCCTAAACCAATTTGAGGGACTAATTCTAATCTTTTGAGCAACTCCAAAGAGCATCCTCTTCATATTTTGCATGCTTGTGACCATAACACTTGATGGTTTCACTTTTGCAAATTTACATAGTTAGAAGTTTACAGTGAGATCGAGTCATTGAAAATCTTTCTTTCTTGTGTATAGAGGAATGTTTTTAACTAATATGTTTACCGAATCAGTAACTACATTCGAAATCTCTTTGCATTATTTTTTTGGTCGTGAATTATCTCTAGCGGTGGGCATAAATCTCCTAAATCCTGGTCCCGTCCTGATCCTAACGGGATTTGAAACTAAAAACACTCATCCCGTCCCGTCCCGTTAGAGAAACAATGGGATGCGGGAATGAAATTTTGAGTCCTGTTAGGTCCGTCCCGTCTCATCGAACTTTAAAAATTCATAACTAGTTATAGAAACATTATTTTCAAGAGATTTCAACTCTCAACTGATGTTTAAGATCTCCTCTATAACTTTCATGAAAACACTAAACTCATATAACAAACCAATTTGTATAATTTTTGAAAATAAGTCAACTAGTACAAAATTTCAGAATTGATATGCATAATTTACTAATGCAGACCTTAACGTTTAAAACATCATAACTTAATCTAGAAAATTCATTTTCAAGTGATTCAAATTCTGAAATGAACCTTAAAATGTCTACTACAAATCATATGAAGATACTAGATGAAAATTCAAATTAAACTGTACGATTTCAAGAAGAAACGAAACTAATGCAAGATGACTGTGATTAGGCTCGTCAAACTTTCAAAATTCATAACTAATTGTAGAAACCTTATTTTTGAGGGATTCCAACTCTCAATTAATTTTTAGGTTATCCTCTGTAACTTTCATGAAAACACTAATCTTAAATAACCAACCAATTTATACAGTTTTTTAAAAGAAGCCAATTGGTTCAGAATCTCATAATTTACTAATGCAGACCCTAAACTTCAAAAAATCATAACTTAATCTAGAAAAATCATTTTTAACTGATTAAAATTCTGGAATGAATCTTAAGATGTCTAATACAAATTTTATGAAGACACCTAGATAAAATTTTAAATGAAACTGTATGATTTTCAGAAGAAAGGAAATTGATGCATGATGGCACAGATTGGGCTTGTCTCGTCTCGTCCCATCCAGGATGGCGGGATCTAGTCTAAAAATGTAATGTCCGATCCGATCCCGTCCCATGTGTAACAATCGGGACGGGACGTGGGATAACCTCAATCCCGTCTCATCCCGTTCCTTGTCCACCCCTAATTATCTCAGTCTTTGCATTATTTTCAATAGAAATACCATAGAAGTCTCCTTTGAGATATTTTCTCCATCATAAATCCACCTAAACATTTTTGTTCATGCAAGTCCACCATATGGTCCAAATCCATCTCCTATCTTTTACGTTCTACCTAAAATACCCTTAGTCAACCAAATCTATCAAAATTCTCATCATTCTCTCGTCTCGTTCATCGAAATTCTCTCTTTCTCTCGCTCTCTCTGCAAATCAGAGCTTCAAAAATCGGCGATGAGATGATCTTCATCTAAATCCAGATAGCTTCGATGTCGTTCTGGCCTTATAACTTTATTGACCAACTTTTCCAACTTCATTCGGAATATATCGTCGATCCAGATCGGAGAGCTCGGAGCGAAGTAATAAAGATGAAGATCAACAAGACCTGCGATCTCAACTCCATCTTTGTCCTTCTTCCTCACTCCAGGTTTGAATTCACTCAATCTCAGATTTTGTCGACGTTGACTCGACGACGATTTCGACCTTTTTTGCATCTTTGATTTCTTATAGATTCAATTATCAACAATTTCCATTTATGTTTTTGCAAAGCTGTTAGCTGTATCGATGATTTTCTTATTTCTGTTTGTGGATTTTAGGATGCTACTTGATCGGACCTATGAATGGAGATAATTTCTTAACATGTTTTGATTACTATGTTGATTTGAATCATGTCGAAACTTGAGTTTGTTTGATTCTTGTTCTTATTTTGAGATCTGAATCATAGTTATTGTGATTCTACTAGCTTGTTCTTACTTTGAAATTGCACCTTGTATACTACTAGCTTTGAAGTAGAGGTGATTGACCAATATTTGTAGAAAATACAAATCATGTAGATCTTTTCGGTTTCTATGTTAATATATTTGTAACACTGCGATAGTTCTTTGAATGTCTGAATTAGTATATTTTCCAACACCATGACAATTTTGTATATAGACAGATAATGTTAGTTGTATGTTTTAATTTCTATATGGGTATCTTTCTAAACCGCTGGTAGTATAATTTGTTTTATTTTAATTGTTGTTGGAGGTGGTAGTAGTTTTTGTTGTTAGCGATAGTGACTTTAGTTTTCATGGTAGTAACTTTTCTAATTGACAGTAGTAGCTTTTCTAAGTAGTAGCTTTTCTCAAAGTAGTAGTAGTAGATTTTCCTTTGTTGGTGGTGGTAAAAGCTTTTGGTGTTAGTAACTTTTCAAGCTGTGACAATAGATTTTGTAGCTTGTGATAGTAGCTTTTAGTCCTTTTAGTAGTAAGCAGTAGCTTTTAGTACCACTGGTAGTAACTTTTGGTATTTGTAGTAGTAGTTTTTGTTGCTGACGGTAGTAGCTTTTGTTGTTGGTGATAGTATCTTTTGTATAAGTTGGTAGTAATTTTTGACTCTAAAGATAGTAGATTTTGTTGCCTACGGTAGTATCTTTTGTTGTCAGAAGTAGTAGCTTTTGTTGCCGCATGTAGTAGCTTTTTATTGTCGTCAGAATACTCATTAGAGGTCGGCCGGAAAATTCACCGGAAGTCGGTCGGAGACCTCGTCGAAGGTCGACCGGAGACTTTTTATAGAAAGAATGATATTTTTGTAAATATAAAGAGAAATAATCTATTTTTTAGTTGGATAACAATCTATAATTTTGTTAAACTTCAATACCTAATATAAAACTATATTTATGCTCAGATAAACTTTTATGAACAAAAATATTTAGATAGACCTACATAAAATAAAATGTCTCAAACGATTTTTAACACTCGTAAAGAAAAAGAAAACTGAAAATGGAAAAAGAAAAAGAAAAAGAAAACACTGTCTGTCTGTCCTGTAGTTGACGGATGAGTTGGACCTGGAAAATACAGATTTGGTCGCAAAATCAAATTAAATTCTACGAACACGACACTGTTTGCGTCCCTTTCCGATTGCCCTACTTTGCCGGTAAAAATCTCCGTACCGTCGTCAGGGAATCGGCTTCTCTTTTTCACTGTTTCGGTAACAGGAAAAAGAAACACTTTCCGACTCAGTCACTTTCTTCTTCTTCTTCTCGATTCAGAAATTAACGGCTCTCTTCCTGCTTTCATAAGAAAGCCTCTGATTCATTAACCACAACCGGAACCAGGAGACGGCGAAATGAGCCACGACGCCAAGCGAAGCGTTGTTCCGGGGACTATGCCGACGAAGCCGAATTCCGACGACCGGGTGCCCTCGCCGGCGGTCACGATCTCCACCGGTAAGCGCGTCATCATCAAGAGCGCAGATATGTTCCAGGACATGCAGAAGGAGGCCGTCGAAATCGCCATCGGCGTAAGTTCTCTCTCTCTTGAACTTCGTTTTATCTTGGATTTGATTTTCCGGTAATGAAATTAGGGTTTCGGTTTCAGGCGTTTGAGACTCACAGCGTAGAGAAGGATGTGGCGGAGCATATAAAGAAGGAGTTCGATTCGAGGCACGGACCTACCTGGCATTGCATCGTCGGTCGCAATTTCGGTAACTTCTTCGATTTCAGTTTCATTTTCCGGTCAAGATTTAGGATGTGATAGAATTTGAGTGATGGTGAACAAATCTAAATGGATAGTGTTGTGGTTTAAGTAGTAGTTGGGTTTCTATTTTGATGGAAATGGATAGAGCTGTTTAGATCTATGTTTTGATTAATTACTGGGTTACTGTTTATGTCCTGCTTCAATTCATGATATTAAAGAGTGCTTAACCTGATGGGAGAAACATTGAGGGCAAATGTGTTCTCGACATGATCATACTCTTACTCGGCTAGTGCTGAGTAGTTGAAAGGCATGTGTTGGAAACTGAAAGTCAAGATTTGTTCTTGTTTAATCTCAAATGCAATCACGGTAGAAACAGTTGGAAACAGTCCTATCCCGGAACGTTCTGATAGTTAAGTGTTGAGATACTGTTGGTCATCAAAACTCTTTTGCCATAACTAAACTTAATTACTTATGGAATGGATGTAAATAAGCAATTAATCTCCATGCCTTGGGTGAGACAACAATTACATGATCTACTTGAGCTTTGGCTTTTATGTTGTTTGACGACATGGAGCAGTAAGTGTTTAGCTGGTTTATGTGGAGGGAGAGAATTTAGGCCATTATGTTAGTAAGATTAAGGAAGAGAGATTTTAAGTATGAATAAGTGATACTTGATGTATTACTAGGCAATAGCTACCCATATCAATGAGTTGATTTTCTTTACTTTAAATCCATACTTGATGGTCTGTGTGCAATGTTCTAAAAACGCTAGTTGGGCAGACAACCGCCTAGAGGATTGATCGCTTTTAGACGGGGATTAATCGGTTTCAACCAAAACGGTGAATCACCACCTAGCGCCTAGGCGGATGATTAATCGATCTAGGCGGGGATTTTTAGAACATTGACTGTGTGTAAATTGTTATTTGCTTTCTGGCATTTGCTTTGGCCCATGCTGTCGAGCAGGATTGGTGTAAAATTAAATACCATCCTTGCTTTTTGAGGATTATTCATTGCTGCGTACTTCCTATTTAATTGAATATCAATTTGGCCCATCAGTTTTGAAATGAAACAATTGGGTAGACTGCCATATGTGACCAAAGTAACAATTTCTGTAGTTTCTACTTTGCCAACTCCTAGCTTGACACCTATTTAATAAAATCTGAGGCACAACCTAGGTTGAATGGTTCATAATTTTGCTGTGATTTTTATTTTCTTCCATGACCATCTATATGGTTTTAATGACCAAAAAATATATTCTATATGGTTTCTTATGACTCTCATACACATGGGGTTAGCTACTTTGGAATTCATGACTTGTAATCTGGGCTCTCACTTATAGTTAGTTGTTAGGTTTGAACTAGCTGCAATGATCTCTGCTTAATGCATTCCTGATAGATGTATTGAATGGGATTTTGGGGTAGACAGAAGTGTCTAAGCCTTTACTGGTCTTTGGTTTGGCAACGTGCTCCATGGGCAATGTCTTCTGATTCTATCTCGCTCCTTTCAGAATTTAAAAGTTGTTGCTTATTAATAATGTAGTTCTTGTCTGGATCTGGATCCAAATATCAAACAACTTTAACAGATTCTTTCTTTTATGTAGCTGTGGTAGTTGGAGTCTTTTGGTCTTTCCTTCTTTGGTATAACCTATGCAATTATACTCAGACCAAAACCTATGACAATTATAAAACATAATTCTTTTTGCGTAGATTAAGAAACACTCAATTAATTTTGTGTTTTGTGATTTGTGTGCAGGTTCATATGTGACTCATGAAACAAACCACTTTGTCTATTTCTACTTGGATCAGAAAGCAGTTTTGCTATTCAAGTCCGGGTGACCACCTGTGATGTTAAACATTGGACGAAAAGAATGATGAGCCTGAGCTTGTGATGCAAAAATTTGCCCCTGTATGTATTAATTGAGATCTGTAGCTTGCAAACATGTGTGTGCTTAACTTGTATATCTACAATCACTTTACTGGCTTTGAACTGTTGGTCTGAATTTCTCATATTAGTGATATCAGCTTGTGGATGAAGTGAAAATTTGGAACTAATATGCTGCATTTGGATATCCCATGGAGACCAAATCAGTTGTAAAATCTTGGAAATGATGTCATTGTTCTGTTCTTTTATTCCCCCTCTCTGTTTTGTTCCCCTCCTGTCAATTATGATTTGTGACCTGATTGAGGTAGAATTAAGGCAATGCACTACATTTTTGCCTTTAATCACCACAAATGATCCAGTTGGCGAGTAAAAGGTAAGGTGTGAAACCCCATACCCAAGTTCAAAACGTTGATTGAAATTTAAATCTCAATCTATTCTTGATAGCTAGAGAGAAAACATTTTAACACGAACATTCAACATAGATTAGTCTCTAACCTAAAAAGCATTTGAAGATAGTGTTGAATATTAACACACACCTCTTTTGTTTTGCAGTTAATGAATGAACATCAAGTTTTGTCTAAAAGTTGGTGGGCTAACACACTGAAACCCAACATAATAAAATTAATTTTAGGTGATCTATAAGGCGGTCTAGACGCCAATTTTTAGAATATCATTATTGTGTACTTAATCTGCGTAGAAAAATGTAATCTACTATAATAAGGATACTCTCTTGTATTAGATTTACGCCGACAAATATAAAGATTTCTTTTGTAATTTTGGAAGCTTAAAGATTTCTACTAACTTGAGTATAACCGACATCGATTATGTATGTGTTTATTACTATATCGAAAATCTTACCTTTTTTCCCCTGGTTTTAGTTATAATTAATTGATTTTTTTTATTACTCTAGAACCTTTATCGGAGCATTGTTAAAATCTTTTATGGGAACAACCAACAGAGGCTATGCGTTTAACTTAGCATCCATATTAATTTGCTCCCAAGATTTGCCGACAACCAATAAATCAGAACTTCTTGTCTTTAGGGATATTGTTGGACCTAATTCTTGTCCTCACATTTCCAACAGAGACTCCTTGAGATGTAAAAATGGGAAGCTCATGAACTAAAACAGTAAAATCGTTCAATTCCAGCAGTAAATGTTGTATTCAATGTTGCAGTCTAATCAAATAGGGGGCTCGAGAGTTAAAGTATGAAGGGGTTTTACAGAAATATTTTCAGTCTCATGTTCCTTGGTGGCAATAATCTTCTCTTTTTTTCTCATAGGGACCATGACATTGTTCTCCAAGTACTAATTCTACACCTACGTTCTCCACTACCATGAAATATACTATTGTCCCCTCAGTGCGCAATTTAGACATTCCCCTTACAAATCCATTAGAAATGGAAAACACCACGCAGATTTTGCATGGACAGTGTAAAAGAACAAAAACCACACAACACACAGACCACCATTGCTTGTATCCAGGGAAGGCTAACCAGAGCTCAAAGAAACTAAAACTAAACATGTTTAAGCACAGAAAACGAATGCCCTGTCGTCCATAGTTTGTGTTCTAAACAATGGGGGAACAACCAAAACTATGGGCTACGATGCTATATTAGCACATACAATACGTGATGCGGGCAAAACTAGTTGGATTCTCATGGCCTCAAACCAGGAAACATAGAACTACACAAACCAAAGGGGACAACAATGTTATTTCGAAACAAACAAAGGGGTACAAAGGGACAACTTTAAGAAACCATTTCTCAGTTCCAACTGGTTTCTCTTGTTCTTCTCTCAGTAGGCAAATCCACCCGCCCCTTTGTTTCGGTTTGAGCCTCGAGAAGAAGAAGCTGAAGATCTTGAAGAGGAAGAAGCTGAATTGGGTTTCCTGGCCACCATTGAGCAGTTCATATCCTTGCGAACAATCTCCTCCTCGTCCATCATAATCTGATTGTACCTGCACTCCACACTGCAAAAGCCCCTATCTCCCCTGCATTTTTCAAGCTAAGATTTCCACTTTAGTTAAACCATGCAAATTATTGAAATAAACAAAACCAAATTCTGGGTTTCTACACAAACAGTAAAATCAGAAATGGGTTGCGGTTATTTTTGAGAAAGGTGCGAACTTTGCGCATGCAGAACCGAAATCAAAATCTGGGCTTTTGTAAAATTGATAGACTGTGGTTCAAGGTGTGATTTTTAACTTACTTGTACATGTAGATGTCTTTGCCAAGCAAGAGCTTCTTTTTGCACAGAGAGCATTTGTCAAGAAAATTGGGATTGGGTGGCAAATAGAGATAGTTGTTATAAACTCTGGGGTAATATGGCAAAGCTGGGGGAGAGAAGGGTTTGGTGTTCATGTTGATCATCATGGTGGCTTTGTTAATAACACTAGCAGCAGCAGCATTACTACTACCCCTTTGACCTTCCAATACTACACTAAGTCCCACCATATCTCATACTCCACTGTAATCTCTTTCACTCTGTGAAGCTCTCTTTCTCCTTGAAACTCAGAGAAGAAGAAGAGTAGGGAGCTCGGCTCTGATGGAGGAAATCTGAGTAAAAATTAATAGATCAATGGAAGAAACAAAGGTAAGAGGCGAACGGTAGGACCCATCACACAGCTATGGTGCAGTAACAAGGACGATTAGCATAGCCAAAACCATTTCACTCCTTGTGCTGGTTAACTGCCACATACACACATCTTTCAGTTTCCGATTCAATTTCTTCCCTATTTTGATTATTATTTTTTCATATTTTACTCTATTTTGCTTTGTTTTCAATTATGGGTTTGGCTGGTTGTGCTTACGGTTTTAGGCTTTTGGTTGCTTGCGTAACTGGTTCTGCATGATTTATGGTGGAGTTAAAGATGAGGGGGATGGAAGATAAACAAAACCCAGTCGGTAGTGTACTGGTCGTGTGAGAATCTTTCAATGGAGGAGGGGATTCCATGGGTGGTGTGAGTTATACATGAACCATCTACACATTGAAAGCATGTTGCTTCTTTGTCTCTAAGAAAAATTGCCAAAATATAAAGTTTGTAACTTCCTTGTATTCTTTCTATTAGAATCCCTAATCTCCATTTTATATATAGTATGTGATAATTATGATATACACGTAAAAAAATTGAAACAGTGAATTTTCAAATCCACAAGAGCTAGCATACAAGTTCAATCTTCGAAGTGTGATCAAGCTAGCTGATGAAGAGACGACTGATTATGATGAGGAGTATCATATATTATCATTGAAAATCAGTAGTATCAATTGCAGGATATTCATCGGTAGAACTACCATAAGAACTATTTGTTGGTGAACAATCACATATGTGATCATAAATATAATATAAACAATTTAATAAAGAATATAAAAACCATAACAACTTATATCTAGAATTGAAAATAGTGAATCAATCATAATATTTGAGTGAAATAATGTTTGAATCATATAGAGGTATAAGGAAAAAAAAGAACTGACTTGATATTCCAATTGAGGCATGCATACATGCACTTGACTAAAGACAGATTTCGCTCCTACTCTTGTGCTTGTAGTTCGATGGGCGTCTGTCTTGTAGAATACAACAATCGATGATCCAAAATAGAAGCACCGCAAATTTTGGATTGTAGCGAATAAAATGTATTTTGTACTCTCTTGACACGAAGAAGACTTTTGGAAGAAATGAGAAAGATCTTAAGTGAACCATCATGTCCGTTCACTATCTCCTAGAAGAGACATACTATTTTCTAAAGACACCTATTGAAAATGCACATCCTTTTATACTAAAATGTCAAGAGTACAAGCGAACAAGAGATGTTTTTAAAAAAAGTGTCTTTTGGACTTGAACCTTTCATAATGAAGACTAATCATATTTACTTGTGAAATAGTGAACGTAAAGTCTTGAACTATTTCATGTTTTGTAGTAAATCGAGACAATAAGCCTCACACATACATCTCTTATTCTAATACATTATGGTTCTTACGGTTGTGTCCATTTTGGTCCTGGACAATTTCCACATTCATGAGAGCTTTAGAGAACTAAGCCAAATCATTCTTATAGAAGCGATCCGACTTCTACTCTCATATAGGTGATCACACTAATTAAAAATACTCCGTTATATTCCACTTGATAAACAAGATATTAGTATCATTAAATGCAAAAACATAACCTTATTACGGCTGCGGAAAACACGCATTGATCATAGGAATGTGTGAGTTGTGTGTTATACACCTTGAGTTTTCCCCAACTAGTTTGCCTATTGAACCTAGATTATGGGATTTCTAATGTTGTTAGATTAGGTTTCTGTCAAGTAATGAGTCATTATGAAATTGACTTTAACTCATTCTCGTGGATGACCAACTAGCTCTTTTAGTCAAGCGTATTTTCTATATATTTCTTCTTGCACTTCTCAAACTTCGTGTATCTCATTAATCAATACGAAGTATTGGTTTGTTGTATATAAATATCTTACATGGTCGTGATTAGAAGTCTAACGGTATGATCTTTTCTAACCACAGCTTTGCAATGCCACCGCAAATACAGAGTGCTTTCCCAAATTTGGATCGTCATGGAGACCTTCACCTTCATTGCAGCATATGATCATATATGAAGTGATCATATACGTACATAGCCAATTGTATTGCTCCAGCAAATTACCCAATGATCATGTCAATACATGACATTAACATAGACATGTTTGGGTATTGCAATTAATATCTACTGTCTGCTATGCCAAGACTACAAGACTTGGTGATGCAACCTTCGTGCAGAATACATGAATCATCCAGCATCTTAAGTTTCACAAATTGATGCACTGAAGGAAACAAAATCCATTAGAAATGATCATGTTTGTCATGTAAATTGTCTGCAAACAATTACCAATTGTCTTCTCGAGTCATTGATATTATATACAAGGAATCAATTACAGTCTTAATCATTGATGCCATGTTTTAATCATGCACCATACATGGAAATGGAAATGGAAATCAAACACCTATCATTGATAGCATCTAAAAGGCTGCACCCTTTAAATTCTTTCCCAAGAGAACCACAACCCTCATCTAGTTGGATTAGTAATCTATGTTCCCTTTAAACCCACATGTTCTCATTCTTTATGTTTCTATTTCTTCAATCGCAACAAGGGCTCTATGTTCTTTTGTATACTAAATATACAACCAAGAACTCATCATCTATTAGCCAAATTCTGCCTTGCCCTTGAGAACGAAGAATCGTCATATGATTGTTCACTAACTCTGTCATTAGATTGTTGGTGAACAATCACATAAAGAATCATCATATGATTGTTCACTAACTCTGTCATTAGATTGTTGGTGAACAATCACATATGTGATCATAAATATAATATAAAAATTTAATAAAGAATATAAAAAATATAACAACTTACATCTAGGATTGAAAATAGTGAATCAATCATAATATTTGAGTGAAATAGTGTATGAATCATATATAGAGGTATAAGGAAAAAAGAACTGACTTGATATTCCAATTGAGGCATGCATACATGCACTTGACTAAAGACAGATTTCGCCCCTACCCTTGTGTTTGTAGTTCGATGGACGTCCGCCTTGTAGAATACAACAATCGATGATCCAAAATAGAAGCACCGCAAATTTTAGATTCTAGCGAACAAAATATATTTTGTACTCATTTGACACGAAGAAGACTTTTAGAAGAAATGAGAAAGATTGATCTTGATCTTACATCTAACTCTTAATCATCAAGGAGATATGATAGTGTTTATATAGAACCTTAAGTGAACCATCATGTCCGTTCACTATCTCTTGGAAGAGACACTATTTTCTAAAGACACCTATTGAAAATGCACATCCTTTTATACTGAAATGTCAAGAGTAATTTTATTTTCATTCATATTGGATATTATGATATAATTTCCAACACTATTATAGTCGACAAAATTTTTTTGTTGGCCTGTTAACAAATGTTTTCGGCTAAAGTTTTCACCGACGAAACATCGTCGACTAATGTGTCGTGGCAAAAGGTCGTCGACCAAAGTTTAGTTGACTAAATAAATGTACATTGTCGCCTTCAGTCTAGGGCGTTAGCCGACGACACTTTATTTCGTCTGCTAAAGTCATCAACTTTAGCCGACAAATTTAGATTTTAGCAGACTACTTTATGGACTTTAGGTGACGGAATTTCGGCACCCCTTTTTGGTCAATATGGGTGAATTCCGTCGCCTAAAGTATGAATTTCGTCACCTAAAGTGTGAATTTCGTCGCCTATAGTAAATTTTAGCCTGTAAAATTTCGTTGTCTTATATTTGTAACTCGTCGGTTAAAGTTTGAATTTGTCGCCTAATGTTTCCAACCCGTCGGCTAAAGTTTGTATTTCGTCGGCTTAAATTTGAATTTCGCCACCTTAAATTTAAAAAATAATTAGTTGTTTATTTTATTTTTTATTTCTTTTACATTCAATTCATTTTTTTCTTCCTTTTTGTTTTTTCCACCACCACCACTATCCGGAACACACCGTCAGCAAGAGGATGAGGAGGAGGAAGAGTGAGCGGCGAGGAGAAGTTGTCGTCGGCTAAGTGCTTGGAGGAGGAGGAGCCGTTGTAGAGGAGAAGGATAAGGAGGCGAGGACGACAGAGAAGGAGGAGGAGGAGAAGAAGGATGAGGAGGAGGAGAAAGAGAAGGAAGAGGAGCAGAAGAAGGAGAAGCCGCGGTGGAGGAGAAGGAGGAAGATGAGAAGTAGTAGGAAGAGAGATGAAGAGGACCACATAGAGAGATGAAAGATATAAAAATTCAAACTTTTTGGCGGAAAAAATTTTTGAGGGTACTTTAGCCGTCGAAATTCCACATGTCTTAGGCTAAAGTACCCTTTACCGACGAAATGCCACATGTAGCCGATGATACATGGTCTTTCGTCAGCTAAAGTACCAATTACCACAAAATTGTCACACATGTCATTGTCTATTCTTGTGATTTCGATGACTAAAATTCACAAAAACAAAAATCCGACCGTCTGTTATAATCATTATGTCGAAAGATATATATGGTAAAAAATTCAACTTGATCCAACAACGATAAAGACTCGATCAAAACAGTTAACCATAATCTTCTAACCTTTAAACACAGGGAAACACTCATATCTACATTTAAATTAGATATTTTGGTCGTGAACGAAACTTTAACACAACAAACTGTCACCATGATAAGACGCAACCACCCATCTAAAAATTTTGAGACATTTACCCCTCAAAGATAGGGCTCTCCATATAGATAAATAATGGTAAATCTGGTTGATCTCTACTATCGACACTGAGAAATTACTCAAATTACATGATTTTTCAACCATAGACGTATTTCACCATTCCGGTTACATCTTATTTCACGATGTTTTTGAGGTTTTTGGTTCTATGTAGAGTTGGTTTTTAAAGTTATGTATTTACTTAAAACTTAGTAAACAAGTTATACAACATTAGTAGGCATGTTGTGATTCTGATGACTAAAATTCACAAACAAAAATCTGACCGTCTTATATAATTATTTTGTCAGAAGATGTCTATAGTAAAAAAAATCAAGTCTATCTGACAACGATAAGAGCTCGATCGAAACGGTCAACCATAATCTTATAATCATTAAACACACAGAAACACCCATATCTGTATCTAAATTAGGTATTTTGGTCGAACCTTCAACACAACAAACTCTCACCATGATGAGATGCAACCGGTCTAGGTTTTGACCTAAAACCTTATTGATCAATTTAGCCGACGAATACCCTAAGTCGTCGGCTAAAGTGTGGGAAAAAAATTCAATTTTTTTGGTGAAATTTTTTTGGACTTTAACCGACGAGGTTATTTATATCGTCGGCTGAAGTATTTTAGAGGACGAAAAATTTTGTCGCCAATGTGCTCTACTTTAGCTGATGAAATTTTCAAACTTTAGGCGATGATTTTTTTTTCTTCAGGTAAAGTCTTTAGCCGACGATTACAATTCGTCCGCTAAATTACACTTCAGCCGACGAAATTTTTTTCTCGTCGGCGTGGTTTTTTGTCGGGTGACATTGTTTTTGTGGTAGTGCATACTTTAGGCGATGAAATATTGCTTCGTCGGCTACAGTCCAGACTTTAGACGATGACTTACATTTATTTCGTCTGCTAAAGTATGGCTGGCAACCTTTTTTCGATGACTGCTTAGCCGATGAAATTTTGTAACAGGCCAACGAAAATCTTTCGTCGGCTGTAGTTGTTTTTCTGGTAGTGTTCTGATACTCTGACCACTAACATCGTTAAATTTCGAGGGTGTTTTCTTCATCTCAATAAATATAATTTATTTTTTGAGATTATCAAATACAAATAGAACAATTGACTTTAGCAAAAATATTAAAAAAACAAAACAAAAAAAACAAAAACAAAAACTTCAAAATTATGTATTTGTTTTTGCCACCATAGTGATCGATAAAAGTTAAGCAAAACAAGAAGAAATACTACAACTGTATGTATATGTTTTTGTTTTGGACTTACTTGTTTAAGAAAATAAAATACTATAATTAAATTAATTATAATTAGATAAATTACAAGCCAATAAGAATAATAATTAATTACATAACACCATAAAAATAAATTATTTTTTTTAAGTAAATAAAAAATGATATATTTATTAAGATGATGAAAACGCCCTCAACATTTAACGGTGTTAGTGGTCAGGGTATCAAAATACTAACGGAATGAAACTTAAGGTATAAAACATAATTTTTTTGATAGTTAGGTACGTAAATGAAAATAACATTATAATTCAGGTAGTGTTTTGTAATCAATTCTATAATATATAATATATATATATATATATATACACACACACGTTGTTTAACATTAATGAAGCAGCTGTTATATATTCGTCTTTTGATCTCTCGTAAATTCGTTGTTATTGATACTGAATCATTCAAGGCATTCATAGACTCCTTTGTCTTATATATGAGTGATTGCTAGAGTTTCATCCGGAAACAGAAAGAAAACAAAAGAAAAAAAATTCAAAGAGAGGCGATATTTGTTATCTAAAGTTCTAAACCTCCCAAGATAACTTGTAAGAGAAAGACAATGAGCGTATATGCAGGCTTTTCCTATAGGAGGCTGATCGATTATCAAGCTATGCATATATGCATGAAATTAAACTCGTTACAAAGAAAACTTGGCCATACGGCGCACCATTTAAATTGCTAGCTAGCACAACTGCGTTAAGAGCCCTAGAAAAGGTGAACATCACACGGTTTCTGTATACCTTATATGATTAATAAGCACCAGTTTGCTAACCCATGAAATCAATCAATCAAATTGTAACCAGATAAGACCATCTAGTTCATATATTCTTGAACCAGGCGCGCATTATGCAGCGCAGGTAAATAGTGCAGTTATTTTTTTGAAAGCTATTCAATTTTAACCTTGAAGTGAGAATCATCCTTACTAAAGTATCAGCAGGAAAGTAGTTGGTAAATTAATTAACCGGCCAGCTGGGTTAGTAGTAGCAGTACTGATCGAAGCAGCTGAAGGTAGCTTGGTACAGGTAGGAAGAAAAGATTACTATCAGTTCCGTTCCAAAATGGTAAAGGAATCTGATTTGGGTTTTTGGCACTAAAGTCTACAGAAACCTAGCTAGCTAGCTAAGAAACACTGGAGAATCCAGAACAGAGCAAACACTGCACAAGTGTTGATGAAGAAGATAGATACAACAATGGAGTTCTATATCATATACTCTAGTCCGTTCAACTAGAAAGTATGTGTCGGAAACTATGTACATATATATAGCACAGTCTTGCCCTAGCCTAAAGCAAATAAATAAGCACAAAAGAGATCGATGAGAGTCTTAGAGATCCGATTGTATCGATCACGAAATCCAGAGCCAGCTAGACATGATGGTCGAGCATATGGTAAAAGATGGACCAAACAGAGGGATTAAAAGTAGGTCCTCCAGATAGGAACGAATAGTAGTACGAGCTGAAATCAAGCACTGCTTCCCAGGTGGTAGCCGGTACTGCGAGGAAGACGACGCGTAGCCAGTGCGAAGGGTTTGCCTCACTGTTGGGGCCACTTGCTACTCCTATCATTCATAAAGAGAGTACGATTCGATTATATTTACTACTGGATCTCTCCTTTGATCCATTGAAAGAGAATGGAAACAAAAGAAAATACAAGGGCGAGTGCTTAGTGCTTATTATTCCTGCTGCGGCTTAGTGCTGTTCTTTTGTATGAAGCCAAGCATAAATTTTCTGATATGCCTCAAGCAGGCTTCAATGTTAATCTGCCGCGTGTATGCTGGTGCTACTGCTTAGTGTTATCCCGGCCCTAGATCTCTGGATTTGCTTTGGCATGGTGATCTTCGATATAGACATATCATTCATCTACGTACTACTAGGGTTAGGGTAAAGCCAATTTCAATGTTTCATCATTTTGCATGTGTAGGTTACTTTCGAGGGTTAATTCTTTGTTTCTTATAGCCAGTGATATATTCAACCATTTAGTTATGGGGGGAAGCCGGCACTACTACAAAACCCTTTTAGAGACAATTTTTTTTAGACAAACCAAGTTTTCGTCTCCCAAACACTTATTTGGTCTTTTATGTTTTTCTTTCTTCTAAACAACTCAAATTGGACTGTTAAAAAAAACAAGTCAAATTGGAGAAAGCGCGCGGAGTAGACCATAAACCATTTATCAAAGAAATACGACAAATCGAGCAAGTGGAGCTAGCAATTCGTATCATGTTTACAAATTACATATTTTGTTAAGTTTAGAATCAACAGAAATAGTAAGCAGTATGGAAAACAGAGTTAATTCTTATAAGTATAATTGGATTCATAATGACATGCATAAACGTTTCTCAAACTTCAAACATATATATATGCATGTCCAATGGTTAACTAACCTTAAACCCTAATCATTCACAACTAGCAACATTTCTATTTTTAAATTAAAATAACTATTGTAAATATTATATATTTATGGATGTCTAAGCAAATACTCATTAGTTACATCCTTACCTGTAAACATTACTCATATATAAATGGGTCAAATAAGAATGAAATTGACACTTCTTCCTCTTTCTATATTTTGTCTTTCTCTTTTCTCTCTATCTCATTCTTTAGTTTATAACATGTTATCAGCATGTTTTCGTTCATTAGTTCTATAAACTCCATGATGATCGATGAGATGTTGGTGCAACTTTTGTTGCTCATTATCCACACTCATGATCTATGAATTTTTTACCTCTCACTACCAGAAAAAAGCCATTAGCCGACAAAATATCTAAAAACAGCCTGACAAAATTTTTTTTCGTCGGCTAAGTTAAATTTTCGTCAGCTAAAGTGAAAGTTTAGTCGACGAAAAAAAATTTTGTTGGCTAAACTAATTTTTTTGTCGGCTATAGTTAAATTTTAGCCGAAAAAAAAATTTCGTCGGCTAAAGTAATTTTTTCGTCGGTTATAGTATGTGAATTTTAGCCGAGATTTCGTCGGCTAAAGTTCAAAATTTTCTATATCTTTTATTTTTCTCCTCCTCCTATTCCGGCGGCAACAACGTACTCCTCATCCTACCTTCTCTCCTCCTCCTTCCTCCTCTAAATCCTCCTCCTCTAAATCCTTCTCCTCCTCCTTCCTCCTCTAAATCCTTCTCCTCCTCCTCTAAATTCTTCTTCTTCTCCTCCCTCCTCCTCCTCCTCTCCCTCTCCTAACCTTCTCCTCCTCCCTAAGCTTCTCTCTCCTCCTAGCCTTACTCCTATCCTCTTCTCCTCCTCCTCCTCCTCTTGTCCTTCTCTACCACCGGTGTAAAAATGAAAAATAAGTAAAAAGTTTTAATCAAAAATACAAGAAATAAAAAATAAAAAAATACGAAAAAAAAAATAAAATAACTATAGCCGACAATTTTATTAAAATTCGTCTGCTAAAGTTTTAAAAAAATAAAAAATAAAAATATCTTTAGCCGACGAATTTTAGGGTAATTCGTCGGCTATAGTTAAATAAATAAATAAATAAAAATAATAGCTATAGACGACCAATTTTAATAAAATTTCGTCGGCTAAGGTCCAAAATTTCGTCGGCTGCAGTCCAGAAATTAAGCGACGAAAAATTCCTTCGTCGGCTAAATAAATGATTTTAGCCGACGATGAACAGTAATTTCGTCGCTAAAGTCTTAGCCGACGGCTTTTTCCCGACGACTTCTTAGCCGACAACGTTTCGTCGGCTAAGACTTTAATCGACGAAATTTAGGGTTTAGCCGACGAAAAAATTTCGTCGACTAAAGTGGTTGTTCTGGTAGTGTCTTGTTTTGTTGTATCTAATTCTCTATAATTTGTCAACATGTATGTGTTGTTTATATTGCTCAATTCTATCATAACAATTGCATATATTGGTGAGCCTGAAGTTTCACTAAATAATACTCAAACTAGAAGTTTCGAGATTTTGAACCAGAAGTTCAATATTACATTAAAATCATAATTCTCATTGTTTGCATAAACTAGAAGTTTTGTGTGTATTTATGTGATATATATTGTTCACCGAATTCAAACTTGCAGTTCGATATTGATATATATTATGAGCTTGAAACTCTTAAAAATATTGGATTTTGATGTTTTAGATTTGTGGCTAGAATTATTTGAGTCGGGTCCTTGATGCCAAAATTTACCTCACGGCTGCCAAACTTGGGGATGCCATCAAATTGGGCAATAAGGCATATGGGCAAGATCATGCCAAAAATATGATTCTTTTTGTGTCATCAAATTAACAAGGATCTGAAAGACGAGTATTTAATGGTGAAAGAGCCGCTTGAATTTTGGCAAGCTTTGGCAGTTTGCCTATAAAAAAATCAATAGTATGATATGAATGGACTCATTTGCACCTTCAATTTGCGTTTTTATGCAACGAATAAAAAAGTTTTATACTTCAATTAGCATGCCAGTGAAGATCATAAACACATTTGGTGCATTTGATGCATGCCCTAGCATTTAGCGTGGCGCTTTATAAAACCCTACGTCAAAGGGTATAAGACTACATTAATTATATTGATCAGTCTCCTTGAGAAAATCTGAGCCACTGGGCATCGTACTCCACACAAAATTAACAAGTTGTGGGTAATGGAAAATTGGTTGATGATGACATTGTCGATGTTCTTAACATGATTAATCTTAAGTAGACCAACAATGATGTTTTTGACATCGAATAATTATAATTTAATATTACATAATTGCTTTAGTGATTAACATTTGTTGAAATTATGTTAATGCGATTATTTTCATGTGGTAACTTATTCTTGTTGATGACTATCCATATTCCTATTTTTATTATCAGATATTGTTATTAATTATTTTATTTATTAATATTTTTACTACCATTATGTAGCATGAGAGTTACTAACATAATATGAGACTTAATGATTTTAATAACATATTATGTTACCATTTTGTTGTTACCATTATTAACTGAATTGATTACCATTATTTGATATTTATCATGTGAATTCATTTGATAAGTTACCTGATATTATCAATGATCTGATTATGGTATATCAACAGACGTACATAGTTAATTTTACATACCATTTAAGAAATGCCATCATATTTGATATCTCTTATCAATTATAGTTATATCTCTAATTATATTATGGTACATGATTAAGATATGTACACATTGGTGTTGTTGTTTTCATTATATAAAGTATTCGCAGCACAATTACATATATTACAAAAATATTTGTTATAAATGATTATTTTATCATTTTTTCCACCAGGATTTTATTTTATGAATTAAATTAATCTCGATAATGTGAAGTATCTTGATCTAACTATAAAGGCCTGAAGTTCTTCGAGAGTAATATGATCAATTGAGTGATGCAGTGTGTTATGCATGGTCACACTATAGACATAAAAGAAATGATATAAGAAGGGTTTTCCCCATGGTCATGTTTCAGGGTCTTTTACAGGCTAAGACTTCCTCGCCTTATACTTGAGTGGGAATTTGTTTAGTTTATTTTTTTTTCGGGATTATTACAAAGTTTAATAAACACATTTGTGGACTGTAAATATTATTTTGGCAAGTATAATTTCTTGTATAGCATGCTCGCGAGAAAAGTTCATCATAAAGTCATGACACATTGCGGTCTTGATTAATGCTACTGCAAGATGGTCACTTGTACATACCATACTTATGAGTTTGTAGTTCAAATTTGTAAAACTCGGATCACATGTTACGAGTACATGTTCGAGGAAAACCTAATGTTTCTCAAACATAAGAGGGCCAAAAGTTCCTCAACATGGTATTTCACGAAAATGAACATGTGATCTCGCATATGATACTAATTACGCTTAACCTACCTTAAGTTCACCCACTCTTAAAATATGAAGTTTCTAATTGTGTAGACTCGAACATGAAAATTTGAGTAAATCTAGAATAAAATGGTTCTAGTATATGTCACTCTCAAATCTACAGTTTCGAGTGAGTTGTTTTTAGCATGACTTTATACAAAGAACCTCCATCTCTAAATTATGATACATATTATAAATGGAGTTGTTATGCTATCCACATGTATACTGCAATCATACCTATGGTTTTTATCAAAACCTCTGCAATTATCGAGGGCCAGAAGTTCCTCAAGTTACATAATGAATGACATGTCATGACCCCCCCTAAAAGTGTTAAAGTGACGAGAGATCACATACTGCAAATATGTCTGCAAGGATTGATGTCATATCAAAAAGACATGGTGTGACCAAAAGAAGATAGTCTTGACGCCACCACCAAGGATGGTGATATGGTGATGTCACAATGTGACAACTTAGTGTCACCAGCCGTGTGGCTCCATAAAGGTTAGGGTGACTCCCTTAGGTTCGACACTTGCTCGCTCCAGAGAGAAAGCGAGTTTTGGCACAACCTGATCCATTGATCAGTGATACTTAAATCCTTCTCATGATGTTTGAACTATAATTATGGGGGTGTCTCAATGTAAAATCCAAGGACATGCACATGGAGATCTCTATAAGTACTTACACTATTGTACATGACGTGGAATAATGAGTTTCTTGTCAAACCATAATTCGTTGATAAATCGACATAGTATATTGACCTAACAGAAAGACGTGATCTAGCATAACAAAGAGATAGGTTCTTGGTCAGGTGATGCCTAAACCGCAAGTGTAAACTCTATCCAATATGTCTAGCTTTGTTAGATAGTGTAGTGAGAACAAGAGCTTAGACCTTGTGGCGCAATGTCTCTCATTAACACACACTGTGATCGACTACGATGAGATATACTCTCGTAATAGATGTCATTGAACTCCACTACTTTGTTAGTTTTGTAGTTTTCCGAATAACTAAACATGCAGCTCATGAATGTCGTCATAATTAATAACATCTCTATAGAATCAGAGATATACATGAAGGTCTTAAATAAACATCATTCACCCAAATCAAGTGGCTCCTGATCGCGGGAGCGTGTGGTTGCAAGAGTTCTTTAAACACACACAAAGTAACTTCTTGATTTGGAAGGGATATGGTGAATAATGTTGTTGCGTGTTCAGTTCGGATTTACATGGTCTCTTGATGCACAAGACATGTCCATATGTATCAAAGCATCCGAAGTTAAAATGAAGAAATCTTGGGAAAGACACAATCTCGTAATGAAACTCGACGATTTTATTGATGATTCTGTGTTGATGATGTTTTTTCCCAATCGGCTTAGGCACTCTAAATTTAAGGCCTCCATATACTCCCATGATTAGTCAAAGTCTAAAAGAGAGAGATCCGTTAATAGATGAAATTATCATCTAAGTATAATAAGACGCATCTATGTGCTTGACACAATACGAAATAATTGACCTCTCATTCGTTATAAAGCTAAATGTAGCTCTGCTCCTACGCAACTTCATTGCAATGACATAAGAACATCCTTTCAGTATGAAGGATTTAGGCTTATTCTATCCCTACATAAGAAAGAGGCATCAAAGGGGAAATCAGAATTCGTCCAGTTTCCTAGGTCAACTTCTACGGGACCTACAAGAAAACTCACTCACTGAAAAACAGTGAACATAGTACCATTGGAAATGCATATGTGTCTACTTTCCTCGGACATCACCTGTTTGATCATAACTATTATATTGACAGAGTTATGACCATTTTCGTAAAATAGAACGGATTTGTCCGAGTGTCTGTTTTCGCCAAGCAACTAACTTCAACAGAGATTTGTGAGTATCTCTGAACGAACCATAATCAGTGTAATATTCGGTTGGAAATATACATGAGTATAGTTTCCAAAACCGTTTATTTTTTGTTCATATGCATTTTCTAGACAAAGTTATGGCTATTCTAGTACCTGAAGGTCATGCTGTGCGAGAATCTGACTTTTAGAGCGAACTTATAATTTGAGTTTTGAATCAGCTTTCTTCTCAAGATCTAAGTGTAAGAGATCAGCTTAAAGGACAATCATGCATAATCTAGTTAATCATTGACCGATGTATGTCATATTTGAAGACATGTTAAAACACATTGATATGCTAAATTATCCGAACTTCAATTATCTAAAGATCAGGAGGAGATGCAGACTTCATTGGGAGTCTAGCATATACATGTCACTATCAAATGTGAAGGGTGCGGTTGTGCTCTTTTTCCATAGACCAAGACTTTTGTTCCACCAGATTTTTGCCTTGCAAGGTTTTTAATCAGACAACATCGCATGCACCGCTTGTCTCTTATAGAGATCATTGATGAACATGAGTTCATAAATGATTGAATTCTCAATGAAGCAGTTAGTGTGTTGTATTATTTTCTCTTACGATCAAGATTTAGTTTCTCACACAGGGTTTTTGTTACATGACTAGGTTTTGAGGAGCCAACATCTGAAGCATTATTGGTATGGAGGCACACGACACAAGGGAGAGTATTCTAGGATATTCTGTCATGTGTACCTTGGCCTAATGTCATTAGGATATATACCTTGAATATGACTATACATTCATTACCATATTGGTACTCTGTAATACCTTATATAACATGCCTCTTATCAATGAATATGATAATAATTCTTCTTGCCATATTCTCACTGAAATATAAAATTATTGGGATATGTATTAAGCACTTTGATGTGTGTATATAAAATTTCTAAAAAAAGAGGGCAGATTATATATATCCGAGTCTTAGGACTACTGAAATCCATGGTACCAACTACCAATGCACCGACGGTAAGAACAACTCAAGGAAACGATATGAAATATAATTGACACAAAAGCTGGCAATTAGGCGTCGTTTAAGAAGTGCGCAACAGGAACACCAGTAGGACTACAAGGCACACCACACACCACACACCACAAAACAGAGGAAAATGGAATAGCTCGATCATCACTAGAATTTCTTGATGAAGTCATGGATGTGTTCACTAATTTCATTAGGCCTTTCTTCGTTGATAAAATGGCCAACTCCTTCCATTACTACTACCTCTTCCAGTAGCGGCACATATTTCTTGAGCCCACCTTTTTGTATGAAGTCCTTGGCTCCTAAAGAATTATAAACTAGGTCCTGGTCTCCCACAATGAACTTAACTGGAACTTTTATCTGAGCCCCAGTCCAGGGTGCAGTCAGTTCCCAGTTTCTGCATTCAACCAAGGGCGCCGAAGAATAGAAACAACAGTTAACATGGATGGCATGTGAATTTGGAGGCCAAAGATAACTCTTAATCAGTGAATTAGTTATAGGTGTAAATTCAAGCAAAGATTGAAGTACATACCGGTCCATGTTACGATAATAGTTTATGCCACCAGTGAAGCCCTTCTTCTCAAAGATGCTGACATAGTAGTTAACATCATCCTCAGACAACCAACTTGGCAAAGGAATTGGAGCATCAGGAGGATGTCCAAAGCCTTTACCTTTAGGTAGGAAAAGTGGACCGGGATTGCGATATGTTAGGAGTGCCTTCATAACTCTTGCAGTACCGATCTCGGCAAATTCAGCTTCAATCTCTCCTGGTTCCTACAAAATGAGTACACAATTGTCTATCATAGTCCAATTGATGTCATCAAACTTCGTTGTGTCTCAAACTAGTTAAACTACATAGCATCCATGTTTTAAAAAAACAAGGACTAATAATCTTCAAATTATAATCAATTGTAAATCACTGCATAGGTTGAACAGTGTATATAGACCATACTTACAATTTCTGTCTTATGTTTATTCCTAGCTAAAGCAACCGGAGGAACCAAACCAGGCCTTGGCATCAAGAATTGTTGTCCTCTTCATGATAACAATCACTAAATAACTCGTACTGGTGGGTCTTCAATAGTTCATACTATATGTTGTCATTTTGTTTAAATTTGGTTTCAAAACAAAAAGGCCCTTTTCAATTACCTAAGAACTCAAGATGACATACACATTAATCAAAGAATTCACTAAACAATTCACTTCCAACATTTCAGTACTTAGTTGACTATAGAATAAAATATAATAAACTACATTTTAGTTACTAGCCAAATTTCAGTTTACAAATAAACTATTTAAATATTATCTTACACTTTTAATGATAAATATTAACAAATTAGGACAAACTAATATCCACATGTTGTCTCTCACTACAATTTTACCATCACTACATATCAACTGCTAATGTCGACTAGAAATATGTGCTACTGTCGAGTAGTACATTAGCACCAAACTACCCTTCACTATATATTGTTATTGTTGATGCTAGAGTAGAAGTGTGCTACTGAGTGGGAGGGGAGGGTGCTACCGCAAACAAAAAGTGTTACTGCCAGTGATACTTCTGACAACAGAGTGCTACTGTTAGTCCTATTTCCGGTAACAACATAGTGGTACTGCTAGTCCTTCTTTCGGCAACAAAGTGCTAGTATCATTCCTACTGTCGGCAACAAACTGCTATTGTCACTGCTACTTCCAGCAACAAACTGCTACTGTCAAAACAATTGATGTTGATTCCAGACAGAATTAAACCACCATTACCATTACCATTACCATTACCATTACCATTACCACTACCTACAGTGCTCCCATGACTCTGCCCTTATTGAAGTCCACCAAATCCTGCAAATCGAACTTATTTGATCCAAATCTCATACCAAGGATAGCATCCAATTGACGTCCAGATTCACACAGTCATCGACATCGAGGAACCGTCGGCGTTGTCCTATCAGTCTATCACCAATGTCGTCATTGACAAATCACTTCCATTTCTTTGATCACTGCATATAATCGATCCATCATTGGCGTTTTGACAAATCACTGTCATCGTCATCGAATCACAACCGTTGTCGTTGATTCAGTGGCATCGTCATCGATTTGTGTCGTAGATTAACCGCCGCCGTCATCGTCACACGAAGATGCTGTCGGAATTGATGTTCCGCTATGTGACGCCAGCGTCGATCTCCAATCAGTATAGATGATGTCGAGCTCTGATTTAGAGTTGAGAGAGAGAACAAAAAGTGGGCTAGATGAGCCGATGAGGTATCAGTTGGGGATTTAGGGTTAAGAAAAGAGTTGGATGCACATAATTTAGTTGTAAAAGGGACATCATTTTGGTCATTTGAAAAGAGTTGGATGCACGTAGTTTAGTTGTAAAAGGGACATCATTTTGGTCATTTAAACAGCAAAAACCAGATGGTGTCTGATACTTTCGGTTTTAGGTCTAAATGTTTGTCCTGATTTGTATAATAAATTATGAAAAATGGTTTGTTGTGCTTACAAATTTAGTTGGTTCTAATTGCGATTTTCCCAATAAAATAACCAGCAACAGAAAATCATCAGATCCTGATGAAAGTTTTAAGGTATCTTTTATAGTCCTATATCAAATTTCATCACAAACAGACGTGATTTCTGAGGCAACTTCACGCTCAAATCTGTGAATGATTATCTCAAAATAATGGGTACGTACTTCCAAAACACCAAACCTTATGTGTGGCTAAAATTATCAAACAAAATCAATAAGATAAAGGGTAATAGTCGTCACCAAAAACCGAAATCAAGATAGAGCGAGGGAGGAAGAAGAACCTGAAATCTGCACATGTAATAGTCATCACCATAAACAGCTCTCAAAGTTTCAGTAGTCTTCCTCTGAGGATTTCTCGGACTAAACGCCACGCTCATGTTGACCAGAGCCTTAACCCGGTCCGGCCGAAACAAACAAAGATACCAAGCGATCAACGCACCCCAGTCATGCCCCACCACGAACACCTTCTCCTGATCCGCCGCTACGGCGTCCAACAGCGCCACCAGATCGCCGATCACGTGGAGGCACGTGTAGCTCGACACGTCGGTCGGCGCGTCCGTGTCGCCGTAGCCTCGGAGGTCCGGGGCCACGGCGCGGTAGCCGAGCGCGGCCAAGGCGTGGATTTGGTGCCTCCACGAGTACCAGAGTTCTGGGAAGCCGTGGATAAAGAGGATCACGGGGCCTTGGCCCTTTTCGGCTACGTGCATGTTGATCCCGTTGACTTTGACCGTCCTGTGCTCTATTCCCTCCATTTCTTCTTCTTTGTCTTCCGTTCTGTTTTGTGGAAGTGAGGAAACTGAGGGATAAGTATATAGAAAAGCCAAAGATGGAAAAGATAACGATTCTGCAAACCTTATCGCTTTGTGGGCACAAAATCGACTCAAAATGGAAAAGGGAAGACTAAGCGAGTAGTAAATGCTGAAATCAGATGCCACTAACTGAAAATGGTGGTGCGGCGAAGGAAAGGACACTTGAAACAAAATCAGAAGAAATGACACCTAACTGTTTTTAGAGACATGTCATAAGCGGTAACGGGTAATTAGGACCGGGCGGAAATAAGGTACCTCATTCGGCCGGCGTGATTACTAGGGATATGTGAGACAACCCGATACTCCACTTGTCTAGTTGTCTACTCAGTTGATGCGTCTCATGTTTTATAATTTAAGGAATAAAATTATGTTTTCTTTACTGTTTTTTTTCATTGATTTCATTGCAAGATAATTTGCTAAAGATGTTAGACATGTCAATACGGGTTGATTCAGTTGGTAAATGACGGATTTAAAGTGTTTCGATCTCCGTTATCAATAATCCTTTATTGGTGGGTAATATGTAAAATGTCATGAACCTTCGGGCAGGTGGGTGAGGGTGTGGTCTCCTTGGAGCATGTCTTCGGGCCTCCAACGGAGGATGCCACCTCTCTTCAATTGTGGGTGAAATTCCGACAGCTTTCAGGCTGAGGTCGCAGGTTTGCCCTGCCCCTGGTAGTGTAGGAAAGTCTCGCTCTTATCTAAACTTTTATGTACCAAAAAAAAGATGTAAGACACGTCTACAGTAACAAGCTGGAAACATCAATGAATTTTAATGTCTTACAATTTCGTTAAACACGGTTAAATGCAAAACACTACTGCTTGTCACAATAGAATCATCCCTAAAATCAAACTGTTGTCAAAACATAGACATGCATACCATAAACAGTTGAACCATAATCATATTTCTGAGGGAAAATTCTTGTATGCACAACATGTATATACACGGTGTAATCTTAGGTATTCATAAGTCATATGATTGATCACACATGTATCAATATTATATCCTCTAATCTAATCCGTTCACATGTTTCGTGTACATACACGGCTGTGTATTGAAGATACTCCAATTTCTAAGAACACAATACTAGATCACTCAATTCAAATTATCTATAAATTCAGTGATGCACATTTAAATTGGAGGCACTCTTTCTCTAGATCAAAACAACAATCTTCTTTCTAATCTCGCGTATCCATAGTGACAGTCATTGTCTTCAAGTGCAGGTGATGAACTTAACAGCAGAAATCTTATCAATTCCAGCTGAGTGAACAAGCAACTCTGGTTTTCATCGATCCAAGAGCTCACTTTCCTCCCTATGGCTTTATGAATTGTTTTTTTGGCGGCAAAAAGCAGCAGAAATCTTATCAATTCCAGCTGAGTGAACAAGCAACTCTGGTTTTCATCGATCCAAGAGCTCACTTTCCTCCCTATGGCTTTATGAATTGTTTTTTTGGCGGCAAAAAGCAGAAACTGGCTATTAATTCTTCCAGAACAGTGGACATTATTCTCAGAAGGAAAAGAACAGTTAATATATCCTTATCATCATCAAGGTAGAAACTTACAGAAAGAAATTGTAGATACAAACATGGTTTAGGCAGCTTTTCCAGCAAGTATGAAAGTAATCAAATGAAACAAAGTATTGAGGAATTGAATATGTAGATTCAATCATTTCGCGAATTAAAACAACAGAGGCATGAACACAAGATTTTGTTCAGTATAGTGTAAACCTCCAACGACGAAACATCATTATGAGATTTTTAAAGTAGTCCACACTAAATCAAATCCATTATAGTGAGAATGATTACAGATCTATCAAGTACTAAAATTACACAATCACGTTACTAGCATCATAACTGATGACTCGATTTTTGAACTGCTAACCATATTCTAACTCTTCTTGAATCCGATTTGCATATATGAAAGAACTGAACACGTCTTCAAAGCTTTCCAAGCCACTAATCCTGATCATCACAATTACAATACTTTGGTTTATCAACCGATGTAGATTTTGAACACTTTTTGGAAGTCTTTCTAATTTTTTATAAACATCTTAAAATCTCTAAGTAAACGCTTTAAATCATTCACATCAAAATTATATTCTTCAATCGAATAGGATTTTATCTTTCTATGAGGCATGTTTATTACCTTAACAATCTCATAATGACTTACCGATGCATTTGATGAAATATTGCAATTGATCAGATCAGTAGCAGCTTTATGTTCCATCTTTTACTCCCTATTGAATCTAACCAAGTATATCTGGTGATTTACTCAGGTACCAAATGAAAGTATTTAAATGGAACAAAGTATGAATGAATTGAATATATAGATTCAATTTTTTAGCGAATTAAAACAACAAAGACACGAACACAAGATTTTGCACACTACAGTGTAAACCTCTCACGAGGAAATATCACTGCAAGACTTTTAAAGTAGTCCACACTAAATCAAATCCACTATAGAGAAGAATGATTAAAGATCTATGAAGTAGTGAAATTACACAATCACTTTACTAGCATCACAATTAACTCGATCTATGAACTGCTAACCATATTCTAACTCTTCTTGATTCCGGTTCGCATATATGAAGGAACTGAACACACCTTCAAAGCTTTCCAAGCCACTAATCCTAATCACCAAAATAATGACAGATATAATGAAACAATCATATAATTTAACATGAGTTTATAAAAAATAATACATACAATGCAGTATATAATATCTTATGACACGCGAAAACTCAGTAATATGGAAAAGTATTTTCATGTCTATATAAAGAGGGAGATAAAGTTTACGTACATAATCGATCACCATTAATCACTAATTGTGATATATATGGAAACCAATTACGAAACCATAATAAGATATATTTTCCATAACAAATCGAAATATATGATAAGAATAAATCTTTTCCGAAACAATATTCTAATCAATGAAAGAATATATTTAGATAATCACATTTATAACTTCTTTCCATACAAATTAGCCTATCAGAATATCAAGAATAATTTCGATATTAATACTAATCAAATCAGAATTAATAAGGAAATTCAATCACATATCAAATCGGATATTCAAAGACATAAAACCTAATCAAATCAGAATTAATAAGAAAATTCAATCACATATCAAATCGGATATTGAAACACATAAAACCTAATCAAAGTTGGTTTCCTTTATTTTCTCACACAACAATAATCACTACCAGAATAAGAACTTTAGCCGACGAAAAATTTTCATCTGTCTGCTAATTAAATTCATCGGCTAAGATCTTTGTCGATGAGTCTTCGTCAGCTATGGTTTCATCAGAAAAGACTTGTCGGCTATGACTTTAGCAGACAAAACTAGAAGTCGTCGTCGGATATAGTCTGAAATTTTAGCCGACGAATATTTTATCTGTTTCAATCGGCTAAAGTTTCATATTATAGCCGACAAAACATAATTTCGTCGACCATAGTCTGAGACTTTGGCCGACGAAACATTTATCATATTCGTTGGCTAAAATATTTAATAAAAAAATAACTATAACAGTAGCGAAATTCATCAGCTAAATACTACTATAGCCGACAAAACTTATCTTTATTCATCGGCTAAACCTTAAAAAAATAAATACTATAGCCGACGAATTATGGCAAGTTTTTTCGGCTATAAGTCTTTTTTTTGGACAATGTCAGCTATAAGTGCATTCCAGTAAAAAAAACCTCGAAATTTCTAAATTACCATTCCAAGCAACCTGTAAAATACACCAAAATAATTTCATATAACGAACAACACCAAAAATGGTGACAACACGTTATTCATTAAAACATTTATAAATTGTTCACAAACACATAAAACTATATAATTATTTAACTACATAAAATTTATATTGTCTAAATCTATATTTGTGTCTGGAGGCTGCTGTAGAGGAAGTTGCTGCTGTTGAGGAGGTTGCGGTGGCTGAGGAAGCAGTATAGGCATAAGCATGGGCAGAGCCAAAAGTCTCTAAATCTGGGCAGCTGAGAACTTCTGTAAATACTGGAATATCTGCTGCTGTTGGGCGTGCTTGGAGGCATATACCGTGACATTATACTCTTGTAAGGCGACCGTATATGCTGTCAGGACGGCGATTTAAGCACCATGAGCGACAGAGCGAGGGGCTTTCTATTACAGTCGGTGTCGTCGAAACTAGTAAATTCGAAACCTAGGTGCTGAAAACCCAGAGCTCTATTTTCGCTCTATATATAGTCAAAGCCAAATTTCATTAGCTTCAGAACATAGAAAAAAGGTGAGCAACAAACACGAAAAGGAGGATGTAGCCTTCCTCCGAAAGATAAAATGCCTTTTCCAAAATATCTCAATTCAAACCGGAACTGTAAAATATAGATCATCTTAATTCTTAAAGAAGAGCCTTTGTAAATATATAATAGCTCCCCTCAAGACTAGAATATAGTTCACTCGCCAAAACAAAACGAGTAGAATATAGTTAAAATCTAATGACCCCCCCAAAAGGCCAGAACACTATTCACTAGCTAATCATGTGATCAAGTAAATGGGCATGGCTGCTGATGAGGTAGACACCCCCTGTTGGCGCTCCATGTTAAGCTCCCTCAGGCTCAGATACGGAATCTCCATCTCCCCTCTACTCACCGGTGACATAGTCCCTGCCAAAGGCCCCGACGACGGCCGGCTCACTGTCCGGTACGGCGTGCTCGACCCACTTCTGCTTTCAGTGATATAAACCGGCCCAGAAATCGAACCCCGGAAAGACTTGGCCCTTGCCTGGTGCACGTCCTCCCGGCCGGAGCGGCGGGTGTGACGGTGGGTCCAGCCCCATTTGAAGAAAAGCAAAGCGCTTTTCCACCAGCGCTTCTTCTTATTGTGAGGCTGCTTCTTGGAGTAGTGGTCGTCTTTCGAAATGGGCTTCTGGAGCTTGAAGTGGATCGAGTCTATGGATCTTGTTCGGTCACGCTTGTGCTTTCCGGCTTCTTCAAGAACCTGAGGGAAGAAAAACAACATGAGAAAATGTTTGAGTGAAGGGAAGCGAAATGTATGAGATGAAATGGATAACTTGGAAATAGTCCATTTGGGGGTCGAAGCCGTAGTCGCTGAAGTGTTGGGGATCCGGCATCGGGAAAATGGGTGACTTGTTGGACATTGCAGAGTGGTTTGGTCGGAGAAAGGGAACGTTTTGAAGTGGGGAAAGAGAGAGGTTTATGGGGCTCAAGGAAGGAAGAGTGAGGGGGTATTTAGTTATAGGTGGAGACGGAGTGAGGACCGTTGGCTTTGGTAAACCCTAGTAAATGCGATAAGGAAACTTTTAGGCTACCAAGGATACTACCTCCATTAATTTACTCTCTCCACTCTCACTCTCTGGCGCACACGCACATGTATAGCAGGCGAGAGAGACAAACAAGGTCGGGTGATTAGGTCGGGTTTGCCATCTTCACCTTCACTCTTTGCACTCTTTAATTATAGAGTGATGTTTTCTTGGTCATATGAAGTACGTGACCGTGATTTTAGCCATTGAATGTAAATAATGGTAGAGAATGATAACTGAAAATTAAACATAAATCTCTGATTATATAATAATTAAGAATCTTTTTGTAATATTAATAGCATGGTGAAGAGTGTAAATTTGCAGATCACCTTATTTGCTCATCTTAACGCTCACCTAGCTAATATCATATGTTCTTTTTTCATATACTTTCTAATAGTATCTCTAACAGTTTTTGTATTAATTCTCTATATAGAGGAGAAAATCATAAAATCTTTATAAGAAAATGAGCTAAACTCCAACACCTATTCTATTTTTATATACAAAATTAAATATTTTCTGTATAATTTAATAAATTTATAGAAATATATAAATTCATTCAAATCAAACCTTAATTATTTTGTTAATTGTTTTAACTTAATGATGTTTTGTTCTTTTTTTAGAGAAGAAAATGAATTCAAAAAGATAAACAATAAAGTTTACATAAAGATACAAATTTGTAAAAATTCTATAGATTTAGAGCATCTCCAACAATTCTTGTATAATTTCTCTATTATAAGAGATGAAATCAAAAAATCTCTATAAATAAAAGGGGTCAACTCCAACAGCTCTTCTATTTTACTCTACTAAATTAAATGTTTTTCTGTATAATTTAATGAACCTATATAATTATTATATATTTATTTAAATATAAATGACATGTTACATGCTTTATATTCTCAATCTTCCACGTACTACAGAGATATAATGATATTTTTTATTCTATTTTTAGAAGAGAGAGTGGACATATAGTGAATGTTAAAAGGTAACCAATAAAATTTAGAGATTTGACCATGAAATATACAAATTTTAAGAATTCTATAGATATAGAGGATGTTTTTCTCTCTCTTCCCAGTTTTTTTATTATAGAGGATGCTTTACATGAGCTGTTGGAGCCGAAAACTGATATTTTTCCTCTAAAATAGAAATAATTCGACTTTTATATGAGCTATTTGAGATGCTATAACCATGATTAATAGTATACAATCTTAAGAAATGGTTTTTTTTCAACACCACTTTATGTCTTATATAAATTATATCTATTTATTCATTTTAATCCATACAACCTAAACCCTAAACACTAATTTAAACTCTAAACCCTAAACTCAATTTTATATCTTTTATAACTTTATTTATTTAAAAACTCAATTTTAAAATATCTAAATCCTAAACCCCAAACCCGAACCCGAATCAAAACGTACAATAAAATTGAGTTACGGTTAATGTTTATAAAAATAAATACATTTATCATTATAATTTCATATTATTAACCATGTTTAGAAATGGTTACAAAAAATGACACATGAGGTTGGGTGGGTGGGCAAATAAGACTGGTCGGCAAATTTGTGTTCGAATGAAATGTTCTATCTTACATGATGGAGAAGATCGATCTGGCTCAATTTTATAATTAAAAATCTTGTTTCTAAATTCTAATTATATCATATTTAGTAGTATTCAGCTAGTTAATACATGGCTAGGTATGCCCAGTTATCACCAATAGACCTGGCAAAACACCGTGTTCGTGTTGGATTAACTTCGTTTCGTATATTTATCGTGTCACACGATATATAATAAACTGTTAAGTTATTGTAAACATGATGCTAAAATCAAATCAAAACCAAACCATAAAATATCATATTAACCGTTGAAACTCGTTAAGATAATTAATCATAATACCTAATATTTTTTCTTTGTTTTTCACATTTCCTATTACGATAAAAATAGATATTAATGAATATATTGAAAATACTTATCTTTTTTTCTTCAGGGTTTAGTATGCCATATACATATATATGGTGATCGAAAGAAAGTTTGGTGAACAAAATAATTGCCTAGCCTTTCTTATATATAGTGGACAAGAAAACAGGAAGTTATAAAAATACCCTAATGTTAATGAGTTTTATCGTATTACTGTTTTAACTCTAAACCAAACAACTAAAAATCGTGTTCTTATCATGGTGACGTTATATGAAACCAAACCTATAAACCTTAAACCAAATTCTTATAGTTTCATTTGTTTTAGTGTCATATGCGGTTCTGCCAGTCCTAATCACCAATATACATTTCATGGTAAAGCAAATTAATGTAGAGATATATCCTTACATGTTCAATTTACATTCAATGATGATTAAGCATAATTTTAGGTTTGCAATTTTTTTATGGTTTGCAATTTTAGGTTTGCAGTTGCTAAGCCTTATCTGTAACTCTTTGGACACTTTTGGTTCGAGAAAAGAAAAGTAGTTACTTCGTCTTTCCCATGGAAAGACAAAGAAAAGATAAATGAAATTTTCCAAAAACTTTTCATTCCAATGTTTGGTAATTCATAGAGAAAATAATTGGGAAAGTTTTTGAAAAGTTGATAATTAACATATATAAAAAAGATATTATGATGTTAGTAATAAATTCATGGAAAGAACCCTCCATATTTTTCCCTCACCTAGGAAAGTGTTTCCTTTCCTTTTACTTCCTCAAAGCAGAAACTGAACAACTTTCACTTCTCGACACCTACTTTCTACGAACAAAACAATGTCTTTAAACGTTGTGGTACAACAACTTTACTATTGCTTGTGGCGACGACTTGCGACAGCACAACGTTACTGTGCAATGCGATTATAACTCTCATTACCTATTAGGTTTGGGAGTCATCTAGGGCTGGCCACATGCCGAGCCTGGCCACAAATTTGGCAGGACCGGCATCGGATCGGCGGAGCTGAAATCGGGCCGGGCTTCAGTCTAAATATTTTTAAGACCGGCTGAAGCCTAGACCGATCAATCCTTCGGGCTTTTTGGTCCTGTTTTCCTGTATAGCAACACGCCATCCCAACCAACATTGCCTTGCTTACAATTTCAAAACATTGAAGTGACGAAGAAGAGGAACATGGGGAAGGATCTTGTATCCCCATCAAACCCTTCAGCAATAAAAAAATCACAGAGCTTAATGACAAAAGAACGAAACACGCAGTAATCACAAGTATAACTAGTTGGAGGTGAATGTGGGGGTCAATATTTTGCAATTATTAGGGATCGGGTCAGGTCCGTTAGTTATTAGGATCAGATCAGACTAGCCAAAAAAGAAACTGGCTGTGAAAAAGTCCGGTCGGGCCGACCGGTTCGGTTTGAGTTTTTTCTCTTGTTCGGGTTTTATACTCACCCCCAAGAGACCGGTTTCAAGTCTACATATTGGACCTCTTTAAAGATAAGCCTGTTCTGAGCTTATCCATATTGAAGTTCTGAGCATGCGGAATGTGTTTTGCCGATCTCAAGGAATGAGTCTTCAACGAACCTGAAGGACTGAAACCTAATCGAATGGAATCTCTTAAATCAGAAACAACAGAGGTCATCAGTCAAAGTCTCGAAGCATGCATGAGCAAAGTAACAAGGCACAGAACAATAGAAGTTACTTTTGCTGTCAATCCCTATTGACCTTATCATCTTGGAGATCCCCATTTCTGCGTAGTTTTACTAGTTTAATTAACCAAACCCCGTGAACTGAATTCAATACAATGCTCTCTAAACCCCCAAGTTACTCAGGGGTGCAGTAAGACTCGTAGTAATAAGTTGATAGAATTACAAGTTGATTAGGAAACAATGTATAGCAAATATTCCTCCACGGGGTTCTCTGTTGCACATAAGTTCATCGGAACATGATGAACAATTCAAACAGGAAACAAAGAGCCTCACATGTATCATGTATGGAATAAGAATAGGTGATGCATCATCTTCAACCTCTTCAAGTTGTTTCACAAGTTTGATCGAACACGCGTGGTATGGTGGCTCGGTAGGTTATCAATTATGGGGAGGCATAAAAGGCTGGGACCTTTCTCTGCAAGGAAATTAACATGACGCACCGCAGATAGAGTTCTAATAATATTCTCACTGAGATTGGATGGTCGGATCAGATCCAGTTCTAATAATATTCTCACTGAGATTGCACCGAGTTATGAGATTTCTTGTTTTGAAAAATTGTAACTTTTTAAAATTAAAAACTACTACGATATTATTCTTACATGGAGAGGGGTTCTATTAAAGACCTTCTTGTTGAGGACTAGTTGAAAACTTTGTCGTTTCACATTTATGAACGTCTTAACGATTTTCAATTTGTATGAAAATTTGTAGTGATTATCTACTCATATATATCTACAAACTAGACGATCGAGATATGAATATGTGATCGAAAATAGGGTGAAACGAAAAAAATCTTCAACTATTCCTCAACAAGAAGGTCCTTAATAAAACCCCTCTCCCTGTAAGAATAATATCGTAGTAGTTTTTAATTTTAAAAAGTTACAATTTTTCAAAACAAGAAATCTCATAACCCGATGCAAAAGCACGTATAATTATTTTTATTAGTGTATGTATGCAATGCAGCGTTACATGACAAACAAACTCACCTTCGGTTTAATTTACAATTTAGATTCGAGTTTTTAACACCAACAGTGTTTGAACTCTTAAAATACTGTCAATATGGTACTTGAACTTACAGCGATCAATGTAGTACCCAGACTCTTCTTTTAGTATCAATGACATACTTGTTAGGGATAAAAGTGTAAATTCAATTTTTTTAAAGTGTTGTATTTATGATACTCTTACAAACTAAAACTAGTCGCCTATCAACTTAGGAACTAGCATTCCACATGTTAAGACATCACCTAATGACTTCCTGTCTAAATAGTTACTATACTGGCGGAATCACTGCTGTCTTATGATGGAAGATTCATAGATTTTAGTATGCAAAAATATCTCAAATACAAAATTTAAGCTAGCAACTGAAAGTAAAATAACTTAAAAAAAACTTGTGACGGAATTAAGGGCACAAAATAAAATTTATTTAGCATAACATAACTACAAATACAGAACACAAAGTCTCGCTCTTGTGTAAATAGCTATAGGGTGTTTAGCTGTTCATAATTATAATTACAAGTATAAATACTTACTTGTACTAATAGCATATCACATAGAATGATTACAGACTGAAATCTTCACACTACTCACACTCTTATTTCACAATATACTAGAGACACTGTTTACACACACTATTTATCTGGCTTTCTGACTTCGAGAGGAAGGTTGAGAGTGTTTCCAACTTCTATTCTGATTTTTAATGTATTTTCTTAGAAGCTTGAGGCTTCTTATATAGTACACGGACTTCAAACCTAATTTAAACAAAGTTAAGAGAAAAGTGGTTGACAAGGGGAATCAAACTTTACTTTAACAAAAGTAAAGTTGTTTGTTTTCTTGAGTCGACAGAGAAAAGAAGAATGCACTAACTTTAACAAAAGAAAAGTCTTTTGTCGTGATGCGTCAGCCACCACTCATTTCTCCATCATATTTACTGTATTGTAATATTTCTCATCACTGCAATTATAATCAGTCAACGAATCTTGGCCCTCTTGTTCTTCTCCTGGTGCTTTTCATCTTTTTCTTCACTGTCTAAGTCTGAATCATAAAGAAATGGATAAGGAATCATATATCATTTTTCCTTCTCTACCCTTTCAAGTCATTTTATAGTAGTTAGGGTGCAGTCAACTTCATTTCTCATGGTGGCTGGGAAAAGTCACAATTCACTGGTAGAGGATGATTATAGCAAGAAACCATTATTTTTTCTCCACTAGCCAGAAGGCTTGAATCATAATATCCATTCGCACCATATTTTTGATGCACATGATTGACACGACCTTCATCCATGAAATACTCTGATTTGGACTGCAAGTTCCGCCGGTCTTGCTTGATCCCTAATCGGACCTTGAATTATTCTGACATAATGATAAGGAGAGATATAGTTCATTTGTTCTTTCAACATTATCCATTTAGATGGGGATGATATGAACTTTAATCTTAGGATACATCCGTCTGGCATAATGTTCTTGACAGCTTGAACTATCAATTCTGGAAATCCCTCTAAGTCTTCATTAGATTTTGTCCAAAGATTATGAACAAAATCATTCTCCATTAGCCATAATTTTTGTTTTTAAGGGTGATCAGCTTGGACATTAACCAGATATTTACCATAATATGGGACATGAACAACATACAAGGTTGTTGGAAACATCTTTCTTTTTCTCAGATGCTCATAGAATTTGAACCATTCAAACCGTTTCATCGTTGTCATAAGGATCTTAGCACTTTCTGAATTTTCTAGGTATGCCACCTTAGATTTTTTCTTCTTTCTTACATGGAATCCATGCAATTCTTCTGAAGAGTTTCAAGGGTTCCAAGAAGATGATCTTCATTTTTTTTCATGAAAAACATAAAGAACATTGTCTATGATAATGTTTTGCTTGAACGCCAACAACCTTTTTGTCTGGAAAACTGGTTATTTAAAAATATTTAAAGACTGACCATTAATAGTTTTCTTCCATGTAACCACATGCGATCTATTTCTCCTAAAATGGGCTATTCTGCTTTTTGGCAAAGCAACAGCCCTTAACGGACTTGATATGTCTTTACCGTCTGTCGTTTGAGAAGGGCTAGCTTGTCTTTTACCCTGAGACCGATCAGTTGAGGTTGCATCCTTGGGATACAACAAATACTCCTGAGTGAGCTTTTCTTCTTCACCAGATACTCCAGACTGACTTTCATTTTGCAAGGATAATTCTGAACTTTCATTCCAATCAGTAGGTTTTAGCCTGTCCTGACTTATTGCTTGACTTGTTACAGCTGTTTCATAAGATACGATGAATTGATAACTTGTTCCATCATGAAGAGGACCTACAGTCTTATCATCGTTTTTGTATCTTTCCTAAAGATTATTCTCCCTTGGTTCTAGTTTTCTGTTTCTTGGGTTGCGACCTTCATCCACATCATTTCTTTGAAACATTGTCATTTCTCTTGTAAAGGCGTCTGATAGGAAATTCTTGTTATCTGCAACCATTTGAGCATCATATTCATATTGAGATAAAAACTTTTGACATCTCAGCACTTCTCCACTATTTGCATCATCAATTAATTTGTAGTTTTTAATTTTTTACTCTTTTATTATCAATCCTAACTATAAATTTGTTTCCTAAAAAGGATTCAGCCCCTTTTATACTCTTAATAAGATAAAGAACTTTTTTGTCTCCATTAGAATAGTTTAACTCTGCTGCGTTAAACTTTTCCGAGAGAAATTTACAAATCATCTCATGATTTGTATCTGAGGCAATAGCCAAGACAACTCCTGCCCAGTAATAACCACTTGCATTGGTCTACAAAATAATCAAATCTCTTTCTTTAGGTGACTATAAAGAAGTCAGATTCTTAGTTGGCTCTTTGATCTTTCTGACAGTATTACTGTCATCTTCTGTGAAAGGTCATTTTTTGGAGCTTGTTTTGGAGAGAGCAAAGCAGTAGAACCACTAACTTGAGGAATAAAATCTCTCACAAAGTTGACAACTCCCAAAAATCTCTGCAAGGATTTTGCATCAGGAATATAATCTGGGAACTGACTGATTTTTTTTGACAATATGATCTTAGAGGCGAATCTCTCCATCTTTAACGTGAATGCCTAGGAAATCAATTTCTCCTTTTATGAGATGAATCTTTTTCTGTCTAAGGATGATTCCCTTCTAGACCATCAACCTGCATACTTGTTCAACATGCTTCAGATGTTCGTTCATAGTTTGCGAGAAGACAAGAATGTCATCTATATAAACTATACAAAAATCTGAGTAAGGCTTTAAAATATTATCTATTTTCCTTTAGAAAACAGACAGGGCATGCTTGAGGCCAAATGACAATATGACATAACCAGCAATTCATAATGCCCTCGAGGTATTCCAAATGTTGTTAAAGCAATGGAGTCTGGATGCATCATGACTTACCAGAATGCTGATTTTACATCAAATTTAGAGAAGATCTTGGCTCATTTGAGTCGATTGATGAGCACTCTTACTTGGGCTATCTGGTAACCATCTTTGACTGTCTTTTTGTTTACATCTCTATAGTCAATTATCATTCTATCATTTCCTCTTACTTGCACTGCATGATTTCTTACCAAGAAGGTCGAAGTATGATGAGGACTATACGAAAGTCTGATCAACTTTTTTTCGAGAAACTCATGAATTTGATTTTCCATCTTTTTTCTGTCGTCTTCCCTGTAATGGGAGATTGCTTTAACATGACAAATAGTATTTACGTTATACATTTTGAGTTGACAGTATACTGGATCTATTTCCCAATACAATTGAGGATCTTTACTAATAACTGGCTTCAGGAAGTTTTCTATTTCTATAATAGTTGACACGCTCTTCTGCTCGATCGTATTAGCGTACACCTTTAGGTTATGATCTCTGATAAATTTTTCTCGGTCTGAACTTCCTTGCTCTGATGGGCCTGAATTAGACGCATCTAAAGGAGATTCATATTCTTCTGAATTCATTCATTCATTTATCAGTATTTCACTGTGACCCTTCAAATGTTCTTTTAGCAGCAAAACGGATTCTAAAACTGGCTTGTAATCACCACTCTTTGCTGAAAATCTCTGATATTGATATGTAATTTCCTGACCGATAACGCTTACAGTGTTGGTAAGTCGAGATTCCCAAAAGAATTTGTTATTCTTTTCAAAATCAATCATTTATGGATTCTGAACTATCGTCTGCTGAAGAAGGAAGTCATTTCTAACTAGCACATCTGCTCCTTGACTTTCACACTGCCAGTTAATTTTTATAATAAAAGTTTCTCCTCTCAAGAAAACTTTAATATCATGGGCCATAGTATCCATGATTATTTCATTCTCTCCTATGACTATTCCCGTAACTAATCGTGGAGTTTTTTTTTCTAATATTCTTCAGGTATGACATATCTTTTGGCAAGAGTATACTCAGACTCACTATCTACAAAGGCGTGTAGATGGTACTTCCTATATTTAGAAAATTTCAATCCTATAGTGATGTAATTGTTGTATCTGCTTTACTTGTTCTTTATTTTCTGTTGTTTTGTCAGGCAGTTCAATGAAATGATTGATTTCTCTTTTATCTGGCTCATTGATGGGATCAGAAGGTTTAACCTGTTGTATAACAGGTTATGTGATAAGGTCTTCTCCCTGTCTTATTGCCGAATCATTGATGGAATCAAAGTACTCCTTTAATTTCTTGTTCTGACTTAATGAAATTATTAACTTCATTCTCTTCAAATCTTCTTTCAAGTTATGTCCATGTTGCTCCTTAGCTTCATAAAACTCTTTATATTCTTGTTCTACCATGATGTGAGCTTCATAATCTTTGGTTTTTCTTCGTAATTCTGTAATGAAGCATTCTCGATGTAGGTTTCACCTATACTTTTACAGTACATGAGAATTGAATTACTATCATCACAGTTGCAGTAATCACATGTAAATCTCCCTGGATTGGGGTGGAAGTTACTGATAATATCAGTAGTTTATTCTTTCTAATTTAAAACCTTTAGGACAAATATAAGACGAGGTATGTCTTCTTCTTCAGACTTTTCTAAAGTGCTTTCTATTTCACTTTCCGATAGATACTCAAGAGAATATATTGAATCATTCTCTTCATCATAATAGGCTATCTCAAAACCCTTTAAGTTTGCATGTTGTATTGTTGCATCATATTCTTCAATTAAAACCTTCACACATCTCTTGTTCTTTTTAGGACATTCATTTACATAATGTCCTTCAGTCTTGCAAAGCCAACATCTGCACTTCTTGAAAAGAATTCAAGGAATTGGTTCTTTTCCTTTTTAAAAAAATCTTCCTAGAAGGAGATCTCTCCCATGCAGAGCTCTTTTTGATTGAGTTTTTTCTTAATTTATACTTCTTTTTAGAAATAAAATTCTTTTTATGTTTGTTGCTAGAGAACATTTTCTTATATTTTTTCTCTATATCTCCACTGCGTTGATGTCTCCAGTATATTAGGACACATGCTTTCAACTCATCTGAGTTGTTTCTTTACAGTTTTAGATTTTTGTTCTCAACGCATTGCTTTTTTAGAATATCCCTGACTCTTTCAGCAATTTTTCCCACAGTAAAGAACAACAAAAGATTTTCTTCTAAGGATTGTGCTACTGCATCGTTTCATGGTTTCGATAACTTCCTGTAATAGGTTCTGACCAGATCTTCATTATCTAGGTCTCCAATGGTACAGTAGTAATTTTGGAACTCATTAGTGTACTTTTTAAAGTACCTCATGTTACAAATGCTCAACTTTGAATATTTACCTTAGCTCTTTCTTTAGACTGCTAACTATGCCCAGTAACATCTCAACAGAATTATACATAGATAGGACATGTAAAATCTAGAGGATTATTGGTCTGAGCTAATTTGTCTGCCCAATCAGGTCATTGAGAACTTCGTTTAAAGGACTGATAGCATTTCTGGACTATGTCGGTTAGGGTAGACTCATAATATGCTTGAGCTTCTTCGTAGGCATATTGAGACAAAATCAAAGCCTATGTTAGCCTTAAACTACCTACACAGTTATCTATTGTCTTTCTCTTGTCTCCTACCCTATCGAGATCAAGATAAACCCCTCTTTCAGATACTGACTGACCCCATTTGGGTTCTCTAGGGATATACTTCTGATAACTTCGTTCTCCTAGTTTTCATGTAGGAGTCTGTCCCTTAGGAAGTTAAATCTTATTTTCCCGGATGATCTTAGTGGGGTAGTTCGTGATGTTCTGAACTACAGTGCTTCCCTAGGGAACATTTTCGGTTTACATTGTCGAAGATTCGCTTGGTTCTTCTTTTGCTGTTTGATAAGGAAGAATCTTCCTTTTGTTGTTTCTCAGATGGATCTGGGAAATCTTTTCTATGATGTTTTCAAGCTCTTCTGTAGATTCACAGATTTCAGCTTGTTCATACAAGCTCTTCAGTTCTTCTGACATTAGCATCATCATAGGTCTTTTAGCATCTTCTTCCTCAAAAGATTCTTCAAGATAAGAAGTTTGGTTCTAGAAGCACTAGCTAGCGAATGAATGCATATAAAATTGTAAGCTTATTTTTTTCTCTCATATCTTCATAGATAGAAGTATTGATATTTTCTACCTGTCTGGCTGGAGGCGTCAGATTTCATTCTCTTGGAAATGTTACTTCATGTCATTTTGTGACATGCTTTTGTCTAGTATGATTTCTTGGATTGATGTAGTAATCCTGGGACTGTTGAGAAATCTAGTGTTTGGGGTTACATTCGAGCTAATCATCTTATAATAGATTCGATAATCTATCGCAAGTTTCATCATTCCTTTCTTCATAGAAATTTCATCTGTCTTGATTCGCAATCTTAGACAGTGTGCTGAATCTCTGAGATGTGTGGTGAAGTTTGATAACACATTAAAATATGCAACCTGGTTGCACAAAAGCCTATACTGTTCCTAACAGACTTTTCTTAAAGTCTGTTATACTATCTCTACCAAAAATTTTATTCCTACTTAGACTACTCCAATATGTATGTAGAAATATTTCTTCTGAGATGCTTCACTTACTTTTTTTAGAGTGATTAACATGATGTCGTTTTCTCCTCCTGTGGCCAGAACTGTCAATTCAAGAATATTGAATCTGTGAGAATCCATAAGGAAAGATTCTCTCCTATAGATCTCATTGAGTCTGAATCTAGGAATCGATACTTCTCGCACACTAGATTCAATTTTATCGTACTCAAATTCTTGAGTGTTGATCAACTGTACAAGTACGATGCTTCTTTTACTGAGTATTCTACTCAGCATCTCCACACTCTTCTGTTGAAGATGTAGATTTGAAAGAGGATCATGTAAGGAGTTTAGGTTCACAAAACTTAAACTCACTTTATCCCTTTGGTAAAGAGAGTATGATTATTTTACTAGCTACGTTTTGAGCTAGCTGTTTTTCATTGATCCCTTCTCCTTCTTGTATCTTCATTTTTTATGCTTGTTTGCAGTCTTGCTATCCTGCTGTTTAACTCCTGGAACTGGTTTTCGAGATCAATACTCATTTCTTAGAGATAAGCGATTTTGTAATTTTGCTGATGAATTATCGTCTTGATATTATCATGAACTGCTTCTGTAGGAAGGAAAAAGCTTAGAGCTTTATCATCTTCATGCTTTACTTTTAGTTCAACTCTATGGTTCATCCTAATCGGGTGATCAGAGTTTTTAAAAGCCTTTTCAGCGATTTTTAAGAAGATTTTAGTTCAATTGCTTGCTGACAAATGTTGTCGACGAGATGCTTAGTACGAACTAACTTCTTTTCAATATCCAAAAGATATTGCTTTTCTTTGAGATAATCAAGCTTGACTTCAAGCTTGCCAAATATTGAACTTATCTCTTCAAGCTGTCTGAACTTGAGATGAAATCTCTCAAGTTGTACCGCTACCTTGTCTGAAGTCTTGTTCCTAGATAGGTTATCTAAATATTCAATTAAGCTTGGTCTGGAAGGATCAAGCTCTTCAACTCCGACTTATCTCTGGAGGTGGACAAGATCGACGTAGAGTGTGTTTAATACTCTATAAATGTACTCTATCGAGTATTTATCTTCTTGAATATGCATTGAAGGAAAACACTTTTGTCACTTATTAGTACCTTTTGTAATACAAAAGGACTGGTAAGTTTTAAGTTTGGATTCTCTCTTGTAAAGAGAAGCCAACTCTGTGACATAAGCCTTGATAACCTGCTTTTGAGCCAAGCAGGCTCTGATACCAGCTATGGCGGATCTACCAAGGCTCAAAACGTTTAGTGGACTATGATTGTATCCAAAAACTTCGTGTAGAACTTCAATTTGTTCTTCAGTATGTTTGATTCTTTGCTGAATTCTGAGAATAATATCCCAGTAATTTTTTGTTTTTCTAGAAAGATTATCTCTATACTTTTTCAATCTTTTTAGTTTTCTTTTTTCGTCTTGCAATTCTTTGTGAGAAATTTTAGCATAAGCTAATAAATCAAGCCGGGTAGCTATTAAGTTTGCTATTAATAATAAAAAATAAATGTTTACATTCTAGTAAGACGATGAGTTTATAATTACAGTATGCTAGATAAATAAATTCATAGACTTTGGTCCACCGTGCTCTGTCAAATTTAAAAGAAAACAATAGAATACACAAAAATAAAGGTTAAAATGGTAATTTTTAATAAAAACAGAATATTTCTTGCATGTATCTTATTTATTACAAATTAAGAATTTAGGTATTACTTTGATAACGTTACGAGTTCATGTATCATTTTATCAGTGCTCTTAGAGCCTAGACACCTTTAATGCCTTTTTCCCATTTAGATTCTCTTTCGGCCAAACCCAAAAGTGCATGTGGTAAATGATGTTGAAAATAGGGAGTAAAAGTCATCATTCTTGAGCAGCCTCGGTTATCCTATGAGAGTTTCAAAGGGTATTGCGGGATTGACAAATAGCAAAACCTGATAATTCGATTAATTTCTCACTGGGCTAGCTAGGATATGCCTTTTCATTTGGTATGGTCTCGTATCACCTAGGCTTAATAAATCAAACCATTCTTCCATAACCTAATCAGTATTGTTTTACACTATTATAGCTTTACACTCTGGCACATGACTATATTTTGCTTGTGAAGCGTCGTGTTGAATTATCTATCTCATATTAAGAATATGAGTCTTTATCTGTGAGGTTATAAAGATTTAAATTACTCTCTTTATTAATTTTAAAATTAAACCTCAAATTATTTTATCACTCAACTACCCTTCAACAGCCAACCAACTTATTAGTAATGAGTTGGCTTGAGATTACTTGTACACTTCCGTATAATTTCTCGTAAACATCCATAAGAATCCGGTCACCGGTGACTCATATATCAGGGTCTTGGGTCTTGGGTCTTGGGTCTTGGGTCGTGAGAATGTCGTTACCAACATGTTTGACTAAACCACCTATGCAATTCTTAAACAAATCTCAAGCCAATAATACGACTTGAAAATTAAGTGAATTATTAAGAAAATCGGTACATGCACCAAATAACCAACTATACCTCAGTAGCAGACCTCAACTTCCAATCAGTAATTCCAACCCAAACAAGGGCCAGGATAGTAATTTCCACCTCCTTGGCGTCAACCCTGGTAGGCGTGTGGAGCTCGAGCTTGATTGACCCGTAAGAGAATGTAGCAGAGAAAAAGAAGCGAAGCTCGCAAGAACCTTGGTAACTTCCTTTCTCCCACTTTAAATCCTCATTCTCTCAATCCCAACTTCCACAACACTCCCGTTTTCAATTCCTCAAAACTTGGCGATAATAAGAGTACGACTCAGACTTACGATGTCTGATATCATAAACCGTCATGGAGTAGGGAACACGCGCGAGGACACAGTACCGCCGGAGGCCTTTACGGGCTACGCGATGACCGGCAAGATCTTGCTCGGCGCGATAGTCGTCTTGTTTTTCGTGGTCATTCTAATGGTGTGTCTCCATCTCTACGCGCGCTGGTACCTCCGCGGGAGTCGCCGCAACCTCCGCCGCGGCCGCCGAACGCGCATGGTGTTCCACGAAGACGGCGCGGCGGGGGTCTCGGCCGCCACGCGCGGGCTTGAGGAGTCGGTTCTAAAGTCGCTGCCGGTGTTCGTCTACGACTCGAAGACCCACCCGAAAGCGGTGTTGGAGTGCGCCGTGTGCTTGTCGGAGTTTGAAGAGAAAGAAACGGGTCGGGTCCTGCCGAAATGCAAGCACAGCTTCCATATCGAGTGTATTGACATGTGGTTCCATTCGCACTCCACGTGTCCGCTGTGTCGGTGCACCGTGGAGCCCGAACCGGAGTCCGAGAACCCGGGCGATGTGGTGTTGAATGTGTGCGAGCCGGAGGTCAACGAACCGGGTTCGAGCTCCGGGTTGTGCTCTGAGTGTTCCGGGTCGAGGTCGCTGCGGCAGACGTCGTCGTTTGGGCTGAGGAGGAAGCCGATGGATATTGTGGTGCCGAGTCGGCACGAGAGCTTTGGGAGGTCGGAGGCGGAGTCGCCGTCCGTTCAGGCGTTCCGGTCGCCTATGAGCCGGATGCTGTCCTTTAAGCGGATTCTGAGCAGAGACAAGCGAAACGGCGGCGTTTCGCCATCCGGGAATGCGAGTTGTAGCTCGGTCGCCGAGTTTGATATTGAGCGAGGGCGAGAAGGGACCGAGTGAACTCGACGGTAAACTCGGTAATTTAGATACCTTATCTGATTTTTGGCGGAGGTTTGGAGGAAGCAATTTTAATTTTTATAGAAATTTTAAAGTAATAGATTACGATTTGATGAATTTAAATTGTATTAATTACGAATTTTATTATTTGAATTTGTTGGTATATAATTTTAAATTATTAAAAATTAATATTTATATTAATTTCAATCAAGAAAATTGAAAAATTACATATATTTTATGAGTAATTCAACCGGCTATTAAATTTTATAATTATTTTTTATGAAACTTATTAAATTCACCGGATATATATCCAAACATGAAAATAATCATAAGAAATTGAGAATTCTTTGTTTTTGATTAAATTCTATCCAAAGTTCTAAACACATGATAAATGTTAGTTCTGGCGTGAGGCATAGATGGAAATGTGGATTGCCACGGTTTGGGAACATTTTTTTAGAAACTTGTACATAACCTCTTTATTGAATTGCCATTTTTGTACCAATACTTCCCTTGGATAAATTTACTAATATTTTGTTTTATGAGAGAATTACAAAGTAGCACCAGACTAAATTTATAAATACAAAAAACTCACTTTCATAATTTGTTATATAAAATACAACATGAGCTCTAAGACCACAATACATAACAGTCGACCAGACCTTGTTTCAATTTCAAAATGACCAAATATCCATTTTCTCTATCTCTCTCACCTCCTAGATCTGTCCGCCTCTCTTGCCTACGAGGAAGACGCCATCATTGAAGGCTCGAAGAAGACGACGACGCTGCCTCAAAAATATCTCAAACTCATTATCTACATCAAATCATATCTCTCTCTCTCTCTCTCGAACTCTCTCTCTCCTTCTCGATCAACATGTAGATCTGCTCTTTGGCGACATCGTCGTTGTCGTCTATGTCCACTGTACCTGGGTCCTTTACAACAATGATTGGGTAGCCACCGATGACAAGGAAGCCTCCCATCAGATCTTGCATTCTTCAATGGCAATGTAGGGTTTCTTCAAGTCTGTCTTCTCCGACTTGAATCCCTCCGATGACGATTATAAAAGTTCAGCCAGTAGCCTCGCCAACAAGAGAGATCTGTTGAGGTTTGATTTTTGGATTATGACGTTGTGATTTGAATAGTTAAAGTAACTGCGGCCGTCGTGGCTCGTAACTCCCTTTCTTCATGCTCGTCGAGTCGTCAGTGAGGAGAAAGGCTGAGATCAGGCTCGGAGTTATCAAAGGAGTGGTTCTCTTTGTTTTAGATCACAGTGTCGACATTGGAGTACGTCAACAGTGAGAATGTCCCTCTCTCTCTTATCTTTCTCTTCTCGTTCTCTCTCTCCATCCCTCGACCTCTTTCTATTTCTCTCTCTTTGTTTGTCAGAGACTTGATGCTACAATGTTGGTGGGGACATGTATATAAGTGTTCAAGAGGTAAAGGGTTGATCCGTTGATGCTACTTGTAATAGTGAAAAACTTAGAATGAATTGGTGTCTATAGAAGACTTTATGAACTGTGTCAAAAATAAAAAGCTTGATGAACCTTTCATAATCATGATAGTAGCAATTTTGTGAAAGTTTCCATTCGCGACAGTAGCATCTTTGTTTAGTTTCGGAGAATTGCCGAAAATAAAATTACAATAACATTGACATTTTGTGTGCTGCTACTGTGTCGTCATGCTGTGTGTTGCTACTGGATCATCTTGTTGTGTTATGCTACTAAGCGGTGGTGTTGCGTGTTGCTACTATGGGTGGTGCTGCGCAACTTTCTCTCAGGTGCTACTAAGTAGGAGTGACAGTATCAGTTTGTTGGAAATAGGATTATGTAGTCGCTAGCATTAGAGTCGGCAATAGCAGCACGCTAGCATCATGATCTGATAGTAGCGGCGCTCTAGCATCATGATCTGGTAGTAGCAGTGCACCAACAGTAGAGTCGGGTAATAGCAGTAAGACAACATCAAAGAATTGCTAGAAAAAATTAGAATAGTGCTGGTAGTAGCACCTTCCGACCTGATAGTAGCACCTTTAAACTTGACAGTAGCAGCGCGTCATGTCAACATCAAAGAATTGCCTGAAAAAAAAATTGCAATAGTGCTGACAGTAGCAGCTTGTCACATCAACAGAGAATTGAATATGTAGTGAAATGTGGTTTGGTAAAATATATAATGACAGATGACATGTGGACATCAATTTGTCCTAAAATTTCATTAAGGGTAATTTGGTAAAATATATAGTGACAAATGACATGTGGACATCAACTTGTGCTAATTTGTTAATTTGTGTCCTTAAATGTGTAAAATATTATTTAAATGATGTAATTGTAAATTAAAATTTAGTTAATAACTAAATTATAGTTTACTAAAAAAACTTCTGCCGATGAATAAATTTGTGAAAAATTAAGAAGGGCTATTGACCCTTGTGGCCATATAGTGGCTACGTGGGTTTACTCTTAATTTACGTTGTCCCATTCATTATTCTTCGTTACACTTTCAGTCATTGCCTACTGGGATCTTTCATGTTTTCTCTTGCTTGACTTGGTAAAAGTGTTATGTTGTGACTTGGGTCAAATTATCTATGCTTTTGCTTAGAAGTTGCAAAAAATATTCTTGGTGTTTACACACAACTCTCCAAGTACGTAGTAGGTGATAACTAACAAGATTACTAGCTGCATTAGGTCTCCATATATACTAATCTTACAGTATAAGAAATGAACCCTATTTCTTGCCACCAAAAGCCAATAACTTCACTTCTTTGACTAATGCTAAAGGATTCTCAGCTTGCTGATTTTCTATTCCAAAATGTTTGCAACTGTGCTTGGTCCAAACCATAATCCGATCGAATGAATGACTATAAACCCCAGTGTGCATCGTGTGATTATGATTCTTCGATTGATTTCTCATCAATTTCAGTTTATAGCATCAGCTGTGCTTGGATCACCTGTTGCTTTCGAGCCGAACAGACTTGTATTTCTCACTCCAAGTTGCAAACTTGAGGAGCTGATCAAGAAAGGAAACAAACATTGCATTAATGTTGGGTTCAAGTGTGCATATCAATCAATTGTGGACTAGACAGAAAAAGGCACGTTGGCATTATTGACAAATTTGCATCAAACCAAGATTTTCTGTCAAACAATGATACATTTGCTACAAATCTTTCACTACTAATGTGTACATCACGTTAATAACTTAAACATATTACAGATTCCTATCATGTACTGTTAGTAAACTACAATCCCAATGATCAGGGTTGTTCTTACCCTTCCTTGAGCCGTCCAGCAAAGTGTTGAATGGCCTTGATCATATGAGTTGAACCTCTTTTTTTCCTCTTGGCATCAGGACTGCACCCTGTGACCCCATTCTTTCCGGCAGATAACTTGCAGTTTGTTGGAGTAGATGTTCTTGTTGATTTACGTATCTTTGACGGGGACTTGATGGAGGGTGATTTCTCAATTCCATTCTTGTCACTATCTAATTTTTTACATGTTTTCCTCAATGGAGACTTAACTCTCTTTCTTGACAGCCGAAATCCAGTTTCCACTATTCTCCTATCATGTTTTAAAAGCCAAACATGAAAAGGATTGGCAGCTGTGAAACAAACAGGGTGACCACCATCAACTACACCCCTATCCAACTCAACATTTCCATTGTTTACCTGAAAAGTGCAGTGTTACACCATCATTTTGATACCAACAAAACAAAAAATAAGCATGAGTGAATAAAATAATATAAAACTGATGCAATGTAATATATATTCTCCCAAGATAGAATCAGGAAAATAGGTGCTTGTTACAAGAAAAGAGAAATACCAGTTGCAATAGTGCAGAAAAGCTCCTGGCCACATCATACTTTCCCTGACCTTTGACGACATCAGAAAAGGGCAGTACATTTTGATCTTCTGGTTCAACGGATAGTCTGTCAAGAATTCTTTCACCGTAGTCTTGAATGTCAAAAGGACGGTGTGATTCCTACGAGACATAGCTTTCTTTAAACTTGAACAATCATAGGAGAAACAAGAAAAAAGTATTTGATGCAAATAGTGGGCGCTTTAAATATTTTTCTTTCCTTTCTTAGAAGTGTTGCACTAAGCAAAACATCAAAACAGATGGACCTTACTTGCTCTTCCAAGTTGTGCTCAATTTTCTGTTTCCATGTTGAAACACGAGAAGCCAGTTCAGTTTGCTTCTCATTTTCAGCTATGCTAGCAAGTAGAGAGTCCTACAAAGATAGGTAGACCACAATTTAGGTAATTAAAGATAAGAGTAATCAATCGTCATATCTATGAGGTGAGCCTACATAATATTGTGAAATACCAAAAACAAACACAAAGTGGTGAAAGACAAAACATCAAGAAATATTGGCCATGAAGAAATTTGATCAAAATCTTTCTCCTAAATCTAGACACATCCGAAATGCCTAACAGATTACTAACAGACATGTAGGCCAAGCAAAGGAAAATTTGTGGACCAAACAAAGAAGAAAAAAATTTAGACAATCCAGGATGAAATGTAATTTATTCTTAATGGGGTCTATCACCCCAAAACCACACATACAAAAATTAAAAATTAAAATAAAATGCGGTAGTAAATAAACAAAGCATTAGGAAGTGCTACATGTCAGATCAAGTATGCAACCATGGTTATGTCTAAACTAAACCTGGAAAAAGTGCAAGTTCCAAAGTCCGGTAGAAATGATATATAATGCAGCACAAGGTTTCAGTATTACCATGAACAAGGACATTGAGTGAGAAACATATATACTTACTAGGTGAGAGCGACATAAATCTTCCAAGCTTGCATGAGGATTTGGGTCGTCATATCCAAAAGCTTCATCAGTGCCAAAGTGAGGACCACCATCATCGTGCTGCATAATATTAACAAGTATCAAGCTATGAAATTAACTGCTTTTTATTTAAAATTTTCAACAATCCAATAACTGCTTCAGAACCTCATCATTCTGAAGAGGTACATCTTCAGGTATGTCAACATCTGGTTGCCCAAAATCCGCGATATCATTATTAGATTCAGCATCGTCATTCATAGGATTAGAATAGCCACCAAACGTCTCATGTTTTCCATCAATAAGTGATTGTCGCAGCTGCAGTTAAAATAAAAGGTTCAAATAACCAACCAAAGCCAAATTATCAAAAATACACCTCTGCAAAACAAACCTTCTCAAATAATGGAGTAGATTGGGAACCCCTTTGCTGTTCTTGAGCATGACGTCGGATTTCCCACATTTCTGTGAGTTCTGGACTAATAGTACCATGCAGTTTTGCTGGTGGAAATATTGTAGCCATAGATGCCAGCTTAGAAGAATTAACCCCTTTCCTTTTTAAAGCTTCAACTGGTAGGGAAAAGACAGCAAAAAAGAAGCATGGGTTTAGGGTATATAAATAAAAGTCTAAACTAGCAAAGTAAATAAATAAACAACTGAAAACAACCTTTTTTAAAAGGTTTAACTATCAAATTTCCAGGTTCATGTGGATTTAAAGGCTTCCATGGATCTTCTTCGTCGTCATCTGATTCATCCAAGTCCCTAAGCTCCGAGTATCTATCATCCATCTCATACCCATGAGTGTCGTCATCAAAATTATTGCAGCCAGGAGGTTGAGACCCGTTATTACAACCATTGACCTCAAAGTGAGAATCAACCACAGGAGACTGGTTGACATTAGAATCATGGGGCTTTTGTGACTTATGCACAGTCCCTCCTGAACATCCTGTAGGAGACATAAAGCTTTTTCGAGCTGAGCTGGCCCTATAAGCACTACTTTGTCCTCTACTAACTCCATCCACACCCAAATAATCATTAACTGCTACTGCATCACAAGGATCTAACAAAATGAAATCCTGGTAAAGGTCGTTTGTTGCCAACTGCAAACATAATATTGTGATAGAATGCGTTAGGATGCATTTGTATTTTTTACTGCTGACTTGAATAATTAGTAATGGAAAGAAAATATGTACCAGATACGACTCTAGTTCACCGGAATCACCAGTTGTATCTAAGCAATCACCTTCTAGGACAACTAGATTTGCTGGGGGCTTCACAAAGGGATTCAAATGAGCATCTCTGCCTGAAGGACTGTCTAAGCAATTTTTTGCTTCCACTGCATAAAAAATTAAATTCAGTGCAAATTGCACACAAATACTAACTTAGTGAATTAGGGAGTACTGGCTACCTGCAATGTCTTCTAATCCCCAAAACCTTTCATTTTCTTCATCAGCAACCGCATTAGAACTCCCACCTTCTGGCTGAACTGACGTGCCTTCTGATTGGTCATTCTGCCTGCTTAAAGCACAGAACAGACTAACATGAAAACTAATGCAACAAGAACACTTCATCGTAATTCAAAAGCATCGTCGGTTTTGCAACTGTGCACTTATGCCCGTGTTAGATGAGATGGTCAATATCATTACAATCATTCTCATACTTTCCTCTGAGTCGATATATTAGACAGAAAATATGCTCACACAACTTAGAAAAAGCAATGATATCAGTTCAAACTGCACTGTCAGGATGACAAAAACCCTGATTTGCCGACAAAACTGCTTTACTGCTAGTTAAAGTATTACTCTTCATTCCGTTTCTTAATTTTAATTGTATCAACCCAGTTGATGTATCAGAAAATATGCTAACACAACTTAGAAAAAGCAATGATATAGGTACAAACTGCACGTCAGGACGACAAAAACCCTGATTTAGCAACAAAACTGTTTTACTGCTAGTTAAAGTATTACTCTTCATTCTGTTTCTTAATTTTAATTCTATCAACCCCGTTGATGTACCAGAAAATATGCTCACACAACTTAGAAAAAGCAATGATATCGGTTCAAACTGCACTGTCAGGATGACAAAAACCCTGATTTGGCGTCAAATCTGCTTTACTGCTAGTTAAAGTATTACTCTTCATTCTGTTTCTTAATTTTAATTGTATCAACCTCGTTGATGAATGCTACCATTTTTCCTTGGTTTCAACTAACCAAGTGAATATTATTCTTAAGTTAGTGTTTGAGGGATGACCCCTTGGTTTTCTTTTTTTTCACTGTGAACCATGTGTGGCAACCCAAATAAGAACACACATACTACATATGTTGATTCTGGATAGAGCAAATACCCGATACGAAAATTCTAAAGGACATAAAGTCATCCACATGAACCACCTAGACCTAATAATGCTACCATTAATAGCGGACTCATAGTAATGTAGAAAATCATGTTACTGATATGATAGTCAACCATATCAAACTGATAGCCAAGTTAAAAACAAATATTGAACTTGCAAACATTCACTCTTTGCAGAAAAACCTCAAACAAGGCTGATAACTAGTCTCAAATCGAGCAAACTCATAGCAAAAGGGCTGGAAAAACCAAACATAATCTACGATAAGCTCAATAAACTTATGCACAAATTCAGTCCCAACAGACATAAAGTATCAATCTTTACCCAAATACACCTATACTGCAAAATCCAATGGCACCCAAAGTTCTCAATTTAGAGCATTACACATAAAACCTCACAGAATTGTAATGAGAAGCAAAAAGAACAAACCTTTTCTGGGAAAGAAACTCCAAAGCTCGCAAAACCAATGAGTAAAGATACTCCACCTTACGGCTATACACCTGAACCGAACCCTGAACTAGCAGAGCAGCTGCAAAACCCAATCCAAATTTATCAAGAACCTAATCCAATTCAAAAGCAAAGCCAACACAAACCCACCTTCGGCGAAATTAATAGACACAATGCCGTCGGCTTCGGCGGGCAATTCGCCGGAGCAAATCCTCAGCAGATACTCTTCGAGTTTTGTTCCAAGATCCAGTTCCCAATTGGACTCTAGGTCACGCTCCGCCTGCACCTTGTGGAACCCACCTCCGCCGCCGGCTCCGGCGCCGCTCGGCTCCGCTCTGGCATTAGTCATGTCGTCCGAGTCGAATTGGGGGCTGTTGCATCGTGGAGTCGCATTTGCAGAAAACTAGGGTTTTTCGATCGGGGGTTTTTGAGAAAGTGAGAGTCTTTATGAGGGTATCGCAAAATTGGGACTAAGAGTGAAGAAGTGGAAGAGTTTGGATGAGTTTGCAGGTGGTTACAGCTTGGTTTTCGAATGAAGATGAAGGAGTGAGTTTCCCAAAAGCACAAAAATTTTCAACGGCCGATTTCCCGCTCCCCTCACAGTTTTAGCCCCTTTATTTTTGGGTTCTAAATAGTTTTTAGTGAAAATGACTGAATCCTAGAACAGGGAAAATCAATTACCAAATACAATGGGTCATTTATTTTCTTTTATTTTTTTAATTCTTGTGGAAGTTGCAATTACTCTGTCAACGGATTAGTTTTCTCTTATTTTTTATTATGTTTTGAAATGGGCATTCCTTTGCTGACTAATTATGTTCTTTTATTCTTATATGAGTTTAGTGATAATCGTTACCGAAACAAGTATGGGAGATGTGTGTGGAAAATTTGCTGGCATTCCTAAAGCTTATTGGTAGTTGTGCCTTGTAGCAAAATAGATTGAGGTGTTCACTAATGTTGCAAATGCTATGTGCTTTAAAAAACACAAGATTGTCACGTCAAAAGTCGAAGCCGCTTCCACCCTACTTTTGAAAACATAAGCAGCTGAGTTAATTAAACTTTAAAATACCAATATTTCCCTTCACTTACAACTTCACAATAATTATGACTCATAGAGGCGGAGGAAGCAACGGTCACAGTGGGTCCTTTGACTCACTCATTTTTACAAGTATCTGGCTTAGGAGCAAGCTTAAAGTACGATGAAACATCAATGTGCGACTCTAGAGCGGTCAGATGGTGAGCTGGCTTTGAACAACGGCTTGCAATCCCAACCCACAAATGAAGGTAAAAGCCTTGACTCTGTTGTATTGTCGTGTGATAGTGATAAGTCAGATTCTAACCCTGAAACGTCTTTTCACACTCTATAGAAAGAGATCAAACAGTGATGAAGGTTACGGCTGAAAAAGGTCAGGGAGGAGAACTATTGAATGAGAGTGCGAGTAGAGATAGAGACTAGAGGTGGTAGGCGGTTTACTGTTTAAATTCGGGCCTATGTAAATCCCATTTTTGCCATATGCTGTCACTACTACATAGAAGCATATCCACGCGTTCAAAAAATGGCATGGAATGTCTTCCACAGCATCCCTTAACGACATCTATACTGGCGCCGTCCTTTTGTGTTGAGTTTTATGACTTTTGAAAAACGCCATTAAAAGGTATTCTATGGTGTTTGTAAACGCCATAAAAAAACTTTCAACGACGTTTTTGAAACGCCATTGAAACACGGCGTTTCGGGAAATGCCATGGAATACATTTTAATGGCGTTATGGATTTTTGTCCAGATTTTTTTTAAAAAAAAATTGTATATATAGATTTTTTGGTATAGAAAATCTTTCTCTATCAACAGAAAGTAATACAAAACACAATGATAAAGTTCTACAAACATACATGTACATTTGAATTAATAAAGAGAAATTCGTCCAAACAGTACACAAACTTTCGGCCCATATAAATTTTGGTACACCAACTTTCTGAAACATCAGAACAGTGCATCATCATTTTAGCCCGACCTAATATTGATACTTTTGACCGTCACCTCCATTAGTCGCAATTGAAACTTCAAAAACAAGGGGGTATTCTGGTAAATTTCTATGGGTCTTTTTTGTTGTATATAACGATGCACCAAAAATTGAACCTCCTCCGTCGCATCAATTGTGAAACACATGATCTCGTCCATTATCACATAGCTTAAAGGAGGCAGCTCATGATTAGCTGCAACATCGTCGACCTCGATTTTGCTAGTGAGGGAGACGAGAAGTTGATGTAGGAGTGGGGCAGTGGTGGACCTTAAGGACGTGATGACTATTTCCAAAAGATAGGAGAAAGGGAGCGTGGATGATCGGAGGGAAGATCATTGGAGATGGAGCGAAAGTGGAGAGTAAGGAAACGGGCGGAGAGGGCTTTGCGTTTGGTGAGCTGACGGTGGTTGTACTGTGTGGCTAGAGCTTCCTCTCCATCGACATCTCCATGAAAGAAAGCTTAGCTAACGATCGATCAATCCGATCCGAATCAGATGATGAAGAGATGCCCAAATACAACATTTTTGGTGTTTGGAGAAGATTAGTAATTTGATGATGATAAAGGTGTGTGTATGGTGAAGAGAGTTCGCATGGGTGAGTTTCGTACAAGTTTTTGGTGATCTTCATGTTTGCTAATTAGCACCATAGTAGCTCTTCATATCTTGTCTTTGTGCTTCAAAGTCCCCTTCTCATTACAAATACCATATTTTCCCCTGAAATCCAACCTCCAGTCGAAGAACTCTGATGAAGGATGCATTATTATAAACATTTAAAGTTTTAAAAAAATATGCATAGAAAATTACCAGAATACCCCTATTTTTGAAGTTTGAATTGCGACTAATGGAGGTGACGGTCAAAAATATCAATATTAGGTCAGGCTAAAAAGATAATGCACCGTTCTGATGTTTTAGAAAGTTGATGTACCAAAGTTTATAAGAACTTAAAGTTGGTATACTGTTTGGACGAATTTCTCATCAATAAAAGAAAAGATAACCAATTTATAATACTTGCATTGCAAATGCTAATGTGCTAAAGTGCAATGTCTTTTCAGGACACCATTCTCTTTTAACTAGTTTGATAGCAAATAGGTACCGTAGTATAGTTGCAATTTAGTAAAGACCAAGTTTGCCAAAGTTAGAGAACCATAAACACTCATATTTGTATAGACAGTTGAGAAAATTACAGGTCAGAGATGTACACACTTAAAACTTGGAAATTGTTATAGGATATTTGATATATATATATATATATATATATATATATATAGATATATATGTCTTGGTCCATGCCTTGTATACATGCTTTATGTAGTAATCCATGTTGTAATAGGGTTTTACACGTAATAGGCTCATTGGACCATGTAATAGCCCAAGAGACTCGTGTATTTCCTTATATAAAGGGGCTTCATTCTATCAATAAGATAAGGAGAATTCATTCAATATTATTCTACAACAAGTTATCAGACACTTAGCTCTAACCCTAAAAGAGCAAGTAGACCACCACCCAAAAGAAGGAAAAATTCTGTCTTGCGCACGCCTGTGCAGTGCCGCGCGCACCATTGGCCACCACCGCGCACAGCCGCGCACCACTGCTGCGCACTCCTCAGGGGACCACCGTGCACCCCCTGTGCACCAAGAAACCATAAAATCTGTCATGTTTAACAAGCAATTATCGACAGAATAAAATACGAATTGGATTTCGTCACCAACATAGAACTTGAAGATATTGCTCTCATGATTCCAACGCCACCAAACTCATCCCAAGAACGAGCCGAGAAGGCACCGAACTGGCCGCCGGAATGCACAGACCAGCCGAACTGTTCAAGCATCTGGTTCGGGCACTTTCCGAAGTCCTATTTTCGTGAAAGTTGGAGAGGTTATGCATAAGGATATCAGGATTCTTCAGTCAAAAAGGGCACCCCCAGAACCGGAGTAAAGGTGGCTACCGGTCCTCCCAATGACGGGTTGTATTCCTAGTTTCTCTTTGAATCCTACATATGGTTTATGTTTTTTCAATGATTTGCTACTGTTTTATGGCAAGTTTAACTAACCATATGGTTTTCATGTGTTTCATGATCTCCCCGCGCGATAATTCACGATGAAATTACGTAAACGATCATCGAAAGCACATGGATTTGAGCATGGAAGCATGAAGCAGCTTATATAAATGCAGTCTATTTGGCAGACTAGCAAGTAAGCTTTACGTTTTGAGTAATTTCAAAGTTCCATAACCTCGGGGAGGATAGAATCTGTTCCTCCCTTCTTCATCCCCATTCTATGCTTGGGACGTTTGTCTTTATAGGTTATTATGGAAATCCTAAAACATATGTGCATTTGTAACACCCCGTCCTGAAATTTACATTTTTACCAGGATCAGGTGGGTAACAGAGGGTTGTAACCAACCTGTTAGTCTTCCCCGAACTACTATTTGAGTTTAATATTGAGATATTCTTGATTCTGGGGGGAAGATAGAATTAATGTCCCGAGCTGGTAGATTATGTTAATACGAGTCCACCGGTATGTCTGGAATATTTTTCGGGGCTACGGGTTGTTTAACATGGATTTATTTAGTTTACGGAAGTAATAAAAGTTATTTAATTTACTGTAAAAAGATGATTTTGTGATAATTCGAGAATTTGGGAAAGTTCATTCCTGAAAGTTGTAGAGGACATTAATACAAACTCGTGGGTATATCCTATGAATTAATCGGAATTCGTATGCGAAAGTTATTCGAAATATTGTATAGTTACTACGCGGTAAAAGTAAATGTAAATTATCTATTTACCGCCCATGGTAACTTTGATATTAAATCTGAACCGTTGATATTTTCTCAGATTTAATCTCAACCGTCCATTTCAAAATAAAAAGAGGAGAGAGGTTTGACCCGGGTCAAACACCCATTTCGGGTGTTGACCGAGCTTCCCTCTCTCTCTCTCCTCTCGCTCTCTCTGCTCTGCCTTGCTCGACGGCGCCTAACCGCCTCCAGCCACCATAGGTCAGCGCACCACCACCAAAATAATCACCACCTCCTCCTCTACAAACCCCCCTAATATAGATGTTATTTGCCCACTGTGGAAGGAGATCAAGCACCATTGAGCTTGATCGGTTCCGGCGATTCTCGCCGTTTCAGGCCATGTCTCGGCCCACTGGAGGTAGATTTCTTCTCCTCTCCTCTTTCCCTTCATTTTCCTGCTCTTGATTCTTCGAAATAATTACTGATTCGAGTTCCCCTTTTCCTCTGTGTTTCCCTATTTTTCTGGGTTGGAGCCCTAACTCCGGCGAGTGGAGTTCTCAGGGTTTAGAGAAGGCTATCGAGCTGTGGGAAGCCCATGGAAGCTGTGGAAAGCTCCGATGAGGAGGAGGTAGGGGTCCCCGGTCGGAACCCGAGAGGTAATAACCCTACAAAGTGTATTGACCTAAATGGGAAGATGCGACCCAGACAAAGGGATAGGTCCTTGACGAGGTATTGCCGACACCGCAAGCATAAACCCTATCAAGTAAACCTTTGTGAGTTAGCGTAGTGAGAACATGAGTCTCAGACTCCCTTATGGCGTAAGGTTTCTCATAAATACGCACTGAGATCGACTACGATGAGAAGTACTCTCGTAATAAATTTTATTGCACTCCACTACTTTGTCAGTTTGGTAGTTCCCCAATAACTGTACATGCAGCCCTATGAATATGATCATAGTGACTTCTCTATGGGATCAGAGATATGCATGAAGATCTTAAATAGACTTCATAAGCCAAATCAAGTAGAGCTTGCGTTGGCCAAGTGTTTTGGACGCATAGTACATGACTCCTTGATTTCGGATGGGATATGATGAATAATGCCATTACGTATTGATTTCGGATGATTGCAGTATATACTGGACGTCCGATGTTGGAATGAAAAGTATCTTGGGAAAGACACAATCTCGTATTGAAGTTGATCGATTTTGTATTGATGATGTATTTCCATCAATCGGCTTAGGTCCTCTGAAGAAGAGTGGAACCTTCATATACTCCCATGATTAGTCAAGGTCTTTACTCCAAGAGAGAGTAATATGTTTAATCAAAAGAAAGACTTGACCTCTCCTCCATTCATATGAAAAGCTAAGTAGCTTTGCGCCCACACAATGCCAATGATATGGCAAATGACATCACTTGAATACTCTACGAGTATCTGGCATATTCAATCCCTATGGCATGAGAGAAAGGTTCTTGCATATATCATCGTTAGCCATGCATGAATTGAGATGCATAGGAAGCAGAATCATGATCTAGGCACCGGTCGGTTTAATGGCCGAGTTGCTGGACATATAGCACGCTGTCTATGCGCTGCCTGTGAACGCTGCCGGTGCGCTGCCTGAGCGATGCCTGTGCGCTGTCTGTGCACACGTGCACTGCTGACAGACACTATACGTGCACATGTGCACCCAGCTACAGAGCGTTGTGCACCCAGCTGCTGAGGGCTGTACACGCCAGCTGCCGAGCGTTGTGCATACAACTGCTAGACACCGTGCACATAGCTGCTGGCACTGAGTAATACCACATTTGAGACATGTTAAAAGAGCATACAGATGTCAGGTTATCAAAACAGCTCCGTGGTCACTAGAGATCCGAAAGCGCCCTGTGATTGATCTTATGATTAGTGGGAGATGCAGATTTGAAAGAAAGTCTAGCATATACATGTCATGATCAAATGTGAAGGGTGTGGTTGTTTGTGTCAACCATGTTGCACTTTTTTCCCTTAGTCTATGTTTTTCGTCCTACTGGGTTTTTGCTTAACAAGGTTTTTAACGAGGCAACATTTCATACACTACTAAGACCATTGATCCTCATTTGTGGTTGATCATGACACACTTGTTCAAGTCTTGGCTCACATCTACTCTTGAGAAACATGTTGGAATGCACCATTCATTAGGAAAATCCGATTGAAGTACACATCAGGGGGAGCATCACATGGCGATTTCTCAATGGAGTAGTTGGTGCGTTGTACTCTTTTCTCTTTGACCAAGGTTTAGTTTTCCCACAAGGTTTTTGTTACGTAGCAAGGTTTTGATGAGACAACACCATAAGCACCATACCGGCATGAAGACACGCGACACAAGGGGGAGTGTTATAGGATATTTGATATATGTATTGGTCCATGCCTTGTATACGGGCTTTATGTAGTAATCCATGTTGTAATAGGGTTTTACACATATCCATGTAATAGACCCATTGACCCTTGTAATAGCCCAAGAGGCCTATGTATTTCCCTATATAAAGGGACTACATTCTATCAATAAGATTAGGAGAATTCATTCTCTCAATATTATTCTACAACAGAAATGCAATTATGAGCCTGTTTTTCCTTATGTCCCATAAAACTTGTTTTCCTCTGCAAAGAAACAAAGTACAAACACATTACTCTAAACATCAGGTTTGTTTCTTTTGTCATATCTGTGATTTTTTTTGTTTCTTTACTCTAAAACCTTCTTATTTCCTTCCAAAATTAGAAAGATACCAAGTATAATACTGTACAGCTGACATAAAATGATAAAGAAACATGTAACTCACCTTCATTATCAATTTTTAAACCATTTTTAACATGATCAAATTCCACAAGAACCTTGCTGTCAAGTGCATTTGGATTCTACAAAGTGCATTTATATGAAATTGTGAATAATTAGGCAAGAGAGCAAAGACAACACATGATTTGTGCGGACGAAGTATGTTTACCTGAATGGTTATCAGGTCTTCCCTAGAAAATTATCAGGACCCGCCCTGGGATTTCCCCGTAAATCTTAGAATGAGCTTGCAGGGACTACTTCAAGGGAAATTTTACCGAAAATTCGGCAGAACCTCTCTTAAAAATGGACAACACTTAACCTGCACAACCCACACTTCCAATTCACAACAACCACCCAAACTCTTGGAGCCATCCTGATCCCCAAATCAAACTACCAACTCCCATAATAAACAACATAAATAAAACTAAAAGTATTTTTTCATGAAATACCTCATATAGCAAATAATCCAATAAATATACCACATGCTTCAAATAATTTAATACCCAAAGTTATCAGAGCTCTAAGGGAAGGAAAAACGAGGAAATAAACATAGGTACGTTAAACAACAACCTACTAATGGAAAAGATCTAAGACAAGTAACTATGATGCGCCTCTAACTAATGTTGGGACAAGCTATGCGGACTGGGCAATTTAAAAATACGAAGAGCCCAATGGTGAAACATGGAAAACGTGAAAAGAATATAATTTGACTGAATGATTTTCATTGATAATCAGAGGAATATATATACAGGAATGTCTAGAGTTAATTAAAAAAGAATCCTACTGCCTTGTATTCTGCAAGGAAACATATATACATAAATCTGTATATTCCAAACAAAGAAGATATTCCTAATACATAGAGGATACTGCTGATCTGACAGATACTTTCTTTACACTTCCCCTCAAGTTGGAGAGTGGATATCCTGCACTCCCAACTTGCGTATCATAGGAATAAAAGTGTCCTTCCCCAAAGCTTTGGTCAAAATGTCTACCATGAGCTCACGAACCTCGTAACAACAGAACCATCTAGGATCTTGTACCTGATATAATGGTAATCCATCTCAATATGTCTGATACGCTCATGAAAAACGGGATTCGCTGCAATATGCAAAGCCGCTTTATTATCATAGTACAATGAGGCAGGTTTTTGATGCATTATGTCGAGGTCTTTGAGCAAATATCATAGCCAAGTCAGTTCACAGCATGTTTTTGTTATAGCGCGATACTCTGCTTCGGTAAATGAAAGGGACACGGTCTTTTGATGCTTTGATCTCACAGGAAATTAATGAAGGACCAAGAAATACACAATACCCTATAGTAGAACGCCTAGTAAGCGAGCAACCTGCCCAATCTGAATCACAAAATTCCCTTAACTGAAGGTCATTATTGGAGGGAAGATGAGGCCTTGACCCTGCACATTGTTGAGGTAACGCATCACTCTCAGTGCCGCCTCCATATGAGCTTTTCTTGGCTGATGCATAAAACGACTCAACACATGGACCTCATAAGTAATATTCGGCCTTGATATAGTCAAATATATTAATCTTCCAACCAATCTTCTATAATGACCTTGATCCTTAAGCAGATCACTCCTATCAGATAATTTCAAATTGCGTTCCATTGGTGTGTCAATAGGGGCTGCTCCCAAAAGTCCTGCATCTTCAATAATCTCTAAAGCATACTTTCGTTGGGAAATAAAGATACCACTCTTAGAACTAGAAACCTCAATGCCAAGAAAATATTTCAAATCACCAAGATCCTTGATATGAAAGCGGCTATGCAAAAGTGTTTTGATTGCATCAATACTTTGAGAATTATTCCCAGTAATCAACATATATCAACATATATACTTTGAGAATCATTATATATCTGTTATGGCACTGAGTTGAGCAACAAAATGTGTATATGCAGGTGTATATCGATGATAAGAAACATAGTTGGCCAAAGGATAGCGCGTACCTTTCGCAGGACCTAGAGCCAAGGAAGATGACTGAAGAGAGTAAACACGCGAGTAGACAGAATCAGAGAAGCGGACCGGTGGTGCAGTATGGTGGCTGGAGAGACGGAGCGTATTTGGAGGTTCAGTTGGGATTGTAGGATGGGCTCGGGTGGAGGGACAAGCTTGGGTGGAGGGACAAGCTTTGGCGGAGGAGCAAGCTCTAGTGCTGCCAAAGAGGACAGAGTTAGGGTAGGCATCGAGAGAGGACCATACAGTAGGTCTGATGGGCGAAGAGACTGGGTGATTGATTTTGGACGCCGAGAGTATGTGTGGAGGGGAACCGGGGCCAGCAGAGGAGAAACAAGCTTTAGTGCGGACGATGATGATGGTGAGGGGGGCGCTGATGGTGGCAGTGGTGTTGCAGATAGGGGTAGTTGTGAGGGTGGAGGTGGGGTTCCAGATGGGGAAGGGTGGAATGGTGGGTGATCGGAAGGAAGAGTAGAAGGATGTGGAGTTGATGTAGAGGATGAGGGCACAGTAGGAGGATCGAAATAAAAATCAATGGATGAAGGAAGTGAAAGTGGGCCTGAACTGGGTTGGGCTTTTGAAGGAATAATGCGATTGGGTCGAGGAGAGGCATACGGAAAAATCTGTTCATAGAATATAACATCCCGGCTGGTGAAAACTCGTTTTGTTGATAAATTGAACAGTTTATAGCCTTTCTGTCCAACAGGATAACCAACAAAAACGGATGGCATGGCACGATGATCAAATTTATGTGAGGGATGGATGTTAGTTGCATAAGCCAAACATCCAAAAACTCGAAGATGAGCATAAGAAGGTGGTGTGGAGTAAAGCAACTCAAATGGTGTTTTGAGAGAGAGCAAAGGAGAAGGTATTAGATTGATGATATGAACAGCAGTGAGAGCACATTAGAGAGGTGGGCATGAAATTTCAAAGCACGTGCTACTTGCAAGATATGACGGTGTTTGCACTCCACAACCTTATTTTGTTGGGCCGTGTAAACACAAGAACGATGGAAGATGACACCGTTATCATGAAAAAAGAGCGCAATGAAAGAAATTCCCCACCATTGTCACTTCGAAAATTTTTAATGCGAGAGTCAAATTGTGTAGAAGCATAGATGAAAAAATATTTAATGCGAGGTTGGCCTTCATCTTTGAAACGCATTAGAAAAATCCATGTGAAACGAGTATAATCATCAATGATAGTTAGAAAATAGTGAGAGCCACAAAGAGAAGGATATTGATATCGACCCCAAATATCACAATGAATAATCTCAAAATGTTTAGTCGAAGAAATAACACTAGTAGAGAAAGGTAAATGACTCTGTTTAGCCAAAAGACATACATGGAGAGCATTATTAAATTGAATGGGAAAATGCAAAAAATTCTTAGCAATGAAACTTAAAATGAGAAGGTGATACGTGCCCAAGTCTATGGTGCCAAAGATCGGTGGAAGAGATGGTGAGGTTGCAAGTTGGTTTGTTTGGTGATGGCTTTTCCGCCTTTAGTGTCGTTAGGTAGTATAGTCTGTCTCGGTGTTTATCCAAAGCATTCGTTCTCCTTGTAGCCAGATCCTGCAAAATACACCAGTATGGGTAAAAAGTCACCGAACAGTTCAAATTTCTTGTTAAACAACTAACAGTCATCAGATCAACTTTGAATGTAGGCAACGATAATACATCATGTACTTAATAACTGAAGTTTAAGGGCAGTGTCCCCTTTGCAAGAATTTTGGCTTGTTCTCCCTTGGGCAATGATACTGATGGTAAAGAACTATTAACGACTTTATGTAATAAATTAAGGGATGAAGTAATATGATCCGTTTGTCCGCAGTCAATGATCCAATTACGAGAAATGACTTTAGACAAACCTGGTTGAGATACTACATTTGCCTTGGAATTAGTGCCCTCATTTGATAATTTAGAAATAAGTGATAACATTTGCTTGAGTTGGTTTTCTGTGATCGTAACCAATTTTTCATCCGATGCATAATTGACCACAATTCTACCTGGATTATCTCTAGCTCTTGGGTGACCTTGTAGGTATCCATGCAATTTATGGCAAGTTTGGGCCTAGTGGCCTAACTCATCACAATAGGTGCAATGAGGTCGACCTCTTCCTGAACTTCGACCACAACGACGTCCTCCATTCCAGGTCCCGCAGTAACCACCTCTACTACTGCCGCGAGCTGATCGGTAGTTCCAGTCGTCGCTGCGGCTGCGGTCAGCGCGGTCGTTCTAGCCACCACTACCGCGGTCAATCAATTAGGCCAAGCGTGTAAGCCTTGATTGTTCCTGTCTTCTCCAGCATATCGATTGTTGCCCCCTAGAAAAACGATTTGGTTTTGTTGGTGGTGGTCTGCTGCCCCTGCATGGCGGCGCTACCGGAATCAACTGCCATGTGTGATGAAGAAGAAGCAACCAGGCGCTGCTTTTCTTCTTGGAGAACAGATGAGAATGCTTGACAAATAGTGGGTAGAGGCTTCATGAGAAGCATTTGTCCTCGGATAGCCTGGTATGTTTCATTCAATCCCATCAAGAATTGCATCAATTTTTGCTGATCTGTTTGTTGTCTTGCATCAAGATTTGTCAGCTCATCCCATAGAGCATTCAAATTTGTGTAATAGATTGAGACCGAGAGATGCTCTTGCCGAAGAGAGGAGATGTCTCGCTGTATTTCATAGATGCGAGTTGCATTGGCTTGAGAAAAACGCTCACGGAGGTCCTCCCAAACCTCATGAGCAGTAGAATAGTAGTTTACACTTTCTCCTATTTCTGGATCGCAGGAATTGACGATCTAGGAGCGAACTATATCGTTGCATCTTGACCAAACTGCATAGCCTTCAGGATCAGTTTCTTCTGAGGGTGCTTTGATGGAACCATTGATAAATCCAAGCTTGTTCTTAGAATTTAGAGTTCGAAGCATAGATCGTTTCCAACCAGAGTAGTTATCTCCAGTCAAGGTTTTAGAGGCAAGAGTCAATCCAGAATAATTGGAATGATGGATAAATTTTCAGGTTTCTAAAAGGGATTATGGAAAGGGATTTCATTCTTTGATCTTGGAGATAAGTCTTGATCTTCAGCCATGATGATTGGGATAGGGAGGCTACATGAGAGATTAGGGTGTAGTGGTGAATAAGGATCTTAGACTGCTCTTGATACCATGAAAAGAATATAATTTGGCTGAATGATTTTCTTTGATAATCAGATTAATATATATACAGGAATGTCTAGAGATAATTAGGAAAGAATCCTACTGATGTGTATTATGCAAGGAAACATATATACACAAATCTTTATATTCCTAATACATAGAGGATATTGCTGATCTGACAGATACTTTCTTTACAAAACGTGAGAGTGAGTGGACAAAAATGAACTCAATAAATGATGGATCTAAGCCAAAATTTATTTTCATGTTCTCCCACAAATAAACCAAAAATAAATCATCTTTATGCATGCTCATAATAATGCAAATATAAAACCATGGCCTTAAGCCAAACACATATAATCCAGGCCTTATGCCTAACAAAATCAAATGTGTCAGCACTTCGCTGGTGTGGCTAGGATATTGCTACCCTGGCTAATGAATCCGCTCTCTCGTTTGCCGCTCTTAAGATTTGAGTGACATTGTAAATGACAAACCTGCCTAACAAGTGTTAACGTACCCGAAATAAGCAATTAGTTGAGGGTCTTTTGTCTGGAAGGCGCTAGTGATCTGGTTGATAACGAGTAGGGAATCACTAAATATATTGATGTCCTTTGCTCCAGAGTCGATGACTAAGAGCAATTCAGCAATTAGGACTTCGTACTCTGCTGCATTGTTAGATGCTTTGAAGTTAAATTTAAGGGCGTATTCCAGCTTTAGTCCCCTTGGGCCTGTGAGTATGATTCCAGCTCCACTGCCTTGTACATAGGATGATTTATCCACATGCAAGTTCCAGTTTCACTGTTGGGTTATTTCCTCGTGGGTGGTTTCAACTTGGGCATCGTCGCTCTATGACACTGCCATAGGATCTAAAAGTTCAAAGGCGCCTTCGTATTCAGTGAATTACGCTATAAAGTCAGTCACCGCTTGGCCTTTCATGGCAGTGAGTGGTTTGAACTCAATGTCAAAGTCGCTGAGCTCGACTGCCCACTTGCTTAATTGCCCACTGCGCTCAGGGCATTACAGCAATTGTTTTAGCGATTAGTTTGTGAGAAACTAGATAGAATGAGCTTGAAAATAGTGGTGTAATCGTCTTGTTGCTAAAATTAATGCTAATGCCAATTTTTAATGGCAGATATCTTGTTTCTGGGGCTGTCAATCCTCGGCCAGCGTAAAAGACCGGTAATTTTGTCTTTTCCTTTTTTAAAAGCAGAGTGGTGCTCAATGCTGTTTTTGAAACTGGTAGATAGAGATGAAGAGTCTCTACTGGGGTGGGGATGGAGAGGAAAGGAATCGAAACAAGATATTCCTTCACCTAAAAGATGATCAGAATGACAACAAATTAGTAAGATCACGATTGAACAAGATAATGTAGTCACCTGAAAGATATTCCTTCACCTGAAAGATGATCAGAATGACAACAAATTAGTAAGATCCCGACGGAACAACACACGATGTGTAGTCACTAACCAGGACACATGTAGAGTTGGTTTAACAAAAATCACCGAGGAATGTACATGCTATTAATTTGGACAATATTTCACTAGAAGGATAACTAACCAGTGTGAAAGATCTCCAAATATCCCCTCGCCTCTTGCCTCTCAAGCTTCGAGACGTGCTTCCAGAAGCCATAAACCCCAGCAAAGGTGAGCAGCCTCTCAGAATATATTTTCCATGTGTACCTTGAGAAATGAACTCAAAATTAGTTACACTGAGGTACATAAAGACTGTACAAGAGTAACAAGACCATGAAATTCGACCAAGAATATCATACCTTTCATAAATTCGTTTAAGCCCATCTCCAGATATCTTTTCCCTGTGGCTAGGATCCTTTTGGCACTGACCAAAGAAGTCGATCAGAGTTTCTGCCACGATCAGGGTGATAGAGATTGATAAAGTAGTAGAAGTTCATATCTAAAACCAATTAATAATGAAGAAAGGAACATAAACATTTATAAACCTACATGCAAGCTAGGTTTAATTTTCATGAGGATGGATTGTATCTCAACATGGATCAATATGGAACCCTGAGAGCAAGTTTACCCGTCGGGTCAAGACACTGTTCACTGTTACTAGACATCTATTTTCACCCGTTTTGTTTCTTAACCGGTCAAGAACTGTTCATTGAATTATTTATTTATTTATTATATCATAAAATTGAAATATATTTGATGTGAATAGATGATAATAATGGTTATTACTGATGACTTATTTCAAAGATAAAAATTAATTAATTAATTTAAAAAGCGACAGAGAATTTTTTTTTTATGGAAAAATAATAATCCATCAACAATTTTCTTGAAATGAGTGTAAGCAACCACCATTATTTTTTTGTTACAAAGATTAATCAACCACTGACAACTTTGAACGGACCGGATCATTTGCATACTATTCAATCAAACAGATATTTTCGATATAATCTTATATAAGATTTTAGATAAGATTACGAAGAACTAGGTGTTGACATGTGTCTTTATCAATAGATCATATTTGATCATATTTGATGTGCAAAATGTTAATAAATAGAGGAAAATCATGCAATTCATTCACACAATTTGGTCTTTGCAAATCTTCTCATTTTTCAAATCTCTAAAATTTCATATTTTGTTCTTCACTCATTTCAATGAAGAGATTGTTGGCTAAGATTCGACAGTCCCGAGATGAAGATTATGAAGAGATGTGTGAGACCAATGTCGTTGTGAACGCAGCAGTTGCTGAAGCTGCTAATCAACCTCGACGACGCAGTTCTCGACCTGGACGTGCACCAAACGAGGAGTGATTTAGGGAAGACAGAGGCAAAAATATGATGGAATATTACTTTGTTAAACGTCTAGTGTTCAAGGATTGGAAGTTCCGGACACGTTACAGGATGCCACTATGATCGATATTTTGTTCAAAAACATGATGTTGCCAAGAAAGTTGGATTACTTCTGGATAACATGTTCCTTGTGAAAGCTTGCTTATGGTTCTGGGGCAGATCAATGTGCCGAGTACTGTCGGATGGCGAAATCTATCTCCATCGAGGCCCTTCAACGATTTACAAGAGGAATCGTTAAACTATACTCGGTAGAGTATCTTTGGGCTCTTACTCTTACCGACATCAAAAGACCTCTTGCCAAAGCGGAGAGAAGGGTTTTTCTGGAATGATTGGAAGCATCAATTGCATGCACTGACAATGGAAAATTGCCCAACCGGTTGGTCAGGAGAATATAGTGGCCAAAAAGGTATCTCTACTATCATCCTTGAAGCAGTTGCATCGTACGACACATGGATCTGACATGCTTTCTTTGGAATGCTTGGGGCTTGCAACGACCTCAATGTCTTGGCCAAATCACCATTGTTTGAAGGGCTTACTGTTGGTCGAGCATCTCAAATCCAATTCCATGTGAATGATAGAACTTATGATTTAGACTACTATCTCGTTGCCAGTATCTATCCTAGATGGGCTACTTTCGTGAAATCAATTCTGAAGCCTACTCGACCAAAGGACCTCAAGTTCTCACAAGCTCAAGAGGGATACAGGAAGGATGTGGAAAGATGTTTTGGTATTTTACAATCACGTCTCATGTGTGGGATAAAGAAGATCTTTGATACATCATGTTGACTTGTATTATATTACACAATATGATAGTCGAGGATGAGCGACATGCAGACAACGATGAAGATTTGGATTCAGATGAAGACGAGGAGAACAATATGAGGCATAAATTGACTACTATTTGGGAAGGACCTACAGGTGATGACTTTGATTCTGTTGGTAGAGATGTTCATTATATCAACAGATTTATGGATCGATACAATGCCATTCAATGTGAGAACACTCACTCAAATCTTCAAGCAGATCTCATAGAGCATTTATGGAAAATCAAAGGGAACATGGAGATCTAAATCTGGTAGATATTTGAATAATTGGTCAGATGTGGCCAAACTAGTTCTGTTTTTTTTTAATTTTATTTTTCTTGTATGTTCTGCTTTTAGTCTGTTTCTTCTTTGTTGTTTGTATTTGTATGGTTTTTAGTGTAAGGTGTGTGCTCTAATCAAATAAATTGCAGGTATTTATAGAGGAAGTTTTACAAATTTTTAACAATTTTTTTATTACCGTTATATGACCGTTTCTGTAAATATTCATATATATTAATTATAAACCGTTGATCTGTGATTTGTCTGAAATCAATGGTATAGATTCATTATCGTTGGTTTTAAGTTTCAAGAAAGAGCCAACGGCTAGCTTTCACGTGAAAAGTCTGTTTCAAATGGCCCACCACTGGGCTTGAGGTAGCGTGCAACCAGCTTCTTTACAGGTCAAACTGACCCATTTGTTGGCCTGGGTCACCAAATGTCAATATCATACTTGTTTTGTTTTGACCAGTGGAAGCCTCTTTTGAAACAATAATGGTCACCGTATCATCTAGTCCAGATGGAGACCGGTAAACTTGCTCTGAGACACCATGCTCAATGAACTCAGCAGGCCACCATGACAAATGGCAAAAGTAGGAAGACCACAAGTCATGGCTTCCGCAACAGAGAGGCCAAAAGCTTCATAGAAAGCAGGGTGCAACAGATGAGAGGATATTGGTTTTTAATATGTGACATGTTAATAGTGGAACCATTTCAGAGCATTACATATGTACATCACAGACCTGCACAAAGACGCCTCTTGTGTCTGCAATGTAGCCGTACAACTCACCATTACGTGCACGGTTCATTTGTGCCGCTATCCATCTGCACTGACCATGCAAGTCGTACTTCTTAATGAGGTCGTGCATCTTTTCAAGCTCTGCCATTTCTTCTCTGTCCCTAGAGTTGTTGGCATCCATGTAACCACCAACTGCAACAAGATTCACCCTTTCGCTTAGTTTGGTGCTCTAACCAAAGCACTCAACATGTCCAGTTAAATTTTTCACTCTATCAAGTACTCTTGCCAAGGAAAATACCATATGCTCATCATTCTGCTCAGCCCCATATATAAGTTCTTCAATTGAACCATGCACTGCTGTAAGCTGTTTTCCCTGTCAGAATATGGAAAAATATATGCACATATCTGCTCCTGGAGTTACAATATTAAACTTAGGATCAAAAACATCAAACCCATGAACAACTCGATACAGCCCAGGAAGAATGAAAGCTGTGTGGCTCTCTTACTGTCCAACATTGTTCAGGCTGAGAAAAAGAACAAGAACATCAGCTTTGTTGAAAAAGATAAAAGGACATGAAGTTTGATGATATAAATGTGCCACATGCATCCCACTTAGTTGTAACACAGAAGTAGACGAACTTGTTTTCATAACTATACTGTATATATCTGATTGTATTATTATTACTAGATAACAAGTGAAAATGCTGAAATGAATTAGAAAGAACTAATATACTCTTTATTCTGATAGATTATTGTGTAGTCAATTCACGTTGGAAACAACAAGACAAGTAACCCGACCTTCCCGTAATCTCTTGGTATGTACTGGTGATTATGAAATCTGCACTGTTCATTGCAATAAGATCGGCTGTGAATTGACTTGAGAAATGGTACTTCTCTCCTCATAGCGTTTCCAAATTATATCAGAATCTGGGTACTTCGTCTTCTCTAATGCATGAGAAATATTGCACTGCATGGAGAATTCCGTATTGCGTTATATAAACCTAAGATCTCTTTTATTTCAAATTTCTTCATGTTTCACGAAATAAATGATTGAAAAATTAAAGTTCACCTGCGTGATTCCTAGTTTATTAGATAACAAAGTTGCAACAAAATTTCAATCACTGTAGTTTCCAATGATCAGATCTGGAACACCCTGTAGCTCAGCAGCAATTTCATGTTGCATCCCAAAAGACATGCATCGTAAATATTGATCGGAACCTGTTTTTGCTTGACTAATTACCTTTGCAAAGGTCTCCAAGTAAGGCCATGCCAGACATCAAACCTTGAAATCCATTTCCTCAGAATTCCATTCTTTGGCTCTTCTTCTATCGCCAACTGTTACTCATGTTCCGAGAGTTCATGACGAAAGAGTACCACTAGTCTTGCTATCAGATACCCTGCACAAACAACAATAGCGTCAGGAGTAAAGACTTGGGTGTGCCCAGTCTTAAACTCTTCGATGCCTAAGTTAGTATCGCTATGGATAAGTGACTTGAAAGAGTTTAGGTTAGACGAACCTTACATTCTCCTTCATCGATGTGGGATTGGCAGAGAGGTCTTTCCCAGCACCTCCATTTCAAGAGTTGAAAAGTGGTTTAGAGAGGATTTGACTAACACGTTTGGTTCTGATTCTACAGTTCATGTACCTAAGTCGTCGTTGGAGGCGACTTTTAGGACGCTTCGACCTCCGGTGACAGGGCAATGAGTCTATTTTCCGGCACAAGAGGAGGGTATTCACCATGTGTTAACAAGTCCCCAAGTCCTCAGTCGATGATGACTCTCGGGTGGGGAGTTCATCAAGTTTGTAAGGCATGGTCGTGAGTTCCTAAGTCCCCATACGTGAGTTCGTAGGACGACTGAGGTGATGTTACGGCAAGCGGGAGTCGAAGAGTGTCCGTGTCCAAGTTCTTGTTTTTGGAGGCATGTCGCGTGGATAGCGAGTTTGACATGTCGGGATGTCGTGGCGCTTTATGGGTCGTTTAATCAGTTGCATGCTCACTATAGGTGAGCTATTCCAGCCTCTTTAAGTTAGGGTTCATCCTGTTGTTCCCTATTTTTGTGAAGGTGGGTGTCCCGTGACGGGGGCAGCGGGAGTGAAGTAGCACTGTGTCGCGATCGTGTTGTGCCGCTTTGGGGCTTGGATGCACGCTCGTGGGGCTCCATGACATGTGTAGCGGGAGTTCGGTACTGGTTCATATCTCTCGTGCCTTCATAGGTGGGCAGTTTTATAAGGGTTATGCGATCATTTATGGGACACATGGCACATGTAACGGTCCACTACGCGTAATAAAAGCGCATTTACAATGCATACATAGCGGGCGTGCCACCCACATGTGTTGTCATGGGTTAATGTGCTCGATGATTGAGGCTTACGTGATAGCAATCGAACTGCTGGGTTGTTTTAGATTCAACTGACGATATGGACTCACCCTTTTATAAATAGAGGATACGGAAAAAGAGGTGGAAGTTTATTAAGTTGTGTCATTTGAAAACTGAGAAGAAAGAGAATAGAGTAGAAAACAGGAGAGTTGAAGAGTGCCCAAGCGAGATCTAATCGAATAAACCCAAGGCGGTGCAAGATGAATCTAAGGATCGCTCTATCCTCCTTGGAATCTGTACGGTGTGGGAGCTCCGCTGTTTGCAACCAACATCACTAATCCACCCTACATATCCAGTTCACAAAAGGTAAGATTTTCGCGTCCCCTATGTATTCATTTTTGCTTGTGTGATTAGAATTGGTGTTTTTATGGGTTTCTTTGGTATTGCATGTGTTGTGGGTTGTATTGTGTTGTTTTTGGGATGAATCTGGGTAGGTGGCGAGTTCTCTACTCTTAGATGTCTATGTTTTTGGGACAGCAGGAGTTTGGCTCTGTTGTAAGTGTAGATGTCAAATCTAGCGCGAGTGTCGAGGAATAAGGTGATTGAGAAATCCAATACGGATTCCGACACCTCGCATCGAAGGGATGAGGAATTAGATGAGATGCTCGCTTTGATAGGGGTTAAGAATAAACTCCATGTCGAGGACGTGAGTTCTCACGTGTCCTCTGTTATCCCGCTATTACAAGAAATAGAGGTTGTGATGACGAGGTCAAGGCAAGTGGCGATGACATTCAACCCTGCCGGCGAGAGTTTGACATCGCAGGAGCTTGTGATGTTGAGGACCAACTGGCGTATACTAGAGGAAGTGTTGTTACGACCTCTAAGGGATGAAGACTTCTGAAACCTGCCCGTGGGGTATACATCGGTTTACGAATACCAACTACGTTGCGGGTTGGCATTCCCACTAGCGCCCTATGTATAGTATACAATGGCATGTCTACATATCGCTTCGAGGCAATGTACGCTGAACATGCTATGGCATATATTAGGTACTGGGGTCCTATTCTGTTTATTAAGAATGGAATACCCATGTTACAACAAGTTCAATGCCCTATGACAGATGGTGTCATCCATGAAGAGAGGTAGCAGAGGGTGCATAACCCTGAAGTCGCGAGGGAAGTTTAGTGTGATGATCGACGACTTGCTGACATCGATATTTAAAAACAAGAGAAACAAGAGCTTCCTCATAGGGGGGAAGTGGCAAGATCTAGATGTACCTTCATTTATGGTTCCCGGGGCGTTTCAAGATATAGGTACTAGCCTCTTCTGATATCTCGGTGGTTGTCTTTGTTTTGACTTGTTTTGTTATGCTAACTTGCAATAACCGTATGTAGTTCCCCAAATGTATAAGCTAACACCTCGCATGAAGCACTGCATTACACGGGTGCTATGGGCATTTGAGTCGAGGAGTGCATACAAGATTTCCAGGCTAGCCATATACGACCATTTTAAATATGTCTAGCTACCGGGTGAGTAACTTTTTGTCAGTTTCCCTTTATGTCCCAAGATCTCGCTACTAACATTTTTTTTGCAAAAGTCATACCACGAGAAGGAGACGCTCGCAGGAAGGAGGGTCCCTATGAAAGGGCTATAGACAACGATGTCTGGAATGGCCTGCAAGCTGAGATGGACTATGCGAAGGAACACGAGGTCGATCTTGAGACGGGCAACAAACAAGAAGAGGAGGCGGATGATTTTGCCAAGTTCAAGCTTGGAGACACGGCATATCTCAACTTGCCATCTCTATTGGTGACACTACTAGATTTTGAGACCCCAGATGGAGAGGAGTTCGTTGACGACGAGGGCACCCATACTGACTAGGGTCATGAAGAGACCTGGGGTGAGCCCAAGTCCAGCAAAAGCACCTAGTGTTGGGGGGACTAGACCAAGGTACGGAGCCCACCCTGCAACATGAGCTTATGATAGAGCAGGTCGAACCAAGCACTATGAGAGGCTCAATCTAGGAGGCTCACTCTGAGAGCTTGGGGAGTCTAGCCGTGATAACCCAAGCACTGGAAGGCACCAGCAATGTGCAGCCGTATTTGGTACAGAGGGCGTACGACATGTGTCATAGATCCCAAGACATCATTGCACTGGATGAGGTTTTAGATCCGCTGGCTGGGTTGAGCTTTGCCAAAGAGAAGCTGACTCGGGTAAGTCGACACCTAATGATGTATGCTTGGCAGTTATTTCTCGTGTACTGACTATTGTTTGTTGTGGACAGGCAACACTGATAGTGTACACTGCAAGTTAAAGAGTGGTGGAGAACTTGCAGCAAGCGACGGACGCAAAGGATCAGCAAATAATGTCGTTGCAGTAGTCGAATCAAGCGCTCTCCTAGCGGGCGACGAGGGTTGAAGCGAGTGTTAGGGAGGCGCAAGGGAGTGCCGAAAATGCTGTGGTGGAAGCCTAGCAGAAGAAAGACCAGCTACTATAGGAGGGGGAGGAGACACTTCGTAGGCTGGCACTGTTGGAAGGTCAGGTGTAGAAGCTGGAGCAAGACCTCGCATCCCAGGAGGCAAGCTGGAAGGCAAAGTGACAAGGGCCAACAAAGTTAGGGTGAGGGTGTTCCAGAGAGTGAGAACTATAAAAAGCAGCTACACATTGCCTACAACAAGGAGCATGAGGACATGTAAAAGGCTGGAGCCTGTTTATAGGTGGAACCTAATATTTCACCTTTACCGGGTTACAATTCAAGAAATAACCCCTAAAGGTCTGGTTAATTATTAAATATGCTTTGGTTGTTGAGCTTAAATTGTTGTTTATAGGGTGAAAGCCCAGTTAAATTCGAGAAGCCACTCTGGGTCCTTTGACAGGGCCATTTCACCGTAAAGCTAAACAAAAGCAAGGGAAGCTGTTTCCACATTGGAAAAGGACAAAGCATGCTGCCTTTAATGCTACTATAAATATCGGCGCGGGCCTCCCGGTAAGAGGACGCGCAACTTCTTAACTATTCTTGAGTTTTCTGCTTAGCTGACAGTGTCTGACTTAAGCATCGGAGTGGCTTCCCTCGGTAAACCCGGGGACGCCTCTTTGACGTGTTTGTTCTTTACACAGGAAAACTCGGAGTACGAGGAAGTTCGCTATTTCTGGAACCGTGCAACCCGCTAAAGGGACCGCGAGTTTTCCCGGAAACAATTGGTGCTCTCGTTGAGAGTCGAACTCAAGACCTCCCGCTTAATATTTTGAAGAACAATGATGGAATCCTCCGGGTTATGAAAACCCGCGAACTTTTGACAGTGCATACATCAAACCCGCTACCCTCCCACCCGCTTGATAATAGGTACCAAGTTATCTACAACTGTCCAAGTTTATTATATTTTGATGTTATAAAGCCTTTCAGACCCACATAAAACCCGGCCGGGTTATGTCTATCAATCAGTTTGTTGAGTGAATGCAGGCGATCTCCATATGACGTGAAATATTGCAAGCCTTAACGGCCTTATTTCACTGTCAATCTCCGATAATCTCCGGTCTACATGACGTGAAATATTGCAAGCCTTTCACGGCCTTATTTCACTGTCAATCTCCGATAATCTCTGGTCTACATGACGTGAAATATTGCAAGCCTTAACGGCCTTATTTCACTGTCAATCTCCGATAAGCTCCGATAATCTCCGGTCTACATGACGTGAAATATTGCAAGCCTTAACGGCCTTGTTTCACTGTCAAAACTCGGCAAGCTCCGATAATCTCCGATAATCTCCGGTCTACATGACGTGAAATATTGCAAGCCTTAACGGCCTTATTTCACTGTCAATCTCCGATAAGCTCCGATAATCTCCGGTCTACATGACGTGAAATATTGCAAGCCTTAACGGCCTTATTTCACTGTCAAAACTCGGCAATCTCCGGTAATCTCCATAACTTGAAATATTGCAAGCCTTTCACGGCCTTTTTTCAGTCCTTGGAAGTCCTAATGGACTCGTAAAGCCCTAGCGGCCCTATTTTCACTTTATAATGTTAACATGCCAACCCGGCACTATATGTGTGAATTTTGTCAACACTTGCAGGTTATGCATCGGGTTGGAAGTCCTAATGGACTGGTAAAGCCCTAGCGGCCCTATTTTTATAACGTTAACATGCCAAACCGGCACTATATGTGTATATTTTGTCTAACACTTGCATATTTTACATCAGATTACCGTGTTATTTGGCAGGAAGCCCTTGAAAGTCCTTATGGACCCGTAAAGCCCTAGCGGCACTATTTTTATTCACATGCCAAACCAGCACTATATGTGTATATTTTGTCAACACTTTCCGTTATGCATCAGATTAACGTAAAGCCCTAGCGGCCCCATTTTCACTTTATAATGTTAACATGCCAAACCGGCAATATGCGTACATTTTGTCAACACTTGTATATTATGCATCACATTACCGTGTTATTTGACAGGAAGCCCTAACGGACCGGTAAAGCCCTACCGGGCCTATTGTTATTTTATGACGATAACATGCCAGACCGGCACTATATGTAAATTTTGTCTACACTTGCGAGATATGCATCAAATTAACGTGTTATTTGACAGGAAAAATTATGCCAACAGTTTGAATACTTTTATTCGAAAGTCAGCTACAAGGCAGAAAGCCGCTACAAAAATAAAGGCTAGTCTACAAAAGCAAGAACCGGTGATGAGCACAGTCCCCTCATCTGTGCTCCCGGGTGAGGAGGAGTTTACCGAAGAGGATGACGACGGGGGTGAAGAGGTTGGAGGGTTGGAAAGGGTGATAGGGAGTGACGGGAGTGACGAAGTTCACGAAGTGGAACCCGTTCCCTCTCGCAAACGCACCCGGGAGGCATCCAGCTCGGCGAGGTCCGAGAGGAGGAAGAGAAGGAAGGAGAGGAAAGAGAGGAGGGAGAGGAAGCAGCACCGGGCCACTAATGAGATAATGGAGAAGTTGGCAAGCGGGGGGATGGCGGACGTGGCCATCCAGAGGATGGTAGCGGACTTGAAGAATTGTGCCGCCGACTCCTGCGTCCTGGAGCATGAAGACCCGTTGATTGTAGCCCGGAAGACACAGGAGAAACTGATTCGAGTAAGTGTTTTTCTTCGTGTGACTCGTGTTTGGGGTTTGTCTTGTTTTCTCGATACTAACCCGCTAAAACTTTTTTTTTGTAGGCGGTCAGGATGTCATACTTGGCAACTGATCGTCTAATCAATGAAGGAATCCCCGAGAGGGAGAGAGTGCTCAGGGAAGATCTCCGGGCCGCCCGGGAACAGGCGACAGTTAGCGAAGAATGCCTGGCTCGGTTCCGGGAAGAGGCAAGCGCGGCAGCGGTCGCGTCGTGGGCGGAGTTGGCCAAGGCAGAAGAACAAATAGCGGAGTTCGTGGCAAAAAACTCGGAGCTTGAGAGGGTCATTGAAGGTCACCGGGAGGACCGGTGTGCTCAAGATGCCGCTATTGCTCAGCTTACTCAACAGAATCAAGCGCTGCAGCAACAAGTGACTTCTCTGGAGCAGCAGAAAGGAGAATTGGTGCAGTCTGTTTCCCGGGCCAGGGACTCTGCTGTCTCCGAGTTTCTGGCGAGCCCCGAGTTTGAGCTGAAGCTGCGGTCGGCAAGGGCTGAGGCTCGTGCCGAAATTGTTAGCGCCGGGATTCGCCAAGGCTGGCTCGACAAAGCTGGTTATGATGGTCACCAAGGTCATGTCAGACCCGATGAGGCTGCAGGCACCTCCCGGTCGACTCCTGCTGTGGCTGCAAACCCTAGGGCTCCTGCAAACCCGGTTTGGAGTCCCCCGGTTCGTTCTTCAGCAGCCCGGAGAGGTACTTTCCGTGGTGGGATTGTCGGTGGTCCTCAAAACCGGCCACCGCTCCGTAGGGGACAGTTTAACATACGGCCCCGGGGAGGACGTAGCGGCTCGAGCACTGGCGGGGGTAGCGGGTCTGCAGCGCCATGAGCTGGTTAACGTCGTATAGTTGACCATCCGTTGCTTGTGTCCGGATCCCGGCCCAAACAGCCTTATCTTCAAACCCGTCGTATATTCCCGGGTTCTTCCACTTGGTAAACTCCATCGGAAGAAGAGCTGCAAAAAAACATATAGCCCGTTACACAAGAGCATTTGACAACAAAAGTTGAAGGGACACGAGACAAACCTGGGAGCTCCATCAACCGGCACCTGCTGTACACATACAGCCTACAAAGCCGGTATGAACTCCGGTCATCTTGACCCCGGAAGGCCCATAGCATCCTCCAGATCCTCTTCTCCATCACCGGCTCCAGAGGAATGTCGGGGACGTCTGCAACACAAATAACATAATTATAACCCGGGACGGAGAAAAGAAAGAAACAATGACGGAGAAGACTTACTCATCAGTTGTTAGAAATCGACCGGTACTTGGAGCGCGTAGTCCGGGTTTTGAAAGTTCCTTATTAAGAAACTTCTCTCCCTCCAAGTCCTGCTCACCGAGGATGGCAGGTCCTCGACGATCTTCTTAAAAACCGCTTTGGACTTCAGTTGGATGGTCCCGTTGAAACCCGCCTTCCGGGAGTACTCGGCCCGGTACATGGCGTGTAACTCGTGATAGGTTGGCATCTGCTGCTTCAACACCTTGTACATAACGCACAACCCGAGTAGCTGCCTCCACATGTTCGGGCCAATTTGCCCGATTGCGAAGTTGCTCGCAGCCAAGAGGTACTGCACCTCTACCTTTAGCGGGAGTGACAGGCCGCAGCGTAGCTGATACTCGTGGCACAGCGTCCACCCATCCCCGGGATCGAAGAACTGGTCCTCGGGTTCTAAAGGCCGTATTTCAACAGACTCGGGGATTTTCCAGTTGCTCCTTAGCTCCACGATCTCCTCCGCTGTCAGTGAGTACCCGGGAGGGTCGAGAGCGGTCCCATCAGTGAAGGTTACAGAGGCAAACTCGGGGACGTGAGTGTCCATTGCTTCGTTGGCCATCTACAAAACACAAAAACACGGGGACGTCAACAAAACCCAGGTAACCCGGCGCCACAAAGCTAAATTCCCACAGTAACGCAGAAACCCAGAAAACCTTCCTGGGAACCCAGAAACAGTACACAAATCGTCCCAAAACACTCAAAAAGGAGGGAAGAAGAAACAATACCTTACTTATGAGGGTTTGAAGGGGTTTTTGAGATCGATTTGAGTTTGGGAATCCAAAGAAACAGCGACAAAAGAGAGCGAAAGCAAAAAGCACGAAAAAGTTATCAGTTTGGAGGTGAGACAAAATTGTCACCCTCAACCCCTATTTATACAGTTAGGGGCGTGCACTGAAGGGACGTTTCAGTTTCTCGAGGGAAACGACACGTGTCACGCATGCCGCTTCACAAAACCGAAAAACTTTTCAGTTTCCCCCCACTACAACCCGGAGACGTCGTTTTGAATTCTCAACGTAGGAAGTGTCTACGGGTTACGCTTGCGTACGGACTTGGGGGACTGGGTACCCCGGGTTTGGTTGCTATCTTTGTAACCCGGTAAAGAAAAGATTCTAAGTCCCCACCCAAGCGTACCCCTTGACTGAGGACTTGGGGGACTTGTTTATATGTGGAACCTAATATTTCACCTTTACCGGGTTACAATTCAAGAAATAACCCCTAAAGGTCTGGTTAATTATTAAATATGCTTTGGTTGTTGAGCTTAAATTGTTGTTTATAGGGTGAAAGCCCAGTTAAATTCGAGAAGTCACTCTGGGTCCTTTGACAGGGCCATTTCGCCGTAAAGCTAAACAAAAGCAAGGAAAGCTGTTCCCACATTGGAAAAGGACAAAGCATGCTGCCTTTAATGCTACTATAAATACCGACGCGGGCCTCCCGGTAAGAGGACGCGCAACTTCTTAACTATTCTTGAGTTTTCTGCTTAGCTGACAGTGTCTGACTTAAGCATCAGAGTGGCTTCCCTCGGTAAACCCGGGGACGCCTCTTTGACGTGTTTGTTCTTTACACAGGAAAACTCAGAGTACGAGGAAGTTCGCTATTTCTGGAACCGTGCAACCCGCTAAAGGGACCGTGAGTTTTCTCGGAAACAGAGCCCAAGGGAAGTGAATCAACGAATCAGGGATGCGAAAGTGGTACGTGGAGTGGGCTACCAGTAGAAAAGCCAGGAGTTCAAGTCAGGACCCGAGCGCTTGACAAGGTGCACAGTCTTGTTCAGTGAGTCCCCAAGTGACCGGCCCTCGTCCCCTGCCACTAAGAGCTGTTGTTGCACCGACACAGGTTGTGACCTAGCAAAGCAAGGGAGGTTCAGACAACACTATTCAGAGCTGGAGCCAGGGTGGCGGCGCAAAGAGTGGCGACACCGCAGCTAAGAAGTCTTAGCCCCAAATTGGTCCAGCGACTCGAGCATTATTTGATTTTGTATATGCTGTGTTTTTTCTTTTCTGTTTCTTGTTCGAGTAATGGCGTTTGCTAGCCAATTTGAACAATTTTTTATTTGCTCGGAAGACCAGGTTTTAAACGTTGCCCCTTTTAATATAGAATGAATTTGTTTAATGTTATTCAGTATTTTGTCTCGTGGTCTCGGGACTGTTTGTGCAAGTGTATGATAGACAAAGTGTTGAAAATATAATATGTAGCTAGTCACTCATTTAAGCCGCTAATGGGTAAGGTGTACATAATGAGAGTCGCTTAGTGGACCGTACACTTAGGAAAAAGGGAATGGGTGAAGTAACAAAAGCAAATCCCTAGACTGGGAGAGATTAAGGTGTTGCGAGTTTCAGGTTTGGGAGAGGACTCGCCCATCGGTGTCCCATAAGTAGAATGTGGAGGGTCCCGAGACATCGACAATCTCATATGGTCCTTCCTATTTATCCCTGAGACCTATGGGATGGGGGATAGCTTTTTTCATGACTCATTCTCCAATTTTAAGAGACCTTAGGATCACCTTCCTGTTGTAGTGTCTCGCGACACATTGCTTATTATTGATATTTCGCGGGTAGGATTTATCTGCATCCATAAAGAGAAACAAAGATCAGATTACATGGATTTTGAGAGGAGAAGTGTGAGACCTAAATCGTTGAGAGAGAGAGAGAGGGAAGCAGAGGGAGCGACTATACTAAGTAGAGCAATTCTGGGGCGAGAGCAGATCGATACAAGTTCGTACAGAGGCAGAGAGATCGAGTCGTGTTTTATGTAGTTGACCCGGTTTGGAACGACATGTCACCATCTAGGCCGCGTGTTTTCATTAAACCCAGCCAACGGTCAGGATCAACTAATGCGTGAAATAGCAAAAACGTGGACGTCCGCTTTGGATCCATATATATATATATATATATATATATACACACACACACACAGTCTGTTTATATAGAGGACGTTTGTTCTTTAGCTAAGGAATAGATTTCATTATTTATCTCACTTATCGATCATATTTTCTCATCTTAACCATTCAGATTCTAGGTATATATGTGTAGATCATCTCTAGAAATTTTCAGTCAAATTGATAATCGTTAAGGCGTTAAAAGCTGTGACTTAGAGTTACGGTTCACGATGAATAGCTCAGATAATTTTATTGATTTGAATGCCTTAACGATTATCAATTTGGCTGAAAATTTGTAGTTATAATATTTATACCTAGAATCTGAACGGTTAATATTAGAAAATATGATCAAGAAGTAGGTGAATAATGAAATTCATTTATTAGCTAAGGAACGGACCTCCACTCCTGATAACCATCATATATATATATTAGCCCACTTCTAATGAGATATCCATTTGCTTGACATATATGAGGGATCAAGGATTACATCAACTTTTTTTTATCACCAAATCACATCTCCACCGTCTAATATATAGATTTATATATGTAGATCATCTCTGCAAAATTTCATCTAATTTGGTGATCGATAAGGTGCTCAAAACTATGAATTAAAATTATAAGCATAAACGGTTCATGTTTGACAGATTTGATGTGTCAATTGATTTCAGTTAGTTCAAAGCCTTAACGATCACCAAATTGGATGAAATTTTAAAGAAATGATCTACATATATGAATCTAAGTATTGAACAGTTGAGATGTTGACATGTAATCAAAAAATTAGTCTAATGTTTGATTCCTTACGTATGTCAAAAAAAATCTCTATGTGAAAGATCCTCTCTATATATATATTATATATCCACCGAAGGAAAACCGGATACATATCTTGATTACATATATGGTAGTTAATATCTTCCCTCGTATCTTCCACGTACGTAGTTCAGATAATTAGCCAGCTTATAATCCCGTGTATTATTCGATTCAGTAGTCGTGAACACCTGGCATCTCCTTCATGAACACCTGGTGCAGTAGTCGTGAAAGTTTTGAACCAAATATATATATATATATAGTGCGGATCAGGAGCGGGGTTCCGTTCCTAAGTTTAGGAACGGATTTCATCATTTGACCCACTTCCTGATCGAATTTCCTCAAACTTTCTTCTAGATATATCTATATAATCTTGTGTAGATCATCTTTGCAAAATTTCAGCCAATTTAGTGATCAGGAAGACCTTCAAACTTATGTTACAAAAAAGATGGACAAACTGGACAGAATTCTGTCCGTCAAGTTTGAAGGCCTTTATGATCACCAAATTGGCTGAAATTTTGTAGAGATGATTTACACAAGATGATATAGATATGTCTAGAAAGAAGTTTGAGGAAATTCGATCGGAAAGTGGGTCAAATGATGAAATCCGTTCCTAAGCTTAGAAACGGACCTCCGCTCCTGATCCGGACTATATATATAGCCACCGAAGGAAAACCGGATAACATATCTTGATTTCCTTCATTCTTTTCAGGGAATCTGGTAGTTAATATCTTCTATCGTATCTTCCACAGTTCCACGTAGTTCAGATAATCTGCCAGCTTATAATCCCAGTGTATTATTCGATTCACTTTCACCATTCTATCTTTAAGTAAAGCTCGGTTTAGCTCTAGCATCTCCTTCTTCATGAACACCTGGTGCCACCGAACTTGTAGTACTGTGATCAAGAACCTACCATTTTTAATTTTAACCCTTGAATCTAGCTAGGTGTACTTAACTATATCCCAAACTTTAACAAACGCAATCCCATACATCCATTGTAAAGAACATTCAAAAGTGTGGATGTTGGGATAGAGAATCACCAAAAAATCAAAGAAGATATATGTTCTTGGATTGTGATATTGGATTCATTATCCATTCAGGTTCACCTTTTAACTCCTATATAAATGGGGCTTGGCCTCCAACACTTTTACGTACAGATAACAGATACCGAAACAGCAGCAAAGCAAATACTTTCTGTAATTTTTCCATTTAAGCTTGAGAATCAGATGGCAACGCAAGGAGACCTAGCCAAGCTTGGGGTGAAGGCTTTTGCTATGCTAGACAAGCACTACGGCCGGCCTGCTGGAAGAGGAATGTATTCCAATGAAGATCAAGGCCAGCCTCGAGCTCATCCCCATCAGCAGCCCGGTATTGAAAGTAAACTAGCCAGGAGACAACCTCCTCAGCAGCCCGATGTTATTAACAGCAAGGATGCTGCTATAGCCTTTGGAGGGTTTGAGATCAGAGAATATGACCCAAAACAGTTCCAACGTTATTATTAGTGTATACGAGTTAGCTTACACTTTCGGTGTAAATTAATAGTAGATAACAAATAAGCTGATCTGGCATGCGTGCATGCATGTACCATATGTCTGTAAATTAAGGTGATCGCTGGTTCAAATAATAAATATATGTAATTATGTACAAATGGTTTGAATCTCCTCCTTTTTTCTTTTTTCTTTTTTGAATCTCATCCTTATATAGTTATATGAGACTAAAATGTTTGGAATTGATAATGTACGTGTCTGTATGCTTAATTTGTTCATCACTAGAAAAATTAGTTGTTTGACCTTGCTTATATGTTGAAATTAGTTGAATAAGCTACGAGTCATTGACTGATGAGAAGGTCTGATGAGTTCTGATAAGCTGAGGACAAAAAAGAAGACGAGCAAGTTTGATTCAAGGACTAAAATTTCAGTGATTACGAAAATATCGACCCTCTGAAAAATGGATATTTCGACAAAAATTTCGAGGAAATATCGATAGCTGGAAAAAAATTGAGAAAATTGACGGAAATTTGAATAAAAACAAGGAAATTTTAAATGAAACTTTGAGAGATGTTTGTTTTCTCAATTATCTATTATATTTAAAAAGAAAACATTGAATAAACATTGATCTATAGTGAGTTGTAGTAATGTAAGGTGAATCAGTACGTGTCGAACCATTAATAATTTTTAAAAGTTTACTTTAAACTATCTAAATTATTTTATATGGCTGGAAACTGAATAAGAGGCTAGGCCACATCTTATATACACATGATAAATACTAAATAGGAATTAAGAAATTAATTATAGATTAGTCATTTACCTAAATAATTACTTTTCAGATTCTTAAAACAAAGAATATATATTTTGAAGATGTAAAGGTTAACCAATTCAATGGTCAGCAGAGTTGGTTATATGGAACAAGCCATGTATTGTGGCCAATGGATTGCAACACCCTCAAAGGCCGCACAAGGTGTGTGGCTTTTGCTCTTTCTTCTTGTAGTGAGTCGTTGACAAAAACATTAAAATAGTTTTTCCTCATTAAAATTCACATGTCAAACATTGAATGAAATGAAAGACCACGTCAGACTGCACGTGGTCCTCTGAAAACACTGAAAAATTACTCGATGTGAAGACCATGTATAAGCCTTTAAACACATATTTAATTTCTAACATCTAAAAAATCAATTCATATATTTCTGTGGATTAGACTTAAAGAATGAACTAATTTTCACAAATAGCTTAGTTAAAGACGATCAAACTGATGTAACCGCTTTGTTTGTCTTGTACGTACTATTAGCTAGGGTAGCTAGGTATCAGATTCACCGAAGACAAAATACTGTAGGATTATGATCAAGAAACAAATCTCAAAGAGTTCGATTCTTGGTGTTAGTTAAAGTTCCAACTAATATGGTCATAAAGAGTCGGGGAACGAATTTATACGTACAATTATTGAGCTTTCGATCGAATTTGATCCTTCCCGAAATCAAGTTTGTATTTTATGCAAAATCTGGGAATTAATAGCTTTCAGTATTCCCCTAAGATTGTTCTTCCCACTTTTAACGTTAAACTTTGCATGTGGATCCATGTTGCGTGTCTCGATCAATTCATTGGGAGGTAAGACGTTAATATCAGTGAAAAGAAAGATGCAAATATGCTCCTCCATCCTCTAAACCAAGTAAATATCTAGCTAGCTGCTCATCGATATCCCCAAGTTCCCAACTTGCTAATTATATATATGCTTGAGCAACAGACACGTACGAAGCATGAAACCACCGGTAGGAGGACTATTGCCGGTTGTGGTTGTGGCTGTGGCATATATACGATTCTCTACTTAAATGAATGGATCGGTTTCTTTACTTAAATTTTTTTGTTTGAATGATTTAAAATTATTAGATTGAATAAAGATAACATGAGAATGATATCACGGGATCACATTGTGCTCAATCCAATAATTTTAAACCATCTAAACAACAAAAATCTAAGTAGAGAAGCCAAATTATAAATGAATACCACTTTTAACTCGTGCTAAAAATCAATAAAATTATAGAATACCCACCAGTTTTCTATACAATTTTTTTGAATATTTTTTTTACAAACGTGAGGACATTTGATTAAAACTTTTATAATAAATTAATGTACATATGTTGTAATTACAAAGTCTAAACCAAATTTACATATTTATGATCCCTTTAACAAAATTGAGGACGAATGTGTTGTCGAAATTGTAAATTTTCATATTTTGACTAAATAGACAATTTTTCCTTGTTCACGTAATATAGTTCTTGGTTTTGTAATTGGGTGGTATTTTTGTATTGAGAAAATAATTACATCTTTCACAACGCGTTTACAACATAAAGACATTTGGTTGAAAATTTTGTAATAAAATGTTCATATGTTGTAATTACGATGTATGGATCAAATTTACATATTCATATGACTTCATTTACAAAATTGAGGACGAATGTGTTGTCGAGATGGTAAATTTTCAGATTTAGACCGAAAAGACCATTTGTCCTCGTTCATGTAATATGGTTCTCGGTTTTGTAACTGAGTGGTGTATTTTGTATTGAGAAAATAATTATATTTTTCACAACGGTTTTACAAACATAAAGACATTTGGTTAAAAATTTTGTAATAATTGTCCATGTGTTGTATTTACAAGGTATGAACCACATTTGCATTTGAATCGTTTTACAAAATTGAAGACCAATGTGTTGTCGAAATTATAAATTTTCAGATTTGAACCGAATAAGTAATTTGTCCTTGTTCATGTAATATGATTCTTGGTTTTGTAATTGGATTTGTGTGTTTTGTATTGAGAAAATAATTAGGACCCGTTCAATGTGGTTTTTCAAAACCCGTTTTTCATTTTCCAAAACCAAAAACAGATATAGATACGCGTTCTGTAGCTTAGATTAGGAAAACAAAGAGTTTCGCTTTCCGAAAATGATTACCAAGTTACTCGTAAGTTTGAAATCATCAAATTTATGTATTCACCGTTTTTGAAAACACGGGGATGAACATCGCGATAGACTTGACTCTTTACAATAGCTATCATCTCCTTCCTTCCCCTCATTTTTTTAAATTTTATTAATAAACTCATACACCCTACATATGTCAATGCGATTTGAACCTATGATCTCAAAGTTGTTAGTTAATATCTTAACCAACCAGACCACGGCTCACCGACAAAGAATTCTGATAATTGTAAATCAATATTTCCCTTTTTGTATCATGGATCTTCGGTTTGAGATCGATCTACAAGCAAATATGTTTGGGTTATATTGATATTCATCAATTGGTTGCTAAATTTGAAGACATGCTTGATGCTTCACCATGGATAGACCTGTTTGATATTTCGATTTTCAGAAACTTACACCCACTTAATTCATATATATATATATATATATATATATATATATATATATATATTAGGCAGAATATGATTTGCCGATCTAAAGCTTGAGGCATATATCTCGTTATCAGGAATAGTAAATGAAATCAATTAGATCTAGAGTCTCTCTACTAATTAAAACGAATTTAAACTCCAGAACACATATGTACCCATATGAACACCTTAGATAGAGGAAGCTTCACCCAGAAACCAAAACTAATCAGAAGAATCATGAATCTGGAAGCAAACTCTAGAAACCCAAAATCATGAATCTGGAGGTAAATTCTGAAAACCCGTATCCAATGACCCATGCCTTAGCTCGATGAATCCTTCACCCAGAATAATGCTAATAAAAAACGAAAATACGAAAATGTTTCTCTTCTTTATAAAGGAACCTATTTTGGGTTGGATTGATTCACGGAAAAAGTTAAGATACGTTAGGGAGAACAACATAATAGGATGAGAGGGAGAGAGTGATCCAGTGCTTCACATGATGATTTAAGAAGTCTTGATTTCAGCCTTTAGATGGTACAATAGTGACGTGTCACACTCTCGTTCAAACCCAAGCAGATCCAAGCATTTTATTTTTCACTTTTTTGAGGGACAATTAGAGGCTAGACGTCCTCCAGAATAATCGGACGGACGTAAGCTTTGCCATCGTCAGCAAGCTTACCTTGGCAAGACGTATTTTGTTCCTCTAATTTGGACAATTAGAGGAGAATTTTATTGCCACGTACAATTAATGATGAGCTTTCGATCCTTCCCGAAATCAAGTTTTATTTTATGCAATCTGGGAATTATTACCTTTCCATTTCCTCTAAAGGAATTTCCTTACGGCTTACCACTCTAAACAGGCAATATTATTTGACATTACAGATTAAGGGGTATTGGATTTTGATTTTTATATATTTTTTATGTGAAAAATTTATAAAGAGTTCTTAGATTTATGTAGATTTATATAAAATTTATTAGATTAATATAGATTTTAACACCTAAACTTTTAAGGATTTTTGAAAACAAATAATAAATTTGCATGAATTCTAATAGAATTAAACAAACATTTAATGATTCATAACTTATGACATAAAAATGTATCATAGGTGGATAAACAAAAAGTAATAACATAAAAACTTCTCAATGTAAGCTCTAGATGTGTACCGCATATTCAGAGACATATTATGGAGAGAGAATAAAAAATTCTTATTCATAAGATATTATTTTGAAATTCATAGACCCGTGTCAAAACACGATGAAAAAAAGATATATTTATTTTCTACTTAAGTTGTATGTGACGGCTAAAGAAAAAAAAACTTTGATAATGATTATATTTATCTATATCTCTACTGCAATAAAGCAACTTTAAAATTCTAACAAAAGTCTTGATAGTCTATGTTACATATATTGATCAAGGGTTGAATACATGTTAACGAAGCAAAAAAACAAGACAAAAAATTGTGTAGAATATATAAGACACGTATGTAAACCAAGTGAATGAGTATTGTAGTAAACAAAAATAATAAAATCAAAAAGCATGTATAAAAAAGAAAGAATAATGGTAGTGACAAGGAGAGAAGGAGAGAGAGAGAGACTTGAATACATGTTATAATAGAGTACGAAGCAAAAAACAAGACAAAAAATTATGTAGAATATATAAAATACGTACAAAACCAAGTGAATGAGTATTGTATGTAGTAAGACGTTGTTGTGGAGCCGACAAGGAGGTCGTACATATTAGTATTGGCTCTCAAAATGTATGAAACGATCAAAAATAACTCTTATGAACGTTTTCACTTATGACCCGTAAGAGTTATTTTGGTTATTTTTCATATATATTAAGAGCTAACACTAATATGTAGAGCCTCATTGTCGACTCAACATTAACATATGATATCATATTTAGAGCCCAAGATGAAAATTTGTACCAAAGTGTAGACATTTAAAAGTTAAGGGTACTAAAAAGATGAATTTTTAAAATAGATAGACTGAAATGATTTTAACCTCAAAGTTCAAGGTAGTAAACTGAATTTTTTTCTTAATATTATTATGTCACAATACAAAGCTCACAGATTATATATGGTATAATCCATACCCTTTGTACTAAATTGTAGACATTTAAAAGTTAAGGGTACTAAAAAGATGGATTTTTAAAAAGATAGACTGAACTGATTTTAACCTCAAAATTCATGATAGTAAACTGAATTTTTTTTTCTTAATAATATTATGTCACAATACAAAGCTCACATATTATATATGGTATAATCCATACCCTTTTTCGATGTTGATAATCCATAGCCTTTTGATCAAGTCATTATTAATATTTATATTTGAATAAAGAAAAACAATACAGATCTATCCTTTTTTTAAATGAAACACAAAATTTTTAAGGTAACACGCAAATTTATATATTAATTAGGATACAATCAAGTTATTATTTCCCTACAATCATGCTAGATAAAAATGGAAAAAGAAACCAGGTACATGAGATCGAATATATCAGGAGCTGCAAATATTGAAGGGCAAAGTTGGAAACAAGATAAATTAATTTAAAACAACTTTAAATGTTATTATGTAATTTAATTAATAATAATGAGTTTTAAAAAATTGAGACTTGATTGAGTGTGGCTAACACACACTCAAGTGAGTGTGTATATAGCACTGTCAAATCTTTAAAATTTTATAAAAATCTAACTACAATAGATCCCTTAAATCAAGAACTAATGAAAATAACCATCTAGAATAGCTAGCAATTAGATTTCAAAGGTTAGGGTGGACGTGGACCCTTAAAGCTTAATTAAAGAGATCGAAAAGACTACGGGTTCAAACGTAATGGTTAAGCTTCAAAGACTTCTATATAAATGGAGCTTGGGGTGCCTCCAACAATAAAAGTTATAAAACAAAGCAACACTAGTTAGCCACTAGATCGACCGATCGATCAGTGTACTTATTTCTGCTGATCTCTGCCATGGGAAATGCTCAAGTTGTTCCTCCTCCTCAGAGACGGCCTAAACCAAGTGCTACTGTTCCTCCTCCTAACTACGCTTTTCATGGAAATGATATCAATCGCCGTCAGGGTAACCGGAACAAGGAGGAGAACATCTATGAAGTTCCAGGACCAAGGCAGAAGCAGGGGCATATCAACGCTGTCGATGCAGCGCGACTCTATGGCGGGATTGTCGTCACTGAATATAAACCCCCTGTCCCCATACAGAAGCATGCAGAGTGATCATTAGCAGATGAATCTCCCAGCTCATATCTCATCATTAGTACAATAATTGACGTCCCGAGTCCTTATGTTGAGCTCTTTTACCATGGCAGCTTTATGTTAAAATCTATAAGCTGTTTACAAAGGAAAGAAGGTATTAATCTAGCTGCTGTCCAGTCCTCTTAATTAAGTACGTTGCAATATATATATATGTGTGTACTTCTACATCTTTCGGTGTGAATTTTAATGAATCATGTCTTAAATATATGTACATTCTTGTTCGGTTTACCATTTATAGTTTCAATTAAGGAATGTTTGCTAGAGAGATCGATGATTCAACATGATTAATTGCTCCAAAAGGGAGGGAATTAAGCAAATTTGTACAAAGCGACATGGACGTAGCCAGAAATCAAAAATGGTTTAGGTTAATTTTTACAGCACACTTACAATTTTTTTTAAGTTTGGAACCCAATAGGAGGCTCATCCTCACGCCTTTATTATTAAAAATATGAGGGGGACATAACACCAAAACTTCATAAATTGAAAACTACAAGCAAAATGATTAAGCAAATAAAAAAATTATAATATAAAACTAGCTAAATCCTATCCACCAGTTCCCACTAACTTCAAACTCCTTAATCACAGAATCGTTATCAACATTATCAGCAAACTCTTTTTCAATGTAGAGAACCATCAAATCATCAAGAAAATCATCTTCCATCTTGTTCTGAAGTCTGCTTTTTATGATGTTCATAGATGAAAAAGCTCTCTCTGTTGTGACTGTAGAAACTGGCAGAGTCAACACAAGACAAATCAACTTATAAATCATAGGAAAAAATGCAGACTTTTCTAGATTGATCAACTAACCGCCGACACAAATCGGAAGCAGAAGTTGTATCAGCAAATCTTGGATCACTCTGAATATCTGCTACAAAAAACCCACACTTCATATCTGGAGTTGACATATCGGATGATGTAAATTTCTTAGAATAAAACTTCAAAGCAAGATTGCGAACATCTTCAGATTTGAATGAAACAAAATTATCATGGGGATCAAATGTAGCACTAAGAACAAGGAGCTCCACTGACTTATCTGCAAATCTACTATCCAGCTCTGCAAACTGAAAGTCTATAACAGCATTAAGTACGTTGACCCGATAATAGTGCTCATTAGTAATATTCTGTTCACAAGCCCTTACACCTTTCTTGTAAGGAGCTGACATATCAGGCATAATAATATCATACTCACTACAAAATGATGTAACCCTTGTAATCAAAGCATCCCAACCACTGTCTCTCATCTGTTGAAGTCTTTTTCTTGCTAATTCAAGAAAGTTTAGAGCATTCAAAATGTCTATGGTTTTTTTTGCAATGATTGACAAAGAAAATCAGTTATCTTCATGACAGATTGCATCAAAAGCAAGCAAAACACATACTTAAAACGCTTCATAGCCGGGAGCATTATTTAAGACTCTACGAACCTCTATATTCATTCTTCTAAATGAATCCAAAATTGGAGTGAAGTTCCCACCATTAGATGAATCTACCGACTCATCATTCCCTCTAAAAGCACATCCTTGATTGGCTAACAACCTTACACCTTCTATAGTAGCAATAAGCCGAAGTCGATTATTTGCTATTTCTTGTGATGATTGTGTACTAATGACTCTTTCAATTAATATGCTTACTTGGGTTCCTTAGTACCTCTCACTTATGCATAACATCATTATGTGGTGAATTTATGCCTCCCATATGATTAACCATGTCGGATTTCTTCGACATAACATTCTTCCAACCTTAAAAGCCACTCTCAGTGTATGCTGGATGGTGAGATGGATAGCTATCAAATAAGAAACAAGGGAAGCAATATGCCCTATCCATCTCTACGGAATACTCAAGCCAAGGCCAATCTTTAAACCACTTGTGATTAAATTTTCGACCTTGACCTGTATCAAAAGAAGATGGGTAACTGCTTAACTCAGGTTGATAAGGTCCTAAGACCACATAAGCTCTTTGTAGCACCCCTGGGGGGTAAACTACAGTAGCCACGATTTTAAGCCAATAAGAAGCCAACACGTCCGAAGGACGTGCCAACAACTTATTAACCTAAAGTCGTAGGCTTTTTAGTGAGTAAAATAAAAATTAAACTTTAAATACTTTGAGTGGCACCACATGAAATCCTTAAAACAATTATCAGAGTTTATCTAATTTCGCGGAAGGTGGTCAAGTAAAGGGGACAATTTAAAACTTTAGCGACAACAATAAAAATACACAACATGGTTAACAAATCGGGATGACACATTTACTGTTTACGAAAAAGGCTCTGGTATATGACTCGAAGGGTAAAACCGGAATAGGGAGTACACTTGGACCGAACAGCGAGTAAGGAATGAAGCTCCACACATACAACTCTCTTTATCTTTCCCGTCACAGTACCTGCAAACAATCTGTTGTAGGGGTGAGCGTTGTCCTCGCGTGCTCACATATAGGCCCATCAATGATAGGTTTGAAAACCAAACACCGTATATATACATATAGATTTGAGCTCGTAATAAAACGATTTAGAAAATCCTTGGCACATAAAAACCATCATTTTATATCCTTTAGGAAAACAGTGCAGTATGCTAAAAACATAGGGGCCCAGAGTGCTCAATGTACAAGTACAGCCTGCAGGACTCCTCGGATCTGGGCAGCCGAATCCCGGGTTTGTCTTCACAGCAAACCGGGGCCAACTACCTATGCGCTTGAAAACACATAGTAGCGAGAGTGTCCATTTACAGCTAAATGCCCAAATAACAACGCACCGCACTTACGTCTCGCTTAACTCTGTACGAGACGAGCGTAAGCGGAATATTTAAAATAAACAGGGCATCGCCCCTCCGGAGGTTCACGGTCTCGACACCGCGGGAGTGCTAGATACTAGGTCCCGTCACTCTCAGGCTAAGCACCGGAAATCAGGACGACGATACTACTTTTCGATCCAAGTCACCACACACACACAAAATCATTTACGTCTAGCCTCGGGTTTTCTTGGCCCAATCATTTATCATTTATATAAAGAAAACTTTCCCGAGGCATCGACCATGAGCATACAAAATCATGCACTTTCACTTATATATATAAAACCACTACCAAGGGGGTTCAGATTCCCTACCTGGAATTGTCGTTCCATACGTAAGCTCCAAGCTTCCAGGAGCTGCCTCGGTGAACCGAGATCACCGCGTAAGCTACCTCGTCCAATAATCACTGCAGAATTTAAGTAGCTTAGCAACCAAGAAATAATAATAGTCAACAGACCTCAGCATTCCTAGTTTGACCAGGAATGACCACATTGACTAGGTTGACCAATCAATTTCCTTTTATGGCACTTTAACCTTTTGACTTTCTTTTCCGGTTATCGACTCTTTACTCAATTACCAGAAGTCCGACTTAGTTTCCGAACTTCTCTTTAACCACTTTAACTTGACGTTGGGGTGTCACATAATAATTCGTTGAATCACTATGGACACCCAACGTGTCACATTAATAATTTATTTACCAAGAGTCGATTTACCGATTTACGTGAAACACCAAACTTAACATGGTCAACTTAACATTTTCCAGAAATTCCAGTTATCATTTTCCGATAACAATTTAACACTTAACCAATTTAACCAAGCTGTGTTAAACTTCGTTGAATTTCAAATCTTTACTTAACCATTTTTCTGAAAATGTAACTTTCTCAAAATATAAACTTTCCCAAAATGGAAAGTTTCCCAAATTAGCAGGTTTCCAAACTTAGAAGGTTTCCCAAAATGGAAATATTCCCAAATACAGTTAGTTTCCGTCTTTAATACGTTTCCTTACGTAATTTCCGATTACGACTCTTTAACCCAACTAAACGGAAACAACACATTCTTAAGGAGTCGAAGACTACCTCTCGGCATTTCAGCCGGATTTACTGCATCGCCGGAATTGTCACAGGATTCCGGTAACTTGCGGGAAATTCGCTATAACCTCCTCGTTTACCAAGTTACGACAACACATGCAGGAAAACAACCAAATCAGCAATCAACAACAAATCCAACAACACATCAACAGCAGTAACCAAATAGAATTTAGAGGGAGAAGTCCTTACCCTCTGCCTGCCACTGTCCCAAACCGGGATCCCAGCAACAGCCTCCCTGCTGTCTGCCTTCACACTGCCTCGGTCACCAGCTCCACCAAGCCAGCTCGACCAGCTCCTCCATCTCTGCACCACTGCCTCGAGCACAGTATTACCTCCCTACCCAAACTCACTGCAGGTTCCTCCAGAACCTCACCATCTGCCTCCAAGCTCTTCCCAAGCACCACACAGGTGTCCAAGACTCGCCAGAACACCAAGAACAGGTTGCCGGAGCTGCTAGCCTCGAAACCCAGGAAACCCGAATCAGTAACAGTAGATGAGTTTTCGAGCAACGCTCGCATCGAATGATCAGAAGCAAGGAGAAGGAAGAGGAAGAGAAGAGAAGAAGAACCATACCATTCACGCGCCGAACCGCCGCCGGGATTGCCGGATTCCGGCCGTTGACCGCCGAGCCAGTGAAATTCGATCTCCCTGCACAGTGGCTGCTTGGAGATTCTGAAGGTTGGGTCAGGTAGAGGAGGAGAAGAGGGAGAGAATGAAGCCGGTCCGCCGCCCTGTGGTGGCCGGAGTCGCCGGCGCCGGGCGGAGAACAGGGAGGAGACGAGAGCTCGGGGAGAGCTCGGTTGACCGAGCTGGGTTGGTTTTGACCGAGTCAAAACTGATCCCCTATTTATAGAAAAATGGACGGCTGAGATTCAATAGTGAAAAGATCTGACGGTCTAGATTTAAAGAAGGTAAAAAGTAAAAGGTAAAATGATAAAAACTAATTTACCGGAATGGTAATTTAAAAGTTACCGGAAACTTCGAAAATCCGTAGAAAATAAACCGAAGCTCCGAAAAATAATCCGAAAATACCGGGAGACTCGTGTCGACACGTATTATGACATCGAGTCATTGAATCAGGTATTTGGAGAACTTTGAAAAACTCGAAAATGAACGTGGTAGTTAACTCGCGAAGTTACCGAATGCGACTTAATCCTCTGTAACTCGCCATTAACCACGGTTAAAACATTCGGGGTCTCACACTCTTCTAATGTTTTCACACTTATTTAAAGGGTACTGACATATAAGACGTCGTATTCCTAAATCACGCTCAAGAGATGTAATATTAAAACTCTTTCTTATCTCAATTCTTTCACTACGACACTCTTCCACTGGTATAGATGGAGTAAAAGGGACATCATTTACAGAATTTTCAGTCACATCTATTCTCACTCACACTCCCACTCTCACTACCATTTGGAGGAGGAGCAGCAGTTTGAAACCATGACAAAATATTTTTATACCGCTTGGGCTTTCGATGATTCGTCATTATATTCAATACCTATAGATATTATGTAAGTACAATACCACCATAAGAATTATATATAAGCTGATAAATAACATCCCAAATCGCCAATCAAATATATATGCTTATCAATTATGTCTAACAACTTCAATAGTTCAATTACTGCTAAGTGCTAACCAGTAACACTTTAATTAAACATGATCAAAGATTCAAGGATAGAAAACTCACAATACCTGGCAATGGTCACTTGGAAGGATAAAACAGAGCCAATCAAATCGGCTTTGAAGGAATTGAGGATGAGCCGTTGAGGTCAAATCGTTCACATCTTGGGCTACAAGAGATGAAGAGAACATATCAGATTAAATAGAAAGCTTTGAAGAATAACTCATGAATTTCATTTCAACTTTCCAAGATAAACAGAAGAAATCGTTCATACCTTGCGTTTGGAGTTTTGGAGTTTCACCCAAATAAGAGTGCAGAAAGTAAGAACTCCCCAGGAAGACATGAGTCAGTTGAATGGCCTTGAAGAATTGAAGTCTAAGGAAGATCAGATCGGAATCATCAGATTATTGTCTTGGGTCTGTTTGATTTCGCGTGGATGAGTGAGGAATGAAGACAGGAGTTGAGGAATGAGGACGCACGACTAAGGAGTGAGTACGCAGAGGAGTTGAGTAATTTTTTTTTTCGTTTGGGCTAATATATATATATATACCCAGGGTTTTTTTGTCCTAAATTTGGGTTGGGCTATAGCCCAAACAGTTTACTATTTGGCTCCGTCCCTAAAAGCGACCCATGATGTGATTGCATCACTTCAACCACTAACCCACTTATGCTCGCAGTTTCAAGCTCCCTTTTGAAATCTCGAAATCTTCTAATGTTTTCCTTACGTTTCAAGACATAGTGTAGCCAGGGCTCTTGGATCTTCGGTGTTGGCTTTTTAGGAAAAAAGAGTTCTTGACAGTTTCAAAAACCAGCATTTAGGGTTTTAGTCTTAACTGGTTTAGGTTTAATTACTCAGTACTAGAGGGTGGATAACTTATTATCGTACTATAATAGGGACAATTAATAGATCATTCTACACATACTATAATTTATAGAGATAATTACCACTAACTACACTTTTAAACACATATTTACCACCAGCAGGGTTCTCTACAAATTTTCTCAAGCGCAGGCTAAACTAACAGAGGCTACACCAGCGCCATCTCCCTTAAAATCTCTATTTCTTAATGCTTCCATGACGCCCAAGCATAGTCTGCGATCTCCTCCCTCAAATCGATCCGTCTCCATCTCTATCTCTCTTCTTCTAACCTCTCCATGGCTATCTGTATCATGAGGTTAAGCTTGGCCTGGTCATCCACGGTGCCGACGACGTCTTCGATTGAGGACATCACGCACTCTATGATTTCTTCTCCGATCTCTCTATGCTTTTGGGGAGTGGAGTGCTGGACAAGGGGACCAGGTCTGTGTTGGTAGGTGATTCTTTGACGGAGTTGAAATTGTCGGTGAGAGGAGGAGATATTGAGGGAGATGATCGCTAGCAAGTGGAATAGATCGAAGATACGATTAGGAGCTCTTTAGATCGTAAGCAACGACTAGATTAGCTCTTGACAGAATTTAAGCGATGACGTTTACCATCGTAAGCGATGATGGTTCAATTTCTAAAATTTCCACGAAATTAAAGACGCAGCATTTCTGTAGAGTTGATTAGAGGGCTCGATTCTAGACAGAGGCGAGCCATACGGTTTGGTGAGGACGAAAACTACTGAGGGTAAGTAATACTACTGAGAGTTAGTAAATTATGGAGATTAGTAAAATTACTGAGGGTAAGTAATACAATCTCATTCTCTCATCTTCAATTAAGGGTTTTAGCTTACAAGGTAAGCTTCTGTGTTTAGTAGCACCACTCTTGTCAGTAGTAGCATCACTCTTCATTGGCAATAACGCCTTTCTTCGTTGGCAGTAGCATCTCTATTCGTTGACAGTAGCACCACTCTTCTTGGCAGTAGCATCTCTCTTTAGGCAGTAGCACCACTCATTTGGCAGTAGCACCTTTGTTCTTTGTGTTCGGCAGTAGCATCTCTCCGGTTGACAGTAGCTTCTACTCTTGCTTGTAGACAGTAGGCAGTAGCAACGACAGGGGACTGACATCCTTCATTTTCTAATTTTTTTTATTTGAAGGGTAAAATTGTAACTATGCTATTGCCACATGGCAACAATATAACAACTTGTCATTATTTGTAAAACTTTGTTCTTACATGTTTAGATATTTCCTTAATGGATGTATTTGTAAACTAAAATTTAGTTAGTAACTAATTTGTAGTTTACTAATAAAATAATCGTAAGATGATGTTTTGCAAACGTCATAAACTTTCATGATGTTTATGAAACGCCATAGATACTTGAGATATTTAACGGCACTTGTAAAACGCCGTGAACTATGAGGAGTCTAAAAATTAATGGTGTTTTTCTTTTTAAAACGTTTTTAACATATTATTAATGACATTTTTCTTAAAAATACCATAATTAAAATGTTATTGATGTGTGTATTTGTAGTAGTGCATGCTTGGGTGCCTCTTGGCACCTGCACTCATCTTCCCCATGTTTTGTGGACAGATGAATCTGAAACTCTTGGCTTGGGATGTATGTGAATTCTAGTAGCTGTGGTGACAGTGGTTTCACTTTAACTCTCTTGCCCAATTGATTCTGGGTTTGTTCTTCTTTTGCTTCAAAAAACAACATATGCGTTGGTTTTTTCATTAAAAGATATGGGTTTGTTCATTGACTTAGATTTGTTGGTTGATCCAGGTTTGTTCAAAGTTCAAACGGTAAGAAGAATGAAAGATTTTGGAATTAGGGTTTTGGAGTCCTATAAAATACAAATTTGGAATCCTGTAAAATCCTAGAAAGAAAAGAGGAAAAAAGAGAATTGGAACCTGAAATTGCACCATCTAGTGAGAGAGAGAGAGAGGATTGGTGGCGCTGGTGAAATTGCATTGAGTGACGATGATTTTATGCTCATTGATCAGACTATGGAAGAACTACCTCCTCGTCTGTGAAGGCATCTTCAACAATGCAGTCATCATGCTGGTTAAGATGGATTGGAAAAGCTTCTTGTCACAGAGGTCATTGAAGGCAGAATTGCGAACATCATGGTTGTCATGGGTCGGTGGTCACCGTCCAGATCTTCATCAACCGAATTGAAGCACCGGTGTCCTCGGTGTCGAGGATTTGTCGGCGTCGTTGTCGTAGTTAAAGATGAGACAAAGGAGGGCTTTATCGACACCGTCCATCACCATTGAAGGTGAGAGAGAGAGAGATAGAGACAGATTTGGAATGGGTAACGGAGAAGAGAGGAATAGATTAGGTTAGGTGTAAAAATGCAATCTTAATAAGATTAATTAGAATGAACAATGACAAAAGTTTTTCATTTAAATGAGTAAAAGTTTTTTGTTGAAGGTGAGAGAGAGAGAAAGAGATCGATTTGGAATGGACGATGGAGGAGACAGGAGTAGATTAGGTTAGGTGTAAAAATGTAATCTTAGTAAGATTAATTGGAATGAGCAATGACAAAAGTTTTTCATTGAAATGAGCAATCAAACCCAATAATTAATACCATATATGCAATTATTGATTAAAAATTATATAAATTCATTGTTGTAAATATATATTAAGCATAGTTAGAATAATTAACAAGCAAACATGTGTCCTTTATTTAGATGGGTGAGGTTGAAAGTGGGAAAGTATGAGTCAAGAGCAATTTTTTTTATGAATCAAGAAACATTCAAAATCAGTAAAGTGAAATTTAGAAGAATCGATATTTGATGACATGACTATATTATATGATAGGTGCATTTTATTCAACATTCTTAATGTATTTCCGACTCTATTTAGCTATGTAATTCCTTTAGCAATATTCATTGTAACTTAGTTTTTAGGTCTCAAATAAAGTTGAGAAGCACAAGAGAAGCAAAAGAGAAGAAATCTTGAAGAAAAATGAATCCATATCGTGCAAGGAAAGAAATTAGAAAATCTGTCAGAAATTATTAATCAATTTCGACAGAGGATTGTGATCATCTCACAATTATCCAGGAAATGAGCCTTATATCAACGGAAAGCTACAAGAGTCTACGTTCCAGAACGTTTTACGGATTGTCAATACCTAATTTTTTGACGAAGTTATGACAGTTTTAGTGACTGAAGGTCAATCTGCCTAAATTTCTGATTTTGACCGAAACTTCAATTTTAAAGCCTAGACCACAGAAACCAGTCTATGGACGAAAATTAGGGTTTTCTAACCCTAATAGCAGCTGCTTATATATAAAAGGAGGACTTGACATCATTCCAAGTAGTTTTTAGGTGACATCTATCTTTGAACGCATAACATCAGTCCATTTTCGCAATCCTTTTCTCATTCTTCTTCTAATATTTTATTTTATTTTTTCTATGTCTGTCTAGTAGTCTTTAATAGTTAAGGGTTGCCTAAGCCCTAGACATGTGTAAACCAAGATTTTCATGTTGATTCTATAGTTTCTTGGATATTGAATGTTTGTTGATTCATTGGTTTCTCATTGATGAATTCTGGTTTCGTTTATTATGGTTGCAAACGTAGTAAGCATACTAGGGTTTTATTGCTATGATTTTGTGTTTTGATCATCATGTCAAACATATCATCTAGAGTAGCACATGAGTGACTTGAGCCTCATTCATATGAATTGGCATCTAAGTAGATTAGGGTAACATCAGTACCGAAATTGCCTAGATTTATTCATAATCTCTTAATCTTAATGACTTCTATATGAGACGTGTGCGAGAATATCACTCTAGGTTCTATGTTAGAAGCTAAGTTAAGTTGAAAATATCATTCTCTTAACATACCAAGTGAGAAAGGTTGATAGGTTAAGTTCAACACATCATTGGCTTAACTTGGGTAAAGACATTTGATAGAATAGAAACATATAGGTTGAAAAATATTAGTTGAAATATGTTCTAGTGGTGTATGGTTGTTCCTAACTATTATTATCTTATCTATTTCAAAACCCCAAAAAAATTCTTTTATGTTCGTAGGTTTTTTTCTCTGTTTTTTCGAATTTATTTAGCATAACAATTCAACCCTAAAGTTTGTGAAACTTTGTCAGTAGTTAATTTAGTGTGTCTAGTTCGTGTCTGTAAATTTTCGTTGTTTTTAGAGTAGTTTTGAGTCGTCTACCGATCAGTTTTTTTTTTCTGACTGGACATATTAGGTTTTTAGTTTAGATCGAGTCTTAGATTGGTGATTTAGACACAATCCTCTGCGGGAGACCCCTACTTTCTCATACTACCATCGACAACTTAATTGTGATTGTAGGGTTTATTTATAAGTCTATTTTTTAAGACTTATCAAATTGGCGCTGTTGCCGGGGGTTTGTTTTTCTTAATTGCTAGTCTAGTTTTTGTGTATTTTTCGATTTTGTATATTTCTAACTTTATTTTTATTTTCCATTGAAGATGCAGTACATGATGAATGGTTATCAAGTACTGCATTGATAATCATTGAAGATGCAGTATATTACTAACTTTATTTTGTATATTACTAACTTTATTTTTGTCGCATAAACATGGATGACCATGGAATCTTCTAATCCAAAGGATGTTAAATATCTCCTTTATACTTTTTTGCTCATTTTCTTGTTCGTTTTGATGTTTTAGTGTGGGTGCAGGTCATATAGGGGTGGAAAGAAGGAGGGTCGGAGCAAGAAAACATCAAACATGGTGACAACCTTTGACAACATCCATGAAGGAGCCATCAACGCAGATTTGCTCTCTTGAACTCTTTACTTCTCTTATATTGTGTTTAGTTATGTTGTGTGTTAAATGTCTTCCCTTGTATTTATATGATATATTGCATGCTCTTAGTGTTTTACGTTGAGGACAACGTTTCATTTAAGTTTAGGGTAAGATATTTATGTTTTGTGAGTCAAGTTTTTGAATTAAAAAAAATTAGTTATAGGAATTGGATTTTGTTGAGTCTTTAGGATCTTCCAAACTCTAAGATGAATTTGAACTTTAAAAAATTATATTATGGTTACAAATGAATTGCAAGCATGCGTTATATTCTTGATTTAAAGTAATTGCTAATAGATTTTTATGCTTGAATTATGTTAATTGATAATTGGATTAATGTGATGATTAAGAATCCATTGATGCATGCTAAGACAAGTTCAACTTGATTTTGACCCTTATGTGAGCTTTTGAGCCTTTACATGTGCTTTCTTTCTTAGTGATTTATTGAAAAAAAATCCAATTCGGTTTTTTTGGCTATAAATTTTCATAAACCTCACTATTCTTTCATCTTGGTTGATTGCTCACTATAAAACTTTTAATGAACTCTAGATGACCAGACCTCACTCTTGTGTACTTTCAAAAATTTATCATAAAATGCTCTGATTTTAAAAATGATAAATGAAACTTTTTAGGATAAACACCATTACCAAATTGCCACGTGTCTCTATTTTTGTGTGTGGCACACCCCTTAGTTAAACTCATTTAAGCCTAAGTTGAGCCTTTTCTTTCATCACCCTTCAAATACATACCCTGAGCAGTGTAGTGATATCTCTATTTTTGTCCTTTGGACCTAGTAGAACATGATGTTGTGATGTATTGAATGGGATAATGATGAGAAATAAGAGTGGGGGAAGGTGACTTGTCCAAAAGGAAAAAAAATACCATGAAAAAATCAAAAGAAATGGCAACACAAAAAAAGAGGAAAATTGGATTAAGTCTCTTGATTGTGAATTTAGAGATTTATATATGTGTGAAGGCCCGAAAGTTCAATATATGGTCTTTGTTCATTTTCACAATGTTGTGAGGATTGAAATGCTGATGGGTCCAACACGATGATATTTGAACCTTGCTTTGGTGACATAATGTGTATTTGGATATTCTATGCTAGATCCTTAGAAAATACTTCACTTATATACTGTTACATTCATACTCCTAACCTTACTCCAATATTACCGTGTAAAGTTCTTTTGATCTGAAAGATGAGTAAAATTTGATCTGTAAAGTTTGTTCCAAAAGTTGAGTATGGTATGGTTCATTTGTGTGGGCTATTGATTCCTTCATGAGATTTATTTATGTTGTCATGTGTTTTTTTGTTCATATAAATATGCAAGCTACATTCTCTTGCATATAATTGAGAGATTAAGCCAGAAAATCATAAGAGAAAAGAATTGAGAGCATCTTTATGAGAAATTGAGTTGACACTTGTTGACCCATGTAGAAATTCATTTTCGTTGTTGCGCTGGTTTGATTATCCTTGCACTATGATTTGAGCATGATGATTATTAAAATAAATTAGTTATTAAGTGAAGTTAAGAGTTTTGATATGTGATTACTTGAATTTCGCTTGAATTTTGTTGACCATACTTGTGGGCATTATGAGTTCTCTTAGATGTTTGAAAGATATTAGGTTTGTGTCTTTTGGTTTAGTTTGTTCTTTTGTTTGCTTGAGGACCAGCAAAAGTTAAGTGTGGGGGAATTTGATAGGTGCATTTTATGCAACGTTCTTAATGTATTTCCGACCCTGTTTAGCTATGTAATTCCTTTATCAATATTCGTTATAACCTAGTTTATGTTTTTAGGTCTCAAATAAAGTTGAGGAGCATACGAGAAGCAAAAAAGAATAAATCTTGATGGAAAAGGAATCCATATCGTGCAAGGAAAGAAATCAAAAAATTTGCCAGAAATTATTCATCAACTTTGACAGAGGTTTGTGATCATCTCACAATGATCCAGGAGATGAAACTTATATCAACGGAAAGCTACAAGAGTCTACTTTCTAAAACTTTTTACGGATCATCAATACCTATTATTGTGAAGACGTTATGATAGTTTTAGTGACTGAAGGTCAGTCTGCCTGAATTTCTGATATGGACCGAAACTTCAATTTCAAAGCCCAGACCATAAAGGTAAGTCTATTGACGAAAATTAGGGTTTTCTAACCCTAATAGCAGCTGCTTATATATAAAAGGAGGACTTGACATCATTCTAAGGAATTTTTGGGAGACATCTATCTTTGGAAGCACAACATCAGTCCATTGCCGCTATCTTTTCTCATTCTTCTTTTTCTAATGTTTTATTTTATTTTCCTTATGTCTTTCTAGTAGTCTTTGAAAGTTAAGGACTGTCTAGGCCCTAGACATGTGTAAACTAAGATTTTGGTGTTGATTCTATAGTTTCTTGGATATTAAATGTTTGTCGATTCATTGGTTTCTCATTAATGAATTCTGATTTTGTTTATTATGGTTGCAAACGTAATAAGCATACTAGGGTTTTATTGCTATGATTTTGTGTTTTGATCATTATCGGGGCTGGTCCTGAAAGATTGAAGGCCCGGTACGAAAAAATAATGGGCCCTTATATAATATTATTTTTTATTAAAAAACTACTTTTTTCTTCAATTTTTCTAAAATACATAGGCACAATTAGACAACACAATTTCATATATCACTTTCATATTAAATTTCGTTTACCATTTTCATATTAATATCGAAGGATTTTGAGTAATTTATAGAAAACAAACTAATATTTTCGGTTATGGAGAACATCGATCATTATCATCTTTGTTGTTGCAACATTTTTCTCTATAACTGATGCGATGAATACATAAATTCAGACTCATATGTCATTTTATGAAGATTGCTTTTTTACTAAAAAGAGAGATTGAAGTTGGGAAACATTTAATTAAGGATATAAAAATGACAATATATTGAAATTAGGAAGACATCTCAATTAGAAAAATAAATTTATTAGAGAATATAATAAATGTAAACAAAGGTTTTCCTATTCAAGAAAAGAATTTTTTTCTAAAAAAATAATGTAAATAAAGATAATTAAGAAACAATAATTAAAAAATTTAAGTGAAGAAAAATGGACTCATAATTATTTTTTCTATATTTTTTATCATATACAATATAATTATCTATTAATTATAGATTTTGTGAAAAACAAATAGGCCCCCTTAGCCGTGGGCCCCGTGTAAGGGCACTGACAACTCTGCCCTAAGGCCGGCCGTGATCATCATGTCAAGCATATCATCTAGAGTAACACATGAGTGACTTGAGCCCCATTCATATGAATTGACATCTAGGTAGATTAAGGCAACATCAGTACCGAAATTGCCTAGCTTTATTCATAATCTTTTCGATCATAATGACTTTTATGTGAGAGCTGTGCGAGAACATCACTCTAGGTTCCATGTTAGAAGCTAAGTTAAGTTGAAAACATCATTCTCTTAACATACCAAGTGAGAAAAGGTTGATAGGTTAAGTTCAACACATCATTGGCTTAGCTTGAGTAAAGACATTTGACTGAATAGAAGCATATAGATTGACAAATCTTTGTTGAAATATATTTTAGTGGTGTATGGTTGCTCCTAACTATTATTATCTTATCTATGTCAAAACCCCAGTAATATTCTTTTATTTTTGTAGGGTTTCTTTTCTCTGTTTTGTCGAATTTATTTAGCATATCAATTCAACCTCAAAGTTTGTGAAACTTTTTCAGTAGTTAGTTTAGTGTGTCTAGTTTGTGTCTGTAAATTTTCGTTGTGTTTAGAGTAGTTTTGAGCCGTCTGCCAATCAGTTTTTTTTCTGATTGGACATATTAGGTTTTTAGTTTAGATTGAGTTTTAGATTGGTGATTTAGGCACAATCCTATACGGAAGACCCCTACTTTCCCATACTACCATTGACAACTTAATTAGGATTGTAGGGTTTATTTATAAGTCTATTTTTAAGGCTTATCATTACACGAGTTGCCACATAAGATGGTTTATATATGGTTCATCTACCATTTATGAAAAGAAGAAAATATCAATGCAATTACACAAGTCCCAACCCATTCAAGCAACCATTAAAAGACATTAACACTTTTAAAACAATTTCACACCTTTAATTTTTTAAAAAAAAGGTTAACAAAATGAAATTCAGGAACAATATAGGAACGTTAAAAGGTTAACAAAATGAAACTAATTGGGTGAGTTTTATGGACAATAACTAACTTTTGTTTAATTTACAGTAATTATTGATCGTAAACTAAAGTATTAGTTTATAGACAATATAACAAATTAAAGATAATAACAAATATGTTATCAATGTGGTAAACTACTATGTTTTGCCATTAATGTAATGATTATTACAATGACTACATATTTTACTACAACCCACAACTATTGATGTAAACGTTGTAATTTTTCTGTAATTTGTAGTAATTAATTCAAAAATTATATCAAGAACTAATTATTTGAAAGAGGGTAATCAAGGTTCTTCATTTGATAAAAGTTGACCAAATATGATATTTACATCTTTGATCATTTAATTATAATAACTACAATAAATGTTGTCAAAAGTGGTAATTGTAGTTCATCAAACAGTAATTTACTTTTTAACAATATTAGTAACATGAATTTGAACAATATTACCTATTAAGAAAAAATGTTTGTAAAAATGGTAAATTTATTATTATTTTTTTAAAATAACGTATGTCAATTTATAATTAGATAATTTTTTAATATTTTTAATTTATTAAATAAAAAAAGATATAAGATATATTAAGGTATTGTAAACGACCTAAAGTAATAATGGTCATGTGCTTATCGAATAATATCTATCCCAATAACCGAAGAAAGGACAAGTCCTGCCGTCATTATTCTATACATTATTGTTTCATCGTTACCCTCTGCGGTGTGGAATGATTAGACACCCCATTAGATGATTAGAATGATTAGAGCCCAGAAATGGGGTCCTTAATTGAAAATTAGTAATATGCTGCGTAATTCTGAAGCACTCTGAAAATTCAAAAAGAGGAAAAAGAAAAACATTTTGTAATTTTTTAGAGTATTGGATTGGTTTCTATCATGATCCTACTAAAGATCAAAGAATAGCATCATGGAGGATCACCAGAACATTACCCAAACCCCTTTTCAGATCAAGGCCTCGGAAACTCCAGTCTATATATAAGGCTAGGGTTCTCAAATCTTTGATTCACCATGACAAGGCAAACCTAGCTAGCTAGCTACTTGATCTGTGTGTTCATTTCAGCTTCTCTTTCTTCTTTTCTAATTAAGTATAGATGGCTTTTGAACGCCTTACTATGAGAAGCGGAAGCTATGGTGCGTTCTTGAATTGCAAGGCACCCCAAGTTTTGTCTGAAACCCACACCATTACAGAGAACTGCCGCGTCGTGCAGTACCATTATACCTCTCCCATGACTCCACAAAAAGTCTTACTCCCTTCAGAACAATACTACAATGCTATGAAAGACGAGTACCGTGGAAGCAGCTGGCCACAGACGACCAGTCACGAGGCTACTACAAGGCCTCCTCTTCAAGGCTACTACAATCCACAGGTGGTCAGTATGGAATATCATCAGGTTCCTAGTCACACCAAGAGGCCTGTTGAAGGTTCTTCGTCTGCGAAAGTCATCAACAGCGCGCAGCGAAGCTGCCCAAATCTATGGAGGATATGTGATTACTGAATACCCTAAAAAGATAGTCTCATCATGCTAAATTAGTTCACTAGTGCACGCAGAAGAAAAATGATCGAACTGAGCTCCTAGCCTCTAGTACGTACCTATTGTTATATATTCTTAATATATGCGCATGTATCTTTTCTGTGAAATTTTGTATTCTAGTTTTCACCGTCTTTTAATTTCCGGCGCGGGCCTCCGACAAGAATGGACTCGACGAAAGAGGCTGGAATCTACCACTGAGCAAAAGCGCTCCTGTAAATATCTGTATATATACTCCATGTTTCAGTATGAAATATAATGCGTATATATTTCATGTACATATATAATCCAATTGAAATATACAAAAATGCGATAAAATCAACATGCAGTACGTACAAAAGAAAAAAGGAATGATTTTTTTATAAAAAAATTCTGAATTGTTTAATGGAGCAGGATTTAAAAATTTACTGTATATGAAGTGCGAGCTTATGCAAAAAATCTTACATTCATCTGTGACCTAATTAGGAGTTTAGCATAAAGCCTTAACTTCGGGATTTGTTTCTGGCAATGTATAATTACTCAGGAGAGCAGGCTAGGTCAATACTTTTAGGGTTTTATCCAAAACATAAAATACATTTTAGTTACAAATCAAATTTCAATTTACAAATACAACTTTTATACATTATCTTACATATTTAAAGACAAATATTAACAAATTAAGACAAATTGATGTCTGCATGTCATCTGTCACTATATATTTTATCAAACTACCATTCATTACATATTCAATTCTCTGCTGACGTGATACGTTATTACTGCCAAGTTTAAAGGTGCTACAGCTTGAGTTGAAATGTGCAACTTCTAGTGATATTGCAATTTTTTTCCCGGCAATTCTCGAACGCTGACGTGGTGTGTTGCTACAGCCAAGTTTAAATATGCTACTGTCAGGTCGGAAGGTGCTACTGCCGACACTATTTCTATTTTTATTGAATTATCACACTGATATTGCCCGACTCTGTTGTTGGTGCACTGCTACTACCAGATCATGATGCTAGCTCGTTACTACTACAGTATATCCGCTGCTACTGTGTCGACTGGAAATCTGCTACTACTACTACAGTCGACCGAAAACCTATTGCTACTGCCGCTGACTGGGAATTTGACGTTGATCGGAACCTACAGCTATTGCCGACTAAATAGCTATTGCTACTATCAAATCACCAAAAACAATTATGCTACTACCACATCATCAGTAGCATGACTCTTACCCATAAAAAACTGTTGTAGAGATGCTACAACTAGTGTTCTTGTAAAGTACGTATTATCATCAAGGCTTTTGAGTTTTGACACTAATACATCTACATCACTACACCTTCACTCTTTAATTCAATTAAGCCTACAAATGCGTAGCATCAAACCTTTTTTGCTCAAATACTTCTAAACATATCCCACGCCATCAACAACATAGCAGCATCAAGCCTTTTTACACAAACTTCAGGCTGCCAAATTTTGAATTCACCGAGAGAGAGAGAGAGAAGAGAAGAGTACCAATTCCAAGGACTCCAGTCTCACAAGTGATAACTCCGAGCAAGCACAATCTTCGAACTCCAACGTCGACGCAGACCACTCATTTGATAGCTTCTTCGACTCATCTTCTTAATACCAGACTGGATTTTAACAGAGGTGAAGGATTGAGGAATATGTACAGTTAGAGGATCGGTGGAGTCATCATCGAGAGGGCTGATTCGTTGATTGGGAAATGTCGTCGTCGTTGAGGTTGTCTGGACCCACCCCGGTTAACCCCTTTAACCCAAAGTAAATCCTACGGGGTCCATCTCTAGGGAAATTTTTACCGGAAACTCTCATTTGAAATGGAAAACCCTACCGGCAATCTAACGAAAACACTTCCACAAACAAATACAACTAAACACAATACTGGGGTATTTAGAGCATTCTGTGTGGAAGCAATACCTAAATAGACTAAATAGCGATGACATAATAATTTGACAATGTCTCGTCTTCATATTCAAATACTAAATTCCTCATCTAAAGTAGAACATCCCAATGAGCACAATACTAGGGTCGACGATTTCTGATCAACCCAAACCTTGAGAAATAAAAATATTATAATTGATGCTCGACAACTTACTCAATTCTAATGTCTTCTCTTAGCCGAAAATAATCATAAATATCGTTCATCTACTCTTATATCCTTTACTCTCTCGCTTCTCACTCTATCCAACTTTACTTGACAATTTTCACATATTTTACATTTTTTTCTTGACTTTCCATTCTCATGAGCCACTTATATTAGTACCTGAATTCTCCAACTCAAGTACTTTCTTCTTTTTTTACTCATGGTCTACACCAACTACTCTAGGACACGATTATGTTATTACAACACAACCAATAGGCATCAAATGCCCAACTTAACATTTTCACCATAGCCTAAATAACTATCTCAATAACGAGTTCTCAACTCGTATTTCAATTCAATTTCCTGTTTACACACTTGAAACTCATAAGAAAGACATATAAAACTTGCTTTTCTATCACATAAACTAAAACACTTTTAATATCTTTTCTGACTGTTCACTTCTAAGAGTCTCGCATCCCGGATACCAAGGCCTCAACTTAGGTTTGTACAACTTCATCCTTTCTAACTTTTATGACAGCCTCCCAGACATGAATCAATACTTCGTTCTATGGGCACACTCCAAATCTGGTTATTTGAGAAAATCCATTTTCACACCGAACATTTGGCACGTCCATACGGGGACATAACATGTCAGGATTGTAGAAGAAACGATTTCGTGTTTCGGATGATTACTAGAAGAATTAATAGAGTTAACTAGCTGTAGTAAGGTGATCATGGACAATGAGACAAAACATATATTGAAGGATCTCACTGATCAAATTAGGAGATTGACTCAAAAAGCTGAGAAGAGGGATGAAATCTTGACACGGTTAGACGTTACCATACAACAATTTGGGTAAACTCATGGACAACATATTGAGAAAATCAAGGAAGCCAATGAGAAGACCACAAAGCTGTAAAATGAAGCAAATCATAATGTTTGCAATACTAACTAAGATGTTTTAAAATCCCAAAAAGTAGAAACTGAAGCTGACAGTCTCGTCGAAAAGGTTGAATTACTCTCTGATCAATCTAATGACAAATACCTCTATTTGGATGCATCTGCATCAAAAGAGGAAAATTATCTTGAGTCTTTCAGTTTTGAGAATATGAGCCAGCAAGTAGTTTTTTTGGAAGACCAATATGTGATTGCATCTGCATATGCCATGCACTACGACATGGTAGTCAGCGACAAGGTGAATTTCCACACTGAGCCATCCGTGAAGGTGCAATTGGTGATTATGCTATGTCAAGCTACAACAAAAATGCATGGAGGGTTTTGCGACATGCCCTATGAGCTGCATTTTCTGAATTTTCAAGTCGTTGACACTAAGCACTTGTGCTTAGTTCTTGGAAGTGCTCACCGAAGAGAACATTGAGCTGCAAATATCAAGATGTCAAGGCTTGGAGTGAAGCATTCGTGGCCTCCCTCATGGCCATACGAAGGTTAACTAATCATGTTGAGTTTCCTACTAATCATGTCTTTTAGTTTCAATTCAATTCTTGCATTGAAAAATATAAAAAAAAATACAAAAAGAGATTTTGTGTTTTGCTGAAATGCAAGACAATGTTCTTACCTGACAAAGGTTTGAATTTTTTCCTATATTATTAGAGACATATTTATGAGGTTTTAGATGCAAGAAACAATATATGTGTTTCAAAATTACATCCATTCTGCCAGTAGAGTACATAAAATTTGAAGCAAGAGTGCAGCTCAGCAAATTTGCAACATCAGCTTCTGTATTAAAACTTCACGGAATAAACTGGAAAGATCCATGAAGAACTGGGAGGCAAGCTTTATATGCACGTAAAGCCCTGCATGTCTACTTTCCAAAGAAATTTACGACATGCCATTTCAATGGTCCAAGAAGGATTTATGGCTGTCAGAGTCCCGGTAGGTTAGAAGAGATTAAAATCTACATCATGCATTGGTGGATGGACGAATGGATGTTACAAGCCTCTTTAATCTGGCGAATGCATATATGTGCAATGTATACATGTCCTTACATGCTTGGAGGGCTTGAAGTTTTTGTACCCTTAATTCGTTTAATTTGGACACCAAATTGAAGGAACATATGGCCAGAACCAAGTATTTCCAATTGTTGAGGAATTTTTCTAACACTACCAAGACAAAAACTTTAGCCGACAAAAGATTTTTGTCGGCCTGTTAATAAAATTTGTCGGTTAAGATCTTAGCCGACGAAACTAGAAGTCGTCGTCGGCTATTGTCTAAAACTTTAGCCGACAAATATTTTATCTGTTTTGTCAGCTAAAGTTTCATACTATAGCCGACGAAACATAATTTCGTCAGCCATAGTCTGAGACTTTGGCCGACAAAACATTTAATATATTCGTCAGATAAAGTATTTAATAAAAATAAAAATAATAACTATAGCCGAGGAATTATAGCGAAATTCGTTGGCTAAATACTACTATAGCCGATGAAACTTGTCATTATTCGTCGGCTAAACCTTAAAAAAAAATTATAGCCGAAGAATTATGGCTAATTTCGTCGAATATAAGTCCATTCCAGTACAAAAACCCTAAAATTTCTAAATTATCATTCCAATCAACCTGCAAAATACACCAAAACAATTTCATATAACCAACCACACCAAAAATGGTGACAACACATTGTTCATTAAAAAATTTATTAATTATTCTTAAACATATAAAACAATATAATTATTTAACTACACAAAATCTATATCGTATAAATCTATATCCGCGTCTGGGGGCTGCTGCGGAGGTTGCTGATGTTGAGGAGGTTGCGGGGGCTGAGGTAGCGGTATAGGCATGGGCGGAGTCGGAAGTCCCTGAAGTTGGGCAGCTGAAAACTCCTGTAAGTACTGAAACATCTATTACTGTTGGGTCTGCTGGGAGGCATATACCGCGACATTATATTTCTATAATTAAGGTGCAGTATAAGCTGTCTAGGCGCCAATTTGGGCAGCATGAGGGGTAGCGTAAGCGGCTTGCTCTTCCCTTAGTCTCTGAACTTTCGACTCTAGATGAGTCGTCCTGTTGCTGGTCGAGGCTGCATTTCTTTAAAATCCTGGAGTGGTCTTCAGGACCCCCTTGCCCTTCTTTCCTAGTCCCCGACAGTAGAAATTGTTTTCTCACGGTGGGAAGGCTGTGCCCATAGTCCTCGTCCCAACCCTCGAATCTGAAGTGTCGATCCAAGACATGACTTCTAACATCTTTTCCTCCTGCGTATATGGCCATGTCTCCCTCACTATAGCAGTCATTACCTCGTCACTAGCCTATCTTACCTTCGCCTAATTGGATAGAAAAAAAATAATTAATTAACATTTGTACATATATATAAGTAAAAAAATTAAAAACGTAAGATGACTTATAATATCCTCCTAGGCATCAGGATATGTCTTTTCGTACGTATAGACATATCGGTTGACTTCTAGATGTTCCCTAACCACCTCGTCCATGAACATAGTGAATGGTCTAGAACCGACATGATGGTTTCTTATGTTGTGTTGCCGGTTCTGAGCGTTCGTCCGGGAAATAGCCTTAAAAGAAAAATAAAATAAAATATTTTAAAACGGGCGTACTTAATGACAAATTAACCAATTATTTTTTTAATGACCTGTTTATGAGGGTTGTTGAATTCTGAGAAGCCAACGTCACTCATACTCCATGTATTAGAACTCAACAAGAATACCAGAACGTGTGTTCCCATGCGTAGTCCGGTGGGTTCGTAACTCGTTCTTCCACTCCTTGTTTCTACATATACAACAAAAAATATTAGAAATATTATTAATATCACATAAATTTTTTTTTCATTTACTTCCTAACGTATCTTCCCCCATACACAACGTCCGCCAGCTGGTCCCCAAGTGCTGGGGAATGTCAAACCACATCTGCATTTAACCGTTTATTAGTTTAGTTTTTCGATAAATCAACAATATAATACATAATATTATTGAGGCATTTTGTAAACTCACTGACATCGCATTATGGACCATGTCCTTAACCTCTTGCAGGACCTCGCCCCAATCTGACCACAACATAGGGACTATATCCCTAATGATTCTCCCACGCGGCCGAAGTACGTCCTCATATTCCTGATTGATACTATTTGGCCATCCCTGTCACTATCCAGGAGTTGGTCTCATTCGCGTATCCTTACAAGGATTGAAGTTTTGTTCGTCATACACCACCTTGAAGCCAGTATATTAGAATACAATAGTATGAAAAAGAATCATGCATTTCTCTGCTTTGAGGAGTGAGTTACGAGGTCTACAAGTTGGCATATTGAAACAACATTTTTCCAAAAACTGCACTGCAATGAGTTTTGATGGCCTTGTTTCTTTATCATAATATGTACCTATCATTGGGGTTTTTGTTTATACATCAAGTTAGGATGTTATAGATCATTTTAGAATCAAGAATCATTAAGAAATACCATGGGAAACTCAAGGTACAAGCTCTTCAAGTCGACCAAGAAAAACTAGAATTTTCAGAAAATGGGTTTCTTAGGAGACCATTTGTGTCATCTTCCTGGGTTTCTTTGGCCGTTCGCTTTATCGATTCTTCAAGTACATATATTGTAATACATTTTCAAGCCAAGAACCGATCAAAACATCATCCGAGCATGGTGTAAATTGTGCCTAAAGTTGGCCTCTTGAGCAGCAAAATGTCATCAGCTTTTTGATTAAGTTTATTTTGGAGTTGGTTTCTTAGTCTTCTTGGAAGTTCTTTTTGAGAGATTTGGTTCATCTTAGAGGCTATGATGTTGAAAAACAACGTCAAGTTATTAAACAACCATTAGGTGGTTGGTTCAAGCCCTTCTTATTCATCTAGAGTTGACTTCATAACGTGCAATTATGTCTACCTTGGGGCTAAGTTTTTATTGGTTCATTGCTATCAATTAACATCAATACCAATTCTTGTGGTCTTGCTATTATATTTAATTAAGAATGGAGGGCTTTTTTACGTCGGATTATTCAGCAAGAGTTTAAGGCCATGATTTTCAAAGTCCAGGTATTCATATAAATATGGTATTATATGGGCTACCTAGCTACTGTTCATTGTCGTTGAAGCTACAAGAGTCAAGACCTACATCTGAGTTTAGTGTTTACTAGTTAAGTCAGTAAGTGACTTTTTGTTAGTACGAATGATGCGTGAAGACTATAGGTCTTTTTACTCAAGAAGCATGACTTATCCTTCAAGACGTATGAGCTATATCTAGGCGTAAAATATACTTTCTTAAACTCGCAGTGTTCCGAACCAGTTAAATGGTTTGTCGAGGGTTTGATTGAGGATCTCAGACGAAATTTGTGATCGGGGTCATATTAGGCCTACTTTGAAAGTCAAACAACCATGAGAGCATATTCGGGTGGTTCGTGGTTTATCATCGATTATCGATTATTTGGTAATTACTTGGATATCAAGATTGAGCGATATTATTAAAGAAACTTAGCCAAGGATGAAAGTTTGGATGTGAGCAATAAAGGTTAATTAAACTTTGGTTTCTTAATGACCAAGAAGTCTGAAGCGTGCATAGTCAATAAGATTACAATCCTTATGCAAGCAGATGTGAAAGACAATCATGCATGGCCTAAGAGATATACACGTCCAAGTTCATGCATCATTCAGTTATGGTATAATTGTATTGACATGAAGATTCATTCTTTAACGATGAAGACATATATGTGATTCACGGCAAGAAAATAACCAAGAGGCAATTATATTGTTAAGATGGTGTACGTACATATTTAACTACAAGAGTTAGATTCGAGGTGAATAATCTTCATATATTATATTGTATCTTTATGGTATGGACCGATATCTACGGTCAAAATATCTGTACATATTTTTATTTTCTTTGAGGTCATGCTTGGCGAAAATTTGTAATTGCTTAAGGATCGAATTTTCAAGAGATTTGATATGCCTTAATCCGCAAGTAAGAACAAATCCTAGTGTTCACTACATAAAGGGGTCATGGTGAATGAACATGAACATATCAATCAACAAACAACTTTTGCACCATGCAAAACAAGCCTCCCTCGGAGCACCTCTACCAAAAAGATATTTTTGGTCTTTTTATTCACCAAAGCCCGATCCGTCGGCAGTTCTCGCTTCTAACTCACCAAGCCTCATTCATGAGTGAACAGTCCATCTACGCTTCATAAAGACCTATCCGTATGCGAATATCCGTAAAACCATTGGTAGAGTGAATATCTCTAGCAAATATCCCAGTTTGTCAGAGAACCCTTTGGCGAACGCACATCGTAATCTTGATTTATTGCTCTGCTCAACACACCGGCTTGAGTAAGAAATGTCCGCTTCGTGAGAAGAGGAGGAAAATCCTAGTTGCTCCTCAGCTAGGCCTGTGAAGAACGTGAGTGCCGGTCTAACCAACGCTCCGTTTGAGAAGAAGTCAGAATCCGAATAAGCATCAGAACATAGTTGTACCTGACCCATAGGTACTGGCATGCTCCAAGTCTGGTTGTTCGAGAAAATCTATTTTCGCACAGAACAGTGATGACCGACTTGATTTACTACTGCATAGACGATTACATGCTTAGTAATGATGGAGTGGGGAAGAAATTACTTCAATTTGGGACCAGTTGGGGGAGTCTATCATGTATATAAATTTAACATTTTGGAATTATAGTTTTGATTTGTTTACGTAGCATTGTCGGAGTAATTTGATCACATACCCCCACAAACCTAGTAGTTGATTTGCATTTATTACTTAAGCAGCACGATGGAAGGCAATGTGAGATCAAGTATCTTGAAAAAAATGGATGAAGTACCCTGAAAATAAAAATAAAAAATTGTTCCGATGAAACCTTCCCTTCTAACGAAAATTGGTTGTTGATACATTGAATTAAAGTCTCGTTTTAATGATACGTTTACTTATTTAGAATGAAGAATAATTATAAATCAAAAACAAGTGGAATGAGAAAATAAATGAATCAAAAACAGTACGACAGGTCGTACAAGAGGCTCAGGTTTAAGGGTAAATCTCACTCTCCAACTCGTTCAGTGTGATTTCGAAAGGTCAAACACAGCACCGACAGACCCCTGAAAATGGCCTACTCCGCCGCGCGGCGCACATTAGCCTCGGCACTCACCCGAACCCTTTCCGCTCGCTCAAACCCCTCACTCTCTTCCCGCTCTCGCTTCGCCTTCGCTCTTCTCAGCAACCAACAACCCCCGCTCGTTCCCGACCCGGTTCACCACCAGACCCGCAAGCTTTCCGGGTCGGGTTACTCGCCCCTCAACGACACCAATCCCAACTGGAACAACCGCCCGCCCAAGGAGACCATCCTCCTTGACGGCTGTGACTACGAGCACTGGCTCATCGTCCTCGAGTTCAGCGACCCCAAGCCCTCCGAGGAGGAGATGATCAACAGCTACGTCAAAACCCTAGCTGCGGTCGTCGGAAGGTTCGATCTTTACCAGTTTTCTTTTGTTGGATGATATTGGTTTGTTTTGATGTTGGATTTCTGTTTTGGTAGTGTGGAGGAGGCCAAGAAGAAGATTTACTCGGTTTCGACGTCAACCTATACTGGATATGGGGCTTTGATTTCTGAAGAGCTTTCTCTCAAGGTTAAAGGTATGGTTGCTGGGTTCTGTGTGCCCTTGGATTATGGTTTTAGGTCTGGGGATGTGCTTCAATTGCTTTGAATTCTTGATATTTTATTTTGTGGAGCTAATCTATTTTGTTTAAACAGAGCAGCCTGGTGTTCTCTGGGTTTTGCCAGATTCGTACATTGATGTGCCTAACAAAGATTATGGAGGTTTGTATTGTCGAAAAGTTGAAAGGCATTGAGAAATTTTCAGTTTGAATGGTAGTTCAAACTGTACTTCTATTTCATGTATTTTAAGTTTTGTTTCTTTGATGGATTCCAGGGGATCTATATATCGATGGGAAAGTCATCCCCAGGCCACAGTATAGGTACACTGAGAGGCAAAATAACAGTCGAAACAGGCCTCGCCCACGACATGATAGACGCCGGGAAACAATGCCAGTTGAAAGAAGACAGCCGGTGCAAAAATAGAACATGGTTCAGGATTAGAGGGCCTATGCAGCAACCATCTCAGAACGAGTTTAAACAAGAGGGATGTTTAAATATTCAGAACTCTAGTCTCAGAATTTTTTGTCTTATTTCTACTGATGAATTTGCATGTTGGTTTCTATACACCTGAACCATATTTCATAACATCACTATGAAATTAAGACTTGTGAATGCTGGTGTCCAATCTTCTTAAATTTTCTTCTTCAAACACTATCTGTCATTTTGTTCATGTTTATTTATGTCGAGTATGTATTGAAAAATCACCTAGTCTTGGAACTACACATGATGATTGATGATCTATCAGGTTGATTTTTCGATTATCGAGCATTTTATTGCGCGGTCTGAACCTGCTGCCTTTCTTTCTATCCATTGTATTGATAAATCACCCGAGTATATATATATTTGTTTTTGGAGTGATCTTGAGCCGCAGGCAGTGAAATGGCACTTGGTGGGTTGTTTGAGATGAGTAGTTTCCATCTGATCGGGGTTGGTAGAATTTTGGAGGGATATGTTGTTTCAAGGTGGGTAGTGATGTGGAGAGGCACTAGTTTCTAGTAGGTGCAAGGTCCGAAATCTCAGAGATTCCAATTTTTTGAAAGACATGGTAGTAAGATATAAGATTTGGGATTATATTATGTAGTAGCTTAGCATTTCATAGCACTCTTTGTTCTCTAGAGTTATGAAGGTCTTCGTGCTTCGTTAATATGGGTATTTTGTTTCACCTTGTATTTGGATTAGAGCCACTAAACTAGAATATGGCACAACGTTGGTACATGGGTGCGACTCTTTCAGTATGATTGTATGAACTTCTAAGAGGTTTCGGTAGGGGTGGGCACATTGAGTCCGAAATGCAGTCACCCTCCGCATCACACCGAATTATTAACCGAATTTAGGCAAACCGACGTCGTTTTGCTCATACACCGCACCGACCCGTCTTCAAACGGTGCAGTTGCGGTTCCGGGTATAAAACCCTCTGATTTAAACCCACCGAACCGTTTACAAACCAAACGGCGTTTAGTTTAGTGTTAGGTTTGTTAATCTTGTTGGAATTCAAATGATGCAATTACATATGCGGATTGTTTTGATTTTAATCAGCTTATTTGATAGTGTACATGTTTGGAAGGCAATAGGTTACTGAAGAGATAGTAATAACGTATATGCGTTACTCCTATTGTCATTTGAATATGCATAAATCAATGAGTATAATGTAACATGATGCAATGAGCATTAGACCTGATGAGAAGCTACGGGAACAGCTCAAACATGAAAAACGTGAAGATCTGGAAGTAGAACATGGTACTTGTTGAACATAATCTCTGATTTCTACAGATTCATTTTAATGTTTATACGGTATGCCCATGAATTTTCTTTCCCTTGTTTGTTTAGTCAAAGTATTTCCATTTTACTTTGGTTAATCTTTGAGCACTATTCATTGTACATCAAGCTTCAAAATGCTTGATTTATCATGCAAACTGATTTGCTAGAATTAGACACAGATGCACACACAGATATGTATATGGACTTACATATAGTATGTTCTTAAAGCATAAATGCTAACATCATTTAATTCAACTATGTGTGTGCTAACCCATATGTTTGTTCTTCGATCTCTGATATTAATCATCATCCGATGTTTCAACATGCTACTTTTTATTTCATGTTGAATGTTGGTTTAACTATTTAATGCGGTTTAAAGCAAACCGTACCGAAAATGCAGTTTGCATTATTTAAAAGCAGTTGCAGTTTACAAAATTAGAACACCGAAAATGCAGTCTGCACTGCGGTTTTGACCTTAAACCGCATTGCACCGCACCGCGCCCACCCCTAGGTTTCAGTTGTTAATCCTTGTGTCTGCCCCTCATTTGCATGTGAATATGCAAGTTGGGGAACACTTGCCACCATGATAGTACTAGCTCAATCTTCATATTGCACATGCTAGTAAACTCTTTCAAGTTATGATGCTCACGGCCATTTAGTGTAGAGGTATGGATTCGCTATTCGGAACTCGGAAGCAGAATGGATCTGATTAGGTTGGGGCCACTTGGTTAAGTTACAGATCTCCCCAGAAGTGAGAGGTTGAAACGATTAACTCATTCACATGTAAGTAAATGCATGAATATTTTTTCCGAAATCATTCCGGTATATTAAGTGTTAAAACTTAATGTGAACTGGACTCCCTCACTCTAACAGCACTATGTAACTTGGTAAGAAAATTTAAAATGATTTACCTAAATAGTAAACTAAGTTAAGTTACTGACAAAATATCACTTAATAAATAGATTTATTCAAACAGTTTATAGGCATATAAGGACTAAATTTTACAAATAAGGATGTTATATTCTTTTCGTGTGACAATAACACATTTATGATTCTGTCCTTAATTAAAGTATACTTTGATATTGTCTCACTGAAAAATCCACTGTTACTGCCACCGACTGGGTATCTGTTGCTACTGCTACTGACTGGGTATCTGTTGCTACTGCGTTGACATGAAATATGCTGCTACTACACTGACTAGTGTTCGAAAAATCGGCCTAGGCGGCCGCCTAGGCGCTGGAAGGTGGCAGGCCGACCTGTTTTTGCAAAAAAATGTGAAAAAATCGGAGTTGGCTTTTCATCAAAAAATCGGACGCCTAGGCACCGCCTAGGCGGGCTGGGCGACGGGCTAGGCGGGTTAAGTCGGGCTGGGCGGGTTTAAGAAAAAAATGATCTGTTTTTTAACTTTTTTTAGGTTTAGACTTTAGACTCAGGACTTTAGACTCGGGGCTAGTGGTAGTAGTACTTGATTGTCTTTGCATGGGTTTAGACACTTTTATTTTGTGGTAGTAGTACTTGATTGTCTTTGCATGTTTGAGTTTATATGTATGTTTTTATGATCAGTTTTCGTTTTAGAGTTGTTTGGAAGCTCTTGTATTATTATTTGATTGTTGATGGATCAATTTGGTTGTTCGTAAATGTCTATTTCAGTATTATATAGAATTAAAATTATATTATAAAATATAAATATATATATTTTAAAAAAAAAGGTAAAACCGCCTAGGCCCCGCCTAGGCGCTCTGGGCGCTAGAAGGTGGCTGACCGCCCGACTAGCGCCTAGTGTTTTTTTGAACACTGACGCTGACTGAAAACCATAATTTTACTGCTACTGCACATATCAAAAATAACTGCTACTACTGTTGAAAACCATAATTGTACTGCTACTGCACAGATCGAAAATAATTGCTACTACTGTTGATCGAAAATATACTGCTACTCCCAACCAAATAGCTACTACAACCAAAACCATAAGAAAAATCTTCTGCTACTACCACCAAATTTGTATAGTATCACATGGTAGAAGATGTAAGGTAGCTACTGCTACTGTCTCTCTCACATCACGCTGCTACTGTCTCTTGGATTACACATCAGGATGTTGTTACCGTAGCCCAAATCACACATCATGTTGCTACAGTCTCCCAAATCACACATGCTTGCTACTGTCGCCCAGATCTTACACATCATGTTGCTACTGTCAGACTGCTATTGTGGTTTGAATCAATTCAAATAGAAAGACGTCATCCATGCCCACTGCCTAGATTAGAAATCAAGCTGATATTGTTTCCTCTTTGCACCAACACCACATGAGGGATTATATTTGCAGGAGGTATTGCTTGGTGATTGCGAAGGAGCACGTGGAAGCTTAGATTGGTGATTGATAAATCTTATCAGATATATAAGGTTGATTTGATGTTGTTGGGGTCATTTTGAACAAAGGATTGCTAGATTTGCTTAAGGTTTGATTTCCTCTTTAAACCCTTTCTGAGTTCAAGAAATAGGTCCAAAGCTTTGAGCATGCTTTTCCCAAGTCTCTCTACAGTGATATTGGCTTGTTTATTATGATTTAGAGGCAGGAACTTTTGGTGGTTTTGATAGCATGATAGAACAAGATACATAAAAAGAGCTTGCAAGAAGACATGAGGTGTGGGAGCTAGAAGCACATGAATTGCAGGAGATGAGACTCATGAGAGAGGCTTGTTGTGTTAAAAGGATTGTTAAGCTATAATCTGGGCTTGCTGCGATGAGGAAATAAAGGATTTTGGTGGTGTTTGATGTGTTAATGGCTTGTTTGGAGCTGGAGAATGACTTGTATTGGAGGTCAGGGAAGCTTGACATGTTGCTTGAGGCATGCTTACTGGATGCAAAGGCTGAGTTTGAGATATGTGGCTTGGAAGTTTTTCCGTTTTGTAGCAGATAAAGGCCTTATTTATAGGCCAGAAGGGCTGATGCTATGATAAAAATATTAGGATAAAACTGTTAGTTTTTCAAGAAAACGACAAGGTAAATCGAAATATATAGAACATATGAATGAACACAGGACATACGATGTATTTATTAGGAATAGAAGAATTGGAATAGGTTGAGCTGAGAATAGGAAAAAGAAAGAAGTTGATAGACTTATGTTTGTCGTAGAAGAAAAGCATGGACTTACTGCAGGGTAAACCAAAGCAGATGGGGACTTGTGCTTGGTGTAAAGGTGGAGGAGACTGAGTTACTATAGGGTAAGAGCAAGTATTAATATTGTTGTTGTGTGGCTGAAAACTGTTTTTTGGTAACGCATGTGATTAGGTTAATCATATGGGTTGTGTAACACCTTGACTCAGGTGTTAGAAGAAAAATCGCACAATAAGGGAATCCTAATTCAAAAACGAAATAGGATCTCAAAACATACAAGCATGTTTGATGTGTTTGGAACCTAAATTTGATTTTGTTTGTTTTCGGCTGCACCCAAGTCTTAATCAGGCTACCTACGTACCCTTTTTAAAAGGATCAAGTCACTAGTAGTTTAACTTTTATACTACTTCTCCACCTACAATAAAAACTATATCGATGATACTAATGTAACCATAGTTTCAACCCTTGGAGCATTATTTTGTTCTCCATGACAATACAAATCCGTAGCTCATATAACTCATGAGATTATAGTTTCATGAAAGATAACAATAAACTATAATCACTCAATTCCACCATGGAGCAAGATGCTCATCCTAACAACAAATGCCCTCCCATTGGGATTATATTAAGGGTATCATACTCTGAATTATAGTTGCTACGATACTAGCTCCGCTAATTTAATGATACGAAGAACATTACGTATCATTAATGAGTCTTCTGACTCAAATAACCATACTATATATAAATATAACATTACTCATTCGACCATCACATTATTATCAGCCACATGCTCAATCAAGTTACTCTAACGTATGGGACATGCCAAAGTATTCTCAAGTATAATTAATCTCGATCCTACCCCATAAACTTACACTAATCACATCTACTCTCCTCCATACCCAAAGGTATAAGTAGATGCATATAGACATAATATATAAACCACAAGTCACATAGTAATTTCCAACTCCACCATTAACAACGGCTATTTCTTAAACCCGACTTCTACTTTAAAATTTCATTATTTCAATTACAGTGATAATGACATCATCAAGACAACAATTGAATAACAAACAATCACTCAATCATACATTATTAAATCCATAACCACCAAATTAGTAATTATACTTATCGTTCGTTCTTTCCCTACTCCTACAGTTAGTTGGAAACATGACTTAAACCTCTCTATTAGCATTAAAGTTTCTTTAACAATTTCCTCATGTCTAACAGTATTACTCCAATAGCCGATTATTAATTTTAACCGTTAATATCTCCAATTTTTAGAAAATTCAAAACTTAATCAACATTAGTCCAAAAATTACAAACTTTCCACCATTAGGCTTCTCTATATTTTAGCAATTTAATAAGCATGAAAAACTGCTCAAAAAATGGAAGCGCCGCCTCCAGCGGCAGCCGGCCGGCCACTGGGCTTACTCTGATTCCTACCAAAATTCAACAATATCTTCGTTTCAATAAGCCCAACAACTTTCATGAACAACTTTAAGTTCAATTCTGGCTTTAAACAGTTCAATTTGATTAAGAACAGTAAAATCGATTTGGGCTAAAAACCCTAAAATTTTGAATCCCAAATTCTCCTCACACACCATTAATCAAGTTACAAGCTTTTAGAGTATTGATGTACTCCTTAAGAGGATCATATCCATACCTAGATCGCTCTGGATGGTGGCCAGAGAAAGGAGAACTCCAGCGAGACTCCTCACTATGCAGACGACACTTCTTGCCTTGATTGCTCTCTAATGACGATGAGTCGAGCTCCACAACTTGTCCAGAATGGAACTAGGACTGGAGACGTGTCAAACAAGACTGGTGTGACGGTCTGTGGTTGAACGATGGCAACGCACGACTGTGGCGAACTCGCCTGGTCGCAGACGCGCGACTGAGAGTGAACAGGGTAAAAGGTGAAAATCTGATTTTCTACCTTTTACTGCTGGTAAGTTTCCCTATTTATATTACTTACCGTAAATAGTAACTTTCCTGATTTTAGACTTTTCTACCGTTTAACCTCCATTAAACTCTTATGCATAGTCATTTTACCACACAATAACTTTACATTTTTACTCATAACTTTCACTTACGAACTCAGATTAAAAGGCAAAGCATGCCTACGGGTTCATATTAACGTCCTTAAAAACTTTTCAAATGAAAATTTTCTCACGCTATCAACTTTACGAAAAAATCAACTTTTATGGTCCTTTATAGTAAAACGATTTCCAGAAGTAGTAATTGAAAATTAATGTAAACTTCATAAATTCACAGAAAATAGCTCGTTGCTCTGAAAAATAATCCGGACATACTGGTATTACGACTTTTCAAAATAAAATTTTCCCACTTTATTGACTTTACTATAAGTCAAATTTTAGGGTCCTTTATAGTAAAACGATTACTAGAAGCAGTAATTGAAAATTAATGTAAACTTCATAAATTCACAGAAAATAACTCGTTGCTCCGAAACATAATCCGGATATAAATTAACGGTGAACTTGTATTAACGTGCACTACAACTTCAAAGCTTTAAATCCATTATTTACCGATTCTAGAAAAACTTGAAAACAAACTTGAGCGATCACTTATTAAATGTCCGAGTGGGGATAAAGAAAATCTGTTGTAGCTCGTAACCCTGTGCAGTTTCCTCTTAGGTACGGGGTATTACAGGTTGTGATTCTCTCATCTTTGTGATCCCATTAAGCGATTTAGATTGTTGAGCCTGGATTTTGGTTTTAAGTCCAAAATCATCAACAACCTAAACCGAGAAAGGGCGTCATGTACTTCTGTTAACTTCCACACCACACCCAAACTTGTTAGCCCTAAAAGTATGATTGTGGATTGAGTCCATATGTGTGGCATGATTATTTGAATAAAATGTAATTTCGGATGTAATTCACATGAGTATTTTCTCATTGCACTTGTAATATCTCTTGAGCATGCATATTGCTTTTTTGGGCATCAACATTATCCCTCTTGATTATGTAGGCTATGCAATGTCTATGAAATATGCTACATAATCAATAAGTAACCCAATATAAGCATGGAAGACAAGTGCATAGAAGTATGAAGTTTGAAAGTTAGTCGCATGATGTGTAAATGATATATTTTCTTTGCTTGACTTATAGCTTGCCTGGTTATATGATTGGCATGCAAATTTTTTTATGCTAGTCTTGAATTTTCTTGAGCTTGTGGCAACCATGCATGCTAAGACTTGTGCATAAATGGTTTAGGCTTGAGGTTGCCTTAGTTATTTGATTAATAGACCAAAGGAGTGTGCATGGAGTTTGAAATGCATATGATTATAAGGATAGGCTTGGCATGACTCTCATTGGGTCTCGAATAGATGCACGGTCTTAAAAAAAAAGGTTTGGCGCAAATGCTTGGCATGTGCTTATATTGGGCTTGGCGTGCCTCTTTGGTGGTGAATCCGCTTGGCGTTGTGTTAGATTGGCGCGGGGCTTGAAGTAGCTTTTTGATCTTGAGAAAGAGGAGCTTGACATTTTTGATTAGTAACTGCTTGACATGAACTTGTATTGGGATTGACAGAGGATGAAATTTAGCTTGTTGAGTGTTGGTAGGGGATTTTGCAAACAAGGTTTAGGTTGGCAGAGAAATTATGGGTATTAGCTTGCTGAAATTTGTTTATGGCTTGATTTGCTTAAAGCTTGTTGAAATAACAACTATATGTTGGGGTCATTTCGATAAAAGATTGCTAAATTTTCTTAAGGCTTGATTTCCTCTTTAAACCCCTTCTGAGTTCAATGACTAGGTCCAAAGTTTTAAGAAGCTTTATGCATGTTTTTCCCAAGTCTCCCAGGAGTGATATTAGCTTGTTTCATATGATTTGGAGACAAGAACTTCTGGTGGTTTTAATAGCATGATAGAACAAGATACATAAAAAGAGCTTGCAAGAAGACATGAGGAGTGGGAGCTAGAGGCACATGAATTGCAGGAGATGAAAGAGGCTTGGCTGTGTTAAGAGGATTTCTCAGGTATAATCTGGGCATGGTACAGTGAGGAAATAAAGGATTTTTTGGTGTTTGATGGGTTGATGGCTTGCTTTTTCATGTTGCTTGAGGCATGCTTGCTAGATGCAAAGGCTAAGTTTGTTAAGCTTATGGGTTGTGATTCTCTCATCTTTGCGAGCCCATTAAACGATCTAGATTGTTGAGCCTGAATTTTGGCACGAAGTCCAAAATCATCGACAACCAAAACGGAGAAAGGGTGTCATGTACTTCCGTTACCGTCCACACCACATCCAAACTTGTAAGCCCAAAAAATTGATTGTGGCTTGGGTCTACATGTGTGACATGACTATTTAAATAAAAATGTAATTTCTAATGTTATTCACCTGTGTATTTTCTTATTGTGTATTGCCTACATAGCACGGACACACCAAAATGGCACCGTATCCCGTGTCAGACACGCACACGATACGCTCCAATACGTCCAGACACGCGTGTCTGATTTAGACACTCCATGGACACGCGCGAATTTGTTTAGGACACATGTGTGTCTGGGTAGACACGTAAATAAGCAAGAAAAATGAGTAGATTTGACATTTAGCAAAAAAAATACCCAAATAGGTCAAGACTTGAGAATGTCTCTTCACAACGACACAACCTCATTCTTCAAAGCCTCATTTCTTCACAGACTCGAGAACTGCTGGTGGATCCAAACCGTCGTCGCCATCTCTCCACCTAGCCACCTCACCATCGCCATCTCACCACCTCACCATCACCATCTCGCCACCTCGCCATCACTGCGTTCTGCTTCTTGTTTTACTGTTTCTTTGATTGGGTATGTTCCCTTACTGCTTAAAAGTCTAAACTCTTAGTCTCTTCTCAATTCTCAACAGCTGAGTAAGAATCAATTCTCCATTTGGGACTAGTTGCGTCATCTTATAACTAACAATCATATACGCTGCTTTGGTATTTATGCATACCAATCTTCGTCTCTTAGCAAGGCAAAGCCCCAAGTACAATGAATGTGGAACTAAGATGTGGGATGTTGGAGGTGATGAATTTGATTCATTGGAGGACTCTAATGTTGGAAGACTTGAGATTGCCGAACTCTCACTTGATGAACCATAATTGGAGGCAGTTTTGTTTGATGATGATGATATTGAAGTGAAAAACATTGAAGAGGATGGTATGGATGGAGATGAATGAAACCATTTAGTTCTTTTTATTTGGATTGTAATTTGATTATGAAAACTTGTTTGGATTTGGATTAATTAGGTTTTAATTTTATAAACTATATTGTTTACATTTCACAGATTTTTGTTATGCATATATATAATATTTAAAATAAAATTTAGTTAACGTGCCCACTACGTGTACGTGTTCAAAAAACATTTAGCGTGTCTGTGTATCGTATCGTGTCGAATACGGTCACACGTACTCGTATCCGTGCTAAGTAGCTTATTGCACTTGTAATATCTCTTGAGCCTGCATATTGATTTTTTGGGTATCAACACATGCAGTTGAGTTTTTGACCTTGATTGATGTCGTCGGTGACACATAGGTGGTAGAGCATGACCGAGTTAGACAAGAGAGAGATCTGAACTAAAAAAGATGAAGGTGGGAGATAGAAGAATATTAAGGACGGGAAAGCGTTATAGTCAATTGATAGGTGAAATTTGGATCGGATCTAATGTAATAATAAAAATAAATTTTATACTAGTTTGTTAATTACATGTAATTCTCCTTTACCTAAATCGATCGGATGCAAAATAGAAAGATGATCAGAATGATAATAATAAAAAAACAAATACCGGTATTATGGCAAGCAGACCTCCTGCTTGTTTCTTTCCGTCTTCCTCGTCAATTAAGCACCTCCCTCTTGCTTTCTCAGATCTCAGGTAACTCATCCCCTCTCATCTCATTCAAACTTGCTCTCTTGATTTCTATTGTGATCCAATTCCTCCATGAATTCCAACTTCGATTTCGATCTGGGTATGGGATCTAACCGCCCCAGATCCCTCAAAGACCAAAAGAACAAACCCTCCACCCCCTCCCAGCCGCCCTCCAAACCAGCCTGGCAGCCCAACAAGACCACCTCCTGGACCCACCAACCCGCCCCAACCCAGACCACCCCTCTCAACGGCCCCACCTCCATGGTCGGCGACATCTTCGGCAAGAGCTGGGCCTCCACCGCCCCTTCCGTCTCCACCACTCCGATCACCGTCGTCAATAAGAACCCCAATCTTTTCGGTGATTTGGTCAGCTCTGCTATGGGGGGTAAGGTCAGTAACGCTAATGTTCCTCTCAAAAATGCAACTCCGGCTTCCAATAAAAGCTCGTTTTCGATGGGAAATGTTGCTGATTCGTTGCCCAAACCCACCGCCGGGGCTAGTTCCGGCCAGAGTGGTATCAATTGGGGTAGTTCTGGGGGTTATTCTAGTGGGATTAGTAGTACCACTAAGATCAATAGTGGAGTTAATGCTAGTAGTACAAAGAGTCCTAGTCTCAGAGGCCCTTTGCTGCAAAATATGGGTGGTGTTGGTGGCGGCATTGGTTTGAAGAAAGACCCATTTGGCTCTTTGGTTGATCTTGCTTCGAAACCAGCTGGTGGTATTAAGACCACGGCGAGTAAAGGGAGCAATAAGAGTAGTGTTGTTGATGATGGATTTGGGGATTTTCAGAATGCTCCGAAACCAAGCACTGCTAGTGCATTTTCTGCTAGTGGTGATAGTTTTATGGGGTCGGATACGTTTTCAGGTTTTGGTGATTTTGGGACTCCGGCTAAGCAGAATCCGGTTCAGTCTACTAGCAGTGATCCGCTTGACATGTTCTTTCCGACTTCCTTGGGTAATGGGGCTGGTTCTGCAGCTGCGAGTAGTGGAGTTGGAGTAGAGCAATCCTCTGGAATCGATGATTGGGGGACGGAGTTTGGAGGTGGAGTGGATCATGTGGGTGGTTCGACAACTGAGCTTGAGGGTCTTCCACCTCCTCCAGCTGGGGTATCTGCTTCTGCTGCAAAGAGTAAGGGAATGGATAACTACAAGCAAGGGCAGTATCCGGATGCGATTAAGTGGTTATCTTGGGCTGTAGTGCTTCTTGAGAAAGCCGCTGATAGGTCTGCCCTTTCAGACGTATTGTCAAGCAGAGCTTCGTGTTATAAAGAAGTTGGGGAGTACAAGAAAGCGGTGGCAGACTGCACAAAGGTATCTTAATTCTTGTTGGTTTTCCTTCGAGATGTTATGCATTTTATAAGTTTTCTTTAATAGTATACTTTCAGGTATTGTGAACTGCATGTGATTATGATTCTGTTGATGCTATTGTCCTAAAGTTGCAGTAAATGCAAAATGTTATATTGCATTTGATAAGCTGGCCTCATTTAGCAATTGGATTTAGAGAAGGGGATTGGATTTTAGCACAAAAGGACACTAGTGCAATGCCCATGGTTTTTGTTGAAGAGTAGAATGGTAGATCCTAGGTTTAATCCCTATCACCTATGATGCACGGATACGTGATACGGGTGCGGATACGAGTTTTTTTTTAAAAGTAGGATACGGGTACGTTTTTATATATTAAAATAAAAAATTAATATATGAATAAATCTATTTAACTAAAAAAATGTAACTAATCAGAAATTCAAACTTCAAAAACATTGTCTCAAGCAAATAAATAGCAAAGTTGTAGCAAAATAAACAACAAAGTTCAAGTAAAAGAAACAACAATAAGTCCAACTCAAGCATCATCAAAGATCACACCCTTAAAGTCTGGTTCATCAAGAGAGAGGCTGGCCACCTCAAGCATGCCACCATTAACCAAATCCATTGAATCAAAGTTATCTCCTCCGATATCCCACATGTCTCCACGCTTATATTCTGGAGTTTTTCTAGAAAGAAGACGAAGATTATTATGCACAGACACTAGATCTTCAGCTCTTTGTGGAGTGATTCTGTTCCTTCTAAAAGAGTGTATAAAGTTGTAGGTGCTCCAATTTCTTTCACAACAAGAGGAAGAACAAGGTTGCCCTAGTAGCTTTAAAGCTAACCTCTGGAGATTTGGTGTGCTAGACCCATGGACAACCCACCATTTCACCGGTGCAATCTTACCTCTATCATTGATAGAATCAGGGTTTGAAAAATCATCCAAGCATGCCGAAAAAGAGGCAAACTCCTCATTCACACTTCGCCTTTGTTCTTCATTAGCATAGTACTTCTTGAGACATTCTTTTCGTTCTTTTGAAATCTCATCATCTTGATGTGGAGGGACACGATTAAGGGCTCCACTTAGATATTCCATGCTATAATATCTGCAAATTCAATATAACAAAAAATTATTGATTCATAGTTACATCTAAAGTAATAAAAGTGTAAAACTAAATCTCAAATAAGTATATCTAATTTACCTCGGGTTCAATGAATGTGCCATGCAATGAAGAGGTGATGAACTCTTTGTCCATCTTGATATTAAAATGTTGTACACCACATCATAAAATTCTGAAGGCTCATCAAGTTCTTTACCTTCTTCTTTATAGATAGCGACCTTTACTTTCTCAATCATATTGTCCCACCACTCATATACCTTGTGAAGACATGGCTCATCTGTGTCACTCCACCGAAGCATCTCATATATAGGCAATGTAAAGGCAAGTATGTAATCGATCTTCCTCCAAGTATCATCATTCAATATCATATCTTTCACAGCTCTTGCTTTACCCACATCATCATCTCTATAAACGTCCCACTGATCACTTATCACCTATCACCTATCACCATCCTTTCTAATCCTTGTTTTATCTTCCTAAATCTCTTAAGCATCACCACAACGGAAGCAAAACGAGTATCGGCAATAGACAACATCTTCAAGTTTGAATGCTCATTAAACATAGCTAACCTCATACCATGGCTCATAATAAAATTCTTTATAAACCACACATCATCCGCAACATTAGTAATCCAATTGCATGTATCATAAACATCCTTATTTCCAGGAGCTGAAGGTGTGCATATGTTCTTCAAAGCAAGATTAAGTGTGTGCACAACACATGGAGTCCAAAAGATATGCGGAAATCTAGCATTAACTATGGCTCTGGCGGCTTTACAACTACTAGCATTATCAGTGATTACTTGGACAACATGTTGTGGACCAATATCCAAAATACTCAATGAGCAAGTCAGCAATGAAGTGTTTGTCTTTGGATTCACCCTCACAATTCACTGCCTTCAGAAACATAGCTCCGGATTCACAAGCTGCCATAATATTGATGAGTGGTCTTCTTTGAGAATCTGACCACCCATCACTACACACACTAACACCCTTTTGTTGCCATGAATGCTTAATCGGTTCCAACTGGCGATCAACATGAACTCTTTCTTTATGTAGAAGAGTGGTTCTCAAAGCATTATAACCAGGTGGACGGTAACCTGCAATAGGACGACCACATGCCATATTAAAAGCACGAATATAGTGTGGATTCTTGGCAAAGTTGAATGACAGTCCACCGGTAAAAAACATTCTTGCTATTTCACTATCCAATGCTTCTTTAGCATTATTATTAAATGCTCTGTCAAGTGGTCCAGTCAATCCCTTTCTCTTCTTTGAAACTTTCACAACCTCTTCCATTAAATCTAGCCCATATGTACTTCCATTTGAAGTACCATCAACAACTGAAGAGGATGAAGGAAGAGGAACAAGTCTAGGCTGTGATTTTTTTTTACGGGTGTCGGCCTCTTCTATCAATCTTTGAACCTCTCTTTTCTTGTCATCTGGGATTGATTTACAAATTCGAATCCCCTTTCCTTTAATTTTAAGGAGATGCAACTTCACTCTATAATGTGATCCAGTAAACTCACCGTTACAAAAATGACACTTAAATGCACAATTACCTCCATCACCTTTCTTTGCTGTAGTTATAGTGACAAACTTCCATAAAGGATACACACTGACATCGTATCCTTCCCCACCATCACCTATGGTACCTGGATCAGTAGTTGCATTACTCATCCTCCGAGGCTCCAACACCTGTCAACAAAGTCAAGCAAACAATATTAAATTCAAAGTAATATTTAATTTCAAAGTAAGAATGTTTCTGACCACAAACATATCAATAAAAGGTCAACAATGTTTCTGACCACACATATCAGTATATCACCATTCACCACAAACATATCTGATATCAGTATATCACCACAAACATATCTCATTCGTTTTAGTTTCGGACTTTCGTTTTAGTTTGGTCTGACCACAAACATATCACCACAAACCCAGTTATCAGAGCAGAAATTCGAGACCCCAACCTGTGAATCTGTGATTGGCTGATGAGGGGAGCTGAGAAGCCGATGTGGGTGTCTCTGGGAGAGATGAGAGCAGAAGTTGGAAGAGATGAATCTAGAGAAGCCGATCTGGGAATCTGAATCCAGATGAATCCATGAGAAGCCGATGTGGGTGTCTCTGGGAGAGATGAGAGCAGAAGCCGGATTCCTTTCAGATGGGAGCAGAAGCTGGATTCTCTGGGAGAGATGAGAGCAGAAGCCGATGTGGGTGTCTCTGGGAGAGATGAGAGCAGAAGCCGGATTCCTTTCAGATGGGAGCAGAAGCCGGATTCTCTGGGAGAGATGAGAGCAGAAGCCGATGTGGGTGTCTCTGGGAGAGATGAGAGCAGAAGCCTGATCTTTTGCTTGCCAAGATGAAGTTTATGAAACTTGGATCGAAGCCGGATTCCTTTCAGACTGATGGCAATAATGTTAGGTGAGATCTTCTATGGCCTTCTGTTTGGACTCTGCTTTGCTTCTTCCTTGATTATCATTCTGAATTAGTTATCTGGGAAGCCAGAGATGAATCCAGAGAAGAGAGAAGATGATGGTGGGCGCCGGAGGGAAGAGATGAATCCAGAGAAGAATACAGTATTAGGTTAGTAAACCGTATATTTTGTTTAATTAGCCGTATCCAAACCGTATCCAAAAGTCAAACTATACTAAATAGTCTTCGATACGTATTTTTGTCTCCGGATACGTATCTGAACCGTATCCAGAGCGTATCCGTATCGGATACGGATACGATACAGAATTTAATACTTTTAGCCGTATCCATGCATCACAGCCTATCACCCTATGCTAAGTGAAGGAAGAAAGAGAGCATTAGTCCATTAGGTGCTGGAGTTTGCATACTAACCATCTCTTCTTTACACCAATTAGAATTCAGGTTTTGTTGTTTGCCCTTGTGGTCGAATGTAAAGTTTTCATGCTAAAAGGCATTTTCTTTTTCACTAGCTGTTCTGGCTTAAACGTGTTTGATTTATGTGGTAAAAGAATCATTGCCAATTCGTTCTTTAGTTAGACTTCGCTAATTCAAGGGGTCGCATGCAGTTCAGCAGTGCATAGCAGATGTGTGCCTCTTTTTAAATGTTGATGAGCTTAATTCAATCTCTATAGAAGGGAGAGGTCACAGATATGTTCATCCTATGCAGGTGCTAGAAAAAGATGATGCAAATGTGTCTGTTCTCGTACAGCGTGCACTTTTGTATGAGAGTATGGAAAAGTACAAACTTGGGGCTGAAGATCTGAGGACTGTTCTGAGGATTGATCCTGGTAACAGGGTTGCAAGAGGAACCATTCACCGCCTGACACAGTTGGCCGACTGAAGATTTCAAAAATCTCATAATGCTTGCTTTTACTCATTTTGATTAATACCCCTTCCCCCTTGCATCATAGATTTATGGGGAATGATAGCATGTTACTTGAATACTTGCAATTGTGGGTGGTCTCATTTGTACGTGGTTATCTTGGCTCATTCAATGGCTTGCGATTGGAAATGATTCTTTGATACTTCAAACTTGAGAGTGGTGTTGGAATATAGAGATTAAAGAATTGCACTGTATTTGTTTCCCTAATGTGGGAAAGCTCTTGTTACTATGTCTTTGTCGTTCTGTTGATTAAAGCCATGTCAGTTGGCAGATGAGGGTTTCGTTGTTGATATTCTCTTATTCACGTGTGCCTCAGGCCCTTAACATGTTCCATTTATGATTTATGGATCTGTTAGTATTGTTCTCTGTTGTGACTGTCCACTTACCGACATGAAATTTAATTCAGTTATGTTCAATGAAAATGCTTTCGGTAGTTTTAGGCATGTAAAGGAGATTGTGCGTTGAGCGGTTGAGGCATGGGTGGTTCGACCCCCGGCCACCTCCGTTGTGCTCTCTGCCATGTCGTTCGGCAAATAAATTTGAAGCTTTGACAAGCTGATTGAAGCGTCTATGTCCAGTTTTCTTTCAATCTTTGGCTTAGCCTTAAAATTATGTCTAGTTTTTCATTTTTCTGTGTTTAATGAATGCATCTTTCAGACCCAACAAAAAAAAGTTAAAAGGCTTGTGAAGGCAAATTTAATCTACAATAAGACATCAGGTTTCGTCTTCATATGCACCTCTGTAACTTTTGAATAGACCAGCTAAAGAGTACGCATGTATCTTTGAATAAACACTTCATTGTTGGTGACTGTTAATCTGGCTACTGCCAATAGAAAAGATGTTTTAGGGACGCGTTGAACTTTATTGTTTGTGGCTTTGTCCTTGTAACTGTGTGTTTGTGATTTGCCTTCTTAGTCAGTTAATCTCTTGGCCTAACCTCTTGCTTCTTCAGTTCACGAGTTGTTTGCCGAAGTTGTATTGATGATGGTGATGTGAACGGTTGATAATGTTGGAAATTGTGAAGTAATAACAGGTTTGTAGAAAAATGAGCAAATTAGCAAAATGTTGAATGTAAAATTGTGAAATTTGGTAATGTTTTTAGGCCTAAAAACCGACCCGACACGAAACATGACAGATTCTTTTGGTTTCAAGTTTTAGGATCGACCCAAAAAACAGGCATACTACAAACCCTCCTACGCACCCCAACAAAATGAAAAACACTAGTTCATATTTTTCAATTGATCTAACTATAGATTAATTCTTGTAAAAATCAAAATTCATTTTGATATGAACGAAACTAAATTCTGAAAATGCTTTGAAAGTTGTGTACGTAACACATGTGGGTTTTGTTTAGTGGTAGAGATTTGGTCTGTCATGTAGAATGAATGTTACAGTGATATTTCTGATAATAAGGAGGTCACTGGTTCGATCATTCACATATGTAAAAAATATCATAAAAAAAATTTAACATTAACCCCTATCCGACTAGCAACTCACGGGTCGCCATTTTTTGTAACCAAAAAGTTGCGTGTACGTAGGAAAGAAATAAACGATACATGCAAGCACGTATGCAAGTGTGTGAATCACTGTGTCAAAGTATGGGATACGTACGTGCGTTTCATCTGCTCGAGTGCGTAGCCCACTGAATTTGAAAGAAACCAGCAAACTCAAAAGAGAAAGAAAGTACGGACCGATAGTACTAATGGTGATCAAGTCTACGTTTGCACGAGCAATTCTGTTCTATCTTTTTGGTTGAACCCACTTCTCAATTGGTTGTTAAATTTGTTAGGTCCCCAGTGCATAATCAGACTGGACTTTTGTTCTATGAAATTTCGAAGTATTGCTCTTCTATTGGAATGAAGAGGACCATGCATTTTTGTTTGATGACTTCATATATTGCTTCTCTGAGTCTGTCTGAGTTTCTGAACGCAACCAGATCAAGAGCAATCAGTGATTACAGTTTCAGCTGCTTTCCACTGCTCAAATAATGGGATTTACATCAATGATAGGTCCAACATAGCTCTACCTCTGCCGTCCCAGTTTGAAGATATCACTCTGGCTGGTCTTAAAAACTGTGAAAAATATAACTATGATAACGGTGTCCTTCCTGATCTTCTTCAAAGTCCACGACATCTTCATCCTGATTGGAGAGGAGATTGACGACGGCGAGGCCTTGATCTTCCATATGGTTAGAGAAACGACATACCTAATAAACTTTGATTATGAGTGTAAAGAGAAGCACACACAGGGTGTGTTCATTCATTGTCTTTTATAGACACTGTACATCAACTGATCTAAGAGATAGACATTATATGAGATTAGAGTCTATCTCTTGATAACAGAAAGAAGAGGGAATTACAAAATTCAAATACAAGATCAATAAGCCTATCTATAGTTATCGTACAGTTAAGAGAATTATCATGAAGAGATCAAGATTGTAGAACACAGCAGCAACTATTGAGAAGAAGCAGAAGAGGATAAGTTATGTCTGTTAATACTGGTGGCGGCGAGTGGTGGAGGATCTCAACGAGAGACGACGACGTTCTTGGAGCTGCATAGTAACATGATTGTGTCGGCGTCGAGCTCTGAGCTCTGATCTGGAGTCGAGTTCTGAACTCGAGGAGAAAGATAGATTTCTGAAGAGGAAGACAGAGATGAGGCAGTTAGAGTAAGACCGAGGGTCTTTTTATTCAAAATTATTGGGACGAGCTACCTAATTTTGTTTTTATCGGAATGAGCTTTTAAAACCATATTTCATTTATTTGTTCTTTTCTTGCCCCTTTTGTTAAGAGTACGATGGAATGTGCCCCTTTGTTAATGGTCTTTTTATTTGTTCTTTTTTTGCCCCTTTGATTTGGTTATGCTAAACTCTCATGTAGATGTGAAGTTGACCTTGCAAACTTGGATCACACAACTTCCATAGATGCTTGAAATGAATTTTGCAATTTTTTTTTTATTTTGTGCTAAGAAAGACATTTCAACCTCATCGAAACGTGTCCCAGGAGCAACTCTGGTTTGTTGCAGGATCAATTACATAGAAGTCTCATTTTAAATATTTTCTCCTATAGAGGTCTACCTAAGTATTTTTGTTCACAAAAGTCCACACAAACCTAAATATAGGTATCAAAGTTTAATATAATTACCGATTGTCATCCATCAGAAAAAATTCGATTCCCTCTCATATATTTACATAAATGTCATTAATATAAAAAGCCAACAACCATCCTCCTTTCTAGAAAAGTCTCTGGCCAACTCAAGTTGGTCTCCGGTCGATCTCCGATGAAGTTTTCAGCAAACCTCCGGTGATGTTTTCTGCAGACCTTCGATGATGTTTCCGGCAAAATTTTCGGTGATTGCAAAAGCTACTATCACAAGCTACAAAAGCTACTATCACCAGCTTCAAAAACTACTACGGTGATATTTTCGGCGACCTTTGACGAGGTCACAAAGATACTATCTCTAGCAACAAAAGCTACTACTACCAGTAAGAAAAGATACTACCGTTAAGAACAAAAGCTACTACATCAGCAAAAAACTACTACAACAACCTAAAAAAGACAACCATCAACTAGAAAGGCTACTACCACTAACAACAAAAGCTATTATCCCTCATTACAAAAGTTACTACATCAGCAAAAAAGGTACTATCGCCAACAACAAAAGTTACTTCCCATAACTATAAAAGTTACTACCGTCGACAACAAAAGCTACTACCGATAGCAACAAAAACTACTACCGTTAGCAAACAAAAACTACTATTAAACAAAACAAAACTTATTACGAAACAGAGTTAAAACTACGACCAAGCACGGTATCAAAAAAACTACCAAGCACCAAAACCTACTCTCACATCCACCATTACCTACTACCAAACACAACAAAACCTACTCTCACCACCAAAACATACTTCTCACCTCCACCAAAACATACTACTGCAATCACAGCAAAACACTATCAAATATACATGGATAAATTTGAGGCCAGACGTAGGACCAGAGCCGACCTCCAGCCAACCTCCGACTGATCGCTGAACTGAAACAATGAAAAATTAAACCCCTAAGTTATAGAGCGAAATCGATTTTCGATTGGAAAATTAGAGAGAGCGAAGAGCTGAACTAACCTCTTCATGTAGCTTAATGTTGTGGAAGAAGGATATAGGATTCAAGGAAGACGTCTTCGTCATCGCTGGTGGCTCCGCCATCATGAAGATCAACGACGAGACCAAGAAGAAGATCTGGTAGATCTACTACGACACAGAAGATCCTAAGGCCACGGGGTGGAGCTTTATATCTCTGCTACAGTACGGCAACAGGGCCCCAGACCAGTCTTGATATGTTTTTGGCACTGATGAGGTACTCGCTGGAGCCGGAGATGGACAACGTCGTCGTTAGACTTGAAAGAGAGAGAAAGATGAAAGATACGTGTGAGATAATGAGATTATCAGACTATCTATGATATTAAAAAATGTAAGGATAAAATGGTCAAAATAAAAAACGGAAGCTTATAATGTGTACCTATGTAAACAAAAAATATCAAGTAGACTTGTGTGGAACAAAATGTCTAAAAGTGGATTTATGTGACATTTTCTATTTATTGTACACTTAAACTTGACGCAAGTAGGTAAAATAGATAAGTAGACTTATTTTTTCCTCTTTTTATGACTTGTTCACCTTGAAAATTTTGACCTTAATGCAAAAATGAAAAACGGGCGAGGTAAAATTTAGAAGCGGGTAGAAAAATAAAATTGGGTACCAATTCTCTTGGGCCTCTAGTGGCGTGGATCTTGATCCAGAAACAGAAGCGCTAAAACCCTAGTCATATACATGATCCATATCACAGTAATAGCCACCAGGGTCTCTCAGAGATGGTGTCGTTGAAACTCCAGAAGCGGCTCGCCGCTAGCGTCCTCAAGTGCGGACGTGGCAAGGTCTGGCTCGACCCCAATGAAACCAGCGAAATCTCCATGGCCAATTCCAGTGCGTACCTCCCTCCTGCCCTTATTTCACTTCAGCGCTCTTATTGTTTGATGGATGCGAGTTAGTTTTGAATATAAAAATCCTTGATCGACGAATATATAATTTTCAATAGGTTTTTATGAGCCATTGCAATTCTTACTGTAACATTTTCCTGTGCGGTTTGGTTGATTTTGTATCAGTTTTGCTGTTTGTTTTGTTGTGTGAAATTGTTATTTGTTATGGTTTTGCCCCATACGTAATGCAATGTCTGCTTGAAATGATTTTGCTGTATTTTCCCTTCTTTGTACCTGTTTTTGTGCTGATGGTTTATAAACTGGAATAGGGCATTCTTTTGGGTTCCTTTTAGTTATGTTGTCATTGGCTTTATGACTTTCTGCAGGGCAAAACATCAGGAAGCTTGTGAAGGATGGTTTTGTCATCAGGAAGCCAACAAAGATCCACTCCCGTTCTCGTGCTCGGAGAATGGCTGAGGCCAAGAGGAAGGGGCGTCACTCTGGATATGGTATGCCCTGTTTGTGTTGAATTATTGATGGTCAGGATTACAATGCGATTGTTGATTTTCTCCAGGTAAGCGTAAGGGTACCAGGGAGGCAAGGCTGCCCACTAAGATACTCTGGATGAGGAGGATGAGGGTACTGAGGCGCTTGCTCCGTAAGTACCGAGAGGCTAAGAAAATTGACAAACACATGTACCATGACATGTACATGAAGGTGAAAGGTAACTGTTTTAAAAACAAGCGTGTGTTGATGGAGAGTATTCACAAATCAAAGGCTGAGAAGGTTAGAGAGAAGACTCTGGCAGACCAGTTTGAGTCTAAGCGTGCTAAGAATAAGGCTAGCAGAGAGAGGAAGCTGGCTCGCAGGGAGGAACGCTTGGCACAAGTAAGTTCAGAAATTTAAAATGTGTTCTTTCAATGGAGTTGCTACTTGTTGGATGCAAAGATGAATATGTAAAACATAATTTTGTGGGTTAACTTTTTTACCAAGTTAAAAACAATTTAGCACACGTTAGAAGTTTTAAAATGCTTTAGGTAGTTCTGTCAAGGTATATCGCATCTTCTGTTTGCTTGATGCAACACATTCTATGAGTGTGTTAATGTGGGTTTTGGAACATTGCAGGGCCCTGGAGAGAGAGCACCTGCACCTGCAACACCCCAACCATCTGCGTAAGTTTACATTAGATCTATTTTGTTGTTTTATCTATCTATTGGACACACTCACACACCTTTTTGAAAATACAAACCTCCTGTCAAATACTTTACAAATGATTTTTTGATTCAATTTTGTAGGGGAGTGGCAAAGAAAGCAAGGAAGTAGGGACAGTCATCTGCAATGAGTGCACTAGAAAACAATAACTGCTATGCTAATGTGCTTAATTTTGACTCTATATGGAAGTTATATATTTTTTATCCACTCTAGTTTCTGATCTTGCAAAATTTCCAGTCCAAACTATGGAACTATATGAGTTGCAGAGCTTCTTTAATGTTGAATCATGTCTGTGACTTTTGCAAACTTGAAACTATATTTATGTTTAGATATATGATCTTCGGTTTCTAAATCGATTCCTTTTCATCCTCCAATGTCTTTAGAGTTTAGCTGTGTTGAATCTGAAGAATGTGGTTCTGAGTATTATGTTGAATCTGAATGATTGTGGTCTATATGATTTTGGGTCACTTATTAATACCCCTCACCCCCTACCTACAAATGTTTTAGGCCATACTAGTAAGGTCATGAAAAATTCCACCTTGTAGACTAGTCTAAGTACCTCTGTCATTTGATAGCCAAGCCTAGTTTGTTTCTGGCTGTCCATCTTTTTTAAATAAGCAGTGATGTAGTTTGCGATACGGCATCAATCCTTGCCAACCCTTGCTCCTTTTTAACGTTGTTTAATACTTAATTGTCACATTTCATCAAACTAGGCCAAACTTATAGTAAACCCACAAGCTAGGCAGAACTTATACACAATAATGAAAGGTTACATTTGAAAGAAATTGTTTTCCCATAATGCTTGGATCAAGCACACAGTGGAGGCTATGAAATCAAATTGTACTGCATATGGGGATGAGCGGGACACCCTTTAATAACTTGAACAATAACTTGGATGAAATCAACCACAACTTGAGTTTAGAGGGACTGGTTTTGTTTTTTTGTTTTGGATACAAAATGGTGGCAAAGTGCCTAAACTGCTTCCACTTCGAGTCAAAACGGATAAAACACCATATCACGGGTGTTTCATTCTGACTACTCGAGCACACTAGTGTTCATTTGGTTATTAACTGATCAAATAAATCTAGAAATTGATGTATCTTATATCAATATGCTTACAATACTTGTACATATTTATATAGACCATATGCACTAATTTAGGATTTAATTAGGGAGCTAACTAAATACAAGGATAACAGTAGATTGTTAACCAAGCAATGTTGATTATGTGAATTCCTTGTCTCAACACTCCTCCTCAAGTTGGAGTGGATGTTAATCAAACCCAACTTGCTTAAGAACATTGTGAACTGCTTTGAACTCAAAAGCTTGGTGAACAAGTCAGCTGGTTGTTCATGTGTTCGGACATGACAAGTCTTTTAATGATGCCTCTCTGCACTTTCTCACGAACCACATGACAATCTATGTCAATGTGCTTCGTTCTTTCATGAAAAACTGGATTGGACGCAATGTGGATACCTGCCTGATTGTCATAGTAAAGCCTTACTGCAGCCTGGTGATCAACATTCAAATCCTTCAATACGTTGCGCAGCCATGTGATTTCATAACATGTTGTGGCCATGGATCGGTACTCAGCCTCAGCAGTTGATCTTGACACTGTCCCTTGGTTCTTAGTCTTCTAGGATATCAAAGCATTCCCAAGGAAGATGCAGTACCCTGTTATTGAACGCCTTGTATCCCTGCATCGTGCTTAATCTGCGTCATAATAGGCTCTGAGCTCTAGTGAGCCTGTGGAAGGTAATAAAATTCTTTGTCCAGGAGTGGATTTTATATAACGCAGCACCATGTGCTGCCTTCAAGTGAGGTTGTCTTGGTTTTTCCATGAACTGACTCAAGATGTGTAACACCTCGTACTTGAAAGTTACCTTTTACAGACGGTTTGTGAGTTACTGAGAGCTTTTTACAACGACCGGTAATTTATTAAAGTGATTGCTCGAGTTTATTTCGAGTTTTTCTCGACTCTCCAAATTCCTTAATTAAGGACTCAATGTCATAGTACGTGTCGACACGAGTCTCCCGATATTTTTGGATTATTTTTCGGAGCTTCCGTCTATTTTCTATGAATTTTTAAAGTTTCTGGTAAATTTTAATTACCATTTTGGTAAATAAGTTTTACCATTTAACTATTTACCTTCTTTTAATCTGGACCGTTGGATCAAGGCTCATTTAATCAGAGCCGTTTATTTCCCTTTAAATAGAGGTGAGAGGTTTGACCTCGGTCATACTCTCACCCCCGACTTCTTCCTCCTCCGTCACCTTCTCTCGCCTGCACTGGCAGTCCAGCCACCACCCACTGGCACACCACCACCAAAATGACCCCCTCTGTCTCTTCTACCTAACCCAGTCCTCAAAACACTCTATCATCAACCCAAGAGAGAGATCGACGCCGAGGAGGGTTTCGCTTCAGTGAGTAGGGCTTCGCTCCTCTTCCTTCTTTAATTTCATGTCCTTGTTCCTTTAAATTGAACCCTAATCTTGAAATCCCTCTTCTCCTGTTTTCTGGTTTTTTTTGGGTTTCACGGCGAGACTCCGGCGACATTGACAGCGTGTTTCTGGAGCCTTTATCCGAGGAGAAGGTCTAGGAGGCATTGGAGGAGATTGTTGAGGTTTTGGGTCGAAACAGAGGCTATGCAGGTCGAGCAGGAGGATCCCTTGAATCGAATCGAGCTCTGGCAAGCTTGGTTTCATTTTGGGAGGATCTGTTGTGCTCCATCGGAGTTGTGGGGGGGCTGCAGAGTAATGTTCTGGATAGGTAGAAGCGTGGGGAGGCTATCGTCTCCTAGATTCATGTGTTGGAGTAACAGCAGGTAATCTTGACCCTCCTTAGTGAATTGTTTGCTGCTGTGTATATAAATTGTGACTGAAAAATGATGTTTGGTTGATGTTATCGAGAACTCGGGAATTGGAGCAAGCAAGAAGATTATGGCCGTTTTTTTTAGAAAGTCGTCGGAACCCAGTGAAGAAGCAGAAATTTCCGGCAGAGAGCCGAAGAGGTAGAAATCGATCTCCCTTTAAGTTTAAGTCGTAAAGTGTCCGTTGGATCGTAATTGGGTTAATTACGGAAAATTGGACGTACGTAGGAAGTTTACATTTTGGGAAACTTCCCATTTTAAGCAACTTCCTATTTATGGAAAGTTAATAATTTTGGGTTGAAAAGGTTAAAGAAAATGTGAAAGTATAAGTTAAAGGAAATGGGGGATAATTAGTGAAGTATGAAAATTATAAGGATGTTGGAAACTTTAGTGGTTGAGGAAGATGATGACTTCTATTAACGGAAATGTCGAATTGATCGTGGAAAAATAATTGGATAATTTCATTATCGACATATCGACTCACAATTAGTAAAACGATTTAAGTTGTGGATTCTGTGTCCATATAGTAATTCCACAAATTATTATACGATATCCAACCTCAAATGAAATAGTAATGATAATCGATACGTTAAGATTATGAAGTCGGAAACTAAATGCTGAGTCGATAATCGGAAATAGTTCTATTTGTTGTTAAGTCGTTGAAAAGGAATTGGTTAGTCAACTCTTGGTCAAATTAAGATTTTCTAGTCAACCTAAGAAAAGATTAAGTCACGGTTTAAAAACTAATATGTTGGATTAATTGTACAGTCTATGGTCGAACGTGAGACAGACTCGACCATGTGGATATTTCGAGACGAGAGACATTCCGAGCAATGAGGAGGTCGCATTAAGTACTGTGAATGGACCTTTGTTTTGAATTAATGCATGTAGTGTTTTTTTATGCTAATCATGATTTTTATTAATTTAATGAGTCGGTGGGGCCAGGAAGGTGGGTTGCTCCCCTTCCGTAAGCCCACATGTTATGTCGGATGAAATCAGTGTTATATTGATTAAATTTGGAATGCATTGTTTTATGGCCATAGTTTTGAGAACGGTCGGGGAATCGTGTTTTATACATGAGATGCATGTTTAATTTACGGGGGAGAAGTCATATAATAATGACTTTGCATCAATAGCCGACCTGTGCTGTACTATTTCTAAGAACATTTCACTTTCAGGTTATCAGAAGTGTCAGTCAGTGGTCTGCAGGAACAAGCCAAGTTGAAGATAGCATTCATAGTGCTTATTGTTCTCTTATCGATAAACCTGAGCACTTTCTTTACATTGAGGTGTGATTCTTCAATCTGTCTTGCAAACAAAATAGTTTATTCAATTACCTCCTGCATAATGTATTTTAATTTCTCATAATGCTCAACATTGTTAATACACTTGTGAATATATCGTAAGCATGCTAAAAAATTTGAATGATGTATATGAAATATATTTAGAAGCACCAGCCTTGCTGAGATGATATGCATGTAGTTATAGTCAGCTTTATCAGTATTTAGTATAATTAAGAAACTTCTCTTTACTTTTCTCAACTATTTGCGGACTATTTTTTTCCCTAATGTAAAGCCATATAGGTGCATACATAAGATAGCCTTTAATTCTGGGTGTAACATGTGATCATCTGTCTCTGGCCCAAACAGCTGGAAATCCATAGTTTATATTGATAGTGATCTCAATAATAATTATAGATGCTGTCAGTTTTCTTAATATCTTTGTCAAAAATAAATTATTATTTAGCTTGCACTCTATTGATATCTCTAGCATCTCTTAAGGTCTTTGTTTATTTTGTGTACTGATTTTTTTTTGGCGACATCTTTCCAGAATCAATTTTTCTTATCAGGTCTTTCAGGAGATGAAATAATACGGAATCGTGTGTTAGAAGCATTATTCCATCATATTACGAGAGCATACAATGATAAGAAGTGTTTTAGAGTTATAATTGTCATACCACTCGTACCTGGCTTTCAGGTGAATTCTCAAAATGCATCAAATTCAAATGCACTCTACCCATGTATCTTTTGTGTTGATATTTTAGTTTGATAGGGTGGTTTGGATGATGCTGGCGCAGCATCTGTGAAAGCTGTTATGCATTGGCAATATCGAACCATTTGCAGAAGGCATAATTCAATTCTACACAATTTATATGAACTTGGTCCAAAGACACACGACTACATTTCTTTCTATGGCCTTAGAACTTATGGTAAACTATTTGACGGTGGTCCTGTGGCCTCAAGTCAGGTACTTTTTAACATCAATATAGCATATGCCTATACTCATCTCAGATATTAGTAATATTGTAGCTCATGAAAATGTCAAAATTTAAGTATTATGTTTTTTTTGATTGGCATGCAAAAAAAAAAATTGATCCCTCTGCCAACTAAACTAACAAGATTAATTACAACTTTAATTGGTTCAGCTAACATCAACGATAGGAGTTTGCTTGGTACAAGAGATTCTGAGGTATAGTGTGTTCAATTAGTGAAGTTAGAGAGAATGCAATAGAATGAAGATTATTTGAGGTCAAATGCTTGAGTTTAGATGACTTATTAGTGCACAAGTAATAAACAAATGTAAAAGTTCAACAACTTTTGAATTCAAATGGGGCATTTATTAATTCCTTTCACTTCTTGAATTGAATAGATATAGGCTTCACAAAGGAGCAGCTATTTCTGTTCTTGACATAGCTGATGCTTAAATTGGAAGTCTGGAGATAGGATATGTGCTACAGACCATTGGGATGTATAGTTATCGGCTAATAGTTCCATATATTACAAGTTCAAATCACATAATTCAGTCACATGAGTTCCATATCATTAATAATTATGAAGCTTCGGGATCATATGTATTGGGCAGTGAATCTTGCATATGTGTTGAGTAATTCTAAGCTAGTCAACTTTGTTAAAATAACTCGTCTTTCCTATATCTGATATAGTTATGATTTTAGTATGTTTTCCTTATTTTGAGACATGGCCTTTTGTTCTCTTATGTAGCTTTTGCTAAATGTCTCTTTTCCATATCAGATTGGTCTTCTTATTGAAGACAAGGAATTGGTTAATTCACATATGGGAGGAAAACTATGGATGGCTGGAAAATTCTCACCGAGTCTTCACCTGTCACTGTGGTCTGAACATCTTGGTGTTAATGCTGGAGAGGTTAGCAACATTTTGTGTGTATCTCTATTTGAATGGATGATATTGTTAAATTCTTGAAATCAAATTGCTGATTTTTGTTGAAGAATGACTAGAATCTTTAAAAATAGCTCGTGTCAGATTGCCGACTTATATTGGAATTTTTCTTTCTTCCTCAGATGGACCAAAAAATCAATCCTATTAAGTTATGCCTGAAGACTGAAATGCATAATTACTGAAGTTAAGATCGTTTCACAAATACAATACTGTATAAACCAAAATCACGTAAGAAGCAAAGAGATGATTACCATATCTATTGGGATCGTTGGGAATACCATTCATGGAAGTCATCCTTGAGAGCAGCACAGCAATACAATCTGCAATATCACAAAAACAGCACCAAGGAAAATCTTCTATGCTATACTACGTTTCTCACAGAATGGGACTGTTTGATCTCAATGAAATGTGTGTAGCTAGCATAGGGGCTTTCTACTGGTATATATAGAGGCCTAGAAAACAAACTCGTTCTCATCCCATAAAGAGTTCAAGTTTTACTTAACGTTTATTAATACAAGTCTTTAGGTTTATCTCAAAAACTTAATGTTGATAGGTTAATCAACTTGATAAGTCTCCAACTTCTAATGAGAGACATATACCTCAATAGATAACAAGATAAAGTTTATATTTATGTTTCTACTAATTATATTCAAGTTATCAAACACTATTTATTTAATCAAGGATAATGTAGAGTCCAATTGCTTTCCAACAGATCCAACTGTTGATTCAACTTACAAGGATATATGGATGGCAACAGCGAAGGTATGACAAAGTAGGAGAAAATTATTATGATGGTCAGACATGTGATCCGAGTGGAACCTTAAAACTTGATAGTGATCAACAAAAATGAATCTGAGAATTTCAAGTTTCTTGAACTAGATGAAGTGGGATTCAGAGAGCTGGAAAGAAATGAATATTTGTGCTAAGTTGCTTGAATTCGCAATTAGTAATTTGTGCTGCTGTTGTGTTTTTAACAGACAAATACCACAATCTACCAAGATGTCTTTCCTGCCTTCCAAATGATTTTATACATTCTAGGTACGTGCTTCTCTAATCCTCTATGAATGCTTCTCTTTTCTTGCCTATTTAGCTAACAAATGATTTTCCTGTCATCTGATGTATATGCAGAGCTGCATTTAGACAAAGCATAGCCTTCTGGAAGGAGAAGGTAGGGCAGACAACCATTGATTTAGGAATAACTCCCTCGACGTTAGAATCATATCAAGATGGAGATGTCAAGAAGGCAGATCCCATGGAGAGGTTAGAGTCTATAAAGTGCATCTTGTTTCTTTCCCTTTGAATTTCATGCTGAAGGAAGATTTAAGACCCGTGTTCAATGAGAGTGAGTACTATGCGTCACGTCAGAGCCATTGTTTGTATGAAAACATTTGTCCAACGAAGTTGTAGAGTTGTAGAGATATAGTAGCTCCTGCTTGCGAAGTGTTCATAGAACTGGTTTCAGAATGTAGACTAATCAAATGAAAGTAATCGATTCTGGCCACTGTGCGAGAGTGCATATTCTCCAGCCACCTCTATCTTTACCAAGGCATTTTAATTGGTTTTGGAACATATTTAACCCAAATTTGTTAGTGAAATATCCAGATTAAGGCTACCGTATTTAAACATTGTTCACAATTTTAGTTGGAGCCCCGCCACGAAGGCAAGACTTTCAAAAATTGACGGGCGACTCATAACCTAAGTAGGGCTAGAGTCACTCGCACCGAATAAGTGTGTTCATTATCCTAGGTGTTGGCACGACCCGCCGTCACTCTCGATCATTGACGAGTCGACCCTCACCCCTGACAGGACAGGTTAATTTCTATCACCCTGCTTCGCTGTTTTTATAGCCATCCTCTTGGTCTTTCTTTCATTAATTTTCCGATGTGGGATAGTAAACACTTGTTCTAACGGGTATAATATGGAGAGGACAAAACCTCCTTATTTAGAGAGATCAAATTAGTTCCTACTCCAATCCACTACCTATCTTGTCCCCAATCCGTTTCGCTACCTGGATGTGGTTACTAGATGTGGGTATCCTCGTCGAGTTTGTCAAAATCCCTTGCTCCCTTGCAAGTGAGTGTCCAAAAGATTAGCACTGAAGTAGGGTACATCTCGATATGGTTGATATGCGCTTCTGGTTACGTTATTGCTTCTGGTCTAGAGCAAAACGTCAATTTTACATCGTTAAGATAGTAAAGAACCAATCTGCCACACTTTAAGATCAAAAACATGACTGATCCCGTCTCCTAAACACACTACTGGTTCTCCAGCATCCCAAGACAATTTAGTAGCATAATGCAGGCGAGTACAGAAAATTCATTAGGATATGTTTTACTTGCCACTAAATCAGAACTTGCAACTTTGAACAAATCTAAATTCATAATTGAGTCGTACACAACCTATAACTCTTCGACAGCTTCAGATCATATACGGGAAACTCTGCCTGCGTAGGTGTTGGGCATGACCCGCCGTCACTTTAGGGTCATTGACAAGACGATTCAGCCGACAGGACAGGTCGTGGTACGGATCTTGACGTGTTTTGCTTGTTTACCAAGCGCCCTCTTGCTCTTTCACTTCCCAGCTTACCAATGTGGGAGAAACTAGTTATGAATTATGAACACTACTGGTGAACAATGTACATTTTTGCGTTCATCTGACTTTACCTTGACATGTTTCAGTATGAGGCAACGTAAACTTTCATGCCTATAATACCTGTTTCAAGGGAATGTTACCATAAACAATACAAACTTAACGTATTTCCATGTGTTAAAAAAATGCATGATATAACTAATGTTACAACGGATATATAAAATAACAAACGCCAGACTTTCGCATTTTGCTGTTCTAAAAATATGAAAGCTTATTTTGCAGATGCTTGGAGCTAACTATCTATGTTAACCACCGTAACGAATCTTGAGGGACTCCGGAGGCTCTTCTTCCATGATTCCTGAACCTGTTGTAGCCAAGTACTCACGAATGGTTGTTTTACGGTCTCCAAGGAAAGTGTGATCCAAGAAGTTGTTGTATGCTATATCGTTGAGATTCTTTGCTGCTAACACACTAGAAAGGCATATTCAAACCCGTTAGTATAGTTCATATCATAGAAGTTGGTATTGCAAACATCTCATTTCAGAGGCAGAGTATGAAGTTGCTGAAGTTACTACTGTAAGCAGATTAGCTTTTCATTTTAGAGCCAGAAAAGCAATTGAGAAAAAGCAAACTCAAGTCAGTAACAGTTTCAAGGAAATAGTAAAATATGCAATGCAGATGGATACACTGCATGGACTGGTGCAACAAAAGCTACTAAACTAAGAATGCAAAGTCTCTGCCGCATTTTTCGCCTGATAAAACAAACCTACCAATCACTACAGAGCCAAGATGACTTTCATTTTTACTTTCAAAACAAAAACATTGTGCACACTACTTGTTATCCATTATATCCGGTTCTATTTAGCAGCATTAGCAAGTAAAAAGAAGTCATGAAAGGATTTATACTTACCAGTGACGAAGGTAAGTTCGGCAAGGTAAGATATCATCCCTCCAAATCTTATCAATGTTATATCGCCCAAATAGCTCATAATACAATTCCTTACTTCCTGAAACCAGATAGAGAAAAAATCAGATAGAAGCAAAATGGTTACCAAAACAATGCATTATTTCTTTGTATCTAGTGATGCTACTACTAGCTAACTACACTTGTATTACAGTATATCATTCTGAGGTTAATTACTAATTTAAATGGAAGAAGCAGTTAAGCTCAAACTAGGAATAATTTACCTTTGCATCTGACTCTGAAAAATTCTTCATCACTATAACGAGCACAAAGCACCTGCATTGATATCAGTACATCAACATTAACATTGCCAAACTAAACCCAGAACCAGGTCAGAGCAAGTTAAACCATTTGTATCACGTATACCACATATTCACATTTTCCACTCACCGCTCGTCTATCAAATGGCTTCCCATCAAGGGTTTCAGGCACAACCTGCAGGATAAACAAATCCCGAATTAAAACGCAAAGCTTCAACAATATATATTTTTGTTGGTGATCAGAAAGCAAACACCAAGAATCGTTCCATGTTACTTACAGCTAGGAATCGAAACTCAGGCTCCCTCTTGATAAAAGCCGGAATCTGATCGAGTGCCATAACAATAAGTTAAGGGTCAGCATACACTGAATGAACGGTTCACTTCTATCTCAAACACACCAGTCCATTCCATAGGCACTGAAAGTCTGAGACAATATATAGTTCTAATTTCTTACCTCCGATTTTTGAATCTCAAACACCGTCACTATAAGGCTTTCGCCTTCACAAGGCTCCACACTCAAACTCGAAATCTCCTACAACATTTACCAAAATTACAATAACTACAATCACAAAGTTCACGACTTCAAATTAGAATAATTTGGATACCACATGATTTCTAAAAGAATTTCTATCACCTACCTTGGTTTCAGGCTTGGCAATGCCACGCTCGAAGAAAATTGGAGCCATGTGACCAAAGACTCGTCTAAATCCATTCAACCGCGCGACTCTGAAGTTGATAAGCTCCGGAAACGTACTCCTCGCGCTTCTCACTGGTTCCCGAAAACACAACCGCAACAGTCAGACCAAAAACAGAGACCAAAACAACTACGGACTAATTACCTACCGGAGAGGAGAGAGCCGAAGCCGCAGATGGAGATATAACCGTCACGCGAGACGATGGTTTCGAACTCGGACTCGTCGTTGAGCTCGATCGGCTGCGTTTGAGTCTCCGGAGAGGATGATCGGGCGGGAACGGAGGACATGGCGATCGGACAAGGAAGGCGGTGGTGGGAGGAGGAGCGGAGGAGGGGAGTGTGGGTGGAGGTGTGGAGGGTTGGGAAGGTGAGGTGGTGAGGTTGGCGGGGAGAACACGCGCCGGGAGGGAAGGGTTTAGGAGATGGAGGGAGGTAGAGACGGAGAGCTGTAGCAATCATGAGGAAAGAGTCGAGTTTAGAAGTGAGACCAACGCAAACAGCGGACTTCGTGTCTGTTACTAGTTAAACTAGTAATCTAGGATCCGGTTGGAAAAAATGAAAAATAAAGAATTTCATAATTTCTATTGGGAAATACTGTTCAAATCGGATCTCTGTTTTAAAAATAAGATTTGTCATTGAACCATTTAATTTTTTCAGATCGAATTTATATTTTTAACTACATTCGTTCGGAGCCTCGTGATTTGAAAAAATCAGGAAATTAGCATATTATTTAAGAAAAAAATTAAAATGGCTAAACAATAGGTTAAAATGGAGATCCAATAGAATCAAGTCCTATACTAATACTACCACCCAAAACTACGTACAAAAAGGCTAATTAAGTATCATACATCTTAGAAACTTAAGTTAGGAATCCGAACCGATCTATAAAATCTGGAATTTGAGACATTTTCTATGAAACATGTTTGTAGCATTTTTAAGTTTTTAAAGCACCATTAAAGTAATTAAATTATGTGGGGATGTTCAAACTTTTAAGTATAAGATGGAGTTCTAATGCAAATTAAAACCAAAGCTAGATAATTTGTCCAATGCAAATTTGCTGCCCACCCTTTCATCCCACCCTCATTCTCACCCACCTAGATACATAACACAGGTCCCTTGTGTTTAATCACATTAATCATGGGTTACAACAATAATAAATCATACTATTTTCTAATTTACCTTAATCTTTTCTTTTCTTTTTCTTTTCGTTTTTGTAAACAAATTAGATAACAATCCTAGTTTCCAAAAAAAATTAGATAGCAATCCTAACAAATATCAAAGATTAATCAAATCAAATGCTTTGATTCTAGACGTTTGGATAGATGTATTTCCAATTTTTTTTGGGAGTCGATTCCTATTGAAAGAAAAAATTAACCATAATTAATAGGTTTCCTTTTATGATTAGTTTTCTATTGTAACTAGGCTTAGGGTTTTACACTTATATAAGTAATCCTCCTTTTGCACTTATATAAGTAATCCTCTTTGTATAGACAAATATCAAGCAATACAAAAACACAAAGTTTTTCATGGTATCAAGAGCAACCAAGTTCTTGAGGACCTAACCTACCACCACAAAACAAAGCCCTAATCTAATGGCATGTGGCAACAATGACGACAAGAACACCAAGTCCTCAAACCAAACACCAGCATGGGAAAACTCAAATCATGCGCTCTACCTTTATCACTCCGATCAACTAGACACTGTTCTTGTATCGCAAGCTCTAAAGGAGGACAATTATGTCGAGTGGAAGCAATCTATGACTTCTGCCTTGACAATCAAGAACAAAATAGGGTTTGTCAATGGAACCCTACCTTGCCCTCAAATCAACGAAGAAGAGAAGATGCAATGGACTCGCTGCAATGCATTGGTGAAAGGTTGGCTGGAGAACTCAATAAGCAAACAAATTCGGAAATCAGTTGTGCACTGCAAGGATGCAAGAAGTGTATGGCTTGAGTTGCAAGAAAGGTTTTTACAAACCAATATTGTGAATCTTTTCCACATTGAGATTGTCATCCATGAGTGTGTTCAAGAAGGTAATTCAGTGACTTCATTCTTCACCAACCTAAAGGCTCTTTGGGATGAGAATGACGCCTTGTGTACCTACACTCCGTGCACATGTGAAGCTGCAGCCGAGGTTGCTACCTTCCTTGAAACGCAAAGAACAATGAAATTTCTGATGTGGCTTAATGATGACTATGCTTTGGTGAGAAGCACCATCATTGGAATTGATCCATTTCCCACTCTCAACAAGACATATCCTATGGTTTTGAGACAAGAAAAGCAAGCAGCAGTGTTGACAAATAGAGGAGCACCCTCTACCGAAGGAGCTGCTTTCTTCTCAAGCAAGGAAAGCCGAGACACATGGAAAAAGGACTCGAACAAGGCTAATGGTTCGAAGTGTGCAAAGTGTGGAAGAACAAATCACACAACCAAGAATTGCAAGACTCATCTTACATGCACATTTTGTAATTGGAAAGGTCACACTCAAGATGAATGTAGAAAGAGAAAAACTACCCTTCGTGCAGTCGCAGAGGGTTCTAGTCAGGCCGCCAACAACCTTGTCTCGGTTAAGGATAATAATGTGAACCTCACCCTCTCAAAGGAGAAATGCGATAGATTGTTCAGCCTTTTGAAGGATGCAACCATTGCCTCAGCCAGTCAAGTTGGTAAAGTGAATTATGATGAGCTCTCGGGTAAGATTATTTCACAAAGTGACTTACATGCATGGATCATTGATAGTGGAGCTACTGACCATATTGTATGCAATGAAAAACTGCTCACTTGTTCTAAGCCGGTAATAAACTACACTCTTTGATTGTCGTCTGGTTACAAGGTCTTGGTCACACACATTGGAACCGTACAGTTTACATCGGATTTCACTCTCTATAATGTCTTATTTGTTCCATCATTCTATCTGAATTTGATTTCTGTGAGCAAATTGGCATATGATTTGTTTTACATCACCATCTTTCTGAGACATATTTGTGTTATACAAGACCTACGATCGGAGAAGACGATTGGGATGGGGCATGAGAAGAATGGATTTTACAAATCATCTCCTCATATCTTGAGTTCTCTCTCTAGTTTAAAGTATTCTGATGATAGAAAGAAGGCACTTCAAGTTTGTCAGAGTTTTCTTGGCAATAGTGTCGTTTCAAAACACTAGTAGTTGTTGCATCTTGGGAGACAAATGTCATCAAACATTTTCACCGGTAGATGAGACATAATTTGTCTTAAGGAATGTGTGTGAAACATGCGACTCGACTTCAACACTTTCCTCATTGATGTAGAACGAAGAGGGGTCGCTTTCCAACGGAAAATAAAGATTGGAGAACCGTTTGATCGTGGCAAATTATTTCCAGACATCCAAGTTAGTTTGGGCTTCTAGAATATTGTTTTAATTATTTTTAGAGCTTTATTTTTATAATTTTGTTTTATTTTAATTAATTTGTTTTGGCTTTATTTTATTTTAATCCATAGGCTTTTAGGTTTTATTGTTAGTTACCCTAGGGTTTGTTTGCTTCTATATAAGGAGCCTCTATCAGTTGTATTTGATAACATTGATTTTACAAAAAAACCCTTTGAGTTTATCTCAATTCCTGGTGGATTCCAGAACCTCTTGTGGATTCGAGATCAAAAATAGATTGGTGGATTCCAATCTCCTATCCTTTTACTTTCCGTTGTATCAATTGGTAATCAGAACCAGGTGGATTCTTGGTGAGTGATCTATCGATCGATTCAGAAGCAAAAAAAAGTATTGAAAAAAAACAGTATCGAAAAAAAAATCGACGAACAGAACTGTCGAACTGCCTGTCGATCCGATCTCCACTGCAAGCCGGCGTCTCTCCAACCCAGTCTGCTCCTAAGCCGAGTCACAACCTGGCCATCGCCACCCAGAGTCATCGCCGGGCCACAGCCCAGGGTAGCTCCGATCCGGCAAACACAACCTCTGTGTCCCAGCCTGGCGTCGCCTTCGCTGCGTCGCACCCCACCCAAATCCTTTGTGCCTCTCGAGCCTACTCCCTCCACCTCCGGCGCCACAGCTCCGCGCTCCTCCGATGAAAAACCCAGAAAAAATACCTGGTTACCCTGTAGCCATAGACCCGATCCGGCCCGGCCTGACGAAAAAAACAGGAGAAAGAAAGAAGAAGAAAGGAAGAAGAGGAAGAAGAAGAAAAAGAAAAAAAAACTATTATGGAACGTTGGATATTTACCTTACCGGATTACGATGACTTCAGAACAACGTGTTTCATCAAAAACAAGGTATGATCAACAATAATTGATAGTGATTTGCTTGAGAATTTTGTTGCAAGCAAGGTTGTTCATTCTCTTCAATTACCGACAGTGAAGTTGAGCAATTCATTTTGGATTGATGATCGTGCACTTGTGACAGAGATTTGTAAAGTTCCCATCTCTATAGGAGAATTTTATAACGATGAGGTTACTTGTCATGTGATTGATATGGATGATAGTGATGTGTTTTTTGGAAAACCATAGCATGAAAGCGTCAAAGGTAGTTATTGTAAAGATGAAACATATTTATTTATGAATGAGTTGAACAAGGTTACAATCAAGCCTGCAAAGCCTGAAATGTGTGAAAAGAATGTTGAAGAGGAGTTGAACAAGATTACAATCAAGCCTGTAAAGCCTGAAGTGTGTGAAAAGAATGTTGAAGAAATCACTTTGCAGATTAGAGAAGCATTTGCTCATGTTGACTCGGTTGTCAGTATTGAAGAAGCCTCGCCTCGAGTAATCTTTTAGAGCCGGAGCCAAAGATCATTCTAGAATGCAATTTTGGAAATCAAGAAGACTCCTATCAAGCAATTGACGAACTCATCTTCGGTGTTGGATTCATGATTGTATCTTCAGAGTTTGCAGAGACTTCGACTTCTAAACCACAAGTTCAAATATTGAATTTATTATTGAGTTTGTTTTGTACAAATTATTCTTCTTTATTCAAGATGAACTCAATGTCGAGTTCTTTTGAAGTGGAGGAGACTGATGTAGAACGAATGAGGGTCGCTTTCTGACCGAAAATAAAGATTGGAGAACCGTTTGATTGTGGCAAATTATTTCCGGACATCCAAGTTCGTTGGGCTTCTAGAAGACTGCTTTAATTATTTTTGGAGCTTTATTTTTATTATTTTGTTTTGTTTTATTTTAATTAATTTGTTTTGGACTATTTTATTTTAATTCATGAGCTTTTAGGTTTCATTGTTAGTTGCCCTAGGGTTTGTTTGCTTCTATATAAGGAGTCTCTATCAGTTGTATTTGATAACCTTGATTTTATAAAAAAAAACCCTTTGAGTTTATCTCAATTCCTGGTGGATTCCAGAACCTCTCGTGGATTCGAGATCAAAAATAGATTTGTGGATTCCAATCTTCTATCCCTTTATTTTCTGCTGCATCACTCATATTCTTCATTCAAGTTTGGAGTTATAAAACGATTTGTCTTCTTCGTATTAAGTGTTCCAAAGGATATGATTCTGCTTCCAAAAGTTATGTTTCTTCATGAATCAAGTGTGATAACCAAAATTGTTTATATTAATTGGTTTCATGTTACAATTCATTATTTATAATTATCGTTTAACATGGAAAAGCTTCCAAAGAGTGACTGAATGAAAGATGAGGCAATAGAAGAAACAGTAAGAACATCCCAAGGTTTCTTCATTAGAAAGGCCTTATTAAGAGCAGGCAAGTGTTTAACTCTCAAAGGCCTTCTTCCAGGAAACTGTGCAAAAACCACGGGACAATATAAAAAGTAAAAGATTGAATTCCAGGTGCACAATCCACATTACAGATGAGCAGACTCGATTAAAGTAACAAACTCATGTTAGGCTAGGAAAACACACTTTTGCAACAAAGCGGGACTCAAAATGTCTTGATAATTAAAAGCTTCAATATGGATTTTCTTTCATTGATTTAAGATGCACTAAATTTTACAGACTTACTTGAATTGAGAAGCTTTATGCAATATCGTTTGGTGTGCAAAGAATAAACTTATTTCGAAGCTAGTCACCATGCATCCTACTCGATCTATTGATACTAATCATCTGAGCTTCCTCTAAACTGCTAGACATGTTTCGGCAAGCTGATCCTATGGCTTTCTCAAGATGAGGCTTTGTTAAGCTCAGTTCATCATGCAAACTTCTACTGGTTCTGGACTTCATGGTCACCAAGGAATCTGATTTTAACCTTACAAATTTAATTTGATATTTTATTAATATGTTGCATTTTATAAATTAATTTCTATATGTTGTCAACTCTTCGCATTTTATAGTCTCATTGGCTTCCATAATTTGCTACAAAACCAATGTGGGACGTTAACTTATTTCAAATACTGCGAAAGACCTGCGGGGTCTGGGAAGGCTCTTTGCCTTTGAGTCCAACACTCTTATAAACACAGTCGACAAATATTAAGATTAAGTGGTATTCTATTACATTTGAGAATCATAATAAAAAGGGAATCCAGGGCTCCCATCTGCAAGAGCTACTGGAAAGAAGATATATTTGTGACACTCAGAAGTGAGAAGCAAGCTTGTTGTTACAATCAGAAGATAACATTATAGTCTTTCCTTTGTTGTTACAACCGACTCTTTCCTTTGTTTTGAACATCATAAGACCAACATTGAAAATCGGTTTAGTAACTAAAGAGGGGTAAAGTTACTTGCTATACACCAAAGTAGGAAAACTAAGGAGTTATTATTGTTGAGATTTAATCCCATATCGGGAAAATGATGAGTTTACTTTTAAAATCAATTGATATGAAGTGACTTAATCCCTTATTAACTCACATGTAATATCTTATTTTCCCGATATGGGAAAATATCTTAACAATTATGTATTGCCCCACAGGAGGGGCCATTAGATCTACATACACCCAGATTTCTTCACACCAGGATATTCAGAGACCAGAGGGTTGGTTCGTTGTGATGATGAGTTTGGGTGAAAGAAGAGGCAAATTGCGGAGATGTCATCCATTGCAATGCCTCTTCTCTTAGACTTCCATGCAAGAGCAGCACATGCCACCAGTCTTTTTGCTGCTTTGTTCCTATCAGGTGCTGAAGAAACTATTTGTATAGCTTCCTTGTTGGAGATAACATCCCATACCTGTGTACAAAAGCAAATTAATAAGCAATATCAAGATTTTGAATATTCTTTCTTGTTCATATATACCAGACGAAAAAAGGTCAATATATAGATCTAGAGGAAATGCATGCATACCCCATCTGTTGCTAGAATGACAAACTGGTCTTTGCTGGTTATGTATCTGTGGCTCACATCAGGCACAGAAATAAGCCCAAAGTCCTTGACACAATAGTCACCAAAAGCTCTTGATACTGCCAGTCCTGGTGTCTTCCCATTCGGCATCCACACCCTGTAAGTGCCCGGTTCATCAGGTAGACAAAACACTCGTCCATTGGACCTTCTGATTCTCTCAGCTTCCTCTACCAAATATAAAGTTAATACAAGTATGAGGGAGATCTATTTAATTTAGACTTCATGCATATATTCGTTTTTCAAGTAAAGATTGAGAGAGAATGCGTACGAGGAAGGTTAGGCTTGAAGTCGACTGTAAGCTGGACAGGTACCAAGCTTCCATCTTCTGAACTGGTGGCCAAAACAGCTCGAGAGTCGCCAATATGTGCTGTGATGAGAAGTTCACCCTGAAGATAATTTTAGTTAACTTATCGGAAGGAATAACTAAAGTTTAGGTGAGCATACATCTCAAGCTGTTTGGGTAGTTCTATATAACCTTACACATGTATTTTCATCTCAAAAACAATTATCAGTCAACTTATATATACAGACCATCATTCAACACCTGAGAAAAGGTTCTTCTATAGAAGTTTATATGTCACTTATGTGCATATTAGTTCTGATGCCCTCTTGATGCATAGCTGGACAAATCATCATACCAATTGTTACCATGTTACATAAAGAACCAACACGGAAGAATAGCGAAGAAGTGGACTTATTGACTTAGCTAGGGAGCAAGAAATTAAGGGGTTTTGGGCAAGAAATAGGTCAATAACTTGCATATATATATATATATATATATATATATATATATATATATATATCTAAAACATTATAACAAAAATTTGATTACCTGCTTAATAATTGTAAGCGCTGTAGTACCACTGCGATAGGAATCTATCTTAGAAGAATGCTTAAGCTCATGGTCAATGGTAGCATAAGTTTTAAGAAAGCATTGCTTCCATGTATTGTATCGATGGAATTTCCGATCCATCTCCACTTTAAAGTTCAGGTCAAGTGATGTTAAACTGAGAGTTTCTTGCCAGTTGCACAACAGAGAAGAAGGAATAGACTGCCTGACCCTTCTGCTAACCAGATGTCCCCATTGTCCATGCCCATCAAACACTCCACAAAAGATCATATCTTCTTGGCACCCAAATTCCTATTAACCAAACCCAACTTATCAAAACTATGGAAGATCTTAGATTATTAAACAAGCATCTATAACAGTAACTCAACCTCAACCTTCTCAAATATATCACAGGAACTTACCTCCCATATGACCAAGCAATCCTGATTGATACCCTTTTGGCCTCTCTTGGAGCAAACAGATGAAAAATTGTTAGACTTGTCAGAATTAACAATCCCAGAAGAACTCAATACCAGCTCATTCTTTTTTGCTTCCTTAGCCAATGCTTCTGCAGTTTCCTTTGCAACATCATTATGGCAATTCTTTGTCTTCTTGATCGAGATGGTTCTTCCCAGTCCATCAAGGAAAGATGGAAAAAGCACCATAACTCCTGTACAATGCAAAATCCAGATCATTATGCAAACTACACAACTTCAATATGCAAAAGTGCTTCAATTTCAAATTCATCAGCTTAAGTTCTGATGCAAATACTTTAGATGATGAGTAAAAAACAACATACAAAACCAGTATTCAAAACCTTGTGCGTTCTATTGATTCTTTACAAGAAAACTTCCACCAGAAACTCCTATGTGCTGCCGGAAGATGATGTCATGAGCTCGCTGCTGCTCCAAAAAGAAACAGACAATGCCTTGTACTCCATTTTCATCATCTTCGTTATTTTCATTTGCAAACACAAGTATAACTACGCAAAAGCAAACTTTGAGACAAACTAGAAGCTAGTGTGAAATTACTTTCACGCATTTGCCTTGGCTACCAAGTTTGGCACACATCATGGACCTTTTAGACATTCCAACAGACATCGAGTTACATCAACATTGTCATATAATATCTATCATCGTTGCCCGCCCACTTTGGTCATGCTTATAGTTTAAGATATCAGATAGCTCATAGGTGTTATATGGATTTGTATGCATTAGTGGGATCATCATTAGTTAATCATAATATTCCACACAAAGTTGTCCTTAAACACTAAACAAATAGCAGAAGACTAGTATGCAGTGATTAAAAATGGTGATTGAATTCTTGTGGAGGAGATCAGATTCTGATTAAAGATGTATTATCTTGAAGAGTATTCTAGAAAAGTAGTGTTGTTTACAAAGTTGTGAACTTGTGATGGTGAAAGCTTCATTAACAAGATATATTTTGTTGTGGAGCATGGAGATCCAATAACCAGATACCAAACGAAACACAAGGTTTAGAATGAACCACTTGTTCTTGATGGACCTTAGACATCAAAGACTGGGTGGTCAAAAGAATTAGGTGATTTTGACACTATAATGATCCAAAAAATATAGCAGAAGTGGTTGGACCATAGACCACAGATGCATATGCATGCTAGATTCTGGTGCTAGATAATGGTGGGGGTGGGGTGTAATACACAAGCTTTTAGGAAGGCATATCTCATTCAACTCGCACCAAATATCTTACGCAACTAGCTGAGCATGACAACCGCAATTGCAATGACAGTAGCAAGAGGTTTTGAGCAAAAATGGTTGAAAATTTAACATACCAAACCAGTCTTCTCCTGACTCGGACACCATTCGGTTCAAAAGTTTTATAGTGTCCCGAAGTATTGAGACTCCTCCGAGATGTTATACATTCCATCACTGAATACAGTGTGCCCCCACATATTGAAATTGAACCACTTATATCTGCGGGGTTTGAAAACTTCGGATTTAAGCTAAATCAAATTAATTGGGTAGACGCAACTTTCATTCCAGAGGGAGAGCCATTGCGCTGAAGTAGATAAAATTTGAGACTAACAATGGGTTGCATAATTCACTCTAAAATCATGTAGGGGTTTAACATATATATTGGTCTACTGAGATAGTTCACTTTACATCACAGAACTCTTTGCTTCTTCATTTTCCAGTTCTCTAATCAACAGTTCCATCATTTTCTTATACATAGGCATATAATGATCATTGATCATCGTTCTAGAAAGTCGGAGCTTACTGTACAGTTCTCTACGGGTCGCATATATGCCAACATGCTCTTCACTGGGTCCGTCATGGTCTAAATCGGTAGAGTCTAAATCTGTAGAATCGGATGAAGTTACAGAAACAATGTGCATGATTCTACCAGGAGGATAAAACCGGTGGCTCTCAGAAATGTCTGAGGAAGAGATTGGCGTATTGCTTTCTGCGACATCAACCAGCATATTTTCTTCCTCAGTTATTTCTTTAACTGCAGCAGCTTCTTCCTCCTCAGCCTCGACATTGATTTCATTCTCCTGCCTTTTAAGCTCCTTCTCCAGTTCATACCACAATTCACCTTCAGTAATGTCTTCAACAGCAGATGTGGTTGGATCTTCATGCACTGGCAAAAGCAGCTCCTCTTCATCAGTATCATCATGACCTGATCCACCAGAACTACACTCCATATTGTCCAGTATTGGGTCGGTGGTTGTTTCTTCAACCAGAGATTCAGAAACCCTTTCACATACCACAGAAGTCTCAAGCGAATCACCCATGTTAGTGTTAAGTGACTGACCCACATTACGGCGACGTGCACCCATGCAAGACCAAGACGATATAGATGAACGTGTTCTAACAACAGCTAGGGCAACATTTTGTGCACGCTTCATCACAACCTACGAGTTGCAAACAATAGAGCCTTTCATTATACAGATAAAGTAGAAGACAAAACCGTAAAAGGTTGCATAAAGAACATGCTGCATTTCAATTGAATGAGTCAATTGATTTATTACCAGTCCTCAAAGAAACACCAACACTTATAAACATAAACAAGCCAGTGAACTACATTTCTAGCATACAACAGATCTACTAACAGTACAAGACAACAAAAACATTGTGATCAACCATCAAGTCAAATAAGAGATTGATTAGATTTACCTGAGTACTGTTGGATACTGGCCTCAATAGTGCACCTGCACCAGCAACCCTGGCTTTGGCACTAGCTATAGATGGTAGACGAGAACCCAGAGCAGTTGCTGAGCGATAAACAACATTCAAAACCCGTGTACGCTCAACCTGATCCCGCAAATCATTTAACCATGATGAAGCTGTGACCTGATATGAGAAAAAAACCAATAGCAATTATGAAAATGTCTAGAAGATGAAATTAGTACAATAGTACCATATACGAATTTAACTATTTATAAACAAGAAAATCTAATTGATCCATTTTGAATCTGGAGAAAAATCCAACACCTCAGAGCGAAGGTCATCAACAGAAGCTGCTGAGAATGTAGGCACCAGGTCAGAGCCATTGATGATAGTAGTGATGAAGTGCTTGCCAGATTCTGCCAACTCCATTGTTATGCAGGCAGCTGCAAAAAATGACAATTACAGTATAAGCACATGTTATTCTAATTTTCTACTAAAGCTGACATAGAGGAGACCAGGGTAAGCATATTCCAGAAGAAATTTAGCTGAGATAGATGGCGTTGGCATGTGTATTATTATACCTGTGGCATTTATATGCATTTCAATGAACAAATGGATATGGAATGATTTAACCATTAGCAAAGAGAAATTCAGAAGACTTGCCTGGAGCAAATGTGATGCAAGTAGTTGAAGAGAACTCTCTCTGTTCCCGAAGAATGTATGTTAATAAAGCAGCTGTACCACCCCCCAGTGAATGTCCAACAACCTGAAATAAAAATTTCAACATTAGATAGGAAAATAATAGCCATAATTTTCTTCTCTCTCATATGATTATACATATATTGCCAGTTCAAAAACTAGAAGGTATACTTGATGAACCCTCGATTTAATGGAAAAATTAGTCTGCATGAGACATCTATATCAGAATTAGATAGGAAAATAATAGCCATAATTTTCTTCTCTCTCATATGATTATACATATATTGCCAGTTCGAAAACTAGAAGTTATACTTGATGAACTCTAGATTTAATGGAAAAATTAGCCTGCATGAGACATCTATATCAGAAATAAATGACAGAACATTTTTTAATAATCCTTCACAAAGGAAGTATGTAGCTTAATTATGCAGTTCTTTTTTCCTTGTTACTCAAAGTAAAACAATGGTTAACATTGAGTACATAAAGTCAAATCTAACTATGAACTCATATTTTTTTAAGAGAAGCAAAAAAATATGTAAACAAAGGTAGATATTACATATAGAAAAAAGGCATCCGCTGAAGTCTCTAAAAACTAAACAAATTTAAGAAAAAAAAAGACAAAAGAAAACTGAAAATGCTAAAAGAAACTCACCCAAAGGGGAGATTAATATTGAACCTCAAAGATGCAACAACAAAAGATTAGCGCAAAGCACATCTTAATAATGCTCTAAAAAATCACTGTGCAGAGAACTTATACCGCTCACCACGTTTCACTTCAGACTCCATAGAGTCATAAAGAATTTACAATAAGATCATTGTAATCGGACAATACAGCACCAAATGATTTTACTTCAGCATCGTTTTAACGCATCAAAGTATCAGACACAAAGTCTGAGGTTCACCAAGTAAGCCATCTCTTTTAAACAAAATTACATGTATTAATACTCCCATGAGCACTAACCCAAGCTACACTCGCACATTACGAGGTAATTTATCCTCATTACAAGAGCAGAATTGTGCATTATTTGCTTTAAATGGGACTTGCAAGAGATAACTATTGAATGCTCGAGCTTCTATGATCGTTGATCCTACCTAGATTGTATCAGCACTATATTTTCTAAACAAACCAACAATTCAGACACCTCTGTCACCTCTTATTCATTCAATTCTTTCAAAACCCTAAATCCCATGCCACAGGATAAGAAGAAATATACACAGAATCTGACAACAGGAGTAAGTGAAAAGGGATCGTCTGTATATTCAAGGAAAAGAGGGCATGCTTAATTACTAGCAAGATCACTTTGGTTGCTGAGTTACAAGACCTTGAAAGGTAACAGTATATATTAGAACATGTACTGGAAGAATGACTCTGTTTATTCCAGTTCAAAAACAAAAATGAAATGCTAGCAGTGAAGCTAAAGAACAGCAAGAAGATAAAAGATGCAGCAAAATCTAAACATGGAGAATCAAAACAGATAGAAATAGGAAAACAAATTATGATGCATAGTTCATGAAATGGCACTCACCTTTACTGTATACTCTGGATATTCACAAAGAGCCTTAAGCAAGCAAGGAGTACTCAGCTTAGCAATCCAACGGGCTGCAGCAACCATCCCACAGTGAGCATATCCTAGAACTAAGTTGCTTATTCCACCATCATGCAGAACCGAATGGTGGAAAGGGGCCACTGCACCGGTTGCGGCAGTTAGTGTATCCTTGATGCTATGTGTACCACGTATCAACAGAAGGAAGCATTTTGAATCTTTATTTCGTAGAATTGTGAACGCAGGCTTCAGAAGCTGCAATGTTATGTTACTAATTAATAACACAACCATTAACTAGTACAAAAGTAAATAAAAAAAGGACTGCTTTATCACAATTATCAAATGCAAAAAAAACAATCATGTAAATGCACATCTGCCAGACAACTCAGAAGCACAATGCAACCACATTATCAAATGCAGTCACATAGAACAAAGTTCAGAGCTTACTAACCGCAGCCTTGGGCTTCTGAAGAAGAACATCCTCCATTGAGAAACCGCCGGACTCTAAAAACACCAGAAACGGTTTCTTGGAAAACAAATAACAAAGCGTCAACAGCTTCAAATAATAATTTAGCTCCTCAATAATCTCAGACCCTTTGAGCTGCACACTGTCACTACCAGCATACACACTCGCCACTTGTAAATTACCCTGCAGATTTACGCAGTAAAAATTCACACACCCTAACGCGTATTCCAAAAAGCTCGAAAATTTGAGGCCAAATTAGTGAAATTATTTACCTGCCTACGCATGAGGTAGTTAATGCCGAAGGCCAAGTCGCCGATCGGCCATTTCCCCAGAGTCTCGGAGTAAGTGAAACGCAGCGTATCGGACAAGGTGGACATTGACTCGATCCACGTGGCCGGCGCCTGAGCCGGCCGCCGTGAAAGCCTCCGCCTCGCCGATCTCGACTTCGAGAAATCTCCGCCCCTGATGTCGTCGTCTTCCTCCTCAGAGCCGTCTTTGGAGGCCGCTCTCCGGCCGAACATGTAGTACAGAATCACAGCTGCTCCGGCGGCGGTCGCCATTGTCCCCGCCGCCATTAGATCGTAGCTCCGAAATTCAACAGCTCAGGAACACAAGCATTCAGTTCACGAAATCTCAAAGCCCAGAAAAAATCGGAATTGAAAATCGGTGGAATTTACAGAGAAGCGAAGAATCGGGGAGAGATGGATTTGGGGGTCAGTGGTTTCCGGGGGAGGAAGGTAGTGTGTACGTGCGCCAATAAAGAAAAGAAACGGTGTAAATGACTGAAATACCCCTTTCTTGGAGTAGTTGACTTTACGTTTCTGAACGCAGGGCGGAGCAGTTTCGTCACGCTGTTGTTTTTGAGTTTTTTTTTGTTTGGGGGAGACGAGTGGTGTGGGGATGTGGGCCCGGGCGTGGGATAAGAGCTGGATCCAACCCATCAAGTGTGTTGGAGTCTCTATCCGTTTTTCAATTGGGTGGGCCCGGTAGGTCTAATTGAGGTGAGAGCCCAAAATGTTTTTAGCTGCGGCTGGGATCAGGAGTGTACGTCGGCACCGGAAAGTCGGACTATGCCAAAAAAATGTGTACAACTTCAACTTCAACTTCAACTTCAACTTCAACTTCAACTTGGTTCTATCTTCTTGAAGATCTTAAGAAATAGGAGGTCTTTTGTAACACTGAAGTTTTTGGTAGCAAGACTGGCAGCACTTTAGCATGAAAATGAGGCAAAAATAAGAAAATATTTGTGTCCAACCTAGTATGTACGCGTGCGTTCGATCTCTTTTTTATTTACATACTTTTTGTTTGGGCTAAAATAATATTTCTTGGTGAATGATGACTTCTCAAGTCTATTGGACCGATTCTTACGGTCTAAGTAATTCTAAAGATTCTCTTTCCATTTGAAGTCATGTTTGGCAAGAATTTACAGTTGTTTAAGGATTCTTTCTATGATCCGATTAAGATTTGATATGTCTTGATCCGCAAGCAAGAACAAACTCTAGTGTTCACTGTATAAAGGGGTTAAGATACAGAGATATACACATCTCAACAATTTAATACAATTTTTGCACACTGCAAAACAAGCCTCTCTGGAGCACCTCTACCAGAAAGATTCCTCGAGTCTTTTTGTTCACCAAAGCTCTATCCGTAGGCATTTCCCGCTGCTACTCACCAAAATCTGACTCGTCGGCATTATCCGCTACTACCTCACCAAAGCCTCATCCGTGAGCAAACAGTCCATCACCACTTCAGAAAGCCCTATCCGTAGGCGAATAACCGTAAAAACTATTATTGGAGTGAGAACTCTAGCAAATATCCACCGTTTGTCAGAGATCCTTTGGGGAATGCACTACACTCCTGATTTTTAGATCTGCTCAACTACACCGGTCTGAGTAGGAACGTCCACTTCGCAAGAGGAGGAGAAAAAATCCTAGTTGCTCTTCAGCTAGGTATGTGAAGAACTTAAGTGCCGGCCTGACCAATGCCCGTACGACAATCATTTGAGAAGAAGACAGAAGGAAAACAAGCATCAAGATCAAGGTTGTACCTGACCCATAGGTACTGGCACGCCCTCAAGCTTGGTTGGTCGAGAAAATACATTTTCACACTGAACATTTGGCACTCCTGGTGGGATTACGTGTCAGGATTGTAGAATAAACGATTTCGCGTTTCGGATGATTACCGGTCAACTGGCTGTAGTGAGTTGATCATGAACGACGAGTTGAAGCAGAAATTGAAGGTTATCATTGAGCAAATTGATAAAATCAATGCAACCGCGGATCAGATAAATGCTTCCATCAATCAACATAACCAAGAAATTAAAGCAGCCAATGAGAAAACAACAACGCTGCAAGGTGAAGCAAACCATGATGTTTTCAATACTAACCAAAAGGTTTTACAATCCCAATAAGTAGAACCTAAAGTTGACGAAGATACTCTCGCCAAAAATGTTGAATCAGTTTTTGATTAATCTAGTGGCGAAATCTTTTCTCTAGTCATGTCAGAGAAAATTGATTTGCCAATTTGTGGTGAATCTCATGAGGAGTACAGCAATGAAGTCGACAACCAACAAAGCTGCTCCATGGGCGAAGTCATTCAGTTCGCACATGATACTGTATATATGGGCACATGTCAAGCCGAACAAATGGTCCTCAATGATGTTTATAGCAGGAATATGCTTATGTCTGAGGCAGAATTTAAGTCACCAATATGTGGTGATTGTTATTTTAACATGGAGACAACCTATGACGAATACGATGATGACTACAGGTTGACTCTTGACTCCAAAATCAACAAGTCTAAAGTAGAGGAGTTCAATTACTTGGAGTCTCTTGGTATTAAAGATATAAACCAGCAATTGGTTTATTATGAAAGCCAATTGGTAGTTACAAATGTACATAACATGCATCACGACATAGTAGTCGGCGACAATGCGGATTTCCACATTGAGTCATCCGCGAATGTGCAATTGATGATCTTGCTTTGTCAAACAATGCAGATGCATGGGGGGCTATGCAGCAGGCCCTATGAGCAGTCACTTCAGAGTTTTCAAGTAGATGATACTAAACATCTTTATTCAATACATGGAGATGAAGTTTCTTGCCGGAGAGAATCTCATGCTGCAAATATTGAGACGTCAAGGTTTGGAGTGAAGCATTGGTGGCCTCCCATGTGGCCATACAAAGGTTAACTAATCATGTTGAGTTTCCTTCTTCACTTTAATTTTTTGCCTTTTTAGTTTCATTTCAATTCTTGCATTGAAAAATAGAAAATACAAAAAGAGATTCTGTGTTTTGTTGAAATGCAAGACAATGTTCTTACCTGACAGAAGTTTGAATTATGTCCTATAATATCAAAGATCTATTTATGAGGTCTTAGATACAAGAGAAAATTCATGTGTCTTGAAATTACGGCCCTACTGCCAAGAAGCGCAAGACAAAAGAAGATTTGAAGCAAGAGTGCAGTTCAGCAAATTTGCAGCAGCAGATTCTGGGTTGCAACTTCACAGATTAAACTGGGAAGATCCATAAAGAATTAGAAAACAAGCTTTATATGCACGAAAAGCCCTGGATGTCTACTTTCAAACGGAATTTGTGGTTTGCAATTTCAATGATCCAAGAAGGAGTTATGGCAGCTTGAGTTCTGGCAAGTCAGAAGGCACATTTTCAGCAGCCTATACTACTGTGCAGCAACTTCACTGAATCACTAGTGGTGATCTACTAAGAACTATTCCACAAACTACATATTTGTGGAAATCCTGAATGTCTAGTTTCCAATGGAGTTTACGACTTGTGATTTCGACGTTCCAGTAAAAAGTTATTGCAGTTTGAAGACAGAAATGTCAAAATGAACGAAAAATTGGCAGCATGCATATATGCATGGCAAATGGGCATTAAAAGTCTTGTTTGGCTAGCGAATATATACTTGTGTCTTCAATACATGTTCTTATGTGCTTAGGGAGCTTGATACTCAAGATTCGCTATCCTCCTTCGCCTCACTAAGCACGTCAAAACTAAACAGTTGCAGTTCAACCAATTTCAGTGGCAGCTTCTGTGCCGTAATTTTGTAGATATACCTGAAACGATCCCAAGTGAATCAGTAAACAAGCTGCATATTGCTGGAAAGGTATAGATGTCTAGTTTCTAACGCAATTTATGGTTCAGGATTTCGATATTCCAGGAATGAGTTATGGCAGTTTGAGTACCGAGATGTCAGAATGCTCGAGAATCTGTATCATGTGTTTGTGACTACGGCGAACGGACTTGCATACACTAATAGCTTGGCGAATGCACACAGGAATGCTCTATATTCATGCTTACATGCATGGGGGTTTGAATCAAGTTTTGCTCTCCTTCATTTGCCAACTTCGGACACCAAAACTGGGGGGCACATAGGGACAGAAATCACTCTGAAATTTTTGAATTTTTGAAAATTTTGAATTCTTGTGCACAGGGTTTTGGTACTATCTTGATATTTTTAAGGCCAACACCTATGACCTTCAATGAAGTTGTTATGCGAATACAATGGCATGATTAAGTTTCTTACATATGAAGAGATGAAGATGGACAACAGCTCATTTATCAAGCGAAGACTTGTGGCTATAAATTCGAGGAGATTATTAGCACACTTTAACATAATGGGATCATGCAGAGCTACTTCATTCGTTGAATATTGTAAGTAGATTAGTATAACCTGGTACATGATAGTTCTGAGTGGTGTGTGTATGGATTGATATATCCATAAGAATGATCCCACTTGAGATGAGATGATTACTAGACGGAGCTGCCAGGAGAACAAGATTTCTATTGATTATGCCAATTACTGTGGCATAAGTCCGGAAAGTGAATTTAAAAAAAGAGTCTTTTGTATAATGGTGTCCTAGAACATTACTAAACAGTGAAGCAGAACTGAGCATCGAAGCTAAATTGCAGTGAAGGTATGACATATGTTCACTCGAGTATGTTGAGTAATGATGCATGAATATAGATGGAAGAGGCATTAGTACCATATTTCTTGGCATATCTCATGTGCCATATATCAGTGGAGACTTGCAAACATTGTATAATTGCATGCATGGCTACAGTTTGAGAAAGAAAGAATATTAGACCAGCTTACTAGCCAAGTTTATGATCATAGAAGAATTAACTTCTCTAGTATTCATAAAGCTTCATACACAGCAGATGTCCATCTAGCAGTAGTAAATGTGTGTTGTTGTATATATACCAAAAGGTTCAAAGAAGAGGCGCCAACATGGTCATGCTAGGAGTAATTCAAAGTCCAAGGTGTCTTTATGAATTTACCTCATGTGAAGAATAGTTTTGAAAGTAATATTTGGGTTAACAGACTTTACAGCAGTCATTCGCTGAAGGTTCTACTACACTGGGGGGCTTCAAACCTCATGCTGGCAGTAAAGATTTTTTCAAAGAAGTCACTATGTGTTTAATGTTACATCCACATGAAGGTGGTGGAAGGAAGTCTGCAGCTTTCTTAAGGTTTCTTACATGGAGTAAAAATCAGTTTGTGACAAGCCCTATCACGTTTGATGCCGTAATGATGAAGTAGACCAGCAACCTTTTGGCTGGTCAAGCATCCAAGGTACTTGGTATCTCAAGGTACTTGGTATCTCAAGGTACTTTGTCGAGTAGTTCCAAGCTTTTGGGAGGTTCACATCAAGCATTCAAGACTTTGGACATGTACTACTGATGCTAAGGAACATGTTTGGCTGCCTTATTCCCTAGAAAACTCAAGAAAAGCCTATGGGAATCATCAACCAAGTCAGCCCTTACAAAGAGAAAATCTGGAAATTTCAGATTTGGCTTATTTTTAGGTATTTTTATGGTCCATTCGCGCCTCCTTCCATGGGTTAGAATCTTGTTCGCCATACACCAATTTAACCAGTATATTGAACTACAAGTAGGAAGAAGAATCATGTCATTCGCTGCTTTGAGGAGTGAGTTATGAAGTCTCCAGGTCGGCATCTTGAAGCAGTCATTCCAGAAAAACTGAACTACAATGAGTTTTGGTGGCCTTGTTTCTTCATCTTAACATGTACCTATCACTGGGGTTATTGTTTATACATCAAGTTGGGATGTTGTATAGTATTTTAGAATCAAGAATCATCCAGAAATACCATGGGAAGCTCAAGGTACAAGCTCTTCAAGTCGACCACATAATAAGGAAAAGCTGAATTTCCAGAAAATTGTTTTCTTTAAGCTGTTTTGGGAGACCATTTGTGTCATCTTCCTGGGTTTCTTTGACCGTTCACTTTATCAATCCTTCAAGTACATATATTGTACTACATTCTTAAGCCAAGAACCGATCAGAATCATCATCTGAAAATGGAGTAAATCGTTCCCAAAGTCAGCCTCTTGAGCAGGAAAGTTTCATCAGCTTTTAACTAAGTATTTTATGGAGTTGATTTTCGTAGTTTTCTTGAAGGATTTTTCATAAAAGGATTAGTTCAGTTTGGAGGCTATGGTATCGAAGAACAATGCTTGATCATAAAGCAACCAGTAAGTGGTTGATATGAATTTATTATACATCAGCAGAATTACCTACCTTGAGGCTAAAATTTTCTTGGTTCATTGCTATCAATTATCATCAAGATCAATTCTTTTAGTCTTGTTATTATATTTAATTAAGCATAGGGGGCTTCTCTACATCTAAGTGTTCAGTATGAGCTTAAAACTATTTTCTTATCAGATCAGTCCAGGTATTCAAGTTGATTACATGATTATCATGTTGGTGATTAATTGTGCTGCTATATGGGCTACCTAGCTACTGTTCATTGTCATTGAAGCTTCAAGAGTCAAGACCTACATATGAGTTTGGTGGTTGTGAGTTGGGCTAGTGAGAGGCTTTCGTCGGTGTGAGTGAAGCGTGGGGACTATAGATCTTTTCAGTCAAGACGCATGGCTTCTCCTTCAAGAACTGGGGGGCTATGTTTGGGCCAAAATAATATTTCTTGGCGAATGATGACTTCTCGAGCATATTGGACTGATTCTTGTGGTCTAAGTAATTCTAAAGATTCTCTTTCCATTTGAAGTCATGTTTGGTAAGGATTTGCAATTGCTTAAGGATTCTTTCTATGATCCGATTAAGATTTGTTATGCCTTGATCCGCAAGTAAGAACAGACTCTAGTGTTCATAGATATACACATCTCAACGATTCAATTTTGCACACTGCAAAACAAGCCTCTTTGAATTACCTCTACCAGAAAGATTCCTCGAGTCTTTTTGTTCACCAAAGCCATATCCGTAGGCATTCCCCGCTGCTACTCACCAAAACCCGACCCGTCGGCATTATCCACTGCTACCTCACCAAAGCCTCATCTGTGAGCACTACCCGCTGCTACTCACCAAGCCTCATCTGTGAGCAAACAGTCCACCACCGCTTCATAAAGCCCTATCCGTAGGCGAATACCCTCAAAAACCATTGTTGGAGTGAGAACTCTAGCAAATATCCACCGTTTGTTAGAGATCCTTTGGCGAATGCACTACACTCCTGATTTTTAGCTCTGCTCAACTACTCCGGTCTGAGTAGGAACATCCACTTCGTAAGAGGAGGAGAAAAAATCCTAGTTGCTCTTCAGCTAGGTTTGTGAAGAACCTAAGTGCCGGCCTGACCAATGCTCGTACGACAATCGTTTGAGAAGAAGACAGAAGGCGAACAAGCATCAAGATCAAGGTTGTACCTGACCCATAGATACTGACACACCCTCAAGCTTGGTTGTTCGAGAAAATACATTTTCACACCGAACACTTTTATCAAAGTAAATCATAATATTAATAGTTTAGAAGTTAAATTAACAAATAAAGATCATCTCTGTAAAAAATTGTTTGGGTGTAAAATTAACTTTTCTAGATGCATGATGTTTTGAACCAATTATGTGGTTCGCATATGATGGAGTATCTCGTGAGATATTGGCTATTGAGGCTAAGTCGAGTTTATTTAGGGGTCAAGTCATCTTGGTGTAAATCCGGATTATTATTAATATATCATTGATTTTGTATCTAAATTGTGGTTTATTTGATCATCAAGACTGAGCATATGTGAGAGATTTTATACGGAAGAGGAAATCTGGACCTGAAAGTGGAATATATGCAATTGTACCTACCTATTGCAATTAAAGACACCGAATGGATGTGGTGCAATTAAATCTGTTACTTACTCCAGGTAACTTGAATATTCCAGTTACTGACCACTAGTAACTCAGTTCCAGACCTCTAATAACCATCAATAAATCAGTTGCTAAAGCTTAGTAACTCGAATATTTCAATTACTGCCCCTAGTAACTCAGTTTCTAACCTCTAATAACCACCAATAAATCTGCTACTAACACTCAGTTATTCATATATTCCAATTACTAACCCCCAGTAACTGAGTTTCTAGCCCTTAATAACCATCGATAACTTGGTTACTGACACCCAGTAACTCAGACATACCAATTACTAACACCTAGTAACTCAGACATACCAATTACTAACACCGAGTAACTCAGATATACCAAATACTGACTCCTAGTAACTCGGATCCTGACCCTCAGTAGCTCAAGTTTTTTTTCATCATTGATACTAATAATTGCTATGTCACTGTTAACTAAGAATACAAAACTCAATAGCACAAGTCTAGATCAAAGAACACAAAGAAGTTCAATTTGTACAAGCCAAGTAACATTGCATTTATAGGTGCTTTATGATAGAAAATTGTCAGTGAACAGACCGTGGCATCAAAGTATGTTCGTGGTTATGAATTATAAAGGGTACATAAGCAGAAAAGTCTCCTTTTCAAACAGCCAGAAAAAACTAAAGGACTTGAAATACTGCTTGGATATCTAAATTAATACAGGAACATAAAGTTATATGCTCCCTACAATCATGAAGCTGGGAAGGCCTTTACCTGCAGAAAATAAGGAATGAGATACCAAGATTTTTGAAAACAATGAATAATGTACAGGCTTATACCACTGCAAAACTATTGAAATTATACAGATAAACAAATACACACATAAAAAGCAAATAATACCACAAATGATGAAGCTGTCGAGATTCAACATTCTCCAAGTTGGCACCAAGAGAGCAAATTGTTGTTGCCATCAGGTCACAACCGCGTAAAGCAGAAATAAACTCCTAGAGCTATTGTTTGGCAGTGTCCTCGTATAAAACCACTTTGTTAGCATTCCTTCCACTAGCTTTACTGCATTCCATCATATTCGATTCAGAAAACATTATTCTGAACCATCAGTACAGTATCGACAAGCATAAATTACTATAGTTGTAATTTGATATTAAAACCAACTGGCTGTTTCCAGCGTTACCTGCTAACAAAGACTCGTGCAGCAAACATTCCATATCTGGAATCATAGCCATTGTTTTTGAAAGTCAAGTGCATGAGGAAGGTTGATTCCCTGCAAAGAAGCAAGTACTACAAATCATATGACAACGAAGGCCAAAAGGCATGGTGTCGTCCTCATCGGGCCTCCTCACCGATGCCAAAAGAGCCCTCTAGCATTGCAACCATCTCGGAGTCACATGCTTCGTCGGGTACTCCAGATCGGGAAAACCTGAAGAAGATAGAGGCTCAAGCACGATTGTTCTAGAGGCGACTGCTACTCCATGTCGATCCTCTTCCATACGAAGTATTGGCGGTGGAATTGAAGAGATGTTTTAACTTTTTATTCGGTTAATAGCCCATTTAAATAAATTTCTAGTTTATCAATATAAGCGGGAGATGTTCTAACTTTTTATTCGGCAAATAGAAGTCACAAGTGATCCACCGAGCCAGTAACCTCCGTAAGTGATCACATGTATCGAAATGCAGGAAAGCTGCTCGATCGATCTAAGTTCTTAGGTTGAGTTTGGGAGAGCTTATAAGCTCTTTTGCTTTTAAGCATCAAAGGTTTTGGTGTTTGGTAAGTCCAAAAATAAGTTACTTTTTAAAAAAGTATAAAGTGTTTTGAGGGAAAAATGAGAAGCTGTAAAAATCCACCTTCTGCTTATAAGCTAAAAGTCAGCTTATATCTTATAAGTCTAGCTGCATCAAACCCACCCTTAATATCACTAGGGGTGGGAATTTGGACCCGAAATCCCGATCCCGAACCCGTCCATCCCGTACCGATACTGAACGGGACGGGACAGAAATTTCAGATACGACGTCCCGATACCGAACCCGATCCCGAATTTCTTAAATGGGCCGGGATCGGTATAGGCTCTATCCGTCCCGAATTTTTTGTTCCGAACCAAACTCACCATTAAGGGGTCCAAATTCCCACCCCTAAACCACACTCCCCGTTCTCAAAGAAAACCATCGCTCTATCTCTTCTTCCCTTCTAAAAGATCGGTTATCACTTATCACTGATCATCAACTCAGAGTCGTGGATCAAGTTTTGTTTCTTTCTCTACTGCAAGCTTCATCGCCGATCCCGACCATCAACCCAACACTGATCTCCTTCGACAGGTTCCGAACCCAGTTCTCTCTAGTTCCTTATTTCTTTTCATCTTCCCATCCCTCTCTCAAGCCAGTAGTGTGTCTGGGTATGAGACATTTTGATTCAAAATGTGCTTTGCCAGCTTTGGTATGGGTACGACGAATTTGATTCGAATGACAAAATGTTTGATTCTATCTTTCTTTGGGTGGGTTCATTAGCAATCTGCAAGAAGATTTTGTGTTATGATGAGTTTGCTGTGAAAGAGAAGGAGAGGGGGAGAGAACGAAAGAGATACAATAAAAAATTGAAAGACAGTTCTCGCCGGGACTGTCCGCGATACCCAACCTTCAAAACCAGAAACCAGAAAACCAGAAAGTCAGAAACGAAGAAACCCCAAGCCGAGCCTCCTCTCCTCTTCTGTCCCGATTGGTCCCGAACCCGTCCTGAACTATTCGGTATAGGGACGGTTCGGTCCCAAATCTCAAAAACACCAATCCCGTCCCGTACCGATCCCGAAAAAAAAATCGGGATCGGTTTCGGGATGGGGTGAATCCCGAACCGTCTCATCCCGATCCCATCCCTAAATATCACTGCATATATGGAAAAAGTTAGAACATCTCCCCTGTCGATGGTATATTTGTTAAAAGTTGTGTAGGTGGGAAGGAGAATATGTTTTTATTTAAATGGGTAATTAAACCTTATAATTTATACCAAACAATCATTTATATTTTTTATTATCGATTGATATAATCATCAAACTGATACCGGAGGGGGAGTGGAAGCATTTGGGAAGTTCTTTCACAAACCTAGTATGAAACCACAAATGACAAAAATGGACAAACCCTTGCGTTGGCTATTTATTTTACCCTATTACTATAAAGAATTGAATGAATCGTTAGGATTCAATATAATCATCTAATCTTTTGAAGCCTTAACAAGTTTTAATTCGTTTTTTTAGTTAGTTTTAATTCGTTTATCAAACAACTCATTCATAATATAATATGATCAGTGGTCAGAACTCAGAAACATTTATGTTTCATTTTAGTTTTGGCTTTACTGAGGATCAGTCCAATGTTCCAAATTTCAGTTTTGGGCTCCCAATATACGTGTTATATATAGGACGGCAAAAAGGAGACTTCAAGTTTAGAGAAACTGAGAAACTCAAATAATTTGCAGAAACTTCTCTTCTAACCCAGAAAAGTATTCAGGTAAAATAATGGATATGAACAATAAATTTTGATTTCAATTTGAATAGATTGAGACATGGATTAGACTGCAACCACCAAAGTTTAGTGAGAATCTTTGGATGATGACAACCAAGATGAAAGCTAAACAAACTAAGTTGCAGAAAGAAACCTAGAACAAAGTTTGTTGTTTTTTTTAAAGGCCGAACGTCTTTGTATCCGGTATAGTAGGAAATCATATATACACGACTTACCCAATAAGGGTCACGCAAAGTCATGCAGGTTACCAAAGTTTGTTGGTGAAGAGAGAAGAAACATGAAGGATAAATGGCAGTCATTTTGGATATATATGAGGGTACTCTTGGTATTCTAGATTTTCATTTAACTTGTCGTTTTCCCCGTTTTTGCATAACCGAGTTTCGATAAAGCATCTCAAGAGCTGCTTCTAAAAATCCGTGTTTATTGATCTCAAAATTAATTATAACGAGTTTTTTGTGTTTTACCAAACACTAAATTTCTGTAAAAAGTTAAAAATAAGTAATTTTTGTCACTTTTAGCAATACCAAACACAGGCTTATTCACGTTATTCCTCAACTTTTTTCTCTCTTGCTCTCGTCTTTCTCTATAGCCATCTAAGGTTAGGGTTTCTCATCCAGAGAAAAAGGTATGCGGTACTCTCTCTTTTGGCTGCTTCAATCGTTGCGATGATTACTAACTTTGCCTCCAAGCTCTTTCTTAGCCAAGAAGAGGAACCGGTTGATCTCGGTAATCTTTGGTGTCCGACCAAAGACTTTGTCGCACATATGTGGTTTTTGATTCATTCTGGAGTGCGGCTCTATCGATGTGGAGGTTAACCACACTGGTGGAAGTTCAAGCTCGTGGAGATTGGTTCTTATTCACTTTCACCAACGAACGTGATGTGAATCGAGTAAAGAAATGAGGACCTTGAGGGTTTTCAAAGTGCCATGATCTTGCTCAATGATTACGAGGGTTTCTCGGATATCATGGTTGTTCCCCTTGATTTTATCTGGCTCTGGGTTGTGATACAGAACCTTCCACCAGGGTTGATGATGGCGGCGACGGCGCATCTGGTGGGCGAGACTATTGGACCGGTTATGATGGTTGATAATGTGGCTATTCGATGCGGGGAAGCTAGGGTTCGACTGCGCCTTCCCCTACACAATTCGGTTAGAATGGAACTGTGGCTTAGGGTTTCACCCTTGGATGTGATTACAGTAACTTTCAACTTTCAAGTATGAGAGGCTTTGGGGGCATTGTAGGGTATGCATGAGGATCAACCATGGAGGTCTCATATGCCCTCAGGCTTCGGTGACAGAGGCATTGGCGTAGAAGCCCTAACCACTATCGTGAATCTAGCTGATCCTCCAATGGTGTTTCGGGCAAACACTCAGGTGCGTATCAATCATCCTTTACTCCCTAATCTCGTTTCCTCTTCTCTAAGGAGACGAGATCAGTGACTATTCGAGAGGTCCCAGAATTCCCTTCGTCGGTCAAGATCACCGAAGCTAGACACTCAATGGAAGATGACAATAATGAGGATAGGAAGAGGGCTCACAATGTCCTTGCTGTGGTGCCTTTCCAGTTGGAGCTTGAAGACCTAGGGTTTGTGGTCGGTACTGATGGTGCGCTCGGGATCTTGAAGAGCTCACCCAAGGAGAGAGGTAGACCGAGGGGAAGCAAGAACAAAAAGAAGGTGGCAGATGATGGAAGCTCGAATTCCATGGCACTAGGGCAGAGTACTAGATCGACATTGGAAGGTAGTGGGAAGTGATTCACATGCAGCACCATTAAGATCCATATACAAGCTAACAAGGAACACCTTCAATTTGACGGAAAGATATACCGCTGGGTCTTAGGCCCCATGTCTTGTTGTTAAGCACTTTGAGTAGTTTGTATAGGTTATTTGATTTCTAGTTAGTATGTCTATCCTTTTAATTGGACCAAATTTTCAGGTTAGGATTTCTCTTTCAGTTTTGCTTCTGTAATCGAATAATAAATTTGTACTTGTAACGGAGCTTGCTTATGTCTAACCTAGCAATAGTTGGTCGCATGACATTTACGGCCTTTAAAATATATCTATAAATTAAAAAAACGCAGGCTTAGTCATATGTCAAAGACCAACATTTTAGTTAGAGTGCTTATTGTACGAAACTCATCGAGCAACATGAAGGCATTGGTGTTAGTCATGAAGATGAAGCCAATGCACTTGGTTCGAAACATGGAGCATAAAACAAAACCTAGGGGCCAGGGTCTGATATTCAAACCCCTTTCACCTATTCCGTAAATTAGGCATTGAATTTTGAGCACCAAGAAAACTCAATTGACCTATTTGGATAAATAAAAAATTCCCGTAATTGGCTACATAAAAATCGTTAATAATCTACTATAACTGGAATAATTTTCTTAATAAAACAAAAACTACATTCTAAATTAATAGTCACAAAGACCAATAAACTCCGATAAAAAAAAGCTCCATATCCAATGCTTTGCTAGTGACAAAAATCACACTGACCAAGGTCAAATTCCAAAAGCCTAGATTGCTCAGATTAAGAAAGATTAGACTAGAGGGGAAACTATCGGGCATGAGAATTCTCAGCTAGGTCAGTTTTTCAAACATGCCCTGTGTTTTTGGGCTCCAGCTTCATCATCATCATCATCATCATCATCATCATCATCATTTGATAAATCATAACCCTACTGGTAGAAGAAGCTCTCTTTCACTATACAGTTATGCCCGTGACCCCATAAACCCTAACCTGTCCATATCTTGTGTTAAAGTTTCCTGAACACATTGTCTCAAAAGTTAAAAACCAAAAGGATTAATCAACCTGAATAATTCGTAACATTGTACTTCCATCACATGAAATAGAAGTTTTTCAATTGTTGATACTGGTTTTATTTACTTGTTAGAAGTGAAGGTGAATACAATTTCATAAGGTAAACAAGTATCAACCTGAATAATTCGTAACATTGTACTTCCATCACATGAAATAGAAGTTTTTCAATTGTTGATACTGGTTTTATTTACTTGTTAGAAGTGAAGGTGAATACAATTTCATAAGGTAAACAAGTATCAATCGTTAACGTTCGTATGCGTCTATAGAATTAATCGTAGCATAGAGACGGTATTGACCTGATGATGGTGGTGTAGCGTAACCAAGCTCTCTCATGATGTTATTGACGATGTCGGGTTTCCAGATCGTTGTCCTTCCAAGCCTCTTTGGAATGATAATGATTTGGTGGGCTCTGTTTCTACAGTGGTTGCTTCAGAAGTTGGCAGATGCGATAACGGGTCTACTGCAATCCATCTTATTCCAAGATGTGTCCGCTTCGAGAGACTGATTTCACCTCCCAAACTTAATCCGAATGAGGTAAGGAGATGGGCCTAGGTATGCATTTCCTTCGTTTCAAACTTCTTTGAGAATCGTTTATGTTCTTCGTTTCTTATTTGTGATAAGATGGTTTTGTTTTTTATACTCCTATACTGGGTTCGATGTCATTCTGTTGGTCCTAGGAAATATGAGTATTCAGTTCATTATGATTGGTATCCTCTTGTTCAATTGGGTGAACTTGAGTTGATTTACTTTCCTACTGGTATTCTAAAGGCTCGCAATGGTGGAATAGCTATTGGTGCCTCTAATTTTTGTTTGATTGTGATCTTTGAACCCACAAGTCTTAGGATGAAGACTATAAAGCTACTGTTTATTATGAGTGAGGCTACCAGAATCAACTTTGGGTTTGGCCCCTTACTAGATATTAATCTCAATCAATGAAGATTCTTACTTGGAATAGCCGGGGAAGTTCCTGGCCTGGTTTTTTGGCTCAATTGAATTTCTATGCCCCAAGTTTAGATATTGATGTCATGTGCATCTTAGATACTAGAGCTTCAAGTGATATAGTTAGTAAGACTGGTACACTTCCTTTTGACTCTCATTGTGCTACTACTGCACAAGGTCAATGTGGCGGCCTCTTGTTATTATGGAAATCTAGAATGGTACAGGTTGATGTTATTGTGCCGCATAACCGGTTTATTCATTGTATGATCACAGAAACTGCAACTAACAATTCTTGGTATTCCACTTTCATTTATGCCTATCCTAAAAAAGATTTTCAAGCTACCTTGTGGGGTGAAATCTTGGATTTGAAGCCAAGAAATGATGAACCTTGGCTCATTATGGGTGATTTCAACATCATTGTTGATGTTAATGAAAAGCTTGGGGGAACCAAGCATTTACCAATTTCATGTTAAATTTTTTGAGTTTTCTGAACAATGTAAACCTTACTTCTCTTAACGCAATTGGTGTTCCTTTTACTTGGACAAATAAACATAAGGATAATACTCTCATTTACGAGAGATTGGATAGAGCTTGTGTGAATGCCAAGTTCTTGAATCAATTCCCAAATGTAACTTGAGAATTTTCTCTATGGTCCTCTCTTGTTCATCATGATCTTTCAACTTCTTTTGGTTCTGCTGGCAGCAGCACAATTTTAGCTGCAACATTCAACTTTGGGGACCTTTCAATCTTTGGCTTTCTTTAAATGTTGCATGAGCTTAAGGCAGCGATTAGTCAATTCCCTTCTCTTTCCTTCAATTTTTAGATCACTGATGCTTTGATTAATCAGCATTTTCTGTGGAATTACAACCCAGCATGAGTTGGTTTCTTTTCTCGCCCAATCGACATGAATTGGGTTCTTAATTTAAGGATTTCTCATTTGTTTGCATGAGGGTAAGGAGAAATTTAAGGATTAGGTTGATAGCTAATTCAATTCAAACCCAGATAAGCTTGAATTATATTAATTCTTTTATCTAGCAATAGACTTCTTGTAATCGATTTGGAAAGGGAAAAGGAAGATGATATAATCACGTTTGAGAGGAAAGAAATAATTCGATCAAGATTCATGAATTTACCACAACCCATATCAGATAAAATTCATGGCATGTCTCAATGGAGATTCAATGGTCATCTTCATTTCTAAGAACAGATATTTTCTTCAAGTGAAAGTGAAGGAGGAAGATAAAAGTTATTTTTTGGATGTGAAGAGAAGAGACAGAATTGTCGATGAAATGTGATTTGGTTGGTTAAGTTGTTTAAGCAACAACTTTAAAGTCACAAATTCAAACCTCACTAGATATATGTAAAGTGTGAATTATTAATAAAACAAGAAAATTTTTTAATAATAGTACATGAATTAAGACTCACTGAGAATTTCAGTACACCAAATTTTGAAACATAACTTTAATACATCCTATTTTAAATTCGACTTAATATGCATACACGTTACGCTAGTAGGTAACATGTCATTATGCATATAATAAAGAGCAGAGTAGACATTTTCTCCTTTGTGATTGTGGCAACCTTCATAATTTTTAGGATTTTAGGCATCCGAGTTACACCACCGCCATAGGAACTAGGAGGATATGCATCCTCTTATGCAACCATCCAGCTCGGCGAGATCACAGCCGACTGGTCCGATCCCGATAAGTCTGTACTCGGGTCATCAAGTATCAGATCTAATTGTGAATTCTCGATTATCAATTTGGAATAATTATATCTGTCTCTCTAAACCTTACTCACCCACTCTGCTATCTCAAATCTTGAGGGAGATGATCTGAGTCTCTACCTCAAGGACCCGTTCTCACCTGCTCTGCCATCCCAAACCTTGTGCGATTCCAATTTGGTGGATACAAGGAGAGCAATGCTGATTGAGGCCAATTAGTTTCTGGTTTTGCAAATTGCAAGAGATTGATAAAGATGAATATGAGTTTAGTGAGTATAGATTGCTCGGGGTACTGAGGTACTTGTGTTGTAAAAGCTCAAAGAAAGGGTTTTGTATATGGTGCAATATGATATTGGAACGATGAAAATATATGACTATAGATGACAAGAAATTTCATTAATTGAGCTAATTAAAGGTTTATTCTTTAGTGTTTTCGTTGGTAAAAGAACAGAGAGAGAGAGCTGACTGGGAGTTGAAAATTGAAGTGACCAAATTACTTTCTTAATTATGATCGGACTAACGGTGTCAATAACAGTGTGTATGTATATTAGGTCGAATTTAAAACATGATGTATTGAAGTTTATATTTTGAAACTTACTGTATTGAAATTGTAACTCTTACTTCGTGTCCTGTTACTGAAATTTTCTCATAAAACAAATAAAAAATAAAAAGAGAAGAGATAGAAGCTGACGACGGAAAGTTAATTAAATTTCTTTTTAGCGATTTCTCTAGATGGATTGTATCATTGACCCACCATTTCCACTTAATGAAGTTTCTTTTTTCTGCTGAAGTAGCTATTCGGTTTCTGTTAAGTCTAAGCTATATTCATAGGTGAATGAGTTGTCCACCTAATGCCAACTATCATGAGAAGGTAACCTTTCAATGATTTGGTGATATTTTTGTTTTTGAATAACGGATTAATGCGGCTACCTTTAAGTATCTATTAATGAAACTGTTGAATACAAAGAAGGATATTGAGCCTAAACCCATGATTATAAAGACCTGAAATAATATCAGAGACCTCTACAATACTCATGTACTCAAACATGCACTAATTAGCAAAGAGTACTACTCTAATGACGACTCTATTTGCTTTGATATAACAGTGACATCCTGGAAAGCACAATAGATATGCAACACGCTTATACATCATAATATTCAATTGTACAACACCTTCTCAGCTATGTTACCGCCGAAAAATTAATCCGACGACACTCAGCTTCACTCTGCCACTAGATGACAACGACCATTTGACGAAACACGGAACTCGCCGCCTACCTAGAGCAGACAACGCACTAAAAGTGCACACACAGACACGAAGCCCGACTAGCCCTACACCACTAGTGTAGGTACTTATTGCTCGCATAAAGTGAAACCTAACAACATAACAAAAGTTAAACATAACTGAAAATAAAATAATACCTAGGGCTAGGCCTAACAGAAGGGCCTAGACCCAAACCTTATTTAAGGGAAGAAGAAAGTCAAAGCCCGCCAAACAGTTCTGGCCTAACCCAACTTCTGCCTCCTCTCCATTTTCATCGGAACGCTACACCAACAGCCGCTCCTAAAAAACCACCTTTTCCCTTACTAGAATCCACGAAGCACAACTCAGATCAGATCAACCCGATCTGATCTAAGCCACGCCGCTACAGATTCGACTCCACCATACCAACAACACCCCCATAACTTAGATCCATGTCGACGACTAGCCCAGCAAGACACTGAACAAAACCCAACGTCCAACTTGAGCTTCCTCCTATTGATCGCCAGTACGGTCTCCTCGACCAACAAAATTAAGGGAACATCGCCTTGCACTTGACTACACAAATTGATTTGGTGATATTATTCTTAAATTTGCAGTTTCAAATTTCATGTATATACTAAACATAAAAAACATATTCCAATTAGAGAAATCGCTTTGTAAGAGTGTAATGCACATACTAATCAAGAACATTGTCGTGTCTCACTTTCTTTTTGATAGTCATCGTTCGCTAAATTCAACAAAATGTCAGTTTTAAGAATTACAATCGATAATTTATATTTGTATAAGGGAATGATTGACTTGGATACATGAAAAATAGGTAACTATATTTCTCTTTTATACAATTAACTAAGAACTAAACATATATATGATCATCAACTGATTTTGACAAACTTTATTCAACAAAATCAAATTAAAAATTGAACAAAATCTCAAACAATAGTATCATACACACAGACGAAAGTGAAATAAATAACTAAAAAGATGTCATTCAATGTCGATTTTCTGATTTTATGCCCTCCGCTACTAAAGTTGCAAAATATCTAAGTGATCGAGTTGATAAAAGGACGTGGAACCCCTACTCATTTTTGAATTAGGACGACCTTAATTGCAATTTAAATATCATATTGTTCTTAGTGGCGCCAACTAAAAGGAATATATATATATATATATATATATATATATATTTTAACGAAAACTTCTATTCATACCTCTCAATTTGCTACTTAGACTTTCTCAATTTTTTTGCATAATTTGAAACTCTATTTTACCCCTATATAAAATAGAAAGAGGAAATGGGGGTGACGTGGTTTCCTATTCAAATCTTAGTTTGGAAGAAACTTCTTTATTCAACATGATATGGATGATTTGACGACTAAAGAAGGATTCACAACTTACAGTTTAGAACACAAGTTTGATGAAAACTTGAACTTGCAAGTGATTCATAGCCAAAACCCGAAAAAGCATGGAACTGAACTTCAACTATTGCAATTACCTTAGCTAAAACAATTATCAAAGATTGAGTGGACAAAGAATGTTATCGAAATCTCTTTTTCGTTAATGTACATTTACTGCATAAAAGACCAGGAATTGAATTCCAACTTCGATTATACCAAGCAGTTTCAAATTTGCCTGTGGAATAACAAATGTTACTATGGCACTCCTATAAAAATTCTTTTCGTTGGGCAACACCCAATCACACCTCCCTGAATAATTATCGTCTTCGATCAAGTTAGATTAATAATCATGAAGTATAAATAGTCTGTAAAACAGAGAACTGTGTAGAAGAAAAAAAGAAGAGGGTTTGTAACCAAAAAAAGAGGGTATAATTGGAAGATTTTGACAAAAAAGAGAAAAGAATGTTGAAGTAGCGAATTAAGGTGTACATAGAACCTCCCTATTTTAACACGAACCCAACAAAAAAGAGTCAATAACCTATCAAAATTTGAACCTCAAGCATAAAAGCTTACACAAAAGAGTAAAACCGAAGGGACTATAAGGACCGAACTTGGCTCTTTTTTCTTAACCGCTCCATCTTACCCCTTGTAGTCACTCTCTCTCATGCACACCAAAATCCTTGCGACCCCAATTTAGCTTCGATCTTCTTCTTCATCTCCATTCTCTGGTCACCTCCATTTTTTCCTTCCTTGGTTGGAAAAAATGGGACAACATTCTGAGTACAAATCGCAGTTGGTGACAGAGGTTTGCTCCATTTCGAAATTCTCCACTGCCTGTTCTCATAGGCACTGCACCACCCCTTCTCGATCTTCATCACCTTTCGTCGATTGGTATCGTCTTCTTGGGGTAAGTTTCTTCATATTCAAAACGTCAAATCCGTTCTTGGTTTTTTTGCTTTGCTTTCTTTCTTTCTTTCTTTAAATGTTGGTATATACGTTTCTATAGGTGGAAGAAACAGCTGGGATCGATGTTATAAGGAAGAGATACCATGAACTTGGTACGTTTATTATTGGCATTTGCACAAACATACCAAAGTTGTGAAATTTTCTTGGTTTGGTAATGTGATGGCTTTTCTTTTGCAGCTTTACAACTTCACCCAGATAAGAACAAGCATGCCAAGGCTGAAGCTGCCTTCAAACTTGTCTCTGAGGTTAGAATTGCTTTCTCTTCCAAATTTTACCTTTTTAAATTTCTTGATTTGGGGAGGAGTTGACAAGAGAATCCAATGAGTTCACAACCCATTAAAACCCAGTTGCCCCAAACATGTACAAGACAAAATTTATTTTTGTTTTGACAGTATTTATGCCTCACCTTTTTTTTGGTTACAATTTATGCCTCACCTTAATTTGGTGAGACCCTTCAATTCTTTCTGACAAAATGGGCCATTTAGCTTCTTGATGTGTTAGGGCATTCAATTGCATTGTACTCGCATTGGGATTTAACATTTATATTGAAATAATGGTTTCGGCTTTGGTGATTATATTATTGCAGGCATATTCATGTCTCTCTGATGATGAAAATAGAAGAGCTTTTGACTTGGAGAGATGGAGCAAGTTCTGCTTGGAGTGTGGTACAATCCCCTACACAACCTACAAGGCTCCCAGCAATGGCAATGCTTCAGAACACAGGGCTTGGAATCCCACAAGCCGTTCGAGGTCTTGTAAAGTTATCAAGGGTCTGAAAGATATCAGAAATCGGTTTAGAGAAGAGGCTAGAGTGATCGAAAACTGTCTGAGGGTTAATAATGCAGCATCAAGAAATGAAACCTCACTTATTAGTCCATCTTCTCCTGTGTTTCAGAGCTATTATAATCCTAGGTCAAGCAGGGAAACCCCTGTATTCAACCCATCTGATCATGTGGTTCAAGGATATCCCCATCTCAGGACTCGAATCTACGACAAAGATAATTCTCAGAGCTTTTGGTGCTTGAGAACAGGGCATCACATGTTGAATTGTGAACAAGGAAGGGATAGTAGGGCTACTTACGATTCACCAGTTTTTGAGGTCAGATCAGATAGCGGAATTTCAAAGAGTAGATCTACTTGTGTTCGTTCATAGCCTTCTAGGAAATAGATTGTTTTATTCATCAAAAGGTAATGAAGAATTCGTTTCTTTGGAGAATAAGTTGTTTTTGGACAAATCTTCTTGCACTACTATGATAATTGCCTTCAATTTAGTTGGTATCTGGTAACACCACATTGATTGCAAAGTGTCATGGCCTGGCTTCCAAAACATCCAAAATCCTGGATTTCCTTAAAAAGATTTGACAAAAGGAAACGGGTAAAAGTAAAACAACTAATTATGAATAAGCATCACAAATGCATATTATCTTGTTAATCAAAATCACATTTTATAACAGATTGTGACCGTACCATCCACAATGTATAGTTATAGAATGTCAGTACAAAAATACCCGTCGTACACAAAACAGATCTTTCCTTAAACTCAACTGAAAAACTTGGTCAGATGGAGAATTGGTGTTGCATTATTATTTCCCTGGTCACCACCATGCAATTACAGGTCCCGGATGCAATGTCTAATCTTTAGTTCCAATCGCTGCTGGTGCCTCGGGGACTTTCAGAGTACCAGCATCTATCAATGGCTGCAATTCCTTCTTTGCCAGCTTATTTACAGTAGAGTCTGAAGAGGCTAAGTATGCAGAAACTACCCTACAGCTGCATTGCAGAATAGAAAACTAAGAAAAAAGAGTTGCACATACTTTTGGATAGAATTAAGAACTAGGAAGATGAGAAACCTTACCTGTGACCTTGGCTCCACAATTCACATTTCCCTTTCAGCGCCTTATTCCACAAAGTGGTAGCGAATGCAGGGCAATCCAAGATTAGTCTTCTAATGGTCCGACTAGAATGAAAATTTTCAAGGAGGTGTTCTTTTGATTCTTCGGATTTAGGCTCTGCAACAAGAGTTGCTATAGCATCATATAGTTCCTTTAACTTGTCATCCAAAGTTGGGTGGAGGATTCTGTCAGCACCCCCAGTTGCTACCTGCATGCATTCAAAGGTAAGATCTATCAAATCTTTTTGAAACATTTCCAATGTCATGGGTCATTTGGGAAAAATCTAGTTTTGTTTTTTTTTTCACAGTAAAACAGAATAAATAAAATGAGTACCTCATATACGATTTCTTTGCCAAAGTTTGATCTAAGCAACTCCCCTGCGCTTGCAATGCATACATCAACTAGACTCTGCAAGCCATACCATCATCAAAGAACATTCTTACCGTAGAAATGTTGAGCTGAATTAGAAATCAAATTCTTTATGATATTGTGATTTAATTGAAACTAATTTGATGATAAAACAGCAAACCTCAGCAAGCCCACTCTTGACTAACAATTCTTGCCTTCGAACCGAAGGATCCTTTTTTCCACCATCAACTAATTTGGTACTCTCATCAGGATTAATAATTTCAGTTTCCTTCCCTTCAGAAGGGATGACTGACTCAGCCTATGACGAGAAATAATAGAGTAAGTACCATGCAAATCAATTACTGGCTTAACGTAATGCTATATTCTACAGTAGTTATATAAGATTTACCTTGTTGGATAAAGAAGGGATAGATAAACTGAGAGAAGCCAGATCATAGGGAGTCAAATAGCGTGAACAGTTTGGATGAAGTAGCTGTAGTAAAGGACGCCTTCCATCCTGAAATATACAAATGGTAAACAAAATCTCTTAGGAATGTAGCTAGTAAGAGCAAGGTGGAATCAGATCACTGCAGATGTGGACTTGTGGTCAATGAGCATATGTGAACAATAACTTATAAACGAGATAAGGTCAGTCATTCAATAATTTATTTTCTTCCAAGGGAAGTGGTATGAGAATATAGATGATCCTATGGAGGTATTGCAGTAGTCAGCATACATCTCACGAACATAACATAGTAAAAGAAATACGATTTAAATGTTTAATTTATCAGATAAAATCAAAGCGGCAGGAAGGACACAAACCTTATCGATAACAAGTTCTTTTAAATGCTCTTGAAGCTCATTAATGACAACCTGTAATGAGGAGTATATCTTTTGTAAAGTCAACATAATTTGATAAACTATGCCCACAAAGCAACTAATATTGCATGAAGAACAAACCTTTGTAATAAGCTTTGTGTCATCAACAACTGAAACAAGAGAGACAAGCACCTGCAAAGTATAACAATAACTTATATCATGTATGCAAATAATAAAGTAAGCTCACTGTCATGCGTGCACATAACTGAACAAACTAAAACAAAAAGGAAGAAGCATGGAACTAAAAATGTATAGTACTTCTTATACTACCAATAAAGTAATGAAAGCAAAGAATCCCAAATGCTTACCATACTTCCACATTGATCAATAGCTATTTTATGTATTTGGCCTTTCATTCCTTTGAGTATCTTCTTTCTTTCCTAAAAGACAACAAAAGATGGTGGAAGCCATTAGCCAAACTAAGTGCATATTTACTAACTACAAATAAATGTTCACTCGGAACTGATCAAATACAGAAGAAAGTTCAAAAAAAAACCTTGGCACTGCCATGCTTGACACAAAGCATCCCAACCCTAGATCCATCCCTTGTATGAATCATTCGGACAAGAAGAGGACCTGACAACTGTTTAATGACATCTGCAGCAGAGAACTTTCGAAACAAAACAAAATATTTTGATATTCAGAAGAACACTAGAATGACAAGCAAAACCATATACAATAACCAAAGATTTACTTCAAAAAAGATTGTTCATAAAATAATAAAGTGCATGTAATTTCTCAAACATACCTCTTCAGCTATGGTGAAGTACTCTATCAACACCTTATGTAATATAGAGTGGTCAACTATTCCTTTCTCTAAAATTGGTTGGATCATCGAAGTCATATGCTTCAGGACTGAAGATTTTTGCAGATCTAACTTTGCTATTATATCTACTAACCTGAAATTTGATCACTGATCAGGAGACAGCCCAACTTTAAGATATATCATAGGTGGTTCTTTTAGGAGTTCAACTAGAAACATAAAGAGTACAATGAGAACATTTCAATACTACTCGCACTGTTAAATTATTGGATATGATTCCTTACCTCCCCTCTTTCTTCACGACCAAGTCCTTAAACAACTGTAGTTCGGTAGAATATAATTCCACCAAAAGTTCTTGCTTTTGAGTTGCATTTCCCAATTGGTATGCATGCTCTACAACTGTAACAGGATTTACAGAAAAATAAAATTATGATCCTCCTGAGAGTACGAGTGGGAACAAATATTTGGCTAGGTATTGGTGACATTTATCTCCAAGTACCACAAATAACCTCCATACCTACAGATCCAACCATGTGACGCAGAAGGGATGCAACATGTCCATGGAGTGACGAGATAAACTCCGCAAGCTGCTGTTTGGAGGCTAGCAATCGGACCACAGAAAGTAACTTACTAATCAATTAGAAAATAAAAATTCAATATGTACAACAAGAATCTTCTATACCGTCATTTCCAAGTTTAAACATACCGTTGTCCAACATCTTTTTCACCAGATGAACACCATATGCACTGCGTGCAAGGGTAAGAAAATGTGGCTTAAGCTCCTCAAATACTGCATCTTTTTCTGCTTTTCTCATTTTTGCATCCCCTTCTGCTTTTTTCTTCTTTGCATCCCTTTCTGCTTTAGAGCAATACTTAACACAAGTCTGAGAAAAGAAAAAAACCATGTAAATACAGGCTACTGCTCAGAGGATTAGGTTTTGGAAACACTGAGAGATGAAGCTAAGAAATCACCTGCAGAACACGGGATGAAACATGGGAGCTAGCAATTTCAGGAATTTTCCCCTTCATTTTTTGAAATGCTTCGCTCATCAATCTTCAAAGGCCATCAACAGGAAAATCAGATAAAACAACATAACAAACATATAACTCATACAACAAATAACTGCACTATAATTTCTCAAATGCTTACTTATATCTATCTTCCTTGGAAATATCTCGACTCCTCATCTTCTCCCACAGATGTGCAAGCTCCTATTGAAAACAGGGGTAAAAAACAACTTTAGCCCATCACCATAAGTCCAAAACCCTCTCCCTTCAAGCATTTCAAACAGGATCTATTCATAGTTGTATTTGCAGACATGAGTTAACAAATATAAGTTTAAACAATGCTTGAAGTCAGTCACTAATTTCTCAATTGGGGTTTATCTGCTGAAACTAAACAACAAATCCTCAGTTGGGGTTTATCTGCAGAAACTAAACAACATAAATCCTAGTCCTACTGTTATATCCATTTTCATTTCAACAATTTCCAGAATGAAATGCTTATACATATCAAACACACATTCATAATCACAAGAACCAAATTCAAACACTCACATGCTCTAAATTATAGTAAGGCTTTCGCTTCTTCTTCCTAGCTTCAGCAAGCTCCTGCCAAAAAAACCCAACAAAACCCACAAGTCAAAATCGTTCATTTACAACAACCCATCAAAAACCCAGAACCAAATTTCATCACACACCCACCTTAGCACGGACGCGAAGCTCTTTCTTCGACAACGACGTCGTTTTCTCGGCGTCGGGATTGGGACGCTTGAAGGGTTTAGAGGAGTCATTGTTTCGAGGGTTGGTGGGTTTTGAGCCGGCGAGTCTGGGTTTCTTCGAAGTGGAGCTACGGTAGGTCTCCGTCTTGGTGCCGCCGGGAACTTGCTTCCTCTTCTTGAGTCTGGAGTCGTTGTCCTTGGCCGTCATTGGAGTGCAGTAGACTAGAGAGGTTTGAGTTGTTCGTCTCGTATTGCAAAGGGTTTTTTCAGGGTTTTGGGTGAGTTTCGGGTCCGGGTCGAGTTGAAAGTATGGACCAACCGCCCTGCGGCCCATCTCATAATTTTTCTCCCAATGACCACTTTATTTTTTTTTGAAATAATTTCAGTTTATTTACATGAGATATAAGACTAACATCATTTTATTTCCTGTACATTTAATTTTGAAAGTTTATCCCCTAAAGTTTCCAATTTTCATCAATCATGTTCAATTGCTGAAATTTCGATCAATTTGAACGTTAATTAAAACTTGAAAAGCGTATGTAAACTTGATATAATTTTCAGAGAGCCTTGAGCTTTTTAAGCTTCATGCGAGCCTTGAGGCGAATTTTTTAAAACATTGATAGAAAGTGAGAGATAAGGAAACAATAAGCTGTTTTAGTTAATTGTTCATGAAGAAATCCATTTGGGTATGCACTTCCATCCTGAAATTTTTAGAAAAAAAATTGTAATGGATTGAAATGAAGAAAACAAGAAATCAATTTGGATATATTAGAATTATTTCCAAATTGTTAATTACCGAGAGCAACTAAAACAAGAAATCAATATGATATATTAGGTAGATTTTATATGAAGAAATCCGTTCGAGATAACTTTACGCTTTAAGATTATCTAACTTTTGCTCAAAACCTATCTAACATGACGAAAACAGAAAATCGGTCCATTATTTTAGTTTGATTGTATTTAAAAAAAGCAAATGGAGATGCATGTCGACTCTTAGATTGTATTTTTTTTACAACTCTTAGATTATATTTTAGTCTAACTGTATCTAAAAAAATCTGATACATAGAGAATTATATATATATATATATACACACATATATTGTCTAAAAGCTCTTACTAGAAATTACGCAAACCAGAAATCAATAATATCTGAAATTCCTTGCTTCAGTCATGTCTAGAATCCAAGAACCAAATCCAAATTCCATAAATTCAAAACCGACATTTATGAAGATCACTTTCTCAATACGGGAAAATTAACCCTGGTTTCCCATTACTTCCATAAATTTACCACAAAAGATAAAAAATAAAATGATTGATATAATCGATGTCAAGTAACTGTAAGGGTCTTCAAAAAGCCTGGCCCGACCTGACATTGTCCATGTTTTATTTTAGGGCCGAGCCTTAACAATGTTTTACAAATTTTAGGGTCGGGCGTGCTTTTCAATAATATCAAAGCCCACGGGTTGCCTACTGGCCCGGGCCTCATGGGTTTTTTCGATGGGTCTAGCCAGACTCATTATATATATATATATATGTATCAAAATAAAACAAAAAAGTATGAAAAAGTTGATATAAACAAAAAAGAAAAGGCAACCTCGCATGGACGCACTTTGCATGCGTTATCCAACCGTCTGACACCGTGGGTCGTTTTCGTTGAAGATAGACAATGGTTTAAAAATGGATGACCAAGATTTCGTTTCTTTTAAAATGAAAGGTCCAGATCAATTCAATTAAAAAAACAAAATTATATATAAATATTGAATTTATAATGATTAAATTTTAAGTATGTGTATAAGTTTTAATATAATGGTTGGAGATTAAATATAAGTTAGAATAATAATATGTTTAGGTGAGTCAAATTCGTTTGAATAAGAGTTAGGATGGTTAGAGTTGTCTTTAACATCACATTTCTGGCACAGCAGATACGACTGAGAGATGCGACACGTAGGCATCAGACAAGGACACGAGGATGGGTGGACGTTACCTCATTATTCAATCCATTTCATTTTCGCAAACCCACACCACCAAACTCCAATCCCCTGCTCCCACTTCCCTCCTCCCACCTCCCTCCTCCCACTCGATCCCCTCCACGTGTCCCAAAACTCGCCCGCACCCCACCGCGTCCGCACCTTACAAATACCCCCAACTAATCTCGTCCCCTCTACGGAATGATGCGCCACTGTGCGTCTCAGTCACTCCGGTGATAACCAGGTGCGCTTATCAGCCATAAGCTATTGACTCACCTTTCGTCAGTGATAGCTTAACAGTGATAGGTGGGTGTGAAACAAAGACCCAGGAAAACGCATCGAAGAAAGTGCGAACAACTCTCTCTCTCTCTCCTTTATCTTTTTCATTTCTCGCGTGTAGTGCTTCTGTACTGTTCTCGTTGAATCCATGGGAAAAGCAAAACCCTAGAGCCTCCTCCGATTTTTAGAACCTCGCCGCCGCCTGAAACGCCGTCGTTTCGGCCGCCAATCGCGACTCGTCAACTGCCGCCGCGCGTGAGCGAGCTTCGGATTTCCTCAACCGCCGCCTCAGGGGCAAAAATGTCATCTCTGAGCAGAGAGCTCGTTTTCCTCATCCTCCAGTTCCTCGAGGAGGAGAAATTCAAGGAGGCCGTGCACAGGTCAGCCTCACATCATTTTCTTTTTATTTTCAGAATTAATTTTTGATTTTTATTTTTGTGAAATTTTGAATTTGGTTACAGGCTAGAGCAAGAGTCTGGATTCTTCTTCAACATGAAGTACTTTGAGGAGAAGGCGCTGCTGGGAGAGTGGGATGAGGTGGAGAAGTATCTCTCCGGGTTCACCAAGGTGGACGAGAATCGCTACTCCATGAAGATCTTCTTCGAGGTTAGAAAGCAGAAGTATCTCGAAGCTTTGGATAGGTAGAGGTTCTAATTCTCTCTATGATTTTATTTGTTTTTGGAACTCCTAATTTCAATTAGGGTTAGAGATGTATTGATGACCTTCTTGTTGATGATTAGTTTATCACATCCACTTTTCAATCACATTTTTTCATCTTAACCGTTCAGTTTATAAGTCTATATAAGTAGACCACTTCTACAAATTTTCAGTCAAATTGATGATATTTAAGACATCGAAATAGATCAAATCAATGGATGATCCAGATAAGCCAAACATGCGCCGTTCAAGATTATAATCGGTGAATCATATTTATGAATGCCTTAGCAATTTTCAATTTGTATGAAAATTTGTAAGGGTGATCTTCTCATATATATCTACAAACTAGACGGTCGAGATGTGAATATGTGATCGAAAATAGGGTGAAACAAAAAAGTCCTTAACTAGTCCTTAACAAGAAGGTCCTCAATAGAACCCTCCCTTTCAATTAGGAGTGTTTGTTTTACATGGAAAAAAACTTTTTATTGATTGATTTTTTGTGATTGGGGGTTTTGGAAATGAGCTCAGGCAGGACAGGGCGAAGGCCGTGGAGATACTGGTGAAGGATTTGAAGGTGTTTTCAACGTTTAATGAGGATTTGTACAAGGAAATCACACATCTGTTGACTCTTGACAACTTCAGGTACTGTATTGAATATTGGAACTGGAAGTTGGGTTGATTTGCGTGTTGGATGTGTCTTAGGTTTTGATTTCGGGGTTTAATTGTGTGCGATTTGGGGTTTTTTTGATATGATGCAGAGAAAATGAGCAGTTGTCGAAGTATGGTGATACTAAATCTGCAAGAAGCATAATGCTGGTAGAGCTGAAGAAATTGATCGAAGCGAATCCTCTGTTTCGAGAGAAGCTAGTTTTCCCCACTTTGAAGGCGTCGCGCTTGCGTACTTTGATCAATCAAAGGTATGATTGGTGTTTTGGAAATGCCTTTGTTTTTTAGTTTCTTTATTTCGGATATGATACTTTGGGTGTTTGTGAAGATTGTCAGATGTTGTTTTTCCTACATAATTGAGTATGCTGTGTAAATTCCTGAAGCAGCATTTTTTGTTTTGTGCAGTTTAAATTGGCAGCACCAGCTATGTAAGAACCCAAGGCCAAATCCTGACATTAAGACCTTATTCATGGACCACTCGTGTTCTCCTCCAAATGGAGCTCGTGCATCAACCCCAGTTACTTTTCCAGTTGCAGGTCTTACAAAGCCTTTAACTTATGCTCCTCTCGGAGCACATGGTGGAGTATGTTAATATCTTGCTTTGTACTTTTTAAGAATTTATCAATGTTGAAATAATTTTCAGTTGATGTTGAGCATTTGATATTAACATAATCTATTGTCTCATTATGTACAGCCATTCCCAGCAGCAGCCAATGCAAATTCTTTAGCAGGATGGATGTCTAGTGCTAATCCTTCCTTGTCTATGCAATCAGCTCCAGTTGCTGCCTCACCATTGCCTGTTCAACTCAGTCAAGGTCAGGTCTTCATTTCTTTAGAGCTGCCTGCAGTTAGATCATATTTATTTTTTCTACAATGGATGCACCCAAAAAGAGAACAAAATATTTTAGCATAATTGTAGAATATATATCTATATATAATATCTTTATGTTCGTCATGCGTAATGTGATATAGCTTTAGTCAAGAAGAAAAAATTAATGTTTTGAAGAAACTGAAGCAGAATTCATGTCACTCCCGAGAAAAAAATACATGTTCAGGGTATTTGCCTTTGTTTTGAAGAGATTCAAGACTGTTCTTTGCTAATCCATTCGACCTGGTCATCGAATATTATCATTCTTTTTATTTTGCTTCTTTGTAGAAGGATATTTCATTTGTCCTTGTCTAACAAGAAAGATTTAGTGCGCTGCACTCACTGGTCATTGTTTTCCTCGCATGATTAATTATTAGGTTGGAGCATGTTGTACTAGTTGTTTGAGCTGTTTTGGTAACTTGGAATACTTTTGCTTCTTAATAGTTTCTTCATTAAAGCATCCGAGAACACCATCAACTGGTCTTGGAATGATTGATTATCAAAGCTCTGATCATGAGCAATTAATGAAACGCCTGCGGACTGCACAATCTGTTGATGAGGTATTGTTAGGTCATTTCTGGATATTCATTTCTGCATTTGTCTTCTGTATCTAGATAGTTGCTTCTAATTACGGAACTTTTACTTTTGCATCTTTAGGTTAGCTATCCTCCCCAACATGCTTCGTGGTCACTAGATGACCTACCGAGAACTGTAGCTTGTACACTTCGCCAGGGATCCACTGTTATGAGCATGGATTTCCACCCTTCTCATCACACATTACTTGCAGGTAGGTTGCGTGCAACACACCAGATTGTGCCTGCAATGGATATGGATTGATAGTTGATACCTTGAACATTTAGTTTTGCTTTAATCTCTTACCTGACTAACATGTTTATTGTTTTGAGCAGTTGGCTGTAATAATGGAGAAGTTACTTTGTGGGAAGTTGGGTTGCGAGAGAGGCTGGTATCCAAGCCATTCAAAGTATGGGATATGGCTGCTTGTTCTGGGCCATTTCAGGTGAAAATCCCAGAACATAATAAGAACTATCGGTCTACTACTATTCGTTATCTTAGTATTAAAAGTATCAAATTTATGTCTCAAAATCCTGTTCTTCATGACCTGTATACACTCATTATCTTTATCACTGCAGTATCTTAACTAAGTGTCTTATAGGGGGCTATTGTCAAGGATCCATCAATGTCTATTACCCGTGTAGCATGGAGTCCAGACGGAAACTTAATTGGTATGTGCAGCAACACAGCTTTAGTTTCAGATAGTGAAAATGCTTGAATGCATGTTGGAACATAATTCTTTGTATTTTTGGAACATTATTTCAGCTCTGGCATCATTTGAATGCATGTTGGAACATAATTCTTTGTATTTTTGTTCTTGCAGGTGTTGCATTTAAGAAACATTTGGTTCATCTGTATGCTTATCAAGGGTCTAATGATCTACGCCAACATTTGGAGGCATGTTTTGACTCACTTACTGCTACTTCAAGATTTTTTTATTTAATTTTACTTTGAACTAATGTTTGATTTTGATTTTCTCACAGATTGATGCCCACAGTGGTGGTGTGAATGACTTGGCATTCTCTCATCCAAACAAGCAGTTATGTGTCGTAACATGTGGAGATGATAAGCTGATAAAGGTGGGTACCAAAAGTGTGAAGTTTCTTATTTTTTTTCCTCAAGTTAAAACATATAATGAATTATTTTAATGGGTTATGTTTTGTATGGAAAAAGGTTTGGGATCTGGCTGGAAGAAAGCTTTTTCACTTTGAAGGTCATGAAGCACCTGTTTACTCAGTTTGCCCCCACCAGAAGGAGAATATTCAGGTGAGATGTTCATTTCCTTGTCGGTGAGACGTGGCTTGGTTAGTCAAGGAGTTTAACCAACAACTTTGAGGTCACTGGTTCAAACCTCACGACATATGTAGGGTGTGAGTTATTTAATAAAAAGTTAAAAAAAAGATGTTCATTTCCTGAAATCTGGATGTATATATAGCATGTACGTAAATGCAAGATCTTTTTTGAGAGAACTTTTCTCTTGATCTTCGTTATCCTGGTAATTGTTGTGAGAAACTAGGAGTGTCAGAAAAAATGAATCTGAAACTAGCTAAGAATGAAAAGAAAACAGCAACAAAATCAAGTTTTATATAGTTACAGCCACTTGGTGGTAAATCTCAGATGAATATAGTGAAATGTGGGTACCGTTCTGTTATTATTTTTAAGGTTGCATGTGATTATTCAATTTTCAAAAACTAGAATAGCTCCAACTCAGAGACTTTAGCTCTTTTTTGTTTTTTGTATTGGTTTTAATTATCTTGAATTCTATGCTCCACAATCTGACCAGTGCTCTGATTAGTTGCTACAGTTATGTGCTTTTCATATATATATATATATATATATACCGCCAAAACAAGATCTGATATTTGGCGGTAGAGAATTTCACGAGAGTTATGATGATAGGATAACTAGTTATGATCTGGTGAATATGCATTTCTGGTTTCTTAACCACTTTTTTAATTTGCAGTTCATATATATATATATATATATATATATATCAGATCTTGTTTTGGCGGTAGAGAATTTCACGAGTTATGATGATAGGATAACTAGTTATGATCTGGTGAATATGCATTTCTGGTTTCTTAACCACTTTTTTTAATTTGCAGTTCATATTTTCAACAGCTGTTGATGGGAAAATAAAAGCTTGGCTGTATGATAATATGGGCTCCAGGGTTGACTATGACGCTCCTGGGCAGTATTGCACCACAATGCTCTACAGTGATGATGGAAATAGGTAAAAGGAAGATCCACATGGTTTAAATGTTCTCTTTATCACATTTCTTTGTTCATGTGACGGTGTACAAATTACAACTGATCCTTTTAAATCTCAGATTGTTCTCGTGTGGTACTAGCAAAGATGGTGACTCCTCCCTGGTTGAATGGAATGAAAGTGAAGGGGCAATAAAGAGGACGTATAATGGGTTCAGAAAGAAATCTACTGGCATTACACAATTTGATACCACAAGAAATCACTTTTTGGCTGTTGGTGAAGATAGCCAGATAAAATTTTGGGATATGGATGACACAAATGTTCTTATTAGTACAGATGCTGATGGTGGACTTCCAGTAAGAAACCTCATTGTCGTTACTTTCATTTGTAAATAGTACAAGTGTCATTACTGTAATCCCTTGTTTTGAGGTTATTCACTAATATAATCATCACGATTATTTCAGTCTGTTCCTCGCTTGAGATTCAACAAGGAAGGAAATCTGCTTGTTGTTACCACTGCTGACAATGGATTTAAGGTTCTTGCAAATGCTGATGGTCATAGATCCTTGAGAGCAATTGAAAGTCGATCTTATGAAGCATCAAGAACACCTATAGAGATGAAGGTTGTTATTTCTATCTGAACTGGGCTTGACCTTCCATTGAACTTGCATATCTGTTTCTGAAACATTGATCTGCTCTTTGTGGAGAACTTGATTTAATTAATTTTCCTGGATCAGGTATCTACATCGGCTATGGTTCCAAATATCAATCCGGCTATTAATAAAGTAGACCGTTTGGATGCAAGCTCTCCTGCCAGGCCTACTCAGATTCTTGTACGTGATATAAATGAGAAAGTTCGTATATTACTTTATTAATAGTAACAACTTATTGCAATGACACAACTGATTGCTTGTTCATGGATTTGATCTCTCCAAGAACAACCATAGCTCTGAGATCACAGTTTGACAAGCCATCCTCACCAGACCAAGTATATTAAGTTTTATAATTGTATTGTAATCCTTCCTCTGTAGGTCTAATTTTTCTTACATTTGATGTAGAATGGAGTTGATCCTATGGCAAGGAGTGTAGAAAAGCGAAGACTATTAGATGATGCATCTGATAAAAGTAAACGTTGGGAACTGGCAGAGATTGTTGATCCTGTTCACTGTCGAGTGGCTATGATGCCAGATAGTAAAGACCCTGCTAACAAGGTGATCTTTCGTTTTATGATTTTTTTTCCTTCTCATTTCATGGATTTTGATGTAATAGACTCACAGAGGTAATAGTTGTGTGGTCTCATGTGAGTTCAGGTTGCTCGACTTCTTTACACAAATTCGGGTGCCAGCATTATGGCTCTCGGTTCAAATGGCGTCCAGAAGCTATGGAAATGGAGAAGTAACGATGAAAATCCAAGTGGAAAGGTGATGTTAACACAAGCACTGATGATATCTTTCTTTTTATAGGCAGCATATGTTAGTGCAGAACATATACTGCATCGAGTATGTGCTACAACTTTCATGAAAAGATTTCTGACTTTTTTATGGTTCAAAAGGCCACCGCTAGTGTCGTCCCACAACATTGGCAACCCAACAGTGGCCTTTTGATGACTAATGATGTCCCCGAAAACTGTGAGGACGCAGTTCCATGCATTGCTCTCTCAAAGAATGATTCCTATGTGATGTCTGCATGTGGCGGAAAAGTTTCTCTGTTCAATATGATGACATTCAAGGTAATTTAATACTGATTCAATGGCAATCAATCATATGGAGTTTTTTTTTCTTTTTTCCGTCTGCACAGTTTAGATACTGCTGCAGACTATAATCATGATTGAGATGAAAACTTGTGGGTTTGCAGGTAATGACAACTTTCATGTCACCCCCACCAGCCTCAACCTTCCTGGCGTTTCATCCTCTGGATAATAACATCATAGCAATTGGAACACAAGATTCAAGTATCCACATTTACAATGTTAGAGTTGATGAGGTGATTGATTTAAGCATCATTTTGTATATTTTTTTGTGATTAAAGTATTCTGTGATTGTCAATGTGAATTGGGTTGCTCTGCTGTTAGGTCAAATCAAAACTGAAAGGCCACCAGAAGCACATTACGGGATTAGCTTTTTCTGTTAATCTTAAGATCATGGTTTCATCAGGTGCTGATGCTCAAGTACGTGACTCCATTCCTTCTAATGTTACTAGAACAACTTGTCATTGTTTCCTATTGTATTTTTGTGGCATTTCCAAGTTTCTTTTTTTAGTTTGCTTGAAGCTGAATATAAGTTGATATGTAGGTCTTAGATCGTTCTGCAAGTAATATATATGCTCAGTGAGCTTATCTAGGTGTCTATAGAAGTATAGATAAGGACATACTTTTATGTCCGTGGAAAGTCTGAAGTTTGTTATGTTGTCATTCTTTTTCTTTGTTGGGGAAAAGTTCATGATTGGCGTATTTCTTTGTGCCATCAAGTACTTACTTGAGTGGTTGAGTAATGGTAATTCCCTAATTTCTATTTTTTTGGAATACCATGCTTCCTGATTATGTTTCATGAAATTGTTCCTATAACAAAGATTGTGCTTGCAGCTATGCTTTTGGAACATGGATACATGGGATAAGAGGAAATCACTGACAATTCAACTGCCAGCCGGAAAGGCACCTGTTGGTGACACGCAAGTGCAATTCTGTTCTGATCAAACGCGGTTGTTGGTATGCCATGAAAGTCAACTAGCGCTATATGATGCTGCCAAAGCAGAATGCATTCGACAGGTATAAGAATGTGTTGGCATGAGTTACTCTTGTTTGTATGCAACAAATCCCTGATTTAATATATCTTGCAGTGGATGCCACAAGATGTACTGCCGGCGCCGATAACATGTGCAGCATATTCCCCCAATAGTCAGCTGGTTTACGCAGGTTTTACTGATGGTAATATTGGAGTATTTGATGCTGATAGTCTGAAACTAAGATGTCGTATTGCCATGTCAGTGTACTTGCCACAAACATCCCCAAGCAGGTATTTTTCGAGCATTCAGATATTTCTAGTTTATGAATTATGAGGTGGCTTTTTTTCCACTAATTCATTGTCGTTTTAACTTGCTTTGTCCTACTGTGTGACAGCCAAACTGTGTACCCACTAGCTCTTACAGCACATCTGCAGGAGCCCTATCAATTCGCCGTTGGACTGAGCGATGGGTCTGTTAAAGTTATAGAGCCCTCAGACGCGGAGGGGAAGTGGGGAGTTACAGTGCCTGTCGATAACGGAGCACAGAATGGCTGGACAGCAACATCTTCATCTAACAATCCTGCTTCCTAGTTAGCAGAGTTCCAGCGAGCAATTCTGTGTATTTCCTTGTATTGATTTGTATTCTATTGTAGTATATTAGACTTGTAGGTTGGTGATCCACATATATGTGTGCCTGTCCAAATGTGTGATCAAATAGAAATCTAATGGTTAGGGCAAAAATTTATGTATATACTTATGTTTTCCGTTACATGTGTTAATTGTTTATTCAAATATATTGTTCCTTTCTCCCTTTGTTACAATGCAGTTTGGAATGTCTAAGGGGACTAGTAAGCTCCATTTAGAATTCGAATCAGACACTTCAAAAGACGTAGTTTTCAGGTGAACATAAGAAAAGGCAGAAATTGAATGTGAGGTGCAGCAATAGGAGACTTGTTCATATGATGTTCAGGTATAGAGTAATGCCAATATAGTAGTAATCATGCGAAACAGGTAATGCGAGGCATCTACTGAAAGTTACTTGGTGCTCGGAATCTTTGAATGGTTTTCTATATGATAAGACACGACCGGTATAGTTGATGCAGATGTTTTTGGAGTCATATGAGAAGTTATGCTGCCGGTCCTGGACATGCTTTTGCTTAATATTTGGAAATGCTTCTATAACCCATAAATCACTTCTACGGTAGTCTGTTCTAAGTCAAGATGTTCCAAGGACAAGAAGCTCACAAACTTGGAGCAGCTATGGCTGCAGCAATCTTTGATATGTAACTAGTTTGTTTGATATCACAATTCCTACAAAGTCGTAATTTCTTCCGTTATAAAACTCACTAGCCTTTTTTATCTCCTTAATTATTTTTTTATTTTTTTATTTTGCTATTTACCATATTAATCTTTATTCTTAGTATCTAAAAACCAATGTAATAGGGGTAATATTGTCAAAAGATAATTTGATGATTTTGTTGAGTTTTCGGTTTTATTATAATAGATATATGTAGCTTTTTACGTCTTGAGCGAGTAATAAGTCTCTACACTAGTTGTGTAGGGCGAGTCGGGCTTCGTGTCTGTTGGTGCAATCAAAGTGTCTTGTCTATTCTAGGTAGGCAACTAGTTTCGTGCTTCGTCAAATGGTCGTTGTCACCTAATGGTAGGGTGAAGCTAAGTGTCGTCGGATCTAGCTTCTGGCGGCAGCATAGTTGGAAAGCTGACTTATTAGACATTAGGATATGTAGTTTGAGTACATGACTACTGTTCACTTCAATATTATGTCACCACAATGTTAAAGCAAATAGAGTTGCTATTAGAGCACTTATTGATAATTGGTGTTTGTCCAAGTACTTGGTTGTTGTAGAGATTTCTGATAGTATTTCAGGTCTTTGTAATCAGGGTTTATGCTCAACGTCTCCCACTTGTATTCAACATTTTCATTAATCAAGGCTTGAGAGCAACCACACCACTAGCCCTTTATTTCAAGAAAAATATATGTAGCTGAAAATAAAAAAATCAAACAAAAGAAATATAAATTGATACACGTGAGCATGTTCTAATTAATAAGCTAGTCATTAATAAAGATTTGTGGGCGGCTCCTTATTCAAAACAAGAAACAATACTTTAATTATGGTGACATCAAATGAGCATATTTTATGAGGTTAGTGAAACAATACTTTAATGATGATAACATCAAACTAATCTCTATATTAGTGCAGCTGCAGACGAGACATCTTTTACGGCATCATTCAAGCCAGTCAGAGGAGAGCGGCCCTAAAAACCATGTTCGCATGAATCAGCCTTACCAACAACGTCATTCATGAGTTGTGTCGCCTCGCCGGCATCTCCGCCCTTAATCACTTGCTCGGCTTGGGGTATGACATCTCGAACAACCAAAACATGGCAATCACTTAAAGGTTTGGTATTACTTAGCCGACTGATCTGTTGCATGGCATCAGACGCCTTAACCTCGACTTCATCGACCATTATAAAGGCAAAATCATCCACATCGCCCCTTTCACTTCGGGGGTATGCTTGGAGAATGGAGACGCAGACGACGGGGTGTGGTTTCTTTTTGTATGTGTCATCAATAAGATTGTTGCAATAACTCGTTTGAATGAAGATATATTGAATCAAAACCATTATTAGAGATATTGATTTCTTCCTCGTCTATGATGCTGCGGGACAATGTTGATTCTATCTACCTAAGCTCGTAGTTGAAATAGTGTGCCAGCACTTAAGCTCAGCAAGAAATCTCATCTGATTTATGGTTTTTATTGTTTGTCCTATAAGATCTTAGCAAACTTGGTAAGTAGTATCAACAGTTACGGCTAGTTGGTAAGTAATATCAACAGTTACGGCTAGTTGGTAAGTAATATCAACAGTTACGACTAGTTTGACTACTAGTCAAAATCCAATTTGGGACGAAATCATTTTTGTTTCTTTTTTTAAATAGAATCATTTTTGTTTCTAAAGGTCTCGAATTTTGACCCTCAAAACTGAACGATTTTGTGGCTATAGTCATCTCCAAAAAAGTGTAATATATTGAATTTTTGAATTTTGGCTATAAATAGTGTTTTAAAAACAAGGTTGTTTAGCTCGCCTAGACGATCCAAACTTACCCTCAGCTCTACTAGTCAACCCAATTTGGGACGAAATTATTTTGTTTCCAAAAACTTAAAATTTGTCCCTTATAAATAGTAGACTAAACGGTTTTGTGGCTAGAGTCATCTTCTAAAAAGAGCAATATATAGTGTATGACGAAGTATTTATAGCGCAGTGGTAAGCGCATTCATTACTTATTAACGAAGTCATGAGTTTGGGTCATCATGAAGATATGAGTGAAATCCTTTGATCATCTTAAAAAAGAGTAATATAGTGTATTTTTAAATTTTAGCTATACGCAGTGTTTTAAGCCCGCCTAGACGATCTAAACTTGCCGTCAGCTCTAGTAGCGCATAACCAGTTTTCGAACCTTGCTTCTACCTAATGTCAAAAGAGTTGTCGATTCCCCAAGTGCTTTTAACTCTTCCAAACACGCTCTGACCAAGGTGGGTTGGAGGTTAAAACATGGAACAAGTTACTGTCATGAAGTTATGACGCCTCTTCATTGTTTAGGTCCCCATGAACTAGCCTTGAAAACCTTTCATGAAATGGCATAATGGACAGAGCTCATTGTTGAAATCTGTTGGAGGCCAAATACAATCAAATATTTCCAGATTAGAATATGCTTTCCTCATCTTCTTTCTTGTCCATTACATCTGAACAATTCCATTATTATTGTAGCTGAGGAAAAAACAAAAGGACAGCCCACATATAATACCAAGCTGGAGGGTTAGCTTGTCCTCCTCCCCCAAGGGCATCCCCTCTTGGAGGGTCCTAACTTCTAAAATTCGGTCGAGGCCAACGATTAGTTCCAATCTTGGCATGTGGTCTTGACCAAGAGAAACTAATATTATAGAATTAATGACTACACAGACAAAATATCTGCATCTCAGGTTTCTGGTTTGCATATAAATTCTGGGGCTAGCTACTGTTCTTCCTTTGGCTCTGCATGTGTCATTATTGTGCTCACTGGTAGATGTCACTGTAGTAAGAAGTGAAATTTCAGATGGGTTGTTTGTCTCTGAGAATCATCCATTTTGACTGTGTATTCCTGAGTCTTTCCAACACGCAAATGTAGCGTAATAGGTGGATATATATGACAAAACCCAAGCTTAAACCCTAAGGAAAGATCAATACTCATTGTTCTGAGAATCTGAGATGTCTTAACTTGAATGATCGATACTATTGCCTATTAGAGGGTTTATATATTAGCTGCTAGGACAATGATTCTATAAATGATCGAGTTTTGAGGAACCGTTTGGCTCTTCAATCATAATCTGTCTTAAAATTCGTCTTCTTTTCTTGGATTGAAGCCTTATCTTATAGAGCCCATCTAAAATAGGATTGAGTAAGAATCAAGCCAATGAAACCCGATCATATCTTATGATTCTATCATATCAAGTCTTTTAAGGTCAAACTAGGTCCGACTCTAAAAGCCTGTATTTTAAACCATATAATTATATATTTATTCTATTGTTTTCAATGTCTCTTATTTTTTTATCAATATTTCATTTTACTTTGTTAAATAAAAACTGAATTTTGATGATTTAAAGAGATAATTCATGAGATTTATGAATATAACCACTTACGTTAATATTTGTTGTACATATCTTAAGTTAAGTATAATATATATACAGGTTAAATATGACTAAAAAAATAAAATGTAATTACCAATTAAATTTTGCCGGAGTTGGATTTGATCAATTCAGCACTGGTGGTGCAGGATTCCAGACTTCGAGTTCACCTGGCCAAGTACAGAGTTCAGTCGTCGCCAAATTTAGATGCCATTTGAGTCGCCTTCTATTATGACTCGAGTAAATGTTAGGTGAACTAGCTATAATAATGAATTATATATAGAAGTCACTCATACAGACTTGACATACATTCGCAAAATCAGAAACCTTCATCAAATAGACTTTATATCAAAATATGGTTCATTTATCATTATTATTAATCAACTTTCGGGGACCATATTTAGCCCCTCACTGTCATTAGTTTCGGGGTTGGACCCAATCAAGCCGATGATATTTGTTTCATGTATTGCTCACCAATATTGTTGGCACCCTTAATGACTGTTTTATTGGTTTCAATGTTAAAATTAGTACCAGTGTCTACGTTTATAAATGCCAGACTAATGTCTACGTTTCACTAGTACAGAACTGGTTATAAAGAGAAATTTTGAAAAATGACCCAGTTTTGTTTTCTAAGTTGATTTTTGACCTTTTTTTTATTTAGTTGAAAAATAACCATACGATAGTGTAAAAAGTCATTGTTACCCTTTATTAAATAGTGGAAACAAAGAGAAACAAAAACAAAACAAAACCACAAATAAAATCTTGTTCTATCGTTCATTCTACTCATATCAATGACAATCGTAAATAGCAAATAGCAAACAGCAAACAGCGTTCAGTAGGGGTCAGAGCTTCTGTATCATATTCATCCATGACTAACATTTGGTCCGGTGTACTTTTCTAGTGGATATACTTGAGGCTGCTTCACTACTCAAAAACTATAATCAATCGAATAAACCCGGAAGTTTTATCTGTATCTGTAAGTCTCAGACTTGAAGTTCTGATTTTCTCTCCACCATTGTCGAATATCATGGGCTTCTTTGAAATTCCCTGAAGGTGTTTTATTGACTGTGAGATTTGCACAAGGAATGAGGTGCATTGGTGGCTCAGTCTCCTTTCCTATTGCATACCTTAATAGACTCCCAATTGAGTTCTGGGTGGCTAGCCTCTCAATGCCTCCTGCTCCAATCTCCACCATCTTCTTTCTATGTTCAAAGTAACCAATATATCCAGAGCAGAAGTCATCACCTTGATTCACAAACACATTAGGAACCCATTCATACAGACCGAAAAATGGATCTTCGTGTTCTGGCCAGGTTGGATTCACAGCTTTAGCAAGTCCTGCAGTGAACACACTCCGAGCAAAGCGAATACCAACCTTGACATTCTCCTGCTTGATCCGCTCCATTGGCGCAACAAAAACAAATGGTTGGTTGAAGAGAAAAGATTTGAGGAAAATTCCATCCTTGGCCATTGTTTTTCCAGCAAGCATTGCCAATACTGAACCCATGGAATGGCCAGCTAACCAAACACTTGATGAATCGCCAGCATCCCCCACTGGCGATATGAAGAGGGAGAAGCCCTCCTGGCGTGATCGCAGTTTCGGCAGAGATAATCGATGAACTAAAGTGGAAGTAATCTACCCAGGCTGGGTAGGTGTGGAGAGATCTCGATAGGACGCAGAAATAATCGATGAACTAAAGGAGGCTGCTGTAAAATGAGATGGAGATAGGTTTGGGGTTGTAAAATGAGATGGGGTTTATATGTCATTTTACCAGATTAAAAGGTTATTTTTCATTAATTTTTAAAATGTAGGTCAAAAATCATTTTGAACATCAAAGGTGGGTCATTTATCAAAATTTCCCTGTTATAAATGCCAGACTAATGTCTACGTTTCATTAAAATTATTGTTTAGTTACTATCTCTTACCAAAGACTAAAAAGCTAAATTATTGTTTAGTTATTATCTCCTACGGTAGGCCAAAATTTTATACTACCCTTGATATGAGCTCTATATTCAATATATTTATATAATTTTTTTCATTGTTAATTATTGAATTTAACAAATATATATGACAATTAAAAGAAAAAAACGAGTTAACCTTGGAATTTGGCTTAAGGTGGTAGTGCTTCCTAAGCCAAAATATTCTTAATTTGGCTTAGAATTAGCTTATATGGTAGGAGAACTTTGTAAGCTAAAAAAATATTCTATAAAATATTATTATTTTGTAAGTGAAATTTGCCTAGAGATGGCTTATGAAGGAAGATGCTCAACAAAATTTCTCCATGCATTTTTACATTGTTGGTTTGTCCTCCATTCCACTATTCAACATAGTCATGCCATCTTTTGCTATTTATAAATGAAAACATTAGCTAAAATTAATATCTTCGATAGAAAATGATCAACAACATTTTGTTTTGCTATTTATTATTAAAGATATTAATCTTTGATATTAAAATTAATATCTTTGATGCCTCAAATACTTTCTCGAAATAAGAAACATGCGGCTAAGTTACATGTCTGGATATTCACACTGCGCCCCACCGCCAAATTTCCTATAAGCTTCGATTAAGGACTTAAATTTCAGTAATTATGGAGATATCGAAGCTCTGAAAAGCGGATATTTCGACAAAAATTTTGAGAAAATATCGATAAGCAATAAAAAATTAAAGAAATTGACAAAAATTTGAAGAAAAATAAGGAAATTTTAAATGAAATTTTAAGAGATGTTTATTTTCTATATTATGTACTATATTTGAAAAGAAAACTTTGAATAAATATTGATCTATAGGGAGTTATATTAATTTAAAGTAAAAAAGTAATTAACTACCAGAATAAACATTTTAGCCGACGAAAAAAAAACAGGCTGATGAAATGTTTTTTCGTCGGCTAACGTCCACTTTAGCCAACGAAATAAAAAATCGTTGGCTAAGTTAATTTTCATCGGCGAAAGTGGATTTTTAGCCGATGAAATATAATTTCGTCGGCTAAAAGTCCTTATATTTCCAGATCGAGACAGAAACTCATTTGAAAAAAAAAAGGGAGAAAAATTTGGGTGTTGGCGAAATTGTTGGATGTCGTCGAAATCTGTCCAAAATTAGTTTGTGAAGCTATATATAGGTACATATATGTATATATATATCTTATTTTTGGGTTGATTTAAGAGTTTTATTTGAGTTATATATATATATATATTGATTTTGAGTTTTAAATTTGAGTTGAATTATTGGATTTTGAGTGTGATTGAGTTGATCGATTTTAATATGATAATATATATGAAGTTGTTGTTATTAATTTAATTATAATATTGTGTTGATGCATATATATATATATAGTATGAATTGAGTAATATTTTGATTATGATTGATGTTAATTTATATATATAATATTGTTATACAATTAGTAATTAGTATATATAAATATATATATATATATATACGTGTTAATTATTAATTTGTTATTAATTAATTGTACGTCAACTGTACATTGAATACTAAATGATTTGAAAATTTAATTAATTAATAAGAGTTTATACATATATATATTATGTTATCTTTTCAGGATGTGGATAAGAGCTGGATTTCGCTTCCAAAAAATGAGACAAAATATATGGTAAAGGAGTTATTAGTTTTATTGAATATGTGATAGATAATGCTAACGGGAATACAATTTTCTATTGCCCGTACACTAAATGTCAGTGTCGCAGCGATATGCATCGATTTGCAATTGACAAGGTTTGGCAGCACCTAAAGAGTAATGGATTTTGGGAGAAGTACACATGTTAGATATATCACGGTTAAACATTAACAGGGGGTCCGCATGATCATGGAAAATTTTCTAAGATGGGCAGTACATCCAACGATCCAACAACGGCCTTCATCAACGATTTGTTTCTTTATGAGAGCGGTGTATGCTCTGAAGGACCGTATATGCCTGGGCCGGTGCAGCCCTTCCCTAGAGTTGTCAACACTGTTGGTATTGACAAGTATAACAAACTACTTGCTTTGCAACAAACCCATGTGTACCCCGGTTGTCAGAATACGGTTCTTGAAAGTGTGATGGACGTTATGAAGATTAAAGTTGAGACAAAATTGACCGTGAAGGCTGTTGATGATTTTCTACAGTACACTGCTTCGATGTTGCCCCACGGTCATCGTCTTCCTACCACTCATCATAAGGTCCGATGTATCCTGAAAGATCTTGGGGTTTCCTACATCAAGATCCATGCATGCAGATATGACTGTGTTCTCTTTTGGGGAAAGATCTAGAAGGGAATAACCTTGGTGACCTTGACGTATGTCCGATATGTAAGAGTAACAGGTATAATCTGACTCCTGCATGCAATAGGAACCTGTGAAGGTACTTCGGTATTTTTCTTTGAGGGATAGGTTGGAGCGGTTGTACATGTCATCACACATGAACAAAGCTATGTGATGACATGCTGATAGGGAATTGCATGGCGAAGATACCCTTATACACCCTGCTGACGGGGAGGCTTGGAAGCATATAGACCTTGAGTTTCCTTATTTTGCGTCAGAGGTACGACATGTGAGGCTCGGGCTCTCATCCGACAGGTTCAATCCTTTTGGCAACATGAGTCTTCAATACAGTGTATGACCGGTGATTTTGGTACCATACAACCCTCCTCCATGGATGTGCATGAAGAAGGAATACAATATGTTAAGTTTGTTGATTCCTGGACCCGGTTATCCAGGAAAGTGTCTCGATGTGTATTTGAGACCCTTGATTGAAGAGCTTAAGTTTTTTTGGGACGTTGGTCATCCCACTTATGACAAGTACATGCACGAGATGTTCCAGATACATGCCATGGTTATTGGTACCATTAGTGATTTTCCTGCCCGTGGGATGTTGTCGGGCAACGTTGTTAGGGGATGCAAGGCTTGTCCAGAGTGCCTTAGCTATGAGGGGAGTAGTAGTCATTGCAACAAGATATGCATATTCGGTCACTGTATTCTCCTTCCGTATGATCACGAATGGCAGTTCGATGACAAGGCATTTGATGAGACTATAGAAAACGGTGTGCCTCCTAGAAGATGGACGGGGGAAGACATTTTAGCAGTGCTTAATGAGTATGATTTTGGACAGCTCAGCAATCATCCCATTATTGTGGCAGCAATACCTGATAGACCCGACATGTATAAATTTTAGACACATAAAAGCATATTTTGGGAACTCCCATACTGGAGTAAGTTGTTAATTAGACACTACCTAGATGTGATGCACATAGAAAAAAATGTGTGCAACAGTGTGGTGGGAACAATGCTGAACTTGGAGGGAAAGACGAAAGACGCTCCGAAGACATGCATTGATCTTAAAAAATAGAGATACGAAAACATTTGTGGTTGAAAGAAGGGAAGAAAAAAATGCCTCAAGCTCCTTACACCGTGAAGTCTGACCAGAAGAACGTAATTTTCAGGTGGATGAGTTCTGTGAAGTATCCTTCAAGCTACACAGGAAATATAGCCCGGTGTGTAAACATTCGGGACAATAAAATGTACGGGTTAAAGAGTCATGACTATCATATTCTGCTACAACATCTCTTCCCTATTTTCATTCGACCGTTTCTTCTCCGTCAGGTGGTGGAGCCCTTAGTAGAATTGTCAAGATTCTTCTAGAAGTTATGCACACGAGAAGTGACAAAATCTGACCTCTGAAAAATGCAAGAGGACATTATTTATATCATGTGTAATTTTGAGAGGATATTTCCTTCAAATTTTTTTGACATCGTGCCGCACCTGATGATCCTTCTTACCGGTCCAGTACACTATACATGGATGTATCCCATGGAAAGGTATGTTTTTTACACCTAAATTTATAATTTACATGTTCAATATATAATCATAACACATTACAACAATTTATTTATAAGCAACTTGGAGACTACAAAGCTTATGTGGCTAATAAATCCACGCATGAAGGATTTATAGCTGAAACATATATTGCGCACGGGTGCGTCACCTACATGCAGTTGTATTTAGGAGCATTGAAGAAAACTTCACAAACCATTCCGGTAGATGTACCGAAGTTAAACCTTTCCATAGTCTCTAATGATGTTGATGTTTATGGAATTTGGCCAGACTCTTACAAGTTGCAACCACATGAGCTAGTCATAGCCCATTGGTGGGTATTGATTAACTATCCAGAAGTTGAATACTGGAAAGACATCCATTTATATTTTCCAGACATTCAAGGTGATTTCAACTACCACAACAAGGAGTTCACGAACTATTTTAGCGGCTGGGTATGTAATTCTTTTGTTCATGACTCTTTCATTGCATAATTATTTATATTTACAATACATTGAATATTTAGTTGCAGATGAACCATATTCAATTCGATGGTCACCCTAATTGGTCGCACGAACTAAGACTTCTAGCGATGAAGCCGATAATGTCAAGAGTTTATCCGATGTGCAAGGTGAATGGCGTGCAATTTATATGTGAACAGAGAGTCAACAGACGGAGAACACAAAATTCTGGGGTGATGACACATGGTGGGTGGAATGGAGTTGACTATTACGGTATTCTAGATTCAGTAGTGGAACTCATTTATGGGCAAGGCATGACAGTGCACCTCTTTAAGTGTAGATGGTTTGATACTAGCAGCTCACAGAGCATGAAGATCGATCAGTACGGGATTTTATCGGTGAACACTGCTACAAGCTGTTACGAAGATGACCTTTTCGTTTTTGCCACATCGGTAAAACAAGTGTTTTATATTGATGACCTTGTTAAGGGTGATGCGTGGAAAGTAGTCAACCTTGTGCACCCTCGAAACATTTACCGGGAGGCTACACTTGGAGAGGCCGAAGACGAGGAAAAAGATGTTACGTATTAAGAGCCCAACGCAATAGGTATTCCTGACTCCTCTACAATTCACCTTAATAATTTTAAAGCTGGTCGTTCGGTTCGAATTCATGATTTAGACCCAAGGCTTATTGATGTTGATTCAAATCAAGAAACAGACAAAGACTCTTGTGATGAGGAAATGTATAGATTGCTAGAAATTAATTCTGACACCGAAAAAGACTCATAAGATGATTCCGATTTTGAGCCTTTTTAGTTTTAATTTGTAATACAAATTGAAGTGTTCTTTATATGCTGCCAGCTGTTGAATTCATAATTTTTTTTTAATTTTGGTGATATATGAACAGGAAATTGGTATGGTTTACAGTAAACAACCTGTTTTTTATGTATTTTCAGTGTTAACCGACAAAATAGGCCATATTTCGTCGGCCAATATTGTTTTAGCCGACGAATTATATCATGTTTCATCCGCTAAAGCTCTCTTAGCCGACGAATTAAGATGTATTTTGTCGGCTAAACCATAAACCCTAAACTCTATATTATAGCCGACGAATACCCTAATGTTTCGTCAGCTATAGTTAAATAAATAAATTAATAATTTGATATCACTGGTTGCGTCTCAACGATTTGAAACTATTTGCAGTTGAAGGTTCGGGCAAAATACGTAATTTAGACGGTTAAATTACCGTTTCTTTGCTTTTAGGGGGTTGACTTACGAGATTGACCATCCGAATCGAGTCCTTAACGTTGTCGGATCAAGTTGAAAATTTACCCATACACATATTTCAACATAATGATGATATCTGACGGTCGGATTTTTGTTTCACAAGATTGATCATCACAATCACAATATGTCTACTAATGTTATATAACTTGTTTACTAAGTGTTAAGTAAATGTTCCGTTTCAAAATCAAACTTTATGTAGAAGCTTCAAACGAAAAAAAGTCTAAAATAAGATATGACCGGAACGATGAAATATGTCTACGGTTGAAAAATCACATAATTTCGATAAAGTTTTGGTGCCGATAGTTGCGGTCAATACATTTTATCATTCATTCTCCCTAGAGGTAGCACTATCTCTGATGGTTATTTTTCATAAAATTTTGATACCACTGGTTGCGTCGGATCAAGTTGAAACTATTTGCAGTTGAAGGTTCGGTCAAAATACGTACTTTAGACGGTCAAATTATCGTTTCTTTGCGTTTAGAGGTTTGACTTACAAGATTGATCGTCCGGATCGAGTCCTTAACGTTGTCGGATCAACTTGAAAATTTGCCAATACACATATTTCAACATAATGACGATATGTGATGGTCGGATTTTTGTTTCACAAGATTGAACATATAAATTGGAAATAAATTAAATGGATTAATATAAAAAGTACTATAGCCGACGAATTTTAGTAAATTCGTCTGCTATAGTATTGTAAATAGCCGACAAATTATTTTAAATTGGTCTGCTAAAGTTGAACTATAGCCGACGAAACACATAGTTTTAGCCGACGAATTTCTTATGTCGTCGGCTATACTTCTTCCTATATATCAAAACCCAGCGACAGAAACCCTAACATTTTCTCATTCTTTCCCTCTCTCCTCTCGGCCTCCACTCCGCTCTCTCTATTCTTGGCCTCCACTCCGCTCCACCGCCTCCCACTGCCCTTTCCGCCTACCTCTACCCTCCTCTCTCTTTTGAATTTTTAAAGAAATTTAGGTATGCGATTCGATGTATATATTGCATTATATAATTATTTTGAATTATTTATGTATATATTGAATTATATGAATTGATTTATATATTTATTTTGAATTGATTTATATATTGATTTATTGATTTATATATTGAATTATATGAAAAAATTGATGTATATATTGAATTGATTTATATATTGAGGAAATTATTTTATTGATTTTTATATTGAATTATATGAAACATTTGATGTATATAAATTTATTTGTATCCGTGAACTTTTCTGAATTTATCCGTGATTTTTTTTAATTTATTTGAGGATTATATTAGCATGATGAGGTTAATAGTTTTAACAATTTTAGTTTAATTAAAATATAAAAAAAATTCCTATTAAAATTTAAAAATCTAATAATTTATTTAATTAATATTTTAAACAGGATGAAAGACTTTTTCGGTAAAACAAAGGGTTCAAAGGGCCAAAGGTCTGAATCGTCTGAGAGAACGTTTAGCAACCCTCAAGCGCCGTTTCATGGCCCCATGACAGCCCGACGTGCGTCCCTTCTCTAGCCGACGCAGAGGCAGCCTGCCGCTACTCATTCCTCCAGACAGCCGAGGGCTACACATTCCTCGAGACAGCAGGACGCCCCTCGCTCCTCGAGGCAGCCGAGTGTCCCTCGCTCCTTGAGGCAGCTGTGGCCTCTTACTCAGGCGGAGGTTTCTGCACCCCCGTTTGCCTGAGATACACAGGACACCGACTCTGGGCCCTACTGTTTCAGAGGGTAGGGTACAGATGCCGCCGCTTCTAGGGTACAGATGTCGCTGCCTCTTCTCTACCTTCTGTGGTTGATTCCGGCATTACCGGCAGTCGATAACTCAGGGGCGCCAATTTATCCATTGTTCTCGCAGGTAACCCCATCAGCGACGTACCAGTTCGTGCCTTTTGGTACGGATCTTATTTCTGCGAGAGTATCATCAGCGACAGAGTCGGAATCCGTCGCGTCCGCCCCAACGCCCTCAGGTAATGAAATACAAATAATTTCTTTTCTTATAATGTCATAATAAGAAAAATTTATTAATAATGAATTTGTAATATGCACTATCGGAGCCAAGCCGACAAGGAAGAAGAGAGGCCCCGTCATAGGGAAGACTCTCGAGAAAACCGTGAGTACCTCGAGAATGATCGTCATCGATACTGACGGGGATGACAACGTAGTATCAGACGAGGATATACTCCTGCCGCGTGGGAGAGCTCATTAGGGATAGAGTCCCTATGTTGTGGTCAGACTGGGGCGAGGGCCCACAGGAGGTTAAGGACATGGTCCACAACTCAATGTCGGTAAGTTTAAAAAATTCACAATTAATATTATGTATTATATTGTTGATTTATAAAAAATAAACTAATAAACGTTTTAATGCAGGTGTGGTTTGACGTTCCCCAACACTTGAGGAACACTTGGACGGATGTTGTTCATGAGGAAGGTATATTAGAAAGTTAATGAAAAAACAAAATTATATGTGTAATTAATAATATTTATAATTTTTTGTGGTATTTGTAGGTACAAGGAGTGGAAGAACGAGTTGCGGATCCACTGAACTACGCATGGGAACACACGTTCTGGTACCTCCCTTGAGTTCTAATTTAGGAAGTACGAGTGGCGTTGGCTTTTGATATCAGAATTCAACAACCCTCATAAACAGCTAATTAAAAAAAATAATTTTTTATATTGTTATTAATTAGTACGTTTTAAAATATTTTGCTAATTTTTTATTTTTTCCTTTGTAGGCCGTATCCCGGGCAAACGCTCAGAACCGGTAGCGCAACACAAGGAACCATCATGCTGGTTCTAGACCGTCCGCATCGTTGATGGACGAGGTGGATAGGGAACATCCAGAAGTCAACCGTACATCTATACGTACGAGAAGACATATCTTGACGTCTTGGAGGATATTGTAAGTCGTTTTACGTTTTCAAAATTTTAAATTATATGTATATTTCAAAATGTTAATTAATTATTTTTTCCTATCCAATTAGGCGAATGTGAGGTAGGCTAGTGACGAGGTGATGATTGCTATAGTGAGGGAGGCATGGCCGGACACGTAGGAGGAAGACATGTCCGAAGCCATGTCTCAGATCGACACTTCGGATCTCAGGGTTGGGGCGAGGATCATGGACACAACATTCCCACCGCGAGGAAATAACTTCTACTGCCGGGGTCTAGGAAAGAAGGGCGAGGGGGTACTGAAGACCACTCCTGAATTTCAAAAAAATGCAGCAATGACCAGCAGCAAAACGACTCATCTAGAGGGGGAAGTTTAGATGCTATGGGAACACCAAACCGCTTTACAAGAGTATAATGCGGCAGTATATGCCACCCAGTAGGTACACTAGCAACAGATGTTCCAGTACTTGCAAGAGATTTCAGCTGCCCAGCTTCAGGGACTTCCGGCTCCGCCCATGCCTACGCTTATTCCCCTACCTTAGCCGTCGCAACCTCCTCCATGCGCAGATATAGATTTAGATGATATAGATTTATGGGTTTTTGAACAATTAATAAATAATTTAATGAAAAACGTTGAGACCACTTTTAATGGTGTTGTTGGTTATTATATGAAATTGTTTGTGTAATTTGCAGCTTGTTTGGATGGTAATTTAGAAATTTTGTAGTTTTTTTAGTATAAAATTACTATAGCCGACGAAATTTACCATAATTCGTCAGCTATAGTATTTTTCTATTTTTTATTCAAGGTTTAGCCGACGAAATATGACTTATTTTATCAGGTATAGTAGTATTTAGCCGACGAAATTTACTATAATTCGTCGGCTGTATTTTTTATTTTTTATTTTCAATATTAAGCCGACGAATTTTAGTATATTTCGTCGGCTATAGTTATTTTTTAATTTTTTATAAAATACTTTGGCCGACGAAATATTTATATTTTGTCGGCCAAAGTCACACCTAACAGACCGACGATAATATATTTCGTCGGCTTTAGTCTTACTTTAGCCGACGAAAAATAGAAAAATAAGTCGTAGTCTAAGTGTTAAACTATAGCCGATGAACACTTTTATTTCGTCGGCAAAAGTTATAGCCGACGAGTCTTTGCTATGACATCTTAGCCGACGACTACTCGTCGGCTAAGATCTTAGCCGACGAGAATTTGGCTAACAGGCCGACGAAATTTTTTTCGTCGGCTAAAGTGTTGATTCTGGTAGTAAGTGTTGAATCGTTAATAATGTTTAAAAGTTTACTTTAAACATCTTTCTTTTTATGGTTGAAAACCCTAACAGAGGCTACGTAGGCCATCACGCCTTATATATTTATGATACATTTTACATGAAATTAAATGAGTACTTTAAAAATACATTGACGACCTATGAGAATCAATGTATGTATGAGAATATGAGTTAAATTGAAAAGAAACCAGAGGACGATATAGGGTATCAAAATAAAATAAAAATATAAATGTGTGCGTATATATATATTAAAACAATAAATTAAATTAAAAAAACCAATTATTCAAAAAAAATTTAACTAAAAGTCCAAAACTCACCAAAATATAGAAGCATGAGATCAATATATGTATGAGATTGAGTTAAATGAGAAAGAAACCGAAGGATATAGGGTATCAAAATAAAATAAAAATATACATGTGTGTGTAATTGTGTATATATATATATATTAAAACAATAAATTAAATTACAAAACCAATTATTCAAATAAAATTAACTAAAAGTCTAAAACTTTTGGAGAAAGTATGGAATTTTTAAAAAAATTTAGGGAAATTTTGAAAATTTCAGAAGAAAAATGTTTCAAATGTGAAAGATATATTGGAGGGCCACGAAAAAAATTCAATGAAATTTTGTCAAATTTTTTGATTTTTAAGTCTTTGGCTTCAATCGACCAACTTTACGACGACGAACAAGAACTGGGGCCTTTTTGGTGTCTAGTGTGATACTATGAAACTCAAACCCGAATGTGAAAGTTGCAAATCTTTAGTGATTTCAGATTTTGAGATGAATACGTCGTTGGTAATTCCTTCCACATCGAAAAGTCGGATCATCAAAAGCTTACATTCAAAACAAAGTTGAATGAGCTTGGAGACTGCTAAGGGAGAAAACCATAATTGCAAGCTGAATGTTATATACACACTCCCTACATAAGGTACGCGTATTTTTACAAACACAAACTATTAAATAATATTGTTCTAATGTCGACTTTATTTGTTTTGTCATAATAGTGACATAATTGAATGATCTCTAGATACATAACATGATTACATATCATAATGTTTAATAATGCAGTTTTATTATTATGTTTCCGCCGCATAACAATTTCAACGACACGTAGTTTCATTCTGCCATTAGGATGTTGCACCCATTTGACCAAACAAAAGAGGCACCGCTTACCTTAAGTAGTTAAAACACACAAGATGCATAGCCCGACACAAAACCTTTCATGGCCTACCATAAAATGAAAATGTATTATTGACGGTAGAAAGCCAAAGCAATAAACTATAAATAAAAATAGACAGATAAACATAAAAGAAAAATAGATTTTTTTCTAGAGCAGAAGCCCAAGCCCAATTACCATGAGGTCCACACCAAAGTCTAGAGAGGGGGGAACGCCAACCATCTTTTCAGGGCGTCCTCCCATGCCGACCACTGAGCGCATCACCATCTCTGTCGTCATGACGCTCATAGGTTTCGATATGTTTTAGTGCTCTAAAACGAAGGCTAGAGCAATCGTTGCATCCAAGAAAGATCACAAAAGGTCGAACCAGATCGAATCCAGTATACTAGATCTTTTTGTTACGAAACTAAATTATGTTTATCTCTTTATCGTGCCACTAATCCAATCCATCATATTGCGGTAGTTGTGACATAACATGCCTAAGTATTCGTTGGTCCAAACTTGAAGTGGTAGACAAAGTGACATTAAATCAAGCTAGAGAGTCAAACCAAGTTTCTATGATTAAAACAGATTGATTAGAAGAAAATAAAAATAAAAGCAGGCATGATTAAAATGACACAACATAGTATAACATGTCAGGTTTGCTCAGACGCGGGATACGCGTGCGGGACGAAACGACAACAGCCGTTCAATTTTTAATAAATTGATAAAACGAACAGGATCAAACAGACATGATTAATTCATTTAAAATCAGACGGCTGTCGCCGTTTCGTCCCTCACACGTATCCCGTGTCTGAACAGCCCTGTATAACACACAATATTAAGGTAGATCCTAAACATATCGCGCATGTAGTGGAAACGAGCCACAGAATTATGTAAATAACCAAGCTGCCTAAGCAACTTTAGTGTTTAAGAAAACAGGAAAAGACAAAGATTGAAGTGCATGGTTTGAAACTATTCCAATGTCTGTCCATCAACACACAAATTAGACCACCAAGACAATTCACTCATTTTTGATCATCTAGACAGAATATCACACGTTACATAGTTTGATAAAGGTTATCTGAATTATTTTATTAACACTTAAAAAACTTATTTAAAGAAAATCACACACAAAAATATTTTACTTATGACTGTTGTTTCTAAAGAACACAAAGATTGGTTTATCAATTTTCAATCTAGCTAAAAATGGATTAAGGAACAATATATATTGAAAGAAAAAAGAATTTTCAAGCATCAAAATTAAGTGAAGAGATAGTTAACAGGCAGTGTGATTACGTTACTCACACACCCGCTACTAAATCTTACATTTTTTCCATAAAATCCCCAAAAACAAAGTTTTTTTTTTTTTTTTTTCAGAAAATGACCACGTGTCATTTGGTTTCGTTGGTGTGGTCTGGCCAGTGATTGACGCCCAGGGCAGGCTAGCATCTTCGGCCTTGATTGACTGTGGGACCCGCCCCTCCTCTCTGTCAACCCACATGCGGTCTCTATCCTTTCACTTGTTTTATTCCTCTCCCTCAGAGCCGAGGTGATGTAGCCAGAAAATAAAAAAATAAAAAAAAACTATTAAAGTCTAGATGTATTCGATTGAAATTTAAAAAATCATTATTAGAGTTGTTGAATAGATACTTTTAAAATAAGTAAAAGTTTAAATCTGTTCATAATATCATTTATATTTATGAAGTTCATAGCTCATAAATAATTATAAACTTTGTAATGTAAATTACACGTATTAAACTTTCATATTTTTTCATCTACTAAAATAAAGATTTAGAAAAATCTATATAGACTTTCTCTTTACACGTGAATAGGTTGATCATGCGATACATCAATTGTTTTATAATATTTTGTGTTATCAACACAATATTCAACCTATTCTTATCGATGGTTGTTGAATGTTAACTTTTTTTGTCATCAATTATAATGCTTGGAACTCTCAATAAACTAAATATTATCTACTAACTCTTGATACTAGAACTACATGATCATACATTATATTATATTTGCGTACATAAATAAAACTTGTGAACAACTATTGTCCCACTTTAGAACATGTGTCTAGCAGTTATTTGGTTTACGTAAGTATGCGTGTTGGTAGCTTAAGTTAATATAATTTTTTTGTAAATTATGTTTATGTATCTCTATCAAATATTACAATAGTATGTATTGAAATTAGATAGATGATCAATAAACTTATAATCAATGTCATTATGCCTTGGTCATTGCATCTTTGTTTTTTCTTTTTAATACTATTTTGTATCAAAACGAAAAATTATTCAATTTCTACCATTATTATGATACCGCCAAAACGATACCAAATAAAAAACTAACTCTATATGTATTAAGAAATCTATATAAGTCATTCATATGAAACCTAGAGATTTCATAAATCAGTAATTAATAAAAATCTGATTAAAAATCGATGGTTTTAAGAAATGAGTGAAAATCTATACTTTTCAAAGAATATGTACTCTTTAAAAAATTTATTGATTAAAATAAGTCTATAAATTTAAATACAATACACCCTCTAAAATAAAACACTACGTAAATAAGAAAGATTATATCAATGTTGCTAACCGTAGACTCAGTTGTTAGACCAAAAAAAAACGTACTCATTTTGAACAAGGAACAAAACTACTCCAACCTCAACAAGTGGCACATCTGCTACACAACTCACCATGAACACCTGGTGACATTATCACCGTTCTCCTTATTTTGTTATTGTGGCGAATAGCTTTTCAACAACTGTAAGCAAACAAGGACACAATTACACCACCACTGCCTATCAAATTTTTTCCCATATTTTTTTGCAAAACTTTCTCAATTATTACAACTAGGTTGTCTTCTTCTTCTTCGTCTCCTCTCTTTCCCATGGTGAGGGACTGAGCGCCGTTTCAAACTAAAATTTGTCGGCGAGAGACGTTATTGATCATAATTCATTAAGGGCGTAATTGAAATTTAGTGGGAAATTAAATTAAATTTGCTTATTATATCTTCTCTCTCTGCTTCACCTCCTCTGTTTTTGTTTTTGATTTTGCATGCAAGTGAGAATTGAGAGCTGGCATTTCTATAGTGGCACATTTCTTTCCCCATTATTCCATTCAATTATTTCTCCTTTCTTCCTCTCTTGATATATGATCATTTATGCTATGTGGCATTTACACAATTAATGCCAATAACCCACACACTTACAATTCCCATAACCCCTTCCTTTTCTGTGTGCTTCTTCTTCTCCTCTTTTTCTCTGCTGTCTTTTTGGTCAGTGCTGCTGCTCAGAGCTGTGTTTGACTCATGAAGATGCTAGTAAGTACGTTTTTTTTCTGGGTTTTAAGTGTTTTTTTTGCTTTGTCCCTTTTTATTCCAATTTGGTATCCAAAGACTTGATCTTTTGTATTCAGTTCTAGATTCAGGATTTGTGTTTCTTGTTTCTGCTGTGTGTGTGCTGTGAATTGGGATTACCCTTTTGGATTTTACTGGATTTTGCATTTTTGCTGGTTCTGTAATCTCACTCTGACTTTGATAATTTGACAATCTATCGAATTTGTTGAAATCTGATGATGTATGGTTAACTTGTTTGGTGTCAGTGTCTTCAAGTATTGCAAGTTTGCGACTTTGCAACTTTGATCCTGTTATGTTCTTTGTTCTGTTTTTAATTTGTGCATTAGTGCTGGAGTGAATCTGTGTTCCATAAAATGCATTTGAGAACTAGTGGCTGTCTTGCTGTTGCATTTTCAGGTTGTATTGCTGTTTTTGTTGAGTTTAGGCAATGCTATCAAACTCGGTGGAGAAGACGAAGATTGGCCTTGTGATTCTAAACTGCAATTAAAACCAAGGCCGCATAGTGTTTCCATTTTGGAGTTTGGTGCTGTTGGGGATGGCAAAACATTGAACACTCTTGCTTTCCAGAATGCCATTTTCTATCTCAAGTCGTTTGCTGACAAGGGCGGTGCACAGCTTTATGTGCCGCCTGGAAGATGGCTTACCGCAAGTTTCAACCTTACAAGCCATCTCACGCTGTTTTTGGAGAAGGGTGCTATCATTCTTGGATCTCAGGTAGTGTTGTACTCCTCCATGAGACAGTTAAGCACTTTTAATAATGTGATATTTGCATTGTTCTCTTATTCTTTTTGTAAATGTTACCATGTTTTCTTGCTTAGGATCCATCACATTGGGATATTCTTGAGCCCTTGCCCTCGTATGGTCGAGGGATTGAACTCCCAGGAGGGAGATATCGTAGCTTGATAAATGGATATATGTTACAGGATGTGGTCATAACCGGTATGCAGAATGTCAGAATTTTCCTGGCTGTTTTGACATGTTTTCTCTTAGGTAACCTTTTTTTTCTCTATTTACTGCTAGGTGATAATGGAACTATCAACGGTCAAGGATCAGTGTGGTGGGATTGGTTTAACTCTCATACTTTAAACCATAGCCGTCCTCATCTTGTAGAGATAGTTTCGTCTGAAGATGTTGTAGTTTCAAATCTCACATTTGTCAATTCTCCTGCATTCAACATTCATCCAGTCTACTGCAGGTTTGTTAGCTTTTGAATTATAGTTTATCGGTTCAAGGAGGATATTTATGTTTTATAGATGAATTCTATGCAGTAATGTACATATTCACAATATCTCAGTCTCTGTGCCCCCGGAGTCCCCTTATACAGTTGGTATAGTCCCAGGTATGACATCTCTTGACTCCTTGCGTGAGAATTCTTGTCAAACATATTGTTCATGGGTTTTGAGACTCCAAAAGATTGCTTGAAAGCATAGCCAGGTTTCAAGATGTGTACATGTATTTGCTTGTTATGGTGACACCTACAAAATCAAGTAGATGTGTTAGCTAGATTTTGATCATTCTTCCCCAAGTCTCATCTTTAGTCTCCTGAGTGAAAGAGCACCCGAATTATTTCTGTTTTAAGTACAAACTCTTATTATGCGCATACTGTTTTACATTCGTGTCTAAAAATAACATGAGAACTCCTCATATTTACACCTTTCTTTCTAATTTTCAGATTCTTCTAGTAAAGTGTGCATACAAGATTGCAGCATTGGCATGGGGTATGATGCCATTGTCCTTAAGAGTGGTTGGGATGAATACGGCATTGCCTATGGAAGACCAACCACAAATGTGCACATCAGACGGGTCCAGCTACAATCGTCTTCTGGTTCTTCTCTTGCCTTTGGTAGTGAGATGTCCGGTGGCATTTCTAATGTGCTTGTGGAGCAGGTCCACCTATACAACTCACTTAGTGGCATTCAGTTTAGAACAACAAAGGGTAGAGGTGGTTATATCAGAAATATAATCATTTCAGATGTCAAAATGGAAAACATCGGTGTGGCATTTGGTGCGTCTGGTCAATTTGGTTCTCATCCAGATGACAACTTTGATCCTAATGCGCTTCCTGCATTGGATCACATCAGCTTACAGGATGTGATCGGTACCAACATCTCTATTGCTGGAAAATTCACTGGGATCAAGGAATCCCCTTTCACTTCCTTTTGTCTGTCCAACATCTCCTTGTCAATCAATTCAGGTTCTTCTACAAATTCTTGGGTATGTTCAAATGTTTCTGGCTTTTCTGATTCTGTATTTCCCGAACCATGTTCTGCCCTTAAGTCCTCGCATTCAAATTCTTCCTCAGACTGCTTTTCGATACAGACCTTGAATGGAAAAGCCATAGCATATTGATACCATTCATCCATACCCAGATTTTTTCAGTCACAATCCATAATGAGGGAAAAGAACCAAATATTTCTACCACCAATTACAGTAATTTAGGTCACAATTCTTTCCAATAAGACAGTACATGTTCAGATTATTCGTTTCTTCATCGACCTGTGTAGTTTTGCACTCTTGCATGTTCCATTCTGCAAATTATTTGTACAGCTTCATTTCATTCATGTGTAAGCAAATTTTGGTAGTGATGGTGTAAGAGAACTAGGGATATATTGCGAGTACTGGTGCTTAAATTTAGTTATCTTTTTACTTCCAAGTCTGGTGCGGTGTACTATCTTTTATTTGATATTGAATTAATATGGTGATTAGTAAAAGTGAGAAAAAGTGACATGTCTGGTCACTGGTGACACTCTAGCTTTGCATGAGTTTGATCATTGTTTGTTGCTGTTGGGGTGCCAATCCAATTGAAACTGGGACCAAAGCCAGAATGGACCAGCATGTTATATCATTGATTGTGAGTTTGACTTCAAACTCAAGCCATCTGAATGAACTGGAGGTACCTAAGTTTAAGGTCTTGATCATACACCACACTTCCATTGCCAAGCATTGGATCATGATGCAACTATTTACAGAACAATGTGTAAGGGGAAACCAAAAACAAAGAAAGGGGGAAAAGTGTACAAGGCAAGAAAATATGTTTTCGATGATTAGGGTAGAAAATATGTTGGTTTCAACTTCTGCAACAAGAAAAATCAAATAAAATCAGATGATAACATAACGCAGCTTAGAAGTGAGAATACTATGTGCGGTTTTGAGATCAAGCCGAGAGATGCACTTAAGTTGGATCTAAAAGAGTAAATTTTAGCTCTGCAACTCCTACGGTCCTGCCCCCAGTCTTCATCTGTCTGAGCAGACCCAACTCTCATAATGGCCTCCTCAAAGATGACATCTCTCAGTCGATTACACTTGCATGAAATGGTTGATTTCTGAAAGAAAGATTGTTATTTGCTTTGTTGGGATTGTAAGAGTTAAGATTAAACTCTTTGTAGTTCTAAACTTTTTATGTTTGCAATGCTGGTGATTGTTTTGGGAAAGGGTTAGCTTCCTGCTTGAATTCTTTGGTGTTGCGAATGTTTCGTGGATTTTTGACGTTTTCGGATGCCTAATTAATTTCCCTGTTGCGATTTGTGTCATGTGCAGTTGTGTTAGTGCCATTTCGTTTGCGAGGAGTGGTTCTTTTATTTATACTGCCAGGCTGATGGGATGGTTTGTTAAATCGGTTCCTTGACATGAAAACTGTTGGGGAAGTTCAAAGCTTCTACCGAGGGGATCTTCTCTATGTCTGTTTCAGCAGGTATGATAGTTAATGCCGAGTACTATATGGCATTTGCTCAGAGTACTACATCAGCTTCTCAGTGTTTGTTTTTCTTCTGCTACATTATGAAGTAGATGTGTGTTCTTTCTAATTTTAGAGGAATGACTCCCTTTCTTAATAAGGAACTAATCCATTCCTAATTAGTTTTTCATGTATTTGAAACATGATAAATGACACAGGGTACTTACTATAGAACATGTTATTGGTTAGAGTTGGATTTCATGGCTTTTACTTATTTTGCATTTTACGTTGTTACAAGTTGCAATATTTTTGTCCTAGGATTAAAAGGCTAGAAGTGGTGCATATTCAACATCTTGCATCAGCCGATTGACTGGGCTCTTGATGCTGCTAAGCTGGAAAATTAAGCGCTCAAGGTAACGTCCTGCCATGCTCAACACCCAAAATTTTGTTTTGCTCCATTCACCCTTCTTATTAGGGTGAAGAATTGATTTGCCCCAAAATATCAATTAAAATTCTCTTTTCTTTGTATTTTTTTTGCATAACATAGTTTATTAGTGTATATCTTCATGCCTTGCGAAAAGCAATTAATTTTGTACAATGCACACTGTTGCCTATAGATTAGCACCAAACCCTCTGATTTAGCACTTATAAAATATCACTACTAATCAAGCGTACTTTTGTGGCAGTTATTATTATCAATGGTCTTTAGAGAGACTGAGTTGTAAGATAGAGTATTGGAGGTGTTTCTTAGGGCATAAACTTATGAATCTCAAGCAAGTTTATGCTTCTATGTTTGGTATGATATATAGACATGTGCCTGCATATGCTGATTCTATCATATGTTGGAGAGGAGAGATCTCACATCCAAAACATGATAAATAAAATATAACTTATATATGGGTGAATCATTCCTAATTATATCGAGGTCTTTTGTGGATAAAACCCAACACCTTAAAGGTGGTTAAGTTGGAACAGTATCGGTACACGGATTGGTTGGTTGGATCGATTGGTATGACATATGTACACGTGTTAAACCCTTGAGTCTGGTTGCACGTGAGAGTTAGTGTTTGTGTAGATTGTCACCAAGTGCCAAATGAGCCGGGTTAGTGGTTGGATTGGTTTAGATATTTGTATACGTGCTAAACCTTTGAGTCTGGTTGCACGTGATGGTTGGTGTTTGAGTGGAGAGGGTGACATAGATTCACATGCAGACCTTGTCATGCTGCATGTGAGGAGGCGTGTTGGAGAGGAGAGGGTGACATAGATTCACGTGCAGACCTTGTCATGTTGCATGTGAGGAGGCGTGTTAGAGAGGAGAGATCCCACATCAGAAACATGATAAATAAAATATAACTTATATATGGGTGGATCATTCCTAATTGAACCGAGGCCTTTTGTGGATAAAACCTAACAGCTTAAAGGTGGTTAAGTTGGGACAGTATCAGTACACGGATGATCCATGGGCCATGCTTGTCTACAAATTTGTACACGTGCTAAACCCTTGAGTCTGGTTGCACGTGAGGGTTGGTGTTTGAGTGGAGAGGGTGACATAGATTCACGTGCATACCTTGTCAGTAAAAAGGATGAACAGAAGAAGAAGAGTTTTGGAATATGTGTTTGTATATTGATCATCCTAGTAGAGTTACAATTATACAAAACCTCTTATACATAAATGATAAAGACCTATCTGATATCTAGTGCTATAATTACAGAAGAAAATGAGATCATCTAGGAACTAACAAATGTCTATCTTGAATAGAAGAAGAGTCCAATATGGTATCTTGCATTGGCTTATCATTCCCCCGCAAGTTTAGTGGTATTGGAAGAACAGGAAGCTTGGAGAGAAGAAAGTGAAACCGGGAAGAAGACAAGCTCTGATACAATGATAAAGTAGTCTGGGGTTCAACTCCAAAACCAATTGGAAATGGAGAGAGTAGCCCAAACCCTTATAAACCCACAGATAAGGTCCTATATTCCCAATGTGGGATATATATCTCAAGACGCCCCCGCACGTGTGGCGAATCTTTAAGCCTAACGCGTTGACAACAACTTGGGTGGTCGTGGAGTTCGTGTGGCCTTTAGACTTCACACGTGTACGTGGGTAACCTGTTCTGATACCATGACAAAGATGAATAGAAAAAGAGGAATTTTGGAATATGTTAGACGTATGAAATCAGTAGCTGACATGTGTTTATATATTGATCATCTTAGTAGAGTTACAAGTATACATAACCTCCTATACATAAATGATAAAGACCTATCGATATCTAGTGCTATAATTACAGAAGAGAATGAGATCATCTAGGAACCAACAGATGTCTATCTTGAATAGAAGAAGAAGAGTCTAATATGGTCTCTTGCATAGTTGGCTTATCAGTCAGGTTGCACGTGAGGGGGCGTGTTGGAGAGGAAAGATCCTACATCATAAATAGGATAAATAAAATATAACTTATATATAGGTGGATCATTCATAATTGTACTGAGGCACGGAGAACTGTCATCACTACAAGGTTTTTGGGGATTCAGAGAAGTAGACTGGATGACTGTAAAATCCTATTAGTATTCATTTGATGCCAACTAGGATCTGCATAATGTGGTGCATATTTTTTTCTTCATTCTAGATTTCCGCTTTGTGCAAAGTAGAGGAAGAATTTAGGTTTTGTTTGAATATGCTTCTGTTTAGTCCTATGTTGGAGAAACTACTAAAATGATTTCTGACTAACGGTTGTATTTGGAGCACTAGCTAGTTAAAACAACGAGTCATGATTTGAACCTTTTCCTTTCTTTATTCAGCAGCAACATTTTGGGATGGAGTATTTCGGGTTAGGACTCTAGTGGGGCGAAGAATGACTTTCGTAACATTATTTTGGAAACTGTTATTTTCACAGATTGCTTCTGCAGAAACAAAACTTGGTTATATTTGAAAATGAATGGTCTGAAAGTATGGTTCAAAAATATAGAAGCTTTTATAGAATTCTTTTACATAAAACTGAATTCCAGGCAGAGTACTATGTATGAAGTTTCTCGAGTGGAATTTAGGATCAATTCTCTCTTCTCTTACAAGCTTGGAATCTCATTCCTCACATAACATCATCACATGATTATTGGAAAATATCTGTTCTCACCAAATGATACATCTTTATAGGCCATTTATATTCTCCATTAACTTTCCTGCCTGAGATTCTTTAGCGCCTGCCTTCAGCACCAATCTGTGTTTACATTATGGCACACGCATTAGGATTTTCATCACTAAATATCGATGTGATGTTGCCAGTTCCATTTCCATTGCTGCTGACATTGTGATATGGTTGATCCTCATTGTAGTGGTGGTATTGGCTAATCCGATTGTGATGCGTCTGTTGTGGCAGGGGTGGTTGAACATACTCGTATTCAGTGACATAAGGTGATGGTCTGTATGTGTTATAGCTATGTGTTACATAGACAGGCGGTGTATGGACCTGAACCGGAGAAGGAGAAGGAGCCGAAGCCGGAGTAGGAGCCTGGACAGGGGGAGGAGTTGGTTCCGGTGGTGGTCCTTGACTATAATGGTATCTGTTATAGTACCCGGGGTAGCCATTAGGGTAGCCGTATCTGTAGCCATAATCAGGAGGGTAGTGATGTATGGTATGAATTTCCCCAACTTCTCTTGGTCTGTGGTGGTACACCGGGTGTTGTTGGCCTAGATTGGTCTCAGCAGCCACAGGTGTAGGTAGTGCCTCTGGTGGTGGTGGTGGATGTTCCGGAGGTGGTGGGTCCTTTGGTGGCTCGGCTGGTGGAGCAGTTTCAGGAGGTGGAGCTGGTTCGGCTGGTGGAGGTGATTCTGCTGGTGGAGGGTTTGCTGCATCAGGAGGTGGTGCTGCGCTGCCTTCGGGGGGTTCTGCTGGAGGAGCAGGCTCCGTTGGTTGCTCTATATGGGAACATATGGTGGCAATCTTCCTGGTTTTCTTTATGGCTTTTACTATCTTCTGAGGATCCGCCCACCCTATTATTGTTAACTTCTGCTGAGGGAAGTCAATGTAGAGATCATATATACCTGTTTGAAGGGAAAAACACACACTTGGTTAATCAAAATTAGATAGCAGTAAAGAGTGAAGGCCTGGATTTTAGTGTAGAGATCATGAATGCTTACCACTGATGCCATGTAGTGCTTTCTTAATCTTCTGCACACATCCATTACAGTCCATCCGGACATGTATCTCGGTAATCCGAGGTTTCTGCATTCAACATAGGAACTATTTGGTTAGAGATGAATGTTGAAGTGTTGTTGATACTTAGTTATTTGCTACGTATTTGGAGCCATGCATGCATACCTCTAATTCTGGAACCATGGCTGTAGAAGAGAAGAGAAGCCGGGAAATGTGAAGTCAAGAAGGTGGAATATAAATGAAGAATCAATAGGTGGCATTTTATTTGCATGCACAGGTAAGAAGGAATAATCGAAAGGCAAAAGATGGGGACACCGGAAGGAATCACTCAACTTTTTTTCCTCACACACAGATAGAAATGTTGCAGCTTGATTAGCCTCTGCACAAGTCATTGTCAAATCCCAAAGGGAAAGAGGGAGGGTCGGTTTTGTATGGAATGTTGATGAGGCCAAAGAGAATTTGCTTTAATAAGGATGAACTTCTACAATTGAAAGGATGTCTATGAGCTCATTAGGATATCCAAAACCGACCCTTGAAAAGAATTAAAGTGAGATCAAGTTTGTTTACATTACATTATTTATTTCGATCAGTGGTTGTGGGTGGCTTTTGAGGTTGAAGGAGATCCGCTATTGGGGAATCCTTTTGTCTCAAGAAAGATCAATACACATAAAAAAATACTCTTTGATCAATGGTGTTAGTATTTAAAAAAATATAATTAGGAAATGTTTAGAAATGTCATGATATTTATTTATTAATATATATATATATATATAATTATTTTATTTTTACACTTTTAAAATGTTTCGTTTCTAACAAATTTTTAAAAAAATACTTCCGTGCTTCCAAAAGCTTTGCTTCCGCGTTTTTGCTTCCGTTTCCATGCAACGTAGCTAATAAGCGGTACTTTACTTTAGCATTATATACATTGTCGACTTAATTTCACAGTCGACTTATTTTCTAATGAGGTGACACCAACATTTACCACCATAGGCTTGAGAAATAAAGAGAAGATGTGTACGAGAAAAAACCACATAGGCTTGAACCTCAAACTACTTTATAGTAGTTTGAGGTTCAACTCTAAAACCAATTGACAAAAGAGAGAGTAGCCCAAACCCTTATAAACCCACAGGCAAGGTCTCATATTCCTGATGTGGGATATATTTCTCAACACGCCCTTAAACGTGTGGAGAATCTTTAAGCCTAACACGTGGACAACAACTTGGGTGGTCGTGGAGTTCGTGTGGCCTTTGGGCTTCATACGTGTACATGGGTAACCTGCTCCGATACCATGATAAAGTAGTCTGGGGTTCAACTCTAAAACCAATTGGCAATAAAGAGAGTAGCCCAAACCCTTATAAACCCACATGCAAGGTCTCATATTCCCGATGTGGGATATATTTCTCAACAGTGATTACTTCAGCATTGCGTCGTGCTGACAACAATTTGGTTGGATGTTTTTGCTTGGTATACATTGTTGACTTGGTCTCTAACAGTGAGCTTTTACGTATACAAACCCTAGTTTACAGAAGGTTCCAGATTTTCAAGTTCTCCTTCCTCTTTTCATCAATAATAGGAAACCTGAAAATTCACCATGTTAACTTGTAGGGTAAGACTGCGTGCCTAAACTACATTTGTCTGTCTTTTCGCGTGGAGAGAACTTAGTTAGGCATATTTATGAACAAGTAATTGATTGAGTTTTAGAGGACATCTTGTACTTGGTGATTCCTTTTAATGAATAATTGCTTGTTGCTTTTGAATTTCAATTTCAGCTATTCTGTAGTAGTCTAAAAACGAAAGCTATACTGCAATGTATTGGGGCTATACTGCAATGTATTGGGGCAGGGCCAGACTAGCCCCAGCTCAAACCATCTAGCACCTTCCAAATTAATATTATTTAGTGCAATTCATATAAGTAATCATGTCTTCACTTTGTCGACGAATTGAAGCTGTTTAATTTGTTATGGCGAAGAGGTTCAGAAGTAGAACTTTGAGTCCACTTGTAAAGTTGATTACTGTTTGTTTTTGGACAAGGTTGGGAAGATTTGGACCTCACAGGCTCAAATCTGCAAAAGATCCGATTGTTTTAAGTGTATCTTGCACTCTTGCTGGTCCTGCTTAAGATAATATTCCATGCGGATATTTTGGTTCTGGTATTTTTCTATTTGAGGTTGCCTTCAAATTTTATAATTAAGGACTTACCAGCAAGAAGGCGAGCAACTTCAGCGTGCAAACAAGAAAAAACCACATAAAGCATCTTGACCAAAATCTAAAAGATTGTGCAAAGCAAGAAGGGTCTATTTATTTCTCAAACAAAATATGCACAAGATCTAGTGAAAAAGTTTGGGTTAGTCTATAAACCCCTTTTCAACTCCTATGAGCACCAGTTGTAGGATCAGTTTTGACTCAAGAGGTACTGATGCTGATCAAACTCAATATAGAAGCATGAAAGGGAGTCTGTTGTACTTGACTGCTAGCAGACCTGACATTGCATACAGTGTTGGTGTTTGTGCACGTTACCAAGCCAACCCTAAGCAATCTCATGTGAAAACTGTGAAACACATCATTCATTATGTGTCTGGAACTGTTGATCATGATATTGAATATACATTTGACACAAACGTTGAGATTGAAGGTTATACTGATTCGGATTGGGCAGGTGATGCTAACGACAGAAAGAGCACCTCTGGTGGATACTTCTTTGTGGGAAACAATCTTGTCACTTGTCTCTTGGCACAACAAAAAGCAAAACTACACCTCATTGTCCACTGCTCAGGCAGAATACGTAGCTGCAGGAAGCTGTTGCACACAGCTCCTCTAGATGAAGAACATGCTTGCAGATTACGGATTCGAGCAGGGTACCCTATCTCTTTTTTCGTGATAATACTTCTGCCATAAACATCTCTAAGAATCCTATGTTGCATTCTAGGACCAAGCATATAGAGATTCGATATCACTTCATTCGTGGTTAAGTTGAGGAGAAATTTCTTGAGCTTGCTTTTATACCAACTGAGAAACAGCTTGCTGATTTGTTTACTAAGCCTCTTGATAACTCTAGGTTCATCAGCCTTACCAAAGCAATAGGCAAGAGTGAACAAGTAAATTGCTTTCCCCAAAAAGGTGTGTGGGGGTTTGGAACATGTGTGTGCATATGGTTCAAAAGAAAATAAAAAAATTTCTTTTTTAGAGGTTACATGATAGCTGACCAAACTAGTATCCTCAATCAGTTTCTGAATGATGATCTAGATGACAGCTTCTAACCTCTCTCTCCCTTGTTTTAGTCTAACGAGTCATATATATTTATGACTGGTGTTACAACTTTCATGTGGTCTGGTCCTTATTGTAATTCTGCAGATTCATAGCTACCACACCACATTTGCCTTGGTTGCAGAAATTTGAGCCTTATTCTTGAAAATGAGATATGTTACTAAGGGGGAGTACCTGTTTCTAAGCTAATCTGAACGTATGCATCTCTCGGTCGTGATGAGCGATGAGAGAGAAGCAGAAAAGGATTGGTTTGAAGATTGAGGTTTCTACAACTCAATTTCCTAAGCTAGTCTCAAATCCAACTCTTCCTTTTATCATGACGAATGATGATTGGACAAGAATAAACGAGACTAGTTTAGGTATGTGAAGAAAGGTTAGATGCAGATTGAAAACCATGGATAATATATCCTCAACTGATTCTTACTGGGATATCTGAGATTCATTCTATCCTTCGATGAGTTCGGATTTGGTGTCCCTTTGAGTGTCCTTGTTACACATATTGTCCAAGGTCAGCTGATCTTTTAAACAATGACCCCTTATCTGCTACAAGAACTTATGAGGATGATTTCTCGGTGTTGTTTTAAATGTGTTTGTTATGGAACTCATGAACCTTAAACTTTTGTCCAAAATTTCCATGTATTTGGAGAAGTAAGGATAGTTGAATGCCAAACCTGTGTCTTGGTTGTTGTTGTTCTTTCAATTCCCAATTAAGGTTCTCAAGTTTAATAAGCACCAAGTATTTGTTGGTTCACTTACACACACCCTGGAAGTACTGCAATAAGGAAAATGACCATTGAGTCTTGTCACTGCCACAACTATATCTGTTGTGGTTTGTTTAATCAAGGGATGTTTGTCTTGGTTGTAAGCTGTGTCATCTTGTGAGTCTTTACCTAAACTAACCAAGGAAGTGCTCTTTTGTGGTCACTTTTCTATGCATCTCATAGTCCTGTCTCTCCTTATCATACAAGTTTTTTTTATTGCACCATCTTAGGGGGAGATTTTGATACGTGTTACTCATGCCCATCTCTCTGATTTTGTTTCTCATAGGCTGCATGTTAATGTATGGGCCACAAGTAGCAGTTTTGATTTGTCACATCTCTAACTAGCTTGTGATTTGAATCTGTTGTGATTTGTACTTGGGATTGAGTGGTTATTGCATGCAAAAGTAACCGTTTTGTTTATAGTCTTGGTAATTAGTGGGTCTTAGCAGTTATTGGAATCTCTGTTTTTTATTATTTTATTTATTGCTACCGCTTCTCAAAATTGTATCTGTTTTCTCTTCACTCTTCGGTTTTATCTCACCGAGTTCTCAGTCTTGGTTATCTCCTCTTTTCCTCATCATGGCCACTTCATCTTCAAATCCTAAGGTTGCAGATCCATCATCTTATGAAGAGCCTTTGAACATTCAACCCTTCAAACAGAAGTGTCTTTTTTGGGTTCAAGTGATCTGGTTCGCCTCTTTCATGTTTTCAGAGAGCCCACTATTGCCCAACAGATTGCAGGGCTCAAAAGACAACGCCGTTAGTCAGATCTCGGTGAGCCTCATTCCAAAGTGCCCAAAATAGCCACTGCTTCTGGTGACAAAGCCTCCTTTGATGCTGGTGCTCCCTAGCCATCTTCTGGTCTCATTCTTGCTCTAACATCTCAAGAGGGGTCGTAGAGTCGACCTCTCATTCCCCGTAGCAAGCCATGTCTAGCTAACGCCATGTTAAAACATCGACCTCCAAGACCTAAACCGGAGGATTCAGCCAAGTCTCCAAGTTCAAAGAATCAGCCCCCGACTTCATCCTCCAAACCTCTCGCCTTTGTAAAGTCCAGCTCTAGAGCCTCTGCTCAATCCCCTGACAAAGGCAGGGCTCCAAGTACATAACCTGAGGAGCAGTATGCTACTAAGCATCCCAAAAAGAAATCTGGAGAGGTATTCTTTGCTCCTGTCCCTCCTTTGTCACATTTTGTGTCTTCTGATGCTCGCACCCTTTTTTGTACCATTCTGAATCAGAAAAAGATTGTCTTCGAGAGGTCTTTTGTTTTTAATACTCTCCATCCCAAAGCCAAACAGTTGATTAAAGATTTACATTGGGATATAACCCTAGAGTCTTTCCCCTTAGTTAAGCGCACCTGGGTCCTTGAAGTATATGTCAATTTCCCATAAAAAGCTTCCAAAAAGATCAACCTTCATTCTGATAAACCCATCTTGGTTATGATTCGTGGAAAATAGATTGATATCTCCCCTTCCAACATTCGTAGATGTTTGTCATTGCCAATCACTGAGTCTGGGGCAGTGTCTCGATTCAATGATTATCTATCTGGGGTTACCATTCATGATTTGGCCTCTCTGCTTTACAAAAAATCAGACCTCCTGCCACAGGTTCTTCAAATCTTCTCAGCAAACACATGTCTGAGTGGGGAAAGTTTGATTTCTGATTCGGTCTCTCATCTATCCCACTTCACAGACCGGAAAGTTCACTTTGAAACTAGTAGCGTTTATTGCCTATCTCAAGGATCTTTCTCATCCCATTCTTCTTGTTGAACACTACATGTATCAAGAGCTTCGGTCCGTTGGTATTGACAACAGGGAATCTCTAAACTTTGCTCTAGTTTTTTCAAGCCTCCTCACTAAGTTATGTCTTGAAGATGGAGTTCAAGTTTGTGATCATGATGTTATAGCAAAACTTTCTGAAGCTGCTCCGGTTGATAACATCATTGTTGCCAAGTCCTCTGGTCAGGCTGGTGGCTATGTTGAGTCTCTGAATCAAACTTTCCTCAAAGAGGATGTCTAAAAAATGGTTACACAGGCTGTCTCTTCCATCTCGACTATGTTCTCTGAGAAACTAGATGCTTTTAGTTCTGAAGTGCTTGCCGTCATTAGTGTTACTCTACCGTCAGATGCCCCTTCTCCTCCTCCCTCGGAGTCGTCCTCGGATGAAGTGACTGCTGCTGATGATGATGGTGGGTCTGGTGGCATTGATGATGGAGATGATGGTCAGGATGATGGAGAAAATTAGTGTGCTCTGTGCCTTGTACTTGATTTCTGTTTTTTCTCTTTTCTTTCTCGCTGAACCCTCGGATTGTTCTATGTTTTCCTTTGGCATCCCTTGCCAAAAAGGGGGAGAACTCGTAGTTGTAGGTGTGGCTGTAGGTGTGGCTTCTTGCCTTATTTTATGCTTAGTGGACTATTGTTTATAATTTTTAGTATTGTGTGTGTCTTGCGGATATGTGTTTTCATTATTGTATGATATATGTCATCCTGTGCTACATGCTGCATAAACTATTGGTCTTGTGAGATTTCACTTATTCTTGAGGTGTTTCAGGTTGTGAATCTTGTCTTCTAAAAGAGTTTTGTTAAGGAATGCCAAAGGGGGAGATTGAAGGCATAAGGATGGTTGACAGTTCCTTTGATTCACAAAACACATGAAGATCAGCGCGGGGGTATCAAGAAAAAGGTCTTAATCCACTAGATTCTCTCATGGTCTCTAGTAAATCATTCATAGAGGATATCAATTCTATATGATATCTTAAGCTTGAGTTTTTGAAATGAAGAGTCTTGGCGCCAAAATTAGCTTTAGGGTGAGATCTTGTGTTTGTCACCCATGACTAGTGTCTGATGGTTTGCTTTAGGCCCCAGATGGTCCTTGTTCTTACATGAATCAATCTGTAGCTGGTCCTTACCTAGTTCAAAGGAGCTGTCTCTATTAGACTGAGTCTCAATCCGATCTGAATTAAGTGATTAACTCTCTTTGCTCCTTATTTAGAACTTAGGCTTGTTTTGGGAAAACAGTCCCTGTTGTCTAGCTTACTGATGTCGACTCTTTGTACTCTTATGCTGTGTTGTTTTGGCTTAGTCCAAAACTCCCCATGTGTGCTGGCGAGCAAGTGGCCTGGATCTCTAGAGACTATTTGTTTTGCACTCTCATATATATATATATATATATATATATATATATAACCTAGATCTCTAGAGACTCTATTTGTTTATATATATATATACATATCTTGGTTTTTTAGTTGTTGAAAAGAAATACATATGCCTGCCCTTTTTGTGGAGTGTGGTAGTAAAAATATGATTTTCTTTCATCTTGTATTTGTTCAATGCTGCTCTGAGTCTTCCTTATGACTATAAACTACAGAGCTAGAACAAACTCTGTTTTTCATCAACTCATTTTCATATGCATACCATGAGGGATGGTTAGTTCAATCAACTCAAGAAGTGTTCATGGTGAATCTGTTTTTGGGTAGCTACATTCACGAACAGAACTTGCTAGAGTATTCCCAGTTGTAGGCTTAGGAACAAGAGAGGAAATAAATGTAGACTAGTGAGGGACTAGGTATGATATATTGGTTATGTTTCTAGAGCTATTAATCTTGTATTAGCCCATTGCAACATAGTGGAAAGCTTTTGCCCCTCAAGAAAAAAGGGATACGCAGTTTTTCTTCATGTTTCAGGGTTTCTGTGAATAAAAAACATCACCGTGTTGTGTCTGTTTTTTCTTAAGCGATTTTGTTTTTGCCAACTTGAGTTCTGGAATAACAGGGATAGTACAACTCATTGTTATCCTATGAAACAGAAGTTCAATAAAATTGGATAAAGTCCTATTTTTGATACCTAAAAATCACGCGGTTAACTAATGCTTCGTTACACGATAATCCATGCAATTTCGGGTGAAATCCTCGACTTAACACGCTAAACTAACATATACATGCATTAATGTGGACCCAAGCCACAATCACACTCTTGGCGCTTGTAGACGTTGGTATGGTGTGGAAGGTTACGGAGGCACATAACACTCGTTTACCAGTCTAACATCGTTAAATAGTTCTAGTTTTGGGTCCGGAACTCAAGCTCAACGACTTAAATCGGTAACGAAATTGGTGAAAAAAGAGAATTGGACTACAACACAAACCCAAAAGAAGACTTTCAAAATCCAAGCGCATTACTTCTTATTCTTTTAAAAGTCCAAACTCAAGCACAAACCCCTTTCTTTTTATTTCTCTTAGTCTTAGGCTCTTAAGAAAAGTCAAATCCCTTTCTTTACTCTTCCATGTCGGCAGAACAACCATCATGCATATTTCCTTCACCGACCCCGCAACTTTACCTAGCAGTCAAGAAGACTCTCTTCCTTGATCCCCGTAGCTTTACCCAGCAGTCAGAAGAGTTTCTCTATTGTCCCCGTAGCTTTACCTAGCAGTCAAGAAGACTCTTTTCACTGTCCCCGCAACTTTACCCAGCAGTCAAAAAACCTTATTTCCTTGTTCCCTGCAGCTTTACCCATCAGTTAGAAGAGTTTCTCTACTGCCCCCGCAGCTTTACCCAGCAGTCAAGAAGACTTTCATCACTATCCCCGCAGCTTTACCCAGCAGTCAAAAGACCTTATTTCCTTGTTTCCCGCAGCTCTACAAAATGCATCTTCATCTCAGATTTTCAGGCTGAAGTTATGGGACCAAGAAGGGGATCCTTATCACCCTGCAGCTAAAGCATTGGAACTCATCCTAGAAAACCAACCATTTTTCCTTATAAAAGGAAGGGCTTGGAGCTGCAGAGATCATCATGCAATCAATCCATAAAAGTCCCTAAACTCTCATGCTTTCATCCTTCAAGCAACAGACTCCAAATCTCCCCAAATACTCTTTCTAGAAAACCCAGCTTTGTTCTTCATCCCCCAATCCTCAAAATCAACCCAATTTCTCATTCACTGCAGTGTGCCTTTAGCTCACACACCATGTTTCATGCTTCAAGCTTCATTCATTGTTTAAATCACACACAAGATCCCCATTATTCATCTTATTGGGTTAATCTTGACCTAGTCATGCTTAATTTAAAAAGAACCCTTATATTTTGACGACTCTGCTGGGGACTCAGTTGTGATTCTAACAATTTGTTTATGATCTAGTCCTTCATTCACGCATGCTTGTGCTCTTCACAGTTGTAGATTCAAATAATGGAGGGTCTTCTCCGTGGCAACCCTCCACATAGATCATCATCAACATTCCATCTTCTGCCCAGAAGACACTTTTTGAAAATTTTATCTCCATAACCCAGTTTTCTTCTACTCTAGGGTCACCAACTTTCTCTTTCTTCTTGAGCTCCTCCCTGCTCCTAATCGAAGAGCTAATCTCCTTCACATAATGATTCCCCCCCACTCACAGAGGAAAATCAAAAGCAAATATGCTTTCTGGGTTGGTGTTAGAGAAAACCTGAGGAGAGAGAAAACAGATCTAAACTTTCTCTCTTATCTCACAGATTTCTTGCCATCACCATACCTCACCTCTATCACCATCAGACCCGCCTTCCTCCGATAAGACAAATATGGCCTCCTTGTCGCTCAACAATGCTGGAAAAACAGCTCACGCGCCACCACCATGAACACCCCGAAACTGCTATGGACACCCAAAGCGGGACACCATCTAATCACTGCATCTGTGTGACCCATGATGATTCAAATCAAATCAACACTACTCTTCTATGTGGTTGACTACTATCATCGTCCCTATAGCTCTGGTCACGGTCCCAAGCCCAGAGACTAGATCTCTCTGTCCTCCCTCAGGGATATCTCGACACCTGCCAAAGCTAGAATGGCCGTCCCCTCCCCACGGTGGCAACTGCACAACCCTACTCCCGGTACCTCTGTCCCGAGACCAGCCCCTAGCCCTCCTGGCTACCGGTGTTGGAATCCACTCACACCCATCCTATTTTTAGATAGTGACATCGTCGCCCAATATATCATCCTCTCCCGAGACCCAGTCTCCCAAGACTTCGCTCCCTCTCTCTAGAGACCCCGCCACATCTCCCTTTGCAAAGATCCCCCAAGACCCAGTCTCCCCCTGTTGTCTCGGTACAGCCGCTCACGAGAGCTGGTCACAGCACCTCACCACTTAACTTTCGCGACTGCCATCTTAAAAACTTCATTAGCTCTGTGCTCCGGCTACTTCAACTCGTACTCACCTTAGTGTGTATATATATATATATATATAGTCCGGATCAGGAGCGGAGGTCCGTTCTTAAGCTTAGGAACGGACCTCCGCTCCTGATCCGCACTGTATATATATATATATATATATATATTTATATATTCAGTGTTTACTGTTAGAACCAATCAATAATGGGTACAGAAACAGATTTATATATATACTATTAATTCTATTAACAACAATAAATCAAATAATTTAACAGTGACTTGATCGATTGAGGCCTGCGTAGCAGTGTCCTTAGACAGAAATTCGTCCCCACTTGTGCTGTAGTTGCAGACGTCTATCTAGAGGATACAACAATCACAAACAAGTTCTTGCACAAGAACTTGTTCTAGCGAATTACTTTGTGAATCTCCGAAGAACAGAAGAAGGAGAGAAGAATGTTTTTCCGTATTTTGTAACGACGACCAACGTCGTCTTTATATAAAAGTCACGCGACCGAATGAACAGTTGCAACTGCTCGAACAGTTGTAACTGTTTATTCCGAATTTAATATCAAATTCAAAATTCAAAATATTAATTAATTAAAATAAAATATTCCGAATTTAATCAACAGAGCCCAAGGCCCATCTTTGACTATTATATAATTGTGTAAATATATGTGTAATTCTATGGAAATCCATAGAGAGCCCATTCTCTCACACAACACTCATTTAATAATCTAAATGGGTTAGCCCTTATAAAAGGCACAACCTTTCTAACTTCTACAATGTGAGACTAAAGTCCCACAAGTTTCTACATTTACTACATGAGGACATGTGTGGTTATGATCACGATCAACTGATCAAGTATATATATATATATATATATATATATATATATATTCAGTCTTATATGTGTTTTGGTGCATTATGTATGTTACACGTGCTCTCTTGTTGACGAAGGCATTGCATACAGCTGTGCACAGCTCTCTTGTGGACGCCCATATATTTGATTTGATTATTTGGTTAAGAGATCAACCACATATATCTAGCATATATAATATATCTGAGGCTACATATTATGAATCTCACGCATCTCTGATTATATACATGCCTTTATGATTAAATACATTTATGGAGGACAACATGCCTATATAGATCATTGGTTTCCATACCTATCGGTACTCTAAGTATCGCCCTGCAAGTTGCAGCCACATCCAATATTTGGTTATTACTGTCATCTCTGGCTTGATTCTACAACGCACAAGCTTGGCCAATTGCTATGCCCTCCATTATTATGCCCTCTAGGCATTATTTAATTATATCAAGCCAAGCCAAGCCAAGCTCCGATAATGAGTTGTCGGCGCCTACATTTCTCTGATCTTTATGGACATGATATTACATGCTCCATTTACTTCCTACAACTATCATTGTCGCTTGTTACAGTGACTATCATGCTTGTGTTATCCCCACCTTCTCTCATGTGGGAACATACACATATATTATTTTTGAGACAGATAATATTATCCACGTCAGTGAGCTCAATAAAATTAAGTCCTATCATCGGCACTTCTATATTTACTTCACCGATGAGCTCAATGATCGAGTCCTATCATCGGTTCGACAATTCTATCAGGATTCTTATTCGGTGAGCTCAATGTTTGAGTCCTATCACTGGTCCCGGTACCCCATCATGGTCCTTGTAAGCTTTGAGGGCTCTCTTGTCGACGTGGGGACTTATATCAACAACAATATTTCTTACAATATTATAGCGGCTCTACAAGGCTTCAGATAAGTTCTCACACTATTTATTTTGAGCTCGTGCCACTATACTTTACATGCTTCATTAATAGTTATATCTCAAACATGCATATTAATAGCGCACTTTCTATGCCTACAATCCCTACATACATGTTAGTGCACTTTCTATGCCTACATACATGTCATGATTTATATATTAACATTTGTTCGCATGCTTCTACACATGGCACAAAGAGTTACTCAAAACACTCTTCCTTATGCTACATGTATTTTCATGCTTCAAACGAATAACAATAAACATGCTTTCATGTGCAACTTTGCTATTAGCATATCACTCCAAGCTCGTTCTAAACACATATGTAAGTTTGAGAATATCGATGCGCTTGTGCACATGAAACTTGCTACACATCATTGCAAAGCCACACTACTGTTATTGAAAATCCTATCATACCTCCATACCCTTTGAGACTATGTCACATCCAAACTTTTCATAGTCTAACAGCCTTGGCCTTATTTGTATACCTAGAAAAACCTAACACAAAAAACCAAGACCAACACATCAACCATTTGGAGTTGTAGTCGGTATTGCAACAACCAAAACTGGTTTTTAAATGTCAACATCTTAAAGCTCAAAATTCAGAAGCCTGAGATCAAATTGAGTTTATTGTTTCAAGCCTTTCTTAAATGCTCTAACACATAATACAAGTTTTCACACAGTGACAAAATATTATTGCAAATACAGTGTTTGTAGCCAAATTTAGCTGAAGTCAAGTCAAAATTCTCATTACAAGCAGACCAATGCATATATTGCTAAAGCCAAGATTGTTACAAGCTTTTAATATACAAAGAATGCTATGTATATTCATGCTAATGTCATAAACAACTCCTCGTGCACGAGTCCCCATGTCATTTTTGGTTTAAGGAATGAAAGTTTTCTTTACAACTGAAAAACAAATCTATTATGTGAGCATTTCCGTAGCATTTTTCTAAACCAACAAACTTGTGCATATAACAAAAATCCTAACAGCTTCTCAAATCGATGATACCTCCGCACGCATCCTTACATATCAGAAATGTCTCTTCAATCTTAATTTCCTCGTGCCTCATGCTTCATGCTATGTAATGCAACACAAAACCAAGCACCTTCATGCTATGTAATGCAACACAAAACCAAGCACCTTAATCATTTTGCATCAAGCATATCCTTTGTCCTTGTAAAGAAGCTACATCTTCTCTATAAAACAAAAAATTTTTCCTGCAAAACACATCATGCAAGTACGCATAAAAAGTACATGTCAATAGTCATGCAACAAGTACATATCCATGCCAAAACCATTACGGTATGCGAACTATACTCGTTCAAGCAATGCTCAAGCAAGTAACAAACTAAAATAAATTAGAGTAAACAATCATTACACATATCAAGTCAATTCCAAGTTAGAAGAGGTCTTTATCATTGTTGTCAGAGGCAAGCAACATATTCTAATTGTTCTATGTTACTAGGGGGCTGAGTGATAGTCATTGTTGAAGTTGTAATCACCATTTGGTTCATGAGATCGTTTTATTCTTATAGTACAAACAGTCACCTTTTACACTAAAAACCCTAAAGTACCCCTTCTTTGTACAAGTTAATATCTCTCTCTAGCCGTTCCAACCATATACTTTTCAATCTTTGTTCTCTGTCATTTTCCAAATACCAAATCTACATTATTCCAAACATTCTTTCAAGCGAAAGAACGTATAGACTGGTTCTATCATTGTTCTCTTTCCCTGCAGCTCCTAGCCATGCCCTATTCTTTCATTGCCGTAAAAATCTACTATAGTAGTTATCATGCTTCGTAGTCCAAACCTCAACGTTAATCACCACACTCAACTCTATACCCCATACACAATGCCTAAATTTTGTACTCATCCACCCTATTGTAAGACCGAAACATTCGATACTCTATCTACGAGCTTAGCCCTGCAGCAAGCTGAACCACATTACTGCATTTTGTTCATTCTAGAAATTTGCGTTCCCTGCCATGATAAGGTCACAACTTCAAGCAACAAGCAATACTTAATCAAGCAACAAGTGATAATCGGTCAAACAAAAACCATTAAAACAAGCAAATCAAACCATGCCATGCCAAGCCAAGCGAAGACATGTTATACTACAACTCACCTCATCATAATGAACCTATTATCAATATTTCACTCCAAACATAGTCAAGATCAAGCAAATTAAGCCAAGCTAAGCCAGAGTATGACATGTTCACTGCCAAACACGGACATATTCAAAAGGCAACCACATGTCGAAGAAATCAAAACACATGTCTAATACATGCCTATGCAAGGTTGCTATAAGCTAAACTTTAAGAAACAGACAATACTTAATCAAGCGACAAACAATGCTCAGGAATCAAAAAACCATTAGAGCATATAATCAACGCCAAGCCTAACTTAAAACATGCTTAACTAAGCTAATTCCGTGTCACATGCATTATACATTATCAACCCATAAGAGGCATGTTATGACCCTTGGGGGCTGACTAATGATGCATAACTTTGAGGCTATTGTAAGCGAGTAATACACTTATGTCATCATCTCATTTGATACATGTATCTTTCAAATACCAACAGCAAGAATAAGAAATTCAAGTCCCAGCAACAAGCATAAAACGCAGAGTTAAGCGATTACAAATCCTAGCGGCAAGAATTAAGTATTTACACCAGAAGTTGAATCTCAGCAGCTCTAAGAACCAAACTCACGCACAAGCATATAATAGAAGCATATATCTGAGAAGAGTCTTGTATGGATAGTTTGACACTCACCTAGATATCATGACGAAGCACACATAATGGCCCTAATGGAATCCCGCTGGCGTTGCTCCAACTTCTACCACTTAAAAAAAATTCTCATGTCACCAGATCACCGTTGACCCACCAACACCAACACCAGCATCTCATGTTCTCGTTACCGCACCTGCAGCTCCACCACATGAGGTCGCACGCCGATCAGGTTGAGCCCGTGAATCATGTCAAATTTCACAAGATACCCATTAAGCAGGCCATCCATGCTCCAATTTCACAAAAGCAAGAGTCTGATGATGTATACAAGACCAAGCAATACCTGAATTCGAAATTTATTAATAAGCAGAAGCAACAAAAAAAAGAGAGTGAGAATGGATCAAAGAGGAAGCTCAGCAGGATTAAATGCCAAAGTTTTTCAAAGCTGAAACCATAAAAAACCCATGATCACGAGATACCTAATCTGATCAGAATTGAAGATTCAAAGAGCCTCAGTTTGGATCAGAGCAACGGCTTCTGCCCTTAATAGAGTTGGTCAGACCAGGCTGTGCGTGTGTGCAGGTTCGAAGTGTGTGGATAATAACAGGTTGTCATCTCGCGAGGCCCAATAAAATAAGTCCATGCGCTAAATCATTCAATAGGTTTAATTACTTACCCATTATGCATTAGCAATCCATACTCCAAGATTATAAAACAGGACAAGCTACCTATACATACTCCAAGCCCCGCATCAAGCCAATCACAATGCCAAGTAGATTCACGACCAAATAGGCACGCCAAACCCGATACAAGTTCATGCCAAGCAAAAATGCCAAACTCATCTTTGTCAAAGTCGTGCATCTATTCGAGACCCTATGAAGGTCATGCCAAGCTTATTTTCATAATCATGAACATTTCAAACTCCATGCACACTCCCTTGGTCCATTAATTAAATAACTAAGGCAAACTCAAGCCAAACTGTTCATGCACAAGCCTTCTCATGGTTGCCATAAGCTCAAGAAAATTCAAGCCTAACATAAGAAAACTCTCATGCAAAGCACACAATCAAGCGTGTATATATAAGCCAAGCAAAGCAAATATATCTTTCACACATCATGCATATATTCAATTACTCTTATTGATTATGTAGCCTATTTCATAGTCATTGCATAGTCTACATAATCAAGGGGACTAATGTTGTTACCCAAAAAATCACGCGGTTAACTAATGCTTCGTTACACGATAATCCATGTAATTTCAGGTAAAATCCTCGACTTAACACGCTCAACAAGCATATACATGCATTAATGTGGACCCAAGCCACAATCACACTCTTGAGACTTGTAGACGTGGGTATGGTGTGGAAGGTTACGGAGGCACATAACGCTCGTTTACCGGTCTAACGTCGTTAAATAGTTCTAGTCTTGGGTTCGGAATTCAAGTTCAACGACTTAAATCGGTAACGAAAATGGTAAAAAAAAGAATTGGACTACAATACAAACCCAAAAGAAGACTTTCAAAATCCAAGCCCATTACTTCTTATTCTTTTACAAGTCCAAACTCAAGCCCAATCCCCTTTCTTTTTATTTCTCTTAGCCTTAGGCTCTTAAGAAAAGTCAAATCCTTTTCTTTACTCTTCCATGTCGGTAGAACAACCATTATGCATATCTCTTTCACTGACCCCGCAGTCAAGAAGACTTTCTTCACTGTCCCCGCAGCTTTACCTAGCAGTCAAAAGACCTTATTTCCTTGTTTCCCGCAGCTTTACCCAGTAGTCAGAAGAGTTTCTCTACTATCTCTGCAGCTTTACCCAGCAGTCAAGAAGACTCTCTTCACTGTCTCCACAACTTTACCCAGCAGTCAAAAGACCTTATTTCCTTGTTCCCCACAGCTCTACACAATGCATCTTCATCCCAGATTTTAAGGCTGAAGTTATGGAACCAAGAAGGGGATCCTTATCACCCTGCAGCTAAAGCATTGGAACTCATCCTAGAAAACCAACCATTTTGCCCTATAAAAGGAAGGGCTTGGAGCTGCAGAGATCATCATGCAATCAATCCAGAAAAGTCCCTAAACTCTCATGCTTTCATCCTTCAAGCAACAGACTCCAAATCTCCCCAAATACTCTTTCTAGAAAACTCAGCTTTGTTCTTCATCCCCCAATCCTCAAAATCAGCTCAATTTCTCATTCACTGCAGTGTGCTTTTAGCTCTCACACCATGCTTCATGCTTCAAGCTTCATTCATTGTTTGAATCACACACAAGATCCCTATTATTCATCTTATTGGGTTAATCTTAGCCTAGTCATGCTTAATTCAAATAAAACCCTTACACCTATTCACCCCCTCTATGACCTTCAAAATATAAAGATTGAATAAGGGAAGTTTTTCAGGACCTCAAAGAATATACAGATTGGTTGGCTATACATTGAAGAAAAAATTGACTAGTTTTCCGTTGACTGGTTGATGATTTTGCTTTCAAGTTGAAAACAAGGACCATTTCCTCAATCAAAGAAGAAAAATGACGAGTGTTTCATGCTTTGTTATGTAAGAATAAGGAAATATTATATCGCATACGGGTATTTTGTTGGAATTTATCTCTTAGATATATGTGCTTGAAGAAAACGATGAATACGTATAACTTTTAATTGTTTGTGAAGTTATATCTAAGAGTTTATTATGTCAACATTATTTTACATGGGTAAAGATTGATCCACACACATTCAACAAAAGAAAAATCAAGGAGTTTAGTTTCATATGACAAAGAAAGATGGCACCTTACCCATTTGTGATTACTGTTGTCCGTTTGAAATATAAGAAGTTTGATATATAAATTTATTAAAAATGAATCGTTCGTGTAAATTACGATTACAGAAGCTCAAATGTTTTTCAAATTGGATGAAATTTTGCAGGAGTGATCTACACTATGCTTTAGACATTGAATAGTGGAGATGTGAGAATGTGACCTACAAGTGAGCCAAATAAGGAGTGTCACACTTTAATTTCAGAACGGGATCACTCTCTGGATATGAACTATATATATATATATATATATATATATATATATATATATAAGTTATAATGAAGGATATATATAACCCCCTTCTAATGAAGGATCTCTTTTTTGACATATATGAGGGATTAATGATTACACTAACTTTTTGATCACCAAATCACATCTCCACCGTCCAATATATAGATTTATATATGTACATCATCTTAGCAAAATTTTATCCAATTTGGTGATCGATAAGATGCTCAAAAATGCAAATTAAAATTATAAGCATGAACGGTTCATGTTTGACAGATTTGATGCGTCAATTTATTTCAGTTAGTTCAAAGCCTTAACAATCACCAAATTAGATGAAATTTTGCAGAAATGATCTACATATATGAATCTAAGTATTGAACGGTGAAGATGCTGATATGTGATCGAAAAGTTGGTCTAATGCTTGATCCCTCATATATGTTAAAAAAAATCCCTTAGTGGAAGGGTCATATATATATATATATATAAGGGATCATTTTAAGAGTTTTTTAAAATGATCAAATGATTTCACTCCTACCACGTGGTGACTCGAACCTGTGACTTAGTCAATAGGTAACCACTTCGTCAAAAAATAATATATTTAGGAGCTTGATAGAAATAAGATTATTCATTAGTGAATTAACAAATAGGCTATCTGGCTAATTCGAAGTCTATAGTTCATGGTTTACTAGACCCTTATACATCATGTAAAAGATAGAAGGTTTGTCGTAGAACAGAGTTAAAACACTAATGATATATTTGGTTTAAAGCTTCTACTAGATAAACAGATTTGTAATGAATTGCATAACCAATCCTCGACTTAGTAGCATCAATTATTTATAGTAAACACTTTGTCATCCAATAAATCTATCTTTTGTTGGATTTGGATGAACTACGTACGTTTACATTCCGAAAGATAACACAGACCCGGATTAATCAGATCAGAACCATAATCATATATTAATCACAATCTTGTATATCACAACAGGAAAATACAGAATATAAAGTACTAGAACAAAATTAAGTCTGGAAACAAAAACATAGAACAACTGTACATGTTAGACGTAGTGTTCATAGCATCACAATTCCCAAAAATTAATTTCTACAACTTCTTGAAAATGTTTTACTTTCAAGTGTATGCACGAGGATGAGCCATAAGGTAGGCCTCTAGGACTTCATACATCCCAATGGCTCTGTATTTGCCAAGCTCAATGTCCTCTTCTTTGATCTGAACACCATCTTTGGCTTTGTATTCACTTGTCAAATGACATATACATCCTCCCGTGCCATACCCTTCAAACTTGACATCATAGGTAATGTACTCAAGCTTGTCCAGCAAGTGTTCTGCTGCATCACCTTCAATGAAGGTGTACCTGCACATCAGCTTCTCCTTGTCCAGAGCATCAATCCTGTGTTTTGCATATCTCATAGGACTAGCTGCACATCACAAACAACACCAAACATTTAGTTACACATCAGACTACCAAAGGATACAAAGATTTCCAATCTAGTTCAATATAGCATCAAACTCTTGAGTAGTTAAGTTGGTATCTAAAACTCGATCAGTGAGATCATTGAAGGGTTTAAAAGATTGTATGTGTTGGATCTGAAGCTAGCCTATGAAACATAGATGGAAAAAAGTGAAAGAGTTGACTTGCTGATCAATAATACCTTCAGTGAAGTTGATCTGTTTGATTGTTCCAACTTCTCCTTCACCTTCCAGGAACTCAATACTTTTGATCGAAGAGAACATGAGCTTGGGACAGAGGTTGTGTGCATCAAGGATCAAGGCCTTGAACATCCTTTCTGGAGTTACCTGAGTAATAAACTTCTGACTGATTTTGGTGATCCCCATCTTGGCTCAGCTAGCTTCTGGTCAATACTCTGGTTAGAACTACGGATTTGAAGTATGAAAGATTGGATGATGATGATGTTTCAGAGATGGTAATATGAAGACTGAGATTTTAGGCCCTGGCGGCTTGGTATGAAGGTAAATTTGATGTCTTTGATATTTAGAACGGGGAATGTTTTATATGAGAAGTAAAACAATGACCTGAGCGTGTTCCAAAGTGGACTTTTCAACACGGCTATGGATGTTTCTTTCTTCTCTACAAAACCAGATGGGGGCATGGAAATCCCATGTCCTGAAGATACTCTTTGCCTTTTTTAAATTGACAGGGAAGACTAGGTGACATGGTTTATGATGATCAAGCTGTTTCAAATTCCCACTAGTACCTAAAGAACAACTGGATCAGCTGCATTTCGTTTTGCAATCGAAAACCATGAACCTTGTTGTCACATTAGTGGATCCTTGAATTGATTAGATTTCAAGATGAGTTGGGTGGAATATTATTTTCAACTTGTTGTCTTTTTGCTTCCTAAGGACTTCTACTTTGAGATTTTCTTTCCTTTTCTTTTCAGCAGAGAAAGAAGAACCAGAGTACGTTGGTATTGCCCACAATAGTCAGAAGTATTAAAATTGGTTTTGGGGGGAGGGGTTTAAGGCTTTGAGGAGGGAGGGGTTTAAGGCTTTGAGGAGGGAGGGTGTTCAACTTTGGAAACATGATCCAAAACATCCATGAGATATTTGAGATGATGTATAGGCCCAGAAAAGCACTAACATTTTACTTGGGTGTTCATAGCATTTTGTTTAGCAGTTCCTTGTTCTCTGTTTTTTTTTCTTCCGACTCTGATTGAATTGTATCTTCTAAATGTAATTCATAAAGCGCTAAGGTATGAGTCCAGATGATCAAAATTCAGATTTATTACAGTAAAAGTGTTTCAATCAAGCATAACTACATATGTTGCAAGAGGCAGGTAAAGCCAAAGCCACGCCTATAACCATGCAAGACTCGAAGAAATTTTCTTTTGGCCCCTCTTCATACAAATAATTTTCTTTTTCTACAATTAACAAATGAAGTGTTTGATATCAAGTATCAACTAGTATAGACATCTGGATTTTGGAGGAGGTAGGCTTCAACTACTTTGTACATTCCTAAGGCCTTTTCTCTGCCAGCCTTTATGTCTTCCTCATTGAGCACAATGTCACCTTTGGTGTGGTACTTGCTCACCATCCTGTTCTTACTGCCACCTTCTGGTGTGGCCTCAAACTTAACCTCATAAGAAACAAACTCAAGTTTCTCCATTACAAAAGTATCTCCTTCAATCAAGGTGTAGCTATACACATAGTTTTCATCATCCACCTCATCAACCCTATTTCTCACAGAAATGATCTGGCTACATGCATAAAAGATAAAGAAACTCCACAAATTTTGTGTAAAATCAAAGTTTGGGGATAATGTTTATTTATCATATAGATAACATGTTATGTTGTGAGACTATCAATCTGGCACGACATGTTCAACAAAAGTCTACCGAACACAATGTGTCATGCCGGACTGCCTGAGAAGTGAACACTTGGCTAGTAGTTAATTCATCCATATTAGCAAGCTAGCTTTTGTAACATTATATGCATGCCTTCAGCGGAGTTGATCTGCTTGATGCTTCCTGCTCTTGGATGGTGTTGATGCTCTTAAGAGCTTCAGGCATGAGCTTTGGGACAAGGATGTCAGCATCAAGGACTAAGGCCTTGAGCAACTTGCATGGAGGGATTGTGGAAGTGTACTCCTGTATAGGTGGTCACCCCCATAGTGAGAAACCGCTTGTATAGAAATTAGAACAGCTTTGGTCAGTGAAGATGGTGATCTTGGGGTAGTATAGGTAGGTTCAAGACTTCAAAGAGAGACATTAAAAGAATCTTGTTCCAGAAATTGTTTCGGTTAGTACGAAGGCCTTGTTATAACTTATGTACTCTGTCTTGATGTGAGTTGAAAGGGAGCCACTTCCAAGGTTCAGCAAAGAGAAAGAGACATTTATACATAGAATTGAATCTCTTGCAAAATTCTCTACTCTTTCCTGTGTAGGGCTAGCCGCACTTCTTCACAGTGTGCATCAAACAACAACATATTCATTTGTAGATCCTCAGTCCTCAGACATTCTATTTGATTCCGAATATTCATGGTCACCTGAAGACAAATGAAGAAATATGAAAAAATTGGAGTACAAAAGAAAAAGAAATTTGTTGCATCTGTGTAGAACAGTTGGTGGATCATCTTGATATATCATATATGCGGTGCTGATCACCTGATCAGTGACTGACCACAGGTGATTTAGTCAGTCACCGTCCAGATCTGATCTAACGGAAGTCTTTGAATGAATAAATATATTCTCAACCGTTGGATAAAAAATGAGTAAATCTGGATGATGACTAATCAAATCACATGTGGTCAGTCACCGTCAAGATCTGATCTAACAGAAGTCTTTGAATGAAAAAATAAATTCTCAACCGTTGAATCAGAAATGAGCAAATCTGGACGGTGACTGACCAAATCACCCGTGGTCAGTCACTGACCAAGTGATCAGCTCCATATATGTATGCTGGCCAGGGCCATCCCTATTGAAAAGAGGCCTGATGCGAATTTTTCATCTATGATGTATCGAAGAGAGAAATCTTATTAACATCTACTAATTAAGTTTAATGTAGGCAAGGACTAAAGAAACATAGATGAAAAATTTGCAGCATAGGTTTGTAAAAATTAGAAGACTATTCATATTTGCCAACTTCCTTCTCATCCAGCTTTCTGTCTACCTTTTGAGATTTAACTATATAAACTAATATGTTGAATCAGAATTTTAGGAGGCATCATGGAGCCTGAGGCCGAATCTAGGCGATTGCCTTCGTTGCCTTGGCCAAGGGACGGCACAGATACTGGCAACAGGTACGGTCCCCTTTTATAAACTTGCAATGATGGAGACAAGCTTCTACGATGGTGGTATAAACAATTGTGCATGAGAGACTGTACTACTTCTTCTCAAAGGAACTTGATCGATTACCCAGCCTTGTCATGAACTAGTCGCTGTTTGGTCTTTTCATAACACCGATGTTTCAAGACATCTAATAGTGGGTTATATTGACATGGCTTGATTTCATGCAAGTAAATAACCGGGAAAAAGTGCGGCTCTGGTCTCTGCTAGGGTTTTCTGGACGACGGACAGATGATCGAGATGGAGACAATGATCTCGCTAGGGGACACCGATCCTGACTTTTACCTTGGCGGACGTTTGATTGGGATGAGCAAGGACGTGGTGCTTCCAGTTTTCTCCTCGACTCTCACGGGAGCTTGGAACCTGAAGGAAAGGCTTCTGGTCCAGGAAGAGGAGCTAGGGCTTTTGTTTTCTAGTTTCAATCGAAAGTAGAGAGGGACCGGGTTGTTGAAAGAGGGTCGTGATCTTTTAATGGGGGTATGCTGGTGCTGGCGGTATATGATGGTCTAAGTCTGGTGGAGGATGTAGTCATGAATCACTTGAGGTTTGGATCTCGGTTGCTTGGACTCCGATTGGCAATGAGGAACCACCAGTTTCTTGGTCGCATTAGGAATGAATTGGGTGGTTTTGTGAGAGCAGATCTGGGTCCAATCAAGAGAAAGGAGAATATCCAACATGTTAAGGTTGTTCTGGACGTTCTTCAGGCATAACATCTCTTTGCTTTCTCGTCGAAGATTTCAATCATTCTGAGTCTCAAGGTTGAGAGAGCACATGAGATCTGTAAAGCTTGCGGCTTCTTTAGGCATGGAAGAGGGCTTTTTGACAAGGGTTTGGTCTGGCTTGTTGGTAGTGGACGCGGTGGTGGCTGACGGTGCGATCGAGACTGTTGGGGAGACCGACATGTAGGCGGCAGAGGTGGATCATGTGGTGCGTGGTGAAGAAGTTGTGGCGGAGGAGCCGGAGCTTGGGGTGGAAGGTGGTGAGACCACACAGATGGCAGTCACAACACCTCCGGTTTTCTCGATGAGAACCCCTAGTTTTAAACTAGGGTTGACCAAGCCAAGGGCTTTGACTGCAAGTGATTGGTCATAAGGTTCTGATGAGTTGATGGGTGGTTATGGGCTGAAAAAAAAAGAAATTGGGAGATGGTTTGGCTTTTACTAGGCCACTGACTGGGTCTTTGGCTGAGACTGGTCCTTTTGGGCCTGTTAGGCTTGTTAGGTATGCAATAGGAGAGCCAGATGAGGTTTTCTGTCAAGACCTATCTAAGAAGTCGGATTGGTCGTCAACATCGAGCATGGTGGTGGTTTTGGTAGCGCTGGCTGTGGTGGCGCTTGAGGAGGATTGGATGTAGCCAAGGTTTTGGGCTTGGTCTGGGTCTTTGTATCTGGATCTCGGCTCAAACCCTAGGGTATTTTTAAAAAAATATGTTTTTTATTCAAAATAAATCCTTATTTTCTATGTTTTTATAGGTCATAAACTGCGTTTTAGATGATCTTCATGTAAAATGTGGTGATGCTATTATACCAAATCCTCTAATTTATCATTATGGGTAAGAGAAGCTATGTATCCATGTTGTCTCTGATATTTGAGATTGAAATGAAATATCATTATTAAAAAAAGACATGAAATAGTTGCTATTTGGTCTTCCATCATATCGTAGAGGTCAAGTTGGCATGTCTTTTAAAGGAAATGTCGAGTTATATTTCGAAACAAAATTGTTGGTTAGTATGAAGTACTATTATGTTAACAATGTTTAAGACCTGTTAGGCTAGCATGTAGTGTAACAACATAATTAGATATTGGAAGAAACTATCTAATAGTGTTGTATTGGGAATGATAGTAGAGATCGAGGCAACTAAGAGCATCTCCAGTAGCTTCCTCATTTTTTTTTCGATTATGTCAAATTTGGAGAATATTGAGTATTTTTTAGATCCAACAGTTTCCCCATCTCATTTCTTAAAATGGGGATGGAGAAGAAAAATGAGCATTGCTTCCCCAAATTTATAGCAAAGCTTTTATTCTCCAAAATTTAATTCTCCACGGGCTCCAACAATTTTTTTACAAAAAAAGAATATTTTATTAATTATTTTGTTGTTACAATAAAATATATAATCTCTTTTGGTCATAATTAATTATGATGTACCATATTTTGTTTTTCTAATAAATGTCAAATCTTCAAAATAGAGAAGCTGTTGGAATTAGAGCATAATATTTTTGAAGAATTTGGTTTTTGCTTCCCCATTTTGAAGAAATTTTGGAGAAGCTGCTGGAGATGCTCTAAGTACGGAGCCAGGAATATAAAATGCTCATAGAGATTATTTGATATATAGACCATGCATTTTTTTTACTTTCATAAATCTTTTCAGAGAGACTATTCGGTGCACCTCCCTCTAAAAGGAGTGGCACTGTCGTAAATATGTCATCGCTGCTGAAAAATGGTCCTCGTCAGCGCCACTTGTCCATACGGCCACTTCTGGGTCTGTTTGTGAGGTGTAAATGACATAGTCAGGTAAATGCATTCGAGGATTTATTTCTACTATTTACGACTCGATAAACTTTCCGTTTATCTTTCTAATACGAGAGTCTATTTATTCGTTATCCTGATTCTCGAACTGGTGAGAATTCAGGAATGTTATCTATTCGGTATTTACGTCATTTCATCGCCTATTTAATTTAAAATATTTTTCAACAAGATTTGATAAAAGGTTATAAACCTTTGGTAATTCTAAAACCTTTAAATCTTTTAACTGTAGCGGTAAAAAGGTAAAAGAGTAAGTCTGCTACAGTAAAAATCAAAAGTCAACTTTGAAACAGTAAAAGTCAACTGCCAACAGTAAAAACAGTAAAAGTTAAAGTCAACACATTAAACAGTGAAATAGTTAAAGTAAATCTATGAAAGTTAAAAGCAAATTTTTCAGGGTTAAACGGGTAATTTCAACTCACTGCAAAGCGATAAAAAGTAAAAATGACGCAGTAAAAACCAGAGTTTTTACCGTGTCTTCTCCGATCTACTAGTTTGGCAGGAAACCAAGCTTTCCTGGCTAAACTGAGCTACTCCACCTACAAAGCCTTGTTCTATACTACCCAAGCAATCTAACGTGGCAAGAAACGAGAGAAAAGTGGAGGTTTTTATACCTCAACGTAAAACACCATATGTCTTCGGCAGATGTCCTCCGACGAGTTATTTTTGGCCGTTCTTCTCCTCCTTCGAGCTTCTGGGCAGCTTCTGCTGCTTCTTGGAGCTCCCCTAGCTCACTTCCGGTCTGGTTCGACGTCAAAGTCGACTGGGCCGACTTCGGCGTGATTCTCCTCCTCAGCTGGGCGTCTGTGCCCGCATCTCTGAGCGGTTGAGGGCCAGGGCTTGGTCGCAAGGGCAGGCAAAGCTGGTGGTGGTGGTGTTGAGGTAGGACGCGCGGCGGCAGTGGCTCGACTGGAGTGGTTGCTAGGTTTCTCTCTGTGGAGAGAGAGAGAGAGATCGAAGAGGAAAGGAACATAAAGGGAAAGAGAGAAAGAAATGAAAGAAGAAGAAGGAAAGGAGAAGAAAAGAGATAAGGGAGAGAGAAAGAAATTATTGGTCAGGAGAAGGAGAGAGTGAGGGGTTTATATAGAAGTTTTCGACGATCACGATTCAATTATCGAATCAACGGTCACGATTAAACCTCAATTTTAAAATAATGTTAAAACCAAATATATTTTGTAAAAATCATTTAATTGAAAATAAAATGTCAAATTAATCGGTAAAATCTAACAAAAATACGTGGAGTACCAGAAAAATATTCTGTAAATACTCCTACATATGTGGCGACATGTGTTCTAATGTAAAAATGTTAGACTACATTTACGCCATACTGAAAAGAAATCAAAATTAAACTAGGTGTGTTAGAAAAGTAAAAATATCAGGTCTCACAATAGTAGCACATAAGATTATAACTGAAAAATATCACACTAACATCAAGAATATTCATGTATAATTCCGAGATACATTCTTCTTCAAATTGGAAGATATTTATAGTGGTATAAATTACCTATAAGTGTGAAAGATAATACAATAATAGAGCTAAAAGCTATGTATGAAAGATGATACAATGATCAAGTAATGCAGCTATGTTAATGCAGTAGAGATCTTATCTGTGGTAGTCTAGATTTGCTGCTCCATCGTAGAAGAGTTGAATGAATCAGCTCACTCAACTACTAAACAAATATCCGTTCATGCAAATTTCCTTTCTTGATCGATCCTTTGTCACATTAATTTCTGGATCCTTTCTTCTTTTCCGATCCCTTGCATAATGTACTCTAGAATCAACAGCAACGTATAAAATAAAAAACGAAAGACTGTTGAATAGGATCAAATTGCTTGATATATCACTCTATATCTGTACTACTTCTCTTGCTAAGTTTCTAGATGATCAGGGGTGGATCTAGTATAAAGGAGGATGGGACTCAACTCCCACCCTAATTCTTTACAAAAAAAATTATAACATATAGTTATGACTACTCTTATTGTGTAATTGTAAAATTGTTGGGCTAAGTCCTAATTAAATTCCTTCAAATTGTACCACTCAAGTCCTAGCCTGTCTGATGGACTTTAAGTGCCCAACTTACTTATACTTATTTTTGTATTTATTAAAGAAATAGCTAAGTAAACATATATGTGTTTGTTATCTGTTATCTTGTTTTCTTTCTTGCCAAACCTTAGTCCTGCAGTATCAGTGAGGCTGTCCCTCTTGCATTTTAGTTAGTTGAGTTGGATTTTACATCTATATATTTTGTATTGCATGCATTGAAATGCTTACTTCGTTTTCGTTATGTTATATATAGATAGTTTTATAAATTAAGAATGCATTCGAGTGATAAGGCTTACTACGTCCCTCTTGTGTGGGTGTATATTTTTTCAATTTTTTTCTTAGTGAAAGTTCAAGTCCCACTCAATTGCAATTCTTAGATCCACCTCTGTAGATGATGATGGTACGGCTGGTAGTTTGTGTCTTGCCGGCACGACCCTCCTTTATGAATATGTAGGCAGGTCTAATTGTTAGCGTGAGTCAGAATATGAATGTAAATATATTGTAGTTATGTCGCAGATTAATTTTCATTATTCTATAGTTAATAGTTACCATTTATATTCTTTGTAAACGCCTATATAAACCTCCATGGTGAGATGAATAATATGTCTGAAAGTTATCTCTCAATATAGTTATATTTAAGTTGGTATTAGAGCAAAGATCCGAAAGGATTTTGTCTCTTTGTCTTTTGTCTTCTTTCATTCTTCATTTTTATTTGAAGCTTGATATAATTTAACCCCTTTGTTAGGGTTTGTTTTGCTTCCGTTGTTATTGCTCTGATTGGTCTCTACTCCTTTAGAGAGAGAGACTGTTTTCCATCTTTTTCAGACCTGGTTCAAGTAGTCAGGTTTTAGAACCCCGGTGACCCTCTGTCTTCTGAGTCCAACGCCGCCCTTTTTTTCTTCAAATCCCAGACTGAATCTTTCCTAGAGTCCACATCGGCATTCCTTCTCTGCCGACGTTCAAGCCCGTCGTCTCTTTTTCCGTTCGAATCCATTTGGACCCGAGTTCAACTAGATCCAAGAACCAAGAGACTTAGGTCCGGTGTCCACCTCTTTTCAACCATCGTAGGTCTCATCCGCTTCAATCTTTGTTTCCGGTGAGTCCCCAGACGACGTCCGGCGTCCTCGTAGTGCCCAGACTGAATCCGAAGCCCAAACAGAAAGTTTTTTCGACCTTACCAGCGTCATTCTTATCCGGGCATCTACAGACCCACTGGTGAGCCTCGATCTCGAGCCCAGACCACGACGACGAGAACTGCGTTTTCGGCGTTCCATTTCGCTGCGTTTCTGGCGTCCTTTATGCCCAGATCTGACCCGCACACAGCAGAACAGACCTGCCGAATAGATCCGACTCGGATCCAGTCCGACCTCACCCAGATCCAGTCCGACCTGACCCGGATCAGTTTGACCCGACTATAGTTTGGGCCAGTGTTTATTTTATTTTATCTAGTTTGGGCCCGTATCCAAAACTAGATCCGGCCCAGCAACCACAGACCTGGTCCACTACATCCAATTTAGTGTATCTTCACTTAAGTGCATTTTCACTTCAGTGGAAGTCCACCTAAGTGTAGGTACACCTAAAACAGATTTATTGTTTCTTCCGCTGCACTTTCAATCGTTTCAATGACGGGTGATGATCAAAATGAGATGGTTACCAAGACCAACGAAGTTCAGAAAGTTGAAGTCTCGGTTGGAAGCTCAGATGGTGGTATGTTTGGGGGTACCAAATTCAACGGTACCAATTACCGGACTTGGAAAAAACTGATGTCATTTTATCTTTGTGGCATGCACAAGATGGGACATGTAACCAGAACTACCAAAGCTCCGAGTGAAGATGCATTTGCCAAATGGAGGATTATGATGGAGCTATGATGGGAACCTTGTTCAAGGTCATGAATGATGTTGTAGTGCAGTTGGTGGAGGAGTGTGAAACTGTTGAGGCGATATGGAAGACCTTAGCTGATCTTTATACAAATGAATCTGACTTTATTCAGATTCATGAGTTGATGTGCAAAGTGGCTGGAATGGAACAGAATGGACAACCAGTATCGATGTATTTCACCAAGCTGAAGAATGTATGAGCTGAAATAGATCAAAAACGTCTGTGCAAGATCAAAAACCCTGAGGATATTACTTGGTACCAAAAGGAACTCGAAAGGGTTCACATGTTCTTGAGAGGACTTGATGCGAAACATAACAGTGCTAAAGGAGAGTTGCTATGAATGTCAAATCACCCAGTTAGACTGCGGCTTTTACATACATTCAGAAGGATGCGTCTCAGCAGGATTGCCTCAACCAAGCACAAGTTGAAGTGTCTAGCCTGGTTGTTCAAACAAAACCACCAAATCCTCCCCATCAGAAACAGAGTCCAGTTTCACTTCATCAACAAGGACCTCCACCTGGCTTCGGTTATCGCCCTCATCATTGTTCTTATTGTGGAGGTATACATATAAGAGAATATTGTTGGAAGCTACATCCATACCTCAAACCTAAATCTCTTGGTTCTCACCCTAAAGCTAAAACAGCTGCAGTTCAATTGATTCAAGAACCAGATTTCTATGAAGTGACTAGACAAGATCATCATTTCACTGGTGGAGCTACTCCCATAGGCTCTATAGCTGATCGTGGTAAGATTGGTATGGCTCTAAAGGTCTCTAACTTTGTTGGTTTTGATACTTGGATTACTGATTTCGGTGCTAGTGATCATATGACTTACGATAAGTCTTATTTTACTAAGTTGTCTTCCCCACTAGTCTCCCATGTTACTAATAATAACGGTGAAGCATTTCCAGTATTAGTAACAAGATCTGTTCGGGTTACTCCCACCTTAGAGGTTGATAATGTGTTATATGTTCCTGACTTGTCACATCACTTAATATCTGTCTCACAGTTAAATACTGAGTCTCAATGTTCTGTAACTTTTTATCCTATGTATGTTGTTTTTCAAGATCTTCTCACCAGAGAGATAATCAGTCAGTGGTATCTAAGGGGCAAGTTGTTCCGTCTGGATCAGACGTATGCTGGGGAGAAACCAGGAGCACAATCTCGCGTTGCTTTGACTTCAAATTCTGATAGACTGAGTGAAGTTTGGTTATGACACCGCTGCTTAGAGCATCCATCCTTTAGTCTTATAAAAAGAACCATATCTACTCTGTTCATTGGTGTGGATGAGTCTACTTTACATTGTGAAACTTGTGTCTTGGCCAAGAGTCATCGTGTTACTTATTCTCCTAGTGTTTCTAATAAAAGTGTTTTTCTTTTTAAGTTAATTCACTCTGATGTTTGGGGACCTTCTAGAGAACGCACTGTGTTTGGTATGTGATATTTTATGTTGTTTATTGATGATTGTACTCGATTGTCATGAGTTGTTCTTCTACGGACTAAAGATGAAGTTTTCCCAGCCTTTCAAGCTTTTCGTACTCTTGTTCAAACACAATACAATAGCACCATCAAAGTCCTTCGTTCTGACAATGGGGGGGGAGTATGTTAATCATGTTTTTCAAGATTTTTTCCAGACACACAGGATAGTTCATCAAAATACATGTCCACATACACCAGAACAAAATGGAGTTTCCAAACAGAAGAATCGTCACCTACTTGATATGGCTCGTGCCATTCTTTTTAGTTCTCATATGCCTAAGTATCTTTGGGGAGATACTGTACATGCTTCCACCATCTTATCAATCGTCTTCCATCTAGTGTCTATCAAGGAAAAATTCCTTTTGAGGTTCTTGCCTCTCATGTCCCTATTCTCTCATTCCATAATCTCCCTGCTCGAGTCTTTGGTTGTGTTGCTTTTGTTCATGTCCCTAAAAAGCAAAGGTCCAAACTTGATGCTTGAGCAAATAAGTATGTGTTTGTTGGCTATGGGGGATATCAGAAAGGGTACAAGTGTTATCATCCACCTACCAGAGAGTACTATGTCACAATGAATGTTACCTTCTTTGAGGATATGAGCTATTATTCCTCCTCTGATACATCTTTTTAGGGAGAGAGTTCCTATTTCGAAGAGATGTATCATGGTGAGGGGGAGGAATTGGAAAAACAAGAAGGCTTAGATACTTCTGTGGCTCTGATGGAGATCGTTGTTTCCCATAATCCAGATGTAGAAACTCACCTGGAACCTGAATCACCACCAATTCCAATGCCTAAAGATGGAGCTGAAGACATAACTGCCCCTTCTGCTATTACTTCTACCCCCGACCCATAACTCTCTGATATAAAAGATCACTCACCTGAGGTATGCTCACAACCCATTGATACAAGTAATAGTGAGTCTAGTGTTGACAATATGTGTTGCCAAATAGGTCTACTAGGGGCCGACCAGTAAAAGGTATGAACCCACTATTCATGCTAAATCAAAGTACCCAGTAGCTAATTACATGTCGACAAGAAGATTATCTAAGTCATATGGGTCATTTGTGAATCAAATATCCGATGTATCAATACCTAACAAAGTGCAAGATGTGTTAGAGGATCTAAAATGGAGGAAGAGATGGAAGCGTTGCAGAAAAATGATACATGACAACTTGTGCATCCACCACAAGACAAGAAGGTTGTAGGTTGTCGTTGGGTTTTCACTGTGAAACATAATGCGGATGGGTCAGTAAACCGATATAAAGCACGCCTTGTTCCAAAGGGATTCACTCAGACGTATGGAATAGACTATGATGAGACATTTGCTCTAGTTGCCAAAATGAATACTATTCGGGTTCTACTTTCCTTTGCTGCTAGCTTAAACTGGCCACTCTGACAGTTTGACGTCAAGAATGCTTTCTTGCATAGAGAATTAGCCGAAGAGGTATACATGAGTCTTCCACCTGGGTATGTAGCTGGTTCTCCAGGTGAATTTATGTGTAAATTGAGAAAGTCTTTGTACGGTCTCAAATAGTCACCTCGTGCGTGATTTGGGTGTTTTTCACAATTCATGCGTAAGATTGGTTACAAACAAAGTAATTCAGACCACACCTTGTTTCTCAAATATCAAGGTGGGAAGTTAACGGCTTTGATTATTTATGTTGATGATATGGTAATCACTGACAATGATACAATTGAGATAGAGAGGTTGCATAAACAGTTGGTCTCAGAGTTTGAGATGAAAGACTTAGGTGATCTTAAGTACTTCTTAGGTATTGAGGTAGCAAGGGGGAGAGAAGGGATCTACTTTTGTCAGAGAAAGTATATCCTGGACCTATTGACAGAGACTGGTATGTTGGATTGCACACCTATTGAGCAGAACTATCGTCTAACAGAGTATCTAGACCAGGTACCCTGATCGAGCTCGCTATCAGAGGTTAGTTGAACTCTTGATTTACTTAACCCATACTAGACTAGATATTGCATATGCTGTGAGTGTCGTGAGTCAGTTCATGCATAACCCGAGTGAGAGTCACATGGATGCTGTTGTGAGAGTTTTAAGGTACTTGAAGTCAGCTCCAGGAAGAGGAGTAATGTTTTTCAAACACAACAACATTCTCGATATTTGTGGCTTCACGGATGCAGATTGAGCTGGAAACATTACAGACAGAAGGTCGACATCAGGTTACTTCACCTTTGTGGGAGGTAATTTGGTTATATGGAAGAGTAAAAAACAAAATATTGTGGCACGATTTAGTGCTGAAGCAGAGTACAGAGGTATGGCCCATGGAGTGTGAATTGTTGTGGCTAAGGAATTTGTTACGTGATTTGGGTGTTCATCCTAAAAAGGCTATGCAGTTGTATTGTGACAACAAAGCTGCAATTGATATATCACAAAATCAAGTTCAACATCATCGTACCAAACACGTGGAGGTTGATCGACACTTCATAAAGAAAAAACTAGATGTCAAAATTATTAGTTTTCCATGTGTTCCAACTGAAAAGCAGCTTGTAGATATACTCACTAAAGGGGTTTCCAAGAAGGCACTCTATGATTCACTAGGCAAGTTAGACATGGTTGATGTATATGCGCCAACTTGAGGGGGAGTGTTATGTAAATATATTGTAGTTATGTCGCAGATTAATTTCCATTATTCTATAGTTAATAGTTACCATTTATATTCCTTGTAAACTCATATATAAACCTCCATGGTAAGATGAATAATATATCTGAAAGTTTATTATCTCAATATCGTTATATTTGAGTCTAATATCTTGAATCTTGGTGCCAACCTTGGATGCCACCAGCACGAACTTTGTATACACTCATGGTTGACACCCCGGCACTTGCAGATGGATCCATCTTTGGATACATGTTATGCTATTGTGGCTTGTCTCAATTGAGTCACACTTTGAAATGGATCAAACTAGCTAGGGCATATATATTGTGTACGATTTTTCTATTTAGATTTGTTTGGATAGTTTAAAGTCATTGAATTGAGCAAAATATGGTCCTGTGATATCATCCGCATGTTATATTTATTCAATCTAATTTTAAATCATCCAAACAAATTCAAACAAGGAAAATTAAAGTAGAGAAGTCAGATTCATGTACATTATCTCCTTCTCTCCATATATATAGAATAGTTTTCCAAGCTAGCTAGAGACAACGGCAAAGTTTTTATAACCGCTCATCCAAAAGCCCTCGATCTGAGTTTAATCACTAAAGACGACCTCATGACTCGTACGTTGTTAAACGGATGAAAGAATATGCAAAAGTCTAGATTCCTATAAAGCGATTGTCTTGCTATTTTTACATGAACTGAGACACACATAGCCAATCGATTACCATTGTATTCATATTGTCTCAACTTAATCACCTTTAAAGTGTTGGGTTTTAAACCACAAAATGTCTCGGTACAATTAGGTATGATTTGATAGGTGCACAATTATACATTATTTATATCAAATTACTCTATACTTTATTTGTTTGTTTGTGTGTTTTATAGTTATTTACTTTGTTTCTTTATTTTCTAGGTGTTCCAAAGAAAATAAGAAAGAAAATAGAGATTGGAAGACAAAATTCTAAAATCTGCCTATGGAAGTTAGCCAACGTCGACAGAACACTAAGGGCAGCTCGAGAAGAACCAGATGATAAGTTTTATATCATTGAAAAGCTACGGATGTTAGATTTCTAGATAATTTTACGGTTCTTAAATAGTATTTTCCTAGAGAAAGTTATAGCTAATTTAGTACTGAAGGTCAATATGCGCGCGAATCTGAATCTTGACGGGAATTTGTGTTTCAAGACCCAAATCACACCGAGAAGCTTATGGACGAGTTTGTACTTCATATTCCAACTTATATCCTCGATATGAAGCTGATTTTAAAGAATTAAATGAGTTGGTATACTTCTATTGGTCCAAGCCAATCAAAATATCTAAGGAAACCCTAATAAGAATGATTGGTGGAAGGAAGCAACATAAACCCTTCGCTATCATATTTGATTGGAAACTTCTTCCTTCTTCTTCTCTCCCCCTCCTCAATTTGCTGTGTTATCATTCTATTATTTTTATTTAGTTTTCCTTAGTTATGCCCTAAGACAAGATCATCAAGTTGTTTTGATATTTGGTTTTTGTTTATTTCAATTCAAGAGGAGACTTTGTTTACTACTTCTTCAATGATGAACTCTTTTCTTGTATGCTTTGAGTGCACACTTAGTTTGTATGTTACGGTTATATAGCTTTGATAGTTTGATGCTAGGGTCAATATATTACTCCTCAAACTATCTAGAGAAGCAATTGTTAGCTTTAGCTAGCAAGTAAACTAAATCCTAGGTTTAGCAAGACGTTAAGTTTATTGCGATGTCTCAAACTCTTTTCGAACTTAATGATCTCTATATGTTAAATCTAATAAGCGTATCTTTAGGTTACATTGCTTGAGAATAGTTTAGGTGTAGAACACTTCCTGTCCTGGCATACGAAGTAAGAAAGGGAAACAGATTGTGTTTCAAGCATACCGAGCCAACTTGAGCATCTTCATCTAGATTGATTGGATTAGAACTAAGAAAATTGTGTTGTGTGTTATTTTCGGGGGTGGATTGCATCTTTCCTAACTATATTTATTTTCATTGTTTACCAAAACTAAAACCCAAAATCAGTTTTCATCACCATTCTGTTCTCTGTGTTTTCGTATTTATTTGACATAGAAAATGAACTCTGAATCATTTGAAATTTTGTGTGCTTTTTCTTATGTGTGTCTAGTTTTTCTCTGTAAATTTTCGTATTTTTAGGACTAGTTTAGGTTAGTCAACTAATTAGATTTTTGACTTCTGGTCGCTAGGATCAGTAGTCACTTTTGTGACATTTGTTTGAGTAACTGAAATTTCTTAGTTTTCTGTGGGAAATACCCTTATTTTCTTATGCTATATACGAAAATTTAGTTGTGAATAAGAAAAATAAAATTGGTTTAGAAATAACCGATCATGATCCGCTCACATATATGTTACATTTTATTTATCTATTTTCTGATGTAGTATATTTCGTCTCTAAACATTTTTTCTTTCGAAAGTTCTGTTCAGTTTCAACGTGAAGTTGTTTGGGTTTTACTTCAGTGAATAGGGATGGATTTTTATTTTCTGTAACTTGTAACGAAATTGATGATCTAATAATTTTTTATTCTTCTCAAAGATATGTAACCTTGCTTGTCTACTTGGTGAAAGTGATGTGTATAGGTCTAATTATTTGTGTCAACAACCTTTATCCTCATATTTTCAATATAATCCAGCAAATTTGGACGACTTGTAGCTTATAAAACATGAAAGCAAATGTGTGGACTTAGTCTTAGTTTCTGTTTATAATTTGAAATTAGGAATGTCTGTTGCTTTGTAAGATGAGGTTTAGACATCATATATAAAGCTACAAATTTAAGGGTGAAATGACTTGCTCTCTAACTAAATATTATTCCTATGAATAATTAATATAATAAATGTCCATGTAGTATAAATTTTAAGAGCTTATATCCCATTTCAATAAAAACTATTTTCCAATGCTCATTTATATGAACATTAAGAAAAAGACACAATTGCCTTTCATATATATACCAAACTATTTTGTCTCATCCCCCAATATCTTTTCTCTCTTCCCCCGGTATCTTCTCTCTCTCTATCTCTCTCTCTCTCTCATCCGAAGCCGGCCACCGCCTCACCGAAGCTTGAGCCTCGACGGCGCCGGTGAGCCGAGACACAATCTGCAAGCTCCAATCTCCAAGCAGCCTCGACGATGCCGATGAGTCCATATTCGATCTGCAAGCTCTGATGTCGACGTCGGTGGGTCAAGATTCGATTTGCGAGCTCTGATCTCGACGCTGGTGAGCTGAGATTTGATCAACGAGCTCTAATCTCCAAGCAACCTCGGCGATGTCGGTGAGCCGAGCTTCGATCTACGAGCTCCGATCTCCAAGTAGCCTCAAGGTGATCCGAGATCTCTGACATTCGATCTCCATGCAGCCTCGATGCACGCCTTAGATCCCAAGCTGTCGACGAATAGAAGAGACAAAGGGTAACGTCGTCAATCGTTGTGAAGTGGATCCATCGTTTTGTATCAAGTTTCTGACGCTGCAGTCCATACCTAAAGCCTAAGGTTAGTATACTTGGGTTAGTATACTTAGATTTAGAGTATACTAGAGTTAGTATACTTGGAGTTAGAATATACTGGGGTTAGTGGACTTGAATTTGGAGTATGATGGGGTTAGTATAATTGGATTTGGAGTATACCGGGGTTAGTATACTTTGATTTGATAAAATACTGGAGTTAGTAGACTTGGTTTTAGAGTATACTTGGTTTTGATATATATATATATATATATATATATATATATATATATATATATATATATATTGGGGTTAGTAGACTTTGTTTTGGAGTATACTAGGGTTAGTAAACTTGGTTTTGATGTATACTGGGGTTAATAGACTTGGTTTTAGAGTATATTATCAGTGATTACAGCTTATTTAAAGAGGATTCAGAGAATGATTTGCTTTATGAACATGACTCGGATGAACAACACAATCCTTACTGAGTCTAGAGTCAAAGTTAGCAGTAATGATCTGTCCAGTGTTTCGTCGGTCATGACCAAGGTTCAAAAAGACGCTAGGCGGGATTAAGCGGTGCAGCTACTGTCTAGCACTTAATAGTTTAGGAGGAGTTTAATCGGTGATTAGACGGTAATTGGGTGAATTATTTTTTATATATTTATATGGTATATTATAATATAAATTATAAAGAAATGTCAACAAAATATTCAAAACACATTGTCTCAAAATAATGTTATCAAACAATATCTCAAAAATACATATCCAAATAAAAGCACACAAAAAATAATTAGGCTATTTAGGGTTAATTTTTTTAAAAAAATTGTAACGCCTAATCCTGTTTAATTACAGCCTAATCGCTAGGCGTCCCACTTAATTACCGATTAATCGACATAGCCTACTGTGTGCGTCCAACATCAAAATTAAGCTTAGACGACGTCTAATCAGCTTAGATGCCCGTTTTTTCAAACAATGGTCATGACTCTAGAGGGGGCAGGGAGGACTATCAAAGCATGATGAAACATATTCCTTTGAGACTTGGTAATCTCTAACCACTTTATTCTTAATCTTATGGCTTTGAACTGAAATTCTTATTGTTGAGAGTTTCTAGTAGTTCAATATAATTGTTGAAGGTGAATGAGAGATGAAGATTTTGATGGTTAATATTCATGGGCTTTTATACTGAGATGGATTTGGGAAATTATTCTCTGGGTGCTCTGTGATTTTCTTCACTCTCTTAGTCTGATCAGAAATTAAGAAAAGCGGTTGTGATTTTGTGGTGCGAGTGAGAAACTAGATGGGTCAGATCAAGTACTCTGAGAAATACTTCAATGATACCTACGAGAACATGCTTGTGGTTCTTCCTCCAGAAGTGTCCAAGCTGCTTCCAACGAATCGGCTTCTTTCTGAGAATGAATGGCGTGCTATTGGGGTTCAACAGATTCAAGGTTGGGTCCATTATGCAATTCATCGCCCTGAGCCACACATCAAGCTCTTCAGGAGGCCTTTGAACTATCAACAATAGCAGGAGAACCAGGCTATTCTTGCAAAGTGATTGTTGTGATGATGCAAACCATGCAATCTCTATAACTGTCAGCTTTGTGACCCGCTGCGTAGCCCAATGAGAGAATCTGCTGTTGATTGTGTTGTAGTTGTTGCTTATGTTCCTGGCTTTGTTGTTGAGGAGATGGCGTATTCATAATGTTTGTACTAGATCTTGGAGAGTTAACATGTGGTAATGGAGATGTAGTCGTGTTATCAAAGTTTGCCATACTGCTGCCACCAGGAGATGTAACTGATCTTCTCATAAGTTGTGATCCAGGAATCTGCATTAACGGGCTCTGGCCAGATAAGTTACTTGATGATACTAGAGTGTTCTTTAAGTACATACAAGATGCTTCAGGAAATGCTTGCACACCATCATGTAGCTGCTGCATTGGATTTTGTCCAAGTCCTTGCATTGTAGATTGCCTAGATTATTGTTGAGCCAGGAGTTGTTGTTGATGCTGAGATAATTGCATCAACTTTTGTTGTTGCTACTGCTGCTATAAAGGCATCAACTTTTGCTGGTTTGTCCTCCATGCGTAGTGTTTCCTTCACGATTGCACAATGCATCAGTGGATTTACTTTTTGGATGTTAGAATTTTGATAACTTTGAAGGTGGTGACCTTCATATATAGTTTTGTGTGTATAACATAATGGAGGTGGTGACCTTCATTTATGTTTGTAGAAGTGAAATGGAGGTGGTGGTGACCTTCATTAGAGGTGGTGGCCTATGTGTAAGAAACATTGAAGAAAATATTACAGTATAGAAGTGTGTAGTGCCGTGTGCAGTGAACTGGGGTGCTAGTGTTATTAGTATGCAGTGAATGTTTGGTGCAGTGTGCAGTGAAGTGTGGTGCAGTGAGAGTTTGGTGCCGTGTAAAATGAAGTGTGGTGCTACTGTCAGTGATAACCATCAAAGAAGGCTGCATTAAGTCTTTGCTCTGCTCAACTAGTCCCTAAATATGCTATAGCTCTTTCGGATATTCCTTAATTCCTATATATAATTAAACCTGATGAAGATCTCGTTTGGAAGAGTAATTTTAGTGACGATCCCGTCTGACGTTTTAAAGGCGTCCTGAATTGTTTATGCGTTACGTCGTTTTAGTTGGAAGATTATTAATCCTGTTAGAATTTTTCCATCAAGAATGATGATCCTGAGTTCCTGACGATGAACCATCGGTAATTTGATTTCTGCAGACACCGAAAGAGCCCTAGAGCTCATAATAAAGTCACCCGATGTAGGGGCAACGAAAGTCTCTTGGTTTCAAATAAGGGTTTCGCTCTGTAAATATTCCCCCAGAATTGAACCACAAAAAAGAAAATAAGAAAAAGAAAATGGTTTTGCTAGCTGCATTTGGCTACATTTCTGGAGGAACCAGGTCAAAGTTGGCCAAAAGATAATTGGGGACCCAGCTACTTATCCTTTTAGATTTTTGTAATTTTATTAAAGGAGTAGTCGATGTTCGAAAATAATAAAAGTCTTTGCCCCTGTATTGCCGAAAGAATACGTTTCGGATCTGTTCAAACAAAAACGAAGTTGCATATAATACAACACACATTTCTAATAGTAGTTTCGTACCAATCGTGTTTGTCTAGTTCTCAGATCAATTGCTGGACTATATAATTTTTTCTTCTAAAAAAGATTACAAAGTCATCCGATAAGATTGCTTTCAATAGGAGCGACCAAATTTGTTCTCGATCGTCTTCTTAGTCGGACAAGTATTCAAACGTATTGAACCAATGCAAGTAAGATCACGCTAATTACAAAGATAACTAGTTTCATTTATATTTATAGAAGATAATACACTGTGTTCAGTCTGCAACAGTTTTATCCCAAACAGAATCATCACAAGCAACCAGAAAGATCACACACCATAAACACTTATTATACTCAAGCCCGAACTGTCCAAACCCATGGCTGTTCTGGACCGACAGAAAGCAACATAAAAACCACACACCCTTTTGAGTATTAAGATCGATCATGGATAGCTAGTACTCAAAACATCATATACAGATCGATCATAACTTAGTTGTATTCGCTGGGGTGGTCCTTGAGGTAACTCTCAATGAGCTTGAAGAGGTGCGAGGCCTTCTCTTTGCCGGCCTTGACGTGCTCTTCCTTGATCTCGACATCTCCCTTGGTGTAGTACTTGCTGGTGCTCTTGATGATGGTTCCTCCGTGAGGAGCTGCCACCAACTTGGTCTCGTAGTCGATCTTCTCGATGGTGTCTGACAAGGCATCTCCCTCGATCAAACTGTAGCTGTAGGTGAGGTGCTCTTTGTCAATGGAATGGATCTTGTGCTTCACGTACCCGTAGTGGCTGCCTGTTGAGTTCCAATATAAACAAAGGGAGTGAGCATATAACGTGTGTAAGTTACCATGTTGAAAATTGAGAGGTAAATCATTTACCTTCACCGAAGGTGATCTTCTTGATGGTTCCGGGGCCGCCGTCTCCTTCGAGGATCTCAGCGCTCTTCACTGCCTGAGGTGCAATCTTGGGGATGAGGTTGTCGGCATCGAGAACGAAGGCCTTGAACAACCTTGGTGCTGGGATGTCGGAGGTGAACTCATTTTCATAAGTGTAAACACCCATGATGATCACGACTTGAGAAATAAGCAAGCTAAGGGAAGAAATTAAACTTAAAGAATGAAGATGAAGACGATGATGATGCTGTGTTGGGTTGGAAATGTGTTATGGGAAGGTGGTATTTATAGATTTTCAGAGTGAAGGTCTCCCAATAAGTGAACTGACAATACTGTCCCTGTATATGGATCGAAGTGTTTGATCAAATTGCCACTTCTTAATTCGCAAGGAACCTGACTTTTGTATACAAATTATCTGTGTTATTTATTCTTTTAATTAATTAGTGTCATGGATATATGTAGATTTTAATTTTTTGATAAAGCTCTGTGTCTTGGTCAAATTAAGCAATAACTACTGAAATTGCTTAATAAAATAGACTCCATGTAGGTTGAGATCACAATAATGCAATTGCAGCGGAAAATAAAATTAAAGACTCTCTAGATGATATTGTAAGGTAAAAGGAGAATTGATCATCATTCAGTAGTTTTCAGGCTGCTGCTTTCAGTAAATATCATATAAAGATAAACGTCGATGAGCTTTTTTGAAAAGATTAATCGATCTCGTTGCAAGAAATCCAAAGCATGAGAAATAGTTGAAGTCAAAAAAAGTAAGAAAGTAAGAAACCATGAGCAAGCTGATCGATAAAGCTTCTCCAGCTTGGTTAATTACCAACCATATATAATTTGGAACCTGGTAATTAGCTTGGCTAGCTGGTAATTACGGACATATAAAGGCCTTGATCGTTTTATTTCGACCCATTTATGATTTTTCTGGTTTTCAGTCTCTTCTTGGTAGTTCAAGACTTGTTGCTTTATTATTTCAACAATGGCAGCTGGCGGTCAACATTATTGGCTATCGGTATCTCTTTTTTTCATTTATTTTCTTCACAGATTTATTGCATTTTCCTTTTTTCTTTGATGCAGGACTAATTAAACTGATCGATCTTAATAATTATTCTTTTATAGTAACTGGAATGCTTTAAATTATTTAGATAAAGTATCCTACATCTACTGATGGAGACATTTTACTTACTGTTCTTGGACATTCATCTTCGCAATTCTCAAGCCTATTAATAATTTAATATAAGTTAAAGAAATGTGAAATTAAAAAACCAAATATTACTGTAGAGTTTCTGCATTAACAATAACATTAACCAATTGGGTTGTGGAGCAGTTAAATATCATATAATATATAAGATTAATTTTAATTTACTTATTATAATATGAGACTAACGATGTATGAGTTATTAATAAAATATATATATATATATATTAAATATAGTCTCCAGCAGCCCTAGCTTGGCATTTGGTGGATTAATACAATGCACGTACACGACCAACCAGTACGTAATAACACTTATAAATTAATTGATCGCTTAATCATCTCTAATTGAAAATGGAATTGAATATATACATTTGATTCCTTAATCCATACAAACTATATATTGCTTTGTTAAACTATTGCTTCAACTACTAATAACGAATCGATCAAAGCATTTCGGAAAACCATATAATAAGCTCATTATTTCTACAACTGAAAGTTGACGAAAATAGTTGTTGGGATGGTTGTGAACTGTGATCGTATATAACGAAATATAAAATTTCAAACATATATATATACAGTTTTTATCTAGAGAGAGATTCCGCTTTAAAATTAAAGTGCGAAACTCTTTATTTTTGGCTCACTTGTAGGTCACATTTTCACATCTCCACTGCTCAGTGGCTAGAGCATAGTATGTAGATCATGCTTGTCAAGTTTCATCCAATTTAGAAAACATTTGGGTACCGAATTAGATTAAATGAATTAATATAACAAAATTTGTAAAAAATGAACCGTTCGTATATATCACGATTATGGAAGCTCAAATGTTTTTCAAATTAGATGAAACTTGACAGGAGTGATCTACACTTTATGTTCTAGACACTGAGCGGTGAAGATGTGACATACAAGTGCGCCAAATAAAGAGTTCCGTACTTTAATTTCAGAGCCGGATCTCTTTCCAGATAAGAATTGATATAGGATAACTTCGATCAAGATGAACCATTCCATTTGAAATAGTAACATCTTCTAATAATTAATTAAAAATTACTAGACTGAACTAACACCGAATTAAGTTTGCCCTACTTGCACATCAATTTACTGATGATGATAAGATTTTTTTAGATTATTAGTCAATGAGACATAGTAATCAACTATTTACGTACGTTGGATTGTACTCGATCGATCATATTCGATACAAAATGGCTTTCATCATCTGAGTTTTTTTGAACAATTTCATCATCTGATTTGGAAGATGAAGAAAATTAAAAGTCATCTTTATCACTTGCCCCACGTCATCGTCTTGAAAATTTGTTTGTCTTTGGCTGATCGGATATTCCTCATCGTCAATCTGGATATCCCCGAATTTGTGCAATGCACCTGACCGCCCTCTTCATTTGTAAACATCAGACTACACATAAAAGTGAGTGAAATTTGTTTTTTTGCAAACACACTCTTATTTATATTTTTAATTTTTTATTTATGTAAATATTTGATGTAGGATGAGATTTGAAGCCTAAAGATTTAGTCTTAATTATATGATTTGTGTTTTAGTATTTTAGGTTGATAATATTTTTGTGTTATTAAGGGTTATTTGTTTCCTTTTTTAATTAGGATTCTTAGGAATTATTGTTAGATTAGGATTTTGATTGTATTAGGTTTGGATGCCTATATAAGCACCATTATTCTATGTATTTAGGACAACTTTGATAAAAAACCTTATTATTAGAGAAGTTTCTCTTATATTTTCTGGTGGATTCCAAATCTTTGTTCTATTAGGATTACGCTTGTAATCCTTTGATTGCTTGTGCTGCGTCAAGTGATATCAGAGCCTGGGTTTCTCCCCTTTGTTTATCGTTGGCTTTATCATGGGTGATCAAGGTCAAACTGCTCCAGTTACTCGGGCAGATTTGGAGGCTCAGAACACCCGTATTGACACTTTGTCAACGCAATTGGATGAAATCCGTACCTTGCTGCAGAATATGAACAATCGGCCCAACCCACCACCAAATCCTAGACAACCAGAGAGGGGAGGAGCTAGTGATTCAGATTTTGAGGAAGATGTTCGTGAAGTAGATCCAGGAAATCATCAGGGAAACAATAACTATAATCTGAACAATGATTTTCAGATGAAGGCTGATATTCCGCAATTTTCTGGTCACTTGATAATCGAGGATTTTCTTGATTGGCTAGTGGAGGTTGAGCGATTCTTTGAAATTATGGAGGTACCGGAAACACGGCAGGTCCGTATGGCTGCTTTTCGTTTGAAAAGTAGTGCAGCTGTATGATGGGATCAATTGCAGAAAACTCGTCAGAGACAAGGCAAGAAAGCTATTCAGACATTGCGTAGGATGAAGCAACTAATGATTGACAGGTTCTTACCTTCTGATTATGAACAACATCTGTATCGTTCATATATTAGTTGTGTTCAAGGAAATCAAAGTGTTACAGAGTATAGTGATGAGTTTTTACGCTTGTCTGAGTGCTGCCAATTGAATGAGACTCCAAACCAGATGGTTGCAAGATATATTAATGGTTTGAGGAATTCCATTCAGGAGAAGATTGGGTTGCAAACTGTGTGGACTGTCCAAGAAGCCACAAATTTAGCCTTGAAAGCAGAGCTTCTTGAAAAAGAGAAGCGTATTACCCCTTTTCGAAGGAATTCAGCAGAGATTTCTAGCAATATGACCGCTGACCGTGGTAAAGGAGTACAAGATTCGGATGCTAGCAATAAAACTTCCAGTTTTTAGCCCCGAGGAGTTGGAGAAGGAAGCCGTGGACATAATCATGGGATACGTGACATCATCTGCTTAAGATGACTTTCAATAATTGAAACGAACCTCTCATCCGACGCATAATTAGCCACAATTCTACCAGGATTATTTTTGGCCTGTGGATGACCTTCTGGGTATCCATGTAATTTGTGACAAGTGTGGACTCAGTAGCCCATTTCATCACAATAAGAACAATGAGGCCTACCTCTTCCTTGACCCTGAACACCATGTCTTACTTCGTTCCAGGCCCCACAGTAACCACCACCATTCTCGCCACAATTTGATATGTCATTCCAGCCGTCGCCGTGATCAGCGCGGTCGTTCCAGCCACCAACGCCGCACTCCATTCTATCATTCCAAGCACCATTGTCATGATTACTCCTGTCACCTCCAACATACTGATTATTACCTCCAAAAGGTTTATTTAGTTGGACCGTTGGTGTTCTGCCGCCCCCTGGGCTGACGACCATGGCAGCACTGTCGGAATCTTCTACCACGTGAGAGGAGGATGAAGCAACTTGGTTATGCTTTTCTTGTAAAACGGATGGGAACGCTTGACGGATAGTGGACAGCGACTTCATAAGGAGAATCTGTACACTGATGGCCTGGTATGTTTTATTTAATCCCACAAGAATTGCATCTATTTTAGTTGATCTGTATGTTGTGTTACATCGAGAACTGTCAGTTTATCCATATAGCCTTTAATTTTGTGTAATAGAATGAGATAGAGATGTGGTCTTGTCAGAGAGGGAAAATATCTTGCTGTATCTCATAGATACGAGTTGCATTGGCTTAAGAAAAACACTCATGAAGGTCATCCCAGACCTCATGAGCAGTAGAATAATAGTTTAAACTTTCTCTTATTTTTGGATCGCAGGAGTGAACCACTTTGTTACATTGTGACCAAACTTCATAGTCTTTAGGATTAGTTTCTTCTGAAGATGCTTTGATGGAACCATTGACAAATCCAAGTTTTTTCTTGGAGTTTAGAGCTCGGACCATAGCCATTTTCCAACTAGAATAATTATCCCCTACCAAGGGTTTAGAGACGAGAACCAAATCGGAGTGATTTGAATGATGAAGAAAATAGGGACCGGAAACAACCTTTGATGATGAGGTTTCTAACATCGTGCAACTTTTAAGATTATGAAGAGGGACACCGTCTTTCTGATTATCAGACATGATTACTGAGATAATTGAGAGAGGCTACACGAAAGAGATTAGTGTGTAGCGATGAGTCAAGATGTTAACCATGTTCTTGATACCATGAAAAGAATTTAGTTTTGCTGAATTGATGTTCATTGAATTAAAAACGATTGCATATACAGTTGATGAGAAGCTGTACTAAAAAAACTAGTTTACACAAGGAAAACTAATATACACATTCTTAATGCGGCATATATACCAAATCAAATCTAATAGTATATTTTCTTACGAAAGGTATGGAGATTGAAACTTGGTTTAACTGGCTTGTTTTCTACTTTCATTTTTGGGTTTCAAGTTTTGTTTATTAGCTGCTTTGATCGATTAACAATGAAAGCTGGCAGTCAATCATTGGAGGTTCATACGCACCCAGCTCTTTTGAACTTTGATTTAATTTAGCCTACAAATTTTGACCTGGAAAGTCTACTGAATTGACCACCAAACCAATTAAGTAGAATATTCATGAAGGTTGGAAATTTGGAAATGTTCTGTTAAACAAAGACTTAACCATGGCACTAGTAGAACGAAAGAACTGTCATTATTTAAGGTTAATATGCACAACAATTTGGATCAATTGGTGCTGGAGAGTCTGCAGCAATAAGAAAAGTAATTTTCCAGATCATAGCATATTTTATAAACGAATAGAAACTAATGTTAAAGACAGTTGATTAGTCGACATGATCGACCCCTCACCCTAGGTCCCAAGATAGTACATCAAATTTCATCTTGATGCATCTAACATGCTAATTGTGCCTCAAAACCGTCCATGTTCCACATTCTATCATCAAATACAACTTCTCCCCCTGACCAATGGTAAAAGGAATCGGTTTCTTTGTGAATTTTTATTATTTATATTTGTTTAAATGATTTAAAATTATTAAATTAAATATAAATGATATGTGATTGACATCACGAGACCAAATTATATTTAATTCAATAGTTTTAAACAATCTAAACAATTTCAAGAAACAAAAATCAAGTAAATAAACCAAATTTATAATATAACGTAACAATTTATTGTGTCAGAGTATTCAAAAGGACAAAATTTTCTTGGCAAACTAATCTCCCAAATGATAAAACTGTGCATTGTAGCATAATACTTTTAATAATTTCATAATTCCAAAGCGAATGGATAATAAAATAACTAATTGATGATAATTTTTAATTTTGTTAGTGGAATTTGGCCATCAACCTGTCCAAGTTCACTAACATATTTAGATAGATCATAATGCATTCACTTTCGAGGCGGCTTCATTTTTCAGTTATCTATCAAATTATTCTAACAAAGAAATAATACAAAGGCACTGGAATTTCATAATCCGTTTATCACATTTAAACATCCATTAGAAAAACTTGCAAACCGCCAAAAGCCCAAAACCACCTTCTCGGCCGGTCACCTTAAACTGTTAAATCCACGACTGTGACTTTACACTGCATATGCCCTTCACCCCTGAGACTATATATACCACCTTCGGCCAGCACTTCCTCACACCAATACCATACATTCCTTCTTTCTTATTAGTCTCTTACATATTGTTGTCTTATTTCTCTGATCATCTTCTAGACTCTTCATCATCACCATGGGTGTGTTCACATACTAAACCGAGTTCACCTCAGTCATCCCACCACCTAAGTTGTTCAAGGCTTTCGTCCTTGATGCTGACAACCTCATCCCCAAGATTGCCCCTCAGGCAGTGAAGAGTGCTGAAATCATTGAAGGAGACGGAGGTGTTGGAACCATCAAGAAGATCCATCTTGGTGAAGGTCAGTTAAATTGTAATATATTATCGTCGTTACGAACTTGTCTGTTTAACTATATAGATCTCCATGCAAGTTTTGAAACAATGATCACGTTTTCAAATTACAGGAAGTGAATACAGTTATGTGAAGCATAAGATCGACGGAATCGACAAAGACAATTTCGTGTACAACTATAGTATCATCGAGGGAGATGCTATCGGAGACAAGATTGAGAAGATCTCCTATGAGATTAAGTTGGTAGCATCCGGTGGAGGTTCCGTCATCAAGAGCACCAGTCACTACCACACCAAGGGTGAGGTCGAGATCAAGGAGGAGGATGTTAAAGCCGGAAAGGAAAGAGCAGCTGGTCTGTTCAAGATCATTGAGAACCACCTCTTGGCCCATCCTGAGGAATACAACTAAAACTGTTGATCTCGCTCTGTGATAAGAGGCAACAACTAAAATTGTGTCAATCTGCTCGATGCCTCAATCTCCTAAAATGGTGTGCCTTTCATTTTCCCCTTTCTATGTACCAAGCCAAAGCATGCACTTTGGGGATGCTGTAGTGTATTTGATTCCACTCTAAATAAATAAAGCAAAAAAGATTTGAAACAAATGGCGTGCTAGGTTATTTATTTATTTTTTAATTTTTGTATGAGCAATTAACTGATTTTGTTATCTGTAGAAGATACTAATAATAGGCTTATATTTTCTAAATAATACATATTGTAGCCAGCTACACCATTTTATTTTGTTTTCCTGGATGTAAAAGTTGCAGAGCTGTTATGACTATGAATGTGTATATACCATATATATTATTGACTGATATTATTGACTAGCTAGCAGCCTGTCTTGAATGGACGACTTGATCCGTCTTGATCTGAACTCTAAAGAATGAAAAGTTCGTCAAGAAATCAAAGAAAATCATTTCCGCAAGTCGTGTTTTTATTTCTTATTTTTTCTGGCGAATTGCTAATTTCACAAATTAATGTTGTCCTACAATTTTTGTTTTGCTTCGGGAAGGAGGACATACGGGTGGTTGAGTTTGGATATTCATCAACATCAAATTTAATTATATATTTTTTTGGTAATGTCTAACTTAATTATATTGTAATAGACTAATAGTAAATACACCGGGACAATAACCCATGGTGATGCACTACTACATTTAAGCAAAAAGAGACTAATTTTTTTTTTTCATCGCATAAGTGCTAACTCATGTGACGACTTAAGATTTCATCGCATAAGTTCAAACTCATGCGACGAATCTTAGTCTTTCGTCGCATAAGTCATTCCGTCAAAAAATTTGAATTTTACACTCATGTTAGATTTCGTTGCATAAGTCATTTCCGTCAAAAATTTTGAATTTTAAATTATTCCGTCCAAATTCCCCCCTCTATTCTTCTTTTTCTTCCTTATACACCACCCCACCACCATAACTCTTTTTCTTCTTCTACACCACCACCACCCACTCCCCCACTTTTCTCACTACCAGAAGAAGGTGTTTAGCCGACGAAACAAAAAAAACAGGACAACGAATTCATTTTTCATCGGTGAAAGTTAGCCGACAAAAAAATCTTTCGCCGGTCACGTTATATTTTCGTCGACTATAGTCAACTTTAGCCGACGAAATTAAATTTTCATCGGCTATAGTCTGTGAACTTTAGCCGATGAAATATATAATTTTGTCGGTTAAAGTGTCTTATATTTGCAGATCTAGATAACAACTCATTTGAGAAAAAAATGAGTCGGCTAAAGTCATAGCCAACTGGTCTTTCCCAACGGCATCATAGCCGACGAAAGCTTGTCGGCTAAGATTTTAGCCGACGAATTTGATTAACAGGCGGGACGAAAATGTTTCATTGGTTAAAGTGCTGATTCTTGTAGTGTCTTTTTGTTGTTGTTGTTGTTGTTGTTGTTCTTCTTCTTCTTCTACACAACCACCATCACCCCCTCCCCCACTTTATTCTTCTTCGTCTTCTTCCTTCTTCTACACCACCACCACCACCACCACCACCCCACACCACCTCGATCACCTCCTCCAGACAAAAAAAACATAACAAAAAATAATAATTTAAAAATGAAAAATAAAAATAGTTAATTTAATTTTTTTTATTTATTGAAAACTCTTAAGCGACGAAATTTTTTCCGTCGTAAAAGTCTATGTGTCAAAAATTTTCATCGCATAAGTTTATGCTACGAATTTGTTTTCGTTGCATGGACTTATGCGACGAAAAAATTTCGTCATTTAAGGGATATTTATGCGATAAATTTTTTATCGCTTAAGGTTTTATGTGACGAAATTGCCTCTTATACGATGAATTGATTTCGTCGCATGAGGTTTGAATCCTAATAGTGATGCAATATCAAGTGTAAGTTGACACATAGACGGAGTTATGTTGAGACTAAGAGGTGTCGTGTCATTCATCCTAGATGACATTTTTGAAATTATTACAAATTCTAATCAATTATGTTAAAAACAATTAAAATTTTGATACGCGGCACCCTGAATCTAATTACTGATACATTTGGCCCACCGGGTCTTCATTTTCTGGCTCCGCCATTGCGTTGGCATGCATTGTTCAAGAGAATGAAGCTGATAGCATAACAGATGGTAATAACGCATAGTATGAGCATCGCCTGCAGGCATTGCTTATAAGCTGAAACTGCTCATAACAAAGTCTGCACAGGCCAAGTATAAGAGCGAAAGAATTGCACCATGAATAAAAATGAGTTTTGCGCGCATTATTAATTTATGAGAACGTGAGTGTGAGACATTTTAATTAACAGTTTAACACAACATTCCAATTTGTATAGTAACTTGATATGCAAGCCAAAACAATCTGAAAGAAAAGGAAATGATCAAAGCCACACAAAAGACCGTGCAAAAGGAGGAGATCGATGATCGATCATGAAGATTTACTGTAGATTGTTTTAGTTGGAGGCATCAGGATTGCCCAAAAGGTAGAGCTCAATAATCTTGAACAGCCCAGCAGCTCTTTCTTTTCCAGCCTTGACATGCTCTTCCTTTATCTCCACCTCACCTTTGCATAGTAGTTGCGGGTGCTCTTGATGATGGAACCTCCATCTGCAGATGCGACTAACCTAATCTCGTAAGAGATTTTCTCAACCTTGTCTCCGATAGCATCACCTTCGATATACTGTAGTTGTAAACAAAGTTGTGTTTGTCAAGTCCATCAATCTGATACTTCCTGTAGCTGTATTCGCTTCCTTCACCGAGGTGGATCTTCTTGATGGTTCCAACACCTCCATCACCTTCGACTATTTCAGCGCTCTTAACTGCTTGTGGAGCAATCCTGGGGATGAGGTTATCAGCATCAAGAACAAAGGGCTTGTAGAGTCTTGGTGGTGGGATGACAGAGGTGAACTCAGTTTGGTAAGTGAAAACACCCATAATGACAATAGAAGAGCTGAAGAACAAAAATGATCAGAGAAGGAATTGATAGAATGTTCAGGAATGCTGATGAGAGGACTGATAGAGGTGAGGAAGTGTGAGAGCTGGAGGCATTTATAGATTTGAGGGTGAAGATCAAACGTACAGTTTATAAATTGCAAGAGGATTTTTCAAAGAATGTTTCAGTGAAAATGAATTTACAATATTCAACTGAATGAACTATTTTTTTCAGTCAAAGAAGCCGTCTCGATTATAAATTAGTTGCTTTTCGATGACTTCGAAAAACCTAGCTACCCAACATCCAAAATCCACAAATAATTGTTTACCTCAATTTGTATCACGAGGTCGATTATGTTCCTACAAACGTTTGGCATTTCATGAAATGAATTTAGTCACTCATCAAACTTTCGTTATTATTTTTTTTGTTTTACATTCAAGTATTTTTAGTCCAAGCTAGTACTAAACATTTTAGTGTATGGTGTTCATGTCGTTTGTTAGAGCTTTTGACAAATTCTTAATTAATGCCTTCCAGAGAATAAACCATATACCATGAATAAAATTGCTCTTACCAAATGATGTCTATTTTATTTATGGGCAGTGCTAGCCTCACAGTCATCATGAGTGTGGATGAGCCACACTCACTCTCAAACTACAAAAAATACACAAAAAATATAATTTATAGTGGGAGGATTCAAAAATGAATTTTTTATGGTTTTAAGGTGAGTGTGGCTCATCCACACTCATGGTGAATGTGAGGCTAGCACTCCTCTTTATTTATTTGAAGTGAAATGATATACAAGATTCTTACAGGTTTAGTCGCAACCCAATGTGCAAGCCAAAAAAGGGTAGGAAATAAATAGGAAATTTAAAGACACAACAATAAAATAGATCGAAAACAGACTTAACAGTGTGACACAATACTAATTGTTGCCTCAATCATAGAGATCAACAGTTTTAGTTGTATTCCTCAAGATGGGCAACAAGCAGTGGTGGATGTAGGATTTGTGAATGAGGCGGGCTTCAAATTAGATGTGTGTTGGCCAAACGCAAAAAAAATCATGCAAAGTGTATAAACTAAGTAGGTTTCAATGAAACTCATAGTTAGAATTTTAATAAATAGAAAATGAACCATAAGAGTTTTCTTCAGAAAAAGTAGTGAAAAGTGAAGGGAAGACTGAAGAAGACTAGAAGAGAAAAGGTTGTAGGGATGAAGGAGGGATGTGAAGAAAAAGAAAAAACACGGCTGAAACTGGGAATCGAACCCAGCTTATGAGGATTAGTAATCATACTAAACCAAGCCTGCAGAAGCGCGCATCTTTCATGCCTCTAATGTTTATGATTAGAAGATTTTTTTTTTGAAACCATTAATATTAAGTAAAATAGATCTTGTTGAGGAAATATTTCAATTGAACCAAAATAGATATAATATCTTTCAAACAAATGTCATGCTGTAAAAATTATAACCCTACAGACCAAAAGAACTCCTATTGTTTAATTGACGAAAAGAGTAGGACGAACAACTTAATTAGATGATATCAAGGAAGCTAGTAAAACTAATTAAGGAAAAGAGCACTTAGAACTTGAAAAAATAAGGATGTAAAAGAAAAAGAGGATTGCAATAGCTGAGTATCGAACTTGGATGGGAATTGTAAGTGCATAAAACAGAAGGCCAAGCTAGCCAAGCCTTCATTCATTCATGATTTGCCTACTTATTTTAATTATTCCAAAATTTTGGTTAGGCTTGAGCCCAGCCAAGCTTACATGTAGATCCGTGTCTGGCCACAAGGTGGTTCTCAATGATCTTGAACAAACCAGCGACTCTTTCTTTTTCCACAACTCACTACTATAAATATGACTTTTAATGACAGTTTTTATGATGTTTGCTCAAAAGCGTCATTAAATGATATTTTTATGATGTTTTTAGAGTCAAACGTCATGTTTTTAAATTTCAGCTAACTTTTAGGACGTTCTTTAAGTGTCAATGTATGTCTTACTTTTTAACGATGTTTTTCAAGTGTCATAAATTTTATGACAATTTATAACCGTCTTGAAAAAGTATTTTAATGACGTATATCAAACGTCATGGCTTGAATGGTCCATGATGTCTAGTAAACATCATGAAATTTTTATCTTTTTAAATTTTTAAAGTTTATGGTAATTTTTAATTACTATTTCAGTAATTAGTTTTTACCTTTTCAGTAATTAATAGTTACTCGTCAAATCGGGGTCGTTGGATCAAATTTGAGAATAAATCTGGGCCATCCATCTCCCTTTAAAAGGAAGGAGACTAGTCAACTCAGTCAAAATTGCAGACTCGAACTAACCGAGCCTCTCTTCCCCTTCTCCGCCCTCTCTCGCCAAATTTGCCTTCTCTGACCAAATGTTCGGCCGTTCGGCCACTACTCGTCACCAAAAGCAAACCAAAATACTCCTCTCTCTCCTTTCCCTTCAAAACCCTTTAACCGAAACCTGTAGGTAGCCACTATGGAGAGAGATTGGCCGAGAAGAGGCGCGGCTGTCCTCCGGCGAGTCTCAGCGATTTCAGCTGCAATTCAGCAAATCAGCGGTAGGGTTTTTCTCCTCTCCTCTTGTTCTGTAATTCCATGTCCTTGTTTCATAGATTCGAATTCTTAATCAAAAAACCCAAATTCTGTCTCTTTTTATGTGTTTGGATGCTCGGCCGTAACGTCGAGTTCTTGGCCTTCTGAGGAGATTCTTGAGCTCTGGTGTTTCGTGTGCGTCTCGTACAAAGCCCAGTCATGATGTTGGAGCAATAGCTGTGGTTTGGTACTGGGGCAGTGGCTCGAGTTCTTAATTGGGGACTCTAGTCAATCTTCAATTCGTCCTCAGAAGAATTGTTGTTTTTGATATGCGGTGTTGATTAGAGTCTAGACCACTATGCAGCTCTCAATTTCTTATTTCTTAAACAAATAGGTTGGTTCGAGGACACCCTGGACTCCATAAAGTCCATTCAGATCGGGAACTTTGAAAAATCATAAGTTTCAAAGAGGAAAACACAGTAGCTTAAACAAATGGGTTGGTTCGGGGACACCCTGCACTTGTTCTGATCCAACTCAACTGCATAAGAGGAAAAAACTGTAGTGTGGAAAGAAAATTTTAACAACAGTATGGCTAAATGATAGTATAAGTAGGATAAAATGCAGTGGGCCAGGAGTAGGCTAAAATGCAGTAGCATTAATATCAGAAGGTCTGAAAGAGCAAACAACTCACAAACTTGAACACCAACTGACCAAATTGTCAGGATTTAGAGAAAAATATTGAAACAGAAGTGACAACAATAGTAAGAGAGCTATGAAATACTGTAGATAGTATTCAATCTACAGTGTAAAGTTTATAATAGGAATGATACATGCCTCTCCTAATACATAATATATTCAAAGTGACCATCATTTTTTTTCTTTTCCAAATCCACTAAACAATATATGTATTATGGTAATTGGAAAGCATATCAATTATTATCAAATACCTCTTTTCCAAATCCACTAAACAGTATATTCATCAAATATCTGTTGGAGATGCTCTAAGTAAACTTGTTTTGAGAAGTAACTCACTTTCTTGTTTGTTTAGCTGCTTAATCAGTTAAATACTTTTGATTTAAAGTACTGGAACTAATTAGTTGCATTACTAAAAGAGTACTTGTTGTTTTGGTCAGGAACTTGCTGTGAGAATCGACAAAGATAGGGGTTTGTATTGAGATAGAAGGAAAGATGATGGCAAGAGATGTAAGTAGATTGCACAGTCCTTATCTCATTTATATTTGAAGTTTGTATCTCTATCTTTCTAGATAAAACAGCTCTCAATTCATATAGCATAACACATGTTTATCTATCTGCTTCTAGAGGTGGTGATTATAACTTATTCGTTATGATTTCTTTGTAGGACATTGGACTACGTGCAATAGAATTTGCTAGCTTGGCTTGGAAAGTTGCTTCAAATAAATTAATAGTGTTTTCTCATTTTCATTTGGGTACTTGCTCGCTTGCATAATTCTTATTTTCCTTTCATACTATAATGTAGTGGAACTAAATAATGAAATGATATTGTTGATTTCTTAATGATAATATTATTTCCATTGATGTGTAAATAAAAATAATAATTGATTTCTGTATTGATCAGAAATCAAATATATATTTTTTTGAAATATGCAAAACAATTCATGTCGTTTGAAAAAAATCATGAAAACCTTTGTGACTGTTTAAAACTGTAATGAATATAATTCTATGACATTTGAAAATTGTCGTAGTTTAATCTTTCATAACATTTAGGAAACGTCATTGAAAAGTTTCTATGACGAGAAAAAATTGTCATCAAAAAGTAAATGATGACGTTTATCTAACGTCATTGAATGGTACCCTTTCTATGACACAGACTATAACGACACTTCTAACCACACACGAAAAATGTCATGGAAGGTCTCCCATGACGTTTTTTGTGTCATTGAAGTCCTCCTGTGTAGTAATGGACTTCTTAGGGTGTTTCTTGATCATCTGTGTGGATATTTTATTTATAGCAGGAATTTGATAGTTTAGCTTAGCAGTGAGTAATTGAGCAATGTTATGCAAATTGTGATTGCAAGTTATTTATTCAACACAAAGCATTACCGTTTTTTTTAAAATACACTACAATATTCAATCTATTAATGTCGATTCCAACTGGAACACGAGAAAAACAAAAACACAAGAAACGAGATAACAATCAAGTTTAAGAGTGAAGGTCCTAGAGTGAGTGAATATGTCCTTAACAACTTTTTTTCTTTGTATAAATATGTTCTTGGGGATAACAAGAGTTGTAGCTATCCTGAATAACATATATACAATAATAGAAAATAAAAGTTGCAACAAAATAACAATGAAAAATTGTGTGCCCCCTTCTTTTGAGGGACAAACTTTTCCACTATGTTGCAACAACTAATACTAGAATAATAGTTATAGAGATACAACCACTATATCCTACTTAGTCCCGAACTAGTCTACATCTATTCTCTCTCTTGTCCCTAAGCCTACAACTGAGAAATATAAGAAGTTTTATCTTAGAACTTAGCTACCACTTAACTGATTCTTCTTGAAAACGTATTTTAGAAGTTTCACTTTAGAAACTTAGCTACCTTTATCGTAAACTGATTTATCAAAATAATAGTTATAGGGATACAACCATTATATCCTACCTAGTCTCGAACTAGTCTAGATCTATTCTCTCTCTTGTCCCTAAGCCTACAACTAGGAAATATAAGAAGTTTCATCTCAGAACTTAGCTACCACTTAATTGATTCTTCTTGAAAATTTCTTTCAGAAGTCTCACTTTAAGAAACTCAGCTACCTTTATTCTAAACTGATTTATCAGAACCCAGCTACCTCAGCGGAATACATCTGACATCAACTATCCTTGGACCTCGGCTGATTCTTCATGAACATTTTGGGGTTGCTATACTACCAACTGATCTCATGGTATACAAAATGCTATGAGTTTGTAAAAGAGTTTTCATTCAGCTTTAAGGTTTATAATCACAAGAAAAAGACTTAGAGACTAATAAACAATGCAAAGTACGACCAAAATCCAATAAAGTGAGAAACTCAACGAAGTAAATGTAAAAACAACTACATCTTGACAACCATTGAACAAAAACAGTTTTGCTGTATATATAGAGGCTAAATGAGTGCTCTAACAATAGAGACACAAGTGTATATATTTGCAGTGTATATTTGCTATGTATATATAGTTTTGCTAAATGATTCTTCATGAACACTTATGGGGTTGCTACACTACCAACTGATCTCATGGTATGCAGAATGTTATGAGTTTCTAAAAGAGTTTTTGTTCAGCTCTAAGGTTTATAATCACAAAAGGAAGACTAGAGACTAATAAACAATGTAAAGTACAACCAAACCCAATAAAAGGAGAAACTCAACAAAACAAATGTAAAAACTACTACATTTTAAAAACCATTGAACAAAGACAGTTTTGCTGTGTATATATAGGCTAAATGAGTGCTCTAATAAGAGAGAGACACAAGCAAAAAAATGTCACAAGAGGGCAAGCATGAGAGTCAAAGCAAGAGAGGAGTTTTGGACTTTTCTCCTTGGCTAGAGTTTGAAAGAGAGCAGACATATGAAATTGTCCAATGTCAATGAGAAGATAAACAAAACAATCCTAAACAATGTTTGATTTAAAAACAATAGACAAAATGATTTGCAAATTTTTCACAAAGTATAGGACCACATGGTTTAACAAAACATTTTCTCTAATAACAAACAAAACAACTGCTGTATATAGAACCACAAACACAGCTATAGCTTTGAAGCTCTAGATCATATGTCACAGATTGACAATACAAAAGATCTCAACCCAGACTAATTTGAGCAACAAGGCAAGACCTCTATTCTAGTTGTCAATTTGAAATTCAAATAAGAATCTCACTTAGACATAAGTTTTAATGCATTGAGAATAAATAACCACAAGTCTAAGATAACATAACAACAATAGAGCACAAAGAAGTTGACATCAGCCACTAGGAAGGACAAAACTTGTTTTCCCAAAACAAGCCTGAGTTCAAATAAAGAGCAAAGATGCTAAACATTTATACTCAGATCGGATTAGGACTCAGTTTATAAAGACAACTCATTTGAACTAGGTATGGACTAGCTATTGTATTGGTTCATGTAAGAACAAAAACCAGTTGGAGCCTAAAGCAACCAAACCATTAGGTCATGGATGACATTACAAAAGATCTCACCCTTAGACTGATTTGACGCCAAGGCACTCATATAAACTCAGTTGTCAAAAATCAATTTGAAAACAATAAAGAGCTTATTAGAACATGACAAATAAGAACTTTGAAATTCAGACAACACAATGACTCATACCGAGGATAACAAGTAAGACTGTCATCCTTTATGAAGAACATATGATATCTATATGCATGATTTACCTGAGACTATGAGATCAAGTTGGTTTTTCTATTCTTTAACTTGTTTTTCAGTTGTGAAGGACCAATCTCCTAATTGCTTTGGGTTTCATAGGTTGTGTTTTGTTTCATACAAGGATTGTCAACAATCTTATACGTTCAAACAATACTGATTAGGATTGGCCAAGATGTAGCATTTAACAAGCTTGAAGATGGTGGGATGCCTTCTCTTTGCCAGCCTTGACATGCTCCTCCTTATCTCGACCTCACCCTTAGTGTGGTAGTGATTGGTGCTCTTGATGATGGAACCTCCCTCGGATGCCACCAACTTGATCTCGTGGGAGACTTTCTCAATTTTATCTACAATAGTGTCTCCTTCGATTATGCTGTAGTTGTACACAAAGTTGTCTTTGTCAATACCGTCAATCTTGTGCTTGACGTAGCTATACTCACTTCCAGCATACAAGGAAAATGATAACTTAGAAGGCATATTGATATTAATTAAGATGTATATATGGTCAAAAGTATATGGATGCAGTAGAAATAAACCTTAATGATCAATAACCCTCTCTTAGGCGGATCTTCTTGATGGTTCCAACACCTCCATCTCTCTCAACGATTTCGGTACTCTTCACGGCTTGTGGGGCAATCTTGGGGATGAGGTTGTCTGCATCAAGGACAAACGCTTTGAACAACTTAGGTGGTGGGATGAGAGAGTTAAACTCGGTTTCATATGTGATGACACCCATGATGACTTGATGATTTTGATTAAGAGCTTAGAAAATGATCACGGAAATGTAAGGAATTAAGAGAGAATTGTTATTGCTGTGAGGAAGTAAGGGGTGGCAGTTGTATTTATTGGCTGAATGTTTTCTGTGTAAGGCGGCTCTATAATACATGCATAACGGAGTTTGGAGAAGTTCATAATTTTCTATGGATGTTGGCCAATGTGACGAAGATAATAATCTTCATTTCTCATTTCATTTTAAGCAAAGAAATCCCAAATAGTTGTCTAACTATCCATTTACAACTAAACAACTAGGCCAACAACGACTGGTGTGCTGCGTCTATAAGGGAGTCATTCTAATGAAGACCTCTAAGTTGAGAACTTTTGAATTAATTACTTATTAGACCAACTTTTTGATCAAAATTTGACATCATAACCGTTGAAGTTGTAGATTTATATAAGTAGATCAATCATACAAAATTTCAGCCAAATTGGTGATCGTTCAGTACTGGTTTTAGATCAAATCAATGGACGAATCAAATCTGTTAAACATAAACCGTTCAAGTTTATAATTGGTAAATCACACTTATGAATGCCTTAACGATTTTCAATTTAGTTGAAAATTTGCAGAAATGATCTATTCATAAATATTTATAAAATGAACGATTAAGATGTGGATATAAGATTGAAAAGTGAGATAAACCGAAAAGTCCTCAACTTAGAGGTCCTCACTAAAAGGGCTCATGCGTCTATAATATCCTAATTTGTACGAGAATGTTCTATCTTACACATCTCTGCAAGCTAAATATAGTTTATGTTGTAGAATAAACGACATGTGCGTGTGTCTTGGTTTATGCTAGTTACATGAGAGTTAAGTTCCCTAGTAGAGATAAGATATCAATACATGTTTCCTTACACGACTATGAAAGTCCATATATAAAAATGCGTATATCAATGAAGACAATGGATGATTCTTTGCTATAATAATGAGTATTATGATGATTGGAATCTGGCATTTATCAGTAATTTTGAAATATCAGCTAGAAGAAAATTAATTAATTACTTAATTATTTTGCACCCTATTTAATACCTTTAAGAGATAATTAGATAAAAACCCAAATAATGAAGTATGTATTAACATACACCCACCTACATATTTTCTTTCATTCTACACCCAAAATCATTTATTATTATTTTTGTTTGTTTTTTAACATGTCTAATTTTCTCTTCTGAAAGATTAATTAAATTATTTCCTTAGTTTAAGTATCGATTTGAATTATTTTCTTAGTTTTATGTCTAAATCAATTTCAGTCATGATTTATTTCTTAGTTTAGATTTAAATTGTTGGCTTCATTGTGTATGTATATTCATTACCAAACTATTCAATTTGTAAAAAAGTTTGAAAACTAGGTCTTGTTCTCTTTAGTAGGTATTTTTTTCAAAGAGCATTCACATATGTTTTGGTGCCTTTCTACAACTTCACGTATATTTTTTTCTTAGCTTAATTGTTTCAAATCTTGATTACGATAAGTATTTCATAATAAGGTACGTATCTTGTTCTTGAATTACTTCTTCTTCTTCTTCTTCTTCTTCTTCTTCAGGTATATTAAAAAACTTATCTATTCTTTAGGTTGTAATTAAAAGTAGGGCTGGCACTTCGTACCGTAATCCTGATCCTGTCCCGGTCCCATATCGAAAATTGGAGGGACGGGACCCGATTTTAAAATGGCGGTACCGTCCCGTCCCGGTAGTTTGGAAACTGGACGGGACGAGATCGGGACATGACGGGACCATCCCGAAAGTATAAATGTACTTGTATCCGATCATAACCGTCTGATTTTTAGGGTGTATAATATCTTCCAATGAACTCAAAAATACTCAATGAGAGGTCCAAAATCTAAATATAAATTCACAGTACTAGTTCCATACAATAAGGGTTATATAATTCTTTCACATTTGATGATGATGATCATATGAAAGATATCGACCGTCACAACGAATCTATGTAGTGATAACTGGAGCTCCTTTGATTTTTCAAACTTGAGAGTTTTCTTGAGATCTTACTTAATTAGTTAGATACAAATTACAAGCATTTAATTAATTGGTTGTTGATTCCTTTTTCATTTTTACAATTTATGTTCGTCTTGTATTTATATAGAGTTAGGGGTTTAGAACTATGACAATTATACCATAAAAAAGTAACACTATATAAATGGTGTTACTTTATATATATATATATATAAATTAATACATAATAAAACCCTTATTAATATTGGATGTATTCATATTGACTTTATAAGAATAGATATAAAACTTCTTCAAGAATTTAAGATCAATTTATCTCTTATATGTTTTATTTTTTTTTATTTTTTTTTTCTATCGTTGCGGGATCCTGGTCTCGTCCTGATCCCGTCCCGGTACCGAACGAGATCGTCTCATACGAGATAAGTTTCTAAAAATGCAATCATGTCCCGTCCCGTCTCATGCCCAGTCCTAATTAAAAGATCAACATATTAGCTAGGTTGAGAACTTAAACTTCTACATTTAAGTTAGGTTACAACTAGATGGAATGATGAGTTTTGGATCGAGGGCAAATGTTAAAAGTTAGAGGTTAGAGTTTAGGATTTAGGGGTTGGGCTATAAGGTTTAGGGGCTAGAGGTTAGGGTTTAAAATTCAACAAGAAACTCAAAAGGATTTTTAACTAAATAATTGAAATAATACTAGAGTTTAGGTGTCACATCCCGATCCTGGAATTATTTTACGGTTGGTTACTTTGGTCTTTTACCATTTAAAGTAACCGTTTAACCGTACAATGATGGTAAAGTTGACTTTTTGGTAAGTCAATAATTTGGGAAAACTTCCTTCTTGAAAGTTGTAGAGGGCGTCGTTACGAGTTCGTGGACACGTAGCACGCTCAAATCGGAGTTCGTATGAGAAAGTTATGCACAAAAGTATAAAGTTACTATGCGGTAAAACAGTTATATATAGGAGTTACCGGGGCGAAAAATCAGCTCCTCTTCCCCGACGGAAACGCTGCCGGAGCTTTCGGCCGCCACCGCGCCGCCGTCCGGCCACCCCAGGCCTCCACACCGGTCCCAAAAGCTCGGCCTCCGAGTCTACTTCATTCCTAGGTAAGCTTTCCGACCTAACTCGCCGTAAATCGGGAGAAATTCCGATTTGTTCTTCAAGTGTACAGTGTTTGATCTTGATCGGATTTCTCCCTCCCTAGATCACCATTTGATGAGTTCCTTATATTTTTAGGATGGGTTTTAGGTGTACTACAATCCCCTAGAATTTGGTAGCTTGATTCGAAGAGTGTAGGAAGAATTGAGGATTTGAAGTTTTGAAGTGTAAATTTTCGGGGTCTACTGTTCATCGAGTTTTTGACCTAGTTAGAGGCCGAATTGGCCTTCGAGTTGAACTAGAAAGTTGTCCAAAAATGATGAGACGAAGCTACTGGTAAAATTTGGTGGCGATCCGAGGTCGCCGGAATTTTAGCCGGAATTTCTGCCGGCGGACGCCGTCGGCGGCGGAGCTGGCGGCGGTGCCGCCACTTTTTGGGCAGTTTTTCATGCCCATTAATTAGTACATATTGTGAGGAGTCTATGGTTAAAATTTGGTAATTTTTGGAGAAGTTTTGGTTAGGTTTTGGAATTTTCTAGTTAAGTATTATTGGCGGATAATTAAATATTATTCCGACCATCGATTATTGCCGGGTAAGGTTTAAGGATTATTTTAAGGACTCCTGAGGTATTGGTGAAGTGGTTGAATGGGTGTCCATAGTAATTCCACGAATTATTATGGGTGAACCTATTGTCAAGTGAATTATTAAAGAAAGTCGGTATGTTACGGTTAGGTAATCGGAATTAAATCTATTTGTTGAAAAGTTGTGAAAAGAAAGGAACTTGGTCAACACGTGGTCAATTAGGATTTCCTGGTCAAACTAGGAAAAGACCAAGTCAACGATGGAATGACTAATATATTGGTTTATTTGTACAGTCTCTGGTTGAACGTGAGACGGACCCGACTACGCGGTTAGTTCGAGGGTTTCGCTCGAGGAGCTTTCCGAGCAGGAAGAAGGTCGCGATGAGTACTGTGAGTGGACCTTTGATTTAAATTAAATTGCATGCTTTATACTTTAATTGGTTTCTCCTGCATATATGATTTCCTCTATTTATATGTTTTACGGTGATTTGGGAAAAAGGGGATTTAAGGATTTTAAAGGCAAACAAACCGGGAAAGAGGTTCATACCCATCCCGTGATTTTAAAGGATTTTCCCGGGGCATGGTTTTATTGATTATCACCGTTTTGGGATTATGGAGGGGGATGTTTTTAAAGGAGAAATTTGGCTCACGGATTTTAAAGGGGTTTTCGATTTATTGTTTCCACGAGGTTTTACGAGGTCTTACAGGTTTTACAGGTTTTAAAGTGATTTTGAAAAAGGGAAAAGGATATAAGGATTGTTTGCTAGCATGGACCCTCTCCAGTTAGAGCGGGTACCATCTCTGGATAGAGCAGGTCAGGGACCTTCTCCGGTAGAGCTGGTCATTTGACCTTCCCGGATAGAGCAGGTCAGGGACCCTCTTCGGTAGAGCGGGTCATTAGACCTTCCCGAATAGAGCAGGTCGGGTTTTCTCGTAGATGAGGTTAATACCCCACATAATTGTTTATATTTTGAGCCAAGGCATTATTTATGTTTTACTTGCATGCGGATTTTCTTAGAAAAACTTAGAGGGAGAACATTAGAGGAATTAGAGCTTTTAAGTTTTATTTTTGTCCACTCACCCTGACGGTTTTCAATGTTTCTCCCCTGGGCCCTTCGTTTTCAAATGCCCAGTGGTGCAGGGTTCTTGAGAGAAGGTCGCGCGCGTACAAGAGTCGAGGCATAGTCGATCAATCTGTTGCTGCCGCAATTCTTTAGGGTAATCATCTTAGTAGACTGCTCTGACTAATCCAGTATAGCTAATTAAGTAGGTTAGGGAGCAGGATGCCTTCATGAGTTAGGGTTTGTTGTAGATACTCATGGAAGTGCTGAGTTGAATTGTAGGAAGGGTTGACCATTTCAAGGGGGTTTCGGTAAGAAGTTCCCTTGGGGTGGTCCCCGCAGGATTTACTTCGAGTTAAAGGGATTTAACTTGGGGTGGGTCCTGACATTAGGGTTTACCGTAAACAATTCTCTTTTTAGAATTATCATAATTTTAACAATAATAATAAGTCTGAAGAAATTTATAGATGATCTATGGTCTACCCTAAGTTACAAGTCTTTATGTAATTCTATTATGCCACTGAAAATTGATGTTCTACAGGCTAGTTACACAAACTTCGTCCTGACAAATGATATTGTTACCGAAAATAACAGATCAACCAACTTCCAAACTAAATGCAGCTCAACATTGTTGAAACTGTAAGTGCATTTTAATTTCCTGTTCCTGCTCTAACGTTCTTCATGAGAGAAGATAGTTGCAAAGTTTCATCCAAATTCGTTCTTCCATTCTATTCAAGAATTTCCAAGATACAGTATTTCATTTGGTGTTATCACTGTCTTAATCACTTGTAATTGGTTGCTGAAGATCTTTATTTTCTTTGACCAGAATATTTTTTGAATATAGTAGCAGGAGACTTATGGTCATCGTCACCAAAACAGAAAGAGTGACACTAAACCATGCTAGTTATAACCATCCATGAAGAACTGTAACTCAGGTGTAGGAGCGGTAGATCCTATGTTTCAATTCCTATTGTATATAACTATTTGCTTAGCCTTGAGGGATTCGGAAGACATGTTAAGTTTCTTGAAGATGAAGCAGTGAAATCACAGAAACATTGGAAGCTAACAACAATATATTACCAGAGGATTCTCATTATTATATATAAAATATAACAGTCGACAGTCACTTCCAACACTCAAACATTCCAACTGTAAATATAGATGCTGATGAAAAGAACTGGGAAGACATGAAAAACTGGACACAAACTGATAACAGTTGAGTTTAACAGTATTCATTAGGATTTGCCAAGAGGTATTCTTCAACAAGCTTGAAGAGATGGGATGCCTTCTCTTTTCCAGCCTTAACATCTTCTTCCTTGATCTCCAAGCCACCTTTGGTGTAGTAGTTACTGATGCTCTTGATGACGGACCCTCCATCAGAAGATGCCACCAGCTTGGTCTCATATGAGATCTTCTCAATCTTGTCTGAGATAGCATCCCCATCAATCAAACTGTAGTTGTACACAAAGTTCTCTTTGTCAATTCCATCAATCCTGTGTGTCACAGAGCTATATTGGCTGCCTTCACCAAAGGTGATCTTCTTGATGGTTCCAACGCCTCCATCTCCTTCAATGGTTTCAGCACCCTTGACTGCTTGTGGAGCAAGCTTGGGGATGAGGTTGTCGGCATCAAGGATAAAAGCCTTGAACAGTCTTGCTGGTGGAATGACGGAGATGAACTGGGTTTCATAAGTGAAGACACCCATTATCAGTTTATGAGTTGGGAAATGACACGAGAAGAAGAGTAGTAAGAATTGGTGTTTGAGTTGTGAGAGAAGACGATGGTATTGTCTGTATTTATAGATTACTGATGAATGAAGGTTTACCAATAGCTCAGATGTGAACTATTGATTGCCTCTATAGTCTATAGATGCAAGCTGTGATATTCGATCTCTTGGATTATGTTCAAAATGGTCAAAGAAAGCATACCAATCCCATTAGCTTGTTGTTCCTGTTTTTGGCTTTGGACAGTGAGTACTAGACTGCCAAAACTTAAAACTATGGTAGAAGACAATAAAAATAATTAATGGGGTCGTGTTCTAGATGACATTACTTCAATTTCACTTTGAATTTTCAATATCTTCCTTCAAAATCGAACATCAATTGGCTATTCTATTTTGTATACTTTTCGCCAAGTCACGATGCTCATTACTTTTTGCCAAAACTTCGCAGTCTAATACTTGACATTTGCTGTAGTTCTCCTGTTTTCTTCAAAACAGACACCTCTGTATTTCGGACATAGCTACGTCTAACGTCTTTAGTTCTATTATGTGAAATAGATATAGTTCAAGTGACAGTTCAAATGATACTATTGCATATTAGCATCAAGCGCATAGCGAACTTCAAGTAATAGCTGCTCAAATATGGATCATATGGGTTTATATTAGGTGTTCTATGTTTGAATAAAGTTTGTTCTAACCACACAAAAAAAAGTATGGCAGTCCACGTCTACCAGTTCAAATGACTACGCACCACAATCAATTGGCTCTTTCCAATTGGGTCCAGTGTTATCAGTTTCTTCAATTGACAGAGAAGGTGAATCGCCACAGGAAACCACATAAGAGGAATTCTCAGATTCCGCAGCAGCTTCCACGGGTTTCAGAGAAGGTGGTTCCTCCTAAAGGCACTGTCGACACAATGGTTAATGTGGAAGTTGAGGTAACTTCACTAGAAAGAGCACTGGCAATTCAGTCCAAGGTTGTAGATGAAGCGCCGGTTATAGCCTCTGTGAAAGCAGTTGCGGTCCTGGAACCGGTGTTATCATTTTCTTCAATTGACAGTGTTCCACCAGGTTTTGAGCCCAAGACAAAGGATACCGTTAGTGGGGTTATCGCCGTAGTTGGGAATTGTGAAGAAGTCTCGAGAAGAGCTCCAACTGAAGTTGATCATGATGTTCTTTCAGGTCACTCTTCCCTTGGATTATAAGGAAAAAGGAGAGTTCACTCCCGTAGTGTCAAAACATTCTAAAAAGCTGCAAAAGAACACAGAGAAAAAGTTGTTGAAGGCTAAAGCTAAAGCTACTACCTTTCTTCCAAGTAAAAGAGTGCTCCTTCAGAAAGGAGCAAAACCAAAAGTCCATCAATGAAAGTTCTGTACTAGAACACTCGAGGCTTAGCAAACGATGACACAAAAAATGTATTAGCTGCTATGGTCCGGGTACACAAGTCTTTAATTGTTTGCATCTCTGAACCTTTCATTTTGTTTTCTGATATTCCCTTTTCTTTTTGGAGATCCCTTGGTCTTCGGTTACTTACCGCTAATGATAGGGGTTCACAGCCCCCAATCTTTGGTTCCTATGTGCTGTTGATTTCAGGGCTCATATAGTATCGTCTTCAAGCCAACAGGTCACAATATCTTGCTCTCTAGATGGTATTCAGTGCATTATGACGTCAGTCTACGCGAAAACGACAATCTTGGGGAGGAGAAAACTATGGCAAGAGCTTTCTAATCTATGCCTACAGTTTCCACAAATTCCTAATGTTGTCTTTGGTGACTTTAACTGTGTTTTGGGTGCACATGAAAAACGAGGTGGAAACCCTTCCAATGAAACCTCTTGTCAAGACTTCCAGAATATGTGCACTGCCCGTGAGTTGGTAGACATCCCTACTCATGGCCCAGACTATACCTGGTCAAATGGTCACACTAAAGTTAGACTTGACAGATCTCTAGGGAACCTGCCTTGGCTTAATTCATGGTCGGTCATGAAATGCTTCACATTGACCAAGACTGCTTCAGACCACTGCCCTATCATGCTCAATTTTTCAAGGCTGCCAAGTATATTTAAAACACCGTTCAAGCTTCAGAGATTTTGGCTTCAACATCAAAGCTTCCTTCCAGAGGTCGCTTCCTTCCAGAGGTCGCTTCCTTTTGTAACTCCCTTCAATTCATTGGTTGTCCACAATATGTGTTGTTGGCTAAGCTTCGTGCCTTGAGAGGAATGTTGCGAGTATGGAGTAAGGCAAATATGTGTGATATTGAAAATAGAGTGGCTGCATCTAAGCTTGTCCTAGATAACATCCAAGCAGAAATTTCATCAGAAGGCCCTTCAGTGGATAGACTTGGGTTAGAAAATCAAGCAAAAGAGAATTACCTCGCTGATTTGGCCGCACATGCTTCTCTTCTTAAAGACAAGGCTAGGGTCAAATGGTTGATGGATGGAGACCGAAATACAAAGTTCTTGCACAACATGGTTAAAGTCAGACGTTTAAGCAAGTCAATTTCTTTCCTGGAGGTCGGTCAAGATGTCTTTCAGATCATGCCTTAATTGCTATGCATATTGTCCGACACTTTGAAGTTGCTCTCTCTAGTGATTCCACGATCATTGACACAGGCTTAGTGGATAGATTGATTCCAAACATAGTATCTGAAGCTGAAAACCACTCTCTTACCTTAGTCTCTTCTACGAGGGAAATATGGGATACCATTAGAGCTATGGACTTATTCAGCTCTCCCAGTCCCGATGGCTTTGGTGGTTGTTTTTATACCTCTTGTTGGTCAATTATCTTAGAAGATGTTGTGAGTGCAGTCTAGAGCTTCTTCACTACGGGTTTTATCTTGCCTCACTTTAATAGCAACTTGATCATTCTTATTCCTAAGAAACAAGAATCTACTAGTATTCTTGACAATCATCATATTGCTTTGGCCAATTTCAGCTTCAAGGTTGTCACTAAATTATTGGCAAATCGTTTAGGTGTGGTTGCTTTAAGAATTCTTTCTAAGGAACAAAACGCTTTCACTAAAGGCAGATCAATCATTGACCCAATTGTTAACACTTCAGAATGCATTAATTTGTTGGATGTCAACTGCAAATATGGTAATGTCGCAATCAAGTTTGACATCAAGAAGGCTTTCGATACTCTTGATCTGAACTTTCTCCTGCGTGTTCTACGGGCCCTTGGATTTTGTGAGGGCTTCGTTACTTTTGTCCATAATATTTTGAAGTCAGCTCATCTCTCAGTTAATGTTAATGGTGAATCTTGCAGGCACTTTACATGCTCTCGGGGGGTTAGGCAAGGTTACCCGCTTTCTCCTCTCTTATTTTGTTTGGTAGAGGAAGTCCTTAGTAGGGGTCTCACAATGTTGTTAAACCAAGGAAAAATAAATCATATCGCTTGTCAGCTTGGGGTTAATCCACCAAGTCATGTTCTTTTTGCAGACGATGTTATGGTTTTTTTGTAGGGAAAGAAACGACATCTTTAGAATTTGATGCGATTCATGGATGAGTATGCTCTTAATTCAGGACAAGTAATTAGCAAGGAGAAGTCTAAACTGTTTGTGGGTAATTCTGCATTTCTAAGGCAAGCTGACATCTCAACAGTCCTCGGCATTGATATGGGTAGTCTCCCTTTCTCCTACCTTGGCATTCCCATATTCACTGGTAGGCCTAAATCTGAATTTCTTCTCCCCATCGCTGACAAGGTAAGATGCAAATTGAGTTCTTAGAATTGTTCTCTTCTCTCGCAAGCGGGGCGGCTGCAATTGATTAACTCAGTGGTTCAGGGTCTCTTGGTTTATAGCTTTCAAGTCTATGCTTGGTCGAAGGATCTCCTATCTAAAGTTCAGCGTTGGATTCGTAATTTTTTCTGGATTGGTGATCCCCTTAAAGATGGTTCAACTCTTATATCCTGGAAGACTTGTTGCTTGCCGAAAGATAGTGGTGGTTTGGGTGTGAAAAACATTTTCAAGCTCAACGATGCTCTTCTCTTAAAGCGAGGTTGGGAAGTGGTTTCTAAGTGCTCTCCTTTAGCCTCACTTTTACATTCCCGTTTCCTAAATGATGACTTGTCCAAGGTAGTATCATATAAGAAATCTTCAGTGTGGTTGGGTCTGAAGGCCTTATGGCCTATCATTCTTCAAAATTTGCAATGGGTGATTGGCAACTGTACCACTGTGAATTTTTGGACTGATAATTGGTTAGGCAAATCCATTGCTTCTCAACTTAACATTGATGCAATTCATCTCATCTTCCTTGATGACAAAGTCTCTGATTTTATTTCTGCGGGACAATGGACTTTGCCAGCTAGCTTATGTTCTACATCTCCAGCTCCTGCTCAAAATTCACTACAAATTTTAATTCGGTTAGCCACGGCTCGAAGCCGTCGCAAAAGACCGCTCTGCCGTCGCGAAAGGGCATTGGCGACGGCACGGCGACGGCATTTCTACCGTCGCAACAAGTGGCGTGGCCAATGCTCCCGGCGACGGGAACGAGCCGTCGCTATATTGTTAACGACGGCAGCCTGCGACCGCAAATGCCGTCGCTCAATTAGCTACGGCAACTGGCTACTGAAAAAGCTGTGGCGTTTTCATTTGTTGGCCACGGAAATTGCCGTCGCCATTATTTTTAAAATTTGAATATCGAGCCCAATTTTTTCCTGTCAAAACCCTTTGCGACGGGACTTTGCCGTCGCGAACTGCAGATTTGTTTGCGACAGCTACTTTCCATCGCAACATTCATTTTTTTCAAAAACACCTGGTTTAAATCTCAAATTTACCAATAATCTGAAAATTCAAATTTCATTCAATCCATAGTAACAACCATAAGCAACAACAGACTAACGGCACCATCACTACCATCACTGGCATTCAAGACACCTTAATATACACAATGACAACATTAATTTCATAACCAAATTGTATGTCCAACATCACAATATTCCACATGATGGAAGAACCTAAACCAAATAAACTATTAACCATGTTCAACAACAGAAATAGCTTCATAAAAGTTCAGCAATATTCTAGCAGAATTTGTTCCATCACACTCTAAAACAAGAAAAAGCCATAAACCTAAATCATGCAGAAGCATCATGACCAGCTGAATCATGATTGCTTGTATCATCATGAGAAGATGAAACATGGCCAGTAGGCTCAGCATCTCCCTCTCCTATGGACTCCCTCCTAGCTTCATGGCCACTTGTTGCATCAGTTGGTACCTATTGCATAAACAGACCATACATGCATTAGCTGGTACCTTAAACCCAGATTCAAGTAAATCAAACACCTCCACCCTAATGCATACTAAACTGTACTTCAAAATTATTCAGTCAAACAAAAAAAGGACAATATCATTACTTAGAACATTAAACTGTCTCAAAACATCATACTTTATTTGCAGCAAGTAACAAGGCTGTGTTTCTCCAAAATTACTCACCCGGTTCTCATTACTTAGAACAATAAATTTTCTCAAAACATCATACTTTATTTGCAACAAATAAAAGTATTTCAAACTTTTAAAAAGTAACAAGGTTGTGTATCTCAAAAATTACTAACCATTGCATGTGCATTATTTGTGTTTCTCCCCCAGTGCTATCCATATTATTGGCAATCTGAGCTTGAAGCATTCTAACAGTATCCTCAAATTTCTTCTCAAATGACTCTTGTAGTTCCTTTGTTACCTCTTCAATGATTTTGGCTATAATGGCGTTGTTGTTACTGGCAGGTATTGATGGTTCTTGTGTATACACCGAATTGGGCAGCACGGTAGAACCATAGGTACGACAATAACCATGACCATCCTCTCCTATAAGCTTATGAAAAATACGGTCTTTCACAGCCGTAAGCTGTTGGTCTTCCACAGGTTTAACTAGTGATAGTTCCTTGTTGTACTCCTTCTACATGAATTTATAAATAAGTTAGCTAGGCAAACCAAAAAGGGGAAAAAAAGAAATAAAAAAAAACACAATTCAAAATAACATAACAATAAACTGAAACATACAATGACTTGGACAACTTCTGGATCAGATTCCTTGCTTGCTTTTTTCCACACACTAAATTTATCAGATGCTTCTACACTCAATTCCATCTGCCAAGTACAAACAGTAAGCAACTCGGCCAACTCCATATATTAGGCATCAATCTTACTATACGCCTCTTCATCTGTCAAGTACAAGTTTTTTCAAAATTACCTCATATCTTAACTGGGCAAAATGCTTTCTACCAGTATTATGAGATGGTCCACATGTCTCTCGATTGATTGAATTACGAGTCGCTATTGCCTACAAAATCAGTTTGGAAATTAAACACTGGTCAACCTATTTGGCAAAATATAATGGAAATGACATAGCACTTTTACCTTTGCATCCTCAGAGTTCCAATAGGCCACAAGCACAGTCCATTGATCTGCTATAATTTGTGGAGGAACCATTGAAACAGGTCTGGATGATTTTTGTTTGGTTCAAAGTGGTTAGCTTTGGTTTTGCTCTTGTGATCCTTCCAAAGAGTATTGCAACACTTAAGGCACACAGGTTTGTATCCTTCTGGAACATCAACCAAATTTTTCTACAAGTCACCGTGAACAATATTGAATTACTTTTAATAAACAAAGAAGCACATATAACATTTTATCAATGAAAGCATTTACCTTAACCTCATCCCAAATTTCCTCTTTGGCTTTAAGATCAACAGATTTCCAGTCCAAAATTGTCAACGGAATCCTGCGGTCATCACGCACCATCTTTACAATCCCAAGTACTCTCACATTTCAAATCTAGTTTTTACTAAATGTTTCGAACACAGTTCACACATGCTAGCTTATGCACTGTTATAATCACTAGAACTTGAAACCGCATTAACACAACAATGTAGACAAAAGCCACAAAACCATACCAAATCTGACAAAAATTTAACCCTGCAAGAGGAGTAAAAGCAACATGCCAATATGAATGTGATCTGTTCTAGACTTGCAACTACTTGTTCTTCTACAATTCCTGGCAAAGTGATCAAGTCTAAACCCAAAACGAAGTTTAACCTATCCAATCAACTAAACATCATTTTCTCAAAAACTGTCAAACTATGCATCCATGGTACCAATCCATCAAACACAAAAGATTGATATAAAGAAAACGACCAGAAAATTACTACCTTATGGAAGGTAATGTTCCCAATTAAGTAGGTCCGACGCAGCAGCCTCAAACACAGTGACCAAATCCCTAACACGATTCAAGTAAATCCCATCACAAATCCTCTGCAGAAGAATATGGAATATGGAATTGAGAACCAAAGATTAATCAAAACATAAAAAGGATTAATGCTAAAATTTAAAGAATATTGAATTGAGGGGAACTTACCTTGTTCAAATCGAAAAGATTTAAGCAGAACTGCAGAACCGCAGAACCTTCGATTGGTTTTGGATAAGAGTCCGATTGGCGCGGGTCCAGGTCGGGTCAAGGTTGGAGGGAGTTGGGCGGAGGCAGCCGATGCGGGTTTCGGAGAGGGGGACGGCGAGGCAGCAGATGAGGGATAGTCAGATCAAGTTTCTAGTTTTTTTGTCTGAAGAGAGTAAAGAGGGAGGGATAGTTAGGTTAGGTTTCTGGTATTTTTGTTTAAGTTGGTGTGAGAAATTGGTGTGAGTGTTTGAAAATTGACATTTGTTTGAGTTGTTTTCGTCAAAACGAAGGAGGGATAGTTTAGCGCGTACAACAAAGGCGACGGCGAACCATCCATCGCAACAAATCTAAGTAAAATCGGTCTTTTTGTCACGGCGCTTCTATGCCGTCGTTATTAAATAATAAAAATGCGACGGCGTTAGATTACCGTCGTAAATTCTGTGTTTATTTTGTCACGGAACTACATTGCCGTCGCAAATTGGTTTCGATTTAGCGACAGTTAGACCACCGTCGCTGAGCCGTCGCAAATTTAGGATCAATGGCGACGGGAAATAGGAGCCGTGGCAATCTTCGGTAGCGAACAGAATTAAAATTTGTAGTGAAACTATTATGGCTACCTCTATCTCACTAAATAATGAGGATGATAGTGTGATCTAGTCCGGGACTTCATCCGGTTGCCTAACAACAAAAAAATATTCTTTTTTGACAAAGGATGCAGCCACAACATGTTGGGGAAAGAACATATGGCACCCCTCCATTCAACCTTGGAAAAGCCTTACAACATGGAAAGTCTTGCATAATAAAATCTTGTCTGACGAGTTGTTACAACGCAGAGGGGTGTTATTGTGTTCGAGATGTGTTTTTTGTCGTAGTGCATTAGAATCTACTCGTCATCTATTCTAGGAGTGCCCTGGAATACATAGCTTGTGGGAGAGATTATCCGCCTTATTCCAACGCCCTTTTAATCTTGGTATGTCTATCTCAGATTATTTTAACTCTTCTCTGTTAAATGATTTCAGACCCTCTACTAAACTCCTTTGGTTTATTACAGGTTGTAATCTGCTATGGTGCACATGGTTTGAGAGAAATCGTCTAAAACACAACAATGAGCTCTTTTTCATAGCTCGCTTCGATTTCCTCTTCTTCAATACTTTCAGTGAGTCTGCTAAGTTGGCTTTTCAACCGGCTGCCTCATCTGCCTACAATCGTCCAATTTTCAATCTTTTAAGATCATCTCCGCTTCGAGCAGCAGCCCCGAAATTTGTCCTTGTTTCTTGGCAGCCTCCGGATCCACCTTGGGTGAAGGTCAATACCGATGGCTCTTTTCAGGATCCTAGTCTAGCGGTATAGGTGGTGTTTTTAGGGACTCTTCGATCAATTTTCTGGGAGGATTTTCAAAGCGGGTTCAAGCTCACAGTGCTATTGAAACTGAAATTATGGCTATTATTGAGGCGGTGACTATTGCTCATACTCAATGTTGGAATTACCTTTGGATTGAGACTGATTCTACTTTGATCATCCATTATTTCAAGTTTCACAATTTGGTTCATTGGTATCTTTGAGTTCCTTGGAAAAATGCCATGTGTATTGTTAGAAAAATGCAAGTGAATGTTTCTCATATCTACCGTGAGGGCAATGCAGTGGCAGATGCGCTTGCTAACTATGGTGCTTCTAATGAAGATTTTTGGTAGGACTCCCTGCCTTCCTTTTTGCATCATTCCTTTATTAATGATGCTTCAGCAAGAGGTTCGTGTCGTATTTGTTAGATCCTTCATTGCTTCTTCTTTTCTTTGTCTCTTTTGCATTGTTCTTTCATCCACTGTTTATAATAATGTTAATTTGGTTTCTGAGGATGGTGTTGGCCTAGTCCCTGCCCTTTTGTATGCTCTGTTCTTTTTCTTTTAGTTAAAAGCCGGGCGTGGGGCTGAGCCTCTCAAAGTAGGCTGGGTTCCAAACCCCGTTATTAAAAAAATCTTCTTCTTTTCTCTCTTCTGTCACGTCTTTTATCTTCTCAATGAAAAAAATTATTCTAAATTCATATACCCGATGTATCGATTATGGAGAACATTTGTTGTGTAGCAATATAGGAGCCCGATTGACTATTGATGTTCTCCAAATCCAAAAAATTGTGTCTGCTCTGACTGCTCTCTTTACGGAGCAGTCTAGATCACGGTTCTAGAACAAAAACCCCAATCCGAACGTGAGACAATTTTTTTAAGAGATGACAGACTAACGGTGATTCAGTCTTAGACCTCAAAAAAAATTGTGTCATGTCATGTAAGTGTCAGATTAACTTCGTTTTGGATATTTATCGTGTCACACGTTGATAAATTTTAAGTTATCATAAGTATTATACTAAAACCAAAACCAAACCATAAAATATCGTGTTAACCGTTAAACCGGTTAAGATAATTAGTCATAATACCTAATATTTTTCTTTCATTGTCACATTTTCTATAATGATAAAAATAGATATTAATGAATATATTAAAAATACTTACCTTTTTTCTTGGGAAAATGATCATTTGCACAAAAAAAAATAAAAGTCAGACTCTAAACCAATGAATTGAAAAGTCCAACGCCAATTCTAATATAAGTTGTATTTATTAATGGCGAAATACTCAAATCTTTATTGAATTTATAACAAAATAATATTTTTGAGACAATTTTACCCTTGTTCTTTATACACACTTTGAGAAAGAAAATGAGAGAGAATATTTTGCTGGAGGCTCACAGGTCGTCGGACTCCGGTCACCAGACGTCGAAAAATTACTAGTAGCCGGAATTTCCCTGTATTTTTTTTTCTACTAGCTAGGGGCAGGAAACTTTTACAAAAAGTTTACTAGGGGCAACTTCTACATCAAATCCAAGTCTACTAATCTCAGTATTCTCTAAATCCAAGTCTACTAACCCCAGTATACTCCAAAACCAAGTATACTAACTCCATTATACTCCAAAACCATCTCTACTAATCCCAGTGTACTCCAAAACCAAGTATACTAACCCCAATATACATCAAAACAAAGTTTACTAACTCTATTATACTCCAAAACAAAGTCTACTAATCCCAATATACTCCAAAATTTCAAATTGCCACAACTCTCCTTGCTCTAGTAAGTCGACCACACACTCTTCACCTCCTGATTTTCTAGAAATTCTTGTAGTCCTCCATCCGTTACACAGATCCAAGCTCTCGAACCACTCCGGCCAATCAACACCCTCATTTTTAAGCTCTCCTTCCTCAACACGAATGCACTACACCATCAGATTAGAGATATGGTGGAGGTGGTGGAGATCGCTCTGACGTCGTCATGGCAGTGGCAGTGTTGTCGAGGCTCGTTGTAGAAAATTACCTTACTAAGGGTAATAAAGTTTACCCTTCCTTGACCCTTCATCTTTGTCAACGTTCACTCGGAGAGACTCCACCTTCGTCTGGTTTAGACTTCACTTCTCCTTTCTCGTTGATTTTGCCAGCTACTCCAAATCAAAAAGGAATCGTCGTCTTAGCCTCTACAGTCGAGGTGCTCGACTGAATCTAGGCGCAGATCCGAGCTCGACGTTCATGAAGAGCATATCAAACCAGATCTATGACATAACCTTTTCCATCGACGACTCGACCCGATCATATTCAAGCTTGGAAGATCGCGGCGTCTAGAATTCATAAACCTCGTCGATGATCATCATTGAGGACGGCGTCGCTTGTGCCGTTGTGGTCGTCGTCGCCAGCATTTGAGTATTCGATTTGGACTGAAAGCTGGATAGAAATTTGAGAGAGAGAGAGAGAGGAAATTCAGAATGAATGAGAGGTGGAGAAGAGAAGAAGATAGATAAGGGAATAGAAAAATAATTTTGTTACGATTAAATGAAATGAACATTGAAAAATGTTTTTCATTTGAATGAGCAAAATATTCTTATAATTAGTACTAAATGGACATTTATTGTTTTTTTTTCTTCAGGGTTGAGTGCCATATACATATGATGAAAGAAAGTATAATGAGCAAGAAAATAGGAAATTATAAAAATATCCTAATTGTAATGGGTTTTATCGTATTAACGTTTTAACATTAAACCAAATCACAAAAAAATATGTTATTATCATGGTAATAACCAATCTTATAAACCTCAAACCAAATCTTTAGAATTTCATTTATTTTGGTGCCCCGTACAATTCTGCAAGACCTATTCAGTCTAGAATCTTGAGACAATGTGATCTCGACCAAAAGGGATAACCTAAGGGAGCGGACGCCGCGAGTTGGGTTTACTCACTTTGGGATCGTCGGTTACGCACAAGAAACGGTGCTGAAGATTTGGTTGGGTTTGAGGATTGACTGATTGAGAACGAAACAAAGCTAAGTGGCTGACGGAAAGAATGGGACTAGAAGTATTACAGGGAACACATCAAAGCATATCCTCTTATGATGCTATTGCCGCAATACGACTGAGACTCATCTTCGGAATTCTAGGACTGTTTTAGCTGTGAGGCAGAAACTTTGGTTTTTATATCATCTCTCAGATTTAAGACCTACAAGCTCTGCTTGGGCTTTCGACCTCTGTTTTGGTTTTTGTTATCAATTTTTTCTCTGGGTTAAAACTTACACAGGTGAACCTGAAGCCCAAACAAAAGAAAACTAGACAGAAACCTACTTGCGGCGAAGAAAATCACAAATGTTACTTGATATGATATAGTAAATTAGGAGTGTGGCAAAAAACTTACTTCTGTTTCAACCAGGGAAGAGGAACTAACTATAAGTATGATGCAACTCCTACACCTTCAAGTGGTTTGGAGATTGTCAGTGTTTTGGAGTTGGAAAATCATGAGTTTTCCAGTTTTTGTTGTCCACCTTGACAAGCACAGTCTCAAGTTGAACTCTCTCTTACAGAAAGAAAGTTGTTTCCCCTTCCAGTTACCTTCAAGTTGAACTCTCTCTCTCTCTCTCTCATATTGAGACTTAATGAAGATCAAACTTTAATTTATGTCAAATACTTCATGAACTTTTGAATTGCTCCAAGTACAACTCCAAGTTTGAGTAACAACTAAAAGGATTTAAGGCTAGAGTGACTATATCTGATTTTTATTTTTCCATTCCAAAAGCAATATTGATTAGGAAAGAAGGCAACTAATTCGGCTCTGTGACACATGAAGATCGATGGAATTGACAAAGATAACTCTGCGTACAGCTACAATTTGATTGAAAGGAGCTGTTTTTCTCATCAATTAATCTTGTTGCACAAGGCATTTCCTTCTGTCAAACTGTAGTTGTCGACAAAGTTATCTTTGTCAATCCCATTGATCTTGTGGGTTACTGAGACGAGTTGACTGCCTTCCCCAAAACGATGATCCTCTTGATGATTCCAACACCTCCATATACCTCCTTGGCTCCTTCCACTAAGGTGAACTTGGTGAAGGTAACCTATACCAGCTTATGACTTTGATGATGATATACAAGAAAGAGAAACATGGAAAATGGTGTTTTGGAACTAGAGAAGGTTTTGAGTTGATGAAAATGCTGTGGATGGTACTTATAGATTACTCATCGGATGAGTTATGAATAATTGTGAGGTTGAAGGCTACCTACTGTGAATTAGCAAGTGTCCCTGTAGATGCAAGTTGTACTTGCTATTCTCTTGGATATATCAAGAATGGTCAAACAAAGCATCCCTTAGATGGAATGGGTCATCATGTTCTAGATGTTCTTACGTATTATTAGCAATTTCTCTTTCAAATTTCCAGTAGATTAATACCCTTTATATCTTAGGCTCTTAGCTAGCTAAAGACTTAATGTCAAGTCTAACAGTCATGAATGAATGATCATTTGTAATCCTTTCTCCACGTTCGGATGACAAATTTGGCTTTTGACAACTTAGAATGTGTTTGAGTTGAGACTGCTTCTTAGACTAGAATGATACTTCAACATGGAAGTATTAGTTGTTTGAAAAATCCCCTTGCCAAAGCTCAAGCTCTGATCTATAGGGTGAGCCACTGAGCTTCATCCTTAACCTATAAATGCCACCTCCAGGGCTCATACTTTCTCACACCAATATCAATATTCTCTTAGCTTCATCCACATTTCAATCTTCTCATTTTAAGCCCTTTATTCCTCATCATGGGTGTGTTCACATATGAAACTGAGTTCACCTCTGTCATCCCACCACCAAGACTCTACAATGCCTTTGTTCTTGATGCTGACAACCTCATCCCCGAGATTGCCCCACAGGCTGTGAAGAGTGCCGAAATCGTTCAAGGTGATGGAGGTGTTGTAACTATCAAGAAGATTCAGCTCGGTGAAGCAAGTGAATACAGCTATGTGAAGCATCAGATTGATGGACTTGACAAGGACAACTTTGTGTAAAACTACATTATAATCGAAGGGGATGCTCTCGGAAACAAGGTTGAGAAAATCTCTTACGAGATTAAGTTGGTGGCATCTCCAAGTGGAGGCTCCATCATCAAGAGCACCAGCCACTACCATTGCAAAGGAGAGGTTGAGGATCAAGGAAGAGCATGTCAAGGCCGGAAAAGAAAGAGCCGCTGGCTTGTTCAAGATCATTGAGAACCACCTTTTGGCCAACCCTGAGGCCTACAACTAAATCAAACTTTGATAATGCTACTGCATTGTACTGTTCTGTTGTGTCCTTTGTCATTTGATATTTTTTCCCCTTTTCTATTTCCTTCCAAGCTTTGGCTGCACGTTGGGTGATGGTGAGTTGTAATGTCACATTGGATTTCGTTTGAAAAGTAAAGAATAAAACATATGTTCCTCTTCATACTAATTTACTGTGTATAATTTTTACTTTCTATTTTGTTATGCTTGGCTGTAAGTGTAGCTGTACGAAATTCTGGAGCTTTTTCTGCAGACTGATTAAATTGTTTAGAAATGCTACATTCATTGCTTTTTTAACCAACGTGAGAACTTTATTTGAGTAGTTTCGATCTTTCCAGGAACATCATTCTGCGGTTCAAAATGCCGTAATCATGATAGAAAGGACATTGATACCAGCACGGCGAGGAGTCAATTGGACCCTGAATAAAGAGGAATATATGATCTGGTAGAGAGTTATCTGGTTAGTGACTGCTCAAAGTCTTTAATACTTGTGAATTAGGTTTAACATATATAGCAGTATTACAGATGGCTAATCTGTCTTTGATGTGGACATGAAAACAGTTCTGTGTTTAAGTAATGCTAGGTTTTCATAATATCATAAACATTAATTTTGATTAGGAAAGGCTGATTCTTTATAGAAAGACAAGGAAGGATAGACTCGATCACTACAAAACAACCTAGACTTATACTGATGGTGAGTTCAAACTTTCAGCAAATTGTTGGGAGAATAAGTTTGGTGTCATTGTTTAGAGTTTTACCAATGCAACCTCTATAACTAACTGGCCTAAATATTCTGAAGTGTCAAGGACTATTTCTGACACAATGGTGCTGTTGTGGCATTTTTTGTTTTGAATAATGGTTGGTGAACTGAATACTACCATCTGTTTGGGTATCTTTTTACATCCGCAATTTGATAGTTTATCAGCAACACAAATGGACAAAGGAACTGATAACAATCAAGTTTAACAGTACTCATTTGGATTGGCCAAGAGGTAGCCTTCAACAAGCTTGAAGAGGTGAGACGCCTTCTCTTTTCCGGCCTTAACATGCTCTTCCTTGATCTCCACGTCACGTTTGGTGTGGTAGTTACTGGTGCTCTTGATGATGGATCCTACATCGGAAGATGCCACCAATTTGGTCTCGTAAGAGATCTTCTCAATCTTGCCAGACAAGGCATCTCCTTCAACCAAACTGTAGTTGTACACAAAGTTCTCTTTCTCAATCCCGTCCATCTTGTGGGTCAATGAGTCGAACTGGCTGCCCTCACAGAAGGTGATCTTCTTGATGGTGCCTACACCTCCATCTCCCTCGATGATTTCAGCACACTTCACTACTTGGGGAGCAATCTTTGGGATGAGATGATTTCAGCACACTTAACTACTTGGGGAGCAATCTTTGGGATGAGGTTATCTGTTGAAGTTAATGTTTTCCTGGAGAAACTAGGAAATAATAGAAGAAGCAATAATGATTCATTACAGCAAGATATTTTCTTTCCCTGATTCTACTGTTCATCCAACTCAAATTTTGAATTAGATCCTTGCATTTAATGTACAATACTAGATCTTTAGTTAGATATTTTCTAGGTTATCGTGATCTTTAGTAAGAAATTTCAGAAGTAAAAAGTAGAGGCTGCGACGATTTACTTCAATTCAACAGAGTTTTCTTCTACCTCGTTTGCTACTGTACATTGATCATTACCATACTCTGTTCAAAATACAGGGTAGAGGCTCTCAAATTCAAACATGGTATCAGAGCTCTATTGATCAATATTAACTAGGGTATACCATTTGTTAGATCAAACCAAAAACAAAAACACTTTTCTTTAGTTTTCTGCTACTGCGATGACAACAGAAGAAAATGGCTTCATAGGAGGGAGCTTTGATTTTTGGGTTATTAAGATGGATACCATGTTCATATCTTGAGATCTATTAAGTTATGTGAACAAAGGTTATGTAGTTTCACCAGCTGAAGGGATGTCAAATGCTCAGCGAATAGAGCTGAGGACGAATATCAAGAAAGATACAACAACTCTTAGTATTTTGCAAACATCAATCGCATATATATGAGTTATTTCCAAGGATTGAAAACAAATGAACAGCCAAAAGGGCTTGAGATGTTCTGAAGTTAGAGTTCAAAGGCTCAAATATGGTGAGGGTCGTAAAAGTTCAATCTTTGAGGAGAGATTTTGAATACACAAGGATGAATGAAACTGAGTTGCTAAGTGATTATTGTACTAGATTGACTGATTTAGTCAACCATATGAAAATCTATGTTGAACCCATACCTGAAAAAAGAGATACAAACGATTCTTATGAGCTTAAATATGAAGTATAATGTTATAGCTAGTATTATAGAGGAGACTAGAGATATAGACACTCTTGGTGTGCAGGGTTTGATGTAAGACTTTCGATCAGAGGTTGATGAGTCATGATGATGAACCAATAGAAAAAGTTTTTCAAACACTAAGCCTAAACACTAGAAGTAGTGAACCATCTAGTTTAAATTCCAAACATAAAAAGAACTAGAAAGAAAAAGGCAAGAAGTAGGAGGGTAGATTAGATCAATCAAGAAGAAAAAAATGAGAGAGACATCAACAGTTCAAACTATTCAAAGTGTTCAATCGGTGATAAACTTCACATCGGCGAATGTTTGTTTAAAGGGGAACCAAAGTGCTCAAATTGCAACAAGTTTGGTCATGTCAAGAAGGACTGTGACTACATATAAGAACAATCAGTTGGCGAGCTACAGTGAAAGACACTAAGAAACTAATATGTTCTATGTCACTTATCCTATCGCAAATGAGATTTTCAAAGCCACGAATGAGACATCCTCAACCGGGAATGAGATTTCTACTACAACGAATTGTACAGACACTGCCGTGAATGCGAATGTCTAGCTTGTTCATAGTTTTTGCAGCAATCATATTACGACGAATGATGATCTTCTATATGACATTAACTACAAAAACATTACAAAAGTGAAGATGGCGAATGGAAGCCTAGTGGATACAAAAGGCAAGGCAAGTATTGCTGTTGAAACCAAAAGTGAGCGAATGTTCATCTGAGATGTAATGTTGGTACCAAACCTGGATTCAAATTTGATAAGTGTTGGTCAACATGTTGAGCACAAGTATCACCTACATTTTGGTGATGACACCTTCAAAATCTTTGAGAAAAAGAGTTGCAAGAAGCTTATGGTAGAAGTAGAAATGAAGAGGAACAAAAGTTTTCATCTGGCTCTCAAGCATGCAGCAGAGAGTGCAAGAATAATGGATCTGAAGGAAGATTTTTGGCTCTGGCATCATAGGTTAGGAGATTTGAATTTTCAAAGACTGAAGTTGTTGCATCAAAATGAAATGGTGCATGGATTGCCTAAAATAAAAATAAATAAATGAAGTGTGTGAAGGATGTGCATTGGAAAACCAATACATTATCTCATTTTTAAAGGGATGGTATAGAGAGTGAAAGCACCACTAGAGTTGGTCCATTCTGATGTCTGTGGTCCTTTGAAAATGACTGTTCAATAATGAATTGGGTTTATTTCCAAAGACAGGAGTCAGATGTATTCGTTGTGTTTAAGAAGTTTCAAAATATGGTGAAGAGACAATTTGATCTCAAAATCAAGAAGCTAAGATCAAATTGAGGTGGCTAATATACATCAAATAAGTTTGGAAAGTTATGTGTAGATATTGGCTTTGAAATGCAGCTAACAGTAAGTTATACACCACAACAAAATGAGGTAGCTGAAATGAAATATAGAACTATCGTTGAAATAGTGAAGTCTATGTTGCATGTCAAGAAAGTGTGTTTGGAATACTGGGGAAAAGCAGTAAATACTGCAGTGTATTTGATGAACAGACATCCAACTACAGCTATGCAGCGAATGACATCATTTGAAGCATGGAATGAAAGGAAGCTAAGTGTAATTCACTTAAGGTTGTTTGGTTTAATCTGATATGCACATATCCCAAAAGTATTGAGGAAGAAGCTTGATAAATCAAGTGAGAAAGTTGTGTTCATGGGATACATTACACACACAAAGGGCTATAAGCTCTATAATCTGAAAAGGTGATTATTTGTAAAAATGTTCTCTTCAATGAGAATTTATCTTAGGGTTGGAAACAAGGCTCAGTCCAACAACAACAGATGCTAGATAACACTGTTCAAGATGACGATGTTATAGAAAAACTGGAACTCAATCCACCATAACAAACTCTACATCAAAGTCTGGAGCAACCATCACTAGCACCTTCAAATCCTCAATCTACACCAATAAAGATGAGAAGCTTGAATGAAGTGTATGAAAGTGGCTGCTTATTTTAGCCTGAAAGATTTGAAGAAGCTGTGAAAGAAGATGAATGGTGAACGATAATAAAAGAGGAAATAAATAGTGATTTTGAAAAACAACACATGAGAGCTTGCTGATAAACCAGACAATAAGGATGTCATTGGTTTGAAGTGGATCTACAAAACCAAGCTGAATGCAAATGGTTATGTGCAAAGAAACAAAAATATATTGATGGCAAAAGGGTATTCACATATACCTGGAGTTGATTTCAATGAAACTTTTGCACCAAATGCAAGACATGAGATAATAAGAGGTCTTATTTCCTTTACGGCACAAAAATGCAGGTTATTTCACCAGTTAGATATCAAATCGGCGTTTCTGAATCGAGTGTTGAAAGAAGAAGTATTTTTGGGCCACCACAAGGTTTCATCATCAAGGGTAAAGAGCAGAAAGTTTATTAACTGAAGAATGTTCTTTATAGTTTGAAATAAGCCCCAAGAGCTTGGTATGGGGAGATCAATTCATATTTCACAGATAGTGGGTTTCAAACGAGTGAAAATGAACATGCGCTCTACATCAAAACTGAAGGTAAATCAAGCATACTTATTGTCTTCTTATTTGTTGATGATTTGGTATTACTAGAAGCTTTGCAAAAGATGATTTCGAATTTCAAGTCTGATATAATGAAGATATATGAAATGAGTGATTTGAGAATCCTGCATTATTTTATGAGAATATAAATTATTCAATGAGTGAAGGGAATCTTTTTTAATAAGAAAAAAAATATGCAAAGACAATTCTAGAGAAGTTTAAAATACTTGGTTGTAATAAAGTTGCAACACCTCTAGTTGTCAATGAAAAATTTTCAAAGAAGATGGAAGTTGTAGTGCTGATAAGAGTTTATACAAAAGTTTATTGAGAAGACTGTTATACTTGACAGCAACAGTGCCTGATATAATGTGTGTTGCAAGTTGATGTCCAAATTTATGCACAATCCTACCAAGATTCACTATAGAGCTACAAGGAGAATCATGAGATACATACAAGGTACAATGAACTTTGAAATTATGTATGAGAGGAATGTGAAATCAAAACTCTTTGGTTTCTGTGATAATGATTGGGGAGGAAGTGTTGATCTAAAAAGTATAACTGGATATACTTTCACACTTGGAACTAGTGTGTTCTCTTGGGCTTCAAAGAATCAAAAATCAGTATCACTGTCTACAGCTGAAGAAGAGTATGTATCTGCATCAATAGCCACTTCTCAAATAATTTAGCTCGGAAGAGTCATTGAAGACTTTGGAGAGAAGCAAAAATCTTCAACACCCATTCTCAGTGATAACAAGTGTGCAATTGCCATGAGCAAGAATCTTGTGGTCACAGTAGGGCAAAACATATTGCTTTAAAATTCCACTACATTAAGGATATATCTAGTCGAAGAGAATGAGATTGATGTAGTGTACTACAATACAGATGACCAAGTTGTGGATATCTTCACCAAAGCTCTACTAAGAGAAATGTTTGAATACTTCAAAGGCTTACTTGTAGTGAATAAGCAAAGCATTAAGAGGGAGTGTTGAAGTTAAAGCTTTCTTGGATAAACTAGGAAATTGCAGAAGAAGCAATGATTCACTGCAACAAGATATTTTCTTCCACTTGTTCTACTGTTCATTTCACTCAAACCATAAATTTGATCTTTGTATTTAATGTATAATATTAGATCTTTTGTAAATCTTTTAGTTAGATTTTTCTAGGTTATCTTGATCTCAATAAAAGAGACAAGAATTATGTGTATTCTACAAGAAATTCTAGAAGTAAGAAATAAAGGCTGCAACCATTTGCTTCAATTCAACTATGTTTTCTTATGCCTAGTTTGCAATTGCATATCGATCATTATTGTACTCTGTTCAAAATACAGGGTATAGGCTCTCAAATTCTAACATTATTGGCATCAAGGATAAAAGCCTTGAACAATCTTGATGGTGTGATGACGTACTGAGGTGACCTCGGTTTCATAAGTGAACACACCCGTGATTAGTTTTTGAGTTATATACTTGTAACTAAAAAGATGATCAAAGTAAGAGTAATAAGAGTTAAAGAGAAATGGTATTTTGAGTTGTGAGAAAAAAGAATGCTATGACTGATATTGATATGTAATTAGTAGGGCTAGGCATGGGACGGGATTCGCCGAATCTCGTCCCGTCCTAAAAATATATTATCGGGACGGGACGGGATTGTATTTTTAGAAACGTATCCTGTAAGGGACGATCCCTTTCAGTACCGGGACGGGACCAGGATCCCGTAACGATAGAAAATTGTTTTTAAAAAAATATAGAATAGATAAATTGATTCTAAATTCTTGAAGAAATTTTATATCTATTTTTATAAAGTCAATATGAACTCATCCAATATTGATGAGGGTTTTATTGTGTATTAATATATATATATATATATATATATATATTATGATGTTACTTTTTTCATGATATAATTGCCCTAGTTCTAAACTTCTAACTCTATATAAGTACAAGACGAAAAAAAATTGTAAAACTGAAAATGGAATTAATAACTAATTAATTAAATGTTTGTAATTTGTATCTAACTAATTAATTAAAATCTTGAGAAAACTGTCAAGTTTGAAAAATCAAAGGAGCTCCAATTATCACTACATAGCTTCGTTGTGGTGGCCGATATCTTTCATATGATCACCATCATCAAATGTGAATTAATTATCTAACTCTTGTTGTATGAAACTAGTATTGTGAATTTATATTTATGTTTTGGGTGTCTCATTGAGTGTTTTTAAGTTCATTGTAAGATATTATACACCCTAAAAATCAGACAGTTATGATCAGATACAAGTACATTTATACTTTCAGGATGGTCCCGTCTCGTCCCGTTCAGTTTCCAAACTATTGAGACGACACAGGACGGTACCGTCATTTAAAAATTTTGTCCCGTCAGTTTTGAGTATGAGGTCAGAATTACGATACGAAATGTCCAACCCTAGTAATTAAACCAGTTATAAGGTTGAAGACTTGCCTTGAAGCCTTGAAAGTTACCAATAGCTTCCTAGCTGGTAGAACTGACAAGTGTCCTAGTAGATATAAGTTGTACTATTTTGGATTGGTCAAGATGGTCAAAGAAAGCACCCTAGTTGTATTAGGAAAAAGATAGTTGGCTTCTAGATGGTCATATTCCAACTCTTAGTATTAATAATCAAGAGCAAGCTTCCTTATTGGCAGGTTTAGATGCCAGTCAAGATTGGCTATTTCATTTTCCTTTGGTTTAAGACTTAGCTTATTGTCTTGATGCTGCACCTACTTTTGTTTTGGCCTGAATTGACTTGCAAAAATCAAGTTCACAACCAAACGGAAAGGAACATTTAGTGATGTTGGAATGTCTCCGGAGACCTATTCCATCTATGTTAGCAGGGACAGATAAATAAGTTACAGAAATCTTCTCATCTATGCCGAATAAAGTGGGTTAGTTTGTACTGTAAATGATTTATAAATTATTTATTTCATGTACTGAAGTACATTTTTGTGATCATGATTCATTCCATCCTTTGAAAACCAGTATCAGTACCTAACAGATGACATCTTTTTGATTGCCTCGGTGTTGAAGTTTGTCGTTGTCTATCCGACGTCAAACTGCTCATATCTTATGCTTAAACCCTTCCATGCTTATCAGAACATGTCCAGGCAATACAGATCAGCATTTATCTAAAGCAAAACACAATTATTAAGTCGACCAATTTTTAGTATGAACTTGAAGAGAAGATTCACAGAACTAGCTAGGACTGCCTTGATTTTTAACCTTGTCATTGTGCATTCTATTTTGCTTGCCACAGGAATATGTATCTTTGTCTTCGCCAAAACAGCGTCCTCTATACTAGGCAGATTTTGCTTCCGAAAGACTTTTATGAGTCTGTAACATAATATATGTGACTACACCCGCTGATTTAATTGTGGAAGAGTTGAAGATAGTCATTTTCCATGCTGGGATTACATATCTGTTATCAAGTCAAGTACTTTTAGTTCAAAGTCGTCTATATAATAGTATGGTAAATATTAGATGAAAAATTGCTTATACAAATCAACTATTGAAGCCGGCTTCCTAGACTAAAGCAATGATTCATAGATTTGAAAAATTGAACGTCCATTTCACAATGACATGAATTCTTTGAAAAGTCCCTTGTTTAAATTCAAGCCTTGATCTACAGGATGAGCTTCAGCCTCTCTGGCTATCTATAAATACCACCTCCAACCCTCACACTTCCTCACACCAGTACCAATATATTCACTCTTATCCTCCTCCACAATTCATTCTTTCACTGATTATTTCCCTTTTAGCTCTTTAATTGTCATCATGGGTGTGTTCACATATGAAACCGAATACACCTCAGTCATCCCACCAGCCAAGTTATACAAGGCTTTCGTCCTTGATGCCGACAACCTCATCCCCAAGATTGCCCCTCAGGCAGTGAAGAGTGCTGAAATCGTTGAAGGTGATGGAGGTGTTGGAACCATCAAGAAAATACACCTTGGTGAAGGTTAGTTCAGTTTGCCTCATTGACTTCAATTTCTACAGCCTTTTTACATTTTCTCCTCTTTTTCCTCCTCATTTATACATTACAAAAAAAATCACAAGTTTTCGCAACCATCCATCTAATTCATGAATCTCATTTTATGCAGGAAGTGAATACAGCTACGTAAAGCACAAGATCGATGGACTTGACAAGGACAACTATGTGTACAACTACAGTATCATTGAGGGAGATGCCATCGGAGACAAGGTCGAGAAGATCTCCTATGAGATTAAGTTGATCGCCTCCGAGGGAGGATCCATCATCAAGAGCACCAGCCACTACCATTGCAAGGGTGAGGTTGAGATCAAGGAGGAGAACGTCAAGGCCGGAAAAGAAAGAGCCGCTGGTCTATTCAAGATCATCGAGAGCTACCTTTTGGCTCACCCTGAGGAATACAACTAAACCTATCTCTATGGTAGTAGTATTGAGCGCTACTATGGACAATATTAGTGTGTTGTGTCCAGCTCTTGATTCTGTCATTGGTGTGGCTTTGCTATTTTTTCTTGTCTGAGATTGTTTGGCTTGCACTTCGGTTTGATTCTGTCATTGGTGTGGCTTTGCTATTATTATTGTAATGTAATAATAGTGGCTTTGATTCTAAATAAATAAACGAAATATGATTTGGTAACCAAGTGTTTTGCCAGTTCTTACTTTACCATGCATGCCCGAATGCACCGATAGTGAACTGTTCTATGTTGATACAGATGTATCTACGTGTGTTATGTATGTATGTAGCGGGATAGAGACAGTGAACACAGGATTTATAGTGGTTCACCCCGCCATCTATAGGTAAAGTGCTACATCCACTTAATATGTACTATGAGTTGAGACGCCTTATCGGCACCTCATGTATTACAAGTGGTAGCGATTGGTGCTACCTATCTCATCCCCTTCTCTGGAAAGGGGGAGTCTCCCTTTATAGGAAAGGGAGACTTCCACCTATTACATATTTTCAATGTGGGATAAGATGTCCAAAGTGTGCTCCGTGAGGGCATGTTGGTGAGGTCGGCAATGTATCTTCCTGATGTCGGATTGGTGACTTCCGAGTGTCATTGCATAGCTTGCATGGCAGGCTTCGTGATGTATGTCATGGTCGGGTCTCGTCATGGCTCATGGACCCACATAAAGAGTGTCACTTATGCTTGGCGGTGTATGAATATCCATGACTACCCCAACACTCTACATATGAGAATTCTACGGAACCAGTTAGATTTTCCAAACTACAAATGACAAAAACAACAAGAAACAAAGTGATCGTCTGGAAACCCATATCATTGTCCCGTCATAGGGAAGGTTCTCGAGAAGACAGTGAGTACCTCCAGAAGGATCGTCATTGATACTGACGGGGATGGGAACGTAGTATTTGGCGGGAAGACGAGGATGTACTCCGCCCGCGTGGGAGCGCTTATTAGGGATAGAGTCTCTATGTTGTGATCAGACTGGGGCGAGGTCCCACAGGAGGTTAAGGACATGGTTCACAACGCAATGTCGGTAAGTAAAAAAAAATCACATTTAACATTATTTATTACATTGTAGATTTATGAAAAACTAAACTAATAAACGTTTTAATGCAAGTGTGGTTTGACGTTCCCCAGCACCTGAGGAACACCTGGGCGGACGTTGTGCATGGGGGAAGGTACGTTGCAAAGTTAATGACAAAACAAAATTATGTATAATTAATAATATTTATAATTTTTTTGTCGTATTACAGGTACAAGGAGTGGAAGAACGAGTTACGGACTCACTAGACTATGCATGGGAACGAACGTTCTGGTACCCCCTTGAGTTCTAGTTTAGAGAATACGAGTGGCGTTCGCTTCTGATATCTGAATTCAACAACCCACATAAACAGGTAATTAAAAATAATAATTTATTATATTGAATTATAATTAGTACGTTTTAAAATATTTTACTAATTTTTTTTCCTTTGTAGGCCGTTTCCCGGGAGAACGCTCAGAACCGGCAACGTAACACAAGGAACTATCATGCCGGTTCTAGACCGTTCGCATCGTTGATGGAGGAGGCGGTCAGGGAACATCCAGAAGTCAACCGGTATGTCTATACGTACGAGAAGGCATATTCTGACACCCAGGAGGATATTGTAAGTCGTTTTACGTTTTAAAATTTTAAATTATATATATATATATATATATTTCAAAATGTTAATTAATTATTTTTTCCTATCCAATTAGGCGAGGGTGAGGCAGCTGACGAGGTGATGACTGCTATAGTGAGGGAGACATGACTTGACACGCAAGAGGAAGACATGTCCTGGATCGACACTTCGGATCTCAGGGTTGGGGCGAGGATCATGGGCACAGCATTCCCACCGTGAGGAAATAACTTCTACTGCCGGGGTCTAGGAAAGAAGGGAGAAGGGGTACTAAAGACCACTCCCGGATTTCAGAAAAAGGCAGCCTCGACCAGCAGCAGAACGACTCAGCTAGAGGCGGAAGTTCAGATGTTACGGGAACAGCAAGCCGCCCAGACAGCATATTGACGAGTGCCGTTACCTGTTCATTGATAAAGCACCTGCAATTTAAACCCTATCATTGTAGTAACTGTAAGTAGGGATCGTTCAAGCCAGGGACACTAGGGAAGGATTATTACTGTATTATAAACAGGTTAGTAATTTTCACAAAAATACAAAATAGATATTGATAGTATAAACAATTATCTGTCACATAATACACAAGTAAATACTATCACATAAATATACACATATACATACATTTTCGGCACAAGTATAAAATAAATACGAAATATAACTAAAAACTATTTACAAATTATTTACATGTTTACAAAGTTTTATTATGGGGATTTAGATTTGTTTTCTAAATTATTTCTACTCCTAAACCTTAAATTAATATTTACATTGGTCAATCAATTGTTAAGCACAAAACATAGCTAACACCAAATAGAAAACACATAAGTTTTACACACGAACAAGATGCAATGAAATATGTTTTCGTGAATTCTAATTAATTCTAACTATTTAGACTTCTCATGTAAACTTAAGACCTACAATCGCCTGATCCTAAATTTATATATGTGTCATCTTGTTTAGTGCCTACAATCGCCTGACACTAATACAAAATACACTTACGAGCGAGAGTCATTGGAGACATGATCCTAGGTATGGCGTCACTCATCCTATTAGCATGTAAATCACTTTACCCTATCAACCCTTAGCAATGCCTAAAAATCAAGAACCCAATCGGCAAACTTAACCTTAGAACACTACAGCATATTAAACTCCCCCCTTAGGAACATCCGTGCACCAGACTACCCTTAAGTTCGATTACGTGTTCAGGTATGTGATTAATCAATTAGAAAACAGTAATAACATAAACATACACAACCTATTCTAAATCCAAACCTAGCATGCATCCTAAATGTTATGCTAACAAACACATTCATAAGTAGATCACAAAGAAAAACAAACAAACATGTTCATAACATAAAACCAGAAACTGAAATACCAATATATATATATAACATTGAATTACACACAGTAGAATTACACAAATACATGGAGAAATCCATACCAAATCCTACCTAAAAGGTTCGGCTAAAGCAAGGGTGGTGATCGGCGGCAAGAGAAGGTTGGCGGCATACTTCGTGTCTCTACTGTGTTTGAGGGATTTTGGTAGAGTTGGCTAGCTAAGGCTTTCACAAAATTGATGACACTTTTTCAGTTGTATTACATGCGTATTTATAGAGGAAAACTCCTAAAGAAACCCTAAGAGATTCGGCAGCCACTAAGTCCATTCCGAATTGGACTTCCTTCTCCTTGATGGATTCGGCATCTCCCTTTGAGTTGCTGACTTGGATTGTGATATTTCTGAATCATGGACTCTTCTTCATGTGTATGGATCAGCATTGGGCTCTCCTTCATGCTCAAGGACTCCTAGGACAGCCGAAAGGCTTCCTTGGTCTTGCTAGGAGAAGTTATCCCAGTTTGACGAGGATAACTTTCCTAGTCACTGTTTCGGGCTCTCCCTTTGAGATTTCTTCGATTCTTCTTCTAAGCAACTTACCATATCATCATTAAACTCTTCATCAATCATTTGGCATGCTTGGGAAGGATTTTGGTGAAGAAACACACTCACAAACTCGGTAGACAACTTCAGCAAAATTTGTTCTGTTTCTAGCAGACTGACCTCCAGTCATTGTTTCCATCATAAATCCTTCCTCAGAACTTAGATTGATGCGATTCCAAAAGATTTAGAAACTAGACATCCACATCTTTCCATCCATATATGGCACATTTCCTGGTTCCTCCTGTATTGTCCTAGGGAAATTTTTGAAGTTGAGTTATGTTTTCTGGAAATCCTCTGTTTTTGTTCCGAATTCATACTCTCGGCCTCTTTGCCTTTGCTGCTCCTTTTGCGACCTTTCCTAAGTCCGATCCTCATGATTCTTGTTTCGTTATGTTCATATACATGTCACCGAAATATTCAAAAGATATAATCAAGTAGTGACAATGTATTGGCTTACAGAAACTTAAGAAAAACATCACAAATACTTCTAATTTCAACTTTTAACAATATTGCACATAATTTATCTATTTTACACATGTTTTAGCCAATGTTCTACAAATAATCCATTATGCTAAATAACTACTAAAACTATACTAATAATGGATAAACAAAGCATAAATGAGGGTAAAAACGTATTAAGAACGTGGCATAAAACGCTCCTATCACATATACTGCCGCTTTACAGGAGTATAATGCGGCAATATATGCCACCAACTCGGCACAGCAGCAGCAGATGTTCCAGTACTTGCAAGATTTTTCAGCTGCTCAGCTTCAGGGACTTCCGCCTCCGCCCATGTCTACGCCTATTCTCTTACCTCAACCGCCGCAACCTCCCCAGTAACCTCCTCCTGGCGCGAATATAGATTTAGATGATATAGATTTTATTTAGTTTTTTAGGTTTATGAACAATTTATAAATTAATAATTTAATGCAAAACGTTTAATTAGACTACTTTTGATGGTGTGTTGTTATTGGTTATATCAAATTGTTTGTGTAATTTGCAGCTTGCTTGGATAGTAATTTAGAAATTTTGTAGTTTTTTTTAGCATAAAAAGTCCTATAGCCGACGAAATTTACCATAATTCGTCGGCTATAGTATTTTTTTAATTTTTTTTTTCAACGTTTAACCGACGAAATATTGTAAATTTCGTCAGCTATAGTTGTAGTTAAGCCGATGAAATGTACTATATTTCGTCGGCTTTACTCCTTTTAATTTTTAATTTTTTAAAATATTTAGCCGATGATTTATACTACCTTTCGTCGGCTAAAGTTTTTTATGTTGGCCGATGAAATATTAATATTTCGTCGGCCAAAGTCTTATGTTTAAACCGACGACAATGTATTTCGTCGGCCAAACTCTTACTTTAGCCGATGAATAATTAGAAAATATGTCGTCGGCTAAGTGTGACACTATAGCCGACGATGGCTTTTATTTCGTCGGCTAACGTTATAGCCGACGAGCCTTTGCCGACGATTTCTTACCTGACGACAACTCGTCGGCTATGATCTTAGCCGACGAATTTTATGAACAGACCGACAAAAAATTTTCGTCGGCTAAAGTGCTGATGCTGGTAGTATATAGTTTTATGTGTTTATGAACAATTTATAAATTTTTTTAATGAAAAACGTGTTGTCACCATTTTTGGTAGTGTTGGTTATAAGAAATTGTTTTGGTGTATTTTACAGGTTGCTTGGAATATTGGTAATTTAGAAATTTCGAGGTTTTTTTTACTTGCATGGAATAGACTTATTACCGACGAAACTTGTCATAGTTCGTCGGTTATAGTATTTTCTTTTTATTTTTTTAAGGTTTAGCCGACGAATTTCGCTATAATTCGTTGACTAAAGTTATTTTTTTTAATTTTTTTAAATACTTTAGCCGAAGAATATCTTAAATGTTTCGTCGGCCAAAGTCTCAGACTATGGTCAACGAAATGATGTTTCGTCGGCTCTAGTATGAAACTTTGGCAGACGAAACAGAGAAAATATTCGTCAGCTAAAGTGTGAGAGAATAGTCGACGATGACTTCTCCTTTCGTCGGTTAAAGTCATAGCCAACGAGTCTTTTCCGAAGATATCATAACCGACGAAGGCTCGTCGACTAAGATCTTAACCTACGAATTTAAGTAACAGGCCGACGAAAGTTTTTCATCAGCTAAAGTTCTTGTCCTGGTAGTGTATGAAAAATTAAGGAATCTCTTCGCAAATTATGAAAACTTTTAACAATAAACCCTCTATAATGTTAAAATTTATTCATTTGGATAAATGAATAAATTATTTATTTATTGATAATATAATCATTATTTTAAAATAATAATTTTCAATAGTCCGGACTTATTTATAGAGATTTTAACGGAGGAGGGTATATTTACAGGGTGAATGATCAGATGGTTTGGTTTTGGATCCAAGGAATGATCATGAAGTCGAACGAGTCGAAAGAACTCGATCATTTTTCATGTTTCTATTAGGTCTCATTCCTCATCGAAAAATGAATTTATCTTAGATCCAACACTTGTTTCGAGCAGCTCTTTGTTAGTTTCAGAACTAATCTTACATATGGGGTGATTGAGGTCGTCGCTCTGAGAATAAGCTGCGACAGTAAAATCGATAAGTGGGGTTTAAGCTAGTTCGAGTACGTACTACATGCATTACTTGGAATCAAATGGCTACAGTTGCAAACTTCACAGAAATTTCGAAGTAGCTAGCTATGATAATTCGACCTGAGCGACCTACATTTCAACATCGGCTGCTAGATCATTGTCAACAACTCTTATATATGCTCTTATCCAGTTCGATCTGGTTCACGTTCTTAACTTTTCATTCTTGTCGATACATTATGTGTATGGAGTTATAGACCAACCAACATCGATTATTCCAAGTCCTACAGATAAAACACAAGCTAGGGTCCATGCAGTTCTATAATATATGGATCGAGTCGTTTGACAGAATCAGACCTCGGAGCATAAAATTTTCTCTCAACTTGCTTAAATGATATCCATACTAATATTTAAACATGGGATTTTGGCGTGGGATCGATAGCCAACCAGGAACAATATTAACTCCTATTTTCTGTTGTTGTCAATGTAATATGAAGATTGTTTGTGCATATATGATGACAGTTTTAACATATAGTGTTTAAAATGGTTGGTTCTTTTTAAGGTTGACTGTAATCGTTAGTGTTTCTGATAGGTAGAGATGAGAGTTGAAAATTTATTTCCACCACCGATATCTCTCATGTAATATTGTATTCTCATTTAAAGAAATTCTTGATATTTTTTTTTAAAAAAAACAAGGAATTAAGTCATTTTTAACTTTGTGGACTCTGTGACGATCGATCGTCTTTGCTTTTACAATCTGAACTGATATGGATTATGGTGAAAAGTGAAAATGAGAGGGTGACTAGTAATGAAAACATGGAACTGGGATGCAAACTTATCAATGGGAATGTTAAACTCAAGCTGCTTCTTACGAGAAGTCTTATGCAGTGGTGGAACCAGGAATTCAAAATGGGTAGGGCTATTTTTAGACACAAAAATTTTAGGCACAATCACCTAACCCTTGTTCATTGGATCCAAAACCATCAGATATCTTAACAAGTATACCTCAATTTTACTTAACAAGTTAACAAATCTAAAACAGTCATACAAACCACAATCTTGCAATATCCAAGAGTCCAAAAACCATTAATTTGAATCAGAAATGAGCAATCATAAACATAGATATCAAAAGAAGAACAATAAACCGTACCAGGGATGGAAATCAGTCATTTATAAGCTGCACCGGACCAAAGAATAAAGCTTATAACTTGGTGAAACTTATTCACCGGTGAAGGTAACTGAGGCACTCCCCTCCCGCTACACTTCCCAATCTCCCTACTAATCTCGCAAGTCGCAAACACAAGACTCTTTAAGAAGAAGGAAGAATATTCTAGTCTTTACTGTGTATTAGAAACTGTGATCGTGTTTGGGCTTGTATGACTTTTATGTTAGTGAAATGTATTTGTATTTTGGTGTTGAATCCAGAGCTGAAATAGGACTTGAGAAACAATGCATAACCTCACCCGAAGTTTCATGGGATCAGGATTGGATTCGTCAATAATATCAACTGTTCCATTGATCCGAAATTGCTTCCAGGAGTCAGTGAAGTACCAACATATCTACAACATATAAAATTAACTCTAAGCACAAGAACAGCCAAAAGATAACACAATCTAACCCTTAAAGAAGCTTTTACTTCTTGACACAATTCGATACAATACAGAGAGTTCTCTAAACCAATTACTGGATTATACCTCAAAGATCAATTACCTCAGCAAAGGGCAACGCTTGAGCTCCTCAATCTGCACCATTTGAAACCAACACTATCAAATTGTCTAAACGTCACATCAGGAATGTAAGTACAACAGAAACCCACAATTGCATTGACCAAGAATAATAACCTTACGAGTTCTGCAATCAGTGTTTATCCGAATCCTATCACTGTCCTCTTGAAATCCCCTGAAATTTTCCAGTAAAGTTACCATCTTTAACTTTCAGAGAGAGAGAAAACAAAGATAAAGTTACCGGAAAACCACAGTCCGATTTGAAGGTCTCCCATTAGAACCAACCGTTGCCTGAAAACCCCATCATCAAAACATCACATTTACATTCAAAGATTCAACCTTTAACGAAAAATTCAGTGAAACCCATCATCAAAACATCACATTTACATTCAAAGATTCAACCTTTAACATCAAAATAAGCGATTCAGATAGAGAGAGACGTACGAGCTGAAAGTAGGAAGAGTGCCTGAGGTGGGCGTTGATTCCAAGGCACTGAGAAGAAGCTGCTTCCATTGCGCTGGAGGAGCTGTTAATGTTCCCATGGCTCTGCTAATTTGCTTCTTCAAGGTTAACGTTCAAAGGTTGATCAATTTTGCCTCATACATAGGACCTACGGATACGTACGGCTACGCCCAGACTCAGGAGACTGGTGAGGTCGCGGCCGTCAGGACTCAGGAGACTGGAAGAAAGAAAAGAAAAAAAAAGAATGAGATTGGACAGGTCACGCCTCACGCGTCTGGGATAAGTGAAAGAAAAAAAAGGAATGAGAGTGTTGAGACTCGAACTGGTGACTTCCCTGTTAAAATAAAATCTGAGTTAGCTTATAACCAACTGAATCAACTTGAATTAATAGAACATATGTATACTTAAAGGATTATGAACCAAAATTTCGGTAAGGCTATAGCCGTACCAGCCTACATAGTGCTTCCGCCACTGGTCTTATGTCTTTGATCCTTGATATATTTGATAGACATACAGAGATGATCAATCTGTTAAAAATTTAAAATTCGGAGAGAACATGGATCATCGAAAATCATCGGTTGGTTGCACATGGATATTGTACCTTGTATCAAACAATGGGAAGCAGATTATGAAGATTAGAGTCCACCTAGTGAGCTTAATTCGATGTTTCTAATTCATAGCAAGGTGCCTTCCTTGACTAATGTTTCAAGATATTCCATGTACAAACGTAATATTATGGTCACCACGTCACAATGATCAAAACCAATTAAACAATTTAGAACCTGTAATGCAAACCTTCATCATCGAACCTATAAATACCGATGGCTACTACTCAGTTCTTCACTACAACATCATCAATCTTAGTGATCTTATTCCCCCTCCGTTTTCTCAGTTTCCAAATACTTAACTGATCATGGGTGTCTTCAAGTACGAGGCAGAGTACACCTCAGTTATCGCCCCAGCTAGGTTGTTCAAGGCCTTCGTTCTCGATGCTGACAACCTCATCCCCAAGATTGCTCCACAGGCTGTTAAGTCCGCTGAGATCCTTGAAGGAGATGGTGGTGTTGGAACCATCAAGAAGATCACCTTCGGCGAAGGTAATTAGTCTAGCTCACGTTAACATTGATCGATCAGAACTTATTTTAAGTCACAACACATAATAGATGGATCATGCAGTCATACTTAACATATTTGTTTCATGACATTTGCGGGTAGCACTTACAGCTATGTGAAGCACAGAATCGATGCCATTGACAGTGAGAACTTTGTCTACAGCTACAGTGTGATTGAGGGAGCTCCTGACTCGATTGAGAAGATCTGCTACGAGACTAAGTTGGTGGCATCCGGCAGCGGTACCGTCATCAAGAGCACCAGTGAATACCATGTCAAGGGTGATGTTGAGATCAAGGAAGAGCACGTCAAGGCCGGAAAAGAGAAGGCTTCTCACCTCTTCAAGGTCATTGAGGCCTACCTCTTGGAGCACCATGATGCCTACAACTAAGTTTAGTGTTGCTGCTCTAGATCTGCTGTGATGGCATGGGGTTAAGTCACCCTTCTTGTGACTTCAAATAATGGTGTGGTTTTCATAGTTTTTTCTGGTTTTGTTTTTGCTTACTGTCGGCTCAACATTGTTTGGCTTGTACTTTGAGCTTTGATTTAAGAGTGAATGTGCGTTGCATTTCTTTTCCATTTGCAATAAACGAAATCAAAATCATGGATTTGATCATATTTCCAATGTTATTTTTTGTTAGTAATATGAACAATCTTATAATTAACCACATGAACAAGTAGTCTACCAATAAGTAGTAACAAATGCTCGATCACTCGGGGCATATATTTCAAGTTGTCACTTTAGGATTTGTTTTTAACAAACCATCTGGGAATTCATACCCTATAACACCCACGAGTACTGCTTGAGCAAATTTTGTTAAAGACCAAGTTTTTACCACAGTTTACCTCAGTTACATTCTGTTATTCAGCTGTCAACATCAGTATTCGGTTACCTTCGAATTATTCCTTTGTTTTCGGTTATCCAGCTGTCAGCACATCAGCATTCTGCTCATGTGATTCTTCTTTCTGTTAGGAGATATTTTTCTTGTTGTGATTGCTATATAAACTACTGAGTTGTATTTTGTTTTTGATGTTCAGACTCATTTTAATTTTGCTGAAGAATATAGAGAAGTTATACAGGTTTTCTCTCTGCATTTATCTCTTTCTTCCTTCTGTTCTTAGCTTCAATACTGTCATGGATGCCATGTTATCATGGTATCAGAGCCGTGGCTCTTGATTCTGTGGTTATCCTTGTGCATATTGATGTTTGCTTCCGTTCATGTCTTCATTTCTAGTGTAATTTGTTGTTAAAACCCTAGACTTCAGAATCTTCTGCTCAATCTGTCTTTGTTGTTCGTCGATGAAGATTTTGTAACTGTGATCTATAATCTAGCTGAGATTTTGTAGATCTAGTTACTGTGATCAATCTTCTCCTTACTGTTTCTGCTGACAAATTCTATTAAGTTGCTGAATGATGGATTCGTTAGACAAGGTTTATGATTTGAAGAAGATTTGTAGTGTGTTGAATTGTTTGATTGTGAGTTATGCTAAAGTTGATGAAGGTTTTATGAAGTTCTGTGTAGTATGAAGTATTGAAGTATGGAGTAGTATTCAGTGTAGTATGATGAAGTATTGAAGTATGGAGTAGTATTCTGCAGTAAGTTGGTGTGATATTGTAGTATGAGATGTTATTTTGTAGTAAATCAGTGAGGTATTGAAGTTTGAGGTAGTATGTGATAAAGTGTGGTATACTGTTGAGTACTACAGTAGGTTGAAAGAAGAAATTGAGTTGAGAATTCTACATAATCTGAAGAATATTGGCATTTATATCAGCTAATTACTCTGAAGATTAATATTGTGAGGTGTTGTGTTATTCTTTTGATCAGATAAGCAGGATGTCTTCCATTCAGACAGAAGTTAATTCTCTTTTGAGTATGATATCTGCAAGGCTTAATGAAAGGAATTTCATAAAATGGAGTTTTCAATTTCAGTCAGTGTTAGGTGATGACTTGTTTTGCTACTTTGATGGAAGTTATCCATGTCCTCCTCGATTTGCTTTGACTGAGGATAGAGAGGTGACAACAGATGTTACTGCAGCATATATAAAATGTTAGAAATATGACAGAGCATTAGTTGGACTGTTAATGGCTACTCTAGATGATGATACTCAAGAAGTAATTGTGGGGTGTAAGTCATGCAGGGAGGCTTGGCTAGCCTTATTTGAAAAATTTTCTACTGTGTCAAGAGCAAATATAATGCAGCTTAAGACTGACTTGCAAACAATCAAGAAAGGAAGTGAATCTATTGATCAGTATCTGCATCATATTACACATTCTAGAGATCAGCTTAATTCTGTGGGAGTGTCAATTGCTGATGAAGATATCATAATAGTTGCTCTTAATGGTTTGCCTGATGAGTACTCAATGATCAAAACTGTTATTCGTGCTAGAGATACTTCTATATCTATGAGAGATTTCAGAACTCAGTTACTTGCAGCAGAAAGAGATATTGAAGCTCATTTTGTTCCTTCAAATACAATGTCTGCTATGGTTGTTAGGGGAAGGAATTTCAGTCAAGGTGGTTCTTCTCGTATAAGTCAGTATCAAGGAGATAAGGGGAAAGAGACATGGTCTAACAACTATGGCCAGAATTCAAATTCAAATTTTATGCAGAACAAATATAGTGGTGATGCTTATAAGCATTTTGTATCTGGAGTATTTTGCACTATTTGCAACAATAAAGGTCATGTTTCAACTGACTGCTGGAGAAATGCTACTTGCACCTATTGTCATATGCATGGACACATAGCCAGAAGATGCTACACTAATCTTGAGTCTATTTTCTATAGACCACATCTTGTTGAATATAAGAGAAATGTAGGAGCAGCTCCTGAATGCCAGTTATGTTGTCAGAAAGGTCATACAGCAATTAATTGCGTTACGAGAAATGTTGTCTCTACTGATGGTGGAAATGCAGTTCTAGTTTGTCAAATTTGTGGCAACAAGGGTCATGCTGCTTTGGATTGTTCTAACAGAAGCAATTATGCTTATCAAGGAACTAAACTTCCAACTACTCTTACAGCCATGACAGCTCAGTCTTCTGCTATGACAGCTCAGTCTTCTGGTAAATCAAGTCCTTTTTCTCATGACTATTGGATAGGAGACTCTGGAGCAACTCATCATATGACATCAGATATCAGAAATCTTCAGATTGCTCATCCATATGAGTCTTCTAATTCCATCACTATTGGCAATGGTGAAGGTTTGACAGTTAAACATATTGGCTCTTCTTTTATTACCCCTGATACTCATAAATTCCATTTGAATAATGTGTTGCATGTTCCTAGTCTTGCAGTTAACTTGTTGTCTTTTAACAAGTTATGCAAAGACAATAATTGCTACATTACAATGGATGATATTAATATAACTGTGCAGGATAAGGCTTCCAAAGCCTTGTTATACAAAGGAAAGAGTAATGATGAAGGTCTTTTTGTGTTCAAGTCTTCAGCAGTAAAGTCACCCTGTGAAGGTTCTTTTGCTTATGTTGGAACTGCTATGAAGTCCTCTCTTTGGCACCAGAGACTTGGACATCCTTCTTCTGGTATAGTGTCAAAGATGATGTCTCTCTCTCAGATTCCTTATTCTAGTGATCAGTTTAGTGAAAAATGTGCTGCCTGCTTATCTGGGAAAATGCATAGGTTACCTTTTTCTGAGTCAAAATCTGAGTCTGTATCTCCTTTTCAGAAAATCCATTCAGATGTATGGGGTCCTTCTCCTAGTATATCAATTGAAGGTTTCAAGTATTATGTTACTTTCATTGATGACTATACTAAATTTGTATGGATTTACCCCTTGATTAATAAATCTGATACTTACTCAACTTTTGTCAAATTTTGTGCCTTTGTTCACACTCAATTTCATCTTTCAATTCAAATTCTTCAAACTGATGGTGGAGGGAAGTATAACAGTAAGTCTTTCAGTTCCTATTTGCAGTCTAAAGGCATTCTGCACTATATCACTTGTCCCTATACTCCCCAGCAGAATGGAGTAGAAGAGAGAAAGAATCGTCATGTGGTTGAAACCTGCATTACTTTACTAACAGCAGCTAAACTTCCAAAACCCTTCTGGTTTTATGCTGTGGCACATAGTGCTTATCTCATTAACAGAATGCCTTGTCAATCTCTTAGGATGGTTTCTCCTTATTTCAAGCTTTTTGGTACTCAGCCTGATTTGACATTTCTCAAGATTTTTGGAACTGCCTGCTACCCTTATCTAAGGCCCTATGCTCATGATAAATTGGATGTCAGATCTGTCAGATGTATATTTTTGGGATATGCTCTTGGTTATAAAGGTGTTTTCTGCTATAGTATTGAGAAAAATAAGTTGTGGATGTGCAGACATGTGGTTCATGATGAGAGTGTATTTCCTTATCACCTACTTGTTCATTCTCGTTCATCAACATCCAGTGCACCAAAGTCATCCACTTTCTCAGTTTCAGGTTTAACTTCAGAACAAATTTCAGCTGTTTTATCTTTTTCTCAGCCTTCTTCACAAGACACTGAAAATACTGACAATAGGAAGAGTTCTACAGTTGCTAATGAAAACATTGTACACAGTCATGATTTACAGATTAATAGTCTTCCTTCTCCAGTTGCTAGTGACACTATTGCACACAGTCATGACTTACAACCTACCAGTCTTCCTCAAGAATTGCATTTTATTGCAGATCCCCAACAGGTTTATAATCAACATTCCATGTTGACTAGAGCTAAGAATGGGATTGTTAAGAGGAAATCTTTTGCAGATTTTTGTGCATATTCTTGCATTGCTCATAAGAATATTCTTGAGGAATTTCCCTTTTTCAATGGTTTTACAGCAGTTCTTGATGTTACTGATATTGTTGAACCAAAATCCTTTAAGCATGTTGTTGGTATAGCAGAATGGGATGCTGCAATTACTGAAGAAATAGATGCTTTGACAAGACAAGGAACCTGGGATCTTGTTCCCTTGCCAATTGGTAAGAATATAGTTGGGAGCAAGTGGATTTATAAGGTAAAGAAAAATGCAGATGGTACAATATCTCGATATAAAGCAAGACAAGTAGCTCAAGGCTATAGCCAGGAGAAAGGTTTAGACTATGAAGAGACTTTTAGTCCTGTCATTCGCCACAGTACAGTAAGAATTCTCATAGCTCTTGCTGCTATGAACAGATGGGAACTTAGACAGCTGGATGTAAAAAATGCTTTTCTTCATGGTGAATTAAAAGAAGTATATATGCAGCAACCTCAAGGTTATGTTGATCCTGATAAGTCTAGTCATGTTTGCTTACTTAAGAAGTCACTGTATGGTTTAAAACAGGCACCTAGAGCTTGGCATGAAAAATTCACCACTTATCTTCCTTCTCTTGGTTTTCAGTTTACTCATTCGGATCCAAGTATATTCATTAAACATTCTTCAGATGGTCTTGTTGCTCTACTTTTATATGTTGATGATATTGTTATCACCGGATCAGATACTACAGGAATCAATGCAGTGATTAAAGAGTTAAGTGGAGTTTTTGAGATGAAGGATCTTAGTACACTGTCTTATTTTTTGGGAATTGGCATTGAGTATACAGAGTCAGGAATTCTTATGACTCAAACAAAGTATGCTAAAGATTTGCTTTTGAAAGCTGGTATGGCTACTTGTACAGGCTGTAATACTCCTTGCTTACCTCACAATCAGTTGTTAAAGACAGAGGGTACACTTTTATCTAATCCATCTTTATACAGAAGTATTGTTGGAGCTCTTCAGTATTTAACTTTGACAAGACCAGATATAGCCTTTTCAGTTAATACTGTGTGCCAATTCATGTCTCAACCAACAGATGTTCATTATGCTTCTGTCAAGAGAATACTCAGATACTTGTAGCATACCCTTCATAAAGGTTTATTCTTGAGGTATGGTTCTCCAAATCCTTTTATCACAGCTTATAGTGATGCAGATTGGGCAGGAGATATTAATCACAGGAGGTCAACAACTAGGTTTGTTGTGTTCATAGGCAGTTGTCCAGTTTCTTGGCAATCCAAGAAACAAGGATCAGTGGCTAGGAGTTTTACAGAAGCTGGGTATAGAGCTCTAGCTAATACAGATGCTGAAATATCTTGGTTAAGGCATCTTTTTTGTGATTTGCATATTAAAATTTCAACTCCTCCATTGTTAAAGTGTGATAATCTGTCTGCTATTGCTTTGAGTTCAAATCCAGTTTTTCACTCAAGAATTAAGCACTTGGATAATGACTTTCACTTTGTGCGTGAAAAGGTTCAAAGAAATGATCTGCTTCTTCAATATGTACCAACTGAGTTTCAGACAGCAGATATATTTACCAAAGGTCTTCATAGTCCTATGTTGCAGCATCATTGTGGCAATCTCAGCTTACTGACCCGAGCTGAGATTGAGGGGAGGTGTTAAAGACCAAGTTTTTACCACAGTTTACCTCAGTTACATTCTGTTATTCAGCTGTCAACATCAGTATTCGGTTACCTTCGAATTATTCCTTTGTTTTCGGTTATCCAGCTGTCAGCACATCAGCATTCTGCTCATGTGATTCTTCTTTCTGTTAGGAGATATTTTTCTTGTTGTGATTGCTATATAAACTACTGAGTTGTATTTTGTTTTTGATGTTCAGACTCATTTTAATTTTGCTGAAGAATATAGAGAAGTTATACAGGTTTTCTCTCTGCATTTATCTCTTTCTTCCTTCTGTTCTTAGCTTCAATACTGTCATGGATGCCATGTTATCAAATTTGAGCTCATAGGGCAGTCATTCAAACTCGGCAGCCAAGGTGAGTATCATATTCACATACAAAGTTGTTCTATACCCCTCACAGTAGTCTCACACAACATCAACTTTTCCAAATTTGTATTTCATTTTCGCAAACCATTGTAAAAACTCATGCCATAAGTGAACCTATGAGTGCGGCTCAGTCCTCCGTTTGTAGGTGATCGACCTTCTATTCTTGGCAGTAAATTTCAAGGAAATATCGTGAAACATATGTTATATATTACTGTCTGGTCTCTTCTCAATTTTATCCTGTTATATCAACGACTGCTTGCACTGTCTCGAATTTAACCTCACACGACTGAATATTTATCATTCATCTCATCAAATTCATCACATACCAACCAAAAGAAATTTCTAGAATTACCACTCACAATGGGCTAGTTCAAGGCCCACCAGAGCTGAGCTGGACGAAACCCACTTCCGAACTCCAGGTCCCACCCAATAATTGCCGTCACATATATAGTTGCACATAAGGAAAGGACATATAGGTCATTACCACACAAAAACAAGCCCCGCCCGGTAATTTCCTGACCAATATAAACACGCACAATTCCTTTATTGAATTCAGTCCAAACGGTTCGGTTTTTAGGCACTAACCGATAACTAAAATCGATAAAAATATATAAAAATCGCTCTCGTCGATTAACCTAATATCGGTTCGGTTTTGGTGCGGTTTCAGTTACAAAACCGATTATCCATTATATTTTCCACACTTATCCAAATAACATAAAAAAAATTAAAAATATCAAATTTGTAACATAATTGAAAGGAAAGAAAAGATAAAGTCTATACATTATTCATTTAAAACCTTCATTATTCATATATAGTAAAAGTGAAGACTACACGGGAGGAAATTAGGTTATACTTAACACTTGAAAATATAATCATGTGCGTGAAAACCTACTATTTATAACTTATAACCAATAAAAACATGAAACGTAATGTAAAATTACGTATTAATAAGTAAATATATATGTTGGTTCGGTTTAATCGGTTTTTAGGAAGCAAGGAACCGGAAACCGAAATAGCACTCCTTGCTTTATGTGATTTTCGAAACCGATTTTCTCGGTTTCAATTAATCGGTGTCAGTTCAGTATGGTTTTGATCGGTTTCGGTTTTTTTTGTGTCTAAAAGTCCACCCCTATCCTCCATAACTAAAAGTCCACCCCTATCTACATTAATTCAATCCGGAGCTAAATTCTCAGTCCAACCTCAAATCCCAATTCCCTTCCAACTCTACTAAAGTCGCCATTGATGGGAATCAAATACCACTGATAGAGAAACTGGAGACGAACAAATATAATAGAAATTGTTCATAAGAGATGGGTCTGTATCAATTATGATTATGTTTGCTTTACTAGAAGTAATAATTATCATGTATCCTCATATAGCTTTTGATTGTTATAATCATCTTGATAAAGAAACTTCATCTTCTCCACTTGGAATTCCAAAAATTACCCTTCTCGCGCCATTATCTCCTTAACAATCAATACGTAACTGAATCAAATCCATCAATATAGCTGAGGAAGAAGCCTACCTAAGTAGACTCGGACCTGAGATTTTCAGTGCTTGAGGTGAGTTTGAAAAATGGTGTCCTCTATTGTGATGCCGCAAAAAAAAACTGCTAATCTGCTACGAAAATAAAAGAGGCAAACCAATATAAACGAAAAATCCAGTGCATTACCTAAACAAAATGTTTCACTTATGGTTCAGACACAGTACATAAAAATAAAGAAAGCGAAGCAATCTGCTAGTTACCATAAAGACATCACAAAGTTACTTAAATACTACTCGTCTCAGAGTTTTGGAGGCGAAAGTATCAATTAACTTAGCATAATCAACTTTCTCAACCACTTTTTTCTCATTGGATAACATCGCCAAGCCATTTAATCTCTCTTGTGACATAGTTGACCGGAGATAAGTTTTTATCAACTTCAACTTGGAAAAACTCTTTTCAGCAGAAGCTACTGTAACTGGTACAGTATAAAAAATCAGTAAGCAACAAAAGCATTTGGATAACATCCATCCATCTTCCTCAAAAAGTTCAACACATCTATTGCGCGCTCTAGTGGTTCCTACTAGCAATAAGTGTCTTAACAACTGCAACTCTAAACACAAATTTGATGCATCAATATCAGAGTGCCCATTATGTGTTAGAAATTTTTAAAGATTAACACATGAGCTCAAGAGACTATTATCATCAGCACTTTAACTTCTTCACAGTAAACAAAAAGCCAAAGACTTCATCATATATTTGGAATTGCTCAAACCGAGATTGAAGATAAGAAAGAGCTTGATCAATTATAAATATGAAGTAGTTAACCCGAAAAGATTCTTTAGTAGATTGGGTTACCTCTTCACCACTGTTGATCTCATCAAATTGTTTTTTCCTTTTTATGTTGCGTTTTTCTCGAAAAACAGCTTCAACTCCCATCTGACTTGCAATGTTTTCAGCTTCAATCATGGCATGATCAAACCCGAATTCCCTACTCTTGAAGAAAAGAAATAAGTCCTTTCAATTGGCTGATTGCAACATCAACATCCATATTTTCTGCTTGGAGAAACTTGCTCACAACGTTTATATGATGCAGCAGCTTGTACCATATCACCATTCCAAGTAAAAACTCAAGGTTGCAAAGTTCAAATTCTGCCAGGCCTTCAGCTTCACTTTTGGCTTTCGGATCGTCACTTGTTGCTACCAAGTCATCAAGAGCATCTTTTATTTGTTAAACTTGCTCTTTTATTGGCTTAACACTTTCAACATGGTTATCCCATGGTGTATGTGAGAGCGGCTTAACTGTAAGTCCCTTCACATGCTTTCTAAAGATCTGCCACTGCTTGGTAGAAGAAGATAATAATATATAGATGTGTTGTATAACCCCAAAAAAAGACAGTGCTTTAGAACAACAAGTTATCATATCACATAAGGCTAGGTTGAGACTAGGGGTGGACTTTTAGGCACCGAAAAAATTGAAACAGGTTAAAACCGTACTGAACCGACACCGAATAACCGAAACTGAATAGAACCGAGACAATTGGTTTTAGAATTCGCAAAAACCGACTAGTGCGGTTTCGGTTTACAGTTCTGTGCTTTCTAAAAACCGATTAAACCAAACCAAACTGACATATTCATTTACTTATTAATACCTAATTTTACTTTGTGTTATGTTCTTATTGATTATATTCTTATTGATTATGAGTTACAAATAGTAGGCTTCCATAAACATATTTATATTTTTAAGTGTTTAAGTCTAACTTAATTATCTCTCATGTATTATTCTCTTTTGTTATATATGAATATTGGAGGTTTCAAATGAATAATGTAAACATTTTATTTTTTCTTTTCCTAACAATTACTTGTTTAAACTTATTTGAAGTATTGATAGCTTAAAACTTTGATATTTTTTATGCTATTTGGTAAATTGTGAAGTATATAAAGGATAGACGGTTTTGTAACCGAAAAAGCACCGAAACCGAACCATTGTTCGGTTAACCGACAAGAGCGGTTCTTAAATATTTTTATCGGTTTTGGTTCTAATAAATAGAAAACTGCATCTTCGGTTTCGGTTATAGGTTAGTGTCTAAAAACCGAACCATTGGGACCGAGTCCACCCCTAGTTAAGACTAACATCCACAAGGAGTGTAGAAAGCTCTAGGATTAACTTCAAGTAATCTTCTTTGTACGCCTCTATGCCTCCCTTTCATATTGGTCCCATTGTCGTATCATTCTAATATTATCTATGTCAAGGTCAAGTTTGCTCAAGATAATTTGAAGCTCCTTAAAAAGTCCTAGCCCCGACGTGTCATCAACCTTCAAAAACTCAAGCCAAAATTCTTCCACCGCTACTGTATTTGCTGAAATATCCACACATCGAATAATAAGGGACATTTGCTCCACATGGCTAGAATCTGGAGTACTATCACGTATGACTGCAAAATACTTTGCTTGTTTAATCTCTGCAAGAATTGAACTCTTCACATCAGTAGCCAACATCTGTATCAATTCATTCTGAATCTTTGGGCTAAGGTATGAATAATGAGTCTTCCTTTGCTGAATGCGATGAAGGTGCTCTTGCATCACTAGATCAAACTCGGCAACTATTTCAATCACTTGTAAGAAAATTCTATTGTTGTCAACGAAAAGCTTCTCAAAATCACCTCTAAGTGCCAAGTTATTTTTTGTAAGTCACTGAATAATAACAATTATCTTGTTCTTCTAAATTCTTTTTCCAACTCAATCCATTGAGCCATGCAATCAATATGATACTTACTGGTTTCATGCGAGCTGAGACACCGACTGAGATTTTTCCAGTAGCCAAATCCTTCATTTCCCAACTGACCAACCTTATTCATGGTACTATGAGTCTTGAACAACTTGCAACAAAAACAAAATATCTTGTCCAATGACACAGAATATACAAGCCACCCTTTGTCAATCACCTCACCATTAGCTAGCTGCCGCTTAAAATGTTTTGACTCTAAATGTCTTCCTTTTTATCATGGGGATACAAAACACCTTCATCTCTGCTAGGTCCTTCTTCGACATGAAAATCCCTAAAATTTTGTCCCATTTTCTCCCAATTTGCTAGATCATCGACATTTGAAGGAAAAAATGACTCATGATTTATATCTTCACCTTCCTCATGATTTTGATCTTCATTTGTAGGCTCCTGTGCATCTCCATTTGCAGGTTGCTGTGTATCTTCATTTTCAGGCTGCTGTGCATCGTCATTTGCAGGCTGCTTTGTATCTTCATTTGCAGGTGGCTGTTGTGTATCTTTTGCAGGTTGTTGTGGACCTTCATCAACAATTGCAGCCACATGAATAATTTCTTCATTCTCTTTGGTTATATCTTCAGCTTCCTCATTCACAGGTTGTAGTGAATCTTCATTGGCCGGCTGGTTTGGATTTTCATCAACAATTGCAGGCACATTAACAATTTCTTCATTCTCATTACTTATATCTCCACCTTCCTCATTCTCAGACTAGTTGTTCGTGACTTCTGTCGTGTCCACTCTCTCGGCCCTTGGACGGCTACAAATAGTACTAAAGTACTTATCGACTTTGTGTCAATTCGACTTATGCTTTTTTCCTTCTGAGCTCCAAACAATTGTTTTCTTATAGAAGGCATATCAATGTGATACTCAATTGTATGAGTATCACATTGATAGATTTTAAAAGTTGAGTATCACATTGATAGATTTTAAAAGTTGAGTATCACATTGACATTGACACAAGAGTTGAGACACTGATGGTTATCCATAATTGTTTGTGACGTCACTAATTTGACGGTGCCGTTACGGAAAGTGGACGGAGACATCTCATTGATATTATAACAAAAGATCATGTATCACATTGATAGAGTTTAGAGTTTAGGTATCACATTAGCCGTTGAGAGACTGATGATGAATTTACCTCTAAAAAATGTTAGAAATCGTAGTATCTATCTGATAGATTATGTTAGTCAAGACCATTGAACGAGTCCTGCTTACGAATCCAGTAGATAGTTGGTAGCTAGTGATGAAGCTCACTATCATATTTCATCAAAAAAATGAAAGCATCAACTCCAAATGGCAATGGACATACAGAGCTTAACATACACTATAAGTTTCAATCTAACAAATCTCAAAGCTTCAATCTAACACCATAACCAAACTAACCCAGAAAATAATATTATCCCATTAACCAAACTAACCAGATATTTTGGGTTAGTTTATGCTTGGAGATTTATGGGAATCTTTCAAGGAGTGGAGTGCTTACGGCGCGGGTGTGTCCCTCCCTTGTTGAGGTCCAACCAGTTTTCAAATATTGGTTCGGGTATGCACCAGTTTCTAGTTTTATTCAATTGATTCTCAATTTTTGTTTTGGATCTAGTTCCGTTTGCTGCACACCGGTTTCTAGCCTTGATCCATTGATTTTTTTGACCTCCAAATCAGTACACTTGTGCACACCATTTCTTAGTTCTTCATTACATATAACTTTGACAGGGTAGAAAGAAGGAAACACCGGGGTAATAAGTTGTTATTTTCATTATCCACATAAACTAAGTACAATACAAATACATAGTTGTTCTGTTCTAACTATTACCAGTTGTTACATAAATAGAACCACCATCTTTTTTCCGTCTGACACTAGGGCTCTGGGTCCTAATTAAGGATTGGCCGTTTCTGCTAGACGGTTTTGATTCATAAGTCATCAAGAATGGTGGACATAAGCAATCCTTGGACAAACTCACACTTCCGAGCCTTCTCCTCTTGGTCTTTAGTTGATAGAGGTGGTTGTTGAGCAATTCTGTCACCACAGAGAAGCGTCAGTACTCTTAGATACCATGGTAGATTCACTAATAACAAGCCAAAAAAGCTAGAAGATTCATTATCACTAGCTGACCTGATCCAGACCTAAACTTTCTAATTTGCAGTTGGGAAATTGAGGAAAGAAAAAAGAAGTCATGCTAATATGCTCATACCTTTCTGAGGACTCTTCTTTTGTGCTTTCCTTCTTGAATGGTGCTTCAACTAAAGGATGGGGTTGTTCGCTCACATGTTCATCAGGTGCATTGTATATAAAAGAAGACAACAAAGGATCAGGTTCAGTGTTCGAGGAAAATGGGAATGAAGACCCTCCTAGGAGGGCTTGTAGGCTTCCTTCTCGCAGCTCTTTCCTTAATATTGAAAATGTCGAATTAGATCCCCTGCGGAATTTCCTTTTGCGCTGAATGTGGTGGGTAAGTCAAGGAACACATCAATTTTATTGACTCAAACGCTAAAACACGTATAGAATATAAAAACACATGGAAGGAAAAGCTACTCCAATTTGGATAGAAAAAGGTAATCAGTGTAACAGAAAAGAGAATGGGTGAATACAGATCGAATGATGATGATGCACGACCACATGATTACTGCTCTGTGAACAGGATACATGAACGTAGGTATTCTAGCTTGAGAACAAGTTGCATATCTCAAGGCCTCATTAAAACAATCAACTTTTTAAAGCCCCCATTGAACTAGAGCTGTTAACTCTAGCCATATTTGTGCATGAAATTTTGAGGGCGGGAGGAAGGTATTTATGCACGAATCAATGTTACTACACCAAATAACCATGGTTTAGCCGGCTTTAACTAACTACACCTACGGCAATCATGGTTTAGGAAATCTTTAATTCCTAATAACCACATAATGAAGTTTCCAGTGATACAATGAGTATTAAAATTAACCACAAACAAAGCAAGCACAAACATATTCAAAACCAAATAGAAATTCAAAAGGATATCTTTAATAAACTCCCATGTTGGGTGGTAATATGAGTGACAAGATTTGATCCAACCCTCTTCGCACAAACAGGACAGACCTGGAAAAAAGAGAAAAGTAAATGATTATAAGACAAACAGGTTCATAAACAAGTAAAAAGAAACGTTTCATACTCAACCAAAAGACGCCAGATGCTTGTATAGGGTTGAGCATCCATAATAGTATAACAGAAAAGCATAAAAGCCAAGAACACTTTCAACTGAAACCTACTCTAGCAAATCCAATAGAACACTTGATCTTTGTTTAACCACAGCCAAAAACCCTGAAAAAAAACAAGACTTAAAGCCACAAGCATGCCTTTTCTACGATCAAAACTAGACAACAACTCTTCTACAAAACAAACACACTCCCCAAAATCCAGACTACGGAAACAACCACTCCAAAGTTCATTCCTTTCTTACCTAAACTGAAACTAAAAGAACTTGCCGTACAATCTCAACTCACGAAACACACCTGGAAAGCTCCAAAACACTCAAAAAGTTCTAATCCTTAGACAATGCTAACAACAAACCAAGCTCCAATCAACCAATTTACCTTCAAACTTCAAAATTAAAAAGAAAATTGGAAAATTAAAATCAAACATACCCCATTCTTAGCCTCAACAGGATGCTCCACATCGATGTGACAACAAAGCCCAACAACATCGAAGTCCTCCGCACAAAAAGGGCACAAAAACTCAGCCTTTATCTCATCGTCTCCTTCTATCTCCTCGAACAAATCTGCAAAACCCACAATCAAAACCCAGAAAATTTTAAAAAAAAATCAAATCTTTAAAAGAAAACCCACCGGATCGAGACTGGTACCGCCTCGCGTTCGAAGACGATAACAGATTGCTCCAAGAACCAGAGTCCATTATTCCTTCGAATAGCGACCAAGAAATTGCCGGAGAGAGAACACAGCAGAGACTCTCTATCCAACCCCTGGAAGGGGTTAGCCTCTCTTTATACTTTGCTTTTTGACCGGCTTTTGGGTAAATTACGTATTGCCACTAACACCTGAGCCATACGATTTTTTTACATGCTGGGATTTCATTCACCGACGAAACTCAGCTGTCCAAGGTTATAACTCTGAGAAGTTGGAGATGGAAATAAATTCTTCACTGCTCGACTAATTGAGCGATTAGAGTCAATGAGGTTTGAAGATGGCGGGGAATCCAGGAAGGAGGGAATGGTTGATATATGGGGAGGAGGAAGGTGTCGACCAACTCTTAATGGGAAAACGTTAAACGTGATTTCAAAGTTGAAACTCTCCTATTCACCAGTCATGAGTTCTTGCCATCGTTCATTTTCAAACATATATATATATATATATATATATGTATACTTTTCTTACCGTCCACCATCCTTTCAAGTAACTCTTGGTAAATTGTGACTTTTATGAATATATATACAGGGCTGGTCTTGAAGGATTGAAGACTCAGTGTAGAAAAAAAGAATTGTACCCCTTATGTTATATCTTTATTCTTAAAAATGCCTTCTTTTTTATTTCAAACCTATCAATATACTTACTATTGTTATCTGAAATACCTCTTAGATAAATTTTGTTTGCCCCTTATTAATAAAGTTATCTTTTATTGTGTGAATATATTTACCAGTGGTATATGTAAAAGTTATTGTCATACTGTATATAATATATGTAAAGATTTTACTTTTGTCTGAGAGTAAATGTAGAGTTACTCTAAGCTTATTTAAACTCATTCATAAAGAAAAATATATATATTCTAATAGAAAGCAATAATGAGAAGCTATAATCGTACAAATAGTAAACATGTGGGCTTAATTTGTCAATAACAACCGGAGGTTTCCTCGTTGCTCCCAAATCCCAAGTCATAAAGGCACATACTTAATTATACTTGCATAAGGTAGAAATTTTTTCTTGAGAAGAACTGAGTCAGTTATGCCCTTTTTTGTCTAGAGCCCAGTGCTGTCGCACTGGATGCGTTGGGCAAGGACCGACCTTGTATATATGATCATTAAATCATTATTATATCTGATGGTCTTAAATATTCACAAAAAAGACTTGTTTACTGGTAGCTAAAACTAAATAATAATAGGCTAAATTTAAAAACTTGGATAAAATCTAGCCCTAAAGGGCTAACCCACTCAGTTTGAGGTCTAGAAAGAGGCCTAACTGCCTCAGTCCAGTCCCAAAAGGAGCAAGCAAGACTAATAGGCCCAAACCTCTGAGCAGCTTCACCATCCTGTTCTTTCGAGTTGCATCCATGTTGCTGCCTTCATCGGAGGCTGCCAATAGCCGATAACTTGCCACACTAAGACGCATGTAGACTAGGCTGAACGCGATCTTGAGCCCAACACCGTCAAATATGAAGACGTAGGTTTGTCAAACTCCATCAAAAAGGATTCTTCTATTCAGAATCAAACCAGACCAAGGAGTCAACAATGATAACAATGAGGCAGCCCCAAGAATTATTACCCAAAGACGGGTTTGTGCAAACCTGAGTAGACCCAGATTTATGAAGGCGACGCAAAGCCGATTCACCAGAGACAGTCGACGAAAGCATGCTTTGTGGTTTTGATTCCTTAACACTATTGTTGAAACAAAGGCTAGGTTTGTGGTTGACATTCGTCAACCTTGGAAAGGAGCCGCTACAAAGAGACAACGCCGGAAAACTAGTGTACAGCTAGGGTTTGCTGAGAGAGCAGCTCTCATCGTGCCTTTTTTTAAAGTACTCAAAAATATTATACTTCACAGTCCCGCGACACATATCATTATGGTAGTAATTTATATATAATTGATTAGTCTTTATGTCTTTGTAAGATATTTAATTCTTTCAATAACTAAATATGAAAATTAATGATTTTACCAAAACAAAAAATGTGAAGTACTAAATGAAATGAATTGATCAATTTTTGCACTAATTTTTGCACTTGTACATTTTCAATGTTTGAATTGGGTAACTAATTTTTGATCATCTTCTAAAAGAAAAAAAATAAACAATTGAGTTAAGTAACATTTTACCAAGTTTTAACCGACACTTCCAAATAGTATGAAGGAAACAAAGCATATGAAATGGTTATACAAAACACACCGAAGGATAGGTCTCAGAAAAGAAATTCAAAAGAGGATCAGTTGGTTATAGGGTTACACAAAAGTTGAAAGGAAAGTGTAGGAGACCCTCCAAGATTAAAAAAATTGTGAGACTAGTGTTGGACTTAGGAAGTAAAAGTACAAAAAGAAATATACACATGTATCAAATGTCCTTCTATCTTATCTAATTTACTAGTTTTTGAACAGTTGAACAAGTGTGACTCAAAATTTGTTGTGAGAATGGTAAAATATTTATGTTTTTATCATTAATGAAATGTTTACTTACGTAACTATGTCACTTACCACAACCATAACAATTGATATTAAATTAGTAAATCTCATTCAAATTGTCGTATATATTCAACTATAACCAATTTACTAGTTTTTCAACAGTAAAACAAGCTCACAAGAAATTTTTTGTTAGGGTGGTAAATATTTATGTTTTTTTGTTTATGAAATGTTTACTTGCGTGATTACGTCACTTACCACAACCACAACAATTCATGTTAAAATAGTAAATTTCATTCAAATTGCCGTACATACTCAACTATAACCAATTTACTAGTTTTTAAACAGTAAAACAACATATTTGTTGTTAGAGTGATTAATATTTATGTTTTGGTCATTAATGAAATGTTTACTTGCTTGACTACGTCATTTACCACAACCACAACAATTAATGTTAAAACGGGAATTTTTGTCCAAATTGTATCAATTACTCCACGTAAATCAAGATACTAGTTTCTAGACAATATAACTAGTGTGACAACACTTTTGTTGTCAAAGTGGTAAATTATTTGTTTTCAGCATTAATATTACGATTACTAAAATGACTATCATTTTACCACTATCTACTACGTTTGATCTAAAATTGGTAACTTTTGTTCTATTTGTAGTAATTACTTAAATGACTATAACATTTACAAGGTTATGAATAATTTTACAATTATTACAATTAGACCAAAAATTATGCAAGTGTTATAAACTGGAGAAAAAAAAGAGATAATAGAGAGAGACAAAATGTGGAGAGGAATAAAAGTATTACATTCATTCTCATTAGACCTCTTTATATAGGGGTAAGGTTTACATCATAAGGACATAAGTAATGAGTAATTATGTATATATATATATATATATAATATTTACAACACTCCCCCTTGGATGTCCACCAATGAATGATATAATGTTGGACGCACTTATTGTTGCCTCGTTAAAAACCTTATCAGGTATTAAAAACCTTGTGGGATAAAAAAAACCTGGTCAAAGGAGAAAAAGAGTGCAACACGCATATGTCCTATGTAGCATAATCTTGAATGCTTCCCCTGATGAGAATCTCTCTTTAAATGATTGAAACAAGCTCTAATATCATGTATTTGATAAAATCCATGTCTCGTGTATATTAGATATGGTGTGTCAATCACATAAGTGAGACGTGTGCGTTGCAGAGAAGGGACTCATCATAAATTTATAATCCTGCAAAGGTTAGGGTAATACCAACAAAACTATAATGAATAAATCTTACCTGGTAAGAGACCAATTTTATTTGTTCAAAACATTGATAAAGACATTAGTTAAAGCATCAAAATATAAATGAATAACAATTGACGCATTTACCATCGTATGATATTCTTGAGCAGAACAATTAAGTCTGGCACACTTTAGTTGTAGATATCAATTTGTACAATTGATAATTTCATCTAGGCTCAATAGGAGCTCTAGCCAAATTCATAACTTTGTGAAAGTTAGAACATGTTGCAACATTTTGATTCGAATTCGATTTGTCAATCTTGCCATGCATAATATTCAATGAGGCAATACATCACTTTGATTATAGTATATTGAGTATATGAGCTTCAGACTATGTGATTCTAAGAGTGAAATTAATGCTCTTGTAACATCGATGGAATTTCCTTAGACATATCAATCCTTTAAGGACTTAGTGGAGCAATCCTCACATGGCTATTTTCTTATAAATGTCTATTGCATTTAATTCTTCTTCAATGTGAGACTAGTTCCAATAATACCCTACATTTTCTATTCAAACTCTAACAATACCCACATTTGAATAGAAAATAAAAATATTTAGGAACTTATTTCTATTTCAAAGAAACTAGATATGAGATGCATCGGAAAAGGTGTCTTTTGGACTTATCGAATTCACTTTGTATAACATACAAGGTTTTCGTTTTTTTTGGTTTTAACCATACATGTAAAATATCTTAAAAGCTTTAATTATCATAATGAACGCACCGTAAATAATACTGACAACGATTCGCATTACTCTAATTGTAAGGTTTCCAAAAACTTTAATGTATAATACTTAATCTTATCTTTGCGTGACTCGGGTCAAAGTCATTCAAATAGAGAAATTGTGCAACACAACACATGTAACACGTACTGATCCAAACTATTTTCATGAAAGGGGCATCTCTCTTGGTACATTGTACACATGTTTTAAGGTAGGCAGTGTTTCCTTTTCCAAATGCTAGACTAAAAGAAGCCCCGCATTCAAATAACTGGATTAAGAAGAAAACAACCAAACAAGGAAGTCCCAATTCAACTAAACACGAAAAAGTAAAACAGGCCATGTCATGTAATCAATGTGTATCAAAATGACCCAGTATTATGTATTTAACCAAATCAAGAAACATACTAGGAGAACAAAAGAACCCCAACATTGAATGTAAAAAGTAACTATTGTTTTCCACTTAAATGTCAAATTATGGCCTGGCAGCAAATCCCTATACCTAATATTAGAAATATGTGCCATTCTAGCCCATATCTTCAAAAAAATATATTAGAAAACATGCAATTTTCTGTTATGGATTTAAATTTCAAAACCTAAATTGACAGTAAAACATATCTAGGGTGAATTGAATTTGACTTCGGTGAAGAACAATGAATTCAAGGATTGGTGAAGCTTAACAAAATTATTCTGTGGCAGCAGTAGAAGATCTAAAAAAACAGTCCAAAAAGAGCAGACAGATAGGAGAATGTTTTACACCAGTAAACAGTTGCGTAGTCAGAAGTTGTAATTAATAGGTACAAACCTAAAATTGCTAATACGTATTTCTAAGTTGATTTGGATTACAAATAATTCATAGGATTTTAGTCGGTGATACTTTTACCTTGATTCAGAATTGTTGACATATGAGGTTTATGTGAATATGATTTTCACGAAATCACTTAATTTATCTCTTCCCGCGGTTTAGAGTTTCCATACATTTCATATTGGTTTGTATATTATTGTCATTTTCCGCTACTTTATTTATACTTTATAATTGTATGACATAATTTCTAGAAATATAAAAAAGAATATGATACAAAATGAAAAAAAAATAAAATCATGCATTTAATGAACCAATACAAGAAAAAACCGGCCCAACTCGGCATTTTATTGACTACTTTTATTATTTTAGACATTATATTACATTTTACAAAAATATATTTAATTATATGTTTTAAAAATAAAAATAAATCCAAAAAATAAAAATCAAGTACTCCCCCGACTACTCTTCTACCAGCCGGCCGACCGACCGACTAGCGACTTTTAGAACCTTGGTAATGGTTGGTTATTGATATATAAAGTGTTACTTTTCTAAAAAAATGTCACGTGTCTTTTTTTAACCATCTTCAACCATGGTTAACTATATATAATTACAATAATACTCTGTAATTCCATTTTCTTTTAGTTTCATTTTTTGGATCAACTTTTAGTTTCAAGTTTAACTTCGACTCAACTTATATTAAATAAAAATCAAGCTTGAACTCTTTATGACGTAATCAGACTCGTAGTATTCTAAGTTCGGGTTTCTTCTACTTCTCATATGTCATTCTTCCTATTTTGATACATCAATGTTCTTTAGGGTATGAAACAGTTTTTGTTATAATTGAAAATAGGTTTGTCTCGTAATAAGACTGCTTAATTATGTCCTTCCTCATTCTTTTGACACATGAATAATTTTATATTCTTTTTTTCTCTCGTTGTTTTTCATAGTTTGAGAATGAAACATAATTTTTTTGTCTCATAGTGGAATTAGTTAATTTAGTATTTATTTTGGTTTTACGAGATTGTTTTAGTCATATATACCATATGTAAATTCATGTCTCTCATATATGTTTTTATAGTCATGTTAACATTAAAGAGATAGGTTTTCAAATACCTATAGAGGTGTAAATGAGTCGGGTCGAGCCGAATACTATGGTGTTTATGTTTGACTCATTTTATTTTTATCAAGCTCGAGCCGGGCCAAACCTTGATTTTTTTTATGTTCAAGTTCGGCTCAACTTGTTTAAACTCGAGCTGGGCTCGGATCGGCTTGGCTCATTTATTTTAAATTAAAAAAATATTAAATTTAAGGTTATCTCATCTTAATTACTTTCTTTTTGTGGTGCTCATTAGTGTTTGATTTAATTTTTTCATAAATTGATTGCTTTATTCTATTTATTTTAATGAAATAATTTGATTCTCTTTCAGTTAAAAAGAAAACTAATAAAAAGAATAAAATATTTGGATTCAGAAAATATATTTTACGTATAATAATTTTGTTTTAAAAAAGCTAAGTTATAAAAGCGAGTTGTTCACGAGCTAAACGAGCCGAATAAAATCTTGTTCAAGCTCGGCTCGTTTTTTTGTCAGACTCAATATTAAGCTTAATTTTGGCTCAGTTCTCTTACAAGCACGAGCCGAACAAGCTAAAAATCTAACCGAACGCGAGTCGAACACAAGCGACTCAAGCCTACTTACAACTCTAAGTATCCAGAATATACATCTTGGTAAGAAAACTGATTTTAATTACAATATTATATGTTTTTCATAAAAGAAATTGTAGAGATTTTATTATTTTTTTATTATTGTAAATATATATAATTAATTATAGTTAAAAAAAGATACACAACATAAAACTAGATGAGTGAGCCCAAAAAATAAATAAAATAAAAATGATCGACAAATTTATAATCCGTGCGAGCAGACTGAGTAAATTGAGGAATGAAGAGGATGACGAGGTTAGTTAATTAACTTGATTCATTCTTCCTTTTTTAATATATGAGCTGGATCCACTCTTCCTTGAGTGACCCAATTCTGTATATAAAATACATTCAGAAATAAACAAGTCCTACAAAAAATAAAAACCAAAGCACAGAGACAATTTGAGCTTGACGCAGAGAGAGACAAGTCCAGCTCTTTCAACTTCAATCTGGGAATAATTACACGTATTCTTATAAATTTTTCGCTTTTTCTCCCAGAAATTTGATTGGTTTAGTTTCGCTCTTCTGGGTTGGTTTGAGTTTCGAGTGGGATGTCTCCTAACCGAAGCTGCAGCATGTAGTTCGGTTACTCGGGTTGTTTTTTGAGTTTACATATCCCTGTTTTTGCTCTCATCCGAGATGAATCTTCAAAACGGCAGGGAATCTGTGTCAACGGCCAGTTCCAGTGGCGCGTGGAAATCGGGAGAGACCGTACCTGATCAGTTTCCTGCGGGTTTAAGGGTCTTGGTGGTTGACGATGATCCGACTTGTCTTATGATCTTGGAGAAGATGCTCCGTACTTGTCTCTATGAAGGTAACGACTTCTTAAGTTGGTCTCCTTTAAAGTAATACACTGTTTCTTTTCCTGATTTCTTTTGGAGATTTCTTTTGTTTTTGTGTCAAAGCATGAGTCTTTGTGTTCTCTCTGTGTTTCTCTCTAGCTGGTCTTTAATGGGTTGTGAGTTTGTAGAGATTGGGAATGAGAAGCACATTAATTTGGGTTGACCATTGAAAGATTGTGTTATTGGTCTGGTTAGATTCAGTTTTCCAAATCATGGTTTGTTAATGTTTGAGACTTTCTGTGCACATTGTTTCAACATTGCCATGTTTTGGTTTGTTTGGATCTTACTAGAGATCAATCATATTGTTCCTGATAAGTTTGAGTTTTTATTTGTGGCTCACCTGGCTTATGTAGATTCGTAGGTTCTGTGGCTTCTGTGTTTAATGACTTATTTGGTTTGTTTGGGATTTTGTAGTTACGAAATGTGATCGAGCTGAGATCGCACTGTCCTTGTTGCGAGAGAACAAAAATGGATATGATGTAGTTATAAGTGACGTCCACATGCCGGACATGGATGGATTCAAGCTGCTCGAGCACATTGGATTAGAGATGGACCTGCCGGTTATCAGTGAGTGCCTTGTTTCAATACTTTCATATGGATTCAGTTTACCAGTAATATATGTATGAGTTCGACCTGATATGTAGTAAGTATAAATCTACAGTGATGTCTGCTGATGATGGGAAAAGTGTTGTTATGAAGGGTGTGACTCATGGTGCTTGTGATTATCTAATCAAACCAGTCCGGATTGAGGCGCTAAGGAACATATGGCAGCATGTAGTTCGAAAGAAGAAGAATGAGTGGAAGGATGTGGAGCAATCCGGAAGTGTGGATGAAGGAGATCGGCAACAAAAACAATGCGAAGAACCAGATTACTCATCCTCGGCAAATGAAGGGACTTGGAAGAACTCAAAGAAGAGGAAGGATGAGGATGACGATGCGGAGGACAGGGATGATACATCCACATTAAAGAAGCCGCGAGTGGTTTGGTCAGTTGAGCTCCATCAACAATTTGTCGGTGCTGTCAATCAACTAGGAATTGATAGTAAGTTTTATTCCCCATATATTTCATCTCTAGTTGCCACCCATCCATATACAGTTGACTATAATACTCTAATATATACATCTTGTCTATCCTTGGTGTTACACCATTCAACTTTTCCTGAACATTGGAGTTTATACTGTGTTTGGTATTCTTTCATGATTTAGCGTGTGTCATTTTCTTTAAATAAAATTTTGGCATCGGGCATATAATTGATCAACAGCATCTCTTTCATCGACAGTGTTTGTAATTCTTATGTTTTTTAAACTTGCTAATTGATACAGAGGCGGTTCCTAAGAAAATCTTGGAGTTGATGAATGTTCCTGGGCTCACTAGAGAAAATGTTGCTAGCCATCTACAGGTATAATACATTTGTGTTTGACAACATTATGTGGTGGAAGTCTATATGCTAATCAAAATTTATACATATACGAGCCTTCCGTTGCATTTTTCTTTCCTGTAGTTTTGTTGTGACATGATAAATATGCTCCCTCTTTTAGAAAAACTCACCACACAAACTTATGGAACAGAAATATCGGTTGTACCTTAGAAGGTTGAGTGGAGTGTCGCAGCACCAGAATAATTTAAGCAACCCTTTCATAAGTTCTCAAGATGCATCTTTTGGAGCAATGTCGTCACTCAATGGGATTGATCTTCAAACTCTAGCTGCCACAGGTCAACTTCCTGCTCAAAGCCTTGCCACACTTCAAGCAGCCGGACTCGGTAGGTCAACTGCAAAATCTGGCATACCAATGCCCCTTGTTGACCAAAGGAACTTGTTCAGCTTTGAAAATCCAAAGTTGAGGTTTGCAGAGGGACAGCAACATCATAGCAGTGGTAAACCGATGAACTTACTTCATGGCATTCCAACAACTATGGAGGCAAAGCAGCTTGCAAACTTGCACCAGTCTGCACAATCCCTTGGGGCTGTGAATATACAAGTCAATCCCCATGGAGTCCAAAACAGCTCCCTATATATGATAGGTCAACCAAAGCCGAGAGGGCAGATCATGAATGAAAGTACTGGGACTCATCATCCTAGGCTTCCATCATCAATTGGTAAGCCTATGGTATCAAATGGGATTCGTACTGGAGTTATAGGAAGAAATGGGATTTCTGATGGTGGCAGAGGGACAGGATATAATCCAGTTCCACAGAACTCTTTAATGTTGAATTTTCCCTTGACCAACACTACAGAACTGACAGGCGATAGTTATACACTTGGCAGTACACAAGGGGTGTCCAGCCTCACGCCTAAAGGGTCATTTCCAGAAGAGGTTAACTCTGAAATAAGGAGATCTGGGGGTTTTGTTCCAAGCTATGATATATTTAATGATTTACATCAGATCAAGTCCAATGACTGGAATTTGCAGAATGTAGGCTTGACCTTTGATGCTTCTCACCATGCAAACTCCATCCATGGTAGCCTCAACTCAGGTTTAGTTCATCAAGGTTTTTCTTCTAACCAAATAAATGCACAGAGCCGGAATTCATCTAATGTTGGTAAACCTATGTTCCCAATGGGGTCAAGCACTGATCAGGGGCACATGCAAAATACTGGTCAACACCTTAGCAACAATCTTATTGTGGACAATACAGTTCGAATTAAATCTGAAAGTCTTTCTGATGCATCTCAGAATAGCTTCTTTCATGATCAATATGGTCAGGATGATCTAATGAGTGCACTTCTCAAACAGGTCAGTTTATCTTCCTCTATTACTTTTGCCTTCTGGTACATTTGTAAATAGGAATTTCAAATAAACATGGTCTTTTATTTACTCATGTCAAAATCCTCTGTTTTCCAGCAGCAAGAGGGCGTTGGGCCAGCTGAAAATGAGTTTGACTTTGATGGGTATTCCTTGGACAATATTCCTGTGTAGAATGTGCTCCCTACAAGCTTCTGTATGATTGCAGTTTTGGTGTATATATAAGTGCTGCCATAGAATTCATTTCTTCTGCAATCATGGTGGGTATCAAGATTATTCAAGTTTCCCAATGTCATATCGTTCTTTGTGGATAGCAAGCTTGTGCTGGTTCTAGGACATTAAAGACCGCGCTGATGGATAGTTGCGGTGTATCCATCATGTCAAAATATATTTGTTATGCATGATATGCAAAGGCATACATGCAAAATTTTGGCTGGCTAGCAAAGAAGCTGCTATTTATGGGGTGATGGTGAAGAAGTCTATTTATGCGTATGTTGAGTAAGAGTAGGTTTATTGATACACATCTGCAGGCTTTGTAGGAGCCTTTTCTAATTCTAATACATCGAGTTTGCCTTCCGTAATCTTTTTATTTCTTTTGTAAGCTTGTTCAAGATTTCAAACTTTGATGTATGTAACTTTTCATTTGTTTGCTCACGGCATAAGTCTGGGCGCTTATTTCTGGTCTAGGAAATTACAGGGATTATCTTTCATGCCGTAGTTTTGTTACCATTCTTATGTGACCCCTATTCTTTATAATGGCTCTCCTATCCTCATCTGATCTGTTTAGAATTATAGAGATTCTTCAAAATATAATCAAGTATTCATTACTAATTACATGATTCAAATGGTACAATCACTTTCTCCACAACGGCTCAGATGCTCAAATGCAATTTGCTACCACCAAAAGCCGAGAAGGTCTACCATGTAAACAGTTCATAGCATTTGAAGGTAGAGGAACTCACAAAAACACATGGCTGGAGGTGGAGATGTTCGAAATCACTGATAGTATGATTTCTTAGCAGAGTAGCTTGAGTTGAAGGAACCTCTGATTAAGTTCCGCAGGTAGAGACTAATGGCAAACAGGAATAATACAACCAAGATGAACTGGTCGGATAAGGCGTGGTCCAAATTGGTCTAGAAAAGAAGCTTGAGAATCATTCAGAGGCTCAGAGCTAGAAAACGAGGAAAAAGAGAGAATCGTGTAAGCTGAACAAGTCGAATAGTTGATTACGTATTGCATTAAACAAGTAAAAACTAGTACAATTTACCAATCCTAGACAGGAATGACTACTTCAGCCTGTTTGCAATGCAGTTTCACTAATCAAAGAAAACTTTCAGAATAGTTCCACCACCAAACAGGATAACAAATGTATATATATAAATTTATGTAGCAAGAAATAAATGAGGAAGCAACCTAATTTGATAGTTGTTTATACAAAATGTGAAACCGATAGCTACATACGATTGCTGTCACTCGCAGGTATCAATCCTCCTTTGAAAACTTGAAGATGAACAGAACTACCACAAAAACAAGATTCATCATAACCTCAGGAAGTGAGCACTCCTCCCCATCAAAGAACACTTGTCGGAAACCCATCTTTAACAGCCACATTAATTTCAGGAGTAAGCTTCTTTGTAAATGAGATCACTGGTTGCTGCTTCCCGGGCACCCTAGGATCCTTCGCTGGGTTTTGCCCATCTACTTCTGCCACGAGGTAGTTCAATCCTTCAAGACCCTGCATAAACAATGTTTTGTTGACCCCATCTGTTTCCACAAGAGTAGTGTTAGGTTGGTGGAAGAAGCGAGTTCCCAAGCTTTTGCCTTAACAGATCGGTTCACAAAGGGAACAAGAAGCGAGTCTGGTGGAAGAAGCATAGCCCGTGCAGTTGTGCTACAAGTTTGAGCTGTGTTAATAGGGCACCCACATGCACAAGTTTTGCATGGTATAACAGACTCGTTGAAGTAGCAGAATATGAAACGCAGCATCTAGGGCTTGCTCCCTTGGCCTGTGTAATATTGCACACAACCTGCCAGCTAGCTACTGCAGTTGAATTCACCGGTACGCCACTTGCATCAGGAAACCGACTGGGACTCACCCGAACAGGAGGACCACGCACATTTATAATCAGGGTTGAGAGAGCCATTGATTGCCCAGTTTTGTGGTGGCATTTTATAGACTTCCATCTCGAATGAAGATTTCGAATTGCTTGCATCCATTGTTGTCGGCAATATAGTAACATTTCGGCAACAATATGGGATCAATCCAAGTTTAGTGTTATTGATCATTTCCAGAGGCAGGCATGAAACACATACATGTATCTAGACATGCAAAAACACATAATCGGAAAAAGTAACATGGTCAAAAGCAATTATCTGATTTACATATTTAATTTATGTAGGCAGTAAAAAACAAAACTTCAGCATTAAATGGTGAACAGCTTTCAGATTCATTGTAAAATACTAAAAATGTCTAAAGCAGTTAATAGAGAAAAATAATATTGTAACTGTAAATCACATTTCCATGTTTTATACATATCATATTTATCCTACTGAGCACTAGTAAAACAGTAAGTGAAAATTATAGCAATAGTATATCAATTTTGCTTCATTAATAATTAAGGTGTCTAAACTTTGTTAAATAATACATTAGTACATGAACTAATAAGTTAATCCTAATTTTCGTACATACACTACCAGAATAAGTATCATAGCCGACGAAAAAAAAATTAACAGGCCGACGAAATTTTTTTTCGTCGGCTAAGTTAAATTTTCGTCGGCTAAAGTGGGATTTTAGCCAACGAAAAAAAAATTCGTCGGCTAAAGTGGTTTTTTCGTCGGCTAAAGTGCTTTTTTCGTCGGCTATAGAATGTGAACTTTAGCCGACGAAATTCTACTAAGTTTAGGCGACGAAATTAGGGTATTTCGTCGGCTAAAGTAACTTTTAGTTATAAAATTGCACTACGGATATTTCGGTGTCCGATTGACTATTGTGATACCAATCTGGAAGCAGAACGGGCCCAGGAGTAAAACTCATGGCTATGCTATGACATATAGGCTTTTTTGGGCATCCGAGTTTGTTTAAGGCTTCAAAATGATGTTTTTCTAAACGCTTAATACACGAAAATGTCCATATCTACGCCTATATAAGGTATTTTGGCCGAACCTTCAACACAACAAACACTCACCATAATGAGACGCAACTGTCCATCTAAAAATTTTGAGACATTTACCCCTCCATGATAGGTCTTCCCGTATAGATAAATAATGGTAAATAGTAGGCATGTTGTGATTCCGGTCATCAAAATTCACAAACAAAAATACGACCGTCAGATATCATCAATATGTTGAAATATATCTCTGGTAAAAAATTCAACTTTATCTGATAAATTTAAGAACTTCATCTAGACGGTCAATCTCGTAAGTCAAACCTCTATATTGTATTGACTGCAACTATCGGCATCGAGACTTTACCGGAATTACGTGATTTTTCAACCGTAGGCGTATTTCACCATTCCGGTCATATCTTATTTCACGACTTTTTTGCGTTTGAAGTTTCTACGTACAGTTTGTTTTAGAAATGAAACATTTACTTAAAGCTTAGTGAACAAGTTATACAACATTAGTACGCATGTTGTGATTCCGATGATCAAAGTTGAGAAACAAAATTCCGACCGTCAGATATGATCATTATGTTGAAATATGTATATAGGAAAAAATTTAACTTAATCTGACAAAGTTAAGGGCTCGATCCTTACGGTCAATCACGTAAGTCAAACCCCTTAATGCACGAAAACGGTCATTTGACCGTCTAAATTACGTATTTTGCCCGGACCTTCAACTGAAAATAGTTTCAAATCGATGAGACCCAACCAGTGGTATAAAAATTTTATGAAAAATAACTACCGGAGATAGGGCTACCTCTAGGGAGAAAGAATGGAAAATTGAGTTAACCGCAATTATCGGTACCGAGACTTTACCGGAATTACGTGATTTTTCAAGTATAGACGTATTTCACCATTCCGGTCATATCTTATTTCACGACTTTTTTTCGTTTGAAGCTTCTACGTATAGGGTTTAGGGTTTAGGGTTTTAGCCGACGAAATTAGGGTATTTCGTCGGTTAAGGTTAAATTAATTAATAAATAAAATAAATAACTATAGCCGACGAAATACCCTAATTTCGTCGGCTAAGGTTAAATTAATAAATAAATAAAATAAATAACTATAGCCGACGAAATTAGGGTATTACGTCGGCTAAGGTTAAATTAATAAATAAAAAAAATAAATACCTATAGCCGACGAAATTAGGGTATTTCGTCGGCTATTGTTAAATTAATAAATAAAATAAATAACTATAGCCGACGAAATTAGGGTATTTAGTCGGTTAAAGTTAATTAAAAATTCAAATTTTTTGGCGGGGATTTTTAAAATTTTAAAATTTTTCGACTAAAATTTTAAACTTTAGCCGACGAAATTTCGTCGGCTAAAGTTTAAAATTTTCTATATCTTTCATTTTTCTCCTCCTCCTCTTCATCTTCCCTCCTCCTCCTCTTCATCTTCCCTCCTCTTCATCTTCCCTCCTCCTCCTCCTTCCCTCCTCCTCCTCCTCCTCCTCCTCTTCATCTTCCCTTCTCCTCCTCTTCATCTTCCATCCTCCTCCTTCAAATCCCTCATCCTCCTCCTTCAAATCCCTCCTCTTCTCCTCCTCCTTCAAATCCCTCCTCTTCTCCTCCTCCTTCAAATCCCTCCTCCTCCTACTTCTCTAAATTCTTCTCCTCCTCCTTCCTCTCCTCCTTCCTCTCCTACTTCTCTAAAAAAAATATGAAAAAATTAAAAAAAAAAAAAACTATAGCCAACGAAATACCATAAATTCGTCGGCTAAAATTAAAAAAAAGAAAAAAATTTAAAAAAAATAATAATTACATAAAAAAATTATAAAATTATAACTTTAGCCGACGAATTTTAATAAAATTCGTCGGCTAAAATTTAAAAAAAAAAGAAAAAAAATTTTAAAAAAATAATAATTACATAAAAAAATATTATAAAATTATAACTTTAGCCGACGAATTTTAATAAAATTCGTCGGCTAAAGTTTAAAAAAAAAGAAAAAAATTTTAAAAAAAAATAATAATTACATAAAAAAATTATAAAATTATAACTTTAGCCGACGAATTTTAATAAAATTCGTCGGCTAAAGTTTAAAAAAAAAGAAAAAAATTTTAAAAAAAATAATAATTACATAAAAAAAAATTATAAAATTATAACTTTAGCCGACGAATATTAATAAAATTCGTCGGCTAAAGTGAAATAAATAAATAAAAAAAATAGCTATAGCCGACGAATTTTATTAAAATTCGTCGGCTACAGTCCAGAAATTAAGCGACGAAAAATTTATTCGTCGGCTAAATAAATGACTTTAGCCGACGATGAATAGTAATTTTGACGGCTATAGTGTTGGCCGACGGATTTTACCCGACGACTTCTTAGCCGACGACGTGTCGTCGGCTAAGACTTTAGCCGACGAAATTTAAGGTTTAGCCGACGAAAAAATTTCGTCGGCTAAAATGGTTGTTCTGGTAGTGATACCGTTATAACACCGTTAAAAGTTACTGTTTTTTTTTCTTCTAAGATTTCTCTTTGTTTTCTGAGATTTCTTTCTTTCTTTTAAAGAGGTCTTGTGGAATTTACTTCTGAGTACTGTGATCTTCTTATAACGACAATTAATTTTACTCTTATCTCAATGTAAGGGTAGTCATTCTCTCGCTCTAAACCACCAGCTAGCCTTGAGTGCGTACTCAACGTGTTAGTCGTCAGTCCACCACTACAGCCCAAGTCCACAAGAACCATATTCTTATAGATCACATTGCAAAATGTACATGCTCATTATAAGCCAATGTCATCAAAGCAACCAAGTTAAACATTGTGTATCACCGTTCTATAGAGATAAGAAAACAACCAGTTTTCTAAACAAACACAAATTCTACCACGAAGACTGAAAATTTTGTAGGTAATATAAAATGAATGTAGGTGAATTCTAATCGAAATCCCAAATAGATATGAGAATATGTCCTTTAATTTTTAGGACAAGGACACACCTAATTAAGTACTTAAAAGCATAATTATGAGAAGACTGTTCAAAAAACATGAACCATCTCAATCATCCTAGTATGTGATTCGTGTTGTTACAATTAGTCTGAAATTTATCATCGTTTCTCTGAGTTTTTGTCTATGTATGAATATCAAATATGAGTGAGCATTGTGAGCTTGAGGCTATCAACACTACTGAAAAATTCTCTTAGCCGGCAGATCTATAACTATGAGTGAAATCTTTTGATCATCTTTAAAAGATCTCAGAAAAAAAAAGATCAGAAAAAAACTGTAACTTTTAACGATGTTATAACGGCATGTTTGAAAATTAGGCTAAACTTGTTAGTTCATGTACTAATGTGTTATTTAATAAAGTTCAGACACCTTAATTTTCAGTGGAGCAAAGTTGGTGTACTAGTGTGGTGAAAGGTTCGAGTCTGTGACAATATTCCCACACAGTAAATAGTTCGCAGTAGGTTTGAAAGGTTACCTCAGCACCAGTGTGGTGAAAAAAATTGTTACTGAGTCAAGTTTGTGAAATTGGTCGCGCGCAGATCCAGGTCGACGACGGTCTGGGTTGGGCTTGGCTGCTTCTTTCGATGAGCTGGGATAAGGGCAAAGGTGGAACGACAGGGGGGCAGTAAGGGCCACTATCCCCACTCACTTTTGGACAAATGGCAGCTTTCTATTTTTTTTTAATAGTTGAAATACTAGTTCGGTCCTTTTCCCGTTTTCCCGCATCCCACTAGTGTATATCTACATAATATATATATATATATATATATATATATATATATATATATATATATTTAATAGTATTAATTATGGGATTAGATCACGGCTAAAAACCTCAAAAATTTATGTTCTATTAGTTCTCTTTGTTTCCCGTCAAAAATCCCCAATATCCCATTACAATTGGTCGTCGTGCAATAACCATTCTAACAGGCTTCTTCTTCTTCTTCTTCTTGAAATTTAGTCTCTTTATTACAATTGCAGATTTGCAGGGTTATGGGATCAAGATCATTATCATTGGATCACGGCTAAAAACCCCAAACATGTTCTATTCATTCTCTTTGTTTCTCATCAAAATCCCCAATTCCTACATCAATCGTTGTTCAACTGCGATTCTTATAGGTTTCATCATCTTCTTCTCAATTTCCTATTTTATTTTTTGGATTGATAGTTGCTGAATGATGTTTAAACAAATTTACTCTCTTTATTCTAATTGCAGGGTTGTGAGAGATGGAGAGATATTTCAAATGAACCTCAGATGAGTTATCTTCATCCCTTGTTCAGAATGAAAGAACAAAACAGAGCCGTGTAGAGATTAACTTGGGTGAGCTTCCTTCTGATCCTGGATTGAGGATGAAAATTTCAGATTATCATCTTGATGATAAGGATAAAATTCGAAGAGCATATCTGTTAAGAGGTCCTAATCAGCCTGAAAATCATGTGTTCGTGCAAACACAACGTGGAGCAGGGAAAAGAAGGTTTTGTGTTGACTAGTTTGATGAATTTTCAAGTTAGTTAGAATATAGCATATCTAAAGATGCTGCATTTTGCTTGTGCTGCTATTTGTTCAAACCAAATGTTGGTGAGCGAGGAGGTGATTGTTTCAGTAGTATTGGCTTTCAAAATTTTAAGAAAAATGAGAGATTGTATGATCATATAGGGAAGACACATAACAGTGTCCACAACCAATCAGTGCGAAAATGTGAAGATTTGATGAATGAAAACCAGCATATTCAGAACATTGCCAATAAGAATACACATAAATCTCGAGCAGACTATCGAATTCGACTAGAAACATCAGTTGATTGTATTCTCTTTCTCTTAAGACAAGGCCTTGCTTTTCGTGGTCATGACCAGTCTGAGAACTCAAGCAATCAAGGTAACTTTCTTGAGCTTTTACAATTTCTTGTTGATCATAATGCCGACGTGCGGGATGTTGCATTGAAGAATGCTCCCGAAAATCTTAAATTGACATCGCCTAAGATTCAAAAAGAGATGGTGAATGATACTTCTATTGAAACTACAAATGCTATTATTAGATATATTGAGAATGGCTTTTTCTCTATTTTAGTTGATGAATCTAGAGATGTATCTGCAAAGGAGCAGATGGCTGTTATTTTTTGATATGTGGATAAAAAAGGGTGTGTGATTAAGTTCTTCATAGGCATTAAACATGTTGAGAATACCACTTCTATGTCACTTATGAAAGCTATAGATGCATTGATTTTTAAACATAAATTAAGTATCTCTAGGCTACGTGGTCAAGATTATGATGGTGCAAGTAATATGAGTGGAGAACTTAATGGTTTGAAAACACTTATTTTGAAAGAGAACTTGAGGGTTTTTTATGTTCATTGTTTTGCACATCAGCTTCAATTAGCTCTTGTTGGTGTAGCCCAAAAAACATGAAATTGTTGGTGCATTCTTTACATCAGTGGCTAGTGTTGTAAAAATTGTTAGAGTATCTTCTAAAAGTCGGGACATTCTTCGAACGATGCAATATATCAAGGTCATTGAGACACTTCAAATTGGAGAACTTACAAGTGGATAATGACTCAATCAAGGAATTGAAATCAAGCGTTCATGTGACACACGTAGGAGCTCTCACTATGGTACTCTTATAAACTTTATTGTCATGTTTTCTTCTATCATTGGTGTGTTAGATGAAATAACATTTGACAAAGTGACTTCTGATCTGAAGCATGATGCATATATCTCTTTGAAGTTTTTGCTGCAATCATTTGATTTCATATTTAGTTTGCACTTGATGAGAATCATACTTGGAATCACTCATGAGTTGTCTTAAGCTCTACAAAGAGATGATTAGGACATAATGAACGCTATGGATTAGTGAAGGTGTGTAAGAGAAAATTGCAGAGTGAGAGAGAATGGATGAGTTTCTTTGTTGGAAGAAGTTGTTTGGTTTTGTGGAAAAGAGATTATCAGTGTTCCAAACATGGAGGATCAGTATGTATGTCTAGGAAAATCAAAGCGTAAAGCTCCAGAAATGACAAATTTGCATTTATATCGCTTTGACTTCTTTTGTGCTGTGATAGACTTCCAACTTCAGGAGCTAGAAAACCGATTCAATGAGGCTAGCACTGAATTTCTCCTTTGTTTGACTTGTCTCAGTCCTAATTACTCATTTGCAGCTTATAACAAGCAAAATTTGATGCGTCTTGCTGAGTTGTATCCGTAAGATTTTTCTCCATCAGAGTTGTTATTGCTAGAAAGTTAATTAAAGACATATATTGATGATATGCGGTCTAATGACAAGTTTCAAGAATTGCAAGAAAAAATTGATCTTGCAAAGAAATTAGTTGAGACAAGAAAAGATAAGACATATCCTTATGTTTATTTGCTAATTACTTTGACACTTGTACTTTCAGTTGCAATAGCATCGGTTGAAAGAGTTTTCTCTACCATGAATATCATAAAGAATCTAATCCGTAATCGAATAGGAGACCAATGGATGAATGACTGCTTAGTTGTATATCTTGAGAGAGATATATTCAATTTAGTTGACAATGAGTTTATTGTTCAACGCTTTCAAAAGATGGCACCTCGTAGAGGACAACTTTAGATATGGAAGTATTTATCTTTTCTAAGTATGTGCTCATTTTTTGCTTCTTGCTAGCTCTATATTTTTTTGTAACCTTTTGTGATATGGAATGTTGTTTTTGCAACTTGAAAAGCTGAGCTTGATAGTTTGTAATCTTTTATGAGTTAGATGAATTGATCTTTTGATAATGCTACAATCTAAGTACGCCTTTAAATTCAAGTTATGTTCTTTTCTGGACATTGTAGTATTGTAACATATGATGGATTATGATGAGTTATTCTTAGCATATAGACTTTTTGCATAGATTATTGTTAATCTGCAGATCTGGAGAGTTGGTTGTTTGTAAAAAGTACCATTTTGTTGGTGGCATCTGTGAATCTGTCAATATTGAAGGTGAGAGTTACAAAACACTGTCTTCTTTTGGTGTTGTGTTATTTATGCTATTTCCTTTGAGTTTTCATTAAATATTTATTCTATATAGAAAATATTAATGATCTTGGTGGCCAAGTTCTTGCTGCAAACGGAACTCCGGTCATCCTTCACTTATTGGCAAAAGATGTGAGTGTGACCTCATTTGTTTCTTTGAATGTCTTCCTCTGTTTCGTATATTTTCTCTTACATTTGTGTGCTTTTTTCCGGTTAGTGTGATATTATTGATTTTATTCAAATATAAGTGAGATTCCATTTGAAATTTGCCCCCACACCATTTTAGTCCTGCGTTCGCCACTGGATGAGGGACTGGGATCAGAGAGCTTGAACGAGAGGCCGAGGTCGGAGAGCAGGCGCGTTGGGGTTCAAGGGTGGTAATGTGCTATCCAGGGCTACAAGATCAAGATTTGTGGCGAACGAGGCAACGCCTGCATGGGTTGACAAGAGGGCAACGACGCTAGATCGGAGGTGGATGTGTCGGATCAGGGTGGGCACGTGCTGGGCGGGGGCAGCTCTGCTCGGGTTGGGTTCGTGCTGGTGTGCCTGTAGGGCACAGAGATCGAGGCTGAGTGGGTGACGAAGGTGGAAAAAAATTTAGGGTTTTTTTTGTGACCAAAACTCAAAAAATGAAAACTAGAGCATAATATTTGATAACGTGTTTGAAATAAAATAAAAAATTGTCTACTTATTTCATTGAAACTCCTTTTATACATAGGTGAGGTTACACTACAACAAAAAGCTTCATTGATAGCATATTACCATAGCGTTTTATCTAGAAGTGCTATCTATTGAAAATTCATAACATACAAATAGCGTTTAAAATCTATAAACGTTATTAAAAGAACACGGTGCCGAAAATGCAAGCGGGAACCAAAACAAAATGCCCGCGAGATTTAATTTTTGAGACTCAGTTCCCAATTTTATCAAAATTAAATTCTCTCCCACCATAAGATCCTATCGACTTTCTTTTTTGTTGCTTCCTTTCTCTGTCTTTTTTGTTTGATCTGATCTGGTGCTCTCTAAACCGCTATGCGTGGTGACTCTGGCTCTTCTACTCCGCCCGATGGTGTTTGTAAATTTCAGTCTCTCTCTTAATCTCCTTCTCTAATAGTCACATATCCACGTGCACATACATGTTTATTCAAAATTTATATTAGAAGAGTTTGATTGTTATTTGAATTGTGATTTAGGGTTTTCATGTAACCTCATGTTTCCTTTACCAAAAACGAAATTGGATTTGTGTTTATGTCGTCACGATTCAGCTCCCAATTAAGCAATTCAAAAGTTCAGAGGTACGCTTAAATCACATCCATATGTGTTTCCCATCTGAATTTGAATGTGTTTTCGTCTTCGCATCTTTGAAATTTAGATTGTTTGGGTTCAACAATGCAGCAAGAAGAAGATGCTAGAGATAAGGAATACACAAGGTAAGAGGCAGATCATTTCATATAATTATTGTTTTGGTTTCAGTATATGTGGTGTACTTTGGTTAAATATCAATAAGCTACTGTAAACACGCATTGATCAATTGGCATGATTATGATCAAGTGACAATACGGTGCATTATAATTACAAGAAGTAACTAGTTTATTTTGAAGGGTGTAATCAATATTCCATTTTGGAGATAGTGATAAGAGAGACAAGTTCTAGGTTTGTTTTGAATTAAAGGGATGTAATTGATATGGTATAATTGTGGATTACTCCGAATTGCTTGCCTTCGGTGTCAAACATTACACAATAGGACAATGACAATTATAATAAGGATATATCATGTTTTAGATTGATTATTGAGAACAAGGGTGTGTTTGTTGTCATGTTTGACGTTGTGTAAAAGGCTAAGTACTGTGGTACTTCTTTTATTGGTTAAGATATGATCATTGGAGGAACTAAGTTGTGATTGAGAACCTAAACTTTGGTCTACTAAAGATGACATACTAGTCATGGAGTGTGACAATGAATTGGTAGTAATGGTTTGTTTTGAGTTATATAACAGAACAAAGTTGGAGCCGCGCCATTGTTACTGTGGTACTTCTTTTATTAGTCATGGGTTCGACAAGACCCTTCGTTTGTATAGGCTATACAAAGTTGGAGCCGCGCCATGTAATACCCTCCATAAGAACAGTTTAACTTTAGGGAGAGAATTAATGCTCCGTAAGATCTTCCAGACTTTGGGATCGAAATGGTGAGAAGAACCACTATTAGGAATTCTCGGAACAACCATTGCAACCATTCCTGAACGAGTGATATCCCGATGCCACTGTGTACACCTTAGTGTTATTCCAAGGCCATAAGAAACGGTCCTTATCCTCTCTATCCCCAATAGGACTAGAAGCGATTCTCAGTAGGTCTTGTGGATGAATGACCCGATCAATAGTATTGGTATTCCACATAGTGCCGTAATATCACCAATTACCCTCACCTTAGCAGTATTAGGATGGGGCAACCACTTGTCCTTCCAAAATATTGATGTCAATTCCATTAGATACTTGCCAAAAGCCTTCGCCCATGAAGAAGTCTCTTGCTTCGATCAAACTAGACCAACACAAGAGGCACGATAACCTTTCTTTGTCTCCATAAAGCCGCACTTAGGAAAATAGGGGCCTTTCAAAATTTTCACCCATAAACAATTAGGATTTTGAATGAGCTTCCAACGCTACTTTACAAGAAGAGCAAGGTTAAAATGATGGATGTCCCGAAATCCAATGCCACCATCTGCTGTAGGGTTGCCCAACATTTCCCAACTCTTCCAGTGAACCTTGTTACCATTTTGACCAGTACCCGACCAAAAATTGCTAAGAAGAGAGGAGATTTCCTGACAAGTACTGAGGAGAAGTTTAAACAGCTCATAGGATAAGCAAGAATCGCCAACGCAACAGATTTGATCATAGTCTCCTTCCCAGCCATAGAAAGAGTACACTATTTCCATCCATCAACCTTTCTTGAAACTCTTTCCTTGATGTACGACAACGCTCCTCATTTAGATTTACCCCAAATAGCTGGAAGGCCCAAGTAAATGCCTGGATTCAAAACCTCAATGAACATGAGCAGCTCACACATGAGTAACGCCATTTGACGAGGCGTGTTTGGGGTAAAATAGATACTAGACTTGTCAGTGTTGATCATTTGGAAGGAGGCGATATACAATACTCGCTGAAAATAGAGCTTTGATGCTGAAAATTCAATAAGGTACCCTTAAGAAAAAATAGGTGGGATAGAAGAGGGCAGCTTTCCATTCAAAACCACTGAGAAAAAAACTGTCCTTACACAAGCAGATCCACTTACTGTCAAAACCAAAGCGAACCATAACAGCCTCTAAAAAGTCTCATTCAACCTGATCATAAGCCTTGTTCATGTCTAGTTTCAGCCCAAACTCATGGTTACCTCCCCCACGCTTCAATTTGAGGTAGTGATAAGCCTCATGGGCTACAATAAGGTTATTTTGTATTTGTCGATCCGGAACAAATGCGTTCTGGTTTGTAGAGATGAAGTGAGGCAGAATCTGTTTCAACCTATATGCCAAAATCTTTGAAAGCACCTTATAATAATTGTTGCACAAACTAATTAATAGGACGGAACTGCCCCGTATTCTCTGGATTAGAAACTTTAGGGATGACTACAATGTGTGTCCTGTTGAGATCACGTAAACAAGCAGAGCCATTAAGAAAATCCATCGAGGTTTGCCATACCACTTGTTACACAATATCCCAATACTTATGAAAGAAAAGACCCGGAAATCCATCGAGGCCTGCCACCTTGAGAGCACTAACTTCCTCAATTGAAATTGCTGACAGTAGATCAAGATTCATATCTGGAGAAACCAAATGAGATATTCCTAATAAAGCTTGGCCCCATTCTCGAGTACCCGAACTGTTAAGAGAAATTTTGATAAATGACCTCTTTCCTGTGTTGGAATTGATCTTTAACCATGGTTTTACAAATAGTTGAAAAATGACCATTTCAAGGGATCAAAAGTCTTAACTACCCTTATTTGAATTTGTGTAACTAATATTCTTGCACTGCAATGCAACTGACAGGTCCAGTGTCTTCCATTGAGTATCTGAAAAGTGAAAAGGCAGGTCATCTAACTCCACAACCCCTCTTTTGGTCCTAACAGCAAGGATTTGTTGCTCCGAAGCTACTGAAGCACATACAGCATCACCAACCCCCAGCCACTTCTCAGCCTTGATAGATTCAGGATGCTTTAAGCCTTTCTTACTTATAGAACATGACACCAGTTGTCCATCAGAATACAAAACAAACAATAGCCTAAGCGGAAGACAAAGCTCCAGTTGGATAATAGCAGACTTCCTGGGGACACAAATATTGGCAGGAAAAGTTTTCTCATTAGTAGCAACACCATTATCCAAGGAATGCGATGATGGGCCATCACGTGGAACTGGATCAAGTTCATAACTCCCATAGAACTGTAGAAAAGAAGACAACATTACTCAATATCTAGCTTTGGTTTCTAATTCATGATCACTACATTACGATGAAATCATATTTTACCTCCCCTTTCCATGAGATACTGTAAAGTGATCCATCAGAAAGTCCAAGTAGCATGTGTTTGCTATCGCTTACGATATTACTCCTGAAAGAGGCACAAATAAGTCTGTCTGTCTGTCTATCTGAAGCTAAATGGAACAAAATACAACACGAGCAAACACAAGGAAGGAGGACAAGACATGACACTTACAGTGTGATGTTCTTATCTGCAAATGGCACCTGCTCGTTGAGAAGAGGAGAGATAGTAGCGAGATATAAAGCAGAGAGCTGCTTCCCGCCTCCTAATTGAATCTTCTTCTCAGAAAACTGGACCTTGAAAAGGTGAAGAAACAAAGAAGACGTCTGTAAAAACAAAAGCGATAGAGAAAATAAGCACAACACTTAGAAAATATAGAAGGGTCTTTGAGACCTACAAGAAGAGCAATGAATTTGGCGTCGGAGCTCCAGACTGCTTGCAGATTCTCGCCTTGGGAGTGGAGAGAATCGGCATCCCTCATGTACTTGCCGAGTCTGACTTTATGGTGGGAAGAGCTCCACAGCTCAATGTGAGAGGGCGAGACGACGAGGAGTAAGCCATTGATGACCTTCAAATATATGATCTTCTGGCATAAACCCTGTTCCAGCGGGATCACCTGTGGCCATCCATATGCCATATACATCTTCTCTTCTTCTATCAATTTTGGATCAGAGGAATAGATCTGTTTGGTGTCAAAAGTTGAAATAAGGGTAGTTAAGACTTTTGATCCCTTGAAATGGTCATTTTTCAACTATTTGTAAAACCATGGTTAAAGATCAATTCCAACACAGGAAAAAGGTCATTTATCAAAATTTCTCAACTGTTAAAGAAATTACCAAATTGAGTCTCAAATTCAAAACGGACACCAGCTTCACCACTAATCCACAGATTTTGGTCTTTGACAATGTTTCTTTGTTTTAACTTTTGAGTGATGTGGATTGTTGCAGGTGTCAAAGGGGTGTGACACAAACTTACAAGTTTTCCCCTCGAAGAATGCTAATATAATCGATCCAATAATTAAGAGGTTAGAATTGAAGACGCTCTTGGTATTACAATAGTATGGCTAGCAGACAATGTTTATGCCTTAAAATTATGGTATGCATCAAATAAACTCCTTTGCTATAGTGATCTTTCAATTTTTGTGGCGTTCTACAAGTTAGTGGATGTCTATGATGTAGTGATATATATTTCATTTATGTGGCAGTCTTCAAGTTACTGGAACTTCCAGAGAATAATGAAAAGAGCAGAGTAATGAGCCTGAAGATTGTTAGTTGACTATGGACCTAATCGACTAGTTGTTACATGCACCTTTCAAGTTTTATCTTTTAGTAGAGATTTTAATAGGATTTTCTTGTATCTTTAACAAATAAGTACAAGAAGATTGTTGGTTGAGATATTGTAAGACTTTGGTTTATGAATGCATTTGGTGTTTTGATTGATCCTTTTACCGCATATTAACTTTTCTAATTGTTGCAAAATAAATGTCTTTAGCATTAGGAAATGCTATGGAATGGTATTGTAAAAGCTTATCTTAGAAGTTGTTGTAACATATTTATAGCATTTAAGAATGCTATTGAAAGTATAACATAGCGTTTATATATTGTTATTGGTGATATGTACAATATCATATTTTAAATGTTATAGATGTGAATTTTATGATAGTGTTTCAAAAATCCTATGAAAGAGGCCGGATTTTTCTTAGCTCTGGTTGTGATAGCGTTTACTAACACTATCGATATGATATGATAGCGTTTTTCAAATACTATCAATGACAGTTTGTGATGTAGTTTTATAAAGATAAGAACAAATTACATAACTATCATAATATCTGATTGATAATATATTGATATAATTACATTAATTTGTCACTAATCTCTCGATGTACTCTCGTTAATCATGATTTTGATGAAGACATGTATAAAGGCAACGACGTTGTTGAGGCGTACCTCAAGGCGGTCAAGGTGCAGAATGCGCACAAGAAAGCGCCAAAGGCACCTACGCAGGATTTTTTTCTTAACGAAACCCCAAACCGACATATTAGTTATTGAACAAAGGGTATTAGAGTATTAGGTTGATCCTATTTTTAGTATTGTCGACCAGAAGCTGCTCTTTCAGCCTCCCCTAGGCCCTAGTCGATCCCTTTTCCAAAAATTTTGAATTCGATGGCATCAAGAGTAAGCCTAAAAACTGGTTATGGATTCAAGCGCAATAACTTTGCCAGGAGATCAGGTACGACTCTCCCTTTCATCCCTTATTTCTCTATGTCATCTCCGTCAAGGTTTTCAATTAGGTTTTGTATGTTAGAATAGGTTTGATCGATCCCCTTTGCTTCTCTGCGTGTTTGGTTTTTGAAGTTAATTTGGTTATGTATTAGTTGTGTATGCTTGATGTGGACATTTGTTTATAAGTGTCTGATCCAGTTGATCTGGTTGATCCTAAGCTAGTGTAGATTTGATTGGTATTAATAAATTGATTGAGTTAATGTGAGTTTTCATAGGGGTGGGCACATTGAGCCCAAAATGCAGTCACCCACTGCATCACACCGAAATATTAGGTGCAATTAACCGAATTTAGGTAAAATGACGTCGTTTTGCTCACACACCACACCAACCCGCTTTCAAACGGTTTAGTTGCAGTTTCGGGTATAAAACCGCCCGATTTAAAACTCACCGACCCGCTTTTAGTGTATATGTATATAAAGGGAAATTAATCACTTATTGTCTTACCTTAGCCGCATCTCTTTGACTCTTTGTTCTCTCATTAGGCTCGCACTGCTCTGAGTCTTGACCTTCTTCTCCCTTCACTGGTCACTGCCTCTCACAAATCCAAATTCTCAGGTGAGTCTCACTGTCTGCTCACTTCTTATGTTCTTTTTAATTTTCTCTTTTTCCCTCTTTGAAAGGTGAATGATAACATATCATGGTTTGAATTATGGTTTGAAAATTGATTTGGGGTTTTTGTATTTACAGATCATGGAAGGGCACTCACTGAATTGTATGTCGTCCTTCATGCCCTCATCCTCGGTTTCTCCAAGCATCGGAGCCAGTGGAACCATCCTTTCACCGAGTCCTCCACCCCTACTGGTAGCTCCTCCACCGGTTCCATCTGTTCTTATTCCAGAAGAAGAAGAATGTTGTTCAAACAAGAGGAAGAACAACTCAATGGTGTGGGATCATCTTGTCAAGATGACGAATCTATATAGGAGTATGAGGAAGTCAGGTCGTGCGATGTGTAAGTACTACCCTGTGAATTACGCCAGTAACTCCAGAAGCAATGGTACCTCTACGATGAAGACCCATGTGACTTTGCAATGCCAGAAGTCACCTGTTTATGTCAGGAGAAAGAGGCAGAGGTAACTTTCTTTTGAATCGTCAGAGAAGGGAGGTAATTTAGTTGCTATTGTCTTTGAGAATAAGACTTCTAAGCTAGCTTGTGCGAGAATAGTGGTTCGCGATGAACTGCCATTTTCTTTTGTTGAGAATGAAAGAATTAGAGAGTTCATGAGTGTGACTCAGCCTGAATTTAAGAATATTTCTAGGAGAATAGTAGCTATATATATTTTAACGCTTTGTAAGGCTGAGAGAGAGAGAGACTCTAAGGAGATATCTAGTTACAAATCAGCAGAGGATTTCACTTACTATGGATACTTGTCCACGCTTTATAAGGCTGAGAGATAGACTCTAAGGAGATATCTAGTTACAAATCAGCAGAGGGTTTCACTTGCTATGGATACTTGGACAAGTATCCAAAACATCAATTACATGGTGTTGGCTGCTCATTTCATAGATGCTCAATGAAGGCTACACAAAAGAATTTTAAACTTATGTGTTATTCCAAATCACAGAGGTAAGACAATAAGAATGCTTGTTGAATCATGTTTGATCAAGTGGGGGATTGATAGGGTTTTTACAATTGTTGTGGATAATGCAAGTCCAAACCAGGTTGCTCTAGATTATATGAAGGAGAAGATAGGAAACTGGAATCAGTTGGTTTTAAGGGGTAGTTTTATGCATTTGCGATGTTGCTGCCATATTCTGAACCTCATTGTGATGGATGGAATGGAGGAGCTAGGTACTTCTATTGATGACATTAGGAATTGTGTCAAGTATATTAGGTCATCACCGGCAAGGCTAGAGAAGTTTAGAAAATGTGCAGCTCAAGAAAATATTGAGATTAATAAGGGAATTGTCCTTTTAGATGTTTGCACTCGTTAGAATTCAACATTCTTTATGTTAGATCTTGCATACAAGTACAAATCAGCTTTTAGGAGGTTAGAGGATGAGGATGAGCAATTTGAGGCTTACTTCCAAGAGAAGGTAGTCCCCTCTGTAGCTGAAGAATTGGAAAAGGCAATTAGGCTTGTTAAGTTTCTTAAGATTTTCCATGAAGCAACCTTGAAGTTTAGTGCAACTAAGTATGTTACTGCAAATGAACCATTACTTTGGATGTGTACCATTGTTGGCGAGCTTGATAAGTGTGTAGGGAGTAATGGTTGTAATGACCCACTTATTAACATTGACAAAGTCGATGAGAGTGAAATTTGACAAGTATTGGTTGCAGCTTGAAGACTTAAACAAAATTCTTACTGTTGTTGTGGTTTTAAATCCAAGGTACAAGGTGTTGTATCTTGATTTCTTCTTTCTAAAGTTGTTAACAGCCAAATACAAATCAAATGTGAAGGAAGTTTGCACAAATAAGGATTGATAAAGTGACATAAACTTTAACCTCAATGTTTAATTTCTATGCAGGTAATCCCTTGCTCTTTTTTAAATTTAGTGTTCTTTTTTTCTTTTTAATTTATGTTGGTGACACTAACTGACCAACATGATCCTCTTATGGTAGAAAATGATCCAATGGCTGCAGCAGCTTCAAGGAATGAGACCATGCCAGTGGTTGAGCCTAGACAACAAGACGTTGATGGGGACAGTCATGCAGTAAATCTGCACATGTTCAAGTTGTTGCGGCGGGAACGAAATATTGTTGTCATAAAAATGAGCTAGACAAGTACTTATTGGACCTTTCAGAAGACCTATCCAACACAAAATTTGAAATTTTGGATTGGAAGAAACAGAATGCTCAAAGGTATCTCATTCTATACAAGATAGCAAAGGATGTGTTTGATGTTCCTGTTTCTACAGTGGCTTCTGAATCAGCATTCAGTCTTGAAAAGAGGGTGGTAGACCCTTTTAAAGCCTCACTCACGCCAAATATGGTTGACAAATTAGTATGTTTGAGTGACTGGCTAAGGGCTAAAGGATTTCAAAAATATAAGGAGCTTACCAAAGATGAGATGGAGATGTATGAGTTGGAAAAGCTTGAAATTTGTAAGTTACTTGTGTTTTTTTGCTAATTTGTTACATTAATTTGTAAGTGTTGCGTATAATTTTAAGGGATCGATGTTGGCGTATATGTTTCCTTTGTCTGTTTTGCACTACTTAGGACAATGGTGATAGGTGGTGGGGTATGAGTGATGAAGAAAATTGAAGGCTGCTGTGACTTTTGAAGACTAAAGTCTGAAACTTTGAAATAAAGATTGTTTTGGACCAAGAAGATGGTGACATAGAACTGCCATTTTCTATTTGTTTATTCATTTGGATGATCTGGTGATTCTGGTATGTAATCTAATTATCTAAGTACTTGTTGTAGAATATTGAATCATTTGGAAGATCTGGTATGTAATCTAAGTACTCATTTGGATGATCTTAGAATTTTAGTTTTTATTTCAAGTTGAATGTTGGTTTAACTATGTAATGCGATTTGAAGCAAACCGCATCGAGCTGCACCGAAAATGCAGTTTGCATTATTTAAAAGCAGTTGCAGTCTGAAAAATTAGAACACCGAAAATGCAATCTGCACTACGGTTTCGGCCTTAAACTGCACCGCGCCCACCCCTAGGTTTTCGATTAGAGCACATTGATTCAGTGCTTCAGTAATGCATATATGAAGGTCATAGGGTGTTTGTTGTGTAGTTTCTGATTTTGTCATGTTTTGTAGAATATGCTAAGAGGATCGGTAGCTTTAGCACTTTGATTAAGAGGTTATCATATTTATCTGACACTTCTTATAAGTTTTCTGTTGATAGATAGTTCTTTTAATGTCTTGTACTTGTAAACTATTCTAGCAACTCTTCAATTGTTGTTGGAAGGTAGATATATAGTAGCGGTCATCTTGTCCAGCATTCACCTTGTGCTTATGGATTATGTTATTCCCAACAGTTTTGATTTATTCGTTTGGACCTGCAGCTTAATCTGAAGTGCAAGTGCATTATTCTTTACCAGTCGGTTTTGAGTGTCTTTCTCTACTCCTAAGGTGTGTTGATTCTTTGTATCTTTATTTATTTCATTTGAATCTCTAGTGATTTATTTTCTTCTCATTTTTTTTGTATATCTAATGTAAGATCAGTTTGGTGGCTCTATATGCACCCTATCTAGTGTTGGAGTGCAAAGAGAAATTTGTAGATTATTCTTGTCATGTTCATCAACAAAGAAAGATTATACATGAAGGACTAAGCCAGATTCTTTACATTAAGATAGCTAGATTATGAGTTTTATATCATAAGGCTTACAGCTTATGGGCCTTAAATCTTAGAGGTAAATACTGTTTAGTCCCTGTACTTTCCGTGTCTCAACATTTCAATCCCTCACCTTCTAATTTCACCTATTTAGTCCTTGTATTCTCAATTTTACACTGATTCGTCCATTCTGTCCAAATTCAGCTATATTGCCGTTAAGTTGCTAATATGACATATATGAAATGTCTCATTTGCCCTTTATTACTTTATTTAATTGTAACGTTTTATTTCTCTCTTCCTCTGTAACAAAAAAATGCTCTCCCCACCATCTTCTTTCTCCAAAAATTCCAAAAGCAATCCGCGTACAACCTACCCATAGTGCGTAGGTAGCAAATCCATTATCCGAAGCTCTCTCTTGGTCGCATTCAAGCATCTCAGGATGTAGAGAAGATGGGTGGAAGAAGAAATTCTCCGCAATCTCTTTCTTCCTCGCTGCACTCCTCACTTTTCTCCTCCAGTTCATCCTCTTTTCAATCACCGCGCACGTAAACAGACCCGTAGGGCTCCAATTGGGAGGGGGTTGGACCAAACAGGGCAATGTTCAGAGCTGGTGGTGAAGCTGGAGGTGTGGCCATCGAGGCCGGCGATGTTGTTGGGCGAGGGTTTAGCGGAGGACGACGTAGTAGTGAGGATGGGTTCGGCCGAGCTAGGGTTGTGGAGGATTAGAATGGAGAGGGCGATGACAGAGGAAGAGGCAATGGTGGGAGATGAACATGAGGGAGGTTTGTTGGTTTGGTGTTTGAGGACGATAAGGTGGTTTTGGGTTCCAAATGTTTACTTTTTACAACAAAGTAGATCAATTTTGAAGAGATGAAAGAAGGGAAAAGGGGTGTGTGGTTGTTTGATGCAGACCAGACCATCTAATTCAATCAAGACCACCTAGCTGGGAATCAGTTTGTTGCAGGTATAGAAAAACAACTTAATTGGTTATAGTTCAAGTCTTTAACAAGTTTCATATATATATATATATATATATATATCACTAAATATGTTTCTGAATAGCTTGTAAGACAGCCTGTGGCTTCACCATAAAACTTCCATTATCTATATGCATGGTTTGCTTACTTGAACCAAGTTAAGTGGGACGCTGAAAATTTTAAGATGATGATTTCATTATATATATGCATTGTTGGATTTTGCTGTGCAGCAAGAAAAATGTGGTTGTTTCATATATTTTCGCCGTCCTTGACTGACTGTTACTGCTAAACTTATTTTGAACACAATAAAGGTAATACCTTGCTGAAGAAGACGTAAGAGGGAAGGAAAAAAATAACATAGAAAATTTTATTCTTTGAAGTGATTGAGGGCAAAAGAGACGTTTCCTATATGTCTGGTTAGCAACTTAACAGCAAAATAGCTGAAATGAGACAGAATGGACCAATCAGTGTAAAAATGAGAGTACAAGGACTAAATAGGTGAAATTAGAAGGTGAGGGTCTGAAATGTTGAGACACGGAAAGTACATGGACTAAACAGTATTTACCTCTAAATCTTAAAGCTTGAGGCTCTCGTGAAAACACTTCAGTCTATGCCTTAGCGTTTTAAAACATTGGGAAATACTAATATTAATACGTCAACAATCCCTTTTCCTATAACTAAAACAGCCCAACCTAGCTAGCATAATATATGTTCTCCTCGACATGTTGCATTTACACTGCATTTGATCTCACATGCCACTTCTACTGTCACACTTTCATCATACTATATATATCCTAAGCTTAAGGCAAAAATAAAGACAACCATATAAAACATGAAAATGCACTCGAAAATTAGCAAAAGCCAAGTAGCTCGACCTCAAAATATGGAAAAAGAAAGAACTGCCCTAGATCTAACTCAAATGTGTTCCAGTAAGTAAGCAATAGAAAGCATGGCTCACTTTCTGTGCAAAGTAAAAAACAACGCGTCCGTCGTCTTTTTCGACCCTTTGAGCCACCACCATAGCTAAGCCACCTCCTTTCTTCTTTACACTCTACCACTTTTCTCTTTCCCCTTACTTAACTCCCTCCCTCCCTCCCTCCCTCTTAAACTCTTACTCTCCTCTCTCTTCTTTTCTCCACTCCACACTCATACTCGAATATTTATACCTCCTAACGTAATCATCCCCTCCTCCTCCCTCCTTCCTCATTGTTTGAGATCTCTCTAATCTCAAACCCACCTCCTAAAAATGGAAAGAACTCGAAGCTTCTTCCCACTTCTTGTTCTGGTTTCATTCCTACTCATGATCTCAACCGTGGCTTCATCGCGAGCTTCCAATCTCCAGACAACCTCAAAGGACCAGATCGAATGCACAATGTGCGCCGCATGCGAGAACCCATGTTACCAAGTCCCATCTCCGCCGCCACCTTCTCCTCCTCCGCCGTCACGTCCACCGCCGTCTTCCTCCGCCAACTGCCCACCTCCACCTAGTAGCTCCGGCACGACCTACTACTCTCCCCCGCCGCCTTCCCAGCCCACTTACACTTACTACCCTCCGCCGGCCGGAGGAGGCGCATATTATCCGCCGCCGAATGACAAGAACTACCCGGGGCCGCCGCCGCCCAACCCAATTGTGCCATACTTCCCGTTTTACTATCACACTCCTCCTCCCGGGTCTATATCATCCTGCTCGGTTCAGCTCACTAGCTACTCTATAGTAATTTACAGTTTCATTAGTGTTGCTCTGTTTTCCCGTCTGTTTTGACGGAAAACGAAAGAGAACAGAAGGTTCAAAGTTAATAATGAAGTAGCCTCGCAGATCTACAGAATGTGCAGAGTGACAGAGACGATCCACAGTGATGAGGGTCTTGATGAATATATTCTTGATCTTACACGAGTAGTGACGAAGAAGAAGAAGAAGAAGAAGAAACATAGGAGTTTGCATTTCCGGAAATACCCTTGCTCACCGGAAAACTGATGGAGCTTCCTTTCCACTGCAGCAGTAAAGAAATCTCTAATCTCACTCTCTCTAAATTAATCTCAGAGCTCTGTATCATGGTGTAGAGTGTAGGGTTGAACTGTCATTTCGGTAACAATTTGTATCTATTAATTGCTATTTCTTCGTTAATATATATGATATGATAATCAAATTAAGTATAAAAATTACTTTACTGGATCATTTTTTTGATAATATTATTATTGTGATTCATCAATTTAAGTAAGGACTAAAATATTCATAATATCTGTTATTTTTTTTTTTGAATTTTCCGTTTTTTTACAAGTATCAATATTAATTTTCATATCTTTTTGATATTTTGTATTTAGTCTATTTTTGATCGAATATACAATTTTAATATAAATTTTTATAAAATTTTATTGTTATTTGATATTTTCTCGATATATCTATCAAGATTTTTTTTAAACACCAAAATTTTCATAATCGTCCGTACCTTAATTCTTAAATGTAATAAAACAAAACATAGGCTCTTTCAGCCTTTCAGGCACTCGTATGTAATTGATGGCCACCTTCAGTATACCTAAACTGTAATTTTCTCCATTGCACTAGCTATAATTATTATCAGCTCCTTAACTTTGTGACAAGGATGGAAGGATATATCCATGGTTTGGTGTAGGCCCTTCAGCATTTGCATGAAATTATTCATTTCTGGTCAAGATTGGTCTATCATGTCTTCTTGTTTTGGTTAGGTGGATTAAACACCAAATACTAGCAACAAAATGTCTAATTATCTTTTAGGATGTTAAGTATTTTTTTAGAATAACATTGGTTTTTATTGATAGAATAAACGAGAATACAAATTACAACTATAAGGGATAATGATGGCGGACATAAATTTCACACTCTCCACCTTACATACCCAAAACAATAGCGATTACAGTGAATAAGAACCGATATCAATGGGGGTTCAACTGTAACTTATCCTAATCCAGAAATCTCGATACATTCCTACAGTCAACCTCAAGAAGAAACAACTCTTTCAAACACTACATGTCAAACGTATCAGCATATATGCACAAGTAACCTCTCAATTACATTGACAACAAGACCTAACCGACATCAAAATAGTTCCTAGAAACGACATCAAAATAGTCTCTGGAAACGACACCATAACCATGGCTCCCCCACCAACACAACCAACACTACCCTACCAGAACCTCAAACCTTCGCCCAAAAAAGGAGGGGCAACCAACAACAACCTATAAAAACTCTAACCCTCGCCCAAAAGAGGAGGGATAACCAACACACTACCAAACCATGGAACTAAAAAAAATTATTGGACAACAAAAAAAATTAACAAAACAAAGTTTGGACCTAAAAACAAATTAAAACCTAAAACATCCAAACCCTAGCAAGCAAGACTTACTGATGTAGCCGCTACACCGTTGTCACAGACGCGAAAAATCCAGCCTCAGCCAAAAGCAATTGTCAACCATCGCCTTCTGCCAAGCATTCCAACACACCTAAGCCGATAAGAAACGGACAACCACCATCGCCTCCCGTCACCAATATGCTAGCCATTGCCTGACGAAGAAAGCCAACAGCACCTCTCAGTCGTCGACGAGTCCTCCAAACGAGCATGAAGATGCATCCCCACACAGCAGCCCGTAGCCTTTCCCGAGATTGAGCTCTCCCATGTCATCCACAGCCAGAAAAGTCAATCTAAAACTACCTTGCCCGGCTGCACTCACGACACACAAACGAGGAGAATCGTCGTGGCACGAGAGCCGCCGGACAAAGGCTTGGAAGCTGATGGCTGAAACCTTAGACTCCTGCGGCTATTCTTTTGAGAGGGCGAAAAAAGGGTATGTAGTCTCTGTAGCTTTGTATCGAGTTTGGGTTAGGATGTTAAGTATGATTTAACGTCTCTTAGGATGTTAAGATCATAATTATTTTTCATCATTCTGTCACGCTTTTAATTCATCAAGTATATTCTCGTGAATCAGTATATTATATTTGTAATAATCTCTTACTGATTATTTGATACCCCAAACGTATCATATGATTGATGAATCGTACATGTTAATTATCTTTTTTAAATAGAGGTTAAAATCCTGTACATGTTGCGTATCCTTTTTAAAGACAGGCTAAAATCCGAAAGAAACATCGTAAGATTCAAAGATGATTTTATGAATGACTACTGAACTATCAACTATGAGTCATTCGTGACTCATTGTCACAGTGTGAGCTACATTATGAGAGGCAGACCCCTCTGGTGGTGGAGGTCGATGGAGAAAGAGAATAGAAAGATCCGAAAGAGTTAGTCTGTGTGGTTGCTTTTGAATTAACGAACGAATGTGGGTGTGGCATAGTCGACAGGATCGTCCTTTTTGTTCCATATAATTCCATATCCGACCATGTTCGAGAAGTAAAATCATGCATCATGCTTCGCCTGTAACAAAGAACCGGAATCACAACGTCGCTTGTTTTCTTTAATTTTTTCATAAGATTAATTATAAAATATCATTTTCACTATATAACTATAAAAAATTACATTTTAATACATAAAGTTTCTTAACATTTTAATAACTTGACTACTAACACCTTTAAAATTTAAAGATATTTTTATCATTTCATTAAATGTATTATTTTTATATTTATTTTTAATAAAATAATTAATTTTTGAGGTTATCCCAAAAAAATAGAAAAATTTACTTTAAGAAAAATGTAAAATTAAATGTATGTTTTGCAATTTATGACGGTATTGTTTTGTTTTTATAAAATAATATAATAATAAAAGTTAATAGATAAAATAAATTGAAAAATAAAAGTTAGGACCGCTACGCGTGTTTGATTTCCCCTCTTCAATAGTGAAATAGGAAGTTGTGCCCTAAAAAACAAGGGTAGGACGAAAATGAAAATTTAACCTGTATCAGGATTTGGCTCTTGATCTCTCTACTCTTCTCGACATCTCCTTTTCATCTCTCTCGTTCTCTCTAGGAACTCGATTGAGCCTCTTCCATCGCTATCCAGATTTCGACCCAAGCTATTGGAATCTTTTAAGGTAAGTTTCTTTCTTTGATCTTCAGTTTCTTCTTCTTCTTCTTCTTCTTCTTCTATGTGATGCAGCACTTGAACGCAATACAGCAGCCGTGTCTAGCAACTTCACATTTGTATATTGTAGAAGCTTTACTCAGGTTTTGCTTTTCTTTGTTAGCGGGTATAGACCACATTTCCCAGGTCCAAATTCTTTTGGCAGAGTTTATAGGATATAGCACTGTCATTTGCTATTGGCTTCTTTGTACTGCAAAACCTGTAGGAATTTCAGTTTTACATTTTCTTTGGAAGCATTTAATCCTTGATTATAATGCCTCCTAATTTAATACAAATGTGCCCAATTTGTGTGTTTTGTGGGTGTGTATATTGTGTATTGGGTTTTGTTTCTTTAGCTTTCTGGGGTTGGATTTTGATTAGCTTTTTGGGTGATTTGGGTTGATGGGTTATGCTTAGTTTCTGTGTCAAGGGATTGGTTTTTGTTTGTTCTTTGACAATTTAGCTGGATTTGGTTAAAGAACAGAGCTTTGGTTTTCTGAAGATTTGGGGATTTGACCAGCTTGATATAGGTTAAATAGGGTGGAAGGATAGTGTGCACTTTCACTCATTGCTGGAGGAATGCCTATATTGTCATATGAACTCTATCTGCATCATGGATCATTGTTTGCAACTTACTGCTATAATATGAAAATGACTTTCTTTTGAATTACAGAACTACACAAGTTTCAGAATGATCGTGTTGCTGCTATATTATGCATATATCTATTCTTTTCTGCTCTAGCAAATGACATTATAGGATATAGCTAAGGGTGTTCCCTACTTTTAATTGACTGACTTCAATACAACTCCATAAACAAACTTGATATACTTCTTTTTGTATTAATGCCTGCTGTCTGACTTAAAGGTCTTTAGACTTCTCTCATGTTATTAACATAGGTGGAAATTGCATGCCCAAATATTTTCCCGCATGAGAAAAACAAACTAAAAGTTCATATTTTCACCAACAATGATAGATATCTAAACTCAGGAATAAATGATTAGGAACCAAAATACTGAAAATATACATAAATCATGAAATTTATCTACTCAGCTACCCTATCTGTATCTTTCCAATAAGGACGGGCGTATTTCACGCTTTAGAAGTGTGTGTTTCACGTTTTAGAGGTCGAGTATAATCCTGCATGAATGACACACCTGAGGCAGGCGTAATCACCTAGGCCAGGTTTTTTTTGGGCACATCTGAAGTTTAGAGATAAGAGTATAAACATATATTTTGCTTTCCCCACTGCAATTTTGTTCAAGTATCCCTTCAATTGATCTTAAAAGGCTGTGTGAATTTTAAGTTACTGAATCATGTGATGAAACAGTAGAATGGTCAGTTTTGCCTACAGGGTTCAAAGTGCAAAGAGGGAAATTGTTAAAATAAATAAACCACATGTTTTGTATAACAGTTTATTGTTGATTACATTTGGTCAAATGTACGTACCTTCTCTCTTGCAGACAAAATTTGGGAATTCAGTAATTTGGTAGTGTTACCATATCCTTCCTTTAGCCATTTATTATGTTTAAAGTGTTTGTTCAATGAAACATCTCATCATTGGCCTTATAGGTGTTTTAGAAATAGAATGATTAGATTTTAAATGCTCTCTTTTGTCAGTTTAAGTCTTATTGTATATATACTGTATACAACATCATTTAACTAATGCGTATTGTATGTTTCTACCATTATGTGGAAACAAGCTTCAAAAATGCATTGATCTTTCGTGTGTGTGTGTGTATTTTTGTTTTTATAAAAAAACATAGTGCAGACTTTACTTCAGCTCTGCTTTTAACAATTAAATCTGATTTATATTGTGTTTGCTGCACAGGTATAAAATAAAGTCCATCTTCAGGACAAAGACCATTCAGCCTCGGCCATACTTAAGTAGAGAAACGAACAAGTACACTTTTTTGGAATACACGTGGGCTGCGGGTTAACGTTTTTTGTCTATGAATTGAAATGATTTTGCTATTTACCACAATTAATCTGTAAAGGCGTTCATGGAGATTTAAGGTAGCATGTTTAAGCTCACCACCAAACTAAAAAGAAGAATATAGCATGCTATATTTCAATTCTATTGTCAAAGAAAAAGGTACAAAAACTTCATTTTTAATTGGCAAAATGAAGCTATCAATCGTCAAATTTTATAATTACTGCTCCAATTTTGTGCTCTCTTTCTTGATTCAAATTCTGTATTTTTAGTCATATATGTTAAATATTGATTTAGATGGATAAAATTGTGTTCCTGTCCACAGCATTGTTGCACTCATAGATTATGGACAACTTCTATTGGATGACTGTCCTTCATGTTCAAGTCCCTGCCATGTTTCATCAGCACCCAACATTTTTCCAAACCAATGCCAAGGAAAAGTCCAATAAGGTAACTTCCTCTTTAGCTTAAAACTTCATTATGTGCTACTATAAATTAGATGCTTCTATACCCATTTAATAGATCTGTAATTACCTAATTTTGATTACCAATATGTGTATATCAAACCTAAGAATGCAGTGTTATATCATGAAATTGATTGCAAATTTGTCTTATGGTCTGTCTTCAACAAGCTACATAATATGGATATAAAACCTAAGAATCCTTAACGTACAACGGTGGCGTCTTAAGTAGTTGTTCTTATATGTAAACTGATTGTAAATTTGTAACTGTGAATTGAGAATTGTATCTCTACTTCTATTTATAACCATTAGTTAGCAAAATCTCTATATAAGTCTTTTTAAGTTTTAAAACATTTAAGGATGTGTTCATTATTATATTACAGATAATTACCTTTTACAGATTACAGATTGTGTTTCGTTTGCCTGATTTAGTTCTTTTCTTATCTAACTGCTGAGACTTCCACTCACGCTACATGCTGGAACCAAACGTTTAACCAATTGAGGAAACTGCTGAAAAACTCATGTCACATTTTTGGTCCAAAGTATACCAATTTTTGGATCATAAATGTGTACCGTGTTGTATAATGTTGGTTTCTTTGCAACTCCAATGACAATGCAATACATGTAAACTCCAGCTGTAACATAATATATATATATATATATAACATAATATATATATATATATATATATATATTATGTTACAGCTGGAGTTTACATGGACGTCCGCACCAAAAGGTTTGTTGCGGATGTGTTATTTTGCTCCACTTTTCGATCGTAGTTTCAAATCTTTACCGTTCAATATCTAGGTATATATGTATAGATCATCTGTGTAAAATTTCATCTCATTTGGTGATCGTTAAAACATTCAAATATGTGATTTACCATGAAGAAAACTGACGGTTTCGGTTAAACAGTTCAGGAACCGTCCGTTTTTTCATAGTAAATCACAGATTTGAATGTCTTAACGATCACCAAATGAGATGAAATTTTACAGAGATGATCTATACATATATATACCTAGATCTTGAACGGTTAAGATCTGAAACTAAAATCGAAAAGTGGGGCAAAATCACACATCCGCACCAAACCCTTTGGTGCAAACGTCCGCACTTGAGAATTTCTGTATATATATATATATATATATATATCTAGATTATGTCAAAAAAGTGATCCCTTAGTGAAAGGACCCTATATATATAGTTTTTCTAAGGTAAAAATGTCCTTAACTTGAGTTTGGTAAGAATTTCTTGAATTGGTCAACTTTTAAATCAAATTTTCTCATCTTAACCGTGTATAATCTATATATATATATATAAATCATTGTAAAATTTCAGTTCATTTGGTAATCGTTAAGACCTTGAAAATGTACAAATACAATGAACGAACCAAATCTGTTCAACCGAAATAGTTCGTGTTCTTCTCTGTAAATCACAGTTTTGAATGCTTTAACGATCACCAAATGAGCTGAAATTATATATATATATATATATATATATATATATATTATAAACGGTTAAGATGAGAAAATTTGATTTAAAAGTTGACCAATTCAAGAAATTCTTACCAAACTCAAGTTAAGGACATTTTTACCTAAGAAAAACTATATATATATAGGGTCCTTCCACTAAGGGATCTCTTTTTTGACATATATGAGGGATCAAGTATTAGACCAACTTTTTGATCATATATCAACATCTTCACCGTTCAATACTTAGATTCATATATGTAGATCATTTCTATAAAATTTCATCCAATTTGGTGATCGTTAAGACTTTGAACTAACTGAAATTAATTGACGTATCACATCTGTCAAATATAAACCGTTCATGCTTATAATTTTAATTCACAGTTTTGAACACTAGATTATTTTGATGCTTGTTCGTCTTCTGACTTCTTCTCAAACAATTGTCACACAGTCGCTGGTCAGGCCGGCATTTAGGTTCTTCACAAACCTAGCTGAGGAGCAACTAAGATTTTTCTCCTCTTCGCGAAGCGGACGTTCCTTACTCAGATCGGTATGGTTGAGCAGAGCTATAAACCAGGATTGCATGTCGTGCGCAAAAGAGTTCCTTGACAATCCGAGTATATTTGTTAGAGTTATTTGCCCTAACAATCCTGAATGAACACTGACAAAAATAAAAATAGAAATGTCTAAGCTATCTAAATGCACCCACACACACATAATGAAATGCATATTGTGTACAGAACTTTCAAAGAAGAGACCTCTAGTCCTTGCAGCACACCTCGATGACATTTCAAAGTGATGAGAGTCGCTCATTATCCAAAGGTTTTGTAAGAAAACTTGTCAATTGATTTTCAGTTAAAATAGACTCCAAATTTGACATATTCTCACCATCTTTCAGTTGATCGACTAAGCATGTGGCCTCCACGACTTCAACCTCTTGAACCTCCTCAATCTCTTCAAAGATCCTACAAGATTCAAATAAACAAGTTTCATCAATGATCTCCAGTGATTTACTACCAGAATTTTCAGCAACACATTTATTTTTGTTGTTTTCAACCCAAGAGAGTTTTGATTTACTCTTCAGTTCTTTAAGGAATGAAAACATCTCTGCAATCATGTTCATCAATTTCATTTGTTGGTCCATTTTAGCATTTAACAAATCACTGGAATTAACATTATTAGACTCATGTTTCATGCAACTTTCCTTTCAATACAAATTACATCTTGGTCGAATATGACACACTCTTCAGCAATGAAAACAGGTAGGAACAAAACTTGAAGACTTGAATCCATACCTGGGTTGATGTTCCAAAGTGGGATCATCAAACCTTACCTGAGTACCGAGAGAGTGAGATGGTGTAAATTTCTGTGAATTTTTCGTTGAAGGTGTTTGACTCATGTTCAGAGTTTTATCAGGGATTGAAACGTCACTGCAATCCTTTTGACAGCTCTCCCTTACAAAGTTTGGCAGCTTACTAGATTTTCCACCAAATCCAAGCCCTTCTCTGTTGTAGTTCTTCCCGAAGCTGATCATTTTGGATACCTTATCGGAGCTTGCCTCAAACTTGTTGAATCGTTCATGAGCTCTTGTCACTTCAACCTGCAACTTTTCATTCTCACGTGTTAATTCCACATTAAGAAGTATTTGTCCTTTAAGCTCTACTTGTAAGGTTCTGATCTTTTCATCACTTTCCACATAAGTATCTTGTGAACCCTGCAAAGAGATGTTATCCTGCAATCTCCCCATCAAGTTAGTTCGCTCAATATCCCAATGTTTTTGATATGATTCAAGTGTTACCTCAAGTTTCTTCTTTTCACGGTTGACTTTCTCAAGGTCTGACTTCAGCTGATCATTCTCTTTTTGCACTCTCTTTGTAGCACTATACAGTCGGGTATAGATGTCTTCGACTTCACTTGTGACAGATCCATCATCAGAAACTTCCAATTCAACATCTAAGTTATCTTTATCAAATGAAACCATTAGAGCAAAGTGTTTATTCGCAGATGGTGAATCTTCATCATTATCACTCCATGTCGACTTCATAGCCCTGTTATTGTTAGAAAGAGACTTCATATTTCCACAGTTAACAGTAATATGACCAACACCACCACACATGACATTTTGGAGAATTTCCTTGGAAAAATTTCTTTTAAGAAAACCTAGTTTGATTCAAACCTCTCTCATTTTTAGTTTCTGAAAAATATTTTTTTCTTTGATTTGTAAAATCTCTAGAAATACTAGAGGATGAATTTTTATTTTCCAAAAATTTTCTGAACTCTTCTGTAAGTGAAGCCATATCAACATGTTCATTCTCATCATGACTAACTTGTTTTTCTTCCTTTTTTATTGAAGAGAAAGCCAGATTATTATGTTTTTTATTGGGTTTCCCTATCCTCAATTCATAAGCTTTCAGATTACTTACAAGTTCTTCTAAACGATAGGTGTCCAAGTCATGAGATTCTTCAATGGCCGTCTGCTTTGGTTGATATCTCAACGGCAACGCCCTTAGAAATTTCTTCACAATTATATCTTTTTCAATATCTACATCCAAGCTTTTACATTGACTTACAATGTCCATGAGTCTTGCATAGAATTCATCAATTGTTTCATCCTTCTCCATGGGCATTGCCCAAAATTCTTGAATCACACTCTGAAGTTTCAAGCTTTTCAGTTTCTTGTTACCTTCATGGGCGATCTGTAATACATCCCAGGCTTTCCCTGGCAGTTTTGTTGTCGCATCCCGGGACTATTTCCGGCACCGGAACACGACGGTAACCACCGTGATCTCGGTCTATAGAGAAATCAATACGTTCTTGGACGTATTAATGACCCTCCGGATCGAAACCACAAGGCTATAAAAGAATTAACCAGCACACAAATAATATGAAAGTCAAATACGAAATGATAAATGTGCAGAATAGCATACAATTATTTTACAAGCGGAAGGTAGCAAATGAAAATACCCGAGACAAATATAAATAAAGGGAAATGGTCTCGGAAATAACAAGCCCGAATGATGTCTCAAAGTACGCAAAAGATTATTCAAGAATACCAAATACAGAAATCATGAGATATGGAGCCCACACCAGAACGGGTGTCTCCGAAAGTAGAAGTGCACAATGACCGACGTCGCTCCACGAGCTCCTAGTCCAGCTCCTCCAAAGATGGGTGCTGTAGACCTGAAAAGATGTAGAGGTGAGCAACTCGTCCTCGCTAACCCAAATGGGGCCCAAAGCCAACCAAGTCAGGGTTTAAAACCCATAAGAAAGCATATAATTTACATAAGTGTAGAACGTATAGTAATACGTTCAGGGCATTTAAAAACATATGCAATAGCCACGTACGCAAAGCTCAAGTAAAATTACGAGGACATTCCCAATCTAGGACTGCCTCGATCTTCGCCGGATCCACTGACAATCCTAAAGCTGAGACTATATGTCCAAGAAACTGCACCTCTGAAAGCCAAAACTCGCACTTTGACTTTTTCGCGAAAAGCTGGTGATTCCACAGTCTGTAAAATGGTGCGAAGATGATACTCATGCTATGCTTGTGTCTTGGAGTAGACTAAAATGTCGTCGATGAACACGATCACAAACTAATCTAGATAAGGTCGGAAGACTCTGTTCATGAGATCCATGAAAGCTGCTGGAGCATTCGTCAATCCGAACGGCATGACAAGGAACTCGAAGTGCCTGTACCGTGTACGGAAAGCTGTCTTCTCTATGTCACCATCTCGTACTCGAAGCTAATGATAACCAGACCTCAGATCGATCTTAGAAAAGAACTGAGCTCCTGCAAGCTGATTGAACAAATCATCAATTCATGAAAGTGGATACTTATTCTTCACAGTGACACTGTTCAACTTCCGATAATCTATACAGAGTCGAAGGGTCCCATCATGTTTTCTGGCAAACAACACCGGTGCTCCCCACGGTGATGAACTATGTCTGATAAAACCCTTGCTCATAAGATCCTCCAACTGCAGCTTCAACTCTTGTAACTCTGTTGGGGCCATACGGTAAGGTGGAATCGAAATCGGCGTGGCTTCTGGAACCAAGTCGATCTGAAACTCTACCTCACGATGTGGTGGTAAACCAGGTAAATCTTCAGGAAACACCCCGGGATACTCATCAACTACCGGAATGTATCTGTCACCACTGGATCCACCTGTCTCTTTTGTCGATCTCACAATACTGTAGCTAGTCAAAGTCCTCCTCCCACGGAAACATGGTCGCAGGAGTGGACTCGGCTGTGTGAGTCGTTCGTCCATTCTGATCACCATAACTCTCCTTGCCTGGAGTCCTCACTGTGACTGTTCTCTTTTCATAATCAATGAGAGCTCGATACTTCTCCAACCAATCCATTCCAAGTATCAAATCATACCCATCAATGTCTAACGGGTAAACATCTGCTAGTAACTTTCCTTCTTTAACTAGCAGCTGGCACTTACGAAAGATCCTATCTGTAGCTGCCCCCTTCCCAAGGGCAGAGCTGAAAAAGTAAGTACTACCCGTGGACTCAGACTCTAGTCCTAATGCATCAGCGAACCAAGTGGCAATGAAAGAATGTGAAGCTCCTGTATCAAACAACACTCTAGCCTCTGAGTTAGAAACAAGAATAGTACCATCTAGAGCTGTCGATGTGTCCAGAACTAGCTGCCCTCCTGCAAATGCATAAACCTGCCCACATCCTCCAGCATTACGTCCACTCCGACCTCTGGTACGTGAACCCTGGCTGGCCTGACTACCCTGACTCGGGACAGGCTGCTGCTGGGAGGCCTGCGGATACGGCTGCTACGGATAGCCCTGTTGATACTGCTGCTTCTGAGGAATCTGTGGATAAGGCTGCTGCGATGCCTGCTGGTAAGGCTGCTGAACCTGTGGCTGGAAACGGCTAGAGGAACCTGAAGCTGAAGCCGTGCCACGGTCTTTGTTGGGGCAGTGCCAACGGGTATGTCCTGGCTGACTGCAGCTGTAGCAAGTGTAGGGTGCTGACCGGCTGCCTGAGGACCCACTACCGCTACTACCAGCACTAGCGTTTCCGCCAAAAGTCCTCCTGTTGCTCTTCCTGGATGTCCTCTTGTCCATGTTCCGAGGGTGAGACCCGCTACCCTGTCCATCTCTAGCCCGATAGTGTGTCATCTGGTCACTCTCTATCTTGTAGGCTGCACTGACAATCTCCTGATACGTGCGAGTGGTGTTGGAGAGCAACTCGAGACGGATAGAATCCCGGAGACCAAACTCAAATCTCTGGGCCTTCACCTTCTCGGTGAGATCTGGGACATACTTCAGCAATGAAGTGAACCGCACCACGTACTCATGGACCGTCAAGCTCCCTTAGGTCAGGCTGAAGAACTCGGTCATCTTCTGATCTCTCAGAACCAGGGGAAAGTACTGGTCATAGAACAGCTCTTCAAACTACTCCCAGGGCATCTGATCAGCATCGTGTCGGTCCGTAATGGTCTCCCACCAACTGTCAGCCTCTCCAGTGAGACAGTGGACTGCGGAGGCAACTCAATACTCTACAGGGGTATTGACTGTCCTCTGTAGCTTCTTGATGTGCTTCAACCAAATCTCAGCATCAACAGCCTCTGTAAGGCCGGTAAAGTTAGGTGACCTAACTTTCAGAAAACTCGATAAACAGCTAGACCTCCTCTCTAGCTCTAAGTCCTGTGGAGTAAGGGGTGGAGCATTCCCCATAGCACGAAACGCTCGTGTGACCTCATCCATCTCGGGGCGAGGTGGCATCGTGACTGATTCAGAAAAAAGAAACAAGATTAGTCACCGAATCAATGTCCAGTAAATAAAGATAATGAGGATGTTAACTACCGGAACATGAATGAACTTTTGATTTCGTATTAAAGATTACATCATGAGATCGTGCAATGCCATCCGCATTGCTCACTAACAACTCGAAGTATACGACTCGAAGAAACCAATTGGTCGTACATCAATGACACGGAAGGTACCAAAACGATGCTCTGATACCAAGTAATTACTGTCGCATCCCGGGACTATTTCCGGCCTCAGAACACGATGGTAACCGCCGTGATCCCGGTCTAGAGAGAAATCAATACGTCCTTGGACATATTAATGACCCTCCGGATCGAAACCACAAGGCTATAAAAGAATTAACCAGCACACAAATAATATGAAAGTCAAATATGAAATGACAAATGTGCAGAATAGCATACAATTATTTTACAAGCGGAATGTAGCAAATGAAAATACCCGAGACAAATATAAATAAAGGGAAATGGTCTTGGAAATAACAAGCCCGAATGATGTCTCAAAGTACGCAACAGATTATTCAAGAATACCAAATACGAAAATCATAAAACAGAAATCATGAGATATGGAGCCCACACCAGAACGGGTGTCCCCATAAGTAGAAGTGCACGATGACCGACGTCGCTCCACGAGCTCCTAGTCCAGCTCCTCCAAAGATGGGTGTTGTAGACCTGAAAAGATTTAGGGGTGAGCAACTCGTCCTCGCTAACCCAAATGGGGCCCAAAGCCAACCAAGTCAGGGTTTAAAACCCATGAGAAAGCATATAATTTACATAAGTGTAGAACGTATAGTAATACGTTCAGAGCATTTAAAAACATATGCAATAGCCACACACGTAAAGCTTAAGTAAAACATGTTGACCACATAAGAAAGAACTCTCAGGATCCACATGGCCGAATATCCCGGGTTTGTCTTCACAACAAACCGGGGCCAACTACCTATGCGTCGATAAACGAATAGTAGCGAGAGCGTCCATTTACAGCTAATGCCCAACTAATCTCTCGTAACAGCGCACCGCACTTACGTCTCGTTTAACTCTGTGCTAGACGAGCGTAAGTGGGATAATTAAAATAAACAGGGCATTGCCCCTCCGGAGGTTCACGGTCATCGACACCGTGGGAAGCGTAGTCTAAATACTAGGTCTCGTCGCTCTCAGGCCAAGCACCGGAAATCAGGACAACGGTGCTACTCTTTTGATCCAAACGCACACACGCACACCAAATGTTGTAGTCATATAGTAAAACAATGCAGCTATACTTTTATATATAAGTAAAGAAAAAGCCACCAACCTGGGAGGGTTTCGGCTCACCCATTGGGCGTGCCCCCTACTACCTGATATGCTGATACAGCTTGCTGCGCTCCAACTCCTGGTCCTCCTGAAGCCAACGTCGATGTGCTCCTGAGTCTGTGGGTGAGATAACAATGAGAGTCAGAGGTATATGCAATTTGAGGATTTTCTATCTACGATTGTGACTTGATAAACATTCTTTGTTTATCTTTCTGACATTAGGGTCTAACTTATTTAACACTCCGATTCTCGAACCGGCGAGAATTCGGGATTATTTCTTATTCAGTACTTGCGTCGTTTTTGCCACGTTTGTAAAACAAAAGCCTTTAAAACATTGAACCGTAGTGATCGAAAACGTAAAAGTAGGAGTTCTACGGTAAAAGTCAAAAGCCAACTTTGAAATAGTAAAAGTCAACGGTCAAAGTCAACTGGTGAATAGTAAAAGTCAACAGTAAAAAGTAAACATTAAATAGTTAAAGGTAAAACAGTAAAAGTAAACATGGTAAAACATTAAAACAGTAAATGTAATTATTTAATCTGTCAGGGGTAATTTGGTAGCTCTACCCCTGGGTAAAACTGTAAAAGTGAAACTGACACGGTAAAAACTCTGGTTTTTACCGTGCCGGTTTCCGATCGACTGTGTCGCCGGAATAGGTCGGTTTTCCGGCCAAATCGAGTCCTTTGGCTCCTCTTTTCTCCTTCTACACAACCTAGGCTATCCAACAACATTTCAAACAGAAGAAAAGATCGAGATTTCACCTTGAAGCTTTCTCCTTGGTTTTTCGGGCAGAACCCCTCCGGCAGAGCTCCGCTGGCCTTCTCCTCCTTCCTCCTTGCTTTTGGGCAGCTCCTGGTGGCACCTGGGAGCTTTCTGGCTCTTCAAACACTCTGGATCACTTCGATCCGCTCTGCACAGTGTTCCTGAGTTTTCATCCTCTGCTGGGCGGCGCTGGCGTCGCTGGTGGCCTAGGCAGGGTCGCCGGGGTGAGGCGAGGCGGATGGAGGCGGCGGTGAGTGTCGATGCGCGCCGGGTGGAGGAGGTGGCTGGCTGCTGGGTCGAGGTTAGGAAGAGGAAAGCTTCCGCTTCGGGAGAAAAGCATAAGAGGAAAGAGAATAAGAGGAAAGTGAGGGAGAAAAGAAAAGGGGAAGGGATAAAAGGAGAAAGGAGAGGTGGAGAGAAGAGATAGGAGGATAAGGAGATTAGATAGGGTTTTTTAAAAAAACTAACGGCCACGATTCAACGATCGAATCAACGGCCACGATTTAATTCCACTTTCAAAATAATTTACCAAACCAAATTCTTTTTCGAAAACTATTTAAAAACAACCAAATGTCAAATTAAATCGTAAAAGTTGTACGAAAAATACGTGAAGTGCCGAAAAATATTCCGTAAATACTTTCACGCATGTGGCGACATGTGTCCTAAGTGAAGTCGTTAGACAAAAATTTACGACGTACTGAAAAGTAATCGGAATTAAACTCTAAATGTGTCAGAAAATTAAATAAAATTATCGGGGTCTCACATTTGCAATGACTAATTCTTCTCCTTTCTTTGAGTAAGAGGGCATGAAAAAGGCTATTTCTACCCTTTTGATCAGCAAAAAATTTTCGAAGTTCATCCTTGTCCCAATCTTCATGTGGCTTCAGCACAGTTGTTGACCTTGAGTCTGATCTTTCTACATCTTTGTTTTCTGTCTCTTTTGTAGGATGAGTCCACCCATCTCAATAACATACCAGCAAAAGTCATCTTGAGCATACAAGAAAGATTTCATCATGATCTTCCAATCCAAATAATCCTCACCATCAAAGAAGAAAGGAGTTCTTACTGCTATATTGTGTGCAACACGTTCCATCTTCCTTTGGATCTGCTAGTCTTCCAGCACCTGTTCTGCTACCAATTGAAAATACTGAAACGTGCACTGAGGATTGAAACGAGCTTTCAATCCTCAATGAACTGACAACAATTTAAATAATAAACACCAAATTTTGACGCTATGTAAAAACCTCAAATTAGAGGAAAAACCACAGCGGAGCACAAGCTCAGAGGACGATCTCAACTAGATGATTTGCTTAGAGTCATACAACAATTGTAAACCCTACTCTATTACAAATCCTTAGAACTACACATAGTGTCTTCTTCTCATTTCTTCAATGAGTTTCTCACAACACTTGAGAGAATTACAAACGCACAATCTACAAGTTCAACTCGACAAGAAACAGTTGAACTTGTTCACTCTGATATGCAGCGGAATAAAACAATCTTATTTCAAGCCCCGAGCATCCAAAGGTCCATCATCGCATATCTTCTGCACCTCTTTTATATTGTTGTTCACGTTCTACCTTTGTTTTCTTGCGCCAATAACCCTAGTCTCTGTCTAAAAAGGAATTTTCATCAAAGTAGAATCACAGACATAACTTATAGAGTATTATCCAACAACATAAAAGGAACGACATAATACAAGTATGATTCATTTCCTTACTTGACTTCCATAACAAACATCAAATCAAATCACAATGATCTAAGTGGATTCAGAAATTCTTCTCTAAACCACATAACAACCACACATTAAGATTCTAACCAAGTTAGGACTCAAATACATAAAGAAGACATCATCACATTCAACGCAGCAATACCAACCACAAAGAAAATATAACATAACAGATATATGTATACAACAGATCACATCAATGGCACATGCCACAATGTTACTGTATTGCACTTTGATATTTAGGTATATGAATGCCAATACCAACAGAAGTGGTGCAAATTCTTTAGATTATCAAGACCAATTCTACAAAAAATTGAGTGTTTCTAATTTTCCTATGTTCTCATTTAGAAATGTTGCATAGCTGATGAAGACTGCTCATTCTCCTTGTAGGAGTTTTTTCATTGTTGTTTTATGTTTTATATTCGGATTTCATAGATAGGAACTCCACCTGTTAATTTTCTTTTCTTCTCACCTGTAAGCAAATTTTTTCATGCTTGCTATCTGTAGATATCAATTGTACCTTTGTTGCAATGTGCAATTCTCTCTGCTTTGAAACCAGTTCATATGAAGTCTTACAAGACAAGGAAAGTGTTGTACTAATTAATATGAACAATCACACATGTTCAATTTATCAAGCTTTGTCATTAAAAGGGTTGGTGTTAAAGCTGAGAACTAAATTTTGGATTGTAATTAAGCCAGAATTACTTATTGAGGGTATTAATGGAAAACTGATAGAATTATATTTCCTTTCCATAAAGGTACCAAACACCTCATTGGAAACTAGGGGGTAAATTCTGAATACTTTCCCAAACATCAGAAAGAAAAGTTTGTGGAAGTTTCAATTTTCATTGACAAGGAAAATTCAAAGAATAGATTTCTTTTCGGTTCCTTTTGGTAATCCAATTTTAACCCTCTTCTTTGTGTTCTGAACCAAATCACCATACAAATAAAGCCCTCAAAAGATTTTATTTTCCAGTCCCATAAAATTTCATTTTTCACTCTTTAATTATCTTACAATGTTCAAAATCATAGTGAGGTTTGTACAAAGAGAAAAACATTGTAAGGCTCCAATGGAAGATGGGATTTTCTATGTGCATTTTCTTGTGTGATACGATTCGGTTATTTGGTAAGTTAAAATTTCAATCTGAGCATTGGTTATTTGGTAAGTAAAATATCAATCTGAAAGCATCTTTAACAGCTCTTACGTAATTTTTCTATTAAAGAATATAAAATTATAAAATCTTTAAACGAACTCAACTCTAATGACTCTTCTATTGTACTCTATAAAATTAAATGTTTTTTATATAATTTAATGAATCTATATAAATATTATATATTTATTTATATTAAAATCACATAGTTAATTTCTCTATTTAAAAGAACAACAATAAATTTTAAAAGTTCTCTTATAAAATATATTAACTTTAAAAATTTTCTCTTTTCTTATTTTTATATTTTAAAGGATATTTTACATAAACTATTAAACCAAAACACAATGTTTTTTTTTAATAGAAATAATTATAGTTTTATATTAACTATTAAAAATGCTCGGGGACAAAAATTAGGGTTCTAACACAAGCATCCACATTGAAATGAGAAACAAGAATTCCATGAAATACTAGCAGACTTTAGAATTAATGTCAGCCAAAATAGGGCATTACAGTTGCTTGATCGCTCTCAAAAAGCCCCTTGATTAATACTACTTAGTAGACAAAAATAAAGAGACATTGGGGAAGTTACAATCAAAGAAAGGTTAGAAATTCAATTTTGCCTACAATCTATTTTCAATCTCATTATTTATCATTCGCTTCAATTCTTCATCCACTAGGCTAAGCAGATACATAGCCATAAGACAAAGCCATCAGCAGAACAGCCGCTTGTTCTTCTTCGCCCAACTTCCTTGGTTGCCTCTCCACCGTTGATCTTTGCATCAACACCTCTCTCCCAAGTGCCAACAGCCTCTGCTTCAAGCCGTCACCAAGCTGTTTGTTGCTGTTGCTGTTGCTGTTGCTTTTCTTCCCCTTTCGATTTTCATCCGCGCTGGAGTTTCCACCACCACTTGTGCCAGTTTTGTTTATGCCCAAAATAGCCCTCCTCTTCTTCCGGCTTCTAATCCCACAAGCATTGCAAAGCGACTGTGAAACACAAACAGAGAGATCACAGATCAGAAATCAGATCAAACCCCATACACAATTCTCGAAAAACTATAGGTTTTTGGGGAGTGAAGATCACCTTAGGGCCGGCTGGACCGCCTCTCCACAAAGGGGTTTTGGAGGTGCCGCAATCGAAGCAGGTCCTCTTTTGGCCTTCTTCCGATGAGCCTTCGTTTGGGTTTTTGATCATGTTCATGTCCTCTGACTCTGATCCCTGCACAAACACACAAAACCGATCAGCAAAACAGCTCAGATCAAACTCACACCACTGACATCACAAAAGAAGAGCTCTGTACCTGATCACTAAGCTTATCACACGGATTCAACATTTTGGTTAACTATTTCGAAGATCTAAGACAGACCCAGATGAGAAAATGGTGCGAATCGAACTGGGTACTCGCTAATTTGATCAATTCGGTTCAACTAAGACTAAAAACGGCGCAACTCAGAGCAAAACCCTAGTTGTGGTTCCCAAGAAAACAGGGCTAGAGAAATAGATCGATCAGCTACCTCAGCTGCTATGATTTGAACAAAGAGGCTCAAGAAGACAACAGACAAAAGCAGTGATTCGTAGTACTGCTCAGACCCAAACAGGACTAAGAGAAGATAAGATTTTGAAAAAAACAGATGTGGGTTGAGATCAGAGGAATCAAAATGAGGTTGGGTTCCGCGGGACAGATCTAAAAATTTGCCCCTCTTTTATATAAATGGGACTTGAAACCCTAGCCCTGGGAGGTTAGGAAATGACGGAAATGGCCCTGGGTACAATTTTGATCCAGCCCCGCGAAAAGAGGTTTTGGCGGAATCAACAAAAAGGGCGCCATATCTGAGTTTGTCTTTCTCTGTTTGTGAAAATTCAAGAGGGAGTTCCAAATTTTTATACGAAAGAGGGAAGAAATTAATTAGGGGAATGATGAAGTGGAAATGAGAGAAGGACAGGGAAAAGGGAAGCATAGGTCAAACCCCAAAACTCTCTCCGCGCCTTGTCATCGCTTTTCGAGAATTTGGGGGCAAAAACATGTTTTCATTTGGCGGCAAAACCCAGACCCAAATTTCACTTTCGTTCTCATTGTATCCTGGTTTAGATTTGGGGTCCTTTTGGGATATTGTCAAACACTATAAATTCATCGGTAGTATTTACCTCCATAGTGACTGGTTACAAAATTCAATGATAGGTATAAAATTTCGTAATCCTGAATCAGTTCTGGTCTTCCTCAAAATTTGTCTAGACGGGATGAGATTTAAATCTCAAAAAGTTTGTCTCGTCTCATCTCTATATAATGAGACGGGACGTGGGATAGATAATTCAAATTTCATTTAGGCTTGTTTCGTCCTAATTATTTAATAATTGATTTTTTGATTAATTAAAATATTATTTAAGTGTTTTGATCTTAGTTTTTGGTTCTTTAAATTACAAAGATGTCTCTTATTGAATAACAATGATGTTTAATACTTTAATTTGTTGATTGTTGTAAACTATCTTCGTGCATCTTAGTAGTGATAAGTTTATAAAAAATAGTATAAACTATAAGTACTTATTTATAGTTGTACTTATTTATATATTACACACCGTGTTATACTTGTAAATATATTACAAGTACTTATTAATACTTAATAAAGTAGAAAACATTATACAATTATGAAACTCTTTTTTTTATCTTACAAATTTATATTCAACTTTTTTATCCGAAACTAGGCCCGTCCCAACCGGGATAGGGCCCGAGTGGGAAGAAAACTAAAAAACGCAAATCTTGTCCCATCCCTTCCTATTTTCAATGTCTGGGACAGGACATTGGATTAGCTCTATCTCGTATCATCCCGTATCATGCCCATCCCAACAAGAATTCATGATCATTTACCGTTGGATCTAAATCTAAAGGTGGAGAAAATTACTTTAAGTAAGGCTGTTTTATTTTCTACTCTTAGATTTAGATCCAGCGGTAACTAACCATGAATTTTTTTGTCAGTAATAACCAAATGAACACCACTGATAAATTCATACCCTAACTTGGCAAAGGAAACAAACATGGGAAGCCTCTGATGATGCCTCATGTTATTCAATTTTACCGTGATTTTCCATTCATTATTGGAAAAAAACTTCCGTCCGATCTAGATCGGACGAAGTTTTCCGTTCGATCTCCAAGTTAGGCTAAATGTACAGTATCAATCGTAATCTTAACCGTTCAATGGTTGAATTAACCAGTGACGATCATCTATACAAAAAATCAATGTAAAATAAGATTGTTTGCTTGCCTGAATGCATCAAACCAAATGGACAGTTCCTGAGCTTTTATGATAATCCATTCATTTTGTTCGATGCATTCGGGCAAACAAACTATATATTTTTTTAAATTGATTTTTTGTATAGATGATCTTCATTGGTTAATTCAACTATTGAACGGTTAAAATTAAAATTGATATTGTACACATAGACTAACTTGGAGATCGAATGACGAGCTTCGTCCGATCTAGATCGGACCGAAGCAAAATCCTTCTTTATTGTATAATAATTCGAGCACTAATGCAGATGCAGAATAATTTATATGACAAACGACATGACTTGTCATGTCTAAGAATAGCATTTAAACTCATTGGGTAAAACCCGTGGGTTTATATCCACTCAAAAATAATTTACGGGTAAAACCCAGTGGGTAATACTCATATGTATAATATTGGGTTTGGGTAATTACACATCCATCTTAAATGGGTAAAACCTATACATATACCCATTACAAAGATGTCTTAGTTTTTGGTCTTAGTTTTTGGTTCTTTAAATTACAAAGATGTCTCTTATTGAATAACAATGATGTTTAATATTTAATTTGTTAATTGTTGTAAACTATCTTCTTACACTATTGTTTATAAAAAAATAGTATAAACTATAAGTACTTATTTTATAGTTGTACTTATTAATATATTACACATCGTGTTATACTTATAAATATATTACAAGTGCTTATTAATACTTAATAAAGTAAGAAATAGGGCTGACATGGTACGGTTACCAAGTTTTTTTTACCATTACCAATTACCAACCAACTATAATCTGTAAACAAAATCCTATTACCATTACCAACCACCAAAGTCAGTATACCGACATGTTGGTACGGTATGGTACGGTACATGTTCATACGGTACGGTTGGGTCTTGTACCAACATTAAATTGGGCCAGTTTTTTTTCATGAAAAATAAGACCTAGCCCAAAGTTTTTGGAGTTCTCCTGCTATGAACTGGTGCATAATTTCAAAATGTAATATGAAATAATCAACAAAGAGTTATAAACCAACTTAACAAGGTTCATACAAATGAATCATACAACCACAAAGTCACAAACACAGCTCAAAACTTCAAAGTGTTCAATAACACATTAACAAATCACAAACATAGTTGAGAACAAGTTGTTGGCCTGCTGCAAGGCTGCAGTGTTGCTAGTCTGCCTAGTCATCCAACCCTCCGTTGTAGACTTGTAGTTCTTGAGTTCTTCTGCCATTAACAAACAAGAAAACACAAAAATGAGAAAGGTATGCAGCATTGCAGCAACCTATAGCATGCAACATTGCAGCATATTCCAAACTTATATTCATCAATTCGTCAAAAATCAGTTTCCCTTCAATTTATCAATTGCATTATATTCCAAAGTTATATTCATCAATTCATCAACGCTGCACTAGTAAATGAAAATAAGTTTCTCTTCAATTCATCAAATATAATATCTGCGATAAATGTTGACAGTAGACTTGGTCATTCTAGGTGGACTTATTCAGTGTAGTTTCTAGATGTATTATCTACCCCATCAAATTCGTCTTTGGATTCTTCATACATAAACTACAAGAAGAGGTTCTGATCAAAATCTAAATTTATGCTTACCACAAAAAATCTTAGCAGCAGAGATTCTAGTGGAAAGTACATTCTTCCTCTCTGTCTCTGTCTTCAAATGGACCTCCGGCGTCAGATGAATCCTCAGTCGCAGAGCTGAACAGTGGTGGAGGAGGAGGAGGTCGGAGAGCTGTTGAGGAGGGGAGATCACGTCGAGGGGAGGAGCGGCAGCTTCACTGCTTCAGGGACTGAGAGAGACAGCGAGAGCTCGAGAGGTTGAGAAAATGAGAAATGAGGCAGTCAGGCAGCGCATTAGGTTAGTATAGGATAGACGGCTAGGATTAAAAGATCTTTAATCAACGGCTAGGATTAAAAGATTTAATATAATTTTAATTATATATATATATATATAAATAACAGTCGGTACGGTAATTACCACGGTAATTAAAATCTGTTACCGTACCGTCAGAATGAAGTTGGTACGGTTACCGTATCGTAGAAGTCGGTAACCGACTATGTCAGTTACCAACTTTATTGGCTCGGTTGGTTTTACGGTAATCGCGGTAAATTACCATACCATGCCAGCCCTAGTAGGGAACACTACAATTATGAAACTCTTTTTTTATCTTACAAATTTATATTCAACTTTTTTATCCGAAATTAGGCCCGTCCCAACCGGGATAGGGCCCGAGTGGGAAGAAAACTAAAAAACGCAAATCTTGTCCCACCTCTTCCTATTTTCAATGTCTGGGACAAGACGTTGGATTAGCTCTATCCCGTATCATGCCCATCCTAACAAGAATTCATGATCATTTACCGTTGGATCTAAATCTTAAAGTGGAGAAAATTACTTTAAGTAAGGCTGTTTTATTTTCTACTCTTAGATTTAGATCCAACGGTGACTGACCATGAATTTTTGTCAGTCACTAACCAAATAAACACCACTGATAGATTCATACCCTAACTTGGCAAAGGAAACAAACATGGGAAGCCTCTGATGATGCCTTATGTTATTCAATTTTACCGTGATTTTCCATTCGTTATTGGAAAAAAACTTCCGTCCGATCTAGATCGGACGAAGTTTTCCGTTCGATCTCCAAGTTAGGCTAAATGTACAGTATCAATCGTAATCTTAACCATTCAATGGTTGAATTAACCAATGACGATCATCTATACAAAAAATCAATGTAAAATAAGATTGTTTGCTTGCCTGAATACATCAAACCAAATGGACAGTTCCTAAGCTTTTATGATAATCCATTCATTTTGTTCGATGCATTCAGGCAAGCAAACTATATATTTTTTAAAATTGATTTTTTATATAGATGATCTTCATTGGTTAATTCAACTATTGAACGGTTAAAATTACGATTGATATTGTACACATGGACTAACTTGGAGATCAAATGGCGAGCTTCGTCCGATCTAGATCGGACCGAAGCAAAATCCTTTGTTATTGTATAATAATTCGAGCACTAATGCAGATGCAGAATAATTTATATGACAAACGACACGACTTGTCATGTCTAAGGATAACATTTAAACTCATTGGGTAAAACCCGTGGGTTTATATCCACCCAAAAATAATTTACGGGTAAAACCCGGTGGGTAATACTCGTATGTATAATATTGGGTTTGGGTAATTGCACACCCATCTTAAATGGGTAAAACTCATACATATACCCATTACCCATAAAACGCATACATATACCTGCTACATAAACACTCCATCATTAGTTGTGTCGTTATCTACTATTAACGTCGATAAATTATGATGAATATTTCAGCTACATAAACACTTCATCAACACCTTATGAAGTGCATCTGCATCATGTGGACACGGAACATATACAAACCTATAGAATAATAAATTATATCAGACTTTGTAAAAAACAACATTTATATAACAACAAATACAATGTTTATTAGAATACTACTCTCTTAACATATACTTGTTTCAAACATGAACTCAGAAAGAACACATCTTATGCAGCATCAGAATCTAAAGAGATACACATACATAAAATTTCAAGTACAAGTAAATAAGACATACCTTAAAAGTCGACTCTGCAAGTTCCAAGAATTATCAATAAAATGTGATGTAATGGCCATAAATCCCTTATTTTGGTTACTTGTAGTCCACATGTTTGTAGTAATCGCAATCCTACTTGTGTTCATTTGTATAAGCTTCAATTTCTCGAATTCATAAATCTTCAAAATCTCCTTTTTAATTGTGTTTCTACATGGGACCTGGAATGAAGGTTGCAATGCACTAGAATATCTCTTGAAACCAAGATGCTCAACTATCGACAGTGGATACTCATGCATGATAATCATATTTGCAAGCTCAGTCTTTGCATTGGTCTCGTGAGTCTTGTCAAACTATCTCATTCTTACTGTCCCTTGACTCCCCTCACTCCTTGTTGATTGAGATCGTAACCCTTTACATGATTTAACATGTGTATTCAAGGAATTAGTTCTATTTGAAGTCTTAACGCTTAGGATCTTACTACAATGCTTGCAAACTGCTTTATCTTCCCCTCTGAACACTGTAACTTTAAAATTGTCCCGTACTAGTGTTTTTCTCTTTCTTGCATGTGGAATAGATTCATCATTCATGATTTCATTATCAACAGAGACTGCAGAGCTATATGGTTCCATACTGCAAACAAAATAAGATAGAGACATATGTTCAATCAAGTTCAGAGAACTAAGGATGAGAATCATCATTTAGCTTATGCATATGTTGTCGAAAACCTTTCAACAGAATATGTTAAAGTTGGGACACAAAGAACAAAGATTTCGAAAGTAGCAAAGACAAAATTTTCCAAAGCAACAACATTTAGATGTAGTTAAGAAACTTAGACTTGCAACCACAATAGATTGCGTAAATGATTGAGATAGAAGGTAGTTTAATAGTTCACCAGAATATTGATGTAATTCTACAATCATCACATAGCTTATATATTCAAACATTTCGGGTTTCAGCTCCTTAAGCTACTCCATCATGTAAGCTTCATTGTTCCTCATTTTCAAAATGTTCAGGGTAATTCAGTAACTAACCAGACCTATACTTTCATTTCATAACTACTTGGAGTTAAAGCTCTGTACCTAAGTTCTACACTAGAGCATTTCATAACTGCAAACCAATTCAGATTAATAACACTACAGAGATGCATAAGGATCCAAACCAAGCAACTCAAATCAAACAGACACAATAGCAGAGCACACGAAATCATAATTCAAAAGCAAAACCATCGATTGGGTGCAAAAAATGTGGGTTTTTACAATCTGGCTCAAGAAACACGAAAGCTTCAATCTTTACTAGAATCCCCAATATTTATTGACCACATTTTGTTCTGGGTAACCAAGGAGAAAAAGAGAGGAGTAGCTTACATGTTTAAAACCCAAGAATCTGAACAACCCCAACAGAGAGTAAGAGATAATGATACCTTAGAGGAATGAGGAATCTCACATGAAATTGAAGCATTACAACAAGAAATTTCTGACGAGGAGCCGACAATCGTACTTGGGTATGAGATTAAACTTTGATCGGAGACTCGGAGAAACATGGATCGGAGACTGGAGACTTGAGGAGTTTGGGTTCCCATTAAGAAATGCGCATGCGCATGAGATCTGGCTGAAGATATATTTTGGATGTGGGTGTTATGTTGATACCCATCCTTAGTCATGTCCGTTAAACTCGAATATACAAACGTTGATGTCTTGTTGACTAAAAATTCTGTTTTGAAATTAAATTGATTGTGCATTCTTGTGAAGAAAAAAATGAGCCAATTTAATAGTTTGCATGCACTTCTTTGCATATTAAAAAAACTAGATAATGAGAGCATAGGAGAAAAGTGCATCCCTGTCCGGCGATGTGCCCTCTCGCTATCATCGGACAGGCCTTGTCGGCCCCTTGTGGGTTCAGAATAAGCCAGATTCTCCTATCGAGATCTTTGATCGAATTGGGGAGTTATTGGCGGCGGTTTGCTCGAAGAAGAAGAAGAAGAAGAAGAAGAAGAAGGGCGGAGACACGGTTGTCTTTGGGCATTATTCTTCTAATTGTTGTCCTGACCGACATAAGGGAGGGAATGCATGGCTGCGATGTTTGATGGGATGTGGAGCGATGGTGGCGGCCCGGATAAACTTCAATCAGATTATTCTGATTTGGTCTCTATCTTCCAGATTTGGCCTGGAGGTGAGGTTGCCGAGCAAGGGCTGTAGTCATCCATGGACCAAGGGGGCGGCAGTCATGGTGGGAAGGGCGGTTTGTTGACGCAGGCAAGGCGACGCGGGTGGTGAGCTTTCGGCAGCGACCGACGTTGGGAACGACCAGGTCAGCGGACACATTGTTTGCTTCCTGATTCTTCTGTGGAGGCTAGAGCTTGGGCTCAGTTATTGGCCCGGGCTGGTTTGTATTTAACTTTTAGTTATTTTAGTTTTCTAGCTATAAGTTATTTTATGCTTGCAATAAGTCTGATCTTTATTCAGTCCGGAGATATGGGCTTTGTCTTAGGGTGCGTATCTTACATGTCATGTATGTTTTAGGTGGATGTCGAGTTTCTTGCTTTGTTAAATGGTCGTAGTCTTCTAGCGGTATGATAAAACTTAGGGTCACTGGTATTATCTTCCAGTGACAACATAGTAGGAAAATTGATAGACAAAGTAACTTATGACTCTGCATGAGCATTGTCTATTTGGTATGTCGTCAAAAATGTAAAGTAAATGAAGTAGCTAATGATGCACTATTTGCTAAAAATTATGCTTGTTAGAATGCATAAGATTGAGAACTTCTGATATCATTTCGAGATATTTAGAAAATATGAGGTTAAGGCTTTATATCCACCTTTTTATTATGTGATTTAGTTATTAATAAAGGCATGAGGGCGACAGTTAGACCCTATTCAAAAAATTGAGCCAATTTTACTATTATGAAAATATAAGGACTTTTCAATAATTTTATTAATCAAGACTTAAGGATGTGGCAGAGGCCATTTCAAAATAAAAATACAAGGACTTAACACAATATACTTGCGAAAGGAGTTTTGACATTGTTGATACCAGGTAAGTTATTGTTGAGCGAGAATGAGACGAGATAGTATGACAATAAAATCAAACATACCTCGTATTCAAACGTGACAGTTCAATCTACTTTTTAGGGTCAATGAATCAAATATTGTGCGTATTATGAACATCTATGATTCTCTGTATTGTACCTAATGGTCTAAAAGACGTTAGGCGGAAGGCGGGCGGTGACCCACAGCCTAGTGACTTGACAGCCTAGGCGGCGCCTAGGTAATTTTTTCATATTTAAATTAATAAATATAATAATTAAAATGAGTTATAATGAATATTTACTAAATTTTTAACAGCGACTCATTTAAGCATCACTTGATCATGGGCTTTGAAAAATTGCAACTAATATCAGTGGCCCAATCCATCAAATATAACTTAATATTCATTATTTATTAATTTTGGTCTCTTTTTTTCTTTTTCAGATTTGTTCTCTAGCTTATTTAACAATATTTGTTCTCTCTCTCTCCTACCCTAACTCACGCCGCTCTCTCCTCTCCTATCTCTTCCTTCACTCTCTCATTTGAAACCAAAAAGACAATTATGACTTATGAGAACCTTAAAATTGTTTGAGTGGGTTAGAGCGATACCATTGTTCATCAGCGATCTGAACATATATCCGATTCAGGTACTGAATCCACTTTGTCAGATGTCTAAGAGAAGCATGGATGGGACGCACGTTTAGGTTTTTAACGAGGATTTTTTTTCTCACCCACCGCCTCGGACGCCTCTCCTCTGCCTTGTCCGTCTTGACAGCGCCTTGATCGCCTAGGCTGTCCCCAGGCGTTCCTCCGCCTAACTGAAACGATTTTGTGAAAAGCGGGACGGCGCCTTTTAGAACATTGATTCCTTTATATTTTTCAACAAAATTCAGTTTTTAATCAATCAAATCAAATTCTTTGGTTTTTCCAATAAAGGAAACAAACATATATAAATATACTCTTACAATTCCATCATATATATATATATATATATATATATTAAAAAAAAATCATTAACCTACCCTTTTATATACGTTAATCAAGTTTCAACGTATGACATTAACATTTTCAGTTATAACTTTACCAACTAGAGCTCAACGACTGTTTGTCGACAAATTTATTACACTGCCAAAATGACAATAACTATGCTATTATACTAGTCAAAGTAGTCATCGACTATGTTTTCGACAAATTAATACATATGAGAACACATGGATTTGCATATTTGAGTTAGGAGCATCATTATACTGTAAGTATTGTTTCAGAGAAAAAAGTGTGTGGAATATAACTCTGTTAACATCAAGATGAGTCAGAACAAGATTTTGCACATCCGAAAAGAAAACAAAGGAATTGAAAAGAAAAGGTGGTTGACATCCACAGTAGGCCTACTAGTCCTCTGGTAGCCTATACAACTAAGGCAATGGCGGCGAGTGGCATTCGATTTACCCAAGTAGCTCTCTGCAAAACCACATCTCCAAGATTAGCTTATCCTCCTTCAGCCCTTTGTGTTCATAATTTCATATTCTCATCTCAAAATCGTCCTTAATCCCAATAAGATCCACGTCTTTACTCGAAAATAACATAAATTAGACTATCATAATCGACACATGTTTTGTGACAAAAATGCTTCAATCCAATCCAATCCAATCCAAGGATGAGGAGCTATGGCAGGTGAGGATAGGACAAATCATGGGGCACCTTTGTTTGTGTCACCCCATATAAATATATTTCAACCTTTCAGACGTATTTAGATTTTTAATTGAAAATCGAGCCTCATTGTCTTAACTTAAAAAGATGGGTATGTACAAATAATACATTAATTTTTCTTTATTTATAAGATGTTTAAACTCTGTTAAATAATAAATTAGTACATGAACTAACAAGTTAGACCTAACTTTTATACATGCAGTTATAACATACATAGTTAAAAGCTAATTTTTTTTGAGATTTTCTTTCTTTCTTTAAAAATGATATTTTTTCTTCTAGACGTCAAATCTACACATTTATTTTCTTTCTTTTAAAGAGAATTTTTTTATAATTAAGGTGTTATCGATCAAATAGGTTAATCGATTTGACACCTAGCAAAAAAATTATTTTGGTTACAATTTAACCTCTGGTTTGTGGATTGCTACTTGCTGGTATATGAGGGAGAAAAAATTCTGGATAGTTGCTTGCTGATAAGAGAGCAAAAGATGTTAATTAAAGAATTGGTAAGAAAGAGAGATCTCAAACGCATTCACTACCTATTGATGAAGTCATGGTTTCGAGTCATCATGAAGGTATGAGTGAAATCTTTTGATATTCTTTAAAAGAAAGAAAAAAAAAGAGATCATAGGACAAAAGAACAATAACTTTTAACGGTATTATAACGACATGTACACAAATTAAGCTTTAACTTGTTAGTTCATGTATTAATGTGTTATTTAACAAAGTTCAGACAACTTAATTATGAGTGGAGCAAAGTTGATATACTATTTGTATAATTTTTTCTATTAACAAACTAGAGTTTTGCTGGTCAAAAATTCTTAGATTCTAGAATTATTATTATTTTTGTGCAGATGCTAAATTTCTATGTCAAGAATCGCCAACATATCATTCAGTCCTTGACTTCAGTATGAGCTGTCCCTCAACAAGTATTGCTCGCAGGCAAATAAACCTTAGCTATGAGCGTTCTCGCGGTTGATAAGTTATTGAGGTTTAAGGGCTGGTTTGGAATCGTTGCAGTTTTTTTTAAAAAAATTGTTATAATCAGCTGTAAATTGTACTTTTAAATCTGTTCTCAAGATATAAAAGATAATTTTTGTTTTTTATAAACAGCTGTTTTTAAATATAACTTGAATACTGCTTCTAAAATATGTTTCCACTAACTTGCAATTTTTTTTAAAAAAATTGATTTTATTTGATTTACCACATTAAAACTTAAAAATTCAAATAAAAACTGATTTATTTATTTTTAAAATGAAGCTGTACCAAACTAAGCCTAAAGTTTCACACTCCTAGCTAATTTGTCAAAATGCTCTTGGAATATCATTATCTTTTTCAGGTTTACAATGTCCTTGCCACTCCCCCAAACGGGATACCAAACAGAGGTCTCCAGATGAAAATGCACAATCGGGCAAACGCCGCTATTAGCAGAAAACAAAAGGGCCTCAAATGAAGGGAGCATTCATTGACCTAATAACGTTTTCCTTCACATTGGCAACCTACATGTCCCACACTTTGGAAGGTCAGTACTTGAAGCCTAAACGTCCTCAGATGAAAGATACATATGTGAATAAGGATGGCAATTGTATCCATTGGGTAATACCCACGGGTATTATACCCACCCACTAGAAAAATGGTTAATGTCCATTGGATAAATATCCATCTTTTTGTTTTGTGGATATTTCATACCCATACCCAACTGGGTAATGGTTAACCATTTATCCGTTTGACTTTTTATTTCTTGCTTTAATTTTCTTTGACTCCACAAATATATATATATATATATATATATATATATATATATATATATATTTGAAGATGAAGATCTGCACATTTGAAGAAGATCTGGATATCAATGAAGATATGTGAATGAATTTTCTCTTCAATTTCTTTAATTTTTTTTCTGTGATCTACAACTCATGATCAAGACTTGGGGTTGATAAAATGATGATTAATCTAGATCAGTGAATAGAGACGCGAATTGTGGTGTTGAGAAGAGAATTAAATTTGAGAAGAAGATTTGGGGTTGATAATTCAAATTGGGATAATGAAGACTGAGAATCAGGGAAACTCACTGGCCTTGATTTATTATTTCATCCTTTTTTTTAAATTCAAAATTATTCTAATTGATATTTAAGAAAATAAAGAATAAATATGTTTAAAAGCATAAAGTTTAATCAGTTTTGATAAAGAAAAAAAACGACATTTATAAAGTCATATATGGGTAAATGGTTAACCATGAAAATACCCATACCCATGTGGGTATCAATTATCCATTACCCATTTCTCCATGGATAATATGATGCTACCCATTACCCATAATTTATGTCCATTAGGATAAATATCCATGGTTAACCATATCCATGGTTTTTCATGCCATCCCTATATGTGAACGGCTGCACGAGTACAACTTCAGACGAGTCGTGCATTAAAGCAAATTAGATGAAGGTAATCTAACAGAGTTTGTGAACCCGCACCAGAGCCCAGCGCTTGTGGCTCTACCAGGTTCAGATAGCCTGTCAAAAATAACACCGTCGGTAATATTTCACAAAGGTAATCACCAAATACAGCTAAACCTTTCTCCTTGGAATACACCCGAAAACGAGTTTAACAAATCTATATTCACTCGACAAGGCAAATCAAATCCTGACTCTAGAAAAAATACTCATACAGACTACGACTCGTAATAAAAAGATTGGACTCGATGCTGCATTTGAGAAACCGCCCTCTCACTAGGACATGCATTTAGGGGGCCCTGTATATGCAACAAGCCACTACCGACACTTCCATAGTACTTCACGTTAGGAATTAGGATGCAGTGATAATCATCCCTGCCTACCCATCGACATGCCATCATCAAACTGACCCATCTCTTCTTATTTGGTCACTCGTATTAGAGTAAACAGACCGACCCACCTGGCACCTCTTGACCACAATGGACACCAGACCAAACTGAAACCAGACACACGACATGCCCCGACCACCCCGACTCGACCTGAACTTGACCCCAACTTAACCCATACTAGGAAACTTCTCCCCCTATCCAATTGAAAGTTTCCTGCATGTATGCAAATAAACAACGTGAATAAAACGAAACCAATTACTTGCCAAACCACCACAATTCAAATCGGCTGCTTACCTTCAGCTAAAATTGAATCCACCATTTGGAACTTGAGGCCCATTGCCTCCAACAAAGTTGAAGCCAGGCTGAGCACCATCTCCAGCTGGTAATGTCTCATCTTCATCCTCCAACCAATATGTCTCAAGAATTTTAACAGCCTTCTCATAGATCTCGTTGTTATCATGAGTCTGCAGATTTTCAATCTTTTCCAGACCTTCAGCCTCATCAATCAACTGTGCATACAGGTTGGTTCCACTGTTACTTGTATTCTTTTCAGCTTCACCCACCTTCAAAATGTTATCCAAACCTTCTAAGCAGACAGTCACTATCCTTGGATCAGGGCACACAAGAAGATCACTTAACGGTTTTATACAGCCTTCAGTCACCATGACCCTGAGACAACAAGAGTGAAATCAATAAGTTACTACCACTAGGAACTGAAAGTGTCAGCAAAAGTACAAAAACAAAAAGATGTGAATGACTCACTTGATTTGCTCATGAGTGCCACCAGAAGTAGCATTTGAAATTGCCCAAGCAGCCTCTTTCTTGATCTCAAACTCAGCAGTTTGGAGCAAATTGACAAGAGGGCCAATCAAACCAGCTTCAATTACGTACTGCAACAATTTAAAAAGTAGTCAGACAGCTACAAATGGTAAACTCTAGTTAAAATAAACATTCTTGGACACATTCACCAAGTTTACGTGCAGCCATCTACTCAGCATTCAGAGCACTAAACAATATCCCCATTAAATATGATAAGATAAATAAGATAAGATATCTATAATGTGAGCTTGGGTACTTAGAACACTTAGCACCCCGAAAAATCATTAGTAAACTACATTTTAGTTACTGACCATATTTCAATTGACAAATACATCCTTTGCATAATATGTTACACATTTAAGGACAAAAATTAACAAATTAGGACAAACTAATATAACCATGCCATCTGTCATTGAGTAACTTACCAAATTACCCATAATTACATATTTTTGTGGACAAGAAATGTGCTACTGCCTGTGTGTTGGCAGTTTTTTCAAGATGTACAAAAATAGTTGCTAATGTCGACCAAATCTTGTCGTCTCCCGTATTATACTTGAAGCTGTTACTATCTCCCAGAAATACATCATGATGCTACTGTCCCAGATCATACATAAGGCAGCTACTGCCCCACGTATTTATACATGAAGCTGCTACTGTACATACATGAAGCTGCTACCGTCTCCGATTCAAATTTCACTGCTACTAAAGGCACAGTAACAAGATTTTTACACCTTCAAAACCTCATTTGCAGCAGTAGCAGCAAAACCAGACGATCGGTAGCAACTATAGTAGTAAGACTTGACCTTTGTCGGAGCATAGTAGCAGCAAGGCTTGACAATCTACAACAAACAGTAGTAGCAAACCTTGAATATGAATATGAAGACCTGATCACAACACCTTGCCAAAACCTGATCTAAGAGCTCACCGTTGTACGAGATACGGCATCAGATGCTGAATGTAGTGTGCTTCGGGTGTTGACGCCGTCGTCGAGCCTTTTTTACTAGCATCAGAGTCCAAAATTGATCGAATTTGGACGTCGGAGTACAGAGGCCATGCGATATGGTCGTCATCAAAGCATCATTACCGAAACATTGTCATCATCGAAGAATCGTTGCAACAGCGGCAGATGTCTTCATCCAGGCAGTAGTGTTGTTGACGCATCGAAGCGATATCATAATCGAGGTAGTAGCGTCGTCGAACACTCAAAAACAGACCATTGGATCATCAAACCTCGTCACCGTATTTGTAGATCGGAGAGAGAGAAAGAGAGAGAGAGAGAGAGAGAGAGAGAGAATGGATCTGAAAAAGAATAGATCTGAAAAAGACGGTAGGAGAGAGGAGGCTTAGGGAAGATAAGGCATTATAGTCGAATAATAATGAAATTTAGATCAAGCGCGATGCAATAAGTTTTGGGCTTGGGCTCATGGAGCAATTTGTATAACAAATTATGAAGGTGGGGTTTTTGTGTATGAAAATTTGGTTGGTTTCTTAGATGTAATTCTTCCAAAAATCACAAGCCCAATAATATAAAAGAGAAGAAAACCCTAGATAAAAAATCATTACCTGTATCTGTTCCTTGTTTCCAGCTGTAATGTTAGACATAGTCCAGCAAGCTTCCTTCTTGATGCTCTTTTTATGACTATGTGTCAAGAGGCTTAGAAGGCATGGAAGTGCACCATGGGTGATTATACACTGAAAAAAGGGATTACTCATCAAAAACATATAATAAAGTAGCAGAAGATTGAGGACAAATAAATCGCATTAGGGTTTAGGGTTTATAGATGAATTTCATACAGCAAGAGACCTGTTTTCCAATTATCTAGTTTATAGATGGATTGAAAGTTTAGTTCAAAGCCAGTTGTGCACCACACGGTCCAACAGTTTCCATATTATTGATTTCTTATCTATACCAAATTAACAAGACAATACTTCTCATTATCACTTAAAAGAGTTTAAAGAATTAGGTACCTTTGACTTTAATCGTCACTACATGATTCTAAATACAAGTTGACAAGTATAGCAGAAGAACACTAAATAAAAATCAAGATCATATTACCTGAGTCTGAAGGTCATCTCCTGTCACAATATTACCAACAGTGCGAAGTGCAGGTATCAGAACCGCAGGGGATGGATGTCTACAGCAATAATCAAAAGAGAAACAAATTAAACAACTAAAATAATATAACAGACATAATTGCATGTAGATCAGTAACATTCAACACTCACAAGAGAAGCTGCACAAGTCGCGGGCATACACCTGCCTCAATCACAGCTTGAATTTTGTCATTTGTACCATCAGAGAGATATGAGAGTGCCCAACAAGCATCTGTCAAGACTTCTTCATCATTGGAATGAACTAAACGCTCAAGAGCCGGAAGAGCTGGCTTCACCTGATAGTCAAATTCTTAAGAATAAAAGAAAAAAGAGATAATCAATCAAGTTCCCTTCGACCCAGAAAAGTGGACATTTAAAGAAACAAACCTGAACAAACTGAGGCTGTGGCTTGCCCCTGCAAAAGTTGGACAGTGTCCAGGTGGCATTTCTTAGCATTGAAAGCTTTGCATGCTCCTTCAACTGAGCCAGCAACGGCATCAGGGCTCCACTGGTGAGGACTAGGTCCCGACATCTAGGAGAATCACCAGCAACATTTCCCAACGCCCAAACAGCCTACAAATTTCAGAACACAATTTCAAATTCAGCAAAGCAAATTCAATCTGTTTGGAATCTAATAAGAAAGAACAGTAAACTGAAAGCCTCAAAATGAAAATAAAAATATCAAGACATACCTGCTCCCTAACATCATCACTCGGAGAAGCAAGAAGCTTCACGAATATTGGGACTGCCCCATGTTCAATCACCACCGTAGTGTTGTCTGATGTTCCTGATGCTATGTTTGTAAGAGCCCAGGCGGCCTCAAACTGTACATAACCCAACAAATAAGTAACAAAAACACAATCACAAAACCAAGTGTTGGAGGCATCTCCAAGCACAAAAAAACCAAAACAATAACACAGCACAGAACAAATCCAAACCTGAAGTTGCGGATAATCCTCCCTGACTAGGAACTCAACAAATCGCGGAACAACGCCGGCCTGAATAACCTCCTCAATCGGAGGGCTTCTTTCTACAAAATCCAATCATCAACAGTTCAGTAAGCAATTCAAAACACAATTCAACAACGAAAACAACAATCTAATCAGACCGAAAAGCACATGCGCAATCTTCAACAACCCCTAAAAACTCAAATACCCCCAATCAAGTAACATACCTATAGAAAGTAGCTTGCGAAACTGCGTGGTAGCCTCCAGCTGCAGAGCACTCTCGGTTGACCAAACTCCGGCAACCATCGACGGTAGAGTCTCCAACTGCAACCACATCCAAACCAGTACAAGATTTCAATAATTTCCTTCAAACAAAAATAAAATAAAAACTAAGAAAAGAAATCCACAACCCTAACCCTATGGCTCTAATCACTAAATCAAACCCTAGCAGTCACAAAATCGGATTCAATCAAATCCAAAAATCAAAGAGATCAAGCCGAATCGAGATCGGTACCCGCTTCTCGGGATTCGCCGACTGAACAGAGGCCGGGAATTGATGAGCCTGAAGACCTTCACGGCGCTTCTTCAACAAGCTCTCCTCCCGCTTGCTCTTCCGGATCTCGACCATGTTGTCCTCTCTCCGGCGACGGCCCTCTTCGGCGTCCACCGCCACCTTGTACCTGTTGCGGCGGACCTCGGTTCTGGCGTTCGCCCTGAGCGACATGTCGTATTCTTGCTTTTCTGAAGGTGATCGGTGAGATTTTGCAGTGACTGGAATGAATAGGAGGGACTGAGAGGAGACGGTTTGGATCTTTTTCTCCGTTTTCTGGGGGGAGGTTTTATAATAACCGCTGGGTTACCTATGGACTATGGTCTCCGTTTTTTTTTCAAATCACAATGGAAAGAATTTAAGAATAATACGCTGACTTAAGTTCATGCAAACATCTATATTCGATCTAAAAATTATACACACCGTTATTCACGAGGCCATGTTTTAGAGGTAACATGGTCCGTACTATTATAGCAACCTCCTATGTTTCTAGATATTTTTTTTAATATATCACTCAGAAACAAAGTCATTTGGGCTCCTACCTTTGCTATAAAGAGCAGCAACACATATCCCCGTCTACAGAGATCTCATATTCTACCGGTGCAAGACTGCATATCTTAAATGTTATAGAACTAGGAAATACCATTCAAAGTTGAAATTTTAGATTCTTCATACCATTCAAGACTTCATCCTCATCATCGAATAGCTCTTAATCACTATCAATGAACCCATCATAGTTGGGATCATCAGAATCTGTTGTATCAGAGCTCCATTCATCTCCTTCATGTGCAACATATGAGCATTCCCCATTTCCCCTGGTTTCATATCTCCTAAAGATAACGACAACAACCATATATGAAGACAATATCAGATCAAATCTATACAAAATGGAGATTTATTGTTACACAGACCTCGGAATACAGGTGGATCTCCACCCAACCTGAAATACCTCAAGTGATTTTCCGTCACTTTTAACCTCATTAAGCTGTAGGAACCAATAAAGTGAACTTTCTTCTTCTAATAATCTCTTGCCATACACTTGATACAAGCTCTCATATTTGTGCCCGCTGTAGGGATAAATGTGAGAAATATGTTTGACTTTTGGGACCTCACCTTTATGTAGTAGTATGGATTTGTTTTAAATCTCAAGTCTATCCTTGATGTATATGCACAATAACATTCAGGTTTGTAATACAATATCTATTTTACCTTTGATAATTTGCACAATGACAAACGGGCGAACAAGCTGTTTAAGGGCCTGTTTGGTAGGATTTTGTACTGTTGTGCTTTAAAGCAATGCACGAGAACGTGTTTGGTAAAGATAGAAAAGTCATGCTTCGTTTTTAAGCGAGGCCCTTTTCTCTCGATAAGCCAAAGCAACCTGATCTCTGCTTTCAGAAGCTAAAAGATGGGCTCCTGATCTCCGCGCGCTACACTGTAGAGAATTTTAATGAACTTTACAAAATACCATTGGTACCCTCATTCAATCTAAATAATTACATGATCGACCAGTCTTATCTTCCTCAACGTTGCCCTCCACTCCTCCCTCTCTCAACGATGTTCCTCGTTCGTTGGAAGAAATGAAACGCCGGAGCACCATCGTCAACCCAAGGCTCATTGCTGCAATGACCAAACCGATGGTTGTTCTACAGTAGAGTTCCACACATTCGTTTTTCAAGGTTTCATTCTTTAACTCTTTCTTATCAATGTTATCTTGATTACAAGGTGGTTCGGGGAGAATTCCTTCAGTTTGAACTTGGATTTGTGTTTTTTCATTGAAAACCGGGTCTTGGAGAACGAATGAGAAGATATCCCTTTCGATTTAGCAAATGAGGAAGTTAAAGAGATTCTGCTACCGCCTGAGTTCCTTGTTGATTTCAACATTGAAGATGACAAGATTTGTTTTTTATGTTTATTCATCATTATTCCTACTGTTGCATATCATCACCTGTTTCAATGGTGGATACTTCCATTGATCAGTTCCATGAACTTTGTTTTCTTTTACATTCAGTGTTTTACATTCGTTTCCTATTGCATATCATCACATGTTTTCTTTCTTGTTTCCATAAACTTCCATTGGATCATTGGTTTTTAGTACATATGTTTGTGTTATTGTGTTATTGGTAAATGACTTGATGACTAATTGTGTTATTGAATTACTACCAAGTTTTGCAGTCCCTGTAACAACCTGCAATTCTGTATGTAGAGATTACATAGTCCATTGTTCCTGTCTGTTATTTTGAATGAGACCAATACGAAGTGTTAGTACAAAATGTGTGTGTAATGAGGTTCTACTGAGGTTCTATTTCAATCTTGCATCAGACTTTGGATTTTTATACCATTGAATGGTTTTATAGCTACAAGAAGTCAATATCTTGAAAGTGATTTTATTATGTCTTTTGATGATAACTTTTATTATTTATAGGATTGTATTGGTGCTATTGATGGAGTGTATGTTCCCGCTTCAATATCTCCAACATCAAGTGTCATTTATCGGTAGAAAAGGAACTCCAACCCAAAATGTTATGACGAAATGCAACTTTGATATGAAATTTATTTATAGACATAAGAATTTAAGAGTAATTATGTTATAATACATTACCAAATAAATAAAGCAAAAATATATTGTAAAGCTAAACTGGTAATTTACAAACTCGAAACACTTTTAAAAGCTAGTTTACCAAACAGTTTGTCTCTGGTTCTACTAGTCACAACACTTATAAAAAGTCAGTTTACCAAACACTCAGTAGGTTTGCTTGTCAGCTGCTTATTCTCAGAATAAGCCACAGCCAGCTTATTTTTGAAGTCACAGCTGTACCAAACAGGCCCTAACAAGGTGTATGGTGGTTGGGTCGGGCCTCATATTTAGTGTACCAAAATTAATAATTTAAAACATGATGTACTTAATTACATAGCCATCCAAAGTTGGTGTACTGTTTCTAAATTTTTTCCTGAATTTTATTATATTTCTCATTGGGAAAGGAAAATTAAAGAGCCAATTACATAGAAATTTTCTTTGAGACATTTTATCCCATAGAGGTGCATACAAACATTTTTGTTCACATAAGTCAACTCAAGCTTAAATATAGTTGTATACTAGATATTAAAATTTAACATAATTACAGATTGTCATCCAAACCAAAAATTAGAATTTCTTCATAATATTTACAAAAGTGTCACTACTACAAAAGTTAACAACCACTATCCACTAAAAAAGTCTCCGGTCGACCTCTAGCATTTCGGCCGATCTCCGATGAGGTGTTCGATTTGACTCCGATGAATTTTCCGATGGACTTCTTGTGAAGATTTTTTCGACAGCAAAATCTACTACAATTGATAACAAAAGATACCGCTGTAAGCAAAGAAAGCTACTACCATTGACAATAAAAAATACTATTGTCAACAAAAGATACTACCCCGACAAATGAAGATACTATATTAAGCACTAAAAGCTACTACCACCGGTTACAAAAGATACTATCACAAACCACAAAAGCTACTTCTATCACCAACGAAAGATACTACTGTAAAAACTATTGTAACCAATACTCAAACATATAATCTCTAAAAACAAAAACTACTACTGCCAATAACAATAGCTTCTATCACTATGTTGAAAAGCTACTATCGCCGTTGAGAAAAACTACTACCGTCGTTGAGAAAAGCTACTGCTGTCAATTATAAAAGTTACTACCATAAAAAAACTAAAGCTACTACCGCCAAAACCTACTAACATATAATGGTAAAAAACACTATAACAGTTGTAGAAAGCTACTACATGTAATCGAAAAGAGCAAACAAAGACAATAACCAAAAAAGGGCAATTACATAGACAGTCGACAAAGAATTCTCAGTGTCATAGTTGGAGATAGACAACAATTCAAACCGACCACATATACATCAAGACTTTAATCAACACTCAGTAAACAAAATTGGAGATAGAAAGAAAAATACAAGAGACAAAAACCTAATATCATACCTTTGAAAACATTTGTCCTCCTTAAATGAAGAACATCAATGACCTGTTTCAAAACAAAATAACAAAAATCAAACTCGCACCTAATCTACAATGATATCACTAAATAATTTTCAACATTTAAGTTCCCTATATCACATAATTTAGCTCATAAAACCGTCGAATAGTAGCAGAATATATGACAACACGATACTACCACATGCACACAAAGATACTATTACAGTAGCAGAAAGATATTGCGACAATTATGGAAAGTTGTTGTCATTGTAATGTTGTATCATAGATACTACCGCATGCACACAAAGATACTATCACAATAGTAGAAAGATACTGTGACAATTATGGAAAGCTACTTTAACTGTAATGTTATATCATAGTATCAAACTTGTTCTGATTGAAACTAGTTGCATACTAACAAACCTTTATCATATTAAACTCGTATTTTAACAAAGCACGCACCTTAGATTGGTACTTCTTGTCATCGATCTTCATCAATTAGAGCCATCTAAGGCGATGTCTTCAATGTAAAGTCGTTTGAAGCAACGTCTTCCAGAATGCAAAGATCTCGAATCACCGGCGGAAGGCGATCAAAGTCGCCAAAGACGATCCATGAGAATGAGCCGGCGAGCCATCTAGTTTCAAAGATCCCGTCGAGATCAAATCAATAGTAACAGTTGATGGAATTAGATGCAGTAGACGTTGAGATCGAGGTCGGGGCGTATTTAGACTGCTTTAAATGGACAAAATCTTATCCAGACCCGCTCCGGATCCGTGGTTTTTAAACGGGCTTGGATAAAAAATTGACCAGTTGATCCGTTAACTCGTTTACTAAACGGATCGAATCCAGATCTTGGTTGATCTAATCTGTTAAGGGTCCAGATCCGTTTAAAAATAATTAAATAATATTTTATAATTATAATATTTTTAATAAATATTAAATAATATGATAATTATTATTGTTTTCAAAAAAATAATATGATAATTATCTAGATATTCTAAACATTCATATCTAAATTTCGTCTAAAGTATGATTTGATGAAGTTGAAGGTTAATGCCTATGAATCTATGCTAAAAAACATTAGAGATCAAGTATTTTAGGCATATAATTCAACTTTTGATGTAAACATTTATTTTCTTATAAAGTTTCATCAATGTTTTATGATAAAACTATAAAATTATTATTAAAATTTGAAATATTTATTATTATAAACGGATCAGGTATTCGTTAACCCGCCAGATCAAGATTTGGATCGAGCTATTATAGATCGGACGGGTAACGGGTCGAATCCGGATCTAAAGTTTCTATTATGGATCTGGATCTAGATCTAGGTCGATCCAGTCCAGATCTGATCCACTTACAGGTCTAGACGCGTTGTCGTCGTCATAATCGATTGGATCTCTTAGATGCGGTGTCGTCGACGACCAATCCAGAATCCAAAAGTCATTATCGAGAGGACGACATCGTCGGAGAAGTAATCAAGGATGATCAAAAGTCATCATCAAGGCGACGACGGTTTCGTCTTAGCAATGACAGCTTCGTCTTGGTGACAATGTCAGAATCAAAGGTGGAAGAATGGAGAGAGAGAGAGAGAGCGAGAGAGTGAGTGAGTGAGAGATATGTGACCAAAAAAAAGAATGACAGAGACGTGAGATATTTTGAAGCACAAGGGTAAACCAGTCATGAAAAAAATAATGTGAGCATGTAAGGTGGACTTTGATGTATAAAAAATATTATGTGGACTCATGAGGGAGAAAATATTCAAAATAAGACTTTCATAAAAATTAAACTATTTTTGAATTTTTGTAAAGGAAATGGAAAATCAATATTTGTTCTTCCAACTCATTATTGTCTGTCATTCTTTCTAACCGCATGACATCGTCTCGATTCGGGTCGAGTTTTAATATGAAGGCAAAGTTGTTTGATTATTTCGTTTGGATTGTCGTGATTGTTGAATCAGCTAGTTCATCCATAATTGTGGCTATCAGCTAGTGTTAGAGCAGAAAACTTCGAGTTAAGGGTGACTCTCCATCAAATGTAATCAATGGTGGGAGTCGTTCCTAGATCGATCAAGAAACCTCTGACCGGGTGGGGGTGTCTGCAAAAGACCATTTGACGCTCAAGTTAGAGTTTATCAAAGATAAGTTAAGTATCTCCAATCACAATGAGATGTCTTACCTCGAAGTTGTGCAATCTTTATAGTGTCCTACCTCAAGTCAGACATTTATGTTGTATTGACTACCACATTCATGACTTTGCTTAGCGTTCATACTGATGACTGCATATACCACTTGAACGTCAATTGGTTTATTGTTGTATTTAATGATGCCTCGTAACCCCTGTAACCGTTGTATCAAGTACATCTGTTGTAACCGACGACACAAATGCCACATTCAACATTGCTTTCACTGCCATCAATGGATAAATTATTTAGTCGTGGATACTAGTGAGAACTATTTTTAGCTCCCACAATGCCCCTAAATTTTTTCTTTTGATATCTGATTCAAAAGAGAAATTTTCATTTGTAGTCGTTGCCGTTTTTTTATTGTCACTGCGCTCTACACTCATTGCTTTAACCCCGTGCATGCATTGTGTTTCACCCATTCCACTTATACACCGGCAAGGCTGCACCTGCTATGGTTGTTACGATTGCTACATTCGTATCATTTGTTGCATTCGCCGCGCTATAGATGTTAATATGTAAGTGAATGACTCAATATATGTTAATTGAGACTATAAATAGAGCTTCTTCTATCATATCAATAAGAATATCGGACCAAATTCTATTCTCCTACTATACGTTATCAAGCACAAGCTCTAACCTCTAGAGTTTGACCACTCAAAAAAAATCCTAAATCAATCGACGCGCACCCTTGTGTAATGTCGCACGCACCCTTGCGCACCACCATGTGCACCTCTATGCACCCCTGTACACCTCTGTGCACCCCTGCGCTCCCTTGTGCACCTGTTGCGCACCTGACACACCCTTTGCACTCTACCATGGCTGCTGCTAGGTTTTTGATTTTGTGTCAAGTTCTTCAACAAGGTTGTGAAGCTTAATTCAACAGGTATATTTTCTTGAAATCCTACAACTTTTCAACTTCCAATAACCTCAGGGAGGATAAAATCAGTTTCTCCCTTCTTCATCTTTATTATATGTTTGGGACGTTTGAATTTGCAGGTTATTTCAAAAACCCATGTGAGCTGCCTGTGCACGCTGCATGTGCGCTTCCTGTGCACGCTGCATGAGCGCTGCCTGTGCACACTGCTTGAGCACAGCCTCTGAACGCTGTATGTGTGCTTCTTGTGCACACTGCATGAGCGATACGAGAGGCTACACCAATGTCTAGAAGAGAAGGGGAGACATAGCCAGCCTTAGTGGTAGTGCTCCTGACCTAAGCCCTAGATAGAAAACGCGTCAAAACAATTCATTCTAGCTCGAGACAATATAACTGTTATGGATCTCTAGATCACCGGTTTCATTATTGAGCTCATCATTAAGCTTGAATGCATACAAAAACTTCGCAAAGCTATGTGTAATGAATACAATGTCAAAGAATCTCTCCTGTATGGATTAATAGTATTCTTCCATTGTATGCTATGGTTCGATAAGTATGATGTTTATACTACCTTAGTCTATCATGACTTAATAATGTCACTCTAAGTCTCTCTAACGGAGATTAGACGTCTGGAATTGCATTGTTTTTGGCTTAAGTATGCCATGTACATTTGATGTGCACTGGCTGCCGAGGTCCAGCAAGCGCTACTGGTCACCATGTACATCACTGTACATTGGTTGCCGAGCGTTGCTGACGCTGGCTACCAAGTGCCATGCACGTCTGATGTGCACTGGCTGTCGAGGGCCACAGAGCGTTGTGCATGCCTGCGTGCCCAGCTGTCTTCAATGCATTCTGCTAAAACACAGTAAATTTTATATCACTAGAAAGCTAATTGAACTTTGTGACCAACTCCGGAAGAACTAGAACACATACTTTATATCACTGGAAAGATAATTGAGTCTAGTTTCCAACGATTTTTTCAGTTCGTTCATATCCATCCAAACAAGAGAGTTATGACTATTTTAGTGTCAAAAGTCAAGCTGCACTGAAATCACTAGTGATTTGGTATTCTGTGCCTTGTGAAACCTTTGTTCCTAAGATGACTGGATCATCACTAGTCACTCAAACATGGTTGATTGAAGCTTTAGGGAACTATGATCCAAGTCACATATGCTCTCCATGTGTTAACAGACAATCGAACCTTGATATGTTTAAGAACATACACGCTAACGGTATTGTGAGAATGATAGTACTTTTTATGTATACCCTCATAAGTGCTAATAAGAGCATCATGGAGAGAAGCATGAGTAAAAACGAAGACATCTAAGACATGGTCTCACCACAAGGATGGTGACATGATTTGGTATTCTGTGCCTTGTGAAACCTTTGTTCCTAAGACAACTGGATCATCACTAGTCACTCAAACATGGTTGATTGAAGCTTTAGGGAACTATGATCCAAGTCACATATGCTCTCCATGTGTTAACAGACAATCGAACCTTGATATGTTTAAGAACATACACGCTAACGGTATTGTGAGAATGATAGTACTTTTTATGTATACCCTCATAAGTGCTAATAAGAGCATCATGGAGAGAAGCATGAGTAAAAACGAAGACATCTAAGACATGGTCTCACCACAAGGATGGTGACGGCACCATGGTTGTAAATGGCAACCACCGGGAGACATTTGAGGTCCCCTGTGCATGGTTCAGTCAGATTTCACACACTGGTCTTCCTTTAATGCGTCATTGGCTTTGTTCGACGCTAATTGTTTCATTTTGTAAAGCTTGTACATTAGCCAAGGAGTGAGTTCACTGAGTTACCTTGCAGAGTGCACATAACTACCATTAGTATGTGCCCTGCTTCCGAGTGCACACGGTTGTCGAGCACAGTGCACCTAGCTGCCTAGCAGCGTGCACGTGAATGCTAGCACCGTGCACCCAGCTGCTGATGACCTCCTATGCTATGACACAAAAGATAATAGTACATTCTTACAAAAAATCTAAAGCGGGATTTCGTAGACATAGACAACCAACATGCGCACACTATATATGATTTTATAATGTTGGTTGTAACGTTAACACATTGGTTATGTGTTACATCATTGTCCACCATATGCTGCTATGAGCTCTCTAGCTATATCATTGTGGATGCTTATAACTTATTTGGTATCACAAACTCGACTACATAGTCTTGAGGTTAGTTGATGAGCACAAATACTTCCAATAAGGTTATACCTCATGTAGTATATCTAATTCGTTTACGACTTATCATCAATGAATTATTGCACGACAACTTATAAGTGTGTACAAGGATTGACATGGACTTGGTAGGATTGAAAAGGATCTTCAAGCCCTAAGCTCCACAACGTTCTAAATTACATTGCCACAATGATGAGTTCTGTGGGATTAATAACTGTACATCTATTGAGAGCTGTGCACCAACGTGCACATGGCTGCTGACAGTATGTGCCTGACTACCAATAGGTGTGCGCATCTGACGAGTGTCGCGCACTGAGTTGCCTAGCAGTGTGCATGTAGCAGCTAGCACTATGCACTACTAATGACACAAAATGAACATATAGTCGGCTTATATGTTTTAACTCCTTGACAGACAATCTCCTTAACCGCTATGTTGCGGATTGTCACTTAGAGACTATCTTCCCGTCATTAGGGAGATCGAGATACGATAAAATGCAAAAGGGCCAAAGGGCTATAAGAGGGTCAAAGGGTCATGAAAAAGGCCAAACTTAGCCCTATAGCTAGCCCAATCCATACCAAAATGTGGGCCCTATCTGACTAAAAAATGCATGCATGGGTGAAAGTGACAAAGACCTAGACAAGTGGCAACTTGCTATTCATCCATACATGTGGGTTCCATCACATTTCTCTCTAACAACTCTCTAATGGGAAGATTTTCTCCACCATAATTTATGGTTGATTAATGTGTAATCTGATTATATGGCTAAAACCATCTCCAATAGCTTCCCCATAATAAGGAAGAAAAAATCAATGTTTCAAGCAATTTTTCTTCTCAAACTCCAACAGATTATCTATTGTGGAGATTTCATATTCTTTCCTCAATTCATTCCTTTAAATTTTTGAGTTTGCAGCAAATATGGAGAATTTGGTTCTCTCTTTTCTTACATTCCTTATATTAATTAGAGAAAATTATAGGGAATCTATTGAGGCAAAACACCCAAAAACTTCCTCAAATTTGAGAAAACCAAGAATTTGAGGAAGCTATTGGAGATGGTCTAATAACCGGCTAGTAAAATCCAAACCAAAACATGTTATCAACTGAACCACAGAAGACTATAAAATAATATTTTTTTTTCAAATATTTATCTTTGTCCAAATCAAATATTGTAATAAAAAATTAAAGACATAAATTTAAAATATCATGTGAACTCATAGAATGATAAAATATCAGGTTGGGGGTTGGCCCTCTCTTACTGAAGATAGTTTAGCAGTCTACAAATAAACAATAAAATTTCTAAGAGCTAAATTATAGCTATAGTGTAACACCCAACCCAGGAATTTACTGTTTTATCGGGATTAGACGAGTTACAAATGGTCGTAACCGCGCTATTAGTTTTCCCGAATTAATATCCAAGTATAATATCGAGGTATTTTTGGTTTTGGAGAAAATAGATTATATGTCCCGAGGGTGAAAAATATATTAATGCGAGGCCTCCGGTATGTCCAGAATATTTTCTGGAGCTGCAGGCTGATTAATATGGATTTATTCAGCTTACGAAAATAATAAATGTTATTTATTTTACCATAAAAAGACGACTTTGCGATAAGTCAAGAATTTGGAAAACTTCCTTCAGGAAAGTTGTAAGGGACGTTAATACGAACTCGTGGGTATGTCTTATGATTTAATCGGAGTTCGTATGTAGAAGTGATTAAGGATAATGTGTTGTTACTGTGCGATAAATAGTAAATAGCAAAATATCTATTTACTGTTCACGGCAACTTTCTATTATTTGATCTAGGCCGTCAGATCGATTAGGATTTTGATCTGGGCCGTTGATTTTAAAAATATAAGAAGGAGAATCGGACTGGTCGGGGGACTCTCTCTCCTCTTCAGATTGGGCTTTATGGGAATAGGGGAAACTCTCTCTCTCTCTCTCTCTCTCTCTCCCTTCTGATATCTCTCCTCTCCTGCGCCCCCTCTCTCTTTCTCTCCCTTCCTCAGTTCGCTTTCCCCGAGCCTCCGACCAACCACGTCGTCGTTGACCGACTAATCCATGTCGCCGCTCGCCCGACTATGGCTAGGCTGCGTCGCCAGCGGAGTTGTAGGTTCGGCCTTGGACAGTAGCTCGACCGAGAGTCGGGGAGGATGAGTTGGACTCCGTCGAGCCCGACAGATATTCCAGACATTGAGGCAAAGTCGCGGCAGTGGTTAAAGCCCTGGTGAGCAGCGTGAGGACCGATCAGTGGAGGTGTTGCTCCAGGACGCCGTCATCGAGAGGTAACTTTCTCTTTCCCTCTCTATTTCCTTGTTGGTGGCTGTTTGCTGTTGTTTTGTTGTGTATTGTGTTGTTGATCGGAGAGGATAGGGGGATGGCCGGAATAGGGCTTGAACTCGGCCGGTGAGACGATCGGTGTTATTAGGATAAAAGGGGTAAACCCCTGGGTTTTATCGTGGTAGATCTGATATTTTACCATTTACAGTGGGTGTGAAAAGATAGAACTGCCTCTTGAATTAATTACGGGATTGTCACTGAGGTAGAAATTCCAGAAATGCCTTTGGCATTTTTGCATAATTACAAGACTGTTAGTGAGGCCAAAAAGACTATACTACCTATGGTAGTTTAAGATATTTACAAGGGTGTCATTATGGTTAATTTGACTATTATATCTTTGGTGAATTTATTTATTTATGTGGTTGTCATTATGTTATATTTATGTGATTAATATTTATAGAATGTTGTATATCAGGATATGGTTTATCGGTATACAGTATGCTTGGGATAATCCGGATAAATAGCTGGTTTAATGTTACCTCATCAGAGGGGTTAAACTTCAGATTAGCGATAGATGTATGCTAGCGTTAATAACTATTTGACCGATAAATAGAAAAGTGAGATTTTTTTTTCGAGTAGGATGTTAAAGTAGATAAGAGCTACATGTGACTTGATCCCTGAGTACAGGGTACGTAGGTAGCCTGACCGGGATTTGGGTGCAGTCACAAATAACATCTAGACCATAGGTCCTCTGAAATAGTTCCTATTGAAATCCAACTCGATCATTGGGATAACGTCAAGTATTGTGAGGTTTATTTCGGTGTCGTTGAGATTAGATGAAAATGGTTTGGGTAAAGGGTTATCCCTTCTCAAGGGGGATTACGAGAAAATCTCTCTTGAGATGTGTCTCGCACGTTCTACCCCGTGTTTGAGGAGGTAAACTCGGGCTAGGGCGTGACAAATGGTATCAGAGCTAGGTTCAAACCCTCGAACCAGAGGATTGTGGGTAATCAAATAATTATTGGTATATATTATTCGGGTCGCCAGATTTCGTCGATTTAGAGCTATATATCATTCTCGTCAGGACTGAGTATACGGACCCTAGCTGTATATATTGATTATGATATGATTAAAATATCTGCTTGCTGATAATTTTGGATTTGAAATTCTTGACGGGTGGGACTCGTCCTAAGGCTGGGAACCGTATTCGACACCAGTGGGGATCAATACATTTTGGAAAGGGTGATCTTTGGAAATTTTTGCTATCCATTGGGATATTATATATTGGCTTAAAGACCGGGATATTATATTATATTGGTTGCAGGTCGGGATTTGCGTCCCTATAGGGGAGTGGGTGGTACGCGAGATTTATGCCCTCACCAGACAGTGGGTGAGACGCTAATGCTTTTAGCTCCGACCCTAGCCTGAGAGACTCACTGTCATAAAGGGTTGTCATATATATATATATATATATATATATATATATATATATTGTTAACTAATCTACAACTCTCTTTTTCTAGTAAAGAGGGTAGTGGAAGCGCGTAGTCTACAATGGAAGTAGAAGCTCATAGCTCCTCCCTTGGTATAGACAGAGTGGTAGTAGCAGCTCATAGCTCCTCCTCTGGTAGAGACAAAGATGGTAGTAGAAGCTCACAGCTCATCCCCTGGTAATTAAAGACAAAGTGGCAATAGAAGCTCATAGATCCTCTTTTGGTAGAGACAGGGTGGTAGTAGAAGCTCATAGCTCCTCCACTGGTCAAGATAGGGTGGTAGTAGAAGCTCATAGCTCCTCCCCCAATAAAGACAGAGTGGTAATGGAAGCGCGTAGCCTACAACGCTCCTCCTCTAGTAATTGGTGGTAATGGATGTATTAGAGCTCTTAGCTCCGACCCTGCCCTGAGAGGGCCTATGTTATGACGAAAGGAAATGGTTAGTAGAGCATGAGAGGCTGGCGGTTATATGGTTATGGTGAAAAGGGAATAGTTAGAGCCTGAGAGGTTTCGATTCTGGTCGGGAAGGCTGATAAGACTACGCAAAAATGTTGATAAATTATATTTAGAAGTATAAGGCTCTTGGATTCTGATTATAGGCTTGTGTATGTCGATGGCAGTTGTTAGTGTTGCTTGTGATAGCGTATGGGGTTTGGTCACATAGCAATGAGAATTTGTACACATGTCTCAGGTATTGAGCCTTTTGATTATTTAGTGCGCGGGTGTCCGTCTGCAGGGTATGTGATGAGAAATATAATTGTGGTTGAATAGTAGAGATGACACCTTCGCTGGCGCGTAGTCATTTAGTGATTGATTTATCAACCTGTATGATCAGTTGTGAGATTGCACCGTAGCGTGCAATTATTCGGACATTGCACAGTGCGAGAGAAGTAGAACCGTCATACTCCACCTGAGATGTGGGGCAAATAGCAGAATTATTGGGTATTGAAAATCGGTGGTCGTATTATACGTCGTGACAAATCACAAGAAAATATTAAAAGCGGCATCGGCGGAGTAAAACCCACTGAATCATGGAACAAAAGTGTAGCTGTTCATGATTATCTAGATTCTGAATTTATTATCAGGGTAGTTTGATAGTGACACTTGATTCTGTGTGGGCAAATTGCAGTAGTGGGTCAATGTGGGGTTTTGTTTAATCGCTTATCATTGCAGTCGTACCTCTAAGATTGTATAGAGGTTGATGAATAAGGGGGTCCAGGAATATCTCAAAGAAGTTCAGTTGAGTGAAAAGTATTGCATGGTGAAAATGTGTTTGTGCTATGGATCTGTTAGGCACCTTGGTGAATCAGCATTCATATGTGGATGTGGTGTCACACGAGTCGGTTATGGTATGTTATCGAATTTATTGGTAGAGTAAAGAGTGATGTCATGTGTAATGGCTGTTAGTTTTATGTCACACAGCTGAAATTTTGAGGACGAAATTTTTATAAGGTGGGAAGTTGTAACACCCCGACCCAAGTAACCGTGCTATTAGTTTTCCCCCAATTAATATTCGAGTATAATATAGAGATATTTTTAGTTTTGGGGAAAATAGATTATATGTCCCGAGGGTGAAGAATATATTAATGTGAGGCCTTTAGTATGTCCGAAATATTTTCTGGAGCTACGGGCTGATTAATATGGATTTATTCAGCTTACGGGAGTAATAAATGTTATTTATTTTACCATAAAAAGGTGACTTTGTGATAAGTCGAGAATTTAGGGAAACTTTATGCGGGAAAGTTGTAGGGGACGTTATTACGAACTTGTGGGTATGTCTTATGATTAATCAGAGTTCGTATGTGGAAGTTATTAAGGATAATGTGTTATTACTGTGCGGTAAACACTAAACAGCAAAATATCTATTTATTGTTCACGGTAAATTTTTATTATTTGATCTGGGCCGTCGGATCAATTAGGATTTTGATCTGGGCCGTTGATTTTAAATATATAAGAAGGAGAATCGGACTGGTCGGGGGACTTTCTCTCCTCTCCGGATTGGGCTTTATGGGAACGGGGAAAACACTCTCTCTCCCTCCCAATCTCTCTCCTCTCCCGCGCCCCCTCTCTCTTTCTCTCCCTTCCTCAGTTCACTTTCCCCGAGCCTCCGACCAGCCACGTTGTCGTTGACCAGATCTGGACCCGTAATAGAAACTTTAGATCCGGATTCGACTCGTTACCCATCGGATCTTTAATAGCTCGATCCAAATCCGGATCCGGCAGGTTAACGGATAACAGATCCATTAATCCAATCCGTTTATAATAATAAATATTTCAAATTTTAATAGTAATTTCCTAGTTCTATCATAAAAAAATTGATGAAATTTTATAAGAAAAAAGTTTATATTAAAAGTTGAATAACATGCCTAAAATATTGCTTAACGGACACTAATATAATTAAAATACTTGACCTTCAATGTTTTTAGCATAGATACATATTAACAACTTTTAACTTCATCAAATCATACTTTAGAGACAATTTAGATATGAATGTTTATATTATCTAGATAATTATCATATTATTTAATTTTTATTAATAATATTCTAATTATAAAAATATTATTTAATTATTTTTAAATGGATCTAGACCCTTAATGGATCGGATCAACCATGATCTGGATCTGATCCGTTTAGTAAACGGGTTAATGGATTAGGGTCCTTAACGGATCAACGGGTCAAATTTTTTATCTAAACTCGTTTAAAAATCACGGATTCGGAGCGGGTCTGGATAAGATCTGGTTCATTTACAGGTCTAGCCATTATGGTTAATTTAACTATTATATCCTTGCTAGATTTATTTATTTACATGGTTGACATTATGTTATATCTATGTGATTAATATTTATCTGATGTTGTATATCTGGATATGGTATATCGGTATACAGTATGCTTGGGACAATCCGGATAAATAGCTTGTTTAATATTACCTCAACGGAGGGGTTAAACTCTGAATTAGCCATAGATGTATGCTAGCGTTAATAACTATTTGACCGATAAATAGAAAAGTGAGATTTGTCTGAGTAGGATGTTAAAGTAGATAAGAGTTTTGTGTGGCTTGGTCTCTGAGTACAGGGTACGTAGGCAGCTTGACCGGGATTTTGGTGCAGTCATAAATAATATTTAGACCCTAGGTCCTCTAAAATAGTTCGTATTGAAATCCAACTTGGTAATCGTTATAACCTCAGGTATTGTGAGGTTTATTTCGGCGTCGTTTGGATTAGATGAAAATGTTTTGGGTAAAGGGTTATCCATTCTCAAGGGGGATTACGAGAAAATCTCTCTTGGGATAGGTCCCGCACGTTCTACCTTTGGATTGAGAAGGTAAACTCGGGCTGGGGCGTGATATTTAGACCCAATTTGGCCCTCTCTTGTTGGAGATGGCCTAAGAGAACCAAGAGGGCCAAATTTCAAAGATGAAATAATTAGTTCATCTCGGTTACTTTCATCTTTTGGCCAGATGAGAACTTGAGTGAGTTGAGTCATTTCATTTTGTACTCAATTTATATTTACTTCACCAGACTTTCAAAAGATGGAGATGAAACTTGTAACAGTCCTTCATTTGAAAAAAAGTTTTAGACCATGTTTACTAACATGGAATGAAATTGAGAATGGTGAAATTGATTTCAAAATTAGAGAATTTTGACGTCTACTAGCATTTCAAGTTATTTAAATGAGTGTAGTTCCCACATACTCATCATAAATCAATTCCTGATAAAACCCCTAATTTGATACCCAAAAGGGAGGTGGTATGTGATCCAAATGAGAAAAACCCTAACCTCCTAGAAAGCGAGAGCAGCCATAAGCAACTCCCAACTTGTCTGGCGGCGTGCTCTCGCTAAATCTCGTGGGTCTGAACTCGACCAGGCTCTTCGTTAGTTTCAGAAAGTCGCAGTAGCAAGGTGGAAGAGGAGGGAGAGGGAGGATCGATTGAAGGCTGGGCTTTGGCAATTTCCTCTCCGATTTTTGGACGACATAGTGAGATAGGGTGAGACAGGGGATCAGTTGATTTTGTTGTGGTGTCGTCGTCGGTCAGCCGTCGTGGGTTTTGCTCGATCTAGGTTGGAGTCTAGAACCTAGATGGGGAAGATTTGTGGTGGTGGAGAAGCCTCTTTGTCATGGTGGTGGTTAGCTGGCATGGTTGTGAAGGCGAAGGACAATGGTTGCACGATGAAGCCGGAGCATATTAGGTTGTGGTGGGCAACCGATGGAGATGTGGAGCTTAAGGAGCTAGATTGGGCCGGGTCTGGCTGGAATGGTCTCTCTCTTAATGGGCTGAAGCCTCGGGCTCAAAAGTTAGGTCCATTTTTTTTGGTTCACCTTGAGCTGAAGTCTAGATTTTTTTTCACTTCTAGTTTTTTTTCGAAGTCTATTTCTTAGGCCTCTAGGGTTTTAAATTAGTTTTTACTAGTTTATTTCCAATAATTTTTCTATGTAGGTTTCTAGAAATCTTGATAGGTTTGGATGCATGTAGCTTATGATGTTTCTTTTACATCTAGATAGTGAAACTTCTTGTCGTACCGCAATTGAGCGCCTTGTCGACAGAAGTTTTCATACAAAATTATCTCTTTGTCGGGTAAGATTATAGTTTGCTAGGCTCATCTTTGATGAGTATAAATGTACAATATAATAACATGTGAATCACTTTCGAGGTCTGTATCGGTGTCATTCTGGCTTTCAACTATTAATACAATGGGCTATAAGCCCGTCTTTCTTTGTCAAAAAAGGGAGGTGGGTATTGAATCAAACCCATGGAATTAACTTTTCTTCACAGAATATCCTCACATAATTTTAATATTTATCAATTACTAAACCCTAGAAATACCAAAATATATGTTATCAACATCAAATATATCAACTACAACATCATATGTATATGGTCATCATTGTCTTTAGATTGCTATTATTGTTGGTAACCTCATCAATAAAAAACAATAACAATAAAATTGTTAATATTATAGTTTTGTTTCTTGTAGGAGTATTTTAGTAATCAAACTAATTTTAATACTTATTTATACAGTGATTCCTTATGGAAAGTAAACAATTGAATGAAAATAAAATATATCTATACCGATGCAAGTTGATACCGATTCATGATATTTTTATATTCCAAGTTAGTAATAAATGTACCCTAAGTGTTTGCTAAATGTTGCTTGGAGTACAAGTACTTATGACTTCTCATTATGGTAAATTACATATTAGCACCTGAACAAATTTACATACACAACCCCCTTTCATAATTTTTTATACAAATTACTACATGAGCCCAAACTTAAAACTAATTGCATAAGGCATGATCCTAATTTCACCTATTAAATGACTATGCCATCTCTCTCTCACTCTCTCTCCACTGATCTACATACACGGTGACGAAGTTTGATAATCCAGTGGTCTGTTTCAGAGTGTTTAACCATGACATCACTTTGATGCCTTGACGACGCTGCTACTACCTCAACGAGGTAGTCGCTTCGATGCGTCGACGACACTGCTACTTCCTCGACGACAACACTGCTACTAGCTTGATGAGGTCGTCGCTTCAATGCCTTGACGAATCTTCTGCTGCTGCGTCAACAAAGAGGCCCGCTGGTGTCTCGATGACTCTTCGATGATGACGATGCTTCGTTAACACCGTCGGAGAGATCTCAGGTCGATAAATTCTCATCTCTGCTGACAACATCTCATCTATGCCTGAGATCTCCACCTCGACGGTCAAGATTCAATGGCTTTTAAGGTACTTTTGCTATATTTGGCTTGGATCAGATATATGATATTTGTGATTGGGAGGATTTGAACTTTTTGCATAATTAATGTGAGTTTAGTTACTAATCTAAGTATTCATGGAAATGAAATATGAGTAGTAATTAAATTGAGTGGATTGGATCAAATGACGTGTGATATTGAGTGCTGCTACTGTTCTTTAGTAGTTGCAGACCGGCAGTAGGTATCCAGTCAAGAGTTGACTATGTAGCTGCCAACATTAGATAATTGCCAGAACAAATTGCAATAGTGTTGAAAGTAGCACCTTTCAACCATTTAACTTGACAGTAGCAGCTCGACTACATTAGAGAATTGTCTGAAAAATTACAATAGTGCCAGCACTAACACTTTTCAACTTGGACAGTAACACATTTTAACTCGATAATAACACGTTTTCTAGTAAAATATGTAGTGAATGATAGTTTTGTAAAGTACATAGTGACATTTGAACATCATTGTGTCATAATTTAATTTTTGTTCTTAAATATATAAGATAACACGTAAAGAATATACTTATAAACTGAAATTTAATTAATAATTAAAATATAATTTATTATTATTTTTAAAAAATTATCCCCTCAGTCATATGCTGATAGTAGTCAGGCGTGGACCAAATTGTACTATCACTACCATGATGTAGTATTGGTATCTGACATGACTTGATATCATATCAATTGGGTTTAAAGCTTTTTCATTCATCACCTAAACCAGTTTTAAAACATAAAAATAAAGGCAACCAATTAAGTTTAAATGTCCTTATTATTGGATATGAGGATAAGTGCATTATTGTTTTAATTAATAAGACTTTAATTCATTATTTAGACTTTTAGAGAACCAAGAGGGCCAAATTTCAAAGACGAAACAATTAGTTCATCTCGGTTACTTTCATCTTTTGCCCAGAAGAGAACTTACGTGAGTTGAGTCACTTCATTTTGTACACAATTTACATTTGTTTCACCAGACTTTCAAAAGATGGAGATGAAACTTGTAACAGTCCATTTGAAAAAGTTTTAGTGTGCTAAATGCTACTTGGAGCACAAGTACTGATGGCTGCTCATTCTGGTTTTCTCTGAAAATGGGGTTCTCCCTTGGAATGGTTGTTAGATGAGGTGAAATTGGTGGAGATGCATAAAGGCAAGTAAAACAGTAAAGGCAAACACTTCTGCTACAGAAAACACACCTCTGATCACAAGTCAACTGGGTTTTGGCTTGGACCTAGTTTTGTAAGCCTTCACTTTTTAAAAAAAATCAGTTTTTATTTAAATTTTTAAATTTTATTATGTTTGGTAAATCAAATAAAAGTTTTTTTAAAAGCAAGAAGTCAGCAGATTTTAGAAGCATCATCTATGTTACTTTTAAAAACAGTTATCTATAAAAACACAAAAATTATCTTTTGTATCGTGATAATATTTTTAAAAGTATAATTTACTAATTTACAGCTGATATTCACAATACATAAACAATTACTTTAAAAAGCGGCAACAATATCAAACTCGCCCTTAATCCAGTTTTTCAATTGGTCTGGCTCCACACTTAGGCCAATCAAAAGCAAACTCTCCCCAACAGCAAAACAGATCCTGAATAAGTAACATAAATATGATCGGTGCAAACTCTCTCATTATACAATCTGACATGTTATGTTACGTGGTCATATTATAAGTTAGAACCATTGATCATGTTTATTCTGACAATATGGCAACATAACACGAATGATGCAAGAATAATACTAATTAAGATGATAGGCATACCAAGTCCCAACGAAGAAAATGACGACATGCCATTTGGTAAGACTTGGCAGAAGCTGAATCATGAGGCTCCCATGTAAGCAAGACTGAAGGTGGGGAGTTGGTAATTGCATACAACATCTATCCATTCTCCACCACCATGATATTTGCCAACCCCAAAAATGCACTGGCTGCACTTAACAAAGGTGTTTTCCCACTACCACTATAGACAGTGGCGGATGCAGGACAGGATTACTGGTTGGGCTAAATATAAGACATATATATATATACATATATTATTTTCCTCTTAAAAATGCACCCTACAATTTAAACAAAGTTCATGTAGAAAAATTATAAGAAGTTTAAAAAGAAGGAAAAAAATGAGTAAAAAGAAGGAGAAATGAGTTAAAGGAGAACAAAATAGAAGCGAAAAATTTGAAAATTGGGAGAAGAAATGGGAAACAGAAAAGAAAACGCCAACAATGAGGCTCGAACCAGCAATGAAAACGGTAGAATACTAAACATTTAGCCAACTGAACTAATTCCATATTGTTGTCATGTAGGTTTTTTTCTAGTATTAATTATCACTGGGAACCTACATGGACATTAGATTTTGTGAATAAAAATTCAAAAAGAAGAGGTAAATTGAAATAAGATACCAGTATGGAACTAGGACAAGTACCCGAGAGCGAGTAGCTTCAGCAATTGGGCATAGAATGAATCAAAGAAGGCCACAAAGAATGGTCAAGACCATGAGAAAAAAGGCCTGTTTTGCTGCTCAAAGCGGAGCGTGGGCGGCTCGGTGAAAGATCTGCATGTGTGACTGCCTTCGTCTTGGGCATTTTGGAGTCTAAAACTGCTAGAATTCATGCTCGGTGAAAGATCTGCATGTGTGACTGCCTTCGTCTTGGGCATTTTGGAGTCTAAAACTGCTAGAATTCATGCAGAACAGCTCAAGAAGGAGAGAAATAAGTGAATATGGAGTTGAAGTTTTGGACTGGAAAAAGGGAGAGGGAATTGTAGAATTGCTTCGAGCAAAGGTTTATTTAAAAGGATAAAGATTCGAGGGTTCTTATAAAACTTAATTACAAAGTCATTGCCCTCATTTGTTCACATCTGAGCACTTTTTCATTTTATTGAAAACATAAATTAAACACATGCCATATCATCAGCTACATTTTGTAACTAAAATTGGAAGTAATTTTGATGCCTTTAGTACATTTCTTAAGGTAAAAGCCACAGTTCCATATCACAGACACATAGGATTAGCATATAATCAACTCCATAAGCATTAGCAAAAAGACAGACACCTACGCATTTTTCGAAAAGCCAACACTCAGAAGTGGTTATTGGAATGAAATGAGCTTGCCAAGAAGGTACCAGGATAAGCTTTGTTAGAAAAGAAAACGAAAATTAGCTTTTGTGTTATCGTTTTTACAAACCCAAAATACCCTAGCTTTTCATTCGAATTAATGGATGTCACGGAGCATAAACTTTTCATAAAATGCACGATTATTCATATTCTTCATGAGGTTTCTAATGTTTCATATTCTTCAATTCAAGTCTTGTTCATATTATTAACATATTGACAAAATAAAGGCTTCAAAAGTCCAAAGCAATTTCATTAGTAAAAGGCAAAACATTACTGGAGAACAAAATCAAAATAGAGATGGAATATTTTAAGATTCTTTTTCCTTTCTGTTTTGATTCGATAAGATACATCAAGTTTTAGGTTGGGTATGGTGCAGCTGGGTTTATAAATAAGCTGGCTTTTACTTTTTTGCAGCTTATAAGCAGAAGGTAAGTGTTTGTAGCTTCTCATTTTTCCCTCAAAACACTTTATACTTTTTTAAGAAGTAGCTTATTTTTGAACTTACCAAACACCAAAACCTTTGATGCTTAAAAGCAAAGGAGCTTATAAGCTCTCCCAAACCCAGCCTTAGTCAGTTCTTTCACAAAATGCTTTTGGTCTTTCTTTTCTTTGATCGTTTGGCCATGGTGAAAAGTAATTCCTCTAACAACATTTATGTCTTGGGTAATATGTACCAAATGTGTCTAGACTTTTAAGAGACAGTCAAAATGATACCTGAACTTGTAAAGTTAGCAAGGTAATACTTAAACTCTTAATTTGCTATCAATAAGATACCTGCAAGGAATATTCCTTTAAAGAATATTCTAAAATTACCATTTTAACCTTTATTTTGTTTGTTCTAGGGTTTTCTTTTAAAAATTGACGGAGCATGATGGGCCTAGGTCTATGAATTTGTTTATCTAGCATACTGCAAATATAAACTCATCATTTCACTCGAATGCAAACAGTTATTTTTCATCATCAGATAGCAAATTTAATAGCTACCCGACTTGATTTATTAGCTTATGCTAAAATTTCTCGCAAAGAATTGCAAGACGGAAAAAAAAACTAAGAAGATTGATAAAATATAAAGATAATCTTCTTAGAAAAACAAAAAATTACTAGGATATTATCCTCAGAGTTCAGAAAAGAATCAATCGAACTGAAGAACAAATTGAAGTTCTACAAGAAGTTTTTGATTACGATCAGACTCCGCTGAACATTTTGAGTCTCGGTTAGATCCGCCATAACTGGTATCAGAGCATGCTTGGCTCAAAAGCAGGTTATCAAGGCTTATGCCACAAAGTTGGCTTCTCTTGTCTAACAAAAGAGAATCCAAACTCAAAAATTATCAGTCCTTGTGTATTACAAAAAATACTGATAAGTGAAAAAAGTGCTTTCATTCAAGGCATATTCAGGAAGACCAATACTCGATAGAGTATATCTGTAGAGTATTAAACACACTCTATGACGATCTTGTTTACCTGTAAAGAGAAGTCGGGGTTGAAGAACTTGATCAGTCCAGACTAAGCCTAATTGAATACCTAGATCATCTATCTAGGAGCACGACTTCAGACAAGGTTGCATTACAACTTGAGAGATTTCATCTCAAGTTCAAGCAATTTGAAGAGATAAGTTCTACACTTGGCAAGATTGAAGCCACGCTTGATTATCTCAAAGAAAAACAATATCTATTGGATATTGAAAAGAAGTTAGTTTGTACTATGCATCTCGTCGACCACATTCGTCAGCAAGCAATTGGGATAAAATCTTCTCAAGAATCACTGAAAAAGCTTTTAGAAATTCTGATCACCCGATTAGGATGAATCACAGAGTTGAACTAAAAGTAAAACAGGAAGATGATAAAGCTCTAAGCTTTGTCCTTCCTACAGAAACGGTGCATGATAATGTCAAAGCAATAATCCATCATCAGAATTACAAGATCGCTTATCTCCAAGAGATGAGTATTGATCTCGAAAATCAATTCCAGGAGTTAAACAAAGGATAGCAAGACTGCAAAAAAGCATAGAAAAAATGAAGATACAAGGAGAATGGATCAATGAAGAATAACTAGCTCAAAATGTAGCTAGCAAAATAATCATACCCCCTTTACCAATTTACCAAAAGGAGAAAGTGAGTTTAAGTTTAGTGAACCTAAACTCTTTACTTGGTCCTCGTCCAAATCTACATCTTCAACCAGAAGAGATGTGAAGATGTTGAGTAGAAAACTCAGTAAAAGAAGCACTATGCCTGTACAGCTGATCAATGCTCAAAAATTCGAGTACAATGAAATTGAATCTAGTATGCGAGAAGCATCAATTCCTAGATTCAAGCTTAATGAGATTTATAGGAGAGGATCTTTCCTTATGGATTCTCACAGGTTCAAGATTCTTGAACTAACAGTTCCTGCCACAAGAGGAGAAACCGATATCAGGTTAATCACTCCAAAAGAAGTAAGTCAAGCATCTCAGAAGAAATATTCCTACATGCATATTGGGGTAGTTCAAGTAGGAAAAAAGCTTTTAGCCATAGATGGTATAGATTGTTCCGTTCTACGTGTCTTACAAGATGATAGAATAACAGATTTTAAGAAAAGTTTTTTAGGAACAATAGAAGCTTCTCTATGCAACCAAGTTGCATATTTCAATGTGTCCCCAAACTTCACCACACATCTCAGAGATGCAGCACACTGTCTAAGATTGAGAATCAAGACAGATGAAATTTCAATGAAGAAAGGAATGATGGAGCTTGCGATAGATTATCGTATCTATTATAAACTAATGAGCTCGAATGTAACCCCAAACACCAAATTTCTCAACAGCCCTGGGATTACAACATCAATCCTCATCAATCCAAGAAATCATACTGAACAGAAGCATATCACAAAATGGCATGAAGTAACATTCCCAAGAGAATGAAATCTGACACCTCCAGCTAGACAGATAGAAAATACCAATGCTTATATCTATGAAAACATGGGAGGAAAAATAAGCTTACAATTTCATAAGCATTCATTCGCTAGCTATGAGGAAGCTAGTACTTTTGGAACCAAACCAACTTCTTGTCTTGAAGAATCTTTCGAGGAAGAAGATGCTAAAAGACCTATGATGATGCTAAAATCAGAAGAGCTGAAAAGCTTGTATGAACAAGTAAAAATCTGTGAATCTACAGAAGGGCTTGAAAAGATTATGAAAAAGATTTCTCAGGTGCAACTGAGAAAGAACAGAAGGAAGATTCTTCCTTATCAAGCAGCTAAGGAAGAACCAGGCAAATCCTCAACAATGGAAACTGAAAATATTCCATAAGGAAGCACTGTAGTTTAGAACATCACGAACTACCCCACTAAAATCATTCGAGAAAATAAGATTAAACTTCCTAAGGGACAGACTCCTATAGGGAAACCAGGAGAACGAAGTTCTCAGAAATACATCCCTACGGATGGGAACAGTCAGTATTTGAAAGAGGAGTTTACCTTGATCTCGATAGGGTAGGAGACAAGAGAAAGACAATAGACAACTTGGTAGCTAGCCTAAGGCTAACTCAGGCTTTGGTGTTGTCTAAATATGCTTACGAGGAAACTCATGCATATTATGAGTCCACCTTAACTGGCATAGTTCAGAAGTGGTATCAGTCTTTCAAGGGAAGCTCTCAATGACCTGACTGGGCAACCAAATTAGCTCAAACTACTAATCCTCTAGATTTTGCATGCCTCATCTATGCACAATTTTGTGGAGACGTTACTGGGCATAGTGAGCAGTCTAAAGAAAGAGCTAAGGTAAATATTCAAAAGTTGAGTATTTGCAACATGAGATACTTTGAAGAGTATACTAATGAGTTCCAAAATTACTATTGTACCATTGGAGACCTAGATAATGAAGATCAGGTCAGAACCTATTACAGGAAGTTACCGGAACCATGGAATGATGCAATAGCATAATCTTTGGAAGAAAATCCTTTGCCGTTATTTATGGTAGGAGCAATTGCTAAAAGAGTCAGGGATCTCCTGAGAAAGCAATGTGTTGAAAACAGAAAATCTAAAACGGCAAAGAAGCAACTCAGATGAGTGGAAAATATGTGTCCTAAGATATTGGAGACACCAGCGCAGTGGGGATATCACACAGAGAAAAAATACAAGAAAATGTTCTCCAGCAACAAGCAGAGGAAAAATTTTGCTTCTAAAAAGAAGTATAAATTCAGGAAAAGCTCATTCAAAAAGAGCTCTGCAGGAGAAAGATCTTCTCCTAGGAAGAGATTTTTTAAAAGAAAAAGAACTAATTCTTCGAATTTCTTTCGAGAAGGGAAGAAGTGTAGATGTTAGCTTTGCAAAGCCGAAAGACATTATGCAAACGAATGTCCTAAAAAGGACAAAAGATCTGCGAAGGTTTTAATTGAAGAATATGACGAAGCAATAGAATATGCAAACCTGAAAGGCTTTGAGATAACCTATTCTGATGAAGAGGATTATTCAATATATTCTCTTGATTTCCCATCAGAAAGTGAAATAGAAAATACTTCAGAAAGTTCTGAAGAAGAAAAAGAGGATGGATCTCGTCCTATGTTTGTCTTAAAAGTCTTAAATTGGAAGGAAGAGGCTACTGATATTATCAGTAACTTCCACCCCAATCCAGGAAGATTTACATGTGATTACTGCAATTGCGATGATAGTAATTCAGTTCCCATGTACTGCAAAAATACATGTGAAACTTATAATCAAGAATGTTTCATTGCAGAATTACGAAGAAAAACCAAAGACAATGAAGCTCACATCTTGGTTGAACAAGAATATAAAGAATTCTACAAAGCTAAAGAGCAACAAGGACATAACTTGGAAGAAGATTTAAAGAGAATCAAGTTCATTAAGTCAGAACAAGGAATTAAAAGAGTCTTTTGATTCTATCAATGGGTCTGCAAGAAGGCAAGAAGAAGGCAGTATCTTAGAACCTATTATACAACAGGTTAAACCTTTTGATCCCATCAACAAGCCCGATGAAAGAAAAATCAATCATTTCATTGAATTGCCTGGCAAAACTGCAGAAAGCAAAGAATAAGTAAAGCAGGTTCAGACAAGCAGATTCAAAAATTACATCACTTTAAGATTGAAATTTCCCAGATATAGGAAATACCATCTACATGCATTTGTAGATAGTGGATCAGGGTATTCTCTTGCCAACAGATATGCCATCCCTGAAGAATATTGGGAAAAGGCTCCAAGATCAGTTACTGGAATAGTCATGGGAGAAAATGAAATAATCATGGATACTATAGCTCATGACATTAAAGTTTCCTTAGGTGGAGGAGCCTTTGTCATAAAAATCATCTGGCAATTTTAAAGTCAAGGAGCAGACGTGTTAATTGGAAATGACTTCCTTCTTCAACAGACGATAGTTCAGAATCCACAGATGATTGGTTTTGAAAAGAATAACAAATTCTTTTGGGAATCTCGTCTTAACAATGCTGTAAGCGTTACAGGGCTGTGATTTACAGACCAATATCAGAGATCGTCAGCGAAAAGTGGTGATTATAAGCTAGTTTTAGAACCAGTTCTGCTACTGAAAGATCATTTGAAGGGTCACAGTGAAATATTGGTAAAAGAAGGGATGAATTCAGAAGATTCTAAGGAATAGTATGAATCCCCTTTAGATGAGTCTGATTCAGATTCATTAGAACAAGAAAGCTCAGACGGAGAAGAAGAATTTATGAGAGAGCATAACTTAAAGGTTTATTCTAACAAAATCGAGCAGAAGAAAGTGTCAACTATTGTAGAAATAGAAAACTTGCTGAAACCAGTATTCAGTGAAGATCCTCAGTTGTATTGGGAAAGAGATCCAGTATACTGTCAGCTCAAAATGCATGATGCAAATACTATTTGCCATGTTAAAGCAATCCCTCATTACATGGAAGATGACAAAAAAGAGATGGAAAACCAAATTCAAGAGTTGCTCGAAAAGAAGTTGATCAGACCTTCCAATAGTCCTCATCATACTCCAGCCTTTTTGGTAAGAAATCATGCAGAACAAATAAGAGGAAAAGCTAGAATGGTAATTGATTACAGAGATGTAAACAAAAAGATGGTCAAAGACGGTTACCAAATAGCCCAGGTAAGAGTGCTTATCAATCGACTCAAAGGAGCCAAGATCTTCTCTAAGTTTGATGCAAAATCAGGATTCTGGCAAGTCAAGATGCATCCAGACTCCATTGCTTTAACATCATTTGGAACACCTCAAGAGCACTATGAATGGCTGGTTATGTCATTTGGCCTCAAGAAGGCCCCGTTTGTTTTCTAAAGGAAAATGGATAATATTTTCAAACCATACTCAGATTTCTGTATAGTTTATATAGATGACATTCTTGTCTTCTCACGAACTATGAACGAACATCTGAAGCATCTTGAACAAGTATGCAAATTGATTGTCCAGAAAGAAATCATCCTCGGATAAAAAAAGATTCACCTCATAAAAGGAGAAATCGATTTCTTAGGCATTCATGTTAAAGATGGAAAGATTCGTCTCCAAGATCATATTGTCAAAAAAATCAGTCAGTTCCTAGATTATATTCCTGATTCAAAGTCCTTCCAAAGGTTTTTAAGAGTTGTCAACTTTGCGAGAGATTTAATTCCTCAAGTTAGTGGTCTTACTGCTCTACTTTCTCCAAAGACAAGCTCCAAAAAGAAATGGTCATTCACAGAGGAGGACAGTAATACTGTCAGAAAAATCAAAGAGTTAATCAAAAACCTGCCTCCTTTACAGCTACCTGAAGAAGAAGATTCAATCATTTTGCAGACTGATGCAAATGATTATTACTAGGCAGGAGTTGTCTTGGCTATTTCCACAAATACAAATTATGAAAAGATTTGTAAATTTCTCTCAGGAAAGTTTAACGCAACAGAGTTAAACTATTCTACTGGAGACAAAGAAGTTCTTGCTCTTATTAAGAGTATAAAAGGAGCTGAGGTCTTTTTGGGAAACAAATTTGTAGTAAGGACAGATAATAAAAGAGTAAAAAACTTTTAAAACTACAAATTAACTGATGCTGCAGATAGATGAAAAGTGCTGAGATAGCAAATGTTTTTATCTCAGTATGAATATGATGTTGAAATGGTTGCAGGTAACAAAAATTTCCTACCAGACGCCCTTACAAGACAAATGATAATGTTTCAAAGAGATGATAGGAATGAAGGACGCAACCCTAGAAATAAAAAACTAGAATCAAGAGAGAAAAATCTTTAGAAAATATACAAGAGCGGTAATAAGACTGTAGGTGTTCTCCATGACGGACCAGGTTATCAATTCATCGTATCTTATGGAGCAGCCGAAACAAGTCAAGCAACAGGTCATGACAGGATAAATCCAGCTGATTGGGATAAAAGCGCATACCTCTCCTTGAAAGATGAAAGTCAGTCCGCGAAATCAGGTGAAGAAGAAGAAAAACTCATTCAGGAGTATTTGTTGTATCCAAAGGATACAACCACAACTGACCGGTCTCAGGGTGAAAGACCGGTCAGCCCGGCTCAAACGACATGCGGTAAAGACATAACAAGTCCGTTAATGGCTGCTGCTTTGCAAAAAAGCAGAATTGCCCCTTTTAGGGAAAACAGATCGCATGTGGCTACTGAAAAGAAAATCGTTCATGGTTAGTCTTTGAAGATTTTTAAATAACCAGTTTTTCAGACAAAAAGGTTGTTAGCATTAAAGCAAAAGATTATCATAGACAATATTCTTTATGCATTCCATGACGAAAATGAAGATCATCTGCTTGGAACCCTTGAAGCACTTACAAAAGAATTACATGGAATCCATACAAAAGAGAAGGAAAAATCTAAGGAGGTATACCTAGAAAATCCAGAAAATGCTAAGATCCATATGACAACAATGAAGATGTCAGAATGGTTCAAATTTCATGAGCATCTGGGAAATGGAAAAATACTTCCATCAACTTTGCCTGTTATTTCCGGCCCATATTATGGGAGATACCTGGTTAATGTCCAAGCTGAACATTCTCATAAACAAAAACTATGGTTACTAGAGAATGGTTTTGTGCATAATCTTTAGACAATATCTAATGAAGATTTAAAGGGATTCTCCAAATTGATAGTTTAAGCTATCAAGAACATTAGGCCATATGGATGTATCCTGAGATTAAAGTTCATATAAACTCCACCAGAATGGATAATGCTGAAAGAACAAATGAACTATATCTCTCCTTATCATTATGTCAGAATAATTCAAGGTCCGAATAAAGGAGCAAGCAGGATGAGTGGAAATGACAGTCCTAATCAGAGCATTCTATGAATGAAAGCCATGACAATCATGTGTATCAAAAACATGGTGCGAAGAGATTACGAGTTAAGCCTTCTGGCAAGTAGAGAAAAAATAATGGTTTCCTGCTACAATCATCCTCTACCTGTGAATTGTGATTTTTTTCTCAGCCATTATGAGAAACGAAGTAGACTGCACCCTAGCTACTACAGAATGGCTGGAAAAAGTGGAAAAAGAAAAAGGATATATGACCCCTTATCCTTTTCCTTATGATTCAGACATAAACAGTGAAGAAAAAACATCAGAAGAACAAGAGGGCCAAGATTCGTTGGCTGATTATGATTGCACTGATAAAGAATACTGCAATGCAGTAAACATGATGGAAAAATGAGCGGTGACCGACGCATCAAGATAAAAGACCTTTCTTTTGTTGAAATTAGTAGGCTCACATGATAGAGAAAGGAACGGTAGCTGATGCATCACGACAAAAGACTTTTCTTTTGTTAAAGTTAGTGCATTTTTCTTTTTGCTGCCGACGCATAAAAACAATGAACTTTACTTTTGTTAAAGTAAGGTTTGTTTCCTCTTATCTCCTACTTTCTCTTAGCTGTGTTTAATTCAAGTTTGGAGTCCGAGTGCTATATAAGGAACTTTAAGCTTCCGAGAGAAGGCATCGAAAAACCTGGAATAGAAGTTGGAGACACTCTCAACCTTCCTCTCGAAGTTAGAAAGTCAGAATAGTAGTGTGTGTAAACAGTGTCTCTAGTATAAGAGTGTGAGTGTAAGTATTGTGTGAAGATTTCAGTCTATAATCATTCGGTGTGATGTGCTTTTATTACAAGTAAGTATCTTGTGCTTGTAATTATAATTATGAGTAGCTGAATAGCTTATGGTTGTTTACCCAAGAGCGAGGCTATGAGTTTTGTATTTGTAGTTATGTTATGTTAAACAAATTCAAGCGTATGTCTATAGTTCTGTCACAAAAATATTTTTGTTTTAGAATTATTTTACTTTAAATTGTTAATTTGAATTTTGTATTTAAGATATTTTTGCACACTAAAATTTATAAATCTTTCAATTTAAGACAGCGGTGATTCCTTCAGTATAGTAACCATTTAGACAAGAAGTCGTTAGGTGAAGTTTTGGCATGTTGAAGGCTAGTTCTTAAATCAAAAGGTGAATATGTTTAAGGTTGTAAAATATCCTAAATGCAATTAAAAAAATACAAATTTACCCCTAACAGGTATGTCATTGATACTAAAAGAAGAGTCTAGGTACTATATTATGCACTTTGTAAGTTCAGGTACTACATTCACAGTCCTTAAAGAGTTCAGACACTGCTGGTGCTATAAACTCTTCTGCTTTCTATCTACACCACACAAGTTCAGAAAGTCTTACATATACATACCAGTAGAAAAAAGGGAAACGTGACTGCCTTGTGCATCTTTGTTTTCTTGACAAGGAAGAAAGAAAAATCATATTCCATGAGTAGAGGTTGGAGGATATGATTGGTGTGAAAATAATTTTTTTTGCGAACAATCAGCTCTTAGCGTGACAACACCTTTAAGTTAGGTGTAACCTTGTTTTTGCTTGTTCATCTTCTGACTTATTCCTCAAATGACTGACGTATGAGCGCTGATCAAGCCGACACTCAGGTTCTTTCTCAAACCTAGCCGAGGAGCAGCTAGGATTTTTCTCTACTTAACGTAAAATGGACAGTTCTTACTCGAGCCCGTGTGGTCGAGCAGAGCTATATTAGGATTACATGGCATTCACCTAAGATTACTCTTCAGCGAATAGAGATATTTACTAGAGGTTTTACGCTCTAATAATGGTTTTTGGCAGACTTGTACTCGTGATGAGACTTTATGAACTGGTGGTGGATTATTGCTCGTGATGAGTAGGGCTGGGCACGGTCCCAAACCAGGACCACTTTTGCAGGGACCGGGACTGACAGTCTTCGTCCGGGACGAGCTTGCACGTTCAGAATTCAGGGACGGTTCTTAACCTGGATCGACAGCATACAGGCCAGTCTTCCTGGGTTTTCCAGTCCGGCGTAACTCGGCCGTGAATTCTAAAATCTAAACACCCAATAAACTTCCAAAATTCAAACACCCAACAAATTTACAAACTCATCAACGACTGTGCTACAAGAATCTATAAGGATTCGATGAAATTCATAGGTGAGACCGGTGAGGAGATCAAAATTTGATCAAAGCATTTCTAAGGTATTCCCCTTAAACCAGTCTCAAAATTACTCGTCGAAAAAGGAATGTAAGAATGAAAAATTGGAAAAGCAAAAAACCACCCATAGCAAGAACATACTACATTAGATGAACAACTATTTTCTTCTTTGCCGTACTCGGATGAGATATCTGAAATCATTGATGCAGCCTTCACAAACCCTGAATCCCAATCGCTTCCATCTATTTGACATATATACTGATCCCCGCATGAACTAGCTCCACTTGACCCTCTTGTCAATGACTTCAGCAAATGGACCTCATAATACAATCTCTGAAGCCGCTCCGGTGTCTGCAACACATCCTCAAATTCATAGGTGGGACACGAGTATGGAGATGAGCTTGATCAGATAGTGCTTTGATCTGTCGTCATTAGAGACCGATGGGCCTCGGGGACTGGAATATGTTGTCGTCGGAGCCCTATGGACCGTAGTTGATGAAAAGGGCTCTGGCGTCTGTGATCTGATCTGGTCCACATGCGATGAAGTTCGTCTCGAGACTCGAGAGGCACATGCGACATTCATCATCGAGAAGCATGACTAGGACCGAGACTCTTCTCTTTGTCTGTCTCTGAGGAATATAAAGAAGAGGAAGAAGATGGTGACAGATCGACTCTTCTCTCTGTCTATAGAAAAATGAGGAAGAAGAAGATGGGTAAAAGGGTAGGTGATGTTTGACTTTCAGATCAATCGTGTGTGGTTGAGCCTATATTAGTAGTATAGGACTGCTGAATATCCAATTATTGAGTCACACATGTATGTCGGGCTTTCAGGTTTAAATTGTTTCTCAAAATTAGGGCCCGGGACTGGCCCGGGGATAGTTGGGCCTGGCCCGGAATGACAGCAAATAAAAAGAGCCCGTGAAAAAGCCCAGCTCGGCTCGTTTGGGCCGATCGGTTCGGTCCGTTCTTTTTTTCTCTTACGGGTTTTATGCACACCCTTAGTGATGAGGCTTTGATGGAATAAAAGACCCTGAGAGTCTTTTTGGTAGAGGTACTCCTAGAGAGACTTGTTTTGCAGTGTTGTAAGGTTGTTTGTAAGTTGATGTATTTGTTCTCTGTTTACCATTGACCCCTTTATATAGAAAACTAGGGTTCACCATTGCTTGCAGATCGAGGTAGATTTGATTCTCTCAATCAATTAGGAATGAAATCTCTTGAAAAGATCATGAAACAGATCTCTACAATCTATAAATCGCGCCACGCATTACCCCAGAGGAAAAGAAAGAATATGTAAAATATTTTGACCGCAGGAATCGATCCAATGAACTCTAATCATGGACATTCGCCAAGAAATATTATTTTTTCCCTAACATAGCCTTTAGGTCTTGAAGGAGAAGACATGCGTCTTGACTAAAAATACCTATAGTCCTTATACATTATTCATACTGACATAAGCTATTTATTGTCTCAACTGACAAACACCAAGCTCAGATGTAGGTTTTGACTTTTAAAGCTTCGATGTCAATAAGCAGTATCTAGGCAACCTATATAATAGCACAATTAATTAACAACATGATAATTATGTAATGAACTTGAACACCAGGACTTAGAAATCATGAAACTAACTTTGATAAGAATATGGCCTTAAGCTTCTGCTAAATACTTAGAAATCATTAAACATAGTAACAAGACCATAAACATTGATCTTGATGATAATTAATGTCAATGAGCCAAGAAAACTTAATCTCAAGGCAGACACACTTGTACTCCATGAAGCAAACTTTACATGAATAAGGAGAGTTCGAACCTATTACTTACTGGTTGTTTTATAATTGGAAATTGTTCTTCAACATCATAGCCTTCAAGATGAACCAATTACCTCAAAATAACTTTCAAGAAGACTAAGAACCGATCCTAGAAAAGACTTTGTCAAAAAGCTGATGACATTATGCTTGCTCAGGAGGCTGACTTTGGACACGATTTACACTATGCTCAGATAACGATTCTGACCAGTTCTTGACTTAAGAATGTAGTACAATATATGAACTTGAAGTATTTATGAATCGAATAGCCAAACAATCCCTTTAAAATGGTGTGAATAGCCTCCCAAAACTTATTCAGGAAAACCATTTTCTGAAAAGTTCAGCTTTTGTGTATCATCTAGCTGAATTCTTCAACTTTTAACTTGACCTTCCCGTGACCTTTCTGAACAATTCTTTATCCCAATATGCTCTATGTTTCACATCTTAGGTTATAGATATAAACCTCATAGATAGGTTCACGTTAAGGGGAAGAAATAAGGCCATGAAAACTAAATGTAGTCCAGTTTTTTCAGGAATAGATGTTTCAAGATGTCAACCTGTAAACCTCGTAACTCACTCCTCAAAACAGCGAATGACATGATTCTTTTTCATAATTGTAGTCTAATATACTGGTTTGAAGGTGATGTATGGCTAACAAGACTTTAACCCATAGAAGGATGCGCGAATGAGCCACAAAATGTCCAAAAACAAGCCAAAATATGAAATTCTCACATTTTCTCTTTTTTAGCTGCCGAACTGCTCGATAATTTCCATGTGCTTCTCTTGTAATTTTTGGAAAATTGAGCAACCTGACATGTTCCTTAGCATCGATAATACATGCTTGAATCCATGGACACTTAACTCGACCTTCCAAAAGCTTGGAACTGACTTACAAATTAGTACCTTGAGGTACCAAACTTCTTGAGTCTTGACAACATTCCGTTGCATCTAGACATGTTCAACGCTTGCTCGTATGCTTGCGTTAGTTTGGCTCCATGATTGATAAACTTTTACAGTACTTGTGCTACTGCCTTGAACACTTTGCCACACCATAAACGGCTTTCATATATTTTCAACAACTCTGTCTTCATTCGTCCAAAACATATAGGAGCGTCCTCCATACTCTTTCTGGCAAATGTCAAATCGTATACCTTGTGTCACCTCCAAACTCACTGTGCTCCAGCAACAACTCCAAAAGTTGTTGTTATGGGTATAAATAAATCAGGACAGTCTGGTTCATGGGTCGCAGCCCCCCGGTGTGGACTTGGCAAAGAAATCATAAAGCTTGCTGCTCTTTTGCTCCATTGTGACAATGAATGTTATGGGGCTTTTCACAAATTGATTTTTATTCCAAGCAAGAAATCCTTAAGAAAGCTGTAGACTTCCTTCCACCATCTTGTTATATATGACAATGTAACAATACTTGCACCGTGATTTTTCTTGATAATTCTTGCCGCCAAAAATGAGGTTAAAAGCCCCCTAGTACAACAAGGCCTTCAGCGAATGGCTGCTGCAAAGTCCATGAACCCCAATATTGGTTTCAAGACTATTCTTCACATAAGGTGAATTCGTAAAGACACTTTGGACTTTGAGTTAGTCCCAACTGGCTCACGTTCGCGCCTCTTTTTTAGACCTTTTGGTATACAACTACACACACTTGTTGCTGCTAAATGAACATCTGTCATGCATGAAGTTTTATGAATACTTGAGAAACTAACTCCCTTCATGGCCAAAACACCAATGGCCTGCCATCGTGTATCATAATAATAAGGGAACACTGGACTATGATCGTTCTCCATCCAACATGTTGATATTAGGTAATGTAACCACAAAGTTGGTCCCAGAATTCCATCATTTCATAAGCTATAGTCATGCATGCATTTATATAATGTTTGTAAATCTCTACCAATTTATGACACATGAGTTAGGCTAAGACATATGGTACTGATGCTTCTTCCATATACAATCATACATCATAATTCAGCAATTCATACCTCATAGTATGATAAGAATCATCACTCCTCAATGGTTCAGATATTCTTAGGAAGAAATCACTTCATGTACCTCGAGTGGATGTGTCTGAGGTGTTGGCACTTTAAAACTTTTGATGCATAATTCTTCTTGGAGTATATTTAATTTTTTTATTTGTCGAGAGACACTATATGTTTTCTTTTTAGCGAATGATCGTCTGCTAGTTTGCTCTTGTAACTCTTTGCAAAAACACTTACGAGTTTTAAGACCACAGGTGTTGGCCTAAGAGAGTAATTGCTGCTAAACTTACCTTTGTACCTCTTTGGAGAAACACTTGAGAGTTTTAAGACCACAGGTGTTGGCCTAAGAGAGTAACTGCTACTAAACTTACCTTCATAAATCATAAAAATTAAAATAATGGTCATGTAATTTGTAGAAACATATCATGAACTTGCTACTATATGTAGGCAAAGCTAAAACCACTATTGGTTTTCTTTTTCTTCATATGAAACTCTCATAAGAACTGACGTAGTTGAGGCAAACGATTAAGCCCCCATGTGTCTTTGTTACGAAGCAACACGTCGAACAAGGTAGACACAGGTAATACCATAAATGATTTGCCAAGCCTACTGACCATGATCAAAAATCTCATGTTCTTTTATAAAGCACACATTATAGGCACTGTAAGCTTTGTATAAGCACATAACACTCCTATCGTGACTTTCTTCTTGGAATAACATGCAACAGTGATTGACATTGACTGAAGTATTTCTAAAAACCATTAATGATAGTTTTATCAGTACTGGAGGCAAGATAGGGAAAATTTTGCATTCTTGAAATATCTTGTTTTCATGCTTGGATGCCTCGAGTATGATCCAGTGAGATCCTAAATAATCCTCTATAGATGTTGCCTCCATAAGCCCCTAATTTTGATCCAATAAGAGCTTTGCCAATCTTTTCAATTTTGGCCTCCGGCGAACAAGACATGTGAGGTAGCTCTGCACAATTTTACTGTTTGAAGCATGACTTCTGCATGTAACGAACATAAGCCCTCATATACAGCTTAGGTATGTTGCATATAAAGTCACAATTCACTTCTTTAACTCTTTTGCTGTCAAGAACTTCAATCTCATAAACAAAGCTATGTCATCTTTCCTCATCCTCATATTTGAAATTTCAACGCCATTGCCATTGCATTTGAGAAACACAAAGTTGTTTTGAAACTATGAATAGGAGGCCATAGATATCGGCCAAGGGCATTTGTCTCGACCTGAATGCTAATCAAGCAACACCATTGGGAGCCATATGGGTTGGACTCAAGAATAATAACAAAACACCATAACTCTGAGAGGATCACATCTTTCCAAAAATTTCAAAAATTTGGAATACTTGATTTTGTCAATATGTGCCCCTCAGTTTTGGTGTAAGAAATAGAGTGAATGAAGGATATCAAAACTTAAGTCTTAAACCCCCAAGCATGTAAGCATGAATAAGGAATGAAGTAGTATGCATTCACTGAGCCATTGAAGCTTGTAAGATCCATTTGCCTAATGCACAAACATAGAATGCATATTTTCGAGCATTCTGGTCTGCCTGTACTCAAACTGTCATAACTTTCTCCTGAAAATACATCCTGAGATTTTCGTGGATATGCAGCTTGTCTTCTAATTATTTCTGAATCTTCCTAGTTTAATATGTGAAATTGACATACATAAGCTGCAACTGTAATTTGCTGGTTTGCCCCAAGGTCTTAAATTTCGACGATTATGGAAATATCGACCTTCTGAAAACGGATATTTCGATAGAAATTTTTTTGAGGAAATATCGATAGCATTAAAAAAATTAAGGAAATTGACGGAAATGTGAAGAAAAACACGGAAATTTTAAATAAAATTTTAAGAGATATTCTTGTACTATATTAGGTATTATATTTGAAAAGAAAATCTTGAATAAATACTGATCTATAGGGACTTGTAGTAATTTAAAGTGAAAAAGTAAGTGCTGAACCATTAAATGAGCACTTTAAAACCATGTGGAAGATCTATGAGATACAAAATTTTCGCTATATTAATAATCTTTCTGAGTGGAGCCTTCAGTGTATTGTGAAAAATAATCATTAAATAATATCTCACCTTTTAGTTTTGCATGTAATGACTTATATGTCAACCATACAGATCAAGGGGGAATGACCGTGAGTTTTCATACTGGGAGTTGTAGTATGCATTGAGTATCGCTTGTCCTTGGACATAATCATAATAATTGGAAGATTGTGCTTCAGACTGTGACCACGAGTTATCATTTGATTGCACCACATAAGACATGGAATATATTGGATAAGACATTGCCAGACTTTCGCTGTAAGGGTATATGCACTACCAGAACAACCACTTTAGCCGACGAAATTTTTTCGTCGGCTAAACCCTAAATTTCGTCGGCTAAAGTCTTAGCAGACGAAACGTCATCAGCTAAGAAGTCGTCGGGAAATTACTGTTCATCGTCGGCTAAAGTCAGTTATTTAGCCGACGAAGAAATTTTTCGTCGCTTAATTTCTGGACTTTAGCCGACGAATTTTTGGACCTTAGCCGACGAAATTTTATCGAAATTTAATAAAATTTCGTCGTCTATAGCTATTATTTTTATTTATTTATTTATTTAACTATAGCCGACTAATTACCCTAAAATTCGTGGTCAAACAAAATAAGGGATTAAAGTAACGGTATGAATTAAAGTAATTATTTGAATTTTAACTTGAGGATGAGAAAATTTTGGACAAAAAAATAAAAAATGAAAATTTTTAGAATTTTTCAGAAAATATCGAAAATATCGCAAATATCGGAAAATAGCGGGAAGTTGTGAAAATTTCTGACGAGAAATGTTGGAATGTGAAAGATATTACGGAGGTAAAAAAACGAAATTTTTGATGAAATTTCCCAAAATTTCAATTTGTAAGACCTTAGTTTGCACTATTGTATTTAAATCTTCTTTATCTTGCATTTGTTGGCAGTAAGGCAGTAACTTCAAGACACATGGATTATCTCTTATATTCGTGTCTCTTGTATTCGAAGCCTCAGGGATAGGCCTCTAAGTATATGATAGAGCAAACATCAACTAGGTAATAATGTTGTCTTGCATTTCAGCAAAACTCAGAGTCTCTTTTTAGATTTTTTATTTTTCAAAGCTAGAAATAAAATGAAACTGGCTAAAGTCAAAGATTAAAAGCAAAGGGAAAGAAGAAAACTCAACATGATTAGTTAACCTTCGTATGATCATGGGGGAGGTCACCAATGCTTCATTCCAAGCCTTGACGTGTTGACATTGACAGCATGAGACTCTCTCTTGAGAGAAACCCCAAGTACTGAGCAAAGATATTTTGTGTCATCAACTTGTAAATTTACAAAGGGCTACCCGTAGGCCATGCTGCATAGCCCCTTATGCATCATCATTATTTGACAAAGCATGATCCTCAGCTCTAACTTCACGGATGATATGGAATAAAGATCAGCATTGTCGCCGACAACTATGTCGTAATGCATAGCGTATACAGACGCAACAACGTGTTGGCTATCATAAAAAACCAGTTGTTGGTTCATACCTTTAATACCTCAAAGTAGCTGACCTCTTGTGTGTGAGAGTTGTAGATGTTAGAGTCAAAAATCAACTTGTAGTCATTGTCGTATTCGTTATAGATCGGCTCTTGACCGGTATCATCAAAAATAAACTTCTCCTTCAAGAACTTAAGAGCACAATAACTACAATGCAACTTCCATCTTCCGGGGATATTTAAACTCACATCCGCCAAAGATAAACACGTTACTATAGCAATTGTAGGTAGCATGGATATAAGAATGTGGGGTTCCTTCAGCATGAAACTCTTTTTCTGTAAAAGTAGAAACCTGATTGCTGCAAACCACAGTGGTTTGGCTTTGAAGATACTCAAATCCACCGTCACAATATATCATTCGACCATTGAAATAACCTTAGTCTAAAGACTCATCACGTGGAATTCTTTAAAAAAGAGGTGGTTTGAGTGTGTGAGTTTTATTGTGTTCAGATGCAAGTGGTCTCGTGATAAAGACTTTGTTATTTTGTAGACCGTGAATTTAATTCAACGGACTCATTTTGACAATCCACAAGTGGTCAGCTATTCGCAATCAAACACAAGTAGCTGGTACAACTGTAGGTTTCTCTTTAATACAGTAACTGCAAATTTAGTTAACTACACATGCATATATAACAAGCTAGACCAGGTTCATAGACACTGCATGCAGCTCATACAGAAATAGAAATAATTGGCCCTTCCCAGTTTACCATAACAAATAACCAAAATGGCGAAGCAGACTCATCACCTGGCCTCCTAGCTAATTAGCTAGCTCAGCTTTTGCTTACCTACATTCATGATTGATGTTGGTGGCACACGGGGCCATTCATTTTTCCCTGATCCCAGTAGTCTGGAATCTTTGATGTTACGTAGTGCCAATATATATATATATATGTCTTCAGTGTTATAATTGCCTATTGGTGTAGCTCTAATCACGTAATGATCAACTTCGAGACTTTGATCGATAACTCCACTATTATTCCCGGCCAGTAGAGACGTACGTCGGCAAACACAAAGTGACAAATTAAACTCGAGTCTAGCTTGCTATCTCAATTCTATATATGATCGATCGAGCGGCATATACGATGTATATAGAACCTTCAAGGGCCAGTAGCTAATATATGAGGAGCGACACTACTAGAGACTGGCCGCCGTGGCCGCTGTGTGTGCTTTTCCGATCGTACATGAACTTATGGCCATAGCAGCTGCTAGCTAGCCCAAAAGATCCTTATAATGAAGTTTCACAACGAAGAGGGTGTGAATAAGCGATTCCCTTACATAAAAAAACGACAAAACACCAGAACGAGAATAATGTTTGCTACTGAAAGAAAGCCCTGGAGGTACCTTCAGGTAGGGGCCGGAGGTTTCGGTGCTTCAATATTTCTGTTCGGTTGCACTAGTTACTTTAACAAGTAACAACGTACATACTACAGTGCAAAGTTAAATTTGGGCTTACTACTGGCCGGGTCAGGCATCTTCCAACTCAATCATCACTGTTGCATGAGATAGCAAACAGCAAAGATCAGTAGCATATATGCATGTACAGTACTATCTAGAAGATTAGTTCTGATCGAGGAAATACTATTGGACGTCCAATATCACCTCTCAGATTGGGCATCTATATCTATGTCTATCTATCTATCGACTTGTATATATATCTGCGCTGATGAGGACATAGGGGTCAGAACTGAGTTTGCACGTACAAATTAATAATAGTGAGAATTACTGAAAAGCAGAATGAGCTGGGCGGAAGGTAGACGATGAACAGACTCATGGTGAAGGGTACGTGTTTTGCGAAGACGGCAGGCCCATACTGGCAAGCAGAGTACCTAGTACAAATAGTTTCTGTAGATTAATTTGTCTTATGCATCATACATTCATGCATGCAGTTCATAAATCTTTGCCCTGCGTATTCTCGTCGGCGGAGCAAGAAAGAAGGGTAGGGGCACGTACGAATCACATTGTATTTTGGCTACGGTATATGATTCATGGGATGGTGTTTATCATATCTCAAGTAATAATTTTATCGCCAGGGATTTGTTTTTTTATACAATACACTCAATTATTGCCCCATAACAAAAAAAGTTTAAAATAAGGCTATGTTACCTATATAGTGCGAATTATCGAAGATCTGATAATTTGATGTCTGACAATTAGGTTAATTGTCTGACTCAGTACTCCAATTACTCACGCAATTACTCAGTTATTGAGAGGTGGCATTTCATTCTATCAAAAACAAGTAAATTTCATGTGACATGACATAAAGTTAGACACTTTGAGATAAAAAACGATATTGAAAAAAATAAAGTAATAATTAACTTCTATTCCTATTTTTGTTTTCGTGATATTAGACTCCTCATCATTGTAATTCTCTTTTTGCAAACTAATAAGAATAGGAAGAGACTTCCCTGGGTTAGATACATCTGACTACAACCAATGAGGAAGGGACACCTGACCCTTTTGGAAAAGTTTGGCTATAATATGAGTATTAATGGAGATCACAATTCCAATATCGCCATGCTCGTAGTCATTCTCGACCTCCATTTTCGAGAGCCCTTCTAAGGAGGATCTTTAAGTTGAGGACTAGTTGAAGACTTTTTAGTTTATCCCGCTTTTTGATCTTATATCCACATCTTAATCGTTCATTTTATAAATATTTATGAGTAGATCATTTCTGCAAATTTTCAACTAAATTGAAAATCGTTAAAACATTCATAAGTGTGATTTACCAATTATGAACTTGAACGGTTCATGTTTAACAGATTTGGTTCGTCCATTGATTTGATCTAAAACTAGTACTTAACGATCATCAATTTGGCTAAAATTTTGTATGATTGATCTACTTATATAAATCTACAACTTCAACGGTTAAGATGTCAAATTTTGATCAAAAAGTTGGTCTAATAAGTAATTAACCGAAAAGTCCTCAACTAGTCCTTAACTTAGAGGTCCTCATTAGAATGACTCCCCTCCATTCCCTCCCCCATAAAACTTCAACAGGGATTCCCCGTTCCCGTCCCCATTCGAGACTCCACCTCCATCTCCCTCTCCCTCTCAATCCCCATTAAAATTTTAATAAATAAAATAATTCTTTTTTATCATATTACATTTTTAAATCAAAATTTGAAACAAATAAAATTAAAATGTAATTATATTAATCCAAATAAAAAGAATACGACTAAAAAGCAAATTAGTATAAAAGAATAATTAATATATTTATTTATGTAAATTAAATATATGTATATATTATTAAGGCGATTTTAGGATGTAGATCACAATACCGTTCTCACCCCATCCCCAATTTTATATAGCGAGGATTGGGGATCCCCACCCCCACTCTCCATTAGTCCCTTATTTGTTTTCTCGTTAGGAGCGCGTGTCTAATGGAGCCTCGTCTCGTTGGAGATTATTATCATCTCTAAGTATAAGGACATTACATGGGTTTAATGGTAATTATGGTATGTATTTAATTATTATAAATGACGCGTGTCTCTTCCTTAATGGTTGTTGAATCTGACCATTGCTCTAAAATCAATTTAGAACTTTTTTTTTTCTTTTGTTTTCCCTTTAATGTCCATCTAACTCAAGCCTATGTTACAATAACCTGTCAATCAACAACTAAGAAAGTGCTTGATTACATTCTAATTCATTCTCTGGCCAACATCGCTAGGAAATCACTTTTTTTTATTTGCGTTTATTTTATGTTAGTTGCATGTAAGGTCGCCTTAGTATTGTGTTATATTTTTGTTTAGACCAACTAGCTAGGGTTTTTGATTAAAAAAACTAGCTAGGGCTTTCTATAGGATGATTATTCTTTCGTAAGTTATTTATTTATTTTGTGACATCTACTATATTAATGGATTAACACATCATTTTTAGAAGAAAAAAAACATAACAGTAGTACATTGACCTTTCAAACAACAATTTAGGCCTTCTCTTTGAGCGAAGGGTTAGTGTTTTGGTAAGTTAGTGTAGGGGTCGTGTCATTTGATATGTTATGATTTTGGTGTCGTGTACATATGGTATCTTAATGTCGGTTTGTTCTTGTTATCCATGTAGTTAAAAGATTACATGTGCATATATGTTGGTAGTTTTGATATATAGTATTTGAAATAGTTATTTCTTCTTGAGATTGACGGTGATGATGTAACGAGACTTCTGAATTACGTTAGGTTATAGTTAAACATTTTTTAGTTCTTATCCATTTCATTATAAATGTTTGTGGAGTCGGCATGATTTTCATTTTTGAATCCTCCCATTATAAATTCCATTCCACCCAAGACTAGTTAGAGTTCTTGATTCCACGAACATTTATGTTCAAGCACTTCTGAATTTCTCTACGAGCATTTCTCCAAAAATCATCATCCACAGCAATAGTTACTAGTTATACCCGGCACGCGGTTTTAGTTCTAGCTAGCTACAATATTCAATTAGGATGAGTGCATCAGTTGCTGATCAGAACACCAAACCTTCATCATCAGCAATGAAGCTATTCGGGTTTACACTCATGTCCGATCCCTGTGAAGACGGATCAGGGCTGATAACGAAGAGCAAGAAGTTTGTGTGTCTCTACTGCGGTCGAGAGTTTGAGAATTCTCAAGCATTAGGCGGCCATCAAAATGCACACATAAGAGAAAGGAAGCTAGCAAGAATGGCCATGTTGGAGCACGAGGAGGATCACCAGTATCAGGAATACCAGCACTTTCCTCCTCCTCCTCAACGTAGTCAACTGTTTCCAACCGGTGTCTGGTACCCCAGTATAAACCCTATGCTCGACACGAAATCTGGTGAGTCCACCACCACAACCGCAACCATGAATTATATCAGAGGTGCTGGTGCAGATCGGGTACTGCTCCCTAAAGATTATGAAGGAAATGATCAGGTCGACATTGATCTACGTTTGAGACTTTAAGTCTCTCTCTAGCTCATGTCGACAATAACCTGGCCGCCGTCTCAATTACTCGATAGTTCAACTAATCCGCATGCATTACATCAGTTTGGTTATTAGCTTCTAATTAAGAATCCATTTCTCATGCATACTATAGGTCTAGTCGATCGGTTTATTAGTTGGGCGGTTCTTCTGTCTTTCGTAATTTCTGTGTTGTCTGAAGTTGCATGTATGAATTATGTTAATTCTATCAGTAAAATCTACCTGTTCTTGTACAGCAGGACTGAGATAGCGTACATAGCTCATTTTAAGCTCCTGTTATTGCCTTGGTTCGTGTTCAAGGCCAGGGTTGGAAGAATCAATCCTCTTGCAGCCTAATTCTGATGTAACAAACAATGTGTTCGATGTTAATAGTGCGGTAAGTGTAAATTTGTCGTATAAAACTATTAATAACTGTGATGTTGCAAGCAGTTATGTGATCGAGATCGTCTCACTCTTAGTCTGGCCGGTCATTCAATCTCTCCCTTTCTGCTTGTTAGCACGGCTAAACCTTTCATGATTTCTCCGTGTTTTCAGTGGCAAAATGTTAACAGAACATCTAGATCAACCAGAACCAGGGAGGTAATTAACTAGTCTTATATACTATGCCTAAGCTATTTAGCAACGAGTCGACTATACATGTTAGAATTGATATTTTTGTTTTTGTATGGATCTGGGTCGAAACCGGCTCTTCACCTTGAATCCTGCAATAGTCTTCGAGAGATTAAAACCCTGAATTATATTGTAACAAAACCAACTTTCGTTGCTAAAACGTGTTAGTCAGTAAATCCCTATGTAGCATATATGGAAGCGTCAGCTCACCTGCGATTCCCGCTTTCGAAGCGGAAGCGAAGCGGAATCGCCTCAGAAGCACAGGGAAGCGCAAGGAAACACGCTTCAAGAAAACAAATGGGTTGGAAGCTCAACGGAAGCTCAATCTTCCAATTAGGAAGCGCAACCAGAATGATTCTTAGCTCTTCTTTCTTTAACTCTATCTTCAATTAGAGTTGGACAAATCTTCTTATCCCATTCCATACTTTCTCTACTTATAAACAAGATAACACAGCAGCAGGCATGCAGGAGAGGAGCTCTGATAGAATATACAAATTGCTTGAAAAGACACCTAAAGAGACAGAGTCCCCAGATCGACCCTAATTTATAAAAATTGATTATTTTGTGACACCTACTATATTAATGGATTAACACATCGTTTTTAGAAGAAGTAAAAACATAACAGTAGTACATTGACCTTTCAAACAACAATTTAGGCCTTCTCTTTGAGCCAGGGGTTGGTGTAGGGGTCGTGTCATTTGATGTGTTATGTTTATGGTGTCGTATACATAGGTTATCTTAATGTCGGTTTGTTCTTGTTATTTATGTAGTTGAGAGGTTACATGTGCATATATGTTGGTAGTTTTGATATATAGTATTTGAAATAGTTATTTCTTTTTGAGATTGACGGTGATGATGTAACGAGACTTCTGAATTATGTTAGGTTATAGTTGAATCTTTTTCAGTTCTTATCCACTGTAATTGCTGGTTGTAACATTAGATTATATATTATTGAAATTTTTTCTAAACAAAAGAGAGAACAATTTACAATGTTATAGGTCACGGCCACCCTAATTAAAAATATAATTTAAGACATGAAATAATAATAATAAAAAATGTTTGTGGAGTCGGCATGATTTTCATTTTTGAATCCTCCCATTATAAATTCCATTCCACCCAAGACTAGTTAGAGTTCTTGATTCCACGAACATTTATGTTCAAGCACTTCTGAATTTCCCTACGAGCATTTCTCCAAAAATCATCATCCACAGCAATAGTTACTAGTTATACCCGGCACGCGGTTTTAGTTCTAGCTAGCTACAATATTCAATTAGGATGAGTGCATCAGTTGCTGATCAGAACACCAAACCTTCATCATCAGCAATGAAGCTATTCGGGTTTACACTCATGTCCGATCCCTGTGAAGACGGATCAGGGCTGATAACGAAGAGCAAGAAGTTTGTGTCTCTACTGCGGTCGAGAGTTTGAGAATTCTCAAGCATTAGGTGGCCATCAAAATGCACACATAAGAGAAAGGAAGCTAGCAAGAATGGCCATGTTGGAGCACGAGGAAGATCACCAGTATCAGGAATACCAGCGCTTTCCTCCTCCTCCTCAACGTAGTCAACTGTTTCCAACCGGTGTCTGGTACCCCAGTATAAACCCTATGCTCGACACGAAATCTGGCGAGTCCACCACCACAACCGCAACCATGAATTATATCAGAGGTGCTGGTGCAGATCGGGTACTGCTCCCTAAAGATTATGAAGGAAATGATCAGGTCGACATTGATCTACGTTTGAGACTTTAAGTCTCTCTCTAGCTCATGATCGACAATAACCTGGCCGCCGTCTCAATTACTCGATAGTTCAACTAATCCGCATGCATTACATCAGTTTGGTTATTAGCTTCTAATTAAGAATCCATTTCTCATGCATACTATAGGTCTAGTCGATCGGTTTATTAGTTGGGCGGTTCTTCTGTCTTTCGTAATTTCTGTGTTGTCTGAAGTTGCATGTATGAATTATGTTAATTCTATCAGTAAAATCTACCTGTTCTTGTACAGCAGGACTGAGATAGCGTACATAGCTCATTTTAAGCTCCTGTTATTGCCTTGGTTTGTGTTCAAGGCCAGGGTTGGAAGAATCAATCCTCTTGCAGCCTAATTCTGATGTAACAAACAATGTGTTCGATGTTAATAGTGCGGTAAGTGTAAATTTGTCGTATAAAACTATTAATAACTGTGATGTTGCAAGCAGTTATGTGATCGAGATCGTCTCACTCTTAGTCTGGCCGGTCATTCAATCTCTCCCTTTCTGCTTGTTAGCACGGCTAAACCTTTCATGATTTCTCCGTGTTTTCAGTGGCAAAATGTTAACAGAACATCTAGATCAACCAGAACCAGGGAGGTAATTAACTAGTCTTATATACTATGCCTAAGCTATTTAGCAACGAGTCGACTATACATGTTAGAATTGATATTTTTGTTTTTGTACCTACTTTGTTTTTGTATGGATCTGGGTCGAAACCGGCTCTTCAACTTGAATCCTGCAATAGTCTTCGAGAGGTTAAAACCCTGAATTATATTGTAACAAAACCAACTTTCGTTGGTAAAACGTGTTAGTCAGTAAATCCCTATGTAGCATGGAAGCGTCAGCTCACCTGCGATTCCCGCTTTCGAAGCGGAAGCGAAGCGGAGTCGCCTCAGAAGCACGAGGAAGCGCAAGGAAACACGCTTCCAGAAAACAAATGGGTTGAAAGCTCAATCTTCCAATTAGGAAGCGCAACCAGAATGCTTCTTAGCTCTTCTTTCTTTAACTCTATCTTCAATTAGAGTTGGACAAATCTTCTTATCCCATTCCATGCTTTCTCTGCTTATAAACAAGATAACACAACAACAGACATGCAGATGAGGAGCTCTGATAGAATATACAAATTGCTTGAAAAGACACCTTGAGAGACAGAGTCCACAGATCAACCCCAATTTATAAAAATTGATTAGAGAGATCGCAATGTGAGGAAAAGATTGAAACACGACTGGTACTGTACAAAAGAGAGGGGTGTCTTGTTCTTCTTCTGAGATCGACTAGGTTGTTGAGGCGGCTTGATCGACGACTGGCTTCGATTAAACTATGATAGGAGGAGTTGAAAGAAGCGCCAGTTTCGTTGTTAACCTAGTTTTGCAGATGCTGTCCATTGACGTTGGTGGTGGCTCAATATCGATGATTTGGTGATGATGGTTCTGGTGGGAAGTCAGCTCTCAAAGAGAGAGACAAAACGGTGAGGGCGAGAGATAAGGATTGAAAGATGTAGGGATAAATTATAGTTTTATATAGGGTAATTAGAAGTATTATAAGAAACTACTATTTTGTGCTATTTTACCATTTCTTAATCGGATATAAGAAAACGATTTTAACTTATAATGAATCCTTGTATTTATTTTTTGTTACTTTCTCATCATAATCCCAAATGGTAGTTTAATGTTATTTTCTCTTATTTTTATGTAATATACTAATATATATATTATTTTATTTTGACGTTTCCATTAAATTTTGAAAAAAAAAACGCTTCTGCGTTTCCAAACGCTTCGCTTCCACGGTTCCGCTTCTGTTTCCGTGCAACATAGGTAAATCCTCACTCATAAACCCATATTTGAACAAGATACCGTGACTTTTCTCCTCTCTCTCTCTCTCTTTCTCTCTCTCTTTCTCTCCTCTTTTCTTTAACCGCCTAGGGTTAGGGTTTCACATCTAGAGGAAAAAGTTGTGCTGTGCTCTCTCCTATGGTTGCTTCAATCGCTGCAATGACTGCTAGCCTTGCCTCCAAGCTCTCCCTTGGCCAAGAAGAGGAGCCGGTTGATCTTGGTAATCTCTGGTGTCCGACCAAAGATTTTGTTGCTCCTAGGTTCTACCTAGTCGACAGGTTAAACACAGCCTATGTAACACCCCGTACCTAAAAGTTACCTTTTCACAGAGGTTTACGAGTTACCGAGGGTTTTTAATTATGATCGGTAATTTGATAAGTTATCGTTCGAGTTTATTTTCGAGTTTTTCCAAACTCTCCAAATTCCTCATTTAATGACTCGATGTCATAGTACGTATCGACACGAGTCTCCCGGTATTTTCAGAATATTTTTTGGAGCTTCCGGTTATTTTCTGTGAATTTCTGAAGTTTATGTAATTTTCAATTACTATTTCGGTAATTAGTTTTTTTTACCATTTAACTAATTAATTTTTACCTTATTTTAATTTGGACCGTCAGATCAATTAGGGATTTGATCTGGGCTGTTGATTCGAGTATAAATAATTGGGAAGAGCGTTGACTCGGGTCAGACCCCCCCCTTCGTCTCTCTCTCTTCGCTGGTCTCTCTCTGCTCTCGACCCTTTGCTCCGCCACCTTCGTTGCCACCGCGTCAGGCCGCTTCCTGCTGGCGCACCACCACCAAACTGGTCCTCCTCCTCTCCTTTACAAAGCCCAGCCCAAAGATTACACATTTATTCACCCAGGGTAGAGATCGAGCACCACTGTGCGTGGAGATCTCCGACGATTCCTACCGTTTCAGGCACAATTCGACAGAGAAGAGGTAGGGTTCATCTTCTCTTCCCTCCTTCTTCAATTGTATCGCCTTGCGCGTTTGATTGGAGGCCTAATTCAAAATCCCTCCTTTTTCTGTTTTCTTTCTGGGTTTCAATCCCTAACCCGACGGCGTGTTTTTGGGGCTCTTGGTGGACTTCTCGAGTTCTGGTGAGACCTGGGACACTGAGGATTGGAGCTGCTGAAGTTGAGTTAGAGGAGAGGCAGAGTTCTGGTGTTCTGTCGAGGAGAATCCTAGAAGTGGTGCTGGTGACTGGTACAGCAGTTGGTCATGGTTGGTGGTTTTTGAGCTGCTGGAGTGAGTCTAGGAGGTGGTAGGCAGCATGAAAGCTGCTGGGTCTGTTTTTAGGTTCGAGTTGGAAGCACAGGCAAAGGATAAGACTCGTCCCTCTAAGAATTGTTGTTATTTGAACTGTTGTTGAAACTGTGTTTGATTGTTTCTTGTCGTAACTTGGTAAATTGGAGCTACGGCGAACCTATGGCCGTTTTCCGGCAAGATTGCTGGAATCTGGCAGGATATTCCTACAACTTGCTGGAATCCGACGAAGTGGCAAAAATTACCTGTAGAATGCCGAAGAGGTAGAAATCGAATCCCCGTTAAGCTTTGAGTCGAAAAGTGTCAGTTGAATCGTAATTGGGATATTTACAGAAAAAATGGATGTAAGTAGGAAGTTTCTATTTTGGGAAACTTCCCATTCTAAAGATCACTTACCATTTTAGGAAACTTTCCATTTTGGGAAACTTTCCCTTTTTGGAAGGTTTCCATTTATGGAATATTGACCGATAAAAGGAAAAATGGAAAGGTCAATCTTAGTTAACCGGTTAATTTAAGACAACCGGATCTTAAGTGAGATTCTAGGCAACTCAAGAATCTTAGTCAGAAACCAAGTTGGGCACTGTAAATAATTCGGATAATTTCATACCGGATAGATCGACTCATAATTAGTATTATGGTTTGAACTGTAGTTTGGGTGTCCATAGTTATTCAACAAAATTACTATGTGATAACCTATCGTCAATAAAATAGTAAGGAAAGTCGATACGCTGAGATTACGAAGTCAGAAACCAAACTTCAAGTCAACAATTGGAAATAAGCGTATTGTTGAAAAAGTTGTTAAAAAGAAAGGAAATTGTTCAAGAAGGTTTCGGTAAGAAGTTCCCTGAGTTGGTCCCCGCAGGATTTATTTCGGGTTAAAGGGGGTTTAACTCGTTGTGGGTCCTGATAGCCTATGCCGTGACTTTTGACTCCTTCCGAAGAGTAGTTAGTTCGATATGGAAGCCATCCACACCGGTGGAAGTGCAAGCTCGTGGAGATCGTTTTCTCTTCACTTTTGCCAATGAACGTGATGTGAATCGAGTAAAGAAAGGGGGCCCGTGGAGCTTCCAAAGATCCATGATTTTGTTGAACGATTATAATGACTTCTCGGATATTTAGATGACAGCGGCGACGGTGCAACTGGTAGGAGAGACAGTTGGTCCGGTGATGACTGTGGATCAGGCAGCCCTTCGGTGCGGTGAAGCTAGGGTTTGGCTCCCCCTACATAATCCGGTCCATCTTGAGAGGAGACTTAGTGTAGTACCCTGGAAATTTATTAAGCATAATATATCGAAATTGTTCAAGAATTAGTTTACGATTCCTGATATTAAGTTAATGCTCAAGAATATTTTTCACAAATTTCTGCAAGGTGAAAATGATATTAGAGTTTAACATTAAAATACTTGTCACGACGAGTTCGTAGAAATATTCTAAGAACTAATTTGTGTGCCGAGCTATTTTCTATGATTAAGAAGTTTTGGAATATTAATAAATTATTAAAGGAAAATGTGAAAACGACACGGTGCGATCTGGACCACCAAAATATCTCGATGTGAGTCGTAAAAATCCCTTGGCTTTATCTCAGTCGCCGATCAACAAGCTAGAGGGCTACCTATAAATAGGAACTTGACCAGTTTGACAACCTAGAAGGATCAAGAAAGAAATAGAGCTCTCCAGGTCGAGTTTTCGACCCACCGACATGACAAGGTCAGTCAGACTGGCTCTCCTCCATCCGACTTCTCTCGACATCGTAAGCGCGATAGGATTTGGTGGCTCATCCAGTCCTTAATCGAGGAGGAAGAATCAACCCGAAATGCTTCGAGATCCTTAACAACTTTGGCTAAGAAATAAATTTTCTCACGTGGGTAACAACTTCGAGCATCTGCACCGGTTGCTCGAGCAAGATGATGAGCACGAGCAAGAGGTGGAGCCGGACGGACTGAAATTGCTCGAGCAAGGGGTCGAGCAAAGTTTACTCGAGTGATTGCTCTTGCAAGAGGTAGAGCCCACCGTTTTGTTCAAGCCGATCTCACCGCTGCATTTCGTCCATTCTGTTGCTTGATCGGTTGCCGGCTGGGTCCCGCCATTGCTCTAGTGGTTCGGCTAAATCCTGCTCATCGGTGTGGATACTCTTAAGCGACCAAACCATCAATGGCGGATCTCTTTAGAGACTGAAAGGGGTGCGGCCCCTAAAACATTTTTGTTTTTTTAGGAAATTGCTGATCTTTTTCATTGGTAATTAGATATTTAGACTAAAAGTTACAATTATTGACCCTCCAAATTAAAATCTTACCTTAATTACTTTTTTGAAAATGAAGTATTGTAATAACTATATTGGTTAATTGCCTTAATACACGCAAATAAGCATTTAAGGAGAATTATTGATTTCGAAAATGAAGAAATACAATTCAGTTTTCCTTTGTAAAATATCTTCAATAGTTATGGTTTATTTATTTTTATTATAAAAATAAATAAAAAATAAAATTTATATTTTATTTTTGGCCCCCTCAATGACAAGCTTCTAGCTCCGCCACTGCAAACCATGCAGTTTGTCACTTAAGTTAGAACTTAGGTGACAACCCAAATTTTCGTCGCCTCAGTAGTTACTTAGGTGACAAACCATACTTTCGTCGTCTACATTGTTACTTAAGCGACAATTTATTTTTAACTTAAGCGACAAAACTATACCAAATATAACTTTTTAAGATAAAAACTAAAAATAAAACAACGTAGGCAACAAAAACAATCACTTCCGTCGCCGAAGTGTCTATGCATAATTTTTCCAAACTAATATATTTTTTAATATTTGTTTGGTCAAGATAAAAAAAAGTAACACGTCAGGGATTGTGAGCTCAACGGTTTGAAAAACGGAATTATGAAGAATCAGTGATTTGTTGTAGGAAATATGACATGTGCGTGTGTGCACTTGGTCTTATGCCGTGTAGATGGGCTTAGCCCATGGGCCTTTGGTGTAATAGGAAACATGTAGTACTTACCATATATGTAAAGTAGTACTACACATAGTACATGTACTACACATAGTACATGTACTACACATAGTACATGTACTACACATAGTACATGTACTACACATAGTACATGTAGTACGTTTCCATTCTAGGCTTGATGTAAACCCCTATATAAGGGGCCTCTCATTTGATGAATAAGACACCACAACATTCAGCTCTCATATATTCTATAACACGTTATCAGCACGCTCTAACCTTTGAGCGAAGCGGCCACCCCCCCCGGTGCACCCCCTTTGCTTGCCGCCAAAGCATCATCTCTTGTTGATTCTTCAAGGTTTCTGAAGCTTTATCAACAAAGGTATGTCCTTTGAACCTTAACACTTGTTCAAAGTTACTATATGCTTGGGACGTTTGAAATTTGCAGGTTGTTATATTGTTTTAAAAACCCTAGATAGAGTGATTGCATATGTTTGCCATGCTGTGCACTGCCGAGAACCGCTGCCGGGGCCTGCCCTTGTGCGTGGGTGCACACCGCTGCCGGGGCCTGCCCCTGTGCGCGGGTGCACGCTGCTGCCGACAAGCATGCGCACCTTCTGTGCACTGACATGCACTGCTGCCGGGGATCGGCCCTGTGCACGTGCACTGATGTCAGGCACCATATGCGCACCTCTTGTGCACTGACGTGCACTGCTGCCGGGGATCGACCCTGTGCACGTGCACTGATGTCAGGCACCATATGCGCACCTTCTGTGCACTGACGTGCACTGCTGCCGGGGATCGACCCTGTGCACGTGCACTGATGTCAGGCACTATATGTGCTCCGGTTTGGCTGATGCCGAGCGCTGCTACCGGGGATTGGCCCTGTGCACGCGCACGCTGCCACCGGGCACCACACGTCCACCTACTGTGCACCTACTGTGCACTTGCCGAGCACTGCTGCCGAGGCTGGGCCTTGGCACGTGCACGCGGCTGCCAACATGCACATATGCACTATATATCCTCTCTAGGTCAGCATGGTATAGCATCCATGGCTGTTCGATTTAAGAATTAAGCATCGAATCCAATTGGTCTCGAACTAAATGCTTGAATTCTTGTATGCAGAGTCAATGGACAAACACTTGCAGTTTGATCCCCTTGATGCCCAAGGCCGTGAGTATCACCGCTGGGTCCTCGACATGAGGCAGACTTTTATTGGCAAAGACTATATCTCCACCATCGATCCTCCCACGGAACCCCTTGATGAGGGTGTTAAGCTGCCGGACGACAAAACAAAGTCCAAGGCGCTTATGTTTATCCGTCGGCACCTGGATTCCACATTGAGGTGGCAATACCAGCAAGTAGCCGATCCGCTGGAGCTATGGAACAAGCTCGCGACAAGATTTGGTAATGTTCATGTTGCGCTCCTACCAGAGCTGAAGGCTGAATGGGCTTCCATCAGGCTAATGGATTACAAATCTGTAGAGGAGTATCAGACAGACATGCTTGCACTACGTGCTCGTCTGCATTTTTGTGGTGTTGAGAAGTCCGAGGATGATCTCATAGAGAAAACATTGCTCACTTTTCCCAGGTCATCATCTACTTTGATGAAACAGTATAGGCATGACTATAAGAGTGGTCTTACTCCAACGTTTGACTCTCTTATGACGTTGTTGCTAACTGAGGAAAAAGATTGTAAGATCTTGACTAAAAACACTGCTCGGCCTGTTGGGACCCTAGTTGTTCCAGAAACTAATTACAACAGTGCCAGAGGCGGGAAAGTCATGAGACAAAGAGCACGAGATCATTATGAACCATACCACCGTGAGCAAGGCTCTGGTAAAGGCACCCGGACTAGGAGAGGCACTAGAGGTTTTAAACGCTCTAAGGGCCAACCTAACAACCGGAAGAAGGATGATGCACCCGCCCCTAGGGGCCGAGCTCCCAAGCCGGTTCAGAAATTCGCCAAGAAAAATGCTAAGGCAAACATATGCTATCGTTGTGGATCACATGACCACTGGATGAAGCAATGCCGAGCACCTGCCGATATAATTGCTGCATACAAGAAATATAAGGAAACTGTGGAGAGTCATGTCACTGTGGAAGTGGACAAAGTGCCGAATGCCAACCTTACGGTTGAGGATTTTCGGGAACAAACCGACTTAGATGCACCCGACTTTTAGAAGTTGTTGAGCTCTTGTTTGTTTTACCTCCATGTTTGTTGTCTTTTCCTTTCAAGCATATGTGATAAGGCAGGTTTATGCCATGATCAGTTCGACTGTTTTTGAGACCTTTTGGATGTTAACCATTATGCGTGTAATAAAATCGATGTTCTTAACTATTGTGTTCGATATGGTTTATACAAATGCTTGACAATATCCGATGCACTTGACCATTGTATGCCGCTCTAAGACTCTCTAATGGAGTTTAGAAGCATGGCAACACTGTTTTGAGCCTAAGGCAAGCAGCTATTGAGCGCTGCCTAGGAGCTGCGTGCGCTACACATGCTGTCGGCATGGTTGCCGAGCTGCTGTGCACTGCTGCCGAGCACACGTGCACCTGGCTGTCGGCTGCCGACAGTCATGCGTCTGTTGCCGCCCAACGTGCCTGTTGCTACTCTGTACGCTACCTACTGCCCCTAGATCGTTTTTGCACCAATTGTGTGTCAATTGCCGCCCATGTATGCCAATTGCTTCATTTTTGTGTGAGGAATGCCATCACTTTTGTGCCAGATGTTGACAAGATTTGTGTGTCCTACACATGAACTGTCGTGCATTGGGTATTAAGTGTTGAGCACTAAGCACTAGATGTTAGCATTGGACACAAGGGCCTGTGCACTGATCACCAATTGCTGTGCACTTACATCAAGGACAAGCATTAAGTGAGCTACATAGCACAGAACACACAAGGCCGTGCATAGGACACCGACTGCCGGGCACCAGGGCCGAGCTCTGGGTGGCATTTGCCGAAGCTCTGTGCACCTAATACCGTGCACTAGTGATGAGCTGCCGAGCCCCCCTCCTTACTGCCCCATATCGTGCGCCATGGGCGCCAAAGAGTGCAGCCAACGATTGTTGCCGAGTGTTCTGTGCACCGGCATGTGTGTGGCTCCTCATGCACTACCAAGTTGCCAAATGCTTAGTGCAATGGCATATATGTAGATGCAATGCGCTGCCGAACATTGCCAAGGGCCTATGGCATTGGCATACGAGCAAGCTGCAATTCAGGGCATTCAAAAACGAAAACAGTAAATCTGCCACTTTCGGTACAGTAACTTCCGAAGAGCTTTGTGAACAGCTCCGGATGAACTAGAACGCAAACCACATATCACTGGAAAGCTACGTCTGTCTAGTTTCCAACGGTTTTTGCGGTTCGTTCATATCCATCCTAACGAAGAAGTTATGACCATTTTAGTGACCAAAGGTCAGGCTGCCAGGAATTCTGCAAAGCACACCGTTGCCTTCGGTTGTTGCCTTCGATTTTTATATCTTTTTCTCACGTACCTACCTTGTTTGATAGGTATGTCACATGGAGAAATCGAGTGCCTTGCAGACAGTGGGACGACCCACACAATCCTGAGGAATCGGCTACTCTTTACTGAGATGACGCCGTGTCAAACTTCCGTGAAGACTTTGATCGGTTCATCTCCTGTCATTCAAGGGCGCGGACCTGCTAGGTTCCTGCTGCCGAATGGAACCTTGATCATTGTTTCCGATGCCTTGTATGCGCCTATGGGCTTTCGAACACTACTGAGTTTCAAGGACATCCGCGCCAATGGTTTCCACTTGGAGACGCATTGTGAGAATGGACGTGAGTTCCTCTGTGTAACCTCCAATGAGTGCGGCTCTAAGCGCATCTTGGAAAAGCTAATGAGTCAATCTTGTGGTTTGTACCTCACCACCATAAGGGTTATTGAATCCTATGCGGTCGCCAAAAATGATTATTGGGACCATGACTCGTACAAGCTATGGCATGACCGCCTCGGTCACCCCGGAAGAGATATGATGATAAGGATTCTACGAAACTCGTATGGACATCCTTTCTTCCGTACAAAACAAAAATGTTTGGGACACATGCTCCCCAAAGATGATAGAGATGTAGTGGTCTCCAAAGTGAGCTCCCGGCTGACACTTGGGTCGCCAGAGGTCAGCTCCGCCGATCCTCACTCGGTCATGAGGATTCGGACCCTTCCTGATGCGTCACTGACTATGTCTGATGCTCATAAATCGTTTTGTAAAGCTTGTGCAATAGCTAAGTTGGTGGCCAGACCTTCTTATGCTAAAGCAAATACAGAGAACATCCCATTTCTCCAGCGTATTCAAGGTGATATTTGTGGACCCATCCATCCAGAATGTGGACCGTTTAGATACTTCATGGTTCTGGTGGATGCATCGACACGCTGGTCGCATGTCGCCTTATTGTCCACAAGGAATGCTGCTTTCCCCAAATTCCTGGCACAGATTATTAAGCTGAGGGCTAACCACCCAGATCATCCAATCAAGTCGATTCGGATGGATAATGCCGGTGAATTCACGTCAAAGACTTTTGACGACTATTGCATGTCGGTTGGAATAAAGATTGAGTATTCTGTTCCACACGTGCATACGCAAAATGGTTTGGCTGAAGCTATGATAAAGAGACTTCAGTTGATAGCTAGAGCACTGGTCATGGGCTCAAAGCTCCCTATTGCGTCTTGGGGTTATGCTATATTGCATGCAGCCGTGTTAGTTCGTTTCCGACCCGCATCCAACCAAGCGTTTAGTGCGTACCAGTTGGTTACTGGATATGAGCCTGACATTTCGCACTTACGCATATTCGGTTGTGGAGTGTATGTGCCTATTACGCCACCACTGCGTAAGAAAATGGGTCCGCAACGACGTTTGGGTATCTATGTTGGCTATGATTCCCCAACTATTATAAGATACCTAGAGCCTTTGACAGGTGATCTCTTTAAGGCCCGATTCGCTGATTGTCACTTTGATGAGGCCGTCTTCCCGTCGTTAGGGGGAGATGAGAGCATACATGCTCGGCGTGAACGACAGGAATTGGCCTGGTCAGTTCCAAAGCTTGCTCATTATGATCCCCGCACTTCTCATGCCGAGAAGGAAGTGAGGCGAATCCTTGAGCTCCAACAAGTGGCGGATTCGATGCCCAACTCTTTTGCTGAGATTGCTAAGGTCACGAGATCGGACATACCAGCTGCTAATGTCCCTGCAAGGCTAGAAGTCCCAAAGATGGGCATGGACACCCCGGGTTCGAGCACCGCTGCCCCTAGCATGGGCGCTGCCGACCCTAATGGATGGGTGGAGGCCGTGGCTCCTCAAAAGAAGAGGGGGAGGCCACTTGGTTCGAAAGATGTGCAGCCCAAGAAGAAAAGGGCTCCTCTGGCACAATCCAATTCTTTACTCATCGATACTGAGAATCCTTCTCACGAGATTGTCTCTGATTACACCTATGTCCTAGAAACGATGTCGGTGTGCTTGGGGGACGCCCCGGGACCCGCATCGGTAATGGAGAACATGGAAATCTCGATGTGTTATAAGAACACAGTATCATTGCAGGACCGATCATCCATGCATATCGATGATGTATTTGCTTATGCCGTGGCTCTTAAGATAATTGAGCACGATGATATCGAACCACGCTCCGTCAATGAATGTGAACGTAGAGCGGATTGGCCTAAATGGAAAGATGCTATCCAGGCGGAATTGAATTCCCTAACAAAGAGACAGGTATTTGGCCCGGTAGTGCTAACCCCGCCAAGTGTAAAGCCTGTAGGACATAAATGGGTCTTTGTTAGAAAGCGTAATGAGAAGAACGAGGTACTAAGGTACAAAGCTCGCCTTGTGGCGCAAGGTTTCTCACAACGCCCTGGAATAGACTATGAGGAGACATATTCTCCCGTGATGGACATAATAACCTTCCGCTACCTTGTCAGTTTGGTAGTGTCCGAAAAACTGGACATGCAGCTCATGGATGTGGTTACTGCATATCTCTATGGGGATCTTGATTCAGAGATATACATGAAACTGCCTGATGGTTTCCAGGCACCTAAGTCAAGTGACTCTAAACCACGGAGTGCGTATTGCATTAAGTTACAACGCTCACTATATGGATTGAAACAATCCGGGCGGATGTGGTATACCCGTCTTAGTGACTACTTGCTTAGGAAGGGATATAAGAACGATGAGTTATGCCCTTGCGTGTTCATAAAGAAAACGAGTTCCGGATTTGCGATAGTAGCCGTCTATGTGGATGATATGAACATCATCGGGACTCTTGATGAGATCAATGAGACCGCGGCACATCTGAAGTCCGAATTTGAGATGAAAGACATGGGGAAGACTCGGTTTTGCCTAGGCATTGAGCTAGAGCACCGAGCCTCTGGAATCTTAATACACCAGAGTGCATATGTTCACAAGATGCTCAGGCGCTTCAATGTGGACAAAATGCACCCAGTTAGCACCCCATGGTAGTCCGGAGTTTGGATGTTAAGAAAGATCCATTCCGTCCTAAAGAGGATGGCGAGGAAGTACTTGGAGCCGAGGTACCATACCTTAGTGCAATCGGTGCGCTATTATATTTGGCTCAGTGCACTCGGCCAGACATCGCTTTCTCAGTGAACTTGTTAGCTAGATTTAGCTCTGCGCCAACGCACCGTCATTGGACCGGTGTCAAGAACATATTTCGATACCTTAGAGGGACAATGGACTTGGGCTTGTACTTTCCTTACAAAGATTCAAGATGGGCTGCAAATGAGTGCAGTGTCCCTGAGAATCTAGGCACCGGTCGATTTAGGAGCCGAGCTGCCGGGCATGTTGCACATAGCTGCCATGCTTTACACACAGCTGCCGAGCACTACTCTCCCAATGCTCTTGGCACCGCCTGCTGCCCATATATCGAAACACCTAACAATGTATTGGTGGGTTTCGCGGATGCTGGATACTTGTCAGATCCACATAAGGGGCGCTCCCAGACTGGTTATGTCTTTACCATTGGGAATACGGCGATATCATGGAGGTCCACTAAGCAGACTTTAGTGGCGACATCCTCTAACCATGCAGAGATTATAGCGCTACATGAAGCTGTTCGCGAATGTGTATGGCTCAGATCTGTCATTGGACACATTAGAGGAACTAGTGGATTGTGCTCCACCACAGACAAGCCGACTTGTATTTATGAAGACAATGCAGCTTGTATTGAGCAAATGAAGCAAGGCTACATCAAGGGTGACAATACGAAGCACATCTCACCAAAGTTCTTCTATAATCAGCAACAGCAAGCCCTCCTCAACATTCAAGTGAATCAAGTGAGTTCAGAGGCACATGTAGCGGATTTGTTTACTAAAGCTCTGCCTAAGTCTACTCTCGAGAAGCATGTGAAGAGCATTGGAATGCGAAGACTATCAAGCCTCTCCGACTGAGTATCATGATGCGTTGCACTCTTTTTCCTTCGACCAAGGTTATTTTTTCCCATAGGGTTTTGTTACTTGGCAAGGTTTTAATGAGGCAACATCATAACATCATCAGGGGGAGCCACACTTTCGATCGAGTAGCATGGTGCGTTGTACTCTTTTCCCTTCGACCAAGGTTATTTTTCCCACTGGGTTTTGTTACTTGGCAAGGTTTTAATGAGGCAACATTGTAAGCACCATCCGGCATATCGACGCGCGGCACAAGGGGGAGTGTTGTAGGAAATATGACATGTGCGTGTGTGCACTTGGTCTTATGCCGTGTAGATGGGCTTAGCCCATGGGCCTTTGATGTAATAGGAAACATGTAGTACTTACCATATATGTAAAGTAGTACTACACATAGTACATGTACTACACATAGTACATATAGTACGTTTCCATTCTAGGCTTGATGTAAACCCCTATATAAGGGGCCTCTCATTTGATGAATAAGACACCACAACATTCAGCTCTCATATATTCTATAACATGATTAAAGTTTTCGTTTCATAAGAATTTCAATTTTACACTCGACTTGCATGATTAAAGCCTTACCAAACTCTAAATTGATTAAAATTTTTGAAGAAATAATTCTCTTCGTATGCCTTCGTCAAAGTAACTGATGGAGAGTTAACTATACAATTAACAATTATCAGATGTAATTACTTAATTAATTATTAATTAGTTATTATCTACGACGTTATTATTTTTATAATCTCCTCTTTATAAAAATGAAATGAGTACACTAACTCCGTTTGCAATTTTTCTTTTACATGCTATCAGCACAATGCCTTCCTTGAGCCTGATAGACCAAGAAAAAACCATAGAAAAATTCCTCCGTCGCCCAATTTCGAGAGCTGCACCATTAGTCCATTAGGTTATGTCTCTGCTTCTCTAGGAGTGTCTCTGCTTTTGGCCATTAGTCCATTTGTGATTTACTTCACCTTCACCTCCACACCCAAACCCCCATCCGACTACCTCCATGCGTAGCCTTTCCTCAACGATGACCTTCTCCCAGCATCACCTATGATCGGCACACCTACCCAGATCACGGTGCAAGCTCTACACAATCGATTTTGTCTTGTTGGTTTCTATCAATGTAATAGATCAATCATCATCCAAAAGGAGGAATGACACGCATCATCTCGGCACTCACACCGACACTGCTCCGACCTAGATCGGACCTCCGACAGCCCAACGTGCATCTCCGTCAACGATCGCACAAACACACCACCTAAACCCCAACACAAACAGACTAGCCCCGCGTCTCAATCTTTGACCACCAACCCCGACGCCTGACGCCAGGCGTCGCCTTGCCCAGTGGCGGATCCAGGATTTAAAGATGGGGTGGGCTTCAAGTTTGGCCAAAGGTAAAAAAAAATTTAGGATGAAACAAGGTGGTCGAAGACTTTCTTGGAGAAGGTGGATGGAGTGGCGGCAGTGGGGAGGTGCTTAATGAGACCGGAGGCTCGAACAAGACCTCAATCGCACAGCAAATCGATTCCACCTACCCCAATCTACCGACCTGCCACCCACTCACGCCATGCTTCTGGCGCACCACCTCGACAAGATAAAACAGAACGGGGAGCTCACTTTTGTCAAGAACAACTACAACAATTGAGAGGATGAGAGATGACCTGGAGAGTTGGGGGCAGTGTCTGTGAGTGAGGAATGAGGAGGATGTTGAGAAAGAGTTGGTGGCAGTACTGTCGAGAAATCTACGATAAGAATAAGATTATGATTTATAAACTTTTGAACTAGACAACGTGGTTAGACTTGGTACTTAATCACAATATATATATATAGCTTGGTCCTTAATCACAATATATATATATATATATATATATATATACAGCAACGAGACGCACGTCCGTGAAATTAGAGAAGTGCGCACTAACTACGTGTCAGCTATCTATTGGCTGTTAGATATAGCTCACTATGCGGGTCCAGAGTCCCACGAAGCTTCTCCTTCACTTCCTTTAACTGCATTCAATTTGGTTATTTTCCATAAAAGAAACACCAAAATTCTCTGCAAATTTGCTGTGGATTTGAGAGAAATGAAGATTATGGAGGATTGGAGGAAGTTGTGGAGGAAAAAGAAGTGAAGTCTTTGACTGCCGAGGAATTGGAGCAGTACGAGTCCGTCTCTGAGTCCTCTGACTCTGACGGCTGCCTCGAAGACGAGGAAGAGGACGGTAACGAAGACGAGGATGGCTTTCCCAGAATCGAAGCCAAAATATTAACTTGTCTTTAAGCTCATTGACCATTGCCTACCCATTTCATCTTTCACCTCCAAATCGATACTGCAAGCTCCTGTAAATGACGGCCAAACAGATGATAACGAAGAAGAGAAGATGATATGCGATTTTTGCTGGATTGTTTGGCACCAAATACCTGAAGTCCTGATTTTTCTCCTTGGTTCTATTTAATGGATTTACAACACTCGTTTCTGGTTTTAGTTTGTGGGGGTATGAGATTTCAGTATTTGATTGATTTTGTATCAATCCAAAAGAAAAAAGATATAACATTTATCGATGATTTGGTCAATCAAAAAGAAGTATAAAGATCTAAGTACTGAGGTGGGAATTTTTTTTTCTTGATGAGGATGGGAGATTGCTAAAGGTTTTATATATATATATATATATATATATAAAAGGAGATTGCTGAAGGTTGAAGATGAACAGGTGAGACCCACGTGATAGAGTTACAATTGTTGACTTGCTGAAGCTTTCTGCCATCTAATAAAATGATGACACGTAGATTGTCAGCGTTTTTGCAATTGCACGGACGTGCGTCTCTGATCGTTGCTATATATATACATAATTTTTTGTCAAAATGTTCGGTTGGGCTTAAGCCCTACCGGGCTTCTACATGGATCCGCCCCTGGCCTTGCTCTATCTTCAAACGACCAATCCGAGATCAGTCTAACCTGCTCTGCCTGGCAGCCAACCTGCGTCGCCCTAGCTAATTTACTGCCTTCACATGTCAACAATAAACCAGATCTGCAGCAACACCGTCAACTGATCTTCTTTTTGCGCGCGCTGTCCGGAGACAGCTAGGCCTACAATGAGCGTCGTCTTCTTCATTGAGCTCCGATCCATCAGGAAATTCTCGACCTAAATTGACGGAAGAAGGGCATAATAGTAATTATATCCACCATGGTAAATGGGTATTTACCTTTCTGGTAAATCAGTATATTTTTGAAGGTAATTTTCATAAAATTACTATGTGGTGAATTTTGAGTTATTGTTTACTATATACATATTTACTATTTACTGTTTATGTAAATTATAACAGTTAAAATAGAAAAATAATTATTGTTTAAGTTATTTACTATTTTACAATAACACCATTACTTGTTTATGGTGATTAAAATAAATATATATGGTTATATGTGACTAATCATATAAGTTTTATCGTTTTTACATGTGACATATCAAAATGTCAATTATGGTAGGAGTGGGCGTCAGAACCTAGAAACCTGAAAACCCGGCCCGAAAAACCAGACAAAACCTGATTCGAGCCAAAACCTGAAACCCTATACTAGGTCCGGTCCAAAACCCGACCCGTTTTCTAAAAAATCAGTTCGAGTTCGGTCCCCATATTTAAAAGGACCGAAAGCCCAGCCCGTTATTATTTTACCCTAAGCTGACTTACTTTTTACTAATTACCATGTGATTTTACCCTAAGTCCCTAACCTAACATCTCACATCTCAGTTAGACTTACACAGCCACCACTCCACCAGGCACCAGCCCACCATTTCTGAGTTCTCACTTCTCAATCTCCACGAGATCTGCTCTTTGCCTCTTCAAATCGGATTCCCTCTCCGTGCTCGCTCACCGACCACCGTGCTCTTCTCTCACCGTGCTCTTGCAGACTTGCAGTACTTCGGGTGAGACCAAAAGCTTCAGTTTTGCACCTACCAAGAAAGGTAAGCAAAACCGAATTAGGAATTGCTTAATTAGTAATTTTCCTCATCCTTACTTGTTATTTGATTTGCTCGTATGATTGATACTCTAGCTTGCGATGAATAAGATAGATTTGTAATTGGGATTTCTCCATTCCTTTGTTTCTTCTGACTCCCAGAGCACTTCTCTGTGTGCTCTTTATTCCTTTTACTTCGGGAACAAAAGAGGTTAACTAAGATGACTGATCCCACTGGGACAAGATGATCTTTTTCTTTCTTCAATTCTAGGCTTCCTACTAGGTATTTGATTCATCGTTGGCACCACATGTTAGGTTAAACTTTGATGCTTTGCTTGAAGTCATTGTAACTTACAATTTGTAAGATATGATGATTAAGTCATTCTTTTTTTTGTTATTCGAATCATGGATACATTGAACTCGCCTTCCAAATTATGCGATAGTGTTGGTAGCGATTCCAATTCAGCCAACTCTGAAAGGAGTGAAAGCTCTCACAGTTCTGGTTCAAAAATCATTGACACAGTTCCGACAGATACTTCAACCTCAATTCAAGAAGAGAAAAATAAAAAAAGGAAGCACCCTATGAAGAAAGAAGTTGTTGAGGCTGCTGGAGATGCCGAAGATGATGTTGAAAATGAAAAACCTGTAAGAAGTTCATGGGTGTGGCTGCACTTCAAGAAGATCAAGAAGCCTGTCTATGAGATGAAGGATGGTAAGAAGATTCAAATTGATGAGAAAGAGAGAGCTCAGTGCACTCATTGTGGCACTGATCTTGCTTCTGATAGTGTTGGGAATGGCACTAGCACTATGAAAAGACATATTTTGAATGTGTGCAAAAAATATCCAGGAAGGTTGCCGGAAAGCAGTGGCAAAGAAAGTGGACATCAGGTTCTTAGTACTAGGGCTACTACGGAGTTAGTGATGGTTAAATGGAGTCAAGAAGGTTGTCGGGAAGCAACGGTAAAGATGATGGCTATCGATGAATTGCCTTTCAGTTTCATCCAGAAGGAGGGCTTCAAGTACTTTTGTAGGTATGTTGTGCCTAATTGGGATGTACCTTCTAGGAGGGTGATTCTGAAGAAGTTTTTGTCTGTGTAAGGCAGAAAAAAGAAGTTTAAGATAGAGTTGTAGAGTCATTACTTATCCTTGACCACTGATAGATGGACATCAGTACAAAATACAAATTATATGGTTATGACTACTCATTTTATTGATTCAGATTGGAAAATGCATAAAAGAATTCTGAATTTCAAGGTGATTCCTAACCATCAAGGGATTAGCATAGGAAACTTGTTGGAGAAGTGTTTGCTTGAGTGGAGAGTGGAGAGGGTCTTGACCATTTCAGTTGATAATGCAAGTTCAAACAAGGTAGCGATTGACTACATTAGGGAGAAGATGTTGGGATGGGAGAAGCCACCTGTGCTAGGTGGCAAGCACTTCATATGTGATGCCTTGCACACATTCTGAATATCATTGTTAGGTCAGACCTTGAAATGATAGGGGATTTGATTGCTTCAATTAGAAATGCAATAGGCCGGATACGTGCGGAGCAATGCACAAAGATTGGATGTTTTTAAAAAATGAATTGAGAAGGAGAAGGTTGAGTGTAAGAAGGTCTGAATCCTTGATGTTCCAACAAAGTGAAACTCGACTTATCTCATGTTATCCACGGCATTAGAATTGAGGAAGGCCTTTGACAGATTGGCGGAAGATGAGAAATATTTTGATGAGGATGATGATATTGATATGGAAGATGAGATGCTTATAGACTTTAGGGAAGTGAGTCTTAATGATGTCACAAATGTAAAAAAGAAACAGAGGAGGAAAAGGGCAGGACCACCGGTGAAACATGATTGGCGGAAGGCTTAAATATATGTGCAGTTTTTTAAAACCTTCTTTGATGTGACAATGAGGAGTAGTGCCTTGAATCACTCAACTTCGTGAAAAGCTTTTCATGATATAGTTGCCATAAAGGCTGAAATCCAGAATTTGTTTACCAAATTCACACCTGGTATGTGCACTATTGGGTCGATTGAAAAGATTTTGTTCGATATGGCAACCAATATAAAGCTTAAGTATGAGAAGTACTTTGCTACAATAGATGACTGCAATTAGCTTTTTCTCATTGCCTTGGTGTTAAACCAAAGATACAAAATGAGAAATTTTGAATGACAATGCAGTAAGTGGTTGAGGATGGAGTATATTGAAATTAAGAACAAATATGCAGAGGTTAAGGAGCTTCTAGTGCAAATTTGTGATATTTACACCTCATCAATGAGCACTACATCAACTTCCAAAACATCTAGGAGTGGAGAGAGCACTACTCTTAGCCAAGGCTCCAAATCAAAGAAAAATCATAAGGCTGTAAAGGCTAGTGGAATCTTCAAGGATATGAAAGAAGATTGGGAGAGACAATTAGAACTCTCATGAAGCTACTGTTGGACACGAAGTGGACAGATACCTTCTGGAACCAATTGAAAAGCCTACAAATCTTGAAAAGTTCGACATATTAGAGTGGTGGAAGATGAATGGTGATAAGTATCCAAGTCTTACAACACTTGTCAAAGATGTATTAGCTATCCAAGGGAGTACAGTTGCAAGCGAGTGTTCTTTCAGCACCGGCAGAAGGGTTATTGATCCATTTCGGAGTTCTTTAACTCCCAAGGCAGTGGAAGCATTAATCTGTTATCAAAATTAGATTAGGTCTGAAAGTATCACCAAAATTCAATATGTTCCAACTATATAGGACATGGAATTTTATGAAGAAGTTGAGGAAGGTGAGGTTTTTTCCTTTCTTGATCACTTTTTCAAAGTTCAAACTTTCAATCAAGTTTTAGTTTAAGTTTTATTTCAAAGTTAAATTTGGGTGTTTTTGTTATCATTTACAGAACAAGAAAGAGAAGATGCTGATAAAACTGTGGATCAGCCGAAAAAGCTTTCTACCACCAAATCAACTAGAGCCTCTAAAGAATCCAAGGGAAAAGCTAACAAAACTACTAAAGCAGTAAAGAATACAAAGAGGGTGAAAGCAGCAAAAAAAGAAATTAAGGTATTTTGTGTAGTAAGTCATTTATGTGATTGTTTTTTTAGATGTGTAGTAGGAGTCAGTTCTAGTTCTTGATGCTTGTGATTGTTTTTTGGCTGATGAGAACTTGAGAAGTCAAGATCATATCTTTATGGAAAAGGACTTTTTTTTCACTGAACCAAGTAAAAGAATATTAGTGTTAATTAACACCTGAATATAATAAGATATTAAAAGAGATTATATGATGCTCATGATGATGATGATGATCAGAAATTTCTATTGGGACATTTTTGTATGGTCTAGATTAGTTATTGATATATTGGTGTATGTGGCGTTTGATATTACGGGTGAAGATGATGAGATGGTGGCCGGCAACCCTATCAGAATTATTCAAAGCTTAAAGGTGACATCAAATCAGTGGCTTATATATTGGTGTATGTGGGGTTTGAGTAATAAGAGAATAGAACCAAAGTGGAGAAGAGAAATTGGAAATGGGAAATAGAATATTACTTGGCTGTGCAGTAGGTTGTAGGTCAGTTCTGTGATGGGGTTTTTTGGTTGTGCAGTAGGTTAGTTCTAGTTCAAGCTTGTGATTGGTTTTTTGGCTGTGTAGTAGGTCAATTATACTTGATGCTATTTTGGGTTTTTAGACAGTAGTTGCTGACAATAAAATGTAAAATTGGTTTTTGATTGCGAAGATTGCAGTTTGGAGCCACAAGATGATATTGGTGTCCTATTTTGTTCAAAATTGCAGCTTATGCTACTTCACTAAATATTTTTAATTTGCTTTTGCTATTCTATTTATGAGTTTGTAGGATTGAAATATTTGAATGATTTTCTGTATTAATAATAATGGATTGAACAATTTGTGTTGTGTCCGAAAAAATGAAATATGAGGAACTACATTTTTAGGCCTGAAAATCCCAAAATCTAGCCCGGCCCGGTCGGAGTCAGGTTTTGCTGGGGTTTGCCTTTCTAAAACCCCGAACTTAGACCGGCCCTATTTTTCATATTCGGGCTCGGTCCCTGACAATTTTCGGCTCGGCCCGGACCGTACCCACCCCTAAATTATGGTGGCAAGCCGATCAAAATATTGTGAGAGCAACCGCTTTATATGTAGTCTATTTGTCAGACTAACAAGTATAATTTACATTAAAATTGCCCGTTAAATTTTATTCATGTCAATACATGATATTAAGCATGTTACCTGAAGAAATTAGTTTGCCATCCTTGTGACATATTACAATGTTATATGCTATGTTTATTCAATTAAATGATTATTATATTAGCATATCATATAAATTGTATTGCTATGAAAAAGAAAATTCTTAACGTAAGTACTGACAAAACTCATATTACAATGTTATATGCTATGTTTATTCAATTAAATGATTATTATATTAGAATACCATATAAATTTTATTGCTATGATAAAGTAAATTCTTAGCGTAAGTACTGACAAAAGTCATATTATAATGTTATATACTATGTTTATTCAATTAAATACTCATATTATGATAAAGCATATTCATAAAGCATCGAAAAAATGTGACCACTATATATGAGTCTTCAAATTTAATTCATTTACTTTGGAAATTGATTTACTTGGATGTTTTTATGACTGTGTAGTAAGAAATGAAAATGTAATTTCATGAGCTTATGTTGTGAAGAAAATAATTAAACCGAAAGTTTTATTGTGATAATGAAAATTCACAATAGAAATGATGATTCTACATCTTTGTTATTGTGGATGCCCATCTTCTCTTTACTCTAAATTATTGATTGATGATATATCAAATGTGGACTATAATATAATGGACTCTACATAATTTGAGTATCACTTCCGCTCTCTATTTAAAATGGTGCAAACATCTTCTCGTTAGTAGGTGAAAATATAAACATTATCTTTTAGATAACAATGTAAGGTCCACCTGAACAATAAATCTCGAAGAAATGGACAATTATCATGTACTTCTAGATTCTCACAATCACCATAAAGTATGTGGGAAAATACACCACACATAATATGTTTTATGAGACAAGACATGTGTAGTGTCAGATCCTTCCATAGTTGTGAATCAATAAAATTGTTATTACATGCTAAATATGAAATTAGCTGCGATATACAAGAAGTGTAAAGAATCATGAAAGCACAAGAAATTGAAAAAGAACCTTTAAACTCCAAGATTGAAAAAGGATTACTAATCCCTAGAAGCTAATCATATGGAAGAAGATGGAAATAACGCATATGTCAATCCAAGAAAATTCATACTTCGGTTAAATATGCTCTTAGTTTTCTAAGATATTCATGTGAAAGCAATTATATCTTTGTTTAATTAAACTATTGCTTTGGTCTTAAAGTTTATGTAGATAATACTTACTGAATTAGATGAAACATTGATTTGATTATCATTAGTCTGTTAAATTTTGAATTGAATTTTGAAGCATTGATTCAATTTTATTTGCTACAAATATATATGGTTCAAAATAACACTATAAAATGCAAAGAAATGCATTCTTTAAACAAAAGAAATGTCCTTAGAATGTAAAGTATATCATTCTACCTAAATTAAAACACTCTAAAGAATAAGAGTTATACATTTATAATTCGAGATACTGCCATATACTTTAAGGATTGTATATAGGAGAAAAAGAGTGTTAAGTGTGGGACAACCCATACTATTTTAAGGAATAAGCTAGGAAATTAGTTATATCTTATAATTTCATTGTGAATAGGATGCAGTGATAATGGAAGGGAGCGACACTGCCTGATTTCTATTACCTAACAACACAATATTTAAAGTCGTAGAAACTTTGTATGCACCACGAGCTAATCGAGCCTTATTAGTTTCAAATAAATTTATGCCAACGACTATTATGTAAAAACGAATTGTACGTGGAAAGAACCTTATGTGAGAATGAAACTATATTACCTTAAATAAATGTGAGAGGAAACACATTTAAAGAAACTAATAAGTCACCTACAATGAAATGTAGGATACTAACTCTCAAAGATTTTTGACATGACCACCTAAAATACCATGGTCGCATATGATGTTTGTACTTTAAATAACTTACACATACATCCCTTGTTTTGAGTGAATGACAAAATTAAATAAAACTTCGTCACACTGCAAGCTAACGACACCGATTCTGATTGCTAGACACTGGTTGGTTCAGCTGGTAGAATGCTGCTCCAAAACATTCATTGTATTCTAACAAACATGATACACAACCACTCTCCCGTTATGCCATATTTATTATTTCAAAAGCACATCACTCATTCTGTAAAGTTTATCCTTGAGTAAAAATAGGGTAGAGACCTTCCTATGCTAAAGCTGCAAAATAAAATATTTCATTCTTAAAAATAATAAAAACATGGTGATTATGGACTTATCCATCAAGAAATGTTTCAACATTTTAGTCACATATCAAATAATTTTTCACAAGAAATGCTACATTTACATTTACAAATATATGTATATATATATATATGTATATATATATAGTGTTTTCTAGCGTTAGTAGCTTGTATATGATTTTGTTTAAATCAGGGAGCAATGCGTAAATCTTTGGATAAGTTCATAAGTAATAATGAATTGTGTGAATAGTGTAATGCTGCAAGTTTATAATTTTTTGAACTCTGCTCTCTTCCCGTGATTATAATGGACTCAATATCTTGTGCTTAAGTAGACAAGAAAGTATTGAAAGACATGTTCTCACCTTCGGTTTGTTTATTTGTATCACTGAAGGCATTTTGAAAGTGATTGGATTATATATGCACAAGCGATTCAGTTTGTTTACAAATGGCATGTCTTCAATATTGGTACTAAGTTTGAAATCCAGATCAGATTATGATTTTATGCAAAAGAGAATGAAAATACTGGAATGAATTCTGAACGCAAAAGTGATGAACTTGGTGAGTTTGCATAATTGTTTTTTTTTCTAGTTTATTTATCTGGGACTATCATGTTAAATTGGTGGTCTTCTGAAATTACTAAAGTTGATAGTAGGATAGTTTTTCTGGTTGTAATCATAGCTCTTGTTGTTGCATGATTCTCAATCAGTGACGTGTTTTTTATATACAATCAGTTGTGGAAAACAAGTAGGTGTAGTGTTTAACCTCTCACATGAATTAAATTATTTTCTTAAACATTACTGTTGTTTGCGTGTGTACTGCAGTCTCTTATGAAAACAATATATAATTATTGAAACTTCCCCAACTGTTTAAAAAAAAAATTGTAGTGAATGGGGGTAAGTATTGGAGTTTGTGATGCTTCACTAATCGTGGAACTTTAGCTTTGTTGAAGTTAGTACTTCGATTGTCAGATTTGGTAACCGTTGGTTATTTATCTATATATGCCTATAATCTTTTGTCTATGGTTTACAAAGGGCAAGCAGAATGGGTTTCAGTACTCTTGGTAGCCTACACTGTTGCATTGATTTTCAGAGATTTGCAGTTTTGAGTTGATTTGCAGTTTGTATTACATTAGAGATATGACTTATATCTATCTATTGATTTGTGTGCATGCTAGAGTTGATTTCATAGTCCTGTGATTGAACTTGTTTGAACAACCAAGATAGAAACTTAGTGGGCCTTGGTGATCCAATTTTGTTAAGAAAGAATTAAGTCAGGTTTGATAGGGAAATCTTTGGTTTGGTCAACATAAAGCTGCTTACAGCTTTTGCTTATGTTTAAAGCAAGAACATTTTTATTTTGTTAAGTTTTCTTCGATCTGATCTAATTCTATTAAAGCCAGTTTACTTAATATGATTGTGAAATGATCAATCTTTATATATGAATAGTATTAGTGCAGAAACATGATATGATTGAAGTCAATCTTCACCCTAGTATTGGCTGCAAGTTTGGGTCTTGGTGTGCCAACGAGGTTTGGCTCAGTTGGCAAGGGCGGGATTGTGGTGGAGACCCCATCCGAGTTCGATCCCCACTACCAACAGGCCTCATTCGGTTCGCGATCTGTAAATTCCTGTGGAAATCCATACATGGAGGTTGGTGTGACAGACACGTGTCCACTGTCAGTCCTTCAGGGTTGAGGTTGCATGTATGCCCTGACGATAGTGGTGTAGTGTAACCAAGCTCTCAACTAAACTTTTTGATATAAAAGTTTGGGTCTTGGTGTAGGCTGAGTTGGTTGAATGATGTCATTGGTTGTTTGTTTTATCGTATGGCCTTTATTTCTATGACGAAGGCATAAGGATGGTTGACAATTCTTTTGATTCACAAAACACATGAAGATCAGCGTTGGGGTATCAAGAACAAGGTCTAAATCCACTAGATTTCCTCATGATCTCAGGTAAATCATTCATATGCATATCATGTTTTTCACATGGGATATCAACTCTATCTGATATTCTAAGTTTGAATTTTTCAAATCAAGAGCCTTGGTGCCAAAATTAGCTTTAGGGTGAGATCTTGTGTTTGTCACCCGTGACTGGTGTCTGCTAGTTTGCTTTAGGTCCCCAGCTAATTCATGTTCTTACTTGAACCAAATTTGTAGCTGGTCCACACTTGGTTCAAATAAGCTGTCCCTATTGGATTGAGTCTCAGTCTGATCTGTGTTAAGTGATTAACTCTCTTTGCTCTTCTTTTGGAACTTAGGCTTGTTTTGAAAAAACAGCCCCTGTTGTCTAGCTTGCTGATGTCAACTTTTTGTACTCTTATGTTGTGTTGTTTTGGCTTAGTCCAAAACTTCTCATGAGAGCTAGTGAGCAAGTGGCTTGGATATCTAGAGACGACATTTGTTCTGCACTCTCATATATATATATATATATATATATAGCCTTGACATTAGCTGGTTTTTCAGTTGTTGAAAAGAAATACATAAGTCTGCCCTTTTGTGGAGTGTGGTAGTAAAAATATGATTTTCTTTCATCTTGCACTTGTTCAGTGCTGCTTTGAGTCTTTCTTGTGACTATAAACCTCAGAGCTAGAACAAACTCTGTTTTTCATCAACTCATTTTCATATGCATACTATGAGGGATGATTAGTGCAATTACCTCAAGAAGTGTTCATGGTGAATCTGCTATTGGGTAGCTATAGTCACAGACAGAACTTCTAAGAGCATTCCCAGTTGTAGGCTTAGGAACAAGAGATGAAATAGATCTAGACTGGTGAGAGACTAGGTAGGATACAATGGTTGTATCTCTAGAGCTATTATTCTTGTATTAGCCTATTGCAACATAGTGGAAAGCTTTTTATTCCTCAAGAGAAAAGAGACATGCAGTTTTTCTCCATGTTTCAGGATTTCTGCGAATAAAAAACATTATCGTGTTGTGTTTGTTTTCTGCAATTTTGTTCTTGCTAACTTGAGTTCTGGATAACAGGAATAGTACAACTCATTGCGAAGACCTTCATATGACCCTCTCCGAAGTATGAGATCAAGTCTGGGAATAACATATTTCTCGTTACTTTGAGAAATCATCTGTGTTTTCGCATAAAAGTTATAATTTTGCTGCTTGCCTCTCAAATCTTGCGGTTTAATGATAACTACTGGAAATCCAAAATCTTGATTTTGTAATTCAAGTTGAGGTAACAAGAAATCATTGTTCTGGAATACTTGATAATTCAGTACTGTGTTAGTGAGAACCAAGTTCTTATGATATAAATATCCATACCAAGGCAGTAGTGATTCCTACTGTGATAAATTTTTGTCCGGTAAAAACCTGATGCTTAATGCTACTGTGAAGATTGACTGTTTATATTGTTGATTGTTCCTTTTGAGACTTAACTTCGTTGCTTACTGGATAGTGAAGGCTGAGTTCATTTGTTGTATGGCCATAGTGCGATATTATTTTGCTCAAGGCCTAACAAAACATTGGGTTACATTTAATTTATCATTCTTGTTGTGGAAACATTCTGATCTTGGGCTCTAAGATTTAGGAATATGATCATCATCCTGATCTTGTAGCTGGTTTTTGTTAGTAAAAATTGTTTGTTCTACATGTGGCTAATTGGCTACAAGTGTTGATAGCTGACATTTTTGTTGAGTGGGTACTGCTGCTATCAAAGGGTCTGCATATATTGTATTGATAGAACCTGGTACTTGTACTTTTACCAGTATCTTTTTTTTGATACATAAAAATGGTGGCCGAGTGAGTTATCACCCTGAGTTGTAGAGAGGTTAAGTTTTGGCTCTTTCCATACAGATTTTTTACACATGCAGATGATCGAACCAGTGACCTCCTTATTACTAAGAGTATCATTGTAACATTCGTCTAATTTGGTGAACCCAATATCTTTCACTAGACCAAACTCACATGAGTACTTTTTAGCTATATCTTAATTGGGCAGGTACTGATTTAAATGCTACTTGAATTCTAAATATACATAATATTGATTTATATAAGGGACACCGATCATTGTGATATATATTAGGGTGGTATATCAGCATGCAGGCACAATATTATTTTATCATTCTTTTGATGATGATTGAAGGTATTGTGAGCAGTTACTGATGATCAGAAAGGGAAATGAGCATAATATATCACTAGGAATCGTAACTCACTTCATTTTATTGAATTTCTTCTCGTTTCTTCTTAAAAAAACATAATGGTTTATATAACCATATACTTGGTTACTATCCTTACCCTATATGTGGTTTTATGATATAAATTACTAATCCTTTTATTTGAGTTGCTTGCTATAAGTTCGATGTAGTGCAATTCTCTCGAGGATAAAGTGGTTTGATGCAGGCGATTCCAACTTTGGTATTGGCGGCTATACTCTTTTGGCATGTCGTGTGGGGTGATTTACAGCTTCCGCTGGGTTTACAGCTTCGGCTGGGTTTACAGTACGGGTGCGACCGCGTCTTGCCCTAGGGGCGTAGGATATCGTACTAGGTTACCTCCATATGCGGGGTTTAGTGTGGGTTCGACAACGTCTTACCTGGGGGATGTCGGGTTACCACACTGGTTACGACCTAGTGCCTGGTTTTACCACACAAGTGTTGGGTATTGTTACCAATGCCAGATTGACTGCGGACTTATGAGATGATTACCACTGAGTGTGGGAATTTACGGCCGAGTGTCGGGATGACTGCCAAGGGTAAGGATACAGTATCGCCGTGTTCGAGGTTTTACTGTTGGAATCACAGGATGATTGTAGAGAGATAAACAGAATTTGAGAGTAATATTGCTTAATCACTACTACTTTATTCAACAATTCTTGGCTTTTAAATAGCCTTACACTTGAACTGATCTCCCTGTTTTCCAGCATGAAGAACAGCTTTTCGGATGAACACTGCTAACCAATTTGAATGAATCAAAACCTACTAACTGACTCCTAAAGTCTAGTGATTATTGACTAAACCAAGTAAACGGACTAGATAAACACTAAGTCTTGTAAAACATGAAACAAACTCATTCCATCAGCGTGAATTCAGCTCGAAGTACAGCAGCTGACAGTTGGCGCCAAATTCCATATTTGAATGCAGCGCGCCAAATTCCTTTATTCAAATGCAGTGTGTCAACTCCTTCATTTCCTTCCCTAAACTAGTTGCAGGGCAGCAGCTAGTTTATACAGATGCAGCACAAATTCCCAGCTTTTCTCTAAGTTTCTGAAACATCTCCACCTTTAATGGTTTGGTCATTATATCTGCAACCTGATCCTGCGTGCCACAATGCTCAAGCTTAATGATTCCATCTCTTACCAGATCCCTTAAGAAATGAAATCTGATATCAATATGTTTGCTTCTCCCATGCATTACTGGATTCTTTGACAACTTAATTGTCGAACTGTTGTCACACTGAATCGTGGTGAAATTCTCTTGATCATAGCCAAGCATCTTTAAAACTCTTCTTATCCAAATAGCTTGACTTGCACATCCTGCAGCTGCCACAAACTCTGCCTCTGTTGTAGAGAGAGTGACTATGGGCTGTTTTTTCGACAACCAAGACACAGAACCAGAACTCAGAGTGAATACATATCCTGATGTGCTTTTTCGATCCTCCAAATCCCCAGCATAGTCACTGTCAGTGAAGGCTTGAAGTTCTTCTGCTCCTTCCCTTCTGTATAAGATTCCATAGTCATAGGTGGCCTTCAAGTAGCGCAGGATCCTTTTAGCAGCCTGTAGGTGCATCTCAGTGGGTTTTGTCATGTACCTACTTATGAGGCTGACACTATACATCATGTCTGGACGTGTGACAGTAATATACATCAAGCTCCCAACAATCTGCTTGAAGAAGGTTTCGTCAACTCTTACTCCATGTTCATCCTTACTGAGCTTGTGACCTGGAACTATTGGACTGCTAACAGGATTGCAGTCCTCCATTCCAAACCTCTTTAAGATTTCCTGTGCATAAGTCTTTTGACAAAGAAACACACCTTCATTGCCCTGTGTTACTTCAATACCAAGGAAGAACTTCATCCTCCCCATATCAGTCATATCAAAAGTTTCCATCATGGAATTCTTAAAATCCTCCAACATACAAACATCATCTCCAGTATAAATCATATCATCAACATAAATGCTCACAATTAACAGTTTACCTGCTTTGCTTCTTTTAGTAAACAAGGTCTGCTCATTTGCACATCTATCAAATCCTTCATTGATGAACCATGTCTCTATTCGACTAAACCAAGCCCGTGGGGCTTGTTTCAGTCCATATAAAGCTTTGTGGAGCTTGTATACCTTGTCTTCTGCTCCTTTTTTCTCATATCCTCTAGGTTGCTCAACGTATACATCTTCACTGAGCTCCCCATGCAGAAATGTAGACTTTACATCTAGCTGACAAATCTGCCAACCTCGTTGAGCAGCTACAGCTATGATTATCCTCACTGTTTCCATTCTTGCAACTGGGGCAAACACTTCTGTGTAGTCGATGCCATACTTCTGTGAGTAACCTTTTGCTACTAGCCGTGCCTTGAATTTATCCACCTCCCCAAGTTCATTAAATTTGGTCTTGTAGAGCCACTTGACTCCTATTCTTTTGCTACCTGCTGGCAAGTCTACAAGAGACCAAGTTTGGTTCTTTTCAATGGCAGCAATTTCTGCATCCATAGCTTTCCTCCATTCTAGATTCTGCACTGCTTCCTCATACCTCAATGGATCAGCAGCTCCTATCATAGCCATGTTAGCTACATCTTCCTCATCTGACAGCCCTTCTCCAGAAGAATAATCAGACAGGTACGAAGGTCTACTCAGAGGTCTCCCTGAGCTAGAGTACACAGCTTGTGTTGTTTTTTCTGTAGCCTCATTCGATCTTTCTTCCTGTATCTCTTGTCTCTCTTCATCTGCCATAGCTTCTTCTTCAGCCTGTTCAATTTCATCATCGAGATCACCCCAAGTAAGTTCTTGCTTTACTTTTCCGGTTTCAACATTATCCCAGTTCCAGCCCCTATCCTCCTCGAATACCACATCACGACTGACAATGATTTTCTTTTTGATGGGATCATACAATCGATAGCCTTTCGACTCCTCACTTACTCCCATGAGTACACAAGCATGGCTTTTGTCTTCTAGCTTATTCCTTTTCTTATCTGGAACATGAACATGACTCAGGCAACCGAAAACCCTAAAGTGACTAACTGATGGCTTTGTTCCAGTCCAAACTCCCTCTGGTGTTGCATCCTTCACTGCCAAGGTGGGACTACGATTCAAGACATAGGTTGTCCATTTTACTGCCTCTGGCCAGAATGGCTTTGGAACTTCCTTTCTTGACAACATGGATCGAACTAAATTCATTATTGTGCGATTTTTCCTCTCAGCTACTCCATTCTGCTGAGGGGTGTAGGGAGTTGTGAGTTGCCTCTTAATTCCATGATCTTTGCAGAATTGATTGAACTCTGTAGAGTTGAATTCCCCTCCCCTATCAGTGCGTAAGCATTTGATGCTCGATCTAGACTCCTTTTCAACCATGCTTTTGAAGTATTTGAACTGATCAAAAGTTTCTGATTTCTCAATAAGAAAGTATGTCCATGCCTTCCTGCTGAAGTCATCAATGAAACATAATACATACCTCTTTCCACTGTTTGATTCAGGTGTAACTGGTCCACACAAGTCAGCGTGTACTAGCTGAAGCTTATGAGTAGCTCTCCATGTACTTTTCTTAGGAATTGTATCCCTATGTTGTTTTCCAACAAGACAATCTACACAGACAGATGTAGGAGAAGCAAGTTTGGGCAGTCCATGTACCATGTCTTTCTCATGAAGTGTCTTCAATCCATTGTGTCCCAAGTGAGCAAATCGACAATGCCATAAGTTGGCTAGATCTTGAGTACCTGTGAGAAAGCACTTCTCTTCATGTGTGTTTGCAACTAACACGAACATCCTGTTGGCAGTCATGGCTGTTTCAATAATAAGTCTCTTTTCTGGATGGTACACTCTACACATTCCTTCATGCATGAGAATGGCAAGTCCTTTCTCTTGTAGTTGTCCAACACTGAGTAAATTGTTGCTTAAGCCTGGTACATAGAATACATTTGTAATAATGTGAGTAACTCCATTTATATTCAGCTTGACTCTACCTTTGCCTCGGACCATCATCCTGTAATTGTTTCCTAGCTTCACATGTTGCTGAAAGTGATCATCCATCTCATGAAACTTAGAGAGGTCGCCACTCATGTGATTGGAGCAGCCAGAATCTATAAACCACACATCCTTTCTCTTTCCTTCAACATCATCCACTTGAGCCATAAGAAGCATCTCTTCTTGTTCATCCAGCTCCACATAGTTAGCTTGCCAAGTTGGACACTCATATTGAAAGTGACCCAACTTATTGCATCTGTAACACTATGTTGTTGCTTTGTTAAAAAACTGTCTTCCTCTTCCGCGCCCTCGACCCCTAAAGGAGTCTCTGCCTCTGCCTCGACCTCTTGCTCCACTTCGTTCTCCAAAGTTCACATTCAATACCTGATCTTCCTCTTTAATATGTCTCTGAAATTTTTGTTCATGAACCACAAGTATACTTTGTAGTTCATCTATTGACATATGCTCAATATCTTTTGACTCTTCAATTGAAATAACCACATATGTGTACCTTTCAGTAAGAGTTCTCAGGATTTTCTCTACAATTTGTGAATCTTGCATGATTTCTCCATTGCTCCGCAGCTTGTTTGCCACTGCCATGACTCGAGTAAAGTATACTGTGATCTTCTCACCTGACTTCATCTCCAAAACTTCAAACTCTCTCCTCAAAGCCTGACGAAGAGATCTCTTAACACGATCATTCCCACTGAATTTTGATTTTAAAGAGTCCCACACAATCTTGGACGTGCGTCTGTCCAGTATCTGCTCGAACACTTCTCGATCAATGGCCTGGAATAAGTAATTTTTCACTGTGTGATCTTTTGTTCTCGCATTTTCCAACTGCTCTCTTTGTGCATCAGTCAGCATTGTTCCAACAGTTGGCTCCTCGAATCCGTTTTCCACCAGAGTCCATAATCCTTTAGATCTCAGCAGATTCTCCATTAGTTCACTCCAGTGGTCATAATGACCATCAAAGTGTGGCAGTTTGGTGAGGCCCTTGTCTTCACTCATTTTCTCTCTTCTCTGTGAGTCGTTCAGAAGAGATTGCTGCTCTTTTATCTCAGGCCCCAGTGGAGGCTCTGATACCAAAAATGTTGGAATCACAGGATGATTGTAGAGAGATAAACAGAATTTGAGAGTAATATTGCTTAATCACTACTACTTTATTCAACAATTCTTGGCTTTTAAATAGCCTTACACTTGAACTGATCTCCCTGTTTTCCAGCATGAAGAATAGCTTTTCGGATGAACACTGCTAACCAATTTGAATGAATCAAAACCTACTAACTGACTCCTAAAGTCTAGTGATTATTGACTAAACCAAGTAAACGGACTAGATAAACACTAAGTCTTGTAAAACATGAAACAAACTCATTCCATCAGCGTGAATTCAGCTCGAAGTACAGCAGCTGACAGTTGGCGCCAAATTCCATATTTGAATGCAGCGCGCCAAATTCCTTTATTCAAATGCAGTGTGTTAACTCCTTCATTTACGGCCGTGCGTCGGATTTTCACAGCCGGGGGTGCGAGGTATTCCCACCAAGTGTGGGGTTGATGGCCGAGCGCTGGATTTTACCGCTGAGTGCGGGGATATTACACGATGCTGCTATAAAACGGTAAATGTGACTCTCAGAGGTGTGAGCAGGTTTGGTCTTATTGATATAAGTCGGGGTTTTCTTATTCTGATTATTATTAATCGGTTTTATGATTTGCAATGACGAATTACTCCGTTGAGTAAGTATGAGTAAATGCATATCCGACTTGCAGATTTAAAAAAATGCATTTATGGATACAAGATTAATTATTTAATATAGTCCATTACATAGAGTGGAAATATAGGGAGCAGTATGCTTCAGAGATTTGTTTATGTTGGGCTATAAAATATTTTTTTTTCAAGTCAAGAATAGTCCACTTTTAAAGGAGATTATGTCGAAATTTTGAAAGAATTTCCTTAAAAGTGGTCTCACATGACCTTTCTCACTTATTGGTGGTATTTGAGACCAATCATACCAGTTTTGGATGGTGATTAGGTTGAAGTTTGGTTACTAACTGATGAATGTAAATTCCACGTACCACTTATGTTGATTCTGGAATAGAGTCGGTAAGTATTGTTAGTGTTGATTACTGGAATTTATGCATTTGAAATTGGTGTTGATTGGTAAAAATATATGTTGGTTTTGATTTATCATGCTTTGGAAAATTAGGGCAATTCGCTTTGATGTAAATTCCACTCTGCAAATAGCCTATGCCGAAGGGGACAGACTCTATTGCTCTATTCTAACTAGATGAAAATAATTGAATTTAGCACATTGAATTATACATTAAAACAAAAAAATATTGCAATGCTTTATGAGAATTACAAAGATATGATGACGCATGTTATTAATAATAATAGTCGGAGCCCTTTTCATGGCAAGTGGTTCTTGATGTATTTTAAATTTCGAAGGCGAAATTTATTTTTGGGGGGTGAGTATGTAATGCTCTGATAATTTTTTAAAAAAATTAATTTTAGTGTACTATCATGAACTTGAGTCACTCATCAATTATGCCCATTTTGTTTTTCTCATCATGTGTACCCTTAAACTCTCAAAATTCATCAAGCTGAGGTAGAAATTCAAATTCTCTATGATCATGACGTCAACGTCTAACGTGAAGGAGATAAAATGGCACAGGTTAGAGACTGAATGTGGGTCATTTTATCTCTGCCACGTCGGACATTGACGTCATGATCAGAGAGAATTTGGATTTCTGCTTTTAGCTTGATGAATTTTAAGAGTTTAAGTGCACACGTGATGAGAAAAAAAAAGAGACACAACTGATTAGTGACCTAAAGTTTAGGGTAGTCACTGAAATTAATTCTTTAAAAAATAAAAGGTTGAGATTTAATTTATGAGGTTGTTGTACTAAATGTTCGTACCGATAAGAACATGAGAAAAAAAAGAAGAATAAAGGAATATAAAAGGGAGTAGGGAGAAACTTCTAGGACACTCTCATTTCCTCGGGGAGAATCCAGCTCGACTCCGAGTCTTGACACAACGGTGGAGCTCGATCGCTCCCTCCACCTTAGGTTGTCTCTTGACGCACCAGAGATGTCTATGGCTCTGCCTCGTCGTCCTCAGCCTCTCCATGACCTTAGATTTTTTGGAGGAGCTATAGTGAGAGAGAAAAGGAGGAGAGAAGGTGACCGAGTTTTTGATCGGGTTTCCGAATCATGTCACGGTGCGCATGATTGGTATGTGTAGTTTCATTTCAATCTCAGAAAGCTATCCTTGGTTTTGGTTTTCCAAAAGGAGGCTTGAGGAGGGAGAACAGAGCAGAGGAGTGATTTGAATTTCCTGACCTTGGTTCAGTGTTTTCCAGTCACTGACGAAAACAAGTGAGGTATGAAAGATGAACTACTCTTCGAGTTCTACCTCTCTATATAATTGGAATTATGTATAGTTGTGATTAGGAGAAGTTGGGTTTTGACAACGGAGAGCCATCGTGTGTGCCTTGTTAAAGTTAGTCAGTGCGTCCTGGCTGGACTCGCTGCAGGGAAGAAACCCTTGCTCTAAGATGGTTCTACAAGATGGGGCGCCACTAGATCAATGGTGCGAGGCGGCTCGAGTTGGTTCTACAAGATGGCGAGGCTGACATAAAAAGAGATTGGGGATCGTCCCAGCATGTTCTGATTCATATTAAACCCTGTAAAGCTTCTTCGACTTAGATCATCGGTGGAGAGTGGCGGAACACCTTGCCTGCTAGGACCTGGAATGGACACAGGAAAAGGGCCCGAGGGGACCGGTACATAGAGACGAGCACTGGTTGCCCTAGGCCGACGAAGACTCCATTGTAGAGTGTTTCGACTAGTTTGTTCTACTTGTCAGTAGGTTTATAGTCTCCAGCACAAAAGATAAATTAATTCAACCAATACTCAAGGAAAGCAATACCTCATTCGTTTTGCGAAACATTGTTTATGAAGTATGTACGCTAGACCTGAAACAAGGATATCCGCAGCTTGCAGATACCAGGGTTGTTGTTGTTGTGCTCAAAGGTAGTGTTGGCAAAATATCTAAGGGTGTAAGGCCGACTGTGAATCAGTAGACCAGTGACTGTCAGAATATCCAATAGCGTGATGCTCATTTGAATGATGGGAAAGTCGAAGGTGTCTATGGCGTTATTACATAGACAGGCCTCCACTACGTAAGGAGCCTGACATGTTAATGAGAGCAGCAAGAAGCTCAAACACAATTGTGTATGTGATGCCCACTGCTTCCAAAATATGTTGATCGGTTTGGAGCCGAGATTGATACCAAGAACGTTCCTCCTCGGTGATGTCTAGACATTCACCGATGCAGATATTGGTATGAGATTGAGACGAGGCCTATGAGGAGAAGTCGTTGGGTTCTTTCCTGTGAGCGAGGATTTGGTGGCGCACCGTGTCGATATAGTTGTTGAGTATGACAGGCGATGGCGGCTGATTTGGGATTAGACCGAGGATGGCGTTACCGTTCTCCAGGAAATAGATATAGCTCAAGAAGACTGGGTTGGCGGCGAGGAGACCGTCGAACATGGTAGACCAGTCGATGGCGTTAGTTTTGCTGAGGTTGGGATCCCAAACTGGAGTCTTTAGGGTCATGGCGAGAGATTCTGGTTGCTGGTGAGGTTTTGATTGTCACATCCTGGTCCTTAAATTATTTTACAGTTGGTTACTTTGATCTTTTACCAATTGTAGTAAGTGTTTTACCGTAAGGGGTCATAGAGTTGACTTTTTGTAAAGTCAATTATTTGGAAAAAATTTCTTCATGAAAGTCGTAGAGGACATCAATACGAGATCATGAACACTTAGCACGCTCAAATCGGAGTTCGTATGTGGAAGTTATTGTCTAAAAACGAAAGTTACCGTGCGGTAAAATGTTAGAAAATCAAAATATCTGAAGTATTGTTCACGATAAAAGTCTATAAATATGAAAACTTACTGAGATGAATTGGTAAAAACTGAAAAACTGGAAAAAAGTTACTATAGCTCACCGATTCGGCGATTTCGAAGGGCAAACTTTTGAGCCTTCATCGGCCAGAGTTAGGTCGAGTTCTTGATCTTGTTTTGAAGCTAGCACTCCCATCTACATTTTGGGATAACTGGCCGGAGCTATAGCATCGCCATGAAGGAGAAACAACTGCCCAAAGGTGCGACTGTGCACGGCAGAGATTTACCGGATTTCGCCCTCCTTAGGCCACCTCTTAGTGATTTTCATATATGGTTTTGTTGGGTTTGATTAGTACAACAATCCTGTGAATATGGTGGTCTAATGTGAAGTGTGTAGGGAGAATTTAGGATTTGAAAATCTAGGGTTTATAATTTGGTAATTTTAGGATTTTTTACATTTTTGTTTGGTTGACCTAGTTAGAGTTAGAATTAGCCTTCGATCTGAACTACAAAGTTATTCAAAATTATGAGACAAAGCTACTGTTAAACTTTGGTGGTGATTGGAGGTGGCCGGAGTTTTGGCCGAAATTTATGTCGGTAGGGCAGAGCTGGAGGCGGCGCTGCCACTTTTAGGTAGATTTTTCTATTGAAAAATAGTATAAAATAAGAGGGGTCTATGATTTAAATTTGGTAATTTTTAGAGAAGTTTTGGTTAGGTTTTGAAATTTTTAAAGTTGAATATTATCGGCGGATAATAAATATTATTCCATCCATCGATTATTACCGATTAAGGTTTAAGAAATATTATAAGGACTCATAGCTATTGATGAAGGTCGAAGATTTTTTTGTTGATTTAAGTTTGAGAGTTTTGGCCGAGAGTAACGTTATTGCCAATATTGAATAATTATTCGTTTGACGATTGAGATATTTTTTATTCGTTAAACAAGAGATGAAGAGTTCTTGCTTGAGAAATGAACCGAATTTCATCAGGATGAGGCCTAATTCTGTGAGTGCACATTTGATTTAATACCATGCATGCACTCACGTTTTTATTAAATATATGCAACATAAATTTTTATAATGATATTGAGCTGGTGAGGTTGAGAATGTGAGTTGCTCCCCTTCCGTAAACCCCTTTGATTTATAGGCTGAAACGTGTGTGTTAATGATTTGACTCATTTATGACCACTGTTTTTAGGGCGGTCGGGGAACCGTGCCTTACGCATGAGATGCATATTATATTTTACTTCGGGGGATGAGTCATTATTGACTTTTCAAATTTGTTTAATTTTCTTCACCATAAAGGGTCGTCATATATATAAAAATGCTAGCTAGCCATAATAGTAGCCCTACATGGTTCCGACCCTAGCTTGAGAGGTTCATCGTCATAGTAGAATCTCTTCACCATGAAGGGTCGTCATATCACTTAGTAGTCTTAAGGGTTCCGACCTTAGTCTGGAAGACTCTCTGTCATGGTGAAACCTCTTCTCCTATTTTTTATTATCGATTTTTAATCCAATGAGATTAGCATGTTACATTTTGACTTTCGAAAAGATTATTTGGGATTCATTCCCAACGAGGCATGCATATACGATTTTTGGAACAGTAAGAGGGAGAACATAATAATCGACTATTTTTCTCATCCTTAACTATTATTTTTGTCCACTCACTCTAACGCTTATTTTTAAATGTTTTTCCCTAGGCCATTCGTTTTCAAATGCCCAGTGTTGCAGGGTTGCTGAGTGGAGGTGAAACGTAGATGTGTTTTGGGGAACATGATGGCTCCAGGTGGTGGGTTGATTTTTATTATATGTAGAAGTGTCTGGTTGATTTGCAGGAAGGGTTGCCCATTTCAAGGGGGTTTCGGTAGGAAGTTCTCTTAAGGTGGACCCTGCAGGATTTACTTCAGGTTAAAAGGGCTGACATGGGTTAGGTCCTGACATTGACAGAATGAGAGAGTGAAGGAAAAATCTGGGAACGATGTTGACAGGGTCGGACCTCACTTCCTTTTTATAAAAGTACAAAAGTGAATGTTCATTCGAACTGAAACATGATCTCATTTAAAGATGATATTATGACGAGTGAAACGCCAGGGCGTTTCAAAATTTGAACTAACAAAATTGGGTTGCATTCAAGGCTTATGGGGAAATGTTTGAGCCCAAATAACATTGGGTCTGAAACTAATTAAATAATAGCTTTGGATAACATTTGGGCTCATACCAGTGGGCTAAAAAATAAACCTTTTTGGGTCTCGCCCTGAGGTAATAGTGGCAGGCGAGATGTTGTCATGTTTGCATTCGTATCAGATTATTATTCGAGCCAGTATATATAAGAGGGCTCGGGGATCAGACTCAGACACAATCATTCAACTACAAACAACAAATACAAACAATTTGACCTGAACGATAAAAATCTGGTGCTAAAGCCTTACACCTTAGCAAGATCAAATCAGTTCCTCGGAACCAACTTCGGAATGCGGGTCTATGTTCTAAGCAGTGTTCCGCTTTCATTCCTAGTGAAAGCTTTGCTCGTATAACATGAGTATCGATAAGTAGACGACTACTCGTAAATTTTCCTTCTGAGATGACGCCAGCAGCCTACATTCATTTGACGCGAAGCCAAGTGGTATTCATCCATTTTGTTTCCGCGTCTGTGTGGTGGCATGCCCTATAATTTATTTTAATTTTAGTGTAATTTAATTTCTGTACTTTAATTTTCACATTTGTACTATTTCCACCTGACTGGGAAGTGAGGCTAAAACATTTATGACCTCGAATCTCCCCATATTAAGGGTGTTTTCTTATAATAAATGGCATTGATTTAGTGTTCACCTGATCGATCGAGACCAAAAAAATATCGTAAATATTTGATTTTTTTCTACAGACATATTTAAGTACACTAATCACATTAGACAGTGAAATTTTCATTTTCTGAAATTTAGTCAATGAAAACACGATGTACCTACAAATATGGTATAACTTGTTTAGTGAGTTATATGTAAGTGTACATCATTGCGAACCAACTATACGGAGGAAGCAAAATTATCAAAAATCTTGTGAAGTAAGATGTCATCAGAACAGTGAAACACGATCAGGTTCCGACATTGTTTGGTTTCCGATAAAAGTGGTCAACCCTTATTATGTTTTTGGCGCTTCTAAAAGGAATCTATCCACCGAAGGATCAATTAAAAAATTTCTTTTATATGTTCATAAATTTCATGTACACGAGTTTTAGGTTTGAAAACGGGAAAAATTAGGGTCTCGCACGATGTCGGTCAACCGTGTTTCATGTAAAAAATGAGGTGAAAAGAAGTTTGACTATTCGATGGGGGGCCTAACGTAACCGAAACTAGATGAATTTTTTTCCGTAGACCTATTTTAAGTTCCACGACTACATAGGAAGCAAAATAAAAAAATATGGTGAAATATGATGTGATCAGATCGAACAGTGAAATACGACCAGAGTTGAAAAATTACAAGCTTCCAGTATATATTGTTTGGTTCTTGATAAAAGTGGTCAACCCTTGTTAAGCTTACGCGCTTCTAAGGGCATTTTCAACCATTGATCTAAACCTATAATAGGTTTAGGTTATAAAAATGTAGTCTCCAACCCTTCCTCTGACTCGGTCTAAAATATGATTTACCTAAAAATAGTTCTATTTTAACTCAAGTTGTTAATCCTATTTTTAGAAAGCTTAGTGGAGCATGTGTCCCATTATCCACTATCAACTATGTATAAGACATAACTCATATTGTAATTAAATAATAATATAAGAATGATTAAAGTCTAATAATATTTGATAAGGAGACGTATATCTTTGATAAAAGGGGTGCAGTACAAAAACTCTAAAGAAAGATAATAAAATAGAAAAATGATAGAACTTCTAAGAAAAAAGAAAGACAAATACAAAATGAAAGTAACAATATGACGTATGTTATTATCAAGGGTGTCATTCTGTTTCTCTCTTGTGACTCATCTTCATTCTTCGCCTACTCATTCTCTCAATCCCTTCTCTCCTTGCACTCCACCTTCATATTCATACTTATTCTCTCGATTTCTCATAATCTCACTTGGTCGCACCACACCTTACAATCATACCCATTCTCTCCCTTCCTCATGTTGAAGTTGTTGAAGAGTTTGTTATTGGTTGTAACATAACAATTGAGAGAGTGTCACATGTTGATCATTACAGATGTATTGATGATTGTCTCTTAGTGTTTTAGCTTGTATATATAGCTAATAGGCTACTGATTCTTGTATCTTTTGATCAATTAATCAAATACTCAAAGCTTTCTCTTATTCTTATTCGTCTCCTCATCTCTCTTAGAAAACCCTAGTTTTGTTTGCTACTGATGCCATGGCTATCATGGTATCAGAGCAACCATAGATCCTAGACCTGTAAATCCATGCTTCTGCACTCGTCGCTGATCTCAATTCTTATTTGTGTGTTCAGATCTAGCTGCTGAACGAAGCTTCGTGACTTCGTGAAGTGTTCTTTATACTCAGAGCTTGTATAATCTTGAGGTTAATTATACTCTCTCAGGTGATCTCATCTATTTCTGAAGATATATGAGTAATGCTTTAGCATATAGATCAAATCAGAGTGAAATTGGAGCATAGAGTACTTATAGTCAATAGTTCTTGAGCATCTTAAGTAGCTTGAAGTTAAATCGGAGTACCTTTGGAGCCTGTAGTGAAATTTTGAGCTAAAATTGTTCAAATTGGAGCATTTTGATATTTTGGAGGAAAAAAATGGAGTTTTTAGAGTCTGTTGTTTTCCTGAGCATAAAAAGGGATAGTTGTTATTGTTCTTCTCAGTACTGAGTTTATTAACTGTTGCTTGTTCAAGTCATGCACAAATAGGAGAGAATTTGTGTTATTCTTCATAATTTAGTACAGATTGAAGAAGTCAGGATTATAATTGTAGAAGTTTGATGTGAATCAAACATAAGCTACAAGTACTCGTGATTCTGAGACAAACGATGTGTTGAAGAAGGTTTCTTGTGGTTTAAGAATAACATTTCTGACAATGTTGAAGGATCTTTTGAATGACTTTTCAATTGTGATATACTAAAGTTGAGAACTGTGCAGCTGTGTTACAAATGGCTCATTTGAATGTGAATGTTACAATGAGTCATACACTTACTCACTCAGATGTCGATTTTATGCTGAGCATTATTACAATGAGACTTGGAAAAAATAATTTTATAAAATGGATTTTTCAATTTAAATCAACTCTTGGAGGCAATGGTCTTTTTGGTTTCTTTGATGGAACTAAAGTAGCTCCTCCAAGATATGCTCTTATTGTTGATGGAGAAGTTACTGATGAGGAAAAGCAGCATATAAAGCATGGAAACAAACTCATCTGGCGCTTTATAGTTTATTGATGGCTACTATTGATGAAGATATTGTGGATGTGATAATTGGATGCAGGACTTCTAGATAGGCTTGGTTAGCTCTTCAAGAGAGGTTCTCTGTTGTTTTAAGGGTTAGTGTTTTGCAGTTAAAAACTGAACTTCAAACACTAAAGAAAGGCAATGAATTAATTGAGAAGTACTTATAGCGTGTGAAAAATGCAAGGGACCAACTCTTGTTTGTGGGAGTGTCCATTCAGGATGAGGATATTATCATTCTTATCCTTAATGGCCTACTTAATGAGTTTTCTACTATGAGAACTGTGATGGAAGGGAGAGAAACTCCAATTTCACTCAGAGATTTAAGGTCCCAATTACTTTCTGCTGAAAGAAGAATTGAAGGCAGTTTTTCTCTTTTGAGTAATTTGTCTGCTATTGTTGCAAGAAATGGTTTTAATTCAAGGGATAATGGTGGAAAAAGCTGGAATAACTCAAAGAATGAACAAAAAGACAGGGATCACAAGTTTAATGGAAATGTCAATGCTCAAGAGTGCTCTTTCTCTGGAAAAAAAAAGAGAGGTTATACTATAGAAACTTGCTTCAAAATTCACAAATGTCATATTTGTGGTAAACATGGTCATCTTACAAGTACATGTTATCAAAATCCTGAATACAAATCTCAACCGCAGTCTCAAGAATCCTTGCAACAATTTTCCTATCAATCTCAGCCTAAATCTCTAAATATTGAACCAGCTCATGAATGTCAAATCTGCTCAAGAATCACACAGTTGCTAATTGTTTCTACATAGTTAATGTTCCTGCTGGTCATCCTTCCTTGTTCATACCAACTTGTCAGATATGTGGAATTAAGGGTCATATTGCTTTAAATTGCTCCCACAGAAGTAGCTTTGCTTTTCATGGTTCTGATCCTCCATCAACACTTACAGCTTTATCTTCTCAGACAACAAGTATTGGTAACTCTGCAGTAAATCACAATTCTGACGGAAGAGGAAGTTATATGATTACTCATGGGACTGCCAGTTCTAGTTTTCCTAGAGGCTTTCATCCTAGCAATGGTGCTTCATCTTCAGCAAACAGTGCTTATGCTGCTTCCAGCTCTCAGCCTTCTACTGAAGTGTGGGTGGGAGATTCTGGTGCTACTCATCACATGACTTCTGAGCTGAGGAATCCTACTATTGCACAACCATATGATTCTGCCAACAAGATCACTATTGGTGATGGTAAATATTTAAATATAACTCATACTGGTTCTTGTTATATTAAGCCTGATAAACATATTTTACACTTGAATCAAGTTCTTCGAGTTCCTGATTTAGCAATGAATTTTCTATCATTCACAAAGTTGTGCAGACATAGCAATTGTTTTATCACTCTTGATGATTTTGACATTGTTGTACAAGACAAAGCATCCAAAAATGTGTTGTACCAAGAAAAGAGTAGTGAGGAAGACCTCTTTCTTTTTCAAATACCTCCACTATCCTCCATCTCTCAAGTTTCTCCATCAGCTTTCATTAGCTCCACTTCTCCTTGTTTCTCTGTTTGGCATCAAAAATTAGGTCACCCTTCTTTCTCTATCATGTCAAGAATATTGTCTGATTCTCATGTCAAAATTCCTAGTTCAATTTGTTTCTTTTGTTTAGAAGACAAGATGCATAGGTTACCTTTCCCTTAATCTGTTACTCAATCTACAATGCCCTTTGCTAAGGTGCACTATTATATATGGGGAGTAGCTCCATGTTTGTCAATTTAAGGACACAAATACTATGTAACCTTCATTGATGAATGTACTCGCTTTGTGTGGATTTTTCCACTGATAAATAAATCAAATGTTCTTGCCACTTTTGTCAAATTTCTTGCTTTTGTTGAGAATCAATTTCAGTGTTTTATTAAAAATTTTCATACTGATAAGGGAGGAGAATTTAATAGCAAGTTTTTTGCTAACTTCCTCAATGCAAAAAACATTATTCATCAAATTACTTGTTCTCACACTCCACAACAAAATGGAGTTGCTGAGAGAAAAAAACATACATACAGTTGAAACAGCTATATCAAGAATGTATGTTGCCAAAATTCCAAAACACTTCTTGTTCCATAGCATTGCTCATTCTTGCTTTCTTATAAACAGAATGCCTGGCAAGTCATTACATATGATTTCACCATATGAGTTGTTGTTCAAACATTGACCTGATCTGAGATGAAAATATTTGGATCATGCTGCTATCCCTATCTCAAGCCATATAGTCATGATAAATTGGATCCTAAAACAACACAGTGTGTCTTTTTAGGTTATGCCTTAGGATACAAAGGAGTCTTCTGCTACAGTGTTTATTAGAATAAACTCTGGATGTCTAGGCATGCTGTCCATGATGAGACAATTTTTCCTTTTCATCATTCAAATTTTTCAGATGTGTCTCCCATTGATCTTGATACCTTTTTTCCATCTTCTTCCTCTCTCATTACTATTCCTAATTCATGGATGCTTGTCCCTTCCAAGACTACTGCTGAGAATGGAGTTTCTACCTCAACTTTACAATCTTCTGAAGATATTGGTAGTTCAGGTCATCACATTATTTGTGATAATAATGGTTCAACTTTACCTTCTAATTATGTCTCTAAGCCAGTAACACATTCATTTGATGAGAATTCTCCTACTAATCTTGATCATGAGAAATTTTCTGATGCATTGGATGTTCAAAGTCATGATTTCTCTTACTGGTGCTGCTCCTACAACCAATACTATCTTAACTTAGGATGCATCTATTCCCATTTTGAATGCAAACCTTGTCTCCTCTACTTCTACTGATGTTTTGCCTGTAACATCTTTAGATGATAATGTTTCCAAATTCAGAATACATATGCAGCAACTGTGCATAATACTATATCAGCTCTTGATTCAGACAATCTTAATGCTCTTCAGTTTGGAGGTGATGCGGCTTCAAATATTCCTTAGGAGCTTACCTTTATAGTTGATTAAAATTATAATGATCACTCTATGTTGACAAGGGCAAAGAATGAAATAGTTTAAAAGAAGATTTTTGAGGATTTTTATTGCTATTCTGTTGTTTCTCAACAAAATTTATATTCTGAATTTCCATTTTTTAGTGGATTTACTGTTGTGACAAATATAAGTGAGATTGTTGAACCTAGAACTTCTAAGGTTGCTACAGGAAAGAAAGAGTGGGATCGGGCTATGACTGAAGAAATTGTTGCTCTTCACAAACAAAGTACATGGACTTTGGTTCCTTTTCCCTTAAATAGAAATATTGTTGGCAGTAAGTGGATTTTTAGGGTCAAAAAGAATCTAGATGGTAGTGTCTCAAGGTATAAAGCTAGATTAGTTGCTCAATGTTTTAGTCAATCAAAGGGTCTTGATTATCATGAAACTTGCAGCTCTGTGGTTAGACACAACACTGTTCGAGTTATCTTGGCTCTTGCTGCTATGCAGAATTGGGAATTAAGACAGCTTGATGTTAAGAATGCATTTTTACATGGTGATTTAAAAAATGAAGTGAACATATCTCAACCAAAAGATTTTGTTGATCCTGATTTTTCTCATCATGTTTGCTTACTTAAGAAGTCTATTTATAGATTGAAGCAGGCACCAAGGGATTGGCATGAGAAGTTTACAAGTTTTCTTCCTAGCTTTGGTTTTACTTTCTCCCATATGATCCCAGCTTGTTTATTAGAAATTCTTCTACTTTACTAGTGGCATTAATGTTATATGTGGATGACCCTGAATTGGAAACGGTCTTTGATATGAAAGATCTTGGTTCTTTATCATATTTGCTTGGTCTTGAAGTTACCAAAACTAGAAGAGGCATTTTACTCACTCAGACAAATTATGCAAGAGTTCTCATAACTATAGCTAGAATGAATGACATTAATGCTTGTAATACTTCTTGTCTCCCTCATTCTCAGATGACAGATAATCAAGGTATTCCCCTTCATGATCCTACCATTTATAATATTTGACTTTCACTCGGTCTGATATAGCGCGGGCATACTCAGTTAATATTGTGTGTCAGTTTATGACCAACCCTACTAATATTCATCTTGTTCCTGTAAATAGAATTTTAAGATATTTGACAGGAACTCTTGAGAAAGGGGTGTTCTATAGTTCATCTAGTGTTGTGCCTAATGTTGTGAATGTGAAAGCCTATTATGCTACAGATTGGGCTGGTGAAGTTATACAAAAGAGTACAGCAACAAGGTTTGTTGTTTACATTGGCTTATGTCCAGTATCTTGGCAGTCTAAGAAGCAAGGGACTGTATCTCGTAGCTCTATTGAATCTGAGTACAAAGTTTAGCAAACACTGCTGCTGCAGAAGTTAGTTGGCTCATACATCTCCTTTGTGATCTACATATTGTTATTCCTTCCGCTCCTCTTCTCAGATGTGATAATCTTTTTGCCTTAGCTTTGGCTTCAAATCCAGTTTTTCATTCTAAGATCAAACATTTAGATAATGACTTTCATTTTGTGCGTGAAATAGTGCAGCGTAATGATCTTCGTCTGGGTTATGTCTCAACCATTGAACAGACATCTGATATTCTTATTAAAGGACTTGTTTCTCTTATTTTTCGAACTCATTGTGTCAATCTCAGGCTAGCTACCCTAGCTAAGCTTGAGGGAGGGTGTTGAAATTGTTGAATAGTTTGTTATTGGTTGTAACAGAACCGTTAAGAGAGTGTCATGTATTGATCATTACAGTTGTATTGCTGATTGTCTGTTAGTGTGTTTTAGCTTGTATATATAGCTAATCGGCTACTGATTCTTGTATCTTTTGATCAATTAATCAAAGACTCAAAACTTTCTCTTCATCTTGTTCTTCTCCTCATCTCTCGCTCTCATAAAACCCTAGTTTTGCTTGCTACTAATGCCATGGCTATCACCTCACACACCTAGATTTATTTTTATGGATTAACACATAGGGCGAAGATGAATTGGAATCGCGAGCAATAATCAAGAATCAAGATTTATTATAATTGTCAGATGCTCTTTCTTCAAATACAGATCAAGAATCAAAAACCCAGATAAGAATCCATCCAAAACTCGATCGCACTAACTCACCCACTCGCCTGCTAACGGTCCTCCAAACGTCCAACCAACTTTCTTAATAAAACGTCATCCACGCGTCAAAATGGACGGTGAAGATTTCCGTGCGCTGTATAATTTTTGATGCCTCTCTGTTATCTATTCCAGTAGGGTATTCCCAGTATGCATGATCTTCATTCATATATTTTCCCCGAAATCATAAATGAAATTAAGCAAATGATTGTGACTTGTGGTTGATATCAACAAGGAGACCACAGAAAGGTCTAGCAGCTAAGGGAACTTTAATGCATGGGTAGTTCGGATGGAGCTATCAGAAAAAAGAGCACTCTCTCCTTCTCATAATGGCTGATTTGGTATACTTTTAAAGTGGATTTAATTTTCTCATATATACGAGGATTCAAGAGACAGAAGGTACAACATATATGATATACTGTGTAAGGGACATTGAAAATCTGAAACAACCTATAAGTACAGTTCTAGGTGCACTGTAGTACATTTAGAAGTTAGAAGTTAGAACTGTCTTTTGCAGAAGAAGAAAAGAAAGGTCCTCACTCATATAAACTTTGAACACATCAACAATGCTTGTTGTACAATCATTTCCTTTAATGGCACACAAGCAGCTCCACTAGAGATTCCTTTAATCCGAGGTGAACCAGTTGAAATCACTATGCGAGGTAAAAGAAAGAAAGAAAGAAAGAAAGAAAGAAAGAAAGAAAGAAAGAAAGAAAGAAAAGATGACAACATTGATATTCGTCTTCTGATTATCCGTATTAACGTGATTCTACAAACACGGTGTCTGCATTTCTCTTCACACAATCAAATAATTAACAGAATAAATTAGTTTACAATTAAGGTTCAAGCAATTAGTCCCTCTGATCATCATCAACATTGCCACTCTCCCATAACCATGGTATCCTCACCTCCCCTTCATCCCATAACTCCAACTCATCATTATTATGGCATTGAAGACCACCACCTCCATCACCACCTAACCAGTCCCAATCGAGCCATTCATGATAATCAAAGGCTGCATTCAATGGAGAAGAGAAAGCATACATCTCACCACTGCTCCCTTCAATATTTGAGCTCCAAATACCTTCACGGTCACTCGTTATGGTTACCTCGTGGTTATCTGTAAAATCCATAACCTCAATTCCTCTCTTCTCATTAAACTCTATATCAGTACTCTTCTTCCCACTTGGGTTATGATCCACACTTACATCACTGTCTACACATTCACTTGGGTCCAATGCCTCTTTTTCTCCATTATTAGCTAAACGTATTGCAGTAGTAGTTGAACAACACATCCCTGCTGTAATGTCCAAGCAAGAACCTTGCACACCACCCAACATTCTTATTGTCTCTTCCTCTTCTTCATTTCCATCTTTTTCCATTGGTGTCCAATACTCCGAGGCCATTAAAGGACTGGTTTCCACTTGACTTGCGTGTTCTCTGGTTAATGATTCAAGCACATCATTCTCATCATAAGCTTGCTTTATTACTTGTGGAAATGAGGCTGGTACTGTAACATTCTTGTTAATCATGTTCTTGCTTTTCATGTTGGATCTGCTTGTACGTCCTTTGCGCTTTGATTTCACAGCAGCTGTCTTCGGTACGTTATTGATCATGGAGGGGATGAGACATTCGTTTCCCATAAGCTTGGCGAAGGTGTAGATTTTGCGACTCAAATGAGAGTTCCAGTAGTTTTTAATCTCATTGTCTGTTCTTCCCGGCAAGTGTGCAGCTATCAGTGACCACCTGCAATACGTACAGTCCCATTACTAGCGAAAAACTATTAATTTATAAATAATAATATGAGGGTGGGAAAGGTAAAAGTGGGTGAGTTATTTAATAATTTTTTAAAAATAATAATAGTAATAATAATATGATGATGGAAAGTCATCAAACCTAATGAAAAATTCTATAATGTATTATTGGTATCAATTTTGTCATAAAATTGTAAAATGTGTTTAAAGTGATTATATTAATCTTTAAAGTTGTACAATAAAACATCTATAAATAAATATTGTTAGGATCATAAAAAATTATTATTTTAAAGAAGTTATTAATTATCCATAAATGAATATTTATTATTTTATAGAGAGTTTTGTTGTTCAAAGTTTCTTTAATTTGTTTAGAGTTTTCTTAATTTTTCATCATACAAGATTTATAACCAATATGGATTCTTGGGGAATAACTAAATTTAAAATTAACAAATTGGTAAAAAAAAAATTGTATTATTAACATTATTACTTTCTTTATGCAAATTATTAATATTTTATGATAATTTTATATATTTATTTAATAAAATATTACTTTATATATTGGCTGGAATCTAAAGGGATCAATCTAGAAAATTATTATCTTATGCATTTATTGAGATTCCTACTAATACACACTGGCCCTGAGTCAGAATCAGATAAATTTATTATTTAATCAAATTTATTAATTTATTAAATATTCATTTATCAAAGTTTTACTATAAATGAGTCTTTAAAGTAATAAATATTTTTAGTTAATAACCATACACATATGTTCTTAAAGTTGTACTATTAATTCTTAAAGTAGTAATAATAAAAAAAGTTTATGCAACTTTAAAAACTAAATTATCATTTTAAGGACATATTTTACCACTTGAGAATTATTCGAATTTCTTTTACCACTTAAAGACTAATTTAAGGACTCATATTACAACTTTAAGGACCAATTTTACTAGATTGAGGACTAACTTTTCAACTTTCTAAAGATGTCAACTACATCCATTCCATAACGATAAACAAGACGTACATATTATGGATGCCACATCATTTGCATACAAGTGATACAACTATGTGTCTATCTTTATTTGGAGGTAACTTTATAATTTCGAATATTGAAGTAGGAAATATGTTATAATCAAAGACTTGAGTGACGAAGCTATGATGAAATGACATTTCTATAGCTTTGTTTTCTCTTTTTATACACGTATTGTGATTCTAATGCACCCTAGAGCTCATGATTCTAGGTCTATCAGTTGAAGGAAAACTAAAATGCGTCTAAGAATTCCTCCTATTGTGGGAAAGACAACTTCTAAATCGTCAGCTTGTGGAGAATGGCAGAATGCATTCTTAGCTACAAAAAGTACAACCAATCAATAACGTAGTTGGACAGAATTAGACTCAACTACGTATACAATACAGAAGCTTACAAAACAGATATAGAATAAAATTAATGAAATTGGTATTCTTGATAATGCATACCAAGTTTAGATCGGTAAGTTTTGAGTAGAAGTTTCGATTCAATGAAAAAATAAGGGAAAAGATAATATCAAAAGCATACATCAGTTACTTGTTCATGTAGAAAAATTTCATTGAGAATCAATGGTGGAATTACAGACCAATAAAGTAATGCTATATTTGAAAGAATTTAATGAAGAAATATGAAGATGAGGAACATGCATTATCACATACCTATTACCCATAGCAGTGTGCATCTTAACTATGGTTTCTTCCTCCTCTTGAGTAATGTTCCCTCTCCTCAAGTCAGTTCTGAGATAATTTATCCACCTCAGTCTACAACTTTTCCCGCACCTTAGCAAACCTTCAAAACAAACATACAATCATTTCTCACGCACAATAAAAATTTATTGAAAGATCAAAGTAACAAGAATGCATATATATATGTTTATAACAGACCTGCATTCTTAGGCAAAGATCTCCAAGAGCCTTCTCCATGGAGTTGAATGTAGTTTGTCAAGATTTCATCTTCTTCTGCTGTCCACCTTCCTCTTTTTAGCCCCACTTTTTGACAGCACGGCGCTCTTCCCATTTTGATCTTCTTCGTCTAGCTATGAAGTATATACTGTATATACTTCTTACTTCTCCAACTGATCAAGCAACACAGCACAGAAACAAAGAGAGGAGACAGACAGGGTTATATATAAGGTGATCGATGAAGACGTATGAGTGGTGGTTGAAGCTCCTGCGTGGTGATGGCTGTATATATGCAGAGACTAGTTTTACTCCTTGAGCTACAACTTTGGTGAAAGGCGATATCTCACTGGGCATTTATGCATAAAGTTTCTCATGTACGTCATTAGTTAGTAAACCAAAAACCTGGAAAAGAAAAGGTCCTAACATTGATATGAAAATCATTCAATGTGTAGTTACTCTTCCTTGCACTGTGATAAGGACATGGCCACCAAAACAGGCAGGCATCAGAATCAGACAAGAAACAAAAAACAAAAACAAAAGCAAATGTAGGGCAAAGAAGAGGCTAGGGGGTAGGGATCATAATCACAATATTATTGAATTATGATTGGGTTTGCTTGATTTTCTGCAATAATAATCATTGGAATCAAAGCGATCATAAACTTATGATGGCCTTTGATTGTGCAGTTAGCCTAACAGGGCGTTTAGAAATTTTTGTATGCATCATGTGTACAGAAGACTCTGTCAGTTTGTTCTGCTTTGGTTTCATATCGATCTTAGACTCCATGCTGATTAACCAAGCAAAGGGTTACTTTGTTCATTTCACGTAGGTTTTGCCATTTAGTTTTACATGTAATCCTTTTTTAGGGTTTCTCTTCCCCTTCCCCTCTATATATGTTTCATTTCTCGTTCAAGATAGAAAAAAGTTCTGCATATAGCTACCCTAATTAGACAGTGGTGAACAGTTGGAGTATACATAACGAAATGGCATGTATATGTATCTAAACTTAGCAACATTAATTTGAATTGTGTTGATCAATCCCATCATCTTCTCAAGGCTTTAGGGTATATCTTAAGTTCTTTTTTACCTTGAAATGTAATTTGTACTAGAGATTTGAACTGTTTACCTAAATAGTCGACCTACCAATGAAATGTAACTCTAGCCAATGGCAAGCGTTGATTATTAATAGGATTTAGGGACCATTCCCAGAATATCAATGTCATTTGTAGCAGAAATTAAATTGGATCACGTGGACTGCTCAGTGCTACAGAAGAAGGCCCATTCTATGACTGAAAGTGGGCACTATATTTCCAGAAGTCTCCTTGACCTTCCTCTTCTGTGCCAAGTTACTAAGAGTGAAGAAGAACGTAGAGATTATACAGTAATGAGAAAAGAAAATTGATCGAGAAGAACCAGGATGAATGTGATATTTCTCTTTACAATGTTAGATGAAGTTGTTAAGTCAGATCTACCCAAGGAAAAAAATTGGAGAAAGAGAGCTGACAGATTTAGAGCGGGTAATGTTTTCTTCCCCCGATCGAGTAGAAAGTAAGAAATGTGATGGTATGGTTAAAAGTTAAAACAAGGAAAGGGAAACATAATGGTTTAACATCTCCTATGTAGACTGCAAATCATGATTCCACTGGACCAGAGGTGGCCGATCTTTTTTAAAACAGTTTCAGCGAACAACCACTCAAGAATTCAAGAATCACTTTTGCCAGGTATTCAGAAAACCAAGGCTAGCTACTTATATAATCTGAGTATCTCAGATATATATCTGCAGATAGTTCCATATTTTTCCAGACAAAAAAAAATCCAAATTTCCGTTACAGAAATCATAGAAAATAGCCGGATATTCAAATGTTTCATATTCAGAAGACTTGGAATTTACAATATTGTCATTGGATGAAGACAAGATAGTTCTTGTGTTACATATTTACCGTATTTCCCAAATAATCTTGATTCACCCCATGTAGGTGTAAAAAGTCAAAATGTCACCGCAGATCAATAACATCGATCTTCAAATTAGAATTAATATACACATGAGAACAATGTTCATATATTGAGGTTCCATCCGAAGGCTCTTCATGGGGATGAAATCCACGCTGTTGACAGGTACGGATAACAGATACACCACCTGGGTCAGATAGGTGAAATATGCCGTGTGGGCTGCAGTTGCATATGTACGAGGCAATTAGTATATATTGAATTGCAGACTAAATCATGATGCATGATATTATATTTATGTTTTCATCAAGAGACTACCAAAACTACCTGGAGGTGTCTGTTGGAGCCATAACAATAGCAATAGCTTCTGGTAACATAATCTGAAAACGTACATAACCATATTATGGTGCAGAATTGAACATTGGAGAAATAGAAAAAATGGGGTAGCCTGTTTTAAAGCATAACCATTGAGCTGAAAAGAAAGGAAAAAACAGCAAAAGTGATATTGCTCTTACCTGGTATGAGTAATGTGTGTGTAGATCAACTGATGACATGAAACAGGTCTGTGATGGGTGTGTCTGGCAGAGCACAGATATAAGAGAATGAAAATAATGATCACATGAACAAGGACATAAACAATAGACAACGAATGCTGACCAAGTCTATTCTGAACTTACATGAATCCACCCCAGAGGAAAAAGAGATAGTCTATCTTGAACCTCAAATATTTCTTCTTCATTCAATGTTTGACACTGAAGATATAAACATTGATAATGTTTTCCAAATAACAGAAAATAGACAGAAGCAATCAGAAAATATAGAAATGTTAACTTGGAAGATATGACAGATAACACAGAATTTGATTAAGGATGCCACTTTTATCAATTATAATCTTTCAGTGAGGGTCATCTCAAAAATCATGAACAAGATTTGGTTTATGGTTTGTGGTGTCTCCGCAATGGCCTTCCAACCCACCAATCATATGATAGCAGGAAGGGTTTGGAGAGGTTGGGATTTGGTATTTCACTATATTAGTTTTGAGTCCTTTTGGGTATTTATTGTGTGTTGATGTGGCATGTTGTGATTGGTAGGTTGGCCGGGCTCCATGGCATGGCTAACCCACCCAAGTGTTCCTCCCACATGTGTACAAAGACTAGAAAAAACTATTCAAAATGAACATTAATAACATTTAAGTATTTGATAAGGTCATCATCACCAGAAACATAAGTGAGACTAAAGATACTATCAACGTTAAAGCAATAAAGCAACACAAAAGGCGATTGTAAACATGGTACTTATCTTACCGAATCAGAAGTTGACTCTTGCTTTGGGATTATTAGCGTAGTGATATGGAAAACCTTGTTTTTCTGCAACACATTATATTTGAAAGATAAGAACCAGACACCAACTTTATTTAATTTCATCAAAAAAATAAGAAGAATGTTATATAACTTACCAATGAACCAGCAAGAACACCGCATGTTTCTATGTTTTTTTCTGTATTTTTCCGGGCCAATCTTAGGAAGTCTTCCATCATTTTTATTGGCTGCGGAACAAAATATATTAAACTAATATCATTTCAGAAGGAAGCGATATAATTTCTTGAAGATTGTTATTTAACAAACGATGGAGGAAATGACTCATTCCATAGGATATAGCATAGGAAACTTACAACGTGTAAATGCTGATATGAATTAGAACTTGGCATCCCATCCTGAGATGGATTTGCAAGTCCTGGTCTTGGATCAGCCACTTTTGAATGATGAATTGGAGTCACTTCCTGCTGCACTTGAGCAAGAACAGGATGAGGAGAAGGTTGTTTGACCAATGGAAAAGGATCTTCCTTTGCATCACTAATCCATGAAGGACATGATTCCTGAGCAGGACTTAGCCATTCACCATTGCCCAATGAGAGCACTGATTCCATGGTAGAATTCTCCCCGCCTGGATCACCTTCTTTTACTTCCACAAGATCATACTGTACAGCTTGATTGAGGCTGTTACCATGGATGACATGAAAGTGAGGAATTTAGCCACAATTATCAATGAAAGGTCTTAAATAAAGATCAAGTAAGCCTTTGATCATTAATTTTGTATCAAAAAAGAACCATAACATGGTAATAGATGTGAAAAGAACAACGGCCAAACAAAGTATAAAGAGGTTTAGAGTAAGCATTGGAAATAGCATAAACACTTACCCCGAATTTTCACTGGGGATTATATCAGTACTGCTTGGATATTCAACCTGCAAGGTAGTAAGGTTAAAGGAGTTCTTCAGCAATAATAAAAAATTTGAAATGACAAATTTGATAATCTACCTTAACTTTTGCGCTGGGTCCTCGCCACTGACCCTGAAGACCATTTGGACCCAAAAATGAGTGTCTAGACAAAGTCTCTTTGTTTGGGAGAGGTAGATTAAAAGATCTGCAAAATCAAGCAACTGTTGTCATATTCTCTGATCTTTAATATCCCAATTAGGTATACAGCCTATCACTATAAAAAATGTACTCACAGATTCTGAAACTGCTTGTTGATTTGTATGGTACTTGTTGTACCCCGTGGAAAATCATTTTTATACTTCCATGATGACTGAGATGTCCGGCTAGCAGGCTGCAGATATGTCAAAAGAGCAACACATTTAGAATAAGCATAGTATTCCAATAATCTCAAAATATCTAGAAAGTTCAAATGAAAATAAAACAATGCTATCCTCAAAATCATCTCGTGCTGGTTTACAATACAATAAGAGTAATTCCATATACTGAAACCAATACAATAGTTCAAACACACACACGCATATCCATTATCAATGAAGTGGAGAATTTGGGTATCAGTACCTGCCTAACATTCATGCTCAATGATTTATTGTTAACAGGAGGCCATTCTAATGAAGACGTCTGCGAGCCGTATGAAGTACTCTCAAGTTCAGGCAGATAAGAAGCTGCATCTGCCTCATTATGTTCACTCACAAGGTCTTGGAATTCCGGCTTCAAAGACTCGAGCTCATCCAGCACACTCAACAGTTTCTGCAATAGAGACACACCATGGCCCCAGTCAGAACAAGTTCACATTTAACACAATAAGTAAAACCTTTCAACAAAGATTAGCACAAACTTCACACCTTCTTATATAGACTTCTTTCTTTCAGAAGAATCGCCTGATAGTCTCGATGACGAGGTATAGTTTCAGACACCAAACTGTGAAAAATGAGAACAATTAGTCTTCCACAATTAAATTATCACAAGTCAGCAATTCCTTACCACGAAAAATCATCTCATGTATTCTCCGACGTACCTCGAAAATCGGACAAGTATGACATACAACTCTATAATGTTCTTCTCGTCACGGTATATACTAGCCTGCAGATACAAAAATTACATTCAGGCCAAAACGAAAACCAAACTGTAATACTTACAAAACCAAGCATCCTAAAATGTCAGCATTTCCCAAAACCCTAGCTACTTATGAACACAATAACAAGCATAAAAATCAGAAACACTTTCGGTACATAAAGTTGAAATCAGGCAACCTAATGCTTCTCAGTACCGCACACATAAATTCAATTCCAATTTCAATTTTGTGTTAGAAATCAAAAATTACAGCCTCAAATTTCACAGAAAAATCGGAAATTCAATAATCAGAGAATTGAGTAGAGAAGAAAGGGGCGGGACCTGTTTGAGGAGGTTATCGGCGATGCGGTAGTAGAATCGGAGAGAGTAGCGATTGTCGACCTCGACGCGGCGAGTCATTTGGTTGACGTTGATCTTCATCGTCTTCGTCTTTTCCGGCGATCAATGGCGGAAGTTGCAGAGGGTGTAACCGATGATGAGTTTGTTGTGAGCGTAGGGGTCAAGTCAAAACTCGGTCGTTAGTGAGAAAGATTATAATGGTTTCGGTTGTCTGGGCCAGTGTCCCACGGAATTGCGGTGGACTGGCCAATATCTTTTCCTTTTCCTTTTCATTAGTTTAATTTTTTCTTCTCTCATTTCTTTCACAATTTCACTCTTCCAGAAAAAAATTAATAAAACATTTGAACTGTTGTTGCTACATGTATTTTTGAACAGTGACGGACCTAAGATTTAATTTTGTGGAGGGAAGGTTTTGAGTTTATATGAATTGCACCAGACGAGCCCAATGAAATTAAATGATAATATTTTTGAAGGAAAAATGCTAAATATGTGCTTTCGTCAAAATAAATTATGAAGTTATTGATCAACGGATAATCAGCTATAATAGCTCAATTAGTCATTAAACAGTCATTATTATTATATATTGTAAATACAGTTGTAATCACACCTCCATATAAAAATGAGTATGTAATGAGATGAGTGGACTACTTCTATTTTGTCATTTTCATGTAACATGTTATTAGCATTTTGCTCTAGTCTCGAAAAACTCCACATACGTCCATCTCTAATCGCTGCACTGTTATTTTGACACTGGGTGTTGAATCAAAATATAAGTTTTCTTTTTCTCTCCTTACATGTTCCCTTACACATGATCAATTATCAGTTAGATATTGTCATTATTCTATATGAATTTTTTCTAATGAGTTGATTTGTTTCAAGGTGGATATGGGAAGTCGAATCAGTATGGGCTGTACCATCGGCTAGATAAGTTTCTTCGGCAAGATAACATGTCAAACGAGATAAACTGTATGGCATTCTCAGGATAAATGGTTTTGGCTATGGCCTATGGATTCAGCAGAAGTTGGACACCCAAAACTGACCACAGATTAGAAAACAGAATGTTCGAGCGAGAAAACAGATTTAATTTTATTATTAAAGCTAATTCACAACTATTCGGACTACATCCAACCAAATTAGGAAACCCTTTATCACGAGCATCACTGCTCTCAACAATCAACACAACAAACACTTTCAGCTCTTCAACATCTGAATCTATGCCCCCTACATCAAAAATCAAAAGAGAAAAAATAGAATCAACAACAGTTAAAAAAGAAGGCTGCATTTGTGACTACATTAGTTTTATTTGATTTCATGACTACATTTGTGAACTTACAAGGCTATCATGGCCAGATGTAGTACAAGCAGGTCTCCTTGGAGGGAGCTGCTGGTGCGGAGTTCTCTGCACATTGTCAGATTAACCAGGTTGGTTAATTTTGCGGATCAAAATTACATAATTAATATAACAGTTGTAAGGAAAAAAAGTAGACTCAGTAAGCTAAAGTAAATAATGGTTCAAAATCTATACCTTTAGTTTTGGTCGTAACGTCTCCACTGATGCTGTTGATTTTGGATTCAGTCCAGCACCTTGCTGTAATTCAACATATACATACAACTGATTTTCTAAAAGACACTATAAGAAAAGTTGTTCTCTTTTCCTAGTTTTGGTAGGAATAATTAGTGCGTACCTTGCATAGCGCCCAATCTGCTGAATCGAAGTAGGCACGTTCATGATCCTATAGGTACACAGACAGACAAGTTTAGACATTTCATTTGGGTCATTTTCATAAATTCTGACTGAATGAGTTTCATGGGCCAATTAGTTTACCTTTGTAATCAGAGGCTTCTTCTTTGGTTCTAGTCCTCCATACTTGTCAGCAGCCGTCGGTGCCTGTCACAGGTACCAAAACAAAGGGACATCATAAAACGCTTCAATTTCGGGTCTAATGTATATATCAAGTTTAACTGACACCTCAAGTTTAAAGTTTAACTAATTCAAAATAGTTATAACGCAATGGTAAACGCGTCCATTAATTATTGATGAAGTCATAGATTCAAGTCAATCAATTTAATTATTGTTTTAAAGAAAAACAGATAAACTGTTTAGGCTGCCCTACCAATTACGTGGACGTGAACGTCCGAAATCTCTCCTCTACTTTACTGTGCACTTGTGCAGACATTTGATTGTATCTACTGCCGACATTTAGAGAAACAAACGACAGCCAATGGTTGTAAGGCTTATTTCGCTGTCGTGTCAAGTTCCTTGCCGTAGATCTGTGACAACCCACTTGTAATAACACAAACATACTAAGTAGGGGCCGGCCCGTACTATTTATCCTTGGCTGTCCTGGATATCTAAATTCCATTTTTTCTGGATAAAGAAATCACAGATATTTTGGCTCACAGTCACGTTTATAACGTACTAATGGCATATGCCTTGGGTTCTTGGCAAAAATAGGTCAGACATTTCAGAGAAGGCAACACCAAGGCAAAAAAACCGAAAAACATTATAAGTTAGAAACATAAGTACCTAAGTCGTTTTGAGATCTTAGACCTAGCGACGATATAAATTTAAATAAATAATCCATGTCACGTGACAAAAGATAAAATCAAAAAACCATTAGATAAAATTATTTACCACATCCGAAGAGTAAATATGAACAACGAGTTTAAGTGGCGTAGCCACAAATTTTAGACTAGTGAGACATAAAATAATATTTATATTGATAATAATAATAATAATAAAACAATAATTAAAACTTATTTTTATGTATTATGTAAAACGGTGAGATTTTATATTTTTAAATCATTGCATGATAGTCTCATCGTAGATACTACTAAAACAGTCATTCTTGATATATGAATTCAAATATATAATGCATAAACGGATCACTCATTTAGCGTACTGATCGAGTTTTTACAATTAATGTTCATAGCATGATTTTTTTATCTTTTTAAAGTATCTGAACATAATGATGTTTTAACCCTGCAATAATAGTTGACCCTTGGAAGTTTATTACTAAGACCAGAGAAAGAAGAGGGAAAAATTTAGAGAAGTGTTAGCCTCACGCTCATCATAAGTGTGGATGAGCCACACAACCACAAAAAAATTATTTTTGAATTCTCTAACTATAAATTATATTTTTGTGTATTTTTTATGGTTTGAGGGTGAGTGTAGCTCATCCACACTCATGATGAGTGTGCGGCTAAAACTTCCCAAAAATTTATATTTATGAATGGAAGGAAAAGAAAACTATTATATAAATATTGATTTAATTAGTGTTTTAAACATGAAAAGAGAAACTGAAAATTATTATAAAAAACAAGGGCCGTGCAACTACCAAACAATGAGTCTTCCCCAAACAATGAGTCCTCAACCGTATACAATAAATCCCTTAGCCTTGTTTCCCATTCTCTCTCCCAAACCATCCATATATATATATATATATACACACACGATATGAAGAGAGGGGCCATGTCTACACCACAAATTTGAAGCAAAAACCTCAATGGTTGACGGGACCAATGTGACTCCGCCCCTGCCGAGTTTCATGGCATCTTAGCCAGAAAATAAATTTTTTTATGATTGAAATGAAAATTTAGATGATTATCCGTATCTCGGATATTAAGACTTCAACTCGATAACTCGAGAAAAAAAATTGATTAAGCTGAATCGACACGGTGATCAAACAATGTAAATATTATGACCAAACTATATAATTTCAGGTTGTGACCAACAAGAAAGTTATTATTAGATTATGATAGCTATACATGATCTTCTAACTATATTTTCTTCATCACAAAATTGGGGTCAGGAAATTTTCTTGCTTCCCAACATAATTAAAAAGAAAAATCATGAGGAGGGGGGCAAGAAAAGGAAATGGAGGACAAATTATCAACAGAAAAATCTGCCACTTACTGAATTAAATTAAAATGATAATGAATTGCAACTGAGAATTGTATGTGGAGCATATGTCATGCAGCAATAGGATATGCCATTACGTTTGAACCGACGCCATGGAATTAGTCTGGTGTTTACGTTTCCCTCTGGTTTATTTTGAATCAGTCTAAACCCAATAGACAAACAAACAAGAACAAGATGATGACGAATATGCATAGGAGTATAATAGGACTAAAATAGTACCTCATGCTGATGAAGAGAGAAATAGTCTTGGCCGCTGTTGCAATCTGACATCTTAGCTCTCCTGCAAAAGATCGATCACGAATTCACCTGAATCAATCATGGGATTCAAAGAAACAAACTGCGAAAGCAAAAGGGTATGCAAATCCAACGCTGAAAATCAATGAAATCAGAGAGGGGCGGAGGGAGGGAGGGAGGGGGCTAACAAGAACAATGCAGCAAAGACCATAAATGAGAATGGGTACAGGAGTGAGAGTAGTAACTCATTATTTATATATATATATGGTCATTCTAACGAGGGATCCTTTTTTGACTATTTCTAGGGATAAGTTATTACACCAACTTCCTAATCAAATTTCAGCATCTCTACTGTTTAGTTTGTTGGACTACATAAGTAGATCACCTCTATAAAATTTCATGTGATTTGGTGATCGTTAAGACATCCAAAATTTTGATTTATTTTTAATGATCTTAAACGGTGTAGGTTTAACATAAGTGTTAAGTGTTTTGTTTTAATCTCAACCATCCAAACTCATTAAAAATAGATGTAATGGTGTGGGTCTATCCCTAGAAATGAACAAAAAAGGATTTCTTAGTGGAATGGTCCTATATATATGAGGACCATTCCACTAAGGGATCTCTATTTTGAGTTTATTTATAGGGATAAACATTCGACAAAATTTCCAATCACATTTTTCAATCTTAACAGTTCAATTTATAGGTTCTAATATATAGATTACCTCTGTAAAATTTCATCCAAATCGGTAATGGTTAAGATGTTCAAAACTGCAAATTCAAATTATAGACATTAACGGTTCAAGTTTGGACGATTTTGATTCGTCAAATGATTTCAGTTATTTATATATATAATGCATATATATGTACTTATAACCTTGTCTCACTAAAGCGTAAGCATTTTGTTAAATAACATGTATTTATGTACTTATTGCTCATATATATATATAATACATATATGACAAACAACACAAACATTATATATTGTCATTCATTCATAGTAAGTACTTAAGTCATGCAACCATACCATATAGAACAAGGTTAGGTTCTTTTCTGGGTGTCAACTAAATGCTGCTTGAATCTAAAAATGTCACCTGTTTGCTTAGAGCAGATGCACTGGAGGAGCTCCATCACCTCAATTCGGTAGATTGATTGCTAGATTGATGGAGAGAGCATATGCAGCGGCTGCAAATGGAAGGAGAAAAGCAGGCGGGACCCACGCGGAGAGCAGCAGAGAGGCAGGCAGGCAAGCTAGAGACGCCTGCCTCTGTGATGGAGGCAGTTGAGGTGGGACCCACGCATGTGGCGTCCGCCTTTTTTTTTTAAAGCTGGCGCGTGCATTGCACGCGCGGATAAAAAAATTAAAAAAAAGGTGGCCGACAGCTTTTTGTCGTTGGCCAATCAGCAGCCGACACGTGTCATTGGCTCAGCAGTCGACCGTTTGCTTCCGAACGGTAATGTTTGTACAACGGTCAATTCTTCCCCTATAAATACCCAAACTCTATTCTTCATAATTTACACCACTTCTAATTTCTTCCCTCATATCTTCCCCTCTCCCCTCAATATTGTTTTTCAGTGTTCTTAGAAAATGACTACTTGGCTTCCCTCTGAAGATTTGCAGCTATGTGTTTCTTGGGTACGGCAATCCACTTGTAACATTACCGGCCGATACCAAGCGAAATGAAATTTGTGGCAGAAAATATATGAAGATTATGAGAAAAATTGGTGTGGCAATCCCGACGATCCTTCACAAAAAACTCGTTCCAAAGTTGCGCTCGAGTCACGTTTTCCGCGCTTGAAGAGAATGCTTAAGAAGTGGTCTATAGCGGTAGCAAAAACAAGAGATCGTGCGGCTAGCGGGACGAATTTGGTTGATGAGGTATGCCTAATCGGTTTTTCATTTATGTTTTTTGTCATATACTAAATATTTCAATTTAATTTTGTTTGTTTAATTAAATTTTCATATATGTCTCATTTTTGTTTTTTGTGTGTTTTAGGAAACTCAAGCTCAATCATTATTTTACAAATATTTTAAAAAGGAATTTACTTACAAGGAATGTTATGAAGCGGTAAAAAATCATCCTCATTTCGTGATTGTTGGGAGTAGCACTTCTTCTCCGTTTGAGCGAAATTTTCCGTCCCCCGTGCTCCATGAAACGGATGAGCATACCGACGCGGATGAGCATATTAACTTGGATGATGAAGAAGGATACACAACTCCGCCACCAAACCAAGAGATACCTCGTCCATTGAGTCCGGTTAGACCTATGGGAGTAAAGGCGGCAAAGGAAGCAAAGAAGAAAGGAAAAAAAGGTATGACGGAGAAAGAAGAGATGACTTTGGCGGTCTTTCATAATATGCAATGTAATCAAAAAGCATTTATGGAGGCTAGCATGAGAAGAGATGAGGAGAAACCTTCGGTTGGCTAGGGAGGGCTTAGAACTTGAAAAGCAAAAGGAAGCAAGGTTGGCCCGACGTGATACGGTTGCGGAGTTGGAAGAAGAAACAAGAATTATGACAATGGATAGGAGTGTTATGACCCCGGGAAAGTTGATGTGGCACACAAAGAGGAAAACGGATATCATGAGAAAAATGAATGAGAGTAGTAGCACAAGTGATGGTTATTATGTTCACTTTGATGAAGAGTGATAATATGTTGTTGTAATATTTTTATGTTATTTTATGTTCCTCAATTTCAAGTTATTATATATGAAAGAATTTTATTTTCTAATTCATTCTAATTTTCAAATTAAAATACAATGCAAAATAAAATTAGAATACCAAATTAAAATACAATGCAAAATAAATTACATTAACGAATTAAAATACAATGCCCAATTGATTATTGTTGGTTGGCTTCTAAAGCCCAGTTGTGCTCCACTAAATCATTTTGAAGAATGTTGTGGATATAAGCTGACTCGAGGTGGTCAATACGATCCTAAAATGCATGTTGGTTTCGTCCATCTCTTCCCACAGGTAAAAAAGGAATTCGAACGCCCTGATGATCCACGGGCCCATCATAAACTCTTGCAGCTTGTGGGTTTAGAAGATCTTCTTCTTCCGGCTCGATAAATCCGCTTTCCTCAAATTCATCCTCTACAATCATGTTATGCAATATAATACAAGCCATCATTATGCTTTTTAGTGTCGACCTCTTGTGTAACCGAGCTCCATGGCGAATGATAGCCCAACGAGATTGCAGGATGCCGAAACACCTCTCTACATCTTTGCGGTATCCTTCTTGGTTCTTTGCAAATAGTTTTTGTGCTTGAGATTCAGGGTTTGGAATAGTTTTCACAAATGTTGAGTACCTTGGATATATTCCGTCAGCCAGATAATAAGCATTGCTGTATCTCCTTCCGTTGACGTGAAACGTCACAGCCGGGGTGTTTCCAGCTATGAGCCCTTCAAAGACATGTGATTGATCGAGGACGTTGATATCATTTTGAGCTCCTGGCACACCAAAGAAAGAGTGCCACACCCACGTGTCATGCGAGGCCACCGCCTCTAGTATGATGGTGGGACGACCCTTCCGACCAGCATAAGCTCCATGCCATCCGGCTGGACAGTTCTTCCACTCCCAATGCATGCAGTCAATACTTCCGATCATTCCTGGAAAACCTCGCTGATCAGCCCTAGCAAGAAGCCTTTGGAGGTCTCTCTTTGTTGGGGCACGGAGATATTCTGGACCAAAATGAAATTCCACCTGTTGGCAAAACTTCTTCATGCACTCTAGTGTAGTAGATTCACCCATCCTGCATATCTCAGCACACTGGTCAGCAGCTGCACCATACGCTAACATTCGAAGGGCACCTGTCATCTTTTGTTCGGGCAGCAACCCTAGTTCTCCAACGGCATCACCTTTTTGATGCCAGTAAGTGTCATGGTTGCAGAGCTTCGTCATGATACGGTCGAACACATGCTTCTGCATTCGGTACCTCCGACGAAATTCTTCCTTCCTAAAGATAGGACGCTCGATGAAGTAATCAGCCATGAGACTTGCTCCCCCAGTTGCCCTATTTCTGGGGTGATTAGGAGAGCGACCAGGGCGTGAACCTCGTCCTTGTGGTTGATCTGATGTATTAAGATGTGTCATCAACATGGCCGCATTAGTCATCATGGTATCCATCATCTCAGCATCCTCTTGATTGTGTTGTTGCCTTTGCTTCAACAATTTGCGAAAGAAGCTCATCGTAGTGATCAGGGAATGTGGAGAAGTAATTGAGGGATTGTGTTTTCAAAAATTTGGAAGTGAGTTGTGAAGGTTGAGTGAGTATAGAGTGTGATGAAGCTTATTTATGGTCAATTTCGGATCATAGAGTTTGAAGATCATGTTACACGTGTCCAACCGTCATTCGTCGAAAATCTTTTCGAAAATCCAATGACATTATTTGACCGACAAACAGACACATGTCGATTTTTGGTTCGTCGAAAATCTTATCAAAAATCCTATCGAAATCCAACGACATTATTTAGTTGACAAGCATATACGTGTCAAATTTTGGTTGGTCCAAAATCCTATCGAAAATCTATACCATTATTTCGGTGATAAGGAAATATGGAAAATGTCACATGTCACTTCACTATTGGTTGATTATCATCTACAAAATTTTAAAAGTTAAAAACTTAATTGATGAATAGTGATTGCCTCTGTGACGGAGTTGCACCGGTGCATAAAAACTGGATCAGAAAAGCAATTTGTAGTGAATAGTAATTGATGGAAGCAATTAAATTGATGGATTGATGAATTGATGAAAAAGAAAGGCTGCATATGCTCTTATGATCACAAAATCCACACAGAAAGTATATTAACTCTCTAGGAATTGGTTTAGTCCTATCACCAAGCATGATCTTCCTTTGTGTCCCACTACTACTAAAATTCATTGCCCGTGCATTACACAATAGTATCAGTTATCAATTTAAGCAATATAATCAATAATAGATGAGACATTATTTTGAACAGATAGTAAATCATAATCAATAAACAATAAAATCAATGAAGGTATTGGTTTACAGCACATGTACCATCAAAGATTTCTTTTTTATTTTTCTGTGTAACTTACCGATTGAATAAATTATATATAGCCAACAACATAGACTACAAAATTTTGACCTGTAAAAGAAAGGTGTTTACACATATAATTGTTTGCTTGGAACTAATTTCATCTTATAATTTTCAATTTCTTTGTTCATGGCTCATGGCTCTTTACACGGCTGTGAAGCTCCAGTATCTCTTGATGGCTTCAAAACTAGCACCATCAAAGATTTCAACTGATTCGACATGGTAGCGAAATACCAATACCCAAATATCATGTAATTTACCTCGTTGTGATCTGACTTTCTAACTATACATTGAGAAACGTGAGTGAGAATACATCTTGATCATATATGGGGAAGCAAATACGAATGACATATATATAAAGGCTTGCTATAGCCAACAGACACCCATTTTGATATGTGCGCGAGCAGTCATTTAGATAGAGAAAATCTCACTCTCATCATCTCCCTCTTCACTGTTTTCATCATCACTCCAAACCAATTCTTTCCCAATATCATATTTCTCTCTCCAATCCTAACTTTTTTCTTCCTCAAATACAACATCTCTACTCACTATCACCTTTTTGGTATTCAGATCAAATAATTTGTAAGCTTTAGACTCCTCACTCATCCCTATAAGAACACAAGAAAAGTTTTGTCATCAAGTTTACCTTTCTTAGCTTCTGGTACGTGAACATGACCTATGCAGCCCCAAACTCGAAAGTATTCCATAAAAGGCTTGACTCAATTCCATGTGCAGCCCCAAACTCGAAAGTGTTCCGCTCTTCGAGCTGCTCCCTCTATGCCTCAGTGAGCAGTGCTCCAACAGTTGTCTCTTTAAAGTCATTCTCCACCAAGCTCCATAGCCTTTTTGATCTCAACAGATCCTTCATCAATTCACTCCAGTGATCATAGTAGTGACCATCGAAGAGCGGAACTTGCATCTTCTCTTTACTCATCTGTATGTGTGTCACTCAAGAACGTTGTTGCTTCTTCTTTTTTCTTTCTCTCAGACCTAATGGGGCCTTTGATACCAGATTGTTAAAGTGAGAAAAAACTTTAACAATCTTGGCTTAGAACTCATATGAAACAATATGGATTTCAATGACTTTTTAAATAATCTTATTCAACAATCTTGGCTTTAAATAGCCTTACAACTGGAACTGAACTCCTACTTATTTGTTTTTGAATAGCAACACTACTAACTAATTTGAACAAATCAATCCTACTAACAGAATCCTAAAGTCTAGAGATTATTGACTAATGACAAAATAAACAAGGACTCAGTAAACCCTAAGCCCTGAAAACACGAAACAAACTCCTTCAGAGTCAACATCGCATGCACAGCTTGTTTTTGTAGAAATTTCATAAAAAATGATCGACTTCTCAATGAAGTAATTGATGTGTTGCACTTTTTTTTTGTTTTACGATCAAGGTTCAGTTTTTCTCACAAGGTTTTTGTTACTTGACGAGATTTTTGATGAGACAACATCGAAGCATCACATGCATGAAGGCGCGCGACACAATGAGGGTGTTCTAGAAAATGTTGTCATGTGTGTCTTAGCCTTATGTAACTTGGATTACAAGATAAAATAGAATTATGTTTTTTTATCTATACCAGAATGATATTATGTATTTCTTTATATAAAGATGGTTCTATCAATAAATAAGATGATGATTCTCTGTTTTGTTTGTTATATCTCTTCTCTCTATACTATTTACTTATTTAAGAATGTATTTATGTTCTGATTTTAAGGGAAATATAGTGAGAGAGAGGTTAAAGCCTCACAAGGGATAAAGAACTTGGTAAGTAATAGAGAAGGTTGGATGCTATATCTCCCTACAGTAAGCTCTATTAGATAGTGTAGTTGAGGATAGGATGATGAGGTTCAGGGATGGTGAAAAACTTTTAGAATGTAGTGATTTAGTATAGTTTATTTTTGTTAGTAATATTAACATAAGGACTTTGGGCTTGTTTTGTTGACATATCACAGTCGGTTGGTCCACGGCAAACACACACGGAATTATCCAAGGTTAAAAAAGGCGCTAGGCGATATTAGGTTGTGTAACTACTGTCTAGTGTCTAACAGTTTAGACGGAGTTTAATCGGTAAGTAAGCGGTAATTAGGTGGATTATTTTTTATATATTTATATGGTATATTATAATATAAATTATAGAAATGTCAACAAAACATTCAAAACACATTGCCACAAAATAATGTTATCAAACAATATCTCAAAAATACAAATCTAAATAAAAGCACACAAAAAAATAATTAGGTTGTTTAGGGTTTAAATTTTTTAAAATAAAAAAATTTGCAGCGCCTAATCTCGTTTAATTACAGTCTAATCGCTAGGCGCCCCGCTTAATTACCGATTAATCGGCATCGCCTAATGTGTCCGCGCCAGCACCAAAATTAAGCTTTATGCTTGATTTTTCCGTCTAGGCGCCGCCTAATCAGCCTAGGCACCCGTTTTTTTTTTGAACAGTGGAATTATCATACACAAAAATCATGTAGTTACCGACAATCCATTCTTTTTGGTGCGACATTGCGACTCTTGCGTGGCGGCATTGAGGCGGAGCTTTTTGAGGTAGTATTTTCAGTGTTTTAATTTACTTGTGTTGATGGGGTTAGATCTCGTGTAGGATGAGGCCGGGCATCGCTTATGATTTGCGGTGGTTCGTTGGTTGAGGGATGTTTGGATCGGAATAAGTTGTTGTGAGGGTTGGTTAGAGTACTCTTGATCGTGTACATGAGTTTACTCTTGCTTTGCGTAACAATAGTTTAGTTTGGTCGTATAGCTCAATATATACCAATGAAGTTATTCATTAAAAAAAATTCGATCAAAGTTATTCAATTAAACATTGGTGGTGCTTTAGACACTCCTAATGGGGTGTTTGCCGTAGCACGAAATGAGAAGGGGGAGTGTCTAGGTGTGTTGGTTGTACCGGGGGTGGGTTACCTTAGCGCTCAGACTTGTGAAATAATGGCTTTAGTAAACGGTCTGCATTTTTGCGCACAAGCTGGCTTCACGCACATAATGGTTGAAGGCGATGCACAGGCAGCGTTCAATGCATTGGAAGAGCCCCAAGAGAATCTGAGCGTTGATGGAGGCATCCTGGAAGATGCTAAAGTTCTTTTAAGTTGTTTTCAGTTGTATAAGTGGGGCTTCGTTCCCAGATCTTGAAATAAAACTGCACACCAGGTCGTTAGGGAGGCATTATCTATGGCCTTCCCTACTTATTGGTGGATGCTGTTGGAAAAATGGTCTAAATGATTATTGATTAAACTAAATAATTAAAGTGAGTTGTAAATTTGTAATCCTTGTAATGATGGCTATAAAATCATGTATTCACATCCATAATTTGGTTGTGGGGTGAATAAGAAATTGTAACATAAAGATTGCTAGTTTAAATGAGAATATGAACTTTGTCTCACATTATAAAAGTGGAAAAAGAATAAAGTTCTAAATAGAATCTCACACCTTGAACGTGTAACCATGACAAGTACCCATGCTCACTCTCGGGCCATAAATTTGAGTTGCATTCGTGTCCGCATGTCGGGCGGACTCAATTTGTAGATGATTCCCAACACTATATAAAGGTCACAAATCCTTCATTCTGAACACACCAACAGAAACACACTTATATTCCTCTCCAAAAAGCTTATTTGCTCTTACTTAGTTCTCTCAAAATTCGGTGAAAGTTTGAATGCACTTCATAGTTCGTTGAAGCTCCTGGTCGTAGTGCAACAACTTGATGAGCTTGATTATCGTTTTATCATGGCAGACCAAGCGGCATTGAGGTCATTGCATCGATTGGTTTGCTGTAATTCGTCTTAAGAACACACTGTGATACACGAGACTCGACAAACTTTTATTGGTTGAATTATTCTTCTTAAATCCTCAATTTGTTATTTTATGGTTTTGTTAATGTTTATGTAATTTGATTAATTATAATTAATTTTTGTTATTTCATTTTGTTAGTATATAAACAATATATTTACCACATTTTTTCCAACTGATGCTAGAACGTGAGTGTCTTTCTTCTACTTTAGTTTTGGAGATTAGTTGACTAATGTACGGTGGAGTGTGGTATTGTTGCTTCTATTTTAAAAGGTTTGATGAGACCACAGTATACTCCATGACGTAGTGTTTGAGAATGAATGGAATTTCATTTCGATCAAAAAAAAAGTGCACCAGGAGATCAATACAATGGAGAATGTTGAAATACACAAACTAACTAGACAAATGATGCCATTATGCCAAGATACAATCAATCAGAAATTCAGAATGAGAATCACCATTATTTATCAAGCTTCAACACTATAAAAGAACACACCCCATGAAGTGACTAATATATGTTCTTAGAATAACCTGCAATATTTATCAAGATTAATTAATTTGGTACTGTGTATTACTGCCAAATAACCTCTGTATTTTTGGTAGAGCTCCCTTCAAATGAAGAACACGAACCAATTTCAATCCAAGTATTGTGAATTTGTGATGATTCAATTTTTCATTTTTGTTTTCCTCAAAATGATACAACACTACCTGAATTTGATATAGTATCATAAATATTTCAAAAGAAGTATTTATTTCAAACCTTGCTCAAAACTATTATCTTGTGTTGTCTTTCCTTCACCCAGTATGGTATACTTTTCCACTTTGATATGGGAAAATGAAGACTACTAGCTAGGAACTAATTGAGACTGATAAATAATGAGTGTCACTATCAAATTTCTTTAGCTTTGTTTTGATAGTTCTTAATTACGATCTAATATCTCCTAGACTCCTACATTGGCTTCAATGGAGATGTGATGCTCCAGATCTCCAATCTGAAGCTTATGTTCACCAATCGGAATTCTTCGAATCCCAAACTGGTCTACAACACTGAGGTGCTTGCAGACATGGACATCAACCTTGACCCGTTTCTGAGACCCGGCGATGACATGGACCTTGTGAAAGCCCACCAATTGCTTGCTTTCGGCCCATTTTCCCGAAGGCGGGCTCCATAACACGAGAAGAGTGTTAGTTCCATCCCTAGCTCCGGTGTTTTTGACATCAACATGAAGAGCAAGCGAGAGTGGATTGCAATTTGTGTGGCTGACTCTCACGGCACTGCTTAGCATGGTTGAGTTTGTGGTGGCACTTAGACTTGTGAGGGGTAGAGAAACCGATGCGGGAACTTGGGCTAGTGAGTGGGCAAAGGTGGTGTAGCTTAGGCCGAGACCGAACGGGAATACCACCGGACCTTTGTAGAACCTGTACGTCCTACCGGGGTAGCCACGGCCGGCACGCATGGCCATGTTTGTCATTGGCACTTTGGATACATAATCTTGGGGGTACCATGTCATTGGCAGCTTCCCACCTACACAAATTAAACATTAGCTGCTTAATAATTGATGAATTCAGACTAAAAGTTTTGGACATTTTCAATGTCCCATAAAATAAGTGTGAAGAAAGATGTATTACTTGGATTGGTAGTACCAAACAGAACATCAGCCATTGCAGTTCCTCCTGCTTGACCAGGATATCCAACCCAAATTATGGCACCAATTTTTGGCTCGTTCTTGGCAAACGACACATCAATCGGGCCACCGGACATCAAGACCAATATGGTTGGGCCTCTAGAGGCCCGAGCCACTCTCGACACAAGCTCTTGTTGGTGTCCCGGCATGAGCAGGTCGGCCCTGTCTCGAAATTCTGCTTCAATAGATTGGTCAAGACCCATCACTATGACGGTAGCATCAGCTTGCCGGGCTGCAGCCTCAGCTGCTCCAAATAGTTGGTTACTGGTGCAAGCAACATCAGGGCACCCTTGTTGATGAACGGTCTTTGTGTACCTCCCAATTCCCTGCAGGGGAGTTGTGTAGCCACATGCAACACCTACATGCAACACAATAACAACAACATAGATATGGTAATCATTCTTCAAATATTACCAATAGGCTGATTCTACCAATTTGACTAGGCTTACCGGCATAGTTTCCTATCATCGTTTCGGTAACATCTGAGTTGGGCCCAATTACGGCAACTGTACGGTGACGCACAGTAGATAGAGGCAGTGTATGCCCATTGTTTTGAAGCAGGACAATGCCTTGTCTAGCAGCCTCTAGTGCCAACTGTTGGTGGGCTGGGGTGCAAACATCGCTGGGGCCCAAGTTTCCGTATTTTTGGGCCGACGGCTCACCATCAAACATCCCAAGTCTCATTTGGACTGTAAGAGTGTTTGCTAGCGCATAGTCCACATCGATCTCTGGTAGCAGGCCGGACTTTACAGCACCCTCCGTATGGATCGCTAGGAACGGCCCACAGTCCAGGTCCAGACCCGCTTTAATCGCTTCCGCCGCCGCTTCCTCCGGCGTCCTGGTGTAATGTTGTTGGTCATAAAACACTCCCACCGAGTCACAGTCGGAGACTATGTACCTGAATTTGATTCCATAACCAAAAAGTTAGGAAACAAATAAAAAGAACCATAACCAAAAAGTTAGGAAACACAAAAAAGACAAATAAAAAGAGGAAGGTGAAATATCCGTCATGACTCACCCATTGAGTTTCCATTCTCCACGGATTGTGTTCTTCAGCAGATCAGGGTCAGCACAAGTAGGCTTTCCATTAACTTGGTTGTATGAACACATGACACTAGCAACCTTTCCTTCTAACACACAGCCTCTAAATGGCACATCATATGTGTCTGCCAAGTCTTGCTTGCTAACCTGTATAAAAAAATCTCGTATGTTATGTTATGAAAATATCCATGTACTTATTAAATCTGGTTGATATTCAGTTTTTTTACCCGGGCATTAAAATGGAAGCGATCGACGCCGTTCCAATTGTCGAGATCATAGGCAGTGTAATGTTTGCAGCAGGCAGCAACCTTAAGCCGGTTTCCGGCTCCATCGCCTTGGAGACCCTTAACATAGCTAGCAGCATACTTAGCAGCCAAAACAGGGTCTTCCCCAGGAGTCTCTTGCCCTCTTCCCCATCGCGGGTCACGGAATATGTTCACGTTAGGGCTCCAATATGTCAAGCCAGCTTGGCCCCCATTGTACATTGCTCTTGCTTCATCAGACACCACCTACAACAGTACTAACATGCATTCAAAAACAATTCACCGTGGATATAAGTTTGTTAGAATATTCTCGTAACTTAACTGGCTTTCCCTTTTTCCTCTTAATGAAAGAAACTTGGTAGCTTTCTTAGGACAATTTTGGAATGAGCTTGTATTTATACAAAGTTTGATTGCGTACCAATAATATGATAGGGTGACCACGGGACCCCAAGGTTTTCCATTACTAAATAATGCATACACCAAATCGATTGCAACATGTTGCACACATCATTAATCATGCATATACATTTTGGTCTCTTTGGCTAGCTACTAACAAAAGTAAGATGAAGTATATGGTGATGAAGAAGGAAATTATTTGGTTATGACTTAACATATATGTTCATTATGTGCCTTGAAAGCCAAGCACCACCAACAAACCCAGAAAATTGCCTATCTACTAAAACCGTCGTTTATTTTGTTGTTACATCATGGTTTTGAGGACTGAAAACGAATCTAGCCTACCAGCCAATTACCTCTTTTCATTGCTCTCCTGTCCAAATCATGATAACTAATTAAGCAACTAACAATACATATAGAAATTTAGGCAGTTCACGCAATTTCTTCCATTCTATCGGTTCATGATTGATCAAAGATAAAGGCCTTTGGCCATGCAAAGTGAACCTCTCTATCTTCAGCACTCTCCAATTGTCACTTTAATCTACTCGATCCGTTTAAAAGTAAAAAATACAAGAATTAAAATTTATTTAGTCCTTATGGTTTAAAGTCGATATCTGTTTAGCCCTTTTGGTTTTATTTTAATCTTAATAGTCCTTATATTTTAAAGTTAACATCCATTTAGTTCTTGTGGTTTTGTTTTAATCTGAATAGTTTTTAAAGTCACAATTTTTCATCTAAGTGGTCATTTCATCCAAAAAATGCAAACAATATTCCATATGTTTTTGAAAATATCATTTTGAATAAACCATTTGAATGAACCATTTTGGTATCTCACATTTATTTTATTAAGCACTTTGATATCTTAATTAAACATAAAAAATGACTATTTAGATGAAAAATTGTAACTTTAAAGACTCTTCAGATTAAAATAAAACTATAAGGACTAAACAGATGTCAACTCTAAAGTATAAGAACTAATTAGACTAGAACAAAACTTAAAGACTAAAAAGATACCGACTTACTCTACAATATTTTACCCAAAATACAAACAGATACGGCAATTGTTCACATGTGTGACATTATACCCTAATAAGTCCAAAATGATGGTAAATATGCTAAAGTAATTCTGCCTTTTCTATTATTGAATAGAAAGGGTAAGGTAATGATGTATTCCGGGTCTCAATATGTTACGGTACGTACAATATATGATAGAACAGTGTCAGACAACAAAACTGGAATGTGAATAATATTCCGACTAAAATGTTCGTGAAAAAGTGACAATAGAAGACTCAAAATGCAAATTGTATCACCTGTCCAATTTCTTGCCAAAGTGATTGATTGAAGGAAGCGGCGGTGGTGATGACTTGAGGGAAGCTAGTGGCTCCCGGAAATGCCCCGCCGAACTTAGTTCCGGGGCCGACATTGGATACGCCGTGAAGCGCCTCCGACCACCACTCGTACCCTTGAATGCCAAGCCTCGGCACAGCTATGGCATTGTTCACCAGCAGCCTAATCTTCTCCTGCAGTGTCAGCCGTCCGATGAGGTCCTGAACCCTGACGTGGACCGGCACCCTCGTGCTGCAGAACTTGAACCCTCTCGTTAACGGGTTCTGGGGGTCGCACGCAAACGGTGGACGCGCATGTACCTGATTAAACAACAATGCTGATACACAGAGAACAAGAGCAACAAGGGAAAGCTTATGTTTGTAATATCCAGAAGCCATGCTTGTTTTTCTTCCTTTCTGGGTTTTGCGTGGAAAAGTGAGTGTCTGGTGTGCGTTATATATAGAGGAAGGTTGCGTTTAGAGGATGGTTACAATGTTAGAGAGAGATAGAGAGAAAGAGAGAGAGAGGTTGATCGATCATGATGATTGAGTCTCCACGTAGAGAGTGATGTTAACTTTGAAGCTAACGAAAACAGATCACAGTGAGCGGAGGAGGAGAGTGAGAAAGAGAGAAAAGGATCGAGTGAAAAGGAAAACAGAAAGATAGAGAGAGAGGGAGCAAGTGGTGGATGAGTGTGTCAGTGTAACACGCATTTGGCACTGGGTGGTCACTTTGGCTAAGAGAGACCTATAGTCGCTTGTAAAATAAATAAACTATTTCTTCCATAACCATATTAGCAGCAAAATGGCAAGGATAAAAACGATTGTTGATCACGGACCAGAGAATCTCTCCCTCTCTCTTTTTAGGTACGTACTTATACAATAAGGGTCGGTCTGCTCTAGTTCTCTGTGATATTAGCTGGGAAAAATAAGAGAAAAAACAAAACAAAAAACTACAGGGTTTTAGGGATTAGGGAATATGGTCATTCGAGATTTCAGCAAGATCAGATATAATTATGCTAGCCCCCGAATTTGTTGCCAAACGAAAGGAGGGTTTAGGTTACTTGTAAAAAGTTTGTCTGTGAAAGCTAATGATCATCATGTTAATTTGTCGTAAGTATTGGATACAGATCAGTTTAGGATATAATGACTCGTTAGTTTTACAGGAGGAGCAGGTTTGTTTATGCTCGTGACTTTACTATAGTGCAGTTCACGACCTATATACTTATATAGAAGAAGGGAAGTCAAATCTCAATCCCGTGAAGTTTCTACAGAAGCAGTTGCCTTCTTTCGAAGGGTTACTCTGCTTGTGAGCTGCATGGCTTCTGGGTTAAATTTGCTTCTTGATTATGAAATGGATTACGTTTCGTATGTGTATTATCATTGCATTAAAGCTATAGGGACTGATTTAATAGGAAAATGATCGTATTATATAGTCAAGGCTCAGGTCCCATAATTTCCTACGTAGGAAATCGATTTTTTTTTCAGAATGTTTTATGGTATTGACACCTATGGTAAAGGAGATGATCCATTTGATGACTTTTTTGTTGAGGACTAGTTAAAGATTTTCTCACTAATGATTTATTACACTCATTTTTTAATATATTACATTATTTCATCTCAACCGTTCAGTTTATAGGTCTATATAAGTAGATCAATTTTACAAATTTTCAGTCAAATTGGTGATCATTAAGGCATTGAAATAGATCAAATCAATGAATAGTCCAAATATGTCAAATATGAACCGTTCAAGTTTATAATCGGTGAATCACATTTATGAATGTCTTAACGATTTTCAATTTGTATGAAAATTTATAGAGATGATCTACTCATATATATTTACAAACTAAACGGTCGAGATGCGAATATGCGATCGAAAATAGGGTGAAACGAAAAAGTTTTCGACAAAAAAGTCTTTAATAGAACCTCTCCTCCTATGGTAATAGTAATAATAGACAGCTCGTCTTGCGGTGACCTTCTCTTGAAATCTCAAAACTTTTGTTTCTCTAACACCATAGAGACAGAAAACACATCATCGTTTTGACTGTGCTACCAGAGGCTCTAGGGATGTCGGAATAGGAGAGCACTCATCTTAAGATTGGCTCACTACTTAGACCATCTCCAACAGTTTCCTCAAATTCTTGGTTTTCTCAAATTTGGGGAAGATTTTGGGTGTTTTTCCCCAACAGATTCTCTATAATTTTCTCCAAAATGGGGAATGTGAGGAGAGAGAAAACCAAATTCCCTATATTTGCAGCAAACTCTAAAATTTGAAGGAAGGATTTGGGGAATGAACATAAAATCTCCAAAATAGAGAATCTGTTGGAGTTGGAGAAGAAAAATTGCTTGAAGCATTGCCTTTTGCTTCCCCATTATAAAGAAATTATGGGGAAGCTCTTGGAGATGGTCTTAGAAGAGTGCGTATGGTGAATGATGGATATAGGAATATTTGGAATATATGGTGGGATGAAGATGCTTTGTGAAAAAAATGTCTTCCTACTTTATTCAGGAAACGAAAATTGATAGGCTAGTTGCTTTGGGAAGAGGGGACTGATCTAATACATGGTGGAGGCATACTATTGAGTGCACGATAAGATTGCAAATTCTTCTAAGATACGACCTGAGTGCTTGTCATCTCTTTCCGCCGTGAAGAAAATTTTTCATTTTTTAGGTTCTTTGTAAGTACCCTGCAGTAATTGGACGCATGATATCACAATTTCTTGCATACTAGAAATGAGATATGGTATGTAATTAATCAAATGCTTGAACAACTTTCGGTTTTACTCTATTGTTTAAATGTTGGTCATATTCTATAATCATGGCAATAATTTGGCAAAACCTATACATCAGCAAGTAGTTCGCATAATACTGTATTGGATATTCTATACACATATCTCCCAAGATGTCACGAGAATACTGGATATACATGCATACAGAATATATGGGGCCTAGCTACGTTCCATGGAATAGGACTTTCAGACATTGCCATCACAAAACTGGCCTATAACATACCAGAACCATTTAACAAATCAAATTTGTTCTCTTTGATCTCAAATTTGCTCTGTACTGTGCCAAATGGATAATATTTTCTTGTCTTTCTGAACAAAGAGGATAATGCTTAATATCACAGATACAACATTAACAAGGCCAAGGATTTAGCTAACAATCTGTTCTGCAACTTGGGTATTCACCATTCTATTGTATCATAATGTTATCGCCTCTAATATGGAAAATCCCTACCGCATTCCGAAATAAAGATCGATGCCAATTGAAGAACAAGCATCATGTACGCCTATCAGTAATTTAGAATGTTACAGATATAACTGTGTAAATGTTCTGAGGGGCTCTGATATTTCAACAGAACCGGTAGTTATGATCTTTGATATCCCACACCTCAAGTTGGCTAGAGCTAGCTCTTATTTTTCTACACAATTCACTTTATACGCATGTACTTCTTTGTAATCTGTTATGAATACGAACTTGATCGAGTTTATCTATCAACTGTTTCGATCAGAGTAGAATTGGAACAATGAAGATACAGAACTCTAAATTTAAGTCCTTATATATGCTGGAGTTAGCTTTTTTTCCTAGTTCTTTGTAAATCACCAGCAATATCCATCTTCAAGGTTTGGCTATTCCATTCGTACATGTTTGTTGTCATTGTGAACCAACCTTTTAGGCTGTCTTATAATGAATTTGTAGCTTCAACACTACTCTTTCTTCTCTGTCTTATTCGCTGGAATGCTGGATCAGATAATTGATCGGTTGGCCATTTTGTCATCTTGGGCAGACAGGTTATGTTACAATAATTAATCAGAACCTCAGAAAACAAAGTTCGACAGTTGGAGATGTGGCCAAAACATGGCCTAATTAAACAACTCCTAACTGGATCATGATCATGATATGGTCCACGCAAACCCTACCCAACTCTCCTCCATGACCTTCTCAGCTTTCGATTATTGAATCTATAAGCAATAAAGGAGTAAACTCACTTGACTCATTTCATGATATATCAGTGAAACTTGAACTCATAAGTTTTCTGGTATACATCAACTAATAGATCACAGTTCACCAACGGAGACCCTCTAACCCTTTACTTGTTATATAATATTAAAGAAAGAAGAAAAACCGGCCATCCATGCATGGATGAGATCGACGAGCGATCCTTTGTGGATGGATGAGGAAAAGTGGTTTCTGATGGGGCTTACAACCTTAAGAGTCTTATCCTTAAAAACCAATCAATCAGGGAAAAGGAGATAGCTTTGCCAGGTAGCCAGCCAGCCTTGCTTTTCTTCTTAGTAGTTGCCCGCAAGTTTGGAGTTCGTATACAATTGGTTGGCTAGTACATCAGATTCTGTTATGAAAATAAATGCATATGTTACCTGCTGTACGGGTAAAACTGTTACGTCTGCGCCGGCCGCAAGCTCACCATCCCCAGCTGCCTCTATCTTAGTATAGTTCGAACTTCAATGTATCAAACCGGTTTGTTCATGTAAACTTGTAAAACGGTCGGGATGATAACCTCCGTTTGATTGGGGTTTGCTCCTGGAAAACTCAGGGATAAGAAATGCAGTACTGTGATGTTATGCAGCACAAGATGGTGTAACGAGTTAGTTATTGGCATCACAGTCTTCCTTTGCAAGCAACCACAAGCATTATCTTCGTCTCCCTAGGATGGTTTTCTATTTTCCCAATGTTTACAGAATAAAGTAAATAGTTTTTCACATAGTAAGAGAAAGGAATGAAAAATCGTTAATTTACATACTAGTCCGGATCAACATGACAACATTGGACCACCATCTATCTGAATAGTTGCGGAACCATTCAATATGATCCGTATACATTTCAAGCCTCATGCTCCATCCTGAGAATACCAATTTCATGTAGTCCAAGTGACCCAATATTGACATTGACACAACTAATAATGCTTCAAGCCCTTATTGGATTTTGTAGAAATGACAATCATACAATTTATAACTTGCTCATATTCTTCACAGGTCCCAACTCTTTGGCCTTTGCCCTCAGCAAATGCTTCTGTATCTTCCCAGTAGCTGTCTTTGGTAATGGTCCGAACACCACAGATTTCGGAACCCAATAAGCCGGCATCTTTTCCCGGCAGAACTTCATTATATCTTCTGCCACACGCTTTTCATCAGACTTATTCACACCTGGCTTCAATGTCACAAAAGCACAAGGAGACTCTCCCCACTTCTCATCTGGCCTTGCAATCACTGATACCTCCAATATGCCTGGGTGCTGATACAAAGTATTCTCTACCTCCACACTACTGATATTCTCACCTCCTGATATGATAATGTCTTTTGATCTGTCTTTAATTTCTATGTATGAATCTGGATGTTTCACGGCAAGATCACCAGAATGAAACCAACCATTAGCAAAAGTTTCCTCGTTAGCCTTCGGGTTTTTTAAGTAACCCTTCATAACAAGATTACCCCGCATCATTATCTCTCCCACAGTTTTTCCATCTGCAGGAACAGGTTCCATAGTGCGAGGGTTCAGAACATCTGCTCTCTCCAAACCAATGTACCGAACACCCTGACGTGCATTTAATCGTGCTTGGCTTTCAGGGGGAAGGGAGTCCCACTCAGGCTTCCATGCACACACTGTGGAGGGGCCATAAGTCTCGGACAGGCCATAAGTGTGGGTGACCTTAAACCCCTTTTGGGACATTCCAAACAGAACAGAAGGTGGAGGAGCAGCACCAGCTGTCATTACACGTACAATATGAGGAAGAGGGAGGATGGTCTCGTCTTGTGGAGCATTGACAATGGTGTTGAGCACCACAGGCGCAGCACAAAAGTGAGTCACAGCATACTTGTGTATCGCTGAATAGATTGCCTTGACTGAAACCTACGAAAATAGGAAAAGGTAAGTTTCGTATCAACATCCCTTAATGAAAAACAAACAAACAGCAAATAGGTGTGCACCCTGTACTGAGATGAATAGCCACTAATAACCCAGCATTGGCTACAGAAATATACAAGAACATAAGAAATAAAAGTTGAAGCTCAGTTCTGAAGAATGAACAAACAAAATCTGCCATTGAACATTAAAGATCAATGCCACATGTAAAAAAATGTAACTTTAACTGCAGCTCATTACAAAAGTGCTGAATCTCCACTAGCTACAAGGTCCGAGTGTATTTATATAGGTGTTTAGTAATTAATAAAGGGTTCCTACCACATATGCCAATAGGCTGCAACAAATTTCATTCATTCTGTAAATAATGAACTAACGATCATATGCATATAATTATGAGCCTTTCATATTTTAAATCTGCATCAATGACTCCATAACTATAAACAGTAAGCTATACACCTAATGATGGGAGATCAGTAACATATCTCAGTAGTTTACCTGTCGAAGGCATATATTTGTCCCACAAAGAGCTGCAAGTGCCCAAGTGTAACACCAACCATTGCAATGAAACATGGGTAGAGTCCATAGATATACAGCTCCTTCATTCATCTCCCAGATAAGACCACCACTTAAAGACATCAAATAAGCCCCACGGTGGTGCAAAACAACCCCTTTAGGGCTTGCTGTTGTACCAGAAGTATAGCCCAAAGCGATACTTTGCCACTCATCCTTTGGTGGTTGCCAAGCATACTCAGGGTCACCTGTTTTCAAGAACTTCTCATATTCAATGGCACCTCTTCCCAGAGCATATTTGAGTCCCTTAGGATCCAAGCTTTCATCGCCAATGACAATTAAGAGGGGAGGCTTGAATTGTCCTTTGCTATTCTCTGCCCAAATCTTCGAAGCCTCCTCGACTAAAGGGAAAAATTCTTGATCCACCAATACGACTACAGATGCTGAATGACCAAGAAGGAAAGCAATTGTCGATGCATTTAGACGGATATTAACAGTGTTTAACACAGCTCCTGCCATTGGAACTCCAAAATGAGCTTCATAAAGCGCTGGGACATTTGGTGCAACTATTGATACCTGTTTTCAATGTCGAAGAAGTCACCTATCAGACAACAAGCTTGTACAAGATAAAACTAGAAGGCTGAACACAAAAAAGGGGGATATACAAAAGCTCAATTACAATTTTAAATTGGTCTGCAGTATAAACTATCTAACGAGGTGCAAAACAGGTTATTGCAGACTTTTTTTTTGAAAAGAAACAACTTTTATTGAGACAAAAAGTAAAGAACAACAACAAGAAGGTGGACAAGGAGGAGGTTATTGCAGACTTTCAAATAACAACAATCCAAGAATTCCAGAGCATTGGCAAACATATTACAATCTTTCCATGTCAATCCACACAGAATAAATCCATTGGCTTAAAGGACTTCTTGAGAGCTTATAGACATCTATGTGAGAACTTCAAGAAGTCATTATAACATTTCAAGCATCTAAAGTAGAAAATTTTGCTTATCAAAGAGACTCAAATACCAAAAGAGGTGATGAGCTTGAGAAATTTTGGTGAAAATATCACTTATCTACATTACACCGGAAGAAAGCGACATGGGAAGCAATGTATATTATACTATGGTTGGCAAGCATCTAAAGTAGAAACAGTTGCTTCTTAAGGGTCTAACTAGGTTTACTGCAGTAGGTGGAGCCTGGACTCAGTAACCACCAACCAATTTTCCTGTGTTCCGAATTGTGTCCATATTCCCCTCCCTCTTCCAAGCCATTTTTATTATGATGGCTCATTACTTTGTCAACTAAGTGACTCATGGTACGGAAAGAACTAAGCAGCAATACATAATGTTATAGAGTCTACTATGGAACAATCATGACAGAATTGCAAAGTGCCAGATCTAGAAGTCTCTGTATGTTTTTTTTTCATCAGGGTTGGGTTGTAAAATCCAAAACAAGGTTAAATCAACCAATCTACTAAATACCAGAGCAAATCCATCCATGGCGTGCAACTAAAATAAAATCAAGTCACATCAGTATTAACTAAATGCAAAATGCAAAGCAGCCCTACTAAAGAAATTTATCCTTTGAATGCCTATGATTATGATATAGAAACTAAAAGAAGGGAGCTTCTATCAAGAACAGCACCAACTTCATCTGACTAGTGGTTACAAGCATTAGTTCAGTGTCAACATCAAATCATATTATTGCAATTAAACGACTGGAGCCAAACACTACCAGTTTCTGATAAAACCAAGCAGACTTTTGAATGCGTTAGTTCAGTGTCAAAATCTCCTGCTTTAGCATATATAGCATATATCTTGTAAGGGGTAGTCCCAATTTGGTTAGGCTAGGTGTCTACGCTTAACAAGCAACACCATCAAGATTCTGGGAGGGATTTTATATTCAACAACTTCCACAAATTCCAGATAAAGTTCCAAACAAAATTACCTTAATTATCCTTTTTTGCTTATAAAATTCCCTTTTTTAACTCTTCCCCCAAAAACCAACCTATCCTAATCCAACCTCCATCCCCACAGTAAAACACAACTAAATTCAATTAACTAGTAAATTCTAGCTCCAATCCAGAACTCGCTAAAAGGAAAAAAGTTCAAAACTTTAAATATAGCCGATCATATAGTAACAAAGTTGTTTCTTTTTTTTTTCTTTGATTCTTACTACTTTCTTGGAGTGTAAAGTAATATCACAATGAAATGAAACAAAGTGAGTTGGGCCAAGTTGGGGTGCAGGGGATTACCGTGCAACCAAGGCCGACGGAGTGGCTGTTGAGAGCGGAGGCCATACGGCGGCAGCGCTGGTAAGTCTGGAGCCACGTGTAGTGAAGAGATCCATGGACCACAGAATTCCTGGTGGGATGCACCACAGCTGCTCTCTCCAGAAACCACAGCGGAGTTAACGCCGTGTAGTTTGCCTCGTTCTTCGGCAGTTCGTCTATGTCTCGCTCCGCCACCATTTCTGCTCTCTCTCTCTTCTGGAATTGACGAAGGAGCTGACAAGAGCAGAGTTGAAGTGGGTTGAAGTGAGTTTATATACCAGTTCTGTTCTGTCTAGAGTTGGAGTCGTGTTGCCACGTGGACGCAATCATTTGTCAAATATTTCCTATCAGAAAAAAAGAGGAATATATATTATTATTTGTTATGCATTTCAAGCCAATAGAGAATCAGACCAAAAAAAGCAAGAGATAGAGAAGTATTTACTGCCCTAGATTTTTGGATGAACAAGAAACTCAGATGACCCTTCAACGTTGTGAGCGTTATCCTTTGCTATTTTTTTTCGTTTGTCTATTGTCCTATGAAACCCACAAGCTCATTGGCATCATTTACATAATGAGTAGATTTTGTTGTATTTTTATAGCGCATTTCATTAATTCAGATGAACAACATCGATCAAGAAGGGGTGAAAAAATGAGCCGCTAGACTGCATTTGCTATTAAAGATTTTCTAGTTTGGATTATGTGTTTTAGGCAATGTTTTTAAATGCGAAAACGAAAGCGAAGGCGAATTGTGGAAGCCCCGCGAGACGAAAGCCTTAAGGCGACGGGACGACCGCCTTTCCAACAAATAATAAATAAATTCATTATATATAATCTCAATACATAACAAAAAATATTTAATTGTTATTACAACCATAAATTCATCCTCAAATAGTACTTCACAAGGTTCAAAAACAAGGTTCTAATTAAGGTTTAGAGTTTAGAAAGATACACTTAATTAAAAAGATACACTTCAATCTTCCGCATCATATCCACTAACACCATAAATATCATCACAATCATCAATGTTCAATTGATTAGTATGGGGAGGCAAAGTAAGATCTTCTGTAGGACCCCGCACGTTTTAACTGTGGTTAATGGCGAGTTACTGAGGTTTAAGTCGCATTTGGTAACTTCGCAAGTGAACGACCACGTTCATTTTCGAGTTTTTAAAAGTTCTCCAAATACCTGATTTAATGACTCGATGTCATAGTACGTGTCGACACGAGTCTCCCGGTATTTTCGGATTATTTTTCAGAGATTCTGTTTATTTTCTACGAATTTCTGGTAATTTTAATTACCATTTCAGTAAAAAGAGTTACCATTTCAGTAAAAAGAGTTACCATTTCAGTTTTACTTTTTACCTCCACTTAATCTAGACAGTTAGATCATTAAGGGATTTGATCCCAGCCGTTTATCTTTGTATAAATATGGAAGAGGTGTTGACTCGGTCAATCGAGTCTTCACTCTCTCTCCGGTCTTTTCCTCCGAAACAGAGGGCGACTTCGCCCTATCCTTCGCCGCGCCATAGTCGCCGTCCGGCCACCACTGGCCGGCGCTCTACCACCACTTTCTTCCCCTCCTTCTCCTCTACCTGTCCGAGCCCTCAGAATCCCCAAGCAGCCACCGTGCAGGGAGATCGAACGCCACTGCGTTCGGCGGTCAACGGCCGGAATCCGGCGATCCAGGCGGCGGTTCAGCGCGTGACTGGTATATTCCTTCTCCTCTCCTCTCCTCTTCCTTCCCTTGCCTCTTGATGTCTAATTCGAGCCTCGATTTCGAATCTCTCATTTCACTGTTTTACTGTTTTTCTGGGTTCCTGGGTTCTCGCCTCGTCTCGCCTCGCTTCTGCAGCGCCTCGTCGCTCCGGCGGTCGCCTTTGCAGCGGCGTCCCGGTGAACGAACCGGCGGGGCTTTTCTCCCTCGCTCCGCCCTAAGGCGAGCCCCACCACCGCCCTGAAACGCCTTTGAAAACACTGGTTTTAGGAGATGTGATGTTGTGTATTGTAAGATCATTAAGTTACGAATCCTATATTGTTAAAACAAATCGTAATTGTTAATTTTCAAGTCATTTGGTTGTCTAAGTACAAATTTATTTGATTCTCAAAACATTCTGCCCGATTTCTTTCATATTTCTCTGGACCAAAACGTGTGTTAGTTCATCTCCAACACAAGAGCTAAAAATCAAATACCTAAACCTTTTAAATTATGTTTGTTCTGAAAAAAAGTAATTGATCCTTGAAAAACATAATAAACTGAGTTGACGGATTTGAATGCTTGTTTAAATCTAAAATAATATTAAAACATTAAGTTAGTCGGAAAGGGTGTGTGGATAAAATATTTAATAATTAACCATATAGTACTAATTTGGCTATTCATTTGCTCATTTAAATTATTCTAAAAAAATGTGTTCATTTGAATATAAGGTGTTATTACTTATGCCCAAATGAACAAATCTTTCTTTAAAGTCTCCACACACATTATTATTTAAGGATTATTTTGCCCTCATTCCTTAAACATGCATAGAAAGTGAAAAAATTGAAGAGAAATGACTTAGCCGGAAACTCATGGACTCCGGTCGCTAGCCGCCGGACTCCGGTCTTCGGCTGCCGGAAAATCACCTGTTACCGAAAAATTGTCTTTCACCGAAATCTGGAGTATACTAGGGTTAATAAACTTAAATCTGGAGTATACTGAGTTTAATAAATTTTGATTTGAAGTATACTAGGGTTAATAAACTTAGATCTGAAGTATACTAGGGTTAATAAACTTCAATCTGGAGTATATTGAGGTTAATAAACTTGGATCTAGAGTATATTGGGGTTAATAAACTTGGATGTGGAGTATATTAAGGTTAATAAACTTGAATCTGGAGTATTTGATCTCATAATAAACCATTCATCACCATAAAGGCACACAGTAAACAGCACAAAGACAGTGCTTTGGAATTTCCAAAGCAATTAGAAAGCAATACACATATCCTTTTCGAAAATCAACACAATCATCCTCGCCTTTTATTCAGAGTGAATGAGACATGGAGTAAGCCACAAGCAAAGTGCTTAAACTATGCTTTCACCACAAACATGAGTTTAATCCACAACTTCAATCTGACAGTAAACTATACCGAACCATAATTCACCAGCATTTTTACATTTCTGCAAACTTAGGATTAAAGATTTAAAGTTTCCAACTTTCTTACTTAACAGTAAAAATCACTAAAATTTATTACCTCCTATTCAGAATCAAACCAAGTAAATTTACCTGGAATCGGAAAATCCTTGAAGGTGACCAAAGTGATTCCGTTAGCGAAGTCTTCCAACTCTTCGGTGATTCTAAATGCTTCCAGATCCTTCTCTTGATCTCGTTGAATCTTCTCTCAGGTGGCTATGCCAGCAACAGAACAAAGGCGTCGGCTGCTAATTGCTTAAGGTGATCGGCTCTCTTGGAGGCCTCGGCGGCGATGATCTCCCTAGAGCGCTTGGCGGTGTTAGAGACGTAATCGGAGAGCTTCGACGCGCCGCCGAGCTATAGATGAAGTGGATCTAGTCGACAACGTCTAGTTGCTTCTCGAGCGGGGTTGATGGTGGCGGTGATCGGAGACGGGAGCGCCGATCTAGAAGAGGCAGAGCCTAGGGGATGCCTCGCCTCGATGGGACCTTTAAATAAAGAACGTGTTCTCCACCTCATGGTGCACCACGTATGAGGCTCACCAGAATCGAACACAGAAGGCTCGTCGGAATTGATCATGGCGGCGCTGCATCGGTTGCTTTTCAATGATGCTACTGCTTGTTTGGGCGTCATCAGGAGGGGGAGGGAGAGAGAAAGAGGAAACAAGATCAGATAGAGAGTAAAACCCAATCAAAGAGAGAAAGTAAACCAGATCGGAGAGAGAATAAACCAAATAGAAAGAGAGAAGGAGAAGAAAATAATATTTGTGTGGGTTAATAACACACAAGGTAATAACGTCTTTTTTTAATATTAATTTGAATGGACTTTTGACTTTTTATTTGATTGAAATGGGGTATGACTTTTTTGTTTGTGTAAATGGGCATTTCCCTTAAAATATTATGACTTTAGAGCACAAAACAATTGACCCAGATCATCCAGCACAACAAGTGAAATAAAATGTTATCCTCCTCGCATCAACGATCAAGTATGATATGAATTGCTAGAACCGACAAATTGGCTTTCTCGGATTTTTGACTACTCATTCTGCAGACATTGACTCTTTCAGAACAATTCACTAGAATTACATCATGGTTGGCTTTGAAGAAAGCTCTGCTGCCTAATGAAAACTTAGCAAAATCGTTCAAATAATCCATGGATGTGTATTTTACGCGTACGTATGTATCTATAAAAAAATGTGTTTTTCATTTTTTTTTTAAAGATACGAAAAAATACATATTTTTTTACCCCAAACATATAATATGTTTATTATTCCGTACACATTTTATAATTGAAAAAAAAACAGAAATGTTAATGCTTTTTTTATATTTTTTTAGAATAAAATATTTATTCTTTCATACTATTTCATAAACATTTGTGCTTCCTAGAACTCTAGCTCTTCTATAAACTCAATTAATTAAGAGTTTTTTTTAATTAATTAAGAGTTCATATGTGTAAAAGTCTCTCTAATAGTGATATATTAAAACAAATTGGTATAAAAATGTGCTTGTTGTAAAGAATACATGGGAGTTGTGTTCCCTAGTTGTAATATGATGTCAATACATGTTTCCTTGTAACTTGTAAGACACCAATTAGATGGTATGTAAGTCCTTATATAGGGTGTGTTTGGAGAGACTTATAAGCTCTTTTGCTTTTAAGCGCAGAGGTTTTTGGTGTTTGGTAACTCATAAAGAAGTCACTTTTAAAAAAAGTAAAAGGTATTTTCAATAGGAAAAGAAGATGCTCCTACCCTTCTTTTACTTATAAGTCAGCTTGTTTTTTTCGCCGTGTTTTAATGAATCTTTTTAAATGATGTTGGGTATCCTTAACAATGGCAACAAATTACACGTCAACCTAGATAAAAACCTAAGCTACGTCTGCGACTCCATTCTTTCCTTCTCTTCGTCGCTAAGCTTGAGATTTGCAGCTACTCGACAAACTTGAGAAACTAGGGCTCACGGGTAAACAATTTCTCCTTCTTGTTCATCTCTAAGCTTGAAACTAGTGATATCCGTGTGCCTTTTTGTATAGATTTTTTGGGTTTTGATGAATAATTTCTCCCTCTTCATTATCTCTAAATCTCAATTTCTAAATCCAAGATTGATACTTTCATGGTTGCCCCTTGATTATTGTTACTCGTAGTGGAGGTTCTTAAATGATTTGTATGTTTTTCATGGGTCTTTTTGATCTGTATACCCTCTTCTTCTTCGGTCTTATTTGTTAATTGAGTTTCTAAAGAGATGACAGACTAGTGACAAAATATGATCATGGGAGACTAGTGGAAGTAGTGAGAACCACACCGGAAGAAGTTATTCTGAGCCACATAGATGCTTGGTGGACTTGTTCGGATATATTAATTCTGGTTCTATCATATATTTATAGGAAATCACATATACATCCTTTAAAAAGATTTGAAACACAAATAAACTCACTTGTGTTGTTGTTAAACAAATAAAAATAGTTTTTAACAAATAAGAACATATTCTTTTCTGCTTGCTATATGGCATGCATTAATTTACCAAACTGACCTTATGCAAATTAAATCAAATTAAATTAGACCCCACCATGTATTGTTTCAGCTACTATTGCAGTTACTGGAATATTGCTGCTACTACACTTCTAATTTTTGTACTTGCAGCTTTTAGTGGTTCAGCTACTGTAGTAGCAGCTTCAGTAATTGTAGTAGCAGGTTTTCGATGATTCAGCTAATGTAGTAGCATGTTTTGTTGGAAAGTTAGCTGCTACTACACTTCTAACAAATGTAGTTGCATAGTTTAAGTGCTTTAATAAGTGTAATAGCAGCTTTAATAAATGTAGTAATAGGTTTTAAGTGGCTCAACAAATATAGTATTAGCTAATTTGCCATTGTACCATGTTTTGCTTTAGCTTTAGCTGCTGTTACACTTGCTAAAATGTTGATGCTACTGTTGAATGAAATTTAATGCTATTGCGATTGAAATTTGCTACTGCTGTCAATTTTGAATGTGCTATTGCGATTGAAATTTGCTAGAATGTTGATACTACATACTCATTCCCTGCTATTGCTGAATGCTGCTATTCATATGTTGTTGTAGGCGATTGCTACTATGCATCTCCCTATTATTGTTCACTGCTGCTACACATTTAATTACTACAATAATCCCCTGCAAAGAATATTAACAAACTTTACCAAGAGACAAAATGATCAACCTTATCAAAATCATAGAGAAAATAGTATACTTGAATTCCCGGCCCAATCAAATAGAATTGTCAATTTAATTAGCCACAAAAAACCTCGGAAGAGAGGACTTGGAGAAGACTACGACTTCGAGGCAGTTGAGGATGCAGATGACTCTTATGCTACTACCTTGGGGCATTGCTTTTATGATTATCTCAAAACGTGAAAACGAAGAGATTGAAAGACCTTGAAGCTCTTGTGGAGTCAAGAAAGAATGGAATGTGTTGCTTGAGATCCTAGAGGTGCAACAAGACGAGGGTTTTCAGATTTGAAACCAAAGCCGTTGATGCCGTCGGTCGGCTTGGAGGTTGCTAGAGAGGGAGATTCGATGATGGAAGAAGCTCGGGCTGAGAGAGAGAGAGAGAGAGAGAGAGTATAAAAATCAGATCTGGTGGAATGAGGGAGAGGAAGAGAGCTCGCTGGCAATTGAGCAATTTTGATGTAATTGGACATTTTGGTCATTTGATTTTGAAAATTCGGATCTGAGCTTTGGTCTCTTGGTTTTGGTCTAGTTTTTGTCTTTTTTTGTTTAAATCTTTTATAAGGTGAGTTTTTTTTTGTGTTATGTAAATGTTTAAGGTAGTAGTATGTCATTCTCTCATATATTTGCCTATGTTCATGGTTTCTCCATTGAATTACTTTAACAATCTCAGCTTCTGACCAATGAGGAAATCATTTACTTGATTTGTTACTCATAGTATACCCTCTTCTAAAGATAGTTCAGAGGATTTGTTAACGAGTTCAATAGTTCTTGTTCCATAGCACCTTTTATCCACCAATTCAAATCCTGAATCAATACATCAATTTAGCTAACTACCTACTTTACAATAAAAAATTGAAAGAAAATCAGCTGAGATTAATTAATAATGACATAAAGGTAAACTTACATAGATAAATCAATTGTTTTATAAAAAACTAGTTTTAGCTTCATGCCTAAATAGTCATTTTGCAAACTGGAAGCACTTTTAGTTTTCAATTTACCAAACACCTTACACTACTTTTAACATTCACAGAAGCTATTAAAAGTCAGTTTTACCAAACACTCAGTTACTTTGCTTTTCAACTACTTTTTCTCAAAAAATAAGTAAAAGTCAACTTTACTTAAAAGTCACACTGCACTAAACACATCCATAAAGGGCTCATATCATGAATAAAATAAGGTTTTCCATTCTCTCAAAAAACGTTATCAGCACGAACTCTCTAACCCTATAGCAAAGAAAGCCAACCTATTTTTTTACAAACCCTAGAAAGCCCTAAAGAGTGTTTCGACCTTCTTAGTTGTTTCCGCTGCTGCTGCTCGGACACCTTTGGTTATCGTCACCGTTGTCTGTTTCTTGCTTTTGTCAGATACTTCAACAAGGTTTTGGAGCTAATTTTGACAGGTATGTTTTGAAACCCTAACTTGTTTCAAAATTCAATAACCTCAGGGAGAATAAAATCTGTTACTCCTTTCCCCATCTCCATTGTATGTTTGGGATTTGGTGTATGCAAATTTGAAAATCTTAGAATTAAGATTATTTCCTTGAGTTCGAATTGTATGGTATCTCACCCAGGATTTTTATGCTATTAAAAGGTGGCTTGTGCCCGTTCGCATTGTGTTTGATCAACGTTAGACTTTATTTGCGGGTTACTTGTGTCAATCCGAAGATTAAATTCTATTAGCATCAAAACGACACGGTCTCGAAATTAACTACTTGAATTTTGTTGTATGCAAAGCCTCATAGATAGTGCTCGGTTGAAATTTGATATTATCAACACCCAGGGTAAAGAGTATCATCGGTGAGTGTCGGATGTCAAACAGACATTCAATGGTAAAGACTACACCAGTGTCATTGTTCCTCCAGAGTGCGGAACATCAGCCTAGTTTAAAGATCAAATCTAAGACTGATATTCATGCGTCGACATCTTAACCACATTGAGGTGACAGTATCAAGACATAGATGATCCACAAGCTCTTTAGGATACTTTGGTGGAACGGTTTGGTAACTTCCATATAGCTCTTTTGCCAGAGATGCAAGCACAATGACATAATATGCGGCTGCTAGATTACACCACTGTGAAGGTGTACAATAAGGACATGGTGTGCTTACTTACACGACTTAGGTTATGTGGTGTACGAAAGTCTAATGATGATCTCATTGAGAAGATATTGCTCATTTTCCCTAGATCGACAAGCGTACTGATGAAGCAGTATCAGCTTGATTATAAAAGTGGACGGACAACAACGTGCAGTGGTCTTATGACTCAATTGCTGATAGAAAACAAAATATAAGATACTATGTGATCAAAATAATGTGCGACGTGTTAGGAAACTTAGAGTTCCAGAAAATTACTATAATAGGGAAATGAGAGAAAGTTCCTAGAAATAAGATAAGAGATCGTCCAGAACCATATGGTCCTGAGACAAGCTCACGCATGGCACCCGGCATAGGAGACAAGGCACTAGAGGCCGCTCTAATGTCTGGAAGAGAGAGGTTAATCGCCCGTCCTTATTGGCGATGCTCCCAAGCCGGTTAAAAAACACGCGAAACCGATTAATGCTAAATCTAGGCAATGTCATCGGTATGGGTCACTGAACCACTGGATGCAATAATGTCGAGCTTCTCCTCATGTAGTAGTTGCGTACTTGAAGTACATAGAGTCACTGAAGATTAACTGTACGGAGAATAAGGACACAAATACAAACATCAATCTAACGATTATTGATTTCCAGGATTCAAAACTTGATACGAATGTCGCAGACTTTTGAGGTCGTGAGCTTAGTTTGATCTTCTCTCTTATTCAAGTATTGTAATAATGCTTCATGAGAATGCCATGCTTAGTTCAATTGTTTTGACAATTTTTTCGATATCTTTTGTAACCATTCAAGCGTTATGAATAAAAGTTATCTTTTTCGATGTTCTCCTATGTTCAAAAAGTATTTTGTTAGCATTATCCTTAACAACATGACGTGATGATACCGCTCCAAACAAGATTAGATATCGGGTATAACATTGTGTATTTTGGCCTATGAATGTCGAGCACCATGCGCACAAGTGTGCACGAGGTTGTCGCCAGCATGTGATTAGCTGTCGAGCAATGCGCGCATGTCCGCGAGCGCCAAGCAACTGGCTACTTAGCAGCGTCCACGTAGCTGCCGATAGCATGTGCCCTGCTACCGAGTGCGCATCTACAGAGCATTGTACACAAAGCTCCCGACAACATGTGCCCTACTGTGGAGAGGAGTGTGCGCCACATACGAGCGTCGTGCACCGAGCTGCCTAGCAACGTGCACGTAACTGCTGATATAGTGCGGGTATTTGCCGAACACGCTTATGCCCTGTTGTCGAATACCGTGCACCGAGCTTCCTTGCAACATGCGTGAGCAACCGGCACCATGAACCCAATTGCCAAAAAGCATGCCAATGACACCTACTATGGTGCATTCTTCGAGTTTGAAACTTCATCATGTCAAAAATTTGCAAAAATAGTGAATATGTCCCTTTCTAGACAACAACTTCGTCTGAGCTTTGTGATTAGCTCAGGAAGAACTAGAATGCAAAATTTGTATCGCAGAAAAGATACTTGAGTCTAGTTTTCAAAAGTTTTCACGGTTCATTCATATCCATCACGACGTGCAACGGTCATACTGCGCTGAAAATTTGATGCACTCGGGATTACACTTTGATTTAAGTCCTTCTAAAATAGTTCTTGTGTGACAATTTACTTATGTATCTGCCTTATGTTGTAGGTATGGAGCTCGAGTGTCTTGCAGATAGTGGGATTACCCACACCATCCTACGGAATAGGCAATTGTGTTCGTAACTAGTGTCGTGTCAAACTTTTGTAACAACGATGATTAGTTCATTAAATGTGATTGAAGGGCATGGAACGACAAGGTTCTTGCTACCTAATGAGAGCTTGATCAATGTTACATACGCTCTTTCTACACCAAAAGACAATTGACCTCTGTTGAGCTTTAAGGACATCCGCGCTAATGATTTCTATTTAGAAACTCATTGTGAGAATGTGTGTGAGTTCATCTGTGCAACTTCTCATGATTTTGGACGTAAACACATATTGAAGAAGTTTATGTGTCACGCCCGGACCCAAGTTTACCTTCCTAACCCTGGGTTAGGACGTGCGCGACTCATCCCAAGAGAGATTTACTCGAAAACCCCTTTGAGAAAGGATAACCCTCTTTCCAAACCAAATTCAACAGTTAAAACGATACCGGAATAGACCACACAGTCGGAGGTTATCCCGATTTCCGCATTTGGATCTCAAACCAATCATTTAGAGGACCTAGGGTTCTAATAATATTTGTGACTGCATCCGAATCCCGGTCAGACTTCCTACTAGGGCTAGAACCGGTACGGTTCCTGACTTTTTTTCCCAAAACCAACTACCGAACCGACTTTGGTCGGTAAAGAAAATCCGTTACCGATACCGCCTGAAATAGTCGGTATACCGACAACGTCAGTTACCGAAATTTTGGTCGGTTTCGGTTCGGTTGGGCCGAAAACCGATGTTTTTTGGCCCAAAGAAAATACAGGCCCAGCCCAACAAAATAATAATTTCCAGAAAAAAAAAATCCAAATATGGAAAAAACCTGTGTTTCTCACTTCCTGTACTGCCAAAACTACTCAGAAGGCAGAAACCAAACATTTTCACAAATCACAACTTAGAACTCACACACAATTCACAAATGACAAATCACAATTCACAAGAAACAAAGTTACAATTTCAGTACAGTTCATCACTTCATTTCATTGAGTTCAAAGTCTTAAAAAAAATAACAAAGTACTTATGCAGTGATGCCAATTTGGCCTGAGCTTATAACTTATTCAGTTTGGCCCGAGCTTCCAGTAACCTCTACTGGTGTTTGAGTTGCTGATGCATCAACTCCTTATTGAAATCATTTTCTGCAACAAAAATAAAATCAGATGGTTAATAAAAACACCAAATTCATAAAGTTTTTAATCACTTTTTATAATCAATTCATCATTACCTCTCTCAATCTCCTCCAACTCATAGTAAAGGGCAAGATCTTATTCAGTGGGATCCTTGTATAGGTTAGGTGGATCAGATTTCAACCAATCACTAGTGCACACCAATGCCTCCACCAGTTTAGGTGTCAATGATGCTCTAAAAGGATCGACAACTCTTGATCCTAAACTGAATGCATTTTCAGATGCAACTGTTGAGCAGGGAATAGCAAATATATCCTTGACCAGCTTTGATAACACTGGATACATAGCTTCACTACCTTTCCACCACTTGGCAATATCAAAGCTCTTGGAGAAAAGGCTGACATACATATCAGATAGGTATTGATCCACTTCATTTCTGGTGCACTGAGATTGCTCAGCCACCCTCTCCCTTGCTATCTCTCTGCTAACCTCATCAAGGTCATCCAATTCATCTATTTCTATGTCCAACTCATTACCAGAAGTCTCAACAGTCACTTCATTTGTTTCTTCACCTTTATATTCTTCATACATCTTCATCAATATCCTCTTCAAGTCAGCCTCTATTGTTTCAATTACTATTGGACTTGCTTTAACTTTTCTCATTGCCACTTTAGCCCACTGCAGCTTGTACCTTGGATCCAGAACATTAGCTATCATGATTACCTTGTTCACAACATCAAAACTACCCCAATACTTGTCAAATTTGGCCTTCATAGAAACAACAACTCTCTTCAAAACCTCATCAGAAGACTCACAAGCCTTATCAATCTCAGTCTGCAATGCAATCATCTCAACAAATAAGAGGTTTGCAGTCACAGTTTTCCATGCACTCATTTTTAAAGTAGATTCATAGAATTTCTTCAAAAAAACACAGAAAACTTCAGCATTCCTCCAAGCCTCAAAATCAGGTGGTCCGATCTTGTCCTCAAAATAACATCTAAATGCAACATCTTCTTCTGTCATCCTGTTAAACACAGCTTCATACTTTAAAGCAGCTTCCAACATAAGAAAAGTGCTATTCCATCTTGTTATTACATCTAATGGAACATTAGCATTAGCTCTACAGTGTTCCAACACAGCAAACTCCCTAAATTTATCAAGCCTTCCAGATGAACTTCTAACATACTTTGCACAATTCCATATAGCTGCAATCCCATCTTCCAACTCCTTCAAGCCATCTTTAACTATTAAGTTAATAATATGGCAGGCACATCGCAAATGCAAATACTCCCCATCAAACATCAAAGTCTTGTAGCCTCTCAACCTCCTCTTCATGTATTGCACTGCCACATCATTAGCAGATGCATTGTCCACAGTGATGGTAAATATTTTGGAGATCTCCCATTGCCTCAAACATTGCTCAATAGCTCTCCTAATATCCTCACCTTTATGACTGAAAATTGGACAAAAGTTTATAATTCTTTTGTGCAATTTCCAGTCAATGTCCATAAAATGAGCTGTAAGAACAAGGTAGTTGATGTTTTGTATCGATGTCCAAGTATATGTGGTGATTGATATCCTAGTGTCTGATGCCTTCAAGTCACTCAATAAAAACGCCTTCTCATGATTAAACTTATCTAACACACCCTTGGCCACCTACTTTCTATTTAATATTGGCCACTCCGGTTGTAATTCATACACAAATTCCATAAAACCCTCCTTCTCTACAAACCTAAAGGGTAACTCATCCTTTATTATCATGGTTATGCACTTCTCATCACACCTTTGTCGGTTGTACCTATGATATTTTCTAGCTCCAGTCACATTATCTACACTAATCCTAGACTGTTTGGGATCAGCATCAGCTCCTTTTGGTCGGTACAATGGGTTTAGTTCACACTGATTTTGAGCATGAGACCACATTGAGCTTGTCTCATTCCTCTTAACTGCGCACAACACTTCCTCACCACAAATGTTGCACTTGCACAAATCCGGATTGGTTATGTCTGAGTTTGGGAACTTACATCTAGTAAAGAATTCCCAAAGAGGACTTTTATTGGCAGGTTCCTTTCTTTTGTTTGGTCGAGGAGGAGGATGAGGTTGAGGTTCAGCAAAAGATGGAGGGGCTTGAGGTTCAGGGTGAGGTCCTAATAGGGATGTGTGTAAGTATGCACTTGCTTCTGCATTTGCGGTTGATTGAATAGATGGAGATGAGCTACTGGTTTGACTACTGGCAATCTGTGACACTGCTGTATCCAGTCTATCCACTATAAAAAAATAATACAAACAAGGATTCAACTCCCAATTTCACAACATCCAACTCCAAGCCACAACACATTCCATCTAAGATAATACAACAAATTCATAACACATTCATATCACTTTCATAACACATTCTGTGTGTAATCACATTCTGTCCATAATCACATAATCACATATCACATTCTGTCAATAATCACATATCACATTCTGTCCATAATCACATATCACATTCATATCACTTTCATAACACATTCTGACATTGAAGTATGCTATCCAAATTCATAACAATTAACACATTCCAATGATTCCATGATTTCCATCCATAATCAATCCATAATCAGTTAATCACATTCCATCATAACACATTAAGACATTCTGATTTTCAATATTCTATCCAACATTGAAACAAACATTCTGATTTCAAATTTCAAAGTCTTCAAACAATACAGATCGAAATCAAAACGAGATACAGATCGAAATCGAAATCGAAACTGACCTGGTGTACCTTGAGCTTGCGCGCCCCTACCACCGGCTCCCCTTCCAATTGCGCTGCTGCTCATCCTAATTCTTTGCCGCCCCATTCGCAGATCTACCAGAGAGAGATGAGAATGAGAATGAAAATCGAAACGAATAAGGGGTTAAGAGAGCAAGAGGGGTTAATTCGATTTACCTTAGAGATGGGGAGGAGTCACGGCTAAGAGACGCCTGAGAGATGGGGATGGCGACGGCGAGAGAGTAGAGAGACCGAGTCTCTGTCGATCGAGTCTGAGAGTGAGAGTGAGAGACCGAGTCGAGTCGAGTCTAATACCAAATAGAAATCAACGGACAGGATTGATCATTGTTTCAATCAACGGCTGAAAATTAATAACCCTAAAAAAGTCGGTACGGTTCGGTTACCGAACATTAACGAAAGACAAAACCGATACCGTACCGCCACGCCGAATCGGTACGGTACAGCCGAGCCGTAACGGTGGTTACCGCCAATTCCGGCTACCATTTCTGGCGGTTCGGTCGGTATGTCGGTCGGTTCGGTTTGTTCGGCACAAAAGGCCAGCCCTAGTTTGTAACACCCCGTCCCGAAATTAACATTTTTACCGGGATTAGGCGAGTTACAGAGAATGGTAACCGCATTGCTAATTTTCCCTGAATTAATATCGAGGTATTCTCGGTTCTGGGGGAAAATAGAATTAATGTTCCGAGGAGTAGGTTATGTTATTACGAGTTTCCCGGTATGTCCGGAAGATTTTCCGGAGTTACGAGTTGTTCGTTACGAATTTATTCAATTTACGGAAGTAACAAATCTTAAGTTACTTTACCGTAGAAAAAGATAACTTTGCGATAAGTCGGGAGTTCGTGGAACTTTTCTTCGGGAAAGATGTAGAGGACGATAATACGAACTCGTGGGTATGTTCTATGAATTAATCGGAGTTCGTATGTGAAAGCTATGCGGAATAAAGTGTTGTTACCGTGCGGTAAAAGTAAATAGGAAAAATATCTGCTTACTATTCATGGTAACTTCTGTAACTAAATCTGGGCCGTCAGATCAATCAGAGATTGATCTGGGCCGTTGGTGTGGGATATATATATTTGGTGAGTGGGAGTTGACCGGGGGGGGCGAGAGGACACTTTCTCTCTCTTCATCACTCTCTTTCGCTCTCCCACACTCGACTGTGTGATCAGTCGACCGGAGATCACCTTACCGCCGCACTTCTTTTCCCCACCGCCTTACTGCCGCCTCACCTTGACTCTGCCAGCAAGCTGGATTTCCTGGCAACCCGGGGACGCCGCGCCAGTAGCTTGGCCGAGGAGGAGAGGAGTGCCGGTGCTCTGCCAGGTCCATTTCCACGCCGAGCAGGGGAGCATTTGGAGAGTCCTGGTAACTCGCTTGGTGGCGCAGAAGAGGAAGGAAACGTGTGAAACCCCTCGCCGGAGAGTTGCTATCAGGGAGGTTTCGATCCGGGTTTGTTGAGGTAATCTCTCTCTTCTTTGCAATCATCCCTTGTTTGTGCTGTTCTTTGGACTGTAAAGCATTGTGGATTTGATCTGGTTAGTTTACAGCCGGAATTTAGGAGGAAAACTCGGCCGGCAGGCCGATCAGTGGTTCAAGGTAAAAAGGGGTAAATCCATGGATTTTTACTGTGGTAGATCTAATATAATTACCATTTACCATAGGTGTGGAAAGACAGAAACGCCCCTAGCTGTATTGTATAATTACAGGGCTACCCTTGAGAGTAAAGTCCCAAAATGCCCTGGTAGTTTTGTTTATTTACAAAACAGCCACTGAGACCAAAATGACAGAAATACCCCTGACAGATTTGTATATTATGGGGCTGCCATTGAGGTTAAAAAGACCAGACTGTCCTTGGCTGATTCGTTATTTACGGGGGCTGCCACTAAGGCTGTTATTCCCAAAGGACCCCTGGTAGTTCAGATTAATTACGGAACTGCCATTAAGGCTAGAATGTTTATGTTGCCCCTGACAGTTTTGGACTAATTACAGGAATGCCATTGAGATGGTAATTCCATAAATACCCCTGGTAATTATAGTTATTTTTTTTTAGGGATGCCAAGTAGGAGGAAATATCGTAGATGCCGTGGTTTGGTTTATTTGCGTGGTTGCCACTATGTTTTATTATATATTTATGTGTGCATGTTGTTATTTCTTTACGATTGATGTGAAATCCTGTTGTATAATTGTATGGTGGATTGTTTGGGATAGTCCCGACAGATAGATGGTCGGTGGATACCTTAGCGGAGAGGTTAAACTCCGGATACGCGTTAGATGTTTGTTATCCCTACAAAAAAATCGACCGATAAATAGAATAGCGGGATTCGCCCGGTTAGGGTGTTAGTTAATACCAGAGCTACGTGTGGCTTGATCCCTGAGGACAGGGTACGTAGGCAGCCTGACTGGGATTCAGGTGCAGTCACAAATATTATTAGAACCCCTAGGTTCTTTAAATGGCACATTTGAGATTCAAATGTGGGAAACAGGATAATCTCCGGTTTGAGGTTTATTCCGGCACCGTTTGGACGGTTTGAATTGGGTTATGAAGAAAAGGGTTATCCTGACTCAAGGGGGATTTCGAGTAAATCTCTCTTGTGTTGGGTCCCGCACGTCTTAACCCAGGGTTAGAGAGGTAAATTTTGGGTTGGGGCGTGACAATGGTATCAGAGCCAGGTTCAAATCTCGGACCAAAAGATTGCGAGAATTAAATAAATTCTTTCTTTGAGTTATGTTGTTGGGGGTTTGGACAGAGGCAGAGGTTTGGGTATTTCTGCCTCGGATCAATTTTGAAGGTAACTACTGTTACCTAGAGCTCCTGTGTGAGTGTTCTTAACCACTGTGTAATTACAGTATTGTTGGTGTTGTTTGCTTGTTGTCGGGACTTTGTAGATCAGAGGAAACGGGGAGATTATGGCGAAATTCCGGCAAGACATCGGAATCCGACGAAGATTCCGGTGATGCAGTTGAACTGGCAGAATGCCGAAGAGGTAGAAACCGAATCCCATTTGAGTCGAAAAGTGTCAGTTGAATCGTACTCGGGATATTTACGGAAAGTTGGACGTAAGTAAGAAGTTTCCATTTTAGGAAACTTCCCATTTTAAGGAAGACTTACCAATTTAGGAAACTTTCCATTTTGGGAAACTTTTCCTTTTGGAAGGTTTCTATTTTTGGAGAAGATGTTAAATCGGGTTGAAAAGGTTAAAGAAAATGTAGAATTCAAGTTAAAGGTTTTGAAGATAATTAGTGAAATATGGGAACTATATTATGATGACCACTCTAGTGGTTGGGGGAGATGTTGACTCCTATTAACGGTATTGTCAAGTGGATCGTGGAAAAGCAATCGGATAATTTTGTTATCGACGCATCGACTCACATTTAGTAAGAGAAAATACTTACGCTAAGGTGGCGTAAACAGAAACCAAACTTCGGGTCGATAATCGGAAATAAGTGTAAAGTTTAAAAAGTGTTAAAGGAAGTTTGGAAACTGAGTCGGACTTCCGGTAAATTGAGATTAAGAGTCGATAACCGGGAAAGAAAAAAAAAAAAAAAAAAAGGAACTTGGTCAACATGTGGTCAAATAGGAGTTCCTGGTCAAACTAGGAAAAGACCAAGTCAACGATGAAATGACTAATTTTTTTGGGTTGTTTGTACAGTCTCTGGTTGAACGTGAGACGGGCTCGACTACGCGGTTAGTTCGAGAGTTTCACTCGAGAAGCTTTCCGAGCGGGAAGGTCGCAATAGTACTGTGAGTGGACAGACTATTTTTAAATGAATGCATGCCCTAATTATTGAGTTATTTGCAGGGTTTATATGATGGTTTCGAGAATTATATTTTCCTCGGGTTCATGAATGTTTTATGTGGAATTATGCATATAAGACGAGGAATGGTTTTACCTATTGTTTTGGGAAGAGTAATTGGGTAAGGTTTTGTTATGAATTTTTGTTATAAGGGTTGTCAATGAATATGCTAGCTAGAGTAGCGTGAGGGCGCTACCAGAGCTCTTAGCTCCGACCCTGGTCTGAGAGGACAGACACGCCTGAGATGTCAGGTGGATACTATGAGGGTTGTCCATTACCACTTTACCCAGAGCTCTTAGCTCCGACCCTGGTCTGAGAGGTCAGACACGCCTGAGAGGTCAGGTGGATATTCTAAGGGTTGTCCGTTATTATTTTATCTAGCTAGCATAGCGTGATGGCGCTACTAGAGCTCTTAGCTCCGACCCTAGTCTGAGAAGTCAGACTTATTATTCTTTTGTGTGCGTGAACTTTTCTAATAAGGATTAAGGTTTGGGGTAAAGTCATGGGGGAGTTGACTTGGTTTCGGAATATTTTTTCCATGAGGTATGGTAGATGTTGAGCTAATTGGTGTAACAATAGAAACTGATTATAGAAGCATTATGAGAAGCATACAGGATGTTGGGCCAAAAATTTCCGTCCTTTAGGCAAGACTTTAGCACGCATGAGTTAGTGTGCGAGCTTGTTAGCTCTGGTTATTGGAAAATGCCCTACTGAAGACTCTTTTATAAGAGAGGGGTAGGATGAGGAAAATTCACTATTTCTAAGTATGTGAAGATGACATCCATGTAGGCGCGAAGTCGCATAACGGATTCATCAGCTCAAGTGAGCAGTTTGAGGTCGCATTGTGGTATGCGAGTTTGTTTGAGCCCTGTGGTTAAAAGTTGGGGTATTAGGAACGTGGGTTGATGAGTTTTGATTATGGACGCAGGAGATAATCCGTCTGTGGTCTCAGGGCCTAGTGTAGAAAGTTCATATCTCCTTAGTCTCGAAGGGTGCAAGAGATGTATGAGTTTCCTCCACGGTGAGGGATCGTAGCATTTTTTTACCCTTCCATGTGGAAGACTTTGGTGGTAAATGCCAAGTGTGGCAGTCTTGTAGGTAGAGCATTCGAGTCGACTTCAAGTTAGTTTGTGTTACGTTTGGGAAAGCTGCCGGATTGTCGAAATGGACATTTTGGAAATTAGCTTGTGAAGAGTTAAGAGGCAAGTCTTATGGAGTCGATTACGACAAAAAGGATGAGACTAGGGTATCGTACTCTAGTGTTTTAAGCAAGTGTAGCTATGTTTTCTGTATTGCAAATGCGGGGAGACTCTGAATGCTAAAGGAAATGATACATAGAGCTTGTGACTCTGGTTTTCCTGAAGCTCTGTTCGGTGGAACTTGACGACATTCCTGGACAGTTGGTTTTACCTTTCGCAAAGGAAATTTCGGGGACGAAATTTCTATAAGGGGGGTAGATTGTAACACCCCGTCCCGAAATTAACATTTTTACCGGGATTAGGCGAGTTACAGAGAATGGTAACCGCATTGCTAATTTTCCCTGAATTAATATCGAGGTATTCTCGGTTCTGGGGGAAAATAGAATTAATGTTCCGAGGAGTAGGTTATGTTATTACGAGTTTCCCGGTATGTCCGGAAGATTTTCCGGAGTTACGAGTTGTTCGTTACGAATTTATTCAATTTACGGAAGTAACAAATCTTAAGTTACTTTACCGTAGAAAAAGATAACTTTGCGATAAGTCGGGAGTTCGTGGAACTTTTCTTCGGGAAAGATGTAGAGGACGATAATACGAACTCGTGGGTATGTTCTATGAATTAATCGGAGTTCGTATGTGAAAGCTATGCGGAATAAAGTGTTGTTACCGTGCGGTAAAAGTAAATAGGAAAAATATCTGCTTACTATTCATGGTAACTTCTGTAACTAAATCTGGGCCGTCAGATCAATCAGAGATTGATCTGGGCCGTTGGTGTGGGATATATATATTTGGTGAGTGGGAGTTGACCGGGGGGGGCGAGAGGACACTTTCTCTCTCTTCATCACTCTCTTTCGCTCTCCCACACTCGACTGTGTGATCAGTCGACCGGAGATCACCTTACCGCCGCACTTCTTTTCCCCACCGCCTTACTGCCGCCTCACCTTGACTCTGCCAGCAAGCTGGATTTCCTGGCAACCCGGGGACGCCGCGCCAGTAGCTTGGCCGAGGAGGAGAGGAGTGCCGGTGCTCTGCCAGGTCCATTTCCACGCCGAGCAGGGGAGCATTTGGAGAGTCCTGGTAACTCGCTTGGTGGCGCAGAAGAGGAAGGAAACGTGTGAAACCCCTCGCCGGAGAGTTGCTATCAGGGAGGTTTCGATCCGGGTTTGTTGAGGTAATCTCTCTCTTCTTTGCAATCATCCCTTGTTTGTGCTGTTCTTTGGACTGTAAAGCATTGTGGATTTGATCTGGTTAGTTTACAGCCGGAATTTAGGAGGAAAACTCGGCCGGCAGGCCGATCAGTGGTTCAAGGTAAAAAGGGGTAAATCCATGGATTTTTACTGTGGTAGATCTAATATAATTACCATTTACCATAGGTGTGGAAAGACAGAAACGCCCCTAGCTGTATTGTATAATTACAGGGCTACCCTTGAGAGTAAAGTCCCAAAATGCCCTGGTAGTTTTGTTTATTTACAAAACAGCCACTGAGACCAAAATGACAGAAATACCCCTGACAGATTTGTATATTATGGGGCTGCCATTGAGGTTAAAAAGACCAGACTGTCCTTGGCTGATTCGTTATTTACGGGGGCTGCCACTAAGGCTGTTATTCCCAAAGGACCCCTGGTAGTTCAGATTAATTACGGAACTGCCATTAAGGCTAGAATGTTTATGTTGCCCCTGACAGTTTTGGACTAATTACAGGAATGCCATTGAGATGGTAATTCCATAAATACCCCTGGTAATTATAGTTATTTTTTTTTAGGGATGCCAAGTAGGAGGAAATATCGTAGATGCCGTGGTTTGGTTTATTTGCGTGGTTGCCACTATGTTTTATTATATATTTATGTGTGCATGTTGTTATTTCTTTACGATTGATGTGAAATCCTGTTGTATAATTGTATGGTGGATTGTTTGGGATAGTCCCGACAGATAGATGGTCGGTGGATACCTTAGCGGAGAGGTTAAACTCCGGATACGCGTTAGATGTTTGTTATCCCTACAAAAAAATCGACCGATAAATAGAATAGCGGGATTCGCCCGGTTAGGGTGTTAGTTAATACCAGAGCTACGTGTGGCTTGATCCCTGAGGACAGGGTACGTAGGCAGCCTGACTGGGATTCAGGTGCAGTCACAAATATTATTAGAACCCCTAGGTTCTTTAAATGGCACATTTGAGATTCAAATGTGGGAAACAGGATAATCTCCGGTTTGAGGTTTATTCCGGCACCGTTTGGACGGTTTGAATTGGGTTATGAAGAAAAGGGTTATCCTGACTCAAGGGGGATTTCGAGTAAATCTCTCTTGTGTTGGGTCCCGCACGTCTTAACCCAGGGTTAGAGAGGTAAATTTTGGGTTGGGGCGTGACATAGTTCCTACGTACCCTGTACTCAGGGATCAAGCCACACGTAGCTCTTATATTTTTAATAACTCCTAACCGGGCGAATCCTGCTTTTCTATTTATCGGTCGATCTATCAATGGATTGCTAATGCCCAAAGTATAATCGGAATTTAACCTCTCCGCTGAGGTATTCACCGACCCACTATCTATCGGGATTATCCAGAACATTCACCACAATTATAAACAACATTCCCACAAATAAATATAACATGATGGCATCTATGTAAATAACAAATCCTTCAGGGTTATAACAGTAATATCAACTACAGGGTACCATTGTAATTATCTCAAACTGTCAAGGGCAATATAGTCAATTCAACCTCGATGGTAGTTTGGTAATTAAGCTAAGTTGCCGGGGGCATTTCTAGAATTTCACCCTTAGAGGCAGCCTTGTAATTAACTAAAACGGTCATGGGCAGTAATGTCTTTTTGGCCTCAGTGGTAGTTTTGTAATTATATAAATCTGCCAAGGGCATTTCTTGGATTTCAGCCTCAATGGCATCCTCGTAATTACCAAAACAGTCAGGGGTAATCCTGACTTTTCATACCCGTGGTAAATGGTAAAAATACCAGATCTACCGCGGTAAAAACCTGGAGATTTACCCTTTTTTACCCAGAATCATCCCCACCGGCCTACAACCGGTTTTGACCATTTTTCCGGCTACCTCCCTACCCTAACCAACAACCACAATCACAACAACAACAGCAACACTAACAACAACAACAACAACAGAAACTCAATAATAGCACAACAACAATTCGAAAACACAGTGCTAGGAGACAAGATTTTACCCTCTGCATCTACTCCAAGTTCGATGGCAGCAACTCTAACCTCCTCCAGCTGGACCGCTTTTGCCTCCTACAACCTCGCCACAGTCTCAGAAGCCCAAGAGCACGGCCATTGGAGGCTCACCGGAATGCTTGACCAAACCCAAAAAAACACTGAACACAGTAGGATGGGGGATCTTCGATTAGGCTCCAATCGAACAAACAAATGACACAGAAAGGAAGAAGAAGAGAAAAGAAGAACCTTACTTTCCACGCGCCCTAAAACCGCCTGGTTTGCCGGAAAATCAAAAAACTCCGGCGAGTTCTCTCCTCCTCCGATATCCCTCCACAGCAGACGCTTAGGTGATCTAAGGATTGGGCTAGATAGCGGAGGAAGAGGGGAAGAGAAAGATGGGTGTCCGCCGGGGGAAGACAGCGGAGGCCGAGGGAGGGAGAGAGAGAGAGAGAGAGAGAGAGAGAAGAACTCGAGTCAACGCCGAATGGGGGTTTGACTCGGGTCAAACCTCTCTCCTCCTTTATAAAAAAACCGACGGCTCAGATCAAATATAAATCGATCCAACGGCCCAGATTTGAATATTAAAAGTTACCCTGAGCGGTAAATAGATATTTTACCATTTACTTTTACCGAGCGGTAACTATACAATATCCTCAATAACTTCCGCATACGAACTCCGATTAAGTCATAGGACATACCCACAGGTTCGTATTAATGTCCTCTACATCTTTCCCGAAGGAAGTTTCCTTAAATTCTTGACTTATCGCAAAGTCATCTTTTTACGGTAAAGTAATTAACATTTATTACTTCCGTAAATTGAATAAATTCACGTTAATCAGCCCGTAGTTCCAGAAATATTCCGGACATACCGGTGGACTCGTATTAACATAATTTACCACCTCGGGACATTAATTCTATTTTCCCCAGAACCGATAATATCTCGATATTAAACTCGAATATTAATTCGGGGAAAATTAACAGCGCGGTTACAACCCTCTGTAACCCGTCTAATCCCGGTAAAAAGGTAAGTTTCAGGACGGGGTGTTACATTATGAGTCAATCTAGTGGTATGTACCTCACCACAATTCAAATTATTGAATCCTATGTTGTTGCCAAACAAGATTTTTGGGACTTAGACTCTTACAAGCTCTGGCATGACCGCCTTGGTGATTAGGATTCTACGTAATTCACATGGACATCCTTTCTTCCCTTCAAAACAAAAAGGTTTAATACATGACCTCACCGACAAGGAGGGTGATGCCATAATGGTCACCAAAGGTAAGCCCCGACCGACACTATGCTCCCTGGTGTGCGGTTCTACCGGTCCTCACATGAGTGAGACGTTCTAGCCCTCCCCTGACGGGTTGATGGCTCTTTCTAACGCACACCGGTCATTTTGTAAAACTTATTCTTTGGCTAAGTTGTGTCGAGACCTTCTTATACTAAAGCAAACATAGAGAATATTTCATTCCTCTAACGTATCCAAGGTGATATTTGTTGACCCATCTATTCTGAGTGTGAACCATTTCGGTATTTCATAGTTCTAGTGGATACATCGAAATGTCATCCAACTTTTTCTCTAGATTGTTGTACTGATATATATATATATATATATATATATATATATATATATATATATATATATATATGGATACTCTCGTAGCCCAGTCCCCACTAGGAGAAAAAAGACTTAAGCGATGACAATGAAAATTTATGCTGCTTAAGTAACCACTTAAGCGACAAAATCTCATATGACGCTTAAGTTGAGACTTCAGCGATAAGTGAAACTCTTAAGCGACGGAAAATTAGGTTTGTAGCTTAAGTCTCAACTTAAGCGACGACAACTAACGTTCTGTAGCTTAAGTGTCTCGCAGCAAAATTTCATCGTCCCGCTCAAAATTTCAACCGAAAAGTTAATAATTTGATTAATATCCACCTCAGACGACGTAAGCTATGAATTTCGTCGTATAGGTCTAAAACATTTAGGTGGTCAACTTCTTCCGCCAAAAATTTCAGAAATTTTCAAACCAATTAATTTGAAATTTTCAAAGCCTCTCATTCTATCTTTTTAGAGAAAAATGACCAAACAGTGTCCCACCTTTTTTTGAAGCAAAGCTTTGGTATCTCACGTTTTAAAAACTTCAAAACGGTATCTTACCTTTTGAACCCGACCTAAGATCAGTGTCTGGAGTCGTCTTTTCCGTTACGGTGACAGATTATGTGCATATTTTGCAGGGTATTTTCGTCTGTTCAGTTGCTCCCGCCAATTCTATACAATAGTTTGGCGCCAAATCCATTTTGGTAAAAGATTTCCCGCCAAAAAATACATATTGCCGCCAAGAGTACAAATTTACCTCCAAAGTTAAAAAAAAATACAAATATGCTAATTTGTAGACTGTCATGTGGTAAGAGAGAAGATGCAACGTGGAGTCATTCAAACTGCCCATATAAGAACAAAGGAACAGCCGGCAGATTTATTCACAAAGCCGGTTAGTTCAGCTCAGTTTCAAACATTACTTGGCAAGTTGAATGTTATCAATATACATTCCAACTTGAGGGGGAGTATTAAAGATGGAGATCAACTACAAGAAGAAAGAGATCATAACAAGGAGATACTTCCCTATTAGAAGTAGGAAATCTCGGTGTATCCCTGGCAATTAGGGACTGCTGTATATGACGTGTATATATATACCCCTGTAAACAGATTTGATCAATAAGATTAACTCTTCACAAACTCTCAACTTCTATACACATGCCTTCCTTATTGATATGCATTTTTCAGGGGAACTGCTCGACAAATGAGATTCAAGAAGATGAAGATGAAGAGGAACGCTCGATAGCTTCTTGCTCAGCGCAGCTGAGCACATCATGAGGACCAGCCTCTTCGCGGCCAACACCAATAAGATCAAGGTAATACAGGTAATGCGAGACAATGTTGTTCATGGAGTCAACATCACCTTGACCACAAGTTTGCTCCCCATACAGAACATTCATGGTTGTGCCAAATCCAGGAACCCTTTTGGCCAATGTGTCATTCTTGGTAGGTTTCCACTTGCCAACAAAGACATCATGGGCTGAAGGCACGTTCTTCTTCACTGGAGTCATCCACCTCCAAATTGCAGCCTGAAAGGCCAGAGTTGCATTCTGTTCTATGTATTCTGGATGGTTCAACAAGTCCACCTTCAGGGCTTCTCCTGTTTCTCCATAGTTGTAGTTCCTGAAATCAAGGATGTTGAGCGTTACAGCAAACTTAAGAGAATGAAAAGGAATGGGAACTCAGGTGCATTATATTCATTCTATGTATATACCAGTATAGTGGCAAGGCACCACGGCCGTGGTATGAAGCCCCAGGAGCACAAGGATACGTGTATTTGAAATAGTCGTCACAGTACAACTGGTTAGGACTCATCTCTTTGTTGTAGCAAAGACCCCAAGCCAATGGTCCTCCTGTAGCTACCCCATATCCACCTGCAAATGAAACACAAGGTCATCCACCTGTTCTTCATATGTAACACAGTAAATCAGCAATGCCGCCAAGGCACCAATGCCTATTCGGAACCAAATCCACTTTGTATAATTTCCAGTTTCATGTAAGTTAATTAGATCTACTATAAAGTATAAACCAAGATCCATGATGATGCCTCATAGAAAATAAATTTCTAAACTTCCAAGCTAATCAACCTAAAATAACCAAGATAAACTTGGCACTCACACCAAGTTTTGCCACCTAAAATTAATTGAAATGAAAGAAATAACAAAAACAAAAAATTGCACCAACTTTACAAAAACTTTTATCCTGAGGTTCTGTTCTGTCAATTCTGATCGGGCTAATCAAGCTCAAACTAAGCTATAAAATCATCTTTTCAATCTCCTCATCTACATTTTGGTGCTCTAAACAAAAATTCTTCCATAACTTAAATCAAAACCCGACTATGAATAAAGTACCCGAAAAAAAGGAAGCCCAAAGTTAAAGGAAGTCCCATGTACCAAATGGTTCTATGTTTTAACTTACATGAAGTTTTGCTGCCAACATGACCAAGGAAAGCTGCAACTTCTTTCATCCCCTGAAGCTTGCCTCCAGTGGTACCAAAGCCATGTGGCTGGTACTCTGCCGCAGCAGTAATGAAAGAATGGTAGTCCCAAAAATCGACTGCATGCGCCACAGGCGAGTTGCGCTTAGAGAAAAGGTCCTCAAATTGGTAAGACTGAAAGTAGTCTGAAATGGTATGGTTACAACAATAAGCAGACCATCCCTTACACTCCCAACCCTTGTCACACAGCTTCTTGCCCTTTACAATCTTCACCAATGGCTTCACAGACGATGTCAATGACTCATCTTCACCGTTCGCATTTTGCATTACGAGGATGATTGAGAAAAGCAGAAGAATCCACTTGGCCTGCATTTTGGTAAGGATGGGAATTACAGAGAGGGATGAGTTTGTGTTGTGGGATGAAGAGAAGGTGGAGGGGGGTTTAAATTGATGTTTTGGGGAGTGAAAGGGAATGAAAATGAAAGTGTAACAAATGAGGGTGGGGGAGTCTGTCACTGAAACACATCACCAGCTGCTTCTTGCTTCAAATTTTTTCCTTCTTTGAGTGCAAGTGAAGCAAAATTCGATTACTATTGATGAAAGAATTGCCTGGTTGGTCAAGATGGGTTTTGCCTTGCTCTTCTGTTCTATTTTGAAAGGGTTTTTGTTTATTTTCTTCTGATAAGGCTTCTGCTATACTAGATTTTCAAGTAATAGTTAGGTTGATCATCATCAGATTAGGTTTAATTAAGGATGTAACGCTTGATTAAACTAGGCCCAACATGTGCATGCATGTATGATCCAAAAAGATACAAAAGTGAAACCTTTCTTTTCGGCCGGCAATGTCCATAATGTTTGTGGCATATGCATTCGGCACTTAAATCTTTCGATCACCAAGTGATTGTGATTGTTGGGACTGAGGTCATAAGTATACCTTGAAATTATGCCCCCCTCATTCCCAGGGCCGGCCCTGAGGGATTTGAGGCCCGGTGCGAAGAAAAAAAATGGGCCCTTACACAAAAAAAAAAAAAAATTTTGGGGTTTGATTTTCTTGGAAGTTGGAACAGAGATTGTGAATTGAAGGCTGTAGAAAAAAAAAGGGGAGAAGAAGACTGATCGGCAGGGATCAGTTACTTCATTAATTATATTAATTTTATTATCAATAAACAAACAAACAGAAAAAAAAAAAATTGAAATTTTGGGCCCTGGGCCCAGTGCCGTAGCACTGGCTGCCCTCCCTCAGGGCCGGCTCTGCTCATTCCCCGTAATCGGGAAATAAATAGAATCAGGTTATCAGGTAGAACATGAGCTTTGGCCCTTAAACTATTCATACAATTTGGTAACAAACATGATATATTAAGCTAATGTTAAAAGGACTCTACTATGGGACATATTATGACCTAGGATTTGAGACCATAATCTTAAATGACATGCATAGTAATTAAGTCACATGATTTATTTAAAATATAATGTAGTATCATTAATAAATAAAAAGACAATCATATCATTTCTAATTTAATGATTCTAAATTAGTTTGTCTTTCTTTTATTAAAAAAGAATATTTTTACTATTTTTTCAGTTTTTTATTTTCACAATTCTTATTATATAGATTTAAACACAAATGTAAATTGTTAGGTCTCTCTATGAACCTACTAACCAAACTAACCACATAAGCTAAGTCTGGTCTTGTAACAGATAAATACATAAGGCTACCTATCATCTACTTGTAAGTTGTGGCATCAAATGCATTGCCCTTCTCATCTTTCAGAAGCTTGAAACGTGGTACCACTGGATTGTTAACTGAATTATGATGCTCCATCCTAAACCTTTCAAGTATCTCATTAGCATACCTCTTTTGATTGATAAATATCCCTTCACTGCTTTGTTCAACTTCCACACCAAGGAAAAACTTCATTCTTCCTAGGTCAGTCATGTCGAATTATCGTTTCATGGACTCCTTCAATTTTATGAACATTTCCTCATTATTACCTGTAAATATGAGATCATCTATGTATACACTTACAACAAGTACTTTGCCTTATTCTTCTGTCGATAAATAAAGTATGCTCATATGGACACCTTTCAAACCCTTCCTTCATGAAATATGATTCAAGTTTGTTGTACCAAGCTCGAGGAGCTTGCTTGAGACCATATAAAGTCTTTCTGAGTTTATAAACTTTACCTTTTTCACCTTTTACTTCAAAACCTCATGGTTGCTCAATGAACACATCTTCATTCAGGCCACCATGAAGGAATGCACTCTTAACATCAAGTTAATAGACATTTCAAGTTAATAGACATTTCACCCTTTGCAAGCTGCAAAAGCTAAAACCATCCGAATAGTATCCCATTGTGCAACTGGTGTAAACACCTCAGTGTAGTCAATCACATCTTGTTGTGCATATTCCTTTGCTACAAGTGATGCCTTGTGTTTCTCAATTTTCCCTTTCTCATTTATCTTGGTCTTGAAAATCCATTTTACACCAATTTGTTTTGCTCCAATTGGCAAGTCAGTTAGTTCCCATGTTTCATTCTTCTTTATAGCCCTTATCTCTAGTTCCATTGCTTTTCTCCATTTTGCACATTTGACACCTTCTTCAAACGTCACTAGGTCATCTAAGACAGTAAACATCACTAAGCCACTAATTTCTTCATCTGAAAAACCTTCACCACTAACATAGTCATGTGTCTAGTATGATGCTAGAATTTCTCTTCTTTACCTCTCTTGAACCACACTAGGAACACTAGACTCAGCTATCTCATTTACAGAACCACATGTCTCAACTTCATGTTGACCTCTTCTTCGTCACCACTGCTTCCTTCATTATTGGATTGCCCTTCATTATCTCCTCATTCAAGTACTATATTGTCAGTTTCTTCTCCAGACTTACTCCAGTCCGAACTTTTTTTTTTCTTCAAACACAACATCTCTGCTTATAACCATCTTCTTTGTCTCTGGATCATACAGCTTATAGGCCTTTGATTCTTCACTTATGCCTAAGAAAACACACTGATGACTTTTATCATCAAGCTTCTGTCTCTTTTTATCATGTACATGTATATGACCAATGCAACCAAATATTCTAAGATGACTAATTGAAGGCTTGACTCCACTCCAAGTTTTCTCATGTGTCTTGTCTTTTACAGCCAAGGTTGGACAATGATTCAGTAAATGCACAGCCCACAGCTTCTGGCCAAAACTCTTTAGGAACAGATTTTTCTGCCAACATACTTCTTACCATATTCATAATAGTCTTGTTCCTACGTTAAGTAACTCTTTTTTGCTATGGAGTATAACTTGCAGTAAGTTTCCTAGCAATACCATGCATGCTGCAAAACTCATTAAATTATCCTGAAGTAAATTCACCACCTCGGTCAGTTCTCAGACAACAGAAAGCACTGTCAGACTCCTTCTCAACTACACTTTTGAATTTTTTGAATATCGTAAAGGCTTCTGACTTATAACTCAAGAAATATGTCCATAATTTCCTGCTATAATCATCAATAAAAGTGATCATGTACCTCTTGTGACTGTTTGAATCTGGTGTGATTGGGCCACATATGACTGCATGCACAAGCTGTAATTTCTTTGTTGCTCTCCAAAAACTTTTCTATGGGATGCTTTCACGATGCTTCTTCCCAACCATACACACTGTACACACCTTTGTTGTAGGAACAAGAGCTTGCAGACCTTTCACCATCTTCTTATATACCAAATTCCTTAATCCTTTGAAATGTAGATGTCCCAACCTACTGTGCCACAAATCTGCTTGATCTTCTGATAAGACCTTAAGACACACATGTTCTGATGCTTGTACTTGTGGCTGCGTATATGTTTCAGCAAGAATGAAAAACATCCTATTGGTGGACATTTGTGTGTGCATGATGAGCCCTAGTGTAGGATGATACACTTTGCATTCCCCTTTCTGTATCAATATTTCCAGATTGTGTTCTTGCAGCTGATCAATGCTAAGAAGATTATTCTTAAGTTCAGGTAAGTAATATACTTCAGTTATTACCTGCCTTGAGACATTTACTATTATCCTGATGTTTCCTTCCCCATTACAGCCATCCTAGCATTATTCCCAAGCTTCACAGCATGGCTGAAAGTTTCATCTAAGTACACAAACCATTGCTTATTCCCAGTTATATGGTTGCTTGCTCCTAAATCTATAAACCAAACTCCTTCTCTTCGCGAGCTATGGAAGTCCACATGAGTCATTAGCAACAGCTCATCTTCATTGTCTAGTTTTGTGAAATTTGCCCTATTTTCCCAGCTAGGACACTCAAATTGAAAGTGTCCTAACTTATGGCACATAAAACACTCAATCACTGCCTTGTTGTAGCCTTGTCTTACACGTCCTCTACCTCTGCCTCCAAAATATCCTCGACCTCTTCCTCTACTGCCAGCTCTTTCCTCATGAGTAATCTTCAAAGCTTGCTCTTCTCCATTGCTTTTTGAAACTTTTGCTCATGAACAAGCAATGAGCTCTGTAACTCATCCACAATCAGACTATCAATGTCTTTAGACTCTTCGATTGAACATACAATGTAATTGAATTTCTCAGTTAGAGTACGCAGATTCTTTTCCACAATCTTGACATCCTGCATATTTTCACCAAAATTCCTCATGTCATTGGTCACTAACATTACTTTGGCAAAGTAATCTGTGACAGATTCACCAATCTTCATCTCTAGCACTTCAAAGTCCATGTGAAGGGTTTGAAGTTGTGTACGTTTCACTCTGGAATTCCCTTGGTACTTGACCTTCATGGAGTCTCACAGTTGCTTGGAGGTATCCTTCTGCGTGATAGTTTTCAGAATGAACTTGTAAATGGATTGAAAAAGGTAGTTTTTAACCTTCAAGTCCTTCAGCTTCATCTCATCCAGGATCTTCCTTTGTGCAGCAGTAAGAATTTCTCCAACAGCTGGCTCCACGAACCCTGTCTCCACAAGATTCCAGTTAGACCTATAAATGGACCGAATTTTATCCGGACCCACTCTTGATCCGTGGTTTTTGAACGGGTTTAGATCAAAAATTTGACCCGTTGGTCCGTTAAAGACCCGGATCTGTTAACCCGTTTACTAAACGGATCGGATCCGGATCTTGGTTGATCTGATCCGTTAAGGTCCCGGATCCGTTTACAAATAAGTAAATAATATTTTTATAACTATGATATTATTAATAAATATTAAATAATATGATAATTATCTAGATAATCTAAACATTCATATTTAAATCGTCTCTAAAGTATGATTTGATAAAGTTGAAGGTTGTTAATGCTTATGTTATTTATGCTAAAAACATTGGAGGTCAAATATTTTAATTATATTAGTTTACCGTTAATGAGTATTTTAGAATTGTAATTCAACTTTTGATGTAAATCTTTATTTTCTTATAAAGTTTCATCAATGTTTTATGATAAAACTATGAAATTATTATTAAAATTTGAAATATTTATTAGAGTAAATTTTAGTTTACACTCCTGAACTTTAGGTCTAAAATCAGTTTCATACCTAAACTTTTTTTAATCAGTTTCATACCTAAACTTTAGTTTAAAATCAGTTTCATACCTCATCTTTATTTTTAATCAGTTTCATACCTAAACTTTCAAAATAACATCAATTTTGACCAAATATGACATCATGTTTGGTCAAAAATGCTGATGTGGACCAAATTAAAAATAAAGTTTAGGTATGAAACTGATTTTAGATAAAAGTTTAGGTATGAAACTAATTAAATAAAAAGTTTAGGTATGAGACTGCTTTTAGACATAAAGTTCAAGAGTGTAAACTGAATTTTTTCCTATTTATTAATATAAATGGATCAGATTAACGGGTCGGGTATCCGTTAACCCGTCAGATCCGGATTTGGATCGAGTTATTAAAAATCTGACGGGTAACAGGTTAGATCCGGATCTAAAGTTTTTATTACGGATCCGGATCTAGGTCGATCCAGTCCAGATCATATCCATCGGATCCATTTACAGGTCTAATTCCAGTACTACTTTGATCTTAATAAATTCTCCATGAGCATACTCCAGTGCTTATAGTCTCCATCAAATTTGAAAATTTTTGGTTGCGCAAAATTGCTTGATTCTGCCATGCCTTTCTGTCACATCCCGGTCCTTAAAATGATTTTACGGGCGGTTAAATTTTTGTAACTTTGCCTGTTTACCATTGGTAGTGACCAATTGACAGAGTGTGGAGTAAAAGTTGACTTTTTGTACAGTCGAGAATTTGGAAAAACTTACTTCATGAAAGTTGTAGAGGACGTCGTTAGGAGTTTATGGACACGTAGAACACTCAAATAGAAGTTGTATGAAGGAGTTTTGAGGGTCCGAAGGCTATAAATAGCCTAAAAACCCAGAAAATCGGTAGAAATGCTGCCAAACCTTCCCGGCCTCGCCGCCGATCCAGGCCACCTCAGGTGGTGAGACTGGTCCTAAAACGTCAATCGACGTCTCTATTTCATTTCTAGATAAGTTTCCCGACCTATCTTGCCGTGTTTTTGGTAAAATTCTGAGTTGTTTGCTGAGTGTACAGTAGGAGGTTTTGATTAGATTTCTTCCTCCTCAGGCCACCAATTAGTCAATTCTATATATGGTTAGAATAAGTTTTAGGAATACTATTCACCCCTAAAGTTTGGTGGATTTATTTGGAGTGTGGAGGAAGAATCGAGGATTTGAAGTTTTTAAGTTTAAAATTTGGGAATTTTTGTGTTTGATTTCAATTGACCTAGTTAGAGTTAGAATTGACATTCGAGCTGAACTACAAAGTTGTTCAAAATAATGAGACGAAGCTACTATTAAAATTTGGTAGCGATTGGAGGTGGTCAGAATTTCTGTCGGCGGCCTCCGGCGGTGGTGCTGTCACTTTTTGGGCAGTTTTTCATGTCCATTAAATAGTTTAAAATGAGAGGAGTCCATGGTTTAAATTTGGTAATTTTTTGAGGAGTTTTGGTTAGGTTTTTGAATTTTTCAAGTTTAGTATTATTGGCGGATAATAAAATATTATTCCGGCTATCGATTATTGTCGAATGAGGTTTAAGAAATATTTTAAAGATCCATAAGCTATTGAGAATCTCAGAGATTTTTGTTGATTGAGTTTGAGAGTTTTGGCTAGGGTATTATTATTGCCAATTTTAAATAATTATTCATTTAACGATTAAGATTTAATATTATTTGTTGAACATGAGATGAGGAGGTTCTCGCTTGAGAAGCGATCCAGATTTCTTCAGGCTAAGGCCTAAGTCTGTGAGTGGACCTTTTGATTTTAAGACGTGCATGCTCAAATATTTATGAAAGTTTATAAGTAACATGATTTTATTGATTTAATAAGCCAGTAGGGCTAGGATGGTGGGTTGCTCTTCTTCCGTAAGCTAATGTGTTATGTCGGCTGGCACCTGTTTTATTTTGATTTGATTATGACCATTGTTTTAAGGGCGGTCAGAGAACCGTGTCTTATGCATGAGATGAATATTTTATTTACGGAGATGAGTCATTATTGACTTTTCGTATTTATTTATTTTCTTCACCATGAAGGGTAGTTATATATATTATCATTGCTAGCTAGCCATACGTCTCTCCCCCACTTAAGGAAGTGTAGCCAGGCAATTGTAGCCTTAGTTGGCTTTGACCCCAGCCTAAGAAGCTCATTGTCATGGTGAAATATTTACATTGCTCTTGTTTTATGTCGGTTGGCACCTGTGTTATTTTGATTTGATTATGGCCATTGTTTTGAAGACGGTCGGGGAACTGTGTCTTATGCATGAGTTGCATATTTTATTTATGGGAGAGGAGTCATTATTGACTTTTCGTATTTGTTTGTTTTCTTCACCATGAATGGTCATTATATATATATTATCATTGCTAGCTAGTCATACGACCCTCCCCTTAATGAAGTGTAGCCGGACAATAGTAGCTTTAGTTGGCTCCGACCCTAGCTTAAGAGGCTTATTGTCATGGTGGAATTTCTCTACCATGAAGGGTTGTTCATTACTTGGTAGCCTCTTAAAGGCTCATACCCTAGTCTGGGAGACTCTCCATTATGGCGAAACTTTTTCTCCTATTTTTAATATTGATTTTTAAGCCAATGAGATTTGCAAGTGATGTTTTGATTTTCCAAATGATTATTTGAGATTTTTTCCCAACGAGGCATGCATAAATGATTTTCAAAATAATAAGAGGAAAAACATTATAATCGTCTATTTTCACACCCATTAACTATTATTTTTGTTCACTCACTCTAACGTCAATTTTTTAAATGTTTTCACTTGGGCCCTTTATTTTCAAATGTCCAGTGTTGCAGGGTTGTTGAGAGGTCGTGCGTACAGAAGACGGGACATAGTCAACTAATTCGTTGTCGCTAGTATGTTTATTTAGGTATTAATTTCATGTAGATTTGCTCTGACTACCCTAGTTTAGTTGAATTGATTGGTGAAACGTAGAATTGATTTGAGAAGCAGGATGACTCCAGGAGTTGGGGGTTGATTTAAATTGTTCATGGAAGTGTTTAGTTGGTTTGCAGGTAGGGTTGTCCATTTCAAGAGGGTTTTGGTAAAAAGTTCCCTTTAGGTGAACCCTGCAGGATTTACTTCGAGTAAAAGGAGTTTAACCCGGAGTGGGTCTTGACACTTTCAGTGTTTCACTCGAACTCTATCTTTTTCTTACGTTAGGAGACTGCAGTTCCTAACCTTCGAATTCACCTTATCAGGCCCTTTGAATGGGGCTCTGATACCACTTTGTTAACTCACAGACTGGTATTTTACACAGATGAATTTGAAAGCAAATTGAGTAATTTATTCAATAACAAGCTTGGCTTTATACAACCAATTACAACTGAAACAACTAAGAAAATAGCTAAAGTTATTGCTTGCCTAAAGACAATGACAAACTGTTACAAATCGAGAAACAAATCTGATCAAAAACAACAGATCAGAACTTATTCAACAAAAATCGAAGCTGACCTAATCCAACGACTATTTTTCTTAACGGTCGAAACCGACCAAAAACAAACTTTGAATTATTCTCAACAGCCCTCAGATGTGTAACGCGAGAATAGGCAGACCATCAACTCTGCCCCAAACCCAACTCATGAATCCTTGTGGCTTTCTATAGAAAGCATCTCATTTGTCTGATTATGGTGCTCCCAACAAAACCAAATGTCTGCTTCCCATAAACCAGAGAAATGGAAGGAAATCTTACCAGAGTACCAGACCAAAGCTCGTAAATAGCTCAACATAATCATCAGAGATAAAAGAAAGTTTGAACGACCATTTCTAGGAATCTAGGATGGTGTCCATCCGGACTGTGGCTGGGTTTGGTGCAGCTGGGCTTATAAGCATAAGCTGACTTTTACTTACCATAAAAATAAGTGACTGATAAGCAAAGGATGACTGAAGTGTTTGGTAAACTGACTTTTAGTAGGCACTGTGAGTATTATAAGCTGTGAAAGGTGTTTGGTAAATTAGAAACTAAAAGTGCTTTCAGTGTATAAAATGACCAATTTGGACATGAAACCAAAACTAACTTCTTATACTATAATTTATTTATAATTTGTTTAATGTTTGTCCATATAAATTAATATTTACTACTTATTTTCATAAATCATGATCATCATACAATAGATATTGAACAATTTAAAAGATCAACTTGAGACCAATTTTCCACATTAGCAAGAGATAACATCTTTACACATCAAAACATTGCCGATAATACGTTAATAACAAACCATGTCTTAAAAGTAGCATGAAGTAGCAACAAAAAATTGTTCCACAATTCAAACATTTCCAATACCAACACATCAAAATACTTTTTTCATATGCATCAAATAACCAACCTTGACACATATTTATAAATTTATGGTACCACGTGCTCTCATCAAACTTTCAGCAATTTCTTTTCTTATTGCTTCCATTTCTTGTGCACCATGACCATGGATTTGTTCTTGTGCATCATCATCCATCTCCACCTCATCACTTGATATGTCAACCGAATTTTCATCAATGTCAAAATGCCTATCATGATTCGCATGTCTTCATATATGAAGAAGATGAAGGCTGCAGCTAGAAGTATCTTCACAAGTGTGTCATCAAACTGCTCTAGTACAAGCCGCCATATGGGCTTCCCTCTCTTTGGTAAGCTCATTCCAGCCATACCTTTGACGCCGCTTCTCAACCTCAAAAGTGCTCAGACCCTGGTCTAGTTTTACGTGATGCTGTTTCAGACAATGATCAACTGACCATGTCCATGCAGGGAATGGCTTTTCATCCATTAATACTTAATTTCTGAGTTCAAATTGCACAGTTTGCACCCAAAATGAAAACTCAGTTAAAGTTCTCTTAAGACCATGTCAAGTTCCTGCAGCAAAATTCAAAAACATGTAAGCAAATTTATCACAGCATGAACCATAAAAATAAATATAAAACCTGGAGTTCCAATTTCAGCCACAACAAAATAAATAATTAAAATATATATGTTCTTAAACTCATCTCAGATACCTACAAAATTATCCAAAATCATGTAAAACTTCACTAATTCTTCATCTCAGATACCTATATAAGCCAAAAAGGAATAACAATGTCTACTTTCCACTAATTCTTCAACTCAATCAACCAGAAGAAGTAGTTTCATATCATAAGAGACAGAGAGAGAGGCAAACAAATCAAGCAGATAAATTGAACTAAACAATGAGCCACACACAGTCTCCAATCAAATTAACCAGACAGAAACTCAACCTCAACAAAATGACACATCTTCAAACTGAAATAAAGAACTACCATACAAAACAAGGCATTTCAATTCCACAACACCATTACAACACATGTCAATTATTATCAACACCCAGAACACAAACCACTAAAAACTCACCAAACCAAACTGCAAAACTCTTGAAAACATATCTCAAGTCAAAAGCCACTGACCCTTTGAACTCTGAAGTCGAACCAAGAACATGGAGAGGAAATGAGGAGACAGCAAAGATGGCTTGGAAACAAAGCAATGCAAAGTCCAAAGTAAACCCAAAAGACTTGTCAAAGAAACAACAAGGAACTTATGGGTCTGATGAGTGGTCTGGTCTGCAACAGTTGCTTTCTTTAATGGAAGAATTTTTGGATCTTTGCTTTTCAAATGCTTCTGTCACTCAAAGCTTCAGTCTTTTTGAAATTGAGGAGAGATGGGTGCGGTTAAGAATATGACATCGTGGGTAAAATACGATGGGTGCGGTCAGTACTACCCAGATACTAATAAGCTCTCCCAAACCCACCCTAATAAACTTGCTTTTAATTTGCTTCGGCGGAGGGAGAGAGTTTGGTGATGGCATATGGATACATTCACAAGATTAATTCATCAATAATCGTGCATATATACAACAATATATTAGCCTGGTTTATACAAATCAAATTGAAGTGTTGCATGTCAAATTTAGAATGTGAAGACCAGAAATCACAAAATTTACATAGCTATAACAAATGGCAGTGTCCCCCTCGGTGTATTCTCGATCTAGTATTGATAAACTTAGGGAAATCCAACCCGTTTTCACATAGATAAGAGCAGTGACTATAAACTGTGTTTCTTTTTTCCCTACTGCATTGCTCTTCAATGCATATATTCTCAAAACAAAACACTATTAAAGATGGAGATCAACTACAAGAAGAAAGAGATCATAACAAGGAGATACTTCCCTATTAGAAGTAGGAAATCTCGGTGTATCCCTGGCAATTAGGGACTGCTGTATATGACGTGTATATATATACCCCTGTAAACAGATTTGATCAATAAGATTAACTCTTCACAAACTCTCAACTTCTATATGGTATCAGAGCGCCGATCCTCGGCCAAAACCCTCGTCTAAACACTCACTCTCTCAACAAACCCTCAAACTAGAATATACCCTCTTCAATAACATCCGAAACCTCGATCAAATCTTGTCAAGACTTCAACCTCGCCATGGACGAAGCTGAACAGAAGGCCTTCGACATCTTGAAGGAGAAGATCTTGAAAGAAGCAGCAGCTTCCTCCTCAAAGACTCCAGCCCGTGAACCTGAACCATGGGAGTACTCGAACCACCCTCTGTACCTGCATCATTCCGACCAACCGGGTGCTATATTGGTGCCCCAAGCATTGATGGAAGACAACTATGAAGAGTGGAGTGGATCTATGAGTGCGGCTTTGATGATCAAGAATAAGATCGGATTTGTCAATGGCTCTAGCACTCGACCAACTGATGAAAACGATGAACAACGACAATGGGATCGCTGTGATATGTTAGTCAAGACTTGGCTGACAAGTTCCATGTCAAAGGAGATTTCTAAGAGCGTCAAGCACTGCAAGTCTGCATTGGCTGTCTGGACAGAGCTTAAAGAAAGGTTCGGACAGACGAACATGGTTCAACTATTCAACCTCGAGAATGCAATTTATGAGTGTACACAAGGCACTGACTCGGTGACCGCCTTCTACACAAAGCTCAAGAGTCTGTGGGATGAAAGAGATGCAGTTTGCGGCCTCACAGTGTGCAATTGCGAGGATGGAGTAAAACTGGGCGAATATGTCAAGAATCAGCAAACTATGAAGTTTCTCATGGGACTCAATGATACCTATGATGCTCTGCGCAGCAATATTGTCTCGCTTGATCCTCTTCCTAATGTTAACAAGGCGTATTCAATGGCTTTACGCCAAGAGAAACAAGTCCAAGCTTCCAACAATACCAAGGTCGCCGATGCTGCAGCTTTCTTGGTTAACAAGCAAGGTCGTGACACTGAGAAGGCCCCTTCTAGGGCCCCCGATCGAACTCCTGCTCGAGGAAAAAGGCCTGCCAATGCCACTCGCTGGTGTGACATTTGCAGCAAGGACAATCACTCGACCAAATTTTGTCGAGCTCACTTGACTTGTGAATATTGCAACTGGACAGGACATGATGCTGAGCACTGCCGCAACAGAAAGAAGGATGAAGCAGCTGGACACAAGTCTAGCCGGAGTAACAATATTGTTGCGCAAGATTCCAACGAGAAGTTGAACTTTCCGCTCTCGAAAGAAGAGTGCAAGCAGATCGTGGAGTTATTGAACAAGAACAAAGCCTCAGCTTCAAACCATGTTGGTAATCTTTCAGCTTGTGATGAGATCTCAGGTAAAGCTTTCCATGTTGCTCACAATAATAGTACTTGGATTATGGACAGCGGCGCCAGCGATCATATTGTTTGTGATCCAAGTTTACTTACCGAGTCACATGTCACAAATGATCGTTTTGTAAAACTTCCAAACGGTCAAAATGCACGAGTCAGTCACATTGGTTCAGTTGCTTTTTCGTCCCAATTCACCCTCCATAATGTGTTATGTGTTCCCATATTTTACCTCAACTTAATATCTGTAAGTAAGTTGTGTAGGGATTCCCTTTGTATCACCATATTCCTAAAACAGTTGTGTTACATACAGGACCTACGCTCGGGGAGGATGATTGGGATGGGCCGTGAGAAGGAAGGACTCTATTTCCTCAACAAAGTTCAGCAAGTTACATGTCATGCCGTTGACAGTGCTTCACCATCAATTTGGCATCAACGGCTTGGCCATCCTTCTTCTAGGGTTTATTCTCTTTTTCCGTTTCTTTCTAATAAGTCTTGTGATTCCAGCAAGTGTCCCATTTGTCCTTTAGCTAAGCAGACTCGAAAACCATTCTCTTTAAGTACAATTTCTAGTGTTTCCTCATTTGCTTTAATTCATGTTGATATTTGGGGCGGTTATCATGAACCCTCCACTTCGGGTGCTAAATACTTCCTTACCGTTGTTGATGATTTTACTCGCTGCACTTGGGTTTACTTAATGGTGCAGAAATCTGAAGCCAGACAATTTTTGATCGATTTTATACACATGGTTGAAAATCAGTTTGATACAAGAGTCAAAATTGTGCGTAGTGACAATGGTGCTGAATTTAAAATTCCTCAATTTTATTCCTCTAAGGGTATTGTTCATCAAACGAGTTGCGTCAACACACCACAACAAAATGGTGTTGTTGAACGCAAACATCGTCATCTGCTCAACATGGCTCGAGCACTTCTGTTTCAAGCACAACTCCCTAAAACCTTTTGGGGAGAAGCCATTCTCACTTCTGCATATCTCATTAACCGTACTCCAACTCCTCTTCTCGAAGGCAAAACTCCTTTTGAAAAACTCTTTCTAAAAGAACCAAGTTTCGATCATATTAAGGTTTTTGGGTGTCTTTGTTTTGCATCAACTCATCCGCGTAAACCCAGCAAATTTGATCCCCGGGCAGATAAATGTATGTTTCTTGGGTACCCCAATGGGCAAAAGGGTTACAAGCTTTTCAATCTTGAAACAGAACAAATTTTTCGTTTCAAGGGATGTGACTTTTTACGAAGATGTCTTTCCATACCCATCTTCTCAATCCTCGACACAACCTCAGTCTACCCCTCCTCAAACCTCTCAGTTCACTGATGATGACTTGAACAATAGGGTTTTGGGTAGTACGCAACCTCCTAGGGTTTTGGATCGTCCTCATGGGACTTTGCATTCGGGACAACCTCCTTCTGCTCCAGATCACAATGACACCTCCACCACTCCACCACCCTCACCTCCTCCCGATCCCATCGAATCTCCTCCAAACCCTACCGACCAAGTCTCCATAACCACCAATCCTCTTGCTTCCGCTAATCCCCCTCGTCGTTCTTCCCGTACAACTCGTACTCCTGGTTACTTGCATGACTTCCATGTTGAGGCTACTCTACCTTCTCGCTCTCTCCCGTCAGACTCATCGAGCACAGGTACGACTCACCCCTTGTCTACTGTTTTGTCCTATTCCAATTTATCTCCTACCTATCGAGTTTTCACCACACAGCTTTCACTTCACAAAGAACCATCCAGCTTTTCTGAGGCAGCGAAGCACACAGTATGGCGTGATGCCATGTTCAGTGAACTCAAGGCCTTACAGGAGAACAAGACCTGGAGCTTAGTCCCTTTGCCTCCTAACAAGCGTCCGATTGGATGTAAATGGGTCTACAAGATCAAGCTTAATTCTGATGGGACAGTTGAGAGATACAAAGCTCGCCTTGTGGCTAAAGGCTATAGTCAGGTCGAAGGGGTGGATTATAGAGAGACTTTCGCTCCGGTCGCCAAGCTCACGACTGTCCGATTGCTTCTCAGCCTTGCTGCCCTCCGTGGTTGGCATCTCCATCAATTGGATGTCAACAACGCCTTCCTTCATGGAGATCTTGCAGAAGATGTATACATGCAATTGCCACCTGGATTTGGACGAAAGGGGGAGAACGTTGTGTGTAAGTTACACAAGAGTTTATATGGGTTAAAGCAAGCCTCTCGGCAATGGTTCATCAAGCTGTCACTTGCTTTAAAGTCTGCGGGTTTTCATCAATCATGGAATGATTACTCATTGTTCGTCCGCAATCGAGATGGCAAATTCACAGTCTTGTTAGTATATGTAGATGATGTCATTCTTGCAGGAAACAGTCTGGAAGACATCACAGATACGAAGAAGTTCCTCTCCGGCAAGTTCAAGTTGAAAGACCTAGGGAAGCTCAAGTACTTCCTAGGCATTGAAGTTGCAAGATCAAAACATGGCATAGCTTTGTGCCAAAGGAAGTATGCGCTTGAGATACTTGAGGACACAGGTTTTCTAGCATCTAAATCTTCTCGTTTTCCTGTTGATCATAATCTCACTTTGACGCAATCAGAAGGGAGTCTGTTTGCAGATCCATCACAATACAGAAGGCTCGTTGGTCGTATGATCTACTTGACAATTACAAGACCTGATTTGGCGTATGCGGTGCACATTTTAAGTCAGTTTATGGACAAGCCTCGGCAACCACATTTGGATGCAGCACATTTAGTACTTAAATACCTGAAAGGGACACCAGGTCAAGGCATCTTACTGCCCTCTACGGGAAACCTTGAGTTAACAGGTTTTTGTGATGCAGATTGGGCTCGATGTAAAGACACAAGAAGATCGGTTACAGGTTACTGTGTGATGCTTGGTAAAGCACCAATTTCATGGAGATCAAAGAAGCAAACTACAGTTTCACGGTCTAGTGCTGAAGCAGAGTATAGATCGATGGCCACTACAGTTTGTGAAATTACATGGTTGAGGAACATCCTACAAGACTTGGATGAAAGACAGCTTCGACCAACAAGGTTGTTTTGTGATAATCAAGCAGCACTTCACATTGCCTCTAATCCAGTCTTTCATGAACGAACCAAGCATATAGAAATAGACTGTCATGTGGTAAGAGAGAAGATGCAACGTGGAGTCATTCAAACTGCCCATATAAGAACAAAGGAACAGCCGGCAGATTTATTCACAAAGCCGGTTAGTTCAGCTCAGTTTCAAACATTACTTGGCAAGTTGAATGTTATCAATATACATTCCAACTTGAGGGGGAGTATTAAAGATGGAGATCAACTACAAGAAGAAAGAGATCATAACAAGGAGATACTTCCCTATTAGAAGTAGGAAATCTCGGTGTATCCCTGGCAATTAGGGACTGCTGTATATGACGTGTATATATATACCCCTGTAAACAGATTTGATCAATAAGATTAACTCTTCACAAACTCTCAACTTCTATACACATGCCTTCCTTATTGATATGCATTTTTCAGGGGAACTGCTCGACAAATGAGATTCAAGAAGATGAAGATGAAGAGGAACGCTCGATAGCTTCTTGCTCAGCGCAGCTGAGCACATCATGAGGACCAGCCTCTTCGCGGCCAACACCAATAAGATCAAGGTAATACAGGTAATGCGAGACAATGTTGTTCATGGAGTCAACATCACCTTGACCACAAGTTTGCTCCCCATACAGAACATTCATGGTTGTGCCAAATCCAGGAACCCTTTTGGCCAATGTGTCATTCTTGGTAGGTTTCCACTTGCCAACAAAGACATCATGGGCTGAAGGCACGTTCTTCTTCACTGGAGTCATCCACCTCCAAATTGCAGCCTGAAAGGCCAGAGTTGCATTCTGTTCTATGTATTCTGGATGGTTCAACAAGTCCACCTTCAGGGCTTCTCCTGTTTCTCCATAGTTGTAGTTCCTGAAATCAAGGATGTTGAGCGTTACAGCAAACTTAAGAGAATGAAAAGGAATGGGAACTCAGGTGCATTATATTCATTCTATGTATATACCAGTATAGTGGCAAGGCACCACGGCCGTGGTATGAAGCCCCAGGAGCACAAGGATACGTGTATTTGAAATAGTCGTCACAGTACAACTGGTTAGGACTCATCTCTTTGTTGTAGCAAAGACCCCAAGCCAATGGTCCTCCTGTAGCTACCCCATATCCACCTGCAAATGAAACACAAGGTCATCCACCTGTTCTTCATATGTAACACAGTAAATCAGCAATGCCGCCAAGGCACCAATGCCTATTCGGAACCAAATCCACTTTGTATAATTTCCAGTTTCATGTAAGTTAATTAGATCTACTATAAAGTATAAACCAAGATCCATGATGATGCCTCATAGAAAATAAATTTCTAAACTTCCAAGCTAATCAACCTAAAATAACCAAGATAAACTTGGCACTCACACCAAGTTTTGCCACCTAAAATTAATTGAAATGAAAGAAATAACAAAAACAAAAAATTGCACCAACTTTACAAAAACTTTTATCCTGAGGTTCTGTTCTGTCAATTCTGATCGGGCTAATCAAGCTCAAACTAAGCTATAAAATCATCTTTTCAATCTCCTCATCTACATTTTGGTGCTCTAAACAAAAATTCTTCCATAACTTAAATCAAAACCCGACTATGAATAAAGTACCCGAAAAAAAGGAAGCCCAAAGTTAAAGGAAGTCCCATGTACCAAATGGTTCTATGTTTTAACTTACATGAAGTTTTGCTGCCAACATGACCAAGGAAAGCTGCAACTTCTTTCATCCCCTGAAGCTTGCCTCCAGTGGTACCAAAGCCATGTGGCTGGTACTCTGCCGCAGCAGTAATGAAAGAATGGTAGTCCCAAAAATCGACTGCATGCGCCACAGGCGAGTTGCGCTTAGAGAAAAGGTCCTCAAATTGGTAAGACTGAAAGTAGTCTGAAATGGTATGGTTACAACAATAAGCAGACCATCCCTTACACTCCCAACCCTTGTCACACAGCTTCTTGCCCTTTACAATCTTCACCAATGGCTTCACAGACGATGTCAATGACTCATCTTCACCGTTCGCATTTTGCATTACGAGGATGATTGAGAAAAGCAGAAGAATCCACTTGGCCTGCATTTTGGTAAGGATGGGAATTACAGAGAGGGATGAGTTTGTGTTGTGGGATGAAGAGAAGGTGGAGGGGGGTTTAAATTGATGTTTTGGGGAGTGAAAGGGAATGAAAATGAAAGTGTAACAAATGAGGGTGGGGGAGTCTGTCACTGAAACACATCACCAGCTGCTTCTTGCTTCAAATTTTTTCCTTCTTTGAGTGCAAGTGAAGCAAAATTCGATTACTATTGATGAAAGAATTGCCTGGTTGGTCAAGATGGGTTTTGCCTTGCTCTTCTGTTCTATTTTGAAAGGGTTTTTGTTTATTTTCTTCTGATAAGGCTTCTGCTATACTAGATTTTCAAGTAATAGTTAGGTTGATCATCATCAGATTAGGTTTAATTAAGGATGTAACGCTTGATTAAACTAGGCCCAACATGTGCATGCATGTATGATCCAAAAAGATACAAAAGTGAAACCTTTCTTTTCGGCCGGCAATGTCCATAATGTTTGTGGCATATGCATTCGGCACTTAAATCTTTCGATCACCAAGTGATTGTGATTGTTGGGACTGAGGTCATAAGTATACCTTGAAATTATGCCCCCCTCATTCCCAGGGCCGGCCCTGAGGGATTTGAGGCCCGGTGCGAAGAAAAAAAATGGGCCCTTACACAAAAAAAAAAAAAAATTTTGGGGTTTGATTTTCTTGGAAGTTGGAACAGAGATTGTGAATTGAAGGCTGTAGAAAAAAAAAGGGGAGAAGAAGACTGATCGGCAGGGATCAGTTACTTCATTAATTATATTAATTTTATTATCAATAAACAAACAAACAGAAAAAAAAAAAATTGAAATTTTGGGCCCTGGGCCCAGTGCCGTAGCACTGGCTGCCCTCCCTCAGGGCCGGCTCTGCTCATTCCCCGTAATCGGGAAATAAATAGAATCAGGTTATCAGGTAGAACATGAGCTTTGGCCCTTAAACTATTCATACAATTTGGTAACAAACATGATATATTAAGCTAATGTTAAAAGGACTCTACTATGGGACATATTATGACCTAGGATTTGAGACCATAATCTTAAATGACATGCATAGTAATTAAGTCACATGATTTATTTAAAATATAATGTAGTATCATTAATAAATAAAAAGACAATCATATCATTTCTAATTTAATGATTCTAAATTAGTTTGTCTTTCTTTTATTAAAAAAGAATATTTTTACTATTTTTTCAGTTTTTTATTTTCACAATTCTTATTATATAGATTTAAACACAAATGTAAATTGTTAGGTCTCTCTATGAACCTACTAACCAAACTAACCACATAAGCTAAGTCTGGTCTTGTAACAGATAAATACATAAGGCTACCTATCATCTACTTGTAAGTTGTGGCATCAAATGCATTGCCCTTCTCATCTTTCAGAAGCTTGAAACGTGGTACCACTGGATTGTTAACTGAATTATGATGCTCCATCCTAAACCTTTCAAGTATCTCATTAGCATACCTCTTTTGATTGATAAATATCCCTTCACTGCTTTGTTCAACTTCCACACCAAGGAAAAACTTCATTCTTCCTAGGTCAGTCATGTCGAATTATCGTTTCATGGACTCCTTCAATTTTATGAACATTTCCTCATTATTACCTGTAAATATGAGATCATCTATGTATACACTTACAACAAGTACTTTGCCTTATTCTTCTGTCGATAAATAAAGTATGCTCATATGGACACCTTTCAAACCCTTCCTTCATGAAATATGATTCAAGTTTGTTGTACCAAGCTCGAGGAGCTTGCTTGAGACCATATAAAGTCTTTCTGAGTTTATAAACTTTACCTTTTTCACCTTTTACTTCAAAACCTCATGGTTGCTCAATGAACACATCTTCATTCAGGCCACCATGAAGGAATGCACTCTTAACATCAAGTTAATAGACATTTCAAGTTAATAGACATTTCACCCTTTGCAAGCTGCAAAAGCTAAAACCATCCGAATAGTATCCCATTGTGCAACTGGTGTAAACACCTCAGTGTAGTCAATCACATCTTGTTGTGCATATTCCTTTGCTACAAGTGATGCCTTGTGTTTCTCAATTTTCCCTTTCTCATTTATCTTGGTCTTGAAAATCCATTTTACACCAATTTGTTTTGCTCCAATTGGCAAGTCAGTTAGTTCCCATGTTTCATTCTTCTTTATAGCCCTTATCTCTAGTTCCATTGCTTTTCTCCATTTTGCACATTTGACACCTTCTTCAAACGTCACTAGGTCATCTAAGACAGTAAACATCACTAAGCCACTAATTTCTTCATCTGAAAAACCTTCACCACTAACATAGTCATGTGTCTAGTATGATGCTAGAATTTCTCTTCTTTACCTCTCTTGAACCACACTAGGAACACTAGACTCAGCTATCTCATTTACAGAACCACATGTCTCAACTTCATGTTGACCTCTTCTTCGTCACCACTGCTTCCTTCATTATTGGATTGCCCTTCATTATCTCCTCATTCAAGTACTATATTGTCAGTTTCTTCTCCAGACTTACTCCAGTCCGAACTTTTTTTTTTCTTCAAACACAACATCTCTGCTTATAACCATCTTCTTTGTCTCTGGATCATACAGCTTATAGGCCTTTGATTCTTCACTTATGCCTAAGAAAACACACTGATGACTTTTATCATCAAGCTTCTGTCTCTTTTTATCATGTACATGTATATGACCAATGCAACCAAATATTCTAAGATGACTAATTGAAGGCTTGACTCCACTCCAAGTTTTCTCATGTGTCTTGTCTTTTACAGCCAAGGTTGGACAATGATTCAGTAAATGCACAGCCCACAGCTTCTGGCCAAAACTCTTTAGGAACAGATTTTTCTGCCAACATACTTCTTACCATATTCATAATAGTCTTGTTCCTACGTTAAGTAACTCTTTTTTGCTATGGAGTATAACTTGCAGTAAGTTTCCTAGCAATACCATGCATGCTGCAAAACTCATTAAATTATCCTGAAGTAAATTCACCACCTCGGTCAGTTCTCAGACAACAGAAAGCACTGTCAGACTCCTTCTCAACTACACTTTTGAATTTTTTGAATATCGTAAAGGCTTCTGACTTATAACTCAAGAAATATGTCCATAATTTCCTGCTATAATCATCAATAAAAGTGATCATGTACCTCTTGTGACTGTTTGAATCTGGTGTGATTGGGCCACATATGACTGCATGCACAAGCTGTAATTTCTTTGTTGCTCTCCAAAAACTTTTCTATGGGATGCTTTCACGATGCTTCTTCCCAACCATACACACTGTACACACCTTTGTTGTAGGAACAAGAGCTTGCAGACCTTTCACCATCTTCTTATATACCAAATTCCTTAATCCTTTGAAATGTAGATGTCCCAACCTACTGTGCCACAAATCTGCTTGATCTTCTGATAAGACCTTAAGACACACATGTTCTGATGCTTGTACTTGTGGCTGCGTATATGTTTCAGCAAGAATGAAAAACATCCTATTGGTGGACATTTGTGTGTGCATGATGAGCCCTAGTGTAGGATGATACACTTTGCATTCCCCTTTCTGTATCAATATTTCCAGATTGTGTTCTTGCAGCTGATCAATGCTAAGAAGATTATTCTTAAGTTCAGGTAAGTAATATACTTCAGTTATTACCTGCCTTGAGACATTTACTATTATCCTGATGTTTCCTTCCCCATTACAGCCATCCTAGCATTATTCCCAAGCTTCACAGCATGGCTGAAAGTTTCATCTAAGTACACAAACCATTGCTTATTCCCAGTTATATGGTTGCTTGCTCCTAAATCTATAAACCAAACTCCTTCTCTTCGCGAGCTATGGAAGTCCACATGAGTCATTAGCAACAGCTCATCTTCATTGTCTAGTTTTGTGAAATTTGCCCTATTTTCCCAGCTAGGACACTCAAATTGAAAGTGTCCTAACTTATGGCACATAAAACACTCAATCACTGCCTTGTTGTAGCCTTGTCTTACACGTCCTCTACCTCTGCCTCCAAAATATCCTCGACCTCTTCCTCTACTGCCAGCTCTTTCCTCATGAGTAATCTTCAAAGCTTGCTCTTCTCCATTGCTTTTTGAAACTTTTGCTCATGAACAAGCAATGAGCTCTGTAACTCATCCACAATCAGACTATCAATGTCTTTAGACTCTTCGATTGAACATACAATGTAATTGAATTTCTCAGTTAGAGTACGCAGATTCTTTTCCACAATCTTGACATCCTGCATATTTTCACCAAAATTCCTCATGTCATTGGTCACTAACATTACTTTGGCAAAGTAATCTGTGACAGATTCACCAATCTTCATCTCTAGCACTTCAAAGTCCATGTGAAGGGTTTGAAGTTGTGTACGTTTCACTCTGGAATTCCCTTGGTACTTGACCTTCATGGAGTCTCACAGTTGCTTGGAGGTATCCTTCTGCGTGATAGTTTTCAGAATGAACTTGTAAATGGATTGAAAAAGGTAGTTTTTAACCTTCAAGTCCTTCAGCTTCATCTCATCCAGGATCTTCCTTTGTGCAGCAGTAAGAATTTCTCCAACAGCTGGCTCCACGAACCCTGTCTCCACAAGATTCCAGTTAGACCTATAAATGGACCGAATTTTATCCGGACCCACTCTTGATCCGTGGTTTTTGAACGGGTTTAGATCAAAAATTTGACCCGTTGGTCCGTTAAAGACCCGGATCTGTTAACCCGTTTACTAAACGGATCGGATCCGGATCTTGGTTGATCTGATCCGTTAAGGTCCCGGATCCGTTTACAAATAAGTAAATAATATTTTTATAACTATGATATTATTAATAAATATTAAATAATATGATAATTATCTAGATAATCTAAACATTCATATTTAAATCGTCTCTAAAGTATGATTTGATAAAGTTGAAGGTTGTTAATGCTTATGTTATTTATGCTAAAAACATTGGAGGTCAAATATTTTAATTATATTAGTTTACCGTTAATGAGTATTTTAGAATTGTAATTCAACTTTTGATGTAAATCTTTATTTTCTTATAAAGTTTCATCAATGTTTTATGATAAAACTATGAAATTATTATTAAAATTTGAAATATTTATTAGAGTAAATTTTAGTTTACACTCCTGAACTTTAGGTCTAAAATCAGTTTCATACCTAAACTTTTTTTAATCAGTTTCATACCTAAACTTTAGTTTAAAATCAGTTTCATACCTCATCTTTATTTTTAATCAGTTTCATACCTAAACTTTCAAAATAACATCAATTTTGACCAAATATGACATCATGTTTGGTCAAAAATGCTGATGTGGACCAAATTAAAAATAAAGTTTAGGTATGAAACTGATTTTAGATAAAAGTTTAGGTATGAAACTAATTAAATAAAAAGTTTAGGTATGAGACTGCTTTTAGACATAAAGTTCAAGAGTGTAAACTGAATTTTTTCCTATTTATTAATATAAATGGATCAGATTAACGGGTCGGGTATCCGTTAACCCGTCAGATCCGGATTTGGATCGAGTTATTAAAAATCTGACGGGTAACAGGTTAGATCCGGATCTAAAGTTTTTATTACGGATCCGGATCTAGGTCGATCCAGTCCAGATCATATCCATCGGATCCATTTACAGGTCTAATTCCAGTACTACTTTGATCTTAATAAATTCTCCATGAGCATACTCCAGTGCTTATAGTCTCCATCAAATTTGAAAATTTTTGGTTGCGCAAAATTGCTTGATTCTGCCATGCCTTTCTGTCACATCCCGGTCCTTAAAATGATTTTACGGGCGGTTAAATTTTTGTAACTTTGCCTGTTTACCATTGGTAGTGACCAATTGACAGAGTGTGGAGTAAAAGTTGACTTTTTGTATAGTCGAGAATTTGGAAAAACTTACTTCATGAAAGTTGTAGAGGACGTCGTTAGGAGTTTATGGACACGTAGAACACTCAAATAGAAGTTGTATGAAGGAGTTTTGAGGGTCCGAAGGCTATAAATAGCCTAAAAACCCAGAAAATCGGTAGAAATGCTGCCAAACCTTCCCGGCCTCGCCGCCGATCCAGGCCACCTCAGGTGGTGAGACTGGTCCTAAAACGTCAATCGACGTCTCTATTTCATTTCTAGATAAGTTTCCCGACCTATCTTGCCGTGTTTTTGGTAAAATTCTGAGTTGTTTGCTGAGTGTACAGTAGGAGGTTTTGATTAGATTTCTTCCTCCTCAGGCCACCAATTAGTCAATTCTATATATGGTTAGAATAAGTTTTAGGAATACTATTCACCCCTAAAGTTTGGTGGATTTATTTGGAGTGTGGAGGAAGAATCGAGGATTTGAAGTTTTTAAGTTTAAAATTTGGGAATTTTTGTGTTTGATTTCAATTGACCTAGTTAGAGTTAGAATTGACATTCGAGCTGAACTACAAAGTTGTTCAAAATAATGAGACGAAGCTACTATTAAAATTTGGTAGCGATTGGAGGTGGTCAGAATTTCTGTCGGCGGCCTCCGGCGGTGGTGCTGTCACTTTTTGGGCAGTTTTTCATGTCCATTAAATAGTTTAAAATGAGAGGAGTCCATGGTTTAAATTTGGTAATTTTTTGAGGAGTTTTGGTTAGGTTTTTGAATTTTTCAAGTTTAGTATTATTGGCGGATAATAAAATATTATTCCGGCTATCGATTATTGTCGAATGAGGTTTAAGAAATATTTTAAAGATCCATAAGCTATTGAGAATCTCAGAGATTTTTGTTGATTGAGTTTGAGAGTTTTGGCTAGGGTATTATTATTGCCAATTTTAAATAATTATTCATTTAACGATTAAGATTTAATATTATTTGTTGAACATGAGATGAGGAGGTTCTCGCTTGAGAAGCGATCCAGATTTCTTCAGGCTAAGGCCTAAGTCTGTGAGTGGACCTTTTGATTTTAAGACGTGCATGCTCAAATATTTATGAAAGTTTATAAGTAACATGATTTTATTGATTTAATAAGCCAGTAGGGCTAGGATGGTGGGTTGCTCTTCTTCCGTAAGCTAATGTGTTATGTCGGCTGGCACCTGTTTTATTTTGATTTGATTATGACCATTGTTTTAAGGGCGGTCAGAGAACCGTGTCTTATGCATGAGATGAATATTTTATTTACGGAGATGAGTCATTATTGACTTTTCGTATTTATTTATTTTCTTCACCATGAAGGGTAGTTATATATATTATCATTGCTAGCTAGCCATACGTCTCTCCCCCACTTAAGGAAGTGTAGCCAGGCAATTGTAGCCTTAGTTGGCTTTGACCCCAGCCTAAGAAGCTCATTGTCATGGTGAAATATTTACATTGCTCTTGTTTTATGTCAGTTGGCACCTGTGTTATTTTGATTTGATTATGGCCATTGTTTTGAAGACGGTCGGGGAACTGTGTCTTATGCATGAGTTGCATATTTTATTTATGGGAGAGGAGTCATTATTGACTTTTCGTATTTGTTTGTTTTCTTCACCATGAATGGTCATTATATATATATTATCATTGCTAGCTAGTCATACGACCCTCCCCTTAATGAAGTGTAGCCGGACAATAGTAGCTTTAGTTGGCTCCGACCCTAGCTTAAGAGGCTTATTGTCATGGTGGAATTTCTCTACCATGAAGGGTTGTTCATTACTTGGTAGCCTCTTAAAGGCTCATACCCTAGTCTGGGAGACTCTCCATTATGGCGAAACTTTTTCTCCTATTTTTAATATTGATTTTTAAGCCAATGAGATTTGCAAGTGATGTTTTGATTTTCCAAATGATTATTTGAGATTTTTTCCCAACGAGGCATGCATAAATGATTTTCAAAATAATAAGAGGAAAAACATTATAATCGTCTATTTTCACACCCATTAACTATTATTTTTGTTCACTCACTCTAACGTCAATTTTTTAAATGTTTTCACTTGGGCCCTTTATTTTCAAATGTCCAGTGTTGCAGGGTTGTTGAGAGGTCGTGCGTACAGAAGACGGGACATAGTCAACTAATTCGTTGTCGCTAGTATGTTTATTTAGGTATTAATTTCATGTAGATTTGCTCTGACTACCCTAGTTTAGTTGAATTGATTGGTGAAACGTAGAATTGATTTGAGAAGCAGGATGACTCCAGGAGTTGGGGGTTGATTTAAATTGTTCATGGAAGTGTTTAGTTGGTTTGCAGGTAGGGTTGTCCATTTCAAGAGGGTTTTGGTAAAAAGTTCCCTTTAGGTGAACCCTGCAGGATTTACTTCGAGTAAAAGGAGTTTAACCCGGAGTGGGTCTTGACACTTTCAGTGTTTCACTCGAACTCTATCTTTTTCTTACGTTAGGAGACTGCAGTTCCTAACCTTCGAATTCACCTTATCAGGCCCTTTGAATGGGGCTCTGATACCACTTTGTTAACTCACAGACTGGTATTTTACACAGATGAATTTGAAAGCAAATTGAGTAATTTATTCAATAACAAGCTTGGCTTTATACAACCAATTACAACTGAAACAACTAAGAAAATAGCTAAAGTTATTGCTTGCCTAAAGACAATGACAAACTGTTACAAATCGAGAAACAAATCTGATCAAAAACAACAGATCAGAACTTATTCAACAAAAATCGAAGCTGACCTAATCCAACGACTATTTTTCTTAACGGTCGAAACCGACCAAAAACAAACTTTGAATTATTCTCAACAGCCCTCAGATGTGTAACGCGAGAATAGGCAGACCATCAACTCTGCCCCAAACCCAACTCATGAATCCTTGTGGCTTTCTATAGAAAGCATCTCATTTGTCTGATTATGGTGCTCCCAACAAAACCAAATGTCTGCTTCCCATAAACCAGAGAAATGGAAGGAAATCTTACCAGAGTACCAGACCAAAGCTCGTAAATAGCTCAACATAATCATCAGAGATAAAAGAAAGTTTGAACGACCATTTCTAGGAATCTAGGATGGTGTCCATCCGGACTGTGGCTGGGTTTGGTGCAGCTGGGCTTATAAGCATAAGCTGACTTTTACTTACCATAAAAATAAGTGACTGATAAGCAAAGGATGACTGAAGTGTTTGGTAAACTGACTTTTAGTAGGCACTGTGAGTATTATAAGCTGTGAAAGGTGTTTGGTAAATTAGAAACTAAAAGTGCTTTCAGTGTATAAAATGACCAATTTGGACATGAAACCAAAACTAACTTCTTATACTATAATTTATTTATAATTTGTTTAATGTTTGTCCATATAAATTAATATTTACTACTTATTTTCATAAATCATGATCATCATACAATAGATATTGAACAATTTAAAAGATCAACTTGAGACCAATTTTCCACATTAGCAAGAGATAACATCTTTACACATCAAAACATTGCCGATAATACGTTAATAACAAACCATGTCTTAAAAGTAGCATGAAGTAGCAACAAAAAATTGTTCCACAATTCAAACATTTCCAATACCAACACATCAAAATACTTTTTTCATATGCATCAAATAACCAACCTTGACACATATTTATAAATTTATGGTACCACGTGCTCTCATCAAACTTTCAGCAATTTCTTTTCTTATTGCTTCCATTTCTTGTGCACCATGACCATGGATTTGTTCTTGTGCATCATCATCCATCTCCACCTCATCACTTGATATGTCAACCGAATTTTCATCAATGTCAAAATGCCTATCATGATTCGCATGTCTTCATATATGAAGAAGATGAAGGCTGCAGCTAGAAGTATCTTCACAAGTGTGTCATCAAACTGCTCTAGTACAAGCCGCCATATGGGCTTCCCTCTCTTTGGTAAGCTCATTCCAGCCATACCTTTGACGCCGCTTCTCAACCTCAAAAGTGCTCAGACCCTGGTCTAGTTTTACGTGATGCTGTTTCAGACAATGATCAACTGACCATGTCCATGCAGGGAATGGCTTTTCATCCATTAATACTTAATTTCTGAGTTCAAATTGCACAGTTTGCACCCAAAATGAAAACTCAGTTAAAGTTCTCTTAAGACCATGTCAAGTTCCTGCAGCAAAATTCAAAAACATGTAAGCAAATTTATCACAGCATGAACCATAAAAATAAATATAAAACCTGGAGTTCCAATTTCAGCCACAACAAAATAAATAATTAAAATATATATGTTCTTAAACTCATCTCAGATACCTACAAAATTATCCAAAATCATGTAAAACTTCACTAATTCTTCATCTCAGATACCTATATAAGCCAAAAAGGAATAACAATGTCTACTTTCCACTAATTCTTCAACTCAATCAACCAGAAGAAGTAGTTTCATATCATAAGAGACAGAGAGAGAGGCAAACAAATCAAGCAGATAAATTGAACTAAACAATGAGCCACACACAGTCTCCAATCAAATTAACCAGACAGAAACTCAACCTCAACAAAATGACACATCTTCAAACTGAAATAAAGAACTACCATACAAAACAAGGCATTTCAATTCCACAACACCATTACAACACATGTCAATTATTATCAACACCCAGAACACAAACCACTAAAAACTCACCAAACCAAACTGCAAAACTCTTGAAAACATATCTCAAGTCAAAAGCCACTGACCCTTTGAACTCTGAAGTCGAACCAAGAACATGGAGAGGAAATGAGGAGACAGCAAAGATGGCTTGGAAACAAAGCAATGCAAAGTCCAAAGTAAACCCAAAAGACTTGTCAAAGAAACAACAAGGAACTTATGGGTCTGATGAGTGGTCTGGTCTGCAACAGTTGCTTTCTTTAATGGAAGAATTTTTGGATCTTTGCTTTTCAAATGCTTCTGTCACTCAAAGCTTCAGTCTTTTTGAAATTGAGGAGAGATGGGTGCGGTTAAGAATATGACATCGTGGGTAAAATACGATGGGTGCGGTCAGTACTACCCAGATACTAATAAGCTCTCCCAAACCCACCCTAATAAACTTGCTTTTAATTTGCTTCGGCGGAGGGAGAGAGTTTGGTGATGGCATATGGATACATTCACAAGATTAATTCATCAATAATCGTGCATATATACAACAATATATTAGCCTGGTTTATACAAATCAAATTGAAGTGTTGCATGTCAAATTTAGAATGTGAAGACCAGAAATCACAAAATTTACATAGCTATAACAAATGGCAGTGTCCCCCTCGGTGTATTCTCGATCTAGTATTGATAAACTTAGGGAAATCCAACCCGTTTTCACATAGATAAGAGCAGTGACTATAAACTGTGTTTCTTTTTTCCCTACTGCATTGCTCTTCAATGCATATATTCTCAAAACAAAACACTATTAAAGATGGAGATCAACTACAAGAAGAAAGAGATCATAACAAGGAGATACTTCCCTATTAGAAGTAGGAAATCTCGGTGTATCCCTGGCAATTAGGGACTGCTGTATATGACGTGTATATATATACCCCTGTAAACAGATTTGATCAATAAGATTAACTCTTCACAAACTCTCAACTTCTATATGGTATCAGAGCGCCGATCCTCGGCCAAAACCCTCGTCTAAACACTCACTCTCTCAACAAACCCTCAAACTAGAATATACCCTCTTCAATAACATCCGAAACCTCGATCAAATCTTGTCAAGACTTCAACCTCGCCATGGACGAAGCTGAACAGAAGGCCTTCGACATCTTGAAGGAGAAGATCTTGAAAGAAGCAGCAGCTTCCTCCTCAAAGACTCCAGCCCGTGAACCTGAACCATGGGAGTACTCGAACCACCCTCTGTACCTGCATCATTCCGACCAACCGGGTGCTATATTGGTGCCCCAAGCATTGATGGAAGACAACTATGAAGAGTGGAGTGGATCTATGAGTGCGGCTTTGATGATCAAGAATAAGATCGGATTTGTCAATGGCTCTAGCACTCGACCAACTGATGAAAACGATGAACAACGACAATGGGATCGCTGTGATATGTTAGTCAAGACTTGGCTGACAAGTTCCATGTCAAAGGAGATTTCTAAGAGCGTCAAGCACTGCAAGTCTGCATTGGCTGTCTGGACAGAGCTTAAAGAAAGGTTCGGACAGACGAACATGGTTCAACTATTCAACCTCGAGAATGCAATTTATGAGTGTACACAAGGCACTGACTCGGTGACCGCCTTCTACACAAAGCTCAAGAGTCTGTGGGATGAAAGAGATGCAGTTTGCGGCCTCACAGTGTGCAATTGCGAGGATGGAGTAAAACTGGGCGAATATGTCAAGAATCAGCAAACTATGAAGTTTCTCATGGGACTCAATGATACCTATGATGCTCTGCGCAGCAATATTGTCTCGCTTGATCCTCTTCCTAATGTTAACAAGGCGTATTCAATGGCTTTACGCCAAGAGAAACAAGTCCAAGCTTCCAACAATACCAAGGTCGCCGATGCTGCAGCTTTCTTGGTTAACAAGCAAGGTCGTGACACTGAGAAGGCCCCTTCTAGGGCCCCCGATCGAACTCCTGCTCGAGGAAAAAGGCCTGCCAATGCCACTCGCTGGTGTGACATTTGCAGCAAGGACAATCACTCGACCAAATTTTGTCGAGCTCACTTGACTTGTGAATATTGCAACTGGACAGGACATGATGCTGAGCACTGCCGCAACAGAAAGAAGGATGAAGCAGCTGGACACAAGTCTAGCCGGAGTAACAATATTGTTGCGCAAGATTCCAACGAGAAGTTGAACTTTCCGCTCTCGAAAGAAGAGTGCAAGCAGATCGTGGAGTTATTGAACAAGAACAAAGCCTCAGCTTCAAACCATGTTGGTAATCTTTCAGCTTGTGATGAGATCTCAGGTAAAGCTTTCCATGTTGCTCACAATAATAGTACTTGGATTATGGACAGCGGCGCCAGCGATCATATTGTTTGTGATCCAAGTTTACTTACCGAGTCACATGTCACAAATGATCGTTTTGTAAAACTTCCAAACGGTCAAAATGCACGAGTCAGTCACATTGGTTCAGTTGCTTTTTCGTCCCAATTCACCCTCCATAATGTGTTATGTGTTCCCATATTTTACCTCAACTTAATATCTGTAAGTAAGTTGTGTAGGGATTCCCTTTGTATCACCATATTCCTAAAACAGTTGTGTTACATACAGGACCTACGCTCGGGGAGGATGATTGGGATGGGCCGTGAGAAGGAAGGACTCTATTTCCTCAACAAAGTTCAGCAAGTTACATGTCATGCCGTTGACAGTGCTTCACCATCAATTTGGCATCAACGGCTTGGCCATCCTTCTTCTAGGGTTTATTCTCTTTTTCCGTTTCTTTCTAATAAGTCTTGTGATTCCAGCAAGTGTCCCATTTGTCCTTTAGCTAAGCAGACTCGAAAACCATTCTCTTTAAGTACAATTTCTAGTGTTTCCTCATTTGCTTTAATTCATGTTGATATTTGGGGCGGTTATCATGAACCCTCCACTTCGGGTGCTAAATACTTCCTTACCGTTGTTGATGATTTTACTCGCTGCACTTGGGTTTACTTAATGGTGCAGAAATCTGAAGCCAGACAATTTTTGATCGATTTTATACACATGGTTGAAAATCAGTTTGATACAAGAGTCAAAATTGTGCGTAGTGACAATGGTGCTGAATTTAAAATTCCTCAATTTTATTCCTCTAAGGGTATTGTTCATCAAACGAGTTGCGTCAACACACCACAACAAAATGGTGTTGTTGAACGCAAACATCGTCATCTGCTCAACATGGCTCGAGCACTTCTGTTTCAAGCACAACTCCCTAAAACCTTTTGGGGAGAAGCCATTCTCACTTCTGCATATCTCATTAACCGTACTCCAACTCCTCTTCTCGAAGGCAAAACTCCTTTTGAAAAACTCTTTCTAAAAGAACCAAGTTTCGATCATATTAAGGTTTTTGGGTGTCTTTGTTTTGCATCAACTCATCCGCGTAAACCCAGCAAATTTGATCCCCGGGCAGATAAATGTATGTTTCTTGGGTACCCCAATGGGCAAAAGGGTTACAAGCTTTTCAATCTTGAAACAGAACAAATTTTTCGTTTCAAGGGATGTGACTTTTTACGAAGATGTCTTTCCATACCCATCTTCTCAATCCTCGACACAACCTCAGTCTACCCCTCCTCAAACCTCTCAGTTCACTGATGATGACTTGAACAATAGGGTTTTGGGTAGTACGCAACCTCCTAGGGTTTTGGATCGTCCTCATGGGACTTTGCATTCGGGACAACCTCCTTCTGCTCCAGATCACAATGACACCTCCACCACTCCACCACCCTCACCTCCTCCCGATCCCATCGAATCTCCTCCAAACCCTACCGACCAAGTCTCCATAACCACCAATCCTCTTGCTTCCGCTAATCCCCCTCGTCGTTCTTCCCGTACAACTCGTACTCCTGGTTACTTGCATGACTTCCATGTTGAGGCTACTCTACCTTCTCGCTCTCTCCCGTCAGACTCATCGAGCACAGGTACGACTCACCCCTTGTCTACTGTTTTGTCCTATTCCAATTTATCTCCTACCTATCGAGTTTTCACCACACAGCTTTCACTTCACAAAGAACCATCCAGCTTTTCTGAGGCAGCGAAGCACACAGTATGGCGTGATGCCATGTTCAGTGAACTCAAGGCCTTACAGGAGAACAAGACCTGGAGCTTAGTCCCTTTGCCTCCTAACAAGCGTCCGATTGGATGTAAATGGGTCTACAAGATCAAGCTTAATTCTGATGGGACAGTTGAGAGATACAAAGCTCGCCTTGTGGCTAAAGGCTATAGTCAGGTCGAAGGGGTGGATTATAGAGAGACTTTCGCTCCGGTCGCCAAGCTCACGACTGTCCGATTGCTTCTCAGCCTTGCTGCCCTCCGTGGTTGGCATCTCCATCAATTGGATGTCAACAACGCCTTCCTTCATGGAGATCTTGCAGAAGATGTATACATGCAATTGCCACCTGGATTTGGACGAAAGGGGGAGAACGTTGTGTGTAAGTTACACAAGAGTTTATATGGGTTAAAGCAAGCCTCTCGGCAATGGTTCATCAAGCTGTCACTTGCTTTAAAGTCTGCGGGTTTTCATCAATCATGGAATGATTACTCATTGTTCGTCCGCAATCGAGATGGCAAATTCACAGTCTTGTTAGTATATGTAGATGATGTCATTCTTGCAGGAAACAGTCTGGAAGACATCACAGATACGAAGAAGTTCCTCTCCGGCAAGTTCAAGTTGAAAGACCTAGGGAAGCTCAAGTACTTCCTAGGCATTGAAGTTGCAAGATCAAAACATGGCATAGCTTTGTGCCAAAGGAAGTATGCGCTTGAGATACTTGAGGACACAGGTTTTCTAGCATCTAAATCTTCTCGTTTTCCTGTTGATCATAATCTCACTTTGACGCAATCAGAAGGGAGTCTGTTTGCAGATCCATCACAATACAGAAGGCTCGTTGGTCGTATGATCTACTTGACAATTACAAGACCTGATTTGGCGTATGCGGTGCACATTTTAAGTCAGTTTATGGACAAGCCTCGGCAACCACATTTGGATGCAGCACATTTAGTACTTAAATACCTGAAAGGGACACCAGGTCAAGGCATCTTACTGCCCTCTACGGGAAACCTTGAGTTAACAGGTTTTTGTGATGCAGATTGGGCTCGATGTAAAGACACAAGAAGATCGGTTACAGGTTACTGTGTGATGCTTGGTAAAGCACCAATTTCATGGAGATCAAAGAAGCAAACTACAGTTTCACGGTCTAGTGCTGAAGCAGAGTATAGATCGATGGCCACTACAGTTTGTGAAATTACATGGTTGAGGAACATCCTACAAGACTTGGATGAAAGACAGCTTCGACCAACAAGGTTGTTTTGTGATAATCAAGCAGCACTTCACATTGCCTCTAATCCAGTCTTTCATGAACGAACCAAGCATATAGAAATAGACTGTCATGTGGTAAGAGAGAAGATGCAACGTGGAGTCATTCAAACTGCCCATATAAGAACAAAGGAACAGCCGGCAGATTTATTCACAAAGCCGGTTAGTTCAGCTCAGTTTCAAACATTACTTGGCAAGTTGAATGTTATCAATATACATTCCAACTTGAGGGGGAGTATTAAAGATGGAGATCAACTACAAGAAGAAAGAGATCATAACAAGGAGATACTTCCCTATTAGAAGTAGGAAATCTCGGTGTATCCCTGGCAATTAGGGACTGCTGTATATGACGTGTATATATATACCCCTGTAAACAGATTTGATCAATAAGATTAACTCTTCACAAACTCTCAACTTCTATACACATGCCTTCCTTATTGATATGCATTTTTCAGGGGAACTGCTCGACAAATGAGATTCAAGAAGATGAAGATGAAGAGGAACGCTCGATAGCTTCTTGCTCAGCGCAGCTGAGCACATCATGAGGACCAGCCTCTTCGCGGCCAACACCAATAAGATCAAGGTAATACAGGTAATGCGAGACAATGTTGTTCATGGAGTCAACATCACCTTGACCACAAGTTTGCTCCCCATACAGAACATTCATGGTTGTGCCAAATCCAGGAACCCTTTTGGCCAATGTGTCATTCTTGGTAGGTTTCCACTTGCCAACAAAGACATCATGGGCTGAAGGCACGTTCTTCTTCACTGGAGTCATCCACCTCCAAATTGCAGCCTGAAAGGCCAGAGTTGCATTCTGTTCTATGTATTCTGGATGGTTCAACAAGTCCACCTTCAGGGCTTCTCCTGTTTCTCCATAGTTGTAGTTCCTGAAATCAAGGATGTTGAGCGTTACAGCAAACTTAAGAGAATGAAAAGGAATGGGAACTCAGGTGCATTATATTCATTCTATGTATATACCAGTATAGTGGCAAGGCACCACGGCCGTGGTATGAAGCCCCAGGAGCACAAGGATACGTGTATTTGAAATAGTCGTCACAGTACAACTGGTTAGGACTCATCTCTTTGTTGTAGCAAAGACCCCAAGCCAATGGTCCTCCTGTAGCTACCCCATATCCACCTGCAAATGAAACACAAGGTCATCCACCTGTTCTTCATATGTAACACAGTAAATCAGCAATGCCGCCAAGGCACCAATGCCTATTCGGAACCAAATCCACTTTGTATAATTTCCAGTTTCATGTAAGTTAATTAGATCTACTATAAAGTATAAACCAAGATCCATGATGATGCCTCATAGAAAATAAATTTCTAAACTTCCAAGCTAATCAACCTAAAATAACCAAGATAAACTTGGCACTCACACCAAGTTTTGCCACCTAAAATTAATTGAAATGAAAGAAATAACAAAAACAAAAAATTGCACCAACTTTACAAAAACTTTTATCCTGAGGTTCTGTTCTGTCAATTCTGATCGGGCTAATCAAGCTCAAACTAAGCTATAAAATCATCTTTTCAATCTCCTCATCTACATTTTGGTGCTCTAAACAAAAATTCTTCCATAACTTAAATCAAAACCCGACTATGAATAAAGTACCCGAAAAAAAGGAAGCCCAAAGTTAAAGGAAGTCCCATGTACCAAATGGTTCTATGTTTTAACTTACATGAAGTTTTGCTGCCAACATGACCAAGGAAAGCTGCAACTTCTTTCATCCCCTGAAGCTTGCCTCCAGTGGTACCAAAGCCATGTGGCTGGTACTCTGCCGCAGCAGTAATGAAAGAATGGTAGTCCCAAAAATCGACTGCATGCGCCACAGGCGAGTTGCGCTTAGAGAAAAGGTCCTCAAATTGGTAAGACTGAAAGTAGTCTGAAATGGTATGGTTACAACAATAAGCAGACCATCCCTTACACTCCCAACCCTTGTCACACAGCTTCTTGCCCTTTACAATCTTCACCAATGGCTTCACAGACGATGTCAATGACTCATCTTCACCGTTCGCATTTTGCATTACGAGGATGATTGAGAAAAGCAGAAGAATCCACTTGGCCTGCATTTTGGTAAGGATGGGAATTACAGAGAGGGATGAGTTTGTGTTGTGGGATGAAGAGAAGGTGGAGGGGGGTTTAAATTGATGTTTTGGGGAGTGAAAGGGAATGAAAATGAAAGTGTAACAAATGAGGGTGGGGGAGTCTGTCACTGAAACACATCACCAGCTGCTTCTTGCTTCAAATTTTTTCCTTCTTTGAGTGCAAGTGAAGCAAAATTCGATTACTATTGATGAAAGAATTGCCTGGTTGGTCAAGATGGGTTTTGCCTTGCTCTTCTGTTCTATTTTGAAAGGGTTTTTGTTTATTTTCTTCTGATAAGGCTTCTGCTATACTAGATTTTCAAGTAATAGTTAGGTTGATCATCATCAGATTAGGTTTAATTAAGGATGTAACGCTTGATTAAACTAGGCCCAACATGTGCATGCATGTATGATCCAAAAAGATACAAAAGTGAAACCTTTCTTTTCGGCCGGCAATGTCCATAATGTTTGTGGCATATGCATTCGGCACTTAAATCTTTCGATCACCAAGTGATTGTGATTGTTGGGACTGAGGTCATAAGTATACCTTGAAATTATGCCCCCCTCATTCCCAGGGCCGGCCCTGAGGGATTTGAGGCCCGGTGCGAAGAAAAAAAATGGGCCCTTACACAAAAAAAAAAAAAAATTTTGGGGTTTGATTTTCTTGGAAGTTGGAACAGAGATTGTGAATTGAAGGCTGTAGAAAAAAAAAGGGGAGAAGAAGACTGATCGGCAGGGATCAGTTACTTCATTAATTATATTAATTTTATTATCAATAAACAAACAAACAGAAAAAAAAAAAATTGAAATTTTGGGCCCTGGGCCCAGTGCCGTAGCACTGGCTGCCCTCCCTCAGGGCCGGCTCTGCTCATTCCCCGTAATCGGGAAATAAATAGAATCAGGTTATCAGGTAGAACATGAGCTTTGGCCCTTAAACTATTCATACAATTTGGTAACAAACATGATATATTAAGCTAATGTTAAAAGGACTCTACTATGGGACATATTATGACCTAGGATTTGAGACCATAATCTTAAATGACATGCATAGTAATTAAGTCACATGATTTATTTAAAATATAATGTAGTATCATTAATAAATAAAAAGACAATCATATCATTTCTAATTTAATGATTCTAAATTAGTTTGTCTTTCTTTTATTAAAAAAGAATATTTTTACTATTTTTTCAGTTTTTTATTTTCACAATTCTTATTATATAGATTTAAACACAAATGTAAATTGTTAGGTCTCTCTATGAACCTACTAACCAAACTAACCACATAAGCTAAGTCTGGTCTTGTAACAGATAAATACATAAGGCTACCTATCATCTACTTGTAAGTTGTGGCATCAAATGCATTGCCCTTCTCATCTTTCAGAAGCTTGAAACGTGGTACCACTGGATTGTTAACTGAATTATGATGCTCCATCCTAAACCTTTCAAGTATCTCATTAGCATACCTCTTTTGATTGATAAATATCCCTTCACTGCTTTGTTCAACTTCCACACCAAGGAAAAACTTCATTCTTCCTAGGTCAGTCATGTCGAATTATCGTTTCATGGACTCCTTCAATTTTATGAACATTTCCTCATTATTACCTGTAAATATGAGATCATCTATGTATACACTTACAACAAGTACTTTGCCTTATTCTTCTGTCGATAAATAAAGTATGCTCATATGGACACCTTTCAAACCCTTCCTTCATGAAATATGATTCAAGTTTGTTGTACCAAGCTCGAGGAGCTTGCTTGAGACCATATAAAGTCTTTCTGAGTTTATAAACTTTACCTTTTTCACCTTTTACTTCAAAACCTCATGGTTGCTCAATGAACACATCTTCATTCAGGCCACCATGAAGGAATGCACTTTTAACATCAAGTTAATAGACATTTCAAGTTAATAGACATTTCACCCTTTGCAAGCTGCAAAAGCTAAAACCATCCGAATAGTATCCCATTGTGCAACTGGTGTAAACACCTCAGTGTAGTCAATCACATCTTGTTGTGCATATTCCTTTGCTACAAGTGATGCCTTGTGTTTCTCAATTTTCCCTTTCTCATTTATCTTGGTCTTGAAAATCCATTTTACACCAATTTGTTTTGCTCCAATTGGCAAGTCAGTTAGTTCCCATGTTTCATTCTTCTTTATAGCCCTTATCTCTAGTTCCATTGCTTTTCTCCATTTTGCACATTTGACACCTTCTTCAAACGTCACTAGGTCATCTAAGACAGTAAACATCACTAAGCCACTAATTTCTTCATCTGAAAAACCTTCACCACTAACATAGTCATGTGTCTAGTATGATGCTAGAATTTCTCTTCTTTACCTCTCTTGAACCACACTAGGAACACTAGACTCAGCTATCTCATTTACAGAACCACATGTCTCAACTTCATGTTGACCTCTTCTTCGTCACCACTGCTTCCTTCATTATTGGATTGCCCTTCATTATCTCCTCATTCAAGTACTATATTGTCAGTTTCTTCTCCAGACTTACTCCAGTCCGAACTTTTTTTTTTCTTCAAACACAACATCTCTGCTTATAACCATCTTCTTTGTCTCTGGATCATACAGCTTATAGGCCTTTGATTCTTCACTTATGCCTAAGAAAACACACTGATGACTTTTATCATCAAGCTTCTGTCTCTTTTTATCATGTACATGTATATGACCAATGCAACCAAATATTCTAAGATGACTAATTGAAGGCTTGACTCCACTCCAAGTTTTCTCATGTGTCTTGTCTTTTACAGCCAAGGTTGGACAATGATTCAGTAAATGCACAGCCCACAGCTTCTGGCCAAAACTCTTTAGGAACAGATTTTTCTGCCAACATACTTCTTACCATATTCATAATAGTCTTGTTCCTACGTTAAGTAACTCTTTTTTGCTATGGAGTATAACTTGCAGTAAGTTTCCTAGCAATACCATGCATGCTGCAAAACTCATTAAATTATCCTGAAGTAAATTCACCACCTCGGTCAGTTCTCAGACAACAGAAAGCACTGTCAGACTCCTTCTCAACTACACTTTTGAATTTTTTGAATATCGTAAAGGCTTCTGACTTATAACTCAAGAAATATGTCCATAATTTCCTGCTATAATCATCAATAAAAGTGATCATGTACCTCTTGTGACTGTTTGAATCTGGTGTGATTGGGCCACATATGACTGCATGCACAAGCTGTAATTTCTTTGTTGCTCTCCAAAAACTTTTCTATGGGATGCTTTCACGATGCTTCTTCCCAACCATACACACTGTACACACCTTTGTTGTAGGAACAAGAGCTTGCAGACCTTTCACCATCTTCTTATATACCAAATTCCTTAATCCTTTGAAATGTAGATGTCCCAACCTACTGTGCCACAAATCTGCTTGATCTTCTGATAAGACCTTAAGACACACATGTTCTGATGCTTGTACTTGTGGCTGCGTATATGTTTCAGCAAGAATGAAAAACATCCTATTGGTGGACATTTGTGTGTGCATGATGAGCCCTAGTGTAGGATGATACACTTTGCATTCCCCTTTCTGTATCAATATTTCCAGATTGTGTTCTTGCAGCTGATCAATGCTAAGAAGATTATTCTTAAGTTCAGGTAAGTAATATACTTCAGTTATTACCTGCCTTGAGACATTTACTATTATCCTGATGTTTCCTTCCCCATTACAGCCATCCTAGCATTATTCCCAAGCTTCACAGCATGGCTGAAAGTTTCATCTAAGTACACAAACCATTGCTTATTCCCAGTTATATGGTTGCTTGCTCCTAAATCTATAAACCAAACTCCTTCTCTTCGCGAGCTATGGAAGTCCACATGAGTCATTAGCAACAGCTCATCTTCATTGTCTAGTTTTGTGAAATTTGCCCTATTTTCCCAGCTAGGACACTCAAATTGAAAGTGTCCTAACTTATGGCACATAAAACACTCAATCACTGCCTTGTTGTAGCCTTGTCTTACACGTCCTCTACCTCTGCCTCCAAAATATCCTCGACCTCTTCCTCTACTGCCAGCTCTTTCCTCATGAGTAATCTTCAAAGCTTGCTCTTCTCCATTGCTTTTTGAAACTTTTGCTCATGAACAAGCAATGAGCTCTGTAACTCATCCACAATCAGACTATCAATGTCTTTAGACTCTTCGATTGAACATACAATGTAATTGAATTTCTCAGTTAGAGTACGCAGATTCTTTTCCACAATCTTGACATCCTGCATATTTTCACCAAAATTCCTCATGTCATTGGTCACTAACATTACTTTGGCAAAGTAATCTGTGACAGATTCACCAATCTTCATCTCTAGCACTTCAAAGTCCATGTGAAGGGTTTGAAGTTGTGTACGTTTCACTCTGGAATTCCCTTGGTACTTGACCTTCATGGAGTCTCACAGTTGCTTGGAGGTATCCTTCTGCGTGATAGTTTTCAGAATGAACTTGTAAATGGATTGAAAAAGGTAGTTTTTAACCTTCAAGTCCTTCAGCTTCATCTCATCCAGGATCTTCCTTTGTGCAGCAGTAAGAATTTCTCCAACAGCTGGCTCCACGAACCCTGTCTCCACAAGATTCCAGTTAGACCTATAAATGGACCGAATTTTATCCGGACCCACTCTTGATCCGTGGTTTTTGAACGGGTTTAGATCAAAAATTTGACCCGTTGGTCCGTTAAAGACCCGGATCTGTTAACCCGTTTACTAAACGGATCGGATCCGGATCTTGGTTGATCTGATCCGTTAAGGTCCCGGATCCGTTTACAAATAAGTAAATAATATTTTTATAACTATGATATTATTAATAAATATTAAATAATATGATAATTATCTAGATAATCTAAACATTCATATTTAAATCGTCTCTAAAGTATGATTTGATAAAGTTGAAGGTTGTTAATGCTTATGTTATTTATGCTAAAAACATTGGAGGTCAAATATTTTAATTATATTAGTTTACCGTTAATGAGTATTTTAGAATTGTAATTCAACTTTTGATGTAAATCTTTATTTTCTTATAAAGTTTCATCAATGTTTTATGATAAAACTATGAAATTATTATTAAAATTTGAAATATTTATTAGAGTAAATTTTAGTTTACACTCCTGAACTTTAGGTCTAAAATCAGTTTCATACCTAAACTTTTTTTAATCAGTTTCATACCTAAACTTTAGTTTAAAATCAGTTTCATACCTCATCTTTATTTTTAATCAGTTTCATACCTAAACTTTCAAAATAACATCAATTTTGACCAAATATGACATCATGTTTGGTCAAAAATGCTGATGTGGACCAAATTAAAAATAAAGTTTAGGTATGAAACTGATTTTAGATAAAAGTTTAGGTATGAAACTAATTAAATAAAAAGTTTAGGTATGAGACTGCTTTTAGACATAAAGTTCAAGAGTGTAAACTGAATTTTTTCCTATTTATTAATATAAATGGATCAGATTAACGGGTCGGGTATCCGTTAACCCGTCAGATCCGGATTTGGATCGAGTTATTAAAAATCTGACGGGTAACAGGTTAGATCCGGATCTAAAGTTTTTATTACGGATCCGGATCTAGGTCGATCCAGTCCAGATCATATCCATCGGATCCATTTACAGGTCTAATTCCAGTACTACTTTGATCTTAATAAATTCTCCATGAGCATACTCCAGTGCTTATAGTCTCCATCAAATTTGAAAATTTTTGGTTGCGCAAAATTGCTTGATTCTGCCATGCCTTTCTGTCACATCCCGGTCCTTAAAATGATTTTACGGGCGGTTAAATTTTTGTAACTTTGCCTGTTTACCATTGGTAGTGACCAATTGACAGAGTGTGGAGTAAAAGTTGACTTTTTGTACAGTCGAGAATTTGGAAAAACTTACTTCATGAAAGTTGTAGAGGACGTCGTTAGGAGTTTATGGACACGTAGAACACTCAAATAGAAGTTGTATGAAGGAGTTTTGAGGGTCCGAAGGCTATAAATAGCCTAAAAACCCAGAAAATCGGTAGAAATGCTGCCAAACCTTCCCGGCCTCGCCGCCGATCCAGGCCACCTCAGGTGGTGAGACTGGTCCTAAAACGTCAATCGACGTCTCTATTTCATTTCTAGATAAGTTTCCCGACCTATCTTGCCGTGTTTTTGGTAAAATTCTGAGTTGTTTGCTGAGTGTACAGTAGGAGGTTTTGATTAGATTTCTTCCTCCTCAGGCCACCAATTAGTCAATTCTATATATGGTTAGAATAAGTTTTAGGAATACTATTCACCCCTAAAGTTTGGTGGATTTATTTGGAGTGTGGAGGAAGAATCGAGGATTTGAAGTTTTTAAGTTTAAAATTTGGGAATTTTTGTGTTTGATTTCAATTGACCTAGTTAGAGTTAGAATTGACATTCGAGCTGAACTACAAAGTTGTTCAAAATAATGAGACGAAGCTACTATTAAAATTTGGTAGCGATTGGAGGTGGTCAGAATTTCTGTCGGCGGCCTCCGGCGGTGGTGCTGTCACTTTTTGGGCAGTTTTTCATGTCCATTAAATAGTTTAAAATGAGAGGAGTCCATGGTTTAAATTTGGTAATTTTTTGAGGAGTTTTGGTTAGGTTTTTGAATTTTTCAAGTTTAGTATTATTGGCGGATAATAAAATATTATTCCGGCTATCGATTATTGTCGAATGAGGTTTAAGAAATATTTTAAAGATCCATAAGCTATTGAGAATCTCAGAGATTTTTGTTGATTGAGTTTGAGAGTTTTGGCTAGGGTATTATTATTGCCAATTTTAAATAATTATTCATTTAACGATTAAGATTTAATATTATTTGTTGAACATGAGATGAGGAGGTTCTCGCTTGAGAAGCGATCCAGATTTCTTCAGGCTAAGGCCTAAGTCTGTGAGTGGACCTTTTGATTTTAAGACGTGCATGCTCAAATATTTATGAAAGTTTATAAGTAACATGATTTTATTGATTTAATAAGCCAGTAGGGCTAGGATGGTGGGTTGCTCTTCTTCCGTAAGCTAATGTGTTATGTCGGCTGGCACCTGTTTTATTTTGATTTGATTATGACCATTGTTTTAAGGGCGGTCAGAGAACCGTGTCTTATGCATGAGATGAATATTTTATTTACGGAGATGAGTCATTATTGACTTTTCGTATTTATTTATTTTCTTCACCATGAAGGGTAGTTATATATATTATCATTGCTAGCTAGCCATACGTCTCTCCCCCACTTAAGGAAGTGTAGCCAGGCAATTGTAGCCTTAGTTGGCTTTGACCCCAGCCTAAGAAGCTCATTGTCATGGTGAAATATTTACATTGCTCTTGTTTTATGTCGGTTGGCACCTGTGTTATTTTGATTTGATTATGGCCATTGTTTTGAAGACGGTCGGGGAACTGTGTCTTATGCATGAGTTGCATATTTTATTTATGGGAGAGGAGTCATTATTGACTTTTCGTATTTGTTTGTTTTCTTCACCATGAATGGTCATTATATATATATTATCATTGCTAGCTAGTCATACGACCCTCCCCTTAATGAAGTGTAGCCGGACAATAGTAGCTTTAGTTGGCTCCGACCCTAGCTTAAGAGGCTTATTGTCATGGTGGAATTTCTCTACCATGAAGGGTTGTTCATTACTTGGTAGCCTCTTAAAGGCTCATACCCTAGTCTGGGAGACTCTCCATTATGGCGAAACTTTTTCTCCTATTTTTAATATTGATTTTTAAGCCAATGAGATTTGCAAGTGATGTTTTGATTTTCCAAATGATTATTTGAGATTTTTTCCCAACGAGGCATGCATAAATGATTTTCAAAATAATAAGAGGAAAAACATTATAATCGTCTATTTTCACACCCATTAACTATTATTTTTGTTCACTCACTCTAACGTCAATTTTTTAAATGTTTTCACTTGGGCCCTTTATTTTCAAATGTCCAGTGTTGCAGGGTTGTTGAGAGGTCGTGCGTACAGAAGACGGGACATAGTCAACTAATTCGTTGTCGCTAGTATGTTTATTTAGGTATTAATTTCATGTAGATTTGCTCTGACTACCCTAGTTTAGTTGAATTGATTGGTGAAACGTAGAATTGATTTGAGAAGCAGGATGACTCCAGGAGTTGGGGGTTGATTTAAATTGTTCATGGAAGTGTTTAGTTGGTTTGCAGGTAGGGTTGTCCATTTCAAGAGGGTTTTGGTAAAAAGTTCCCTTTAGGTGAACCCTGCAGGATTTACTTCGAGTAAAAGGAGTTTAACCCGGAGTGGGTCTTGACACTTTCAGTGTTTCACTCGAACTCTATCTTTTTCTTACGTTAGGAGACTGCAGTTCCTAACCTTCGAATTCACCTTATCAGGCCCTTTGAATGGGGCTCTGATACCACTTTGTTAACTCACAGACTGGTATTTTACACAGATGAATTTGAAAGCAAATTGAGTAATTTATTCAATAACAAGCTTGGCTTTATACAACCAATTACAACTGAAACAACTAAGAAAATAGCTAAAGTTATTGCTTGCCTAAAGACAATGACAAACTGTTACAAATCGAGAAACAAATCTGATCAAAAACAACAGATCAGAACTTATTCAACAAAAATCGAAGCTGACCTAATCCAACGACTATTTTTCTTAACGGTCGAAACCGACCAAAAACAAACTTTGAATTATTCTCAACAGCCCTCAGATGTGTAACGCGAGAATAGGCAGACCATCAACTCTGCCCCAAACCCAACTCATGAATCCTTGTGGCTTTCTATAGAAAGCATCTCATTTGTCTGATTATGGTGCTCCCAACAAAACCAAATGTCTGCTTCCCATAAACCAGAGAAATGGAAGGAAATCTTACCAGAGTACCAGACCAAAGCTCGTAAATAGCTCAACATAATCATCAGAGATAAAAGAAAGTTTGAACGACCATTTCTAGGAATCTAGGATGGTGTCCATCCGGACTGTGGCTGGGTTTGGTGCAGCTGGGCTTATAAGCATAAGCTGACTTTTACTTACCATAAAAATAAGTGACTGATAAGCAAAGGATGACTGAAGTGTTTGGTAAACTGACTTTTAGTAGGCACTGTGAGTATTATAAGCTGTGAAAGGTGTTTGGTAAATTAGAAACTAAAAGTGCTTTCAGTGTATAAAATGACCAATTTGGACATGAAACCAAAACTAACTTCTTATACTATAATTTATTTATAATTTGTTTAATGTTTGTCCATATAAATTAATATTTACTACTTATTTTCATAAATCATGATCATCATACAATATATATTGAACAATTTAAAAGATCAACTTGAGACCAATTTTCCACATTAGCAAGAGATAACATCTTTACACATCAAAACATTGCCGATAATACGTTAATAACAAACCATGTCTTAAAAGTAGCATGAAGTAGCAACAAAAAATTGTTCCACAATTCAAACATTTCCAATACCAACACATCAAAATACTTTTTTCATATGCATCAAATAACCAACCTTGACACATATTTATAAATTTATGGTACCACGTGCTCTCATCAAACTTTCAGCAATTTCTTTTCTTATTGCTTCCATTTCTTGTGCACCATGACCATGGATTTGTTCTTGTGCATCATCATCCATCTCCACCTCATCACTTGATATGTCAACCGAATTTTCATCAATGTCAAAATGCCTATCATGATTCGCATGTCTTCATATATGAAGAAGATGAAGGCTGCAGCTAGAAGTATCTTCACAAGTGTGTCATCAAACTGCTCTAGTACAAGCCGCCATATGGGCTTCCCTCTCTTTGGTAAGCTCATTCCAGCCATACCTTTGACGCCGCTTCTCAACCTCAAAAGTGCTCAGACCCTGGTCTAGTTTTACGTGATGCTGTTTCAGACAATGATCAACTGACCATGTCCATGCAGGGAATGGCTTTTCATCCATTAATACTTAATTTCTGAGTTCAAATTGCACAGTTTGCACCCAAAATGAAAACTCAGTTAAAGTTCTCTTAAGACCATGTCAAGTTCCTGCAGCAAAATTCAAAAACATGTAAGCAAATTTATCACAGCATGAACCATAAAAATAAATATAAAACCTGGAGTTCCAATTTCAGCCACAACAAAATAAATAATTAAAATATATATGTTCTTAAACTCATCTCAGATACCTACAAAATTATCCAAAATCATGTAAAACTTCACTAATTCTTCATCTCAGATACCTATATAAGCCAAAAAGGAATAACAATGTCTACTTTCCACTAATTCTTCAACTCAATCAACCAGAAGAAGTAGTTTCATATCATAAGAGACAGAGAGAGAGGCAAACAAATCAAGCAGATAAATTGAACTAAACAATGAGCCACACACAGTCTCCAATCAAATTAACCAGACAGAAACTCAACCTCAACAAAATGACACATCTTCAAACTGAAATAAAGAACTACCATACAAAACAAGGCATTTCAATTCCACAACACCATTACAACACATGTCAATTATTATCAACACCCAGAACACAAACCACTAAAAACTCACCAAACCAAACTGCAAAACTCTTGAAAACATATCTCAAGTCAAAAGCCACTGACCCTTTGAACTCTGAAGTCGAACCAAGAACATGGAGAGGAAATGAGGAGACAGCAAAGATGGCTTGGAAACAAAGCAATGCAAAGTCCAAAGTAAACCCAAAAGACTTGTCAAAGAAACAACAAGGAACTTATGGGTCTGATGAGTGGTCTGGTCTGCAACAGTTGCTTTCTTTAATGGAAGAATTTTTGGATCTTTGCTTTTCAAATGCTTCTGTCACTCAAAGCTTCAGTCTTTTTGAAATTGAGGAGAGATGGGTGCGGTTAAGAATATGACATCGTGGGTAAAATACGATGGGTGCGGTCAGTACTACCCAGATACTAATAGTCATGCATTGCCAACTATTGTAATCATTCCAAAGAGTTGCCTAGTAGTTTATACTACCCAGTTGGATTGACAGTTCAACCAAATAGATACATGTATGAAGCAATAAACAGAGTTTTACATTTAGGAAAGTCTTGGCTTCAACTCCTGGAAACTATTGACATAGCCTGCGATCGACCAACTCCTGGAAACTATTGACATAGCCTGCGATCGACCATAGGACATATTTTACAAGATTATATGACAGTTTCTTGCTTTCCCTAATCAGAAAATCAAACCCAGAAAATCATGAAAACAACATATCTCCAGACGAACATGGATTCATCAAACCCAGAAAATCAGCACAACATATCTTACAGAAAAACAAGAGGGAGGGAGGAACGAGATTGCCTACCTTGAAAACCCTAGATGGAGGCAGAGAGACGAACGCAGAACGCAGAGAGACGAACGCAGCAATGGAGGCGCAGAGAAGTCGACCAGATATTTATACCTGGTTCGAGTATGTAATTTGAGATGATTGTTAAGGGTACCCAATGTAATTAAAAAAGTTTCATTAAAGTCTTCCGAAAAAAAAACACGGAAGCTTATAAGGAGAAGTAGCAAATTGCAGCTTCTCCTTTTTCCCTCTACTTTTTTAAGAAGGAGCTTATTTTTGCACTTACCAAACACCAAAATCTTTGGTGCTTATAAGCAAAGGAGCTTATAAGCTCTCCCAAACCCACCCTGTATATTGTTGAGGTTGTTTTTAATAAAGAATGGGGAATGTAAAATTGTCCAATTTATCAAAATCCGAAACAACCATTGAACCCGACCCAACCCAGCCCAATCTCTCAAGTCGGTATAAGGGTACTTTAGACATTACGTACCGGTAGCTAGGGTTACGCTCAACTATAAAGCATCGCCAAAAGAGAAGAAGAAGCTCTCGCAGACATGGCCAAGTCAAAGAATCACACAGCTCACAACCAGTCCCGCAAGGCCCACAGGAACGGCATCAAGAAGCCCCAGAGGCACCGCCACACTTCCACCAAGGGGGTAAGCTTCTCCTTCTTCTCTTGCTCGTTTTCACTTACGTTTCCATTTTTGTTGTTGGATTAATTCATTGGGTTTCAGATGGATCCCAAGTTTCTGAGGAACCAGAGGTACGCCAGGAAGCACAACAACGCTCTCAAGACCGAAGAGTCGGCCGAGGAGTAGAGCTAAGTAATGATGGAGCTCTTCACTTTGTTTTTATGTTTTCGGAAAAAGGTTTGGTAGTTTAATATTACTGTACTGGGATTTATGGATTTTAATGCTCGTTATGCTTTAAAGATGTTGAAGCTTTTTGTTAATTCTTCTGATGGTTTGTGTTTTTATTGATTGCAATTGAGTTATCTTGAATCCTGCTAGCAGATGCTTATGTGAATGTCGTGGTTATTTCTGTTTCATTGTCTAATCCTTGGATAGGAATGTGACTGGCCTTCATTGCTTACTGTTCAGCTAGGTTATACGATGCTATTTGAGTTTAGTTATTGTGAGTTTGGGGTTTTTGGTATGGTCGATTATCCGTTCCGTTAGTATGGGAAGTTGTTATGCCGTCTAGGTTATATATTCCTCTTGGTGAGCCAAGTGAATTCGTTGTAGGATAGTTTGAACCCCCATTTGATTACATTTTGGACTGTAGAGGTGGTGTTAGATGTCTGAGTTGTAGGAAAGATGGATGCACTTCATTGAAAATTTTGTTTTTAAGTTTAGTGTTAAGAATTGATGTGGTAACGGAAAATTTTACATTATTGTTTCAATGCCTCATTCTTGTAGACAAGAGGTCTTTACCTGAGCTGCTTTTGAGATTTTAAGTTGAGTTCACGCAAATTTGCATAGGTGCTTGGTGCAGTTTTTGAACTGCCCTTTTTCGATGCCCACCTATCAGATTTTTCTTATTGTGATAGGATTAATGCTTTCATCCTTTGGAGTTCATATTAAGAGGGATACAATGTTATCTTTCGAGTATATTACTTGTAAGCCTAGTAGCTTAAATTAGATGCCCTAGTATCTACTGTCCGGATTGTTTGGTTATTCTCCACCCAACTATGCTGTCTGTGATGTCTGGTGTGGTACCCTATGAAATCCATAGTTTGACATTGCTCCATGGTTTTGGATTTTGGCCACAGCTAAAAAGCCTGTGTAGCTTATAGCGTGACTTGCAAGATTCATTGTGCTGGTGACGTTAATTTCCCAGCTATAATTCGATTAATTTCAGAGGGCTTCATGTTGTCAGAAGAGAGAACAAAACGTTTTCAGAAACCAGTTAAAACGGTGCTATCATAGAATTATCATTGTCGTCTAAACTACAGAATCAAAGCTTTCCATATGAAAACAGTTATGAGTACAAAATTAAGAATCCAATTGGTCTTATGTTCCTTCGAGTCACCTCTTTTCTCTGGGTGTTGATCTCTTCTGTCCTCTGATGTAATTTCACTGGTTGACATTCCCTATTACAAGCAAATATCTTCAAAATTTAACCGAGTATAGAGAACCTTAGACTGCGACTGCTTGAGGGCTAGAAACATGCTCTTTAACCTGCCCCAAGAATTAAAAGATACGTGGGTAAACACATACCGGGAAAAGAACCGGTGCAGATATGGAGCATGGAGTAAGAAGTGAATGTCAGCAACTCACCTTTGCTGACTTGTAAAGTTCATCAAGCACTTCAGACAAGGTAGGATGTGCATGGACAGCAAGTTTGAGATCCTGCAAAATAAAAAAGACGGCAAGTAAAATTTATAAATTAGCTTCAGGAACATTATTCCAGAAAATTTCTATAAATGAAGTGAATAAACACAGTAGCTTGAGGAAAGTTGATTTACTTGAATGCGGGTTCCCAATGCTATTGCATTGGATGCCTCGTGAATGAGGTCTGCAGCATGCAATCCAAAGATGTGAACACCAAGGATCTCCCCGTTATCTGGTCTGTATATCAACTGCACAAATAAAGCAATACCAAGATTGTCAATTTTCCAATATAGATTACACACTAGACAGAATCACCTTTGCAAGTCCCTCTCCTTCGTTTTCTGCAAGGGCCTTTGTGTTGGCCTTGAAACTTGTCTTGGCAACACTAACTTCAAATCCCTCCTTCGCAGCCAACTCCCTTGCTTGGGGCTGCAATTGTTATGTTCAGTTAACACTATCTATAGAAGCATACTTCTCATTTGACAACTAATTCTCGAGACGTAAAATGGAGAGTAAACCCAGGTGCCATATCATAAACTCACAACAAACATAAACTTTTGATAGATGTTTTACAATGCATATGGCAATACAGAAAGAAGTACTTACCTCTGTTAATCCAACCATACTGATTTCAGGATGAGTGAAGCAAGCTGCCGGGATGCTCAAATGGTTGAGCACGTGATCCCTTCCTGTGACTTGTTCAACCACTGAAGGAAGATATAAGAAGAGCATCAATTTCAGTTTGAGAGAGAGATTCAACAGTGAACCGCAGGAAAAACACAGTTGGCTACACTATACCCACCTGAAATGCCTTGTGCACTTGCTGCATGAGCAAGCATCATCTTGCCATTGGCATCACCAATGCAAAACAGGTGAGGAACCTGATAAGCAAAATACAAATTAGAAACGACAATAGGAAACCCAAAACATTAGAAAAAAAAATTAAAAAGGAAACCCACAACCTACCAATTTGCCATTTGCATCTATTACCCTCATGCGCTCATCAACAGGGATAAAACCACGTTGTGTTGCTACATCAATCTGCAGAACAGCAATTTTAAAGAAATTGCTACAGTTTTTCTGAAAAAAAAAAAAAAAAAAAACTTAAAACCACAAAAGTAGCAAGTGAAGATGCCATACATTCTCCAATCCAAGACCGTGAGTGAACGGGGCTCTTCCGGTGGCAATTAATGCTGCATCTACCTGTGAGAGAGATAAAGTCACGGCCCATAATAATTGTCCTACAGTTACAAATAATATAGTATGCCTACAAATGTGAATATCATGACAACAGGATCAAATAGCAAAACACTCAGGTTTCAATTTGGACGTCTAAACATAAACCATTCTTTAAAACTAGGTTACGAGCAGACTAGTACAGATGGCAATACATTCATGATGAAGGTATATATCACATCAGTTTATACATGTTACCTCTAGAGTATCTCTTGGTTCCTTAGTCTTTGCATCAATTAGTTCAATGATGACTGGTTTCCCATCCTTTGCTGGGGTGATCTATAACATAACAAAGAAGACATGAAAATTTGATACAACAACCGAGAAGTAAATATAGAAGAATAAGAAAACAACCGGTTACCTTGCTTGCAAATACTCCAGTTTGATAGTCAATCCTTCGTGGATTAATTAGAACCCTTTGGGCTAACTTCCCAATCTCGGGATCAAAACCAGGCATCAGCTGATCCAAAGCTTCAATAAAAGTAACCTGCAGAATAGCAGTAAGTTAGCCAATTAGAATGCCTTGTGAGATAATAACTATCAAATCATACAAAACCATATCTATAAAATTGAAACAAATAAAATTCAACTGGAAGACTCAAAGAGAAGTGACAGATTGACCCGGTCAAGGTCTGAATTTGCTGTAAGGCCAACATCAACAGTAACCCTTTCTCTCAACTGGATAGTGTGCCTTTCCTTGGAGAGCAGTGATAAAAATATAGATGACCGAAATTAAAATGCAGTACATTTATCGAAGTCTTATTGTAATAAGGCTCTAAATCACCATTAACAACAACTTGTTTCCATCAAATGGAAGATGTTCTCTTTTGCACAGACTAAGTAAAACCTCACAATATGAAAATGAAAAATAAGTCAGAAAAAAAAACTACCTCACTTCCAAGTGCTGTATACACATCACTGAACTCAAGACCAATGTAACCACTTCCAACGATAGCAATCCAATCAGGAACAGACTCCAATTTGAGTGCATGGTCGCTCGTAATCACAGTTTTCCCTGCATGTGCGTTAGACAGTCACTATGTATCAGTTAAACATAGTACCCAAAGGGTTACAACTCACAAGTCAATCAATATACATGCCTTCTAAAAGGAAACAGGCTTTGATCAATTATCGTATGACTTGAAAGGGGGAAGATGTATATTTTTACCATCGACTTCAATTCCCTTAGGAACGAAAGGAACAGAACCAGTAGCAATGATTATATTTTTTGCAGTAACAACTTTGTCAGATGCTCCAACTTTGGCCTTTTGGGGGCCCTGAAGATTAAACTAAATGTTAGAATAACGATCAGTAATCCAGCTTTTACAATGTTCTGACATAACCATGTTCTGACGTTCTCAGCATGGGATAAAAACTAGATTATTTATTGGTCAACAGCAGACCACAACTTTTGTTCATGTTGCCACAAAAATCATACATATGGCTTACCAGGATTGTACCGAAACCTGTTAGTATATCCACTCCAAGCGACTTCATTGAGTTGGTCAAACTAGACCGGATTTTTGATGCAAGATTATTTGCATGATCTGCCACTCCCTGTCTGTCATAACCAGCTGCTGAAACCTGTTGCACGGAAAAACAAATGGTAAGACATAAAGGCCGTCACAAGTCACAACTAACAATACATTAACACATGCATTTCGTGTTTTACCTGCAAACCCAAAGCCTTGAGGTGATGTTCATTTTGGAGCTCTCGCATTCGACCACTCACTGCAAGAAGAGCTTTAGATGGAACACATCCTCTGTTAACACATGTTCCACCCACCACATCTCCCTCTACGATGGCGGTTTTCAGACCCTGCAATTGTTCATTGAAATCATATTTAGCAAAAAAAGGATCATCAGGATACTAACTGGCACTAACCAAAGTAAGAGCAGGCAGATCATAGATCCATAATTCCTACAGTATGATGTTATTCTAAGTGTGCAGTCAACCAATAACCATGATTCCTACATGTACTATCTGTAACGATTTTGAGCATGTAATAGACACTGTATGTATAGATTGTACAGTTTCTGACTACAAAGGATTGGTAGCTAATATGTACATGCACATTGAGAGTGCATTTGATAGAACAGACACCTCACAGTAGCAGCAGAAGCCTGAAATAAACTAATAACTCCTAGCTTATACGATCATGTTTAAGCTAACAAAGGCAACCAATCGATAATAACTGAGCTAAATCCCAAGCGCGCGTAGCCACATTTTCTCATCAAAATCCAAACAAGTGTCAGTGTGAGAATCCGTACCTTCTCTACGGCGTGAAGAGCAGCGCCGTGACCGCCGACGCCGGCACCGATGATGAGCAAGTCATAATCAAACGACTTGGGAGCGCTTCCATTGTCAGACAAAGCCGCCGCCGCGAGCCGGACGCGCTGCGAGTCTGACCGGCTGATCGAGGAGAATCCGAAAACCTCTCGGCGGAGACCGCAGAAGCGGAGGTTGATCGGCCTGGAGGGAGCGAGAGGCAGCGTGGACTGGACGGCGTGGTTTGATCTGGGAAGCGTGGGGGAGAGAGTAGGGAGAGAAAGCGAGGCCTGCATTTTGTGAGAGAGAGGGATCTGAGAAATGAGAGGGGGTTTATGAGGGAGAGGAGAGCCTCGAAGAGTCCGTTGGGAGTGAGGAGCAGGGAAACGGGGGACGGAGATTTCAAAGTGCGCCTCCGTTTTCTTTCTAATTTTCTTCACTGACCTTAACGGCTCAACGACTGACAGTGGACGCGTACCTGACACACCAGCCTCCAGGTATAGATTTCCACAGGAATTTACAGATCGCGAACCAAACGAGCCATGTTGGTAGCAGGAATCGAATTCAGATGGGGTCTCCACCACAAGCTCGTCCTTACCAACTGATCTAAGAGACATGAAAATGTTTTGATCGAAATGAAAAGGTATCGTGGAGACGGAGACGACCAAGCAACGCAACACCACCCATACGACGGCGTTGACAATCATCGGTCATCCGTAGGACAACATTTTCATGTGTATAGTTACGAAGCACACTTTAGTAATAAGAACAGATTTCTACAACTGATCTACTAGGAAATCGATGTTAATAGTGAGGATACTAAAATCTCATTGGAAGCCCCTAATTTTGTACAATTAACAAAATAATCATTTGTTAGTATGATTATATTGGCATCCATATACAAAAATACATGGAATGCAAGCAAGTTCTAATTTGATTAGTGTTTATATATGGTTACATATGTTATTGATCTGTTAAGTGATTATATGATTTGGATAAGTTAATTAGATTGGTAGAATATTTTTCATGGGGTAATAGAGTCTCAAGTTGATTTGGATAGGAGATATGATTGTGGGATTAAATAAAGGAAAAAATATCTATTTTGAATAGATTTAATATGCTAGTTGTGCATTGGCCGATTGAAGAAATAAATCCTATTATGTTTAAAATATTTTTTATTCTTTAATATATAATATATTATGATTTTATCATGTGATTTGATACTATTAGATTTTTTTGGACATCCATTAGAGTTATTGACGTAAGAGTATTGATATATAAAGAAGACTTAAGGGCTACATGGAGGAGTAAATTTTGCATGTATTCTTTAGACACTATCTCTGCATGCATAGCGTTTGAGAGATAATTAATTTCGTTGCTACACTTTGTAAGGTCACAAGTTCAACTGTTCCGTGTTGAGTTGAACTTGTTGTTTATGTGATTGAATGATCAAAGACGCTGTCAGTTCCTTGAAGATTGAATAAGATTACTTTAAGAAGAAGACCATCTGCCTAGAGATAGAAATTTGTAATCGAGTATGGTTTACAAGAGTTGTAGCACTCCATTCAAATTCATATAGTTGAGATCGTTCTTTTGAGCTTATGGTATGTTGTGTTTTTTCCTCAGATTTGAGGTTTTTACACATCATCAAAATTCTGGCGTTTGTGTTTTATTTTTTATGTCTGTTCCTCGAGGATTGAAAACTCATTTCAATCTCCGCTGCACATTCCAGTACTTAAACCATTTCCAAAGTTTCTTGGTCTAACTTGATCACAACCTCCAAAACGTTATGCATTACGTAAATTCCAATCCAGACATATTCCATACAGAACATGACTCATCATAGCCTCATAAACATTACTTGTCATATGATAGCCATGTCTGGACAGTCCATAGCCGCGTGATAAGCCATCGCACTACACATAGTGCCGAATGATAGAGAATCATCTTAATCTGATGAGTATGGGATTACGATTTGTTTAGCCCGAGCTGCTAGAAAGCCTTCCAAATTCTTTCTAAACCATTTCTCTATAGGGACATTATTCAAATCTTTGCTGGTCAAATACATACTGGCTAGTGCTAGGGGTTCGTATGTTGTAATAGGGATGTAATGCTTTGACTCTGGGCCCTGATCCATTGCTGAGGATGGCGGATCCATGCCCGTTGTTGAGGATGACTTTAACATCCTGGATGGGTTCTTGTCTATTGGTAAGGATGGAGGGCTCTGCCTTCTGTTAGGGTTAAGGTTCGATTCGAATGTCTCCAGTAGTGGAGATTTGGGATTCGGGGTCGTCATGGCTGGCTTCGAAGAGGGTTTGACATCTCCTTCAGTTTTGGTTGTTGTTTCGATATAATGACTTGTTATATGTGTGACATCCAAACTCGAGTTAATGACTAATCTCGAGTTAAGGTATGAGTTGCACTCTAATTATTGATATATTAATATCTATAATTAAAAGGAGGCAAATATTGTAATATGACGTAAGAAAACCAAAAACCTTAGAACCTACCCTAATTGGGACAACACCGACATCACCACATCGACCAGCTACCCAACCACCATCGCCAAACCCCAACCCCATATTTGAAGCCTCGGTATTGTTACCCTGAGTCGAAATAACAAAGGGATTTCAACCCAGAACACTATCAAAAATCACTATCGCCACTGTCATCTAGATCAGCCAACCTACCGTCAACATAGACGTCTTCGATAGAAACCTGACGATACATACCAAAAGAGGGAGGTGACCACCATGTGCTTGATTTTGTTGCGAGCAAATCAATCTACCACTGCCGATCTCATTTGAATAGCCAAGCAGATTTGGAGAACCAAACCCACTGGCCAAAATTGCAAGGAGGTGGCCAAGGATAAACCCTAGCAGAGCGCTCTCCATCTAAGAATTTACTATCCTTAATAAAAATATTTATAAAAAGTAATAAATGCTTATTAGCGCTAGTTATGACCCCCAATAATAAATTTATAACTCTAACAAAACTTTATTACCCCTAATAGAATTTTATTACCCTACGAATTTGTTTATGTTCGGTGATGATGGCACAAAGCAGGAGGAGATCTGACACATCACCGATGGAAAATCTCCAATACACAACTTAGTGATGGTCGTCGAAGAGAGAGAGAGAGAGAGGACAGACTCAATGTCGTCTCAGACGGAGGAGATCTGGTGCAGTCGATGGCGTTGCAGTCAACAACGAGGATCAAAGAAGATGAACGACAGAGCTTTATGGAGAGAGAGAGAGAGTTTTCATATCGGGATTGATGAGAGAGGTGAGTTATTTTGTTGATAATTTTATGAAGATATTGGCTTTTTCATACGATTTGTGTAAATGGGCACAGAAAAAAATTCATTAGGATAAGCAATAAGCCCTTAGAATTAGTACTAAATGAGCATTTAGTATAAATTAAAATGAAAAATTGTAAGAACATTACATGAAGAATGAGCCATTCTTAAGATTCATACATTAAGTTTTTGAAATACCAAAATGGTATATGACTTTTATATTTCGATACCTTTTTGGTACACAAGGTGATTAACACCGTTAATGCCATGCAATGTGGGTTTTCCTACATATTTTTAACAATAGCAGTTCTAGCCTTCTAGATAGACAAGACTCTCTCTCTCTCTCTCTCTCGACAATAGCAGATCCACGCAAATACTCTTATTTTGGATTATGTTTTTGACTCGTTCGTATGTGTTCTTGGGTTGATTGTGATGTAATTGATGGGATGACATATTGGTCGAGATTCAATTGCTAGGTTCGATTTATGGCTATGGTTAACTATTTAGGTGTTCCACTGATGAGTTTCTTCCCTGATTAGAATGATGATTGGATGATGAAGTGATCTGCGATTTTTCGTTAACTATTTGATATTAAATAAATGGTGAGTGACATAGAAATGAGGGAACAAAAAACTTAAGAGGAAAAATGGAGGACACTGAGGTCCGATTGGTGTATTCTATGTCGACGAGCTCTTTGGTTTCTTTCTACCTCGTAAGCCTGGCAACACTGAAATATCCTTTACAAGCTCATATTTTTATTGTTATTCTAATAATTTATAAAAGCTGAAGTTGCTGCAACTATTAAGCTTTTAATACATGGATCTCTCTTCAAGCTAAGAGAATTGATTACGAATGTGGTTTGCATGTGGAGACTGGAGATATTTTCTATTAGAGTGAGAGACAAGAAAGAGTAGTGACTAGTGAGGGAGAAAGACTGAAATAGAGAGAATATATGAGAATGATGACATTTTTATTTATTTATTTATTCTCAAATATTGTAGTGACGGTTTGACAGAAAATAGACAAACTAACGGCACATGTAATGGCATGTACAAAAACTGAGTTGAAATTTAAAAAGTCATGTACCATTTTGATATTTTAGAAACTTTATGTATGACTCTTAGGAGTGAGTCATTTTTCATGCACTGTTCTTGAAATTTTTGCAAATTAAAACTAGTAAATTAAACTAGGATGTTACAATATGTTTTCTTCTATATACCTAAAAATGTATCTTTTAATTCCCTATAACAAAATGATGATTCAATGATCTATTTGTTATCTCTTTTTATTTTATAGTTTATATAACAAAATTACCATTTCCACAGCGACTCTTTATATAAGCTATGTAGACTTCTAACCCTCATTGTTCTTCGAGGGGCAAAAAAAATTGTATTCACTCCTACCCTTTGGTAATGCATGGTCATATTAAAAGTTTCAACTTGTTATTTGTTGAGTTTGTTTTTCCTCCTTATACATATCAACTCAATCTATACTCTCGGTAGTCATTACTCTGTTCAATTTGTTGGGGAAGTGTTGGCATGTAGTTAGAGTCTTGGAGACACACATCTCTTACATTTTGATTTCCGTTATGAATATGCTTTCGATTACTACCATATTCTTTACTTGTTCAGTTTTTCTCTATCCAAATTTTCAAATGATTCAATCAATAATTCTTGTTTTCGCACAATTGAACTGATTCGATGCGTATTCTGCTTCGAATTGGAGGAATTTGGAGACATTGCATGTGAAGATGCAGGGTGTTATTGAATTATGAACTGTTAATTGATTACTGTGCGAAAGTGCGAAAATGGGTGTTGAGATTGGTACCTGCTGTGTGACTGCGTTAGTCGATGAGCAGGAGGTTGTTGTTTCGAACTTGGAAGATTGCAGAGTTGTTCTCTCTAGAGGTGGAGTGGCGGAAGCTCTTACAACGGGTCATACTGCGGGTCTACGGCACAGGAGAGCGAGCGCCAAAGAATATAGGATAAGGTATTTGACATCGGATTGTCTAAATTGCAGTGTTGGTGGATAATTTAGGAATGTCTTAGTCTTATATGATGGCAAATGTTGATATTGTACTTAGGGAGAATATGTGGGGTTCCATAGATGAGCATGGAGGGTCCATCCGAGATGCTCATTTTGCTTGCTGATACAACCAAATGATGGAATCATTCAATCACTTTGTCAATATATAATTATATATAGACATATTGTTTGTGTTAGTATGTTAGTGTTGGGATGGCTCACTGCTTCTCTCACCATATCAACACTTCACTTGTCCAGTTCTTTATTGATATAGTTGTGTAAGTGTGTTTGTGTTACTAATATGCTATTTTGAAGTTGTTGTGCAATGATTACAATGACTAACGAGCATCTATGAGTTAAGCTTGAATTAACAATCATGTTTGTTTGTAACATTACTGGTTAGGTTGCTCACTTTTGGAGAGAGATGATGCCAAAATTTTGATATTTATTCATATTTTAATAATTTTAAATATTATATTTATTAATTAAATATAAAAAAGTAAATCGTCTAATTCTCGTCTAGACTATTAAGACGCTAGGCTATGGATCGCCGCCCGCCTAGCGCCTAACGCCTTTTAGACAATTGCCCATAGATATGACTTTTATTATAAGTTTATGTATATTATGCAGCGCTACATGACACATACTAATAGAAATAACTTGGGTACCATATAAATTTGTCTTAAAAACAGACTTCATGTTGCAACATTACTCATGATCTGGGTTTTGTACTCTGCCAATCCTCCTACGCATTTTTTCTTGGATGATCTTGCAGTTATTGCTCGTGCTCATAGAAGTGGAGCTTGTTTTAGTGTTTAACGTCAACTGAATCCTAAATTTCTTTGGACTAAAATATCGACAATCATAAAAATTTCAGTGGTTCGAAAAATGGACATTTTGATAGATATATCGAGAAATTATTGAATATCGATAAGAATTTTCTAAAATTTATATAAAAATTATATATTTGACTAAAAATAAATTAAATATAAAATATCAAAAAAATATGAAAAATTAATATCGATACTTATAAAAAATAAAAATTTCAAAAAAATATTAAAAATATTTTAAACCTTTTAAATTTCATCGCGGATAGAAATAGAAACGTGACCAAAAGGAGAAAGAGATATAATTTAAAAGAAAAAATTGTTTCCATAAAAAGCAAACTCCAAGGTTCACTCATTTTCTGATCGCAAGCCCCTCTGTTAGACCATCTCCAACAGCTTCCTCAAATTCTTGGTTTTCTCAAATTTGGGGAAGATTTTGGGTGTTTTTCCCCAACAGATTCTCTATAATTTTCTCCAAAATGGGGAATGTGAGGAGAGAGAAAACCAAATTCCCTATATTTGCAGCAAACTCTAAAATTTGAAGGAAGGATTTGGGGAATGAACATAAAATCTCCAAAATAGAGAATCTGTTGGAGTTGGAGAAGAAAAATTGCTTGAAGCATTGCCTTTTGCTTCCCCATTATAGAGAAATTATGGGGAAGCTCTTGGAGATGGTCTTACCATTCCGCCACCTCACATGCTAACTAGATTACTGTGATTCGACCTCCCGTCACAGCGCGTTAACCAAAGCGGACCAATCAGCAGCACCCGCTCCGTAACAAGCAGGTGACTAACCCCGCTGGCAGAGATCACAACGCTCACCAACTCCGGAAAAGCACGTGGGTGCGGGAGCTCGTAAATTCCCACAAAATAGAGGGGCATAAACGGCATTGTGCAATTTCCTCTAATGCGAAATTGTATTCTCTCTTATCGAAGAAGGTCGGGGCAGTACGCACGCGCAGTGAGGAATAAAAAGCGGAGAGAGAGAGAGAAAGAAAGTGAGAGAGAAATTTCGAAGGTTCGCTCTGCTACGTTAATGGCGGTTAGGGTTTTCTATTGATTCCCGAGAACCCTAGTCACCTCCATTCATCCTCGTCTCCTTTTTTTCCTCAACTGAAAACCCTAATTCAGTTCCTTTTTCGAATCCTCAGCTCCGATTCAGCTCTCGCCGAATTCCGGCTCCGAATTCGAGTCAAGGAGCTACCATGGGCGCTCCGGAGAAATCACAGACCAACTCCAATTCGATGCAGGTGAGAGTTTTGCTTTGTGTGAATTAGGAAGCTTAACAATTTGACCTAGAATTGCACTGGATCATGTGTTTTTGTTATCAGCGAATTTTTGAGCTAGAGCTTGGTTCGTTTTAGTTTCAATTGTAGATTTTGTTTTTTGTTTCGGCTAAACTATGTGCACTGGAGTACTGGTTGGTTTCGAATTGGGGGCAGAGCTGGACAAACTTAAGGGCGCATGTTAGCATTGAGTTTGAATTAGTTAGAGTTTAGGTGCAAATAGCTGCTTCAATTATGATGTGACATGGAATCTTTCGTGTGCTGTTCAGAGTGTTATCGAACCATATTAGCTGGCTGGAGCTGTGAGAGTGCTGTAGTGAAGTTTATGGCACTTTTTTAGCGCACTTTGCTTTGTTTTTAAAGCTCTTTTATCGCTCATGGGAAAGGTGACTCGAAGTGTCTAAAGGCCATATCTGTGACAAGCAAGGAGCTTGATAGGAAGTAGCTATTTGAATTTTAGAGGGATGATTTGCAGTTAAATTATTGTCAAGGGTACTGTGAATAGGTGAAGAGTGTGTTGCTAAGGTTTAGTCATGTGTTTATAAATAGTGAAATCCCTTTATAAGCTGAAGGAGAATATTTTTAGTGCAGTTTTCACAGGGAAAGATTTTAGCAGTAGTCATTTGTGGGATTGCGTGAGCACCTATATATGAAATCTTTCCATTGCGCACAGCTTGTTTGAGCTCTATATGAATTTTGATGCCCACGCTTATGCCTAATTTAGATACGTTATTGGACACTGAAAGGTGGTCCTTCAGTGCTATCCCTTTTAAGGGAGTTCCCAAGCTCTTGAAATCATCCTAAAGTTCCATGCCAATATCAATACTTTTGCTCCTGCCCATTGACCAGTGGAAAGTGGCTTGCGGTTTAGTTTTATAGTAGTTTTTTACTATTGGTGGTGTCTTTATCCTGCTAGCATAACACTTAGAAGAATGCTGTTTTCTAGTTGTCATTTTGTTCATGTGGAGTTGTTCTTCTATAGCAACTAGGTGACAAGTTGGTGACGTAGAGTGATTGTACATATTTTCAATGACATACAGTAGCTTCATTCATTGTGATAGAAAACTAGCTTTTGGACGGTTATAGTTTCCTGTAATGGTGACCTATTGTCGGAAGCTAATGAGTAATCGTATTAAACTGCATTTGAACTAGTGTCATATCCTGTGCATTGCTGAAATTTAATGCTAAGCAACTACATTCATCATGTTTAGTAGATGGAAAGTAATTTAGTTGATTTGAAGTTGTCTTATGGTAATTTTCTCCATCATGTCTTCTAAATTTAATTTCTATTTTGTCCACGCCTTTATATTTCTATAAGGATTGTGAGCTTTTAGAACTTTGACTACTCTTATCACCCCATGGTTTTGGTAATGACCTCTTTTATGGTATTATAATGATTCATGATTCTGGATTTAAATTTATTGACACACCAACATGTTGGGGACATGTCAGTTTGGAAAACATAGGAATAATAATGCACACTAAAATACTTCTACGGTGTTGCATTTTGTTCCATCTGTGATGCTTAAATAGTTAGTTTCGGTTTTTATGTGGCAAACAATGTTCTTTAGCGTACTTAAACTATTAATTATTACATTATACATGACTTGATCCAAATTTAAAATCAAAAGGGGGTTCTCCTGGAAGAAGGAAACTCTGGATAGACCAATTTCTCATCGTTGATGTCATCATTTTGGTCATTTTTGGTGATGATAAATTTATTGGCATTGTCCATTGCAAATGTTCGTGCCCATGAACTTTCTAGTTCATGTGTTTGTTCATGTATATATCACTGCTTAACATGCACGTTTGACATGTGCGTTCATCTTTGTCTCATTTGGATAGCTGTTAAAAGGACCTGTGCGTTTGACATGCATATCCTTTCATAAAATATTTTATGCAGCCCCCAAAAAAAACTGTCATTTGATTGTGGAATATGCTTCCTTGATGAAGGTAGTGTCGAAGAAAGATAATGTCACAGCTCACAAGCGAATTAAATAATGTTGTTTTTTTGTTTGTTTGTTAAGATATAATGTGTGTCATGTTTGTCTGATTCTTTTGTTTTGCAATTCTCAGCGTGTGAAGGTCTACCGTCTGAATGGCGATGGAAAATGGGATGATCAGGGAACTGGGCATGTCACTATAGACTATATGGAGGTTTGTTAATCTGATTGATTTTGGTCTACCTTAATCTATAGAGACGACGAATTTGTGTAAATGATTAATTGAAACTGCTAAATGTCATAAACAGAGGTCTGAAGAACTGGGTTTGTTTGTTATTGACGAAGACGATAATGAGACATTACTTGTCCATCGTATCAGCTCAGATGATATTTACAGAAAGCAAGAAGGTCTGTAAATATGAGACATTACCTGTCCATTGTATCAGCTCAGAAAATGTAATCTTTTTTATGAGGTGTCCTCAGGTGATTATGATAGATGCTGAATAAGATAATTTGCTTTGCAGATACAATTATCTCATGGAGGGATCCTGAGTATTCTACTGAATTAGCACTCAGCTTCCAGGAATCTACAGGCTGCTCTTACATATGGTAACATCTGAATTATTTTTTGCGTTGTTCTTCCAAATGTTGAAGTAGATCCCAAGTCTTGAATCATCTGAATCCACTAATTATTTACTATTTTCAGGGACAACATATGCAATGTGCAGAGGAATCTACATTTTAATTCTCTCAATAGTAAGTGTCAGCTGTTATATCTTTTCTAAGAAGTTTTATGCTCAAACTTGTATTGCCGTCATTGCTGTTTTTTGTGTTTGAAAATTTAAACTTCCACCAGGTCGTTAAGCAGTTTCTTATTGGGCATTGTAATTAGGTATTGTGCAGCTTTGTTAAGTGCCGTATAATTTTTCCAAGCAAAACAATTCATATTGTACCCATCCCCCTTTTGGATTTGAATTGTGTACTAAAAGGAATAAATTGTATTTCATATTTGTACTGTGAGGATGTGTGCTTAGGTCAACGAGTCAGTAGTGAGATGCAGGAATGATAGGGATTAAACTTCATGGACATTGCTGCATCTGGCAAGATTTTTTTTTTCACAACTTCTTGAAGAGTTCCTGAAAGACAAATTCTAGTAGCAGATCAGAAGGGTGACCCATTTATTATTTATGGAAGTTTGGAGCTGAAAGTAATACAACAGATTCATTTACTCTTTTTTTTGTTAGAATAGATCAATCACATTTTGGCTGTCTGCGGAAGGAATATAATCTATGGAACTTTTCTGAATCTTAAAATTTTAGTGATTGTGTAGAGATGGATCAGCATTCGTGTAATTTGATGTTGTCAGATGAGAGCTAACTATTTGTCAGATAAAGTGCCACTATACATATTACTTTAAAAGAGATGCATCTATCTAGATGTTTATCTTCTTACGAATATATTTCTGCTAATTGTGAATTGATAATCATCAATTTTGGTTTGAATCACTGTTCCTCGGGGCATGCGACAATTTGCATCTTTTTTTGGCAATTTTTGATTCTTTTAATTGAATGTTTTCCTCACATACTTTTAGGGTGATTTATTTCAGTTTTCTCTAATTTAAGATGGAAGAGTTTTGGATTATGGTTTGAGATATTTAAGATAGTATTATTATTATTATTATTTTATATATATCTCCTGAAAATTTTTTATTTTCATTGTTGGAACATTTAATCAACAAAGGGCAGAATTCGGTTATTTTCAAAATTTAACATTAAGCCTTACTGGCATAACTAGTACAAATACTGATGTGTTTGGCCAGGAAGGGACTATTTTCTAGCCTGGCCATGGTTGATGATAACGTTTTAACGCTAGTGACATTTGTGGCTGTTGGAATGAATGATTGTATCTATCAAGTGGTGCTTTTCAATTGTTTGAATAGGCTTTTATTTATAAAATGCTGTTATGGTCGATGGGAAGGCAAAATGCTGAAGCAACTTTATGCTGTTTGCTGGGTTAAATTTATTCGACGTCTTTTCTACTTGGTGTGCTTTCATCTAATCGTCAACTAAAATTGGATACAGATATCTTTTTTTTCATGTTTTCATGGAACCGGTTTCTGCCACAGAAGAATTGATTTGGAGATTAATCACTCAATTGGTATTTGCAGATGAGTCATTTCACAATGCAAACAGTGAATTGAGGGAGCTTCCTGCTGTTGAGCTATCTACACTCCCTATTATCCTTAAGGTTTGATTCAGTTGTTCTGTATCTTAAAGTATTGTTTTTATATAATTGTTGCTTTCATATATTTACTTGATATTCTATAGGTTGCTATATGATGTTCATTTACCGCTCAAAACTTTTTTATGTTTAATCATACAAGGGAAGGATGATAATGCATGTGTTTTTGTCTTGCAGACTGTGGCTGAGAGCGGCATTGCTGACTCGATGCGACTGACAGAACTGATATTAAGTGATGTAAGCTTCATACGACTTTGTAGGTTTCTCATTTCATTAAGAAAACAATTGTTAAAGTAGGTCTACTGTACTCATCTTTAGTGATATTATTTGTGCATCTTTGTAACATTCCACTACAGCTCATTAGTCCATATTATAAAGAATGTTGCTTTTCACATTCTTTTTTTCTGATGAGTTTTTTGCTTGTTTGTACCAGCAAGAATTTTTCCTCAAGCTTATGGGCTTATTTAGAATCTGTGAAGACTTGGAAAATGTTGATGGTCTTCACATGCTATACAAAATAGTAAGAGGGATCAGTAAGTATTCTTTTTACACTACTATCCACTAAGTATTTCACATAAATAGAAGAATATTTTGTTATTTTCTTTTAGTAATTGTGTTTTTTCCTTTCTGCAGTTCTGCTGAATAATCCTCAAATCTTTGACAAAATATTAGGTGATGATTTAATCATGGACATAATCGGTGCCCTTGAGTGTGAGTTTTGTTGTTGGTTCATGTTCTCTTATCACAAGCTTCCCTGTTGAAAATTAATGGTTTCCTGTTTGGTTGATTGATTGGTTCTTAGTTCATTAGGTTTCTCTTCATTTTTTTCATTTGAATAGTGATGCTGAATTACTTGAAATTTGGATTGCAGATGATCCTGAAGTACCTCAAGTTCAACATTACCGTAACTTTCTAAAAGAGCATGTTGTTTTCAAAGAGGTAAAAATTTGCTTCTGCCATGTGATTGGGATTAGGTGGCAAGGGTATGGGTGGTTGGAGGCATGTTAGCATACTTGGTATTTGTTTCCTGTTCCCCTTATGTAATGCTTTGTTGACCCACTTTGTGTAGGCCATACCGATTAAAGATTCTTTGGTTCTGTCAAAGATACACCAGACTTATAAAGTTGGTTATTTAAAGGTTCGGCTGTTTTATGTGTATCATCTCCCCCTTCTCTCTCTCTCTCTCGGCTATGGTGGGATATTAACTCTGCAGGACATGTTTTAGGATGTTGTCTTGGCTCGAGTGTTGGATGAGGGCACAGTTGCAAATCTCAATTCAATAATTCATGGAAATAATGCTATTGTAAGAGTTTTGTTATGAATTCTTTGAACATATTAAGCTCTATGTGATGTAATGCCTAATGTTATTGTTCTGTTATAGGTTGTTTCTCTACTAAAGGACGACAATACATTTATTCAGGAATTGTTTGTTAGGTTAAGGTCACCAACGACCTCCGTAGAATCTAAAAAGAATTTGGTAATCCCTTATTTCTGTTACTCTTTGATTTGGGTCCATGAAACTTTCACTATTATTACTTGTTGTCTTGTCAATCAACTATTTGTATAGTTACTGTTTTGATCTGAGTATCTGTAGTTTATCTAATTTAGTAGTCAGAATTTTGATGTGGTCAACATAATTTTGGTGATGATAGTGACATTGGAGTGTAGTAGGGATATGTGGCTGTAGTTCTTGTCATTTTTCTGTTTGTACCTGACCAACTCTCACATTTTTCTCTCCTCTTTCACTGCAGGTATATTTCTTGCACGAGTTTTGTAGTCTGAGCAAGAGCCTGCAGTTGGTTCAGCAGCTTCGGCTATTTAGGTATGCAGTTCTGAAATCGTATTTAATGATCTATCATTAATTTTCAGAGCCCTGTTTTTATTTTTGGCTGCTTATCTTATTTAGCAAACCAAAAAGATTTTCTTGAGGAATGTTTTTGCATCTAACAGCTGAAACACAATTTTTGTAGGGATCTTATGAATGAAGGAATCTTTGACATTGTGAGTGATGCTTTGCAGAGTGAGGACAAAAAGCTTGTATTAACTGGGTAAATCATGATATTAAGTATTTTCCTTCTTTATTAAGTGTGCCTTTTCTTGTTCTGTTCATTAATCCTCGTGTGCCTTCCTCACAACAAGCGATTATGATGGATGCAGGACAGATATTCTCAATCTTTTCATGAACCAGGATCCAAGCCTACTTCGTACCTATGTTGTTCGCCAAGAAGGAATTCCGCTTTTAGGTCTCTTGGTAAGTACCTATTGATTAATGTATCTCCATATGCTGTGTTCTGCACCTAGAATAGAAACATTTGTGTATCACTCCTTTACACCTAAAAATTATTGAAAGGTGGATGATAAATACATGGGATGTTTTATGGCATGAAAAGTCATACATTGTGTGTTTCTATATATATATATAGATGAATAGAGGACCCTTTGACTAAGAGATCCCTTTTTTTGACATATTTGAGGTATTAGAGATTACACCAACTTTTTGATCACATATCAACATCTCCACCGTTCAATATTTAGATGCATATATGTAGATCATCTCTGCAAAATTTCATCTAATTTGGTGATCGTTAAGGCTTCGAACTAACTGAAATCAATTGACTGATCAAATATGTCAAGCCTGAACCGTTCATGCTTTAACATTTAATTCGTAGTTTTGAGCACCTTAACGATTACCAATTTGGATGAAATTTTTCAGAAGTGATCTACTCATATAGAACTACATATTGAATGGTGGAGATGTGATTTTGTGATAAAAAAGTACCATGATCCCTCATATATGTCAAAAAAGAGATCCTTCATTGGAAGAGGTTGTATATATGTATATATATAGGCCGGATTGAGAGCGGACGTCCGCACACTGTTTCTCCGCCGGTGACGACTTCTCTCTTTTCCGGACGACAGTACAACATATGTGTATATATAGGCCGGATCGAGAGCGGACGTCTGCACTCTGTTTCTCTGCCGGCGACGACTTCTCTCTTTTCCGGACGACAGTACAACCTCCCAGAACCGCTTCTCTCCTAGAACTCGTTGGCGACGAGTTTTCCACACAACATTGTGTTTTATGTCCAGAGTTTCATTATGGTTGGAAAACTCGTCGCCGACGAGTTCTCGAAGGAGGGAAGTGGTCCAGGGAGGCTGTGCAGTCGTCCGGGAGGGAGAGAAGCTATCACCGATGTGAAACAGCGGAGAAACGGCCGACATATGCACTTTAGCTAGAGTGCGGACGTCCGCTCTTGAACGAATTCCTATATATACTAGAAAACTCGTCGCCGACGAGTCCTGGAAGGAGGGAAGCGGTCCTGGGAGGCTGTGCAAACTTCTGAGAGAGAGAAGCAGGCGTGAAACGGTGGAGAAACGTTTACACTTTAGCCGGAGTGCGGACGTCGGTCGTTTCTCCGCTGTTTCACGCCGGCTTCTCTCCCTCTCGCACAACCTCCCAGGACTGCTTCGCTCTTTCCAAGACTTGTTGGCGACGAGTTTTCTGGCCAAAATGAAGTTCTGGACAAAAAACACCCCGGAGCCGTTCAAGAGCGGACGTCCGCACTCCGGCTTAAAGTGCGGACGCCGGTCGTTTCTCTGTCGTTTCACGTCGGCGACGGCTTCTCCCTCCCGAACCACTACACAACCTCTCAGGACCGCTTCCCTCACAGTACTTGCCGACGACGAGTTTTCCGGCCAGAATGAAGTTCTGGACAAAAAACACCATGTTGGCCGGAGAACTCGTTGCCAACGAGTTCTGGAAGGAGGGAAACGGTCCTCGGAGGCTGTGCAGTCTTTCGGGAAGGAGATAAGTCGGTGTGAAATGGTGGAGAAAAGGCCGACGTCCGGCATTAAAGCCGGAGTGCGGACGTTCGCCTTTGATCCGGCCTGTGTATATATATCAGTCTTCTGCTAAGGACGTCCTTATTGTAACTTTGGTGCGAATTTTCTTAATTTGACTCGCTTTGATTAAATTTTCTCATCTTAACCATTTAGAATCTAGATATATATGTATAGATCGTCTTTCCAAAATTTCAGCTGATTTGGTAATCGTTAAGGTCTCGAAAACGTATAAATACAATGAACGAACTGAATCTGTTCGACCTGAACCGTTCGTGTTTTAATTGTAAATCACAGTTTTGAATGCCTTATGATCATCAAATTAGTTGAAATTTTGCAGAGATGATCTACTAGAAACGGAATGGTTAAGAACTTAAGATGAGAAAATATGTTCTAAAACGTGACCAATTAAAGAAATCCTCACCAAAGTTAAGATAAAGACGTCCTTAGCAGAGGACTGTATATATATATATTCCCTATTAGTAAGCATGTTTCTGTTCCCCCTGCCAATGTTAATATTTAATTTTCTGCTTGCAGGTTAAAGGAATGATAACAGATTTTGGAGACAGCATGCACTGCCAGTTTCTTGAAATTCTTCGCAGTCTGCTAGATTCGTACACATTGTCAGGAGCACAGGTAATGTATTGTTTTAGTATTGGATTTGAATGTTTAACTATACACATAAGTAGGGCAAGAATATGTATTTACTATTCTGCTTATTCTTCTGGTATGCATGAATTGTGCACGGTCATTGGTCATCTGCGAACTGTACTATACTACTATATGGCAATGACCTTTTTGGGTGACCTCATCTCCAGTCAACTTGTTGTAGATTCTTCTTTCTTCTCCTCTCGTGCCTTGTTTATATACGTAAAACTTATTGCGTCCAATGCCAAATTGCTCCCTCGTGCCAGTTATTTCACTATTAGGTCCAAGTGGGATAAGGGGCATGGCATGCATTTGTATGTGCATTTTATATCTTTCCGGACATTCTTTTAGGAGAAGGAAATTTACACTCTTGTAAACCACACCCCTTTGTTTTTTTGGTTGGAATGTTTTTTTGAAGGTTGTTTGGAATTCTTATAAAAAGATAAAATAGAAGTTACTAAGATAAAATTGATGTTACTTGAAAGGGAAACTGTAGGTTGTAAAATGGAGTGTGAATTTCACCCTTTTTTCATTCCCGTTGTCAACATTGTTTGCAATGGTAGTTGTCTGTTTTTACCCTTTGATGGGTTCTTACCTCCCAAGTAAGATTGCCTTCAGAGACATTATGGGTGATGTAAGAAGTATAACTAGGCTTTCTAACTGAGGTTGGGAGTCATTTTAGAGGCTTTGTTCCTTACGTTTCGAGTCACTTTAAGGATAACCTTTACTGGTTTCTAGTTGTTGCTTTGATCTATTTTTTGTTTTTAACCGTAACTCCTGGACTGAGGTAATGACTTTGCGTCACTTCTCAGTGTAGGAATGCTTTAATTGCTTATTGTCATTGATCAAATTCTCCACATTCAAATTTATGATGTATCTGGTTGAATCTATGTTGGTTGTTAATTTTCCTGACCCAATTAATACTAGGTCCAAGTCTGTTTTGCTTAATTTTACTTGCGGACTTTATTGGCAGAATTTCAGAAGCTTCGTATGTTAGCTTTTGTAGAGTCTACAATACATCCTAAGCTTTTTATGCAGGGTGTAACATTTTCAATATTGATTTGTAGTTTATTATATCTCTGCTGAATTGTTGGAAAAATCTTGTCAGTAAACTTGCATGTAAGGAATAATTTCTTTTCGATGCTTCCTATTTCCACCTATACCTACTTGGTTATTGAGTGTCTTTTCTTGTCTTCTTTCGCACAGAGGGATACAATTATCGAGATTTTTTATGAGAAGCATCTTGGTCAGTTGATTGACGTTATAACAGCATCGTGTCCTTCTGAAGGGAATGCTCAGTTGTCTTCATGCTCTGGCAAAAGTGTTGAAACTCGAACTGTCGTGAAACCTGAAGTACTGTCAAACATATCCGAATTGCTTTGCTTTTGTGTTCTACACCATCCATACAGAATAAAGTAATATTTTGAATTCCTGTGCAAACTTCAGAATTGATTTCTGCTGCTGACACATAATGTGGAATGTTTGGCTTTGTCATTGCAGGTGTAACTTTCTTTTAAATAATGTTATAGATAAAGTTTTGCTGCTTACTCAAAGAAGGGAAAAATATCTAGTTGTTGCTGCAGTTCGATTTGTTCGCACCATACTTTCCCGTCATGTGAGTTTAATTTTGCTTTACCATTGTTGTACTCTCTCTCTCTCCGTATATACTCATCTTTTCTCTTGCTTGAGGTATCACTTAACAATTATATAATAATGTCTGAACTGTAGGATGACCATCTGATAAATCATATTGTGAGGAACAACCTTCTCAAGCCAATTGTCGATGCATTTGTTGGTAATGGCAATCGATATAACCTGCTAAACTCAGCTGTTTTGGAACTTTTTGAGTACATTCAGAAGGTGGCATATTTTTTCAGACATTGGTATCATGGGTCTTAATTGTTTCTTCCACTGTTGGAGTACGTAAATGTATTTTCCTTTTTCTGCAGGAGAATCTGAAATCTTTGGTTAAATACTTGGTTGATTCATTCTGGACTCAGTTGGTCAAATTTGAGTATTTGGCGTCCGTTCACTCTCTCAAAGTCAAACATGAGCAGGTACTATGCTCCTGGATTTTCTCCAGCACATGTAACTTGTAAGATCTCATATCTGACTGCTGCTTTTGCAGTTCCTAGAAAGTTTTGGAACCACCAATGTGTCGGAGAATAGAAAACGAGGTGATGAGCGTGCTTTGGAGAAAGAAGAAGAACACTATTTTAATGAGGACAGGTATGCCTTTTGTGTTGAGCTTCTGTATGAGTATTGACGGTGGCCTTTGCTGCTAAATTTCGCTAAATTAGTTCAATGTGGAAGTCTTACTAGTGACGAAGAAGACACAGCATCTGCATCCATGTCAAATACCCAAAAAGTACACACACAACCTCAAGCTGTTTTATCCAATGGAGTTGCTCCAAGCCAACCGCCATCCAGGTATTGCCTGCTCTAGTGTAGAGGAGAGAAGAATTGCATTTTCCGAATATTTGTTCTATACGGGCTGCATGCTCATGTTGATTTTTGTGTAAAAGGGTTGGGCTGGTAGACTATGATGACGATGAGGACGATGAAGACTATAAGCCACCGCCCAAGAAGCAGCCTGATGCTTCTGAGGAAGAAGGAACAATGGAGTCCCTTAGATTGAAGAGGAAATTGGCTTCTAAGGATAGGGAGCCGGAGCTAACAAAGAGGCAACGGTTGGGTAAAAACTCAAAGCCAAAAGAAAGTGTTTTTGCTGCTTTTTGTACAACTCTAAGCCAGTCAGTGCTACCAAATAAGAAGGGTGCAATCAGTATGCATTGTAGTCAAACAGCTGATGGGGTTAAGAACTCAGATGAGAAACATCAAGAGAATGATAGTGCTGGTTCTAGGAGCTGTTCTGATAACAGTTCAGATGAGGACGATCGTAAGGATAATGAGCCTACTAGTTCTATAGGCTCCACTGATTGCTTGCAAGAGACTTTGGAGAATAGACAATTGAGCGCAGAGGACTGCCCATTGATACCACCGTAATCCTCACCGGAAATGGCTGTAAATGGGTCGTAAGTTATTTTCAGAACTGAATAGCTGTTGGGGTTATTAGTTTGTGCTCTTTATTCAACTTGGGATATGCTTGGTTCTCGAAAGTGGGTTCAGGCTAACATATTTTGGAAGATAATGAGTGAACTGGCAGAAGAGGATGAATTTGGTCTATGGCTTCTGTCGTGATGGTAAGAGCAAATACTGTATAGTGCCATCGCAAGGGGCCGAAAGATGAAAAGAAAATCATACTCACAATGTGGGCGGTATCTACTCTTCACTCGGCCTTTTGGGGCTTTGAAGTATTTGCTTATGTAAAACATATCATCAGCATTGACTTTCTATATCCAATTTTCTCTTTGCTTTTCTTCACAAGTTGCTCTCTTGATTTTGCTCATTTTCGGCTGTGATAGTAAGGGCACAAATATGTGCGCACCATGTGGTGCTTCCCCTTTGATACGTTCTTTTTGTGGCTTATGGTTACTATAGAGATAGGAAGGGGGTTAGTTAGAGGCCATTTTTCTGAAATGTAGGAGTGATATTTCATTTTGTAGATCAGTGTACATTAGTTGTTCACCATATAGTTATGGGAAAAAGCCTTTTGGATGGATGCATCCCCTAATTGTATTTAAGCCTAAATCAGGTGCAGTTTTATTGATTTCTTCCACTTGGGGACTGTTTGGAATTCACATTTTGTGTCGCCGTGGTTTATGAATGAGCATAACGAGTACAGAATGGGATCGAATTATAAGCTTCCATGATTGAGGCTACATCGCACAGTTTCTTGGCCATTCTTTTTTCTCTGACGGGCTTGTCCAATCTTTAGTATCATAGAATTTTGATACTTGACAGTAGTAGCTAATGTTGGTGCTATAGGGAACTCTTCAAACGTGAGAGGCGAGCTGATGTTGAGAAACCTCGTTCATGGAATTATAATATCAAGTACCAGTCACAGAAAGCTTGACATCTCTCACATCATGATTAATCTCGTGTTAGAGCATTTCTAACAGTTCATGTAAAACTAGAATAATCTTTATTTTTAAGAAAAACATCATTTTTTGGTTCTAATAGCTCGTGTAAAGGATCATCTATAATACAAAAAGTGGGAAGAGAGAGAAACATATCCTCTAAATTTATAGATTTTTTACAAATTTGTATCTTCATGTAAACTTTATTGCTTACCTTTTTGAATTCATTTTCTTCCTTAAAGAAAGAACAAAATGTCATTAAGTTAAAACAATTAATCAAATAATTAAGGTTTGATTTGAATGAATTTATATATTTCTATAAATTTATTAAATTATACGAAAAATATTTAATTTTGTATATAAAAATAGAAAAGCTGTTGGAGTTTAGCTCATTTTTTATAGAGATTTTGTGATTTTCTCCTCTATAATAGAGAATTAATACAAGAACTGTTCGAGATACTCTAAGAGTTTACATGGGTATATATTAATGCAGTGCTGACTAAGCTTTATCTTGATAGCCTGTGTTAGTATTGGAAGGAACTTAACGTGGGGTTAGTTTTATCTATTTGTTAAATAGCTCCTATTTGTTAGGAGCATGTGGTTAGTGATTTGAATCATTCATGTTATCATGTACTACGACTTAGAGTTGAGACATTCTTTGCTTTCAGTTTCTTCTTGTAAATGCTATATATGCCTAAGTTGTTAATAATGAATGTGTGAAGACATTCTCCAAGACAGAGTTGTTGTCTTGAGTATTTAGTTCAACAAATCTGGTATCAGAACACCTTCAAACACGGGCCTGATTGAGTGGTAGAGAAGAGAAACAAAGAGTATATGAGTGTATTCGGAGTATGGCTGCGGAAGGCAACTTCGTTCAGCCTGCGATTCTTAAGTTTGACGGCTAGTATGATCATTGGTCGTTGCTTATGGAAAACTTCCTTCGATCGAAGGAATATTAGGGCTTCGTGGAGAATGGAATAGCTACAGTACCAAGTGGATCAGAGATGACTGAGGCTCAATGAAAGCAGATTGAGGATCAGAAGTTAAAAGACTTGAAAGTCAAGAATTACTTGTTTCAGGCTATAGATCGTGCGATCATGGAGACCGTTCTTGTCAAGGATACATCAAAGCATATTTGGGATTTAATGAAGCAGAAGTATCAGGGATCGACTAGGGTAAAGAGAGCTCAATTACAAGCCTTAAGAAGAGAGTTCGAAGTCTTACAGATGAAGGAAAGAGAGAGTGTTGACGAGTACTTTGCACGTACTCTGACCATTGCTAATAAGATGAAGATTCATGGTGAGAACATGAGTCAAGTGATAATTGAGAAGATCTTGAGGTCTATGACCCCTAGGTTTGATTATGTTGTTTGTTCAATTGAAGAATCCAATAATTTGGACACTCTAACAATCGACGGGTTACATAGTAGTCTGTTAGTGCATGAACAAAGGATGAGAGTGCATGGAGGTGAAGAACAAGTTCTCAAAGTTTCTTATGATGACAGATCTGGAGGCAGAGGAAGAGGACGTGGAATGATCAGAGGAAGGGGTCGAGGCAGAGGGAGACAAGCCTTCAACAAAGCGATGGTGGAATGCTACAAGTGCCACATACTAGGGCACTTCAAATACGAGTGTCCTAGTTGGGAGAAGGGTGCAAACTACACTGAACTTGAAGAGGAGGAAGAGTTATTGCTCATGGCTTATATGGAAGAAAACAAATCAAATAGGGATGATGTGTGGTTCTTGGACAATGGTTGTAGCCATCACATGTCCGGAAACAAGAGATGGTTTTCTATGCTTGACGAAGGTTTTCGGCATTCAGTGAAGCTAGACAATAACATAAGGATGTCAGTGATGGGAAAGGGTGACATCAAGCTTCAAGTTCAGGGTTTAACTCAAGTAATTAGATATGTGTATTACGTTCCTGAGTTAAGAAATAATTTGTTGAGCATAGGTCAGTTGCAAGAGAGAGGATTGACCATCCTTATCCAAGATAGAGAATGTCGAGTTTACCATCAGAAAAATGGTTTAATCATGCAGACCCCTATGTCTGCTAACAGAATATTTGTGATTCTCGCAAAAACAATGCTCACTAACTCCACATGCCTACAAGCAGTCTCTGATGATCTGGCACACATATGGCATTGCCGTTTTGGTCACTTGAACTCCAAGGGGTTAAGGACTTTACATTACAAAAAGAGGGTGAGAGGATTGCCTTCACTTAAAACTCCAACAAAGATGTGTAAATTGTCTGGTTGGGAAGCAAAGAAGAGATTCATTCCCAAAAAGAAGCTTGTGGAGAGCCACTCAAAAGTTGAAATTGGTACATGCAAACATTTGTGGACTAGTTACACCTACTTCCAATAGCAACAAAAGGTATCTTCTTAGCTTCATTGATGATTATAGTAGGAAAATATGGATTTACTTTCTCACAGAGAAATCAGAAGCCTTTACTATGTTTAAAAACTATAAGAATCTTGTACAAAAGGAAACAAGTTCTTCCATTTGTTGCCTGAGGACAGACTGGGGAGGAGAGTTTACATCTCATGAGTTTAACAACTTTTGCAAATCTCATGGCATCAAGAGGCAACTTATGACTGCTTATACTCCCGAGCATAATGGGGTGGCTGAACGGAGGAATAGAACTATCATGAATGATGTCCAGAGAATCTTATCTGAAAAGAAAGTTTCGAAAAACTTTTGGCCAGAAGCAGTAAATTGGGTCACACATGTACTCAATAGAAGTCCAACTCAAGCGGTGCAAGATGTAACTCCTGAGAAAGCTTGGAGAGAAAGCTTGGAGTGGGATGAAACCAAATGTGGATTACTTTGTGTTTGGGTGCATTACTCATGTTCATATTCCTAATGCCAATAGAACCAAACTTGATGACAAAAGCTGCAAATGTGTTCTACTTGGTGTAAGTGAAGAATCGAATGCATACAGGCTATACAATCCTATCTCCAAGAAGGTCATTGTGAACAGAGATGTTGTTTTTGAAGAGGATGCAAGCTGGGATTGGGGGAGGAGTGATGAGGAGATCAAGCTTGATGTCTTTGAGTGGGAAGATGATAATGAGGATGGAGAAAGTGATGAAGAAAATGAAGATGACGGTGAAGATGATATAGCTACTGACCAAGATGGTGTGTCTGGTTCATTTTCTACCGGTTCATCTTCTGCATCATCTACCCCAAATAATCCACCAAGTTCACAGGACAACAAGATGAGCAAGTAGGAAGAAAATGAAGTAGGCCAGGTTACCTAGAAGACTACATAAGTGGGAAAGGTTTATCAGGAAGTGAAGATGAGGTTCATAATTTAGCAGTGTTCAGTGCTAATGAGGATCTAGTAAGTTTTGATGAAGCTGTTCATTATGTGAAATGAAAGGATTGAATGAAGTCTGAAATTGAGGCTATTGAGAGAAACGATACTTAGGAGCTCACAAGTTTACCTAAAGGTGCAAAGAAGATTGGGGTAAAATGGGTTTTCAAAACAAAATATGATGAGCATGGTGTGATAGACAAATGCAAGGCCATGTTAGTTGCAAAAGGGTGTGCACAACAATTTGGTGTGGATTATAATGAGGTTTATGCACCAATGGCTAGATGGAACACAATATGCATGATCATAGCTATGACAACACAAAGGGAGGGACTGGAGTATCTACCAACTTGATGTCAAAAGTGCATTCTTGTACGGTGAGTTCAATGAAAATGTGTATGTTGAACAACCACTAGGTTTTGAGAAGGGAGATGTAGAAAAGGTCTACAAGCTCAAAAAGGCATTGTATGTGTAACATCTCGGAAATTTCATTTTCTATTTTTAAAAGAAAAATATTATTTTATTTCAATTTCCATTATTCTTAAATTTTTTAGTAGCTTTTGAAAATTTCTCAAATTTTTAGTTTGTCGAGTTTTGTTTTTCGAGCCCATAGGATTAACATAGATGTCGTTTCGAGTTTGTTAGAATATTTTCAGAACATCGTTTGGACGTTGAGATTATTTTTAATTAATTTTGTAGTTTGATATTATCTAGAAATTTAATTAAAAATAGAAATACGGATGGCTTGTTCTGAGCCGTCAGATTCTTTGAGAGCCGGTTAATTATGGGTCGTAGGATGGCTTGTATATATATAAATCTCGGGGATAAAGAGATTTGGATCAGATTGTAAAACAAGGAACACAGTTCAGACCGACTCGGTCTCAAGCCGAGTCGCAGCGATGCAGCTCCGAGCTTCCCTCCGCCGTCCAGTCGTTTCTGGCGCCAAAATCATGGCCACGGTAGCGCCTCGTCGTACCCGACCTCGTGGTGGCCTTCGTTTTCAAAGAGGAGCTATGGAGAGAGAGAGAGAAAAGGAGGAGAGAAGGTGATTGGTTTTTGATCGGGTTTTCCGATCCGGACCACGACGGCGAGCATGAATGGTGATGTTAGCTTCGCCTCGTCATCCTTGTTCTTTATATGGTAGTGGTTTTCGAAGAGAAGGCTTGAGGAAGGAGATTCGAATGGATGAAGGTTTGAGTTTTCCCGGCCGTCGTTCTGTATTTTCCGGTCACCGGCGAAGACAATTGAGGTATGAAAGATCATCTACTCATCATGTTCTATCTCTCTGTATAATTGAAATTGAGTTAGGTGGTGTTGAAGAAATTGGAATTTTGGGCAGTGTGTAGCTACTGTGCATGACGGTGGTGTTGGTGTTTTGATGTTTGATTGGTTAATCTATATTCACTTCTGAATCTCTAAGTGATCAATTGTTAGTTTAGAGTGAGGTCCAGTTCGGTTTGGAGAGTAATGCTGAATTGGTACAAAAATGGAAAGGTTTGGGTGATATGAAGTCAATTCGTGTGATTTGGATTCAATCTTATGTCAAGGGTAGTGTTGGCCTGTGAAGGACTTGATTGTTATATTGTGAAATTGGTTTTGATCATTATGTGTGTTAAGACCTTAAGAGCTGGTACTTAAATGGTGGGCGTGTGTTCTTTGTTGAAGAAGAATGATCAGAGTATATATAATTATTGCTGAAATTTGGACGTGTGCGTCGAAGTTTCTGATTTGGGTGTCCATAGTAAATTTTATAATATTACTGTGAAAGTAAAGTAATTGTTGGATTGTATCCTGATATTGATTAGTATTCGTTAAGTAGAAACTAATCGTGGAATTAGTCAAACATGACTATTGGTGTTAATTGGCCAACTCCTGAGTTGGTTTGACGAACTGTTAATCGTCAATATTTGAATTGTTATGTCGATATGATGTTAACGGTATTTATGTGGAACAATAGGAATTCCAGTGACCGAGGAACGGAAGAAGTTCGTGACTTGTGGAGCATGAGAGGAAAAGCATTGGAATCTAGGTATGGGATTCAGGACTTTCTCGATTGATGCTTTTCACATGTTTTCTATAAATGATGCATGTTTGGTTTGGTTATATTTAAATTATTATTAACCGAACCGTGAGATTTATTGATGGCTTGAGAGTGAGAGGAGCATAGTGACTTCCTTGGGATTCAATCCGGGGCCTTTATGTACGGAAGAGTGTCTTACATCTCTTGTGGAGTGGCGCTACTTCTAGGTGATAGGGCATAAATGGACACTCTCGCTACACTTACCTATTGTACACTTTTATGGTGAGGTAAGTTGGGTAGTGGGTTCATATAGAGGACCGGCCATCAGGTGATATTTGGATTTGGCGCCAGTTTTATTGAAATATTGTGCATTGATTTTTAATTCATGTCGTTTACATTGGGCATTTGGTTTTAAATTATTTTTATACTGGGTACCCATGAATATTGATTTTCAAACTTCAAGATTAGCCCATACTGAGTAGCAAGGACGAAAGCTCATCCCTACAACAGTTTTGGTTGTAGGTACCGTGCACTGGGACGGGATAGTGGAGGAGTTGGGTGTGTATATTTATGATCGGTATTTTGGTTTTGATGCTGTCCCTTTTATTTTTGTGTTCCATGTTACAGATTCTATTCTGTTGGTCTTGTTATGTCATTCGTAATTCGATTCCTTAAAGCTCGTTAATTAATGGTATTTTCTTAAATTGAGCTTTAGGTAAATGAAAGAGTCCAATTTCATTATGAGTTTGTTTTATGACGTTTTCATTGGAATTTGTATACTTTTGAGTTTGTCATTTCATTGTGCAAGGTTTTTGGCTAATAAAAGTAATTTGAGAAAATAAAGATTTTACACCTCAAATTATATTTGTGCTTCTGTTGTGTTGTTTAAATATTTTTCTTAAATAATTGCCTTGCGTTTCTCCTTATGAGACTCGCGGCACTGTGACGTGCCTAAACTGAGGAGGTGCAGTTTGGGGCGTTACAGTATGGTCTCAAACAGGCCCCTAGGGCATGGTACAGCAGAATAGAAGCTTACTTTCTCAAAGAGGGATTTGAGAGATGTGACTTTGAGCATACTTTGTTTTTTAAAGCAGGAGAAGGAGGAAAGTTCGTGGTTGTTAGTCTATATGTGGATGATTTAATATTTACAGGAAATTGTGATAGAATGTTTGATGAGTTTAAGGAATCAATGAAGCGGGAATTTGATATGAGTGATCTAGGAAGGGTGAGGTACTTCTTGGGTGTTGAAGTCAAGGTATCTACATATGTCAAAGGATGTTTGCTGGAGAGTTACTGGAAAGGTCTGGGATGGAGAAGAGCAATTTTGTAAGTAATCCCATTGTGTCTGCTGTCAAGCTAACAAAAGATGAGGAAGGTATTCCAGTTGATGCCACTGGGTATAAACAAATGGTAGGGAGTCTTATGTACTTGATAGTTACCAGACCAGACTTAATGTATGTGTTGTGTTTAGTCAGCTGATTTATGGCCAGACAAACTGAGGTTCATCTGCAAATTGTGAAGAGAGTGCTAAGGTATGTGAAGGGAACTATAAATTATGGAGTTTTCTATAAGAGGAGGGGATGCAGAACTGCTGGCCTATACCAATAGCGATTATGCAGGTGATGTGAGTGATCGAAAGAGCACTTCAGGTTATGTATTTGCTCTAAGTGGAGGAGCTGTCTCTTGGAGTTCAAAGAAGCAGCCAATTGTAACATTATCAACCACTGAGGCAGAGTATATTGCTGCAGCATCATGTGCAACTCAAGGCATATGGATGAGGAGAGTGCTAGACAAGCTTGGGCATACTCAAAACAAATGCATCACAATTTTGTGTGACAACAGTTCAACAATCAAGCTATCCTTTGCTACATGGCCGTTGTAAGCATATTGATGTTCTATTTCACTTCTTACGTGACCTGACCAGGGAAGGCAAGGTGGGATTGATTCACCGAGGTTCTCATGATCAAGTAGCAGACATAATGACCAAACCACTCAAGCTTGAAGTATTTATGAAGCTACGGGAACTGCTCGGAGTCTGTAAGATACCAAATTAAACTGACTTGCTTACTGCAATTCAGATTAGGGGAGGACTTGTTAGAGTTTACATGGGTATATATTAATGCAGTGCTGATTAGGATTTGTCTTGATAGCTGTATTGGAAGGAACTTAACGTGGGGTTAGTTTTATCTTTCTGTTAAATAACTCATATTTGTTACGAGTATGCTAGTATGTAGTGAGTGATTTGAATCATTCCTGTTATCACATGTACGACTTAGAGTCGTGAGTTGCATTGCTTTCAGTTTCTTCTTGTAAAGGCTATACATGCCTAAGTTAATAATGAATGTGTGAAGACATTCTCCAGAACAGTTGTTGTCATGAGTATTTAGTTCAACACTGCCTCACAGTTGCACAAGGCTGAAGGAGTTGGGTTAAACAATCACATACATACAGTATTAAGAAAGTAAATGGATTCTGTAGCTGAAAAGCTATAGATCAAGAAAGACAAGAACATATATTTTTTTGGACTAAAGATGGTCGACACGACAGGTGGGCGGTGGCAATGGAAGCAGTTCTGAAAGGTCGCCACGAAGTGTGGCATGCATGTATACGTGTCCACGCTGACTTGCTCCAACCTCAACCTCTCACTCACTCACTTCCATAACTATATATATCTTCTTCTTCCACTGCTGTCTTTCTCAACCACCTCTAGTTACTTGTTCATCTCATAAACCATCAAAGATGTTGAATAGCGGGGGCAGTGTTAACACTCATATCGAGGCTTCGAAGCCGTCGTCGTTTGAGTTCCCTGGATTTGAGAAGGGTGACATGTTCGACCTCGGCCACCCTCTCCTCAACCGCATCGCCGAGAGCTTTGTCAAGGCCGCCGGGGTACGCTACATTTCTCTTCTTCTTTACAAATAACACACACATTAACATACATGCCATAATAGTAACCATGTTATGAGTACAGATCGGAGCTGTTCAGGCTGTGTCACGAGAGGCTTATTTCACTGCCACTGATGGTACTACAATATGTATACTAGCTATTCTTCTTCTTCTTCTTCTTCTTCTTCTTCTTCTTCTTCTTCCCAGATTAACTAGCTAGCTATGTTCGTCTCTTCTTCCTGCTTCCCCTTGCATTCTTTTCATTAGCACTTCATGCATGTAGCGTAATGTTGAAAGAGCATGTGTTGAATTTGTGTTTTAGCTTCAGGACTTGGTTCAAGTAATGGAACGCCGCCTGAAATCTCAGGCCACAAAAAGAATCGCTTCCCAGACCTTCGAGGTACTCACTACTGATCACCGCTCTTCTGTCATCGTTTTTTAGTCTTCTACTGCAAGTCTTGTATTTGAAATTAGTCCTTGGTTTCTAATCAAAGTGAGTTCTATGGATTAATAATTAAGTGTGTCCAAACATCATGTATATATTCTCTAAGTAGTTATTTATGTACTTTGCAGGGGGTAGCAACAGTAAATCTCTTGAAGCTATGGTGAGTTCAAAACTTAACTATCACACACAAACTCATTGTGAATCAAAATGATGTAAGTGTGGATCACATTGGGTTTAAGTTATAAGACAAATAAATATGGACTTGTTATTCTGATTGTACGCATCTAAGTTCTGGCAAATTTGTGCGTTGCCTTTTTATATTCGTACTCTACTGTGGCAAGCTCAGGCCTTGCAACCAATGTATGTAGATTCTTCTTTTGTGCCACTGGTGATCTCTGGTTTACTTTTCTCGAGTTGGATTAATTGAATCCATAGTCACTGATGAGGGGTCACGATGTTTAATTTCAGGTGAAGCACACAGGAAAGGAATCCTTACAATGGGGTGAGTGCATATTTGTTTAACATGAATTGGTTTAGAGTATGAAATGCACAAGGTGTACTTGTTAGTTAACAGAAACGTTTCTGTCGAACATGACATTTACATTTTGCTACAATGGACATCATATTGATATTGGGAGCTAATACCTTATTGACATTGCAGGACTAGCTGCAGGGGTGTACTCGGGGCTTACTTATGGACTGAAGGAGGCTCGTGGAGCCCATGACTGGGTAATGCTTCATTTTTCTTTTTCTTTTTGAGTGAAGCTTGTGTAGGGGAATGTAGAGATTCTAATATCTACCTATGGTACTTGAAACTTTCATTGCTTTCTCCATGCAGAAGAACAGTGCAGTTGCAGGAGCCATTACTGGTGTGGCTCTGGCACTTACATCCGACTGTTGCTCTCATGAGCAGATTGTGCAATGTGCTATCACTGGAGCTGCCATTTCCAGTGCTGCAAATCTTCTGTCTGGAATATTTTAGGGTGCTAAAGTTGGATGATGGGGTCATATCATTCCAAGGCTATAATTAAGCTATAGGGATCTAAACTTTTCCATCTCTTGTTCAAGGAACTCTACTTAGAATTTTCGTTTCTGGAATATTGGTTATGCTTGTATGGTCATACGTGTTTTGTTTGAACACTGTTGATATTTGAAGGCAGTTGAAGTTGATTTTCTATAAGGGTTTCGAAACTTTATAACTACACTTAGGTTGGCCAAAGAACTGAGGCAGTCCTGGTAACTCACCTTTGTTGTGAATTTCTCATTCGGCTGTACTGTGGTTGTATTTTGTTGCACGCCAGCGGCCGTGGTTGTTTGCTTGATTGTAGGATTCTGCAAATTTGTATACGGCCACGAAACAAACGGTCTGCGGGCTCAAACAGCTTATCAAGATTCCTAAAACAAATCATCAGAGGGAAGATTTTCTCTCTTTGATGTTGCACAAGTACATGGTTATAAGGGTGGGCGGTTTGCATCGAAAATACGGTTACCATATCAAAAAACACGATTCGGTAACGGTATTGAACTAAAATACGGTTATCGAACCATATCGAAAAACACGATTCGGTAAAAAACGGTATCATTTTATGGTGTGGTGTGACTATATAAAAACAGTTTGGTTACAGTTTGAGTTTATAATTTAACTGGTTAAATCCGAATTATATTTTTCTTATTATTTATTTATTTATTTTAATTTATAATATATAAAAAATCATTTATATTCAAGTTTGTAGTTTGTAAGTTGTTGTATTTGCTTAATAGTTCATATATGTTGATTTATTAAGTTATCAAATATGATGTTTTGTTAATTAATTGATATTCAGATGACATTTATAGACTTGTATAGACTCTAAATGCATTTAAAATTTATTCATGTCTTATATAAATTGTTGGGCAAAGATTTAGACATCTCTTGTTTGTTAAAATAAATAAATCAATTCACATTGAAACCGAACCGCACCGAAAAATTATGTAACCGAATTATTCAAAAACTGAAAAAAATAGTTTGTTACGGTTTGAAATATTGTAAAACAAAAAAAACAGTTCGGTTGCGGTTTGAACCTCAAACCAATCCAAATCAAAAGTGCCCACCCCTACATGGTTCTTCTCAAACAGCTTATCCTGATTCCTAAAACACAAATCATCAGGGGAAGATTTTCCCACTTTGATTTTGCACAGGTACATGGTTGTTCAGACTATCACCGGGGTTGGTATTTCCTGGTTTTGAAATATGTACCTCACAAGGATTCCTACTATACCAATGATTTTTGAAGAAAGTTGTCATCATCTTCGATCCGTTTGATGTACATTCCCCTCTACAAGTAGAGGAACAGAAAATGAAAGGCCAACGAACATATCCAAAGTGAAGGGCTAGTTGTTTATCATCAGCAGTGAAATCCTGCACTAGTCAGTAAATCATAGGCATTTTATGGCCGCGGGCCGCCACATAGAACTTCATTAACCCGCCATCACAAAATCAACATGATATGCTTAATATTCAAACAAACGCTCACTGCTCTTCAAACTGAAACCAAATGGAATTCTACCAAGGGGCTCAAATTCATGAAAGTAACCATAGCTTTTACAGCACAACTTCAAATCAAGCAATACAGTCGAAAAGAAAGAAATGTCAAGGAAACATCCACGAGTACATATTGGCCCGAATTGATAACATACATAAATCATTCATCGGCTCACGTACCTTAGGGCTTTCTGCTGTGCCTCTTGTTCCTCTTCCGGCTTCTCCTATCATCAGAATCAGATTCAGATGATGAGGAGTATCTTTTACGCCTTGTCTTTTGCTTCTTCTTCTTCCTCTGGCGCCTTCTCTCCTCCTCGGAATCAGATGATGAACTATAACCTGAACTACTGCCTTCAGAAGAATAATCAGAACCTGTAACTGATGATTCCCCGCTATCAGTCTCGAAAACTGAAGCTTCACTATCACTGCCAGAATCAGAACCACCCCGATGTTTCCTCTTGCTTTTCTTCGATGGCTTTTCACCATTCTCTTCCTTTTTAGTATCTGGATCCGCAACATCCAGATCGTAGGATAGTGACACCTTCATCTTCAGTTTAGGATTTTTAAGTTGCTGAGTCCTAGAGGGCCTTGAGATATAAACACGTTCATTCTTACATTCATATGTCCAATGCCCAGGTTGGAAACACTTCTGGCATTGTGAAGCTGCACTACCAACAGTAGATATATTGGCCTTCACATCTTTCCTCTCACCCAGTCTCACTGCTTTTTCAGTACTCATCAAATACATCTGTCTCTTGGCTTCCCTTTTCTCCTGCCATCTGCTGGGTCCTTCTTCCTTCTGCCCGTAAGCGTTAACATTTCGGGCAGCAGCAGCAGCCGCCCTTTCAGCCTGAGCTCGACTAAGACCTTTTGCAGCACTCATGGCCTGAGCCTTGATCCTTTCTGCTGCAGCCTGAGCCTTCTCTTCTTTCTTACTCGACATGTTGAAATCAGGATAAGCAGAACTGCCAACAATCCCAACTTCCGAGAAACTATCCCTGAGAACAATCCCCAAATAGTAATTAGATCATCCATCTAGTATCACCATGGGGTAATTAGATCAAGAAACCAAAATAAACAAGTTTCAAACTGCTAACTCAACCCTCATGAACCAAACCCTCAGTTTTAAATAGTTATATTGTTGGATGCTACCATACACATTCAGGGCATTAAAAAAGTAAAATAACAACAAATTTAGCAAATCAAAAACTTGTCTTTCAACTCAATTGTTCCCCGTGCGGCGTTGAAACTAAAATTCAGACAAAGAACATATGCAGATCCAAAAATTCAAATCACATATAACCGATAACCCTGAAATCATATGGGCTTTCCTCCGCGGCCGATCTACTAAGAAATTGTTGATTAAGGAAAGAATGATGGAGAGAGAAGATACCTTGGTTGGGTTTGTGTGGCGGAGCTTGAAGAAGAAGATTTGAGGTTTTGAGGAATGATGGAGATGTTGGTTGCGGGAGCTTGAAGAAGAAGAAAAACACAGATTTGGGATTTTGGGGGTTAAAGAGGGCTTGCTTATTTATTACTAATATGTAGTGTTTTTTATTTTATTATCAAATACGTGATTTTCCTGGGTTTGTTTCCGATCTTGGATAGGCCATGTTGTCTCATTCTGGCGACTATGCAGAAGGATGGGTGATCAACTACTCCTTCATGGGGGTCGCAGATGCCGGTGATCTTCGGGCGACGGTCGGCGTTGACGGCGTGGTGGTGAATCTGCAACAAGGATGCAACATGTTCTTGGGCCGGATCTTCAAGGGGCATTTCTTAGGGTCCATCTGTTGGTTGAGCTTAGGCTCCTTATGGGCCTAAGTTTTGGTGGGTCACGGTTGTCCTTTTTTTGAGATGGTTTCTACCTCCACTTTGGGCAAGGGTTTAGGGTCTGATAGTTTGGATTCGTTGGTCGTATCACGGGGATGAGTCATGGCTATTGTGTCGGTTTCAAGGACTACATTAATATTGGTTTGTTTTTATTGTCCATCTAATGAGGAGGTTCCATATGTATATATGCTGGTAAGTTTGACATGTAGTGTTTGAAATAGTTGGTTCTTCTTGAGGTTGACCATATGAATGTATCGAGAAATCTAGATTAGTTTTAGGCAACAGTTGAACTCATTTTTTGTTTTTATCTACTGTAATCGTTGTATTTCAGTTAGGTAGGGAGGACAATGAAAAATTTGCTTCCACCACTGATATTTCTCTCAGTTATAATATTGTATTTTTCAGTTTAATGATATTAGTGTTATTGCTCTAAAAAACATTACACATATAAGACGCATGTTTTGTAGGGGTAGAATCATATTCTATGTTACTTATCTCTATGTATATGTGGTTGATCGAAATTACATGCTTTATCGTACACCAATGTTCATTAATAGTAAATGAGCGGTATATCAAACTCTTAACCTGGCCACATACTATTTGTTCCAGCACTTTTCATAAGATTATTGTTAAAAAAAAACTGAACTAAGAGCATGTCCACCGGATCAAAAAATCTAAGGCTAATGATCATTCATTACAAAAATTGGAAAAAAGTGTCCATTAGATCTATTTTTTTACTAGTTCGCATTCCAATTGTTTGTAACAAAAAGATGAAAATGCCTAAACCTAATCAAAGCCAACTCACTTCTCTCTCTTTAAGATCCAAGCCGACGACATCATCCTCGCCACCACCATCTCCGGCGACCAGATTCTAGCACCACCCTCCTTTTCCGCACCAACGTCCTCCTAGCTTGCCGCTTTGCTTGACGACGAAGTCAGACCCAACCTCGACCATGACGGCGGAGTCCCATCCTCGACGTCAAAGTCTTAGCCTCGACGGCAGAGTTGCAACATCGACGACAGACTCTCCTTTCCTTTCAGGCAAAGAGACGAAGGTGATGATCACTCTAGGCTCCACTTGGACCACCCATTCATTGGGCTCTCTCTCTTCAACGAACACTAACAGGTCAAGCCACGGGCTGCTTGCTGAGTTTGGCGTCCCTTCATCGCTCGAGATCCCTTTTAGTCTCGCCTCCATCTCCTTCCTCAAAGATCCTCGACGTTGTCGAGCTTGAGCTCCCCGTTCTCCGGTAAGACCACTGATTTAATGACAGCTTTGTTGGTTGGAGAGTTGGTGGAGTCGGAGACCTCGGGTTGAGTCAGCGAATCGTCGTTGAGTTTCTTAAGTCGAGCTCTACACGTCAACCTTTTGTAATGATTGTGTGAGAAACATACGAGTTTGCAGAGAACAAAGGTTCTCAATTAACATACGGGTTGAGTAAGATTAAAACATGTTTACTACGATTAGTAATGTATTATTTGGTGTTACTACTAATAGTTAGTAAATTATTTTTCCACATTACTGCATCTTAAACCCAAAATAGCAGCTACATGTGTTGATTTATTCTAGTTTACTACTTCCAAAAAAGTCTCTACAAAGTTTACTACCCCGAGTAAAGTTTTACTGTCCCTAATAAGCCATTTTTCAACATTACTACTCTAAACCCGAAAATGCAGTTACATGTGTTGATTTATGCAAGTTTACTACCCCTAGTAAAGTTTTCTGATAAAGGTTATTATTCCCAATAAATTCTCCTATAAAGTATACTACCCCTATTAGAACTTCCAACGAACTTTTAATTTGGTTTCGACAAGATCCAAAGATATTTCGGTGGCGTTTTAATAGGTACAACAAGATTCCGGTGACCAGAGTCTGGTGGCGGGTGATCGGAGTCTGACGAATGGTGACCAGAGTCCGGCGGCCCATGATTGGAGTCGATGAGGTTCCGGTCAAACATTTTCTCTATTTCATTTTCTCTCTTTAACCATGTTTAAAGGGTGAAAGTATAATTGCATTAAAATAATAGAATAATTTAAACTCTTAAGAGCATTTTAAGAGTTTAGAGCTAATAGGCACAAATTCTTTTTTTAAAATACTCAATATTTTTTTTAAAAAATGTTAGAATGAGATATAAGATGTCAAATTTTATAGTAAATGAACATTTTTTTTTTACAAAAATCTAACGTGTATGAATCTAACCTGGTTTGTAACACATCAGATTGTGTGCCCAACGTGATTGACATCAGCAACAACACAACCATTCCCCACGCACTGGAAAAGGCGCGTGCAGTACACCAATCAGTCAAAGCGCTATATTGCAGCGTGTTGCACATTTTTTTTGTCACGGCATGTGACCCATATTGGGGCCGCAATACACGCGTCGGAGGCACATGAGTGTTTTCATACTATGAAATCTACAATTCCTTTAATCTCCGGTCATAATTATTGGGTGAATCTGACGGCTAATAATTAAGAACCATTTTAGTTATACATGTTTTTTTTAATTATATAACTGTTAAGAGATAAATAAGAAAAATACAAAAACAATTAAAAACATTCAGAAAAAATGTAAAAAACTTACCCTTGGCCCTCAAATTATTTAAGAAATTATTGGGAATGTTCGAATTATACTGTTATTTCGAAAAAAAATAAAGAATTATACTATTTTTTTATTGTCTTCTTTTATATCAATAGGCTTGGGAATAATTTTATAAAAATTATTTGGATAATAAACACCTATAATCTTTATTTTATAATATATAAAAATAATTTTTGTCGACAGCTTAACATAAATTTTTGATCTCTTCAGATATTTTTATTAATTATTTGTTTATATTTTAAATGATTATTCAAACTAGTAAAATTATTGTCAGAGTAACTTATAGCGACCAAAATCACTTGTCATTATGTTCATTCTAATCCAACAGCTCAACTTAATCTAAAAGAACACAATAATTATTCTTCTTAAAGATTGTGGTTAATTATTTCGGTATTAAAAAAAAACGAAATGTCTTTTTGAGCAAAAAGGAAAAAAGAAAAGGGTCTTTAGCTAATTTCGGGGATTGCCCTAGAAATTGCAACAATAATCAAACAAGGGCGTGGGAAAAGCCTTCAAAAATGTATTCCTGCGAGGAGTCTCATTCCTACAAGATGAGTACCATGAAGTTTTGCCGCGAATGGTCAGTAACACACTCGCTTTCTCTTTCCTTTTCTTTTTGTTGTGAAGTTTTATTCTGATTTGTAAATGGGTTTTCGCATTTTTGCAGCAACAACATTCTGTACCCAAAGGAAGACAAGATTCTCCTCTATGCGTGCCGCAATTGCGATCACCAGGTTGCTCCTTCACTCTGTTTGCTCTTTTGATTTGGTTGGTGTGTGTTGCTTTTGTTGAGGATTGCAAGAACCCTGATTTCATTATTGAATTAATTACCAGAATGAACTAAAGGTTATAACTTTGACTCAAGTTTTCTCAAAGAAGGTTTTTTTTTTGTGAATTGCATTGCAAAATTCCCTCCTATTCTGCTGAAGGGTCATTGGGTTTGCTTGCAATCATTTTCTGCTTTTTGGGTCATGTTGATAATTTGCAAATAGGTTTCTTCGCTTAGTTCATGATTGCCACCACCGGGAAGATGGTTGAAGAGTTACTTTTGAGAAGCTAGGTTCAGTTGGCGTTACTCTTTTTGGATTGACATAATTACTTGACATAACCCAAGGCTCTAGCTTTTACTGAACTTCTTTCGATAGAGGGTTTTCTTCATGTTTTTGGTGACGTGCTTTGGAAATTCTTCATCTGTACTACCTTGGGCTGTTAAACTTTTTCTTAGAGGTTCATTTCACTCTGCTGCTAATCAATTTTTTTCCTTTATGGGGTTTGCAGATTTACGTTAACATCTGAGGAAGATGCTTGATGTCTCTCATATGGAGTTACCTTCTAAATTCAGCTTTCAGCTTATTGTTACTGTTTGCTCCCGCCATTTTCTACGTTGAAGGATTATTATCATTCCGGATTAAAGGTCTATAGCTCAACCATTTTGTAGATTTTCTTATTAGAGTACGTGTTGTTTTGCAGGAGGTTGCTGATAACAACTGTGTCTACAGAAATGAGATACACCACTCAGTTGGGGAACGCACTCAAATCTTGCAAGATGTAGCTGCAGATCCAACTCTACCACGCACAAAAGCTGTGCGCTGTGCTCAGTGCAAGCATGGAGAAGCTGTCTTCTTTCAGGTGAAATGCTCATTCTTTATATGAAGTTGTGTGTACGTTTATATGTGCCTTTTCAGTTAACTTAGTTCTTGGTTAAATACAAAGAGACTGGAGGTTCAAGTATCTGTTAATAAGACACATGACATCTTCTAAGCCTTTCATTTGAAATTTCAACTCTTGATGCTTCAAGTCTTTACCATGGATTTCCATGCAACTTAGAATATGATATACAATTACTAAGTATTCCACATGAGGGCCTGTCTAGCTACTTTTGTAATGCCTCTGGAAAAGACATTTAATAGACATAACCTTTCAACAATGTATCTTTTTAGTAACGCATCTGGAAAGACCTTTTTCAGGTATAACCTTTAAGCAATGTATGATTTAGTAATGCATCGAGGAAAAAGATTATTTTTGACAGTTATGGTTCTTTCTCAATACATCATATCACTTTGTCTGATTGGTTCAACTGAAAACTGAATGTTAGGGATCAGTGGTTTTTGTTACTGAGGGATCAGAAGTCACTTGGCAATGAAACATCTTTGCGTAGTTGTAGTTGTCACCACTATAACATAGGAAAGTCACATCTGTTTGTCATCCAGCCTTTCATGTCCAGAAATATGGTATAAACATCTAAACGAATAGTCAGATTGTACTTTTAGATACCTTTTTACTCCACATGACTGCACTGAGTTTTCATATATAAAGTTCCTAGCTATCCTAAACCATCTTTTCTTGGTCAAGATGTGTAAAATGTAAAAGGTATTTCTAATGTGCAAGTTCTGATATATGTGAAGGCAACTGCTAGAGGAGAGGAGGCTTTGACGTTGTTCTTTGTTTGCTGCAACAACCCCAATTGCGGTTACAGGTGGAGGGACTAATATGCTCAAGTTTCATCTAATCAAAACTAGTTGTGCTCGGGATTAGTTCTGCACTTCTGCTGTACTTACGAAACTGGGTTAAGGTTTATTAATTGTGTAGCAGAATCTTTAAGCGGTACTGTATGAGCCCCCAGATACTCCTTCATTTCAGACACCAGAATTTGGATCCCTTAGTTTAGGTTTGCATGTGTATGGACCATCCATTGACATTAACAGGAACTTCCTATTGCCAGAATAGTAGTATCCTACTATCCTGCTTTTCCCAGCTATTTGGTTTGTCAATGTGATAGACTGATAGTAACAACTGAACGGGAGGGAGCTAACCTCAAACGAGATGATTTGAACATGATCAGTAAGAGGTAATAAAGAGATATTTTGTGCTATGTTTTGAACTGTAATTTGCTAAACTTTGCTTTCAAGTTTTTAGATATTTACTATTTCCTAGCTTTTTAAGTGTTCTGATCCATCTACAATGTACATATTTTGTTGCAGAGACGACTTTTGCTTCGGCATCTGTCGGACCCAGAGGGGGAGGGGCCAGGGTGTACTGTCCCCACTCAACTTTTGACAACTGAGACTTTTTTAATGGTATTTATATTTTAAAAACTATTAATATGATATATGAATTATATATTTTCTGTATCAGGAAAGAGTCCGATACTAATTTTTGTCACAAAGTCCGTGGTATAAAGTCCGTTTTAATTGGTAAAGATTTGAGATTTGTTATCCTCAATTCACTTATAGTTTTGAGCAGTGCTTCTTGGCCCCTTTCTGTTACTCTTGAATCATTGATTTTCTTATGAAAGAGCAGCATCGTTCTTTGATCTTTAACCTCAGTTCTGTGGTTGATTTCTTAATCCAAAGAGCATCCAAAAGCAATATCTTCCGTCTTTCACATTCCAAATGCATATTGGGTTAGAATGTTTGTTATAATGATTGTTTTGTCATACCTACTGAGCTTGTGAAGCTCATTCCCTTTGTTCTTGTTGTTTCAGGTAGTCCATGAGTGGACAAGTTAATGATATTATGGAGCTCTTGAGATGAAGTTTATTTGGTTATATTTATGTGATGGTGTTGCTGTGATTGTGGTGCTGGATGTGTTATGTTAGTCATCTTGACGGCCTAATAAATCCAGCAGGCTGACCCTCCTATAGGATCGAGAAAGTAGCAAATTTCACACACCTCATTATCAAACTAACCCACTGTATTGCAAACCCCAGCTTACACATAATCTTCTCCAAAAATTCTCATTCAACTCTATCGTAAGCTTTTACTAGTGTCCAATTTTAACACCACATTCTGATCACCCCTCCAGCTAATTTCCTGTTTGAGTGTATTGTTTCAGAAGTGTGATGACATTATCGTGTATATGACGCCCCAAAACAAAAACACTTTGTGATGGAGAGATCACTGCATCAAGAATGCCCTTCATTCGGTTGACAATGGACTTGGAAATCAGTTTGTAAAGAACAGTGCATAAACTTATCGGTCTAAAGTCAGAAGTATGAAGAGGTTCTGGTATCTTAGGAATAAATACATTATTTAGACAATATTTTACATTTTAAGGACACAAATTAACAAATTAGGACAATTAATATGCACATGTCATCTGTCATTAAGTATTTTACCAAACTATCCTCACTTCAATTAGCTGCTACTGTTGGCTTGGATGGTCGTTACTGTTTTTGCTGTACTTAATACTTTTTTTGTTTCACAAACATAACTACATGTTTAAATTATTTTATCATGAGCTTTAACTATTTTCTAAACTAGGCAATTCACAATTTGGTGAAACCTTAAACAATGAGGTTCTTAGCAGTATATGTTACTACCTGTTCCTAAAGTACGACACAGGCTAGAACACTTAAGTTCCACGTCCAAAGCTCTCTGCACAAGTAAAGGAAGCGTCAGGAGTCGAGGCTGGAGTGGCCCAGTTTTGACTCTCTGATGCCTAAGTCAGTTGTCGTTGTGGGAATGAGACTTAACAAAGTTCTAGGCTAGGTCACTTAACTGTTTCAGGGCCCGCGCCTCTGCCATATAGATTTGTTTCGGGAATCCCGCCCTTCCTGCGTGATATAGGACTTGCTTAGCAGTCTTGTTTGGCACTCCCCTTCGGAAGGGTATGCAGCTGATTGTAGACGACTTTGATGACCGGACTCGGGTCCGCCCCTAGGAGTTTTGGTATCAAGGACAGTCGTAGCGGCGACGTCTTGCCTAAAGTGTCTTCCGGTGACCGGGTAATGTCTTGATTTTCCTGATCGGGTAATGGGTTTCTGAAACTATAATGCTCTTTGGATTTGTTAACAAATGGAATAAAATAAATAAATTCGCATCCGACTTCTAAAAATTTGTTTCAAGCTAAAAGAGCTCAGGTACAGCTAACGACTTTCTATGCAGTACGTTGAAGGAATGAACAATATAAATGGATGGTTGGCTAAACGCTCTTAAGCTTAAAAGACGAGCAGAAGGATAATACTGGTAGCCATCATAACTTCAACTGGTGCAAAATAACCAAGACATACTCTTTGTCTCAACGATACAAAACCTAGATCTGACCCCTCCTTATATAGTCACAAGGATATTAGATCTCTTCACCAAATAGAAATCTTATTTCTATTAGTGAAACACAACAATCTTCTCTGTGATTAAACCTTTATTAATAAGGATATACATTCTTTATTGGACAGTAGTGTTCACCTGGTTAGCTACTGACTAAGAAATTTATGGTCAATCACCCTTGGATCTAAATTCAAAGGTGGAGAATAAAACAACTTAACTTTTAAATAATACTCTCTACCTTTAAATCTAAATTCAAAGGTAATTGATTATGAATTTTTTAGTCACAACACCACTACCTGATTAGAACACCATAGATGAAAAAACAACATAGGTCTGGAAAACCCCACACTACTCCATAGACCACTCGACTACCATGCCAGTGTGAGCCCCGGCCCAAAATCAAGGAGAGAAGCCCCTTATGAGTACCTAGGTTGACTAATTACAGGATTGTGGTTGACCATCCTCATGGCGTGTCGGTTCAAGCCATACCAAAGTCTCAATGTTTTGTTGGACTCCATCCCCATCTTCTTCTTCTTCTTCTTCTTCTTCTTCTTCTTCTTCTTCCACTACCAAATCCCCAATTCCTCTTCACACAACCAACTCAAACCTTTCTCGACCAACTCAAATTTCACATGGAGTAAAACAAACGCCACAATCCCACACTCGAACACAACCAATCAATCACAGTTCTCCTCACTGAATTGGAGACCATCATCATCAATCTCATCTGATAGTCATCCTGTAATAGAATTCAGTAAAAAGAAGAAATATTACATTACTTCATGCAAAGAACAATTACATTTGTTGTTGTTATCAACACTACTATTATCAGAACTTTAATCAATTACGATCACATCTCTAAAAAATTAATTTGAAAAAAAAATTGTTTGTTCAGTCAAATATATCAATCAAAATAACAATTATGCTAAAAATTAACAGCTTCATAAACAACCGTTCATTTAATTAATGCATTTAGCTAATCAAACAATATTTTTTTCTAATTAATTTTTTATAAAAGTGATCTTGATTAGTTAATTAAATTTTTAAACAGTTAAAATTATGATTTACATTAATAAAAATATATAAATAAAAAAGAGTGAATAGAAGCGTTAGTATAGGTATTGACGTAAGAATTTTTCCTTCGTTTCAAGTGAGATGGCCTTGTAACGGAGAGATAAGAGAGAGAGATGAATCAATACCAATCGAAGCTAACGTCGTTTGGCTTGCACCCGGACGTTTAGAAAGTAAGACGAAACAATACCAATTGAAGCTAACGTTGTTTCACTTGCACGCGTTCTTAAACGTCAGCCTGATGCTGTTAACTGACAATATCATCTGTACACAAATAATTTCTCTGGAAAATTTACAAGTGCTTCTAAGGATATCCAAAGGATTAATTACCATTTCCAAAAATGGACCTAGGGTACAAGAAGGAAAACCCTAAACATATGAAGGTAAGATATCTACTAAAAAAATAAAAGAGACAGATGATCAGCTACAGGGACGAAATTGTCTCTGTAAACCAGCCAGATAGGCATTTCAGTTTCTCTAGAAACTCTGTATCTGCTGTCCGTTTCATTTTCCCTGAAGACTCTGCATGGCTTTCTACATAGGCTTGCGCATTTAACAGCATCACCTTAAAGTCATGCTTCAGTGCTTCCAAACTTCGATAATAGTCGTTTTCTAACCTACTCTGTATCAAGTCAAGAGATATTGGAACTGCACACCTGAGACAATTTCAAAAGGCAAACACATTTCAAAACCCCATATGGTACCAAAGTTATCCATCATTTTTTCTTGATAGGGATTCGAGTGCAATATAAGGTACAAGGGTATGAAAACATACCAATTTCTGAACTTCGGCTTCTCCTGAAGCTGCTTCAATTTATTAATCCCTAACAGATCCTGAAATATACAAACGTATGAGAAGTCTTGAACTAGTTTGCCGAAATGCAGCTGTAATTGAGATTTCATTTTGAAAACCAAAAAACAATAAAGGGTTTGCCTTACTACCTGACGACTGCGAGCTGATTTCACTAGTTGAACAAAGGCAGAATGCAGCTTGTTTTTGCTCTTATCATCAATCTGGGGCAGCACCCATTCAGTAGCGGTATCAAAAAGCTCCCAAGGGCTATGTAGCTGTGTCTCTTTAGGAACAGACTTGTACACAACTGTACACATTTCCCATGGACTGTCTGGAAACTCAGGAGATTTGGGCTGAATTTGCACAACCCGGCCATCCCACCAACTACCATCATCCTCGCCATCATTTTTCCACCAGACTTTGCACTTATCCCTACATGACCATTTTTTCTCTATTGCAGCAACATAGCGACTTTTTTCAACAATGTAATCAGGGAAACCAGTAACTTCAGGCAGAGTCATTTTGAAAGATTTGCAGTACACATCAGATGAAGGATCTACAAATTCAAGGGTTAATTTACAGCAGCTATCCCCAGATCCTGGAAGTAAAGAATATTTTAGGTCTTGAACTTTACAAAACTCCACAGCTCTTATTCTCTGCTTTATAAATTCCCAAGGCGGGTCTTCTCTCAACCTACCAAGATCAAAATACTCCTGATGGCCCTGAAAAAAAATTTATAAAGCTCAGTGAAAAATGGCCATATGCCAAAATCCAAACAAACAAAATGAGAGAGGTCGTCTTCATAGCTCATAAAACCAAGCACCCCATTCCAAGAATCCCAAGAATAAAAAAATAAAAATAAAATAAAAAAGAACAAAAGGCAGGAGCAGTAAATATAGAAACCTGTCTCAAATAGACAACTTCATCCCCTAACTGGGGAATATATCGTGAGCTCTCCTCATGTGCCGACAACATCAACCATGTTCCTTTCCTTGTTGATTGATGTGACTTCTTTTTATCTATTGGATCTACATCATGATCATAATAATAACTCCTGTTTCTAGTAGATCTCAACCCAACTGCTGTCTTTGAACTTGATCCCCGTTCTTCATTCGAAAGTTGACACTTGTGCACCGTGTTGTTCTGGGCACGTCTGAATGTATACCTAGGCTCATGGCCTTGACTTAACTTGTGATCATGATCCACACTACTTGGATCACGTGTAGATGCCTTCAACCCCATGGACCGTGTCCTACGAGCTCCATCAATTGAATCGTCACGGCAGTCTACTGCAATGACATTCTGGTCGCAAGTGTTGGAAATTTGTGAAGAGCCTTCTCCCTTCCCACTACTTTCACCTTCCAAATTAGCCCGACCTCTGTGTACTTTCACCCTCCTATAAACAGCACTAAACATTTTGTTTCTATTTACATTGGACTCGACTGATTCAATTTGAGTGTCTGATTCTCGTGAACCGCTGCATCTTTGATCTGAGTTAACTTTATGGGAGCCATTATCCTCTGGCACAATTGAATCGTGATCTATTGTTGGAAGGCTTTCAGGCAATGTGTTACATGTACAGTTTTCCAAGTTCTCTACTGCAGAGCTCATTTCCTGCTCACTAGGACTTTCAGGGCCCCTCGAAATCTTCCGCAACCTTAATTTCGTTGAGACCGGTGCATGCTTGTCATTTGGTTCAGAAGAGAAAACACTACCATCCTTGTTGAGGTAAGAGGAAGTGCCTGCATCCCAAGGAGCCATGTGAACAGATTTAGGTGATTGGTCATGATCCTTGCACACACTAAAACCCAAGTTCTCATTAACCTCAGCTTTACCATTAAGGCCCTCAGAGGTACTAGTCCCAATAGTTCTCTCATTTGTCAATACCACTCCATCCATCATATCCCCATTCCTTTGGCCTTCTAACTGATGGGACATTTTTCGACCATCCATTCCAGATTCTGTGTTTCCACCGCGACCAACAGCTACACTGGTACTGGCAAGTGCATCCAGTGATGTGGCTTCTCCCACTCTCAGCCGCTTCGATGTTCGAGCTCTAGACCCTCCCCATCTTATGCTTCCAACTTTATAATTCTCAGTCAAGTCCATATAATTTTCAACTTTGTATGACTGCCCTCCCACTGCTCTTTCAAACATGCTGCAATTTTCCTGACCAGGAGAGGTCCTTAGATCCTGAGAGCTCATATGATTCTTATTTTTTTCAGTGGCTTTGTGATTGCAAGATTGGTCAACCAGATAAGCCGGATTTTCACACTTATGTATTGTGTCTTCTGTATCCACAAGCGTATTTGTATTTGATGCCCGTCTTGGCAATTTTAGCACCAATCTCCCCCTGTTCCCAGAGTTCCTTTGAAGTTCAGGAAGTTCATGAGATTTGACCGGGTCCTCAGATTCATCAAGTAAAACCTGTTTTCCTTTCATATAGTTGCTTAGGTGATTTTCTCTATCGGATCCATCACTGTCAACATTTGAATCTTGCAGCATTGATTCACTTCCTGAAATTTCTCCTTCCGATCCATCTTCACCTTCTCCATCTGTATGTCGTCCAGTTATCTTAGAAAATAGTGTAAGGGCATTGCGTGCAGCAACTCTTTGAGGTCTCAGTGACTTCGATGTGGAGCATTGCGTTTTTGAAGCTTTTCGACCATGCCTTGATTTCCTTTTTCTATTACTTCTGAATGAGTGCCCATCAAGCTCATCCATGTTCCTCCTTTTAACACACCTTCCAGAAGACGTCATGACTTCAATCTGAAGAAAAGAGAAAGGGAACACAGTCATGCATCATCTAACAAGATTCTGAAAGTTATTTGTTAATGAGAGGGAGCTCACATCAGCCTTTTGTTTTTTCCTTCTAGATCTTCGTAGTCCATCCAGTTGAGCATCCTCGTCACTATCTTCTTCATCACTGCACTCTGGATCAACAGAATGGTTTGAACTTAAACTTCCTTGCTCCCCTCCAGTAGAATAATCTTCAGTGATATTGTACTCTGAATCAGCATCATCACTTTGCATTTCATTTTCTGGTTCCCAATCCATGGCATCTACAAACTCTGGTAGTGGCTCGGCCAATAACATATCCAAGTCTGCCAAAGGTAGCATTTGGAAATCTGGATCTAAACTGAAGTCAGGCCCAAGAGCAAGTCTTAATGAGGAAGGACGCCACTCAGAACCCAGAGCTCCTAATCGTCTCTTCTGGTACGCACTCTGGTAGGGTTCTGGATATGGTATCATGCCTAGTGTTTTCACAATAACCAGTGCTTCAGAAAATTGAAATTACAGAAGAGAATAGTTCCATAAGGGAAATGGACTGAAGGAAACCTGAATCACAAAGTAGATCCTGGATATTCCGTCGGTATGCTGGAATCTGAGTTTCCTAAAACAAATGTTGCAGATAACTTCTTAAGAAGGGATCAAAGAATCAAACGCAGCATAGAAGTACTACACACAGTTATAATTAGAAATGGCTTGTGCTAAGTCAAATCATACAAATCTATCTATTAGTTGCTTTCTAAAAGGTAGGAGCAACATCCATGCTACATATAGCACGGCATCAAATTTTAACTCAAGACTTTAAATTCTCTATTCCTAAAGAAAATTTAATTTTGGTCGCACTATGCCAAACAGCTATCCATCAGTCAAAATCACCAGTGAGACCCATGGTATAAATAAAAAAATAAATAACAGAAATAAAAGTATATAAACTAAATGACTTATAAGTCCATTGGTCATGGTAGGGGAATGCATGACTAGAAGGTGAGTTGTAGCATGATTATGGAATATAAGTGACGGGATGAATTCACCAGAGTTTATTATAGTATCTGTTCACTTTTGTTACTTCTGTAAATAATTCAGTCCTGCCTGCTCACCCAGCAAACTATCAGGCCCAAATATATAAAAATCCACGCTGATCAGAACAGAGTTCATCAGTAATTTTTTCGTATTTTATACATTTAGGTAATATAAAGCAAACATATTAAACATACAGCAGAGATACCCAAAATCAAGATTGTTTCACATTTCTCCCAAAGTGTTTTAGATGTTTCAGAGTTCAAGTGACCTTTGATGCAAATTTAAAAACAAATGGACACTAACATATACATATGGGTCCTGTAAGTGTAACAGTTACTGAGGACAAACATTAAGTTCTACTGTTCAAATATTACAGAAATTGAACTGGGGAGAGAACAGAATTATAGAAAGTAAAAATCCAATGAACATATACAACAATGTTTTTAATATTCTGAACATAAAAATCTAAGACAAAAAGAACGGTTTCAACCACAAATCTCATCATTAATATCAACACCAACTAACCTGGTCAAGAACATTTCCAAAGGTGTCTTGAATGATTGGGCGATAATCACCAAGAAAAAACTGAAAAATAAGTGAATGGAAGTCAAGTACAGTTAACAGAAGTGTAAAGATATATTCTAGATAAAGAGAAGGGGAAAATCTACCTGATCATATTTGGCATCATTGTGGGACTCCCCTTGGCCACTGTCCAATATGTAGAGTTGCCCAACATCATCAGATAGTATAATCGACGTTCCGTCCCTACAGTAGAGAGAATGAATACTTTGTAAGTACATAAAAGCAACTAGGGTGCACTTGCCAACTGATAATGTGGGAGTTGGGATTCAAGAGAGGTATGCAGTGAATTCTGCATAGTACTACAAGGCCAAATCGAAAAGTACCAGATAAAGCTTGAGAAAATGAAGTAATATTTTTAAGAGAAAACTACCAAATTGACAAGACGATTATAAACAAAACAAGATTCCATTGGACTTTTAAAATTCAATACAACGTACATTACGAAGAAAAAAGAATCCAAAACTAAGGCTTCTTATTCTCGACTTACGGCGAAAACTTTCCGTCAATCAATCTGAACTGTGAAGTTTGATATATACGGATAGGCATGCCTTCCCATATCTGAAAATAACAAGTCACCTAAGGCGTTCAAGAAGAGAGATCTTTGAAGAAATTGCAAGTAGAATAAGGATCTGGAAACTCACATCCCAGACAATTGTTTTTCCGTCATAGCCAGCACTCATTGCCAACCTGGGGTTGAAAGGGTGAACATCTAGAACATATGTCTATCAAGAACACAAATTAATATTATCAGTGATTTAACTTTTGCTCCTCCAGCTTAACTGCTTAAGTAACCAAAACTGGATACCAATGTAACCTTAAGGTTGCAGGTTAGGATTAAAGTATTTCTAAAAAAAGATAAAAATCATCTATATAAAAGCATCCAAGATGAGCAAACATCACCCAGAAGACATTAAAAACTCACTAGAAGAAGCTACTGAAGTGCTATATGACAAACAAGACAGCAACAGAAGGATGAACGTACCCATGAAACTAAATATTAAACACAAAATAAAACATGCAGATAAGAAAGGACTTCATGTACAAATTACAGGGGATATTGGCTAAAAGATATTGTAAATGTCAAATGATTCTGGGAATGTCAGTTTCTTCTACTAGGTAAACACAAGAAATTAAGATGGTATTGAAAAGGATATTCTATTGAAAATGTGTTTGCCAAAGATATGTCTGTCCAAATGTTATACCCACACACTAGTGAGCTTTGTATCGTATTTGCAAGAACAAATCACATATTCCAAAGGAAAACAGATCCATGGAGAAGAGATTCAACTACTTACAGAATCAGTGTGACCAGTCAAAGAATGCACTAAGCTACCATCAGAAGCATTCCATACGCATATTCTGCAATCTGCATTAAAATATACATAACAAATTGTTACATTACCAAATTTATGGCCTTGACAAGAACAAATCTGCGCAATACAAGTTCGTACACTGTCACCAGACCAATAATCTTAAATTGTGCAAAAGTATTAAAACACCAGCTCTTATAATATACACATCAAAAGGAGAAATGAACAAATCACCCATGATAGCAGCAAGAACAAAGCGATTGTCAAGACTCCAGGATATCATATTAACACCACGAGTTGGAAGAATTCTCTGGCGGGGGCCTCCGCGTGGAGGTTGTGGAGGTATTGGCGGAGGGGGAACTTTCAGATGATAAGCTCTTGTCCAACGACCAGATTTTCCCTGGAAAATGAATATAGCTTATTTATTCTGCATAATTGTTTTCCATTGATAAGCTTAAGATAGAATAGAAAGTTAAAACTTAAAAGTTATCGTTTAGAGTTGAAAGAACTTACATGCGATCTTCGTGATTTGGGAATCCAGATAATTGCGCTCCCATCGCGAGAGCAAGTAACTATATTGTCATGATTGAACCTGGGAGAAGAAAACACCAGGGAATTAATATATTATTAATTGGCAGCTAAAAGATCACCAAGAGAAGGATTAGTAAAAAAGGATAATAGCAAGCTTTACAGCAGAGTCAAAAAGCAAAGAAAGACAAAGGAAACGAACCACGAATTTTTAAATTTAGGAACATTCTCTTCCCTTGAGGTGTCAGCTGCCATAAATCTAGATACTACAGCACAACCACTGCATTGCATGAAGAAACATATATCATCATGCAAAGATTAGATACATATGCTTGTGTATCTGTGGAAATTACTACAACAACTTTACCTAAATTGTACGTAATTGACATCATTCTCATGGCCAGATAACACATCTATCTCATGATTCGGTTGGTCTGACTCATCTGAGCCTGGCTTGGAAGCACCCCACACCTACAATTAGCTCTCTCAGTAAAAACAAATAAATTTATTTCTGATCTAGATTATCACAATGATACAACTGATATGTCAATTCATTTCATTGCAAGCACTATTGACGTTCATTGAACTACCGATGATAACAACTAAACAGATGAAGGTTGTGGAAATGATACTAGGGGCCCAAAAGTATAATATACCCTTGCAAGTGTGTCTGAACTACCGGTAACAAAGACTGTTCCATTAGCATTAAATGCACAACAGAAGATTTGATGGCTCTGTACACTGCTTGAGGATGGACCACTGTTTCTCCCTGCATCCAAGCAATTATGCTACAACAATAAGTTTTTTCACATGTTAATAAGTTGGTGATTCTTGGCTGCACTGAACAAGAAACGGACCAGTTGTAGTATCTGAAGGTTTTGGAATGTATATCCTTGGAGCCACTTGAGAATTCCTGGCATCCCATATCCTACACGTTCCATCATCAGAGGAACTGCAATGAAAGAACACAAGGTAAATCATAAGAAAGTGATGGCCCACAAAAAACGACATATCAAAAATTATAAAAAAAAATTAACAGCATTCTGCATTGAAAAACAGCATCCAAAATTAAAACTCACCTGCTTAATATATATATAAGAGAGAGCATCCAAAATTAAAACTCACCTGCTTAATTATATATACTTAGAGAGAGAGAGAGAGAGAGGGAGAGGTGAACAACGTGATCTATACCATCATCTAAATAGATAAGAAAAAAGGAATCTAAGAGAACAGCAGCCCTTCAGTCTACATGAATAGAGAAAGTGGGATATTGCAAAAAAAAATGCAGTAGATAGTAAAGCCCAAAAGCAAACCTCCTTGTATTATTCCACAACAAAATCACCTTCTTCCTACATTTGTTGTAAAATGTTCTCCTGTTCTCCTATTCCTCACCATCCAACTGCATACAAAATGGCTGCTAAAACGGCATCCCACAAATTGCCGCTTACAACACTCAACCAAATGCAGCCCAAAATGCAATACATAATTTCCATCTAATAAGAGACACCTTTAACATCATTATCACATATTATTCCAAACTACATTCTCCTAATCTTCACCACCCTATGGACCAGTCTAAAAACATCATTTCCTTTGATATACCAGCCATCCTCATCTTTCTGCCCCCAATTAACTTAATCTGTACATACCATTTCCTATGATCTTATCCTAAAAGTACATATTCCCATTTTCCCACACGACCCTATGGACCAGCCATCCTCATCTTTCTGAGCCCAAATAACTTAATCTGTACATACCATTTTCTATGATCTTATCGTAAAATTTCATATTCCCACACAGCCCCATGTGCCCAAATAATTTAATCTGTACATACCATTTTCTATGATCTTATCGTAAAAATTCATATTCCCACACGACCCCATGTGCCCAAATAATTTAATCTGTACATTTCCTCAGCTTTGTGCTCCCAATTAACTTAATCTGTACATACCATGCCCTATGATCTTATTCTAAAATTTCATATTCCCTCGACCCTATGGACCAGTCAAAATATAATTTCCTTTGATATACCAGCCATCTTCATCTTTCCATGCCCAACAAACTTAATCTGTACATACCATTTCCTATGATCTTATCGTAAAAATTCATATTCCCTCATGACCCCATGTCCTAAACTTGAACACTAGAACCAGAGAAATCCACCAAAGCTCAATCTTTCAAAGTTTGGGACCAAAATATCTCTAGTAATACATTGACAGGCCTACATTATTAGATTTTGAACAAAAGGAGATAGAAGATGAAGAAGATACAAAACAAGTTTGATGAAAAGGTACAAAGAAACAAGTTTGACGAAAAGGTACAAACAAAAATTAACATAAATTTTATAACAAAAGGACTACAGAATATAGACAATATCTGGGCAGAAAGAAAGAAAACGTTGATCTATGCCATTCTCCTAGTTTAGGACTTCAATAGCATCAATTATGATCATCAACTAAATATTATCTGACCAAAGCATGTTGGCCAAACAAAATGAAAAGACCGGCAGTACATCTCTTAAGAATAGGAATGGTCAAGTCAAGAGTGGCTTATTCTAACAAAAAACTGCAAGAAAAAATAATTTCAGTGACAGACAATCGGCCTTACGATAGAAGGTGGTACATAGAGCTAGGCCTGGGATTAAATGCAATTGCAGTCACAGCTCCAGTGTGTCCCCGCAACACCGAAATTGGAAGCCCATCTGGCAAGCGCCACTAAGGAAACCACAAGTTCTCTTAAATTAGCACTATGTTACCAGAAACAAATAAAGCAAAAAAGAGACAACTCGTAACTGAGCAACAGAGGACGCTTACAACTCGTATTATACAGTCATTTGATGCGGATGCCACCAGAGTATTGTTGGAACTCACAGCTAAATCAGTGATGTCTCCCTTCAAGCATAGAATAAGTGAAAGCAAGGAGGAGAAAAGAATTAAAAATGTCTTTGATGGGCCAATAAGAACTTACTTCATGTCCACGGCAACTGGCCAAGCAAAATGCAGTTTCTATTAACCAGATCTTCACCAGGCGATCATCTGAACCAGTGACAACATATCTACCAGAGCGATCAAATATTGCTGCATGATTCAAGTCGAAATAAACCATTGTGAGAACTTATCACATCATGTGCTAACAAGCTTGATAAGAAGAAAGTCACTAATGTCAAACAAGAATTGTATTCAAAACATCAAAATATGTGGGCTGAGATGAATGTACATAGTTTGAACGGTACTAAATAAATAAACACCTGAAAATGATGTGGCCCAGGGACAGAAAACCAAAATAATCTGGAAGACGAATTTCACTGAACACTAAATTCAGAGCTTAGCGATGCAGGTTGAAATTTGAAATGAATAAAGCCAAATCTTACTATGCTTAAGCATTTCCAACATAATACAGCATAAGAAAACGAAGCAGGCACTTAATGACACAACCAATCCGAGTAAAAAAACTGGTTTTACAGATGAGATAGAACTGAGAAGATGAGAAGAGCAGAAGAAATTAAAAGTGATTCCTGAGAAAAGAAAATCATTAATGAGATATTATGTTTAACCATGAGACAATTAGCACGTCAATTTTTTTCTTTTACAAAACCCTCCCCGCCTGTTCTGATTTCACCAGATACTTCGACATGAGACACAGAACTTCAGCACTTTTGTTTGACAGTGTATAGAAATTGAAAGAAACCATTAGAACTACCTAAAATCCTCCAAATCTCTCCACTGTTGGAGAGACCACCACGTTCCCTTGAAAGAGAAACTACAAAATTCTCTTTCATTCTCTCTAGCCACTTAAATACCTAATCAAGAATTCTTAATCTACAGACTGAAAATATCTAGAGCATTATCATAATCACAAAGCTATGATGCAGATATATAAAAGAAAGAAAGGGGGTATCAATCAAATACTGTTACTTATCAAGCAAAGTAATTCCATTCATTTAAATATTGGTGATGATATGTGGAATCAACTTCCATATGGCCGGTGAACTCTCAGGGATGAAAACATACCACAATACACAGCGTTTCGATGGCCCCTTATTCTCTTGGTATTTTTCATCTTCTGAAACATGGTTGATGGTTTTGCAATGGCATAGGATGCTGCACGAACAGACGGTGCACGGTGATGCCTGGTGAAACCTCCCCCAATTTCCCTCAAACCTAGCCCAAGCACCTGATTAGCTTTAATGTGAGGCCAACGCATGTAAGCAGCAGGTCGGTTTATTTCGTTGTCTTCTTGATCCCTATCATCTGAAAGGGGAAGACATTTTCTAATAAAATACATAGAAATGAAAATGATGCTGACAGCGACTAACACACAACTGGAAGGAACTTCAAAAAAGGAGGGAATAGTCCAATGCATGAATGATTATCATTATCTAACTTCAAAAAAATCTAAGATAAAATCATAACTAACAAAATCATGAATTCAACCACAAAAATGAAATGGTCAAAACTCAAATATCATCACATACTGCACAGAAGTGAAAATGTGCCCATTCCCAAGAGAGTAGGTACATCAGCTGCATTAGGGGGATTTCCACCAGTCATACCCCTTGATGGTGGGGCTGTACTCAGGATCATTTGCTTCAAAAGCTTTACCAAGTGATCCTGATCAATGTGAGGATACCTAAGAAGGTGTAAGATTGAGAACAAAAATTAATTACAAGTATATAAGAAAACAAAAAATTACAAATTATTTCCATGTATACTAAATTGCCTGCAGTAGAAGACCAAGAAGTGAAATTGACATCCATGGAAAGAGAGATGAAACAAAAAATAAAGAGATAGCATTCTCATGATCCTCAAAGGTCAAGGTGGGTGCAATATGTAGTAAATTGGGATTGGCCCTAGATTGGTAGTTTGTACATTAAATAGCACTGTCTGTGCATGAAGCTAGCGCAAAAGAATAAACTCATGATTTTGAATTGTTGGAGTATTGTTTCTCTGTGCCAACCAAGTTAGTTTAACCAAGTGGCTTCTGATTCTAATACAAATACCATTTACAAAATAAGATGGAGAACAAAAAAAACCAGGTCCAATTTCCTAATTATCAAAGATGATTCAGATTTTAAAATACCATGAAAATTATTTTTAAATTTTATCTAAAAGACCATCGAGACCTAAATTCCTAAATTGATAGAGATGGTTGATCCTCCTATCTTTATTTCTTTGTTCATATTTGACTAATATGAGATAAGGGTTAGCTTATCAATATTGTGTTTAAACAAAAAATCTATCATATAATTAGCATCATTTAAGATTTATCACATTCTTTTCAGTAGTTTGGCCCCCTATAGCAGAGGGGACAAATTTATTTCCCTCCAAATACCAAAGTTCAAATGCTACTATGAGAAACAGTGCTTCACTATACTGTATGCTAACAAAAACACAACAAAGAAACACAAAAACACTAGACAACTGAAACCAGAGCACAGAAAGGAGTGAAATTAATGTTATCACTTATTTTAAGAAGTGATTAATTGATGTCGCTTATTATTTAGTCTTTAAGTGGCAGAAAAGTCAGAGAAGCTAACCTAAATTACAATATTAAAGGTTCTCTAACCTAAATTACAATCTTAAAGGTGAATTATTGAAAAGCAAGAAAAGATATTTGCATACCTTGGCACCAACATATTGTAATTTAACGGGAATGACTTCCCATCATCATTTTCAATCCCACTATGCACCCCTTTCCTTGAATACCATGTGTGATATCTTCTAGGTAAAAGTTGATGTTCATGAAGTTCGTTCCAGAACTGTGCACAAGTTTTACGACATGGTCCAGCTGAAAGAAAATGCATAATGAGGAAATACACTTCTCTGAGGTCAACATCCACATCTTGTTCCCTGGCATGATTTGTTTCTACATCCTCATGTAGAGTGGTTTCATGCACTTTACTGAGAATGTTCAAGTGTTTCATGCTAACAGAAGGTGCGTCGCCACAAGGAAACTTTTGAAGAGCCATCGCTCCTGTAAAACCTGCATAAAAGAACCCGAAACTGATTTTGTAATCATCCTCATTAGAAACAAATGCAGAAAAGAAGAAAGATGGTAAAGGTATAAAGTTGCAACTCTAAATTTGGTCATAAATCAGAAGCAACACACCGCCTGCCTCACTCTCTGTTACACAGAATCACACACCCGATTTCTCAGTTTGTTGTGATCTGTATGGCCATAGTGCGACAACTTAGAACATGAATAAGCTAATAAGGTAAACCTCCAAATGTTTTCTTTTCCCACACACCCCCTCCTATGATTTTCAATAGCAACCCCATGATTCTACTCCTGTAAACAGTGACAATGTTTCCCAAGGGTATAGCAAAGAGCCTCAAACCTAAACACACCTTTAAAGCCTCAAACTCCAAAACCCTAAACTAAACACGAATGTAAACCGAATGCAATACCAATTGCGACACACAGCAGCCTATTCATGCAGGAGCTAGACTAGATAAGATCATAAGATAATGCAATACCAACTCATCACTCCTCAACCAAATCTCATAACTAAAAACAACCCTAAATTACATGTTCAATGATTCATATGCTAGCTTTAACCAGTTGGGCAGTCCCAGAAAACACAAAATTCCTCTCTAAATACAACAAACCCATACATTCAACAATCCATCACGCATTCGTCTAAAAAAACCTTAAAAATCCAATCCCATTTGCACTAAGAACACAATCCAATCCGCACAAGCAGGCAAACACATCAAACCCATTTTGGGCACAAATTCCTAAACAAAAAAACAGAACGCAGAGCCCTAATCTAAACAAAATTCCAAAAATTCAAAGAACCCAAATTTGGAAAAGGAATTGGCTTTCAGTTAGTACCTTCAAGAAGCCATTGTGGGGATCCAGAAAGAGCTTGCAACACCAGAATTCAGACTCAAAAAAAAACCAGAAACAAAACAGAGAGGGTATTAGAGAGTGTGGCTCACGCGCCTTGAGATTGATAAGAGGGAGCTTTCTGGCGTTACTGCTTGAGATTCCTAGTCTCTCTCTGTCCGTCTCTCTGAGAATAAAGAAAGAAGATACAGAAGGTTTGAACGATGCGTTTTTAACCCTTATGCTTCAACTGTAGATGCTCCCAGGAAACTATAAAATATGTTGTGGTTCTGCTAAACGGTGCCGTATTGGTGACCTAGATTAGTGGACTTATCCCCCAATTTGGGGTAAATTAAATCAACCGACGTCGTTTCGGTGGCCTTCATTTTTTTCTCCTTTTTGGTTTATGTACTTTTTTAGCTTAATGTCTGATTATTTTTCGTACTTTCTCACTGCAGAGAACAATTCAATAAGCCATGCACGTATGATATAGGGCATCTCACCAAGCTCGACGTCCTTTCAAAAAAAGAACTTACATTTAGATGATGGCAGTTAACAAACTGTTTTCTACTTGTCATTCTAGAAGATTCAAATCAGATGCGTTGTTTATAAAAGAGAGTAAATTGCATGATCGGTATCTAAACTTAAGTGACACGGTTAAAGTAGTATCCAGATTTTAAAAACTACCAATGTGGTACCTGAACTCCATTTCCTTACCAATGAAGGAACCGAAACCAATTTTCGTCACACCGCTGTTTGTTTGCTGAAGTATAAAGGATAAAAATGTTTTTTCTCCCTTACACATTTGTTTTGTCGAATCTCTCTATCTCACACGTACATATTCTCTTCTTCTTCTTCTTTCTCTATATCCACATCGAGATAAACCAGACTCAAGGCCAGCTCATATTTGACAACTCTCCATCAATGACTGATATCATAGTTGCCTTCATCGTCTTCCGCTTAGAGGTCACACCAGAAATTACTTTGGGCACACAAAGATCAGCGTCTGCATATTGTTTCTTCAAATTCGTTGTCTACCGTCCATCACTCTAGTCTCTGGTTCTTCGACCGGCCAAACCAGATCATTGTCATCTGACCAATTATCTCAGATTGCCAGACCAGATACTAAACACCTTTTGTACACATTAGTTGTTACTCCTTCCCTAACAATCATGCTAATACACACTGCAGCGTACGTAGGATATTACGCCTTCATTCACCATTCTTCATCTTCTTCGGCGTGATCATATATCCACTCCGCGACTGTAATTCTTATTGCCAACGTGAAGACTCCATTATGGTCTACAGTGTATCCACTGATTCGATTTCCTTCAACCCTGTATATATAATTGCATATATTACGTTGTTTCGAGTGTTTGTTCAAGCCTTTGGGCTTCCTAGGTAGGAGCCTTATTAGGTTTACTAGGACATCGAACAGACGCCTCATAAAATGGATGTGCGTCATAGTATCCATCGTTATAAGATGAAGGAGGAGCCATATGATGCATGATTAAGGAAATTAATAAAGTAGTATGAGGTTCATACCTAAATTAATTTCTGATATAAGATTTATATTTCAACACGTATCTTTAAGTGTGACGAATCTTCAAGTCTAACATGTGGACAACAATTGACGTGGAGTTCATGTGACCGTTAACGCTAACACACGTGAACGTGGATAACCCGTTCTGATACCATGATAAAGTAGTCTCAGGTTCACATCTAAAATCAATTGATAATGGGTGGAGTGAACATTTTTCAATCAGGGCAAGCCAATTGATATTGTCAATTATCTTGCCTTGCCTCAAAAGGAACCAGGATCGCACTGTGATGGATGCATGGTGACGGTTGTAGTATATATCCTTAAGATGGAGGATACAGAGCATAACCTGGATATCCGTTATGAGATGGAGCTTAGAAAAATTTGGAGGCTGGTTTGGATCAGGACAAATGGGTTCATCTGATCGGCATATACATATATAATACGCCATTGTGTTAAATAGAACTCTGGAAGGTAGCTGAAATGAGTGAAATCTTAACTGATGTATTGCTAGATTAGCTTATAAGGGTTCAATTTCAACTATGGGAAACCCTATTGTTGGGTAAAAATGTGAACAAAAATGTAAAATGTCACCCAACGTAATTTTACTCTATCTTATTGATTAAAATAGAGTTTTAATTATGTCTGGGTCAACCCATTCAAGACGGAACACGTCTCTTAATTACAATCCCTCATTACAAGGGAACACCCCTTGATTCGATTTATGAAGAAACCGATGTGTGTTTGTTTGCTTTTACGACTGCACCCGAATGGGTTGCCTACGTACCCCGGGAGGGATCAAGTCATTCGTAGTTCAGGATTCCCAACAAGTGAATGACCTATTGGAGGGCTTTGATTTTGAAATGAGAGTAGTGTGTGGGATTTGTATCTGAAGATGTATGAGCTATGGAGCGAGGCTTCGGAAGATCTGAGAATTTATTTAAAGTTGTGGTTGCACCCAGATTTAAATCTAGACTGCCTACATACCCTGTGAAGGGATCAAACCGATGTAGTTCAAAATTTGGAGTGGGTTTGAGAATTTGACTGAAGTCATTTGGACTGGTCGATTTTTGACTGGTGGTCAGGGATTCTGTTTGGAATGGTGAATTTGACTGATAGAATCAGAAAATTGGCTTGAAAAGAACCAGGATTTGGTTTTAGCCATGGTTGTATCCGGATTTGAATCCAGACTGCCTACATATCCCTTTGAGGTAATCAAACCATTATAGTTCACTCCTGGATTTGGTTTTGACAGATGTACATATTTTGAATCCATCAATTGTATTTCTTGTCGATACTTCATTTGGTGGGGTGCCAGCTGATTTGATTTGGACACCCATCATCCTGGGCTTTGCAGTTGGGCCTTGAGACTTGAAGTGGGCTTTTTATACTGCTGCATCTGGATTTGAACTCGACATGTAATTTGATAATGACTTGTGTGAGCTTATTTTCTGGGCTTTTGCAGTTGGGCCTTGAGACTTGAAGTGGGCTTTTTATACTGCTGCATTTGGACTTGCATTGATTTTTGTGGGCTTATTTCTCTTTTATTTGTGAGAGGCCCATAGATTTTCCTTGGAGACATTTTGTTCGATTTGGGCACCCATCGTATTTTGTTGTTGGGCCTTGGAATTTAAACCGGCTTTTGCACTGCTGTCTTTAGCAAAGTGGGCCTGTTTCCATTTTGTTTGCAAGAGGCCCGAAGATCTTTGATTTGGGCCTTGGGTCTTGGATCGGGCTTCATACTGAAAAATTGGTGGAGTTGGTCTTGTATTGATGATGGGCCTGTGAAGTGGGCTTGTTTTCTTTTTGAAGGCCCATAAGTCTCTTCCTTTTTTGTTGAAGGCCCATAATGAAGATGACCGGAGCCCAATGTCCTTTTTTTGTTGAAGGCCCATGAGTGAAGACGACCGGAGCCCAATGTCTTTTTTTTGTTGAAGGCCCATGAGTCTTTTTTTATTGAAGGCCCATTTGTTTTTCTTTGGCAGGCCCAAGAGACCAGGCCTAGTCGGAGGCCCAAATGTCTCTTTCTTTTGTTGAGGTGTTGTTTTTTTTGTTGCCAGGCCCAGTAAATCTCGGCAGGGCCCATTTGAAGGCCCAACCCGGAGGCCCAGGAGGCCCATCCGCTTCGGCCTCTTTCTTCACCGTTCCTCTCTCCCCATTTCTCTTTCCTTCTTTTCTTTCTCTCCTGTTTCTTCTTCTTCTTCTTCTTCTTCTTCCTGAAGCTCAGGCGAGAGAGAGAGAGAGGTTGGGGGTTGAGCTCCCACCGGTGAGATTTGGATGGGTCGCAAATGGAGGTTAGTCCGAAGCCGGGAAGCGACTGTACAGAGCTCGGATCTTTCGATTTGGAGCAGGTGAGGGCTTGAAGCCTGCAATTTGGGGATCTCTGCATCGATTGGGTGAGGTTCTCAATCCTTTCTTCATAGTTCGCACTTCACTCGTCTATTCGATTTATGCACGGCGACAACCGAAAGCTCCATTTAATTCCTCCACTGACAGCGCCAGGGTCGCCCCGATCTGCAACTCAGGAACCAGAGAAGGGTGCTTCTACTCAATTGCACAAGAGCTTCGAAGGATTGAGGCCTGCAATTTGAGGATTTCTGCACTGATTGGGTAAGGGTAATTTCTTGGTTTGATTCCGAAGGTTTCTGTTTCTCTTTTTTTTTCAACTGATTCAGTTTTTGCATTGTTACTGTCGAGGGCTGATTTGGAGAAAAATTGAGTTGGAGATAGATTCGGAGACCAAGTCCAGGCCGGAATTGGAGTTGGATTCACAGGCCAAGCAGGAGCATACCGAGGAGGTGAGTCCCTATGCTTTTTTTTTGTTTCTGATGAATACATGCTTTATTTCACAATTAGGTCTATGTTTTGTTCTTCCTGTATGTCAATGGTGCTGTAGAACAGGGAGTTTGGGGGATTTGAGGAGTGATTTTGGAGAGGTGTTGGTGTTCTAGGAATAGGGACTTGGAACAGGATATGGCCTTAACGGGAATAGGGACAGTATCAGAGGTCTTGAGTATTGGATTTGGTTTTGTTGTTCTCTTTTTTTGTAGGATCACAAAATCTCTTTTTTTTAGGAACAAGTAACCAAATTGTAACAGTAACAGGTATCAAAACACCCAGGGAACCATATGGTGATTGTAGTGCCGTAGTAGAACCATAGTAGAGCCATAGAAACCACAGTAACCAGTGCCAAGTATCATTCAAAGTAACCATAGAACCGTCGAACCAGAGCCAAGTATCCAAGAACCAGAAGACATAGTAACCAGTAACAAGGGCCAGAGAACATAGTAACCATAGGATCAGAACCAAGAATCCACAAGGGATTTGAGTAACCAGGGAACCATAGAACCAGAACCAAGAATCAGGGCCAGAGAACATAGTCACCAAGAACATGAGAGGATGAGAGAATCAGCTATACCTCTAGGGTTTTGTTCTTCTGCTGTCTGCTGTGTTTTCTGCGTCTCCTCTCTTTTTCTTGCGTCTGTTCTTCTTTTTTTGCGTGTGTCCTCATTTTATACGGTGTAGGGTTGTGATAGATGAGTCCTAATAGGCTAGGTCACTTATATGAGTTATAAGTAAACTCAAATACCCCTTGTGTGGGAGCCTAATACCTTGATAAGGACTCATTTTTTCTGTCTTTTCCCTTTTTTTTATTTAATTCGTCTGCTTCTCTTTTTTTCCCATATATATATGTATACATATATTTATGTATATTTTTTTTGCGTATCAACACCTATACATGTATGCATTATAGAGAACAATCATGGCAGGGAAGGAAAAAAGAATAGAGTACGAAGGAATTTGAGTTGCATAATGCAAAGTTCTACAAATCTAATGCTATGGACTGTTTTGTTTTCTTTTCGAGGCCGGGTCTATGCATAATAGAGAAGAAATTAGTACATAAAGTATTCAAGGGGAAATTAATTAGTGGTCTACGAACCAGCTCCGATCGTAGTACATCATCATCATCACTAGATGTCTAGATCGATCATATTCATCCAATATTTGTTCTGGTTTTTCTTGTTTTTATTTCTTAATTTGTAAGATTGATATCTTATCCAAATGGTATGGTCGATCTTCTCTGGAACTGGTACACACCATGAATATCATTTCTACGTAAAAAGGCTCCCTGAAATGTACATATCTTTATTCATTACATATATATAGTGCTAATACACAACCTTAGGTCCTTAGCATTCGTAATATCAACAGCTCCTGCCAACAAAAATTTATTTGAGAATCTGATAACAAATTATCCTACACAGACTTCCAACCACAACAAACCAACCTGACCTAGAAGTACCAAGGGTGGCCCTCGATTATGGAATAGAACCGAACATAATAGTAATTCATTCCAAACACCACCTGACTTACATTCATTCCCTCTATATAGTTTTAGATTCTTATGATCTAGAAACTGTTAGCAAAAAAAATTGGCCAGGAGGAACGGATTACTCAATTCAAGACAATGAATTGTAACATCAAGAAGATGACTAACGGCAATATCATCAAAACCTGGAATTATACTAACCCAATATACATAGATAAAGAGAATCAAAACACAATGAATTTTGGATTGAACAAAGATGAAGAATTACATTGGTTAATAAAGACGATGGTGGTTCTTCCCATATGTATACTTGGCCTCTATAGTGCTTTGGCTTTTCCCAAATGTTCCATTTTCTATGTCTTCTTCGTCATCTTTCTGGTGCCCAGAAGAAAATTTCATTGACGGGTTTTTGATATGGTTGATCTCGATCAGTTTCTTTCTTTTGATGTATTTTTCTGAATGAAAGAGGAAGAAAAAGAAATTTACTGAAATCTCACCTCAACATACATGATTTCTGATAGGGTTTGGTATTTATACCACAGCCCCTGAAATCTAGCAGAATCCAGTATGAGATAGAATCCTTAAAAATCGTAAACTTTTTGAATAGCACCAGATTTGTTAGTAGTTTTTAAAATCGTGATTGAATACCGTAGAATTTTTTTTAAAATAAAATCTAAATTGAATACCACAAGATTTTAAAACACTCTTAGAATACAAAACAATCCTATAGACTATGGATGGGTGTCGAAACCCGGAATCCCCAAAACCCGACCTGAAAAACCCGAATAAACCCAAATCGGGTCAAATAGGCCGGCCGGTTCAATCGGGCTTCGGGTCGTGCGCTTAGGCTGACCCATGACGACACACATCTTAACAGACTCGGGGTCAGGTCGGCTCATTTACTCAAACGTAAGGCCAAGCCTAGCCCATAACATGTCAATCTGTGCTCGAGCTGAGCCCATTAACGGGTCTCTCGGACCCGTTTCTTGTTTAAAATTGAAATTAGTCAAGAGGTGATTTCATATTAGGCCAAAACAATAACAAATTAAAACTAATTCACACGTTCTATGGATCATTTTTTGCATCATCCACAAACTTAAGAAATATGTTATCTCTGAATCATATGATCAATGTTTATAGTTAATAATGTTTAGCAAAAACTTGTTATGAGTCTAGAAGAATCAAAATAAATAATTATTAGTATATATAAGTTTATTGTTCACACTAAAGACTAATATTATTATTTATAATATGATATCTTCATATTATAAAGAAAAAAATATTTTAGAGAGGGCTATGCCGTGGGCCTCAATTGGTCATGCGTGGGCCGTGTCTATGTGCTCATTTTTCTTGCTCAGTCTGACTCATTAGAATAACGTGTTTGAATTGTGCCGGACCGTTTTTAAACATGTTGTACTCGTGTCGTGCCCATGCTTAGTAGCCAATTTGCCACCTCTATTCTTAGTATATACGTACTAGTCCTTGCATACAAATTTCAACATTTGGATTTAGATAGAAAAAAATCATACAAATACAATTATTTAGCGTTCAACTTTAATTTAATAAGCACACATCAACTTTTACAGAAATCACTGCCCATACATACGCAACTTTGTTTCTATATTCATTTGATTCATGGCAATCAACGTACGGATTCCCTTCTTCTTGATCCCCATTGCTTAAGTAGTGCGGTCGCCAATATTGAAAATTCGATGATTGTCACCTGAGTTTTGGTTAACTTGATTACCGCTGACTGTATAAGACGTTATTTTACCTACACTTTTGATTCTCTTGATCTTGCTTTTACTAGGTGGAGCAGGAGCAAGCTGTACAAGAGCTGGAGCTGCATAATACGGATCGCGATAGTACGATGATGAAGATGATGATCCATATGAAGTAGCAGGATGAGCAGGAGCTGGAGAATGAGGATAAATCAAATAGGGATTATTAGGGGATGGAATACCAGACTCGTATATTGGATGTGTGAGATTCATCTTGTTCCTTTGTGTTATGGAAGGCTTTGGCTTAGGTTTTGGTTTGCCTTGTATCCCTTCACAGATGCTATATATGCTAAGCTGCTAAGTGTATACGGACAAGGAAAAGATATGAAGGAATAACATCTAGCTAGCTTAATTACCAAGCTAATTATATGCTTGTAATACTAACTAATTAATTAGCAAATATCCCTTAGATAATGGCTCCAGATCCACCTCCTGTGTGATAACGTAGCGCGCCATTGGCATAGCCACAATTCGATAATGAATCCTCATACTAAATGGGGAGTAGTGCTCAAGTATATCCGGTCTACATCCATAGTGTTAAGTCCTGCATGCATATATTACAAGCTAGTTTAACACGGGTTACTACGACTGAATGAGTCTGAATCATAAGAGGATGGTAATCACTACAAGAGAAAATCTAATATGCGAGCAACAAATTTTAGAAGTATAGAAAGGATATGTATGGAAAACTTTGGTAAAAGTTGAAATGAATCATTTATGTATATTTGCTACTATTGGTAGTCTAGCTTATTATTTGCTTACATAATTATTGATGTGAACATTTGATTCTTATTTGTTTGAAACTTTGAATCCATTCCTTTCGTCGTGTAAAAGCTATTTCCAAGATCATGTAGAAGAAGCTAATTCTGTATTCCACTATATATGAACAAGTGAACGCATTCAAACAAGAATCCAACATCCAAATCCTCTATAAGATTCTCTCGATTGAACTCTAGAAACGGTATCTTATCTTTTCCCCACTTTGTTGAGCCAATCTTATCTCAACTCTTTTGGGATTAAGATCTCGCGCGAGTTACCCTAAAAGTTTTGAAGGAGCTTAAACAATGAAGCATATGAGCTGGTGAGCTATTCATGTTAATCCAAGGTCACCATATCTTGGATTAATCCAATATGGCAAAAAGATATGGTGCAATTCAGTATGCTCATATGCTTCAGTATGGTGTAAAAACTTCTCATGGCCATAGGTTTGCTAATTGCTATTGTTTTTGGCTATTTAGCTTTAGTTGGGTGGTGACAATTTTATGGAAATGGTGTATCTTAAATTGAAAAAACAAAATAGCTAAAAAAAATTCCTTAGCTACAACTTCATCCTATTATAAGAGAAATTTGAAGGAAATTTTTGTTGTGCGTGCGCAGCATTTACAACCACATTAAAAATCCCACCAGCTCCCTGCTGGTCACGTGCTCCCTCCTTTTCTCCTCTTTCTCCTTGTGTTGTATCCGATGCCGCGCTGCACACGAGACTTACCTAAATTTGAGCACTTTTGATCCGCCATATAAAGAAAAGGCAAAGACTAGACAAAATAAGAAGGGAGTGGGTGCTACTTGCTAGTGAGCAGGTAGATCTATAAGTTATTTTTAGTACTTTGATTATTATGAATTGCTCACTAGATTTATTTTTATTTGATTCTTTTGTTATGCACTTCAAGAAAATTGTAAACTTCCCGCTTACCCAAACCAAAAACAAAAAGAGAAAATTCTCTTCCGCCCTAATTATTAAAAAATATTTTTCAACAATAAAATAAGATTTAAATATTTCTATTAGCCCTATATTCTTTTAGTGTTTTACTTCCATCAGCCAAATTATAAGCTTTAGTTCACTTTTTCTTTACCAAACTGCCCCCACTTCTTCATCTCTCTCCCTTATCTTCTCCAACCTCTGTCTCTCACTCCTGTCGGCAGCTTCTATTCGGAGCAACATGTCTAGCCGATGAGGCTTATGATCGGAGGAGATAGGAACAACAGAGCCATTCAGGCAAGGAACAACACGTGTATCGCGGCAAGTGGAGACGATGATCTTCTCCGAAGTGACTACTGCCAGACGGCGGCGAAGGCGAATGGAGTTGAGCTCAAAGTCGGTAGCAAAATCAAAGCGGTATTGTTTATGGCTAGATTTTAGTTACTGGGTGCCAAGTACCAGTTCGTCTTATTACTAATATTGTTTACCTTTTTGTTGAAATTTAGTTTTAGTTGGAAATGTTGCAGATAGAAATGATTACTGGATGTTTACATTTTTGCTGGTTTAGTTAAATGATCGTTTTGATTCCCCTGTGAATTATCCATGTGTGCAATTGTAAGTTGTGTTCCAGAGCTATTAATATCTGATTCAAGTTGGGAAATAAGGTGTTTGTTAAATTTTCACTATCCTCCTCAAATTGGACAGATTCATAGTTGGGAAATAAGGTGTATGTTAAGCTTACATGGTTTTTTATATTGGTTAACATGCTTGAATTGTTTAATGTTTAGCCAATGATACAGTATGCCATTTCTCTTTTGTAGTTAGTTTATCTGGTTTATCCTCATCACATATATACGTTGTGGATGGTGGGATTTTGGTTGAACTATGAGTCAACGTCTCTTAAAACTTTGATATTTTAATTATTTGTTGATTAGAATTCAAATTTGGGGTCTGTTGAGGGAAATTTAAAGTTTATTGGGGTAATAAAGGGTCTATTAAGAGCGATAATAGATTTATTGGGGGTCTATTGAGGAAAGTAGAGGGTCTATTGGGGATAGTAGGAGGTTGCATTGGAGGTAGTAGGGGGTTCTATTAGGGACAATATGAGGTTTTATTGGGAGCGGAACCTCATATATACCATCATACAGACCCCTAGTTGTCACCTGAGAGACCTCCTACTGCCACCAGTAGGAGGGCCTACTGCCCCAGTAGGAGGGCCTACTGCCCCAGTAGGAGGGCCTACTGCCCCAGTAGGAAGCTTATTGCCTCTAATAGGAGGCCTACTACCCTCAGTAGGAGGCCCTACTGTCCCCAGTAGAAGGCCCTACTGCCCCTAGTAGAAGGTCCTATTGTCCCTAGTAGGAGGTGTCCTACTGCCCACCAGTATGAGATCCTACTACTCCGAGTAAGAGGCCCTACTGTCTCCAGTAGGTGGCCTACTGCCCCTAGTAGGAGCTCCAGTCAACGGTCCCCGGAGTCTAGTTAATGGTCGCCAGAGTCCGGTCAACGTTCGCCGGAATCCGATCAACATTCGCTAGAGTCCTGTCAACTACCGCCGGAGTCCTTTCAATGATCACCGGAGCCCGGTCAACTGCTACCGAAGTCCGTTCAACAGTCGCCGGAGTCAAGTCAACGGTTGTCAGAGCCCGGTCAATGGTTATAGGGGTCCGGTTAACAGTCATAATTTTTTTTATTGCAAGATATACTTTTATTATTTTTATAATGATCTATTGTAGTTTATTTAATTCATTAAGAGTATAATTGTCTTTTTATTATTTAAGTTGGTTAGTGAGAATTTGAAAATCTTATTTTGTTCATGGGAATAAAATTCTCCAAATTAAGAAGTGGGCATTACCACCGAACAAAAAAAGTTGTAAATTTGCGATTATGACATCCTGCGATTTTAGCGTCAAAAGAATAGGTCCACCACTCCACCTAAAGAGGAAAATCGATACTCCAAAACATACAAGGCCACCTTCTATGACATCCAAATCCAGGTAATAGTGACCCATAATCCAAAAGATTTAACCGTTGGTTATCAAAAATGTAGTGGGACGATAAACATCCTCAAATCGTGAGATTAGACATTGAATGGTCTATGGAGCTTTAGTGTCCAATTCCAGAAGCAGAAGGTAAAGTGTGCACATAACAACTGTGTACAAAAAAGTAGTAAGAGCATATGTTCTAGAGCATGCTTCTGCCAATGCAGAGCCTTTGCCAGTGGATTGCATAGTTTATCAACAACTAACTGTCTCGAAACAGGGTTTGGAGATAGGTTATGTCGCATCAGAGCCAAGGGCACATACTCCTCATCCATCAAATGAAACGTGGCATATGAGCTTAGAATAGTCCTTCAACGTGTATATTTCAATCTCTTATTTAATACGCCGGTGGGTTTCCTTCAATTTCACATAAAGCGAGTCAAAAATAGTATTTGAAGTTCTCCATTGGCTTTGTTATAACCTTGGATAATTTCAAACACTTCTTCCCTGTTGGCTAACATCTTTGATCCAGTTTTTCATGCAGGCACGACCATTTTTGATCCGGAAGCAAACTTGAGAAATTGAGTATCCTCAGCACCAGGAGGCTTTAGAGGTTCAGACACTTCCACAAATGTTGTTGTAAGCAGCTTAGCAAGATGTTTCTAAGTCTTTTTGACGGTTTAACGAGAGTTAAAAAATGAGGTAGAGCTTCAGCAGAATCCTTAGACTCATAAATGAGGTAGTGATTAGCAAGATGCCACTGGTTTCTCTGCAAGCGAAACAACTACACCGAAAGTGTCTGCAACATTTTGCAGTCTTTGCAAATTTCTGTCTAACCGGTTTATTCTGTGTTTTTTTTAAAGCGGGCTGCGCTCCCCGTTAGTTGAGAGCATCAATATTATTATTATTATTATTATTAATAAGAGAAAGATTATACATAGAGGGACATATTGTTTAAACCTTGAAAAATACTACAACCATCCTCTATGAGAACATCCCAAATGATTTCAGGAGGTTCACTCACCCACTACTCATCCAACCTAGATGATCTAGTAAGGTGAGTTAGCTTATTGGCCACACTATTTGCTTCTATGAAAATATGCCAGAACAAAATAAAATCGAAAGCCTCCATATAATGTCGACAATCAACTAAAATCGGACTAACCTCCATCAAATCTCTATCTGTAGTAGCCATGGCCTTCATAATCATCACACAATCGCTTTCAATCTCAATTTCATTCCAACCTTGCCCAATTTCCATAAGCAAACTAGCTCGTAACGCTTCTTCCATGTGAATTGCGGAGTTTGCACGAGTGATATGTCAAGCAAAAGCAAGGCAATTTTCAGATTTATCCCTAGCTACTACACCAATACCACCAACTCTTTTATCTTCCACAAAAGCTCCATCTGCATTCAACTTAAGCCTTCCACTTGGTGGAGCCCTCCACTTCGCTCTAGGTCTTCTCATCTTCACATAAGCTTTGGTATGCATTGCCCTATACTCCTTTAGGAGCTGCACCGCCCACACATTTATGTTGGCCGGATTACAGACCACTCCTTTCCACATCAAATTATTCCTCTTCGTCCACACAACCCATAATGACATGAAAAACACTTCCAGTTGTTGTACATTGAGGTTATATATCCAAAATCGTAAACAACCAATCCACTACTCTCACCTGGGAATGAGTAACTGCAGATATGTACGGAGCTGTGTTTTCCAAAATGGTCTAACCACATGACAGTCACGGAACATATGAACACTAGATTCAGCTTCAAACCTGTAAAAAATGCAACTGATGTCTTCAATGGGAATTTTTCGAGCCAAAGTTGTCCTTGTTGGGATTATTTCTCTACACAGAGGCCAAGTGAAACTCCTTTTGGAGGGACATGCACCTTCCATATCTTTTTCCAGTAACTTCCGATGTCTTGTTCCTGTCGAGGCATGTTGCCCACCCTCTCCATCGTTATGGTTGTGTGATATCCAGACTTCACACTATACTAGCCATACTTGTCCCCACCAGTTTCTCATTGCACCTTCTCAGACTTAGTGGAATCCTCATAATCATCTCTGCTTCCTCCGTGAAAGGCTCCAGAATAACAATCTCTAACCACTCCGTATGCTCTTCATCCATAAGGTCACATACTGTCCAACCTTCGATGTCTATCATAGGGCTAAAGTAAAGCTTGAAGTGGTGAGGTAAGGGAAGCCATGGTTCTATCTAGATACTAATCTCATCTCCCTTACCAACTAAATATCAGACTCCACTCTTTAGCACTTCATCCTTCCCGCACAACAAGCTTCTCCATACAAACGAGGGATCACTGCTTATAGAGGGATGCATGAAACCTAAGTTCGGGAAGTATTTCGACTTCAACAATCTTGTTACTAAAGCCTCCAATCTTGTCAATATCCTGCAGCCATGTTTAGCAAGCAAAGCTCTATTGAAGTAAACCAGATTTCTGAACCCCATCCCTCACTCAGATTTCGGCTTACACAACCGCTCCCATGCAAACCAGTGAATCTTTCCCTCTCCCTCCTTATGCCCCACCAGAATCTAGCAAGAAGTGAATGCATGGTAGCAAATAAGTGTTTGGGAAGCTCAAAGCAACTCATTACGTAAGTTGGAATCGATTGGAGCACTGTTTTAATAAAAATCTCCTTCCCTGCTGTACTTAACATTTCCCCTCTCCAACCCTTCACTCGTTTCTCAATCTTTCCTTCACAAACTGAAAGGCTTCTTTCTTTGAGTAGCTCACCTCCACCGGCAGACCAAGATACTTCTCATGCTTGTCTACCCTAGTCACTCCCAATTGTGCTGCCAGTTGCATATGAGTCTCTCTTGTGGTATTACGGCTAAAAGAGATGTTACTTTTTTGGAGATTCAATTTCTGTCCTGATACTCGTTCATAAGTGAGTAAAATTTCCTGAACAACCTCACAACACAGGGTTTATTCTGTGTTGTAAGTTGAAACATCTTCAAGAGACTTTATAAAATTGAAAACATGTTCTCATTGAAATTTGTGGTGTCTGCCTTGTTGATAATCGATTTCTTTTCTGTTGTAACATCTTTGGGAGACTTCATATAAAAAAGGCAAGTCCTCATTGAAAATTCTGGTGTCTGTCTTGTTGATGACCGGCACATGTGCCTTGTTGATGACTGGCTTAGCAATCTGTTGGAGCTTGCTCATGAAGTCCTCAAGTTCCCTACACTTGAAAAGAATACTTGATGTTGCCCTTGACCCAACTAGTGTTCTGCATATCAAATTTAAGAGGCACAATTTGCCTCAAAACAAAATTGGAGGAATTACGTGAAATCAGAATTCGAATCCAATTTTTTAGATGAAATAAAAGTTAAAAAAAAAAGTGAAAAGGATGCAATCATATAGATATGAGCCAGCAGATGTTAAATCAGATCTTATCGATCACATTATTGGAGATGAATTAGGAGTTGATGATAGTACCTTTGAGCTTATAAGAAGTGTTAGGCTTCAAGAAATAAGATATCTTGGTGAAGAATTCGAAGAATCCGATGAACAAGAGGATGATGAGATAGATTATGAGTTTGAGTCTGGAACGAAATATGTATTAGAGGCTTATGGAGAAAGAAAAAAATGAATTCATTTTGCAAGTTATTTTGAGCACTTTGACTTTTTTGAATTGTTCACTAGATTTATTTTCATTTAAAGACTTTTATTATGCACTTATAGAAGTCGTAGCAAGCAAATGAAGAGAGTTAGAGGAGACGGCGACCTCGAAATCAGAGATTTACACATACAACAATATTATTACTTCCCAATTCAAACTTGGAAGATATCTGAGTATTTTCTGCTCAGACGTGCACTGATCTCTATAAATATGTTCACTACTATGAATATGACTTCTAATGACAATTTTTTTATGACGTTTGCTCAAAAACAACATTGAATGATCTTTCTATGACGTTTTTGGAGCCAAACTTCATGGTTCTAAATTTTTGCTAATTTTTATGACGTTTTTTAAGTGTCATAAATTTTACGACGATTTATAACCATTATGGAAAAGTATTTTAATAATGTTTGATATAGGGTGGACACGGGTTGGTCTGGTGTGGGTTAGAGCTTAACCCTAATCCAATCCACTTTAAATGGTTTGGCAATACTTCAATCCATATCCATATTTTAAAAGGTCAATCCACATATTCGGGTCAACCGCTTGCCGGACTGGATCCGGTCTGAATTCGGATTGAACCCATATTTTGAACATTAAGATAAAATAGATATTATAGTAGAACTAGTTAACTAGATGTATCTAATAATATTTGTGTTACAATCCAAATTCAAATTGAAACAACAAATTTGTGTCTAGAATTAAAACAAACACAAACAAATTGAAGCATTGTCTTCAATCTTCAACCCTTACTGCCACCATGTTTCAACCAAATTCAAATTAAAACAGCAAATTGGTGTCTAGAAACCACAGTTAATCGATTTAATCCCAAAATATATGAGCTCAGGAGTTTACCACTATTTCATTTTTATCTAGAAGTGTACCACTAAAACTTGATCCATGATTGGTTGAAAAAGAGATTGGGTGTGTTAATAGCAAAAAAGTGTGTTAATAGTACCACCCTAACATTTAATGTCCAAATTGATCGAAATTGCATCAATTAGGTATGATTGAAGAAAATTGGAAACTTTAGAGAGTAAACTTTCAAAATTAAAAGTACATAGACGAAATGATGTTAGTTGCATACCTTATGTAGCTAAACTGAAATTAATCGTATATTTCATCCGAAACCTGCTACGTTACATTTCATCTCATTATATGGCATCTAGTTTAGGCCTAATCTCAATGCCTTCCACAAGGAGTCCGCTCTTATTGCCATTTGCTTCCCTCACACTACACTCTACAGTAGCATTATCTCCTTCTTTGACGAAGAACTCACCCATTTCCACCTCCATCCACCCATCTCCTCTGTATCGAGCTCGTTGCGACACCGTGGAAGGGTCTAGCACCACCCCATGCCAAACCGCTTCTCCTCGGCTATGTTCCCAACTGACACAAAACTCGATTGGCGTTCGTGCAAACCCAAATCTGCATCCTTGGAGCTGATACACGAAATAAGCCGCATAGGTTGTATCCGGGGACAACATTCTAGTCTTTATGCGTGCCTTGATGTCGAGCCCCAACACATTTTTCACCTCAGCTACTTCACAAAACCTGCGCGCATGATTCACATATACTATGCATCTCAATTTGAAGTATGAGTACTCCAATTAGTAGTAACAGATATAAAGAAGTATATCCTGCGTACAAATTATTCGAGTATACGATTTAGCGTCATTTGTAATTGACTGATGAATACCTAGATGCTGGTACGGTTGTCCATTGCCAATAACCGAGTTTATCTTCTTCACCTGCAATTGAAAGCCCTCTTGCCCCTATCATATAACATTTCCTTCCTCTCTTCTCTTCTAGCGCAAAGCTCTGTGTTAAATTCAACTCCATATATTACATGATTCACAATTCAAATTATATACTATCATGTTAAGAAGTTCAAACTTAACGTTTCCATTAAGCCACATAGCTAGTGGTCTATTCATTTTTCCATATATTTCATCCTTAAACAAAATATAAGGGCTCAAAAAAATGGTATGATCCAATCTATTTGGTTTCATTAGTTCTCTAATCAGCCAAACTAGCTGTTGAAAGAAAATGCAAGAAAGATGTCAAAGAAGATGTCAAGAAAATTACCATGTTACCATCTAAGACCATGTGTTGGTGGTGAATACGAAGATGGAAGTAGAGATCCTTCATGGAGATGGAATTCAAGGAAGATGGCGAAGGCAACAACGATTTAGAAATGATTTGCTTAATATCTTGAGGCAAAAAGCTCTTCCATACTAAATCCGAATCGGCAGCTTCTCTGAAGACAGAAGAGACTAGAGATGATCTGCAGGCATCGCGAGGGGAGGTAAGGGAAATGATGTGGGAGATGCACTCCACAGGCAGCATGCTGATCATGTTCTTCAATTTTACCTGTTCCCTTTCTCTTCTTCCTCTGCCTGATTGATGCTCTGTATACAACATAGAGGAAGAACAGGTAGGAGAGAATACTACTTTGGACAATTCAGCTGTTTCTGTTTTAATACGAGTATAGTACTAGAGACATGTATAAGAAACCAAACAGAGGGAATTGATTAATGAAATTATTGGAAGACTTCACTTCTCCTCCAAGTTTCCAACAGTTGACGGCCTTAATCTAATTGGTAAATTAAAGGGAAATGTTCTGACAGTCCAAAGTTTCATAAAGGTTACATGTTGCTATATAAGGCCAAGTCGGAGTTACCAAAGACCAACGCAACCCAACATATATATGGACGAAACAAAATTAATTGCACCAGGCTGTCTAGTTCTTTAGATTACTAGCAAACTAAGCAATCGACACGTCGATTAGAAACCATTGAAAGCAAGGTTAGAAAACTCAATACGCGCTGGCTAGGACAGAGGGCAGCTTTGCTTAAACTGCTAGGCGCCTTCGTAAGTTCTATATGCGCCTAAGAATCGTTCACAAGCATAAGCATAAACACGTCTTAATATCTATGCGCATGAACCTATATACTTAATGAGATTAAGAACGTACCCTTATTCATATCCATGTTCTCCAATGCGCGAGAGTAGGACCAAAGCTCCTTGTTTATAGACACGAAGGTATCAAGTGTTCTTCCACAAAGACAATTTGATAATATGGATCCAGCCCCTTTAAAGTTAAAAGATTGTGAAGTTAGTTAAAGTTGGTAAAATCTAACCTCTTTAGCTAATCTAATGGTTTTATAATCGACACATCACTTTTTCATCAATATATTAATTTTTCATCTAAACTGTGGTTAACTACTGTTAACTCTGCAATAAAAAAACTTATCGTCGTTCTGCATCTCAAGTTTATTGTTTCCTTTGGGCTTCCTTTTACACTTCAATTTGCTTAACCATGGAATTAATGACCTTCTATATATGCTGTGTAAATTAAATGATGCACCAAGAACATGATTGGTTTATCAGAGATCACGTATTATCAATCAAACATACAATAGAGAATCTGCTATTTTACCCGAGTTCCAAATATCAAATCGTGGAGCTGTGTTCTTAATTTTTTTTCTTTGACTGTAGAGTTGACAGTAGTTAACCACAGTTTAGATAAAAAATAAGATTGGTGAAAAAGTGATATGTCAATTTATGGAACAATTAAATTAAATTAGATGGAGAGACTAGATTTTACGAACTTTAACTACCTTTACTTTCTCCTAACTTTAGAGGAGCCGGTTCCAACTTGTATAAGGTCACCAACACAAATTTTCTTTATATAAATGAAAATATATAAGAATTTTAAAGAGTAATAAAATTGTCTATTATGTTCATACTTAAAAATAATCGTAACAAATCAAAATACGGTGAGAATGTTAAGCATATACATAATACTAGAATAAACCAATTGATTTAGACTAAATATACTAGGGCGGAGGGCAGGCTTGTAGCTCCCCTTGTTGCGGCCTTGTTCTAAAACAAGGCTTGGAAGTGGCTTCTTAGCTAACCCAGAAAACTGGAAGTGGTTTTAACGAGGATCATTTGGTTGAGGACTTTGTATTAATGATTTAGTACACTTACTTTTTAATTATATTTTTATCTCAACCATTCTGTTTTTAGGTTTATATAAGAATATCATTTCTATAAATTTTTAGCCAAATTAATGATCGTTAAGAAATCAAACTAAATCAAATTAATGTATGATCCAAATGTGTCAAACAAAAACCGTTAAATTATATATTTATGATGGGTGAGGAGTGAGAGGTGAGGAACTGGCTAACTCGACTGAAGGGAGAAGCACTTGCAGACACGTTACCTTTTGCTTGTTCACCTCTGCCATCGTGGATGCTAATGTACTTATTTTGCTTGTTCACCTCTGCCGTTCATAGAAGCAGGCTGTGGTGCTGCTGAGGCTTTGACAGTTTCATGCTCGATGTTCATGACGTTAGATTTATTGTAACCATCTTGCTTCTGAGGCCTAAGAAAGAGCTGGCCTGATGCTTCCGGTTTTTATATATATATATATATATATATATGACTTTTTCAGTGCGGAGGTTCGCATTTTTTTTTAAAATGCGGAATTTTGCAATTTTATCTCACTTTTCGATCATAATTTATCATCTTAACCGTTCACAATGTAGATATATGTGAGCAGATCATCTCTACAAATTTTCAGCAAATTTAGAGATCATTAAGATATAGAGGTGGTGTATCATTGGCACCGTATAGAGGTGGCATATAGAGGTGGTGTATAGAGCTCATGTGCACCTCTATAGACCATTTTTTCATATGCCACCTCTATACGGTGCCAATGACCTGAAGAGTGAAAATCTAAAAGCAAATAAGAGGTCGGTGGTTGGTTGTCGGAGCTGGAAGTCAGTGCTTGACCGTCGGAGCTTGCAGGTCGCGGAGATCGAAGGTCTCGTCTTCTTGTATTTTCTTTATTTGTGTTTAAGAAGAAAAAAAATGTGCCGCTAACTCTGTATCCTTTAGGTTTTGATTTTTTTTTTCAAATAAACCGGTTGATCAGTCGCCGCCATGCAATCGCGGCACCATCGATATCTGACATTTATTCTTCATGAATTGGCCTCAGCAACCCCGACCCAAACGACATTGGAACGAAACCCCCGCAACCACAGGAAGAGAGATTTACTTTAACTAAGATTTGGACTAGGGGCAGAGGTAGGGATCAGCACAAGCCGGATTCATGCTCGGGCTCTTGGACTGTTAACAGCGAAATGGATTATTAAAGGAAGAGGACAAATCGTTAGTGGCTTAATTACACCCACAATGACCTCCCAACTGAGACAGATGGAGGCACACAAGGAAAACGAAAAGGAGAAACATGAGTAAATATCTAATCCATTCATCTTGAGAAATATTCTAAAATTTGACCTAGTCGGCCGACTAGTCGGTAGTTAGCCGGTCACTGAGGCGATTTTGGTGTAGTCGGCCGAGCTAGTCAGTCGGGAGAAAAATCAGAAAAAATCAAGCTAGTCAGGGGAAAATCGGGCTAATCGGGTTAGTCGGAAAAAAAATTGGACTAGTCGGCTCAACTCGGATTATACCAAAAATAAGGAAAAAAGAAACGACATCGTTTAACTCGTTTTAACTCGGTCACAACTCAAAACCTAATTCGAGTTTGATATAGTAAGGTTTTATTGACTATTTTTATTATTTTAGTCATTATATTACCTTTTACTAAAAAATATATTTAATTATATGTCTTAAAAATAAAAATAAATCAAAAACATTTAAAAAACCGAGTACTCTCCGAGTACTCCCCCAACTACTTCTCTACTCGTTAGTCCCCGGCTGACCGACTAACTGACTAACGGCTAGTGACTTTTAAAACCTTGATCTTGAGTGTTGGCTTCTGATCTTGTTATATCGATTCATATATCGAAGAGTTTAGAACCATGCATTGAGCCACCTTCCTTTTATTCATAGACATGATATTTGTGGCTACTGATTCCCTATTCAGAACTTTGACAAACTACTCCGAGGAAGATGAAATAAACGGTTTATTTTTATGTTTTTTTATTATTATGTGAAGCATAAGAATTAAGGATAAAAATGATAAAAAGAGAAATGGAGGGCTAATTGATCGTTTTGGCTTTAAAATATGCTTATCATTAGTCTTTTTAACGGAGCAAATGGTTTCAGATATTTAGATCTCACGGTTTTGAAGTTTCTGAAAGTAAAATATCAAAACTTAACTTTTATAAATGGTAAGACACTGCGTGAAACCGTTTTTCCTAATTATTACTGTGTTAATCTATGTAGGTACACAGTTGACAAAATGCACAGGAGAACTATGTACTTCAACTTCTTTTTCTCTTTTTTTTACTGAACTTCAGGTTTGGCTCCATTTGCCTTACTACAACTTGTTAAAACAGAAATGAATATCAATTTGTACAACAAGTAACAGATTTTTCCGAAACTTTGTGCAAAACCTCAATGAGGAGAAAAACACCAAGCAAGATTTATACTTTAATCTTTAAGTACAATACATGAAATCAGTTCTTACATAACTGTTTCACATACATTATACACTACACAAACTTCACTTCTCACTCAAGTGATCTTCAAATAGATTACTCTATTAAGAGAAACTGATTTGGACAGAGTGAGATCTCTCACTCAATCTGCACTAGTTCTCACTCAACTAGTCTAGTCTCCTTTTGTTTCTGATTTGCAAACATCACACTAAGACTCAACACTCTTAGACTTCTTTCTAGGTCTCAAAACACTAGACTAAGACAACACAGATCTTGCTTGAAGCAATATGATCAGCTCCTCCCTTTCCTCATAGACTTGACTTGGATCTCCAACCTCGAATGCAAACTAGTCTAGTCTCCTTTTGTTTCTGATTTGCAAACAACACTCTTAGACTTCTTTCTAGGTCTCAAAACAATAGACTAAGATAACACAGATCTTGCTTGAAGCAACATGATCAGCTCCTCCCTTTCCTCTTAGAATTGACTTCTCAATAGCTTAGGATCTCCAACCTCAAATGCAATCTGTTGCAAGTAAGAATGAGAAAGCGTTTGTCAATCTAAAACACACCCAAGCAATTGGTGGAAAGAATATCAATTTCTAGAGTCTATTGTATAACAATGCTCTGTCACAAAAAATACTAAAAGCTTGGTTTTGTTCTACAGAGCAGAAGCAATATATAGAGTATCAAATACTTCCTCTCAACAAATGCATTTTAATGAGAAGACAACATTTCGTTTCTAGAAAGATATAATCAGATCACCATGATTTTGTTCTTTCCAGACAACCAAGCTCTAATCCAGCTTTTAGAAATATCTCAATCAAATATCATTAAGGCATTAATCATCACAGATCAATTTAATCAAGACATATCAATAATTAGGCTAATATACCAGATATGGAAAGATAATGAATTAATCAAGCCACTACCGGTGCAATTTTGTAACTAAAAGTTACTTTAGCTGACGAAATACTCTAATTTCGTCGGCTAAACTTTTCAAATTTCGTCTGCTAAAGTTCACATACTATAGCCGACGAAAAATTTTTTTGTCGGCTAAAATTTAACTATAGCCGACGAAAAAATTAGTTTAGCCGACAAACTTTTTTTTCGTCGGCTAAAATTCCACTTTAGCAGACGAAAAATAATTTCGTCGGTCTGTTTTTAGATATTTCGTCGGCTAAAATCTTTTTTCTGGTAGTGAGTCCTATAATCACTCAATCAAATATTCAGTTTTAAGAAAAAAGTTTATTGCTTAATCTTATTACCATGAATTCAATATGTGATCTTTGAAAGTGCATATGATCTTATTTTTTCATTTTCCTAGTTGCATTAGGAATCATTTCCTGATAAGCGAATTATGCTCTTTATTTTCTGTTCATCTTATATCGAATTATGCTCTTTCTTTTCTGTTCATGGTAGGGATCATTGTGATTGAATGGACAATACCAATGTACCAACACAACTACAACCAAAACAACTCTTGGAAGAATTGTGGTGGGTTTGTTTTGAACAAATATGTATTGTATGTAATTTTTTGAGCAATTAGAGCAGCAGCACGTCGATCAAGTTCGTCCGACTTCGACCCGTTAGCCATCCATTTACCAAAATATTTATAAACGACCTCATCAACTCACACTCCCCAATCGCCACTCGCCACGCAATCAATCCCACGTGGCAAGCAATCAACAGATCCTATAAAACCACCCTCCCCGGGGCTCTCTTCCATTTCGGATTCAGATTTTGAATACCGTAAAAGGTTCTGAATCGGATCGGGTCGCTCCAGACGGGAACTATTCGAATCGGTGAAACCACGGCCATGGCGGAGGAAAAGTACAACCGGAAGAACCCGGCCGTGAAGCGAATTCTTCAGGAGGTGAAGGAGATGCAATCCAATCCTTCCGACGATTTCATGAGCCTCCCTCTCGAGGTTAGCACCGCACCCTTTCAATCTGTATCAGATTCAATATTTAAACTAATTAGATTTGATTTTATGGTTAACATTGTATTTGTTTTTGAGACGTTGAAATTGGGATTTTGAACAGGAGAATATATTTGACTGGCAATTTGCCATTCGCGGCCCTGGCGATACGGAATTCGAGGGCGGCATTTATCACGGCAGGATTCAGTTGCCGGCGGAGTACCCGTTTAAGCCTCCGTCGTTCATGTTGTTGACGGTAGTTTGCTCTTGCTTTTTGTTGTGTTTCGGTTAGGTTTTGATTTTTTTGACTGACTTTTCATGTTGTTGACGGTAGTTTGCTCTTGCTTTTTGTTGTGTTTCTGTTAGGTTTTGATTTTTTTGACTGACTTTTGTTGTTTTTTTCCAGCCGAATGGCCGGTTCGAAACGCAAACCAAGATTTGCTTGAGCATTTCAAATCATCATCCTGAGCACTGGCAGCCATCGTGGAGTGGTGAGTTTTTGTCTTTCGTGAGAATTGGGGATTGAAATGTGTTGAAAGATTTACTAGGGAGCTTGAATTTCGTGAGAATTGGGAATTACTGTTACTGTATATAAGGCAGCAGGAATTCTAGTGTCATTGTTGTTTTTCTTACATTCCTATATGCATTTTGTGAGGAGTATACATGTTTCTTAGTTCAATCATCTAGACTGATTTGCCACAAGTTCTTCGGTTACATTTTTTTGTTTTCGGTTATTTACAATACATATGGTATTGGAAATGTGGTTTGAAAAAGACAGTTGGACTAACTTGGTGCATGTTGAATCATGTGGGGAAATTTTGTGAGCCTCCTGGTCTAGGAAGTGACTTGTCTGGCAAATAGCTTTCTGTCCTTGTTTGGCCTCACCTGTAAGGGAATTCGCTTGTATCACATGCATACATGTTCGCAGACATCTTTAGGCCACCACACACTTTTCTCATCTTGCCACTAAGCTGTTGCTGTTTGCAGTGCGGACTGCTTTAGTTGCTCTTATTGCATTCATGCCCACCCACCCAAATGGTGCATTGGGTTCACTGGAATACAAAAACGAAGAAAGGCGTACTTTGGCTGTCAAATCTCGTGAGACAGCCCCAAGATTTGGAACTCCTGAACGTCAAAAGATAATTGATGAGGTACATAGCTACAGAGAGTTGTGTATCAACATTGTGCTTTTACAGTTTCTTTCGTTAACAACGGTTGTTTAATTTTTTTGCAGATTCATGAATATATGCTAAGCAAGGCACCACCTGTTCCTGAAATAAACCCCTCACCGGCTTCCGAAGAGCATCCTTCAAGCAGGGAAGGTGAAGTCGATGGGACTGCACAAAATGCTGGAGCGGCACTCACTGGGGAAGAACCCCCAAACCCGGCAGCAGGCGAAATGATTGTTGAAGAAGCACAGGAAGTCCCTCAAAATGCTAACCCCAACCCCGAAATACAAAGGGTGTTAAATGAAGCTCCTTTCAGTAGATCAACCCGGGTTGTACAGAACCCAGAAATGAGAGTTCAAAAACCAACTGAAGATCGGGTGTTCACATTGGCTGCTGTTGGACTTGCCATTGCTATTTTGGTTCTTCTATTGAAGAAGTTCATGAAATCTAGCGGATATGGGGCTGTGTTTATGGACGAGTCTTAGACTTATTGTTTGTTGGCGAGAAGCATGTTTAAGGTTTTCCATATATATAATATTTTGAAGAATCTGTAATCTATTTGACAATGCTATTGCTTAATGTACACAACTGTAAGTAACAGTATTTTGATATATCTGCCGCATCCGTCTAATCTGGTTATAACCACTGGTTATCCAGCAACTTAGTTGATAAAAATAATAATGATAAAAATAAATAAATAATTGGACAATGCATGTGACACAAGCCCGATTGAAAGTTGTCTAGGAATGTAGGATAAGGAAGACGTAAAAGGCATCTCATCCCAAGTTAGCAAGTATGAAATTCTTTACAGAAAAGTTAACAATGTCTGAATGTGGCAGTGACATTTCAAATTTTTTTTTCATTTAAGCCGATCATTATACTTCATTGTTCTACAAAATACTGACAATATCAAGGGTCAGTTAATAATTTACTCCTAGATGTCTTTCCACATTCCAGCAAAATCAGTCAATTGGCTCTACTAAATTGGTTTGCCTGGTAGGACTATCAACAAGCAGTTAGAGGCTGTCTTTCCATTCAATGCCCTGTAGCAACGAAGACTGCAAAGGGGGAGCTTGGACTTAGAATCCCGATACTTGTATGCATTTGTACAATTTGGACCAGCACATATTTCACGTGGGGGAGGATAGCTAAATAACAGCACACCAGACCAGATAGCCGTATGAGATTACAAGAATGTAATGTCGAAGAAGAAATTGGATTGCAAAAAAGAAAGCAAATGCTGTACCTGCAGGGCACCGGACTGAAAATGTTCGGCAGACCAATGTCATCAGAGAATGTCACGACTGTCCCATTGGGACCATTCACCCATCGTACAGTGTTTGGTGCCAATGTGACAGCACTGGCATTCCTCCCCTACATATTATCAGTGGATACTGAATCAGAACGATGCAAATAACCATAAGAAAAATAAGAATGACTAATGCTCTAGCTTTGAGGACCTGTGACAATTCATCCCTCTTCTGCTTCAGTTCTTCCTTCTTCTTCTTTGAATCTTGACCAAGTATCTTTCGGATCGCCTCAGCCTAGAATATACCAAGTGAGACTGTTTCCTATGTCTACCAGCTAATAACATAATATAAAAGACCAAACCTCAGCTTCTCTAGCTATCTTCTCTGTTTGTATTTTACGTCTCTGTGCAGCCTCGGCTTTCTTTGATTGCTTATCCTCTTCAGACATTTTCTCCTTTTCTGTGATCAAACAGCCAGTAAAACAACTGGAAACAAGTTAGTCTACATATACAAACATATCTCTGACGTATAGAAAAACAATCACAAATTGTAACAACAGGGGGAAAGGATGCGCACTTCTAGATGAGGCAGGAAGCGAATGATTTGCAAGGTTAAGAACACTTGAACCAGAGCCACTTAAGACATCTATCCCAGACTGAAGGGCCCGATTACGTGTGGTGGGCGTGGACTTTTGTGTCCCTTCCAAAAGTAAACTAAGAGATCCCTTTTTCAGCGTCTTCCTATTAGATTGAAGTTCATCATCGGATGTCAGTTCTTCCTCTTCCTCTTCTTCTACCAAATAATCTTTATCCTCATACATTGTCTCTGATGTTGACTTTTTAAAGTTTTTTCCACTATGTTTCTGCAGCCTTGGTAATTTACAGTTTCCAATATCACCTCCATGATCACAATCTGTTTGACTTCTCTTTGAAAGATCAACTTTAGAAGCATTTAGTCTTTCAAGGAATCGAATTTCATCATCATCATTACCATCTTCAGTAAGTCCCACATCCAAGACACGTCTCTTATTAATCCGCTTGCTCTTACAAGCTGGTTTTCCATCCTCATGAATACTTTCCCCGGATATTTTACCTCTTGAAGAATACTCCTTTCTCAAAGCAGAGTCAGATTTCAAGGAGTATTTCTGTTTAACTCCAATGGGTTTGTCATCCTGCAACAGTAATTTAATACATAAAAATTCACATGGATCAAGATTAAAAACGCACATCCTTATATGATGACATGTTAAATGAAACACTAACAAGTCCACACACAGCTTCTTTAAAAGGTACAAGTCTCACACACAAGTTTTCCAAAACCATAGAGGCATCCTGTAAGAATGCAAGGTAACTTGTACTTTTGTAATTAAAGTTGTGATTGCACATGGAGAAAAAATGTTAAAGTTATGGATTAAATCAGACAGGTAGACAAAATATATTTTAATCTGCAGCTGTGGTTTAAATATGACCTATTTAGCAGTTTCATCACTGTAGGTACCTGGAGAAGGGGCGTCGGTTGGGGTATGAGGGCATTGGATGGGCATGAATCAAGTGTATACTTGGTTTGGATTGTATGAGTAATACATCGGAGCTTAAGTTTTAACTTCAGCCTTTTCTCACTTTGTAGTCCATCAGAATGTAATAGTTTCTCCTTGCTATCATGCTTCTTATCAAGACTTTCTTTGCCAACAGGATGTACAATTGAAAGCAAGATATTAGACCTCTCGGAAAATGTGAGTGGATCCAAGCGAGGTTTATGCGATACAACACTCCTTTTCTTCCTCACAACACACCCTCCAACAAAAAACCCACAGCCACCAAAGCTTTCCATTAATACTAAAACAACCGCAGGCGACCGCAGGTCTCTGATCCAACCTCAAATTTCAATAAACAAGGGGAGGAAGTCCAATACAAGTCATAAAGAACACTGCATTGCACCTGAAGATGAAAATTGTAAGCTAATGTGACCCCGTAAATGCAATGGCACTACAAGCTGTATGCAAAAATGCAAGCCAACTATTAACCCATATGAGCTTTTTAACCACTGAACTTTACAGGAAAGAAATAGATACCCACTTTGGGTCGGTAAGAAATCATGAAAAACAAAAGAAAACCCATATATTTAGGAGAATCCTTAAACGATAATGCAAAACCAAGGGCATTAAAGACACAAACAAGTACTAACCAACATAAGTAAAACAAAGCAGCCATCAAACATTACTAAACATGAGTACAAGCAATAAACTACAATGAAAACGAACTGAAATAAACCAATTTGCATTTGTCCTTCCATTTACTTCAACTCACTTGCTCTTTACTTCAGTTGGGTGTTTCAGATTTTAGTATAGAATCATTTTATGAGAGACAAACAGATTATAACATCAGAAATCAGAAGTACTTACCTTGATGAAACTGGAGGGAGGCTGTGAAGCCTGGAGATGGAGGGAGCTAGGGTTCCTAGGTGGGTGAAGAGAGTAGCTGAAGTAAATGCTGGTGAGAGGGGTTTGGGGAAAAGTTTGGACTAGTTAGTTTTAGTTATCTGCTACATTTTCCTCTCAGACTATTCTGTTCCTTCATTTAGCACAGCTTTTTATGCAACAGCCATTATTGATGTGCATGAAACCAGGGGATGGACCTCTGACCAGAGCCCAAGCCCAAAGAGGGAGAGACCCCTCCCCTTTTCATTCTATTTTTCCTCCCGCCCCAAATCTAGTATGGATCCGTACTCCGTAACGTAGTTAGACTAGCAAGAACCCCGCAGCAGCGCCGGCCGCGCTTTGGTGATTTTTTTTATTGAATTTTAAACATAATAAATAATTTTCATATGTACGTAGGTATCCATAACAAAATTAAATCACTATTAATCTTTTAAATCAAACATCATCAATAAAACCGAAATCTAAATGTTGAAACATGTCATGACACTACCATTATACATTCGTAAATTAAATGAAACCATAATTTAAGCTTGTATGGTAGAGTAACAGAGTTTAACCATATAACTCACAACCATGTGTTTACAGAACTCCTATTTATCTTTCAGCCATGTATTTTTATCTTGAAATTACCCATTGTGTTTATCAACTCAATCTTCTAGCCCAAGAATCACAGGTGCAAAACCAAAACAAAACCAATATTCAAAGAAAAAATAAAACAAACCAACATTCATAAAAATCACTTTTAAAACTCTTACACTAGAGACATATTTGACAGATTTAAGTTATATAACCCATGTTTATGTTTAATATTCTATCATATTCATAACCTCATCACTTATTACATATCAGCCTATAATTTGCTAAAATTATACTTTTTTCATTCTTATGATCCAAATTATAACAGATATTAACATAATTACTCAAATACAAGGTAAGGTATTTATAGATCGGGTGGAGAAAAAATCAATTTTGAAGAAATCCGGCAACTACATACACAACAATTGAGACTTTCTTAGTCATGTAAGACACATCTAGTTTATCTAAGAAGTAAAACAATGGAAGCTATTTTCAAAACTAGACAAAAAATAGGCAAAAGTAGAAGAACTTATGGGTAAAATAGACAAAGACATGTAAGCGATGGCAGTTTAATAAATAATTCGGTAATAGGGATAAAATTTTTTTCCTTGGCTGAAATAACGAATAAATCAGAGGATCAAATAGGGATGGAACGCTTGATAAATTAGAATATCAGACGATCGAATTCACCACCAAATCTAATCAAAAACTTACCCATAAAATATTGAGGCTTGCCGAACGAAAAGAGATGGGGAGAAAACGATCTCTGTCAATAAGCGTAGGAAATCTAAATATGAAAGAAAATACACTAGAGTCCTAACATAAATATCTTCTCTGTCTTCGATATGGATGAGGAGGAGGAGGAGGACAGCTAATACATAACTATATTGGTTGGTGGAATCGATGGATAGGGTTTGCAACGGGTGGCAACTTAGTTAATAATATGTAATCAATGGCAAAATCATCTTTGTGCGAGCTGAATGAACAGTAATAGTACGGGTGCGAGCTGAATGAACAGTAATAGTACGGTTTGCTTTAGTATATTTAATAAGAAATGGATATGTGATATTTTGATTTTCATAATTGAGTTCTCTGTACTTCAAATAAATGTCGAATTTGTTATCGTTCGATTGTTTATTACTTGTTGATTCACTTTGATTGAGATGACCTGTTGTTGCCATTGGTGTGCCGGTAATTACCTTAGTTAGTTAGATACAGAACGAGAATTAATTGTGAAAAATACGTATGTGTATAATTTATTAAATTTTAGTGAAAATTATTTTTTAAAATTCGAACGAAAAATGCGAATTTAGAAAATTTAAAAATTCGGTATGTACGTGTTAAATGGGATGCAAAAAATAATACATACGTAAAAATTAGGATACATTTTTATACCAATTTGTATTAATATGTCACTATTAGAGAGACTTTTACACCTTTGAACTCTTATTAATTTAAAAAATTTTAAAAAAAAATAATTAATTGAGTCTATAGTAGAGATAGATTCTTGGGAAGCACAAATGTTTATGGAACAGTGTGAAGGAATAAATATTTTATTTAAAAAACTGTTTTTTAATTATAAAATATGTGAACGCGAATAATACCCGTATTATATGTTTGGAATAAAAAACGCGTATTTTCCATAACTTTGGAAAAATATAAAAACTTGTTTTTTTACAGATATATACGTACACGTATTATAGGCGAATTAGCTAACTAGGCTTTAAACAAATTTGTAATGAGATTGTATTTAACCGGTTGATCTACAATTACACAAGATCATGGTTATATACAAGTAACATATGAGCTGTTCTAGGCAGGCTATCAATGTTATCAATGTAAAAAAATAGATCCTACTATCACTTCTATCATTCCATGATTCATCCTGATGGTCACGGATTAACTTCTTTCCTCTAATACTCTCCCCAAGTTGAAGTATGAATGTTAATGATACCCAACTTGCTGATATGCATGTGAAATGCTGGTGCATACAAGGGCTTTGTAAACAAGTCTGCAACCTGATTTCTAGTTTACACATAAGTTGTTCTGACTTCGCCTTTTTCAATCATTTCTTGAACAATATGACAATCAAGCTTAATGTGTTTTGTTATTTCATGATAAACAGGGTTTGTAACAATGTGAAGAGCTTCTTGGTTGTCAGAAAACAAACTTATTGTGAAGGGTGTGGTACACGCAAATCCATCAAAAGATATCTCAACCAAGTGAGCTCACATGTAGCTTAGGCCATGGAACAGTACTAAGCTTCAACAGACGATCTTGACACCATAGCTTGTTTTTACTTTTTCATGTTACAAGTGACTTGTCAAGAAAAATACAGTATCCAGTCACTGACCTGCGTGTAATTGGACATCTCGTCTAATCAGCATCACAACACCCAATTAAGCGCAGTTAACCATTTGACGAAAATAACAAGCCTTGTCTGGGAACTACCTTCAAGTATTGGCCATGGAGAAGTCGAAGTGCAGCCTTGAAGTGATGCAACTTGGGTTCCTGCATAAACTAGCTCAGTGTACTCACAGAATATGTGATATCCGGCTGGGTAATTGTGGGGTGGATCAACTTCCTAATTAACCGCCGATATCGTGTATGATCTTTCAAGGCATCACTCCCATTTTTAGTTAGTACCACATCGGGTTCCATAGGCACCTTGGCTGGTTTTTCTCCAAGTAAACTGACTTCCTCCAAGATGTCTAATGTATACTTCCATTAGCAAATAATAATTCCAATACCTTAGAACGTGCAACTTTAATGCCAAGAAATTATTTGAGCAATCCAAGGTTTTAATCTTGAACAACTGTTCAGAAATGCCTTGAGATCAGAAATAGCTTTCTCATCATTTCTTGTAATAATAATAATATCATCAACATAAAATAGCACCACAATAATAGAGGAAGCATATACACTTCCTCAAGGAGTTCACCATAGAGGAAAGCATTATGTACAGCCATTTGATGTAAAGACCAATTCTGAACTACAGCAACAGACAGCAGGTAACAGACTGCGATTAGCTTAGAAATCGGAGCAAACGTATCTTTGTAGTCGATAGCTTCGCATTGAGTGAACTCATGTGCAACAAGACAAGCTTTATAGTGCTTAATGGTATCGTCAGCATTGTACTTGATCTTAAAGACCCATTTGCACCTAATGGGTTGGTGACCAACAGGAAGAGGAACCAACTACCATGTGTGATTGTCCTCTAGAGCCCAACTTTCAGAATTCATTGCCTCAGCCCATTTAGGGTCATGACTGGCTTGTGCATAAGTAGCTGGTTCTACCAATTTAGAGATATTGTTCACAAATGAACGATATGAAAAGGACAACCCAGAATAAGAAACATAGTGTTTCAATGGATATCGGGTGCCAGACATGGATGAAGAAGAGGGCTCAGGGTCAAGCAAAACTGTGTGATGAGTTTGGTAGTCACTGAGGTAGGGAGGTGGTTTCCATGGACGATCGGATCGGCGTGTAACTGTCGGTGGTGATGAGGGCGAAGTCAAGGCTGGTTCCAGGATCAGAGTCAGTTCTAGTTTAGGAGATGGAGTTGAAGTCGGTGGTGGCGGGTGTAGTGGTGATGAATTTGGGATCTGTGGTGTGCGGTAATGACTGAAGCTGGGTCTTTTGGTGGGGGTAGGGATGGCGTCAACTCTGGGGCCATTGAGTTCGGTGGTGGGGGTGCATTTGACAAAAGTGGATTTGAGACTGGTGATTGTGGTGTACGACGACTATACATATGTAGTGGAAGAGGGGAATAGGGTCGCTTTAGAGTGGGGTTGGGAATAACCGGATGGGGGTTAGATAGGGCCGACGACAGCGTTTGTGGTGGTGGCGACAACGTCTATGGTGGTGACACCGGTGGGTGCAACGATGGGGTGAAGTGTGGAGAAAAAGAAGAATCGGGAATGGAGGCTGATCTGTTTGTGTAAGAGAGTGGGATATGAGGGTGTGAAAGTGGATTGGGCCATGAGAAAAGTTGGCTGAAAGTGTGAGTTGGGTCCGTGTGGGGATGTGGAAGAACTATAGAATCCTCTTGGTCTTCTTTAAGAAGTGCAATACATGAAAATATGTGCTCGTGGAAAACAACAACCTCAGAGGTTAATTTTTTTTTATTCTCAAGATCATAAACTCGATAACCTTTTTATCCATGAGGATATCCATAAAAAATGCAACGATGTGCACGTTTGTCGTATTTGTGTTTGGGGTAAGATTGGTGGCAAAACATAAACAACCAAAAATTCGAATGTGAGAATAAGTGGGTGGAGTGTCATGTAACAACTCGTAAGGGGATTTGTGGGAAAGGAGTGGTGTAAGAAGTCTGTTAATAAGATAACAAGCAGTGGTAATGTTTTCTCCCCAAAACATTAAATACAGATTTACTTGAAAACAAAGAGCACGACCCATATTTAGAAGGTGACGATGTTTGCGTTCAACGAATCCATTTTATTGTGGAGTGTAAGTGCAAGTATGTTGGAAAATGGTACCATGAGAATCGAAAAAAGAACGCATTGATGTAAATTCACCCTCATTATCGGCACGTAAAATCTTGATATCCTGATGAAATTGTTTTTTAACCCAAGAGAAGAAATTTCAGATCAAGAATTGTGTGTTGGATTTTAATTTCATGAGATGAACCCAAGTGTAGCGAGTAAAATTATCAACAATAATGAGAAAATGAGTGCGAGTTTTGTGTGGCCCCCAAAGATCACAATGAATTAAGTTAAAAGGTGCAGTTGATTTTATTGAACTAAAAAGGAAAGACAAACAAGTTTGTTTGGCTAAAGAACATATTTCACAGACATGTTGTGGATCAAAAATGATTTTAGGAAATGTTTGAGATATCCAGTGAAAAGATGAATATGATAGGTGTCCAAGTCGTTGATGCCAGATGTCTGACGTACATGTGACATGATTTGCAAGGTTGGGGGTTTTGGCTTGGTGTCAGGTAGTAGAGTTCGTTAAAATGTTTGTCCAACCCAATCGTCCTCTTCGTACCCACGTCCGACACAATACAAAAATCCGAATAAAAATCACAATATATTTCAAAGCCCGAGTCAATTGACTCATAGATATTAAATTGTCTCTAAATTTAGGTACATGGAGAACACCATCAAGATTCAAATTTGATGACAACTTAATTGTTCCAATGCTCCCAATGATGGCTTTCCCACCATTAGGTAGGCCAACAAAATTATGTGATGTTGTAATTTTGTTGTGAGTAGGTGACAAATAAGAGATATGATCTTTCACTCTATTGTCTATGATCCAATATAATGTAGAATGAGAATCGGTGTGATTATGTGTCAGTATGATGGAGCATTTGTAGGTATGTCATATCTGGTGCGGCTTTGGACTGTGTGTCCTTCTATGTTTGCCATAAGATCAAGGTTTTGGTAGTATATAGTTTGATAGTGTGTTTGCGGAAGGTATATGGATGAGCCTCAAGAGTCACTAAGATCGGTGCTCTGATACCACAAATAATTGGTAATGAGATTATATTCAACCGGTTGATCTACAATTACACAAGATCATGGTTATATGCAAGAAACATACGAGCTATTCTAGGCAGGATATCAATGCTATCAATGTAAAATTTAAATCCTACTATCACTCTTATCATTCCATGATTTAATCCTGATGATCACAGATTAACTTCTTTCCTCTAATATACATGTTATAAACGAGAAAAGAGTGTATTAGTGAAATAGCATATCAATCATGTAAGTAATAATATCGCTGTTTGTACAGCATTATGTATCGTCCATTATAGCCACGTTTTCTTTTTTAAAGAGAGAAATGGTCTTCATTGTTGGCTCATGAATTGTATTGAACACACAAGTTTTGCTAACTTGAAATGGCTCATAATTTAGGTCTTTTGGAGCTCACACACCATTACCTTCTCCTTCTTCTCCTTTGTCTCTCTCCTTGAAATCCACCTTAGCTCATATTTTGTTCTGGTATTAAGTGATTAACACCTAAGCTAATATGTGACCCCAAATCTTATGAAAATTCTGCTGTATAGTTTAAATACAAATTTAGTGTTTCAAACACAATATCCAAATGCTTATATAATCGGAAATTTATACACCTAGTTGCAACCAGACTACAGAATTGTAAGAGTTACAAGTAAATCCTATAACCACGTCTCTCAAGTCATACATGTTGGCGTTAGTCTCACACATAGTGTTAGGAATGAAAGTGTTTTATTAATATTAGGGATATTAATTTCCTAATAGGTTACCATATCTTTGTATATTAACCCTATTCTAAGAGAGATGAAAATACATTGAAAATTCTCAAATTCTTTCTAGTCTATCTGACTTGGTATCAGAGCAGAGATCCAATTTGGGCTTCGTCTCTTTCGGTTCTTTTGTTTCGCTGTGCTCTTTTGGTTGATTAATCAAGTTCTTTTGAATTGAATTGGCTCCTTTGTTCGAGTTCTTGGTGGTCTTGTTAGTTTGTTTTTTGGGTTCTTTCGCTCTTCTAGTTGACCGACATTGTCTTCCTTCAGCCGACCACTGTCGCTCAGTTCTGACCAGACAGTCAATCAGCTTCGAGTAGACCTTGGACCCGAATCAAATTCTTTTTTTCCTCGTCGTCTCATCGAGATCTCCAAGCCTTCAGTTTACATTGTCTTTGGGATTGATTCTTCAGAGTTGTTTCACATACTTGCTCAAAAAAAAGAGAAGAAGGTTGTTTTGTAGTTCACATACTCTTTGCAAAAGAAAGGGGAAAAGGTTGGTTAGAGAAGAGAAGATTGTTTGGTGTTGGTGGTTCACAAACTCTCTTCAAAAAAAGGAGAAAAGAAAGGTTATTTGGAGTTTGTGATTTGTTTGAGTGGGCATTGTAAATTATAATCAAAGAATACAATATGGTGGATTTGAGCTTGCGTGATTCTCTATATGGAAGAGCTACATCTTAAGGCAACATTGTTCGAAGCCCATGAAGGAGTGTTTGTTCATAATGTAATCGGTCTCTCTAAAGGTAATTTATCATTGACTCGAGGTAAAATATGTATTGTTTTACATGTTTCTAACTTTACTGGTAGTGATATTTAGATAATTGATTCTGGTGCATCCGATCATATGACATATAATAAGTCTTTCTTTGTGTCTATGTGATCTCCTCCTATTTCTCATGTCTTTGATGCAAATTGTGCATCTTTTTCGGTTTTAGTTATCGGGTCTATCCAGGTAACACCGTCCATTGTTTTACATGGTGTCCTTTATGTATCATTATCTATTATCAGTATCTCAATTGAGTTCATAGAATAAATGCTCTATTACTTTTTATCCATTGTATGTTGTTTTTCAGAGTTTGTGCACTCATGTGATAATTGGCAAGAGAGACCTGAGGTGGAGAATGTTCCATTTAGATTGCATGTACGCAGGACAAGCACAAGCACTGGCACAACCTTTGGCCCTAACAATGAGTTCTGATTGGTTGAGTGAGTTATGGTTGTGGCATAGATGTTTGGGACATCCATCTTTTAGGGTAATGAAAAAGTCCATACCTTCGTTGTTTTTCGGAGTGAGTGATTCTAGCTTGAAACTTGTGCTTTGGCTAAGAGTCATAGATCTAGTTATTCTTTGAGTTTTCATTCTAGTAGTTCTCCATTTGAGTTAATTTATTCAGGTGTGTAGGGTTCTTCAAAAAAATCTACTCTTTCTAGAATGCGATACTTTGTGTTATTCATTGATGATTTTACTCGATTATCTTGAGTGGTTTTACTTAAGTCAAGAGATTCTTTTTTCTCCGCTTTTACTGAATTCCATAATCTTGTTCGTACTCTATATGATGTTCATATTAAGGTCTTTCGTTCTGATAATGGGGGTGAGTTCGTCAATCATTCATTTCGTGAGTATTTCCAACACCATGGCATAATCCATCAAACCTCATGTCCATAGACACCTGAGCAAAATGGGGTGTCTGAATGAAAAAACCCGTCACCTTCTAGATATAGCCCGGTCTCTCTTACTTAGTGCTAATATGCCTAAGTACCTTTAGGGAGAAGCCGTCTTATGTGCTTCTCATCTCATCAACCGACTTTAATCTGCCCCTCTTCAAGGTCGTGTTCCACTTGAGGTCTTTTCTAACTATGTTTCTATCCCATCATCTAACACTTTTCCTACTCGTGTCTTTGGTTGTGTTGCTTATGTTCATCTGTATAAAAATCAATGGTCAAAATTGGATGTTAGGACTCTTAAGTTTGTATTTGTTGGGTATGGCTCTCATCAGAAAGATTACAAGTGTTATCACCCACAGTCCCAGAGGTTATATGTCACCATGGATGTTACTTTCAGAGAGATATAAGTTATTTCTTGCCTTATGTGACTCCTCATCACGGGGAGAGGTCTAGTTATTATGAAGATTTGTTCATTGGGCAAAATGAGAGTGTGACTCATGACTCCACAAGGCTGAAGTATGTAGTAACGGAGCTTGAAAAGGAGAAAATTGTTCTACCAAATGATCAGTCCAACACTACAGATTGGTCATGTGAGGCAGAAACGGAAAACTGTGACACATTAGATAAACTGAATGTATGGCTGAAAAGAAGTTTTAGGCAATGTTATACCAACCGATCAACCAGATCCAGAACAGTCTAACTAGTCGACCAGGGAGACCACTTCAGGTTCTGTTGTTGATGATGTTTTGCAATCTTCTAACGGTGTTTTGAATAGTTCTTCGGTCTCTCCCTATCCTTTAGTGTCATTGCCAACAGGAAAAAATACAGTTGGTTGTCAGTGGGTGTACACTGTGAAACATAATTCTGATGGTTCTGTGGATAGGTATAAGGCAAAATTAGTAGCAAAAGGTGATACTTAGAAATATGGGGTAGATTATGATGAGACTTTTGCACCAGCGGCTAAAATCAACACCATTCGGGTATTTCTCTCGTTAGCAGCTAACCTTGATTGGCCTTTGCAGCAGTTTGATGTTAAAAATGCATTCTTGCATGGTGATTTGCTCGAAGAAGTTTATATGGATTTGCCTTCTGGGTATGGTACTTCTACTGGAACAGGTGGTGTGTAAGTTAAAAAAAATCTCTCTATGGTCTAAAACAATCTTCTAGAGCTTGGTTTGGATGATTTAGCAAGTTTATGAGGCGAATTGGATACCGTCAAAGCAACTCAGATCATACCTTGTTTATTAAACATCAGTTTGGTAAGGTGACAGCCTTAATTATTTATGTAGATGATATGGCTGTGACAGGTGATGAAAGTGAGGAGATACAAAGGTTACAAATGCAGTTGTCTTCTGAATTTGAGATGAAAGATTTGGGTCCTTTAAAGTACTTCTTAGGAATTGAAGTTGCTCGTAGGAAGAATTGCATTGTTTTGAGTCAAAGGAAATATGTCTTAGACTTATTAGCAGAAACATGTATGCTTCACTGTAAACCTGCTGATATTTTTATTGAGCATAATCATCGGTTAGAAGAGTATTTGGATCAAGTTCCGACGATTAAAGCAAGATATCAAAAGTTAGTTGGACGATTGATTTATCTGGTTCACATTAGACCAGACTTGGCCTATGTTGTTAATGTTATCAATCAATTCATGCATAATCATAGTGAGGCTCATAGGAATGTTGTATTTTGCATATTGTGTTACTTAAATCCAGGGAAAGGATTGATGTTCTCCAAATGAAATCACTTGGATGTTTCTGGATACACATATGCGGATTGGGCAGGTAACATCACAGATTGCAGGTCCACATCTAGTTATTTTACATTTGTTGGCGGTAATTTAGTCACATGAAAAAGTAAGAAACATAAGGTGGTGGCTCGTTGTAGTGCTGAAGCAACGTATAAAGGGATGGCCAGAGGACTTTGTGAGATGTTGTGATTGAGGCATTTGCTGAGAGATTTGGGGTTTAAACAGAGGAAAACCATGCCACACTATTGTGATAATAAATCTGCACGATATTGTCCAACATGATCGTACCAAACATGTGGAGATAAATCGACACTTCATTAAGGAGAAATTAGATGAACAAGTTATTTATTTCCATTTTGTCCCTTTAAAAGAACAATTAGTTGATATTCTTACGAATACTCTCTCGGTTAAAGTCTTTCGTGACTCATTTGATAAGTTGAGCATTTACGATTTGTATGCACTAACTTGAGGGAGAATGTTAGTATGAGTCTCACGTAGTGTTAGGAATGGAAGTGCTATATTAATATTAGGGATGTTAATTTTCTAATAGGTTACCATATCTTTGTATATTAACCCTATTTTAAGAGAGATGAAAATACATTGAAAATTCTCAAATTCTTTCTAGTCTCTCACTATACAAAGAAAGCTATGTTACAAATAAAATCTCCTTATATACTAGCTACATGTACATCTACTCCTTTCAATTTCCTTGGTGGCACAAAGTAAAACTGAAGGAGCTGAAGAAAGCAATTATGATCACCACTTTATCAACGAAGCAATGGCAAGGCAATTGCCGCCCATCTTAGGAAGTTTATCATCAAAATCACCAAGTGGAGATTTCTGTCCTGCAAATGCAAAACCATCTTCACATGTCACACCATCACTAATCACCCTGCTAAGCATACTCTTCACAGTGCTCATGTCTTTGTTTGCAATTGCATCCATTGCGGTTTGAAGGCCGTCCAACACATCACTGTACATATCCTTGCAATCCATGCTGGCCATGGCCGTCTGCTGCGCATTATTCGGCTCTGTGGAGAGTTTTGATGGCCATTCGGCGCATTATTCTACCTGCATGGAACAAGCCTTTATCAACATTTTGAGTACGGTTACGGCATCTAGAGATGTCTTTCCTTGTGCGGAAAGGAAAGGGATGAAGGAGGATATGCAAAGATCCGAGTGGTTGGTGTTGTTACATAGCTGTTTAACAACTGGATCCACGGCAGCGACTGGTGGCGATGGGACTGCACTCGGCTGGGTTTGTTCTGGGGGAGCCTGTTAAAAGAGGGGAAAATGATGATGACAAGGATGATGGTGAGGGAGAATCGGCTGTAGGGGCAGAATTTTGAGGCTGATTGGAGGCCACAGGTTGTTGCAGAGTCGAAGGGAAGATTCGCCGGAGCCATTGGGATGCCGTAGGATGAGTCAAGTATGGATCATTTGGCAGGCATTCGACTTCTGCAGACCGGAAGCAAAAGAGGAAGAACAAAAGAATGATTAAAGGTAATTGACCATAGTTATCGAGGGGATCCAATCCTTCTCTGAATTGTTTGCAGAGGGAAGAAAACTGGATGGTAAAGTAATTATTGAGGAGTTCGTTTTAAGAGTACGTTTGGTTGGTAATTCATGCAATGCTAGCCGCCCTAGATCATGTACCAGCCTGAAATTGTGGATTTTGTAGCTATATTTGGTATTTAGCTTCAACTGTAAAAAGTTGGATTTTTTTTGTATCAACCACTTCTTTCTTCCTATATATGGGGCTAACAGAATTCGGTGTATGACTAGAATGTATGTTCTCATGACAAATATCACCAGGCAAAGGAGTCTTCTTTAAGCTGCTTTCACCTTCCAACTCGATTTCGAGTCTCGACATGAAGATTAGAAGAGACCTGTTTCATTCACCTGCTCGGTTATTTGTTTACTCAGTTGTTCTAAATGGTGCAAAATAATGAACTAAATAAAAAACATTTCAACTACATAATTAGTCTCCCATTAGATTTATATCCAATAACAGTCGTGCACAACTGAGTAAACAAATTACCGAGGTGAACATCATGGAGACAGACTATTACAATGTTAATTAAAATCTAAGATGTGCAATAAGTTATGTTATACTATCCCAGGCTTCTCTTATACCAACTAAAAGTACTTTTTAGGGAGATTAAAAGTACTTTACTTTGAAAAAAAATGAAAAAAAAAGATAACAAGCACCAAGATGAATAAACATCTATACAATTTTATTAGCTACTGAATTCTGGAATGAAAATCAACAGAATCAGCTACAAGTTAAAACTCACATGATACAATAGGTCAATAGCACAAACAAATTCCAACATCTACATACATGAAATCTACCTGAGTTCAACATACAACAAAGAGTTGAAAACAAAATTCAATCACTTCAAACAAAGGAGAAGACCAGAAGATCTTATACAGACTAAAAGGTGGACACGAAAGGAAGCAATTATACCAGACGGTAACATTGCACTTATTTACCTGGCGGGCATCGCGGCCAAAAGGTTTAGGTCTCACTCTTGACTACAGTAACTGGACAATGCGCATTGTTTATCACAAAATTGCTCACACTGCCCATAATAACCCTGAAGAAAACAGCAACAACAACAAATGCAATCAAAATCCAACATAACAACCCAGTCAACCAATGGTGTAGCTACACAGGCTCCAGTGGGCTGCAGCCACCCCAATTTTTTTTTTAAAAAAACAATCATTTCTAGCTAAATTTTAGTTCAAAATGCTAAAAAATAAAATCTAGCCCACCCCAAAATTCTAAATTTAGTCCATATGGCGATTTCTAGCCCATCCAATTATAAGATTCTGGCTCCGCCATTGCAGTCAACAAAAGGTGCCTCAGATATTATTTTGCTTCCCCCTCACATGTTCCTAACTAGAAAAGGTTCCTTAAGATGGTTGAAAAAATTATTAAGTCTGCATCAGGTTCATGTTCAAGTTCACATGGTCACCATTGATCAATCCCAAACTTATTGACCTTCTGGTGATCATATGTCCCCTCTTTTCTCAAAAGAGCCCCCCTGGGCCATGATTACAAGTCTTATCTATTTGATCCACAAATCCTAACAGCACAATGTACTAAACATAATAGATTCATTTAAAACACTAAATCAAAATCCTCAAGCACATATATACACACTAAATCAAAATCTACAAACACAGATTCAAATTCAGGAATAATCAAGCAATGCATTTTAGATCTAATATCTACCTCTTAAGCGTGCCAAGCCCTCTGTTTCCCATCACAAGGTTGTCCAAGGGAATCTTTTCAATAGCCTCAATAATCTTCTCACGGGCATCACCCCAGTAGATCTTCACCAGCACCGTGATCTACATCACCACATGCACACAGCTTAGTTTATCAATCACGCTATAACCAATACAAAAACAACAACAAAATCAACCCAAAGTATCCCAATTAATTACTGTAACCTCTTTCTGGCTAGCAGCAGTTGTGACTATGTCCACGATCTCCGCGTCAGGCTTCACTTCATACTTGATCATAGTTTGAGCATCGGAAAACTCCGGCAGAGGAATCAGAGCTGCAAAATGAAAACTGTTACAATATCACTCATCATTAAAATCCAAAATTCACATAACCAAAACAAGAAGAGATAAAACGTACGAGAACCGGTGACACCCCAGAGCATCTCGCCTTGCTTGTATACGTCAGAGGGGCGTACGATGACGAGGATGAGGTGATCGCCTTTCCGGGCGACGTTGTCGATGGCCCATTCCAGTGCTTTTTTGCTGCACGGCGAGAAATCGATAGCTACTCCGATTCTTCTTTGTGCATCCATAGTTTCTAGCTCGCCTTGGTTTTTCTTGGTTTCTAAAGGAAGAAAGAAAGACCTGTGCTTTGATCTGAAAGAGGAAGAAGGAGGGCCGGAAGTTGAGGTCTTTAATGCAATGATGAGTTACAAGTGGGATGTAACAGAAATATCCCACTAGATAGAGTAGAGAATCGGGTTGTCTTTGACTTTGCCTTTGGAGCGAGACACGACCGAATGAAGACAGTGAAATGGAGACAGACGTCGGTAGTGTAAACACTTTCAGACCAGTTTGATTGAGACGACCTGCCGTTGCCGTTGCTGTGCCGGTGATTACTGAGTTAAAATTTCAATATATTTTTAAGCGTTTCGTCACGGTTTGAATTCTTCGCAATATGAACACTAGAATAGCTACACGTTTGAATTAGACGACGGTGTCCTTCTGCTAAAATAAAAAAATGACCTTCGATAATTTGTCCTTTGAATTTGTTGTTTAAGTATTCATCATGATAATTTATCAATTATGAACTTACAAACGGTTAAAATTAATAAATTTAGTTTATATATTGATTTGATCTAATATAGTTATCCAAACAAGAAATAATTTAGCTAAAAATCTACACAAGTCATCAACTTATTAGGACATAAAAATTAAACGGTAAAATTCTGATGTGTGATGAATCGATAAAGGAGGAGTGAGCCAACGTAGTCAAAAATTCCTAACAAATTGCACTCCGTCTCAATGACGTCACCTTTCTTTCAGAACCTCCCATATGGTTGAGCGAGGCAAGGGAGGACAAACAATTGTAATAAGAATCAACCTATCATGCGACCTAATAAAAAGTTAAAAACACACTAGCTTCGTATTATGAAACTAACCCGGTTAGCTTTAGACTGAGTTTGGGAGAGCTTATAAGCTCTTTTGCTTTTAAGCACCAAAGGTTTTGGTGTTTGGTAAGTCCAAAAATAAGCTACTTTTTAAAAAAGTATAAAGTGTTTTGAGGGAAAAAGGAGAAGCTGCAAACACCCACCTTCTGCTTATAAGCTAAAAGTTAGCTTATATCTTATAAACCCAGCTGTACCAAACTCAACCTTAGAATGCTACTTGAAATGAATATGTGGTGAAGTAGTTGATAATATTGGTAATATGTTATGATTAGCACTGAATCACATGGAATCTATTATAGATAAATATAAAACAAACCGAAGGTCATGTGTAAGTTAATTTTGACAAATAATTGCAACAGGGAAGTAACATTAATGAGGCAATAAACGAGTTGTAAATGCAGTTGTAAATAAGTATATAATTATGTTAACACCACTGTAACGGTGACTGACCATGTATTCGTTGGTCGGTCACACATCAGGTGAACACCAATGTATGTTAATAAGTGTAGTTGCAGTAACGATAATAAATGGGGTCATGATCATCACCACTAAAACGAGGTATAAATGCTAACATTATATGGAGTTAATGTGAGACTCTTCACCTGAACAATTTGTCCCTATAGAAAGAGACTCAAAACCTTGAGGTAACACATCTCATTTTAATCTGAACTACTTGACTCGTTTACGAAAATACTAACTTAAACGTCAGAAGGTCATTTGCATGAACCCCGCCTGATCCAAGGCTTCTCAATCAATCCAAGAGTAATTATTGCCATAAATTATATTTGTTGGTGAGTGGACCTCTTTTTCTGAAGTTTTCTGCACCAATTGCACACTCAAAAAAAAAGTAAAAAAAGAAAACGTAACAATTATATAATAGTTTCCCTAAATATGGTGGCGGGCGAATGTAAGTATAAAAGAAGGGTAAGTTCTGGAATGCTCCAGTGAGTTCCGCGTTTGTTTTCCTTACGTGTCGCTCGTCCATTGGTTAAAAGAATGAAGCACGCGTTGACCAACCGTTAGTCTCCCTCAGCTTCGTTAAGTATTTCAGCGGACGTGGTAGTTAATCACTCATTTGTTAGATCTAAGATAAATTTGTTTTTTGTTCTTGTAATTTGTTTTTTGCTTAGCTTAGTATGTAGCCTACTTACATTGCTGTGTTTTGAAAACAAAACCTGCAATTTATGCTCCATATATCTTAGTTTTTAACTTTTTAAGCAACAAAAACATGAAAAACTAAAAGAAAAAAATGCTCATGTGCAGCAATCAACTAAACATCCATGCATACACATGTAGATCCAAATGATAGTGTGTCCAAATGTGCATGGGAGATGTATTAATGTATCAAATGAAAGCTGAAAGAAAGGGAAGTGGAACAAAAAAGCAACAAGTTAACTAGTTCTTTAGTCCACCCGGTCAAATTTTACTAAGCTGATGTGACAGCATCATAGTCACTCATTCAGTTTGACTTATGAGCACTACTGAAATGGATGACAATAATGCTGTCACGTTAGCCATGTGAAATTTTACCTGATGGACTTAAGAACCTTCCATAATTTCAGTTGTATGTATACACGATGACATGTGAATCCCCCAAAGCCCTTCTAATAGTTTCAGTTGTCTGTATACACAATCTACAAGACAATATTCCTAAGCATACAAAAAACGTAAATAAACTGTCACATGATTGTTCATAGTCCTGCTCATCATCTTCCATGCTGATTCATAAACTGTGAAAAAACAACATTACTATTTGCCAACCCATCAACAGGCAAATTTGCAGTGCTGCTCTCTTCTTCGATGGCGACAGTGGCATTGTGCACATCATAAGCATCATTTGTTTTAACTTCAGTTACAACTCTTTCCTCACCTGGATGTCCAAGCAATTGAAGAGCAAACTCAAGGTTCCAAAGCACATCACCCATGGAAGGACGCTCTAGTCCATGATCAGATAAACACTTCTCAGCTGTCTCCGTGAACTTTTTAAGACATTCAGGATTTATCGGTGTCTCCTTAAGATGTGGATCAATGATTTCATGAAGAGTTCCCCGTTTTCGACAGTGTATTGCCCAATCTGCAAGACTAACTTGCTCCTTAGGCAATGTAGCATTGAGTGCTGGCCTTGCACACAAGACTTCGAATAGAACCACTCCAAATGAGTAAACGTCTGATTTTTCAGTCAATTGTTGCCTGCGGAAGTATTCAGGGTCCAAGTATCCAAAGCTACCCTTCACCATTGTACTAACATGAGTTTGTTGGAGATTAGGCCCCGTTTTGGATAACCCGAAATCAGAGACTTTAGCAATCCAATTGGCATCCAAGAGAATATTTGTGGTCTTAACATCTCTGTGTATAATTGTGTACCTTGCACCAGTATGAAGATAATGCAGTCCCCTTGCAGCTCCTATACAAATTTCCAACCTTTGCTTCCATGACAAGGCAGGCTTGTCATGCTGGTAGAGGTGCTCCCTAAGAGTCCCATTAGCCATGTAATCGTAAACCAAAATCATCTCGCCATCTTCTTCACAATAACCAATCAATGAAACCAAATGCCTGTGCCTAAGCCTTGAAAGCATCTCAATTTCAGTTTGGAACTCATTAACTCCTTGTTCAGAAGATGGATTGGATCTCTTTATAGCCACTTTCGTTGAGCCATCAATCAACCCTTTGTAAACCTTCCCAAACCCTCCAACCCCAATTACTTGAGACTCATCAAAGTTCCTTGTACCATGTTTGATCTCGGATAATGAGAAATGCCTACACAGACCAGCAGCCAGACTCGAAACATGGCTAGTACTACTATTACCACTCTTTCGAGAAGTTATCGTGGTAGAGGTACCATACAGAGGCAACCAACCCCCAACTCCTGACTCCTGTGATTTCTTCGTCCTACGGTACACAACAAAGCAGACCGCAGCAGCTACAACAACACCTGCAGCTCCACCAGTGACTCCACCAATTACCAAACCCTTATTCTTTGATCCCGCTGCCTGCAGCCCGGGATCATTGGTCCCAGCCGTGGCCGCCTCAGCATCTTGAAGCATCTGAGAAGGCACAGGGTTGGGGCCCGCCAAGTTGCCACGAGTATCATTGACCTTAAAGATCTCCAATCCATTAAGTATTGCATCATAGAACTGAGGCTTCATTGACATAGTTGGGTGCAACGCCACCCACAGTTCATCATCACCAGTTTGATCCTTCACATAAGCTGCATAATCTTTATAAATAGGAACTCCAATCTCCCCGGCCCATATGATCACATCTGCAGCCTGCTGGGCAGTTTGGTTGTTCACATATATATCAAACACTCTCTGATTGACCTTGGTGAGATAAAGTTCACAGAAATGAAACCTCACAACATAGGTGAAATTAGCATCCACATGAAAAACCCATGTGAGATTGTAATTCGAATTCACCTTGGGGTCAGGTCCCATTGATCTAGCTGTTTTGTAAACATCAAGAGGTGCAAAAGAATCTGACACATTTTTGGAGTATTGAATCGAGACATTCTTCTCAGCCTGTGATGTGACACCAAATGCAGCACCAAACAAGTAAGGCGAATCGTCATACCATGTCCGGCTAAGCCCGGCAGAGTCATTGGCTGGCCCAATATACTGTCCACCCACATTGAGTCGAAACATGGTTTGAAGGGTAGAGCTTTGTACATCAATTGTTTGGTCACTGAATCCTACCAAGTTGGCGGTTTGGAACAACTCCGGCATAGGTATGACCTCAATACCGTTGACGAAAGCATATGAATTGCTATGAGATGAAGAGGGGATGAAAGTGATGTTGAGATTCCCTGACTCATTTGGAATGAGTGAGAATTCTTTCACAATGTAGGCCTGCGTGAGCGCCTGAGCTGTGATGGAGGCGCTGAAGTTCTTGAGTAGAGTAAGTCCATTTGCGGTTACATCAAAATACGAGTTGGATTTGTCGAGGCTGTTATATGAAGAAGGGTAGAAATGGAGTCTGAGCCAATGGCGTTGCTTTGGTGAAACAGAAAGTTTGTAAGAGCAAGAAGAGCTGAAGATTCTTGCAGACATGTAGGGGGTTTCGGAGGGAAGAGAAGGGTCTTGGTATTGGGCCTTTTCTGTTGTGGAATTCCCGGAAATAAACTGGGAATCCGATGACCAATTCCGGCCATCGGAATCGGTGCCACCTTTTGAAGAGCCACAAGAAAGAATGTAAGGATTGGAAGAATTTGAATCTGCGCTAAGAATTTGAATGGTGCATAGAGATAACAAGATCAGAGAAAATAAGATCCGGGTGTTGGAGATCATAGCTGAAAAGGGATACCCCATTGAGATGGAATTGAAAAACAGAGAGGATATGAAACAGAGTACAGGAAAACAAAGAGAAAGAAGAACAAAGTATGTTTTCCAGTACTTGGTGAAGTTTGATCACAATGGCTCTGAATCAAAAACAAAGTACCTAGTTTAGTTTCATGGAAGTGATAGATTACAGATTTACCTGGAAATTGTACGAAGTGGTTCAAGATCACAAAGACACAAACCAAATGGTGGTTTGGCTCTCATTTTCTGTGCAACTTTTTTCTTTGGTTCTGTTTCGGTTTTCTTGTGCCTGCGTTTTTGGTTCGACATGGACTAACGTTAGGATAGGAGGTAGTTACTCGGAGTAATTCAGAGAGAGAGAGAGACGCCACAATGCTCTTTGGGAGATCAGAATCGAGTGCATTGGCGTTTCTTTAGGTTTCATGCAAGGGTGTGGTGCTACATTAATTTACCTAACCTTCCCAAATTATTGCTAGTTTGTAACATTCATCTTCTTCTTCATTTTAATTTAATTTTCTTTATTAGGAGGTTTGGGTAGACGTCAGTTTTGTATTAATAATAAAAGTTAAATTACCCATATCCGACCATTTTACGGTTCAACAGAAAAAATGCATTTATTGAGCAACTTCGGCGCCTAACACTCATCTTTAGTAAGAAAACAAAAACAAAATCCTAGAGAAGATGAGACTTTACTAAACCCTAAGATCACAGCGGCTCTCCTCCATCTCTTCATCTCGGTCGGCGGCGCCCGAGACAGGCTCTGACCTTGCCTTCCAAGGTGACTGTCGGACGGGACTCAAGCTTCTATTGTTTCCATAGCCCTTGGGTAGTTGTCGGGTAGACTATAGCCAAGATTTCATCGGATCTGATTTGGTTGGGATAGGAATGAAAGGGGAGTGCCTGGCCGACAATTTGTGTGCTGATTAGGATTCTTCCAGACAACATTGTGGTTGCTCCGGCGGCGTGAATGAGGGATGGCAGAGTCAAGATTGGGATGGAGGTTCTCCGCGGAAGCTTGTTTCGGTGACCGCAGTTCTTGAGGTGCTTGGACTCCTTGGAGTGGTTGACGGTTGTGGTCGGAGTAGCTTTGAGTACCTTGTTGGAAGTGTTGGTGCCAGGGCGGATAGACGGTGTGTGTGGCGTCTGGATGACTTGCTCAACGACAGAGGTGACAGTGGTGGGTCGGCCCAAATATACCTGATGGGTCTTGCGGTCTTGGGCCTTCTTGGTCTACCTTTAGGCTTTTAGTTTTTAGCTTTACATTTAGTTTTGTTTAGTTTTTCTATTTCCTATGATATTATGTTGTAGGTTACTATTTTCTCTATATCCTATAGTTCTTTAGGATCCTATCGTTATCTCTCGATCCTATAGACACCAACATAAGACGGCCGACACACATCTCATTCTCATATTAATATTGCATAACAATACTTCGTTCTCAACAATGACGTAATCTCAAATCGTCATCACACCTTTTATAGTTTATAGTCGCAAAGCTGTTTAACATCATTTTATAAATGAAAATCATTTTAACTTACCAATGGACCGTGGTCGATCAAGTCCATTTATTTTTAAATCAATAACTTGGTTTCTAAGAAAAGTAATTTTATAATTTTACGACAATGATGGTTCCTTGTGAACCAGGTGAGATATGCTCACCGCATGTAAATCGACTATCTATATCACTCCATATTATATTAACAATATATTATACTCACGTGTATATATATACACACACACACACATACATCCAAACCTAACTCGAACATCAAATGCTCTGATTTGGTCTTTGCCATGATATTGGAATCGTAATCTAACTCCAGATCCAAACCTCCACAAAGTCGCTTGTTGTCGTCGGCAGCAAACAGTGTTCTAAAAAAGGTGCCCATGGCCCCCTCGGCGGCGCCAAGACGCTGGGCGGCAGGGCACCGTTCTGATTTTCCCTAAATCGGCCGCCTAGGCTGGGTAGCGCCTAGGCAGCCCGATTAGTTTTTTTTTAATTATGAAATACATAAAATTCTATCTAAAAATGAGTAAAATCAAACACAAAAACACAATATTATACTCTAAAGTCTAAACAAATGATACACTATTGTATTTTTATTATTTCTAAGAACATTGTTGTTTTATTATATATATTTTTGAAGTATTTTTACTATTTTGGAACATAAAAGTGTTTTCTATAAATTTTATTTATATAATTATATTTATTAAATAAATAATAATATATAAAATATAAAACCGCCTAGACGCTATGGGCGCTAGGCGCTGGTTGTCTGCCCTGGTAGATTTGCCACTGGACGAAGAGGAGCAGATTGACAACGATCTGTCCAATTCGAAAGCAAGCAATTCTCTTCTCTTGGACCACCCCTCTTCTGCACTGAACTCATAATGCAAACCTTGCCTTTCATCCCCTCTTAGACCAGAATGCAAGGGCGGGATTGCCGGTGCCCGGCCCGGAGAGGCGCACACCCACTAAAGTTGGTTTCACTGATGACCTATTTCATTCAAAAAAGAAAAGTTGTTTTGGCTGAATGAATAATTGTATTCATCTGTGAGATATGTATACAAAGCAACTACTGTACATCGTATGGCTATCCTACCAGTTAGGATACCAGTGAGGCAAGAACTCTATTACAATTACAACCGATTGATTCTGACAATCCTACCAAATCAAAACTTTATGTAGCCTATCAATACATAAGAATATCCATACTCCATTTCTACCACCAGTAGGATTTAGAACTTATGAGAGGAAGTCATTTCGTGGCATAGGAGTTACTATTTTGCATAAAAACCTGTGACGAAAAAGTGTCATCGCATACTTACAGTCGCATGGGAACCTATGACATGAAAACGTGACATTCGTTGCAAAAGTATCAATTGTAGCAACGAATGTAAATTTGTAGCAATATATGATGACGTTTTCGTTAGATTTACCGACAAAAAATATTTCGTCTCATATTTTTACCGACGGACATTATTTCGTCGTCAGTAACTTTGTAACGACAAAAGAAAAGCACCAGTGCGACAGCAACTTGATATACTTATGCAACGAATATATAATTTTCATTGAAAGAAAGTTTTATCTGAAGCTGGTTTATTTCGCCTTTTTTTCTTTTACCATTTTCCTCCTTGTTTCACTATTAAATAATTTTGTAAAAATAAAACTACAGTTAACTAAAATTATATATAAAATATAATTACTTGTTCATATACCACCTTACTAAACAAAAGCATTCATTCATCCAACATATCCTTCTCCAACACAAAACCAAGTGTTCCAAAAAAGACCCAACCTTAATGGCTTCATCTAAACAAAACCAAAATAGAGAAACATGCAGTGTTTTAGCGAGTTCCTGTCAAGATCCATGTTGTTCCTTGCATCAAGAGTTTAAGGTTGTTGGGAAGAGACGATGCAATGGACAACCAATCTACGGCACCCATAAAGCCTCTAGTCTTGCTAGGGTCTGCTTCACCAATCTTAACTCCTCACTAAGGTCCTTAATCGTTGCCTCTGCTTTATCAGTCCTCCCCTCGACAATATGAAATCTCTCCTCTAGCTCATGAACCTGAGTACGTAAAGTGCAAGAGGATGATGACTCTCAGACACCAGCTCTTCCTAGACCACAAATCTCCTTCACAGGTCTTCTACCGACTCCTGGTTCAAACACCTCCAAGTTTGTTGACCACTGCAAAGGTGGGAGCTCATCCTCTGGGATGCATGGGTTTGCAGCTTTCTGAGCATTTTTCAATTTAGAGGCCGCTTCTTCCATCTTATCCTGCATTTATAACATAATATATTCACATTCTGTAAGATAAAACACAAATGCACCTGCACCAACTGACAATTATTTACACAAGCTATTTGTACCAGATGTAATTAACTCACAAGATTCTTAGCAGCTTTAGGATCATTAACTGTATCATACACCTATGTGTAAGCTAGAATAATAGGAAATTTCTCACCCTTGTCTCTGTGTTGGACCACCCTGTAGATGATAGGTAGCCGCCCCGTGTGATGCTCTGACACTTTCTGACCACAGTTGTTCTTGTTAGCTGCTAACCGTGCCTGCAATCACATTGTTCTATAAGTAAAATTGTTGATCAGCAATATATCTCCTAACTCTCATATTTCTCTTACAAACTAAAAGTGTTCACAACCAGTCTATTAGATTACATCAAAACCATATAATTTCCAAAAGTTTCTCCACCAAACCTGGTGCTAAAGCTGTAATCTAATTGTATCCATCAAACCAAACAAATCAAAATGTTAGGAGATTTCATCAAATGAACCAATCAAACATTCCACCAAAACATCAAAGTGGCAGCAAAATAAATTTACCTTCAACTTATGCGACTCAAAGTGCCTGCAAAGCCAGGCCCACTCAGCCCGCATGTGCCTCAGATCTGGTGGAATTATTCGTCTCCAATATTTCATATAGTGCTTTTCAAAGTCCCCTTTCCAATATTTATATATCGCATAGGCCTTATCTTGAAGTCACGCCCACATCCGTGTATCCTTGAAATTAATTTTTAAATGCGGCTATAACACAAACAAGTCCACATCATACTAATGTACCAGATGCAGAGCAATGCTACATTAAGTAAAACACCAAACTTGACAAAACTCAGACCCCAACATCTAGCAGTAGCACACTAATTAACTTGACAAAACTCAGACCCCAACATCTAGCAGTAGCACACTAATTAAGTTACGGTACATCAATTGAAAAACCACACTTTCAAAAACCACAGTAGCAATAACACACTAAGTTAATCAGTTGCATCAATCCTGTAAAGATTTATATTAAACTTACTTTGAGTGGTAATGCACTTGGAGATGTCATTCTGTATCATCATTTTCAGAACAAAAATTGTACAGAAAGTATCCATCAGATTAAGAGAAGATCATCAATATCTTCTGTGTTAGGAATATAATGATCTATGTATATATGTTTCCTAATAGAGTACATAGCTGTAGGATTGTTTCCTAGTTGAACACAGTTGTTCATGAATATATATTCCTCTCATTATCCATCTAATTCATTCAGACATTCTTATCAAAAATAACAGATTAACCAAAATAGAGAAGGCTCATTCTTACGGTAAGCCTTTGTCAGTAACTCCGGTGGACTTCTTAGTACCACGCCGAACACTACCACCATAGGACAATGTCTCCTCATAACTTTCTGGTGCCACATTGTCCATCTCGTCGTCATCCAGTGGGGGAGCTTCAGTTCGAGGACGGAGACATCCTTTCGTCTCTCGGCGGCGCCGCCATAGCTTCGATTGTGGAGGATCAATATTGGGCTAAACAAGCCGACTCAATTTCCCTCATCCTTTTCTTCGTCAATGGTGGTATTTGTTTGGATAAGGTGGGAATGAAATTGGAATTAGATGCTAGGCAATGTCGGTTGAGGGTGGGAATTGAGATTGGATATGGTTGAGGGTTCGAATTTCGGGAGGCGATGTCGGGATTAGGGTTTGATTAAGTGGGGGATGAACGTGATTGAGAAAGTTAGGTCGGAATCAGGATTAGGGTTGGAAAGAGGGGATTGGGGTTTCGATCGAAACAGAGTCTTCATCAGATGAGCCGCATATGTTCTGTTCAGTACCGGTGAGCGCGGTGCGGTGCGATTTATGGCCAAAATCATAGTGCAGACTTCACTTTCATGTTCTAATTTTGTAAACTGTAACTGCTTTTAAATAATGTAAACTGTATTTTTGGTTGAACTGTATTTTCGGTGCGCTTTGCTTTAAACCGCATTAAATAGTTAAACCAACATTCAACATGAAATAAAAAGTAGCATGTTGAAACATCGGATGATGATTAATATCAGAGACCGAAGAACAAACATATGGGTTAGCACACATAGTTGAATTAAATGATGTTAGCATTTATGCTTTAAGAACATACTATATGTAAGTCCATATACATATCTGTGTGTGCATCTGTGTGTGCATCTGTGTCCAATTCTAGCAAATCAGTTTGCATGATAAATCAAGCAGTTTGAAGCTTGATGTACAATGAATAGTGCTCAAAGATTAACAAAAGTAAAATGGAAATACTTTGACTAAACAGACAAGGGAAAGAAAATTCATGGGCATACCGTATAAACATTAAAATGAATCTGTAGAAATCAGAGATTATGTTCAACAAGTACCATGTTCTACTTCCAGATCTTCACGTTTTTCATGTTTGAGCTGTTCCCTTAGCTTCTCAGGTCTAATGCTCATTTCATCATGTTACATTATACTCATTGATTTATGCCTATTCAAATGGCAATAGGAGTAGCGCATATACGTTATTACTATCTCTTCAGTAACCTATTGTCTTCCAAACATGTACGCTATCAAATAAGCTGATTAAAATCAAAACAATCCGCATATGTAATTGCATCATTTGAATTCCAACAAGATTAACAAACCTAACACTAAACTAAACGCCGTTTAGTTTGTAAACGGTTCGGTGGGTTTACCGAAACCGCAACTGCACCGTTTGAAAACGGGTCGGTGCGGTGTATGAGCAAAACGACGTCGGTTTGCCTAAATTCGGTTAAATTCGGTTAATAATTCGGTGTGATGCGGGGGGTGACTGCATTTCGGGCTCAATGTGCCCACCCCTAGTTCAGTTGGGAAATGGCAGATTTGAGGTGTAAATTCATCCCCTATCAACGATCCCTCGTTCATGTATAATGTATAAAATGTATTTGGGCCAATCTGTTGATGGGTCGTTAGATGAGGGTATGGTCTCCTAATAGCATGTCTTCAGGCTTTTAAGAATCGAGGGTGCCACCTCTTTTCAAATGTGGGTCAGATTCTCCCCTTCTAGTCGGAAATCCAAAAGCCTCCGGGCCTGCAGGGTTGGCCTTGGCTCTAGTAGTGTAAGGAAGTATCTCTTACCTAAACTTTTATATACAAAAAAAATGTGTATAGCCACGAAATTTAATTTGTTTTTCGTCACAAGAGTAGAGTTGATACTTCACCATTCAACACATTTTCTTCAATTAACCGTACTTATATATATATATATATATATATATATATATTGAGAGTATAACAACAATCATGAAATTACTGGGAAATGACATGTTTTACATTACAAATCAATAAAAATAAAGTTTATATGTTCACATACACACCACAACATAGGTTTCAATTAATTAAGTAGTCAATCGCTATCTTCGTAATCTAGATCTTCTAGATCATCCTCAAGAATTTCATCAGAATCTTTTCCATCTTCATCATTAATGAAGTCGTGACTGGGTGGGATGTATGGTAGTGAACCGAACTCAAACCCTAGACCAGAAATTGGAATGTACTCGCCTTGTGGGAAGTGGATGTTGTTATTCATGCGAATAGTGTTTGTGTCGGGGATGTGTGACGTAGAAGGTTCCTGATATGGTTCAAGAGTCACATTATTAATATCTTGATCGATCTGACCCCCATGAAATGTTGTTGCATTAAAGATATTTTTATGCTTCATGACGTTAACTACTTACCAACCTCTACCAACTTTCAGATTAACAAGATAAAACACTTGTTTTGCTTGAATGACAAGCACAAACGAGGAATACCCATACCAGTTTATAGATGTATTCACTGAAAACAGTCTACGATCCATCTTCATACTTCTCGAAACATTTAGGTTAGTATTGAACCATCTACACTTAAACAACACGACTGACATACTTAACTACACAAGCCGTATAAACATTGTCATTGTGGCATACACGCCAAATGATGTAAATGTGGAGAGTAATCATCCTTACTATTGTTTGCTTGGATCCACTTCACCTGAAAACAAATGCAAGCGTTAAATAATAATAATCATGATCATGGCATGGCATACACCCCTGATTATCAAATAGGGAGACTAAACGTACCCATTTTAGGAAATATGCAGGAAGCTTTTTCTTATGTTTTTTTCATGCCTATTTTGATACTTAAGCTGAACTTGTGTTAATGAGTATTTTTATATTCCTTGACTTCGTCACAGTGTTGCAGTATCCACCAATAAGTCTCATTGAGTTCATCTTCCTTTAAAATTTATGAATTTGGCAAGTTACCAAATATTCTTATATCTTCACATGCAACTGAAAAGTTGAATGTAGGTGTGATTGTTGGGTGGACTATTATGTGTCGTCCGTACTATAAATATATGAGTTGGAATACGTTACACACATGTGCAATGTATATATTAGCTATTGACCCCTCCGAACTTACACATGTGTGTAACATATACATTGCACATGCTGGATCTTCATCTCCATTTCATCAGGGAGGCCATATTCTGTTAGCATGGAACGTATTTTTGGTTCTATGATCAATTTTGTCTTCTGTCGTAGGCTCTCTGTCTGACATGTTAATTGCCTGCATGAATGTCTATATTCCACAAGGAGGGTTTATAACACATTCGTCAGAAAAAAAATAAGAAAAAAAAGAAGAAGATTAAATAACTTAAGAAGCATTTGGAAATTAATTTTAGAATTAAATTCAGTTTACCCCATTGAAGTTTAGGGGCAATTTCATGTTAGTCTTTAAGCTTTCAATTTCATCAAAATGCCCCTTAAGCTTTTCAAATTTAATCAGTCGTACCCAATTTAACAAACTCTGTCCAAATTAGATGTTAAGTCTATTAATATGTCTCATTGAAAGGGCTAGAAGGGTCATTTTATTTCTAAAGAAAAAAAAACACACATGACAATTCTCTTTCTTCTTCGATTCTCCCCTATAAAATCTTCTCAAATTGCTCTTAATGACATCTGAGCAATCTTCATCATCCTTCCCTTAATTTCAAATGTTATAATATTCATTCACCTGTTAAACATCACCTCTCTCGCCGGCCCCCGACACTACCACAACTATTAGATAAGAAAATCATACATGCAAGTTTGACGGTATCTGTTAAGTTGGACATGACTGATTGAATTTGGAAAGGTTAAGGGGTATTCTGATGAAATTGAAAGTTTAAGGACTAACATGAAGTTGTCCATAAATTTCATGGGGTTAAACAGAATTTAATTCTTAATTTTATCATCAAGTTTTGTTTTTAAAGGGAATTTGTTTATCAAATTTAATCATGAAAGATTACAAATAAATAAAGCATAACTTTATGTCTTTATCTGCTCTATATATGCAATAGTTTCCTTTTTATTCCTGTTAAAAAATTATGATTCAGGATGAGGAGCTAAAATTGAGGGGTCGTCTACAGTATCCTGATGTATCTCATATCTTTATTTTTTTATTTAATAAACTGAAAATATTAAGAAGTTATCCAATTACAATTTGACATGTGTTATTTAAAAAAAAATTAAATTTACCATTTTTACAACACATTCTTTCTTAATAAGTAATAGTGTTCAAATTCATGTTACAAATATTGTCAAAAAGTAAATTAATGTTTGGTGAACTACAATTACCACTTTTGAGAACATTTATTGTAGTTATTGTAATTAAGTGGTCAAAGATATAAATACCATATTTGGACAACTTTTATCAAATGCAGAACATTGATTATCTCATTATCCTCTTTCAAATAATTAGTTCTTGATATAATTTTTGAATTAATTATTAAAAATTGCAAAACAATTACAATATTTACATCAATAGTTGTGGGTTGTGGTAAAATATTGTAGTCATTATAGTAATCATTTCATTAATGACAAAAATATAATAGTTTACCACACTGACAACACATTTGTTGTTGTCTTTGTTATATTATCCATAAACTAGTACTTTAGTTTACGATCCATAATTATTGCAAATTAAACAAAAATTATTGATTTTACAACATTTGTTAGAGGTTGTGATAAAATATGTAGTCATAGTAGTAACTAGTCGGTTAATTAAAAAAATATAAAAATTTATCACTCTGAAAGTCGTCCATAATTTGTATATTAGAATAACTGAGCTAATTACTAAAAATAAAACATAAGTTACCGCTTTTACATCAATTTTTTGAATTGCAATAAAATAGGTGATTATTTTAGTAATGAAATGACTAATGATAAAATATAAATAACAAATTTGTTGTCATGCTTGTGAATTATCCATATATTAGTACATAGGTTGTAGGTAGAGTAATTACTACAATTAGAACATATGTTATCTATTTTTTATACTAATTGTTGTGTTTGTCTTAAAATGCATGTAAGAAGAATAATAATTGATTAAGGAAACTACTAACAATATGATTAATTTGTTCATCATAATCACAACATACTTATTATTACCATTATTTATCCTTATGGAGAGCCCTATGGGAAGCTCTATCATTGAGGGGTAAATGTCTTAAAATTTTTAGATCGGTAGTTGCGTCTCATCATGATGAGAGTTTGTTGTGTTGAAGGGTCGACCAAAATACCTCATATAGATGCAGATAGAGATGTTTTCATGTGTTAAATGTTTAGAAGAACTGTATTTTGAAGCCGTAAAGCGATGAGTTTGACTCGCACGGCCGTTTCGCTTCCAGATTGGTATCACAATAGTCAATCAGACACCGAAATATCCGTAATGTAATTTTGTAAGTAAAAAGGTACTTTAGACGACGAAATTAGGGTATTTCGTCGGCTAAACTTTTCAAATTTCGTCTGCTAAAGTTCACAGACTATAGCCGATGAAAAAAATTAGTTTTCGTCACTTTAGCCGACGAAATAATTTTTCGTCGACTATAGTCCACTTTATCCGACGAAAAAAAATTTCATAGGCCTGTTTTTTTAATTTCGTTGGCTAAACACATTTTCCTTGTAGTGCGTGTATTTATAGGAATTTATATTAATTTTGATGATATATATACACACCGAATATGTCTATTTTCTGTGATATGGAAATAGAAAAAAATGTGTAACTCTCGTTTATTTGGCGGGATATGGTTTGGACCCTTTGTATTTAGTTTGTGGTTCAGTCAGTTTTGTTACTTACTGGAAGTAAAACTGTAAAAGTGGATAATTTACAGATTCACCAAATTCTTTTGTTAATGGATATGACTGAGGTTGGTTCACTGAGAATCTCAGTTTGAGATGGCACTGAGCTTCTTCTCCTGTTGTGCTTCAATCGATCCTCAACAACATCAAGGTTTCCTCTTTTTCTCCTCACTTTTCTCTCTGCCTTCTGTCTGATCAAAAAGCTTTACCTTTAACTACTTCAAATTCCCATTCTTCAACTTCTGACACCCTGTGTTATAACTTACAGCAAAACTGAACCTTCAAGGCAACAAAGCCCTTGAAGATGTGAAGAGCCTCATCAAAACTGTTGGGGTTCCTTCAGTTGTGTCCTCTCCAGTAAAATCTCTTCAGAATGGCAACTGGGTCAAGCTCATATGCGGCGCAAGCTTCGAGGTATGACAACAACAACTATGATCCTTAATCTTATATGTCAACTGCCTCACACTAACTAACTTTGCTCTATGTTCTTCTCTAGGATGTAGTTGATATAAGGAATCTTTCTTTGGTTTACACTCTTGCTGGAGGTAATTAAGAACTTTTAATTCAGAAACTTTGTTAATTGAACTACTTTGTTAATTGAACTAGTCACTTATGGTTGAGTGTGGAACTGAATTTATTGAGTGGTGGTGTTGCAGTGGATTGCATAGACTGTGCCGCAGATGTTTCGGTGGTGAGCGCGGTGAATGAAGGGATTGATGCCGCATTGGAGATTTTCCCTTTTCGAAGGCCTTGGGTGATGATCAGTGTAAATGATGATGAGGATCTTCACTTTCGAAAAGCCGGTGATTAAGTACCTCCTTGTTTACTTTGTTTAGCATGATAAGGCAGATAAGCATTGAAACGAGTTGGCATATTCCATTTCTCTAGGTGAAATTTGCATCAGCTTTATGTGGTTCATGTTTGAACATTATTGTCAACATATGTTTGTGATCTGATATCTTAAGGTTAGGTGCTTCAGTAATTCAGCTTGTAAACAATGCCATTCAGTTATCTGATATTTTAGTTACGGCTAACTAAAAGCTGAATTGAGTAACATCATAAGTGTGAACAGAATTTGATCCAGAGGAGTGTCCGCTTGACTGTACAAGGCCTTGTGAGAGAGTATGTCCTGCTGATGCAATATCTTTTGAGTCTGGATGGCTCACAACACAATTCTCCTATGGCAACAAAACACTGACCTCTGTAAAGGTTTGTTTTTCTTTTTGGAATATATGTTTGATGTGAGACTTCTATATGTAGTGTTTGCCTATTCATCAAGGATCCCATTCTGAAACTGTTATTATAATATGCAGGCAGGAGTTCTAACTGAACGCTGCTATGGCTGTGGCCGCTGCATTCCAGTTTGCCCATACGATAAAATAAGTATATACACATGTGTAATGTATACATTGTAGCTGCCTTTATCATGTCTAGATTGGTCCCTTTTAATGAAACTTCAAAATTGATATAGGTGTGAGCACATACATAAGAGATACTACTGCGACCTCTGAACTTCTCAAAAGAAATGATGTTGATGCTATAGAGATTCATACAAGTGGAAGGTATAGTACCTTGATCATTAAACTAAGCTTAGTAATTATATCTAGTTGAGGGAAGAACTCTTACTATTTTCATGGGAGAATACAAATGTTTGGCTATCACTCTGTAGTCTGTACTAAGCCTCAGTTTCTATAGGCAGATTGTGCCTTTTAAAGAACTTTGGGATGGTTTGGGAGATTCAGTCAAACATCTTAAACTAGCAGCAGTATGTGTTTTATCCATCTCTGCTGTTTACTAAGTCACTATGATTATTCAGGTGTACAACTAAATGGGAACCTAGTAGAATATCTTAGGAGATCTGATATAATTGTTATCATTTTTAGGTTAGTTTACCTGATCTTGGAGAGTCAACTGTATCAACAATGAAGGATATGTACTCAATTATGGAACCGGATTTATCTTGCTTCAATTTATGGCAGGTGTGCTTCATATCGCTGTACTTAGCTCTAAATATGAATATGCTATAAGTATCATCACACGATTTTATCAACATAAATTGGTTTTATTTTTTTATGGCATCATACCTTTATGAATCTGAAGTTGGATGGACGCCCTATGAGCGGAGATATTGGTCGAGGTGCCACAAGAGAATCAATCGCTTTTGCTCTTCGTTTAGTTGCTATAAAAGAAAGGCCTCATGGTTTGTGCAGACGATTCTCCATGCTTTTTTGAGAATATCATTGTTGTTTTCCAGCCTTGATTCACATGAGGTTTTTTTGTTTTTTTGTTTTGTTTTGTTTTTGTTAATCCACTGGTGATTAATATGGCAGGTTTTCTTCAATTGGCCGGTGGCACCAATGCTCACACAGTTGATGGATTGAGGAAAGTCGGACTTTTTCAAGCGACATCCTTTACAAGTAACATTCTCCCGCTTTGTTAGTTTCAAGTACTCATTTTTCACCATTGGTCTTATATTCCTCATATCTTCCTAACTTCTGGTAGATAACTCGAGCGATGAAAACTCAACAGCTATGATTGGTGGTGTTGCTTATGGTGGCTATGCACGAAAGGTCATTCTCCAACTTTATACTTTCTTTGACGTCATACAATGTCTCTCACTTATGGTGTAAATTTTTTTGACTAAGAGGAACAGCATGCTTGTTTATTTAGATTGTTGGAAGAATCCTGAGTTCTATGCAATCGCGACACGGTGTTACTGGGATTGAGGATTATCCAGAGCATCTCCTCAAGGCACTAAGAGAGGCCCTAGCTTTAGTTGGAAAACTCAAATGTTACCAGTCAATTTAGATAATTATGATAACCAAGGTATGATTTAACCTTTAAAAAAGTTGTTATATATTTGGTAGGGTGCGCCAAGTCTTGCAGTAGTGCAACGCAAAAATGACACATGTAAGCCCCGATAGCAAGCTATTGTGGTGGACTCACTCACCCCTTAAAAAAATTAATTTAATATCGTGTGAACACTTAGTTCACATATCCGATATTAAACTGATAAGAACAGATACTACACTTGATCTTAGCCAAAAGGCCGAGAAAGGTATGATTTGTTTTGCCTAGGTCTTCTCTTTTTATAAAACCATTCAATTCACTGCTTCTGCAAATAACCGATGTGGTACTGTTCACATTATACCAACAGCAAAGTCAGTGCTAGCTGAACTTGGAACTCCTTTCTAAAATGTATTTGTAATTTGTATCAACACCAGACTAACCCAAGCCATAGCATCGAATCAACCAGTAGTGTTGCTCTTCTTAGCCAGGTCTAGTGGATTTGTAAAGGAACTCACTAAAATAATTTTCTTACGAATTCCCTGAACTAGTGAAAGAGGCTATATTGCTGGTTTTCTATATGCAGGAACATGTCATAGTTAAAGAACATTAGCAAATCTCGTGGGTGCTGAAGGTTGGCAGCTGGTCTACAAATAGTGAAAGCCGTCACGGCAGTTTCATTCAGACTTCAATTCTTAAATAACTTTGGAGGAGTTGAGTTTCCACCTAGGCCATTTATTTACAAGGTGGGTGTATAAACAGAAGATTCCTATCAGTTCCCAGTTAAAATCGATTATGGCCTAAACGTTTTCATACTGTGCATTGGTATGATCCATAATTAAGAGTTGATTCTGCAACCTACTCCATATGCATGTTAAAATCGATTATGGCTTAGAGGTTTACATACTTTGCATGATCCATGCTGAGTTTTGATTCTGCAACCTGCTGTATGCATGATACATAAGAAAACTATTTGCTTCTTATAAGGAGCTAACCTGGTGCGATTCTAAATTTTGGAAGAATAAAACAACTTGAAGACGAAAGATTACTGTATATTATGGAGAACCTGTTACAAAAATTTTGCTAACTAAAATCAATAATTGATCATATAATATTAATTATAGGGATTGATTATCCATTTCAATGAAAAGATTTTCTCAATGTTCATTTCAATTTTTTTAATACTATTACTTTATTACCCCTAAACTAACTATTTATACTCTTTGTCTCTTTTTTTTCTCTGATCCCATTTTTCTCTCTCCTCTCTTCTCCTCTCCTCTCTCTCTCTCTCTCACATCCTCACCTCGACCTGAAGCCTGCTAACGTCGCGACTCCACCACCGACGAGAATGTACTATCTAGATCCAGATCATAGCTGCAGATGCGGAGGCTGTCGTCGTTGTTGACCAAGTCGGAGGCTGCCGTGGTGAGCCAGTGCGAGTCCACGGTGACATGAAGACGCCGATGAGGCTAGATCTCTCTCTCTCTCTCTCACTCTTCAATTCCCAATCTATAAACTTCTCTCTCCTCTCTCTCGCTCTTCAATTCTCGATCTAGAAACTTCTCTCTCCTCCCCTCTCTCTCTAGATCAGACATGAGGCCAAACTCATCTAAGGCGGAGCTTCTCCGTCACTGTCGTAGAGATTGAAGCTATGGTTGATGTATACTGGGGTTAATAGACTTTAGTTTTTTGCATCTAAGTGATTTTTCAATGTTTTTAATGTGTATAATGAGTTTTGGAGATACTGTTTGTAAGTTTACTACCTCTGGTTCAAGTTTATTAGGAGTAGTAAACTTATGATTTACTACTAATGGCTCGAGTTTGTTCATCTGTTTGAGTTTACTACCCTAGTAAACTTTAGATTTTACATCTAAGTTGATTTGTCTCTTCTGATCTCCTCTCTCTCTAACTGTCACTCACAGAGCCTTCGTCTCCGCCATCTCATACGACCTCATCCTCGCCTCCACCATTTCTGACGACTTCATCCTCCCCTCCATCTAATTTTTGGCTCGTCCTCGCCGGTCGCTGCAACACTGAGTCTGAAGAGCAACGTCAAATCCAGATCTGTTCATGTCGTCTACATGCCGGCACTAGAAAACGTCGATACTGGGGTTAGTAGACTTGGATTTGATGAAATATTGAGGTTAGTAGACTTGGTTTTGAAGTATACTGGGGTTAGTAAACTTGGTTTTGATGTATACAGTGTGCTATTAGACTTGGTTTGGAGTATACTGGGGTTAGTAGATTTAGTTTTTTAGTATACTAGGGTTATTAGACTTAAATTTGGAGTATACTGGGGTTAGTAGACTTGGATTTGATGTAGATGTTGCCCAGTAAACTTTCTGTAAAAGTTTATTGCCCATAGTAGAAAAAAAAATCCGGTGAAATTCCGGCTACCAGTAATTTTCCGGTGACCGGAGTCTGACGGTTGGTGACCGGAGTCCGGCAACCCGTGTTGCTCTGGCAAAATATTATCTATCATTTTTTTCTTCAAATGTATAAAGAACAAGGGTAAAATTGTCTTAAAAAATATTATTTTATCATAAATTTAATAAAGATTTGTGTATTTAGACATTAGTAAGCACACTATATATTGAAATGAGTATTTAACTTTTTAATTCATTAGTTTGAAGTTTGACTTTTATAGTTTTATGTAAATGGTCATTCTTCCAACTAAAATTTAAAGGCCCCTTTCAAAAATAGGTGTATGCCATTTGAAACACCGTGCACACAGTATTCTTTAGTAGAAGGCGAAGGAATAGTTCACTTTGTGCTCAAACACGGCTCCGTGAGTTTTGCAGATTTTAGCTTCGTTCTTTTTGTAACCCTGGAGATGGACATATGTTGCTCTTCTCTGATGTGGACTCGCAGTGAACCCGGTCTTAGCCGTAATTTAAGTATGATCATGAACAGTGGCTTTTTATAACCCTGTAGACTAGATATAGATAAAAAAATGAACCTACCTTCACAACCTCCATTATTTGGAGGAATCCTGAGCAAATGCCACCGGTGAATTTGCCAATCTCAGAGTTTCTGGTCCTTCAGAGCTCATTCTACTACCAAGCAAATGGGCTCACCCATCGGGCAGTATAATTGGAACAACAATCATATAAACCATCAAAATAACCAGTGACCAACTCAAATTCTCTCAATTTACTTGTTCATAGGTAATATTGGACTAGATTTGGTAGTGCGCGCCAAGTCTTGCAGTAGGGCAACGCAAGGATGACGCATATGAACCTCAATAGCAAGTTGTTATGATGGACTCACTTCTTAAAAAGATAAGGAGAGAATTACATAATAGAACCTGACTAAATTTAAAAATACAAAAACTCACTTTTATTAATATTTATACAATTTAGGATACGAGTCTAAGCCCAAAACTAATAAAATCAGTCTTGATTCAATTTTTACCTAACAATTGACCATAATACCCTCTAATTCTTATCTTTTTTTAGATCTCTAAACGTGATCACGTGACCTCGTCCTCGCCTGGTGCATCATTATGATTACTACTTGAAATCAAAGCCTGATCCCGTCTATTACAAGGCCGGCGAGTTCCACCGCTTGATCTAACAACAACTCACTTCTCTAAGCGTTGCTGCCCCTATCGACCACGTCACACCAAGAATCATCTTGGCACGTATAAATCGGTGACCCAAAGCAGCCACGCCACCGCCAAGAGTCTGAAAACCTCATAAGACCTCTGCCACCGTAACTTTCCAAGCAACATGAACAAGCATCCTAAAAACCTGTACAAACCAACAAATCAGGGATAAGCATCCTAAAAACCTGCACAAACCAACAAATCATGGATCTCTCCTCCCACACTCGAGTCGAACAAGTTCAAGAGACTATATGGACATACAAAATTCTTGTCTAGTAGCGAAACTCGTCGTCGGCTGAGCCCTAAGGCCAACCAAGGTGGGCTGCCACCGGACGAGAGGGAATTCTTTGGTGACTAGGGTGTATGAAGCTAGAGAGAGGAGAGAGGCACTAGGGTTTCAGAGAAGATTCTGCTTTTAAGACAAGCTCATTCTTATGAGGAAGACAATTTTAAAGATCAGTGGCATAACCAGAAGTTCTTGACAGAAGGGTCAAAATTTGTTCTCAATATTTGTTATGATTTGATTTATAAAATTGTAACTATATTGAAGTAGATGTAAATAGAGCGTATGATAGTATCATTCTAAAAAAAGTGCATGATAATACGATACTATATAATAGGCCTACAAAATAGGTCGGCCTGACTTGATCCGGCCCTAAGACATGATACCCATATACTACACAACCCATGATTTTATAAGCCCTAAGTGTTAAATGGGTAGAGCAGGGCCAACCCTATCTCAAATATGTGAAGCCCGAACCCGGTCTTTGGACGGGTAAAGTTAGGGCCGTCACAGCCCGGTCATGACCCGCCTTACTTTTAGCCCACTGTTATGTAAATGAAATCAATAATTTTAATTTTAAAAATTTGATTTTGTTAAGGATCGAACCCTCTATCTTGGAAATATAAGTACAATACATTTGTCTATTGAACTAAAATATTTTGTTGGTTTATCAATCACAATTATAGTATATTAGGAAATATAAATCAAGATGAGTAATTACTAATATGGGTTGAGATTGGACCGGGTCATGGGTCGGCCATGAATTATACTATATGGGCTAGACTTTAGGTCACATAGGGGTTTACAAATATTGTCCATACCCTACCCTTTTTAAACTGGGTTCAGTAAATCTCGTCCATTAGATTGGACCTGGTCGACCCATATCCCGATTTGTAAGGGTAAGTTTAGGTATCTATCGACCTTGGGCTGAATTTACAGCCCTACTATATAACTTAAACCCAAAATGCTTATGATGCATGGTAATTAAAAATTGAAATTAATGCATAATTAGACTAACCATGCAAACTAAGAAGTAAGAACCCACTATCTTAATTACAAAACATTATGAGAATTTAAATTAGTGATGAAGGCTGATGGCAAAGGAACAGTAGTCTTTTAGTATTAAAAAAATATGTTAAAGGTTTCGCATAAGAAGAAAATAAAAGAAAAATATAATATGGTATGGCCAAAATATATTTATAGTTTTCTCTGAGTGGATGAATAATAGAGTAATACAAACGAAAAACTCTTTCGGCTAAAATAATATTTCTTGACGAATGTTGTCTTCTCGAGTCTATTGGACCGATTCTTGTGGTCTAAGTAATTGTAAAGATTCTATTTCCATTTGAAGTCATGTTTGGCAAGGATTTGCGGTTGCTTAAGAAATCCTCCAAAAATCCGAAGAAGATTTGATATGCCTTGATCTGCAAGTAAGAACAAACCCTAGTGTTCACTATATAAAGGGATCAGATTACAAAAAGGAATATCTATCAATCAATCAACATCTCAATAAAACATAACTTTTGCACACTGCAAAACAAGCCTCTCCCGGAGCACCTCTACCAGAAAGATTCTCCGAGTCTTTTTGTCCACTAAAGCCCTATCAGTAGGCATTTCCCGCTGCTACTCACCAAAGCCCGACCAGTCGGCAGTTCCTGCTTCTACTTCACCAAAGCCTCATCCGTGAGCACGGGGCTTCTACTCATCAAGCCTCATCCGTGAGCGAACAGTCCACCACCGCTTCATAAAGCCCTATCCGTAGGCGAATACCCGCATAACCATTGTTGGAGTGAGAACTCTAGCAAATATCCCCGGTTTGTCAAGGAACCCTTTGGTGAACGACTTACAATCCTGATTTATAGCTCTGCTCAACCACTCCGGTCTGAGTAAGAAACAGCCGCTTCGCGAGAATAGGAGAAAAATTCTAGTTGCTCTTCAGCTAGGTCTAAGAAGACCTAAGTGTCGGCCTGACCATCGCCTGTACGACAATCGTTTGAGAAGAAGACAGAAAGCGAACAAGCATTAAGATCAAAGTTGTACCTGCCCCATAGGTTCTAGCACGCCTCAAGCCTGGTTGTTCGAAGAAAATCCATTTTCACGCCGAACATTTGGCACGCCCAGTGGGACATAACGTGTCATGATTGTAGAAGAAACGATTTCGCGTTTCAGATAATTAACTTAGTCAACTAGCTGTAGTGCGGTGATCATGGACGACGAGTTGAAGCAGACATTGAAAGCTATCATTGAGCAAATTGATTAAATCAATGCAACCGCGGATCGGATAAATGCTTCCGTAGATCAGCCTAACCAATAAATTAAAGCAGCCAATGAGAAGACAACAAAGCTTCAAGATGAAGCAAATCATGATATTTGCAATACTAACAAAAAGGTTTTATAATCCCATGAAGTAGAACCTAAAGCTGACGAAGATATTCTCGTCAAAGAGGTTGAATCGGTTTTTGATCAATCTGGAGACGAAATCTTTTTTTAGTAGAGTCAGAAAAAATCGATTTGCCAATTTGTGGTGAATCTCATATGAAGTATCACTGTTGACTTGTAGCTGATGTGCTCCAAAATATGTGGAGAAGAAGTTTATTTGTGATGACACAGGCCAAACCTTACAGATGGTCCTCAATGGTGTTTATGTCATTATCTGAGGCAGAAGTTAAGTCACCAATATGTGGTGATTGTTATTTTGATATGGAGACAACCTACGACGAATACTATAATGACTACAGGTTGACTCTTGGCTCCAAAATCAGCAAGTCTAAAACAGAGAAGTTCAATTACTTGGAGTCCCTTGTTGAGAATATGAACCAGCAAGTGGTTTTTAATGAAGACCAATATGTGGCTGCATCAGTTTACACTATACACTACGACATGATAGTCGGTGACAAAGCTTATCTCTATTCCATGTCATCCGTGAAGATGCAGTTGAATGTCAAGCTTAGTCAAATTATGAAGATGCATAGGGGCTATGCAACATTCCCTACGAGCAACAACTCTTTGCAAGTTTTCAAGTCGTTGATACTAAGCACAGGTGCTCAATTCTTGGAAGTGCTCGCTAAAGAGAACACCGTGCTGCAAATATCAAGATGTCAAGGCTTGGAGTGAAGAATTGATGGCCTCTCCCATGGCTATACGAAGGTTAACTAATTATGTTGAGTTTCTTTTTCACCTTGTTTCTAGCCATTTTTATTTTGTTTCAATTCTTGCATTGGAAAACAAAAAATACAAAAAAGAGATTTTGTGTTTTGCTGAAATGCAAGACAATGTTCTTACCTGACAGATATTTGAATTATGTCTTATAATATTAAAGATCTATTTCTGAGGTCTTAGATACAAGAAACAGTATATGTGTTTCATAGTTACAGCCATTATATCAACATAATACAGAAGATTTAAAGCAAGAGTGTAGTTTAGCAAATTTGCACGTAAAGCCTTGGATGTCTACTTTCTAACGCAATTTTCAGCTTGCAAATTTGACTATCCAAGGAGTTATGGCAGTTTGAGTCCCAGAAGGTTAGAAGGCACGTTTTCAGCAGCCTATATTATTGTGCAGCAACTTCGTTGAATCACTGGTGATGATCTACTAAGAACTAGTAAGCAAACTGTATATTGTTGGAAAGGTATGAATGTCTAGTTTCTAATGGAGTTTACGGCTTGTGATTCCGATGTTTCAGTAAAAAGTTATTATAGTATAAAGACAGGAAGGTCAGGATGAACGCAAAATTGACAGCATGCATATATGCGTGGCGAATGGGCATTGAAGGTCCTGTTTGGCTGGCTAATGTATACTTGTTCCTTCTATACATGTTCTTATGTGCTTAGGGAGCTTGACACTCAAGATTCGCTATCCTCCTTCGCCTAATTATGGATATCAAAACCAAACAGTTGCAGTTCAACCAATTTCAGTGACAGCTTCTGTGTAGTAACTTTGTAGATATACTTGGAAAGATCCCGAGCGAATTAGTGAGCAAACTACATATTGGTGAAACAGTATGGATGTCTAGTTTCTAACACAATTTATGGTTTGTGATTTCGACATTCCAGGAAGGATTTATGGTAGTTTGAATACCGGGAGGTCAGAATGCTCGAGAATATGCATTATATTTTTGTGACTGCGGCGAGTGGACTTGGAATCACATATACCTCAGTGAATGCATACTGCAATGTTCTATATTCATACTTGCATACTTGAGGAGCTTGAATCAAGTTTTTCTCTCCATCATTTGCCAACTTCAGACACTAAAACTTGGTGCACATAGAGACAGAAATCAGTATAAAGTGGTTCGAGTTGATCAAGCTTGAGGGTTCTCTGATGTGCATATATAAGGATATTCATTACAGGGAGATAGACGAAAAGAAGAACTGGTTAATAGAAAAATATGATTTCAAGATTAAGACTCCATCTATGTATGCTATGGTGTTCATAAAGCTAATCCCTATGGTGTTAAGGGTTTGATGTTCTCTCCTATGTCAATATATGTGGCTTCTAATAGAGTAATAGAGAAATACAAACGAAAAACTCTTTCGGCTAATATATTTCTTGACGAATGTTGCCTTCTCGAGTCTATTGGACCGATTCTTGTGGTCTAAGTAATTGTAAAGATTCTATTTCCATTTGAAGTCATGTTTGGCAAGGATTTGCGGTTGCTTAAGAAATCCTCCAAAAATCCGAAGAAGATTTGATATGCCTTGATCTGCAAGTAAGAACAAACCCTAGTGTTCACTATATAAAGGGATCAGGGTACAAAAAGGAATATCTATCAATCAATCAACATCTCAATAAAACATAACTTTTGCACACTGCCAAACAAGCCTCTCCCGGAGCACCTCTACCAGAAAGATTCTCCGAGTCTTTTTGTCCACTAAAGCCCTATCAGTAGGCATTTCCCGCTGCTACTCACCAAAGCCCGACCAGTCGGCAGTTCCTGCTTCTACTTCACCAAAGCCTCATCCGTGAGCACGGGGCTTCTACTCATCAAGCCTCATCCGTGAGCGAACAGTCCACCACCGCTTCATAAAGCCCTATCCGTAGGCGAATACCCGCATAACCATTGTTGGAGTGAGAACTCTAGCAAATATCCCCGGTTTGTCAAGGAACCCTTTGGCGAACGACTTACAATCCTGATTTATAGCTCTGCTCAACCACTCCGGTCTGAGTAAGAAACAGCCGCTTCGCGAGAAGCTAGTTACTCTTCAGCTAGGTCTAAGAAGAATCTAAGTGCCGGCCTGACATGCACCCGTACAACAGTCGTTTGAGAATAAGACAGAAGGAGAACAAGCATCAAGATCAAGGTTGTATCTGACCTATAGGTATTGGTACGCTTTAAGACTGGTTGTTCGAAGAAAAATCATTTTCACGCCGAACAAAACCATCACTATTATAAACCATATATTAATCCATTAGCAAATAGCGTATAAGGTTGTCATTAGTAATTTTTGTACCTTGGTAAAAGATGATGTAAAGTTTTTTTTCCTCATATATTATTTATTGTTGATTATTGAAATTGAAAATGCTTTACAGATGATCGGTGAGGAAACATGAGTCCAAACTCGATGTGTGTACAAGTCTGGTCAATCCTGAGGGGCTGCAAATAGTTTAATATCACAGTAGCTCTATAGTAGTAGTGTTATATAAACAAAATTGGAAAACAAACATATAGATGTGAACTTCTGGTCGAAATATATAAAATTCAAGTGAGGATCGACTAAATGATCGAGGGAACACCAATTGGGAATTCAACTCATGAAAAAACAAGTAGAGAGATATATCAACCACGTTCGTGTGCTAGGCGTACTTGATGCGCGTCAAAAATGTCATTCTAGCTTACTTGTCTAGTCGTATAATGAGTGGGAGACCTAGTGTGACATGGTTGGCTATGACGTAAATATCTATGCAAGAGTAGCAAGAAATGTATATAATTAGTGTATAAATCATTTGTTAAAGCTTTGGTTAATTATCTCATGGCCAAAGTTTCGAACAAGACTGACTTGTATCTGTTAAAAAAATGCTTTGCTCTTTTCTCTCTCTCGACAGAATATTTGTGCGGTCTGCCAACCCTAAGGATGGTGACGGATCCAAAATGACTGGATAGACTAGGGTTCTTAATGGAAGAATGTTGGAAGTTGGTAGCGATGTCTCACGACTCGGCGTCTTTCTCATTGTTTATGTTGGAACTTTCGCTCTTGTTGATTTACTGTCGTGGGGTGGAGAGCCAGTCTTGTTTCATGAGATTGATGATTTGAGAATGGAGCTATGAGATCGATGGTGGTTCTCGGCGTTGGATTGGAGGAATAGGAAATCTGATTTAGAAGAAATTGGATCTGGATTGGCTTGGCGAGGACGAGATCAATCTGGCTTTGTTGGAACACAAAAGGATGAATTGGATTGAAAACAAGGATCGGTTGTCGACGTTGTTGATCGACTTTGGATCGGGGTTGCAGAGGTAAACTGGTTGGGTTTCGATGGAATTAGGTTGGATATTTACATTATTGGGGTTGTGCGACTATCTGATGGGAGAGTGATGGCGGTGATTAATCCAACTGTTGTGACGGTGATCCTATTGTCAGAGCTCTTGAAGACGAATTTATCACGGGTTGGAAGACGAGGGTTGGTGACGGCTCCATGACGGTAGAGGCGGCGATACTCTCCAAATTAAATGTCTTGATCCTGTGGATCTTAGTGGGTCTAGGCTCGATCTTACGAGTCTTAAGCCTACTAGGGTTTATATGCTCAGACTTAAACTATAGGCCGTCATTCGGTTGGGTTGGCTGGTTTGGGTCTTTATGGCCCTAATGTAGGATCTAAGTTTGAATCAGGGGCAGACTCAAGCATTTGGTTGGTACCCATTTAATCTTTCTTCTAATTCCTCTCGAGTCTGTTAAAATAAATGTGTTATAAACTGTTTCAGATGGTGGATGCACTTTTGGTTATTAGGGTCCTAGGTGCAGCTAGGGGTTTAGTACTCATATGGAGTAATTGTTTATGTCGGCGATGATGGGTGTTTTATTTCTTGTCCTGTTTGCTGGGCAATCTGGTTAACTACTTGATTAAAAAAACAAGGCTGACTTTTAGATTTTGAGATGAACTAGAGAAATAGAGTAATCGATGTCTAGTTTGTATATATGCACATACCATAAACATATATGTAAAGTTTCATAATGCATGAGCATTAAAATTTCCCATATATAACTGATGATCTCACTTCAATTTGGATTAATCCTAGGTACACGCGATTGATTGTAAATGATCTTTTGATTCTAAGGATATTATGAATATACCATTCATTTGAAATAATAATAAAAAAACGAATTGATGATTCATAGGACCGTTACAATTTCTAATGTGGGAAATTCGTGGATTAATTGTGCATTTTACAAAAGAGAATGGTCATTGTCTAATGTTTTATGTTTTAATTTTTAATTTTTGATAAGAACTTGTGAATTTTACATGGCTTTGAATATGACATTAAAAAAACTCTTGTCACATTTTAAAATTCTTGTCACGGATGCATAATAACTAGTTTAGTCGGTCGATAATCCGTGGTCTGGTTGGTTAAGCTGTTAACTAACAAGTTTAAAGTCATGTGTTCAAACTTCATTAACATTTATAGATAGTGTGAGTTATTAATAAAAAATTTAAAAAAAAACAAATAGTTTAGTCGAATTTAGGATGAATATGTCATTTTCTTAGCTTTTCCAAAAATATAGCATTTTTTATCGGAAACATTTTTTATTTTAAAAATAAATTTCATGTCTCTGTCATAATTTATTGTTTGATTATGTAGTGGAATTTATGATCTTTTTTAACTTACAAAAAGGAGACCCTTTTTTTAACTCTCATGATTGAGTGTAAGAATTTAGTAGAGCTAATATAATTTAGTGTTAAAACTTAAAAGTCAAACGAATAAACGTCACGGCGTCCACTAGATTAGTGATAGTATGAGTTGTATAATTAGAGAAATGATATATGGCCATATATGCATGCTTGGCAGTTGGTGAGGAATCTCATGCAAACGATTTGACATAGCTGAAATATTGTAGAAGCTGAGATTTGACATAGCTGAAATATTGTAGAAGCTGAGATTTGACATAATCTTGAATACACTATGTCCAAATATTAGAATAACATGTAAAACATAGAAATAAAAACATGATACAAACCAACATGTGTTAAGACTTAAGTGTAAGCTTGGAGATATAGTACTTGATCCATGTAATGTAGAGCACCGAAGTTGGGAATGGAAAGTTTATCTTCTTTTTTTAATGTGTGGCAAGTCTTCATTTCTCTAAATTTGGTATCCATGGGTTGGCTGATGAAACAAATTAATGCGAAGACTAGTATGATCAAACATGAAGGGTTTAAACCGGAATGCCTATAATTATTGCAAGTCACGTAGAGGGTTGGAAGCAAGTCTCGATCAACATAAAATGAAATTGACACCAACATAAGAAATGGCAACACGGCCAACACTCTCCTCGGTCAATCATCCATGCTTAATTTGACTATTTCACTCACCCCAGAAAGTAGTTCGCAACTTCATTGGCCAACAATGGTAACATGTACTGTTCAAAAAAAAAGACAAGGGTAACACTAGGTAAGGACTAAAATTTCGATAATCACGGAAATATCGACCGGCCAGAATTAAGATATTTCAACAGATATATCGTGAAAATATTGATATTCATAAAATTTCAAAATATATTATAAAAACAAAAGATAAAATATTGTTAGCATAAATATATATATATATATATATATATATACATAATTGTACAGCTTAGTACATAAATGCATGTTAGTAGGGTTGGTTATGGCATTTTTGAAATTCATGGGTGACCAAGGTTTGAATCCCCATATTGACCCTTTGGTTTTTTGTCCAATTTTGAAAAATTTAGACTGAAATATCAAAATATCGCCAATTTAACGATAACTTCAATAATATCGTAAAATATCACTATATTTTTAATGTTTCGTTCGATAGTAACCTGATATGACAAGATAATTTTAGATCTTAAAAAAACTATGTTTTTAACAAAATATCGCTGAATTTATCGATTTTAAAGACCTTAGTACTAAGATATTTTTTTATTAGTAAGATAAATTAATACGAAAATCGTCAACTACAACCCCCTAAAAAGATCAAGGTGAAGGCAAATGTCGACGAAAGAGGAAGAGAAGAGCAGGAAGTCTACCAAGTCACTTATACGACCACCCAATCACAGACTTACATCTGTTATTGTTTTGCTGAGGTGTACATTGCGGCTGAAAATAAGAGAAGAAAGAGAAGGCAAATGTCCAGGAAAGAGACATTTCTCAGAGAAGAGACCCAGGACTAGTAGGAGAATGACCCAGGACTGCTAAGAAATTTTTTTTCACACATGATGAAGGGAGACAGATAATAATAATAGTATTAAGATCATTACTACTCATACTTACAAAGAAAAAAGAAAAAATAATAAAAAAACATTCCTACAAGTTTAACTCATGAATGTGTACATAAAAACATTTTCAATCCTTGGTCTAAAATCTATAATAGGTTTAGAATTTGTAAAATCTTATATCCAATTCATTAGTAAAGTTGAGCTAAAATAAGATTTACCTAAAATGATTAATTTTAAGAAATATACATGACAAATGGTCCACTAACAACCTTGGTGTTTCAAGTTTCAAAACAATCAAAATGGTACATGACGTTCAAAAGTAGACACACTTTTAGTACATACCGTTAGTAACACCGTTAATTTTATGTAATTTCTCATTTTTCTCCATTTTTTATTTCTTTATATTTTCTAATTATTTATTTTTTCTATTTATATACCTTTTAAACTTGTAAACTCAGACCAATAAGACCATATTCTCAAAAACTTTGTTGTTTTCCCATGATTTGGTTTCTTTCTTTACTATTTATTGTTTTTGTAGGTTATCGGGTTTGTATTTTTTCTATAGTTCTATACCTCCATCACCATTTTTGTGTATACAAGGTTTGAACAGGAACGAAAAAAGACAATAATACTGTTTCCTTTTTCTTATTTTTCTCTCCTTATTAATTATTAATTTTAATAATTTATTATTGCTAAATTAAAGAGTGACGAATTTGCCTCTTAAAGTTTAACAGAAAACAATTAGATAAAGGAGAATTTAACGGTATGTACATATTTTCGGTTGAAACTACAAGTTCATGTACCATTTTGATTGTTTTGAAACTTAAAACGCCAAAATTGTTAGTGGACAATTTGTCATCTACCTTTCTTAAAATTTACCCTACCTAAAATGTGTTCTATTTTGACTCAACCAAATATGACAAAAGCCTATAATTTATAAGATGAATGAGTGTAGGTCATTGTCATATTTTATTAATATAACGATATAATATAATTAAACAATTGAGTTTCACTCTATGTGTGATTAAATAATGATATGAAATGATCAAATATGTTTGGGTTTTGCCTCTTTGGGTTAAAGATGCAAAACCTATATAAATAATTATAGGTTTGAGTGATCTAAAATTTGAATATAAGTTTAGGTTTTAGACCAATTGTTGGAGATGCCCTAATTAAAATACTACTACATAAACCTAGGGAAGCTAGGGTTGAACATGCCTCATGCGCGGGGAAGAAAAACAAAAAGATTATTGTGTGCCTCTCCTGGCCAAACACCGCTGGCATCCCGCCGTCACGTACGTTTTGGTTCAGGAGGGGATCAAAGGCCGAACTGGTGTCATGGTTCAAAGACAGAGGCGATGTCCAGGTATGATAGTTTTAGGGTGGAATGTTCTCCTCGACCTGTTCTTCTGCTAACCAAGCCTAGAACGGGTAAGGATCTACGTCAGAGTGGGTTATCCGAGGGCCGGCGACAAGTATCACCTTGGGCAGCACGGTGGAGACTCATTCCTTGGTGGCGGCGTCAAGATGCAGGTCACGCTGGTTTGGCTCGGTGACAGGAGAAACGGTCAACGACGTCGAAGGTTTGCTGGGAAGAATGTCTGAATTTGGGCTTTGTTACTTGGTTCTTGGGCTTGGTGGATAATTTTTTATTTTCTTGCAGTTAATTTTTTTGGTGTAGTTTAGTTTTTGGACCTGCTTCTCAGATCTCAAATAGTTCTTACTCTTTCGAGTTTGTTAGATATATATCATAGATATTGAGGAAGTGTTGAATTTGGGTAGCTGGTTCATTGTTACAAGAACCCAGACTTTTACCGGCTATAGAGCGAGTATGTTATTAGCCTGTATTGAGCTTGTAGGGAGATACTGGGACAACCCGCCTAATGACTTATCATTGTGGTCTGTTTCTGTTCTAGTAATTGCTACATATGTTGGTCAAGTTAACTCAAATGGTTGGTCAATTCGACGCTTCTTTGGATTTATTTAAATACTAGTTTTTCCTCTTCAGAGTGAAGAAGTTGATTAAGGCTAGATTTATTAACATACCAGTTTCTCTTCTTCGGAGTGAGGACAAGTTGATTGAGACTAGAGTTATTTGTTCGTAGTTGTAATTCCTTGTTAGACATTATAATTGTTTTGTAATTACAATTTATTTATTTTATTTAATAAAAAATATTAATAACAAAACGCTACATATCATTACTGATGGTTTTTCAAGATAAAATTTTGTACCTAAATAGTGGTATTATTGTTGTCTGGAAAATGTCAATGTTTGCTCATGTCTACAATTACATAACCCAAAAAAATATTAATAGTTTCTTAATTTCTCATTTAGTCATTGATCATCTCGTTCAGGAATGATAAGGTAAACATTAATGCTTTAATAATTAATAGAAACAAAAAAAGGTTGATGGCAGATTCGTAGTTCGCACTCAACCGGTGGGCAAATCCACAACACCAAGAAAAAAACACTGGTGTGAATCTATGAGGTATATTTCCGGTCAAGCAAGCCCGCTGATCCACCTACCTCCTCTCCAACCAGCCCGCCACTCACACGATTATGCAGCAGCACACCAGTAAATAATATACAGCGCCAAAAATATTAATAAAATAAAAGAAAAAACCAGTCACTCTCACTCAGGGCTAACTACCTTCCGCCACGTGACCCAGCTCACCACCTTCCCTCTCCTCTTCTACCTTCCCCCCCTGCGTCACTCTCTCTCTCTCTCTCTATTTAAACCAAACCCGTTCCTAAATCCAGCAATCCCACATTTCACCCCCAAAATCTCATCTCCTCTCTCTCTCTCTCCTTCGGTTACTCTCTCAGGTAAACTCCAATTCCTCTCTATCTCTCTCTTCTTCGTCATAACGGATTCCGTTTCCTGTCTCTTGTTTAAATCCCGGAGGTTTTGATATCCCCGAGGCTGTGATCCTCTGTTTTGTTTCGACGCGTTTTTTGATCGTGTATATAAAGAGGCGTTAGAGATCACAAGGAACTAATAGTAGGAGTTTGAAGATCTGCGTGCGCTGTATTGGTTGGTACCGGAGTGCTTTCTGTTAGGTGCATTGCGTAGAGATCTGTTAGGTTTAGGATTTGGTTGGCATCAGGTCGTTAGTGGTTTAGCTACCGTGAATTTGACACTAGATCTACTTATTTTTGGAGCTGTTTTCCTGCTTGTGTGATCGTTTTTGGTTTTGTGTGATCAGAAATCGGAGGTTGAATTTAGTCGGAGACCATGGCCACAGGTCAACTGTTTTCCCGGACTACTCAGGCCTTGTTCTATAACTACAAGCAGCTCCCTATCCAGCGCATGCTTGATTTTGACTTCCTTTGCGGTGCGTATTGGTTTCCGATTTTTTGTTTGTTTCGGGTTTGAAGGTTGATCTTTGTTGTTTGTGGTTGGAAATGGGAATGTAAATGTAAATGTATTGACTGAGTTTTTTGTTGTAGGGAGGGAGACACCGTCTGTTGCCGGAATCATTAATCCCGGTGCTGAGGGATTTCAGAAGCTCTTTTTCGGTCAGGAGGAAATCGCCATACCGGTGCACTCAAGGTATGTAATCCTTCTTTGATTCATGAGATATTACATTTCTATGAATGTATCATGTACGGTTGATCTGTCATTTGTTGATTAGATGATATTTCGAGATTGTCTGACCTTAGTAATGATAACTGTTGCAGCATTGAGGCGTCATGCGCTGCACATCCCACTGCCGATGTGTTTATCAACTTTGCTTCCTACAGAAGGTCAGTGTTTATTCTCTTTGTGGTGTTTTCGAGGTAGCACTATTATTGCTGTACTTGATGATGAATATATGGTTGATATATCTGCAGTGCTGCCGCTTCTTCCATGACGGCTCTCAAGCAGCCAACCATCAGAGTCGTGGCCATTATTGCTGAGGGTGTGCCTGAGTCTGACGCTAAGCAATTGATTGCTTATGCACGGGCAAACAACAAGGTTAGACAATTGTTGCAAAGTCATCTGGAATTCTGGATTGCACTAGCTAGGTGATTGACCAAGAAGTACATCTTTTAATGGTCATGTTGTGATGCAGGTTGTCATTGGGCCAGCTACAGTTGGAGGAATCCAAGCTGGAGCTTTTAAGATTGGTGACACTGCCGGAACAATCGATAACATTATTCATTGCAAGCTATACAGGCCTGGATCTGTTGGTTTCGTCTCCAAATCCGTAAGTAGCTATCCCAGTGCATGCACTGTTGTTCCATTTTAACCAATCTCTATGGTACTCGCGAGTCCTTTAGCTAATTGAATGTTAGATATAAAATCTATGATAATGTATATGAGAATGTCCGTTGACTTGTTCAACATAATGTATTAAGTTAAAAATATAATGGAATGCACTGTTGGATGAGTTCATTGATATCTGTATCTCACCCCTACTACTGAGTCAATATGGTTATGCAAATTGCCATTAACTTTCCCAGATGATAAGATTCATTTCCACTGATTTATTTAAACTGCAATGATTTGTTTGTGAAAAAAGTCATATACTTGTTTAAATTCTTAGAAATAATATTCTGTTGTAATTTCAGGGTGGGATGTCCAATGAAATGTACAATACCGTAGCTCGTGTAACAGATGGACTTTATGAAGGTAACCACATTCTTGCTACTCTGTTTAACTTTCTTAGTTGCCATTATGTGTGCTCTCAGATCAGAAATTCTAACACAATTTGGGTATGGTATTTGAACTCTTCAGGTATTGCTATTGGAGGTGATGTGTTCCCAGGTTCGACTCTCTCAGACCATGTTCTGCGATTTAACAATATCCCTCAGGTAAGCATGTGGGAAAAAGCAAGTGTCCGATCAGAGCAGATTTTTCTTTCCTGTACTTCTCTTGAGATCCTTGGTTGGCATTTTTAGTGAGGCCATCATTTATCTATATGATGAAGTATAAGTTTTGTTATACAATCCACAAGATGAATGGTCTGATAAGTGCCCTCTAAGTCCCAGAAAACTATACTTCTCATGCCGCTACAGTCATGCAAATTTTATTGGTCAATATTGAAGGATTTTGCATTTTTATGGATGCAAATAATGATACTGCCATTGTGTCTTTCCATTTGTATTTCTTGTCCTTGCTCTTTTGCAATCTGATTTTGTGATCTAATGCAGGTTAAAATTATTGTTGTACTTGGGGAACTTGGTGGGAGAGATGAGTATTCTCTAGTTGAAGCTTTAAAGCAGGGAAAAGTTAACAAACCAGTGGTTGCTTGGGTTAGTGGAACTTGTGCTACACTTTTCAAATCTGAAGTACAATTTGGACATGCTGTAAGTCATCAACTCTCTTTTCTCGGTATTTTTCTTCCCAAGACAGTGAAAGGGTTCAAAATTCTGAATCTTTCTCGACCTTGTCTAAATCAGGGTGCTAAAAGTGGTGGTGAGATGGAGTCTGCACAAGCAAAGAACCAAGCCCTGAGGGATGCTGGAGCTGTTGTTCCCACCTCATTTGAAGCTTTGGAAACTGCCATCAAGGAAACCTTTGAGAAATTGGTAAATTGAGTCTATCCTAAATCTAACACTCTTCAAGATAAAAACAGAATAACTTTTCTTGACAAAGGTCTGAATTCAGTTGTATTCATGGCTGGTCTAAAAATTAAGTAATTTTGTTGATTTTCACAGGTTGAAGAGGGGAAAATTGCACCGGTGAAGGAATTTAAGCCTCCACAGATACCTGAAGATCTTAACACTGCAATTAAGAGTGGAAAAGTTAGGGCTCCAACTCATATTATATCCACAATTTCTGATGATAGAGGTATGTACTTAATTTGCCGACACTCATATGTAATTAATTTGCTAATAATTTAGATTTCAGCATCACTGACCTTTTCTTTTCATACACTTGGCAGGTGAGGAACCGTGCTATGCTGGTGTGCCTATGTCTTCCATTGTTGAACAGGGTTATGGTGTGGGTGATGTTATCTCTCTTTTGTGGTTCAAACGCAGCCTTCCCAGTTACTGTACCAAGTTTATTGAGGTAGGTTGCTGGTTATTATAGAGCTGCTACTTTTATCCTCCCATTTCATTTTTGTTTAAAAAAACTCCAGCTTTCTCACTAAAACATGTTCCGTTCATATCAGATATGTGTCATGTTATGTGCTGACCATGGTCCTTGCGTCTCTGGTGCTCACAACACAATAGTAACAGCTAGGGCTGGCAAGGATCTTGTTTCCAGCCTTGTCTCAGGTGCTTATATACTGCCATGGAAAGATTGTTTATTCAGCTTTTAAACTTTCTGCTATATGACTGGGGTTAGCAGAGATGGTTTTTCATAGAATAATCAAAGATGGAATTTTGAAACAGGTTTGCTCACAATTGGTCCACGATTTGGTGGGGCTGTTGATGATGCTGCTCGGTACTTCAAGGATGCATATGACAAGGTAGGCTTCGTTGGACAATATGTGTGTAATCACTAGTTCAAGGTTAAGTTTCAACTCTAACAAGCTATCCTTCGTTGTTTCATCAGAATCTTACACCATATGAGTTTGTCGAAAGCATGAAAAAGAGGGGTATCCGTGTGCCAGGAATTGGTCACAGGTATTGATATTGTTTGAAATCATGCAACCATGGCATTTTAAGGCTTTTAATAGCAGCATAACTTATTATCCGTTTACTTTTCTTTCTGTGAAAAAGGATCAAGAGAGGGGACAACAGAGATAAGAGAGTAGAGCTCCTACAACTGTTCGCACGCACACATTTCCCTTCTGTCAAGTACATGGAATACGCCGTAGAAGTTGAGACCTACACGCTCTCAAAGGCAAACAACCTGGTCATGAATGTGGATGGTGCTATTGGAACCCTGTTCTTGGATCTCCTTGCTGGCAGTGGAATGTTCAACAAGCAAGAGATTGATGAGATTGTTGAGATTGGCTATCTGAATGGCCTTTTTGTGCTGGCACGTTCCATTGGTTTGATTGGGTAAGTACATTGTATATTAGCTTGTAGGTACAATTTAATTCTTGATGCCAACACATGAATAATCAGAATATGGATTCTACACAACCCCTTCATAGATACTGCCAATGTATATGGACTTGGTGTGTCACTTAACAGATAAGGTGGCCCCAAGTGGCTAAGTTCCTAGAGTGATTGATAACTTGGTTAGTGAATTTCCAATTTGTTGGGCATAGTGTTAAGGTTTAGACGCTTAAATTTGGCATTGTGTGGAATACAAGATAGAAAGTTCTCCTACATAAGCTGGGCATCATTTTCTGCTTTTCCATATCTTATTCCTTAAATTTTTCTGTAGAATGCTTTCATGTGATTGATTGCTCCCTTCCCTTAAATCTCAGGCACACATTTGACCAGAAGAGGTTGAAGCAGCCCCTTTACCGCCACCCATGGGAGGATGTTCTTTACACCAAGTGAAAAGACGTCTTATAGCTTGCGCAAAGCTGTCCCTGCTCTGCATGAGCATCGGTACCTTCTCCGAGTTTCTTGAGTCATTTGCTGGAATATGATTGCTCTTCTTTGTTAGAATAGTGTTTGTACTGCTAATGCCTGAGTATGTTCATTTGTAAGATGTGTATCGAAAAGTTCAAAAAACAGAGAACCCCATGATCATTTTACTAAACAGAGTTTATGATTTATGTCAAATTCTTCTTTGGTTCCACTTTCTGCCTGTTATTGTATCATGCGTTAAAAAAGCGGTCAATGAATAAAAAGAAAGTAGTCCAAGCTCCCATGATCATTTTGCCTTTCACTGTAACTTTATAGCTTTCGATATTCGACAGAGATTCAGAGTTCTTGAGATATTCGATAGTGATTTGGAGTATTGAAACTAACGTAGCAGATTCAGAGTTCTCGGGATATTCAATAGTAATTTGGAGTATTGAAACTAACATATTGTGTTTTGATTCTATAAAAGCTAATGTGTGGTGTTCATCTAGTCAGCTAATGACTAAGAAATTCATGGTCAATTGCCCTTATATTTAGATCTAAGGGTAGAAAGTATTATTAAAAAGTTAAGTTGTTTTATTCTACACCCTTAGATTTAGATCTAAGGGTGATTGACCATAAATTTTTTGGTCAGGTGAACACTACTGTGTAACAAGATTTGATTCTGTAACTTTAGTATTATAGAATACTACAAGACATTACGGATTGACCTTGAGTTTCAATGTTACGGAACACTAGACGGCATTAGAGCATATGCACCCATGAAGCTCCTTCAATCTCTCAATCTATCAATTTAATTGCCTCCAATCACTATTCACTGCAGATTGCATTTCTGAGTCAAATTTTATGCAGCGGTGCAACTCCATCAGAGAGGCAATCACTATTCATCATTTAATTTTTTTTTTTAATTTTATATATGATACCCAACCAATAATCAAATGACATGTGACATTTTCAGGTCTCTTATCATAAAAATAATGGTATAGATTTGCGATAGGGTTTATGATCAACCAAAATTTGATACGTGTATGTTTGTCGACCAAATAATATCGTTAGATTTTGAATAGGAGAAGAAATGATAAGTGGTGTAAATTGTGAAGAATAGAGTTAGGGTATATATAGGAAGAATTCGACCGTTTTAGGATCGGACCGTTTGAAAATTAAATCGGACCGTTTGGTGTTGGACCAGCAGCTGCCACGTGACAGCCTTTGGTTGGCTAACGAAAAACAGACTGTCGACCACTTTTTTTTAATTTTTTTAATGGCGCGTGTTTTACACGCACCGTATTAAAAAAAACAGACTGGCGCCCACGTGCACGGGTCCCACATCAATTCTCCCCCTCTCCAGTACAGCTGCATCTTCTCTTCTCTGGCCATCCTTCAATTTTCTTACCTAACTGAGTGAATGCCCCTCTTAGAAATCGACCCCGAACTTTGGACATTACGGAAGACTACAAGACATTACAACTCACTTGAATGGAGGAAGAATTCCATTATCAAGATGGACAATGAAGCTAACTGTTGGGAAGAGTACGAACCTTTATCTTCCAATCACATAATTTTATCGCAGTTTGATATGACGAGACAATAGGACCCTGCCACTCAAAGGCAATTCTTGGAAATTAGAGCATCTCACATGTATATGCCTGATTTTCACCCTCTTTATTGGTAACTTGGTATGCGAAATCGAGTCTATAATTTAGGGATTGCAATAATGTGTATGGTTTTTAGGGATCGGAGTGGATAGGGTTGGGTGAGAGATTAAAATATCACTCTTACCTTTTGTTTTTTAAATATATTTCTCATCTTCATATCCGTTTTCATACCCGAAATTAGGTAATGAGGATTTCTCGTATCCATACTCTTTGAGGATTATGTTCACATACTCGCTCCTATTTTCGGTAACAATTATGTATTAAATTATTATTAATATTAGGATTGATGATCATTTACACAAAATAATAAAAATCAAACCCCAAACCAATGAATTAAAAAGTCAAATGTCCATTCTAATACAAGATGTAATTACTAATGCCTAAATACACAAATCTTTATTAAATTTATAATAAAATAATTTTTTATGAGACAATTTTACCCTTGTTCCTTATAAACACTTGGAGAAAAAAAAAGAGAGAGAGAATATTTTGTCAGAGCATCTCCTGTCTCCGGTCACCGGACGCTGGAAAATTACTAGTAGCCGGAATGTCGTCGGATTTTTTTTTCTACTAGGGGCAATAAACTTTTACAGAAAGTTTACTGGGCTACATCTGTAACAAATCCAAGTCTACTAACCCCAGTATACTCCAAATTTAAATCTAATAACCCTAATATACTATTAGTCATAATCTGGTCATCTGCTGGCTATTTGTCCCATATAGTTGGATGTTTCAAGATGATGAATGCCTCAAGATTTGAGATGGTGATGTTGGATGTGGTTATGATTGTCAATTGTAATTATATATCCTGCCAGCGCATGCACAATAACACTACACATAAGAACAAACATAATCAAGAAGAAAAATAATGGGGAAAATCAAAATCACAACTTGAAAAGTTGGAATTGATAATATGATCAAGTCAACTTGATAGGTCAGTGTATATATATATTTTCAGGTGCGGACGTCCGCACCAAAAAGTATTCAACAGAATCAACAAAAATTTTGCAGAGATCTTAATGGTTAAGATGAGAAAATTTGATCGAAAAGTGGATGAAATTAAAGAAATTCACACCAAAGTTAATGTAAGGACGTTCTTAGCCGAGAATGTATGTATGTATTATATGTATTGCTTAGGTGTAAAATATACTTTGCCGTATGAGTCGTGTTCCAAAGATTGACCAATTATATGGATTTGGTGATTAAATGGTGGTTTACTTGTTTACCAAGATTGACCAATTATTTGTCAGAGGAAGTTGGACGTGGAAGATCCAATTAAATCACCTTTACAATTAAGCACAAGAGACGCGTGTGTGGTTTAAGGAAGTAATTAACATCCTTGAATCTATTTGATTAAGGAATGTGTGTAATGGATACATGACGTCTAGGAGCATATATTCATGGATTTCATTCATTAATTGGTACACGACAAGAATTGTGAAGATTTATACATCTAACTGATCCAAGAGTTAGATTTGAGATGAATATTTTTATCTATCTTAATTATACATGGACTGATACATGCGATCAAAATATTTGTACATATTTTTATTTCCTTTGAGGTCATGCATGACGAAGATTTGCAGTTGCTTAAGGATCTAATCTTCCAGAGATTTTATATTTCTTGACCAGCAAGTAAGAACAAATCCTAGTGCTCACTATATAAAGGGGTCATAGCGAATGAAGAAGGAACGTCACCAATCTATCAACAAACAACTTTTACATATTGTAAAACAAGCCTCTCTCGAAACACCTCTACCAAAAAGATTTCTTAGGTCTTTTTGTTCACCAAAGCCCAATCCATCGGCATTCCCCGCTGCTACTCACCAAAACCCAATCCGTCGGCAGTCCCCGCTTCTACCTCACCAAGGCTCATTTATGAGCGAACAGTCCACCACCGCTTCATAAAGCCCTATCCGTAGGCGAATACTCGCAAAACCATTGTTAGGGTGAATAACCTTAGCAATTATTTCTAGTTTGTCAAGGAACTCTTTGGCGAACGCCCTGCAATCCTGATTTATAGCTCTGCTTAACCACTCCGGTCTGAGTAAGAAACGGCCGCTTCGCAAGAAGAAGAGAAAAATCATAGTTGCTCCTCTGGTAGGTTTGTGAAGAACGTAAGTGTCGGCCTGACCGGCGCATGTACGACAGTTGTTTAAGAAGAAGTCAGAAGGCAAACAAACATCAAGATCAAGGTTGTACATGATCTATATGTACTAACACGCCTCAAGCCTGATTGTTCGAAGAAAATCTATTTTCACCCCGAACATATATGTATGTATAATATGCTGGGTTAGTCATATATGTAATAAATAAGGTTATTTTAGAGTATTTCTATCCTCTGGTAAAAGTAAGGTAATTGATAAATGAAAATGTTACACTACTCTATAGTACATAACTAAAGTACTATGATTATTCTCGTTATTAATTAGATGGGATATGATTTTCTCATTGTCCCTTTCACTACTTGCTTCCAAAGCCGAAGCAGCACCAAACAGAGTTTTTATGTACGGAGCTCAAACATATCTATATCAAAATAACGATTAACAACCATTTTGTCAAGGATCAAGATATCGTTCATCATTATTGACTGTTCAGTGGACACGAAGAAAATAAATTGGCAGTGATCATAATGCATTTTCAACATCAACACAGCAAAGATGTTCTATATCGGGATTATTCAAGAGTGCAAAGCTATGTTGCACGGACAGTTAAAATAAGTGTAACACACCACATAACATGTTAGAAATGTTAAATTTTTTGATACGTTTTAAGTATTTTGATTCACACGTCATATCAGTAATTTTTAATTTTTGTAATTAAAAAAAATCAACACCCAAAACCTAAAACCTAAACGCAGTCGCAGAAAAACGTCCCCAACATTCTAAAGGACGTCCGGCTCCTCGACGTCCCTATTCATTCTATTTTCTCCGGCGTCTGAAGCTCCTCTGGTCCTCCCTCAGGTCAGTCTTCCACTCTTCCTTTACTTGATCTCCTCCCTTACCCCCAATTCTAAAGGACGATTTTTGTGTCGGTTCTACGCTTTTGATTTTACTGGATTTCGTCAGTCAATGAAATTGGGTGCATTACTTTGAGTTCTGTGATTCTATACATGTTTATTGAACACCAAAATCTTCCTATTCCATAAGGATCTAGGGGTTAGGGACTTAGGAGACAGTCATGTTGGTGATTGATACTGATTAACTGATATGATGACTTAGTTTCTGGGTAACTAGGTAATTGATTCTATGAGCGTATATTGCAATGCTTACTCTTTATTATGTTTATCCGTTGTATAAATCTATGAAGTTATGAAATATGAACTTATGTATAATTGTATGTTCACTACATTGCAATGTGGTATACTTCTATTGAATAGGATGAGCTCAAATGCAGTTTCAACCGAACCAAGTATACATGCATGCATGCTCCTCTTTGGAAGTATGTAACGAGGGAGGCTGGTGACGACGGGATAGTGATTTGTTTATCTTCTTGTCTGTTACGTGTCTGTGCTAGAGCTTGCTGATTGCTAAGTTGCTACTGCCCACGTTGCTAGAGGTTTGGTGATTGCTACGTTGCTACTGTCCACGTTTGAAAGCAAACGACTACGGTGTTAATGCAATTTTGTCATTTGATAGGATTATGTAATGGATTGAATTTTGAACATTATTATAATAATAAAAGAAATTTATTTTATATTTTATTATATTTTTTTATTAAATAGAAATACATAAATGTATAATTTTATTTATCAGGTCCAAATCGTGTCAGATATCTAGGTTTTAAGTTTTGCCGTGTCAGACTATGTTGTGTCGTCATATTCGTAAGATATAGTATTACAAAATAATTGATGGATAAAATTGTATTTTCATACGAACATTTCTCTTTCTCTCTCTCCTCAAAACCCCAAATGACCATGCACCACGCTCTCCGCCTCAAATACGACCTCCTCCGCCACGCAACCGTTGTCCCCTCTTTCCTCATCCACCACTACTTCTACACCAAATCTCTGCCTTCGATCTTCTCCTTACTCTCCCATCTCTCTCATCCACATCCGTTGCCGCTCTTGTCGAGTCTCTGATCCTTTACGCTCTGCTTCCTGCTGTGGCCTAAGGCCGTCGACATTGGCACCCGCCAGCTCCAGACACGTCGCCTCTAGACCTACGCCCTCAGCTTTAGCTACATCGCCGACTTCATCATCATCGTCTTCTACGTCACCCCTACAAATGCGCTCGAGAATTACGCCACTAACCCTAGCAAGAGCAAGTTCTGACTGGCCGGTATTTGGGTGGCAAAAGAAAAGTGTTGGGTCCTCTAAGTAATTTTGTGTTTATTTTTTTGTTTTTGTTTTCGGATTATTCTCTGAATAGTCGAGATTTGCCTATCAAAATTTGATGACATCCATTATATTTAATAGACCTAACAATGACATGTATGAATAATGTATCATATTACAAACATCATGCACTATTTTGAAAAAAATGAATACGAAATGTACCAAAGTTAGAAGTCGATCAAACTTCGTGTATAGTTCTTGAAATTTTTTCATACAAGAAAGAGTACGTTACATGCAAGACACAATAATTCACTATTACACGTAAGAATTTCTTCATTATATCAACTGTCGACTATTATCAATAATCATCTATCTGGGATTTGAAAACTTCATCAATCATCAACCTAAAGTATAAAAAAACATCAAATATTAATGATGCACACTTTGAAAAAAGCGTGCATACTTTCCTTGGTGATATGTATGAACTATCAAGCAAAACCGTCCTAAGCTGATTAGCTCATGACCTAACCTTATCTTCCCCTATATAATATATAGGTTTCTCATTACATTTCAAAGAGAGTTACGGGAAAAATGATATAAAAAAACCTCAGGGACTATGCTAACTATAAAGTCGGTTCAATTGTAAATTAAGTGATCCAAACCTCAAGTAACACTTGATTCAATATTATTAAACATGATTTAATGCAAATTTAGAGGAAGCAACTCATTGGACAAAACTAGATTTTTTTCTTAATTGCTTAAAACTCTAAATTTCAAACTTCTGATATTTTATAAGAATTAAAAAGAGGCATGGAAAGAACAAAATTAGTGGAGACCTTTATGTGAATAGGCTGTTTGAGATGCACACCCAACATTAAGCGTGGAGACCACGCTCTCCTCTGATTGGTCAGTTCAGTGGAGCCCAGAGCCATGATTGGTTGTTAAACCCCCACGCCTAGTGTCGAGCACGTCACTTGATCATATGGAGAATGCAACAAATATAAATATTTTGTGGTCTCAAATGGTTTTTAGATTTCTGATGTTGATGACGATGGAGATTAAAATCGAAAAGTAGCAATATAGATAAGAAAAACATCAAACCACCCAAAACAAAAGAGAGAAAAGAGGGAAGCAAAAATCCTCATCTCTCTAAAAAATAAAGAAAGAAGAAACGAAGTATCTTTAATACACTGTACATGATACATGTGAACGGTTGAGATTAGAATATATAATATTGATACACGGGTGATCAAACATATGAATTGTTATAAATGACTAAGATTGTGTCGTGTATATACACGACCGTGTATACAAGATTTTTTCAAGAAGAAAATCTAAGTTAGAACATCTCTGACAATTATTTTTTAAATAAAAAAGTAAAAAGTAAAAATTATTAAAATTTTTTACTCTAAACTTAACCGTTTTTTTTATATTTTAAAGATTTCAACATTTAATAAGATAATATATTATTTTAATATTAATTAGGACAAGAAATATATTTTATTATATTCATAAAACAATTAATAAAATATTATAAATATATATATATTTTATGAAAACATGTAAAGAATTAAATTTAAATAATAATAAATTTGAAAAATGAATACTCTTTTTTCGTGTTTATCCCTGTGAAATAAGGAAACTGTCAGACAACGAAACACGTCAAAAATCTCCGAAGTTAAGATAACGAGGAAGCTGGTGGACTCAGAACAGAGAGAAAACAAAGGTCGAGTCTGTCTTATCAATTCCAACCCTTCTTCCCATACTTTGGATTGCTATCTGGGCACAGCCCATGGTTTTCTTTAGCTTTAAATCGCTTGGATCAGAGTTGGGGTACTAACATTTTCCATTTTTCATTTACAGCCCAAGAGTTGGGGTAGCGAGTGTTGGTCAATTTTGTTTCAAAGTTTGGATCTTGAAATGGTCACTCCGTCGCCGGCGGAGGAGCTTCTGAAGAAGATCCAGCTACTGGAGGAAGGTCAGGAGAATCTGAAACATGAGTTGTCCAAGCTGAAGCACAGTTCGGATGGTAAGTTGGAGCATCCGAGGTCACACTCCGTCTCGACTTTGCCCAAGAAGAAAGTAGGGTCTACTTCGCTTCGGCATTCTTCGCCGCTGCAGAGGGAGAGCCGCAGCCATGGTCCTCCCACTGGAGGCCCCACCGGCAGTGGGAAGGGCGGAGGTGGTAGCGGGCCGTCGGCGGTGACCTTTACTGATAGGCAGTATCTGAATATATTGCAGTCCATTGGGCAGTCTGTGCATATTTTTGATCCACATGGCCATATAATTTACTGGTGAGTACTACCTCCGGCTTACATCAATTATATTTTTCGATTCTTGTTTTTGCAAATGTGCAATGGTGGTGCTTGAGTGTGAGGTTGTCAAACTGTGATGGTAGCGGAACTTCCATTTTGCTGAACCTATGATTTGATAATGTTAAAAGTTCTGTGTTTGGAGTGTTTTGTGTTACAAGGTTATGTAATGGTAAATGTGGGATGATTGTAAATTTGCAGGAACAAAACTGCGGAATCTCTGTATGGTTATCCAGCAGCTGAGGCCCTTGGACATAATCCCATTGAGTTGTTAACAGATCCCCAGGACCATGTCGTGGGACATAGTATAATCGATAGAGTCACCAAGGGGGAGAGCTGGACAGGGCAGTTCCCTGTCAGGAGCAAAAAAGGGGAGAGGTTTTTGGCTACTGTGATGATTACATCATTCTATGATGATGATGGCACTTTTATTGGGGCTATTTGTGTGTCAAGTGATTCTAGGCCATTTCAAGAAATTAGGGTCCCTTTGTCAGGAGTGACACACCCTGAACCAGATTCAAGCTTCAGTCGTACTAAAGCTACTGTTACAACTAAACTTGGTCTTGATCCTCAGCAGCCTCTGCAAACCGCAATTGCATCAAAAATTACAAACTTGGTTAGTCTGATAATTTTCTGTGTTCCTGAGATTTATTATTGCATAGTGTACCTTGAGTCTTGATTGTTATAGTGGTGAAACAGGCGTCCAAGATGAGCAACAAAGTCAAGTCAAAGATTCGGGCAGGAGAAAACTATATGGATCGGGAAGGTGGGAGTGTTGATAGTCATCACTCTGATCATGGTTTGGACTTTGACCATCGGGAGGATGGGAATTCAAGTGGGGCTAGTACACCTAGAGGAGATATAGCCCCATCTCATTTTGGTGTGTTTTCTCAGATGGATGAAAAGTCTCCAGGAAAACCCTCCAGAGATTCTGGTGATGAGAGTGAAGGAAAACCGCCAATCCATAAGGTAATATCGTCAAAGGCAGAAGCTTGGATAGGTAAGAAAGGGATAACTTGGCCATGGAAAGGAAATGAGCGAGAAGGGTCAGAGCCTAAGAGTACTCGTTTTGTTTGGCCTTGGTTGCATAATGATCAAGACAATGATACAGTTTCTCAGAAGAGTAGTGGTAGTTTAAAACCTGACAATCATGCAAATGAAAGTAATCGACATGCAACTAATGAGGCTTCAGGATCCTGGACTTCCTCGTTTAATGTTAACAGTACAAGCAGTGCCAGCAGCTGTGGAAGTACCAGCAGTACTGTGAATAAGTTAGATGTGGACACTGATTGCTTGGATTACGAAATCTTGTGGGAAGACTTGGTAATTGGGGAACAGATTGGACAAGGTAATCAACTCAAGTGACCAGTGCATGCTGGTGATCATAGTATTCTTGTGAAGTAGTGAATTTTTCATATCTAGACATCAAAGCATTTGTCCAACAAGCCAATGGTGTTAAACTGAATCCTCCAAAATGCATTTGATTTTTTTACTCAATTGTTGTTTTCACAGAGCAATATTCACACTGTTTATTGGGACATGTTCAATTTAAAGATGTCCATCTGTAGGTTGATGTAATAGTCCATTTTCAGTAGCCACAGAATTGATCTTGACCAAACATAGTTTCTTTGTCTTTTGGCTCCTTGCCACTGAGTTTATTCTTTAGTGTTTCACTCGGTTTCTGATAACCTTTTCTGTTTGTCTCATGTCTGCAGGTTCATGTGGAACTGTATACCATGGTCTGTGGTACGGATCAGTATGTTCTTTTGCTTTCCATAGCTAACCTCAATTTTATGTGCACAGGAAATCATTTGACTTAACTGAAGTTATAAGTTGAAGCTATCATTTTTAATTACACTAATGTGGACAAGATGTAGTTTGCAACTAGTCCTAAAAAATACTGTCTTTCTAGACAACAGTGGTTATGTCGGCAAATTATGCACATAGATTGGATGGGATGTCAAATATATTATTCGAAGTCTATCGTATGGGTGATTGCAGTACAAAGGGAACTCTGTTTTTATATTTTTATTAATATTATTATACAAAGATGTAGTGATGGTGCATTGGAAGGTCCGTCTTCTGCTGTAATTATAATATGCTATTACAGGATGTTGCTGTTAAGGTATTCTCCAGGCAAGAATATTCAGAAGATGTGATACTTTCCTTCAGACAAGAGGTGCGCTTTTTAGCTGCTCAATATCGAACTATCTACTTGTGAAGTTTCAAATATAGTGTAGATTTCTCTTCATGAGTAAGGGATTAAGTTGCACATCTTTTTATTTGTTGAAATGCACATCTTATATCACAAGGAACTTGTGGCTGTGGCTGTGGAAATCTTGACTACAGCATATCATTGTGTTACAAAACATTCCTATATGACACTTTGTACTGGTTTTATTATTAGTTTTCTTAAATTCTGATGTCACTTTGTGGTGTTGTTTATGAAGGTATCTCTTATGAAAAGGCTTCGACATCCAAATGTTCTACTTTTTATGGGAGCTGTGACTTCTCCCGAGCGTCTTTGTATCGCGACAGAGTTCCTCCCACGGTCTGTTCTCAACTAGGGCTTTCCAAAAGCTCTTAATTTGCTAGTGTTTGTAATCTATGTTTCTAGTTTTGACCTATATAGCAGTAAATCAGTATAATACTCACTTCCTTGTAAAGTACTTCTTGAGCTTACATTATTTCTCGTATGCAGTGGAAGTTTGTTCCGGTTACTGCAAAGAAGCACTGCAAAACTAGACTGGAGACGACGTGTTCGTATGGCTCTGGATATAGTGAGTTATTAAATTACCACCCCCCTGATAAACAAAACAAAGAAAATGAACTAAGATGATTATGATGTTTGTTCTGCATCGTTATTTTTGTTTTTCAAATCAATCTCATTTTTTTCCTCTGGTCATATACTTAAGGTATCAGAATTTTTAATGCCACACTTCAGTTTGGCTTAACAATTGTGTGCATCTTGGGGTTGGATAATTATCCACTACATTGATCCATGCCTGGAATATCATCATTTCGTTATTGTGAACTTATCAATTGTTTTTTGTCTTCCTCAGGCACGAGGCATGAATTATCTTCATCATTTCAACCCTCCAATCATTCATCGAGATCTGAAGTCTTCGAATCTCCTAGTTGATAAGAACTGGACTGTCAAGGTATGTCATTGGTTATGTTTTTGTTTCCCACCATTTGATGTTTTACCATTTAATGTTTCATTGTCCAATTTGTTTTTTGTTTTTTCCTTCGGATTCTATGGCATTATATATATGAGAGGGGTTCTATTAAGGACCTTGTTGATGACTAGTTGAGGACTTTTTCGTTTCACCCTATTTTCGATCGCATATTCATATCTCAACCGTCTAGTTTGTAGATATATATGAGTAGATCATCTCTACAAATTGAAAATCGTAAGGCATTCACAAATGTGAATCACCGATTATAAACTTGAACGGTTCCTGATTGACATATTTGGATTATTCATTGATTTGATCTATTTCGATGTCTTAATGATCACCAATTTGACTGAAAATTTGTAGAAGTGATCTACTTATATAGACCTATAAACTCAACGGTTGAGATGGAAAAATGTGATTGAAAAGTGAGTTTAATAAACCATTAAGGAGAAAGTCCTCAACAAGAAGGTCATCAATGGATCCCCTCCTTATATTTATATAAAGTTAAAGCTAGACGTTTGAATTATCTGATCAGGTTGGTGATTTTGGTCTTTCACGTCTAAAGCACGAAACATTTCTCACAACAAAGACGGGGAGGGGAACGGTATTTTAACTGGCATTCTCTATTTCCACATTAAAAAAAAATTAACAGTTACAATTTTATTTTATTTCCTGGAAGGCAGATTCACTACATGAGGCTAAATTTTCAAGTTTTCATTCTATTTTGTAGCCTCAGTGGATGGCACCAGAAGTTCTACGCAATGAACCCTCAGATGAGAAGTATGTTTTAATTGTTCATCAGGATATAGGTTTCTTTATCCTTTCTGCTTTGTCCACACTGAATTTACATTCTAAGTGCTGTGTATAGGTCAGATGTATACAGCTACGGGGTGATATTGTGGGAGCTTGTTACTGAGAAGACCCCTTGGGATAATCTAAACTCAATGCAGGTATTGTTTTCTTTTGAAAATGGATCAGGACACTAATGGAGAAAAAAAATTAACAGCGTTTTTGTGATGTGTTTTTCTCTTTGGTCTGAGCATTTCTGTTATAACTCAAGAAATTTGTAATACATACTACGTTCTCATGGTATTTGACTTCGAACAATGCAGTTGTTGAATCTTCGAATTAATACATCTTTGGTTCCAACATTGCCTTTTTTTAAACTTTAGAAATGAAATGAACCTTTTTAGTGTAATCTTTTGGTCTTGTCATTTCTTTTTATTTAGTATACTTGCAGGTGATTGGAGCTGTAGGGTTCATGAACCAAAGACTAGAGATCCCAAAAGATATTGACTCGCAATGGATTTCTTTAATTGAGAGCTGCTGGCACAGGTGGGATTCTTTCCACACTTGTTAACTATTACTCCTTTAATAGATCCAAACATTGAATTTAATTATGTGAAATGCTATGTTGCACGGACACATACACGGTAAATCTCAAAAACATTAATATAATATAAAACATTTATATAGTTTTATATATTTATATAGTTTTTAATATATAAAAACATTTCTCTTTTCAAAAGAAATTACTAAAAAGTAAAAACTCATAAAAATAGCCCTAAAAATACTAAAGCTTCATATATATTTTTTGGATTCTTTAGGCTGTTTTGGGTGAAAGTCATATCCCACTCTCAACCCAATTCTCTCCCTCTCTCCAGAGTTCTGACTAACCCACTCCACCAAATCCCTTTCTTCTCCGTTTCTGGCAGAACCCACCCTTCCTTATCCTCTACTGCCTCATCTTATGGGTACCAATCTCAGTCATCATCCTCTCTTTTGATTTCCTTGTAGAAATCAATCAAAATAACAAAATTCATTTTTAAATCCCCAAGACCCAAGTACCAGGCACAGATCAGGAGACTATCATCGCCGGCAGCGGTGAGTTGAGCCACTGTGATATTAGTAGCCAGAACCAAAGGACCTGATCGGGCAAGGACATGAGCTGGGTTTTGCAGAAGCAGCTGCAACGTTTCACTTGTCATCATTGAGGAGATGAAGTGCAGTCTCGGTGCTATTGGTGATGTGGCGTGTCGGAATCATCATCTGCCGTGTCGTCAATGAGTCGAAAAGGTCAGGATTTTCCGACACTGCGTGGCGTGTCAGACGTGGTGTTCGGCCGTATCGGGCGGTGTGGGTGTGTCCGGGAGTGTCGGACACTTCGATATTCCGTGCTTGGCCGTGTCCGTGCAACATTGGTGAATCTACCTCTCAACTTGGATCAGCTTATTTCAGATCACTTTCTTGATGTCATAATGCTTGTACACATTCCTACTGTAACTGCGAAGTTCATGCCCGTCTTTCTGCATCTCATATGCTGATGGGTGCATATCTTGATGTTACACGCTGTTTTCTAGCCAGCATTAGCCTAAAAGGGGTTTGCATTATCATCATTATTGTGTTTCACCAATTGCAATGGTTTTACAGTTTTACTTGTTAGGTTTCTGTATATTATAGTCAAATGATTTTATATCTTCTGATAGCAAATGTGGTGTAGCGTTTCGTGGGTCATATTATTGCATTGAACTTTGGTAAAACTGCAATTGTGCTTATTTCAATTTCATCATAACCAGTGATCCTGCTTTGCGGCCAACATTTCAAGAGCTGCTGGAGAAGCTGCGAGATCTGCAGAGACAGTATGCTCTTCAATTCCAAGCAGCACGCTCTGCCGCTGGTGATAGCACCCAAAAAGAACCATAGACCACTTGTGTATAGGATTTCATTACTTCATTTACCACATTGGGGATGAAGAAAAGGCAGGCCACCGATTGAGCTACTTGCATTTGTTAATGGCAAGTGGTATTGAAGCCAAAAATAACGACAGGGGTTTGTGGTATTGGAACTACAGAATTCAAAGTGAGGGGATTGTTGTGAGCTACCTAACTTTAGATGGTGATGGGTTGGTTGTGTGATGCTTGTTTACTCAATGACAAAATTTATCTCCAAAGTGGTGTCGTGTAGGACAGAGTCATGCCTGTGGATCATATGTATCCCCATTTTGTTGTTTTATATGATGGGAAAGTTTCAACACCACTTGGACAAAATTGTTGTACAAAAGGGAGAAAATTAGATACTTCACAGTTGTATTCAATTGAGTAAATATAGTGGATCAAACATTTTGATTATTTACCCTTTGTGCTATTTCCAGTCATCTTAGGATGTCCACCTTGCTCTAATTGTTCCCTTTGAAACTAATAGCTGAAACTTCAGATGCTTTAGTAGTTTAGTTGGTTTTTTTTTGATTGAAGGGTTGGTCTTTGAATGACCAAGGAGCTGGCATTTCACTTCGGTGAAAGTGACTGGGTTATCTTTACAGACCGTTACTCTCATGTGGGTCTAATGATCACACTTATTTAGATGAACATGTAGTGGAATATAGGATGTTGATGTGACAAACCATTGGAGGCAAAACTGAAAGCCAATAGAATTGTGGGATGATAGTGCTACTGATATCCTTAATGTCTCAAACCACGTTTTTGAGTTCAATAATTCTGCTAGTCGAGTTCAATTTTAAGTCTAGTCTAAAATGGCATAATTGTATGGGTGTGTAGAGCATCAGCACCAAGATCTGACTCAAACCTGATAGGATTAGGCGAATCACCTAAGTAGGCAATGAGGCTATGAGATGGGAGCAGGAAAAAGTTTCTACTCTCCTGCACATAACCCCATCTACTGCTCATGCCTCACTCAACACTTGAAAACAAATTCCACAACTAAATAGCAGGCAAAAGCTACAATACAGACGTTGTACGCGTACACATGACACAGGCATTAACGAAACAGTTTTTTGTAGTTTCATATAATCATGCTAACCAGCTCATTTTACTGCAAGAATAGTGGGTATTGATGACATTTCTCAATTTCAACTCTTTTTTTGTTGTCCTTGCTCTTCTCAATTTCTCAATCTCCCTCTGGAGTGTTTAATTTTCTTCATGCCATTTTGGGAGCTTTGAGGACTGATTGATAATGCTTACTGAGTTTACTGGGTTTGAGGATGATGCAGAAGAGTGAAGTCTCACAGTTGATTGATGGTAAATTTACAACCAAATTAACTTTGAATGCCATTCCATTTAGATAACAGATGCTTGGTATCACAAGTAATTGAAAACAAAGAAAAATTAGATTAAAAAAATTGATGCCTTCGCAATTTTGTTTATCACCAAGGCCTTACATTCCTAATCCTAATCAAGATCGTACACTACACTTCTGGGACCTTCATCAGTGCATCTATCGGAGAAAGAATCATGGATGCTTTATGCATCAGTCTTTAATTTGATGTCCAGGACGTTTTACACCCTATCTGTTTGTCCACGCTACAGTCATTAGATTTGAGAATAAAATGTACGACAAGTCGACAACAACAAGCCAACAACGTCATCTCAGGTCTAGCAGATGTAACCAGACCTATGCATGAATCAAGCATTTGGTTTGCTCTGCCTGTAGAATACATTAGCGTCCACATATAGCGTTGTTGTCCATTATCAATGTATTTGCTCTATGAAGCTGAAAACAAAACAAACATGTAGCAGTAAAAAAGATATACCTGTTCCTTTCAAAAATAAAAATAAAAATATCCCTGTTTCCACAAGGCTTACAGCTGCAACCACATAAAATGTTGAAATAAAAGTGTTGTACCTTTCCTGCTGAGAGAAATGGCAATCTTGAATGTAGTAGGAAGGCTCCTGGTGCTCCAAATTAACAGAAGCTGGTGCTTGGAGTCCCTGTGATAAGTGTTCCCTTTATATCATAAACTACATCATTTGAATCCACCCATTATTGTTTCACCCTAACTCCGCATACATAATGCAATATATAACATTTAGCAAGCAGAACACCTGATGATAGTGAATATTTGGACTGCTTTTCCAGAAAATATCAATCTAACCTGCTACCAATAAAGGGTCAGGCAATCTCATTCACAATATCAATGCAAGATTTCATGTTAGTTTCTATATAAGCACACTGAACATAAGTTGTTGAACATGTATAAAATGTTGAATCGATTACATACAGAGTAATCGTCATTTCTGAAGTAAAAGGGGAAACATCATATATAAATGTAAAGGGTTACAAAATCCAACTGGGGAATACAACATAACAGATTGTATGTTCAGACTATATACAGGGATGTTGTAACTGTATGATTTTTTTCTTTCTTTTTTTATAGAATTCTACTATATTATTGCTTTTATTTGTTCATTACCAAAGTATTATCTACACAAATAAACACACAGCAATTCAGTGGTCACAAACCTTAGATCCTTCCAGATGCTGTGAAATGGATACCCGAGAAATTAATGTTGTGGCTTTGATGTGTCTTGCAACAACAACTGCATCGTATGCAGCCATGAAACTTGCAGTAAATCATTTGACGCAGCGAACTACACAAGGTATCAAAGAAAAGTTAAACTTACAGAATTGTTCTGCTGGTCTAGACCAAATCTTTTTTCCTCAAAGTATATAAAACCATAAGACTTGGGACAACCTGATACACCCAGCACATTAACACATGGTCGGGTTTACATAACAACTGAAAACAACACCCATGTGAATCAGTGTTTTACTCTCCCTCATTATTGTTTTACCTTAATCATTATTTGACTTAATTAGATTCATGGTGGGCGAAACTGGTACCAATGCAAAATGATAAACGGGCAGAAATAGATATATACTGGGATGCATACAGAGAGAGAGAGAATAGTGAGGGTGAAAACACTTACAGGTCATCACTCGTTCATCGGTGTTCTAGACACTTTTTCAGTATGTCATCAACATTTAGAGTGCGGGAAAGTTTTACAAGCTGCAAGAACATGTATTAGCCTAAATATATGGGTATAATTACCTGCAAATTCATAACAAGGGAAAATGAGATATAATTTTGGCATCTTCTTATCTTGGAGGTTTACAATGCACTGAGAAGATGCAGAAGTTAAGAATATCAGAAGCTATGCGCATAACAATGTCTGAAATATGCCAGACTCACCATTCAATTAATATATGTCAAGACGTCTCTAGTCCTACAATAAATCATCCAAAAACAAACAAACCATTCCTAGGTTGACTCCATATACAACATTTACTCTATCCATCACCATAAGTCAACAAAGAACAATAACTAGAGGTAGAGATCAAAGCCCTTGAAATTGCATACTGAAGTCTAAATACTATATTCCACTGTTAAAATGTCTTGTGCTATTTAGATGATATAACAGAGTGCTGACATACCCTGCCATTTCATATAAGACTTTTAGCTTCATAAACTAAGACACACAACAAAGATGGCCAAGTGAGTTTCATCTCGCCATGAAAGGTATGATGATTCTCCACAACAATGGCTCAATTGATGATTACAACAGTTTGTTGCTTTTGGAAATCAATAATTCAAAAATGCATAAGAATCTCTTGGACTAACTTGCATGAGACAACAATTTTAGTAATCATGCTCACTTCTGCTCATACTTATGACCAATCACATAGTAATTTGCACCAACAGATAAGAAGACATTACAGGTTTTGAAAAGTACTACTGACTCAAACAGAATAAGAATGAAAAAGAAATTACATGAAAAGCCCCTTCCAGAAAAATAATTCAAGGCATTGTTTAAAATATTGTTTTCATGACTATATCTGCATCTCGACTCATCAGTTCAGCTGCCAATCTAATATCAATAACATGAAGATGAAGATGAAGAAAGAGTAGGGACTAACTCCTACCTCCGGAGGAAACGCGGTCGGCTTTCCAGCTTCATCACATTCATCCGTTCATCGATTTCAAACTTCAGATCAAATATGTCTTCCAATGTCGAACTATTGCACAGAGCCGCCTCAATCGAATTGAAACTTGTGCCTTTGCTTGCCGCCAATTCGCCCTTTCTGTGACGGAGACGCACCAACTCTTTCATTGCCGTAAATTCGCTCTCTCGTTTTAACTCTTTTTTTTCATCCATCGGCGTGCAGTAACGACATAGTGCAGGTAGATGGGTCAATTTAGATAAGTTAATTATGTAGGGAGAAAATTTACTTTGTCAAGGCAAAATAAGCCAAATAGCTTACATTACTCTTATATACAACTAAAAATCTGAAGCACAACACACATGAAAAGATGATGAGAAAGGTCACCATATAGTTACGCCCCTATCGTCGTGATACCTACCAGGCTCTCAAGACTTTACTCAAACGACGTCAAACGGAGTTGATATGCCATTACACGTGAAATTCTAGCCTGTCATTAAAATTATTTTCAACCAATAAAAACACGTAACGTGTCACAAATTACACATTTGTACGGTACTATCTGTGTATTCTAGCGCTTTCCATCATTCATCCGTTTTTGTTTTAGATAGTGTTATTAACACCATGTATTTCTATTCACACACCCCACCTGCTTTAAATACTTTAAATAAGATTCCCTTTCTCACTCTCATCAAGCATAAGAATTGTTACCCGGTCATCCAACCATTTCTCCTCTAATATGAATATTCTCTATCACATCTCTCATATCTCCTCGACAGCAAGGACGACGGTGGTGGTGGAGGAAGAGATGTGGCCGGAATGGATTGGCTGCAATTGCTTTCACGAAAAAAAACAATGTCAGTTCCGACAACGAAGCATCTCCCACTACATCTGGTCCACCGACAACCAACTCTTCGGATCCGGCTTCATCAACTTCATCTATTCCGATGTCGTCCACATGTTTGGAGGTCAGAGAATGGCCGACCTGTAGAGGTTTCCTCTGTCTGAAATCCAAGCGGTGGGGGCGTTGGTTTTGGTGTGGTGAATTAGCTTCAACAACTTTGAATTGGTGTAAATAATTACAGGAATGACTACATGTTTTATTACAATCCACAACAATTGATGTAAATGTTGTAATTTATCTGTAATTTGTAGTAATTAATTCAAAAACTAGATTAAAAACTAATTATTTAAAAGAGGATAATCAATGTTCTCCATTTGATCAAAGTTATCGAAAAATGGTATTTACATCTTTGACCACTTAATTACAATAACTACAATAAATGTTATCAAAAGTGGTAATTGTAGTTCACCAAAGTGTAATTTATTTTTTGACAATATTTGTATCGTGAATTTAAACAATGTTACCTATCACTACTAGAAAAAAGACTTTAGCTGACAAAATGACCAAAAACAGGCCGACCACTTTTTTTTTTCGTCGGCTAAAGTCCACTTTAGCTGATAATTTTTTTGTCGGGTAAAGTAATTTTTTCGTCTATAGTCAGTGAACTTTAGCCGACGAAATTAGAGTATTTCATCGACTAAAGTACCTTTTAGTTACAAAATTGCACTAGGGATATTTTGGTGTCCGATTGACTATTATGATATCAATCTGAAAGCGGAACAGGCGTACGAGTCAAACACACGGCTATTGCCGTGATATATGGGGTTTTTTTGGCTATCCAAGTTCATTTAAGGTTTCAAAATACAGTTTTTCTAAACATTTAACACATGAAAACACCTAAATCTGCATGTATATGAGGTATTTTGGTCAAACCTTCAACACAAAAAACTTTCAACATGATGAGATGTAACTTCCCATCTAAAAATTTTGAGATATTTACCCCTCGATGATAGGGCTCCCCATATGGATAAATAATGGTAAGTAGTAGGCATGTTGTGATTCCAATCATCAAAATTCACAAACAAAAATCCGACCGTCAGATATCATCAATATGTTGAAATATGTCTATGGTAAAAAAATTGAACTTGATCCGATAAATTTAAGAGCTTCATCCGGACGGTCAATCTCGTAAGTCAAACCCCTAAATTGTATTGACCGCAACTATCGACACCGAGACTTTACCGTAATTACGTGATTTTTCAAACGTAAATGTATTTCACCATTCTGGTCATATCTTATTTCACGACTTTTTTGCGTTTGAAGTTTCTACGTAGAGTTTGTTTTTGAAATAGAACATTTACTTAAAACTTAGTAAACAAGTTATACAACATTAGTAGACATGTTGTGATTCTGATGATCAAACTTGAGAAACAAAAATCCGACCGTCTGATATGATCATTATATCAATATATGTCTATAGAAAAAAAATTTAACTTGATCCGATAACGTTAAAGGCTCGATCCTAACGATCAATCCCGTAATCAAAGCCCTTAACGCACGAAAATAGAGATATTTTGCCCGTACCTTCAACTGAAAATAGTTTCAAATCTATGAGACGCAACCAGTGGTATAAAAATTTTATGAAAAATAACCACCGGAGATAGAGATATTTCTAAGAAAAAAGAATAGAAAATTGCGTTGACCGCAACAATGTGTGTCTTTCCCTTGCCATTGCCTCTCATGAAAATAAAGGATTTTTCGGGGCGTATGTGCACCTTTTCTCTGTACAGCCCTTTCCTAACATGAATGATAATCCACTGATTGTTCCCTGCAGGAACATAATCGATGGCGGCCTGTACGGATTTGAATTGGCTGTCACCGTTGATATCGACCAAGATGGTTCTGTTGGTCTTGAGGTTTTCAGTCAGGAGGGGAGAGTCGAACTTTGGCTCTGGGAAGGGGGAGTGGCTGCCTGCAGGAAAGCCATGAGTCAGAGGCGGAGACGAAGAATGTGATTGCGAAGGCAACTAAACCAGCTTGTTCCTTGAACATCATTGATGAAGAGTTGAGGACCACGGAAGACAAGAGGAAAGTATGGAAAATATATAGGGGATTGTAAGTTGAAGTAATGTCAGATAATTGGGAGTGCAAATTTATGAGAAACCTCTTTGATTGAAATGAGGGGTGTCTAATTAAACTTGGGTTGCGGTTGTTTGGAAGGTTATATATCAAGATTTTGCCTATCTTAATGGGTATCCATTCGATTTGTTGTTTGTTTTAGTTATAAATTGTTTCTTTTTATGGTAGTAATTTTACAAGATATTAATTTCAAATGTGTGATTAACTTCAAATGGCACCTCTAAATACCTACTGAATAATTTGTTAATTACATTCAGCTCGACTAAATAGTAAATTCATAGCCAAAAGCTCGAGTCCCGTTAACCTTTCTTTTGCCAAAACTGAGAAATATATTTATCCGATAGTAGAAAGAACAACAATAGCAAACAGACACACAGACACGACGCAAACACACTGGGTCAAGAACAATGAAAAACAAATATAATTGAGGTTAAACCAGGCAAGTCCAAAAATACATTAACAAAAAGCAGCAAGCAGGACCCAATTCAAGACCAGCTTCTCAACATCGACTACGTCGCCGGTTTCTTGCCCGGACCTCTGATCCGGCAGTCCATAAACTATTTGAAAATGACACGAATTTTGTGATATTTACACATTATATTTTAGACACGGAGCGGTGAAAATGTGAAAATATAACCTAAAAATGTGTCAAATAAGAAGCCACACACTTTAATTTCAGAGCGGGACTTCACTCTATATAAGAATTGTATCGGTCCATTTGTTTTTTGATTTTGAGTGTCTTAATGATCACCAAATTGGTTGAAATTTTGCAGAGATGATTTACACAATATTATCTAGATATTAGACGGTGAAGATGAGAAAATTCGATAAAAAGTGGTGCAAAAATAAAAATTCGCACCAAAACCATTGGTGATGACGTTTGTAGTCAAGAAAATTCATATATATATATATATAGAGAATGACTAAAACAATATCTTAACTTTTCTTCACTATGAACTTTTGTATCTCAACTTTGACAACTATCAAAATGGTGTCTCAAGTTTTGAATCGGACCCAATTTTAGTATCTCGAACTATTAACGGCGTTTAGTCCATCAATTTTTAAGGGATAATGTGTATCATAATTCAGCCTGCCAATAAAACTTCAGAATAATACAAATTGCAAGTCTCTATCTCTCTCTCTCTCTCTCATCTTGCACCAAGATGGGTATCAGTTGGCAAATTTAACTATCTCAAAGCCTCAGAGCCCAGCCCCAAGAGAGAGAAAGAGAGAGAGAGAGAGTGACTAAAACAGTATCTTAACTTTTCTTCACTATGAACTTTTGTATCTCAACTTTGGCAACTATATATCAAACTAGTGTCTCAAGTTTTGAATCGGACCCAATTTTAGTATCTCGAACTACTAATGACGTTTAGTCCATCAATTTCAAGGGATAATATGTATCATCATTTTAGCCTGCTAATAAAACTTTAGAATAATACAAATTGCAAGTCTCTCTCTCTCATCTTGCACCAGGATGGGTATCAGCTGACAACTATAACTATCGTAAGGCTTCAAAGCACAGCCCCTCTCTCAAATGCAAAAAGTCTTATTGAATCCTCTGTATTGACATAACAAATCGCAATAACAGTGCAACGATACAGTCTCTAACATTAGTCTCTAGTATCTACTGAAAACTTTTTGCTGTAAGTTTTATATATCTTACACGATTAGTCTCTAGAATCTACTACTTACCCTGTCACCATATGACATAAAACCGTGTAGCGGTAGGAGAACGTACTAATTTACCCTGTTGCCGTATGAGATAAAACCTTACAGCGGCAGGAGAACAAGTGAATTGAGTATCAATGTAAAAGGACAACTACCTTACACGGTACTGCCTCTGGTATCTATTGATTCTGTATCGATGTAAAAGGACAACTACCTTACACGTAACTGTCTCTGAAATCTACTGATTGCGTATCGATGTAAGAGGACAACTACCGTACATGATACTACCTCTGGTATCTACTGCTTCGCCTATCGCTGTAAGTGAACAATTACCAGTATTTTCTTTGTTACATGTGTACAGGAAAACATGCATATTATTCGGCGAGAGTTCGCCATTAGTGCCAAAAGGCGAGAGTTCGCCATTTACGCCAAAAAGGCGAGAGTTCGCCATTAGCGCCAAAATAGCGAGAGTTCGCCATCAGCGCCAAACAGATATAGTTCACCATCAACGCCAAAAGGTGATAGTTCGCCATTAGCCCCAAAAAAGACACTTCGCCCTATGCAGCAAATGCAAGAGCTCGCGACCCACAACAAAGACAATATAACCCGTCAAGACTATTCTTGATTGAGGAGATAGGGGACTGGTAGGGCTAGGCACCACATTGGTATTATTTATGCTTGGTGACTTGGTTTTAACTCTCCAACCAAGAACGCTCTTTTACTTGGGGTCTTCGGGGACTTGTTGGAGTAGCCACTAATGTGCCTCCACCGCCAAGCATAAGTAACACCATTTATGTGGCCTCACAAGTTATAACAAGACTCGACTACGACATACATCATGAAGGCTGTCACATAAGCTACGCAACGACATTCAGAAGTAGCCGATCCAACATCACGAAGTCAAATTGCATGCCTTACTAGCATGTCCTCACGGAACTCGTTTTGAACCTCATGTCCCACATCAAAAATGTAGAAAAGGATGCAGTCTCCTCTTCTTATAAATAGAAGACTCCCTCCTCTTTATTAGTTCCTCTTGATTCTAGATAGCTACTTGTAATTCACCATTAAGGCACCCGAGACTAATACATGTTAAGTGAACGTAGTATTGTCCCCCGAAGGTAATGTGAACCACTATAGATATCATGTTATCCCTAATTTGTTATTAAACCTGTCACATATCACTATAACATACACATTGCACATATGTATTACCGAGTGGTACAAAACCAGTTCCAATACTCATAAAAATTACAATATATTAATTTGGTGAAAAGAGTACTCTATCAGAATGTTGGTGGAGTCCCTTGAAATTCAATGACATATATGTAGGGCTAACCCTGACTATAGGCTCATAAGGCCTATGCCTAGAGCCCCCAAACCTAAAGGGTCATTGAAAAAATCAAGTTTTCTGTCTTTCTGAAATTGATGTATATTTCATATAATATTAGAATATGTATTTGTGAACAAAAGTCGTGTTTCTCTAGCGGGAAAGTGGGTGATATAGTTATATCTTATATATCGGTCATCGTCATCCCAAGTTCGAAACGGGTCTTCAACATTTTTTTTATCTTTTATTTCTTTTTTTTAGCAATACAGTGGATCCTGTTTTCTTTCTTTCTTTACATTTGCTTAATTTTTACTTTAATTTGAAAACATTATTCGATTATTTTAATATTTATATTAATATTTTACATATGTATTGTAAGTAAAAAAAGATTTTTTAAACTTCGAGTGTCCTTTGTAATTAGTTTCTGGCTCCGTTAATAATTATAATTGATTTTTTAATTACATTCAATCTCGTTAGTTGTTAATGCAATCTCGTTTTCGTAGTAATATATAATTAAAATATTTTAAATTATCTTAATATAGAAAAAATATTAATTATTTAAAAATGGGGAGATCTAAATTTTGTTTGTCGCCTAGGGCCCAGCCCCTGCATATATGGGCATATGGCATGGATATCCAATAGAAAACTACGTACTCAGATCCATGAGATCAGGTACCTCTGCACTAATGCTATGTGCTAGTACGCTCATGATGTTCTTGCTGATGAAACTTAAGACTACCATGGCATGGATAAATTCCTGGACGTGATTTTAGATCCATCATGTGAATGGCGCATGTCAATTGCCACCCACATTACTCTGGTAGTTACAAGTCATCCTCACCCTCTCCCCCCCACGAAACCAATTCATATAAATATAGCAAGATTTGATTACTCCTTTCTGGGTGTTGTTACCATGTCATTTTCTGTTTCATGAAAAAAATTAAACTTGGAAATCATCCAAGGCAGGGAGTAACGAAACCTCAGTACCCTTGGAGCTATACGTACAGAACCAGAAAACTGGGTTGAAAGGATAGGATTCATCGAGCTGAATTTGACACTGCTGCTGTATGCAGTGAGCAAGATTGATAAATTATGTAGGAGCCATCTACCCAAGTTGCGGATTTCGACCAATCAAGTTCATAAATGTGGCATGTGATCCGATCGATCTTCACAGCTTCATTTTGTGGTAGTCGTATCTTCTGGTATTTACAACTATGCAAAAATACCTAAGATGTTTACGTTTGCTGATACTTCTTTTTCTCCCCATTAAGTTCACATGTATATATACTATATTTTCTGTAGCAAATTCTGATACTTAGTAGTTGGATCTGTAATAAGTCTCCTAGTCCACCGCCAGCTTTATTATTTAGTAATAATTATTATACACTATTACACTACATGTTTTTAGAATTTAGACCGACATATCTCCATGCTCACAAGTTTTGCAGCCATCGCTCCCATATACAGGAAGAAAATATCCAGAGGCGGAGGGAGTAAGAGACACAGTGGGCTCTGTGACTCACTTACCTAATTACGTTCAAGTTTTGGTAGAACACTGTCACACTAGTGCCTCATTGTTGAAATCATAAAAATACTTAATATATATGATAAATGATAGTGAGAAAGAGAGTTACTCTGCGTGCTAATACCATGTTATTAAGTTGCACTCATTTCTTTTTTATTTTGTTCTAAATTTGGTTGTTTTCCTTTATTAGTTGTTGATGATGAAAAATTTAAGTGATTATGTTTCAACTTTAATTATTATTATTATAGCTATTTTCATTTCTCATTCAATTTAGCAATATATTTTTAAATAATAAAACATAAGTTTTTACTTAATTTTTTTACTCTTTTTAGTAATAAAATTTGATGTCAAATTACAAAGACCTTTAAGAACAAATATTTCAAACATACATACATACATACATACATATATATATATATATATATATTGATTTTACTATTTGCGACGGTATGTGTAGAGAGATTATTTCATGCTGTAAACATTGTGAAAACTCGGTTGTGCAGTTGAATGTGTGACCATTTTATGAATAATTTCTTGATTTCATATATCGAGAATTTGTAATAGTATAGTCGATGAGACTATTATGCAACGATGTGAACTCTCTTTAAGAACAATTATCATTGAAATATATATAAATAACATTTAAATTGTTAATATAATTATTATTTATTATTATTGTTTGTTTCTACCCACCAGCTTAAAATTTATGGCTCAGCCACTGAAAATATCACTACTAGAAAATATCACTAGTAGCAATATTAACACTTCTATATATGAGATTATTGTTCTGATTCTCTACGTGCAAGTCATTTGGGACAACAAGCAAAGGAGCTAGGTGGAGATGAGAAAATTAGTGGCATAGAAATATTAGTGAGGACATTGTTAGAGCTTAGTGAGGACATTGTTAGAGCTTCTCTCGAATATATATATATATATAAAATAAAGTGAGAAGAGAAGTTTGACAAATGTCAAAGGTTAAATTTTTGAACTATCAGAATTACCCTTATATTTTTATATTATAGAACATTATTAATTAAAGTCTAAAGGTTTTTATGATAATTCAATAAATATAAAATCAAACAATAAAAAAGAAAAAAAACCAAACGTGGAAAGTAAGGGGAGTTACCAAACGTGACTCCTAGATTTCATGAAATAGTAAACTTTTTTTGTCAAAATAGATAGTAAACTGGAGTAATATACACATTGTGTTCTAACCAGACATTGAAATGTAGAATTATAAAAATCTGATCTGAAAATTAGTTAAATAAAGAGCCATACACTTTAATTTTAAAGTGAGGCTACACTTTAGATAATATATATATATATATATATATATATATATAACACAAAAAAATTCCATCTTTTGCACACCCTCGTTCCAATAGTACCCAATAATGCATGCATGATTATATGGCATGCTTATCCTATAGCACCCAATACTTCATCTAACCAAAGGGGTCTCACAGTTGAGGTTTTATATTAGTGATCGGTGTGGCAACAATTGCATTTAACCAATATTCGCAAAATGACCCCTCTCCTAGTCCCACTATAGGCAAAGAGTGCAGACAGATTATATATATCTGCATTGGTTGAGCACGCCTCGTAGTCAACTCAAACCAGGAAATAGTACAATTATGGATCTCGGAGCTATAGTGGCAGGTATATGTCTGTTGCTATTTAACAGCGTTGGTGCTAGAGGAGAAGGGCTGTCCTATAATTTCTACGAGGCCTCATGCCCACAAGCTGAGCACATTGTTAGAGCAGCTCTCGGACCTATCTTTTTCTCTGATCCGACTACTCCGGCAGCTTTGTTGAGGCTCATGTTCCATGATTGCCAAGTTCAGGTCTCATTGTTTTCCATTACATGAGCTACAAGCCTACGATTGAGCTTATCTACCATGTACAAATTTTGTTGTCTCTTCAAAGCACAATGATTTGTATTAACATCTTGCGTTACTTAATACAGGGATGCGACGCTTCGATTCTTGTGGATTCTGCGTCCTCGGAGATGGCTTCGGGTAGAAACTTTGGTGTCAGAAAGAGGGAGATAATCGGCATTCTGAAAGCATTGGTTGAAGCGGAATGTCCTCAGCAGGTTTCTTGTGCTGACATTCTTGTAATGGCGGCACGGGAGGCTGTGGCTTTGTCAGGAGGGCCAGAAATTAAGGTTCCTCTGGGAAGGAGAGACTCCATTGTTCCTCCAAGCTCTAAACTTGCCGATTCTTCGCTTCCTGCAGCGAATACTGGTGTTGATGGCACGCTTCACCTTTTCTCAAAATTTGGGATGACAGTCGAAGAATCAGTCGCCATTTTAGGTACTTTATGAAACTGAATGCACAAACGTTGACACCATTATTTGTTTTCCATTGAACTAAATATCTAAGGTCGTATATTTTAATTATTTTTTTCAGGTGCGCACACACTAGGAGTAACACACTGTTTAAATGTCCTGAACCGCCTAAACGAAGCAGGAGAGGGGAAAATAAAAGGCGCGATCACACCTGGGTTTGAAGCGTTCTTAAGGCAAAACTGTCCTCAAGGGTCTTCAGCATCAAACTTAACCTTCGTTCTAAATGATCCGACTACGGTTACATTCGATAACCACTACTACAATAATGCATTCGGAGGCCACGGGGTGCTTCGAGTTGATGCTGAAATGGTGATGGACCCGCGCACAGCTCCAGCAGTCCAGCAATTTGCTGCTAACGAGGATTATTTCTTTGACGCATTTTCTTCTGCCTTCGTCAAGCTCTCTCGCTCTGGCGTTCTGACTGGGGATCAAGGTGTTGTTAGAAAAACTTGCAACGCAATATAGAGTGAGAGATGCTTCATAAATAATAATAGTTACTGTTAGCTTAATTTTACTGAAGTTTAATTATAGTAAACATTTAGTGATGTCTCAAGCTAGTTAATATAACTTTGTACTTGAGATGAAATGAGAAGATGCGGACATGGCTCTGAAGATGTACTTAAAAATGAGATCCATGCCAGAGCAATAAGTGAGCCTACTGCCTTTAATTATGGGGATATATATATATGGCTCTGAAGTACATGCGCTAGGCCAACCCCAACCCCAACCCAAACCCAACACGTGTCATCCATGTAGAGGCAGTTGCTAATCCGGACCATAATCCTGGCATTAGTTCATAATAGGTACGACAGTAAGTAAGCCTGACCCCCTCGTGTTCGACTCTTATTCGGTTCGAATTTTAGCTCGTTTGACTCGTGTTCGTAAGATAAATGGGCCGAGCTTGAGCTTAATATTGAGCCCGACAAAAAAACGAGCTGAGTTTGAATAAGATTGTATTCGACTTGTTTAACTCATAAACAGCTCATTTTTAAAACTTAGCTTTAAAAAAATGTTATACGTAAAATATATTGTTTAAAATCTAAATTTTCTATTCTTTTTATTACTTTCTTTTTAGAATCAAATGATTTAATTAAAATACATATATTAAAGCAATCAATTTATGAAAAAATGAAATCAAACACTAACAATCACCATAAACAGAAAGTAATTAAGATGAGATAATATTAAATTTAATGTTTTGTAATTTAAACTAAATAACTCAACCCGACCCGAGCCCAGCTCGAGCTTAAACAAACCGAACCGAGCTTGAACATGAAAAAAAAATTTAAGCTTAAACCCGACTCAAGCTCGATAAAAATACAATGAGTCAAATATGAACAATATAGTATTCGGGCCCGGTTCAGACCATTTACACCCCTAATAATACGTGATTAATAACCCTAACTGCATTTCATTCTAAAAAAAATCAGCATTTGGAAGGCACACGTGCCAAGCACACATACTAGTAGATTGACAGATAGTTAATTTCTTAAGTGATTCAGTAAAGCATGATTGGCAAGATCAAGATATACAATAATCCATTTCACCCGTATAGATAACAATACAAGCGATGGATGTTAACTCTATTCGTTACATGTAAATGCTAGCTTGCTAATGATATTGGTCCTGGCTAGAACCTGGATTGCAAGAAAGAATCATCGGAAATATTAAGCAGCAACAAGAATGGACCAGAATGGTTGTAAGAGATATCAATTAATTTCAAGAGTCAGAATGGCTTTAAGAAACATCAAACTCGCGTATATGTTTGTTCTTCATGCAATACCATCTTGAACATTCAATTGGTAATAAAAAAAGTTCTTCGTTAAAGCTTGGATGGTGTTATTAACACACCTATTTTTGTTATCCATACTATACCATATTTCAAAAAACCTAGAACATGTGCATGATTACTATATGCTAGTATGGCGGCTCGTCGCACATAGGCAGGCTTCCAGCCTCGTCGGGGGGTACGGTGGTGAGCGCAGCACGACAGGTTGTCTATTGTTATGCTATTATTTGGGTAAATGATTCGATCAAGCTATTGGTAGAAGACGTCAGATCTAGTGAGATACCTAACCTGGGCAACGCTGTATCGGTGTTGTCGTGTACCTCCGCCAATCGTTTCATCTTATAGCTTTAGGCCTTTAGTGCGTTTGGGGGCAGGTCAAGATCCGGTCACAGGTATGGCTAGCGTTTGGGCAGCCTAGGTGGCGGTGGTGGGATCGATTTGTGCAATTGCTTTGATCCCAATCGTTTAGGGAAGCAATCTGAGATGTTCATCCCATATTTGGTTTGTTTTGGCAGCTAGGATGGTGTGACAGCCTTGATTAGATGGTGTGCCGACCTAGGCAGTTCATTGGTGTTGGAGTTGCGTTGGGCCTCAGTAACTATTAGGCGTTTTTCTCTGATTTGGGCTCGATGTTGGGTGACCAATTTTTTAGGAATAATTGGGCTTGGGTTTTTGATATTGGGCCTTGGGTTTTTTAATTTTCCTGTTTTGGTTGTTATTTTTTGTATGGTGGCTTTATGGCTGTAAAATTCTCTTATACCTGTGTTTTCACATCTTGGGCTATGTCCTAGACTTCCCATTTGTCTTGTTTTGTTTGATTAAGCAAGTTCCTTACTTTGATAGATGGTCTCAACCCTCTAAAACTAAGATGAAACTAAGTGATATCAAAATGTTTATCTAGGTGGCAATATAGTGGAAAAGTTTAATCAAGAAAACAAAATCAACTTATGGCTCTGCATGAGCAATATATTTCCGGTATATCACCGCACACGTAAATTGATTAGAATAATTAGTACTGCGTTGTTCGTTAATTGGTGTTGATATCATACATATTGTTTGAGCCCGAAATTAAACAATTTTGGATAGCATTAGGAGAACGAGCTACTGATCCTCCAGCTTAAAGAAACAATCTGTAGCTTCACACAGAAGAACGAGCTACTGCTCTTCCCTAGGAGGAATTTTGGTAGAGTCGACTTCAAAACACATCCCTCCAAACGCACTTCCGTGAGCGAATCCTAGGGTAAGGTCTTAGAAGCCCCCACCTTGCATCACAGCTTATAACGCGCCAAAAGGGGGTCTGCCTATGCTTTCACTCGAGTCCCACAACCCAAACACGGTATAGAAAGGATCTGCTAATCTTTTTTCTGAAGCAAAGGTGCCAAAGGAACTAGGACTGAGCTTTGCCACTCCATCGCCATGGAACTGAACCTTGGCTGACGGTGCTCTACATTGGTTCCAGAGGACGATGCCGATTCGCCCCCGGTAACAACGGCTGATCTATGCCAGCTTATCTCCGGCATCGTGAGTGAGAAAACAGGGAGGGGCGATCATAGTATATGTTACTGCACCCCTATCCAGACAACGTGGAACAGTACCTGTTCTCTCAGGGGTTTAAGAATATCGTCTTTACGACCTTCTTGGGTGAGACCAAGGAGGACGCGACGACCCATATGACCCGGTTCAAAGTTCAATGCGGTCAGCATGGAAACAACGACATTCTCAAGTTGAAGCTCTTTGGGACATCCTTATCGGGAGCAGCCTTTAACTGGTACTCAAGGCTGAAACCTGGTTCGGTCGTCGATTGGCTAACCATGGAAAGACTGCTTATATAGACATACAGGACCATAAAGCTTGAGGTTGGTCTGGGTTTCCTAATTCAGATGCGCCAACAATGTATGGAGTCAGCCGTAGGGTTCATACAAAGATTCAAACTCCAGCAGGCAAAGTGTGATTACCATTTGCCATAACAGGAGGCAATTAAGCTGGCTATCAGATGACTCAACCACTGACAACACCTAAAACATCACGGCGAACGCTTCACTTCCATGGCTGATCTCATCAACAAGGTAGGAAGCTACGAACTTATACTGAACGAAGTGGACGAAAGGAACAATGCGTCCAAAGGCAGATATGTCACAGGAAAGAGCCAGACAGTTGGGGCAGTAGCATTGCAAGTTTCATCATACGACCCTTATTACTAAGGATACGATGAGACCCTGACCAGTCTGAAGCAATGGGCGTTGAAGCAGTCAAGCTCATTGGCAAGCTTGCTGAACATAAACTAAAGAATCTGAAGCTGGTCTGAGAACTAGTGACTGTTCAGTCCTTTGCATGGACCAAGCCGGAACATGAATCCTACACATACGATGTCAACAATGCCCATTTGGTCTTGAATGACTTGATTGAGGTGAAGTACATGAACCTCGACCATAAGGTTTCTACCAAGGAGAAGCTAAAGGACAAAAATATTGCATCTTCCATAACGTCTATAACCATGACACCAAAGACTACATCAAGCTCCGCTACCAAATACAAACTTGGCTCAGTAGCTGCGACTTGCACCTTATGACACCCAGTGACGTCGCCTCATTGGTTGACGTAGAGCCTTTTCCAAGCACTATGACAATGGCGGAAGTCAATTAGGATGACTCTGCAAAGAACAGCATGAGTCAGGGGACGGTGAGCCCTGACCCAAGAAGTATACATCGAACATCGATCTCTTTCATGAGGTGTTAGACAATTTAATTACTGATGGGTTGGTTGCAGTACTTGTCTCGTTGCCGTACATCGAATATAAAGAGGTAGAGGTGGCAAACGGGCCGCCCCAACCCATTTAATCAGGTTTCGAGCCGTGCTTGGGCCGGCCCAAGACGGTCCACGTCTTAACGGGCTCGGGCTAGCCCATTAACTGAAATCTAAGGCCCAGCCCGGCCCATGGCCCAAGCCCATAATATATTGGGCCATGCTCGGGCCCATTAACAGACCATTTTGTAGTTAAAAATAGAAATTAGTCTAAAATTGATATCATAGTATACCAAAACAAAAACAAATGAAAAATAACTCATATTTTCTATTGATCATTTGTTTTCTTTGCCAACAAACTAAAGAAATATATGATATATGAATCATATGATCATTATTTATACTTGGTAATGTTTTAACAAAACTTTTTATGGGTCTAAGAGAATCAAAATGAATAAATATTAGTATTTATAAGTTATTGTTCATACTTAAAACAAATTTTATATTATTTATAAATATATAATCTTCATATTATAAAAAAATATATATTTTAAAGCGGGCCATACCATGAGTCTTAACTTATCATGTTTGGGCCAAGCCAGACCCGTGGGCACATTTTTCTAGGCCCGGCCCCGCCCATTAAGATAACGTGCTTGGGTAGTGTCGGGCCGGTAGCGTGCTCGTGTCGGGCCGGACCACTTTTAAACTTGTCGTGCTCGTGCTTTACGACCCGTTTTTCACCTCTATAAAAAGGGCAGAGAACATTGCTAGTTCCACAACAGCTGGACACACCAGACTGCTAAGTGCCAGCAACTCAAGGATCAAGTACAAGAATGGCTCGATGTAGGATACCTTCACTTCAGAAGAAGAATGGCTTTATGGTGGCCATGGCGGATGTGGCTTGCCCAAGGATTGGCCACAAAAGGATCACTCTCAACCTATCCCCAAGCGGTGGTTTCCGGAAAGGCCCGGGTCGAGACCCCAAACGACTAGCTAATGGTTACAGGCCAAAGGAGACAAAGCAGCATACCTCAGAACCGACACGACGGCTAGTCGACCAGCTTCCACGAGACTGCGCCTCCCACCCCAATTAAGATGATTCAAAACGTAACAGGGGGAAGACTACCGCTCGTACGGATAGAATGGATGAGGCAAGATATGAGCTGGCTCGCTGTTTGGCCAGATTAGAGACCTTCGTCCAATAAAACTGGCTTTGTAGAGATCCCTTGTCACCCCAACGCATAAGGGATGAAGACACCAGCTCAAAGGCCCAACAACGTGGCATGAATACCAAAGACACCAAAAGCCAACAACATGGCACTAAAACCAAGGCACGAAGGGAGTCAGTTGTCTGTTATATGAGTGATTAGGTGATAGACTGTTGTTAACATAGTTGGCATAGGGATATAGATAAAATGGTATTTAACAATATAACTAAAATCTACAAGTTTAAGTTTAATAAATTCACATATATTGTTCTGATTGGACTGTAGCACCATTAGATATTGACACGTGGTGTTACGGTAGCACTGAAAAATTCTTCATTTCCATAACAGGTGATTTACTTCCTTTATTGTTTAATTTTTCTTGAATACATGATCAAACCTATTGATATGAAACCAAACCCGTAATTATATATATATATATATATATATATATATATATATATATATATATATATATATATCTCTCCTTTAGGTTTGTCATGCAACTCTACAATCCTAAAATTTTTCATGTAAAATCCTATAACACATTAATATGATTACAGTTAATAAGATAAACATATAATAATTTGAGTTTAGTTCATGACTAATTACATTAATCATTAACTAATAACTACAAATTAAAAATTAATAATTGTTTCGTCGGGATAAGATTGATTGTAGAAGCTGATATTTTTTGACATATATGAGGGATCAGGGTTTACACCAACTTTTTGATCACAAAATCGCATCTCTACCATTTAATATTTAGATGCATATATGTAAATCATCTCTGTAAAATTTCATCTAATTTGATGATCATTAAGGCTTCGAACTAACTGAAATCAATTGACGGATCAAATCTGTCAAGTTCATGCTTTAATTTTTAATTCGCGGTTTTGAGTAACTTAACGATTACCAATTTAGATGAAATTTTGCGTAAGTCATCTACTCATATAGAAATACATATTGAATGGTGAAAATGTGATTTTGTGATCAAAAAGTTGGTGTAAACCCCGATCCCTCACATATGTCAAAAAATGATCCCTCATTAAAAGGGGCTTTATATATATATATATATATATATATATATATATATATATATTTCAAATCATTTCTTTCTCTTTTTCAAAATATTATTTTTGGTTGTAGTATTGGTTTTGAATTAAGTTGGCCGGGTTTTAGGTTTAGGGTTTAGAACGTCAATTAATTTTCTTATTGATTCAATTTATCCATTATCAGTTTATGACATGTATTGAAAGATGTTCCTTACTTGTAATTATAAATATCCTGGTTGTTAATTTAAATTTGAAGTTAACATTATCTCAATCGATTGAGATATTTTTATTTGAATTTGATAGAGTTGTTACACAATATTGATCAAACTGTTAAAAATTTATAATAATTAATCAAACCGGTAAAAAAATGATGAAGTGGTTATAGGACAGTGGTCATCCACTACCTATTGATGATGTCTTAGATTCGAGTTACCATAAAAATAAAAATGAAATCTTTTAATCCTCTTTAAAAAATCAAACCGGTAAAAACACACTTAGCGCGTGTGTTCGAAGGCTAGTTAATATAATTTGCTTGCAAGTCTGCGCAACTATGCCTTTGTTTTTCATGTTTCTGGTAGTCTTAGATAATGCAGCTCATGCCTGTTATGCTTTCACCGAGGGGAACTAATTGCATGCATGTCGATCTTCTGCCAAGAGTGGGCGGAAAAATCAGATTGTGTGTGATCTGGTGGTTCTGATGAACCTCAGAAAGTGTGACCATGCAAATAATGAAGCAATATATGGCCCCCTATCTCTTGTCGTGGCAAAAGCCAATCTGCAGCTTTTCAGAATACAGATGCATTTGATTTGTGCAGTTTGCAGCTGCCGGCCTCTGTAAATGTGAGCTTGATATATATCTAGTCGGTCGTCATTACCATCTTCAAAGTCGGTTTTCTTATCGATCAGAGTATACTTCATAAGTTGGGATGAGGTTGTTCCCGAGAAATATACAAATTATTCGAGCTATGTTATTGCTCGTTTATGAGCGGATGAAATACCTCAGTTTCGGATTCCAATTAATTGTTAGTTCCTTACAGGCTAAACTAAAGCCCACTGCAAGAAAAGATGTACTTATATACTACTCTATGCATGGTATCTTCAATTATATCATATTACATCTGGCTTCTCTTTTTGGATTCATCTTGCTATTATATAACCATTTGAGATGGCATAGATCCAATGACTAAGAATTAGAATCCTTTATTTAATGCTTAAGCAAGAATTACAACACTTGTTAATAAGGAAAAACCGTAAAAGACTAAAACTCCAAAACAGTATTGTTGTCTCATTCTAACAGGCGGCTTCAAATCGTTATCCAAGCAACATGAATCGTATATTAATCACCACGGCAGGGTCAGAATTACTGTATCAAATTTCTCATGGGATATCGTTCACCCTTTTAGTATTATACTGGTCTGACTGAAACTTTTATACAGCTACGCTCACGGACTCCGCTGCGGGTTTGCAACTTGAGTATACTTCTCTTCTCACTTCGGGACTTTCAGAACAACTCTATTCTCACGGGGTAAGCTGCTACGTTTGCACTGCATTCAATAATTTCAATTCAATGCTTCTGCTAACTTCTAAGTTTTATATCTCGCTCACCATGTTAGGCCTATGACTGTAGATAAAAAGTGTAGGTTCATAACCCTAACTCTGGTCCAGTCTAACTTTTTCATGCTCTCAACAATTGTATGATTTTATCTACATAAAGAGGCCCGGCTGTTGCTTCTTTCAAGCTTCTACTGAAGAATAGCATTGGTTTTGAGAATTCTGAGCTACTTCTCTTTTACATGGTCTTTATAATGGGTGGCCTAATGTCTGGAAAATTCATTCTTGTCATTATATTTGCACTATGGAGAATATGTTCGGCAAAAGAAACTCCTGCTAATTTTGTGTTTGGAGATTCCCTAGTTGAAGTGGGGAACAACAATTATATTGTGACACTCTCCAAGGCTAATTATCTTCCCAATGGAATCGATTTCGGAAGGCCTACCGGGAGATACACGAATGGAAGAACCATCATTGACATCATAGGCAAGTAACAAGTTCTAGTCCTATATTAGAATTCCCTATATTATGCTCATCATTCGTCTCAAGTGCTTTATCATTTTTTTTGACACATTCTAATTAATCAACAGATATGAGTCAGGGTTTCAAATTGTTCACTCCGCCTTACTTAGCCCCCACAACAGCAGGATCAGTAATTCTGAGCGGTGCCAACTATGCTTCAGGTGGAGCTGGAATTCTTAATGAAACAGGAAAAATATTTGTAAGGATTCTTCTCTGCTTTTCAATCTATATCATTTGATATTATTAAACGTATACATTAGCTAATGGAATATAAATTATATGTAATATTTGGTAGGGTGGCAGAATTAATATGGATGCACAGATAGATAACTTTGCGAATACCAGGCAAGAAATTATCTCAAGAATTGGTATTCCTGCAGCTCTAAAGCTACTTAACCGAGCTCTCTTCTCTGTAACAATCGGCTCGAATGATTTCATCAATAACTACTTGGCACCAATTATTTCTGAGGCTGAGAGGAGGTCGATACCCCCGGACACCTTTGTTGGCATTTTGATTGCAAGACTCAGACTACAAATCACAGTAAACATTTTCCTTTGTTATAACTCTACTATATCGCTTCCCCAGGTTTTGATTCCTAAAATTTAAGTACATTAAGCTATTCCATAGATTTATTGACATAGATTTGTTATGAAATGCAGAGACTCTACAATTTGGGCGCAAAGAAGATTGTTATGGTAAATGTAGGACCTATTGGCTGTATACCCTATCAGAGGGATATAAATCGGGTAGCTGATCCAGATAGCTGTGCTGCATTTTCGAATCAATTAGCACGTTCATTCAACGCCAAGCTAAGAACCCTTGTCGCCAAGCTGAACAATAATCTTCCCGGAGCCAAGTTTGTGTATGCAGATGTTTATAGTATTGTAGAAGACATCATTGACAACTACAAATCATATGGTAAAGATTTGGTGTTATGAGTTTTCGCTGTTAATTTGTTCGAAATAATGAGACTAATTAGTTCTGTTCCAATGACAGGTTTTGAGAATGCAAACTCTGCATGCTGCAGAGTTGCAGGGCGCTACGGGGGTCTAGCTCCATGCGGTCCTCAGCCATCAAAAGTTTGCGTAAACCGATCGAAGTATGTGTTTTGGGACGCTTACCATCCTTCTGATGCTACGAATGTGATCATAGCAAGGCGTCTTTTGTATGGAAACTCCAGTGATATTTCTCCCATGAATGTAGTGCAACTCCTCCAAGCTTCCTGATCTGCAGTTTCTGCACTCAATTGGAGGTTGCTGGTTCATAAAACACAGAGCTTTGTTTATAGAGTAGTAGCGACGTTGCAGCGGGAGAAAAATGGAATGTTGCAAGGGTTCAATTATGGTTTGATTATTTGTTGTAATAAACTTCAGTATTTTTTGTTGGCGAGTCAGTGTCTCTCTGTTTGAACGTTTTGTTTTAACAAGTATATTTCAACTTTTTTTTATGGAGAGCAAGTTACAAAGAACCATAACGTAGGAGATCTAAATTGAGGTAGAGGATAATTAAACAAGCTACGTTTCCAAACCTGACCTAATGAAGCAAATGGACCTAATTAACAGCCTGTTGCAATTCCTAAATCTAATATAAAGTCAGAAATTGAGGTCTTTAAGTATTTTTATATATATATATATATATATATATATATATTTATGTATTTTCATGTGAAAAGAATAACATGTCAAGATCATGGTCTATCGGTGAGCCTCGTTCGTATTATAATCATTCATAAACGAATGGAGGGGGACATTAGGCCTTACATATTGTTGATGTCTTACATATTGTTCTACCTAAAAATCATCTAAATCATTTCAACTAGTCAGGTGTGTTTTTTTTCACAAAATAGACAATTTTATTAATTTGTCCATGATCAGAAGACGCCTACATCATATTATCTATCTATAACCAAAAAGTCTAAATGGCAACAAACACAAACAAAAAGACATCAATACTAGAAATCTCCCCATTAGGGACTGATGAGGATTAGTCTCTATTGCGGAGATAACACACTGATAAGAGTGTAAAATACCATTACAACCTGTGCAGCCACTGTTAGTGTATTAGTGCCCTCTATAACAGGTTCTATTGTGATATTAGCGACTGATAAAACATCAGTGACATCTCTTCACCTTAAGTAAAACCAGAGTCTAAATACACACTAATATTAGTTGCTATGGAATACCACCTGATATCAGCGGCAAATTTGTGAGATTATATTAAAAAAAATAAAGTGTCTTTTGATACCCTTAATTCTTGTATTGTATTTTAAATTTATAATATAATGAATAGACCAACTCAAATTTACAGATGCACCCATCATAAATATATATAAAGATCAAGACACTTCATCAATTCATCCCTTCGCTGCATCTTTACTTTGATACAGACAACCTGCACAATACATCAATTTAGTTAGTCCTTATCCTAACAATTACAGTGGCCTGACATCCTTAACCTAACATACAGAGCTAGTACTGAAATTGAAATGTCTTCTACTTTGATGTTAAGTATTAGTTTCATGCTTTAGAAAACAACTACTGTAATAATTTAACTATTAAGTAACCATATTTCAATCCAATGCAAAAACTAGAACTTAATTAGAATTCACAAAACCTCTGTAGAAGCAAGTTTCACAAAGACACAACCTAATAATAGAATTTCGAACAACACTGATCATTACGCCTTGTAGAAGCGAGTTTCACAAAGACAACCTGTATGACACTTCCCAGCCACCATCTAACTGGGTTCAATAAGATATAGAGTTACATACATCATGCTTAGTTAAACATGCACCTGCAAATTATGTCATCCAGTTAATAGATAGACTATGATCTCGTCTAAAACAATTCAAAGAAAGGCAATGGATATATATGTACAAATTATCAAACATGTACTAAGCACTTTTGACTGTCAATATCTCTACATGTATTAGAAATTAAAAAACACGGCAGATATGTTGAAGCAATTAGAAAGGGGTAACATTCCATATTACTAATTCTCCATGTGAGAAACTTGAACTTCTGCCTTCTTATTTCTACACACTACATCATCACCTTACAGCAATGTTATAACTAGGTCACAATTCACAATTATAATTGATAGAAATTAATGACTTAAAATACACATGTAAAAAAGTATAAAAGTCTTTACAAGTAAACAAGCTAGGGAAATGGTCTGGTAGAGATCATATAATTACAAATTGCGAGTGAGATACTAACCGCTGGACTGGACACTTCGTACCGTAATTCAATTCAAAGAAAGGCAATGGATATATATGTACAAATTATCAAACATGTACTAAGCACTTTTGACTGTCAATATCTCTACATGTATTAGAAATTAAAAAACACGGCAGATATGTTGAAGCAATTAGAAAGGGGTAACATTCCATATTACTAATTCTCCATGTGAGAAACTTGAACTTCTGCCTTCTTATTTCTACACACTACATCATCACCTTACAGCAATGTTATAACTAGGTCACAATTCACAATTATAATTGATAGAAATTAATGACTTAAAATACACATGTAAAAAAGTATAAAAGTCTTTACAAGTAAACAAGCTAGGGAAATGGTCTGGTAGAGATCATATAATTACAAATTGCGAGTGAGATACTAACCGCTGGACTGGACACTTCGTACCGTAATTCCGATCCCGTACCAAAAATTGGCGGGACAGGACGGGACACAATTTTAAAATGGCGGTACCGTCCTGTCCCGGTAGTTTGAAAACTAGACGGGACGAGATGAGACCATCCTGAAAGTATAAATGTACTTGTATCCGATCATAACCGTCTGATTTTTAGAGTGTATAATATCTTACAATGAACTCAAAAACACTCAATGGGACGTTCAAAACCTAAATATAAATTCACAGTACTAGTTCCATACAATAAGGGTTATATAATTCATTCGCATTTGATGATGATGATCATATGAAAGATATCGGCCGCCACAACGAATCTATGTAGTGATAACTAGAGCTCCTTTGATTTTTCAAACTTGAGAGTTTTCTCGAGCTCTTACTTAATTAGTTAGATACAAATTACAAGTATTTAACTAATTGGTTGTTGATTCCCTTTTCATTTTTACAATTTTTGTTCGTCTTGTACTTATATAGATTTAAGAGTTTAGAACTATGACAATTATACCATAAAAAATAACACCATAGAATATATATATATATATATATATATATATGTGTGTGTGTGTGTGTGTGTGTGTGTGTGTGTGTGAAATTAATACATAATAAAACCCGCATCAATATTAGATGTGTTCATGTTGACTTTATAAAAATAGATATAAAATTTCTTCAAGAATTTAGGATCAATTTATCTCTTCTATGTTTTTAAATATTTTTTTCTATCGTTACGGGATCCCGGTCCCGTCCCGATCCCGTCCTGATACCGAACGGGATCCCGGTCCCATCCGGGATACGTTTTTAAAAATGCAATCTCGTCCCGTCCTGATAATATATTTTCAGGACGGGATGAAATTCGTCCCGTCCCATGCCCAACCCTAACTAGATGTCTAAGTAAGAGTAAGGGTAAAGGTAAAGGTAAAGAGAAATCCCCTTCACCTTTGTCGTTTGGGCGGAAACCCACTAGACCACCAGAAAAGGTGCTAAAAAACTACCCTAGTAACCACATAGGCCCAAAATAGATAAAACCAAGGCCCACTTTCAAATCAGCCCAAAACCAGATTTCACACAACCTATCGTAGTACCCATTCGCCCGTGCCTTAAATCGACAAGAACCAACGGTACTATCCCGCTGTCACCGTAGCCGCCATCAGGGTTGCCAATCAAGACATGCCGAAGCCATCACCTAGAGCACAAAAGACAGTCTCTTACATCCTTCGGGAGAGCAGATGAAAACCTATCAGTGTAGGCCAACCACAAAGGAGTCTATGGATGCAAAACTCTTGAGAACCCCTGTCCGGTAGGCCCTGCGACTTCAGGGAGGCCAAGACCTTTGAGTCGGGACACCGTCGAACGGACGTAGGATTTACTGAGGAAGGAGTGTTGGAAGCTAGCGGCGAGAGGGAATGATTGGAGATACTTGGTTGAGATGCAAACTCCATAAATCAAACGCATCTGTGTTCTGTAAATACATACATGCGGATTGGCCTCTGCCTCAACCTCACGACAAGAATCAAATTAATGGTAACCTGCAACTCTGCAACTGCAAGAGCAAATGTAGCTCAAGCTTTAAGGTAACAAGAAACCTGAATATCCCTGCAGAATCTGAATCACTGTACTAAATTTCACATGGGATATCACATTTTTAGTATTTTACTGGTCTCAATTTGGAACTATAAAACTCCATCGTTGAATCTACTTCTTCACCAAAACTCCCGGCCCACATATGATAGCTCTTCTCAAACAAATTTAGTTGCTACGCTTGCACAGTTGCACTGCTTTCAATTCAGTCCTGTTTTGCTAACGTCTAACTGTTACCGTTTTAGGCATATGATTGAATATGGAGATTGACAAGCACAGGTTGCTTTACTCTGGTCCAGTATAACTGTTTCTCATGCTCTTAATAATGTGTTTCGCTGAAATGTTTGTAATTTATATACTTTAAGAGCGCTACTGCTCCTTTCAAGTTTCATCTGAAAGTATAGTATTGTTTTTTTTGATAACTTTGAGAGACCCTTTTGCTAGATCTTTGAGAGACCCTTTTGCTAGACCCTTTTTAGATGGAACATTCATTCTTGGCATTATTTTTGCACTGTGGAGAATGTGTTTGGCAATAGATTGTCCAGCTCATTTTGTGTTTGGGGATTCTCTAGTTGAAGTTGGAAACAACAAGTACTTTCCCTCACTCTCTAAGGCTGATTATCCTCCTAATGGTATCGATTTCGGAAAGCCTACCGGGCGATACACAAATGGAAGAACTGTAATTGACATTATAGGCAAGTTCCAAGTTATAGTTTTACATCGTCTTATCTCTCGTCCTTGATCATTCTTTTGACACATTCAACGTAATAGGTCAGACTCTGGGTTTCAAGGAGTTCACTCCTCCTTACTTAGCTCCCAAAACAACTGGATCAGTAATTCTGAGGGGTGCCAACTATGCTTCAGGTGGAGGTGGAATTCTTATTGAAACAGGAAAAATATATGTGAGGGTCTTCTTTTACACTCAGTTTCATTTAATCACATATGAAATTTATATTGAAATATAAATAATGTATGACTTTTGGTAGGTTGGTAGATTAAACATGGATGCACAGATAGATTATTTTGCCAATACCACACAAGACATTATATCAAGCATTGGTCTTACTGCAGCAGTAGAGCTACTTAGACGATCTCTCTTCTCGTTAGAAATCGGTTCAAACGATTTCCTCAGTAACTACTTGGTGCCGGTTATAACTGAGGTTAAGAGGAGGCTGATACCTCCGGAAACCTTTGTTGCCATTTTGATTGCAAGATTCCAACTACAACTTACGGTAAACATTTTGCTCTACAACCCGAACACACCGCCTCCCATATATTGGAGGTTGAATTTGGTCTTGGGATTTTAGGAACGTTGATTGTTGGTGATGAGATATACTGTCATTGATAATGTATTGCATATGGTTGTTAGTTTTATTAACATGAATGTGTAATGGAATGCAGAGACTAAATAAATTGGGTGCAAGGAAGATGGTTGTGATAAATATAGGACCTATTGGATGCATACCCTTTGAGAGGGAAGTAAATCTGGTAGCTAATCCGGATATGTGTGCTGAATTTCCAAATCAATTAGCGCGATCATTCAACGCCAATCTACGGACCCTTGTCACTGAGCTCAACAAGAATCTTCCCCGGGCCAAATTTGTGTATGCAAATGCTTATAGTATTGTGGAAGACATCATTGACAACTATATATCGTATGGTGAGACTTGGTGCTGTAAGTTTTCACTGTAATTTATTTGCTCAAAGATAATGAGACTGATGAATTAGTATTGTTTCATCAACAGGTTTCGAGAATAGAAACTCTGTGTGCTGCAGTACAGTGGCGCTACGGGGGTATAATTTTTGTCTGAATTATACCTTATATATATTCTTTGAGATGATGTCACGGTACCATTACTGTTTTTAAGAACAGTTTTGGGTCTTGAGCCAAAGATGTTTCAAAATTCAGTGTCCATAAGTTTTTCTTTTCTCAGCGGCTCCGTACTCTCTGGAAGCACCGTGTTCTCTCTTGAAGCTTCTAGAGTGGACTATGCGTGGATTTTTTCCTCACACGTGTTGAGGTTGTTTTTGTGAGTTGCTAGTTTGTTGGGTTAGTTTGTTATGTTTAGAATAAAGCCCTTGCTTCAAGGGTTGTAGATAGGAATTTGACTTTGTGTTTACCACTAGCAATTAGCGGTGCTATGAGTGGGCTACAGTTTCGTTTTTCTGTTCAGAAACTGCATGAACAAAGCCTATTTAAAGGTTGTTTCACTTATTCAATAAAATAGAACATTCAGTCATATTTGCCTAAAGTGTGTTGTTCTCTGTTTGATCAAACTAGTCTTTACAAAGTGGTATCAGAGCCCCACAAATGGATCTGATTTGATTGTAACAAGTTAGGAACCACAGTCTCTTACCGATAGAGAAAGAGTGAAATACTTGGTGAGATTGAGTGAAACAGAGAGTGGGAGATGGCAGCTGAAGGAAGCAATTTCACGCAGTCTAGCATTCCAAAATTCGACGAAGACTATGATTATTGGTCAATGTTGATGGACAACCTTTTGACATCGAAAGAATACTGGAGTCTCATCGAAAATGGTATTTCTGAGTCTGCTGCTAGAGAGACATTGAGTGCTGCACAAAGAAAGACTTTGGAGGAGTCGAACCTGGAAGATTTAAAGGTGAAAAATTGCCTCTTTCAGCCAATCGACAAATCTATCTTGAAGACCATTCTTTAGAATGATACATCTAAGCAGTTGTGAGACTCTATGAAAAGAAAATATTAAGGGAATGTGAGAGTTAAGAAGGCACAACTACAGACGTTGCACATGAAATTTGAGGTGTTAGAGATGAAGGTCGGTGAACCGGTCACAGAATATATCTCAAGAGTCATGGTGGTTGCTAATGACATGTGAACCTTGGTGAAGATATGCAGGATGGGAAGACCGTGGAAAATATTATGTTCACCCTCACGGACACCTTTAATTATATTGTCTGTTCCATAGAGGAGGCAAAGTATACTAATAGTCTCACTGTCGACAAGCTGCAAAGCTCTTTGATCGTGCATGAGCAGAAGTTTCGAAGGACCAGTGGTGAAGAACAGGCTCTAAAAGTTACGTTTGAAGAAGGAAGGGGCAGAGGTAGAGAAGGTGCGTATCGAGGCCATGGAAGAGGTCGAGGAAGACAAAGCTTCAACAAAGCCACATTTGAATGCTTCAAGTGGCACAAGCTGGGCCATTATCAGTATGAATGTCCATCATGGGGCAAAGAGGTAAACTATGCTGAATTTGATGAAGAAGAAGAGTTGTTATTAATGGCATATGTTGAGATGCACGATGCTAAGAGAGAAGAGGCCTGGTTCCTAGACTCGGGGTGCTCTAATCACATGACCAGAGATATGTCAGTGTTAAGTGAGATGGATGAAGGTTTTAAGACATCGATGAAGCTATGTAACAATTTTCAGATGAATGTCCTCGGGAAAGGAAATATGAAGCTACAGGACAACATCGGTGGAGTCAATCATATTGTGTAGGATGTGTACTACGTTCCTGAACTCAAGAACAATCTCTTGAGTATAGGACAACTACAGGAAAGGGCTTGGCTATCCTAATTCAAGAGGGGAAGTGCCGAATTTATCATCCGCTCAAAGGTCTCATCATACAGACCAATATGACCATAAACAGAATGTTTGTGTTATTTACTCAACCTCAAGGAAACAACGAAGCATGCTTTCAGACAACTACACATGATCTCTTAGATTTGTGGCATATCGTAGGTATGCTCACCCCAGTCACAAAGGTTTGAGAACACTACAATACAAGAAGATGGTTTGAGGGTTGCCGCAACTTCCTGCTTCCACAGGTGTATGTGTGTGTGTGTGTGTGTGTTCATTGTGCAAAAGGGAAGCAACATCGTGATCCAATTCCTAAGAAAAGTTAATGGAGAGCAACTCAGAAATTGCAACTAATTCATGCTGATCTTTACGGTCTAATTACTCCAGCTTCCAACAATCAAAAGAGGTACATCTTATGCTTTATAGATGATTATTCAAGAAAAGCATAGATACATTTCTTGTTAAACAAGTCAGAAACATTTAATTACTTCAAGTGTTTCAAGATGCTTGTTGAAAAAGAGAGTAGTTTGCCTATTATGTGCTTACATACAGATAGGGGAGGAGAATACAATTCTGTTGAATTTAATAAGTATTGTAAGCTGAATGGGATAAAGAGGCAATTGACTACAACCTACACTCCACAACAAAACAGAGTAGCCAAGCAGAAAAATAAGACTGTTATGAATTTGGTGAGATCAATGTTGTCTGAAGGAAAGGTTCCTAAAACCTTTTGGCCTGAAGCTGTAAAATGGACAGTATATGTGTTGAATCGATCTCCAACATTGGCTATTAAAGAGATGACACCACAGGAAGCTTGGATTGGTGAGAAACCATCTGTAGATCATTTTCAAAGTGTTTGGTTGTGTGGGGCATGTTCACATTCCAAATGCCAAGAGAACAAAAGTATTAGTTGTGTGCTTCTTGGTGTGAGTGATGAATCTAAGGGGTACAGATTGTATGATCCTATCAGCAAGAAGATTATTGTGAGCCGAGATGTCATATTTGAAGAACAAGAACAGTGGAACTGGGATTCAAGCTATAGAGAAGAGGTAATGATGGATTTAGAGTGGGGAGATAATGAGAATGATGTTGCTATAGAGGAAGAAAATGAAGTTGAGGACAATGATGAAGCTGAGGTTACTGGTGGTGTAGTAAATGAAGGAACATCGAATGAAGCTGAAGAAGCAGACATTAGAGTAAGGGAGGGCAGAGTTAGAAGGTCACCATCATATTTGGAAGATTATGTTATAGGTGAAGGACTTTCTGAAGGTGAAGATGTGAATATGGCCCCTCGTTGATTCCACAGACCCTGTGAACTTCGAAGATGTTGTGAGAAGTGCAAAGTGGAGGCAAGCAATGGAGGCCGAGATTAAAGCTATTGAAAGAAATCAGACCTGAGAGTTAACTGATTTACCAGTTGGTGCAAAGAAAATTGGTGTTAAATGGATACAAAACCAAGTTGAATGAGTATGGTGAAGTAGACAAGTACAAAGCATGACTGGTGGCCAAGGGATACTCACAAGAACATTGGATAAACTATCTTGAGGTCTTTGAGTCGGTAGCCAGGATGGACACGGTGAGAACTGTGATAGCTCTTGCTGCACAACAAGACTTGATAATATACCAACTTGACGTCAAGTCTGCCTTCTTGCATAGTACCTTGAGTGAGAATGTGTATGTGGAGCAACCGAAGGGGTATGAGAAGAAAGGAAAAGAGCATATGGTCTACAAACTCCATAAGGCCTTGTACGGTCTAAAACAAGCACCACGAGCTTGGTTTAGTCGTATAGAGTCTTACTTTCCTAATGAAAGGTTTCAGAAGAGTCAGAATGAGCAAACACTCTTTATCAAGAGGAATTAGTAAATATGTTGATGATCTCATTTATACTGGCAATGATGAGCTTATGATGATGAGTTTTCAAGAAATCTATGCAAAAGAAATTTGACATGACAGATTTGGAAAAATGAGGTTCTTTCTAGGTATTGAAGTGTTGCAAGGCTTAAATGGAATCTATGTGTGTCAGAAGAAACATGCAAATGAGATTCTAAAGCGTTTTGGCATGGAGGCTAGTAATTTAGTGAGTAATCCAATTGTGTCGGGTTGTAAGATGAGTAGAGATGAAAGAGGGGTCAAGGTGGATGAAGCTCAGTTCAAACAAATTGTGGGTAGTTTAATGCACGTCACTGCCACTCGTCCAAACATGATGTTTGTAGTAAGTTTAATTAGCCGTTTTATGTGAAAACCAACTGAGCTATATTTCCAAGCTGCAAAGAGGGTTCTTAGGTACTTGAATGGGACTATCAATTATGGAATTTTATACAAGAGAGGAGGAGCTGAAGAATTAATGGCTTTCACAGATAGTGATTATGTCGGGTATGTGAAAGATCGAAAAAATACTTCTAGATATGTGTTCTTGATGAATGGTGCAGCTGTTGCTTGTTCTTCAAAAAAAACAACCTATTGTGACTCTCTTCAATTGAAGTTGAGTTCATTGCAGATGCTGGTTGTGCTTGCCAAGCAAATTGGATGTGCAGAATTTTGTCTGAGATTGGGTATGCATAAGAGGGGAGTACAACTATTATGTGTGACAATTCTTTTGTCATTAAATTGTCCAAAAATCCAGTGATGCACGGTAAAAGCAAACATATTGATGTGAGATATCACTTCTTGAGAGATCTCACAAAGAAGGCATTGTTGAACTGGTGCATTGTGGAACTCATGACCAGATTGCGGATGTGTTGACAAAACCTTTAGATTTGGAGGCTCTCAAGCGACTTCGTGATCAGCTTGGTGTATGTGAAGTACCTGCATAAACTAATTGCTGAGACTGTAATTAGTTTAAAGGAGGGAATGTTGAGGTTGTTTCTGTTAGTTGATTGTTTATTGGGTTAGTTTGTTATGTTTTGAATAAAGCCCTTGTTTCAAGGGTTGTAGATAGAGATTTGACTCATTCATGTTTGTGTTTACCACTAGCAATTAGTACTGTTAAGAGTGGGCTGAAATTTTGTTCATCTGTTCAGAGACTGCATGACCAAAGCCTATTTAAAGGTCGTTTCACTAATTTAATAAAAGACAACATTTACTCATATTTGCCTAAGGTGTGCGGTTCTTTGTTTGATCAAACTAGCCTTTACAACAGACCCCGTCTTTCTCTCTTGAAGCGTCCAGAGTGGACTGTGTTTCGTTCTCTTCGCAAACTATCTCTAAACTCTCTTTCGTCTCTCTCACACTCTTTTCAATCTTGCCTAAATTTTTTTGATTTTTGTCGAGTCTGTTAAGCATTGAAAAGATCGGGTGAGTTGTGCCGTTTCAGAGAACTAATCCCTTTTATTTCTTTTTTATGGATACATTTCAATGGAGGGTAAATGAGCTCATGTTTATTCATAACCGATACTCTTCTTCACGTTTTTACTAATCCTCATCTACCAATTTGATGAGCTTTGCAGTTCTTCCATTTATTTTCTGGAAACCAGATGATGATGACTATCAGTAACAATCAGAATATTGATACTTGATGTTCGTTTTCACCTTCTGAACTACGGTACCCATCTCCCAATCTCTATAACAACTAAGAAACGTATCGTTTTGTCATCACTTTCCTTTGTTTATTAAATCGATCATTGAACATTTGATTAATTCTTTTTTGTTTCCCTTGATTTGAGCCGATTCGGGTTCAGTCTGAGACCACAAAGATTGATTGCATCGGTTCCAAGTAAATTGCGTGCTGATTTCAGTTTGATTTTCGGTTAGTTTATCAGATTACGTTATAATCTTTACCTGCAATATACTCATATAGACAATAGTTTAATCTATCATATAGTGGGTTTAGAGAAAATACAGTAAACTTTATCTTAATCTTCTTGATCTAATTTTCATGTTTGCTTAATACAAGGCTCTGATTTTTGCTTTTGTTTTTGCTATTGCATGCACCTGTTCCTACTGTAGGTCTCATCATTTGGCCCTTCGACCCTAGCCCGTCCTAAAACCCTTCCTACCCTCTAGGGCCGAAGCCCTACCCGGCCCTCCATTAGGGCGGGTCTGCCTTAGCCCTTCTAGAGTGGGTAGGGTAAGAGTTGAGCAAATGAAACCTGACCCTACCCTACGACCCTACCTGACCCTTTAAGGCCGAACCCGGCCCGACCCTAAAAGCCTGTCCTTTAGGCCCTAATGATTTCTTATTTTTTGTATTGTTTTAATATGTTATTTTTTAGATATAATACAATTAATCTTCTCTTTTGTAGTTGATTTTCTAGCTTTGTTCTTTTGATTTTCTTTTGTTTTGTTGATTAACGATTGCATTTTGATGATTTAGAGTATTAGTTCGTGAGATATATGAGTATAACCACTTAGTTTATAGATATATGTCTCAAATTAAATATAATGTGTATGCATGTTAAATATAACACAAAAAATAAGGTTCATTACATATAATTCTAAAGCTAAATTGTGAGGAGAAAAATAGCAAGCCAATCTCGTCCCTGTTTAGCCCTATTTAAAGGCCGACCCTACCCGACTCTATTAACTCTAGCGAAATGGGCCGTTAGGACAGACTAAGGCTTACATGTTCAAGACTCGGCCCTATCCAGCCTTAAATTTTGTTGATTTTGACTGACTCCTACGATACCTGATCTTAAACCTTAAAATTTAAAGTCAACCCGATTCTAATCTGACCGATCAAGAGACTACCTATTACATTTCAGTTGTTCGACCTCACGTCGCTTTTACGGACAGTGCGGCCCAATCGACACTACGACATCTGCAAGCGACGTCACCGATGAGGCAAATCGGGCACGCATTTCAAAACAAGAATCCTTAAAAACACTACCCTCACGTCAATCATTATTAACGTCCGTATTTCCAAAAATGGACCGGAAACAATCTCCGCCGGAAAATCTCATCCTCGTGAACCGCGAACCGGACGGCATCGCTTACGTCACCATCAACCGTCCCAAGCTGCTCAACTCCCTCACCAAAACTATGATCTCGGATCTCGCCCGGATCATTAAGTCCCTCAATCAAGACGATTCGGTCCGGGTCATTATCCTCTCTGGTACGGGTCGGGCCTTCTGCTCCGGCGTCGATCTCACCGCCGCAGAAGACGTTTTCAAAGGCGACGTCAAGGACGTCGAGACCGACCCGGTCGCACAAATGGAGCGGTGCAAAAAGCCCATCATCGCCGCCGTCAACGGCTTCGCTGTCACCGCCGGATTCGAAATCGCGCTCGCGTGTGACATCGTCGCCGCCGCCAAAGGAGCCAAGTTCATCGACACTCATGCCAGGTGAGTTTGAATCCATTTTTTGATTCGGATCCAAACCGACCCGAATTCAAATATTGAGTGTTTGTATTGGTTTTGAAATTAGATTTGGGATATTTCCGTCGTGGGGTTTGTCCCAGAAGCTTTCGAGGATTATAGGGGCGAATAAAGCGCGTGAGGTGTCACTGACAGCGACGCCGTTAACGGCGGAGGTGGGGGAGAGGTTGGGGTTTGTGAACCATGTTGTGGAGGAGAGTGAGTTGATGAAGAAAGCACGGGAAATAGCTGAGGCTATTGTGAAGAATAACCAGGACCTGGTGGTGAGGTACAAGGCTGTTATTAATGATGGGCTAAAGCTGGACCTGGGCCATGCTCTTGCATTAGAAAAGGTATGTGATTTCCACTTGATTTTGTGGTGTTTGTGTACTGTATCGCATTTTAGATGCTTATTCATGCTTTCATATATGATTTACTTTTAGTGAAGTTGTTAGTTTGGAATTCTGGAAACCATGAGATAGTAGGAGATGAGGTGATGATTGGTTGATGTTTTAGGTGAGTTTTACCTGGTGATGATTGTTAGATTGGTTGGGGGAGGGAGCTGATGAGAATGGAGGTGGAATGAGCACCATGCTTTGGTTGTGGACAAAAGATTAGCATATAGGAATGGAATCAGTTATGCTGTTGTGCTTTCCAACTACTCTGTTTGCTTGACCCAATGGTTTACATTTTCATTTTAGGGAAAATTTTAAGAACAGTACATAAACTTTCTTTCATTGAGAACTATGCTTATTCAACTTTTAAAACTATGACACAAGTACATGAATTAATGAACTTCATTCAATTTAGGTACATGTCGTTAACTCTTCCGTTAAAGAGTATGCCATTATGAAATACATGAAGGGTAGAAAAGTATTTGTAATATAGAACACATTCTCTTTGTGGATAGTCGAACTGAAGACCACCATCTTAGTGGAGGTGGAGGAAGCAGTGTTAATGGTGGTGTTGGAGGAGAGATTGGTGGCACTGGAGGTATTGGAGTGGTGCTGGTGGTGGCTTCAGTGGCGGATCCAGGATATGAACATTGGGTGGGCTTAAATTTTGGCCGAAAGCCAAAACAAATTTCCAATACGACCATACAAAGTGTAGGAGCTCGAGTGCACATTAATAAGTATTAATAGAAAAGCAGGTGTTAATGATTGTAGAGGTGAGTTCTGAAAATAAGAAACAAATTCCAAAACCCAACAAATTTTTCCTCAAATTAAATAGATTGAAGTGCAATAATTCAATATAGGAAGAAGATTGAGAAGTTTTGAGATTCAAGGTGGAGAAGAGTAGAAAGCTAGAAGGAAAAGAGGAACATGAACCGAAGAATATAGGCGTAGTCAGGAAGAGTAATGCGCAGTAGTTTGAGAAGTCAGGAGGGCTTGACGGAACAAAAATGCAAAATAAAACATATTGAACCCAGTTTTTTTTATACCTGAAAACTCGGTATGCTTGAGCCCAACCAAGCAAGGTTTTGGCTCCGCGCCTGGGTGGCTTTTGGGGTGGTGCTGAAGGAGTCGGCGGGGGGAGGCGGTGTTAGTGGAAGTGCTGGCGGAGGCTCTGGGGTGGTTTTGGAGGAGCCGGTGGTGGTGTCGGTGGAGGTGTTGGTGGAAGATTGAGAGGAAGCAGTCTGACGGTGGACCTGGTGGTGGAATCAGTGGTGGGTTCTAAATCCCCACATTGTCAGCTAGTTAGAGCATGTAAAATTCCTGCAAGTCAATACATGCATATGCTTAGTGCATGGAGAGATTGCATCACCTATCTATATACGCACACTAGAGAATAAATCCAATTTGCTAGACTCTCATACCTTCTTGGCGCTCTATCTCCAAAGCGCGAATGAGCTTCAGCGAGCTTTTGAGAACAACCCAATCCGGACAAAATATTGCGACTGAATCCGGGCACAATTTTGCTCAAATTAAAACTCATCTCCATGCCAACTCTCTTTTCAATTTTAGATCCATCTTCACTATTTCTTATTGCAATTATTTTTCTTTTGAGACTCGGTGATGTTGAGTTGGAGAGGAAGTTAGGGGAGATTGCATCTGGGCTTTTAATGGGTTTAGTGGATTTGTTGGACTCCAATATATTGATTTGGTTGATTATATACTCAGTTTTTTTATTGATTCACCTTGGGGGCTGCAAAATAGGGTATGGGTGTTCAATCATCTATTGAAGAGACGTAGTCGATGATGCTGAGTGGTGGTAAGGAAAGATGGTGAGGTCGTCAGTGGAGTTTTTTTCTTTTTTTTCTTTTCAGTCAAGCTTGGAAGAGACGGATATGCCGTTGAAATTATGACGGAAACAACAAAATCTAATGGAATAGATGACGGCATGTACCTAAAGTAGGTCAGGTTTAAAAATTCATGTGCCTATATGATAGTTTTGAAAGTTGAGTAAGCATAATTATCAGTGAACAAAAGTTCATGTACTGTTTCTAAAATTTTCCCCTCATTTTAATAGCTACTCTGTTCTATTCATCCAATCAGACATCAGGTTCTAGTTATTGTGATGGTTCATCTTTCAATCTGAAGATGCATACAGAGTATGAGTTCTGTTTCATACATGGTCTGTTATAAATTGGGGTTCATATCCAGATCACTTTTTTCTGCAATCAACTATTGGAAACTTTAGTTAAAATAATGGAAACATTGCTGGTTTTCTACCAAAAAAGTTTGTTATATGAATAGTAAATGCATTTAGAAGAGTTTAGCGAGTCATTCCCACCTATAAGAATATCTGGCGTGCTAGTAAATATGCTTGCATTTGTTTCTATATAGTGAAGACTGAAAGAGAATTTTGGAATCTGCATCAAAGGATCTTTAGTGTTTTTATGCCTTGTTACTTTACCAGTAGCTTTTCTTCATGACAATATGAATTACTGATGCACATTATGCCTATAATTTTCAGGAGAGGGCTCATGAATATTACAATGGAATGACCAAGGATCAGTTTAAGAAGATGCAAGAGTTTATAGCAGGTCGGAGTTTGAAAAAACCTTCTTCCAAGTTGTAGAATTTCAAACAGGACTCATCTTTCACTGTAAAAGCATAAGAATATTGTGCTCCCACAATGCTGGGAATTAGTTCAGTTTGCTCTTCTAATGTTCTAAAAGTTCACAAGTCAACAGACAGTTCAATGTTAGGGTACGTGGTGTTTGTTAACTGCAGCCCTGTTACCCTATTTTCCTCTATTTGAAGTCCAAAAGCTTGCTTTCTGAATCCACTTTGTGTTATTGGTTACATTATTTGTTGTATATTCATCTTTGATGAGTTTAGTAAAACTAATGCATTGTTTTCAAATGTGAGAAAGCTAAGGAACTGTGATAGTTTTTTCTTTATAACAAGTTTTCCTTGACCAATATTGGAATCACTCAAATCTTGCCAAAAGGTACTAGGAAACCCATACCCATAAAAATGAAAAGTATTTTAGCCAATTCTTCTGCCGTCCGTCACAAACCAGAACCCCTCTATCCATCTGCCTCTACAACTAGCTAGAAGCAATGATGACGTCTCCTCCGGCAACACCAAACCCTCGTTCAAGCAGTTCGACGTGGTTTCAGACCACCACTTCGCCGGCACGAAACACGATCTCATCGGCCTGACTGCCAATAAAAAGATCATGGCCGAATGGAGAATTTTGAAGAAGCATCTCCCGGAAACCATATACGTCAACACCTACGAGACTCGTAAGGATCTCGTCAGGGCTGTGATCATCGGAGCAGAAGGCACACCTATGAGCATGGACTCTTCTTCGACATCAAGTTCCCTAAAGGTCCTAGAGGGGGGTTCAATAGAACAATTTTTTTCGAATAAATTTGTTCTTAAGGATAGCACGGTGAAACTATTCCAAATAACAAATGCACGATTCTCATAAATGAAAGTTACAGTAAAATAACACTGAACACCATGATGTTTTTTACTCATGAATATCCTGAATTTACGGAAAAAAACTGTGTGTACCCCTAATTCTTGAGGGACAATTTTTTTTGTCATATATAAGGAATTGAAGATTACACCAACTTTTTGATCACATATCAACATCTACACCGTTCAATATTTAGATGTATATATGTAGATCATCTCTACAGAATTTCATATAATTTAGTGATCCTTAAGGCTTCGAACTAACTGAAATCAATTGCCGGATCAAATCTGTCAAACCTGAACCGTTCATGTTTTAACTTTTAATTCAAGATTTTAAGAACCTTAAGGATTAGTAATTTAGATGAAATTAATAATTGACAATATTGTAACATAATTGTGCATTTGATAAAAAAAGAGATTTGTTTTCAGTTTATGTCCGGTTTCAAGCTTTCTGACTTCCAAGTACCCAGTGCCAATATTGCCAGCCCAAAAACACAACCCAGCCCAAATAAGGAAAATCCGAAGATGAAAGGTTTTACCCCAGTATAAAGTACTTCCATCAATGATGAGAGAAGCTCAAAATCCAAGACGCCACCTTTCCAAACATTGCCATCCCATCTCCCAAGTGGCACCCCAAAATCCAATCACCATGACCCAAAACGGCGTCGCCTTCCCCCGATTCGACGTCGTTTCGGACCAGTCAGACCACGCCTACGCCGCCGTCTCCACCAAGAAACAAAACTATGACGGATCAGTCCACAAGACCATCATGAAAGAGTGGCGCATTCTCGAGAACAACCTCCCCGACTCCATCTACGTGCGCGTGTACGAGACGCGCATCGAGCTTCTCCGCGCCGTCATCGTCGGCGCCGCCGGGACTCCCTACCACGACGCGCTCTTCTTCTTCGACATTGAGTTCCCGCCCGACTACCCGACCCATCCCCCCAAGGTGCAGTACCGGTCATACGGGTTACGGGTCAACCCGAATCTTTACGCGAGCGGGTACGTCTGCCTCAGCCTTCTCAACACCTGGGACGGGAAGAAGAAGGAGCAGTGGGACCCGGCCCAGTCGACCGTCCTCCAGGTTCTGCTCTCGATCCAGGCGCTGGTTTTGAACGAGAAGCCGTATTTCAACGAACCGGGTACCGGGTCGCCGGGCGGGTTGGTTGGGGAGAAGAGGTCGCGGGCGTACAATGAGGACGTGTTTGTCTTGACGTGCAAAACGACGCTGTTTTTGCAGCGGAACCCGCCAAAGAATTTCGAGGCGTTCATTGCGGCGCATTTCCGGGAGAGGGGGAGCCGGATTCTGAGAGCGTGCGGCGCGTACGTGAACCGGCGCGTGGGAGTTGGGTACTACAGAGACGGAGGCGAGCTTGAGACTTGTACGAAGAAGCCGAGGGCAGTTCGGGAAGTTTCGAAGAAGTTTAAGGCGTCAATGCAGGAGTTTTATCCGCAACTTGTACAAGTTTTCAAGAAGAATGGGGCTCTGGATTTAGTTGAGGTGTTGGAGGTGGAGACTAAAACGACGCCGGTTAGGGTGGAGGCTAAAACGAAGGCGGTGAAGGTTCCACTTGACAAGAAAGGTAAGATTGGCATTGCTAAGAAGGTTATTGGGAAACTGAGCAAGTTTTTGGGTTTGAGCAAGAAGAAGAATCAGAAACTGGAGAAGGGTGATGATAAGAAGGGTGCCAATGCTGTAGTGGCTGTGGGATGTTGATGATGATCCTTCTTTCCTGGGTCCCTGGGGTGGGAACAGGGGAGATAAATTTATGTTACTCAAGGATTCAAGGTCTTTAGGTTTAGGTTTAACTTTGGTAGGTTCTAATTAAGAATGTAAAGCAAAAAAGGACCTCAATGTGTTACCCTTTCTATTTACTAAGATATCTTAAGCGGTGTATTCAATTAAGATTTTATAAGATTTTTTTGTATTTTAAGAATCTGAGTATTCAATCAAGATTTTAAAAATTCATGGTATTTAATTCAGATTTTAGATTATTTATCTAAATTAGAAGCAGGGGCGTAGCTACATGGTGACTAGAGGGGTCAAATGATCATTCTCACCATCTTTTCATATGTGTTGTGCTTCATATTTTTACTTATATATAAGAGTAATGTAAGCTATTTGGCTTATTTTTCTCATTGTCAAGTAAAATTTTCTTCTTACATAATTAGCTTGTCTAAATTGACCTATCTTCGTATACTTTCTGGCTACGCCACTGATCGGAAGGTATTCAAAACTTCACAGACTTTCAAAGATTTTAGTTAATGCTCGATTTTGTAGGATTCTAATAGGCTTGGTATAAATACCAAACTCTTTTAGAAATCTGGCCATCAAAGATGAGATTTTGGACAATTTTTTTTCTTTTTCAAAAGCGCAACACAACAGAAGGTCGAGAAGATGAACTGACCTCAACGAGACTTTTGATTTGCTCAAAAAAATTTAAGCACCACCGAACCAGATACCATTGAATGACGATCAATCAGCCATGACGATATCGCAGCAATCGTGTCTAGTTAGCAGCCGAAAGATCAGAAGAGATCCGAGTGGTGTTGTTTAGAACACGAAGTCCGTCGTCATCCTCTGCCAATTCTATGATGTCGGCCACGGCTGCTTTGAAGACAACTATGTTCAGGAGATCATCGAGAAAGCTCCTCTGAGTTACCTTCGTATTTTGAAAGAATTGAAATTTGTTTGATTTTGATGATGGTTTTGAATTGGGTTTTCAAGTTTTCGATTAGTGTCATTTATTAAGAATTGTCATAGTTGTTAGTTGCCCAGCCTTTGAGCCACGTCTAGAATGATTTTTCATATCTATCTCTGAATTTATAGTTGTTGTTTATTCATAATCATACATATGTAGCTTTGTATATTCGACATTGGTATTTAGGAAAGAAATAAGCTTTTTGTGTGTGTGAATTTCAGGTTTGTATAAATATTAGCATCTTCTGTTCCCACCTTACGAACGAATAATGGTAGTGTATGATGAGAATATAAAGACTATTTGGCTTACCTACTACTACCATGTATAGAGATAGACATGGAGGTGTCAAGAATAATGCAAGAACAGTTTTGTATATATTGGATTTTTGGGAATTCAAAGGCAATGCCAGTCAAAAGTGAATTTGTCAATTGAAAAGAATGTTGATTAATTGAAGAGCTAAACATGTTGGTGGATAGTGACCATAACCTGCGACTTCGAGCCCTTCTTCTCTGATCTCATTCAACAGCGTATGATGATGGGGCAAATAAAGAGAAAAAAAGGTTGGCAAAATTCGTAAGGGAGCTGCAACAAAAAGAGGACACAAATGATCGCTATGTTGCTGCACTGAAAGGACAGACATTGAATAGGAATCCATATGTGAGAGTTCAGCCAATTCCAAATGAGCTAAAGCTGATAAGGAACATAAGTTGTCATCTACTTACAACATGAATAGTTATATATTTAACTATAGCCGATAAAATTTAATAAAATTTCATCGTCCACAGTTTATTATTTTATTTATTTATTTAAATTTAGGCGACAAATTTTTATAAATTTCATATGTTATAGTTATTTATTTTATTTAATTATTTAAATTTGACCAATGAATTTTAATAAATTTCGTCGGCTATAGTTATTTATTTTATTTATTTTCTTTTTTTATCTTGTATTTTTGATTAATTGTTTTTCTTCTTTTTCATTTTTTCACCTGTGATGGTGTCTGGAGGAGGAGAAGGAAGAGGAGAAAGCTAGTAGATGGAGAGGGAGAAGGAGAGGGGGAGGAGAAGGAGAATGAGAGGAGGAGGAGGAGAAGAATAAGAAGAAGGAGAGGAGAGGAGAGGAGAGGAGAGTAGAGTAGAGTAGAGGAGAGGAGGATGAGGAGTTGCCATCGGAGGAGGTGGAAGAGGAGGAGGAGGATGAGAGATGAAGAGGATGAAGAAGAGAAGAAGAATGAAAGGTATAAAAAATTCAAAATTTTCAGTGGAAACTTTGAAAATTTTGAACTTTAGCCGACGAAATATCCTAATTTTGTCGACTATAGTTCAAAATTTTAGTTGAAGATTTTGAAACTTTTAGAGTACTTTAGCCAACAAAATTAGGGTATTTCGTCGACTAGAGTTTCTTATATTTTAAACTTATATTTTATTTATTTAACTTTAGCCGACGAATTTAAATAAATAAACTTTCACCGATGAATACCCTAATATTTCGTTGGCTATGCTATAATAAATAAAATAAAAATTTTATACGACTAGTTGCGTCTCATTGATTTGAAATTATTTTCAGTTGAAGGTCAGACCAAAATACATAATTTAGATGGTCAAATGATTGTTTCCGTGCGTTTAGGGTTTGACTTATGGAATTGACCGTCCGGATGGAGCCCGTAACGTTGTCGAATCTAGATGTTTTTTTTTTTCATACTCATATTTCAACATAATAATGATATCTGACTGTTGGATTTTTGTTTGTGAATTTTGATGATCGAAATCACAACATGCCTACTAATGTTGTATAACTTGTTTACTGTGTTAAATGTTTTATTTCCAAAACAAACTATACGTAGAAACTTCAAACGAAAAATAAGTCATGAAATAAGATATGACCGGAATGGTGAAATACGTCTACGGTTGAAAAATCACGTAATTCCGGTAAAGTCTCGGTGCCGATAGTTGCGATCAATGCAATTTTCCATTCTTTCTCCCTAGAGGTAGCCCTATCTCCGTGGTTATTTTTTATAAAAACTTTTATACCACTAGTTGCGTCTCATTGATTTGAAACTATTTTCGGTTGAAGGTCCGGGCAAAATACGTAATTTAGACCGTCAAATGACCGTTTTCGTGCGTTAAGGGGTTTGACTTACGGGATTGACCGTAAGGATCGAGCCCTTAACGTTGTCGGATCAAGTTGAATATTTTTCTATAGACATATGTGGACATAATGATCATATCAGACGGTCAGATTTTTGTTTCTCAAGTTTGATTATCGGAATCACAACATGCGTACTAATGTTGTATAACTTGTTTTACTATATTTTAAGTAAATATTCTGTTTCAAAAACAAACTCTATGTAGAAACTTCAAATGTAAAATGTCATGAAATAAGATATGACCGGAATGATGAAATACATCTATGGTTGAAAAATCACGTAATTTCGGTAAAGTCTCGGTGTCGATAGTTGCAGTCAATACAATTTAGGCGTCTGACTTACGAGATTGACTGTCGAATTAAGGCCTTAAATTTATCGGATCAAGTTGAATTTTTTATCATAGACATATTTCGACATAATGATCATATCAAATGGTCAAATTTTTGGTTGTGTAGTTTGATCATCAGAATCACAACATGCCTACTATTTACTATTATTTATCCCTATAGAGAGCCATATCATCGAGGGGTAAATGTTTCAAAATGTTTAGATAGGCAGTTGCATCTCATCATGGTGAGAGTTTGTTGTGTTGAAAGTTTCGATCAAAATACCTCATATATATATATATATATACAGATATAGGCGTTTGTGTGTTAAGTGGTTAGAAAAACTGCATTTTGAAACCGTAAACGAACTCAGATGGTCAAAAATGCCATATGTCATGGCAAATCGATGAGTTTGACTTGTAGGGTCGTTCATCTTCCAGATTGATATCACAATAGTCAATCGGACACTGAAATATCCGCAGTGTAATTTTGTAAGTAAAATGTACTTTAGCAGACGAAATACCTTAATTTCGTCGGGTAAAGTTCACTGACAATAACAGACGAAAAAATGAATTTAGCCGACAAATTTTTTAATTAGCCGACAAAATATTTTTTTCGTCGGCTAAAGTCCATTTTAGCCGACTAAAAATTAATTCGTCGGTCTGTTTTTTCGTCGGCTAAAGCCCTTCTTCTTGTATTGGAAGTCAAAAATTAGATACGATCAAACTTCCTTACGAACCGAGCCCCTATTTGGATACCAAAAAGGGAGGAGATGGGTATGAAAATCAAGCTTATAGAATCAATTTTTTTATCCTTAAAAAAATCCTCACATAATTATTATATCTCCAAATTACCCAATACCCTAGAAACAAACATTATAGTTTTTTTTTGTATGAGTATTTTAGTATTCAAATTAATTTTAATTTTAACTCTATATGGTAAGTAAACGGTAAAACTAAATAAAATATTCTTATACTAATAATTGTTGATACTAGTAATCTGGAATCGAATGATTCACCTCCCGTTATGAAATGAAAGGGTTATTCTTTCGTTTTTTTGACAGTAAAGGGTTATTCATGAATTCATTTCAATTCTTCAAACATGTCCTCGGGTGTAACATGCAATTCCTGAACCAATCTACCGACAAATATTGGTAGGTAAAAGTAAAACCGTAAAAGTCTCCCAAGGAAAATATACATACGAGGAACGATGAAAATTCGTCATTATACGAAACCCACACCGACTTTTGCTTTCAGTTTCCAAAATTTCGTAATCCGCAACAATGATGCGGCTCTACAATGGCTTCGTCGACATTCTAAAGATTCAGAAGTTCCCGAGAATCGTGTCATATACTGGCTTCTACTGCTTCACCGCCGTCTTGAGCTACGCTTACACAAGCAACACGTAAGTCATTCTAAATCTGCCTTACAACATATCAAAGTGGCAATACTCAACAATCTCCATCTGGGTCTTGCAGAACTAGAGCTGGGTTCTCCAGAGGTGACCAATTCTATGCGTCTTACCCGGCTGGAACTGAGCTCTTGACTGACCAAGCTAAGGTTTGTAGAGTTACTGTGATTTGTTTGGCTTTCGGGTTTGAATGTGTTTGATTTGATATGTGATTGTTTGGTTTTGTTTCCAGTTGTATAAGGCAGCACTTGGTAATTGTTTTGAAACTGAAGAATGGGGTCCTATTGAGTACTGCATCATGGCTAAACACTTTGAGCGCCAAGGCAAAGGGCCTTATGCTTACCATGCTGTAAGTTGTTTAGTTTGTGCTTGAGTATCGTCCAGTTTTTCAGTTGTATGGTTTGAAATGTTCTGTTCTTGGATAATGATATTTGTTATCTTGAATTCATGGTCATATATAACTATCTGCCTCATGGAGTTTAGAATTAAACATTCTCCTAGGTCCATTAGAAAGGAGTTCGCTCATAAGTTGCTCTTTAACTTGTGCGTTTTTACTGACATGTTTGCAGCAATACATGGCACATCTTCAGTCTCATGGACTACTTGATGGAAGTGGCTAGAAGATGAGGAGATCTTGTAACAGTGTCTCTATGAACCTTCTCTATGAATAACAGATGTACAAACTTCCTAATATTTTGTATACACTTGATTGTGCTTAGTTTACCTCATGTTGAATGAGTGTATTTGTAAACCATGGGTTTCCCTTCGTTTCAGATTAAGGGAGACTTTTATACAACTTCAATTGTTGTTCTTCTATTTTATGACTGCATACACTTTAACTCAACTGTAGTTTGTGAAAACGAGGTTGTCATCTACATTTCAGACTTGAGAGATGAGCAATTAAATTTAGGGTAGTAACGTGACTAACGTCAAAGAGGCATCATCTCATAACAGTGTCGGCAATATACTTTCAAGAGACTAAAAAACATCTGCTTCATATTTTTACACGCGTATATGCACCAATGTGTTACTCGCCAAGTTCTCCAACATAACTAAAATCCGTCATCTCCTCTTGGGAGTACTGGCAGTTTGAACCTAGTTTGAACAAGAAAGGCCAACGACCAATCTGGGGGGTTCTTAAATGTCATTACAGAAGCAGTATCACTCTGACGATGGTCATGAGCAGGGAGCTTTCTTCTTTAATTGCCTTTTGCTACTTTTGTGATATCTCTGAAGAGCTTGTTCTGCTGAAAATGGCGATATGCTGCTGCAACAATCATTGCCTCCTGCTCTGGAATTGATGCAATCTTGACCGTTGAGATGGCCAATGTGAGTAGTAGTTGGCCTCTATATTGTGTATTGCTTCCTCTTTACTTTGTGCAGTGTGAATACAGTTGAGTGAAAGTTTCTTTGTAGCTACTTTAGCAAGGAGTGCTTTGGTTGGGAGGAAGAAAGAAGAAAGGAAGCACGTTTCATAGGTCTTGATCCGTCTTAGAGATAGCTGAAGCTGCAATTTTTCAGGTAGGGTGGTTACAAATTAGTTTGTCTTTAGACTTGAATTTATGCTTACAGACAATAGATTGAAGTCTTCTAGACTTGAGGTACGTCTCTGCATATTGGAAATAGCTTAGGATCTGAAGCTTTTGGGTTAGAAAAGAGAGAATAGAAAGATTAGTTTCTGTTCACTTAATTGTCTGAGCTGTTTTGGGGTTCAATTTTGGTCAGGATTTAGGACTCCGTTTGACTTGAAACTCTGTACTCTTGTTCTTCCATATGATTACTCTTGATCTTGAAAATTTAGTGTCGTTTGATAAGGTAGATAAGTTATGGTGATTTTCTGAAGTTGTGTTTGACTGTTTGTGTTATGCAGTGTTGCTGTTTTGAATTCGAATTTGATTAGGATTTAGGATTCGGTTTGGCTTGAAATTGCCGCCATTTCAGAGAAGCACTATCTTCTAGTTGGAAGAAACAATGCCGAGAATTATTAACAAAAACAAAGCAACGGTGAGAAAAGCATCCACATCCCTTCCATTTTATGTTGGTGGTGTTGAGGATGAGGAGAACGGGCCTACCTTCTTCAAGATCATAAAGCCTGGATTCGACACTAAGCATCTAGTAAGTAATTTCAACCCCTACCATCTCTTCAATTTCATGAACTTTGCTCTGAATTTTATTGCTGTTTTGATACCACCAGATCATTTATGTACGAATATGTCTGTGTCTGTGTGTCAAGGTCTCTCTGTTTTGGGGTTGTGCAAGAAAATACCTGATTAGGATCTAGGACAAAATATCAGGGATCCCAACAAATTAACTGGAGCTGAGGCCAAGTACAAGATTTTGCTACTGTTTTATGGGTGAAAAATACATTGCTTAAGAGGATTTTTCTCTTGTTTAGTATATAAGTTTTTGTTGCTTCCTATTCTTGATCTTGTAAGCATACTTAGTTTCTAGCATGTCATGGAGATACTTGGCATTTAATTTTTCAGTAAGATGTGCAGCATACCGTCTATTTGAATATAAAGAAATATGGGGCAAAATGATAGAAATCGAAACAAAATCAGGCTGTATTTTTTTGGGGGGTTTACTTATTGATGATGGAAGGGACTTCTTTGGTGATGATGAACCACATGGTTATGAGATACTTTATGTAATATTTGGCTGTTAACTCATGATATTTGTATGCATCCTCTCTATTCATTTCTGCTAGCTTCCTGCTTGGCTTGTCATTTCATGTTAATATACACTATGATAGCACCTCTGGAAGAGGAATAATTTTCTTTTAGGTGTATGGTAGAAGTTCAACACTGTGAGTGAATTCAAGAGAAGACTTTCTATTCCAGATGCCAACAGAATATAAACTCAGTGTTCTCACATGAGTTGGGCATACGAAGATTCAAACGTCTCATGCAATGTTCCTCTGATAAAGATAGGATCGGAAGGTATGGTTGGATGGATGAACATGTAGAACCATAGAAACAAGGCTTTGCTGCATATATCTTGTCCCAAGCAGTAGTTTGTAACTGGTTTCCCTCACACGCAAGATTTTTCCTCGGCACAATGTCCATCACCAATTTAATTATAATAGTTACCAAATAAGTTGGATCTGCAGTAACATAGATATCCTGAATTGATCATAAATCTAAGTCTATAAAGCAACTAAAACAGTACAAAAGTACGTACTTTGCGTCCCTTGTCTCTCTAGCTTTCGCTCTGGAGAGTTAGGGTTTAGTCTTATCGGTGTAAGGCAGAAGTGTCTCGGTGACGGCGGTCTCGTTGACGCATGTACTGGTTCTTCACCCTTCTCATATCCGGGTGGACTCTATTCTCGCATCTGTTGTTAACCATGGAGGAGGTGATGGGGAACTTTGTTCGTAAACTGGCTCTGACGGAAGAAGATACGGTAGAGGTCATAATCCCTCCCAAAAAAGGAGCAGGGAGGCCACCGCGTCTCTTCATTGTTGGAGAATTGCTCACAGATAGGGTTTATCGAATGGAATCGTTGATTAGTACGATGAGAAGCCTATGGATCCCAGATGCAGAGCCTTCTGATCTTTCTCGACTGGTGGCGATTCCTCCGGAGAGAGGTAGAAGAATCCTTTTTAGTTTTGCAAAACAGTCTGACTTTAACTGGGTGGTCTCTCGAGCGACGTGGTCATTTGACAGGGCTCTGTTTGCAGTGGCTGTAACAGATGGGCCCGGATCCGAGGAGATGACGGAAGATACGGGGGAGAGCATTGGTAACGCAATTGGTCGTTATGTCAGAACTTGGAAGAATAAGAGTGGTAGCTGCATAGGGCCATATCTAAAAATCCGGGTTGGAATTGATGTTCATCGACCTCTGAGGAAGGGCATCTCCATTCCAGGCCGGAAGGATCAAGCTGTGAAGGAGCGACAACAAGGGAAGATCGGCCGCAGGGTGATGTTTCGGGTACCAGATTTGGGCTATACTCGGGAAACAAGAAAGGTTGGGTCATGGCTGCCCCGGAGCTCCCAACCTCTGGTATTGTGCGATCTCGGTCAGAATGGGAACAGGAGGATAGGGATAGGGGTGCCGTCGATGATAGGGACAGAATGGAGGTTGAGACGGCGGAGAACTTTGGTGAGGTGGCGGTTAAGCGACGGAGGAGAGGAAGTCTTAGTCCGGAGAGGAGGACTGCGGACGGTGCGCTGACGGATATTCCGATAATGGAATGTGCCGATTTAGGGATGTTTGCCAAATCAAATCCCGATTTTGTTGGAGTGGTCTAAGGAAGGGAAGAATGTAGAGCGGGAAGTTGCTAGAAATTCTGTTTCTGAGAGTCGAGGTCACGAAAATAATTTGAATAGTAATGATGCTGCTGATTTTTTGGCGTTGGGCCTAAAGCAGGGAGGTGGGCTGTCAGGAGCCCAATCACAGAGTAAGACCCTACTAGGGAAGCAAAAGCGGGCCGTTCTGACTCCGTCTCCAAGCAGGCTCGAGCTGAAAGAGTCCAAGATGCAGAAGAAAGGTGACAAGAAGGGTTTTGTGGTTTCGAAGAAGACCGGTTCACATGCAACTAGTCCAATAAAGATGAGTCCTAGACGTACTCGGAAGCGTCCGACCGTGATCTGTCCGGGTCAGGCCCATCACGAGAAATGACGATATTATGTTGGAATTGCCAAGGGATTGGAAACTTTCGGACAATTCAAGGGCTTAAAGGGTTTTGGTGTCCCTAAATATTCCCAAAATTGTTTTTCTTTGTGAAACTAAACGTACAGTAGAGGAAATGAGGAGCATTCGAAGTCAAGTGGGTATGCGGCATGTCTTTTCCGTTCCTTGCTCCTTCAAGAGTAGGAAGAATGGGAAGGGGATTAGTAGGAGTGGTGGACTTAGTATTTTGTGGGCTGCGGGGATTGACATCTCCCTTCGGAGCTATTCAAATAATCACATCGATGTGATGGTTGGCAAGGCAAATGACAAGCATAAGTGAACGTTTACAGGTGTATACGGTTTTCCTAGAGGAGAGGATAAATACTGAACGTGGCAGTTGCTTAAAACCTTGGGTGCCCAGAGTAATTTGCCATGGGTCCTGGGAGGTGATTTTAATGAAATACTGTCCAACCCGGAAAAGCAGGGTGGGCCTTTGTGATGCGAAGCCCAAATGGATGGGTTCAGAGAGATAGTCAATATTTTCTCTTTGAAGCATGTGAATTAGGTTGGGCCGGCGTTTACATGGGTCGGAAACAGGGGAGGAGTAGAGATGAAGGAGAGGTTAGACAGATTCCTCACATCAACGGGCTGGATCAACTGTTTTGTTTATTCTAAGGCAACGAATTTGAACCCGAGTAAATCTTACCATCTCCCAATTCGACTGGAGGTGATTGAGAAGGCTTAAGGGCGGAGGAGACGGCGAAAGAGGAAGAAAAAGAAGTTCCGTTTTGAGGAAGTGTGGATCCGGGAGGTAGGGTGTGTCCAAGCTGTCGAACTGGGTTGGGGAGGGGGCGAGGATCTGGCCCCGTGTTTGCGTATTCAGCTGCGGATTGAGAAAACTAGGGATGCCCTTCAGGCGTGGAGTGAGAAGCAGTTTGGGTCGATAAGCAAACAAATCGAAGATGTCCGAAAGCAATTGGGTACCTATTTCGACTCTTCGGGCTTGTTTATGCCTCTCGACGAGGAGCGCAGCAGACTTGAAGCCCGTTTCGGGGATCTACTTCATCAGGAACAGGTCTTTTAGAAGCAGCGGACAAAGGTGTTCTGGCTCGGCGACGGTGACATGAATACTCTCTTCTTCCATCAGCGAGCTACAAATCGGAAAAAGAAGAATCACATAAAAGGTTTGTATGATAATAATCAGGTGTGGCGTACGGAGGAGGAGGACATAGAACATGTGGTGATGTCTTATTTTAGTAAGTTGTTCACATCCTTAAATCCGCATGATTTTGATTATGTGCTGGATGTTATTCCAAGTATGATTACAAAAGAGATGAAATATGATTTGACACGCCCAATCTCCAAAGAGGAGGTCTGGTTATCTGTGAAGCAAATGCACCCATCCAAATCTCCAGGCCCAGATGGCTTCTTTCCCCATTTCTATCAGAATTTCTGGAGCATAGTGGGTGACGACGTGTGGGAAGCAATGTGTTGTTTTATCGGTTCAGATGAGCTCACAAGACGGATTAATCATACAAATGTGACACTTATTCCTAAGGTAAAGAGTATTCAACATATGCAACAGTTGCGTCCTAGAAGTCTATGCAATGTTATTTACAAGATAGACTCCAAAGTTCTAGCAAATCGACTGAAGCTGTTGTTGAAGGACTTGATTTTCCCTTTCCAAAGTGCTTTCATGCCTGGTAGGTTGATCTCTGATAATTCTTTGGTTGCCTTTGAAATTGCTCATTTTCTAAAGCGCAGAAGAAGGGGTAAGAAGGATTTTGGTGCTCTCAAGATAGATATGAGCAAAGCCTGCAACCGGGTTGAATGGACTTTCTTGGAGGTAGTAATGAGACAGTATGGTTTCTCAGAAATGTGGATCAGGTGGATGATGTGTTGTATAGGTACGGTTTCATATTCGTTTATAGTAAATGGTGAGGAGACTAGCATACTTATTCGTTGCAAGGGTTTGCGCCAAGGGGATTCCATCTCTCCTTATCTATTTTTGTTATGTGCGGAGGTGCTTTCTAGGATGATCCTGAGAGCAGAACAACGTCGAAAGTTAGAGGGGATCAGAATATGCACCAGAGCTCCATGCATAATCATTTATTCTTCGCCGACGACTCTTTTGTTTTCTTCAGAGCAGATATGAGGAATGCTAAGCGGTTAAAACACATTCTGGAGATCTATGAGACATGCTCCGATCAGGCAGTAAATTTCCAGAAAAGCAGTGTCAGTATTAGCAAGAATGTGAAGCGCCATCGGCAAGAGAAGATTACGGAAGCTCTAAGGGTCCAAGTGATGGAAAATCACGACAAGTATCTCGGTCTCCCTATCGAGGTTAGCCACTCCAAAGCTGAAGCTTTTTCTTTTCTGATGAGAGACTTAAGAAACGGTTGAGTGGTTGGCGAGAAAGAACTCTGAGTTCTACGGGAAAGAGGTTTTGATTAAGGCTGTCGCCCAGTCAATTCCTACGTATGTTATGAGTTGTTTTGAGATCCTTGTTCATCTGTGTAATGCGATGTATAGTTTGATGGCGAAGTTCTGGTGAGGTTCTACAGAGATAGATAAGAAGGTTCATTGGTTAAGATGGGAGAAATTATGCTCTTCCAAGCAGGAAGGAGGCTTGGGGTTCAGAAATATGCATGATTTCAACCTTGCTCTGTTAGCAAAATAAGGATGGCGCATAATAACGAACCCTCACTCTCTAATAGCCCAAATGTTCAAGGCTCGATACTTCCCTCATTCTGACTTTATGCAGGCTTCGATTAAGGGTGATGTCTCGTTCACGTGGTTTAGCAGACTCAAAGGCAGAGAGGTCCTCTTGAAAGGCTTACGAAGACAAGTGGGGGATGGTGCTTCAATTAAGGTTTGGGGTGAGCCTCGGATTTATATACCACATAGTTTCAAACTGTATTCTAGACCTGACCTAGGTCTTGAAGAATTGAGGGTAGAAGCTTTGATTGATGATGAGAGGAAATAGTGGGACTTGGAAGTTTTACGACACATATTTGCCCCGACAGAGGTTGATATTATTGCTGGCATCTCGTTGAGCAATAGGGAGGCACATGATAAATGGCGGTGGCACTTTGATAAGAGAGGGCATTACAATGTCCGAAGTGGTTATTTCTCTCTTAGGGAGGCCAGAGTGTTCGACCAAAGAGCTTCTTCATCAACAGGTTTATCTCACAGTGGAGAACAGAAAAAATGGAGTAAGGTTTGGTCTGCAAAAATCCCTCCAAAAGCTCATAAGTGAGATGACCAACGTACCACATCCACTTAAGCTCTTCAATCAAGGGTCTTAAATACACATCGACACACTTTCCTAGATAACCCAGCCCTGGAATTAACAGTCAGCATATTGTAATTGTAACATCCCGTCTCGGAATTTACTTTTTATCAGGATTAGGCGGGTTACAGTGGATTGTAACCGAGCTGTTAATTTTCCCTGAATTAATATTTGAGTTTAATATCGATATATTCTCTGTTCTGGGGGAAATTAGAATTAATGTCCCGAGGGGTAGATTAGATTAATACGAGTTCTCCAGTATGTCCGGAAGATTTTCCGGAGCTACGAGTTGTTAGTTATGAATTTATCCAATTTACGGAAGTAACAAATGTTAAATTACTTTACCGTAGAAAAAGATGACTTTGCGTTAAGTCAAAAATTTGAGGAAGTTTTCTTCAGGAAAGATGTAGAGACCGTTAATACGAACTCGTGGATATGTCCTATGAATTAATCGGAGTTCGTATGCGAATGTTATGCGAAATAATGTGCTGTTACCGTGCGGTAAAAGTAAATAAGAAAATATCTTTTTACTGTTTACAGTAACTATTTATTGGCAAATCTGGACCGTTGGATTCGTGAGATCAAATCTGGGCCGTTGATTTTCGTTTATATATAGGGTTGACCTGATCATTCTGTCTCCTCCCACGATCTCTCTCGCTCTCCCTCTCTCTCTCTCCTCGGCGGAGACCGTCCAGGCCAGCAACGTCAGCGCGCGTGCTGCCTCACCGCCGCTTCTACCACGTTCGCCGAGCTCCAGCGATCACTTCCTGACCGCCAATCAAGCCAGCGCCGCCATGGTGATGTCCAACAGAAGAGAGAGAGAGGTGGAGAACTGCCTCTCTGCCTCGAGGCAGAACTAGGCGAAAGGGGGGCAAGGGGCATCCTGTCAGCACTAGGAGTTGCCCAAAAGCGTGGAGGAGGAGCTCCGCGGAGCTCCACCGGAGGAGAATCGTCAAAAATTTCAGACGCACAGGTTTATGGTAAGAAAAACTCGACTTTCTCTCCTATAGAAATTGGATTTGCAGTTGATGGAAGCTGGTTTGGCTGGAAAACCCTGGTTTTCCGGTGAACCAGCTGATCGGAGAAACAGAGGGTTACCGTGGTAGAACTTCCTTTACTGTTTTACAGTGATGAGAAAGGTCAGAACTGCCCCTAACAGTTTGGGGAAATTACAGGGGTACCTCATAGCTGAAATTCTCGAAATACCCCTGGTAGTTTGAGATAATTATCGAACTGCCAGTAGAGTTGAAATTCCAAAAATACCCCTGTCAGATTTGTATATTTACAGGGCTGCCATTAGGACTGAAATCCTAAAAATGCCCCTGACAGTTTTGTATAATCACAAGACTGCCACTGGGGTAAAAAGACAATACTGCCCTCATTAGTTTTAGATAATTAAAATGCCCTTGGTAGTTCAGATTATTTACCAAACTGCCATTTAGGTCAAAAAGACAATACTGCCCCTGGCAGCTTAATATATCTACCAAACTGCTATTGAGGTGAAATTGACTTTATTGCCCTTGAGAGTTTAAGATAATTACAAAGGTAGACATTACAGTTATGCCCCTGGAGAATTTTTTATTTACGTGGATGCCACTATGTTTTATATTTATATTTATGTGTGATTGTTGTTTATAATCGTGCGATTGCCTTTATTATCTGTGTTGCTGTGTATGGATGTTATTGATACGAATGGTGGAATATTCGGGTTAATCCCGAGGATTAATTGGTCTGTGGATACCTCATTTGAGAAGTTAACTCAGGATATGCGTTAGGTGTATGCTATCCTCATTTATAAATCGACCGATAAATAGAATAGCGGGATTCGCCCGGTTAGGGTGTTAATTAAAACAAGCGCTACGTGTGGCTTGATCCCTGAGGACAGGGTACGTAGGCAGCCTGACCTGGATTCGGGTGCAGTCGCAAATATTATTAGAACCCTAGGTCCTCCAAAGGAATAGTTTGAGATCCAAATACGGGAATCGGGATAACCTCCGACGATGAGGTCTATTCTGGTACCGTTTGGACGGTTTGAATTTGATTTGGAAAGAGGGTTATCCCTTCTCAAGAGGGATTTCGAGTAAATTTCTCTTGGGTTGGGTCCCGCACGTCCTAATTCAGGTTTATGAGGTTAAACTTGGGTCGAGGCGTGACAGTAATCCTTCTTCATGCACATCCATGGAGAAATGTTGTACAATACCAAAATAACTGGTCATATACTATATTGAAGACTCATGTTGCCAAAAGGGTTGAACTAAGGATATTTCCTATCTATGTGCTTCCAAGCTTCTCCATCAGTAGGGTGTAGAAGGGTAACGTTGTCAGGAAAATCCCTCTCAGCGTGCTATCTCATAGCTTTGGTCGTGTGTGAAGACACGTACAACCGTTCCAACCTATCCCTGCTGGAGTCAACTTATACCTATCCGTGTGACATACCGGACATGCATCAAGGTCTTCAAGATCATTTCCTTCAACATCTTTACTCTAGAAAAGAACACAATCATATCTACATGCATGAATTTTGATGTAGGAAAGGCCAAGATATTTCAAGATATGCCGGACCTTACGATGAGTGGTAGGAATGCGATGATCAGGGGGCAAAATCGAAGCAGTCAAGTCCAGATAATCATCAACAGCCTTAACAGTCAATTTGTTCTTCACTTTCACCTTCATTACTCCCATGACACTTTCAAGAACAGTCTTCTTACACTCGTTGATGCACATAGAAAATAATGTGTGCTATAGTGTGGTGGGTACTGTGCTGAACTTGGAGGGGAAGACGATAGACGGTCTTAAGGCACGTATTGATCTTAAAAAATAGATATACGAAGACATATGTGGTTGAAACAAGGGAAGAAAAAAATGTCTCAAGTTCCTTACACTGTGAAGCTTGACCAGAATAACGTAATTTTCAAGTGGATGAGTTGTGTATCTTTCAGGCTATGCATGAAATATAGCCTGGTGTGTGAACTTTCGGGACAATAAGATGTACATGTTGATGAGTCATTACTGTCATATCCAGCTACAACGTCTCTTCCCTGTTTTCATTCGATCGTTCCTTTCCCGTCAGGTGGTGGAGCCGTTAGTAGCGTTGTCAAGATTCTTCAAGAAGTTATGCACACAGGAAGTGAAAAAACCTGACCTCCGGGAAATGCAAGATGACATCATTTATATCATTTGTAAATTTGAGATGATATTTCCTCCAATTTTTTTTGACAGATGCCGCCGCCTCTTCTCTTTCTTCCACGGATGATACCGGCCTTACTTGCAGTCGATAACTCAGGGGCGCTTATTTATCCACTGCCCTCACAGGTAACTCCATCAGCTGCGTACCGAATCATGCCTTTTGATATGGATCATATTTTTGCGAGAGTATCATCATCGGCAACAGAGATGGAATCCTTCACGTCCGTCGCAACGTGGTCAAGTAATGAAAGATAAATAATTTGTTTTCTTATAATAACAAAATAAAGGTCATCTGATTTTAATAATGAAATTTTGATAGGCACTGTCGAAGCCAAGACAACAAGGAAGAAGAGAGACCCTGTCATAGGGAATGCTCTCGAGAAGACCATGAGTATCTCAGGGAGGATTGTCATCGATACTGACAGGGATGACCACGTAGTATTGGGCGGGAAGACGAGGACGTACTCCGGCTACGTGAGAGCTCTTATTAGGGATAGAGTCTCTATGTTGTGGTCAGACTAGGGCGAGGTCCCGTAAGAGATTAAGGACATGATCCACAACGCGATGTCGGTGAGTTTACAAAATTTCTCAATAATATTATGTATTATAGTGTTGATTTATGGAAAAACTAAACTAATAAACGGTTAAATGCAAGTGTGGTTTGACATTCTCCAACACCTAAGGAACACCTGGGCGGACGTTGTGCATAGGGGAATATACGTTGGGAAGTTAATGAAAAAACAAGATTGTATGTGATATTAATAATATTTATAATATTTTTGTGGTATATGTAGGTACAAGGAGTGAAAGAACGAGTTACGGACCCACTGGACTACATACGGGAAAGCACGTTTTGGTACCCCTGTTGAGTTTCAGTACAAGGAGTACGAGTCGCGTCGGGTTCTGATATCAGAATTCAACAACCCTCATAAACAGGTAATTAAAAAAATTGGTTAAATTATTATTAAGTACGTCTGTTTTAAATATATTACTAATATTTTATTTTTTTTTCTTTGAAGGTCGTTTCCCGGGCGAACGCTCAAAACCGGCAACACAACACAAGGAACCATCATGTTGGTTCTAGACCGTTCGCATCATTGATGGACGAGGCGGTCAGAGAACATCCAGAAGTCAACTGGTACATCTATACGTATGAGAAGACATATTCTAACACCTAGGAGGATATTGTAAGTCATCTTATATCTTCAAATGTTTTTACTTATATATATGTAAAAATGTTAATTTATTATTTTTTTGGTATACAATTAGGCGAATATGAGGCAGGCTAGTGACGAGGTGATGACTGCTATAGTGAGGGAGACATGGTCGGACACGTAGGAGGAAAAGATGTCTGAAGCCATGTCCCGGATCGACACGTCAGATCTTAGGGTTGGGACGAGGATCATGGGCACAGCCTTCCCACTGTGAGGAAACTATTTCTACTGTCGGGGTCTTGAAAAGAAGGGCGAGGGGGTCCTGAAGACCACTCTAGGATTTCAAAGAAATGCAACCTCGACCAGAAGCAGGACGACTCAGCTAGAGGCGGAAGTTCAGAAGCTACGGGAACAGCAAGCCGCCCAGACAGCCTATATTGTCACCTTACAGGAGTATAATGTCGCGGTATATGCTACAGAGCAGGCACAGCAGCAGAAAATGTTCCAGTACTTACAAGAGTTTTCAGCTGCCCAGCTTTAAGGACTTCCCGCTCCGCCCATGCCTACGTCTATACCCCTACCTCATTCACCACAACCTCCTCAACAGCAGCAACCTCCTCCTGACTCGGATATAAATTTAGACGATATAGATTTTGTGTAGTTAAATAATTATATAGTTTTATGTGTGTATGAACAATTTATAAATATTTTAATAAAAAATGTGTTGTCACCATTGATAATGTTGTTGGTTATATGGAATTGTTTTGGTGTAATTTGCAAGTTGGAATGATAATTTAAAAATTTCGGGGTTTTTTTGCTGAAATGGACTTATAGCCAACGAAATTTGTCATAATTCATCAGCTATAGTATTTTTATTTATTTATTTTAAAGGTTTAACTGACGAATTATGGAAGCTATAATTCGTCGGCTATTTTTTTTAAGGTTTAATCGATGAATTATAGAAAATTTGTCGGCTAAATACTACTATAGCCGACGAATTTAAAGTTAAATTCGTCGGCTATGGTTTTTTAATTTTTTTATTAAATACTTTAGCCTACGAATATATTAAATGTTTCGTCGGCTAACTTGTAAGACTACGGTCGATGAAACATCATTTCGTTAGCTATATGATAACACTTAAGCCGACGAAATAAATAAAAGTTTCGTCGGCTAAAGTGTCAAACTATAGCAGACGACTACTTCTAGTTTTGTCTGCTAAAGTCATAGCTGACGAATCTTTGCCAACGACATCTGCGAAGATCTTAGCCAACGAATTTGGTTAACAGGCCGACGAAAATCTTTTGTCGGCAAAACTGCTGATTTTGGTAGTGTAATCAAATGGGTCTAGAAAGCATAAAACTTAGAGCAAATTAAGCTTACACTTTTAACCACTTTTCGTCGGCCAAACTGCTGATTCTAGTAGTGTAATCAACTGGGTCTAGAAAGCATAAAACTTAGAGCAAATTAAGCTTACACTTTTAACCACATACTACATAAACAATGAATTGCATTGATATTTAAGCTGATATACGGTTAAATACTTAGCAAAGACCTGTTAGAGAAACTTTCTGTATGGCTAAAATCGAGTCAGATCATAGCACTAATGTATGCCATGTTGTATAAATCATATCATTTTTCTGATTTGGTGTAATCATCATTAATTCAGTATTTGTAACAGCAGAATATGTGTTGCTAAATAAGTGCAAACTTGTAATGAGAAGGGTAATGGAAATCACTTTTCACATGGTATTAGCCTAATCATCAATTATTCCCTGTGATTCCTTCAACCTTTTGTCGTTCTTCATTCCACAACAATCATGTACTGTCTCTTCCTCCGTCTCCTTTCTTCTTCTTCAATCTCATTTTCATCACCAATCCCTTGCCATCATGAAAAGTCTGCCATACTCTTAACATAAAAAACCTCTTCTCCCTCGAAAATGGTTGTCAACAACTTTGCTGCATTTCACTCATGTTTTTCGCACCAGCAACCTAACGCATCTCCAAACCTGAAGCAGCAGCGACATAATGCCACTACTCAATGCCCACAGTATTACCTTTCAAGTAATATCCCTATCGTACCATGTGTTGGTGTCTATTCTGCTGCTGACTTGGATACAGGTGCAACTCACCATATGACGGCTCTACCCGTCCATAATCCACGGACATATGTTGGGTCTCATAATGTTTATATAAGGAATGGGGAATCCATTTCTGTTTTTCATACTGGTCATTTTCCCATATCATTGGGTTCTTTATATTTTTCTCTCCGAAATATTTTCCGCATGTTGTTAATTCAAAAAAATCTTATATCAGTTGCTTGTTTTACTCAGAATAATCATATTTTCTTCCTTTTTACCCATGATTATTATCAAATATAATGACCAGGGGCGGCCCTGGGTGTGTGCAACTTCTGCAGCCTCACAAGGCCTCCATGGGGGGCCACATAGTATTATATATTGCAAAAGAAACATGTTACCATATGTAGTTGTAACAGAGTTGGTAAATTTTTTTGATAAAGTTGTAGCACATCCTAGGTTCGAATGTTCCAACCTCATTTTTTCCTCCTTTTTTTCCTTTATTTTGGACGACCTCCCTTTCCTTTTTTTGACGACCTCCCTTTCTTTTGTTTTTTTGACGACCTCACTTTCTTTCTTTTTTGGAAATATTATCTTCAATACACGGCTGTATATGTACACGACACATATGAACGGTTGAGATTAGAGAATATAATATTAGTACATGGATGGTCAAACATATGAATTGTTATGAATGACTAAGATTGGGTCGTATACATACACGACCGTGCATCCAAAAATTTCTCTTTTTTGGACGACCTCCCTTTCCTTTTGTTTTCTTCATTTCCTTTTTTTTGACGACCTCCCATTCCTTTATTTTTTTCTTTCAATCTTATTTTGTTTTCCTTTTTTTTCTCTTTTTTGGGCGACCTCCCTTTCCCTTTTTTTCTTTCTTTCTAATAACCAAATCTATCTCCCAATTATGACTGTAGCAATCCATTTGCATTAGGAGTATAATTTACACACTCACAAAAACAAGAGCCACATTTAAGAGTTCGTACCCTATCTCTTAAGACCGACCCTGATACTGACCAACGCCGAAATGGTCAAGAATTTCACATCACAATTTTCTAGTTTCAGACATCAAGAACACCAAGGCAATAGTTGTCAAAAGTTGAGAGGGACTGAAGATCATCATGGTCACCAAAGCAATATTTTGTCATAAGTTGAAGCTGTACATCTTAACACAACCCGTACACTCCTACAGCTTCACAAGGAGAGCCAAAAAATAAACCATCAACCACAGACCAAGTACAAAAACTATATGAGAAATATGACCCAACTGAGTACTGCAGATATTTCATAAGTTCGAAATTGATACATACAGAACAAGCAATATATACACGAAGTCATAACGTTTTATTATATGATACACTTCAACCACACACATAGTAAAAGCTCATTACCTTCTTATCAAGATTCTGGAGAAATCAAACATGTAACCTTATATGCTACTATTGAGTTCCCCCTTATTATACGTACATATTACACAGCTAGCGTTGTTGATTCGTCCATGAAGGATTTAGGATATCAGTATTTTATATCCGTACATTTATGCGCCCTCTTGCAATCTGCACTGCATTCGAGACTATATCCTTCGGGACAGTCACGTCTGTACTTACCATAAATCTGGTTAAGAACATCATCATCGTGCTTAGCATCGCTGTTGCTGCCACCCTCGCTTGTGGTCTGGAATTGAGACTGATCTCTTGCATCGGCACCAGCAAGAACCTCAAGGGTTTCATCCATATTAGGATCATTTGTGACTTGATCCAAGTGACGGTCGTGCAAAACAAACCGTTTAGCATCGGCTTGTAGAGATGCCACCGTGAACACCACGCCGACGACGCAGATGGTAAGTGTGGTCCTCATCATGGTAATTAATCTGCACGAATGACAAGTAAAGGTACGTAAGTACTTCAATATTTAATAAGAAAGCATTGCTATTGTTTTATCGATACAAGCCAATCATCAATAAAGATATCAAAGCTAACTCTCTACCTAAGCACTTACAGAAATTTTTAGTCTGAAGATGAATTTATAATTTGAAGAACGGAGCGGTCGCAATTTATAGGAAATTGGGATGCAGTGTTTTGATCAGAGCATACATATGTGGAAGTATAGTGGTATCACCTTCAGCAAACTGTGGCACCATGTCAGTCAAGATTATACAAGCCAACCGAAGAAGTAATTATGATTAAGGCACTACTTGATAACTAATAATGGATATTATTAATGTTGGACGAAACGCGGAACGATATGGTACAAGAACGTGGTACCAGAATGCAGTACGCTAGTCCTTAGGAAATGTGGTATGCTGAGATTAAAGAGTAAAATATCGGATATCGAAAATATATCAACCGTCTAAAATGTAGATATATTGACGGATATATTAAGAAAATATCGATCGAAAAAGAAATTATGATTACAGCGTGCTGATAATTAGGGTAAGTAATGAATTTCCTTCTTGACTTTAGTTACTTGATAACTAATAATGGATATCACAAATATTGACTGCTCCACTACTTGTCACTAACTCACTGTCCTAGGTTCATCTAAACATTGGTTTTGGAATCTCATAAACGCTTAAGATCGGGATCGATTACCCAAACAAAAGCTAGAGATAGATCCCAGATCCACGCATATTTGTAGGATAAGTGTAGTAGAATATAATGGTACGGTATGGATCAAGTAGAGAATTTATAACATACGGTACGAAGTTATCTACGGTACTATGATGTATACCACACATCTATTTATCATTAATTGAACAAAAAATAAGTAGTTAAATGAGTAAAATTTACAACATTCACAACAAAATTACTACATTTATTTTATACATTTACATATAATTGTACCAAGTTACTACAATGACATAAAATTATATATAAACTTGTAAATTGTCTTAAGTTGAGTAATTACCTCTAATAAAACAAATATTACCTAAATAATAACTACATTTACCAAAATGACAACAAATTTGTTGTTATATCAATAAATGTAGGTACCACAAACATGTAGGTACCCTAGAAAATTCCGTTAAATGGTATTCATTGCCTTCCACATTAATTAACTTAGGTTAATTTAGAGTTTTGGAAGAGGTCACACCCTAGCTTTTAGATCAGTTTGGAAGTATGTCATTTTAGGGGTTTGGAAGTATAACATGCGCTGTTTAGTCCATGTCTGAAGAAGCAAAATTTCGACATAATTAAATAACGGTACGGTTATATAGGAAATTCAAAGCTGGCCTTTTATAGGTGATTTTGGATTAATTAGTTACAGGATGTTAGATGAAATTCGAAGCTAGCTAAGATAGTTGAGATTCTTAAGCACGCTAATTGATCAGAGCATGTCTGAAATGGTGGTGGTATCACACTCAGAACGCTGTGGCACCATACCTGTCAATCAAACAGGCTTAGGCATCAAAGAAGTAATTATGATTATGATCAATAATCAGGGTATCTAATTAATTTCACTGTTGAATTTCATTAGTGAATTGCTGTATCATGAATGATGCAGTACTGACACAGTGGCCGGACTACCGTGGATTACATCTGTACATGAGAAATTTGATCGAGGGTAAACAGAGGTGTAACAACCGCATTCTGCAGAAAGAGACGGTCAGTACGTGTTAGGGTTCTTATGAATTCTGCAGTGCAGCGTTCAATACAAAGAACGAGACGGTCAATAAATTCTATGCTCTCGATCACAAACGCAATGACGGAGGCCTATATACAATTTCCAACTTTCCTTATATAAAAAATAGATCAAGAGATCGACGTACAGCCTCAGCATGTCCTTGTATAAGACCAACATTTTTTGGATAATAATTAACCAACAAATATTCGGGATCAGAATAGTGAAGGATATATAACCAAGAGTTATTTAATTCTGTTCATGCTGAGATTTACCTAGCCTTGGCAAGGTTTTGAATTGCCATAAAGTCATAAACCTTCAAAAAAAATTTTGGCCAACTTCCATGCCTGCAACAGTGGCCAGTTTCATGATTCATCAGTAAGTTGAAAATTTGGGGCATAAGGTACTTGTAGACTTGTAGCATTCTTAGCTTCAAGGCAGCATGCCAGTGATACTTCATTTAATTATCAAAGGTATTACTAGTTATTTGATTTTATTTTTCAATTCGATATTTTTGTACCTTATTTAGTTCAAGGTATCGGTGTTATAGAATTATCAAGCTCATTAGTTCAAGCAAATAGCTTTGAGATATACATTGGATAAACTTAGAAGTCAACGCAAACATCGATTTTTTTAAAAAAAATATTAATGATATATTAATGTTCAAGCCAGAAAATGTCATTACATATCATTTCTTTACCAATATATAGGTAAATAAAAAGTTTGTGATACAAAACCACAATGATACATATAAAATAGACCTAATCATTAAATCGTTAAGTACTCTACAAAAAAAGAGATCCAACAAACTAAGCATGACAAACAAAGTTATAGGTAAAGTTTAAATAAATTTAAATAAAACACCGCCCTAACAGACTAACCCACTTTCTAAGAGGTCCAAGATAAGGCCCGAAAACCATAGCCCAAACCCAAATAAAGAATGGCAGCCCAATAGGTGAGAATGACAACAAACATGCCTTGATGCTACCACAAACCGTCGCCATTCCGCCGATAGCCACCGGAGTACCAATCTTCTGCCTCATCATTGAAGTCTCAACGTGTTTGAGGGTTATTCAAACTGAAGCACCCATCCCAAATCTATTCGAAATCAAAATGATAAGGATACTTTTAGCAGCCCAATTACCCGTGCAACCACTCTTCTGTAAAGGTCATAGACTCAGGTTTGAAAGACTCTACAAGCCTGAAGTTCAGCCTGATATGATTCATGAAATGCTTTGACATCATCATCTCTCTCACCAATTGATCTGCAGCTATTCCGATCTAAGACATGTCTGTACCTTCTATCATCTTGTTGAGGTGACCTCGACGCGGCCGAGGACAATCGTTTCGCATCCATCCCAACCATTCTTGCGTCGGTGACAATACAATACATAAAATATAATATACTATAAAATATTAATGAAGCATTTACAAGAAAATTAAGAAAACAATACAATTTTCTTTTGTAAAACATATTCAATAATTATAATTCATTTTTATTATTAAAAAAATATCATTTATCAATGACTCATAGATAAGTTTCTGGTTCCACCACTGTTTATGATGCAATGAAAATTTAGTTTGGTTAATTTCTCTAATAATTAAACAATATTCTTAAACTTTCATTTAAGGAGAAAACTGCCATTACCAAAACCGAGCAAAATGGTTTAAGAAACAATACACCAATTGCTCTCAGCTCTGGATTTGGGTTGGACCTGACAACAAAGAGATTCACTGCGCCTGATGAAGTATGGGCAGACTATTTGAAGGTGAGTTTAGTACCTTTTAGTTATATTCTATTTTAGATTATTAATTATTTTGATTCTTACCACATTGACATTTTATTGTTTATTGTTATTTTTCAGTCACATCCAACACATGCACACTTTCGGACATAAACTTTTCCAGACTATGAGGATTTGAAAATTGCAGTGGGTAATGGAACTGCAACTGGGATGGGCGCAATCGGTCTAGGTGATGATACAGATGCCACAATATATGAAGTAGGAGGAAACAGATCTTGGGAAATGGGTGGCATAGATGACTTGATCTTTGATCAAGATAATCACACATTTGTGCAAAATGAAAATGAGTAGCACTAAGAAAACTTGTCATCCCTTTCCCAATAACCCACCCCAGGTAACATTGCACATGCTCCAACACATAACAGGGTTCAAGAGAAAAGAAGTAGAGCTAATTATTGATAGGAGCATTTTATGCGACAAATTTATAGTTGAAGTCTTACACTTTTGCTTGGTTTATTCCTTAAAAAATGTCATTTTAACAAAGTTTATTTCTTAGGTAATTTGTGAAGCGATTATGAAGAAAACAAAACTAAAACCAGGAAATTATGGCCTCGTCTATGGAGTAGTGTTGCAAAGCATAGAGAATGGTCATTCCACTGGTCAAGAAGCTCAAATGAAGTCAGAGAAAATATGTGTGCAAAACCACCCTCGAAGAAGCATATATTTGAAGTCTAAAAATAACTTATTTTCTTCTGTTTTCAATCAAGAATTCAAAGGGATTTTGCAATCCTTTTGGCCAGTGTTCAACTCAAAGATTCAATACAGGTTTCGTGCTTCATTTTCATTCCAAGAATCATTCAAAAGAAGTCGGGAAGCTCAAGTTACAAGTCCTCAAAGTTGAACACAGAAACTGGAAATTCGGGAAGCATACTGACTATCAACCTTTCGAGCCTTTTTACAGTATCAATATGACTTCTTCTCAGACAAGTTTCTTCACAAGAGCTTTAGATAAGAGAGAGTATTCAATTTAGAGCCAAGAAATGTCCAGAAAGGTAGAGAATTGATGAAGTTATGATTGCTCAAAGTTGGAAGGAAAACTGACAGAAATTGGAATTTTCGGTAAGGTTTTGTTTAAGTCAAGTTTTGAGCTAATTTTGAGGCTTCTTGTACTTTTTGAAGATTTTTTGCTGGAGTTTGAAGGCCTCTTTCTGAGTATTTTTTATCCTTAAATTCGTGGAAATTCATAAGGGGTAATCAAGCCCAAGTTTTCTAAGGAAAGAAGACGTAATCCAAAAAGGAAAGTGCAACATTTTTTCCATATAAATAGGGGCAGCAAACCAACGAATTGGTGACCTCCTCTTCACGCACAAAAACTCATAAAACCCTAGTTTCTTCCATCTCTCTACCTATTCCATAAACCTTAGTTTCTTCCATTTGATACAAAAATAAAATCATAGAAAACATGGGACAAAATAATGACGAAAATCCTAAACTAAAAAGAAAACCAAATCTAAGCTACTATATACATGCGACCAACCTCAGACAAACATACAAACTCAACACAAGAACATATTGATAAATAACAATTCTAGCAACCTAAAATCATGCAAATTAGATAGTTAAACCAAAAAGATAGTTTAGGTTAGGTTTTTAATTTGGTTTTTAACTGCTATTCGATAGTAACAGTAGTCACTTTTGTAATTACTTTTAAGTTTTAATACTTGCTTATAATTGTTGTAATTTATACTAACGCTTATTTTGCAGGTATCTTCAATCTCCGGCCCTATAAGATACCCTACTTACCTTACGCTATTAACGATAAAATGAGTTTATTTGATGAAGACTTAGAAAGCCGCCGTCAAAATGGCGCCGCTGTCGGAGATTGAAAAATCATTTGCTTAATTTGCTTTTATTTTGTGTTGTAAATATTTAATTGTGAAGTGTTGTTTATTTGTTTATAAAAAGTTGTACTTGTAATTATTGATTTATTGAAATATCTTGTAAATGTTTGTGAACAACTTGTCAGGATTCAAAAGCTCTTTCAATCCCGTATTTGTAAAGTCTTGTAATCCTTGTGAATTATTGAAAACTAACTTTGTTAAATTTACTTAACTCTAACCCCTAATTTCTAATATCTTGTAACTTTTGTAACATGTAATAACTATATAATTTCCAACCTTTTTATCCATTAACATTTGTAATCACTAACCTTTGTGTCAAGTTTGTTGATTTCAGAAATGAGACCTACAATAATGCATGAATTTACAAGGAGACTGGTGCATTTCATTATAAAAGATTCGTGGATCATTTGTTTGGCCAACAAGTTCTATTATTTGATTCTAGACCTAAGCTCTTCCTAAGTAAGCATTGTTCTAAACGAGTCGGTCATTTCATCATAACTAATATTTTCTCTTGTGATGCTTTATATATCAGATACGAGAGGACCGTCGACGAGATTAAGATGAATGACCACATATTGAAGTCTTACTATAAGGCTTTTGAGGAACAGTTGGTGGAGGAAGTACCCCTTCAAAATGTGTCACTCACACAGAGCTAAAATGGTGGTACAAAGTCTAGGTTGAAAGACTATAAACATTAAGCGTTGTTTGGGAGGCAATCCAATTCAACCAAAGCTGTGGAGAAGTCATCAACTCCGATTTGTTTTCTCCTCCTTTCTTATCTTTTAATTTTATTTTTTATTTGCTTTGTTTTGTCGTAAGTTCTTACTCCATACTTAGATTCTACACATTATTTTATGAACATTAATTGAGGACAATGTAGAGTTTGAGTGTGAGGGAGGAATTTACATATTTGTTGAAGCATTATTTAAAAAATACCAAAAAATTGAAAATTTTAAAAAAAAATATCCAAAAACAGTTTTGTTGCTTTTTGAGTCTTTTGTTTTATTTTGAGTATTAGGAGCCCTTAACTGTCTATGATGATTCATATTTTCTGAAATTATGGATAAGAAAAGATCACAAGATTTAGATGATTTCCAACTGATGTTTAGTTGTTAATTGAAATAAATAGAAATTATATGAAATGTAGTGGATCTGGTTTTGAAACATTGGTACAAAATTGAGCATGCTAAGATGAATTTTGATTCATATGAACCCTAAATAAGAGCTTTCGAGTCAATATATCTGTCTTTCTTTCTGAGAGTTCATTGAAATATTCTATAGCAAATAGCAATATGAAATAAGTGTTGATTGCATGTGCAAATTGGCACACGTATTGATTTCAGCAAGTGTATTGTGACTTTTATTAATAGGAATCGAATCAAGATATTGAACAAACATGGAGATGAGAAGCTTACACAAGTGATGTACATGGACATGGATATTTCAAGGTCAGACACTACAGAAAAGACTGCAAAACAAAAACAAAGGCATGAGTACTCATAAAACCACAAAAAATTTTAGCTTAAGTTTTAATCAAAAAGAAGTACTTGACATGGCTAGAGACATTTAACGATTACATTTCCAAGAACAACTATCCAGATCTCTATTCATGACAGATGAAAAGAAATTAGCTTTCTATAACTCCAAACATAATATACATTACATACTTCATATTAAGAACACCAAAGGATGCATTATTACATGAAACAATCAATTAGAATTTTTGATGAAAAGATCCACATCCATCATCTTCGCAAGATAAACCAAAATATGCATATTCAAGAAAGCTATTCAGACTTCATATGCTCCAACACAACAGACAATTGCAAAACGAAATAAATTATGGAGTCCAAAATTCAGCAAACACATCAAATAATCCTAATGCTTCAATGCATACCCGTCTAGCGCAATATAAGTTTATTCAAAACCTTACAAAAATAAGCACTCAAGTACATGTGCAAGAAACTAAATAACCTGCACATTTTCAAAGCAATTATCATGCATCATTCTTCAAAGCAATGCAGGACTAGAAAATACTTACTACTAATAATGCATAGAATCTGGGAAATATATTTTCTGAACAAATATTCACACTTAAACTCTCAATAAATATAAGTTCATACAAATTTTGGTACTTACAGTTGCGAAGGTCCTCTGCGATTCCACCAGTGCCAAGTGTTTAAGATGAGGGTGTCAATTCCTTTCCACAACTTGCCTCCTTCAATTGAATCAAGTTTCAAAACCCTACCAATTGTTTCTCCAACAGTAGATACACATTGCGGTCAAGCATCACTTTGACTTCATAATCCTGCAGTATAATTGAGGTTACTTGATTATACAGTACTCAATTTCATGTTCTAGCTATATATTTACCACAATAACATCAAAGAAGAATAGGACCACCTACATATGCATGTTTAATCATGACAAAAGGGGGTAGGAGTTAAGATCAAATTTCATGTGAAATAGACTTGAAATTGGACCCCGGATAGGCCTAATCAATTATTTATGGGGAAAATGATTTCCACATTGATTCCCAAAGAGGCCAATCAAGAGATGAAGTTGAGGGCATTCACCTTAATGGATGATGTGACTTCACTTGAGTTAAGTACTTAAGTTGGGAATAAAATATGTGGTGTCGTAGTGTTCTTAATTTGATTCATACGTTATGATACTTGTTATGGTGTTCACAATAATACATGAACCAAGGAGAAAATAATGACTGAATGAGAAATGGGATGAAATTTGCATACCGTAAACTCGAAATTAGAATCTAGTGACATTGTATTTAGTTGTTGGCACAGCCGAGTGAAGCAAGCATGTCAACAACTGCCATTGATTCTGGCTCAATGAATCTCCAGCAAACATGAAGCTCTTCCCTCTAAATTTCTCTAAAAATGCTTTGCCATCAAATCTGCACAAGCAAAACTGTCAGATTGAGTTTTGGTTTTGATTTTTTATAGAAATCAAATTAACTACTCATTCATGAAAATGAAAGTGACCTTACTAGGAAATTTAAAAACTAGAAGAGTTTGTAAAGTGAAGTAATCAATCTACCAATTGCTATGTACATAGGAAGCTGTTCTGAGATGACTATGTACCAAACAATAATCAGAAAACTACATTACCGCTTGGCTAATGACGAAGGCATAACAAAAACGGATCTTCTAAGTCCACTGCAAGACAGATCTTCTGCGAGTTTTGACCTGTCTTGAAACTGATTGATAAAGTAGTATGGGGTTCAACTCCAAAACCAATTGGCAATAGAGAGAGTAGCACAAACCCTTATAAACCTACAGACAAGGTCTCATATTCCTGATGTGGGATATATATCTTAACACGCCCCCGCACGTGTGGCGAATGTTTAAGCCTAACACGTGGACAACAACTTGGGTGGTCGTGGAGTTCGTGTGGCCTTTAGGCTTCACACGTGGACTTAGGTAACCCGCTCTGATACCATGATAAAGTAGTCTGAGGTTCAACTCCAAAACCAATTGGCAATAGAGAGAGCAGCTCAAACCCTTATAAACCCACAGGCAAGGTCTCATATTCCCGATGTAGGATATATATCTCAACACTGATTGAGCTGAGATCTGCGTAGATAGAAGAAGAGAGATGTCTTCTTTAGCCGATCCGTAGATAGTAGAGGAGAGATTTCTCTTTGGGTGTCGACCGCGACAGGTTACGGAAGAAGGAAATAGGTTACAGAGATGAGAGATGAGAGAAGGAGAAGGATGAGATAGGTTGTCGACGAAATAGATCTGGGTAATATTAAATGAATTCGGCAGATATATATGATTGGGGTTTTTGAGAAAATTATGGTCATGGCGTTTGACACAAATGTCATTCTTTCTGTAAACACGGCGTTTTGGAAACGTCATGCATTTAGTGACGTTTAATAGAACCGTCATTAACATTTAATGACGTTTAGAAACACCATCATTTTATTACATGAGTTTGTTTTATGACGTTTCCTTAAAAAACGTCGTCTTTAGTAGTCTATAACGGCATTTTAGGTAAAACACCGTTAATCAAATGTTATTGAAGGACACATCTGTAGTAGTGTGTGTATATAACTATGGATATGCCATAAACACAATCGCAAAGCACACAGCCATGCATGTAGCTAGTCATAGCTTTTTATTATATGATACACAATGAGAAGAGAAACGGTTCGATTCAAACACACATACATAGTAAAAGCTGATACCGTCTAAAATTCTGGTGAAACCATACATGCGCGCTTCCAATAGTAAGATGGATAGTGGCCCATGCTATTGAGTTCCATTTTATTACCTAGAATAAAAGCTACACACAGTTTACATAATACACCATGCCACTTCCTAAATTCGATCATGAAGGCTTCAGATCAGTGCAGGATGATCAACAATGGGACGTGAATGTATCGCAGGTAAAGTATCGGTGTGAGTCACTCTCGGAAGAGCCATGCCCGTACTTACCAAAACTCTCATTCGCATCATCGTTGGCTTGATCATCATTCTTAGCGTCGCCGTTGCTGTTACTGTTGTTTGTGGTCCGGGGCTGAGACTGAGGCTGGTCTTTCGCACCGCCACTAAGAACCTCGGCACTTCGACCCAGATTTGGATCGGTCTTGACCTGAACCAAGTGACGGTCGTTCAGAAAAAACCGATTAGCATTGGCTTGCAGAGATGCCACCATCAACACAAAGCCAATAATGCTTGTGCGAAGTATGGTTTTCATGATGGTACGTACGTAAATGATTCTGCACAAAGTAATAAGATCGAAGGACATGCAAGTAAATCAATACTATCGCTAGCTATATATTAGTCAAGAAAATACAATTATCAATACAATCTTGAAATATAAGATCTAGGGCTGAGGGTGTACCCTGCAGGATTTTCTGAAGAAACAACTATATGACAGAACGGATCCCAGAGGTTGCAATTTATAGGCAATTGGAGACTGAGATAATTAACTAAGGCTAGGTTTGAGCACTATAATTAGAACAGAGCATGCATAATGTGGAAGTGGTGCTGTCACATTTAGAAGGCTGTGGCACCACGTCTGTCGTGAGAATGCTAAGCCACCAAAGAAGTAGATCATGATTACGCGCGGAATGATAATTAGGGTATAATTAATTTCATTGTTGACTTTAATTACCTGATGATGAATACTGACTGCTATTGAAATAATTAAATCTTCACTTCTGTGTTATTCTTATACTTTGATACACGTACATACGCTTAATTAACTGATAACCCTGAGAATTGGAGTTGCGTGCTCTAGGGTTCTTATTTCTTAATATTGTTGAAAGAACTTGCAAAGTGTTCGATCTGTAACTTATTTTGTCTGTAAACATCTTGTGATATCTCTGTTATTTGTAAGTACGTAGTAGAATGCAGATTTGTATTAAGAATTCAAATTTTGTTCTCAAAATTCGTATCTTATTTACATCTTCGGAAGCAGTGGCATAGCTAAAATTTTTAACAGGGTCATGATATATATAAGCAAATATAAACTTCATCGAATTTTTCTTATAGTTTGCTAACCTTTTATATGATATATTTTGCAAAAAAATTCTATAGTTTCAAATGTTTAATTGGTTTTATGAATATCATTTAATGTTCATGGAAGCAAATAATGAGACGGTGAGAGAGAATGAGTGAGAGTTCACATCAAAATATATATATGTGCCTAAATATATATTTATAAAAATAGAGGATTATTATCAATTAAAAACCTACACTATCATATTTATATATACATATTGTAGAATGAAAATGATAAACTAATATGGATGTGTTAGATACATGATTATAAAATGAGTAAGATATATTAAATTTTGAAATAATCCTGATGATATATGATAAAAGCTGTCATGATTGGTGAGCGTGTTAATATGCTTAAACATTTATAGAAGGGTCAAATATTGTACAAAATAGTCAAATAATATATAGTTATCAAATATATCAAACAATCATGCTTCAATCCAAAAATAGAGAAGGGTTAATTGTGATCCCTTTACTGTGGCTACGTATGCCACTGTTGGGAAGGGGTTTTGTCTGATGTCATAAGTTATAATTAGTCTTAAGCATTCGATCTCATTCATCATATGATTCCCAACAGGTGTCTGAAATATTCCTGAATGGAGTAGGAGTTTATCACTACAAAAAATAATATGAGTATTAGTGACTAACATTAAGGAATTTGGTCACTATATATAGTTAGTGACCAAATTTAATTGGTTAGAAGGTGGTCACTAAAATCAAATACTTTTAATAACCACACTTTTTAGTCACCAACTTAACATGAACTTAATGACCACATCTTACCGTCACTAGTAATATGACTTTAGTGACCATTATGTTCATCACTAATACTATTACCACATACTGGTTACTAAATAACAAAATCAACCACAAATATTAAACATTAACCACAAATATTAAACATCAACCTCCATCTTGAAATACTAAATCAAGAAATTTAAAATATTCAAAAATATCAACAGGGGCGTAGCTAGCCTAGAGTGAGTGAAATCAATTGATCTCTCTTAATTTCATACCTGTTTTAGTTAGTCAATATTATTGTTTAATATTAATATAATAAAATATAAATGACCTTTATTAATTTTGAGAAAAAAAATCTTAAATGAACTTAAATATCCATGAATATTAATGAAATGATATAGAAATAATGATTCACTAATCCAATTAACACAAATTTTATCTTGCTGATATGTGCTTCAAATATCACGCATTCTTTTTCACATTTATTTTGCATCTCTATTCTCAAAATTTATTCAAAATCTTTTAATTGTATTTTAACATTAATATTAGTGCAAAATATATAATATTTCTACATACAGGTTCTTGACAACAATTATTTTCAAATAATTTGTACATAATAATAAAATTGTTGAGAGCTTGTGCTAATTGTATTTTTAGGACAAAATTGTACACTTTGGTAAAGAATGACAGAAAATTTTACTTTCTTCATATATGAATTTTGACTCTTCTAAGTTATAATTCTGACTACGTTATTGAATGTCAATATCCATCCTTAATAGCCATTTCAAAATTAAGGGAAATATATAGTCTTCCTAACCAACATTCTCACTTCATCTTACTCTGTCATGAAATCATTCTTTGTCCCATCTGATGTTTTAAAACCTCCAGACCTACTAAATCATCAAGTACCAGTAAATGAAAGAACTTACAAAACAAATTCTTGGCCTAGCTACACAGGGGAAACACATATTCGATCCATAGAAAAAGATAATTACTTGTACATAGGAGAAGCAAAATCACAGTGCGAACCACAAATGAACATAAACAACATGAGAAAATGAAATAAAGGTCATAATCACTCACAACAGAGGCTATACTGATAAACCCTACAGGTTGACGCCACAAATTTATAAACAATTTAACTCTCATAAATGACTTACAAGCAAGCATGAGTACTTATACTCCTGGTACACTTCAGCAAGCAATGCCTCTCAATGTAATAGTGAATTAACACCTGTATAAGAGAAAATGGAAAATGAGTGTCACAACTTATAAGCACATTTCGCAAGCAGAAAAAACTGGACATTCTACTAATATGGGCAAACAGATCGAACAGCCACATCAAACTTTGAAGGTTACACTAATATACCAAACTTAGCATTAGAGATAAATATCTTCGATCGAGTTCAGAAAGACTGAAGAACACTGAAGAGGTTGACATAAATATATATATATTCGATCCTAACTCTTGGATACTGGTTCGGATTGAGGGTTTCATGATTTTTGATGAGCACTACCAAAAGCAAGAAGAAATGGGAATAGCACAAAATGGTGTTTCCCACCGATAATTACTCATGATACAGATAATAAGTAATCATGATATTAAGCTAATTTCACCAAGGATCTGCATTATTTTTTATAACAATTATATAATTAATGATGCATTATTTGTGTACGTCTACTTTTTGGGTGGATGAAGATTGAGGTGAAGGTGATATAATCATGTGGAATGTTCGAATTACAAAAATGCAATACAATTTAAATCTTAATTATCAAATTCTTGGTAGTTAGGGGAAGAAAATGTTTTGACATGATTATTCAGTTTGTCTAAAAATGAGTAATGTTAGATGAATCACAATCTAAGACATTACACTTGCATTCAACCATATGTAGTAGCATATGGTTGAAATTAAGTCCCACCTATCACATAATGTCATTGGTAGCACATCAGCTTGCACATATATAAGATGAGAAAGGTTTCAAAAGTCGTTAGTTGCTAATCGCTAGTCGGTCCGCTGGAGACTAGCGAGTAGAGGAGTAGTCGGGGAGTACTTAGAAAGTACTCGGTTTTTAATTTTTGAATATATTTTTATTGTGAAAACATATAATTAAATATATTTTTTTAAAAGGAAATATATTATCTAAAATAATAACAATAGTTAATAAAACATTACAATATTCAACAACAGTTAGATAATAATGTCTAAAAACAACCATATAAAATGAGAAGAGATAGAGACAGAGATCGATCGAATTAGGCCGATTTGACCTACTCCGGTTTTTTGGGCCAAGTTTTACCGAGTTGGGTCGACTAGTCGGCCAATTTTCTCCCGACCGAGTATATGCGCCGATTTCCCTAAAATCAACTAGGCCTACCGTTGACTACCAACTAGTCGGCCGACTAGACTGAGTTTTAGAACCTTGAAGATGAGATATGTGGTACCTAGATAAATAAATAATAATAAAAAATGGTTCATTTAGTATTGTTCGGCTAAATCAGATTAGGAGAATCATTCATGGCCAAAATTATACAAATTCATACTAAGGTTGCTATTTGTATATGCAAGACATAATATTGCGTATGGTTTTTCATTTTTTTCGATTGATATTGCATATGGATTAAATAAGGGTAAAATGACGATATTTTAGATTCAAATTCTGGTTTTGCATTGCGATAGCAGCACAAAATAGATACTCTTGTGACCTTTGATCGACCTTCATTTAGATTCCTCATTTGTAATTTCATAATTTATAAGTCGTAATACGAGAAGCGCTGCCAAGCTAGGATGTCGATTAACTTATTGAAAGCTGTATATATTGCAAACTCAAAGTTAAAATACATACAGTACGTAGGCCTAACATATATACAAGCCACACCCTATCAGGTACCATAGATTAAACAAGCGCGCAAGACATGGTAAAACCGAACCCTTATGCTAACACATAGTCAAACACTGGTTCTAGCTACTTATTTATCTAACATGAGGTAGCCAGCCCGGTCCATCTTCTTTGATTCGAAGCAGCAGTGAATCTCAGTGCTTAGGCTTGCGGCCGTCATCGTTCGAGATCGAACCAGTGCGGTCATCCACAGAATAATAAGGGTGAGTGTCAGTTATTGAATCAGGGTTCGAACCAGTGCCTCCATAGGGTTTATAAGTCGAATTGACATCGTCGTCCTCCTCGTTCTTCGCTTTAGTTCCACTACTAATGCCTCCGGTACTCCTTGAGTCCCCCTAACCCTTGCTTTGATCGGACACACCGTCGACCTTGGTATCTTTAGAGTCAAACCCAGCCATCGGGACAGCATTGGTTTCGCTCTGGCGCCGACCATCGGTCAGCAGCTGACAGTGGTTCTCTTTCTGTTGAAATATTTATTCCAGATCAGGAATATGAGACATTGTCTGTGGATTTATAAGAGTTTGAGTTACTCTTTCCATTGCCAATTTATTTTGGAGTTGAACCACAGACTACTTTATCATGGTATCAGAGCGGGTTATCTACGTACACGTGTGAAGCCCAAATGCCACATGAACTCCACGACCATCCAAGTTGTTGTCCACGTGTTAGGCTTGAAGATTCACCACACGTGCGGGGGCGTGTTGATATATCTATCCCACATCGGGAATATGAGACCTTGTCTGTAAGATTATAATGGTTTGAGTTACTCTTACCATTGTCAGTTGATTTTGAAGTTGAACCTCAGACTACTTTATTACTTTCAAAATCATTTTTGCATTTGAGTGTAGAGATGCATAAACCAAGGCGAAGGCCACAAACAGCACAAGTGTTAAGGTCCTCATGATCTTATTTCATAATCCTGTAAATTAAACCACATACAATTAACTGGCCAGAAAGTTATAGAAGTGTAAAATCAGTTTAAAATATGAAGGGTGATCGAAGCAAGTATATGTTTACCACGTTTTTGCAAAGAGAAAAATATCTGCAAGTGCGAGAAGGCTGAAGATCGAGGTTTCCGTAATATATTAACCTAATTTGGACACTGTTTCAGAGAGTTAGGAGGTGTTATTTTGTTCTTGAGAGCAGTAGATCTTGATAAGCACTAGTGTGAAAAGCAAGAAGAAGTGGGGGTAACACAAATATTGTTGTCCATCAGAGAAGTTAATCATGATATTAACCAAATTTGACAATTTAGGGTTGATATTCAATAATAAAATAAATTTATGGTGCATTGTTTCCGTTTACATTGGGGTAGATAAAGATTGGGTGGGTGAAGGCGATGGAATAATACAGTGAAGTAACCTTAATTGATGAACTATGACTTATTATATGTCATTAGTACGTAGCGCATCAATTGTCATGCACATAACATGAGATACATATGTTACCGGGCAGAAAATGTGGTTCATTTGGTATTATCCATCAAAATTAGGTTAGGGGAAACATTCATGGACAAAATTATACAAATATATTCATACTAAGGTTGCAAGACAATAAGGGTAAAATGTCTGCCTTGAGGCACTAGCTGTTGAGATATAATCTGGTATCGGAAAAATGAGACATTGCATACGGGTTTATAAAGGTTTGGACTATTCTCTCTATTGTCAATTGATTTTGGATGTCAACCTCAAACTACTTTATCATGGTATCAGAGCAGGTTACCTATGTCCACGTGTGAAGCCAAAGCTCACACAAACTCCACGTCAACCCAAAATATTGTCCACATGTTAGACTTGAAAATTCGCCACACGTGCAGTGACATGTTGAGTTGTAATCTCACATCGAAAAATGAGACCTTGTATGTGGACTTATAAGAGTTTGAGCTACTCTCTCCATTATCAATTAATTTTGAATATGAACCTCAAACTATATTATCACTATGAGCACAAAATAGATACACTCAAGAACTTTCATGGACTTTCATTTCGGTTCCTTCGTAATTTCTGTATTTTTAACCTGCAATGGAATAGGCAGAGAAGATGACAATTCAAGCCATGCACGTATATATGCGATTGTTTTTGATCATCTTATTGAAAGCCCTATATATTGCAAACTCAAAACACATACAATAGGCCTAACAAGCCATACACCATCACGTACAATAGTTAAACAAGCGCGCAAACATAGTAAAACCGAGCCATGTGCTAACACATCGCCAAAAACTGGTTCCACTTATTTATGAAATATGCATGATGAGCTAGCCATGCAGCTCGATCCATCTTCGATTCTTTGATTGGAATAGCAGTGAATCGATCTCAGTGCTTGGGCTTGCGTCCGTCTTCGTTCGAGCTCGAACCGGTGCGGTCATCCACAGAATAATAACGGTGAGTGTCGGTTGATGAATCAGAGTTCGAACCGGTGCCTCCATAGTGTTTATAAGTCGAATTGACATCGTCTTCATCATTGTTCTTCGCTTTCGCACCAGTATTACTGCTGCCTCCGGTAATTTTTCTTGAGTCCCCCGAACCCTTGCTTTGATCAGCCACAGCGTCGACCTTGGTGTCTTTGGAGTCCACCCCAGCAGCATCGGTGAGGTGACGGTGGTTCTCTTTCAAAGTCAGCCTCTTAGCATTTGAGTGCAGAGATGCAGAAACCAAAGCGAAGGCCACGAACACCACAAATGTTAAGGTAGTCCTCATGATCTTAGTTCATAAACCTGTAATTAAAACCACATACGATTAACCAGAAACTTATAGAAGTACAAGATGAGTTTGAAAAATATGAAGGTTGATCGAAGCGTTTTACCACGTTTTCGCAGAGATAAATGTCTTCAAGCTAGTGAGAGAAGGCTGAAGAGGTTTCCATAAATATATAAACCTAATTTGGACACTGTTTCGGAGAATTACCTCCTGTTATTTTGTTCGTCAGAGCAGTTGATGAGCACTAGCTGCGGAAAAGCAAGTGGGGGTAACACAAATATAGTTGTCCACCAGATTAGTTAATCATGATACTAACCTAATTTGACAAATTAGGGTTGATATTCCATAATAAAATAATTTTATGGTGCATATTGTCTGTTACCAAAAGATTAATTGGGTGGGTGAAGGTGATGCAATAAAGTGATGAAGATCTTTTCCAGTCATGTCACAATAATAACACACCAGCAAAATTATAAGATTTAATATATGAACCCAGGATCATTTGCAATATGAACCCACAAACCCATTAGGAAATGTTTCTATCGATATAGTCGATATCTATGAAATTGTGGAAATTGTGGTATCACGTTTAGGCTATCTTGCATTGACACAGGCACAGATACGGTGACACGACGGTAAATTTTAAAAATGTTATTTTTGATACAGTTTAGACACGGTAAATAAAATAATATATTTAACATAAAAATATGGATTAATTTAGTTTAACCAGTTGAGGTTTGGGGCAAACATTATTTCACCATCCGTACTCTTAATTTTAAAAGTTTATCCCATAGAGTTTTTAATTTTCATCAATCATGTTAAATTGTGTAATTTAGATGTTCATTATAATTTTATAACTCATTTTAAGGGCAAATATAGTCATCTAACAATAAAAATCGTCTTTTAAAACCTTTTTTCTAATACTACGTATTAACATTTAAAGTCTAAATTGGTCAAAATTTCAACAATTAGGCATGATTGATGAAAATTAGAAACCTTAGAGGGTAAACTTTCAAAATTAAAAGTACGATGGGTGAAATGATATTAGCCTCAAACCTCAGGTGGGTAAAGTGAAATTAATCCTAAAAATATATATTAACATATAAAATAAGTTCATAATATTACCAACATGATGATCTACATGAATAATTTCATAAATTACCAATAATTTCATACTTCATAATAAGTTCATAATTCATGAATAATCATAATGAAACAAAACATAAAGGGAACGTGTGCCCAATGAGAAGGAGAAAAGCAAAAACACAAGACAAACACAACACTTTGTCCTCCTTGAAAGAATTGGTCAAGACTCGCATGTTTTAAGATCAAACTAATCCACTGTGATAAATCCGCAGTACCTTCAGTCTTTTGTAAATACTAAATATCAAATATCAAATATATATATGTGTGTGTGTGTGTGTGAAGGTATATGAAGGTACATAGGTACGGAGGCGGAAGAGAAGACAAAAAGGGAGGCTTACCTTCTCTTTTCTGCTGAGATACAGACAGGCTTGGAGAGAAGAGATTGGCCCGACCTGGTGGAGAGAAGAAATCGGTGAAGAGATAGATCGGTGGAGAGGCTCGGAGAGGAGAAGCGATCGACCTCATTTTGGAGTTTTGGAGAAGTTTAGTTTGACTGCAGCAGGCTTAGTTTAAAACTTTAGGTTTAGTTTAGAATTTTTTTCAATGTACTGACATGGCGTGTTGGACACGCCACGTGACATGTCGTCAACATGTTCAAAAAGTCAAGTTTTCGGACACACCACGTGGTGCGTGGGACGCGGTTTTTGTCATGCCAGGTGCGTGTCACCGTGTTGGGCTTGCCGACACTCCGATACTCAGAGGTGTGAAGTGTCCGTGCAACATAGCATTCAGGGCATTCAGAGTGTTAAGTGGCACCATATCTATTAATGATAGAGATAAATAGGGCCACTAAAGAAGTGAATTATAATCTTATTAACCAATAACAAGGGAAGGGTATATTTTGAAGAAACGTGCCTGTTCAAAGTGATGAAAGTTATGTCTTCTTAAATATCAGTTTGGAAGATTTGTAGTTGAGAACGTACGCACACCATAGCGATCATATTATCGATCAACATCCCCGTCGACTTTATGGGATACGTACTCAGAACTTCTACGGGCCTCCAACCTTGGATAGTTACCCAATTATGTGCTGATCATGAGTTGTATACATAAATGGCATTCCAGCAGGCCTATGACCTTGTTAATTTCAAGGATCTGGATCCTCTCCTGAGCCTTGGTTTTGCCTAACCTTCCTAAACTTTGAAGGAGATGAATACACGTGGCTGAGAGACATCTAAAGGGTGTACAATCTTCTACTCTCTATTTTACTTTACTAACTTAGAATTAAACTTGTAAAGAATCGGTATCAGAATATTTCATACAATTTTACTGTTTATTTATCATAAGAAATCAAAATAGTAATAAAACTAATTACGATTGATGTTGTTTACTTACCATATGTTACGTTGCATGAAAATGGAAGCGCATAAGCGTTTTTTACAAAATTTGTTAGAAATGAAACGTTTTAGAAGCATCGAAATAAAATAATTATATATATACATATATATATATATATATTATATTAATAAATAAATATCATGATAAATCTAAACGTTTCCAAATTATATTTGTTAGATACTAACATCATTGATCTAAGAGTGTACTTATTTATTCACATTTTTAAAAATTCCACTCTAACCACTTCAATAATATAAGCCAAAGTAAAAACTCAAGCCCAAAACCTTCAAACAAGAAGAATTCATTGAGGTGTTTTTCCTATAATTTCAGATTTCTCTCCTTTTGTTTATTTTCCTTTTCACAAGAACTTATGATATATTAGAAAGAGATCTGATCAAACTCACATATCTTTTTTCTTTCTGAGACGCACTTCCAAATCGGAAGCTCGTGCTTCCGTCACGCTTCCAAATACATTATTTTCGGAAGCACGTATCTGGATGTTTCCGAACCGCTTTCCCTTCGCTTCTGATTTGTAAGCACGAAACGTGAGAAGGGTGGCACTTCCATGCTTCCTAGACCATATGGAATCATAATCAAAACGAATTTAATTACGAAAATACTCCTACAATAAATAAATTTAAAATAGCTCTAAAATATTATATATATATATATATATATATATATACACACACATGCATACACCTACATATTTAGGGTTGAGTAATTTAGAAATAAAATAAATATAATAAAATTTTGAAATATCCCTAATTTAAAATATTATAATATATTTTGTGGATTGGGTAATTTAGAAATATTATAAATTAGAGTTTTAACACCTACAGTGTTTGAACTCTTGGAGGCCTGTCAATATAGTACCAGAATTTACAAAGTGATCAATGTAGTACCCAGTCTCTTCATTTGGTATCAAAGACATACTTATTAGAGATAAAAGTGTAAATTCATACTTTTTAAAAAGTTGTATTTAGGATACTTTAAAAACTAAAACCTATTCACCAATCAACTTAAGAACTAGCCTTTAACATGTCAAGACTTCACCTAACGACTTCATGTCTTATGATTACTAAAACTGACGGGATCACTGCTGTCTTAAAGTGAAAGATTCATTGATTTTAGTATGCAGAAATATCTCAAATATAAAATTCAAATTTTGTAACTGAAAGTAAAATAGTTCTAAAAAATTTTGTGACAGAATTATGGGCACAAGATAGAATTTATTTAAACAACATAACTACAAATACAGAACCCAGAGCCTCGCTCTTGGGTAAACAACTATAAGTTGTTTAGCTACTCATAATTATACTTACAAATACAAATACTTACTTGTAATAAAAGCACATCACACCGAATGATTACAGACTGAAATCTTCACACAATACTCACACTCAAACTGTTATTTCACACTATACTAGAGACACTGTTTACACAAATTATTTTTCTGATTTTCTGACTTCAAGATGAAGGTTGAGAGTGTTTCCAACTTATATTCCATGTTTTTCGATACCTTCTCTCAGAAGCTTGAGACTCCTTATATAGCATACAGACTTCAAATCTGAATTAAACACAGCTAAAAGAAAGTGGAAGACAGGAGGAATCAAACTTTACTTTAGAAAAATGAAAGTTATTTGTTTTCATGCGTCGGTACAAATAAGAGAAAGCATTGACTTTAATAAAAGAAAAGTCTTCTGTCGAGTTGCTTCGGTCACCGCTCATTTCTCCATCATGTTTACGGTATTGTAGTATTCTTCATCAGTGCAAGCATAATCAGGCAACGAATTTTGGCCCTCTTATTCCTCTTCTGGTGTTTTTTCATCTTTTTCTTCACTGTCTAAGTCTGAATCATAAGGAATGCTATATCCTTTTTCGTTCTCTACTTTTTCAAGCCATACTGTAGTAGCTAGGGTGCAATCAACTTCATTTCTCATGATGGCTGAGAAAAAATCACAATTCACGAGTGGATGATGATTATAGCAAGAAACCATTATTTTTTCTCCACTTGCCAGAAAACTTGAATCATAATCCTTTCGCACCATGTTTTTGATGCACATTATTGTCATGGCTTTCATCCATGGAATACTCTGATTTGAACTGTCATTCCTGCTTTTCTTGCTTGATCTCTTAATCGGACTTTGAATTATCCTCACATAATGATAAGGTGATATATAGTTCATTTATTCTTTCAGCATTATTCATTCTAGTGGAGTTGATATGAACTTTAATCTCAAGAAACAACTATTTGGCCTAAAGTTATTGACAGCTTGAACTATCAATTTAGGAAATCTCTCTAAGTTTTCATTAGATTTTGTTAACAGATTATGAATAAAACCATTCTCCATTAGTCACAGTTTTTGTTTCTGAGGGTGTTCAGCTTGGACATTAACTAGATATCTCATATAATATGGGCCAGGAACAACAGGCACGGTTGGTGAAAGTATCTTTCATTTTCTCAGATGCTCATGGAATTTGAACCATTCGGACCGTTTCATTATTGTCATAGGGATCTTAACGCTTTCTGGATTTTCTAGGTATAGTGCCTTAGACTTTTCCTTCTCTCTTGCATGGATGCCATGCAATTCTTCTGTAAGAGCTTCAAGGGTTCCAAGCAGATGATCTTCATTTTCTTCATAGAAAACATAAAAAATGTTGTCTATGATAATAATCTTTTGCTGGAACCCCAACAACCTTTTTGTCAGGAAAACAGATACTTTAAAAATCTTTAAAGATTGACCCTTTATAGTTTTCTTCCTTATGACCATATGCGATATGTTTCTCCTAAAAGGGGTTATCCTGCTTTTTGGCAAAACAGCAACCATTAACGGACTTGATATGTCTTTACCGTCTGTCGTTTGATACGGGCTAGCCGGTCTTTTACCCTGAGACCGATCAGTTGAGATTGTATCTTTGGGATACAACAAATACTCCTGATGAGCTTTTCTTCTTCACCAGATTCTTTGGACTAACTTTTATTTTTCAAAGAGAATTCTGAGTTTTTATCTCAATCAACTAGTTTTGTCCTGTCATGACCTCCTGTTTGACTTGTTTCAGCTACTCCATAAAATACGATGAATTGATAATCTAGTCTGTCATTAAAAGGTCCTACAGTCTTATCACCGATTTTGTATCCTTCTCAAAGATTCAAAGATTCTTCTCCCTTGATTCTGGTTTTCTGTTTCTTGAGTTGCCTCCTGCATCCCTGTCATCTCTTTGAAACTTTGTCATTTCTCTCGTAAGGACGTCTGGTAGGAAATTCTTGTTACTTGTAACTATTTCAACATCATATTCATACTGAGATAAAAACATTTGTCATCTCATGACTCTTTCCCTATCTGCAGTATCAGTTAATTTGTAGTTTTAAAATTTTTTACTCTTTTATTATCAGTCTTTAAAATTTTAACTCTTTTAAATCGGGTGATCTGAGTTTCTAAAAGCTTTTTCAGCTATACTTGAGAAGATTTTAGCTCAATTGCTTGCTGACGAATGTTGTCGACGAGATGCTCAATGCGAACTAACTTCTTTTTAATATCCAATAGATATTGCTTTTCTTTGAGATAATCAAGCTTGCCAAGTATTGAACTTATCTCTTCAAGTTGCCTGAACATGAGATGAAATCTCTCAAGTTGCCTGAACATGAGATGAAATCTCTCAAGTTGTATTGCTACCTTGTCGGAAGTCTTGTTCCTAGATAGATGATCTAGGTATTCAATTAAGCTTGGTCTAGAAGGATCAAGCTCTTCGACTCAGACTTCTCTCTGGAGGTAGAGAAGATCGTCGTAAAGTGTGTTTAATACTTTACAGATGTATTCTATCGAGTATTTATCTTCTTTAATATGCCTTGAATGAAAACACTTTTGCTACTTATCAGTAGTTTTGTAATACTGAAGGACTGGTACTTTTTTAGTTTGGATTCTCTCTTGTTAGTCAAGATAAACCAACTTTATGACATAAGCCTTGATAATCTAATTTTGAGCCAAGCAGGCTCTGATACCAGCTATGACGGATCTAACCGAGGCTCAAAACGTTCAGAGGACTCTGATCGTATTCAAAAACTTACTGTAGAACTTCAATATGTTTCTCAGTATGTTTGATTCTATGCTGAATTCTGAGTATAATATCCCGGAATTTTTTTTTGTTTTCTAGAAAGATTATGTCTATACTTTTTCAATATTCTTAGTTTTCTTTTTTCGTCTTGCAATTTTTTGTGAGAAATCTTAGCATAAGCTAATAAATCAAGCCGGGTAGCTATTAAGTTTGCTATTGATAATGAAAAATAAATGTTTACCTTCGAGTAAGTGTATGCGTTTATATTTGCAGTATGCTAGATAAACAAATTCATAGACCTAGACTCACCATGCTCCATCAAATTTAAAAGAAAACACTAGAACACATAAAATAAAATTGAAATGGTAATTTCAAATAATAACAGAGTATTCTTAAAGAAATATTCCTTGCATGTATCTTATTGATAATAAATTAAAAGTTTAGGTATTACTTTGATAACTTTACAAGTTCATGTATCATTTTGTTAGTCCTCTAAGAGTCTAAACACATTTGATGCATTTTACCGTATTAATTATATGAGGATATTTTAGAGAGAAAAGTTGATTTCATTACCATGATTTTGATACACATCTCTCTCCTTTGGGTATCGAATAAGAGGTTTCATCAGGAATTGATTTCTGATAAGCAAGTGAGACCTACATACATTTCAATACCTTGACATGTTAGTAAACGCGGGGTTTCATCCCTTCCTAAATTAATTACATCAATCTTAATTTCATTCTAGATTAATAAACATGCCCTCAGTTCGTTTCTTCTGCTCTCTATTTTATAAAAGAGAAATTTTGAATAATAACCTATTTTAGGTCTTCAAAATGAAATATAACCATATTTTCTGAACTTGTTGAAAATTAACCATATGAAGTGATAAAATATCATAATTACCCTTACTGAAAACTACACTATCCTCAACAAGAATTCTTCTTCCTCAAATGTGAAAATTTTCTTTTCCGTTCATACTTCTTCTTTCTAAAACCCATTAAGATCTTGACCTTGTTCTACTGTGGATTAGAAGTACCTAGTTTCACATTAGGTGAGGCATTCAGAAGGTTTGCATACCCTTTAAGGTTCTAATGAATCTATTAGATATTCAGAAGTTGTATATACCATCATTCTATACACTCAATTGATTATGCCATGTCCTACCTAGAGAGGGTTATGATTCTCGTTGTTGTTGTCTTCTAATTTCATTTTCTTTGTCATCTTTTTGAGTATTATATCCATTCTTAAATCAAACCAAGCGTTGATCCCTCTTCATACTCAATGATTTTGGTAAATGGATTGAGACTCACTCTTGCTAGTCTCCATTAATATCAATCAGTCAATAATTTTATCTGCAAGTTTGTGGTGTTAATTCCAAAAACATCTTTATCAGTGAAATTTTATCTTTCAATCAATATATGAAGGAAGAAGAAAGAAAAAAGGAAAAAAAAAGGTCATACACAACATGTAACACCCCGTACCAAAAACTTACCCTTTTTACCGCATTCATCATGGTTATTGAGAGTCTTAATCGTGCTCGGTAACTTAGCTAGCTAACGTCCAAGTTAATTTTCGAGTTTTTCTTGAATCCTCAAATTCCTCTTGTGATGCCCTTATGTCGAAGTACTCATCAACACGAGTTCGTCGGTGTGTCCGAAATAGTTTTCAGAGCATCAGGCTATTTCCTAAGGATTTTCAAAGTTCATGGTAATTTTTAATTACCAAATCAGATTTTACTTTTACAATTTTGGTAAATAATTTATACCCACTAAATCTTGGTCGTTGGATCAATTAGGGTTTTGATCTTGGCCATCGATTTAAGTATAAAAAGGAAAGAGTGGAGTTGACTTGATTAAAGAAGCCAACTCAGGTCAAACCCTAGTTTCTCTTTCTCTCGAACTCTCTGGAACACTCTCTCGTCTCTCTCGCCTCCCTCTCTTCTTTGATGCCTCCATGACGGAGCAACGTTGCCGCCACCTCTCCCCATGAAATCACCACCAAATGTTCCTCTTTTCTTCCACTTCAAAACCCCCCAATCAAAAACACAGACATGTCCACAGACGAGAGAGATCGATCATGATGGCGCGCCGCTGTGTTCTTCTTTCTCCAGCAAGCTCAAGCTGCTTCAAGGTAAACCTGTCTCTTTTCATTCGATTTCGAACCTTTTTAAGCTTGGATTTTAGCCTGGGACATAATCCCTCTTCCTCTCTTTTACTGGGTTTCTCTGAAACGGTGTGCCACATCTTCGGCCATACGTCCAAGTTCCTTTCTTTTCTGGGTCGTCATAACGTTTGTAGACACGAGGAGAAAGTTAGAGAATGAGGAATTGTGATGAAACTGAATTGATTGATTTACGTTAAGTATAAGGCTACATATATAAGACTTCTAGCTAACTTCTAGGACTAGGAAATGAATCCTTCTGATTACAGGACTTCTAGCTAACTTCTAGAACTAGGAAATGAATCTTTCTGATTACAGAAGAATTACATAAAGATTACACAAAGATATTGATACTAATCCCTAACCGTTTAGGATAGCTTCCTTTGATGTTTCAATACTCCCCCTCAAGTTAGAATGTATGTTAATTACACCTAACTTGCTCAACAAATCGGTAAACTGTGTAGATGTGAGTGGTGTGGTAAATAGGTCTGCTGGTTGATCTTGTGTTCGAATGTAGGCAGTCTTCATCAGACGTCTCTGGATTTTCTCACGAATGACATGACAGTCAATCTCTATGTGTTTAGTTCGTTCATGAAAAACTGGATTGGATGCAATATGTAGAGCAGCTTGATTGTCACAGAAAAGTAATGCTGGTTGCGTACCTGGGACATTTAGGTCTTTCAATATATTCTGCAACCAAGTAATCTCACAACAAGTAGAAGTCATAGAACGATACTCTGCTTCTGCACTCGATCTAGAGACTGTTCCTTGCTTCTTTGTTTTCCAAGAGATAGGTGAATTACCAATAAAAATGCAATAGCCAGTAATTGACCTTCTAGTGTCCTTACAACGTGCCCAATCTGCATCACAAAAGGCACGTAATTGAAGCGTTCCTTGAGATGACAATAGCAAACATTTTCCCGGCGTTTGCTTTAGATAACGCAACACCTTGTGCGCTGTTTCAAGATGGGGTATTCTTGGCTTGTCCATGAACTGAGAAAGGATGTGTACCGCATAGACAATGTCAGGTCTTGTAATGATGAGATAAATAAGCCTTCCCACCAATCTTCGATATTGAGATGGATCAGTAAGTAGTTCTCCATCGTTTTGTGTCAAAGCAATGTTGCACTCTACAGGGAATGTTGTTGGTCTTGCTCCAAGGAATACGGAGTCCTCCAATATCTCAAATGCGTACTTAAGCTGGCTTAACACGATACCTTGCTTTGATCTAGCCACTTCTATCCCAAGAAAATATTTCAATACTCCCATATCTCTTAACTTGAACTTGCTGGATAAGAAGCACTTCACAACTTTGATATCATCGAGATTGTTTCCTGCCAAAATAATATCATCGACATACACTAGTAGCACAGTGAATGTTTCTTTGCAGTTTTGAACAAATAGTGAGTAATCAGACCAGCTTTGACGAAAACCAGCCTTCTTGAGTTCATTTGACAACTTGATGAACCATTGTCTTGAAGCTTGTCTGAGCCCATATAAGGATTTGTGTAGCTTGCAGACACGATTCTCTCTCTTTCCTCCAAAACCGGGAGGAAGCTGCATATAAACATATTCAGATAAATCACCATTCAAGAAGGCATTACTTACATCAAGTTGGTGAAGATGCCAACCACGCAAAGATGATAAACTGAGTAGGACGCGGACTGTGGTGAGTTTAGCAACTGGGGCAAAGGTCTCCCTATAATCAATTCCTTCCACTTGACTGTATCCTTTGGCAACAAGACGAGCTTTATATCGTTCTATGCTACCATCCGGGTTTTACTTGATCTTATACACCCATTTACATCCGATAGGACGTTTGTGAGCAGGGGGTGATACAAGGCTCCAGGTTTTGTTTGCTTGCAGCGCATCAATTTCATGTCTCATGGCCTCACGCCATTTTGGATCTTTAACAGCCTGAGAGTAAGACGTAGGTTCTTTGTCCAAGGATAGAGCAACAGCAAATGCTCGATGGTTATCAGATAATCGATCATAAGACAGCACATGTGATATAGAGTGTGTTGTACCTGGGACCGTGGTCGATGAAGATGATGGAGTGTGTCGTGAGGGGAGAGCTGCCTCGATGTGAAAGTCTTGCAGGAGGCTTGATGTAAGTAATGCCTTCTTGAATGGTGATTTATCTGAATATGTTTATATGCAGCTTCCTCCCGGTTTTGGAGGAAAGAGAGAGAATCGTGTCTGCAAGCTACACAAATCCTTATATGGGCTCAGACAAGCTTCAAGACAATGGTTCATCAAGTTGATAAAGTAGTCTGGGGTTCAACTCTAAAACCAATTGGTAATAGAGAGAGTAGCCCAAACCCTTATAAACCCACATGCAAGGTCTCATATTCCTGATATGGGATATATATCTCAACACGCCCCCGCACGTGTGGCGAATCTTTAAGCCTAACATGTGGACAACAACTTGGGTGGTCCTGGAGTTCGTGTGGCCTTTGGGCTTCACACGTGTACGTGGGCAACCCGCTCTGATACCATGATAAAGTAGTCTGGGGTTCAACTCCAAAATCAATTGGTAATAGAGAGAGTAGCTCAAACCCTTATAAACCCACATGCAAGGTCTCATATTCCCGATGTGGGATATATATATCTCAACAGAGGCCAAGGCCATCAATGGCAGTGAGGTGGGTTTTCGAGCCTCGAGAGCTGACACAATACTCAGTAGAAGAAAAGGGAGAATAGACGGAGGTGGAATTTCAAAAGTAAGGAGATGGAGCAAATGGTGGAGCTCGGAAGTGAGGCAGCGATTTAGAGGAGCTCTGGAGGAGTTTTGGTGCCCTGCAACTGACAGTAGAGAGGAGATGGGAAGTTTTGCTGAGATTCTGTTGACCGGTGAGAAAACTGGTGTTAGTTACTTACTGGATTGTGTACTTATGTTTGAGTTGGAAATTGAATTAAGAAGTGGGGTTTTATGTATGTATGTATGTGTGTGTGTATATATATATATATATATATATATATATATATATATATATATATATATATATATATAACTGTTGAAATCTATAATCGGTACATATCTGGTATTGTCAATAGAGCTGATAGTATGTAAAGTGGGGTTTGGTAATTGTTGGAGAACAGACTAGGAAACTTGGTTTCCGACTTGATTAAAGGTTAGTTGAAAGTTTTTGATGAGTGAATTTGTAAATTCTGGGGTGACTTGGATTTGTTCAGTTAGATGTTTTCGCGTAATGGATTACTTTGGTGTGATCTAGACAGATTATAAGTATAGTATTTGTTGAAGGTCGAGTTTTGGCTTGGAGGAGCTGATGCCAAGCATGAGTTGTTTGCTCATGAATTACTGTTGTTATATGACTACATGGATGGCTGTTGGTGGGGGAGTTGTTCATTGGCGTTTTGGACATTAGAAGTGGAAGATGAAGCTTCTGGGTCAATTCGGTTGAATTGGTAAAAGAGGGTAAGGAGCTGGTACATATATTGTTTTGGATGTTAGCTAGATGATTAAAAGATTATTAGTAGTCTAAAGCTTATCCCTTATGGGAAAAGAAGCCTTGCTAAGAGATGGTGTAATCTGTCAACAAAATAAGAATTTGGTTGTTCCACTAGAATGATAAGTGATTTATGTTGTCTACTAATTATATTGGAAACATGGGAATCGAGTTGGCATTGTAAGGAGAGAATTGGCTGTCAGCTAACAAGAAGATTCTGTTCTTAATTTCATTATGTCATTTAACATGGTAGTCAAAGAAAGACCAATATTATTAGGGTGTTTTCTTAATCACCATTTCCATTATGAGCTTAATAGGTTAGATTCGTTGTCTAGAAATGGTTATTGTGTGGCGAAAGTAAGGGGTGTATTGTTCATTTACACAATTTAGTTTTCTTTTAAGGTTCTTGCCATGAGGTGTTAGAATGATGTTAAACTGAAAAAGGATTGTTGCTGGAATTTGTGGAGCTTTTGGACTTGAGAGTCTCAGCTTGATAGTAATTAGCCGAATCATTGTGAGTGGACCTTTGTTTTGAAGTAATGCATGCAGAGTTTTTATTCTAAATTTCATAATTTAATCTTAGAGAATTTTAAAGGATGAAATTGATTTCCCTTTTATGAAATATTTTCCATGAAACTATTTCCAGAAGAATATGGCCAAATGCTAATAGGAAACCTTGTGATTTGATAAGTTTTCGAAAATGAGATTTTCGACGGATTTCGTATTAAATTGTATACGACTATATCAAGTTATAACTTTTATTATGGACAAATGGATCATTGTTTTTAAGCTTGAAATTTCAAATATGAGATTTGAGAATTTTTATTGAGTTTTATATATGTTTTGGGCTCCTTGGAAATATGATTTAAGATGATCCCAAGTTTTATTACTTTCATTGGACAAGTGGAGTCGGGAAAGAGGGTTTTACGTTTCTCAGAAATTTTACTTGAATTTCCAGAATTTATTTTCAATTATTGTTTAACATGTGGGTCATGGGGGAAATTCATAAGTATTTTGGGAAATTATGGTTTATGAATTTTATTGATTTAATCAGCCGGTAGGGCCAGGATGGCGGGGTGCACCCATCCCGTAAGCTCCACTATCAGAAAAAAGACTATAGCCGACGAAATATCTAAAAACAGGCCGACGAAATTTTTTTTCGTCGGCTAAAATGGACTTTAGCCGACGAATTTTTTTTCGTAGGCTAAGTTAAAATTTCGTCGGCTAAAGTGGCATTTTAGCCGACGAAAAAAAAATTCGTCGGCTAAACTAATTTTTTCGTCGGTTATAGTTAAATTTTTGTCGGCTAAAGTGGTTTTTTCGTCGGCTATAGTATGTGAACTTTAGCCGACGAAATTTGAAAAGTTTAGCCGACGAAATTAGGGTATTTCGTCGGCTAAAGTAACTTTTAGTTATAAAATTGTACTACGGATATTTCAGTGTCTGATTGACTATTGTGATACCAATCTGGAAGCAGAACGGGCCCAGGAGTAAAACTCATCGCTTTGCTATGACATACAGGCTTTTTTGGCCATCCGAGTTCGTTTAAGGCTTCAAAATGAAGTTTTTCTAAACGCTTAATACATGAAAATGTCCATATCTACACCTATATGAGGTATTTTGGCCGAACCTTCAACACAACAAACACTCACCATAATGAGACGCAACTGTCCATCTAAAAATTTTGAGACATTTACCCCTCCATGATAGGCCTCCCCGTATAGATAAATAATGGTAAATAGTAGGCATGTTGTGATTCCGGTCATCAAAATTCACAAACAAAAATACGACCGTCAGATATCATCAATATGTTGAAATATATCTCTGGTAAAAAATTCAACTTTATCTGATAAATTTAAGGACTTCATCTAGACGGTCAATCTCGTAAGTCAAACCTTTATATTGTATTGACTGCAACTATCGGCACCGAGACTTTACCGGAATTACGTGATTTTTCAACCGTAGGCGTATTTCACCATTCCGGTCATATCTTATTTCACGACTTTTTTGCGTTTGAAGTTTCTACGTACAGTTTGTTTTATAAACGAAACATTTACTTAAAGCTTAGAGTAAACAAGTTATACAACATTAGTACGCATGTTGTGATTCCGATCATCAAAGTTGAGAAACAAAATTCCGACCGTTAGATATGATCATTATGTTGAAATATGTATATAGGAAAAAATTTAACTTAATCTGACAACGTTAAGGGCTCGATCCTTACGGTCAATCACGTAAGTCAAACCCCTTAATGCACGGAAATGGTCATTTGACTGTCTAAATTACGTATTTTGCCCGGACCTTCAACTAAAAATAGTTTCAAATCGATGAGACTCAACCAGTGGTATAAAAATTTTATGAAAAATAACTACCAGAGATAAGGCTACCTCTAGGGAGAAAGAATGGAAAATTGAGTTAACCGCAATTATCGGTACCGAGACTTTACCAGAATTACGTGATTTTTCAAGTATAGACGTATTTCACCATTCCGGTCATATCTTATTTCACGACTTTTTTTCGTTTGAAGCTTCTACGTATAGGGTTTAGGGTTTTAGCCGACGAAATTAGGGTAATTCGTCGGCTAAAGTTAAATAAATAAATAAAATAAATAACTATAGCCGACAAAATTAGGGTAATTCTTCGGCTAAGGTTAAATTAATAAATAAATAAAATAAATAACTATAGCCGACGAAATTAGGGTATTTCGTCGGCTAAAGTTAATTAAAAATTCAAATTTTTTGGCGGGAATTTTTAAAATTTTAAAATTTTTCGACTAAAATTTTAAACTTTAGCCGACGAAATTTCGTCGGCTAAAGTTCAAAATTTTCTATATATTTCATTTTTCTTCTCCTCCTCTTCATCTTTCCTCCTCCTCTTCATCCTCCTCCTCTTCCCTCCTCCTCCTCCTCCTCCTCCTCCTCTTCATCCTCCCTCTCCTAACCTTCTCCTCCTCCTCCTTCAAATCCCTCCTCCTCCTCCTACTTCTCTAAATTCTTCTCCTCCTCCTTCCTCTCCTCTTCTCCTCCTCCTCTCTCTCCTAACCTCCTCCTCCTCCTTCAAATCCCTCCTCCTACTTCTCTAAATTCTTCTCCTCCTCCTTCCTCTCCTCTTCAATACCCTAAAATTCGTCGGCTAAAGTTTTTAAAAAAATAATAATTACATAAAAAAATAATAAAATTAAAAAAAATATATGAAAAAATTAAAAAAAAACTATAGCCGACGAAATACCCTAAAATTCGTCGGCTAAAGTTTTTAAAAAAATAATAATTACATAAAAAAATTAATAAAATTAAAAAAAAATAGAAAAAAACTATAGCCGACGTATTTTAATAAAATTCGTCGGCTAAAATTAAAAAAAAAAAGAAAAAAATTTTAAAAAATAATAATTACATAAAAAATTTATAAAATTATAACTTTAGCCGACGAATTTTAATAAAATTCGTCGGCTAAAATTAAAAAATAATAATAATAACTATAGCCGACGAAATACCCTAAAATTCGTCGGCTAAAGTTAAATAAATAAATAAAAATAATAGCTATAGCCGACGAATTTTAATAAATTTCGTCGGCTAAAGTCCAGAAATTAAGCGACGAAAAATTTATTCGTCGGCTAAATAAATGACTTTAGCCGACGATGAACAGTAATTTCGTCGGCTATAGTGTTGGCCGACGGATTTTGCCCGACGACTTCTTAGCCGACGAAATTTAAGGTTTAGCCGATGAACAGTAATTTCGTCGGCTAAAATGGTTGTTTTGGTAGTGCTCCTTTGTATGTCGGCTGGAAGTTTTGTTATGATAATTATATCTGAAAATTATTTATTTGTGGTCATTGTTTAGAGGACGGTCGGGGAATCGTACCTTAAGCATGGGATGCATACTTTATTTACGGGGGAGGAGTCATAATTGACTTTTCTATATTGTTTTGTTTTCTTCACCATGAAGTGTCGTCATATATATATATATGCTAGCTAGCCACAATAGTAGCTCTAGAGGGTTCCTACTCTAACCTGAGAGGCTCAGCGTCATGGTGGAATCTCTCCGCTATGAAAGGTCGTCATATTAGTAGCCTTAAAGGTTCCGACCTTAGTCTGGAAGACTCTTCGTCATGGTGAGATCTCTTCCCCCACTTTTGTCGTATTTTCTTTAACCAATGAGATTGGATTACGACTTTGCTTCATATTTCATGCCTCTCTATTTATATATTGATTTTTGAGCCATGGGATTGGCTTGATCATTTATTTTAAGCTATCGTTTTGGAAATTGTTATATGATGCATGCATTTGAGGTTTTTAATGCTCATACTTTTGGGAAGGTATAAATATACGTTTTCAAGTACGTAAATCAGTTATTTTGTACACTCGCTCTAACGTGTTTTAAAATACTTTCCCCTGGGCTCTTTATTTTAAATACCCAGTTTGTAGGTCAGCTTATGAGAAGTCGGACGTAAGGGAGAAGAGGCATAGTCAACATTATATTTCTGTTTCTGTTGTTCACTAAGTTTTTTCTTACTCTAGAAATGCTCAGAACATGGTGGGAGATGTTGAGAATATTTGAGAGCAGGGTGGCTCCAGATGTTATAAGTTTGAACTGTGTTTAGAAGTGGATTGCAGGTTTTATATTGAGGAAGGGACGTCCATTTTCAAGAGAAGTTGTACCGATTTTTCTATAGAATCTACCTTGGAGGTGGTTCCTACATGGTTCATTCCGGATATTAGGGTAAAATCCATGATGGGTCCTGATACAACCAGACATAGGTTGTTTGATATTATAATTATTTCTAAGGGTATTACAGTTTCATTAACTCTTATTTTAATTAAAAATCAATAAATAGAAAAAAGATGGTTAAAAATCGATCCAGTAACCAAAATATGGTTGTTTTTCAAAACTTCTTTATAAAAAGCATTCCAATTAGAATCCAAATTGCTATAATTACCTATCTTTCACAGCTCGACTGAAAAATCAAAACGATCTTCTGCTCCCGCCAAAAAGAAGAAATGATGAGAGAGAGTTCCAAACACCACACAAGGACCATGAAGACCGTCAATCTCCAATCCCCTAATTTCTTTTTTCAAATTTCAATTTCGGTTTCGAATCCCTGATTCCACTCCGCTTCGTTTCTCTTACAGGTTCCCAAGAAGAGCTTGAACTCCGCGTTTTCTTCAATCTCCGAAGATTCACAAGTCCAGCACTCGGTGGATTCCACTCCGATCTCTGTCATTTCTGAGATCGACAAGGTCAATCGTAATGCCGAGATCACCGAGGTTAGCTCCAACCTCGATCCGACCTTGAAATTGATCATCGCTCTTTTGGATTTCGTATTATAATTAGCTAAAACTAGGCCTGTGTATGATTTGTTTCTTCCATTGCGTATCGTTTAGTGTTGATGTTGTAACGTGCGACAACATTGCGTATTCATTTGAGTCCTCTGAATGAGAGTGATGATTTTGGATCCTTTCATTCGTAAATCGTGATGCACGCTTTTTGTTACTAAGTAAATGCCTGAAAGGAGTGCAAAGATATCTTATTGTGCTTTTTCATTTAAATACTTTGATTCTTACGACTGCGAGAGTCTGAGGATTTATTATTAGACTTTGATTATTCTGACTGAATCTTTGGGGACTTTAATCGTGTTTTTTTGGCTTTCAGAGTCTGATGACCTTGCCAGATCCAGCCCTCTCATCTTCAACAGAAAGCTTGTTTACCTCTGATTTCTCTCCATCTTCAGAGTCTAATACTGATAAGACCGATTCAAGGCATGTCTACGGAGTGTTGTTAAATTTGAAATTGATGACTCAAAGTTTGATTCTCTGGGGGCTGTGGTTGTAGCAAGCTTTCTCAAGCAAGCTCGGACTCAGGTCGTAAACTCTGCTGTTGTGGATGCCAAATCCAAGAAGCTTCTGGATGCATTGGTTGAGATTGTGATAGAGGATTTCCACACTGTGCCTGAAGAGAGGGATCGGATTGCGAACTTCTTTCAGCAAAAGCTAAAATACTGGTTTTGTGTTCTTTGCTATGGATCCTTGCAATGGCTGTGTTTTTGGTGTTCAGCTCTGGAGCACAAGGCACTTTTCCTGGACCACTTCCTACTTGAACTCTTACTCTACAGGTGCATTAATGGTCTGATCATCAAAATGAATGGTATGGCTTCTTGTCTTGGGATAGTTGGTATGATTTTACCTTGCATTAGATATTGTCCAATGTTTAGCTGATATATTCATATAAACCTCTTGTTCTCACTATTGTGCCACGGTTATGGATCATTCATTTTAATGGATTGTTACTGTTTTCCTCTGTGGTTTACACTCTTGTGAGTAGTAAGAGCTGAATCTGAATACTGTATTCTCACATTTTGGATAACGTGATGATATACTCCTGAAAGTAGTGTTTCTGTAGAGAAATGTAGACTCAGTGTTGTATGCCTCTAATGCTTGTCAGGTTTTTGATTGCATGATCATTTACATTGTTAACATATCTGATTACTCGTTTAAGGAAACAAAAAATGTGTGGAAGTGCAACTCATGTTGTCGTAGTTGCAAGGATGAGACTGAAGGGTTCTTAATTTTTATAAAAGGAATTTTTGTTCTTATATACTGCCGAGAACAGAAAACTAGTAGTAGGTAACCCACACACTGTCTGCTCTACATGTTTAAACCAATGGGCTCCTCAGATATTGGTACTTCAAATTGTAGGATCATTCAGACCACAGGACATCATGAACTTTATGCTCTAAAGTCATTTTCATGCCATATGTCTACAGATAGAGATTAACATGTCCATAGTTGTGTACTAAGTTGGACCTAGATGTGAAGGGCTGCAAAAATCCTGGTGTTCGACATAACGTTCTAGCCAAGATCCCTTGTAAGTTTATAAACAAAATGATATTCGAATGTGTATTTGGTTGATTGTTTATGCAGATACAAGTGACTGATATATACATCTATCAGTGTTCTATTCTGGGAATAACTATAAATGCATATAATCAAGATCCTATAATCAATCCTAGATTGATTAGATGAGATGCTCGATCCATCATTCTCTCCAGCATATCTGCTATTACTTGAATGCAGACTAATGGCTTATTTCTTTCCTTTAATACTCCCCCTCAAGTTGGACTGTGGATGTCAATGACACCCAACTTGCTGAGATGTGTATGGAAGGCTGGTGCACGCAGAGGCTTCGTGAGCAAGTCTGCAATCTGATTTCCTGTTTGCACATAAGCAGTCTTGACTTCACCCTTATTGATTCTTTCGCGAACCGTATGACAATCTAACTCAATATGCTTTGTTCGCTCATGGTATACTGGATTTGCTGCGATGTGTAGAGCTGCCTGATTATCACAAAATAACTTGGCTGCTTCAGGATGTTCCACACGTAAATCTTTCAATAGGTACCTCAACCAGCTAAGTTCACAAGCAGTTGCTGCCATAGCACGATACTCTGCTTCGGCTGATGATCTTGATACTGTGGCTTGCTTTTTACTTTTCCATGACACAAGTGACTTGCCAAGGAAAATACAGTACCCCGTCACGGATCGTCGTGTGATCGGACATCTTGCCCAGTCTGCATCACAGTATGCAATCAAATGAAGAGAACTATGGGCAGAGAACAATAATCCTTGACCTGGGACTCCCTTGAGGTACTGTAGAAGCCGATGAGCTGTTTTAAGGTGATGTAACTTAGGCTCCTGCATAAATTGGCTGAGTGTGTTCACCGCATAAGTAATCTCTGGCCTGGTGATTGTAAGATAAATTAGCTTCCCAATCAATCTCCTGTACCGAGTAGGATCCTTGAGGACATCACTCCCTTTTTCGGTTAACACCAAATCAGGCTCCATAGGTACCTTTGCAGGTTTCACCCCAAGTAATCCTGCATCCTCCAATATATCCAACGTATATTTACGTTGACAAACTGAGATTCCAGCTTTGGAGCGTGCAACTTCTATGCCAAGGAAGTATTTGAGTGGTCCAAGATCTTTAATTTTGAAACAACTGTTGAGAAACGTCTTGAGATCACTAATGGCCTTCTCATTGTTCCCTGTAATAACCATATCGTCAACATAAAGTAATATCACAGTAATTGAATTTTCTTGGACCTGTGTAAACAATGAATAATCAGCAAGGGACTGCTGAAAACCAATTTCTTGAATGGCAGAGGAGAACCGTTGGAACCAACTGCGGGATGCTTGTTTAAGACCATAGAGGGATTTGTGAAGTCGACAAACCACGTTCGCCCCCTGTTGGCGACAACCGGGAGGAGGCAGCATGTAGACCTCTTCAAGGAGCTCACCATGAAGGAAGGCATTTTGCACATCCATTTGGTGTAAAGGCCAATCTCGTACTGCAGCAACAGCCAACAGACATCGAACGGTAAGCAATTTTGCAACAGGGGCAAAGGTATCTTTGTAATCAATGCCTTCTCGTTGAGTAAACCCCTTGGCGACCAGCCGAGCCTTATAACGTTCGATGGTGCCGTCGGCATGGTATTTGATCTTGAAGACCCATTTGCAACCAATGGGACGGTGACCAGAAGGTAGAGGGACCATGGACCATGTATGATTATCTTCAAGTGCCCGAATTTCAGAATTCATTGCCTCAACCCATTGAGGGTCATGACGAGCCTGCTCATAGTTTGCTGGTTCAACCAATTGAGAAACATTGTGCACAAAGGAACGATAAGCAGGAGATAACCCAGAGTAGGAAACATACCGTCGAAGTGGATATCTAGTGCCGGACGTGGAGGAAAAGGACGCAGCCGGGTCAAGCAAAACAGCGTGATTGGTTTTGTAGTCTTGAAGATAGGGTGGTGGCTGTTTTGAACGCTGGGAGCGTCTTGGGGCTGGCATAGGTAGAGGAATAGGTACCGGCAAAGGCGGAGGAGCCGCTGAGACAGCCGGGTACTGAAGAATTGAGGGTGAAGGCGAAGATTGGGATAGAGATGGCGACATAGAGGTCTCGGCAGTGGGCTGGGTCAACGACATAGGGGTCTCGGCAGTGAACCGAGTCGGCGGCGAGGATGGTGGTGCCGACGAAAGAGAGGTAGGTGGCGATGGTGGAGGAGACGCTGGTGGGATTGCGTCTGGTGTCGAAGAGAGAGTGCAATCGGGAGTTGAAGCAGAAGAAAGGGAAGCGGACTGAGCGTGTTCTTGAGAAAGAATGGGCTGAGAAAATTGGTCTGGGTCGACTGCAGGAGTGGGTAGGACGGGATAGTCTTCTTGTTGCTCAAGTGGCAAGGAGGTTAGAGGTAGAATATGTTCATGAAAAAGCACATCCCGGGAAGTGATTAATTTTTTGCGTTCAAGGTCATAGAGACGATAGCCCTTTTGGCCATGAGGGTACCCAAGGAAAATACAACGATGTGCACGAGAATCAAATTTGTGAGAAGGAGTGAGGTTGGTTGCGTAACACAAGCAACCGAAGACCCGAAGATGAGAATAAGTTGGAGGTGTTTGATGCAAGAGTTCATATGGAGATTTATTAGAAAGTAAAGGTGTGGGAAGACGGTTTATGAGATAACAAGCAGTTTGAATACTCTCACCCCAAAATTTTAATGGTAAATTTGCTTGAAATCGAAGGGCACGGCCAACATTCAAAAGATGTCGATGTTTGCGCTCTACAACCCCATTTTGTTGGGGGGTGTAGACGCAAGTATGTTGAAAAATGGTGCCATGTTCAGCAAAGAAAGCTTGCATGGATGTGAACTCTCCCCCATTGTCGGCACGAAGTATTTTAATGTTACGATTGAATTGCGTTTGTACCCAGGAAAAGAATGATTTCAAGAGTGTTTGAGTGTTGGATTTGTAACTCATAAGATGAACCCAGGTAAAACGTGTGAAATCATCGACAATGGTGAGAAAATAACGAGCCCCAGAATGTGTGTGAGTTTTGTGTGGTCCCCAAATATCACAATGAATCAAATCAAACGGTGCGGTTGTTTTTATTGAACTTGAAGGAAAAGATAAACGAGTTTGCTTTGCTAAAGGACAAATGTCACAAACATGTTTAGGATTAAACATAATTTCTGGAATAACCTGGGATAGAAATTGGACAGGTGCAGAAGATGGGTGCCCAAGACGCTGATGCCAAAGATCCGAGGTGCGGGTGATATGGTTGGCTAGATGTGGATTTTGATTTGGGGTAAGGTAATAGAGCCCATTAAAATGCTTGCCCAGGCCAATCGTCCTCTTCGTAACCACGTCCTGCACAACACAAAAATCTGGGTAAAATATCACGATACATGTCAAAGCTCGAGTCAATTTACTCACAGAAATCAAATTCACACGAAACTGAGGCACATGTAGGACTCCATCAAGAGATAAATATTTGGACAATTGAATAGATCCAATACTTTCAATGGCAGTTTGCCCTCCATTAGGTAACCCAACAAAATCATGTGATGCCTTAACATTATTGTGAGTGGGTGAGAGATGAGATACATGGTCTGTTGCTCCACTATCCATAATCCAATATAGAGTTGAATGAGAGCCATGTTGTATATTATTGGAATTGGGTGTGAATATACCTGTCGCGTTTGCGAATGGTTGAGCCTTATCATTTTTATTGTGGATTAAAGCCATAACCTGCTTGTATTCTTCAGCGGTGAATGTTGGGCTCTCATTAGCAGATCCTGTCTTGATCTCCACATTATGAGCAACAGGCCTCTTGTTTCTAGGCTTCACATTCTTACCGTGCCATTTGTGGCCCACTGGAAACCCTTTAAGATAGAAGCATCGATCCACCAGATGACTCTCCTCTTCACAATACGTACACTTCAGTGGTTTGCGAAAGAAAGGAGTCTTTGGTGTGCCTGATGTGCGTGCAGCTTGCATAGCATGAGAAATTGGTGGGTGTTCCCGACGGGTTGCCGCTTCCATCTGCCTCTCATGTTGGAGAATGAGACCATGGACCTTCTTTGTGTCTGGGAGAGGATTCATCATCAGAATGGAGCCACGAATGGTAGAAAAAGATTCGTTCAGCCCCATTAAAAACTGCATAACCCTTTCTTTTTCTTCTCGATTGATCAACGTTTTAGCACCTTCACAGTTGCACACGATGGGTTCCTGATAGGAGGCTAGTTCATCCCAAAGTGCCTTGAGTTTGGTGTAGTGTACAGAAACTGATTGAGAGCCTTGACGACATTCAGCGATCTCTTGTCGAATCTCATAGATCCTAGAGTCATCCCCTTGTGAAAATCTATCCTTGAGATCATTCCATACTGCAGCTGCCGTATCAGAAAAGATCACGCTGTTGGCGATGTCGGGTTGGATTGAATGAAGAATCCAGGTCAACACCATGTCATTGCAACGTTTCCACATAGGAAATTTGGGGTCAGTGACTGGAAGCGGCTGTATCGTCCCATCGATCAATCCTAGCTTGTTCTTGGCGCTGAGGCTGAGGCGCATTGAGCGATTCCACTGTCCATAATTGTGTCCATCAAGTAGAGTGTTAACCAGGGTGAGTCCTGGTGTATCTGAATGGTGTAAGGCCAAAGGATCAGGTAATTTTGTCTCAATCTCCTCCGTGGTTTTGGATGAAGATTCGTTTTTGCTTTTTGAGTTTTCTGGGTTTTCAAGAATCTCAACCATGATGTTGATGTGGTGGTGATTTGGTGTTTGTTTGTAGCGGAAGGGTGTGGGTTAGAGACACCAGAATCGGTGCTCTGATACCATAAACAAAATGATATTCGAATGTGTATTTGGTTGATTGTTTATGCAGATACAAGTGACTGATATATACATCTATCAGTGTTCTATTCTGGGAATAACTATAAATGCATATAATCAAGATCCTATAATCAATCCTAGATTGATTAGATGAGATGCTCGATCCATCATTCTCTCCAGCATATCTGCTATTACTTGAATGCAGACTAATGACTTATTTCTTTCCTTTAATAGTTTATACATCTTAAGTACATATCTGGGTTATGTACATATCATTCTGAGTATATAGAACTCACATCTGTTCTATTTAAAGATTCATACATAGTTATGGTCTATATTTAATTATTTATGCTGTGCATTAACTACGTGTACTTAAAAGCAAAGATTTTGGTGATTCGAGTTGGTAATCCCTACAAGAAAGAGGAGTTAGTTGCTCTTTAATGTAGTGATTGGCGTAATCAAAGAAAACTGAGGCATAGATGAAGATTCTAAGGTCAATGATTGGTTGTGTTGTTCAATCTTCCTAAAACTTTATGATTAAGCCAAAACCCCTAGTTTTATCACATACCTACTAAGGCATATCTAGGTGACCCAGCATAGAAACCATTAGCTTGCTTTTGTTTCCTTAGCATCAGATGGAGCACTTAATCATCCTCCAAAATATGGTATACACCAACACGTATGTACACTCTTTCTAAGTTTACGAAGATCAATAGTGATTGTTCTCCTGGTATAGTTACTACAGGATCCAAGGTGAATTGTTTTGTTTTGCTGTTACTGAAAGATGCTTTTACATTGTGTAGTTTTCTATTCATGTATAGTAAGGTGCAGGCTTGTTTGCAGCAGTTTTTGACCATTCAGTTATGAATCAGCTCATTCAACTGTGCAAAACCCACCTGAACTGTGAAGATACGTGTTTCGAATAATTTTCACTAGAAAACCTAATTGCTAGTTTTACACTTTCTGCAATATTGCTATGGGATATCTGAAAGGGATAGGTTGTGATAAGCTACTGAGATATTTGAGATCAGATCCCACACCAGAAACACTGGTGAGGACTCTTCTGAATTATTGATCGAAACCCCCATATTTGCAATCATCTACATTCATCCTTCTTCAACATTCACAAATTTACCTTCCCCATTCTTCCTATGCACAATGTATCTATCTTCTTGCTTTAATTTTCTGGAGGCTTTTGAATTCTCCTCCCACTTTATGGAGCTCATTGTTTGATTGTGTCTGTTACAGGGGAGGCAATCTCCCTGGTGCATCATAATGCCCCATGAGGTGTTTCTGGTCTTTCAAAATTTATTATATGTATATAGTAAGGTTCCCCAGTAGAATGCCCTCTAAAGTGTTTGGATATACACACGCCACCATGATTAGGGAGCAGGGGGAAAAGGGACCCCGTCGGGGGAGGAAAATGTGGTGGGGAGGTGAGCAGAACTGGCCACGCCTTGTGAGGAGGAGAAAGCTCCAAATACCCAACAGAGAGAAGGGAAGGGGGATATGAAAAGTGCCAGAGAAACAGCCCACATTGCACATGCGGTTTTGTTTAGTATATCCCCCTCTCCTTTAATCATTGCACGGTATGAAAACAAATGTTTGTATTGGGACCTTTGCCTCTACTCTCTTGTGTTAGTGGAAGCCACCACAACCACTACACACCTTTTTATTTACACCCTGATATTGATCTTATTTTTTCTTTCCATCCTCTCAACCGACATTTCGAGTTTTGACCCCAAACAAAATATCTCACATTTTGGTGAGGTAGAGTAGACATAAACTTATTGATTCCTCAAAAAATATCCTTAATCGAGAAAAGTTTGAATTGAATGAAATTGTTACTTGTACATGTGTTTTCGGTATGTCAAATTCAGTAATAGGTATAAGTGTATTTTAAAATAACATTGAATGTGAGTTATCTAAAATGGGTGTTTAAATTTGAGTGTATAGTAAAATTCCTTTTATAATTGTTTTCAAGCGAATGTGTTTTATTTTCGTTGTTCCATAGTTGCGCTAACAATATATTTACCTATTCGATCAACACTTCAAAAATCTGCTTAGTTTTTCAATCGTGAATTGAATTGTCTCACCTCACTTTGTTGGTTGGTAAGTGAAATAATGAGTGTACACATAATATACAGAACATGTTAGTTACAGACAATTACACTATTACAATACAATAGTCCCGTTCACCTGGACCATAACTGACCAAGTGAAATTTGGTTAGTAACCGTTAGATTGGGTTAACTAAAATCATAGGGTGGAGATTAATTGAACTAAAACTTATTGTTTTATATTTTTTAATACTCTTAATTATTGGCTAGTACCAAAATCAAGACGTCTTCTCATCCCAAGACTCGTCTTCTCTACTTCTGCTTATCGTCCTCTTCTTAAAGACAGAAAAAAAATTACTTTAAGACACATACTTGTATCGTCATCCTCTTCTCCTCTTCTACGTCGTTTCAAAGATTCGTTCGAGATTAAACCAAACTCGTTTCGTTAAAGACGATGAAAACAAAGAAATCCATACACATCTCGTCGAAGACGAAGACACTATAAAGAGCATTTTGAAGCATATGTGAAGTTTTATCATTTTTATTTCTAAATTTTTGACAAACAAGTTCCGATTTTCGTGAGTTTTGATCGGTAGGTTAATGGTGATTTGAACATTAGAATTCCTTTTAATCCAGCACAGAGACCAAATTTGCTGTTGTTTTTCTTCATAATGTTTCGATATGATTTCCAGAGACATGTTATTGATACACCAAATGTGATTTAGAAGGTTCAAACGATGTGATTGAGTAGACACTGCTTTATCTTCTTATATGCTTCTGCAATCCTCATATAGGTCTAGTTTGGGACAACAACCTGAGCTGCTTTTGGGACTATTTCTGTTTTTGGGCATCAGAGCTGGTGTTTGGTAACACACTCTGAAGCTGCTGTTCGGCGTGAAAATAGATTTTCTTCGAACAACTAGTCTTGAGGTGTGCCAGTACCTATAGGTCACGTACAACCTTGATCTTGATGCTTATTCGCCTTCCGTCTTCTTCTCAAACAACTGTCATACGGGCGCTGGTCAGGCTGACACTTAGTTCCTTCTTAGACCTAGCTGAAGAGCAACTAGGATTTTTCTCCTCCTCTTGTGAAGTGGACGTTTTCTACTCAAACCGGTGTGGTTGAGCAGAGCTAAAAATCCGGATTATAGGGCGTTCGCCAAAGAGTTCCTTGACAAACCGAGGATATTTGCTAAGGTTATTCACTTTAACAATGGTTTTGTGGATATTCGCCAACAGGTTGGTCATTATAAAGTGGAGGTGGACTGTTCGCTCACGGATGAGGCTTGGTGAGTAGAAGCGGGTAGTGCTCACGGATGAGGTTTTGATGAGTAGCAGCGATGAATGCCTACATATAGTGTCACACCCCGAATCTTTTGAAGTTAATAAAAGTTACCTTTCACAGAGATTCACGAGTTACCGAGGACTTTTAATTGCGATCGGTAATTCGATAAGTTATCGCTCGAGTTAATTTTCGAGTTTTTAAAAGTACTCCAAATACCTGAATTGATGACTCGACGTTGTAGTACGTGTCGACACGAGTCTCCCGGTATTTTCGGAATATTTTTCGGAGCTTCCGGCTAATTTCTGTGAATTTCTGAAGTTTATGGTAACTTTTAATTATCCATCCGGTAAAAGAGGAGTTTTACCATTTAACCTTTTTACTTTTTACTCTCTTTAAATCTGGACCGTCAGATCCTTTGGAGAATTGATCTGGACCGTTCATTCAAGTATAAAAAGGTGGTAGTTGAGTTGACTTTGGTCAGAACTCACAAATCGGGTCAAACCCGATCTTTTTCTTCTCTCCCCTTTTTCTCGGCGCAGCGTCGCCCACTCCGCCTTGTTCGATACTACCGGCGCGTCCGTCCACCTCACTTTGGCGCGCCACCACCATGATCTTCCTCTCTTCATTCTCTACAAAGCCCATACCTCAAAACACTTATGCGCCAACTGTGGAGGGAGATCGTTCAAGAGGAAGGGCGGCGGTGCTCCGACGAAGCTCGGCGTTTCAGGCCATAATTCGACCGAGATGAGGTGGGGTTCTTCTTTCCTCTCTTTCATCTTCAATTTCACTTCCTGGTGTGCTCGATTTGAGACCACAAACTCAAAATCTTTCTTCGGGTTTTTCTGGGTTCTTGGGCGGACTTCCGGCGGTTGAACATTTGGAGTCCTTGACATCTCCGCCGTGCCCTAGGGAGCCCCACTGAGTTTCTGCTGGAGCCTGTAGCATGATGGTGGAGTTTGGAGCAGCAACAGTGTGTGTGGACACTGCAGCGGCAATGGCTCCTAGGCTGCTCGAAGTTTTGGGCAGCAGCTAGGGCCAGACGTGGAGGAGCTGCTGGGGAGTCCGGGAGATGAATTGTGGTGTGCAGGCCGAGGCAGTGGGTCTGTTTGGGAAGGAATCCGGTGGAAAAGATACCGGATTTAAAAACATAGGTGAGCATAGTGTTGTGATGTTATCGTTGTGTTGTTATTTGGGATTATTGTTGGTGATGTTGTTGCTGAATTGTGTTGTTTTTGTTGTTGTGTCGATAACTTAGAGATCTGAATTTACGGGGAAACTCTGGCGAAATTCCGGCAAAGTTGCCCGAATCCGGTAACGATTCCGACGGCAGTAATCCGGTTGAATTGCCGAGGTAGTCTTCGATCCCTTTAAATGTGTGGGTTTCGTTTAATAGAGTTAAAGTGTCGTAAGTCGGAAATTACGTAAGGAAACGTGAAAAACGGAAACTAACCGTAATTTGGGAACCTTCCATTTTGGGAAAGTTTCCATTAAAGGAAAGTTTTCACTTTGGGAAAGTTGCATTTTCAGAAAAATGGTTAAAGGATTGAAGTTCAATGAAGTTGGACACTAGTTGGTTAAATGGGAAAAGTGTTAAATTGTTATCGGAAATTGATAACTGGAATTTATGAGAAAATGTTAAATCGGTATATCGACTCGAGGTTAAATATATTGATTAATACGCGACACCCTAACGTCAAGTTAAAGTGATAAAGGAAAGTTCGGAAGCTGAGTCGGATTTCCAGTGAATTGAGTTAAGAGTCGATAACCGGGAAAGAAAGTCAAAAAGGTTAAAGTGCCATAAAAAGGAACTTGGTCAACTTGTGGCCAAATAAGATTTCCTGGTCAAACTAGGAAAATACCAAGTTAACTATGGAATGACTAATATGATGATTTGTTTGTACAGTCTCTGGTTGAACGTGAGACGGGCTCGACTACGCGGTTAGTTCGAGGGTTTCGCTCGAGGAGCTTTCCGAGCGAGAAGGTCGCAATAGTACTGTGAGTGGACATATTATTTTAAATGAATGCGTGCCTTAATTATTGATTTAATTGCATGGTTTTTATGATTGTTTTCGAGAATTATATTTTTCTCGGGTTCTTGGATGTGTTATTTGGATAAAGTTTAGCGGGAACCTCGGTTAAAGATTTTCTTTGTTATGTTTGAGGTTTTGATTTTTATGCTTGAACGTATTTACCATTATTACTCCAATTTTCTATTTCTTTCTGAAAATGGTTATAAACGGGGATGGCCCGTCCTTCGAATGGAATTGAACCCGAGACTTCATTGGAAATTGGATTTATGCATATTTGACAAGGAATAGTTTTACTTATTTGTTTTGGAAAGAGAATTTGAGTAATGTATTGTTTTGAATTTTATCATAAGGGTTGACCAATAAATATGCTAGCTAGAGTAGCGTGAGGGCGCTACTAGAGCTCTTAGCTCCGACCCTAGCTTGAGAAGTCAGGCAAACTACGTACTGCACTATGAGGGTTGTCCATTATCATTTTACCTAGAGCTCTTAGCTCCGACCCTGGTCTGAGAGGACAGACAAGCCTGAGAGGTCAGATTAATATTATAAGGGTTGTCCGTTATTATTTTATATAGCTAGCATAGCGTGAGGGCGCAACTAGAGCTCTTAGCTCCGACCCTAGTCTGAGAGGTCAGACTTATTATTATTTGTGAACATTTTCTCTTCCCATATTCTTTACTTGTTTACCATATCATGCATTTGTGGGATATTTAGTATTTGTGGGCATGCATAAATGTTATTTAAATCAATAAATCTTTGGGAGAGCATGAAGTATTGGTTTTATTGATTGTGGTGAATTTATAGTGTTTCATTGTTTATTTTTCGTCCACTCACTCTAACGGTTTTTCAATGTTTCTCCCATGGGCCCTTCGTTTTCAAATGCCCAGTGGTGCAGGGTTATAGAGCGGAGGTCGTGCGCGTACAAGAGTCGAGGCATAGTCGATCATTCTGTTGATGCCGCATTTTCCTTAGGGTAATCTTCTTAGTAGACTGCTCTGACTAACCCAGTTTAGCTAATTAAGTAGGTTAGAGAGCAGGATGCTTCCATGAGATAGAGATTGTTGTTAGATACTCATGGAAGCGCTGAGTTGGTACGTAGGAAGGGTTGGCCATTTCAAGGGGGTTTCGGTAAGAAGTTCCCTTGAGATGGTCCCCGCAGGATTTACTTCGGGTTAAAGGGATTTAACTCGGGGTGGGTCCTGACAGATAGGGCTTTGGTGGTACAAAAAGACTCGAGGAATCCTTCTGGTAGAGGTGCTCCGGGAGGCTTGTTTTGCAATGAGCAAAAGTTGTATTGATTGAAATGTTGATTGATAGATGTCCCTTCTTCCTATATCTTGACCCCTTCATATAGTGAACACTAGGGTTTGTTCTTTCTTACGGATCAAGGCATATCAAATCTTCCTCAGATTTTTGGAGGATTCCTTAAGCAACTGCAAATCCTTGTCAAGCACGACCTCAATCGAAAAGGAAAAATATTTATAATAACGTAGACCGCAAGAATCAGTCCAATGGGCTCAAGGAGTCATCATTCGTCAAGAAATATTATTTTGGCCCAAACAGCTGTTTTTGGCAAAATTGATTCTTGGGGAAGCTAGTTTCTAAGAAGCTACAATTTGTAGCATTTGAAGCCGTTTTGAGATTCAATGATCATATAAGTAATAATTGAAGAAATAAATGAAAAAAAATATCACATAGCAATAAAAAAATGAAAAATTAAAAAAAGATGGTTTGTAAAAGTCAAAATACATATTAAGAAAATTATGACAATCGTTATTTTCTTAATATTGAGTGCTGAAAATATTAATTGGAGCATATTAGGATTTGTTATTTATAGGTGACAACATGGGTGATGCATGTCTAGTTCTTACTTTATGTCTTAGGCTTAGCATACCCAAATTGGAGACTAGGCTTTGCCTTTATGCCCAGAGTATTCAGCAGATATGAAGATTTAGGTACGTATATGCATTTCAAAATGGTTTCTCAAAAGGCCTAATTCTCTGACCACTCACCCACCTTGACATTATTCATCACCACATTTAGGTACTTATATATCACAAATTAGAATGTTTCCGGGTAAACTCGCTGTCCCTTTAGCGGGTTGCACGGTTCCAGAAATAGCGAACTTCCTGTACTCCGAGTTTTCCTGTGTAAAGAACAAACACGTCAAAGAGGCGTCCCCGGGTTTACCGAGGGAAGCCACTCCGATGCTTAAGTTAGACACTGTCAGCTAAGCATAAAACTCGGGAATAGTCAAGAAGTTTCATCGTACCTTTATGGGGAGGCATGTGCCGGTATTTATAGTAGCATTGAAGGCAGCATTCTTGTCCCTTTCCAATGTGGGAGTAGTTTCCCTTGCTTTACTTAGCTTTATGGCAAATTGGGCCCAGACAAAGGGCCCAGAGTGGCTTCACATTTAATTGTAACCCGGTAAAGGTGAAATATTAGGTTCCACCTATAAACAAGTCCCCCAAGTCCTCAGTCAAGGGGTACGCTTGGGTGGGGACTTAAAATCGTTTCTTTACCGGGTTACAAAGTTAGCAACCAAACCCGGGGTACCCAGTCCCCCAAGTCCGTACGCAAGCGTAACCCGCAGACATTCTTTACGTTGAGAATTCAAAACGACGTCTCCGGGTTGTAGTGGGGGGAAACTGAAAAGTTTTTCGGTTTTGTGAAGAGGCATGCGTGACACGTGTCGTTTCCCTCGAGAAACTGAAACGTCCCTTCAGTGCACGCCCCTAACTGTATAAATAGGGGTTGAGGGTGACAGTTTTGTCTCACCTCCAAACCGATAACTTTTTCGTGCTTTTTGCTTTCGCTCTCTTTTGTCGCTGTTTCTTTTGATTCTCAATCTCAAATCGATCTCAAAAACCCATTCAAACCCTCAAAAGTAAGGTACTGTTTCTTCTTCCCTCCTTTTTGATTGTTTTGGGACGATTTGTGTACTGTTTCTGGGTTCCCAGGAACGTTTTCTGGGTTTCTGCGTCTGGGAATTTAGCTTCGTGACGCCGGGTTACCTGGGTTTTGTTGACGTCCCCGTGTTTTGTGTTTTGCAGATGGCCAACGAAGCAATGGACACTCACGTCCCCGAGTTTGCCTCTGTAACCTTCACTGATGGGACCGCTCTCGACCCTCCCGGGTACACACTGACAGCGGAGGAGATCGTGGAGCTAAGGAGCAACTGGAAAATTCCCGAGTCTGTGGAAATTCGGACTTTAGAAGCCGAGGATCAGTTCTTCGCTCCCGGGGATGGGTGGACGCTATGCCACGAGTTCCAGCTACGGTGCGGTCTGTCACTCCCGCTAAAGGTGGAGGTGCAGTACCTCCTGGCTGCGAGCAACTTCGCCATCGGGCAAGTTGGCCCGAATATGTGGAGGCAGCTACTAGGGTTGTGCGTGATGTACAAGGTGTTGAAGCAGCAGATGCCAACCTATCACGAGTTACACGCCATGTACCGGGCCGAGTACTCCCGGAAGGCGGGTTTCAGCGGGACCATCCAATTGAAGTCCAAAGCGGTTTTCAAGAAGATCGTCGAGGACCTGCCAACCTCCGTGAGCCGGACCTAGAGGGAGAAAAGTTTCTTGATAAGAAACTTTCAAGACCCGGGATACGCGTTTCAAGTACCGGGTGACTTCCAGCCACTGATGAGTGAGTCCTTCTCTCTCCGGATTCTTCTTTCTTTTCTCTATCTCGGGTTATAATTATGTTGTTTGTGTTGCAGATGTCCCCGACATTCCTCTGGAGCCGGTGATGGAGAAGAGGATCCGGAGGATGCTGTGGGCTTTTCGGGGGCAAGACGACCGGAGTTCATACCGGCTTTGTAGGCTGTACGTGTACAGCAGGTGCCGGTTGATGGAGCTACCAGGTTTGTCCAGTGTCCTTTTAAATTTTTGTTGTCACATGGCATGCTCTTTGTGTAACAGGCTATGTTTTTGTTGCAGCTCTTCTTCCGATGGAGTTCACCAAACGGAAGAACCCGGGAATATATGACGGCTTTGAGGATAAAGCTGTATGGACCGGGATCCGGACGCAAGGGGCGGATGGTCTACTCTACGACATCAATCTGACCACAAAAGCGGCTTTTCTGCGCCCGGAAGCCGAGCAAGGGGAGCTTCAGCAGTTCCATGTTGATACCGTGCATTACAAGGAGGTTCCCGGGTACTTGGCTGAGGTTCTCGGACCAGAGGTTTATCAGGAGGAAGAGGAAACTGAAGGGAATCCCTCGGAGGCGGGTGAAAACCCGGTATTCGAAGAACCGGTGGCTCAATTTACCTTCGCCGATGAAGAGACTGAAGAACCGATGATGAGCGCGGTGCCCTCATCTGTGCTCCCGAATGAAGAGGAGTTGACTGAAGATGAGGCTGACGAAGGGGGTGAAGAAGTTGTCGGTTTCGAAGGGGTGGCGAGTGAGAACCCTGAGGGGAGTGATGGGAGCGACGAAGTGCACGAAGTGGAACCCGTCCCCTCCCACAAACGCACCCGGGAGGCATCCAGCTCGGCAAGGTCCGAGAGGAAGAAGAGGAGGAAGGAGAGGAAAGAGAGGAGTGAGAGAAAGCAGCACCGGGACACTACTGAGATAATGGAGGAATTGGCGAGCGGGGGAATGGCGGACGTGGCCATCCAGAGGATGGTAGCGGACTTGAAGAATTGCGCCGCCGACTCTTATGTCCTGGAGCATGAGGACCCGTTGATCGTAGCCCGGAGGACGCAGGAGAAACTGATGCGGGTAAGTTTTTCTTCTTCCTTAACCCGTTCTCCCTTTTGTTTTTTTTTTATACTAACCCGTTATTTGTTTTATGTAGGCTGTCAGGTTGTCGTACTTGGCAACTGACCGGCTCATAAATGAAGGAATCCCCGAGAGGGAAAGAGTGCTCATGGAAGATCTCCGAGAGGCCCGGGACCAGGCGACAGTTAGCGAGGAATGCCTGGCTCGGTTCCGGGAAGAGGCAAGCGCAGCCGCGGTCGCGTCGTGGGCGGAGTTGTCCAAGGCAGAAGACCAAATGGCAGAGTTGGTGGCCAAAAACTCGGAGCTTGAGAGGGTCATCGAGGGTCACCGGGAGGACCGGTGTTCTCAAGATGCCGCTATTGCTCAGCTTACTCAACAAAATCAAGCGTTGCAGCAGCAAGTGACTTCTCTGGAGCAGCAGAAAGGAGAATTAGTGCAGTCTGTTTCCCGGGCCAGGGACTCTGCTGTCTCCGAGTTTCTGGCGAGCCCCGAGTTTGAGCTGAAGCTGCGGTCGGCAAGGGCTGAGGCTCGTGCTGAAATTGTTAGCGCCGGGATTCGCCAAGGCTGGCTCGACAAAGCCGGTTATGATGGTCACCAAGGTCATGTCAGACCCGATGAGGCTGCAGGCACCTCCCGGTCGACTCCTGCTGTGGCTGCAAACCTTAGGGCTCCTGCAAACCCGGTTCGAAGTCCCCCGGTTCGTTCTTCAGCAGCTCGGAGAGGTACATCCCGTGGCGGGATTGTCGGTGGTCCTCAAAACCGGCCACCGCTCCGTAGGGGACAGTTTATCATACGGCCCCGGGGTGGACGTGGCGGGTCGAGCGCCGGCGGGGGTAGCGGTTCTGCAGTGCCGTGAGCTGGATCTCCTGAGTTTGTTTTTGCTTTTGTAGTGTAGTATGCATTTTCTAGCGGTTTGCTACTTTTGTAATTGACCTCTGAATGAAAGTTTGCAACTTTTCCTTCGCAGAATTCTTCCTGTCAAATAACACGGCAACCTGATGCATAGTATAAAAATTTACACATAATGCCGGTTGACATGTAAATAAAGATAGTGCCGCTAGGGTATACGGGTCCGTTAGGACTTTCATGGGCCGCTAAGGCCTTGCGGGAGAATGTCTTTCTATAACACGGGTTTTTCCCTGTAAAATAACACGATAAACTGATGCATAATCTGCAAGTGTTGGCAAAATTCATACATATAGTGCCGGGTTGGCATGTTAACGTTATAAAATGAAAATAGGGCCGCTAGGGCTTTATGGGTCCGTTAGGACTCCCAACCCGATGCATAACCTGCAAGTGACAAAATTCACACATAGCGCCGGGTTGGCATGTTAACATTATAAAGTGAAAATAGGGCCGCTAAGGCGTTACGGGTCCGTTAGGACTTCCAAGGGCCTCCTGCCAAATAACACTGTAATCTGATGCAAAATATGCAAATGTTGACAAAATTTACACATGTAATGCCGGTTTGGCATGTGAATAAAAATAGGGCCGTTAAGGCTTCACGGGTCCGTTAGGACTTTCAAAGACTGAAATAAGGCCGTGAAAGGCTTGCAATACTTCAAGTTATGGAGATTACAAGAGATTATCGGAGATTGCCGAGTTTGACAGTGAAATAAGGCCGTTAAGGCTTGCAATATTTCACGTCATGTAGACCGGAGATTATCGGAGATTATCGGAGCTTGTCGAGTTTTGACAGTGAAATAAGGCCGTTAAGGCTTGCAATATTTCACGTCATGTAGACCGGAGATTATCGGAGATTATCGGAGATTGACAGTGAAATAAGGCCGTTAAGGCTTGCAATATTTCACGTCATGTAGACCGGAGATTATCGGAGATTATCGGAGCTTGTCGAGTTTTGACAGTGAAATAGGGTCGTTAAGGCTTGCAATATTTCACGTCATATGGATATCGCCTGCATTCACTCAACAAACTGATTGATAAACATAACCCGGTAGGGTATTATGTGGGCCTGAAAAGGCTCTATATATAACATCAAAATATAATAAATTTGAAATTTGCAGATAACTCGGTACCTACTTAGGATGTACGCACTGTCAAAATTTCACAGTTTTCCATAACCCGGAGGATTCCCTACTGGGTTTATTACCTTAGCAAGTCTGGCTGGCGTCCATTTGGTAAGCGTGAGGCCTTGAGTTCGACTCTCAACGAGAGCACCAATTGTTTCCGGGTAAACTCGCGGTCCCTTTAGCGGGTTGCACGGTTCCAGAAATAGCGAACTTCCTGTACTCCGAGTTTTCCTGTGTAAAGAACAAACACGTCAAAGAGGCGTCCCCGGGTTTACCGAGGGAAGCCACTCCGATGCTTAAGTTAGACACTGTCAGCTAAGCATAAAACTCGGGAATAGTCAAGAAGTTTCATCGTACCTTTATGGGGAGGCATGTGCCGGTATTTATAGTAGCATTGAAGGCAGCATTCCTGTCCCTTTCCAATGTGGGAGTAGTTTCTCTTGCTTTACTTAGCTTTATGGCAAATTGGGCCCAGACAAAGGGCCTAGAGTGGCTTCACATTTAATTGTAACCCGGTAAAGGTGAAATATTAGGTTCCACCTATAAACATAGAAAATGCAAGAAGTTAAAGAAACTGAACGTCCAAAATGCACTAGTGTGACAATTGAACATGGATAATGATCGCTTACTAGACCTATGACATTTTTCTATTGGGAAATTGCTCATAAAGCGTCTCATAGAAAAATTTGAGCGGATCTCTCTGAATATTGTTTCCTTGAAATTCTGAATTATAAAAAAACAATCACTCGTACCAAAAAAAACAAAACTATACCCTTAAAGCTAAAAATCAAACCATGAGCATTGTGTCTTCATCTTCTCCAGCGAGACGTGTTCGAGTTTGTTTTCAACTTTCATCGTCACTGGCGAAACAAGTTTGGTTTAATCTTGAATGGGTCTTTTGGAAATGATGGAGAAGATGAGAAAATGAGGACGATACAAGTATGCGTCTAGGAGCAATTTTTTTCGTCTTTGAGAAGAGGACGATAAGCAGAAGTGGAGAAGACGAGTCTTGGTTTTAGTACCAACCAATAATTAAGAGCGTTTAAAAAAAATATAAAACGACATGTTTTAGTTCAATTAAACTTCACTTTAGGTAATTACTGAGCAAATTCACTAGGTCAGTTATGATCCAGGTGAAAAAAACGTGTGTTGAATCCTCGTGTCCTCTATGGGTTTTTAGCAAATAATGTCTACTACCCTACTCTTTTCACTTCATTGTTCATACCAACTCAAAAGAGTACCATACAAGATTTGTTACCACCTCACCTTGTTGTAAAAAGATGAGTAAAAAATGGTGGTAAAATTCAGAACAATTTCCAACAAGAAAAGAAAAAAAATATTCAATAAAAAAAAACAAGAAAAGAAAAATAGTGGGGGTGGCTATGAAGAAAGGAAATGAGCGTGCTGTGTTATGATTCCTTTATAAGTCTTTTCCCACCGTTTCTCCCTCACTAGCTCTCCTCCTCCCTCCTCCGTTCCGTTCTCCTCTCTCAGATCACTCTTCCACTCAAACACCCCGTTTGGATTTGATCCCATTCCATTATAATCCAATCCACCCCCATGGCGTCAACAACACTGAACTCCAACCCCGTAGCCACCTCCAATCGTCCATCTAGAATACAACGCAAGAAGAAGAAGCAGCAGCTCCAGGCAGCCAAACAGGACCAACACCACCTTCAGTCCCACGTCACCAAATGGAAATCCGAAGCCCAGCAGCATCTCTACTCCTCCAAATTGCTCCAGGCTCTCAACCACGTCACCGTCGAGCCTGCCAGCCAACCCTCTTCCTCCACGTGTCCCCCTCCGCCTCCTCGCCGCGGCCGGGCGGTTCGGGAGGCCGCTGACCGGGTCCTGGCCGCGGCGGCCAAGGGGAGGACCCGCTGGAGCCGGGCCATTCTCACCACCCGGCTCAAGATCAAGTTCCGGCAGCACCGGAAGCAGCGGAACGCGGCGGCGACCGGTGCCGGGAAGTTAAAGAAGCAGAAGTTTAGTGTTTTCCGGTTGAAGGGGAAGGGGTTACCGGCTGTGCAGAGGAAGGTGAGAGTGCTCGGCCGGTTGGTTCCCGGTTGCCGGAAGCAGCCGCTGCCGGTGATTCTGGAAGAGGCGACTGATTATATAGCGGCCTTGGAGATGCAGGTCCGGGCTATGAGCCGGCTCACGCAGCTGCTTTCTGTCTCCGGTTCGAATTCCGTAGCCGGCGGGTCAGGTTCTTCCCCGCCGACGAGTTGATTAGACACACCAGTCACAAGCTGCCATGTGTCGCTTCCTTTCTTTTGTTTCTCTCTTTCAGTGCAAGTAATGGTCATCATCATCCTGAATACGTGTGTCTAGCTTAATATGTCATAAGTTTGGAGAAAAAAAAATTAATAGAATAACTTTGAACTGATGGATTAGAATTTTAGATAGGTGGGATTCTTCTTTCTTTCTTATTGCCCCTTAATAGTCTTAGTTAGACACCAATTTGGGTTTTGCATATTTGGTATAGTTTCTTATCATCTAACTAACCAGAAATTTGAAATTTTTCAGCAGTGCTACCGTAGCATCACGTGGTAATGTCTAGTGATGTTACATTTCAATCAACATAAGATATATAATTTTATTACCATTAAACTTAGATATATTGTTAAAGACTATTTTAAATTTTTTATTATTTTTTAAATACTAAGCCATAAACATTATATCCTAAATTCTAAACCATATACCCAATACCTTAAATCATATACATTGTGGACCGACCGATAGCTTAAACTTAAACCTAGTATATATATCATAGAGAATAAGATTCATGTTGGGAACCAACCTTACAGATTGACCAATAAGATTCATTGGCCTAACCGGACCGGCCGGGCAATGAAGCACGGCGGCATGATTGTTACTGTCCCTCTCATTCCCAAATCCCAATCACACGGGTTTCATCACTATCAGTGGGACTCAAGGAAGAAGATCGAGGGTAGTGATGATGATAAATAGTGGACCACAGTGATGATCATAGTTGTGGATAATATGTGAGTGTTGAATTTGAGATTGATGGTCAGAAAATAAGCTGGGTTGTGATTGATGGTTCCTCTTTGGAGTTACATATATGTATATATGTATATATATATATATATATATATATATATATATATATATATATATATATATGCACATGGTGGCATTGATTTCAAAACAAGCTAGGGTGGGGGGAAGAAGAATAGAGACAACCAGAAATTAACCAGACTCTGCTGCACATGTGATTTTAATTAAGCCTCTATTCCTCCTAGTTGGCTTTATGCCTTTACCAAAATGGTAAGTTGGCAAAAAATTCCTCTCCCCCCTCAGCGTCCCTCTTTTCTCTCTCAACCCCGGCTAATTTCTCGCCCATGTGTAACGCCGTTGGGGTGAGAAAAGCGACAAGCTTGGCGTCAAATGGAAGCTTGGAAAATTGCCTATCGATCTAGGATGGTGGCAGCGTCCTTCTCACTGTCGTGAAGGTGAAATCATAACAAGAAGGTGACGGTACTGTAACGGAGCTTTTTGCCAAAATCTCTCCCCTCCGACCACCAATCCAAGAAACCTATATATGGTTTTGTAAATCTTTAATAGTACAACAATCCCCTATAAGGTAATAACTTGATTCGATCTGTGTGAGAAAAATTGTTAAATTGAAATTTTTAGGATTTTAAAATTGAAATTTTTGTGTTTCGATTCAATTGAGTTGTTTCATCTAGCAATTGGTCTTTAACCTCTTCATGAAAGTTGTTTAAAATGTTGAGACGAAATTGCTGTTAAATTTTGGTGTGGATTGGAGGTGGCCTGAAGTGGCTGCTAACGACGGATTTGGAAACGGTGCTGCTACTTTTTAGATAGTTTTTTGTGCCAAATAAATAGTATAAATTAATAGGAGTCCAATGGAGTGGAGTTTGAAATTTTTTGAAGGAGTTTTGGTAATGTTTTGGAATTTTTCAAGGTTGGTAATTTTGGCGGAGATAATATTAAAACTTAGACATCGGTTTATAGTCGGTTGAGCTTTAAGAATATTTTAGAGAAACCTAAGCTAGTGTTGAAGACCGAGAGAAATGTTGATAAAGGTTAAGAAGTTGGGAAAAATGAACGAATTGTACTCGCTTTTTATTACGGCCTATTTATTTAATCATGGTTTTGAGTGTCGAGAACTTATATATATCTTTAGAACATGACGTGAGGAGAATCGTGTTGAGGAGTCCATGGACTGACGGCAGGCAGTCATGTACTATGAGTAGACTTTTGATTTTAAAGTCATGCATGCACCAAAGTTTTCTGAAAGACAAAAGCTAAATTGAGTTTATTTTATTTATTAAACCAGTGAGCCGGAAAGGTGGATCATTCCTTTTTCGTGAGCTATTATATATGGTTATTTCGAATTTGTTACCAGTTTTTATTCAACATGTGGGACATTATTTTGGGGAAGTATTCTTCTATGATTTTCTTGTATTTTTATTTCATCTTGAAGGGTCGTTATTGAACTTGAGGGTGAGTTGGACCCAATTAGAGCCTTAGAGGCTCGACCCTAGCTTGTGAGACTCATTGTTATGGCAAAATCTCTTCCCTTTATCATATTGAAATTGGCATGACTTTTATTCTTAACTCATTTATTTAGTGTTTTCCAAATGTGATATGCATAAATGCTTTCAGAAGATTACAAGGGAGAGCATTAATGATAATAAATATTTCAGAGCACTTGTACTTATTTTTGATTATTTAATTTTGTCCACTTACGTTAACGTTTTTAAATGTTTCTCCCATGAGCAATTTGTTTTTAAATGTCCAGTCTGCAGAGTTCGGCTCAGTTATTTTAGGAGACGAGGCATAGTTACAGTCACTTCCATTTCTCACTAGTAAGTTTCGGATAAACCTACATGTGTATTTTCTTGCTTCCTTCCCTTTAGAACTCTGATGACCATGGGATGAGATGTATTTATTATATTCGATGGAGTGCTAGGGATCTATGACCTCATCTAGATTTACTTGTGAATTATCACTTATGTTGTACTGTTGATATTAGCATCTGATTTATGAATTATGGAATAGTATTTTGGTTTTGGTGGATGATTATTATAAGGGAGCATAATGGTTCTGGAAGTTGAGGATGGTTGTTGGTTATAAAAGTGTTTTTGGGTTGACAGGTTAGGGTTGTCCATTTTAGGAAAAGATATGCCGAAATTTTTGATAAAATTTCTTTTGAGGTGAACCATGCTGGATTTACTCTAGGTTTGAAGAGAAAATCTGGGATGGGTCTCGACAGTTTAGCGTAGAAAATTGTGTTTTTACTCTCTCTCTTGAGGTTATTTTACTTTTTATCGCTCGTCAACTTATTTCGAGTAATTTGATTTGGAACTTAAAATCAACGAGGAATCGTTGTGCGACATTTTGAGTTTGCGTTTGAAAATGATAAAGCGCTTAACACATTCGGTATAACAGATTATCATATGAAGAAGACTACTATATATTTTCGGAAGTTTGATTAATTTGCAACCAATCCAATGTTAATCAGTTTAAAGGTGTGGTTCTTTTGCTAGCTAGTGGTTCCATGTAGGATTTCCATCATTTATGTTTGCGGAATTTGATCGATAGAAACCTAACTATCAACTTGGTTATGATCGTTTGTTATTTTTCTGGAATGTTTTGGACGATGGCCCAAACTTTTTGAATGTCCATTTCTTGTAATTATCTTGCTATATGCACTTTGTAATGTTTCTATATGATTGCTAATGTTGATAAATTATAATGAAAAAAGTGGACATCAACTCAAATTAAGAGCGCCAAGTTAATTTGGCCCCATATGTAGCTATAATTTTATACAAATACAGGGTGTGCTTGAGCCAAGAGGATAAGATATCACATATTACAATTGTCAATGGCATCAAATTCACTCACTCCTCATTCTGGGAAATACATTTCCAATAAGGTATAATCTATAAGGGCATGCTGAATTGAAAAGTGAAACGATTTTATGTAGGAGGATTACCATAAACATGGTGTTTTGAGAGCTAAGGAAACAGTCTAATAAAACCCGACATTCAACAGCAAACTACCTTTGTGAACAAGTTTAAAGGTCATCACACCACACCCACCATACACAAGGATTATTATGTTGATTGATCGGATGCACCCCATCAACAACAAGGTGTTTTACTTGATGATGAAGGTGTCGGCTCCACAAAGCATCCTATCATTAGTCGCCAGCATGTGGATTTGAAAGCAGATAATGCTGCTTTAGATATTCAAGCTTCAACTTAACATCGGTAGTTTACGGACCCAGCATTGCATGTTTTCTCATTTACATAGATAATGACTGCACTCAGTCACTTATACCACCATCCGAGTGGTTAAATATGTTGGGCCGACACGCCAAAACTCCGAGTGTCTGACACGTCGGAACACGATGGCACGGTTTCAACACGTCATGTGGCGTGTCTAAAAATTTTGACTTTTTAGACACGTTGACGACACTCTACGTCATCTCCGACACGCCACGTCACCAGAAGACGAAAAAGATCGTCGGAGTCTTGCCGTGAAAACCTAGAAAAAGACAAAGAAAGAGGTTTTCGGATTAGGGCACGATTCAAGAGATTTAAAGACATGAATTGGAGAACAATAAAGGAGGAACAAAACTTATTGATTATATTTATAAAAGATTTTAAAATCATCACAAACCTCCCTTTTTACTTTTCTATTGCAATTTCTGAATTATTATATGATAATTTTTTAACTTTCCATATATATATTTAGAAATAGAAAGAGATAGACTCGTCTCTTATCTCAATGACACCAAAGGGATATTAAATGAATAAAATTGGGATAGGGATGAAATATAATGAAATAGAGCCGCTTTGAGGTTTCCTATGAAATGAGGCGTGGAGAGGAGCCACTACGAAGAAGTTCTGGGGGTTACAAAAGAAACTTTGAGCTCCTATTAGGCATGGGTTGAGAACGAGAATTGAACTCTATGAGATCGAATCAGATTATGTACCTTCTGATTATTATGTTGAGCTTTTTAAGTGTTAGAGTTAGAAAATAATATACCAAAAGAGTCCAAATATATATATATATAGCATTTTAATTATTTTTAGGGCTTTTTATATGTTTTTATTGTTTTATTTTTAGAAGAGAGAAATGTTTTTTATATATTAAAAATATATAAATATATTATTTATTTGCCGTGTCCAAACCGTGTCGGGATTTTCATTTTTGAGATTTGCCGTGTCATGTCGTCGTGTCCGTGCAACATATGTTAAATATTTTTGTTAAATTTTAATTTGATATTGTCAAAATTGATAGTCTCACACCAACCGATATGTTAAAATTCAATTATTAAAAGAAATTGTCCTCTTTCTCTAAAAAAAAAGGCGATCTCCTTCGGTCCTCCACTACCAAAACTTATTTCTTCTTGGTGCAGACAAAGAAAACTTCCTTCTATTATGTAATCAACCTCCAGATTTAGATTGCTTGTTATAGCAAAAAGGGGTTAGATATTGCATATATGGTCACATAAATATAATTTATAATTAAATAAATAATTATAAATAATGAAATGATGAACATAAAAATAATTACTATGAACAACATTGGTTACCACCCTTGATTCAAGGAGAAATGAAACTTGTGAAAGTTGAATCACGTGTCTTGGAATACTTAGTACGCAAAACACCAAAAACGTGTTATGACTCTAAAATCAAACGAAGGATACGAGAAAAGTGATGAAGTCGTGTCGTGTGTTTCACACACTTTTCTTAAGACAAATTATGTCTCACATACCGGTGCAAAAGACATGATGACACTTGTTTCCCAGGATACAACGACTACTAGTGCTTTGAAACTGCACTGCTACCAAGAACGCCCAACGAACTTGTAGTACCTTCAATTTATCACTGGAATGCTATAAACTAGAGGGGAAATAACTCTTTGAGAGGATGAGATGATTATCGAAAAAGTGTTTCGAATGATAATGTTTTTCAATTGTATTTAGAACAAAGGAAGTGTCACATATTTATACATGAGGGAAACCATCAATTATTTGAATTGCCATGAATTCTGGTTGATATGTTACAACTCTTAGCATTACTTCCTATCTTTGACATTCTATAGTTACAACATTTCACATAAATGTGTGGTTATAACCTTTCACATAAATGAGATTACATCCTTACACATTATATGAGGTTATAGCTCATAGAATTCAATCACTCAATAGACTATATAAAGTCTATAATGCATGGTTTCAAGCAATTAATCGTCTTTGGGTAACTATTTCTTATTCACCCTATAACTCATTTAAATTGGTTAAAAAAATGGTTATTTTCACCATTTTTTCAACAATTCTCCACATAAATGAAATAGGTGACCAAAGACTTGATAAACTTGGTGATAGATTTCTACGGTCGAAACCTACATAGGATAGGTAGGTTTTGCCCTTTGAACCTTCTCTTGTGAAAGTATGTCTACTTTACTATCTAGACAGTAGACGTGATGTCTTTAAACTATCCTTCATTTGTGTAAATAATAATACACCACACACAGGAGTCTTCCTGATACATACAGTTCTCATTTTTGTGTCCATTTTGGCCCTGGACACGCGCTTGGTTCTGTGAGAGTTTGACAAGAGTTGTGCCTTCAACAACTCCCTTAGAAGCGGCCCCACATCTTTCTCACATAGATGATTTTTTAATTAAGAGTAAACCGCATTATTCTGCTCGGTTTTACCGACGCATAAGAATCATTAAAAGCTTTTAGCTTAACCTTATTAATTTCATACGGGCATCACTGTTTTCATCATAGGAATGAACATAGGGCGAATCCTCACAGTGATCCATCACAATCTCTACAATTTAGTTGTCCCTTTTAAACTAGTTCTTGGAATCTCCAGTCAACTAGGTTGGGTATCTACTGTAAAGATTTTATTCTTTCATGGACTTTAGTCTCATTCCCCTTGATGATTTTTCAACTAACTCTCTAGTTCTTGAAATCTTCAGTCAACTAGGTTGGGTATCTACTGTAAAGATTTTATTCTTTCATGGGCTTTAGTCTCATTCCCCTCGATGATTTATCAACTAACTCTCTATTTAACTATTTGGTTAGCGGATCCATAATATTATCTCTTGATCTCACATAATCAATATAGATAATTCAAGTCAAGAGAAGTAAATCCCTCATTTTGAGAAATTCTAGTATGCACGGCCGTGTACGTACACGACACAATTTTAGTCATTTATAACAATTCATATGTTTGATCACACATGTATCAATATTATATCCTCTAATCTTAACCGTTCAATGTGTCGTGTGCATACACAACCGTGTATTGAAGATACTCCGCATTTTACGGTCAACACTCGATCAATCTTTTCTTTTATTAACTTAAAATTTTGACCGAGAGGGAGAGTAGGCAGCTGATGAGAGTCATGACGTAAGGAATGCCTGAAAACTGCTCGGTGCTTCTGTTTCTTTACAATTCTCTTGAATGTGATCCTGCATGTGTATCAAAACAAGGAATACATCGTTCAAAAGTTTAATATCAAAGCTTCAATGAAGAAGAATAAATTTAAGGACGAGAGAGAGAGGAGGAAGTTGTTCGAATTATGGCAGCCGAGAGTCCTTTGAAAATTTGAAATCCTATTCGAAAGAAATAATGCTAGATATAGTTGGAGAATTTCTGCTGTACATGTCGGTACATCATGCGACCGGGTTATCCGGGTTTCTCTCCCCTGCTGCTTCCCATCCAACGGCTGAGAAATCGATGCATAGGATGTCGTGCGGTATACAGATCCGTATAGTTGTAGCTGCACTTGTATACGTCTTTCCTAATTTTCATAGTGGAGATGACAACTATATTATACGAATTGTGTTCTTTAATTGGCTAGCAGCGACAAACTCCCGCCCACTAACCCCGTGCAAAGCACGTGCTCCCTCTCCTCTCATGTAAGAAACCAGTCGGTATCAGACACCGATCGGTACAAACCCCGTCTATATATTTCCTCTTTTGCATGGCGACTGATATTAATTGAAGAAGTGAGACTTTACGGCATCGCTCACTGTTAGAAGGAGCCAAAGAAATTAAGGTAAAGATGTAGAAACTTAACCTTGAGTTTTACCCTCGCTCCCAAACATCAAGTCACGCATGCTACAAAAACCAAACCCAATTACCAGACATTGTATTAAGTATTAACCCATCAAAGAACAAATAATTACCTATTAAAAAAACAAATAATTAGAGTACAAAAGTACCTCAAGCTTTCTTGATGTTTGGGAGGGTAAAACTCAAGTTAAAGTTTCTACATCTTTACCTTAATTTCTTTGGCTCCTTACATTTATCTGTACAGTAGTACTGTTAAAAGAAACAGTTCATACCCGCCCATACTAAATCGTTCCATTCCCAGCTAAATACTTGACCATCTTTTGGGCTTGGGCTCAAATCGGGTCCAACAATAAAGAATGGGCTACGAAGAAACCTTGAGTCCAATTTACAAAACCTCTATGCACTACTCTGAGCAGCTCAGTGGTTGAATCACCAATTACACTACATCGTTTCTCTTGTGAGAATTGGGTCTTGAGGGAGACTGAGAATAGCTACGTCATCATCCTCAACCGAGGTGGCTACAGAGCGAAGAGGAATAACATGTGCTCAGTTGGTACAAGATGTGCTGACCTATCCAACTCAAACTGGCTTCGACTGTAACCCTGCCGTCTCTTTTCTCCAAGAAAGGTCTACCCTTTAACATTTACTTCTTCCTTTTTCTTAAAGTCTTAATCTTTTTCATGTTGATCATCTGGGTTTTGATTCCATTAGCTCTAATCGACCCCCAAGTTTGAAACTTTGCACTGCCCACTTGCTAAAATTTAATTGGGATTGAAATGAATGGACGTATGAATCCAATTTTTAATATTTTGTTTTTTTGTTTTTGTTTTAGGTTGGATCATACTTGTTCAAAATGAGTTGCTCCTGATGCACTTTTTTGAAAGATATGGGAATGGAAATCTGATGAGGTTGTACTGTTTTTGGGAATTCGGTGCTTGCAGACTTCAGCAATACAAAATGGTTGAAATGAAACTTCATGCTCAACAAAGGGAACTTCTGGTATGTTTCAGCTAAGCTATTTCTTTCGATCGTGCACGTTCCTTGGCATGTGTGTTTATTTTTGATCAGTTAATTTGAGTGGCTCATTGTTCTATTTTCAAACATTATCAGCAACTTTGGATATTGATTATTGATCGGTGTATCAACACTGTTGCATCTGGTATAGAGTTACAGCTTCTTGCATATAGTTATGAATTGTGATGATACCTGGCATAGAAAATTAGAGATAAGTTGGCGAAATTGTCTTTAAAGGTTGAACATACTGTGTAACTTAGAGTTGTAAAGATGAACTGACTGTTAATTTGTTGTAGTTAAGTTTTCTCCTTTTCATGTTTGTCTTGAAGGCTAGAGATTGGAGATGAAAGATAATGGTATTGCTAGTTTTAGCTTTGTACCTAGAAGTTATAATTTATTATTATTATTTTCTCACTCAGTATCTGATAGATAGTCACTTCTCTGATCGATAATTGTAGCTTTGTACCTTGAAGTTATGATTTATCATACTTTAACATCACTTTGCTGTTTCTCCAGCTGTTGCCTGCCTATATATACGTTTGGAATTTTTGTTTTTCCTCATTTTGATTATCAGGCAAAGATTCCTGACATCGAGAAGTGCTTAGATGTTGTTGCCACTTTGCAAGCTAAGAAGGGTACTGGTGAGGTTCGTTTTTTGTGGTTCTCCACCCTTGGCATTGTAGTTTGATTATGGAGCACGTCAGCTTGCTTTATCTTTCTTAATGACAGATATGATAACATGTTTAGTCGCCTGTCATACTCACAAATATGCTGATTGAACTTGTGGAAAAGCACGTATCCTTCAGAACACTTGCTTGCGGTTTTACTAGATTCATCAATTGAATTTTATTCTTAAACATGAGGTTTGCAAAGCTAAGGAAAACAAAATAAAGGACTGGCTCAAGATTGATGCCTTTTTTCTTTCAAGAAAAAAACATGGAAAAAGCAAGAACATGCTGATGCTTATTTATATTCTTGTATGGCATATCATCTTCTTTATTTTAAATGAAGATCATCACCACCATGGTTTGTCTTCCATCACTAAATAACTTTTAATTTCTTTTGCATTCCTACTGTGATTTGTACTGTTCATTTGTTCCCTTGAAACACGTTTCAAATAGGCGTTCTGCTGCAATTAACTATGCTGTGTAGAGGGGAAATAGAGAGATTTGTAGGTTTTTCTTGTATGTCTGAGGGTCTGAGTTTTGTATCTCCGACTTGACTGAAGTGCAATGACAAGTCGTTTTATTTATGAAGCGTAGTGATGAGAAGATGAATGATGTTTCTAAAGTTAATGTAACCTGCTGTAGAAGTATCAATATATGGTAGAATCTATCAATCTTCCTGAAAGACAATATGGTTAGTTCTGCAATATCAGAATGCCATTGCAAATTGTCTTGTGATTGGGACATATGGTGATTACAAGAAAGGTTGAAGCTGTAGTTGCTCTAGTCATTAAACAAATGCTGGTAGTGGCAATTGATCAGAAATGTTCTAGATCATATACTTTCAACAGCTTTGTGATTTCTATCCAATTTTAGAGGATTAGTTGACAAGTGTTCTTAATTATGCCCTTTTTCTTATACAGGCACTTATTACTGATTTTGAGATCTCCGAGGAGATATATTCACGAGCTAGCATTGAGGACACTGATTCAGTATGTTTATGGCTGGGAGCAAATGTCATGCTGGAGTATTCATGTGAAGAGGTCCGCACCTTCTTATATTAGCTTATTACTTTTGAGTTCAGGACAGAAGCATCAGTTCTTTTTAACATTTTGGTGCAGGCTACTGCACTTCTACAAAAGAATTTAGATAATGCTAAAGCCAGTTTGGAAGTTCTTGAGAGATCAATTAACAATTACCCAGGTACGTATTCTTCATAAACTAGTTAAATAGATTCATGATTTCTACATTTAAATGTATAGAATAGTGTAGCGGTATGCCAAAGCTTCAAAGCAATTGATTCTCGACTTTTCTATACAAACAGTATGAATTATGTTTGGTTTCATTAACAGTAGAATTCAGAATTTAAACAAACCCCGCAATTATATATGCTTGTATCTCTTTGATGTCTTTATTCGTATTACTGCAAATCCTTGATGCTTTGACACTATTGACTAGGTAACAATTGCTCGGGTGTATAATTGGGATGTTCATCAGCACAGACTCCTGCAAGCATCCCCTTCTGCCAAGGAATCCTGAGTTGAATTGTCACTACCACCCTGTTGGTAGTATGTTTCACTTACAAACTCTCTCCACATCATATTGATCATCGTCTTATTTGTTGGAATTGTATCTCTTCAAAATTTGCTCGCCACGTTCCGTATACCATTGTGGTGATAGAATATCTTATATCATTATAGGCCAGTGTTGATACATGATGAGATATGATAAGCTTGTTAGTTAGAGTGTGCAACTTGCTTTAGTTTTAGATCCATGGCAATGCTTTTGTTGTGCAAGCGATTTGATACTCCAGTTCTTGTCTTAATCTAACTTGATCATTCATCTTTCCTGATCAATAGTAGTAGTGGTTTAAGATGATCCTGGTGGCATTAAGCCATTTTAAATGCCCAGGAAGCTTCAATGTGATAGAAATTTGTCGCCAAATCCAAGGCTATATGAGGGTGACCTTCAACTAGGTGTTTGATTGCTCATAGTCATTGCTCACATTGCTGGGTCTCTTATCATTCCTCAAAAGGGTTGTAGATATGGACTCTTTCTGATAATAAATATAGCAGTCCTAAGTCAGAAATGACGTGATGTTGCCTAAATGACTGATTGTGGGTGTTGATCAAGTCAACTTCTGCAATGACTCCTTTCCCGAAACAAAGCCTAAAGTTGCTGCCCCTTCAACAAAGGAAAATAGTGTATAATGTTTCTTATAATCTGCCTTTGGCAAAATCGATATATGATAGAGCTTCTGTTTTTGACTATGTTGAGTTTTAGTTGGTGGGTATGCCACTTGTTAGTGTTCTTGGGTCAAAAATAGTGTTATTTTACTTTGACACAAAGTTGAACCATGAAATAAGCAAAGCCTAGTCAGATACTGCTGTTCTTATCATCAGCTTAGGTTTAAACATCCAAAAAATAAGCTTATGTCAGTGAGTACCTATTGTCAAAAGCATTAGCAATTTGTTTAATCTTCTCTTATACTCGTGGGGCAGTTGAAAAGGAGAAACCATGCATATTTTTTTGTTTTTGCTTTTAGGGATTAGGGTCCTCTTAGAGCATATGCAGCGGTGGTAAGAGTAGCACGAATAGAGGGGAGGGAGGCGGGTTCTGCAGCGGCGACCGCTCGTTGACCGAGCTAAAATGCTTTTGCACGAGCAATTTTTGTTCGCTCGAGAGCACGAGTAGAGGGAGGAGCAGCACAAGCAGAGGAGCACCGCTGCAGATGCTCTTATGCTCTTTGTTTGGGGTATTAGGGTTTTCAGGCTTGCACTTCTGTACCATATTGGGTACAATCATACAGGGTCTTATGTATCCGACGCATATACATGTAGTTTTACAACATTTGAGCTCACAAAAATGTAAATTAACACAGATGAAACTTCTGTCAAATTTCATCAGAAGATCGAGAAGATAGAAAGCCACAAACTCTAACTTTATCTTGAGCTTCAACTTACAGTCAGCAGTGTTCAATGACAAAACACTTTCTTGCTGTAATCGCAAAAGCGTTGGCATTTTCTTTAGCATAGCCTTTGTAAGTTTGAATTTGACAATCGAAAAGGGTTGGAAAAGGGATGCGATTTTGTTCCTTTCTCTTGTAAGTTCTTCATTTGGGAATTAGGGCTCAGGTTGTTTCAGTTTTGTAACATTTTATTTCTCTGCATATATATCATGAAAATGTTATACAACAATCTGAACTCATAGTTAAGCTGATGATGAAAAATGAAAACTTGAAACTACTCAAAAAATGTCAGTAGATCGAAGATAAGAAAAAAGAAAATGAAAAGGCAAAAACTACACCTGAGTTCTGACATGTTTTTTTTAATGAACTTTATACAGAACCTGAGCCTGAGCTTTCAATCAGCAGTGATTAGACGACAAACCCACTTTCTTGCCCTGATAAAGAAATCATTTAATTACAAGAAATCTTTCTATGGTCTAAATCGAGTAGTTTAAACTTTAAGCAACAAAGTAAGCGGGGCCAGACCAGTTTAAGCTCCCGTGAACAACCACCATTACCACTCGACTCAAAAACTAATCTTCATCTTCTTCTTCTTCTTCTTCATCTTCCAAGGTCTTAGACCTTTATATACAATCTAAGTCAAGATTCCATGCATACATGTCCATGAAAAAGAAAACCCCCAGCTTTTTTCATTTTCATTGTTTGTTTTCTTTGGCTAATTAAGCATGAAAGAACCCAAGTTGGAGTGTTATCCTAGCTCTTTGGAGCTGAGGACGTCTATTATCAATCACCCTTAAGTTGACCTTGCAAAGGAGGGACCTTAAGTTGTGAATGAGATATGATTGGTAACCATTGATGATTTGAATAATAGAGAAACCAACCAACCCAGCACAACAATCTCACATTCCTCATCGTCCTATTCTAACATTCTATCCATTTCGTTTTTTATATATTTGTAGTTTTATTAGAATATAAAGAAGTGATGACTGTGAAGGTTTTGTTTGACTCCTATGAAAATCCAAAGTCCAGCACGGGTTTAGATTTTCTTGTTTCTTCTTCTCTTTCTTTGCCCATATTCAGAAAAACCAAGTAGCCAAAACTGATCGATCATCTCAGTGAAACTTACACTTTCTGAATGATGACTTGGAGCGTTTGATATCAATCGTTGTTTGAACTTTGATACTTCCGTCTATTATAGCAGCAACCGGATTGCGAAAAGAATGTCACCCTCATGAAGTCATTTTCGACTTGTTTCAATTATTACATACAGGGGTTCACTATCACACTCCACTAGCACCCTTTAGAGTTTTAGATCGACACACACACCCTCAACCCTCTATCTCTTTAGATTTCTAAAGGATCAAAGCTCACAGTCACCCAAATCGCTAAAGTTGAGTAGCTTCACAAACATTTCAAGTTCAATAATAGAGATTCCTAGCTAGCACAGTAAAAAATTGCAGAACCATCAAACTTGGCAAGCTAGCTAGGCAAACTTCACAGTAAAAAATTGCACACACCCTCTCAGGCCTCAACCCTCTGTCGCTTTAGACTTATAAAAGCATTAAAGCTCAACCGAAACGCTAGAGTTAAGTAGTTTCACAAACATTTGAAGTTCGACAGGGATTCCTAGCAAGCTAAATGTAAACTAAGCACAGTAAAAAAATTGCTGAACCGTTGGCAAGCAGCTAGCTAGGTAAACTTCACATTACCCTCTGAATCATATACACCTAATTACCAACTACAAGAGTTTCAGGTGATGTAGTTTTTACTGGGTTAGATTCACCGATTCCAGGTTGAGAGAAGAAGGGCGGGAAAACAAAGCTAGGGTTTTTGACGTAAGAAGCAATCATTGGTCGGGAAAGGGTGTGGAGGAGAGGAGAGGGAATCGTTTGCCCGTTTTCATAAGAGTGAGACGTGCACGCAATCCCAGTCTGATATTTGTCCTCTTTTGCCTGGAGCATAGTTACTACCACTCGTCGTTTTGTGCACTACGCGTTTTTGCATTTTTGCAGCAATTTGTACGAATTATTTATTTTTAGGAAAGAAAACTGTTGACTTTGACCTCCCATATGCGGCCAAGATCTTTCAAAAATTAGAAAAAAAACCCTAAACGCTGGTCTACGAATATGTTGTTTTAATTTGTATCAAAAAAATATGTTATTTTAATTTGGAATTTGAGGGTCTCAAAGTGAGTGATTAGTTTAACAGAGAGGGATTAGAGTAACTTAAAATTGCCGCAATCATCGTTGGAGGGGCGTTTAGGTTTTCACTCTCATCATACCTCCTAGAAATATCATCGATCTGGCTACGAGTCAACTGCTTGCCTTTGCTTCCGCCCACTGTGAATATATATCAAGTGAATTTCAACACGTAGGTTTAGGTATAACTACGTACGTCTTTGCAAAAAAAACGTTAGACTCATCACTCATGGTCAAGGAGTTTCAAGTAGTTCTTTAATTTTTGAACATCGCGTAAATGAATGATGAATTGGTCACAGGGATGGAGAGCTCAGAATAGAAGACTTCGATCACTTGTGGATGTCTAAATCAGAGCAGGAATTTATTATAATGTTGGTCAAGGTCATTAGGTCGATCATCGATCAAGACCTCTAGATAGACTACAACAGTCTTCTTATTCTGCTGTCGATATGCAGCTGCAGTGGTGGTGGGTTTGCGAAAGTGATCGATCGCAAATTCTGATTAGTTATATGACCTGCGGTGATCAAAGCACATACGTACAACTTCAAGTTTAGCAGATTAGATTATTGAAAAACCAATTGATTAATCTAACTTATGGATGTAAACAATGGAAAATCTTCGAGAGATTCTGCTCGGTCAAGCAATATATATATAATAAATTCCTGCTCCAAAATTATATATATATATATATATATAATATATAATGAGGGTAGAATATATGGTTGTTATCTAGAATCACCATCTTTCTTTCACAGTAAAACAATTAAGCTAGCTAGACCCAAATGATCGATCGATGTCAACATTAATCTAGAAAAGGAATCCGAGAATGTGACATATAATAAAAACCCAAATTTAAAAAAAAAAGATTAGGGCTAAGTAATCTGCATTAGTGATTTAATAACAAGCTCCACGTACTACATATTTCTGTTCTGTCAAAATGAGAATCAAAAGAGCATTCAAAAGAATGTTGTTTAATCGATGGACGTCGACGGAATCGAGTACTAATTAGGTAGCTGATGATGATCAATCGGCCTACATCGCTTAATCATATTAATCTTGAAATGATTCCAATTACTTTATATTTTGTAACATTTTCACTACTCAGTAGCTATTGTTTCTCAGAAAAAACCAAAACCATAAGCTTCCATATTTGTTAAGGAAAAAAAAATATAAAACATCGTTGACCATATGCATTATTTCAATTTTTTCATTCCAAGGTGAAATATATCTGCTTGTTTGTATTATTATAGAACTCTATATTGCAAGTTCGATTCCCGCCTTAGCTACTTAGACATAGACTATGAAGCTGCTAAATTAATAGTGGTCGGTGTCTCGTTGATAATATGTGTTCGATTGAACTCGAATATTGAGGCAGTTGGAAGTTATAGATTTAGATCTATACAAGCTTATGAGTGCTGCCGATAAAACGCTACCTCAGACTAGGCCTCATCATGGGTCGAGCTAGGGTCGACCCGATCTTAAATTTTAGGGTTTAAGGTCAGGTAGAGTAGGGCTCGGTTAAAGTCAACAAAATTTAAGACCGAGTAAGGTAGGGCCGAGGCTTGAATATGTAAGCCTTTGTCCGGTCTAGCGGCCCATTTCGTTAGGGTTAATAGGGTCGGGCTAAACAAGGCCAATATGGACTTGTTATTTTTTTTCTTCAAAATTTAGCTTTAGAATTATATGCAATGAACCTAATTTTTTTATGTTATATTTAATATGCATGCATACACATTATATTTAATTTAAGACATCTATTTATAAACTAAGTGGTTATACTCATATATCTCACGAACTAATGCTCTAAAGGAAATCAACTACAAAAGAGAATATTAGTTGTATTGTATCTAAAAAATAAGAAACATATTAAAACAATACAAAAAATTAAGAAATTATTAGAGCCTAAAAGCGAGCTTTTAGGGTCGGACCGGGTTCAGCCCTAAATAGCTAATTAGGATAGGGTCATAGGGTAGGACCGGGTTTCATTTGCTCAACCCTTGTCCTACCCTACTAGAGAAGGGTCAGGGCCGGCCCACCCTAATGAAGGGCCGAGTAGGGCTTCGATCCTAGAGGGTAAGGTGGGTTTTAAGGCGAGCTAGAATCGAAGGGCTAAATGATGAGGTCTACCTCAGAAAAACTGCATGTAATTTAGACTCATGAAGGAACATCATATATACAAAAATTATGTTGGGCAGTTACGTACAGAATCTAGTTTAAGAAATATTGATGACACTAAATACTTGAACTGGGACAAGCGTGACCCGTAGATCACTATTGTATCGATACTGTCCCAACTTAACCACCTTTAAGGTGTTGGGTTTTAACTACAAAAAGTCTTGGTACAATGGGTATGATTCATCCACTTATAAGTTGTTTTTTATTTATCTCTTTTCTGATGTGGGATCTTTCCTCTCCAACACTTCCCTCACATGCAACCTAACTTTTTAGGTTGACACGTGAAATTCATTCAATCTAATTTCTACATCAGAAATCGGTACATTCATTCGGTCCAATTTCCTCAAAAATTGGAGTATGCGGTCCAAGACCCACTGTAGGTACTTGGTATGGTATGGGCCAATCAGAATTTTTCCGACGGCAATTCAATTCGATGAACCCAGATTTAGGTTCATTATGCTGGGAGACGTAATTGAAGAGGAACCCGCTTTGATACTAATTTGAACTGACACAAGCGTGGCCCGTGGATCACCATTGTACCAATATTGTCACAACTTAACCACCTTTAAGGTGTTGGATTTTAACTACAAAAGGCCTCGGTACAATTGGGTATGATTTATCCACTTATAAGTTGTTTTTTATTTATATCTTTTTTGATGTGTGATATTTCATCTCCAACATGAATAACCGACTATATATATATATATATATATATATATGTGTGTGTGTGTGTGAATTTCATGGGTAGTAGTTTATCCTAAACAAAAAAAGAGATTAGGACTCGATCAAGTTTTCTTCATCCGATTCTAGCCATCGATCTTAAATGGTTAGAGGTTATGATTTGGTTTAGAGGTTATGTCACTGCTTTATTCATCATTTGGGTTTTTCAACCTGAGCGCGCGGCCGAGCCATACGTACAATCCATATGTAGCTAGGAATGTACGTAGGTAATTAAAGATTTACATGTTCGTACCAACTAATTGCCGTCCTCAATTAGCTATAATCTTAATTAGCCATTGAGTTTCAAGTCCTATAAACCTTTTGTCGATCATGGATCTCTCTACCCTCCCCCAACCTAGCTTAATTAGCTCTTTCATTTTCTTCATAAATTTGCCCATTGACTTCCACACAACAACACAAAACTTAAAGAACACAACAATGACAATATACACGGACCATGACACATATATACACATACAAAGGACTTTTCACTTTTGTATATATGAACGGCATGAAAGACATCGGTGTCTTTTACCATACATATCATTCGAGGCTAGGATTGATTGAAGGAGCCACCTCAACCCTACCTGGCTTCCCAATCAAGCTGCTGGTTTTGAACTTTTCTGTGTGTGAAGAGAGCCAAGTGAAGCAAACAAACGAGGGAAGAAGATGATCAAAGAAGAGTATCGAGGAAACCAACAACTCCCTGTGCTTGTGTCGTTGAACTACCAAAACCCTATTCAGACCTTTGACTGTTGACCTCTGCCTTCTCTTCAACGCACGTTTGTTTGAGAGAGAGAGAGAGGGATTTACCGGATCCCCACGCACGACATATCGGCCGCCCGGGGACATATCGGAAAATGGAAACCATCCTCTCTTTTTAGTCAAACGCGCGCCTTCGATGTGTCCTAGGGAGTCTAAGTCAGACAGACGACGTCTCTGTCTCGTGGCTCTCAAGTGCTGTTGTAGGGCATGGTGTCCTATACAGACCGGGACGTCTTTAGCCTGTTCAGACCCGAGCATTATATGAAAGGAATATAAAACCCAGTCAGCCACTGAACCTCTCGACCTTCATGATCTTCTTCCGGAAGTTATTTCAGATTTTACACTACTGTAATTTTGGATCTTCTTCATCACCTACTCCCAAACTTACTAATTAAGCAAGGTATAGTCAACACTCGTAAATATAGATAAAAAATGATCGTAAAAATGGTTTTATTTGGACAATTGGTGAAAGGTGATTGCTGAAATAATGAAATTATATACCATAGTAGCTGGTTAAATTTAGCTTTATATTCACTACTCTGTTTCATGTGCATCATCTGCATATATGTGTTTATGAAGTTGACCTAAATGGTAGAAGTAATTAATTGGTTATTTACTTGAAGAATTACATTAATTAGGGTACGTATGCAGTGAGATCATACACTCGATCAGCTAGCACTTTAGGAAAAGATTTGGTTCTGATATCAAACTTCATTTCTAGATCCCAAGCTCTAAAGCAGCACTACGTACTCCTTTCTCTCTCTAGCTATCATGTCTCAAAACTTTTGAGCTTTAGCGTCTTGCATAGTTATGAACAGACGAAATGAATCAATCATATAATTAAGTGGTGCACGTATGTGACATATTTTCAATGTCAATAGACGTAAACCATATAAAAACTTGCCACTTATGATGTGTGAATAAATCGAAGAAAATAACTATGCTATATTCTTTAATAAAATAACCAACATTTATAATAATTAATAAAGCTGTAATTAAAATGAGAGTGTAATTGTTGGACACTTGACGTGTATGTGATATCGGTGTAATGTGTGAAGCAAGAGGAGGAGGGGCGTTGGTTCACCCACGTCGATGCTGACGGAGGGCCGCGTAATGCTGGTTTCAACGAACACAATTTGCCTCGGTAATTTCCTGAAAATAAAAATGAAGACGTCTTATGCCATGCTGTATATGCTGAAGCATTAGAGTTCACTCCGTCACTAACTAATTGGCCGATTCAAACTTCATTTTTTTTATAAAAGGGAAAACGTCATTTTTTGATTAGGCAAAATTTAGTGTATGAAAAAATAACCGCCTACTTAAATGAAACATCCTAAAACATCTTTGTTCCATGTATAGTTTAACACTTCAAATTTATACGTATTTGTAGTATTATATTTGGCACTTATCAATTACATAATATGAACAATACAATTAAATTCAATCGTTATAACAATATATATTATGAAGAAAATGAGCTTATCTTTGTTTAAAGATTTGAAAACGAAAATCTATTACAATAATATACTTTAATTAATTATGCTTCTTCAAATATTATGCATTTATGGAGAAGAATGAGTCTTCTTCCTCATTTATGCCTAACTTGGAGTATTTTCTAACTAAATTTATGGGCAAAAGGTTACAAAGCCATGAAATCTCTGGGTTTGAGGTTAAACACCTGCCTAATCTCGCCCTATCCTAGTTCCACTCCCTGCTAGCTAAGCTATACGTTCATGGTCAATTACTCTTAAGAAATAACTCACTAGTCATTGATTTACATCGAAGTGTTGAAATTAAAACCTTACAAATATCTCACCTGCCATTGATTTTACATCCAATAGTTGAGCATGAAGTTCTTTGTTAGTTAATGATGAGATGAACATATAATTGTAATGAGCATGTATACTAAAGAGTTTTTAAACTTTTCTCCGATTCTTAAATGATATGAACGTAAAAGTCTGTAAACCTAGATTATATTCAGAAAGTTTTCTAATGTGACTTGCCCCCACTCATTTAGTAAAATATGCTAAAACTAGCCTTATATCATTTGGTCGAGTGATATTAGTCTTTCTTTCTTAAAAATGAAAATCCTTCAATATACAATATAAGTTATATATAAGCAAGTATCTGCAAATTTTGCAGTTGTTACGATCTAGAAAGAAAACATATATCGAGTTGCTAAGCTAGGTTTATGTAACAAATAAGAAAAAAACTACAATCCTTATTTACTCTCTAACAAATGTTGGAACTCGAGATTGCACGCATTCCACGGCAACCACGCACCAAGGTACATTTGCACCATCAATGCGCTAGTCAATCGATTGGAGATGCGAAGATAAAATGAAAACTGGAAATCTTAGATTTCTTCCTCTATTGCCTTTGCAATTTTTATCCGATTAGATTATGTGCTTATAACTTATTCGGTCTCAGGTCCTCACTTTCAATGTTTATATAAAACGCTCAGACTATTTTTTTTAGGTTTCAATCTTGTTAATTACATCAACATGTTTATATGATAGTGTCACGTGAATAACTGGATTAAATATGAGGTTGAGATAACATATTAGATGTTCGGTTCACTTACACCATGGTATGTGCATAAAGTTTCGCTCAAAACCCTCAACGAAATCTAATGGTACTAATCAATTAAACCAACAAAAACCTTTCTTTTTCATTGGTTGTACTAAAAAGGGAAATATCAATTAAAAGCTCTATGTAACTTTATACTTTATGCTCGTACGTGATTCCTATACATTACGTATAACGTATCTCGATAAATGAATATTTAATAAATTAATAATCTTGATTAAATAATAATTTTCTATAGTCTCAACTCAGGAGCATTTCATATTACTAGGTATCAGTAAATGCATAAGATAATAATTTTTTAGACTCCCTTTAGGTCTCAATGAATATATAAAGTAATAATTAATTAATTTCATATTTACAAATATCATGAAAAATATTAATAATTAATAAAATAGAGTAAATAATGTTCAAATACAAATTAATGTTCATGATATCCCAACTGAAAAACTTTAATTTCTTAATTTTGTTTGAATCAAGATGTCAGCACTTTATTGAAATGAGAAAAATTACAATGAAGAAACGTACATCTACTACTACTAGTGCAGGAAGAAGAAAAGAAGGTGCAGAAAAGAAAAATTGTGCATGTGTCATAGTGCACGCATAAGCAGCTAAACTATGGACAATCATGTTTCTCTTCCGGCTTTTATGTTTCACCTGTACTAATGCTAATTCCTTCAACTGAAATCCAATTTCATCATAAAATCTACCAAGAACAGTTGTGTTCTAATCAGTGTGATTGGTAATTTTTTAATTTAATTATTCATAAAGTATCATTAATTATCTATTCCTTTGTGTTTTTCTTTATATTATGAAAAATTATTAAAACTCTTAACAAATTAAGGAAACTCTTTAAAACAAATCATCAATAAAGTAATAATTTATTTATTCATCGTTAAATAAATAAATTATTCATTTATTAATAATATAATAACTCCTCCAAACTAATAATTTTTCACAATTTCGACATTATTTACTTATAAAGATTTTACAGTATTTGTTCGAGAGTGAAGGAACAAAACAGGGAACTTGCACAAATTTATAGAGCAAAGCAATGTTGATGTTTGTCCTTTAATAACCAGACAACATTGGGGTTCATTTTACAGAGTGTAATATACAAAGTCATATTACTTGAGGCAATCTTTACAGTCATATTAATTGAGGACAATCTTTACCTAATTATAATTAGCATCAATTCTCCAAGTCATTTTCGATCTACATATATAGCAATTAGCAAAAAGTAATTCATAGGATCATCTTAGGGTTTAAGTTTAAGAAGTACGTTCTACCAAATCGTGTTTTGATTGTGGGAAGAGGTGATCAGTCGACACATGGGTCGTGTGGAACGCTTAAAAAAACACACATACGTACGAATCGATGGCATGAGCCATGAAGAAAGAGACGCTCATAGAAAATGAACAAATATTATCAAACAAGTTCAAAACGAAAAAGACATGTAATCTCAAGAAAAGTTTTTAATTGCCCTAAAAACGGGAAAATAAGTAATTTTATTACTAGCCATGGTCATTGCAAATGATAAATAATGTATATGCATATGGTCAAAATTATTTTTAAACGCTATTTTGAGACACCTATACAAATTTTGAAATCTCAACGTTATATATATGGTCAAATCTATTGAACTCGATTCTCACCGTCACTTTGAGACGTTAAAACGTATTTTAAATCTCAAATTCAGAATATACCAATTATAAAGTTCAAAATCTTATAAACGGTAACGATAACAAAACTAGAAGCTGTCGTCAGCTATTGTCTCAGACTTTAACCGACAAAAATCTTATATGTTTTGCCGGCTAAAGTCTAAAACTATAGCCGATGATACAATATGTCGTCGACCATAGTCTACATCTTTACTCGACGAAACAAACAATATTTCGTCGGCTAAAGTATGTAATAAAAAAATAAAATAAAAACAACTATAGCCGATGAATTGTGGCAATTTTGTTGACTTTAATAGGGTTTAGCTAACAAAACTTGTCATAATTCTTTGGTTAAACCTTAAAAATAAATAAAAAGAAAATACTATAGCCGACGAATTATGGAAGGTTTCGTCGGCTATAAGTCCATTCTAGTAAAAAAAACCCTGAAATTTCTAAATTACTATTTCAAGCAACCTGCAAAATACACCTAAACAATTCCATATAACCAACAACGCCAAAAATGGTGACAAACATGTTTTTCATTTAAAAATTAAAAAATTATTCATAAACACATAAAACTATATAATTGATCAACTATACAAAATCTATATTGTCTAAATCTATATCTGATTCTGGAGGCTGCGGAGGAGGAAGTTGTTGTGGAGGCTAAGGTAGCGGTATAAGCGTAAGCATGGGCAGAGCCGAAATCCCCTGAAGCTGGGCAGCTGCTGCTGGGTAGCATATACCGTGACATTATACTCTTGTATGATGACAGTATAGGTTGTCTGGGCGGCGATCTAGGCGGCATGAGCGGCTTGTTGTTCCCGTAGTCTCTGAACTTCTGACTAGCTGAGTCATCCTGTTGCTGGTTAAGGCTGTCTTTCGTTGAAATCCTAGAGTGGTCTTCAGGACCCCCTCGCCCATGTGTCCTAGACCTCGACAGTAGAAGTTGTTTTCTCGAGGTGGGAAGTTTGTGCCCATGATTCTAGCCCCAACCCTCGGATCTGAAATGTCGATCCGGGACATGACTTCAGACATCTCTTCCTCATGCATGTCTGGCACTCCGGCCATGTCTTCTGCACTATCGCACTCATCATCTTGTCACCAGCATGTCCCACCTTTGTCTAATTAGATCTAAAAAATAATAATTAATTAACATTTTTACATGCATACATATATATATATATAAGTAAAATTAAAAATTTAAAAATGTAAGATGATTTACAATATCCTTCTGAGCAGTAGGATATGCATTCTCGTACATATAGACGTACTGGTTGACTTTTGGATGTTTCATGGCCGCTTCATCCATGAAGACAACGAACAGTCTAGAACCGGCATGACGATTCCTTGTGTTGCGTTGCTGGTTCTAAGCGTTCGTCCAGGAAACGACATTCAAAGAAAAAATAAAATATTTAAAAGCAGACGTACTTAATGACAATTTAACCAATTAATTTTTTAAATACCTGTTTATGAGGGTTATTGAATTCTTATGTTAGAAATTAACGCCACTCGTACTCCCTATACTGAAAAAAACTTCGTCGACCTGTTTTTTTTTGTGTGCCAAAGTCGTTCTTCTGGTAGTGCTTGTAGTCGTTATAATGGTTGTATGATAAAGAATGTACAAATTTTCTACCAACTTGGGTAGATATAATTGCAAGTAAATGACCAAGAAATGGTTTGATAAATGAAATGTGTTCATTTTTTAAAAGGGAAATTTTAAGAACAATACGTGAAATATGATTCATTCTAAATTGGTGCATTAATTGTCTTTCTAAAATATCAAAATTGCACATGAAGTTGTAATTCTGACCCAAGATTCATACAAGTTGCTACATTCTCGGTTATTTTGTGTATTTTTCGTTAAACTTTGAAGGATAAATTCGTGATTTATTTGCTTCCTCCTTCAATCTCAGAAAGTATACGTAAGAAAACTGCAACAACTTTGCAAATCTTTTAAATACAATATCCCAAACACAACTACTTTTACTTCTTTCAATCGCTTAAATTTGGGTTTTTATATTGATTTTAGGGTTAGATTTTTCACCTCACATGGTGACGGGTTTGAAGTGTTATTGAAGAGGATCCAACCATGAGAGATAGATTAGTGAAGTAGTTTACCCATGAGAGTATGACTGAGTGGGGAGACCCTTTTGTCATCGACTTCACCATAAAGCAACATTGACGACTTTGTTTTCACCAAGTCGAACCAGCTAAGAGAGATGTATGAGAAATGTGCTTCTATGACCGCAAATTCTTCAAGTTTGACAAATCCTACCATAGTAACAATATTACCTAGATATACACAAATAGATAGAAAAACATGAATACCTATTCATAATTGGAGGACGAATCTTGTTATCTCTTTTTTCATTCAAGAGTCTAGTTGTTGTGCGAGAAGGTGAGAGAAGAGCGGTTAGGCTCACTGGGAAGCTATGAGTTATCATCAATAAATTGGGAATTAAAACCCATGGTAGAAGAACCAATGAACCATAGAGGGTTTTGGGATTTTGGGTTTTCTAGTCATCCTTTTGGCTATAGTTTCTTTGAAGGAAGGAAGGAGGGAGCAAGTGAATGACAAATTTATCCTTCAAAGTTTAACGGAAGAGACACCAAATAACAGAGAAATTAACGTCATGTATGGATCTTTGATAAGAATTACAACTTCATATATCATTTTGATTTTTTGAAAAAATAAAAGAAAATTGCTAAAACAGTGTCTCAATTTTACTTCATTATTAACTTTCATATCTCATCTTTTTGACATATCAAAATCATATCTAAAGTTTAAACCCTAACCCAATTTTGGTACCTGAGACAGTTAACTCCGTTACCAATCTAGGAAAGTATTGTCCTTTCTCGTTCACTTTCTTATTTGCAGATGAAGGCATGAACAAACAGTATGCAAGTCTAAGAAGCCAGTTTGGGTTCCTCTTCTTCCAATTACAATCTCAAAGCCATATAATAGTTGAACAAAAATATTATACAAAAATATCCAAATTGATGAACCTAACCAACGAGAAACATGGGTACGATAGATTCTGTAACTACTCGAAGTAGGATCCGTACACATGAAAACATCACAACTACTTGAAGTAGGATTCGTTTGTCGGCCTTGTCAGAGTGGGAGATGCAATCAAGGTCGATCCAGAAGTTTTTGTCATCACGGCGCCGAATCATCAATGCTAGAGATGTAATAAAGATCATCAGAGTCCAGCTCGGTGACATCGGGTTAGAAGTACCTCAGATGTGGTGTTGATGTGGGGGACGTTGACGGTGATGGTGGGGGTTCCGGCAATGTCATAGAGGGAGATTTGAGAGACAAATTAGATCGATCATCCACATTGTCTTTGAAATCCAAATTGTCGACTTCAATTTTCCGACAAGGTTTAGAGCCTCGATTTGCAGAGAGAGATTTGGAGAAAAGAGATTGAGAGGTAGGAGCCGAAAAGATTGATCCATCCGGGTTGCTTGTTCAGTTTGCAGGTGAGGTGCCGATCAAAGAAGATTCCAAGTCAACAGATTCGACTTGGGAGGGGGGAGGAGAAGAGGAGGAGGCGGCGGGTCAAGGAGTTATGGTGGCGAGCTAGTTGGAAGTGACACTTGGCGAATTGGGTACACAGACTATGAAACCTACCGTTTCGAGACACAAGTGCAACGGATTAAGGATTTGATGGGGAGCTTTACTAGGATTTCAGAAACTCTGATGTTTTTTGGGAGCCAATTTTTGGTCATAGAAAGGTGGTGGTTGGGGACTTGTGGTGGATGCCGGAAACATGCAGCGTTGTTCGGAGTTTGTGTTTGTAGCAATTTATTTGAACTCATGTATGGCTAGGAGCTTGCAATTGGAAGAAAAGCATGCAATCCTTGAACTAGGTTTCTTCGACATGGAGACTATTGTTCGATCTGGAAATAAGAAAGTGCATGAGAAATGACAATTTTGCGCTTGAATCCTTAACGGTGTTAACTTTTTTAGGTACCAAAATTGGATCAGGGTTGAAACTTCAGATATGGTTTTGATATGTCGAAAAGATGAGATATGAAAGTTAATATTAGAGTAAAGTTGAGACACTGTTTTAGCAATTTTCTCATAAGATAATCTACCAATCTTTATAACAGACCATATTTTATGTACTATTTTTTTAAAATCTTTTGAAAATAATATTTTTCTAGTTTTGTAAAAACATATTTATTTTATTTTTGGTACACAATAGTAAAAAATTAAATGGCGAAGCCGCGAAAGAAAAGGCCCACGTGGTTAAGCCAAAGAGAAATCGAAAACTCACCACCCCCGTCCACACTCGCACCGGCTTAACCAGTCAAAACCCCGCGTTAAACAGACGGGTGTACCAACCTTAACCGGGGTCCCATGCATCGCCAAATTTAATGCTCGGCACCGTCCCGACCCGTCGACACAGCTCCGTACAAAACCCCAGACCGACAAACGCCGGTCATCTCCCTCCATCCATCCAAACAAGAGAAGTGGGAAACGTCCCTGGTACGAGCAGTTCTCCAAAATCTCACACACCGAAATCCCCAAAATGCCCTTCTTCAAACAAATTTAACTCCCTACAAAAACAATATCAAAACACTTGGAGATATTGGAGAGAACATGTTCAAATGGGAGAGAAGAATATGTGCTTTTGATTTTCAAAACTCCCATGGATGGTAGCCAAGAGCTGAGAAACAACACCAACAACACCACCGTCGATCTTCCGCCTCCTTCTTCTTCCTCGATGGCCAACTCAACCCTTTTCTCCGATCATGAGATTCCCAACACCGCCTTCTCTTCACTCTCCGGCTTCTTCGACTCAGACGCCGAGAAAGGCTCCTTCCTCGACCTGCTCGGCAACTCGGAGTACGCTTCTCTCTTCGATTTCGGAACCCAAACGACGCCGTCTGAGACTACGATGATGATGCCACCTCAGCAGCAGCAGCAGAAGAGAGTAGTACAACCGTCGTCTACAGTGCCGGAGAGTGGGAATAACTCCGAGGCTTTGAACTCCGGGGCCACTACTACTGCTCCTACGACGCCCAACTCGTCTTCGATCTCGTCTTCGTCGAATGAAGCTCATGCGGCGAATAATAATGAGGAGCAAACAACGACGAATACAGTGGATGAGCAGGATGAGGATGCTGACAAAGATCCCGACAAGACCCAGAAACAGTAAGCTTCATTTCCACGCCCTTTGTTTGATTTTCATGTGGTGTAGTTGATGTTTCATTTTCCGATTTTTATGATGAAAAAAGAGTACTACTAGTAGTCAAGTTGCTAACATGTTTGTGTTTTGTTTATGCGTTTTTTGACTAACCAGATTGAAACCGAAGAAGAAGAACCAGAAGAGGCAGAGGGAGCCGAGATTTGCGTTCATGACCAAGAGCGAGGTCGATAACCTAGACGACGGGTACAGATGGCGCAAGTACGGCCAAAAAGCTGTCAAGAACAGCCCTTATCCAAGGTAACGTACAACACCGAAAGCCCCAAATCCGCTTCGAAAACAAGTCAAGTCCATTATAGTATGATTCAGTCAATAAATGCAATACCTTTTTGATGTGGGTTGGATTTTTGTTTGTTACAGGAGCTACTATCGTTGCACCACAGCTGGTTGCGGTGTGAAGAAGAGAGTCGAGAGGTCCTCCGACGACCCTTCCATTGTGGTGACGACTTACGAAGGCCAGCACACCCACCCGAGCCCCATCACTCCTCGCGGCAGCATGGGGATGGCGCCGCTGCCGTCGGAGCTGTCTAGTCATGTATTTACTGGCACCGGCTCAGGATATGGTGTTGTACCTCATCATTTTCAACAGCAGCAACAGCATTTGAACTCTTACATATATAACTCTTCGCCTTCTTTAAATATTACTACCACCACCACTTCAGCGCCATCCTATGGCTTCAACCCGGCTTCGTTTCCTGGTTTGTTTCAAGAGAGATTTAATAACATTGGTGGTCATAATTCGGCTGCTTCTATTTTGCTTAGAGACCATGGACTTCTTCAGGATATGCTGCCATCGCAGATTCGAAAGGAGACTAAGGAAGAGTAGAAGATATTGGTGATTGTTTTATGTGTTGTTAATTCCTGGTATGTAATTCTCTAACTGATGACTACTTCTCTGTTGGGGTTCATCATCTATAGAAAGACTAAGCACTCGATCACTGCTAGCTTCATGATCATGATGATCATATCGATCGCCATTTTCGCTCTGTAAAATTAATCTCTAGTAGTACTCATCACTAGCCTTTTGGGGAGACTATAGTCGTTTCCGTACTCTATCTTGAGCTAGCTTTTAATGTTATTAATTCTTTGAGATGATATGTATCTTCGGAAAATTCTTCTGTGCAGGTTTGTACCGCATGGCTTTTGTATAACTTTGCTTTCCCTTCTCATCTATTTTCCATGGATCTTCGATCATCTCCTTTAATTTGTTATTCTTCCTCTTGGTTGTGTTCAGGTTGCAGGATTGCATAATCAAGTGGGTAAATTGGTTAGACAGAATAGGTTAGGGTTTTTACACTGATCGAGGTAGGCTAAGTCCATTTGGAAATCCTTCTTTTTCACCTTGTTCATGTAGCTTTATGGGAAAACAGAGGGAATGTAGAATGAACTTGATCCTACTTTTGGGTCAGTAATATTAATGGTGGGAAAACCCTAAAGGGTAGGAATATGGTGATGAAAACTTAGTCTACATATATATATACACATATATAGCTATTACTTAGAGAGCATGCATGGATTTATGACATTCTTTCTCAAAAAAAGTTGGGATGGGTTTATGGAAGAATGAAATGATCAAACTTCTTGGTAAAGTAAGAGGATGATTAATATGGGGTGTTATTGATTTGAAGGGATATGGTGTGAGATTGGGTTGCTTTTAGTATAGTTGAAGATAATATGGGTTTTGTTACTTATTCAAGTACTTGGCCATATCGCATTTCTATAATAATATAATATGGGTTTTGTTACTTATTCAAGTACTTGGCCATATCGCATTTCTATAATAATATAATATGGGTATATATGGTATTCATTTGTTTTGCTTCTTAAGGCCATACAAGACCTTGCGGCTTTATGGATTATGTCTCTAAGTTCAATTTATAGGAAGATAGATATGGTAATTAACTTAAATTTGAGCCATGCAAATATATGCATTAGCTCTATCCTAAATTCCTATAATCCTTTCATCTTAAAAAATTCCTAATCCTTCAAATGCATTATGGAATATTCATATATACACGTACCTACCAGGGACTTTTCGTAGCAGATCGAGTCGATCAGGGCTATGCATAATAAACGAAAAGTAATTTGACCTCTTCAAGTAATTAGAAATTCCCAATACATATCTAGAGAAGGCCGGAAATATAACTCTTCATGCCTATACCAAATTACCAATTCGTATAAATTTCAACTCCATATCTAAGATGATGTCTAAGAAGCAATATTTCATCAAATACAAGCGCCTGCAAGCGCAATTCTTACCTCCTCTCTTGATCCGCCATCGCCACCGCCACCGGCATGGTGTTGGATGTACAACAGTACAAGCATATACATGTATTCTTAGCCATAATTACATAAAGATTTCAAGAACCATACTGTGAAATGAGGATTAAAGACTTTGGGGTTCATGCTATTACAGTAGTCGAAGAATATGCATGATCCCCTTTGGAATTTAACCTTAATTTACATATCCTAGTGGCATTTCAAATCCAGACAAGTTAAGGCGAAACCGCGTAGCAGGATAAGCTTGTTCAAGCATCTAGGTCTTTAAGAATAGAGGTCTTCTGCAAATGTCTCATGGCCTCATGCACTCGTTCCTTTCTTTCTACCTGGAGTCTCCAAAGCCCGAGGGAAACTACTACTTCAAAGCTTGTCAAAGTTTAATATAATAGCTTATACTTTTCTTCAGTTTCGAGTTTTGGATCGAGAATATTTGACTTTGCACTACAGTCCGAGATTGTCTGCACGCACTGCAGCATTTCTTTAAGGGTTCAAATGTGAAATCAGTGTAACAAATTAGTTAGATATTGCATTTATATTATATATATAAATTTAATTTATAATTAAACAACAATTATAAATAATGAAATAATGAACATAAAAATAATTACTATGAAAAACTTTGGTTACCACACTTGAGCGAAGGATAAATAAAATTTGTGGAAGCCGAAGCACGTGTCTTGATACACTTAGTATGAAAAACTTGAAAATCATTTTTTTGCTATCAACTCGAATGAATGATATGAGGAAAGTGTTGAAATCAAATCGTGTGTCTCATAACATTTCCTTAAGACAAATTATGTCTCATCTATTGGTGCAAAAGGTGTGATGACACTTGTCTCACATGATACAACGACTATTGGTGCTTTTGGAGTTACACTGTTGCTAAGAACACTCCGACGAACTTGAAGTATTTTCTATCTATCACCATATTGTTAAAACTAATTTGGGATAAAGAGAACTCAAGAAAGAAGATGATGATTTCAGTTGGTGTTTCAAGACTCCTTGAAATGTGTTTTTGAGCAAAAAAAGTGTCATCTCACTACTACACAAAACCCATTTTGAGACAAACTCATTTTATCTTCAAAAGCTGAGATTTCATCCCCTAAAACAAGTAGAGACGAAACGATTTTGTGGCTAAAGTCGTCTCCTAAAACTCGTCCTAAATTACTTTAAGGGACAAATGACAAATTCCGTCTCCCACTATATTTGGAGATGAAATAAAATTGTCCCAATGTTTAGTGAAATTTCATCCCCATTCTCATTCGTGTTGGCGGGAAACTGAAATATTCAGGCAATGAGGGACAAAACTCCTTCCGTCCCTTTTTATTTTCAAATTTTCAGATAATTTCAAAAAAGAAAATCTATTTGAAATTATAAATTAATTTCAAATTTTAAATTTTCAAATCTTAAATTAATTTCAAATTTGATCGTGCTATATCATGCAATTAGGTTAAACCTACAAAAATTGAACTTTGACAAAAATTATTCAGAACAAATGAGCAAAGACAAACCCTAATTCTATTATTATAGATGATAATAGGACAGTACATGGTTTAACATAACTAGAGCACAATACATCAGCAACTGTATACAATGCTTATTTGAAATGCATACAAGTGCAATATTGCATTTGCATTACTTGAGTATCATAACCAGAGTTATTGACAATGAAAGTCCCCACTTCTGCTCTCTAGAGTTGGTCCTATCCAGCTTTGCCTTCCATGAACCATGTCTTCCTAGCCTCCTGAACATATTTTGATTGCAAGGGTCAGAATTTCATGAATGTATAGAACTATTAACATATCAATGAGTGATCTGAGAGAAGTTCCCAATAAATGCATCATTGTCATTCTAAACGGCATACAAAACCTGTTGTAGGACCTTTATAAACTGCATGTGCCATAAACAATTGGTATAAATTTAGTACACTCAAAATCATGTAAAATTGTACATAACCAAAACCAAAAGAATTATTGAAAGTATATTACCTATGGTATTTTTCCATCACTAAATCATCAACAACTCACTAATTAATTTCCAGATATAACTACTAGGAAACATTCATAAAGTACACGTAAAGCGTTCTTACCTGACCACAATCATAGCCAAGTAATAGGAGATACATACTCTGGGGATACCAGATACTCTGACCTGTAACTACAAGAAGGCCACATATATGAAATTAATATGAAACTAAGTTAAGCTCTGTCTCGTGTCAAATGGCCATAATAGAAAATAACTATTATAAACGAATGCATTTGGAAATCTGAATGACACAGCAAAATTAACTTCTATAGTGACAAACTGCAGAGTGTAAGCTTATCAATCAAGTATATTTAATTTATACCAGTAAAATATGAGTTTAACATTATTATTACTTGCTAAAGAAAGCTAAATTATGCACTCAGTTAATCCCGCGTGAAGCAAACAGTATAACACTGTTAGTACAACAGCGAAAAGAATCACCCTGAGACCAAAAATAGTAAAATTCAATTCCAAGAGGCAAGGGCCAATTTTCAGGACATATATCATGTATATAGGTACAGAAATTAAAAGGGAAGTTACCCCAATTTAATCCTCAGTTCGAAAACATTATTCCAATCATTGATAAGAGATCAATCTTCATTGTTTTGAGAAAAAGCCTCAAAATAGCAATGCCAAAACACGTACCATATACTGTAAGTTTTTAATAGTGCTATGGACAAGATGAAGACATCAAGAATTTTGTACTATGGCATTTCCCTAATATCATGTCCATGTCCTTCTTAGTCTCAATCACCATCGAACTAGAGCTCCTTTGAGGAATTCAGAAGATCATCGGTGCAAACCATTTCCCTAATACATCAATTTATAATCGTTCATCAGTTTCATACAATCATAATCATTTTTTGCATGACCAAAATTTTACTACTATAATATATTTAAATGGTTTCAAGAAATCAGTACCAAAACAATATCCCCAATATCCAAGTACAAAAGCTACTCGACTGCTCAACCACAAGACAGAAGCCTATAAAATTTTGATATCACTCACATTAGGTTATATACTAAACCTCAATTGCAACTCTGAGAAATATTACCAATTCAACCACAATAACATTTTATTCAATTGAATATGATAATCAACTGAAACGGGTAAAATAATCAACAATTTACCATATATTGATTCAATTTGAAACACAATATTCAAGATTAATTGAATAGAAACTCTGGCAGACAGAGACTTACTTCGAGTTTTCACCTATCAAATGGGAGAGATAGAAAGGAACAGATCGGATGAGAGAAGATAGAGAAAATGGTCAACGCCGCGAAACCCAGAACAATTTCGTCCATAGCACAAAATCGGCAAACCTCTCGCTTTAGCGCCTTTTAGCCGGCAAACTCGTTTGGCTTGAAGAACTTTTTTTTCCTTTTCTTTTTTGGAGAATGGAGGCTTTAATAAAAGAAGCGAGATATTTTATTTTATTTTTTGTTTTTTATTGATTTAGTATGAAAAACATGAAAATAGTTTTATGCTACCAACTCAAATGAAGGATATGACAAAAGTGTTGAAGTTAAGTCGTGTGTCTCACACACTTTCCTTAAGAAAAATTATGCCTCATCTGCCGGTGTAAAAAGTTTGATGACACTTGTCTCTCAGGATATAACGATTACTAGTGTTTTGGAGCTGCACTGTATGTGTAGCTAATATTATTTCTAATATGTCTACACCACCAAACATAATTGACACCCTCTTTGTGGGCCCACGAGCCATGATGGGACTCGACGACGAAGTGCATCACGAAGCCCAGATACAAGCTACGCGTCGATACCAAGAAGTCACCGAAAGTTTACTGGCAAGTCACTTTCTCGGCCTCACCAACACGTTCTCATGCAACACTTGGAGACTAGAATAGCACTCCCAGTCCCACATTGAAGAATATGAAAAGGGAAGAGCCTCCTTCCTCTATAAAGGAGACTCCACCTCACTCATCTAGACATCATAACAAGTAGACAACACACCACTTGTAATACTTGTAAGGACTCATTCATGACTCCCACCACCTAATATATATTAAAATGGACGTAGCATTGTCCACCGATGACAAGATGAACTACTGTAAACTTTGTTTCTCCCTACTACTTTCTACTAACTATCAAAAACATCCCGTTAGTACATGAGATTATCTCAAAAGTAATCTTATGCACAAAAATTTGGTGCCATCTGTGAGAAGCCGATACAAATGGCTTTGTAAACTACTAGAAGCTAAGTCTACTCAACATTTTCTAAAACAATTTGTTCAATTACATAAACTGCAACGAGTCCATTTACAAAATAATTTTGATCATTGATTACTTGATCCGCTGATAATGACAAAAAAAAATTGTAATCAAAGTCATATCTTATATGACCCAGATTCAGTGCACATTGCTCAACGGGCGACGGAAGACATTTGATCATTGTATGTAACCAGGTGACAAATGAAATCAAAAGTCGTTATTCTTCCAACCACTCATCTCCTCTGCCAGCACAGACCAACCCATGTAGGTAAATGCAAGTCCGGATGATGAGTAAACAAGGAGCAGACGGTAAAAAGAAGAAGAAGAGAGGACAACGGGTTGCCCATTTGGTATAGGCACCCAAATTACAATGAACCGCTAAAAAAGGGAGAGTTGTCCATTTGGTCTAGACACCCAAAGAAATACTCCAAAAGAAAACTGCCAAAAGGGAGAGTTGTCTATTTGGTCTAGACACCCAAGTTACTACTTTCTACTAACTATCAAAAACATCCCGTTAGTACATGAGATTATCTCAAAAGTAATCTTATGCACAAAAATTTGGTGCCATCTGTGAGAAGCCGATACAAATGGCTTTGTAAACTACTAGAAGCTAAGTCTACTCAACATTTTCTAAAACAATTTGTTCAATTACATAAACTGCAACGAGTCCATTTACAAAATAATTTTGATCATTGATTACTTGATCCGCTGATAATGACAAAAAAAATTGTAATCAAAGTCATATCTTATATGACCCAGATTCAGTGCACATTGCTCAACGGGCGACGGAAGACATTTGATCATTGTATGTAACCAGGTGACAAATGAAATCAAAAGTCGTTATTCTTCCAACCACTCATCTCCTCTGCCAGCGCAGACCAACCCATGTAGGTAAATGCAAGTCCGGATGATGAGTAAACAAGGAGCAGACGGTAAAAAGAAGAAGAAGAGAGGACAACGGGTTGCCCATTTGGTATAGGCACCCAAATTACAATGAACCGCTAAAAAAGGGAGAGTTGTCCATTTGGTCTAGACACCCAAAGAAATACTCCAAAAGAAAACTGCCAAATTGGACCGCTGTGTACGTGTGGTTGGCCCTTGCTTGTGTCTTCTACTACAATGCTAGAAGAGTAGAGAGCACTTGTGTTTAGGTGCACTGTAACCAGATGAACCATTTCTCATTCATTTAGGATAGGACGGAATGAGTCAATACAATCAGCTTTGCCGCCAAAATTCAAAAAAGAAGAAGGAAAGAAACAGAAGCCTTACAGAAGGAAAATATTTCATTAACCACAAAATTCGGTACATTTTCAACGCTGAAAAGCGGAAAACAAATAGGCTTATATGGCTTAAAGGACCTTGGGCTCAATTCCTAGCTACCCTCATAAGTTTGTCATCATGATTGGGAACCAGCTTGGGCTTGGGTTTGTCATCATTAAAGGGCCTCGTGGGATTGCCTCTAGATTTCAGTTTGCCCAGCTTGGGTTTGGCCGCGGACATCAACCTCTGCTGCTTCCTCTAGATGTCGGTCCTGCTTGGTTTGCCATTCATCGAATTTGTCAAGGTCAAGACATCTGATTGCGCCAAGTTCCTTAAGCACGGTGTCATATGCAACAATCTTGGCATCTTCTGTGACCCGTAATTTTTGCTCAGCTACTTGGGCTTCCTCCACGGGTGTGTCTCGCGCTGCCATTAGACCCCTCACTTTTTGCTCCTTCGCATCTAGGGCCTTCTGCAGGGAATCCACCTCATTATTGTGAGAAGCTTGGAGTTTTAGACGGGCCAGCTCTAACTCCATCGTTGAGATCTTGGCGGCGGCTAGCTCAATCTTCTTCTGCTTATCTTCAACCTTCGCCTTTAGCTCGAATTGCTTAGTCTTCTGAGCATAAAACTTCTTCTTGACATCAGCGAATTCAACTTAGGTTGCGGATCACTTATCCTTCAGGGCAGCTTCATAATTACCCGTCATATGAAGAGTGCGGAACATATGGGAAGCCATATCCATACAGCTCTCACGTTCCGCGTTGGCCACCTTGAATGGTTGACAATTGTCTTTCTGAAAGCCTGTTAATCCGTAGACCTCGTATAACCGCCGGATGAGGGCCTGATCTTTCGCAGAGGCCCGCTCAAATAGGACACTGTCACTTTTCAAAACTAAGGCTAGACCACCATCGAGGGCATCCCGGCTGTGTAGCCAATACTATTGCTAATATGCCTCTACCACTAAACATAATTGACACCCTCTTTGTGGTTCTACAAGCCATGGTGGGACCCGATCATGACGTGCATTACGAATCCCGACATACTAACGTCTTGTCGGGACCGAGGTCTGACAACTCTCAATTTAATTATCCTACAATCGTAAGTAGTATAGACAAGTAGGGATTGTTCTAGCCGGGGACACCAAAGGGTGATCGAACGAAGAGAAAACAAACAACTTATAAACAAATATTCACATATATACATTGCATATATAATTATCTGTCACATAATATACAAGTATAAACATATATATATATATATATATATATTGAAATATTGAGGGTTAAGATTGATTTTTCTAACAAATAACCTAATGAAAATTAAACCTAAGATTATTATACACAAGTGATCAACATACTCATGCAACACATAACACGAAAAACCATCAAGAACTACAATTTTATGTAAGACCGGGCAACATTGTTCAAATTATCCTAGACACTAACCAATTCCGATTCTAATTAGAGCCGTTGCGGTTATCTATTCATTAAAACTTTTCAAGTATTTAGAACCATTCTTTGCGCTTAATCCTAAACATGAATGCTAACTCATTTAAAGACATATGTTGCGTAAAGATTAAATAAGAAATCATTTAAGCACAAGAGTCAATCAAAAACATGATCTAAGACATGGCGTCACTCATCCTATTAGCATGCAAATTATCATAATTATATCTGTCCTAAGTTAATAACAAAGACCAAGACAACTTTGCGTATGAATCAATCTAATATTATTATGGTAGATGAAACCGCACCCTAAGGACAACCATGGCCAAGGCAGCCTCAAGAATTGATTTAGATGCACAAATTCATAATAATTAATCAATTAGAAATTAAGAACACATAATAACATGCTACTGCCCCTAAACCTAAATCACAAAATCATCATATGTTCAAGAAGTTATGAATTGAAGCATAGAACAATCAAAGATCACAAAGAAATTTGAAACCCATGTTTGATAAATAAAACCAAAACCAAAAAGTATATAATCATGGAATTCGAAATTATACAGAAAATAATACAAAAATGCATGAGAAAATCACACTCTTACAACCTTGAAAGAATCGGTAAGTGTGGGGAATTCTGTGGAAAGATGGAACGATTCGTATGACTTGTGGTGGAGATGAATCGGCTAAGTATTTTGCTGTATTGGGTTTGGTAGAATTCCGGCTATGCAATGACAAGGTATTGATGATGTTTTTCTATCTACATACAAGCCTATTTATAGAGGAATATACATATAGGGTCGGCAGCCACATGTTCTAAACCAAATAAGTTTAGGTTTTCCTTCTTGAACTTGTTTTGCTTGGTCAACAAGACTTTGAGATTCTAGAGGCTTTTTTGGCCGAATTTTGGACTTCTAATTCTTCATTGGACTTGTCATTGGACTTCCCTTCATGGACTAGGCTTCATGGATCAGTTGTTTTGCTTCCCTAGGTCCATCAGGAACACTTTCTCTCGGTAGCACTAAGCTGCCATGTTTCGGCAGACTGACCTCCGTCCATTGTTTCCATCATAACTTCTTCCTCAGAACTTGGATTTCTGAGATTCCAAAATATTTATAAACTAGACTCACACAGATTTCCGTGCATATATGGTACATCTTCTAATTCCTTGTGAGTCGTCCTGGAGAAATTTTTGGAGTTAGGTGATGTGCCCAATAAATTTCTGCTTTTGCTGCTCTCGGCCTCTTTTATGTTGTTGCCTTCTATAGCTCTGATTCTCTTGATTCCTTTTCTCATGAACTCTTCTACATGTCACCTAAGTATGAGAGAAGTTAAATCAATTTATGACAATGTAAAAGCTTCTTAGAATCAATAAAAAATCTCTAAGACTCCACAAATCGGGTTTCGATAATTTTGTACATTATTCCTCTATGTTTAACATGTTTTTCACACAACTCTACCAAAAACTCTCGATTCTAAATTATGACTCTAATCTACGAAAATAAGAGATAAAAAAAGGTACAAATGGAGGTAATAACAAATTAAGAATGTCGCATTTTATGCTCCTATCACATACAAGCTACGCATCGGTACTAAGAAGTCACCGAAAGCTTACCGACAAGTCACTTTTCCGACCTTACCAACACGTGCTCATGCAACACCTGGGGACTAAAATAAGACTTCTAGTCCCATATTAAAGAATATGTAATGGAAGAAGCCTCTTTCCTCTATAAAGGAGACTTTACCTCACTCATCTAGACATCATAATAAGTAGACAACACACCACTTGTAATACTCGGGGCTCATTCAAGGCTCCCACCAACTAGTATATATTAAAGTGGTCGTTGCCTTACCCACCGATGACAAGGTGAACCACTATAAACCTTGTGTCTCGCTACTACTTGCTACTAACTATCAACAACATCCCGTTAGTACATGAGATTATCTCATCTGTAATCTTATGTACAAATATGCACTGTTGCCAAGACACTCAGTTGAACTTGAAATACCTTCTATAGAGAGAGAGATATATAGAGAGAGATAAAGAACTCAAGCTCTTCCTCTCTCAAACTTCAATCATCATTTCCTCTCGTTTACAGTTTCTTACTTTGTTTGTTGGCTTTTCTTATTTATAAAGATCGACCAGGAGAGGCCAAGATTGGCAAGCATCGATCAACAGTACCAATAAAAGTCTGTAAGCAATCTAATATCCTTGCACCACCATCTTCAATCCTTCAGTTGATCGTGACAACACCACCCTCGTCGCACTGTCTAGAAGGAAAACTACCCAGATCTATCTTTGATTTTCTCTTTCAAATTCAGGTTAATTATTGTTTTTCAATTTGTTTTTATTGAGACTATTCTGGGTTTGGAAATTTTAGATGTTGAATGGAAAAAGTGAAATTTTCTGTGATATTTCTGGATAAAGCTTATCTTTGTAAATAAGGATAAATCCCGATTTGTGCCTGGTCCTGTACCGAACCCGAACGGGATCGGGATTTGTTTTGAAAATGCTAAATCCCGTCTCGTTCCAGAAAATATTTTTGAGTTTGGGATCGGGATTGGGTTAGTGCCGGCTCATTTCGGCCCATGTCCAGTCCTAATCATTAGTCTTAATCATTAATCATGTGATCAGATGCCTCTAAATCGATAATTCAGGAACTATTTATAAATATCTTACCGTTCATACCTGACTGTGTTATGTTACAGGCATTGGAGGATTGTTTTCCTCTGTAGTGATTATGACAACTTTTGATGGATTCTTTCAGGGTGAAATCTCATCAATCCGGGTACCTAATTATTTCATAACACCATTAGTTGCTATGACCTAAATATCCACAAAGCGGGCATTTTGAATTCGCATATGAATTTAGTTTGTAGTATGAAGGGATAATGGTGTAGTCGTTGATTTGGTATGTCATGAAAAATAAATTAAATTTGCTGAGATTTGAGATTTGACATTTAGAATTTAAAATTCAGGATTTGAGATTTGACATTTGGGATTCAAAGATTTGATAAGGTATTTGATCTAGTAACCGTGCAACGAATTTGTGGTTTTGAGATGTAGGATTGAATCTGCTCTGATATCAAGTAAAAAAATGATTTGATATGGCTTTGATATGCTTCAATGTATTATTTCTCTGTAAATATGAGGTATATATAAATATATAATCATAATGTTAATAAAAAAATATATCATACATCTACCTCTATACATATAAGAAAAATAAATATATAAACAATATTTACAATAAATGACTAAGATCATCTACTGTACTGCCACTCTCTCTCTCTCCTTGAGTGTAAGAGTTTTTAACTCGATCAAGAAACAATCACTGTTGGAGGGCCTGCTTCTCTCTGCTTCCGCTACAGTTCTTGCCCTACAGTTAGGCACCGTGCACATGCTCTAAACAAACACCACGAAGGGGTCTCTCTCTTTTTACATACAAACATAATTAAAGTGCGCTGGAGATTCTGTGTGCAAAGATTTACTCCATGGAAATATGCTTGATATGATTAATTATTTCGATGTCCATTACTTCTGTCTTTTGCCACATTGGAACCTCGAATTTTTCGATCATGTTCTGTATGAGTGCTCTACACAGTCCCAAGTCTAGCTGTACATACAAAACATAAAAGGGGCGAGATCACACTTCAGAGATATGCATGGCCTTCAGATATCTCTTTTGGTGATTTAACTTCCAAGTAAAGCAAATTTCTTATCGTAAACGAAAATTATTTGGTACACCGGTGGTGCGTATGACATGTTCATCTCATACCGTTCGATTACGTTTTCATTGTTAGATGTATGCATTGTTCATGTTTGTTTTTTTTCTTCTTTTTTGTCTTTATTCAGTACACCGAATACTCTCTCATATGTAAATCCATATCATAATACTCGAGTTACCTTGTGAAATTTAGCAAGGGCCAATTGACTCTTTAAGTGATCAGCAATGCCTTGTGCCTATACAGAGAAAGAATTTAAACCTCAGCTATATTCCCCCTCGCCCTCCAATAAAATCACTCACGTTTGGGCAAAGGTTGCTTGATGAGAGCCCAGACCTACATTGCTAACCTATCATGAAGCTAGCTAGTAACAACACCTTTGCTCATATATCTGGCCAAACTCAACCCTAATTTCAACTTTTAGGATGCCTAATTATACCAATTCGACTGCTCTCGATTTGTAAAATGCACTGGTGAGGCTGCTCTTTCGGTTTGTCTAACGTAAACATGATAACTTTGAACAAGTTTCAGACAGTTCATATTTTTGGTATCTTATACATCGATAGAAGCAGAAGGTTTCAACCTAGGCAAGAATTAGGTTTGGACCTCTGCCACCAAACATTTTCATCACTTAATTTGATTTGGAATTTCTGATTATGGCTTTGATTTTTTTCCTGTTAATATTAGGTTACATCCTAATTATGTCATAGTATCAAACTCATTGAGTGCAAGTTCATACTAATCAAGATATAATTAGAATGTAGTCATACTATCTTTAGCTGCTAATTATGAAGTAATTTTCTACACGCCACTGACATTGCCCAAAATTATCAAATTATTTGATTGATGATATGTGTCCCTCATTTCTAGTTCATGGATGCTTTAATTGTGATTGGAATAATCCATCCCTATTTCTAGATTAATAGTTTAGATTCTTGGATTTACAAAAAGCAGTTCAATTTTAGAGAGGAACTGAAAGAGATAGTATCAAGAAAGAAGCAAGCACATGTTAGGTATGCACATTTCCTCATCAATCACTACTTAGTACTTAAGTACTGCCACTTCTAAAGCTTACTTGACTGTGTCTTCTTAACTAACACCAAACCTCAATGACCCATTCTGCTCTTTGCTACTGAACCCACCCAAGCTACCTCTCTATAATAGAGACGCTGCTAATTCAGTCTCCACACTCCAAAATCTAACAGACTACAGTGCAGTATATCCAAGATGGTCATGAAGTACTGGCTCTAATTTCGCTGTTGCTCAACCTCGCAGTTGTGTTTTCAACTTTGCCGAAAACCACGAGTGAAGGAGGAGGGTACGGTGATGATTATGGTGATCAATCACGGAATGGTCTGTCCACTTTCTGCCCTGAGGCAGAGACTATATTTTATGAATGGCAGCCTCTCTACTTCGGCTTCATTTCCACGACTGCTTTGTCAATGTATGTTGTTGAGCTTGTTTTCATTTCCACAACACTATAATGTTATATGCTATTGATTTTGTTTGTAATGCAAAGAGAATTACTTGTGCACGGGTGTGATGCTTCTGTGTTACTAGATGACAGTGCCAACTTTGTGGGTGAAAAAACAGCAGCACCTAATTTGAATTCTCTGAGGGGTTTTAATGTCATGAAGCTATCAAAGCAGACCTTAAAGCTTTTTGCCCCGAAACAGTTTCGTGTGCAGACATTCTTGCTACTGCTGCCAGAGATTCTGTTGTTCTTTCTGTATTAATTTGTAGCTCATCATGTAGAAAATTATGATTCACTGGAATGATATTTTCATTGATACAAACGGTATATATATACAAAAGTGTCCTTGTGAAACAAGGTAACCTAGAAAGTAGGGGATTACAATAAAGGTAACTAACTAAATACAAATCCAATTACAATATACTTTTCTAAATATATTCGAAGACTTTTAACACTTCCCCTCAAGTTGGAGAATGTATATCTAAAATTCCCAACTTGCTTACCAAAGTCGAGAACTGGTCCTTACCAAGAGGCTTGGTAAAGAGATCGGCTACCTGTTCCAAAGTACCAACGTGCCGAGTAGAAATAGTACCGTCCATAATCTTCTCCCGAATGAAATGACAATCCATTTTAGTATGACGTGTACGCTCATGAAAGACCGGATTAGTTGCAATGTGCAATGCTGCTTGATTATCACAAAACATCAATGTTGCACCTTGATTGACAAATGTAAATCTTCTAAATTGTATGATGTGACAAATGTAAATCTTTGTTGGGTATCCTTCCGGTCAAAAGCATATAAATTGTATGATCTTACCACTCATAAAATCCTCACCAATGGAGACGTTATCTTTCATGAACATGTCTTTCCTTTCTCGGATAACGTTGATCTTGATCCTTCGGATTCACCTTCCTTATCTCTTCCTTTAATTCATGATAATACCTATTTTTTCTCACCCTCATCCACCGAGTCTTCTGTTGCTTCTCCACTTCAAGAGTCCGATTCTATGCCTCTTCTTCTTGAGTCTCATCTGTCCTTCTCACCTACCTCTATTGAAACCGCTCCTTCTCCACATCTTGAGTCTCCTCTCACATCGAACTCTAACGTTGTTCCTCGACGTTCACAAAGAGTACCGGTTCCCAATGTCCGTCTTAAGGACTATGCATGCTCGCAAGTGATTCTGCCACCACATCCATATTCGTCATCTCCGTCACCATCTCCACAAAAAGGTACCCGATATCCATTATGCAACTTTATCTCCTATCATCGTTACTCACCATCACATCTTACTTTTTTGCTCAAATTAGTCGAGATGTGGAGCCTTCTTCTTTTGCAGAGGCTGAACAGGATCCCCGTTGGCGTGAGGCGATGGATTCTGAACTCGAGGCTCTTGCCCTCAGCAATACATGGACGTTGACCTCTCTTCCCCAAGGCAAGCGTCCTATTGACTGCAAATGAGTCTATAAAATCAAGCGTCATGCTGATGTTCTGTTGAACGGTACAAAGCCCGTTTGGTTGCTCGTGGTTTCACTCAAGCTGAAGGAGTTGACTATCACGAAACTTTTTCTCCCACGGCCAAAATGGTGACCGTGCGTTGTTTACTTGCTGTTGCCGCCAGTCAGAACTGGTATATTCATCAAATGGATGTTCACAATGCATTTCTTCATGGTGATCTTGATGAGGAAATTTACATGTTCTCTCCTCCCGAACTTCGGCGACAGGGGGAGAATCTTATATGTCGCCTCCACAAATCCCTGTACGGACTTAAGCAGGCATCAAGACAATGGTTTGCTAAGTTTACAGGGGTCATATTAACCGCCGGTTTTACTCAGTCTAAAGCCGACTACTCCTTGTTCATCTGTAAGAATGGGGAGTCCTTTACTGAATTACTAATTTATGTTGATGATTTTCTGATTATGAGGAATGATTTGAATGCTATTGACACTCTCAAGAAGTTCCTTCATACACGTTTTCGGCTTAAAGACCTTGGAAATCTGAAATATTTTTTAGGTGTCGAGTGTTGTCGGTCGAGCAAGGGTATTACTATTTCTCAGCGAAAGTATGCTCTTGAAATCATTAAGGATTGTGGTTATCTTGGTGCTCGTCCAGTGGAATTTTCTATGGAAGATGAAAAACTTTCGGAAAAGGGTGATGTTCTTCAAGATCTAGCCAAGTATCGAATGTTAGTTGGTCGGTTAATCTACTTGACCATCACAAGACCAGACATTACATATGTAGTTCATGTTTTAAGTCGCTTCATGCATCAACCAAGACAACCACACATGGAAGCCGCCTTGAGGGTAGTGAGATATTTGAAGAATACGCCAGGTCAGGGACTTCTGTATTCCTCTGAAAGTACTTTGAATATGGTTGCTTATTGTGATTCCGATTGGGGGGTTGTCCTGTCACTAGACGCTCCACCACGGGCTACTGTGTTTTCTTGGGAACGTCCTTGATTTTGTGGCGAACAAAACGTCAAAAGACAGTATCAAGATCCTCAGCGGAAGCCGAGTACAGGTCCATGGCTGGCACATCCTGTGAGATCACATGGTTGTGATTTTTGTTAGAAGATTTACATTTGTCACATCAAGGTGCAACATTGATGTTTTGTGATAATCAAGTAGCATTGCACATTGCAGCTAATCCGGTCTTTCATGAGCGTACACGTCACATTAAAATGGATTGTCATTTCATTCGGGAGAAGATTATGGACGGTACTATTTCTACTCGGCACGTTGGTACTTTGGAACAGGTAGCCGATCTTTTTACCAAGCCTCTTGGTAAGGACCAGTTCTCGACTTTGGTGAGTAAGTTGGGAATTTTAGATATACATTCTCCAACTTGAGGGGAGTGTTAAAAGTCTTCATTGCAATAGGTACAATGTAGCGGCGGCTTATCTGTGAATTTTTGGTCAGTAGATAGCTTCTTACAATATGTGTTCATGGCTGTCGGTTCGTAGAGACGACTAGTGCCGACTTCCCTATATGACTCTTCAGTGGTGATCGAAGCATACGCCTGACGCACTGACGGTAAAAGATCTTTCAACAAAAGTTGTGCCCTAATAGGAGCAAAACTCTCATTGAGACCCATGAGAAACTGCATGAGCTTGTTTTTTTCTTCATCAACACCACAAGAACATGTTTTGGTGATGCATGAAGCCAACTCATCCCATAGACTCTTAAGTTTGGTGTAATAGACGTCTATGGTGTCCTGCCCTTGCTGCAAGGAAGATATGTCACGCTGAATTTGAAAGATTCTCGGCGCATTGCTCCGCTTAAAACGCTCCTTAAGATCCTCTCATACTTCATAGGCGGTGGATGCATATAAAACGCTGCGGTGTATGTCTGGTTCGAGTGAATTCCACAACCAAGATAAGACAATATCATTGCAACGTTGCCATGATGCTAGGGATTCGGGTTTCTTGGAAACACTCGGAGCCTTAAGCGTTCCATCAATAAAGCCAAGCTTGTTCTTGACACTGAGAGAAACTTTGAATGCACGGCTCCATGAATGATAATTTTGTGCATTCAGACGAATGGACACAAGTTGAAGGCCAGGATGATCTGATTGATGAAGGTAGTAAGGGTCAGAGAATATATCTCCGCCCGCAGACTTGTTGGATGGTTCTTCACCGCTCATATTTTGAGGTTGCAGTAAAGAGAAAAAGATGGAAAAGGATTAGGGTAAAACCTGTTCTGATACTATGTAGAAAATTATGATTCACTGGAATGATATTTTCATTGATACAAACGGGATATATATACAAGAGTGTCCTTGTGAAACAAGGTAACCTAGGAAGTAGGGGATTACAACAAATGTAACTAACTAAATACAAATCCAATTACAATCTACTTTCCTAAATATATTTGAAGACTTTTAACACGTGAAGTATTAGTGCTATTGTTCACATGGGATTTTAATTAACAGTTTGAAAAGTTGATGAATTTAAGTCTGGTGGACCAAGCTGGGATGTTCAAATGGGAAGAAAGGACAGCTTCACTGCTAGCAAGTCATTAGCAAATAAAAATTTACCAGGGCCAAATTCCACTGTTGCAAACCTTGTTTCAAAGTTCCAGAACGTGAACCTTAGTCTCAAGGACATGGTTGTGCTCTCTGGTGTACTCTCAAACCTCTCACAATAGCTCTTAGATTCGAAAAACATGGGAAATTTAATATATTTATTAAGAACAAAAAACAGGCGTGACATGAAAGCCAAACCCAAAGTCTCAAATGCTTAAATCAATATGTTACATTATATGCTTACTTGAAGAACAAGGAAATTGTAACTTTGCTCTTTACTAGGTGCACACACACTGAGAGCCAGGTGCACCACCTTGCGGAGGCGCCTACATGGCGCTATCACCGCGAGTAACCCGGGTGCATCCCTTGAGTTCATTCAGTCCCTGCAAGAACTGTGCTCCGGATCAAGCAGCAATGCCACACTGGCCAATCTTGACCTTGCAACCCCGGCAACATTTGACAACCAGTAGTATGTTAACCTACTTTCGATCAGGACAGGGCTTTGCTTCCTTCGGGAGATGATCAGACCTGTCAGCTTGTGGAAACCTATGCAGGGATGTGGTTGCCTTCTTTGAGGACTTTGAAAACTCCATGATCAAAATGGGAAGCTTGGGAGTGGGGGACTGGGATGAATGGGAAGATTCGTAGGAATTGTAGAGCTGTCAATTAGTCTCCTAAGCTCTAATAGTCTCTACTGTGGTGTGCAATTATGTGCTTCAGTTAGGAAGCTCCCATGTTGAGGATGATGATTATGATATAAGACTTGTTTACCTTGGTGGCGTATTCCAATTGTCAAATTAAGTGAATTGACTCTATCTAATCATTATTCGACCATGTTATAAATAGATTTGCAACCTGAAATTCAGCTCTACTGTAGGATTGTTTGGTCGGGTTTTTCCCACTCCCACAACATTTTCATGTACGCAAGATTTAACTCAAAAAACTACTACTGATTTGCTGCCAGTGCACTTTAATTCGAATTTCTTTTTGGAAATTTGGATGACTGGATTTCCTTACCAAAAGGTTAACCGAACCTCAAAGGGTGGGGCATCTGGCAATTCTCAGTCTGGAAAAATTGAAAGGCATGCAGCCCTTCAATGAATTGCCAACCCCGCCTTCTAAATACAAACTATGCCAAATTGGATTCTATGTTACACAAAATAGTTACATCCTACAACTCATTTCGGGCAAGTGTTTGACTTCACGAGCCATCAACTACAAATATTCGAAGCTATGCAAAAGAGACCAATGTCTGAAGGAAATGTTCCCCACAAAAATACATTTGGCATATTGAAGCTCAAAGACCTTGCTGCCTCGCTAACAAGTAGCAAGATTGTTGACAACAACCTCTCCTTCAACCTCTCTCCAAGCATCAATTCTTATGTGCACCTGGACGACAAAATTTCACCATATTAAATGGGAGAGTAACAAAAAGAGAGGCAACCCTCAATGTATATAAAGTTACTCGAACTTACGTCAACCGGGCTTTAATTTACCAAGTACAACAGCTTACTTGATATATATGAGCCGCACAACATAATTGTAGCAGCAAACTCATGGTTTTTAACATTTTAGGGAAGCACAAAAAAGGATCAGAAAAATAAATAACCTGTTGGTGTGTTCTTCCACATCCATTCCTGAGCAGCCTGAAGCCCCTGGAGCAGAAACAAACAAAAAGTTAATCTCTAATATACTGAATAAACCAAGAACATAAAATTAGAAAATTAGTACCTGTTGGAAGCGAGGATCACTAACTGAACTAGTTGTCGGGTGTAACTTTGAATATCCAAAGTCCTGGAGACACAACAAGGAAAAAGAAAACAATTACATAGGACACAGGAACACATATTATGTGAATTCATAGTAATAACCACCTCAACCATCCTAGAGTAAGTGCTATGCGTATCACCTAGCAACTACCTGGTAAGCATAGAGCCATAGATATATCTACTGTTCAGACTCAAAAAGAAGACAGTATTTGGAAGTCCAAGGCAAATTTCATATAATGTGACTGACTGCTGCTCACCATGTAATTGCAAATCTCTTCCGAGTATGAAATTTTGAAGTGAATCAGAAATTTACCTGAGCATTTTGTTGGCCAACAATTCCAGAACCCTGGTACTGGAATTCAGAATTAATGAGTTAGCAATGAGTTTTGGCAACCAATCTTATCATTTCAGAAAGCACGAGGAAACACTGACCGTTGAAGACAAAGGTGGCTGTTGTGACTGAAGATTGGGCCGAGGCTGTGCTTGAAGATGAGTTTGAAGATGCATCTGTTGTGTTTGAGAAACTTGCGGCTGTGCAGATACATTTTGAGGGAGTGAAAGGGTATGAGGCTGCTGAACTGATGCCTTCAGGTGGTGCTGCTGTTGCTCAAACAATGCAAGTTCGGCAGGTTTTTCCCACTGCAAGTGCATATTAGCAGCATCACTAACATTGAAGTCAAAAAGCCAAGAACAAGGAATCTTACTGACAAAATTCTTACCTTGCTTTCACCAGTTGCACTATTATAATAGTACTTGTATCCATCTGGGGAGGTATGCTCTGTCCAAAGACATTTTGAAGGAGTTATACTCTGGTTTGATACAGGTATAGCAGGAGCAACAGATGTGGCTGAAGGCACATCTGCAGCTGGTGTTGTGGCAGGAGTATTGGCAACTGTCTGTGGTGCTATTCCATTCCATTGGGACTGCAGGAACAAAATACTATTCAGCATATATGGTGGAGAGGAGCAGAAGCGAAATCCAGGAGTTGGTAAAGACGATCAGAAGCAAAAGCATATCACAACACATAAGCCCTCTATAAATGCAAGGATGGTAATGTACTTCTAGATTGACAACTATTAACATATCTTATATCGGCATCAGCCAGGTTTATATATTTGTCAAGTTGATAGGCAGAAATTGTTATCCTTGGGAGACATGCATGCCAGAAATTGTTAATATCTACTAGTTATGTCACAGAGACGGTCCCAAGTCAAAATCCGTCAAGGTAATAGTAATTTCAAGTTTCAACTTTACTTATGCATGCAATCAAAATAACTGTTGGAGCAGTTCTTGAGTCACCGCCTAGGCAATTGATCAACTCTAGCCACTCATGCAAGACCATGAAAGAATAGCTCCAAATCAACAACTTCATGGCAGCACAGATGGACCATTCAATAACCACGTTCATACAGAAGAAAAATCAAACCATAGCATCTAATTAAATACCTGCTGCTGTTTAGTGGACTGGGAAGGCTGATGCATCGCCAGACCCTGATTTGATGGCTGCATTTGCTGCAACTGTTGTTGCAGCTGGGAGAATGCCTGCTGAGACGATTGAAAGCTTGCCTGTAAAGTTTGTGTCTGTTGCGATAACATCTGAGCTAACTGAGAAGGAGCATGCTGAAGAGGTTGAAGTTGTTGCTGAGTAGGAGCAGAAGGGCCTTGCTGTTGATTTGTTGCGGACATCGAATGGGATTTCAAGTTGATATTCAAAAGGGTCGGTACTGCTGGAGCAGAAGATGCATTCTGCTGGACCTCAGGCTGAGAGACTGACAGCTGTCCGCCCAAACCATGTAACCTTTGTGATGGTAAAGCTTGATTAAATGGTGTTTGGCCAGCAGAAGGAGGAAGCTGTGGTTGACCAACCTGCCGTGCTGTTTGTGTGTGCGCATAGGGTGCTGGTGTTTGAGGGTGCTGATGGAGGGAAGGTGGCAAATGCTGAGGTGACTGATTATGCTTCTGTAATGGGGATACTTGCTGACCCATATGTGGCATTGACTGGTTAAGATTCTGAAAAGTTTACAATATGATATCGTTATACTGGAAACTGAGATTAAAATGTACGTTCAAAGTACATTCTTTTGAGTAACATGCTACATGAAATAAACTCCATTCATCCATACCTGCTGCGTTGTTTGAGATGAAACTGCTATTGCAGTATGTGGACCCTCAACAGAACTGACATGCCCACCCTAGAAATTTAATGTAAATATAAAAGAAGCTAACATCATGTCTAAGATGAATAACGAAACAAAAATTAGGCACAAATACATGCACCCTACAACTTATCTTGTACATGCCAACAGATCAGGTAAATTGCAAATTAATCAACAAACATGTGTGAAATACTAGATGATGTTTATAAGTGTGTTAATGAACCCCACTATGTATTCAAAATCATAGCATTCACCTTAAAAGACACAAAACATCTATGAAATAAAAACCAACAAATAACATTTTTATCTACTGCAGTTTAAGAAATAGAATCATGAAACAAATGGGCTTCAATTATTCTTACCGAATTAAGGGGTCCCATATCTCCAGACCTAGGAAGCAAATGACCCCCAAAGCCACGATTACTAGGATTCGGGGATGGCACCAAGTTTGGTGGACTAATTGGATGCCAAGCATTAGTTGGAAGCTGATCACTCGTAGGATCACCAAAGTTGTGAACCGGTCTGCTTGCAGGAAATGAACAGCACAGTATGTAAACAACTAAAATATAATAATGCAGCCAGAAATCCCAAGAATGGACCAAGTTCACCAAAAATGCAGATAATGGCAGGCATATTACCTGGCCCCTGGGCTTTGAAACCGAGGACCAAAACCTGGACCTCCAAAAGCTGGACCCCTAAGCAAGAGAAAACCCAGACACAATAAGGAGCATTTGTGGGCCACATTGAGGATCTACCAAACTTTACACATCCACTGCCCAATGACTATAGAGAAGACTTTAAGGAAATATAAGAAGACAAACGGCATGAAGAGGGAAAAACCTTGATTCTCCAGGCCTAGGCCTTTTAGGATCCGCAAACCGGACAGTTAGTGGTTGCTCACAACCCTGGTGCAAGAAAATTAACACGTCGCTTTAGTATTGAATACCCTATGATAACTCAAAATGTAGCTTAATATTACTAAGTTATTATCAAGGAAAAAAATCAAGAAAACCAAAAGGCGACAGAAAAATACTCACTCTCATAGTATAGCGCCCGTTTAGACCATTTATTGCCGACAAAGCCATGTCTCGGTGGGAATACTTAACAAATCCACATCCTAAAAGGCAAACATATATTATTAGAACTGGAAATAAGCTTAGGTAAGAATATAAAAGATATCTGCCAACATATAACTTCTCTACAAGCATGAAATTCAATTAACACACATCACATATTCGGTAATCTGAAAATAAATGTGAAACATGATGCACATTTCTTTATGAGTATGAATAATATAAGGACCAGATTACAACATCAATGGAAAAAAATTAGCATGCGTGTGTATTACATTTTAGAAATAAATAAGACTAGGAAGCATACCACGACTCTGCTTCAATTCATCACGCATGAGATAAACATCTTCAACTTGACCATATGGTGAAAAAATCTGGAAAAAAAGAAGAAAACATTTAATGACCTTTTTAGTAGTATCCATAACTTATGTTTTTCTTTTCCAAAAAAACTACCAACATGGTTGCAGTTTCACAAACTGACCAGAAGTGTCCATCAGAGCAGAAGTTTATATTACCATTACTTGAATGTAAGATATGTTACTAATGAAAATCTTTTTGTCTTTATAAAAGTATGCTGGAAAATACTAACACTAGAATATAACAGATAGTTTGCATACAACATACCTCCTCAACTTCCTTTTCCGTAGCTTGTTTGTTTAGTGAGCCCACAAACAGTTTGTACTCAACTGCACCTACCATTAGAAGGAATTATCACAAACAGAAAAACTACAAAAAAGTTTATCATAGATGTGTGTAAACCCAGAGAGATGGAAATATAAAACATTTCCGCCTCATACTTTAATAAATATTTCTATGAAAAGATCACTAAAGTGCAAGCGTTTAAGAGAACAAGGAGAATCAAGCACAACAGTGTTGTCTGTCTATTCAGAAGTGAACCGACACAATGCTACATAGGTATTTGGTTGACCATTTGGGCGACATATTTAATATTTAGAAAGAAAAATTTGTGAAATAGGAGATTTCCTTGATGAAATTTGCACATAAGAAATGATTAAAAAAATCTACAACAAGATGACAATTACCTAGGCGTTCTCGTTCCCCATCAGCATATCTGACTTGGATAGGACCGACTCCCTGAAATACAAAGTGTGTGAATCAACTATAGACTATTTACACTGATGTTGAAGCTCAAACAGTAAGAAAACTCACCCCAGGAAGAGTATGTTGATTATGCAGAGCTCTAATGGCCCGATCAGCTTCTTCTGAGGTTGCATACTTAATAAAACAACAACCTGCATATGCAAACTTACTATTATGAGAATATCACCTTCAGCCAGGTTCACATATATATTCACATAAACAATGTCAAAGCTGAGCTTTTAAAACAAACATTTTGTGACAAGGCCATAATACCCATATAATCACAACACAGCCTCATGTATTCCTAAACACCTGGACACTCAAAAGAACGGAGCAGGTGGGTTTTATGTCCAGCTATAACTACGTAAACTTCATGACACACCTATTGAAACAACCCCACATCCATAATCAAGCATCTAAAGAGCATATTATTAGACAAGAAATAACCTGTTATATAAATCTATGAAGAATTACTATACATTTTGTAAGGAGTGAACTTTTCATCAGTGCAAGAAGCCAAGAAAATTATTAGATAACACTTTGAATACAATAGCCATCTTTATCATTTCTCTTTTATCTTTTCAAATACCATTACTATGGCTACAAACAAGATTTACGTTCAGCAATATTGCCAAATCATTTACAAGTATAACGAGGAACAAGTAGAAAAACACAGCTTCATAGATCAAATTTTTCCAAAAGCTTCTCATTTTCCAAATTTGGCTCATAAAGAATGGAGAGACTTGAGGAGTCGATAGATGACTAATTTGGCTATTATTTCAGGATGGTAGACCCTCTAACTGAATAATTTCAAACACACACCAAACCAACATGTACATACCGTCAAAGAACACCACTCAACAAAAAGTAGCATGAATACAGATATGAATGAATAAGCCCTTATGTTTTACCGTAAAACAAGTCCCTATAAGAAACATCCAATGAAAAACGCCGACCACGATTTCCATGTCTCAAAACTATATACTTTCATCTGACCCACCATGCCAACTCTAACTAAACTCAAAAAATCAGGCAACAAAATTCCACTAGATAATAATGCTGTGCTCAGACGAACATATTAAGCAACCAAGACAGTATCACAGTATTACCTAGGTGGAAAAGGTACAGAAAACAAGGATTCTGACAACAGATTGACCATAAGCTTCCACATTTGCCTCATATGATGTGAAGCTTGGAAGCGAAAAGCAGAAGAGACCAAAATGCTAAATGATCCACTACAGTTCACTTCGATTCCTAGATCACTGTCCTCTTGTGACAATAGATACTTTCATACATATCAATCAGCATGTAAAATCAGAGCACCCCATTGTCAAACATGAAATGGATGAACATCAAATCCCACCCATTTCACTGCACAAATCAACCACAGAAAGAATATCCTAAGAAACCAGCGAACCACACTTGCCCCATACCAGCTACGCTATCTCAAAACCAAGCTTGCCACATGTGACACACAATACTACAACAGGCTGAAGTCAACAAATCAGTAAAATTTTGACCTCAGAAGAGCACCCTATAATAACACAATTGTTCATATCACTTAGTTTGCCGAAAACTATCTATCAACACATAAACTAAGAAAAGTGATGTACAATCCCCCAACTGAGGGGAACAAGTCATGGTCCAAGATGAGACACTCTACAAGAAAGTCTAAGACCCAACAAACACAGGTTTTCATCATTCTACAGCAAAGGGTACTTGGTGGTAGCCACACTTATGCAGTAGAAACTTGAGGTTGGATTTTGAAACTTACACATCCCAGCTCACATAACCAGTCTAATTTCGAAGTTAGGCCAACAAGGCTAACAAGGCTCCTCTACCCTACTAGTCAGGGGGATAGTCCTTGACATGTAGAATCGATGTAAAATAATTAAACCATTCAACAATAATTGAGACCAAAAATAAACCCTGAAAGGAACTTAACAGGATGATGGCACCATCAACCCTGAAAAGTGTTCAGATACGTTGTACAAGACTGAAACTACCGGCTAAACTTCATCACCAATTTCACCATGTCTTACAGGCCTTAACATAAATCGGCCTGAGTCACATAGCTCCCTACACTTTACATCCAATTAAGAGAAGAAGAAAAAAAATAATCAACTCAAGATAACTACCAGAAAAAAAAGCCAACAAGATTATGAGCAACATTCAAGACTCGGAGAAAGTTCTATCGACATTTGCATACATTTATACAAGAGTTGTAAGCATAAGATAAAAGAGAAGCCCACCGCCAGAAACCTACAGAAAATGCTGATCAATGTATATACATACACAAACAATACTAGGTGGGTGGCCTCTACCACCTGGGATCAGGCACACAATAGGTCAGGAATTGAAATATACAATCAGACAGAATTCCAGAACCTCAAGAACTTAGTTGAGCTTTAACCCAAAATACCTCAAACTTCCATCGAGTTGCACCAAGAGAAAAAAGACAAGACCAATATCAAAGCTGACATGCCCAAACAAAATACTTTTTCCAGTGCAAGTTCTATGTATCAATAGCCACGCAAAAGAAAACTCAAGCATAATCTCATATTGAAACTGACTTGGCATTCACTAAAGTAACGGTACACTACAAGGTTATCCAATGCATATTCTGCATAAGTTCAGGAGTTTCGGGTTCAAATAGGATCAAGACACAATCACAATATTGGTTCGTCATTCATCAGTATCATGAAGGAGTCAAATCTTTCAACATAACAGTCTAAATGTGAGCTGAAGACTAGGCTCCAAAAGAAAGGATGTAAGTTTCTGAACTCAACCATCCTGAGACCATGTACCGCAAAAAAAACAGTGCTACATCCTAGCCAAGCAAAACATCTAAAATAACTTAACTGAGCATGTCAATGACAGAGGTATACATTCACCATATAGAAATACCCATTGTATGAGAATCACAACAGTAAGTGAAACTCGGATAGTGAAAGACATAAAACTAACAAACTCACAACATCCATTCATCCAACAAGCATCCATCCTCACATGCCATCCAACTTAAGATCCATCACATACTGTTAATCTCATAAAGTGACTCATGACATTCCAAGTCATTCAAACCAAACTCTCCCAGGTTCACCAAGATAAGGAACGAACCAAAAAAGATGCTCCAAATTACATTGTGATTAATACTATTCAAAAGCAATAATCCGTGTATTTGCTGAGTCATTTTTTATACAACAGTAGCACTCCTTAAAGATCCTAATCAGAAACAAGCTACAGTTGGCAACAGACATTCCCATTACAAATAATTTGCTGGGTAATGCCCCTACTTCTGCAGCCGCTATCTCAAGGGGCAGGACCTAAGTGTCTTCCAAGATCCCAACTGCTATTCAAAACTGGTTTTTAGTGGGTTTACCATGTCTTGTGTTCTTCGTCTTTGAGAGGAAGGACATGATTAAAAGGTTCCAACCAAAACCAACAAGTCTGAAACTTGTTGCAAAAACAAACTGAGATGAAAGATGAGCTTTTGGTTGTTCCCATCTGCCTCTCAGAGTGTACCTGAAATAAGATATTACCGATCACCATTACATCACAAAATTACAACAGTCCCACGTACCTTGCTGCAGTCCTGTTCTCTTATCCTTGATCAGCGCAACCTCTACCACGTCTCCATGTTCTTCAAACAAAGGGCGAATCTACATTAGATAAAAGTAACAAGCATAAACATCAAAAGTTTCGAGTTCATAATACAATTCCTTGATACCAAGAGTTCTGTAAACTGCAATAATCAAACCCAGATACCTGTTCCTCAGTAGCTGTCCTCGGAACTGATCCGACGAAAAGCTTGGCGAAAGTTCCTCTATCTACACGATCTGTAATGCAATGCAATACATTAGACAAACTTATAGCACTATTTGTATTCAATAAGATTATTAACAAGTCAATGTGATTGACTATCCTATGCATTTACTGCACTAATATATAACCTAATCAAGTAACTACTCAGCTGAAGCAATGAAAAATTACAAGCAACAATGTTCAACACAAGGTAAATTGCATTCTCAATTAGCAGTAAAAACTGACCTGGTGAGCCACCGAAAGCGGAGAAAGGATGGCCGCGTTTCTGACCGGAGAGAGGCGGCGGAGGCTCGGGGTGGGGCTGGCGAAACCCTCCGCCGAATCCAGCGGGAGAGTGACGAGGCGGACTGTCGAAGCCGCCGCGGGGAGGACCGCCGGAGGGAAAGGAAGGGGGGCTGCGGCGAGGGGGGATGATGGCGTCGGAGAAGAGAGAGGGACGACGGTAGTCAGGCGCGTCGTCGTTGGAGTGGCCATAGCGGTCGACTCTGTATCTATCCAGCTTGGCGGAGTTTGGGGAAACCCTAACCCTAATTTGAGAGGGCGTTGAGTTTCGGATAGGGAAGACTTGGGAGGATGGAGGAGGTCGGAGACGAAGTGAAGTCTTCTCGTTCGTCGTTGAGAGAGAGAAGCAGGGAGTAAAATTTGGGTGTGGCTCTCTCTCTGCGCGGCGTTGGTGTTTTAATGCTTTGGAACCGGTTTCGGGTCGGGTTTTAATAAACCGAATCAATTATGGGATCCGACCAGTGATGGGCTCTTGGTTACTATAGACCGGGAGAATTCCTATGGTTTGATTTGGGTGAAACATTAGACTAAACTACTAGTAATTTACCATATACCATTCGTTAGTTCACGTCAGCTAGTAATAGAGTACTGTAGCACGTGGCAGAATTCATTTCTCCACACCACTTCTCTCTCGGACTTTTTCTGTCACTAATAAAAATTTAAATTTTCGGACTACAAACATATGTCAGTCATAATGACCGATCAAAGATCAAACCACAATGTCACCCTATTATCTTGTTGTTGCAAGCTAATTCACAACATTTCCATCAACTTACTTGCATATTCCAATTTCATCGCAACAAATTAACCAATCTAATTGGAGGTGGAGGTCTTATTCTGAAATAACTAGCTTCAAGTTTTGATCATAACAAATTATCCTGGTTTGATCATACCAAAATCTATAATTTACTCATGTTTCCATATCGTATTTGAAATTAACATATGTTTGTTCTATGTTTTGATCGTGTTCTTAATGTATGTATATTTGCCTGTTTTTTTACTTAAATAGACAACTCATAATTAGTTACTTTCTCAATTTAAAAATATCGACACCAAATGTTGCTGAATGAAGAGAAATCAGCTAATTCAGTTTATTTTTTGTTGATGCACACATCCAATGTTTATGTTTGTTAAAACATTTGAATTATCACATGCAGAAATACGTCAAAGTCTCGCTGCAACGCTCAAACATCTTTCTACTTTATTAATTATCTAATAATGTGTTTAGAGAGTTCTGTTTCATCTTTCTATATTATCTAATAATATAGAAAACAAACATTTCTTAAAATTTCATTTAAAATTTTTATGTTTTTTTTTAATTTCTGTCAATTTTTTTTATTTTTTTTACTGGTGTAGATATATTTTCGAAATTTCGGTTTTTGAAAGGTTCGAAATTTCCAAAATGGCCCAAATTTAAGAACTCTCTCTCCTCGGCCACTCGGTCATTTCTCTGTTTTTCGACTCCCTTCGGAGCCTCGAACCCCCAAGTCAGAGTTCCCCATCCCTGACTCGCCGTCGGCTGTTCATCGAGGTGGGCTTGGGCTACCCTACTCTTCTCATTCTGTCGAGAGAGTTCGTGTAAAAGAGAAGAGAGCAGCGACGCCCGCATCAGACTGCCTCTGGACCCACCAAATTTGGACGGTCGGCGTCCACCAAATCTCTGTTCAGTTTCGCTGCTATTGCATGATGTTTTAGTTTGCATACCATTGTTTGATTTGAAGCTTTATACTTCCAGGTTCAGATACGTGGTGACATTTCAGATGCTATTTTGATTTATGTGTTTGTAAAATGTATTCGACTTCATTTCAATATGTTTCAGGTTGATACTGCACTGGATCTTCTGTTTTATTTGTTTGGGGACATTTATCTTCAAAGGCGTGTGATTCTATTGTTTGAAGTATTGTTCTTTTTGTTTTTAACTTCTAATTTGCACTGCTCATATCATGATCATAACTTTCTCATATCAAGATATAGATGTATCAGGTCTTCACGCACCATCAATCAGGCCGTTTTGAATTTAAAATATGTTTAAATTACTATATTATATTGTCCCGGCATATATTACAAGTTACATAGTAAAAGTGGTTAATGCTTTTTTTCCTAAAATCTAAATGTTTGTTTTTCTAAATTTTCATGTTATAGAAACATGTGTTTGTCATGTTGTTGATTCAAAGAAGAGGCTTGCTTCTTAGTTTTTGTTGTTAGGCTGCATTTAATTTTGTAATTGATTCTTATTGTTTGAAAACTAAAATACGTTCGAACTTTTTTACAGTTTATAAACCAAGGTCCACTCTTCATGACAGAGGACTTGAAGATGAGTTTAGAGGACTAAGGAAAGAGTTACTTCTTTTCTGCATCTATCCTTTGTTGTTGTTATCATACCCGTAAGGAAGAAAAATATAGATACATAATGAGTGCATGCTTGAAGATAAGGTCAGAGGACTGAGGAAAGAGCTTGAGAGTGAAAAGATAGAAGTGGAAATTTTTCTTTTACTTTTTACATTTTAAATGGTCCACTCTGCTAGCAGAGCGTGCATATGGAGCCATTTAGTTTAGCATAGACATATGTGATGATGCTCTGGTATTCAGTTTGGCATAGGCATGTGTGGTTTAGGTATAGGCATATTTGCATTTCCTTACATGTACATGAATTTTTTACATCTTTGAAAATTCCATTTTTGTTCCTGCGTTTATATTGTGCTGATTTTTCATTTTGGTTTTGAATAGGGGAGGGGTTCAAAGAGAGGTACAGAACGGAATTTTCCTAGACAAACATTGGATGCTACTGTAGGTGAATCTCATTTCCTTGATCTATATGCTCAGTTCTCCTGTTTACGAATTTTTTTTATGTCAAATTTGTTTATTCAACTTAGCCAAGTTGAAATTGAATCAGACAGTATGGTATAGTTGTCGTTGTCATTTATCACTTAGTTTTTTATGTTGAATATTGTCTTTATGGAGAGGAAAATACCAAGGAGCTTGCTTTAATTAGTTTCATTTGAGTCTAATCGTTTATGTTTTGTTCTCACATGGAGCTTATTAAGGAGCAAGTGGCAATTATTTCCTATGGCCAAATACCTAGAGGTAACTAGGCATTGAAGTACATAGATAAAAAAAATTATGCGTCGCTGAGCTCATTCTATTTTGCTGTTGCCCAGAATTATAAGAAAAAAATTGCATGAACTGGAAAATAATGAGTAGCTGATCTCAGGATCTGAACTTTCATAACATCTGCAATTAAAACAGTAATTAGCAATCCTTGCCTTCTTACTTCTATTGGTTATGAACTTTTTCGCTATGAACTTACTCTTCTGTTTGTCTTTACTTCAATGGTTGTATTTCCCTTTAGGCCAAGTTTTTCAGTTTTGTTATATGTTTCTAGCAGGCACAATAACTAGCTTATATATTATGCGGCCTCACGCCGCCTTACTGTTCAATGATGCATTCGAGCAATTGAAGGAGCTTGCTGTTGAAGGTGTTGTTTACTTATCATTCTGAATGGTCATTAGTTTGTTATGTTAAATATCAACATTACCATAACAAACTTTTTGGTCTTTGAAGTTGAATTTTAACTGGTCTTCTACTGTGTCACATAGCTGATGTTTACTTCTGCAGGAAAATGTTTACCAAATGGAGATCTGTCATCTTCCAAATGCAAGTTTGCTGACAAAATAGAGCCATCTTCTGCCAAAATGTACTTCCGATCCATTACTAGGGAAAACTGCTGCATCAACAAAACATGTAAAAAGATTATGTGAGGATAGGCAAGTAACATATCCTTACTCTCTTCAGCGTTATGTTTGTTTCAATTTTTTTTGAGAAGTCAATTTGAATAGTGTGGATTTGTTTCATTATAAGTAGTGTTTTATAGCGACTTTTGTAGTTTGTGAAACTATTGGTTGTTGAACAGCAGGGAAATTAGTTGAAAGTGAGCATTGTGGATGATTCCCGCTGTCAAAGCTGTCTCTTGGTTGCTGGTTTATTGCGGTCAGGTTGCAGAAGTTATTGAATGTCCTTTGTTGACGAGGTGTTTATTAGTTGGAGTAAATAGTTGACATAATTAAGCTATAAGTTCTAGATTCATCTTGGGAGTATGTTGTGATAAAGTAGTATGGGTTCAACTTCAAAACCAATTGGCAATGGAGAGAGTAGCCCAAACCTTTATAAACTCACATGCCTCATTTTTCCAATGTGGGATAGATATCTCAACACGTCCCCATATGTGTGGCGACCCTTCAAGCCTAACACGTGGACAACATTAGGAATGACGTGGAGTGCGTGTGACCAGTAACGCTAACACACGTGGGTAACCCGCTCTGATACCATGATAAAGTAGTCTGAGGTTCAACTCCAAAACCAATTGACAATGGATATAGTAGCCCACCCTTACAAACCCATTAGCATGGTCCCATTTTCCCAATGTGGGATATATATCTCAACATGTTGTAATGATATAAAAAAATATATAGGAACCCATTTGCATACTCGAGCAGTTATTAGTTCGTGCAACTTAACTAATAAACATTAAGTTTGTTAGTTAAAATGTAGTTCTTAGTTCATGAGTATGATGCATTGCTATAAAAAATATAGGAACCGCTTTTCATACCGGAGTAGTTCTTAGTTTGTGTACTGTTCATTAATGTGCACTCTTCTTAGTTCATGTAGCTTGCCAAATTTTTTTATGCTTGACTAATTAAGAAAAAATTTTATGCTTGGGAAAGAGGAAGAAAATTGTAATTATACGTATTGTTCCTGATAATATGTATTGACATTCTACTAGAAAGAAGATTAAAGGTGATGTGTACTCAATTAGATTTTGTTTTTGTGCTTTCAGAATTGTTTTCGGGTCAATATAGTCTAATACTATGTTATACAATTATATTGCCTACACAATAGGTTTAGTCTTCTCCTTTAAGTGTTTCCCCTCTCTATCTACGCATTGCCAACACAAACAAAATGGGGTCATGGTTAGTTTTCCCCACCTTATTTCTCTATCTTTTTTCTTGAAATGCTTATTATCAAATGGAACTATATAATGAGTTTGAATTTGTTTTAAGATCTTCTAATGATTATGGGTTGGGTTAAAGTAAAACTCTCACTTTTTCTATGCTACCTCTGATTTACTACTCTCAAATTTTTCATTGTTAGGATTCTGAAATTCTGGGTTGAATTGGGTTTTGTCAATTTGAACCTTTAGGTTGACCATGGCAATGTATTGCTTCTCGATTCCAATGTTGTTATCTGAGTTTTTATATACTTGGTGTGTTCTGCTTGATTTGAATTTAGTGCTCTTTATTAAATTGATATGATGTGCTATTCATTTTGGTACTAAAGATTTGGAATTTAGTTTGTATAGAATGTGGTTTTTGTTTTGAGCTGTTGTTTTCTCAGTTGATGGTTTTTCTTTAATTAGGATTATAACAGATTACATTCTTATATAATATATTCGCCTTGCAATTTCTATGTCCATTTTTTGTGTAAACAAATCCTATTTTAAGTACATATTCTGTGTTGTTGCATCTGTTATGAAACTATCTATAGGGCTAAGAGGCAGGAATATAGACTGCTTTTGTTTTTAAGGTGTGTTCTAATTTTATTAACTACAACATTCTTGGCACGTGCATGAGCTTGCCGCTTTCATTATTGTGTTTTCATGTACGGTTTTTATTCATGTGTCTGTTTTGAGCTGTTGAGGCTGCTTTTTGTTTATGTTGAATGTTGAGTCTGCATTTTTAAAGTGCAATTAAAAATCAATTGCTGCATTTGGAACTCATTTACTAAATGTGACATTACAATCAATTGCTTTAGGGCTGGTGGTATAGTGCACATATTCTGGTCCATCATCGGTTGTGTTTTGAGCTGCATTTCGACTTATGTAACTTTAACAATTTCTATTTGAGGTTAGTTTGTGATGAACATACTGTTGATTTCCATAGGCTCCATTTTTTTCCTGATTGGGGACTTGCTTATTTCTGCATTTTTGGTTAACATGTTGATTGCTTCCCTTTACTGTTAGAGGATTAGATTGAAACATTTTTAATCGCATGATCAAGAGATTACTTTGGTGGAATGACCATCACATATCATATGCTTTCTTAGATCATTTGGATTATGAATTTCGGTTCCATAATTTGGTGGTTAGATTAGAACTGTTAGTTTACTAGCCATTTTGAAACTATGGCAAACAGAAGCATGTCTACGTTTTCCAGAGGCTGAGACTGAAAAATTGGAAAACTATGGCAATTTGCAACAGACTGCTTACACAAAAATTTTAGTCTTCATCAAAGACTGCGTACACAAATTCATGGCCATTTGGAAAACTATGACAACCTAATGCATGATCAAACTTTGCATTGGTTAAATTTTGATGTTTTTTTCCTGCTGCTGCTGATTATTTTTATGTTTTATATTTTAATTTTTTTTGTGTGATCTTATATCTATGATTGAATCTGATCATGTTCTCTCTAAGTTCATACTTTTTGCTTCCTGTTTTTAACTTCAAAACAAATTCTGTTTTCTGTGTTTACTGCAAATAGTTGTCTTATATATATATATATATATATATATATATATATATATATATATTCCTTTTCAAGCCACTGAAGCCTGCTAATCTCTGTTCTCTTTCTCAAAGCAGATCTCCATCACCAACTCCTTCACAAACTCACTTCCCTTTTGTTGCTCTGCCCCCCACAACTGTTCAAATGAAGCCGATCAAATTTACCAATGGACCCGGCTTAATATCGATCAGCTGAGGGAGAAGGTTAGACCCAGTCGATCCCTTATTTCTCATCAAGCTGCTCCCTCATCCACCTGCTCCCATTTCAAAGACTGCTCCACCAGTTCCCATTACTTGCTCATATCTCCTAAACCATACCCAAATCTCTGTCATCTTCAATCACCCAGCACCACTGTCAGAGAAGAAAGCAGTAACAGCTGCTACCAATTATAATAACAGAGTTGTTGAGTGTCACTTCCGTAAGTTTGATACCTCTTGTAGTATCATGACTTCTTATGAGTTTCAACATGGACTCGGTCCAAAATGAGGATTGTAGTTCAATTTGTTGATGTCCTAGTACAGACAGGATGTGTTATATTATATATTTTAAAACAATACAAGTACATTTGTTTTCTGAGATCTCTCACTCAGTGTGATCTTGCAACTATTTTTAGGTTCTGCTTGCTATAAAGTTGGGAATGAAGCCACAAGATGTAATTTCAAATGCCAAAACTCTTTCTGATGTTGAAGGGTTGTGCATATCATATGCTAGTACCCGTGGATCTTCAGATCCTAACCTGGCTGTAAAGGTATATTCTTTCGTCTTCTGCGCACGTTTTTGCTTTATCAACTAGTGGTTGGTGTGTGTCTTTGTATCATGCAGTTCTTAATATCACTTTTGGCTTTGTTATAGGAATTGTTAAAGGAAGAACCGTATACCCTTGATGAAATTGAGAGGATCACAGGGGTAAATCTAGTCCATCTTTCGAAATTCTGCATCTTCTCTTGATGTTTTGAAGGCTGCAAAACACTTCAAGGTACTTGTTCTGTTTTCTTCTATATCCAGTCATCATGAGATCTGTTGATTGTTTTCTTTCAATTTTAACAGTGTCTTGTTTATCAGAGAGCCCCCCCCACGTGTACTCTGAAGCCAAGCGGGTACATGCCTTCAAGGACACTGTATCATCAGATTTAAGGTACCTGTTGAGGAAATAGTAGTTTCAGGCTTTTTAGGATGGAAATAATCTTTCTCCTCTCAGGGGTCGAACTCAAATTACTGATCTGTAGGGTCTTAGATTTGTCCGGATACTAAAAAGTTTGTACTTCATGTTGCTGTAGTATGCTTTTACATAGATGGTCACAATTATATGTGGATGCTCATTTGAAGCATGAATCAGTTATTATGTAAAATCACTAATACATGTCGAAGTTTGAACAATGGCATTTTTCACCGTAATAATTCATCTTGCATCAAGCGTCTATCAAGTCTTCCTTTTGCATTTTTCGTATATAATTCTTGTATATTACTATCTGACTTGTTGCCTGTGTTTTCAAGATAAATTAGTATGATGCAGAACAACCTAATTTTTTTGTAATGCTGTTTTATATTTGCAGTGACGATGCCAAGCTGAAGAATCTTGGTGATCTTATGAATGGAAGCCATCATAGCTGCAGTGTTTTGTATGAGTGCAGGTATAAATTATTACAATTGTAAGAAACTATGACTGCGTGCCACAATGTCTTGCATATATATGATCAAACCCAGGAAAACGTAGTGTTGCAGATTGAATGTGGCCATAAATTCCTAGATCTAAACGAAATAAAACTGTTCTGAATGTTGAACCTTTTCTTATTACCACTTGAAAGCCAATATCATGCTTTTCTTATTAACAATATTTTGTTTCACTTGTTTAGTTGTCCGGAGTTGGAAGAACTTGTAAATATCTGTAAGGAGAATGTTGCTCTTGGGGCAAGGCTGACAGGAGCCGGATGGGGTGGCTGTGCAGTTGCTTTGGTGAAGGACAGCATTGTGCCCAGTTCATCCTTAATTTAAAGGTAAATCATCATGGGGTTATGCTTTTTCACCACTAACAATAGGGTTGTTATGATTCTTCTATTTTAACAGGAACAATTCTACCATTGGAGGATTAGTAGAGGTGTCTTAAACACCAATGATCTCGGGTTGTATGTTTTTGCTTCCAAGCCTTCGAGTGGCGCTGCTATTTTCAAGTTTTAGCGTATGTCAACTGATGAAGTAACCACAGATGTTATATGCCTCATGAATATAATTGGGCGATAGCGTAGCGTTTGGTTATCCTAGAGGATGAATCCTAAGTCCTCCCGATGAGGGTGATTCGTAAATTTTACTGTTTCGTAAATTTTACTATCTAGGAGTAGGAGTAACATGAACTAATTGCATAAATGTCATACATGATTGATTGATCATAACAGATGTCGCGCTACTCGAGTACACAAGTATAAAATGTACTAGTCTATCTCTATGCAGAGTATGTGACGTGTCCGGGTCCAGACTCATACGCATGAATGTGGGCGTGGATATTCTACTTTAATCCCCAAGAAACTTATCGTGGTTCTTTATAAGCTTATTTGTAAGGATGGGTCTAAAATCTATAATAGGTGTCAGATTTGTGAAATTTCATCTTTAATCTATGTAAGATGAGTTAAAATAAAATTTATTTAAAATGTGTTTTATTTTGACTTAACTAAATATGACTAAACCTATAATTTATGATTGAGTGGGTGTGTAAGTGAATTTATTAATATAAAATAGTGTTGTGTAATATAAAATAGATAAATAGATTTAGGATTTGACTTAACCGGGGTTAGAGATATAAAACTCATATGAATAAGTATAAATTTGTGTGACCTAAAATTTGAATATAGATTTAAGTTATAGACCAGAAATTGTCCTAACCAATTAAATTAGGTACACCTTGTGCAGTTCGATCTAACACAATATAGGACTGAACTAACATAAAGATTTTACATTTCAATTATTATTATTGTATATAGATGTAAATGATATTTTGAAATGCTTAATATAATTAGTGTCGACTGTACAGCGCACATGCTTCGAAATTTTTTGAAATTATGTCTAAATCAAAATATGAATGACGCACACAATCTAATAATACATATTCTGCTAATCGAATCATCAGCATCGATTAACTTCCTATTATTTGGTGAAACCAAATATGAGAGTGATATTATTCCCTTGATGGAATATAAGGACATGGAGATTAAATGGATTTGTCTTGAAGCTAGATATTTCAGAATAGGACCTCCACCTCTAGTTAGAAATTGGAATATGCAAATAAGTTGATGGAAATGTTGTGAATTAGCGCGCGACAACAAGATAATGGGATGACATTGTGGTTTGATCTTTGATCTTACTAATATAAGGAACATTGGTGTTGTTAATGTCTATTTGCTCAATTTTTTAAGAATTTATTTTCACTAATGAAATAAGATTTTAAAATTTTCAAGAGTCAACTTAAACAACAAAACACAATTATACCCTTAATGAATTAAGTAAACTATAATATGTCATTATAAAAGTCTATTATGAAATAAAGAATTTATAATCGAATTTCCATCATCGATGACGTTGACAACACTAGCAACCGTTGATCGGACTCTGACGGTCCTTGACCAAGACCGCTGTCGATTTTCCAGCAGCTGGGGTCTACTGGGGGTAATAGGGGGTCTACTAAGGGGTAATATGATGGTCTACTGAGGGTAGTAGGAAAGTTAATTAGGGGCAACTAGAGTGTATATTAGGGGCAGTATGGGTCTACTAGGTGGCAGTAGGGGTCTACTATGGGTAATAGGAGGTTCTACTGGAGGCAGTAGGAGGGTTAATAGGGGCAACTAGAGGATCCACTAGAGGGTATATATTGGGGGGTAATATGAGGGTCTACTGGAGGCAGTAAGAGGGTCTACTGGAGGCAGTAAGAGGGTCAATTAAAGGCAACTAGAGGGTATATATTAGGGGTAGTAGGGGGTCTACTCGGGTGTAATAGGAGGGGTAGTCATCAGCTTCCTCGAAGAGTGTTTCTGGCCAAAATGAGCGTCTCTGGCGTCGTCGATCTTCATCGATTGACGCCAAGGAAACATCCTTCGTCAATGTCAAGAGGTTGTTGTCTCGGTGGCTTTGCCAGGGCTTCGTCCTTCGTTGAGGACATCATCAAGGTGGCGTCATCGAGGAGAGTCGGCGGCGAATAAGGATGTCCGCTCCGGTGAGAGAGTCGGCGGGAGAGGCACGCCGGAGCTTCGACGACATTGAATGTGATCGCCATGTCCATATATGGTTATAGGGAGAGAGAATAGAAATAGAGGATCTAAAAGAGAGTATAAGGATAGTGACACGAGAGATGAGAGAGGGTAATTTGGTCAAAAAACATCAAAATTAAAAATTTTGTTAGTGAGAATATATCTCTTAGAGAATTTAGGATTAGTGGAAATTTCATATTTTGTTTTTTGTTAATGAAAAAAATTCTTAAAATTAGGATGGAAGGGAATTTTCCTTAAAACTATTTTGGTTGATTCATTCATAATAATGTAAGATTGTTTATGTAATGCTTATCTATATATGTTGTATATTTCACCCACCCCCCTGAGGGGTCATTATGTCAGTGCCACTGTTATTTCATTAGTAGTTTAGTATCATGAATAGTTTTGTATAAACTGAAGGTCTCAAACTGAAATCCACCGGTCGTTGAAATATTAGAGGTTAAGTTCTTTCGAGCATATGTTCATGATCATTGGCCTCACGATGTGCCGATTTTTATATTTTCAAAGAGACTAGCTGGTGTTTCCAAATGCATTGGTACCTGACGCTTGATTAGTTGATTATTGAGTCCTAGATTTGGTTATTCTAATAAGAATTTAAATATGACCAAAATTAAGGTATATTCCAAACCCACAAAGCATCATCTGTTTAAAAAAAAATCAAATGAAATTAAGAATATATTTCCTCACAAACCACAAAAGTCCATTAGGCCAACCTTAATAGGCCGATTCCAATATAAATAGCATACAAATCAAACTATAGAAAACCAAACCAAACCAAATATAAAACCCATCGAAGTGAGACTCGATTCCACGCTGCCCTGTGTCGGTGAAGCTTCTTCTTCCGGTGCCTTTTTTTATCTATATCCGGCGAAGATATAGCATCCGTTTCTCCATTTTTAAACAAAAACCCAAAAACCAAAACCAAAATCTCCATTATTGAACTTGAATCAATCCCACTATCTCCTGAAACCCCCTCGTGTCCATTCTCTTCAATTAGCAATCCCCATCTTCCATATTTGACGCTGCCTTGCTTCGCTGTAAGGCTCTTTCTCCGCATCGGATCTGGGATTTTCTCGCTTCCATTTCTTGGGTCCAAGTTTTCTATTACTTTTTTCATTTGGGTTTTCTTTATTTTCTTTTAAAGAATGTTGCTTTGCCTGTGAATGCTTATTAAAGGTTTGGTTTTTGTTCTGTAAAGTTTTGAACTTTAAGTTTTAGTGGGTTTTGCTTCGATTTACATTCTTGTTCTTTTTATTTTTCCAGCTCTATGTTGGTGTGCTAAGCATGTGAATAGTTGCATTATCGATTTTTGTTGTTTGGGTAATGAAGTTTGTTTCTTGATTACCGGCAAGTTTTGTGTATATTTGTATTGGTTTTTGCTTGTGTTGGTGTTAATGGTTTGAGGGTTTTGTTGATTGTCAGGGGGAAGGGGGAAAGAATGGGAGGAAGCTTCGTGTTTAGTGAACCATTATTGGTTGAGGACAGCGGTGTGATCCGTGTAGAGCAAGGGAGATTGCATTGAAGGAAGCTGTCTTCCATTTGATTGCAAGTTAAAACTCGAAGGTGTTTACTTGATGAAGCTAGAAATATTTGAGGGCAAGTTTCACCCGTGAATCTAAATGTATAAAGAGGTGAGGTGTTTTGTGTGATGGATAGGGAGATTCAAATTTGGGCGAAACTATTGTTGCTTTGATCATCCGGAGGCTGGTGAGGGGATTGAAGATTTACTTGGTTTTGGTTGGTTGTTATGGATCATAAGGGTCTGAGAGATAAAGATTGTGAAATCGATCTTGAAAGTGGGGTAGTAGTCAGTGAAGAGGATTCAAGTGATAGCTCTGTTTCAAGTGTCAAAAAACAGGCTAAGACACTGCTAGCGAAGGTGCATGGTGGTTTTTCCGATGGTTCAGTTAATGCTGAAGATAGGGTTGGTTTTTGTGGCAATGGCTTCAACTACAATGAGGTATGCGCTGAGAATTTGAAGTCGGTGACAAACAAGACGCTGGATGGAAATGGTGGTATGGATCATGCAGAGAACACTCGGACGAAAGATAAGCGGAAAAAAATGAGCAATAAAAAACCTCCTAAACCTCCCAGGCCTCCAAGAGGCCCGTCTTTGGATGCTGCTGACCAGAAGCTTATCAAGGAACTCTCTGAGATTGCAATGTGGAAACGTGCAAGGGTTGAGAGGATGAAGGCCTTGAAGAAGATGAAGGCTGTCAAGGCATCATCATCCAATAGCAATGTATATGCTATGGTGTTCACTGTTCTCTTTTGTGTAGTGCTGATCTTCCAAGGTAATATCTTTTGTCATTGAGCCTGAGGTTCATTTACCAAATTGATTGTGGTAAACTTTCTTGTGATTAGATTAAGGCAGAACAACTTCACCTCTTGTTATTTTAGCTAGGAAGTGAGAACTATTTATCACTGTTTGTTCTTAATGTGTTGGAACTTTTCCAAACTGAAAAATTAGCAATTTCGGATGAGATTGGTGAATTGATCTAGCTTATCTTCTGGTCAATCCTGAAAAATAAATTTCACAATGTCGCCATGTCGCCATGTTGTAGTTAACGCACACTAGGATATGCCTTCATCATTGTCTTTAGTTGTTATATCTAGAGCAAAACTTCCTATATCTTCCATTTTCTCCTGGTGTTTGGTTGGTAATGGTCAATTTATATTCTATTGCCATTTTCTGCAGGAATTTCATCTAGCAGAAGCTCATCTGTAGGCCTTGAGGGTTCTCCTTTGTCTGCAGGAAGAACACAGGGCAGTTTGATCTCAATTCAGTTCTTTCCAAATCCGTCATCAAATGCCCCGAGTGGACCTGGTTCCGAGTCTCCCAAGTATGTTAAAATCATCTGAGCTTTAAGAAATTACTTTTATTTATCTATTGCATCTTCATAGTTGAGAAAATAATGGATTACTCGTTACTAGATATTTGTCTACTGAAATGTATTAGTTAGGTATTCTAAAATGAACTTTTTACACCTTGCAGTATGGTAGAGCAGGTTGCTGGTTCAGATCAGCATGAGAAGCTGAAAAGATGGGTGCGATGATACACTAGTCTTGTCGCGTAGTCTGCATTGAAGAACAATTTTCCATGGTGCTTTGGATCCTCTTGGAACCATTGTTGCTCGCACTTTTTGTACGCATCTATTGAAGCTTGATCATGCTGGGTAGTTTATCCCCTCTCTGTACATTAAAATGAAAATATGGGGGAGAAGGCTTGAGAGCGAGGAAGAGAGATAGTAACAGAGAGAGCACAATGCAGTTTTTTAGTGTCTTGTAGTTGTCAAATGCACACTTTTGCAAATAAGTTTACATGTTTAATATCCAATTTTGGAATCTGAGTTTGTTCCCTTTCCAGAGTCGAGAGAAAAGAAATCCGCTGTAGAAAATCTAGTGACCCGACGCTACCCACTTTTCTTTTCATTTTGGAATTGATTTATGGAAACGATTGCCCGTTGGTGATATATAATGTATATGCAGCTTCCTTTCTATAGCCACTTTCCTGCAATGAAATTTTGGTGTACTATGCTGGCATTGCTGGGTTCCTAACTATGCATGGGATTTCTTTGTGGCTAGAAATTGTCTTCTCTTTTTCTTTTCGGGTTATGCTGGACCAGTTGGGACATTCCCAGGTGATATGTGCCTGCATTTTCTTTCTTTTTCCCTTACGAAAATGCTTTAAACCTGATTGTGCTTCTAACGCTTTGATGCATTTGTCTTGAACAATTTAACATGTGATCTCACATGGTTTTGGCCTATGGTTCTAGAATTGTAGTCAGCATACATAATTGACTTTCGAAGATTGAGACTTGAGAGTTGAGAATAGACCACCCCATGTCACCCGTCTTTCTAGAGCCTTCACTATATATAATTATATATGCAGAGTCCCCACATTCATACATTAAGCATTCTTGACTTCCCAACAGTTTCTGAGATGATAGAACTTGATCATGTACAACCCAAAAGGTGGGATGCTTCCTTCATTACAAGAGTGATGATTTCAAATTGGTAATAAGGTTTGTGTCTTTCTGGAATGAAATCGAACTTTGGAGTGAGGAAATAAGGCTAGCACTTCTATTCATAGCCTTGAGTTGTTACAATTCCGACGACCAAATCCTGAACCCAGAATCTGAACCTTAAGCACCAAAAAGACACTGTTTTGAGTGAGGAAAATAGGTAGAGAATCCTCTTACAGAAATTTTGGTACTTCTGTTCAAAAAAAAATTGGGACTTCTTCCTAAACAAGAATATATGACAAGGTTGATATATGGCCAAGGAAATATTCCCTACCGACATTTCAGAAAAGTGAGAAAATAGTTATACAGGTCCGCAGTAGAACAGAGAGATCAGAAACTCTAATTTCAGGGCTGAAACTTCTGCTACAAGTACAAATATCTGAACTAAGATTACACAAGCAAAGCCATAAATACTAGTAAGTACATGGTATTGATGACTCATGAACAAAATCATCCCTGCACTAAATTGATGATGGCCACAGCCACTTCAGAGAGGCAGCTCACAAGAGTGTTTCTATCTGTCAATGGCTTGGTTGACCCTGAAAACCCCTTCTCACAAGCCTGAGCTTCCTTTGCAGCATCAGAAATGCCAAAGTTGGCAAACCCATAATGGCCTGTGCTGAGAGCATCAATTGACTGTGGGACACTTTACTTGACCACCGGAATGTACAACTCTGCACAGTTTGCCAAAGGCTTCTGCAAATCTGTTTCTGGTGATTGCTTGAGTAGGCTATGGATGTAATATAGTGTATCAGTTGCTATGTGAGCCAGGCCTGCAATGTCTGCGTTTGAGCTCTGAGGGCTTGACTGGAGAGATGAGAGACAAATGTCATACTACACTACCAGAACAACTACTTTAGCTGATGAAATTTCGTTGGCTAAACCCTAAATTTTATCTGCTAAAGTCTTAGCCGACGAAACGTCGTCGGTTAAGAAGTCGTCTGGAAAAAGTCATCAGCCAATACTTTAGCTGACGAAATTACTGTTCATCGTCGGCTAAAGTCATTTATTTAGCCGATGAAGAAATTTTTCGTCACTTAAAATCTAGACTTTAGCCGACGAATTTTTAGACCATAGCCGACAAAATTTATTAAATTTCTTCGGTTATATCTATTATTTTTATTTAACTTTAGCGGATGAATTTTATTAAAATTCGTCGGCTATAGTTATTTATTTTATTTTTTATTTATTTATTTAACTTTAGCCGACGAATTTTAATAAAATTCGTCGTCTATAGTTATTTTATTATTTTTTTTTTCTTTTTTAACTTTAGCCGACGAATTTTAATAAAATTTGTCGGCTATAGTTATTTTAATTTTTTTATTTGTTGTATTTTTGATTAATTTTTTTGCTTTTTTTTCGTTTTTACATCGGTGGTTGAGGAAGAGAACAAGAGGAGGAGAAGGAGGATCGAGAGGAGGAGGAGAGGAGGATGAGGAGTACGTTGTTGCCGCCGGAGGAGGAGAAGGAGTAGGAGGAGGAGGAGGAGGAGGAGGAATGAAGATGAAGAAGAGGAGGAGAAAAATGAAAGATGTAGCAAATTTTGAACTTTAGCCGACGAAATACCCTAATTTGGTCGGCTAAATTTAAAAAAATTTAGTCAGAAAATTTCAAATTTTTCAAAATCCCCGCCAAAAATTTTGAATTTTGAATTAACTTTAGCCGACGTATTTTAATAAATTTCGTCGGCTAAAACCCTAAACCTTATACGTAGAAGCTTCAAACGAAAAAAGTCGTGAAATAAGATATGACCGGAATGGTGAAATACGTCTATGATTGAAAAATCATGTAATTCCGATAAAGTCTCGGTGCCGATAGTTGCGGTTAATGCAATTTTCCATTCTTTCTCCCTAGAGGTAGCCCTATCTTCGGTGGTTATTTTTCATAAAATTTTTATACCACTGGTTACGTCTCATCGATTTGAAACTATTTTCAGTTGAAGGTCCGGGCAAAATACGTAATTTAGACGGTCAATTGACCGTTTTCCGTGCATTAAGGGGTTTGACTTACGGGATTGACCGTAAAGATCGAGCAATTAACGTTGTCGGATCAAGTTGAATTTTTTTCTATAGACATATTTTGACATAATTATCATATCAGACGGTAGGATTTTTGTTTCTCAACTTTGATCATCGAAATCACAACATGCCTACTAATGTTGTATAACTTGTTTACTAAGCTTTAAGTAAATGTTCTGTTTCAAAAACAAACTCTACATAGAAACTTCAAACGTTAAAAAGTTGTGAAATAAAATATGACTGAAATGGTGAAATACGTGTACGGTTGAAAAATCACATAATTCAGATAAAGTCTCGGTGCCGATAGTTGCGGTCAATACAATTTAGGGGTTTGACTTACGAGATTGACCGTCTAGATGAACTCCTTAAATTTATCGGATCAAACTGAATTTTTTACCAAAGAAATATTTCAACATATTGATGATATCTGACGGTCGTATTTTTGTTTGTGAATTTTGATAACCGGAATCACAACATGCCTACTATTTAACATTATTTATCCATATGGGGAGCCCTATCATCGAGGGGTAAATGTCACAAAATTTTTAGATAGACAGTTGCGTCTCATCATGGTGAGAGTTTGTTGGGTTGAAGGTTTGACCAAAATAACTCATATAGATACAGATATAGGTGTTTTCGTGTGTTAAGTATTTAGAAAAACTGGATTTTAAAGCATTAAACGAACTCGGATGGCCAACAAGCCCATATATATGTCATGGCATCAGCCATGTGTTTTACTTGTACGCCCATTCCGCTTTCAGATTGGAATCACAATAGTTAATCAGACACCGAAATATCCGTAGTGCAATTTTGTAAGTAAAAGGTACTTTAGCCGACAAAAAACCCTAATTTCATCTGCTAAACTTTTCAAATTTCGTCGGCTAAAGTTCACAGACTATAGCCGACGAAAAATTTAGTTTAGCCGATGAAATTTCTTTTCGTCGGCTAAAATTCCACTTTAGCCGACGAAAAAAAATTTCGTCAGCCTGTTTTTGGTTATTTCGTCAGCTAAAGTCTTTTTTGTAGTAGTGGTAGGGTATCTTCTAGTATGTTTTGGATAGAAGATCAGTGCTTTGGGATTGAGTTTGCACAATGAGGAAAACAAGATGAATAAGAACAAGAAGAGGGGTTTGGATTGAGTACTTCATTTTATGGGAGTTGGAGATTGGGAAGACGGAAGTAAATTGCAGAAGTTGAATTGGGTTTGGTTATTCTGATTCTGGCGGCAGATGAACAAAATTGAACAAATGTTACATAGGGCTCATTTTTTTATTAATAGCTAAAATTAAAATATGGTCTTCGGTCTCATATTAATAGCTAAAATTAAGTATGGGTATCACATTGACAGATTTGAGAAGTTGGATATCACATTGACATTGCTATAAGTGTTGATGCACTAATGGTTATCCACAATTGTTTGTCACGTCACTAATTTGATGGTGCCGTTACGGAAAGTGGACGGAGACATCTCATTGATATCATAACAAAAGATCAGGAATCACATTAATAGAGTTTAGAGTTAGGTATCACATTAACCTTGACACAAGAGTTGAAGGACTGATGATGAATTTACCTCACCCGAAATTAAATAAGGCTATCAAGTACCAACCCGACCCAGCCCAACAACATAGTAAGGAAAACCCTAGGGTTGGAGACGTGAACGTCGCACGCCTCCCTCGCACGTGAGTAGCAGTGTGATGAGGGAACGAATATAACATGAAGCGCCGCAGGAGCCCTACAAGCACAAAAATACATACAGGCTAACGAGGACTGTCCGATCTCCCGCCACGTCACGGATCCGCGTGAACCCGCGTTTGAGCGGCTGAGATCCCCAGCTTGCAGAGCGAACCAAGAAGATCCCCTTCTCTCTCCAATTCGGTTATTTTCCAGAAAACGAACACCAAAATTGTCTGCAATTCTGCTCTGAATTTGCGGAAGATGAAGATTATGGAGGAAAACGAAGTGAAGCCTTTGACTGCTGAGGAATTGGAGCAGTACGAGTCCGTCTCCGAGTCCTCCGACTCTGACTCCGACGACGCCCTCGAAGGCGAGGAAGAGGACGGCGCCGAAGATGAGGATGACGACGACGACGACGACGAGGATGAGGATGAAGAGGAGGACGAAGACGTCCAGGAGGTCGTTCAGTCGTCCGGTGGCCCTCCGGTTCAGACAATTGACGACGACGACGAGGATGAAGAAGAAGAGGAGGAAGACGCTGAAGGAGGCGGCGGCGACAACGACGACGACGAGGGGGATGACGACGACGACGATGACGAAGACGGCGAAGGCGAGGATGAGGTAATTAGCGCAATTGATAAAGTTGCTGTCAGGTTTAAAAACTTTCAGATCTGGTACTATTTTTAGTTTTTATTTTATTTTATTTTTCAGGTAACTAATTGATCTGATTTCACTGTTATTTGATCTGAAAATTCGATTGATTCTCAATCCTTTTATGTATTTTGTCAATTAATTTTTTGTCCAGATCTATTTTCTATGGATTTATAGCTATCAGTTTCACATAGATCTGGATGTATTGTTTTGGATACTCTGATTAAGAGACTGTTCATAGATTTTACATTGGTATTTGTACTCAGATCTGAAACAATTGTATGCAAGCATATTTATACTACTGTTTATATACGGCACCGTGGCTTCAGATCTAATACTACTTTGACGATGACAAATAGTTACTGCAGAGCAGATAGTCACCTGTTGATTTTCATTGGGTTTTTATGGGCAAACATCTGAAACCAACTCTTGAAATTCTTGTTAACAGAACACAGCAACTTTTATTAAATTTCAATTCCCCTCTCCTGCTTGCCTTTGTTGCTTGTAAATTTACAACCCCTTGTTTTGAAGTGACGAAAGCTGGATATTACTTTTCTCCAAATTTGTCATTTAGTTCAATACTTTATAAATTGGGAAAATGTTCAGATTTGTTCAATCTTCAACTTCTAAGAAATTCTTGTTCTTTAGTAAATTGCTCTATATTTGAATTGCCCATCCAGAGTGATTTATCAACTTTTTGAAGAACAAAGTTGGATGTTTTTGTTCTTTATTGGAATTTGGTTGAATGGTAGTTTCTCCTTACATGGCCTTTGTAGAGTACTGGTGTACTTGTTTGACAGTACCCTTTTTCCAAATCTTGTTTATGCATTTGTTTTTATACTTGTGATTAGCTGCTATTGGAAGCGTGACTGACACCTTTGAAATCGACAGGATGACATTGGGACTGAATACCTTGTTAGGCCAGTAGCCCGTGCTGAGGATGAGGACGATGCAAGTGATTTTGATCCTGAAGAGAATGGAGAAGATGAAGATGTAGTGGATGAAGAGGAGGACGAGGATGACGACACTGGTGGGAAGGTTGAGGCTCCGCCAAAGAGAAAGAGATCAGACAAAGACGATTCAGATGACGACGATGATGGTGGAGAGGATGATGTGAGACCCTCCAAGCGATAGGGCTGGGGTCCTAGTCTTGTTATTGGTTTGAGGACTGACTGACCATTAACAACTAAGTCAATCTCTCTCACTCACTCTATCTATCTCTTAAAAACTCATGATCTGATCGTCTTGTTTGTCTAAAGAAGGATTAGGATGTGTTTCCTAAATTCTGTGCTGGTTCTTGTTGCTGTATAATCCAAATCATGGTGCAGTATAATTTTTAGGTTTATAAGAAGTTTCAGTATCTGTTAATGCTGTATTGTTTTGTTAATGTGGATAATTTGAAAGAGTGGTGGTTTAAGATTTTTTTGTCCGTTAGGCCATCTCCAGTAATGAGGTCCAAAGGGCCAAATCCCAAATATAGCTCTTATAACGGTCTCCAACAAGAAAAGGCCAAAGGGCCAAGGAAAAAAAGGAGGGCCAAAGGGCCAAGGAAAGGGCCAAATTTAGCCCTTTGGCTAGCCCAGTCCAAAGCAAAAGGTGGGCCATTTTTAGAATAAAAAATTAAAACTTAATTCAATTAATGGCTGAGTAATGAAAAAAATCATGTCCGAAAATGTGATAAGCTTTGTAATTGTTAGTTTTGTCACGTGAACACTACATCCAATCGGGGAATCTAGAAATTTACTTGGAAATAAACATGTGACACTTAAAAATCCTTTTGAAACATGTTATAAAAAATTGATAAAAATATTTTTTTTGTTCTCAAAAATTTATGTTATCTATGTTATATTAAAATAAAACTATAAGTTTAAAAATATAATGTGAAATCATAAAATATTAAAAGGGCTAAAATTTGGCCCTCTCTTACTGGAGATCATCTAGTAGTCTATAAATAAACAATAATATTTTTAAGGGCTAAATTATAGCCCTGACCCCAATATGGCCCTTCCTTACTGGAGATGGCCTTACAAACTAAGCCTAGAAGGCTTAAACAGAACAGGAACTAAAACATGCACCACATCTTCGAGCACGGGCAACTGCGGCAAGATTGTCCAAGAACATTTGCGCAGCATGAATAAGAGGGCTGTCAAAGAGCACCAAACCCACATCGTGTGTGATGCAGACTTTACAAGGCAATCAGCCATCATATTACATTTCCTGAATACATGAGAGAGCTTCACATCAGACATTTTTCTCATCAAAATGCTGCACCCATTAAGGAGAGACCCGGGTGGTTTAGGATTTAAAGAACTTTGTAGCTTTTATTACTCTTTTCTCTCCATTATCAGTAGGTAGCTTGCAGCTTTCTGTGGTAGGGCCTTTTTGCGATTGGTAGCTCTCATCGCATTATGAATTCAATGGAAGGATCATCAACTATTTATTTTTCATTTAAGTTTTATGTTTTGGGTGTATTTATGCATTATTAAAATTACAAAGTAAAACAAACAAAAAAATCCTATGGGTGCTCATTGCCCGACTTTTTACCTGTTTGGTAAAATACCAATAGGTGGACTATGGAGTTTGGTATTTTGGCAATAAATGAAAATGTTACGTGGAATCAGATATCACTGTGAGCATGTGGCTAGTTACTGAAATAAAAGAGAACAAACGACTGTGTCCCAAAATGGTGAGAGGTAATTAAAAATTGAATTTTTTTGGTAATGAGGTAATTAAAATTTGAATGAATAATGACTTGGAGTGACTTCGTTTTCCCATGTCGGTCGTTGTGTATTTTATTTTCGTAATGTCAGCTAATATTGGGGTTTCAGTAAATAACTAGTTGTTACGTAAATATAATGTGACCGGTAAAATGTCTTTGGGTCTGTCTCTTGGTGGACTGCTGGGTAAGGGTGTGGTCTTTTAAGAGCATGCCTTCGGGCCTTCAAGGAGGACACCTCTCTTCAAACGTGGGTGAAATTCCCCCAGTCAGAAATCCGAAAGCCTCCGGATCTAGGTCGTAGAGTTTATCCTGACCCTGTAGGAAAACCTCCCTCTTACCTAAACTTTTATGTATCGAAAATATATATAATTAGACAAATGACGACCCGGTGGGCAAAGGGGGATGTCGTCGTTTCCTCTCCATTGCTCACCATCAGGTGAGTAGTGAATGAAATTACTGTTACAAGTTAAGGTTGATTGCGGTGACGTGACATTATTTAGAGTCATTTCTGACCTTAATTTTACTGTGGTGGCTATGAGCAGACGAGTATTTTATGGGTGCATCGAGTATTTATGGGTGCACCGATTGGGACAGCTGATGGGTGTTTCGGCAATGAATTTGAGTTCTTTACTTGAATTTTGTTGTTTGGATTTGCTTAGATGATTTAAAATCATTTGATTAAGTATAATGTGGTCTCGTGATATCATTCTCATGTCATCTTTGTTCAATCTAATGATTTTAAATCATCAATACAAAACTAAACAAACAAAATTTTTGTAAAGAAGGCGAAATATTATCATCGTACCCTTCATTTTGTGCAAGCTACTTAGTTTGGCCGGCATTTGAAACAATTAACAATACATTACGTGTGCACGTGGCATGTCGAATTTTGAAATCTCTCTTTCTTAGAAAACAACCAAGGTAAGCTAGGAGAAAGAAACTTGTTGGGGGCGTTGGTGTGGATTTTCGTTGTCATTTTTTTTAATAAAACCCAGATTCTGTAAGAACAGTGGTCATCGAGTTCAGATCAAGTAATGACTAGGGGTAACAATAATAGGTAAACTGATAATATGTAAACTACTAAATCAGATAATGAGTGCATTATTCAGCTTCGATTATTATAATCACTGCAAACTGTATTATTAGTTTTAGTTTATGTTTTAGATTGAATTGTGTAATAATAAAAGGTGAAAGTATGAATTATAATGCCGTCAGTTAGATATAATAAGAAACGATCATCTTTTGCATTTAAATATAGACCGATACATAGTTAAAATCTTTAAGAAATCACATAAACCTTATTTACAAAGATTTGAAAGATAAATAAATCTATTTTTGTATTATTGTTAAATAAATAAGAACAATTTTTAACAAATAAGGACAAATTGTTTTCTGCTTGTCATGTGTCGTGGTTTGATTTATCAAATTAACCTTAGACAAATTAAATTAAATCAAACTTAGCCATGTCTTGCTCTCACGTCAAAAAAAAACATGTCTTGCTCTAGCTGCTATTGCATTTGTTGTAATGTTGTTGCTGCTACATTTGCTGGAATAGTGTCGCTATTACTGAAACTGTTCCAGTGCAGCTGCTACTACTGAAGTTGTTACAATGATGTTGTTACTACTAAAACAGTTATAAATATGTTGTTGAACTTTGTCGAGAGGAGGATGCCATCAGTGTCAGTGAGGAGATCTACGACGTCATCCAGTTGAACTTTACAGTCAATCTAAGAGAGAGAGAGATAAAAAGAGAGAGAGGTTGTCCACACATCAAAATTGTAGATGTTTGTCACTCTAAAATCTTTTCAATTATAACTCGAACATGATCAAAATTGTAGTCTCGTGACATTTTATACCAAAGAAGGTTAAATAGTAACCACAACAATGAACCCTACACAGATCTGCATTTTTCCTCGTACATCACTTACTAGCTGAGAACAGAAACAATAAAACCTAGTGATTTATTGACGATTTAATCGAATAATAGTTGAAAGAAGGGTCTGTATACGCTGTCACACCAAAACAAGGTTACCTTGAAAAATAAAATAAGTTGTATTTCACTCTCATTCTCACTCTGCATAACGCGTTCTTCACCAATCAATCAAACACTCTATATTTCCGTCACATTAATAATTACATATAATCTCGATTTAGATTTTTCTCAGCCAAATCCGAGATCTGTGAAATGCTCGCTCTTTGATCTCCGCCTCTCAATGGTGATCTTCAGCCCTATAACTGTCTGCCAGGTACTCTTTCCCCTACTTCGTTTCTAGATCCTTCTCTGATTTGAGTCCTTGCGTTTCTGAATCGTAACGATTAGTACTGTGTGTCATTGCAGGTCTCGTTTTTACTTGGAGTTTTACCTATTATTGGAGCTTGGATTTACTCCGAGTTCTTGGAGCACAAGAAGAATTCACTCTCCACCAAATTGTGAGCTCTATTATTATTTTTATTTTTTAAAACTGCTGTCTAGACTAATGCGTGCTTATGATTAGTGAAGTTAGTGATTGTTGCTGAATGAGATTTTGTTGCTGTTGATACTAGTAGGTATTCTGAAGTGAATTTGGTTGAAGCTGAGAAAGATGCGGTTAAAGAGGATGACAGTGCTGTGTTGTTGGAGGGAGGGGGCCTCCAATCGGCTTCTCCCAGAGCTCGGTCTACCACCTCGCCTATTTTCAGGTTTCGAAATGGTGATTGTTCAACTTGTAACTTGTGATATTGTCTTGTATTGAGTGCTTATTGTTGTTGTTAACGGTTTAGGTTCATGTTGATGGATGAGGCGTTCTTGATCGAAAATCGGTTGACGCTGAGGGCAATGTGAGTGGAGTTTAGTGCGGTTGATGCGATAGGAAGATGTGTTTTTTTTTCTGGTTATTAGACTGATGAACTATGTCTGTCGTTTTTTTGTGCAGATCTGAATTTAGTGCTCTTTTAGCGTATTTCTACCTATGTGATCGTACGGATTTCTTCAACTCGTCAACAAAGGTGACATTGATAACTTAATCCTGTTGTTTTTGGACTGTCCGGTCTTCTTCATTGGGCTTGTTTGCTTAGAGGAGGCTCATTTGTATTGTAAATGGAATATTTAACAATATGAAAAAAAAACTCAGTGGAATATTGAAATTCAATTGTTTCCTTGATTCTTGAATGTGGTCTGTATGTGCAGAGCTACAATCGGGATCTTTTCATATTCCTGTACTTCCTTCTCATCATAGTGTCAGCCATGACTTCTTTCACGATACATAATGAGAAGTCTTCACTCACTGGCAAGTCCATGCTATATTTGAATAGGCATCAAACTGAGGAGTGGAAGGGCTGGATGCAGGTGATGTACTTGTACTCGTATGTAATGTATGCTTGTTTGTTAGGAATAAGATCATGGATGCAGCTTGTTCTGTTTGTGTTATTATATGAAGTATGATTGCTTATGATGAACAAGATCTGTGGTTATGCATACTTTAAGTATTACTAGCTAGTAAATTTGAAAACCTATATCAGTGATAGCAACCTTTAGTGAAGGTGCATAGCAACCAAAGCATGTTTCTGTCACCTATGAAGCATTTTCTTTCAATTTGTATCCTGTTATTTTCAGCATAAAACTACCACTGTCAAAGTGCCTGAACATTTTTTGAAACAGATGGCCTGTAGGCCTTGTAAAATATGGTCTTTACTCTGTGTTCTTCTATGTTTCAGGTGTTATTTTTGTTATACCACTATTTTGCTGCAGCAGAGTTTTATAATGCAATCCGAGTATTCATTGCTGGATATGTCTGGATGACTGGATTTGGAAACTTTTCTTATTACTATGTTCGCAAGGATTTCAGCCTAGCAAGGTTTGCACAGGTATGCAATTCCCCAGGCCCCCAGGTGTCAAATATGTCCAGTAAGTTGTCAAATTGTGTATCTAACATATCTTGTTCCTTGTTATTTAACAGATGATGTGGCGGCTTAATTTCTTAGTATTGTTTTGCTGTGTGGTCCTCAACAACAGTTACGTTCTGTACTACATCTGTCCTATGCACACTCTATTCACTCTTATGGTTTATGGGGCACTTGGTATTCTGAACAAGTATAATGAGATTGGGTCGGTGATAGCTTTAAAAATCATCGCTTGCTTCTTGGTTGTTATCTTGGTATGGGAAATACCAGGAGTGTTTGAAGTGCTTTGGAGCCCATTTACATTCCTGCTTGGTAAACTTCTTAAAGTTCATTTATTTATATATGGTTAATTTATCTTTTGAACAAATTTCTGGTCACTGACAAATCATACAATTTTGTTTTACAGCCTACACAGATCCTGCAAAACCAAATCTTCCTGTCTTGCATGAGTGGCATTTTCGCTCTGGCCTTGATCGTTACATATGGATTATTGGAATGATATATGCTTACTATCATCCAACGGTATGATTTGAAAAACAAAATTGTCTCTTTTCTAGTCCAATTGTAGCTTTTAGTGAGTGTTGGGTGTAGTATGGATGCATTTCTTTCCTTCATCATTGTTTTGAGTCCATTTTGTATAGGTGGAGCGATGGATGGAGAAATTGGAGGAAGCCGAATGGAAGCATAAAATGTCTATCAAAGCAGCTATTTCTTTAGCATCCTTGACGGTACAATAGTTCCCATATTCAGAAAAATCTTGCTGTAAAACTACCATATATATGCGGTCTGATTGCTATTTGAATGCCTAGGTGGGATATCTGTGGTTTGAGTATATCTACAAGATGGACAAGCTCACTTACAATAAATATCATCCTTATACCTCATGGATTCCTATAACGTATGATATCTTTTCTGGAACTTGTTAACGAATTGGGCTGTTTGAGAACCTTATATCCTTACTAATGTATAATCTCTTTGTCTTAGGGTCTACATAACTTTACGAAATGTCACCCAGAAATTCCGGAGCTACTCATTGACCCTTTTTGCGTGAGTGACATAATCTATCTACTTTATTCTATTTTCCGCGGACACCATTAGGTGTATTTGTACAGATTTTAGAAGCTTTAAGTCTTTAGTTTGTAGTTATAAACTTATAATTACATCTTCATGTGTCATGTGCATGATTTTTCTTTCCTGCAACCAGATGGCTTGGGAAGATAACTCTGGAAACCTACATCTTGCAATTCCATGTCTGGTTAAGGTATGCCTAAAACTCACCTAAATATAGTTTAGACTAGTTTGACATTATGTACAAAGTTTCCCATAATTGCAAACTAGTTGATATTAGCTCACACGTGTAGATAGCATGTTTAATTACAGAGCTGGCTGCTCACTGAAACAGGTTAACCTTGTTTCTTCAAAATGTTTGTTAGTGTCAGCGAAAGTGGAAATGGCCATCCATATCCTGATTGTAAATTCGCTTTCTAATCGGATCGGTGCTCCCTTCATCAATTCAAATGTTTCATATGCTTATTTTCTTCAACACTAAGAAAGGGATTTATTATCTTATGGAGAAATAAAGTAATCTCAGAGCTTTGTGTTGGTTCAATAAGTTGTGAAACTAACGTTTCTATGTTTGGTTTGAAGGAAATTTCCATTTTGACATAAATCTAAAAGCTTTAGCGGGAGGATATATTTCTTATTGATTTTTATTGGACCTCGCAGATCATCACTTCCTGATGCTCAGCCAAAGTTGTTGCTTTCGATGATTCCAGACTACCCAATGTTGAACTTCATGCTCACTACTACCATCTATGTTGCGGTAAGTAAAGATATTGTTATATGATGGAATCTTGAAACTATCTGGTATTTTGTACAAGAAAAGAAAGATAGTCTGTCTGATCTATTCATTGTTCAATTCTTTCCGCTTGCAGATCTCTTACAGACTTTTTGACCTGACAAATACACTGAAAATAGCATTTGTACCCAGCAAAGATAACAAGCGCCTTGTGAACAACATAGTTACAGCCACAGCTGTTTCATGTTCATTATACTTCATCTCTTTTGTCTTCCTAAAAGTCCCCCAAATGCCTGGTAAGTGCATCCTCTGAACTGACTTGAGCTAAAACTTTGACTTCTATTGAAAGTTGCTATATGGTTTGTCATCTCATTCTGCAATTTTTTTGATACTTGGAACTTTTGTAGGTTTGAGACTTTAAATAGGACGTTAAGATATAGCATAGGAAAGCCACTCTTATGAATTGCTGCGAGCGAGTACACAGTTCTACTGCACCTGCGTTGCCTCTAATTAGAGGTTATGCATCTGCTTCTATGATGGGGTTATTAATCGAAGCAGATCCCCTTGTATTTTGTATTCTTTTGGTCTGGGAAATCCTTGTATTAGTATTAGATTTTAAGACAATTTGTATAGGAAAGGTGGGTAATTCAATCGACCTCAAATACACTTTTACCGCTAGTAAAGTCGTCCAAGTGTTTCCTGATGCCTTCTTTTATTTTGTTGGGCTCGTAATCAACCCAATGACAAGGATTAACGAATATAATCTCATTAGTCTTGAGATACCAATAATTTAAGCACAACAAAATTTCAACAAAGAAAGAGAATAATAAATTAGAACAACAAAGGAAACACTTACACTAGGCTGCTAGCATGTTTTTTGGTGCTCTACCGGGTTTACATTCCCGCCACCATATCATAAGCTCCTTTGAACAACCATTTACTGAACGGTGAAAGAATTGGGTAAGTTTGTTAACACCGCCAGCAAAGAGGGTTTGATCATTGGCTGTGCCGGAGAAGAGGGTAAGTTTTCTAACGCAGCTAGCTAACTCGCCTAGAACATATGAAACGAAGAGATACTCCAAGCCCAGGAAGACATAAGCAAAGTTGATGGAGACCTAGGGACCCAAATGGGGAATTTTCCCTGCCCCCACTCCCTGTCCCCATCTAGGGATATTTCTAATTGAGAGAATTCCGGTCCGGAAGGGGATGGGTCCCTTTCCCGTCCTCTATATTAACATTAATTTTCTTCAAATTTGTTTGATTTTGTGATTTTTTGATACATGTTTATGCTCTTTTTACTAATTTTCAGTCAAATAGAGATTCCGTCTGAGACATTGGAAAACCCTGCCCTGTCTCTATACCCCCACGGCCCCTATGGGGGAATCCCTCTCCCGAGTCAAAAAATGTGGGGAAACCCCGCCCCCCTCTCTGTACCCCCGCGCCCCCCTAGAGACCACCAAATCCAACTATGTATAAGGATGGGCAAACGAGAAATTTTCCCCACCCCGCATCCCACCCTGCCCCCTATTCCCTAGAGCCCCCATGCCCCATATTGGGTTATTCCCAAACGGGAAAATCCCTGTCAAGTCCCTGCAGAGATTGGGTTCACCACCCCGTCTCCATCCACAGTGTTGACATTAATTTTCCTTAAATTTATTTGATTATATCGTTTTTTTTTTCTACATTTTTCAGTTTTTTACTGATTTTCAGCTAAATAGGGACCCGTCTGAGAAATGGAAAAACCTCGTCCCCACCCCGTACCCCCACAGAAAAAATAATTAAATTCACCCCGTCTACCCCACGCATCCTTAACAGGGAATTTCAATCCTACTCCCGTGTTTCAAATAGGGAAATCCCTACATGGTCCCCACTCCCGTCCCAGATGCCTATTCTTATGTATAAGATTGAAACGATGCCGGGAACAAAGACGAGGGGAGTGATGAAGCTTCTACGGCAAAGACACAACGAAGGGTAAACTATGAATACACCGTATAGTAGATGAGCGAGAGAGCTATGGCAATAGGAGTATAGGACTCGAAAAGCATTATAGTAATGAAAACTGAAACATCAAACCAGTACCCCATATCTGTATAAAGCTTCTCTAGCTATGACCTTGCAACGTAGACATACAAGTCTGACGGGTTCATTATATAGAACTCTTGATTTCCCTCAGTTCCCTTTTCCTAATAACACCATGAAGACATCCTTTACTAGTCGACTAGGAAAAAATCACTTCTTAATTACTTTGTAAAGAAAGGCTAATTTCACTAGGAAAATAAAGGCTATAGTACGCAAAACAACGAAAATAAATAAATAAAAATAATAAAAAAATCATGGCTGTGCCCTTGCTTGTATAACGTTGTTAACTTGTTATTGGTTAATTGATTTGCAAGCAAAATTGGAACCTAGCCTATTTCTATAAGTGATCTTGCTAGAACTAAAATTTCCTCAATCGCTTGAAGACATTATTTCATCCTTGAATATGAAATTTTGTTGAGGTGACAAAATTAATAAAACTAATGCATACAATACCCTTAAAATAATATGGATTATTCCATATATGCCAACAATATGACATAAATAGATTTTTGTCACATTGTTTTTGGATAGATTTATATATGTAGATCATCTCCGCAAAATTTCATCTAATTTGGTGAACAATAAGGTACTCAAAACTGCGAATTAAAATTATAAGCATAAACGATTCATATTTGACAGATTTGATGCGTCAATTGATTTCAGTTAGTTCAAAGCCTTAACGATCACCAAATTAGATGAAATTTTGCAGAAATGATCTACATATATGAATCTAAGTATTGAACGGTGGAGATGTTGATATGTGATCAAAAAGTTGGTCTAATGCTTGATCCCTCTTATATATCAAAAAAGAGACCCCTTAGTGGAATGACCATATATATATATAAGTCGCATCAGAGGCGGACGTCCGCACCGGCCTAAAATGCGGACATCCCTGTTTTTGCTCTGATCAAGCTCCGATGACGGGCCCCTCTTACCCGACGAACACCAGACCTTCATCCTAACCTTTTTCTTGTCAGTGGACTCGTCGCCGACGAGTCCACATGCAAGGAGAGGGTTAGGATGAAGGTCTGGTGTCCGCCAGGCAAGAGAAGCCCCGTTGTCGGAGCTTGATCTGAGCAAAAACAGGGGGTGTTTTGGCCAAATGCACCTCCAGAATGTATTCAACCCATTTTGAATATATATATATATATATATATATATATATATATATATATATATATATATTCAAAATGGGTTGAATACATTCTGGAGGTGCATTTGGCCAAAACACCCCAGAAGTATGACCTAGTTTATTACATTCTCTAGGAGTAAACGGCAATACTAGATGTGGGTAGAAAATCAACTCCTTTCTAGTGTTCTGCAGAATAGGTTCCACTCCTAAGAATAGCATGCAAGTATAGCTAGAATTGAGGCTGTCTGACAGCTAGAATAGCATGCAAACAATCAGTCTCCAAAATAGCTTTTTCATTCTGCTGCAGTTTAAGAACTTTGATGCCCTCCTGCAAAGCTAGAAGCTCAACTTGCATTTCTAAAGCTATGACAGGTACAGGAGCTGCAAAAGCAGCTATAAAATTTCCTGTGTCATTCCTGAGTACTCCTCCAACACCACCCATTGATGCTCCTTCTATAAAGCTGCCATCCACATTCATTTTGACAAAACCCTTCTCAGCTGGTTTCCAATGCTGTTGTTTTGGAGAAGCTGCATTCTCCTTGTCTGGAACAGTGGAACCTTTCTTGCTTTTTTGAAATCGTCATGCCAAGCCAAAGCTCCTAACATAAGATTCTGCGCAGGCTGTCTTGTTATTCCACAAAGCATCATTTTGATTCTTCCATAATGCCCATATCACCATTAACAACTTTTCAAATTTCTCCATGGATAGATTAGCAGCTTGTTCCAACATCCAATCCTTAAATGACATACCTGGAAAATAATGATTTGTCATAAGAAAAGGAGGAGACTGAAGTAACTCCTTTGCAATAGGGCATTCACAAAAGATATGAGCAACATCTTCATAAGGCCAGGGGCATAATAAATTCCATTGTATCCCTTGGTAGTAAGGTTGAGCCTAGTAGGCAGTTTGAACAAGCTCTCCATACACTAATGTGTAACTTTCCAGGCACTTTAGCCTTCCATAGCTTCCTCCATAATTCTTTACCATTTGAAGCATTTTCCATAACTATGGTTCTTGCTACCCAATATGCTGACTTGATTGAGAAGAAGCCTCTTTTTTTTTCGGACTCCAGACCAACTTGTCTTCAGTGTGTTGGGAGGATAATGGAATACTTAGAACCTTTTGGGCCACTGAAGGAACCTTCTGGTATCCATTGTACATTGTTATGATCAATAAGGTCGGCTACAAGTTTAAACACATAATCAATAGGCTTTCGAGTCATATACTGGGGGCAATTTGATATCCATTTATCGTTCCAAATATCTACTTTGAAGCCATTTCCAATGCTCCAATGCACTCCAGCCTTTAACACTGGTCTTCCTTACAGTATGCTTCTCCAACAGAAAGATGGTGAATCATATAAACCTGCTTCCCAAAAAGTCGCATTGGGATAGTATCGAGCTTTAAAAATTTTAGCAACAAATGAATCTGGTTTTGTAACTAACCTCCAACCTTGTTTTGCCAACATGGCAATGTTGTAAGCATGGAGATTTTTAAATCCCATTCCACCTTCTGCCTTTGTTAGGCATAACTTTTCCCAAGTGCGCCAATGTATATGTTTCTTATCATCACTATCTCCCTAAAAAAAGAAGCACACTATTGATGAATATCTGTTAAACCTTTAGGCAACATATAACAGTTCATAGTATACAATGGCATGGTCTGTGCAATGGCCTTGATCAATACTTCCTTACCTGCAACACTCAAAATTTTAGTTTTCCAGCTAACCAATTCACTTGGAGTATCTCTGCCATCTCCATTTGCATGTCAAAGGTCACATTGTTGCTAAACACCACACTACTTTTCTGAAAGTTTATTTTATGTCCTGATGCCTTCTCATACACATTTAAAATTCTTCTACACTGATGACACTCAGTATCAGTAGCAGCTCCATATAAAATATTGTCGTCAGCAAAAAATAGGTGATGCAAAGTGGGAGCTTGAGGGAACATCTTGAGCCCATGGATTACCTGATCAGTGGCTGCTTTTGAAATTAGTGCAGATAATCCCTCACTGCATAATATGAAAATATAAGGAGATAAAGGATCTCCTAGTCTTATTCCATGAGTGGGAACAATTGCTGTAGAAGGCTCTCCTTGTATCAAAATAGAGTATGATACAGATGTAATACATTGCATTACAATTTGTATCCACTGTGCCTCAAAACCCGTCTTTGTAAGTATAGCTCTAATAAATGACTAGTTCAGACGATCATAAGCTTTACTAATGTCCAGTTTGAGAGAGAAAAAAAAACCTTCCTGCTGTTGTTTCAGCTTGTACATAAAGTGAGCAACCTCATTTGCAACCAATGTGTTATCAGAGATGAGCCTACCAGGAACATAAGCACACTAAAGTGGAGAAATAATCTGTGACAACCATACTTTCAGCCGATTTGCTAGAACTTTGGAGCTAAGCCTACGTACACACTCCATTACATAATGATATAGGTCTGAAATGCATAGCTTCTGTTGGATCTTGAATTTTAGGGATAAGACATAAGTATGTGTAATTGGAGTCTTTCCACATCTCTCCTTTTTCAAGAAGATTTCTTACTGCTATCATGGTGGATTAGTTGCCAATACTTTTGAAAGAATAAAGGCAACATACCATCTAGACCTGGAATTTTTGAAGGACATTTGGAATAACGCTTTCTTAATCTCATTATCTGAATAGGGCCTTGCAAAATCCTCATTCATTTTGTCTTTGCAAGACATGCTAAGTTTTATTAATGTCAAGATGCTAAGGTAGAAGTTAGAAGCAATTAGTTGAATCTAGAAGCAATCAGTGTCTAGAAGCAATCACTGTCTAAGATTCTAAGGTAGCAGTACCAGTGGAACTGTGGAAGGACTGCCGGGATCAAACGAGGTGATGAGTTGGTCAACTCAGTATCTGTTACTCCATCTTTGAACTCTAACAGCTTCGTCGCATCCTCTCTTTCTCATTTGCTCCAGTTTTTTCCTACCGAGCTTCAGAATACGAGAATTGGTTGGACTTATCAAAGATGATGTTCAGTGGACCATGGTGAATCTGTAGTCATTGGCTTTGGTTGCTATGCTCTTCTGCTTGGATCTCTGAGTCATCGGCGTTGTTCGAGCCATTTCTTCTCAGAAGCACAGAGGTCCTGGGATATAAAATCTTGAACCCATGTCAGTGTAACACTGTTCTCCAATCTTGTGATACATGAGCAAACCGAAGGCGGGTTGTTCCAAATTTGCACAGTTTAAAATTTATTATTTCACAGAATTGCCTCAATATGAAGTTTTATTTCTTTACCTCTGTCCAACATTCATATTGGTTAAACTGTGAATGTAATCAAATAGTAGATTCCATAAACATTTACCTAAACAGAAAATTTCAGTAGCTATTGTGGACGCCTAAAAATGTAACCTTTTAGCCAAATAGTATTCATGGGGAAAGATAAGTGGACAAAATCTAAACAACGACAAGGTTTGATACAAAATACTGAGGCCATTTCCAAATGAGCAGCAAAAGACTGAGGCCGTTTCCAAATGAGCAGCAAAAGACTACATAGCAGGAATCAGAAGCAGATTTACTCAACTTTCGGTTTGAGATGCTGCAGATACTCCTCAGAATATATGCACAATGTCATAAGAAAATGTCCAGAACAGCACAAACGACAAAAGCCCACCCAGGAAGCCGTCAAGTATAATCTGGTTCCAGCTCTCAAAATACGAATGAACATGAAATCCTGCCTTGGCAATCAGCCCAACCGAAGTGATGGCCATAATAAGAAAATATAAAACAAATCCAGAAAGGCCAGTGAACCCCAAAATTCCAGCAATGACCCCGCCGATGATAGACATAAATGTTCGGCTGCAGATGGGAAAATACCAACACTGGTATTAAAAGACAGCTACATAATAGGTAATAAGCATGTACTTTCTAACTAAAGTTTTTAAACAATTTGTGACAACATCCCATGTACTTAAATGATGTATTATACTAGCCTGATATCATTCGGTAACCAACCTTATGTAAGACATGGAACCACAATCAACCCCAACATTTACAGAAGCCCAAAATGTTTTATGATTAACTGGTGGGTGAACTTGAATGAACTCCAAGAGTAAAACAACATGAAATACTGCACTTTTTATTCCCCTCCCCCTCTACCCTCTTTCATGCTCATACAAAAGACTGATTTCCGATTTCCTATCCCAAAATAATAGCATCGATGTAGAAATCGAGCTCTGAGACTTAACACAAAAAGTAGACATGGCAACATAAAATAAATACAGGGCCTAGAAGGTTTCCGAAACACACCTGTAGTAGACAATTTTCATGTTACTTTGCAAAGTCTCAGCATTGATGGTTGGTACATCATTTGAGGCCTCGCCAGATTTCTTCCCAGATGCACTTGACTCATTATGTCCAGCCATTGCTTCTGCTTTCTGTATGCTAGAAAACAAAATCAGAGGAAAGGCTCATAAAACAAAACATCCCTCAATTTTGCAGAAACCGTCAGCCTAAATGACAATAGAATTAATAACCAAAAACAGTTCAAGGCGGAGTTAGTAAAACATAAAGTGTATAGGATATGCAACCATCGAGGACGAACACCACAAATGGAACTCCTAGTACGAAATCTAAAATTTCTTCACAGGGGAAAGAACCAGAGGGAACAAGGTCAAATGGGATGTCACCGAAGTTATTACATCGAACACTCGGTTTCAGAACAATGATGAAGTAAATTATCAAAATTTCGATATGCCAACAGCAGATAACCAGCTTACTCATGCATATTGCTTATCTTAATGCATCCTTATCAAACTTTGGTTTTCATTACTTTGCATACGCTGAACTGGATTCTCTTTGCTTTGAGGATTTTAGGTGCAAGGCTCATTCTCTAAAGCACACAATCACTAAACACCAATAGAATGACATAAAATTTTACTATCAATTCTTGAATAAACTGAACCCACGTCTCTAATCAAAGGTTCCGCAAGTTTCAGATTCAGTGTAACATAGAACAGATTAGGCACAAGATCTGTAATTTCTTAACTAACCAAATCTTTCAACAACAACCAATACGAAATCGAAATTGGGCACATGAAAATTTCAGAGATACGTACCTTTACAATGAGAAGCGATCAGAGTCCTGCTCTGTTTGAAACGACGAGCTTTGTTTCTGGGTCTCAGTCTGAAGTCTGAACCCATATAGCTCATTATTTTTCACATTCACCCCAAAATATTTCAATATTTACATTAACACCCCATATGTTTTTAAATTTCAACAACACCCCTTCTTTAGCTTAAAGTTAAAAACTTTGAACCCTTCTCTGCAACTCCAAAACCCTCCAAGGTCTTCCAAAGTCTTCACCTTTGATCAATCAGTCACTTTCCCATCACCAAATTCTCATCTTTCGGATGATTCCCACATCACTATGATCCAATTCATAAACTTTGATTCATCTGGGTTTTGAATTTAGGGGATTTTAAAACCTAATTTCAGCTCAAATTGTTGTGATGTATCTGAAAGAAGATGCTCCTTACTGCTGAAAATCCACAAACCCACAAGACCCTTGGTGCTCAGCTCAAACCCAAACCTAGTTCCCACTTCAACCCGAAACCCCAAACTGAACCCACCCAACCCATTTTGAAAGAGTCTGAAGTCTTGCAGAGGCTGAAGCATGAGCCCCAGTTGTGTCTGGCATTGGAGTATTTCAGGTCCATTTCCAACTCTAGAGCTTTTAAACACACCCAATTGACATACAAGGCCATGATTGAGAAGCTTGGGAGCCAATGTGAAATGGATGGTGTGCAGTACTTGATGCACCAGATGAAATTGGAGGAGGTAAGTTGCTCTGGGGATTTGTTTGTAAGTGTGGTGAAGGCTTACAGGAGAGCTGGGCTGGCTGAGCAGGCATTGAAGGTGTTTTATAGGATAAGAGAATTTTGGTGCAGACCTAGTGTGAAGATTTACAATCATTTGTTGGATGCATTGCTTTTTGAAAATAGGTTTCGGATGATTAATCCGGTGTATGTTAATATGAAGAAAGATGGGATTGTGCCGAATGTCTTTACTTATAATATTTTGTTGAAGGCATTGTGTAAGAGTGATAGGGTGGATGGTGCACATAAGTTGCTTGTTGAAATGTCTAAGAAGGGATGTTGTCCTGACACGGTGAGCTATATGACTGTAGTGTCTGCATTGTGTAGGCTTGGGAAGGTAGACGAAGCAAGGGAGCTTGCTTGTAAGTGTGAGCCTAACGTGGCTGTTTATAATGCTTTGGTTAACGGGTTGTGCAAAGAGTTCAAATTTGAAGAAGCATTGGTGTTGCTGGTTGAAATGGCAGATATGGGATTAGACCCTAATGTCATTACATACTCGACAGTTATTAGTTCTCTTTCTGATGTGTGGAATGTTGAGTCTGCTCTTGCAGTTTTTGCTAAGATGTTTGTGAGGGGATGTAGGCCTAACATTCACACCTTCACTTCCTTGATAAGGGGTTATTTTATGGAAGGTAGAGTTAGTAAAACTCTTGACTTGTGGAACCGCATGGTTCTTGAGGGATTTGAGCCGAATGTTGTTGTATATACTACTGTTATACATGGTCTCTGCTCTGTTGGGAATATGTGGAGTGCTGTATCTGTTTTACATAAGATGCAGAGAAGGGGTTGTTCTCCAAATGTAACCACATATAGCACTCTTATTGATGGGTTTGCAAAAGCTGGCAACCTTGTTCGTGTTGATGGCCTGTGGTTGCCGTCCTAATGTAATAGCATTTACCTGTATGGTGGATGTGAAGGTGCAGAAGTAGGTTGGGCTGTCAAGGTGCTCAACGAGATGAGGGACAATGGGAGTTTGCCTAACATGACAACATATAATGAGTTATTGTATGGACTCTTCAAGGTGAACAGATTCAAAGAAGCATTTGGACTTGTCAGGGAGATACATGATAAGGGATTGAGACCGAATTTGGTAACGTACACCACCATTTTGAATGATTTTTGTTGTGCTGGGATGACCAACGATGCTATGCAGGTTTTTGCCAGCATACTGAAATGTGGAACAAAGCCTGATGCCATTACATATAACATACTGATATATTTCTTTTGCAAGTTAGGCAGGATGGAGACAGCTATTCAGCTTTTCAACAGTAGTGGTGCCCAGATGTAATAACTTATACTAGTCTTCTATGGGGGATTTGTAGCTCAGTAGGTCTAGACGAGGCCATGGTCTATCTTCATAAGATGACAAGTGAAGGTATGTGCCTCAACATTGGCAAATGGAATGTGTTGGTGCAGTGTTTCTTTAGCAGCTTAGGTCATTTGGGGCCAATCTACATACTGGATGAAATTCTTCGTGATGGATAAGAACCGAGAGCTCCTGCTGTTCTTATAAAGAATCATCTGTTACCCCTACTATTGTTGTTGAAATGACAGATGCTGATCTTGACTTTGAGCATATGCCACAACAGCCTCATTGCTTTCCTATGGTATGACAAAGCCCGAGGACTACCAGCTCAGTGCAACAGTGAACAACAAATGGGTGCAAGGGCCAGTGCACTGGGCAAGCTTGGAAGATGCTCGTTCACTGAAGTATGAACTCATTTATCTATTGGTGCCTTGCGGAAGTTTCACATTTTGTGTCCGTTGGTTTTATGCTGACTTTGTGATGGCAAGTGCTCCATGGTGAACCAAAATGGTTATGGGCTTATGGCAGCCAAAATGACTGGTTTTGGGTAAGAGTCAAGGAAATCATGTCATTGCCCTCAGTAACAGGTCACTCGCCATTGAACTGTTCAATGCACTTATCTTTCTTGCAGTCCAAATTTTCTTTCTCTCCTTTCGGATCAAAAGATTTGCTCATTGTGCATGTATCATGTTTATAATGAAAAACTTAGGAATTTGTGAAACACTGTAACAAAGGATTTTTGCTGCATCTTCTTTCCATCTCACACATGTTTTCTTGATATGTAATATATGAACCCCATTATATGAGTGAGTTGATAATCGACAAGTTTTTAGTACCCATGTTAATCAGACTTGTTCATTTGTGTTCTATGTTTCACAGAATTAGTGATTTAAATGGAAAAACAAGGAGATTGAACAGTATGAAGCTGGAGACAAATTCCTTGATCATAATCAACAGGAACATTTATTTCTCTCTGGAGATAGTACAAACTGTCTAAACAAGGTAAAAATACAGATGAACTGGTATATATTATTTCTTCGTTCTATTCAGGACGTAGATGAGATTTGGCAATACTACCATCAGCTCCTTTCGGATAGAAACCCCCAGGGGTACTTTCATCACCTGATCCATATACAATCCTCAGTATCTCCTCAGGTGTCCTGTCATATGCAACTGAGTATGACATTTATGTGCAGTTGAGCATTTTGATTTTGAAGATGATGTATTTTTTTATTAATAAAAATGAAGATCTTCTTTCTCAGTTTTCACTTTCTGATTTAAGTTGTTGGACTGAATGAAGATTGAATAGTCTTCAAGGGAATGACTCTTAAAATTGGAAACAACTTAACTCAAGGTTAGCACAAAAAAGGACAGTAAGAAGAAAGTTGAATGTGCTGGACACAATGAGAACTAGAAATGCATCCAAAACAACTTCTCACAAAAACAAAAACAAAAAAAATTATTTGACTATTAGAAGGTTTCAATAGATCCAGTAGATTAGATCATGCATTCTAAAAAAATGCATTTCCATGCTGCTCTCTTTCTCAATGAATGACATTTAGCCACAAACTCTTCATCTTGCTGACCATAATTTTCACTGCCAACTTTCTTGGACCAACAGTACACTCCATCCAATCATGCTTTTAAGAAATATTGACCCAAAATTAGGATTGTGTAATGGTACTAGATTGTTATGTCGTGGTGCTCGTCGGAATCTGATTGATGCAAATATTATGACGGGCCAGTTTGCTGGGACTAGAGTTTTTCTGCCAAGAATCTCATTGCAAAATGTCGAAAATGCAGAGTTTCCATTCCAACTTACAAGAAAACAATTTCCAGTCAAGTAGTGCTTCGCTTTGACAATAAATAAATCTCACGGTCAATCTATCCCACATGTGGGAGTTTACCTCCCAGATCATGTTTTTAGTCATAGACAATTATATGTGGCATTGTCAAGAGAAGTATCAGTGTCAACCACAAAGGTGTTGGTTAAAAAAAGGTCCATAGTTGGTGAAGATGACGTATTTACTAAAAATGTCATGTTCAAAGAAGTTTTGCTTCATTAGTCCACTTTAAATGAGATGTCCATAGGTACTTCTTTCATTAAATAAAATTAACTTTGGTGCTTGCTTTTAAATTCTTTTGTTTAACTTTTTGATTTTTTGCTTATTAATTTGTAGAATTGCAACAACATTAAAGCTCTCAACTAGAAAAGAAGCTGCAAAAAGATGAAGGCTTCAGGCGACGTGTGTTTTTATTTTCATGTGGTTGGCGCAAGGGGATATCAGTGACAATGAACACCGTTGATCTCAGTAAGCTGATTCTAAAAGAGTGGAAGAAGCAAAAACAAGCACAGTTTGTACTCTTAAACTCCTTTTATTTTCTTTAACTTTTAGGTATGACAATCAACCAAATTGTCACTAATTGAAATTCTTATAGTTGAAGTATAGAAACACACGTAGACAATTGATGACACATGACATTTTTCGCATTAAACAAACTTGGAGAAAGTTTCTGCGTGTTAGGTATTCATAACTATCTATTCAAGAAGATTTATATAATTGTTATTTTATGAATTTTTATTGCATGGATCTTCAACGTTCACACCAATTTTCTGGCTTTTTATTTTCATGCTCACCAACTAGATTAATATATATTTATAGGAAGCAATGCAAAAACACAATGAGCAGTACTCATTTTTAGTTACGGTATTGCAATTTTATTTATAGTACTTAAAATCGAAGCATGATGCATAGCCTTTACAACGTCTCCTCTAAATATTTACGTATATTCCCTTGCAGTTGGACAAGGGACGTCTTCAAAAGTTGAGGCATAATATTGAGGTGGTAATATATATAATGAGTTGTTTCATAGGATCTGTAAACTTGATTGAATGAATTTAACATTTTCTTTTACCACGGTCCTCATCTGATAATTAGAGCAGAGCTATTGCAGTAACTGAATTATCATAATTAATGGTAAGTTGCTTGTTGTGTCAATATTTTACTTTTTAAATCAAGATAACTTGTAGTTTCATTATCTTACATGTTTATTTTTTCTACTCTTAATATATAGTTTAACCAACGTTGATTGTCAAGTGGATGGCTGAGATGGAGTTGATCAGAGCATGTGGATTTGATTAGACTTTCTTTTAAATTTGTTTTCAAAATCAATTTTAAAACTGTTGTTATTAAAAACTTGAATAATCAAGTAAACTTAAAGGCATGATGTCCTAGCCTCATATTGGGTTTCACCCATCAAAATTTTAAGTAGTAAATGTTGTGTAATTTGTTATATCTTTTTAAAACGTGTACTCCTTTCATCTTCAACAATGTTCCATAATTTTTATCAATTGATAATTTAAATGCCCTTTCGACTTTCAATACTGTTAATAAAAAAGATTATTAATGTGTCAAATAATATAATAAAAACAGACACTACATGCATTGATTAAAAAGATGTTAAACTAATGCTTCTAGCGTAAAAAAAAATTAAATGCACGCACGAGCGCGGCCCTTTCGCACGTGTATCGCGCGTGCATGAAGGCTAGTTTTGTTTAAGATGAATTGATCGAAAGAAAAATTATTCACATAGATTATTGTACTAGAATGAGTAATGAAGTATTCAAATGTTGAAAAATATATATACTGTTAGACTCACAAGTTGAAGCAAGAAATATTGCTGCCTTATGCCAAATAAATTGCTCAAAACAAACTAAAGTAAATCCACAGAGGTGTAGAAGTATGCAAATATAAATGATCTAAACAGAATCTTATGCAAGGATTTTACTATTTGATAGTGGTAAAGAGCATTTACTTGAGCAGTTTAATACAAGTTTTACACTGGGGAGATCTTATTACTAAATAATGGTGCCCATACTCTAACACATAATGCAGCTGAAACCGATCATGTTTTTTTCACAGAACGACTGTGCACACCATCTCTACTTGGTAAGAGTGGTCACTATTTCAGTCATGTTCTGGCACATTCAGGAGTTCAACTTGTAATCATTCCATAGTACATAAACAAAAGTTGACCAAAAACGAAGTACATAAACATAAACCCAAACCCAAACCCAAACCGGGGTACTAGGAATTGCATATATTACTGGAAAAACATCTATAGGATTTAACATATTTATACAAAAACCATACTCACAATTCTCTAGTTTCTCACTTTTCTGTCATTAGTCTTCACATCTCACTAATTTTCCTACACTAGTTGTTCTACTAGTTTACTATCTTCTGCATCATCATTATCAGCATCAACAATGATAATCCCATCTTCATCATCGTAATCTTCATCATCATATTCAATATTATCCTCATCCTCGTCTTCCTCTTCAGAATCTGTACCGGCATTCATGGACTGAAACTCAGGAGGAGGAAGGCAATCCTCTGTGATAGCCTCATCCCTCTTCATCACCAGATGCCGAATGACTCTTTCATCCTTGTCCAACAGACTCTTGAAATCATTAATCCATTTGGCATCCATCTCAAAGTTCATCAGAACATAGTAGGCATTCTTGGCTTTTTGTATTTTATATGCTAGTCTTCGCATTCCCCAATCACTCAGTCTCCATATCCTGGCTCTCTTCTCCCCTAGAAAAGCTGCAAAAAAAATCCATTTGTAAGCATTAAGTAAGAAGTCGTGTACTTGTCAACTGAAACACAATAAGAAAATTCACTATGCTACAATTGCGAAAGGCCATATGCATGTATCAACAGAATGTTAGCAAGATGGATTTTCATTCTATTAAATGTCAAGTAACCTATAACTTTCAGGGAGAACAGATCTCTGCAGGAAGCAACTACAAGCTGATTAATCATGTTAGCTGAACAAAGAATCTTCATGTTTTAACGGAAGCTATCTATCCAAATTCACACAAAGTATTCACCCTTTTTGAAAATAATTCAAATATGACACCTAAAGTAACACTGCTACAGGTCTCTTTCAGATCACTATCAACATTCTTACCCAAAGGCACATCATCACCTCATTGAAAAGGAAAATATTGCGAAGTTTCGGGAAATAACAAGCAAAAGAAATAAAAAAATCTGCAAAGTGGTACCATCATTTTAACTCGACTTCTGTTTGAAGTTTCTTTACTGTAGATAATTCTTAAATATATACTTTCCTTGTATATAGAGGTTAAATATTCTGTATAGATATATGAGATATTGTTTTCCTATTAAACTCATGATTGTATCTGTACATATACCTCCATTGGAGAATAATAATATTGTTTGAAAACCATTATCAAACCATTCTTTTCTACTTGGTATCAGAGCAGGTTCAATCCTGCATCTGAAAACCACAAATCCGCTGCATTGTTGCTAAATCAAATACCATACCAAATCCTGAATCCGCCCAAATCCACAAACAAATTATGAATCCACCCAAATCCACAAACAAATCCTGAATCCGCCCAAATCCACAAACAAATCATGAACCCACACCAAAAGCCAAAACTCAAATTTCGTATTTGTATTCTGTTGCGTACCACCATAATCACCACCTGAATTTCCCAAATACCGAATCCCAAAACTCAAACGCAAAACACCACAAAAGGCAAACAAACCACACCACAAGTTGCAGCCAAACTCTTGTCCCACCATCATCAGACCTCTTTTGAAGAAAAAACAATAAACAAAAGAGAAGCACATCAGAATCACTCCCTGACATAGCAGACCCGCCCCCACCACATCACTAGCAGCAACAATTTACACAAAATTACCGGCTCGACTTATCAAGCACCGGCTCGACGCACGTGTCTCTCTCCAGCCGGACCCACACCACTAGCAGTTTTTTTTCTCTTTTTCGAATGGCTGAGCAAGACGGAAATCCCTTTGCCCTCGTGTCTCAAGTCGTCAACCATTATCATACCACCACACAAGACAACTTGACCTTTCCATTTACAATTGCCTTGAATGAGACTAACTACTTACAATGGGCATCTCTTATGAAGATGAGGATTAAAGCACGAGGCAAGGTTGGTTATCTCACTGGAACCAAAGCCGCGCCGAATGAAAATTCACCTGAATTTGAAGCTTGGACCACAGAAGATGAAAAGGTGAAGAGTTGGGCGTCTTTCCTTCAAGGGGAGAAAGGTTGTGAAGGAAAGTCTCGATATTTATTTGAATTGGAAGAATTTGCAAAGTTGGAAGCATTAGAATCGAGATTAGGAGCACAAGACACAGAAAGAACACAAAGCACTGTTTCTGATACAAGACCAACCAATGATTATGGCCCACAAAGTTCCGATACTAGGCACGCTGACATTGACTCTGGACATGTCGACGCTGACATCAGCACTAGACATAAAGATGTACCGAGCCAGCTTGACGACCCATCGAGCCGATCTGGTGAGTCAAGCCGCACCGACACTCGGTCCTCGTCAACAGAAGGCGTGTGCACAGGTACACCTCTAGTTCGGTGCGGTGGCGGGTTGGAGCTGAAGGACGAATACGCTGATAAGTCTCTATTCATCTGTAGCTTTGAAACTTACCCACAGCCGATAGATATCCCTACTGTGAAGTATCAGCCTCAGGATTTTTCTTATGTTGCTCGTTCCATCAAGCTTGCTGATTTGCTGTGTTCGTCATCAGAGAAATTAGAATCAAGACAAGTGGCGAATCTGGTCGACGAACATCTCTCGGATGAAGCCGCTTGCGGTATGTTGGGATCAAAGATTGTTTTCGCCAACGGCTTGAAACCCAACTTGGGTCCGGATCGGGATCGGCAGAGTACGGATGCCCATTCGGCCCGGATTCCAGCACAGATGCTTATGCGTTTGATGTCCATGACCCCAATCAAGGAATAGTCAAGATGCCCGGCGCTTTGAACCGAGGGAAACAAAGCCCGTTGACGGTTGAGTTTAACGGCAAACTCTATGTTCTGCCCTATAAGGAGTATAACAACTATGTTTCATTTGAGGTATTTGACCCCAAACAAGGTACTTGGTCAGTTCTGCCAAAATACCCTATTCATGGCTCCCATTACTCTTATGCAATAGCCTGAACCAAACTGTTTATGTCTACCCAAGAACACCGCCCATACTTTGATAAACCGAACCCCTCCATTTGGTGCTTTGACCTTGCTGTGCCTGACCCAGAATGGAGAAGAATCCCCAGCATGTGCCTAGGTGGCCCTTTCCCGATTACAGGCCGAGCTCTAGTGGTGGACTTGCCACAGCTAGAACACATTAACAAAAAGTTGCTCTTTTCAGTTAAAGATGAGTGCTCCTACCTGAAAGGTCTAGTAGTTCATCTTATGTCGTTGGATGATGAAAACCAGGGAGATGTTAGTGAAATAATGGAGATGAAGCTACCAGGGTCCGTAGAAGGCGCGCCGGCTCCAACTTCCTCTTCTCAGTTGCAGACACGTGTCACCATAGAATCAGTCATTTGTCTCATGCACCAATCTGAAGCAGGTTTCACTAATTTGACAAAGAGTTGTCTCATTAGTTCGTCAGATGTTTTCCCTTTCTCAGCACCGTCAACCAAAGAATTCACACAGAATGTTTCCTAATCAGGATGCATTGGTGGATCCCAAATGGACACAAGCCATGAATGAAGAACTAGAGGCCTTGCAAAATAACTCGACCTGAGATGTTCATAAACCTGATAGAAAGAAGACTGTTGGACATCGTTGGGTATTTACTGTAAAACTCAAGGAACTCATGGACTTGCATTGTGATAGCATGTCTGCTATTGAAATTACTCATAATCCAGTTCAGCATCATCAGACTAAGCATGTTGAAGTAGATCAGAATTTCATTAAGGAAAACCTGGACATGAAGATCATTCGTTTCCCTTTTGTGTATACAGAAGACCAATTAGTAGATGTTCTTACGAAATGAGTGTCAAGGAAGTATTTAACAATTCGGTAGGCAAGTTGGGCATGATCAATATCTATGCACCAACTTGAGGGGGAGTGTAGAATATTCTCAAATATATACTTTCCTTGTAGATAGAGGTTAAATATTCTGTATAGATATAAGAGATATTGTTTTCCTATTAAACCCATGATTATATCTGTATATATAACTCCATTAGAGAATAATAATATTGTTTGAAAACCATTATCAAACCATTCTTTTCTACTTTTACACAGTACAAGATAATATAAGAAGACTGAAGAAGCGATCCGAAATCACATGTTTTACTTTTGTTAAAGTATACAATTAGACATTGGCCCAATGTATCATAAAGCTGTTCGTGTTGCAGGAAAGACAAATCGCCTTGATTGTGTGGTGAATCTTTCTGAAGGGGTAAGTTTTTGGTTCAACAATGTTGTAGACAATAGTTACAATACTAACAGAGCAGAAGAGAAAGCTAACCTTCAATTTTCTCCTTTACACTCCCCACTTCTCCCGCATGCTTCTCATGAATTAGATACACCACCTCATAGTGGCGCACTGAAAAAAAGAAAAGGGAAACAATAGGTTGTAAGAAACTTCAAGCTCCTTAACCTACCGAAGAGACGTACGAATAACATTGGCCATTGTTCTATAACATAAGAAAGAATTGTTTTTTATCATCTAAATCAAGTAAAACTATGTCACATCTCAAAAATCACACAAGGAAATATAATAGTATTTTCAGTTCATATCAGTGTAAACTAATAGATATAGTCTGTATGCATAAGCAAGTCAGTTCACCATCTTGCCCTGTAATAATCCAAAAGAGAATGCTACTAGCAAGAAATAAATATGAATCACACTTACGTCGTTCCTCATCCAGATCGTCTTGCAGCTGAAGCTTAAGAAATTCATAGACCTTTTCTGCAAAAGATCAAAAGAAAACATAGTAATGCAATTTTCTTACAGCCAAAATAATTCTAGCAAGAAACTAGAGCAGATTTGAATGAGAATTACTAACCTTGTTCTTCGTCGGCAAACTCAGGGAGACCTTCACCATCTTCCTGAACTTTCTTCTGCAGTTCATCACACAACTGTATTAGTCACTCTAAATATACATGCCGCTTAAGTGTGGCAGCCCAAAATCTTATCTTATCCGACTCCGTTTACTTTTCAAGTAAGAAAAAAAGAAACAATCTCTTCTAGTCTCAACCCCCATGTTTCATACTTGATTGTTGAAGCATTATAGTCCAAAACAACAAAAACTAAAATGAAATGAAAACCCATATACCGCTATACCCACAATTCAAACACAATGAAACCAAAATTCACTTGTCTTTAATCTCACATAACCAAACAGGAACATTGACTCATAACTTCATCAACCAAAAACAGCACCAACAAATTTAAGAGCTCAAAAATCCAAAGGAAACCTGTCTAAGCAGAACAGCTTCAGGAAAATGGCCAGTAGCCTCATCAGGCTTAGACACAAAGCTATGCTTATCTTCCTTCTTCCTCTCCTCGTTGTTCTTATTCGCCCCAACAATCACTGACCTTCTGGGCCCAACACACACCTTCTGGGCTCTAAATGGTCTGCAAGAACAAGAAAACGAAGGGCGCCCAGTTGAGAATTCCGAGAAAGAATTCTGATCCCAGGAAGATCCATTACCGGTGACCATTTTCAGAGCCGTTGGAGTGAAGAAAGCTACAGAGGAGTGTAAGAGAGCCCCCATTGAGAACCAGTTTCTGGAGCTCACTCTGTTTCTGGATATATCATAGTTTTGAGGGCAATTTAGGAACTTAGAAATTTCCTGGTCGGGTTTATGGTTCCAGTTAAACATTTAGGTCAATGTGAATATAAAAGTAAATTGGCTCTGTCTCTAACATTCTTGCCTCTTTATTTTCAGGTGAGTTTCTTTACCTCATGATCTTCCTTTTTACTTTCTTTGCAAATTCCATATGAACAGAAAGGGTTTTATTTATGTTTGTTCTATTTTCGTGATGGGTAATTTTTTTTGATGTGCAATAAGTCTAAAGTTTATGAACTGTTCTTGGCACTTTGATCTTCATGTTTATAATCTCATATGTTTACCAGAAATTATACTTTTCTATGGATTATGGTTTGTTGTTCTTTTTCTGGAAAATATGGTTACTTAGTGATTATTTGTGGCTTAGGTTAGTGATTCAATGTTTCCGTCAGTGTGCCGAAGTGCTCACTTGAACAACATGTAATTGGAGCTCAAACTGATGGGATGGAACCATCGATAGATTATTTATTATTTTAGTAATGTTTTATGTTTCGAGATTGTATTAGGAATCGTCATATCTAGGGGTAGCTTAGAACTTAAGAAGTATTAGGAATCATCTTCTGTTAGCTGCCCCTAAAGTAGGAAGCATTGCATTAGAAGAAAGGCACTTGATCACCAGCTAGCTCCTACATACAAACCTTTACTATACTTGGAGAAGTTGGGAACTTTATGACCTGAGAATCTGAGTTCATTCTATTCATTAACTTTGTATGGACACTCTGTTAGAAAGGAACCGGTAGCTTTCCTAGAGTTATTAGAAAAACCCTTTTTTTGCTGTCTGTTATTTCTTTCTGTTTTATTTCTTCTGGTGAAACGTTGCGTTTGGTTCGTTTCGGCCGAGGATCAGTCACTGCCACCTCGGTTGGCGTGAGCTGTGATCGTCCAGTGTTGAGATGACACGTGTCAATCATGACAACGTGAGCTAATGGCTATTTAGCTCAACGACAATGTATGAATGTGGACAGCTTTGACGAATGTTCAATTAATTCTCAGTATTTCCTTTCCTTTCCTGACTTGTCTTAAATTCTTCTATAATTTTTCTTACACCAACACAAAACCTTAGTCCAAAAAGTTAAGGCTCGAGCTCTAACAATTTGGTATCAGAGCCTTCGATTCGGAGGCCATGGCCAAGAAGACTGGAGGAGGAGCATCCAATGTTCAAACCTAGGATCCAAATACGCAGCGGCATGTTGAGGTTGGGGTGTCTCGTGGGGAGGCTGGTCTACAACACCACCATAATGAGACGGCAGCTCAGCTCACTGTAGTACAGGAGTCAGTGGCTATTTTGCAACAAGAAGTAACCTCAATCAAAGCTGAGTTGCTAGCTGAGATGAGGCTGCTTTTGTTGGAATCCACGCCCAGTACCACTGCTCCAATGATGGATCTGGTACCTAAGGAGTGCTCTGCTAGTATGAACTGTCGCATCCCGGGGACTATTCTCGGCCCCGGAACACGACGGTAACCGCCGTAATCCCGATCAGGCGAGTAATCAATACGTCATTTGACGTATTGATAACCCTCCGGACCGAAACCACAAGGCTATGAATGAAATAATTAACACATGAACGATATGAATGTCAAACACGAAAATGACAAATACACAGAGTGGCATACAAATGTTTTACAAGCGGAAGATAATGGAAAATACCCGAGACAGAAATAGTACAAGAAAATGTCTCGGAACAACGAGCCCGAAAAGTGTCTCAAAGTATCCAACAGAATAACAACATCAAAGATACGAAAGTCAGATGACATGGAAACCACACCAGAATGGGTGTCCTCGAAACCGGAAGTGCACGATAACCGTCGACGCTCCGCGATCTCCTAGTCCAGCTCCTCTAGTGATGGGTGCTGTAGACCTGAAAAGATGTAGAGGTGAGCAACTCGTCCTCGCTAACCCAAATGGGGCCAAAGCCATCCAAGTCGAGGTTTAAAACCCATGAGAAAACATTTTAGCTTATATATGTAGGTACTTGTAAGTATACGAAATAGCATGTGGAAATGTAAATGCAAAGCCACGCACACAAAGCTCGGTAAAACATGGGACCACACATGAAAAAACTTTCTGGATCTGAGCGGCCGAAATCCCGGGTTTGTCTTCACTGCAAACCGGGGCCAACTACCTAAGCGCCCGAGTGCGCAGAGTAGCGAGAGCGTCCATTTCCAGCTAACGCCCAACAAACAGCAGGCCACACTTACGTCACGCTTTACTCTGTACGAGACGAGCGTAAGCGGGATAAATGAATAAAATAAACAGGGCATAGCCCCTCCGGAGGTTTACGGTCATCGACACCGCAGGAGTGCTAGATACTAGGTCCCGTCGCTCTCAGGCCAAGCACCGGAAATCAGGACGACGGTACTACTTTTTCGATCCAAAACTCACACACACACACCAAGTGCTATAAGAAACGTGTGGTCAAGCTTAAAACAATGCATCAGTATTTTATAAGTATAAAGTGAAAGAGCCGCCGACCCAAGAGGGTTTCGGCTCACCCATTGGGCGTGCTCCCCCTACTACCTGGTATGACGGTACAGCTGGCTGCGCTCCAACTCCTGGTCCTCCTGAAGCCTGCGTAGACGAGCTCCTGAGTCTGTGGGTGAGATAACAATGATAGTTAGGTATAAGTAATTCGAGGATCTACTATCTACGACTAAGACTTGATAAACATTCTTTGTTTATCTTTCTGACATTAGGGTTTGACTTGTTTACCATTCTGATTCTCGAACCAGCGAGAAGTCGGGATTATTTCTTATTCAGTACGTACGTCGTTTTGCCACGTTTATAAACTAAAAGTTTTTAAAATGTTTAACCGTAGTGTTCGAAAACGTAGAATAGGTGTTCTACGGTATAAGTTAAAAGTCAACTTTGAAATAGTAAAAGTCAACGGTCAACAGTAAAGTCAACGGTCAACGGCCAAAAAGTCAACCCTCAAAAAGTCAACCGGTCAAAGTCAAAAAGCCAACGGTCAAAAGTCAACCGGTCAAAGTAAAACTGTAAAAGTAAATCTGTAACAGTAAAACAGTAAATGTAAAACAGTAAAACATTAAAAGTAAACAGTAAAAACAGTAACTGTAATTATTTCAAACAGTCAGGGGCAAATTGGTAACTCTACCCCTAGGTAAATGGTAAAAGTAAAACTGACACGGTAAAAACTCTGGTTTTTACCGTGCCGGTCTCCGATCGACTGGTTTCGTCGGATTTGAAGCTTTTCCGGCCAGATCGAGTTCCTAGGCCTGTTTTTCCTCCTTCTACACAACCTAGGCTATCCAACAACACTTCAAACATCAGAAAAGATCGAGTTTTATACCTTGAGCTTCCTCCACTGTGTTCTCCGGCGGAGCTCCGCTGACCTCCTCCTTGCTCCTGGGCAGCTCCTGGTGGCGCCTGGGAGCTTCCTAGCTCCTCAAATGAGTTGGTTTGCTTCGATCTGCCTTGCACAGTGAATCCGAGTTTCTGTCCTCGATTGGGTGGCGCTGGCGTCGCTGGTGGCCTGGTTGAGGTCGCCGGGGCGAGGCGAAACTGATAGGGGCGGCGGTGAGGCTCGACGCGCGCTGGTGGAGCGGCTGGCCGGCTGCTGTCGAAGAGAGAGGAAGGAGAACTGTTCGAAGTTCGAACAAAAAATGAAAGAGAAAAGAAAGGGAAGGAGAAAAGGGAAAGTGGGAGGAGAAAAGAGAGAAAGGGTTTATAAGGAAAAATGGGTGACCACGATTCGACGACCGAATCAACGGCCACGATTCGATCCCACAATTCCAAAATAATTTCAAAACCAAAACCATTTTCGAAAATTCATTTAAAATAACCAAACGTCAAATTCAAACGTAAAAGTCGTACGAAAAATACATGAAGTGCCGGAAAATATTCCGTAAATACTTTCACGCATGTGGCGACGTGTGTCTTAACGTAAAAACATTAGACGAAATTGACGACGTACTGAAAAGTAATCGGAATTAAACCCTAAGTGTGTCGGTAAATTAAATTAAAATTTCGGGGTCTCACATGAACGCTCAGGCTAACGTTGGCTCTGATGATGTGTCAGTCAACCGAGCAGAGGAGGCGCTCAGCACACCTGTAACTTCCATGGCAGACCTACCTTCAACAACACCACTAGTGGATTTGTCAACCCAGGGAAATACTTTTGGTATCTCAATTTCTACTGCTAATATGTTGCAATATCATGAATTAGCACATAATGAAGTAATTTTAAGAATTAATCCAAACACTATTGGAGGTCTTCATAGTACAGTTAGGGTTGATAAGGGTAGAGTGGATGCTTCAGTGTTTGATTGTTCTAAGATTATTGGACCCTCTGTGCCTATTTTTGAATTAAGTAGTGGTTCAAGAGTAGGAACTTTCAGGAATGTTAATCCCATACCTGCTGCACAACATTATTATCAGTATAGCAACTTTGAAGCAAGTGCAAGGAATCATATAACAGGGCCTTCAGCTGCAAGTCATTCGAATTTGAATAATTTGGCTGTGGGATTTGCTCCAACATCCCATGTCAGTTTTGTTGATCCTTCTATTGTACAAATGTGGACTCAAGGTCACCAACATATTCTGCCATATCCAGCATGCCCCCCCACTATACACAACTGGTCCTTATTCCAGTTCATACTCAATTATACTCCCCAATATACACATGTGGTCCATATTTCAGTTCATACTCACTTACATACACTACAGTGCCTACCAATATACAGACCACTCACATGCTAAACTCACCTAGTTGGGTGCCTCAACCAGCTAATGGAATGAGGATGCAAGTTCCTACTTTACATACACCCTATACCAATAATTACTTTCATCCATAGACCATGACACAACCATCATACCCTACTTTGTCACCACACTCTCCAGCAGGTCAACAACATAGTTCAGAATCTTCTCTGCCCACCATAAGGAAAATGCGGTTAGAATTGGTCAATTTTAGTGGAGAAGACCCTGTTGAGTGGCTGAATAAGGCAGAAAGAATCTTTGAGTTATACCAGATTACTGAAGATAAGAAGCTGACAATTGGACTCTTGCATTTGACTGATAAGACTGTTGATAGGTGGCAAACGTTTAAGGACGAGTTTCCTCAAACTTGACAAGGGCTATCAGAACTCTTAATGAGGGAGTTTGGGGGTACAACATTGCAGATTATCAAACAGCTCTAGCCAGGCTAAATTAGGTTGCAAGTGTTGATGATTACATGGAACAGTTCACTAGGTTGTCAAGAAGGTCACAAGGGTTCTCACAGCAGATGCTGCTGTCATTTTTCATTGGGGGTCTGAAGAGTGGAATAAGGGATGATGTTAAGACTCATAAGCCTAAGTCTTTGTATGAAGCTTGTGAACTTGCAAAGATATTTGAGGAGAAGGAGTTGAGCATCAAGGCTGCACATAAGTTCACTTAGCAGATCAGAAGTGGTACTGTGAGTAAGGCTCAGTTTACTAATCTACCTTCAAAGCCAGCAAGCTCCTCAGGAATACAAATGGGATTAACTACAAATGGAGCAGCATGGAAGAATAATAACAGTAGAAGATTGAGTCAAGCTGAATATCAAGAACGAAGAGCAAAGAATTAATGTTTTTTTTGTGATGAGACTTTCAAGTCTGGCCATAACTGTAGAAGGGGACAAGGACAGTTGATGACCATTGAAGTTCTATAAGAAGAATGTGAGGAATTAGATAACACCTAATAAGCATGAGTAGAAGACAGTGCACTTGATGAGACAAAAGAGGAACTAACAGAAGTTCAGCTACAGGTCATAGGAGGTTGTGATGAAAATGATACAATGCCGGTGAAAGGTAGGTTTGATAATAAAGAAGTGCACATCCTAATTGACACTGGAGCATCCCGGCCACAACTTTATCCATCCCGCTATTCTTAAAAAAAGCAAGTCAAGCATTAGAACCATTAAACCACTAAGGGTCAGACTAGCTAGTGGAGCTGTGATGCAAACCAAGGGGGAGGTGACAGTTGAGTTGCAATTGGGAAATTACATACTCACTGGGAACTTCTATATCTTACCAGTATTAGGGTGTGAAGTAGTGTTAAGGGCAGTTTGGCTCAAAACTTTAGGGGATATCACTTGGAATTTTGAAGTAATGAGAATGCAGTTCATCAAAAATGGGGTCAAGTACCTCCTACAGGGGGAAATTAAGACTCAGGCCATTGTGGTAGGATGTAAGACTATGGAAAGGCTGTTGCAAAAAGAGACTGAGGCAGTGCTGGTGCAACTGCAACCTATAAGGGTGGAGCAACAGAAAATTAGAACACACCCAGCAATCTAAAAGATAATTAGTGAATATGCATCCCTTTTTGAACCTCCTACTTCTTTGCCCCCAAAGAGAAATCAGGACCATAGAATTGAGTTAATTCTAAATACTACTCCAATAAATGTCAGACCCTACAGATACCCACATTTTCAGAAAACTGAGATAGAAAAGATTGTGCAAGAGATGCTAGACAATGAGATTATTAGACCTAGTGTGTCACCTTACTCTTCTCCTGTGATTTTGGTAAAAAAAGAAGAATGACACTTGGAGGATGTGCATAGACTATAGAAGCTTGAATGCAGCCACTGTAAAGGATAAATATCTCATTCTTGTTGTTGATGAGCTGATAGATGAGGTACATGGAACAACCCTTTTTACCAAACTTGATCTAAGGTCTGGATACCATCAGATAAGAATGTGTGAGGAAGACAAAGAAAACAACATATAGAACCCACTCTGGTCATTATGAATTCCTGATGATGGCTTTTGGCTTGACTAATGCCCCAGCCACATTTCATTCTACAATGAATGAAATACTTAGGGACTTGCTCAGGAAGGGAGTTTTGGTATTTTTTTGATGACATACTCATTTACAGTGCAACTCTATAGGAGCACTTGGACTTGCTGAGGAGAGTATTTGGGAGGTTGAAGATACATTGTCTGAAGATCAAGGAGAGTAAGTGTAGCTTTGGAGTGTCATAAGTAGAATATCTGGGACACATCATAGGGGCTCAGGGGTAGCTGTGGATCCTGCTAAAATAGAGAGCATAAAGTTGTGGAAGAAACCAAACATTCTTAAGGGCTTAAGAGGATTTTTGAGATTAGCTGGCTACTATAGAAAATATGTTAGGCATTTGAAACTATAGCTAAGCCCCTAACTGATATGTTGAAGAAAAATAACTTCAAATGGACAACTGAATCTGAGAAAGCCTTTGAGTCATTGAAACATGCTTTAATTACCACACCTGCCCTAGTTGTCCCTGATTTTTCCAAAGAATTCACCATTGAGTGTGATGCTTCTGACAAGGGAGTTGGAGCGGTGCTGACTCAAGAGGGACATCCCATTGCATATCTCAGTTAAGTTCTGGCGCCTAGACACACCATACTTTTAGTGTATGATATGGAAATGATGGTAGTGGTTTTTACAGTTCAACATTGGAGATCATATTTGGTGGGAAGGCATTTCTAGATCTACACATATCATAAGACCATTGAGCATTTTCTAAAGCAGAAAATTACAACACCAGCTCAACAAAAATGGCTGTTTAAGTTGATGGGATATGATCATTCCATTAAATACAGGGCAGACAAGAACAATGCAGCTCCTGATGTCCTCTCTAGGAAACTGGAACTTGCAACCATTACTGGTACCTCTCAGTCAGTCCACAGATATGTGGAAGCAATACTCAAGGATTGCCAACATGGCACACTGGCTAAGTCAAAGATGCTTAAGCTACAACAAGGGGCTACACCACAACTGCACTATTCTCTGGAGGGAAATTCACTGTATTATAGGGGAAGAATTTATGTGCCACAACATGGTGAATGGAGGGAGAAGGTTATACATGAATTCCAGGAAGGACTGGTAGGGGGACATGCTGGAAGAACTAGAACATATCATAGAGTAAAGAGAACTTTTGCATGACCAGGAATGATTAAGGACATAAAAAGGTTTATTGCTCAATGTCATACTTTTCAGCTACATCATTCTAAAACGGTTGCTCCCCCAGGTTTGCTGCAACCTAACCATATACCTGACTCAGCTTGGACAAGTATTTTCATGGATTTCATTGATGGCTTACCAAATTCAGATGGTTGCACTGTGATTTGGATTGTAATAGATAGGCTAACCAAATATGCCCATTTCATCCCTGTGACACATCCTTACACAATAGTTTCAGTAGCTCAGTTATTTATCAAGGAAATCTTTAGATTGCATGGATTGCCTGAACACATAACCTCTGATAGAGATCCTGTGTTTTTAAGCCTGTTATGGGAATCATTCTTTAAACTGCAGGGAACCAAGCTTGACAGATCCTCAGCCTATCATCCTCAAATTGAGGGACAAACAGAGAACCTGACCATAACTTTAGAGCAGTACTTGAGGTGTGCAATTGGTGAAAAACCGTAAAATTGGAGTCAGACTTTACCTTGGGCAAGATGATGGTATAACACTGCTTATCACTCAACAATTAGAATGAGTCCATTTCAGGCCTTGTATGGATACCAACCCCCTGCAGTAGTATCATATTTAATTTGCCTGGTTCAACAACAGTAGACAAGGTAGACAAGCAACTCCAGACAAGGGATGAACTGTTAGCTTTACTTAAGAGAAACCTGACTGTGGCACAAGCAAGAATGAAGGGATTTTATAACAAAAAACATACTGAAAGAGAGTTTGAGGCTGGAGATTGGGTTTACCTGAAGCTACACCACTATTAACAGCAATCTATGCTGCAGCAAGGCTGGAACAAGCTATCACCTAGGTACTTTGGACCCTTCATCATACTGGAAAGAATTGGAAAGGTAGCCTACAGATTGCAATTACCACCTACTGCCAAAATCCATAACGTCTTCCATGTGAGTTTGATGAAAAAGAAAATAAGGGATAGACTGCACACTTCTCCTCAATTACCACCTATATTGGACCCTAATAATCCGAAATGGGAACCAGTTATTGTTTTAGATAGAATGATGTATAAGAAGAAGGGGCAGCTGAGACTAAGTGGCTGATACACTAGTTTGGAACTGTAATTGAGGAAACTACATGGGAGGATGCAAATGTGATCAGGCTAAGATTTCCAGATTTTGACTCAAACAAGAGTGATTATGCGCTTGCTGGAGTTGTGGAACTTGATCAAACTTGAGGACAAGTTTGTTTGGAGGGGGTTAGATTGTTAGAAAGGAACTGGTAGCTTTCCTAAAGTTATTAGGAAAACCCTTTTTTACTGTCTGTTATTTCCTTTTGTATTATTTCTTCTAGTGAAACGCTGCGTTTGGTTCATTTGGTTCGTTTCGTTCGAGGATCAGTCACTACCACCTCGGTTGGAGTGAGCTTTGATCATCTAGTGTCGAGATGCACGTGTCGATCATGACAACGTGAGCTAGTGGCTATTTAGCTCAGCGACAGTGTATGAATGTGGACAATTTTGATGAATGTTCAATTAATTCTCAGTATTTCCTTTCCTGACTTGTCTTAAATTCTTCTGTAATTTTCCTTACACCAATCCAGAAAGTTAGGGCTCGAGCTCTAACACACTCTGTATAGTATGTTACAGAAAGTAAGCATAATCATGGATGTTTCTTTTGCTATTTTTTAGGTTTTACTTGATTTTTTGTTGTTGGACACCATCGCATAAGTGTGTGTTTTGATGTGCTTTTAGGTTCTTGAGCTTCCATTACATCAAGTTGGTGGTTGCAATGGGGGTGAGTAAAGGGCTGCATCATTCGTAATCATCAAGAACAGGTGCACCGACAAGTGTTAGTCTTGATGAAGAAAAATTGGGAAGATTGTCACCCAAGTATAAGAAATGCCGTGTCTCTTGTGTTCATGATTTTCCACCAGGGTGTGGACCATTTGCTCGCTTGAACAATTCAAGAACTGTTGGAGAGGTACCTTCAACTTTTATATATTATCCTTGAAGAAGGATAGTAGAAGCTGTTCAGGAGTTTCCTCCTCTCTGTGTGATAAGACTATTTTGGAACAGACACAAGTTGGGGACAAAGTTCAACCTACAACTGAAAAGAAAATGCCAAATGAAGATCCTTTAGAGTGGTTGTGCTGGGTTTGATAGCTTTCTTAAATAACCAACTGCATAAGGGAGGTTCAATCAACAAACTGCAAAAAGGAGGCTCAATCAACCAACTGCATAAAGAAGGCTCAAATAAACGACTGCATAAAGAAGGCGCAAATAAAAAACTTCGTCACGAAGATTTTAAGAGTTTGGAAATTGCATCTCATAGACTGGTTGTTCTGGGTTTGATGTGTGTCTCAAAGTCTCTATGTATGAAGAAGAGAAGAGGTGTAGAAGGGTAAATCAGATGTTGGTTATGCGTGTAACTAAACTTGATTTTGAATGTAAATGTACCCTCCTTGTTTTTGTCATGTTAGTTCAAGCCGGAGTGTTAAGTGTTGGCCACAGAGGCGCAGGCTCATAGTAATCTTGTTTTAAGTTTCGATTTCACATGAACGAAGTGCTTGACTTAATCGTTCTCCCTGTAGTTTTGGGACCTTAGTTTATTGGTTCTTTGGGACCTTAGTTTCTTGATTCTTTGTATAAACAACGAATCACAACTTGAAAAATATGGGATATGATTCGACTATTCTGGAAACTATTGACTAATAATACATTGGTTCTCTCAAAACCCTAGCATGGGGTTTCTTGGTGGCGGAACGAGATCGGCACTTGGGGTTGCCATTTTGGCTTCCTCTCCGAGTTCTATTAAGGGTGGGGGGATTGGCTATGCCCGTCACCCATCCCTGTCATGGAGAAGTTTCGGCTTCTCCCTTTTGGTTTGTGGTATCGTCTTCGGGGCCATGGCTGCTTTCCAGTCAGCATTGGTTCGGGATGGAGTGGTCTGTGTGGGTAACCACGCTGACGGGAGAAAAGGTGGTCACTGCATGGTGATGGACTTCCGGTTTGGTCCGGGCAGGGCAAGCGATGATGTCGTTGATGGGCATATTGGAGGGATCGACGCTGGTGCTTATGGAAGGTGGATCTCAGGTCTCGTGCTGTGATTTCCATCCACATCTAAGGTATGTGCTTATTTTTTTTGACAACGGAGGAAATAGTATCTTTCTCGTTTGAATTAGGAGAGTCGAAGCATCAGTGTGCTTACCACGTGATCATTTATGTTATCAGTTCATTTAGTTGGTTAATTAGGGTTTAAGCATGTTTAAGTTTGGCCTCTTATAGAGCGACACGTGTTCATTGGACCATGGCTATATAACTTTATTATTGTATTCACTTTCTTCGTCAATGAAAAAAATCAGTTATTTCTTTATGCATTATCCTTCTGTTTTTCTTTATTAGGGTTTGGACCCTAAAATTTGGTATCAGAGCCACCGATCATGGTGAAGCTCAAACCTGCTGGGAAATCCAACGTGACCAAGGATGGTCAAGTCTCAGGGGAACTGTCTCACATGCATCGAGCTGGAGCTGCAAATCCATCACGATGAGACTAATGCCAAGTTGGATCAGATGGAAGCAGAATGGCAATCCTCTCTCACAGCGGCTGAGAGTGTTTCAAAATGGGATATTAGAGGGTTTCCAACAGAAGTTTGGTCACTTACTGCAGAAAGATAGCACGGTTACTCTTCAGCATCCAGCTATTACCCAACCCGATGCATATGTGAAATTTGGCTCGCTTCCTCCTACTAACACACCTTAGAGGCAGGGATCATGTGCCTCTTCGTCGATACAAGCTCGACTAGATGGTAGTTTGCCTTCCCCTTTAAGTTTTACTGCTCCAAATGATAATATGTTGGTTAGTAGTAGCACTGATGCAGCTAGATCTAATGTTGAACCATTGTTAGATTTTGCTTATACTACTTTTTCTACCATGAGTGTTGATAATATTAGGGTACAGTACCTAAATCTAGTAGTTCTATAGTTAGATCTAGTGTTACCTCTAGTGGTTGTGTGCCAATGGGTGATGGTTTACCGAATTTTCCTTTGCCACTCTATCACTATGGGTCGCAGCCTTTGGTTCTGTTATCTAGGTTGCAACAGCTGTCAGTAGCTCATAATAGGGTGCAAGGAGTCTATAATCAAGGGGGTATTGTAATACAGAACAATTTCAGATGTTTTATCTTGGATCTTATCCTATTATGATGGGAGGAACATCTAAACCCTTAATGCAACATTGTTTTTCAGTTGTACTTGTTGCTAGACCTGTAAATGGATCTTATCTGGACCGAATTGACCTAGATTCAGATTCGGATCTGATCCGTTACCCGTTTGATCCTTAATAGCTCGATCCAAATCTGGATCCGGCGGGTTAAAGGATACCCGAACCGTTAATCTGATCCTTTTATAATAATAAATATTTTAAATTATAAATAATAATTTCATAATTTTATCATAAAACATTGATGAAATTTTTAATAAAATAAAGGTTTATATCAAAAGTTAAATTACATATCTAAAATACTCATTAACGGTAAACTAATATATATATAATTAATATATATATATATATATACTTGACCTCTAATATTTTTAGCATAAATAATATAAGCATTAACAACCTTCAACTTGATCACATCATACTTTATATATGGGTAATTTTGATATGAATGTTTAGATTATATTGATAATTATCATATTATTTAATATTTATTAATAATTTTATATTTATAAAAATATTAGTTAATTATTTTTAAATGGATCCGGGTTTTTAACGGATCGGAACAACAAAGATCCGGATTTGATCCGTTTAGTAAACGGGTTAACGGATCCGGATCCTTAACGGGTCAAATTTTCGATCCAAGCACGTTTAAAAACCGCATACCTGGAGCGGGTCTGGATAATATCCAGTTCATTTACAGGTCTACATCACTTAAACCTCATTTACAGTCCATTCCATTTTTTCTAGGAGCTCAATCCATGAAGCTTATTGGCTATTATGTTCCTCAACACCAAATGCATACACTTATGCATAGAAGAGTAACCAACCGAAAGCAATAACCACTTTTTTGACCACCACTCAATTATCAACCACTGCTCAACAGTTTCAATCTCATCCATATATATATACTATAGGAGGGTTTACCTTTTGACAACCACCCCACAAGGAAATGTCCACCATCCAAGCTCACATGGGCAAATAATTAATTAAGTACCTAACCCTTAGTTTGTCTATAAGCCTTCTCACTGATCCTAACCTTCCAACAATGTGGCAACTGCACCTAGAGTTTCCAAATTTCGGAGGTGGAGATCCTGTTGAATGGCTAAATAAAGTTGATTTGTATTTTGAATTCTATCAAATGCTTGAAGATACGAAGTTGACAATTGACGTGCTGCACTTAACGGACAAGGCATCATATAGATGGGATGTGTTTAAAAATGAGTTTCCTAACTCATGGCAGGGACTTTCAGATTTATTAATGAGAGAATTCAATGTGTACAACAAGTCAGAATATTAGGTTGCAGTAGCGCGTATGAATCAAAGTGCAACTGTTAATAGTTATATGAAACATTTCACTAGATTGTCATACACAACACTTGGTAATCCTACAGAGCTGCTACTGTCTTGTTTCATTAAGGGCATGAAAAAGGACAATAGATTCGGGGTCCAGGCTCAAAAACCTAGACCCTATATGAGGCTTGTGTGTTGGCTAGGGTGTTAATTGAAAAGGGTCTCAAAGGGAATAATAGAACCACCAACTCTTATAGAGGCAATATTAGTGTTCCTATAAGTTCAATGTCTAGACCAACCTATTCATCACAGTTGGCTAGAAACAACACACCTTTTGTTGTTGGCACTAGGAACAATAACCAAAACACTAGTACTGGTAATTTGAAAATTAGATTATCTGATTGTGAGTTTGAAGGTAGAAGGGCCAAGGGGCAGTGTTACTTTTGCCCTAAACCATATGTGAAAGGCCATAATTACAGAAAAATGGTCAGATGATGAGTTTGGAAATTGTACCAGATGATGAAGATGGTACAGATGTAACTGAGCTAGAAGTGTGTCAGCAGAATGAAGTCCCTCCAACCATTTATTAGGTTGCAAATGTTGGGGGCATTACAACTAACTTTGATTCTATGCAATTGAATGAGAGTTTTTTTAAAAAACTAGTTCGTGTGCTACTTGACTCTGGTGCTACTCACAATTTTATTCACCCTTAGTTGTTGAAAGTAGGGCTGGCTCCGGTCCACTTCGGTTCGGTTTATACCCCAAACCGCGAACCAAACCAATGTTATACTTCGGTTCGGTTCGGTTCGGTTTTTTACTATTCAAGAGGCCAAACCGCAAACCAAACCACACCTACGGTTCGGTGCGGTTCGGTTCGGTTTTTCGGTTTTTTTTTCCAAATTCATAATTTTTCATCTTATTATCATTATAGTGAAAAATAGTTATAGTTCACAAAGTTGCACATTTATTTACAACCTAATAAACAAGTTATACAACATTAGTATGCATATTGTGATTCCGATGACTAAAAGTAAAAAATTAAAATTCGACCGTCAGATATGATCATTATGAAGAAATATGTATGTGGGAAAAAATTCAACTGGATCCGACAAAGTTAAGGGCTCGATCGAAACGGTCAACCCTGATCCATCGTCACTTATCACACGGAAACACTCATATCTACCTCTATATTACGTATTTTTGTCAAAACTTCTACACGAAAAACACTCACGTAGATGAGACGCAACCGCCCATATAAAATTTTTGAGACATTTACCTTCCGACGATAGGGCTCCCCCTAGGGAATAATAAAGGTAAATAGGGTTGACCGCTACAATCGGCACCGAGACGTTACCCGAATTACGTGATTTTTTAACCAGAGCTGTATTTCATCATTCCGAACATATCTTATTTCACGAGTTTTTTGACAATTTTGCTTCTATGTAGAGTTGGTTCATAAAGTTGTGCATTTGCTTAAAACCTAATAAACAAGTTATACAACATTAGTATGCATATTGTGATTCCGATGACTAAAAGTAAAAAATTAAAATTCGACCGTCAGATATGATCATTATGAAGAAATATGTATGTGGGAAAAAATTCAACTGGATCCGACAAAGTTAAGGGCTCGTTCGAAACGGTCAACCTTGATCCATCGTCACTTATCACACGGAAACACTCATATCTACCTCTATATTACGTATTTTTGTCAAAACTTCTACACGAAAAACACTCACGTAGATGAGACGCAACCTCCCATATAAAATTTTTGAGACATTTACCTTCCGACGATAGGGCTCCCCCTAGGGAATAATAAAGGTAAATAGGGTTGACCGCTACAATCGGCACCGAGACGTTACCCGAATTACGTGATTTTTTAACCAGAGCTGTATTTCATCATTCCGAACATATCTTATTTCATGAGTTTTTTGATAATTTTGCTTCTATGTAGAGTTGGTTCATAAAGTTGTGCATTTGCTTAAAACCTAACAAACAAGTTATACAACATTAGTATGCATATTGTGATTCCGATGACTAAAAGTAAAAAATTAAAATTCGACCGTCAGATATGATCATTATGAAGAAATATGTATGTGGAAAAAAATTCAACTGGATCCGACAAAGTTAAGGGCTCGATCGAAACGGTCAACCCTGATCCATCGTCACTTATCACACGGAAACGCTCATATCTACCTCTATATTACGTATTTTTGTCAAACCTTGTACACGAAAAACACTCATGTAGATAAGACGCAACTGCCCATATAAAAATTTTGGGACATTTACCTTCCGACGATAGGGCTCCCCCTAGGGAATAATAAAGGTAAATAGGGTTGACCGCTATAATCGGCACCGAGACGTTACCCGAATTACGTGATTTTTTAACCAGAGCTGTATTTCATCATTCCGAACACATCTTATTTCAAGAGTTTTTTGATAATTTTGCTTCTATGTAGAGTTGGTTCATAAAGTTGTGCATTTGCTTAAAACCTAATAAACAAGTTATACAACATTAGTATGCATATTGTGATTCCGATGACTAAAAGTAAAAAATTAAAATTCGACCGTCAGATATGATCATTATGAAGAAATATGTATGTGGTAAAAAATTCAACTGGATCCGACAAAGTTAAGGGCTCGATCGAAACGGTCAACCTTGATCCATCGTCACTTATCACACGAAAACACTCATATCTACCTCTATATTACGTATTTTTGTCAAACCTTGTACACGAAAAACACTCACGTAGATGAGACGCAACCGCCCATATAAAAAATTTGGGACATTTACCTTCCGACGATAGGGCTCCCCCTAGGGAATAATAAAGGTAAATAGGGTTGACCGCTATAATCGGCAAAGAGACGTTACCCGAATTACGTGATTTTTTAAACAGCGCTGTATTTCATCATTCCGAACACATCTTATTTCACGAGTTTTTTGATAATTTTGCTTCTATGTAGAGTTGGTTCATAAAGTTGTGCATTTGCTTAAAACCTAATAAACAAGTTATACAACATTAGTATGCATACTGTGATTCCGATGACTAAAAGTCAAAAATTAAAATTCGACCGTCAGATATGATTATTATGATGAAATATCTATGTGGTAAAAAATTCAACTAGATCCGACAAAGTTAAGGGATCGATCGAAACAGTCAACCCTAATACGTCGTTAGTTATCACACGGAAACGCTCATATCTACCTCTATATTACATATTTTTGTCAAACCTTGTACACGAAAAACACTCACGTAGATGAGACGCAACCGTCCATATAAAAATTTTGGGACATTTACCTTCCGACGATATGGCTCCCCATAGGGAATAAAAACAGTAAATAGGGTTGACCGCTACTATCGACACCGAGACGTTATCCGAATTACGTGATTTTTTAACCATAGTCCTATTTCACCATTCCTAACAAATCTTATATTACGAGATTTTTGATAAATTTTCTTCCATAATTAAAGTCTTTTTCCTTCCTACTACATAATTAAAGTCCTTTTAATTATGAGTTTATTTATATACTTATTTATTTATTTATTTTTTTTTCCGGTTTTTCGGTCCGGTTTCTACGGACCCCAAACCGCAAACCGGACCATACATACCCGGTTCGGTCCGGTTTTTGTTTTTCGGTTCGGTTTTTTTCGGTTTTCGGTTCGGTTTCGGTTCGGTTTTTTTCGGTTTTCGGTTTCGTATGGCCACCCCTAGTTGAAAGGTACTAGGATCAAGGTGCATCGGTTGTTCCCTCTAAATGTGTTGCTAGCTAGTGGTGCCAAAGTTTAAACAAAAGCTGAAGGCCTTTGAGTTTGAAGCTGATTTTTATGTTTTATCGCTTACCGGATGTAGTGTGGTGCTTGGGGCTGATTGGCTGCGAACCTTGAAAGATATATAATGGAATTTTGAATCAATGAGGATGAATTTTATGGTTGCTGGACAAGAACATGTACTACAAGGTGAGACTTCAACAGAGGCAACAAACCATTAGTTACAAAGGAAGCTAGGTCTAGGATGTTGAGAAAGGAAATAGAAGCTTTCTTAGTGTAACTCAATCCTTTACCTATAGAGAATAAAGTTGTTCCAAAAGTGAAGAATATTCACATACATGCCTTGACTGACAAATATTCTGATATTTTTGAAGAACCCACTACTTTGCCACCTAAAAGAGCACATGATCATTGCATTGAACTTTTGCCTAACACCCTTCCAGTAAACGTGTGACCTTATAGGTATCCACACTTTCAGAAGGAAGAAATTGATAAGATTGTGCAAGAGATGCTTGACAATTGGGTTATTAGGCATAACAAAAGTTATTTTTCTTCTCCTGTTCTATTAGTCAAGAAGAAGGATGACACATGGAGAATGTGTGTGGATTATAGAGCCATCAATGCACTCACATTCAAAGATAAGTGCCTCATTCAAGTTGTGGATGAGCTACTGGATGAACTACATGGTTCTAAAATTTTTACTATGTTGGATTTGAGATCAGGTTATCACCAGATAAGAATGAACCAAAATGATGTGTATAAGTCAGCTTTTAGAATGCATAATGGCCACTATGAGTTTCTGGTAATGACCTTTTGCTTGACCACTGCTCCTACATCATTTAAATCCATGATGAATGATGCACTAAGAGAGTACTTGCGAAAGATTGCCTTGGAATTTTTTGATGACATCTTGGTGTTCAGTGCATCTGAAGAAGAACATTTAGTCCACCTGAAAAATATATTTCTCAAACTGCAACAACATTAACTTAAGGTAAAGATGAGTAAGTGTGATTTTGGGGTGGATACTGTGGAATATTTGGGACATGTAATCTCAACAGAAGGAGAAAGATTGAATGTATAAGAGGTTTTTTAGGAGTAGCAGGTTATTAAAGGAAATATGTGAAGAACTTTGGCATTATTGCCAAACCACTCACTGATATGTTGAAAACTGGGGGTTTTCAATGGACCCTCACATCTGAGGAAGCTTTTGAAAATCTCAAACATGCCCTTATGCACACTCCAGTTCTGATTTTACTAAGGAATTCTCAGTGAAATTTGTTGCTTCTAGTATACGGATTGGTGTTGTATTGCCACAAAAGGGCCATCCAATTGTTTTTCTTAACAAGGCTTTGGCACCAAGACATGCAACTTTATCAGTGTATGATAGGGAGATGCTTGCTATAGTTTTTGCTGTCTAACATTAGAGACCATATTTATTCGTAAAGCATATTAAAATATATACTGATTATTTTTTGGAGCAGAAGATATCAATCCCAACTCAACAGAAGTGGTTATTAAAGTTGGCAGGTTATGACTATTCAATTTACTATAAGGCATGCAAGTAGAATGCATCTTCTGATGCTTTATCCAGAAGAAAGTGTTTGATTGATGGCAGTACTGATGTAAATAGTAAATATGTAATGTTGAATGCAGTTTGTGGTGTTTCCTCACCTGTTAATACTTTTATGGACGAAATCAAAGACAAAGACAATATTGAAAAAATTACAGCAAGATAAGAATAGTTGTCCAGAGTTTAGTATGATTAACAACCAGCTGTTATAGAAAAGGAAGATTTTTGTTCGTAAGTGTGATGATTGGAGATTGAAAATCATGGGAGAATTTCACAATAGGTTCACTAAAGGCCATGCAGGGAGGCACAGAATCTTGAAACGAATCTCCAGATCTTTTGCTTGGCCTAATATGGTGAGTGAAGTTAAACACTTTTTTGATGCATGTCACATCTGTCAGCAAAATTATTATGAGACCCTCAAAATAAGATAGGATGAAACACTTTTATGATAGGAAACACATTAAGAGGGTGTTTAAGGTTGGAGAAACACTTTTATGATAGGATGAAACACTTTTACGATAGGATGAAACACTTTTATGATAAGAAACACATTAAGAGGGTGTTTAAGGTTAGAGACTGGGTATATTTGAAATTACAGCCGTATAGACAACAATCAGTCAAAAAGAGAGTGTTTCACAAATTATCTCCCAGGTATTATGGTCCTTATCAGATTGAGAAGTAAGATCGGAACAGTTGCTTATCAGCTAAAGTTGCCACATTCAGCAAAAATACATCCAGTGTTTCATGTGTCTCTCTTGAAGAAGAAGAAAGTTAGAGATACAATGGTTGTTTCTGCACATTGGCCACCAAACATTGATCCACACAACCCTAGATGGTACCTTGCTAAAGTGTTAGCTAGAGGGATTTTCAAAAAAGACAATGCTGCTGTAACAAAGTGGTTGGTGCAATGGTTGGTGCAGTTGAAGAAGAAGCAACTTGGGAGGAACCAGGAGATTTGTTGAAGCATTATCCTGACTTTAAAGTTTGAGAAGAAGCTTCTCTTAGAGCATCTCTAATAGCTCATGTAAAACTGGAATAATATCTAGTTTAGAGGAAAAACACAAATTTTTGGCTCTAACAGTTCATGTAAAACATCCTCTATTTTACAAAAAGTGAGAAGAAAGAGAAACATATTATCTATATCTATAGAATTCTCAAATTTTGTATATTCAACTAGAAATCTCTAAAATTTATTATTTTTCCTTATAGAGTTCATGATATCTCCTCCAAAAATGAAAAAATGTCAAAAAATTAAAACATCTAACATTAAATTTGGGTTTTAATTTGAATAAATATATAATATTTATATAGATTCATAAATTATAGAGAAAAATATTTAATTTTGTACAATAAAACATAAAAGCTGTTGGAGTTAAGCTCATTTTATTTTAAAGATTTTGTGATTTCCTTCACTACAATAGATAAATTATACAAAATCTGTTGGAGATGTTCTTAAGGAGGCTGGATTGTTGTGAAAACGGAGGAAATAACATCTTTCCCATTTGAACTAGGAGAGTCGAAGTATCAGTGTACTTAGCACGTGACCCTTTTTGTTATCAATTCATTATTAGCTGAAGTAGTTAGTTAATTAGGGTTTAAGCATGTTTAAGTTTGACCTATTATGGAGCGCCACGTATCTAATGGACCAGCTAAGGTTATATAACCTTATCGTTGTATTCACCTTCTTCATCAATGAAAATATAAGTTATTTCTTTTTACATTATCCTCTTTTTTCTTCTTTTTTCTTTATTAGGGTTTGGACCCTAATATTTTCGGGTCTTTGTTGATGACGAAGATGGAGGCTGGGATGGTGGTAGCTTGCCGGCGGCGTCCCTGGCTGAGAGGCCTGATGGCACCAACACATACTTGGGCTAGGGCTGCCTTGATTTGGCTTGGGCTTTATGGTTTTAGATCCCTAGTGGAACATGTCAGAACATGTTACTAGCTCTCCTGCAAATGAAGCGCTTGAGATGGTGGTAACAGAGGACCCCGGGGTGACCTCTGCGTAGGATAGTTCCAGGTTCATCGGTTCTTATAGGTTTCGGGCATGCTCATCCCTGTTGTTTTGGCTTTATTTTAGTTTTGCTTTCAGTTTGGTTGAACTCCATAATAGTTTCATTTAGGTTGTTTTAGAGATCTCATCGTTGCACTCGCGGGTAAGTGATATTGTAACTACTATTTTTCTTTCGTTGCAAAGTCAAAGGTTTTATGTCCAAGTTTCAAAAATAAAAACTACTCTGGAAACTATGACTTTTTGCATTATAAGAAGCCTATCAATCAAACTCGTTTTTGTTCCCGTAGTGTATGTTACAGAACATATCACTGGTTTTCCTCGAACCACATGACATGATGCTGCGCAAGGCATAACTTTCCTAGTCATGGACTCCTGCTAATCCGCTAATCCATAGCCTGTTATATAAATTGTACGTATCCCATCATTTCACCAATTCGAATTGGATGAGCCAATTAACCTAGTTTCTTAAAATGTGGCACAGCTTTAACAGAAACTAAGAGGACAATGCCACAGCTGCCACCAAAGCATAGCATACCGACATGGCTTCCACCAAACTAATAACCTTTTAATCGGGATAAAAGCTATCTAGTAGATTAGATCCATCACCAAGTTTCAGTAATACACCTCATTTCACTCGATGCTATTTGGAATACTCCACAGAACCAAGCGCGGCAAGTACACAGTGTAACTGCGAGATCTCCTTGTGCCCTCATGGATAACTTGTTCATACTTCATAACTTAATTCCCATTTGATATAGTGGTCAACTTCTCATCTGATAGACCAGTCGAATCTAGATTATAATTAAAGAGAAAAAAATGGAACACAAGAAGAGGATTCATGTATCCAGGCTAAATGTGAGTGATTCTATACTTATGCCTTACTAATGGAGTCAAACTTTTCCCCTGTGCCTTCTTTTTCTGAAAAATAGACAATAAGCCACCATTCAAATAGATTATGAACCTTCTTTATCACATTCAGTTTAGCTTACACAAAGACTGGAACACATATTTTCTTTACTCACCATTGCTTCTTTCCCTTTTTCTTTCTCTTGTTAGCACTGCCACTAGTCTTGGTACCATTTCCAGGTCTGGCAGATGGGCTCTCAGCAGAGGAGCCGGCACTAAAATTCTCATGCACGCCTGTTTGCATTGCATTTTGTAACCACTCAACAAATTCTTCGTCTGTCATGCACTCTTCCATAGATGCTGGCATCTGCCCGCCTCTTTGTCCTGAACTTGTTCCCTTTCCAGAATGCTTCGTAGAGGTCACACTAGTGTTCACATGGAAACTAGGTTTGTGAGTGTTGGCTGGACATCTCATTCCCTGCAAAAAACATAGCTTTAAGTAAAAATAGTATCAATAAATGCAATACCTGAGTTGGTGCATGTGGTATCTCCCAGATAACCTAGTCAAGAAAAATGTGAACATAGAATTACCTGACAAACATACCACTCGCTTGCATTATATATCTTGCTATCTGCACAAACAAATGCAGCTGGAGTGTTTACCTGCACATTCAACAGTTTTTAAAACAAGCATCTTGGTTAGACAATTTAGACATTAATGCTAATCACACCCTTTCCAATTTTCTTTTAGATGTCGATTTCTTTTCTTTGGGGGGGGGAAGATGAGAACAACGACTCAATCAAAAGCAATCAAAGAGGGATAATAAGTTGCAGAACAGACACAAGCAATATAAGATTCAAAAACCAACTTCCATCATAAAGGCATGTACCTTCTGCAATAACCCAAAGAAGAAAGGTTGTGAAGATTGTTCAACCCATCCATCACCATCTTTCGCTTGATGAAATTCTTTGCAATCCTTTAAAAACAAAAACCCGTAACAAAAATATTGTCACGAATGACAAAAATGCCAGCATTTTATGTGAAAAGGAGCATCAGGGGGGAGGGGGAGGAACAGAATAGCTTTGATAAATGCAAGCTAATAGAACTTAAGAATGCTTTTAAATATAAATGTAATACCTGGCACCATCTTGCTCTAGATTTTGATTTTCTAGTAAGTAACCAGGTATGAAAGTTGTTGCACTTATTACAGGCAATTCGCCTTGCCTCTCCTAATAGGTCCTCATCGTCAGCCTCTGGGCTTCCAAATCCAGATGGGAAGAAACCGTTTCCTCCAGTCTAGAATAGATAGCACTTTAGAAGGTCAGATCCGGTAGATAACAAGTGATGATGGCCAAAGAGCAATATTAAAACAAACAAACCCTTGGATTTGGAACCAAGTGGCAGGAATCAGTCTCAGGTCCTCATGGATATTGAAGAGATTGGTCAGACAATTTCGCACACCAATTACAAACTTGAGTACATACATAGTGTATGAGGAGGACAAGATCTACCTTTTGCGAAGTGCTTTTAAACCTTCGAAAAATGTTTAGCAATTCCTGGCTCCTTAATTCGTCATCATATGCTTTTCGCTTCAAGGAATCAAGTAAAACCTAGAAAATAATAAACAGCAAAATGGGACAACAATTCAATCAAGAATGAAAACACACAAACAAACGAACAAAATCAAAGGAAATCACAAGAATCACCTCATATGCATTTTGTAGTTTCTTGAAAGCTTCTGCAGCCTTTTCATTTCCCATATTTTTATCAGGATGGACCAACATTGCCTATCAAGCAACAAAAAAATTCAAATGACATAATTGATTTTCAGAGCCATATGAGTATTTTTATGGAGATAGACCAGAATTGCCTGATCAATCCCGAGAAGGATCAAAATCAGCCATTAAATACCATAATTAGATAGTCAGATTTTAAAGCTATATAGAACAACCAGAAAATTAAGAAATTTGGAGAAGAAATCCCAATACAAACATGAATTACCTTTTTCTTATACACTCGCTTCAGTAATGTAACGTCTACGTCTCCATACCGGGAGAATCCCAGCACTGAATAGTGGTCAGTACAGTTTAGCAGCCGAACAATTTCATCTTCCGAGGTTAACTCAGAATCTGCCCCACTGGTTGAAGGCACTCCAGGGCTACGATCAGCAGAAAACCATGGGCCATTTTCTGAGGATGAGGCATGCACATGCTCACCATTGAAGAAGCCTTGTTGATCATACATTCCAGATGATTCTTCAGGGGATTCAGTAGGTCCTGAATTCTGATTTACATTGTGCTTTAAGAAATATATTAGACAATCACTTGAGATAAAAGATAAATTTAACCCCAAAAGCACACCCAGCCATCCAACATACGCCCAAGCACAATACATGGAATACACAGTTGCAATTAGCAGTGCAACCCGCTCATGCCTTAGACTGAATGCCAAACCTGAATTTGAAGAAAGTAAAGAACTTCAGCAAGCTCTGATAATCAAATGCATAATTTAAATTAATGATCTAGACTTGTAAGACAGTAAAGAAAATCACCTCCAAAGAAGATTACAAGTACTGTTGTCCAAAAGCTTCCATAAAGCCACAAGAGAAGAGCTCCAGAAAGAGCAACCAATAAAATTGCAAGCATGAACCCGAAGAAAACTCCAATTAAAGCTGCTAAGACCTGGTTATATTCAATCAATGGGTATGAATACATGGGAGACTAACACAAAAGAATAAGCTAAAAACGGTAGTGAACTTAATCAACATGCCCTTATTGCATCTAATAATTATTCATGAGGAAGCATTTATATACTAGGAAATTCCGGATGCTCAAAAAATCATGAATGTACACTAAAAACGGTAGTGAACTTAATCAACATGCCCTTATTGCATCTAATAATTATTCATGAGGAAGCATTTATATACTAGGAAATTCCGGATGCTCAAAAAATCATGAATGTTTAGATCACGCCAAAAATGGAAACTACAGGAACTCTAAAAGGAGTGCATTAGAAAAATCCAAACAAAAATCAGTGAAAAGGCATAACGATTTTCTGATTATTAAGTAGTCAACACATAGCAGCAAATTAGCAGTATTAGGGCTTACCATGACAATCAGGAACTTGAAAATCCCAACCATAGAAACTACTGAGAGGATGCTGAACCATATCACTGAAAACAAGGATGTCGTCCCCATACGTATGAAGGAATCTAAACCCCTTAATGTAAAATCCAACCAAAGCATTGATATAATAAGAAGCACACTCGCAAGCTGCATAAGCCACATCCTAACTACAGGATATGCCTCATCAACTTTTGTTTTGACATAACCACGACCAATCTGTACTTTACTTGTGATACTTACAATCATTGGTTTGTGCCTCTGAAACCATTCATTAGCCACCTTTAACAAGGACAATGTTGATGTCCTCAAATGCCTAACCAATACACTATCTGAAGATTTTATCTTCTGCATCAGATTTTTCACCTGCCGATTCAGTAAGTATCCTGATTTTCTTTTAGCATGCTTGCGACGTATTTCACTATGAGGTAACGGGCCATTATGCTCTCTCACGGTTGGAGCTTCTTCATATCCATTGGAATTTCCCATATCACGTCTTGATGATGTCGGCTTCCTTTGACCAGGAGTTGGATCCGTCCCTTGCTTCTCTTTCCTCGAAAACTTCCCAGATTTTTGCTTGCTTTGATTCTCATCTCCAGCATGATTGGCATTACTCGCTCCTGATGCAAGTGGACTGCTTGGCTGGTCACCATTTGAGATTTCTTCTCCAGGGAAAACTTTAACCTCACTTGGGTTCCCATTTGCTTTTGTTTCTGCTGGTGTACCCCCTGAATCCGAACTCTTCTTTTTTTGCTTTGGCATCTGGCGGTCAACCCCATTCTTTGGTTGATTGGCCTTCCGAGCCATCACTTAGCGCTCACCGTACACTTGAGCAGAAATCAAGTTATGTGATACTCAAAGCAGTCATGCCATGCATGCTAGATTCCACATCACCATGTGGAGAAGCATAGTCTGCAAATAATGAATATAATATACAGTCACAACGAAGCTTATATACCAGAGCATTTCAACAAAATTCGACCTACTAGACAGAAAATAGTAACAACACCCATATATCACCAAAATATCTAACCTTTTCAAGCTTACTTAGAAAAATATCTTTGCTTGGACTACTATTGAACACTGTAATGAGTAAGAACAACATGCAACACCAGTGCAAATCATAATCAATTGAACCTATATCAACATTTGATAAGCTACATAACCTAATGGAGTCATAACAAAACCCAAGAATCATAAACAAGAGCATGCAAAGTAAGCACACACAGATGCTGCATTTCTTTGCCTACCGCAAGAAACGATAATCACACTAAGAAACCACCAATTACTCTGTATTACAAACACCATGATTATCACCCACGAATATAAATCACTTCCAAATTTTGAAAACCAAAAACCCCCCATTTTAGAATTTAAGCCCCCAAAATGCCTGAGAATCAAAACCTAATTGGGCAGCTTCAACATAGATTGCAGACCAATATAAATTCAATGAAATCAAGCAAGACCCAGATAACACAATCAATACTAAAAGATATTCAATATTGAAACAAGGCTAAAAGACAAACCTGGAGGTCTGACAGCAGAGAGGGATTAGAGTGAACAGAGAGAAAAAAACAGAGTTGCGGTATTTGGGGAATTGGGTATCTTTTGTGGGAATGAAGAGCATGTGAAAATATATGAAAGATGAAATTTTGGGTAGCCAACACTGATTGGAAGCTCTCGCTCTTCTTTTTCTGTTGTTTGTTCTCTACAGCCAACGGAGTTTCTGTCTCTCAATCCCAGCCAGGCGTTGAAACAGGTTGGATTCTCGTGTCCCCATCGAGGATTGGGCCTGGACTTTACGGGCCGTGCGTTTCATTACCCATTTTAGTAAGATTCGGTTATGATAATACTTTCATGGAGTCGAAAGAGATCGTGGATTCGTAGGTTACAACCAAATTCATATGGGAGAGATTCAAACTGAGTAATGAGTTCAAATGAAAGGTTAAAAGAGAAGCTGGCTCTTAAATTATTTTAAGAAATGTTACTTTCTTTTATTATTTTAAGTAACTGTTTTACCGTAAGAATCATAGAGTTGACTTTTCATAAGTTCCATATTTCTGAAAAATTTTCGAAAGGAACATCGTAGAGCACGATGAGACGAATCCGTAGACATACTATTCGTTTTAATCGGAGTTAGTATGATTAGAAAGTTATTGTTTACGGTAAGTAGTATAAAAATGAAAACTTACCATAAATGGAAAGTAGAAAAAAAAAACAAAATTACTTTTTTTCACCTAGCCTCTCCCTCGCGCGAGCTCGACACCAACGGAGAACCAGCCTCCGATCACCGTCGTCGGACCACCACAGACTGGCGCACTAGTCCCAATCGACTCGTTGTCGATCCTACTTCCTTTCTAGGGTGGTAGCAGCACCTTTCTTGCCACCGTGAAGGAGAAAACGGTCGCCGAAATCACAACTGTGCAGTTAGAGTTTTGTCGAATTTCTCCCTCTTCAAGCAACCAATCCATGCAACCTATATATAGTTTTAAAGGTCTCCATTAGAAGGATGTGGGGAGACTCGAGTTTAGGAGTCTATGGATCGACGACAGGCACCACCGTATACTATGAGTGGACTTTTACTTTTAGTTTTTTTTGTAAAACTCATGCCAGAATAGTTAAATAATTATCTCGTTTATAGTTGTCATTATCATTGGTGAATTTTGGAAATATGATTCTCTTGTTTAGTGGGTTGGGAACCTTTCTCGTGAGCTCTATCTAGTGGGTCGAGACATTTATTTTTCCCATGAATTCTTTTGATCTGTTCGGATTTGTTAACAGTTTTTATTCACCATGGGGAACAGGACAAGAGGTTTACATTATTTTGAGAAAAGGAAACTTACTCTTTTTTTTTCTAGTACGAGGGGACCGTACCTATTGCTTATAAGACATTATTTTAGGAGATATGGATATAACGGCTCTCACTACGAGGTAAATTGGGTGCAAAAGATATAGATATAGCGGTCCTCACCACGAGGTGAGCTGAGCGAGGGAGCTATTGATTACGTCTTTTTCGTTATTTTATTATTATTTCTCTAAGGCATTGATTATTGTTTAAGGCATGCATCAATATTTTTCAGAAATATTTGGGATAGCATTATTGATGGTTTTAATCTGAAAATACGTATTTATCTTTGAATATTTTATTTTGTTCACTCACACTAACATTTTTAAAATATTTCTTCCATGAGCCCTTTATTTTAAAATGTCCAATCTGCAGAGATCAGCTCAGTTATAGCTAGGAGACAATGCATAGTTACCACTACTTCTAGTTTTCACTAGTAGGTTATCAAATTTTCCTACATGTGTATTTTCTCGCTTCCTTCTATCTAGAGCTCTGATAACCATGGGACAATGTAACAACATGACCCAGGTGTTCGAAGAAAAATCGCAAAATAAGGGAATCCTAATTCAAAAACGAAATAGGATCTCAAAACAAACAAAAATGTTTGTTGTGTGTGAAACCTAAATTTTATTTTGTTTATTTACAGCTGCACCCAAGTTTTAATTGGGATGCCTACGTACCATGTTAAAGGGATCAAACCACTCATAGTTTAACTGTATACTACTTCTCCATCTTCAATAACAACAATATCGATGATACTAATCTAACCATAGTTTCAACCCTTGGAGTATTATTATGTTCTCCATGACAATACAAATCCATAACTTATATAACTTATGAGATTATAGTTTCATGAAAGATAACAATAAACTATAATCACTCAATTCCACCCCGGAGCTTGATGCTCGTCCTAACCTCAACCACCCTCCGACTGGGATTATATTAGGGGTCTCATACTCTTAATTATAGTTGCTACGATACTAGCTTTGCTAATTTAATGATACATAAAACCTAACGTATCATTAATGAGTCTTCAGTCTCAAGTAACCATACCGATACCATATATAAATATAACATTACTCATTTGACCATCACATTATTATCAGCCACATGCTGAATCAAGATACTTTAACGTATGAGACACGTCAAAGTATTCTCAAGTATAATTAATCTCGATCCTACCTTCATAAACTTACACCGTCATTGCCTCAATCCAATTGTTGTATTATGAAACAAAGACCAAAGACTGATTTTGTGAGACCCCGAAATTTTAATTTAATTTTTCGACACACTTAGGGTTTAATTACGATTACTTTTCAGTACGTCGTCAATTTCGTCTAACGTTTTTACGTTAAGACACACGTCGCCACATGCGTGAAAGTATTTACGGAATATTTTCCGGCACTTTACGTATTTTTCGTACGACTTTTACGTTTGAATTTGACGTTTGGTTATTTTAAATGAATTTTCGAAAATGGATTTGGTTTTAAAATTATTTTAGAAATTGGGATTAAATCGTGGCCGTTGATTCGGTCGACGAATCGTGACCACTCATTTTTCTTTAAAACCCTATCTCTTTCTCTTTTCTCTCCACTTTCCTTTTTCTCTCACTTTCTCCTTTCTTCTCTTTCTTCTTTCGTCTCTCCCGAAACAGAAGGAGAGCTTCTCCTTCCTCTCTCTTCGACAGCAGCCGGCCAGCTGCTCCACCAGCGCGCGTCTTCACTCACCGCCGCCTCCATCAGCTTCGCCTCTCCCCGGCGACCTCAACCGGACCACCAGCGACGCCAGCGCCGCCCAGCAACGAGGAGAAGCTCCGGAAACACTGTGCAGGGCAGATCGAAGTGAACCAGAGGGTTTGAGGAGCCAGGCAACTCCCAGGCGCCACCAGGAGCTGCCCAGGAGCAAGGAGGAGGAAGGAGGAGGCCAGCGGAGCTCCGCCGGAGGGGTTTTGCCGGAAAAACCCAGGGATGAAGCTCGAGGTATAGATCTTGATCTTTTCTTCTGTTTGAAGCCTTGTTGGGTAGCTTAGGTTGTGTAGAAGGTGTTAGGACAGATCAGGAGGCTCGATCTGGCCGGAAAAGCTTCAAATCCGGCGAAACCAGTCGATCGGAGACCGGCACGGTAAAAACTCTGGTTTTTACCGTGTCAGTTTTACTTTTACCATTTACCCAGGGGTAGAGTTACCAGTTTGCCCCTGACTGTTTGAAATAATTACAGTTACTGTTTTACTGTTTACTTTTACTGTTTTACTGTTACAGATTTACTTTTACAATTTTACTTTTACTGTTTACTTTTTACTGTTGACTATTGACCGTTGAACGTTGACTTTACTGTTGACTGTTGACCGTTGACTTTTACTATTTCAAAGTTGACTTTTAACTTATACCGTAGAACACCTATTTTACGTTTTCGAACACTACGGTTAAACGTTTTAAAGACTTTTAGTTTATAAACGTGGCAAAACGACGTAAGTACTGAATAAGAAATAATCCCGACTTCTCGCTGGTTCGAGAATCGGAGTGTCAAACAAGTCAAACCCTAATGTCAGGAAGATAAACCAAGAATGTTTATCAAGTCTTAGTCGTAGATAGTAGATCCTCGAATTACTTATACCTGACTATCATTGTTATCTCACCCACAGACTCAGGAGCTCGTCTACGCAGGCTTCAGGAGGACCAGGAGTTTGAGCGCAGCCAGCTGTACCGTCATACCAGGTAGTAGGGGGAGCACGCCCAATGGGTGAGCCGAAACCCTCTTGGGTCGGCGGCTCTTGCACTTTATACTTATAAAATACTGATGCATTGTTTTAAGCTTGACCACACGTTTCTTATAGCACTTGGTGTGTGTGTGTGAGTTTTGGATCGAAAAGTAGTACCGTCGTCCTGATTTCCGGTGCTTGGCCTGAGAGCGACGGGACCTAGTATTCTAGCACTCATGCGGTGTCGATGACCGTAAACCTCCGTAGGGGCTATGCCCTGTTTATTTTATTCATTTATCCCGCTTACGCTCGTCTCGTACAGAGTAAAGCGTGACGTAAGTGTGTCCTGCTATTTGTTGGGCGTTAGCTGGAAATGGACGCTCTCGCTATTCTGCGCACTCGGGCGCTTAGATAGTTGGCCCCGGTTTGCAGTGAAGACAAACCCGGGATTTCGGCCGCTCAGATCCAGAAAGTTCTTTCATGTGTGGTCCCATGTTTTACCGAGCTTTGTGTGCGTGGCTTGCATTACATTTCCACATGCTCTTTTGTACTTACGAGTACCTACATATATATACGAAATGTTTTCTCATGGGTTTTAAACCCCGACTTGGTTGGCTTTGGCCCCATTTGGGTTAGCGAGGACGAGTTGCTCACCTCTACATCTTTTCAGGTCTACAGCACCCATCACTAGAGGAGCTGGACTAGGAGATCGCGGAGCGTCGACGGTTATCGTGCACTTCCGGTTTCGAGGACACCCATTCTAATGTGGTTTCCATGTCATCTGACTTCCGTATCTTTGATGTTGTTATTCTGTTGGATATTTTGAGACACTTTTCGGGCTCATTGTTCCGAGACATTTTCTTGTACTATTTCTGTCTCTGGTATTTTCCATTATCTTCCGCTTGTAAAACATTTGTATGCTACTTTGTGTATTTGTCATTCCGTATTTGACATTCGTATTATTATTCATGTGGTGTTTATTTCATTCATAGCCTTGTGGTTTCGGTCCGGAGAGTCATCAATACGTCGAAAGACGTATTGATTACTCGCTAGATCGGGATTACGGCGGTTACCGTCGTGTTCCGGGACCGAGAATAGTCCCCGGGATGCGACAGATTTGGATGAATAGTGTATTAGTCCGGGTTGAGGATTAGTCCAACCCATCTAAGGCTTAGTTTGGGATTGCTGCAGCTTTAAAAAAAATTAATTATGTTGTACTGTGAATATAATCAGCTGTGAATTAAAACAGTAAACTGTTTGGTAAATGGTACTTTTAAATGTGTTGTCAAGACATAAAAGGTAATTTTTATGTTTTTATTGACAGTAGTTTCTAAAAGCAACCTGGATACTGCTTCTAAAATCTGCTTGGCCCATGTTGTATATTCACTGACTTGGACTTTCTTCATGTATCTTGTAGTCTAAGTCTTGTATGCTACCTTCCGCACTTGTATATATCTGTATTTATTCATTTATTTGCTCCTCCCATTTATGTCATTTTATTTAAATTAGCCTTGTGGTTTCGGACTAGTGGGTAGTCAATACGTTAGATGATGTATCAGTTATTCATTAGTCCGAGATCACGGCTGTTACTGTCGTGTTCCGGGGCCAGAAATAGTCCCGAGATGCGACAAACTAGTTTAGATCTATATTTCTCTCTTGTCCTCGAGTACCTCACTCCTTAAAAGATTAACGTATAGGATACAACAACGACTTGTTATCCTGCTCAGTCCCAAACTAGTCTAGACCTATCTCTTTTGTCTCTAAGTGGCTACACATGAAGGCACACTTAGAAGTCTTGTTCGTGAATCTAGCTACCAAAGCTGATTCAACCTTGAACACGTCTCAAGAGTCTCATCTCAAAAACTCAACTATCCTTGTCCTAAACTAATTTCTCGGAACCTAGCTAGCTCAGCAGGATACATCCGACCTCAGCTATTTTCGGACCTCAGCTGATTCTTTATGAACACTTCTCATGATTGTTGCAATACTAATTGATCTCATGGTATGCAGAATGCAATGGGTGTAGGATAAAAGGTTTTGTTCAGCTTTAAGGTTTATAATCACAAAAAGAAGACTTAGAGACTAATAAACAATGTAAAATAAAACCAAACCCCTACAAAAGGAGAGACCTAACAAAGTAAATGTAAAAACTACATTTTGACAACCAATAAGCAAAGACAACCTTGCTCAATATATGTAAATGCTGATGGAGTGTTTCACAAGCCAAAAAAGGTGTCACAAGAGGACAAACACGAGGGCCAATGCAAGGAAATTTTTTTGGACTTTTGTCCTTGGCCAAACTCTAAAAATGACTGGACATATACAGCAGTTATCCAAGGCCAAAGAAAATACTAAAAAACTCTCTTAAATAATGTTTGATTTAAAAGTAAGAAACAAGGGTTTGCACACTTTTTCCCAAAGACATAATACTACATTGGTTTGACAAATCACTTTTCTGTGATATCAAATAGGTCATTATGAAGGTCCTCTTCTCTTTTGAGAGCATGACTGGAATAGATGGAGCAATTAAGGTATTCAGGGTTTGAGAGTTTGCCCTAAATAGTAAATACCATGCTCGGAGCCACCATCGCCGGACTTAGTGTTGTGGCCGGTTCAATCACGTCTTCGGCCTCCAGAGGGCATCTCTCCTACATGATTAATCATAGAGAAAGTATTGCACCTTCCCAATAATCTTTCATATTAGAATCACATCAGAAGGAGAAACCCTAATCTGACGTTGAAGCCTCACAAGTTGATTGAGAGAGAGGGTTTTGCGAACCCTAGAAAGGCCTCGTTGAAAACCTCCATTGTCCACCTGAAGCATAGGAGCTATAGTCTCCCCTATTAGTTTCATCGTCGCTGGAGTAGAAAGCGTTGCCAGAATACCTTGGATGCTAACCCAAATCCAAACAAAATCCAACTGCACTACAACTATGTCAGAGAATCCATCATAATCATAATAGTGACCTGTTAAAGGTTGGTCACTAAGTTTTGATCACTAAAGCCTAGTTTTGGTCATCATATTTATAGCCGTATCTTCAGGATAACTTGGGAGAATAATGAAGGATAATGCTAGAGGGTCTTAATACGACCTAAGATTTATAGCCTTAATTTTATAGGGTAAATACCTCCTATGGTACCTGATTTATCATCAATTAGACAATTAGATACCTGATATTTAAAATGGGACACTTAGATACCTTAAGTTATGTTTAGTTAGACAGTTTGGTACTTCTGTTAACTTTTCCTGAAACTAAAACTATAAATATCTTCGCACTACAGTTCTGAGTCCTGTACTCAATTCTCACACACAGCTTGATTGAAAAATCTTTTTTGACATCTCAACTCAGTTTAGGGAAGATGAGGTAATTGCACTAAAGTCTCTTTTGGTAGTGCGAGGCATGCCAGCTCATGGGTGAGCAATCGTAGTAGTAGGGGTAGTACGCTTAGTTTTCTGCTTCTAATCAAGCGTCTGAGTATCAATAGAGCACCAACTTGATCACCAGGTTCTTCAAGAGTCACCTTGTAGATAAAGATTTACGGTAGTTTTTTGACTACCAAATTGATACTCACGTTGCGTAGCAAGCAGAACAACCAAAGGAAATGACAAGGATAGTAAAAGCAAAACCCCATAGAGCGTTGGGAAGTAAGGATATGAAGCTCCAAAGAGTGTTGAAGGTGAACAAGGTAAAGCTCCGGGGAGCTGGAGAGGAAAAAGTTGCTAAAGCTTGATGCTTTTGTGCTTGCAAGTAATGAGGTAAAACAAGTATATATTGAAACAGTCACAAGTAATGAGGTAAAACAAGGGGCAATTAGGATCTGCTCGCATTTGTGCCTCGAGATATAGTTGGTTGCTTTTCATAACAACGAAGCCTCGTACTGCTGTAATGTTTTTGTACAATCCTAGCTTTTATTGAACTACGTTACCTTCATCACCATTACAAATTGTCTCTGGACTTGTTGTATGGTTTTGAAACAGAATACGTAGCTCGGTGATGTTCACCGGTCCGCCTACTTCTCCTGATTGCGTAATCTTTGTTGTATCTGAAAGACGTACAGTTCTTTGAGGATTTCTGTGACCGGAGAACAATCATTGACATAAAAATTACTTGTAGCTAGTCTCAAAGTAGGAAGATGGAGAAGAATTCATACAACTGGTGTATATGAAGCTGCTGATATTGGTGACGTGGTCTGGCGTATTGCATTGTCTTTGTTGCCAATGGCTACCTGCATCACACTTCAAGATTGGACAGTGACGAACTATAGATATATAATTAGATGGTCTGAAGTTCGTACAATTGTGATGAACATGTATGCCTCTACGTTGTACGGCTTGGTTAATTCGACTGATGGGGAAGTGATCCAAGCTAGCAATGAGGTCTAAAAGTTACTTCTATTAATATCAAAAGTTATTGGCAAGTCTAATTTTCGGTTTGGTCTGCTGAAATATGGATACTATAGTTGGATTGAATCACACCCGATGTGAGGATTGGAGCATTGTCGATGTTATCATATTGTCTTTCCGATACACTGTTGTAGAAATTTTACTTACTGTGATAATCTTTTTAGGTGACACTAACGGCAAGAAATCAAGATTTTTTCTGACTAGGGGCAAGAATTCAAGATTTTTTCTGACAAGGAACAAGAATTCAAGAATCAAGATTGCAAGGAAGTTATACAAGCTTTTTCTTTGGAATGTATTAATCTAGAGAGAATGGAAATTTGAGCCGAGTTGCGTCTATAAGTGGAGATACAAGTCCTACTTCACTTTTTTTGTTTCTGAAACAAACTCATTAATTTACATGTTCGAGTCTGTTGATTATTCCATCACTATACGATGCAAGATTATTCAACAAGATGGATGAGCCTTACATCATAATCATAAAACCAAAATGAAGTAATAAGCCCATGCCACACTCGGTAAGGCACAAGTCTTGAGAACCAAACCAGCTATAACATGGGACATTTCTGTACAGAAGTTCATTAGAAGTACATCATACCTCAATGGCAAGAAAAAATTGTGCTCCGAAATGCATGAGCTGAGTACCACAGTGGAAGCGTAGAGCTGTTCTTCACTGAGTACATCTCTTTCCACAATCGACTTTTGTGATGAAACACCAATATCTGCTTATGGGTTGCTAAGAGAACATATTCACCAGTCTGACATATGGGGAAAATCCCCGGAACAAGTCCTTTAATACATCTCAGACTCACAGTATCAACCAAACACCACTGCTCACTCGCATAATCTTTCAACACCCAAATCTTCATCCAAGTATCCGAAATCTGAATCACAGACAAGCAACCATCCAACTCCAACAAGTAAAACCGATTCCCCATTTCACAGTTCAATTCATCAGGCAATGACATCTTCCTCCACATATCATACTCCAAATCAAGCACGAGTATACAAGAACAACCACCACCCGTCAACCAATGAAGCGCGCCATTCACAAACACAACCTGAGTCTTATTCATATGGCTAAACTGATCATCCTGAAAAGTAATAAACTTCCTCCATTTGTTCGTCACAGAATCATATATCATACACTTAAAAGTCCCATCCAGCCTATGACCAAAAGTGCGATCATAACCAGCTAAAACCACATTAAACTTCTGCGAAACCAAATTGCACGCCAATCCAACCAAAGTGGCCTCACCATCAGGGTAAAACCTCGTCACATTCCTCTCCCTACTCTTCGGAAGCAGCTTAAACTCACGAGTCATAGGATTACACACATAGTAAACACCCTTCTCAGGTATACCACAGCAACACAACAAACCATTACAAGATGCTCTGACCATAACCCTGTCCTTCAAGAAACCCAAGTCAAATTCACAAACACCCTTCTGATCATCAACACAAATCAAACTGGATTTCAAACCAGACGACCCAGACACCTCAACCAATAACATAGTGTTCTTCACAGCCAATTCATTGTACAACTGAATGAATACTTATCAGAAACCAATCTACACCAAAACTTACACACAGTTTTGATCCTGAAAAGTGACTTAATCGGCAGCCTAGAAAGAATTTGAAGGACAACTTCGTCCGGGAAAAGGCCATGTCTTTGTGAATTCATAACTCAGATTTCAACCAATATGTGCAATATCCTAAGTACCCAGTTTCATAAATTGGGGAAAAAGATGATGAATTTGCTTACCCAGATGAGAATTACGATGTGGGTACCTGAACAAACCGCGTTTGATGCATTGGGATCAACTGGGTCTGTCACTTTTCAGTTGAAGTTGCGCCATTTTTTGTTCGTTTAGACCCAAAAAGGCTGAGAAAAAGAGCATCTTTGATTCGATTCGGGGAATATTATTATCATATAGAAGATTTAGGATCGATGGGTGTAACAGAGATTGGGGATTTACAGAGGATAGAAAAACAGAGAATTAGAAGCAAAGTTTTAAGGATCTGTGGAGTGAAAATGGTTTTTGATATCTTATAGCAGTGATTGAATTTCAGAAATGATGGGCTTGTGGGCTCTTTATCATATTGGGCCACATATTCGTGCCAAATTGGCCCCTGTACTACGATATAGGTGCATAATCAGTAACATTAAACATTCCAGATTGCAGACTAACTTGCACAGATAGACACTCAGTATTAAAGGAGAGGATCAGCTTATAACTCAAGTAGATCGATCAGTACCAACTGATTAAGTTGTTTCCTTATCTATCTAGCTTTCCTATTGTAACTAGAGAGCTATACACATCAGTCCCATTAGCTTAGGGTTAGCATATGTTAGGTTCTATATAAACCTCTTGTAATCTCGATTAATATATACAAAATAAACATATTCATCAGAATCATATTCACGCTTTTTTATGGTACCATTGTCACGATCTAGGACCAAGCAGCTTTAAACCAAAACCCTTAACACACAAACACAAATCCTAACTCACCATCATGACAAGCACTACCAGAAAAAAAACTTTAGCCGACGAAATATCCAAAAACAGACAAACAATTTTTTTTTCGTCGGCTAAGTTAAATTTTCGTCGGCTAAAGTACCTTTTAGTTACAAAATTGCACTGCGGATATTTCGATGTCCGATTGACTATTGTGATACCAATCTGGAAGCAGAAAGGCCCTACAAGTCAAACACATAGCTATTGCTATGATATATGAGTTTTTTTGGTCATCCGAGTTCGTTTAAGACTTCAATATGAAGTTTTTCTAAACACTTAACACACGAAAATGTCCATATCTACACCTATATGAGGTATTTTGGTCGAACCTTCAACACAACAAACACTCACCATAATGAGACACAACTGTCCATCTAAAAATTTTGAGACATTTACCTCTCGAAGATAGGGCTCCCCATATAGATAAATAATGATAAATAGTAGGCATGTTGTGATTCCGGTCATCAAAATTCACAAACAAAAATATGACCGTCAGATATCATCAATATGTTCAAATATGTCTATGGTAAAAAATTTAACTTTATCAGATAAATTTAAGGACTTCATCTGGACGGTCAATCTCGTAAGTCAAACCCCTAAATTGTATTGACCGCAACTATCGGTACCGAGACTTTATCGGAATTAAGTGATTTTTCAACCGTAGACGTATTTCACCATTATGGTCATATCTTATTTCACGACTTTTTTGCGTTTGAAGTTTCTATGTAGAGTTTGTTTTAGAAACGGAACATTTACTTAAAGCTTTGTAAACAAATTATACAACATTAGTAGGCATGTTGTGATTCCGATGATCAAAGTTGAGAAAAAAATTATGATCGTCAGATATGATCATTATGTCGAAATATGTCTATAGAAAAAAAATTTAACTTAATCCAACAACGTTAAGGGCTCGATCCTTACAGTCAATCTCGTAAGTCAAACTCCTTAACCCACGGAAACGGTCATTTGACCGTCTAAATTACGTATTTTGCCCGGACCTTCAACTGAAAATAGTTTCAAATCAATGAGACGCAACCAGTGGTATAAAAATTTATGAAAAATAACCACCGGAGATAGGGTTACCACTAAGGAGAAAGAATGGAAAAATGCGTTAACCGCAACTATCGGCACCGAGACTTTACCAGAATTATGTGATTTTACAATCGTAGACGTATTTCACCATTCCGAACATATCTTATTCCACGAAGTTTTTTCATTTGAAGCTTCTGCGTATAGGGTTTACTGTTTAGGTTTTTAGCTGACGAAATTAGGGTAATTCGTCGGCTAAGGTTGAATAAATAACTATAGCCGACGAATTACCCTAATTTCGTCGGCTAAAGTTAAATAAATAAATAAAACTATAGCCGACGAAATTTATTAAAATTCGTCGGCTAAAGTTAATTCAAAATTTTTGGCAGGGATTTTAAATTTTTTTGAAATTTTCCGACTAAAATTTTGAACTTTAGCCGACGAAATTAGGGTATTTCGTCGGCTAAAGTTCAATTTCTATATCTTTCAATTTTCTCCTCCTCCTCCTCCTCCTCTTCATCTTCCTTCCTTCCTCCTCCTCCTACTCCTTTTCCTCCTCCGGCGGCAACAACATACTCCTCCTCCTCTAAATCCTTCTCCTCCTCTGACTCTTTCTCCCCCTCCTTCTCATTTCCCTCTCCTAGCCTATCTATTCCTCTCTCCTCCTCCCCTCCTCCTCCTATAGCTTCACCTCCTCCTCCCCTCCTCCTCCTATAGCTTCACCTCCTCCTCCACCACCCTCCATCACCGGTGTAAAAAAGAAAAAGAAGAAAAAAAAAATTTAATCAAAATACAAGAAATAAAAAAAGAAAATGAAATTTAAAAAAAAAATAATAAATATAGCCGATGAATTTTAAGATAATTCGTCGGCTAAAGTTAAAAAATAAAAAATAATAATTATTATTATAGCCGACGAATTTTATAAATAAAATAACTATAGCCGACGAAATTTATTAAAATTCGTCGGCTAAAGTTAAATTAATAAATAAAAAAAATAAAAATAATAGACATAGCCGACGAAATTTTATTAAAATTCGTCGGCTAAAGTCCAGAATTTAAGCGACGAAAAATTTGTCGTCGGCTAAATAAATGACTTTAGCCGACGATGAATAGTAATTTTCTCGGCTAAAGTTTTGGCCGACAGCTTTTTCTCGACGACTTCTTAGCCGACGACGTTTCGTCGGCTAAGACTTTAGCCGACGAAATTTTGTACTTAGCTGATAGAAGCACAAAGTTCTACGATATTAACATATTTTCTACCCTATTTTGTTATGTTATTCTCTTGACATTGTCAATTCTAACATGTTTTGTGTTTGTAAAGGTAAAAAGGTAGAAATGTAGGAAATGATGTTAAAATCGGCAAATCAAGATCCTTATAGCAGCTTGCCCCTCACATGGTTTTAAGGAGAATAGCCTTCTACAATACTTTTATGAAGGACTTTCATCCTTGGAGCGCCGACTATTGGATGCCTCATCTGGAGGGTCCTTTCTTGACAAAACGCCCCAAGAAACATGGACATTGCTAAACAATCGTGCCCTAAATGATTAACAATATGCTGGTGCGTTGGCCCCTTCTAGAAAAGTGAATGAAGTGAAGACAAGTACTACACTTGAGAGCAAGATTGATGTGTTACTATCCCACCTTGGGCTAGGACAAACTCAAGGAGTGAAAGCTTGTAGCGTGTGCTCAAATCAAGGGTATCATACTGATCAATGTCCTCAATTGGTGGAAAATAGAGGTTGGAAAACTCTTAATGCAATTGGACAACAAAGGTACAACCCCTACTCCAACACCTACAATCCTGGTCTAAGGGATCATCCAAATTTTCAATGGAGCAACACAGATAATATTCTGAACCCTCCCCAATCTTCGGGTGGCCCATTTCCACGTCCACAAGGCTTCTATTCGAAGCCCCAGGTTCCTCAAACTTTTAATTCTAATGCTAATCCATTTGTTACTAATAATACTACTCACCCTTCCTATGATAAGATGCTTGAAGCACTTGTGCAGGGTCAACAAAGTAATACAAAAGATATAGCCGAACTCAAGAACCAAGTAGGGAAGATAGTAGATTTCATGGGAAAGATAACTGAAAGTGGAAAGCTACCATCAAACACCATTCCAAATCCGAACTCAAATCATGAGGCTGCCAAGGTAGTGACAACAAGGAGTGGTCATGTGTTGAATGAAGTCCCAAAGAAAGTTCAAAAGAAGAAAGCTCAAGAAAATGAAGTTGTAATCACAAAGAATGACTTGGAAACCGATCCTGCTACTTCCAAGATTGAAGTAAAATTGCCCGAGCCAACTGAACTTCGTAAAGGTAATGTTCCTAATTTTCAAAGTTCAGTTATTACTAATCCTCCCTATGCTCGTGTGCCATTTCCAAGTAGGTTTCAAAAATCGAAGAAAGAAGAATATGATGAAGCCATCTTGGAAGTTTTTAAGAAGATGCATGTGAACATACCATTGATTGACTGCATTACTCAAGTTTCAAAATATGCAAAATTTCTGAAGGAGTTATGCACTACAAGAAGGCAAACAAGGAAAGAAGAAGTTGTGAAGATAAGTGAAACCGTTTCTACGGTTCTTCAAAGGAGGTTACCACCTAAGCTAAAGGATCCAGAGAGTTTTTCTATCCCTTGTACTATTGGTGACACTACCTTTGAAAATGTTATGCTTGACCTAGGAGCTTTAATAAATGTCATGCCATATAATTTATATGCTTCTTTGGACCTAGGTGAACTTAAAAAAGTTAATGTGATTATTCAATTGGCTGATAGATCCAACATATATCCTAAGGGATATGTTGAAGATGTTCTTGTGCGAGTTAATCACTTGATTTTTCCTGCAGATTTTTACATCATTGATATGGAGGACTCACCCTCAAATTCAAATCCTATACTTTTAGGGCGTTCTTTCATGAGAACAGCAAGAACAAAGATTGATGTGCACGCTAGCACATTAACAATGGAGTTTGATGGAGAAATATTTGATTTCAATATTTTGGCTAAAACTATCTTAGCTTACGAAATATGATGTATTTCTTCTGCTAAAGCTATCTTGGCCGACGAATACCCTAATTTTTCGTCGGCTAAACTACAAACCCTATACTATAGTCGACGAAAAATTAGGGTATTCGTCGGCTAAAGTTAAATAAATAAAATAATAATGTATACCACTAGTTGCGTCTCATCGATTTGAAACTATTTGTAGTTGAAGGTCCGGATAGAATACGTAATTTAGACGGTCAAATTACCATTTCTTTGCTTTTAGGGGTTTGACTCACGGGATTGACCATCCGGATCGAGTCCTTAAGTTTGTCGGATCAAGCTGAAAATTTGCCCACACACATGTTTCAACATAATGATGATATCTGACGGTCGGATTTTCGTTTCACAAGATTGATCGTCACAATCAAAATATGTCTACTAATGTTGTATAACTAATTTACCAAGTGTTAAGTAAATGTTCCGTTTCAAAAACAAACTATACGTAAAAGCTTCAAACGAAAAAAAGTTGTGAAATAAGATATGACCGGAAAGATGAAATATGTCTACAGTTGAAAAATCACGTAATTCCGATAAGTTTCGGTGCCAATAGTTGCGGTCAATGCATTTTTTCATTCTTTCTCCCTAGAGGACGCCCTATCTCCGATGATTATTTTTCTTGTAATTTTTATACCACTAGTTGCGTCTCATCGATTTGAAACTATTTGTAGTTGAAGGTCCGGATAGAATACGTAATTTAGACGGTCAAATTACCATTTCTTTGCGTTTAGGGGTTTGACTAACGGGATTGACTGTTCGAATCGAGTCCTTAAGTTTGTCGGATCAAGCTGAAAATTTACCCACACACATGTTTTCAACATAATGATGATATCTGAAGGTCGGATTTTAGTTCACAAGATTGATCGTCACAATCAAAATATGCCTACTAATGTTGTATAAATAATTTACCAAGTGTTAAGTAAATGTTCTGTTTCAAAAACTTACTATGCGTAGAAGCTTCAAACGAAAAAAAGTCGTGAAATAAGATATGACCGGAACGATGAAATATGTCTACGGTTGAAAAATCACGTAATTCCGATAAGTTTCGGTGCCAATAGTTGCGGTCAATGCATTTTTTCATTCTTTCTCCCTAGATGAGTAAGATGACGCCCTATCTCCGATGATTATTTTTCTTGTAATTTTTATACCACTAGTTGGAGTCTCATCGATTTGAAACTATTTGTAGTTGAAGGTTCGGACAGAATACGTAATTTAGACGGTTAAATTACCGTTTCTTTGCGTTTAGGGGTTTGACTAACGAGATTGACCGTCCGGATCGAGTCCTTAAGTTTGTTGGATCAAGATGAAAATTTACCCACACACATGTTTCAACATAATGATGATATCTGACAGTCGGATTTTAGTTTCACAAGATTAAACATATAAATTGGACATAAATTTAATAAATTAGTATAAAAAGTACTATAGCCGACTAAACATATAGATTTAGCCGACGAATTTTTTATCTCGTCGGTTATAATTCTTCCGATATAAGTAAACCCAGCGACAGAACCCTAGCATTTTCTCCTCTCCTTCTCGGCCTCCACTCCATCTTCTCCATCTCCTCTCGGCCTCCACTCCATTTTTTTATCTCCTCTCGACCTCCACTGCGCTCCTCCGCCTCCCACAGCCACTGCCCTCTCCCAAACAATTATGGTATGCGATTCGATATATATATTGAATTATATAATTATTTTCAATTATTGATGTATATATTGAATTATATAAAATTTCGGTTGATTTGGAATATTTGTTATTGAAATTGTGAATATTTAATAAATGTTATTATTTTTTTATAATTTGGTATATTTAATAAATTTGGTATATTAAAATATTAATTGGTATATTTAATATATTTGTGATAATGTTGTTAATTTTTTTTTAATTTGGTATATTTGAGTATAAAAATATTAATTGTTATTAATTAGGTATATTTAATAAATTTGGTATATTAAAATATTAATTGGTATATTTAATATATTTAATAAATGTTGTTAATTTATTATAATTTGGTATGTTTGAGTATAAAAATATTAATTGTTATTAATTTGGTATATTTAATAAATTTGGTCTATTAAAATAATAATTGGTATATTTAATAAATGTTGTTAATTTTTTATAATTTGGTATATTTAATAAATTTGGTATATTAAAATATTAATTGGTATATTTAATATATTTGTGATAATGTTGTTAATTTTTGATAATTTGGTACATTTTTGTATTAAAATAGTAATTGTTATTAATTGTACAAATTAAAAATTCTAATTATTTAATAAACAGGATGAAAGACTTGTTTAGTAAATCTAAGTGTTCAAAGGGCCAAAGGTCTGAATCGTCTTTGGGAACGTTTAGCAACCCTCGGGCATCGTTTCAGGGCCCAATGACAGCCCGACGTGCGTCTCTTCTGGAGCCGACGCAGAGACAGCCGGACGCCCCTCGCTCGAGGCAGCCGAGCGTCCCTCACTCCTCGAGACAGCTGTGGCCTCCGACTCAGGCGGAGGTGTCTGCACCACGTATGCCTGAGATACACAGGACACCGACTCTGGGCCCTACTGTTTCGGAGGGTGAGTCTTCTGGGGTACAGATGCCGCCGCTTCTTCTCTGCCTTCCCCGGTTGATACCGGCATTATCGGCAGTCGATAACTCAGGGGCGCCGATTTATCCACTGCCCCCGCTGGTGACCCCATCAGCGGCGTGCCCTTTCGTGCCTTTTGGTACGGATTTAATTTCTGCGAGGGTATCATCATCAGCGATAGAGTCGGAATCCGTCGCGTCCGCCCCAACGCCCTCAGGTAATGATATATAAATAATTTGTTTTCTTATAATGTCATAATAAGAATAATCTATTAATAATCAATTTATGATAGGCATCGTCGGAGCCAAGCCGACAAGGAGGAAGAGAGGTCCTGTCACAGGGAAGGCTCTCGAGAAGACAGTGAGTACCTCGAAAAAGATCGTCATCGATACTGGCGGGGATGGGAACGTAGTATTAGGCGGGAAGACGAGGATGTACTCCGGCCGCGTGGGAGCGCTCATTAGGGATAGAGTCCATATGTTGTGGTCAGACTAGGACGAGGTCCCACAGGAGGTTAAGGACATGGTCCACAACGCAATGTCGGTAAGTATAAAAAATTCACAATTAACATTATTTATTACATTATGGATTTATGAAAAACTAAACTAATAAACGTTTTAATGCAGGTGTGGTTTGACGTTCCCCAGCACCTGAGGAACACCTGGGCGGACGTTGTGCATGGGGGAAGGTACGTTGGAAAGTTAATGAAAAAATAAAATTATGTGTAATTAATAATATTTATAATTTTTTTGTCGTATCTGTAGGTATAAGGAGTAGAAGAACGAGTTACGTACCAATTGGACTACGCATGGGAACGAACGTTCTGGTACCCCCCTTGAGTTCCAATTCAGAGAATATGAGTGGCGTTGACTTCTGATATCTGAATTCAACAACCCTCATAAACAGGTAATTAAAAATTATAATTTCTTATATTGTTATTAATTAGTACGTTTTAAAATATTTTACTAATTTTTTTTCCTTTGTAGGCCGTTTCTCGGGCGAACGCTCATAACCGGCAACGTAACACAAGGAACCATCATGCCGGTTCTAGACCGTTCGCATCGTTGATTGATGAGGCGGCCAAGGAACATCTAGAAGTCAACCGGTACGTCTATACGTACGAGAAGACATATCTTGACGCCCAGAAGGATATTGTAAGTCGTTTTACGTTTTAATTTTTTTAAATTATATATATATATATATTTCAAAATGTTAATTAATTATTTTTTTCATATCTAATTAGGCGAGGATGAGGCAGGCTAGTGACGAGGTGATGACTGTTATAGTGAGGGAGACATGACCAGACACGCAAGAGGAAGACATGTCTGAAGCCATGTCTCGGATCAATACTTCGGATCTCAGGGTTGGGGCGAGGATCATGGGCACAGCATTCCCACCGCGAGGAAATAACTTCTACTGCAGGGGTTTAGGAATGAAGGGAGAAGGGGTACTGAATACCACTCCCGGATTTCAAAAATAAGGCAGACTCGACCAGCAGCAGAACGACTCAGCTAGATGCGAAAGTTCAGATGTTACGGGAACAGCAAGCCTCCCAGACAGCCTATACTGCCGCTTTACAGGTGTATAATGTGACAGTATATGCCACCAACCAGGCACAACAGCAGCAGATGTTCCAGTACTTATAAGATTTTTCAGCTGCCCAGCTTCAGGGACTTCCGCCTCCGCCCATGCCTACGCCGATTCCCTTACCTCAACCACTGCAACCTCCTCTTGGTGCGGATATAGATTTAGATGATATATTTTATTTAGTTTTATAGGTTTATGAACATTTTATAAATTAATAATTTAATGCAAAACGTTTAGACTACTTTTGATGGTGTATGTTGTTGGTTATATGAAATTGTTTGTGTAATTTACAGCTTGCTTGGATGGTAATTTAGAAATTTTGTAGTTTTTTTTAGTATAAAAAGTACTATAGCCGATAAAATTTACCATAATTCGTTGGCTATAGTATTTTTTTTTCAACGTTTAGCCGACGAAATATGGTAAATTTTGTCGGCTATAGTTGTATTTAAGCCGACGAAATGTACTATATTTCGTCGGCTATATTATTTTAATTTTTAATTTTTTAAAATATTTAGCCAATGATTTATAGTACATTTCGTCGGCTATAGTGTTTAAAATTGGTCGACGAAATATTTATAGTTCATCGGCCAAAGTCTTAGGTTGAGACCGACGACAATTTATTTCGTCGGCCAAAGTCTTACTTTAACCGACGAATAATTAAAAAATATGTCGTCGGCTAAGTGTGACATTATAGCCGACGACCACTTTTATTTCGTCGGCTAAAGTCATAGCCGACGAGTCTTTGCCGACGACATCTTAGCTGACGACAACTCGTCGGTTAAGATCTTAGCCGACGAATTTGTCTAACAGGCAGACGAAAATTTTTCGTCGGCCAAACTACTGATTCCGGTAGTGATTTTACCTATAATATCCCAACTTAACCACCTTTAAGGTGTTGGGTTTTAACTACAAAAGATCTCGGTACAATTGGATACGATTTATCCAATTATAAGTTATATTTTTTATTTGTCCCTTTTCAGATGTATGATCTTTCCTCTCCAACAATGGCTGGGTAGTAAGGGTCGACAGAGCCGCCATGGACCTCGACTTGGTCACCCTTGTTGAAATGGGTTACATTGTTGATGGTGATCGATCAGGGTTTTTTTTTTCTATTGCTCAGCTAACTAGTTCAATACCAAAAAAAAGTTAACTAGTAGAGCTTTAAATACCAAGAGGACACTATTTCTTTTCCTTATTTTCTCAATTTTTGAAAATGAGAATAAATGTGACTCGTATTTTCAGTTTGTATCCGGGTCATTACATAAAAATACTGTAGTTTTACAATTAGGTTACCAAACATCTCATCTTACTTATTTTTATTACAGCAATTAAAAAGGTTAAAATACAAAACGCCTGACAGATTTATTTGTCCGCAGATTATTCTCACAACACTGTTTTTTTAAAACTGAGTTTTCAAACTGCAATACCAAATTGGGACTAAGTAATGTATCACATATGTGTTCATACTGATACATGTATATCACATTTAGTTAATCCATTCAAAGGCCTAGGATGAATATCAGTAGCGTAAGTTTTTCACTAGAAGATTAATGTTTGCAATAGTCATGCATTACAATTTGAATCAATGTCCTTCTACCTTAAAGCTGATCTTCCAAGCGAGGCGTAGTGTCTGAAAGTCCTGTAAGATAAACAATACGGAACCACCGCAATTATGCAGTCACAGAAGATGCTCGTACTTGAGTTCAGAGTTTATGCCTTACTGGATAGCCAATATAGCTTCATCCGCCTGGGGTTTCCTTTTCCTAAATTTCAGGGTGGCAACCGCAGGTCGGGTCATAAATCTCCATAGGCGGCATAAAGGGTCTTGAAGACCTTCCATCTCATAGTGACCGAATCGCCAATCTCTTTCAACATAGGGTTCTGTATATATAGGTTCATCAAGGCCTCCTGTTAAGGGAAAAATACACAGATGAAAAATGAGGATACAAAAGTAAATAAAAAGAAAAAGATGAAACCAATGCGGAACAAGAGTGGACTTCTGCGTGCATCACAATTAGTTTCTCCTTGCAGTATCAACGGTGTGAAGACTAAGGACCCTAACTTAGGAACTGAACTACCATTTCTAGGTGGCAACCAAAAAAGTTTTGTAAGAAACTACGGTCTTCTCACTTCAGTGCTGGACTACTGATGACCCTACTGGGTGGGTAGAGCTTTACACATCAGTGATATCATCTGTTGACCTGACTCCCATTTCTTCGCCAGGGTACAACTTTTGTGAAACTGATTTCCAAGGTGTCGCGGTTCTCGTTTACAGAAGCATACCAAAGAGTTGTATACTCGCCAGAGAGTCATTTCAATATGAATACTTAGTTCGTCATAGGTTATATTGATGAAATGTTTATACTAAATAATGCATCCTCTTTGATTAAAGGTGGAAGAAAAATTAGAATGGTAAAACCAATAGAATTTTAAGATGCATGATTTACCTGCATACATCAAACCATTTCTAGGTTGCGTAAGCGTCTTGCTACTGAAATCAATGCTAATGTCATCTTTTGTAATGACAGATATCTTATTTCTGGAGCTGTCAATCCTCTGTCAGCGTAAAAGACCGGTAATTTTGCCTCTTTCTCTTTGCGAAGTAGAGCGACGCTCAACGCTGTCTTTGAAACTGCCAGATAGAGATAGAGAGTCTCCCCTGAGGTGGGGAGGGAGAGGAGGGGGATCGAAGCAAGATACTCCTTAATGCCCTGGAATGCTTCCATATAGTCTAGGGACCAATCAACGTTTTTCCATGTTGGTCGTCTGAGGGTTTTGAAGAAAAGACTGCATTTGTCAGTTAGTCGGCCAATGAATCGTGACAGTGATGTCAAGCGCCCTTGTAGCACCTCTACTTCCTTCTTCTTTTTAGGAATCCACATATTCATTATCGTCTTTACCTTTTCCGGATTGGCCTGGACCCCATTCTAGCTGATCATGCATCCTAAGAACTTGGTGTCAGTAACCTTGAAATGGCATTTCGTCTGGTTCAAACGCATGCCGTACTTGAGGATGATTGTGAAAATGGTTTGTAAATGGATGACATGATCTGACCTCTTTTCTCTTTACTAGCATATTGTCTACGTAAACCTCGATTATTTTGTCCAAGTGTTCCAAGAACATTTTTATGCAAAGTCTCATCCTCGTGGCTCTAGCATTCTTGAGGCTAAAGGACATGTTGTTATAGCAATAGATTCATTTATCTGTTGTGAAGTTTGTGGCCTCCTGATCTGATTCTTTCATAAGGAACTGTGACTGTTTCATCGGCTAAGAGTCAAAATCCATTAGTGTATAATTACCAAATGGTGCAATAGATTGACTCACCATTGGGACTTTCCTATATCAAAGTGTGTAGCTCACATGGATGACCCAACAACACCTTTATGCCACAAACTTGTGTGCTGCTGTACTTCTACCTCCTAAAAGGTGAAGTCTTCAGTGTTTCCTTAAAGCTTCAGTTCTACCTTAGCCTCCAAGATATTTCCATCCTTCACTGGTGTTGTAGAGAATTTTGTCTCACCCATCCAAATTGGATAGATATTGACAGTACTCACGTCAATAAAGCGTTCAAATACTTCATCAACAATCTTTGACACGTCCTTCTTGGCAACCAAGGGACTTAATGTGTTTTCTAGCTCATGTGGTGTTTCAACACCTCTTATTACTACTCTATTGAGATCTTGAAGGACATCTTAATTATTCAAGTGAAGCCCATTGAACTTCTCAGGTTTTCCTCCATATGAGGCTGAGATAGGTACAATGGCAGTCACATGCATGGTTGGCACTTAGGTCGACTCCTTCATTGTTTCAGCAGATTTTTCAGAACCATTTCAGGTTGTCATTTCTAAAACACACTCATAAGTGTTAAGTACTATAACCATTTATTTATGAAGGCAACATATCGTCAACTACAATTTTGTAAATCAACATAATCCATGTAGACAACAAATTCCATTTATGCAACCCCACCAATATATTTGTTCACCAATATAATCAATACCTATAATTTGTCTACAAATTAATTGTAATAAAAAGGGGTTAAATATTGCAATTAATTATTCACATAAATTGAATTTTTAATTAAACAATAATTATAAATAATGAAATGAAATATGAAACCGATTACTATGAACAAATTTGGTTATCACACTTGATTGAAGGAGAAGTGAAACTTATGGAAGTTGAATCGTGTGCTTTGGAATACTTGAAACGAAGAACACAAAAATCATTTCGTGATTCCAAACTTTGATGTAGGAGAAGAGGAAAGTGTTGAAGTCGAGTGGTGTATATCACACACTTTCTTATGACAAATTATGCCTCATATACCGGTGCAAAAGACTTGATGACACTTATATCCTGAGATACAACGATTGCTTATGCTTTAGAGCTACACTGCTGCAAGAACATTTGACAAACTTGTAGTACCTTCTTTTTAGCACCTAAAAGCTACAACTAGAGAGGGTATATATAACACCCCGTCCCAAAATTTACCCTTTTACCGGGATCAGGAGGGTTGTAACCGCGCTGTTAGTCTTCCCCGAACTAATATTTGAGTTTAATATCGAGATATTCTCGATTCTGTGGAAAGATAGAATTAATGTCCCGAGGTGGTAGATCATGTTAATACGAGTCCTCCGGTATGTCCGGAATATTTTCCGGAGCTATGAGCTGTTTAATACAGATTTATTCAGTTTACGGAAGTAATAAATGCTATTTACTTTACCGTAAAATGTGACTTTGCTATAAGTCGAGAATTTGGAGAAACTTCCTTCGGTGAAGTTGTAGAGGGTGTTAATACGAACTTGTGGGTATGTACTACGATTTAATTGGATTTCGTATGTGAAAGTTATTCGGGATAATGTATAGTTACTACACAGTAAATAGTAAATAGCAAAATATCTATTTACTGTCACGATAACTTTCTATTATTTAGATCTGGACCATTAGATCTAATAGAGTTTTGATATGGGCCGTCTATTTTTTCATAAATAGATGGGAGAGTGTTGACTCGGGTCAGACCCTCCTCCCCCGACTCTCCCTCTCTCCTTTGCGTCTCTCTTGTCGCCTCCGATCGCCAAACGACAGAGAGCCGTCGTCCAGTCACCTCTCTCCGGTGCACCACCACCAAAATATTCTCCTCCTCCCTAACCAAGCCCAGTCCTCAGAATCGCCAGATAGCCACCGTGGAGGGAGATTGACCGGGAGGAGACGCCGCGGTCTTTATCAGTTTCTAGAGAAACCAAGCGGTGACTCGTCCTCCCAGCCACTGCAGCGAGGTTGATCGACGTCTGGGAAGTGGCAGAAGGTCTCGGAAGGTCGAGGAAAAGCAGCTGCAGCTATTGTCACCGTAGTCGAAGAGCTCCACCACGGAACCTTACGGGGTAGGTATTCCCGACCACTTTTCACTGTGTTTTAGATGTTTTAAGACTGTTGGGTGGTGCTAGGAGGTAGATTTACAGTGAGGGACGAAATCCAGCCATGTAGGCCGAGATTTTGGGCGGAGAAGTGAACGGAAGGAGAAGGCTGGGTTTTTACGGCGGTAAATCTGGTATTTTACCAGTTACCGCAGGTGCAAAATATCAGAACTACCCTTGGCGGTTCTGGTTAATTACAGGGAATCCACTAAGGCTAAAATTCCAAAAATACCCTTGACAGCCTTACAGATTTACAAGGCTGCCATTGAGGCCAGAAAGACAATACTACCCCTGACAGTTCTAGTTAATTACAAGGCTACCACTGAGGTTGGAATCCCTAAAATGGCCCTGATAGTTCTGCTTAATTACAAGCTGTCATTAAGGCTAAAATGACCGTGCTGCCCCTGGCAGCTTTGGGTAATTACAAGAATGTCATTGATGTTGATTTTACCTTGGTGCCTTTGGTGGCTTATTTATTTAAGAGGATGCCATTATAGTTATGTGATTATTATGAGTTTGGATGATGTGTGTCTGTATGGGAATATGTTTGGGATAATCCGGATAAATAGATGTTTAATGCTACCCCGGCAGAGGGGTGGAACTCCTGGTTTATGATAGTAATGTTTTAGCGGGTTTATTAAATGGTCCGCTAAATAGAAAAGTGGGAATTAACCAGTTAGAAAACTAAAGTAGGCAAGAGCTACGTGTGGCTTGATCCCTCTTAAAAGGGTATGCATGTAGCCTGACCAAGATTCGGGTGCAGTCACAATTAATATCTAGACCCTAGGTCCTCTGAAATAGTTTGTATTGAAATCGAACTTGGTCATCGGGATAACCTTAGGTATAGTGAGGTTTATTTTGGTGTCGTTTGGATTGCTTGAAATTTATTTGGATAAAGGGTTATCCCTTTTCAAGGGGGATTGCGAGAAAACCCCTCTTAAGTTGGGTCCCGCATGTCCAATCCCGGGTTTAGGGTGGTAAACTCGGGCCGGAGCGTGACAATATAACTCTTTTAGAGTATGAGATGATTATCGAGAAAGTGTTTCAAATATGTGTTTAGAACAATAGAAGTGATTGCTATTTATACATGAGAAAAACCAAACAACTATGTGAATTGACATAAATTCTGATTGATATATTACAACACTTAGCATTCTAACCCTTAACATTTTATGGCTACAACCTTTCATATTTTGTGTGGTTACAATCTTTTACATTAGTGAAGTTACAACTTTTCATATTGTGTGAGGTTACATCCTTACACATTTTGTGAGGTTTTATCCTTTCACATTTTGTGAGGTTATATCATTTCACATTATGTGAGGTTACAGCTCACAAAATTCAAACAGTCAATGGACAATACTATACAAATTCCACAATCGTTTCAAATTAGTCATCTTTAGGTGGCTATTTCTTATTCATCCTATAACTCATTTAAATTCTCTCATTTAAATTGGTTAAATAAATGGTGTAAAACACCATTTTTCTAACATGGTCTAGATAGTTCTTGTGCCATTGGTAACTCAGCATTGGAAGACCTTAATAATCTCTTTCATTCATGTTCTGGTACTAGTAATGTTTGGCGAACTACAAGTAATTTGCCTTCTCATCTTAATATCAATTCCTTTGACGCTTTGAGGATTGACTTAATCTTTTGATTGAAAAAAAAGAAACATCATTTTCTGATGTGCTTAGTTCACTCTAGCGATCCCATTGTTTTTTTGCTGCTGGTGGTGATTCTTAAAGATGTGCAGATGGCCCTTCTACTAGCAATCCCACCCAAAGCTCTGAAATTATTAAATAGTCGTTTCCTTCGGAGAAGTGTGTGAACCTCAAATTTGAGCGGGCCGGAATGGATGTTGATCGATGTTGACTTTGTCATCCGGGATGCCTCTGCGATTTTGTTACTAGTACTCGGCCCTTGCTTTCAAGTGTACCGATTGCAGAATGCACAACTCTCAGAGAGAGGAAACCTTTGCAAATTACAGCTTGCTCAAGGAGATTCTGCTTGGTGATTCCGTGCGTTATACTTTGTCGTGCTCGGTCCCTTGGAGATCGACTCAAATCATTAGTAAGTGAAGTCCACAGCTTGATCAAGTCCTCCTCCGTTCAATTTTCCCGAGTGTTTTTTAACGAATTTTCCCTTGTGTATAGAGAAGCTGATTTTTTACGGAAGCGATTGCTAATGTGGCTCACTCGAGCTCCGGCCGTCCCAAATAGTACGAAGATTTGGTTTAGTTATGTTCCTTCTCAAGCGGCTAGCACCCTCTGATTTGATTTAGCGCAATGTTGCCTTAGAGGCTTTTCATGTAATTTTTCATTTACTTCAAATCTAGATGCCAACGGAACTATGGAAGTCGCCATTGCTACCCTAAAACCTAGCCACTTCTAATTATCATCCCTGCCAAGCACAGGTACTACCATTTCCCCTGAAAATGGAGCAGCTCCCAACTATCGACAAAAGGCCAAACCATTGATCAAAAACACCTAATCATCCAACGACATAGATTAGAGCTCAATTTTTTTTTGTTGAAGGATCACAAATCTGCATATTATAAAACTCCTGTTTACAATCATCTATATGAAAACTTCAACTTGATGATCTTGAAAATGTTTTATTTAAACGAACAATTTGGAAAACCCTTGAGAAAACGAAAGCACTATTGAATGGAAAACCTGCTAAAACAACATTCATAGAACCTATCAAAATCATCAATCATATTATCAATTCCCATACACAGTATGGACTTATAGTGACAATTTATTCCATTGATGGATGCATGAGTATATATTGTCTTCTTCCTTGGTATTCCTAACACTTGTTACTTGTAATATTATTTGATTTCCTATACAAGTATCTCAAAAGAGTATGATGAGAGCGCTCTTCTGCACAACGGAATTTTGAAAACGAAATGGGTGTCATCCATTTACCTAGAAATTTCTAGGTGGACCTGCCATGGATGAACCCAGATCAAAATAATTCACTCTCTTACAATATCTGCAGAATCTTTGCAGGGTCTTTCTTGTTCTGTTGTTCATATCTTTCCTCACCAAAGTTAACCAAAACTCATACTATACCAAAACACAGCTCAACACCTTGGACATGAATATGGAACAGTACAATCTCCTTTACCTCAAAAATTCTACATGATTAGTTTCCTCAAATGGTTAAACATATCTATCGAGTCACCTCACAGAAGCAAGAGCCTCGCCTGCTTCACATTATTTACAACCCTCCCATATAATATCAGCTAAATTATTGTCCGAGGCACAACAACTGTTTGACAAAATGATCCGCAACCAGTGCATGTTTCCTAGTATTCCTTTGATTCCTTGCCTCTACATTAAATCGTCAATCATGTTGATCATACGACTCATTGGTCATATCAGCTTCCACTTCAGCGCGAGGCAACTCTTCGTGGCCCTTGTCTGAGTTCTACAGTCCCCTCCACTCATTCATTTTCACATACAAAGTGTACGTTGGTGTGGGAAAAATGAAGGTAATCAGTTAGCACAAAGAGGATATTCGAGTTCGATTTTCACAGTATAGCTAGGTAGCTGGCATGGCTGGTGTAGATTTTCACAGTTATTCGATGAAGGGCTTCATAAGAGCATCTGTCATGATAAGGTAAAATTGATAAGGTGTATGGTCATATATAGCTTACCAAAACGGAATATCTTACTAAATCTTTATGGCTTTTGTATATTGGCTTCCATAGTGTAACTAACTATTAATAAAATCATGGATTCGAGTTACTATGAAGATAAAAGTGAAATCCTTTGATCCCTGTGATAAAAAAACTGAATTAAATGATATAAAAAATTATAAAAACAAGATAGCTAAGGGGGCAATGACGGAACAAAAAAATAATTAATAGAAAGGGAGGTGATCATAAATATATGAGGTTTTACCATAGGATGGCAGATGGTCTATGAACCACAGGATATCATATCGTCCCAGGTTTTCAGGGTTTGGGAATTGGGGTGTAGCTAAAAGGGTACAAGTGGTGCCTGCTGGTTTTGGTGCCATTCATCATAAACTAAAGCAGATTACCAAGTCCCTGAGATTGTAACTAATGAAAATTGAATAATTAACCAATTAGGAGAAGTCTGTTATTACATTAGTATTTGGGTTAAAAGGCAACACATAAAAGTTTATCCATGAGATACCAAGAAGGAATATAATTAGGTGATGGAAGAGGCCGGTCAATCGCATTTTCCTGCTGCCGTCTTTAGAGACCAGGCCAGCTAATATACAATCTTCGAATATACTGGGTTTAGGGTTTTAGATTCTTTTTCATTTTTGTAATCTGTGATTTTGAACTTAAACTAATTGATCGCCTTTATTTTAACATTCTATTAGCTTGTATAAACAAAATGATGGGACAACTAATCAAAGAAAAACAAAATGATGGGACAACTAATCAAAGAAAAACAAAACATAAAACCATGGGTGCTACTATAAAAATAGAAAGAAAATAATGCAAAATACACTGATCATGGCTGTAAAGCAACTGCTAGCAGAGACTTGAGCTCAGAATTTCATGGCGTGAACTTAAATTTCTGAACTCAAATATTCATAAACAAACAATAAATAATGGAGTCGTTTATATCTTCTACATGCAAGAACCAAAACAATAGTGCAGGTTATATGCCTGCGTTTTACAGTGGGGACAATCCAGAATGATGTGGCTCAAAGTTGCCGCAAACTCCAGAAAGAGCAAAAGCGACTGAGAGGAGTCAAACTTTGTGAAACATTAGGGGATTATATTAGTGAAGAAAACGCAGGACAAGAAACTAGGTAAGGAAGCTATGATTATTTCACCAGTTCCCGTACTTGAACTGGGAGACTGTGATTTTGTTGTGTATTGGTTTCTTCTTCCCCGCACGCCCTTACAGGTTCCATTTCCCACAAACCCTAATAAAAATTAGCTCGTTCTAAGCATCTGATTAGTTTAAGATATAGAAGTGAATGGAAATTACTTAGTTTTTCAAGTCCAATATGCATAGTGCTCAATTTAAGGTTTTCTTGTATTTACCAAGATTCCATGTTCCCGGTCTCTCCTCTTTTCCAAACTTAAAACTTACACAAGCCACAATGCTAGCTGTGTTTGTTTCAATAATGGTGAATAGTTTAAACCGTACTTGTAAACTATTTATTTCGTTGTTTGTTATATATAAACCGCATAATAGGAACTATATATACTTGCCTTTCCACCACACGTTTCTTGCGTGTTGAAGTGCCTGCGTTTTATTACGATCTGATTAATTAATATGAAATTTTTGCTAGTTCGATCAAAATTGTACAAAAAATAAAATAACACAACACATAAATCCTAACCCCTAAATCATAAACCCGAATCAAACTCAACTTATATTCGAAATCAATCCTATCCACATAACATTCATATGCACTGCCAAAATTACACTTTTGAAGAAAACAAAAGAGATAGAAACGAATATAATCACAGAACAATCAATATTGATGAACATAATTATTTAAGTAGAGTGATTCAATTTTTTTTCCATGATAATTATTATGAATATTATTATTATTATTGAAAATGTAATTTCCTCTCATGCAATTCAATTTAAAAAAAATATTAAAAAAACTCTCATTAAAAAAATTTAATGGCAAAACTAAAATAAATTGAAGGGCATAACGGGAAATTTATTCTGAATGGGCTCACCTGTAAAAAATTAACACAACACGTAAACCCTAACCCCTAAATCATAAACCTGAATCAAACCCAACTTACATTCGAAACCTAACATATCCACATAACATTCATATGCACGGTCAAAATTAATATTTTTGAAAAAAAAAGAGATAGAAATGAATATAAATATTGAACAATCGATGTTGATGAACATAATTATTTAGGTTTAGAGCGATTCAATTTTCTTTTCATTATAAATATTATTATTATTATTGTTATTATTATTGAAAATGTAATTTCCTCTCATGCAATTCAATTTAAAAAAAATATTTAAAAAATTCTCTCATTAAAAACAAATTTAATGACAAAACTGAAATAAATTGAAATGTATAACGAGAAATTCATTCTAGAAAGGCTGACCTGTAAAAAATTTAAAACATAAGGGCCGGGTAAAAGGGGCGGGCCACTGTTCACGTGAACAGTAATCCATCCCTCTTCCTTTAATACATAGAGATATATAGTCCGTTTCAGATACGGACGTCCGTATTTTTACGGATTTTCACATTTTGATCCACTTTTCGAACATAATTTCTCATCTTAACCGTTCAAAATTGTAGATATATATGAGTAGATAATCTCTACAAATTTTCAGCTAATTTGGTGATCATTAAGATATCTCGAGGAATCAAATCTATGAACGTAACAAAACTGTTCAACTGGAACAGTTTGTTTTTTTTTCAGTTGTAAATCACATATTTGAATACCTTAACATTCTCTAAATTAGCTAAAAATTTGTAGAGATGATCTACTCATATATACTTACAATTTGAACGGTTAAGATGAGAAAACATGATAAAAAAGTAGAACAAATTGCCAAAATCCGCACTTTAAAAAAATGCGGACATGCGCACCTGAAAAAATCCTATATATAGTTCATATCAAGAACGAACCTTCACTCTGAAATTAAAGTGTGAAGCTTCATATTTCGATCACATTTCGGTCAAATTTTTTGATTATGGCGAGTCAGTATCTAAACATATATGTCATAATCATCTCTGAAAAGTTTCCTCTAATTTGGTGATCGTTTTGGTATCGAATTAGATTAAATAAGTCAACAGAACAAAATTTGTTCAAGTAGAACCCTTCGTGTAAATCATGATTATGTAAGACCAAACGATCATCAAATTGAACGAAATTTTACAGAGATGATCATGACATATATATCTAGATACTGACTGGCTATGATCAAAAAAATTGACCGAAAATTGAGCGAAATATTGACCTTCACACTTTAATTTCAGAGTGAAGGTTTGCTCTGCATAGGTATATATATATATATATATATATATATATATATATATATATATACACAACTTGTTAGCTATAATTCAATGTTCAATAACTTCTCTGAATCAAGCTCAATCTTAGATATAGTTATCACCATAGACGGATCAAATAAATGTTTGCACTTGTACTTTTCCCTTTCTTGACGACAATTTCTCAATTATTTTCTTTATTTGTCTCAATGACACTTTTACTTGAAAGAAAAACGCTCATGAATACAAGTGAAATAGGAAAAGAAATAGGTGATATGGGTAATATGGGTAACGATTTCAGATGATGAATTCATAAACTCATGTATTCCCCTTTGTAATCAAATTCATGAGTATTCATAAATCGATTTATGATAAAGAGGTAGGTATATGTTAGGATTGCTCACAATCATATTAATTTTTTTGGCAAATAACCATTCACTATAAAAAAACAGGAAAAAAACATGTGCACTAGATCTAAAAGATTTTTACTACTTCTCATTCCAACTATATGTAGCTAAAAGAACAAAGAGTCACTCTATTTTAACAAAAAGACCAAAACGTTTGTCTAACATATCACACATCTCTCTCTCTCTCAGAAGACATCGGCCAACGCCGATATGGCGGCCCTTGCCTCTGTTTTTCATCTGCTCGACTTTGATCTCGTTCTGCTTGATCTTCATCTGCTTCACTCCGATATCAATCTGCACACCTCCGATCTCAGTCGCGCCTCCACGACACATACCAACGACAATTTGGCACCCTCGCCTCCGATTCTAGCAGTGAGGTTTGTCTCCTCCTTTTACTTGGCAGATCTGAAGCATAACGTACCTTTGACGGCGGTGAAAGGCGAGGTGATAAAGCGAACGTCAAAGCTGATGGTTAGGGTCACAATCAAAGTTTTTGAGGATGCCGAGCTTCTCTTCTCCAGGTCGGACATGGACAAATCTGGAGTGGGTTAAAGACAATCAGATTTGTTGAACGGCGGCGCGAGACTGGTTGTGGCTAAGTATCTAAACTGTTTGACAATTAAAGCAAGGTTGGTTCTATACATCAGATCGATCTCTAAGAGAATTCTCAAATTTTTTCGGTCAACTTAGAATTCTCAATTAATATGATCAATTTCAAAAAAATAAACTTAAGCTGGAATCGGTATTTCAAGATGTAACTGGTCTCTATTTTTTACTAGAGCGAGTAAAACTATTAGGGTCAGTAATATATGTGAATTGAAATGAGAATAATTGTTTGAAACTGACAGAGACGACGTGCATAAGTCGTTGTACACGAATTGGTAATAGTTTGAAGCTGTAGTTATTGGAATTGGAGTTGAGGCTGATGGCAAGTTGGTGATTTGGTTACACTTAGGGGCCTGAAAACAATGTTTTACCATTTTATTAGGGGTAATAAATTTATTGCCCCAAGTAACCCGTTCTTACATGTCAGGTTTCTGTTCATTTTGTGAATAAGAGTCACGAAATGAAAATAGAAATATTGTATAGTTGTTTACAGAACTTAATAAAAGTTTACTGGAGGCAGTTAACTTAATTCTTTGGATATGAGTATGCACAAAAGTTATGTATATTTTCACTTTGTGAATAAACATTGTGAAAATGAAAATAGATATTGTATTGTTATTTATTAACCTCATTTAAAGTTTACAAGGGGCAATAAACTTGGCAGTTTAGATATAAAATATGTTATTGCAAACAAGAACATGTTTGCTAGGGTTAGTAATTCCTATTGCTGAACTTCAGCGATTGAATTATTGTGACTGAAGTTCGGCAGTCGGCTAGAGTTTCATCGGAATCCGGAAGCCGGTGACCAGAATCCGACGACCGAAGTTCGGTGGCGGCCGTTGTTTTGCCAGAATCTAGCGATTTGTGGCTGGTGACCAGAATCCTGCCACTGCCCGGAGTCCCGCCGAAGGCGGTGAGGTTTCGGTCAACCCTTCTCTCTTTTTCATTTTTTCTTTCCAAGCATCTTTTAGAGGTGAGGGTATAATTGTACTAGAATAATATTGGTTCTTAAGAGTGTCTTAAGAGTTTAAACCTAATTGACATAAATTCTCTTTTGAAAAGTTCAAGTGGTCATTTTTTTATACAAAAAATGTTAGAATTGGAAGTATGATGCCAAATTGTGTAGTAAATGAACATTTCTTTATTTTTTTAAACAAAAATGAAGTTTGATTATAAAAGACGGAGGCCATAATGATTACATATAATAGCCTCAAGGGCTATGTAGTACCATTACACTTAGACTTGAAGCTCACTTATTCTTGAGCGTAATAGAGAATAAGAACCAAAACACCTAGATACTATAGTAACATATTATAAGAGGAGTAAATTTCAGCGCCGGTACCTAAACTCTTGTGTCACGGTCAAAGTGATACTCAAACTTAAAAAACTACCAATGTGGTACCCAAACATCATTTTTATACCAACAAAAGGCCTGAGACCCTTTTTCGTCACGCCGTCGTTTGTTTAATGACGTGTATCGTATGAGACTCACCAAAATATTTCTTGCCAGTATATAACCACATCAGCAGTACCTTAACTCTTTTAGAATGATCAATGTGATACCTAGAATGAAAACCCAATTTTTTATGTTCAAACTAGGAGGAAAAATGGATCCACAAGATTTAATTTTAGGGATTTTAGAAGGAAATGAGATCTAGAATATACATAAGGTTATTTTTGTCAAGAGTTTAGAGTTTAGAGACTTTTTGTGGAGAGTTTAGTGTTTAAGGTTTAGATAAATTTTTAGACTTTTCTAGATCACATTTTCTTCAAGGGTTTAGAGATTTTTTGTTGATGGTTTAGAGTTTAGATGACTTTTAAACTTTGATTTGAATATGGAAAACCTCGGTTTCATTCTGGGTATGACATTGATCATTTTAAAAGAGTTCGGGGACTACTAATGTAGTTATCTACAAACAACAAATATTTTTGGTGGGTCTCATACGAGACACGTCATCAAACAAACAGCTTCGTGACGAAAAATGATCTCAGACCTTTTGTTGGTATCAAAAATGAAGTTTGGGGTACCACATTGGTAGTTTTGTAAGTTTGAGTATCATTTTGACTGTGTCACAAGAGTTTAGATACCAACGTTGCTAAAAACTCTTACAAGAGCCTAAGTGATCAATTACGATACTCAAATAAAATGAAATCATCTAGATGGAAGTAAAACTCATAAGTTTGCTAGCTCAAAACCAAGACACCAGTTTCACATCTTAGCTTTACCCTTTGGATCAGGGCTTGGTGGTGTTAGAGGGCAACTTGCGATAGGACCCGGGTATGTGATACACAATGGTGCCATCTTATTCTATTTAGGAGCATTATTTTTCTTCCCAATAGCCTACCGACTGCCTTGCATTTCCTAGAAACCCTCTCAATATATAGTGATCAGGACATCCACCAACTAAATTAAGCCCATGAGCTCAGATGCATAATCAGCAGAATAAGACCCAGCATCCTCAGCCACATGAAGCCTAGTCTTAAGGCTCACCAGCTCACCAAAAACTATGGGCCTAAAACCTATGTCCACCTCATTCTACCTAGGCGACCCAGCCCACGATCCGGTCAGCTCTGTAGTGACGGTCAACCCTAGTTCAAAACATCACCGCCGTAGTAGGGTTTGCTGCAACCTCCACGACCACTTCCACACCTTCCGAAGGAGTCTCTGACCGCTATGACTCTAAAGCAATTAACCCCTTATCACAGTCGTCTTTGTTGTGTCCGAATAGGCCTCACTCTAAGCAAAGAACGTGGCACTTAGCATATCGAAGCTCTACCTCCATAGACACCATCGTCGAGAAATTGAAGGTGTGGCGTGATAAGATGCAGCGCCACACATCGTGAACCAGTAGGATCTTTTGAACCTTCTCTTTCGTTGCCAACGTACCTGGATCGGCGCGCACAAACTCCCCCAGCACCCCGCCAATATTCCTCAAAACCTTGTCATTCTGTATAGCAATGTGAAGCCCTGTCACTGAAACCTAAGTCCTCAGCGAGTTCAGCTTTGAATGATCGATAGTATTCACACCATCATAATCCATAATCAAAAGCATGGAGTTATTAAAAAATCACAGTCCGCCATTCACAGCCCTATTTATAGCTTCCAGATCCTTGAATTGAAATATGAGAACATCTTCTTGTTGAAACAGAACCCGATCATTCAAACCCCACACCAAGGACATCGCTACTGCGAGTGATGGCAACACCCAGGGCCGGTCCTGGGTTTTTAGATGCCTTGGGCGAAAAATTTTTTGTGCCCCTATCTTTGAAATAAAAGTATAATAGATAAAACTTTTTTAGGGTTTGGAACCCAGTCAAGCTAGGCGGCTCATCCCCACGCCGAACTTTTATAAAAAATATATATAATACAACGAAGGGGATATGAAACCAAAACTCCGCATTACAAAATCATCTAAAATGATGTCTTTGTGCATGTCTTGAAGCAAAATCATCAATTATTTTTTCATAATCCACATTTTCCAACATTTTTCTTTCAATAGCCAAAATTGCTAGTCCATTAAGCCGATTTTGAGTCATGGTAGTCCGCAAATAAGACTTCAATATTTTCAACTTTGAGAACTTCTTTCAGCGGATGCTACGGTCACCGGCACCGTCAATAAGATCCTATAGGCAGTCATAACACTAGGAAAAATGTCCATTTCTTTTGCAAACTCCAAAATTTTAATGGATGTCCAAGGCTTCTCCGTTTCATAAGCCTCACTTGGCAATGATCCTTGTAAAATCTGTAACTCCATATGCAAATATTTAGCATTAATATCAGAAACTTCCCCATTTTTCAAAGCATTTTCAAGATTCAAACAACAACTTCTCAGTTCATCATCATCCAAAGAAACCAACTTTGATGCATCAAACAAGAAGCCAAAAATAGATTCAAAGGTTTTCATTTGTTCAAACCTACTTTTCAATTGAGAAAGAGCCATATCCACTAAAATAAGAAAATAATCAATTCTAAATGACTCTTGGGCAGATTGTTGTTCCCTTTCAGTATTTGGAATTTCATCAAACTGTTTTTTCCTACAAGCAATACGCTTTATAAGGAATGAAGGCTCAACTCTTATGTCATGGCAGAATTAATGGCAGAATTAAACCCATTTTCCCTATATTTTTCAAAATACGAAATCAATCCTTCTAATTGCTTCACAGCAACATCAATAATCATATCTTTGGACTGTAACTTTTTACTAACCAAGTTAATCTTATATAAAATTTCATACCAAATCACCAAACTTAAAATAAACTCAAAACTTAAAAGTTCACCTTTGACCAAAGATTCAGCATCCCTACACACTTTTCCATCATCAGTTACTTCTGTTAATTTTGTTAAAGCTTCTTTTATTTGGAAAACTTGAGTTTTTATAGCTTTAACACTTTCAATATGGCTTTCCCATCGTGTAGTTGACAAAGACTTCAAAGTTAAGTCATCTATGTAATCAAGTAAAACACTCCATCGATGTGTAGAACTAGAAAAAACAGTATAAATTGTTTGACATGTTCCAAAAAAAGATTTTGCTTTATAACAAGAGTTGGCCATGTCACACAATACTAAATTAAGAGAATGACAACCACAAGGCATATAAAAAGCTCTAGGATTAATATTTAGTAATCTCTTTTGAACACCTTGGTGTTTTCCTTTCATATTCGACCCATTATCATAGCCCTGCCCTCACACACAATCAATATTTAAATCAAGAGACTTTAAAGCTACTTGTAATTCATTGAAAAGCCCCAAACCAGATGTATCCTCCACATTTAGAAACTCTAAAAACAACTCTTCTATTTTTATTGGATCACTAGACACATCGACACACCTCACAATTAAAGTCATTTGTTCTTTATGGCTTGCGTCGGGAGTGCAATCAAGAATTACTGAGAAATATTTTGCCTCCTTTATTTTTTTGATGATTGCACTCTTAACATTCGATGCCAACACACCAATCAGTTCATTATGAATTTTATGGCTCAGATAATGATAATGAATCTCTTTTTCTTTGATGAGTCGAAAATGTTGTTTCATTATGGGATCAAACTCAGCAATCATTTCAAGTAGGCCTAAAAAGTTTCCATTACAATCTTCATATGTTTTTTCTTTTGATCCCCGAAAGGCCAAATTATGAACCGCAAGACATTTCACAACAGCAATTATTCTTAGCATAACTTCTTTCCAATGATCAGTATCTTTCTTAATCAATTGCTGCAACTCTTTGTCAATTGTTTGATTCTTGTTTAATCTAACCCGCAACTCAGCCCAAGCTTTCAAATTAATGAAATGATCAGAACTATTTTCATGTATTTTCAATGTTACACTAAGATGTTTCCAATCTCTTACCCCTTCACTAGCCAATTGACTTCTTGAATGAGCAGTTCTAAATAACTTGCAACAAAAACAAAAAACTTTATCTAGCTCTTTTGAGTAAACCAACCATTTCCTATCAAAATATTCACCGTTTGGTAGTTTTCGAAAATAAAAATCTGAGGAAAAGTGCCGACTTAAAGCATCATTTGGAAAGTTGGTATTTGTTTCTCTAGTAGGTTCTTTTTCTACTAGCAAGTCTCTCATTTTTGAATCCAAACTATCCCAAACTCTAGGATCAAAAATATTCAAATGAGTCGATGGTTTCAAGCATTCAAGCTCATTATCATTTGTTTTATCACTTTCATTTCCACTGGCATCAACAAGTTCTTCACTTACCTCCTCTTGATTTACTACATGCTCATCAGAATAATTTTGTTGTTTATTTTCAACCAAATCGTTAACAAGATTTTCTAAATGCTCATCAGAATAATTTTGTTGTTCATTTTCAACCAAATCGTTAACAAGATGCTGTTCTACATGCTGTTCATGCTGTTCTACATGCTGTTCATGTTGTTCATGCTGTTCTACATGCTGTTCATGATTTTGCTGTTCATGTACATGTTGTTCATGTACGTGCTGTTCTACATGCTGTTCATGTACATGTTGTTCATGATTTTCTACATGCTGTTCATGATTTTGCTGTTCATGTTCATTTTCAACAGAAATCTTTCTTTTCTTAATAACAAATTTATCAATAGATCCCTCTTGGGATTGTTTTATGTCGTCTTCTCTTTTTTTTTTCTTTTTTGACAACCAAAGGCTTGTTTCTGAGGAAACATTACTAGTTTACTACAACTAAAAAACTCAAACAATCATTCCAACAACAAGAAAACCACAACACAGCAAACAAACACTCAGTAGACAGAAAGTAACATTGTTAAGAAGTATAGAACAACAACACCTGGAAATCAGCTTTTTGTTTTCTTTTCTTCTATTCTGATCAAGAATTTGGGATTCAATTTCGATAAAGCTATTAAAGCAGAGCAGAGCACCTGATAAAGCAAGTAAAGAAAACAAGTCAGAATTTCGATATCAAATTTCCTCACCAAACATCAAAATTGAACAGAACTACAACTGAATTCAGTCCTAACTACAACTGAATTCAATCCTAACTACAACTGAATTCAACATGAACTACAACTGAATTCAGTCCTAACTAACAAAGCAATCTAACTAACTGCAACTTAATTCAGTCCTAACTCCTAACTAACAAAGCAATCTAACAAACTGAATTCTTCAAACCACCATATCATATCCCAAATAACAACTGCATTAATTGACACATAACAGTGAAATAAATCTGTAGTAAGCTCAAAACGCATCCAAATTGAATTCTAGAACCAACAGTTACAGGGAAAAACCAACAACATTAACCAATCCAAAGCCCATCATCAGTCATCAAATGAATCATGATAATCAAATGAAAGAAGCGAAGCTAGCTAGGTCATGCAACTTCTGAGAATCTGAGATACTCAATATCAAAATTGAGATACCCACTACCTATTGCGATTTGCGAAACTTGATTGTCGAAAAATCTCTTCTGATCACCATAGAACAACAATACAATATAAAGGATTTGATGAGACTTGAGAAATTGGGAATGAATTGGGTGGGAGAAAACAACAATTCGTGATTGGTGTGTAAATCGGAAGAGAAAAGAAGAAGAAGAAGAAAAGGGGAATCGCAAAGAAGGAGGAACGTCGTTGAGGAAAGTTTAGGAACGAAAATGGAACGAAACAGAAGGTTTTTTATCTGAATTTTGGTGCCCCTAAATCGGAAGAGAAAAGAACAAGAAAAGGAGGAATCGCAGATTCACAGAGAAGGAGGAAGTCGAGGAACGTGTTGTGGAAAACGAAGATGAAACGAAAATTTAGGAACGAAAGTTACGAAACAGAAGATGGAACGAAAAGAAGATGGAACGAAACAGAAGTAAAGTTTTGGTGCCCCTTATTTTTTTTTAACATGGGCCGTCGCCAAGCCCGCCCGTGTATAGGGCCGGCCCTGGCAACACCACCTCCTTCTTTGACAAAAACTGACCACAAACATAGAAAAACTGGTCAAAGATGATATGCTTGCCATCAATCACATACACCAAGTCATCCTCCGATCTCATAGAAGCCACAAGAGCCTCAGCCATCGCATTCAAACTTGCTTGTACAATTGGTGGCTAGAGAAACCCTAGCTCTCCAAAGTTGACTTCCTCACAATCATTTTAATTGTATATGTATCATGGAAAAACCTAGAATACACATGTTGTACAATACATAGAATTAGTTTTGCCATGTGGCACTTTGTTAGCCACATAACTCGAATCTAAAGGGCACATACGTAAAATTATCAATTAACAACTGTTAGCGGTAACAATCACTTCTATGGTTAAATTTTAAAGACGTTTATGTCAAATTATAGAAAAACCTAACCCACCCTAACTCTCTCTCTCTTTCTCTTTTTGTTGTCTCTCTCTCAGACCCTTCAAGTCAAGACTTAAGGTCTCTTCTCACCCCAACGCAACCCTTAACCGTCCCTCGAAACCAGGTCGTCCTTCCCTTAGAATGCCACTGAGAACCTTCTACTTCTTCCGCATGGTGCTGCAATATGCAAGTGATCAGGGCTAGTTGAAGTTTTTTATAAGTTCCAAGGCCTCTTGTTTTTGCGCCAAACTCGAGCTACACTCAACATGGAACCAAATTACTTGGTGAGAGAGATTTTGACTTGATGGGTTTTGTTTTCAGTTTTTCTGCTGCTAGAGTTTCTAAAATGAGTGCTCGAATGTAAAATCAGCTTTGCAATATATGGCTAGATAGATCGGCTATGCAATATTATCAGTTGAAGATGATGTGATTGCGAAAGGGAAAATGAATGGTGTTGTGTTTGAATTGGTACCACCTGGGATTGAATCATTCCTCGAGACTGATCGAGGTTGTGGAGTCACTACCAGAAAAAAGACTTTAGACGACGAAAAAAAATTTCGTCGGCTAAATTAAATTTTCGTCGGCTAAAGTGGAATTTTAGCCGACGAAATAATTTTTCGTCCGCTAAACTAATTTTTTCGTCGGCTATAGTGGAATTTTAGCTGACGAAATTTGAAAAGTTTAGCCAACGAAATTAGGGTATTTCGTCAGCTAAAGTACCTTTTAGTTACAAAATTACACTACGGATATTTCGGTGTCCGATTGACTATTGTAATACCAATCTAGAAGCGGAACGTCCCTATGAGTCAAACTCATCGTTAATGTCATGACATTTGTGCTTTTTTGGCCATTCGAGTTAGTTTAAGGCTTCAAAATGATGTTTTTATAAACACTTAACACACGAAAATGTTCATATCTACACCTATATGAGGTATTTTGGTCAAACCTTCAACACAACAAACTCTCAACATGATGAGACGCAACTGTCCATCTAAAAATTTTAAGACATTTACCCCTCGATGATAGGGCTCCCCAAATGGATAAATAATGGTAAATAGTATGCATGTTGTGATTCCGGTCATCAAAATTCACAAACAAAAATACGACCGTCAGATATCATCAATATATTGAAATATGTCTATGGTAAAAAATTCAAATTGATCCGATAAATTTAAGGGTTTCATCCGGACGGTCAATCTCGTAAGTCAAACCCCTAAATTGTATTGACCGCAACTATCAGCACAGAGACTTTATCGGAATTACGTGATTTTTCAACCGTAGATGTATTTCACCATTCCGGTCATATCTTATTTCAAAAAAATTTTACGTTTGAAGTTTCTACGTAGAGTTTGTTTTTGAAACGGAACATTTACTTAAAGCTTAGTAAACAAGTTATACAACATTAGTAGGCATGTTGTGATTCCGATGATCAAAGTTGAAAAACAAAAATCCGACCGTCTGATATGATCATAATGTCGAAATATGTCTATAGGAAAAATTCAACTTGATCCGATAACGTTAAGGGCTCGATCCTTACGGTCAAACCCCTTAACGAACGGAAACAGTCATTTGACCGTCTAAATTACGTATTTTCCCGGACTTTCAACTGAAAATAGTTTCAAATCGATGAGACGCAACCAGTAGTATGGTTATTTTATAAATAACCACCGGAGATAGGGCTACCTCTAGGGAGAAAAAATGGAAAATTGCGTTAACCGCAACTATCGGTACCGGAATTACGTGATTTTTCAACCATTGACGTATTTCACTATTTCGGTCATATCTTATTTCACAACTTTTTTTTCGTTTGAATTACGTATAGGGTTTACGGTTTAGGTTTTTAGCCGACGAAATTAGGGTAATTTGTCTGCTAAGATTAATAAATAAAATAAATAAATAACTATAGCCGATGAAATTTATTAAAATTCGTCGGCTAAAGTTAATTAAAAATTCAAAATTTTTGGTGGGGATTTTAAAAATTTTGAAATTTTCCGACTAAAATTTTGAACTTTATCTGACGAAATTAGGGTTTTTCGTCGGCTAAAGTTAAAAAATTTCTATATTTTTCAATTTTCTCCTCCTCCGGCGGCAACAACGTACTCTTCCTCCGCCTCCTCTAAATTCTTCTCTTTCTCCTCCCCTAAATTCTTCTCTTTCTCCTCCTCCTTCTCCTCTCCCTCTCCTAGCCTATTCTCCTCTCCTCCTCTCTCCTCCTCCTATAGCCGGCCTCCTCCTCTCCTCCACCTCCACCACCTCCACCACCGGTGCAAAAATGAAAAAAAAACTAATCAAAAATACAAGAAATAAAAAAGAAAAAAAATAAAATAATTATAGCCGATGAATTTTAATAAAATTCGACGGCTAAAGTTAAATAAAATAACTAAAATTCGTCGGCTAAAGTTAAATAAATAAATAAAATAAAATAACTATAGTCGACGAATTTTATTAAAATTCGTCGGCTAAAGTTAAATAAATAAATAAAATAAAATAAAAATAATAGATATAGCCGACAAAATTTTATTAAATTTCTTAGGCTAAAGTCCAGAATTTAAACGACAAAAAATTTGTCGTCGGCTAAATAAATGATTTTAGCCGATGATGAATAGTAATTTCGTCGGTTAAAGTCTTGGTCGACGATTTTTTTCCGAAGACGAAATTTTGTACTTAGCCGACGAAAATTTTTCGTCAGCTAAAGTACTTATCCTGATAATGAGTAAGTACTGGTAATTCTAGAATTGATATTATTGAATTAGGAACCTATGAGTTATGATTGTAGTTGGAAAATAGATCATGGTGTAATGTTTTTTTAGTTACTAGATTTGCAGTAAAAAAATTGTTTTGGTCCATGCAACGTTGAAGTAAAAGCGAGATCTCACAGTCAAATCATATGCAAGATAAAAGATAACAGTTGTGCAAGTAACCATTTTATCCATTAGTATTTGTTTTTTCCCCGGTAACATCCGCGCGTTTGGTGTACGACTACCGAAAGTGTCAAGCGCTTGCCATGTATCATATGAATGTAATTCACAAGTAAAAGTTAATGTGCCATAGGCTCAGTTTTGGTAAAAACATACTCTTAGTCAACATAAAGGCATGCCCAAGTTTCACAACACGATAAAGAACACGCCACGTGGTCTTCTCAGACAAGTGTATCTGTTGATGGTGTACGGACACGACTCCACGCACTTTCCCAATGTGGTAAATATTCACTCAGACCGTTATTTACTGCCGCCCTTCTGTACCATTTTACAGTCTAGTCTCTACCACCCACGGAGGTCAGTCGGCCGATCAGCCTGGTCAGAAGCCCCCCTCCTCTGGCTGACGTCACCTACCCCAAAAAGAGGGCCTCATTTTTTCTTTTCTTTTTAACATTCTTCCTGGGCCTTCCGACCTGTCACTGTCAGCCCACTGCCAGTCCCAAACCGATTCCCTCCCTCTATATAACCTCGCCGCTCCCCGGCCCCTTAACTTTTCCAACACCAATACTTCCTTTTCCCTTTTCTCTCTTCATCTCTCTCTATCTGGTTTCCGATGTGGGAAGCTCACGAGCTTTCACTTAACATGAACAAGCCTATGAAAGCAGCCCGACACAGATTTCTACCAGGTATCTATGTAAACCCTAAACATCCCAAACTCTATGTACTAGATCGTTTTCAATTTCTATGTATGTATATATGATTTTAAGCTAAAACCTAGTTCTCTATGCGCGCAGGTGGCTACTCATCTTCTGTCTCATCAAGCTTGAAGCATGAAGGGCTTGAATTTGGTGGTGATGTTGATTTGTGCGTGATGGGTTCGCCTTGATGTGAATTGGGTGCTATCCTACCTGAGCTTTTTCTTTTCTTTTCTTTTATCGTTATTCTTCCTTCATCCAGCCATTTTCTTCTTCTTGACCTTGTAAGACCTTTTCTTGACCTTGTAAGATCTCACACAGCGTCTGTTGTCTTTCTCTTCGCAATTTTAACACACTCTGCACCGGAATTCTCCAATGTAGAGTTTGGCCTCCGCTTCTCCCCCTTCCTGCCATACCCTTCTTCTCCTTCCTTGTCTATCCCTCCTGAGCTGTTCGGAAAAACTATATCTACATATTCGATTCTGTCACACCCCGAAACCGAGACATGTATGAACTATTCAAAGGTGTGATGTAGCTAGGCACCAATGCTAGACTGTAAATCTGGGAAGGACTGAGATGATGAAAATGCTAGCTAATTGTAATGTTGTCCGTAGCTAGAGAGCTGTGGAAAAAAGGTGTAGTACTAGCAGAATATCAATGTCATATATATCACTCTATCTTGTTGTTATTATCAGAATAAATTGGAATCAAAACAATAAAAATATGTGTGGCTTCGTTTCTTTCTTTGCTAATATGTTCTGTGAAGGCCATCATGGGTTTTGAATTGTATTGTTGCTATTATTACTGTGTACAGTGCAGAAAATATGCTGCTGCAGAAAAAATATCACAGTGCTGATTGTTTTATATGTTGTTGGGGTGACAAAGAGAGAATATATATTCTCTCAGATCTGTGTGTGTAAGACCTCCCCACTCGTGACTGCTCCAATATTGTACGAACATAAAAGAACATATCCATTGAATTATTGTTCTTACTGGGAGACTTCTAATTGGAGGGAGACCCCCTCAATCTCAATCTCAACCTCAACAAAGTTTGTGATCTTACAAAAGCTGATCACCCTTTAGGGTTCAATATATTTTTCCTCAAGAGAGAGAGGTATATAAACTTCATGATCATTCTGAGGTCTGATATGAGAGACTGACGTGTGTGTGATATAAAGGGGATAAGTAAATTTCCTATATGATATTTATGTCGACTTGTTTTCTTCCTATCCTACAAGAAAACATCAAGACATGCAAAGCAGGGTGAAAAAATGGGTGAAGAGCACAGTAATTTGGCAGTTACACTACATGTTCTTCAAGGCTCTGTGTAAACTCCTTCACATCATTTCGCCAAAAAAAACTCCTTCACATCAATTCAGCTATTGACAAATCTTGAAAGTCTCGGTCAAGATTGATGGAAAAACTTGGTGGAACTCACTCAAATGTAGGGTTCGCATGCCAGCTAATTGATAGTTCATGGTTCAAATTGAAAGATTTACCTAACTGATCGATGTTGTGGTCCAAATGATGATCATTCACCATCAGAGAGTCTTTCTTTCACTACTGCAGGTATTAATTTCTTTTTCCTTGAATCAAACTTGGGAAATTTTTGATATCGATTCCCATACTACATTGGGAACATGTCAGCATAATATGCAAAATTTTGTAGACTTTATAGACCGCATTATAATAACTTAGGTAGCCATATATTCCAATTCCAATTGATAAATGAATCAAATCATTCATTGGCAACTGCACACTGCTATTCCCTCTCTGTGTACATTTTATTCCTATACGTATCTGTCAAGAAAATGATGTTTCTCTAATGTCATTATTGACCACAGTGTGCTATCTGTCTCAAGAGAAATTAGGCTCAAGATGCCTCACCTAGAGTACCAAATAGACTAGTAAAAAAAACAAAAAACTAAAAAATGAAACAGAGTACACTAGGTAGCCATGAGTACTCTTAAGTTGGGTTGTCTATGGTACTGTGATGTATATTATATATCCATTTATCATTAATTGAACAAAAATAAGTAGTTAAATAAGTAAAATTACAATATTCACAACAAAATTTACAACATTCACAACAAATTACTACATTTATTTTATACATTTACATATAATTGTACCAAGTTACTACAATGACAACAAATTGTATATAACTTGTAAATTGTCTTAAGTTGAGTAATTACCTCTAATAGAACAAATATTATCTAAATAATAACTACATTTATCAAAATGACAACAAATTTGTTGTTATATCGATAAATGTATGTGCCACAAACTGGTAGGTACCCTAGAAAATTCCCTTAAGTTGAGGACTACTTAAAGACTTTTCGGCTTATCTCATTTTTCGATTTTATATTCACAACTTGTCCGTTGAGTTTATAGGTATTTATGAGTAGATAATTTCTACAAATTTTCAACTATATTGAAAATCGTTAAGGTATTTATAAATATGATTTACCAATTATGAACTTAAACGGTTCATGTTTGACAGATTTGGTACGTCCGCTAATTTGATCTAATTTGTTACTTTAAATATCACTAATTTGACTGAAAATTTATAGAAATGATATACTCATATAGATATAAAAACAGAACAGATGAGATGTCAAAATATGATAGAAAAATGAATCTTTTTAACCATAAACCGTAAATTCTTTAGCTAGTCATCGTTATAAAAGTCCTCATTAAACTGGCTAGATATATATAGCGATAAAATTTATTTTTACGGCCGGAGAGAAATTTGGAACTTTTATGCGGGAGAAGTGGTCTAAGTTCACATAAGATTAAGTGCCGGAGAGAAATTTGGAACTTTTATGCGGGAGAAGTGGTCTAAGTTCACATAAGATTAAGTTGATTTTAAGTAGTACGTGGCCAGAAGGTTTGAGGGGACTTCAAGTTCGTGTGCTTGCGGCGTAAGATAATTCTAACTAAATAAATTTGGAACTTTTATGCGGGAGAAGTGGTCTAAGTTCACATAAGATTAAGTGCCGGAGAGAAATTTGGAACTTTTATGCGGGAGAAGTGGTCTAAGTTCACATAAGATTAAGTTGATTTTAAGTAGTACGTGGCCAGAAGGTTTGAGGGGACTTCAAGTTCGTGTGCTTGCGGCGTAAGATAATTCTAACTAAAGAAATTTGGAACTTTTATGCGGGAGAAGTGGTCTAAGTTCACATAAGATTAAGTTGATTTTAAGTAGTGCTTGCGGCGTAAGATAATTCTAACTTTACTGCAATACTCTCTCTCATGGACATGGGTCTGGACTTTGCTAACGACAGCATGTGATTCGAATTGAACGTACAGTCGACAAGAGTAATTCTAAGATCCACTCAAATTAAGGTGTTTGAGGACTGGGAAGGGAGGCCAGTGGTTGGTGGTGACTTTCTAGCACAAAATGATGGTGTTTGCAAGTGGGCATTGAAAAGCTAAAAAGTTGAATTTTAGTCGTGTTTTAATTCTTTACGCATGCGGATGATCGAATTAATGACCTTTTTATTATCAGGAGTATCACTGAAATATTTTTAAACCTTCTCCAAAACACTGTCCTTCTGAAGAGGGAGAGACTAGTAGTTAGAGCATGTCCACCCCAACCCTAAAAACCGACTCAAGTCTTCCATGTCATTCTATGATCCAACCTGAAAACACAGTTCACCCATGAAAAAAAACGAATACCCAGCTTTCATTGGGTCGTCACCTGGGTCAGACCCAAAACTCAGACCATTTTTGAAGACCCGGGCCTTCGCAATCCATGTCAGCAGCAACTCAATTGCCCATGTGACATCAGTCACGTTAGGGAAAATTGATGCGAACAAGAAACGCGTCTTAGTGTCACGTGAAGAAGACGCACTCACATGAATGGGCAACCATCGTGTTTTTCCCACGCTTTTGTCGTCATGCAGTAGAAGATATGGCCTATGGCACATGTCATCACGTGTTGGGTCAAATTCAAACAAAGGACGGCTACTTTTCAAAGTTTTGGGCCAACGGCCAACAAATCTGAGTCTTTGGTTGATGATAATTATTTTTCATCCTACGGTAAAAAATATCTATATAATTATATAACCTGCAAATTGTAAACAGAAAAATTATGAAAATAAAAACAAAAAATATAGAGAATATACAATTGATCAGAATAAATTACAGATGGTAGTAAATATTTAAGTAATTGTATTTTCTCTTTTTTAGAGGGCTAGGAATAAGTTTATATATATATATATATATATATATATTTAAAAAATTAATATTTCAAATATTTATTTATTACCTTTTTGTTCAATTTCAATGTCATTAAAATTTTATTAATAATCATTATTTACACTAAAAATATCTATTATAAAATTTAATAAACAGTCACTTTCACGTGACGACTCAGAAACAAAAATTATGAGTAAAAACTGCAGTCCAAAATCACTGTCACGTGACGACTCAGATCTCACCTACGATCTAAATTTCACCCACGATTCAGATCTTTCTAACGAAGACCTAAAGAGTGGACTTGCTCTTAAGAAATATGATTATGGGGATGTGACCACAAAAGTTGAACTTGGATAGAGGCAAAATCTCATGATTGGGTCCATTTGAGCTAGCTTTCTATGTGTTTGTATGACCAAGATTGGGTCCATTTGCTTCGACCCTTTTTCCAACTTTGGGTGACATGCTAACATGGCTCTCTCTTGCCTTAGCTATTTTTCACTCTCTCAAATCATTCCGTTGAAGACTAAGGGAAAATATAGGAGAACGAGGCTAGCTTCAAGCAAATTTGAGCCATTTGCATACATTTTTCATAAAAAAAGTGAGTGGACAGTAATGCCCATATATGACTTTCAAAAAATCATAGCATTTTATATTTTCTTAATTAGTCCATTTTTTCTTTGACCATTTAGATAAACTTATTCCGCCCTCTCAAACCTAGAACAAAGTAAGAGTTCGGCCCCATAAATATTATAAATTAGTTCGAAAACGTAAGGTTAACTGCTTAAGTTAGTATTAATTAAGTAAAAGCTAATCTTGTCCAGCAAGAAAAAACAATGAGCTCATAACTTCTCAAGTTTAATAAAAAACTAGCTAGCTAGTGTGGTAACATTACTAAAATACAAGTTTTCGGTGTGAGACTTATTTTAGGCTTGAATGGAGCTCTGAATATTGGTGCTAGCTCTACGTGGTCGGAATATTGCTTGTCCTATGGTCAAGAATTAGTCTTGATATTGATTATGATGATGCAGCTTCACATAGCTAGGATGCGGTTTAATTTAGATTCAGAGAAATTGAGCTCAATATATTGAGTACACAAACGAGCTTGTTCTTTCAGCTAGCTGTTAATTTGAAGATCGTTCATCAAGTTATATATATTCTTTCCCCTTTCAAGTTGAGGTTCTCAGATTAATTAGTTTATATATGCATGGTTGGATAGGTTGCCAAAGCAAACACTCGAACTGTCATCTCGAGTTCTTTTGAATAATTTGATATGTACATTAACAGAATCCAACACGAAACAGATGCAGAAATTTTTTCATCAATTAGGAAATTGAAAAGAGTAATAGTTTAAACTTGTCAAGTATGCCAAGTTTTTGCTGGATGGAGCTCAAAGTTGTACTGTCTATTATAAATGGCTCATGTTTATCTTAATTTTGCTCATATAAGTATTTGCATAACAAGATAATCACTATGCAAAGGACGCACCCGCATGGATCAGCATATCTTAGTCTCGTGTGCACAATCATCACAAACTCTATTACAATCGTTAATTTTTCTAATTAGTAGCCATTGGAGACAATCTCAAAGGACTTGTTAATTAACTTGTTTAACCCGTCATGGCTCTGGATCGTTTTGTTGGTCATTTGGTCAATATAAATACAGGGAATCATTGGGAAAAAATATCCCAATAATGTTAACCATTTTAGGGTTAATTGATTAATATTGTATCGTCTATAGCGATTTTCCTTTCAATAATAGATTTCGATAGTAAATATTTTTTTGGCCTAACGACGTTAATTTTATTAATCACAACTTGAGAGTAAGTATAACAGCAAAACACAATTCGTCGTGGTCTGGCTACATAACATAATAAAGAAAAGAATTATGCAAAACTACCTAGTAGACACCAAACAATCTCTATGCTGAAGACTATATGATAAAACACTATGATCGATCTTTAGTAATAGCAAACAGGAAAAGTAACGGCCATCGAGAACAAGGACGAAGAGACAAATCCTTAACCTATTATTATTGATTACTTCCGGGACCACCCTACACAAAGGGGGCAACCCCAGAGACTGAAGCTAGTTAGAGACAGAAGTCAAAAACTAAGAAAATGTCAAAGTCCTGCAACCAGCCCTAGACTACATAAAACATAAATAAATAAAACAGAAAAGCAAAGTTATGACCCAAAAGGAACCCTAGCCCAACCTCCAACCCAACAAGCTACTCCTAGGTCCATTAACAGAGACAAGTTAAGTCCAAACATCACGGCCAACCCATCTTTGCCGCCAACAAGGTGACCCTAAGCGTTGATGATGCCAGCCCGAAAACTAGCCCCAAATCGGAGCACTGCAACTAACAATCAGATCTTGGCAGAAAAAAACAACGATCATCGACAAAACACAACCCAACATATGCCGACAATTGCCACTGCTCATCCCTAACGCAGATCAGACTCTGATTCCAATCACATCCGCTTCCCTTCCCCTTGCCACACTGCAACACCATCACCTTTCAGTCGCGAGAGTAGACTGAGACCCAATCCCTGCATCTCAACCTGAGAGAAGCCAAGACAACATCACTAGTAAATATTATCGTATCTAATTTGCCAATTTATTCTTGAAAGGTCTCCATCACTATAAGTCATTTTCTAACGAGTACTAATAGATTTCATTAGGGCTGGGCATAGGACGGGATGAGTCAGGATTAGGCGAATCCCGTCTCATCCTGAAAATAAATTATCAGGACAGGACCGGGATCCCGTCAAATTAACCTCAAAAAAGAAAAAAAAAAGTCGAAGAAACTGAAGTAAATAGCCAAATCCAAATGCACTACAACTCCATCTACTCATCAAGAGACAACAAGTACTAAATATTAAAAATATCTGAAATCAATAAAGACTGAAAGTACTGAAAGTCTGAATCCAACAAGAACATAGACGTATATGTACTGAATTATTACATCCCGCATTAAAATTAATGAATGAACATTAAAAACTCAAACCATAATATTTCAAACATCAATAGGACCAGCAGCAGTGCCTTTACCCTTTGTTTTTGCTCTTGAAGGTGGAGGTGGGTACGTATTAGCTTTTCTAGTTGTTGTGCTCTCACGCTCTGCAAATGTACACATTTAAAAGATTAGTTAAGTTCAAGTCATCAAAGTAAAAGGAAAAAACATTAAAACTTGCACTTAACATCTTCATAGAATTCATAGTCTTCAATGGTGCAATCATCTACAACCTCTGCAATTTCATCACCAAGCAACCAATTCACTCAATGTATTACCCTAGTCTTATCACCATGTATGTTTTTTTGGGACTTATCAACAACACATCGAAAATATCGACAATTATGATTAATGTGCCTAATCATACCTGACATGCCATTACGACTTTCAACTGCATAATCACCAATCTTTCCCCTAGGACAATATTTGCAGTGAGCTCTCTTATGAACTATCTGATATTCTTTTCCGTCTACATCTTTGGCAGTTTCAATCTTATCATACTCTATAAAATGGTTCCAAACATAGCTCCGTTTAATACCTGAACTTTCAGAATCAACTCTGTCATCCCCTGTAGATGCAGCTGCTTCACTTGGCCCTATGCCTGGATTGCTAGAAGCAGGTTCGTTAACAGCTGATAAGAGGAGTGCTGGTTGAGTTGATCGACTTGCTAAAGAAGGTAAAGGTTGAGACGAAACAACTTCAGAAGAATCCTGGAGAACAGAAGCACTTCGTCGAGGAAGAACAACTGTTTTCTTCTCTCTAGCCATTAAAGCTTCGAACAATTGCTACTTAGGTAGGAGGCATCGGATCTGAGAGAGTGACAGACTGCTATTGGATTGGAAATGAATTTTAGGTTTCGAGAATTGGTCAGATCGCATTTGTGAGAGACACTGAGACAAAGTGGGAGAGTATGAGAGACTGAAGGAGGCATCGAGTTTAGGTTGTTAAGTCTAGGGCATCCAATTGACTGATTAAGTGTGTCTGAGTTCATAGTAAGATCCATACATTTTAACGAATGAACGGATACGATCATATACAAGCAGATATCTTATACTTTCATGATAGACCCGTCCTGTGTGGGTTCGTCTCGTTCCCGTTCCGTTTCTAAACTTTTAGGACGGGACGAGACTGACATTTTCAAACTCTATCCCATCCAGTCCTGTCAATTTTCGGTACAGGATCAGGATGAGATCGGAATTCTAATACAAAATGCCCACTCTTAGATTCCATGCATCATTGTATCATTTTCTACCAGAAATACTTGTACCAACTATATATATATATATATATATATATATATATATATATATATATATATATATATCTAGCTCCTCCATATCTAATAAAGCTATATATATATATATATATATATATATATATATCTAGCTCCTCCATATCTAATAAAGCTATGCTTCGATCTTCAACGAAACTGCTCACGGAGAAGTAAGTGCTAGTATATAAATGCACTATCATATTTAGGACCAGTTCATATCTAAATCAATATTCTAATACGTTATTTTCATAGACCCAAAGAATATCAGTGTTTATATATATATATATATATATATATATATATATATATATATAACTTAGCTCATCAACAACTAAGTGGGTCCCTTGTAATATATATATCAAAGCTCTAGAGGAGAAAAAAATTCAAACTTCTTGAAGAAAAAAAATCCTAAATTTCAACTAAGTTAAATTAGAAATTTATTGTCGTTTCTAAAGGATAATCCAAAATTAGTGTTTATTTTAAGAGATATTTGACAATACACCTGATTTACTAGCCTTATTTTAGATTAAACCCACCTCTTTACACTATATATATATATAAACAGATCGGATCAGGTGCGGAAGTCCGTATTTTTTAAAAAATTCAGATTTTTACAATTTGATACACTTTTCGATCATGATTTCTCATCTTAACCGTTCACAATGTAGATATATGTGAGTAAATCATCCCTACAAAATTTAATTTAATTTGGAGATCATTAAGATATTCAAATATGTGATTTAGAACGAAAAAACTAACGGTTTTGGTTGAACAGTTTTATTACGTTCATTATTTGACTCACTGTTCAGTCATATTTTATCGTTCGTTCATTGATTTAATCTAATTCGGTACCTTAACGAACATCAATCTTGATGAAAATTTGTATGAATAATCTATACATTAGTACCAATAAATTGAAGGATGGAAATATAGAAATATGACCAAAAAGTGAGTCAAATAATAAACTTCACACTTTGAAATTAAAGTGTGAAGTTCCTTATTTGACTCATTTTTCGGTCATATTTTCACTTCTCGATCGTTTAGTTTGTAGATCTTAAGCTTTACTTTGAAATTAAAGTGTGAATTTCATTATTTGACTCACTTTTCGATCATATTTTCTTTTGTTCCATATTTATTTATTTACTTTGAAATTACCATTTTCGTTTTCTTTTGTTCCATATTTATTTATTCAATAATTAATCATATTTTTTTTTATAAAAATATATTTGATATGAGTTTGATATGAAAGATTTCATTGAGATCTTCGCAATAATAAATTTGAAGGAAAAATGTGAAGTTGAATAAAAAATAACTTTACTTACCCATAAACAAAATTTGGCATACCAAATTTTTCAAGCCATTTTTTTCTTAAGATTTGCGGTTTAGCTTATGATAAGAGCAAATCATAAGCTACTTTGGGTTTCTAACTTATAATGAATGTTGCTCTTAGAAAAATCATGTTCATTTTTTTAAATTTTGTAGTGCTGCTATATCGTTGATGAGTAGGATATGGGACCTGTCGTATACAATGAAATGAGTTATGACATTTGTTTTTTAAGAAAAACATTGGACTTTATTAATAGAATAAACGGGAATACAAATTACAATCATGAGGGATAATGGTGGTGGCATAAATTCCTCACTTTCCATCCTACCTACCCAAAACTACAGCGATTACAGTGGACAAGAACTGATATCAATAAGGGTTTAACTGTGAACCTCAAAAAGAAACAACACTTTCAAACACTACATGTCAAACGTACCAGCATATATGCACAGGTAACCTCCTTATTATATTGACAACAAGAACTAACCGACATCAAAATAGTCTCTAGAAACGACACCAAAATCATGGTCCTCCAGCAACACGACCAACACTATTCTACCAGAACCTCAAACCCTCTCATCTAAAAGAGGATGGACAACCAACACCAACCTACCGAAACCTTAACCCTTGCCCAAAAGAGTTATGACATTTATTAGGTTATTCTAGCTGTACCTAATTACCTATACCCAAAAGAACACCCTTTTATCATCCCCTCTTTTACATCTCATTCGCTAACCTTTGAGTAAAAAATTCGCGTCAGATGTGGTGGTGGTGGGTACATTTTCAATGTTTGTTTTGTTTTCGCCCTAATTACTCACAATGTAAATGAGAATTGAATATGTGACATTTATAGTGTTATTTAAATGGTCCAACAAATAGTGTTATAATAGTGTCATTTATAACAGTGTCATTTATATGTGACATTTATAGTGTTATAATAGTGTCATTTATAGTGTTATTTATACCTTAAAAATATGATTATTTATTGAATAAATAAATATGGAACAAAAGAAAACGAAAATATGGAACAAAAGAAATCTTTCATATCTTCATCGTTCAGTTTGTAGATTCTAATGCATAGATAAATCTTGCCAAGTTTCATCCAATTGGTGATCAGATTAAATCAATGAACGGATCATAAATCTGCCTAACAATAACTATTTGTGTAAATAATGATTTTGAAACCTCAAACGATCATCAAATTTAATGAAATTTGACAGAAGTAATCTATGCATTAGGTTCTACAAACCTAACGGTAGAGATATGAAAATATGACCGAAAAATGAGTCAAATAAGTAACTTCACACTTTAATTTTTAAGCAAAAATCCGTTTTAAATGGAAACTATGTATATATACATACATGAATAGAATAATTAATAGTGTGGCAAGTGATCAAGAACAATATTATCGGTAAATCATTGAGATGATAAAACTAAGCAAGCAATTCAAGAATATACTCAGTCAACGAGTGTCTATTTCAGAATTCAAATGGAAATCTCTATATATTAAAGGAAGAGGGGTGGATTACTGTTCATATGAACAGTATCCAGTGTCCCACCCCTTTTACCTCTAATGTTTTAAATTTTTTTTACAGGTTAGTCATTTCACAATGAATTTTCCATTATACACTTCATTTTAAATTTATTTCAGTTGTGTCATTAAATTTGTTTTAATGAGAGAAATTTTTTTAATATTTTTTTTTAAATTAAATTGCATGAGAGAAAATTACATTTTCAATAATAATAAGAATTATTATTATAATTAAAAAAAATTGAATCGCTCTAAACCTAAATAATTATGTTCATCAATATCGATTGTTCAATGTTTATATTCATTTTAATCACTTTTTTTTTTCAAAATAGTAATTTTGGCGTTACATATGAATGTTATGTGGATATGTTAGGTTTTGAATGTAAGTTGGGTTTGATTCGGGTTTATAATTTAGGGGTTAGGGTTTACGTGTTGTGTTAATTTTTTATAAGTCAGCCCATCCAGAATGAATTTCCCGTTATACCTTTCAATTTAAATTTATTTCAGTTTTGCCATTAAATTTGTTTTTATGAGAGAGTTATATATATATATATTAATTGAATTGCATGAGAGAAAATTACATTTTCAATAATAATAATAATAATATTCATAATAATTATAATGAAAAAAATTGAATCGCTCTAAACCTAAATAATTATGTTCATCAATATCGATTGTTCAGTGTTTATATTCATTTCTATCACTTTTTTTCTTCAAAATAGTTATTTTGGCGGTGCATATGAATGTTATGCGGAGAGGTTTGGTTTAGAATGTAAGTTGGGTTTGATTCGGGTTTATGATTTAGAGGTTACGGTTTAGAGGTTAGGGTTTACGTATTATGCTATTTTTTTGTATAATTTTGATCGAACTAGTAAAAATTTCATATTAATTAATCAGATCAGAAAAAACGCACGTACTTTCGCATGCGTGATGGTGGAAGGCTAGTATTCATTAAAGCGTGAAGGAAGAGAGATCGGATAGAGATGTGTGAGTCAGGAAGTCGGCCTTCTCCATCGAGGACCGACATGATGACTGCATTGGAATAATGCAGAGATTTAGCACACTGTTTTCTTGCACAAGTCAGGAGCCCATTTCTCACACTGAATTCCAGAAGAGATAATCCATAATTTAGATTTCCTTTGTAGAAGATTCGAAAGCGATTCGGATCGATTTGTACACGCTATCTCAACAGGTGGGGTGAGTGAGCTAACTCATGCATGCATTTGAGAATTGCAATTTGAAATAAGAGTTTGAAAGCTACCATACTGAGAATTCCGTGAAGGATATATGCTTGAAGCCTTGAACGTTTATAACGTGGTAAGAACTACAAATGTGTTATTAGTCATTCCCATTGGAAATAATGAGTTCCTTCACTTATAATATCTCATTTTCTGAGATAGGAGGCCTCCAAAATCAGAGAACTTGTGAACTAGTTGCCCTACCCAGGCCAGGGCCGCCCCTGGAAGAATGTTAACATATATAATTTCTTGATCTACAACTTTGATGCTAAGACAATTTGATCGACGTACGTGACAGACTTGTCTCTGCAGAAGGTGATTAGTACTGCCACACTTTCCCACAGTTTCATATTCAGCCTCCCCATATGATCCTATTTTCAAACTCCACTTACTTGATTTCTACATTGGTTTCTCCTTTCCTCGATCTCATCACATTCAACAATCCCCATCTCTTCATGCTCTTCGAGCTTATACAGAAGACTAGTAGGTTAAAAGAAGAAAAAGATACCCGGCCGGCTCGAGTAGTTACACTTACACATGAGTTCCATGATAATCCAATCCGTGCGTCTTTTTCGTTTGCAGAATATGGTAAACATTCCGCCATTAAATGTTAACTTGCTAATGGATCGAGACCAACCTCCATCGATCTGGTTGATAAAGTAGTCTGAGGTTCAACTCTAAAACCAATTGGCAATAGAGACAGTAGCCCAAACCCTTATAAACCCACAGGCAAGGTCCCCTTATTCCCGATGTGGGATATATATCTCAACACGCCCCCGCACGTGTGGCGAATCTTTAAGCCTAACACGTGGACAACAATTTGGGTGGTCGTGGAGTTCGTGTGGCCTTTGGGCTTCACACGTGTACGTGGGTAACCCGCTCTGATACCATGATAAAGTAGTCTGAGGTTCAACTCTAAAATCAATTGGCAATAGAGAGAGTAGCCCAAACCCTTATAAACCCACAGGCAAGGTCCCTTATTCCCGATGTGGGATATATATCTCAACACTGGTAGCGTCCTCCTTATCGTGATTGGACGTAGCCAACCAGGACACTGGAGATGTAGTTGGTATCTTTGGATAAGAAGATTGCAGTTACCCAATCAAAGGTTCACTTCAATGTTCGATCACAATTCACAAAAAAAATACGATCTTTTCCTTCACGATTCATGGGCGAGAGCGAGGAGCAGCGTCGGGAGGTGATTCGTGGGCGGCGTTTCTTGTGTCACCGGCGTGACGTCGGGCTTCTGTTGTCGATCAACCTCATGGGACGGTATCAGATCTATGGGATTTGGTGTCATCCAATAGGTCTTGCAACAGAGGTGATAGCCGGGATGTGGCGTGTGGTGGCGGCGTTTGTGACGTGGGAGAGCACCGACGGCGAGTTTCCTGTTATGTTGTAACCCTTTCTGGCCCTTTCGGGATTCTATGGTTTCTACCAAATCTAGCTATCTAGTTTGTTCCTAGGGGTAGGCGTACCCTATCAAGATTTATTTCAACGGAAGTGCTCGAAGATTATTGCTTTTTAATTCTTGATTTTATATAGTTGTATAATAATTGAGATCTACATACAACTGATATTATCGTTACATAAAAATATGTAACTGATATTATCGATACATAAAAGTTAGATATGAGTAGTTAGAACATCTTCAACAGCTCATATAAAACTAAAATTATCTCTATCATAGAGAAAAAAATATCATTTTCTTTGTTCAATAGCTCATGTAAACCATCCTCTATAATACATAAAGTGTGAAAAGAGAGAATGAGATCCTCTATATTTGTAGAATTCTCCCAATTTGTATATTCAAGATGAAATCTCTAAAATTTATTGCTTTGTCTTATAAAATTCATTCTCTTCTCAAAAGAGAAAAAACGTCATAAAATTAAAATATTTAACATGAGAATTGAGATTTGATTGTAATAAATATATAATATTAATGGAGATTCATTAAATTATATATAAACATGTCTAATTTACATAATAGAGACCTAAAAATGGTGGGATGGATAAATTGGTTTGACATTATAATCATAATGGGAGGTATACAGTCAAATCTTGATATTGGCTAGCAGTTCAGGAGCGCAATCGGATGGAGGGAGTTGCGTCGGAGAGTGAACTGGGTGGTGCCTCAGTAGTGCAAAAGGGTTGGAAAAAACTTAGAAGTCTGAATCTTTCAAATAAAATAAAAGTTTTCTATGGAGAGCTTGTTCCGGCTTTTTACCAAGTGCAGCAGCCCACAGAGCTAGGAAAGTGATTGAAGTTGGGAAGTGTGGCGAGTGTGGAGGTGAGGAAACCATATTACATGCATTATGGGAGTGCCTTTTTGTTAGAAAAGTATGGAAACAGACTTTTCTTTCAAAGGTGTGCAAAGTATGGAAAGAGAGACTTTCTTGATTTGTTTCTTGATGTGTATTCAGTGACTAGGGATTATGATTTAGAGTGATTTGGTGTGATTGCTTGGTTACTTTGGCATTTAGGAACAGGAGGAGGCATGATGAGATGGTAGGTTATGGTGATCCAAAAGGACTAATGGAAAGAGCAGTCAGATGGTGGGAAGGGTATATGAGAGCTACTAAGAGCGGTGAAGATAATGCTAAGATGGGACTGCAGTCAAATGGGGGCAATAGATCTGAGGGGATACACAAATAGATGAAACCTAGGGGTGGTTTAGTAAAGTTGAACATTGATGGTGCCCTTGATGTTGCTAATGGAAGATATGGAATAGGAGTTGTGGTTCGCAATGAGTTGGGGGTGTGTTTAGGCGTCTTGGCAGTGCCAGAGATTGGATACTTGAGGCCACAGACTTGTGAAATGATAGCTTTGGTGAATGGCTTGCAGTTCTGTGCAAAAGCTGGTTTCACTCATATAATGGAGAAGGGTGACGTGCAGACGGTATTCACGGAGTTGGGTGAATCCTAGGAAGATTTTAGTGCTGATGGAGGCATTATAGATGAGGCCTGGTATCTTATAAGTTGTTTTGAGTTTTGTGAGTGGGGCTATGTCCCTAGAAACTGTAACATGGCTGCTCACCGTGTAGCTAGGGAGGCGCTCATGTTGCCTTTCCCAACGTACCAGTGGATGTTAGAGCCACAGTAGCTCTCCTATTTTAGTTTCAGAAGCAAATTAGTTTTGTCAAGTGATGTAATTTGGAGTGTGGTACTCTTCTTTCTGGTTTTAGAAGATTTAATGAGGTCACTTTATGCTTCATGTTTCGATTATTAATGAAATGTTATCTCTTTGATAAAAAAATTTACATAATAGCTAGAATAAAAGAACTGTTGAAATTGAGCTCCAATTTTTATAAAGATTATGTAATTTTCTCTTTTATAATAAAAAATCAATAAAAGAACTATTAAAGATCCTCTTATACATCTCTTGTATTAGCCTATTAGGTATAAAAAGAGCACATTTTACAATAAGGGCTCATTATTATTTTGTCATTACTTGTTAGATTAGTGGTTGTGAGTATTTGCTTCAAAAATAAATTGAACTATCATAAATGAAGTAATATTTTCACAACATGCAATGATAAATTGACAAATTGTCAAGCCCCTACAATTTCCGATGGGGCTGAAGGCTCTAATAAAACTCGGCCTTCATCGATACAATACAATCAGTCTCTACTTCAATGAATGTTCTAACTGAATTATTTATCTTACACCTGCTGGCTGTTAGAGAGAACTAAGTCAGCTCCAAAAAACACAATAAGCAGAAAGATGTGCTTGTGGCTAGACCTGAATCTGAGACCTTCGTGAACACTTCTTTCGACTGGTTTTGTTGAGGGCACAAACACAAGTCTCAAGAAGTTCATAATCCTCCTCCCAGAACAAGAGTGATGCCTTCTCTGGGTTCTGCAAGAGTGTTTTTGAAGTTAGGTAACCAGCAATTGTCCATGTCTGGTGAAGTCGGGATTGCTTGCCTATGAATCTCCCATTTTTGGTATCATAATATTCAGGCCAATGATCTATAGAAAGCCTCTTCTCTGCCAAGGCAACTGCCTTCTCTGCTAATTCTGTCTTTCCCATCTTGATGCAGGCCAATGTGAACTAAGACAATACAAAACAGATAATTAGGTAGAAGCAAATGGTATATATATAGAACCAAATAAAAACCATTTTGAAACCCATGGAACCTTGATAGACTTATTCCGCTAATCCCTGTACTCCCACAATTGTCTTTCTCTATTTTCTTGTCTAATAACTCTCAGAATTATGTAAACCACCTCCTAAAAAGAAGAAAAACGGACGAAAACAATACGAAATAACTCTCACCTGCCATAGGAGTGTTGGCCAAGATCCACCATTATGATATGACCATGGCCTGCAATTGGAGACAATAAGTGCATAACCAAAAATATCACCAACTAGAATAAGGTTATCAGAGGGTTGACCAAAAGGAATAAAGAATGTAAAGTTTAAAGTCTCACGTATTCTTTGGGTCAGCACCAGTAATTATACGCCATTCTTCATACTCCATGGCAGGGTAACAGATCTTTAGAGGCATTTGAGCCATGAAATCATCCCATTTGGTCTCCATCAAATTCAAAATACCCTCATTCTGTTGTTGGGTACCAAGAGATGATACAATGGACCAAAGATTTCCGAGAGTGAAAAACCTAAAATCCATATGGGCAGGTTGTAAATTGCCAATGAGGTAACCACCTTCATCAGGAATCCAGTCTACTAACCAAGAAGGAATTTGATCTGGATAGATATTGAACTTGTTGATGGCATCTGTAGAATACTCCTCTGTCTTATAACGGTAAATTTCATTGATCTTCTTCATATCGACCCAGTAATACTCTCTGATGTGGAAAGAAAGTGCACTAAGTCGGTTGTTGACAGCAGCCACCAAATTTTTTGTTCCATCATTGACAATGAGCATCTCACGGGAGCAGCGTAGAGCAGAGTAAAACAACGCCTGCAAATTAAGATATTATAAGTACATACAAACAATGAGAAGCAACCAGAACAATGGGCCGCATAAACAAGCATGCATAATGCCAGAGAAACTCTCTAGATTCTTTAACAGCCAATAACCAGTTTATTTATCATTTAGAAAGGCAACATGCATGACAGAAATACTCTATCCAGTTTGATAGAGCATCATCCTTACAAAAGCCTCTGAAAAAATCCATTCATCGTGACTAATGTGGTTAAAAAGGATAAGAACTGTGTTTTATCCTAAGAAATCATTGGTTTTAGAAGCAGGGTGACTAATTGATGAAGAAAACCCACAATGGGGAGCTGTGGACCAACCCAGCTCAGATATGACATACACAAGGAAAGAGCGGATAACCAATTTCAACTTACTTGGATTTCAAGGGGATGTCCATGAATACCCATCCGTCTGTCAATCATACAGGAACCATCGGTGACTAGCAGGGTAGGAAACATGTCAAATCCATCAGTTAAACAGAGATTAAGTATCAGTCTTATGCCTGTCTGGACGTCCACCCGTTCTTGTAATGTATAGTCACTGGTGATCTTTCCATAAGCTCTCAACATAATGATCCACCACAAACCTATCAAAGTAGTCCAATTAATAGTCATCTATGATGCCAATTTTCTCATAACCTAAATATAATGCCACACTTGGGCAATAATTAATGAGTGAAATAATAACTAAACAAAATGAATATGCAGCACTCAAGCACCAATCACGGGCAGCAGTGTAGCAATCCAATATAACTTTAGTATCTTATGCATCATAACTAGGAAAAAAACAGTGACGGTTACCGGAATCAACTGGTGCAACACGTCCAATGGCTGATTCACCAAAGTCAGGATCTAATACTTCCTCAAATTTTCCATCACTTCCATCAAGAGGAACAGTTTTAACTTTAAAGCTTGCCGGCATCAACCCTTGCCCAGGGCTGTAACAGTCAACTGTCTTTTCCCAGCTCTAAAACATATTGAAATCAAGTACTTAGTAAGATGTCATAAAAACGTCCAGTCCTCAATGAGGTACCATACTACCTAAAACAAACTACAAGGCCATGGTAACTCCTACTCTCACAAAACCAGAGCATATCACATTGTTATAAGTGATGGACATCTGCAGCTACTCTAGCAACAAAGTTGAGTTTAGCATTGGATTGAAGAACTTCCCAGAAAGCAGAAATATTCACGTCATTTCCAAATTAACACGTAACAATGGTCATAATCTGAAATTAACTTTTGCTTGTAAACAATAGGATAAACCAGAAAAATTCCAATGTCATAAAAAATTTTGAAGGCAAAAAGAGACAGTCCACACAAACACATTTGAGGTCAAGTAGACATTCCTGATCCCATTTTATAAAACATTGAATTCTGACTCTAGCAACAAAGTTGCATTAGAATTGGATTCGAGACCTTTTCAGCTTTTATTGGGAGCAGAAGAGTTTACAGCATTAGCTCTACTAATACTTAACAACGGTCACCATCAGATGTAACTGCGGTGCGTTTAAATAACAAGATAAACCAGACCACTGCCCACATTACTAAGTTCGTATTGTCATAATAAATACTGAAGGCAAAAAGTGACTTCTAAATGCCTCAATGATATTTGATTAATGACACCAGAGATTTTTTTTAATCCCATTTTGTATAACATAGATTCTATATTGCACATTTCTTGTAGGAAAAAAGTCATTTGAAAGCTAAAGACATTCAGATTTATGAAGATCTTATCAGATATCATACATCAACTGTCACAACCAGTGGTCGACATGTGAAATGAAATGAAAATTCACTTCATATTAAATAGCCAAGTTGCAGCAACTTTAGATACATGATTGAGAAGCCAACATTACCTGTAACTGCAAAGTGTGAAGCAGAAAGTTCTTGACAATCTCAGCTTCTCCATTGAGTAAGAAAGCGAGTGCCGATGGGACGAAATCTCGAATAAAGACCTGATCATAATTGAGAGGCGTCTTGTCCGCCGGATCAATAGCAGCAAGTGTTCCCACCGGGTTCCCACAATACTCAACGACCGAATCTCGAAGCAATCCCCACGCCTCCTTTTCATTTTCGGACAACTCTCTCTCAGCTCTTGAGTCATTCAAACCCTTGGAACCACCTATATTTACATTCACACTCGAGCCATTAACCTCTACCCTAGACTCCTCTTCCTTAACCGCATCACCATTCCCCGTCTCAATTCTCTCTATCACCAAAGGTTTCACATTCAAGCCACCTTGAATATAAATACTCTCAAAGGACTTCCCATTAACCTGACTATCCACCGAGGTCGAGTGGTTCCTAAAATCCGACGCCACATTCCGTATCACTAATACACCCCTCTTAACTCTATTTACACCAGCATCACCAACCCTAGGCTGACGACCCCAATCGGAATCGGAAACATTAAAACCTCTCCAATTCGGATCAATTCCACTTATGTACCCTACACTCCCACCACTACAGCTACCGAACCCACTCCTAGATCGTAATTTCACCAAATTATCAACAGCCCCACTGCTCGATTTCAGTCCCTGAGAACCGAAAACCGAAGCAGTCCTATAGCTTATGTGGCCATAACCCATTAGAATTCTGCAACAGGGCCTCATGGTACAGATTCCAATACAATTGCTACTGCTCATCCTAGTATATATCACACTGATTCCAATTTTCACCACTCTTTTTTTTTCTTTTCTTTTTTTAAACAAACTGATTCGTAATTCAGGTGATTTTGCTTCTGTTAATCTCGGAAAAATTAGAAGTAACAGAGCTGAAAAATAATTGGATATATATCTAACAATTGCTAGATAAATAAAACAAATTTAAGATTAAAAGCTTGAGGAAAATAGAAAATGGAGATTTACTTGCAGTTGATCTTGAGCTGAGAGAGAGTTGTGCTTTTCAAAATGAAGGTGCAGAATTGCGGTTCAGCGTTTGGGGATTTTATAAGCAAGAGGGAAATGGGAAAGGTCGCTATGAAAGATTGGAAGTACGATAAGGCCCCTGCACGTGATCGGTGGTAGGTGAAAGTCTGATGCGAGAGGGGGTGGGAAGGTCTTTGTGCTGTTCATTTATGGATCAGATAGTCGGTTGTGGGGCCCTTGGTAAAAAATGAGAGGAAAGGAATAAAGCGCGCGTTGTTTTCTGTGACGTGGCGGAGTGCGGTTGGTGGGCGAGGTTGTAACAGTGACGGGGAAAAATCTGCTTGCGGTAAAAAAATAAAATCGGAACGGAGCACGGTCAACAACATAGCGTGTGTGGAGTCCTGGACCGGAAAACAAATCCCACACGTTTTTTGTAACGTTTAATGGAAGATTTCTGACGGAGACTTGTGGGGTCAGGAATAGTTCCACTTTCAAACTTGGGGTCATGGAGTATGAATGGTTATCTTTCTTGTATTCTACGGTGTACTAGGGCCTGAATATGGGCCTTGGATCTGGATCAGCTGCTTTGTCGTATCGACTGTTGGACTGGGCTAGAACAGCTGTGCTCGGACTTTTGGATGCCGAGATCCATCAGGCTTTCGGATTTAGGTGCACAACTCGGGTCGGATCCATCGTTTGATGGTGCACCGTGGTCAGCTCATTTTTTTAAGAAAGAAAAGTCCATGGCAACTCAACTCATTTTCTTAAGAAAGAGTTGTTCATGGCTTGTTTCCTGACAAGCTTACTTATTTGTATATACCAAGTGTGAAGAAAATTAAACTGTTTTTCAAACTTTACATTACCCCATGATCTTATATCATTGTTACAATTTCGTCTACAAGACTTCATAATCTATCCGAGCAATGTATACGTAATAGACTTTGTGGCAGTGACGGATCTACATGGAAGCAAACCCAGCTCTCGGTGGGCAAAAATTAAACTTCATAATCTAACTTTCAGGTTTTGTTACGACGAAGATCTACGGGTGTCGTTCTGATCGTAATTGGCTTTGTGTTTGTGGGTAAGCACTTCATCAAGTTTGATCGATACTCAAAACTTTGTAACAATATTTGAAACATATCAAACATTTCCCAAACAATTTCATTGTTATAATAACGAATAAAACTGAAAACTATCAGGTAAGAGTGGCATGCTAGTCCTATATAAGTCGAGTTCTGCTGAGCTACTATACTTTTCTGGTTTAGAACTGTTCATGTCTTTGATTTCGTGTCAAGTCGTTGAGTCTTAGAATGATCTCACACTCGTGCCGGAAGCCACTACTCTCAATTGCATATAATATGAAGATTGAAGAAGAATAAGACTATCGAGAAAAAAGTTTCCAAGTTGCTTGACCAGTGGCAGAATCAGTATAAGAATAACACCCGGGAAAACTATGACACTCAAAAAATTTGAGAAAACAGTACGGTGTGATAAATTTTTCAAAGTTCTAACCATAATTGTCACATTTAGATTTCTATCTAAACACTGTTGTTGTTTCATTTTTTTAGTATAGATTTTTAGAGGCTTTGTTCAGGTATTTCTTTAGACCACTTAAACAAACCACTTATATTTTTGTGTTTTTCTCTTTCTCACCTCCAAAAGATTCCAAACTTAATCGAGTTGGCTCACTCTCTCTCTGTCATGTGTTCATGCTTCTCTTCTTTCCATATCCACCGTCAAACCTTGTCACACCATTGTCTTCCATATCTCAACATTCCTCAAACTCCTGGGGCAACACTTCCACCGTTTGAAAACTCAGCTCACACCATCAGAGCTGCTCTTAATTCCGTACCACTAATGAAATTATCAGAAATCTAATGGTTTCATTATTTTATAGGTGCTCTAATTTCCGCTAAAACTGACGCATTTGGAAGCTCAACTAGGATTTGCACGGGCCCAATCACACTATTCTCTGATCCGTCATCAGAGAACTAAAACATACATGAGGAGTCGTTGTTCATACACAGTTTTTACGTGATGTAGTAATTTTTTTTAACATGTGATGTGGTAATTTTTTTAACCTCAAATCATCATCTAGGCTGCTGGGGCTTGACCCGTGTTTTGCGTGAGATTATACATAATTTAGAGTTTCTGTTATGCGATTCCAGTCAAGGCACTACGCTGCGAAGCTCACTTATAATCATTAATTAATATTTCTAATACATTCTTGTTGAATCCATGGTTAGGATAGGGTATTAAATATTGGGTTAAAGCTCATTATACTTGACATTTAATCCGATTTGCAAGGTTGTCATGATAATCAATCAATTGAGGAATTGACCAATCCCATATATTTCTAGAAAGTCGATCGGAGTTGCCCTTTGAATCAATTTAGGTCACTTTTGTTTTTGAATCATGATCGTATATAGCGTATGTGAAATTTTGTTCAAGTAGTGAAATGATCAAGACTCAACGTTATTTGAAAAACAAATCATTGTGTGAACAATTAACGATCCATAAGCTTTCATAGTAACAAATATAATTTACTTGTACCTAGTGAAAACAAAGTTGTTTGGTTAAAGTGCATGTCGTTTTTGCTATCAAACACTGTCATTTTGGAGGATTGCTTCCCTACTTCAGACAACCTTTACAAGTTGCACAGTTGTCAAAAACAGACTAGATTTTTCTCCCAATTTCATGCGTTTTCTGTTTTGATGATGTAATAATTAGTCAGAATTTTTTCTTGACTATATAAACTCAGACACAATCATGTACTTTTTCTTTTTTACGCTTGCATAATTGAAGTGATCTGAGAGTTCTCCAGGTTCTCTCTCTATTTTCTTCATTATAGAAGCTTAAGCTTTCTTCTTCAATATTGTTACTGTGATGATGATGATGTTATTATGGTATCAGAGCTTCGGCTCTTAATCATGCATGTTTTTAGTGATAGATTTAAGTAAGCTTCCGCAATTGTTAAGCTCGGAAGCCCTAGATTATTCAATCTTCGTTTTCTGAGCTATATTTTTCTAGCTTTGCAAGCTTTGTTTCTTGAATCCTGATGATGCGCAAGTATCATTTCATAGATTTCAATTCATTTTGATGCTTATGTGACTCATACGATGCTAGTTCTGATTCGTAATAGTTATATAAGCCTCGATTTGTCTATCAATGATCTATGTGATACAGTTGCTTATAGATCGAACCACGATTATAGAATTATTGTGATTCGATTCTATTTGAGCAAAAGATTTGGTTGATTATAGTATAATTTGGTTAGATCTTCTTAGTTGAGCTTTGGTGCTACAGTAAGAGTTTATGTTTGAGCAGAAATACTAATAGTTTCAATCTTCATCAATTTTCAGTGACATTATGCTGATTTTATGGTTTATAATTTGGAAAAGTTCTCATATACACTACCAGGGTCAATAGTTTGACTGACGAAAAATTTTCGTCGGCCTGTTAACCAAATTCGTCGGTTAAGATTTTAGCCGACGAGTATTTGTCGGCAATAATTTCATCGGGAAAGACTCGTCGGCTATGACTTTAGCCGACGAAATGAGAAATAGTCGTCAGCTATTGTCTCATACTTTAGCCGACAAATTTTTTTTATCTTTTTCGTTGGCTAAAGTGTAAGATTAAAAAATACTATAACAGAACAATTATGGCAAGCTTCGTCGGCTATAAGTCAATTCCAGTAAAAAAATAACTCTAAATTTTTAAATTATCATTCTAAGCAAACTGCAAAATACACCAAAATATTTCCAAATAACCAACAACACCAAAAATGGTGATAAAACACGTTTTTCATTATAAATTTTAAAAATTGTTCATAAACACATAAAACTATATAAACTATAAAAATTCTAGATTGTCTAAATCTATATCCGATTCTGATATATGCTGCTGAGGAGGTTGCGGCAGTTGAGGTAGCAGTATAGGCATAGGCATGGGCAGAGCCGGAAGTCTTTGAAGCTGGGCAGCTGAAAACTTCTGTAAGTTCTGAAACATATGCTGCAGTTGAGCCTGCTAGGTGGCATATACCACGACATTATACTCCTGTAAGGCGGCATTATAGGCTGTCTGGACGGCATGAGTGACAGCTTGAGCTCGTGTCTAAGCGGCAGCCTCAGCTTGAACCAACATGATGGTTCCTTGTGTTGTGTTGACGGTTCTAAACATTCTCTAGGGAAACGGCCTTCAAAGAAAAGAATAAAATATTAGTAAAATATTTAAAAACGGACATACTTAACAACAATTTAACCAATTATTTTTTTAATTTCCTGTTTATGAGGGTTATTGAATTCTGATATCAGAAGCTAGTGTCACTCGTACTCCCTGTATTGGAACTCAACACGGGTACCAGAACGTGCGTTCCCGTGCATAGTCTAGTGGGTCCGCAACTCGTTCTTCGACTCCTTGTACCTACAGAAACAACAAAAATATTAGAAATATTATTAATATCACATACAATTTTGTTTTTTTTCATCAACTTCCCAACGTACCTTCCCCCCATGCACAATGTCTGCTCAGGTGTTCCTCTGGTACTGGGGAACTTCAAACCACACTTGCATTTAACCGTTTAGTACTTTAGTTTTTCGATAAATCAACAATATAATACATAATATTATTACGAAATTTTGTAAACTCACTGACATCACGTTGTGGACCATATCCTTAATCTCATGCGGGACCTCGCCCCAGTCTGACCACAACATAGGGACTCTATCTCTAACAAGCGCTCCCACGTGACCGGACGACGTCTTCGTCCTCCCGCCTGATACTATGTGGTCATCCCCGTCAGTATCGATAACGATCATCCCTGAGGTACTCACGGTCTTTTCGAGAGCCTACTATGTGACGTGGCCTCTCTTCTTCCTTATCGGTTTGGCTCCGACGGTGCCTATCACAAATTAATTATTAAAATGGAGAACCTTTATTATGACATTATAAGAAAACAAATTATTCATCTTTCAGTACCTAAGGGCGATGCGGCAAACGCGACGGATTCTATTTATGTCGCCGATGATGATACCCTCGCAGAAATAAGATCCGTACCAAAAGGCACGAACTTGTACGCAGTTGATGGAGCCACGGGCGGGGGCAGTGAATAAATTGGCGCCTCTTAGTCATCGACTATAGGTAAGGCCGGTATCATTCGCAGGAGGAACAAAAGAGGTGGCGGCATCTGTACCCTAGATGACCCACCATCCGAAACAGTAGGATCCGGAGTCGGTGCCCGATGTATCTCAAGGATAAAGGTGCAGAAACCTCCGTCTGGGTTTTAGACCACAGCTGCCTTGAGGACTGAGGAACACCAGACTGCCTCAAGGAATGAGGGACGCCTGACTGCCTGGAGGAATGGGAAACGCTTGGCTACCTCTGCGCCATCTCCAGAAAGGTCGCACGTCTGGATGTCATGGGACCCTAAAACGACGTTTGAGGGTTGCTAGACGTTCCCTCAGACGATTCAGACCTTTGGCCCTTTGAACTCTTCGTAGATCTAAACAAGTCTTTCATCATGTTTAAAATATTTATTTAATAAATTATTTGAATTTTTAATTTTAATTGTAATTTTTAATATTTTAATTAACAATCTTTATCAATATATGAACAATCTTTATCAATATATTAATATATTATATGAATATAGTAACAATTAATAATAATTCCTAGAATTCCTACAATTAATATTTTAATGCACAACAAAATTCATAGAATTTCTTAATAACAATAAATCCAAATATTAACCAATATACCAAATTAACAAAAATTCAGAAAGATTAATATATATATATATATATATATTCCTAAAAATTCACAAAAATTAACAAACATACCAAATTATTCAAAAATCATTTTTCCAAATATACCAAATTAAAATTTAACAAATATATCAAATTAGCTGCATATACTAAATTCACCAATAATTAACAAAAATTAGCTGCATATACCTAATTCATCAATAACCAATTAACAAAAATACACTAAATTATACCAATTTAACATAAAAGAATTAGGGATTTGGGTCCAACCATGGAGGGGCTGGGTTGGAGCCGCCAAACCTTAATTAACAAATTAGCTGCATATGCCAAATGTACCAATAATTAACAAAAATTAGCTGCATATACCAAATTCACAAATAATAAATTAACAAAAATACTCTAAATTATACCAATTTAACATAAAAGAATTAGGGATTTGGGTCGGACCTTGGAGGGGCTGGGTTGGAGCCGCCGGACCTTGAAGGGCTAGGTTGTGGAGGCCGCTCCTTGGAGGGGCTGCAAACCGAGAGAATGAGGCAAGCAGAGGTATTTTTAGGGAGAGGAAGAGCGGAGAAGCGAAAGGGAGAAAGAGGATTTAAGGTTTCTGTTTTCGGGCTTGCCTGGATTTTATTATATAGCCGAAGTATAGCCGACGAAATAAAAAGACTCGTCGACTATATTTTATTTTTTTATTTTATTAACTATAGCCGACGAATAATCAATAATATCGTCGACTATAGTACTTTTATATTTATTTATTTAATTTATTTGTTTTATTATTATTTATTTTATTAACTATAGCTAACAAATTATCAATAATATCATCGGCTATAGTACTTTTAAATTTATTTTATTTTATTAACTATAGCTGACAAATTATCAATTATATAGTCGACTATAGTACTTTATATGCATTTAACTATATTCGGCACATTGTGATTGTGATGATCAAAATTAAGAAACGAAAATCCGTCAGATCTGACCATCATGATAAAATACATGTATGAGAAAAAATTCATATTGATCTGACAATATTAAAGACTCGATCCGGACGGTCAATCTCGTATGTCAAACCTTTAAACACACGGAAACGGTTATTTGACTGTCTAAATTACTTATTTTGGCCGGACTTTCAACTGAAAATAGTTTCAAATCGATGAAACGTAACCAATGGTATAAAAATTTTATTAAAAATAACCATCGGAGATAGGGCTACGTATAGTAATTATGAAAAATTGCATTGACTGCAACTATCGGTACCGAAACTTTACCGGAATTACTTGATTTTTCAACCGTATACGTATTTCACCATTCCGGTCATATCTTATTTCATGATTTTTTTCATTTAAAGCCTCTACATATGTGTTTATTTTTGAAATGAAACATTTACCACTAGTAGAAAAAATCTTAAGCGACAATCATGTTTGGTCGCTTAAGACCGAAAATTAGTCTCTTAAGAGTTTAAGCGACAAATTTTTCGTCGTCTAAGTCTCATCGTATATGACCCGTCTCATAAGTACTTAAGCGAAGAAATAATTTATTTTGTCGCATGAAATTTTACCAAGCGACAAAACTTGTTTCGTCGCCTATGTGCTAAAGCGACAAATAGTTATCAGCTTGTGCGACAAAAATTGTTGTCGCTAAGCATTGTCAAATTTGGTAGAAAACAAAATTCTTTTTTATTTCAAATCTTTTAGCTTCTTTTTTCTTTTGTTTCATTTAATTATTTTCCTTTTCTTTTTATTTTTTTCTTTCATTTACTTTTTCCTCATCTCACCCAAACACCACCACGGGCCACCATCTCTACCACCTGAGCTCACCCAACCGAAACAACCACTTGCCGTGTTCGTACTCGCCAATCTGATGTGATACGAAGGAATGAGAGGAGGACCCGGATCCAATGAGAGGAGAGGAGGATCCAAATCCGATGAAGAAGAGAGAAGGAGCTAGATCTGAGGGGGCGGTGGAAGCAAAGCTTGTTTTGTCACCGGATTGCTTGGGAAGAGGAGGACGCAGATGATGTTGACGAAACCTAGATTGTTTGAGGGACGGTGGTGATGATGGAGCAGTAGAATAGGATGAGGAGGCTAAGGTTGTTCTTGACGACCAAGAAGATGCTGATGCTTGGCGAGGCTGAGGGAGGGAGGATTGAGAGCTTGGCGGAGATGGTTGTGGTAGAGGGTAGAGGAAAGATGAAGAAATGGATTTGGGAAAGAAGAAGTGGGAGGGAGAGTACTTTAAAAATTTTTGGTTGAAATTTTGAGCGGGACGGTGAAATTTTGAAATTTTGTGAGACACTTAAGCGACAAAACTTTAGTTGTCGTCGCTTAAGTAACCACTTAAGCGACGAACCTAATTTTTTGTCACTTAAGGTGAAACTTAAGCAACAAAGCTAATTTTCCTTCGCTTAAGAGTTTCACTTAAAGAGACGAATACTTAATTTCATCGCTTAAGCAACATATCATATTTTGTCGCTTAAGTGGTTACTTAAGCGAAACAAATTTTCATTTCCATCGCTTAAGTCTTTTTTCTACTAGTGTACTTAACACTTGGTAAACAAGTTACAACATTAGTAGACACATTGTGATTGTGATGATCAAAATTCACAAACGAAAATCCGACAATCAGATCTGACCATCATGATAAAATACATGTATGTGAAAAAAAAAATCATATTGATCCGACAAAGTTAAGGACTCGATTCACACGGTCAATTCCTTAAGTCAAACCCCTAAACGCACAGAAACGGTCATTTGACCATCTAAATTATGTATTTTAGCCGGACATTCAACTGAAAATAGTTTTAAATCGATGAGACGCAACCAGTGGTATAAAATTATTATTTTATTTATTATCTAATAGATGATGAAACATTAGGGTAGTCGTCGGCTAAGATGGTTTTAGCCGATGAAATATAGCTTATTTCGTCGGCTAAAGTATAAAAATACATAAAAATACAGGTTGTTTAATGTAAACCTTACCAATTTCTTGTTCATATATCACCAAAATTCATATAAAATAACAAAAATATAAATTTAATATATGTAAATTATAAAGCACATCCATTCTTTTTTATTACAAATTAATAGATTACGTCCTCTAAATTTTATCTAAGGCTCGTAATAGGAATCATCCGATGAGTCTTCTTCGGTGTCAGAATTAATTTATGGCAATCTACACCATAGTCTTCGTTTGTCTCTTGATTTAGATCAACATCAATAAGCATTGGCTCTTCATCATGAATTCAAACTAAATGACTCGTTTTAAAATTATTAAGCCGAATTGTAGAGAAGTCAGGAATACCTATTGCGCTAGGCTCTTGATACGCAACATCTTCTTCCTCATCTTCGGCCTCTCCAAGTGTAGCCGCATGATAAATATTTCCAGGGTGCACAAGGTTGACTACTTTTCACGCGTCACCCTTAACAAGGTCATCAACATAAAACACTTGTTTTACTGATGTGTCAAAAACAAACGGGTCATCTTCGTAACAACTTGTAGCATTGTTCACCGATAAAATCTCGTACTAATCGGTCTTCATGCTCTGCGCGCTAGTATCAAACCATCTACACTTGAAGAGGTGCACTGTCATGCCTTGCCCATAAACGAGTTCCAGCACTGAATCGAGAACATCATAATAGTCAACTCCATTCCTCCCACCATGCGCCATCACCCCATAATTCTGTGTTCTCAGTCTGTTGTCTATCTGTTCACATATAAATTGCACGTCATTCACCTTGCACATCGGATAAACTCTGGAAATTATCGGCTTCATCGCTAGAAGTCTTAGTTTGTGCAAACAATTTTGGTTACCACCGAACTGAATATGGTTCATCTGCAACCAAGCATTCAATATACTGTAAATGTGGATAATTATGCAATAAAGGTGTCAGAAACAGAAATAAAGAATTACGTACCCATCCGCCAAAATATTTTGCGAACTCCTTATTATGATACTCGAGATCACCTTGAATGTCTGGACAGTATAAATGGATGTTTTTCCATTAGTCAACTTCTGGACAGTTAATCAATATCCACCAGTGGGCTATGACTAGCTCATGTGATTGCAACTTATAGGAGTCTAGCAAAATTCCATAAACTTCAACATCACTGTAGAGTATGGAAAGATTGAACTTCGGTACATCTATCGGTACGGTTTGCAGAGTTTCCTTCAACGCTCCTAAATACAACATCATGTAGGTTACACACTCGTGCGTAATATTTGCTTCAGCTATACATCCTTCAAGCGTAGATTTATTAGCCACATAAGCTGTGTAGTCTCTAAGTTGCCTATAAATCAAGTTGCAAAGTGTTATGATTATATATTGAACATGCATAGTGAGGAATTCAGGTATAAAAAATGTACCTTTTCATATGATACATCCAAGTGTAGTGTACCGGACCGGTAAGTAACAATTGTTCGGGAAGATGGATCATCAGGTGAGGCATGATGTCAACAAAATTGGAGGAAATATCCTCTCAAATTTACACATTATATAAATGATGTCCTCTTGTATTTTTCGGAGGTCAGATTTTTTCACTTCCCGTGTGCATAAGTTCTGGAATAATCTTAACAACGCTACTCACAACTCCACCATTTGAAAGAGAATGAATGGTCGAATGAAAATAGGAAAGAGACGTTGTAGCAGGATATGATAGTCATGACTCTTCAACCCATACATCTTATTGTCTTATAAGTTCACACATCGGGCTATATTTTCTTCATAGTCTGAAGGATAACCGGGCCCCATAATCAACAAACTCAATATATTGTATCTCTTCTTCATACACATCTATGGAGGAAGGTTGTACGGTACCAAAATCATCGGTCATACACAATATTGAAGACTCATGTTGCCAAAAGGGTTGAATCCGTCAGATGAGAGCATGAGCTACACATTTCGGGTCTTTGACTCAAAATGGGAAAACTCCCTGTCTATAGGCTTCTAAGTCTCCCCGTCAGCAGGGTGTATAAGGGTATCTTTGTCATGCAATTCCTTATCAGCGTGTCATCTCATAGCTTTGGTCATGTGTAATGACATGTACAACCGCTTCAGCCTACCCCTCCATGGGAAATACGGAAGTACCTTCATAGGTTTTCTATTGCCTGCAGTATTCAGCTTATACCTGTCAGTGTGACATACCGGACATGCGTCAAGGCCACCAATGTCATTCCCTTCTAGATCTTTACCCTAGAAGAGAACGCAGTCATATCTGCATGCATGAATCTTGATGTAGGAAAGCTCAAGATCTTTCAGGATACATCTGACCTTATAATGAGTGGTAGGAAGTCGATGACCGTGGGGCAGCATCAAAGTAGTGTACTGTTGATAATCATCAACAGCCTTCACGGTCGATTTTTTCTTAACTTTAATCTTCATCACATTCATCACACTTTCAAGAACGGTCTTCTGACAACCAGGGTATACAGGGGTCTGTTGGAAAGCAAGCAGTTTGTTGTACTTGTCAATACCAGCAGTGTTGACAACTCTATGAAATGGCTACACCGGCTCATGCATATAATGTCTTTGAGAGCATACACCGCTCTCATAAGGAAACATATCGTTAATGAAAGCCGTTGTTGGATCGTTGGATGTACTGCCCGTCTCAGAAAATTTCTCATGATCATGCAGACCCCCTGATGATGTTTCACAGTGATATATCCAACATGTTTACTTCTCCCAAAACCCGTTACCCTTCAAATGCTACCATATTTTTTCAATCGCAAATCGATGCATATCGCAGCAATACTAAGATTTCATGCACGGGCAATAGAAAATTGTATTCACGATAGCATTAGCTAGCGCATATTCAAGAAAACAAATAACTCATTTACCATATCTTTTGTCCCATTTTGGAAGCAAAATCCAACTCTTATCCATATTCTGAAAGTATAACAATATATATATGTATAACTCTAATTAATTAATTCCATATATAAAATCTCAAATAATTAAGTATTATACTATAATTAATTAATAATAAATTAACAATTAACATATATAGATACATACTTAATAATTACATAACAATATTATATATCAACATCGATTATCACAAGACAAACCGAAACCGAAAAAAACCGAACCGGAAGACAAACCGAACCGAAAAACAAAAACCGGACCGAACCGGGTATGTATGGTCCGGTTTGTGGTTTGGGGTCCGTAGAAACCGGACCGGACCGAAAAACCGGAAATATATATATATATATATATATATATATATAAACTCATAAATTAAAATGACTTTAATTATGTAGTAGGAAGGAAAAAGACTTTAATTATGGAAGAAAAATTATCAAAAATCTCGTAATATAAGATGTGTTAGGAATGGTGAAATACGGCTATGGTTTAAAAATCATGTAATTCGGGCAATGTCTCGGTGCCGATAGTAGCGGTCAACCCTATTTACAATTATTATTCCATTTAAGGAGCCCTATCGTCGGAAAGTAAATGTCCCAAAAATTTTATATGGGCGGTTGCGTCTCATCTACGTGAGTGTTTTTCGTGTAGAAGGTTTGACAAAAATACGTAATATAGAGGTAGATATGAGTGTTTTCGTGTGATAACTAACGATGGATCAGGGTTGACCGTTTCGATCGAGCCCTTAACTTTGTCGGATCCAGTTGAATTTTTTTCCACATACATCTTTCGTCATAATGATCATATCTGACGGTCGAATTTTAATTTTTGACTTTTAGTCATCGGAATCACAATATGCATACTAATGTTGTATAACTTGTTTATTAGGTTTTAAGCAAATGCATAACTTTATGAACCAACTCTACATAGAAGCAAAATTATCAAAAAACTCGTGAAATAAGATGTGTTCAGAATGATGAAATACAGCTCTGGTTAAAAAATCACGTAATTCGGGTAACGTCTTGGTGCCGATTATAGCGGTCAACCCTATTTACCTTTATTATTCTCTATGGGGAGCCCTATCGTCGGAAGGTAAATGTCCCAAAATTTTTATATGGGCGGTTGCGTCTCGTCTACATGAGTGTTTTTCATGTAGAAGGTTTGACAAAAATACGTAATATAGAGGTAGATATGAGTGTTTCCGTGTGATAAGTGACGATGGATCAGGGTTGACCGTTTCGATCGAGCCCTTAACTTTGTCGGATCCAGTTGAATTTTTTTCCACATACATCTTTCGTCATAATGATCATATCTGACGGTCGAATTTTAATTTTTGACTTTTAGTCATCGGAATCACAATATGCATACTAATGTTGTATAACTTGTTTATTAGGTTTTAAGCAAATGCACAACTTTATGCACCAACTCTACATAGAAGCAAAGTTATCAAAAAACTCATGAAATAAGATGTGTTCGGAATGATGAAATACAGCTCTGGTTAAAAAATCACGTAATTCGGGTAACGTCTTGGTGCCGATTATAGCGGTCAACCCTATTTACCTTTATTATTCTCTATGGGGAGCCCTATCGTCGGAAGGTAAATGTCCCAAAATTTTTATATGGGCGGTTGCGTCTCGTCTACGTGAGTGTTTTTCATGTAGAAGGTTTGACAAAAATACGTAATATAGAGGTAGATATGAGTGTTTTCGTGTGATAAGTGACGATGGATCAAGGTTGACCGTTTCGATCGAGCCCTTAACTTTGTCGGATCCAGTTGAATTTTTTTCCACCGACATCTTTTGTCATAATGATCATATCTGACGGTCGAATTTTAATTTTTGACTTTTAGTCATCGAAATCACAATATGCATACTAATGTTGTATAATTTGTTTAGTAGTTTGTAAATAAATGTGCAACTTTGTGAACCATAATAATTTTTCACTATAATCATAATAAGAAAAAAAAATTATCAATTTGAAAAAAAAAACCGAACCGCACCGAACCGTAGGTGTGGTTTGGTTTGCGGTTTGACCTCTTGAATAGTAAAAAACTGAACCGAACCGGACCGAAATATAACATTGGTTTGGTTCGCGGTTTGGGGTATAAACCGAACCGAAGTGGACCAGAACCACCCCTAATGTACAGGGCCTGCACCTTGTTTGTCTCTTGAAGGTTATAGATATTATATAACTTTCATTGATGATTATACAAAGTTTGTATAGCTTTACGGCCTTTATTCTCTAATCAATAAATTAGACACATTTGATACATTTTTGAAGTTCAGTGCATTTGTTCAAAATCAAATCCATTTCTCTATAAAGTGTTTCTAGTCTGATGGTGGAGGTAAATTTACCAGTAAGGATTTTAGTCAGTTTCTTAATTCCAAGGGTATTCTACATCAAATTACATATCCTTATGCACCTCAATAGAATTGAATTATTAAGCGCACGAATAGACATATGGTTGAGACTTGCATTAATTTAATGATAGCTGCTAAGTTACCAAAACCATTTTGGTTTCATACAGTTGCTCATGTTGCTTATCTTATCAACAGAATGCTATTTAAATCTTTGCATATATGTTCTCCATATTTCAGATTTTTTGGTACTCATCCTCAGTTTCATTCTTTGAAAATCTTTGGCTCAGCTTGCTATCCCTACTTGAGACCTTATGTGAAAGATAAAATTCAACCTAGATATGTTCAGTGTGTCTTTTAGGATATACTTTAGGCTATAAAGGTGTTTTTTGTTACATCATTGAGCTTAATAAACTTTGGATGTACAGATATGTAGTGCATGATGAAACTTTGTTATCTTATCATTTGGTTGCTTTCAAACCCCTCATTTATGGTTTAAAGTCATTAAGGAACCATTGTGTTCAACAGTTTGTACAATAGTCTTCTTGTATTCCTGCTGGGGGTATTTTAGGAAATTCAAGGATTTCCCAAGAAGTAGGAAATGATGTGAATTCTGAATATGTTGTTGACACTTCAAATTTTAGAGTTGGTGAAGATATTGCAAATACAGTAGGTGTTACTGATAGTCAAAATTCTACAATTGATGAAGTTCATAATGCTAATGTTGTTTCTGATTATGGTGCGGAAAGTGCAAATACAACTAACCATGTCAATCTAGTTGAAATTGCATATGGTAGTGTGAATCATGCAGAAGTAGAAATTGGTACTACTATTGTAAGTGATATTGGGGATATTGCAGAAGTGAGTAACAACAACAGCAATGCAGAAGTGATACCTGGTACTGATGTTTTCAGTGCAGAATGTCTAAATGGAGGAACAATTGTGAAAAATCTTCCTTATGAATTGTCCTTTGTTGAAGATCCAAATCAGACATATAACAATCATTCAATGCTTACTAGAGCTAAAAATGAAATTATCAAGAAAAAAAATCCTTTGAAGACTATTGTGCATATTCTTTAATTGTTCATTATGAGCTGTATGATGAATTATCTTATTCCAGTGGTTTTTCTAGCAGTTGTAAATATCACTGAACTTATTGAACCAAGTTATTTTAAATATGCAACTGGAAAACCTGACTGGGACAATGTCATGCATGAAGAAATTTGTGCTTTGCAGAAGCAAGGAACATGGGAGTTAGTTCCTCATTCTACGGATTAAAATGTTGTTAGACGCAAATGGATCTATGAGATCAAGAAAAATGCAGATGGGACAATTTCAAGGTTCAAAGCAAGACTTATTGAACAAGGATATAGTCAGGAGAAAAGGTTAGATTATGAAGAAACATTCAGTCATATGGTAAGACATACAACTGTTAGATTAATTCTTGCAAAAGCAGCCATGAATAAGTGGGAGATGAAACAGTTAGATGTCAATAATACTTTTCTGCATGTTGATCTTAAGGAGGAGGTGTATATGCAGCAACCACAAGGTTTTGTTGATCTACAGTTTCTTAATCATGTATGTTTACTAAACAAATCTCTATATGGGTTAAAATAAGCTCCAAGAGCATGGAATGAAAAATTTATTAGTTTTCTTCCAGCTCTTGGATTTTTCTTTTCTCATTTAGATCCCAGCTTGTTCATTAAAAGCTCAACAGTAGATGTGATTGCACTTTTACTCTATGTGGATGATATTATATTCACGTGTTCAGATAAAGAGGGAATAACATATGTGATACTAGAACTTAGTGTAGTTTTTTATATGAAAGATCTTGGTTCGCTGTCATATTTGTTGGGAATAAACGTGCAATACAAGAACAGTAGTATTATTTTGTCTCAAGAAAAAGGGAAAATTATACAAACAGTACACCAACTTTGCTCCACTCATAATTAAGATGCCTGAATTTTGTTAAATAACACATTAGTACATGAACTAACAAGTTAGGCCTAATTTTCGTACATGCCGTTATAACACCGTTAAAAGTTACTGTTCATTTTTTTTTCTTCTGAGATCTCTTTTTTTTCTTTCCTTTAAAGATGATCAAAAGATTTTACTCATACCCCCATGGTGACTCAAACTCATGACTTCATCAATAAGTAATTGATTAAGTGTATTTTTGTACACGTACTACCTTAATCATCAGAATTTAGCTAACTCTTATGTCAATTACTATGTAATTAATCCAATTTTATTTATTTATAGGTAATAAACTGAATTGTAGAAGACATGAGAAAATGAAGCAAAATGCGATAATAATAGTGTTTCCGAGAAAATGACAAGTTTGTAGACGTGGTTGATTGTGATCAAACATAAAGAAAAATATTGGAGAAGATTAAATTAAGTTAATTATGGTTTAAATAATTAAACTCATGATTAACTTGGTATAGCACGTGCAACATCAAACCCTCATCTCATTTTGTCTTCTCATCCACTCAGCTCGCGACATGTGACAGCTCGCGACATGTGGCAGCTTGCTTTCATTCTCTTCTAACACCCACACCCAAACCTGGCAGCTATGTAATTATGCATTCATTCTCTCTTCTCGGGAGACACAACCGCACTCAAAGAAAAGAGAAGACACATTTTGTTTGTCTTTATTTTAATTGATTTCTCATTCAATCTTTTTTTAATATTTTGACTCATTGTAATTACCCATCATTAGATATTTAGTTTTGATTAGGCTTTGATAAGAACTAGAGCCGAACATTACTAAAGCTTGGTGCCTTACTTTATCATTTTCTATTTGTTTTATTTTCTTTGCTAGGTAACTTTAGCTCTGATTAGCCTAGGATTGTGGGTTAGCCACTAATCCCCGAGATTCGATAACTTGGACAACTATATTTCCCTATCTTGACAACGATACGTTCGCTTGCGTGAATTATATTCAAGTCAGTAATGGATGCGCTTGAGATCTCACTCTCTCTTACCAATTTTCTAATTAACCTCTCTCATATAATAACTATCTAAAATTCTTTCTCCCTAATATACCAGCAAATAGCAATCCACAAAACGAAGGTTAAATTGTAACCAAAATAATTTTTCTTCTAACTGTCAAATCGGTTAACCTATTTGATCGTTAACACATTAATTAGAAAAAAAAGATTCTCTTTAAAAGAAAGAAAAAAAAAGTGTGTACGAAAATTAGACCTAACTTGTTAGTTCATATACTAATGTGATATTTAACAAAATTCATGCACCTTAATTATGAGTGGAGCAAAGTTGGTGTACTGTTTATACAATTTTCTCCAAGAAAAATATGCAAGAGAATTGATTGACAAAGCTAGTTTAGGTTCTTGTAAAAATTACAGCAACACTCCTTGTCTTCAACATGTTCAGTTGCTTAAAGATGAATGTATTCCTATGTCAAATCCATCTTTTTGCATAAGTATTGTAGGAGCTTTTCAATATTTGACTTTCACAAGGCTATATATAGCCTATTTAGTCAACATAGTGTGCTAATTCATGCCAACTCCTGCAAATGTGCATTATCCCTCAGTCAAAAGGAGTTTAAGGTATCAAAGGGACTTTTCTATAGAAAAACTCATAATGTTCCTTTTGTTAGAGCACTTTGTGATGCAGATTGGGCTGGTGAGATTAATACAAGGAGATCTACAGCAAGCTTTATAGTTTATCTAGGTGCTTGTCATATATCTTGACAGTCTAAGAAACAAGGTTTTGTGTCCTGAAGTTCTATTGAAGCTAAATATAGAGCTCTAGTTAATACAACAACTGAGATTTCTTGGATTAGACATGTGTTATGTGATCTACATATCAGACTACTTCCAGCTCCTCCTTTGCCTAAATGTGATAATCTTTCTGCATTGGCATTGTGTTCTAATCATGAGTTTCACTGAAGGATTAATTACCTTGATAATGACTTTCATTTTGTCAGAGAAAGAGTTCAAAAACAAGATATGATTCTTCAGTATGTGCCGAGTGAAGAATAGACTGTTGGCATTTTTCCAGAAGGTTTGCCTAGTACATCTTTCAAAACACACTAAAAATCTCGGCTTGGTCTCCCCTGCTGAGCTTGAGGGGCGATGAAAACAGTGTCATTTGGTTAAAGTGTATGTCGTTTTTGCTATCAAACAATGTCGTTTTGTTGGATTACTTCCCTACTTCAAACAGCCTGTACAAGCTGCACAGCTGTCAATAACAGACTGGATTTCTCTCCCATTTTCTTGCGTTTTCTATTTTGATGATGTAATAATTAGTCATAATTTTGTCCTGACTATATAAACTCAGCCATGTACTCTTTTCTTTTTTATTCTTCCATAATTGAAGTTATATGAGAATTCTCCAGGTTCTCTCTCTCTATTTTCTTCATTATAGAAGCTTAAGCTTTCTTCTTCTTCTTCTTCAATATTGTTACTCTGATGATGCTATTGCCTAGAAGTTTTGATCATAGCCATATTCGGATGCATATGTTTTCCAACCAAATCACACGAATAAGGTTTAGATTTAGTTAACAAATTAATGACATTTTGTGTTCACCTACTCGTTTTTCAAGTTCATGAACTATAGGCATATATGGGACAACATTTACACGCTTGTAAGTAATGGAAGCCACAGTATCTGAATATTGACTGGATTGATGTGTTATTAGCTAATTTGCTAACGTAACCGAGATGACTTCACGTTTCTGATGTGAGATTCTAAATGGCTCTAATTTGATCCACACTTTTTCAAAGCACGCGCGTATTGTGTCCAATTCTTCGCTAGACAAGATGTTGAAAGAACAAAACATATCATTTTTCCATCAGAAATTAAGATTTTGTTAGATTTATTTCTGATAACCATGAAACTACGTACTCGATACTTACATCAAATAACTAGGCTTATGAGTCATTTCCTTGAAAGGTATGTATATGGACATGAACCTTGGTTCAAATTTGAACCCCAACGAAGAATTAGTTGGGTATGTTACTAGCTAATTTGCTAACATATATGAGATGGCTTGTTTTATCTTTATGATGTGGATTCTAAATGGCTCTAATTTAATCCACTTTTTTTTCAATACACTGTAAATTATTCATTGAACAAGATGTTGAAAGAACAAAACATATCATTTTTCTACCAGAAATTTAAGATTTTGTTAGATTTTTTTTCGGATAACCATGAAACTACGTACTCGATATGTACATCAAAATAACTAGGTTTATGATTCTTTCCTTGAAAGCTATGTATATGGACTTGAACCTTGGTACAAATATGAACCCCAACTCGCTTAGTTAACCTAACCAAATTAAGCCTTGATAATGTGGCTCTCGATAAAACACACATGCTTAGAACAATGACATGATGAAAACACAGTCATTGTAAGACGTAGTTCTCATTTAATCAACTTGCATGTAAGATCAAAACCAGAACACAAACAAGGGCACTTACTTAACATGTTACGGATAGGAAAGATCTTCTATACATTTTAGGGTAATGAATCCATAAGCAAGAGAGATCACACACAAGTTAAAATAATTAATCCCCCTAATTGCAAAACTAGTGGTGCTTAGGGCTTGGACAAGCTGAAGTTGGGAGAAGCATTTACATTTCATTTAGGAACCCTCGCCTTCAACACAAAAGCTTCACGCAAGGAAATTATAGTTAAGATAAGATTCAAGGTCGTACCGAATCTCTCATGTGTTTTATGACATAAGATATGTTATATGTTTGTGCTCCATTTTTTGTTTGGATTAATTGATATACCGATGTGTACGTACGGGAGGTGTGGACCAGTTGTTTCTGGGAAATAAATCCCATTCATCTGTATGAGCACGTCTTCCTGGGAATGATGAATTATGTTTGAGCTTACTTGGTCGAGGTTTCGTGTGGTTGGTTTGCCTGTGATGAATTGTGATTAGCAACAGCAACGTCTGTGGCCCAAAAAGATCTCTCATTTTGCAAGTTTTAGGAGCTGCTTTAGGGAGAGGAAATTGTTTTCTTGTTTTTATTTAGAAATGTGATGGCTTTGTAATCTTAATTAGGTAGCTTCTGTTTTCTACTCTTAAATATGCAATCTCCCCGAAGCTGCACGCAGGCTGCTGTGATCAGATTCGTGAACTAGGTTTGACTGGCGAAGCTAAACACAGACCAAGAGGTGCCATGGCACCCTCAAACCCCTCAAAAGCTTTGGCTTTATGACTTTGAGCTAGATGTGTGAACTTAAGAGGATATGTGTACATATCTGGTTCAAAAGGTTTGGCTTTGTTTGGGATCTTGCTAACTTAGAAGATTTATTACAACCTTGGACTAAAATATAAACAATTATGAAAATTTCGGTGGTTTGAAAAATAGACATTTCGATGGATATATCGAGAAATTATCGAATATCGATGGAAATTTTTTTAAAATTTATATAAAAATTATATATGACTAAGAATAGATTAAATTTAAAATATCGGAAATATATGAAAATTAATATCGGTGTTTGTAAAAAATAGAAATTTCGAGAAAATATCAAGAATATTTTAGATATTTAAAACCTTGTTTCTCATATATTGGCCCCCTGGCCTCTTCTGTTTTTTTTCTAGCTCTGCCGCGGACCATAGTGAAAATGAATCCTTCAACTGTCAAAAGTGCCGGATCGTACTTATTGATTCGATCAGCAATCTCTTAGCCTCTTTGAAGTAATTTGTCGAACAATTTTTTTCGACTAATAAAAGAGTTGTATGCTAAAACTATCATGGTTGAAAGAATTTCTACTTGGGATGATAGTTTGAAAAATCTATGTTTTCGCTCGATGAGCTCGTAGCTAGGTCAGAAAAATACGTAAGCAGTATGTATGAGCTTGTATGCTGATCATGAATTACTCCTAATATGTATGGAAAACAACACAAGCAAAGTTAAAATGGTCACTAAAGGAAGAACATAAGATACACAAGCATGGACTAGTACCTACTTCAACATAGAACAAAGCAGCTAGGTATTCAAGTCGTTGCTAGGGAGGGAACTAGCTATAGGGTTTCCTTAAACGAAGAATCAGTCACATAAAGAAAATAGAGAAATCGAGGTATTCTTACAGGAATGGTCAATTAAAGGCGGGCTCAGCTGAAAACTTTGAAATAGTAGCCCTCCCTTTTCTCACTATTCCGTCGGGTAGTCCGCCCTGGCCTCTAGCTTTTCATTCCACAATTAGAACGTGGTGTGTAAGAAACAGCATCTCTTATACACCAGCTAGTTAGCTAGCTCCTCCCAGAAAGAGAGTTCAAAATCGAAATGTATACTACTTAACATTGACAGCACACATTTAATTACTTTCGGCCCCAAGCATCCCCATGCATATGTGTTGCAGATGGTCCAAGCTGAAAGCAACACTACTACTCGATCCCCCCTGGCTTTTCAGATAGCCGTAAAGCCAACTGCTTTGTCCTTAACGGAGATAGAGAAGCTCATAATGCAAACATTTATGTTTCCCACACCATGTGTACCGGGGTACTCGATCTCGATCGACAAATCTATCAAATGTGAGATGTTCATAGAGATAGTGAAGTTGTAAACGTATCAGCTAGCATTCAACTTACAATCGATTATATGTTAAGATGCAAAGAGCTCTTTATAATGATGAAGGACGTTATAATGATAAGTTAGAAACACAATGTCACATATCCTGACATACCCAATTTACATCTCAAAGAATAACTTGAGGAAAAATGACTTGATTGATCAACCATATGATAGGGAGTACGCGTAATGACTAATCAAGATCGACTTTATAACTTACACTAATTAAACACATGCATTTACAAAACAATTTGAGAAAATTGATCATTTCAACATCCGTATATTTCAATCAATAAATGTTCATTTAGTACTAATTTTAAACTCTCATTGCTTCTTTCAATAAAAAAAAAACATTACCCCATTTCAATATAAAGTTACTCATTTTATGTCCAAATGAACAAATTAATCTTTATCAATACCTCATCTTTATTAAAGTTACTTGTTATATTATTTTAATCTCGTTTTACCCTCACCCCTTAAACATGTTGAGAGAGAAGAGAGGTACGGTGACTTTCATACATTAGTACATGAAATAGCGAACCCGACAACATTTTTCGTACACGACGTTAAGTTTTTTGTAACAGTGTTAAATATATGAGAGTAAAATAGTATTTTGACACTGTAACTCTATTTTATTCATATATTATTATTTTATATTAAAATTTAAAATGACATTTAATCCTTGTACCTATTATTATGGACGGTTATTGTAGTTTTAGAATAATGACTTGACCATACATATATATGTATACATATATATATATATATATATATATATAGTACTCCCCGACTACTCCTCTACTCGCTATATATATATATATATATAGCGAGTAGAGGAGTAGTCGGGGAGTACTATATATATATATCAAAGTTCTAAAAGTCGCTAGTCGGTCGGCCGGCCGGGGACTAGCGAGTAGAGGAGTAGTCGGGGAGTACTCGGTTTTTAATTTTTGGATTTATTTTTATTTTTAAAACATATAATTAAATATATTTTTTTAAAGATATTATAATGTCTAAAATAATAAAAATAGTCAATAAAATGCCGAGTTTGGCAGATTTTTTTACCGAGTTGTGTCGATTTTTTACCGAGTTGAGTCGATTTTTTTCGAGTTGGGCCAATTTTTTCCGAGTTGGGCCGACTACTCGGCCTATTTTCTTCCGACCGACTTTGTACTCTGATTTTCTTAAAATCGTCTCGGAAGGACGCCGACTAGCGAGTACTCGGCCGAGTTTTAGAACACTGATATATATATATATATATATATATAAATGAAAGACATGAATAGTTGAATGGACCAATTTGCCTTTCAAAATATGACACTTAATATACCATATAACGGAAAACTTAACAGCGTATACAAATATGATGTAAGATTTGTTAGTTCATGTACTAATATGTTATTTCAAAAAGTTGAGAACCCTTAATTATTAATGGAGCAAAGTTGGTGTATTGTTTTTAAAATTTTCCCAAAATTTTATTAAGGGTAGAAAAGTTTAAGAAAAATATCTGTATGAGATGAAAATCTTACCAAAATATCCATAAACGATATTTAAAAGGTAATCAACGACTTATTGAAAGAAATAACCAATTTTACTAACTTCCAAATAAATATACTAACCCTAATAAAATATTTTGTTTAGTATCTAATCCAATCAATCAATCTAGATGAAGATGCTCTGGTTGGCTCGGTACGCTTAAAACACAACATATTACCCTTTCTTACTTCGTATGCCAGACAAGAAGTGCTCTATACCTAAACTATTCTCAAGCAATGCAACCTAAAGGTACGCTTATTGGATTAAACATGCAGAGATCATTAAGTTCGAAAAGAGTTTGAGACATCACAAGGCATCACAATAAACTTAGCGTCTTGCTAAACCTAGGACTTGTTTACTTGCTAACGAAAGCTAACAATTACTTCTCTAGAGAGTTTGAGGAGTCCGATATTGACACTGGCATCATACAATCCAAGCTATAGAATCCTAACATACATACTAAGCGTGCACTCAAAACATACAAGAAAAGAATTCATCAATGAAATAATAGTAAACAAAGTCTCATCTTGAATTGAAAGAAACTAAAAACCAAATCTCAAATCATCATGGAGTTCATGTCTTAGGGCTTCAAGCAGCCCCTAACTAAGGAAAATCTAAATAAACATAATAAAAATAAGATACACAATAGATTGGAGAGGAGAAGAAGAGAAGAAGAAGAAGAAGAAGGAAGAAGAAAAAGAGAGAAGTCAAATATGATAGCGTAGGGTTTATATTGCTTCCTTCTACCAATCATTATTGATTAGGGTTTCCTTAGATATCCTGGTTAGCTTGTACCAATAGAAGTATGTCAACTCATTTAATTCTTCAAAATCAACTTCCTATCGAGGTTATAAGTTGGAATATGAAGTACAAACTCGTCCATGGGCTTCTCGGTGTGATTTGGGTCTCGAAACATAAATTCCTATCAAAATTCAGATTCGTGCGCAGATTGACCTTCTAGTACTAAATCCGTCATAACTTCCTCTACGAAAATACTATTCACGAACCGTAAAATGTTCTAAAAAGATAACATATGCGTACACACGTTTTTGGTCATTCAAATTTCAAGTGAAGGATAGAAGATTTTGAATTTAGAACTTTGAACGTGTAGGTCTTGATAACACTAGCTACAAGTTGCAAATCGTTCTCCTACAGAGATACATAAACAAAGTCCTTTCGTTCCGTCCTCGTAGAAGGCCAACTGATTAAGAACCCTAGTCAACACCCGAGAAAAGACGTGTAGTCAAGTCACCACGTAAGCCGATCAAATTGGTCCCACGGCTTGACTAACCAAGTCCCAAGTGGGTCCCGCTCATCATTGAATCCCCCGGCTTACATTGAACCTCCCGGATCGAATCGAAGTGGAAAAAAACAGGTAAAATCCAACGTGGCGGAAAGATAAGTCACGAAGACCCGATTGTGGAGTCCAGTTGTACTCATACAGATACGGCGTATAACAATACCGTATAGATATAATGCGCCTTTGTATATTTATAGGTCATACGTGTGACTTGTTCTGTAAGGGACTTGTTTCAAGGCTTGCGGCTGCCAGTGCTTCTGTCCAGGAAGCCCTGTGTATAATAATATTTGATTTACACGTGGCAGCTCCGTAACACCGGGACCACGACGATATAGGCACGCGGCCTACAAAGATTCCCAGCCGCCATACCCCCCGGTTTACTATTCCATCACGTTTTGAGTTCAACTTTCATTGATTTTATCGTCTTCGCACGTGCCAAACCTCACTTCCTTTCCTTTCACAAATAATAAGGGGTGGTTTACTAGTTTCGTACTTTCGTTTAGGGTAAAAGATTATTGTAAACCATCCATGACTAATTAGTCATTTAGTCTAATGCAGTTATGTATTAAGTCTAGGTACTCATAATTCAACTATGTTCTTTTCGCTTACGAATTCAACTCTAATTTGAATGTTGATGTTGTGAAATTTATTGTTTGTTTTAGACACACAGATAACAAGATAATCTATAATTTGATTGTCTTACATTTTTTGTATCATCTTGTGAATGTAGTGACGAAACTATGTTGAGAATATCACTCGAGCTAGCTATGACATAAATTTTTTTAAGAAAACTCGTCGGTGTGATAAATTTTCTAAAATATTAAACTATTAATTATAATTACTACATTTAGATTTTTATCTAAACACAATTACTTTTTTGTTTTTTAGTTTAGATTTTTTGAGAGATTTTGTTCAGGTTTTTCTTTAGACCACCTGAATAAACCACTTATAATTTTGTGTTTTTCTCTTTCTCACCTCTAAAAGATTCTAAACTTAATCGACTTGGCTATCTCTCTCTCTGCGCATGTTTCTCTTCTTTCTATATCCACCGCACAACCTTGTCACGCCACTGTCTTTCACACCTCAACATTCCTCAAACTCTTGGGGGCAGCACTTGCACCGTTAGAAACTCAGCTCATACCATCGGAGCCGCTCTCAACTCTGTACCACTAATGAAATTAATTTTTAGAAATCCAATGGTTTCATCATCTTATAGGAGTTTTAATTTTTGTTGAAACTGACGCATTTAGAAACCCAACTAGGGTTTGCACGAGCCTAACCATGACCATGCCTCTTGATCAGCTAGGATCAGAGGTATTTGATCAGCACAATCACAATATTCTTTGATCCGCCAATGAAGAGCTGAAACATATATGAAGAGCCGTTGTCCATATACAGCTCTTATGTGTTTTTCTTAACATGTAATGCAGTAAATTTTTTTACCTTAAATCCTCACCTGCGCTTCAGTCTAATCAAAACTAGACGAGCTCTGCCCCTCTGTGAATCGAATGAGACAGATTCAATTACGAAATGTTGGGATTCTATGTACACAGTTCAAGTGACATGGATAAACAAATACATGTACAACGAAATACTATCAACGAATCTTGCACGTTCTCTAATAAATGTTATGACATGTATGAAAAGGTATAAAATTCTTTCTAAATGGTTTTCTTTATTATTAATTTGTTCCCGTATATATGTATCTAGATAAAGGTAGAAAAATGTTTCTACTTTCTCCACAATTATATCTGATTATGCCTAGGATAGTTAATATTTTCCTCAAGGTTCTCTATCTAAAAAGATTTGGACTCTACGAAAACACGTCACGCACCATATATATATATATGCTTAATGGGTTCTAATTAAGCACATTGTCTCCGTTCCGTACAACGGAAATCAAAAAACAAGTGGGGAGATTTGGAATCGTACTAAGCCTAAAGACGTGGCCTTGATGATTTAAACAAGATAAAAGCTCGACTAATTAAGTGTTTAACTTTTGAAAGTGGTCCTTAATGGCTAACTTAAGTTACAAGTTCACAAATCCTATTATACAACGTATAGAAAATCATTGCAAAATTCTTTTTTTGCCGGTCTAGAACGTTGGGGACTTTAATCTGGTTTAGGCCCCACGGGTTTCTAAAGTTTTGCACTTACTTAAATCTATATATGTAACAGTGCAATAAGGACATATACTAAGTAAAAACGGTGGAACCAATTATGCACTTCTTTTATATTATAAGGATTTATTTTAATTTGTATACCCGAGATTTGAGACTAACATCGTTTTATTTCATGTATTCTTAATTTTGAAAGTTTACCCTTTAAAGTTTCTGATTTTAATCAATTATGCATAATTATAGAAATTTTGACCAATTTGAATTTTAAATGCTAATATGTAATCTTAGAAAAACAAAGTTTTAAAAAACGATTTTTGTTGTTAGATAACTATATTTGCCCTTAAGTTATAAGGTTATAATTAACGTCTAAGTTACACAGAATTTCAGCAATTGAGCATAATTGATGAAAATCAGAAACTTTAAAGGATAAACTTTTAAAATTAAGAGTACAGAGGGTAAAATGATGTTAACATAAAATCTTAGGTGAGTAAACTGAAATTAATCCATATTATGATACAAAAATATCTCACCTACATGCTTCTATAATGCAATAACACACTACAGTTAACATAGGGTAAAACATAGTTACGTATGTCATAATAAATTACAATTCGCTTCTTTGTTGTTAAACATACACCAAAGTTTTTCCTTAAAATGAGATTTAGAACCCAGTTTAGTTGGAAGACTAAACCCTATTTATATGAATTATATCCGAACTTAAAACTCAGTGAAACAAGAATAATTACTGTTAGAGTCTAATCAAAGAATGAGACTGATTTAAAAGTGAGATATAGAATACAGTCCAGTTGGAAGGCTCAACCCTATTTGTATGAATTATATCTGAACTTAAAAGACAGTGAAACAAGAATAATTACTGCTAGAGTCTGCTCAAAGAATGAGACTGATACAAGATGAAAAAATATAAATTACGATCTCAAATTACAATCTCCTCACCCAAAAAAAGGAAGAAAAATACAAGCTGATATTAATCCACAATTAGATCTATCATGTTCATTCTATTTATCTTTCACCTTGTGTAAATTTCTCTACAATGAATGTATCACTTTCACCCCCCCTTTTGTATTTTCACGTTTTTTTGGTTTATCAAATGTTGCCGAGTTGCTGCTGTAAGAACCACATGTCGTATTCCTCAACGTTCCAAAGATTGTCCGAAAAGTCCCCACCGTCCATGTCCCACCGGCCGTTGTTGTTTTGCTCCGGCGCCGAAGCAGCTTGAAAGCTATGGCTGTTTAGTCCTCCTTGATTGAATGAGTAACCAGATGGACTGGTCATCGAGTCAAGATAACCGACGTGGTGATGAGGATTGGTAGCTTGGAAGTAATCCAGAGTAGCTTGACTACTAGGGACGTCATTATTGTTAACCGACATAGTACTGTAATAGTCGGTCAGCTCCGACACCGGCGACACCTGAGTCCCGAACGAGTCCGATGACCCCGCGGTGCTGGAGTTATCCGGAGTGGTGTAACTTCCGGCCAAGTCATTGTTATTGCCAATGACCGTTGCCTGTTGTAAAGCCACGGGTTGGAAGCCGTTATTGTTATTGTTGAAATGATAAGCGTTGGCCGCGGCGGTTGTGACAGAGGAAGAGGCTCCGGTGGTGGTGGTGGCCGTGGCGGAAGACGCGGCGGCTTGGATTCTTTCGACCAATCTCGGCATCCAGAGGTAGCGCATCGTGTCCTTGAACTGCTTGCTGTTGACGTCACACTTGAGCTGCTTGGCGTGTTTTTGCACGCGAGTCCTCCAGTAGTTTTTGATTTCATTATCAGTCCTTCCGGGCAAGTGCTGTGCGATTTTGGACCATCTGAAAATTTACAGAGGTTTAGTATTTACTAACACTAGGGTTATTTCAAGGACAAAAGAACAAGACTCTTATAAATCACTGACCGGTTGCCCCAGCGAGAATGAAGCTCAAGAATGAGAAGCTGTTCTTCGAGAGTGATGTTGCCACGTCGAACGTCTGGCCGGAGATAGTTGAGCCACCTTAATCTGCAGCTCTTTCCGGTTCTTTTCAGACCTGGGTTTACAAATTGCAACTCAAATTTGTTAGACAGATGTATGAAGCAAAAGAAAAACAAAATTTTGGGAAAGTTTGTGATCAAGAAAGAAATGCCATTTTCTTCAATATACTTTTATCTGATATGTGCTTTAAGGGGTTGCAAACAATATCGGCTTTCATTCTATTTTGGAAGTCTAGATTCACATGCACCATATCATCATGAATAATCAAGCTTATCCTCTGATCTCCTCCAAATATCAATTTCTATTTCAAGCAAGATGAAGTTTTTTACTACTCCATCTAATCCTTGTGATCATGTGATGGAAACCAACAAGGAAAAATCAAACTGATAAATTGTTAGAGAATTTCACTTGATAGAAAAATAAAATTCCCCATGAATAAGCAAAAGAGAATAGCACTGAAACTCCAAAAAGTGACCCAAAAATACCAAGTTGAGATCAAATCATTATTCATTCACGTTCTCAACTTGTTGTTTGGCTCTTTCCACAGCAACAGCACTACCAAGTCATAATAAGCAAAAATGAAAGCCAACCAAAAAAAATATAGAATTAAAATTGTAAGTAAAAATCATTATACCTGCACAGCGAGCAAGGGAGTTCCAGCGACCTTCGCCGTGATTAGCAATGTAATTCATGAGAGCAAGGTCTTCCTCAACCGTCCACGGCCCTCGTCGGAGGTCCATCATCATAGCATCTTCATCTTCTTCATGACTACTGTTTCTATTGTTGGTGTTTGAAATCCTTCCTGGATTGACATCCATTATCGTAAACGGACACAGTACTGATTGATTCAAACAAAGAGAGAATCTGACGGATTGCTTCCGCCAAAGAGACTAAGAGGGAGATCGAGTTTGAGAGATGGAGGAAAAGACGGAGAGAGATGTAGTTGGATGGATGCACGGGAAGGATAGAGAGAGAGGGTTTGCTTTTATAGATGCATAAACGGGTATAGTGAGAGAGAGAACAAATTAAAGCCGCAACGGGGACTTGATGGCCAATGGAGGGTTCAATTTAGCCATTTTGTTTTTTTATTAATTGGGGGTTTTTTTTATTAATTGGGTTGATTAAAACGAGGGCTTAAGTAAACGCACACTTAAGCTTGTTGGTAATTATTTAGAGTTAGAAAAAAGGGCTTTCAAGTTTGACGCTTTGACTTTTCCCTCCATGAGCTCTTCTATCTTAGCCGTGTGTGTGTATTTTCTGCGTGCGTGCGTACGTGAACACATGAGTTTGTATAGGGTTTTCAGCTTCTCGAAGCTTGTTGGCTTTCTTTTGTATAAAATATTATGGGTTAAGGAATTACAAATTTGTGAGTGATGAAAGAAGCTAGTTTCGTCTGGAGTTTGTATTTTAACTTAGAATATAGGAAATATAGGATGATTTGACAATAAATTTCTAGAGGAACAGAAATCGATCGATCTCTTGTTAATTTATTTTTTGTATAAGACCACCTTAATTTTCCTTTTGTGTCTAAATAAATAGAACCAAAATAATTTCTACACCACATACAAATAACTAAAATTGCATCTTACACAATGTCATTGTATATACAAAACCTTTTGCTAGAATACGACAATTATATTATTTTTTTAGCAAGCAACTCACATACAACAACGAGTATATTATGAGTCGAACTCACAATCATCCATTTGTAAAGAAATATCTGTGTTACTAGACAAAAAACAAAGACTTATATCATTAGATAAAATGAGATTAGGTTACACATTTACCCTGTTAACCATTAATAATGACGAAATGAGAACCCTTTTTATCATAAATTTTACAAAATCACATTAACTAAGTGAAGTTGCTCAATAGACATGTATGTAATTATTAAATGAGAATGGGAGTGCTATGTACATACTCACTTGACTGTGTATTTGCCACAAACAGTCAAGTGTCAATCTCTAATTGCTCTTTACTATAAACATAAATACCATCAATAAATCTAGTTTAAATTTATTTTCCTTTTATTTTTTTCATCAATACCATTCAACAAAGCTATTGTCCTGTTTTTTTTCTTTTTACAAAAAATCAATGCTACTTGGTTTTTTTATGCTTCGATAAAGGTTTAGGTGAGCAAATATTTTAAAATAGGAATGAAAGATATGGACTTATTGAGTTACATTACCAGAATAAACATTATAGCAGACGAAAAAAAACAGGCCGACGTAATTTTTTTACGTCGGCTAAGTCTACTTTAGCAGAAGAAAAAAAAATCGTCGGCTAAGTTAATTTTTCGTCGACTAAAGTGTATTTTTAGCCAACGAAATTTTTTTTCGTCGGTTAAAATAATTTTTTCATCGATTATAATCTGTAAACTATAGCTGACGAAATTTTTAAAGTTTAGCTGATGAAATATATAATTTCGTCGGCTAAAAGTCCTTATATTTCCAAATCTAGACAGTAGCTCATGTGAAAAAAAACGGGAGAAAAAGTTTGGGTGTTGGCGAAATTGTTGGGTGTCGTCGAAATCTGTCCAAAATTAGTTTGTTGCGCTATATATAGGTACGTATATGTGTATATATCTTGTTTTTGGGTTGATTTAAGAGTTTTATTTGAGTTATATATATATATATATATATATTGATTTTGAGTTTTAATTTGAGTTGAATTATTGGATCTTGAGTGTGATTGAGTTGATCAATTTTAATTTGATAATATTTATGAAGTTGTTGTTATATATATATATATATATTAATAAGTAGTAGTAGATATATATAGTATGAATTAAGTAATATTTTGATTATGATTGATGTTAATTGATATATATAATATTATTATATAATTAGTAATTAGTATATATATGCATGAATATATATATATATATATATATATATATATATATATGTGTGTGTGTGTGTGTGTGTTAATTATTAATTTGTTATTAATTAATTGTACGTTAACTGTAGATAGAATATTAAATGATTTGAAAACTTAATTAATTAATTAGAGTATATACATATATATTATGTTATCTTTTCAGGATATAGATAAGAGTTGGATTTCGCTTCTAAAATGGGACAAAAGATATGGTAAAGAAGTTATTAGTTTTATTGAATATGTGATGGATAATGCTAAAGGGAATACAATTTTCTATTGCCCGTGCACTAAATGTCAGTGTCGCAGCGATATATATCGATTTGCAATTAACAATGTTTGACAGCACCTTAAGAGTAATGGGTTTTGGGAGAAGTACACATGTTGGATATATCACGGTGAAACATCATCAGGGGGGTCTGCATGTTTCCTTATGAGAGCGGTGTATGCTCTGAAGGACCGTATATGCCTGAGCTGGTACAGCCCTTCCCCAGAGTTGTCAACACTGCTGGTATTGACAGGTACAATAAACTACTTGCTTTCCAACAGACTCCCTGTGTACCCCGGTTGTCAGAAGACGGTTCTTGAAAGTGTGATGGAAGTTATGAAGATTAAAGTTTAGACAAAATCAACTATGAAGGCTATTGATGACTATCTACAGTACACTGCCTCGATGCTGCCCTACGGTCATCGTCTTCCTACCACTCATCATAAGGTCCGGTGTATCCTGAAAGATCTTGGGCTTTACTACATCAAGATCCATGCATTCAGATATGACTGTGTTCTCTTCTAGGGTAAAGATCCAGAAGGGAATGACCTTGGTGACCTTGATGCATGTCCAATATATCAGAGTGACAGGTATAAGCTGACACCTGCAGGCAATAGGAAACTTGTGAAGGTACTTCGGTATTTCTCGTTGAGGGATAGGCTGGAACGGTTGTACATGTCATCACACACGACCAAAGCTATGAGATGGCACGCTGATAGGGAATTGCATGGCAAAGATACCCTTATACACCCTGTTGACGGGGAGGCTTGGAAGCATATAGACCGTGAGTTTCTTCATTTTGCGTCAGAGGTCTGAAATGTGAGGCTCTGGCTCTCATCCGACGGGTTCAATCATTTTGGCAACATGAGTCTTCAATACAGTGTATGACCGGTGATTTTGGTACCATACAACCTTCCTCAATGGATGTGCATGAAGAAGGAATACAATATGTTGAGTTTGTTGATTCCGGGACACGGTTATCCAGGGAAGTGTCTCGATGTGTATTTGAGACCCTTGATTGAAAAACTTAAGTTTTTTTGGGACGTTAGTCATCCCACTTATGACAAGTACATGCACGAGATGTTCCAGATGCATGTCATGGTAGTTGGTACCATCAGTGATTTTTCTGCCCGTGGGATGTTGTCGGGCAACGTTGTTAGGGGATACAAGGCTTGTCTAGAGTGCCTTAGCGATAAAGGGAGCAGTAGTCATTGCAACAAGATATGCAGATTGGGTCATCGTACTCTCCTTCCGTATGATCACGAATGACGGTTCGATGACAAGGCATTTGATGAGACTGTAGAAAACGGTGTGCCTCCTAGAAGATGGACGGGGGAAGAAATTTTTGCAGTGCTTAATGAGTATGATTTTAGACAGCTCAGCAATCATCCCAATATTATGGTGGCAATGCTTAATAAACCCGACAGGTATAAATTTTGGACACATAAGAGCATATTATGGGAACTCCCATACTGGAGTAAGTTGTTGATCAGACACTACCTAGATGTGATGCACATAGAAAAGAATGTGTGCGACAGTGTGGTGGAAACATTGCTGAACTTGGAGGGGAAGACTAAAGACGGTCCAAAGGCACGCATTGATCTTAAAAAAATGGAGATACGAAGACATTTGTGGTTGAAAGAAGGGAAGAAAAAAATGCCTAAAGCTCCTTACACCGTGAAGCCTAACCAGAAGAACGTAATTTTCAGGTGGATGAGTTCTGTGAAGTATCCTTGCTATGCAAAAAATATAGCCCGGTGTGTAAACATTCGTGACAATAAAATGTACGGGTTAAAGAGTCATGACTCTCATATACTGCTACAACGTCTCTTCCCTATTTTCATTCGACCGTTCCTTCCCTGTCAGGTGGTGGAGCCGTTAGTAGCGTTGTAACGATTCTTTCAGAAGTGACAAAATCTGACCCCCGGAAAATGCAAGAGGACATTATTTATATCATGTGTACATTTTAGAGGATATTTCCTCCAAATTTTTTTGACATCATGCCGCACCTGATGATCCATCTTCCCGAGCAATTGTTGCTTACCGGTCCAGTGTACTATACTTGGATGTATCCTATGGAAATGTATGTTTTTTACACCTAAATTTTTTATTGTACATGTTCAATATATAATCATAACACTTTATTTATAAGCAACTTGGAGACTATAAAGCTTATGTGGCTAATAAATCCGCGCCTGGAGGATGTATAGCTGAAACATATATTGCGTACGAGTGCGTCACCTACATGAAGTTGTATTTAGGAACGTTGAAGGAAACTCCACAAACCATACCGGTAGATATACCGAAGTTTAACCTTTCCATAGTCTTTAATGATATTGAAGTTTATGAAATTTTGCCAGACTCCTACAAGTTGTAACCACATGAGCTAGTCATAGTCCATTGGTGAGTATTGATTAACTATCCAGAAGTTGAATACTGGAAAGACATCCATTTATATTGTCCAATCATTCATGGTGACCTCGGCTACCACAACAAGGAGTTCGCAAACTATTTTTGCGGCTGGGTATGTTATTCTTTATTTTTGTTCATGACTCTTTCATTACATAATTATTCATATTTACAATACATTGAATATTTGGTTGCAGATGAACCATATTCAATTCGATGGTCACCTAAATTGGTCTCACGAACTAAGACTTCTAGCGATGAAGCCGATAATGTCAAGAGTTTATCCGATGTGCAAGGTGAATGGTGTACAATTTATATGTGAACCATGAGACAACAGACGGAGAACACAAAATTCTGGGGTGATGGCGCATGGTGAGCGGAATGCAGTTGCTATTACGGTGTTCTAGATTCAGTGGTGGAACTCGTTTATGGGCAAGGCATGACCGTGCACCTCTTCAAGTGTAGTTGGTTTGATACTAGCAGCCTGCAAAGCATGAAGATCGATCAGTACGGGATTTTATCGGTGAACACTGCTACAAGCTGTTACGAAGATGACCCGTTTGTTTTTGCCACATCGGTAAAACAAGTGTTTTATCTTGAGGACCTTGTTAAGGGTGGCGCGTGGAAAGTAGTCAACCTTGTGCACCCTCGAAACATTTACCAGGCGGCTACACTTGGAGAGGCCGAAGCCGAGGAAGAAGATGTTGCGTATTGAGAGCCCAGTGCAATACGTATTCCTGACTCCTCTACAATTCGCCTTAACAATTTTAAAGTGGGTTGTTCGGTTCGAATTCGTGATTTAGACGCAAGTCTTATTGATGTGGATCTAAATCAAGAAACCGACGATGACTCTTGTGTGAGGAAATGCATAGATTGCCAAAAATTAATTCTGACACCGAAGAAAACTCATCAGATGATTCCGATTACGAGCCTTCTTAGTTTGAATTTGTAATACAAATTGATGTGTTTTATATGCTACAAGCTGTTGAATTCATAATTTTGGTGATATATGAACAGGAAATTGGTATGGTTACACTAAACATCCTGTTTTTTTTTTTAATTTTTTTTTCGGTTTTAGCCGACGAAATAAGCCATATGTCGCCGGCTAAGATAGTTTTAGCCGACGAATTATATCTTGTTTCGTCGGCTAAAACTATCTTAGCGGACGAAATAAGCCAGATTTCGTCAGCTAAGATAGTTTTAGCCGACGAATTACATCATATTTCGTCGGCTAAACCTATCTTGACCGACGATTACCCTAATGTTTCGTCGGCTAAACCCTAATCCCTAAACCTTAAACCCTATACTATAGCCGACGAATACCCTAATTTTTCATCGGCTATAGTTAAATAAATAAAATAATAATTTATATCACTGGATTGACCGTCCGGATTGAGTCATTACCTTTGTCGGATCAATCTGAAAATTTACCCATACACATTTTTCAACATAATGATGATATCTGACGGTCAGATTTTTGTTTCACAAGATTGATCATGACAATCACAATATGCCTACTAATGTTGTATAACTTGTTTACCAAGTGTTAAGTAAATGTTACGTTTTAAAAACAAACTATACGTAGAAGCTTCAAACAAAAAAAAGTCGTGAAATAAGATATGACCGGAACGATGAAATATGTCTACTGTTGAAAAATCACGTAATTGCGATAAAGTTTCGGTGCCGATAGTTGCGGTTAATGCATTTTTTCATTCTTTGTCCCAAGAGGTAGCCCTATCTCCGATGGTTATTTTTCATAAAATTTTTATACCACTTGTTGCGTCTCATCGATTTGAAGCTATTTCCAGTTGAAGGTCCGGGAAAAATTCGTAATTTAGATAGTCAAATTCCCGTTTCTTTGCGTTTAGGGATTTGACTCACCGGATTGACCGTCCGGATCGAGTCCTTACCGTTCTCGGATCAAGCTGAAAATTTACCCATACACATGTTTCAACATAATGATGATATCTAACCGTCAGATTTTTGCTTCACAAGATTAAATTGGAAATACATATTATAAATTAGTATAAAAAGTATTATAGCCGACGAATTGCCTCAGTATTCGTCGGCTAAATTTTAACTATAGCCGACGAAATTATAATAATAGCCGACGATTTTTTTATTTTGTCGGCTATACTTCTGCCTGTATAAGCAGAACTTAAAGAGTCCGATATGCAGAAACCCTATTTCAATTTTTCTCCTCTCCGCCTCCACTCCTCTCCCCCTCCTCCACTGCCCTACTCGGCTCCTCTACAGCCTCCTCCACTCCACTCCTCTCCTCCGCCTCCACATCCTCTCTCTCTTTCAAATTCTCAAGCAATTAAGGTAAGAAATTCTAATTTTTGTATATATTGTATATATTTTTGAATTTTTGTTAATTTGGTATATTTGTTAGTGAAATTGATAATAATGTTGTTGAAATATTTGTGATAATTTGGTAAATTAAAATAGTAATTGGTGTATTTAATATATTTGTGATAATGTTGTTGAAATATTTGTGATAATTTGGTTTATTTGTGTATTAAAATATTAATTGGTATATTTAATAAATTTGGTATATTAATATAATTAATTGGAATATTTAATATATTTGTGATAATGTTGTTGAAATATTTGTGATAATTTGGTATATTTGTGTATTAAAATATTAATTGGTATATTAAAATATTAATTTTTATATTTAATATATTTGTGATAATGTTGTTAATTTTTGATAATTTGGTATATTTGTGTATTAAAATATTAATTTTTATTTATTTGTATATTTAATAAATTTGGTATATTAAATATATTTGTGATAATGTTGTAAATTTTTGATAATTTGATATATTTGTGTATTAAAATATTAATTGTTATTAATTGTACAAATTATAGGAATTAAAATTAAAAGATTGTTAATATATTTAAAATATCAATTAAAATTAAAAATTCTAATAATTTAATAAACATGATGAAAGGCTTGTTCAGTAAAACAATAGGTTCAAATGGCCAAATGTCTGAATCGTTTTAGGGAACGTCTAGCAACCCTCAAGCGTTGTTTCAGGGCCCCATGACAGCCCAACGTGCGTCCCTTCTAGAGCCGACACAGATGCAGCCGGGCGCCACTTATTCCTCCCGACTGCCGGAGGCCACACCTCTAGACAGTCGGGGGCCACACATTCCTCGAGGCAGCCGGACGCCCCTCGCTCCTCGAGGCAGCCGAGCGTCCCTCACTCCTCGAGGCAGCTGTGGCCTCCGACTCAGGCAGAGGTGTCTGCACCATGTATGCTTGAGATACACAGGGCACCGACTCTGGGCCCCTACTGTTTCAGAGGGTGGATCTTCTAGGGTACAGATGTCGTCGCCTCTTCTATACCTTCCGCGCTTGATACCAGTGTTACCGACAGTCGATGACTCAGGGGCACCGATTTATCCACTGCCCCCGCAGGTGACCCCATCATCGGCGTACCAATTCGTGGCTTTTGGTACAGATCTAATTTATGTGAGGGTATCTTCATTGACGACAGAGTCGGAATCCGTCGCGTCCGCCCCAACGCCCTCAGGTAATGAAATATAAATAATTTGTTTTCTTATAATATCATATTAAGAATAATCTATTAATAATCAATTTGTGATAGGCACCGTCGGAGCCAAGCCGACAAGAAAGAAGAGAGATCCCGTCACAGGAAAGGCTCTCGAGAAGACCGTGAGTACCTCGGGAAGGATCGTCATCGATACTGACGGGGATGGGAACGTAGTATCGGACTAGGACGAGGATGTACTCTGGCAGCGTGGGAGCGCTCATTAGAGATAGAGTCCTTAAGTTGTGGTCAGACTAGGACGAGGTCCCACAGGAGGTTAAGAACATGGTCCACAACGCAATATCAGTAAGTATAAAAAATTCACAATTAATGTTATGTATTACATTGTTGATTTATGAAAAACTAAACTAATAAACGTTTCAATGCAGGTGTGGTTTGACGTTCCCCAGCACCTGAGGAACACCTGGGCAGACGTTGTGCATGGGGGAAGGTGTCACATCCCGATCCCGGAATTATTTTACGGTTGGTTACTTTGGTCTTTCACCATTTAAAGTAACCGTTTAACCGTACAATGATGGTAAAGTTGACTTTTTGGTAAGTCAAGAATTTGGGAAAACTTCCTTCTTGAAAGTGGTAGAGGGCGTCGTTACGAGTTCGTGGACACGTAGCACGCTCAAAACGGAGTTCGTATGAAGAAGTTATGGTCAAAAAATGGGAAGTTACTATTCTGGTATTGAGGTATAAATAGGACTTGCCATTTTTGGGAAAGGTATCAAAACCATACGGAGCTCCCTGTGTTCTTCTCTCGGACGCGATCTGTAACCGGTGACCCAAACCCGACCCGAATCGGTTTTTCGCCGATATCTCCGCCGTCCGGCGACGGTTCGCTGCGAGACCGACGACATCGGATTCCTCTCTTCCTCCTCGACATCTCCATACCCACCATGCGACTTGTTTTGACCCAAGGTGAGAGCGGTGCCTCGAGGACAGGCGAATTGGAGCTCCGGTTCGAACTCCGCCGTGCGGCCACCGTTCGCAGAGTTTTTTCTTGGGTTTTGCAGCCCTCCACTCGCCTAACCATCCCTCCATACAGCTTGAACCGATTCGATTGGAGGTGAGTGGTTTGAATCAAAAGCTGAAATCGGTGTTCTTGGGTTCTTGGACAGTTCGACTGTTTTGGTTGATTCTTGAGGATTAGGGTTCAGTTCAGGGCCTTGTTGTTGTAGTCTGTGTTGGTTTATGCTGAAGATGTTTGTGTTTTGGGTGTTTGGCAGAGGAGGGAACAGGAGGAGCTGCTCTTGGCAGCTGGAAGTGTTGCAGCAGGGGCGGCTGCTAGACTGCTCGATGATGGAGCTGCAGAACTGACTCTAGGAGAGAGTTGGCAGCAGGGAGGCTGCCATTGAGGTCCTAGGTCCGAGGTTGGACGAGTTGTAGGTAAACTCGATTTCCCCGAGTGATGTTGTTGTGGAATTGTTGTTGGTGTTGCTGAATTAATATTAACTTGTTGTTTGGTGTGTTTTGTCGATAACTTGGTGAACCGAAGAAACGGGGAGGTTATGGCGAAATTCCGGCAAGTTACCGGGATCCGGTAACGGTTCCGGTGATACGGTAAAACCGGCTGAAAGCCGAAGAGGTAGAAATCGAATCCCTGTTAAGCTTTCAGTCAAAAGTAAGGTTAATTCCTAATTTGAGTATTACGGGGAAATTGGACGTAATTAGGAAGTTTCCATTTTGGGAAACTTCCCATTCTAAAGAACACTTGCCATGTTAGGAAACTTTCCATTTTGAGAAACTTTCCCTTTATGGAAGGTTACCAGTTATGAGGAAAGGTTAAATCGGTAAATCGACTCTAGGTTAAATGTACTGATTAATGTGACACGTTGGGTGTCCATAGTAATTCAACGAATTAATACGTGACACCCTAACGTCAAGTTAAAGTAATAAAGGAAAATTCGGAAGCTGAGTCGGACTTTCGGTAAATTGAGTTAAGAGTCGATGACCGGGAAAGAAAGTCAAAAAGGTTAAAGTGCTAAAGAAAGGGACTTGGTCAACACGTGGTCAAATAGGATTCCTGGTCAAACTAGGAAAAGACCAAGTCAACTGTGAACGACTAATATGATGATTTGTTGTACAGTCTCTGGTCGGACGTGAGACGGGCTCGACTACGCGGGTAGTTCGAGCGTTTAGCTCGAGGAGCTTGCCGAGCGGGAAGAAGGTCGCAATAGTACTGTGAGTGGACAGATTATTTTTAAATGAATGCATGCCCTAATTATTGATATGATTGCATGGTTTTTATGATTGTTTCGAGAATGATATGTTCCTCGGGTGCTTGGATATTTTATTTGGATTTATGCTTATATGTCGAGGAATAGTTTTACTTAATTGTTTGGGAAGAGTATTTGAGTAAAGTATTGTTGTGATTTTCCTTTATGGGTTGTCCAATGATTATGCTAGCTAGAGTAACGTGAGGGCGCTACTAGAGCTCTTAGCTCCGACCCTAGCCTGAGAGGTCAGGTAAATTACGTAGTGCACTATGAGGGTTGTCCATCACCATTTTACCTAGAGCTCTTAGCTCCGACCCTGGTCTGAGAGGACAGACACGCCTGAGATGTCAGGTGGATACTATGAGGGTTGTCCATCACCATTTTACCTAGAGCTCTTAGCTCCGACCCTGGTCTGAGAGGACAGACACGCCTGAGATGTCAGGTGGATATTATAAGGGTTGTCCATCACCATTTTATATAGCTAGCATAGCATGAGGGCCCAACTAGAGCTCTTAGCTCCGACCCTAGTCTGAGAGGTCAGACTTATTGTGTTTGTGAATATTTCTCTTCCCATAATCCTTATTGGTTTATATTATCATGCATTTGTGGAAATTTAGTGATTGTGGGCTTGCATAAATGTTATTTAAATCATTAAAGTCTTGGGAGAGCATTAAAGGAAATAGAGTTTTTATATTTGATTTTCGTCCACTCACTCTAACAGTTTTTAAATGTTTCTCCCCTGGGCCTTTCGTTTTTAAATGCCCAGTGATGCAGGGTTCTTGAGAGGAGGTCGAGCGCGTACGAGAGTCGAGGCATAGTCGATCATTCCGTTGCTGCTTGAAATTCTTTGGGGTAATCATCTCTGTAGACTGCTCTGACTAACCCGGTTTAGTTAGTTTTGTAGGAAGGGTTGGCCATTTCAAGGGGGTTTCGGTAAGAAGTTCCCTTGAGGTGGTCCCCGCAGGATTTACTTCGGGTTAAAGGGGTTTAACCCGGGGTGGGTCCTGACATTGGTATCAGAGCATTAGGTTATCGTTTCCTGTTACTACCTCATATACTTAGTATCACTTAGTGTCTATAGAGTGATGGTCCGACCGCGGCGGATCCATCGGCATTTTATGCTTTGGACGCTCAGTGTTTATTGAGGATATGAGTTAGTACTTCCTGATTGAGATATGGACCGAGTGGTCCTATAAACGATCGAATCTTCAAGACTATGCCTCAGTACGCCGACCTCACAATGAACTCCTGTAAGGAACAAGGTTAGCTCGTTGCGTATTGATTGATGAGTCCCCAAGGATTTATTGAGATTTGAGTTGGGGATCGAGCTGGAAACTCACGTTGTTTAACGTTTGAGCATTATGTGTAAGTACTCGGTGGTGAAACGGTTAATTCACACCTGGAAGGCTGCCATGGTTGTTGGCAAGGAGGTTGTAGAAACCTGAGGCGAGGCCTTAGTGTTCGGATTATGAGACTCTCAGCAGTGAAGAGTCGTAAGAGTTATGAAAGAGATTGCATCCTGCTATGGAAAAAAGAGCCGAAGTCGCCTAGCGCGATTATTCAGTGAGGATGAATATTAAGATTTGACGATTGCCACGACTTTGTTGAGGTTCGTCATTAGTGTGGTTTCAGAGAAACCAACGGACACTTGAAAGTGGAATGACTCAAGGAAGTTGAGTGTTGTTATTTTTGTGGTTTGGATCTAGTGACTAGTCCATGATGTAGCACTACTAGAGAATGTTAAGGAAGTAAAGGTTGTTTGGTCACTGGATGTTTATGGGACAGCCACTGAAACTAATGGCTTGAGTCAGCTTTGGTGCTGACATTGTTGTCGTCAGTTACGACTAGATCCTCTTCGTTCCAGCCACCCATGATTGGGGTACTAGAAAGATTTGAATTGTTAGTGAGTCCAAGCGTGAATTGGATTGTTGGTGACAATGGTCATTGGGCCATTTATCGTGAAGGTAGAAATTAAATCGTGTCACCAGATCTTGGGGCTCATGTCAACCATAAGGTGAGTAATCCACCTGTGGTCAAAGTATTTTAATTGGTACACCTGTGGAGGAGTCTCCAGGTTGGCTGTGTTAGAGATCGATTTTCAGATCGAGAAAGCGTTACTAGTGGTAATTAAAGGTAATTGGTTTCGGAATTTAAAGGAACATGTTGGAAGTGGCAACAAGCCACCGGGTCTCGGACCAAGGGTTCTTGGGGTACCAGAGATAGTGATGCGAGCCTTGATTGACTTTGTATTATTGTGGTGTAGGAACCCGTCGTTGTGCAAACGACACTGTTTCAACGGTTGAAGATGTACATGGGTATACCCCACCGGAGCACGTGTACCCTCCTTGTTGGGAAGTAGTAAGTTGAAATATGGGTAGCACATGCTGGTAAAACATAATTATTGTGTGCAGCTGTGTGTGGTCAAATGACACCAGGTAAGTGACTAAGGCTGGTGATGACATCATTTTAAGAATGTGTCATAAGAGTTCCATTTATTGAGAACGGAGATTAAGGACGCTCGGGAAGAAGTTTCTGTGCAAACGTCGATGAGATGGTCTAACCGTTTAAGGATATGTCGGAAGTGGGTTATGGTTAGTCGCTCCGACTTTTATGAGGGTTAGCGAGATTATTGTATGTTGTCAGTAAGTGGTTGATTGCCTGCTGAGTTAAATGCACGGAAAAGGTGAAGGGACAACAGTGGGGCAAGGTTTACTGAATCTTTGAATTTGAGTGAGAATACTTGTAGATGGTCAAGCTTTAACCTGCAACCAAAGTCGTCCGTTATGACACTTGGTTTCCTCGAGGGCGATTAACTGAGCTTGATGGCATGGGAATTTGTGCACTCACTGGCTGTGGTCTAATCAATTATTGTAACCGAATGTGTACTTAGTCGTGTTTGGGGTTCATAAGTTACACCCACTGCAGTGATATGAAATATTCTCAATTTGATTGTGGAAAGAGGATTAAGATCTGGGAGATCAATTATTGGTGTTAATTTAATGGAGTCCTGAGAGGATTAAAGAATTGTTGACATTGTCATGGGTCATTTGAGTAGCGATCTTATTTACTGTGAATTATTGACCTAGCGGCAATCCTTGACGCCACGAGAGTAGATTGGTAGCAAGAGAAATCACTAGAGGTGACTCTCGAAATTGTCAACATTTCGGTGAGTATGAAATGCAGTGGAACTAGGAAAAGTTTCCCTTGATGACTCAAAGGTGTTACGAGTCTAAGTGTGTTAATATTTGTTACTGAGATTGGTAAGGTATGTCGCTAAGTTAAGCAACACTCTGCTGGAAATTTTGGAGTGATTAAGCCACGTTCAGATTAGGTGATGATCTGAGGGGATGTTAACGTGTGGCAGTGGATCTTGTAAGCTAGGATTTGAAGTGGTAATTTGATTTCCTATGAACGCAGTTATTTTCTCCTCTTTAAATAGAACGGTAAGTGATTGGGAATTTTGAATCTTACCGAATAGAGGATGCGGTAGATGGTAAACTTGCAGAGCATGGGGGACAGTTTTGTTAGAGACTGCCTAGTTGTACGAGTTGACTCTGTGGTGTGTACTCGCCCAGTGCGGTGATGGCATTTGTTGAATTGTGCCTTAATGATTTGATGCCTGGTGATCAATGTGGCTAAGTTCGGCGTGGAATTAATTTCCAGTGCTTTGATCAGGAGTTACCTTAGGTGTGCACCAGTGGCACTAAATTTTATGCAGATGTCCGATCTGGTTAAATGTCCAAGTTGTCAGTCATTACCGGACGATGTGGTAATGGAGGCATCTGAGAATGGAATATCCTTGTTGAGCGGGTAAGACTCTGAGAGTCATTTAATGGTAAGTCTATCCCAGACTGTGATACGGATATTGTTTAATAGACGCACAGTTTTGGTTGAAGTGCAAGTTCTGCACTATGCGTCATTCCAGGTTAAGGTAAGAGATAGGGAGGTCAGTGGCACCTCACCTATGAGTAGTACGAGTATGTATTACCAGTTGTAAAGTACGTTGTAACCCTACAAGGTGATGATCGAGTTGGCGACTCTAATGATCGGTTTATTGGTAAAATCAAGATTTATCCGATCAGAATAGTTTTGTAGGCAGTGTGAAGCCTGACAATTTGTCTTCATGCGAGGAGTAAGCATTGTTGGATCTCGATGTCAGGAGCTTTTGGATCTCCCTGATTTAAAGGCTATGGTTGTGGATTTACGCTAAAATTCATGGCAACTCATGTCCTGTGTGTGCAAGTGGTTTGAGTAAGAATTAGGTGATTCAGTTAATCAATGATTCAAGAGAAAACTCATTGTGACTCACGGTAAGACTTTAGATGTTTTAGTTTTGACCCGAGAAGAGTGGTCGGGTGTCAGAAAATGAGGTAGTATTGGAGGTTATCATCCACGTAGGAAGGAGTGCTACGTTGGTTAAATGTGACATGTGACAAGGTTACATGAGTTTGAGGAATATGTTGGATATCCTCAGAGTTAATGGATGCCTAGTGTCACGTATGTCCTTGTTACGGGAGTAAGTTTATTTCCTTACACTCTATATGAATAGCCTTCTGGCTAGTACGGGAAATTGGCTTATAAGGAGGATCAGTAAGGATGTTGACCGTAAAGGGCAGGTGTTTAGGGTTTTGACAATGCTATTCGTGAGGTGTTTCAGAAGAGTTCTCAGAAAGGAGTTGATATTGGAGAATAACATCATTATTTAAGTGGTACTATCCCCCACTGTGTTGGACTTTGAGTATAGAAATTTCGAGGACGAAATTTTTATAAGGTGGGGAGAATTGTCACATCCCGATCCCGAAATTATTTTACGGTTGGTTACTTTGGTCTTTCACCATTTAAAGTAACCGTTTATCCGTACAATGATGGTAAAGTTGACTTTTTGGTAAGTCAAGAATTTGGGAAAACTTCCTTCTTGAAAGTGGTAGAGGGCGTCGTTACGAGTTCGTGGACACGTAGCACGCTCAAAACGGAGTTCGTATGAAGAAGTTATGGTCAAAAAATGGGAAGTTACTATTCTGGTATTGAGGTATAAATAGGACTTGCCATTTTTGGGAAAGGTATCAAAACCATACGGAGCTCCCTGTGTTCTTCTCTCGGACGCGATCTGTAACTCGGCGACCCGAACCCGACCCGAATCGGTTTTTCGCCGATATCTCCGCCGTCCGGCCACGGTTCGCTGCGAGACCGACGACATCGGATTCCTCTCTTCCTTCTCGACATCTCCATACCCACCATGCGACTTGTTTTGACCCAAGGTGAGAGCGGTGCCTCGAGGACAGGCGAATTGGAGCTCCGGTTCGAACTCCGTCGTGCGGCCACCGTTCGCAAAGTTTTTTCTTGGGTTATGCAGCCCTCCACTCGCCTAACCATCCCTCCATACAGCTTGAACCGATTCGATTGGAGGTGAGTGGTTTGAATCAAAAGCTGAAATCGGTGTTCTTGGGTTCTTGGACAGTTCGACTGTTTTGGTTGATTCTTGAGGATTAGGGTTCAGTTCAGGGCCTTGTTGTTGTAGTCTGTGTTGGTTTATGCTGAAGATGTTTGTGTTTTGGGTGTTTGGCAGAGGAGGGAACAGGAGGAGCTGCTCTTGGCAGCTGGAAGTGTTGCAGCAGGGGCGGCTGCTAGACTGCTCGATGATGGAGCTGCAGAACTGACTCTAGGAGAGAGTTGGCAGCAGGGAGGCTGCCATTGAGGTCCTAGGTCCGAGGTTGGACGAGTTGTAGGTAAACTCGATTTCCCCGAGTGATGTTGTTGTGGAATTGTTGTTGGTGTTGCTGAATTAATATTAACTTGCTGTTTGGTGTGTTTTGTCGATAACTTGGTGAACCGAAGAAACGGGGAGGTTATGGCGAAATTCCGGCAAGTTACCAGGATCCGGTGACGGTTCCGGTGATACGGTAAAACCGGCTGAAAGCCGAAGAGGTAGAAATCGAATCCCTGTTAAGCTTTCAGTCAAAAGTAAGGTTAATTCCTAATTTGAGTATTACGGGGAAATTGGACGTAATTAGGAAGTTTCCATTTTGGGAAACTTCCCATTCTAAAGAACACTTGCCATGTTAGGAAACTTTCCATTTTGAGAAACTTTCCCTTTATGGAAGGTTACCAGTTATGAGGAAAGGTTAAATCGGTAAATCGACTCTAGGTTAAATGTACTGATTAATGTGACACGTTGGGTGTCCATAGTAATTCAACGAATTAATACGTGACACCCTAACGTCAAGTTAAAGTAATAAAGGAAAATTCGGAAGCTGAGTCGGACTTTCGGTAAATTGAGTTAAGAGTCGATGACCGGGAAAGAAAGTCAAAAAGGTTAAAGTGCTAAAGAAAGGGACTTGGTCAACACGTGGTCAAATAGGATTCCTGGTCAAACTAGGAAAAGACCAAGTCAACTGTGAACGACTAATATGATGATTTATTGTACAGTCTTTGGTCGGACGTGAGACGGGCTCGACTACGCGGGTAGTTCGAGAGTTTAGCTCGAGGAGCTTGCCGAGCGGGAAGAAGGTCGCAATAGTACTGTGAGTGGACAGATTATTTTTAAATGAATGCATGCCATAATTATTGATATGATTGCATGGTTTTTATGATTGTTTCGAGAATGATATGTTCCTCGGGTGCTTGGATATTTTATTTGGATTTATGCTTATATGTCGAGGAATAGTTTTACTTAATTGTTTGGGAAGAGTATTTGAGTAAGGTATTGTTGTGATTTTCCTTTATGGGTTGTCCAATGATTATGCTAGCTAGAGTAGCGTGAGGGCGCTACTAGAGCTCTTAGCTCCGACCCTAGCCTGAGAGTTCAGGCAAATTACGTAGTGCACTATGAGGGTTGTCCATCACCATTTTACCTAGAGCTCTTAGCTCCGACCCTGGTCTGAGAGGACAGACACGCCTGAGATGTCAGGTGGATACTATGAGGGTTGTCCATCACCATTTTACCTAGAGCTCTTAGCTCCGACCCTGGTCTGAGAGGAAAGACACGCCTGAGATGTCAGGTGGATATTATAAGGGTTGTCCATCACCATTTTATATAGCTAGCATAGCGTGAGGGCGCAACTAGAGCTCTTAGCTCCGACCCTAGTCTGAGAGGTCAGACTTATTGTGTTTGTGAATATTTCTCTTCCCATAATCCTTATTGGTTTATATTATCATGCATTTGTGGAAATTTAGTGATTGTGGGCATACATAAATGTTATTTAAATCATTAAAGTCTTGGGAGAGCATTAAAGGAAATAGAGTTTTTATATTTGATTTTCGTCCACTCACTCTAACAGTTTTTAAATGTTTCTCCCCTGGGCCTTTCGTTTTTAAATACCCAATGATGCAGGGTTCTTGAGAGGAGGTCGAGCGCGTACGAGAGTCGAGGCATAGTCGATCATTCCGTTGCTGCTTGAAATTCTTTGGGGTAATCATCTCTGTAGACTGCTCTGACTAACCCGGTTTAGTTAGTTTTGTAGGAAGGGTTGGCCATTTCAAGGGGGTTTCGGTAAGAAGTTCCCTTGAGGTGGTCCCCGCAGGATTTACTTCGGGTTAAAGGGGTTTAACCCGGGGTGGGTCCTGACAGAAGGTACGTTGGAAAGTTAATGAAAAAAAAATTATATGAGTAATTAATAATATTTATAATTTTTTTGTCGTATCTGTAGGTATAAGGAGTGGAAGAACGAGTTATGGACTCACTAGACTACGCATGGGAACGAACGTTCTAGTACCCCCCTTGAGTTCCAGTTCAGGAAGTACGAGTGGCGTTGGCTTCTGATATCAGAATTCAACAACCCTTAAAAACAGGTAATTAAAAATAATAATTTCTTATATTGTTATTAATTAGTACTTTTTAAAATATTTTACTAATTTTTTTTTCTTTTGTAGGCCGTTTTCCGGGTGAACGCTCAGAACCGGTAACGCAACACAAGGAACCATCATGCCGGTTCTAGACCGTTCGTATAGTTGACGGATGAGGCGGGCAGGGAACATCCAGAAGTTAACCAGTACGTCTATACGTACGAGAAGGTATATCCTGACACCTAGGAGGATATTGTAAGTCGTTTTACATTTTCAAATTTATTAAATTATATATATATATATATATATATTTCAAATGTTATTTAATTATTTTTTTCTATCCAATTAGGTGAAGGTGAGGCAGACTAGTGACGAGGTGATGACTGCTATAGTGAGGGAGACATGTCCAGACACGCAAAAGGAAGACATGTCCGAAGCCATGTCTCGGATCGACACTTCGGATCTCAGGGTTGGGGCGAGGATCATGGGCACATCATTCCCACCGCGAGGAAATAACTTCTACTGTCGTGGTCTAGGAAAGAAGGGAGAGGGGGTACTGAAGACCACTCCCGGATTTCAAAAAGAGGCAGCCTCGACCAGCAGCAGAACGACTCAGCTAGAGGTGGAAGTTCAGATGTTACGGGAACAACAAGCCGCCCAGACAGCCTATACTGCCGCTTTACAGGAGTATAATGCGACAGTATATGCCACCAACAGGCACAGCAGCAGCAGATGTTCTAGTACTTGCAAGATTTTTCAGCTTCCCAGCTTCAGGGACTTCTGCATCCGCCCATGCCTACGCCTATTCCCCTACCTCAACCGCTGTAACCTCCTCCTGATGCGGATATAGATTTTATTTAGTTCTATGGGTTTATGAACAATTTATAAATTAATAATTTAATGTAAAACGTTTACACTACTTTTGATGGTGTACGTTGTTGGTTATATGAAATTGTATGTGTAATTTGCAGCTTGCTTGGATGGTAATTTAGAAATTTTGTAGTTTTTTTAGTATAAAAAGTATTATAGCCGACATAATTTACCATAATTCGTCGGCTATAGTATTTTATTTTTTTTCAAAGTTTAGCCGACGACATATGGTTTAATTGGTCGGCTATAGTAGTATTTTAACCGATGAAATGTACTATTTTCGTCGGCTATATTATGTTAAATTTTTTTTAATATTTAGCCGACGATTTATAGTACATTTCGTCGGCTATAGTTTTTTAAATTGGTCGACGAAATATTTATAGTTCGTCGGCCAAAGTCTTAGGTTGGCTTTAGTCTTACTTTTGCCGACGAAAAATTGAAAAAATATGTCGTCAGCTAAGTGTGAAACTATAGCCGATGACTAATTTTATTTCGTCGGCTAAAGTCATAGCCGACGAGTCTTTACCGACGAATTTGGCTTACAGGCCGACAAAAATTTTTCGTCGGCCAAACTACAGATTCCGATAGTGACACTAGCTTAGACCTAAAACTAACATTACCAAACCTGACCCAAATCAAACGATTCATCTTTAAAACAAAAATATCTTTTATCTTCTTCATCTTCTTTCTCTACTATTCATCTTTATCTCTCTTTCTTTCTCTCTCTCTCTCTATGCAATTCATCTCTCTCTACCATTCGGGGCTTTATTAATTTCATATTGATGGTGGTCTCGGTTTTTGATGAAAGTTGCTAATTATGCAGTTGTTCTTCTGGGTCTTCAGGTGCCTTCCACTAGGCCTCATCATAGGTCGGGCTAGGACTGGGCCGATTCTAAATTTTAGGGTTTAGAGTATGGTAGGGCTTGGTCAAAGTCAACAAAATTTAGGGCCGGGTAGGATAGGGCCGAAGCTTAAATATGTAAACCCTAGCCGGCTTTAGCAGCCCATTTTGTTAGGGTTAATAGGACCGGGTAGAGCCAGCCCTTTAAATAGGGTTGACAAGGGCTTGTTATTTTTTCCTCATAATTTAGCTTTAGAATTATATGTAATGAATCTTATTTTTTTGGTTATATTTAGCATGTATGCATACACATTATACTTAATTTAAGATATCTATCTATAAACTAAGTGGTTATACTCATATATCTCACGAACTACTGCTCTAAATCATCAAAATGCAATCGTTAATCAACAAAACAAAAAGAAATCAAAGGAACAAAGCTAGCAAATCAACTACAAATGAGAATATTAGTTGTATTGTATCTAAAAAATAAGAAATATATTAAAACAATACAAAATATAAGAAATTATTAGGGCCTAAAGGGCTCATTAGGGTAGGGCCGGGTTTCATTTGCTCAACCCTTACCCGACCCTACTCAAGAAGGGCTAGAGCCGGCCCGTCCTAATAGAGGGTCGGGTAGGGCTTCGGCCCTAAAGGGTAGGGTGGGTTTTAGGGCAGGCTAGGGTCGAGGGGCCAAATGATAAGGCCTACTGCTTCCACTTAAAACCCATGATTATTGGGTTTTCAGCTTTTTATTTACTTGAATTAGCTTGTCAGCTGAACCGGACACAGATGATGGCTTCCACTCTAATTTGGTTCTTCGATGAATCAAACTAGATCTAATTTGGTTTTTTTCTTCTTCTAATTTTAAATGTGATGTTATTCATATTTTATGCTACTGTTGAGATGCAACTCCTGCAATTTTTTGCTTTCATAATTTATGCTACTGTTGAGACTGCTGCAATTAAGTCGTTTTACATTTTCAAATTTATTAAATTATATATATATATATATATTTCAAATGTTATTTAATTATTTTTTTCTACCCAATTAGGTGAAGGTGAGGCAGACTAGTGACGAGGTGATGACTGCTATAGTGAGGGAGACATGTCCAGACACGCAAAAGGAAGACATGTCCGAAGCCATGTCTCGGATCGACACTTCAGATCTCAGGGTTAGGGTGAGGATTATGCGCACAGCATTCCTACCGCGAGAAAATAACTTCTACTGCCGGGGTCAAGGAAAGAAGGGCGAGGGGGTACTGAAAACCACTCTCGGATTTCAAAAAAAGACAGCCTCTACTAGCAGCAGAACGACTCAGCTAGAAGCGGAAGTTCTTGTGTTACGGGAACAACATGCCGCCCAGACAACTTATACTGCCGTTTTACAGGAGTATAATGTGACAGTCTATTCCACCAACCAGACACAACAGTAGCAGATGTTCCAGTACTTGCAAGATTTTTCAGCTGCCTAGCTTCAGGGACTTCCGTCTCCGCCCATGCCTACGCCTATTCCTCTACCTCAGCCGTCGCAACCTCTTCAACAGCAAACTCCTCCTGGCGCGGATATAGATTTAGATGATATAGATTTTATATAGTTTTATGGGTTTATGAACAATTTATAAATTAATAATTTAATGCAAAACATTTTGACTACTTTTGATGGTGTACGTTGTTGGTTATATGAAATTGTTTGTGTAATTTGCAGCTTGCTTGAATAGTAATTTAGAAATTTTGTGGTTTTTTAGTATAAAAAGTACTATAACCGACGAAATTTACCATAATTCGTCGGTTATAGTATTTTATTATTTTTTTCAATGTTTAGGCGATGAAATATGGCTTAATTCGTCGGCTATAGTAGTATTTAGCCGACGAAATGTACTATATTTCGTCGGCTATATTATTTTAATTTTTTAAATATTTAGCCGATGATTTATAGTAAATTTCGTCGGCTATAGTTTTTTAAATTGGCTGACGAAATATTTATAGTTCGTCGGCCAAAGTCTTAGGTTAAGGCCGACGACAATTTATTTTGTCGGCTTTAGTCTTACTTTAGACGACGAAAAATAGAAAAATAAGTCGTCGGCTAAGTGTTAAACTATAGTCAACGACCATTTTTATTTCGTCGGCTAAAGTCATAGCCAACGAGGCTTTGTCGACAACATCTTAGCCAACGACAACTCGTCGGCTAAGATATTAACTGACGAATTTGCTAACAGGCCGACGAAAATTTTTCGTCGGCCAAACTACTGATTCTGGTAGTGAAAGAAGAGCAATAAAAATTGACTCTTGACTGAGTGTGGCTAATAAACACTCACTTGAGTGGGTAGATAGCATTTTCCAAATGAGAAAATATGAAACACAAAATTTGTGCTTTGGAGATAGATTGTTGAAGCTTTATTGTACTATGAAATGGCACCACTTTAACATTTTTTACAGTTCCCATGATGGTAGTGTGAATTATGTGGGTGCATATGTCTAAACGGTCATATCAAGCAACACATAAGTCGAGCATAAGCGCTAAACATGTCTTCAACGCTCGCAGTATAGACAAGGCCTTCTACCCTCACCCGTGAGGCGCCCGAACACGCTCTCATAGGGACCAATGAGGCATTTGCGGATCCCATTCAGGACCTCAACCCCACATCAAAGAGAAGGAAAGCTCAACATTTTCCTCGGCTATAGAAGGTATCTATCTCTCTCCGTAATAACTAAGTATTTACTAGCTGCTTACCTAATCGTTACTCTGTCAACATAAATACATGGTTAAGGTGAGCCGTGATCAGGTTGATTAAGCTGTTAACTAATAACTTTGTAGTTATAGTTTCAAACTATCATCGATATATGTAGGGTGTATGCGTTTATTAATAAAAAATTAAAAAAAAACATAAATACATTGACTGACTTATTCATCAGAGTAGTGAAGAATGCTAGACGTGGTCTCATTTCCAAACGCCACGTTGTATTCCTTTGACAAGTTTCAGATCCAGTCATTAGTCTTTGCAAGATCAAGGCAGATCTTTATTCGTCTGTTGCCCGCTTTCTTCTGTTTTCCCCTAGTGAGAGAAGCTCCTCCTTCTCTCTAGAAACCCCAGTCCAACTGCACCCTTCTCCCCCCCTCTTCGGTCAAGATCTAGATCATTTCTTGATCTGGAACCTTGGCTAAAGAGCAGAGGGAGTATTCTCTGCTCTAGGCAGACTCTCTGCCTTGGTAATGGCAGGTATTTCTCATTTTTTCCTTTCAATTTTCTTCCCCTCCCAGATCTAACTCCCCAACTATGCCTAATCTTTCAAATCCAGTTCACCCACCTTCTTCCCTCTTTTCAACTTCACAGATCTTAAACTCTTCATGAAAAAGATGCACATCCTTCTCTTCTGGGTTCATCTCCATCGATTTCTTGCTGGGTTCCTCGAGCCCTGTCATCAGCATCTGGAATGAATTTATTAACGGGGTCATCCCGTCTTCGCTTTTCAACCCGAGGTTCTCGGTGGCGCTACAAGTGGCTGCATGCTGTCCCTCCGGATCTGTCCTCGCTGCAGTTCAGATCTTCTTTGTTACCTCTTTTCTTTTTATTTTTGTTACTGTCTATGAGAATGTTTTGTATGGTTTTAATATATGTGTTGTGGAGAGTTTTAGATGGTTTGAGTGTTGTTCTGCTTCTCCAAGACTGGTTTGGTTGGCTACCAAGCTTTTGCTGGCTGATCGGGTGACGGTCCTGTGTCACCAAAAGAAGACGTCTATGTGTTATCCTATTCCAGATCGATCTGCTTCTTGGCAAAAGATTATAGGATCTGTAGGATATGTTATGTTGTTTAGGATATGTTATGTTGTTGTTTTTGTTGTTTCTTTTGATCCATTTAGAATCTTATAGTTGTATTTTGTTTTAGTTGGAATAAAAATCTTATCATTACCAAAAAAAGCCAGATCTTTATTCGCTAGATATAGAGATTAAGCAACCCTTAATCTATTGCATCAACAAGTCAAGTACTAGTTGATCGCTTTTTATCTGGCAAAATTTGAAGTTCGATATGCAAAATTTAAAGTTCGATCTGCAAAATTTAAAGTTCGATATAGAGATTAAGAAAAAGATATTAGTCGATCGCTAATAACCCAACCTACGTTGTGAGTACGTACAACTAGGCGGCCGGGCACATCATTTGATTGATCGATCGCTACCCTCTTCCACGGTGAACATGAAAAAACCTCTCCTCCGTTTTAGTTAATAATCTTCTTTATAATCTAGCTAATACTACTCTTTATTTCAACTCTTTCACTTGATACATATGCTAGCTAGTTGTATATGTCCCCACATTAATCCTGGCTCCGTCTATAATTCTAGGTCAGCTTTTTCTCACAACAAATTAAATATATAATGTCTCCAAATTCAATACATACATACTATATTCTTGTATATGTTTTAAAGATTAAATTGCTTGCTCAATTATAATTGTTTTTTTCCGTTTTGATACTGCAGTTGGAATGTTAATGTCTATCAACTAAAGTCTCATTTCAAACTGCGTTTCAATACTATTGAAACAATAATACATTACAACCATGAAGGCTGCTTCATGCAATCGACTTTGACCTATATGCATGCTACTGTTTAATTTGGTACGTAAATTAGAACTATTTTCCCCTTTGAGCAGACTAATAGTTATTATAGTTGATCGTCAATTAGTTAGATACTTTTCTTTACCCTGGCAGGAAGGTTAAACCTTAATTATTGGAGACCTTAATGCGTTTAATTTGTATTCAACAGAAAGCACAGTGGATCGCATAGGCTAGAGATCGATGCCAATGGTCCTTAGGTATCATTTAGTTCGTGGAAAAACATGACACGAAATGGAATTAGTTTCTTTTTATTAGATTATGGTGTTTGGTTATGTAATCAGTCTGGAATAGAAAGTAAACTAAATGAGTTGACCGTAGTCTGATTTCATTATAGAAGTGGAATTGAAATACCATCTAGGATGATGATATTTCATTTCCTTTACTATATAAAATTAAAAGTTTACTTATATTGCCTTATAGATTATGGTTAATAAATGATTCTTTACTTAAACATATTAATTTAAATTTACACATTTAATTTAATTGGGTATTAATGAAAATCCATTAATAAATATTTTTTTAAATCATTTCCTAATCTCAAATTTTAAGTTATTCCAAACATCACAAATGAAAATGTTAAATCAATTTCATTTCATCCTTAAAAGAAAAATAACTACAATTTCTTTCTCATTGTCACATTCCAGTCAACCAAACGGGACCTAAGGTATAGTACAGACTGCCATCACAATTTGGACGTAACAGTTGCAGATTGGTAATTAAAGTAATTGCCTTAATTAAGTGTTGACAATGTGCATTCGAAATGAATAAAATGGAAGTAGATGTAGTTAGTGAATGCCCTTTTAATTAATTAACCGGATTCAAGAAGCTGAATTAGTGTCAGGACCCACCCCGAGTTAAATCCCTTTAACTCGAAGTAAGTCCTGCGGGGACCACCTCCCAAAGAAGATTCTGTCGAAATTTCGACATAGTCTCCCTTGAAAAGTGAACAACCCTTAACCTGCAATAACCCACAAAACACTTCTAATACCAACATCCATCCGAAATCTCCTGGAGCCATCCTGCTCCCACTAGACAACAACCTCCACAAGATACACATCTAAATAAATTCAATAAATGGTTCAACAACTCCAAATTTAAGTGATACATAGGGTTCCAAATCCCTAGGAGTTCACCAACAAATAAAACTACCCGATGTGTATCAGAGCGTCTAAGATTAAATAAAACAGGGAAAGATTACAAGTAGGTTAATCCGGAACCTACTGATAGTTCAGAAAATGGCGGTAACTATGCTTGGCCTCCACGAAGACTAGTCGGGTCGAGCACTGCAATCTGGGCATTTAAAACAAAGGGCCCAGGGGAGAAACATTGAAAACTGTCAGGGTGAGTGGACAAAAATAAATATAAAAGCTCTATTTCCGTTAATGTTCTCCCTCTAAGTTTTCCTAAGAAAATCCGCATGCAAGCAAATCATAGACAATAAATAATTAAATCATAAATAATGTCTTGGCTCAAACATAAATAATTTAAAATGTGGGGTGTTAACCTCATCCACGAGAAAACCGACCTGCTCTACCACGAGAGGGTCCATTGACCAGCTCATCGGAGAGGGTCCCATGACCCGCTCTATTCGGGAGGGTCCAACCGACCAGCTACCACCGAAGAGAGTCCTGACCTGCTCTATCCGGGAGGGTCTAATGACCAGCTACCACCGGAGAGGGTCAGACCAGCTACTATCCAGAGATGGTACCCGCTCCATTTGGAGAGGGTCCATGCTAGCATGCAATATATATATCATTATCCTTTGAAATCCTTTAAAAACCTTTAAAACCTCGTGGGAATAATAAATCGAAAACCAAGTCAAAACTCCCTGAATTTACCCCAAATACATTGGATTTAAAACATTTCTAGGAACCCAAAACAGGTTCTCTGCTTTTACTTTAAAACCCTTTAAATCCAAGAGCGAAGTTTCCCCTTTTTAAAACATCCCCCTCCATAATCCCAAAACGGTGATAACTGTCGCATCCCGGGGACTATTCTCGGTCCCGGAACACGACGGTAACCGCCGTAATCCCGATCTAGCGAGTAATCAATACGTCTTTCGACGTATTGATGACCCTCTGGACCGAAACCACAAGGCAATGAATGAAACATACAACACATGAATAATAATATGAATGTCAAATACAGAATGACAAATGATCAGAGTAGCATACAAATGTTTTACAAGCAGAAGATAATGGAAAAATACCCGAGACAGAAATGGTACATGAAAAAGTCTCGAAACAAAGGGCCCGAAAAGCGTCTCAAAGTATCCAACAGATTACAACATCAGAAAATACGGAAATCAAGAAACATGAAAACCACACCAGAATGGGAGTCCTCGGAATCGGAAGTGCACGATGACCGTCGAATCTCCGCGATCTAGTCCAGCTCCTCTAGAGACGGGTGCTGTAGACCTGAAAAGATGTAGAGGTGAGCAACTCGTCCTCGCTAACCCAAATGGGGCCAAAGCCATCCAAGTCGGGGTTTAAAACCCATGAGAAAACATTTCGTATATATATATATATATATGTAGGTACTCGTAAGTACGAAAGAGCATGTGGAAATGTAAATGCACGCCACGCACACAAAGCTCGGTAAAACATGTGACCACATATGAAAGAACTCTCTGGATCTGAGCGGCCGAAATCCCGGGTTTGTCTTCACTGCAAACCAGGGCCAACTATCTAAGCGCCCGAGTGCGCAGAATAGCGAGAGCGTCCATTTCCAGCTAACGCCCAACAAATAGCAGGCCACACTTACGTCACGTTTTACTCTATACGAGACGAGCGTAAGCGGGATAAATGAATAAAATAAACAGGGCATAGCCCCTCCGGAGGTTTACCGTCATCGACACCGCAGGAGTGCTAGAATACTAGGTCCCGTCGCTCTCAGGCCAAGCACCGGAAATCAGGACGACGGTACTACTTTTCGATCCAAAACTCACACACACACCAAGTGCTATAAGAAGCATGTGGTCAAGCTTAAAACAATGCATCAGTATTTAATAATTATAAAGTGAAAGAGCCGCCGACCCAAGAGGGTTTCGGCTCACCCATTGGGCGTGCTCCCCCTACTACCTGGTATGATGGTACAGTTGGCTGCGCTCCAACTCCTGGTCCTCCTGAAGCCTGCGTAGACGAGCTCCTGAGTCTGTGGGTGAGATAACAATGATAGTCAGGTATAAGTAATTCGAGGATCTACTATCTACGACTAGGTCTTGATAAACATTCTTTGTTTATCTTTCTGACATTAGGGTTTGACTTGTTTGACACTCCGATTCTCGAACCAGCGAGAAGTCGGGATTATTTCTTATTCAGTACTTACGTCGTTTTTGCCACGTTTACAAGCTAAAAGTCTTTAAAACGTTTAACCGTAGTGTTCGAAAACGTAAAATAGGTGTTCTACGGCATAAGTTAAAAGTCAACTTTGGAATAGTAAAAGTCAACGGTCAACAGTAAAGTCAACGGTCAAAAAGTCAAACCGTCAAAAAGTCAACGGTCAAAAGTCAACCGATCAAAGTCAAAAAGTCAACCCGTCAAAGTCAAATAGTCAACCGGTCAAAGTAAACAGTAAAAGTAAAACTGTAACAGTAAAATAGTAAACAGTAAACAGTAAAACTATAACTGTAATTATTTCAAACAGTCAGGGGCAAATTGGTAACTCTGCCCCTGGGTAAATGGTAAAAGTAAAACTGACACGGTAAAAACCAGAGTTTTTACCGTGCCGGTCCCCGATCGTCTTGTTTCGCAGGATTTCAAGGTTTTTCCGGCCAAACCGAGTTCCTAGGCCTGCATAACAACATCTACACTACCTAGGCTATCCAACAACACTTCAATCGAAGGAAAAGATCAAGAATCCATACCTAGGGCTTCCTCCACTGTTTTTCCGGCGGTTCTCCTCCGGCGGAGCTCCGCTGGGCTCCTCCTTCCTCCTCCTTGCTCCTGGGCAGCTCCTGGTGGCGCCTGGGAGCTTCCTAGCTCTTCAAAAGCTCTGGTTCGCTTCGATCTGTGTTGCACAGTGTTCTTGAACTTTCCTCCTCGGCTGGGCGGCGCTGGCGTTGCTGGTGGTCTAGTTGAGGTCGCCGGGGCGAGGCGTGGCTGATGGGAGTGGCGGTGAGTGGAGACGCGCTGCCGGTGGAGGAGCTGGTGGTTGGCTGGGTCGAAGAGAGGAGAGAGGAGAAGCTTTCTGTTTTCGGACGAAGACAGAAAGAGAAAGTGAAGGAAAGGGAAGGAGAGAAAAGGGAAAGATAAAGGAGAGGTGGAAAAAGAGAGAAAGGAGATAGGGTTTTAAAGAAAAACGAGTGGCCACGATTCGTCGATCGAATCAACGGCCACGATTTAATCCCAATTCCCAAATTAAATTCAAAGCCAAAACCATTTTTGAAAATTCATTTCAAATAACCAAACATCGAATTTAAACGTAAAAGTCGTACGAAAAATTACGTGAAGTGCCGGAAAATATTCCGTAAATACTTTCACGCAAGTGGCGACGTGTCTAAACGTAAAAACGTTAGACGAAAATGACGACGTACTGAAAAGTAATCGGAATTAAACCCTAAATGTGTCGGAAAATTAAATTAAAATTTCGGGGTCTCACAAAAGTTACTTTAGCCGACGAAATACCCTAATTTCGTCGGCTAAACTTTTCAAATTTCGTCGGCTAAAGTTCACATACTATAACCGATGAAAAAAACACTTTAGCCGACGAAAATTTTGGACACATAAGAGCATATTTTGGGATCTCCCATACTGGAGTAAGTTGTTGATCAGACATTACCTAGATGTGATGCACATAGAAAAGAATGTGTGTGACAGTGTGGTATGAACAGTGCTGAACTTGGAGGGAAAGACGAAAGACGGTCCGAAGGCAAGCATTGATCTTAAAAAAATAGAGATACGAAGACATTTGCGGTTGAAAGAAAGGAAGAAAAAAATGCCTCTTTCCTTACACCGTGAAGACTAACCAGAAGAACATAATTTTCAAGTGGATGAGTTCTGTTAAGTATTCTTCAGGCTACACAGGAAATATAGCCTTGTGTGTAAACATTCGGGACAATAAAATGTATGGGTTAAAGAGTCATAACTTTCATATTCTGCTACAACGTCTCTTCCCTATTTTCATTTGACCGTTCATTCCCCGTCAGGTGGTGGAGCCGTTAGTAGCGTTGTCAAGATTCTTCCAGAAGTTATGCATAAGGGAAGTGACAAAATCTGACCTCCGAGAAATGCAACAGGACATTATTTAGATCATGTGTAAATTTGAGATGATATTTCCTCCAAATTTTTTTGACATCATGCCGCACTTGATGATCTATCTTCCCGAGCAATTGTTGCTTACCGGTCCAGTACACTATACTTGGATGTATCCCATGAAAAGGTATATTTTACACCTAAATTTTTTATTGCACATGTTCAATATATAATCATAACATATTACAACAATTTATTTATATAAAGACAACTTGGAGACTACAAAGCTTATATGGTTAACAAATCTGCGTCTGAAGGATGTATAGCTGAAGCATATATTACGCACGAGTGCCTCACCTGCATGAAGTTGTATTTAGGAGTGTTGAAGGAAACTCATCAAACCATACCAGTAGATGTACTGAAGTTCATCCTTTTCATAATCTCTAATGATGTTGAAGTTTATGGAATTTTACCAGACTCCTACAAGTTGCAACCACATGAGCTAGTCATATCCCATTGGTGGGTATTGATTAACTGTCCAGAAGTTGAATACTGGAAAGACATCCATTTATACTGTCCAGACATTCAAGGTGATCTCGACTACCACAACAAGGAGTTCGCGAACTATTTTGGCGGCTGAGTACGCAATTCTTTATTTTTGTTCATGACTCATTCATTGCATAATTATTTATATTTACAATACATTGAATATTTGGTTGCAGATGAACCATATTCAATTCGATGGTCACCCAAATTGGTCGCACGAACTAAGACTTATAGCGATGAAGCCTATAATGTCAAGAGTTTATCCGATGTGTAAGGCGAATGGCGTGCAATTTATATGTGAACAGAAAGATAACAGATGGAGAACTCAAAATTATGGGGTGATGGCGCATGGTGGGTGAAATGGAGTTGATTATTACAGTGTTCTCGATTCAGTGGTGGAACTCATTTATGGGCAAGGCATGACAGTGTACCTCTTCAAGTGTGGATGGTTTGATACTAGAAGCCCACAGAGCATGAAGATTGATCAGTACGGGATTTTATTGGTGAACAATGCTACAAGCTGTTACGAAGATGACCCATTCGTTTTTGCCACATTGGTAAAACAAGTGTTTTATCTTGATGTCCTTGTTAAGGGTGACGCGTGGAAAGTCGTCAATCTTGTGCACCCATGAAACATTTACCGAGCGACGACACTTGGAGAGGCCCAAGACGAGGAAGAAGATGTTGCGTATCAAGAGCCCAGTGCAATAGGTATTCCTGACTCCTCTACAATTCACCTTAATAATTTTAAAGAGGGTCGTTCGGTTCGAATTCGTGATATAGACGCAAGGCTTATTGATGTGGATCCAAATCAAGAAACAGACGACGACTCATGTGATGAAGAAATGCATAGATTGACAGAAATTAATTCTGATACCGAAGAAGATTTATCGGATGATTCTGATTACGAGCCTTCTTATTTAGTTTGAATTTGTAATACAAATTGATATGTGCTTTATATGCTACAAGCTGTTGAATTCATAATTTAGTTTAATTTTGGTGATCTATGAACATGAAATTGGTATGGTTACATTTCACAACCTGTTTTTTATGTATTTTTAATTTTTAGCCGATGAAAAATTAGGGTATTCGTCGGCCAAGATAGTTTTAGCCGACGAAATACATCATATTTTGTCAGCCAAGATAGTTTTAGCCGACGAATACCCTAATTTTTCATCGGCTAAACTATAAAACCTAAACCCTATACAATTGCCGACGAAAAATTAGGGTATTCGTCGGCTAAAGTTAAATAAATAAAATAATAATTTATACCACTGGTTGTGTCTCATCGATTTGAAACTATTTGTAGTTGAAGGTCCGGGCATAAAACCTAAACCCTATACTAGACGGTCAAATTACCGTTTCTTTACGTTTGAAGGTTTGACTCACGGGATTGACCGTCCGGATGGAGTCCTTAACCTTGTCGGATCAAGCTGAAAATTTACCCACACACATGTTTCAACATAATGATGATATCTGAAGGTCGGATTTTCGTTTCACAAGATTGATCGTCACAATCACAACATGCCTACTAATGTTGTATAACTAATTTACCAAGTGTTAAGTAAATGTTCCGTTTCAAAAACAAAATATACGTAGAAGCTTCAAACGAAAAAAGTCGTGAAATAAGATATGACCGGAACGATGAAATATGTCTACGGTTGAAAAATCACGTAATTCCGATAAAGTTTCTGTGCCAATAGTTGCGGTCAATGCATTTTTTCATTCTTTCTCCCTAGAGGTAGCTCTATCTCTGATGGTTATTTTTCTTATAATTTTTATACCACTAGTTGCGTCTCATTGATTTGAAACTATTTTTAGTTGAAGGTCCGGGCAGAATACATAATTTAGATGTCAAATTACCGTTTCTTTACGTTTAGGGGTTTGACTCACGGGATTGACCTTCCGGATCGAGTCCTTAAACTTGTCGGATCAAGCTGAAAATTTACCCACACACATGTTTCAACATAATGATGATATCTGATGGTCGGATTTTCGTTTCACAAAATTAAACATATAAATTGGACATAATTTTAATAAATTAGTATAATAAGTACTATAGCCGACGAAACACATAGTTTTAGCCGACGAATTTTTTATCTCGTGGGCTATACTTCTTCCTATATATCAATACCCAGCGACAGAACCATAACATTTTCTCCTCTCTCCTCTTGGCCTCCACTCCACTCCATCCGCTCCTTCTCCTCTCCTCTCAGCCTCCACACCGCTCCTCCGCCTCCTACAGCCACTACCCTCTCTCAAGCAATTAAGGTATGCGATTCGATGTATATATTGAATTATATAATTATTTTCAATTATTGATGCATACATTGAATTATATGAATTATATATTGATTTTTTGTTAATTTGGTATATTGGTTATTGAAATTGTGAATATTTAATAAATTTGGTATATTAAAATATTAATTGTATATTTTATATATTTGTGATAATGTTGTTAATTCTTTATAATTTGGTATATTTGTGTATAAAAATATTAATTGTTATTGAAATTGTGAATATTTAATAAATTTGGTATATTAAAATATTAATTGGTATATTTAATATATTTGTGATAATGTTGTTAATTTTTTATAATTTGGTATATTTGTGTATAAAAATATTAATTGTTATTAATTTGGTATATTTAATAAATTTGGTATATTAAAATATTAATTGGTATATTTAATATATTTGTGATAATGTTGTTAATTTTTGATACATTTTTGTATTAAAATAGTAATTGTTATTAATATTACAAATTACAAATTCTAATTATTTAATAAACAGGATAAAAAACTTGTTTAGTAAAACTAAGGGTTCAAAGGGCCAAAGGTCTAAATCTTCTGAGGGAACGTCTAGCAACCCTCAAGCGTCATTTCAGGGTCTAGCAACCCTCTAACGACTCAGCTAGAGGCGGAAATTCAGATGCTACGGGAACATCAAGCCGTTTTATAAGAGTATAATGCGGCAATATATGCCACAAACTAGGCACATCAGCAGTAGATATTCCAGTACTTGCAAGATTTTTCAGCTGCCTAGCTTCAGGGACTTTCCGCCTCCTCCTATTCCCCTACCTCAACCGCCGCAACCTTCTCAACAACAACCTCTTCCTGGCGCGGATATAGATTTAGATAATATAGATTTTATTTAGTTTTATGGGTTTATGAACAATTATTTATAAATTAATAATTTAATGCAAAACGTTTAGACTACTTTTGATGGTGTATGTTGTTGGTTATATGAAATTGTTTGTGTAATTTGCAGCTTGCTTGGATGGTAATTTAGAAATTTTGTAGTTTTTTAGTATAAAAAGTACTATAGCGGACAAAATTTATCATAATTCGTCAGCTATAGTATTTTATTTTATTTTTTTGTTTCAACATTTAGCCGACGAAATATAGCTTAATTCGTAGGCTATAGTAGTATTTATCAGACGAAATGTACTATATTTCATCGGCTATATTATTTTAATTTTTTTAAATATTTAGCCGACGATTTATTGTAAATTTCGCCGGTTATAGTGTTTTAAATTGGCCGACGAAATATTTATAGTTCGTCGATCAAAGTCTTAGGTGATTCGTCAGGTTTCGTCTTACTTTAGCCGACGAAAAATTGAAAAATATGTCGTCGGTTAAGTGTGAAACTCTGAAAATTGGATGCAAACCAAACAATTTAACGGAGAGGGTGCAAATTAGTAATTTTTACCGAGTTAAGAAAGTAAGTTGGCACAATTGGAAGTTAAGGAGGTAAGTTGACAATTATAACCAAATTCATGGGGTAGTTTAGCTATTTTGCCTCCTTAACTATTTTGACAATTATAATTGTCAACACATTAATTTCATTTTGATCCCTCAAGTTACTCAAAACAAACATTGAGTAAATCAAACGAGGCATCTTGGGTTAGTTTTTACTATTTTAAACCATTCTTTACTCATAGAGATTTTGCTTCAAACATTGTATGAAATTAATGTGTGTGTTTTTTTGTTAATGAGTGGTTAATGTATGTGTTTTATGAAAATATTAACTGAGTGACAGTTCTTTTCATTATCATTTCTGAAATACCAAAAGAAAACCAAATAAAGATAGTAATACATAAATTACTACCCATGCGTCACTTTAATTACAACATGCATGAAATATAAATAGAAACAATTTTCGTCACTCCTCTCCTCTATAACTATTTCAGTACTGTTTGGATTTAGGAAGTTCTTACGTGATGACACTACAAGAATTGAGAGCTTTTACGGCGTGCATCGATGCGCGCCGTATTTTTTACTCATTAACGGCGTGCATTTAATGCACGCCATGAAAGCCCTTAACCAATTAGCCTTTTACGGCGTGCATTTTATGAACGCCGTAAATAACAACTGGCCTTGAGTCTTTTACGGCGTGCATAAAATGCGAGCCGTAATTGTGTTGTGTTTTTACTGCGTGCATGATTAGAACGCCGTAAAAGCATGATATACCAAATTGGTTATTCACGGCTCGCATATGAAGCCGGCCGTAAATGATGAAGGCGCGAAATTTTTCCCTAAAAATTTTAGTTTCCCTCTTCATTTAACTCTTCCCTCTTCTCATTTTCCCACTTACTCTTAATTTCGCTCTCTCTTTTGGGAAGTCTAAAACCTAATTCGTCAAGACCCCCTAGCTAACACCCTCCCCGGTCTCCTCCACACTCGAAACACTGAACCCGTACGTCTGACCTCAACCCACTCCTCATCTTTCTCTCTTCTTCCTTCACCAACCCACCTCCCCTTTCCGATAACCAAGACCCAATCAAAATCTCCACTAATTTGTGGTGAAATCCTTCCCCTCCCCTCACCGGCTTTGTTTTATGTGAATTGTGTGATTGATCACTCGTAACTTCATAAGGATGGTTGGAAATGTTTGAGATACGTTAAAGTTTGTGGTGCAGTAGTTTTATATTTGGTGTATGATTTTTGTTTGGCATGTGGTTGATAGTTTGATAATGATAAGGAGGTTTTGCTTTTACAAATGATGGTTGTTATGGATTGATAAACAAAACAATGTTCAGCATGGATTTCCTTGGATTAACATGTGTATATTTTCAAATTTGTTTCAAGCAGGTAATGTGAACTTTTGAGGTGACTTGGGATGCTACTACATGTCAGTAAGCTTTTTGGTATATTTTGCTGTTGGAAAATGGAGTATGAAAGCTTCCCCTTAATGTGAATTGTAATTTAGTTTTAGGCACAAATTTGTAGGGACATTTATGTTGTTATGTGTTGAGATACACATTGATGTATATATTTCAGTAATTAATGTATATATTTTGTTATTTCACTTTTGCTTGAAAATTATTGTTCTTGCATTGAAGATTGTTGTAACTGTGATTTGAGCAGCCATTAAGATGAACAACATATATTTGTGGAAACAAGAAATGCTAGATTTGATTTTAGGCATGCAGAAGTGTTACGGCGTGCAAGTGCGCCGTTAATGGCTCTAGCATACTACTCTTTGACGGCCGTAAATGCTAACTTGGGTGTATCTTTTACGGCGTGCCTATGCATGCCGTAAATGCTAACTTCGGTGTATCTTTTACGGCGTGCTTCTGTATCATTTACGGCGCACAAAAATGCTTCAGTTGATTTTCCTTCACTGGGGACGGTCTTTTACGGCGTGTTTTAGATCAATTTACAGCCTGTTTAGGCGCGCCGTAAATGTGTTTTGCCTTTTACGGCGGGAGCATTTACGACGTGTTTTTGTGCGCCGTAAATACCCTTTTACGGCGCACTTTGCATGCCGTAAAAGACCATTTTTGGCGTAGTGTGAATTGTAATCTGTATATGTAATTCAATAGAGCTAGCTATTTTTTTTTTGTTTTAATTTTTTTTTATCATTTCAGTACTATCTTCATTGTGTTTTTTGTTAAGGAGTGGTTAATGTATGTGTTTTATGGAAATATTAACTGAGTGACAGTTCTTTTCATTATCATTTCTGAAATACCAAAAAAAAACCAAATGAAGATAGTAATACATAAATTACTACCCATGCGTCACTTTAATTACAACATGCATGAAATATAAATAGAAACAATTTTCGTCACTCCGCACCTCTAACTATTTCAGTACTGTTTGGATTTAGGAAGTTCTTACCTGATGAATTGTAATCTGTATATGTAATTCAACATAGCTAGCTGATTTTTCTTTTGTTTTTTTTATTTTTTATTATTTCAATACTGTTTGAATTTTGGAAGTTCTTACCTGACGAATTGTAATCTGTATATGTAATTCAGCAGGGCCAGTTGTTTTTTATTTTATTTTTTATTTCAGTACTATTAGTAAGTTCTTACCTGACGAATTATAATATGTACATGTAATTAAGCAGAGCTAGCTGTTTTTTTGTGTGTGTGAGAAGAATGTCTAGCTGGGTTGATCATTCATATTTTGGTATGGTGTTGAACTACACACAGACTCCATTATTCATTTGGTTTATACGTTGAAGTTAAGGTTCGATTATATTTGTTCATCACCGTCATCATCCTCAGAAATTTAGAATCTAAACTTTATAAAGAGGGCACCTTTGAAACTGTTGTACAGAAGTGTGAAAAGGGCTTGCTCATTTGAAAAGATAGACGGGATGGACTTTTGGGTTCATCTAGCTCCTACTCCCCAAAACGAAACCACAGAATAAGAAAAGCAGAACAAGAAAATAAGACAACCAAAGCAACTCTTACAGTCTGACACGTACCCCTACAGCACCATTTTCCTTTTCTTCTGGGAATTTAAAACCACTATCCTTTTCTGCTATCGATCTCAGTTTACTCTGTGATCGATACCAATCGAAAGCATGTTCTTTCAGAATTGATCTGTCATTGGATGCACTGATCGACTTCGATCACACCAAATTTGAATAATTTCCAATTATATATGCATGAACTAAGCTCTTTGTCTCTCTTCCAGTTGCTTCGAAATAGTTTAAAACATTATTGTGAATTCTGACCTATCAAGTCAAGTTCTTTTTGGCATTGTTCATCGATCTGCCTCCTGTCTGTTCAATTCAATCCTTCTTTCTGCATACACACACACACACATCTGCCTCAATCTCCATGTCAACTTTGTTTTTTAGCTTGCAGTACTGTGGTATCATAATGATCGAGTAGGGTTAAACCGTGAGTGGATTTTAACCCTAATTTCTTGAATAATATTGCTCGAACCAATTGCGCATCGATCGATCTTAAGTTCTTAACTAGCTGAGCGAGTGCGCATGGTTTTGGTTTAGGGTAATTTAGAGTTTAAGACGTAACTGTTTAGAGTATCATCATCTCGACCATATCGATCTCAATGATTCTGAGCTCGATCATTATTTAAAACACAAGAACATCGATCTAGCTATATCTTGTTTCTTTCTGCTTTCTACTATTCACACAAGAACTGTACTCAAATCCCAAAACAAAAGAGGAAAGTTGTAACTGGAATCGGGCAACAGGGAAGTAAGAATTCTAATAGCTAGATGGGAATAACTTGAGATTCAAGACGAAAGTGACAGACTGAACATCATATATAGTATCCTGTTTTTTGTCAAAAGCTAAGCCGGGTATTAAGGACTAATGTGGTTGACATTTCCGTTGATCAGCTGCTAGTGTTCTTCATTTTCTTCTCAACAAGTTAAAATATAATTAACAAAAGATGTTCTGAGTATCAATCTATTAAACTTTCTTCTCTCTATCTGAAGCGTCTTTGACCCAAACTGATCGAGCTTTGTTGCCCTATTCTCTTCTCATGATATTTTTGACCACTCTGAGTCATGCGTATGTATTTTTCTTCACAACAAGTATATATATATGCTGTACACATATAGTAGTGTTAGGTATATCTACAAATTTTAATGATTAATGTTTGAAAAATAAGGGTATAAAAAATCCACATCCTCTTTTAAAAGGTAAAATGGTGTGCCGTAGCTGAAAACTGAAACCAATCCATTGTATCATTGCTAGCTAGATAGCGCATTTGCTTCAAAATATTTAAAAGAACCCGAGAGAAAAACACAGAAGAATCTGTAAAGAACTATATGTTAAATCAACCAACTAGCTAGCTTGCACTGTGTTATATACCATTTCAGTTGCATCACAAATCCATGATCAAAGAACATACGCAATTCAAGTTGGATATGCTTATAGCGGATATTCTAGTATGCCGCGCGGTATGACATGCGAATCACCATCCAGTTAGTGGCGTAGCCAGAAGTTGCAATTAGCAGGGGCAAATCCAAAATAGTTAATACGTATTTCTAAGTTGATTTGGATTACAAATAATTCATAGCAATTTTAGTCGGTGATACTTTTACCTTGATTCAGAATTGTCGACATATGGGGTTTATGTGAATATGATTTTCACGAAATCACTTAATTTATCTCTTCCCGCGGTTTAGAGTTTTCATACTTTTCATATTGGTTTGTATATTATTGTCATTTTTAGTTCTACTTTATTTATACTTTATAATTGTATGACATAATTTCTAGAAATATAAAAAAGAATATGATATACAAAATGAAAAAAAAGAAGATAAAATCATGCATTTAATGAGCCAATAAAAGATATCAACATTATTTTGATTTGTTAAACTTAATTAAAAAAATTATTATGGTATAATTATACAATAAACATTTAAAATTTAATTAAATAAAAAATATGAAAGAGGGCAATTGCACCCTCTCGCCCCCCCTCTCCCTACGTCCTTGCATCCAGCCACTCATTTCCCTCTTTATTGGGCCCCGCATGCGGATCAAACGGCTGAAAACCAACGTATCAGATGCCGCGTGGTATAACACCCAATCCCATGTTTATAGCTTTAGTTCGTTCTATATTTGGCAAAACAGTTAAACCCAAATGGCCAAATATGAACCTTTGCATTAGTATATACTTCATGTTTATCAGCAAGTCCAATCATATATACTATTAATTAATCTTTCACTTAATTAACCACGGTTTACTTGGAGAAGGTATGAATAGCGTGCCCAAATTGACCTTTCCCTACAATTTTCATCGACAGTTGAAGGCACAAACTGATGAAAACCGGCAGTGCACTGATGCCTAATCAAATGGATCCGATGGACGTTCATTCTTTATCTTCATGCCAATCTTCAATCTCCAAAATATCACAGCCTCTTAGATCAACCCTGTTTAGAAATTTTAGTTGATGTTAAACAGTAATAACCGTGATCCGCGTCCAACAGATAAAACATGTATCTTCTACGCACACAAATATTATCCCATTAATTTGATATATTTCGTGGTTGCATCTAGTACCGTATGACTTGGCCAATAATTGAGAGAATGTATGAGATCTAGCTTTGCAGATTCATGTTTTGTATATATGCTAGTAGCAAGTATAATTACATTATCCAATTGGAAATGCTTTATTCCGTTCTAGGGCAACTCGCACCCCAATTATGGACTTAATTTGTTCAAACACAGCTGAAATAAATTAATATTCCGAATCACAATTATTCTTAGCTAGCGCGAAGCAGTTATAATATAATTCATTCAAAGAAAATTGCACTCTTCGGGTCTTAAATCTTCTTATAGTCCAAAAGAGACCGTTTTAAAAGTTTAAAACTAATAAACTATATGTTATATATACTACTGATCCCAGTCACTTGGTCTTATATTCTCCAATACGACGTGGTACAATGTAGCTAAGCGTGAAGAAGCCGCCAAAGCAACCAGGAAACTATGTATATGATTACAAATAGTATATGGTTGGAATGTCTCATCTCTTCTATGCATGCCTTCCTCCTTTTAAGGTTTTAAAAACTTAAAGCTATGGCTTCTAACAATAAAGTGTGTCATACATTGTGTTCCCTAAGCTCTCTCACCCTAATTTAATTTGAGTTAGTATGCGTGACAAGTTGGTCTCTATATCTCTGGATTCACATACATCTCAATCATTTTTACACGTACTAATTATTTTAGAACTAGCTAGATCGTCTCTTTCTTTTTATTTAGTGTAAATAATAGCTTTATTTTGATTGTATATGGGTGTTGGTGCACCACTAGGGTAAATAAGGTGGGTCTAGTTAGCTTTATCTATCATAAGCTTTGCTAATTAGGTAAATTAATCATGATTGATTTGATAGTTCAATGTTCTATGTGTAGATCCCATTTGATGGATGACATTTTGGTATTATGCAATTGAGCTATATATTATGTAAATTTCTAACAAATTCGTTTATTTATTGACCGAATTTCCAATTTTGAGTTTCGGAACACGTCAAAAATCAATTTATAAAGTTTAACCCTAAACTCTAAACTCGTCTTTTGACACATGTAATTAACAAGTCGATTTCATAATCTTACAATATTTGTTAGTAAAATTCCACTTTTGAGTTGGTAACCTAATTTATTCGGGAAGATGATCATGATGAGTCAGGATGTGTCATTGTCCTCCAAGTTCCAATCACTTAAAATGGCCATTGAATGCTTATATCATTCGTCTTTGGCTAAACTTTTATGTCCTTGTAACATATTATTAAATCATTCTAGAAAAGAAACTCCGTTTGGTTCGTCGCTTTTATTGAATTATAGGTAGATCGAAGTGTGAGCAGAACCAGCCAGTAGTTTCATTTCGTTCTGTCGATAAGGGATTGGTTCACGTATGCGATCTCTCAATGGGGCTCAATCTTTGCTTGTCCTATAGTTTACGAGAATAGAAGAAGTGTCATTGTAGCTTTGATACGATGATATTAACCCGATTAGTTCACCGTCCTTGGTTACGTGTATGATCAAGATCGACGTCACTTCTTTTTTTTAACTGATCTTTGACCCGGCCAGTTAGTGCTACAATGACATCCTTGAAGGGGATGACGGATGACACGAATGAGAATGGAGAAGCCTAACTACCATATTTATGTTTTTTTAACTTTGGATCGATTTTCACAACAAAATCTCATTTTATATATTGATTTTATGGTAAAATTTAACCAGTTTGCCATACGTAACTATGGACTCAAACAACATATATATAAAGGTTATTCGAAAACATGTGTATTGGTTTTTGTTTTATTTTTTTTGGTTGGAAGTGAGATATTAAGTCATCTTGGTTACATTAGTAAAGTTAATAATACATGCACTCATCCAATCAATATTTAAACTGAGGTTCACGAGAGTATCGCAAATTCGCAACAAAGCTGAATTAACTTCCGTCGCAAAGTGCACGAACTTTGTAGGTTCCCCGCTTTGGTTCAACAATTTTCTGACTGCCAAAACCCTATCATCTCTAACCGTACTTAACTCTCTCTAACCGTACTTAACTCGCTCTAACCGTACTTAACTCTACCACGCTAACAAATTCCATGGTTTGTATTAGGTATAACAGTTTCAGGGTTAAAGACTTAGAGCTAATGAAACCAATTCAAATATGGTCAACTAAGATCAACAGTGACGAGATCTTAACAGATTGACATGGTTTTATGAAAGAATCTAAGAAGGATGATCATAGCAATGTTGAAGGATAGTGACGATGATACATGGAAGATAATAAACTCTGATCGAAATGGTCATGTATCTACGTACAGTGCAAGTGAAAACGAAGGCAATGGTGGCTTCTAATGTCGAAGGCGATGTTTTATATCGGAAAAAAATACGAATTCGTAGCTAGAGTGCTAGACGCGTGTGATAAGACTCGACGATTATGATGGCAATTCTAAGTTTAGTCTAGATTCAATGGCACTTCATTCAAGTCTTTGATAAAGTCTTCTTTGTAAAACGACTTCTCTTTGGGATTTTTTTATTTTTCTGTTTCCTTTATTTTGTTATACCCTTAGCTACTTGTGGAAAAATCAATAGCTTGTGGTACTTCCAATAAAAACACTAGCTTATTCCCTCAATTATTCCATGATTAAACCTCTTTTTTTCTTGGCTTTAGTCCCACACATTTATAAAGTCACATTTGGCTTCATAATGCTTTGATTTAACATAACCCACTAAGTTTTCGTTTTCTATGTTAGGAAATTTTAATCGGTATAAGTCATGCAGGAGGTAAGTTAGATAATTGAGGACTGTAGAGTTTTTATGCAAGATTTCAATTATGTGAATGTCCGAAATGGTGAAGCAAATAGTGTTATTTATAGCTTGGCTCACTTTGCTAGATTAGATAGAATAGTAGAGATTGTCTTAGCTGAGGTTCCTAATTTTATTCAGAATGTCCTTTTATGAGAATAAGTGTAATACTCTTAAAGTGTCTCGAGATAGAAGTGTTACGTCCTCCTCGTTGACACAAAATTCCAATATTAATAAAATCGGCCAAGGAGCTGGGTCTTATTAAGAGGCCGAGTGTCCCATCCCATTTTATTCAAAAAAAAAGAAATTTTAATTGGTAAGGTTCTAGAAATAAACCGTAGTCCATGTGAAAAAGTTAGACGAAGCTTATATATTGATTGATTGATTCCGGAAGTGCAACAACTTATTGGTGAAATGTCCCTACTCAAACCACTACGAGCAAGAGTATCAAGCTCAACGATGCTCCATCCACAAAAGGCAGTGCGCGGTCTCTGTTGACAAGTATTTAACACTTCTTAACACTAACCTATATTAAATTATAAGATTGTTACTAACAATGCATCAGAAAACATTCAAAGACGTATCTCAATGTATCAAATAACTAAATAGTTCGATTGACATGCCCTCTAAATTTTGATTCTTGTTTGCGATTTTTTTACTAGTGGTTGTATTAAATTGTAGAAAGATGTATGGTGGATTTATATTGAACTTTTCATTTTAGAGCATCTCCAACAGCTTTTGTATAATTTATCTATTTTAAAGGAGGAAATCACAAAATCTCTAAAATAAAATGAGTTTAACTCTAACAGCTATTGTGTTCTATTATACAAAATTGAATGTTTTTCTCTATAATTTTTGAATCTATATAAATATTATATATTTATTCAAATTAAAACCTAAATTTAATGTTAAATGTTTTAATTTTTGACGTTTTCCTTTTTTAGAAGAGATATCATGAACTCTATTTTCACTTTTTGTAAAATAGAGGATGCTTACATGAACTGTTAGAGCCAACAAAAATGGTGTTTTTTTTCTAAACTAGATATTATTCTAGTTTTACATGAGCTGTTAGAGATGTTATTATAGAAAAAAAATTTATATTTACTTAAAAACAAAGACAGTTTTTCTTCAAGAAAAAAAACAAATATTGATTAAGTGCCTAACCATGCAGATGCATGATCTTAATTTGTGTTTACCTTGGGATCACAAAGTTGAAAGCAAACACGGACTTACATTTGGTCTAAGAAAGCAAGGAACATGTCACAAACTTTTCTTGTCCCATTGCTTGGTTTCAGAAACATTTTGTTTGTTAAAGCACAACACAATCGATTCATTATGTTGAATCAAACTCCTATAGGGGCCTCCATGCCAACACAATTCTTACATACTAGGATATAATAAAGGGAAGCCATTAAAGAATTAGGGGAGAAATGAAATCCATGAAGGCTTTCGAATGCGAAGCAGAAAACGGCACGAGGCATTCACCTACTGGTGGAGTTTAGTTTAAGGTTTAATCTGTTGGGAACTATATCTTTAGGGTTTTAGAGCGTCTGGCATCAACCTACTTTATATGCACCAGGTTTGTGATGCGCGATCGTGTACGACACGCGCTGCGTTGATTAACGTAGATGCCAATGAGGCGGGTTAGAAGGCGTATGTGAAGATTGAAGGGATATCGATCCACTTCTCCTCTCTCCTAAATCTAACCCTCAACAGAATCGATGTCCTCTCTCCCGCAGCCCTTGTCCTCTATCCAAAAAACATTTAAAAACAGATCCGATTTGAGGGCGGTATTGCAGTCGGACTCTCCTCCCAATATCAAATGGGTCTCAACCTCATTATCGTGAAGATTGAACTCTTGTTATGATGTTTTCCTGGTTGTAGTAGGAAAAGGGTAACAACGCACGTGTTTTGTCCGTGCGCACTGTTTAGTAGCCGTTAACTATAAAATTAGGTTAATTAGCGAGTTTGGTGTTTTCAGGGTTTAGGAAAGCCATGAGCTGGATTGACGCCAAGTGGCTCGATCTCGCAACGTTACAGCCTGTATATAGGACTAGGCCCTTCTTGTCTGGAGGCATGAATGATGACCATTTCTTTTCTTGCATTTTGTTTCCTTTTGCTACAATTTTGTCTTCTTAGTTAGGTTCATATTATCTGGTATCAGAGCTTTGCTCTAGGTACTACGGTAAAGAATAGAGGTCCTTAAGGATCTGGACAGCCAGCCTCTGCTTCACGCTGGGGATATCGCAGCTTTTGAATCGGAGCTGGTCAACCACCGTGAACACACGGAGGTTCAGATCGGAGAAATCTGTGAGACCCTAAGTGCGTTTCGAGCTGAGATTTTGGCTGAGTTTCGAGCTTTGAGAGAGGTTTCACTGTCTCAAACCAGTCAAGCTTGCTTCACCCCACTCAAATTTGGATCAATCCCTCCGAGTGGTGATAGCTCTGCCTTGGCTATTCTCTAGGACTCCGTGGGCTCTGTCCGAGCTTTGGCAAGCTCGACTTCGAGTTCTCTGGGAAGAGATCTGGAAAATTTGTCTCTTTCTATACCTGAACCACTGTTGCAGTTCAACACCAGTCATCCCAACATCACTAATGATTCTGGAGTGGTGATGAACCCCCTTACGGTACCGTCTACCACTGATCCCATACCTGTAAGGGAGAAGGGGAAGGGGACTTCTGTAGATAGAGGGGTGTGTCTTGAAAAAGGGCAACCTAGTGGTTTGAAATCTCAGAGTGGGTGTAGCACTGGATTTTCTGCAAGTCATGCATACCAGTACACCAACTTGGGTCCTCCACTATTTTCTTATGCTTCATATCAACCTCATTTTGTCCAAACCAGTTTTGCACAACCACCAACTTCTTTTGTCCCAACCAGTTTTGTGCAACCACCACCTCATTTTGCCCCAACCAGTGTGGTTCAATCCTTATTCCACCAGCAAGGACTCATTCCAAAAAATCCTATAGCACCTAATTTTTCCCCATACTTGTTTTCCTCTAACCACTCACATCCCTTTTCAGCTCAGAGCTACACTCTGAGTTCCTTAGCTTATAATCCTTAGGACAGTTTTCGACCCCAACTTATACTCACTCAAGCATCTACTCCTACATATCAGCCTTACTGGTCACACTAATAGGGATTTTGATCAAATTTAGATCCCAACCTACCCACCATGAGACATATGAAGCTAGATTTCACTCCATTCAGTGAAGGAGACCCTGTGGACTGGATCAATAGAACTGAGCAGATATTTGATTTTTACCAAGGATCAGAAGAAAGAAAGCTGGCTTTGGCAACCTTGCACCTGACTGAGAAGGCATCAGACAGGTGGAACAATTTCATGCAGGAATTTCCTAATTCTTGGGCTGGCTTCGTGGAGCTGTTGATGAGGGAGTTTAGTGACTTCAGTAGGAGATATTATCAGTCTGCAGTAGCTAGGATGAACCAAAATGGTACTGTAGAACAATACATGGAGGAGTTTACCAAAGAGTCAAGGAGAACTGTAGGTTATTCCCCACAGAACTTGCTGTCATTTTTTTATAGAAGGATTAAAGGATAGCATCCGCACTGATGTGAGGGTGACGAAGCCAAAAACCTTGTTTGAAGTCTGTGAATTGGCATAGTTGTATGAGGAAAAAGGAGAGAGTGACAAAGAGCCAATACAGAGCACCACCCTTTGTTTGAACTATGGCACCACCTGTCAGACCAAACCAACCAAGAGCTTAACAGCCTCAGAGAGCACCAGCACCTCAGGGAGTCAATGTTGCAGCCAACAATAGAAGGTTAACTCAAGCAGAATACCAAGAGAGGAATGCAAGAAACCAATGTTTCTTTTGCGATGACATATTTAGAACTGGACACAACTGTAGAAGAGGGCAACCAATGATGGTTATTGCGGTTTTTCAGGATGACTTGAGAGAGGAGGAACCTGTGCTGCAGTTGGTGGAGGTTGTTGCAGACCAGAATGAGGTTGTGAGAGAGGAACTTGAGGCATTAATTACTTAATACTATGGGTGATGAAACCACTAGCACTATGCAACTGAAGGGGTGTCGTGGGAAGAAGAAGGTGCATATCTTAATTGATTCTGGTGCTTCACACAGCTTTGTGCATCCTACCTTGTTACGTAATATGAAGGCTGGGATACAGCCTATTAAGCCAGTAAGGGTAAGAGTAGCCAGTAGTAAGGTGTTGTTGACTTCCAAGGTAGCCACCATTGAGATGGACATTTAAGGGTACAGTTTCACTTTCCAGTATTTTGTGTTGCCTATATCATGTAGTGAGTTAATTTTAGGAACTAACTTATTGAGAACTTCGGGAGATATAGTGTGGAACTTTAAACATATGTTTATGAAATTTGTAAGAGATGGAAGACAACAGGTGTTGTAGGGGGAAATTGAGCCCAAAGCATCTGTGGTGGGATGTAAAGTAATGAGCAGGATCCTGAGAAAAGAGAGAGAAGTAGTCTTAGTGTAGATAGTGCAGCCACCAAAGGCCACTTCAAATGTGCCTAAGAAGCTTCAGCCATTATTAATTAAGTATGCAAGTTTATTTGAACCACGTACTCAGTTACCACCTAAGAGGGCACAAGATCATGTTATTGAGATGCTTCCTCATACTCCACCCATCAGTGTGAGGCCCTATAGGTACCCTCACTTTCAAAAAGGGGAAATATAGAGAATTGTTCAGGAGATGTTGGCTAATGGAATTATCAGACCAAGTGTCAGCCCCTACTCTTCACCAATGTTACTGGCAAAGAAGAAGGATGGAACATGGAGGCTCTGCATTGACTACATGTCCCTGAACTCAGCTACTGTCAAGGATAAATACCACATCCCAGTTGTGGATGAACTGTTGGATGAGTTATATGGAGCTCAGGTATTCACCAAACTAGACTTAAGGTCAGGATATCACCAGAATAGGATGAGGCAGCAGGATATAGAGAAGACAACATTCAAAACTCACTCAGGTCACTATGAGTTCTTGGTAATGGCCTTTGGCCTCACCAATGCTCCTGTCACCTTCCAGTCTAACATGAATGAAATTTTAAGGCCCCTATTGAGGAAGGAAGTCTTGGTCTTCTTTGATGACATCCTAATCTACAGCCCTTCAATGAGTCAGCATTTAGAGATTCTAGAGCAGGTCCTAAAGCTGCTAATGCAACATACCTTGAAGGTGAAAGCCAACAAATGTAGTTTTGGGGTCAATCAAGTGGAATATCTAGGCCATGTGATCAGTACAAAAGGAGTTGCAGTAGACCCTGCTAAAATAGTTTGCATACAAAAATGGTCTCTCCCTACCACTTTAAAGACATTGAGAGGTTTTTTTTGGGGTTGGCAGGGTATTACAGGAAGTATGTTAAGGGGTTTAGGATCTTGACCAAGCCACTAACAGATCTTTTAAAGAAGGATGCCTTTGTATGGAGCTCTGCAGCCACTTTAGCATTTGAGAAATTGAAACAAGCTTTGTCTTGTGCACCAGTTTTGGCAATACCAGACTTCACCAAAGAATTTGTAATGGAGCGTGATGCTTCTGATCAGGGTATTGGAGTAGTCTTATCTCAGAATGGGCATCCCATTGCTTTCATGAGCAAAGCCCTAGCTCAGAGGCGTTTAGCCTTGTCAGTTTATGACAAGGAAATGTTAGCAGTAGTAGCTGCAGTCCAATATTGGAGGCCATACCTTTTAGGACACCATTTCCACATTCACACTGATCATAGATCCATAATACATTTCCTCAAACAAAGGATTATCACACCTGCTCAACAGAAATGGTTGGTGAAATTAATGGGGTATGGCTACTCCATTCACTTTAAAGCTGGAAAGAACAACATAATACCTGATGTTTTGTCCAGATTTCCAACACTGGATGCTCTTAAAGAGGTGTCCCAACCTATCCACCAGTTTGTGAAGGAGATGCAACAAGCTGGCCAGAGAGATGTGTTAGTAAGGGAAGTTATACAACAGTTCACTCAGGGTACACAAACTCCTAAGAATTATTAAATGAGTGACTCTCAGTTGTTCTACAAGGATAGAACCTTTGTTCCTGAAGTTGATATTTGGAGAGGAAGAATCTTGGAGGAATTCCACAGTGGGAGACAAGGGGGATATGCTGGGAGACTGAGAACTTATAAGAGAGTGAGTAGGAACTTTGCTTGGCCTGGCATGAAGATTGACATCACGAAATTTGTCTCTGAGTGTTTGGTTTGCCAACAGCACCATTATGAGACAATCCTACCCCCTGGTGAGCTGCAACCCTTAACCATTCTAGATCAGGCTTGGAAAGACATTTCCATGGATTTCATTAAAGGACTACCTGTGTCTGAAGGAAACGTCAGTCATTTGGGTGGTTATCTACAGGTTAACCAAATATGCTCACTTTATCCCTCTTTCTCACCTTTACACTACTGCATCACTAGCTAAAATATTTGTACATGAAGTCTTCAGGTTGCATGGTATACCTGATAACATAGTATATGATAAGGATCCCCTCTTTATGAGTCTATATTGGGAGAGTGACCTGTCAAAAGTTGACCTGCAATTTAAAACTCTATCATTGTAGCATTAGTAAGTAGGGTATCGTTCTAACCGGGGACACTAGGGAAGAATTTATATTCTGCAAAACAAATCATTAGTACTTTCAAAAGAATACAAGTATAAACATATATACAAAATATTATGGGGGATTTATAGGGTGGTTCAAAATATATAAAGAAAAGAAGCAAAATATTTACATACATTGGTCAATCAATACTCAAGCACAAGATATAGCAAACACCGATTAGAGAACACATAAGTTTCATGAAAGATCAAGTTATTATGTTTATGTTATCATAGATGCAAATTAATTCCAACTTTTTATGACTTCTCATGTAACTTAGAACTTACGATGCGCATCATCCTAAGTTTATGTGTCATCTTGTTTAATGCTTACGACGCGCATCACATTAACACAAAATACACTTACCGTTCACGAGTCTTTGGAGACATGATCCTAGGTATGTCGTCACTCATCCTATTAGCATGTAAATCTCTCACCCTACCATCTCTTGGCAGCAACTAGAATTGAGAGCCCGACGTGCTGAACTCAACCTAGAATACTGCGGCGCATGAAACACCCCCTAATAGCTAACTTGTGATCATTCAAATTAATCTAAGGTTCGATTATATGCTCGGTGAAGATTAATCAATTCGACATCTACTAAACACACAAACATACACAACTTAAACTAAATCATAATCCTAACATGCAATCTAAGTCGTTACACAATATACTTATTCATGTGCAAATCACAAAGAAGAGTTCATAAACATGCTTATTATGCAAAACCAAAAACCAAAACATATATATATATATATCATAAAGAACAGTTTTACACAGAAAATTATTACACAAAACCATGAAGGATTTCATGCTTAACCCACCTATACAGATCGGTAAGGATGAAAGGATGATTCGGTGGAAGATGGCAGTCGGCAGTGGATGAGAATGGTGGCGGCACAGCTTGTGTTTTTCTGTGTTTAAGGGTTTTTGGGTAGAGTAAGGCTATACTATGGTTTTTGAGCAATTGAAAGACACCTAAAACTGATCTATACATGGCCTATTTATACAGAAAACTAAGGGAAAAACCCTAGTCTAAGTCTGCAGCTGCAAGGAGTCCCAATTCCACAAGGATAAGTTTTCCTTCTTGTATACAACTTGAACTTCTCTTTATTTTCTGAATAGGACTCCGACTTGGACTTTGGACCTCTTGATTTTGGACTCCCCTACATGTTGATGGATCAATGTAGGCCTCATTGCACAAGTCTTGAGCTTCTAGGCAGCTGAATTCATTGCAAGAACTCGGTAGAGGCAGCCTTTTGGGAAAGCTGTCTACTTAGTTATTTCGGCTGTCCTTGATGACTTCTTCGAATCTTCTTCTTCAATGCAGGTTCCCATGACTTCATTAAGCTCTTCTTAAGTCCTTTGACACATTTGGGAAGTATTTTGGTGAAGAAACATCCTCCCAAACCCGTGTGACAACTTAGGCAGAAACTGCCCAGTTTTGCTGCTTGACCTCTGTCCATTGTTTTGATCATAACTCCGTCATATGAACTCCAATTGATGCTATTCCAGCTGATCTAAAAACTAGACACGCACAGCTTTCCAATGGTATATGACTCGTCCTCAGAATTCCTCCTGGATCTCCAGATATGAAATTCCAAAGTTGATGTAGGGTTTCTGGAACTTTCTGCTCGGATCAAAATGCAATGTTTCGGAGTTTCTTCTTTTTCGTGGCTTCTTTTGTTGTCCTCTATAAGTCCAATCTTCATGATTCTTGATATAATATGTCCATATACATGTCATCTATACATTAAACCAAATTCATCAAAAATGACAATGTAACAATATAACGAACCATGAGAAAATAACCAAGTCTTTGTTCCAAATCGAATTTTCAACACTTAAGCACAATTTTCTGTATAAATGCATGTTTTAGCCATTGCTCTACAGAAAAACCCTTTTGACTCAAAAATAGAGAGGTTGACATGCAACTCAGAAATAGAGAGGAATTGCTGGCTATGATCAAAAGAAATTTGAGCATAACCCAAGAAAGGATGAGGAATTTTCATAACAAAAAGCACTCTGAAAGGTCATTTGAAGTGGGGGATATGGTGTTCCTCAAGCTACAACCATACAAATAGCATTCAGTGCACAAGAGAGCTTTCCACAAGCTGTCACCTAAGTTTTATGGGCCCAATGAAGTGCTGGAAAAGATTGGAGTAGTGGCATACAAACTCAAACTCCCTGTCATAGCCAAAATACACAATGTATTTCATGTTTATTTGCTCAAAGGAAAAGTGGGGGATAAGCTTACAGCAGTAAGACAGTTGCCTCCTGTCAGTGATTTATCCAGTTTTAAATGGTCACCTGTTGCTGTTTAACAGAGAAGGATGGTGAAGAAAGGAATGTTGCTGAAACACAATGGCTGATCCAGTGGCTTGGAACCAGTCTTGAAGAAGCCACATGGGAGAGTTCTGATGAAATCTTAGACTATTTTCCAGACTTTAGATATAAGAAAAAACAAGCATCCGTGTTTCAAATCAGATACTTACAGTAATATTTGGGTGCCCTAAAAAACCCTAAATTCCCTCCAATATTCTATCGTGAATGAGATTCTCGGACCAAATCCAATTTTCCGAATGATTTCGAATAGATTCTCACTATAATCAACAATTCATTCTAAATACACTCGAACTAGCTGCCATATAGTGATAGAATGAAGAGGGAAGGGAGAAACAAATCAACTAGATTTGAAGACTGATCTTCTCGTAAAACCTTGTTGTAGACAACTTTCGGTTATAATTACTATTTTATCCATAGCTTATTTAGCAAAAAAAAAATCCAAATATACTCCAAGTCAACTCTTTAACGGAAAAATTAACCGAGGAATAATATATGATAACGACAAAATAGTCTAGGTACCATTTCTAATAACTAAAATTTTTAGGTACCAAAAAATACCTTTTACAATAATTTAGATATCATTTTAGGTTTTTTCCTTTAATCTTTGACTTAATTAGACAACAAAAACTTCGTCTTCCTCTCAGTGGTCTCAAAAGAAAATCGAAAACTGGGAATCTGGGATTGACTTGATGAGGATAGAAGTTCAAAGGGTCAGAGGTATTTGATGGGTATCAATTAGACGTTGATATTATCGAGAAGCATCTGGGCTTCTTACTCGGATCGCCGAATTGACGACTGGAACTCTGTTTCCGGCGACCCCATGATGCCATGACAGCGCACTGACCCAATCGTTCCTCACGTCGACTCCGTTGTCTTGATGGGCTCAGATCGTCCAGTCGGAAGCCGGAAAGCTTTGTGTTTTCCGGCTGTTCCACTGAAAATGCCGGCGACAGTCATCATAATCTACACTTATGTCTAATTTCGTTCTTGAATTCGATTGCTTCTGGGTTGTCCACGCTCAAAATTTAATAATGTTGCTAGGGAAAGATCGAGCTCCTTAATCATCATTTCATAATACAGCTTCTTATAATCCAAGGCACGAATTAGTGCTGGCTCAAGAACAACTACGGGTTTTCACTTGGTCCTCGACCAAGTTATCTCCTATATCGGTAAATCACATTAATTGGCCGGTGTATCTAAGGTCTTAAATATCTAAAATATATTTGATATATATTTTTTAAAATTTTTATTTTTTATAGACACTGATATTAATTTTCATATATTTTTTATATTTTATATTTAGCCTATTTTTAGCTAAATATATAATTTTTATATAAATTTTGAAATTTTTTTCATCGATATTCGATAATTTCTCGATATATCTATCGAAATTTCTATTTTTCGAACCACTGAAATTTCCGTGATTGTCAATATTTTAGTTTTTGGTATCAAGTGTAAATGTAATTAACTATTTTCCGGTTCTTGTAATTCTTCATACAATTATCTATAAGAGTCAGAGCATCTCTAACTATTTGTTAGTCGTTACATAGTGAAAGTGGGCTAATCTTTAACTCTGTGTTGCTAGTAGACGTTCCAACTATTCCAAAGAATAGAATTGGCTAGCTAGCCTAGTAAGCGAGGATGAAATATCGTCATATATTTTCAAAGTTAACATGCTCGAGCTCACAATGACATACTTAAAAAAGAAGACGTGTTTTAGAATATTCTGTTATGTGTGTCTTGATTTTATGCAATTAGGATAAGAAATCCATATTCCGTATAGATATAGGTTTACTAGTTATTTAAGGATATGTCCTATATAATCCTCTATAAATAGAGGCACCTATCTATGAATAAAGTACAGATATTTCATGATTCTCTATTCGCATTATTCTCATACTTCATTACGTTATCAACAGCTCTTAAGTTGATAGCAACCATAAACCCTATAACATAAAACAAAAAAGTCTTCAAGCCCCCTCAGCTCCTCCTCCTCGGATTCCTTTTTCTCGACTCATTCCCCCGTTGCTGCACCGCCGCCGCTTCTTGGCCTCTCATCAGCCGCCGTCGGCTCTGAGATCATCTCACCCAATTTCAAGACCCATCTGAGGCCACATTCTGAAGTCTTCTTCAAGCAAATTCTGAGATAAGTTCAAAGAAAACTTAAACTATTTTCAAGTTCAATAACCTCGGGGAGAATAAATCGGGTTCCTCCCTTCTTCTACACCATTCTATGCTTAGAGTTGTGAAAATTGTAGGTTTTTAAAATCCCCAAATCAGGGTCATCTTTTTAGGTCTGCATCCCTTGTGAGAAGCTCGGATATTCGAATCCATGAGAGAAAAATATATTTAGACAAATCATTTAGCATCGTACCTTTTTACAGGGTTTCGAACAATTGCTAACACCTTGGTTTTTTTTGTTTTTGCAGATGGATTCTGCAAGGGTTGAATTCAACTTCCTTGATGCAGATGACACTGAATACCCTAGGTGGGTTTCGGATGTCGAACAAACTTTTATCGGTAGAGATCTCATAGGGACGATTCATTAGATCCCAAAGCTGCTCAGCATGAGAAAAAGATGCAGTCACAGGCGCTAATATTTCTATGTTTGCATATGTGTCCGACTCTTCGTTGCCAATATATGAAATAATCAAATCCGCTTAAACTCTGGACATCGTTGGCTGAGCGCTTTGGCAACATTCATGAAATGCTACTACTAATACTATTAGCTAAATGGGATGACATACGCCTACTAGACTACAAAACTATGGAGGAATTCATTAGCGACATACTTCACCTTCAAGCTCAACTCAGTTTTTGTGGAGTCGACAAGTCTGAAGATGATACGATCACAAAGACGTTCTTGACTTTTTCCACTCAATCAAAAGTATTGATGAACCAATATCGTTATGATCACCAACAAAAGAGACTCACTACCTGACAGGACCCACCCCGGGTTAAACCCCTTTTACCCGAAGTAAATCCTGCGGGGACCACCTCAAGGGAACTTCTTACCGAAACCCCCTTGAAATGGCCAACCCTTCCTACACCACTAACTAAACCAGGTTAGTCAGAGCAGTCTATAGAGATGTTTACCCCAAAGAATTTCAAGCAGCAACGGAAATGATCGACTATGCCTCGACTCTCGTACGCGCTCGACCTCCTCTCAAGAACCCTGCATCACTGGGCATTTAAAAACGAAAGGCCCAGGGGAGAAACATTTAAAAACCGTTAGAGTGAGTGGACGAAAATCAAATTTAAAATCCGCATTTCCTTTAATGCTCTCCCAAAACTGTAATGTTACAAATAACATTTATGCATGTCCACAATTTCTCAATTTCCACAAATGCATGATAAGATAAACAAGGAATATGGGAAGAGGAATGTTCACAAACATACTAAGTCTGACCTCTCAGACTAGGGTCGGAGCTAAGAGCTCTAGTGGCGCCCTCACGCCATGCTAGCTAGATAAAATAATACTGTCAACCCTTATAATATCAACCTGACCTCTCAGGCTTGTCTGTCCACTCAGACCAGGGTCGGAGCTAAGAGCTCTAATGAAAAGATACGGTCAACCCTCATAGTGCACTACGTAGTTGCCTGACCTCTCAGGCTAGGGTCGGAGCTAAGAGCTCTAGTAGCGCCCTCACGCTACTCTAGCTAGCATATTTATTGGTCAACCCTTAAAATAAACATTCATAACAATACATTAATCAAATTCTCTTCCCAAAACAAATAAGTAAAACAATTCCTTGTCATATATGCATAAAACCAATTTCCATCGAAGTCTCGGGTTCAAATCCATTCGAAGGACGGCCCTCACCGTCTATAACCATTTTCGGGAGAAATAGAAAATTGAGTAATAATGTAAATACGTTCAAGAACCCGAGAAGGAGATAATTCTCGAAAACAATCATAAAACCATGCAATTAACTCAATAATTAAGGCATGCATTTATTTAAAATAATATGTCCACTCACAGTACTATTGAGACCTTTCCGCTCGGAAAGCTCCTCGAGCGAAACCCTCGAACTAACCGCGTAGTCGAGCTCGTCTCACGTTCATTCAGAGACTGTACAAACAAACCACTTTATTAGTCATTTCACTGTTGACTTGGTCTTTTCCTAGTTTGACCAGGAAATTCTATTTGACCACATTTGACCAAATTCCTTTCTTTTTAACAGCTTTTCAACATCACACTTAATTCCGATTATCGACTCGAAGTTTGGTTTCCGTTTACGCCACTTTAGCATAAGTATTTTTCTCTTTACTTATTGTGAGTCGATACGTCGATAATTAAATTATCCGATTGTTTTTCCACGATTAACTTGACAATTCCGTTAATAGGAGTCAACATCTCCCTCAACCACTAGAGTGGTCAACATATTATAATTCCCATATTTCACTAATTAACTTCACAACCTTTAACTTGAATTCTACATTTTCTTTAACCTTTTCAACCCGATTTAACATCTTCTCATAAATGGAAACCTTCCAAAAAGAGAAACTTTCCCCAAAATAGAAAGTTTCCTAATTTGGTAAGTCTTCCTTAAAATGGGAAGTTTCCCAAAATGGAAACTTCCTACTTACGTCCAATTTTCCGTAAATACTCAACTTAGGAATTAACCGTACTTTTGACTAAAGGCCTAACAGAGGTTCGATTCCTACCTCTTCGGCATTCAGCCGGTTTTACCGTATCACCGGAATCTTCGCCGGATTCCGATGACTTGCCGAAATTTCGCCAGAGTTTCCCCGTTTCTCGATCACCAAGTTATCGACAACACGACAACAAAACAACATCAATTTATCATCCCAACAACAGTAACAACTCCAATACCAAAATCAAAACCAAGAATGAGTTCTTTACCTCGTCTCACCTCCATCTCTCTGCCTAGGGTGACCTCCGCACCCAGCAGTGTCAAGGTGACTGCCTCAGTCCTTCAACCATTCTTCTCCCTTCCTCTTTAACTCCAGAACCAGCTGCCTAGGCCTTCTGGAGCTCGAGAGGCAGCCCAGAATCTTCAGAAAACCGCCGCCGGCAACTTGCTGCCGAAACCCAGAAAACACAGTGAGAGGAAGATTTTTGCAACCGGGCTCGATTCAATCACCCAAGGACAGGAAAAAGAAGAAGAAGAAGAGAGGAACAAAACCGTACCGGTCACGCGCCTTGGCTCCGCCTGGATCGCCGGATTTTGATCGTTGACCGGCGCGCCTTAACTCGGCGGATCTCCATCCACGGCGGACGCTGCCTGAAATTGATTGAGGGGTTGTGGAGAGAAGAGGGAGGGGAGCATTTTGCAGGTGGTGCGCCGGCGTGGGGTGGCCGGACGCAGCTCCGGCGAGAGGGAAGGCGACGCTGTGTCGCGAGAGGAAGGGGAAGGACTCGGGTTTGACCCGATTTTGGTCTTTTGACCAAGTCAACACCACAATTCCCTTTATATACTTGAATGGACGGTCCAGATCAATTCCAAATGATCTGACGGTCCAGATTTGAAGAGAGTGAAAAGTAAAAAGATTAAATGGTAAAACTCCTTTTTTACCGAATTGATAATTAAAAATTACCATAAACTTCTGAAATTCACAGAAATTAGCCGGAAGCTCCGAAAAATATTCCGAAAATACCGGGAGACTCGTGTTGACACGTACTACCACATCGAGTCATCAATTCAGGTATTTGAAGAACTTAGAAAACTCGAAAATTCACTCGAGCGATAGCTTATCGAATTACCGATCGAAATTAAAAGCCCTCGGTAACTCGTAAATCTCTGTGAAAGATAACTTTTATTAACTTCAAAAGATTCGGGGTGTGACACTACCTTTAGTGGTCTAATGTCACAACCAATATACCGTTGTTACATAGGATTCAAGGTGATATATGTGGATCGATTCATCCAAGTTGTGGACCATTTAAGTATTTTATGGTTCTAACTGATGTCTCTACACGTTGGACTCACATTGCGTTGTTATCTACATGCAACGTTGCATTTCCAAAACTCCTAGCTCAAATCATAAAACTCAGGGCTCACCACCCTAATCATCCAATCAAGTCTATTCGATTGGACAATGCGGGAGAGTTCAAATCAAAAACTTTTGATTTTGATGAATATTGCATGTCAATAGGGATTGATGTTGAACATCTCGTACCCCATGTGCACACTCAAAATGGTATTGCAGAAGCTACCATTAAGTGACTTCAGATAATCGCTCGAGCTTTAGTTATGCGCACCAACCTTCCAATTGCATCATGGGGCTATGCAATACTACATGCAGCTTTACTTATTCATTTCAGACCCACCACACACGAAACCTTTAGTGCGTACCAGTTGGTAACTGGGTATGAGCCTGATATTTCGCATCTACGCATCTTTGGTTGTGCTGTCTATGTGCCAATAACGCCACCACTGCGTTCAAAAATGGGTTCTCAGAGACGATTGTGTATCTATGTTGGATATGAGTCACCAACAATCATTCGATATCTAGAGCCTTCTACATGAGTTATATTCACGACGCGATTCGTTGATTGTCACTTTGATAAGACACTCTTCCCTCCATTAGGGGGAGATAAGAATACAAGTGTTCATGAGAAACTACGTGAAGTGTTGTGGTTTGTCTCCTCACAGTCTCATCATGATCCCCACACTTCTCAAGTTGATAATGAAGTGGAACGAATGCTCAATCTTCAAAAGGAAGCAGATTCGATGCCTGACTCCTTTGCCAAGGTTGCTAGAGTGACAAGATCTGAAATATCAGTTGTAAATGTTCCTGCAAGGCTTAAAGTCTCTCAAAATGAGGGCACAACCGTCCCTGGGTTCAGTATGGCCGCAGACGGTGCCGCCACCTATGGTGGGGGGATGGAAGCCGTGGCTCATCCTCAAAGGAAAAGGAGGAGACCACATGGTTCGATGGATACTCGTCCTAGAAAGAAATGGATGCTAAGGCACAACATGACCATTTGATCATTGATGTGGAGAATTCCTCCCATGAGATTATCTCTGATTACAGCTATGTCCTAGAATCGATGTTAGAATTCATAGGGGACGCCTCAGGATCAATGTCGACATCAAAGAATATAGAAATCTCCATGTGTTATGATAACACTATGAATTCATAGACCGGTCATCTATGTAAGTCAACGACATATTTGCATATTCCGTAGCTCATGAAATCATAGAGCATGACGACATCAAACAACGCTCCGTTGCTGAATACCAACGTAGAGCTGATTGGCCAAAATAGAAAGATGTTATCCAAGCAGAACTAGATTCTCTAGCAAAGCGATAAGTATTAGGCCCAAAAGTGCTAACTCGGCCAACTGTAAAGCTTGTAGGATATAAATGGGTCCTTGTTAGAAAACGTAATAAGAAGAACGAGGTACTTAGATAGAAAGCTCGTCTTGTGGTGCAGTGTTTCTCACAACGCCCTGGTATAGACTACGAGGAGACATATTTTCCCGTAATGGACATTATTACTTTCCGCTACCTCATAAGTTTGGTAGTGTCCAAAAATCTAGATATGCAGCTTATGGAAGTGGTTACAGCTTATCTCTATGGGGATCTTGACTAAGAGATATACATGATAATCCCAGATGGGATTTCATTACCTAAATCAGGAGACTCTAAACCACGGAGTGCGTATGATATAAGATTGCAATGCTCACTTTATGGATTAAAGCAATTTAGGCGAATGTGGTATACTCGTCTAAGTGACTACTTGATTAGGAAGGGATACAAGAATGATAAACTATGCTCATGCGTGTTCATAAAGAAACAAACTCAGGATTCGCTATTGTCGCCGTCTATGTAGACGAAATGAATATCATTGGTACTCTTGAAGAGATAAGAGAAACCATAGCATATCTTAAATCTGAGTTTGAAATGAAGGACCTTGGGAAGACTTGATTCTGCCTAGGACTTGAACTAGGGCACCGAGCATGTGGTATTCTAATCTACCAGTCTGCATATGTCTAAAAGATGCTCAGGCGATTTAACATGGACAAATTGCATCCGACTAGCACTCCTATGATTGGTCGAAGTCTGGATATCAATAAAGATCCATTCCGTCCAAAAGATGACGATGAAGAGCTATTGGGCGCCGAAGTCCCATATCTTAGTGCAATAGGTGCATTATTTTAAATAGCTTAGTGTACATACTCGACCAGACATTGCATTCTCAATGAATTTGTAAGCTAGATTTACCTCAGCGACAACCCAACGTCATTGGGCTGGTTTAAAGAATGTATTTCGATATCTTAAACACACAATTGACCTAGGATTGTTCTTTCCCTACACAATTGAAAAGAAGACCGAAGTTGGTCTTGCGGTACATGAGGAACATGGACTCGACCTGAGTTGGAACCGGACCGCCACCTTAGACCCCACCGCCGTGCACGCCACTGCCATCCTTGGTTATGCCGAGACTCCTAACAATATGTTAGTATGTTTCGCCGATGTAGTATACTTATCAGATCCACATAAGGGACGTTCTCAAACTGGTTATGTATTCATCATTGGGAATACGACAATATCTTGGAGATCTACTAAACAAACTCTTGTGGTAACATCCTCAAATTATGCAGAGATCATTGCTCTATATGAAGCTGTTCGTGAATGTGTATGGTTGAGATCAATCATTGGACACATTAGAGGAATTAATGGATTAAAATCTACAACTGATAAGCCTACATGCATGTATAAAGACAATGCAACCTGCATTGAGTAGATGAAGCATGACTTTATTAAAGGTGACAATATGAAGCATATTTCACTTAAGTTCTTCTACAATCAATAACAGCAAGCGTTTCTTAACATTTAAGTGAACCAAGTGAGTTCTCAAAGAAACGTGACAGATTTATTTACTAAGTCTTTGCCTAAATCTATATGTAATAAACATGTGAAGAGCATAGACATGCGTTGGCTATCAACCCTTCCTGAGTAATGTACACATCAGAGGGAGTTCACATGATTGGTGTGTTGCATTATTTTTTTTCTATGATCAAGACTCAGTTTTCTCACAGGGTTTTTTGTTACTTGACGAGGTTTTTAACGAGACAACATCTGAAGTATAACCAGCATAATAGCGCGCGACAAAATGGGGAGTATTCTAGAATATTCTATTATGTGTGTCTTGGCCTTATGCAATTAGGATAAGGAATCCATATTCCGTATAGAGATAGGTTTATTAGTTATTTAAGGATATGTCCTATATATGCAATCCTCTATAAATAGAGACATCTATCTATAAATAAAGTATATCTCTTTCACGATTTTCTATTTTTATTATTTTCATACTTCTTCAAGACAAATATTTTCAATAGTATTGTGCGGAATTATTCAAAATCTACAGTACACTTAACTCTGATTGGTATGTGTCATCCGTTGAGTCTGGATCCGTGGAGTTTGCATTAGAACTAGCTAGCCCTTGACTTGTTTGTCGGTGTTGGATTCAGATATTACAAACTCAAACTCCTCAACTGTCTCTTTTCACACTCTTTCTCCCTACACACAAAACAAAGGTAGAGAAGTCAGAAATGGATAAGTTTTACCACCAAATTAAGCCCCCCTTCTTCAAACCAAAAAAAGAAAGTCAGAAATAGCAGAGTCAAAGAAAAACTTCAACTTAAACTTAAATTAGCACAAGTGCACAACAGGTCAATCGATTTTGGATGTATGAATACAAGTGCACACGTACAGCTGAATCGGCTCAGTGAGCATTGCTGCATTAAGATAATCTTTAATAGCTTATAGCGCGCTGCTTCTTAATAATCATGATTAAGGTAAGGTGTTCATCTGGCTCACTGTATTGGAATGAAGCACTCGATGAAGTAAATCATTTTCTGGAGGTGATGAAGTTAGTTGCATGAGCAACACCAAACCAATATTATGAATTCTAACTACGCTGAACTTGGACTTTTACTTGAAATTGAAAAGGGTTTTCTAGGTGGAGATATCACCAACTTGTATAATTCTATATATTCAGCATGTTACTGTGGCAAAGATTATTTAGGATTGTGTTTTTCTTCTATGGTCTTCTTCTTGAATGTTTGAATAGAAAGTCCAGATTCTTCTTCTGTCATATTCGTTTCATTGGGAGGCTCTCGTTCTCTGTCAGCTGGGGTTGGACCACTCTCAGACCAAATCAATTGTCCAAAGAGGAGGAACCTATGAACTGTGTTTGAGAAGTGGAAACAAGAAGGATTTGAGTCGTCGGTTTTGAATAATGACCAACAGGGATAAAAGAAAACCTAAGACTTGATCATTTGAAATTGAATGACGTTTTTTAAGCTTTCCTGTTTTCCTTTTGGTCTTTGTTGGAATCTAAACAAGGGCTTATGTGGCTTTAAACTCCAATTAAGAGATCAGTTAGTTTGAAACTCTAAAAAGTGGGCATTGCGTGGTTTAAGACCCAACAAATCAAGAGTCTTGAGCGTAGACCTATAAATGGATCGGATCTGAATCGGATCGACCTAGATTCAGATCCGGATCCGAACGTAATAGAAACTTTAGATCCGGATCAGACCTATTACCCGCTGGATCTTTAATATCTCGATCCAAATTCAGATCCGCCTGGTTAACGGATATCCGACCCATTAATCCTATCCGTTTATGATAATAAATATTTCAAATTTTAATAATAATTTCATTGTTTTATCATAAAAAAATTAATGAAATTTTATAAAAAAAATAAAAGTTTACATCAAAAGTTGAATTACATGACTAAAATACTCCTTAACGGTACACTAATATAATTAAAATACTTGACCTCAAATATTTTTTAACATAGATACATAAACATAAACAACCTTCCACTTCATCAAATCATATTTTAGAGGCAATTTAGATATGAATGTTTAGATTATCTAGATAATTATCATATTATTTAATATTTTTAATAATATTATATTTATAAAAATATTATTTAATTATTTTTAAACGGATCCGGGTCTTTAACGGATCGGATCAACCAAGATCTGGATCCAATCCGTTTAGTAAACGGGTTAACGGATCAGGGTTTTCAACGGATCAACGGGTCAAATTTTGGATCCAAATCCGTTTAAAAACCACCGATCCGGAGAGGGTCTAGATAAGATCCAATCCATGTACATGTCTACTTGAGTGTGGTCTATCCACTAACTTTGGTGTGTGCCTACTATTCCTACTCCGACGAGGAGAAAACAAATTACTAGATATGAGTATAAGTGTCTGATCAAAGAATTTGAGATGTTTCTTAATAAAGGAAAGTTTTCTACTAAGCTCTTCAAATATCCATGTATTGAAAAATCTAAGTGTTATGATTGTTGTGCTTTTGATCAATTTTTATGCAAATGTGACAACATGTGTCTTAAAACAGAAAGTAAAGATGAGTTGAATTATCATAATGCATGAAAAGTTAGACCTTTAACTATTGCACTAGAAGAAAGAGTATTGTCATCAAGGAATGATAGACTGGTTTCAATCCTGGGACAAACTGAGCAGAACTCAAATCGTAAGCAAACCTGTGTGAAAAAGGGTAAAGTTCGTAGCTTTTCAGGTAAGTTTGATTATTTTGACTGTCCAAAAGTCATTGATGCTACTTGCTTATATTCCCTTTATAATTCCAATCAAGTTGTTGACTCTCTTAAAAGTGGCATTGGTGTATGCTCTAAGTATTAAAAGTGGCATTGCTTCCGAATGCTCTTTTTTAGGGTTAGATAAATATCTATTAACAACACCAACTGCATGAGTAATATCTGGGCGAGTACATATCATGGCATACATAAGACTACCAACAGCTGATGCATAAGGGATACCTGTCATCTTGTCTTTCTCCTCTTGTGTAGTTGGACATAACAACCCACTCAACTTGAAGTGATTACCTAGAGGTGAGCTCACTGCCTTGGCTTCTTTCATGTTGAACCTTTCAAGAACCTGTTCAACATACCTCTCATGTGACAACCATAATTTCTTTGCCTTCCTGTCACGAGTAATCTTCATGCCTAATATCTGCTTCGCTAGACCTAAGTCTTTAATGTCAAAAGACTTTGATAAATTTGCCTTCAACTTGCAGATAATAGAAACATCTTGCCCCACAATCAACATATCATCAACATAAAGTAACAAAATGATAAATTTACCACCAGCGAATCGGCGAATATACATACATGAGTCTACATCAGTCCTCTTGTACCTATGACTCACCATGAAAGAGTCAAATTTCTTGTACCATTGTCTTGGCGCTTCTTTCAGCCCATACAGACTTTTCTTTAACTTGCAAACCATGTGTTCCTTGCCTTCAACTGTAAATCCTTCAGGTTGCTCCATATATATTTCCTCCTCCAGATCACCATGTAAGAATGCAGTATTCACATCTAACTACTCCACCTCAAGATTCATGCTAGCTGCCATGCTCAAAATAACTCTAATAGAAGTCATTTTAACAACAGGTGAGAAGATCTCCACAAAGTCGACTCCTTCCTTTTGCCCGAAACCTTTGACAACCAACCGGGCTTTGAACTTGGTCTACTTGTAGTTCTCATCCCTCTTCAGCTTGAACACCCATTTGTTTTTGAGTGCTTTCCTGCCTTTGGGAAGTTTCACTAACTCCTAGGTGCTGTTTTTCATCAAAGACTCCATCTCAGACATCATAGCTAACATCCACTTATCACTGTCTGCATGAGTCTTTACTTTCTCAAAGCATTCAGGCTCTCCATCACTGGTTAACAGAATATATCTAGCATATGGATATTCTCCATCACTGGTGAGCAAAATGTATTGAGAAGAAGGGTACTTAGCGCTTGGCTTCGGCGCTCTTCGAGATCTTCGAACTGGTACTTGGGCATTCGCCTGCTGCTGCTCTTGATTAGGCTCCCCCAAAATATGATCCTCTTGAATCTGATCATCATTCACGATAGCCTCAACATCATTCGCGGCCTCCTGGACATCATTCGCCGCCTCTACAACTTCAGCTTCATCATTCGCTGCATTTACAGCTTCATTCGCGACATCATTCATGGCAGCTGCAGCTTGAAGTGGTGAGGAATAAGTGAGGTTGTCTTCATTATTAATTGTCTTCTTGTCAAAATCCGCAACAGTCTAATCCTCATGGAACACTACATCTCTGCTTCTGAACAACTTCTTGGTTATCAGATTCCATAACCTGTAGCTCATCTCTTCATTACCATACCCAAGAAAAATACATGGTATGACCTTATCATCTAGCTTCAATCTGTCCTTCTTTGGGACATGTGCAAAAGCTTGGCACTCAAACACTCTCAAGTGCGAATATGAAGCACTCTTGCTGGTCCATACACTCTCTGGGGTCTTCAGTCCCAGCGGTACACATGGTGTTCGATTGATCAGATAACATGCGGTTGTCACAGCTTCGCCCCAAAACCTCTTTGTCAGGTTCACTGTCTTCAACATACTTCTCACTTTCTCTAAAATGGTGCGATTCATCCTTTCTGCTACACCATTATGTTGTGGGGTGTCAGGTACTGTTTTCATATGTCTAATGTCATACTTCGAACAAAAACCTCTGAACTCGTTCGAAGTGTACTCTCCACCATTATCACTGCGGAGACACTTGAGAGTTCGCACTGTTTCCCTCTCAACCATGACATGAAACTACTTGAAAGTTTGGAACACATGGTCTTTTGATTTTAACAAATAAACCCAAACCTTTCGTGAAACATCATCAATAAGAGTAACAAAATACTTGTTATGGCCTAGTGAGTTAACTTCCACGGGACCACACACATCTGAGTGTACTAGGTCTAAGATGCTTTCTTTCTTGGCGAATGTATTAGCAAAGCTAATCTTATGTTGCTTACCAAATAGAGAATAATCACAAGAGTCAAGAGAAGTACCTTTGGCAAAAGGAATGAGAGATTTCCTTGCCAGAACTTGCAATCTCTTCTCGCTCACATGGCCTAGCCTTTTGTGTCATAGACTTGAGGAAGAGTCGTTCGCGACATTCAACTCCCCTTTGCATATCCTGCCATAAGTCTTGTAGAGGGTATAACACAACTTCCCTCTAGCCACCACTAGTGATCCCTTGGTATGCCTCCATTTTTGATCACCTCCATGATGGTAATATCCTTTCCGATCAAGCACATCGGTTGACATTAAATTAAGACGTAGACCAGGAACATGTCTAACATTTTTCAACAAAAGCTTGCAGCCCAAATTAGTTTCAAAACAAATATCTCTAATTCCTACATTCTTTGCATAACCCTCGTTGTCCATCTTCACAATTCCAAAGGTCACCTCCTTTGCATGTAGTGAAGAACTCCATACGTGGAGTGACATGGAAAGAGACACCGAAATCAACGATCTATGCAACATCAGAACTGGAAGAATCATCGACATGTAGGCATTCACCTTTAAAACAAAGAACCTCACATTCCTCATGTGATATGGCAGTGGTACCTTTATCTTCTCTCCTTTGGTAGGTGTAGCCATCCTCCTTCTCATTCTTAAATTTGTTGCAGTTTTTGCTTCATGTGGCCAAAGAAGCCACAATGATGACATTTTCCGTTGAATCTTGTCCTTGAATGGCTTGCATTCCTTCCATGATTTTTGGGTCCTCTACTCTTCCTCCTTCCTCTATTCTCCGCCATAAAGACTTGGCTATTTTTAGAGGTTGAAGATTTCTTTCTAGTCTCTTCATTCAATATGTTATTTTTAATATTATCCATGGGTAATTTACCATCTGGAGCAGAGTTACTTACAGTGACTACAAAAGTCTCCCAATTATCCGGCAACAACCCCAACAACAGCAGTGCTTGTAATTCATCATCAATTGTCATGACCATGGTGGTTAATTGATTAATTGAACTTTGGAAATTATTCAAGTGCTCAATGACCCTCACACTATCGCTATACTTCATATTGACAAGCTCTTTGATTAGAAAGGCTTTCTTGGCGGCGGTCTTCTTCTCGAATAATGACTCCAACTTTGTCCACAACTCATGCGCATCGGTCTCATTCGCCACATGGTGTAACACACTATCATCCATCCCCTCTCGAATATGACTGATTGCCTTGCGGTTCACCTTCGTCCAATCTGCAACCGAGGTGTCTTCTGACTTTGCCTCAGCTCCTTCGATAGGCTCATGCAGATCTTTGCAATAAAGGATGTCCTCCATTCGCGGTTTCCATGTGATCCAATTTGTGTGGTTGAGTGGAACCATGGTACTCCTTGAACCTTCCATTTTCACCCACGCCCTATAAACAGGGCTCTGATACCACTGTTGGGAAAGAATAATATAATAGAAGTGACAAACTCAAACCAACAGATCACAAATACGCAAAGATATAAAGGATAAAGGAAAGTGAACACCGGATATAACGTGGTTCGACAATGTGTATGCGTCCACGGGGCAGCAACAACAAGAACTTCCACTATCAAATAATGGGTACACAAGAGATACACAACTTTAAGAACATCACTTGAAGGAAACACTCTCTCACACTTGTTTTGCTACACTACACTACACTTTCAACTTGGAGTAGACACTCTTCACTCTCTACTTAGATGAAGATGCTTGAGATGATCGATATGATTGATCTATTGGAATGAGCAAATGACCTCTCCTTTTATAGGCTTAAGGAGGAACCCTCATTATTGCTCTCCCATAATGGTGCTTCATGTAACTCTCATAACTTATGACACCATAACCATCAATATTCTCAAGTCTTAAAACCTTGTAATTTAAGAGCTACTAACTCTTAAGACCACTAACTCATAACTCATGAACTTTTAACATTCATATCATGAATTTGTGGTGTAAGTTATAGTATAACTTATAGGTCTGGATATTATAACATGAAGAGTGTGCAAAAATATGTTATAAATGTAAGAAGGTAGGTCATCTATCCCGAGATTGCCAAGAACATCAAGTTGATACACCAGAGAGTCATGCAAATGGTGGAGTTGACGAGGAACCTAATGCCTTGGATAAAGCTACTTCTGAACTAGACACGGTGACAATTGAGGAGGTTGATATTCATGAGATAGGTGAAGAGAAAGAAAAATTTAAATGATGTAGAAAGAGCTGATGAAAGCATGCATGTACTGATTTGGTTGCTGCAATTATTGGAAACATGAAGATTACAGCTGCAGGCCTATCTCAATTGAAGCAGAAGCAGAAGCAAAAGAAAGTAAATAAGAACGAAGCAAAGTTGAAAGAAGCTATGGACAACATTAGTGCTGCATCAAGTTTTGTAAAGACCAAAGACAAACCACAGTAGTTTTCTGGAATAGGGGTTGCATCCAAAATATTATTCTCTATACTGTCTCCCCATGTAATAGTAGTTAATCCAATATTAGTTAACATGTATATCTAAATATCGCCGAGTTATAACTAGATTGTTATGGATAATCAAGAGCATCTTTGTGGTTCATGTGTCATGCTAATAATAACCGGCGGAAACACCCACTAATACAGATTAGAAATTTTTTAAGAACAATGCATGAAGTTTGATGACCCCTAACTTTTGTACATTATGTATTCCTTTTTTAAAATAATACATGATGTTTGTAAGCCGATACATTATTCATACATGTTATTCGATCCGTTATATAGAATGGATTCAGTCAAATTTTACAGGGCAAGTTTGTCTTCTCAAATTTCACTCAAGTTTGTCTTCTCAAATTTATTTATCTTCTCAGATCCACTTCCTCTTCTTCAATTTTTTTATCTACAACCCAGATCTTCTTCTTCGATTTGTTCTTCTGCCCAGATCCAGTTCCTATTATTCGGTGAAACTCTCCTTCAATCTTCCCCGAAATCGAAATCCTCTTCGAAGCCAAACCCTATCAAGCCCTCCAAGACCTTCGACAATGCCACCAGTCACCAAAACGACGACGTTTCAAAGCAATTCGTCAAAGAATTTGACGCCTCCAAACCCCTAACCTCTGGCCCAAAAGCCCTGGTCATCGCTCCGATCGAAAACGAATGGCGCCCTTACAAGAAGATGAAGAATCTCGAGCTTCCGATCACCGAGCCCAGCAGCCATGGCCTCAAATTCAAACCGGAGACGCTCGGCATCAAGGTGGACTCCAACATCTCGTACGGCCTTAATGTAAGGAAGATGTCTGAATCGGAGAAGGAGAATTCTGTTAATGGCGGAATTCTCGTACGGCCATCAAGGTGGACTCCAACATCTCGTACGGCCTTAATGTAAGGAACATCTCGTACGGCATCAAGCTATCTGCTAATACCCATGAATTGCTCAATGTGAAGCTTGAGCAGATAGCTGAGTTTACTGGAGATCCTAGCTACCTTGGATATTGGTAATTCAAAGCTTGATTCAGTTCTTGATATACTTTGTTTGCAAGCTGAAATTCTGATGTGTGTTATTATGATTTACTGCTTTATTGCTTGTATTCCTTTGTTGGAAACATGGAAGAAAACTATTTTTTTCAATGGGTTTGAATGGTTGTGAGGATTTTATTTCTTGATAGTATAATCACATCTGTGAATATATTATTAATTTTCGGAATCAATTTGTTCTTCTACAACCCAGAGTCTTGTGCCCAGATCTTCTTCCTCTTCTTCAATCTGTTCTTCTACAACCCAAATAATCTACTCCAATCCTCCATAGACGAGGCCGCCCATAAATTCTTCTTTTATGTTTCATTCTGTGTTTTGCTTGATAAATCAATGGAGAGAGAGGGCTGTAGCCAAATACAATTTTATCTCTCAATTGTTTTATAATGACATACATATTAACAGATCACATAATGGTATGTATGAAAGATATATCAGATTACAAACACCATGTACTGTTTTGAATATATATATATATATAATGTAATAAAGTTAGGAGTCGATTAAACTTCGTGTATTGTTCTTGAAATTTTTCCTTGCAGATTTCTATTATCACAAGGATTGACATCGTTCTTTCACGGTATAGTCGATAAAGGCTACATTATGAACAATTTGATCACGGCAATGCGAATTTTAATTGTCATCTTCCGTTTGAGGTAGTGCCTTTACAACAATTTCTACAAGAACATGTAAGCTCGACAATCCCAAACGCTTAAGATTTTTGTTGTCTCACCGGTCACAACTGAAGGCACATCACTCAAGTCTAAACCCTCTATGGTAGGCCTGAAGTAACTGCACATTGAGGACAAATGCATTACGTTAATTTGATAACATGGAAATTTCAATGTCAAGTACTGCTATGCAATCAAACTGAATGGAATGCATCCCACTCTTAATTGATAGTCTATCATTCTTTTAATATGTCAACTGAACCGAATCATAGAATTTAGGAAGAATAACTGAACAAGTACCTCTGGTTGGAAACGAAGCAAGTCTGCACGGGCCATAGCCTCTGCTTGAGCAATTCTCTGCCTAAATGTCTGAGCCATCTCCTCAGCCTAGAGTGACAGAATCAAAGAAACGGTCATTTTTTGAGGTTTATGAGTTAATTACAGCTACAAATATGCTACTATATAAGTATTCTGAAGAAGAGAAGACATATAGCAAATTTTAAGCTTTGTTGTCCCATCTCAAACTACATGAGTATTTGTGCCGAAAGATCAGACAAAGAAATGGACCATTGTGTATGAAACACAGTGTATAATCTAGAAAGTACCTTCTCAAAAACGTGTAGGATTGCGAATCATGTCACCAGGAGTTGGTTCTAACTTCTTAGTAGATAGACTTACCCGGCCTCTCTCACGGTCATGGCTCAATATCATGACCTGCACCAAGGTTATTAATTAGAAACGTTTAACAGAGACAAAAACTCTCAGCCAACAACATATGAAGTGTATCTATACTTTGAGAGTGTCACCAGGTTGGAGAACTGTTGCAATATCAGAGACTCGGTCATTACTGATCTGACTAACATGAAGAAGGCCATTCCACCAATGTCAATAAATGCACCATATGGCTTCAGACTCTGGACAGTTCCGAGGACAACTGATCCAATTCCTAGTTGTGCTTGATTGTCTGCCAATGCCTTGCGGTTACTGAGAACAAGCCTAGACTGTTCCTCATCAACCTCCACAAATTTCAGAGGGATATCCTTCTCAATAAGCTCTTCCGCAGTTGATTTCTATAACATACAAAAGTGAATTTGCAATTTATATACTGATGCATAGAGAGCTAAAATAAAACAATGTAGAACTATGCTAGTAATTAAAGCTAAATGCCAAGGTGGAGAAGATTAGTGGTAGATATACTGTTATGGAGAATTATATCCTGTTGACTCTTATTATACTTACAACTACATTGTTTCACCACATTACAGTGCAGTATTTTAGAAATAAACAATAGTAGAAGTGTAGAACTATGCTAGTAATTAAATCTAAATACCGAGGTGGAGAAGATTAGTGGTAGATATAATGTTATGGAGAATTATATCCTGTTGACTCTTATTATACTTCCAACTACATTGTTTTCCCACATTATGGAATGCAGTATTTTAGAAACAAACATAAGTATGAAGCTAACAACAAGCTTGGAAATTAGAGGGTCAAAGAACTAACTGTTGATAACAGCGAGAAAGGAACAAAACCTCAAAGACCCTCCACCACAGCCACCACACCACCTTTGTTTGCACCAACAATCTGCATAAACCATGTATAAGTTCTTTATCCAATAAATTAGGTCGAATACACAGCAGAAGTGAAATCTACTCATAATGTGGCGAGAAGCAGATACACACCCTACCCTTGACAACAACATCCTCAGCTTGGAGCTGTCTACACCTCTCCCATGCAAGCTCAAACTGAATAGTCTTCAAGCTCAAGATCAAGCTGTCATCATCCTCATTTTCGCCAATAATGACAAACTCCTTTTTCACACCGGGAACTAACCCCACTTCTTCGACATGCTTTCTCTTGTGCATACATGCATCTTCCACTTTCAAATGTGCCGAAGACTTTGCAGTAATGTCGACTAATGCCCCCTTGTTATCTGTATGGAAAATCGCACCCTTCACCTGAAACACACAAAACCCACAAATATCATTCATCTACTTAATCTTATCACATTCTCAATTCACTTATAAACCAAGTTCTGTCTTTTGGGTTTTAAGCACAAAGCTAGTAACCTCATAAAAACACAAACTTTACACAAAGATGGAAACTTTAAACATACCCAGTAGTGAAATTTGCATAAAGATAGAAACTTTGACAAACCCGATAGCTGATTTGAGCTGAAATGAAAAAGGGAGAGTGAAATACCTTGGTGCCAATCTCGTAATTGAAGTCGTCCTTTTCAAGAGCGGAGTAGAAAGTTTCAAGGTTGAAAGAGACGCCTTCCATGGGGGCAGTACGACAGCGTTCCTGGGCTTCTTCGAAGATTTCCCTGAGCTTGAGGCGCTCTTTGGTCTGAGCGTTGGAGATGACAGAAGCAGAGACAATGGGGAGGAGAGTGGTCTTGGTTTGGGTGGGAGAGAGGGGCTTGGAGAGCCGAGAGGTGGAGAGAGGGGAGCATCTCAAGCCTGTGAATTGCTGAGCTAAAGAGGCCATTTTGGATTGGGTGTGTCTTCTCTTGTATAGCTCAAAGGCCACTGTGTTTGTGTCTGTTTGACGAGTTTAAATGGTTTTGGTCTCTCACAGAGACAAGGCAAGTGTAGAGAATTACTTCAACACTCATGGATGATGTACAAGATATAATATTATTACCCTAACATTAAGCTAATTCGTAGTTTAGCACCAATTGTCTAGTGGTAGAATAGTACCCTGTCACGGTACAAACCCGGATTCGATTCCCTTCTGGTGCATTTTTTTGGCTTATAGTATTTACCTTGTTTTGCATAGGGCTTTTGCGCATTTCACTTTTTGTTGTTGGTGGCATGATGTATAAAGAGTTTTTTGCATGATGTGTTAAGAAAAAAATATCTTTATTGGTATATTGACAATTTACATGATGATGTATAAAGGATATATGAGTTTGTTTTATTACTTTAATACTATAGTACCCCAATTCATTATTACAAATCCAAGCATCGGAAATGTAATAGTTACAATTGTAGTATGTATGTGTTGTTTAGCCTCTTCCAGTTGAGTTATTAGAGGGAGTTGTTTTTTTAAAGAAAAAACTGTTTATTAATAACTCACATATCTTATTTACGTCAGTGAGTTTTGAATTCATGAACTCAAAGTTATCAATTAAACACATTAACCAATCAAGTCACAGCTCACCGACAATTATCGGATGGAGTTGAACTATATCATCATCCCACCAAAACAGAGTAATAATGTATGTATCCTAGGTACTTTAGAGCATCTCCAGCATTATTGTTAAATCAATTTTTTTAAAATTGTCAACTTTTGGGATGAATAAGAGTTTTGTAGAATACTTAAAAAATTGCTAAATTGTAAAATTGATAAACAAAATTAATAAATTTATCAATCTGATCAAGAATTACTAGTGAGAAACATAAGTTTTTTTTCTCCACGTGTTATTTTATTATTGGTTAAAAATATTTATCAACTTACATTTAATAATAATTGTTAGAGACAAATGCTCATATCAATTATTAAATCTCATAAGTATAGCTAAAGGAGAAAATTTGAAGAGAGGTACATCAAGTTTGCTCCACTAATAACATAGATTTCTTAAACTATTAACACATCAGTACATGAACTATTAAACTTGATTTCATTTTTGTACATGTCTGTTAACTCTCCGTGATGTAGTATGCCATTATCAATTAATAAAGGGCAAAATGTATTTGACTTCCCATCTTATCTCTTTCATACCAACATCATAACATCACAGTAGCTGTTTTCTAGAACATTAGCTACGTGAAGAGAAAACCATGGAGGAGAAAACAAACAGAGAAACCAATTTCAAATCAAACAAGAACAAATCTCAAATATTCATTCAAAAACATAAGAGCTAGCAAGCCTAGTTATATGCAGATCGAACCATGAAAGGTTTATCTATGTAGCTCCACTACCAGAAAAAAAAACTTTAGCCCACGAAATAACCAAAAATAGACCGACGAAAAAATTAATTCTTCGGCTAAGTTAAATTTTCATCGGCTAAAGTGGAATTTTAGCCAACGAAATAATTTTTCGTCGGCTATAGAGGAATTTTAGCCCAAGAATTTTTTTTTCGTCGGTTAAAGTGATTTTTTCGTCGGCTATAGTCTGTGAACTTTAGTCGACGAAATTTGAAAAGTTTAGCCGACAAAATTAAGGTATTTCATCGGCTAAAGTACCTTTTAGTTTCAAAATTGCACTACCGATGTTTCGGTGTCCGATTGACTATTGTGATACCAATATGAAAGCAGAATGGTCTTGCGAGTGCTAATGCCATGCTGTATGAGCTTTTTTAGCCATCCAAATTCGTTTAAGGCTTCAAAATAACGTTTTTCTAAACACTTAACACACGAAAATGCTCATATCTACACCTATATGAGGTATTTTGGTCGAACCTTCAACACAACAAACACCCACCATAATGAGATGTAACTGTCCATCTAAAAATTTTGAGACATTTACTCCTCTATGATAGGGCTCCCCATATAGATAAATAATGGTAAATAGTAGGCATGTTGTGATTCCGGTCATAAAATTCACAAACAAAAATACATCCGTCAGATATTATCAATATGTTAAAATATGTTTATGGTAAAAAATTCAACTTGATCCGATAAATTTAAGGGCTTCATCCGGATAGTCAATCACGTAAGTCAAACCCCTAAATTGTATTGACCGCAACTATCGGCACCGAGACTTTACCGAAATTACGTGATTTTTCAACCGTAGATATATTTCACAATTTCGGTCATATCTTATTTTCACGATTTTTTGCTTTTGAAGTTTCTATGTAGAGTTTGTTTTAGAAACGGAACATTTACTTAAAGCTTAGTAAACAAGTTATACAACATTAGTAGGCATGTTGTGATTCCGATGATCAAAGTTGAGAAACAAAATTCCGACCGTCCGATATGATCATTATGTTGAAATATGTCTATAGGAAAAAATTAAACTTAATCTGACAACGTTAAGGGCTCGATCCTTACGGTTAATCCAGTAAGTCAAACCCCTTAACGCACGGAAACGGTCATTTAACCGTCTAAATTACATATTTTGCCCGGACCTTCAATTGAAAATAGTTTCAAATCGATGAGACGCAACCAGTGGTATAAAAATTTTATGAAAAATAACCACCGGAGATAGGGCTACAGCTAGGGAGAAAGAATGGAAAATTGGGTTAACCGCAACTATCGGCACCCAGACATTACCGAAATTACATGATTTTTCAATCGTAGACGTATTTCACCATTCCGGTCATATCTTATTTCATGGCTTTTTTTCGTTTGAAGCTTCTACGTATATGGTTTAGGGTTTAGGGTTTTAGCCGACGAAATTAGGGTAATTTGTTGGCTAAGGTTAAATAAATAAATAATTATAGCCGACGAATTACCCTAATTTCGTCGGTTAAAGTTAAATAAATAAATAACTATAGACGACGAAATTTATTAAAATTCGTCGGCTAAAGTTAATTAAAAATTTAAATTTTTTGGCAGGGATTTTGAAAATTTTGAAATTTTTTCGACTAAAACTTTGTACTTTAGCTGACGAAATTAGGGTATTTCGTCGGTTAAAGTTCAAAATTTTCTATATCTTTCATTTTACTTCTCCTCCTCCTCTTCATATTCCTTCCTCCTCCTCCTCCTCTTCATATTCCTTCCTCCTCCTACTCCGACGGCAACAACGTACTCTTCATCCTACCTCCTCTCCTCCTCCTCTAAATCCTTCTCCTCCTCCTTCTCCATTCTCCTCTAAATCCTTCTCCTCCTCCCTCCTCGGCTCCTCTAAATCCTTATCCTTCTCCTCTCCTCTAAATCCTTCTCCTTCTTCTCTCCTTTTTAAATAAAATTCGTCAGCTAAAATTAAAAAGAAAAAGAAAAAATAATAATAAAATTCGTCGGCTAAAGTTTAAAAAAGAAAAAAATAAAAAATAATAACTTTAGCCGACAAATTTTATTAAATTCGTCGGCTAAAGTTAAATAAATAAATAAAAATAATAGCTATAGCCGACGAAATTTAATAAAATTTCGTCGGCTAAGGTCCAAAAATTTGTCGGCTAAAGTCCAGAAATTAAGCGACGAAAAATTTCTTCATCGGGTAAATAAATGATTTTAGCCGACGATGAACAGTAATTTCATCGGCTAAAGTCTTGGCCGACGGCTTTTTCAGACGACTTCTTAGCCGACGACGTTTCGTCGGCTAAGAGTTTAGCTGACGAATTTTAGGGTTTAGCCGGCGAAATTTTTTCGTCGGCTAAAGTAGTTGTTCCGGTAGTGCTCTCTCTCTTATGCGGCCAAGGATGAGAATCAAACCTTCATCAAAGCAAGTTGCCCTTTGGGTAATGAAAAACTCTGAAAATTTGATTTTCTTTTCTCGGGATCATTGGACGCTTACCAGATGACAAGCTTAGTGGCCAAGTAGCATGTAACCCCTTGATTCCTTCTCTCCCCAAAAACCCATTCACCTTCTTCTTCTTCAGCTTTTCTCTGCTCCCTCGCTCTCTAATTATTCCCCAATTCTTCTCATGACCAGAACAAAAGAACAACGAAACTCACTCCCCCTCAGTGAGGCTCAATTTCCCTAAGGCGTTGGCGGTCGACGGCGAGAGATGAGACTGTGTCGGCGATGACATGTCCGCAGCGTCAATACGAAATAAGCCACGGAGGTTGGCGTGATAGTGTTCGGTGTGAAAATGTGTTTCTTCAAACAATCAAGCTTGAGGGCGTGACAGTACCTATGAGTCAGGTACAACTTTGATCTTAATACGCGTTCGCCTTCTAACTTCTCTTCAAACGATTGTTGTACAGGCGTTGGTCAGGCCTGCATTCAGGTTCTTCTTAGACCTAGCTGAAGAGCAACTATGATTTTTCTCCTCCTCTTGCGAGGCGGACGTTCCTACTCAGACCGATGTGGTTGAGCAGAGCTAAAAATCATGGGAGCAGGTACGTTCGCCAAAGGGTTCCTTGACAAACTCTGGATATTTGCTAGAGCTCTCACTCCAACAATGGTTTTTTGCGGGTATTCGCCTACGGATAGGGCTTTATGAAGCGGTGGTAGACTGTTCGCTCACGGATGAGGCTTGGTGAGTAGCTGCGGGTAGTGCTCACGGATGAGGCTTTGGTGAGGTAGAAGCGGATAATGCCGACGGGTCGGGCTTTGGTGGATAGCAGCGGTGAATGCCTACTGATAGGGCTTTGGTGGACAAAAAGACTCAGGAAATCTTTCTGGTAGAAGTGCTCCGGAGAGGCTTGTTTTGCAGTGTGCAAAAGTTGTGTTAAATCGTTAAGATGTGTTTTTCTTTTGTACCCTGACCCCATTAATTATATAGTGAACACTGAGATTTGTTCTTTCTTGCGGATCAAGGCATATCAAATTTTCTTGGATCTTCGGAGGATTCCTTAAGCAACCACAAATCCTTGCCAAACATGACTTCAAATGGAAAGAGAATCTTTACAATTACTTAGACCACAAGAATCGGTCCAATAGGCTCGAGAAGTCATCATTCGTCAAGAAATATTATTTTAGCCCAAACAGATAGTGTCCTTGCCACTTGTCCTCACCAGTCGCCAACAAGTATGAGTTTCATCACGCTGTGTGTTGAGTGGAAGAGGAAATTTTTCGGTGCCTAAACCAGCTTTTATTGATCATTGAAAAGACTGTTTTGTCTTTGAAAATGTGTCAAACAAAAAATAAACTAACGGTGTGATGGACGGCATGTACAAGAAGTGAGTCAAATTAGTTAGTTCATGTACAAATGTGTTATTTTGAAATATTAAGATATCTAAATTATGAGTGAGACAAACTTGATGTACTCTTTTTAAAAATTTTCCTAGCTAAATTTAACAATAATCTTATTTACATTGCTGGAGATGTTCTTAGTTGTTGTGTAGGTTTCTTTGATTATAGTCTCGAAACATTTGTGGAGAAGTTTGTTTTCTATTTCCAATCACTTTCCCTCTCCTAGAATTTTAGCTAAGGTGTTTGTTAGCACTTGACTTGTATATCGGTTGGACTTCTATCTGCACCATGAATTTGCAATTACAAATATTGAAAATTGAACATGAACTATCAATTTTATGTGAGCAATTAAGCACAGCTTAAGTTTGATATTCTTGTTAATGATATATTGAAATTCTTCCAATTGGCATTTTTATCGGTAATTTTGATAGATATTAGAAGTAAATCTTTTGTTTTTCTTTTTCATGAGGCTTGATTTTTATTATACATTCTCTTCAACTCCATTCAATCATACATGTATACCTACCAATGCTTAAAGCAATACGATTCTCCAGGTATGCCTACCAATGCTTAAAGCAACACGATTCTCCAGGTATATGTGGTAGCTTTCATCTATAATGACATCTTTCAACACCTGAACTCCTAAACCGCTAGTGCCTTTACTTTTTCACTCAGTCGTAATGCTTCTTTAAACTATTTGGCTTGTGTACACTATGTTTGCAGAACACGTAAAAGTACGTAGTATATCTCTCCTCATTTTGGAATCTAAGAATAAAATGAATGGTGACGTTTTCTTTGAATATCACTTTTATGCGGAAACAACAAACATGTATGAAGTAACGAAATATGAAAAAAGATAAATTGACACCTCTGCATGCACATCCTTCATCAGAAGCAGGTTTCTTTCTAGTTTATTGCTTCCAGTCCAGTGCTATAAGAGGACTTCCATTTGGTTGGATCTCAAGAAGTTACGTCCCACCCGGTCTGGACGCATTCGTCCGCACTCTTTCTTATTTGTATATATTTTTAATGTAAATCGTAATCTTAACTGTTCAAAAGTTGAACTAACCAATAAAGATCATCTATACAAAAAATCAATGAAAACAAAAATCATTTGTTCAATCAAATGCATCGAACTAATGAACAGTTCTAATGAAAGTTAGCAGTCTTATAATCAACTATTCATTTGTTCGATGCATATGATTGAGCAAACGATTTTCGTTTACATTGATACTTCACAGAAGTGATATTTATTGGTTAGTTTAATTTTTAAACAGTTAAAATTACGATATTAAAAAACGTACGTAAATAAAAAAGAATTGAGTGCGTCCAAAGTTGGACACATATTTTCCTCTAAAGAAACAATGGCCGTTGATCAATAGTAACATACGGTGGGTGATTGGTAATGGTCGTACAGTCGTACTGTTAACTTTTGGAGAGATAATTGGATGGGAGGCCCCCTTGACTCAGTGGTGTAATATTAATCCTCTATTGTCCCTTTCCTTTTCTTAACCCAATTAGGTCGTCGTCGGACCCGAATTGACTTTGTGAGCTTCGATTCTTCCAAACCAGGACGAATCGATCTTGTCCACCACCACAGGGAAGCTCGCGCTGTCGAGACGAAGAGAATCTGTTCGACCCCGCAGTCTGGGTTGACCAGAGTTGGCTGCAAAAGCCGGGTCGGGTCAGTCAGATATTTTCGATTGTGAAAGGGCGAGGCACGAAAGAAAAAAGAGAAGGAGCATGAATGTTTGTAAGATAATGAATAAGAAACCCAAGATTTTGCTATTTATACTAAAAATTCCTAAAAAGCCACAAACTTCTGCTTACCATAACTTGTTCACACGAAATCAGTTTTACACTTCCCACATGTCTACGGACTCGTATCGATGTGCTCTACAACTTCCGTGCATAAAGTTTCACGAGAATCTCAATGAATAAAAAGTCAACTCTTTGACCCTTAGAATATGGTAGTTTTTGAGTTATTTAAATTGTCTGATCACTTTCACTCTTCTCGAGACACGAACCTCGCTAATTCTACTTAATAATTTCAAAAAATATTATAAATTATTTATAAATTTTTCAGGTACTACATGACACACCATAAGTCATAAATATTCACCCCATACAAATCAATGGAATAAAAATTTTATCCTCCAATTAAGTTTACCATCACTCACATAAGCACTAAACGGACAACTAATATCAAAATAATCATCATGAGTACCAAACCATACCTTAATTGGAGTCTTGAAATAAAATGCAGACGATAGAGACCAATTAACCCAGTTGCAGGAATTAACAAATTCAACACTAAAGTCCTTAATTAGACTTATCTAGGTTAGAAAGCATGCAAAATAGTTTCTCTATGAGGGATCGTTATGAAATTTTTTGCGGGGAAACTGAAGTCGTCATGAAAACATCGTCATGAAAGCATGCAAAAATGTATTCTTTCTAGCTAATTTATGGGTTAGTATTTGCTTTAGAGGCCAGGAATACATGTTCTATATCAGATTCTTCTTTAGTTAACTTTTTTCGGGGAAACTGAAGTTGTCATGTAAACATTGTCCGACATCTAACTGAAATTGTCGCGTAATATTTTGTGATGAACTGGTTGTCACATAATGTTATAAAAGCGACAACACTTAATTTATCGCAATTACCTACTTTTTGCGACAACCAGGTTGTCACTGAAGAGATCGTATGTGACAAACTGAAATTTCCTCAGCTTTTGTGACGAATTTTAGGTTGTCACAATAGGTGTCGTCGCTTTTGCTAGTATCTCTTGTAGTATGCAAATCAATGGAATAAAAATTTTATCCTCCAATTAAGTTTACCATCACTCACATGAGCACTAAACGGACAACTAATATCAAAATAATCATCATGAGTACCAAACCATACCTTAATTGGAGTCTTGAAACAAAACGCATACGATAGAGACCCATTAACCAAGTTGCACGAATTAACAAATTCAACACTAAAGTCCTTAGACTTATCTAAGTTAGAAAGCATGCAAAATAGTTTCTCTATGAGGGATCGTTATGAAATTTTTATACGTGGTGTCTTCAAAATAGTGCGGTGTCTCTCTATCCAATCTTTACAGAATCGATCAAACTGGCCATCAACAAATACACTTGTACCAATATATGAATATGGACTCGATGAAGAGGAAACCAAACTATGTTATTGATTATCAGTCAAACTTTCTGACACCTTTTTCTTTAGTTCTCTTGAACTCAAAAGCTGCTTTAACATCTTCTAAAGAGATAACCTCTCTTCCATACAGTATGGTGTCTACAAAATTTTCTAAAGAATGAGGTAAAGAGCGTAGTAAAATCAAAGCCTGCTATTGATCATCAATTTTCACAAAGTAGAACATCATCAGATAGACATAACAAAATTGCACTATGTGCTCGTTCTAACATGTCTTCTTTTTCTTCATCTAACAAAGTAGGCAAAACACTTGCACCTTTTAGGCCCTTCAGTAACCTTTGTTGAACTCATAGGGCACGCATTTTCAAATGTCAAAGGTTGAAATCATTCCTCCTATTAAATTTATGGATCTCATATTTCGTCGAATTAGAAGACTTCATAATTGAATCCAGAATATGAAAACAACTCCAGATGTAGTCTATGCTCTTGATACCAGTTTGTTATGCAGAAGCAACAAACAAATATGAAGTACCGAAATATGAGAAAATATAAATTGACAGAAATCTAAGAAGAACAAAGATTTACGTGGTTCACCCCAAATCAAAAGGTTACATCCATGGGCAGAAACAATGAGGAGATTCACTAATATCAAAAGGAGATTACAAGGTGTTTGACACTCAAACTCAAAAACCCTATTATACGCACCCTAAAATACACTCACATAAAAGAAATTCTATAAAACCCTAAATTGCGGCTCTTGTTTCTCTTACCTTAATTGGTGACATAAAACATATATTTATAGTGCATAGACAAAATCCTAACCTAATGGGATCAGGTTGATTACATAAACTTAACGAAAGATAATTGATGAGTTTATAAATTTAAGTCACAAACCAACGATCATAATTCATAACACTAACTCCGTTAGAGCATATTTAACAGCTCTTGTAATAATTCTTTATAATAGAGGAGAAAATCACAAAATCTCTATAAGAAAATGAGCTAAACTGCAACAGCTTATGTATTTTACTATACGAAATTAATTGTTTAGGTATAATTTAATGAATATATAGAAATATATATAAATATATTCAAATCAAACTCTAAATATCGGGTTAATTATTTTAACTTTTTGATATTTTGTTCTTGTTTTAGAAAAGAGAATGAATTAAAAAAGGTAAGAAATAAAGTTTACATGAAGATACAAATTTGTAAAAATTCTATAGATTTAGAGGAAATGCTTCTCTCTCTTCCCACTTTTTGTATTATAGAGGATCATTTACATGAGCTGTTGGAGCCAAAAAATGATGTTTTTTCTCTAAAATAAAAATTATTCTAGTTTTACATGAACTGTTAAAGATGCTCTTAATCATAACCATAAAAGAATCATCATTTATCATCTTAGGTTAAATGGTTAAATGATGTAAATGTTGGGTTATCTGCTGAAACTATATTATCCTAATCGTTACTAAGTAACTTTGGGTGTCGATCATTTGCTCGATATACATCACTTTCTGGTTTAATTAGTATATATGGTCGGTCCATGCATGTATAATTTGTATATGTGAAGGTTCTTCATCAGTTTAAAGAATATTACAAGTTCAAGAGGACTTGTTACAGAGAATATAACTGCTATAATTATACCGAGCTAGCTGTAGTAAACGACACATAAAGTTCTAGGTCTTTTGCTTCTTCTGGGCATATAATAAAAAACACATCATCATTCAGCATCATTCATCCATCTCCACTAGGGTGTTTCAACCGTGTGGTTCTTGAAGAAACATAAAAAATGTATTCTTTCTAGCTAATTTCTGGGTTAGTATTTGCTTTAGAGGCCAGGAATACATGTTCTATATCAGATTCTTCTTTTGTTAACTTTTTTCGGTTACATATTCGTTTGTTGCTTTTTGGTTGCATATTCTTTTGTTACTCGTATCTGTTTTAGCTAGCTACATGTTCGTGTGCACGTGAAAAACTTGATTTTTTTATCCAAAACAACAAAATTAAATGAGAAACTCTACATATTTCAAACTAAGGACTTATATGAATGTAAATCATTGTTTTAGACATCTTAACAATCACAAAAATTAGTTACAATTTTGCAAAAATGATCAAATCATCTATACGGCTATGAAAAGAAGAGTCTATTAAGAAAAGCTGTATCGTATATATATTGAATAGATAAGGATATTGTTAGCACAGAAGGGAGGAAACATACATACAAACCAATAAATTCATTAAATTATGCTATTGTTGTCGGCAAATGAACCCTGACAAGGAATTAGAGTGAAGTTAATGTTTAACTAGCTAGAATCATGCAAGCATGGATGAAAAATATTATTACAGAAAATTTCCTAACCTAATCTATGGATGTACGAGCAACCCCATTTCAGAAAATTTATTATAAATTAAGGCCTAAATGGATACAAGAGTCAATAACAAATAAAAATTAAGGCACAAATGGATATAGAAGAGTTTAAGAAATAAAAATCAAGACCATAAAAGAAGATTTTCTTTACTTTCAAAAAAAAGAAGATTTTCTTATATATATGAAATTAATGATGAAAGTCCAGATTGGAACAGATTAGGCACTCATGATCCTAACTGCACACTTCTTTTATATCTCTTTCGCTCTTGAAGGTGATCTCCTAACGATATTATTTTCGGATAATATAACCGAAAGTTTATGGATAGTTTGGGTTTTAACTTGTAATCAAACCAATGCTCAAACAAGAAAAAAGTAGAAACCTCATACATTTGTGCTGCCTGGTACTGCTTAAAAAGATAGACAGAATATTCAGCCCTTTACTTGTTACTCTAAAAGTCTAAAACTTTGCTACCCCATTCCATCCTATATAAACCCTTCACTTCTTCTTCTCAATACATCAACTTCTTCAACAATCCAAACTTCCAAGCTTGTTCCACTCCTACCCAAATTTTCAATAGAGTATCATATATACCCCTTTTGGTTTCTTGCATTCACTATGTCTCCTTCAGTTCAGACTAACGGAGTAGCAGAGAGGGCATACGTGACCTTCTTGGCCGGCAACGGTGACTATGTCAAAGGTGTGGTTGGCCTGGCCAAGGGACTGAGGAAGGCCAAATCTGCCTACCCTCTTATTGTGGCTGTGTTGCCAGACGTTCCCGATGAGCACCTTCAGATTCTTGAGTCTCAGGGATGCATTGTGCGCCCGATTGAGCCAGTCTACCCTCCTGAGAATCAGACCCAGTTTGCCATGGCTTACTATGTCATCAACTACTCAAAGCTTCGTATTTGGGAGGTACAAAACTTCCATGTCACATCTATAAGTTTTGTCTTTTGGAAAATCGTACCTAGTTTCGATTGTATGTGCAGCTAGTACATGCCATACGCTCATTTGGTTTGTCTGTTTTCAGTTTGTGGAGTATGAGAAACTGATATACCTAGATGGAGATATACAAGTGTTCGATAACATTGATCACCTGTTTGACATGCCCAACGGCTACTTGTATGCCGTGATGGATTGCTTTTGTGAGAACACATGGAGTCACACTCCTCAGTTTAAGATTGGATACTGCCAGCAGTGCCCTGAAAAGGTTCAGTGGCCAGCAGACATGGGCTCGCCGCCACCGCGTTACTTCAACGCTGGCATGCTTGTCTATGAGCCTGGTCTTGAAACTTACCATGATCTGTTAGAGACCGTCAAAGTCACCCCTCCTTCCTCATTTGCTGAGCAGGTATGTATTTATGTTGTTTGACATTATGATCTATCATATATACAGTAAGAGCTTTCAAATTATACAGTTGATCGATTAACCCTATTTAGCTTATTTAAAAAATGATTCATTTGGATATGTTCCAGGACTTCTTGAACATGTATTTCAAGGACATATACCAGCCTATCCCTCCAGTGTACAACCTTGTCTTGGCAATGCTCTGGCGCCACCCTGAAAATGTCGACCTTGACGGTGTGAAGGTTGTTCATTACTGTGCTGCGGTACGTTACTGCTACATATACCAAAATAGTCTATATCAAACTTTGGGATCAAATCTGCCATATTGGGGAATATATTAACATACATGTATATATTTTACAGGGTTCAAAGCCGTGGAGGTACACTGGTAAGGAACAATATATGGATCGGGAAGACATAAAGATGCTGGTGAAGAAATGGTGGGATATTTATGAAGATCCTTCATTGGATTACAATTACAATGAAGATGTTATTGTGAAGGCTGAGAATGAGCGTACTGTGAAGCTCGGACCTTTCATTGCTGCATTGGCAGATGCTGATGTTGATCACCAGAGAAGTGCACCTTCAGCTGCTTGAAACTAATGTTGCTCATCATATATACTCTTGGCTGCAAGCTCTATATATATATATATATATGAGTTACTATATGAATACATATATATGACCTGCAATAGGACCTTATGATATGCACAACAAATTACATATATAGTATTATAGTTTGTGTAGGATACTGCACTTGCTATTGTCTTTTGTATAAGTCGTGAGGTATAGTGAACGTACGAGTTTGCAAATAAAATTGTAGTACTACTTACGAGTGTGTGATTCACTATTGTTTTTTTTTCATTTGTGTACATCAGCCGATTGAACCAAATTGGCAACTTGTAATGAACTAAAGAATAAATCATGCCCGAAGATGTAACATGGAGAAGACATGCATGAGATCAAAATGAGATTAACATGATAGCTTGTGACTTGCTAGCAGCTCATCAAGATTGGGGTAACACAATGATTAATGCATATGTATTGCTTTTCATCCAGGGACGGACGTAGAGGTGGGCTAGAGTTTAATGCAGCCCACCTCAATTTTCTAATAAATAAGTTGAGTATTTGGTATTGTGTTCAACGTGAACTTTGACCTTTATCGATTCTCATAACAGCTTAGTCTTGAATGTAAGAGAAATGTAACATTATTCTCATTTGAGTTTTGACGTACTCGATGCCCAAGTCGAATCTTCGCTGGGTATCTGTGGAACTTTTCATTGGAAAATACTACACCACATATTTTGACCCCAAGGCTAAGAAGCCTAGATGTCGAGATTTAAAATCTCTCGCGCTCAAAGTATTTGAGGTGCCATCGATATGTGCAAAAAGTAATGACCACAAAATACTATGAAATGCACTCGTTGAGTATTTCTTGAAACATTCATATAACTCTACTTGTTAAGTTATTAGTCATGTGGATTGATTATCACTTGTTTGAGTATATAGTTTTGATAATAGTTTGTGACATCTTGATAAGTGGATTTAATCCACGTCTGGTTTTGTAAGCCCTCTAAGTTGGTTTATTACCAACAAGGATTGAGTTTGAACAAACTATTGCAAATGAGAATTGCATGTACGCTAATGAAATCAACATATTAGCCTACATCTGTGGAACTAATCTGTAGTGTAGGGAAGGCATTATGGGTCACAACAACGACAAAAGATGCTGGTTTGATGTCTAGAAAAGAGAGGGAGACACATCCGGCCACAACAGCGACGCTCCCGGTCTAGACACCAACTTGTCAAAACTACTTATGCCATCTCAGGACAATGAAACCGTTGTGGTTCAAGAATTTTTGAGCTCATCATTAAATCGTGAATGCATACAAAGAGTGTACGAACAATCGAATTGAGGACAATAATGTCATCCTCATGATCGCGAACATTATAGTTTCGGATCCAACTTTAGATGCCTCTCATTTTGATGTCATTGAGGAGTTTCTGATTTTTCTTTACAAGCTATATGTAAATAGACATCATATCAATGTCTAGTATTTACAATTCAAGACCTCAATGAAATAGTTGCCACAATGTCGAAGAATTTTTCAAGTATTGAAAATATTCTTACATTGTCTGTTATGGCTCGATAAGTGTATTGTTCTTAGAACATGAGATGATTTGTAATATAAAGAGTGGATTATTCATATATTTTGTGTCTCTCAAGGGGAAGGGACGCATGACATTGTACCCTCTAGGAGGTGTGCCACGTGTTTTGCGGTAAAGACTTCTTCACATAGCGGATTCTCCATTATCAATAGCTCAACCAAGTTTCTTCCACTCTGTATGATGTCTTAGAATTGTCCGAATTTAAGAAGAAAGTGATTTTAAACGTGTCTTTGCACTACCGACTCTCTGCTGACTTGCATGTTCATACTATTTTTGGAGTTAGCGAAAACTTTTGATTTTGGATCCCCCTATACTATATAACCAATTGTCATCTTGTGTAAGACATCGAAGACTTGTAATACTCCATATTTGATGTCTAAACACGTTCTTTTTGTCTAAGTCATATGCCTACACGCCATCTCAAAGCTTCATAGCTTCAATCATGTCAAATCTATGAAAACAACACATCTATCCCTTTTCAGACAGCAACTTCGTTTGATCATTGTAAATAGCTCCTGATGAACTATAATATGTACCTAATGTCAGTGGAAATATAATTGAGTCTAGTTTCTAGAACTTTTTGCGGTTTTTTTCATATCTGTCTTAACGATGAAGTTATGATTATTCTAGTACGCAAAAGTCATGCTGCACATAAATTTTGTGCACTCGGGATTGCTTCTTGTTTTGCATCATTCAAAATAGTTCAAGTGAAATTATTGCTAGCCAAGTTTAAAGGAGTCTTTGAGTCTGAGATTGACCAACTCATCAAAGGCTATGCCAACCTCGTCAATCTCATTAATCTCTGTAATAAAATTTGTGTTTGTGCAAAAATTAATCTTATTCATCAAAAAATGTTTACATGATATATAGATATATATACAACATGCAACAAACCCTAACAACTCATTACAGTAATCTCTAACTTACAGGACTATATCGAGATTTCCTAACTAGAATAGGAAAATTGCATTCTGTTACTCTGCCTCATCAATAAGTCGGATCATCTCATCCTTTCCTTGATCATTATCTTCAATACTCCTCCTCAAGTTGGAATATATATTGATCACATTCAACTTGCCAAATAATGTTTGAAATTGTGCTGAACTTAGCTGTTTACTAAACAAATCCGCCGGTTGTTCCTATGTGAGCAGTTTGAATGATTCATTGTTACATCTTTTCTCGTACTACATGGAAATCTATCTCTATATACGGCGTACGTTCAAGAAATATTGGATTTGATGTAATATTCGGCTGCTTAGTTGTCACAAAACAACTTTGTTGGCCGAAACTGCTTCTCATTCTTGAGTTTGTTTTCAGAATCGTTCATCCTCATCAAACAAAGGAAATTAAGCAAAGTTATCCTTGATGGTTTTTGGTATAAAAGAATAAAAATTTGAGAACCCACTTTAAATAGATTAATAGATCATTCTATATTGATACCAGCAAAATGATATTAACATGATTGTGTCTATCGTATAAACTTAAGTATGATTCCAACATGTATATACGGCAATCGACATCTAAATACAACAAATCGACATAAACTATAACATTATTAACCAGAGTGATGTTTCATCCCAGTAGAAAGTAGAAACACTGAAACAGCTCTAATCTCCAAAAAAAAGTTACATTGCTCGCCAATGCATATATAATTTGTTCGGGCTAGAATTTTACTTGTTTAAAAACCGGTTTTGTTTGGCGTGCTAGCATTGATGAGTCCAATGCAACTTGATGTTTGTGCTGAAAACCGTGCGCTGCTCTTTCTTTTTTCTTTTCAAGTGTTGTGTTGCAGATGTCGATCTCTCCACATGCTGAGTTTTTCTTTAGACCTAGCTGCTTCTAACTTGGATTTTTCGCCAACTACGTAGGTGACCGAGTCTTACTTAAACCATGAAGGCTCAAGCAGAGATAATAAATTTCAAGATATTTACTAAGGTAAGCCCTAGTAATATCGATGTCAGATAGCGCACTTTGCCGACGGATAATTAAGAAGGTTTGTTGACGAATCAACTCCTTGATGGGATAGGATTTCATTAACGGATCAACAAGATACCAACATATTGGTCTTTTCAAAAGACGTCGGAGTGCCTTTTTAGTGGTGGGTGCGCTCCAGAGGGACGTTGTGCTTGATTGAGTTGAGTTATGTCTCTTCCTTGTTCGCCTTTCAGCCCTTATATATAAGCTAGGGTATGTTAAGTGCTCATTCCTTCGATTCGTATCCAAGGCAGAAAGATTTCCATTCCTTAATTGAATATAGAGATCTTTATTGGAATCTTCAAGCATGATTCTCAAGTAACCCACCAACATCGTCTCTTACTTTAATCAAAGAAAGAAAAATTATGTACAAGACAATTCAAGACCACAGTTACCGGTCCAATGGACTTTCCTAACCAAAATTTGAAATATGAATATTGATCCAAACATAATTTACCAAGGCCATTTTTACCTTTTTAGGATATCTAACCGTTCACATATAACCCACACCAAACATATGCCTAATAATCAGTTCTTAGATCAGCAAATTACATGTCAGAACTCGATCATAACGAGACACTTATAGCTTATAAGCACTGCGTAATTTATGCAAAAAGGTTGTGGCCTTAGTATAAAACATGCATAGCTAGCACATAAAACATGCATAGCTAGCACATTAATTAGCTCATGCATTCATGCCTGAGGAAGTGAGATATCAAAATAAAATTTCCATGATGGTGTATTTCCTGGTTTGTGTGAGATACAGCGAACGAAATATAGACGACAACAAGCTTTTTATATGCAGAGTATCTGACCACTCATCATAATATTAAACATATGAGATATTGAAGAAAACTAATACTTTGATTAAATAATTTGATATTGGATTCATTACTAAGACTGAGAGACACTATTTTCGGATACAATATCAAACAATTTATTAATAAGAGTGTTTATTAAATTGATTTTCATGTAATTGTTTATCAGAGTTGGACAAAGTTACATCTTGCCATCCTTTTCACCAGTCATCAAAAAAGAATCTAGCTCATGATTGATGTTCAGTGTTCAGTGTTAAATGTATCATTGAATTAGAAATATAATTCTCATTGTTGAATGATTGAAACTCATATAACATTGTGTATAGTTAAGGGTTTGTTTTAGAAAATGAGTTCTTTGTACATATATACTTTACAAATTTTATGATTGAAAATGGGTTTGATTGTGCTTTTTTTTGGTCGTGAGGGTTTGATTGTGCATGAATCAAGGTGTTATATGATATGATTGTTTATCCTAATTTTGAGTCGTATATTAACATCGTCGTAAAAACTCAAATGGGTCATCATATAAATTGGGCCTCCATGTGAGAAAGCCCAAAGGACAATATGGGTCTCTTGAAACCCCGCGAAACCCGATAAGACTCCTCTCCTCTGTAAATATAGCTCTTCGTACTGACTGCACTTTCCTTGGTCTTCAATGGCTTCCACCTCCTCCAACGCATTCGATGCCTCTACCTCAGGTAACCTTTTATTTTCTCTTCCCTTCCCCAAATTCAATCCTTTGGGTTTTGATTCACCTTGTTTGTTCTGCATGTTCAATCAGTGGGTCTTTGGTTTAAGAAAATCCATTGGTTTTTAACCAAGGAAGCTCAAAACTGAACCCTAATGTGATTTTGCTTCTGTTTTCTAAACAAGAATCGGTATTTGAATACCTATAATAAAAAAAAGATAGATGGGTTCTTTGAGTCTGCAAGAAGCTAAGTTGATGTGGCATTGAAGCATTTTGTAGATTTATGAATTGAGCTGCTTGATTTTCTGTTTGGTCTTGTAGTGGAATGATGTGTGCTCGATTACCCAATTCATAGAATAGTAAATTGCCTGAAATTTTTGGGTTTTCAGATGCATTTTCTACTCTTTCATGGGTTTGAAGCCTTTGTTGTTTAGTTTGCTTGTGATCTTAAACTCTACACAAACAAGAAGCTAGGGTATAACCTCTTTTCAGGCGTCTTTAGTGTTCATTAACATCAAAATTGGTAATATATGTAGAATAACACTTCAGAAATTTGAGGATCAGCATCCCATGTTCTCACAATGTTGTTTTCATATGTTTAGTTGTCATTAAATCTCGGTGCTTGATGTCTGGAGATAGTCCAGAACTATTGAAAACTTATAGTTTTATCATGTTTTGCAGTTGTTATACAAGATCGTTGGACATAAGGTTTATTTATTCTATGAATTAGACTGATTTTTAACTTATTGAATCATTGTTGATGATTTGTTCCTTCAAAGCTACGACCTAGTTTTCTACCATTAAGGCAAGCACTGCCAGGACTAGTGATACTCATAACACAATTTCTTTATAGCCATTTTGATTGCAGTTCTTTGTTCCCCCTATTTATTGTGCAGTTCTTTGTTCCCCCTATTTATTGTTCAGTTATTTTTTGTTTTGTTTCAGGTAGTGCAAATGATAAGGATGGCGTTGAGTCTGCAAGGGGAGCTGCAACTCTTCCAAGCTCAAACGCCAAACCTGACGAAACTGGTCAGAAATTCCTCTCATTCACAAACGCATGTTACTTCAATTCGTGTACTTGTGTTTTTTGAACTCTAAATTATTGTATCTGTTTGTGTATCAGAAGGTTTGATGTTCTTTCCTGTCTTGATAGATGTAAAAGCCCGGGTAGATGCCGTGTGGGAGCAAATGAATAAAGGAATATCTAATAAGAATTTCAAGGATTTATTAAAGAAATCGCATTCACCTGCGAATAAAACTCCAAAGAAGGCATCATCTGATGTGAGGATTTCATCACTGTTCATGTTGAAATTATAAGATTTAAGTGGCTAGAACTTGACCTCTTACTGACGTATTTCCCAGGGTTGGAAGGCATATCTGGGCCTGGCACCAAAGAAGACAGAATCCCCAAAAGATAATCTATCACAGAAGGGATCAAGTGTCACACAGAACAACATTAGTGAGATTGTCATGCAGGACAGCTCTAGTGAAAATGCAAGGAAGCTAGCTGCTGCTGCTCTCATAGAAGTTAAGGATGCTGGAGCTGCAGCATCAGGTAGAGGGAAGGTTGAGGTAAATATATCGTTTTGTTATCCTGCTTTTGTGCACTCTGGTGTCATATGGTAGTGGTGGGGGTTGGGGGCTTATAGCCTTATACAGTTTAGATACTTGTCTGTATATAACCTGCTTTTCTCTAAGATGGACCTTTTTATTAGTCGCAACGTTTTTGCTTGAGAATCATATTTGATGAGATGCATGCCATCTGAGTTATAATATTATATGTATTATATGTACCTAGTTACCTGCCATTTTTTGCTACTTGAGTGGTCTTTGTGATTGCCCATAATATTCCTCTTTAGGTTGAATTTCTTGAGATGTTCTTACCAAATTTTAATATTTACGAGAGCAGCCACATTAATCATTATCCGTGTGTAAAGCCTGCATTTTAGTTCTTTAAGTGATCTTCTTTTGGCTTGCATGGTTACTTTGTAAATGAATTAAAAAGTAAAAAATCAAATCCAACATATCTGTATCCTTTTTTGTAGATCACAGAGGTCCGGGACTTTGCGGGTCAACAAATTGAAGTTAAGAAGTTTGTTGATGCTGATTCAAAGGAGGCATCTGATAAGGTGAAAGCTCATGCATCTTCAGCTGTTGATGCCATGCTTGAACAGATCAAGAAGAAACAAAAGCTCAGTGTGCTCGACAAGACCAAAAAGGACTGGGGAGAGTTTAAGGAAGAACAACGGTTGGATGAGGAGTTGGATGCTTACAAGAAGAGTTCCAACCAATATCTAGACAAGGTTTCCTTTTTGGAGCGAGCAGATTACCGGGAGTTTGAACGAGAGAGGGATGCACGGCTGGCTGTGCAGGCAAAAAGGAGGCCTGATATGCGGGAGGGTCCATAACTGCACAGTTCAGGGCTGCTCCCGAATGCCAGTTCCAAACTGCTGAACTTACTATGTTGGAGTATGGACAGTTTCTGAACTTTCAGTATAATTTTTTGCTTTGATTTCGTTAACAAAGTAAAAACGGAAGCCTACAAGTATTACGTGAGGAACTATTATGCATCATTTGCATCAGGTGTTTCCATTGGGCCTGGATCCTCAGAGATAGAGGAGAGGAAGGCATTAATTGTAAACTAGCTATTTTATTTGAATCAGAAGGGGTGGGATTGTAGGAGCGTTACAGAGCAATATGTAGCTCAATTTTTTCTTATTGTTGTCCTTTGTACTACAAAACTTATAATTATATGATGGTTTCCTATTTATTTCATTACCTGTTATCAGAGTCGAGACTCGAGACAGAACAATGGTGCAAATAAGAGGGAGATTGCCTACAAGTATATCACTACATAACTTAGTTGCCAGAGGTCCTTTATATATTGCATCCCTCTATAGAATTGGAAGATTGGATGAAGAAACATAACAAACTAGTTGTACACGATCAAAATATCATATTACACTAACAATATCTTAGCTAGTTCTAAAAAATAGAAGCTCTGCTTGTGTTGTTATTCACATCGGGAAGAGAGCAGTCATTCCCTTATTGTAACCAATAGGGACAGAAACCCCTGTAATCAAGGTACTATATCTGCTACCTTCAATGAAGGCCAAAATAACTAATTGGAAATTTCTCACAACTCATTCCAAAATTCTTCAAAAATAAAGGACAGTGAAAAACAAGAGTAAAACTGTAAAAGTAATTAATTTTTCTAGATGTGAATGGCCTTGTCATAAGTAGCCATGGCAGCTTCCTTCAAGGCCTCACTCATGGTTGGATGTGCATGGCAAACACGAGCAATGTCCTCACTTGATGCATCATACTGCAATGCTATGGCTGCCTCATGAATGAGCTCTCCGGCATTGGGTGCCATAATGTGTACTCCCAAGATCTTATCTGTTTCCGTCTCAGCCAATATCTTGACTAGTCCTTCAGCATCATCTATTGCCTTGGCTCTGCTGTTTGCCAAGAATGGGAACTTTCCAACTCGATATTTGACACCTAGGGCCTTCACTTGCTCTTCGGTCTTTCCAACAGACGCAACCTCAGGGTGAGTATAGACAACCCCAGGAACCTTGTCATAGTCCACATGGCCAACCTTACCAGCTATGAACTCCACACATGCGACACCATCCTCTTCTGCCTTGTGAGCGAGCATAGGTCCAGGAATAACATCACCAATTGCATGAACGCCAGGAACATTTGTTACAAACCTTTCATTCACTACAATTCTGCCCATCTTGTCCGTTTCAACTCCTATCTTGTCCAAATCAAGCCCAGATGTGAATGGAATCCTACCAGCAGATACAAGAACAACATCGGCTTCAAGTGTGGTCTGCTCACCACCAGCTGCTGGTTCAAGGGTCAACTTCACACAATCTCCAGAAGCATCAACTCCTACCACCTTTGTTTTCAGCAAGAATTTCATCCCTTGCTTCTCAAGGGAACGCTGGAATTGCTTGCGGATTTCTGAATCCATTGATGGGACAATATCAGGTCCAAACTCAACAACAGTTATCTCAGAGCCAAGTCTACCCCACACTGATCCCATCTCAAGACCAATATATCCTGCTCCAACAACCACAAGTTTCTTCGGGATTTCAGACAGAGCCAGAGCTCCTGTTGACGACACTATTTTCTTCTCATCAATAGTAATCCCGAGCAGAGACTTAACATCAGAACCAGTGGCAATGATGATATTTTTTCCTTTCACAACTGTATTCCCGCCATCAATGGTGTCCACTGAAACTTCATTGGGGGAAATGAACTTTCCATATCCTTTAACATATGTCACCTTATTCTTCTTGAATAGACCTTCGATACCTTTTGTCAGATTAGACACAGCTTTATCTTTCTGCCCCATCATGGCAGCCAAATCAATCTGAACATTGTCAAACTTAACACCATGACTTTTAAACGAATGCAGAGCTTCATAGTACATGTGAGACGAATGAAGAAGTGCCTGAACATAAAATATTCACTGTTAGAGCTAAATTTGACAACCAACTCACACCGCAATATGACTCAAGGAAGCCAAAAAGACAGCATTTACTTCACAGTAACAGTAGTAACCTAACTTGGCAGCCGTATCTCTTACTAAGAACAACAATTTACTGCTTCATTAGATGAAATTTTAAAAAAAAACAAGTAAAAATATGCACAATTTTGCATAAATAAACTTTGATTAGCACAAATAAGCAACTCAATTCAATCAAAACAAACTAGAATCACAATCAAGCAAGTGCATTTCTATAAAAATTAGCATCTGATTAAACAATTAGATCTAACCGACAGTAAAATCAACCAATAAATCACACAAAATTATCAAAATTAAACCACAAAGCTATTCATTGATTACTAAACCCTAGTAAGACTGTAAAAATGAGCAGAGAGGTTACCTTGGAAGGTATGCAACCAACGTTGAGGCACGTGCCGCCGAGAGCTCCGCGCTTCTCGATGCAGGTGGTCTTGAGACCGAGCTGCGCGGCCTTGATGGCGGCGACGTAGCCGCCGGGCCCGCCGCCGATGACGACGACGTCGTTGTCGTCAGATCCCGAGGAGGCGAAGCCGCGGGAGGAGTAGCGGACGGCCTCCGACCTAGTGCTGGAGAGGTTTCTGGAGAACAGGTAGGCCTTGCGCCGAGCAAAGCTTGCCATCGCCATTTTTGCTTCCTAGGGTTTCTGAGAGAGAGCTTTTGGTTTCGATCAAAGGCTGGACCGACCCAAGCTTTTTCTCACGAAAAATAGTTGCATCCATATGCGTGAGTGATAATCTTTTTCATTTACGTATTTTTATTAATATAAATTATAATTTAATTATTTAAAAATTTAATTAATCAATCGACTGTATATTTAAAAAATTAATATAAAAAATAATCGGATGGGTAGCTAAATAATTAAATAAATAATTATAATGAAAATTAACAGCTTCAATGATCGTCTATTTAATTAATGTATTTGATTTAACCGACAATCTTTTTTTACCTAATTAAATTTTTAAAATAACTAAAATTATAATTTATATTAATAAAAATATATAAATAAAAAAAAATATGGAGGATCAATATTGAAGTATTTCTCTTTTCTCACTGTAAGCTGTGCTGCTTATACAATTTTGTTTTATATTGTTATTATTGGCTATTATTTTCTTTTTCCATGATCCTCTGTTCTAAGCCGCACCGTAGAGTTTAAATGGTCCGTTTATTGGAAATGAAAACGTAATCCTGGACGTTGATCGTGATCATGTGACGGCTTACCTTATTTGACTACTCTAATTGAGTTGGCATATCGATTTCTTTTTCTGGCTACCAAATTCTTAATCCATTTTTCAGTCTATTTATTAATTTATTTATTTAGTTGACATTTTTTATATATAGAGGAGACGAGTGTAGAAAATGTTAGCCTCATAGAGGCTCAGCAGATAATGAAATGGGATTGTTTGGTTTAGGTGTGGAAGATGATGAGGTTTTTTGTCTGCTGCCAACTGAAGCCAATTCCACAATGGACTGTGACGGTTGACACCCTCAAGTTTTTGTTTAGATTGAAATGAAGGATCAGTTTTCCGGTTTAGAACAAGTTTTCTGGTAATGCTCGAAAGAAACACTGGAATGACAAAAAGAATAACAAAATATGAATCATAGAGGGTGAACCCAATCATTTAATTCAAGATTGGAAATTATGTCCATATACCACTCAAGTACCTACTTCTATCCTACAAAACTGACCGTTTTGTTCAATAACTATCTACATACAGATAGAAGCTCATTTACATTTGGAAATGTAAATAGTGAATCAATCCATTTTGCATTCAATTGCCTTCTAGAAAGCTTCTCAACTTTGAAAAACTGCAGTTCCTTAACCTTGGTCTCTCAGAGCGAGCCTCAACAACACGATCAGGAGAAGAGAGCCACACAACAATAACAGTGAGGTTGTCCGAAGCATGCAGGCGGAGTGCTTCTTTCACGAGTTCTCTGGCACACTGTTGCGGATCATTGTGCTTCCTCAGCTCCCGCCAAACTAGACTCACAGCGTATTGGCTAGACATGAAATCCCATATGACATCACAACCAAGTATCAGAAACTCATCATCCTCTGTTATCATAATCTGTTGAACATCTGGCTCAGCAATGAGAGGTGATGAGGAGCCCAGTGGTAATTTGAAGTCCCAATTTCCAAGGGTTCAGGTGACTGAAAGAACACCATTAAGGTACCCATCATCAATGAAACCACCCAAGCAAAATTTCAAGCAAACAAAAGAGTCTACACAAGATTCAAAACTCAAACAAACTAATACAAAACCAAGTCTTCCACAATAGATTTCACACTTTAAAATCACCAGCGCACATAATCAGAACTTGTCAGGTTTTTCTGGGTAACATAAAATCTAGGGTGGGTGATCTGGGGGGCCATAATTGAACTCTGTTCAGGCATTAAAGATCAAACTTTAGACATCAAAATCAAAACAAACATGAAATCCAGAAGATACAGGGTACCCAAAAAATCCCAAACTAGAAGCAATTCAGTTGGCTATAATTCAACCCACAATTAGATTCACGAAACCAAGTTCGAATTTTTATCATACAATTCAACAAAAACAAGCTGACCCTAAACAAAAAAATCCAAGAAAAACCAAAATCAAGGGCTAAATCCCACAAAAACCCAATACCAGAAATAAGCAAATCCACTAATTCTCGACACAAAACTCAAAAATTGAAGCTGAAGCAACACAGTCACATACCGAATCGTAGCGCTGGACCTCGACGGAAACCACAACGGAGACGCAGACCTCCCCGAAGCTTGGAGAAGAAGACGGCGGCGACCCCACGTCGATCTGCACGCGCCGCTACTTGACGTCCAGCAAGCTCTGCTGGCAAATAATCTCGGCCTCGGCCACCATATTCTGACTCACAATCATCTTCAAAATACTCTTTGGAAAATTTTGGGAATTCTAGGGTTTTCTTCGGTAACGGAATTAGGGTTTTCTCTTTTCTTCGAATTCTGAATCGCTCTGGATTTTTTTGTGTTGCAAATGTGAAGCGAAAGGGAGTGACTTGGGGTTATTTAATTTGGAAGTTACCGGCTGCAGCCAGTAGCACCGCCTTAGGTTTGAGGTGGTTCCAGTGGGAGCCGTGAGTTACACGCGAGGGGAATAGTACGTAACTTTGCTGGATTTGGGGAGTGACAGTGGGGGAATAGTAGCACCGCTTTAGGTTTTGGCTTCCCCTTTACGGGAGTGACACGTCGTCTGTTATTGGTCAACGAGATTTTATTTCACCAACATATCAGGGATTTTTGTTGATATTTCAGGTTTTTATTGACACAATGGCAAACATCTTCTGTACGACTGATTGCTAGGAAAGATTGAGATGAGAGATTCTGAAGGCCTCAAAACCTTAAGGTTAGAGGCTTGGCGGCTACGCTCCTCCATGGGCGGAGCGGTGATCGTGCTGGCGGTAAGACCATTTTGTCGGAGTATCCGGCTTTGAGATGGCAGCGTAAGAAGATGAAGAAGGTCAAGATTGCTGCTATGGTGTCGGATCTTCGAAGTGTTTTCCCTCTGACTGTGTTGGCTTTGTGATGTGTAGTTCGTGGAGCTTTGTTCACAATGTTGTTCATGGGTAGCCTCATGTTCTCCTGATCAAGCGGCGACGAATTGATAACAGCGTGGGAGCAAAGAGGCAGTGGTTTCTTTCTCGACGATGTCAGATGCTTGTTCGTGTTTCTGAAGGCTCTAGTCAAGGTGTTTCTCGACTAAGAGTGCAATGGGTGTGGGCTGGCAGATTTGTCAAGATGTGGCATTGGCGACTCGATACGTGGCTGTGGAGCGTGGAGGCTCCAGTGGATTGGCTGGATATGGTCGATCGGCACTGGCAACTCCAACCACGGAGGGCTTCTCATATTTAGAAGAAGACCCGATTTTGGGTGTGGAGGTTGGTTTGAAGGTCGAAGGCGTTGAGGTGAGATCGGAGAAAGTTACGGTAATGGTCGATGGAGGAAGTATTTCCCTGAAATTTTTGACGAGAAATGCTAGGTTTGAATTGGTTGACTTGTTGACCAAGCTGTTGACTGATGATGGCCCTGAGCTGTTGGGTTGACTTGGGCTTGCTCAATGGGTGGTTGAGTTAGTGGGCTATGGAGCTAGCATTGGGCTGCTGAAAGTTTATGAGGTTAGCCCACAGGGCTTGGAAGTCATTTAGAACTGTCAGTGGAAATAAGTGTCTATAATCTAGATTTTTATGATTGTAGGCTCACTATGATACTCTAGTGAGTCATAATATATAGGAGGATGCAATCCTCATATGAATCACATGATCTTGTTTGTCTTCTGTACGCATGACAATGGATCGATTCGTATTGTACCATCTACATGAGATTATGAATGACAAAATTGTCTTTGATTCAAAAAAAGAGGGAAACATCTTCTGTTCTTGAGTTATATTCTAGACATTACATAACCATTTGATGCAATTTTGATCTTATGGTGATGTTATGTTCATTCGGTTATAGAATTTGGAAGAAAGTTAGATGTAACATGAATTATCAGGAGGCTTTAGATTTCAAGGTTTTTAATAAAACAACGAGTTGCATATTGTTATGTTCATTCTATTTTCAACCTAAAACAAAGTCAAATAAGTTGTAACGAGTTGTTGGATTTCAAGGCTCTTAATTTCTTCATTGTTTAACACTCTTCATCTTAAAGGCTCTTTATAGAGTTTTGGATCTAGAATCTGAAGTACAAGTCATGAAATTTGAAGTGATCAAGTTCAAGATTTTGAGAGCTGCTTTGAAGAATGAGTCCATCTCCTGCATTTTGGAGTTTGATTCAATGCCCAAAATTCAATTTTTATATGCAAATTCCGTTCCTTTATCATTGATTTGGCCGGTACAATGATCATATTTATGCCTTAACCCATAACGTTATAAAAGTATTCATTTTACGACTATTCTATTATTGAAAAATTTTCAGTTCATCAGATGAAATTTTATTAAGCTGACGTAGCAGTATCATAATCATACATTCCAGTTTAATTTTTGAGTTTGACGGAAACAAATAAGATGTTGTCATAATTTCACCTGGTGGAACCTCGGACTACTCACTACTATTACTCAATTTCTATTATAGACCTACCAGGTGTGATAAGCAAAATCATTGTGTAGATTATAGGTAGCTTTCTAATTGATTTAGCAGTTGATTTTGAGGGGCCTCTTGAATTATACCAAACCAGTTTTCAAATCTAAGAAAGAGTATATCATTACCATTCCAGAATGATGTGGAAGAAACGTAGCCAGAAATGCTGCCCTCATTTCCCACATGATTTCACAACAAGCGTAATTCATTTGAATGTTCCTTCCAAAACGCCATCAAATTATGCTAAACGTTTTGTCTTTCATAAATGAGGTGACAATGAAACTTAATTTTGGTGCTTCTACCGAAATTCATATACACAAGGGTTGCGTGCTTAATGGGGTTAGCTTTTTATTTGTTCAAGGCCAAAAGACTAATCAAATTTTCTTGGCTCTCACAAGTCTTCTTTCCTCCCAAAGTTTTATGCAGCAAAAGCTTGTCCTTTTTTGTTATTGTTATCCAGATAGCCAGTGACAAGGAACTTAAGCAGAAAAGATGATCAACTAGCTAACCGTGATCCAGATGCTCAAATTTATCTTCTTGTCTTCAGTTGTAAGGTAGAGTTTGGAAAAGTGCAAATACTCCTAGATAGAGTATGGAAGCACTAATGTCCTAAAGGAATATTGAAAGAAAAAGAGAGGATTATGTGGAACAGGGGTGGATGGCACTGAACTCTTAAAACCACCCTTCGAAGTTTGGCTCGGTTTGATAGTTGGTTTGGTTGCCTTGTAACTACCGGCGGCATCAATGTTAAGTATCTGTTCTTGAATCTAGCTAAATTTGCATGATATTTTTGCCGAATTTCTGTCAAATTGGTTTAGAATGAATAGTAGTGACTACTGACTGATCAATATTGGTCGCACTTGAAATTGAGAAATTGAAGTTACTAGTTCCACACCAAGTCCACCCGGGTATTGGGGTGAATTCAAAGTCTGACTCTGTCAGCTCCTCACATCTTTTACCTCTGTAGTTAAAGCGAGTGAATCTAACTCTAGTTTTACCATCCAAATATTTCTATACTTTTTACCTCAGTGTAATCTTGTTGATTGCTAACAATAAATTAGTAATCTAAGAGCTTACTGAGTGAGGGAAGGGACTAAATGTTTGTGAGGATTCCCTTAATCTTCAAAGCTAGAAAGTTCCTACAGTTTTTCAGTTAATCTGTTACCTATCTTCTACAAGAGGTGGCACCATTCATCATGCATAGAAATACCTCCTTTCATTTTGTTCATATACAAGCTATGTACGTGTCTCGACCACAATCACGTACATTGCAGAGTCCTAACCAATACCATCCAAAACTTCGAGTATCTTCCACTTCATAGAGTGATTCTGGAAAACGCCGCTCACCCGGTACGCCGCTAGACGCCTTGGACGTCTGTTAACAGAAGGGCATCCATCTCAATTCCTTTTTCCACGGTTAAATTGATTCTACCACGTTGTAACTGAAGGGAAAATGGGTAGTCGGGAACCTCCGAGGAACCTCCTCTCACTACCCTTCCAAGTTTGCGGCAACCAGGGACTCAGCCAGGGGATCTGTTGCGGGATCGACGACCTCAACGGCGCGCTCTACAAGCTCCCGACGTCGTTGGCTAGTGGATTTATCACTACCAGAAAAAAGACTTTAGCCGATGAAATAACCAAAAACAGGCCGACGAAAAAAAATTCGTCGGCTAAGTTAAATTTTCGTCGGCTATAGTGGAATTTTAGCCGACGAATTTTTTTCGTCAGCTAAAGTGATTTTTTCGTCGGCTATAGTCTGTGAACTTTAAACGACGAAATTTGAAAAGTTTAGCCGACAAAATTAGGGTATTTCATCGGCTAAAGTACATTTTAGTTACAAAATTACACTTCGGATGTTTCGGTGTCCGATTGACTATTGTGATACCAATCGGGAAGCAGAACAGCCCCATGAGTCAAACTCATCGCTAATGTCATGACATATGGCCTTTTTTGGGCATCCGAGTTCGTTTAAGGCTTCAAAATGAAGTTTTTGTAAACACTTAACACACGAAAATACCCATATCTACATCTATATGAGGTATTTTGGTCGAACCTTCAACACAATAAACACTCAACATAATGAGACGCAATTGTCCATCTAAAAATTTTGAGACATTTACCCCTCTATGATAGGGCTCCCTATATAGATAAATAATGGTAAATAATAGGCATGTTGTAATTCTGGCCATCAAAATTCACAAACAAAAATACGACCGTCAGATATTATCAATATGTTGAAATATGTCTATGGTAAAAAATTCAACTTTATCCGATAAATTTAAGGGTTTCATTCGGACGGTCAATCCTGTAAGTCAAACCCCTAAATTGTATTGACCGCAATTATCGGCACCGATACTTTACCAAAATTGCGTGATTTTTCAACCGTAGACATATTTCACCATTCCGGTCATATCTTATTTCATGACTTTTTTGCGTTTGAAGTTTCTACATAGAGTTTGTTTTAGAAACGGCACATTTACTTAAAGCTTAGTAAACAAGTTGTACAATATTAGTAGGCATGTTGTGATTCCGATGATCAAGTTAAGAAACAAAATTCCGACCGTCAGATATGATCATTATGTTGAAATATCTCTATAGGAAAAAATTCAACTTAATCTGGCAACGTTAAGGGCTAGATCCTTACGGTCAATTCCGTAAGTCAAACCCCTTAAAGCACGGAAACGGTCATTTGACCGTCTAAATTAATTATTTTGCCCGGACTTTCAACTGAAAATAGTTTCAAATCGATGAGACACAACCAGTTGTATAAAAATTTTATGAAAAATAACCACCGGAGATAGGGCTACCTCTAAGGAGAAAGAATGGAAAATTACGTTAACCGCAACTATCAGCACCTAGACTTTACCGGAATTACGTGATTTTTCAAACGTAGATATATTTCACCATTCCGGTCACATCTTATTTCACGACTTTTTTTCGTTTGAAGCCTCTACGTATAGGGTTTAGGGTTTTAGCCGACGAAATTAGGGTAATTCGTCGGCTAAAGTTAAATAAATAAATATAGCCGACTAAATTAGGGTAATTCGTTGGATAAATAAATAAAAATAAATAAATAACTATAGCTGACAAATTACCCTAATTTCGTCGGCTAAAGTTAAATAAATAAATAAATAACTATGACCGACGAAATTTATTAAAATTCGTCGGCTAAAGTTATTTAAAATTTCAAAATTTTTGATGGGGAATTTTAAAATTTTTTCGACTAAAATTTTAAACTTTAGTCATACTTTTTTTTCTTGTATTTTTGATTAAAATTTTTTTGCTTCTTTTTCGTTTTTACACCGGTGGTGGAGAAGGAAAAGAGGAGGATCGGAGGAGAAGAGGAGGAGAGAGAAGCTAGGGGAGGAGGAGAGGGAGAGGAGAAGGAGGAGGAGAGGGAGAGGAGAAGGAGGAGGAGAAGGAGAAGGATTTAGAGGAGGAGAATGATTTAGAGGAGGTAGTATGAGGAGTACGTTGTTGCCACCGAAGTAGGAGGAGGAGGAAGGAAGATGAAACTATATCTTTCATTTTTCTCCTCTTCCTCCTCCTCTAAATCCTTCTCCTCCTTCCTCTTCTTTATCCTCTCCCTCTCCTTCTCCTCCTCCCTTAACTCCTCTCTCCTCCTCATAGCCTTGCTCCTCCGATCCTCCTCTTCTCCTCCTCCTCTTCTCATTCTCCACCACCGGTGTAAAAACGAAAAAGAAGCAAAAAAAATTTAATCAAAAATACAAGAAATAAAAAAAGAAAAAAATATATGAAAAAAATAAAATAACTATAGCTAATAAAATTCGTTGGCTAAAGTTAAATAAATAAATAAATAATAAAAATAATAGCTATAGCCGACGAAATTTAATAAAATTTCATTGGCTAAGGTCCAAAAATTCGTCGGCTAAAGTCCAGAAATTAAGCGACGAAAAATTTCTTTGTCGGCTCAATAAATGACTTTAGCTGACGATGAACAATAATTTCGTCGGTTAAAATCTTGGCCGACGACTTTTTTCCGACGACTTCTTAGCCGACGACGTTTCATCGGCTAAGACTTTAGCCGATAAAATTTAGAGTTTAGCAGACGAAAAAAGTTTGTCGACTAAATTAGTTGTTCTAGTAGTGTATTGTGGGATTTGCAGCCCGTTTGGTACAGCTTTGCTTCGAAGCAAAGCTGGTTAATGTGTTTGGTAGACAACTTTTGTCCTGCTTCGCTTATAAGCACGGGTGAAAAGCCGAAGCTGCTCCACCCCAGCTTTTAGAAGCCAAAAGCCGGTCTCGATCGATCGGGTAAACCCCTTGTCGATGGCTGCTGCTTTCTCTCTCCACTCCTCCTCCTCCTCCCCTCCTCCTCTTCTCCCCTCCTCCAAATCCCTAATCCCTCGCGCCTCCTCCTCCAATGGCACCAGACGCCTCTCCCTCCCCCGCCGAGTCTCCTGTTCTTCTTCTTCTGATAAGTCCTCTCCCGAACCCGGCGGCGATAACAACGTTCCCAGGTGCGGTGGATTTTCTTTGATTATGTTCCAGAATTGAAAATCATAATTGATCTTGTTTGTGTGTGTCAGCTCTTTTTACATCATGGTCAATGAGCTGTTTTTCCTCTTTAGTTTCTTCCTGGAAGTTTAGCTTATATGTAGGAATATACTTTGTTTTGACTAGAAAAGAAATAAAGGTTGCTCCTTGTATCTGGAGTTTTATGAACCAATGATGCATGAGAGCAATCTTTACCTGTGATGTACTCAGATGAAGAAATCTTCTCTCGATTATATAGTCAGTCTAAAGAAAATAATTCACAACACAAGCAGGAAAACTCAGTCACAGTCAGTCAAGTACAGCCGCATCTGTTAGTTCATATAGTTTTTGTCTTATTTATGAAGCACAAAATGGGTTTAAGGATAATTTTGTGAAATATGGTGTATCAGTAGTGTAATGTGAGCATTGGGTAGTTATACTGGTGCTAATATTTCACCTTGAATAGCACTACCCTCTTCGACACCAAAGGAATGAATAAGGATTGATAAAAATTCTCTCCAGGGGATAGAGTTTATACTTCTGCTTGGGAGTGATATCAAGGTGTGGTATGATGATAGATATGCTTAAGACAATTAGCTTAGAAGGATATTTATAACATATTTTCTAGATTAAGTAAAGAGAAGTTTATATAATGTGAATCACGTTATTTTGGTGGTCAGAAGTTACTACTGTTATTAAGTCATTCCTTTTTGGATTATACTGTAAAAAAATAAATTTTTGTTCTTGAATTAGTAAAATTGGTATTATGATACAAATGACATTTAATGACAAAGCTCTAACTTCCTTTCTCAAGTTCCTAGCACAGTTGAGGTAATTGGCAGTATCTTACATAATGTGATTCTAATGAGAATGTACACTGTAACATGCATTTAACTACTAAAACTCCTGATTAGATGCATCAAAATTTGGGATTTGTCTGTGAACTTCCCAACCCCTCATCCTGGTTCCAATTCTTAGAAATGCTGTGCTTCTCTTCTCTTTTTAGTTTATGTTTTAGTTCATTTCATGTATAGTGTTCCACAATGAGGTTCTGTTGCATTTTCATCTTGGCATCCTGCATTTCCTCTGTTTCTCCCCTTATATAAGTTTGTATTATCTCTTTATTATCTGATTGATTTTTCCTTAAATGAAATTAACCATTTGGCAAGTGTGTTTATGTGAGCTACTCTTTTTCATTTTTGCAGCTTTGAACAGGGGTGAGTTGTTACATTCAGTGACCATATCAAGCTTTGCTGATTTGAGGAACTGTAAGCTCTTCTTTAACATGTTATTTTAATTTTTCTGTGTGCATGCTACAGTAGGGGTGGACTCGGTTTAATCAAGTCCAGAATTTCGATTGCTTACATCTCTGCGATTTCTTTGATTATAACCTGTTGAGCAACATTTGGGTTTCAATTTAGCAATTTTAGCAATTAACATGCAATTAATCGAAGTAGCATCACTCAATTTCATTATTTCCAATGCTATGTCTAGTAAATTTATTTTGTGCTTTTGTGAAACAAATTGGAATTGCAGTAAGTTCAAAGTAAACCTACATAAAGGTCATGTAATTTTTTAACGCTTGATAGTATTTTAGCTTTGAATAGTTAAATTATTATTAATGTATGGAACAACATGTAATTCATATATTTATGATAGTGTCTAATATTATTCTCTTAGTAACTATGATTTATAAAACTTTATATATAAATCATAAAAAAATATATAGACATAAGGGTTCATGAGCAATTATATTATAAAACATTACCAAATAAATAAAGCAAAAACATATTGTAAGGCTAAACTAGTAATTTACAAACTCAAAGCACTTTTAAAAAGCTAATTTACCAAACAGTCTGTCTCTGCTTCTATCATTCACAACACTTATAAAAAGCCAATTTACCAAACACTCAGCAGCTTTGCTTGTCAGCTGCTTATTCTCAGAATAAGCCACAGCCAGCTTATTTTCAAAGCCACAGCTGTACCAAACAGGCCCTTGGTCGGATAAATTCGGGTTTGGGTTTAAGAGGAGGAGAATGAAAATGAAATGAAATAATGGAGGATAGAGAAGCATCAGGAGGCAACTGGGAGTGAAAGAAAAATATATTTGTCAAGGGTATGCATCATTTTTATGGATATGCTTTGAGGTCGATTATGCCTCCTTTTTGCTTCTTTCCAGACGACAGATGAAGTCGAGAAAGGAGAAGATGATGCAGAGGACGAACGACATGACAAGTGATTTCTATATGTTTGGGGAGTTCATGAAAGACCGAATTTGATGCTATGTACAATGCTGCTTGATTGTCACAGTGAAGCCGAGTGGGACTGGTACCTGGAACATTCAAATTCTTGAGAACATTTTGTAACCAAGTTACCTCACAGCATGCAGAAGCCATGGATCGGTATTCTGCCTTCACACTCGACCTCGAAACCGTCCCTTGCTTCTTAGTTTCCATGAAACAGGCACATTACCGAGAAATATGCAATAACCAGTCACAGATCGTCTAGTATCTCTACAACGCGCCCAGTCAGTATCACAAAAAGCTTTTAGAATTGGTAAACCATTGGATGACAGCAGTAATCCTTGACCTGAAGTAGATTTGAGATACCGAAGCACTTTGTAAGCTGCTTCAAGATGGACGTCTTTTGGCTTGTCCATAAGCTGACTGAGAACATGCACGACATATACAAGATCAGGACGTGTAATAGTTAGTGAGGTATATAAGTCTACCAACTAACCTTCTGTAAAGTCACAGCTCAGTCAGCAAGATTTCATCTTCCTTACTAAGTGAGACATTGTACTCAATAGGGCATGTTGTAGGCTTAGCTCCAAGGAATCTAGAATCTTCTAGGATTTCTAATGCATACTTTCGTTGACATAGAACAAGACCTTGTTTTGACCTAGCTACTTCAATACCAAGAAAGTATTTCAAAATTCCCATGTCTTTGAGCTTGAACCGGTTTGACATAAAAACCTTTACAACATTGATGCCTTCAAGACTATTTCCTGCTAGAATCACATTGTCAACATAGACCAACAAAGCTGTAAAGTTACTTTGTCAATGCTGCACAAATAGTGAATAATTGGACCATGACTGTGTAAAACCGGCATCCTTTAATGCACTTGAAAGTTTAATGAATCATTGTTTAGATGCTTACTTTAAGCCGTATAAAGACTTGTGTAGTTTGCAGACTCTAGTCTCCCCCTTTCGTCTAAATTCTGGAGGAAGTTGCATGTAGACATCCTCATAGAGATCACCGTGAAGAAAAACATTATTAACATCAAGTTGATGGAGATGCCAACCTCGAATAGATGCAAGACTAAGAAGGACCTGGACTGTGGTGAGCTTGGCAACATGAGCGAAAGTCTCTCGGTAATCAATTCCCTCAACTTGGCTGTAACCTTTGGCAACAAGCCGCGCCTTATATCGTCCAACACTTCCATCAGGATTGTGCTTGATCTTGTACACCCATTTGCACCCAATGGGACGCTTATGGGCAGTTTCGGAACAAGACTCCAAGTATGGCTGGCCTGAAGTGCCGTAATTTCAGTTTGCATGGCATCACGCCATTTTGGATCAAGGACAGCCTGTGAGAAAGAAGCTGGTTCTCGATGCAAGGTAAGTGCAGCAGTAAAAGCCTTACATGTAGGAGAAAGTCTATCATAAGAGAGTACAGTAGAGAGACAATGAGCAGTACCTTGTGTGTTGACCATGTCCGGGGAAGTTGGTGGTACAGTACGGGAGAGAATGCATGCCTCAATATGAAAGCCTTATAGCATGGAAGAGGTTTTGGTTGGCTGGCTTGATCTTCGGGGAAGTAATGGATCAATTGTTTCTATAGGTTCAGTGGAGCTAGAAGGTGATGACTCTGTATGATGTCTAGGATCGGTTGATAAGGTGGTGTCTAAAGGTGATGCAGCGGAAATAGGAGATGAAGTAGCGGCAGGAGTTTGATAGTTCTCTGGTTCAGGAGAAAGAGTTGGACTGGTGTTAGTATTCGGAGGAGATGAGGTCGGTATAGGAGTGTCATACATGGTAAGACTTTGGGGCTGGACGAATAGATCTGCTTGGCTAGGAACAGACATGTGAGTTTAATAGGGAAAGTGAGTTTCAAAAAGAAAATGATATTTCTTGAGACATGAATTTGCTTGCTCTTTAATTCATAAACCTTGTAACCTTTCTTTTCGTGAGGATAACCAAGAAAATATACTCGGTAGAGCGTGGATCAAACTTTGAAGGTTTAGACGGGTGAGTTGAAATAAAACAACGACATCCAAAAACTCGTAAATGAGAGTAATTAGGAGGTTTTCCATGAATACGTTTAAAGGGTGTTTACCTTGAAGAAGTGGAGTAGGTGTGCGATTGATAAGATAAGAAGCTGTAAGAACCACATCACCCCAAAATTTCTTTGGCAAATTTTCCTAGAAAAGGAGAGCTCGAGACATGTTTAAAAGATGACGATGTTTGCGTTCAACGACTCCATTTTGTTGAGGAGTGTTGACACAAGATGTTTGATGTTCAATGTCTTTAGAAGCATAAAAACTAGGCATGATAAACTCAGGACCATTGTCACTATGAACAGTTTTGACGCGCTTTTCAAATTGTGTTTCAACTAATTGAATGAAATCAATGAGGTGTGACCGTGCCTCAGATTTTTGTTTCATGAGAAAAACCCATGTGCCCCTTAAATAATCATCAACAATGGTGAGGAAGTATTTTGCACCTGAGAGAGAAGGAACAGGATAACCACCCCATATATCAATATGGATTAAATCAAACATGCAATAATTTTATTGACACTTAAGGGAAAAACTTGACGAGTCTGTTTAGCTAAAGGGTAGACCAAAGAATCTTTAAGAACATGACTTGTGTTTGCAAGAAAAGAAAATTTAGAAAAAAACTTTTGAAGAGAGATGACTGAGCCTGTCACACCCCGATCCTAGAATTATTTTACGGTTGGTTACTTTGGTCTTTTACCATTTAAAGTGACCGTTTAACCGTACAATGATCGTGAAGTTGACTTTTCGTTAAGTCAAGAATTTGAGAAAACTTCCTTCTTGAAAGTTGTAGAGGGCGTCGTTACGAGTTCGGGGACACGTAGCACGCTCAAATCGGAGTTCGTATGAGAAAGTTATGAACAAAAGTATAAAGTTACTATGCGGTAAAACGGCTATATATAGGAGTTACCGGGGTGAAAAATCTGGGGTGAAAAATCAGATTTTTCACCCGGCTTCTCTCTCCTCTTCCCCGACGGAAAAGCTGCCGGAGCTTCCGGCCGCCACAGCGCCGCCGTCCGGCCACCTCAGGCCAACACACCGGTCCCAAAAGTTCGGCCTCCGAGTCTACTTCAATCCTAGGTAAGCTTTCCGACCTAACTCGCCGTAAATCGGGAGAAATTCCGATTTGTTCTTGGTGTGTACAGTAGATTTTCGGGATTGAATTTCTCCCTCCCTAGATCACCAATTGTTGAGTTCTTTATATGTTTAGAATGGGTTTTAGGTGTACTACAATCCCCTAGAATTTGGTAGCTTGATTTGAAGTGTGTAGGGAGAATTGAGGATTTGAAGTTTGGTAGTGTAATTTTCGGGGTCTACTGTTCATCGAGTTTTTGACCTAGTTAGAGGCCGAATTGGCCTTCGAGTTGAACTAGAAAGTTGTCCCAAATGATGAGACGAAGCTACTGGTAAAATTTGGTGGCGATCCGAGGTCGCCGGAATTTTAGCCGGCGGCCGCCGTCGGCGGCGGAGCTGGCGGCGGTGCCGCCATTTTTTGGGCTGTTTTTCATGCCCATTAATTAGTACATACTATGAGGAGTCTATGGTTAAAATTTGGTAATTTTTGGAGGAGTTTTGGTTAGGTTTTGGAATTGTTCTAGTTTAGTATTATTGGCGGATAATTAAATATTATTCCGACCATCGATTATTGCCGGATAAGTTCTAAGAAGTATTTTAAGGACTCCTAAGGTATTGGTGAAGTGGTTGAATGGGTGTCCATGGTAATTCCACGAATTATTATGGGTGAACCTATTGTCAAGTGAATTATTAAAGAAAGTCGGTATGTTACGGTTGGGTAAATCAGAAACGAATCTATTTGTTGAAAAGTTGTTAAAAAGAAAGGAACTTGGTCAACACGTGGTCAAATAGGATTTCCTGGTCAAACTAGGAAAAGACCAAGTCAACTGTAAAGACTAATATAATGGTTTGTTGTACAGTCTCTGGTCAGACGTGAGACGGGCTCGACTACGCGGGTAGTTCGAGAGTTTCGCTCGAGGAGCTTTCCGAGCGGGAAGGTCGCAATAGTACTGTGAGTGGACATATTATTTTAAATAAATGCATGCTTTAATTATTGAGTTAATTGCATGGTTTTATGATGGTTTTCGAGAATTATATCTTTCTCGGGTTTTTGAACGATTTTATTTGGTTAAAGTTTAGCGGGAGCCTCGGTTAAAGATTTTTACTATGATTTGAGATATTGACACTTATGCGTGAAGTATTTACATTATTACTCAATTTTCTATTTCTCCCGAAAATGGTTATAGACGGTGATGGCCGTCATTCGAATGGATTTGAACCCGAGACTTCGTTGGAAATTGGTTTTATGCATATATGACAAGGAATTGTTTTACTTATTTGTTTTGGGAAGAGAATTTGATTATTGTCTTGTTATGAATTTTTTATTTTAAGGGTTGACCAATAAATATGCTAGTTAGAGTAGCGTGAGGGCGCTACTAGAGCTCTTAGCTCCGACCCTAGCCTGAGAGGTCAGGCAAACTACGTAGTGCACTATGAGGGTTGACCATTTCCACTTTATCTAGAGCTCTTAGCTCCGACCCTGGTCTGAGAGGTCAGACAAGCCTGAGAGGTCAGGTTGATATTATAAGGGTTGACCGTTATCACATATTCTAGAGCTCTTAGCTCCGACCCTGGTCTGAGAGGTCAGACAAGCCTGAGAGGTCAGGTTGATATTATAAGGGTTGACCGTATTATTTTATCTAGCTAGCATAGCGTAGCGTGAGGGCGCTACTAGAGCTCTTAGCTCCGACCCTAGTCTGAGAGGTCAGACTTATTATGTTTGGTGAACATTTCTCTTCCCATATTCCTTGCTGGTTTATCTTATCATGCATTTGCGGAAATTTAGTAATTGTGGGCATGCATAAATGATTTTTAAATGGATATACTTTTGGGAGAGCATTACAGGAAATGGAGCTTTTATATTTGATTTTCGTCCACTCACTCTAACAGTTTTTAAATGTTTCTCCCCTGGGCCTTTCGTTTTAAAATGCCCAGTGATGCAGGGTTCTTGAGAGGAGGTCGAGCGCGTACGAGAGTCGAGGCATAGTCGATCATTCCGTTGCTGCTCGAAATTCTTTGGGGTAATCATCTCTATAGACTGCTCTGACTAACCCGGTTTAGTTAGTTTTGTAGGAAGGGTTGGCCATTTCAAGGGGGTTTCGGTAAGAAGTTTCCTTGAGGTGGTCCCCGCAGGATTTACTTCGGGTTAAAGGGGTTTAACCCGGGGTGGGTCCTGTCAATGGTATCAGAGCATTAGGTTATCGTTTCCTGTTACTACCTCATATACTTGGTATCACTTAGTGTCTATAGAGTGATGGTCCGACCGCGGCGGATCCATCGGCATTTTATGCTTGGACGCTTAGTGTTTATTGAGGATATGAGTTAGTACTTCCTGATTGAGATATGGACCGAGTGGTCCTATAAACGATCGAATCTTCAAGACTATGCCTCAGTACGCCGACCTCACTATGAACTCCTGTAAGGAACAAGGTAAGCTCGTTACGTATATATGTTTATGTGTTCCCCATTGATTTATTGAGATTTGAGTTGGGGATCGAGCGGAAACTCACGTTGTTTAACGTTTGAGCTTTATGTGTGAGTACTCGGTGGTGAAACGGTTAATTCACACCTGGAAGGCTGTCATGGTTGTTTGGCAGGGAGGTTGTAGAAACCTGAGGCGAGGCCTTAGTGTTCGAGTTATGAGACTCCTAGAAGAGGGGTCGTAAGAGTTAATGAAAGATGTTGCATCCTGCCATGAAAAAAGAGATGAGGTCGCCTAACGCGATTATTCAGAAAGGATGAATATTGAGATTTGACGATTGCCAAGATTGTGTTGAGGTTCGTCATTAGTGTGGTTTCAAAGAAACCAACGGACTTATGAAAGTGGAATGACTCAAGGAAAATGAGTGTAGTCATTTTGGGATCAATGGACTTGGATCTAGTGACGAGTCCATGATGACACTACTGGAGAAGGTTACGAAAGTAAAGGCTGATTGGTCCCTTGACGCTTTATGGGACAATCACTGAAACTGATGGTTTGGGTCACTTTTGGTGCTGACGTGGTTGTCGTCAACTACGACCAGATTCTCTTCGCTCCAGCCACCTATGATTGGGGTACTAGAAAGATTTGATTTGTTAGTGAGTCCAATCGTGATTTGAATTGTTGGTGACAATGGTCATTGGGCCATTTATCATGGAGGCAGAAATTATATCGTGTCACCAGATCTTGGGACTCATGTCAACCATAAGGTGAGTTATCCACCTGTGGTCAGAGTATTTTAATTAGTACACCTGTGGAGGGGTCTCCAGGTTGGCTGTGTTAGAGTTCGATTTTCAGATTGAGCGAGTGTTACTAGTGGTAATTAAAGGTAAGTGGTTTCGGAATTTTAAGGAACATGTTGGAAGTGGCAACAAGCCACCGGGTCTCGGACCAAGGGTGCTTGGGGTACCGGAGATAGGGATACGAGCCTTGATTGACTTTGTATTATTGTGGTGTAGGAACCGGTCATTGTGCAAACAGTATTGTTTCGACGGCCGAAGTTGTACATGGGAATACCCCACAGGAGCACGTGTATCCTCCTGTGTAGGGAAGTGGTAAAGCTGAAATTTGGGTAGCACATACATGTAAGGCATAATTATCGTGTGCAGCTGTGTGTGGTCAAAATGACACCAGGTAAGTGACTAAGGCTGGTGATGACATCATTTTAAGAATGTGTCATAAGAGTTCCATTTATTGAGAACGGAGATTAAGGACGCTCGGGTAGAAGTTTCTGTGCAAACGTCGATGAGATGGTCTAACCGTTTAAGGATATGTCTGAAGTGGGTTATGGTTAGTCGCTCCGATTTTTATGAGGGTTAGCGAGATTATTGTATGTTGTCAGTAAGTGGTTGATTGCCTGCTGAGTTAAATGCACGGAAAAGGTGAAGGGACAACAGTGGGGCAAGGTTTACTGAATCTTTGAATTTGAGTGAGAATACTTGTAGATGGTCAAGCTTTAACCTGCAACCAAAGTCGTCCGTTATGACACTTGGTTTCCTCGAGGGCGATTAACTGAGCTTGATGGCATGAGAATTTGTGCACTCACTGGCTGTGGTCAAATCAATTATTGTAACCGAATGTGTACTTAGTCGTTTTTGGGGTTCATAAGTTACACCCACTGCAGTGATATGGAATATTCTCAATTTGATTGTGGAAAGAGGATTAAGATCTGGGAGATCAATTATTGGTGTTAATTTAATGGAGTCCTGAGAGGATTAAAGAATTGTTGCTATGGTCATTGGTCATTTGAGTAGTGACCCTACTTGTTAGGAATTATTAACCTAACGACAGTTCTTGGCGCCACGAGTGTAGAGTGGTAGCAAGAAAGATCATTGGAGGTGACTTGCGAAATTGTCAACATTTTCGGTGAGTGTGAAAGCAGTGAAACTGAGGAAAGAGTTTCTTTGATGACTCAAAGGTGTTACGAGTCAAGGTTTTGGAAACCAAATTGTTACAAGGGTAGTAAAGTATGTTGCTAAGTTGTGCAACACTCCATCGGAAACCGTGGAGTGATTAAGCTACGTTCAGATTAAGTTATGATCTGAGAGGATGTTAACGTGTGGCAGTGGATCCTGTAATTTAGGATCTGGAGTGGTAAGTGATTGAGAATTTTGAATCGTACCGATTAGAGGTTGCGGTGGATGGTAAACTGGCAGAGCATGGGGGACAGTTTTGTTAGAGACTGTCTAGTAGTACGAGTTGACTCTGTGGTGTGTACTCGCCCAGTGCGGTGATGGGATTCGATGAATTGTGCCTTAATAACTAGATGCTCGGTGATCAATATGGCTAAGTTCGGTGTGAAATTAATTCCCGATGCTTTGATCAGATGTTCCTTTGGGCGTGCACCAGTGGCACTAAATTTCATGTAGATGTCTGATCTGGTTAAATGTCCAAGTTGCTGGTTATTACCGGACGATGTGGTAATGGAGGCATCTGGGAATGGAATATACTTGTTGAGCGGGTAAGGCTCTGGAATCCTTTTAATGGTAAATCTATCCCAGATTGTGATGCGGATAACGTTTATTAGACGCACGGTTGGTTGAAGTGCAAGCTCTGCACTATGCGTCATTCCAGGTTAAGGTAAGAGTTAGGGAGGTCAGTGGCACCTCACCTATGAGTAGTACGGGTATGTGTTACCAGTTGCAAAGTATGCAGTAACCCCACAAGTGATATTTGAGCTAGCGACTCTAATGTTCGACTTGTGGGTAAAAGTCAAGATTTATCCGGTCAGAATAGCTTGGTAGGCAGTGTGAAGCCTGACAATATTGTTTTCATGCGAGGAGTCAGTATTGTTGGATCTCGATGTCAGGAGCTTTTGGATCTCCCCGATTTAAAGGCTATGGTTTTGGATTTACGCTAATATTCACGGCAGTTCATGTCCTGTGTGTACTATGGTTTGAGTAATGATAGAGTAAGGGAAGACAATTACTCTACAACATGACAGAATAGTTTCTAGAAAGCGTAAACCAGATCAGGGAGCCTGGTTCAAATGAGGTGATGGTTTGTGTAACACAATGTGATCATGGTTTTCTCGTGGACTTGTTGTCAGTAGATTTGGCTCCACGTGGTATTGTGTTACCAGAGGATTTAAATCCATTAGTGACATCGGACCCTACTCCTCAGGTGTGGTAATCATTTCCTGTATAGGGAATGTGTGAGCTAATATCTAAGTTCGACGAAAGAATACAAGTATTCTTGAAGAAATTTCACTCGCGACAAGCGAGGGGTTGTTGCATCAGTTTGATTATTAGCGGTATTGTGACGACGTCACATGCGGTTGGTAAGGACAATGTTGGTGTTTGTTTGACTAAACGAGAGGGGATAGGAGGTTGGTTACTGGTCGAAGTTGTTGTGTCGTGCAGTAGGAATTTCGAGGATTACAGATGATGGATCAGTATAGGCAGTGTCGTATTCCACCTCATAAATGAGATGTAGTACAGTAAGAATTAGGTGATTCAGTTGATCAAAGATTCAAGAGAAAATCATTGTGATCCACGGTAAGACTTCAGACGGTTTAGTTTTGACCCGAGAAAAGTGGTCGGGTGTCAGAAAAAGAGAAAGTATTGGAGGTTATCATCCACGTAGGAAGGAGTTCTACGTTGGCTAGATGTGACACGTGACAAGGTTACATGAGTTGAGGAATATGTTGGGTATCCTTAGAGTTAATGGATACCTAGTGTCACGTATGTCCATGTTACGTAAATAAGTTTACTACCTTACATCCTATGTCAATAGACTTCTGGTTGGTACTGGAAATTGGCTTTCAAGGAGGAACAGTAAGGATGTTGATCGTAAAGAGCAGGTGTTTAGGTTTTGACAATGCTTTTCGTGAGGCGTCTCAGAAGAGTTCTCAGAAGGAAGTGGATATTGGAGAACAATGTTATTATTTTAAGTGGTACTATCCCCCTCTGTGTTGGACTTTGAGTATAGAAATTTCGAGGACGAAATTTTTATAAGGTGGGGAGAATTGTCACACCCCGATCCTAGAATTATTTTACGGTTGGTTACTTTGGTCTTTTACCATTTAAAGTGACCGTTTAACCGTACAATGATCGTGAAGTTGACTTTTCGTTAAGTCAAGAATTTGAGAAAACTTCCTTCTTGAAAGTTGTAGAGGGCGTCGTTACGAGTTCGGGGACACGTAGCACGCTCAAATCGGAGTTCGTATGAGAAAGTTATGAACAAAAGTATAAAGTTACTATGCGGTAAAACGGCTATATATAGGAGTTACCGGGGTGAAAAATCAGATTTTTCACCCGGCTTCTCTCTCCTCTTCCCCGACGGAAAAGCTGCCGGAGCTTCCGGCCGCCACAGCGCCGCCGTCCGGCCACCTCAGGCCACCACACCGGTCCCAAAAGTTCGGCCTCCGAGTCTACTTCAATCCTAGGTAAGCTTTCCGACCTAACTCGCCGTAAATCGGGAGAAATTCCGATTTGTTCTTGGTGTGTACAGTAGATTTTCGGGATTGAATTTCTCCCTCCCTAGATCACCAATTGTTGAGTTCTTTATATGTTTAGAATGTGTTTTAGGTGTACTACAATCCCCTAGAATTTGGTAGCTTGATTTGAAGTGTGTAGGGAGAATTGAGGATTTGAAGTTTGGTAGTGTAATTTTCGGGGTCTACTGTTCATCGAGTTTTTGACCTAGTTAGAGGCCGAATTGGCCTTCGAGTTGAACTAGAAAGTTGTCCCAAATGATGAGACGAAGCTACTGGTAAAATTTGGTGGCGATCCGAGGTCGCCGGAATTTTAGCCGGCGGCCGCCGTCGGCGGCGGAGCTGGCGGCGGTGCCGCCATTTTTTGGGCTGTTTTTCATGCCCATTAATTAGTACATACTATGAGGAGTCTATGGTTAAAATTTGGTAATTTTTGGAGGAGTTTTGGTTAGGTTTTGGAATTGTTCTAGTTTAGTATTATTGGCGGATAATTAAATATTATTCCGACCATCGATTATTGCCGGATAAGTTCTAAGAAGTATTTTAAGGACTCCTAAGGTATTGGTGAAGTGGTTGAATGGGTGTCCATGGTAATTCCACGAATTATTATGGGTGAACCTATTGTCAAGTGAATTATTAAAGAAAGTCGGTATGTTACGGTTGGGTAAATCAGAAACGAATCTATTTGTTGAAAAGTTGTTAAAAAGAAAGGAACTTGGTCAACACGTGGTCAAATAGGATTTCCTGGTCAAACTAGGAAAAGACCAAGTCAACTGTAAAGACTAATATAATGGTTTGTTGTACAGTCTCTGGTCAGACGTGAGACGGGCTCGACTACGCGGGTAGTTCGAGAGTTTCGCTCGAGGAGCTTTCCGAGCGGGAAGGTCGCAATAGTACTGTGAGTGGACATATTATTTTAAATAAATGCATGCTTTAATTATTGAGTTAATTGCATGGTTTTATGATGGTTTTCGAGAATTATATCTTTCTCGGGTTTTTGAACGATTTTATTTGGTTAAAGTTTAGCGGGAGCCTCGGTTAAAGATTTTTACTATGATTTGAGATATTGACACTTATGCGTGAAGTATTTACATTATTACTCAATTTTCTATTTCTCCCGAAAATGGTTATAGACGGTGATGGCCGTCATTCGAATGGATTTGAACCCGAGACTTCGTTGGAAATTGGTTTTATGCATATATGACAAGGAATTGTTTTACTTATTTGTTTTGGGAAGAGAATTTGATTATTGTCTTGTTATGAATTTTTTATTTTAAGGGTTGACCAATAAATATGCTAGTTAGAGTAGCGTGAGGGCGCTACTAGAGCTCTTAGCTCCGACCCTAGCCTGAGAGGTCAGGCAAACTACGTAGTGCACTATGAGGGTTGACCATTTCCACTTTATCTAGAGCTCTTAGCTCCGACCCTGGTCTGAGAGGTCAGACAAGCCTGAGAGGTCAGGTTGATATTATAAGGGTTGACCGTTATCACATATTCTAGAGCTCTTAGCTCCGACCCTGGTCTGAGAGGTCAGACAAGCCTGAGAGGTCAGGTTGATATTATAAGGGTTGACCGTATTATTTTATCTAGCTAGCATAGCGTAGCGTGAGGGCGCTACTAGAGCTCTTAGCTCCGACCCTAGTCTGAGAGGTCAGACTTATTATGTTTGGTGAACATTTCTCTTCCCATATTCCTTGCTGGTTTATCTTATCATGCATTTGCGGAAATTTAGTAATTGTGGGCATGCATAAATGATTTTTAAATGGATATACTTTTGGGAGAGCATTACAGGAAATGGAGCTTTTATATTTGATTTTCGTCCACTCACTCTAACAGTTTTTAAATGTTTCTCCCCTGGGCCTTTCGTTTTAAAATGCCCAGTGATGCAGGGTTCTTGAGAGGAGGTCGAGCGCGTACGAGAGTCGAGGCATAGTCGATCATTCCGTTGCTGCTCGAAATTCTTTGGGGTAATCATCTCTATAGACTGCTCTGACTAACCCGGTTTAGTTAGTTTTGTAGGAAGGGTTGGCCATTTCAAGGGAGTTTCGGTAAGAAGTTTCCTTGAGGTGGTCCCCGCAGGATTTACTTCGGGTTAAAGGGGTTTAACCCGGGGTGGGTCCTGTCAGAGCCTGTTATGCCACAAGGTACGATTAGATTATAAGGTGATGGTGTTGGCCATATATGCTACATGTTCCTTTCTGATCTGGCTTGAGGCAGTAAAGTCCATTCTTCTCACGCCCCGTCCTAGTCGTCTTCCTCGATCGTAGGTCCTGTATAACACAAATATTTCTTAGAAAGATGGTGATGTAAAACAAATCATATGCCAATTTGCTCACAGAAATCAAATTCAAATAGAATGATGGAACATATAAGACATTATGGAGAATGAAATCCGATGTAAACTGTACGGTTTCAATGTGTGAGACCGAGGCCTTGTAACCAAACAGTAATCAAACAGTGTAGTTTATTGCCGGCTTAGAGAAAGTGAGCAGTTTCTCATTGAATACAATATGGTTAGTAGCCCCACTATCAATAATCCATGTATGTAAGTCAATTTGTGAAATAATCTTACCCGAGAGCTCATCATAATTCACTTTACCAACTTGATTGGCTGAGGAAGTGGTTGCATCCTTTAAATGGTTGAACAATCTATCGCATTCCTCCTTTGAGAGGGTGAGGTTCACATTATCATCCTTGACCAAGACAAGGTTGTTGGCGGCCTGACTAGAACCCTTTGCGGCTGCACGAAGGACAGTTTTTCTCTTTCTACATTCATCTTGAGTGTGTCCTTTCCAATTACAAAAGGTGTATGTAAGATGAGTCTTGCAATTCTTGGTTGTGTGATTTGTTCTTCCACACTTTGCAGACTTCGAACCATCAGCCTTGTTCGAGTCCTTTTTCTATGTGCTCAGCTTTCCTTGCTTGAGAAGAAAGCAACTCCTTCGGTAGAGGGTGCTCCTCTATTTGTCGACACTGCTGCTTGCTTTTCTTGCCTCAAAACCATAGCATATGCCTTGTTGAGAGTGGGAAATGGATCAATTCCAATGATGGTGCTTCTCACCGCAGCATAGTCATCATTAAGCCCCATCAGAAATTTCATTGTTCTTTGCGTTTCAAGGAAGGTAGTAGCCTTGGCTGCAGCTTCACATTGTGCACGGAGTGTAGGTACACAAGGCGTCCTTCTCATCCCAAAAAGCCTTTAGGTTGGTGAAGAATGAAGTCACTGAGTTACTTTCTCGAACACACTCATGGATGGCAGTCTCGATGTGGAAAAGATTCACAGTATTGGTTTGTGAAAACCTTTCTTGCAACTCAAGCCATACACTTCTTGCATCTTTGTAGTGCACAACTGATTTCTGAATTTGTTTGCTTATTGAGTTCTCTAGCCAACCTTTCACCAATGCATTGCAGCGAGTCCATTACATCTTCTCTTCTTCGTTGATTTGAGGGCAAGGTAGGGTTCCATTGACAAACCCTATCTTGTTCTTGATTGTCAAGGCAGAAGTCATGGATTGCTTACACTCGACATAATTGTCCTCCTTTAGAGCTTGCGGCACAAGAACGGTGCTTGGTTGATCGGAGTGATGAAGGTAGAGCGCATGATTTGAGTTTTTCCATTCTGGTGTTTGGTTTGAGGACTTGATGTCATTGTCGTCGTTGTTGTCTCCTGCCATTAGATTAGGGCTTTGTTTTGTGGTGATAGTTTAGGTCCTCAAGAACTTGATTGCTCTTTATACTATAAAAAAACTGTGTATTGAAGTTTTGTATTTCTTAATTCTTATCGATACAAAAAGGGTTATTTATATAATTGCAAAACCCTACGTCTAGATACAATGGAAAACAAGTCATAAAAGGAAACCTATTCTTTCTTTCAATACCGAGGTCGAGAGATTGGATTTTGGTCGGAGCTCTAAGAGCTTCTGGTTGGCTTGGGTGGTTCCATCTCCGCCAGGAAGCTCTCTGTCCAACTAAGGAGGTGTAGTCTTGTCTTGGTTTCAAAGAAAAAGCCAGAGCCGTTGATTCCTCTCCTTTTTGAATTTTTATTTATTTTCATTCTCAAAACATGTTACTTAACTCTCATAGTGGACATTTGACCAAAAAAACTCTCATAGTGGACTAGTTAGTAGTTCTTTCTAGGTACTGTATAAGGACAAAAATATCATATCATATTTATATTTCCTCACATTAAAGCAAATTCTCACTTCCCATGATATAGTAAACTTAAGAAAATCATACGTATCAAGTATTTAACTCGTATCCTCTTAGGGACTTAGGGTTTATTGTTTTTTAGGGTCTAATATTGCCAAAAATTTGTGATTTTTTATGGTTATGGTATAAAATTCGACTGTATCCGGTAATATTAAGAGCTTGATCGAAACGGTCAATCATAATCTATCGTCACTTATCACACATAAACACTCATACATTCCTTTACTTGACTGGTTTGGTCAATCATTTCATATATCAAACTCTTACATAAATGAGACGTAACAGCCGATATAAAAATTATGAGATATTTACTTCTTGACAATATGGCTTCCTATATGGAATAATAAGAGAAATATGGTTAACCGTTATTATCGGCACTAGGACGTTATCCGATTTACGTGATTTTTTCAACCATAGCCGTATTTCACTATTCTGATCACATCTTATTTCACGAGATTTTTGATAATTTTTCTTTCTATGTAAAGTTGGTTCACAAAGTTGTATACTTATGTGTAACCTACTAAACAAGTTATACAACAGTACTAGGTATGCTACGATTCCAATGACTAAAATTCACAAATGAAAATTTGACCGTATGATATGATAATTATGGTGAAACATGGCTATGGTATAAAATTCAACTTAATTCGGCAAAGTTAAGGGCTCGATCGAAACGATATCATCAAACCTAATCTATCATCACTTATCACACGAAAATACTCATACCTATCTCTACGTGACATAGTTTCGTCGATCTTTCCACATATCAAACTCTCACGTTGATGATATGTAATGGTCATAAAAAAATTATATGATATTTATCTCCCTACATGTCACATATCATACCAGCTTTCTAATGAGAGCAGTCCAAAACCACCTCAGTCTTATTGCAAATGAATCAAGAATACTATGTAAATATCAGACCAGGAAAGAAGCTCGGCACAAAATTACGGTACAGTCGACAACTTTCTCTGATGTTCATAGAAACCCCACAAAAGGGTGGACTTTGCTTGGTACAATTTGCTGCTAAGAGCCAAAGAGTGGAGCTGAAGAAAAGGATGGAATTTGTGACGTTGGTGTTGTTTTGTGGTGGTAGTTTAAGTCCTTAAGAACTTGGTTGCTCTTAATACCATTAAAAACTGTGTATTGAAGCGTTGTATTGCTTGATTATGTCGATACAAAGAGGGCTGTCTTTATAAGTGCAAAACCTCAAGCCTAGTTACAATAGAAAACTAGTCATAGAAGGAAACTTATTAACTAAGGTTGATTCTTTCTTTCAATAGATTATTCTTGTGCTGCAGTTATAGGAAAAAGAAGTTGAGTTTCGTGGTTTTTTTCTCTTGATATGTTGATGAGTAGCAGAACCAGAATGATATCAACTCCCTCCACTAGGTTCATATACAAAAGCAACATGCCCAAAGAGTCTAAGCTAACTACTAGAAATGGTTTTTCTTGTTGAGATATAATCGCACATTGGAAAAATGAGACTTTGCATGTTGGTTTTTAAGGGTTTGGACTACTTTCTTCATTGTCAATATATTGGTTTTGGATATGAACCCCAGACTATTTTATCATGTTATCAGATCGGGTTACCTGCATCCATATGTGTTAGCGTTACCGGCCACACGCACTCCACGCCATCCCCAGATGTTGTCCACGTGTTAGGCTTGAAGATTCGCCACACGTTCGGATGCGTGTTGAGATATAATACCACATCAAAAAAATGAGACCTTACATGTGGACTTATAAAAGTTTGGGCTATGTACTCTCTCCATTATCATTTAGTTTTACATATTAACCCAGACTACTTTATCAAATCAGTTAGCCTATAGATCCATACATGTAGTCTTCTCTTCTTCGTTGTGTCATCTCTTCCTCAAATCAAATCTCCTTGCTTTCTTGTTAGTTTTTCGTTCATTTATCTGTCTTTCTTCTACTTTCCCCCAACATCCCTTTTCTCATAAAAACAACAACAAAATCCAATTTATCTCTCATGGCACCAAGCAATTTCCTTATTTTCTTCGATGGTCAACAACACCATGGATATCAGCAACGAGCATGAGTCCCACCTCACAAGGAAGTTTTTTCCCAGTGATGCAACAATCATCACCCCTCACTTAGTATCCTTTTGTTGGGACGCATTTCTCTTGTGATCTAAATTGGTATCTTGACATCGGCGCCACTTATTACATGACTGTCATGCCTTTATAGAACATGCAACCATATGGTGGTCCTCATACGTCTAGTGTGAATGTCCATCCTCTTCTCGTTGAAACTTGTTTTTCTTTGCTCCCATATATTTCCCTGCCATACAATATACACATGCAGTAAGAAGTCAAGAACTAAATATGCTTAAAACTTCCAGTCCAATTGGTACAAATCCGAACCCTCTGCTTTGTTTTTTTTGTACAATTGTTGTCCATATCTAAATTAAGACTTTCATCCACTAGTCTTTTCAAGATAAAACCACCTATAGTTTGACATAAACACAATTTATTTTTCTGATTACATAAACACAATATTGAATATTTTTTTTGATAGAACACAATATTGAATATATATATATATATATATATATAACCGGTTACTGATTCTTTTCTAATTAATCGAGTACACGATTTACACACACAATATGATGTGCATTCTTTTACCTTCCACAGAAGAGTGCAACATGAACAATTGTAGAAGTGAGTGCAGAAAGCCAACACCACAAGTTATTGCAAAAAAATGTGCTAATGGACCTTCTTCCTCGTAAGGTTTGATATTGAGATGGAAATTGGAGTGGATGATGGCTGTGAGGTATTTTTGACCGTATTCTGTGAAGTGTTCGTCTGTAATTGTTTGGAAGGTTTTGGCTTTGTAGATGTTTGAAAAAGACACTGCTTACTGGGGAAGGGAAACACTCCCTATGGAATCATTCCCTTTGCTCATTAGTAAACATACCCCTTGGAGAATTCATCTGTCTGAAAAAAAAGATAATGTTTCTTCCTTTCAATTTAAAGAGAAAATTCAAGTGTCTTCTCATGTCTAGATACGACACAAACAAAAGCAACATTCTAGTCTCCCTAATGGAATACAATAGTAAACCGATTTCCATGTGAGCTGCTCAATTAAACTGATTTCCATCCCTTGCAGAAGAGAGCTATCTATCTATCACAACTTCACAACTGCAGCATCAGGCCACAAAGTACGTGCTCTTCCATCAACTACACCACAAAGAAAGAAACGCTCAGAACTATCTAGTAACATATCATTCTGCAGTACTTTGTGGAAAAAAGAAGCAAAAAAGAAAACAAAATCACAAATGTGATTCAGGACAACATTGGAAAACTACGTTGATAACCTGTTAGTAGTCTTTCAGTGAACGGTACCAGCTTCGTGTACACATCAAGGCATTTGCTAAGTCCGGCTTCAAGCGAACCATGTGTTCATCAACTGGTCTTGGTTCAGTATAGAATGCATCATATGAAGTTGCAAGAGAGATTGGAATAGACAAAAAATCGCGAGCCATCCTAGAAAGGGTTGGATACTTGGCACCGGCAGTTTTCCACCATGTCAATGAACTAAACTTCTGAGTCCAAGGTAAGACAGGTTCGTCCAAATAGTAATCCAACTCTGATTTTTTACAAGGCTGATTACTTGATTGAATGCACTGTTGGTAGTCTTCCAACACACTAAATATACGATTCACTTGCCAAGGAATAGGAGACTCCCCTTCTGAATCTGAATCCGAAGACGATGAATCACTGGAAAAGTGATCCTTTTCAGGAAAATGGTTCACATATGCATCAAACTGTTTCTGAATGGCTCCCCAAACAACTAATACTTGTGAGTTTGCATCACCCTTTACTTTTGAACAAACAAACTCTACATATTTCATCTTAAACCGAGGATCAAATGCTGCAGCAATTGCCAACAGCAAGAACATCTCCTCCCAATACTTATCTAACCTTCTCAACATGGCCTCAGCTATTGTCCTGATAAAACTATCTGACTGCATCGCCATTTGGGTCAGTATTTCACGAAACTCATGAAGGTGATACAGATAAATATTAGCAGTTAGTTGTTTTGTCTCAAATAATCCTGTTGATACTTCATATATGCTCCCTACAATTTTGCATACACCTTCAACTTTCTTCCATTCATCAGGAGATGGGCAAGGTTTATCATTGGAATTGGTCATTTCTTTTGTAGGGTATTCTCCCATAGACCACAGCTTCAGGCTTTGCTGTAGATCAAAAATTGTGTGATTCCACAAGGGTAAGGATTTACCAGAAGAAGACAATGCTCGAATTTTTTCGATGATATCTTTAATCTTGTCAAATGCTTCCTGCACCATTAAACTGACCATTTCACCACAACAACGCACATGAAACCGACGAAACAGATGACTGTTCAAAGCAAGGTCCTTGTTTCCTTGGATTTGACTCTCGAAATAATCAGCCACACTGCCATAACCACTAGTCATAACGAAAGTAGAAATTTTATCCTTAATACCCCAATGTTCAAGCAACTTCAAAATTCCCCAATCTTGAGAATGTAAATTATCAGATGACTTGTCTTCAGGATCTGAAACAGAGCGGAAGAGAAGTACCAACTTCTTCATTTTCCAATTCCCTTGAATAAAATGTGCTGAAAGACACAAGTAATCACGGTAGTTATAGTACTTCATTATCTCTAGAGTGAGGCCAATTTGTCCCTCAAAAATACTCAAGAATTCTTTTACTTTCAATTTGTTTTCCTCATAGAATATCAAGCATTCATTCTCAACCATTTTGACAGAAATGTTAATGGTGGGGTTAAACCTGCGTGACATCTCCCTAAATTCATTATCTTCAACCATCTTGGGTGGAACCTGTGTAGAGCAAACAAATTTTGCAAAAGCCCTCAAGCCATTTCGCTCATCATATTCAAGCATTGCCTCCGACTGGAAGGAAAATTCACCAACATCATCGCTGTCACTACCGTTGTACCCCATTTCTTGATCAGATTCACCTACTCCTCTCCCTTTAGAACCAAAAGATTCAAAGGTTTGAAGAGTGCCAGACATCTAAAAAACAGATTATTAGCAATAAAAAACAAGTGTATGTACCTAAACTCCAATATTTCTCCATTTTCTCATCAACCATCTTTTCCCTATCACAGCCTGGTTGCATGATCATGAATCTATATACACCCATTAACAATAAAGGAAAAGTTGTGCAATAAATTCTTGAGAGTAAAGATTTATCTAATCTTGCAATAGCCACCAACTATGAGCTTCAATTTAAATAGAAAATCTAATAAAACAACAATTTTTTTTCCAAAACAATATGGCAGAAAAAAAAACATTAATTACGTAAAATGTTTTCCGATTTTGATTCAGAGAATGAGAGAGACAAACCTTGTTTCCGATGAGTCGGCCCAGATGAGAGAGCTGATTAGAGTGCGTTAGGGTTTTCAATTGGAGAAGTGGAATTGATCGAAAGAAAACAGATCAAATAGGAGCTGAATTTTAGTGGGAAAGTATTGCGGACTAGCCGTACACGTAGCCAGCTCCAAATGATTACGTGCTTCTCTATCTCTTTTTCCTTCTTCTCCTTCAACTTCAACCTTTTCCCTATCTACACTTTGTATCTTAACATCCAAACTTGGAGGCCAGAACCATTTTAAATTGAAGACACAATGATCAAATCCGGAATGAAAACATCTTTCAATCTCTTACATGAATCTTCTTCAACCGCGGCTCTCACTTCATTTCATATGTTTGATCCAAACGAGAGACGAATGTGTATGGCATATGCCTTGAAATGACCATTGGTGTTGTTTACTTGATCGGTTAGGATTGGAGAAGAAGAAATTCAACCAAACCCTTGGAACAGAAGAAAAAGGACACGGTACGAAGGATGGTACATGACAATTTTCCTTCATCAAGAAAGAAGCCAGTGTCTTGTGTCAGACAATTACAGTAGAATAAACTTGAGCAACATTAAACATCACCTCTGTTTCCATATTCGTTACTGCATCTAGCTTTTGTTTATGTTTAGCTTTTGTTTATGTTGTAATCTGTAAAGAGGTTACAAGTTATTATTAAAAACATAAATTTAATATAATCGATCATAACTTTTTAATTAACACTAAAATAATTCTTGATTTAATATATCTCTAAGAAAATGTCATCATCAAAATAACATTTAATACACATCATGATTTACATAAACCATACATATTAATTTTCAACAACATATAATATATATATATATATATATAATATTCTCATACATAATATAATCTATATATATACATACATAATTAATAATTCACACATATATATATATACATCCATATATACAATATTGCAACACATTTAATACACGTTATGATTTACATAAAAACACACAATATATTAATACATTAATCACATACATAATCTATATATATATATATAATATATTCACATACATAATATAATCTATATATATACATACATAATTAATAATTCACACAAATATATATACATCCATATATACAATATACATATATATAATTAATAATCCACACACAAATAATAATATACATACACCAAATTAATCAACTCATAATATTAATCTTATATATGCATGGTTATACATATATATACACACACACACACAAACACATAATGAAAATACGAATTAAACGAATCTAGCCGAAAATATGACCGAATATTAAACGAATCATCAAAAAACATGACCGGTTAACCGAATTCCATCGAAAGTAAATAAGAAATATTGAACAATATGTACCAATGATCAAAATGCTATCTATATAGATTAGGTACTTCAACTTCAGTTCATGGAGAGAGAGATGTTTTGGCAACGTCGGGAATGTGGTTTGAAGGTTTTTTGATGGAGAATGAATGAAATTAAAGATATCGATATGTTCTGCACTGATCGGGGTTCAAATATATGATTCAACTTAGCCGACGGAATACGCCGTCGGCTAAGGGTGTTTTTCATCGATGCGGTGTCAGAGAATAGTTGAAGTTTAGCTTCTTAGCCGATGGAAGAATATCCTAGCCGATGGAAGAATATCCTAGCCGACAAAAAATGTTCTGTCGATTAAAAATATCCTAGCCGACGAATATGTTTTAATGGAATTTTTCGTAGGCTATGGAGAACTTAGTCGACGAAAATTACCGACGAACATTTACAGATTTCCAACGAATATATGTTCGTCGGCTAAGATATTCTTAGCTGACAGAATAGTAATAGTTGTGAGACTTAGAAAAGCATGGATTGTGAAAAGCCTTTACTTACTAACAGTGTTGATGGAGATTGTCATGACATCTTGTAGTAACTTAAGTCTTATGTTGCTCTTACACAATGTGCTCCCCTTGATAGGATAGAGACTGAATGTGTCTTCTGATGAGAACTGAGACTTATACTCGTCTATATATAGTGATCAACTAGTGTCTTACCCATTAAAGAGTCATAGTTGATCTTATAAGATTTACCCTGGATTATGTGATCATATCAGAAGATATTGTGGATTTCTTAATTAATATGTAAACTATATATTATTCACATATCACTAGATTACATTTTTTATACACTTAGATCATGTTTAATCAATTGCTTGAATATTAAGTCACATAATATTATTAAAGTCCAAAATAGTCTTTTAATCTTTCACTAGACTGTACAATACTTATGTGCAGCAATTGAACAAAAACAAAATTTAAGCACTGCACTGAAGAGCATGCGTGAGTTATAAAAAGTGTAAGAAAATCCAACAGTACCAACTCAGTCACTTTACAGTGGCAAACACTGAATCTAAAATTTTAACAGATTTAACAAAATCTGTAGATTGAAGACCACAATACAAATTCCTGAAAAGCACAAGAGTTCCAGATATAAACTGAATATAGCTAATAACATTTTCACACACACATATATGTATATGTATATATATATATATACACATGTGTGTGTGAAAATTTAATTAGCTATATATATATATATATATATTAAAATGCATTGTAAAAATTATCTTTGTCCACTAAATGGTTTTAAACAAAAATTTCAAAATCACAAGTTTCAAATTTCACATAGATAGTTATGTACTTGTTAATTTTAAGGCAACATATGAACATAACAAATTCTGCATATAACCAACCACCTGAATTCATAACAACTTGATAAAATAAAATTTAACATGATAAAATATATTTCAGAACAAACATAACATTGTAATGTTGTAATATTGTAATGTTGTAATGTTATATTGTTGTATTGATGCAACAACCATTAAGAACTAAAAACTTTATCTTTATTGATAACAGAAATCAAGTTTACATCGATTAGTCATAAAATCAAAACTAAAACAAAAATACAAGAACAAAACATAACAAAAACTCTAACTGAATTTTGAATGCTCCCACTAAAATTCAGAATCTAACTTAACAAGAACACCTATATTGGCAAAATGTTTCTTGAAGACTACAACTACTAAAGCTTTGGTGAAAGAATCAGCTAACTAATCCACTAAATAAATGTCAAAATCTCAACTTCACCATACTAAATATCTCATCATGACACTGTAATAGGTAAGATTAGTGTGTTTGGAATGAACCTTCATTGGGGATTATGCCTCATAGCCTACGGAATATTTCTGTCGGCTAAGATAATTATTCCGTCTACAATGATCTTAGCAGATGGAATTTCCGTCTGCTAAGATCCGTCGACTAAGACACGTCGGTGAAGATAATAGACGACGAATAAAATAGTTCGTCCTCTAAGATACATCTTAACCGAAGGAATATATTCCACCTGGCTGACGCACATATTCGTCAGCAAAGTGTATTACCGACAAAATATTTTCGTCAGCTAGGAAATCATCGACTATAGTTATATCTTAGACGAAAAAAAAATCTTCTTTATAGACGAAATATTTTGTTGGCTAGGATAGTTGCTTCTTAGCCGACGAAATATTTTCGTCGTCTAAGCAGTAGGCGACGACAAAAATCAACTCTTAGCTGACAGAAAATCCATTTTTTCCTTCAGTAAAAGTGAGATCATTACCGACGAAAAATCTATTCTTCCGTCGACTATGAAAATATTCGTTGTATACAGTGTCAGAGAATAATTTAACTTTATCTTCTTAGCCGACATAATTTTATTCAGTTAAGAATACATTTTCATCAACTAAGTTTATCTTAGTCGACAGATAATAGTTCATCGATTAAGGATATCCTAACCGACGAAGTTTTATCCGTCGACTAGGATTAGTCGACTAGGATAATCGTAGTTGACTAATATAATCCTAGCCGACTATATATGACAACTGAATTTATCCGTCAGCTAGGAGTCTCTTAGTCGGTGAAAATGGTCGATGAAAATTTTTCTTTAGCTGGGATAATCTTAGTCGACGGAAAATTTCTCCTTTCCAACGAATATATTTCCGTCTGCTAAGAGACTCCTAGCCGACGGAACAGTAATAGTTTCGTCGGCTAAGAGCCCAAATCCACTAGTGAACTGATCTCATGTTGTTCTAAGAAAAAAACACAGCAGCTTCATTGTTGCAGTACACTATCAGTTTGTTGGAAATCACATTTTTCATAATCTTGGTCTCCATTAGAAAATTCCTAATTCATAGACCTTCACACACACCTTCATAAACAACTATCAATTCAGCTTGCATGGTAGAAGTAGCTATGAGGCTTTGTTTCATGGTTTTCCATGCAACTGCACCTCCAGCTAACGTAGACTTATTTGAATATAGATAGTTTCCAGCAAAGTCTAAATCTGTGTAACCTTCTAGAACTAAATTTTTCACTCTCACTACCAAGACAACTATTTTAGCCGATGAAATTTTTTTGTCGGCTAAAGTCTTAGTCAACGAGAATTCGTCAGCTAAGAAATCATTGGGAAAAGGCCGTCGGCTAAGATTTTAGCCGATGAAATTACTGTACAGCATCGCCTAAAGTAAGAACTTTATTAGCCGACGATGAATTTTGAACTTTAGGCGACGAAATTTTGTCTGCTATAGTTATTTATTTTATGTATTTTATTTATTCATTTAACTTTAGCCGACGTATTTTAATAAATTTCATCGGCTAAAGTTATTTATTTTATTTATTTAACTTTAACCGATGAATTTTAATAATTTCGTTGTCTATAGTTATTTATTTTATTTTATGTATTTTATTTATTTATTTAACATTTTATTAAATTTCGTCGGCTATAGTTATTTAGTTTTATTTTATGAATTTTATTTATTTAACTTTAGCTGATGAATTTTACTAAATTTCATCGGCTATAATTATTTATTTTATTTTATGTATTTTATTTATTTATTTCTTGTATTTTTGATTAATTTTTTTCTTTTTCGTTTTCCGCCACCACACCATTGTTCGGAGGTGTTTGAAGGGAATGAGGAGGAGAAGGAGAAGGAGGAGAAGGAGAAGGAGAAGCAGGAGGAGGAGGAGAAGGAGAGGGGAGGAGAAGGAGAGGAGGATGAGGAGGAGAAGAAGTTGCCGGCAAAGGAGGATGAGTTGCCGCTAGAGGACGAAGAGGAGGAGGAAAAGGAGGAAGAGAGATGAAGAGGAGGAGAAGCAGAATGAAAGATATAGCAAAAATTCAAAATTTTCTGCGGGATTTTGAATTTTAGCCGACAAAATACAAAATGTCATCGACAAAAGTTCAAAATTAGTGGCAGGAATTTTAAAAATTTTGAGGGTACTTTAGCCGATGAACTAAGGGTATTTCGTCTGCTAAAGTTCAAAATTTTAGTCAGAGATTTTAAAAATTTGAAGGTACTTTAGCCGACGAAATACCCTAATTTCGTCGGCTAAAGTATTTTTTACTTACAAAATTGCACTACGGATATTTTTGTGTTCGATTGACTATTGTGATACCAATCTGGAAGCGGAACGGCCCTACGAGTCAAACTCATTGCTTTGCCATGATCTAGAAGACTTTTGGCCATCCGAGTTCGTTTACGGCTTCAAAATGTAGTTTTCAAACCATGTAACACACACAAACATCCATATCTGCATTTATATGAGATATTTTGGTCGAACCCTCAACACAACAAACTCTCACCATGATGAGATGCAACTGCCCATCTAAAAATTTTGGGACATTTACCCCTCGATGATATAGCTCCTCATAGAGATAAATAATTATACATATGGTTGACCGCTACTATCAGCACCTAAACTTTGCCCGAATTATGTGATTTTTCAACCATATCTATCTTTGGACGCACAATATCAGTCTATTGCCGTCATTCTTTTCTCATTTCCCTTCTAATGTTTTATTTTATTTTTCCTATGTCTTTCTAATAGTCTTTGATAGTTAAGGGTTGTCTAAGCCCTAGACATGTGTAAACCAAGATTTTGGCGTTGATTTTATTGTTTCTTAAATATTGAATATTTGTTGATTCATTAGTTTCTCATTGATAAATTCTGGTTTTGTTTATTATGGTTGCAAACGTAGTAAGTATGTTAGGATTTTATTGCTATGATTTTGTGTTTTGATCATCATGTCAAGCATATTATCTAGAGTAGCACATGAGTGACTTGAGACCCATTCATATGGATTGAAATCTACCTAGATTAGTACAACATCAGTACCGAAATTGCTCTGATTTATTCATAATCCTTTCTGGTCATATCTTATTGCACGTGATTTTTGAGTTTGAAGGTTCTATATAGAGTTGGTTTTCAAAGTTGTGCATATACTCAAAACTTAGTAGACAAGTTATACAATATTAGTAGGCATGTTATGATTTCGATGATCAAAATTCACAACCGAAAATCCGACCGTCTGATATGATCATTATGTCAAAATAAATCTATGGTAAAAAAATCAACTTGATACGACAACGTTAAGGGCTCGATCCTTATGGTCAATCACTCAAGTCAAACCCCTAAACGCACTGAAACAATCATTTGACTATCTAAATTACGTATGTTGGCCGGACCTTCAACTGAAAATAGTTTCAAATCGATGAAACGCAACTAGTGGTATAAAATTTTTAGCTTATTTATTATATCATAGCCGACGAAATATTACGGTATCTGTCGGCTAAGGTTTAGGATTTAGGGTTTTTAGTTAATCGAAGAAGGAAAATTTTTTAGCTGACGAAAAAAAACCTTCGTCGGCCTATTTTTTTCGTCGACTAAAGCCTTTCTTCTAGTAAGATCTCATGTAAACAAGTATGGGGTATTTGATTCTCTGAAGATATCTTAAACCTTTTCCCCTGCATTTCAGTGCTAAATTTCAAGATTGTTTTGAAATCTGGAAAGCACATTAACGGCAAAAGGTATATCTGTTCTAGTGCACACCTGAGCACACATAAGACTACCTATAAGAGGTATATATGGTTTTAAATCTATACTAGCTTTTTGCGTATCAGACTTAAAAATTTTGTTTGTAGTCAATTTATCAGTTTTGGACATAGTAACTTCTCCTTTAGCATAAGTTTTCATTCCAAAACATTTCAAAACAATCTCTATATAACTTTCTTGTAACAAACCAAGTAAGCCACATTTTCTATCCCTTTTAATCTCAATACTTAAGACAAACGATGCTTTCCCTAAATCTTTCATGTCAAAATGCTTTGACAGAATATCTCGATATTAATTCAGGGAAAATTAACAATGCGGTTACCATTCTCTGTAACTCGCCTAATCCCGGTAAAAATGTTAATTTCGGGACGGGCTGTTACAATTGGGCCGGGTCGGTCATTCAATAAGAGGCATGGTTTTGTGGCCCGAGTCTGTTATGCAATACTTTTGGGAATACAGTAGTGGCCAGAGTTGCGCAATCACCGGCAGTTGATGACTGTGTTGCCCTTTGCTAACATCAAAGTTGTGATCAAGCAGACCTCATCACCCCAAACCTACTGGAAACCTACCCCAAAGCACAATGTGTAAATCAGGAGTTGAACAATAGGGTCATGGAACTTCAGAAAATTCAGAGTCTATTATGACACAACGTTCAGAGGAAAGCCGTACAGCCAGAGAGAGGATACAGAAAAGCTCTGGTCTCCAAGAAGATTGAAACAGAGAAGGTACCTGAATTAAAACTGCAGATTGATTCTCTGTCCAAAGTTCAATATCATCTGAGAATCAAATGGTTTGTAGATTCCAACACATACATTTTACATTATGAGATGTGTTTTTCCATACTAAATTTGTTTTTGTACTATATGCAGCAAGATCTGAGCAACTCTAACCGTGACACCAATGATGAGGATGATGACTATTTTGATCGCCTCAATACTTTGGTTAAAGATAGTTGGACATATTCAGACTCAGACGACGATCGAGAGCATTTGTGTCCAGATAAAAATCTTTGGTGATTGTCTGGTTTTCTTAATGATACTCCTGTTCTTGAATATTCAGTCTACAAATTATGTACAGTAAATACAGGTCCAGGATTCAAAGAGGGGAGGGTCCAACACTTTCCCTGATCATCAAAACAACAGCTATACCATTTGATTCTATAACTACCCACCGGAAAACCAGAAACATCAAGCAAGCAACTCAAGAACCCTTGTCCTCTGTCATTCAGTTCAAAACACACGAATGAGTTCACAAACTCTAAATCAACACTGCTCCTTCCGCGCTTATTACTCTTTTTCTTGCTGCATTCGGTTGCATACTTCAACAGCTTTTCATTATTTTCTACCATGTCATTGGTTTCCCAAGGTTGATAAGTACCCAGCTCTGGCTCCAGAAAGGATAGTTTACAACAGAGCATGCAGTAGAATTTTTTTAACCGCACTGGAATATCAGATGGTGCATTTCTTAATTGGAGGCAGAGATCTAATGACAAGTGGAAGCCTAATGATACGCAGATTCCATCAGGGTTCCTAGTTTCGTTGACAGCAAACAGTTCTAGTCCGAGGCAAGGCCTGAAATTTTTATGTCAGTCACAAACATTAGAAATCTGGTGAAATCCAAAACAAAAATCATACAGTATGACAATGCTATACAATGGATACTCTTAAGTAAAACCCCAGTCCACTCACAACCATCCTGACAAATGTCTCCTGTTTAACGATTTTGATATCTGTCAATCTGAGGTGAACTATAGTTTGGCATATAATATCAAAGTAAGAACATCTTTCCCTCATAATTCTGGACTAGTGTTGATAATGAAAATTTCTTGATAAGCCTAACGAAGGAGAATTGGTGCTGGTCCTCAAATCCTTGCATTGACGGGGAAAAGGGATTTTTTTTAGAATAAGAATGTAGTTTTTAGGTAAAATGAAAGACAAAAAAGAAAGACGCCATTTGTTTACGGATCAAGGTTTGGTAAATCAAGAAAAGGTCAAAAATTAAGGAAGACCAGTCAGAACTTTGTTGGCAAGCTTCCTAGTTAACTCAAAATGAACTAAACAAATGGAACAAAGAAAATTGGTGTAATGAAATTTAGGTTTTTCCTGAGGACTGAAGTAACCGCCTAATGCGGAAAGTTTTGAAATTTTGATTAACAAGGCAAAATTGGTGATTTTGAAGACCCCAAAATTCACCACACAAGAAAAAGGCTTAAGTTTAACTAAATTCCATCACTCTTTTCTTTACATGAAGAAAGAAGACTTCCTAGTTAATATTGTCAGAGTGGTGGCATACCTCAAGTTGAAGAAGTACTTAGGAGTCCGGAAAGGGATCTGCATCCATTTTGTAAGAATTTCAAGTAGAAGTTGCATGCCATCCTTTGTTACTTCAGAGAGACCTTCCTCATTCTGCAATCTGCTAGACTTGCTTTTCAAGTCAGAAAACCCTGAAACTGCATAACTAATGACCCCGAGAATGTTTCTTGCCTCATAACAACTTTCACAACCTTGGATTCTTGATGGAAAGTGAAAACAATCAAAAGGCTTTTCAACTGCCTCCCAAAGCAGACAAAGATCTGTAATGGTTTCTTGCTTACTGTGCCACAATTGCCCAACTAAAATTTGTATCAGTATAGAGTCTATATTGTTTGCAACTCCAGGACCACAAACAGCAACAGAATTAGCTAGGCTTGGAATGTAGAGAGCAAAACCAGAACAAAAAGCCAACAAAGAACAAGTCATTGCAAGAGTGGAAATGATATTTGCACTTTTCTTGTCCATGTCAATGAAAGATATTGTAACTAGATCAAATTCATGTGCCGCCCTCTTCAACTGCAGAGATATCTGAGTAAGTTTCTGCAATGACATTAAGTATTCAACCATAGAACTTTTCTGACCCTCCCTATTTTTTGCTGTGTTTCTCAAAATAATAACTATATCCATCATGGCTCCTAGTAACTTTGCTCGTAAGGACAAAAACCATCTTTGGAAATAAAAAATATGGCCTGTTGTGACATTGACTTTCAATGTTTCCAAAGAAGAGCGCAGACTGTTGTATGCTGCTGCTAGCTCTTTAGTATAACCATGCCCCTTGATATTACAGGCTCCATCTTGACCAATTTCACCTAATTCTACAGTGGAAACTGTACGGAGGAATTTGCATGTCTCTAACCCTTGTTTTGGTAATCGAAGCAGCTTGCATTTCCACTCCCCATGAGCATAATGAACTAATGATTTCAACCAATGACAGCACAGATCAGAATGAACCCTGTTCACCAACTGCTCAAATATAAAAGTCGCAGTGTGCCAAGCTCCCTGACATGCTGCATGTGTCCCGACTCTGTAAGCAGGCCAACTATTTTTTTCTGTTAGCAACCTCTTAGAAAATTCAATGACATGAGTTTCATGCTCAACAGAGTAATTACAAAGAGATATACCCGAGAGTCTATCGCAACTTCCCTCGCTCTCAAGCACCAAGTGACCCCAAACGAACTGATCACACAACAGCAAAGAGTAAATTGTGTATGCATGGCACTCAAACAAGTTACTCTGGCATAAATATTCGACCAGAATCTTCACCTTGTCAAAAACTTTTGTAGAGAGTGCTTCAGCTTCACTGAGATGGTCCAGGAAGGTCACTAAAAATCTGTATATCCTATATACTAGCTTTGATCTGATAACTGAGCTCTCTTTCAAATCTACATTATCACAAACTACACCTGTGTCTGTTCTAGCCATGACACTGTCATGCACAATCGAGATGGACTTGATTAAGCCAAATATATGATCCAGTACTACGAGATGTAAATCTGGATATTCTCGACTTAGAATGATCAGAAGATCAAGAAGGACATTAACTTTCTGAAGCACAAAAGAATTGATCAGACCAAGAACCAAAACTGGCTTCACCATCAAAGTGATCCGATCTATGATAAGGAAAATCACTTGAGATGGAAGAGGAAACTCTGAATGCAAAAAGGACTCCATCTGTGTGCTTCCCTTTAATTTTCTTGATATATCTACCATAACGGAAATGGCTAACATGCTCTCTGGTGTAATTGAAGACGCAGTTAGATTTGTAGCAATGTTTAACAGCTTAGAGGTTTCAAAGACATCAACGGGTAGATTAGGATGCATACATAAAATTATCTGCACAAACACATACAGTAAGTAAAGGAGAAATAGGACAGTGTTAATCAAAAGTCCAAGCATATGAACTAGAAAACAACCTTAAGCAACGACTGCAGCACTTGAAATAGCATGGGTGATGGGAGTTGAGGTTCGTCTAGCATGCTAAATAATGTGTTTACCAGAGATGCATTTAAGGGAACACAATATATTCCTTTACTGAAAATAAAATGCAGGCATCTTAGTGCTGTTCCTCGAAGACGAAAAGATTTTTCTTTGTCAAGAAACAATACAAGCAGGTCAACCTGCATTCAAATAACAACAAGTATTATGAATCAAGTATTGTAAGGAATTGCAATCAACATACGTACCTGCTCAGCCAAACTTAACATATTAAATTACATACATGCTCAGAAATAAGAATCGTTGGCCTGGAAGCAAGTTTGGAAATGGAAACCAGCATGGCAACCTGATAATCCTCATCCAAACACTCTAATAACAACTTCACACCTGTCTGCAGGGTAGCAATAATTACACACTGTACAGATTTACGTCATGCGCATAAGAACTAGAAGTATAAAAGAAACAATCTGTGCTCGAACCTTGTAAGCATTAGCTGCAATTGAATGTGAAAATCCAAATTTAGCAAACACGCGTGCTCCAGACAACCTTATACCAGGCAAAGTATCTTGTGAATTCATCATATGAAGCAGCATCTCCAAGACAACCCGCGCAAAGTCCTCAGATAGTTCAGCAAAGCATCCTGCCGCAAAAAAGGACGCCTTTACCTCCAGACTGTGAGGCGAAACAATACTAGAGAGTACCAGGTATCGAATGCTCGGACTTTCTTTAGCGAAATGTGCCCAACAGCCGTATAACCCCAAAGCCAAAGCCCTATCTTCAACATCCCCACTGTCAAAGACGACCTTAACTCTCCGCAAAAACTCTACCTGCACAGGATCCTCAGTTTTCGACAAAATTCCCCTGTACTCTCTCCCTTTGTCTCTTTTCCGAAACTCATACAAAAACGCCTTCAAAACACAGACCCTCGTGTGCTTGTCTCCAGATTCAAATGCAGTTGCTAGACGCAGAACAATAACATTGGAAAAGAGCTTCTCCTCACCGGGAATCAAGTCAAACATGCGGTAGATAACCGGAGAACACTCCGGTTCACTGCTTAACCGCACCAATTTTGTTCCCATTTCCAATATGGCTTCGAGTGAGCGCCCTGGTGTAGTGGACCGCAAGGCCTTCTCAAGCTCTATGCTCCATTCCATCACACATGCTGCTGTGTTCCTTTCCATTTCAGCTCCCAACTTCCAAATCAAAACTCCACAATCAGATAAGCACAAATTACCACAAAAATCTACAGCCAACTCATATTGCAACAACAACATATCTCAATTCTCACACTCAATTAACCCCTTTCACCATAGTCGGTGAAAAAAGTTCGAATTTTTCTGGGGTTTACTTCTGTAGATAATTACAACTGAGCATCATACAATTGAGCTGCAAATTTATCATGGACTTCAAATATAGGCGTCAATTAGACCTTAAACCCTAAACTTTTTTTTTGGTCTGTTAAACCCTAAACCCTGAATTACATATCTTTATAAAACCCAGAATGAAAAATTGAAACCAGATATTGAAACTGAATGGAGTACCTGGGAGGTTCCGGGAATCAGGGAGACTATTCGAAGAGATTTACAGCACCACAACAATGGGGATTTTTTTGGGTCTGAGACGATTTGAAGAAGAAGAAAAGCGGTGAAAACTCAAAAGAAGACTTTTATTTGTAAGATAAAATTTAATTTAATATCTTAAATTTTATAATTAAAATCAGTAGTCTTTTTTATCTATTATTTTAGTATTTTTAACTTTTAAATGCCTATAATTTAATTTAAATTTTTATATTGGTCTTCAAATATGATATCAGGTGCTGATGTAGAGCTGATAAGGAGCCAAGAAGACCGTACATACTAGTATTGGCTCTCAAAATGTATGAACGATCAAAAATAACTCTTATAACCCGTAAGAGTTATTTTGGTCATTTTCATACATATTTAGAGCTAAAACTAATATGTAGAGCATCATTGCTGACTCAACATTAACATCTGACGTTATATTTGAAGTTCAAGATGAAAATTTAGACCAAGATATAGACATTTAAAAATTAAAAATACTAAATGGATAAATTTTCAAAAAAAAAGACTAAATTGATTTTAACCTCGAAATTAATATATTAAACTGAATTTTATCTTACTTTTAAATTTCCATTGAAAGGAGAGAGTGATCCGGGTTTGGTCATTGGGCCGGGTCGGTCATTCAATAAGAGGCCTGGTTTTGTGGCCCGAGTCTGTTATGCAATACTCTTGGGAATACAGTAGTGGCCAGAGTTGCGCAATCACTGGCAGTTGATGACTGTTGCCCTTTGCTAACATCAAAGTTGTGATCAAGCAGACCTCATCAAAGTTGATGACTGTGTTTTTTTTTTGAGAAAGTAAGAAAATGGAGAATATATTATCAAAATAGAGTCAATAGATTACTTGTATCTTCTACTAGGAGCCGTGAAGAGCAAAAGAATCCTCTCCCAAAACTGGTTGCCCGGTAAGCTTTCCACCGCCATGAAGGCAAAATAACCCCATAGTACTGAACTTGGGATCTTTATAAGAAAAGGCATGGCTCCAACACATCCTCCTACAAGTAAAGCTTGAAGCAAGTTGCTGAGCCGCTGTTCTTTCACCTCAACAGGTAATAAATCATCTATCTCTTTCTCAACATCAAACACCGTCTCATCAACCGGAGCATCCATGTTACCCACGCTTGAAGCCATTTTAATAGTTGAATCCTTCAATTTCTTTAGCCCCTGTTCTTGTTTAAGTAAATGAAATGTTCAGCAATATTGACATTGTTAATTTCTTTGAAATGTGAACGAACAAAATAAGAAGCGGTGATAGCATATAAAGTCATTATACCCGAGCTGAAGGTTCCTGATATATTAGTGGGGTTTGCATCAGTTGATATGCTTCTTGCATGCCTCCATATACTTGACCCAAGCTTGCATTGTTTCACATACATTCCTTGCTGCAGCCAAAAGTCTATTGCGAAGTAACTGCAGCAGAAGAAAATAAAGTCAATTTTGAATGTCATTGCAAGAGTTCATAGTTGGAATGTGTCAACATGTGCATCTCCACATTCTGAACACTAAAGATTTTAGAGTGTTGTAGTTGGAGAGAAACTGAGATGCTATTAAACTTATAATCTCTGATAACAACACAGTGACCAGTTAAGTTTACTCGTTGAGCCACTCGATTGACATAACTGATAGGAAAGCATCAAAAATTGAAGCAAAACAACACAGTACCCTACCTGATGCTTCAGTGTGGCCAAACTTCTAGTATGCATAGGAGATTGTGGTATGACACCATTTGCTTGAGGTATTCCTATCAGACCACATATTATGACCTGGTCATGTAGCTAAAACATCTGTCCAAATAAATAAGTGCAATTTATTTTGCATCCACAGAACTTCTAGGAGTGGGAAAGGTTAACAAAAGCGAATATTGAAAAAAGGGATTTGCGTACCATGAACCCCAAGAGAAGTAGATCATAGTGGAAAGGTGGCTTTCTCAAATTAAATTCTTTCTGCTGAGCCAGTTAAGAAGCTACACTGTGGTCAAAATAGTACAGCACAGCGATCATTGTTGCCGGAATGAATGCTTCAATTATATAAAGCACTGGCACATTTAGCATGTCCTGTAATGTTACCACAAACCATCACTAGTTCATGTTTCAAGCTGAAAACAACTGAAAAAAAAATACAAAAAAGTCAAGTAGCAATGCCTTGATGACAGTCCAATTCTCGTAAGCTCCTGGCGACCATGGATTTGGACTGAAGAGGCTCCTTGGAAGTTCTTCGGGAACATTTCCACTTCCAGCTGGTATATGTAGGAAATGGCGGACCAGATCAAAACCATCAATGGCACACCATAATCTGCTATGAAACCTCATAATGACCCTGTGCGAAAGGAAAATCCAATTGGATTAAGCTCCTGTACAGTATGCAAACTAATAGTTATATGATCGTGTGAATAACTCCCAAGACTTACCAGACCCATATCGCCAAGACCTTGCTTTTCTGCTCTTCAACGAAGTGAGCAGAAGACCAAATGACAGGACCAAAGCAAACATCCCATTTGCAAATCTCCATGAAGGTTGAAACTGAAAGGAATTTGGGTCTTCTCTTTCAGGTATGCGAAACTCCTCAACAAGTCCCTGAGAAACACAATTCAGAACTATAACTACAAGTCTAGAATAGATTTGGAAATAAGCCATCTGTAATAAAACTACCAAAACTCCAAACAACCGGCACAGGAAGCATGCAGATCTCACTCATCCAGAAAATGAATGGATAGAAAGAGGATGCCTTACTTTGATAGCTTCCTGCATGAAGAGCATTGCAATAAGAAGGCCAAATAACTCTCCCGCAAGACGAGTGAATCTGTTTATAATGGAACAAGCTCCTAATATAGCCAGCGAGAAGAACAACAGTGCTGTCCACATGCATACCCTGCACACATAAATAGGCACAAGGTTGAAATAGTTGGCCAAACGAAAATGATCAAATAATTGAGAATTTTTAACAGCAGACATCATAAAATCAATCCATTTGTTAATATAGAGGGAGAAGATGATACCATGCAGTCCATGCTAAGAAGAGCTTTGATCCCAACTACGTACGGCCTATTTTTAGCAAAATTAAACATGAATGTGTACATAATAAGTTGGCTCTGCAACTCCAAGAATCAACAAGGGCTGACCCCCAAGTATTGAGTGTATTACTCCACATAAAGCCGTAGATGATAATGTTTGAACTGCTGTTAGAACCCCCTCTGTCAAGTGTCAACAGAAGAAATGATGCAGAATTAAAAGTTTGAAATGCTAAAGCATAGTTTGCAATTGTAGAATTGCTGTAAATCCGTACATAATTAGGATTCTTATGTAATTAGGATATCCTGTATTTATGGGTAGATTGTTTTCTATTAGAGATAGATTACTCCTTTGTACTTGTATATATGCCCCTATTGTGGGATGAATAGAATCATTGAATTAACCCTAAATTGAAGTATTCTTTTCTACTTGGTATCAGAGCCGGTTCAATCATTTGAACTTGCTTTGCATCCTTTGAATCCTGAATCTCGAAGAACACCTAAACTACCACCACAAACCGCTGTGTACTATCACTACCACCATTGAAATCGAACCATCTTGAAACCCTAAAAACCCAATCTTGAAAAAAATCCGAATTCCTCAATGGCAGGACCTGTAATTGAAGGCGAACAATCAGATCTCCAGAAGGCAATTATGACAGAGCATCAACCATTCTCACAAATCATCCATCACCACTACACCACCCAACAAGACAACTCAATTTTCCCAACTAGTGTTTTCTTGAATGAGTCCAACTACACCATATGGGCTCCCCTCATGAAGATGCGCATTGGAGCACGGGGAAAGGTTGGTTATCTGACTAGAGCAAAGGCTGAACCCGCCATGAATTCTGTAGAATATGAAGCTTGGGCCACAGACAATGAAAAAGTGAAAAGTTGACTCATTGACTCCATGGAGTCTTATCTTATGAACCGGTATATTCGTCTTCCTACTGCAAAAGATATTTGGGAAGCTGTAGAGCAAACCTTTTATGATGACTCTGATGAAACCCGGATCTTTGAATTGAACAAGAAGTGCTTCGAAGCAAAACAGAATGGACGGCCTATTCCTACCTACTACAATGAATTGGTGGCCATGTTCCAGGAGATTGATCAAAGGGTAGCCTCTCAGAATGATAATGTTGCAGCTGTAGTTCAAGAGACTTCAGCAATGTCCCGGTTGCGTGTTCACATGTTTCTGAGTGGACTTGACTCGGAGTATGATCAGGTGCGCAGAGAGATCTTACAAAAGGAACCAAAATTCTCCTTGGAGCAGAGCTATGCTTACATTCGCAAGGTACAGTCAGAGAAACAGGCTATGGGGCGTTCTGTACCTACCGAATCCTCGGTTATGGCTGTTCAACGCATATGACCAATGACCCTAACCTTGTGACAAAGCTTAAACATTCCTCCCAAAATGTTGTCTCTACTGCTGATGGTACTCCAACTCCGGTTACCGGAGAAGGTTCTGTTGTCTTGTCTAATAACTTAACCCTGGAGTCTGTCTTAGTTGTTCCATCACTAGCTTATAATCTCCTCTCTGTTGGTCAAATTATTCTAGCTCTTGCATGTATTGTGACCTTTTATCCGTCTTTCTGTGTGTTTCAGGACATTCTGACTCGGCGGATTCTTGGTTATGGTATTAGAAGGGGAAAATTATACTACCTGGATCTGACAGAGAATGGAGAGAAACAGAAGCATCTTTTGGGGCAAGCTAATCAGATCACTGGGGTAGAGAATACAAAGGAAACTGTATGGTTATGGCATCGGCGTTTAGGTCATTTATCTTTTAGTTATCTTAAGAAGCTGCAACCTCATTTGTTTTCGATTGTCAGTTATTCAGATTTCCATTGTGACATTTGTGAACTGGCCAAGAGCCACCATATTTCATATTCATCAAGTCTGAATAAAAGTCTTATTCCATTTATGAAGATTCACTCCGATGTTTGGGGTCCTGCAAAAATTCCTTCTCTTTCTGGTGCCCGATATTTTGTAACTTTTATTGATGATTGCACTCGCATGACTTGGGTATCATTACTGAAGAATAAGAGTGATGTCTTTGAAATGTTTACTGAATTTCACAAAATGGTAGCGACTCAGTATCAACAATCAATCAGAGTTTTCCAGTCTGACAATGATGGAGAGTTTGTGAATGGACCTATGAATGAGTTTTGCCGGTCATATGGAATTCGTCATCAAACCTCAAACTCTTATACTCCCCAACAAAATGGTTTAGTAGAACGGAAGAATAGACAGTTGATGGAAGTTGTTCGTGCTTCCTTGTTTGGCATGAATGTGCCTCGGTCATATTGGGGAGAAGCTGTGAAATCTGCAGCATATCTCATTAACCGTACCCCTTCACGGGTAATCGAGTTTCAGAATCCTCACCAGAAGCTTCATCAACTTCTGTTAATCCCATCTATGCCTAATTTGGAGCCCCGAGTGTTTGGGTGCACAACTTATGTCCATATACCAAAGCCACAACGGAGCAAGCTTGATCCCCGTGCAAGGAAGTGTATTTTTGTGGGTTATGCAGAGTTTCAGAAGGGCTACAGATGTTATGACCTGCTCACCAACACAGTACATACATCTCTTGATGTCTCATTCCGTGAATTCGAGCCTTACTATTCAGAGAGAGTTCCTAAGTCTTCCCTTCAGGGGGAGAGAGGATGTGAAGGGAATCCTCAGTGTATCTTTGAGTTTGACGAATTTGAAGAGTTGGAAAACTTGGAGGCTCGTTTTGAAGGAGGAAACTTTGATAAAAATACGAATTGTGAGCAAGCAGCAAATATTTCGAATCAACAAGCAATTGCCGAACAGGGCGCTGTGATTGCCGAATCAGAAAAAGCAATTACCTAACAGGACAGTGTGAGTGTCGAATCAGAAAAGGCAATTGCCGAACATGGCAGTGTGAGTGCCGAATCAGAAAATGTGATTGCTGAATCAGAAAAAGCAAGTTCTGAATCAAAAGCTAGCACACAAGACATTCCCCCTTCTACATCAACAATTAAAGAATTCGCTCAGAATGATCCACCTCAGGTAACCCCAAAGTTAAACGAGTCTTCTGGGTTAGAAAGTGTAGAACCTAGGAAATCACAAAGGGTTACCAAGGGTGTTTCTAAAAAACAATATGAACCAGACATTAAAGCAAAAGCCAAATATCATGTAGCCAATTTTATGTCTAACCATAAGCTATCTGAGTCACTTGCACTTGTTGTTGATCAATTATCTACTGTATCTATTCCTAGTAACGTGCAGGATGTATTGACGGATCCAAAATGGACAAAGGCGATGAATGAAGAATTGGAAGCCCTTCAAAGGAATGCAACGTGGGAGTTAGTACCCATACCTGTCAGAAAGAAGAATGTAGAGTATCGTTGGGTGTTTACTGTGAAGCTTAAGGCAGATAGAACTATTGACAGATACAAGGCAAGGTTGGTTGCCAAGGGATATACACAACGCTATGGAATTGATTATAAGGAGACTTTTGCACCTGTGGCAAAGATCAATACTGTCTGAATTCTAATTTCACTTGCAGCAAACAAAGATTGGCCCTTGCACCAGTTTGATGTGAAGAATGTTTTTCTCAATGGGAATTTGGAAGAAGTGTACATGGATGTGCCCCCAGGTGTTAAGAATAACCCAAGTGACGTTGGCAAGGTGTGTAAACTGAAGAAGTCTTTGTATGGCTTGAAGCAGTCTCCAAGAGCTTGGTTCAGAAGTTTTTCGAAATCCATGAGAGCCTTTGGATATAAACAGAGCAATTATGACCATACCTTGTTTATCAAACGCAAGAATGGTAAGATTACAGCTCTGATTGTATATGTTGATGACATGATTGTTACAGGAGATGACCTGAAAGAGATGAATGAATGGCAAGAGTATCTGTCAAAGGAGTTTGAGATGAAGGATCTTGGACAACTGAAGTATTTTCTGGGTATTGAAGTTGCAAGGTCTAAGAAGGGGATTTCGCTTTCACAGAGGAAGTACGTCCTTGATTTACTGGCTGAAACTGGGATGCTGGACTGCAAACCAATTGAGACACCTATTGAGATGAATCACAGACTTGGTATTTATCCTGATCAAGTTCCGACTGATAAAGGAATGTATCAACGTCTAGTAGGAAGGTTAATTTATCTTTCTCATACTAGACCTGATATTGTTTATGCTGAGAGTGTGGTTAGTCAGTTTATGCATTGTCCTAGTGAAGAACATATGGATTCAGTTTTTCGTATTTTGAGATATCTGAAATGGCGCCAGGTAGAGGGTCACTGTTTGAAAAAAAAGGGTGAATTGGAAGTTGTTGGGTACACAGATGTAGATTGGGCTGGTGATAACACTGACAGACGTTCTACATCTGGGTATTTCACTTTTGTTGGAGGAAACCTTGTCACTTGGCGTAGTAAAAAGCAAAAAGTCGTTGTCAGATCGAGTGCAGAAGCTGAATTTCGAGGTATGGCACATGGAGTTTGTGAAATGTTATGGATCCGTAATATCCTGAAGGAACTGGGTTACAAGCTTAAGAGGCCTATGGACTTGCATTGTGATAATACAGTTGTCATTGCAATTGCACATAATCCAGTTCAGCATGATCGCACAAAACATGTGGAGGTTGATCGTCATTTCATTAAAGAGAATCTTGACAGAAAGGTTATTCGATTTCCATTTGTAACCTCAGAGGAGCAATTAGCTGATGTTCTTACTAAAGGAGTATCTAGAAGGGTGTTCGACAGCTCGATTGACAAGTTGGGCATGATAGACATCTATGCACCAACTTGAGGGGAGTGTAGAATTGCTGTAAATCCGTATATAATTAGGATTCTTATGTAATTAGGATATTCTGTATTTATGAGTAGATTGTTTCCTATTAGAGATAGATTACTCTTTTGTACTTGTATATATGCCCCTATTGTGGGATGAATAGAATCATTAAATTAACCCTGAATTGAAGTATTCTAATCTACTGCAATAACATAAATTTTAGACGTGTCTAATAAACCATTAAATAGCACCATATTCAACTCTAAGTGAAAACCACAAGGCTCTAAACAATACTAGAGTACCCAAATATTACCTGTCTCTCTTTCTAACTGTTCTCCAAATGAAATAACTGGAATAGCTGAAGTGAAAAATATGTATGTGGTGGGAGCCAAAATCCTAAAACAATGAAACAAGAAGTTACCAGGTTAGAATAATGCTGAAGCCAAAAACAAGCAACAGTTACAGTTCTATGTCATCAGCAGACTGTAAATGCCACTAAGCAAACTATAACCTGTAGCCTGCCCGGAAACCACCAGTCCAATCTTGCTTGTAACAACTCAACCTCCCTCGAAGATCATTCCTGATTCCACGAAACGGTACAAATGTCTCTTCCATGCTTCAACTTCTTGAATACTCGATCAATGCGGCAACATCAAATCTACATTTCAATAAATAAAAACAAAAATGCATCAATGGGGCAACACCAGCAATTGAACTAAACAAAATAAACCCATTAACACAAGACTCGTACTAAAGCTCAGGACTTTGGCTGTTTTAGCACAACCCAGAATCAAAATCTAAAGGGCATTATACCACAAAAGCTTATAAGCATGCTAAGCTTCAAACCCAAAGTTAAACTACATGAAAGACAACCCTTTTGGTTAGTTTTACCTTCAAACAATGAATATGCATGGAATGTTAGTAAGCAAGGGTCGAAATATATAAGCTTGAAAAGTGCAGAGAAGGGCAAATTTTAGATTTGATGGTGATGGCAAGTAATGTGGGTCAAAAGGGTTAAGCGCACAACAGCAAATAAATAAAAATGAAACAGCAAATCTAATGCTCTGAAGTTAAGGAGGGTTCACAAAAGTTAATGGAGTACAAGGAATAAGAAAATGTGAAAAAAAAACTACATAGAAGAAAGAAAGAAAGAAAGCAGATTCAAAGTAGATGCAAGTAGGAAAATACTCACCAAACTATTTTTTTGGTGATAATGGGGAAATGTGGGCTCTTTTAGTTTTACTGGGTTTTTTAAAGGAGAGTGCTTTTCAGTGTGAGAAAGAGGAAAGGAGCAGAAGAAGCCAATCCAGGGCAAGCTGGCCTGTAAGGAACTAGCTAGCCAAGCAGCTTCTCTGTGGGACTATATTTTATTTTGGGTTTTGTAATATCTTATGGTTTTGTATCTATTATTTTAGATACAGAAGAGAATATAAATATATATTTATACTGGTTTCATTATTGGGAGAATGGAGAACAAAATGGGGATGTAGACTGCAATGGTAACGGTAAGTAATTCTATTCCAAACAATTTATATATCAACTGTATTAAATATGTTGGTATACTATCAAATCGGTACACGGTACACAGTACAGTATATTATATTAACTTCAAATTATTAGTTGGTATGTGGTACATGTTTTTCTGATACCGTGATATACTATACCTACCAACTTATATTATATTAAATTATTTAATATAAATATATATATATATATATATTTAAATTTTCAACCGTATATTTATTGAAAAATAAATCTCTGCCGTAGATTTTTCAATCATTTTGAGAATTTGTTACTTGTTAGTACTTTGGAAGTTTGGCTATTTGGACTTTGGCATTTAGTTTGTGACTTTTTATTTGGTAATTTGGTTGAAGTTGTATAAGATTATGGATTTGTTGCTACTTATTTAGATTGGGTCTATAAATTTTTGGGTCATAAATATGTTAGTAGAAGCTCATTACCAACCGTACCAATTAGTTGGTATACCAACGTTATTGGTTGGTATAAATGATGAATTTTTCATACCAATCATATATTAGTTGGTATGTGGTATTAGAAAAATGGAGTTGGTATACCTACCAATCCAACCCTAGATGTAGTGGTGCATTAACTCTCTCAGGACCAACATCTTGTTAGAGCCCCGTTGATCTCTTCTTTATTTTTGTTTGAAATCGATCTCTTCTTTATTATATTAAGGACATCTCCAACAGTTTTTACATAATTTCTCTATTATAGAAGAGAAAATCACAAAATCTCTATAAAGAAAATGACTCAACTCCAACGGCTCTTCTATTATGCTCTATAAAATTAAATATTTTCTTGTATAATTTAACGAATCTATATATTTATTCAAATCAAAATGACATGTCACATGCTTTGATTTCTCAATCTTCCACTAAAGAGATGTAATTACATTTTCTTTTCTTTTTTAAGAAGAGAAAGTGAATTCTAAAAGGAAAACAATAAATTTTAGAGAATTCTCAATGAAATATACAGATTTTGAAAATTCTACAAATATAGAGGATATGTTCCTCTTTCTTTCCATTTTTTTATTATAGATGATATTTTACATGAACTGTTGGAGCCAAAAGTCGTGTTTTTCCTCTAAAATAGATGTAATTCTAGTTTTAGATGAATTGTTAGAGATGCTCTAAGAAAGAGTATTAAATGCACTAGTAAAAGACAAAAACAACAGAATAAACAAAAGTGAACAGTGCATACATCTGACGGTGAGGAGATGATCGGACGGTGTGGATTGGGCAGGTCACAGCCGGTGACGGCGCACCGAATAATTTTCGTTATACTAAGAGAGAGTATTCCTTGCACCAGTAAAAGAGAAAAAAAACAGAAAAAACAAAAGTGGACAGTGTATACATCTGATAGTGAAGAGATGATTGGACGGTGTGGATTGGGTAGGTCACCGCCGGTGACGGTGCACCGAATAATTTTCGTTATACTAAGAGAGAGTATTCCATGCACCAGTAAAAGACAAAAAAAAACAAAAAACAAAAGTGAACAGTACATACATCTAATGGTGAGAAGATGATCGGACGGTGTGGATTGGGCATGTCATCGCCGGTGACGGTGCACCGAATAATTTTTTATACTTAGAGAGAGTATTCCATGCACCAGTAAAAGACAAAAAATCAAAAAAAAAAGTGAACAGTGCATACATCTGACGGTGAGGAGATGATCGGACGGTGTGGATTAGGTAGGTCACTGCCGGTGACGATGCACCGAATAATTTTCGATATGCTAAGAGAGAGTATTCCATACACTAGTAAAAGACAAAAAAGTAGGGAAAAAAATGAACAGTGCATACATCTGACAGTGAGAAGATGATCGGACGGTGTGGATTGGGTAGGTCACCGTCGGTGACGGTGCACCGAATAATTTTCGTTATACTAAGAGAAAGTATTTCATGCACCAGTAAAAGACAAAAAAACAGAAAAAAAACAAAACAAAACAAAAAAACAAAAATGAACAGTGCATACATCTGACGGTGAAGAGATGATCGGACGGTGTGGATTGGACAGGTCACCGTCGGCGACGGTGCACCGAATAATTTTCGTTATACTAAAAGAGAGTATTCTATGCACCAGTAAAAGATAAAAAAACAGAAAAAACAAAAGTGAACAGTGCATACATCTGACGGTGAGGAAATGATCTCATGATCAAACGGTGTGGATTGGACAGGTCATCGCCGGTAATGGTGCACCGAATAATTTTTCTTATACTAATGGGTGTGGATTCACTTAAGATTATGTTGGGTCAAAGTTTCCATCTCTCATAATATTACAGGAAAAATGATGATGAGTGTGACCGATAAAATGGCAGAATACATACATTTTGTTCTTCTAACTAGCATCAAGTCTAATACGGTCACTTTAATTCTTTTCAAAACAAAAAGAGTTAAGCTGAATTATCAAATTATTGTTACGATCGGGATCGTAATCATTCAGACATTGCCTCTAGTTTTTGTCCAAATCCTAAGAACCACATTTGTGAGAGACCTAACACCAGCTCATCTCAGAAACCCTTACCTTGCCAGAAGTGCTACTTAATCGCCAAGGGTCCTTGCCGAGCAAAAATCGATCCCTTTGAACGTGTCATTCGTTCGGTAAGCACATTATTGAAGAGAAATTTTTATATGCACGACGTGTATGTGTATATACACGGTACAATCTTAGAACAAGTCATATGTTTGACCATTTATGTATCAATATTACATCATTTAATCTCAACCGTTCACCTATATATAAATACACGGTCGTGTATTGTAGATACTCCAATTATCCAAACCCATCTCTATATTTAAAAAAATATATATTTATTAAAATCTCTTACCCCATCTCTATGTTTAGTTATACCAAGACGTCACGTGTTAGTGTGCCCATCCGTTACTTAATGAGCTCCATAAACACCAAAGTAAAACAATGTACAATTTTTCCTCACCTTACCCATTTTTGTATGTTAATGAGATCCAAATTCATAACCTTTGTGGTGTTGGTTTTATGCCAGAGCTCACTGCGGATTAAAATGCAAGTCTAATGGATTACATAAGTCACCGAATTCTGTATTACTTACAATGAGCTAATCAAACAGTCTAATGCTCTAAAGTTCAAATACCTTAGAACACTAGAACAACCCATATTTTGTGTTTATGAGTTTTTTTTTGAAATTTTTGGATTGTGTTCCAAATGCCGGAAAGGCCATACGACTAACTATTGCTAGGTCAGGCAGGAGCATGCTTCCATACGAGAGCAAAATTCATTATTCAAGCTACAAAGCAAACTGAAAGGAAAACCTAATCCGAAAAGCTTAGTCCAAAAAGGTGAACGATAACTAGAAAGTAAATAACCTATACAAGCTACTCAAAGAGACTAACAAGACCTGAAGCCTAGAGACCCAACGATGTACCTGGCCGTCAAATTGCAGTGATTCCTTGTTAATTTGTATAAGGGATCCGGGTGTTACTGCATTAGATTCACTTCCCACTAGCATCCGATTTCGAACCCGTCTTCGACATCTCTGCTCCTGCTACCAATGTCTCTGAAGCTCCCTCATCTGCTGCCTTCTTCTTATTCTTATTGCCTCTTGGTCTGGCCCTCTTCCTTGGAGAGCTCTTCAAGATCCCAAATGCACCATCAGCGCCAACCACAAACCCTAGCTCCTTGGGTTCCAGTTGAAACGGCACCAGCGCTAGGCCATGACGAGCTCTCTTCCCGTCCTCATTGCTTTCTTCTTCCCTTTGGCGCCAGACACCGGTAATCTTAACCGGTGAAGGGAATTTAGGAACCTCCCTGATAGTCACTGATCTCCTCTCTTTTGAAAAGAGAGAAGAGATGTTGGAAAGCACCGGAGGATGAATGCATGCTTGAACATTCGCCCTAAACACCATTGGAGGTGCCCTCAGTATTGCATCTGCTGGTAAGGTTTCTTCCACCATTGCAGCCGCCGCCGTCTGAGGGCACACAAGGCCGCCATGATCAATCCGTACACAAACCCTACACCACCCCTGCAAACGCTCATACTTGAAAGCAACTGTGATTACATCCACAAGGAAAACCCTAAGTTTCCTCTCAAATCGAACCAGATTCTGCAAGGGAAACCGAATTCGAACCCTAGCTTCACCGCACAGGAGGGCTGCCTGATCCACAGTCATCACCGACCCAACAGTCTCTCCTATCAACTGTGTCGTCGCCGTCGTCATCAAACCTGATGGAAGGTTCTAGATCCACACCCAAATCCACACGAAATCCAAGGGAACCGCTGCAATATACGAGAAGTTATCATACTCGTTAAGCAAAATCATGGCTCTTTGGAAGCTCCACGGCCCCCCTTTCTTTACACGATTCACATCACGTTCATTGACAAAGATAAAGAGAAAACGATCTCCGCGAGCTTGCACTTCCACCGGTGTGGGCACCCTCCACATCTATCGCACTACACTCCGGAAGGAGTCAAAAGCCACAGCACGAGCTGTGTTCAACCTGCCGACTAGGTAGAACCTAGGAGCAACAAAATCTTTGGTCGGACACCCGAGATTGCCAGGATCAACCGGCTCCTCTTCTTGGCCAAGGGAGAGCTTGGAGGCTAGGCTAGCAGTCATCGCAGCGATTGAAGCAGCCATAGGAGAGAGCACCGCACAACTTTTTCCTCTAGATGTGAAACCCTAACCCTAGGCGACTAGAGAGAAGGAGGAGAGCGAGAGGAGAAAAGTCACGGTATATTTTGTGTTTATGAGTTTATTGTTCTGTTGTGTGTGTAACTCGGTCCATAGATGCCACATTGATCTTTAAGGATGCAAAAACAACTGGGATTGTTCTAATTGTGTTATGCTGAATCTTAAGTACCATTTGATACAAGTAGATCACATCCGGTGTCCATACCTTATCAGAAGACCTTGTACGCTAAGAGGATAACTCATAAATGTTTTGAGCATGACCATTTCTAAACAGATACAATGGCATAACACAATCCATGGGAAGAACATTGGAAGGGTCTTTGAAAACACGAAAATTATTCAGTGCACCGTCGGTGTAAATGACCTGTCCAATTCACACTGTCTGATTGAGATGAACAGTGCCGCACTCATCTTCTCATTGTCAAATGTATGTACTATTCACGTTTGTTTTATCTGTTTTTTGTCTTCTTCTGGTGCACAGAATGCTCTCTTGAAAACAGCATACATATGACAGTAAGGAGATGAGTGCGGCATTGTTCATCTCAATCAGACAGTATGGATTGGATAGGTCATTTGCACTGGCTGTGCACCGAATAATTTCCGCACAATGAGCTAGCCCAATCGTTCCTACGAGCACAAGATGTCATTGAAACTGTGAAGTCTTCTTCATAGGCATTGCAGTGTTAATGATTTTGTCTCTCGCACAAAAACTAGCCAAACTCTTTAGACATGAGCCATAAACACTCGAGGCAAAAGACAAACTATACCCACCCATGTCACTAAAAGCAGTTCTGCCATTTTTTTACAATGTTCATCATCGACTGATTCCATACCATCTGCTATGTTCATAAGCATGTTTGGAGATTGAGTTCATGTCCTTTATCCAGTCTAGTTTGTGGCTCCAACCGTGACTCGTGTCGATACGACAACCAGAGTCAACTTAGGCTGGGTTTGATGCAGTTGGGCTTATAAGATATAAGCTGACTTTTAACTTATAAGCAGAAGGTAAGTGTTTGCAGCTTCTTCTTTTTCTCTCAAAACACTTTATACTTTTTAAAAAAAAATAACTTATTTTTAGACTTACCAAACACCAAAACCTTTGGTGCTTAAAAGCAAAAGAGTTTATAAGTTCTTCCAAACCCAGCCTTAACCAAACACAGATTACAGAAATTTCATGCCTAGATTCATGGCATTACATTCAGGAGAAGAGTTTGAAGAGCTGTTTTGAATTCCTAGAGCTTTCAAAAAGGCATGCAAACAAGAGAGGAATAGCAAAAAAACTGCCGCTACTAACGTCTACCACAATAAGCAATCTTTCTGCAAGATTGGAATGTGATCTAATCTGTAGGACAGCACTAATTACTAATACAATGGCATATGGCATTTTTCAAGAAACCATGAAGCTATCTTTGAAATAAGGAATCAAAAATCACATCACCATCTTATTATATGAATTCCAAGCTTATGCCTATTTCACCAAAAGTTGAGAACATTGTTAATCCTTTTATAGTACAGAGGCATCAAAACATTTTGTTTGAAAGGATGATTGTCCTGTGGTTCACTCTTAAGTTTTGGATATCCAACCTTGCAGATCTCAATGCCTAACACTATTTCTTCCACACATGGAAAAGCGCTTGAACATCTAAGATGTATACTCTCACCCAAAAAAAAATCAAAGATGTATACTCTAGTTTTGGTAGTTCTCCCTGAAATCTGTAGTAGGCCTGGAAGCCCTAAACTGAGGAGCAGAATTAGAATAATCAATGATCTCTACCTTAGGCCTCTTCCCTATACGAATTTCTGCCAAGTCACAACCCCTTGATCAGGAAGCTGTATCTAATTTTCTGCCAAGAATTCTGGAAACACTGCACCACCCAGTGTTATGAACTATGAAGATTTCTAAGCCAATCTAAGTAGGAAACATTTGTTCAAGGTAACGAAGGATGCTGTGGTAACTCTACCATGAAGAATCAAAGGAAATGCTCACAAGAAATGAACAATTCAGGTTCAGGCCACTGAAAAGAAAAGAAAAGAAAAAGGTAAAGACAAAAAAATCGAGCAGTCCACATAGGAGTTGGCTAGTAACAGCATTTTTTTCGGGTATCTGAGCAAAAGTGAACATAACCCCCAATCAGTAAAAGAGTGGACAAGAAACAACTGAGCAAAAGTGAACTAAAAAAGGGATTGCGAAAAAATAGAGACTACATCATAACAACTCTATCACTGACTATAACCTTGACTCAGGATCCAAACGAAATAGAAACTGTGAATAGCTTCCGAATCACTCATGGCTACCCATTTTAGTTGAGTGAACTGCCCTCCTCAAGTTTTAGTGCTCTAGGATCCAGAGGGATCGTTCCAACAGTTAAAGTACCCAAGGATTCAGCAAATCCATCAACTCTAACAGGGATTGAGCCTACAGTGAGAACATCAACGCTTTCTGATGTAGAAGTAGCAGCACCAGCTGAAGAACCAAGCTCCACTTGCTTTGGATCAATAGTGAGAGAACCAAATTTTAAGGTAGACACAGCATTATCTTCTGCTTCAAGTGTCTTTTTCTCTGATTTATCACCCCTAATACTCGCATCTTTAACATCTAAGTTTGAGGAAACCTGCTCAGATACCGGAACCAGATACTTTTCTGAGTTGTTTGCATCATTAGGTTTGGTGTTTTTTTCCTCTTTGCTGCAAGGCAGCTCAAGAATAGGGTTCAGCCTGCAAGGGGGGCCTAATGCCGGTACTGAGAATGGAGTCAGGAAATTTCTAACAAGATACCTGCTTCTCTCATCTTGCATGATTTTCTGACGGTCCTCATAGTACATAAAGTCATCAAGCAATGAGGTCTTCATAGTGTGATTCTTGAATATTTTCAACATCTCCAAGCCTTTCTTGTACATGATCTGCACAACAATATTAATTAGTTAACAAGTCAGATATATTATTAGAATCCGCTCAGGTAGGGGTATAACGACAATAACAATATTAAAATGGTTCAAGCAAACACGCAGTAGCAAGTAGTGGGAACATATTCATGACAAACAATAACAATAACATCACAAAACCAAAACAGTGTTAGAAGCTATGAGTTCTACATGTCTAGGTTCTACCAAAAGCTATGGAGTTCTACATGTCTAGGTTCTACCAAAAGCTATGGAGTTCTACAAGAATCACACATCTCTTGCTAACCATTATGATTGACCTAATCCAACATGCATCAGATATCAGTCATATCTCTAAGAAACATTATCATGCAGGTGGACAAATAATACAAAACAATGGAAGATAATCACGGTAATGCAGCTAGAAAGAATCTTGTATACCTCTTGTGTATCCCTGCTATTAGTCACCGGCTTGTTCTCATTGTTCTCCAATACAATGTGCCTGACACTGGTATTGGGCACATCTTTTACAATGTGCCAAATAACAGGGAAGCTCCCACTCCATTTGTTTTGCTGCCAAAAGCCCATATCCTTGATGAAGTCAACTGGACCAACCATCTCTGCCATGCCACAGAATTGACCACTTGCATTTACCTGTAGATATAAAGTTCAAATTTAGCATAACCAATGAATCACTAAAGTACTGCTACAATTTTATATCATGTTCATAAAACAAACTAATAGAAGAGCCTGAAGATTCATACAAGCAAGCTGAAAAGTAACACTGTACAACTCACCGAAAAAAAGAGGAAGATAGGACAGCCTCTAGGGTTCACTGCAGCTATTTGTTGGGCATCTTCATAAGCACTGCTTAGTTTCTTGTTGCCATGGGGTGTGGATGACCACACATTGTATTTAACGCTCTTATGCACATCATCCTCGCTGTATGATTTTATTACAAAAAATTTTGCATGCGCATAATCAACTGGGAGACTTTCCTTGTTATACTGATCAGTGTGAATAATGATATTTCCTTGTACATTACTATCTCCTGCCTTGGTTGTATAAGCTTTCACAGCTAATTGATTTTTCAACCTATTGATTCTAGGACCACAATTCTGCTCACTCAACGGCTCTATATTACCATATATATCATTCAAAGACCTGCCAACTTGGAACTTGGGCAGGGGCTTAGCCACAGCATCTCTTCCTTGTGCACCCGGCCCAAAATCAGACAAGCCATTGCCAACAGGGATTGCTACCTTCAATTGATTATGATGAGACAATACTTTCCCATTTGAAAGGTTATCCACAGCTGAAACAGAGCCGGACGCACTTCTACTCTGAACATATGAAAGAAGTGAAATCAACATTAAAAACCTCAATATATGCTACAAACACCAAATATAGGTAGGGGTGTGTGTGTGTGCGCGCGCTTGTGTAAACCTAAACAAGGGAAAGAGATGTACATGGTGAGCAGGGTTCGGAAAACGACCAGAAGAAACACTACCATGAGTTACAGCTTGCTTGTTCAGTCCAACATTGCCTCTTGGCCTTTCTAATAACCTAGTCAAGGGGCTCATCTGAGTAGAGGATGTCTTAGCAGTGTTAGAGAAGGCTCCAGAAGCAGAGTTCAAATTATATTTAAGGCCTCTTCCACCGGGTCTATTAACAGATGTTACAGTATCATAAAAAGAGTCAGCTGAACTGTTGGGAATGACATCCGGCTGAACAAAAGGGACATAAGCAGGTGAAGAGACAGAATTCTGATAAGAGGGGATGGTATAATACTGTTGGCCATCAACACCTATCATAGCACCAGGTATGTAAGGGTTGTAAGGGTTGAACGAAGTCTGTGCATATCCATAGCCAGGTGGATAATATACATAAGGCAAACTTTCATTTTGTGCACCCTGAAACAAAGAGACAAATTAGAGAATGACCGCAGATAATGTCACTAAAGAAGTTAAGTAATTCCATACGCGTCAAAGACATCAAACATGAGTCGCATACCGTGTACTGGACATCTTGACCATCTACACCAAAAATCCTATGTTGGTCCTCCCATTCACCGGGTGATTCAAATCCTGACCACAATCAATTTAAATAACATCAACGAGAGAACAAGACATATTACTTACTATTGTAAACTACCAGAATTAAAAGCTGTTATGCATACCTGTACAGTAGTACCCATAGTTGTTGGCAGTTGGATAATACATGCCCTGATCAACTACATACTCAGGGGCTCCTTCATTGTACATGGCGTTAACTTGTTCAAAGGGAGCCGTGAAATGCACATTAGGTTCCATGTCTTGGATCTGCAAGTCAAGTCACAAACACTCAATAACCCACCAAGACGACTATAACTTCACTAAACACTCAAAATCCGATAAAAACTAACAATACTGAAGTAAGAACATACCATATAAACCTCGTTATTTGCATGTTCAGGAACATTATACATTTCGACTGAAGGACTGCCACCCCCTACCAAACGATACACAATGTCAGCCTAAAAATAGTCGTAAGCACCATCCCAAAACACAATAACAATTCGCCTCGACAATCAATCAAATAACATGAACACATAAATCTAAAACCAAATGAAGCAAGTATCCAAGCTATATAACAACGTTTCGGCTACTAACGCAATCATATCGAACCATTCGAGTAATAGCAAACAAATATTAGATCTGAAAGACACTCAGCAAGTAAAATACTCATTACCTACAACAATAACCATACTCATACAAGCGAAATTCAACTTCCGAATCTCTAAACCTACACCCTAAATAATCCCCAAAACTTCAATAACTCTAATAACAATAACGCTATAACTAAAATTAATATAAAAAAGTAAAAAATGAAATCCTAGTTCTACATCGAGATTAAGTTGGAAGATAAATCCAAGCCTGTAATTACAAAGAGGACTTGGACGAGCTCGAAGAAGATTCAAGTACCTGAATTTCTAGAAGAGACGAAAGAGAAGAGGGCTAATTATGAAGGAAGAAGAAGACGAATCAATCAATCCATGGTAGACCTAGAAAGCTCGACCAGGCCGGAATAGGGGAGAGAATTAGGGTTTTTCTGCAACATTGTTTTGGATTAAAAAGAAAGAATAAACGCGAAGCTTAAGAAACCCTAACCATATTTTTAGAGAGAAAACGAAGAGAGAGGATGAACAGTAGAAAATAAGATTCGGGTAAAACGATGCGTTTTGGTGACTTTGTGAAAGGTCGAGAGTGCCTGTAGAGCACCGCGAGGTGTAGCACTAGCGGAAGTGTCCGGTCCCGTTAAAAGTTGCCAAACTACGTCGTTTCGGCGTTAGCATTTTCAGGATTTAAAATTAATCTACTCATGTGAAAATGTGAAATATCAAATCAAGCCTACATGCTAAGTGATGACTACGTGAGGAATGTAAAAATTGAGAGAGAAAGAGACTAATGCTAGAAAATTTGAAACCTTGCAGTCTATATCCATTGCTCAAACTTTTAATTAAGACCAGATTCATCGAAATAGATGACAAGAGCTTATCGACTCGTCGTTAAACATGGTGACAAGTCTCTAGTTCAAAAATACATGGGCGACAAGTCAGACTGGCTCAAGCACGTTATCTTAATAGATTGGGTCGGACCTATAAAAATGAGTTTACGGGTCTGGTCCGGTCCGGTCCAACCACGATAAGTTAAGGCTCACGGTCTGACCCGCTTTAAAATATATATTTTTTTTATAATATAAAGATTATATATTTATAAATAATATAAATTTTGTTTTAACTGTGAACAATTACTTATAAATACTAATAATTAGTCATTTTAATTCTTTTAGACCTATACAAAGTTTTGCTAAAACATTACCAAGTATAAATAATGATCATCTGATTCATATATCATATATTTCTTTAATTTGTTGGCAAATAAAACAAATGATCGATAGAAAATACGAGTTATTTTTCATTTGTTTTGGTATACTATGATATCAATTTTAGACTAATATCTATTTTAGACTACAAACGACCCGTTAATGGGCTCGGCCAGACCCGAGCACGGCTCAATATGTTATGGGCTTGGACAGTGTGCTAGGTTGGGCATTAGATTTAAGTAAATAGATCGGTCAAAATCCGAGACCGTTGAAACGTGAGCCGTCGAGAACTGGCCCAAACACAGCTAGAAGCCCGATTAAACGGACCGGACCAGATTGGGCCGGCCCGTTTGCCACCTATATTCTACATCCTCTCTTTGAGAATGAAGAGTTTATTGTTCCTTACACATAGTTAGAAAAATGGAATTTTGAAAAATTATGAGACCTGTCAATTAAGTTTGATACTAGTATATGAAGATGTGGTAAGTCTTAGGTGTGGACATAAAAAACTAAAATCTGGATCCCGTTCTGAAATTTGATGAGATGGGATTAGTATATAAGTCTAAAAACATTAGGCCCGTCATGTCAAAGACAAGTGAGACAGGACACGGGACTAAAAATTTGAGGCTTATGAGACCCGTCTCTTGTATTTTATGTAATCTCAGCGGTTGTTTTTTTACATGTTTTCAACTTACCGTTAATTTTCGAAGCCTACTTGCATTCTAACCTCATCTCATTCGCATAATCGCTGTAGCCATCAACAAATTGCCAAAACACGAGACCCAAATCAACAAATTGCTCTCAACCTCAATCCATCAAAACCACAAATTAAAGATGCGAACTAGAAATCTCAAACCCTCTCTGCTTCTGGATATTATGGATGTCATGATCGATTATGCATTTCTGGATGTTATATTTGTGAAGCTGTGTTCTTGTCTTCTTGAAACAGAACCAGATATTTGGGTTATTGGATTCTTGAATCAAACATGGAAGGCAATCAAGTGTTTTTTCTTCTTCAGTTAATTTGGTCGGGATGGGCGGGATTGGACTTGCGGGATCAAAACCTAAAAATGTAAGACCCGTCCTGATCTCGTGTGCAATGTCCAAGACAAGCTGTGGGATTAGCCTAATCCCAACCCATCCCATCCGTCTCATGCCCAGTCCTATAATTCTAGAAAAAGAAAGGGCAGCTACTGTTAAGATCGTAATTATGTTGTGAGAAAGTTGAAGATCAAAGCATTGATGTGAAAAAGAAAATGATAATCTGATGACGATGTCTGGTAAAATAAAGCACCACGGATAGAATGCATGTGCCCTTCCTGTCTAGTACAATTTTCTTGGCACAAATAATCTTAAGTTTGCTGTCCCAGCAATAATCAAATTTAACTGTACTATGGTCATAATAGCAGGTAAAAGAGCTTTCCCTAGAGACTGCCCCCAACTCCAATTTTCTGCAAAAATCTTCATCATAGCAAGAAACCAGATTCATATATGGGAACAAGCAAGCCACTTGGTGTAGCAAAACCAACATCAGCCAATCATTACGTACCACAGAGAAATGGTCACATATTGAATGTTCAGTCACTGAGTAATATGAGTCTCCTCCAGCTCCTGCTTGGTATTTTCCTCAACCACCGGCGGCCCCCCTTGAGTCTTGTTATTTGGAAATGCCTCAACTTGTCTGCCAGGGGACATGGGAGACATTCCTGGACCAGTTGGAACCTCATATTCTGAAATATTAAGATCCTTCTTATCTATGCTTTGATCATGGGGTCCCTCGTATCTTTCATAACTAGGACTACGACTACAGTTACGACGGCGACTAGGGCTAGGGCTAGGGCTATAGCTACGCCCACGACCACGGCTATAGCTCCGACTACGGCTCCTTGTCCAACTCCGCCTCCTTTGACGATGGCTACGACTGTGGCTTCGACTTCTGCTTCTGCTACGGCTTCTACTTCTGCTACTGCTATAACCTCCCCATGTTCGAACTGTTTCAGGGCTCCGACTTCTGCCTCTTCCCCTGTCAGCAGAATCAATTCTATTATCAAATCTTCCGCGTCCACGTCCTCCCCTTCCACGCACATCCATATTGTTGTACCGATCAGTTGGGCCACGGTCATTTCTATCAAAACCAGTATGACTACCACCAGGACCCCCAAATCCCCGCCCCCTGTTTCCACGCCCACCAAAGAAATCGTTTCTTCCACCACGGCTACTAACAGCACCATCTCGAGAACCACCAAAGTTGCCATCCCTCATGCCACCACGTCCCCCAAAGTTGCCATTCCCTTCCATCATGCCACTGCGACCACCAAAACCCCCGTCCCTCATGCCACCACGACCACCAAAACCCCCGTCCCTCATGCCACCACGACCACCAAAAACCCCGTCCCTCATGCCACCACGACCACCAAAACCCCCATCCCTCATGCCAACACGACCACCGAAGCCGCCATCCCTCATGCCACTGCCACTACCAGAGTCAAAGCGGTTCATTGCGCCCCTGTCCTTCCCAAAACCAGGCCCACCACGCAGAGCAATATCTCGTACCTCAGGGGGCACTTGCTGGTTAGCTCCCTCTAGAACTTTTATTAAATCAGCCGCATATTTCCAGTCCTGCTCAGAGAAAAAGGTGTACGAGACCCCAGTTGCCCCGGCCCTCCCAGTTCTTCCAATTCGGTGAACATAGTCTTCAACCCCGGTAGGAAAATCATAGTTAACAACTACCCTGTAACATGAGACACTGAGCTTATAGGTACAAGTTTTTCAAATAATAACAAGGTTACATAGAACTAGCTTATATATCAGAGTCAAGTGCAAAGATACCTTATATCTTTAATGTCAAGCCCACGAGCAGCGACGTCTGTTGCAACTAAGATCGGGCACTTTCCACTACGGAACTGATTTAAGACATAATCTCTCTCACCTTGAGATTTGTCGCCATGAATTGCAGCCGCCCCAAAGGTACGTCCAATACTACGTGCAAGCTGATCACACAACCTCTTTGTGGAACAAAAAATAATAACTTTAGAACCTCGTTCCTGGGTTCTAAGGATCTGCTCCAAGCGCCTCTGTTTCTCCATTTGCGGGACAACTTCAACATACTGAAATTTCCAAAAACAAATTTTAATCTACTTCTGAAATGTAAGAGGTCCCCGACAAAAATTCTTTCTAGTACAAACGATGTAAATTTTATCCTATGCATGCTTTTCAAAACTATATGCACTATAAGCGAAAAAAGGAGATCAAAACATCAAACAGCCAGGACTTGCATTTGGCCAGTTACTACAATGTATAACAGTCGTCATAGTACATCAAAAATCAATCAACTTATTGTTCATTATTGTTTAAACTTGGCAAAACTGTTCATTACTTTGTTTTAATAAACCACGATCATTCTCATCACCGTCATTATAGCTTACCACTAAAGAAGCAAAAACAACTGACAAGGTTAGAGCTAGTTTGCACTTGAGATTTGTTAAGAACCACATCATACTAAGTTCCTCACTACCTATAAATTTTTGGGAAAAATCCTCAAATGGTACCTGAACTATGGCTCATTGCAAATTTTGGTACCCGAACTTTCAAAACTACCCTAATGGTACCTGAACAATTGCTCCGTTAGCCATTATGGTACCTCCATCTACTATATAGTTAAAAATGCTTGTGTGGCAACGATATTACTCTAACTTGGTGACTAGTATATAGGCAAAAGAGTCATTGCCAAATGAAATGAAATATGGTAATAAAAAAGAAAATAAAATTTAGATAAGATAAATAAGATGGTGCTCGATTACTGCTTAAGAGATGACAGATCCAAATCTGCGCACACTTGCTCAACGTTTCCGGCGAAGAGATAGAGATCTAGGAACCTTACTTGATTATTTTCTCTTCACCACTTGATGTTAATCCTCAATATTCATAATTTGATACAATCCTTTATCCTTGCAACCAAACCCATAACATTTATGCATACGTCGATGTGGGTTTCAAAAAATTTCCAGATTTTCAAATTATTTTGAGATTTAAAGAAAATAAAAATTGTTTAGAGACCATGTCACTTGAGAAACTGAATATGAATTTCCAACACGTATTCTGGGTCTAAATTATTTTATTTCAAGCCTCTTAGTTTTTGATGAAGAGATTTTGGGTGATGACAATGAGTTCTTGTTTTAGGACATAAGAATCTGATTTTGATGATTAGCATTAAAAGATGGCATATGGATTCTATGCCTGGAAAAGCAATTAATTCACCATCAAGCATTCAATCATCAGTTCTTGAGAGACGAAAATATGTCTGAACTGAGGGCACCAGAAGGAGAGAGAAAATAACTGTGAATTAAATTTGTGTTTGACTACTTTACCCTCATTTTTAACGGCATAATAAATGGAGGTACCATAATGGCTAACAGAGCAATAGTTCAGGTACCATTAGGGGTTTTTTTGAAAGTTCAGGTACCAAAATTTGCAATGAGTCATAACTCAGGTACCATTTGAGGATTTTTCTCTAAATTTTTACTATAGGTGAAATAAAAGATGAGAAAACTCAAGGTTTCAAATTATAATTTACAGTATCAGCATAGTTTTCTAAATTATTGAGACCTAGGAAATACATAGTATATAAGAGCTCACCTGTGTAATAGACTTGTTTGCAGCAAGCTCATCAACGTTGCCAATATTCACCTGGACAGGATTAACAAGAAGATCACTTGCTATTTTTTTCACTTCTTTGGGCCAGGTTGCTGTGTACATAAGTGTTTGTCTGCGTGGGGGTATTTCATTCACAATTTTACGAATTTGAGGTTCAAAACCCATGTCAAGCATCCGATCTGCCTCATCAAGTATAAGAAGGGATACTTGGCCAAAATTAATTCTCTTCATTTCCAGTATGTCATTGAGCCGCCCAGGAGTTGCAACAACTATATCTGCTCCATGATCTAATTCTTTTAGCTGAGGACCCTTTGGTGCTCCACCATACAAGCACTAAATATGAAATTCAATCAGAGTGAAACAAATAAGTAACACAAACATGGAGTTAATAAAAATACTATTAGTGTAAAGAAATCAAGCAAAGAGCACCCACCGTGCAGGATATCCTGGAAGCTCTGCCAAATTTCAAAGCCTCCTCCTGTATTTGTGTTGCAAGCTCCCTTGTTGGAGCCAAAACTAACACAGTTGGCCCATTCTGAGAATCATTACGACACTGTCTAAGAAGAATGAAGGCAGGCATCAAATAACCCAATGTTTTGCCAGAACCAGTTTTTGCAATAGCTACTATATCCCTACTTTGAAGAGCAATAGGCCATGTTTGTGCTTGAATTGGTGTAGGAGATGCAAAGCCAGCGGAATATATCTGAAATAATAACATAGGTCTATGGTCAGCAGAAAGTTAGGTGTACTTCACGATAGAGGACTACAACCAGACATCATTACAAATTAACATACAAAAGCAAGATAACATAAAAGCCCATGGGTATGTGGTTGCTTACAGAAGCAACTGGAGGCAACAAAAGAGGGCATATAGACATAAGAGGTGGAGCCATTAATCAACAAATCCCAGTCACATCAGGTGTGATTTGGATGAAGGGCCAACCACCCTTTAGAAGATGCACAATAAAGGCTCCAACAGTTCATTTTGCAGCCACCAAAAATGAGAACAGTTGTTGCATGTGTAAGTGTGGCAATAGCAATGCAGCGTACGACATATGCTCCACCTCCGGAGCAGATATCGCACCTGCGACAAGTGAGGACTCATGAGTTCAAATGTAGTAAAGCAAAATGATAATTCAAAATTGGAATGGATGGATCTCATAACTGATTTACTAACCTAGAAAAAAAAAACAATTTATAACATGAACAACTTACTTCTCTCAATATCTCTGGCGGAAATCCAGTATCTTCAAACGTCATGAACGGTGCAGGAACATTGTCACCCTATAAAATTAAAAATCAATGCTGAAGTCATTACCATGAATAACGGCTAAACATGCTATTACATTAAGAAGACCTATAAAGAGTACAGGACCAGCATGTCTAGTGTGTCCGAATTGCAATTCCAAACAGTTATTTTGTCAGAACTTCATAAAATTTCCATGAATAGTTATGAATGTTATCATTGCCTACTTTGATGTGTTCATAACTTCATATATAAATGACACCAGAAGCATACACTTTTACCAATTTATGTTCAGTGTACAACCCAATCTTTTCAGGTTCCTATAAATATTTAATCTCTTAAGCTTACAGGGAACTCTGTTTTTCAATTGTCTCTTCAAAACGATGAGCATTTCCAAATTCATACAAACTGATCACTGTTGATAAACAAATACAGACCATTGCAGTAACTTCGTATTGTTGAAGATATGCTTGAACAGGGGAGAGGTCAGGAACACTTGTTGATCCGACATATGAAGGCTTCACCAGAGCATTGTTTGAGAATTGTGGATCACCTGGTGCATGACTGTACATGTTATGCATGCCCCGACTAGGTGCAGCGTTTTGAAATGGGACACCACTGATTCCCATCTCCTGAAAGAAGTAACAATAACATCGTTTGATAAGTTGGACATGAAAATACAATACAATCAGCATACGGTCACACACAAATGGACAGCTGAGTATTTAAGTAATACCTGCTGACTTCTTGCCATTGTCATTGGGATAGCAGCAATCTTAGGCTGTTGAGTACCTGTTGGCCCTTCATTGTTACCATTTGAGTAATATTCATTTCCAACTCTACCCTGGACATTATTTTCAACACTCCTCCTCAACCCGAGAGAAGGCATATTAGGCTGCTGATTATGATACATTGCTGGGTCCATTTGATTGTGGAACCTAGAACCTTGTTGATGGGGTGCCAAGTCAGTTCCCGATTGTTGCTGGTGGCCAAAAGAAGAAGGCTGGGGCATATTTCCCAAAGAGCCACCAAATTGTTGGGGTTGAGTAGGATGAACAGCTTTCGGTGGCATTTGTACTGAAGAAGTCCCAGTAGGGAGATTCTGCAGAGAAGAGGCGCCCACTTGCTGAAACTGAGATGGAGAAAAACCACTTTGCTTTCTGTACTGAAAATCATGTTCCTCTCTTGGTGGGTATGCGGATTGCTGATTTGCCGAAGCTTGCCCATGTGCACTATGCTGAGTCTGTTGGGAACTTTGCCCCTGGGGAAGACCGCTTTGCTGATAAGCCATATACTGCATTTGCTGCTGATGTGAATATTGATGCACTTGTGCTTGAGGCACCTGTGAGTTTTGACTCGGTGGTGGTTGTTGCCCCAGTTGGTGGGGGATGTGCTGTCCTGCCTGCTGGGCTGAAACAGGGGGCATCTGCTGACTTGGATGCTGCATCATTTGCTGACTTGGATGTTGCATCATATTCTGTTGCGTTGATGGCAGCACTTGCCCATGCTGTTGCATAGCCTGTCCAAACTGTGAACTCTGCTGATGATCAGCATGTGGCATTTGCGAGTTCTGAGAATACGACTGCATCTGTTGCCCCATTAGATGTCCATGTTGTTGAGGATACTGGCTCACTTGCTGCCCGTCCTGAGGCACCACCCCATTCCCTTGCATCAAATGAGCACCAGGAATCGCAGCCATCTTCGGAGTGGTTGTAGCAGGAGGCGGGCCCTGCGGTAAAGGCGGAGTCAAAGAAGGCTTCTCATACTGGGTAATGTTGGTTTCCGGATTCCAATAATACAACACACCGGTGCTGCCATCAATTAAGCCCTTCCAGGGTTTCGGCAGACTCGGATCATCGGGAGCATACCGTGGCCCAGAAGCTGCCTCAGCAGTTGCCATGCCTAATACTTATCTACAATCAAATCAAACCTTTGCATCAAAAAATTGAATATTCTCGAACCAAAATCAATATACGAGCTTAGACAATCAAAATTCATTAGTTTTTCAGCTAAAGGAAATCTCTTTTATGGCTCTAACTACAAAAATCTCTACCTTTTACTTGAACATAAAAACTTGCAATCTAGAATAGAGCTCAACTCTCAGAAATTTCAATGCTCAACGAACAATCGTATTCATCTAAATCTTATAGATTTGATTACTGAGTATTCAGGATTAGAGAAACCCTAGAAACCATGACATATATACCTGGTGGAAGATAATACCGATTGAGGTTTCGTATCTGATAACAAAGTTGAGTGGTGATAAATCGGAGAGGGATTTGATGAACAATGCAAAACCCTAAATCGGGTTGGTGATTTGGTGACTGTGTGACCTCTCTCTCCCTCGTGTTTCTGGCTCTTTCTACTCCGAGAGGTAGTAGAAGCCTCGAGGTGTTGAGGAACAAAAAGCTTTTATATGGTAGCGTTGTATTGTAGGTTTATTGCGGTTTCGTATCTGCCACACCGATGGTCAGGCTAGGCGGTGAACCCTCACAAAATAGGAAGTAATTTGGATAGATAGAGAAAAAATAGAAAAGAAAATTGTGAAAGGGATGTATTTTATTTATAGGTATGTGTCTCTATTTATATAGGATAATATAGGACATATCCTTAAATAACTAGTAAACATATCTTTGCACGGAATATGGATTCATTATCCTAATTGCGTAAGACCAAGACACACATAACAGAATATTTTAGAACACTCCCCCTTTGTGTCGCGCGTCGTTATGCTGGTGGTGGTGCTTTAGATGTTGCCTCGTTAAAAACTTCGTCAAGTAACAAAATCCGTGTAGAAGAAACTGAGTCTTGATCGAAGGAGAAAAAAGGTGCAATACATCAACTACTTCATTTAGAACACGATCATTCAAGAACAACTTCATGTTGATCAATAATCTCTACAAGAGACAAGCGGTGCATGCGATGTTGTTTTGTTAAAACCTTGCCAAGCAAAAACCCAGTGGGACAAAAGTCTTGGTCTAAGGGAAAAAGAGCACAACTGCACTCTTCACATTTGATAGCGATATGTATGTGCTAGACTCCCTTTGAAGTCTGCATCTCCCCCTGATCCTTAGATCATCCATAAAGAGTTTGAATTTTTTAGCATATCAATGCGTTTTAACATGTCTTCAAATGTGGTATAGATCAATGATTAACTAGATCATACCGGATTGTCCTTATAGATGATCTCTTACACTTAGATCTTAAGGAGAAGGCTGTTTGGGAACTTAAATCATAAGTTAGCGCTGAAATCAGATTCTCATGCAGCACGATCTTTGGGTATTAGAATAGCCGTAACATTCACTATAAAATACATATGAATGAACCGTAAACGGTTTTGAAAATTAGATTCATGTAGCTTTCTAACCGTATATGATATACATTCTGGTTCATTCGGAGATGTTTACAAAGCTCTGTTGAAGTTGGTTGTTATTTGCAAAATAAGACTCTCGGACAGATCTGTCCTACTTTACGAGAATAGTCATAACTCACTCAATATGATAGCTGTGATGAAATGGTTGGTGTCATTGAAAATTAGACACATAGACTTTTCCAATGGTACCAATTTCACAGTTTTGGATGAGCGAACATTCCGGTAGGTATCGTGGAATTTGACCTATGAAGCTTGGCATATTATGATTTCGCTTTTGATGTGTCTTTCTTATGTGGGGATGAAATTGCCCGAATCCTTTATACCGAAAGGATGTCCCTACGCCATTTAATGGTTTTGCATTAACACAGAGCTACACTTAACTTTATAACTTTTCATAGCGAATGAGAGGTCAAGTCTTTCGATCATATTAAGTACATTGATACGTCTTAGCGTACTTAGATGTGAGTTTTATCTCTAAATACATCTCAGTCGTTCTTTAGATAGAACAATGGACCTCTATTTAGACTTTGTCTAATCATGTGAGCATATGTAGGCCTCACCTTTAGAGTGTCTAAGCCGATAGATGGGATAATCACCACCAACATAATCATCGAGTTCATTATGAGACCGTGTCTTTCCCAAGATCTTTTCATTCTAACTTCGGATGTTTGATACACATTGGCATCTCTTGATCTATCAAGAGTCGATGTAAATCTAGAATAAACATGCAAGGGCACAATTCATCATATCTCTTCCAATCAAGTAGTTACTTAGTGTGTTTTTCCGACAATGCTTGTACACACACGCTCTTGTGGTCTAGAGCAACTTGATTTGGGTGAATGAAGTCCGTCCAGGATCTTTATGTATATCTCTGATTTCATAGAGATGTAACTCAACTACGTTCATAAGCTGCATGTTCAGTTATTAGGAAACTACCAAACTGAAAAAGTAGTGGAGTTCAATGATATCCATTACGAGAGCATATCTCATCGTAGTCAATTTCAGTGCGTGTTAGTGAGAAACCTTGCGCCATAAGATGAGTCTAAACTCTTTGTTTCACTACGTTATCTAACAAAGGCATAGTTGATAGGGTTTAGCTTACGGTGTCGGCATCACTTGCTCAAGAACCTATCTCTTTGTTAATATTGAATTGCATCTTTTACATAGGTTAATTTACTACGTCGATTTATCAACGAAGTGTGGTTCGATAGTAAACTCATTATTCCATGTCCTCATGTATACTAGTGTATTTGTAGAGATCTCTTCATGTCCTTAGATTTGACATTAATGCATCCCCCAATGATAATCACTATTCAGATTTCATGAGACGGATTTGAGTATCACTGATCAATAAATTAGGTTGTACCAAAGCTCGTTTTTTTTCTAGCGCGAGTACATATCGAACATAAGGGTCTCCCTATCCTTTAAGGAGCCACACGGCCTTGTGACACCAGTTTTGCCACTACATGACGTCACCATATCACCACTCATGGTGATGGCGCGAAGACCAACTTCTTTTGGTCGCGCTATGTCCTCTTGATAGGACATCAATCCTTGTAGACATATTTGAAGTATGTGATCTCGTCACTTAGATATTTGGAGATCAAGATGAGACCTAGTGGGGACCAACCACGACATTCACGTCGTTATACTTGAACACTTGTGTTCTTATCTCCCCTTAACGGCGGGAATATTGTTTCACCAAAGTAACAATCCATAATTTAGCGATTAAAGAGATCGTCTGTCAAAGCTTCTACATAAGCGGATTGTAGATGAATGTTCATATCCAACCAAAATACTTACTCATCTCAAAAGACTCATCATTGAGCGCAGTGACAGTGTGATTTAGCATCTAGATACAGTATCTAGCCGAGCTCAGGATTGGAGATCCATTTCAATTAGGCCGAGCTCAAGGATTTCAATCCTCGCATATAGTCATGAGCTGTGGTGCAAAAGTATTCAATGATGGTGGGTCGTAGACGAATAATAAAGCTTCATGTAAAATGCATAATCTCATGTTCAAATATTAGTACGCATCACAAAACTTCGAGCAACAAGCTAAAGTTGTAGGCTCGGCGACACCATATTGATTGTGAACATAGGATACGGAACGCTTCAACTTCTCCTGATAAAACTTCTTTAAAGAATGGGTAGTGAGCTCATAGAAGTAGGCTTCATCATGGGTCGGGTTAGGGCCGGTCCGACCCTAAATTTAGGGCTTATGGTAGGGTAGGGTATGGCTCGATCAAAGTCAACAAAATTTAGGGCCGGGTAGGGTAGGACAGAGACTTGAATATGTAAGCCCCAGCCCGCCCTAGCGGCCTATTTTGTTAGGGCCAATAGGGTCAGGTGGGGTCAGCCCTTTAAATAGGGCTAAATAGGGTCGAGATGGGCTTGTTATTTTTTTCTCACAATTTTGCTTTAGAATTATATGTAATGAACCTTATTTTTGTGTTATAGTTAACATGCATGCATACCCATTATATTTAATTTAAGACATTTATCTATAAACTAAGTGGTTATACTCATATATGTCACGAACTAATGCTCTAAATTATCAAAATACAATCATTAATCAACAAAACAAAAGGAAATCAAATGAACAAAGCTAGCAAATCAATTACAAAAGAGAAGATTAGTTGTATTGTATCTAAAAAATAAGAAACATATTAAAACAATACAAAAATAAGAAATTATTAGGGCCTAAAGAGCGGGCTTTTAGGGTTGGGTTGGGTTCGGCCCTAAAAGGCTCATTAGGGTATGATCGTAGGGTATGGTCGGGTTTCATTTGCTCAACACTTACCCTATCCTACTCGAGAAGGGCTAGAGTCGGCCCGCCTTAATGGAGGGCTGGGTAGGGCGGGTTTTAGGGTGGACTAGGGTCAAAGGGCCAAATGATGAGGCCTACATAAAAGTATAAGCAGAATAATTAGATAATGGTGTAATATATGACTGGTGTGTTTACCCTTCAACCAATCACCCTAAAACATAAATGGTGTCCACAAGTTGGTTGTATCAATCTACATGATTTGATGTACAAATGAAGTATTTTCTTGTGTGTCTTTTAGCGTTGGAGGGTCTCGCTCCTTTTTAGCTAAAGAATAGGCTATCAAAACCAGTGATAATCATTACAAGGGCAATGAAACATCAAGGGAAGATTTAACGCACCGTATTCGCTTAAAGTGATATCCATGAGAATTTCTCAAAATTTAGATCATCATATCTTTTTCATAGTGTCTAAATCAGTCAAACCAAAGCCTATATGAGTCAGTGTCCCAAAATCAAGTATAATTAGTGACAACATAGGATTCGATATTCAAAACGTAGTGACACAGTACACTAGATTGACTCATAAACTTTTACAATATGCACTTCAGCCTGCATTCATGAGAAGTTATACACAAAATAACTCTTGGTCATTTTTAACTAGTAGCGCAACTGTTCTTGAAACTAAACATGGTTTGGTTGCTTCTCAATTAGAGTGTATATGTGATGTGTATCATGGTCACAAATGATTTACATAGCATAAAATTTAAAGATAGTTTTCAGTTACTTAGACTATTGTTTATAATTTCACTATCTACAAGGCACTCAATATCTTCATAGGAATTATATACAAAAGAGGTAGATATATGAGTATATAGTTCGATTTTGAACCATTTACAGGGATTGAAAATGTGCTACAAAAGGCAACAATCCCGAGAGTGCATAAAAACTTCCGCGCAGAATGACATTTGCGCAGTAAAACAGCCATAACTTCTTCGTTAAAATAGATATGAACAAACGGCCAACTGTTCTGAAAAATAGACTCGTAGAGCTTTCCATTGATATAAAATAGGTATTCTAATTCATTCGGAGTAGTTCCTAATGCTCGTTCGAAATTGTTGTCTAAGGAGGGACAGATTTGCTCTTTTTGCAGATTTGACACGTGCAAAGCATTCTAAACTTGCAACCTGGCGTGGAGGCTTTAAGCCTTAGCTGAGGGTGCGTGCTCATCTTTGATGAGTCCGAAAGAGTCTTCAACGTCTTATTAAAGGCGACAATTGGTTAAATAGCGTAGGGGGAACCAAAATCAAAGGCGTTCGGTAGCTTCGAGTCAATATGACCAGTTATGTACGTGGAGGGTCGGTAGTGCGAGGCACACTTGAAACCACTATATTCTTAATTTCGTACGATCCTAGATATCACATTGAGCTCGGATGAGCCTAATTATAATTTGATGATGATAAATCCGTTATGTATAGAAGACTTAACCAGAAAACACGTCGCAATCCTTATTGAGAATGCATAGCCGCGTGTCTCCTTCCTTTTGGAGAAACGAAATTCGGCATAATCCACTCTTTTGGATTACAAATCATGTCATATTCTAAGGACGATGTAAATTACACATCTTTGTTGTAAATCAATACAAACCATGGAGACAAAGGAACAATTTCGTGAATGAAATTACATTCATAAAGCGCTATACATCGATGTCTCGAAACTTTAAAAAAGTAAACACTAATTATGACATTCATATAATGTCATATTACATAGCTTGGAAAAGAAAGAGCAATCTCAATCCATACAATTGATATCCAATGATACTTTTTGTACATTTTTGTATGTTGTCGATTATAGAATTAGCTTGACATCTTGAACAGGTGAATAATTGATCAACAACGGTTATATTGTCATGAGCTGACGTGATTAGATTTGACAGTTTGGTGTCTAGACTGGAAGTTCAATAACTAAGAGCCTGAGGCTCCTCCCTTTCTTTTCTAGACATTAACGAGGTTTCTTTTGTCGTTGTCATGACCTTCATTGCCTTCACAACACTAGGAAAAATATCATATGTGCAGGCTAATGCGTTTATCTCATTAACGTATCTTATAATCATTCCACCAAAGATTTGTGAAACATGATGCCATGAAATATTATCGACGATATGTACTCAAAATAAGTGATGAACAATCCACTTGACTAAGAACTCAACGAGTAGATCAGAGTTATATGTACGTTTCAAGAAAGGTTCCATGAGTGCATCCACAGTACTTTGTGGTCTTTACTTTTTACACATATTTCCATTAATGGCATTAACTGATATAACGCGTCAAAAATTTAAGCGCAAAAGATTATAAATCTCAGCATGTAGGCTTAATAGCCTCAGAGTCAATATTTGTGGTGAAGTCCTTATAATGAAAGGTTCCACATCTAAGTGAAATTCATGTGAGCATAATGTTACATTTGTCACGCCCCAACCCAAGTTTACCTACCTAAACCTGGGTTAGGACGTGCGGGACTCATCCCAATAGAGATTTACTCGAAATCCCTCTTGAGAAAGAATAACCCTCTTTCCAAACCAAATTCAAATAGTCCAAACGATACCGGAATAGATGTCACAGCCGGAGGTTATCCTGATTTACGCATTTGGATCTCAAACCAAACATTTAGAGGACCTAGGGTTCTAATAATATTTGTGACTGCATCCGAATCCCAGTCAGGCTGCCTACGTACCCTGTCTTCAGGGATCAAGCCACACGTAGCTTTTGTTTGAGTAACGCCCTAACCGGGAAAAATCCCGCTTTTGTAATTATCGGTCGATTTACTTTTATGGACAGCAAACGTCTATTTCATATCCGGAATTTAATCTCTCCGCTGAGCTATCCACCAACGAACGATCCATCGGGATTATCCCGAACATACCATCAAGCTTTTAAGAAACAACCACACATAAATATATAATATAATGGCAACCATAAGATTATATAAACCCACCAAGGATAAAATAGTCAATTTACCCTCAATGGCACTCCTGTAAATACCTAGAACTGCCAGAGCAATATTGTCAATGCATCCTCAATGGCAGTTTGGTAAATATACTAAACTGTCAGGGATATTTTAGAAATTTAAGCCTTAGTGGCAGCCCTTATAAATATGTAAAACTGACAGGGGCAGTAATGTCTTTTTGGCCTCGGTGGCACTTTTCTAAATGTGCAAAACTGATAAGGGCATTTCTGGAATTTCAATCCTAATGGCAGTCTGGTAATTATCTTAACTACCAGGGGTATTTTAGGATTTCAACCTCAATGACATCCCTGTAAATATACAAAACAGTCAGAGGTATTTCTGTCATTTTATACCCTACAATAAAACGGTAAAACTGGCACGGTAAAAACTAGGGTTTTTACCCTTGTCTTCTATGATCACTGTTTCACCAGAAAACCGAGCTTCTACAGCTGCAAACCTAGCCTCTAGACATCCTCTGCAGTCTAACCACATCTCAAACACCAGAAAAATCGAGGTTTACTTACCTTGGAGTCACCCTCTGTGAACTTCGGCGGATCTCCTCCGACGGATCTCCGCTGGCGTCCTCCTTCCTCTTCTAGGAAGCTCCTTGGATGTCCCCGGCTTCTCCTCTCGTCGGGTTCTGCATCGAGGCAGAGAGTGCAGACCTCCAGCCCTCTCTCTCCTCTGCTGGGAAGCACTCACGGCGACGTTGGCTCGACTGAGGTCGCCGGGGCAAGGCGAGTCCAACGGTGACGGCGGTGAGGTAGGACGCATGCGCCGGTGGCTTTAGTGAGGAGAGCACAATGAGCAGAAGAGAGAGTGAGAGTGAGAGTGGAGGATCGAGAGGGAGGAGAGAGAGGGAGAACTGTTCGGTCAACCCTCCATATATATATGAAAACAACGGCCCAGATTTGATCTCACGAATCTAACGGTCCAGATCTGCCAATAAATAGTTACCGTGAACAGTAAATAGATATTTTGCTATTTACTTTTACCGCACAGTAACAACACATTATCCCGCATAACTTTCGCATACGAACTCCGATTAATTCATATGACATACCCACGAGTTCGTATTAACGTCCTCTACATCTTTTCCGAAGGAAGTTTCTTTAAATTCTCGACTTATCGCAAAGTCATCTTTTACGGTAAAGTAATTAACATTTATTACTTCCGTACATTGGATAAATTTATAATAAACAGCTCGTAGCTTCGGAAAATTTTCCGGACGTACCGAAGGACTCGTATTAACATAATCTACCCCTCGGGACATTAGTTATATTTTTCTCTAGAACCGAGAATATCTCGATGTTAAACTCGAATATTAATTCGGGAAAATCAACAGCGCGGTTACAATCCTTTGTAACCCGTCTAATCCTGGTAAAAAGGTAAATTTCAGGACGGGGTGTTACAACATTGCTCTTGCATACAAAACCAAGCTGTATGTTTAGTTTCAAGACCGATTATGGCCAATAGTACGATGCTTTATAAGATTTGTCTCTTTCTCAAGGATCAAAATTAAGGGATCCGAGCTTCTCAAAAATCATGTTTTAGACAAACCTAAAAAGGTGACCCTGATTTGGAGATTTTAAAAATCCTGCAAAGTACACAAAACCAAATAGAAGAAAGGGGAGGAGAAGGGGAAAAAGATTGTTTTTTTTTTCGAGTTATTTGAATTGTGAAAAAATTGTATATAAAAGCTTACTTGCTAGTCTGTCAGATAGATTGCATTTATAAAAGCTGCTTTGCAATATCCATGCTTAATGCCATGCGTGTGCGGCGAAGTTGCTCGCGTAATTCCAATTCCATTTTGATTTATGCGCGGTAAGAAGATGAAAAACAAAACATATGGTTAGTCATATTTCACCATAGATATAATTCATAAAAACTTTCAAAACTTCAAAATATGAAAGAAAAACTGAAAAATTAAGCCGAAGGAGGACATGAAAATTGACGGCATAATATGGGTGGACGATAGCCGAGGATTAGCGACCGGAGGAAGTTAGACAGCGACTGAAAAAAGGTTGAACAACGGTGGTCGGACGGAGGCGGAGCCAAGGGGGTGACTGACCTTTTTGGATAAATATCAGTTAGGGAAAATCTGAGGAGATGGTGGCTATCAACTCAAAAACTGCTGATAACGTGAAGAAGTATATAGGGTAGAGAGAGAAGAGATAGCAAAGAGAATCGTGAAAGATATGTACTTTATTCATAAATAGGTGCCTCTATTTATAGAAGATTACATAGGACATATCCTTAAATAACTAGTAAACATATCTTTATACATAATATGGATTCCTTATCCTAATTGCATAAGATCAAGACACACATTACATAATATTCTAGAATATACTAGATATTATCCAGTGTTTTCCTTCGACAATAAGAAATATCTAGTGTTAGATTTCACTTTGGATCCTAGTTAGTTAATTCGTGTATTATATATGTATGTATTTATAATACGTGTATTATTCATGTACATGTATTTTATAATTGATAAAAATGAAAATTTTACCCTACACTAACTCTCCCAACCCAACCACACATTTTTTTCATCTCTTTCCTCTCTGTTTTATCTCTCTCTTCGTCACTTTCCTCTACATCATCTCTCTCTCCCTTTCTCTCCTAGATCTCAAAGCAACTTAAGAGAAGATGAGGACGATCGCCACCGTCGACGGGGACGATCGTCGTGGACTGACCGACGATGAAGCCAACCATATCTAAATCTTAATCGACCCTATAGTTGGAATATCGCCGTCGTCGTTTGGAATCTCAAGTAGCAGCAACAACAACAGCCACAAAAATATCCATGGCCACTTTCGATCCCGTCCACCTATGTCCTCTCTTTGTCTCTCTCTCTCTCTCTCTTAATGAGAATTTATTAGAGGATAATAAAGTTGACTGTAGCGATATTAATTGATCGAACTACAAAATTCATGTATATCGTGTATCGATTTGTTATTCAAATTATCTACATCTCAATGTAAATATATAATTAATATAATTGATAAGTCTTAAAGTTGAGATTCATTATCTACTAAGGGTTATAGGCAATGACATAGAACCAAATATTTTACAGGCATGAACCGAGTCTTTCTGCACATGCCAAAAAGGAGTTTAAATGCTAGTGAACTTGAATGCCATAGTACTATATTCATATAGAGGCCGAGTGAACAAGCTGCTGCCTCATTACCAAGGTGGGAAATCATTATTGGCTAGCTCCATTACCACTGACGTTTCTCTAAGCTACCATATTCCTAGTTTCTACTAATATGTTCATGTAATTAAGCAGAACATTCAAAATAGACCATGAGAAATAATTTGATTGTGCACCACAAAATGAACATAGCCATAGTTGTCGAACCAGAGTATCCATTCAAAAAGGAACAGAAAATAGTTCCGGACACCGAAGCCAAGTGAATCTGCAATTGGGGAATTTGGGACGCACGGCTTGATCCAACGATGCCAAGATCGTGATAATCTGAACATTAAGGATACTGAAACCCATGAACAAAATAAAGGCACCAGTAAAGCGCTCTGAGTCGCTCACCGGAGGGAGATCGTCTCATTGTTGGGTTGGGGAGGAGACAGGAGGTAGATGACGATACTTCCTCATCATTGAGAGATTTGGGATTTTCCGGTGCCGGCGGTGCGGATGACCAGTGTCAGAAGAGATGAATTAGGAGTTGTTTTGCATTTTTGTTCAAGATAATGTTTATTTAATACAAATTTTTAGATCTTATTTTTCATTCTATCCGTTTTTTAAAATCATTAACCATTTTAACTTTTTTTTATTTGTGTCAATTCCAACAAAACTCACAACATCTCTAAACAACCTATAATATTTCAATGTTCATTCTACCCTCACTCATTAAATATATTTAGATTGAGAAAATGGAAGAGAGATGAGACATGGTCACCGGCCATCGGACTCCAGTCACCGGAATCTCGTCGGAATCTGGAATTAAGTTTATTATCCATAATAAACTCTCACTGAACCCTTAAACCGCATTCCTATTGTCACAACCAACTTTACTACCCCCTAATAAACTCTCATTGAACTCCTAAACCGCATTCATATTTCACAACCAACTTTACTACCATCTAATAAACTCTCAATGAACCCCTAAACCGCATTCCAATTGCACAACCAACTTTACTAGCCTATAATAAACTCTCACTGAACTCTTAAACTGTATTCATATTGCACATCCAACTTTACTACCCTCTAAGAAACTCTCATTTAACCCTTAAACCACATTCCTATCGCCACAACCAACTTTACTACCCTCTAATAAACTCTCACTAAACCCCTAGTAAAATAATTATTAACCAGACTTAATTCAAAATGGCACTACCACATATCTCTCTACTTTAGTTACTACTCACCAAGTCGTAGACCACCATCAACACCAAATCTTACCTTGTTCAACTAGTCGCCCAAACATAGACCGAGATCCAGATCGAGTAGGTATGGCGGCATTAAACAGCTAAGGCTGGTCGCATTTGACAAGGATCAGGGAGCAGAGATCAGAGATGTTGACTGAGGAGGCTTAGTAGAGGTGGAAGCTAGAGGCAGAAGATGTCACATCCCGATCATAGAATTGTTTTACGGTTGGTTACTTTGGTCTTTTACCATTTAAAGTGACCGTTTAACCGTACAATGATCGTGAAGTTGACTTTTCGTTAATTCAAGAATTTGGAAAAACTACCTTCTTGAAAGTTGTAGAGGGCGTCGTTACGAGTTCGTGGACACGTAGCACGCTCAAATCGGAGTTCGTATGGGAAAGTTATAAACAAAAATGTAAAGTTATTGTGCGGTAAAATGACTATATATAGGAGTTACCGGGGTGAAAAATCAGATTTTCACCCGGCTTTCTCTCTCCTCTCCCGACGGAAACCTCTGCCGGATGTTCCAGCCGCCACCGCGCCACCGTCCGGCCACCCCAAGCCTCCGCACCGGTCCCAAAAGCTCGGCCTTCGAGTCTACTTCATTCCTAGGTAAGTTTTCCGACCTAACTTGCCGTAAATCGGGAGAAATTCCGATTTGTTCTTCAAGTGTACAGTGTTTGTTCTTGATCGGATTTCTCCCTCCCTAGATCACCATTTGTTGAGTTCTTTATATGTTTAGGATGGGTTTTAGGAGTACTATAATCCCCTAGAATTTGGTAGCTTGATTTGAAGGGTGTAGGGAGAATCGAAGGATTGAAGTTTCGAATTGAATTTATTTCGGGTTTACTGTTCATCGAGTTTTTGACCTAGTTAGAGGCCGAATTGGCCTTCGAGTTGAACTAGAAAGTTGTCCCAAATGATGAGACGAAGCTACTGGTAAAATTTGATAACGATCGGAGGTCACCGGAATTTCTGCCGGCGGCCGCCGTCGGCGGTGCCACCACTTTTTGGGCAGTTTTTCATGCCTATTAATTAGTACTTATTGTGAGAAGTCTATGGTTAAAATTTGGTAATTTTTGGAGGAGTTTTGGTTAGGTTTTGGGATTTTCTAGTTTAGTATTATTGGCGGATAATTAAATATTATTCCGACCATCTATTATTTACCGGATGAGGTTTAAGAGTTATTTTAAGGACTCCTAAGATATTGGTGAGGTCGATGATTTTTTAGTTGACAATTTGAGAAATGCGGAGCCGATGAGCGAGCTGTACGCTTTTAAATGTGTACGCTTTTGGCTATTTGATTATTATACTTGCGTCCAGAAAATTAATATTAATTATGGAATAGGACGCGAAGAGGCTAGTGTTGGAGACTTGGCTTGAGCGGAATTCGGGTTTTCGTCGGGCTAAGGCCTCAGTCTGTGAGTGGACCTTGTTTTTAAATTAAATTGCATGCCATAGACTTTAATTATTTTCTCCTTTATTTATATGATTTCCTCCATTTTATGTTTTACGGTGATTTTGGGAAAATGGGGATTTAATATTTTTAAAGATAAATGAGCCGGGAAAGAGGTTCCTACCTTTCCCTGGGTTTTAAAGGATTTTCCCGGATTATGATTTTAATTGTTATCACCGTTTTGAGATTATGGAGGGGGATGAGTTTTAAAAGGGGAAACTCGGCTCTTGGATTTAAAGGGTTTTAAAGTAAAGACAGAGAACCGGTTTTGGGTTCCTGGAACGGTTTTTAAATCCAATGTATTTGGGGTAAAGTCATGGACATTTGACTTGGTTTTCGATTTATTTTTCCCACGAGGTTTTAAAGGTTTATATATATATATATATATATATATATATATATATATATTGCATGCTAGCATGGACCCTCTCCAGATGGACCTTCTTCCGGATAGAGCAGGTCAGGACCTTCTTCGGTGGTAGCTGGTCGGTTGGACCCTCCCGAATAGAGCGGGTCATGGGACCCTCTCCGATGAGCTGGTTAATGGACCCTCTCGTGGTAGAGTATGTCGGTTTTCTCGTGGATGAGGTTAATACCCCACATAATTATTTTTGTTTGAGCCAAATGAATTATTTATGATTTAATTATTCTTTGTTGCATGCATGTGAATTTATGGAAAACCAACGGAATAGCATTAAAAGATGTTTTTCTTTCATACCCTTATTTTTGTCCACTCACACTAATGTGTTTTAAATGTTCTTCCCTGGGCCCTTCATTTTCAAATGCCCAGTGGTGCAGGGTTCTTGAGCGGAGGTTGCGCGAGTCGGGGCATAGTCGATTAATCCGCTGCTGCTTGCAAATTCATTAGGGTAAACTTTCATGTAGACTGCTCTATCTAACCCAGCTTAGCTAGTTAAATAGGTTAGATAGCAGCATGACTTCATGAGTTAGGGATTGTTTTTAAATACTCATGGAAGTGCTGAGTTGGTGTATAGGAAGGTTGTCCATTTCAAGGGGGTTTCGGTAAGAAGTTCCCTTGGGGTGGTCCCCGCAGGATTTACTTCGGATTAAAGGGGTTTAACTCGGGGTGGGTCTTAACAGAAGAGCAGTCATGGCAGGACCCTACGTTGAGGTTTGTGGTGTTTAGGGGCGTGTTATGCTTGACGTAAACCAGAAGATCAGAGCTTGGTGTTGTGCTCAGAGGCGAAGCGATCAGTGAGTCCACGGTCACAGAGTAAAGCGGTGGACAAAGACAATGTTGTCGTAGATGGTGGAGGTGAAGGGCGAGATCGCCGACGACGAGTATTTGAGAGAGAGTGTGTGTGTGTTCTCAGATCAGGGAGAGAGAGAGAAGAATAAAAAGAAAAAGAAAAATTAGATCGGTAAGAATGGGAGAGAGAGAGTTAATAAAAAACAAAGATAGAGTTAATAAAAAACAAAGATAAAATTGTAATTTGTAACAAAAAGTTAGAATGTGTAATATAAAATTCTTTTAGTTGGAGTTGCCACTATTTTATCTAATTTGTATGAAATTATCAATACCTTTTTTTATAAAAGGGTGCTTCTAAATATACCCAGCAAACTTTTAAATAGACACAGTAAGTTAATATTTTCTATTTTTACCCCTTAATTCTTAAACTACAAAAACCCAGAAACCATATATCTACGAATATCTTGGAGAAAAACACGATACATTGTCATAAGCCACTTCAAAAATCTTATAGTAAGAATCTTTAATCCTTGGGTTTTCGAGCTCTGAGTAGAAATCAAAGTAGGGCGCATCTTGGTTGGACTATTGTTATTTCTCCTTGATGTCAATTTTTAATCGTGATGATGAAGATGACGTTGAGGTTTATAGACAATTGTTGGGTTAATCGGTCTAAGCCGAAAACAAATAAATTATAAATGAATGATCAATATGTTTCATATCATTCTTCCAAATCTTAACAGTAGATATAACCAACTAATAAACTCGTATCCCTCGATCATCATAGGGTAATACCTGATATGATACTTAATATATGACCAATTAAACAATTAGATACATGATGTTTAAAAGAAGACAGTTTGGTGACTCAAATTTTGCTTAATTAGACAATTTGATAAAATTAGATATAAAAAATATTTGTTTTATGGATAAATGACAATTATTTTTGGGTCTTCATTATTTTCTAGTTTATGAGAGTATACGCATGAATTAATGTTTTTGGTTAGGTTAATAAAATATAAAATAATTTTATTTTAGGTTAAGAAATTTGTATTTGTGATATGAGCACTTATTAGTCATGTGGGTGTTTAGGTTAATTAATATAATTACACCACCTAAATGCTTGCTGGGTCTGAAATTCTGGATTAGGTTTGTTAGGTCTATTAAGATGGAGGATAAAATTGAAAATTTGGTTCGATGTATCTAGAAATTTGTTAGATACATTTAACAACACCTTTTATGTAAATTTAGATGTTATTTTCTTTCATCTCTATCCTTATTTTATAGAATGAGATGCATAATTTGTTGGATTGGAAAAATGGCCCATGTTTTCTAAAATAGAGAAAAGTATCTAAATTACACCCTCTTAACAATTCATATATCTGTGCACATAAGCCTCTCTTCTACAAGTATCCAAAACACGAACACTAACTGGCCGGTGAGTCAACACGGGCTACCTGGTCACGAATACGCCAGTTTGCTTTTGGGTGCGTATCCTGAACTTATATGATTGGTATACGGATACGATACAGCGTAGTCAGATTTCCAACGTATTCATGCATCATTAGGCCCACAATGCCAAAAAAAATCCAAGCACCTACATTCGAGAAGGGGCCAGAAGTCGCAGTGGAACTCTGTAGTCGTTCCCTAAAACTAATACGACTCTCTGTACTCAAAGCTTGGCCGGAATCCCATTTCTCCGATACAAAAGCAACTCCAAAGTTGAAAGCAACAACGAACGACTGCCTGAGCTAGAAAACAGAAGAAAAGATCAAAACGCTGATGTCGGTGGAAAAGGTTGAGACTGCGGCGGAGTTGGCTCTTGCTGATACTGATGTGAACTGGGACAGGTTCGTTTTTCCTGCCCATTTCACCATTTTCTCTACTTTCTTAGTTTCTTGGAATAAAGACGATGATTGCTTTAGGCCAATTTGTGCTTTGCTTGGTTTTGCATATGGCGTTTTGTTTTCAAGTGGGTTAACCGATGATCGATGATATGATGTTTGCATGTGGGTCCTGATTAACTAACTGACTTGGAGATCAACAAGTTTATCAAAGTTGTGTTTATATTGTGTTTTGTGAGCAATGCAAAATATTCGGTCTTGATCAAGAATTGCTCGCTACATCTGCTATGATGTTATGATTTACATTTTGGTTAAAGCATTCGTAGTCAAGAAATATGCAAAGGAGATTCTTTTATCCTGCTTTGTTCCGTTTTTGGAGTGGTTTATAATGTAATCTATACTTTTTTGTTGTGGAGATTTGATTGAGGAATGGCAATGATGATAGGAATCTCATTGGATTCTGGATGGTGCTTGAAACAAAACCAAATGCTTCTCGAAAACCAAACAACACACGAGTACAAGTGCATGCCTATTTCTAAATTCCATTGTTAAACCTCAATAAAGACATGCCTATTTCCTCAAGTGTTTCTCTTTTTGCTTTAATGTAGGTTGGACAAGGCGAGGTTCCATATAATCGGGGCTATTCTCTTCACCGCGCAATCAGCCTTACTACACCCAACATCAGTTGTGAAAACCAGAATGCAAGTAGACTCTAGACTCTCTCACATGACTGCAACATCAGTATTTAAACAGATATTAAAGACAGATGGAATACCTGGAGTCTACAGAGGTTTTGGCACTTCTGCAATTGGATCTTTGCCTGGTAGGGTCTTGGCTTTGACATCACTTGAAGTATCAAAGGATATGATGTTCAAATACACTGAAGGTTCAAAGATGCCTGATGCTACACGTATTGGTATTGCAAATGGAGTGGCGGGCATGTTCTCAAATCTCATTTCTTGTGCATACTATGTACCCTTGGATGTGGTAGGTAAACAAGTTCCTTCTCGTTCCTCTAGTTTGTTTCTGTCATTAGATAGGAAACAGTGTCGTTCACAAAATTGTTTATTCTTATGCGCAACTCTGATATCCTGTTCAGTCAAAATTGATGCCCTATGATTATTTTGGTTCTTCAGTATGCTGATACATCAGTTCTATCTTTCAATATGAAAGGTCAAACGTACCTTCTGAAATGTCCCTTCACTATAACTACTATATTTTTCCAGACTTGCCAGAGACTAATGGTTCAAGGACTTTCTGGGACTACATCCTGTAACCGAACATTTGAAGTCATACGTCAAGTTATACATGCTGAAGGTTTTCGTGGCCTGTACAGGGGCTTTGGGCTGACAGCTCTGAGCCAGTCGCCGGCATCTGCTCTTTGGTGGGGAGCCTATGGTTCTGTCCAATACATGATCTGGAGGTGTGTATAATTTCCAGTGATCTATTTTATTCTATTGCAGGTCCTTGACTTTAGCCTAATGTGGTGTCTAATTATTATACCTCATTTATATCATCATAGGAGTTTGGGCTATAGCGATAAAGACCAACATAAGCCATCTCATACGGAGATGGTGACAGTTCAGGCAACGGCAGGTATGATGGCTGGTGCTTTGTCCACTGTCATCACTACTCCTATTGACACAATCAAGACACGACTTCAGGTAATAAAGTTTGAAACTCTAAATTGTTTCCTTCTCAATCTATGCGGTCATTTGTCTTTACATTGTCTTAGGCTAATTGTTTAATGTGCTACTGAAAGGTCATGGATAACTACGGTGCTGGAAGACCAACAGTATTGAAGACAACAAAGACACTATTTGAAGAAGATGGATGGTGGGGCTTTTACAGAGGATTTGGTCCGCGGTTCTTGAATATGTCACTCTACGGAACTACAATGATAGTCACTTATGAACTAATAAGTAAGTTAGCCTTCCCACTACTTTTCTTTATTTAAAGTTTGCAGTTTCGAAGTCCGATTCCGGCAGATGAAATTAGGGGTTTAGAGCTATCTTAGGAACATCATTAATGTGTGCACACCTGAAGTTGGAACCTGCTTAATGGTTTTCTGGAAAATTAACTGGGAATAGATCTTGTCACTTTTAAGATAAGACAGCAACTTAGTGGCATAGTAATGATATTTCTACATGTGCAAAGGACGATTTTTCAAAATGAAACTAACCTTGTTATTATTTTTAACTTGAATGTCTACTTTATAGTACTGGTATGTGGCCAACTAATGAGATTGTCTTGTATTGTGCTCCCACTCGCAAATTATCAGAAAGATTATCTATAAGACAAGAATGACTTCTTGAGTAGGAAGAGGTTCAAGTTTTCTGTACTACCTGTTGAACTGAGAGGAAGTTGATTCCATGTCGTCTTCCAATTTTGCTAAGAGCAGGTGTTAGTCAGTCAGCGACTCAACAATGACCTATTGACATTAGGTGCATTTCTTGAATGGCTTCTTTTTCATTCTACTTTATGTTTGTAAATGTATGCGTCCAATGAATTCTTTGGACTTAGGAGTATCAAGTTCTAACAGGGAAGTTGATAGGGTTCTCAATTGTCGGGAGAGCTTCCAATGAGGACCTTATAATGAGGACCAAATGAGAACTTTCAAATGAACAGTTGGATGACATTCACATTGGAATTTGGATATATCAAATAAAGTTATGAACACTCATCCAACTGTTCATTTGAAAGTCCTCACTTGGTCCTCATTATAAGGTCTTCATTGGAAGCTCCCCCTGAATTGGTCAGGGAATGAATAGGAAACCTGTTCCCAAGCCATGTATTGATTATATTTGACTATTCATCTAATGAAGCTTTTGAGCTTTCACAAATTTGTACTTCCATAAGAGTCAACTTCCAAAGAACTGTCATATGCATCTATGATATGAAATATGAAATTGCACATCCAGGAGTCAGCTAAAATTGATTATGTTTCTCTTTTGCCTGCTAGGGATTACATCCTGTATTGTACATTTTAAATATGGTCAAGCCCTCAGGTTTACATGATGAAAGTGATGGATATGCAAAATGCTAATACCATAAAAGGAAGTAGCAAATGTCTTGTTAGTCTCCAAAAATATCAGTATTTGTCATGCAAACCCCTCTGCTTCAATTGTTCCACTTGAAAGAGTGTACTTTTGTCTCCGGAATGATAACTGAAGTAGCTCTCCAGACTCATCAGTTAGCTTCACCAAAAACTCACCTCTAATGAACTCGACAGAGTTCTAATTCCTATAGCAGGGAAACTGAATCCGGTGCAAACTGCAAACTCTCTTCAGCCACAGAAAATGAGTTATACACTCATTAGCTAGCTAGCAAAGCTCTGTAATGTTTGATGACTTTCAAATTTATTCCATTTCCTTGAGATTTTTTAAACATTATTTTTAATTTACTGATAATAGTGGTCATTGTGATAAAGTAAAAGATAAGACGAAGAGAAGACACCGAAAGAATAATTGGGAGGAGGTAAAGGTTTACTCTTTCATTCTCATTAACCTCCTTATATAGAGGCAGTCTTTACATCTGAGTATATAACTAATGAGTAATTATATGAACAACTACATAGATTATAATATTTATAACACTCCCTCTTAGATGTCTATCAATAAATGATGAAATTAGATGCACTTAATGTTGTCTCATTAAAAAAACCTTGTCATTTAACAAAAACTCAGTGGGAAAAAAATAACCATGGTTGAAGGAGAAAAAGAGTACTAATGTGCATGTCTTAGATAACATACTTCTGGATGCGCCCCTTCAACATTGCAAGCTTCATGCTTTGTAAATAATGGTTTGATTTGTACATCACTAAAATGAGATCATGTGTGCTTTTCATATATGCCTTGTGTTTGTGTATAAGATTATCTTTGAAATAATCTCATGTACTAATGGATGTAATTGATGGTTAGTAGCAAGGCACGAGGTTTATAGGGGTTCGTTTTGCCATCGGTGAGTAAGACTACGTCCACTTAACATACATTAGGTGTTGGGAGCCTTGAATGAGCCTCACAAGTATTACAAGTGGTGGTAATAGTGTTGATGCTGTGTTGTCTTAGGATGAATGGGGAGGGAGTCTCCTTCGTCTCCTTTTATAGAGGAAGAAGACTTCTCCCTTTACAATGTTTTCAATGTTGGACTAAGAGTCACATTTTATTCTTCCAAGTGTGCTTGTGGAGACATATTGGTGAGGCAGGAAACATGACAGTTGCGTAGCTTGTACGTCAAGCTTCGATGTGCATGTCGTGGTTGAGTCCCGTCATAGCTTGTGGGTCCACAAAGAGGGTGTTACTTATGTTTGGTGATGTAGACACATTAGGCATAATAGTGGTTGCACCTACAAGTCCCAAAGTCTTTAAATATGAGAGCCTTATTGGTTAGGGAGTTTAAACCAAATTACCAAACATAAGTGACACCAAGGTGGCGCCCAGTCCCTATAGTCCCCGAGCTCTGCAAGTAAGGATGGTCTCTTCAAACTGCTATTAAAGTCGTGCGGTTCATCTTGTTGGCGGAAACTAACTATTGCTGCAATGTCCTGGTAGGCTGCTAACCGCTGGCAGATTGAGCGTTGGGCGCTCGTTGAGTGAGCATTGGCCGCTCGTTGAGTGCGTGTTGACTAAGCGCTGACCGCTCACTAGGTAAGCGCTAGAAGTCCTCGACTCTCCCACTAAGAAAGTCTGCTTGAATCCGTGGTGGTATGTCTCGCCTTTGTCGTTCTCCCACGTGAGGCAATGTTTAGAGGTTACACTTCGCTAGTTGCTCACATGTTGTGAGGCAAATCTTCAGCGGTTAATCTTCGTCGGTCTCTCACATGGACATGAGGTATGTTTTTATCATGACACGGTAGTAACGCGATGACCATGTTGACTCTTGCATTGTGTTAGCTTATGTTATTGCTGGCTTAGCGTCAAGTTCGCTAATGGGCCGACCCGGTGTCCCCCACTCCCCAGCTAAGATGGCCCGTCCAGCGTCTGACAACGGTCATCCATAGTAGCGGTTCATTGGTTTGGCTGAGAGGCTTCGGTTGTTGATCTATTCCTTAACAATAGAATATTCATCTCCGTTTCTCATTTATATTCTCTATTAGATAGTGGTAGCTTATTGTCGAAAAACTTTTTTTTATTTGAATCCTCATAATCCTGTAATCCTGGTACCGCCACTGCTTTGCTCTTATCCAAGAATCTCTTCCAGTCATCTATGCATCGCTCCGTTGTTGGCGGAGGTTCCATTACTTTCTGACACCCAGCGCCGCATAGAGTTAGAAAGTGAGTTAGAAGCATAATTTTTATAAACATTTGATTCTTAATTGACCTAGGAGTTGTTCCCGGGCATCTTCAAAAAAAAGAGGCAGTTGAAATCCTGTCCGTAGACTACTTGTGCTGCAGGTCAAGCTAGCAACAACAGTCATGGAGTAGACCTCATTGCTAGCTCGCTCGATTAGGAGATGATTTTGCTATTAGAGATTAACGTGGTTCATAACGGAGATGCTCAAATATCACATATATGTGTGTCTGTATAGATTGAATGTCCTTGAGAGGTGATCATGCATTTGTTGTAACCTGAAACTATGCGTATGTTGTCGATATGGTGCACATTCAGGGCGCATGCATTACAGTATAGTTTGAGTTTAGGAAACCTGAGATAATATACAAGTGTGATGCATCTTTGGTGTTACGTATGTAGTAAGAACAACGAAATATAAGGAGTGAAACTGGTCCTGTGTGCAGCTAGCTTATGTGAAACTGATCTTGTATGTAGCTTCTGATTCATAACATATCTACACGCATATAAGGAGCAAAACTTTCGTTCTTCAAATTACATGTAGAAAACCAACTATAAGTCTTACATTGCAGATCAGAGAGAACAAACTTATTCACTGAATTATACATTTTTAATTCCTCAACTTTCTATACATGGTAATAACCCAATATGGTTTTACAGTTTTACACTTTTACTTAGAAACTAAAAAAAAAGAGAAAAAAAGTTTGAATTTTTCTCCTCAAAAGTCGGTGACGTTTAGGAACATGTCTGTAAAAGCAAATGTAGCGGTAGCTGCTCCTTCCTCTCTGCTTATACTCTTGAGCGAGCAAAGATTGCTAGTGCATTTGACAAGAGGGATATATTTCTGATGTGCCACATTTAGGATTGTTGCAAAGCTAGTATGTGAAGTTGTGAACCATCATGGACATAATTTATTGCTAGAGAAGTTTAGATATCTACATGCAAGTTCAATCGATTTAGGTTTGGTATCTCTTCTTTTTCTTGTTGATTACAGAATCTTGTTTAAGGGTTAAATCAAACATGGTAAGGGTAGGGTTTGGTATTGCCTTCATCTCTGTGGTTTTCTTTGCTTCTGTTGTTAGAGGTGGAACCAAGTTTTGAAGTATCCAGGTTGTGTCCTTGAAATGTGGAAAGCTGCTTTTTGGTAATGGTTGTTCTTTCAGTGTAGCGCACTTTGAATATGGAGCACATCTCTTCAGTTCGATCCTGTCTTCTCAATGTGATAGTGTGCATGATATGATGGGGTAAAGTTTTTTAGAGTGTGTGATCTTGGTGCATCATTTTGGCTGCGTGTGGAGTTAGGCGTTTAGGTTAGGTTAATGGGACGTAGCTCAAAATGGCAGAGCTCTCAAGCTGGTAACTTGCGTATGCAAGTCTCAAGATCTTGAGAAGATCAAGGTTCGAATCCTTGTGTCCCACTACCTCATTGTTGTCCATTCTTCCTATATCATTCCATATACCTGAGACATGAAATAGTACTATAGCAGATGTTGTTTACTCGATTACATCACACCTGAAAACTTTCCACAAAAGGAAGAGATTCGAGTGTTAGTTATTGTATATATATTTAGGGAATTGGCGCGGCTGCTATCGAAAACTGTTCGAAGGAAATTAAGAACACTAAATACATAAGGCTATGCACTCAAGTGTGCTCGATCGCCCTTTGCTCCCAGGCATCTGCACATCGATCGAGGCAGTCGAAATCCTTCCTGTAGACTCTACTGGTGCTGCAGCCATTAGTAACAACAATGCAGTCGCCACAAGAACCACTAGCACTAAGGAAAATCCTGGAGCTTCAGACCTCATTGCTAGCTCCTGGCTCGACTGGGAGTTGACTTTAGTATCGAGATTAACGTGGTGCATATGAATTCGAATTTTGGGAGAAGCTCAACATACGCGTTAGCGATGAAAGGAATGGTGCACATTCATGGTGTACGCATTTAAATTTAAATTAATTACAAAATATCACTCGAATTATGATTCTATTTTTATTTTTGTTGTAACGGACGGAAGAAAGAACACAGATTTACGTGGTTCACTAACAATATGTTAGCTACGTCCACGGCAGAAGGAGAACAGTTTTATTAGCTTGAGGAAGAACACAGAATATACAGAGAGTGCGGCGCTAACAACCCACTACACTGTATTAGATACAATTAGGTTTAGGACGTTTATATACTAAACGTCCGCGACCGAAACTGTCCGCGACCGAAAACTGTCCCCGCGAGCGACTGATGAGCGCGCGAACGGCTGATGCGCGCGAACGGTTGATGCGCGGGAACGGAACCCAGCATAACAGACAACAGGTTTCGTGGGCTTCGGGGGCGTTGCCCCCGAACCCCCAAACCAGGGCGCGTCGCCCCTGGACCCCGACTCGCTGACCGATCAGCGAGATCCCCGAATAGCTGGTTCAAGGCATATATTAACAAATCTCCACCTTGACTTGAATCCTCTCACAAATCTCCACCTGAAGTACCAGATGCACCATAATAGTGCCAGATGTACAAATAACTCCTCTGCCTCAGATGTTACACAGATGCACCACAATAGTGCCAGATGGCTCCTCAGCCTCAGATGTTACACAGATGTACCAAATGCACCACAATAGTGCCAGATGTACTAGATGGCTCCTCAGCCTCAGATGTTACCCCCAAAGGGCAACTAACAGCTTGTAACATTTAGCAAGTCCAAACAGTGTTGAAACTTGCTGTGCGGAACCGGCTTGGTGAACATATCAGCGGGATTATCAGCAGTACCCACTTTCTTCACCTTAATTCTGCTCTCACTTCTCAGAAAATGATACCTGACATCAATGTGCTTAGTCCTCTCATGATGAACCTGATCCTTTGCTAAACATATTGCACTCAAACTGTCACAATATACTATAGCCTGATCATGATGCAAACCAAGACTACTGACCAGTCCCTTCAACCATATTCCTTCCTTTGCAGCTGCTGTTAAGGCCATATACTCTGCTTCAGTAGTAGACAAAGTCACTGTAGGCTGCAAAGTAGCTTTCCAACTAACAACAGAGCCACCAAGGGTAAATACGTAACCGGTCATAGATCTCCTAGTGTCAACATCTCCAGCATAATCGCTATCTGAATAGCCTGTTACTAAGCATTTTGTATCACCTCCATAAATGAGACCAACATCAGACGTACCTTTGAGGTACCGGAAAATTCTCTTCACGGCTTGCCAATGCTCCTTTCCTGGATCACCCATAAATCTGCTGACAACACTAACAGCATGTGCAAGATCAGGCCTAGTGCAGACCATAGCATACATCAAGCTTCCTACTGCACTTGCATAGGGAACTCGAGACATGTATTCCTTCTCCTCAGCAGATTTAGGTGCAAACGCAGCAGACAGATGAATATTTGCAGCACTTGGAGTATCTATAGATTTGGATGTAGACATACCAAACCTGGATAAAATTTTCTGGATGTAACCTTTCTGTGATAAGAAAAGCTTCTTCTGACTTCTATCCCTGTAAATCTCCATTCCCAAAATTTTCTTGGCTGCTCCCAAATCCTTCATCTCAAACTCTGCACTGAGGAGACCCTTCAACTTCTGAATATCTGACTTGTTTTCTGCAGCTATCAGCATATCATCTACATACAGGACCAGATAAATGAGAGACCCATTTGTGACTTTGTTGTAGTAAACACAACAGTCATACGGACTCCTGATGTAACCTATCTCTATCATATAGCTATCAAACCTCTTGTACCACTGTCTAGGAGACTGCTTTAGTCCATACAAGGACTTCTTCAACTTGCAAACATAGTCTTCTTTTCCAGGAACTTGGAAACCATCTGGCTGAGTCATGTATATCTCTTCTTCCAACTCTCCATGTAGAAAAGCTGTCTTCACATCTAGTTGTTCAAGCTCCAGATTCTGATGTGCTACTATGGCTAGTAACACCCTGATAGAGGTATGTCTGACCACTGGCGAGAAAATCTCATTGTAGTCTACTCCCTCTTTCTGATGGAACCCTCTTGCAACTACTCTAGCTTTATACTTAATGCCCTCAGCAGGTGACATTCCTTCTTTCTTCTTGAAGACCCATTTACAAGTAATGATCTTTCTCCCTTGACCAGGTCGTTTGGTCAATTCCCAAGTCTGATTTCTCTGAAGTGATTCCATCTCATCTCCCATTGCAGCAAGCCATTGGGTTGACTCTGGACATGTAACTGCTTCCTTATAGGTGGATGGCTCATGAGGATCCACCTCCTCAGCAACTTGTAGTGCATAAGCCACCATGTCCTCAAACCCATACCTCGTGGGAGCTTTCCCAAAATTTGCTCTCCTAGGTCGCTCATGAGTCAGAATATGCTGATTAACTACCGTTGGTTCTACTTCTGAATGTAAGTGTTGATCTTCCTGTTGTGGTTCAAACTCATCTCTAGTGACTTGTTGCTCCACCTGTCTCTCAACACTACAATTTTCTGATACTACAGTAGACTTCACAGTAGGGTTAAACATAGAATTTTCATCAAATACTACGTTTCTACTAAGTATAACCCTCTTTTCAGATGGAGACCAGATTCTGAAACCTTTAACCCCATCCCCATAGCCTACAAACACTCCCTTTTTAGCTCTTGGTTCTAACTTACCCTCACTTACATGATAATAAGCAGTACACCCAAAAACCCTCAGATTGGAGTAATCAGCAGACTTACCAGACCACATCTCATAAGGTGTTTTGAGATGTATACCTGTGTGAGGTCCACGATTTATCAGATAACAAGCAGTACTCACCGCTTCTGCCCAGAACCTCCTTTCTAATCCAGCATTAGAGAGCATGCACCTTGCCCTCTCCAGAAGTGTCTGATTCATACGTTCTGCTACACCATTTTGCTGTGGTGTATTCCGGACTGTATGATGCCTTGCAATGCCTTCAGATTTGCAGAGCTCATCAAATTCAGCAGAACAGAATTCCAGACCATTATCAGTTCGCAGCCTCTTGATCTTCTTCCCTGTTTGATTTTCCACTAATGCCTTCCACTGCTTGAAGTTCTTGAAAGCATCACTTTTATGCTTCATCACGAACACCCAAGTCATTCTTGAGTAGTCATCAATCATAGACACAAAATATCTGTGACCTCCCAAAGAATCAACACGAGAAGGACCCCAACAATCAGAATGGATATAATCAAGCGTGCCTTTAGTTCTATGAACTGCTTTAGGAAACTTTCTGCGATGTAGCTTCCCAAAGATACAGTGTTCACAGAAATCAAGATCCTTGACCTTGTGGCCACCAAGAAGATCATCTTTTGACAGAATTTGCATCCCTCTTTCACTCATATGACCGAGCCTCATGTGCCATAGCTTGGTCATATCATCCTTGTGAAACTCTGATGATGCAACAGCAACAGAACCTGAAAGCGTAGAACCTTGCAGAAAATACAAAGTACCCCGCTTGACACCTTTCAGGACCACATTGGAACCCTTGTAGACATTTATGACTCCACGTGAGCCTTTGTAACTGAAACCTTTGCTGTCTAGTAGACCCAAAGAAATCAGATTCTTTGTCATGCGTGGAGCATGCCTAACATCATTCAATGTACAGAATTTACCATCATGTGTCCGTATTTTGATTGAGCCTATTCCAACCACCTTGCATGCATGGCTGTCAGCCATAGAAATATTGCCTCCATCCATCTGCTCATAGGTTGAAAACCACTCTCTTCGTGGACATATATGATAAGACGCCCCGGTATCCAAAATCCACACATCCCTGTGATGTGTGTGTGCATCTGCAACCAAAGCCAAGTCCTCTTCAGAATTGGTGCCAACTTCTGCTATAACAGCAGTACCTGATGCTTTCTCATGCTGCTGCTTCTTCTTCTTTGGACATTCGTTTTTCCAATGTCCCTTTTCTTTACAGTAGTTACAGACATCATTGGATTTGGAACTCTTTGAAACTGGTTTCTTGAATTTCTTCTTCCCCGAGCTTCTCTGTCCCATACTTCCACTGGCTACTAACCCAGCAGCCTGACTGTCTGAACTTGTACCGGTCGCCTTATGACGCATCTCTCTAGTATGAAGAGATGATCTAAACTCCTCCAGAGTCACAGTATCTCTCCCACCAATAAAAGAATCCACAAAATTCTCATACGACAAAGGTAGAGAGACCAGCAGAATTAAGGCAGCATCTTCATCATCAACCTTAACATCAATATTACGCAACTCTAATAGAATTGTGTTTAACTGATCTAAGTGATCTCTTAGAGTTGTGCCTTCTTCCATTCGCAGACTGAACAGACGTCGCTTTAGAAGCAACTTGTTGGTTAAAGACTTCGTCATGTATAGACTCTCAAGCTTTAACCACAGACCAGCCACAGTTTCCTCCTCTGCGACCTCGGTGATAATATCATCTGCAAGACACAACAAGATTGTCGAGTGTGCCTTCTCCTCCAGACTGGCCATCTCAGCGATTTCTGGATCCCCCGGCTTCTTCACAAGCGGCGCCCACATCCCTTGTTGTTTTAACAAGGCTCGCATCTTGATCTGCCATAAACTGAAACTGTTTCTCCCCGTGAATTTATCAATCTTCACGTTTAACCCAGACATCTTTCTTCCCAGAATTTGAACCCCTCCTGGGCTCTAATACCAGTTTGTTGTAACAGACGGAAGAAAGAACACAGATTTACGTGGTTCACTAACAATATGTTAGCTACGTCCACGGCAGAAGGAGAACAGTTTTATTAACTTGAGGAAGAACACAGAATATACAGAGAGTGCGGCGCTAACAACCCACTACACTGTATTAGATACAATTAGGTTTAGGACGTTTATATACTAAACGTCCGGGAGCGAAAACTGTCCCCGCGAGCGACTAATGAGATCCCTGAATAGCTGGTTCAAGGCATATATTACAATTTTTATATCTAATTATCAAAAACTTATATTTTTTATCTTAACTTTCATTTCGTTAGCATTTTGATACTCTAACCACTAATACCATTAAAATTTGATATAACTCGAGGGTGTTTATGTTAGTTCATTATATCTTTGTAATTTAAATTAAAAATTATTCACTAAATTGTTATTAAAATTAATATCTTTGTCAATTCATAATATTTTTATTTACTAGTTTCACACTAAAATATCCACGATATTTCTTCACTTCCCATTTTTTATGAGCATTATATTAAATTTCATATCTTTTTGATATTTTATATTTAATCTATTTTTGTCAAATATATCATTTTTATATAAAATTTGATAAAATATCAATCGATATTCAATATTTTCTTTAGAGATTTTATTTTTTCAAACCACTAATATTTCTATGGTCGTCGATATTTTAGCCCTTGATTATAATTGGTTAATTTTATTGGCTTGTGATTTATCTAATTATAATGAATTCAGTTGTAGTATTTTAATTTATTTTATTTGCTTCAACATGTTTAATTTTGGAGTTTTGTTTTTTTTGTTTTAATATTTTTTTCTAAAGTAAATACCTTTGTTCTATTTGTATTTAATAACCTAAAAATTTTTTTTGTTAAAGTAAATGTAAAAAATGATATATTTATTAAAATGACGAAAATGTCTTCAAAATGGTGTTAGTGGTCAATGCATCAAAATGCTAACATAATAAAATTTAGATATGAAAATACAAGTTTTTGATAGTTAGGTATGAAAATGAAAATAACATTATATTTTAAGGTATTTTGTAATTAATTATTTAAATTTACAGTGTAAGACCATATGAACATGCTCAGTTGGACGTGCAGTTAGACATGTAAATGGACCGGATCTTATCCAGACCCACTCCGGATTAGTGGTTTTTAAACGAGATTGGATAGAAAATTTGACCCGTTGATCCGTTAACCCGTTTACTAAACGGATCGGATCCGGATCTTGGTTGATCCGATCCGTTAAGGACCCAGATCAGTTTAAAAATAATTAAATAATATTTATATAAATATAATATTATTAATCAATATTAAATATTATTTAATTATCTAGATAATCTAAACATTCATTTCTAAATTGCTTCTAAAATATGATTTGATGAAGTTGAAGGTTGTTAATGCCTATATATTTATGCTAAAAACATTGGAGGTCAAATATTTTAATTATATTAGTGTACCGTTAAGGAGTATTTTAGGCACGTAATTCAACTTTTGATGTAAACTTTATTTTCTTATAAAATTTCATCGATGTTTTATAATAAAAGTATGAAATTATTATTAAAATTTCATAGTTTTATTATTATAAATGGATCAGATTAACGGGTCGGGTATCTGTTAACTCGCCGGATCCGGATTTGGATCGAGCTATTAAAGATCCGGCGGGTTACGGGTCAGATCCGGATCTAAAGTTTCTATTACGGATCTGGATCTAAGTGGATCCGGTCCAGATTCGATCCATTTATAGGTCTACGTGCAATGCAGCATTGGTGTTAGGGAGATAACCAGAGGACCAGGTCAAAAAAACTCCACGGCCTGGGTGTTCGTGGTTGTCTTAGTAGTGTTTGTATCCGATCCGGTTTTCTTATGTTCGGATCGGGTCGGTCTAAGTCTCTTCACTCTCTTGTGGTTGCACCAGAGATCAATAGGTGATCTGAGGTCAGATCCGGTCTTTGGTGAAGTTTCAGCGGCTTATGTCAGAGAGGTGCGACACACTCTCATGCATGATACTGTTTTTTTTTCCATCTATATCCTTCAGGCATATTCACTACTATCATCTTTTTTGAGGAGTCACGCTTTTACTTAGATAAACCGCCAAAGGGCATAGTCGGAGACCTTAAAAGCTGCTGCTGATCTTCTTGCTGCTGTAGTCATACTTGTTGACGATGAGATGGCATGGAAGAAGAGGCCGAGGATGTAGAAGATGACGTCGTAGGTACATTACTCTGCGGCATAATTCTTTCTTGTCCGTGGTTTTAATGAGACGATGATACAATTGCATCTTGAATCTTGATGAACTCGTTCGGGGAAGTTAAGCTTAGCCTTGCTCCCTTCCAACCTGAGAGCTGCTTGGTCGTAAGCAAGTGCTACAAATCTTAAGACAACTCGAGCATCAGTTACACAGTAATAGAAATGAATCGAACATCTAGTGGCTTGAAATTGTGACCGTGGTCGACAAATCATCTAATTACCTTATCTAAATGTAACGCTATGTATTCGTCTTATTTTATCATTTACTTTTTCTTTTTGATCTGAGAAGCTAAAAGTAAGAATTGAACGTATCGAACCAAAGACGTTAAGTTAGAATAACTTTGTGATAATTTTCATAACCTAAAACGCTATACGTAAATATGATAAAACCAAGGTCTTAAATATTCAAAATATTTTTAATATTTTTTTGAAATTTTTATTTTTTACAAGTATTGATATTAATTTTCATATATTTCTAATATTTTATATTTAACTTATTTTTAGTCAAATATATAATTTTATATAAATTTTGAAAAATTTGTATCGATATCCGATAATTTCTTAATATATCCATTAAAATGTCTATTTTTTAAATTGTCAAAATTTCTATAATTATTTATTTTTTTATTTTTAGATAGAATGATTGTTGATATTTTAAACGTCGGATAAAAGTGAAGATCGTTCCTTATAATTAACATGAATTCCAGTCCACATCTGGGGTCGATTTGGGTAAAAGGAAAAAATACAAGGATCAGCGCCGTAAACAATTCAAGTGTGCAAAAGTGGTGGGGCCATTATCACTCACGCTCTACAATTCAAACTCCAACGGCCTGACACTTTCTCTCCCCCAACTCCAAATCTCAAAGCACCTTTCTCATTCCCCCTCCCAAATCCCAAACCCAAAAACGCCGTCGTTTTCTTCCTCGCATGGCCTCAAAATCCAGTTTCTAATTCCGTCACCCAAACCGATCATCTCCATTCTCCACTGAAGAGCTTCTGAGCTCAACAATGTCGAAAGAGAGCTCAACAGTCCGAAACCTTTCCCGGAGATCGCAGCCGGAGCCGAACGAGAACGACTTCGAAACGCCGGCGAATCCAATCCAATTTCCGCCGCCGAGGAGTCCATTGAACAGCATAGCAGATCCGGCGCAATTGCAGAAGGAGTTTCACGAGCTCGATTCGGATTCGCAATCGAAGCTCGAAGCGGTTAGATCCGGTAGGTTTTCGCTTTCGGAGAGACGGTTCGAGGCTTTGGATAAGGCTGGAAATGGCGGTCTGAGCTTCGGAACTCCTAGGGTTTCAGGCAGAGGAGGAAAAGCGCACTCGGAGCCTAACTCGGGGCCGCGCACTCCGGCGAGGAATCGAGCTTCGATTGGAGGCTGTGCGCTGAGCAAAGCTCCGGTGTACAATGGAGGTAGAGCAGGGAGTTCTGCTAGAATCTCTCGGGAGATTCCGGTGGCGAATTCGGAGGTTTTGACTCAAGTGCCGCATTTTGAGCTTGCTGAAGACTCGTCGTTTTGGACTGATCACAATGTGCAGGTTTGCGGAGTACTGTTGATTTTGGTGATTGTATAGTGTTAAGTTTTTGGTTGATTTTGACTAGTTTGATTGGTGTATTGAGTTTTCAGGTATTGATTCGAATTCGGCCGTTGAGTAGTATGGAGATGGCTTTGCAAGGGTGTGGTAGGTGTTTGAAGCAGGAGAGTTCACAGACTTTGGTGTTGCATGGTCATCCTGAAGCTAGATTCACATTTGATCATATTGCATGCGAGACAATATCACAGGTTTTGATCTTAAACTTTGGTTTGGGTTTAAAGTTTTAGTTTCTAAAAATGGCATACATTTACAGTTACGAATCAATACATTTACATTTATGAAGCAATATTTAACCACAATTAAGGGGGCACTTTCTTTGTGTGTGCTTGAGTTTTGTATAGGAAAAGCTGTTCAAGGTTGCTGGGTTGCCGATGGTGGAGAATTGTTTGTCCGGTTATAATAGCTGTATGTTTGCTTACGGTCAGGTAATATTTTCTGCAAGTTAAGACTTCAATGCATGGTTATGATGTTTTGTGATGCATAAATTGAAGTAATTTTTTTTTGTTTTTGCAGACAGGTAGTGGCAAAACGTACACGATGATGGGTCAGATAAATGAGATTGAGGGACAACTCCATGAGGATTGTGGGATTACTCCACGGATTTTTGAATATTTGTTCAAGAGGATTCGGATGGTGCGTTGTCACATTCTTGATATCTTCCATGGCTACTCTTCTGAAGTCATTCAATTGTCTTCTGGTTTGGTTTTGGTACTTGCTTTTAGGTACATGCATTACGGTAATTCATATGTGCAGGAAGAGGATAGCAGGAGAGAGGATCAGTTGAAGTACAGCTGCAAATGTTCCTTCCTCGAGATATACAATGAGCAGATAACAGACCTCTTGGAGCCTTCATCAACTAATCTACAAGTAAATAATATATGTTCATATGGTTTATGGCTTCATGCTGCATGTTATGCGTAGAGTTTTTCTTTTTGAGCTCTAAGTAATTCTTACTTCCCTATTGCAGCTCAGGGAGGACTCGAAGAAAGGGATTTATGTTGAAAACCTTACAGAATACAATGTGACGAATGTTAATGATGTTGTCAAGCTTCTGTTACATGTGGGTACTTCAAATTAATGTTGTGCTCATCTACTGTGACTTTGACTTTAGGATGTCAACATGATTGTTTTTTTTCTAGGGTGTTTCAAACAGAAAAATGGCAGCTACACACATGAACAGCGAGAGCAGTCGCTCACATAGTGTTTTCACTTGTATCATTGAAAGTCATTGGGAAAATGATTCCATGACCCACTTTAGATTTGCAAGGCTGAATTTAGTAGATCTAGCTGGTTCCGAGAGGTGTGCAATCTTTCCACTCCTATTATTCTTGTTCTGTATTTTTCTTGTTGTTTTGTAAACACTTACATGTTTGATATCATGCTTATTAATTTAGGCAGAAAGGCTCTGGTGCAGAGGGAGATCGTTTGAAAGAAGCAGCAAATATAAACAAATCGTTATCAACTCTTGGGTACTACATCAAGGGCCTGTTTTCTGTTAACTTTCTTTGATACCGTAGCATATCTTCTATATTTCCCACTCACCACTCTGCTTGTTGTTCCTTAGTATTCACAATCTTTTTTCATGTGCATGATGCTTGTTAGGCCTTCCTTGACATGAGGTCCTATTTCTTGTAGAAATATTCTTATTGACGTAATGAAACTCAATAGATATTAAACAAAATTGGGACTATGTGAAGTTATAGTCATTCCTGCCTTTGCGGTGCCAAGTCACAGTTCTCTCATCATTTTCTGTTCAATTGGCGTACATTCCATAAAGTCAAATGTACATGTCAAATTTATTCATTTAGTTGCTTACAGATGTATGTTTAAGGGCTCTTTTAATGCCAACCACAAACCCTTAAGCTTCTGCACATGTTTGAATTAATGACGTTCCAGTCAAATCCAAGATTGGCTTTTAACTGGTATCATTCTGTGGTTTTAGGTTGGTGATAATGTCTCTGGTTGATTTAGCACATGGGAAGCAGAGACATGTTCCTTATAGAGATTCGAGGCTTACTTTTCTGCTTCAGGTTAGAAATCAGAAGCTTTAGTACTCAATATATGTCATGTGGTTATGATATGCATAATTGTACATTTTATTCTATCTTTAAACACTACTTTGTTGGTGCACATATTTTGGGTGCAGGATTCTCTTGGCGGGAACTCTAAAACAACTATAATTGCAAATGTCAGCCCGTCTAGTTGGTTTGTGATGATTGTCTAAATTTCTTGATTAATTTATGTTTTTTTCTTCTTGTTTCATTTAACTGATTTCTGCTTTCTTTGCAGTTCTGCAAATGAGACACTAAGCACTTTGAAGTTTGCCCAGCGTGCTAAACTTATCCAGAACAATGTAAATTGTACACTTTTTATTTTTGAGGAAGTAATTTGTACACTGATAGATGGACATGGCCATTACAAATATCTTATTGCTGACTTTGATTTCCATTTTTAATCCAGGCTAAAGTGAATGAAGATGCTTCAGGTGACATAACTGCTCTTCAGCGACACATCCAACATCTAAAGGCACGCATTCTATTTGCTTATTAATTTAAAAGTTTTTTCTTTGGACATCTACTAGATGGTAAAACTGAAGCATTTATTTACCATAACAGGGCCAGTTATCCTTTCTAATGAAGCATCATAACCTCTCATGGTCTTCATCGAGATGTGTGCCAAGTATTGAAGAACCTAGACTCAGTGACTTGCCTGATGAAGACAACTCTACAGGAAGTGAAAAGATGGCAGACAATGCACTACAGAATTTGGTGGCTGAAATTGAACACATGAATCGTTTGGTGTGTCTTGTTACTACAAGTTACAAGTTTCCTTTTACTGTAATTTTTTTTCTAACCACTTTCAATATATTTATGCAGGTTTTTTTCCCCATTGTACTTTCAAAAAATAACAGCAACTTATGTGTTTCTTACTGTTACTGGTGTGGCATTTCTGCAGGCCTGCGAACGAGAGGAGGATGCTAGGCATACTAAACTGATGCTAAGAACTCGTGATGAGAAAATTAAAAGACTTGAGTTGTTGGTGGATGGCATGTTGTCTGCAGAGAAGTATCTCATGGATGAAAACAAAGCTTTGCAAGAAGAGATTCAGATGCTTCAAGCAAGACCTGATGGGAATCCAGAATTGACCCGATATGCTGTGGAGAACAGTAGACTCCTTGAGCAGCTTCAACTGTAATTTCCATATGAATCACAATGTTGTAGATGGTTCCTCCTCGTCCACACTTTTGGAAACCCGAGACTCATTTTGCATTTTTCTTCATGCTAGGTATCAAAACTTTTACGAACATGGAGAGCGCGAAACATTGCTAGCTGAAATATCAGACTTGCGCAATCAGGTCAGTGAAAGTCTCTCATCTTCCTAAAAACTGTCATGCACTCTGGTGACTCATTTTGCATTTTTGTTCATCCATATGTTTGATCTTTACCATGACATTTACTTTATATTGACTTTTCGAGAATGGTAAAGTTTCAGCTTCCATTCATGTATGCTTCATTTTACTTGAAATGTAACAGGCGATGTGCATGAAATATTGTTCAGTTTTAACGAGCTTTCTAAAGACATCCAAACTTACAAGAAAATAATGTACCAATCCTTTGCTTTGATGATATTACAGGTGGAAACCTTGTCTGTTAGGAGTGATTCTGGAGATGAAATGGCATCTCACACCCAGGCAGATGATGAGGCTTTAAAAAATCATGTGATATATGACCAAAATGGCGATGATACTCACAAAAAGTTGATGGATGCTAAAGTGTTGATTGCGGGAAGAGAGTCTGAGCGGGCTTGTTTGAAATCAGGTGATGTACGTGAGGAAAACATGGGTTTGCTGATGGATAGCAGTAAAGATGAGAGGAAAGATTTACAAGCCAAGTTGGACAAAATGGGTAAGGACCTAGAGGTGGTCAAATTACTTAATAGCCACTTTCAAGAGGATCAGCTGTTACAGTTGTCTTGCCAGAAACAATCTGAAATGGTTTGTGAACAAGTTGAGATGGAGATGGCAAGAACAATTCTTCATTTACAGGAAGAGGTTGCTCTCCTTCAGTTTGAACTGGATGAAAAATTACAGGGCATGATTCAGGAGAATACGACACTGAAAAATACGTTAGCATCTAAAGAGGATGAAATAAGGACACTGAGAAGGGACTGGGAAAAGGCGACCCTAGAACTAACTAGATTCCTTCTTGATGGTTCTAGATCCCTCAAAAATGCATCCAGCCAAATAGAAAGTATCACTTGCTCATTTCCTCAAGCTAGTGTTTGTATTAGTGAAAATGTTCAGAGGGCTGCCAAAGTTTGCTTGGAAAAGGAAGAAACAATTGAATTACTACAAAAGAGTTTGGAAGATGCACAAAAGATGGTAACAGAAATGGGGCAGAAGTTAAGTTCCTTGAAGGGAGCAACAATGGCTTTAAGTGAATTCCAGCATCTGAGTAGTGATGAAACGATGAAGTCTAAAGATCTTCATCACATGATACATGAGATAAAGAATGACTTTGCTGTGGCAAATGGTAGATTGAAAAATATTGAAGACTTTGTTTACTTGTGCCCTTCAGGAAAGACGGTTTTGGGAGGTGAAGATGAGTGGAGTACTGATAGTTCCATGTCAAGCTATGATTTTTCATCTGCAAGTATTTCTTCTGGACACGTATTGTGGACAATGGAAGGGAATATAGGGGACCTAAAAGGTGAAGAAAGCTCAGTACTTCAGTGTGCTTATGGAGATCCAGGAAAGTCAAACAAGCTGTTAACAAATTCCACGCAACCTGAAGGAACAACTTTCTGCCTGAAAAAAGAATTAGAGATAATACTTGATGCTTTTAACACTCTATATGTTCGGTTAGCCTCGCTTATTAGTGAGACTGTCAGCAAAAATCATTCTCAACAAGAAGGTACGTTTACCAAGTAACTAACAATACTTTAAACATTACCATTTCAAAATCTTGATTTAATCAGCTGATATTGAATGCAGATGTGAAACAACTTGTTCCACCTGTTAAGCTGAAGTCAAAGAGTGTTTATGCAGGTGGTCATACAACAGAAAAGGTACATTAATTTCTAACATGATCTCTAAAAAAATAGTATTTTGAGGCAACTACAGGCTGCGATAAAACATATAGTACAGCTCTAATAGTTTGTAAGATAATAAGATGATCATTCTTATATTGTGTGCCATATTTTGTAATCTGCAGTCAGTTGCTGGAGAGACAAGTGATTTCGTTAGTAGCTTCTTAATCCAATTTGAAGAAGCGCATGCGACAATTAAAGAGGCTGATTTCATGTTAAATGCATTGATGGAAGCCAATGAAAGTTCAAAACAGTTGACTGGTCAGTGGAAGCAAACTGGTGTGGAACTAATGTTAGAGAGAACAAGCATTATTGAAGAAGTGGAACTTCTCAAATCTTCAGTACTTTCAAAAGAAAGAGAGAACAAAATGCTCCAAGATCAATCTTATTTTGAATTGGCTGAGATAGTTAAATCAGTGTCTCTGCTTGAAGAATGTTTCAAGCAATTAAAAACTGATGTCGAGGACAGATTTAAAACAATTTATGCTGATGTTTTCTCAATGGGAAGCGACATAAGAAGCCTTATTAGCAGTTCAAGAGCATCACTAGAAGAAACTTACACGGAGACATTGGAGAAAGAATTTACCATGTTTGTGTTTCATCAGTGTCTGAGAGGAGAGCTTGTCCACAAAATGTCATATGTTAATTCAGAAACAAAGACTCGGCTATTCAGGCAGCAAGAAAGATGTTTAGAAATGGAAAAACTGCATAAGATCGGGTCAAATGGGGAGGAGAGCACTATGGTTGTCAGTACCCTCAACATAGATGCTGGGGATCAACATGAAGTAGTTGCCAACTTGACAGAGGGTGAGTGCACGCTCTCGCATGATACTTTGGTACATGAGAACTTGGTACTGAAAGAAGAATTGGAAAGGAAGGAAGCTATACTAGAGGGGTTGCATTTTGATTTAAGAACGTTGCAGGAATCGGCATCCAACACAAAGGATATAAAGGACAAAACTGAAAAGCTGATACAATCCTTGGCCCAAATTCAGCTTGAACTAGAAATGAAAACATGCCACCTTGATAGTATGTTGGTTGAACATAAAAAACTTGAGGATCATCTGACTTATACTGAAGAGGCTTTGCTTGTATCAAATTCTAATCTTGAGCAGGCGAATGAAACACTTGAAACTCTTTCAGAGCAAAATATTGAGTTGAAAGTGCTTCTAAAAGATCTCTTTCTGAACAAAGTTGAAGCTGAAGAAAAACTGGAGGAGCAGAAGGAGGTGGTGAAAGGTCTGGAAAAAGAGATTCTTCATTTGAATTCCACAATGGAAGAAAAAGTACTCTGTTCAGTTGAAGGTATTCAGGGTGATTTAAGTAGGGCTATCGGTGAGAGAGATCGACTCCTTGAGGAAGTTCAGTCCTTGAATGATAAACTTGAGATGGCATGTGCAATAGCTGATGAAAATGAAGCTATCTCTGTTGAAGCTCGCCAGGTGTGCATTTCATTCTTTTCCTTGCTCATTAGATCATGAACTTAATTGTAATAGAAGTTTGGATTTCTCTTATATGGGGTTACTATATATAGGAAGCTGAGACAAGTAAAATGTATGCTGAACAAAAGGAAGAGGAAGTTAAGATATTAGAGCGCTCTGTTGAGGAGCTTGAATGCACCGTCAATGTCCTGGAAAAGAAGGTAAGCTTCCCAGGCATGTTTGTTTCAAAATATAACATACGAACAATTGTCTTGAACCAGTATGAGCAAGCTTCTTATTGATGTGTTTCTGTTTCAATTAAAGTGAAGTTTTTGTACTAAACATTTTCAAGTATCTGGATGGGAGATGTGTTTGATGTGTCATTTAGAGATTAATTTCTACTTCCAAAATTCTACTTCCAAAATTGACGGTGCATGCTCCTTGTTTAGGTTTACGAGATGGATGATGAGGTAGAAAGACATCGATTGATCAGAGACGCACTAGAACTGGAACTACAAGCTTTGAGAAAGAGATTGTCAACAGTTGAAAATTTTACTGAAAATGCGGTTTTGGAAAACACAAAAGCTGAAGAAGATGATCTGATATCTAGGTAAATCTTGTTTTCCTTTTCAAATTCCCGTGTAACTTTTTATTTACGTTCATATTAAAGATTTTTTTCTGGTCAGGCAATTTAAGATTAAGCTATTGGAACTTCATGAGGCTCAAAAAAGGATAAAGCTTCTTGAACAGGAAAGAGCGGAAGGGGAAAAAGAGGTGAGATCCTCCTGTCTTTCTAGTTGTTAATTTTAATTTTCTTGGACAATGGACTTCTTTAAGTTATCTCACATTGCTGTTTTCTATGTAACAATTTTGACAACCTGTACATATCTTGAAGATCAAACAATGCAAGGAATACATCTCTGAACTTGTGTTGCATGCAGAAGCTCAGGCGTCACAATACCAACAGAAGGTACACTTACTAGTTTTTCTCTCTAAGTTCTATTATTAATCAAGTTTCATCTTGCCAAGGGATTTTCCATTAATATAAACAAGGTCTCATCACTATTCAATACAAATACCGATCAGCCAAAGCATACTGAGAATCTGACATTTTTTTTGTTACAACTGAGAATCTGTATTCAATCTGACATTTTGTTAACCCATTACTCCAAGGTTTTTAATAGGGATGGATTTTGAATACATGTAGATGTGTATAACAGTATTCCTACATAAAACTTATGTTGCACAATTTTTTGAACAGTACAAGAGTCTTGAGGCCATGGTCAATGAAGTAAAAGTTGATAAGACATATTCAACAACCAGTATTGCAACATCAGACAAAACCGAGAGGAGCACAATCAGGACAAGGGGTTCAGGTTCACCCTTCAGATGCATATCAACTTTGGTTCAGCAAATGAATGTGGAGAAGGATCAGGAATTGTCCACAGCCAGGCTTCGGATTGAGGAACTAGAGGCACTGGCTGCCAGTCGGCAAAAGGAGGTGAAGTGTTTTTCTTGCTTGAATGTGCTTTCTTTATATGCTTGCCATAATTATGTATGCTGACACACATATGTATAATTCCACCTCCTAATATGCACAAGGCACTTACAATTATTATACATGCATATGCTTCAGTTCTTGTGTAGATGACCAATTATTAATCATTAACCATGAGATTTTATTAATTCTTGACCACAGGTATGTTTGCTGAATACTAGGCTAGCAGCAACAGAAAACATGACACATGATGTCATTCGAGATTTACTGTGTGTCAAATTGGACATGACTAATTATGCAGTAAGTTTCAGCTCATCACTATTCTTTAAGTATTTCATAGCTGCAATTCTCAGTTATTTCATTTTCTTGTGATATCATCTAGGATTTGATAGACCAATACCAGGTTCAAAAATTAGTAAATGAGGCTCATCAGCAGACAGAAGACTTCCTGGCAAAGGTGCATGTCAAAAATATTATGATCTCTCTCTCCCTCACATGTGATCCTAACCTATAGATTTTGGTTTCATCTTAGGAGCAAGAAATTCTGAACTTGAGAAAGCAGATAAATGATCTAATGGAGGAAAGACAAAGGTTAGACCTATTGCTTGCTATCACTAGTTCTTGTGATTACAACTAATTGTAAACCTCAAAAACCAAGAATTTTGTAGATTTTTTACAAATTACAAGAAAAGAAAAGAAAAAAAAGAAGCAAGCACAACCAAATTGTTGTGATATAAATCGCACATCAGGAATATGAGACATTGTCTGTGGGTTAATAAAGGTTTGAGCCATTCCATCCAAAACCAATGTGAACCCCAGATTACTTTATCATGGTATCAGAGCGGGTTACCACGTCCACGTGTGAAGCCCAAAGGCCACACGGACTCCACATCAACCCAAAATGTTGTCCATGTGTTAGGCTTGAAAATTCGCTACACGTGCCGGGACGTGTTGAGATATAAATCGCACATCGGGAATATGAGACCTTGCCTTTGGGTTAATAAGGGTTTGGGCCACTCTATCCATAGCTCAGACTATTTTATCATGTGGAACATAAACTGATACCCATATAGAATTGTATTTCCTTGATGTACAAATGCTAGGATTACACATATATACAGCTATGATAGCTGTGATTACAATGGAGAATTAAAGGTGACGAATTCTGTGAATGTAAAGAATCAAAACTATCTAAAAATATACAGTAGGTTAAGGAGAGAATTGCTCTGTGATTGATCTGCAATCACTTCCTTGATTTGGTGTGTAGTTATTGTAATCACTTGGCAATCACTTCCTTGATTTGATGTGTTTAGTTGCTGCAATCACTGTGTGATCTGCTGATTCTGTCTAATACAAATGTTGAGCTCTAATTTGAATATGGTAATTATAGAGAAACAAGACCTCACAGAAAACTGTGAAAAGAAAGGAATGGCTTAGGGAAAGCCAGTGTCCCAAATCACAAACAAGTGACCTTACCATAAATACTCCACAGTTGGTACTCATACAGTTCCTTGGGTACTTAGTGAGATGGTAATGTCAGGACCACAAACTAATGCCCACTATTTTTTATTTCCTAAACTTTGTTGATGCAGTTGCATATCCGAAATAGAAAAAAGAGAAGGGGATATACTGGCTGCTCAGATGTCCGTGCAAGAACTCCAAGAGAGGGATCAAATGCTTTCTGCACAGAATGAGATGTTGAAGGTAGAATTATCTTTTAAAAGAACTGCTTATACTGGATACCTTGTATGGCAAAGTGGTGAGTGTTCTCATTCAATGAAGTTCGTTACAAGCTTTCTGCTACGTTTATATGTAGATGGACAAGACCAAACTAAAGAAGAGAGTATCGGAACTGGATGATATGGTAAAAACAATTCTTGGAACACCAAGTACCCGACATGCAAGTCAACAAACATCCACAAGCAAGGCATGTTTCACATGAATGACTTTTTTCCCCACTTTTCTTAGTTTTTGGCTAATAGTCCCATGCTTTTCTTGATCAAGCAGAACAGCGCTTTCAGATCACATGATGGTGATTTCACCAAAAGACTGGAACAGTCTGAGAAGCATCTCTCTCATGTCAATGGTGAACTTGCTCAATATATCAAATCCGGTGGTGGTCAGGCGCGAGACAAGCGTTTCAGTCACGGCTCAGAAATGGACTATAGGTAAGTTTCAACAACAGTTGTTTGCTGCACAGGTGCATGTATAGTACACATTATTCAGTTATGGTAATTCCTTTGTGTTGCCCAACAGGAAGCAGAAGAACTGGAGCCTGGATAGAGTATAAAATGCTGCAGAGCTCCTTTGTTTGACAACATTGTATTGTCTACAACAATAATTAGTGGGAAAATGAAGGTAACCATGTTCAATTTTGAGCCCTTATGACAGTAATCACAGTATTAAACTAAAATGTGCTGATGTATTCAAATGGTTCTTTCTATGTAGCGGAGGATTACCCCAAAACCACGGTAGGAGTTCCACACTAGCCCCCTGAGTTTTTCTACGTTTTTTTTCTTGGCGAAGCTTGTGAAGTTATGTATATTGTATATGTTTTCTGGAAAGCTATTTGAAATTGGTATAATGTATAGTAATCCACTTGATTGTTGTTCCACTGTATTCTTGCCAGGGTTTTTTTGCCTATAACTACATGATAAAGCACAAAAGCACAAAGAGATTCAAAGACCTTTTTTCTCTTCAGTATTTTGAAAGCCTCATTGGTTCCATGTTACAATCACAGCAGCGTATAAATGAAAGAATTGCAAATCTCATGAATCATAGACCTATTAGAGGCTCAGCTTATTGTCAAGCATTATACAGACAACATAATGCTGTAAAATTAGTAGTTCAACACAAGCAATAGTGCAGGCACGGCGATAGGAATTGCAAAAGATTGAAGATTCTTAGCCTCCCTCCTCAGTCCACTTTGAAGAATTGTCCTGACCCAATGAAGGGAAATATGTTTAATCATAATAGTCAGACACCTCAAACATCTGATTATGTAAACCAATTTATGATTGCCATAGTGTTGTGCTAATGCACCTGAAAACATAAATTAGATATGGGAAATTTGCTATTACCTACCTTTGTACAAGTATAAATAAAATTGACATGGGTTGTTTCCTAGAAATGCATGTGTAGAGCTTCCATCATCATTCAAGGGAACAGGATTTGTCAGCTCCCATATTGGATGCTCTGATTTATCATCGGAAACAAGTTTATCTGCACCATAGAGACATACAACAGTTATGAGGTGGTAAATGCATCATTTAACCGATATCTCATAACGACTAGACTGTCAGATGGTGACATGGATATCAATTGCAACTGCGCTCAAATGAGGAACTTGCTCTAACATATGTATGAATAGGCTAGATCCTAAGTCCCAATAATGATCTTGTTTTCTCAAGTAGATCCCTATTTTTTCTTTCAGCAACACCGTTTTGTTGTGGTGTTCCCACACAACTTGTTTGGTGTAGGATTCCATTTGAGCTTAGAAATTGTGACATGATTTTGGACATATATTCGGTGCCATTATCTGATTTGAGAATTTGAAGTTTAACAGAAAACATGTTTGTGACAAGATTATAAAAATCTTTGAAAGCAGACACTAACTCACTCGTAAGCTTTAGAAGATATAACTAAGTGACTCGAGAGAAATCATCAACAAATGTAGCAAAATACTTATAACCATCAAATGAATCTAGAGGAGCTGGTCTCCAGATATCAGAGTGTACAATTTCAAAAGGCTTGCTAGCTCGAGATACAGATGATCCTAAAGAGAGTAGTATATTTAGCTAGATGACAAATTTCACATTGAAGGGAAACTTTACATAAATTTGGAAAGACATATGATAAAACATGGTCTGAGGGATGTGCTAGACGTTGATGCCATAACTGATGCTCTTGAGCTAGGCTAAGATGAGCTTGGGAAACTTTGGGAACTCTGAAATCCTTTGATAGGTAGTACAAACCATTAAGATAGAACCCTTCACCAATCTGTTCCTTGGTCGCTAGGCTTGTCAGGATAGAAAATGACAAGGCATTTGAGAGAAATAGTAATTCTCCCAACAAACATTAATTTGAAAGGAAAATATGGTACATACAAAGCTGTGCATTTTATGGTTTCTGAAAGAATGTTTACTTTTCCTTTTCCTAAAACTGGTACACCTCTACCATTAGCAACAGAAACATGTGAATATAGTTTTTCAAAGTTTTGAAGCTTAGAGTTTTGGTTTGTCATATGATCAATGACACCAGAATCTATTATCCAAAAATCATTCATGATGCTTCCATGTAAAGCTGTAGAGAAAGCTTTTAAGATACCTGGCATGTCATCCTGATTTACTCCATCTGCTTCAGCTAGAAACCCAGCAAATTTTCCAAGAAATGCTGTTGAATCTTCAGTAACAACTTCATTTCCTTGCTTTAGTTGAAGATACGCTTTATAAGGTCTCTTTTCAGTTGCAAAGGCTCTAGCTTCAAGCACAGCTGCCTTAGGCACTTCATTCATGGTCTTCCTTCGGATTTCTTCACACTGAATGGTAGCGCATATGCTGGACAGAGTTGGCAGTACAGGACTCATGAGAATGTGGCTTCTAAGATCTTCATACTCAGGGCCTACGCTGGCTAGAAGTTGAAAGATTTTATCTTCCTCAACCCTCTTTAGAAGTATGGTTGGATCAACAGTGTGGGGTATGTATAGGTCTACCTCATTTCACATGCTCTTCATGCTGCCAAGATGATGAACAAATGAGCTTGCTCCTTGCTTGAGACTGGTTATGTCTCTTTGAAACTGAAAAATTCTAGCCCAGTTGTTTTGATTTCCATACATCTTCACAGATTTCCAGAGATGTAATGAAGACTTAAAGTAGCTAAAAATAGCAGCAATAGGAGGCTCCATAGAGTTGAGAATCCCAGACATGACAAGATGATCTTTATTGAGGCATGTTTCATACTCAGAAGATAGAGGAGTTGGAATTTGGATGCTTCCATTGATGTAACCAAGCTTGGTTTTACCACCAAGAGAAAGAATAATAGCTCTTGACCAAGAAATATAGTTGAACTCATTGAGTAAAACTGAACAAAGACGCTGATTTGGATTCGAATCAGCTTTAGTGTTTTGTGAAGTAGCGGAAGTTTGGGCAGAGCTGAATTTAGTCTCAAACGTTTTTGAACACACTCAACAAAGAGTCAGACCTAAAGATGGTCATGCTCTGATATCATAAAGAAATGGATTCAAAGGGTTTCTTGTATGTTATTGTTCAATGAACAAGACTCAACAATGTATACGGAGAGACACATGTAACCTTCTCCACAGAAGCAGCAATGCTGCCATACTTCTATACCTAATATGAGCAGCAGCTATGCTGCCATACCAGCAGCCATGCTACCATACTTCTAATTCCTTATAATCAGCCTAGTAACATCAGTAATTTTCACACCAACTAGGAATGGTTGTAATCACCACACAACCTAACAACTAGATATGGTGACGAGTACCACCAGAATAGTATCATATCTCAATACTTATATTTAGATTGGTTAAGCTCTAACAAGGGAGATGCTTGTATAAACATGACATATACAAGGGATTATCCTTTTCTCTTTCTTATTTTCTTGTTTTTTCTCCTTTTCGGATATTGTATTTTCTTTTTTCTCATTTTCTATTAATATAATAACCGGGCGTGGGGCTGAGCTCCCAGCTAGGCTGAGTTCCAAACTCTTCAAAAAAAGGGAGATGCTTGTATATAAAGAAAGACCTGAAACTTCAATCTAAAGTGTCTATGCTGTACCATCAGAGATATATGTAATAAATTGGAGAGAAATTAGAAGATTAAAGTAACGAATCATATATATGTAATAAATAATATATCAGAGATAAATTGTGAATGACTGATCCAATATTTGTTCCTCGTAAATAAATTTAAGTAGCTTCAGTTTGCATATATAGCTCATGTGTTGTTTAAGAATATATGCCTCAGATCACGAATTAGCTAACAGGTTATGGATACCTTTGTCATGATATAAAGACAATCCGTTGAGGCGAAGCATATTTGGTTCTATCCTTAGAGGTTTCAAGTATGGAATAACACCTTTAACCATCCCTTTATACACTAAAATCCCACATTGATTCTAACACAACAAACCAAGACCAACTCTTGTAACTTGTAACCAAATTCACAGCAACTTAGATTCAGTGGTCCAGTTTATTTTCATGACTAGTCTTAACTTCGATGACCAAGATGGTAAGAAGCTCTCTCTATCTGTGTTTGTGCGTGTGAGACTAGTAGCTAATTATGTTACTTGCAGGTGTTTTGAGATCGATTACGGATGCACCACCAACTCATTACACTAAGAATAGAGTCACTTTCGATGCTGGCCAAAAATTCATTGAAGTACGAATCAGGGGAATTCGAAGCTGGAGGATACAAATGGTATACCTGTGTCTCTTTAGCTAAACACAAAGATCTAATATCTGTGTATATTCATAATATCTATTAAATTCTGTGTTTTGCTCTAGGAAACTTTTATCCAAATGGAAACAAGGGAAAGAATGTTAAAGACCACATTTCTCTCTACCTAGTGATGGCCGGAGCGAATACTTCCCAGATTCATTGGGGTGTACATGCTGTTTTCAGGTTGTTTTTACTTGATCAGAATACCGGCAACTACTTGGTTTTTCAGGGTACGATTTCTTTCATTTCATTCTTTATATACCAGCAGGGGATGTAGAAAACATTAGTTCTGATTATTTGATGTTCATGTGTATTGCTTAGAAGAAAAGGAAAGGGGCTTTCATGCATTGAAGCTTGAATGGGGTTTCGACCAGTTTCTTTCCGTCAAAGATTTTACTGAAGCTTCCAATGGATTTCTCTTGGATGATACGTGTGTGCTTGGGGCAGAGGTCTTTGTTTCTAAAGAAAGAAGCATGGGAAAAGGAGAGTGTCTGTCTATGGTGAAGGATGCTGTTATGTACAAACATGTAAGGAATATCGACAGCTTCTCGAAGATAGTCACAGACTGCCACGACTCCAAGACATTCAGTTCTGGAGAGCAGAATTGGTATCACTGCATAGCTTTCTTATCAAAGATTGTACGCTTCATTTCAGATGTAATTTAGCAATGGTCCTAAGAAGCTAAATATTTTTGTTATTTTGGCATGAAGATACAACTTTATCCTAAGGGCAAAGGCAGTGGAACGGGTAGTTATCTTTCCCTTATTTTGGCATTGGCTGATCCCACTTCTCTACCTCCTGGTATTAAAATATATACAAAGTTTACTCTGCGCATCCTCGATCAAAGGCATCAGCATGGTGAAGGTAAATATTTCTCCAGTCTCACTGTATGTAGTGGAAACATTCATTTGTGTTCTAGAGTAACTGAGAACATTTCTTTCTTACTTTCTTTTGCTTGCAGCTAGTTTCTGGTTTAGTGCCTCAAACCGAGAACAGGGTTGGCAGAGATTCATGACTCTAGGCCTTCTGGACAGTTGCATTGTGGAGGCAGAGGTCACTGTCCATGGAATGTCTACCGCACTGTAGTAAAAGTTGGCATCTAACAAGTGGCAAATGAGGTGTAATGTTCTCAAAATACGGTGTTCTAAAAAGATACGAAGGCCTTATCAGTATCTTTATTACTTCCTTCGTTTCTTTATCTTGCATACTCTAGAATGTAGTAGTAATGTAGTATGGAACTATTCAAAGCTCAAAAAGACAAGGAAAAGAACAAAATGAGCACAAAGAATTACTACAAATTTTCTTGTGAAAGCCACCAATGTGATGGATGTATTAATTCAGTAAATGGGAAAGATAATATGGCATTATTATTATTACAGGTTATGAACTTTACAGAAAAGGGAAGAAATTTAAATATACAAGGAACATGAAATTACAGGGAACGCGCGCAAGCCAAGTAGGCGTACGTGGTTAGAACAACTGAGAATGATAAATACTTACAATTATGAACGATTAGATGATTAGAAGTGATTAGCCAAAGGTTTTCTCGCTGCTGTAACACATGTACAGAAATCCATCATCTTCCTTGTAAGTTTCGTAAATGGAATCCATATGACTTGCTGTACAGGTAACCCACACAAGAATTTGTTAGCATGTCCTCCCACACAATTTATCTATTGAAGTAGCCTGAATATAATGACAAAGGCTCTTTACCTGTTTGAGGTAATGTGTTCTTCACAAATACGAAAAGCGCTTTCCCAGGAGTCAGTTGAAGCCGGCTGCTTAAAATATGAATAAACTGGCCAACAGACATATCCCTAGGAACCAAGTATCTAGAAGACGCAAGGAAACAAAGCATTAAGTGAGAATGCAGAAGAATTGGCAGAGATTAGGCATTTCAATCTGTGCAACTAACTTTTGGATCTTCTCCAAACTGCAGATAATGTAATTCATCCAAGCATACATCCGTTATTTAAAGCACATAAATCAAGCGGCGGAACCTCAAAACAGGGAGCAAATAGCATATGCACAGTTCACTCTTTTCTAAAACTTAGTTACATATACGACAAAGATGCTGAATAGATCACTGAAATGTTGTGGTATTCACAGAAAAAGTACAGTAAAGAAATCAGGATGGACCTGAAATGGCCCAATGAGGAAATAGATTAAGAACTGTGGATCTTAAAGTTGTTAACTTGTTATTAACACATAACTATGTTCTTAAAATTATGGATTCACCATGGCAACTAAGTTTGTCCGTCCTTAACACACTTCGAAAACATAAATGAGACAACTAGAACATACTTTTTCTTTTCCATTTCAGGAAGGTCTGTCCTCGAATATCTTTCAATAATAACCTGCAGAAATATCTCAATCAATCCAACATTGAAATATTCTAATCCTTAACAAAGATGCATATTAATCAAAAACACACCAACAAGAACAAAACACATTTCCAATTTCCAGAAAAACAATCATCAGGCAAAGTACCAAACTTTGTTTAAATTCCACAGCTTTTCAGGCAAGAGTATGACATTTCAGTCAGAATAAAGCCAAAACTCACCGGAACTCGATCTGGGTACTTTCCAATGATGTTCTTTGATTCTTCAAGACGCTCATCTGAATCAAACAATAAACAAAACCAATAAGCACCACATGAAATGAACTGATCAATGAACGATCATGCAAAATAAAACAAAAGCTGACCGAAAGAGAAGTCTTGCTTGAAAGACGTGATCTTGCCCATAAAGTCGTTTTGGTTGTTTGGCTTGTGAGAGAGGGAGAGAATAGAGGACGAAATCAATCCAGGAAAAAATGACAGAACAATTGGTTTGGGGTATTTATAGGGAGTGAAATACAAGTCGTTTTGCTGACTTCTCACATTGGGCCTCATACTTTGGGCTTCCACTCTTGACTATTGGGCTTTGTCTGGCGGGTCGGGTTTACCAGTAATGACAAAAACAGACGTAACATCACGACATTTTCGGTTCAATGAGCAGAAATCAAGGCTCACTAATAATGGCGATGTTACTAGTAGTCTCGGTATATGTTTCAAAGTATCGAGTAATAATATTTATACATTGATGATTTTTTTATTATTTTTTTTGAAGAGTCAGTTTTGATTAATGAAGTCATAGAATATAATAGAAGCCGTAAAATCTAAACCTCAAATTACAATAAGTAATGTATTCTAGCATGCACATTAGCTATTCTATTTGTTTTGACAAAGCGGTGACATAAGAGAAAGTTAATTGTACTAAAGACAAACATCATAATAAATAGTGTAGCTTTCCTAATATGTTACCGTGCAGGATTATATTCGGCGACCCTCTGTTTTATTCTGCAACTAAGGGGTTATGACTATTTGGCAAGGCAAGAAACTCACAACTCATAGGGCACACAAGACACATAAGATGCCAACACCAGAACAATACCCACATCTTCTTATTGAAAGTTGTAAATAGTTAAAAACTAAGGACAAAAAAAACAGAAATATAATAACCAAGCTACTCATATTGGGCTAAAAACATAAGCCCAGGCCCATACTCCATCTAAGGATGAGAGAGAGTGACGTCTAGTTGCTACATCGTCTCTCACACATGGCTGCCGTTGAGCAAACCCAAACATCGCACCTCCAACGCCATGGCACAGATGCCATCGAGAGCTCTTTTCCATCACGACACCGGTATCCGAACTAAACCACCAAATAGTTGGGGGCCAGACTAAAACAAACTCCGATCTCAGCCCGCAAAGTCTTGATCCACTCAGCTAAGATTGGGTTCCCCGCCTACAATCCAACCCGACGAGACTGATTCCCGATCTTAGCCTTATGCCTCTTGAGATCCAACCCCTCACTCCGATCAATGGCCGCCGCTCGCAGATCCAACCATGGCCAGTCGCCGAATCTTCTTTTCTCATCCTATATCCGGACTTAAGTCCCAAAATTTCATTCAAGGACAATATAGAAGCCATGAAGGCATTACCAAACAATATCCGGCCAACAACGAGATCGTTAGGACGTGCCATCGGACGGTTACGAACGTAAAACTAGGATTTTTCTGAGAGAGAGGGGCGGAAGTAAAATTTTGAATGTTTTTGAATCACCGAGATTCTTCTATATTTTCTTGAATACTACACATCTACCACTAAACGGATGTTTGTATTTGACAAAGATGTTCTTTTACGAGTGAGCACTTGAAGATCAGTTCTCAAAACAATGACGTTATGCTAGCTATATTATTTAATGAAGTTCGATTAATCCATCATATCTAATCTACAATCTATCAAAGTAATGAAGCCAAAACAAATAATTATTCGATTAATTGATCATGTCCAATCTGCATGAATAAGATCACTTGTCAGCCCCAATCCCGTCGAAGTGACTCTCACGTTAGAAATTTTATTTTCATTTCTCCATTTAATTATGTATGTTCCATTTAATATTTAGTTAAACAATATTGATACAGAATACATCAATAGTTTTTGCGGAGAGATTTAAGTATCGTCTTTATTGGATAAATTTGAGTGTGTAACTAGTAAGGACTAAAATTTCGACAATCATGAAAATTTTGGTGGTTCGGAAAATAGATATCTCGATAGATATATCGAGAAATTATCGAATATTGATGAATTTTTTTTTCAAAATTTGTATAAAAATTATATATATGATTAAAATATGCTAAATATAAAATATTAGAAAGATATGAAAATTAATATCGATACTTGTAAAAAATAAAAATTTCAACAAAAAATATCAAAGATATTTTAAATATTTAATACCTTATCAACTATAATGAAAGTTAGGAAGACCATAGATTTAATGAAGAATAAGCACATCATGAAATGAGTTTAGGTCAAACACCAACTTTTAAACAGCTTCGAACTTGGGTAGTTTTGTGTTTGGTTGTACTGAATTTTCTTCTTTGGTAAGCTGATTTTGACTGATGTTGGTAGGTTGCCGGTAGTGGTGCCATGTAGAGATCGGAGAAGAGGATGTAAGACCAACTCACCAACTCGATCACCAACCCATTCCGTAGTATATGATTTAGTGATACACCAACTGAGAATCGCCCAACACAATATTCATACCAAACTATGCATAAAGCCAGATTAAGGTTGCATATATATATATATATATATATGCTGTCTCTACTGGAGACGTCCGTATCAATTGTTTTGGTGCGGACTTCTATTTTTACACCATTTTTCGATCGATTTTTTTTCCACAGTCTAGTATCTAGATCATATTGTGTAGATCATCTTTACAAAATTTCAGCCACTTTGGTGATTTTTAAGGCCCTCAAAATTGCGTTTTTCTGTTATAAACATGAACGGTTCCGGTTAGACAAATTTAGTCTCTCTATTTGTTTTTCGATTTTGAGGGTCTTAACGATCACCAAATTAGCTGAAATTTTGCAGAGATGATCTACACAATATGATCTAGATTCTAGACGGTGGAGATGAGAAAATTAGATTAAAAAGTGGGTGAAAATAGAAATCCATACCAAAATCATTGATGCGGACGGCCGCACTGAAAAATCCTATATATATATATATGGGATTACATGTAAGGTTGCCATTCAAATTTACATGTATGTGTACCCATCAGTAAAATGTGAATCAGATATTATTTGTGAGTAAATATATAAGAGATTACATGTAAGGTTGACACTAAAACCCACGAGTATGAGTACCCATACGTCAAATGTGTATTAAGTATTATTGTAAGTAGTTGGCCTTACCCAAACCAGTAATTAATGAATAATGAGTATTTTAAAAATACCCCGAGTTTATAGACTAGGTGGATAATACCCATGTATAATAGATTTTACCCCTACCCAAAATAGTCATTAGTCTCTGAGCAAAGACTCCACCGCCGCGACTTGGTTCTTTCAAAGACTCAACCCTGTCGTTTTCTCCGAAACGCAAGATTAGTCTCCTCCTCCACTGTCGACGGAGACGAACTTATTGTGGCTTCAATTTCCATCTTGGAATCTGTAAGGTAGCAATTTCCTTATCCTTGTTTCATTATGTCACTTTGTGTTGGGTTTATTTATAACTTCATATTCTTGCTCTATAGATGGGTTAGATTGGTTAATAGGATACTTTAAATTTTTGGGTTTGTTTGGTTAATGAGGTTGATGATAGAAAGAAGCATCATTCAAGACAGTGTATTATTAAGGGTAAATTTTAAGAAATGTACATGACTAATGGTCCACTACCAACTTTGGTGTTTCAAAATAATCAAAATTGTACATGAACTTGTAGTTTCAACTGAAAATATGTACATACCGTTAAATTCTCCGTTATCTAATTGTTTTCTGTTAAACTTTGAGGGGTAAATCTGTCACTCTTTAATTTAACAATAATAAATTATTAAAATTAATAATTAATAAGGAGAGAAAAATAAGAAAAATGAAAAAGTATTATTGTCTTTTTTTCGTCCCCTTTCAAACCTATCATACAAAAAATGGTGATCGAGGTTTAGAACTGTAGAAAAAATACAATCTCGATAACCTACAAAAACAATAAATAGTAAAGAAAGAAATCAGATCATGGGAACAACAACAAAGTTTTTTAGAATATGGTCTCATTGGTATGAGTTTACAAGATTAAAAAGGTATATATGTAACGTCTCGTACCTAAAAGTTACATTTTTACAGAGGTTTATGAGTTACCGAGAGCTTTTAACGGTGACAGTAATTTAATAAGTTATCTCTCGAGTTTATTTTTGAGTTTTTCTCGAGTCAAGGAAAAATAGATTTAAAGACATGAAGTTGTAGTACTTGTTGAGACGAGCTCACCGGTATGTCTGGATTATTTTTCGGAGCTTCCGTCTATTTTTTGTGAATTTCTAAAGTTTCTAGTAATTATTAATTACCATTTTAGTAAATAATTTCTACCATTTAACAATTTACTTTTACCCTTCATTACATCTGGACCGTTAGATCTATTAGGGTATTGATCTGGGCAGTCTATTTTTGTATAAATAGATGGGAGAGGATTGACTCGGGTCAGACCCTCCCCCCTCCCCGATTCTTTTTCTCTTCTATGCTTCTCCCTTTCGTCCCTTCCACCTTCGATCTCCTTTTCCGGCGAACCGCCATCTCGGGTCACCCATTCCGGCGCTCGACCATCAAAACGTTTCCCTTTGTACCCTCTACCTAGTCCAACCCTCAAGTCGGCTGTGCAACCACTGTAAGCGGTGAATCGATGAGGAGGAGCTAGACTGTGTTGTTCGATTTCAGGCGACCTCAGGCGACGACGACGACAGTGAGAGGTAGGGTTTTGTTCCTCCTCGTCCTTAGAGTTGCTCTAGACCCTAAAACCAAGGAAAACAGTTGAGGAGAAAGATTTGAGCTAATGAAGGATTATGTGTTCTTCGACTTTGTTCTTCAGTTTTAGGCGACTTTCGAGTTCAACTCAGGTACAAAAGCTAATCTCCTCGAGCTCTAACTCTGAATATGCTTGGAATTGAGTGGGTTGAATTTTGAAAATTTTGGAATTTGGGCAGAGTGGAGCACCGCCTATGGCCACTGTAGATGGCGACAGTGGCCGTCTTTCTAGTTAATTTTCGGCTTCCTTAGTATATTGCATCAGTATATGTGTTTACAGATGCTTGAAATTGTGTATGGTTCAATTTGGCGGAATTAGGATTTTGGGCAATCGTCTGCCACCATGTGTGGTGGTGGTGCTGGTTTTTCTTGGTTCAATAGTTATCGAGTTCTTGTTATTGGTGTTAAGTAAGCTTGAATTTCAGAGATTTAAGTAGTGGAAGAAGGATAATCAAAAGATAGAAATCTGTGTTGAGTGTTGCTGCTGTTTATTTGCTAAGATTTTGTGTTTTTGGTGCATGTTGTCGATAACTGGGTGACTGGAGCAAACAGGGAGGCTATGACCATTTTTCGGCAATCCGTCAGAATATTCCGACAACTTGCTGGAATCCGGTGAAACATCAGAATTTCCGGCAGAGAGCCGAATAGGTAGAAATCGATTCTCCCTTTAAGATTTCAGTCGTAAAGTTGCCATTAATTATTAAGTTGGGTTAACTACAAAAAGTCGTAAATTGCAAAGTTTTCATTTTGGGAAACTTTTCCTTTTTGGAAGGTTTCTATTTATAGAGAGTTGACCAGTAAAAAACAAAGTCAATCTTGGTTAACCTGTTAAAGTAAGTTAATCAGATATTTAAATGGAATTGGTCAAAGTGACAACTCTTGGTCTACTCGAGAATCCTAGTCAAATTAAGAAAAAACAGACTCGAGAAGTATTAATTGACCATATTGGAAAAGTAAGAATTGAATTCGGTAATTTTCAAATTATCGAAGAGTTTTATAGTAATGACAACTCAAGTTAGGATTTGAGATAACCTAACGTCAAATGAAATAATAAGGAAAGTCAGTATGTTATGGTTTTGTAATCGGAAACTAAATTTCGAGTCGTTAATCGGAAGTAAACGTATTGGTTGAAGAGTTGATAAAAACGAAGGATTTTGGTCAACCCCTGATCAAATAGGATTTCCTAGTCAAACTAGGAAAAGATCAAGTCAACGGTAGTAAGACTAATATATTGGATTAATTTTACAGCCAATGGTCGAATGTGGGATTTGACTCGACCATGTGGATATTTCGAGATAGCGCTCGAGGAGTATTTCGAGCATTGAGAAGGCCGCATTAAGTACTGTGAGTGAACTTTTATTTTAAATACAATGCATGCAACAAATTTTTATTAAGTTTCTCTTTTATTTATGAGAATTTCCTCCATGTTGAGTTTTATGGTGATTTTTGGAAAACTTTGCGAGTTTAATATTTTTCAGAGATAAGTGAGTCGGGAAAGAGGTTCATACATTTCCCGTGAGTTTTAAATGATTTTCCCGGAATATGATTTTAAGTTGTTATCATCATTTTGGGTTATGGAGGGGGATGATATTTTAAAATAGAGAAACTTGGCTTTTGGATTTTAATGGTTTTAAAGTCAGGGAACCAGTTTCAGATACTTGGGAAATTTTTAAATCCAGTGTATTTGGGGAAAAGTCATGGGTGTTTTGACTTGGATTTTGATTTAGTCACCATGAGGATTTTAAGGATTTTCAAGTATATGTATATATACATTGTTAGCTAGCATGGACCCTCTCCGGATGGATATGGTACCCTCTCCGGATGGAGATGGTACCCTCTCCAGATTGTAGCTGGTCAGACCCTCTTCGGTGGTAGCTGGTCAGAAGGACCCTCCCAGATAGAGCCGGTAAGCACCCTCTTCTGTGGTAGCTGGTCAGAAAGACCCTTCCGAATAGAATAGGTCAAGAGACCCTCTTCGATAGAGCTGGTTAATAGATCCTCCCGTGGATAGAGCTGATCAGTTGTTTTCTCGTGGTAATGGTGAAACTAATACCCCACTTTTTAATTATGGATTTGAGCCAAAGGCAATTGTTATGTATTTAATTAAATAGTTTTCTAATGGTTGCGTGCATAAGGATTTTCGGTAAATCAAAGGGAGAACATTAACATAAATTTATCTTTTCATATTTGATTTTTTTTGTTCATTCACGTTAATGTTTTTAAATGTTTCTTCCCTAGACCCTTCGTTTTCAAATGCCCAGTGTTGCAGAGTTCTTGAGAGAATGTCGCACGTACAGAAGTCAAAGCATAGTCAATTAATCCGCTATCGCCTTAAGTTTAATTATGTATCACTTCCAAGTAGATTGCTTTGATTACCCAAACTTAGATAGTTGAATAAGTTTTTGAAGCGTAGTTATAATTTGGGGAGCAATATGACAGTAGTAGTTGGAGGATGTTTTAAATTATTTATGGAAAGTGCTGAGTTGGTTTGTAAAAGGATTGTCCATTTCAAGGGGTTTCGGTAAGAAGTTCTCTTGAGGTGGTCTCCGCATGATTTACTTCGGGTTAAAGGGGTTTAACTAGGGATGGGTCCTGACAATATAAATAGAAAAAATAAATAAATAGAAAATATAAAGAAAGAAAAAATGGAGAAAACCTGAAACTATCATTTGAAAAATGAGAAATTAGATAAAGTTAACGGTGTTACTAACGACATGTACTAAAAGTGTGTCCACTTTTAAACGTTATGTACCATTTTGATTGTTTTGAAATTTGAAACACCAAAATTATTAGTGGACCATTTGTCATGTATCTTTTTTTTAAAATTAACCCTATTTTTAATTCCTTTATTTTTGAATTTTTGGTGAATCTGGTTACTGTTAGTAATGTTGGGGTCGTTTGTTTCGGTTATGATGAGAAGTATTTTGGTTATGATGAGAAGTATTGGTGTTTGCATTAAAGGATTATTCAAAGAAATCAAGAAAAGTGTTTAGGTAACCTTTTTTAATTTAATAATCTTTTAAGGTGGTATGGTGATATTATCTTCGTATTTTTTTATTTAATTTATTAATTTTAAATTATCTAATAAAAAAATTGAAGTGGGGTACTCCGATAACTTTTAAACAAACAGAGTTAAGTCACTCCGTTAAATTAGAGTCCAAGTGGGGTGATGAGTCAACGTCACGTCTGCACAGGAAAAGCGCGTCCTCTCCACATCTCAGATCACCACCGTCTCCCACGGACGGCTGAGATTTACCCCCGCCCCGGGATTTCACTGCCACGTGATCATGAATCGCTGGGCAGCACTCTGGAATCTCATCCCCATTTCCTTATAAATTGGGGCCTCAACCTCCGTACTTCCTCGAACCGGAGAACAGACCCCAATTCTTCACAAGGTCCTCTCCCAACTCTCAGGTGCGCTTCTGGTTCTTCCTTGCTCTGCTGGGTTGATTTCAGTTTTGCTTGTTTCGACTTGATGGAAGACAAAATTAAAATATATTGAAGAAAATAAATATTGGATCTGGGTTTTGTTACTGACACCCGATCTTGAATTGGGTAGTTGTTGAATATGATAAAGTTTCAATCTTTAAACTATGAATCAGATCTGACATGTGAGAGCTGTGTTGTCGGATTCGAATTGCTGATGAGATTTTATGTTGATGCAGATTTTGTGAGAAATGGCTCTTGAAACTTTCTTGTTCACCTCCGAATCAGTCAATGAGGGACACCCAGACAAGCTCTGCGACCAGATCTCCGACGCCGTGCTCGACGCCTGTCTAGCTCAGGACGCCGACAGCAAGGTGGCTTGCGAGACTTGCACCAAGACCAACATGGTCATGGTGTTTGGTGAGATCACCACCAAGGCTAATGTCGACTACGAGAAGATCGTCCGTGACACTTGCCGCGAAGTTGGGTTCGTGTCAGCGGATGTTGGTCTTGATGCCGACAACTGCAAGGTGCTCGTTAACATTGAGCAGCAGAGCCCTGACATTGCACAAGGTGTCCATGGTCATTTGACCAAGAGGCCCGAGGAGATTGGGGCTGGTGACCAAGGTCATATGTTTGGCTATGCCACTGATGAGACCGAGGAGTTGATGCCTCTCAGTCATGTGCTTGCAACCAAGCTCGGTGCTAGGCTCACCCAAGTTCGCAAGAATGGTACTTGCGCATGGTTGAGGCCTGATGGCAAGACCCAAGTGACTGTTGAGTACTTCAATGACAACGGCGCTATGGTTCCTATCCGCGTCCACACTGTCTTGATTTCGACTCAGCACGATGAAACCGTGACCAACGATGAGATTGCTGCTGATCTGAAGGAGCATGTGATCAAGCCTGTGATCCCAGAGAAGTACCTTGATGAGAAGACCATCTTCCACTTGAACCCATCTGGCCGATTCGTCATTGGAGGGCCTCATGGTGATGCTGGTCTCACCGGCCGCAAGATCATCATTGACACCTACGGAGGCTGGGGTGCTCACGGAGGTGGTGCCTTCTCAGGCAAGGACCCAACCAAGGTCGACAGGAGTGGAGCCTACATTGTGAGGCAGGCTGCCAAGTCGATTGTTGCCAGTGGACTTGCAAGGAGGTGCATTGTGCAAGTGTCTTATGCCATTGGTGTGGCTGAGCCACTCTCCGTGTTTGTTGACTCTTATGGCACCGGAAAGATCCCCGACAAGGAGATCCTCAAGATTGTGAAGGAGACCTTTGATTTCAGGCCTGGTATGATTGCCATCAACCTTGATCTCAAGAGGGGTAATGGAAGGTTTTTGAAGACTGCTGCTTATGGGCATTTTGGAAGGGATGATGCTGACTTCACCTGGGAGGTGGTGAAGCCACTCAAGTGGGGTAAGGTTCAAGCTTGAATCCAACATTGAATTAATTTGAAGCATGTGCTCCTGCTGATTCTCTCTATACTGGCATTTTGCCATTCTATTTTTTGCTAATGATTTTTATTTTTACTTTTGTGTTCTTTCAAGAATGTGTTAGTAGATTACTATGTATTCACAGTGGCTGTAATTGTTTGCTATTGCTACTCCCAAAGTTGAATAAAGAAAAATTGAGCAGAGTGGTTTTGCTGTGGAGTAGCAACTATTTAACATTGTTTTTTGCTCATGGCAAATGACATTTTTATAACAAAGTGTCTGTGTTTCTACCTGATCTCTGGGTTTCATCAGTATTTGCCATTACCTTTATTTTTGTGAAGGGCACTATGATTTATGTCTTTTTTTGGTTGTAAAGAGCAAAGAGAGAAAAGATAGAGAGTTGTTGACAGGCTGGTCATCAACCTTGAAAACTACTGGTTTATTGGATCTACAAGAAGCTGGGTTTCCCACTTAAGCGGTGTCACTGAATGGCATTATGTACTTGATCATCAGTATGCGACTATCTACTTGGCTTTTCCATAGAGCACAATGAGCACATGCACTGAAATATAGGCTTGTACTGCCACATCCCACACTTGCCGGGTACATGCTTCATTGTCATTCTCAAATATAGGACAAGTATGTTGATATGAAGGGGTGCAATTGTGTCCCACACTGAGTAAATATGTATGAATGTGCTAGTAAGAATAGATGCACATATGACAGATGTAATACATAAGAATAGCACAAAATATGGCAAAGATTCTTAAAACCAAAGGACTATTTCAAGTACAACATTTTTTTTCAATAAATGCCCATATACTAATTTTAGGGTCTTATTGCCCATTCTAATAAAAATCTCTGTCATGTGCCTATTTGAACAAATCATTATAGAATGACAATAATAACATTCATAAATATTAATCACAAACCAATTTCTAGATACTCTGATCCGAGTCAAATCTCAGATCCAATTTTTCTATCTCTCTCTGTCCCGATCTTCAAACTTCTCTCTCACCTCCACTCACAGATCCCGTCGACGGTGATCTCATTCTCATTTTTATCATCTCCGGCGACCTCAAATCGGCGCCTCCTAAGCCATAGATCCGAAGTCGACGTCGGTGAGCCGACAACCTGCGATCACCTGCTACTCACCACGACAGCCTCCGATCTCCCGCCACGTAACACGACTGCCTCTGATCTTCAGCCAGCAACGCCGTCAAGTCCTTCATCCACTTTCTCCCGACCACGCCTGTCACCTCTTCTCCCTCACCCTCACTGGCCACCCTCATCTGCAAGCTCTTCGGCGATTAGTAGCCCGACCGACGTTCATGATGACGATGCAGAGAAGCACCTTCCAGCTACGTCTAGGATGTCTTGCTTCTGCCTCCATGGGTAGATCGAAGGTGTCAGGAGCATGATGAGGGAGGTGAAGCAATTTCAATGAGGGAGGAGTTACAGTGAGGGAGGGTGCATGGTAGGGGAGTACATCTTGTGTGTGAGGGTGCATGTATTTATGGTAGGTGTAGTTGTCTTTTTGTAACTGACTAGCATCAGTGGTCTCATTATTTGTCAAATCACCATTATTAGTTTATTACTTCTTCTCAGTTCTGCTAAACTCTACCCGAAATGAATTTTTCACTTTATTTGGAGTATATTGAGGTTAGTATATTTGAATTTAGAGTATACTGGGGTTAGCAAACATGTATTTGATGAAATATTTAGGTTAGTATACTTGGTTTTAGAGTATACTGGGGTTAGTAAACTTAGTTTTGATGTACGAGAGTTAGTAGACTTGGTTTTGATGTATATTGGGGTTAGTAGACTTGGTTTTGGAGTATACTGGGGTTAGTAAACTTGGTTTTGATGTATACAAGGGGTTAGTAGACTTGGTTTTGGAGTATACTGGGGTTAGTAAACTTGGTTTTGATGTAAATGTAGCCCCAGTAAACTTTCTGTAAAGTTTATTGTCCCTAGTAGAAAAAAGGTGAAATTCTGGCAAAATTCCGGCTACCAGTAATTTTTCGGCGTCCGGTGACCAGTGTCCGGAGGTTGGTGACGGGAGACCGGAGTCTAATGACTAGAGATGCTCTGAAAAAATATTCTTTCTATCATTTTTTCTCCAAATGTGTATAAGAAACAAGGGTAAAATTGTCTCAAAAATATTATTTTATTATGAATTTTATAAAGATTTGTGTATTTGAGCATTAGTAAACACACCTTGTATTGGAATGAGCAATTGACTTTTTAATTCATTGATTTGGGGTTTGTTTTTTTTTATTTTGTGCAAATGGTCATTCTCCCTTTTTTTTGAATAAAGGACGGGTTCAGATATTGTGAAACCTATGCAACTGTTGAATACAATAAGAGACATGAAGCCTAAATCCCTAATTACAATAAGCATTTGAAGAAATTTCGAAATAATATCAGGATTCTTTACAAAGTAAGGGGTGGCCACTGAAAAAACTGAACCAGAAACGAAATCGAAACTGTTTAAACCGAACCGGTAGAAAAACCGATCTGAAAGAAAAAAACCAGACCGAACCGAACCGAACTGGGTCTATACAGTTTGGGTCCTGTAGAAACCGAACAGGACCGAAAAACCATTTATAAAAAATAAAAAGACCAATATGGAGTAAGAAATTAATGGATTTTAAATATGGAAGTGTTTTATTTTTTTATTTTAATTATACAAATTGGTTTCACTACTAGAATAAAGGAATTAGGCAACAAACTATTTTCGTCTCTTAAAACGAACCAAAAAACAAATGATTATTTTCACCAAAAAACTTATTGTCATTTTTGTCACTTAAATGCTCATTTTTTAAAAGCAAATGCACAACTTTGTGAACCAACTTTACATAAAAGCAAAATTATCAAAATCTCGTGAAATAAGATGTGTTAAGAATAGTGAAATACGGCTATAGTTCAAAAATCACGTGATTCGGGTAACGTCTCGGTGCCAATAGTAGCGGTCAACCCTATTTACCATTATTATTTCCTATAGGGAGCCCTATATTCAGAAGGTAAATGTCCTAAAATTTTTATATGGGCGGTTCCGTCTCATCTACATGTGAGTTTTTCGTGTGGAAGGTTTGACCCAACTACATCATATAGAGGTAGATATGAGTGTTTCTGTATGATAAGTGATGATGTATTAGGGTTGACCGTTTCGATCGAGCCATTAACGTTGTCGGATCCAGTTGAATTTTTTTTACCATAGACATCTTCTGTCATAATGATCATATTTGACGGTTGAATTTTCGTTTATGAGTTTTAGTCATCCGAATCACAATATGCATACTAATATTTTATACATGTTTATTAGGTTTTAAACAAATGCACAACTTTGTGAACCAATTCTACATAGAAACAAAATTATCAAAAATATCATGAATTAAGATGTGTTCGTAATGGTGAAATACAACTATGGTTCAAAAGTCAAGTAATTCAAGTAACGTCTCAGTGCTGATAGTAGCGGTCAGCCCAATTTACCGTTATCATTCCCTATAGGGAGCCCTCTCATCAGAAGGTAAATGTCCTAAAATTTTTATATGGGCGGTTGCGTTTCATCTTTGTGAGAGTTTGTTGTGTGTAAGGTTGGATCAAATTACGTCATATAGAGAGAGATATGAGCGTTTCCATGTGATAAGTGACGATAGATTAGGGTTGACCGTTTCAAACGAGCACTTAACGTTGTCGGATCTAGTTGAATTTTTTACGATAGACATCTTTCATCTTAATGATCATATCTAACGGTCAAATTTTCGTTTGTGAATTTTAGTCATCGGAATCATAATATGCCTACTAATATTGTATAACTTGTTTAGTATGTTATAAATAAATGTACAACTTTGTGAACCATCACTACCAGAACAACCACTTTAGCCGACAAAATTTTTTCGTCGGCTAAACCTTAAATTTCGTCGGCTAAGAAGTCGTCAGGCAAAATCCGTCGACCAACACTATAGCCGACGAAATTACTGTTCATCGTCGGCTAAAGTCATTTATTTAGCCGACGAAAAATTTCTTCGTCGCTTAATTTCTGGACTTTAGCCGACGAAATTTTATTAAAATTCATCGGCTATAGCTATTATTTTTATTTATTTATTTAACTTTAGCCGACGAATTTTAGGGTAATTCGTCGGCTATAGTTATTATTATTATTTTTAATTTTAGCCGACGAATTTTATTAAAATTCGTCGGCTAAAATTATAAAAAAAACTATAGCCGACGAATTTTATTAAAATTTCGTCGGCTATAGCTATTTTAATTTTTTCATATTTTTTTTCTTTTTCATTTATTGTATTTTTGATTAAAATTTTTACTTCTTTTTCGTTTTTACACCGAAAAAGGAGTAAGGAGGAGAAGGACAAGAGGAGGAGGAGAAGAGGAGAGGAGGAGAAGGTTAGGAGAGGGAGAGGAGGAGGAGAAGAGGAAGGAGGAGGAGGAAGGAAGATGAAGAGGAGGAGGAGGAGAAGGTTAGGAGAAGGAGGATGAAGAGGAGGAGGAGGAGGGAAGATGAAGAGGAGGAGGAGAAAAATGAAAGATATAGAAAATTTTGAACTTTAGCCGACGAAATTTCGTCGGCTAAAGTTTAAAATTTTAGTCGAAAAATTTTAAAAATCCCCGCCAAAAAATTTAAATTTTTAATTAACTTTAGCCGACGAAATTAGGGTAATTCGTCGGCTATAGTTATTTATTTTATTTATTAATTTAATCTTAGCCGACGAAATACCCTAATTTCGTCAGCTATAGTTATTTATTTTATTTATTTATTTATTTAACTTTAGCCGACGAATTACCCTAATTTCGTCGGCTAAAACCCTAAACCCTATACGTAGAAGCTTCAAACGAAAAAAAGTCGTGAAATAAGATATGACTGGAATGGTGAAATACGTCTATGGTTGAAAAATCACGTAATTCCGGTAAAGTCTCGGTACCGATAATTGCGGTTAACTCAATTTTCCATTCTTTCTCCCTAGAGGTAGCCCTATCTCCGGTAGTTATTTTTCATAAAATTTTTATACCACTGGTTGTATCTCATCGATTTGAAACTATTTTTAGTTGAAGGTACCGGCAAAATACGTAATTTAGACGGTCAAATGACCGTTTCCGTGCATTAAGGGGGTGACTTACGTGATTGACCGTAAGGATCGAGCCTTAACGTTGTCAGATTAAGTTAAATTTTTTCCTATATACATATTTCAACATAATGATCATATCAGACGGTCGAAATTTTGTTTCTCAACTTTGATCATCGGAATCACAACATGCGTACTAATGTTGTATAACTTGTTTACTAAGCTTTAAGTAAATGTTTCGTTTCTAAAACAAACTGTACGTAGAAACTTCAAACGCAAAAAAGTCATGAAATAAGATATGACCGGAATATTGAAATACGCTTACGGTTGAAAAATCACGTAATTCCGGTAAAGTCTCGGTGCCGATAGTTGCAGTCAATACAATATAGATGTTTGACTTACGAGATTGACCGTCTAGATGAAGTCCTTAAATTTATCAGATAAAGTTGAATTTTTTACCAGAGATATATTTTAACATATTGATGATATCTGACGGTCGTATTTTTGTGTGTGAATTTTGATGACCGGAATCACAACATGCCTACTATTTAGCATTATTTATCTATATGGGGAGGCCTATCATGGAGGGGTAAATGTCTCAAAATTTTTAGATTGACAGTTGCGTCTCATTATGGTGAGTGTTTGTGAAAATAATAACGGTAACTATGTTCATGAAAATAGATATCAAGCAAACATGAATATCAAATAATATCACTAGGCAATGATGATATGAATATTAAGTAAAGAGCAACACTAGTAATGATGAAGAACAAAATAGCATTCTTAATAATAAAAAAAGATAGTGCAATGGAAAGATTAGCAAAGGCAAAGGTCCTATGAACAACGCACCAAAGAAGCATGCCAATAATGGTTGTCATAGATGTGGAAGTGATAATCACTAGGCTCGTACTTGTCGTAGACCCCCGCATTTGGTGGAACTCTACAAGGCATCTCGGACAAGAAAAAATGTTGAAATTTTTTTATTAATCATAGTGATCCTTGGGATACAATGGACCTAATGTATGTCACTCACATTGATGATAATCCGATTGACATCACTCTTTTGAGCATCTCAGATTTTCTTGTGGACAATGGAAGCCATGACATGATTGGTGATGAAATTATAAACAACAGTTAGTTGTTTGTGGTCTTGTCTATGTTTAGGCATTAATATTTTCTTATGTTTTTAGTTCTGTTTATTATGTTTGTTTTATCTTCAGCATTGCTCCATAAAAGTTGATGTTGTTTTCTTATTTGGAAGTTTAATAAAATAAGTTTTAATATGTTATGTAACTATAGTTTTTTTCTTTTGCATAACAAGATTACATATAATTGATTCCTTAAAGTTTTTTTGGGACATAATAATATCTAAATTGTTACGTTGTTTAGAATTCTATACAATCACATATATTCAATATCTTATTATGACAAATAAATTGTTAAGAATTATGGCTCACGTTTTGATTAGTAATACAATCAATACATTTTGATTAGTGATCAATGTTTTGTTTCACATTCCTTTATATGTTTAATTTAGTTAATTTAAAGTCATTATATATATGATTATGGTTCTTTGATGATTTACTTACTATGCACTATGTGCAAATAAATATTTTCGAGTCATAAATCTGACAATTATGTGCACCACTTAATAAGCTTAATGAGTGTCATTTTGTCATTAAACGTAATGTATATTTATATACAAACTGTTAGTCATTGTATTATTATGTTTAACCAGATGACAATAATATAATATATTGTTGCTTATATATTTTTATTTTATTTGTGAAGACATAAAAATGGATCATGGACACATTCAACTTGAAAATAGAGAAGATATTTGTCTTGCTAACAGTGGCACCACTCATACGATCCTCCGTGATCGAAAATATTTATCCATATTAATACCTTCTAACACTATTGTGACTACCATATATGGTATTGCCGATTTGGTTAAAGACTCCAGAAGAGTCCACATAGTCTTCTAAATGGAACTCTATTGTCTATTAAAGAGGCTTTGTACTCTCCTAGATCCAGAAGGAATTTACTAAGTTTCAAAGATATTCGTTTGAATAGATTCCATATCGAGACCACGAACGACATAAATGTAGAATATCTTTGCATTACTTTAAATGCCAGCGGCCATAGGCGCGTATTGGAAAGGTTGGTTGGTCTATCATCTGGTTTATATCACACAACCATCAAGTTTGTTGAGACATACCATGTCATGAACCAGAAGTTCAAGGACAACATTACTTTTATACTTTGGCATGATCGTTTAGGTCACCCCGGTTCTACCAAGATGCGTAGAATAATTACAAATTCAAATGGCCTTCCACAAAAATATCATTTTGCCAAACGACAACCCTGGTCAAGTTTGTTCTCAAGGAAATTTGGTTATTAGACCATCTTATACAAATTAATGTTGGCACTGAGTCCCATCGATTTTGCAATGAATTCAAGGCGATATGTGTGGCCTGATTCACCCATATCGGTATTTCATGGTTTTGGTTGACGCATTGACTAAATGGTCAAATGTGTGCCTCTTGTCCACCCGAAATATGGCATTTGCCAAACTTCTTGCTCAAATAATCACGTTACGAGCACAATTCCCGGATAATCTCATTCAGACAATAAGATTAGATAATGAATGTGAATTTACATCTCAAATTTTCGATGATTATTGCATGTCTTTGGGAATTGAAGTTGAACATTTTGTTCCACATGTTCATACATAGAATAGTTTGGCTGAAACTTTCATAAAGCGCCTGCAGATAACTGTATGCATCTTACTTATGAAAATAAAGCTGGCTGTATATACATGGGGACATGATATTTTGCATGCGGCAGCATTAATTCATTTGAGGCCCATAGGCAACAATCAATATTCCCTATCCCAACTTGCTACTAGCAGTCAGCCCAATATCTCACATCTACGAATTTTTGGTTGTGTCAGTTATGTGCCTATTGAACATCAAAAACGTTTAAAAATGGGCCCTCAACGATGATTGAGAATCTATTTTGGATTCGATTCACCATCAATTATTTGATATCTTGAACCCTTGACGGGTGATCTATTTCGTGCAAGATTTGCAGATTGTCATTTTGATGAGACAATATTCCCACCCTTAGGGGGAGATAAGAAAGTTTCTGAAGAACGTCGTGAATTATCGTGGGTGGTGTCTACATTGTCTCATCTTGATCCTCGTACTAAACAAAGTGAAAATGAAGTACAAAGATTTATGCATCTTCAAAACATTGCTGATTCAGTGTCTGATGCATTCACCGACACAACAAAAGTGACAAGGTCACATATCCCAGTAGCTAATACTTCTACACGAATTGATGTCCCGATTGGACAAAATAATGTGATAGCAAATGAGCATTCTAATGCACGCATGAAACATTGCAGACCTATAGGTTCAAAGATTCAGTTCCTAGAAAGAGGAAAACAAAGGCACATCGGAATCCAGATAACATCGCTTCTGAAAATACTATTGGGCAAGACGTCAAAGTCTGATCCACAATTCATGATTTTATAGATACAAAAGCCCTTGAAGAGGCACATGTACCTGAAAATAAGGAAATTACCATAAATTATGTGTACACCAATAAATTCTGATCGTAGAGAAATGGTCATAGATGATGTATTTTCATTCGCTGTAGCTACCGAAATAATAAAAAGCGATGATACTGAACCTCGGTCTGTTGATGAATGTCGACAGAGATATGATTAGCTCAAATGAAAAAATGCAATCCAAGAAGAGTTAAACTCTCTAAAAAAGCGTAGTGTTTTTGGACCAGTTGTACAAACACCACCCAATGTATGAAACCGTTTAGATATAAATGAATGTTTGTTAGAAAGCGCAATGAGAAAATGAGGTTGCAAGATACAAAGCGTGACTTGTTGCACAAGGTTTTTCACAAAAGCCTGGGATAGATTATGATGAAACATATTCTTCTGTAATGGATGTTATAACATTTCGTTATCTAATAAGTTTGACAGTTTCTGAGAAACTTGATATGCAACTTATGGATGTTGTGACGACATACTTATATGGAGAATTAGATATATATATATATATATATATATATATATATATATGAAAGTTCCAGATGGACTACAGAGTTAAAATTCGAAAGAATGTGGTAGGGGTGGGAATGGTTTAAAACAGTCTGATGTAAGGCCCAAACTGGAGAGAAAACCAGAGTTAAAATTCGGTCCGGTCCGGTCTGGTTTTTCATTTTTAGTCGTACCAAACCGTGAACTAAACCACACATACGGTTCAGGGCGGTTTCAGTTTTTCTGTTTTTTTTTCAATATTTTTTTTCAAATATAGGCTCTAGTAAAATGTTAATAAATTAATTGACTTTATTTTTTTAGTTCCGTAAAGTCACAAACGTACCAAATGTCTTACAAAAAAACACAAACCAAACTTTTTATAAAAAACCTACAAACCAAATACCAACTATATAAAAAGTAAAAACACAATAAAAAAACTTAAAATAGTTTAAAGTCTATAGTTAAAGTCCATACATATTAAACACAATATAAAGTTTATACATCAAACCACATAATCTAATAGTTCTTAATTTCAAAGCCTCACGTAATTCGGGTAACGTCTCAGTGCCGATAGTAGCGATCACATCTTATTTCACGATGTTTTTGAGGTTTTCAGTTCTATATAGAGTTAGTTTTCAAAGTTGTGCATTTACTTAAAACTTAGTAAACAAATTATACAACATTAGTAGGCATGTTGTGATTCCGATGATCAAAATTCATAAACAAAAATCTGACCTTCTGATATGATCAATGTCAAAAGATGTGTATGGTAAAAAATTTAACTTGATCCGACAACATTAAAGGCCCTATCAGGACGGTCAACCCTAATCTTATAACCAATTAATACACGGAAACGTCCATATTGGAATAAACATTCTTAAAATATAACAAATTCTTCTTGGGGAGAGTGAGGGAGAGAGAATGTGGCGGATTTAGAGTGAGTGGAGTCGGGGACACTCGGCTTATGGTTTTTTTTTTTTGCAAAAAAATGACATCGTTTTTTGTTAGTTTGACCGTTGACCGATTTGAACAGTCCGGTTTGGTTTTTGAGGGGGTGAAACTGGAGACCGGACCATATTGATCCAGTTCGGTCCAGTTTTTTTATTTTGGTCCGGTTTTTAACTGTTTCGGTTCGGTTTTTTCTTGTTTTCAATTTCGATGTCCTACCCTTAGGATGTGGTACAACCGTCTAAGTAAATATCTGCTAAAGAAAGGGTATGTAAATGATCCGATATGCCCATGTGTTTTTATTAAAAAAAATCAAATTATGGTTTTACTATTGTAGCAGTATATGTCGATGACATGAATTTGATTGGAAGTCATAAAGAACTTTCAAATACGGCTGAATATTTAAAGAATGAATTTGAAATGAAGGATCTTAGAAAAACAAAATATTGTCTTGGCCTGCAGATTGAGCATTTGGCTAATGGAATTTAGTCCATCAATCAGCTTATGCTGAAAATATCTTAAAACGTTTTGAGATGGATACAACTCACTCAATCAACACACCGATGATTGCTCGGTCTATTGATATTCACATGGACCCATTTCATCCAAGACAAGATGATGAAGATATTCTTGGTCCAGAAATACCATACATGAGTGCCATATGTGCTTTACCATATTTAACACAATGCACTAGACCAGACATTGCATTTGCAGTCAATATGTTAGCAAGATATAACTCTGCTCCAACTATACGCCACTAGAAAGGTGTAAAAGATATCTTACCTTTGTGGTACAATTGATATGTGTTTGTTTTATGCAAACACATTTGTACATGGTCCAACCATTATTGGATATGCTGATGGAGGATACCTCTCTGATCCACATAAAGCCTACTCACAAAGTGGACTGCGATTGTGGAGATACTGCGATTTCATGGCGATCGTCAAAACAAACTCTAGTGGCAACTTCATCGAATCACCCATAGTTAATGACCTTATATGAAGCTGGCAAAGAATGTTACTGTCTGAGATATGTGATTCACCACATCGGGAGGACATGTGACATTCCTTTAGAAACTGACAATCCAACAACCATATATGAAGATAATGTAGCTTGTATTGCTCAGATTAAAAGAGGGTTTATCAAGGGGGACAAAACCAAACATATCGCAACTAAGTTCTTCCACGCTCATGAGTTTCAGAAGACTCAACAAATTGATGTTCAAAAAATTTGATCTGATGAGAACTTGGCTGACCTCTTTATCAAATCTCTACCAAAGTGTACATTTCAGAAGTTAACCAAAGGTATCGGGTTGAGGCAACTATCAGAGCTCTTAAATCTGAAATGCAAGGATCAGAGGGAGTGTTCTTTGTGGGGGATTATCTAGAAAAATACTACTTGAGACATATGCGCGTTACACTTTTTTTTCTCCTTCGACCAAGGTTATTTTTTTCACTGGGTTTTTGTTACATGACAAGATTTTTACCAAGGCAACACCATACATATCTAAACTAATGGACATCCAAGGGGGAGTGTTGTAAACATTTACAATTGGTGTCTATCCATTTTTGGGTGAAATCATGAAGCTCAAATTCACTTTATATAAACTTCAATTTTAAAAGCTAATTGTGGTTTCAAAAAAAACTATTTGCTAACACTTCTTTATATAAACCCTAGAATGATATCACTTCTATCATTTTGTCGCTCATTATATAAACTAGTAAATGAGTTTATAATTAGGCAAGTTGCAAATGCTAGTTAGCTGTTTAAGCTTTGACCAGACTTGTCATATGTTAAACGGTGACAAGCGTGGCTCGTGGATCATTTGTGTACTGATACTGTCCAAACTTAATCACCTTTAAGGTGTTAGGTTTTAACCATAAAAGGCCTCGGTACAATTAGGAATAATCTACTAACTTATTAGTTATATTTTATTTGTCACTTTTCTGATATGAGATCTATTACTCTCTAATACTCTCAACACGCCCCTCATGTGCAACCTGACTTAAGGCTTGCACGTGATGAAATGAGACGGAACAAACCAAGTGACACTTGGTGACAATCCAATGAGAACTTTTCGATAGCAATATAAGCTCATACCGGACGAAAATAAGGAACCCACATCGGGCCCATAAGAGAACTGAGCGAGACATATAGCCCAGGAGAATCGGAGAAGAAATTGGAGAGAGACCCGCTCTGATACCATGTTAAACTGTGACAAGCGTTACTCGTGGATCATCTGTGTACAAATACTGTCCCAACTTAAGCCACCTTTAAGGTGTTGGGTTTTAACCACAAAAGATCTTGGTACAACTAGGAATGATCCACTAACTTATTAGTTATATTTTATTTGTCACTTTTCTCATGTGGGATATATTACTCTCCAATACTCTCAACAGACCCGTACCTAAATAGAGTCGATGAACTCAGGGTCCTGAACCTTTAAGGACCCAAAATTTTCTTTTTTCATTGTGTGATCACATTAGTTTAGTAAAAACAATAATTAGTTACTATTTTAGAAAAAACGAGTAGTGTAAGTAAGTATAAAAATATTTCTAATATTTTATGTCGTTAGATTTTGAGTTTTTAGCTTTAGTTCATGAATTTTTTGAAAAAGAGAAAATAAATTTGAATGAATACTATAGTTTAAGGACCCATTTTTAACAGTTCGACTCAGGTCTGAAAATTTCATGTCCGGGCCTGATTGTCAACACCAGATGCATGTGACTTCTGTTTGACACGTTCTTATGGTGTTTAAGGACTATGAATAGAGAAATGCATCCAATTAATTGAAGTTATTATTATTATTTTTATTATACAAATGTAATATAATTGCGATAATAGTAAAGATAACGAGGTATACCAATTCAAATTACAGTCATCCCATCACAGAAATCAGACTACTTTCTCATTTACTTAACAGCCAGCCCGTTGCTTTGTCTAATACTGATTTTTATCATTCAATTTTGCCGGTGAGCCGTGATCTAGTTGGTTAAGATGTTAACTAACAACTTTGATGTCATGAGTTCAAATCTCATTGACATATGTAGTGTGTGAGTTAATAATAATTTTTTTTTAAATGACAATGTTTCCACGAGTGAATCCCTTACATGTATAGTTTTAGAAGACAACAGAAATGTTATGAATCAATTTCATGCAAAATAACAGTCGTTATTAGAAGTACACATTCATTATTCATGGATTGATTACATTTCAATTGGTTTATTCAAAGCTTTTCAATGAAAAGTCTGATTAAGCTAGTATATGACATGACATGAAAGTCTTCCGCAAGACGTCTTTTAAGATTTTAAATTTTCACCCTAAAATTTGATCTACTTAAGTTAAGATCACAAGTTACCAATCTTATAGTCATCTCACGGTTCTCACCCACAAGAGTGGAGGTTCACCGTTCACATTCCCACCGTGGGCAAGAAACCATGTATTGTCTTTTGTTGTTGCCAACTTAATTGATGGTCATCGGTGTCATCTAGATCATAAGATGGATTGTGGCAAGGGCAAAGTTTTGGATGTATAACGGAAGTCGGAATGTCGGATGATCGAGGTTGTTGCCGTGAGCTGAGTATTTAGAATAAAATAGGTCTAATTAAAGGAGAATGAGAGTGTTAGAGCCATCTGTTGATATATAGTCATTTAGTCAGTTAGCTATTTTGTGGTTTCCTAGTTGTCTCTATGTGTACTTAAGTTTGAACAAAATAAAAATGTTTTAGCTATTTGCTCTGTTTTTCCTTCGTTTTACTTTCTAGTTGTATAACTGAATCCCAAAAGAAACTAGAATAGCAATACAAGGCATCAATGATCAACATTTCTTCAAATATGATATACATTCTACATTCTACATAACATGGCTAAAATTTGCAGGTCAGGGAGATGCACACTACCAATAACCAATCTGCAATATAACGATATATAGTGACCAGAAAACTGAAGTTGTGATTTTGGATATCACCGGTTATTAGTGACAAAATGAGTAAAACTGAAACACTTCTATCTGAACAACTAAATCCTAATTTGAGAAGTAAAACTAACTAATCCAAACATTTTTTTTCTTCTTTTACCAAGTTTCATTGCCATTTCTTTACATTTTCCAGTTCTCTACCCCCATTTCCTATTCCTTTTGTCTTCTTTTTACCAAGTTTCATCGCCTTTTCTTTCCCATTTCCTTCTAGTAATTATTCAATTTTCCCCATTACTTCGTCAAGAAATACAAAAGAAAGAAATAAAAATTTCGTCTGCGTCGAAATAGCCCACCCCAAAAACGAATCGTGGATACGTCCCTACTCGTATACGGTCTATCTTATGACTATGACCTTCTGAAAAATTAACCACCTCCTTTTTTTGAGAACGTAAGTAATTATGAAATAGCTTGAATGATATTCCAGCTCAATAAAAATGCAGGTCAAGAAAATGAGATGGATAGGTGGATGTAAGATGAAGACGAAGGTGAGGGATAATCTCGGTTTAGAAGAAGAAATATAAAATAATAATAATAATAATAATAAATATCTGAACAGGTAACAGGTTTCAACGGATAACTTATGAACCTAACTAATTCAACCCATTATAACTTATTATCTAAACGAGTTATTGCGAATCAAACTCACTAAAACCCTCCCGTTAACCATCCAACCCTCCCATTTGCGAGGCTGACTTGCTGCCAGAAAGGTTTGATTTTGGAACGGTGTTAATTAAGTTGGGATTAAAAGTTAGAACGTTTATAAAAGCCAGAATTGTGACTCTCGGGCCATCTGCACATGAGGAACACCATCGCTAACATGCACGCCTCGCAAAGGGCCCCATAAAGACTCTCGGATGGCTGAAGCACTTTTGGAACTTAATTACAACAAATTTGTGACTTCTATTATCATTTACCGCTTTAAATCGGAGTCTTCTTGCTAGGTAATTTGATCGATTAGCTACTGGTATTAGTGGAAATACAGTTTGCCCCTGCGGCCTCTTATCACAAAACTTTCGATGAATACAGTATGTATGAACTATGAAGGATGTTAAATTGCCAAGTATAGTTCACACTGTATCTACTTTCTCTTAATTCCAACTATTTGATTATGTTTGCTGGTATATATGAGATTAGCTATTGCCTAACTCTAAAGTTTCAAAAACTTTACCGATCCAAACTGTCATGTTTCCCAGCATTGGCTAGCTTATATATGATATGGATCTTTCCTACTGGTTTTCTGTCCTCTTCTATCTTGAATCACAAATCTCTGCTCTTTTGGCTAATAACTAGAAGTTATGGCAAACTAAGGCTGGACGATTTGTACTAAAAATATGATTATCAATCCGAACCACAACGAAAGAAATAATTCGGTAACCGTACTGAACTAAAATGGTGTTGGGTTATGGTCACACCGTACTGAACCGTATAAAAACAGTTTGGTTGCAGTTTGAGGTATAATTCAATCGATTTAAACTGAACCTCATCGAATTACAATTTTTTATTTTTTTATTCAATTTGGTTTGTAATATATAAAAAATTCATTAATGCTCAAGTTTATAGTTTGTATGTTGTTGTGTGTTGAGACCTAAAAATCCAGCTATCAGGCCCAATTTATTTAGTTTGTTAAATTAGGGGTACTATTCAGATCCTCCTCTCTAATCTTCACTAATAACATGTATCTCCACACGAGACCTCTATGTGAGACCATTGTTTAACATGCTGTGTTTAGTGGCGGAGGGAGAACGAAAATTGTATAGGGGCAAAAAATTTCTTAACTAGTTGTGTTGGGGTTTCAGAAAAAGAAACGCACGCAGCAAAATGACTTGTTTTTTTATGTTAACGCAACAAACGACTTGATTTTCATATTTTAGGCTAATTCAAGAGTGCATGGCTTTCTTTTTTCTCTTGTTTTGTAAGAGTTGTGAGGCTGCTATGGATTTTGTATATTAAACCAATATAATCGTAAGAGTTCTGATGGGAAACTGGGGCACATCATATGAAAATACAACAATATGTTGAAATTTTATGAGGGCACAGGCCCTCAGTGGTCTTGAACTGTGTCCGTCAGTGCACAAGTCTATCCAGTTTGAAATTCTTCAAAATTCATTGGGGCAAAGGCCCCCCTCGTCCTTAATTCCCTCTGTCACTGGCTGTGTTTCTAGATGTTCATTGTAATTTGGGTTCAGTTTATGTTTTATGTCCTCTATATCTATTTGATAGTTTCATTAATAAATGTTTGCGATAATTGTAGCATACAGATTACAATAATTAATTAACAAGCCAGCAAAATGGTAACAACGTATAACCCATTCAAATTCCAATCGTCCCATCTCATAAATCAAAATTCCTCATTACTTAACAGCCATTGCGATGACATATATGCCTAGGGCTGGGAATTCAAAACCGATATCCCGATACCGAACCCGACCCGTCCCGATCGGGTCGGGATCGGGACGGGATATAACCCTAAAATTATGTTGTCCCGACCCGTCCCGAATCCCGAATCAAAGTAAACGGTTCGAATCGGGATGAGCCAAACTAAATGTCGTCCCGACCCGTCCCGAATTCAAAAAGCTTGATTTTTAGTAGAAATGTAGCTATTTAGAACTAAAAATTGCATATTTTCGGGATCGGGATCGGGATTGGTCCCGACATGTCCCGAATCCCGACCCGTCCCGTACCGAATTTCGGGATCGGGATCGGTATCGGGATTACTATATTAACTTCGGGATCGGGATCGGGATAGGTCAAATCCCGACCCATCCCGTACCGATCCCAGCCCTATATATGCCATTTTTCCACGAGTGAATCCCTTGCATGAAACCATGAACATTGTCCCATTAATCGATAAGCTGATTGTTTAATTAGAATGTGACAATTCGATGCGGGGAGAATTAGATTCATTAGGCGGAGAATGACAACACTGGATGAGATCATCCTTGATATCATCTAGTCATTTACCTCATTTAGGATATTTTTCGTGATCTCTATAGGTGTACTCAAGCCATATCTTAGTTTTGTTTTGTAAGGTCTAGTGAGGTCTCTAAGTTGAAGACTAATTGATTAATTTTTTGGAACTCCCTCTTTAGACCAAGTCCACCTTTTAGGTTTTTGTTAGGAAGATGTGGGTAGTGGGTGAGACTTGGGTCGTCACGTGACAGTAATTTTAAGCTACAGTTTTTCACCCATAATTTTTGTTTTTGGATGGCCACGTGGTATTGACTGTTTATTAAATTTTATAATAGATATTTTGAGTGAGAATAATGATTTGATATATTAATAAAATTTTAATGACATATTGAAATTGAACAAAAAGGTAATAAATAAATAAAATGACATATTGATTTTAAAAAAAAAAATATTCCAAGCCCCCTAAAAAAGAAAATACGATTATTTAAATATTTATTACAATCTATAATTTTTTCTGATCAATGATAAATTCTTTACATTTTTTGCTTTATTTTCATAATTTTTCTATTTATAATTTGCAATTTATATATTTATATAGATATTTTTTACAATAGGAGTTGAAAAATAATTAATACCCCCATATAGGAGTTGTCACGTGTCCACATAGGAGTGGCTGACATCATTAGGCAAGTGGACTAGCTGATGTGGAGAAGACCTGGGTCATGAAAAGTGAAGGCCTGGGTCATAGGTCTGACCCAAGTGAAGACCCAGTTGAGGTCTGGATTAAAAAAATCTGTGGGTGGACATGAGTTATTTCGGGTCGGGTCTTCCCTTGACATGGCCAAGGGGCCTGGGTAAGGCTTTCGGCTCAAGGGTGAACTTGCTCTTATATACCATCATGTTAGAGATGAGAGATCCCACATCAGAGAAGTGACAAATAAAATATAACATATATATATAGATGAATTATTCCTAATTGTACTAAGGTCTTTTGTAGATAAAACCTGATACCTTAAAGGTGGTTAAGTTGAGACAATATCGATACAACGATGATCCACGGTATTAGAGTGGATTACCTACGTACACATGTGAAGCCTAAAGACCACACGAACTCCACAACCACCCAAGTTATTGTCCACATGTTAGGCTTGAAGATTCGTCACACGTGTTGGGGCGTGTTGAGATATATATCCCACATCGAGAATATGAGATATTGCATGTGGGTTTATAAGGGTTTGAGTCACTCTCTCTATTGCCAATTGGTTTTGGAGTTGAACCCCATACTATTTTATCATGATATCAGAGCAGGTCCCTCTCCACTTCTCCTACGAGCCTAAATGCGTTCTTTCAGAGGTCATGGCTCTGGTTTGGTTGAAGTTGTTTCAGAGTTTGCTTTGGAGTTCATTCGGATTTTGGAGTTCTTTCGGTTAACCATGGGGCCCGGGTTCAGTTTCTTAATCAGTTTCACGTGCAGACCTAAAATTAGGTTGTACGTGAGGAGAAGTGTTGGAGAGGAGAGATCCCACATCAGAAAAATGACAAATAAAATATAACATATATGTGGGTGAATCATTCTTAATTGTACTGAGGTCTTTTGTAGATAAAACTCAACACCTTAAAAGTGGTTAAGTTAGGACAATATCGGTACAACGATGATTCATAGACCACACTTGTCGCTCGCGCTTTGACACACCATTCAGGGACGGAGCTACGTTCAGACCTGACGTGGTCTGGACCCCCTCTAAGCTTCCGGCAGATCTCATTTTTTATATGTTGCAGAGAGCAAAGTTGCTGAGTACGAGTTTGTTTCTAAATATAAACCCCCCATCTAATAGCATACTAACAGGTGTCAAACTCGAACCCCCTAACTGAAAATACTGGCTCCGCCACACCATGAATCTTTCATCAAGGTTTCATCTTTACCAATATTCAAAGCAACCCTCCCCCTCCCCCCGTTTCTTTCTCATTCTCACCATATATACTATTCTCTCATCTTTAGGAGGCCTTTGGTAACATGGACAAGATTTGATTTCAAATCCTATCCTAGTAACTCTTGACTAGATTTGATCGTCTGGTCGCCATGCCTATCCGCTATACCGGTCGCGTTTTAATCGTCTTCTCGAATCCCGTCAAGCATGTGGTCACAATAACCAAAACCAGAAATGAAATTGCTTGACTTTCAAGTATAAAAACAACGAATTCATCCAAAAATAATGAAAACCCACTTCGAATCCTCAAGAACAACAGAACTTCACTAACAAGCAGAAAAAGAGAGAGAAAAGGTTATGATTTCTTGGCTTGCTCGAGAGAACGGGCATGGCCGAAGTGAACTAGGTTTATGAAAAATATGATTCGAAGTTGTTTGTAACTTTGTATTCTTGTAGACATAGTCGATCAGCATCAGTTCACACATATAATCCAATTTAGACTGTAATTTCAAACACTTGATCACAATGAGATTGAAAGGAAACGAGCAAGAGTGCAAGAAAATCAGATGCTTGTATATAAGCTGGAAACTATATTATTATTATTATTCCAATTTTATTGTGAAATATTTGATTTATTAAATTTCTATTGTTAGTAACAACATATTAAGAAAGCTGCACTATTTGTTATGATGTTTGTCTTTAGTACAATAAACTTTTCTTTATGTCACCGCTTTGTCAAAACAAACAAAGTTGTCATTATTGACACACTATTTGCTAACTGATACATGTTAGAATACGTTAATTTTTGTAATTTGGAGTTTAGATTTTATGTCCCCCCTTGTATTCTATGATTTCATTAATCAAGACTTAAGGGCAGCCACACCGGTCTTTTCTTCAAAAAAAAGAATGAATGCATAAACTAGTGGTGTAGCTAGAAATTACGAACAAGTGGGGCACATTAATAAATAATAAATAATAAAAATAAAATAATAACATTTAAAATTAACTTCTATATATTACAATCGTAATTGTCCTCAACGGTATTTTATATTTTGAAATTGTTATATAATACTCATATTTTATACTAGTAAAAATGTGTTTATAGGTGGAACCTAATATTTCACCTTTACCGGGTTACAATTAAATGTGAAGCCACTCTGGGCCCTTTGTCTGGGCCCAATTCGCCATAAAGCTAAGTAAAGCAAGGGAAACTATTCCCACATTGGAAAGGGACAGGAATGCTGCCTTCAATGCTACTATAAATACCGGCACATGCCTCCCCATAAAGGTACGATGAAACTTCTTGACTATTCCCGAGTTTTATGCTTAATTGACAGTATCTAACTTAAGCATCGGAGTGGCTTCCCTCGGTAAACCCGGGGACGCCTCTTTGACGTGTTTGTTCTTTACACAGGAAAACTCGGAGTACAGGGAAGTCCGCTATTTCTGGAGCCGTGCAACCCGCTAAAGGGGCCACGAGTCACCCGGAAACAATTGGTGCTCTCGTTGAGAGTCGAACTCAAGTGCCTCACGCTTACCAAATGGACGCCAGCCAGACTTGCTAAGGTAATAACCCCAGTAGGGAATCCTCCGGGTTATATAAACCCGCGAATTTTTGACAGTGCATACATCAAGCCCGCTATCCTCCCACCCGCTTGACAACAGGTACCAAGTTATCTACAATGTCCAAGTTTATTATGTCTTGACGTTATATATATAAAGCCTTTCAGGCCCACATAAAACCCGGCCGGGTTATGTCTATCAATCAGTTTGTTGAGTGAATGCAGGCGATCTCCATTTGACATGAAATATTGCAAGCCTTTCACGGCCTTATTTCATGGTCAAAACTCAGCAAGCTCCGATAAATCTCCGATAATCTCCGATAATCTCCATTTGACATGAAATATTGCAAGCCTTTCACGGCCTTATTTCATTGTCAAAACTTGGCAAGCTCCGATAAATCTCCGATAATCTCCGATAATCTCCATTTGACATGAAATATTGCAAGCCTTTCACGGCCTTATTTCATTGTCAAAACTTGGCAAGCTCCGATAAATCTCCGATAATCTCCGATAATCTCCATTTGACATGAAATATTGCAAGCCTTTCACGGCCTTATTTCATGGTCAAAACTCGGCAAGCTCCGATAAATCTCCGATAATCTCCGGTCTACATGACGTGAAATATTGCAAGCCTTTAACGGCCTTATTTCACTGTCAAACTCGGCAATCTCTGATAATCTCTGGTAATCTCCATAACTTGAAATATTTCAAGCCTTTCACGGCCTTATTTCAGTCTTTGAAAGTCTTAACGGACCCATACAGCCCTAGCGGCACTATTTTTATTTACATGCCAAACCGGCATTATATGTGTAAATTTTATCACATTTGCATATTTTGCATCAGATTACCGTGTTATTTGGCAGGAAGCCCTTGAAAATCCTAACGGGCCCGTGAAAGCCCTAGCGGCCCTTGAAAGTCCTTATGGACCCGTAAAGCCCTAGCGGCACTATCTTTATTTATATGCCAAACCGGCATTATATGTGTGAATTTTGTCAACACTTGCAGGTTGTGCATCGGGTTGAAAGTCCTTATGAACCCATAAAGCCCTAGCGGCACTATCTTTATTTATATGCCAAACTGGCATTATATGTGAAATTTGTCAACACTTACAGGTTATGCATCGGGTTGGAAGTCCTAACGGACCCGTAAAGCCCTAGCGGCGCTATTGTTATTTACATGCCAAACCGGCACTATATATGTGAATTGTCACACTTGCAAATTATGCATTAGTTTAACGTGTTATTTTACAGGGAAAAATACCGTGTTATAAAAAGACATTCCCACCCAAGGCCTTAGCGGCCCATGGAAGTCCTAACGGACCCGTAAAGCCTGAGCGGCCCCATTTTCACTTTATAATGTTAACATGCCAAACCGGCAATATGCGTACATTTTGTCAACACTTGTATATTTTGCATCACATTACCGTGTTATTTGACAGGAAGCCCTAACGGACCGGTAAAGCCCTACCGGGCCTATTGTTATTTTATGACGATAACATGCCAGACCGGCACCATATGTAAATTTTTTTCTACACTTGCAAGATATGCATCAAGTTAACGTGTTATTTGACAGGAAAAATTATGCCAACAGCTTGAATACTTTTATTCGAAAGTCAGCTACAAGGCAGAAAGCCGCTACAAAAATAAAGGCTAGTCTACAAAAGCAAAGACAAACCCTCCGAGAAGCTCCAGCTCATGGCGCTGCAGACCCGCTACCCCCGCCAGTGCTCGACCCGCCACGTCCTCCCCGGGGCCGTATGATAAACTGTCCCCTACGGAGCGGTGGCCGATTTTGAGGACCACCGACAATCCCACCTCGGGAAGTACCTCTCCGGGCTGCTGAAGCAGGAACCGGGGGACTCCGAGCCGGGTTTGTAGAAGCCCTAGGCTTCGCCACCACAGCTGGACTCGACCGGGAGCCGCCTGCAGCCTCATCGGGTCTGACATGACCTTGGTGACCATCGTACCCGGCCTTGTCGAGCCAACCTTGGCGAATCCCGGCGCTAACAATTTCGGCACGAGCCTCAGCCCTCGCCGACCGCAGCTTCAGCTCAAACTCTGGACTCGCTAGAAACTCGGAGACAGCAGAGTCCCTGGCCCGGGAAACGGCCTGCACCAGCTCTCCTTTCTGCTGCTCCACAGAAGTCACTTGTTGCTGCAGCGCTTGATTTTGTTCAGTAAGCTGAGCAATGGCGGCATCTTGAGCACACCGGTCCTCCCGGTGACCTTCGATGGCTTTCTCCAATTCCGAGTTCTTGGCCACCAAGTCTGCTACGTGTTCTTCTGCCTTGGACAACTTTGCACTCGACGCAATGGCTGATGCGCTTGCGAATTCCCGGACCCGAGCCAGGTTTTCTTCGCTCGCCGTCACCTGGTCCCGGGCGGCCCGGAGATCGTCCCTGAGGACTCTCTCTCGCTCGGGGATGCCTTCGGTTATGAGCCGATCAGTTGCCAAGTACGACAACCTGACAGCCTACACAAATCAAATAACGGGTTAGTGCAAGGAACCAAAAACAAAAGAAGAACGAGTTAAAGGAGAAGACAAACTTACCCGCATCAGCTTCTCCTGCGCCCTCCGGGCTACAGTCACCGGGTCCTCATGCTCCAGGACATAGGAGTCGGCGGAGCAGTTCTTCAAATCCGCTACCATTCTCTGGATGGCCACATCCGCTATTCCCGCGCCCGCCAACTCCTCCATTATTTCTATGGTGTCCCGGTGCTGCTTTCTCTCCCTCCTCTCTTTCCTCTCCTTCCTTCTCTTCTTCCTCTCGGACCTTGCCGAGCTAGATGCCTCCCGGGTTCGTTTGTGGGAGGGGACGGGTTCCACTTCGCGCACTTCGTCGCTCCCATCACTCCCCTCAGGGTTCTCACTCATCAACCCTTCGAAACCAACTTCTTCACCCCCGTCGTCATTCTCTTCGGTAAACTCCTCCTCACCCGGGAGCATAGATGAGGGAACTGCGCTCATCACCGGTTCTTCAAACTCCACCTCTTCGTCTGCTAAGGGGAATTGAGTCACCGGTTCTTCAATCACCGGGTCTTCCGCCACCTCCTCCGCGGGGCTCCCCACAATCTCTTCATCTAACTCCTGGTACATCTCCGTGCCAAGTACCTCAGCAAGGTACCCGGGGATCTCGTTGAAGTGCAAGGTGTCCACGAGGAATTTCTCAGTATCCCCTTGCTCTGCTTCTGGGCGCACGAAAGCCGCTTTCGTGGTCAGGTTAATGTCGTATAATTGACCATCCGTTGCTTGTGTCCGGATCCCGGCCCAAACAGCCTTATCTTCAAACCCGTCGTATTTTCCCGGGTTCTTCCGCTTTGTAAACTCCATTGGAAGAAGAGCTGCAGAAACACATATAGCCCGTTACACAAGAAGCATTTAACAACAAAAGTTGAAGGAACACGAGACAAACCTGGGAGCTCCATCAACCGGCACCTGCTGTACACATACAGCCTACAAAGCCGGTATGAACTCCGGTCGTCTTGCCCCCGAAAAGCCCACAGCATCCTCCGGATCCTCTTCTCCATCACCGGCTCCAGAGGAATGTCGGGGACATCTGCAACACAAACAACATAATTATAACCCGGGATGGAGAAAAGAAAGAAGAATCCGGAAAGAGAAGGACTCACTCATCAGTGGCTGGAAGTCACCCGGTACTTGAAACGCGTATCCCGGGTCTTGAAAGTTTCTTATCAAGAAACTTTTCTCCCTCCAGGTCCGGCTCACGGAGGTTGGCAGGTCCTCGACGATCTTCTTGAAAACCGCTTTGGACTTCAGTTGGATGGTCCCACTGAAACCCGCCTTCCGGGAGTACTCGGCCCGGTACATGGCGTGTAACTCGTGATAGGTTGGCATCTGCTGCTTCAGCACCTTGTACATAACGCACAACCCGAGTAGCTGCCTCCACATGTTCGGTCCAACTTGCCCGATTGCGAAGTTGCTCGCAGCCAAGAGGTACTGCACCTCTACCTTCAGCGGGAGTGACAGGCCGCAGCGTAGCTGATACTCGTGGCACAGCGTCCACCCATCCCCGGGAGCGAAGAACTGGTCCTCGGGTTCTAAAGGCCGTATTTCTACAGACTCGGGGATCTTCCAGTTGCTCCTTAGCTCCACGATCTCCTCCGCTGTCAATGAGTACCCGGGAGGGTCAAGAGCGGTCCCATCAGTGAAGGTTACGGAGGCAAACTCGGGGACGTGAGTGTCCATTGTTTCGTTGGCCATCTGCAAAACAAGAAAACACGGGGGCGTCAACAAAACTCAGGTAACCCGGCGTCACGAAGCTAAATTCCCAGACGCATAGACCCAGAAAACCTTCCTGGGAACCCAGAAACAGTACACAAATCGTCCCAAAACGATCAAAAAGGAGGGAAGAAGACACAGTACCTTAGTTTTGAGTGTTTGAAGGGGTTTTTGAGATCGATCTGAGTCTTGAATTCAAAAGAAACAGCGACAAAAGAAAGCGACAGCAAAAAGCACGAAAAAGTTATCGGGTTTGGAGGTGAGACAAAACTGTCACCCTCAACCCCTATTTATACAGTTAAGGGCGTGCACTGAAGGGACGTTTCAGTTTCTCGAGGGAAACGACACGTGTCGCGCATGCCGCTTCACAAAACCGAAAAACTTTTCAGTTTCCCCCCACTACAACCCGGAGACGTCGTTTTGAGTTCTCAACGTAAAGAGTGTCTGCGGGTTCCGCTTGCGTACGGACTTGGGGGACTGGGTACCCCGGGTTTGGTTGCTAACTTTGTAACCCGGTAAAGAAACGATTTTAAGTCCCCACCCAAGCGTACCCCTTGATTGAGGACTTGGGGGACTTGTTTATAGGTGGAACCTAATATTTCACCTTTACCGGGTTACAATTAAATGTGAAGCCACTCTGGGCCCTTTGTTTGGGCCCAATTCGCCATAAAGCTAAGTAAAGCAAGGGAAACTACTCCCACATTGGAAAGGGACAGGAATGCTGCCTTCAATGCTACTATAAATACCGGCACATGCCTCCCCATAAAGGTACGATGAAACTTCTTGACTATTCCCGAGTTTTATGCTTAATTGACAGTATCTAACTTAAGCATCGGAGTGGCTTCCCTCGGTAAACCCGGGGACGCCTCTTTGACGTGTTTGTTCTTTACACAGGAAAACTCGGAGTACAGGGAAGTCCGCTATTTCTGGAGCCGTGCAACCCGCTAAAGGGGCCACGAGTCACCCGGAAACAAAATGTCATTCTCGATTTAGATTTGGAACAAATATTAAAGTTTTGGAAGTATTTCAACATTTTAAATGCGATGAGAAAAAGATTTGAAACTCTTTTGATATAAACTACACTAATCGATCGTACTTGACTATATATAGATGCATTATATTTGCTAATGATTTCTATATTGAATATGGATTTCTTTTGCTACAAGAAATTGTATCGAATATGTAAATCTATTAGTAAAAGGAAATGAAAAACTTATTTAATATTAATAAAACAAAAAATAACCAAAAGAAAAAGGTTTCCCGTCCAAGAAAAAGTGTTGTCGAAAAAATGGGAAAAAGATTGACTAGGACTAGTTGTCTAAAAAAAGGATGACCAGACATGTAAAAAGTGTATATAATATATATTCTGATCCAAAACAATATAGGTATATATAATTTTTTTTAAATCCTGAGTGGAGCATCCGTTATAAATATAAGATAAGTTTACATGTCTTTTTTGACTAAATATTAACTACAGCACAGGCCCCACAAGCAATGTACATGCCTCCGCCCTTAGTATAAACTATATTCTCTACATACCCAATGGGAAATAGAATACACATCACTATTTCGTTATATCATTTTAAAGGTTTTATATAAGAGTTCTTCACGCATACACTACAATGTTTGAACATGCAATTCCATCATTTTCATGTTCTTGGTAGCTTGTACAGCTGCGCAACTCATTAGACTAATTCAGCGGTTTAATCAGTTGAAATGATATTATCCTATTCGTTCTCTTATGGAGCATATAAATTCAATGTAGATGATCTATAGTTATATGCTATTTTTGGACTGTTGAAGTATTTACATACGTGTTAGCGTGGTTCTATGGTAGTTTGAGGAGACTAAATAAATGATGTAACCGATTATACTTGGTAACCTTGGATGCCATCCTCTTCTCCTATAATCGCGCTCAAAATGGGAGCATATAAGTTCAATGTTGATGTTCTATAGTTATATGCTACATTTAGACTTTTAGGACATGGAATATTTAAATAAGTTTTTTTTTTAAAATTTTTTTAAAAACTTTTTTATTAATAACTCACACACTCTACTATATATGTATATAAAGTTTGAACTCATAATCTTAAAGTTGTCAATTAGACACCTTAATCAAATAAATTACGGCTCACTCACAAAGCATTTAAATACATGTTAGTGTGATTTGATGGTTATATGCAGGGGGACCTGAAGAATTTAAAACCTAATGCGAAGGATTTGTGTGGTTTGTGTTCAATTTTGTTCTTCTCATGCCTCACTTAAAAGGGAGAGTTTGTCTCATCACTTTCCTTGGTTCCCGTCGGTGCATAGAATGACATTCTCTACTTTTATCCAAGGGATCATGGTAAGTTGTTTTTCTTTATAATGGTTGTTGTGTTGGTTTTAAAAAAATCTTTTCTTTATTTCTTTTGTGTATATAAGTTGTGTTTTGTGTTTCAGAGAGGATTTGATCAGGTCGCCGTCGAGTATCTCCGTCCCCATGAGTCTTCGTGTGAAGCATGTCGCTCACCGGACACACAAGCCACCGCCGCCATCATCTGGGTCTTCCAAAACGCTGCCGTTTGTTGAGGTCCCATATTACAATAGGGACTTGGTTTTATTTGTTGATCTGATGGAGAAACCTCTTAGAAAATTGGAAGGGCCAGAAAACACTGTATATCTTGGGGTTCCATCCGTTGTTAATTGGATACAGTTATTTTTTATGAGAAATTGATGCAATGGTGAATGCTCATCACTAATATTGGTTAGTGAACTAGGCCTGATTTATGGTTTTAAACGTATTATGCACAACAATGCAGTTTTAATTAGGGAATTTGAACTATTCAGCACAACAGACTTGAAACAATGTATACTTGTACATTACTAAAAATTATTAGGGGTATTTAATATTACACCTAATTTAGTAAACTCATTTTAAATTACACATACTTTTAAAATTATTTTAAAATACACCTAAATTTATTAATTAAGTTTACAAAATAAACTTATTATTTAGTATAAATAATAAAAACCTATTTTTTTTAGAATTACTGAAGTTGTTAAAATCCGTAACCCTAAACCCTAATCCGTAACCCCTAACCCCTAAACCTTAACCCCTAACCCCTAAACCCTAAATCCTAAATCCTAAACTCTAAACCCTAAACCCTAACCCCTAACCTCTAACCTCTAAACACCTAAACCCTAACCCCTAAACCCTAAACCATAACCCTTAAACCCTAAACCCTATAACCTACCCCCTAACCTAAAACCCTATACCCTATACCCAAAATCTAAAACTCAATTCCTCTATTTGTAACATAACTTAAAAGTTATAAACAAAATGCATGGTTGATACCTACACCATAAGCACAAATCAAAATGTAGAAAAAACAAAATTAAAATCAGAATGACCAAACCGTCAGGAGAAAAATGGTGAAAAATTTTAGTTTTAAAAATAAAACCTAACTATAAGACATGTTAAATAATTTAAATTGGGTGTAAATTAAAATGAAATATGTGAATGAGTTTATTTTAAAAGAGACTCCATTTTTTGGGGTTTTCTCTAATTTCCTCAAATTATTATTAACTTTGAGATCACCAAAAATATAGCTTCAGTTCTCATTCCAATACATTATTGAATTTGATTTACAAAAGAGGCCAGAGCTCGCTAAGATGTGGCGCTTGCATGTAGTGCAACTAAAGAAGCATAAGTTCCACCCTTGATACTGATCAAAGTCTCATGCTTTCCTTTTTCTGCAATGACTCCATTTTTCATCACTGCTATTAAATCTGCACTCTTAATTGTGGATAGCCGATGGGCAACCACCACAGTAGTTCGATTCACCATAACTCGGTCTAGTGCATCTTGAACCACTCTTTCAGATTCAGCATCAAGAGCACTGGTGGCTTCATCTAGCAATAATATCTTTGGAGCCTTCATTATAGCTCGTGCAATAGCTATCCTTTGCTTCTGTCCACCTGAAAGTTGGACCCCTCGCTCTCCTACAAGTGTATCATAACCCTGCATTGTTTGGCATACAGATATTGCTTCAACATTCAAAATCTGACATTTCTAATTTAAACAGACTACCATTATTTACTATATTGACAATTGGTTAATTCAGTACTAACCTGTTGTAAACTACTAATGAACTTGTGAGCATTTGCCAATTCTGCTGCAGCTATAATTTCAGCCTCAGTTGCATTACCTTCCTTTCCATAAGCAATGTTGGCTCGGATGGTGTCATTAAAAAGTAGGGGCTCCTGGCTTACTAGCCCCATTTGCTTCCTTAACCACTTCAGCTGTAATGTTTGCAATTTGGTACCATCTAATGTAATGTGACCTGAATCAGGATCGTAAAATCTCTGTAGCAATGAGATCACTGTCGATTTCCCACTTCCACTTTCTCCAACAAGAGCAACTGTCTGATAATATAACTCAAAATGGTAAGTTAAATATTTATTTGATATGAGAATAGGTTTATAAAACAAAAATAGTTTAATTATATAGTACACTAGAGTTACCTTTCCATGGTGAATGGTCAAGCACAGATCCTGGAAGATTGGTACATTAGGTCTATTTGGATACTTGAAACTAACATGGGAAAATTCAATTTCTCCCTTCAAATTTTCTATAGTTGTTCCAGAGTTATCACTAGCATCTATTTTTGATTTTCGGTCAAGAATCGCAAATATGGAAGCAGCGGAGCTCTTTCCTTTACTTGCATCAGGGGCCATGGAACCCTGGTGAGACAGAGACGTAGCTGTCATAGTGAGAGCAAAGAAAACCTGTAATCCAGGAGGGAAAAATGTTAGCTGTGGACTCAGATGGGGTAAATCTTTTGAATACAACATAACATCATGAACAACTTACCCGAAAAACATCTTGGAATGTTGTCTTGCCTGCTTCGACAAGTCGAGCCCCGGCATAGAAACTGCATCCATATACAGAAAATAGCAAGAAGAATGATAGCCCAAAGCCTATTCCACCAACTATGCCTTGCCTTATCCCTGCCTTGATAGGACCTTCACATTTTGTCTGGTACAACTTGATAATCTTTTCCTCAGCACAAAAGGAAGCAATTGTTCTAATACTCCCCACAGCATCAGTGGCTACTTGGCTTGCACTTTCGTACATTTTCTGCAAAATTTATTTTATCAGTGAATAAAAGAATTGTCATATATATAAAGTAGTATTCATGTCATTTGTGAAAAACCTGCATATACAAGGATAATAAACTTCATAACAGAAAACAAAAATAGAAGTTGGAGCAATACCTTTGCATTTGCACTTAATCCTTTAATGACCTCGATTTGAAAATATCCACTGATTGCTAGTAAAGGCAGCATAACAAGGATAATAAAAGCAAGTTGCCAGTTTGCCAGAAAAGCAATAACTAAACCAGCAATTGCAGTAGATGCATTCATAACAGCCAAACTAAGAGCATCACCAACAAGCCCCCGCAGAGAAGCTGCATTTCCGGAAAGCCTTGCACCAATTGTACCACTCGAGTGCTCAGCTTCATCAAACCAACTTGCTTCCATATAAACAACCTTTTCAAAGCACATTGTTCGGACTCGTCTTATTAACTTACAGCCTGCCACAGCAAAAAAGTATGCTCTTATTGGATGTGCCAAGAGAGATACCACTCCAATAACTACAAAGATTAATGCCCAAAACTTTGAGTCCTTTCGGAGCTGATGTGGTGTATCAAAGAAACTCTTGATGACACTGGATATAAGCACCCCAAAAATAGGAAAGAGTACTCCACAGACTGCTGCAGCTACAGTACCTAGAAGCAGTACTGGGATTTCTGTCTTATTCAGGTAAGCCAAGCGGCTAAGTGAGACTTCTGGATGCACTTCTGATGATGCAACTAGAATATCAGGTTCATCAGGTGCTGTTTCTTGGATACCAGTGACAGTAGGGGCACCATGTGAGATTGAAAATGAGTGACTGCGGCGACTACTATTTCCTATTTCTGATTCCCTACTTATGGACTTGAAAGAAGACAGTTTCCGAAAACTTGAGGAAAACTCTAGCCTTTCCTGATCATTTTGCACATGATGTTCAGACACACTACTAATTTCTTGCAACCTTATAAGTTGGCTATATGCACCGTCTGGATCCTTAACTAGCTCAGTATGTGGTCCTGTCAATTGAAACTAATAGTATCAGATAGGAGTATTGTAATTTTTAGGGTACCTACATTTATCGATATAACAACAAATTTGATGTCATTTTGATAAATGTAGTTATTATTTAGGTAATATTTGTTCTATTAGAGGTAATTACTCAACTTAAGACAATTTACAAGTTTATATACAATTTGTTGTCATTGTAGTAACTTGGTACAATTATATGTAAATATATAAAATAAATGTAGTAATTTTGTTGTGAATGTTGTAAATTTTGTTGTGAACATTGCAAATTTTACTCATTTAACTACTTATTTTGTTCAATTAATGGTAAATGAATATATGATATACATCACAGTACCGTAGACAACCCCAAGAGTATTCGATATAACATGTTGAACTATGACAAAGAAGTGATTATAAAGTTATGATGGTAAGATATAGGTAGTGTGTTATGACACATTGCTAAAACTATGATACAGGCATTCAATTAGTTAAATATATAGATGGGATAGTGTTAACAAATATTAATGTATTTACCTTTTTCAACAATTTTTCCTCGATGTATCACCGCAATGGTATCAGCATTCCTCACTGTGCTCAAGCGGTGAGCTACAATGATAGTAGTTCTGTTAACCATTATTCTATCTAATGCCTCTTGCACAACTCTCTCAGATTCTGAATCAAGAGCACTCGTGGCTTCATCTAAAAGCAGAATTCTCGGGTTCTTCAGTATTGCTCTTGCTATGGCAACTCTCTGCTTTTGACCCCCAGATAGCTGAGTTCCATGCTCACCAACCATTGTATCCAGTCCCTGAAAAAAGGAAATAACAAAATTAGAAACAAAAGAAATGAAACTCAAAGACTAGAATATGCTAACTAGAGGGAAGAAAATTTAAATAAAAGCGAAATTGACCTGAGGTAGTTTGTCTATGAATTTTGCAGCATTAGCCAGCTCAGCAGCAGCCCTCATTTCTTCGGTTGTTGCACCATCTTTTCCATAGGCAATATTATCTTTAATGCTGCCACTAAACAAAACTGGTTCCTGGCTTACGAGGCCTATTTTCTGTCTGATCCATTTGAGTTGGAACTCTTTGATATTAACACCATCAATAAGTACTTCACCAGCTTGGGGGTCATAAAATCTCTCGATCAGACTGATGACAGTTGATTTACCACTTCCGCTTTGTCCAACTAAAGCCGCAGTTGCACCACTAGATATCGAAAGAGAAAATCCAACAAATATTTGCTCATACGGTCTTGCTGGATAATTAAAATAAACGTCCCTAAGTTCAATATCTCCACGGATCTCTTCTAATTTTAGTCCTCTGGTGTCATACACATCTATAGTTGGCTTTCTATTAATTGTCTCAAACATCTTATAAGCAGCAGCTTGACCAGCAGAAAATGCACTCACGCATGGAGATGCTTGACCAAGGGACCTGAAAATTTAGCAAGAAATACATTGTTCATATGAAGTTTATATCATACATGAAATTTAGAGTGAACGCGATATGAAGTAATATAAAATTTCTGAACGGAACTTACATAGAGCCAGTCAAGACAGCAAAAATCACATTAATGACTTCTCCTCCATTGTAGCCCTTTTCAAGTATCATTTTGCCGCCATACCAGATCGCCAATGCATAACTGCAGAATAAAGTAAACATCACCGTACCATGACCCAAACCTATTGCCAAACCCTCTTGCACACCGGAGTTGTAAGCTTTAGTTAACGAGTTGTTATACTTAGTTATAGCTTGCTTCTCCCCCGTAAATGATGCGACCTATATAAGGTACAAACATCCAATATTATTTCCGTATAAAGAAAGCAAGAAAAAGTTGTCTTTTGAAGATTAAAATGCATACAGTTTTGATTGAACCAATTGTCTGCTCTACCACACTTGCTCCAACCGAATAAGCAGCTTGTCCGCGGGATGCCAATTTCCTTATAGTGAGACTCATGACAGCACCAGAAAAGACAAGAGGGGGAACAGAGGTGAGCATCACAAGGGTGAGAAGCCATCCCTTGGCAAATGCTATAACAAAGCCTCCTATAAATGTTGCGAACAACTGGATAAAAGTTCCTACCTGCAATAGGAGAATGAAAGAAATACAAGGATTGTAGTCAAATTGTTGAAGGCAGGTAACTGAGGGTTTTATTATGTGGTTTGTAGTCAAATTCGTACCTTCTCCCCCATGGCCTCTTGAATAAGCACAGTATCACCTGACATTCTCCCAACAATTTCCCCGGTGTTGGCTTCTTTATCAAAATAACCAACATCTTGCCGCAATATTGTTTTCAGGTATAAATTCCTTATTCGTGCAGCCTGTCTCTCTCCAGTGATCATCCAACAAGACATTTCTGTAACATACAAAATCACAAGTAATGTCATCAGTTTCGAGAAAGCAAGAGTAGTGAATTCGCCAGATATGGGGATTAAATTTTACGCCAGCAGGGTTCTTACGTAAAAATGCAGCAGCAGCAGCCCCTATAGCCAAGTAAACGAACTTAAGTGCTACCTGGTGAGGAAAATTCATCAATCACAGTAATCATAGTTAATAATATATTTACTTAATTACATGTCGACGCATGGTTTTACAAATGGATTTCGCTTCTCTGATTGAATTTTTGTTACTTTGATGGTTTACACCATTGTATTGAATACAGTGTGTCCCATAATGTCATCTTTATATCATCTTCAATCCAATAATTTTAAACTATCTAAATAAATCTAAATACAAAAGGCAATTCCTTTCTAAATAACAATAGCTATTGTCACATAACAGGGTCCAGTACTGTTGATTTGAGTTTTCCTGGTTGTCTTAATAGTTGACTATGCTCAGTTCTAGTTTAACGTATTAATTTATATACAAGTTGCACCAATTACAGACGACTACGTATTAGTAATTTGCAATTTTTTGCATATGAAATACACTTGTTTCTTGCAATATTAGTAGATATCATTATTCATATATAATAGAGGCGTATTAAGCACCTAATTAGTACAAACAATTAGATCTGTACTACACACTGTAAATTAGTGGGGAAGAAAAAAAAATTACGAGTATTGTTCTTACCTTGGAAACAAGATGAACCAGATTTTTGGTATCCGTAGTTTCTCCAAAGGAGTTGATCAATTCTCCCATGATCACTGTCATTAGAGGCAGACATAGTCCATTTCCAATTGCGCCGATCGTACCAGCAGACATTAACATGTAATCCGTGGAATCAGCAAATGAGAAAAGCTTGTAGTATGGCACTGTGTTGGTTGCTTCCTCCTTGCTCTTATTCCCAGAAGTTTCTTCTAATTGGTTGGCTTTGGATTCTGCTGCGTTTACTGATGCTGTTTCTGCTGGCTCTGTGGCTACATTTCCGCTACCCAACTGGTTTTCGTTATCATCAGCCATTGTTTTCGACATCAGTAGCACTAGTATGGCTGCTATGTATAAGATCAGAGCTGCAGGAGAAACAGTTGTGCGAGTTTAATTAGTCATTGAAACAAAATAATCAATAAGAGCTAGAGAACAAGAACTTACCAGTTTTCCCAGATATTAACTGGTTGATGAATCTGGGGTACGCAAGCTAACCCCTTATGAAACTATCGACCTGCCAAATTACACATATATAGGGAGGAGTACGGCATTTTGTTTCGTACTTGCGGGTCCTTGTTTGTTACATATAAATATATCTCGGTCAACATATGGGTTTGTTATTCTTGAGTCTTGACTACCGAGCACCAAAGAAAGTTCCACGTCTCGCATTGCTTTGCTCTCGAAGCTTAATACTTCTCCAAGTTCTGTATCTCTGATTAATTTGACTATACAAAAGTGGCAAAGCATGCTGAGATTTGGTTCTTTTGTTTCAGAGAATTTTATACTTGATGCATTACTGTACCTCAGAACATCCTAAAAATTAATCAAAGGGGTCAAGACACGTGAAACAGAACTACAAAAGGTCACTTCCAACTTCCAGCCAAAAAAGGTCACTTCCAACTAAAACCTGAGGAAATAGCAAACGGAAGCGTCTAAAAAAGAGAGAAAGAAACCATCCAAGACGCCACAAAAACTAAGAGAAGAAGATATTATTAAAAGAGCTTCTATTCATAACTCCAAAAATACTATTTGGGTCTTCTAACTTAATGAGTCACCAATTACTTTTGAAAAGAACAAAAATGCTATTTACACTTTCCTTATTTTTTCTAAAACGCCCATAACCAAATAAAATCAACAAAAACCTTATTTTTCAACTTATTATTCTCATTTTTATATTATAAGTTTTTGGTATTTGCATGCCTCAATAAATTCGATATACATTCAGTTTCATATATATAGAGCTACTTCACGATGCATTCCTTATAAGAACTTAGCCGACAATAATTAAGTTTCGTTTTCGTTGAAACTATCACAGTAATACATATGTGACTCACAACAACAATAATAATAATAATAATAACCATTTGCACAAAATAAGAAACTCGAGTAGATTTTACTAGGGTAGTAAACTCGAGTAGATGAACAAACTTAAGACATTGATAGTAAATCATAAGTTTACTACCCTAATAAGCTTGTACTAGAGGTAGTAAACTTTATCAGAGGTAGTAAACTTGCAAAACAATATCTCCAATGCCCATTATACACATTAAAAACAGTGAAGAATCAACTTAGATGCGAAAAAATAAAGTTTACTATCCTTAGTAAACTTCTACTGGGGTAGTAAACTCGAGCAGATGAACAAACTCGATGCATTAGCACAGATAAAAGAAGAAGAAGAAGAAGAAGAAGAAGAGGAAGAGATTAAACCAGAGTGTTCTTCACAAACCTTAGATTCATTTTTGAGTAGATCTCGTCTCTCTTTCACGAAAGCACACTAGCAAGTGTACTCGTATTTTGAGGGAGACTTGCTACAGTATTTGAGAACGTCGTAGTCGCCTAGCTCAAATCAGATATGGAGTTGCTACAGTCGTTAAGAAGCTCGTAGGCGAGGCGGCGACGCTTCTGCTGACCCTAGTATAATCCAAAACCAAATATACTAACCCCAATACACTTCAAAACCAAGTCTAATAACCCCAATATATTTCAAAACAAAGTCTACCAAGTCTACTAACCCTAGTACTCTAAAACCAAGTCTACTAACCTAGTATATTCCAAAACAAAGTCTACTAACCCCAGTATACTACAAAACCAAGTCTACTAACCCCAGTATACTACAAAACCAAGTCTACTAACCCCAGTATACTCTAAAACCAAGTATATTCCAAAACAAAGTCTACAAACCCTAGTATACTCCAAAACCATGTCTACTAACCCTAGTATACTCAAAAAATAAAGTATACTAACCCTAATAGACAAGCAAAAATGTCAATGTCAGAGAGGGAGGACTTGAGGAGTCGACGTCGGCCTATTTCTCTGCTTCATTTTAGGTCATCGCTGACGTCGATATCGGAGCTTACAGATCGAATCCACTGACGTCGTCAAAGTTACTTGGAGATTGGAGCTCGCAGATCGAATCTCGGCTCACCGGCTTCGAGATTAAAACATCACTACCAGAAAAAAGACTATAGCCGACGAAATATCTAAAAACAGGCCGACGAAATTTTTTTTCGTCGGCTAAAGTGGACTTTAGCAGAAGAATTTTTTTTTCGTCGGCTAAGTTAAAATTTCGTCGGCTATAGTTAAATTTTAGCCGACAAAAAATATTTTCGTCTGCTAAAGTGCTTTTTTCGTCGGCAATAGTATGTGAACTTTAGCCGACGAAATTTGAAAAGTTTAGCCGACGAAATTAGGGTATTTCGTCGGCTAAAGTAACTTTTAGTTATAAAATTGTACTACGGATATTTCGGTGTCCGATTGACTATTGTGATACCAATCTGGAAGCAGAACGGCCGTAGGAGTAAAACTTTGCCATGATATATAGATTTTTTTGGCCATCCGAGTTCGTTTAAGGCTTCAAAATGAAGTTTTTCTAAACGCTTAATACATGAAAATGTCCATATCTACACCTATATGAGGTATTTTGGCCGAACCTTCAACACAACAAACACTCACCATAATGAGACGCAACTGTCCATCTAAAAATTTTGAGACATTTACCCCTCCATGATAGGCCTCCCCTTATAGATAAATAATGGTAAATAGTAGGCATGTTGTGATTCCGGTCATCAAAATTCACAAACAAAAATACGACCGTCAGATATCATTAATATGTTGAAATATATCTCTGGTAAAAAATTCAACTTTATCTGATAAATTTAAGGACTTCATCTAGACGGTCAATCTCGTAAGACAAACCTCTATATTGTATTGACTGCAACTATCGGCACCGAGACTTTACCGGAATTACGTGATTTTTCAACCGTAGGCGTATTTCACCATTCCGGTCATATCTTATTTCACGACTTTTTTGCGTTTGAAGTTTCTACGTACAGTTTGTTTTAGAAACGAAACATTTACTTAAAGCTTAGTAAACAAGTTATACAACATTAGTACACATGTTGTGATTTCGATGATTAAAGTTGAGAAACAAAATTCCGACCGCCAGATATGATCATTATGTTGAAATATGTATATAGGAAAAAATTTAACTTAATCTGACAACGCTAAGGGCTCGATCCTTACGGTCAATCACGTAAGTCAAACCCCTTAATGCACGGAAACGGTCATTTGACCGTCTAAATTACGTATTTTGCCCGGAACTTCAACTGAAAATAGTTTCAAATAGTTTCAAACGGGGCCGCCACCTTTTGAGCGGTTTTTCTTGCCCTTTAAATTGTAAAAATTAAGAGAAGGCCATTGAAGGGTAGTTTCTAATTTTTGGAGATTTATTTGATACGTTTAGTATTTTTTAAGATTTGGACTTATTAATCGAATAATTAAATGACAACCGGTCATTTAGGAAGTACTGGCTAGGCGTGAGGGTGTAATTAAGGGTTTTTACGCTAATGGGGTATTTGAGGCCGACTCCCCACGTTTTTCTAGAGGTGGTTAAGGATGAACGTTAAGGGTAGAGATTTATTGCTGTTGCCCTTACTTTAATTGTGGGATTAAGACCTAATTATGTATTTTGAACAGGACGTGGGAGAGCTCGAGCTGAGCAGCCTTCAAGTAGCCGGCAGACTTAGCGGCATCTTGTGAGTGGACCTTTATTTTTAAATATAATGCATGCAATAGATTTTATTGAGTTTCTCATTTATTTATGAATTTCTTCTATTTTAAGTTTTATGGTAATTTTGGGAAAATGAGAATTTAATATTTTTTAAAAAGATAAGTGAGCCGGGGAAGATATTCCTACATTTCCTGGAATATGGTTTTTAATTATTATCACCATTTTAGGTTAAGGAGAGGAATTATTTTTAAATGGGGAAACTTGGCTCTTGGATTTAACGATTTTAAAATAAAGTTAGAGAACCGGTTTCAGGTACCTGGAAATGTTTTAAATCCAATATATTTGGGGTCACGTCCTGGGAGTTTTAACTTGGTTTTCGATTTATTTTACCACAAGGTTTTTAAAGGATTTTCAAGGATATGGTCATATGTATTGCATGCTAGCATGGACCCTCCCCAGATGGAGATGGTACCCTCTCTGGATAGCAGCTGGTCTGACCCTCTTCGGTGGTAGCTGGTCAGTAGGACCCTCCCGGATAGAACAGGTCAAGACCCTCTTCAGTGGTAGCTGGTCGGTTGGACCCTCCCGAATAGAGCGGGTCATGGGACCCTCTCCGATTGAGCTGGTCAATAGACCCTCTTGTGGTAGAGCGGGCCGGTTGTTTTCTCGTGGTTAAGGTTAATACCCCACATTTAAATTATGGATTTGAGCCAAGGGATTTGCTTTATGATTTATCTATTCAATTTCTATGAATTGCGTGCATAAAGTATTTCTTGAAAAACTCCAAGGGAGGACATTAAAGAAAATAGACTTTTTATATTTGATTTTTGTCCACTCACGCTAATATTTTTCAATGTTTCTCCCCTAGGCCCTTCGTTTTAAATGCCCAGATTGCAGTGCTCGATCCGACTAGTCTTCGTGGAGGCCAGACATAGTTACCACCATTTTCTAAACCAACAGTAGGTCCGGGTTAACCTACTTGTAATTTTTCCCTGCTTTACTTTTCTTAGTCGCTCTGATACACATCGGGTTGTTATAATCGTCGATGAACTCCTAGGGATCTAGAACCTATTGTAGGTTTTAAATTTGGAGTTGATGTAACATTTATTATAAATTAAATAGATGTGTATCTTGTGAATGATGTTGGTTATGGGAGCAGGATGGCTCCAGGAGTTTTTGGATGGTTGTTGGTTTTTAGAAGTGTCCATTTGGGTTTATTGCAGGTTAAGGGTTGTCCACTTTTCAAGGGAGACTGTGTCGAAATATCGGCAGAATCTTCTTTGGGAGGTGGTCCTCGCAGAACTTTCTTCGGGTTAAAAGGGTTTAACTCAGGGTGGGTCCTGACACGAACAACAAAGTTCATCAACTCAGGTGTGCTCTTTCCAAAACGCAACCACCAATTTACTAGCAAAAACAAGCAAATATGAGTATGTGAATGAGTAGTACATAAGGCATAAATAATGAAACCAATTCAGCTTATATAAATCACATACCTGGAGTTCTTTTTTCCTTAATTTTACTGCCATGGGCGATCCAAATTCACCAAGAGCAAGATCATATGAGTCTAACTGCACATCAGCAGCTAGACATTCATCTTCACTTAACATCCTTTGCATGTAGTCTTGCAATCCAGATCTCACTTCTTCAATGTTGGAGAAAGAGTCTTTATATCTTAATTGTTGGTTCAAATAATATCCCGCAACGTGGAATGGTCTATGAAGTTGTGGCATCCATTAAGCATCTATCCTCTTCCATATTGGTTTAAACTTCCTCTAAACTCCACCACAATTAAAAGCAATTTTCTCTTTTGCTGAATGCATTAACTGATAAACGTATCTCATTGCAGCTCTTTCCTCTAAATCAACTTCCCTTAATACTGATACAAGTGGAATGTACTCTTGATGCAAAAACAGACATGATTCCAAAACACACTTGATCGAGCTTTTATACCTTCTGGATGTTTAGCAAATGGACCTTCACACCACTTTTTAGAAGAAAACATGGCAATAAGATTATCCTTTTGCATGCATAGACTTTGAAGAGTTAAATATGTTGTTGTAAATCGTGTCACATCTAGACGAATCAGCTCCCTTCCTTTTGTAAATTCTCTCATTGTAGACAAAGACCATGTGTGTACATATATAAACTTGACAATCTGCCTAGAAAGTCGAATTGAATCTGCAAATATTTTCAACTCGCTAATGTCTTCAAGCATTAGATCAATACAGTGTGCAGCACAAGGTGTCCACCAAAGTTTCTTCCTCTTCTCTATAAGCCTCTTTCCGGTATTCTTATAATTCGGTGCATTATCTGTTATGATTTGGACCACATTATCCTCTCATACTTCTTCTACAATCTCATTATCCTCTCATAGAAGGATCAGAAGATGCTGCCACCCATATTTCTCGCTTTGAAAGCGAATGTGGTCCTTATGGGACCAATGATATTTTTAAACTAAGAGTTTTTGGGTCTTCTCTTGCAGGGTCCGCATTAACTTGGTACACTAGGTTGGCTCCTAGGTCTGTCCCTAATTGGCCAACCATGGATGCTATGTTTAGAACAACTTTTGGCACAGTTAAGCCCGAAGTCGACCAACCGATTGAGTCCTCTGTGGAGTATCTGAAGAGATTTAAAATTCAACAGACCAAGTGCAAGACTTCAATTTTAAAACAGGATGTCATTCGCAGAGTCATCAAAGGATTAGAACGTCATCAGAGGGATAAATATCATGACGTTCACTTTGCAAGCATGACAGATTTGATGAGCAAGGTAGCCAGCTACCAGAACTTCTTAGATGAGTTGGATGGAGGCCCTAGGGCATCACAAGGTTCACCAACATCTTATATTCCAGAGACCTTGAAACCCAGATATGGTCCCAACAGGGGCAGAATGGTGTCAACAGTGTACTCACACTTAGATACTTTTATAGTCCATAACATCACTTCGTGGAGCCATAGGGACATGTTGAACAAGACTACGAAGAGGACGTGACAGTAGTGGAGGTAGCTGAGAGACAAGTGGTCAAGTCTAAGGCACTGCGCATGGAAAAGAACTCAGTCAAGGTAACAAGCATTCGCCAAGCCAGAGTATGAGTCCTACACCTATAATGCCCACAAGGCTCCAGAGATCCTTAACGAGCTGTTCGCTCAAGAAAAGGTTTGACATGACTTCGGAGTATGTCCAAAGCCAGAACAAATCAGGAGAAAGAAGTATTGCAAGTACCATAATCTGTGGAATCATAATACCTCTGAATGTATCAGGTTGAAAGATCAGCTCCAGACATGGATCAATACTGGCAAGTTGGATGTTGGCGGCGAAAAGACAGTCGCTTGGGTCATTGTGGATCCATTCCCTACAGTCTCCATGGTAGACATCAAACCTGTAATCATTCTTGCTCAGAAGAAGAATGTCAGGCCTCGATTTTCAGATTACACATACGATGCTAATCAGGCCCATGTTATTCTAGACACATTGATTGCAGAAGGAATAATGGAAATTCTTAGGGGTCAGTTCCATCTGAAGAGGTTATTGTAGGTAAAACATATTGTAAATTCCATAATGTTTGGACTCATCACACTGCAACCTGTGTACAGCTTAAGGACCAGATCCAACAGTGGCTAAATGAAGGATATCTGAAGTTTGAAGACAAGCCAGAAGCAGAGTTGTCCATGGTGGAGGTTGCATTCAACCAAAAAGGGACAAGGAAGGTGACATTGGATTTGCAAGAACAAAAGCAATCAAACCAGCCAGTGATCATCAAAAAAGTCAAACCAGCAACTGAGGGTTCGACAGTAGTACTGTGCTCTTGGTGCAAGGTGGAATGCGGACTAAAGATGAGCTATGAAGAGTTTGCAAGGACTATTAAGTCATCGGAGGCTGTTACCTTTCAGTCGCCACTAAACCATTATGCACCCTCTAGCCCATGAGATAGGAAGACGTTAGGGAAGGTTACCCAGATCCTTCGGGGGTCTGAGGCAGTTCAGCAACTCAAGCTTCAACTAGCACTAGTCATGGAGTTGGGACTCAGCAAAGAGCTCAACCAGATGTTCTGACGAAGCCATACATACCACCGGTGTCAAAAACAATCATCAAAGAAAATAAGTGGTATGTACTAGAAAGAGGGAGTGGTAGAAGCGACTCCAACTCAAACTAGGAACGCACAGAAGAAGTATGGTCAGGCAAAATGAACACTAGAGGCCTTGGAGAAAGGTGACATTCAGCCTGACCAGATACGACGAACGCCGGAGCAATTACAGAGGGTGGTTGAAAACTTAAAGGTTGGGCCCTATGTGCACGTTCGCCATGGAACCAGTCAGCACGAATTGGCGAATGATCGACCTCAACAGAGAGGAAGTGTCTTCAATAGATTGACACAACGATCAGTGGGTAACAAGCCAGAACAAAGGGTGTCAGTCCTTGATCGATTATCGTTCACCAAAGATACTACATCTGCGGAGGCAAGAAGTAAGAAAGCTAGGGTGGATATAGCTCTGGACAGGATGAAGCGCCGCCAGAAATTCGAATGGAAACCAAAAGTGGTTTTTCAAAGAAATAAAGCAATAACTCAGTTCCAAGTTACTCATAAGCCTACACCTGAGGCTATTTTAAGAAGGGAATCTATTTCTGAAGTTCCTACTATCGATGGTAGAATTGTACAGACTGTGCCTAGCAATGCGCAGCAAGCGGAAAACGAAGCAATCTTGGACCTCAGTGAGGATGACAACATGGAAGGGTTAGAAGCACAAGAGCTTAAGGAAAGCTTGGAGTGTAACATGCTACATTTGACATGGGGGGCAGACCTACATTCACCAACCCCTGAATGTAACATGGTATATACTCTCTTCAAAAAGTATGTTTTGTTAAGACCCATGTCATCCCATGTTTTCTTAAATTTAGACAGCGTTGAAGAAAAAGAGCTTCCCATTACGGAGAAGATAGAGCAATTATCTTCAGACTTACATAACACTACCAGAAAAAAGACTTTAGCCGACGAAATACCTAAAAACAGGCCGACGAAATTTTTTTTTGTCTGCTAAACTAATTTTTTTCGTCGGCTATAGTTAAATTTTAGCCGACAAAAAACTTTTCCGTCGGCTAAAGTGATTTTTTCGTCGGCTATAGTATGTGAACTTTAGCCGACGAAATTTAAAAAGTTTAGCTGACCAAATTAGGGTATTTCGTCGGCTAAAGTAACTTTTAGTTACAAAATTGCACTACGGATGTTTCGGTGTCTGATTGACTATTGTATTACCAATCTGGAAGCAGAACGACCCTATACGTTTAAGGCTTCAAAATGAAGTTTTTCTAAACGCTTAACACACAAAAATGCCCATATCTACACCTATATGAGGTATTTTGGTCGAACCTTCAACACAACAAACACTCACCATAATGAGACGCGTTGTCCATCTAAAAATTTTGAAACATTTACCCCTCGATGATAAGACTCCCCATATAGATAAATAATGGTAAATAGTAGGCATGTTGTGATTCCGGTTATCAAAATTCACAAACAAAAATACGACCGTCATATATCATCATTATGTTGAAATATATCTCTGGTAAAAAATTCAACTTTATCTGATAAATTTAAGGACTTCATCTAGACGGTCAATCTCGTAAGTCAAACCCCTAAATTGTATTGACTGCAACTATCGGCACCGAGACTTTACCAGAATTATGTGATTTTTCAACCGTGGACGTATTTCACCATTCCGATCATATCTTATTTCATGACCTTTTTGCGTTTGAAGTTTCTACGTAGAGTTTGTTTTAGAAACGAAACATTTACTTAAAGCTTAGTAAACAAGTTATACAACATTAGTACGCATGTTGTTATTCCGATGATCAAAGTTGAGAAATAAAATTCTGACCGTCTGATATGATCACTATGTTAAAATATGTCTATAGGAAAAAATTCAACTTAATCTGACAACGTTAAGGGCTCGATTCTTACGGTCAATCCCGTAAGTCAAACCCCTTAACGCACGGAAACGGTCATTTGACCGTCTAAATTACGTATTTTGCCCGGACCTTCAACTGAAAATAGTTTCAAATCGATGAGACGCGACCAGTGGTATAAAATTTTTATGAAAAATAACTACCAGAGATAGGGCTATCTCTAGGGAGAAAGAATGGAAAATTGAGTTCACCGCAATTATCGGTACCAAGACTTTACTGGAATTACGTGATTTTTCAATCATAGACGTATTTCACCATTCCAGTCATATCTTATTTCACGACTTTTTTTCGTTTGAAGCTTCTACGTATAGGGTTTAGGGTTTTAGCCGACAAAATTAGGGTAATTCGTCGGCTAAAGTTAAATAAATAAATAACTATAGCCGACGAATTACCCTAATTTCGTCGGCTAAAGTTAATTAAAAATTCAAATTTTTTGGCGGGAATTTTTAAAATTTTGAAATTTTTCGACTAAAATTTTGAATTTTAGCCGACGGCTAAAGTTCAAAATTTTCTATATCTTTCATTTTTCTCCTCCTCCTTCTCTAAATTCTTCTCCTCCTCCTCCTTCTCTAAATTCTTCGCCTTCCTCCTCCTCCTCTAAATTCTCCACCTCCTCTTCTTCCTCTCCTAACCTTCTCCTCCTCCTAGCCTTGCTCCTATCCTTTTCTCCTCCTCCTCTTGTCATTCTCCACCACCGGTGTAAAAACGAAAAAGAAGTAAAAAATTTTAATCAAAAATACAAGAAATTAAAAAAGAAAAAAATATGAAAAAAATAAAATAAAATAACTATAGCTGACGAATTTTATTAAAATTCGTCATCTAAAGTTAAAAAAAATAATAATAACTATAGCCGACGAATTACCCAAAAATTCGTCGGCTAAAGTTTAAAAAAAAAATAATAATAATAACTTTAGCCGACGAATTTTTGGGTAATTCGTCGGCTAAATTTTTAAAAAAGAAAAAAATTAAAAACAAATAAATAAAAATAATAGTTATAGACGACGAAATTTTATTAAATTTCGTCAGCTAAGGTCCAAAAATTCGTCGGCTAAAGTCCAGAAATTAAGCGACGAAAAATTTAGCCGACGATGAACAGTGATTTCGTCGGCTAAAGTCTTGGCCGACGACTTTTTCCCGACGACTTCTTAGCCGACGACGTTTCGTCGGCTAAGACTTTAGCTGTAACATTCAGATTAAGAAACAAGAGGTCGCGAATGAGGAATTAGTCTACAAAAAGTTGTTTATGATGTTCTCCAAACTAACTATAACCATGACTCAGCATCTTAAGCCTTTATACATGATATCAGAGATGTAGGGAATGAAGGTGAACATGATCCTGATTGATAATGGCGCTGCTGTTAGCATTATTACAATACGGACAATGGAAGCACTGAAGATTTCTAAAGAGAAGATCCTCAACAACAACCTAAAAGTTAAAAGCTTTGCAGGCAATGTGACCAAAACCTTTGGGGTTTTGATGCTCAAGATAAAGTTAGGACCATCTGACTTCTTCCAATCATTTTTCTTGACAGACTGTACTGCTCCATATAGTATTATTTTGGGCAGAGATTGGATTCATTGAGCATATTATGTTCCATCTTCCATGCACCAGGAGCTACTCATGTGGAATCTAGTGACAGATCAACCAGAACTAGTTAAAGTTAACGAGCGTCAATATTCAGCAGCTGCGTGCATGCTCGATTTTGAGTATTATTATGGAGATATGCACCCCCTTGGGGTTGTTGGGGTCGATGACAAAGGTAATCCGTACGGGGTCACCTCTTCAAAACTTTCACGATGGGGTCTAGTCTAAGCTCGCGCTGATACCAGCAGGCTTAGCTTCATTGTACCCAGCTTGAGTAACCATAAATGACAGCACGCTTAAGCAAGGAAGAAGCAGAGACTTATGTCTTATGTGTTCCTACTTCAGAGGTTATCTATCTTTAAGCAGGAACAGGAGGCCTGGAATGACATAGTCTTGGTGGAATGCATCGAAGACGAGTTAACCAATGGCGAATATGAGGAGGAGGAGATCATTCAACCAGGTCCTGCAGCCTTGGACGATACTTCTAAAGCCAAAGATCCAGTTGAGAAAGTTAACCTGAGTTCCTCTGAGGAACCAATGGAGGTTGGCATTAGCTAGTATTTAAAACCATAGTAGCGAGAACAACTGATCGAGTTGTTGCAGTAATTTAAAGACAGTTTTTCTGAGAAATATGAAGACATGCCCGGTCTAGCACCTGAGCTGGTTTGTCACAAGTTACCTATAATGGTTGGTTATAAGCCAGTTCAACAAGAACAACGGCGAATGAATGCAGAGACGGCGGAGACAGTCAAAACAGAGATGTAAAACATGGTCAAAGCAGGGATAATCAGGCTAGCAAAGTACACACAGTGGTTATCCAACATTGTTCCGGTTCGAAAGAAGAACGGAAAGATACACGTTTGTGTCGATTACCAGAGCCTAAATACACCTAAGGACATGTATCATATGCCCATGGTGGACATGTTGGTAGATGCTGTAGCAGGTCATGAGATTCTATCCTTCATGGATGGAACGGGTGGATACCATCAGATACCTGTATATGAAGAAGACAGGCATAAAACGGCTTTTCGATGTCCAGGTTTACAGGGGCTTTTGAATACATAGGTATGCCCTTTGGTCTTAAGAATGTAGGAGCCACTTACCAGCGAGTCATGAATCTTATCTTCCATGACATCTTCAGCACCAAGATAGAGGTATACATTGATAATGTAGCGGTTAAGTCAAAACAGAAAGAAAATCACATCGAAGACCTGCGAATGGTGTTTGAGCGGATGCGAAGGCACAGATTCGTATGAATCCAGTAAAGTGTATTTTTGGGGTTCATGTAGGAGATTTTCTGGGTTTTGTAGTACATCAACGTGGCATAGAAGTTCCTGGAGACAAGGCTAAAGCGGTGATAGAAACTCCAGCTCCAAGGAACAAGGAGTTGCAGAGCCTGATAGGCAAGATTAATTTCATGTGAAGATTCATATCTAATTCTGCAGGGAAGATTGCTCCTTCTCTCCCCTTCTTAAGTTGTAGGAAAATATTAAGAATTTCATTAAACGGGAATACAATATTACAACCATGAGGTTTTGTAATGTAGTTTTCTTGCGTACGTCTTTGTAAAATAGCAAAGTAATTGCAAATATCTAACTATTGTTAGCATGGGAATCTAGCTCTGTCCCCAAACTACAAAAGATACCAAATGAAAATTGTGATCAAACTATCGAAGTAACTAGTACTTCAATTTTCCTCTATCAGAGTTAAACCTGTTTGTAACAAAGCAATTGACATAGAGACGCTCTGCTAGGTTTCCTCTACCTTTGCTAGGGGGAGTGTTGGATATATATCTAAACTTTTGCACTGATACCACTAGACCTTTCAAATCTGTTATCGATCTATTACTCTACTAGTGCTTCTAAATCTCCTATTAATCAAATATTTCTGTAAATTGTGTTCACAAATGTGTGGCTCATTTATTCCCAGAACCAGTTGCCATTCCTTACCGCTGCCGAAGATAAATAGTTTCAACATAGGAAAGGAAACAAAAAAGATGAGGATAGGATGAGGATGATGATTATGAGTACCTCATTCAAATTTGGTTCTTGATACTAATTCATTAATCAGTTATTGAAAGGCCCGCTTCAATGCATACAATGTGTATGAGCTCATATGTAATATTACAGGGCAACCAGCCAACATCAATATTCTGATGCAAACAATGATTGATTGATTAGGCAGCAGCTTCGTCTTATTCAGAAGTATTGTGACGCAGTAGAGAAAATGAAAATGTGTGTGGTGATGAGAAGTTAAAATCAACGAGTCATCATTTGAACCTTTTCCTTTTTTGAATCAGTAACATTTGGGGATGGAGTATTTCGGATTAGGACTCTAGTGAGTCCTGTGTTGGAGCCCTGGCATTTTTTGTTTCCGGTGAAAACTACATACTGGATTGTCCGTACAAAGGTAACGGAAAATGCACTCACTTCTACTTCTCAAGGTGACCAATTTCAAGAATTATGGAAGAGTATTTGGAGAGAGAGAGAGATAGAGAGAGAAAGAGGTGTAACCTTCCAACGAGAGGCAAGCTTTGCACGAAGGTATGCACAGGTGAAATTAAATGCTTGATATGCGATTGTCCCCTTGAAGATACCTTAAACATCTTCACCAAATGTCCTACAGCTTCTACTAACTTAGCTGTAGTCTGCTGCCTACATGAACATCAAGGAATACGGTTACTTGATCACGCCTTACACATGCAGAAAGAGTTGTCTGCCGAACTAATGACTGTAATGGAGGAATATGAACGATGTTCTATAAAATGACAAGCCCCAATGCCCCATTCTCCCCATAATATTTTGCTGGGAATACTTGCTTGGTATGAGGAGTTTCACAAAGCACAAAACAGCCCAGTCCTCCCATTAGAAAGCACTGGAAATTAAATGTTGAGGGCTTAAAACTACTTATAACTATGAATACCAGCAATGCAATAACTGAAGCCGATTGCTTAGAAACGGTTTCAGATACTTCTTATCTTCAAGGCACACGTTGGTTAAGAGGAACTTTTGTAGGATATCAGAGATGGTCTCTCCTCAATACCTTTGATAACTATACAGCATACTGCTAGAAGCTGCAACATAGTTGCACACCGACTGGCAAGCAGTCGAGCACTGCATATGAAGCTACTGACAGTGTAGTTTGAATAGATATCCCTCCTTGGTTTATTCTAAATGTTCTGAACTATGATGTAACAAACCAGGGTAGCTACTCGCACCCAAGTTTGCTAAGAAAAACACTTCACAATAACCTGCAGACAATAAAGCGAATTTCAGCAGTTACAATTTCAACAGCCATAAACAAAAAATCGACCAGAGTTTGAAATTGAAACATAGAAGCCTGTAGAAATGACAATTATTGCATATAGTGATGCAGGAATCAATATGTCAAGCTATCAGATTGTGTCATGTCAGACTGGATTATGGCTATAGACATTATAATGAAAATAAATCTTAGGTTGGGGTCCAGAAAAACAAACGCAATCAAACATATCCCACAGTTAGTTGCATTAACACAGTACGTGGTCGTATGCATTTGATCAAATGGAAAGCATGCATATGATGATTAGACGTACACGGCTTATACTACCTGACTAGTCAAACTCTCATACTCCATATATCATAACTTAAAAAGAATAATTTGATTTGTGTTTCAATATATTGTCTTTCATTCATTCCTCAAGGGGTATTTATAGTGATACAAGAATTAGAGAGCTATTCTAAACGTATAAGGAAAATGATACCCGTAATTACAAGATCTCCTACTAATATTAGTAATCCTAATTCGACAGCTATTCTACACTCCCTCTCAAGTTGGGCGCGTAGATGTCAATCATGCCCAACTTGTCAATTGAGCTGTCAAACAATTTTTTTGATACTCATTTAGTAAGAACATCTGCTCACTGTTCCTCTGAAGTTACGAAAGGAAAGCGAATAATTTTCTGATCAAGATTCTCCTTGATGAAGTGACGATCAACTTCCACATGTTTAGTTCGGTCATGCTGAACAGGATTATGTGCAATTTCAATAGCAGCTGTATTATCACAATGCAGATCCATAGGCCCCTTAAGTTTGTAACCAAGTTCCTTCATAATATTACGAATCCACAACATTTCACAAACCCCATGAGCCATACCTCGAAACTCAGCTTCAGCACTCGAAATACCCTTGCCACAACTTTCTGCTTCTTACTACGCCAAGTGACAAGATTCCCTCCAACAAACGTGAAATACCCAGATGTAGAACGTCTGTCTGTATTATCACCAGCCCAATCTGCATCTGTATAACCAAAAACGTCCAAATTATTATTTTTCTCAAATAATAATCCTCTACCTGGTGCCATCTTCAAATATCTGAGGATACGAACGACTGCATCCATGTGCTCTACACTCGGATTATGCATAAACTGACTAACAACACTTACAGCATATGCAATATCAAGTCTTGTGTGAGAAAGATAAATCAACCGTCATACCAAACGTTGATATCTACCTTTATCAGTTGAAACTTGGCCGGGATAAAATGCAAGCTTGTGATTCATCTCAATAGGTGTTTCAATAGGATTGCAGTCCAACATCCCTGTTTCAGCAAGCAAATCAAGGACATATTTTCTCTGTGACAGTGAAATTCCTTTGTTAGACCTTCCAACTTCAATGCCCAAAAAATACTTCAACTGCCCCAAATCCTTCATCTCAAACTCTTTTAATAAACACTTTTGTAACTTATCCATCTCTTCGAGATCATCTCCTGTAACAATCATATCATCAACATACACAATCAGAGCAGTAATCTTACCACTATTGCGTTTGATAAATAAGGTATGATCAGAATTGCTCTATCGGTACCCAAAAGACCTCATGGTCTTTGAGAATCTTCCAAACCAAGCTCTCGGAGATTGTTTGAGTCCATATAGAGATTTCTTCAACTTGCACACTTTGTTGACGTCGCTTGGACTACTCTTGACACCTGGGGGCATATCCATGTACACCTCTTCATCTAGATTCCCATTGAGAAAAGCGTTTTTCACATCAAATTGTCGCAAGGGCCAGTCTTTGTTTGCTGCAAAGGAAATCAGAATTCTGACAGTATTGATCTTTGCTACGGGTGCAAAGGTTTCCTTATAATCAACCCCATAGCGCTGTGTATATCCCTTGGCAACCAACCTTACTTTATACCTATTAATGGTTCCATCAGCATTAAGTTTTACGGTAAACACCCACCGGCATCCTACAGTTTTCTTCCCAACAGGCATGTGAACTAATTCCCATGTCGCATTCTTTTGAAGAGCCTCCAATTCTTCATTCATTGCCTTTGTCCATTTTGGATCCACCAATGCATCCTGCACGTTACTTGGAATAGATACAGTAGATAATTGATTAACAACAAGTGCATGTGACCCGGCAAGTCTATGGTTAGACATGTAATTGGCTATAGGGTATTTGGCTTTAGATTTGATATCTGGTTCATATTGTTTTTTAGGAATTCCCTTAGTAACCCTTTGCGATTTCCTAGGCTCAATATTTTCTAACCTAACATTAGAATCAAAAAATACCTGTGGAGGAGCATTCTTACATGATTCTTCAGTTGTTGATGTAGAAGGGGGAGTATCTCGTTCTTGAACCTCTCGGGTCCCATCACTTTGATCAAGAATGGACTGCGTCGAGTCATTGCATGCATCTTCTGGAGCCGTCACGTGGCTATCACCAGGAAGGGATGGCTGAACCGGCACATGAGCAGGACTAGATGGGGCCAGCAACAAATCATCAGCCGGCATGTGAGAGACAGCCGTGGGTCCGTGGGCCTCCCTGTCACTTGAGTTGTCGGTTGGCGCGTGGGTCTCCCACGTTCTTCCTTGCTCGGTTTGATCATTCAATCCAACACCAAAACGGTCTTCAATATTCTCTAAGTCTTCAAATACATCAAAACTCCCTTCACGACCTTTCTCCCCCTGAAGGGAACACGATGGAGCTCCCCCTGAATAATATGGTTCAGATTCACGGAATGAGACATCAAGTGAGATATACATTGTGTCTGTGAGCGGGTCATAGCATCGATACCCTTTCTGAAATTCGGCATATCCAACAAAAATGCACTTCTTGGCACGAGGATCGAGTTTACTCTGTTGAGGCTTTGGTATATGAACATAAACTATGCATCCAAACACTTGAGGCTCCAAATTAGGTAGAGATGGAACTGTCAGAAGTAAGTGTAACTTCTGATGAGGATTCTGAAACTCAATTACCCGGGAAGGGGTACGATTGATAAGATATGCGGCTGATTTGACTGCTTCTCCCAATAAGAACGAGGAACATTCATGCCGAATAAAGAGGCACGAACAACCTCCATCAATTGTCTATTCTTCCTCTCTGCCAAGCAATTCTGCTGAGGAGTATAAGAATTTGATGTTTGATGACGGATTCCATGTGTTCTGCAAAAATCAATCATCGGACCATTCACAAACTCTTCATCATTGTCAGATTGGAAAACCCGGATAGACTGTTGATACTGATTGGCCACCATCTTGTGGAAATTAGTAAACATCTCAAAAACATCACTTTTGTTCTTCAGCAGAGAAACCCAAGTCATGCGTGTACAATCATCGATAAAGGTCACATAATAACGTGCTCCAGATAGGGAGGGAATTTTTGCAGGGCCCCAAACATCAGAATGAATTTTCATGAAGGGAATCAGACTCTTATTCAAACTCGGTGAATATGAAATATGATGGCTTTTGGCCAATTCACAAATTTCACAATGGAAATCTAAATCACTAACAACCGAAAACAAATGAGGTTGTAGTTTTTTTAAGATAACTAAATGATAAATGTCCTAAACGTCGATCCATAACCAAACTGTTTCTTTTGCACTTTCAACCCCGGTAGTCTGATGAGCTTGCCCCAAAAGATATTTATGTTTCTCTCCATTCTCTGTCAGGTCCAGGTAGTACAATTTCCCCCTTCTAGCACCATAACCAAGAATCCGCCGAGTCAGAATGTCCTGAAACACACAGAAAGACGGATAAAAAGTCACAATACATGCAAGGTCAAGAATTATTTGGCCAACAGAGAGGAGACTATAAGCTAATGAGGGAACAACCAACACAGACTCAAGGGTTAAAGAATCAGATAAAACAATAGAACCTTATCTGATAACAGGAGTTGGGGTACCAACAGCAGTAGAAACAATATTTTGAGATGAGGGTTTGAGATTTTGCAACAAATTGGGATCATTGGTCATATGGTCAGATGCACCTGTATCAATTATCCATGTATTATTCAAAGTAACCTTACCATTCATACCTGACTGTGCTACATTAGCGGAGGCCTTGTCTACATGCTCTTCCTCAGTAATAGCAACAACAGCCTTACCCAGATTCTTGCGTGGTTTCTTGGTGAAATCCCACCATTCTGGATAGCCAACTACTTCGTAACATCGTTGCTTGCTATGACCAAGCTCTCCACAGAGTGGACATTTTGTGTTTGCATATGGATTTGTTTTCCCCGGAGGACGGCGCTGTGAAGGAGTTGAGAAACCCGGGAGGGGGCCCTGTTTACGTTGGACAGCCAAGGCAGAAGACTCAGAGACGTGTCCCATCGCCTGTCTATCAGAATGAACCTTCCAAACATAGGCATAGCTTTGCTCCAAGTCGAATTTTGGGTCTTTGCGTAGAATCTCACCACGAACTTGATCGTATGCCGAATCGAGCCCACTAAGAAACATATGAACTCGCATCCGTGCCATGGCAGTCGTCTCTTGAACAATTGCATTCACTGTGTTATTTTGAGAGGCTATACGCTGATCAATTTCTTGAAACATCCCCACCAATTCATTGTAATAGGTTGGAAGGGTTCGGTCGTTCTGTTTTGCTTCAAAACATTTTTTGTTTAATTCAAAAATTCTGGTTTCATCAGAATCGTCATAAAAAGTTTTTTCAACAGCTTCCCAAACATCTTGGGCCGTCGGAAGTCGGATGTACCGATTCATGAGTGATAGCTCCATAGAATCAATAAGCCAACTTTTCACCCTTTCATTGTCTAGCTGTGGCCCAAACTTCAAATTCAGGAGCATTCATGGCAGGCATAGCTTTGGCTCCGGTGAGATATCCCGACTTTCCTCGTGCTCCAATCCTCATCTTCATCAGAGGTGCCCATATGGTATAATTGGATTCATTCAATTTCACGCCAGTGGGAAACGCCGAGTTGTCCAGAGTCGTGGTATGATAATGGTTGATGGTTGGAGGCAAGTTGTGGAGTGCAAGAGTAACAGCATCATCGTTTTCCATTATAAACTGATGAATCAAACAATTATTGGTGGAGGCTGTTTGATGCTTGCGTCCTTTGTTGCTGTGGCTTCAAGGCGTTGCTGGGTTTTGTAAAGTAATTCAAGTATACGTTTGTGATGTTTCTTTGGAAATCAGGTTTCAAGCAGATCTACAGGATTGAACCTGCTCTGATACCAACTTGAAAAGAATAATTTGATTTGTGTTTCAATATATTGTCTTTCATTCATCCCTCAAAGGGTATTTATAGTGATACAAGAGTTAGAGAGCTATTCTAAACGTACAAAGAAAAGGATACCCGTAATTACAAGATCTCCTACTAATATTAGTAATCCTAATTCGACAACTATTCTACATCATAAACCATAAAAAAATAGACGATACCTACAGAAGCAGGAGAAAATTCAACCAAGCATTTCTATGTTCTATGATGTAGGTAGCGTCCAGGACAATACAAATTCCACAGTAACTACAACAACTTTACAGATTCATTTTCAACAAGCACACTTCTTATGCAAGGATGATATATGCCTACCTATCTAAAAAGTTTGTTGCTTTTGCAACTGAATCTGAAATGAAGGTGACATACTCATATATATGTAATAGCTAACTGACCCAAGAAATGAGAGAGGAAAGTGAACTCTGATACTTTTACTTAGGAGCTTGTAAACCTGATATTGCCAAAACAATCTAACAAGCCACACTGATTCATAAACTTGTTTCCAAACCTCATAAAGGAAATGCAAATCTAGCATTTTGGTTCAATCTTAATGCTACATGGCTGAGATGGCACAACTGTTATCTTCTATATTATCAAAGTCCAGACAACAGCAAAATCTTCGGTACAAGTACAATAACAGTCATTTGACACAGGAACATACGGTCAAGGGATGTATCCTATAATCTCAAATTCCTTAATGAACTTGCGGGGTAACATATCATAGGCCAACAATCAAAATTACTTAAACTTGAATACAGTAACAACTCACAAAGGAACCTGAATGCCCAGTTCATCCTTAATACATCCAACAGAAAGTGTAGGGTTAAAATAATAACCATTTATATCCATTAATGATTTGAGGGAACAAAAATCACACTAATCTAGCAAGCATATACCAAAACAACAAAATATAATGCAGTATAATATTACAGAATATAATGCAGGATGATATAAAGGTAAAACAAAATAACCAAAAAGATATAAGCTGAGCACCTCAACTCAATGAGCAACAGGTTATAAACAAATTATTAATTAAAACTAAAACAGTGGTCATTATCCACACTAGCAATACGAGGGCTATTATTTAATCAAGCATAAAGTTTATCCTAAATTTAGCAAGTGTGGTGCCCAGACATTACATACATCCACAGAGATTTCACACCTGAACATCTAGGAATAGATGCACCAGGCCAATACTAGGTAATTTGAGGAACCATGCAATACAAATCATTTTCTTTAATCGGTTGTGTTGTAATGCTATAGAAGACTGAACTCATGCAGTGTAAAAAACCACAACCTTATTTTAAAACCACAGAAACCCAATTCCAAACCTTAATAGAGAAGAAGGGAATGACCATCTTTTCTGCTATCAAGCGATAAACCCATAATTTCCTTCTGAATGTCAAACTCGAAGCAAAATGTTGGATTTTCTTTTGATGCACTAAGAGAAAACGTACTATAATAACAGACATCGTGAGCTCAGAAGCTGATTTTAATTTAACTCTCCATAATACCCTTCCACTAAATTCCACAGGTACAATAACTATAACATGCAAAGTTTCATACTACACTCGGCCATTGAACAATCACATATTATGTTTTGCCCCACATTTAGTAGTACATAGGTTTCGATAATGACTGACAGAAAATAAAATTTCAATGCATATGTTGTTGCATAGTAACTACAAATTTAGAGAGAACCCTAAGAAGATAACTTTATTAGCGGCCTACCTTTCTAGGCAGGGAGAGTTTAACCTTCTTAGCTTCAAGGTAGTGAATATTCAATGATCATGGTATTACACCAACACAAAACACCCATTGAAATCTCAATGCTACTAATGAGATTGATTTCAATACCATACTTTTGTGTATTTCAACAAGGGAAAGACTTGTCTATGTTTCATAGAACACTTAAACCATGAGAGCATTGATCTATAGCATCTAATTATTAAATCATAATCTAAATTTTCTTACATTATTTTCTTCTGCTTACTATTCGAACCAACAGAGTATAGCAGAGTTTAACTGATGCAATAGTTGATATACTTAAAACCTAAGTACTAAAACAGCCATGTTCTTGTCCAAGACAGATAAAAAAAATCCATAGTCAAACCAACATCCATGTTACTGACAATGTATTTCATGTCAATTAAATTTATATATATTTTTCTCTAAATAGTTACAACACAAACACACACATTATGCTATTAATATGTTTATCAAGTCTATAAAATATACTGTAGATAAAATTAAACTCTCTATTCTAACAAATGGTTATTTAAGAAGGCTATAGATAGATATAATCAATATATGGGTTATCGCAACACCAATATTCAAAACTGGTACTTCAACCCCTAGAAAAGAGGGAGCACCAATCTTCAAAACTGGTACTTCAACCGGTGGAAAACTTAAAGGCAACGATAATCTCAAAGGCATGAATCTAAAGGAGAGAGCACCAATCTTCACAGCTGGTACTTCAACCCCTAGAAAACGTAAAGGCAACAATCTCAAAGGCAGCAGTCTAAAAGAGGGAGCACCAATCTTCGCAGCTGGTACCTCAACCCCTAGAAAACTAAAGGCAACAATAATCTCAAAGGCAGCAATCTAAAAGAGGAAGCACCAATCTTCACAGCTGGTACTTCAACCCCAAGTAAACGTAAAGGCAACAATCTAATAGAGGGAGCACCAATCTTCACAGCTGGTACTTCAACCCCTAGAAAACGTAAAGGCAACAATCATCTCAAGGGCATCAATCTAAAAGAGGGAGCACCTATCTTCACAGAAGGTACTTCAACTCCTATAAAACTAAAGGCAACAATAATCTCAAAGGCAGCAATATAAAAGAGGGAGCACCAGTTGTGATCTTCACACCTGGTACTTCAATCTCTAGAAAACGTAAAGGCAACAATAATCTCAAAGGCAGCAATCTAAAAGAGGGAGCACCAATCTTCACAGCTGGTACTTCAACCCCAAGAAAACGTAAAGGTAACAATCTAATAAGGGAGCACCAATCTTCACAGCTGGTACATCAACCCCTAGAAAACGTAAAGGCAACAATAATCTCAAAGGCAGCAATCTAAAAGAGGGAGCACCAATCTTCACAGCTGGTACTTCAACCCCAAGAAAATGTAAAGGCAACAATCTGATAGACGGAGCACCAATCTTCATAGCTGGTACTTCAACCCCTAGAAAATGTAGAGGCAACAATAATCTCAAAGGTAACAATCTAAAAGAGGGAGCACCAATCTTCACAGCTGGTACTTCAACCCCAAGAAAATGTAAAGACAACAATCTGATAGAGGGAGCACCAATCTTCATAGCTGGTACTTCAACCCCTAGAAAACGTAAAGGCAACAATAATCTCAAAGGTAACAATCTAAAAGAGGGAGCACCAATCTTCACAGCTGGTACTTCAACCCCTAGAAAACGTAAAGGCAACAATTTAATAGAGGGAGCACCAATCTTCATAGCTGGTACTTCGACCTCTAGAAAACGTAAAGAGGTCAATATTCTCAAAGGCAGCAATCTAAAAGAGGGAGCACCAATCTTCAAAACTGGTACTTCAACCCCTAGAAAACTTAAAGGCAACCATAATCTCTCTTTCCAACAATCTCAAAGACAACCATAATCTCTCTTTTCAACAATCTTTGTTTGTACACTTTTCTATAGGGTTCAATTGTTTGTTTTTAATAGTAAGAGCATAAACTTTTAAGGCAACAATAATATCTCAGGAAACAAGATCATGAACTGGACATCACCAATTAATCGAAGGCGACTCATATATCAAAGGAGACATATCAATCAAACGCAACTCATAAATCGAAGGCAACATATTGATCCAACGCAACTCAAATAGAATAAATAGTAACATATTAATCGAAGGCTACAAAATCATGAATCGGGCACCACCAATTCTCATGCAACAATCATTCGGTCCAAAAATCAGGTGCAATACCAGAGACTCAACGCAGAAGATTGTAAGTGCATCCTCAATGAATACCAACTCAAGTTTCCAAGTGCAGAATTATGAACTGTCAAAGGCAACAATAATAATTTATGAGGCAACGGAATCACGAACTGGGTACCCCCAATTTTGAAGCAACAATCTCATGTAATTCTTGGGTCAAATATTGGGAAAACTCTAGAGAATCAAGGCAGAGGGAATACCAATCTTGAAAACTTGTACTTCAACCCCTAGAGAAGAGGGAGCACCAATCTTCAAAGCCGGTACTTCAACCTTTAATTTGATTTAAGTTTCAAGCTCAATATAGATTCAAGCAAAGACAAATCGCAATTTTTTGGGACAAAATTATATTCTTGGGACAGGCCAACATATTCGAATTTGAATCAAGTAATTAATCTAAGGCAACAATATTATCTCTCTCTCTATGAGGCAACACAATCAATTAATCCATGGCACCACCAATTCTCATCGAATCAAGGCAACAGAAGAAAGAGAGTGAGCCCAATAGTTTGATGCTGAGATTGAAGCAAACACAGAGCGAGAGAGAACCACTTGTTACTTACATGGAATTCAGCGACAACAAACGATCCCAGCGACCATCTTCGATCCGAGAAACGGGAGACCTTTACCGGAAATGGAATTGGTCTCTCTCTCTCTGCATAATCTAGAGAGAGGAATCCCCTAATCTTTGGTTTGAAATTTGAGATAAAGGCAGCCGTTTAGGAAGAGAACGCACAACGGCCTCTTTGACTTTTTCTACTTCCTTTTTCTTTTCTTTTTCCTTTCCTTTATACAATATTGTTATTTTTCTTTTAGAGAAGGATTTGGTTACCAAACGATCGAGTTTGAAGTTGATGATCAAATGATATATACCCAACATTACGCAATTTGGCAATAGGCTCAAATTTGTATAAACATATAAGTAAAGTCTCTATTTTTCCAAGTAAATTCATATTCAAACATTTCTAATGCTTCTTTTCCGATTTTTTACCCATTTTCATTAAATTTTTTTTCTCTAATAACTTTGCTTGTCCAAACTCCAAAACGTAATTTAGTTCGTTCTCTCGCTCATGAGGCTAGATTACGTGGTTTAAATCTTGACTAGTTGTTCTTCCATCCGTGAAGCTACTCTCTTTTCAGATAGTAATGATCTATGATCAATGGATTTGTCATTCTTTCCCCTCTCAAAAAGAAAAGCAAACAGTGGATAAGGTAAAAAAAGAAAAAGATGGACAAAGGAGAAAGAAGTCATTTCGTCACTTCCTGGCTTCTAAAACTAGGGGTGGACGCGGTTCGATTCGGATCGGTTTGAGGCTCAAACCGCAACCGAGCCGTTTTTCTGATTTTACAATATTTCAAACTACAACCAAACTGTTTTTTTCGGTTTTTGAATAATTCGGTTACACAATTTTTGGTGCGGTGCGGGTCGGTTTCGGTGTGAACCGATTTAATTATTTTAACAAATAAGGGATGTCCAAATTTTTTGTTTAACAATTTTTATAAGGCATGAACAAATTTTGAATGCATTTAGAGTCCATACAAATTTACAAATGTCGTCAAAATATCAATTGGGAAATACTTGCATCAATACCGGTATTGACGCGTGCGTGCATACTTTTATTTTTTTACATATTTTTACCAATGTAAATTATAACCTTAGCCGTTCCAAAAGTTTAATTAACCAATCAAGATCATCTCTGCAAAAAATCAATTTGAAAAAAGATCGTTTACTCAATCAAATGCTTCAATCAAATGGACAGTTATGGTGAAAGTTAGCAGCCTCATGAAATGTCGTCCATTTGATTGATGCATTTGGTTGAGCAAACGATCTTTTTTCAAATTGATTTTTTGCAGAGATGATCTTGATTGGTTAATTAAACTTTTGGAACGGCTAAGGTTATAATTTACATTGTTAGAAGTATGTAAATAAAGGAGAGTATGCACGCACGCGTCAATACCGGTATTGACGCAAGTATTTCCCATATCAATTAACTAACAAAAACACCATATTTGATAACATAATAAATTAACATACATCAACTGTCATGCAAACACAACAATTTGCAAACTACAAACTTGGAGACAAATAATTTTTTTACATATTACAAATCAAATTTAATTAATAAAAAATAAAAAAAATATAATTTAATGCGAGCCGATATAAATCGGTTAAATTATAACCTTAAATAAGAACCAAACCGTTTTTATCTTATTCGGTGCAGTATTATCATAAAATAACACCATTTTAATTCACAGCAGGTACCGAATGATGTTTTTTGGTACGATTCGGAACCGCATTTTGAGTGCAAAACCCACACTGCAAATCTCAAAACATGGCTTCTTCAGTCTCACTCTTCTCTTCTTCCTTCCACCCTCATCCCCTCAAAACCCCCACCGCCCACCGAGCCCAAGACCCGAACTTCAACCCAACCCACTGCGCCTACGCACCTCCTTCCAAACCCACCAGGTCACCCTCATCCTCCTCTTCTCAGACCAGAAAGAAGCACTGGAAACAAGGCGAATTCCCAGGCGTTTCCGAGTCTTCAGCTCCCAGAAGAACCCCTCTCAAGAATATCAAGAAGAAACTCGACCGTAAAGAAAAGGCCAAGGCTTGGGTCAACACCGTCACTGAAGAATTCTCTACCTCCATCGAGAAAAAGCAATGGCTCCGCGCCCTTCAGGTTTATATTCTCAAATTTTTGGCTTTTTTATTTTAATTTAGCGTTTAGGGTTTCCTAATTGAATTTAATTAAGATGGCATTGTTTACTGAAAAAACAGAGTAATGTGAGGTTTATTCGGTGTGATTGTGAAAATGTGTGGTGTTAAATGTGTTTTTTTTCAGGTGTTTGAAATGCTGAAAGAGCAGCCGTTTTATCAGCCGAAAGAAGGGACTTACATGAGGCTGCTGCTTCTGCTGGGGCGGTCCGGCCAGCCGCAGCGTGCGCAGAGTCTTTTTGATGAAATGGTTGAGGAAGGGAGTCAGCCAACTGCTGAGCTGTATACAGCACTGCTCACAGCTTACTGTCGGAGCAATCTTATTCACGAGGCGTTTGAGGTGCTTAACCAGATGAAGACGTTGCCGCAGTGCCAGCCGGATGTTTTTACTTACAGTACGTTGATAAAGGCATGCATTGATAATTTGCAGTTTGAAATGGTGGAGTTGTTGTATGAGGAAATGGATGCACGGGCGATCAGTCCAAACACGGTGACTCAAAATGTGGTTCTGAGTGGATATGGTAAGGCTGGGATGTATGACCAGATGGAGAGGTTGTTGTCAGGAATGCTGGAGGGTGAGAGTTGCAAGCCGGATGTTTGGACAATGAATATTATCCTTACTATTTTTGGTAACAAGGGTCAGATAGAGTTAATGGAGAGATGGTATCAGAAATTCCTTGATTTTGGGATTGAGCCAGAAACGCGCACTCTTAATATTCTGATTGGTGCTTATGGGAAGAAGAGAATGTATGATAAAATGTCAGCTGTGATGGAGTACATGCGGAAGCTTCACTTCCCCTGGACAACTGCAACTTACAACAATGTTATTGAGGCTTTTGCGGATGTGGGAGATGCAAAAAACATGGAATACACGTTTGACCAGATGCGTGCTGAGAACATGAAGGCAGACACGAAAACATTCTGCTGCCTTATAAATGGGTATGCAAATGCAGGTCTGTTCCATAAGGTGATTAGCAGTGTTCAGTTGGCTGGGAAGTCTGAGATACCCGAAAATACCATGTTTTATAATGCAGTCATATCTGCATGTGCAAAGGCAGATGATTTGATGGAGATGGAGAGAGTTTTTAACCGGATGAAAGAAAAGCAAATCTTGCAAGATTCCTCAACATATGCCGTCATGGTTGAGGCATATAGGAAGGAAGGTATGAACGACAAGATCTACTATTTGGAGCAGGAGATTAGTGCTGGTGGTATTCAAACCGATTAGGCCTTGGGAGTTGAGTCTGCATTGTTGTTCAATGAAGATCTTTGCAGGCACCAGTTTGCTTCCAATTTCCTGTAATCTTGTGTTTGGCTTCATGGTACTTCAATTCCTAAAAAATCACGGTACTTCTATTGCAACAGTGGACTCTTTTCTGATATTCCTGGTTTCTAAAGGACTGCAAGAGCTGTGAGAAACTTTAGGGGACGTGACTGTAAAGACAAAACCTCTCTGCAAAATTAAGGTGCTCTTTAAATTAGCATGCAGAATAGAAATTGTAAGGAGATTTGTAAGAATGCTGACAGGGGCACAGGGCAAGGCTTTTTGTTTTCCCCGAGTGATTTTGTTGTTTATTCATTCTAATGATCTCGTGTTCTTGTACTTTCATGCAAAAACCACTGCCGTTTGTTTTGCGCCATGCCCAATAACAACACACCCCAGAGATCCATTAAACGGAAAAGTTTCCCCAAAGATCTATCATTTTTATACCAATTTGTTGATTTTGTGTTACAACACTTCGATGAGGCAGATTCTTCATTGATTCTTTACGTTTCAGTTGAGCACTAAACAAGTTAGAGATCGAGTATGTGGCACTTTGATCCACGAAGAGTTGCTTACAATTTGACATATGATATGATGCATACTAACTAAGCCTAATGTCTTACAACTCCAAACTAAGAGTGTATTATGGATGGATCATGTATGTTATGGATGTGCTCAGTAGCTTCAAAAAACTTGGGAACATTTTGGATATTATGGCAGGGTCACATTGTCCTCATTATTGGCTGCTAGTGTTCACAGATTTCTCAGGGCACACTTTGGTTTGCTTCTCTATGTATGTTATATAAGTATACTACCAAGAACCCCGCGCGCTGCTGCTGCACGGTGATGACAATGCATGGCCGTTCCTTTGCTGCGGCCTTTTTTTCTTGAATTCTAAACATAACAAATAATCTTCGTATGTATTTGGAGGCATCCATAACAAAACCAAACCACTATTAAACCTTTAAACCAACCACCATCAACAAAACTGAAACCCAAATGTTAAAATATGTCATGACACTACCACTATACATTCGTGAATTATATGAAACCAGAATTTAAGCTTATACGGTAGAGTAGCAGAGTTTAACCATATAATTCACAGCCATGTATTTCCAGAACTCCTATTTATCTTCCAGCCATGCATTTTCATCTTGAAATTACGCATTGTGTTTATCAACTCAATCTTCTAGCCCAAGATCGCAGGTGCAAAACCAAAACAAAACCAATATTCAAAGGAAAAACAAAACAAACTAACATTTATAAAAATCACTTTTAAAACTCTTACATTAGAGGCATATTCGACAGATTTAAGTTATATAACCCTATGTTTCTGTCTAATATTTCATCACATTCATAACCCCATCAATTACATATCAGCCTAAAATTCGCTAAAATTCTATATATTTTTTATTCCTATGATCCAAATTATAACAGATATCAACACAATTACTTAGATACATGGCAAGGTATTTAAAATCAATTTTGAAGAAATCAAGCAATTGCACAAAAATTGACTTTCTTAGTAATGGAAGACACATCTAGTTTATCCAAGAAGTAAAACAATGGAAGCTATTTCCAAAACTGGACAAAAAATAGATAAGTAGGAGAACTTAGGGGTAAAATAGACAGATAGACAAACGATTGCAATATTGTAAATAATTCGTAAATAGGGGTAAAATTGTATTATATGGATGACAGTATTGTAAATGATCCGCAAGCAGGGGCAAAATCGTTTTTCTATGCGTTGTTGATGGCAGTATTGTAAATAATTCGTAAATAGGGGTAAAATCATCTTTTTGCGCTACCAATGACAGTATGGTAAATAATCTACAAACAGAGACAAAATCGTCTTTTTACTCGCTGAATGACAGTATTGTAAATAATTGACAAACAAAGACAAAATTGTCCATTCACGCGTTGAATGAACAATGCTACCCCTATTTTGTTTTAGTATATAATGGTTTAATATGGAAGGAGAGAAATGAGAGATCGAGCTGATTCTTTTCAAGATGGTGCTTCTCAAGCACGACCAATATTTTAAAAAGCGAAAGCGTGAGGTGAGATGTCGAGTCGAAGCCTTGCCTCATAGCAGCCTTGAGACGAAAAAGGCGAAGCCTTGTGTGTATTTCAATATTTTAAATAAAATTAAATAAGTAATACTTATAAAATCATTACAAGTAAATTAATATATTTAAAATTGAAATAAAATGTATAGAGACACCAGAAGATAACATTTTGCGAATAAGTACATTTAAAATTGAAATAAAATGTATATAGAGACACCATAAAAATGAAATAAATACATTTAAATAAAAAATAAGTATTAAAAAACGCGTCTTGAAGCGCGTCTCAGATCGTTTTTTTGCGCATTAGAGCGCCTCGACACGCTATTTGCTCGCCTTTTATACAAAACGCTAAATAGAGGATGTATTGAGGCGAAAGTTCCAAGCCTCACCTCGCTTTTCGCTAAAACACGCCTCATAACGCGTTATTTAAAACATTGAGCACGCCCACAGTTTTCCTGTTTCTTGCTATTAGCAAAACTGCGGTGGGTGTGATAAGAGGCAGACAAATTGTGCTGTGGAGAGCACCAGGAAGGGGTCGGCTCAAGGCCAACTTGGATGGTGCTTTTGATAAGGACAGAGGCTTGGGAGGCATTGTGTTATATTTCTCGACTGATGGTATAGTTGTGGGCGGCATATGTGCTCAAGAATCAAGTAGCTCGTGTTTCTTCTCTGTTTCCGGGGATGCTCGTGGCCCCTTTAGCGGGTTGCACGGTTCCAGAAATAGCGAACTTCCTTGTACTCCCGAGTTTTCCTGTGTAAAGAACAAACACGTCAAAGGGCGTCCCCGGGTTTACCGAGGGAAGCCACTCCGATGCTTAAGTCAGACACTGTCAGATAAGCAGAAAACTCAAGAGTAGTTAAGGAATTGTCCGTCCTCTTACCGGGAGGTCCTCACCGGTATTTATAGTAGCATTAAAGGCTGCACTTTGTCTTTTTCCAATGTGGGAATGAACTCCCTTGCTTTGCCTCAAACTTACAATGAACTGGGCTCTGACAAAGGACCCAGAGTGGCTTCTCAAGTCTGACTGGCCTTTGGCCCTGTAAACAGTACTTCAAGCATAATGAACGATGCATATTTAATAATTGACCACACTTGGTGTTATTTCTTGAATTGTAACCCGGTAAAGGAGAAATATTAGGTTCCACATATAAACAAGTCCCCCAAGTCCTCAGTCAAGGGGTACGCTTGGGTGGGGACTTGAAACCATTTCTTTACCGGGTTACAAGGGTATCATCCAGACCCGGTGTACCCAGTCCCCCAAGTCCGTACGCAAGGGTGCCCCGCAGACACGTTGACTATGGGAACTGAAAATGACGTCTCCGTATTGTAGTGGGGGAATATGAAAAGTTTTCGGTTTGAAGTGGGGGAAAACGAAAAGTTTTCAGTTTTAAAGTGGGGGAAACAGAAAAGTTTTTCGGTTTTGGGACGCGACATGCGCGACACGTGTCGATTTTCTCGAAAAACCGAAACGTCCTTTCAGTGTACGTCTCTCAAACGTCCCTTCAGTGTACGTCTCTTAACTGTATAAATAGGGGTCGAGGGTGACAGTTTTGTCGTACCTTCAAAATCGAAAACTTTTTCGTGCTTTTGCTCTCGTCCTCTGTTGTCGCTGTGCTTGTTGGATTTCCAAACGTAAATCGACATCCAAATCCTTTGAAACCCTTACAAGTAAGGTACTGTTCTCTGTTCCGATGTTTTTGAATGTTTTGGGTCGATATTGTGTACTGTTTTCTGGGATCCAAACTGGGTTGCTGCGTTAGTGTGTGCGTTTATCGTTGTGGTCGCCGGGGTTATCTGGGTTTTTGACGATGTCCCCGTGTTTCTTGTTTTGCAGATGACAAACCCCGCAATGGATGCTCATGTCCCCGAGTTTGCCTCAGTTACCTTCACTGATGGTACCGCTCTTGACCCTCCCGGGTACTCGCTGACCGCGGAGGAGATTGTGGAGCTAAGGAGCAATTGGAAGATTCCCGAGTCTGTTGAAATTCGGACTTTAGAACCCGAGGATCAGTTCTTCGCTCCCGGGGATGGGTGGACGCTATGCCACGAGTACCAGCTACGTTGCGGTCTGTCACTTCCGCTAAAGGTGGAGGTGCAGTATCTCCTGGCTGCGAGCAACTTCGCCATCGGGCAAGTTGGCCCGAATATGTGGAGGCAGCTGCTAGGATTGTGCGTGATGTACAAGGTGTTGAAGCAGCAGATGCCGAGTTACCACGAGTTACACGTCATGTACCGGGCCGAGTACTCCCGGAAGGCGGGTTTCAGTGGGACCATCCAACTGAAGTCCAAAGGGGTCTTCAAGAAGGCTCGGGTCCGGGAATTCGCAAGCGCATCAGCGATCGCGTCGAGTGCGAAGTTGGCCGAGGCGGAAGAACACATAGCAGACCTGGTGGCCAAGAACTCTGAACTGGAGAATGTTATCGAAGGTCACCGGGAGGACCGGTGTGCTCAAGACGCCGCGATAGCCCAGCTGACCGAGCAAAACCAGGGGCTGCAGCAACAAGTCACCTCCCTGGAGCAACAAAAAGGAGACTTGCTCCAAGCAGTTTCCCGGGCCAAGGACTTAGCGGTCTCCGAGTTTCTGGCGAGCGCAGAGTTTGACCTGAAGCTGCGGTCGGCCAGGGCCGAGGCTCGTGCCGAAATAGTGAGCGCTGGTATTCGCCAAGGCTGGCTGGACAAGGCGGGTTATGACGGTCATCAAGGTCATGTTAGACCCGACGAGGCTGCAGGCACCTCCCGGTCGACTCCTGCCGTGGCTGCGAACCCGGCTCGGAGTCCCCCAGTTCGTTCTTCAGCAGCCGGGAGAGGTGCTTCCCGTGGTGGGATTGTGGGTGGTCCTAGGAACCGGCCACCTCTGCGTAGGGGTCAGTTCATCATACAGCCCCGGGGAGGTCGTGGCGGTTCTAGCACTGGCCGGGGTAGGGGGTCGTCAACGGAGCCTTAGGATGTTTTTCATTTCTGTAAGATTAGTCTACCTGTAGCGGTTTGCTACTTTTTTGTAATCGATATTTTTGAAGTAATAAAATTTTTCCTTCTCGCAATCCTTCCTGTGCCAAAACACGGTAACCTGATAAGTACAAAAATGTACATATAACGCCGGTTTTCTATGTGAATAAAGATAGTGTCGCTAAGCCTTTAAAGGTCGCTAGGGCTTTATGGATCCGTTAGGAATTCCAACCCGATGCATAACCTGCAAGTGTTGAGAAAATTCACACATATAATGCCGGTTTATGGGAAATAAAAATAGTCCCGCTAGGGCTTTATGGGTTCATAAGGACTTTCAACCCGATGCATAACCTGCAAGTGTTGACAATTCATACATAGTGCCGGGTTGGCATGTTAACATTATAAAGTGAAAATAGGGCCAGTAAGGCTTTACGGGTCCGTTAGGACTTCCAAGGACGTCTTTGCCAAACAACACTGTAATCTGATGCAAAATATGCAAGTGTGATAATTTACACATATAATGCCGGTTTAGCATGTAAGTAAAAATAATGCCGCTAGGGCTGTATGGGTTCGTTAAGACTTTCAAAGACTGAAACAAGGTCGTGATAGGCTTGCAATATTTCAAGTTATGGAGATTACCAGAGATTATTAGAGATCAATCGGAGCTTGCCGAGTTTTGACCATGAAATAAGGCCGTGAAAGGCTTGCAATATTTCATGTCATGGAGATTATCGGAGCTTATCGGAGCTTGGCGAGTTTTGATCATGAAATAAGGCCGTGAAAGGCTCGCAATATTTCATGTCATGGAGATTATCGGAGATTATCGGAGCTTGGCGAGTTTTGACCATGAAATAAGGCCGTGAAAGGCTTGCAATATTTCATGTCATGGAGATTATCGGAGATTATCGGAGCTTGGCGAGTTTTGACCATGAAATAAGGCCGTGAAAGGCTTGCAATATTTCAACAAACTCTTTAATAAAACATAACCCGGTAGGGGAATTCATGCATTGTGGGCCTGAAAGGCTTTATATACAACATAAAAATAAAATTGGACATTCATAGATAACTCGGTACCTATTTGGGGAAGAGATGCAGATGTTGGGCGTTCCATGGTCGTGGAAGCGTAACTCCATCCGTACCCCGGATGTAAAACGTTGCCGGGCCCACGACTTCAACGATTTCATATGGACCCTCCCATGGAGCTTTAAACCCCGTTGGCTTAGGGATAACTTCCTTCATTACCCAATCCCCGAGTTTGAGTGGGCGGTTGATAACCCGGGAATTGTAGTGTTTAGCCACCTTTTGCTTCTTGTTGATATTTCGGAGATGTGCACGCTCCCGGCGTTCCTCCAGGAGGTCCATGTTAAGGCGGATGCCTTCATCGTTGGTTTCCCTGTCAAACAGTTGTACCCGGTCACTCGGGACTTCCATCTCTACCGGGATCACTGCTTCAGATCCAAAAGTCATAAGAAATGGGCTCTCCCCATTGGCTTCTGTTGGAGTTGTCCTTAGTGCCCACAAAACCTCTAGAAGTTTCTCAGCCCATAAACCCTTTGCGTCCTCCAGCTTCTTCTTCAGAACTTGCTTGATGAGCTTGTTAACGGCTTCAGTTTGTCCATTAGTCTGCGGGTGTGCAGGGGAGGCATATAGGACCTTTGTCCCATTAGAGTGTAAGAATTCCCGGAACTCATCGTTGTCAAACTGCGTCCCGTTATCTGTGATGAACGTCTCCGGGATTCCAAACCGGCAAAAGACATTGTTCCAAAGGAATTTCTTAACATTTGCGGTCGTGATCCGTGCCAGGGGTTGAGCTTCTATCCACTTGGAATTATAGTCCACTGAGACAATGACATGTTTGAGCTGTCCCGGAGCTGTGGGTAGAGGCCCGATGAAATCAATCCCCCACATGCAAAATGGATATGGAGAAATTATTACTGATAGTGGGACTGATGGTGCACGTGGAAAGCTTGCAAATCGGTGACATTGAAGGCAGGAATCTACGACAATTCTGGCATCGTGTTCCAAAGAAGGCCAGTAATACCCCATTCTTAGGGTTTTGAAAGCCAGGTTGCGGGCTCCAAAGTGATTTCCACATACCCCGCTATGAAGCGACTGCAAAACCCGGTCTCCTTCCTCGGGTGTAATACACTTCAAATCAGGAAAAGTTTGTCCTCGTCTGTACAGTTTCCCATCACGGATACTATACCGAGCCGCTCGAACCCGTAGTCGTTTGGCCGCTACCGGGTCCTCAGGTAGGGTTCCATGTTGGATGAAGTTGATGAACTCATCCATCCAAGACGGTGGCGGGTTTGTCTCTACCGCGAAAATCTCAAAAAAGGAGAGTGAGATGCTTGGTTTCTCCAATGTCTCAACCAGTAAGCTTTTAAACTCGGTATTGGAATCGTCCCCTGTTGCAATCCTAGCCAGGGTATCTGCTCTCACATTCTGCTGCCTCGGTATCTGAGTAACCTCAAAGCTATCAAATTTCTCCAGCAAGAAAGCCGCTAACTTTTGATAGGACGAAAGATGTGCTTCCTTTGCCTGAAATCCGCCGTTAACCTGCTGCACTACCAGCTGTGAATCACTTAGTATGCGGAGATGCCGGGCGCCCATATCTTTAGCGAGTTGGAGCCCTTTGATTAGGGCTTCGTACTCAGCCGTGTTGTTTGATGCTTTGAAGTTAAAGCGTAAGGCATAGTCAAACATATTACCCTCCGGGTCTACCAACGTAATGCCTGCTCCACATTGCCTCTGATTGACTGATCCATCTACAAATATTTGCCAACTCTCCGGTTCAGCTTGTGTAGGAAGAGTTTCAGCAACTGTTGAATCTGCTGGGATTAACTCGGCAATGAAGTCTGCTGCTGCTTGCCCTTTGATTGCCGTTCGCGGTTTAAAGTGCAAATCATGCTCCCCCAACTCAATTGCCCATTTGACCAGTCTGCCCGAAGTCGCCGGGTTTTGCAGAACCTGCCGTAGCGGTTGGTTGGTGAGTACATGGATGGAATGTGCTTGAAAATAGGGTCTTAACTTCCTTGCTGCTACAACCAAGGCCAGGGCCAGTTTTTCAATATCTGGATAACGAGTTTCAGGATCATTGAATCCTTTCCCAGTATAGTAGACCGGCAGTTCTTCAGAGTCTGGCTTTCTTATCAAGGCACAACTGACAGCTGTTTGAGACACCGCCAGGTACAGATAGAGTATTTCCCCAGGGTTTGGTCTGGATAAAGAAGGGACTGACGCCAAGTATTCCTTCAACTTTTCAAAAGCTTGATTGTGCTCTTCCTGCCATGTAATCCGCTCGCGGTGTTGACTCTTGAGAATTTTGAAGAAGGGGGCACATTTATCTGTTAACCTGGATATAAACCGGGATAAGGCTACCAGCCTGCCAGTAAGTTGTTGAACTTCATTCCTGGTTTTCGGCGGTTGCATGGCCAAGACGGCTTGAATTTTGTCGGGGTTTGCCTCAATTCCCCGAGCGCTAACCATGAACCCGAGAAACTTTCCTCCTGAAACACCGAACACACACTTCTCCGGGTTTAACCTCATCCCCTTGCTCAAGGCAATGTCGATGACGGTCTCCAAGTCATCCGGGTGTTTGCTTGTTTCCCGGCTTTTGACCAGCATATCGTCTATATAAACCTCCATAGTATCCCCGAGTTGGTTTGCAAACATGCCCACTACGAGGCGCTGGAACGTGGCTCCTGCATTCCGGAGTCCAAAAGGCATCACTCTGTAATAATACATCCCCTTGTCTGTTATAAAAGATGTGTGCTGTTGATCCGCGGGATTCATCGGAACTTGGTTAAATCCCGAGTATGCATCTATAAAGCTCAACTGGGGGTGGCCCGCGGTTGAATCCACCAGTTGATCAATCTTTGGAAGGGGAAAACTATCCTTCGGGCAAGCCTTATTCAGATCTGTGTAGTCGACGCACATCCTCCACTTTCCGTTTGCCTTCTTGACCATCACCACATTGGCCAACCAATCCGGGTATGTTGCATCTCCAATGAACCCGATGTCTTTAAGACGTTTAACTTCTGCTTGAATGGCCTTGTATTTCTCTGCGCAAAATGCACGACGCTTCTGTCTTACCGGTTTAATACCCGGGATAATATTGAGGGAATGTGTCATAACGTCTGGAGAAATCCCGGGCATGTCTGCATATGACCATGCGAACACCTTCTGTTTCCGGGTTAGCAGCTCAACCATTCGGTTTCTGACCTCGGGGTCAAGGCCTGTGCCAATGCAAATCTTCCTCTCCGGGTATTCTTCTGAAATATGAATCCATTCTGTTGCTTCAATTGGGGCTGGCCGGGGGAACTTGGCAGGATACTTCTGGCTCTTCTTTTGTGCCGTCTTGCTGATGGGCAAAGAATCCGGGTCATCCCTGGGGTCATCGGGTTTGTCAAATGGAGACAAGGAAAAACCGGCCGAAAACATCTCGTGCTGGGACTGAGTTGCTATCGCGTTGCATCTGACAGCGGCTTCTTGGTCTCCGCGAATTGTAACCCAACCCCCGGGTGTAGGCACCTTCATAAGCAGCATGTGACCCGCTATAAAACTTTGTAGGCCCCAGAGTGCATCTCTCCCGAGTATGGCATTGTAGGAGGATGGGCAGTCCACAATTATGAAGGGAACTACAATTCTTGTGGACTGGTGGCCGGTTCCAACTGTAACCGTTAGTTGATCAGACCCCAACGGTTGAGTCGTCTCTCCTGAAAAACTGATCAATGGCTCGTGGTTCCTATAGAGCTTATCTCGTCCTCGTTTAAACCCCTTATAGCAACTGCTGAACATGACGCTGACAGCGGCTCCCGTGTCTATTAGAACCCTCCGAGTTCTCCAGTGGTCAATCTGAAGAGTGATAATGAAAGGATCATTGTGATGCACTTTCAGCGTGTCTTCAGACTGAGAAAATGACACGGTATCCCAAGGAACCAGCTCCTTGCGGCATTCCTGACGAAGCTGCATTATCTCAAACTCCGGGCCTCTTGGGCAGAGTCTTTTGGCCCGGTGACCGGACACCCCTTGGGTGCCACCCCCGTGAATCGTCATTATCTCCCCATATACTTCAATGAGGTTGACACCTGTGGCGGGTGACTTATACTGCTGTAACTTGCCGTTCTGGATCATGTACTCAATGGTGTTCCGGAGAGAAAAGCACCGGTCGGTTGTGTGGCCAGACTCGTTGTGATAGGCACAATGTTGCCCGTTGTCCGGCCCTGTCCTTTTGGGAAACTTTCTTTTTGGAGCCGGGGGAACTTCATTCCTATGGCGGTTCCAAATTTCTTCATAGGAGGCAGTCAAGTTGGTTAACACTTCATATCGAGGGATGTAAGTGTTATTTTCCTCCCGGGTTGGATGACGAAGGTATGGAGCCTCTCTTGGTTTCTCCCTTGGTCTGTTTGAACTTTTGCCGTAGTATCCCTGGCCACTCTTATGCTGCCCTTCCTTTTTCCATCCATCAGCTCGCTGGCTTGTGAACCCGGTGTTCGTCCGGCGTTCCCCGAAGGTGTCGTACTCGGCTTGAACTTGCCGAGTTACTTCATTAATTAGATCGTCGTAGCACCTGAACCGCTGCTTCCTGAGCTCCACCACAAAGCGGGTTGGTTTGAGCGCCTGTAAGAACGCCTCTGATGCTACTGACTCGTCCAAGTGCCCACACTTGGAAGTCGTGGACAGCCAACGGGTTACAAAAATTTTCAAGCTTTCATCATCCCTTTGCTGGACTTTGAATAACGAAGTGGTGCTTCGGTTGGCACTTGACAGCAGGATAAACCGGGACAGGAACCTCTGTGTCAACTGACCATAGGTCTCTATTGACAAAGCCGGTAACTTGAGGAACCAACTCAATGCCTCCTCACTGAGTGTTTCCTGGAAAGCATGGCATGCTTGGGCGTCTGTGAACCGGGTTGAATCCAACTGAGACTGGAACAACTCAAGGTGTGCATACGGGCACCCCATTCCGGCATATCTCTTAATCTTAAATGGCTTTGCTTCTGGTGGCTTTTTGTCTGCTTGAACCCGTGCGGAGAATGGGCTTGCACGGGTAATAAAGGGTTGATATTGTTGTGGTCCCGTTCCCGAGTTTAGCCGCTGCTCAAGTTGGGTCACAGTTTGTGTCAACTGTAACAGCAGCTGGGTCTGGGCATCTGCTGGGGGAAGTGGTTGATTTAACAACGGCTCTGGGGGTGGAGGAGGTCCTGTAAGATTGTGATTAAACAAAGGATTGGAGAGATGGATCATTTGTGGATTTGGGTTAGGGTGGGCAGTGGTTGGTAGAATAGCGGGTGGTATGTATGCACCGTCAAAAGTTCGCGGGTTTCCACAACCCGGAGGATTCCCTTCTGGGGTGATGATATCAGCAAGTCTGGCTGACGCCCCCATGGCATTCGCTCTTTGAGTTAAGGTTGCTTGAAGAAGCCCATGCTCGGCCTGGATAGTCGCTAACTGCTCCCTTACCGTTATTAACTCGGCATGTTCTCGAGTAGATTGCTCCTTTTGAGCGAGAAAGTCCTTTTTCAAGAGCTCGAATGCTGCTGCTAAATCTGTTTGGCCAAACTGGGTCCCGGAGGTCCCTGGGTTGTCATCCCCTGAGAAATTAAGCCTTCTAGTTGGATCTTGTTCTCCTGCCATTTCCATCGTTCTTCGAAATACGTATTTGGGAGGTCTTGAGTTCGACTCTCACCGAGAGCACCAATTGTTTCCGGGGATGCTCGTGGCCCCTTTAGCGGGTTGCACGGTTCCAGAAATAGCGAACTTCCTTGTACTCCCGAGTTTTCCTGTGTAAAGAACAAACACGTCAAAGGGCGTCCCCGGGTTTACCGAGGGAAGCCACTCCGATGCTTAAGTCAGACACTGTCAGATAAGCAGAAAACTCAAGAGTAGTTAAGGAATTGTCCGTCCTCTTACCGGGAGGTCCTCACCGGTATTTATAGTAGCATTAAAGGCTGCACTTTGTCTTTTTCCAATGTGGGAATGAACTCCCTTGCTTTGCCTCAAACTTACAATGAACTGGGCCCTGACAAAGGACCCAGAGTGGCTTCTCAAGTCTGACTGGCCTTTGGCCCTGTAAACAGTACTTCAAGCATAATGAACGATGCATATTTAATAATTGACCACACTTGGTGTTATTTCTTGAATTGTAACCCGGTAAAGGAGAAATATTAGGTTCCACATATAAACATTCTCCATGGATGGTCGAAACACTATCTGCTCATATAGCAACTGCATCAATGTGTGCAAGGGGTTCGGGGCCGGTTAGCTTTGATCTGACTGTCTTCAGTTTGTCCAGGCAGTGCTGAGTGATGGCATTGATACCTATGGGACGCATTGCTGTTGATAAATTAGCAAAGCATGACCTTCGTACTACTTTTGTTATTTCTTGGTCCGGTTCTATTCCCGCAGAGCTTCAAGCCTTCTTGGCTTCTTATTGTACCGTTTAAGTCCCCCATTGAGCTGATAAAGACTATCGTCAATTTATCAAGAAAAAAAACAAGGTAAATGTTGAGATATCTATTTCACATCGAGAAGATGGTCTTGTCTGTGGGTTTATAAGGGTTTGAGCTACTTTCTCCATTGCCAATTGGTTTTGGAGTTGAAGCTCAGACTACTTTATCATGATATCAGAGTGGGTTACCCACGTCAACGTGTGTTAGCGTTACCGGTCACATGCACTCCACGTCATTCCTAATGTTATCCACGTGTTAGGCTTGAGGGGTTGCCACACGTGCGGAAGCGTGTTAAAATATCTATCTCACATCAGAAAAATGGGGTCTTGCATGTACCGGTTACAAAGAGGCTTAGATGTAACTGCGCAGATCTAAACCCTAACCGCTCTCTTCTCTCTAGTTCTCAAGGCCAAAAGGCGTCAACCTCCTTCTCGTCCAATGGTGGCCGACCTTGGCTAGCCTTAGGGCCAAGCCAGCGTCGAGTTTAACTGTCGAACGGGGAATCCAATATGCCCGTTTAGTCTTTGGAGAGTGTTTTGGTTTAAGGCTTAGTGGTTCAGGACTTACTTGGTTGTGCATGTTTGTTGGTCGATGGCTCTGCGACAACAGTGGCGGCAAAGTCTTCTCATGCACGTCCAAGACGAGGTGGTCGTGAAGCCATGGCGCATCAGGTCGAACTTGTTTGGTGTGGCGGAGAGGTGACGGTGATGCTTCAGGGAGTCTATTGCAATGCTTGTTTGCAGATCGACGGTAGAGGTAGGTGGTGATGAGGGAGGAACGGGTCATGACATGCTGGTCTTGGGTTGGACTTTTCTTTGGGCTATTAGGGCTTCAAGATGAGCCAGAGCTTATTTAGACCTTAACTCTTTCTAGTCTTTCGAGGATCTAGGGGTTTTCTCTCAATGTAGTTTTCTAGTCTTTCTATCTTAATCTAGACATTTAACTGAGAATTACTTTTGTTTGATTCGGGGTGTTTATTAGTCGTACACCAATTACGGTCTCTAAGCGACTAATTTGTATCTTTTGTAAGGATTAAATAGGAGTAGTTTAAAGTCATTTGTGGTTAGACTCATCCTTTGAGTACTGCTGCAGCAATGAATGTTACTTGTTATGTGTAAAGACTTGTGTCCGAGTTTGGCTTCAAAACAACAATTTAATGTAAACGCCTTCTAACTGAAGAATTTTCAAAGAAATTCTAATGATTTCTCTAAAACCGGAGAGCAACTAACCAAATCAACCGGAGCCACTTCTTTATTTTGACAAGTAAAATATAACAAATAAATATTTTCTTTATCCACTTTATGATAGTGTTTACAAATTACAATTACACGTACGTACGACACTAATAAGCCAGAGGGGAGCAATATTGTCTTTACCAATATAAGAATACAAACCGGTGAGCAATCCCCAAAAGCCTAAATTATTTTGGAAGCTCCAGATATACATACATACAAACACCAGAAAACCCTAAGAATTACTATGAATTAGTAATACGTGAACTAGCTTATTAGCTTGAGCCAAACTTCAAGTGCTCCCATCGGAAAGGGTGAAAGATGAAAACAACTTCAGGCGCGCTCTTAAAAAGCAAGGCCACACAAACACAGACGGCAGCAATGGCCACCATCGACAGTATTGCTGGCCTGTACACCAGCGATCTACTGCTGCCATAAGCTATTTTCTGGCTACATAACTTGCAATCTCCCCGCATTAATGCTTGTATATCGAACTTTTCAGTGTCAAAGCTAGCTACTTTTGATGATCTATGCCCATCTGATTGCTTCTGCTTGTTGCTCTCTAAATTGGTACCAGGGATATCAACAACCACATGCCCACTCTCTAGTTTCTTGCTGATTTTCCTCTGAATAAGATTGATATAGGAGCAGCGGCCTTGCATGGATGCATAATCATACGGAGTCATTCCTGTACTATCTTGAGCATTTTTCCATGCCTCAATTCCCACCTACAGAGGGCAGACCCATATAAATATATGATAATATATTATCTAACAATCTAGAACTCAAAATGCCAACAATTATATTAAAATAGCAATCCTACATTGCATTTTAAAAATTTTACTACAACCATGTGTGGAATATGTACCAGCTAATATGTGGACAGGGAGAAATTCCAAAAGGACGAATGATAGAATAGTTTTAGATCCATAATCCCCAAGAAAAGAGATAGTGAGTGATCCATAATGAGCACAGACGCATGCAATTGTATGAAATAATGAGATCAATATTGTCCGACTCAATATGATTGAAATACAGTTAGAAATAAATAAATAAAAATAAAAATTACATTGTGTCCAGAACTCACCTTTCCAGGATCATCAGTTAAAGCGTCCAATACATGCTCACAACCATCAATACTAGCTGCAACATGAAGAGGGGTCAAACCCAGGGGACCAACACCATCAGGTTTAAATAGGAAACCGTTGCCTTCCCCATCAACTTGTTTCTTCTGTTCAGATTCTAAACCTTTATCTGGAAAAAATCTTAACAAGAGTTCTACCATAGGTCTGGAGTTTCTTCGAACAGCCCTGTGAAGGAGGGCCATATCCAGTACCGCAAGCTCAACAGAAGAATGTTCTCCAGCATCCACAGTTCTGTCAAACAGAAGTTCCAAAAGTTTCTTCACTACAGCACACCAGTCATGATCCATGGAAAACTCCATGAGTAACTTGAACCGTCCAAAAGGAAAAAGATCTAGATTGGGATCCAGGTGACCAAGTCTAAACTTAACATGACTTCTATGGAGAAGCCAACCGAATTCATGTATAAAGTCCATTGCTTGGTTCTTGGTTTCTAATATTTCAGGCTCTGCCTGGATATCGTCAGCAGTCTCAGCTGCCTCAATCACATCCTCCAACATACAAATCTCTGAACACACTTCCTGCTCTACAACTATAAATGGAAAGAAGCTGCTACTGAGACCAAGATCTTCAACCTGATAACAAAAATTTGATCACAAGAATCAGTAACAAGTTTCATCCATTCTCCACAACTGAAACAAATGCCTTTTGCGGCACATTCCATGTCTTGGACCTTTTTCATGCCCATATAAACAAATGGCCAATGTCGGACGGAATATAAACATGAGCTATTGCCATAGAGAAGCTAAACATGTCAAATCATTAACCTGAGGAACTTAAGAACAGGATATATCTCCTTCATAGAATTCAAGATTTGTAACTATTTTTTTCATAAGAAATGGGCCTTAGCAATCGATTCCGTTGGTACCATCCAACAGAATCCAATTTCAAGAATTTCATATAATCTAATATACCTCAATGAAACCTCGCCCAGTAACATTTGGTATAGAGCAGGAGAATCTGAGGCACTGTAGCTCATCATGCTCAACAGTTGTATCAGCACCATTTATCAAGTCATCACAAGCTTCTTGTGCCAGATACTTCCCTTCTAGAGCACAGAGTAACCTGTCAAGATACTAAAATTTAGTATACAACCAATGTATCTGAAACAGCATCTAAATGAGAACGTCTGCATAATCAGTAGGCTTATCAGAAACAAAGTCATGAGGCATTATGAAAGATGAGGAATACCTTGTGGAATGAGGCAGGTTAAAGCCTTTCACAACAAACTGAGCTCTCTCAGAAGAAGAGACTGCAATTGGTTTGATGCTTGATATCCGGGTACTTTTATGGCTTTTAAGAGGTAAGGGTGCATCTAATACAACTTGACCTGCAGGTCAGACAAACGAAATCAAAACGCTTCATCTTTCAGAAAATAACTATTTTGGTCAATCCAAACACACATTTGAAAATCAAATAACAGAAATAAGAACTGAACTGCTAATGAAAAAGAACTTAAACCCCACTAAACACCTGTGTATATGTATGTATGTATGTATGTATTATTCGTGTTTATATACGTGAAAATATAAGTATCGGTGAGAGAGATTAAGAGAACAAACCGTTGTACATAAACACAACAAAATGTTGCATCCTAGTGTATATCCATCCTGTACTCCAGAAAGGATCATTGGCAGCATCTAGAAGTTTTTGCAAATTGGATCCCAGATGACAGCAGAGCTGCATACACACAAAACAAACAAAGAAGAGATGAAACAGAGACCTTTCTGATATTCAAATCAGCAATCATTCTGGCATCACAATGGAAGAATACCTCATCCCACATGGATTTTTCTAAACGGAGGTAAATTGTCAAAACGATGCATCCTGGCCTTATATAGCTTTCAATCTCTGTAGGACTATGGGATAACCAGTTGATAATCTGCATAATCAAATTAATCAGAAATCTGTGCTATAGATGCAATTACACACCAACTTACATTGATTAGCAGCCAAATCAAGGCACCCAAGATTACCTGTGATCGCAGAACATATGGAAGTTCATTCGGATCTTTTCCAAAGAGTTTAAAAACAATGCGGTCTGTGCGATTCTGCAGAAAAGAGGGGAATTAATAGACATAATAGTCAAGACATATACAGCCTTTCAATCTTAAAAACAAACGATGCACACACACATAAAAACATGTATTAAAAGAGAACAGTGCATCTCAACTTGTATATCACAACATTAGGTATTCCATAACCAATCACTATGCCATCAATCTAACAATCAATAGACGAGACAAATGGAGAAGTCAAAGAAACTGCTAGAGTAAATAGAGGACATATCCTACAACGACAACAACCAACAGTTGTACTGAATACTTGCACTGTTTTACAAAGATGGAGATCAAATTATTGCTTCTCTCCCCCCACCCACTAGTGTGTTTTGTTAAAGTCACAGAGGTTGACTGAAGTTGTGTCTTTGTGCTCTTTATGGATGCTGGAGTGCTGTGGGAGAATTAATCAGGGAAGATCGATTCGCTGAGACATACATAGACCTTCCGCTTTTGGCAACAAAAGAAAGGTGAAGGTCCTTGGGGTTGTGGCGGGTTAACTGTGATCTGGGTTGTTTGGATGGAAAGAAATAAAAGAACCCTTTGAAGTTTATAGTGGTAAAGAGGTGTAACTGCTTTGGGAGAGATTTACGTTTTGGACGTCTCTACAGGCTTCTGGTTCTGGGGAATTTATGAAATGTAGCTTACGTCTATCCTATTAAATTGGAACACAACCGTAAATTGAGCCTAGGAGTTGATCTTTCAATAAAACCTGTTTCTTACACCACAAACACACACACAAATCAAGAGGTTCAAAATCAGAGGAAAGGGAAAAATAAATGATGAAGGTCCTCCTTCAACATAGACTGATGAATAAGATAAAATTAGCATTAGAAGAATATACCTGAGACTCTCCACTAGAACTTGATGGGGACTGAGTAAAAGTTGAGTCTGAATTCCCACTGGTCTGAGGTAGGCTTGACTTGTGAGAGTCATGGTGCATCCCTGGATTTATAGGGACATGACAACTCCCTAGGTTCTCTAGATCGTCGTGTGAATCATCGTATGGACTATTTAAATCAATCTCAAGTAACTGGATCCTCCCATAATCTGGTGTAACTGCTTTGGTAGGAGCACTTTCTCTTGTTGGGAGTGGCTTGCTGCCCTGTAGACCTGAAAGAATTTGACCTCCAAGATCACCATCAACTGAAAATCCTCTCTTTTGCATATCAGATGCGGGTAATTTCAGGCAATGTCCTACAGGACTTAGAGGTTCCTCAATAATTACACAATCATCCATACTCGAGGCAGAAACAGAAGGCCTACTGGGTTCGTAGACATTGGAAACTGTGTCTGGCACCTGCTGTGCAGTCTTGACAGAAGACCCAGTGTTGGGTAAACCTTGAGATGCCTGAAGTATTGCAGATATGTCTCTCCTATCAAATGTACCAGCAAGACTTGCTAGGCTCTTCAAAAGGTGAGATAGCAGATCCTGATCCTTAGCATGATCAGAACTATTAGCTGCAATTTTAGAAGGCATAATATGTTGAGTAAGCTAATATGAAATATGCCACACATAAGATGAGTAGAGATAATTGACAGAAGCTTTATCTATCAAAAAATTATAATAATAGCAGTGAAATATAATTTCTCTCAGAAATTATGCTAGAAATTAGAATTCAGCCAATTTGCTATAATGGGTCCACTGTTTATACATCCAAGTTCAAAAAAGGGAAATCAAAAGAGAATCAAGGTATCACTATAACAGCAACAAGAGTATGAAAACAATAACTCTTCCTATACCTAAACAAAAAACAATATACACACAGAAAAATAACTGTCATCAATAATTCCATTTATGGATGTGACAGTTGGACACCCTTGCCTCCAAGTATCCAGTTCAAGCATAGAAGTAATTTGGAGTACGAAGATAAAAATGAGTAAATTCAAGTAAGAAGCCTATAAAACTTTTCTGCCACTTGACCTTATAAAAACTCTTAATGAATAGCGTCACAAATGAGAAGCCTAATTATATCATGTATGGTACAGAAAGTTCAGCCCCTTGACCTCGAAGGATCCTCCTCGAAGCATATGAATAAGAATCTGGACTAACAAATTTTGCAATTAGTTCAAAATTAAGCCCCCCCCCAATCTACACCAATTTAGTCGAAAGAAATGTCATAGATTAGCCAGTTAGGGGTTCCCATGCCCAGGGAAATTAGCTTCAAGCGTGTCAATAAGTAACACTCAGATAATTAAAAGCAATTTCCCCACTCCAGAAGACTCACCTTCAAGCATAGGAGTAATCTGGAATAAGTAATTTGCAATCTTCAACTTTATGGTATATACTCATACATTCAACTCAAAAAGGTTGCATAATTTATTCTCATGCTCAGGCAACACAACTCAAGTTTTATATCAAATTAACCTCAGAAATTATTAGCTCATCTATTGTACAGAGACCATCGCAGCTTAAGTAGTTAATGGACTCCATGAACTGATATACCAGTTCCTCCCCATAGCTGCTAAGGACTTTGCAGAATTATAAAATTTGATTGAAAAAAGGCCACTTTCCAACAATCCTATATTACCTATCACACATAATGACTGAACATAAGAGCAAAGCATAAATTTAACGACATCTGGCACAAGATCAATCAATTTGAATGCCTCAGTAAAGCACCAAACAATGGTGTGGATATGACAAAGACTTACAGTTCATATTGGAGAGTATTCTCAGCAAACTAATTAATAGATAACTGCTTCCAATTTCATCACTCATGGAGCCTGCATTAACAGCCGTATCAGGAAGTTTTTTTCTTCTCCTCTTATTATGGCCAGCCAAACGCCTACGACAGCTTCTCTTCCCTTCATCAAACTCTTTAAGAACATGAAACCTGCCCATGAGGATAAACACTTTACAACTAAATCAACAAAGAACGACAAAAAATTTTTGAAAGGTTCAACTATGCCTATAGACAGTATGACCCGAATTCATATGCACAACAAACAACAATGACAAAGTTACACAATCAAATCAAGGATACTTCTAGGAAAAATGTCTATAAGAAAGTGAACTAAAACACCACAACCTGAATTACATAGAAACTTGGATATGTTTCCACAAAACAAGAATAACTTTAAAATGAACCAACCTGCTACACTGTTGACAGAACCGCTGCATAACATTTCCAACCAGTGCTTCACTCGCCTTAGAATGCATGACGCAGACCTTATGCCGTCGGTGGTAATCCTTGTCATTGCTGAGATCAGCCCTACAGTCCTCCACCTGACAAACAGTGCGATTTGAAGTCCCAGCTATCTTTGTCTTCTTCCCAGCATTCCCCTCTCCAACAATAGGATAAGCCTGCCCTCCAAGGTTAAGATTAAGCGACATAGCTTCAGCATTCAACTCTCCATTCTCCACAGCACCACCGCACCTCCTCTTCTCCACTTCTCTCTTACCCTTCTCATTTCCCCCAGGACTAACATCATCTGAACCCGAAGAACAACTGTTAGACAAGCCAGCATTGGAAGGAGTCCCCGGAGCAGCCGGAAACAACTGCCTACTCATACAATCAGACAGCACAGAATTCAAAGGACTAGCAGCAAAAAGATCACCATCCCACTTCCAATCATTCAAATCCCACTCCAAACTCCTCTTCCCAACTCCCCTCATCTCAGTCCCAACCGGGCCATAAAAACCTCTACCTTTAGCTACAAAAGCCTCCATAGATCAAATTTCCACAACACCAACAAACTCCACAATCCCAATTCAGCTCAATAAAACTTCAGACTATCACCAACAGATCAAATTGGTAGCAACTGCTCTCTCTCTCTCTCACTCTCTATGGACCGAATTAATCCAAAACACAGTGCATCAGTACCCATGAAGCTAAAACGGTAACTACCCAGATTCTAAAACCCCATGAATTACAGAATTAACACCCCAGAAACTACTAAGGACCCAATTCACGATCCCTCCAAATCATCAGCATAATTAAAGTTTGCAACTTTATGTAGAAATGGAAAAAGGTTGAGACTTAGAGAGAGAAACTTGCCGGTGGAGAGCTGGGTAAGATCGCCGGAGGAGAAAAAGAGAGAGAATATAGGGGGAGAGAAACAGAAGCACATGAGAATTAGGAAAGGACTCTGCGTAAATGCGGTTTCAGTGGAGAGAGCGATGGTGATGGTGATGATGATGGGCGTGAGGAATTGACGTTTTTGTCCTTGGGATCATCAACCCACCACCGAAATCACTGCTGCAGAGACTGGAAAGGAAAATGAGTGGAACCACTGCTCTAATAATTGCGTCTCAAAAATTAGCCTTTTTGCTATTAATCTGCAAAAACAAAATTCGATTAATGAAATTGCAAAGGAAGCTGCATTTTTATGAATAAATATTGAAAGTAGGAACGTATGATCTTCTTTTAACGTATCTATGTGATTGAAACTAATTCAATGGTTAGTTATGATGTTGATTTCTCAGAACATTGATTGGCACTTCGAATTTAAGGTTTGTTGAACATGAGATTGGCTAAGCCATACAAGTTGGACTGAACTTGATGCCTTCGAAGCGAAACACAGCGGTGTCAATGATTGTAGTGCAAGGGTATACATTAAAATCTGGTGATCAAGAAGTTCATGTTACTTTCATAAGCTCAGATTTACATATAAAACTTGGGGTAAAAAGAGAGACTAAATTCGTGTCTGTTCATCTGTCAATGCTCTATCAGATTTCTCTAAATACTTCACATGAACTATAATTGATACATATACTGCAGTTTCCACTGAAATCTAGAAACCAGTACTAAATAGATTTCTCATATAGGCTTATAGAATTGAATGAAACGAGCTAGGAGTCAGGGTCACCGAGAATGAATACAGGTGACTGGCTTAGCTTGTTCCATACTTCAAGAGTTCCCACCTGAAGGGCTGGAATATGAAATCAACTTCGGGCGAGCTCTTAAATAGCAAGGCCACACAAACACAGACAGCAGCAATGGCCACCATTGACAGCATCGCTGGTCTGTACAACAGTGACCTTGTGCTGCCATATGCCAGCTTCTGGCAACATAACTTGCAGTCTCCCTGTATTGCTTTCCTTGCAATCTTTTCAGTGTCAAAGGTGGATAATTTTGATGCTTTATGCCCGTCTATTTGATTCTGCTTGGTGTTCTTGTCTAAAATCATGCCAGGGATGTCAAGCACCACATGGCCGCTTTCTGTTTTGCTGATTTTTCTCTGGACAATATGGAGATATGAGTAGCGGCCTTGTAGGAATGCATAATCATATGGTGTCAATCCTGTACTGTCTCGGGCAGTTTTCCAAGCTTTAATTCCCACCTGCAGAAAGAAGCCGCATCAACATAAGAACTGATTATCTAGCAAAATACAATTTGAATATTGTGGGAGTGGGATTGTGGAACTTTCTCCTCTACTTTTCTGGACTGGAAATTTAATGTTTTTGGCCTAGGGATTATCTTGAGCAAAAGGTGGATAATAGCTCATTGTGATTTTTACCTGCAAATTATCAATAAAAATCCATGTATAAGAAGAAATTACCTTTCCAGGATCATCAGTTAAGGCATCCAAAACGTACTCACAGCCATCTGTACTAGCTGCAACATGAAGAGGAGTCAACCCCATGGGACCAACAAGATCAGGTTTAAATAAGAACCGGTTGCTGTTCCTGTTAACTTGTTGCTTCTCCTCCACTTCTGCTTTACCTAAACCTTTATCTGGGACAAATCTTAACAAGAAATCTACCATAGGCTTGCAATTTCTTTGCACAGCTCTGTGAAGGAGGCCCGTATCCAATAATGCAAGATCAATGGAAAGATGCCCTCCGGTGTCAACAGTACCCCCATACAGAATGCCTAAGAGTTTCTTCACTACAGCACACCAATCACGCTCCATGGAGAACTCCATGAGTAATCTAAACCGTTGAAAAGAAAATAGATCTAGTTTCGGATCTGTCTGACCAAGTCTAAACTTAACTTGACTTTTATGAAGTAGCCAACCCAACTCATGTATGAAATCCATGGCTTGGTTCTTGGCTTCCATTATTTCTGGATCAGTCTGCATGCCTTTGGCAGAACCGGCAAGCTCTATTGCATCCTCCAGCATGCAGATCTCTGAACATACTTCCTGCTCTGCAACTATGAATGGAAAGAAGCTGCTACTGAGACCATGATCTTCAACCTGATATCAAAATTTGATTATAAGAACCAGACTACAGATTTCATGAATATTTGATCTACTAATCTATTAATCTCTTTCTCCTTTTAAGCCTTCTGATACTTCTCCCCCAGCCCTTTTTTATTGCACTTCCAACTTCGGTGATATATTCTTTTCAGACTTCATTTGACTGCCCCAGTTTCTAATGCACTTTGATTATTTTAAATGGAAATGCTTTCATGACAAAATATTTGGAAACTTCATTAATAATGGCTGGTTTCAAGGAGTTTACAAAAAAGAGAAGACTGGCAAGGGAATTGCAGAGAGATTCAAATATCTTTGCTGGGTTAGTACCAACTACCAACAATGGAAAAAAAGGTGCTTCATAACCAAGGTCCAGCTTCTCTGAAAGTCGTGGAACTTCCACAAAATCAAGAGCAGTTTCAAAGTAGCTTTAGGCAACTTCTGTAAAACTTAAGTGACTACTACTAGAGCAGCTTCACATAGTAATGGCTTATGTAGGACTATAAAACAGAAGTTCATGCAAGAAGTGATGGCTGGCATACAATAATGCCAGATCACTGAAGAAAATTTGATAAAGGCTGTGTCACTGCTAGAACTATATATTTTTCTAAACCCAAGTCATATATGATAAAATATATATGAATAATAGAATATATGGCCGCACCTCAATGAATCCTCTTCCAGTAACATCTGGGATAGAGCAAGAGAATCTGAGGCACTGTACCTCATCATGCTCACTACTTGTTTCAGTACCTTCCATCAAATCATGACAAGTTTCTTGGGCCAAATACTTCCCTTCTAGAGCACAGAGTAACCTGATAAAAGCTAGAATTTAGTATTTCCTACGGGTGCTGAAATGCATAGGTATTAATTCTGAACAACTTTTAACACAAGAAAGATCTGCAAAGTAATGAGGTATAAAGTGAAACGTGAAAAATACCTTGTAGTGGAACTAGAAATATTAAAACCTTTCACTACAAATTCAGCTCTCTCAGATAAAGATACAGCAATTGGTTTGATGCATGAGATCCTGCATGTTTTATGGCTTCTTAAAGGTAAGGGTGTGTCTAAGACAACCTGACCTGCAAGACAGAAAAAACCAATCCAAATGCCTTCTCTATCAGAGGACTAGTGTTTTGTGAATTTTGTCAATGCTACATGGATTAACCAAGAAATAACTGATTACCTAAATAAAGCACGATTCTGTAGACAAATTTTACAAATAGGCTAAAACAAACTACAAATGTTGACGAGACAGAATGAGAGAGAACAAACCATTGTACACAAACGCTACAACATGTTGCACCCTAGTATACACCCATCCTGTTCTCCATAAAGGATCACTGGAAGCATCTAAAAGTTTCACCAAACTGGAGCCCAGATGATAGCAGAGCTGTAAAAAAAGACGGAACAATTAAAGAGATGAAGGGGAGATCTTAATGATACAAGGATCAACTTCAATATCTGGCATGCGCAGAAGTATACCTCTTCCCATCTGGATTTTTCTAGACGGAGGTAAATTGTCAAAATTATACAGCCTGGCCTTATGTAGCTCTCAATGTCAGTAGGAGTGCCGGATAGCCAGCTGAGGACCTGGATACAAAACAATTTATCAAATAATACAGTCAGCGGAATGAACACTATACACTAAAAAGAAGCAAAGTCTGGCACAAAATTACCTGTGATCGCAGACCAAATGGAAGATCACTCGGGTCTTTCCCGAATAGTTTAAAAACAATCCGATCCGTGCAACTCTGAATTTGGCATGAAAAGGGTGGTAAGACATATGATACTCGAACACAGTTTACATCCTCATCTTTCACATTATAGAGATAACAAAACACATGGTCCAGTTTAACTTCTGTAACTACTTATGATTTAAACTTCAACTTTATTAATTCAAGCACATACATACACAAGAGTTTAGATATAAACACCCCCTTATGTGTTATAAAGGGGACATCCATCTCAACTTTTACGTCAAAATTTTGTATTTTTATGATGCCATGACCAAGTACTTCATCTTGCCATCATGGGGAACCAGTTGTTAAGAAAAGATTATGTACGGGTTAAGACCGTCAAGCACTGTATTTTGTTAAGAAAAGATTATGTACGGGTTAAGACCGTCAAGCACTGTATTTTAAGAAACATATGGGCCTTCTGATGATGAATCATAATAACAACAATAAGTGTACACACATAAAGTAATCACCAAATTATTGTGGTCATTCACTAGAATTCAGTGAACAAGGAGACACATAACTGGAGCACTGGAGTCAGCATCATACAAAGCAAATTTATAGGAAAATGAAATGCAAGTGCATACCTGAGCTTCTCCACTAGAACTTGATGGTGACTGAGTAGCAGTTGAGTCTGAATTCCCACTTGTCCGAGGTGGACTTGACTTTTGAGAATCACGCTGTATCATAAAGGGACCTCCATGAGACTCGCTCCCTGGATTTACAGTGGAATGAGAATGCCCTAGGTTCTCTAAATACTCCTGTGAATCGACATATGTATTATTTAGATCGATCTCATTTAATTGGATCCTCCCAAACACCTGTGCAACTGATTTGGATGGAAGATTGTCTCTTGAGGAAAGTGACTTGGTGGCCTGTACACCAGAAAGAACTTGACTTCCAGGATCACCTCCAACTGGAGATATTCTGTTCAGCGACTTATCTGATGAAGGTCGTGTCGGACACTGTCCTGTAGGCCTTAAATGACCATGAAGATTAATACAAACATCCATCTTAGATGTTGAAACAGAAGGCCTACTGGGCTCGCTACCAATGCAATCCAAATGTGGCACCTTCTGCGCAGTCTGAACGGATGCCCCACCATTTAGTAAAACTTGAGATCCCTGCAGCAATGCAGATATGTTCCTTCCATCAACAGTACCGTTATTATTGTCTAGGTTCTTCAACAGATGAGAAAGCAGATCCTGATCCTTTGTTCGATCAGAGCTATTAGCTGCATTTTGTAAATATCATCAAAATCAAATTAGTCTGATAAATGATTTAAAAGACACCCTTTAGGCAAGCTAATATATGAATGTGCTACAACAAAAGAACTTACATTGCATATTGGAGAGTATTCTCAGCAAAGTTAACAATATATAACTGCTTCCTATTTCATCATTCATGGGGCCTCCATTAACAACAGTGTCAGGATGTGTTTTTCTTCTCCTCCTATTGTGGCCAGCCAAACGTTTACGACAACTTCTCTTCCCGTCATCAAACTCTTGAAGAACATGAAACCTGCACATGAGAGTATCTCACAGTGATGAACAGGTATATACCCAAAGCTCCATATCACATTTATAAACTTTGTATATCATGACGAGGAATTTAAACAACCATTCCTGGAGCTCAACCACTAATGCCCCACTTCTGTGTGTATATCCTATTTCTAAAACGAATCTCTACAAGGAACACACAATTGATGTGGACAGGATTTTTTTTCACCAAAGAAGAATCACTATAAATGGAAGAGACTAGAGACTAACCTACTACACTGTTGACAAAACCGCTGCAAAATATTCCCCACCATAGCTCTGGTTGCCCTGGCATGCATTTGACAGACCTTATGCCGTCGGTGGTAATCCTTGGCATTGCTAAGATCAGCCTTGCAGTCCTCCACTTGACAAACCGTGCCGTTGGAAGTAGTCCCAACAATCTTCATCTTCATCTTCTTCCCATTCTTAACATCCTCTTCCAAAATTGGGTAAACTTGCCCACCAAGCTTGAGACTAAGAGACCCGGCTTCATCATCAATCTCTTCATTTTCTACAATCACACCCCTTCTCCTCTTCTCCAATTCTCTTTTACCTTTCTCATTTCCCACACCAATCTCATCCGAACCAGAAGAACTACTGTTGGACCAACCAGCATTGAAAGGAGTCTCCGGCCCAGTCGGAAACAACTGCCTACTACTACAATCAGAGGGCACAGAACTCAAAGGAGTGGCAGTAAAAACATGGCCATCCCATCTCCAATCATTCAAATCCCACTCCAAGCTCCTCTTCCCAACTGCTCCCATATCCGGCAACACAGCACCATACAAACTCCGAGGCTTTCCTCCAAAAGCCTCCATAAATCACAACTCCGCTCAAAACCCACAAACTCTCCAATCCTTGTACTCAAATTCCACCAAAATAAAACTATCTCCAATTGAACAACCACCACCCCCAGCTCACTAAAACTCAATCAAACTCACCCAACAACACAACCCACAAAGTTTCTGATAACTTCCACCCCAGAAATCCTTTGAAACCAAACCAAATCAATCAACTCCACATAAACAAACCCACAAAGCCCTTGAAACCATTACAACCTCATCACAACCAACGATTCCAACTTTACATGAAACCCAACACCAAAGATCAAAACTTCTCAGCAGAAATGAAACCAATAAGACCAAGAGAAAAGACCCACTTGCCGGAAGAGTGGACCACACGGCCTCGAGTGTCAGAGAGGTGAGATCACCGGCAGAGAGAACATAGGGTCCTCGAAGCAAAACAGAAGCACATGAATATTTAGGAAAAGGTCAGGAAAGAACTCCTCTCTCGATATATATAAATGTGGAGATAGAAAGAGGAGTGTATCAGTTTCTTTTCATTAATAACAAATTCTATGACACTGGGAATCTAACGCCTTCCCATAACTGCAGTAAAAGAAATCAACTTTTTTTTTGAAGAAAAAAATTATTCCTATTGTTGGGAAGATCATACGATATATAGATCAAGCATAGCATAGATGTTTTAGATAACAAGTGCATAGCTACAGCTATATCTAACTACAAAATGAAAAAAAACAAGTCAAATCTAGTCTTGTCCAAAAAACGAATGAACAAACAAACCAGAAGAAAAATAAAATAAACTAGAAAGTAGAAAAAGCAATTTAACCTCTCTAGTCTTAATAATCTTCCAAACCGCAAGGTCTCACACTCAATGGTATATTTTTCATTGTTAAAGAAGAAAGGGGAAATTACTAGGGTTCAGAAGGGATCTTCCTGATGCAACTAGGAGACTACTCTGCAGCCCACTTGGAGCCAACTTCCTTCGATGACGTTGTCACCAGAGCACCAACCAGGCCAGGAGACATAGAATCGGAAGCCTCTGACGCCGGGGTTTCCTTCTTCCTATTGTGACTACCACAGGGGCGACCTCTCTTCTTTGAAGATATCCCGGTTTTCTTGATATCGAGGGTCCCTGACTCTTAAACTGTAAAGCCAACCTCCTCTAGCATCAGAGGCACAGGGGCTAGGGTTAGGGCATGCCTAGGACGCTTGTCGTCCCCTTCCTCCTCATTCTCTCTACTTCTCCTCATACCAGTGATCTTGGGAGGGGAAGGAAATTATAGGACGATTATGATGTTCACCGACCTCTTCTTCTTTGGTAGGGTGATAGGAGACACCGTCAAAGAGGTGGAGGCTGTTGCGGAAGCACGGAAAACCATCACCGGAAGCGCAGCTGGGGTAACAGTCTACTCGGTCTCCTCCAGTTCTCTAGGACAGCGCCGACCAACATGATTAATCATCATACATTCCTTGCATATCCCAACCAGCCGCTCATACTTGAACGTGATATTAACCGTATCAACAAGAGAGAAGTGAAATCTCCACTCCAGTCTAATCAGGGAATTCAACGGGAGAGAGAACCCGCCCCACTCCCTGATGAATATTGCGTTGGTCTATCATCAACCCTGGCCCAATTGTCTCCCCCACCAAATTAATTGTCGCCACCGTTGTCAAAGCACTCGAAATCCCTTGGATCTCCACCTAGACCCAAACATAGTCCAAAGAAACCTTCAAGATATCTGAAAAGCCATCGTAGTCACTCAAGAGAATCAAGGCTCACTGATAGAATCACGAGTCTCTCTTCTTCACCCGATTCAATTCTCTCACGCTCGATAAGGTAAACAGAAACCTATCTCCTCTTGCCTGGATCTCCACTAGAGTAGGGAGCCTCGACATGTTCCGCACAATGTTGCGGAATGAATCAAAAGTCACCGCCTTGGCGGTGTTGAGCTAACCGACCAGATAAAACCTCTACGTCACAAAACTCTTCATAGGGCAACAAAGATCTCCAAGATCCACAGGTTCCTCTTGCTTGTTGAGAGAGTGTTTGGAAGCCAAACTCACCGTCATCACTGCCACCGAAGCTGCCATTGATCGGAGACCACCGCACAACTGAGAACCAAAAAATCCAACCCTAACTTGGGATACAGAAAATTGGACGAGTCTCGATATCGAAGCAAGTTATTTCATAATTTCATCATGAATCCCTTGTAAGGAGTCTTATGCAGTAAAAGAAATGAACTTTGTACTTCACAAACAATAAAAACAGTCTTTCAACCTTTATGGCATCTATCTGTAGCTCAGAACGACCAAAAAAAATCTATCTGTAGCTCAGACTCCTCAGATGTATATCTAATTATCCATAGCTCAACTTTCTGACTTCAGTTGTATGAGGTAAAATTGCTTTAACCAGTTACGGCGGCGTGCAAATGCCACTGACTTTGATTTAGTGCGAGTCTTTGTTTTGGACTTCGCTTTTAGTTTTTTCTGGTAACAGCCTCCCCTGTTTAAACCCTTCTTCAAGGGACATGAAATAAAATAGTTAAATACAAACTGGCATCTTGAGAGTCAAAATATTGCTGAGAAGACAGAAGACTTGCTTTGTTTTTATAAAGGGTTTCAAACTGCATTCAACTTTGAGGTTCTCTCTTTTGTTCATGCCTGGGAAGATTATTACAATGGTTAACCTCTCAGGGTAACAGTAAAACAAAATTGTACCATGTATATTGATGCACTCATGTAGTACTTGATCATGATTTTTGAGCATTGAAGTGGTGGACGTTGTCTTGTGCTTAACTACTTGGTTAAGTAGTAGTATGATTGATGGTTCTTTGGTACATTTTGGTCGTGCATGCCAAGGGATCCTAAGAATTCGAACTCCGACTTTGACGAAGAACTTTGACCGCGCAAACTACTCCGAGCCAGATTGTTTTACCGGGAGGATTATTAAAAAAATATTGTTATTAACACACTATATTTTATTATTAACACACTTAATCCATTTTTTATAACTAGAGTTTGATTGTACTTACAAAATTACCTCTAAAATTTGCTCTATGATTAGGTTTTATCATGAAGGGGTTGTGTAAATAGCAAATTACGATGTGTTAATAACATCACCCTTAAAATTAAGAGAATCACATATAAGGAACCAACCAAATTTGTAAACACAAAAATACATTTTGCATAGCCCAAGTCCAAAATCAAGTTATAAAATGCCTGATCCGAATTTCACTCATAAATTACCATAATACCCTCTCATCCTTGTATCTCCTCTATCTTCCCTCATCGTCTTTTTTCCAAATCTGCTCGTCTTTTTCTCCATATAAGCTCTCTCTCTCTCTGCTCGACGTCAACTCCAGATCGGCGCTCCTAGGAGAAAAGCTTGAATCACATACCACAGTTGGTCAGAGACTTCGTAGGAAACCGCGGTTTGATCTAGTAGTACAGCCGCCTTGAAAGATGGATTCAGAGTCCGCAGTTTGATCTAGTAGCAGTTATGGTATGTAGAGGAGCAGGTTTGGAAGATGAGATCAAGGAGAAACGAATCGAAAGACTCCAAGGCCAACGCCATTGTCCCATTGCAAAAGCTCTAAACTCACTGCCCGGTTCGGATTGACATGATCCATTGATAGAGGAAAAGATTCTGACTGGCGTCGTCGACTGGGTCCACTGTAATAATCTAGCTTTAGCGTCGTTGGTACTGCCTCGACGAGGTGATCGGAGAAGGCCATGAGGGATGCGGCAGTGTTGATGGTCATTAGAGCATGTATATGTGTTTGTCCATTTGCTGCTACTGTTGAGATTCGAAGAGTAATTGGCTGCTATTGTTGAGATTCTAAGGGTAACGGCTGCTACTGTGCTCTATTGGAAGTTGGAACGGTAAGTTGCTTCTGTTGCTGTGAGATGTGCTGGCTGCTACTGTTGGAAGGGATTGTGGTTTGGGATGAAATCTGGAGATGGTATTGTGCCTAGTAAAAGTTTTGTGCTTTGTAACCTCACCCTTCAAATCGTAATGATTAGATGAATAAGAGTCATGCTACAATGCTCCCCTTACATCTGTTATTGTGTGCTGCTGTAAATATTTGATAGCAACAAAAGTTTTTTCTTGTGGTTTTAGTAATATCAGCAGCTATTTAGTTGGTAGTAGCAGTAGATTTTCGATCAGTAGTAGTAGCAGGTTTCTCGTCGACGTCCCTAAAAGTAGCAAGTTTTTCATTGATGTAACAGACAATAGTAGGTTTTTTCGTTGACGTCACTAACAGTAGCAAGTTTCTCGTCGACATTAGCATCTTTCTATCGGGTGCTACTATGCTTCTTGGCAGTAACACATATTTTCTGTCGACAGTATTAGGGTGTTATTGTGCTCTACTCGGCAGTAGCACACATTTCGGGTCGACATTAGCAGTTAATATGTAGTGAAGGGTATTCTGATAAAATTATAGGGACAGATGACATGTGGATATTAGTTTGTCCTAATTTGTTAATATTTGTCTTTAAAAGTGTAAGATATTGTGTAAATGATGTATTTATAAATTAAAATTTGGTCAGTAACTAAAATGTAGTTTGTTATAAAAAAAATTAGATATTTAACAAAGATGTTCGACTTTACTATAGCACTATATTGCACGGACACGTCAAAACTCCGAGTGTCAGAGTGTTCGACACACCAGGACACGCCAACATGGCCCGACACGCCACGTGACGTGTCTGAAAATTTTCACTTTCTAGGAACGTTGACGACACGCCACGTCATTAGAAGACAGAGAAGATCGCCGGAGTCTTGCAGTGAAAACCAAGAAAAGGCAGAGAAATGGGTTTTCGGATTAGGGCACGATTAAAGAGATTTAAAGACATGAATTGAAGAACAAGGAAGGAGGAACAAAACTATACCCGTTGGAGGTCGAGTTGCCGTCCGGTTTGCCAGAATCCGTCGAGGACAGTTGTGAGACCCCGAATTATTTTATTAATTTTTCGACACATCTAGGGTTTATTTTCGATTTCTTTTCTGTACATCGAGAATGCACTCTAATATTTTAATATTAGAGCGAACGTCGCCACTTGCATATGAGTATTTACGAAATGTTTTTCTGACACTCTACGTATTTATCCTGTCTTACGGACGTGATTTGACCATTTATTTTCAAATGTGTGATTTACAGAAAACGTTTTTGGGTTTTTCGTTATTTTTTAAAGTCGGAGGAGATCGTGGCCGTTAAAAGGTTTTATAAAAACCTTTTCTTCTCACTTATCTTCTTTCTCTTTTTCTCCTTTCTTTTTTCTTCTCTTTCATTTTTCCTCTCTTTCCTCTTCTGTCTCTTTTCCCCTTCGAACTCTCTCTCTCTCTCTTCACTCGACCGATCGAGACCACCCTCAAGCGAGCCTCGCCGGCGCGCGTGCTACCTCACCGCCGCCACCATCACGTTCGCCAAGCTCTGGTGACCATACCCTGACCTCCAGTCGAGCCAGCACCGCTGCAACCGCCACCAGCTAGAGGAGAGAGAAAGCCCAGCGCTGTCTCGTCGAGTTCGACGTGAAACCTGACTAGAGGAGAGCCAAGGAGCTTCTAGGCAGCACCAGAAGCCGTCCAGAAGCAAGGAGGAAGAATGAGGCGAGCGGAGCTCCGCCGAAGGAGAATCACCGGAAAACAGAGAATCGACTTCGAGAGTAAAATCTCAACCTTTTCTCTCGATTCTTGGCTTGTTAGACTGCTTGAATGTTGTAGAAGGTCGAATTGCAGGTGTTGGGAGCTAGTTTGGCCAGAAAAACCTAGTTTTCCGGCTAACCAGCCGATCGGAGGCATATGGGGTAAAAACTTAGGTTTTTATCACGATAGATTTGCTTTTTTACAGTTTTATCGTGAGATGAATTGACCAAAATACCCCTGTCATTTTTCAATATTACACCTGCCATTTTTTCTGTTTTACTGTTTTACCCGAGTTACTATTTACCGATTGACTTTTACTATTTGACCGTTTGACCAATTGACTTTTACTATTTACAGTTTGACTGGTTGACTTTCACTATTTTACTGATTGACTTTCACTGTTTACAGTTTGACCGGTTGACTTTTACTGTTTACAGTTTGACCGGTTGACTTTTACTATTTATAGTTTGACCGATTGACTTTTACTATTTATAGTTTGACTTTTTCCTATTTACCGTTTGACTAGTTGACTTTTACTATTCACAAGTTGACCTTTGACTTTCAATATTCACCGGTTGACTTTTGACCGTTGACTATTGACTTTTACTATTCACTGTTGACTTTTGACTTTTACTGTAGAAGACAAATTGTTACATTTTTATCGCTACGATTAAATGGTTTAAAGGTTTTTACCGCTCAGTTGACTTGGTCAATTTCTTGGTCAACCTTTAATCTTTCCTGGTCAAACTAGAAAGTGGGTAGTTGACCATAGAATGACCGTTACGTTTCTATTTTCGACTTGTTTAGTCGTTGACTTGTCTTTTGACGAATTCAGGATTTCGCCTACACTCAGAGCTTGAGGGCTGAGGCTTGGAGCAGGAGAATTTCAGCTTCGTCATAACAGATAGGGTAAGTCTCCCGCTAGGGTGAGCCGTAACTTCCGCGCTAGAGGCATTTTAAATTTGTGTAGTGCTCTACGATATAAAAGTTATATGATGTTTGTTTGTGCATTGCCGATGTCTCACGATATATGTTTTCTTACTTTATCGCTTCATTAAATGTTTAGAAAACCGAGGCTAGACACACATGTGATGATTCGGATAGAAAAGTAGTACCGTTGTCCTGATTTCTGATGTTTGGCCTGAGAGTGACGAGACCTAGTGTTTAGACTATGTTTTCCCACGGTGTCGATGACCGTGAACCTCCGGAGGGGCAATGCCTGTTTATTTTATCTTCTTGCTTACGCTCGTCTCGCACAGAGTTATGCGAGTCGTAAGTGCGGTGTGTTGTTATGAGTGATCTGTTGGGCATTAGCTGTAAATGGACACTCTCGCTACTACGCGTCCTCAGGCGCATAGGTAGTTGACCCCGGTTTGCTGTGAAGACAAACCCGAGATTCGGCTACAGGCTGTTATGTTACTTTGAGCGCTCAGTCATTTTTATGTTAGCATTGACACTTGAAAAAGGAATTTATTGAAATCTGTCTATGAAAACCAAATATAGTTTTTGTTTGTTGCATGTTTTACGAATTGTTTAATCGCCGTTGAAAACTATATGTAGTATCTATCTATGAGAACTACACCTTTGTTTTCAAACCCTATCTTGGTTGGGTTCGGCCCCTTTTGGGTTACCGACGACGAGTGTTCACCCCTACTTTGCAGGTACCTAGTTGACTTGCTTTAGATGAGATGAATCGGTGACTAGGGGCTTGGCAGTGCGTGCTGTTCAACATCTGTATTTCGGGATCACCCTGGAGGAGCTTTTCATCATTCGTGGTACTTCAGCTTTTAGATCTCCGTGACTGTTGATTTAGACGCATTTGGCTTACCATGACCTATCGAGCTTTTATGCACTTGTATTTTGCTCGTTGGCCATGTTGTATATTCACTGACTTAGACTTTCTTCATGTATATTGTAGTCTAAGTCTTGTATGCTACCTTCCGCACTAGTATATATCATTATTTATTTATTCATCTGCTCCTCACATTTTTGTCATTTTATTTAAATTAGCCTTGTGGTTTCGGCCTAGTGGGTAGTCAATACGTCAGAGGACGTATTGGTTATTTATTAGTCCGAGATCACTACGGTTACTGCCGTGTTCCGGGCCGGAAATAGTCCCGTGATGTGACAACAGTCGTCCTCCTCTTCCTCCGATCTTCATCGATTGGAGATGCATGCAAGAATGAAGGACTAGGCTTGGTAGAAGAGTAGGAGAGGAGAGGAGTGTTTTGATGGTGGTTCTTTTGGTGATCGGTGCCTGGAGTTGGCCTGATGGTGGAGCAGAATACGGAGATGACGAGAAACGTCCGTCTATGTCGAACAATTGAGAAGCAGAGAGGAGAAGAGATGGGCCAATCAGAATGGCCAATCAGATAGACACTTGGTATGGTATGGGCCAATCAGAATTTTTCTGACGGCAATTCAATTCGATTAACCTAAATTTGTGCTCATTATGCTGGGAGACTTTCTCCCTTTATGCTGGGAGAAGTAATTGAAGAGGGACCCGCTCTGATACCAACTTAAACTGGGACAAGTGTGGCTCATGGATCACCATTGTACCGATACTGTCCCAACTTCACCACCTTTAAGGTGTTGGGTTTTAATCACAAAAGGATTCGGTACAATTAGATACAATTCATCCATTTATAAGTTATATTTTATTTGTCTCTTTTCTGATGTGGAATCTTTCCTCTCCAACATGGTCGAGATCGACAAGAACGTATAGTAGCTTAGTACAGTGGGGTTCTTCTCTTTCTGCTCCATCTCAGCCCCGCCTCTGATACGGCGCAAGTGGCGCACTAGAACCGGGCCCTCACTTCAGGTGGGACCCACCAAAATTTAAAAAATATAATTAATATTAATATTAATAAAAAATAAATTTTTATCATATTAAACATATATTTTTTTCGTAATACGCTTTGCGGGAATTCAATAATATTTTCTCAAATTTGTTATAATTTTAGCTTCGAATTTATCATTTTTATTAGTACATTGTGAGTAGAAAATAGCTATTACTGTATGTTTGAAGACGAATTGAAAGACCCCGGTAAATTTCTTGAACAAGACCCTCAAATTCTTAGCCACAACACTGCTCCATCTAGACCTATGTACGTAGCTATAGTATCGAGCTAACTTCACCTCAAGTTCTCAGAAACTGAATTGGTGTGCAGTCCTCGACAAGGGTTTGGAAACCCTCCATCTTTTGGAATTTGGACCACGTTAATTTACCCCATCGGTACCTCCTTTTCTTTCGTTTGGAAAGTCACCATGTGATAGGCACTTCTCAACCAAACCAGTACGAGAGGTGATGAACTTATGTCTCATGTCTGTGAATTATTCCATATACATTTGCTTTCAAGTTCCAATTCTAAGTTTTACTTCTACCTAACAGCTCTGGATTTTGATATGGTCTAATTGTCATTGTGAAACAAGAGAATTGTATAGCAGTTTCCCCCAAACAAAGGTACATTGTGATTCTGATGCACCAAGATTACTATTCCTCTCACTAATCTCCAACTTAAACTCTTAAGAGATAACCTCTTGTCTCTTCTAAACTGAGAGACCCCCCATTGAAAGCTCTTCTAAATTGAGAGACCCCCATCGAATCAAGAAGGCCATTATGTCAATGAGGCTGCTATATTGTGTTGAACAGTGATCAGGTTGTCCTTTTGCACTTACGAGATTGTTCACCCTGCATCTTGTATTTATTTGGAAGATGAAGACAGGTAACCAAATAACCAGACAAGTTCAGATTTAGGGTCAAGGAGCAGTAGTGCTATAAAATGTGCAGGCATGTGGTTAGAACTTGGGTTTAGAAAACCAATAGGAGAAGAGAAGAAGACCAAAACATGGTCTCATGGATTCACACTCAAGGATGAAGATGATGATATTGAAGATCAGAAACCCTTGCTGTCTGATGGGAGAATCCAAATGACATAACTTGGTGCATATGAGGATGTATGGATGCTGGTCCCAGAAATGAGAGATCAATTGGTTGGCAGCACATGCGCATGGTATGGAGGATATTGGAGGATTTGGAGCTTTTTTACCAAATTGTGGACCAAATGTTGGTGCTTGTCATCCAATTAATGATACTTCGTCAGTCTTTTGAAATAAGATTTCAAGCAATTCCTTTCTTTCTTTCATCATTCTTGTTTTGCCCTATGTTTTTACACCATGAACCTTCATTTTCTATGTAATACCTAGATTTATTTCCCTTAAATATTGAATTGGAATTATGATGTTAGTCGTAATATAGACGACTATATTGCATCAAAAAATAGCTTGAATAAGACATCCCAATAATAATATCAGAAAAATGACAAATAATGATGGGTAAAACATATTCTTGCAAAACTAGCGGTTCAACTCACTGAAGAACATATCTATTTTATGCTCCAATCTTTCTACTTCGCAAAAAAAATTGGTGAAATCTCCCAACAAGAAAAGGAGAGTAGTAGGAGGAAAATATACTTCTTTTATATCTATTATCTAAAGCTCAATATATGATTTTCTGAATTGTTCTTGATGAATTATTGTAGGATTATCAACTTTTAGCTCACATGTTTAAACTTCATAGACATATGTAGGGTGTGTGAGTTATTAATATTTAAAATAAAAAAACTTTACGCAATAATCTCAATAACATTAAACTATAAAATTGATTCGAATATGGAAGCAAAATGTTGATGAAGAAGATTATGGGAGGATTTTGTTCTTTTTAAAAAGAGTCAAATTCCTTGGTGAGTCGGTGAGGGTCCAAATAAGAACCTGCTATGTCCCCCAAAACCTATATATTAGGAATCCAACCCTCTTTTATTTAAAATAAAAAATTTCATCAAGCTTCAAATGTTGGTTATACCTTTAATTAAGAAATGCTCAATACATCACATGGCCAAGATATGGTCACCATGAAGACTGTTCGAGAAATAAATATTTGGAAAATATTTAACTTCAATTATTTATTTATTTTAAATAAAGAGTAGTGCAGCTGTCCTTAAACATATATTTAGCTTCAATTATTTTATTATGGACAATTTTTTATCATCACACATTATAATATGTATATCAACAGTTCACAATTATCTATTGAAAATTAAATAGATATTTGTCTATGTAAAATAGACTAATTAACGGATGATGTTTCTTGACTAAACTCATTTTGAACATGCATATATTACACCATTCTTTTACATAAAAGAAATGAGTCTCTAGCTAAAACGAGTGCTCTTTCAACTTCTTATCAATGAGCTTAAGGTTATATGCTTCAAATCGTATACGACATGGAAAGAGATGGTGCTACTCATAGCTAGAAAGTGATTGCATTATTTTCAAGAATGTTAACACCGACACTACATGCCCAACAAATAGACAACATATTTTTTTTCATGTGCCCTACGTTTATACTCAAATTATTAATTTAATTTTGCTTTATACTTTGAAAAATTCATAAAATAATTTCTCAAATGATTTTTTGGTCAAGATGAACTGAATTTGGGGCTCAATGAGAATTCAATGGTTTTTGATCCATGCATTGACTCGTGGACCCGAACTGTTCGTTCTTCCGAAAGCAAAGATGTTGCCTTATATATACATAAAAACTATAATAAAAAAATATACAGATAAGTCGTCATGGAAAACTATTGGCAATGGAAAGTGTGTATTTTTTGAGGTGAGGAGGAGGACATCACACAGTCATTTTTATGTTTTGGAAATAATTTAAGCTTTAATGTTGCATTTTTATAGTCTAATATGATGTTATTAGAAAAGGTGCTACCAATCTTCTTCCTTTTTTCTTTTTTAGCAGTTCTTCCTCTTCCTCCCTTCCGTCCTCTTTGGTAGAAAAGTGTGGACCGTCGATTGTGTGTGGTTGTTCTTAACAACCGAGTAGGTTTGATTTACCGAAAATCATCATGAATATCTCAGTCTTTGTCCTTCAAATACATACATACATACAAAGACTTGATCAGAAATACTAGTCTTGAATAATACATAGATTTTAATTAGTCAGTCTTGCACCCAGGCCGGCCTTGGGCTAAAGTCACTAAAGCACTAGCTTTGGACCTCCAATTTTAAAGGCTCTCAAAATTAATCAAGATATATATACATATAGTAAAAAAATAGTGGGTCGTGAAATATGAAGGAGGCCATGGTCTCAGCCCCTTCCTCCAATAGTCCAATCATTTTCAGATTTCTCTCTTCCTCTGATTCTCTCTCTGTAAAAATAGTCATCACTGCTCCGGTTGGACTTCTCGAAGATTCTCAACACTGCATACCTTTTGCCAGATCTTACTCCGGTATGACTTAGTCTCTCCTTTCAATTCTTTTTAATTTTGTATATGTTTTTGTTCAGAGAAAGTTGGAAGAAAGATTGAGAATCTGTGGTGTTTGGTACAGTGCAAGATGCATGTGTTCTTTTGAATACAGATCTAAGCTTAGATATTAGATTCTATCTATTTAGATTTCTAGCTCGTTTCGTGTGTACTTCGGTGCTTGGCTTGATGAAACTTAGTTTTTGCTATTAGGAGATGTTTTGGCAGAAGCTTTGTTTATAGAGTGTCGTTGTTAGTTTTGGTTTGTTTTCTAGAAGTTGGAAAATTGGGTAATTGCAAGGTCAAATTTACTTGCTAGATGGTTGCTACCCAAATGCTTGGATTGCGTACAAACTTTTGTTAACCATACTTGTTACTATTGCATGTGCTGAGAGAAGCTTTTTGAAGTTAAAGTTGATCAAATATTATCTTCGATCAACTATGTCACAAGAAATACTTAATGGTTTGGTTATGTTATCGATTGAAAAGGAGTTGGCGGAAAAACTCTAGTGTTCGTGCTTAATTGACACTTTTGCTTCTAAAAATGCAAGCTAGAAGGACAATTTTTGAGTAACAGGTACTGATATTTGTAATTTTCATATTTTGTTTCAAATATTGTAGCATTTTATTTTCACTGAAATTTTTATTGCTATGTTTTATTGTTTCAAAAAAATTTTGACAAGGGGTCCGAATTTTTCTCTTTGCTTCGAGCCTCGAAAATCTCAGGACCGGCCCTGCTTGCACTCATGCACAAATATTCTCATTTGTATGTTCAATTCCCTGAAAGATGAATAGCTCGTCTATCACCGTCAATCTAGGGTCGGGTTTACACGAGCACTGATAGATTGAAGGTTTTTTGTTTATCTATGCGAAATTTTCTATGGAAGTTTTTTTTGAGATAGTTCTATGGAAGTTGATTTGAGGTTTTGTTGATTGAGGTTTCACTTGATTGATTTAGAGTGTTTGTTGGATTTGGGCTAACACGGTGTTGTATATCTCTTCAGCTGATCCTGGTTTCCCTTTATTTGTATTTTTCGTTTTTCTTGTTTAATTCATAGTCTTTGAGCATGAATTCAAGTGTCATAGATGTGTTTTGAGTATTGGAGAGTAATAGATCTCACATCAGAAAAGTGACAAATAAAATATAACTAATAAGTGGGTGGATCCTTCCTAATTATACCGAGACCTTTTGTAGATATAAAACCCAACACCTTAAATGTGGTTAAGTTGGGACAGTATCGGTACACTGATGATCTACGGGCCACACTTGTCACTGTTTAACATGGTATCAGAGCGGGTCTCTCTCCAATTATTTTTTTCTATTCTCATGGGTTATATGTCTCATCCAGTTCTCTTATAGGTCCGATGTGGGTTCCTTATCTTCGCCTGATATGAGCTTATATCGCCATCAGAAAAGTCTGATTGGATTGTCACCAAGTGTCCCTTAGTTTGTTTCGTCTCATTTCATCACGTGCAAGCCTTGAGTCAGATTGCACGTGAGGGGGCGTGTTGATAGTATTGGAGAGTAATAGATCTCACATCAGAAAAATGACAAATAAAATATAACTAACAAGTGAGTAGATCATTTCTAATTATACCTAGGTCTTTTGTAGATAAAACTCAATACCTTAAAGGTGGTTAAGTTGAGACAGTATCGGTACATGGATGATCTACGGTCCACACTTGTCACCCTTCAATACGGGCCACACTTGTCAACATTCAATAAGATGATTTGCAAGAGACAACCCAATACAAATATGCCCTTGTTCTTCATGTAATTGACGGGTAAACTATACATGCTTTCTTTCATTTTATATTTGTGTATATACGAATTAGTAAACAAGAACTTTATCTTTATATTTCATTTCATAATCCATCTCATGACTGTCTATTTTTATGTAGAAATTTGAAATTTTGTCTTCCATATATATGTATCAGTAATTTCAAGGGCCCTCAGAATATTTGTTTTATATCAATGTGATGGAACTATGGAAGCAACCAAACGGAGTTTTAGAATTAGGATTATGTTTTCAAACAATAGATATGAACTAATCTTGTTGACACATGATCTCAGATAAAGTGGTGACTGTCATTGGGATAATAAGAGTCATTAAAAATTACATGGACATTGTGGAGGTAAAGGTTCTCTTTGCTGTAATATTGAATTTCATTCATGCTTATTCAAATTTATATGCCTTTAGTTTATCCTCTTATTCACAAGTAAATGCCTTTATTTTATTGTGAATGACAAAACTAATTTCTATCCCTACATGCAACCATAATTTCTATCTTATTCACAAGTAAATGCCTTTACTAATTTGACTAAGTGGTTATAACGCAGTGGTAAGTGCATTCACTGTTTATTGATAAAGTAATAGATTCGAGTCATCATGAAGATATGAATGAAATTCTTTGATCCTCTTTTTAAAAAAGAGAAAAAATGTCTTTACTAATTTACATGCCTTTAGTTTATCCTCTTATTCACAAGTAAACTTTTTGTAACCTGTTATGTGTTTGTTGCATTGACTTTGATGAGAAAATATGTTCTTAGAATGTGTTGCAGGCTTATAACATTGAGGTGCTCTAGCGTTTTGCTATTGAGATGGGAACTCTCGATCTTCCTTTAATATCTAGGGTTGCTTTCAATTTTTTAACAAAACAAACCTGAACTTGAAAGACATAGCCGAACCTCACAACGACAAAAAAGAGTCGAGGACACAAGATTTAGACTTTAACAAGCCGGGTCCAGTCACTCCAGTGTAGTTGTGAGGCCAAATCTGGTGACAGGGTTCATAGCATCTCTAAACTCTTGGCAATATGAACTGCTCTTACACCGTTTCATCTCAATATACAACTCTTTCAAGTCCCTCATATGCTCAGCTTGTACACTGGTTTTGTACGATGAATCAAAGCCATCAGAACAAAACCATTCCATCCACAAGTATCCAATGACATAGCAAATACCTTCTTCAACCCTTTTTTGAGTTTTCTCCACAAATGAACCACGTTTCAGGTGCAGCCGTGCATGCATCATTTTGTGTGCCAATGTTACACCCATCTCCACATTCGGTCTCCCAAACAAAACTAACACTACTGCGAATGGCTTCTTGGCTTCTTTACCTTTCCCTGTTCGGCGCGCTGTTCCTTTCAAACAATTTTTGATGCTCTTGAACGCCCTGAACCAACTCTTCTTGCCTTCTTGGGGTGTTTTAACACCTTTTTTGTACTTCAATTTCTCCTTTTCCTTTCATACATTTTTGATCCTCTCAAATCTTATTGAATGGTTCATTACCTGATAACTACCATAAAAAGTCCCAACATTGTCTTTAGGATAGATATCGTGCATTGTAGTACTGTCGACCAAAAAATAAGGAATGTCTTCGTCCACTTCGAGGTTTAAATTTCTATAATAATAACCACTTTCTGAAACAAGGACTTGCATTTCTTTTGATCCATGATGGCAAATGAAGAACAGTTAGAGCACGTTTACTAAATAGTAATAGGATTGAGAAGGAATATGAGAGAGAAAGAATGAGAGAAAGGAGGAATGAGAGAGAAGATGATTGATTCCTTTTCTTTTGTTTACTTGTACTCGGGAATCAGAAATATTACCAGACATGGGAATCAGAATCATGGTAAAACTAATTACAAAAATATCATTCCTGTTATATGATATTTGATATATATATATATATATATGTGTCTTGATCCATGCTTTGTATACGAGCTTTATGTAGTAATCCATGTTGTAATAGAGTTTTACACATATCCATGTATAGGCCTATTGACCCATGTAATATCTCAAGAGACCTATGTATTTCCCTATATAAAAGGGCTTCATTCTATCAATAAGATAAGGAGAATACATTCCCTCAATATTATTCTACAACACGTTATCAGACACTTAGCTCTAACCCTAAAAAGAGCAAGTAGGCCACTACCCAAAAAAAGGAAAATTCTATCGCACGCACGCCTGTGCACTGCCGCGCGCACCGCTGGGCACCACCGCGCACCACTGTTGCGCACCTCCTGGACACCGCTGGGCACCGTCGCGCACCCCAGCGCACCCATGTGCACCGCTGCGCACCCCATGGGAACCGCCGCGCACCCCTTGTGCACCTGCGCACCAAGAAACCCTAAAATCTGCCTCAGCGTTCACAAGCCAATATCGACAGAATAAAATCTGAATTGGTTTTCGTCACCAACAGAGAACTTGAAGATAATGTTCTCACGATTCTAATGCCGCCAGCCTCATTCCAAAAACCGGCCGGGAAGGCACTGAACAGGTCGCCAGAATCCCCAGGCCGGCCTAACTGTTCAAGCCACCGGTTCGGGCACTTTCTAAAGTCCGATTTCCTTGAAATTTGGAGAGGTTATGCAACAGGATGTCAGGATCCTTCAGTCAAAAGGACACCCCCATAACCGGAGTAAAAGTGGGTGAACGGGTTCTCCCAATGACTACAACGCGCATGTGAATCACTTTTCCTTGAGAAAAACGGGTTGTATTCCTAATTTCTCTTTGAATCCTTAATATGGTTGATGTTTTTCAACACTTTACTACTGTTTTATGGCAAGTTTAACTAACCATATGATTTTCATATGTTTCATGGCCTCCACATGAGACAATTCACGATGGAATTGCGTGAACGATTGCCGAACGCGCATGGACTTGAGCATGGAAACATGGAGCAGCTTATATAAATGCAGTCTATCTGGCAGACTAGCAAGTAAGCTTTACTTTTAAGTAATTTCAAAGTTCAATAACCTCGGAGAGGATAAAATCCGTTCTTCCCTTCTCCATCCTCATTATATGCTTGGGGCGTTTGTCTTTGCAGGTTATTAGGGAAATCCTAAAACATATGTGCATTTAGCTACTGACACCACTAGCCCCTAGCTATGCGTTGCTGCCGAGCACTGTGCTTTGACGTGTGCACAGCTGCTGAGCGCTGTGCCCTGGCACACGTGCGCTGCTGCCAAGTGATGTGCTCTGACGCGCGCACCTACTGACCGTTGTGTTGCCGCGTGCACCTGCTGAGCACTATTGCAAGGGCTTGCCTCTGTGCACGCTGCTGCCAGGGCATGCCTGTGAGACCCCGAAATTTTAATTTAATTTTCCGACATACTTAGGGTTTAATTCCGATTACTTTTCAGTACGTCGTCATTTCGTCTAACGTTTTTACGTTAAGACACGCGTCGCCACATGCGTGAAAGTATTTACGGAATATTTTCCGGCACTTCACGTATTTTTCGTACGACTTTTACGTTTAAATTCGTTGTTTGGTTGTTTGAAATGAATTTTCGAAAATGGTTTTGGTTTTGAAATTATTTTGAGATTGGGATCGAATCGTGGCCGTTGATTCGATCGACGAATCGTGGCCACTCGTTTTTCTTTAAATACCTTATCTCTTTCTCCCCTTTTTCCCTCACCTTTCCCTTTCTTTTCTCTTTCCTTTTCCTCTCTTTCCATTTCTGCTTTCGCTCGAAACATAAAGAGAGTTCCTCTCTCTCTCCTTCCCTCTTCGACACAGCAACCACCAGGCACACCGCCCCCGCGCGCGTCGAGCCTCACCGCCGCCTCCATCAGTTTCGCCTCGCCCCGGCGACCTCAACCAGGCCACCAGCGCCGCCCAGCTGAGGAGGGAAGGACCGGATCCACTGTGCAGACTGGATCGAAGCGAACCAACACTTTTGAGGAGCTAGGAAGCTCCCAGGCGCCACCAGGAGCTGCCCAGGAGCAAGGAGGAGGAAGGAGGAGCCCAGCAGAGCTCCGCCGGAGGAGAACCGCCGGAGAACAGTGGTTTTGACTTCAAGGGTATGGATCTCTGTATTTTCTCTCAAATCTTGGCCTGTTATGTTGTTGGAGATGTGTAGAAGTGAGTTTTGCAGGCCTAGGGACTCGATTTGGCCGGAAAACCAGCCAAATCCGGCGAAGAAACCGGTCGGGAACCTGCACGGTAAAAACCCTGGTTTTTACCGTGTCAGTTTCACTTTTACTGTTTACCCAAGGGCAGAGTTACCAATTTGTCCCTGACTGCTTGAAATAATTACAGTTACAGTTTTTACTATTTACAGTTACTGTTTTACTGTTTACTTTTACTATTTTACTGTTACAGTTTTACTTTTCCTGTTTACTTTTGACCGGTTGACTATTTGACTTTGACTTTTTGACTTTGACTGTTGACTTTTGACCGTTGACTTTTTGACTTTACTGTGGACCGTTGACTTTTACTATTCCAAAGTTGACTTTTAACTTATGCCGTAGAACACTTATTTTACGTTTTCAAACACTACGGTTAAACGTTTTAAAGACTTTTAGCTTGTAAACGTGGCAAAAACGACGTAAGTACTGAATAAGAAATAATCTCGACTTCTCGCCGGTTCGGGAATCGGAGTGTCAAACAAGTCAAACCCTAATGTCAGAAAGATAAACAAAGAGTGTTTATCAAGTCTTAGTCGTAGATAGATCCTCGAATTACTTATACCTGACTATCACTGTTGTCTCACCCACAGACTCAGGAGCTCGTCTACACAGACTTCAGGAGGACCAGGAGTTGGAGCGCAGCCAGCTGTACCATCATACCAGGTAGGAGGAGCACGCCCAATGGGTGAGCCGAAACCCTCTTGGGTCGGCGGCTCTTTCACTTTATATTTATTAAATAATGATGCATTGTTTTAAGCTTGACCACATGCTTCTTATAGCACTTGGTGTGTGTGTGTGAGTTTTAGATCGAAAAATAGTACCGTCGTCCTGATTTCCGGTGCCTGGCCTGAGAGCGACGGGACCTAGTATTCTAGCACTCATACGGTGTCGATGACCGTTAACCTCCGGAGGGGCTATGCCCTGTTTATTTCATTCATTTATCCCGCTTACGCTCGTCTCGTACAGAGTAAAACGTGACGTAAGTGTGGCCTGCTATTTGTTGGGCGTTAGCTGGAAATGGACGCTCTCGCTATTCTGCGCACTCGGGCGCTTAGATAGTTGGCCCCGGTTTGCAGTGAAGACAAACCCGGGATTTCGGCCGCTCAGATCCAGAGAGTTCTTTCATATGTGGTCACATGTTTTACCGAGCTTTGTGTGCGTGGTGTGCATTTACATTTCCATATGCCTTTTCGTACTTACGAGTACCTACATATACATATATACGAAATGTTTTCTCATGGGTTTTAAACCCCGACTTGGATGGCTTTGGCCCCAATTGGGTTAGCGAGGACGAGTTGCTCACCTCTACATCTTTTCAGGTCTACAGCACCCGTCACTAGAGGAGCTGGACTAGATCGCGGAGCGTCGGTTATCGTGCACTTCACTTTTCGAGGACTCCCATTCTGGTGTGGTTTCCATGTATCTTGATTTCCGTATCTTTGTTGTTGTTATCTGTTGGATACTCTGAGACATTATTCGGGCCCAGTGTTTCGAGACTTTTTCATGTACTATTTCGGTCTCGGGTATTTTCTATTATCTTCCGCTTGTAAAACTTTTGTATGCTACTCTGATCATTTGTCATTCAGTATTTGACATTCATATTATTATTCATGTGTTGTATGTTTCATTCATAGCCTTGTGGTTTCGGTCCGGAGGGTCATCAATACGTCGAAAGACGTATTGATTATTCGCTAGATCGGGATTACGGCGGTTACCGTCGTGTTCCGGGACCGAGAATAGTCCCCGGGATGCGACAATGCCCATGTGCACTCGTGCGCTGCTGCCGAGCACTGTACGTGCACCTGCCTAGGCGCTGCCGTGCGCTGCTGCCAGGCACTATATGTGCACGTGGCTACCAACTGCTGAAGCCCTGCGCACCAATTTCTATGCATTGTCGAGTGCCGACTGCCGATTGCTATCGAGCGCTGCCTAGGGCAGCTGTCGAGCACTGTTAAGCATTAGCTGCCAAGTGACAAGCACTAGTTACCGTGCTCCATGCACCGAAGATGTTTTTAGGTCCACGTTGTGAGATATCCAACGTTGGTTTGTGCTATGCTATTAAAGATGGTTTGGAATTGGAGAATCATCCAATTCCTGAAACCCGCGTTGTGTTTGATCAACGTTAGCACATTTCTCCGGGTTGAAGTCACATTGAGAACATGGTAGGAGAATCAGCTATCGGTGTAGGATGCCCACCGTCTAGCTGCAGAGAACCATCGCCAAGCTACAGAGCAAAGGCTGCTCAGCTGCCGAGCCCCCAGTGCCCAGCTGTCGAGCGCCTAGTGCCTAGCTACAAAGGACCAGTGTTGCATAGCTGCCGAGTGCTAGTTTCCAACCACTGAGCACCCAGCTGCCGAGCATGACATAGATTTTGCTCGAAGATTTAGCCACTGCTTCCTATGCTGAATCTCCAACCAATAAAGCGAGATGAGCACTCTCGAGTCTCAACAGTTTGGTATTGTATGCATGAGCGAGGCAATTTGCCGCTCACTTACATATTGTCCATAAAATGCCGCTCTAAGTCTCAAACAGAGATTAGAAGCTGAGCAACACTGTTTTATGCTAAAGGCATGCAACTATTGAGGGCTGCCTAGGAGCTACTGAGCGCTACACAAGCTGCTGGCATGGTTGCCGAGCTGCAGTGCACGCTTCCGAGATCATGTGCACCTAGCTACCAGCTGCCGATAGTCACGCCCCTGTTACCGCCAAATGTGACTGTTGCTAACCATGTATGCTAGTTGTTGCCCCTTGATTGTTTTTGCCAATATTGTGTGTCAGTCGCCATCCTTGTGTATTAGTTGCTTCATGTTGTGTGAGGAATGTCATCACTTATTTGTCAGATGTCGATAGTTATGTGTTTGTTGCTTTGTGCTCTACACATGAACTATCGTGCACTGTGCATTAGGTGTTGAGCACTAAGCACCAGATGTTAGCACTGAACACAAGGAACCGTGCACTGATCACCAATGGTTGTGCACTTACATCAAGGACAAGCACTAAGTGAGCTACATAGCACAGAACACTCGAGGACGTGCACATGACACCGACTACCGAGCACTAGGCACCAGGGCCGAGCTCTGTGCAGCAGTTGCCGAAGCTCTGTGCACTTCATGCTGTGCACTGGTGATAAGCTGCCGAGCCTCTTACTGCCCCATATCGTGTGCCATGGGCGCTAGCCGATGTGCAGCCACCGAATGTTGCCGAGTGCTTGGTGCACCGGTATATGTGTGGCTCCTCATGCACTACCAAATGTTTTAAAGTGCTTAATGCAATGACATATGTGTAGGTTCAATGCGTTGTCGAATGTTGCCGAGTGCCTAGTGCATTGGTATACGTGCAAGCTGCAAAGGCGGACAACCAAAAATAAAAACAGTGAATCTGCCACTTTCTGTATAGTGACTTCTGAAGAGCTTTGTGAATAGCTCTAGATGAACTAGAATGCAAACCATATATCACTAGAAAGCTACATCTGTCTAGTTTCTAACGGTTTTTACGGTTTGTTCATAGTAGTTCTAACGAAAGAGTTATGACTGTTTGAGTGAGCGAAGGTCATGCTGCTAGAAATTTCGCAATGCACACGGTTGCCTTCGATTGTTGCCTTCAGTTTTCATGTCTCTTTCTCATGTATCTACCTTGTTCGATAGGTATGTTACATGGAGAAATTGAGTGTCTTGCAGACGGTGGGACTACCCACACAATCCTGAGCAAAAGTCATGATGCTAGAAAATTTGTTGCACACGGGTTTGCATTTGTGCACCTTGTCATGTGCCTATTTCCTCATGATAGCTCTAGAAATCCCAGTTGTAGATCCTTAGATCACCGGTTCATGATTGTCGAGCTCACTTGTACGAATGAGTGCATACAAAGAAACGTATAAAAGGGTGTACGGAACATCAAATAAATGCCTCTGACATTTGACGTCATGAAAGACTCTTTGATTTTCACCAAACTAAATGAGACCTCGATGAAATCATTGGTTCGATACGTGTATTCACACTATGACATGATCATACACAGCCTTATGAAGGTGTGTCGATGTTTGTTGTTTAGTCTTCACCTAACAGAAATTTTTTCATCATCGGATGACGTGGTTAACCTCGGCAAAGGTTACCTACTCCCTTGATTTTGGATCCCCCATGTTGTTGTTACCAAATGTCATCTTTCATGGATGTTGAAGACTTGTAATGCCATATGTACACTTTACTTTTGGATCGACGATAACTTATGCGATGCCACTTTAAAGTTGAAAGCTTCATCATGTTAAAATCTGCGACCACAGTAAGTTGAACCTACTGTATCGTAACTTCGTCTGAGTTTTCTAAACAGCTCCAAATGAACTAGAAGCAAAAATTTTTATCATTAGAAATCTACGTGAGTCTAGTTTCCAGTGGTTTAAACGGCTCGTTCATACCTGTCCTGACGAAAGAGTTGTGGCAGTTTAAGTGCGTACAGGTCATGCTGCCTGATGGCAGACTGTATCCTACTGTCCCCTAACTTCGTCAGATCCCCCAGATCAACTCCGGATGAACTGGAATGCGCACTCTATATCATCAGAAAGCTATGTGAATCTTGTTTCTAATGGTTCAAGCGGTTCGTTCATATCCATTCAGACGAGAGAGTTATGGTTGTTTTAGTAAGTATAGGTTACACTGCACAAAAACTGCATACTCTTCACAGATTGTGAATCTTTTTTGTGACTAAGTTTGATCGGATCTTCACCATCATTTATGATATAGTTGAATAAATTCTTGATGCCTTTGGCTCGATGATCCAAGTCATAAATGCTCTCCATATGGTGTGAGAGACAATCAAACATTGAAATGTGTTTTGAACATACACACCAACGATTATCATGATGGGAATGGTAGAGACTTTTGTGTATACTTCTCATGAGTGTCGAGAGCATCATGGAGAAGAGCATGAGTCCTAAGGAGTCACCAATAAGTAGATTTGGGACAATTGACTTAGACAAGCTATGCCATAAAAGATATCATTCTTATTGAAGATCCAAAGAGGGATTTTGTAGACCGATGCAACCAACATATGGATTCCATATACGCTTTTATGGTGTTGGTTGAAGGGCTAACACACTGGTCATGTGTTGCACCATCGTCTACCACATGCTGCTTATGTATTTATGGGCTCACTACCCATCCCTGAAGAGGGACATGCAGACATGTATTGATTCGTCCACGACTTACCATCATTGCATTGATGCACGACAGCTCGTAACTGTGTGCTAAGATTGACACGTAGTTGTAATCCTTGAACTCAGAGGGATATTAACGGATCTTCAAGCCTTGAGTTCCACAATGTGCCAAATTGGACTACCATAATGCCCAATGATAATGTGTTGCATGAGATGAATATGTTCTAAGGTTAGATAGGAGTCATTTTATTGCTCTCCGCCTTAAGCTCCTTTACAGACGATCTCTTTAAACTGCTACAATGCGGATTGTCACTTTAAGACTGTATTCCTGCCTTTAGAGGGAGATACGAACACCAGGGTTCAAGTGGGAACTACGTGAATGTCGTGGTTGGTCGCCACTAAGTCTCAAAACATGATCCCTATAGAACTATAGTAACGAGATCAATGCTGCATATGTCTGTAAGGAATGATGTCCTACCAAGAGGACATGACTCGACCATGTTGAGGTGGTCTTGATGCCATAGCGCGATCATATTGAGATGGTCATGATGCTACCCCCATGACAAACGTTAGGGCTGACTCCGAGTTCTGGAACGTTGTTTGCCATAGTGCCAGCAATCGTATTAGAGTCACAAAGTTTAAGCTTGCAAGCGTTGTGGTACAGGGCGCCATAATGTGGCAACATGGTGTCCTAGGCCTTGTGGCTCCCTGAAGGTCAGGTTGAGGCCCTTGGCTTCGATATACATTCGCACTGAGAGAGAAAACGAGTTTGGCACTACTGGTCCATTGATCAGTGATACTCACTCCGTCTCATGTTAGTCGGAATTGTGACTATCATTGGGGGACACCTCAATGTCAAATCCAATTTCTAGAAAGAGATCTCTACAATGACTACACTAGTGTACATGAGGACGTGGGATGATGAGTTTATCGAACCATATTTTGTTGATAAAGCGACAAAGTGTATTGACCTAAAATGGGAAGATACGACCCAGACAAAGGGATAGGTCCTTAGGCAGGTGTTGCCGACACCATAAGCGTAAACCCTATCAAGTAAACCTTTGTGAGTTAGCGTAGTGAGAACAAGAGTCTCAGACTCCCTTATGGCGCAAGGTTTCTCACAAACACACACTGGGATCAACTACGATGAAAAGTACTCTCGTAATGGATGTTATTGCACTCCACTACCTTGTCAGTTTGGTAGTTCCCCAATAACTATACATGCAGCCCTATGAATATGATCATAGTGACGTCTCTAAGAGATCAGAGATATGAATGAAGATCTTAAATAGACTTCATAAGCCAAATCAAGTGGAGCTTGCGTTGGCCAAATGTTTTGGATGCATAGTACATGACTCCTTGATTTTGGATGAGATATGATGAATAATTCCATTGCGTATTGATTCCGGATGATCGTAGTATATGCTGGATATCCGATGTTGGAATGAAAAGTATCTTGGGAAAGACACAATCTTGTATTGAATTCGATCGATTGTGTATTGATGATGTTTTTCCATCAATCGGCTTAGGTCCTCTGAAGAAGAGTGGAACCTTCATATGCTCTCATAATTAGCCAAGGTCTTTACTCCAAGAGGGAGTGATCTGTTTAATCAAAAGAAAGACTTGACCTCTCTTCCATTCGTTATAAAGCTAAGTAGCTTTGTGCCCACGCAATGTCCATGATATGACAAATGACATCACTTGAATACTCTAAGAGTATCTGGCATATTCAATCCCTATGGCATGAGAGAACAGTTGTTGCCTATGCCATGGCTAGCCATACATGAATCGAGATGCATCGGAAGCTGAATCATGATCTAGGCACCGGTCCAGTTTAGTGGCCGAGTTGCTGGACATATTGCACGCTGCCTGAGCACTGTCTATGCGCTACCGGGGCGCTGCTTGTGTACACGTGTGCACTGCTGCCAAACACTATACATGCACCTGTGCACCAGCTGCCGAGCACTATGCACCAGTTGCTGAGCGCTGTGCACCAGCTGTCGAGCACTGTGCACCAGCTGCCGAGCACTGTGCACCAGCTACCGAGCGTTGTGCATATAACTGCTAGACACCTTACACATAGCTGCTGGCGCTGAGCAATGCCACATTTGAGACATGTTGAAAGAGCATACAAATGTCAGGTTGTCAAAACAGCTCCGTGGTCACTAAGGATCCGGAAGCGTCCTATAAATGATCTTAAGATCAGGGGGAGATGCAGATTTGAAAGAAAGTCTAGCATATACATGTCACGATCAAATGTGAAGGGTGTGGTTGTTTGTGTCAACCATGTTGCATTTTTTCCCCTTAGTCACAGCTTTTTGTCCCACTGGGTTTTTGCTTGACAATGTTTTTAACGAGGTAACATTGCATACACCGCTAAGACCATTGATCCCCATTTGTGGTTGATCATGATAGACTTGTTCAAGTCTTGGCTCACATCTACTCTTGAGAAGCATGTTGGAATGCACCATTCATCAGGAAAATCCGATTGAAGTACACATCAGGGGGAGCATCACATGACGAATTTTCAATGGAGTAGTTGGTGCGTTGTACTCTTTTTCCTTTGACCAAGGTTTAGTTTTCCCACAGGGTTTTTGTTACTTGGCAAGGTTTTGATGAGGCAACACCGTAAGCACTATACCGGCATGAAGACACGCGACACAAGGGGGAGTGTTATAGGATATTTGATATATATGTGTGTCTTGGTTCATGCCTTGTATACGGGCTTTATGTAGTAATCCATGTTGTAATTGAGTTTTACACATATCCATGTAATAGACCCATTGACTCATGTAATAGCCCAAGAGGCCCATGTATTTCCCTATATGAAGGGGCTTCATTCTATCAATAAGATAAGGAGAATTCATTCCCTCAATATTATTCTACAATAATTCAGTATAATTTAGCAATGAAATTAAAATATTTTAATCAAAAACATTTATAGGCATTATCGTTTTCTTTCTTGTGTATATTAGGAGGGGTTCATGCTGGAAGAAAAGGTAATATATGTTCATGTATCCAAATTTTCACCAATGCAATCAAATGCAAGAGAATCAGGGCTTAACAACAAATGAAAATAACATTCTAATATATAATCCAGTACATAAATAACATAAACCAAAATAAGTCTAACAAAATGTTCAGCAATAATAAGTAGTACAACAAGAGTAGGTTTCAAACAACAACCATAAGTCCAGCATCATAAATCATAAGCCATCCCAAAAGATACCATAAGTAGTTAACGACATATGATGTTTTCTTAAGAAGTAGGCAAACCATATTAGATTAGGTTAATGACATATGATATTTTTCTTTCATCACTCATGGTAAAGAACACCCTGAGAAGATCATGTTTTTGTACCAAGATGTTGGTAACATGAAACACTTTAACTGGAGTAAGAAATTCCATTTTGCTCAACTCACCATCAAGTTTGGACTGCAAATCAGTTAAATTCTTATATGTAGACAAAACATTAACTAGCCCATCAAGCTTAGGAGCCATATCAGCCACTGCTTTTGCCATTAGACTGAAGTTCTTGCTCATTTCATCCAATGCCTTTCCTTTCCGTCAACTATTACTAGAAGTAACGCTTTGTGCAGGCACCGGTTGTGATACAATTAAGGTTTGAGGACTAGGCTGTGTGAAGGATACATCAACATCTTCAACCCCTTCATCTTGTGGTTCCATACCAACACTTGGATTCACATTGTCAAACATATTCTCATCCTCTAAATTCAGTGGATCAACATTCACATTCTCACGTTTAATTTTCTCTTCATCATCATCAACATTACCCACATTTATTCCGTTGGCTCAACCTCTTCCATAAATCTCCCCAAGAATATAGTAATGCCAAAATGGCTTATCATATAGTCTAGCAGCATCTTTGTTTTTTCTACAATGACATGAATTAGTAATTAGTTTAGATGTGTATATGTATCATTCTTATAAAAATAGTAATAATCTAGTAGTACATAAACTAAACATAAAGGTAAATACTTACATCATATATTCTCAATTTGTATATCATTCATGTTAGATCAATTTCATATCCTCTAATCTATCATTATGTCAAGTTATTGAAAACAAAATAAAATTGCAAGTTACTAAATACAAAATACATGGTAAGTAATATCATACCACAAAGATTTATCATCCAAAATAAATATCTAAACCATTATCCACTCATAAAGTTGTTAGCGTTGTCCTCTAAATGGTGAAAGAAAACTTTTTTCATTAGTGTAGCCGTCATTTACTAAATAATAATTACCTGCATTTTATACAAAAACATAAACTTGTATATTAATCTTATATGGTTAAAAATTTTGGTTTCTTAATAGACCAGTAGAAGTTTAAAACTTTACCATTTAGAACTTTTAATTCGTTTCTCCTAGTTATAGCATCTCTAAGGACTCAACCATCATGTGCCGAACCTTCCCAACCCGGCAAAACATATATGAACTGCAATTCTTGAGAGCAAACTCCCAACACATTTGTTGCTATTTCATTTTTTCTCGTCCTGTACCTCGGTTAGTCTTTCTCGTGTACCCCACTCTAATATATGTTTCATCTAATGCTCCTAAGCAATTCTACATTAATCCGTATATGTATCTATATATATATATATATATATATATATATATATGTGTGTGTGTGTGTGTGTTGTGTGTGTGTATACATGTATATAATCTCAATATAATGAATATAAAGATAGGTAGAACATACCTTAAACCACTTCCACCGATAATCTGTTGAGTTTTCAGGTATGGTTCTGGTGTTTTCCAAAAGTCTTTTTGACATCGAATTATTGCTTTTAGACACATGAAAATATTTGCTAACGGTTTGACCAAACCTATGAAATGGAATTTTATGACATGGTTTTTATGGTGGTGTGTGAGAATGTTTAAAAACATTGTAACCATCTCTTCTACTGACACATTCCTAGTCCCTCGTAGTTACCCTTTAGTTGTAAGAATTCGATACAATTTATGAAATGATACTCTATCCATTCTCAATTGATCAATACATATTTCATCACTTTTAGAAAAAAGTTCATAAACAAGTTCATAATTGCCTAAACACTCTTGTGAGTGAATGTGTGTATGTGATGCGTTTTTGAGTTCCTAAGAATGCATGCGTATAACCCGCCGCACATACAACAAAAATAACTTGAAGAAGAACCATCAATTCATTTATAATAACAAGTAGCTTCTGATAAGTGCGTTTTACGCTATGTTTTTAATATGTTTTTACCCTCATTTGTACCTTGTTTATTCCTTAGTAAGGTCATTTTTACTTATATTGAGTCAAAAGGGTTTTTCTGTAGAGTAATGGTTAATATGTGTCTTTATACAGAAATTTGTGCTTAAGTGTTGTAAAACCGATTTTGGATAAGACTTGGTTATTTCTCTTATGATTCACCGTACCTTTACATTGTCATTTTTGATAAATTTGGTTTAATGTGTAGATGACATGTAAATGAGCATATGAGAACAAGAATCATGAAGATTGGACTCATGGAAGACAACAAGAGAGACCATGGAAAAGAAGAAACTCCGAAACATAAGATTTTGATCCGAGCAGAAATTTACAGAAACCCTATATCAACTTCGGAAAATCATATCTAAAGATCCAGGAGGAATCTGAGAACGATCCATATATCATTGGAAAGCTAAGGAAGTCTAGCTTTCAGATCTTCTTGAATAGCAGCATTTGGAGTTCAGATGAAGGAGTTATGATCAAAACAATGGACGGAGGTCAAGCTGCAAAACTGGGCAGTTTCTGCCTAAGTTGTCACCCGAGTTTGCGAGGTGCCTATGAGCCCAAGAACTTGTGTATAAGGCCTACATGGATCCAATAACATGTAGAGGAGTCCAAGAAATCAGAAATCCAAGGTCCAAGTCGAAATCTTTGTCCAAAGATAAAAGGAGGAAACCAAACCCAACAAGGAAGGTGTCTCCTTGAAGCTCCTGAATTCTCTAGGGTTTCTCTTCGAAATTTTCTGTATAAATAGGACCTATGTACATCAAATTTTGTGTCTCTCAATTGCTCTAAGCCTTAGAATAGCCTAGCTCTACTTAAAAACCCTCCCTACACAGAAACACAAAGCCTTCCGCCGCCGCCAAAACCCTGCTGCCGATTGCATCTTTTGCTGCCGACTGCATAGCCTTGCCGCCACCAATCCATTCTTCAATCCTTGCCGACTCTTAGGGTAGGTTTAGGTATGAATTCATTCAAGGTTCATGTGTGTATCTACTGTATGGATGATGGTTATTTATATATATGTTTGTTTTGGTTTTTGGTTTTACGTTATAAACATGTTTACTTGTTCTTCTTTGTGATTTTCATGTGATTGTGTTTATAATTGTAACGTGTAGAATTGCATGTTAGGATGACGATTTAGATTAAGTTGTTTGTGTTTACGTAATTAATAACTTGAATTGATTAATCCTCACCTGAACACGTAATCGAACTCTATGTTAGCTTGAATCCAGACAAGTTAGCTATTAGGGGGGAGTTTCATATGCCGTAGTGTTCTAAGGGTTGAGATCAGGCGATTGTAGGTCTTGATTCTTAGTCACTACCAAGGGTTGCTAGGGTGAGAGATTTGCATGATGAATAGGATGAGTGACGCCATACCTAGGACCATGTTTCCAATGACTCTCGTTCGATCAGTGTATTTTGTCTCAATGTCAGGCGATTGTAGGCATTGAACAGGATGACACATATACAAACTTAGTGTCAGGCGATTGTAGGCACTAAGTTTACATGAGAAGTCTAAATAGTTGGAATTAATTACAAGTTGTGAAAACGTAAATACAACTTCTTAAACTTGCGAAATTTGTGACATGTCTTTCTTCACGGTGCTAAGTTGTTTTATGCTTGAGTATTGATTGACCATGTTTTGTAAATAAGTGTCTTTATTTTCTGCATTATTTTCGAACACTTTTAAATCCCCCATAATATTTTGTATATATGTTTATACTTGTATAGTTGTGACAGAATTGTACTTGTATGTTTATTTTACATTTGTGAAAATACTAACGATTTGTTTTGCAGAATATAAGTCCTTCCCTAGTGTCCCCGGCTAGAACGATACCCTACTTACTAATACTACAATGATAGGGTTTTTAAAATTGCACAGGTCAACTCTTGGCCCCGTCAGCTTCTGCTTTGTCGACAAACCTAAACGAGTCATTCGACTACAAAAGAGGAAAGGAGAAAAGAAAACACCAAACAACAAGAACAATGAATAATCAGTATAAACACATATCATGACAAAAGGTAAAATTGGGTTCACAAAGACAAAAGAAATCAACATTCCATCCTAAATCTGCAACTGATTATAAAAGAAAGGATAGGCAAATGCTTTTGCATATATATATATATATATATATATATATATATATATATATATATATATATATGCAAAAGCATATATATGCAAAAGCATTTGCCTATCCTTTCTTTTATATATATATATATATATATATATATATAAGTGAAAAAAAAAGATGAACAAGATAAAGAAGATCAATTACAAGAAAAGGATGAAGGTGAGTTATTAAAGAAGGGTGGTTCATTACTTGAACACAACTCTTGCTTGCTTGGTTGCTTGCTTGCTTGCTAACTGAATAAGAGGTTGCAAAGAAAAGGGTGACGAGAGAAGAAGCTGCTGCGACTCAATAAGAAAGAAAAGATATGCTTATAAACTCTAGGGTTTTCATATGGTATTTCTGCATTACCCATAAAACATGAGGACAATATGAGAAAGAAAAATGGATTCAGCTTTGACCAGGAATCAATACTATGTCTGGTGTTTAGATTGAGAATGGCGAACTGTATCATGGTGTTTTTGTGGGACCCACACAATTTTTTATTCCTCTATAGCTAGTAAACAACCAATTCAAAGCGGAAAGGATTAGTAAACATACTCTTTGAGCAAAGATACCAACCATTATCATTGGGCCAAATAGTATTCTTTTTCTATAGTTGTTTCAGCATAACTTGGGCAGCAATGACACATAGGAAGCATGATAATTATGGAGCTAATTTCATAGAAAAGTCTTTCCAAGCTCTAGATTTATATAGATTTCGCGTTAGATTCCTACCAATTGAAGATAACATTGAGACTATGGAATTAGGAAAGGACATCAAAAGTAATGAGGAGGAGACCACATGCAAAATTGAAGGTAATATTCATCAGACTCCTAAAGGAATGAGGAAAAGACATCAAATTTGAAAACAGTATTCAGATTCCTAAAGGAACGAGGAAAAGACATCAAAAGCACTCAAGGAACAAACTAACAAGAGCTTATCTACAAGGACAATGTAGTTTAGCATGTATGGTATGTTGAGCCAATCTAGCAACTTTGGATCCTGCACCAATCTTCGTTTCAAACTTATAATACGGTAGTCACCCAAAATATTTGCTGCACATAATTTTGCTATTCTAAGTTTGAGTAGGCATCATTGAAAGTCGTATTCTTGCTTATTCTTAAGGATATAAGGTTAACGTCGGGCCGCATACTTAAAGTTTTCTGAGAAGCGTTCCTACTTATAGACTTATCACATACGTTACAGTGTCATATCCAAATGAAAGGTTCTCCGTAGTCGGGAGAACCCGCAAATGAGTAAACCCGCTGATACAGGATAGTCGATTATGCAGACACCAGACACAAAGTCATGTACGTGGTATAGCTAGACACTGCCGACCTTGAGGCAAGGCAGATAAGACTGGTGCCTAGAACCTCACACTTGCAGGGGGCCTCCAAATTTCAAAACTCTCACATCGAATTTTTTTGAAATCAATTGTTCCATTCATTTTTAATTTAGTAAATTACAGTTTAGTTTTCAACTAAATTTCAGTTTACAAATACAGTATTTATACAAGGGTGCGTCTATTACAACCCCGCAAATTACTTTGTTTACCTCACATTCACTTCACACCCCACTTTTATATTTTTAATATGATAATTTTTGGGTTATGGTACGTGTTCTTTCAAAAAAAATAGAATAAAAAAAATTATAATTTGTAACAACTTATTGTCCCTTACTGTAATTTTACGTCTAGATATTTTAGTCTTTTAATAAATCAATAACGTGTGGGGTGAACAAAAAAAATTTCTAAAAGGCGTCGTCTAGCTTCGCCTAGGCTGTAGGCAGAGTTCGGCCGCCCTGATTTTCTTAAAGGCATTTCACTTAGGCGGAGCATCGCTTGAAGGCCTCCAATGCAGTCAAGGCGACACCTAGGCGGTCAAGGCGACGCCTAGACGATCCTGGAAAAAATAATTAAACTTTGTTTTATTTTATTATTGAGTTTAGAGCTAGTGATTAATGGGCTAGAGGTTTTTTTGTTTTTGTTTTGGGCTAGTAATCGTATATTAAATTTTATTTTATTTGATTATTTTCAAGTAATATATTGCATTATATATATTATTTAAATAATTAAATGTAAAAAAGTAAATCGCCTAAGTGCCTCCTAGTCCCCGTCTAGGCTGTCAAGGCACTAGACTATAGGTCACCGCCCGCCTACCGCCTAGCGCCTTTTAGACCATTGGAACAAAGTGGTTTGTGGGGTGACAAGAAATACACCCTTAGATGATATCTTACACTTTTAAAGACAAAAATTAACAAATTAGGATAAGTTGATATCCACTTGCCATCTATCATTACATATTTTATAAAACTACCCTTCCTAACATATTCTACTGCTATTGCTGAATTGGACAAGTTGAGGTTATATGTCACCATGGATGTTACTTTCAAAGAAAATGTATGTTATTTCTTGCCTCTTGTGACACCTCTTCAGGGAGAGAGGTATAGTTATTATAAAGATTTGTTCATTAGGCAAAATGAGAGTGTGACTCCTGACTTCTCAAGGTTGGAGTATGTAGCAACAAAGATTGAAAAGGAGAACATAATTCCACAAAATGATCAGCCCAACTCTACAGACCGATCATCTGAGGTAGAAACGAAAAACAGAGAAAATTGTGACACATTAAATCAAACTGATTGTATGGCTGGAGAAGAAGTTTGGACAGTGTTATACTGACCAATCAACTAGATAAAGAACAGTCTGACCAATCAGCTAGGGAGGTTACTTCTGATTTTTCTGTTGATGATGTTTTGCAATCTTCTGACGATGTTTTAACTAGCTTTCTATCTCTCCCTCTCCTTCAACAGTCTCACCTGCTCAATCATCATCTGAGGTAGGTCCTACCCCTTGTTTATCTAATAGATATTCTGTGTCAAGTTGTGTTCCAATCAAAATCTTGCCTAGTTGTTCCACCTGTGGTCAACCTCTGAAACACTATGAACTTTCTCTAAGTACTAAGGCTAAGTATCTAAATCGTATGTTGTCTTTGTGAATCAATTATCTTTTGTATCTCTTCATTGTAAAGTGCAAGTTGTCATGAAAGATGAGAAGTGGATGCAAGTAATGACAGTTAAGATGGATGCTTTTGAGAAGAATCATACGTGGGAGTTAGTGTCATTGCCACCAGGAAAGAAAACAGTTGGTTGTTAGTGGGTGTATACTGTGAAACATAATCTGATGGTTCTGTGGACAAGTACAAGACAAGGTTATTAGCAAAAGGCTGTACTAAAAAATATAGAGTAGATTATGATGGGACATTTGCACGAGTGGCTAAAATCAACACCATTCAGGTACTTCTCTTGTTAGCAGCTAACCTTGATTGACCTTCGCAATAGTTTAATGTTAAAAATACATTCTTACATGGTGATTTGCTTAAGGAAGTTTATATGGATTTGCCCCTTAGTTATGGTACTTCTAATGGAGAACATGTGGTGTGTAAATTGAAGAAGTCTTTCTATGGTCTAAAGCAATCTCTCAAAGCTTGGTTTGAACTGTTTAACATGTTTATGAAGAGAATTGGATACCGTTAAAGCAACTCAGATCATACCTTGTTTATCAAACATTGGTTGTGATGGGTGATGATAGTGAGGAGATACAGAGGTTACAAGTGTAGTTGTCCTTAGAATTTGAGATGAAGGATTTTATTCCTTTAAAGTACTTCTTGAGAATTGAAGTTGCTCGTGAGAAAGATTGCATTGTTTTAAGTCAAAGGAAATATGTACTAGACTTATTAGCGGAAACAAGTACGCTTGACTGTAAACTTACTGATACTCCTATTGAGTAGAACCATCGGTTAGCAGAGTATTTAGATCAAGTTCCTACAAATAAAACAAGATATCAAAGGTTAGTTGGACTGTTGATTTATTTGGCTCACACTAGACCATACTTAGCCTATGTTGTTAGTGTTGTCAGTCAATTTTTGCATAGTCTAAATGAGACTCATATGGATGTTGTATTTCGCATATTGCGTTACTTAAAGTCTACTCTAGAGAAAGGATTGATGCTCTCCAAATGTAGTCACTTGGATGTTTCTAGATACACATATGTGGACTGGGCAGGTAATATCACAGATTGCAGGTCCACTTCTGATTATTTTACATTTGTTAGCGGTAACTTTGTCATATGGAAGAGTAAGAATCAGAAGGTGGTGGCTCGTTCTAGTGCTGAAGCAGATATAGAGGGATGGCTAGAGGACTTTGTGAGATGTTATGGTTGAGACATTTGCTATTTTAGGTATTGGGTCTATCGTTTGTAACATTATAAATTTGAACCTAAAACTTTGATTTGACATATGATTGATGGCTTCAGAAGAACAAATATTTTTCCTTCTTTACATTATATGCCTCTAATATTGTTCAAAATCGATGGGTATGATTATACCATGAGATGCCATCAGGTGAATCTTGCACATAATGTCATGAACTACAAGTTCATTAAATCAAATATATTATTTGGCATGACTAGTTATGTAATCTTTTGCCTACCATTGTTTGTGGAATCACTTGTAAGGTTTGATAATTGTTAAATTCAATTCCAATCAGTGTATTTACTACACTTTTTCTAGTTATCATCTTAATGAGATACTTTGTTGGTCATGAGGAGGAGAAAGATTGCTCCTGAAGAACAATGTAAAATGGTGTGAATTGTTATTTATCCACCATCTCATTTTTACTTTGATAAAATCTCAGTAACTTGGCTGATATGTAAGCTAGATGCATTGTTTTCTGTTTGGATTAAAGTTTATAAGGCAATCCATATTAACTCAAATAGTCTTTACACCAATGATTTGTTGTTTGGATGCATATTAATTTTAATGACATGGTTCTCCTGAAAAGAAGGTCATTGTACACTGTTAAAGTTTCTAACACTGCTACACATACAAAGGTTGTAGGTACGCCATTAGAGAATGATATAGTTGATATTCATGAATTTATTGTTTTTTTGACCTAAAACTTGGTTTAGGTTCGCCACCAGCCAATGAATCTGACACAAAAGAAAGTGATAGATCTTTATATGCATCTTTGTGCATGGTCATAATAAGACAGTCTTCTCGCCATTAAGGAGAGAATAAGACTATTGTCATTTGAGTAACAACGTAAATTTGAGTGGAATGTATCCACAAGGTCTAAAGTTTTAAAGCTCCTAAAAATGGAAAATTATACAGATTCTATAATGCTCTACGTAATATTACAAGATCAACACTCTCTAGATATTTGTCCTTGAAGCGACAATATTTGCCTCAAATGTGGCATGAGTACCCAAATTCAAATGCATGCATATAAGAATGTGTTGGATCTATGAAAGATGATCATCTATAAAATTTGCAAATGGTAGCTACCAAAGACTATTATGGACCGTATAACGTTGTGCCACGTTTTATTATGCATGTCGACAAAGCATATTATTGGTCAAATTGGAAAGAGACAATTCTAATGAAACTGAATTTTTGAAACGTGATGATATATTTTGATCTTTACCCATACATAATACAAAAGGGTATTGATCCCATTGATAAGAATGTTGTGGCACAATGACTACACGAGTCATGGCATGGGATTATGTATATATACGTGATACATTTTTTATTAGTACAATGTTACATGCAACAGTTACATGGACGAGAGACTTATGACATGTTGTCATCATATATTACGAGACTCTTATACACATTGATAAACCATATTCCCATAAGTGAAATGTTATTACAAGCGTATCACTTGTCAAATCCTTAAAGGATTCAAGTACATGAATAATTCTAATGTAATTCGATCCATGGATATTTGAGAGAGCCGGAAGCTAATTCATGAAATCAAATAGTCTAAAGCTAGCTCCTATATACTCATTCTGTTATAGTTAACATGATCAAACTTGCCACAATGAATGCTATAATTTGACTACAAAATCGAATTCGATTTAAGATCATGTTGCTACATATTCTAACTCTTGGAAAGTTATGAATTACTTAAAGCTCTTGAAGTGTTTAAATCAGGTGTATCAACATATAAAGATATTGATGTGCATGGCTAGATACGCCATGAGAAATATCAATGTTTTAATGTCAATTTGCTTATGTTGTTTAGTTATTACTTAGTGTATGAATTTGGTCATATGACTTAATGAGGTAAGACTTATTCATGATCATCTAGCTATGTTGGTATTGTTTTAACTTTGCAGGTACGAAAATTCATGAGGATCCTTATATGCAAACATGCATGGTCTCACTTTAATGATGAAAAAATTCAATCATCTTTACGGCGCATGAATCTTGCAACAATCAGGAGGAGACTCATCAAGGGGAGCATCCAGAAGTATGCTACCTAGGACAAATGCGTGTTGCACTTTTTTTCTCTTTCAACCAGGGTTATTTTTGTCCCACTGAGTTTTTGTTACATGACAAGGTTTTTAACGAGACAACAATAAGTCCGTCCAATTTCATCATTCATTAGTGGACATCCAAGAGTGAATTATAAATATTATATTATATGTGGTTGTCTACGTAAATACTCATTAGTTGTGTATCTTTATGTAAACTCTATCTTTATATAATGAATGAGTGGACTGATAATCTTCTAACTACTCTCTACTCTCTCTTCTCTCTTCTCTCTTCTCTCTACTCTCTATCTTCACTTCACTTCACTTCACTTTACTAAACATATATATGATGTGTATTTTTGAGATGTGTGTCATAATGTGCAAATGTGTTGCAGTAAAAAAGAGTGAAAATCTAAGAGGGTAGTCGTAGAGATCAGAAAATCTTGCTGGGCAGTTTTGAGTTACCAAGTTGGTTGAAGATGAAGGAAGACTATTAAAAGATAGTGAAGAAATTCAAATATCTCAAGGCTGTCTTGTTCCTTTTACATATTAGTCATTACTCAATGAAGGGAAACAGAAAGAACGCTTCTTCCTATTTGCATGTCTTCCTGCTTTGAACTGCTGACTCAGACCCTTCATCTGCGAAACCAAAGCCTGCTTCACTTTCCTCACTTCAATCCAACACTTGTATTCAAAACCCAATTCCCAGAACCATCTGAACACACCAAAGGTGAGATCTTTCTTCTTTTTGAATACTGTTTTCTCTGTCTGTTTTGCATTCAGACCCTGAATTTGTTTTGCTGCTTATTAATGTCTTTTGAGTTTGTATTTGGATGCACTTTTTTTAATTGTGACTTCTGTTTTACTTGTTGATTGTTTTGTGTATGCTTTTTGTTGAGGGAAGAGAAGCATGGAGGAATCATAAGAGTTGAATTCTGTGTGGTTGTGTAGTTGGTTTATGAAAATGTGTGAGAATTCTGAATTCCAAATTTGGTTCAAGTATTGAACTTGATGGATTTGAGTTTTTAGATGATGATTTCCTTTTCTTATTATTTTGGGTCATTGGCAAGTGATTCTTGTACTGCTGTTTGACATGTATAGATATAGGAAGCAACTGGGTGAAGTATTTTCATGTTTTGATTATGTACATAAAAGGGGTTCAAACTAAGTTTTGTTGTTTTTCTTTGCGTGACATCGCTACTGGAAATCATTGCAAATGACTTTGCTTCTAGTCAAAGCTTCTTGACTTGATTAAGAAGTTGGACCGCTATCTGATTGATCTTGTACATGATCCTTTTTAGAATGCTATCATGCACTGTTTATCTGAGCAAATGGTAATAATTGATCTTCAACTGCTTTTTTCAGGAGATAATATCATGGGCTGCTTCAGTTGTTGTGTGCAAGATGATACCAATACAGCTGCAGATCATGGACCATTTGTACCACATGGCTCAGCAGGTTAGTCATCATACCGGAGGATTTATAACTGTATGTTAGGGGGGTGGCGTGCTGGTTGTGAAGCCACTCTTTCACATTTCATTGGCTTGAGTGTTTGAGGAACATAAAATATTCCATTTTTTAGTAAATTTGCAAGCTTTTGATCACGAGTGCATTGGCAGTTATCACACTTGTGTTTCTCTCTGTTTAGGTGTTAGTCATTTGTGGCTTCTTATTTGATTGATACAAAACTACATGATTGTACTCTAGGCAATGGCTACCATCCCAGAGAAGCTGCATAGAGGGATACTCAGATTGTTAATATACAACCCATTGCTGTTGCTGCCATTCCAGTAGATGAATTGAAAGATCTGACTGATAATTTTGGCACGAAGGCCTTAATTGGTGAGGGTTCATATGGAAGAGTATATTATGGTGTTCTTAAAAGTGGGCCTGCTGCTGCTATTAAAAAGCTGGATGCCAGTAAACAACCACACCAAGAATTTTTGTCACAGGTTAGTTCTATGGTAATGCTTGTTTGATATTTGAATATGGTATGCAATTTTTTTTCTAAAGCTTGGAGCGTATGTTTATAGGTCTCCATGGTATCAAGACTAAAACATGAAAATGTTGTTGAGCTCGTTGGTTATTGTATCGATGGCCCTCTGCGTCTCCTTGCCTATGAGTATGCTCCTAATGGGTCCCTTCATGATATTCTTCATGGTAAGTGATGTTGTCCTATGTTTTTTGAACGTCATGTATGGTCAACCACTGTTTCCTCTTGTTTGAATTTGCGTATACCCTCCCTAAATCTTGAAATTCGAGAGGACCACACGATTCGCTTTTTCTGAAATTGACTAAAATTGCATATTTGCTGAGAGTTTTATGTTCTGAAAATTCTGATTGATTAATAGAAGTTTTAGAGTCACTGTGATGATAATCATAGTGTACAATGAAGCCTAGTGCTTTTATTGAGCACAAGTGCTTTCTACCTCTTGCTTTTTTGCATGTCCTATAAACTAGACTCTACTAAACTAGTTGTTTGGCCTCTTAAAAGTGCTGCTAGCTGGCATATCCATATATTTTTTCTGAAGTTGATTGTATGATATCTTCCTTCTCTCAAATAATAACTGTTCCTTATTCTGGGGCTTCAGGACGGAAAGGTGTCAAAGGGTCAGTTCCAGGTCGGTTTCTGTCATGGACACAGAGGGTTAAAATCGCTGTTGGAGCAGCAAGAGGACTTGAATATCTACATGAAAAGGCTCAGCCCCATATAATCCATCGTGATATTAAGTCCTGCAATATATTGCTTTTTGAAGATGACATTGCAAAGATTGCTGATTTTGATCTGTCAAATCAAGCGCCTGATATGGTAGCTCGTCTTCATTCCACTCGTGTTCTTGGGACATTTGGTTATCATGCTCCAGAGTAAGTTCTTCCTTGATATGCTTATGAAATCACTTCATGTTTGCTCAAAGTTATGATGTGGCATATCCTCTCTTGCAATTGCCATTTGATAGTAGACACCTTAAAAGACACTGAAACTGAGTGTAATTCTTTTATATGATTTTGAATGGTTGGCAGGTATGCTGGACAGCTGAGTTCAAAGGGCCTGTTTGGTACAGCTGTGGCTTCAAAAATAAGCTGGCTGTGGCTTATTCTGAGAATAAGCAGCTGACAAGTAAAGCTGCTGAGTGTTTGGTAAACTGGTTTTTTATAAGTGCTGTGAATGGTAGAAGCAGAGGTAAACTGTTTGGTAAACTAGCTTTTTAAAAGTGCTTTAAGTTTGTAAATTACCAGTTTAGCCTTATAATATATTTTTGCTTTATTTATTTAGTAATGTATTAAAACATAATTGCTCATGAATCCTTATGTCTATAATTTCTTTGATATGAAAGAAATAGCATGCACCAAGGTTCAGATAGAAACCAAGCAAGGAGAAACAAAAATGTCTGCAGAGTTAAATGCAGAATAAGAATCTCTCGTCTTACAATTGAGGCTAACATATCCCTATCGGCCCCTTCCAAGTATGTGACATCTAAGTCCTATAGATTAAGAGTAAAGTCCCACAGAATTCATGTTCTGAGACTGAGCTCTATCAGAAGCTTTTAATATGTTTTTGACATGATGAAGTGTTTAATATCTTCCAAATCCAAACCAGCATTTTCAAGAAAATATATTAACCCACAAAAAGTTGCAGGAAAACGAGATTACCAGCAAGTATACCACCAGAGACGTATGTTGAAGAATGCTCTTGTTGCAGCGAAACATTTCCACTGAAAAGATACAAAACAATTTTCATGGTAAGCAGCCAAGAAGGGCCTAAAGGGAGTGAAAAAAACTTGTCGCAAAGGTAAACCAACAATCCCAACGTGAAGAAACTCTTTACTTTTACTGTCATACTCAAAAATCCATTTCAAAGTCATACCTGAATGGGTTGTAGAACATTTATGAACATCTGTCAAGAAATTGCAAGGGCAAACATAAAGGAGATAAGAACTGACTATTGGCCTCTTGGACAAGACTTTCTGTATTGTTTTTCATCATACTCTTTTTCCATACTTGCCTAGTATTGTCCAGAAGTGACTCACAAGCATCAAACGCACTCTTAAGTATCTCAACCCTGACCCTGATGGTTGACGTATCATTCACAAACACAATTGCAGAGCTGGCCTAAGTGTCATAAACTTCAAACTGGCCAAGTGAACCAGACCAGAAATACCTTCATCTGGCCCATCAAAACTCCCCGACAAGATCACTGAACACTTATCCTGCTCCGTATCAATAACCTCGCTTGAACATGTTTTAACGAATTCCAAGGAAATATCAGCAGAGGATAACAAAGGCCAGTGACCAAGCTTAATATGATTAATGAACTCCTTCACATTAGATAACCGGAACCTTAAATAGTAACTATCGCGATCCAATCCCCCAACAAGAACATCACTGCAGAACCCTTCTCCGAGAGCCAAATCTGTTAAAACCACTTCAGCAATATCAAAGTGCTCATCCGACCCCCAGTTACTCCGATCAAATTCCACAAAATATAGTCTCTCAACCTCATCTACGCCATTCCTTCGCACAGCTTCCCCATTTAAAACCCTCCCCTCATCCAATTCACCCCTCCCAGCAGCTCCCTCACTCTCAAACACAATCCCACCAGACCAGTGAGGCCGATTTTGCTTCCTTCTACCCATCCCTATAATCCAAATATCAAAACAACCAAAATTACAACACTACAAATCCAAAACCTTCAACAAACATGTAACACCTTCAGAATGTAAAACCCTCAAACCACAATTTCAACACAAACATTGCTCTCCCTAGCATTCAATAACTAACACTAGTAATCAAAATCTGGGTTTGAACGGTTTCTAATCATATTACAAACAAAGGAGACGTTTTTACGATTCCAATTGTGAAGAAGTCCACAAAATTTTACGAACAAAGATAACGAAAGCTTCAAACTTTGGTTTTTGGGAAATTGGAAAACTGATATTTAATCATGTAATGCATGGAATTCAATGCGGGGATTATAGTGTCTGACAGAATCAAAGAAAATCCAAAGAGATTTGAAACCTGGGAATTTCCGAGCTCGAGCTCAAGAAGAAACCGAACAGCCAAAACCATCGGCTCGGTCATTGAAGCAATGGGTCTTGGGTTGACGATGGTGCTCCGGCGTTTCACTTCTTTCAACGAACGAGGAACATCGTTGAGAGAGGGAGGAGTGGAGGGCAGCATTGAGGAAGATAAAGAATGGTCGATCATATATTGATCGCGCGGACGGCTTTTAGCTTCTGAAAGCTGGGGTCGAGCAGCTTCGGCTTTTTCAGAGAAAACACCGGTGCTTCTAAGCGAAGCAGGTGAAAAGCTGCTTACCAAACACAACTGGGAGCTTTGCTTCTAAGCGAAACAGGTGAAAAGCCTTACCAAACGGGCTCAAAAAGTGATGTCTACAGCTTTGGTGTTGTCTTGCTTGAACTCCTAACTGGCCGTAAACCTGTTGATCATACATTGCCACGTGGCAAACAGAGCCTTGTGACTTGGGTACTAATTTCATTCTAGTTCTTGTTTACTGTCGCTAGTTTTCATCCGAGCTGATTTTATGGCTTTGATTCTATTAGGCTACACCTAAACTGAGTGAGGACAAGGTGAAGCAGTGCGCTGATGCTAGACTCAATGGCGATTACCCTCCCAAGGCAGTTGCAAAGGTAATGGGGAACACACACACTTAAATACACATGATTTGTTATGTTCGGATCTTTAATACTGTGATGAAAATTAATAAAATCATGGCTACTGAGCTTTTTGTTTTTATATGTTTGCTTCAGTTGGCTGCTGTTGCTGCCTTGTGTCCAATATGAAGCTGATTTTCGGCCAAACATGAGCATTGTGGTCAAGGCTCTACAGCCTCTATTGAATGCGTGGTCTGGTCCTGCCCATCGAAACAAGAAACTTGTGAATTCCCCAGCTAATCAATCTGTCTAGCGGACAATATTTGTTGTCAGCTTTAACATAGTTCTGTAGAGATCATGAACTATCATATTATTCCTATTAGTCATCAAAGCCTTTAACATTGTTATTGGCTACAGATTTGGCCTTGCTTATTCGACAGCGCTGCATTAGACCATGCTAAATTGTCTATTTTCTAAAATCAGCATGTAACTTGATGGCCATAGAAGCTGTACAGATTCTGAAACAAGTGAATCATTTAATAGCAAAACATAGTATGCTGAGTCTGACCTTTTTAATAGGAAACCTTTATTTTTTGGTTATGAAGTTGTTCATGTCATAGATTTGAAGAAACCTTCCCGTGCTTAACATGAATTCAAGTCACATGATCTGCAACCTCAGCCTTCATATCCACATCACATGCAACCCTCATATGAAGTTGCCAATTGTATGGCATTTCTTTGTTTTTTTCCTTCAGCATTGTTTGAGAAGCAACTTGGTAGAATCACTACAATGTTAGCAATATATGTAAACTTTGTCTCCAAATCTTTTCCTTCAACAAAGGGCAAAACAAACAAATATCTCATGAACTACATTCACCTGAGAGAAAAGACAGAAAAATCTGAACTGTACACCCCGAGTAGCCAAGATGTCCCCTTCTATCACCACTCGATACACAATCATCTTCTCTCCCATATCTATAAGTAGGTTTATATATTTAATAGGAAAAAATCCTTTCTGCTTCATTTCCCTCATCTCAGGCAGGTCCAAGAGTATGAAAGCTCGACAAGAATGTAACATGCTTGCTTGTACTCCCCTGTGATTTATCATTGATTTGTCCAATTGCCTATATTCGATTGTTTCTTTTGGTGTCGGCCCTTGTATCTGGATTGTCACTCCTGTCTGTATCAGAATTCTCTTTCTGAGACTCAGCCTCCACATTGCTTGCTTGACTCTTTCGGCGTCTTCGATCCTACCAAATCACAGGAGATAAATCAACTTATGAACTCTTCTAGTAAAGCTTAGAAGTATAAAGGTGGAAAGTCAGTACCAAAAAGCAAAAACCCAAGGACTCAAAATAAAAACATTATGTTTCACATATGTAAGTAAGGTCTGCTCTCATTGCTTGTCCATTACTTCCATGATGGAAATTAGAAACTCAGAAACATGGCAAATAATCAGGCCCTTGTGAGTTTAAATATAATTTCACAAACATACCTCTCGAAGTACGGGATATTCCTCGGATTCAAGCATGCGAACAACTTGACCCATCTTTGGTCTTTTATCAGAATCAGGATCTACACACCTCAATGCAGTCAAGAGGGCTCGTTTAAGGGCGCTTGTTGATGGGCTGGTCTCAATATTTGGATCCACCACCTCCTCTGAACGCCGACTTCCAACCATCATCTTGAGCCAGTCTACCAAATTTACCTGCATCAACCACCCAATGGGCTTCAGAATAACTGTGACTACCGACTAAAAAATAACAGAAATAAAGTGTGCATTAATTTCATTATATCAAAGTTCTCACTTTCACATTTCAAAAGGAAACAGAACAAAAAAAGTTCTCACTTGAAAAAAAACAACATTTATTGCATACCTCTTGTGCTTGCCGACCATAATCCACTGGATCTCTTCCAGTAATTGCTTCCAAAATCACAACCCCAAAGCTATAAACGTCACTCTTCTCATTTAAAAGTCCAGAATTGGCATATTCCGGGGCCACATACCTGAAATAAAGTAAGGAAAGGAACATATGAGAATTTTTCCATGCCTCTAAACATGTGGCAATAATTCCTACTGATATAAAAAAATCTTCGATCAAATAGTCCTCAAGTAGTTGGTCAGTAAAGAGTTACTAACCCAAAGGTACCCATAACTCTAGTCGTGATATGGCTCTTTCCAGCCATTAGCATCTTTGCCAGACCAAAGTCAGATATCTTAGCATTGAAGTCATCATCAAGCAAGATATTACTTGATTTGATATCTCGATGCACTACTTTTGGCTCGATGGCCTCATGCAAATAAGCCAGCCTACAAAGAAATGATTCAGATGCAGATTATCGACAAAGGAAAAAACAAATTTTTTGATGAGAAACAAAGACAACCAATTCAAAATAAGGGGCATGTAGACTTACGCTTTAGCAGTGCCAAGGAGAACTTTCATGCGCGCCTCCCATGTTAAATATCCATGATGTCGCATAGTTCCATGAAGCCATTGCTCCAAATTTCCATTGTTGACATACTCATAAATCAGCATCCTGAAATAACAAGGATTTGATTTGTTATCAGGGTCAACCCAGGAGCCATAATGTCTCACGTAAAAAACTAGGACATTTCTCTCTCTCTCTCTCTCTCGGCTCTCTCTCGGCTCCCTCTCTCTCTCTCTCAAACAAATTTAATTTGCATGAATATAGGTATATTTAACATGCATATCAGTTTGAATTCATTATATAGATATATGACCAAAAGTACCTATAAATATATTATACGAGATGCTACAGTGAATATTATGTTAATAAAATTAAAAAGATGATACCTATGGGTGCCTTCAATGCAGTATCCTAGAAGGCGAACCAAGTTTTTGTGTCTCACATGCCCAATAGCCTCAACTTCCACTCTAAATTCCTTCTCTGCTTGTCCTCTGTGATATGAGTGAATAAAAAAATATGTTATGACCAAAAACCACAAAACTATAATAAAAAAGCAAAATTAGGAACAGAAACACAAGGAGCTGGTGAAACAATCATCTTACAGGTTGTTTAGTAGCTTCTTCACAGCCACAGGAGTTCCATTAATCAGATTACCGCGATAAACAACTCCATATCCACCCTCACCAATGACATTTTCCTTCGAAAACCGGTTTGTTGCAAATTCAAGATCCCTTAGTGTAAACCAGTGACCCCAACCAAGGTGAGAGAACTCGGGTAGACCACAAAGAGGTGAAGGGGCAGTTATACGATGTGAAGATGGCTTCTGTGCATAAACTGACCCTGCACCACTCTCATCTCCAGATTGAGAGCCAACATTTTCCTTCTCTGTTTGGTTAAATGACCCTGATCGACTGCTACTATCTCCATTTTTATGAACCAAAACTTTCTCTGATTCTCTGTCACTGAATTTCTCATTAAAGGTGAGTAAGGCACCATGGTGGTTATTTGCTGAAGCTTGATCTACCCTAATCTCTTTGATTTCCCTTGAAACATTTGGAATTTGGTTAAGAGGAAGCATGTCATTCGACTTTCTGGATTTCTTTCGTGAAGTAAGACAAATTGATAGCACCAGTAGAATCATCACAATAAATACTCCCACAAGGATCCCTGTTAATACCCAAACTTTTAAGCCAAAAACAAATGTCTTCTTGGCTAGTTCAGTATTAAGATCAGATGCCATTTCTTCGCTGATATAAAGCTCCCTGCAAAGATCAAAGCAAAACAAGTAATAAACCCTCAATTTTGTACGCGAAAGATTCAACAGTTTCATTTTCAGCATTTTGTTCACGAGTTTAATTGCTCATGCCACCAATGTTTCATCTCCTTCAAGTTCATATTCAGAGAAACTTAGAAGCCCGAGTTCTACACAGTAATGCCTATGATTTTCTCGCTTATAAACATAAGTATGCATATCCAGAAATCAAAGCATAAGTACAACAACGAAAGCAGTGAGTGAAACCATCAAACAAACTGTAGGGAAGGAAAGAACCAAAGTAATACCTCAGAGAGAGCAGAACCCAAAGTGATTAGGCAAACAGACACAACCCCAATATGAAATCTCCTAAAGACAACCCGGATGGAAATTGGCACACAGCAAAGCACAAACCAAGGGAAGAGCAAGAAAAATGCTTTAAAATTTTCTCCTTTCAGCTGGCTTTCAGACTATGAAAACATACTACCATCATAACTAACTAGTACATTCATCTTTGTAATCACTTCACATTAACCAATATACATACAACCACTAAAGACTAAAACTTTGATCACTTTGTTCCAAAGCAAACCAGCAACATTGCAGAAACTTACTACCCTTTATAACACCCATTGGCTTAATCCAGTCCAGTTCTACATTACCATATAAAAGTTTAAATGTGATGAGATTTTCAATATCTATGATAGACAACAACAAAAACAGTAAAAAACTTCCAGATTTTCATTTCCTTTTATCTTCCTAATATAGAAGAAAAATAGTATCCAACAGTAACAAGGATTTAACCGTATTTTTTTATACAAAGAGCTCCAGATACTGAAAGCTTTTAAAATTAATACTTTACCCTTCCTCAAATTGAAACTGGAAGCTCCTCAGCCTCCTCCACAGGTAAGAACTAAAATCAAAACGTAGATCTCTTTCACTGAAAGAACCCAGAAAGAACCCAACTTGGGAATGAGGCACTTTCCACACGCCAAATCAACCCCATTGCCAAAAATCTCCAATAGACAAAATGTGATATATCTTGGGCACAGCTTTCTGGGTTTTCCCAATTGGGCAAATGGGTACCTGAATTAAAGCTCAGACAGGCCACACAACACTGTCTCTGTTATTGAGAAACTCACAAAGCACAGAGCCTAATGTGTTTGTGTGTGTTTGTGCAGAGTCGAAAGAGAATGGAGAAGAGAGGAGAGAGAGGCACATGGAATTCTGGGGAGAGCAAGTGAGGTGGTGGTGGGGTTAATAAGAGAAGAAGGGGTGGAGTTGTCAGTGGTAGGTATTGAGGCAAATGCCCTTCCTTCCTTAACATACAGTAAAACACAAGCATCAGAAATTTTCAAGCTTTCTTTGCTGTTTCTTCAAATTTCTCTCTTTTTATTTCTTTAGTGATTTTCTTAACTCACTATGGGGATGCCTAAATGTGGTCTGAGGGTGACAGAATCATAAAATCACAGCAATATTAAAGAAAAACAAGACCCTGTTTGGGGCTTGTTAGTCAAACATCTAACTTGGATTAGTAAAATATGAAAGTGATTACTGAATTACTGATTATGATTATGATTATAGGTGGGGAGACAAGTGATCAATGTTCTCTTGAAGGAAATGGTAAGCACAAAATTTGTGAGATTAAAAACAAAAATTCTTATATGTTTTGCAAGTGAACCAACAACCGTCATACCATCTTAATCATTCGTTTGATCTAGATTTTTAACAGCACTAAGCCCAATATTTAACACCATTAATCATAATTAAACGCATAAGAAAATCAAAATGGTAGAAACATAAATATATCAAATAGAAGATGGGCAAAAAAGATAAATTACGTATAAGTAATGTAGCAAATTTCAAAACACAAAAAAAACCTATTTTTAATATTTTTTATATAAATTGAAACAAGGACTCTTTCTTTTCCCTCCCTCTCTCTCCAAGGGCCTAAATTTAAAATAAAATTACGAATTCTGCCATCAACTCTTTCTTCTCCAATTTTGATCTGATTTTCTCATTCTCTCTCCATGCGCGGCGACCGCCAAAGCTCGACGCTGACAACGGCTAAATACTTGATGCTAACGATCGAATCGAGCCGCTCTTGTTAGGGTTTGAACTCTAACTACTGGATTTGAGCAGGAATTAAAATGAAACAGAAAATTAATTAAAGTAAGATTGTATTGATTGATGATAAACCCTCGGCCACCACTGTTTGTCTCTATATACCAGAGATGTTGTCATGGCTAGCACGCGGCACCACAACACTAGCTCTGACAGCTCAGACGTCAGTGAGCTGGAACTCGACAACTGACAGCAGCTGCGTTACGGTAAAGAACGAAATAGTAACAGTAAAAGACTAAGTGACTTCTCCTAACCAAACCAGGAAAGCTATAATCTACTTCCTAACAGATCTGCTCGCAAGACCGATCTGGATACCTGACGACGACCAAACCCATCGCCTTCGTCAAATCCAAACCAATTTGCCTTAGATCTATAGGTGAGCTCCTTTAATTTTCTATTGTAAAATTGATCAGATCTGGTAATCTGATATGAATATTCACTTTTTTCTCTCTCTTTATTAAGGAGGTTTGGTGTTGAAAAGTTTAAATATGGATAGCGTATTTGTTGTTGGTCGTAGCAGCGATATAGATTTGGATAGTTAGTATTATTAGCCCTCCTTGCAGACTCTTGCGAAGTGTAGCGAAGCTAACCAGTTGGTAACTGTTATAAGGGACAGGTACCCTATTTCGTATTCTTCATGAAGCATATAAAAGATTAACAGCTATCGTTGTGGCTTGAAAGCAGAAGAAATCTCTGTTTATAGAGAAACGTAGAGCCGTGATTTTATGTTGTTATGCCAAGCGTAGAATCTCCGAGTGGGATTTTACATTACAATATGTTGAGTCAAAGAAGAACCACAAAAGAAATAGAATATTATGTGTGAAATTCATAAAACTTCTCTGATTTATGCACAATTAGTATAATGTATGAACAACAACAAAAGGTGAGCAGTAACAGTAGCAGAGTTTCTTTTTGTGTTTACAAGGCTAAATTAGTAACAGAATATTTGTGTTCAATTTTGTGTTGTGGAACCCTTGTAGTTTTCAACAACAGCAGCGCGCTCTAGCACCAGAGTTGGCAGTACATGGTTATGTGATATTGTATTAGCACATTGGGTGGGTATGGTCCTCCGTTTCTCTGTTAGTATGCTTAGAGTAGACAATAGTAGTGCGCATCACAGTAGCAGCATAGTAGACATCCGAGAAATGTGTTAATATCGACACGGTAGTTACACATTGGGTGTTACTGTGCTATTCAGTAGTAGCATATTTCTGGTCGACAGTAGTAATTGATATGTAGTGAATGATATTCGGATAAAATTATAGTGACAGATGACATATGGATATTAGTTTGTCTTAATTTGTTAATATTTGTCCTAAATTGTATATGAAAATGTGTAAATAATGTATTTGTAAAATAAAATGTAGTTAGTAACTAATATGTAATTTATTATAAAAAAAAAATGTTAGCGAGAAGACGTTGTGGCTGGAAGCTTTGATTCCATTGCCGTCGGAAAACGAAAAGACGGTTTACAATTCTGCAAATCAAAAAACTCCTAACAACCCAGAACTCCCCAAGAACGAATCTATTTTTTTTCATGACCCTAGCGATCTCGGTGCGCTCCGGTTCTTTGAAGGCCTTGAGGACGAGGGCGGCGACTGACCTTTTATGATGCACGGACACGGATACGTGATACGGGTACGGATACGATACGATACGGGATACGAGTTTTTTTTTAAAAAGTAGGATACGGGTACGTTTTTATATATTATAATAAAAAATTAATATATGAATAAATCTATTTAACTAAAAAAATGTAACAAATTAGAAATTCAAACTTCAAAAACATTGTCTCAACAAAGTTTAAGTAAAAGAAACAACAATAAGTCCAACTCAATCATCATCAAAGATCACACCCTCAAAGTCTGGTTCATCAAGAGAGAGGCTGGCCACCTCAAGCATGCCACCATTAACCAAATCCATTGAATCAAAGTTATCTCCTCCGATATCCCACATGTCTCCACGCTTATATTCTGGAGTTTTTCTAGAAAGAAGACGAAGATTATTATGCACAAACACTAGATCTTCAGCTCTTTGTGGAGTGATTCTGTTCCTTCTAAAAGAGTGTATAAAGTTGTAAGTACTGTAGCACCCCGCACGTTTTAATCGTGGTTAATGGCGAGTTACTGAGGTTTAAGTCGCATTCGGTAACTTCGCGAGTGAACGACCACGTTCATTTTTCGAGTTTTTAAAAGTTCTCCAAATACCTGATTTAATGACCCGATGTCATAGTATGTGTCGACACGAGTCTCCCGGTATTTTCGGAATATTTTTCAGAGCTTCCGGCTAATTTCTGAAGTTTATGGTAATTCTGGATTACTATCCGGTAAAAAGGGGTTTTTATCATTTAACCTTTTCACTTTTTACCTTCTTTAAATCTGGACCGTCAGATCATTTGGAGAATTGATCTGGACCGTCCATTCAAGTATAAAAAGGAAGTTAGTTGGTTGACTTGGTCAAAACCAAAAAATCGGGTCAAACCCGAGTTTCTCTTCTCTCCCCCTTCCGCGACTCAGCGTCGCCATCTTCGCTCCGATCGACACCACCGGCGCGTCCGGCCAACCCACGCCGGCGCACCCCCACCAAACTGATCCTCTCACTCTCCTCTATAAAACCCAGTCACTCAATCAGAGAGTCGTCAATCGACGACGGAGATCAGCCGAGGAGGAGTGCGACTGTTCTCGCCGGAAATCTGGCGACTCAGGCGGAGGTTCGACGAATTGAAGGTATATTCTTGCTCCTCTCCTTCTTCTCTTCCCTCCTATGCCTTGTTTCGAACGATTTGAGGCGTAATCGAAAACCCTCCTTTTTCACAGTGTTTCGGGTTTTCCAAACCGTATCCATCCTGTATCCAAACCGTATCCATCATGTATCCAAACCGTATCCAAAAGTCAAACTATACTTAATAGTCTTCGATACGTATTTTTAACTCAGGATATGTATCTGAACCGTATCCAGAACGTATCCGTATGGGATACGGATACGATACAGCATTCTATACTTTTAGCCGTATCCATACATCACAGCTGACCTTAGCCTACTTCACCTCCTGGAAGCTTGGCTGGGTTTCAGTGAGGTTAAGGTCTTCGAGGCAAGAAGAGATTATTTTACGGTCGTTTTTGGGTTTTTTATTATTGTTTGAATTTTTTTGTTACTAACCGGCGTTAACTTGATCTATTAACCTTTGTCTTGATTCAAGTGCATCAGTGCACTGAAACCGATTAAAAAGTCAAATGAAGAGACTGGACAGCAAAAACACAAAAACCAATTTTTATAGGACAAAATACCCATATCAATCCCGGTGTTCATCTTCTGGATTTTATAATATTTGAACTCAGAGGAAAATGTAATCTGCTGTAGTATGGGCATCAATGGGTTTACTTTTTAATGTAATCTTACAAACAAACAAAAACTCTGAAATTTAATGTATTATTGTTTACTTTTTTAATTTACTACGAGAATAAATTCTATAACGCCAAAGAGTTTTTTAACATAACGAATAAGTTTGATAACGAAATGAGATTTAGGAATAACATAACACATTCAAGTAGGATGAATTAAATTCTTACTACTTAGGTTGCTTGATTGGTCTACATCAGGCTTACAAAGAGAGATTTTTGTTGGCCTAGCCACTAATGTGTCTCAACCATTAAGCATAAGTAACACAATTTATATGGGTCCATAAGCTAGAACAAGACTCGACTACGACATATATCACGAAGCATGTCACACAAGCTACACAATGACACCCGGAAGTCACATTACCGACCTCACCAACATGCCCTCACTAAACACGTCTTGGACCTCTTATCCCACATTGAAAATGTATAAAAGGAGGGAGTTTCCTCTTCCTATAAATATGAGACTTCCTCCTTATTAGCTCTCAGAATGTTGATATAGATTGATTAGATAGCTATATACTAAATAGCGACTTGTAATACCTAGGGAAGACAATTCGTCACCCAAACTCTAGTACATGTTAAGTGGACGTAGCTTTGCCCATCGAAGGTAAGGTGAACCACTATAAATCCTGTGTCGTCCTCAATTCGCCATCACACACACATTGCACACACGTATCACCGCACGATACAAACCAGTATCAACATTGGCACCGTCTGTGGGAAGCTGATACAAAATGCTTCATCACTACCAAAGAGCTAAGGCCTCACATTTTTCTCAAATCTCTCAATTTTCTAGAAGTGAATGGCGGAACATTTTTCACTTCATTGCATGAATGACGAAATACTTGGAACAAGAGAAGAACGAGGGAGACATCGCCATCCAAAAAAAAGGTCGAGCATTGGACAATAGGAGGAACAGGCGGGAAAATGGAAATTAAAAAAAAGTGAATTTGTTTATCTGCTCTAACCCTCAGCCACAACTACGGAACCGCAACATCCTAACTTGGTCATCGCCATTCAGCAGTCAATCCCAACAACGCCAGAAGGGCGCTCACTTCTCTTCGACAAGGGAATCGCCTTCCAAAACAACATGTACACAAATGGCGACATCAAGAGGCACCGTTGTTCACCGAGCTTCTTCTTGATAAAGTCGCTTCTTCTCAAATAGAGCAGCATATAAAGGCGACGTCTGACGACGGAACTACGGCAACGCCTAAAACCCGCCATCTCCCATGCAGCCACAACTTTAGGGACTGCGCCCTCCAAGAAAGATGGAGAAAGCGAATGAGCCCAGATATAGAGAGATAGAGGAAGGACGAGGCGACAGGAAGGCAGCCAAGATGACAAGGTCGAGATGGCAATTTGCACGGGGAGGACCGAGACTGTGAGGTGCACGATTTCGAGGGACGACATCACCATCCACTCAGAGACTACGCCCTACAAGGGACACAGAGGCGATGGTGGAATCGAGACGACGAAGAAGAAGCAGAAGCCATGTACGAAGCAGAGAGGAAGAATAAGAAAACAAAAACCTAGAAATTTGTTACCACAACAACAAAAAAGGTAGGGAATTCAAAATAAGGACATTCGCCAAAAAAAGAGAGCGGGAAAGCGGAATTCAAAATCCTAGGATCCGTCATCGCCTTTGGCACCCCAGCGTGCACTCAGTGTGCACTTCACCTTTAACAGCGCCCCAACGTGCACTTTGCCTTCGGCAGCGCCCCATCGTGAACTTCACCTTTGGCAGCCCCCAGCCTATAACCCAATGTGCACTTCACCTTTTGCAGCGCCCCAGCGTTCACTCAGCTTGCACTTTGCCTTTGGCAGCGCCCCAGCGTGCACTTCTCATTTGGCAGCGCCCCAGCGTGCACTTTGCCTTTGCCAGCGCCCCAGCGTGCACTTTGCCTTTGCCAGCGCCCCGGCGTGCACTCAACGTGCACTTCACCTTTGGCACCCTAGTGTGCACTTCACCTTTGACAGCCCAGCGTGCACCCCAGCGTGTACATCGCCCCTTGATATCACACCACTTCTAAGAATAAGATGAGTAAAACCCAATCTTCTTAAATTGGTCTTGCAAGGAGTTCATTACATGTTTTACTACATTCAAACATGTCTGGCTATTTGCCATGCTTTACTTAAACAACATGCTATGCTCTTGATATTCTGCTTAGGGATGTTGAGACGTTAAGACTTTCAACTAAACTATGAAGGAGTTACAAAGTGTAAGCGGATGCGAGTATATCTTCTAAAATATCATCATAAGAGAGCAACTACCTTCTGGGATAAAATCTCCATATCACCGTAAGCTCTCAACTACCTTACAGGATTAAGGGACAGGCGCTCACAGCACCCATCTTACAACTCCATCATTTTTAGTTAAAACATTGATCATTACCTCTATATGGCATTAGAACACGATATATGTTAAAACACACATATCCGAGCACTCTCTCATTCATATAGCGGAACTCGGGGACTTATATGCATTTGTATGTTTAAATGAAACATGATTATCCTAACTATTATTTTTAGACAAACTCTTATTCATCAAGCGTCCATGCCAAGAATAAAGATACTTCTCTAATGATTTCATTTTTAGCAATTGACCAGCTCTCCGATATCTACTGAAACACTTTTTGCGGTAAGAGTTTATAAACCTTACATGATGAGCCTCTAGTATCTACAGTTTACTTATCACCGTAAACGTGAATCTACCTTACGAAATAAGTGTTTCCAGCCCCATTCTCGCCATATGAGAATGTCAGTACATTGTTTGTTACATGTGTGCAGGAAAACAGACATATTATGCAGCAAGCGTACACCATCAACGTCAAAAGCCAAGAGTTCACCATTAGCGCCAAAAAGCGAGCGTACGCCATCAGCGCGCACCAAAAAGCAAGAGTTCTCCATCTACGCCAAAAGACGATAGTTCGCCATCAGTGCCAAAAGACAATAGTTCGCCATCAGCCCCAAAAAGTAAGCGTATGCCATCAGCTACAAACGACAAGACTTCGTCATCAACTACAAACAGCGAGTGTACGCCATCAGCTACAAACGACAAGACTTCGCCATGAGCGACAAAAGACAATATAACCTGCCGAGACCATTCTTGATTGAGGAGCTCGAAAACTGGTAGGGCTAGACGCCACATTGGAATTACTTATACTTGGTTTTTACTTCCCAACCAAGAATGCTCTCTTACTTGGGGACTTGTTGGCATAGCCACTAATGTGCCTCCAGCACCAAACATAAGTAACACCATTTATATGGGTCTGTAAGCCATAACAAGACTCGAATACGACATATATCACGAAGCATGTCACATAAGCTACGCAACGACACTTGAAAGTCGCCGATCCGATATCGGGAAGTCACATTGCCAACCTCACCAACATGCCTTCACGGAAAACGTCTTGGACCTCCTGTCCCATATCAGAAATGTATAAAAGGAGGGAGTATGTCAGGACCCACCCCGAGTTAAATCCCTTTAACCCGAAGTAAATCCTACGGGGACCACCTCAAGGGAACTTCTTACCGAAACCCCCTTGAAATGGCCAACCCTTCCTACCTACCAACTCAACACTTCCATGAGTATCTAACAACAATCCCTAACTCATGAAAGCATCCTGCTCCCTAACCTACTCAAATAGCTAAACTGGGTTAGTCAGAGCAGTCTACTAAGATGATTACCCTAAAGAATTTGAAAGCAGCAACGGATTGATCGACTATGCCTCGACTCTTGTACGCGCACGACCTCCGCTCAAGAACCCTGCACCACTGGGCATTTGAAAACGAAGGGCCCAGGGGAGAAACATTGAAAACCGTCAGGGTGAGTGGACAAAAATAAAACTTAAAAGCTCTAATTCCTTTAATGTTCTCCCTCTAAGTTTTCCTAGGAAAATCCGCATGCAAGTAAAACATAAACAATGCCTTGGCTCAAATATAAACAATTATGTGGGGTGTTAACCTCATCCACGAGAAAACCGACCTGCTCTATCCGGGAAGGTCTAATGACCAGCTCCACCGGAGAGGGTCCCTGACCTGCTCTATCTGGGAAGGTCTAGTGACCAGATCCACCAGAGAGGGTCCCCGACCTGCTCTATTCGGGAAGGTCTAATGACCAGCTCAACCGAAGAGGGTCCCCGACCTGCTCTATCCGGGAAGGTCTACTGACCAGCTCCACCGGAGAGGGTCCATGCTAGCATACAATCCTTATATCCTTTTTCCTTTTTAAAATCCCTTTTAAAACCCGTAAAACCAGTAAAACCTCGTAAAACCTCGTGGGAATAATAAATCGAAAACCCCTTTAAATCCGTGAGCCAAGTTTCTCCTTTTAAAATCATCTCCCTCCATAATCCCAAAACGGTGATAATCAATAAAACCATACTCCGGGAAAATCCTTTAAAATCATGGGAAGGGTATGAACCTCTTTCCCGGTTTGTTTGCCTTTAAAATTCTTAAATCTCATTTTCCCAAATCACCGTAAAACATATAAATGGAGAAAATCATATATGCAGGAGAAACCAATTAAAATATACAGCATGCAATTTAATTTAAAACAAAGGTCCACTCACAGTACTATTGCGACCTTCTTCCCGCTCGGAAAGCTCCTCGAGCGAAACCCTCGAACTAACCACGTAGTCGAGCCCGTCTCACGTTCGACCAGAGACTGTACAAACAAACCATTATATTAGTCATACCATCGTTGACTTGGTCTTTTCCTAGTTTGACCAGGAACTCCTATTTGACCACATATTGACCAAGTTCCTTTTTATGGCACTTTAACCTTTTTGACTTCCTTTCCCGGTTATCGACTCTTAACTCAATTTACCGGAAGTCCGACTTAGCTTCCGAACTTTCCTTTACCCCTTAACTTGATGTTAGGGTGTCACATAATAATTCGTTGAATTACTATGGACACCCAACGTGTCACATTAATCAATATATTTAACCTTGAGTCGATTTACCGATTTACGTGAAACACCAACTTTACTTAACGTGGTCAACTTGACATTTTCTCAGAAATTCCAGTTAACATTTCTTTCCGATAATCATAACACTTATCAACTTAACCAACAACTCAGCCTAAACTTAAGTCCATCCTTAATATATCCTATGTCGAACGACAATTACCGGGGTAACCCTAATTACTCGGTCATTCCAATTTCTTTACCAAAACTTTCTAATTTCCCCTTTCAAACATACCTTTTACCCCAGGTAAAACCACAATTACCACCACAGTAATAAAATAATTATTCAAAATTCATGGGCAAAATGACCAAAATACCCCTTCACTGTGCAAACACAGTCACCGGCCGGCAAGCCTCCGACCAACGATCTCCGGCCATCAATAGCACCGCCTCCTCTTCCACAACAACTTCTCTAACCACAACCCAACTCGAAACAAAGCCTAACTATCCTAAATCAACCATGAACAGTAAAAACTCCAAAAATCACAACCCGGAGTTCGATCTCCTTACCTGGCTCGTTAGAGGCTGCCTCCTTGCAAATGGAGCTTCCAAGGAGGGCGGCGGTCCTTCCCTTACCCACCAAAATCGGCGCGACAGGCAGAGGAGGTCGACCCAGGCGAGCTCCGACTGTAGCAGTTACTGTTGCAGGCTTTCCTCTCCCTCTCCAGCGCTCCTCTGCCACGGTTGGCCGCCCAGATCGACGGCGGAGGTGGAGGCGAGTCGACCGGGACCTGTGGCGCGTCAAGCGGTGGCCGGTGGAGGGAGAACCGGGATGAGCACAGTGCGGAAGGAAGAGGGAGTCGAGCGCGCGAGGAGGAAGAAGAAGAAGAAAAGAAGGAGAGAGAAAGAAAAGAAACCGAGGAAAAGGAAAGAAATAAGAGGAAAGAAAGGAAAATGGAAAGTTTCTTGAAACGGAAACTTTTCTAACTTCTTTACCATTTTTCTTTCTTCTTTAAAATAGGAAGTCGTCACCCAAATAAAATTCACCGAAATTTCTAATTATCTTCTCAAAATCTACTCTCTGAGAATTTAATTACCGACACTTTTCCAAAATAGATACGGTAATTTCTAATAGTAGACGGAGAAGATAACTTTTATTAACTTCAAAAGATTCGGGGTGTGACAGAGTATCCTATTTCTATAAATAGGAGACTCCCTCCTTATTGGCTCTCGGAATGCTGACATAGATTGATTAGATATCTAAATACTAAATAGCGACTTGTAATACTTAGGGAACACAATTCGTCATTCAAACTCTAGTATATATCAAGTGGACGTAGCCTTGTCCACCGAAGATAAGATGAACCACTATAAATTTCGTGTCCTCCAAAATTCGTCATCACACACACATTGCACACATGTATCACCGCACAATACAAACCAATATCAACAATGCTCTAGATTAGAATCAGACAACAATCATAACATATAGACTATGGCATATTACATCATAGGCCTTGGTGTTCATTATCATGATCAGCGCTCCTATTATCTATTGACTATATAATGCAATGCTTGATAATGAAAGAGAGCTCATATGCCTACAATTTACTGGCTGCAGTTGAGTCCCTATATTCATCATGGTTTTGATAGTCTGTGTTTGTGTGTAATCTGTATCAAAGGTATCGTTCTAATTTTATCGGATGTCCCCGAAGTGACATCTGTATCAAAGGTATAATGATGATTCTTCTTATGATAGGAGCTATTGAAAAACCAAAAATTAATTATCAATCCACCCTAATAATTTAACTTCTAAATACAAGATTACTTCATATAATTTCAAGGCAAAATGTTAACAAGACTACATCGAGTCACTTAGAATTAAAGTGAATATACTTTACAAAATATCAAAATGATACATAAAGTTCAAAATTTAACTGAACATCTCTATATACTGTCAATTTAATCATTAGTCTATCTGATTCAAATAATTTTTTAAAGACAAATTTGTCTAGATATAAAAGGAAACATAAAAATAATAATAAAAACGGAGATAAGGACCAATTCATGGCTTCATTGTTCAGCACCCACCGTAGTGACCAAAGCCTTTATCATCTTCTCCAAACACCAAGCAGATTGAACACCCATCACATATAGATCCAACTTTATCTTTAGTTTGAAACAGATACTAAGATTTTGTATCAGTAGTGAATATAAATGGTAGAGGATTTTCTGGTGTAAAGATTTTTTATGAATGTTTTATGAGGTTCTGGCCTGAAGAACGACGCGGCGAACTTGACGATTCAAGGCTAAACGCTTGGACTATCAATACGGCAAGCAAGGGGAGACCAAACACCCACGAAACTAATCTGGACATCCTTCTCATCATCTTCAAGCACAAACCTCGCAAGTGATCTCGATTCGTAATCAAATCCAAAGCTATAAATGTCTCACCTCCCTAAAAAATCGAATTATTTTGATCATAATTATTAAATCAAGCTCGGCTAGAAATTGGGTTGTGGGTCGTAGGAGAAGAGAAAGAGAGGGGTCTTAAGACTGGGTTTGGTGCAGCTGGACTTATAAGATATAAGATGACTTTTAGCTTATAAGCAGAAAGTGGGTGTTTGCAGCTTCTCATTTTTCCCTCAAAACATTTTATACTTTTTTAAAAAGTAGCTTATTTTTGGACTTACCAAACACTAAAACCTTTGGTGTTTAAAAGCAAATGAGCTTATAAGCTCTCTCAAACTCAGCCTAAGGAGTGAGGAGAGAGAGAGATAAATTGGACAGTGGTCGCCGAAGAGAGAGAGAGGACTTGTGGGTCTCAGATGGAGAGAGATTGTGTATATAAAGACTAAATTGCTCTTTTGAAAATTGATAATGGCTCAAGAATTAATAGCGTTATTGACGGATGTATTAAAAATATGTAGAATTATCAACCTCATGTACCATTTTGATGTTTTATAAAATTAAGCAATCTTAATTCTCAGTGCCTCATGCGTCATGTAATCTTGCTAAAATTTTCTCTAATTTCAATCTTTGAAAGTTACGCAAAAATTGGATAAATCTCAAGTTTTGTCTTTTTAACTAGCCCAAAAAGTTCGGTTCAAAGGATTGCAGTGATAGCATATGTCTAGTCTTGCATTATTCTTTGAGCATTTCAGAAGATTGAAGAGGAAAACAACAGTGATTTGGAAGATTAACCTTTGGACTTATACACTACTCTCTGGTTGGAAAGATGAGATTAGTCATCAAAGCAGGGAATATAACCAATTGAACCAAATCCAGTGATTAATTACCATCATTAAACACCCCACCTAAGATCTCTTACGGGGAAAAGAACAGTAACCAAAACCCTTTTCCATCATTTTGAGTATGAATTAAGCCAAAAGCATAAACTTTTTCTTTTTCTTCATATATAGAACAAGTGTCTTGGCCTTGCTCTCGAGTAAGAAATGCAAGTATGGCACAAAGTGGATACTGCATGAGAAATTAAGCGTGTATAGCGCATTTTGATTCAAACTTAACCTTATATTGGACTATGATGATTATAAAAATCAAACCTTATAACAAATCTAATCAGAAATTTCATTCTCATGTCAACTCAAAATGACTAATCCTGAAATAATATCTCACTCCAATACCGACATAATCTCATTGTTAACTCAACTGTCCTATATTTACCATGTTCAGCTTCAAATGACTAGACAATCCCTTTTAGTTAGGGTCTATATAGCAGAGAAAGATAAACCCTAGTTATGTTCTTCCCCACATGCATAAAGTAAAACTTCTATAAATGAATAAGGTTGGGACCGTGAAAAATTATTACTTTAGATATGTTATTATATTATCGATAAATGAATAAATTATTTATTTATCGATAAATTATTACTTTATAGAGAGTTTGTTATTAAGACTTCTTTGATTTATTAAGAGTTTCCTTAATTTTTCATAATATAAGAAAAAATAAAGAAATATATAAGGATACTCTGGGAATAATTAAATTTAAAAATTAAAGTTGTTATGAGTTTCTTTAATTTGTTTTAATTATGAACATTATTTACTCTTTATTTTAGGTATTTTATCAATTATTAATATATTTCATGATCTTTTTTAAATATTTATTTAATTAATTATTACTTTATATATTTGTTGGGACCTTTAGTTTAAAAAAATTATGCATTTAACGATATACGTTCCTAGTAATATGAGCTGTGTCCAAGTCAGGACCAGAAAAAATAATTATTTAATCTAAATTAATAATTTATTAAACATTCATTTATCGAGATTTTATAATATATAATTTGGTGACATTTTCTCTACATGCTTTTATCCACTCAATCAAAGTTGGTAATGCTTAGTTGAGGAAAACAACAAATGCCTTCCATGTCCAAAGATCAAATAACAAATGCATTTTCATTCCACCTTTTACCTCAAAATAGTGGAGCTTAGTGTTTTAATTGTTGTCATTTAGCGGATAGTGTCGGTGATGGGTTTCAATAATACCATACCCCTTGAGTCCTAAAGTACTAAACAACCAAAATCTGATATATAGCATTTTCTAACATAAAGAGAAAACTACAATTTTTCGAAGTAAATATATGCAAGTTAACCTACTTATGAGACATAAGAATTAATTACAAATGACACCCCGAATTATGGGTTGGCTTTCATTTTCATACATAAGTTTGAAATTCTTGCAATTTCATATCTTAACTTTAGTTTTGTTAACAGTTTCATACAATTTGCTATATATAATGGTGTTATGTATCACAAATAAGTATGGATGGACGCGGTTTGGGTCGTATTGGTTTGAGCCTCAAACTGTAAATAAACTGTTTTTTTAGTTTTTGATTAATTCGGTTACACAATTTCTTTGATTAAGAGACTTTTGTCAATTCAGTTCTTCTTTTTCATAACCGGAAATCTATTCTCCAATCGTATGTTTTAAGATGATCGAAGTTCCATACTTGTATTGATATGGGTGAGATGTAATCGGATCATTGAATTGGAATTTTTCGGAAGGTAATGGGTTCTGATATCCCACAATCCAACATCAAATCTTCTCAATATAAATGCTTGAATCATGGGAGTGCTCTTTCTAATTTCCTCCTCCTAGATCGGTTTCTGTGGTGATCGGTGTTTGCTGGGTTTGTCACAACGGCAAAACTGAAAAATACAGGATAATTTTTAATTGTTGGGTGTATTAAAAAGTTTGCTCGGCAAATTTAGCAACACCCGATGAAGGTATAACATTGTTGACGGAACAAAAGTTAAGGTATGAAATTACAAGAATTTTAAATTTGGATATAAAAATAAAAGTCGTCTTATAATTCAAAATGTCTTTTGTAATTAATTCTAAAACTAATGTAACGGCCCTCCAGACGACAAGAGACAACATATACTATGTTCTGGAGTAACAACACAAAGAAGCTGTTAGATACACAGTTCCTACAAGTACTAAGAGAAATTTCCACTCAAAATTTTGCATTGTCTTTTAGTTCGTGCTACCAAGCTCCAACAAAACCAAAGTCAACTTCTAAGGACATGAACTTGTATCTAACCAAAACTATGATAAAGAATGTGCTGTATAGATTCCTTACCCTTCCCCTCTACCCTCTACAAAGGGTCCTCATGTCCTATATTTCGAGGGCAAGCGTGATATATATATATATATATATATATATATATATATATATATCAAGGTTAAATAAATAATTAAGCTTTAGAAATGTTATGTAGACGATGGTCAAAAACATTGTATATGTATGTTTGTTCTATTTGATCAAAAGAATACAAAAAGACATACAGATTGGTTTTGATTACTAAAATAATTATGTATACTATATCCGCCGCACATATAGATTTGCCTTCTAATTATGTTATGGAGCCAAAGTTGAGAGACCAAATTAGTTGTAACAAGAATCTTTGATGTTGGTAGTGATAGTCTCATTTCTGAGCTTCTTCTCAACTTCATGCCTGGATTTAAGTTGGGCTAAAAAAATTTGAAGTTGTTGCTATACTTAGGTTTTCCGGCATTTCATTTTCCTCTTCTTAACCACATTGAGTGTGTTAATGTGAAGCTTGATGTGATCTGAAAAAAAATACCCTATATGCAAGTTACAGTCCTACCTGATGCAAAAGTACTAGTTATTCGATACAGATTTTTTTATTGTGGATAACTGATTTTCTAACCCTAAGTTGCATCTTGCATGCATCACACTGATGAAAACATTCGAATGATTATTGCGCGGCGGAAACCTCTGTGCAGTGCTGAGAAATTTGCATATCAGTTGTTGAAAGAGCACAATCTGCTTCTGTTTAGTGATATATGCATGGTTGTTAGGGGGTGGCATCAAGTTATATAATGATGATATAATTATTGCATAATATAATCTTAATCCTCCTTTTTCTTTTTGTATTGTCTTCTTCAAGCTGGATCCTAACTCGATCAGAAGTTCTTGTTCAAGGGATTCATTCCTTGCCCATTAGAAACTGCAGTGAGCTAGAAGCCCACTTCCATTGATAAAATCACTTATTTTATGGTTGTATATCTTGTCCAGAACTTGAAGCACCTTAAGAATTAAAGGTGAAGTTCTTCTCTTTAGAGTTTAGATCAGATATAGAACTTCTGATGACCATCCCCCCAGAAAACTTTCTGAACTCGCTCGCATGTGATAATGTGATAATGTGATAGTCGCTTATTCATTCACGTGTGATAATGTAACGTTTGAAAGACATGGATTTACTTTTATGCCCGTCGACCCATCATCAACGCGATCAATATTTTGACTTGTTGCTTGCTATAGGGCATGTTCCACTTCTAAGACTGACCCATGTAAATGTAATACGACCTATGCAAAAGTTGGCTTGGGGATGATTCCAATAATCATTTGTTTGTTTAATGATACTGATGTATCATGGTCCAACCCAAGATTCTAAATCGCATCCTCCTAATGTCGAGACCATTAATTTCTTGAAGCAAAACCCATGCATTTCTCATGTAATTCCACCGCTTTATCATCCACAGATCGAATCCGATTAATGGTCAAGTATCAAGTATAAACACGAGCCACCGACTGAAGCAATGAGACGCTAGAATAGCTTCCAAGCTAGATTGAGACCCGTCAAATTTTTACCTCCATTCAACTCGCTGGTAGAAGCTATCATCCGTCTGTCTCCAATCATTCATTCTCTTATGAACTTCCATGTTGTGCAGATCAAAACTTCCACAGACTAAACCAAGGTCTAAAATCTAATCCCTCCACTACAATATGACACAATCCTTTTGCTCGAGATGAAATTTACAAGTTTTCGGGTCTATATATAGTAGCTAGAGTGTTTAACGTACGTAGGCTAAACCAAGCCTCGATACAATTGACACCATCTTTTATGCAAGATGAAATTGTGCAGGTACTGATGTGTAGGTATGCAGGTGATTGAGGTGAAGTGAATTAATTGCAGAGATGATGAATCCATTGTACAAGTGATCAAGAGGAGTAACTAAACATGGAAGGTGTAGGTGCAGTGAGGAAGAAGTGGTGAAAGCTAGGGTTTGTACTGTGAGCACAAGAAGATGGAGACCTAGCCTCTGCAGCTCAATGATGAATGATGCCTATGCATTTTTGACCATTTGGGGATTTGTTGTGATAATCTGTCCAGCAGTAGGTAGGATGTCATTATGTCATTAGTCATATACAGCCGTAGCAAACTCCAAAATATGTACCAACCACAGTTTGCTGATTACACTATGGAGGGTCTAGTTTACTTATCCAACTTGGCGACTTGGATTATGGGATAATGCTAAAGGCTTAAGCTTGGCTTTATCTATGATGATAAATTGGGAAGTCATTAAGGAAAAAGAAAGATGCATTGAACATATTTTTGATAATCCACGTTTGATAGGAGAGTTGAAATAGAAATAGAAATTTCAAGCGCAAATTTAAGAAATCATTAGAAATACAAGCAAGTCTTATAAACCAACACACCATTTTCACAACTTGTATGACTAATACGATTAAAAAAAAGTTAAGATCACACGTTGCCGATTTATGTTTAATCAATATACAAGTAAAGGAGAAATTCGTTATCATCAAATAGACAAAAAACTTACAATATTATTATAATTTTCTAATTCATTTTAGATGATGTTCTTTAACTATTAAGATTACAAATTCTATTACCGTCAATTAGACCTTTAACATTCTTTTCACGACCTCACCAGTGATCTCATTGCGAAATTTGTTTTCCTCCTTGAGATGTATAATTAGACAAAAAATATCGTATGCGTTTAATTAATCTCATCTATGTGAAAATTTTGTGGGTGCACATAGTGTCACCTTGTGCATATGCACCACATACAATTTTTTTAATGAATTTATATTTGTTTTAATTTTTATTTTATTTTTATTTGGTTTGATTTTGTTACTACTGATTCGAGCTCGACTTCCCTTCTGTGTCTCTTTTCAAAACTTATAACATTGTTAAAGGACCGGATGTACCCCAGACTCTCCCCTCTCATCTACGATTTATACATGGAAATGTACTGATGAAAGATTCACATGGGGCTATTGAGAAGTAAGAACAAAATCGTGGCCTTCTAGTAATAGGAAAAAAAATAATAACAAACTACAGTTTAGTTATCAACCAAATTACAGTTCGCAAATACACTATATAGACAATATTTTACATTTTTAAGAACACAAATTAACTAATTAGGACAAACTAATCTCCACATGTCATGTGTCACTATTTATTTTACCAAACTACCCTCATTCCCATCCACCCGAATTAAAATTCTCAAATCAGAGCTTTAATCAAAGGTCTGCAGCATACCAACAGTCATTTCTTCTCTCTTCTTCACCTTGACTGCTGCTACTGTCAAGTAGAACGGTGCTACTATTAAGTAGGGTGCTACTGCCTGTGATACTCTTGAGTAACAAAAAGATGCTACTGCCGAGTGGAGGAAGGTACTACTGTCGAACAAAAAAGATGCTACTACTGGTGCTAACTATTGAAGAGTGCTACTGTGCTTGATATTGAATGGTGCTACTTTCGGTGCTACTAAACAATAGCAGATTTTTACACATCCAAAACATGATTTATGTAACAATAGCAAAACCTGATTTGTTGCAGTAACATCACATAACACCACTCAGTAGCAGCACGCAGCAGTTGCAGCACCGCACAGTAGCAGCACGCAGCTTTTCCTCCCTCATGTCGATCAATTCTCTGATTGCCACTAGTTTCTTCCATTGAGACCCAACCTCAATGCCTTTGCTCTAGTAACACATCTTGCTGCGACGAATCTCCTCTAATCACCCTGATTTCTGAAAACGGCCTTGACAACTTCATTTTAGAGGAGAAAGAGATTGATTTGCTAGTTTGAGACAAAAATTAAGGATTTGATAAAAATTGAAATATGAATAAAGAAGAGAAAGAGATGGATTGCAGAGAAAGAAACATGAATGGTCGGTTGAGAAAGAAGATGAAAACGATAAAAGATAATTTTATTTTTAATTTTAAAATAAGATATTTTGGTTATTTTACAATTAAATTTGGATCTAGCTTTGATATTGTTAGGTGTAGTAGTGTTCGAATTTATTTAAAAACATAAAAATTAAATTTTTTATGTTTTTAAATATGGTTGATTTCTTATAAAATATAACTCACCCTGATAATCCGTAGGCAGTCAGACAGAGACAGTACTGGTAGTAACATACATATATAAAGAGCTCAGTCCCTTAAGTTATGTGTCAGAGTAAACTTTCTTCTAATTCATGCAACCCCAGTACCCACGTTCTCTCTGATTCATCGATTACCCAATTTCTCCCGCCTCCTTCTTCTTCTTCTTCTTCTTCTTTAGTTTTCTCAACACCATATTTATTGCTGCCATTTTCACCCACCACTCTCTCTTCAGCTCTTTCAAACTGTGCAGCTTCCCTCTGATTCGACCCCTTATCTGTTTTGACTCCGGTTTTCCCAAGTGGTTTGTCTTCGATCTCTGAAAAGAAACGTTCTTTGCTCTGATTCAGAGGTACAGGTCTTGACTTTGTTGTTGGTTTTGCTTGCTGTAACAGAATCTGAATTAGGTTGGTCTCATTTTGTTTGTTTGGGTTCGTTTCAGATCTGCCATTTTGTTTGTTTGATTGAGAAAAGGTTGCTTTTTAAGTTCTTCATGAGTGTGACGTGCCCATTTGGTCAATCTTATTGTTCTTGCTTCAGAATACTTTTAATGCTGATATGTACCATTGTTGATTGTATCAGTAAATGTGTTTGGTGCTTTACTTGCTGTTTGGTTTAGGTTGAGGCATTTTAATTTGGGTTCAAGCAAGAATACTTTGCTCATTGTGACTTTGATTTCAGGTTTGGAGCATTGTAGGTATCTGAATCGGAGTAGCCATTGCAAGATTTGATCTTTACACAAGTTGTGTAATTGAGGGCATGCGCCCTCTCCGAGGATTGGATCACCGGTTAGCATTGGTAGTCTGAGGAGTGAGAATAGCGCAAAATGGTCTGAAATCCAGAGACACTCATACATTACTCATTTGTCGAAGTAAATGTCAGGCAAGATGATCAACAGACCGTTGTTACTGACTTATTTTTACCTACTGATGTATGTTCTGCTTTCGTCTGGAGTTATATTGTACAACAAGGTAATGCCTCTTCATCTGTTGGTTTGGTACATCTTCGCATTACTTGTTTGTTTACATTATCTATGTTGTAGTCGATTATCCTGTTACATAACAACAATGTTCTAAAGAGACATACAGAAGCCGTGAGCTATCTCCTTGTTTTGGTGATGATCTTATGTATTTATTTCTTTGCAGTGGGTTCTGTCTCCGAAATACTTCAATTTTCCATTGCCCATAACACTTACGATGATTCATATGGGGTTTTCTGGATTGGTAGCATTTTTTCTTGTTCGTGTATTCAAGGTACTACTGATCTCTTACTTTGATATAACATACACTGTCTCTTACCTGTGTTAATCAAATTTTGTCATAGTAGTTGATAGTGGATACCTCTATGTAGGTAGATTAGCATGTAGACAGGTAAACTTATTTTTTATAATTAGTTAGTACTCGAGTTGTCATGATCTATCATTTGATGTGATGCCATGGTGTTTGTCTGACAAATTGCTTCCAGCCATTCACTTCTGCCCACTGCCAAACCATAAACTTTGAAAATACACTCATACTCTCACCACTTATTTTATTTCTGAGTTTCTTATCTCCGTGACTGTTTAATAGTTCACATTACTTTCATTACCCCATAATAGTTAGTGTCTGAGCTTCAAATCTTATGGGCTTTGCATCTGTTGATGTTATGTCATGTTCTGTCCATTAGGGTCCTTATCAATAGTATTTATTATTTCCTTAATTTGAAAAGTAGCTAATAACCCATTAATTCAAACTGTTGTGATCTTAAAACTGTTGTGTCCGTATCAATTTCAAACATTTCCCCTTAGAATGTGAGAGGGGGGCTGCCGAACAGGTACTGGCTGGACTAAGTTAGTCTATGGTGGAGCAAGTTTTAAGACTTTGTGAGTTGCTAGAATGAGTCGATTTATTGAATTTCTATAAAAATTGAAGTTTTATAAGCCACTATTAAAAGCTTGTCAGTTAGCATACAGGCTATGCGTGCCTCTTTCTGTTGGATCTCAAGCTCAATGTTGTTGATTGGCATAAAGTAGGACAGCTACATGTGATGTGCTCAGTTTGTTGGTCCTCTGCCATCTATTTTTGTTGTGCGTTATGAAACATTGAATCAGTGGATACTTATTTCATTACTGTTGGTTAATTCTTACTCTGTTTAACTTTGCAGGTTGTAACTCCTGTCAAAATGACATTCGAAATGTAAGTGACTTTGGTTTTATTTGAGTTTGAATGTGAGTCCAATTTTGTGTAGCTAATTGTTTCTTCATGTGGCAGATATGCAACTTGTGTAATACCGATAAGTGCCTTCTTTGCTTCAAGTCTTTGGTAAGTGCTGAAATGTGGTAACAACTGGACCTTGGTTTGGGTAATATATCTATAAGGGACATGAATATCATGAATCTAATCTCTTTACCTTTAAAACTGGGGGGAAAAGACCTTGGTAATTGTTGTCATATTTGATTAAGGCTTGCAGTTATGTTGATTTAACTTTATCAAGTCTTAGCTTCTTAAGGATGGATAACACTTAAATTTCTCAGAGAATCCATACAAACTTGTATGAATTTGTTTGGAACTTCAATAAGCAATTTCATCTTTCATTTTGGTGAAACTAGAAGTTTTTGCTTGAATCTGTTGAGCAATGTCCCTTAGATGTTGACATTGAGTTTAGATTTAGGCATAACTACACAACCTGCATAGGAATAGTCAAATAACAAAAACTTTGATTTGTGATTTGTTCTACCTATCAAGAGTCGAGACCAGGAACTTCAAGCTTTATTTAATATATGAAGTTCAAGCTTTATTGTAACATACGTCTCCTTGATTTCAGGTTTGGGAACACTGCTTATTTGCATATTTCTGTGGCTTTCATCCAAATGCTCAAAGCTCTAAGTATGTGGCAAAAGGACAGAGACTCATCACATGCATCTTACTACAATAATATTGCTGATAGAATCTAACTCGTGTCTAAATATCACATTGCAGTGCCTGTGGCTACTTTTATCATGGCTGTTTTATGTGGCACTGATAAACCAAGGTGTGACGTGTTCTCAAACATGTTGCTGGTCAGTGTTGGAGTTGTCGTTTCCTCGTACGGGGAGATTCATTTTAACGTAGTTGGTACACTTTACCAGGTAACAGGCATCTTTGCAGAAGCCCTTAGGCTGGTCTTAACACAAGTCCTTCTGCAGAAGAAGGGTTTGACTTTAAATCCAATCACCAGCTTATACTATATAGCTCCATGCAGGTATCATATTTTGACGATCACAATTATATGCATTGAACAATTAGAAGTTCCCCTATTGCACAGTAATTTGAGGGGAGTAACATATGATGTGACACTTAAATCATATGACATCCATTGCATTCTTGATATAAGATACTGACTAAGGTTTACAATTATTTTTGTTGGTGATGGAGAAGAACATAGGAAGTGCAAGTTTAACCCGTAGGCATTTATCGGTCATTCTTGAGTTTATTAGTGTTGTAATTCTGATCTATAACTAGCATCATTTGGCTGAGATTCATTGTTTACTGGATCTAAAAGGGGTTTCTACTACCAAATTCTATATGCAGGGTCCATCTGTGCCATGGGAGCATTGTTTCTTTATTTTGACACTGATTGCAGCTTAACTGATGCATTAGATTTAACACAGTTTTATTTCCAAGGTGAATTTACATTGATGCATGTGAAACTTGAAAAAGGGAAAATGACAGGCAGTCCATCACTTTAGCTTCTAATTATTATTTTACTGAATATTGCAGTTTCGTATTCCTGTCCGTGCCTTGGTTATTACTTGAGAAGCCTGCTATGGAAGTCTCACAAATTCAGTTCAACTTCTGGATATTTTTCTCGAATGCTCTATGTGCTTTGGCATTGAACTTCTCCATATTCTTAGTAATTGGTAGAACTGGAGCAGTTACCATTCGAGTTGCTGGTGTTTTAAAAGACTGGATTTTGATTGCCCTTTCAACTGTTATATTTCCTGAGTCTATCATAACCAGGCTGAACATAATTGGTTATGCAATAGGTAGTTCTCTATTCATATAAATTGGAAGTCTACTACACATTTTAAAATTTCAGTTAATGAGTTAGTCAATTTCTTCTGCAGCGTTGGGTGGTGTTGTCATGTACAACTACATAAAGGTTAAGGATGTGCGTGCAACTGCATCTCAGCTGCCTATTGATGCTATTCCAGAGAGAATCTCGAAGGTTAATTTCCTCAAAGATTGATTTGCTTCCCTGACATGCCAATGCTATTAAAATGTTTTATGTACTTGACTCCGTAGTATATCATCTGCCTTGTATTCTCCATGCTGGCCAGGATTGGAAGTTGGAGAAAAAGTCTTCTGATATGTATGTGCCTAATAATGGAGGGGGTTTATCCTCTGATATGAATGTGGATGAAGAAACGCCCCTAACTCAATCATCAAGGTTGTCTCATGTGGGACGTTCATCGATTGGCAGCCATGGTGCATGACACATTAAGCCAGGAGATTAATGTTTGGAGAGGAAAATTCGGAGTCAGAGTATGGGGTTCTTTTTCTTTATTCTTTCCAGGGAAGATTTAACACGATTTGCAGGGGCAATTCATTGTGTTACATTCATTTATAGGGAGATGTATGCATGATTTGCATGTTCAAATTTCCAGTTGGTAGCTTAGGACGTTGTCAGGTGAAAGCTCACCGTTATTTTGTAAAGGCTCTTGATGAGAAGCCTAGTTTTTATGTCTTGACAGATGATATAGTTTTCTCCGGGCAGTAACGTAGAAATCAAACATTATAGTACGGTTCCTTCTTTTCCATCCGTTTTTCTTGGTGGTTAAAACATGAACAGTAAATTGTCATTGCTATTTATATTCGTCGCTTGAACGTTCGGACGGAGATCCGATGAGATTTCTGTTTCGAGGTTAAATTGGTCGAGACTTTAAGCCAATATAATAATGGTATAAGCTGTTTCATTGTAAACAACTAAGCAAGTCATTCGAGGAAGAACACACCGGAAATGCACAAAGCAGTACACAACCATCTCCCGCTTGGGCAGGAAACACTTGTTTTCTGAACACCTGGCAAATACCACCATCACTGTGGGTGTTGTGAATGTGAACTTCTTTAGCCACACTTCATCAGAGTCGAGAATTCTTACTAGGTAACTAGAGAATGCAATGTCCTTACGCATACATGCTCTGACATTTGAGTTTGTTAGATCTCCCGGATATTAGGCTAGGTTTTACTGGTGCCATGATTCTTCTAGTAATTTCAGACAAGAAAATAATGGTCATTCTACTGATGAACAAGGCAAGATGTGATGTGTGTTAAACCCTGGATAGTTTTGGAGACATTGCCTCGGCATTTCGATGTTCATACTTCCATAGTATGGTACTCCAAATTAGTCTGACACTGTAACCGTAAGGTAAACTAGTTTCTCAAAAATAGATTAAACTTTTCTCCGGACTTGGTTATTTTAGGAAGAACTCATATAAGGTTAACTAGTAATACAATCTACTTAACATATGTCGTGCTCTTTGAACGGAAATTTGAGTGTGTTAGCTCTCCTGGATATCAGACTACTCCAGTTGTGCACTTGCGCTCAAGGTTTTGCTGGAGTCACTATTCGATGCAAACTTTGTTGCAGGTGAATTAGCTCATGGTGCTACACTGCTACCTTTTCTTCTGTTTCATCTAATTGTCTCCCCTTTTGTGTCCCGGGCATTCCAATTAGAGTAGCTAGGAGGGGTTGTTCTAAGATGGATTTTGTTGTAGTTTTGTGTCGTGTTTCTTGAATCGAATGACCTTGTATAATTGGGAGACATGGCATTGGTATTTCAATTATTGTAGTGTAGCATGATAAACTCGTCTGACATTGTAACCATATGAAGTCATACTCTAGATTACCCTCCATTTTCTTTTTTTGCACAAGTTAGATTACCCCCTCCATTACTGAGAAAGGATCATCCCAACCTCTATTTAAATTTTTTAAGAATTTTGGAAGATAAACCTGAGCTTCTATGCTATATAGATCGTTTGATTCATTTTAAAACGAGGGCGAAGCAATCTGTTACTCGATACATTTTTTTCCAATATTAAAACAATGAAGAGTAGAGATCTGAATTCAATTGCATTTCTTCCTCAGGATAGATTTCAAGAGGTAGTCTAGTAAATTTGGCAACATCAAATCCACATTCTCCAGGTAGCAATTAAAATCACAATAGGGTGCATACACATTGAAAGAGCTATGTAACTGGACACATAGTAAAGCACATCATCTTCTCTCTATTAACTAAGATAATCTTGGTAAGATTACAGAAAGAACCGTGGTGGCATTCAAAACAAAGGAAAAAAATGACTCGCATGTGATTTACATAGAATCACAAACAATATGCACAGCTCAGACAAGAATAAAAGTATAAATTAAATGAAAAGACCGATCAATGCCCACGAACACATTCCTCTGAGCTTCCTTTCCATCCTCTAGCATATGAATCGTAGTAGCCGGATTGGAAAAATTGAATTCTTGTAAAACAGAAGGAATCTACTTGAACAGTTCCCGAGTACTCAGAGACAAAAGCCTCCTTGCAGCTGGCGGTGCCAATCCAGGGATGTCCCTGATGTCCTTGTTGTTCGGGTTTACAACCTGAAATGTTCACCACACCTTACAGTTAGTACATAGACAGGTTATGTATTAGTTTATCATAATTAGTAAACGAATCAAACATACCTTCACAATAATAATTGCAATCACACCACAAACTATAAGCAGAAGGAAAAGCATGATACATTTATCTGTTGCCACCTGAAAATATTGATAAAGGAAAAATAACACATTATCAGTTTCAGATGGAATACGTCAAACAAGAGCATATACAAGGGGGTAAGATCACAACTGACCTGCCGACCAATCTCTTTCACAAGCTGGGTGGCCTTCTTGATTGAGAACTGAATTGTGTCCAGCTCATTGACAATGCGGCCCATTTGGTCAGTCTGCAAGATTTACTCAAACCATATTAGGGTAAACTCTTTAAATCAAACATTACAGTGGTAAAAGGTGAGCATACTTGGCCCTTCAAGGTAACAGCAGTTTGAGTTCCCACTTCGATTGTCTGCTGAACAACCTATAGCACAAATAGAGTTCAGAAAGCTGGCAAGAGAGACAATAGGCAAATTTGAAGTATAAGTTCTTGGTAAAAAGCTAGCCATTCACCTTTTTAGACCGTTCAATGACCTGGTCAGTCTCGTCTATTGTTTTCATCCCGGAATTGATCAGTTCTTGATTTGACATAGCTATCAGAAAACAGGAAAATGAGGTCACGCAAATAACTTATTTTCACAAAAAGGCACTAATTAAACTACCTAAGCAGCTAGATTCACATTAAATTGTACTGATTACAAGAAGGGAATGGCTGAACAGCATAAAATGATCAACGGTTGCAAGCGATAGAAGTATATAGGCAAAAGCAATTCCCACATATATCAAAACAAGCTGATAAATATGTAGAGACAGATGATCTCACTTGATGCCATTTGAACATTGTCATCAGCTGTTGGTTCGCTAACTCCTGCTCCCATATCAAAGAGTTCAACTTTCTTGTTTCCGAGGCTGTTCATATACCTGCAGATCAACCAGAATATGAGATCTACTTCCAAAATTTAGGTTACCAGAACTTGAAAACCGAAAATAGTTTTTGGAACCAGACTTTTATACTGATACGAACTCGTGGATTCAAATGTTTGTTTAATAAATATTTGTCCTCATGCCCGCACGCTAGACAACACCAACACTCCCAGCATGAAAAAGTTCAACTAATGGATATTGGTACAACATAGATATATGCACTTACGTTTTTCTCAACTGTACATATGAATTCAGCTCTTTGATCTGCAAAACAAAGCATTAAAATAAACTGCAGTTACTACAGAAGCAAAGCAATTTAAAAGAATGAACATGTGCCAAGAGAGATCTTGTGCATTAATAGACAATTGACCACATACATTCTCCTATCACGACTATTATTATGTCAGAATCAAGTAGACTGTCATGAACTCTACAGAAGGATAGAAAAGGACCAAAAGAGATCGAAAGTAACGATAACTAGCAAATGTAGGGGCTATTTTGCAGGGATGGTATTCCATTACTTAAAAATGACATATAAGAATCTGACTATGTATTGCTCTCATGACAGTCTCAGTTCAAAAGTGATGAAGAATATGCAAGCATTCATGCGCTCATGGTACATGTACACATTACGCAAAGTAGAGGGTTCATAAGAACTGACCATTGATTGCTTCTCATCATTGAGTTGCTTATTCACGTCAGGAGTATTTCGGCCCTCCTCATCCTTCATTTCACGATCATACTCTTTGATCAATCTGACACAATGAATTAAGATATCATACTCTCTGATTTAGTGAAAGAGAATATCCGAAGAAAGAATAATAAAGTAATTCCTCCTTTATTTTTTTAGATTTTTGAAACTGTTTTCTCGACGTGGTGAGAATCCGCCAATAGCAGAATTATTTTATGATCCCCAAAAGTTAATGGGACTCTGAAAGCAGGACGTATAAAGCCATACACATCTCAATATCTATATACTGAGGAAGCTCTTACGGTTCAAAACCTAGTTTTTCTCCTTTCATCAGTACCTAAAATTACAATATGCTCGAGTTATCTCATGCAATTGTTGATTATCTCAGAGAGATAAGTGTTTTGGTCCTGAAAAGTGCATTTGATGTAGCAACACCCCATTTCTCTTTCTAAATTAGGAAATAATCATAGAAACATTATATGACAGGAAACCCATGTGGCATACCTTTTACATTCTCTCATCTTTCCTGTAAGATCATCCAGCTGTTTACTTTGTCTACCAGAGTCTTTGATCTTATCCAGCTTCTGGAAGCCATTTCTGAGAATGAAAGAGACTGTAATTACAATACACTCATTATATTTGAAAAAATTGATACCAGAATGTATTGCAACAATCCAACCACAAATTGTAACGGTGACTGTATGCAGCGATATATAATAACAAGGATCACATAGAATTGGCAACACATAAACAATAACGGTGACTGTAATCAATTCAAACAAAGCAAAAGGAAACTCCTTTATTTCAGAAATGGAAATCCACATACGCGAGAGCTCGAAAATTGTCGTGGATTTCACCGTGGATCTGCTCCAACTGAGGACTCATCGGCAAGTTACTGACCATTGTCGCCGGAGACTGGACTCCACCACGCCACAACCGAATCGGCGAGATCTAAAGCTCCCTAATCGTCTCGTCTACGATTTAAAAAGACATCCCCGCATCGAAACCCTAACTGTGCTGCTGCTTGCTCTCAGACGCAGCGAGATTCAATTCAATTAAGACAATTATACAAAATTGGATGGCAACCGGAGAAGGATCTCTGGTTAAAGATGACAATGAAAATTGAAAAGGGAAAAATTTGGGAAAGGAGAATTTGGAAGGAATGGATTTGATTAGAGAGAATCGCTGTCTCTGGTTAAATTATTTCTTTCCGACGAAGCAAAAGCGATATAATTATTTTGAAACGACCTAAATATCGCGATAAATCAGTTGTACTGAGGCTGGCTTCAATGATCAGTTCACTCATGTAAGGACTAATGAGATTTTGGAGTTTTAAATTCTTTGTTAGTGTTTTATGAATTTCTATTGGTCCGTGAGATTTGATTAAGAAAATTTTAAAAACAGTACACTAAGTTATTTTTAATTTTCATACACCAAGTTTTTAAAATATCAAAACAATACATGAACTTTGAATTTTACTAAACTTTCATACATCTCATCACTTCAGTTGTTAAGAGTTTTATCATTATAAAATAAGTCAAATGTAAAAATGTATTTGCTGAAAGAAGACTATCTCAAGTCCAAATCTAAAGGTATTCGAATTCCAAATCCAAATAGGGTTAGAGGTATTCAAACAATGTTGAATGTCAATTGAATGGAACCATGTTGATTCCTAGAAGATTGTTTTTTTTGAGTTATTGGTATTGCAATTTTCAGTTTCATTATTGTTTTTTTACAATTGCTGCTATCGAAATATAGCTAACATGAATACAGGGGTAAACCCATATGTTGAACTCTTGGTTACAATTACATAAGAAAAGCTAGTGGGAAACTCAGTAAAGACCGTCTGTGTGAATAGTGGATCAGGAGAGAAATCCGGATGTGACCAATTTAACCCTCAAAATATGACAAAAAATAAAGCTCTTAACGGTTGAAATGACGGGATGTATGAAAGTCTAGTTAAAATTCAAAGTTCATGTACCGTTTTGATATTTTAGAAACGTAATGTATGAAAGTAAGAGTGATTCATACTTGGTGTATTGTTCTTAAAATTTTCCCTTGTAGCAATAACGTATGGAACTATGCAAGTCTTAATACGTGGGATCTATCGTATTCTTACTGCAATTGTAATGACTTTTCTTAGTTTTGGCTCACGATGGCGGCTGACCGGTTTGTATAGGCATCCGACGACAGCATAAAGGCATCAAATATGGGCTTTATTGGCTGAATTGAGTGATTCATGTCAGCTTCCCTGAGTTGTGATGGGAGATTTCAATGAGGTCTTGTATGTGCATGAGAAGGAGGGAGGGGAAACTCAGAGAGAAAGCCAGATGCAAACTTTCAGAGACGCTCTCGTTGTTGCGAAATTGGTCCTTTGGCATTAAATTTACTTCGAGAGGACCGGGGATGCGAAGCAGACTAGATAGTGGTGTGGCTACACCAAACTGGTTTGATATGCTTCCAGCTTCTCGGATCGATCATCTGCACCCCATTCATTGTGATCACATTCTGTTGTTGTTGAGTGTGTTATGAGCTCCACACTGATCACAAAGCATCAACGGAAGAGGTTCTTCTTTGAGGGTCACTGGATTCAGAAAGAGAGTAGTATCTTGGCCGTGAAGAAAGGTTGGGAGAGTATGGCATCAGGGAGACCGATGCCAGACTGGACTCTCTTATGTCTATTCCTATCAATGATGCAAACCAAAATGAACAGAAAGAGTTGTCCAACAGCTTGGATTCTTTGCTCAACGCAGATTATGCGTACCGGAAGCAACGTGCAAAAATGACTTAGATGAAGGATGGTGATCAAAATGCTAAGTACTTCCATTGTAAGGCTTCTAACTGTAAAGCAAAGAACAAGATTCAAGGATTGCTAGATGATCAGAGGGTTATGCAAAACTCCCTGCTGGCATAGAACGAGTGATTCTATCTTATTTCTCTAATATGTTTCAATCTTCAGACGTGGACATGAGGCATATGTGTCGTAATGTTGATCTTTTGATTCCAAAGGTAACCCTGGAGATGAACACAGCTTTGTGTACTGATTACTCGGCTGGTGGAGTTCAAAGAGGCCTTATTTCAGATGTATACAACGATGTCTCCTGGGCCAGATGGTATGTCTTATCTATTTTTTTCAACATTATTGGGAGGATGTAGTGCTTGCAGCTCAGAGTTTCCTCCATTCCGCTCGACTGCTAAAAGCGGTGAATTTCACTCATGTTTGTCTCATCCCTAAAGTGACGATTCCCACTCACGTATGTGACTTGAGGCCAGTTGCACTTTGTAATGTCATTTATAGAATTTGTTCAAATGCAGTGGACTATAAATAGTAACTCTATATCTCTCTTCATTTACCACTTAATTACTTCGTACCTACTGTTATTATGTCAACATCAATACTGACTTACACGCTGGAGAGTCGAAGGTCGCCTTTTGACGGTTTAGACCTCTAAGTGACCTGTGTTCTTGTTGATAGGTTAACAGATCGGGATAAGAGATAGTTACAAGTCATACAGATAACAACGAGCATGCATCGTTATCTGACGAGACTTAACACATGTGACCACACTTCATGTTGGCTGCCCAAGGCGAGACCATCAGGTCAAGCTCTCTAACAAACCCAAGTTATCGGTGATTAAATCCTTCGCTCCATGTCCACTGTATTTCACGCGGAAGATGACTAGGCAAAGCTCAACTTCGTGATGCAGATCGCCATGGCCAAATTAGAGAGAGAGAGATTTGGATTTGGATTTGGATTTGGATTTGATTTTGTAAGAAAGGCTCCATTACTGTATAGTTTGCCGATGAGCAATAATATATTATACCTTGTTATTAATACTATTGTATTTATGGTTAGTGGTAATTAACTCATATCTAAATTCACAAAAATGTAAGACAATTCCACAAGCATTCACATAGCTTGACTATCTTGTCGATGAGATGTGACTTGATTGGTTAATGTGTTTTACTAACGAGTATGAAATGATAAGTTCCAACCACATTTTTTGAAAAAAAAACTCTCTTAATTTAAACAAAACTAATGACAATTTTGAATATCAAGATTTTTTTTGACTAACAATATTTGGTACTTGTAACGTAGTATTAAAGAATGAAGAAGAAAAAAAGAGAAAATTGTCCAAACTGTATCCGAACTTTGTCTCACTATTAATTTTGTTATTTCAAAAAATATCAAAACAGTAACTCAAGTTTTAGGCCCAACCCAATTTTAGTATCTGGAACCACTAACAGTGTTATTGACGTTGACTTTTCAGGGACAAAATGGTCTCTTTAGCAAACACCTAATACTCATTTGTCATTACTTATTAACCATTTTCTCCCTAAAAAAATTACTCGCATCCATTCTTTCTCACTCTACAATTGTAGACAGAGAGATTCGATGGATACATAGGAAATGAAATCCAGCCCTATTATATTCTGATTTCGTAAATCTAATCGGACACGAGTAGCTATTAGGGACGGTGAAGTAGAGCTCATACATGGATGGATGTAGACAACTTGGCTGCTGCAGATGCCAAGAGAGGGGATGGAAGAAGCGACCCAGAAGCATCGACGGTGGATCTCACCCCTCATGAAAAGTGTATTGATGTCTTATACGATTTGGGTACTGAGGATGAAGTCGATTTTCATTAACATTGAAAAGGAATGGACTTAAGAAAAAATGATTGATTTTTGTTGAACCGTAGAGATTTAGGAATTTCCCTTTTCCTTCACAACCAATCTCTCTCTCAACATATGAAACAATTGTGATGCATTAGGAGAATAAAGCCTCATTAACAAAAAAATGTTTTCTTCTGTTTTGTTGATTCCTCACATCTCGTCTCTCCTGAGTCTCCTCTTGCAATCATTGGCCTCCAAATGAAGAGGTTGAAGGCGATGTAACAAAGTTCTAAAGGATATTAAGATACGGTTTTGATATTTTATAACGTTGAGATATTAAAAGTAATAGTGAGTTAAAGTTCCGCTAATTTTCTAAAATAAAAATGAAATAGATAAATAGATTGAATTTATCGGGAGATAATGAAGGTGTCGGGTCAGCAGAATAGCAAAAGACGTAGTGCATGCGTGGGGAGAAAGTCAAACTAGAAAGAAGAACAAGTGGGTCAGTTGAGAATGCGCTGTCAGGTTGGGTCCTTCCTTCACTAGGTAGATGTGTGTACAACTGGAATTTAAACAAGCACAGCTACGCGCTATATTCCCTCTATTTATCCGGCTGAGCTTCTTAGGTCACATTTTTATTATTATACCTGCTCACATTATGACCCCTTTCTCGTACTTTGATGAGTTGATTGATCTATAGTTAAAAGTGTACCGTAAAATTGGCCTCTCACTGTATCTGCAATCTAGCTTCCAAATTACTGTTCAAATGATAAATATATAATTCATTAAAAATTCATAATCAGTTACTGTTGAACTTAAATTTATTGATTGAAAATAATATATGTTAATTGCAAATGTTTCAGTATGAAAATGAAAGTCATCTCACAACTCGGATTTTTTAGTAATTAATTCTATATATCATGGCATGGTCGTAAATACAGTGAGAACTAAGAGCATCCGCATCGGAGGAGGATTTGAGCACGAGCAGCGTGGATTTCGGGTGGGCCAGCCGGAAAACAGCACGAGCAAGCGAGAATCAAGCGTGCAGCGGGGGAGGTGGAGGCCGGCGACCGATCGTTGACGAGGAGGTCGAGCGCGAGCACGAGCAGTTCTTGCTCGAGCTGCTGCTCGAGCAGTCCCGGTGGAGCCCACACACGTGGGTGACGACGACGGCCACCTGTTAATCCCCCCGGGGCGCGTGATGAGGCGCGTCCTTCCATCTTGCAACCGGCCCAAGCGACTCCGACCGCTCGTGCTTCCTCTCCGATCTCACGATAATGGCTCCGGCGGCATCAAAACCAACCCAATTGCATGAGCAGTCTCACCCTCCCACAACCACCACGGCCTCCTCCCACAACCACCACGGCCTCCTCCCAGATCCCCCAAATGGATTGTAACAAGATTTATAAAGGAGCATAACCATTCCCTGGTAGTTACACCTGCAAATGGTCGCCGGACTGTGCTTCTTTCTCAAGCACCTGTGAGTTCTCATTGCTCAATTCTTTCCTTATTAAGATTTTTTTGACTCTATTTGTTGAAGATTGTTGTTGGGATGCACTTTTTATTGTTAGTTAGGATTGGTAATTCGATTTAGATGCCTAGAGCTAAATTTGATTAGGTTTCACCAAGTGCACACCACCTGTTTGACAGAATGCCTCAAAGGCATCATCAAACTGAACCAGTGGTCTATTCTGTGATTTTTCAAAAAATCTATACTTCTCTGTTAAATCCAAATTTTTAACAGTTGAAAATAGACTCTTTCATGATCGTTTCAAACTTGGTTTCATGCAAAACGGAGTTGATTTGAGAAACTTATGTTATTTTGAAGTTTGTACAGTGTTTCAGAAATTTTGAGAGATTGTAGTTTTACATGTCTATTTTCATTCTGGAGATTTTCCGTTGAAAATATTGAAAGCTCAATTGTTGGTGAATTTTCCCTTCTTACTACCTGTTTTCTAAAAACTTCTCAGCTTTGCAGCTAAATGTTACAGAACAATGAATTTGAGATTCTTTACATTTTTCTTGCACACATTGATCTTTGACAAGTATATTCTGCAATTTTTTTCACACAATGAATAGTAATAGGAGGTGCTATTTTTTTCACCGCTGCACGAAAACACTGCACTGCACCTCCTATTGCTCAAATAGTAATAGCACTTGCTCAAATAGTGCGGAGGAGCAAGCCAAAAAACGGGTGCATATGCTCTAAGAAAAATGAGAATTATAGGCTACTGCCTGTTCGGTGTGAAAATGGATTTTCTCGAACAACCAAGTTTAAGGCGTGCCAGTATCTATGGGTCAAGTACAACTTTGATCTTCGATGCTTGTTCGCCTTTTGATTTATCTTCAAACGGCTGTCGTACAGGCGTTGGTCAGACCTGCATTTAGGTTTTTCTTAGACCTAGCTGAAGAACAACTAGAATTTTTCTCCTCTTCTCGCGAAGCGGACGTTTCTTACTCAGACCGGGGTGGTTGAGCAGAGCTATAATTAAGGATTACAGGGCGTTGGCCAAAGGATCATCTGACAAACTGGAGATATTTGCTAAGGTTATTCACCATAACAATGGTTTTGTGGATATTTGCCAACGGATTGGTCTTTATGAAGTGGTGGTGGACTGTTCGCTCACGGATGAGGCTTGATGAGTAGAAGCAGGTAATGCTCATAGATGAGACTTGGATGAGTAGCAGCGGGGAATGTCTACGGATAGGGCTTTGGTGGACAAAGACTCGAGGAATCTTTCTGGTAGAGGTGTTCCGGGGAGGTTTGTTTTGCAGTGTGCAAAAGTTTTGTTTGATTGGAGATGTTCCTTCTTCTTGTATCTTGACCCCTTTAAATAGTGAATACTAGGGTTTGTTCTTCCTTGCGGACCAAAGTGTATCAAATTTTATTCAGATCATTGAAAGATTCCTTAAGCAACCTTGAAATCCTTTCCAAGTATAACCTTAAAAACAAAAACATTAATAATAACGTAGACCGTAAGAATCGATCCAATGGGCTCTCATGCAAAGCATTCACCGGAAGACATAATTTTGGCCTAAACATTGCCCCAGGCCTTGAGATTAAACCCAAGCCTTTGTAAAATCGATAAGGGCTAGAAACCCGGTCCAGTTTCTTTAAAATAATAGAAACGTTGCATTGTTCCCTCTTTGTCGTCGTCCACCTTCAGCAAACAACGCTTCGTTTCAGAGGTACCTGTTATATTCCTCTAAATACCCTGACGCCGAATCTTATTCCCATCCCTTCTCTGCACCATGACTGATATTCTAACCCAAGAAATAGCCAATGATGGCAAGAAAATCTCTGGAAACTTTAGAGTCATCGCTTACCCAACTCACTCCCATCTGGAATTGACCACCAGTGCCCGGTTTCTAGAGTACCTGTTCAACTTGGATGCCATTACCCTAGACTCTGGTCTCTTTGTTCTCAATTACAAATACCCTGAAGCTCTGACGAATGAGTTTATGTGGTCCATAACACAAACTCCTGAAGGGCGAACGCTGTTCAACTAGTCTATTTCTCTTATGGATATTCCTCTACCCAAGTTGGCCGACTTTGAGCTCTATGCACCCAACCACTTTTGTCGTCAGCTCGGCCTACATCAGCGTGTGTCTTTCCCTCTCACTGATAGTATCAACTGCTACAACTCTTGGCGAATAGAGAAAGCACCAAGACAAAAGATTGGGGGATCCTCGCTTCCAATCAAGATTAACTCCTACCAAGGCCAGGGTACACAACTTTGAAATGTTATTTCTTTCCAATGGTGTTTCCCAAGAATATACACAGTGGTGTTCATGATGACCATTGGCCTGATATTCTTCCACGAAGGGGCTATCACAGGTATGACGTCAACCATGGCGACCGTAGGGAATAGATCTACATCAACTCAAGCTGCTGTCTTCTCGTCGTCAACATCCAGTTTACCAGTGTTGATCAATGTCTGGAGCTGATCTTTCAACCTAATACATTCAGAGGTATTATGATTCGACAAATTATGGTACTTGCAGTACTTCTTTCCCTTGATTTGTTCTGGCTTTGGACATACTCCGAAGTCATGTCTCACCTTTCCTTAAGCGAACAGTTCATCAAGGATCTCTGGAGCCTTGTGGGCATTATAGGTGTAGGACTCATATTCTGGCGTGGCGAACGCTCCAGTTGTTACCTTGACTGGATTCTTCTCAATACGCAGAGCCCTAGACTTAACTACTTGTCTCTCCGCTAACTCCACTACTGCCACGTCATCTTCATCATCTTGTTCAACATATCCCTGTTGCTATACATAATGATGTTGTGGACTATAAAAAGATCCAAGTGCGAGTACACCGTCGACACCATTCTGCCCCTGTTGGGACCATATATAGGTTTCAGGGTTCCAGGAATATAAAATGCCGGTGAGCTTTGTGATGCCCCAGGATCTCCATCCAGCTCATCTAAGAAGTCTTGGTAGCTGGCTACCCTGCTCATCAGATCTGCCATGCTTGCAAAGTAAACGTCATGATATTTAGCCCATCTGACGATGTTCTAAGCCTTTTATAGCTACACGAATGACATCATGTTCTGAAATTGGAGTCTTGCACTTGGTCTATAGAATTTTAAACCTATTTAAATACTTTACATGAGACTCCATTGGTTGTTGATACATGGAAGTCAATGAAGATAGGTCAACCTCGGGCTCTACTGTGCCAAAAGTTGTTCTGAACATAGCTTCCATGGTTGGTCAATTAGGGATTGATCTAGAAGCCAACCTAGTATACCAAGTTAATGCGGACCCTGCCAGAGAAGACCTAAAAACTCTTAGTTTAAAAATATCATTGGCCCCATAAGGACCATATTCGCTCTGGAAGCGAGAAATATGGGTGACAGCATCTTCTGATCTTTCTCCAGAAAAAGTGGTAAATCGAAGCTGCCTATAATGCTCAGGCCATGGCATGTATGTCACTTCATCTGGGTATGAATTAGAATAATTCAAATTAACAGGTGGATGTCCCTGCATTGTTCTCACGGCTTCTTGAATCATCTGCATCACCTGATCTGGTGTGCATACTTGACCATTCGTCACCACATTAGGGATTTTCATCTTTGGTTCAAGACCTCTAGGTAGATCCTGATTCCTTTGACGCCTTATAGTCAACTCCTGTTTGGCAAGCGTCCCGGCTACTGTCTCTCTTGCGTCTGTTCAGTAGCCTTAATGGTCATAGTCTTAGCAGAGGAAGATGGGTTTGTCATCTCTTCAAAACTTTGTGGCTCCAGCTCTTCTTCGAGCTTTCATTTTTCCTAGCAGTTCGCTGAGCCTCACAGCTCCTTTCTATTCCCAAGACATTCTCCACCTCTCGAAGGCGTTCCAACTGCCTGTCAATCTTGTCATCGGTCTCAACACCGTCTTGGGTAGTCGAATTATGCAGCCTTTCGACACTCTGGTTTGTTGCCTTTATCTCCAGGTATTGATTTTTTCGGTATTTTTGCTTAATTTTGTGTTTACTTTGATGAACCAATGAAATACCAATGGTTTGATTCATAATAAATTGCCCTTCATTTTTTATAGATAGACGGATTGGTTCAATAATCAAAATTCCTCTTTTGATGAATTCCGTAAGAGTTAAATTTTTCTGAATCATCAGAATATCAAGACTCATTTCTCCTCTTTGAATAGAGGATACAGTTATTTCTCGTGGATTCTGTGTCTGAGTCCACTCAAACTATTGTATGGTTGTTTCAACTCGCTCCATCTTCTCGGAGAGTATTGCTATCTTGGCAGCAAGATCTGCTATGAGTCGCTTTGATTCTTCGTCCATGATAACTTTCTCACAACTGATGGACTTTGTTGGTTTTCCCGGTAATAACCCGAAACGCAATATCGTTTATTCAACTGACAAACCTCTACAGTTAGCTGAATTGTATAGGTTAATCCGTGAATGTTGTGGTTTATTGCAAGATGGGTACAACTTCGAGTACTCGTTGACACCCGTAATTCTTAGCACGTCTATCCCACTGGGAGTGTCAAATGTTCGGTGTGAAAATAAATTTTCTCGAACAACCAAGCTTGAGACGTGCCAGTATCTATGGGTCAGGTACAACCTTGATCTTCGATGCTTGTTCGCCTTTTGACTTATCTTCAAACGACTGTTGTACATGCGTTGGTCAGACCTACACTTAGGTTCTTCTTAGACCTAGCAGAAGAGCAACTCGAATTTTTCTTCTCTCCTCGCGAAGCAGACGTTTCTTACTCAGACCGGAGTGGTTGAGCAGAGCTATAATTAAGGATTACGGGGCGTTCGCCAAAGGATCTTTTGACAAACTGAGGATATTTGCTAAGGTTATTCACTCTAACAATGGTTTTGTGGATATTCGCCAACAGATTGGTCTTTATGAAGTGGTGGTGGACTGTTCGCTCACGGATGAGGCTTGGTGAGTAGAAGCGGGTAATGCTCACGGATGAGGCTTTGATGAGTAGTAGGGGGGAATGCCTACGGATAGGGCTTTGGTGGACAAAAAGACTCGAGGAATCTTTCTGGTAGAGGTGCTCCGGGGAGGCTTGTTTTTTAGTGTGCAAAAGTTGTGTTTGATTGATTGGAGATGTTCTTTCTTCTTGTACCTTGACCCCTTTAAATAGTGAATACTAAGGTTTGTTCTTCCTTGCTGACCAAGATGTATCAAATCTTATTCAGATCATTGAAAGATTCCTTAAGCAACCACAAATCCTTGCCAAGTATAACCTTAAACAGGAAAGAAAAACATTAATAATAACGTAGACCAATTACTAGCTTTCAAACTTTCAAGTCTCACTACTTCCACCAAGTACACCATCGTGGATGATTTAGTTACTCACTCAATAGTTAGAGTAAGCTCGGCTCTACGAGTAGCTTGAAGAACGTTAATCTGATCAGAAACATAGGAAGGGGATCCATTAAGGACATTCTTGTTGAGGACTAGTTTAGGACTTTCTCCTTAATGGTTTATTACACCAACTTTTCAATCATATTTTTCCATCTCAACCGTTCAGTTTATAGGTCTATATAAGTAGATCATTTATATAAATTTTCAGTTAAATTGGTGATCGTTAAGTCATCAAAATAGATCAAATCAATAAATGGTCCAAATATGTCAAACATGAACCGTTCAAGTTTATAATCGGTGAATGAATTCTATAAGACAAACAATAAATTTTAGAAATTTCTAGATGAATATACAAATTTTGAGAATTCTATAGATATAGAGGATATGTTTCTTTCTCTTCCCACTTTTTATAAAATAGAGGTTGCTTTACATAAATTTAAAACAAAAAAATATATATATGTTTTTCCTCTAAAATATAGATAATTCTAATTTTACATGAGATGTTGGAAATGTTTTTAGAGCATCTCCAATAGCTATTTTATAATTTATCTATTTTAGAGGAAGAAATCACAAAATCCATGAAAGAAAATGAGTTCAACTCCAATAGCTTTTATATATATTCTATTCACTACTAGGACAACTAGTTTAGCCGACGAAATTTTTTTCTCGGCCTGTTAAAAAATTTCGTCGGCTAAAAAGTAGTAGGGAGAAGGCCATCGGCAAGGACTTTAGCTGACGAAATTACTGTATATCGTCGGCTAAAGTCAGAACTTTAGCCGATGAATAAATTTTTTGTAGACTTTAGGCGACAAATTTTTGGACTTTAGGTAACGAAATTTTGTTGGCTATAGTTATTTATTTTATGTATTTTAGACTTTAGGCGACAAATTTTTGGACTTTAGGTAACAAAATTTTGTTGGTTATAGTTATTTGTTTTATGTATTTATTTAACCTTAGCCGACGACTTTTAATAAATTTCGTCGGCTATAGTTATTTATTTAACTTTAACCGAAGAATTTTAATAAATTTTGTCGACTATAGTTATTTTTTTTATTTCTTGTATTTTGATTAATTTTATTTTTTTCTTTTTCATTTTTCCGCCACCACACCACTATCCGGAGGTGGTGTTTTGAGAAGGAGGAGGAGGATAAGTTGCGGTGGAGGAGAAGGAGGAGAATGAGGAGGAGGAGAGGGAGAAGGAGAGGAGGAGAAGGAAAGAGGAGAAGGAGAGGAGGAAGAGACAGAGAATGAGTTGCCGTCGGAGGAGGAAGATAAGGAAGAGGAGGAGAAGGAGGAGGAGGAGGAGAAGGATGTAAAATATAGAAAAAATTCAAAATTTTTGTCAGGATTTTGAACTTTAGCCGACTAAATATCCTAATTTCGTCGGCTAAAGTTCAAAATCAGTTGCGGAGATTTTGAAAATTTTGAGGGTACTTTAGCCGATGAAATTAGGATATTTCGTTGGTTTAAGTTCAAAATTTTAGTCGGGGATTTTGAAAATTTAGGGGTACTTTAGCAGACGAAATGACCAAATTTTGTCGGCTTAAGTATCTTTTATTTACAAAATTGCACTACAGATATATTAGTGTCTGATTGATTATTGTGATACCAATCTGGGAGTTTGTTTAGGGCTTCAAAATATAGTTTTTTTAATCTAACCCACGAAAACGCCCCTATCTGCATCTATATGAGATATTTTGGTTGAACATTCAAAACAACAAACTTTCACCATGATGAGACGCAACTATCTATCTAAAAATTTTAGGACATTTACCCCTCGATGATAGAGCTCTCTATAAAGATAAATAGAGTTAACCGCTACTATCGGCACAAAGACTTTACCCGAATTACATAATTTTTCAACCATAGATGTATTTCACTATTCTTGTCACATCTTATTACACAAGATTTTTGAGTTTGAAGGTTCTATATTGAGTTGGTTTTCAAAGTTGTGCATTTACTTAAAACTTAATAAACAAGTTATACAACATTAGTAAGCATGTTGCGATTCTGATGATCAAACTTGATAAACGAAGTATGTCAAAATATGTCTAGGAAAAAATTCAACTTGATCCGACAACGTTAAGGGCTCGATCCTTACGGTCAATCACGTAAGTCAAACCCCTAAACGCACGGAAACGGTCATTTGACCATCTACATTACATATTTTGGCCGAACCTTCAACTGAAAATAGTTTCAAATCGATGAGAAGCAACCAATGGTATAAATTTTTTATTTTATTTAGTATAGCATAGCTGACGAAATATTATGGTATTCGTCGGCTAAGGTTTAGAGTTTAGGGTTTAAGCCGACGAAATTTATTAAAATTCATCGGCTAAATTTAAATAAATACATAAAATAAATAACTATAGCTGACAAAATTTATTACATTTCGTTGGCTAAAGTTAAATAAATAAATAAAATACACAAAATAAATAACTATAGCCGACGAAATTTATTACATTTCATCGGCTAAAGTTAAATAAATAAATAAAATATATAAAATAAATAACTATAGCAGACGAAATATAGCTGATTTGGTCGGCTAAACTTTTAAAATTTCGTCGGTTATAGTCTATGAATTTTTTAATTAACCAATGAAATATTTTTTCGTCAGCCTGTTTTTTTTCGTCGGTCAAACCCCTTCTTCTGGTAGTGATTGTACAACATTAAATATTTTTTTTTGTATAATGTATTTATATATATAAATATTATATATTTATTCAAATTAAACCCCAAATTTAATATTAAATTTGCTAATTTTATGACGTTTTCCCTTTTTAGAAGTGTCAACGTGAATTTTATAAGGAAAATAATATTTTTTAAAGATTCTTTCAACTTTTTATATGCTTTACATGATCTGTTTGAGCCAAAATATGATATTTTTCCTTTAAAATGAAAATAATTCTAATTATACATGGACTGTTAGTTGAAGATGCTCTTAGAATAAGAATTTTGATTTACTTTGTTATTTGTAACCACACATAAACACATAGCTATTGTCCTATCAACAAATTTGCCGATGATGTAAGGCAATCAACTTCATTTTTGTAAAATAGAAAATAAAAGTGTTCTAGGGATGCCAATATTGGTATTTCAAGAAATACGTCAGGTGTTTTTTTTGAAATATTATATATATACAATGCAAAAGAAATAGAAATGTAAACGAGGCCTCCACCAATCTTAGTTTTACCCATCTCATTTCGTTATATCTGTTATACAGCATTGCATAACATACAACACAGTTTAAATGATTGAGATTACAAATCTCACTTTTTATGTTAAGATAATCTTATAGTTATAAATACACTTCTCTTTTAAGATAAAATCATACCCATCTATATCTGTGCCTGCAAAATATACCATACTGCACATCTAAATTTCTCATCTTATCATCCGGTTACGCAATGGAAAAAAGTGACACCCCTATCTCTTCTTTCCAAATTGCAATATGAAAACTAAAAGAAGAAACCTTAAAATCTTGAATAAATAATAACTAAAGAAAATATCTTTGCCCCAACCCTATCCTTCAGCCAAGACAGCGGCCCCCCGACACAATCTCGCACGTGTCACCTCCAGAAAATATCAGAAATTTCGATTCGGGTGGCGCTGTGACTGAGAGCACTTCCTTGTCTGGTTTACAATACCAAGCAATCGGTTTCTGTATGTCATCGGTCTGGCATTGTTTTCCAGAGTTGGGTTTTGCATGTAGTGATATATCTTCGGTTGTTGATGGCGGTGAAGAAGGCGTGTGAGTCGTTTCCGAAGAGCTTAAGAGATGAGGTGCAGAGATGGGGGTGTATGAAGCAGACGGGGGTGAGCTTGAGGTACATGATGGAGTTCGGGTCGGAGCCTAGTTCGAGGAATTTGCTGATTTCGGCCCATTTTCTGCATAAGGAGCTGCCTATTCGGATTGCCAGGAGGGCTACTGAGCTCGAGTCTCTGCCTTATGGCTTGTCTGAGAAGCCTGCTGTCTTGAAGGTACTCTCTCTCTCTTGAACGGTTATGAGGCATGTACTGACGTTGTGTGTGTTACTGTCGTAGGTAAGGGACTGGTATTTGGATTCGTTTCGCGACCTGAGATCCTTCCCCGACATCAAGGATGAAAATGACGAGAAGGATTTTACAAAAATGATCAGGGCCATCAAGGTGAGGCACAACAATGTCGTTCCCATGATGGCTTTAGGTGTCCAGCAGTTGAAGAAGGGCATAAGTCCAAAGATTATCTACGAGGATCGTGATGAGATTCACCAATTTTTGGATCGCTTCTACTTGTCTAGAATTGGGATCCGAATGCTGATCGGTAACTTGTTCTTCTTACTGTGATCCTCAAGTTGGTTTTCGCAGTTGTGTTTCAAGTCTTTTGTTTAACTCAGGCCAGCACGTTGAATTGCACAATCCCAATCCGCCTCCTCATTGTGTGGGCTACATACATACAAAAATGTCCCCGCTAGAGGTAGCACGAAATGCAAGCGAGGACGCTCGCTCGATTTGCTTTCATGAGTATGGCAGTGCACCTAACGTTAACATCTATGGCGATCCTGATTTTACCTTCCCGTAAGTATATTTCTTACTTGGTTTAGACTAAGCGTTATCATTACCGTTCCCATTTATTTGATTGATGGTATCATGTAATTAATTGTATTTAGTAATTAATTGACAGATATGTACCTAGTCACTTGCATCTTATGGTCTTTGAGTTGGTTAAGAACTCTCTGCGTGCTGTCCAAGAGCGTTTTATGGACTCAGACAGGGTTGTACCTCCTGTTAGAATAATAGTTGCTGATGGAATTGAAGATGTTACGATCAAGGTATTGTTCTTGTGTAGTAGAATTTCTTAATTTTTTTCAGTGTACACTTGACCCGAATGTTTATCAAGTTGTGTGGCTGAATCCATAGGTCTCAGATGAGGGGGGCGGCATACCAAGAAGTGGTCTTCCCAAAATTTTCACATATCTTTATAGCACTGCAGCGAACCATTTGGATGAGCAGCCAGATCTCGGAACTGGTGATTCAGTTATAATGGCTGGATATGGGTACGGGCTTCCTATAAGCCGCTTGTATGCAAGATATTTTGGAGGAGATCTGCAAATAATCTCTATGGAAGGATATGGTGAGTTGAGTAGTTTTCAATCTGGTTGCGTCTATATTTTTCTACACATGTACTTCACAATCGAAGTCTTGACATCTTCTTTGCGTCTTTTTCTCCCGAGTTTGAAGGATGTTCCTTGTATTGTTTATTTTTAACTATTCGATAATATATTAGTGGATTTTACTTGCCGCTTGATAACTCTTAGAATTGCATGTCGTTTTCTTTTGTTTCATCCACATTTTCTACCATTTGGACTTGATTAGCAATGGTTCAATCGAAGTCCTATTTACTATTATTAATTACCAGCCTTTTGAACTTTGAAGGGATATCTTTCGGTAATAGGCAGAAGCTAATATAATTACAGAATTTGTCTATGTCATTTGTTCATCATATACTTGTTTGTACTCGTCTCCTCTTTCAATTATAGATTTAAACGTCTGTCACTGATTCTATTATCTTGTCGCTTACTAGCCTCATGATCTCTCTTTCAAATCACTTTCATCCTATTCGGATTCATCCATTCAGATTTTTCTTACGCTAATATATTTGCGACCTCTATCATACAGGGACCGATGCATACCTCCATTTGTCTCGGTTGGGAGATTCACAAGAACCTTTGTCATGATGAGAGGCCTATGATTCCATTCTATGTGAAGGATACTGTTGAATTGACAAATTAAATAGTATCTTATACAGGATAAGTAGCTCTCCATTGTTCTTTATGCTAATTTAAGTTGGCAGTTTTATTGTGTATTGTATGTGGCCTGGCAACCTTACTAGGTGTATCAGAATTAATCGCCATATAGCAACTCATGTGGCAGTCGTAGATGAGACTAAAGTTGATGTAGTTTTACGGGCCTAGCTATCCAAGGGGGTTTAAGCATGCTAACCTCTATGTTTTGTGTCAATAAGCATAGTAAATGTTCTGTTATCAAGTGCTTTTCTCATAAGAGAAGTAGGACAGTTGGAGGATTTCAATGTTTCATATGATCGGAACTTGTTTCAACTTTGTACAAGACGAAATGTAAATAGCAAGACAAACTGTCCGCTTGGTTTTGATTTCATACCTTTAGTATTCTCTTACAAAGTTGAAAGTTGTTCGATTTCAGTTTTCCTACCAAAATCATCGGAAACATCAATAAGTTAGACGTTCAAATTCTGTTTATGATTTCATACCCTTTTTCTCCCTTGTTGATTGAAATTTCTGCAACCTGAATGACAAGTAAAGGTAGCCTGAATTAAGTTAAAAGCTTGTAGCAACGAGGCATACCGCAACCTACAAATGATGGTAAGTAAACGCCGCCTAGTTCAAAGGTCGTAGCAGTGATCTCGGATCAACTGTGCCAATATATCAACCCACCATGATGCTATGCCCCATATGGTGCAGGAGTTATTGATCCACCCTCTTGTCAAGCAGACAAATATGTATGGATTTGATTTTCCATGTTACATAGGATTCAAGACTTTCAATTAGAATGAGAACTTTCATGTTTTTTTAATGTCTTCCAATATCTTAATTTTATTTAGCAACAAAACAGTAGTAGTATCAATATCAAAAATTCTTTTTTTTTGTTTAAAATCAGAAGTCAACCAATTTATAATATAGCAAACAGTACAAAGAATAACCATATTTTAACATATCATATAGAAATCACTCTATGACTACTAAACACCTAGCTACACTAGATCTCCAACAATCAAAAGTACATCCACCTTAGATAAATCGTAATTGTTGAGCCTCCATCTCCTTAGAAAAAAAGATTAAATGGTACCAACCGAGGGAACATGACTCACCCCAACAAGAAGGTCCTATTCAATGAAACTTCCAGTCCAAAATGAAAAGACTAGATCAACAATTCATGGTGAGTCCTAACCAGCCCAAAAAACGTGGTCAAGCCCAAATCCACCATAATTTGACCTAGTAACGTCGTCGCCCAAAAATCCAGCAAGCCGTAGACTTGACTTATCGATCATCAGCTGAAAACAAAACCACTGTTGCCTATATCACCAACACTCAAAACCAGCCTCATTGACCAAACCTCACCCAGTGCTTCGATTTTGGCCACAAAGATCCCTTAAGTCCAATATCGAAGCTTTTCCAATCTCATGAACAAACTTGATGCAACATAACCAGAAAATAATGGATCGAAATCCCCACTATCCTCGTTAACCAGGCGACCTCGATCTGGAACCCAGACTCGTTGACCTGCCTCAAAATCGTAGTTGGTATAAGCCCCATCTGCATCACTATCGCATAGACCCTTGGTGAGTGGAGAAAAATCATAACTACTCCTCGGCTAGGTCTGAGAGAGAACATGAGTGTCAGCATGATCAGCGCCCATACGTCAGTAGCTTGAGAAAGAAGTCAAAAGCGTGAACAGAGCAAGAAGAAGGTTGCACCTAACCCAAAGGTGCCGACACGCTGCAGAAATTGATTGTACAGAAAATCCATTTTCACCCCGAACATGTGGCATGCCTGGAGTGGGACATAAAGTGTCAGGATTGTGTGTGATAACATTTATGTTAGGCAGTACCCGCCGTGTTCTAAACCAGAGCATTCACATTAGACGTTGCATAACACAATGAAATGCAGAGATTTAACTCCTGAAGAAACAATGATGCGTTTCAGAACAATGCCAAGAAACAATTCATTTAGTGGTGAGCAGTCTCACAGGTGATCGTGCAAGAGACTTTACAGATGTTGTAGGCAAGTACCAAGGAGAACAAACTCAGCATGCAAACAGTGTAGGAAACGCTGCAGAGTGTGTTAGCTAAGCAGGATGACATGCGGGATAAGATTCAGGTCTTGTAAGATTACCTAGCTGCTTTAATCAACCAGTTTGGTAATTTTAAGGAAGCAACAGAGAAGGAGATTAGTGACCTCCGTAAAAGGGTGTTTTCCATGGATGTTAATGCTGATCTGAGACTGTATGATCACTTCTCTCGACTTCGAAGCATCGAGAAACAACTTGGGCTTGACCTAAAGACCAGGTTAACCATGCGAGGGAAGGATCACGTGGAGGAAGAGGAACATGTGAACTCAAGAGATGGTGTTCCTCATCCAACAACTAGCAAGACTCTTACTATCAAGCATGTTGGTCCATTCAAACTGATTAGAGCGGATACAAGAGAAGAGTTGGTGAAGAAACCTCCACCTCAGAGGTGAATGATCGAAAATTATGGGACCAGGATCCGCTTAGGGTCCTGATCTGCGAACGAGACATTTTGACCTGGAAGCGAATGGTCAAACCTATACACCAGCTCAAGTTATGTGGATGATCCAAGAGACTATGAGGGTGTTGTAAGATTACGCAGCTATTAATTTTACTTATACCAATCCTTATCTAGATGAAGTGACACACACTCCTTGGCCTCAGAATTATAAACAGATTCGATTTACACTTATTCAGGAGAGGGGTCAGAAGATGCTACTACTCATATTTCTCGCTTTCAGAGCAAATGCGGTCCTTACGGGACTGATAACGTTTTCAAGTTGAGAGTCAGGCCTTCTCTTGCAGGGTCCTCTTTAATTTGGTACACTAAGTTGGCTCCTAGATCAGTTCCTGATTGGCAAACGACAGAGACTTTGTTTCAAACAACTTTTGGCACTGTGAAACTAACTTTTGACCCAACTTCAGAGTTGGGGATTTGATGTGGAAAACTATTTTGTCTTTCAGTGAACTAGTTTGCGGTCATAGAAAGTGGTCTCAAACCTAGGATGGATAGTTTGTTATTGACCAGATTGTTGGCAAGGGTGCTTATTATCTTTGAGACTTGGATGGTGAATTTCATGCCAACCCTTTTAATGATTGTCATTTGTAGAAACATATTTCAAGTATTTGGGAGTATGAAGATCCATCACCAGTTGTCCAAACTGGGGGCGAGGGGGGCATTGTTCTTGTGATCTCACACTTAGTGAACATGGCGAACGATCATAGCTTGCTTGGTTTTTCTTTATTCATCACTTGATCACATTCACGGTAACCAACCAAACTTAGGAGCAACACTGCACCATTCATGGAATACTAGTGCCCTGATTTTTCAAATTTTTGAAACTTTTGGGGTTCCACATGATATATAAATGTTTGAGTTTCAGTTTTCTTATACATATTGAACCAACACTTGTGATTTAAAATTGGATTTCCAATTTTTATTTTATTGCAATTTTTCCTTTCAAAGAAAGAAAGTTGGTATTTTCAAATATGACTATTTATATTTGGCTTGGTGGCTAAGAACATTACAATAAGAATTACAAGGGCCAGAAAGTGGCTTTGATACCATAATTTTGCTTGTTTTTGGAAATATAGAGAGGAGACTCCATGGTCGCCATCAACCATTTATCCTATCTACTGGTTAAAGCATCGCAGGAAAAGGAATGGAGACATGCTGGAACGGAGAATTAACCCTAATTCATGTGGCTTGCTAGAAAAACCGAGGAACAAGGTAGGATAAGTTGTCCTCATAATTCTTCTACGGACCAGTTGTGAGGATGTTGCACTTACGTACAAACCCCACACGAGGATTCACACGCATAGGAAGAACATGGGGACAAGTCACTAAACTTATCCTAGTATTGAGGACATGTCACTAAACTTAGAGTTTTAATGGCGGATTTGGATACCATCTGGTGGAAAGAACTTCAAGAAAAAGAAGTAGAACAATGGAAGCAGAGCCATTCAAGAATAAGATTGAATGTTAAGGCTTTGCAAAAAGTTCTGTATTTATATAGGGGTGAAGAAGGGATCCGACAATAGAAGATGGCCTTGAGATAGAAAACGGTCAAATTAGAATTGCGTTTTGGATTTTTTTGAAGATCTCTCTACATTGGTTGAAAGATCAGGTGTTGATTTGTTCTATATCAGCATTAAAAAGAAGTAAAGAAGACAGTTATGACAAAATTTAAAATAGATAAACAGTTTGTTGGGCCGGGGTTGGGATGTCTACAAACATGGAAGTAAAAATATAAGAGCCTAGTAAGTTTGGCCTACAACAGCTTGTCTGAGCTTCATATTGATGGCAAGTCCTTCAAGGTCAGTCTTGGACAATAGGGCTCGAGCCTTAGCCTTTCTCTCTGCTTTTTCTGCTTAAGATTTCTTGTCCCGTAGAAGCTTCACCTCAGGGAGTAGCATTTGAATGACATGTACTTTACTATGTTTTGATAAGCAACTTGGATTTGGGCCTCAATTTCTTCTTTTTGTTTCTATAAAGCTGTAATAAGTTCATCAGCAACAATGATGGATTCATGGTAGACGGCTTTCAAGCTTTGGGATGCCTCATTGAAACCTGGAGTACACCCTCGCACTTCTTTTCCATAATTTGGGGCAAAGATCATGGATCTGAAGATAGAGTCTTTTACCCAGGAGATTAGAGCATTCCAGGGCATATAAAACCCACCATTTTGCCCTATAAAAGGTCATGCAATCAGTCCAGAAAAGTCCCTAAACACTCATGCCTTCATCCTTCAAGCAACATACCTCAAATCTCCTTAAATACTCTTTCTAGAAAACCCAGCTTTGTTCGTCATTCCCCAACCCTCAAAACCAGGCCAATTTCTCATTCACTGTAGTGTGCCTTTAGCTCTCACACTATGCTTCATGCTACAAGCTCCTTTTATTGTTCGAATCACATACAAGATTTCCCGTTAATAGGATTATCAGGTTAATCTTGGCCTAGTCACGCTCAAATAAAAAAGAACTCTCACAACAGTTCTGGAAACATCTGTTTTCTTCATGGTAAATCACATATTTGAATGTCTTAACGATCACCAAATAAGATGAAATTTTCCAGAGATGATGTATACATATATACCTAGATATTGAACGGTTAAGATCTGAAACTAAGATCGAAAAGTGGAGAAAAATCACACATCCGCACCTATATATATAGGACCCTTCTATTGAGGGATTCCTATTTTTGGTTTATTTATAGGGATAAACATTCGACAAAATTTTCGATCACATGACAACATCTCCACCGTTCAATATGTAGATGCATATATATAAATCATTTCTGCAAAATTTCATCAAATTTGGTAATCGTTAAGGCTTTAAAATAATTAAAATCATTTGACGGATCAAATCTGCCAAACTTGAACCGTTAATGTCTATAATTTTAATTCTTACTTTTGAACATCTTAACGATCACCGATTTGGATGAAATTTTGCATAGGTGGTTTATATATTAGGACCTAAGAATTGAACAGTTAAGATTGAAAAATGTGTTCTAAAAGTTTTTCGAATGCCTATCCCTATAAATAAACTAAAAATAGAGATCCCTTAGTGGAAGAACCAGCTATATATATAGGGCTTTTCCGGTGCGGAGGTCCGTATTTTTTAAAAAAAAATACGGACTTTTGCAATTTTAACCCACTTTTCGATTATGATTTCTCATCTTAACCGTTCATAATGTAGATATATGTGAGCATATCATCTCTATAAAATTTTAACAAATTTGGAGATCATTAAGACATCCAAAATGAATCAAAACTATGAATATAATAAAACTCTTCAACTGAAACCGTTAGTTTTTTCCGTTCTAAATCACATATTTGAATACCTTAACAATCTCCAAATTAAATGAAATTTTGTAGAGATGATCTACTCACATCTATCTACATTGTGAATGGTTAAGATGAGAAATCATAATTTAAAAGTGGATCAAATTGCAAAAATCAGCATTTTTTAAAAAATGCGGACTTCCTCACCTGATCCGCCCTATATATATAACTGCATGATGATTTTCCATTACCTAGGTTAAGTGACTCTAAACCACGGAGTGCGTATGCTATTAGGTTGTAACACTCACTTTATGGATTGAAGTAATCCGAACGAATGTGGTATACTCGTCTAAGTGACTAGGGGATACAAGAATGATGATCTATGCCTTTGCATGTTCATAAAGACAACGAGTTCTGGTTTTACAGTTGTAGTCGTGTATGTGGATTACATGAATATCATCGGTACTTTTGAAATCTGAGTTTGAAATGAAAGACTTAAGAAAGACTCGGGTCTTCGTAGGACTTGAGCTAGAGCATCGAGCATGTGGAGTCCTAATACACCCAATCTGCATATGCCCAAAAGATGTTTAGACGATTCGATATGGGCAAAGTGCACCCTGTCGGCTCCCTCATGGTCGGTCGAAGCTTGGATGTCCACAAGGATCCATTCTGTCCTAAGGAGGATGATGAAGAATTACTTGGAGCTGAGGTATCGCACTTTAGTGAAATTGTTACACTTGGCTTAGTGCACTCGATTAGACATTATTTTCTCAATGAACTTGTTAGCTAGATATATCTTTGCGTCAACGCAACATCATTGGACTGGTGTCAAGAATATTTTTCGATACCTTAAAGGAACCGTTGACATGAGCTTGTTCTTCCCTTATAAATATTCAAGAAGGTCGACAACCGAGTGCGCTATTCTTGAGGATCTCAGCACCAAGCGGTCTCGGGAGCGAGCTGCAGCTACCACAACCGAAGAGCACGACTCTCCCTCTGCTCTCGGCACCGCCATTGCCTCCTATGCCGGAACACTAAGCAATGTGTTGGTTGGTTTCGTAGATTCAGGATATTTGTCGGATCTGTATAAAGAACGTTCACAAACTGGTTATGTGTTTACCATTAGAAATACGACAATATCATAGAGGTCTACTAAGCAAACTCTTGTGGTGACATCTTCAAATCATGCAGAGATCATTCCCGACATGAAGTTGTTCGTTAATGTGTATGGGTAAGGTCTGTCATTGAATACATTAGAGGAACAAGTGGTTTGAGCTCTACTACAAAGAAATCTACTTGCATTTATGAAGATAATGCAGCCTGTATTGCGCAGATGAAGCTAGGTTACATCAAGGGTGACAATACAAAGTATATCTCATTGAAGTTCTTCTATAATCAACAACAACAAGTCTTCCTCAACATTCAAGTGAATCAAGTGAGTTCAGAAGCAAATGTAGCTAGTTATTCATCAAGTCTCTGCCTAAGTCTGCTTTCGAGAATGATTTGAAGCGCATTGGAATGTGAAAATTGTGAAGTCTCTCCGATTGAGTTGTTCGTCAGGGGGAGCCTCACATGATGGAATTCTCAGTGAAGTAGCATGATGAGTTATACTCTTTTGTCCTTCGTCCGACATTAAGTTTTTTCCCATAGAGTTTTTCACTTGACAAAGTTTTAACGAGACAACACCGTATGCACCATTCAGCATGACGACACATGACACAAGGAGGAGTGTTGTAGGATAAATGACATGTGTGTGTCTTGATCTATGTTGAATGCATGAGAGTTGTGTTCTTTATGACGGCACACAACACAAGTGGGAGTGTTGTAGGATAAACGACATGTGTGTGTCTTGATCTATGTTGAATAGAGTTGTGTTATTTAGTTATAACAGGATATCAATATATGTTTATTTGTAAGACACCAATTATGTATTATGTAAGTCCCTAACTCAGCTTGTTTCGGTATAAGTGATCCAAAGATAGATCACAGGAACTGGTGGATTAAAACAACTCGAATTCCGGAGATATTATTGGAGATGAAATCTACATTAAAATAACTAATCTCTTAACCACCATCATTTCCTCCAACTACCATCAACCTCTCTTCAGATTAACCCTATATTTGGGCGTCCATGCATGCAAGCATCTTAGCTCTATATATAAAACTACTTTCAACCATGCTCTACAGCTTCGTTTTCTTTAGCCTCCATAGCCATTCTTCAGAATCAAATACAGAGAAGAAAGTAAGCAATGGAAAGGAAGGGAAAGACAATAGTAGGAGGGGTTTCAATTATCCTTGTGGTTGCAGCTGTGGTTGGTTGTGTAGCTGTGGTTTCTACTCGCAACAAAGGCAATGAAAAGCTCTCGTCAAGTTCCAAGGCCGTCATTGCAATGTGTGAACCAACTGATTACAAAGAAGCATGTGTTGATAGCCTTGCCGGCACTGCCAAGAACGAAAGTGCCAGCCCGAAAGACCTCATCCGATCCGCCATTGAATACACCGTCCAGCAGGTGAAAGCGGTAATAGAGAAATCAGGGACCATTATCAAAGAAGCTAAAGATGTGAATTCCACTGCAAAAATGGCCTTCGATGATTGCAACGAATTGTTGGAATCAGCAATCGAGGGTCTTGAGTATTCGCTTCTGACGCTGGTGGATGCTGATATGCAGCATATAAATGAGAAAGAGGCTGACCTTAAGAACTGGTTCAGTGCTGCAATTTCATTTCAGGAATCATGCATCGATGGGATTACTTTTGAAGACCTTAAGAAACAAATGAGTGAGGCGATGAAGAATGCTGAACAACTGACCAGCAATGCGTTAGCAATTGTGTCTTCCCTTTCAAAAATCCTAGGTAACTTCAACATCCCTTTGAAACCTAGCAATAACACTTCAACCGCACGTCGTCTTCTGGATGTAGAAATGGAAACAGATGAACATGGCACTTTTCCGCATTGGTTTCCTGCTGCAGACAGAAAGCTTATCGCCAAACAGAACAAGATCAGCAACGGACGGGCTGTTAAACCCAATGCAGTAGTGGCAAAAGATGGGAGTGGACAATACAAAACAATCGGAGCTGCTCTTGCAGCATACCCAATGGGATTTCAGGGAAGATATGTTATATATGTTAAGGCTGGGATTTACAATGAGTATGTTACTGTAGCCAAGAATCAGGTCAATGTGTACATGTATGGAGATGGACCCCGGAAGACGATGGTCACCGGCAGCAAAAGCTTTGCTGATGGCATCACCACCCAGGACACTGCCACCTTCAGTGAGTCTCAGTTGATTATTCTCCCACTTAGATTTCTATCCATTATCTTTTCAGTAACTCTAACTCTACGATTATGTTTCATAATCAGTCGTACTAGGACACGGGTTCATAGGGAGAGCAATGGGATTTCAGAACACTGCCGGCCCTGAAAAGCATCAGGCTGTGGCACTCCGAGTCCAGGCGGAAATGTCAGCCTTCTTCAACTGCAGAATGGACGCCTACCAAGACACATTGTATGTGCAAGCCTATCGCCAATTTTACCGCAACTGTGTCATATCCGGCACTGTTGACTTCATTTTCGGTGACTCAACAACAGTCATCCAGAACAGTTTAATCATAGTGAGAAAGCCCATGCAAGGACAACAAAACACGGTGACTGCTCATGGAAGAAAGGATCAGCGGGAAAGCACAGGTCTAGTTATCCATAACTGCAGGATAGTCCCGGAACAGGTTTTGTTCCCGATGAGATTCCAGATCAGGTCATTCTTGGGGCGGCCATGGAAGATGTACTCGAGAACGGTTATCATGGAGTCCGAATTAGGGGACTTTATCCAACCAGCAGGCTGGCTAGAATGGCAAGGAAATTTTGCACTAGACACATTGTATTATGCAGAGTATGGAAATCGGGGTCCGGGTGCTGTAACCACAGGAAGGGTAAAATGGAAAGGATATCAAGTGATCAGGGACAGAAACGTGGCTCTACAATTCACTCCGGGTAACTTCCTACAAGGAGGCCTATGGTTGAAAGACACCGGTGCTCCCTACCTCCTGGGTTTAAAAAACTAACGGTCACATTTCAACCCAAACTAGTGACACCAGAAGATCAGCTGTCACCTGATTTCGATGTAATACAAAGAATGTTCAACTCATTCTCAACATAGGATAGATGTTAGGATGGCGCTGTTGATTGCCACCCCACCTAATGATGCCTTCCCTGCACTGCTGTGTACATATATATAAAGTTCTACTATCTGTACAGTTTTATGATTAGTAACTCTTTGTCTTGTTACTCTCGTATAGCAATCCTATGCACCAATACTGTGTATTCGTTCGGCCTTGCCGTGAGTGGATGTGCATTATGTGTTTGCAATCCCCATCAGAGACATGAACTGAGCACTTCATGATCCATCTCAATAAATGAAGGCACAACACATACACCTTCCGGGTATCCATCTCTATTGTAACCGGAAAATTCTCAGGCGCCGCATAATATAATAACAGAAGCAACTAAGAAAGAGACTCACCGACTAGGCAATAGCTGAAACTGAGCACCACCATCATACACAATGCTGATGAAGTTCCTAGCTTGCTTGACTCGATCACCTCCTTCCTCCATCTCATTTCTCTGCAACTGATTCGGTCCCACACCAATGGTCCCCTCCGTCGCCATAGAAGTAGTAGGCTGGCCAGAACCTGCATTGCAGCCGGAATCGTCTCCAATTTCGCCTTACCGGAATTCTCCTCCTTCTCCGGATTCGTCTCCGATAACACTCGGGGTTTGACTTTTTAGTTTCTTTCGTTTAGCTTTTCCTCTGTACTATATGCCAGGCACATTACCAGCTCTGCTCTATACACCTGAAGCAAAGATTGGCATGCTATCTCAGCTTTCAGCAGTTTAGAGTTGCTCATTCGATGCTTTAATGTTCAAGGTGCATCATGCACATTGTTTGTCGCAAAAATTCCACAAATAATTGCGCAAAGATCAGCATGGAATTAACTTTCTGAAAGTCCCCATATTTATTTCAAAACATGGATTCAAGATGACATTGTTGGTCACTATGGAAATCTGAGGTTGAATGAACTAGGCTCGATTATGCTATTACAACCTTGGCAAAACGGCATTCCTATAACAAAAACAACTTTGGAAAAGAATCAAATCAACAGCCTCAGACGGGTCTTGAACACCTTAAGTGACACAATGCTTGATTTGGTGGAACTCAAAAACCGAGTTTTCTTTCAAGTGGATGTTTTGAATTCAGCTCCCGTCTACTAATCTGCCGCCATAAATGGATCTACTTCTCCGAGATCAGCAACCAATGGTTCTAGCTTGCTTGGATCTTCATCCTCTGGAGCAAAGTAAGTTGGAAATGGAAACACTGACACGTCAGGTTTCTTGTAAAAAGCATCCTTTATAAATACAAAGTTTCCTTCAGCACCTGGGACCTGTAAGAATAGCCAACAATTTTAATTGAAGTATATATAAAAAGTTCAAGACTGACAAAAACCCAACCTCAACTGTACAACATACTCCCTCCAGATCAAATGGGGATTTAAAACAGTGAGTCTCTAGTGTGATTTAAAACAGTGGTCTCTACTTTTCCTTACTTTTTTGCGATAATATTTGTAGCAATATTATCAGATGAGGATTTGAAACGGTGGTCTCTAGTGTGGTACCTTTCCTTAGTTTGTTGGGATAAGGTTACTAGCAATTTTATCAAAATTATCATTTAAACAAAATCTACACAGCACAAAATCTTTCATGTCCATTTTGTCCCTCCAGGTACTGAACACTTCTAAGATTGTTCCCTTTTCGGTTCAATCATCTATTCTATATTTATGAGAAAAACATACCTGGCCTCTAACCCATATCAAGTTCCTTGCTGGGTCAATTTTGTAGATCCATACATTCTTCACGGTTCTCTGTTTTCCACCCATGCGCCCGGGCATCTTTTTGCCTTTGAATACCTGTTGAGACAACCATGTTTCAGAAATTCAAAACCCAAAGGAACTTAATGCATTTCGGAATATATTTTAATTTCTGAACATGAATTTGTGTGAAGATAAAACGAATTATAAGTTATTAAACTTTCTACACCATACAACTGTTCTTGTGTTTACCTGTACAGGAAATAGCTATAGCAGGTGAAGTAAAACAATATATAGACAACTAAGGAGTACACAAACGTTGACAACAAACTAATAAGGAAGAAAATAATTTAACTCAACTAAAACATCTCATTCACATTAATAAGCAGAATGGTCAAGCATATAAAGTTTCCAAAATCTTTCATTGACAGATGTGGGATGTGCTCTTCCTCTGTTGTGTTGTTTATTAACCACCAAAGCAAGTACAAACAAAGAAAGGAAATAATGAAAGCTTAAGAGACAAGATACAGCACTCAAAAGAAGCCAATACCTTTCCAGCATCCTCTCTCTGACTTATAGAACCAATACTTCAGTGTGACTTAGAAACACCATGACTTGCTGGCCCTCCACCGCGATTATACCTTTTCATCACACCCTGGGCACAGAAAATACGCATCAGACATAATGATCATCAAAGCATTCTGATTATTACTCTAGCAGAAAGAATTTTGGAAAACAAAGATTAGAAAATACACCCAGTGAATCATCATACAAAAATAGAAATGGCAGGAGCTGAAGAGAATAATAACTCACCTGACAACCATGCCCTCTCGTGATCCCAGTAACATCCACATAATGGCCTGGAACAAAATGGCGAACACCAATTGACATACCAACAGGGAGAAGCGCATCTTCTGTTACAGGAAACTCCCTCAGTTTCCTCTAAAGCGGAACACACTTTGCTCTGAAATGGCCCACTTCAGGCTTTGTCAGATGTTTTGGTTTTTTTCTGCCCGCAACCAATCTAACTAGCACCACAGCAGAATGTCATCCCAAGTTAAATCCTAGCTCTTGAAAACTTTCCAATATTAATTTGATACACACTGAACTAGCAACAACACCAAGATGTACGTGCCACAGCAAAAACTCTCCTTCCATCATTGGTGCCACACAACCGAATCAACCAAAGAAGAAACAAACTCACACATCGATACCACCTAGCTTCCCTAACTAGGACTAAACTCCTCAATTTTAGTAGATTTTGAACAACTACAACTCACGGTTGACTGTCCCCAGACTAATACTCCAGCGAGAAATCAGATTAGTCATTCTGAACTAAAGTTGATATATGCCCAACTGGCATGCTAGAATTGAAAGTTCCAAGCTCTCAAAGATTATAAGCAGCAAGAGCTCAATTTTTACACCCCAAATCAAATCATAGAGCTAAGACCCACTCTCCCCAAATCAAACAGTACTAAGAAGTTGGATTCTTGCCTCATAAAATCAAAACTTTACAAACTGCAACACATAGATACTCATATTCTAGCACCCTAAACTAATCATAGAGCTAAAACCCACTCTTCCCAAATCAAACAGTACTAAGAAGTTGGATTCTTGCCTCTTAAATATCAAAAGTTTACAAACTTGAACACCTATATACTCATATTCTAACACATGAAACTAATTTATAAGTGATCAACAAACTATTGATACAACGAAACTATTAGTGATTAACAAATCCAGAAGAGAGAAACCATTACCTGTAAGGCCTTCTTTTCTCGGGGGTTTTAACCTGCGAGACGATATTATCATCGACCCAAAGCACGGTGCACCCCATTTGTCCCAGAGCGCCGACATCCCACACTTACGGCCTCGGACGTGAAGCATCGGAAGAAATGGGGATACGACGTCGTAGCGGGTGGAGTAGTGGTGAAAGTAGAAGAGGAGGAGGCGGCGGCTGAGGGAAGAAATGAGTTGCAGAGTGTGGGATGGCATGGCCTTCGTGGGAGTGTTTTAGGGTTTAGGACTTGAACAGTAGGGTAACCCAGACCCAACTAACAAGAGAACCGTTTCCTGTGGTACTCGTTTCATCGTCTAGATTGAACATGGTCAACCTGATAGGTGGGGTTGACAGGTTTTCCATACATTATTAAGTTTATTTAAAAATTATTTTATAATAAATTAAACGTTAAAGATGATTATTTTCTCTCTATAAATTAGATGTAATAAGTATATATTAAGTATTATTAGTTCTAAATTTTTCATTTTAATTGTTTTTTACTTGTTTTAGCCACTGATGAGGTGGGTTGAGTGATTAAATTAGAACTAAATGTTATCATTTGTAAGAGAATTTATAACAAATATGACACGTTCGAAAAATGTTTACAGGGGCCAGACCCCTTCAAGGAGCAATGTAGCTCCGCCCCTGCTGATAGTATAGGGAATTTGGCTGACACCCATAAGTTTTTGATTCCTGTTGGTGTGGAAAAATTTGTAGACAGAATCTCTTTCTTAACTTACTTTGACTGGAATGAGAATGAAAGTTTCTTTTGTCTATAACGTGAAATGGGTTGGACACTTTTCTGGTGTTAGTATTTTTCTTGTTCCCCACCTCTCTTGAGACAAACCGGTGTCGCCCTTTTTATAATGATGTGGACTCGGCAGTTACTTGATAGCATGTGTTTTATTTGCTAATTAAGTGTTTCATGGATCCACGACTCCACACACTATGAGTTCATAGAGAGCTCCCACTCCTATCTATGTGTCGACTACTTCCACTGTGTCTCGTCCATGACTTTTCTTCTCAGTCTATCTGCTTTACATGCCCCGATTTGATAATATTTTATTTCTACCTCAACCCAATTGACCGTGACGTGATCCCTCAATGACATGATTACCTACGAAAGGATTTACCATTATGAGATCACGCCTCAACTTCTATGATGTCACGATCTCTTTATATGTTCTCTCATATTGGCTTTGACTATGTACCCTTCTCATTTGACCATTTCCACTTATGTTTCATTCCTGAATCACCTGTGACATGATCCGTCCGTTATCAAATCCATTCTGTTCACAGCCTACAATCAACACCTAGCTATCTACTCACGGCCTAATCCGCTCGCACACCTTTCACTCATAGCCCAATACATTCACGTCCAGGAGGGACTTATACTACTTTAGGGTCTGATTAGGTTTGACCGCGACTAGATAACCATGAAAGGATCATACTTCATGTACAATTTGTCCTTCATAAAGTAACACTCACTTATATCAAAACCCCATATCAAAATTATTTGCCCCACTACATGATTCATCCGTGATCAGATAACGTTCATTTAGACATAGAAAACCGGGTGCTGAAAATATTTTCGCCCCCAAATCCTAAACAGATATTGAATTGTAGGAAAAGAGCCTCGTCCCCAACACTTTTTACCTCAACCTGCTGCATAACTAAATTACGGCCTGTTTTAATCAACACCACCTTGAAAGCCTTGAAGCTTTGAGTTTTGTTGCTTCTGAACCTTGGGACATGCCATAGGTCTCCCGTCGTTGATTCCACAAGAAATGAATCATGAATGCGTACTCCCAGATCTGTGTACTCAGACTCTGGTAATGGTGCATATAGACGTGAATCAGAGTTGTTACTAACGTCATCATCTAACGACATAATGCTTCCATCAAGATAACATAGATAGATTCGGCTCTTACAGAACATGATATCTAAATGATTAAAACCTATTTGGATGTAACTCCAATATTGTGTTATCTGATACTGCTCTTCATTTAATCACATGCCAAATCTCATAGGCTGTAGGAAACTAGCAATGGTGGCATTAGCTACTTCCTATGTGAACGTTTTGATATCACTTCTACTCCAAATTGTAAAAGTATTCCTTAGGATTTTAAGATCGAGCATTCCCCAGAACAAACCCAATTTCCAGACTGCTAAAGAAATTGGCTGCGGCGAAACTTGCAGCATTTCGATTGAGTCTGAGCAAAGTAAGGGCGATAGAGTGTTCCTTTGATGTAGGTAGTAAACAAGTAAACTATATATTCGAATTTCCTTCCTGGTATATGCTGAAGATCTTAGTGGCACCATTGCGAACTAGATTTGCTTGCATCATTTAGTCATCTCATTCACCATGTATATAAGTTATTACAACTGTAGATATCAGTTGTTCAGAGGTCTAATATCTGTTCTCTAAATTGTACTCATGAGATCATGCATCTGATTAGATATTTAATAGGATCCTAACATGGCATTCTCATCCTTAGCGAAATATTCCCCACGTGAGTATCCAAAGCGGCGACCTAGCCTCTCTAGTTCCTGTCTGGTGGCGTCTCCGACTTACTTCTGTCGTCGATTGAACGTTGCCGGACGGGCAACGATCAAACTCTAGCTTCTGCCTTCTGGTAGGCTTTACTTGCGGCATTTCAAGGGTGGCTTTCAAGTTTTTGTCTCAAAGCGCAGAAACCCAATACTGGTATATCGGGTGCTCCGTTTCAAGAGAGTGGATTCAGACGGCGATCAAAGGATTTTAAAGGCTTGAAGGCAGTGACCAATACTGTTTTCTTTCGGTATCGGTTGTTTTGTTTTGCAGGTTATCATTTATGTCCTTGATGGATGTGTACGTGGAAGCTTTTCTTAAATCGAGACTGCTGGTTGTGGCGACGGTGGTGGTCACGGCGGCGGACCTTTGAGCGTGAGGTATGGTAGTTTGGGTTGTGATGGTTTTGGAGGAGATTGGGCCACCAAGCTTGTTGGACCATGGTGGGTGATATTCTATGGGTTGAGCTTTCTAGTGTGTGTTTGGGCTGAGGGTTTAGTTTTTTAATTTTATTATGTTTTGTTGGTTTGTTTTTGGTGATTAGTTGTCCTTCCTCTTGAGCGAGGATTTAGGGTTTCGGTAGGTTGGTGTTAGTCGTCCCTCCTCTTTTGGACGAGGGTTTGGGGTTCTGGTAGGGTAGTGTTGGTCGTGTTGCTAGGGAGTCATGGTTATGGTATCGTTTTCAAATACTATTTTGATGTCGATTAGTTCTTGTTGTCAATGTAATGGGGAGGTTACCTGTGCATATATGCTGATACGTTTGACATGTAGTATTTGAAATGGTTGTTTCTTCTTGAGGTTGACTGTAGGAATGGATTGAGATTTCTAGATTAGGTTAGGTTACAATTGAACCCTTATTGATATCGGTTATTGTCCACTGTAATTGTTGTTATTTCAGGTAGGTACGGTAGAGAGTGAAGAATTTATATCCATCACCGTTATTTCACATGGTTGTAATTTATATTCCCGATTATTCTATCAATAAATACTAATGTTCTTAAAAAACATGGCATTCTCGTTTGTGATTATAATAAATAGAGCAGACAGTTACATACTACCCTCGCACGATAAACTAGCTTTTATCAATCTGGAATTGCCTGAGATCACAAGAGAAGGGATGCATCATGTACACAGACTTAAGCTAGCTGAGTTGAACCCTGGGGTAACCCAAAACGCAGGTTTAGCATTCGAGGGCCAAATAATATCAGAACCATTTTCTGTGGCACTTGCTTCATCGTCTAAACTGAACATTCCCATAGCATTCTCACTCTGATGTTATATATTGTATTGTAGCCTAGGAAAAGAGCCTCGTCTGATCCCCAATACTTTTTACCTCAACCTGCTGCAGAAGTAAATTACGTCCTGTATTAATTAATTCCACCTTGAAAACCTTCAAGCTTTGGGTTTTGTTGCTTCTGAACCATGGGACATGTCATAGGTCTCCCCTCGTTGATTCCACAAGATATGAATCGATAGAATCATGAATGCTTACTCCCAGATTTGTGAACTCAGACTCTGGTAATTGTGCAGTGAGACGTGAAGCATAGAAGTTGTTAGTAACAACAAAGATTATCTTAATCCTTCGATCAGGATGACATAGGTAGAGTCGGCTCTTATAGAACATGATATCTGAAGGACTAGGACCTATTCGGATGGGACTCCAATGATGTGTTATCTGATCCTACGCTTCACTTAATTTCATGGAAGCCAGCCACCCACCGTGGTAGAACTTTGCTACTGCAACACATTTATTTCTATCCAGAGCAGGATCTGCGGGCAAGATAACCTTCTCTAGATGTAGTCCTTCCGTTTCAACCTTCTCAAGATGTAGTCCTTCCATTTCCAGGGGAGGTAGAAGAATGGGAGCAACTGATTTTTGAAAAGGGATAACAAGAGCTATATATGATACTTAGACGTTCGTCTAGGGTAGCCAGCCAACCATGGCTGCAGCCACATACTAGCCTGTTGGTTCCATAAGGCAGTACTGGTGACTCGAGATTCTTGATGCAGGCTCTTCTTTCGGGTATGTTGTACAGTGAACTAGGCAAGATTTTTCCCTTTGTGTGAACTTGTTAGACAACCTCAAGATTCTCCTCCCATAGAGAATTCATAGGCTGATTTGATTATATGCTTTAATTACGTTATTTGTATTCATAGGCTGATTGTATTTACGTTATTTGAATATAGAATAGAGAGTAGATATCTGTACAATTGTAATATTGTGGATCACGAAAAAACCATATTCAACATGGTATCAGTAGTATAGGTTCATCCCTATTCGATCATGTCATTTCTCTCATCCTTCTTCCTCTTCTGGTTGTCTCTCCCATTGTAATCCAAAACCCAGCTTCCTTGATTCAATTTCCTTTCAATTTACACCAGTTTGTTTTTACTTCGTCCTTGCTCTACATCCATTTCCCGTCTGAATTTCTATTGTTCCCAGTTTGCTTTGTCCACAGTTTCATTCCCACATTCCAACAAAGAAGAAGAAGCAGAAAACCACCATAACGGATCTGCTGCCAATGGCCGTTGGAATTCATCTTCGCAATGCTTCTGAAGTGCCTTTCCACTGCTCCTTTGCAAACTGTGCTATCAACTTTGGTGCGTCTCCTTCACCATTCATGCATTGACATCTTGTCACACCACCGTACATGATGCAGCAGAGGCATAATCCACCTAGCTTCCCTTCATCTCATGTATGTATGGTGCCTCATAACCAACATTCTTCCAACCAACATCACTTTTCAAGCTCGTTTGCTTGTGTGCATTCTAATGCTGACCCAAATTGGTAACCAGATACTGGAGCTACTCACCACACGACGGCTATGCACGTCCGTAATCTATAGTCATATGCTGGGCTTGTCAATGTTTTATGGGTAATGGTGACTCAATGTCCGTTTTCCATATTAGTAATGTACTCATGTCATTGAGATCATCAACTTTATCTTTACAAAATGTCTTTTACATTTCGTCCATCCAAAAGAATCTTCTACCAGTTGCTCGTTTTATTTAAGACAATCTTGTTTTCTTTTTTTTTGCTCCTGATTTTTGTCAAATCTATCGCTTACATATTAGTCGTCTCTTGTTTCATGATTCTTGTAAAGATGGTCTCTATCCGCTGAATGTGTCCAGTATCTCTGCTCTAGTATCACATGCTCTTACCTCTATTCATTCTTCTATCTAGCACAATCGTTTGGGTCATCCTTCCTCCAATGTCTTATCTCATGTAGGTTCTTCCCTTGGCTCTGAATTCTCTTCCCTTTCTGTTTATCAAGATTGTGCACTAAGTAAATCTCGTCAATATCCTTTCCCTTCAAATCATGCTTCAGCCAGTTCTCTCTTTCAAATAATTCATAGTGATGTTTGACGGTCTCACACTTTATCATTTAGTGGATTCAAATATTATGTTTTCTTCACTGATGAACATTCTCGTTATACTTGGGTGTATCATATGCGCCGCAAAAATGAGGTTTTGACTCACTTCCAAACTTTGGTTGCAATGATAAGTAGCATTTTCCATGGTTCCGTCCAATTTCTTCTAATTGATAATGGAACTGAATATGTTAACAATGCTTTTTCTCACTTTTGCAAGTCGAATGTTTTTTTTGTCCGCATACACCCCAACAAAATTGTCTTGCAGAGCGTAAACATCAGTATATTGTCACAATGACACCTGCTCTCCTCCTAACATCTAGGGCTCCCCATAATCTTTGGGTTGAAGTTGTTGTGACATCTGTTTATCTCATTAATCTCTTTCCTATACACCCTTGTTTGGGACACTTCTCACACGTTTCTATGGTAGCCCACCATCATATTCATCTCTTCGAGTTTTGGGTGGTGCTTGCTATCCAGGGTCTCATTAATCATAAAAATGCACTAAATTATCTATTTAGCATGGGATTCTCTTTTGTGACTATAATAAGGTATGTATTTCTTTTACTACTAGATGGAAACTAGTTACATAGTGAGTATTTCTGATACGTTGAATGCATATATTTTGATTTGGAAATACTGAGTAAGAGGCAATCTGTTAAAAGCATGAAACCATGCAATTTTTCGTACAGTGAAAAATGGTGGTCTTTCTGGATTTGGAATAGCCTGAAATCACCAAGTGAAGGGATGCTTCATGCACAGAGAAAGCTAGCTGAGTTGAACGGTGGGGTACCCCAAATCGCATGTTCGTTTAGCATCCTCAATCTAATGGTATACAGTATTTGGCTGATACCCAGATTGAGTTGTATCCTAGGAAAACAGCATCGTCCACGATACTATTTACCTCAACCTGCTGCATAACTAATATACGTCCTGTTTCAATCAACTCCTCCACCTTGAAAACCTTGAAGCTTTCGGTTTTGCTGTTCTGAAGATATGCCATAGGTCTCCCTTCGTTGATTCCACAAGTTATGAATCATGAATGAACAGAGACTCTGGTAGTGGTGCATGTAAACATGAATAATATAATTTGTCATTAACATAATTGACTGAAGTTGTCCTAATCAGGATGACTCTACGGCTCTTGTAGAACACGATTTCTGAAAGATTAAAACCCATTCGGATGTAACTCCAATGTTGTGTCATCAGGATCTTGCTCTTCACTTAATTTCATGGAAGCCAACCCACCGTTGTAGAACTTTGCCACGACGACACATTTATTCCTATCCAAAGCAGGATCTGCAGACAAGATGACCTTCTCGAGATGTAGTCCTTCGGTTTCCAAGGGATGTGGAAGAATGGGAGCAATTGATTTTTGAAACGGATTAACAAGAGCTATGACACTTAGATGTTCGTCGAGAGTAGCCAGCCAACCATGGCTACAGCCAAAAACTATGTTGGTTCCATATGGCAGAACTGGTGACTTTAGATTCTTGATGCAGACTCTTCTTTCTTTCGGATACGCTATACAGAGAACTTGACAAGATTTTTCCCTTGGTTGTAGTATAATGAACTTCAATGAAACCAGAAGGGATCAAGAGCATGGGAAGTACCTTATTAGGCCTCCAGCGCTGCGTGGTTTGATAGTATTGTTTTGCAAGAGAATGCCATTCCTTGAAGACTACGGCAAAATGAACAAAGTCTACGAGTTCATCCAGAATTAGAGAAACAAGGCCTCCTGGAAGATTTGAGCATCCTGGTAGCCTGGTGGGTAGCTACTGAAAGCGTGTCCCTTTGTCCTCTTACAAGCCATGTCCCAAACCAAGGACAGGCAAAGAAAACTAGGTGAACATAAGTACTGTGCTTTGGAATAGTAGCCCAAATGATTGGCGAAAATCATGAAACCTATTCCTAATCTAAACCAGAGTCCTACTACAACAAGGTTATCCTATATCAAATGAAAACCCCAGAGTTATATTACACTTCTAGCTTGTTATGACGAGCAAGAGTTCTGAGACCATAAACAACCTAACATTTTAACCTTTTATGATTCTGACTAACAATAAACCTGGCATGCATATTTGCATAATCAGTCCACTTGGGGATGATAGCTCTCAGTTTCTAAGACAGGGCCTTGGGAGTTTGAGGGACTGAAACTTTCAGAAGAATATCGTAATGTATTTCAAATTTTATCGAGTCTTACAAGGTAACCTTAAATCTAAAGAGAAAAATGAAGTTACATCAACTGTAATTTTATGTACATCTCTCCTGAGGCATAAATACTATGCGGTTCTTTTGAGAGAGATAAATCCCCATTATACTACGCCGTTTGACTCTGCAAAGAATTGGACTTCAATACCTCGCTGGCCAACAATTCTTGGCTGGATGGAACACCTAACTCATTTGATAACTTTTTACACAACTGTACATACCCAAAAGTTGATGTCAGTGCCTGAAATCTGAGGAGAGAAAAAAAAGAGAGAGCAAGAGACAGTATGGTTGTAGAGAGGGAGTAATGGAGTACCTGTCTATATGCAGATGGATCTCCGTACGATTTTCTTAATTCAACTACGTATAATGTTGGGCTTAACTCGAACGCCTGATGCAATCACAGGGACAACTATGAGTTCACCGCTAAAGTAACAAACAAGTTACTGGAGAAACAAGTACACATTACAACACAAGTTTCTGTCACTCGGAACTGGTTTAAATGAAATACCTCTGCTGCAACTGAGAGACTACCCAGATTTCTCTGCCCCTTGTTCTCTTGCATCACCTTTAACTGCAATGTTAAACATAGTAACAACACATTTTAGCCTAATATTGTAGCAAAAACAACATAAACCGGTTTGTACATGTTCAAACAGCTATATCTGGGTTCTGTGTGAAGGGAAGATAGCGTGTTACAAAATACTTACCCTTCCATTTTTCTTCTGGACAGCATACCCCATCTCTGTTACAATTTCTTCAATCCGTTCTAGCAAATCTTTTGCAGAGTGGTTGGAAGTAAATCTGATCTTTCTCTCAGACACATCCTATATTAATTTAGATAGAATGCAGATATCATCTTCAGTAAACCATCAATGCTTATTTAATACGAAGAACTCTTTCAAAAATGTACCCTGAGATTTGCTTTACACTCACCTCTTTCTCAAAGAAGCCAGAGAGGTCTAGACATGAGGACATTCCAATCAACTGAAAGGCATTGATAAGGGTGGGTGAGGGCTGCACATCTGGACTCTTTTCCCCTTGAGATGGCTGATACGGAAACAAATAATTGTCTCAGCTATAGCAGATAACAAAATTCATATGTACATAAAGAGTGGGGACTTTGCATAAAATGATAATTCATACCACTTCGTTTATTGAATAAGCTTTAAAGTCGACGTTTATATCTTCTTCTTCTTCGTTAGGTTTTGCAGGAAAGTAATTCTGCTTGAACCAATCATCAGACTTGATGTCTGTCATGTTTATTCTGGTAAGAGGACTGGGATCGAGAATCATTCTAATCAAGTTTTGTGCACCAGGTGATAACCATTTGGGCATCTGAACATCCCCCTTCACGATCTGAAATCCATCCAAAACGTTAACTTCATTTTGATGAATATCAGATTATACACAATTTTTAGTTACTCGGCTATATTACTGAAGGAAAGACCAAACAGAAGTTGTCAACACCTTTTGATAGAGAACTGCAAGATTCCTATCATCGAACGGGAGATACCCTGTTAGCATGACATATAAGATGACACCACATGACCATATATCAGAGGCGCCTCCATCATACCCTCTATTAGCCAGGATCTCAGGAGCAACGTAATTAGGGCTTCCACAGGTTGTATGCAGCAAACCATCTTCCTGATATTCACAGAATGTAAGGGTTAAGTGACAGAACACTTTAATGCTTGTATTGGAAAGGAAGAATAATGTACCCTAAAATGCTGGGGCAAAGCACTGAGGCCAAAGTCTGATATCTTTATGTTTCCATTGGAATCAACAAGTATATTTTCCAGCTGTCATCAAAATGTCCATTATAAGGTATGAGCAAATTAGAAACCTTTATGACATTAGGTGTCCTACAGAAAGTAGAAAGTACCTTAAGATCCCGATGGAAAACGCCTTGGTTGTGGCAGTAGCTCACACCATCAATTAACTGTTGGAAAAGCTTTCTACCTTCAGACTCTGTAACTCTTCCCTTTTGTGCCTGTTAACATACAAACCCATTAGCATGATCAACTTCCAGCCTCTGAATATAAAATTTAAACTAAGAGCTCCTTACAATTTTGTCAAACAATTCCCCGCCAGTAACATATTCTAGGACCATGTAAATCTTAGTTTTGCTTGCCACGACCTGCATAGTTTCCATTTGTAAAATCAGCAGAATTAGTAGAAGCATTGTTGGCCATCGCTTTGATGTTTAGAATTTAAAGCACTCTATCGAGATCAAGGGTAGAATCTATTCAGCATGTAAAACATGTGAATGGTTGGAATATTTTTTGTGCTTTCTCATATGTGCAACCAAGCTTTACGACAAACTATTGGTGCTAAGTTGCTAACAAATGTCTCAATTGCATAGAATGGTTCAGTTAATCACTTGATCCCATGCAAATAGACCAGCATAGGTTGACCAGAGGCAAAACATTCAAAATGAACAATGATTAAATACAACTACTAGAACAAATGGATACATATGCCACATTTGTACAAGGCAAAGCAAAGTGGCTGGTAATTCAAAAGACCAGTTCTTCTACTTCAACAAAATCATATTCTAAAAGTCCAGTCATCAATCACAGCATCATCCTAGTATTTATTTTCTATTAAATACTTTTCGTTTCATATTAGTCCCAAAAGGACGTATCCAAAAATCTATGGTATATCTATGCTATATTAAGTAAAACTATAGCCTGAAAGCAACGAATCATGTATGCAAATTGAGGCAATCAATCATATAGCCAAGGCAATCATGCTTGAATTGTCTAGGAAAGTCCTGGTTGACACAACCGAAGTGTTGATTATCTTATCCATCAGAATGGGGGCAAAGGTTTCTTTTCTAGAAGCCAATCAGACAGTTGGCTCAATTGGTGTGGTTGATCGAAACAAAGCCCCAAGATAATAAATTCAGTGGTCCAGCTATCATTATAATTTGCAACCAACAAACAAATCTGTTGAAAGTAGTTGTACATGGTTATCAAGCTGAGATCTATATAGGATGGAGTAGTTTGGTTCAGATCGGTTTGAGGTTCAAACAACAACCGAACTATATTTTTTTGTTTTATAATATTTCATACCGTAACCAAACCGTTTTTTTCGGTTTTCGACTAATTCGGTTACACAATTTTTCGGTGCGGTGCGGGTCAGTTTTAGTGTGAAATTGTTTATTTCAACAAATAAGAGATGTCCAAATTTTTGTCTAACAATTCATATAAGGCATGAACAAATTTTAAAGACATTTATAGTCCATACAAGTCTACAAATGTCATCAAAATATCAAATAACTAACAAAAACATCATATTTGATAACTTAATAAATCAACATATATCAACTATCATGCAAACAAAACAAATTGCAAACTACAAACTTGAACATAAATAATTTTTTTATATATTATAAATCATGATCCATCAATGAAAAATTAAAACAAAAATAAAACAAAAATGTAATTCGGTACGGTTCGATTTAATTCGGTTGAATTATAACCAAAAACCGCAACCGAACCACTTTTATGCGATTTGGTGTGGTGCGACCATAAAACGACACCGTTTTAGTACGGTACGGTTACCGAATCATGTTTTTCGGTGCAGTTCGGGTCGATAACCGCATTTTCAGTGCAAAACGCCCACCCCCATCTATGGCCATTTCAGAGGAGTAATTTGATCTGGTGAAGGTCGTATTAAGTGGATTAATCATATCCAAGAATGGTAATTGTAATGGTAGCTGATATAGTGAATTAGTGATAATGGTACTTAACCTATTTAGGAAGCTAATTGGATACAGTTACTGTATGCCACGCAGTACCTAACCTACCAAAGATTATTATGTCAAACGAGTAATCGTATTGATTAGTAGTAAAAACTCAGCATGTGCTTTACTAATAATGAACACAATTGTGATTTTCTACCAGAAATCCCAGATTCTGTTTATAGACCATTAAAAATTGAGATCATTATCATATGAGAAGTTAGTGGAAAATCACAAAGATTATGCTGCTAATGATTGAGGATCATGAAAAATAATGGACATGAACTAAGACAATTGTGTTGGCACAGCTCAAGTTTAGCATAATCCTAAATTGTACCTCATGTAATCGGACTACGTTTGGATGTTTTAGAAGCTTCAAAGTGCCAATCTCCCTCTTTATCTGCAATGAAGAATATTGTCAATATTGAACCGATAAACACACAAAACAAAACAGAAACAGAAATTGAAGTAGTATTATGTTGAACCATACAAAATGAATGCAGATTCTCAGTTTCTTGTTGCAGATAAGTCAGATTATAATAATAAACGTCATGAATGCCAAATTCCCAGAGCAAAAAATGCCAGTTTCAGTTTATAATATTTCATACATTAACTCACATACAGCCAAATGACATTGCAAAACACATCTTGCACGCAAAACCATTTAGAACATCAAAACCACATCCAGAAAAGATCAAAACTTTCCGGCCGAAAGAAAAAAAACAAAGAAAGATGAAAATTTTTGACCAAAAGATAAGGATGATAGCAAAAACAATCAAGAAACTTAACCAAAACAACCCATTACTAAAAAGATTGAAACTTTTTCCAATCATCAACACTGCCCAGAAACCCCATTATTCAAAGATTGAAACTTTACAAACAAAAAGATCAAACTTTGAACCTGGTCGGCGATATTGAGATCAGAGATTCTCTTCTTCTCGAGAATCTTTACGGCGAAGGGTTCGCCGGAGCCGACGTCCTTGGCAAACTTGACTTTACCGAAATTGCCCTCACCCAGAGTCTTCCCCAACTCGTATTTCCCAAGTCGCATTCCCTTTTTACTCTGATCACTGCTCCCCTTGCTTATGATCACCATGAAAATTTCAAAAAAGCTCTCTGACTTTTGCTGGATAGTATGATGATTATGATTTGTATATGTCCTATGTTTTATATATCTACCTGTGTGTGATTATGTCTGGTCTAAGGTTGAAAGGGTTGAACTGGAGAAGGGATCAAAGTCCAGAATGGCAGAGGAGAGAGACGTGGCTGCTGAGGCTTTGTATCTCTCTCGCTCTGTTTGAGGTTGCTTCTCGCTCTGTTAAGAATAACTGGTTCAATGCCACTTATATGAACACAGCACAGGTGGAGTGTATGGATGATGCATGTCTTGGAAAATGTAACAGATATAAAATTTACATTATTTTGGTTATTTTTCTTCCATTTAAACGTGTTAAACTTGTTTTTGATTTGATATCTAGAGCAAAAAGATCTGCTTCGATTTCTCCCTTTCGTGTGTTGAAGTTTGGCCATTTGAGCATTTTGCACAAGTAACCTTTTTCATTTATTTGAAAGGGATATCTCAGCTTTTGAATCATGTATTGTAAATTTTACTCTCGAGTTAAGTATAATTGAATCTATAAGGAACCTTAGTATGTTTTTCGTTACTTGAATTCACATTCTTGAACGGATCAAGGTTGTTGAATAAAACTTCAATGAATTGGTTAGAAAATATGACAATGTGAACTTTGAAAAGATGACAATAGTGTTATTGACATATTAGTTATTTCAAATTTAATTGTATCTTGATATTTGATTAGCTAATTCAGGTCGAAACTCATGAAAACTGAAACTGATTACCATTCAACTCAATAATATACGCGTTACATCTTGAAATCAGATAATAATATAGTGTCAATAATTTTGACTAACTTTTACCGTTCTAATAGCTTAAAGTAGTCCATAAATCTTATAATTAAGAAGATTATTCCAAACTCACAATAAGATATCAACTCCTCATATCACATGATAGAACACATCGATTTTTTTTTAATAATGACCAGTGTGGCTACTTTTAAGCTTTGATTAATAAAACCATAAAATACAAGCGGTGGATATTGAACCTAAACCTCAAATTACAAAAAACAACATATTTTAACATGCACTCTTTAGTAAAAAGTGCTTCATTGACTACTCTATTTTCTTTAATAAATCGGTGACAAAATGGAAAGATAATTGTACAAAGGACAAGCATCATAACATATGATAGTGCAACTTTCCTACTATGTTGCCACACAAAATCATATCCTCCAGCCTCATGTTTCATTTTACCACTAGAGGTTGCGACCATTTGACAAAGCAAGGAACTCGCACCCTATCTAGGACAACCAAAGCACACAAGGTGTCCATACCGGGACAAAGCCCACATCTTCTTATTGAAAGTAGTAGATATTTAAAAAAACATAAAGCAAATAACATAGGTGCCCTAATTGGGCTTATTTCTAGGACCCAAGCCCAAGAACTATCCAAGATTGGACGAAGGCCTTGTTAAACCCAAGGACGTTCCGGCTGTGCACAACCGTCGCCGAACTTCAGCTACACCTGCCATGGATCATGCCCCACCGACCTAGCTAGTAATCCAACGAACCCAAATTGGTTGTCGGAACCACCGAAACCCGATCCATGCAAAGCAAATCGATCGAACCTGCCGTCAATTGACCTTGTGTCTATAGATCTGATGTGTTGTAATGAGCCGAACCTAGTAGTTACTTATTTACCGGGGTTGTAAATGTTACCGTAAAGGACTTTAAAAGTTGACTTTTCGTTAAGTCGATAATTTAGAAAAACTTCTTTCATGAAAGTCATAGAGGACGTTAATAAGAGTTTGTGGACATGTGACACGCTCAAATCGAAGTTCGTATGTGAAAGTTATGATTTAAATTATAAAGTACTGTTCACGGTAAGTGTTATAAAAATTGAAACTTACCGAAAGTAAAATTTTCACTTTCTCTCTCCTCTCCCCATATGAGATTCTCTCTCCTCTCCCCAGATGAGATTATCTCTCCCTCTGCCCGATCAAACTGGAGCTCCGTTCTCCGTCATTGTGCTCTGTTGAACGGTGCTCGAGTGTTGTTCGACTCGTCTCCGGCCCTAGTTTTGTTCTGGGCAGGTTGTGGAGCTCGACTCGCTGTCGTGAAGGAGCAAGGATGACTGGAAGCTAAACTGTGCATTTGACACAGTTCACTGGATTTCTCCCTTTTCATGTCACCTTTTAGTGAGTTCTATATATGTTTGGATTGGGCTGGAGTGGTATTACATTCCTTTAGAAGCTTGTAAACTCGATTTATGGTGTGTGAGAAGAATTTGAGATTCGAAATTTTTAGGGGTTTTAGCCCCAAATTAGGTTTTACTGTTCTTGATCAATTGAAATGATTACAGACATAATTGAGCTTAATGTTGAACTACGAGTGACTTGATCCCTTTCAAACGGTACGTATGCAGCCCGATCGTTTGTGCGGGTGCAATTACAAATATTAAAAATAACATAAAGAGTTAGGGTGTGCTGGTTAAAAGTAGGTAAATAGTTATCTATTTCAAGAAAAGTTGAGGTAAAATCTCCTTTGAAGTGGATCCCACATGATTTACCTCAGGTTAAAGAGGTTAATCTAGGATAAGTCCTTTCATGTGCAGTATGAGATTAGCCAAGTTCAGATCATTCTTTGATCTTACCTCCACCGCATTAAGCCCATAGTTGGTGAATGACCTAGCCGGAGCCCTTGCACCCATCGTCTACCGTCGATCCTGAAATCGTTTTTGTGACGTCGCAAAGCCTCCCATCAACCTCTTGATATTAGTTTCCAGGTCTCAAATCCTAATAGAGAACACTAGACCATCCCCAAAAGGGACACACATCACATCCCGTTTGATGCCGATGCCGATGCCGACGCCGATAGGACGTATCACCGGATGGAAGAGGAAACCAGAATATGGCTGTAAGGAGGCCCGTTCGGCGCTCTTAGGGTTTATAATAGAACGCATCGTTAGGAATACAACATATCATATAAACTATTATATATAACACCGGAGATGATAACCAAGCAAATAATCATGTCTTTTTGAAGATTATTGGTTCACTAATCACTACAATAATCCTTGTACGCCACTCTGGAAATTAACATCATCATCACCATAAATAATGTTAGCTTTCGGTCCTCTTAGTTTTTTTGCCACAATATTTTGGGGTTTACCAATCAATCAATCCCCATCATCCTCGTGCAACACAAACCAATATCTTTGGCTTCTAACCACAATTTTAAAGATACACTATTATAACATCATGATACATATGGTAAAACCAACAAATTACAGGAAAAGTCCCTCCAAGAAAACTAACTCTACTGTTGAAGCACATTGGATTACATAAGAAATAGGGCTCGCACATTGATCTTGTTGAACAGTGGCGTCATTTATCTTCTTCATATGTACCGACCCCTTCCCTATATTATTGTTGTTGTCAAATTCATCAAGTGTTGATAGGTAAGAATGAATAATGTAAAAGGGAGGGAACTAAATAGATAAACATGATTAATCCATGTAACTATAGGAGACGTTGTCATGTTGACATATTTTGACCGTTTCATTGCTTGCGAGAGGGACAAGTATCAAACTAAAACGAGGACCCGTATGATCTTGTACAAAGTTTTATAAAAGAAAAATATAAGTATACTGTATTGTGCAAAAGCCACTTGCATTTTATTTTTGAATTTGTATGCATCTATGATCAGTACATTACATGCACCAGTGTAGGATGATACATTGTAACTACGTGAGATTTTAATGGTGGACATAAATTGAAGAACTACTTGGCTAGTCGCAGATCTCGTCTGGCAGCCAAAACTCAACTTCGTCAAAACCCAGAGGCCAGCCACCAAACTAAGATTGACAACCAGACAAGAGGAGGTTTTTCGAGGAGAGGTAGATGATGTTATGTATGAAGATCGAGACAGGATCAAAAATTAAATATTGTATACAAAGTTCTAAAATAGTGAAAATTCATAACCTTACAAGTTAATCAATTAGCATGTCATAATCTCAGGATTGCTTAGACACGGAAGCCGTTTGCGAGACGGAACGGGATGAAACAGCGACTGCCGTCCGATCTTTAATGAATTGATTATGTTCGTTTAAGTCTGTTTAATCATGTCCGTTGAATCAATTCATTAAAAATCAAACGGTTGTCGCCATTCCGTTTTACAAACAGCTTCCGCGTTTGAACAGTCCCGATTATAATCATGCACTCCTCCCCATTTGTCACAAGAATATCAAACTTTTCGATCCGAAAACGCCTCGAGACAATCCACTTTTGCTTGAAATGAGTCCAAACACCATGTGGGATACAATAAGCTCATATCAATGATTAGAAATTAGGGTCCCTTCTCCAAACCATAGGTTCAAAATAATGCTGCCTAAATTATTGTTTACATGGTACTCCATGATACAGTCCAAAATCTCAATCATTTTATAGTTTTGCTTAAAATATAGTGAAAGAAATGAATATCATATGAACTAATTGTGAGAAAGAAATGAGTATATATGACATGATATATATATATAAAATCTCAATCATTTTATAGTTTTGCTTAAAATATAGTGAAAGAAATGAATATCATATGAACTAATTGTGAGAAAGAAATGAGTATATATATATATGAAAGATTGAGTTAGGATGTCATCGTGCGGTTGAGCTTATAAGATCATTAAAATAACCCAATTACTGAATGACATGTATCTTTGTCGGCCTTTCGGGTCGAAAAACTTGCACAAATTTAGAGACCAAAACCGACCCTGTTGTATCTGGGACCGGCTCAAACTGGCATCAAATGAAAGAGGGACCGTGAAAAAACCTGGCCTGACCCGGGCGGCCCCACCGGTCCTGTTTGATTTTTTTTTCTGTCACGGGCTTTATGCCCACCCCTAAACATAACTATAAGTGGATGAATTATATTTAATTGTACCGAGAACTTTTTGTGATTAAAATCCAACAACTTAAAGGTGATTAAGTTGAGACAATATCGGTACAATGATGATCTACATGCCACAGTTGTCTTAGTTCTCACATTAAAAAATGGACAATAAAACATAACTATAAGTGGATGAATTATATCAAATTGAACCGATATCTTTATGTGATTAAAACCCAACACTTTAAAGGTGGTTAAATTGAGATATTATCGGTACAATGGTGATCTACGGGCCACAATTGTCTCAAATATAGTAAGGTTAATTAATTGGATCCAGATTGAGAGTCATATTTCTCGATACGGTGTATATTGTTCTTTCTTCTGTTACATATCGTTTAAAATGTACCAGTCCTACTAGAAGATATATATATATATATATATATATATATTTCATGATCAATGTACCAGATATAATACTTTTGCAATGTGTATTTGTTGGGGTAGACACTAATATTTCTACACCGCTAAGCATAGGTAACACTCTTAATGTGGGTTCATAAGCAGTAATTAGACCTGACCACGATATATATCTTAAAAATTGTCATACAAGCTACGCAACAGTACCCGGAAGTCGATGATACGATGTCAGGAAGCCACATTGTCGGTCTCACCAATATGCATTCACACAACACATTTTAAACTTTTTGTCCCACATCGGAAATGTGTAAAAGAGATGAGTCTCCTTCTATAAAGAGAGACTCTCCCTCTCTTAGTATATACATGATGAATATTGCTACTCTTTTAATTCGTTATTTTGGAACTCAATACTAGTACATGTTAAGTGAACGTAGCCTTATCCACCGAAGATAAGATGAACCACTATAGATCTTGTCTCCATTTTGTCATTAAACACATACATAACAACTATATCCAACAATATTCTGCATTTTAATTGCGTGATCTCTATTATCTAACGATAAATCAAATTGATTGTCAAAAATCTCAGAACAAAGCAACAATATTAAAGATCATTAGGTGTGGATGCATATATCTAATTATTTCAAGTGCGCATTGTATTGCAGTCTAGCCTTCTATTCATTGCAAACGACCCCTTGAAGAATCCTTGACTAAGATTAGTCATATTGGGATACTGAAGCTTTTTTTGGCAAAGGATACTGAAGCTTTCGAAGGCTTGAAAGGATAATTAGGGAGATGATTCCATCATGATACTAAGAACAAGTGGGACAATAATTTTGCTGACCTTTGTTAACCCAACATGCATCTCCTTCTAGATCATAAACAAAATTTGAAGTTAATTTCGACCAATCTAATAAAATCCACTCATTTTTATCCAAGTATTTTGTTAAATGTCCAAATGTATCAAAATATGACGTAATTACAAGAATATATTGATCAAAGCTCATTTGGACGTCAGGTTCAAAAGAATTAGTATAAAATGTTATGGTTACAAATGCGACGACATATAACATCAATAAAGAAACGACAATTGAAAATACTTATATTATCGTCATCAATATAGTAAAAACTCATAATTCAAAAAATGTCACTCTTCTTCCTTTTTTCTTCTCTCTTCAACAGACATGCATTCAATCAAAATCGGACCACAACTCTTATCAATTTCCCTACAAAGGTTTGGTTTGGAGAAGCCAAAACAAAGAAACTTGAGTTCTAAGGATCCTATTCCAAATTACGTATAGCATCTTTTGCGTTTCGTTTACCATACGTATTTTACACAAATACATGTATGTATATAGACTAGTGTATATGGCAAAACATCATTTTCTACACGACTCAGCAATGAATTGGATAAGAACAAGATCATTAATGATATCCATCTTGTTCATGACATTGTTGAATGTTGAGGGCCTTTCATGAAAGATAGGATGACACCCTATCTTCCAATACAAGTAAAGTATACACAAAAATATGTATTTCGTATTATTACTAGTTTCATATACCAAACATGAGGTTTTGCCTTAATTTCAGTAGGAGTTTGGTTAACATTCATGTCACACGTGAATTGTTTAATTAGTTTCTAGTTTGCGTGACCGATCAATAATCAACTTAATCGTGTCTTAGTTTGGAAGAAGGATAATGAATCACATATTCTGCAAATATTGCTGCACATTGTGTCTCATGAAGTTGGCTCTAAAAAGTGGGCTCAGATATTGGGGAGCCTTTTCTGGTTGTGCTACTATAAAGAAAGGACTGCATTATATGCCAATCCTTTCAGGTTTCATTGAGTTGGCTGGAGTCATTAGTACACCTAATCATGGTGTAGAAATTTAGCCTCTACAAATAATCCAGTTGTTTAGCTGGACAATCCTAAGCCCAAAGGTGTCATGATTTTGGTTGCCTGCACTCTGATTACAAGTTCACACAACATCAATCTCACACATTTTCCATCCTAGAGCTAATGGAAACAATTAGCAGAACATAACCCAAGAATGGACCAAAAATTGGCATTTCAAAACATAAGAGTATGTGATGGACCAAGTTGATAATGAACTGAATGTGCAGACTCATCAGATGATGATGGTGATGATATGGTAAGTTCCATTTTATTACCAAACAGCTTTTGAACTCTCACATGCACTCATCTAATGGATTTTTTTTGATTTCATGATTAGTACAAAATCCATCAGAATAGCTACTGCTGTAAACCTTGGCTGGTTCATGAAATCTCATTTCTTCCTCAAGGTTACCGGTAATTAAGATATTTCATGCCAAGTAGTTGAAGGTTAACCCCCCCCCCTTCAGAAAGATGTGAAACTGTTACCGGTCTACTGTATATAACAGTGTTGCTGTGTGCGATTACAGTGTCAATTCTCTGCAATGTGCGAACACCACTACCAGATCATGTTACATTTGAATGTTAAAAGAACATTCCGGGACGCTGCGATGCTTAGTCGGGTTCTATCCGCGCCATGCTGCGAGTTTGTTACAAACTAGAAATAGGTCTGAAGCAAAAATCGTTTGCTCAATTAAATGCATCGAACTAATGGACAGTTTTAATGAAAGTTAGCAGTCTTATAATCAGCCGTTTATTTGTTCGATGCATTTGATTGAGAAAACGATTTTTGTTTACATTGATTCTTCGCAAATGTGATCTTTATTGGTTAGTTCAACTTTTAAACGGAAAATACCTTTGTCCGACCTAGTCTGGACGCATTCGTCTGGACTTTTTCTTATTTGCATACGTTTTTTAATATAAATCGTAATCTTAACCGTTTAAAAGTTGAACTGACCAAAAATCATCTCTGTGAAAAATCAATGTAAACAAAAATCGCTTGTTCAATCAAATACATCGAACAAATGAACGGCTGATTATGCGACTGCTAACTTTCACTAGAACAATCCATTAGTTCGAGACATTTGATTGAGCAAAAGATTTTTATTTGTATTGATTTTTCGCAGATGTGATCTTTATTAGTTAGGTCAACTTTTGAACGGTTAAAATTACAATTTACATTAAAAAAAACGTATGCAAATAAGGAAAAGTCCAGATGAGTGCGTCCATGGGTCGAACAGAGGCATTTTCCCTTTTAAACGGTTAAGAATACGATTTACATTGAAAAACATATGCAAATAAGAAAGAGTCCGAACGAGTGCGTCCAGACTGGATCGAGGGCAAGTATTTTCCAAAAAAAATAATTAATTCTTTACATTGTCAACCACAATTTGTCAAGATGAGAGCGTCTGTTAGAATCAAACATAAATGCTGGTAACTTTGACGGTGAACCAATGGAGTTGAGACCCTTGGGAAAGATTCTGCAACTTAACATCATGAATGGCTCATTTACAGAAGTATTTGTGCAACTAATTAAATTCACTACCTATTAACACAGGTCACCATGAGGATAGAAATGAAATCTTTTGATCCACTTTAAAAAAAAATCAAATGCTGGTAGAGTGGAAATTAGAAATTTCCACCTAGCATTCTAAAGCCATGTTCTCAATCCATAGGAGGTTTTACACTTCTTTCCTTTGTGGGATATAAAACGGGGTTTTCAGACATGAGTTGTGTGAATATGGTGATACCTTCTGGATTACTCCCAAGCCAGTATAATCTAATAATATTGTTCTTCAGTAGCTCTCACAGGTAAGAAATTGTTGAAGCTTTCACGCAGTGTAATTGTTCCTTTTTACTTCATTACGTTATCTACCAAAGCCAATTTAGAAATTGTCGATTTGGATAAGATTTCCAGTTTCTGTTTTTATAACAAGCATGAAATTTCCTGAGAAGGATGCAGCATTGGACATGTCAGTTTTTGGGCTCTAGGGAAAAGTTCCCTTTCAAATAGAAGTTAGTTACAAAGGACACAACGGTTAACTGTGAAAGAAACTCAATATTTATTTATTTTTATAATTTTTAGAAAGATATATATACTCCAACTCTTCGTTACAATACAATCTAGAATCCACCGTTGGTCTCCTGCAATATGAATACTTGGATATAAGTCAATCCCAACTCTCCAGCAGCTGCTCATCCATGCCATGGCTGCTTCTTCTCTGATCTCCACAACCTTCCACTTCTCTTCTCCATTGTTCCCTCCTCGCTCCTCCTCAATATTCCGAAAGCTCGCCATTCTTTCCCTCCACAAAATCCCAACCTCTTCATCTTCAAATCTCAAACCCCTCAAACGTTCTGTACTCCCTACTGCCCTCCATGCCTCAACAAGCTTCTCCTCACCACCATCACCACCAAGAACCATCCATTCGCCTTTGCTCTCGACTTGTTAACGTCGGTAACGAACAGGGACAGGGCCAGAGCTACAGAGGAAGCTCCAGAGTCCAGACTGATGAGCTCGCTACGGTGCGGCTGCTCCAGGAGAACACTCCATCTGTGGTTTACATCACCAATCTCGCCGCCAGGTAATGTCTGATATGGTTCTGATTGTTTAGTCAAGAAGAACAGGAAGAGAATAATTGTTTTCTTTGTATTCCTCCTCCAACAATGGAGCACATATATACAAGATACATATATTCCGTAAAAGAAACAAATACTATACAAGATTTTTAACAATAGCGTAATATGCAAACCTAATTGTACAAGGTAGGGCTGACATAGGACTCACGTTAACATGTTTGACAGTTTGGTGGAGTGGTTTTTGATTGTGTGTTTTGCAGGCAGGATGCGTTTACTTTGGATGTGTCTGAGGTGCTGTAGGGGTCTGGTTCGGGGTTTGTGTGGGATAAACAAGGCAACATTGTCACCAATTATCATGTCATTGGCGGCGCTTCTGATCTCAGGTTCAGTTCATTTCAATTCTTGTTCCATTGGAATGCCGATGTGTATAGTGTTCTGATGCTTCAGAGTTTCTCAATCTGATACATTTTGAAATTTATTTATCGCTAAGTGGTAAAGTTTGTTGCAATCTGTAGGCTACACAGGTTAGCTAGGATTGTAAATTGGAGGGAATTTAGTTCATGTGTCTGGTTCAGAGCTGCAGTGTAGAATATTTGATTGTAGCACTAAGATACATAGTTATTTTGTTATTGCGTTTGCCATCTGTGGAATCTAGTTGAAGTGTGTGTTGCTTAGGAACTCGATGTTCTACTAATTATTAGGTTTTTTAGTATTTGGTGGTTTCATCATCCCAAAATGGTATTGTGCAACTCTTCACAAAGGCTGCTGGGTATAAGTTATGTTTCTCCTGTGTCCTGTCATGTGTACTTGACGATACCCTTACAACTGGTGTTACCAGGTAAAAAAGTTTGTTATCTTATCTCTTATAAAGAAGTTCATTTTTCTATCTGTATTTGATTCTTTCACTCTTGAGTCATGAACAACTAAATGAAATTTAAGCTTCATATTTAGAAGGCAGCTGATTTTTCTTAGATGATTGCTTTGTATCGTTTTTGCTCTTGCATGTAATTTACGTTTTTCTTTTCTATGAACTTTTTGTCCACAGTATGTATTTGCTTAACAGAGTTCCTTTCCTATGAAATAGTCGACTACGCAGAGAAATCAGTTCGGCTGCAACTGGCCGTCCGATCCAAGATGTTATACAGACAGACGCTGCTATTAACCAGTGAGTCTTATTGGGATAAATACTGCAATATATTCTCCATCTGGTGCATCATCTGGTGATGGATTTTCTATTCCAGTTGATACTGTGAGTAGACATCAATGAGATTTCTCACTAATAATCCTTCAATTCTCTCATGTGGGGAATTAAGTTTGCACCCGATCAGTCTGTTAAGCAGCTAGGGTTCAGTGGAGTGCTTGTCTTAGATGCACCAGAAAATGGTCCAGCTGGGAAAGCGGCACTTCTTGCCCCGTTTCTTTTTCCTTGAGTTTCATGTACTAAAGGAATTGATTTCCACTTTCGAGTTAACATGATTCTAGAATAATGGTATGAGAATACGTTGTTGTGCTTCCATTGAAGTAGAGTTCATGAGCCTCCAATATGCAGGGACTCCTACCGACAAAGCGTGATTCTTATGGAAGACTCATATTAGGTGACTTCCTAACTTCTGTGAATGAAAAAGAGTCACAAATGGAAGTGACTAGTATAGAATTCTTGACTAATCTAATAAGGTATAGTCTTCTGTTTCATGTTCTTGTTCCTCACTATTTCAAAATTAAATACCCTGCAGACATTTAGATCTATTCTAGTAAACTCCATTTACATGATGATAAGTTTTATTAGATGTGTTGAAGATCACAGAAGATCTCAGCCTAATAGCTCTCACTATTGCACATTGGATTGTTAGCTGTTAGACAACTTACTTGCTGTGCAAGTCTACTTGCTGTGCTACTCTTCTACCTGTGTTGTCTTCCTGTGTTTGCCAGGAGAAGTGTGCTCGAAGTAACTTCATCAAGTGTGCATAGTTCTTGGCTCAATGTATAGTTGCAGGATTATATCTTCTGAAGTGTTACACATGTTGGCTTTTGGAGTGTAGGTGTCCCTAGGTCTGCTCTTCTGACTTCTGTTATCATCACTGAACTTGTGTTTTAGTTCAGGGTGAAGTATCCAGCAAGTATCCTTCAAATGTCCAATCCCTGAGCGACCTATGCGCATACAATGAGTGCATTTCAGATCTGGTCTTCTTCCCTTATAGGGTCTGCTGCCAATAAAGGCCTTAGCCTCAGATGTGTCTTCAACTGCAATGTTTGCATTCATCACCCTTCTTCTGACTTCCTCACGTTGAATCGTGTTGCACACCATTTGAAAGGATGGTAGCTCAGGTGTCATCAATAAATGGCTCTTGAGGTCTTCATAGTCTGGTCCAAGACTTGCTAGGAGTTGAAAGACCTTGTCTTCTTCAGCTCGTTTTAGAAGTACAGCTGCATCAGTGGTGTGAGGCCTGTAGATGTCGAGTTCATTCCATTTTGACTTAAGACTGCCAAGTAATTGAACAAATGAGAGGTTGCCTTGTTGAATTTCAGCTAAATCTTTCTTCAGTTGAAAGACTCTGGCAGAATTATTTAGATTTCCATACATATCTTTGATAGTTTCCCAAAGATGACGTGAGGAATCTGAGTAGCTGAAAATTTCTGCCAGATGAGGCTCCATTGAGTTTAGGAGCCATGACATCACCAACTGATCCTGAGCCAGCCATGTTTCGAACTCAGGTGAGTCAGACTCAGGTTTGTTGCAGGTCTTGCTGATGAAGCTGAGTTTGATTTTCCCTCCAAGTGCAAGGGTAATGGCTCTTGACCAAGGAAGGAAATTGAACTCATTTAGAAGGACTGAGCTGAGACGTTGGTTTGGATTTGAGTCCAGTGTTTCTGGTTTTGAAACTGAGGATGATTTCTCAGGACCTTCAGCCATTCTTAAACGACTGTAGGGTAGCAAAAAAGGACTATAATTTTATGAACTAGAAACTTAACACAGAAACAGGTCCTATGAGGATACCTGCTCTGATACCATATTGAACAAGAGCAATGAACAAGATGATGATTTTATGAACACTGTCTTAATGTTCTTTACTTTAAAGATGAATAAATAGCCTTAACACTTGAGGCTTTTAACTGGTCTAATCTAAGTAACACAAAACTAATCCACAAAACCAGAAGATATAATCCTGCAACTATACATTGAGCCAAGAACTATGCACACTTGATGAAGTTACTTCGAGCACACTTCTCCTGGCAAACACAGGAAGACAACACAGGTAGAAGAGCAGCACAGCAAGTAGACTTGCACAGCAAGTAAGTTGTCTAACAGCTAACAATCCAATGTGCAATAGTGAGAGCTATTAGGTTGAGATCTTCTGTGATCTTCAACAAGATGTCTGGTCTGAAATGAGTATTTTAGATTGCAAATCTGATGCGACTGCATATTATGTTTGTGCATCTTTCAATAATGTGCTGCTTTGAACTTGATTAGGTGATTGTTAAGGTGTTGCGTGGTGATCAGAAAGAAAAATCCTTGTTGTTCTTGAACCAAAGCGTGACAAGGCATGACTTACCAAATGGTTTGAGAATGACATTTGTTTCATCTTAATGTATACTAGCCTGACGATAAGTGTTCCATTGTATATAATTGAACTGTTATAATTACCCTTATGATTTGTATGTGGTTCAATGTATATGATGTAGAACAAGGACTCCACAAAAACAGTGTCGCCCCCTTCTCGGATGTTCAAACATACATGTGGATTGTCCTTTGTTTTGTTTTTCTTAAAGGAGAATCCGACAATGCATAGCTCAAAAGTTGATTACATAAAGTTAACAAAATAATGTGAATGCAACGTACTACACTTGGTCCTAAGAAAGAAGTTCATGTTATGTGGACAGCTTCTCTTTGTATCTTCGCCTCTGAAACTACGTACACAATTCCCGTTGTTGTTGCTTATGTGCATTGTCCATGCTTGCCTATGAAGTTTGTCTTGCGACTAGTTTGTTCTCCTATCAATGTTGAGACCACACATTTTCCTTCTGCTTGGCAGTGAGAAGCCTTCATGACCGTATTAAGAAAGTTGTCACCTCCTTTCTGGACTAGAAAGTCCATTTGTGTTTATTTGCATTTTCCTTCATTAGGAAAGTCGGTGCGAGCTATATAGGTAGGGCTGGACAAAAAGCTCGAAGAAGAAAAAAAACCCGGACTGGACCGCCGGGTCCGGGCCGGCGGGCCCGGCTTTTTTCCGGGCTCATGTTTTGTTATGTGATAAACGGGTCAGACTTTGTTATGTCCGGGCCGGTCCCGGACTTTCATATCCTTAAACAAAAAAACCCGAAAACCTAGGACCTTAGGTGTCATTATCTAATTGGTTTTCGTAAGTGGCCCTAAACCTATATAATAGGTAGAAAGACACTATAACATAACCAAATAACCCTAAATCATTGTTTTGGGTTTGAAACCGGGGCGGGCTCGGCCCGGTTGGTACCGGTCCTGGCTTTACCGGGCCTTGTAAATAACTCACCCGGACCAGGCTTTATCTAGACCCTGATTTTTTAAGGATAAACTCGACCCGTCATACTACCACCGGGCTGGGCCCTAATTTTGTATTGGCTTCAAATTTACTATCAACTGCTGGGAGCAGTGGCAGTTCTGGTTTTGTCACGTTCTCCTCAAAGTTTCTGAAACCACAAGGATGGAATTCTTTGATCGGAAATGGTCATGTTCAACCAAAATTGCAGAGGAACACTACTGCCCAACCCATAAGCCAACTGGTTTGTATTTTGCCCGAAGAGGAGCCTGGAGATGGAGAATGGCCGGCTTATCGAAATTTTCCACTAGAAGAATATATTAAAGCACTTGATCGTTTGAAGGGCAAGTTATACTATGATCACTCTCTTGCCATGCGCTATAGTAAGGTGTGATATTCATCAAATTCTTCTTGCCACTTGTTAAAGAACTAGAGAATGGATAACATTATATTCTTTCCATAGGTTATAGTTTATATCTGATTTCTGAAAATTCTAATTAATTTGCTCTTTATTTCTGTTGCTCATTGTCAGATAACAGAGCAAATATATGTCGGGTCATGTATACAGACAGAAGACGATGTGAAGGCATTGTCAGATGCTGCGGTGAGTGGTTGTATACCTTCCATTCAAAGCAAACCAAAATCTCTGTGATGAATGTGAGGGGAAATTTGAAATCAACGCAATATGCATATTCACATTCCACACTATCAGCTTCTATCAAAATAGATCTCTGAACATTCATGGTAACAAAGGAAATATCTTCTGAAGCATTGCAACTTAACATGTTTATTAATTCATTTAGTTCTTTCTTTAACTACTATGGATTTTTTCACAGTGAATTACTGCTATACTAAATTTTCAAACTGGAACCGAGACACAAAATTGGGGAATCAATTCTAATTCAATAAATGAGTCATGTCAGAAGTTTGATAGTCTGATGATCAACTATCCTATAGGGTATTTTAGTAAAAGTTTCTATGCACTTTCTATTTATTTCTGAAAGACACTCACCACTTATTGCTTCTGAGGTCATCTCTATCTTTGGAGCAGTTGGCCAGCATATGTTGCATTTCTTTTTCTACAATCATTCCATCACATAATACACAATGTCTGCTCTTTGGGCATTTTTTTTATATTTCACTTATGGCACATTTTCTGGGTTTTGGTTGAAATGTGCTCCTGATATGATTTACTTTTCATTAGAGCGTATAGATTCTAGATGTTATTGTCTTGTAATAATTCAGAATGTAATGCTTTAATCGGTTAGAAGTTGCTAGTTTGACCTCCTAAAATCTGTGTGTGTGTGTGTGTTTTTTTTTGTTGCAGGGATGGAGATTCTTTTTATTTGAGGAAGAAACTACCTTTTTGCGTGGGGTTATTACGTCTATTGAAAAAGAAGCATCGTGTTTATGTCACCTGTACCTATGGTTTTGATCGATCTCCTACTTGTGTGATAGCATACTTGCATTGGATGACTGACACTTCTCTTCATGCAGCGTATAACTTTGTAACTGGGTTGCATTTATGTCGGCCAGACAAGTTCGTCTCACAACCACCTTGTTTTTTCAGTGTTTTCTTTAACTGTGATTTTGAATTGTGAAAGACTGAAAGTGTACTTGAAATGTGAATGCAGACCGGAAATTGCTTGGGCAACATGGGATCTTATAGCCATGGTGGAAAATGACAAACATGATGGACCTGCAACGCATTCTGTGACATTTGTATGGAATGGACAAGAGGCAAGTGACAAATTTCAGTATTCTTGAAGGCATATCTCTGTGTTTGTGTTGGCTCTTACTCATGGGCGGTTCTTCATCGAGGGCTGCAAGGGCTTTAGCCCTTATGGAATTCGAAATCTTATTAATATATGTATGTGTAATTACTCTTAAAAGTTCATTTCATGTCTTCTAGTTCACCCTTAAGTATTGATTATAGATTTTCAGATCATTAATATGAGTGATATTTCTATGATTTTGATATCATTTACTTCAAAAAATCAATATAACTTGTTGTTTCTTAAACAATAAGTTTGGATAGCCCAGTCAGATTTAAAATTCTGGTTCCGTCTTTGTTCTTACCGTCTCTTTCATGTCTTGCAACAGGAGGAGAATGTAAATTTGGTTGGAGATTTCACGAATAATTGGAAAGAACCAATTCAGTTAAATCACAAAGGTGGATCATGATGGGAATTGGAAGTTAGAATTTCACAAGGAAAGTAAGTGTAGACTTTTCTGATGCTGGTCACCTAACTGTCCCAAGTAATAAAATAGGAGATCTCATGTATCCTTTTCCTCTCCAGGTATTACGATAAGTTCATTGTCAATGACCAATGGCAACATCCAACATCCAACATCCTCCCCAGATGAAAGGGATAACAGCGGGAATGTCAACAATGTGATCATAATTGGTGATACAGGCAGTGTGAGACCTACTGTTCAACAACAGCAAAAAGTTGGTGCATCTTAAGTATTTCTCTTGGTTTCCTACTTTCCTTTAATACAAACTTGAATGAGTGCATGACTTTGTGCACATGTTTTCTCTTTCGTTTAACACGATAACTGGACCACTTGATGCTTTCAGTTCTTACAAGAACTCTTCATATTATCTAGTAGACAGTTTTACCTAAGCAAGTTTATTAAAAACACTCAACAAAAAGATCTTCTGCATATCTAATGCCACTATTAAAACATTTAGCTAGTGCTTGTACTTTGACAGAAGAACAAAGTTTTAGTATATAAGAAATCTTTGTTTAGATATGATTCTGTCACTTATGGAGCAGGTTTGTATCTCATTGTTTCAGGATGCCAACATTATCAAGGTGATTGAGAGACCTCTGTCAGAAAATGAGCGCTTCATGCTGGCAAAAGCAGCTCGTTGTGTTGCATTTTCTATATGCCCCATTAGACTGGCCCCAAATTAAGGTATCATTTCCTCAGAACCGTGATTACATAATTTTGAGCAGAAAAGTACCATGCCAGTTAGTTCCTGCGGAGTTGTAAAAATAAGGCATTCCTGTTAATGTAGACATCCCTATAAATGTAACTTCTTGAGGTTCTGTCTATGACATTGATGGGTCTGTACAGTAAAACTACACGCTGATTGTTGAAGAATATCCATGGACGCCAGTTAGCATGTGAGATGTTACAAGGATGTCAACGATGTTACAAGGATGTCAACACTGTTAGAAATGTCGACATGTTAAGCTACCACTCCCTTTTTCGGTAGAGCTTATAATAGTTTACATGTGCTGAACGTCTGAACCTGAACACACCCCCTCCCCCTCTTTAGCTCACCTTATTGTTCCTTTTTTAACAAGGCTCACCTTATTGTTCCTAACTAACAATCATTCCGAGCTTCATTCCGTGAATTGGATTTCAAGGCAATGACCAAAGAGCGCTCCTATTTCCCTGGGACTCGATACAAGACACTGCCTACCTTGTTTAGAAACCGATCCACATTTCCCAGCCAGGCTAACCAATTCTATATCAAATCTGATGGCCAAATTTCTCATACTATCTTGTTATTCCCAGCTCGCTTCTATCTTAAATGCTTGCATTGACTCATTGTGATCGGAACCTAGAGCAAGTAGGCGTCATGAGCAGGAAAACTAAAGGTATAACCACTTACTGTATTCCCCTCGCAATTTCCATCTGTTTTATTTAGCTGCGTAAGGCACACTAGGACGAGAGGACTTGCACTTCCAACTTTCTATCTTGTTTGTTGGGCAAGTTGTGCATCCAAAATGTATCGATTAATGATTATAACATTGGTTAGAAGTGTTTATCTATACACAACAAGAACTTTCAAGTTTGAACCTCTTGAGGGCTACGAAGCCGACACCCAGTTTTTTTAGAAGAAACCGACACCCACTTTTAAGTTCGAACCTCTTGAAAACTTTCATCACATTATCGATGAGGGCACTCAATGACCAACAAATTTAAAACCCAAACACATTTGAGACGTAAGAATTCGAAGTCGAAATCCACAGTAGTGAGTAGCTAGCATCCACAAGGGCCATGCTTAAGGATAGGGAGTTATCTCTGAAATACATCACCCATTGTGTCTCTGCTGTCTACATGTGACATGTCAAATCCTTGTGGTGTATATGCAAAGCTCACAAGCTCACCTTATCTACATTGTAAGCTATGAGAAGTTGAAGAATATGTGGACTCCTGCATTTGCAATATCTTCCCTCTTCAAATGCCTCATATCCTTCCAGAAATATGGATAAAATTCTGACCAAGCACCAAGTAAAAGAGAAAATTTGAGTCGGTATAATCTAGAGTGAAGCCCCAAGATTGACAATGGTTGGTCACATTATAAATTTTCTGTCTACTTAATCGACCAGTCGCCAACTATGGAGACTAGGTTTAATGAAGAATTGAGATGCATCCAATTCGTTATTGAACTAACAAGTAAGAATGGAATGCTTCTAACTCATCTATACAATCTCGTTCACCCGTTACTAGTTTGATACACTACGCTCCATGCTCTAAAAATCTTCACCTAGAGCCGATTAATTCTCACCTAGACGTTAGGCGGTACTTCACCGTTTCCGTCTAGAGAGCTAAAAAACCGATTAATCTTCAACTATTTGTCCGATTAACATCTCTGACTAATCGACCGATTAACCTGTCTATGCGCTAATTACCGGCTGTCCGTCCTACTAGTGTCTATCGTTTTTTTAAAACATTGAATACGCTATACAAAATTTAACGATTAATTTGGATCTATCATAGGAAACGAATGGCAGGATACACATGAACTCGTGAGGCGGCCAATGCCGAAACAACACGTGGTAAAAGTGGAAGATACGAAGATAATGGATGAGCGACGATTGATCTATGACCATGCAAGTGGAAATGAAGGAGAAATCGAGTGATCTACAACGTCCAAACCTCATCCATGGAGGTTAGAAGTTCTCATTCACCTAGCTTTCACTTTCGTTACCTTTTTTCGGACATGGTTAGTCAATATATGTGGGAATTGGTTTCCATGAGTTTGTAGTAGTATAAAGCCAAGGCAAGAGCAAGGTCCATTGCTCACAATGTCTGCGACTTCGATTATCAACAGCGTTCGCCTCACCACATCCGCCTCCTCCTCTTCCGGCCTCTCTCCTTCTTCCCAATCTAACTCATTCAAGCCCAGAAAACCTACATTGTTGCGTGTTGCCTCTTCCAGATCCCCTCCTAACCTCATCGAAAACAAGCCCGTTTTCACCGTTCCGTCTCCGGTTTCGGTACGTTACACCGTGCTCTTCCCCTTCCTTGCTCGCTCTGGTTTACATTTTCAGCCATGCATGTACGTAATGTACATGTAAAAACTGTTACTTCCCTAACCCTAGTAAGGGTCTGCATCATCAAAGCTGTTCTTATCAGTGAAGTGTTTCCATATATGATTTCGCTTTCCACTTGTTTGATTATCATCTGGTTGATCAATTTGGCATTGGATTAGTGTCACACAGCTAGTTCATACGTGGCCACTAACATTTCGATTCAGGGTTTTTTTGTTTAGGATTGATTATAGGGATTCTATGTACATATCTGAAGTTGTTTGCATTGGGTTGATTAATCTGTTGTGCATGTAATTTAGAATTGTAGTTCTTGAATTTGTTCTTGGAATTGTATATAATTTTTGGAATTGAGATCTTGGAATGGATTTGAAACCACTTTCTAGGCAGAGCCCAGATCAATGGTTTTGGTGATGTAGGGTATTTGGATGGTGGTTGTGGTGTTGGTGGTGGTATTGTGTCTGGGTTTTTTGGGCAGAGGCCGCCAGGTATATTGGTGGTGGTGATGTGAGGCCAGGGTGTTGGTAGATTTGGGGGTGGTGGTGGTGGATTTGGGGACGGTGGTGGTGGATTTGTTGGGTTTCAGACAAAGAGGAAAAAATCGAAAAGAAAAAGAAAAAACAAAAATTAAAGAATTTTAATTATTAAAAAATATTAATTATTTATAAAATATATATATAATTATTTTCTAAATTTTACTTTCTATCGACTATGAACTTAACCGAAATAAATAATATTCGTCGACAAAAACTTAACCTACGAATATTATTTTCGTCAGTTAAGTTATTCTTAGTCGATGAAAATTGTTATTCTATCGACTTAAATCTTAACAGACAGCGTTAGTTGACGGACCTTAGCTGACGGAAATTTCGTCGATTAAAATCTAAATCGACGAATATTTGTTCTTACCTGATGATTTTATTCCGTCGGCTAAGTGCCAAATTTCAATATTATAAACATTAATTCACGGCCTATATTTGTTCCCTCACGACTCTACCATTACACATGAGTTGATCACACGTGTGTGGTTTGGATTCAAGATACAAATTACACTTGAACAAACTATGAACACTTGATTAAGTAATTGTGGTAAAATGAAAAACAATAGCTTATATATAAGATCGAGCTAAGCTAAATGCATGAAAGGAGTCACTATATATAGCTAGCTTGGTAGTCCTTAATATTCTGTTTCGAATTCATATAGAGATTGAAGGTAGGTTATGTTCTGCATGGAAGTTGATTTTGAAACGTTCTTGTCCCATAGTAAACCTCTTGCATATTTCAGTTATTAGCGAAACGGTTGGCATATATCATATATTTTGGGAATTACATTGCTAAGAGCATGATGTATATTGTTTGGTCACTTTGGTGAAAACATAATTCCTTTTTTACAATTTGGCAACAATTTTAGGCTGAAGATATGGGGAAGAACTACGAGGAGGCAATTGCAGCTCTTCAGAAACTTCTCAGGTCTTTTTCATCTCTGTAATTTAAGCCTATATATCCCTTTTCGATCAAACACATACATGATACATGCATGATTGTGTGAACCGCCGACGCCATAAGAAGCTGAATCCCATTGGGTTAAATGTTGCAGTGAGAAGGATGACCTGAAAACTGTTGCAGCTTCAAAAGTGGAGCAGATTACTGCTCAGTTGGCAACCGCCGACGCCGGCAGCAAGCCCTTTGATCCGGTGGAGAAAATCAAAACCGGCTTCATTCAATTCAAGAAAGAGAAATATGAGTATCCACCATCTCTTTGATCTCTTATATATTCTAAGTCACTAGCTTGGACGTCGACGAAGCCTTTTGTTTTGATCAAAATGTTTGTTTCTAAATAACTCGCAGCACAAACCCAGCACTATATGGTGAACTGGCCAAGGGTCAAGCTCCAAAGGTCTGGATAAAGCCCTCAAAATGTCTAATTGGATCAAATGTGTATTCTGTTTTCCTAATTCAGCCGGGTAATTCCATGTGTGATATTGATATATAACATAATGTTACTATTGTTATTGTAGTTTATGTTGTTTGCATGCTCGGATTCTCGAGTTTGCCCATCCCACATTTTGGATATTCAGCCTGGTGAGGCTTTTGTTGTTCGTAATGTTGCAAATATGGTCCCTCCATATGATAAGGTATACCTACAGATCAATCCTCCACAAACTCATTCCCATCACCCAAATTTTTATCTCCAAATTCTTATCTAGATTACGATCTGCGATTTCGTTGCTTAAACAGGTCAAGTATGCCGGAGTTGGATCGGCCATTGAGTATGCTGTCTTGCATCTGAAGGTATAATTATACCTTGACGTCTTCTTCTTCTTCTTCTTCTTCTTCATTCGCTTAAAATTTTCGGTTCTTAAATAATTAAGCTGGTGATCATGTACGTAAACATAGGTTTCATATATTGTGGTGATCGGGCACAGCGCTTGTGGTGGAATTAAGGGACTCCTGTCATTTCCAGATGATGGACCAACTTCCACGTAAGCCATTGTTAACTTCTTGTTAAACCTTACTGCGGATTAACTTGTTCTTGACTAAGAGCTGCATCGACATTTATATATACAGTGACTTCATTGAAGACTGGGTCAAAATTGGCAAAGCTGCCAAGACCAAGGTGAAGGCACTACATGAAGGTGCTTCCTTTCCTGAACTATGCACTCACTGTGAAAAGGTACGTAACCATATCTAAACAAAGCTCGGTTGATTCACTCCATAAATTTTTCGATGTGCCACTGCGAATCGATTCGTTTGACATTGCTTTCACAACTGCCAAAAGCATTTTAGACTATATATTAACTGCACAAATTTGATAGGAACAAATAAAAGTTCTTTTGTAGTTGTATCATGAGCAGTTTTATGCAGTAATCTTTAAAATGTTCTTATAGAGTTTGAGTGTGTACGTGGATTGTATGAAATTTCGCAGGAGGCTGTGAATGTTTCCATTGGAAATCTGCTGAGCTATCCTTTTGTGAGAGACGGGTTGGTGAACAAGACCCTCGGATTAAAGGGGGGCTACTATGACTTTGTTAAAGGAACTTTTGAGTTGTGGGATGTTGATTTTGGCCTTTCTCCAGACTTCTCCGTATGAACACTCCATTCATATATAGTTGGTTCCAATTTTCATCTACAATTGTACTTTCTACTTTAATTTTTAAGCACGTAGTTTGTCAATAAGCACTGGTTGTCCTTGTATTACTACATCAAGTTTCTTTTGGTTGGGAATAAATTCAGATCAAAGTTTAGTCATATTGAATGCTGCAATTTTCTTCTTTGTTTCTTTTCTTGTGTTAGGTCAAAGATGTGGCTACGGTACTGCATTGGAAGCTCTAGAGAAATGGCTTAAAGCCTAGAGGTGATTGATCAAATGTTGCAAAGATGTCATGTGGCTAGAGCTCTCTCAATTCATGCCCCTTATACATTATGCATATAATTAATTTCACGCATGGATTGGATTATATAAGCAGAGCGATTAAGGCATCCAAATTCTTATTGTTTCTGGCGCTCTTCGATCTAGGTTTTAGTTATAATCGTATACACCACTAGAATTGATGAATAGAACAAAAGAGATGGAGCAACATTTGGTAACACGAACAAAAACAAAAGACATAGCTCGTTATATATAGATCATGCACATACACAAGAGACGATCGAAGTTTATAATACTGGTGTTATAGTTTAGTGAATAGAATAATAACGAATTTTCGAAAATTTTAACAGTAAGATCAAACACTTCATCATGTGTTCATAGATTGTTTTTCATCGTTTGAATAAATTAGGGTCAATATGGTATCAAACACAAAAATTAACCAACATTGAATTTCATAGTTGTTATTTGCATCGGTTTAGTGGGTTTATGGTCCATATTCTATAGTCGATACAGGATGTGGTGTTTATGTGGTCCTCTTATTCTGTGGTGGATACAATAGTTAGAAAATTGCACAGTAAAGACAGTATTATGATAGCTAAGGGCACAGATGGAACTGACCATATCTGCAGAATTAATTAGTGCTTTGGTACCAAGCGATTGTTCACTTAGTTTTCTTAGTGTACAGACCTACTACCAAGGATTATTGTTTAGCAGAAATTGCTTCATCCAGAGAATAGGCAATGCAAAAATGAAGCTATACAGCAAGAATGTCATTGTATATTAAGAAGCCTACTGCCAAAGTAAAAGAATAAGAATACTAAATCAACTAGGGTAATTGCAGTTAATATGAATATTTCACATGGTTCTTTCAGCCCCAGATACATATATGCATTGAACTTGAGCATACCTGGTTGGAACATATAGAAACAACTCTTTTCCATCCTAAATGCATTATAACATCTAGTGTCATTACCTCTTAACATATCCATCAACCAAATGTAACCTGTTTGACAGCTTGTGTAGCATGGAGTTTTCATAATATACCTTTCAAGTGTAGCATGGAGTTTTCATAATATACCTTTCAAGGTACAATTGAATAAGACGACCTGCTACACATATAATTTGATCTACCTCCTCTTCATCTTTAGAATTGTCCATACTTTACAAAATAAAACGGCAATAGCAATAACAAAAACAAACAACAACTAATAAAAGGCTGCAACAACATTAACAAATAATACCAGTAACCATGTTCATGAAAATAGATATCAAGCAAACATGAATATCAAGTAATATCACTAGGCAATGATGATATAAATATTAAGTAAAGAGCAACACTAGTAATGATGAAGAACAAAATAGCATTCTTAATAATAAAAAAAGATAGTCTCACGTCAGCCTCAACACAAAGACAAGATCAAAAGCATCTATGAACATACTCTTTAACAAATTAAGTATCATTAACCTTATTTAAGAAGACCTTATTGATCCACACAATGTTCAACTAACGAAAAGCAACAAACTTCACATTACAAAAGAACGATCAACTTTTTTTTGATTAAGAATCAAAAACTGGAGCTTCAGATCAGCATCTGTCATGATAGAGAACATCTCTCGCTTTTCTTGAGAGAAAAATAGCTCTGTTGCAAACCACCATAGCTTGGTTCCAATTTCAGCTCCTGGTAAAGTTGCAACAACTTGCATGACCTTCTGAATACTAGTTCCTTGTGCAACTGTGGGAATTGATGTAGTTGTACTCCTACTCTCAACAACTTCGACAAGACGATCAATTTGCTTAAACAATTTTGCCGCACCTCCCATCCTTCCTTTCTTCGGATTTGCCTCTTTTGAAACACCTTTGTCTTTAGTACCTTCTGTTTGCCTCTCTGTAGTCGTTCTCTTTTTCCCCATACCTTGAATATCTTCCTCAGGACCGGGATCCTCATCCTTATCATGGACATGCTCAAAATTCTCTAATAACACTTCAACAACTATAGTAGCTGATGGAATCATGACAGATTGCCCTAGAGCTACGCTACCTTTGAACATCTGATCATAAATATCCATCATATCAGGACTAATTCCCACATCACGAAATTTGTGGTACTCTGGATTAGACTGCAAAAGAAGAAGAAATTAATTCATAATTCATGCTTAAATTGTAAGAGAATATCAGAACATCAGATAAATTGAGAGCACACCTTAATTTTACTTTTTCACCATTCAGTAGATGCATCGACAGTCTTCTTAATAGGATCCTATCCAATACCAGTTTCCTCATGCAATAGAGAAATCCATAATTTCCAGTCACTTTTAAGTGAATCCTATCCAATACCAGTTTCCTCACTTTTTGATCCAAACTCACACACCCACACCAATGCTATAAGAAGCGTGTGGTCAAACTTAAAATAATACAACTGTACTTTTATATATATAATTAAAGAGAAAGAGCCACCGACCCAAGAGGGTTTCGGCTCACCCATTGGGCGTGTCCCCCCTACTACCTGGTATGATAATACAGCTGGCTGCGCTCCAACATCTGGTCCTCCTGAAGCCAACGTCGATGTGCTCCTGAGTCTGTGGGTGAGATAACAATGACAGTAAGGTATATGTAATTCGATGATCTACTATCTACGATTAAGACTTGATAAACATTCTTTGTTTATCTTTCTGACATTAGGGTCTAACTTATTTGTTAACACTCCGATTCTCGAACCGGCGATAATTCAGGATTATTTCTTATTCAGCACTTACGTCGTTTTGCCACGTTTGTAAATCAAAAGTCTTTAAAACGTTTAATCATAGTGATCGAAAACGTAAAGTATGTGTTCTACGATACAAGTTAAAAGTCAACTTTAAAATAGTAAAAGTCAACGGTCAACGGTCAAAAAGTCAACGGTCAAAGTCAACCGATGAATAGTAAAAGTCAACCAATAAAAGTAAAAGTCAACGGTCAAAAAGTTAACGGTCAAAGTCAACCAGTGAATAGTAAAAGTCAACCCTTAGAGGAGTAAGAGCTAATTTAAATAAGAGCAAGTGACAGTTTTATAGACAAACAAGCCCTGAGAAGAAAGTAAACCTGAGATGTTAGCAAATCTATTGCAAAATGGTGTTGAAACATGAAGATATTAGGATCCTTAAGTACTGCCTCTAAGAGTGCCTGTTCAATCTCCCTTCAAGTCATAGCAGCAGCATGAACAATTCTGTGATGAGAATGACCCCCCCTCTCATGCTAGGTGCAAGTTTCCATCTTCCCCATGATCAAATGATGCACCCATTGCAATTAATTCTCTAATTCTTTCGAGTCCCTCTGTACAAACAACCTGGAATAAAAGAAAAACCCTGAGAAAAAGCACAAACCAGTATGATCCATAACTCATGATAATCGCATATTATCTGGCTTCCCATCTATATATACAGTCTCCTCATGACATAGATATTGAACAAGAATGTGGATACTACATGAAACAAACACCAATATTGAACAAGATCAAGCATTACGCTTCACTTGGTCTCATAGATGGTATCCCAATATTCCATTCCATTTTTTTCCTTTTAACTGTTTACTGCTGTATAAATGAAAAAGATACCCTAGACATATAGTAATAGGAGATCAACTAGGACACGTGGGATATAAAATGCAACATTCACATAGCTATCAGTAACTTAAATCACAGTTGATAATGCAGATTTAAGTTACCGGTGGTTATATAACATACTCTGACAGTCTCCTCATCACATGGATAACCTCACTACATCAAAACACATCACATTTGATCTTGAAAGTCATTTTCCAGTCTTATATATTTCATGTGTAACGTATTTAAACTCAAGTCTTTATCAACAGGCTTGTGAGTTCGTTAAAATGATCAAACTATTTTGAGCCAAGTACACATGAGTACATGTATTGTATTATTGGAAATTCTATTGTGTAGCACTACATATTATGTATATTAAAACTTATAGTTATGATTTATTGTTAAGTTTAAAAAGTGACTATGCAATTATCATTTACCCTTTTAAAATGTGCTTTTAATCTATAATGATAGACTAATTTTCAAATTTATACGTTGTACTCTATATAGGAGACGGACCCTTACATTGTTTATCTAATTACCCACTTAGTATTTAGAGTCATTACTCATCCCGAGAAACAAGAAAATTCACCTAAACAATAACCAATTGTCCATAGCAAGACACTACACATTGTTTGGCAAATTTGGCTATGAAAATAATCCCATAAGGTGGTTAAAGTTTGTTAATGCTGGACTGATTGGATTGAACTTTTCCATTCAAAAGCCGAGGAGGCGGTTCCAACTTCCAACCTAGGAAAGAAGAGTGTACACATTTTCTTGGTATATTCATGAGAATTTTGAGCCACTAGAGCATAATCTTGAAAAAGTGATCATGGATTTGTCACCCAGAGTCGAAAAAGGGAATAAAACCAATTTGGGTAGGGTCTCATTCTCTGATTCTGGTTGAGACAGATCGATGCATTACAAACAGAACCTTAGTCCAACTGGCCAAATTGGTGAGGTCCTTGATTACAGCTTAATTGTATTACTGGTGAGATTGAAATGCTACATGTGTATAAGTGAATGAAGTCTCTTTACGTTCTCCTAGGTTGCTATGACTTTACGGGCAAGACATCGCCAAGAGTATTGAGGAACCTCCTTTGTAGTTTGCAGAGCAACAAGGGGAATGTTAGAGTACTCATTTTCACTGTAGGAAAATGTTTCGACAGGGACATGAATCACATGACCAATCGGCAATTGAAGGGAGTGGAAGAACAAACATTTCAGTTCGTTTTTTGTGTTTAAATTTGATCGTCTAAGATATTAGTAGGGTAGAATGTCGAGTTTTTCTTTATATTAACATGCTAATACATCGATCATTGTCAAATGTCGACAATGAATACGCATCGTCCATGAGAGATTAACTCAAACTTAACACGTCTCAACTACATGTAATCATGCAATAACCCTAGATCTTTGTACAGTTTGTTGGCAGCTTCCAATGTTCTATAGGAAAGACTTACGGATTTGTAGCTAGCATTTGGTGTTTTCCCACAGCTGCTAAAATCAGAGAATATACTAATTGATCTTGGGTGTACTCCCTAATGAATTGTATATTGACAACTCTCATTACTCCAGTAGAATAATATCTGAGAACTTATCTATTTGGTGCATCGTCTGCGATGGTAACCTGTCTAATTCATACTGTCTGATCATCTCCTCACTGTCAGATGTATGTACTGTTTATATTTATTTTTTTATATTTTTTTATCTTCTTGTGCACGGAATATTTTCTCTTTAATTTATCTGGTTTGTCCTTACACTGAATAACTATGAACGTATAAAACATCGGACAACTGAAACTTCGTTGGTAAATTCTTTTATGGGTGTGAACGTTGTGGTTAACTGCTTTTTTAGAACCATATTTTGTTTTTGCATTATCTGACTTTTAGATAGGAGAGGGAACTCTATGCTATCATTACTATAGAACTAATTATTCTGTTTCACAGGGAAGATGATTTGCCAAGAAAGGCGTGGTTGGTGATGAAGATGGGCAGTCAAACTGCCGGCGTGCAGTATGAGCCAGAATGTGAGTCACCAAGTTCCTTTTTGTTATGAAGTTAGATTTTGCCAATTGTGTTGCTTATTCGATTATTCGAAAGATCTTGGCTATGACCAGATGAACTGGTTTTAGTCTTGCCCATAAAAACTGGCAAGATAAGCTTAACCTGCAAATCATGATATGATGCAATCAGCGTCATAAGCACATTATTAGACCTCTACAATGGACATGTTTGATGATTGTTCCCATTCTTCGTGACGCTAAGTTTGTGAATTAATCTCTTCTATACGGTAACCAATGACGGATCTTTTAAGGGGCCAGAGAGCTGTGGCCTACAACAATAACTTCATGATTATTGTAACTCATGATTATCATGCATTTTCAGAAAGTTGCGTGTAGAGAAAACAGGTTCTCCCATGACTATAGTGCTAGAGTTTGAGACCTGGCTGCACATGAGTGTTCTGGACATAAATTCCTGATATCATTACACACATGCAGTTGTATTCTGATAATAGTTACTGTTATTCACGAGTGGTATTGTGTTATACTATTTGGTGAACCTAAAACACTTTTTTTCAACTGCAGTTCATTGCATCGTTTTACCGACATGCAGTGGCGAAGTTAGGAATTTAAGGTTAGGGGGTTCGAATTAAAATGTCATGAACAATTTGTATGATCAAGGAACAAACATCTCATTAAATTTTATCATAAAAGAGAAGATAAATACACTGAACTTTCTTAAAGAATACTAAAAGGAAAATCAAAGGAGACAAATATTTTCGGCTAAATAAAGAAAACAAATATAAAATTAAGATTAGATTAAACAAAATCAAAGCTTACCAAATGTTAAATTTAAAAAAATCATTCTTGATCAGGGTTCATTATTAAAATTAAAAAAAACTTACTATGATTAATCTTCTTATTAACACTAATTAAAACAATATAGAAAACTCAACAAAAGTCGTAACACTAATTAAAACTATATACGAAACTCAACAAAAGTCCAACCCCTCTCAAACCGGAGTGTAGCTCCGCCCTGCCAACATGTGGTGGTCCAAAGACGGTACGACTATCAATAATGGTTTTTTTTATATTCTTTTGGTTGACATCTGTGGCATTCATTAGCTTTGTATTGCATTAATGTACAGGTGAAAAACCCCTCGAAGAAAATCAAATTGTTGGGATTACGAATTATATCGATTTCGGCTCTGAATTACGATCAAGTTAAATCTTTAGATTGGTGGGTCTGACGGCACATGTCAGATAGCACCCTCAACTCTTTAGTTGGTATTTGAATACAACAGTTGGTAACAAAGAAAGAGGTTTGAATACTCTTAAGTTTGATATCATTTTGATAATTTTAATCCATTTTAACAATGATGAAATACTTGCGCTGCATTTTACTCATAAATTAAACACAACCCGAGATGCAAAATCATAAATATTTAAATCCAAATACATTGTGATCATACAAATACTAAAAGCAGTACATAGAAACATACAAGCCCAACTACAGTGCTATACAGCAGAAGAAGACTTGTAAAATCAGGAACCCGGCTTAAAACAAGTGTGTGCAATAGCTATTGCATTAACAGCTCAAAGCTCCTCATAACGTCCTCGACCAGAGACTGTCTTTTCGACCTTGTCTGATTGTTGCTTACTAGCTCCAGGATCCTTGGCAGATTTCACGGCCTCCTCGGGTTTCTTCTTTGAACCTTCCTCAGCTTTCTCCGCAGCCCAACTTGCATGCTCCTCTGCTTCTTCCTTATGCATTGTTGCGTCTTTGGCCTCCCCTGCCTTTTGCTTTGCTCTTTCCTTTGCCTCACTAGCTGTCTCTCCAGCCTTGGCCGACTTATCTCTAGCTGCATTTGTGGTCTCATAAGTCTTGTCTTTTGCGGCCTTAGCTGCCGTGGCAGCCTTGTCTTTGGCTGCATCCGTGGTCTCATAAGTCTTGTCATTGGCTGCCTTTGCTGCCACATAAGCCTTGTCCTTTGCCCCCTTTGTGGTCTTATAGACCTTGTCCTTCAACTCCTCCGCCTCTTGCTTCGCTTTCTCCTTTGCCTCATCAGTCCTCTCGGCAGACTTCGACTCTTTTTCTTGAGCTACATTTGTGGTCTCAAAAGTCTTGTCCTTTGCCACCTTTCCAGCATCATATACCTTCTCCTTTGTAGCATTCGCCGCTTCATATGTTTTCTCTTTCGCTGCATTAGTGATATCATAAGCTTTGTCCTTGGCGTACTCGAAGGTCTCACCTACCGTCTTACCGGCTTTCTCTGCACCCTCTCCGGCCTTTTCGGTTGAGTATTGACCAGCTCCTGATCATCGTTATGTACATGTTAAATCCAAAGGTACAAACATATCCAAGCAACATCCAAAGGTAAAACATATCCAAGCAACATCCAAAGGTACAAACATAGCCAATCAACATTGTTATTAAGGGCATTTTAATCTCAAACTAAATTGAAAATCAGATTAATTTTAAAACTTCCCCAACTTCTCTCGATTATGCAACACAAGTTACATGTAATACTACATAGTCTAATTAGCATTACTCAGCATTTCTTAAACATGGATTGACCATAGTAACTTTTAATTACTAACAGCATGAATTGAGCATGATAACGTTTCTCAAAACAACCAATTATATAAGCAATGCTGAGACTGCTAACCATAGGCAGAAGCTTTCTTGGTGTAACTATCACCATCATGCTCATCATCAGTCTTCAACCCAAATTTCTCCTTAGCCCATACTGTCCAAGACTCTGAACCTTCTTTCCCAACTTTCTCATCCACCACCACATTTGCCTTCCCCGTCCTGTCTGTAAAGTCCTCAAAGTCTCGGCCTTCGTCCTCTGTCGAGGGTATGTGGCCAACTCCAGAACCGCTACACAGGTTGGACAGCATAACCGCCACTGCAATAACCAACAGCACCATGTAATACGATCTGTTTGAAGCCATAATCACTAACAACTAAGAACACCGCTGTGTAGAGATTCAACTATGGAAGTGTGTTTGCAAAATGCAGATGATGTGAACTGTAAATCGGTGAGAGGAATATGGATGATGGAGTTGGGATTTTAAGAAGAAAGTGACGGTGCATGGTGGGGAGCAAAGGGGCAGGTGGAACAAAAGGTGGCAAAAGCAGAATGGCTTAGGATCTATGAGTATGCCACGTGTAGTAAGAACGTCACAGGTGTCAGTATATTAGTGTGTCGGTTTCTGGGTTACAGAGCTCAGAGTTATCGCGTCTCTTCTTCTATGGAACACCAATCTGCTTTTGCACCTCCCAATCCAATCTTGACGACTTGACTGTAATCTTATCACTTATTCACCGAAAATGTTGGATTTAAGGGGTTACTGAGCAGTAAACTAGTAACCCTTGCAACAAGTAAACTAGTAACCCTTGCAACAAGTAAACTACTAACCTCATATGCAGACTTGGTATGAGAGCTTAGGAACAATTCAAGTATAACACCTATATCCAATGCGACAATGGGATTAATGGACTGCAAAATGAATGAAGTTTCTATTACCAACATGAAGTTCCTGAACTATCTTAAGCTTGAAACCCAAAATTCTAAACTGTTCCACAAAAAAATGTCAAAAATATACACGGGATGAAAGCGCAGCCTACCCCGGAAGTTCTAAGATAACACAAGGGTCTTTACATGTCTTCTTATTGTGGCCAAGGCCCTTGCACTTGCTGCACTGGAGCTGGCGTTTTAATATGTCTATTGTTTCGGCTGACTTCAGCTTTGGCCGCCCTGGTGGCCGTTTTGTTGGAGGTGGTGTAACGGTAACCCCTGCTACTGCCTGGCTTGATTCAGCGCCTGGGATTGCTAGAGGTCTGTCTACGTTTGGAACAGGGTTAATTGATTCTGCATATGTTAATCGGTAACTCTCAACAGTGAAGTATCTGGAGCAATAATCATATGAGCTCCTACCAATGCATTCAAAGACAGCAATGGAATGGCAGCACGGCAGACCAGTAAGTTGCCATCCCTTACAGGAACAATTCCAATGGTCAATATCAACATTATCAACAGAGTCTCCACGAACCTCAAATGTGCTACCGTGTGAGAGTAACACTTGAAGTGATCGAGCAGTTTCCATTTCTTGTTGAAGCTTTTTCTCCTTAGATGGTGTTAATCTTGTCACCCATTGGTTGGACTCTACCCTCCTAGAATATATTGTTTCCATCATCTTACCTCGTAACACATCAATCATCTGAGTAATTGGTAACTCATGTGCTTCCGATACCCAACTATAGAACTGCTGCCCAAAGTTTGAAGTCATGTGGTTGTACCTGGCTCCTAGATTGAAGGCATTAGCCCAGTGCTCTGGTCCACTTTGTACAACCCAATTGTACGCATCAGGTGAAATACTCTTTATATTTGCAGCACTGCGCTGGAAATCCTCCAGTTTAGGTGCATAAGCAGCAGAATAAAAATCATTAATCAAAAACCTTCTTGCCTCGTGAGAAAATTGCCCCTTCAAGTCCTTGTTAAGTTTCTCAACAAGATGCCTCAAACAAAAGCAGTGGTAGCATTTATCAAATACCTCCGCCAATGACTCTTTCAAACCATTCTGAAAATCTGCAACAAATGTAATCGGCTGAGATGATGAGACTGCAGATTTCAGTTCTAATAAGAACCAATGCCAGTTTTCACTAGTCTCAGCATCCACGACAGCAAATGCTACAGGAAAGATACCATCATCACCATCTGCAGCGGTTGCTGACAACAAATCCCCTTGAAATTTTGAGTTCAAAGGAGTGCTATCAAGGAAAAGGAGAGGGCGGCAACCTTGTTGGAAACCGGATATCGATGCATGGAAAGATACAAAGAAGCGATGGAAGCTTGAATCCTCCTTAGTGGTAAATGTAGCAATACTGCCAGGATTAGTTTCCTTTATCTTCTCACAAAAGTACGGCAACTGATTATACGCCTCTTTATAGGAACCTTGAAGCTGCTCCCTCGCAATTTCTTTCGCACGCCATGCCTGAGAATAGTTCAACTGAATGCCGTACTCTCGCTTGATGTCATCTGCTATATCCTTTGGCTTGTAGTTTGGGGAAACTTTTAGTTTTTCCTTTATGATACTTCCCACCCAACCTCTAGTTGCCCGATATCCAGCTTTTACAGCGGCCCCTTCACATGTATGGTCAGTGTTCATTTTCTTGATACAAATTAACTGGGTAGTGGCCAACCTTGATGCATATATCCTCCATGGGCAACCTTGGGATTTGCATTTCACAGTGACACGATGACTATCATTCTTCTTATATCTATAAGCAAACCCATGAGCAATGGAATACTTATGCAACGCTTCTCTGAATTCACTGAAACTATTAAATCGTTGATCCACTCCAGTGATGGTGTTTTCCCACTGTTGTGCAGCTTTTTGATGCTTATCATCATGGGAAGAACTAGGAAAAACAGAACACATAGGCATTTCATGAAGTAGTTTTGTATCCATTTGATCAATGGCAATGCTAGTATCAACTGGCACATCAACAATCCCAAGCTGGTCAGCAACAGGAACTACTGCTTCTGACACAGTTGTCCTGCTTGACCTGCATAGTTAAATGTTCCATGAGAATTTTACACCAAACACATGCAGGGTACATGTCACTCTGTTAAATGCCATTTTGGGGAAACAAGCACAGTATACTCTCATTCCACAATGAGGCACACAGAGGCATGCAAGTGTCAGAATCGGCTAATAACAACAATGATACATATGCATATGCATGGCCTCTGTTCCACATTGTAATGGGTCTGATTGTGAACCAAATCCAATCCACAAAGGTCACACATCCAGCGAACCAAACAGAAAACACGATATCTAAAGCGCAAGAAATTAGATGAACAAAAAAAGAATTACCTACTAGCAGGCATGTTGGATGTATTCCGAGCAGCAGTTTCCTCCGATATCACAAAAACATCAACATTGACCGAATCCCCCATGAAATTGACCATCCGCTGCAAGTCCTTGTCTTTAGAAATCGTAATCAGAGTCCTCTTATTGCCTGGAAGGAAATACTTGAGCGACATTGTTTCAGCATTACAGCTAAACATCTCCGCTATCTCTGACTTGAAATCACTCAACAGCGTTTGCTGATCAATGTCAACCGCATACGCATCTCCTCCACAGTACGATAAGCTCCCATCCTTATCCGTCACAAAGTCTCCTCCCGACTGACATATTGCTATAACCTTCTTTGCAGCCATGGCCTACTCTCCCAAAACACAAATGCACAATCTTTATTAACCCGAAAACATAACACAACCAAATTCACAGAAGCAAACTGAATTTTACAGTTCACAACACACTAAATTCCAGCCACATTCATAAAACTAATCACACAAACCCAGTTCCTATAACATAATCAAAATAACAAAAAAACCTGAATTCTAAATTAATCAGTGTAATTCCAGATTGTCAAAATCAATTCTTTTGTATTGCTGCCAATAGAAAAACCCAGAAGACAATAAACACAAGAACCCTAATTGAAAAGCGGGAAAAAGGCAAAGTGGTAATAGAACTAAACCCTAGATTTTATTGGGGGCAAGCGAAAAATCAAACCTTGAAGCCAGACTGAGATGAATTGGTGGGTCAATCTACACGAGGCTCTTCACTTCAGTTTTTTTTGTTTACAGAAAGAGGTGTGTTTGGCGCACAGGGACGCCAAAGATTTTACACTAGGCTTTTGACTTGGTCACTGTATAATCGAGTGTAGGTTAGTTACAGTGCACGCGTGGGTTTGAGCCTTTGAATTTTCGTTTTGAGTTTTTGTACGGTCGATAATGTAGTCAGGTGGTTTAACGAGGATTTGGATGGTGGAGATTTGATAAGAGTGGTTGTTCAGTCAAGGCGAAATTTTTAAATACTCTGAACCACGTCAGATTACAACATGGTCTGAAAACTTCCACTTCAGTTAAGGTGAGATGGGACCCAACATGGGCCTCGCGTTTTTGTGAGAGTAAATTTCAGTATTTGCGACTAGATTTGATGATGATTATTAGAGACTTTTGAGTTTGATCCTTGAGGACAATAACAAAAAAACAGTTTCTTAATATGGAATTAATTGGATTTGTGAATAACCGGGATACATGACTTGAACTTGGGATATCTCCGATCAATCTCGTCTTGTGCTTACAGTCGGCTATCATCATGATTAGAAAATATTTTTATAGTAAACTACATTTTAGTTAATAATTAGGTTCACAAATAAATTTAATAAAGATATTTTTATATATATTATAACAAAATTTTACAAATAAGAACAAGTCATTATCATGACAACTATTTTAATTGATAAAATTTTTCCGTCAGCTTGTTAAAAAATTTTGTCTGTTAAAGTCTTAGCTGACGAGACTTCGTCAGGAAAAGGTCGTCGGCACCAACGAAATAATTGTACATCGTCGCTTAAATTCATAACTTTAGCAGACGAATTTTAATAAATTTTGTCAGCTATAATTATTTATTTTATTTTATGTATTTTATTTATTTATTTAACTTTAGCCGACGAATTTTAATAAATTTCGTCGGCTATAGTTATTTATTTTTTTTATTTAACTTTAGCCGACAATAATTTCGTCGGCTATAATTTTTTTTATTTTCTTTTTTTTATTTATTGTATTTTCGATTAATTTTTTTCTTCTTGTATTTCTTGGAGGAGGAGGAGAAGAAGGAGAAGAGGGATAAGGAGAGGAGGAAGAGGAGAAGGAGAGGAGGATGAGAATGATGAAAGATATAGAAAAAATTTAAAATTTTCAGCGAGATTTTAAACTTTAGCCGACGAAATGCAAAATGTCGTCGGCTAAAGTTCAAAATTAGTGGCAGGAAATTTAAGAATTTTGAGGGTACTTTAGCTGACGAAATGAAGATATTTCGTCGGATAAAGTTCAAACTTTTAGTCGGAGATTTTGAAAATTTGAGGATACTTTAGCCGAAGAAATATCCTAATTTCGTCGGTTAAAGTACCTTTTACTTACAAAATTGCACTACAGATATTTCGGTGTCCGATTGACTATTGTGATACAAGTCTGAAAGCGGAACGGTCATACGAGTCAAACTCATTGCTACGCCATGACATATGAGACTATTTTACCATCCGAGTCCGTTTACGGCTTCAAAATGTTGTTTTCAAACACCGCTAAGACCATTGATCCCCATTTGTGGTTGATCATAGCAGACTTGTTCAAGTCTTGGCTCACATCTACTCTTAAGAAGCATGTTGGAATGCACCATTCATCAGGAAAATCCGATTGAAGTACACATCAGGGGGAGCATCACATGACGAGTTCTCGATGGAGTAGTTGGTGCGTTGTACTCTTTTTCCTTTGACCAAAGTTTAGTTTTCCCACAGTGTTTTTGTTACTTGGCAAGGTTTTGATGAGGCAACGTCGTAAGCACCATATCGGCATGAAGACACGCGACACAAAAGGGAGTGTTATAGGATATACACACACACACATGTCTTGGTCTATGCCATGTATATGGCATTTATGTAGAAATCCATGTTGTAATAGAGTTTTACACACATCCATGTAATAGGCTCATTGACCCATGTAATAGCCTAATATATATATATATATATATATATATATAGTCTTGGTCTATGCCTTGTATATGGCCTTTATGTAGAAATCCATGTTGTAATAAAGTTTTACACATATCCATGTAATATCCATGTAATAGTCTAAGAGGCCCATGTATTTGCCTATATAAAGAGCATCATTCTATCAATAAGATAAAGAGAATTCATTCCCTCAATATTATTCTACAACATCTACAACACTTCTGTTTTATTGTTCAAAATTAAATGTTTCTCTATAATTTATGAATTTATATAAATATTATATATTTATTCAAATTAAACCCTGAATTTAATGTTAGATGTTTTAATTTTTTGACGTTTTTTTTAGGAGAGATCATGAAAAACAATAAATTTTAGAGATTTCTAGTTGAATATACAAATTTTGATAATTCTATAGATATAGAGGATATGTTTCTTTCTTAATTTTCTCACTTTTTGTAAAATAGATGATGCTATACATGAGCTGTTGGAGTCAAAAAAATAGTGTTTTTCTTCTAAATTAGATATTATTCTAGTTTTACATGAGTTGTTGGAGATGCTCTAATAATTTAATCTCCATAATAAATCGATGGTATTACATGGAGATCTTAGAACTAAATCTCGGTTAATAAATGTTTGATAATTCAATTAGCTGATTTCGATTGTAGTTTTAATCCGAAGGTGAAATGATAGCTAATCAAGTTCGATTAAGAGAAAATATTGCAATGAAGAACCGGGTAAGGGAGTGGGCCGGGACCCGAAAAGTGATCCAAGATCTGTACTTGCGCCGGGTAAATAAATAAATAAATATGATCGAACCCAGAATCTCTTGTCTTCACTGTTATCATCTATGAAGCAAGGACACTCCATTTTGCCTCTGTACCGCGTATCGGATACGCGTACGATACGCTCGGATACGTTAAGATACGATCGGATACGCGTATCTTATTTGGACACGCTGCGGACACGCGCGTATTTTAGTTAGATACGTGAGTATCTGGGTAGGACACGAAAATAAACAAGATACGAGGGGTAAATTAGACATTGAGCAAAAAAACTCAATTAGGGTTTAGGGTTAAGACTCTACAGCATGCAAACCTCTGATAGTTTTTTATCATTCTACCATTGTGACACTATGAACTTGGTAATAAACGTAAAATAATAAAAAAAATATTTAATATTTAAATATTTAAAATAATAACGTGTCCACCAAGTGTCAGTATACTATAAAAAAAATTTGACGTGTCCACGTATCGTATCGTGTCGGATACGGACACACGTACTCGTATCTATGCTACTTAATTAGGTTATCATCTGTATTTCTCTTGCACCAGTCCACGATAATAGAACTTGAGGATTTCAGTGCACACATCATGTGGATTCAATTCGTCCGTACAACCCGTCAGAGCTCCGAGGATTCGACCCTCCCGAAATGGGCCTTGCCTCACTGCTCTTCGTCCTCTCCACGATAAACTCAATCATCCATTTACATCACAATGATCAAACACACAGTTATTAGTAACTTCCTCCAGGCTCCCAGGAGGAACCTGGAACTCTGCTTTCTCTGAAACTCTCTAGCCTTGAGGTCAGTGATTTGACCAAACTGCTTACTAGTATCAGGTACTAGCATAATTTTCTTCCCCTATTCTGTTTGCTTGGACAAATCCTTTAGCTCATTCTTGTTTGATATTGGGGTTTCTAGGCAAATGGTTTCTGCAACTAGCTGGGGGAAGAGTTCAAAGTGATGGTTATGAATTTAAAGGCTCTTTTGTGTCAGTTACTCAAGTTCGATTTCAACAACAATGTCAACTAGGGCCCGTTCAACTAGTGTGATTTATGAAGTTAGAACTTCAGTTGTTGGGAACGATGATTGTAGTGAAGCTGATCCCTTTTGTGTGGGGATAATAATCATAATATTGATTTATAAACAAGATAGAACTAGAGCACTTTATACATATTAAATCATGTCTGACACTCACAGCATGTCTGAGAATGCAACACTGAAGTAGAGATTTATATATATGCTTGTAACAGATTCTTTAAATTCTTCATCAGTTTCAGTAACAATTGTTGAAACATAAACAGGGTTACAATAGTTCTATAATTTGGCATACTTCTTGAGAGCTTCACCTGCATCTTTTGCATGCTGTGGCACAGGCATGTTGCACAGAAGAGTAACTCTTGCTGATGATACTAGGGATTTTATGTCGGAGTTTGAAGGATCAATCTTCGAGAGTCGCACCTCCCAAACCTAATCAAAATTACCATCAGTACAATTCGCTGAATTCAGAATAGTGTAATCTGTTTGCGGGATGTGATTATAGAAGTCATTGATAAATTCATAGTCCCAGAATTAGACAGGCTGGATGGTGCCAATAGATTCTTATATTCCATTAGTAATTCTCTGGAAGTAATAACTCCTACATAATGCTGGGAAATTGACTTGTGATTGATGTGAAATGGAGTTCACACATTATGCTTATTGATAATGTAACACCAGTATGCATATTTGATATGTCATCTGCTTCTTGCACTTAAACTTACTGGTTGTATTAGCAAGTAGTCAACTACCATTACAAGATCATTAGTGGTAAATGTAGAAAGTCAAGTACTAATTACAGAATTACTAGAGGGTACGAGTGTGGAAGATCAACCTGAATGGTTTTGCCAACGCTGATGGGTGAGGCTTCCCCATAGATAAGGTCACCTAGCTCAGCCCGCTTCATGTGGTTGATGCTGAGGTGAATTCCAGCCACCCTTTTTAAACCAGAAGCCAGGTGAGCTCCTATGCTAGCCAGAGCCTCAGATACTAGAGCTGACACACCTCCATGTAACACCTTGAATGGCTGCTCTGGGTTTTTTGCAAATGGTCAGTAATATTCCATGATCAATTTCTTCTGTTCAACTTTCATCACATATATGAAGAAACAAAGAAGCAAAGAAAACGATGATATTGATACCTGACAGCTCCTTTCGGTGACTCTGAGGTGACCACAGACCTTCTGTGGTGAAACTTCTTCAATCACGAACCCAACTGCATGAAGCGGAGCATCAATAGCCCCGGTCTTCTCCTCCGGTGACTGTGGTGGTGGCTGGGACTGAGACGACTGGTGAGCCATGACTATGTCAGTGTACCAGATAAATGATCAGAATCTTTGCTATGAAAGCAAGCTGTACGAGTTGCTTCTAATCTTTTGCTTCGTGTCTAGATGATGATATAATCATACAAACCAAATAATCCTAACACATTCGGTATGATTATTTGGCATTTTCCTGGGTGTGAGTGGGTGACAGATGAGAAGACTTTTATGTTCTCTGCGACAGTTGTTCGTTTGGTCATATATTATATGCATCATCATCTGTTATTATCTTGGTTGGTGACTTGGTGGTGGCTGCAAGGGCATTGTTCATCTGCTTGGAGGGAGGAATTGGTCCTAGGGAGGGGTAGTTCAGTCAATTCACACAACAATGGGGAGGTGGTTGTTGGGGGTGTGGTAAACCGTGAAGGAGGAGGATTAGGTGGCTACCGGCCTTGTGATTTGTGCGTTTTCCTCGGTGGTGTTCAGTGTTCTCCACCTTCCTCAATCACTCGTTGCTTTCTGAATTTTTCTATAATAGGCATGTCACCATAGGCGTAGTTAGCCTAGGGGAGAATGGGCAATTAACCCATCTCAAATTCATCTATTTAGGTTAATTATACTTAATTACTATTTATTAAAACATAAATGACTCTTTTAAAGTTTAAGAAAATTCATAAATAAGATTAAATATCTATAATTACTAATAGAATGATAAATTGATGGTATAAAAATTAAGACGGTTAATATGCTCAATCCAATTAATATTAATTATTACCTTATTCATATGTGTTTTTAATAGCATTTATGACTTTTAATTTATTTATTAATAACAAAAGACATATTCTTTTTCACATTTCTCGTGCATTTCTATTCTTACAAGATGGTTTAATGGTCTTTCAACATTGATATTTGTATAAAAGATTACAATACTTCAACATATACGTTCTCGGCAAAATGGTTTAATGGTCTTTCAACAATTTTTTTCTACTAAATAGGTCGACAAGAAAATTGTTGAAAGCTTGTGTTATTACATGTTGAGAAGAAAAAAAATTATGTCTTTGTGAAAGATTGACTGCAGTTTTTATTTTTTTTACATATGAATTTTGATTCTTCTAAATCTGAAGTCTAGCTACGTCACTAAATGTCACTCTTATTATCACTTTCTTCTTTCTCTGTTGATTGCTTTGTGGAATTATCAGCCATCTTAATCAGGTTCAACTCAAATAATTAACCATAATAGTACTTTGTTGATTAAGGGTAACAATTGGCATGTATGTCTCGCCATGTGTGTGAGTTCATGAGTTGGTTTACGAATGGTTGTAAAATTGTCAAATCGGAGTGTAATAGTATACGTGATCAAGCGAAAAGTTCACAAGCACACGGCCAAATTAACGTACACGGATTACAAAGATGAAACAATTTTTTTAAAAGAAAATAGTACATGGTATATGATATTTAATTTGATGTGTTATGTATATCTGATTTCACATGTCATTAGTTTGAGGTTTAGAATCATTAAATGTTTTTATATGAATTAGTACGCTGTTGCTACATTTATAATATTTGAATTTTGAATGTTAAGTTTTATGGACACATCTACCAAATTCAGATCGATGATTAATACTAGGAAAAAAATTTAACAACAGTACACAGGCTTTTTGTCTCTAATAATTAGTGTCCTTCAACTTTTAAAAATAATAAATTAATATATGAATTAACAAATCTGACAATTGACATATTTTAACGGGTACAATCGTCTATTCAATGTTTTATTAAAGGCTCATCTCCATGTATCTTGCTCTCCTGCTCTTAGCTGCTAGCAGTCGTCTCTCTCGCTCTCATTCTCGCTCTAACTCTCACTGTTCCTTTCTGTTTTTTTTTTCCGAATTTTTTCCTTCATCCTCCTTTTGCATATATCATCTCCGTTTATTTTCTTTTAGAGTCAACTCAGGTTACTCAGCCTTCTACCTAACTCGTCACTACTCATCACTACCAAGGACGAATCATAGTACCCATATCACTAACATGTCTCAACTTTGTCTAATTGAATAGAAAAAAAATTAATTAAGATTTATATATATAAGTAAAATTACAAATTTAAAAACGTAAGATGACTTACAATATCCTCTTGATTGTCAGGATATATATGTCTTCTCGTACGTATAGACTTATCATTTTATTTTATTAACTATAGCCGACGAATTTTCAATAATCTCATCGGCTATTATACTTTTTATCTTTATTTATTTTTAAATTTTATTTTTTTTATTATCATTTATTTATTTTATTTTATTTTATTTTCATTTTATTATCATTTTCTTTATTTTATTAACTATAGTCGACGACTTTTTAATAATATCTTCGGCTATAATACTTTTTATACATTCGACACATTGTGATTGTGATGATCAAACTTGAAAAATAAAAATCCGACCGTCTGATATGACTATCATGATAAAATATGTGTATGAGAAAAAATTCATATAGATCCGACAACGTTGCGGGCTTGATCTAGACAGTCAATCTCGTAAGTCAAACCCCTAAACGCACGGAAACGATCATTGGACCGTTTAAATTAAGTATTTTGGCCGGACCTTCAACTAAAAATAGTTTCAAATAGATGAGACGCAACCAGTGGTATAAAATTTTTATAGAAAATAATCACCGAAGATAGGGCCGCCCATAAGGAGAAAGAATAGAAATTTGCATTGACCGCAACAATCGATACCGAGACTTTACAAGAATTACGTGATTTTTCAACCGTAGACGTATTTCACCATTTTGGTCATATTTTATTTCACGAATTTTTTTGTGTTTGAAGGTTCTACGTATAGTTTGTTTTTAAAACGGAACATTTATTTAACACTTAGTAAACTAGTTATACAACATTAGTAGGCATGTTGTGATTTTGATGATCAAACTTGAGATACAAAAATCTGACTGTCAGATCTGACCATCATGATAAAATACACGTATGAGAAAAAATCAACTTGATCCGACAACGTTAAGGACTCGATCTAGACGGTCAATCCCGTAAGTCAAACCTCTAAACACACAGAAACAGTTATTGGACCGTCTAAATTCCATATTTTGGTCATACCTTCAACTGAAAATATCATCCAAATCAATCAACACACATGTATATACATCCAACGTACTCAAAATCTGTAACACCCCGTACCTAAAAGTTACCTTTTATAGTGGTTTACGAGTTACCGAGAGCTTTTAACTGTGATTGGTGAATTATAAAGTTATTGCTCGAGTTTATTTTTGAGTTTTTCTAAACTCTCCAAATTCCCCATTTAATGACTAGATGTTGTAGTTCGTGTCGACACAAGTCTCCCGGTATTTTCGGAATATTTTTCGGAGCTTCCGTCTATTTCTGTGAATTTTCAAAGTTTCTAGTAATTTAATTTACCATTTCAGACTTTTACTTTTTACCCTTTCAGTAATTAATTTTCACCCATTCACTCTGGGCCGTCAGATCTCTCCTTCATTAAATCCTGACCGTTGATTTGGATATAAAAAGGAGGAGAAAGAGCTGACTCGAGTCAAATCCCAACTGGGGCATTGACCCGAGCCTAGTCCCTCTCTCTCTGCTCTCGACCTCTAGCTCGGCCACTGTCATCGTCGTCTCGTCAGGCCGCCTCTGGCGGCTGTGGCACCACCTCCAAAACATTCCTCTCATTCTCTTCTACAAAACCCAGTCACTTTGTAACATCTCGAATTTTTAAATTTTTCAAATTGATTTATCTTTTTAGAAATAGAAACTAGACCTCACCACGAGTTCGTGGTATTTTTAGGTGAATTTTTCACTCTCGAGCTATTTTTAACGATTTTCCAAAGTTTCATCTAACTCTTGTCGAAACTAGCTCGGACTGATGACGTGGCAAGTTTCAATTGGCCCATTTTTGATTTAGGGACTAAGTTTTCAGCTGATTATTATATCATCGTCTTGAGTTATCCAAAAATGTGTTATATAGTGGCCAAAGTTTGTGAGGTTCACTTTGGCGTTGACAAGTGGCACCAAGATGATGGTCTATTCCTTGAAACCGACCTTTCCTTGGCGGTTTAGAGTTCCTATATATAGGTCGGTTCAGCTCTTCTTTCTGCTGTACCAATTTAGAGAGAGGGACTCCCTCGAGTTTATCTCTCCCCACTGTTTTCATTATTTAAGCTTATGTTGTTTTTCTTTTTAGAGTTACGACTAAACTTCGACGGATCATAACTTTTGATTCGTAAGTCCAATTTTTATTTCGCGAAGGGCTACGAGTTCGTAACGATGCCCTCTTTTCAACCATTAAGGTTTGGATTATAGTAGTAATATTTTTTAGATGGCCCGCTATAGGAGGCTTGGTTTACAATCAGTATCCTAGGTGGAGTTTCGATAATATCGAGGTGAGTGGATTCTTGTAATATGTTTAAAAATAGGAGCACTTAGGGGCAATAGGAGCACCTACTGGGGCAGTAGGAGCACTTAGGGGTAGCAGTTTCTACTAAGGGCAGAAGAATTCCTGGTATCTGGCAACTGTTTCCTATTAAGGGAAGTAAGAGCATCTATTGTGATTAGTAGAACCTGCTTAGTCGACCAGAGCAAGTCCTATTAGGGGCAGAACATTCAAACTTTGTTTTCACAACACAGACAAAGAAAATACTAGCAAAATATTGAGTCGTCCACTCAATTACCAATAAAAATAGTCGAGAAAATTTGGTACAACATAAAGTCACAAACAGAAATGCAAAAATTGTATATAAAATTCCATAAATTCAAAGTGTTTTGGTGCATTCCGCCTTGTTATGATTGTCCAATTTTTGACACCGACCACAACAAATAAACTTCTTTTCACTTTCATCACTTGACTTGAACCTCTTTTTCTTTGGCCTTCCTGGAGGCCTCTTCATGTGGAGGATAGATAAAATCATCATTAGCAGATTCAGCAAAAGCCATATCGACATTAGACAATGAGAAAAGTGGAACATTGAAACACTTTGCAGTGGTCAGTAAAGAAATGTGGATCTATGAATGCATAAACATCTGCTGAGAAATATTGGATTGCAGCAAGAGCATGAGCATAAGGGAAACATTCAATCTCCCACTTTCTACACGAGCAAGAAAAGCGACCAAGATCAACTTGTGAATACTTTCCTCGAACTTCATAGATATTTGTGGTCGAGTAAACTACAATAAACTGAGTAACGACATCCATATGTTCCTTCAACAGTGAGCATACTACCCCCAGTATGCGCCTACTCCTCCCAATATGCGCCTACTACCCCCAGTAAGACCTGTTATAGAGAACCAGAAAATTTTGAATTCACACATATTACCCTAAATATGCGCCTACTGTCCCTATTAGGACCTGAACCAGAAAAATTTGCATTCACACATACTACCCCCAATATGCGCATACTACCCTAGTAGGGCATTTTACAGATAACCAAAGAAAATGAATTCACACATACTACCCGCCAATATACACCTACTGCCCTTAAGCCATTTATCTCCTAGATTCACCGCTAATCACCCCCAATATGAACAACGAGTATTGGATTCAACAAAATATATACAAAACAATCGTAGTACTCGAAAAAACGTTGAGCCTCACCTACCACCAAGCCACCAGCCACCATCCACACCCAAAATCCATACTCTAACCTCTTCGATTCAAGTCGAACATGTCGTCTTGCTCGGCAACTGCTCTAGAGTCGCGACCATGAGCCTCAACCTCTGCTTCATCGACGTCGACAACTAGTAAAAAAGAGATCTGATTTTAGTTGTGAATGTTTGTGATAGAGAAAGTGAGGGAAAGGGAGATAGAGAAATCAGAGAGGCGCAGACGGGGTGTACCATTACCTTGCGATGGAGGTCGACGAAGGGCGGACGCGGGAGAGCCACCATGGGAAAAATGAGATAGGAGAGCAAAAGCAGATCTGGGAGTGAGGAGAGAAAGGTCGGATGAGAGATCGAGAGAAAGGTCGGATGAGAGATCGAGAGAAAGAAGGGTAGTTTCGCTAGGAAAATAAAGAAAAAGTTAAAATTTGGTTGGTGGGAACAAAATCCTAAGAGCGTATTAAGCTAGTGATAATTTTAAAATCTTATTTTGTTAATGAAATTTTTTTTAAATTAGAACGGAACAGATTTTTTTCTAAATTGAATGAATCAAAAGCCAAAAAGACATGCATGACCACCACTAGCCACACGGCTCACCTCATCCCTCTAATTTTTCCCATATGCATACTCATTTTCCATACTTCCATCCTTCATTCAAACCCCCACAAACTAACAAATAAGGTATTTAGCTTCACTGATAGGTAAAAGTAAGATGAGCCACCATAACAGACCAAAGAATAATACATGAATAAAAATCTACTAAAGCAAGACCAAATGGTCATTACTACAGTACGTCCATATGAAACAAAAATGTTGTCAATAATGTGGTTGGTGTCGGACAACGATTCACTTAAAGTCATCCATATATACAAACTAGTAAACAACCATATGACACACTGGACTCTTGTTAATGAAAACCAAGCCAATGTCTCAGAGCTCATTAAATCTTCGATCAATTCATCAATCTCGGGAATACGTTTTAGATATGAAAAACGCAATCTTCGTTGAGTAGCTAAACTCACTCCACTTATTCTATAATTTGAGTTGAGTAGCTATATGCAAGACTCAGACCAAGAGATCCAATCCCTATCCGTCAGGGCACCAATCTGAGTTGAGAATTGAGTGTAGAGAGAGATGAAAGAGAAGATTGGTACTGGGTCTTTGATAATTGGGTTCCTAAGTTCCTTATGTTAATGACTTTTTCTTGGCTTTGCTTTGTTGGATTTAGTTTATATGTTGCAATAAGTTTTATGGAAAGATGAGAAAAGGAGAGCAAGTGAGATGAGGATGAAGAACAAGAATGATCTGGGTTGGGGAAGTTGTCAAATGATGGAACCTATGTGAACCGGAATAGATTTGGTTTTAATTACAACCATAGGATTTTAACAGTTAACATCCAACGACCAAGATTGAACTGTCCTTTTCTGTCCCTCAAAATGTGTCCCGCAGGTGAGCGGGTCTGTAAGTCTTAGTTTTAGGCTGTAATCGATTGAAAGTTGATTAGTTGTTATGGTTTGGTAGGCTCATTTAATTAATTTCTTTTCATGTCCACTTTTTTTATGTAGTTTTAAGGCTGTTATTTCTGTTCTTAGACATTATTTGTTAATTACTTTTTAGCTACTTGTTTTATAGTCTTTAAATTATTCATACTTGATCTTTTTGATCGTCATGATTTTTTTCTCAAAAGAAAGAAAAAACTCTTAAACTATCATAAACTGACCGGGGTTGAAACAAAATTTAAAAGTACTATCTTCAATAGAGATTTCTTATACATCGCCAGGCGAGCAAGGTGATCATAATGATCGAATACGTACACTAGTAGACGAAAAGGCTCATGCGATGCGACGAATTAAATTCGTCGTATTAGGTTTATGAGACGAAAACGTAAATTTTCGTCGCATAAGTTCCCCTTAAACGAAGAAAGTTTTTTGTCGCGTAAGTCCATGCGACGAAAACAAATTCGTCGCATAAAAGTTATACGACGAAATCAAAGTTTCGTCGCATAAGTCAATCCTTATGAGACAATTGTTTTTTTTGTCACATCAGTTCAAACTTATGCGATGAAAATGAGTTCGTCGTTCGTCGCATAAGTTTGAACTGATGTGACAAAAAAACAAAGTCGTCACATGAGGTCATAATTCTACTAGTGGTAATGTTTTAGTCTTTAACCATTAGCAGGGGAGTTATACAGTTTGATCTCAAGGCTGCCTTTTGATCGATACTAGACTAATAATATATAGTCATAGCAAACCCCTTTGATTGAAATTAGGACATTTTCACTCCAAGTAATTGAAGCTCAATACTATAATTGCAACCCAGTTCTTGAAGAGTAGTGCTCAAAAGGTTTTAGGCGAGGTATATATAATATTGTTAAGTCTGAAATCAGAATGCTGAGCATTCCGTTTAGATGTACATAGCTGTGTAGGGAGGAATTTATCTGAATAGTTTGTGGGAGAGTACTTACCCTCCAAGGCTCTAGTCTGTACATATATTCGATCACTGCCGGACCACCACGTGTCTGAGTTAGGATTTAGGTTTTAGGGTTTTGATCAAATATCTGAGATACCATCTCTCCCTTGTTTATGAAACATATACAATGATATATATCACATATATGATCGCAACACGGAATCATATAATACTGAAATGGTTATTAATCAAACAATAGCTAAAGGCGAGAAAGAAGATCTTGTGCCCTGATTTTTGAATTAGAAAAGAAGATGTTGCATACCAAACTCTCGTTCTAACCTGTCGTGGGTTTATAGCTTTGTTGAGAGATGCCACAAAGTTAGACAGCTTGAATGCACTGCTCACTAGCTAGCTGCTTTCTCAGAAACCTCCCAGCTATTGTAAACAGCCGATGCTTATCCCAAAAGTATCAAAAAACTATAAGAAAATTAAGAGAAAGTTAAAAGCTATCGGTTGAGATATTTATCACCCATCGAGAAAATGTGGCTTTATTTATGAGGTTATAAGAGTTTGGGCTACTCTATCTATTATCAATTTTGAAGTTGAGCCCTAGACTACTTTATTATAGTATCAGAGCGGATTACACACGCCCACGTGTGTTAGTGTTACTGGTCACAAGCACTCCACGTCATCTTTAATGTTGTCCACGTGTTAGGCTTGAGGGTCGCCACACATGCGGGGATGTGTTAAAATATTTATCTCACATCGAAAAAATAAGGTCTTACCTATGGATTTATAAAAGTTTGAGTTACTCTCTCCCTTGCCATTTGGTTTTGAGTTAAACCCAATACTAATTTTTCGTCTGCTTAAATATCTCTGATGTATATCTTCCTGCAATCTTCTTCTTCTTCTTCGTTTTCTTGGAAGGGTACTTAGCTAGGTGCAGAGCAGGCGATGCAACTTTACTTAGCTTCAAATATTTTATGGTGCTCAATTATTCCATTCAAATTTCAAACACCATTGAATGAACTACTATATGAATCTAGCTGTTAATTTCAACTATTCTCCGCGCAAGTCTTAGCCTTGGTTCTCAATTTCTAAATATTGGGGTCTATGTTTGGTCTTAATTGATCAACAATCCAATCCTATGGTTTAGTATTACCTTGCACGGTGTTCAGACGGCAGAAAACGAGGAGTATATTCAGACATAGAATAAGACCAGGGTTGGCAAATTCCTAACAGGTAGAAACTTTCCTAACATGATCGAGAACACACATCCTAAGATAAATATCAGAAGATTAGATAAGATCGACTCCTTTTTGGTTGCTTAATTGGGTTAGTGCAGCATGTCACTACGTATCTTTTGGATGCTTAATTGGGTTTATACAGCATGTTCTGATGTACTTTGTATTTCAGTCAATAGTAGTTTTAAAGTTCATTAACGTATTCTACCTAAAGAGATTCTCTAGAATAAGAAGGAATTGCAACATAGTTTCCGGTAGGCTATTTGGATAGAACTTTCCTATTTTATAAAGAGTTAGAGAGCATCTTTTGGTGATAAAGAAAACGGGTAAGAAGAGAAGAGAAGAGAAGAGAAGAAAAGAAAAGGTTGGGTACTGTACCACCAAAGAGAACTGTTTGGGTCAATTCAAAGGCAGAGAACAATCACTGATGCTTCTCTAGCCTTCTCACGACCCATCAGATCATTCAATCCAAGCCGTCCTTGTAAATCTTAACGTTCAACAATCTCATTAATTAGCTGGACTCCCTTATGTTAAGATCTAGTGGTTTTCCTTACACTATAAATAGACACGTATATTCCACTCCATTGCCTCGTACTACATTTGCTTGCTAAGAAAAACCAGCCAACAAAACTAGCTAGGGAAATCGAAGCTAGAGCAGAAGATCATCACCATGGGAAAGACGTCCTTGTTCTCCTTCTGCTACATGTTCAAGGCATGCTTTTCCGGTGGAAGCAGCGACGATACTTATTCTGATGATGGTGGTGTTTACAGAAGAGTATGTCCGAGTGATGAGGACAGAGGTGGTTGGACTGCTGAGCCTGGAATCGATCGCAAGGCCACTGCTTTCATTGCAAGGTTCTATGAGAGACATGTTTCGGATGCTGAGTACCATGCGGTTTGATCAATCAGTTAAGCTAGAGAGATTAATGTAGTACTGTTTGATTGATCGAAGCAGAGCTGGTTATAATTGCAATTTCCATTATTTTTTGTCATTCTTCCTTCCTTCAGCCCCTTCTTTGATCTCTTGTAATTTTATTGGAATTGTGCAGAAATCTGTGAGTTAATTACCATAATGCAGACAATAAAACGCAGAGAATAGTTTTCTCCTTTTTTTTGTACGTCCGTTCTTTTGCAGTTGTTGGTTCCATTTTTTTCCTTCTGTTAAATCATTCGATCAAACAGCAATCATTCAAAACATAAAATTTATTAATTGATTAAATTGTAAACCAGCACATTTTTCTGGAGCAATACATGAACTTACCAACAACAAGTACTAATTAAACAGTACTTCAGTAGACTATGATGATGAGGGCTATTTACGTGCCGGATAGCCGTACGCGACGAAACGGGACAAAACGGGGACAACCGTCTGATTTTTAATGAATTAATCAAACAGACAAGATCAAATGGACTCAAACGGACATGAACAATTCATTAAAGATCGGACGACGTTTCGTTCTGCCAGCTATCCCACGTCTAAGCAAGTCTGTTATGATGATTACCGGATCAAAGTTTGTAGTGATTGTGATATGAGATTCAAGAGAGAACAGTCAACAAATTGTAGTAAGCAACACATCCAGATTATTAATGGACTAAAGTTTTACCTTAAAAGATGTACTACACTACTAAATCAACATAAATATGCGTAACCTTGCCTTTTTTTTTCTTTTCCGTTTTTCCATTTACTCTTTTTGGTTGCAGATATCACTGGTTGCAACATGTACTCCTTTTTGGTTGCTTAACTTTGTTGTCTATTTCAAGGGATAGGGATGTTTGCAACCAAAAGGAGTAAACGTATTTATTGAGTACTCATAGCATTGAGTTTACATGTACTCGTAATATTTCAACATGTAAACCTTGTTGTCAATACATATTTATTGAGTATATGTGTATGCTCAATTTTCATATAAATATGAGTACATGTAACTCAAACTCAATAAATATGTAAATATGTCAGTGAAAAATGTTGTGATGTAACAGATTCATCTAATCAGGCCTGATTACTTAGCATGAGTAGAAGAGGAGAGAGAGCCGTAATTTCTACTCATATACCAGCTGCTGGCTTATGGCATTATATATCGCTATATTACTTAAATAGTTAAGTGTAACAACACGTGTTTTCATATCTTTAGACAAACTTGCTGCCAAACCCAGAAATGACCACTTTCACTGCTAGAAAATCGTTTTTAAGCGAAGAAACTTTTCAAAGCAAGCTACACTCGGTCGCTTAAGTGCATCTTAAGTGACGGAAAACTCTACCGTCGTTTTGCGTTCAGAGAGTTCGTTGTCTTAGAACATCCTATGCAATGAAAAAATTCTGTCGCCCAAAACGCATTCTTAAGACGACAACAAAATCGATGACATTAAAAATTAAGGTGACTGAAGCGCCAGCTTATGCGACGAACAATATCTGTCGCTTTAGTATTTGTGACGGAAATAATAACCTAAGCGACGGAAAAACCATCGCTTAAACCCAACACCTATTCTCTCAATGACAACAAAACCGACGACTTTGAAAATTAAGGCCACAGAAGTGTACGCTTAAGCAACGAACAGTATCCGTCGCTTAAGTTGCAGCTTAAGCGACAAAGAGTAAGGTTTCCGTCTCTTAAGTCCTGCTCAAAATTTTAATCAAAAATTTCAATACAGTTTCGATTAGCTCCTAGCGATTTTCGGCCCAGTTAGTGGTGGAGCAGCGCCAACAGTCGTCGAACACCACCACCATGTCTTCCTTCCTCGGCTCTCACCATCATCCTCCTGCTCTTCCTCGGCCCTCACCTCCTCTCCGTATCGGAATAGACGCCGTATTGATGCCGCCGTATCTCAGCCGTATTTAGCATCGAAACTTTCCGACGAGATTTTTCCGGTATCCGGCCACCGTTTCCTCTATGTATGGTAAAATTCTTAGTCTCCTCGACGAGTTCTACAACCCTGTATGATTAGTTTCTCCTATCGATGATGTTTTGAAAATTCTGGGTTAAGCAATTAGTTTCCTGATTTTCAACTACCAACTCCGGCAATGACCTATAATGGCTTCTGGGCTTCGCGTTGTTGGTTCAGGTGTGGGATGAGACTATTGGTTTAAGTTATTGAAAGAGCAATAGGTTAAGGTGGTGACGATGACGAAGAAAAAATAGTGACCGGAGTCGGCCAAATGTTTTTTTTTGTGATAAGCTAAACACTTAAGCGACGAAACCATTTTGTCACTTACGTTCATTCATTTTATCGCATTAGTGCTTGTGTGACAAATATATTCCGTCACATAACAACATGACTTAAGCGACGAATTTTACCTGTTTGTCGTTTAGGCCTTAAGAGACCAGCCTTAAACAATGGACCTTAGACGACGGACATTCCATCGGTTAAGTACTTAAGCGATGAAAAATTGGTGTTAAGTGGTGGTTTATTTCCGCCACTGAAGAGTGTTTTTAGTGTTTGTTAGCTTACAATGGCTACTATCAATTCAAGAAAGATCAAATAACAGTGCCCCTGGTTTTGGTTCTTAAAGTTGATGGTAAAGGAACCTAATCCCTATGGCCTCCAACTCATGGCTAGCTACTGAACCAAGCAAAATAGACACATTAAAAAGTGACCCTAAACCCTAAACCTTTTATAGTGCTGTTGTGAAGACACAAGAACCAATATTGTTGAAGAAGCCAGCTTATTGCTATAATTAACCAACTCCTTCAGGATTCTAAGTCGTTTCTGAGTTTCTATCTGTCCATTTACGTGAAACACTGCAGGCTAAAAGTAAGTTCTCTCTCTGCTAGGTTCTGTTTCTTTTCTAACTGATTGGTAAAGTGAATCATCTAAAGGTATATATATGAATGGACAGATCCTATCCCTTTTCGCAAGTCCCTTTGTGGTTCTACTTCTACGAGAGTCTGGTGCACCCGGTACATACATAATTACAAGTTTTAAAAAGGATAATGAAGAAAGTCGAGTTCAGATGGACACTAATAAAATCAAACCAAACGAAAATAAAATAAAAAACTAAATTAAAAAAAAATATAGTATGTGGTGCATATGCACCATGTGCATGCCAGATTTTTGGCTACTTCTACATGCACCATGTGCATCTTTAAACATTATAGTAGTGATCGATGGACTCGAACCCTTCGAGCTTTTGTGACGACCTTTCTATTCGTGACTACGTTTCTATTCCACTATGCAACTAGTTCTTTGGAGTTGGTTAACTGGAGTGTCAAAACAATTATTTTATAGGCTATGCAGAATACTCAAAGTAGATCATCTATCCAACTATGAATCTTACTGTTTCAGAAAAGGGACGTGACATGACAAAACAACTAAATTGCAGATTGATTTCACCATGGCCTCTCCAGGTGTGGTCTGTCCGTCGTTCTTGAATGAGGATTCTGCTAAACCGGCGAAGTCGTATGCTTCCACTGTTGCTTACTCAAAACTATCGCTCTCTCTTTCCGATCTGTCGCCGTCGATTTTTCTCGATGGCAAAACAGAGGAGGGATACCAATTGGGTCTGGAGTCTGGACAAGTGTAAACATATGCTCTTGGGAAGACTCATCTGGCCTCAGGGGATAAGCTAGGCTTATTCAACGTCCGACCTGCACAAGAAATTAAGGCTTCTATGGAGTGATACTGGGCAGTGGAAGATTATCCCCATGGGAAGAGGGTATTATGTCACCAGATGAGTACTTCACCCCTCGAGTCTCTTGTTACTCTAATACCGTGGGACTTTAGAGTTGATCCATTATGAACCCTCTCTAAGTTAACCTTAACATCACTACCACGTAACAAAACAAATGAATCTTGTATACCAGGACTGAACCACCACAAAGCAAGAATGTAATGCACTTGAAGATGTTAAGTGTGCAATGCAAATGTGCTATGCAAGCTAAGCAAGTTAACTATGTAAAGCTAAGCAAAGCACTACAACAAGAGTACTTACAAGTCTTCTCTTAGATGGTTTGGCCAAGGACCTTACTCTCCTATTTATAGCCTAACACCTCCTTAATGGACAGTTAGGATTTATTCGATCCGACGACTACAAAATAAGATTCTAGAGAATTCCATGCAAGTTGTCAACTTACACTTCTAGACCTCTCTCTTTCTACACTACTCTAGAATATTCACTAAAAATATCTGAAACAAATATCGAGAGCAAGCTAACTATGCACTTCTTTAGGAACTTCTAGAATTCTCCCAAACTCTCTAGCAAGCTCCACAAGTTCTAGAGTCTTCCATCATGCTTTAGAGTGTTTCAACATACTCTAACATACTCCACACAATGCTAGAGCCTTCTACAGTTTTCCAATACACTCTAGCATGCTCCACACAATGCTAGAACCTTCTAGATCCTTCACTTAGGTGAGACATGCACCTTGGCTTGGCTTATTTGTCATGGACTACTCTCTCACAAATTCAGTCCATGACATTCTCCCCCACCTAAGTCGGCGACGTCCTCGGCACCGTCACGAGCCCTCCTTGCTCGGCCTCAACGAAATTGTCCTTGAATCCCCTCAAGGACGCCACTTTTTCCCAACTTGCTTCGGACGGTGGCAGCCCCTTACACTTATGTTGATACTCTATGTGCTTCGACATCCTCATCTTACGCTTCTTGCGTTTAGCCTTGATGCTTTCCGCTTCCTTGCAAAAAGAAGTTACCATGCAAACTAGAGTTTGGCCCGATATATCTTGCTTTGGTGCTTCGAGACTCGATGCCTTCCTCGACTGTACACCCACAAGCTCCTCGTCTTGCTGCCCCCTTAGCTTTCCTCCTTACAGCGTGACTACTCCTCATGTAGCCCGACACCGACGTGCTTGGAGTCACAGGTTGCTCCTTTGGCTTGCTCCTGATGCCTCGGAATGCTGTAACTCCTGCATGCTCGAGTATCTAGCCCTTCTGGATAACTCACACCGTGGCATCGACCGATGCTACCTCACTAGCACATTCCACCTCCCTCCTTGGTGGAATCGTCGATAACTCCTTCGACCTGTCCTTGCCTTGCTGTATGACTACCCCCTCAGAGTTGTGTCCCTCAGATGACTCCTTCGACCTGTCCTCACCTCGTTGCAAGATTACCTCCCTGAAGCGCTCACATCGTTCCTTCAGCCTGTCCTCATCCTCATGTAGGACTACTCCCTCGGAACTCTGCCTCTTAGGCCTATCTTCAACCCCATGCAAGACTACCTGCTCAGAGTCCAGCCTCCTAGATAGCTTCTTAGGCTTGTTCTTGAACTCTTGTAGGACTACCTCCCCGTCGCTCTCCAAAGGCTCCACTTTCTGCATGACCGAGATGGTAGGCATCTTCCTCCTTGGTTGCCTCTCCATAGGCACCACACAAGGCACCTCCCCATCCGTCATTATGCATAACAAGTTGCTAGAAGGAATGGGAAAAGATCGTACCTTGTCCATGAACTCTAATCTGATTATCATCCCATAATCATATATCTGGACAATGGTGAACTCGACTTTCCCCTTCTATGCGCGTACCTCCACATTGCACCACTCCGACGATAGGTGTGGCAGTAGTGTTCAATGGCTTCACGCTGCCCAACTCCTTCGTGACACCAAGACCTAGCCTTCTCGCTTCCTCTGATGTCATGAAGTTGTGCGTGGCTCCGCAATGTACCAACGCACTGCTCGTCATGCCTCCCACCTTGACACTGACGAACATCGATCCACCTCCGACTTGACCCTTGGATTGAGGAACGTTGGCCTTCATGGCATTCAGCAACCAGATACTCCCTATATGTGCTACGTTCTCCTCTGGTCTCGACTCTTGTAAGCTCATTGCCTTGAGCGCCTTCTTTTGTGGGCAATCACGCATCATGTGAGAGCCTTGACGTATGTAGCACTTTTTTTCCCAAGCCTTGCCATCAGACTTGCCATGCCTCTCGGTTCTCCCCATCCTTGGGTTACTTGACTCTAGATTTTCCTTCTCCTTCACCGTGTCTCCCCCACCTTTCTCATAGTTACTTTTCTCCTTGCGCTAGGAGTCGCTTGGGTGATCTACCCTGAACTCAATCAAGGACTCGGCTGCGGCGATTGCTTGATCGAGATAGAGTTTGCACTTGCTTCCTTTGCAGCTCGAGCTTGGCCTAATTTTGTAAGCCACTCATGAAGTACATGAGCTTGTCCTCCTTGGGCATATTGAGCACCTCGAACAACAGACTCCTGAATGTATCGACATATTCTCTAACACTTCCGGTCTACTTCAACCACCTTAGCTTCTCCTTTGCCTCATACTTAGCATTTTGGGGATAAAAATGCAACATGATGTCCTCCTTGAATTGATTCCACGTAGTGAGGATGAACGTACCTTGTTCTATCTCCATGCTCCTACGACGCCACCACATAAATGCATTGTCAGTAAGGAACAAAGTTGCCATGGAGATCTTGCCCTCGTCATCTTCAAGCTTCAAGTACTTGAAATACATTTCCCTATTTCATAGGAAGGTATCAAGTTCCTTGGCTTCCCTCTTCCCAAAAAAACGATTTAGTCTAGAAGGTATCCAACACCTTCGACTCCCTTGGCCCTTGTGCTCGACTCAAGGAAACCTCTTTACAAAGTGCCACATCTCCCTTCATCTCCTTCATTTCTTCTTAGAGTGTTGTGAGCCCATCAGTCATGTGGTCAAGCCTATCTTGGACCTCCTTCTTTATAGTCTCCGCCATCATGTTGAGTGCGCCATGCATGCTTTCTCGCAACCCTTCCATCTTGGCTGCAAGATATCCCTCACGACGTCCTCCTCAAGTCGAGCATCAAACTCAGCCATGACCATTTCCATCCTTTCGAGTCGTGCATCCAAAGTAGCTACTTGGTCCTTGACATTCTTCTTGCCACCAACGACAATTTGCTCCACAAATGCTCCTTCTCTCGTCATATTCTTCCTCTTTGTGTGGTTCACGAGCCTTTACTCTGATACCAGCTGTCACGAGATAAGTACTTCCCTCCTTAACTCAAGTCCCTCGCTACTCCAACACCGTGCGGCCTTAGAGTTGTTCCCTTACGAACCCTCTCTAAGTCAGCTTTAACCTCACTACCACGCAGCGGAATAAATGAATCCTGCACACCAGAACTGAACCATCAAAAAGAAAGCAAGAATGCAATACACTTGGAAATGTTAAGTGTGCAATGCAAGGATGCTATGCAAGCTAAGCAAGTTAACTATGCAAAGCTAAGCAAAGCACTAGAACACTTAAGAGTGGGAGAAAGAAACTTTGTAATAACTCAAGAGTACTTACAAGCCTTCTCTTGGATGATTTGATAATGGCCTTACTCTTCTATTTATAGCCTAGCACCTCCTCAATGGACAGCTAGGATTTATCTGATCCGACTGCTACAAAATGAGATTCTAGAGAATTCCATGCAAGTTGGCAACTTGCACTTCTATACCTACCTCTTTCTACACTACTCTAGAATATTCACTAAAAATATCTACAACAAATATGGAGAGCAAGCTAACTCTACACTTTTCTAGGAACTTCTAGAATTCTTCAGAACTCTCTAGCAAGCTCCACCAAGTTATAGAGTCTTCCACCATGCTCTAGAGTGTTCCAACATACTCTAGAATACTCCACACAATGCTAGAGCCTTCTAGATTCATCCAATACACTCTAGCATTGTCACGCCCCAACACGAGTTTACCTTCTTAAAATCGAGATAGAACGTGCGGGACCCATCCTAAGAGAAATTTTCTCGTAATCCCCATTAAGAAGGGATAACCCTATATCCAAACCATTTCCAAGCAATCTAAACGACACCAAAATAAACCTCACTATACCGGAGGTTATCCCGATGACCGAGTTGGATTGCAATACGAACTATTTCAGAAGACCTAGGGTCTAGATGTTAATTGTGGCTGCACCCGAAACCTGGTCAGGCTGCCTACTTACCCTTTCAAGAGGGATCAAGTCACACGTAGCTCTCATTTTTAATTAACGTCCTAACCGGGCGAATTCCGCTTTTCTATTTATTGATCGATAAACTATTATGGATAGCATTTGCCTAACGCAAATTCAGAGTTTAACCTCTCCGCTGGGGTAGCATTAATCATCTATTTATCCAGATGAATCTACGACTATTTCTAAACTGATAAACAACATCCAAACACATATTTACCACATAAATAAACATAATAGCACCCACATAAATAAATAAATCCATCAAGGGCACCAAGGTAAAATCAGCATTAATGACACGTTTGTAATTATTTAAAGCTGTCAAGAACATTTCTGAGATTTCAACCTCAGTAGCATCCTTGTAATTAACTAAAATTGTTGGAGGCAGTATCATCTTTTTAGCCTCAGTAACAACCTTGTAAATATGCAAAGCTGCCAAGAGCATTTCTGGGATTTCTTCATCAGTGGCATCCTTATAATTAACTAAAACTGTTGGGGGCAGTTCAGAAAATTCTCACCTGTGGTAAAACGGTAAAAGGGTAAATCTGCCACGGTAAAAACTAGGGTTTTTACCCTTGAGTTTCCCGATCGGCTGGTTTGCCAGAAAACAAGCATTTTCTGGCCAAACCAAGATTTTATGCCTGCAAAATCATCTCCTACAACATCCCTGCAACCTAACAAAGCTAAAATCGAGAGAAAAGGTGAAGATTTTATACCTCAAAGTCGAGCTCTACAGGCCTCCAGCAGATCTCCTTCGTCGAAGCTTCGCTGGCCTCCTCCTTGCTCCTGGACAACTCCTGGTGCTGCCTGGAAGCTCCTTGCTCCTCCTATCGGCTGGTTTTGCGTCGAGGCAGAGTGAACAATGATCGAGTTCCTTCTCATTTTGCTGAGCGATGCTCACGGCGGCTCTGGCATGGCTGGATGTCTGGGTTTGGTCGCCGGGGCACGGCGAACCTGATGGTGGTGAAGGTGAGGCAGGACGCGCGCCGGTTGTGGTGCAGCTTGGGTCGTCCCTGAACTGCTCGAAGGAGAGATAGAGAGAGAGAGTGTGTGTGTGTGTTTCTCGAAGAGGAAAGAGCAAAAGAAGAAAGAGAAAGTAAAAGGAAAGGTGAAGAAAAAAGGAAAGAAGATAAGGATGAGCGAGAGAGATAGGGTTTTTTTTATAAAAATTTTGACGGCCACGATTCCATAATCGAATCAACGGCCACGATTTAACCAAAACTTAAAATAATGTTCAAACCAAATACATTTATTATTCCCGTAAGCTAATAATTCCATATCACTTAGCCTGTAGCTCCGGAAAACATTCTGGACATACCGTAGGACTTGTATTATCATAATCTACACCCTCAGGACAAATAATCTATTTTCTCCATAATCAAAAATATCTTGATATTATATTTGAATATTAATTCAGGAAGAGCTAATAACGCGGTTATAACCCTCGGTAACCCGCCTGATCCCAATAAAAGGATGAATTTTGGGGCGGGCTGTTATAAGCATGCTCCACACAATGCTAGAAACTTCTAGATCATCCAGTTAGGTGAGACATGCACCTTAGCTTGGTTTATTTGTCATGGACTAATCTCTCACAAATTCAGTCCATGAAAATTATACCTTAATTCTTCTCTGCCGCGTCTATGTCGTCCGTATGGGAAAAGAGAGCTATCTCCATGAAGCCTGGCGCACTGAGGTTTATGAGATGGGTGCCTGTTGGAGATGTAAACTTTCGTATAGGAGGTTGACTATCCAACGAATGTAAATAAGAGCAGGAGTCGTCTTGAATTGGTCATGAAGCCTCAGGCCGGGTAGGGGGTACCTGCAAAAGGCACTCTGTCGCCCAATTCAGAATTTATCGTATATGAATCAAGTTAGAGTCAGTTAATTTATCCCTTACCTTAACCTCTCTATCCCTTTTTATAGGAGCAAAATACCCAACTGAAGAGTCACGTTTATTGCTGCATTAACGTATGTACTTACTCCAAGCATTATGGTTGTAGCCATTACTCTTCCTTAACGCCGAACCGCCATTCCTTCCATCAAGACATTCATGTCTTACTTACTCTTATAATAACTCTAATGTTACTTACTGCTGTCATTACTTTGTCACAACCTAACCCCCTATTTTCACCCAACCTATCGCTTTCTGTTACCTAATCTGCTCTTACTTCGTCCTAAATACAAGGGTGAATTATTTCATGCTTCCATAATGCCAACAAATTTCTCCTTTAGAACTCACCAAAAGAGAAATTTTAATTAGGGCTGGCATGGTACGGTTACCAACTTTTTTTACCATTACCAATTACCAACCAACTATAATCGGTAAACAAAATCCTATTACCATTACCAACCACCAAAGTCGGTATGCCGACATGTTGGTACGGTACATGTTGGTACGGTACGGTACGGTTGGGTCTTGTACCAACATTAAATTGAGCCAATTTTTTTCATGAAAAATAAGACTTAGGCCCAAATTTTTTGGAGTTCTCCTGCCATGAACTGGTGCATAATTTCAAAATGTAATATAAAATAATCAACGTAACAAAGAGTTATAAACCAACTTAACAAGGTTCATACAAATGAATCATACAACCACAAGGTCACAAACACAGTTCAAAACTTCTAATTGTTCAATATTCATCAATTCATCAACGCTGCACTTGTAAATGAAAATAAGTTTCCCTTCAATTCATCAACGGCTAGGATTAAAAGTTCCTTAATCAACGGCTAGGATTAAAGGACTTAATATAATTTTAATTATATATATATATATAAATTACGGTCGGTACAGTAATTACCACGGTAATTAAAATCTATTACCATACTGTACCGCCTGAATTAAGTTGGTACGGTAACCGTACCGTAGAAGTCGGTTACCGACTATGTCGGTTACCAACATTATTGGCTCGGTTGGTTTTGCGGTAATCGTGGTAAATTACCATACCATGCCAGCCCTAATTTTAATCACTGTATTGCCCACAAGGATGAACACTGGACCGGAAACATCAGCCCAAATGTTAATTTATTCCAAACGCTCCCATACACTCCCTTCCACTCTTCTCCGAGGACGTAGGTGCACCCCCGTACTGCGACCGACGTGTCCTTACACGTCAATTGACGTGCTCGTGCAACGCAACCAGAGCGCTCTCGCACCGCGACCGAAGCACCCCTGCTTCGGGACTGGCACTCTCCCGCACTGCGACCGTAGCGCCCCTCCCCACACCAAAACAAGAGTGCTCCCGCACTAGGTCCGGCACGCGCTCCCGCACCACGACCGGAGCACCCAGCATCGCAACCAGAGCACCCCCGCGTCGGGATTGGCGCGCTCCCCCACCGTGACCGTAGAGCCCCTCCCCACACCAAAACCAGAGTGCTCCCGCACTGGGACCAGAGTGCACTCGCATCGGGACTACGACCGGAGCGCCCCGCACCGACACCGGAATGCCCTTGCGCCGCATCCGGCGCGCCCCTGTTCCGTATCGCGCTAAAGTGATTTATTTAGCCTACGAATAAATTTTTCATCGCTTAAAGTAAGGACTTTAGCCGACGAATTTTTGGACCTTAGCCGACAAAATATTATTAAATTTCGTCGGCTATAGTTATTTATTTATTTTATTTTTATTTATTTAACTTTAGTCGACGAATTTTAATAATATTTCGTTGGCTATAGTTATTTATTTTATTTTATTATTTAATTAACTTTAGCCGATGAAATTTATTAAAACTCGTCGGCTATAGTTATGTATTTTCTATTTTTTATTTATTAAAATTCGTCGGCTATAGTTATGAAATTTTAATAAATTTCGTCGGCTATAGTTAGTTATTCTTTTTTTTAATTTTTTATTTAAATTTAGCCATGAATTTTAATGAATTTCGACGGCTATAGTTATTTATTTTATTTTATTTCTTTTCTTTTTTTATTTCTTGTGTTTTTGATTCTTTTTTTTCTTGTTTTTCGTTTTTCTGCCGGTGATGGAGGAGGAGAAGGAGGAGGTTAGGCTCAGAAGGATGAAGGAGATTAGAAGGTGGCCGAGAAGGAGAGAAGGAGGAGAAGGAGAAGGAGAGGAGGAGGAGAAGGAGGATGAGGAGTTGCCACCGGAGGAGGGAGAGGAGGATGAGGAGGAAGGGAGATGAAGAGGAGGAGAAGAATGAAAAATATAGAAAAAAAAATTCAAAATTTTCGGCAGGGATTTTGAAAATTTTGAACTTTAGCTGACTAAATACCCGAATTTCGTCGGATAAAGTTCAAAATTTCAATCAAAATACGTCATATAGATGCATATATATGCATTTTCATGTGTTAAGTGCTTAGAAAAACTGCATTTTAAAGCCTTAAACGAACTTGGATGACCAAAAAAACCCATATGTCATGGCATTAGCGATGAGTTAGACTCATAGGGTTGTTTTGCTTCCATATTGGTATCACAAGAGTCAATTGGTCACCGAAAAATCCGTAGTGCAATTTTGTAAGTAAAAGGTACTTTAGTCGATGAAATACTCTAATTTGGTCGGCTAAACTTTTCAAATTTCGTCGGCTAAAGTTCACAGACTATAACCGAAGAAAAAATTAGTTTAGTCAACAAAAAATTTTTTCATCGGCAAAAGTTGACTTTAGTCGTTGAAAATATAACTTAGCCAACGAAAAATAATTTTTCATCGGCTAAAGTGGATTTTAGCCGACGAAAAAAATTTTGTCAGCCTGTTTTTAGTCATTTTGTCAGCTAAAGTCATTTTTCTGATAGTGATTGGCCACCAAGAATAAATTGTGGCTTAAGTACTCTAATCAGCTTTGACATTACTCAAACTTAGGAATGTCAAACTATTTCCTTCTCTTTGGATACCTAAAGTCAGAGCCTCATACTCAAGTTAATCCCACAATATGGGGCTCTGACTTTATCTAAGCTCTTTCCAACTCGATCACCCATGATAATTTTTCTAGATAAGCATACAGTAACATTATACTAGCTAGAATATGATTCTCACTAGTAGAAAATGAAATTTAGCTGACAAAATTATAATATTTCCGTCTGCTAAGAGTTACTTAGCTGATGGAACAACCTCTGTCTCCTAGGTTAGCACCTAGGAGACGGAAAACTATTTCGCCTGCTAAGTAACGCTTAGTCGACAAAATTATTTAACGTAGCCGACGAAATATTTATATATAAATATAAATGATTATTTATACCAACATAGAAGACGGGACACTATTCCATCGGCTAAGAGTTATCTAGCCGACAAAATATTTAAACATAATTTTAAATGATTATTTATAACAACTTAGGCGACTGAAATATTTTCCGTCGCCTAGGTTATAACTTAGCCGATGGAACATTACACCTAGCTGACACAATATTTTTAATAGAAAATAAATAAAATCTAACAAAAACTTAGAGAACGAAATAAATGATTTTGTCGCCTAAGTTCTAAAAATTCGAGAAAAAAAACATCCCGCCCAAAATTTCAGAATTTTTTTCTCCCTCTTTCCTCTCTCTCTCTCTCCTCTCTCTCTTCTAGCCTCTCCCTCACCACTCTTCTCTTCTCCCCACTGTGGTGGTGGTGGTGGTGTGTGTGTGTGTGGTGGTGGTGTGTGGTGGTGGTGGTGATGGTGTGTGGTCATGGTGATGTGTGGTGGTGGTGGTGGTGATGGGTGTGGTGTGTGGTGAAGGTGGGTTCAAGATGGCTAGCGGTGGATTTCTAGAGATCAATGGTCAGCGGTGGATTGCCAGTCAAAGATCGTTGGCATTTTTAGGTTTGGCGACGGAATATTCCGTCGGCTAAAAGATACTTAGAAGACAAAATATTTAAAATTTTGTCGACTAAGATGATTATTAATTTGTTTGTAATTTAAAATAAGTCTTTCTACTAGGATCTCAGTCGACTGAATCATTCCGTCTGTAAGAGTCTTTTTCGCCGGATCTTAGTTGACGAACCTTCTGTCGACTAAGTTGTCTCTTAGACGACGAAAAAAATTATTCAGTCGACTATTGTCTTTATAGACGCGTCTTAGCCAACAGATGTTAGTCAATGACATTTCCGTCGGTTAAAATATTAGAAGACGAAAAATGACTCTTAGCAGACGGAATTATTCCGTCAGCTAAGAGCCATAATCCACTAGTGTCTCTTCGATTAACTATTTAGTTTTGATTTCATAAATTTTAGTTTGTCCAAACTTCACTTTTAATTGAAGGATATTTCCACTGTTTTATGTTGCTAATCAACTGTGTTGACCTTTCCACAATGTGTAATTAATCTTTAATCAAACCATTATTTCCTTCTCTCCCTATTTCCACCAATTTTTGTTAATTTGCAACTCTGTACACCCCATAACTTGACCTCGTGAAGCATATGAATGAAGTCATAAGTAGAGATAATTACTCAAATAGTTGAAAGTTGAAACGTAAAGAACAAATGACGTTCAAACATACTTAATGTTTAATCACATTATAACAAATGAAATAACCTATTCAAACACCAAAACACTAAAAATGTTTTAGCTTGTATATTATACAAGCATTTAGCTTCAAAATGTGTGAATGCTTTGTTTTGTCAACTCATGATTAAAATCAACTTTTCCACAAATTCAGTGATCAAATTCTAAAATGGAGAGAGCTCTCCCAGAGTCAGACGTTTCTCTTTTTGCGAAACCTACTTTTCGATTAACGACGACGACATTTTCCTTCAGGTAAGACAACAGTGATAGTGATTTTCATGACGGCTACGTGGAGAGTCTTTTGTATGTTGATTGTGTTTGTGGCGAGTGGATCTCCGAATACATCTCAGACCATGATGTTGGTTTTTAGTCGAGGTTGGTGAGTTTTTCTCCGATATGGGGCTTCTGCTCGATGGTGTCTAGGCATATGGCGGCAAGATTCCTCACAGAATTGGATTTGGACCGCCCTACCTTGGAGAGGCTTTGCTCGATGTGATGTGGGTGACAGAGAAGCGAGTTGACATAGGTCTAGAGGATTCAGATCTGGACAATTCGATCAGGAAGTGGTCCAAAAATGAAAATCCACACCAAAAGAAAGGTGCGGACGTCCGCACCTAATCCATATATATATATATATATATATATATATATATATATATATACACAAATCCTCCGCGTCATCTTTCTACAGCAAAAGCTGAATAAGGCTCTGCAACACAAAACATTCATACAATACAATACCAGTTCAGAAGCATCATCAAAGTCCATATGGCTTCTTGGAAGAAAACCATCACAACCCCATTCAGGAAAGCTGCCAAGGTCTTCAACCAGCAGCCAAGCACCAGAGACCAGAAGAAGTCTCAGCTTCAAGGTATGCATACATGTCTATCATCATATATATTGTATATCTTCATGGAATCATGGTAGATATGTGTGTGTGTGTAGATTCATTGAGTCATTGAGTAATCGTATTCCATTGATATGTGGAACAGGGAACGAGAATAGTGTGACTGCTCTGCAATGTGAACCTTGTGGTTATGAAGATGTTCAGGTCATGTGGTCTATTCTCGACAAGTCCAACTCCTCAGCCTGCAACATCACTTCTTAACATAAAATAGGAGCTAAGCTATCACCCAGTTTAGCCTAGTATCTAATAGTATTCTAGTTCCCCCCCCCAGAAAAAGAAAATTACCCCCCCCCCAATAGATCCACTTCAGCAATTGGCGTGTATTTCTATGTGCCAATTGGGTCATCTAGTTTTGCTTGCATATCACACCGGTGTGCGTAGATAGTGATTTGTGTTTGGGATGATGATCTTGTGCTTCAGAAACTGTGGTGGCAAGCTATGATGTATGGATACGGTAAAAATTTTAGTATGCTGTATCGTATCTGTATCTGATACGGGTACGTACGAGATACGCTATGGATACGTACCCAAAGATATTCAAACATATCCTAGATCATTTAGAGAGGTTTTGACCAAATTAATACTAGGTTGTTGACTTTTTGTAGTAATATCTTATCTAATTTGTAGCAATCTCTGTTCTGTTTTAACTCTTTCACGATTATAATTGAATATTCTTCTGTATTTTCCTTAATTAGATGATTTAGATTAGATTTATTTGGAATTTATTTATTATAATTTTTGTGTGTGATAGATCTAGTAAAATTAGGCTACTTTCGTGTTATTTCCCATTAAAATTATCTATATATTTTTAAATTATATTAAATATATAATATCAAAACGTACCCGTATCCTATTTTTTCGATAAAAAACGTATCTACGTATCGTATTGAACCCGTATCCGTGTCCCGTACCCGTACTAGTGCATCATAGGTGGCAAGAAGAAACCCAAATGAGGAAAAAAGAGAGCACACGGAACTAAAGAATGGTTTGTGAGGAGTGATTGTGATATTGCCCCCATTGCCTGGAAGTTTATTAGATTGTAATTGTCAAAAAATAGGGAATCCCTGTGATTAAAATATTAAATGAAAGATTACAGTGAGATGGAATTTAGGAGGATTGTTTTCACTCATCTGCCTGTTTCTAATTTCTGGTTTCACCTCATCTCTTTATCTCTTTCTGGTCCTGAAAATGATTTCTTTTACTACCATATTATTGGTTAGCAAATTAGACCTATATATACTCCTCTAACGGTATGGACCATATTCCATTGGAATGAAGTGATGGAAAGCTTCTGTAAATAGATTAACTGGGAAAATCAAACCCAGTACTACTATGAACATATCACAAAGTTCCCAACTACTTTTTTAAGCTGTGTAATAAAAAAAATCCGGCATATAACTTTTGTATTAAATATGATGTGCTTCATCTAGCTGCTAGAAAACCAACCATTCATAAGTTAGTCTGATTCATAAAAATGCCCTGTCAATTCATAATGCCAAACATGTAAATATGGTGCACAGTGCAGATTGTTTATGTGGGGGACATGTCTAATACTCTAAATGACTCGGAAGGTTTTCAAGTTTTTCCTTTCAATGTAGTTCTTCCTTATAGGACTAATTCTCTGAACATCAAGATGCATATCACTTTGCAATTGTTTTTTGGGAACGCAACAGTTTGCAATACAAGTCCAATGGATTTTAGTTTTGAGACAAGACACAACATTGTGTACCAAATAATTACTACAGACTATGTTTTACTTGTACATACAGATCACAGCTCTGTTATGAGACAATCTCTAAATATGGTATGAACAGCTTTACATACAAATGAAGTTGTAAAACAGGAGGCTGTGTAAAATTTCATTTCAAAGATTCAAACTTAATATGAGAAAGTTTATGAAAGTCCATAATGGTCTAATATTGTTTGATGCAGGAAATTTTGAACCGTAGTTTCTGAAGGTTTGGATAACAAGAAATGGTGGAGGGAATAAGAAACAGATCATGAAGAAGTTGAGTCATGTATGAAGAGATGAGTCATGAAACCTTTTCACAAAACCATTGGCCATGCAATCGCACTGAAACTGAAACATATTTTTTTAAGGCAAAACAGCAGAGTACATCTATAACTTGTCCAAAGCAAATAATGGAGCTAGAACAATAATGCAGCTGGGATCTATATAATAAAAGTACATGGAGTACAGAATACCGTCCTCCAAGTTGTGAAGTCACAACATTTGATCCCTTTTGGAACCAATAACTCACAGTCGGTGCCGTTTTACGAGGTCACACAAATTGACTCAAATTGCACAGAATTATTTATAAAGTTCAATTTTAGTAGTCAAAAGCAAGGGAAAAAAACAGAGTTATGGGCAGACTCCATGACCCATATCCATGCATGAATACGGTTTGGATTGTCATCACCTTCAACGCTGGTCCAGACTATCAATGATGTCTTATTGTAAGTAGACAAATGAAGATGATATGAAAAGAATCCAAGATTGGAAATGAGTGACCAATAAAAAAAGCAAGTGCCTTTTGTGGAGATAAAAATCGGAATGTGCACTACACTGGTAAGGATACAGTTTCATATGTAAAGTGCTGGAAGATAATCTTCCCTATAAACAATTCAAGGGATATTTTCTGTGAATGGAACTTGACAGACCTTATAAAATGAACTGAAAGACCCACACTTGGTATCAAACGACAACGAAATTTTCACTCAAAGAAGCAAGTGCATTTTTTGGAGTTAAACTTAGCAAGTAAACTGTACTGGGAAGGATACAGTTTCATATGTAGGGAAAAATCTATCTTATGCAAAATTCTGAAGGACATTTTCTACCAAGGGCATTTTGTAGACCTTTAAAAATGAATTTGAAGAACTGGACATGGTAGCAAAAAGACGGCAAAGTTTCACTAGTCAGAGAACTCAGACTCCTAGCTAGTCAATTATAGGTGCGCCACACTTCAACAGTGAGACTCCAAGCTATTCATCATGCATATACAACTATATAATTTCCCTCACAGCTATTTCTTTGTTTAGCAAACCTTAACAGAGCGAGGGCCATTTTATTAATTGACTAGTACAGATAGTACACCTAGTCGAAGGAGCATAAGCCTCACCCCTCTAAGAAGAGACAATCACTAAAAATACATTGGAAGGGGTGGAAATAAGCACCTTACCAACTTGGGAAAGAAAAATTAACTAAAGGTACAAACAAGAGGGGGGGACATAAAACCTTAAACCTCAACTGTATCAGTTTAGCGAGCGTTCCTTTCTTCTTTTGCTTCGAGAGCATCAACCTCTTCACTAGATAGAAGATCAACAATGGGTTCATACACATCCCACTCCTTTCTTTTCCTGATACATTTGGGAGCAAAGAAACCACCATCAATAAATTTTTGTTAATTGCCAATTCTTATCTACAAGTGAAAGTGTTAAATATGAGCAACTGAATCAACTATAACAATCAGATGGATCTGATTTGAAAAAGATGTGGAAATTCTGGCAGGGAAAAAAACACGCAAACGACTCAATGGACAAGTAGTCATAAAGTTGATTTCGCAATTAAACTCAACCCTGCACTGTCAATCCACTTGGGATGGTGTTGAAGACGCACGTAGGAATTTAATATCCATTACACAATCTTCCTAGGTGTAAATAGCCGTGCCGAACAAAGCATTCACCATGGTTTTTTTCACTAGCTATGAAGACCAAACTCTAAAGCATATGACCATAAAGGTTTTGCTTTTTCCAGTGTTATGGGTACTTCTACACTCAAGTGGTTCAATCATTTATTTATTCATGAATATGAATTACAATTGAGGTTAAAAATACAGGCCCACTGCCTTTCTAAAATCATCTTTGTGCCATTTTCATCCTTTAATTGCATAAATCATGCTAATATATCTTTGAACCCTCTGTTCCAGATAGTTTGACCCTATAATAATTTAGCATCACCATTTCATATATTTATGATAAAACAGAAACTGTTGGTTCAAGTAACAGACAGTAGCTTCAATAGTATAGCTAGCCCTGGCCGATCTAATGGCCAAAGAGAAGTACACAAAGTACATTGGTGTGGTCTTCCAAAGGCCTTTAGACAGGTATCTGTAAATGAAGACATTATATTTGCAACTAGAAGCGCAAGCTTATCGAATGAAGAAAAGGTAATTTAAATGTAACTAGCACAGGACACATAAAAAGTCCCATGAATGGACAAATAGCTTATTTCCAGTTTCATTAACAAAATAGATGATGGAACTTTCCGACTTCACAAGAAAAGAAAAAAAATTCTAAAACTCAGTGGAGTGAGATGACATACCGAATGACAGTAGATTTTTGACCAAATGACTTCACCAGGTCCAATCCGGTAGTACTTGCTTTACTGAGAAAGATATATGAAAAATGTACCGTCACATACGTGTTACAGTGTAATTCCCTCTTAATGGCGTAAAATAAATTGTGTGCAACACCCAGGAGGAGGCAAGAAAATGTGTTCTTTTTTTTGGTCAAAAAAAACATGTTCTTAAAAAATACAAAAACAAGAAAATCATCACAAACACCTGATTGGAGTATGATCACCCCCTCGGCGCCCTTTCTTGGCTAGTCTGCTTTCTCTTGCTGAAGCTACATTTTGAACTGCAATCTACAATATGAAATACAAAAATAACTGAACCACGACTACAATTAGATTACTTGCACATACCACGAACCTCATGTGAGGTACAAACGGAGCAAGAAAATCTAACCTCATACAGCTGTTCTCTAATCGCAAAAGCAATTGCAGGCTGCAATAAGATAATTACTTCTTTTAGCGCACTGAAAGTGATCATGGTTCCAACTTTAACAGAAACTAAGTCTTTGTCATTTGTTAGAAAAAAATGATAAAGAATGCAAGGACTTACACCAACTTCTGGGTCATGAACACCTAAATCTGCACACAAGGTTTTAGCAAACTCCTCGGGATCACTTTCAAAGTTGTTCAAGTCCTGAAACCAACCAAAAATACACGTGAAACTCAAGCTAGCAACAATAGGTATTCTAATGCTATGAGGAAACAAGAAATTGTTGAAGCATTACCCATAAAAACTGGTCCCTGATGAGAGTATGGTTCACACGAAGATCAAGCTGAGAACAAAATACCATCAGAATTCGCTACTAACCCCAAAAAGCATCAAAAGATAGCAAGGTTCCAATGCAGTAACAAATTCTACATAATCTTAAACACAAAAGAGTGACCTTAATCGGAACAATCCTCTCGCCTGTGTACATATCTTGGCCTTGGAATGATCGAAAAATCTCAACTTGGCTCTGATACCACACAACACAGTCATAATCTAGCCATCATTGTTACCGTTACAAACTCAAATGTGACACAATTTTGACAGTTGAACCAATGCCAAACCTGAATGGAATTAATAATGGCCTTCTCATAATTGGAAGACAGCTTCAAGTCTCTAACTGTTGCTTTCGCAAACTTGACAATCTCAGTATCATGGTCTGTCACCAAATCATCATAAACTCAACCAAATCCCCATACCCAAATTTCAAAAACACACAAAGATAAAGAAACCCACATAAAGAATTAACTTGATGGTTTTTACCAGATGGGTTCCAAGTGAAGTTGTCTTTGAACCTCTGGCCTTCGACTTCGAAATCGACGCGAATTGGGACTAGATTCTGGGAAGTGGGCCTGCGAATCGGGAGTGAATTTTGACCAAGGACCAAACGTATAGAGGGATAGAAGAAGAAGAAGAAGAAGAAGAAGCTTACATTCTGAACTTCTTGACAGAGCCTTTGGGAGCGTGGCCTTTCATGGTGTTGGGTCTCCCTCCCTTCCTCAAAGTTTGAATTTTTTGTTCCACGTCACACAAATTTCGGAGCTTCTTCTTCTCCCTAACGCTGCTGGCGCTTTATGCCCGACCCGATTGCTCTGTCTGGTGTCACAGATGTTGTATCGAGTTTCGGGTTGGTTGTGGATATTAAGTTGGTATTGGGTGTCATTGATTTGGATCTCGGCCCTTATAATTATTATTATTTTTGTTTTTCTGTTTTCAACGAATCACACAAACCTGTGTTCATAGCTTTTAGGAATAGATTGGTCACCCGCGCGGTGCTGCAGGTACATCGCCGTTAGGTACTGCGTTATACATTATATAATCAGTATGCATGTTATCAAATTTGGTATTTAAGCAAGATTTGAAATTTCAAACATGATCAAACAATGACATAAGCCTAGCACTGCCATTTTGCTGTGATTGCTGCATTATCTGCTGTTGAGGTTGTTGTTGTGACTACTGATGCATCTGGTAAAGGTTGAGTTGCTGTAGTAGATCGCTTCAGGTGTGTTTTAAGTGCAGCTATGCCAACGCCTATGCGTTCTGTGTGACATTTGTTTGACTTGCTTCGCGTATTTTTCTTCTTGACTTTCTTTCTCAAACAATATTGGTATCTTCTTCAAACTTAGGATTAACCATAGAAGGCTTAAATAGCAAAACTAAAAGGACATGTATTAAAGATTGCTCCTTAATACTGGATTGGCGGAGTTGTGCTTGTGATTGAGGCTTTATGAACTAGGAATGGACTTTTGCCGACCGAGAGGCTGGGTGAGTGATGCGGGATTTGCCGACTGACGGACTTTTGATGGTGCTTTTAGAGAATGTTGTTCCCTGAAGAGGCTTGTTGTTTGAATTGGGTGCGGCAGAGGGAGGCTTTTGACAGCATAGTATGCAAGTTTGTATTGAATTGGTTGTATCTCCTCCATTCATTGATCCCCTCTATCTATAAGAGAATGCTGCTGCTAAGGTTTGTGAATCCTTCTTGTCCAAGAAAATCAGATTTTCCTCTATGATCCGAGCAAGATACTTTCCTAACTGATTCCTCATACGATCTCCACAATCATCATCCAGTAATTATCCAATATTTATATCAGGATCCACCCCGGGTTAACCTATTAAACTTGAAGTAAATCTTACGGGGACCACCTCAAAGGAAATTTTACCAAAGAATTTTGGCATAACCTCCCTTGAAAATTGACAACCCTACCTGCAAGCAAATCTACACTTCTCTAACTTTAATATACCACCCTTAACACTTGGAGTCACCCTGCTTCCAAAACAATTCTAAACATCTCCCATCAAGTTTAGAGCATATCTAGAGTAAGGAAAAACTAAATAAATCAACGGAAACTGAAATACAATAATGACTATGCCTTTTCTCCCGTATGCCCGACCTCTCTTAAGCTGATCTGTAAACTGGGCATTTAAAACGAAGAGCTCATAGGAAAGTATTTTGAAACACATTAGAGTGGGTGGATAAAAATAAATATAATTGTTTTCCTCAAAATACTTTTAATACTTTCCCTCTTTTATATATAGATTTATATTTATATACATCATAAATCAAATCCAACGGGAGTGGCCAAAATATTCAACATCGAAAAGCGTAAAACAAGTCAGGTCACTCTAGTCAACTTAAAAAGCAATAGAATCGGTCTCCTCGTAACACTCATCAAATCTCTAGTCGAACCATAGAAAATAATCTTCAAATCATAAATCACATAAAACATCTAGTTCGACTAAACAATAAAGGTGGGGAAGTGGTTTCACCACTAAAACAAATCATTAGCCTCTGCGGCTAGGGTCAGAACCTCTCAAGCTACATGGGCATCACACTACCCAGGTAAGGATTGTTATATGTGGTCATCTCTACCTGCAGCAAAGACCCCTAGAGATAACAATGGCTACCTAGCGAATATCAAAGACGGCCCTACGTGGACAAATTACCTTCACAGTTAGTGTCGGAACCTACAAGGCTACAGTGGGGCAACCCTCAATATTAATCTCTAAAACGACCCTAAGTGGTGAAATAAAAATCCAAATGCATAAAACACAAATCAACACTTCTACAAATATGATTCACATCATCCTAAGAGACCGTGCATCGATATATATATATATATATATATATATATATATATATATATATATATATATATGTGTGTGTGTGTGTAAATAGCAAACCTCCCCAGAAACATTAAAATCACAGACGCCACTTGCGTCAAAATATTACTACCAAACTGAAAACATATTCAGGATTTAATCAATATCTGACAACCATCAAAATTCTAAGAAACATAAATTCTTCATAAAATCCCAATAATCAATATTTATATATATATCAAATCACGAGAATCAATTACTCCGGGATCATCACAATGATGTAAATCCAAAAGCTCAAAGCACAAAATAAAATAAATCATTAAAATTTCCAAAACGATGAATGCAACTTCAAACTCAAACGATGATCTCATATCACTTCGTTAAACAAAACTCGAGGCCGATAATTTCAAGAAAATATTCTTAAATCATTTAACCCATATAATTTGTTTAAAACGAAAGTCCACTCACAAATTTAATGCAATCTCCTCATTGTTCGGAATACTCCTCGAGTCTCGTCTCATAAAATCTTTGAGTCAATCCGCGTCTGACGATAAACATTAAAACGGATTGGTCAGACCAGACTTCACAATAATCATTGACTCGACCTTTCTCTAGTTCGACTAGGTAATCCTAGTTTGACCGAGATTTGACCAAACTCAATCCCTTTAACGACTTAACAACAAAAAGATTTATTTCCGCTTATCGACTCGAAGTTTAGTTTTTGATTCCACAACCTAAACATATCGACTTTCCTTAATTAATCTTCTTTCCGATTATTAATCCAACGTTTAGTTATCTACAACCACACTTGATACTTAAACTTCATCTAAACAACTTATCCAGTGTCAAATTATCATATAATCATTCGGAAAATTAATATGAACGTCAAATTCATATTTTTAACGTGAGCTAGCATAATTATATAACCCTTCCATACTAGCAAATGTCAAACCTCAATTATTACTTTTTCCCATATAATCGTTTAAGACTTCTCTAGACAACATTTTTTCTCGATTTGATCAATATTCCCCAAGTTGCCAAGTTTTCATTAAAATGTCTGATTGACTTATTTTTACTGGTTGTTCATGATTAACTTTTCATTTTACAGGTCAACTTTTTAAAAATGGAAACTTTCCAAAACGGGAAAGTTTCATAAAAGGGAAACTTCCGATTTATGGTAAGGTTTCTGTAATTACTCATTTTACAATTTAACAAAACACTACGACTCCAAATTTAATAGGGGAGTCGATTACTACCTCTTTGGCAACTGTCGGGATTATTCGTCAGATTTCGACAGTCGACTGGAATATTCTACTGGATTCCGGTGACTTGCTAGAAATTTCACCATAATACCCCTGTAAACTCCGTTTTCCAAGTTGTCGACATGTATGCAGAAAAAAAAACAACTGAATCAACCATCAATACATAACAACCCAATAACACAGCAGTACCAAAACCTGATACTCACCTCCAATATGCTTCAACTAAGTCTCCAGTAGCTCCTCCTTGATGCAAATCGACATGTAGCTCCCTCCTCCGATCCAGAATAACACCCTATATCCTCACATATCTCCAATCTCACAAACTTAACACGCAACGCCTTCAGAATAAGGGTTGAAGGTTCTCAGCCCCACTCTGAGCCTCTAACTCCGATTAGGTTAGCAGCAACTGCTCCGACACGTTACCAACACGTACCCCAGCTCCAGCAGAACAATGAAGGGCACCTTTGAAATCCCCGAAATCATTAGAAGTCAAAGAAAAAGGCATCAGCGAAGCTCGAGCGAAGACCTAGAAAACAGTAAAAGAGGGATTTTCGATTATGACTTCGAATTGAACAAGCAAGGAGAAGGGAAGAGAATAAGAACCCTACCTCTGGTTTGTCGCACAGCGGCCTGAAACGTCGAGAATCACTGGAAGTCTGTCGCACTTCCTCTCGGTCGATCTCCCTCCATAGTCGTTGTATGCGTGATCTAAGGACTGGGCTAGGTAGAGTGAAAGAAATGGATTAATTTGGTGGTGATTTGGTGGGCTACAGTAGCTGGAAGGCGAAGCACTGCCATGGGACGCCGAGCGGACGAACGAGTCGAGAGGGAGAGGAGGGACTCGGTTGACCCGAGTTTCCCTCTTTGACCGCGTTGACCGATCTCCTTCACTTAAATAGGGATAGTAAACGACCCAGATTTAAAGAGAATAGATCTAACTGTCCAGATTAAAAAGGGTTAAATTTAATTACTGAAACGGTAATTAAGAGTTACCAGAATAGTAATTAAAATTTATTGGAAAACTTTTAAAATTCGTAGAAAATAGCTCAATGTTTTGAAAAATATTCCGGATACACCGGTGAACTCGTGTCGATGCATACTACGAATTTGAGGATTTAAATATATTTTTTCTTGATTTGTGAAAAACTCAAAAATAAACTCGAGCGATAACTTATAAAATTACCGGTCATAGTTAAAAGCTCTCGGTAACTCATAAACTCTTGTAAAAAGTAACTTTTAGGTACGGGGTGTTACAATTTAAAATGTCTAACAACTTGGACCACAGGGCAAACAATCTGGAATATAATTTAGGCCCAAACATTCCCCCCCTCAAGATTTAGTCATGGGCTTGTCTAAATGTAATCGAAGAAGGCTAACTTTTTAGAGACCACGAAAGGACGCACGTATCTCCAAAGGGTATGTTTAAAAGTCAAACATCCCAAAACTTCTCCAAAAAGCACAACTGATGCGAACAGAAACTCAATGTTTGTCAAGAACCCTTTCAAGTTCTTTATAAAACCTTCAACACTCATTGTTGAAATCATCAAAACCTAGAGATGGCTTTACAAAACCTTACTCCAGAAAATGCCCAAGATTTTTGGCTAAAAATGTTCGGATTAAGACCTAAAAGATCTGTCCCCCATCCTGAGTTTGTTATGTATGAAGATGGCACCGCGTGTCTAGGACCTTGGTCTGATCCAATGTCTTCCGATATCATTGCTCACTACAACCATACTGCTTGAATTCCACCCAACATCTTCCGGCAACCCTCTGTACACTTATTTGATTTGCACGAGAAGGATGACAAATGGTATGAATGGGAGCATGGCCAAACACAGATGATGACCAAGTTTTATGGTACCAAACCTGACGAGAACTCGACTACGAAAGATGACAATAAACTACAAGAAGGATGACAACCATACTGCTTGAATTCCGCCCATCATCTTCTGGCAGCCCTATGTGTACTTCTTTGGTTGGCATAAGAAGATGACAAAATGGTATGCATGGGCACATGGCCAAATGCAGATGATGATCAAGTTTTATGGTACCAAACCCGACGAGAACTCGACTACGAAAGATGAAAATAAACTGGAATTGCAGATGCCATAGATTTGTGCTTTCAATTGCAGATGCCATAGATTTGTGCTTTCAATTGCAGAACGACGGTTGTAAACGAGCTCCAGTGATTGCATTCACCTTCTTCTGGAACACCTCCAACAACAATTTTGATTTTAAATTCGGTCAAATGGGTATCACTATGTTGGATCTCTATGTTATTACTGGATTCCCATTCATTGAGAATCTCTATCAAGAACACAACTACCCCAATGTGACAACCGATTTCAAAGCTGATCCACAACGCCATCGATACTGCGGTTGACCAAGAACTACTCCCAACTAAACAACGAGCTAAATGGCATCGCCTTCTTTGAACTATGTCTTCACAAGTTTATCAATTGCTCTTCAACTCAGAAAATGAACACTACCTAGGTTCGAGTAGCTGGTTTGCTGTTCAATGGTCACAAGATGGGACTTGCACAAACTATGCTTGCGTTGCTATACAGGTCCCTGTACCATCTATCCATATCTCTCTTCCTGTATACCAGCCTATATGGCCCTCTCTGGATTCTTGACCTCTGGAATCAGATCTACTTCCCTCAGTTCTGGCATCCACGCATAAGCAACTTTATGAAAGACAAATTTATAGGCATGGCCTTCACTACGGTGGAGAACTACCACTCATTGGACTACTCTGATTGCCTTGCCCATCTATTCATGCTAGATGCCTCCATCTTGGACTCCTCTAGGCTCATACATGAGAGAAAGTACCTTGCTGCCCTGCAACATGGCTTCTTATGGTCTCGCTTCTATTTCGTTGAAGCAACTCAACTATTCACGCATGTCACATCTGTCACCGATCTCAGTCTACCTAGCAATGATGGTTTTGAGCTGTACTCCCCCTCTCACTTTGCCATACAACTTGGACTCACACAAGAGGTACCCCTTCCTTTATTTGAGAATCTGAATATGTATCCCTCCTAGAGTTTGGAAAAACAAACGGGCCAAGAAGCTGATGACCCCACTCTTTAGACTAGATTTGCAAAAGTGGGATCTCTTGTGCTAGTGTGGATCGTCTCTTCTTTAGTAAAAAGGTTTATCGTAACTATTCATCCTGGTGGACAACAGTCTGTGGCAACAAATGACAAACCAACCCAGAATACATCTTCAAGAAAGTATTTGCAAAAGGCAAATCCCTGCTGAAGTTTAAAAATGACCAAATGGTGTTTGCTGCTGCTAAGCCTGTGCACCATCACTACCTTAGCTCTCAATCCTTATGTTTACCTTAAAATCACTCAACCTATTTTATTTTTTTATGCTTCCACTAACTGGTGCTACATATATTTATATATGGTCTTACCTGAACAACATGACCAAACTCTAAAAGTATCAATCTCAAACACTGCACAAACTCAGCAACAAAGCGAAGCTGCTGCTGTTAAGCAAATCAATTGGCAGTTTTAGGTAATGCATGTGAAACAACTCCTCTTCCAGATTCCGAGCTCCTAAACATTTCAACTCCATCTTGGATATTACAGACCTTATTGTGGAAGCTATCCAGGCAAATACCTCCCCTAAGAATGAAGTATAATGTAATACCACAAAAATTAGAATATAATTTAGTTTAGTATATGACTCATTACACTTAAATTTTTGTATCGAATATTAGTTTAACTTTAAATTCTTTAGAAATCTAATAGCAAAGACATTAAATAAAAACGAGTTTTAGAGAAACATTAACGGATTGAAGAAAATGGTCATGTGGATAATCGAGATCAAGTCAGGTACCCCTTGGTCTTGGGTTTGAGACAACGAAACTGGATTAGCAAAACATTTCATACCATAGGATAGTAAAACTAATAAAAATATTTTTACTAGATTAAAACTAATAGTGGCCATGCTTATATATCATTTTGGTACTAATTGTTTTAGTTTATATATTTATATATATATATATATATATATATATATATATATATTTCTTACTTAATCTATAGTAGTAAAACCACACATTTTTTTCACATTACCTTACCCAAATTTCTTATACACTACCCGTAATAGAATTTAAAACTTGTTGTAGTATTTGCTTTTACCATACATACTATGCTAAGGTTAAATATTACTAACACATACATTTACAAAATCTTAAGAAATGAATACATCAAATTCATTTACTTAATACTTTTAGTATATATATATATATATATATATATATATATATATATATATATTTGTGTGTATCTATAGATTCATGGACAATACATATATAAGACTATAAATCAATAGTTGATTTTTTAGGATTAATTTCAGTTTACCTACCTGAGGTATGAGATTAACATCATTTTACCTCATGTACATTTAATTTTAAAAGTTTATCCCTTAAAGTTTTCAATTTTCACGAATTGATGAAATTTAAACCAATTTGGACATTAAATATTAATATGTAGTCTTATTCAAAAAGTTTTAAAAGACGATTTTCGTTGTTAGATAACTAGATTTTCTCTTAAAGTGAGTGATAAAGTTATAATTTACATCCAAATTACACAGAATTTAAGCAATTGAATATGATTAATGAAAATTGAAAACTTTAGGGGATAAACTTTCAAAATTAAAAGTACGTACGGGGGAGTGAAATGATGTTAGTCTCAAACCTCAGGTAGGTAAGCTGAAATTAATCTTTTTTTACCCATATTACTATTAGGTTTTCTTTGTGAATAATCACCCTAACAAGCTAGACTATCACTCAATATTATTGCTTGGTCTCTTAAGTCAAATAAAATTATAGGAAAATAATTTACAATGCATGGTTCTTGGCCTATATATATACCTCTTCTGTAGTTAGTGTCTTATCAACCTCCAAACTAGGTTGGTTTACTTTCGGCTCTATTGAAGCCTTTTTTTTGTACCTCCTTAACTGATATTGTACTTGCTTTGGGTAACTTCTGAGCAGGTTCTTTGGCGTTCTTAGAAGTAAAGGGTTCACTTCCAGCTTTGGGAAACAACATTTTTGTCACTGGTCTTCTGTTCGCCTGCTCTTTAAGGACTTCTCTTTGAGGTCCTCTGGTAAAGGCACTTCCTCGCTGACTGGCCTTTTCAGGCTGCTCCCTTTTCCACCTTCTAGGGACAAAGGGCTTTACTTCAAGCTTAGACACAATCTCCCTCAACTACTTTAGTGTTTTCTCTAAGTCATAGGGTTTGACCAGATTCATCTCCAGTGCCTCCAATTTCCTCTTAGCTATTCCATATCTCTTATGCATGTTTCTGATTAGGGCTGGCATGGTACGGTTACCAACTTTTTTTTACCATTACCAACCAACTATAATCGGTAAATAAAATCCTATTACCATTACCAACCACCAAAGTCGGTATACCGATATGTTGGTACGGTACGGTACATATTGGTACGGTACGGTTGGGCCTTGTACCAACATTAAATTGGGCCAATTCTTTTCATGAAAAATAAGACTTGGCCCAAATTTTTTGGAGTTCTCCTGCTATGAAGTGGTGCATAATTTCAAAATGTAATATGAAATAATCAACAAAGAGTTATAAACCAACTTAACAAGGTTCATACAGATGAATCATACAACCACAAAGTCACAAACACAGTTCAAAACTTCAAATTGTTCAATATTCATCAATTCATCAACGCTGCACTAGTAAATGAAAATAAGTTTCCCTTTAATTCATCAACGGCTAGGATTAAAAGTTCCTTAATCAACGGCTAGGATTAAAGGACTTAATATAATTTTAATTATATATAAATTACGGTCGGTACGGTAATTACCACGGTAATTAAAATCTATTACCATACCGTACCGCCAGAATTAAGTTGGTACGGTAACCATACCGTAGAAGTCGGTTACCAACATTATTGGCTCGGTTGGTTTTGCGGTAATCGTGGTAAATTACCATACCATGCCAGCCCTATTTATGATATTGGTTGCACTAACTTTCACTGTTTTTCCTTTTTGCTGCGAAAACCAAGTGTCATCCTGAATTACGTTCTTAGAAGCTAGTGAAATGTAAGGGTTTTTCAGAATGTATTTTTGAACCCTTAAATCAGATTCTTTTGTGCTCTTGGTACCAGCTCATGCTCTCTCATATAAATCAGAGTCCTAGAGCTTGAGACCCATATTTTTGACATCCCTGGTTTCCCTTGGACTCACTGCCTTGTATTTATCATTTGGTGAATGCTTTTTTTCCCTTTCTGCTATCTCTATTGGTGAAAGGAACTTACTGCTAGATATCTGGACTCCACATTCCTCATTGCATGTGGAACATAAGACCACTTTAGAGGACTCAACTACCTCCTGGTTCTGCTCTTTGCCCGACTTCTTGTCATCGGGTGTGGCTGGTTCTTAGACATCACATTTCTTTCTCCGTACCAGGTCTACCATTGCAACATGTAAACTCACTTATGGGGTTCACTTGTGTAACCAGGCTTGATAACTAGTTGGTTCTCATTCAACCATTGTTGCAGCTTATCCTTGAATTCAACACAGTCAACAGTATTATGTGTCCATAGATTATGAAACTTACAATAAGTTTTCCTACTAATTGTTCCTCTATAGGGTACACTTTCCATTATATGTTGAGCACTTCTGCCTTGATCAACTCATCTATGAAAGATACAGCCTGGCTAGCATTATATGTATAAGTTTGAAACTTGGACTTTGATTGCTTTTCCTTTAGGTGGAGGTACCAAATCAACCATAACTACTGTAGGAAACGGGTTCTTATCCACTAGAGCAACTAACTTCTCGGTTTCCATCATCAACTGTCCCAAATTAATCTAAGTCTGGATCTAATCCTTGAGATTGATGCAGTTTGCTGTATTGTGGTTCCACATGTAGTAAAACTTACAGTATTTCTTTCCTCGCAGCAACTAAGGCGTTGGTGGTGGACCTAAATCATCTTTGATGACCCTCTGAGCCATGAGTTCATCCATTATCTCCAATGCCTTGCTTACATTATAAGTATATGTTAAGTATTCCGGCTTAGTGAAAGCGGTAATTGAGACCTTAATTGGTTTGCACATCACATTCAAGCTTTGAGCCTTGACTAGAACTTTGCTTGACAATTCCATGGCTGCACTTCTTCATCTTCACATTGGTCCTCACCATTATAGGTAGGCGAATGATAAGTATAGAAAGGATCCATATATGGGTAGATTGCACTGACGGTTTTGTGTCTCGTCAAACCAAACCTTGGCTTCAAAGTCTCAGGGATATACGTGTCTTTAGATGCATTTGCTTGTTCATCAATGTCCTCAACACCTTCTAGTAACTTCCTACCTTGTTCATCAAGTCAGCCATGCTGGGAAACTGCATATCATGATGTTTCAGCCTCTGTCTATGCTCTAAACCTTTGACCGCTAGGCGGATAATATCGTGTTCATCCAATAATGATTTGCATTTTGCCTATTGAATTTTAAACCTCTTAAGAAACTCTACAACAATTTCTGTAGTTGGAGCGAGAAAGAGTAAGCGAGAGAAAGAGAGTTACAGGCAATGTTGGAAATGTGAAGGTTCAATTGTAGAAAGACTCTGACGGTGGAAGACGGGTCGGAAAACTCAAAAGCAGAAATTAAGAAAGCGAGGAAGTCAATCTGAACCTATATCTCTCCGATAGATGAAGTTAGTGTCAATGCCACATGAGAAAGACAGGTGGAGCTTGAAGATTGTGATTCAGTGCCACACAAATATACATTGGAGAAGACGACAAAGAAAATAAATAGTGTTACTACATGTTTCGAGAACACGTCACGTATAGTATCCTTAAGTCCCAAATCTAAAATCTAATGCACAAGCAAAGGAAGGGTGTCAGGAGTCAAGACTGGGGTGACCCAGACTACGACTCTCTGATGTCTAAGTTAGTGTGCTATAGATATGAGACTTGACAGAGTTCTGGATTAGATAACTAACCTATTTCAGGGGTCATGCCCCTGCATTATAGGTTTGTATCGGGAATCATGCCGTTCTTACCCTATATGGGACCTGTTCAGCGGTCCTGCTCGGCGTCCCTCTTTTGAGGGGTCTACTGCCAACTCTGAGTGGTTCCGACGACCGGACTTGGACCCGTCCCTAAGAGTTTAGGTGTCAGGGCATGTCTTCTGATGGTCGGATAATATCTCGGTTTTCTGGCATGGGCAATAGGTTTACAATGTGTGTTAACAAACACTAGCCTCCGACTTATGGATTTAGTATAGGTTATAGTTTCCACAAGAGATTTACATATGGCTCGACCAAACACAAGACTATTGATAGTAGGGATCTAACTTGAATGTTATTGAACCGTTGAAGCAAGCACATACCAACTCAAGCGACCCATCTTAGTTCAAAATCATGAATTTAATTTGGCAATCCCTCAGTAAATAAAATAATCTTTTTCTTGAATACAAATTTGCTTGTTAACCATGTCCTCCTACATTCTCAAAGAAAAATGTCTCCTTTTTATTGGTTCCTCAACATGAATGTAGATGTGGCTATGTAGATGGTATTTTTTATGTTTTGCAGGTTGGAATTATTCTGTGTTACCATAAGGTGTCATTCTAGCATCTTCTCTCCTTTTTAGAGATGAATGAATAATTCATTAACCAAGGCAGATGCCTAATTAGACAAAACATCTTCTCTTATGTATGGTGAGATCATTGCATTCGGTAGGCGTTTAAATTGACATATGAGTGGAACTCTATTCTTTGTTGTTGGAATCTGATGCTTAAAGAGAAATTAGTAAAATCTTACGTTATTTATCAATGTTTGTTTGACATTATATACCTTCATATTGTACTCATGTAGCACATCCACTAGCAGCCTATGGTCTAGATGTAAGTGATCATGAACATATTGCATTATGTAATTATGTTTTAAGTTCATTAGGGTCTCTCTCATGTTATTTGATTTTTCAAGTTTACCCAACGTACTAAATTTTAAATGTATCTATGATCGGTTAGTTTAAATCAATAGAAAGTGATATCTGACTCATTAACAAGTCTACGATCCAACACTCACCCACTTTTTGGTAATGGCTATCTGCATCGAACTCTTCCCTCCCAAGATGGTGACTTGGCGAGAGACACAAGGAGATGGAGTGGGAATCTGGATTTTAACAAATAAAGAAAGCACAAACAGAAAAAGAAGAGGGTAAAGACTTTAGTAGTGTAAAGTTCACGCCTAAAAACAAGAAAATTTACGAGAGGTTGCTATTTCTATAAGAATAAATTATACCGTCGGTATCTAAATTTGTATAGCACGGTTAAAGTGATATTCAAACTTTAAAAACTACTAATGTGGTACTTAAATTCTATTTTCGTTACCAACGAAATGTCTGAGACCAATTTCAATCACAATGTTCTCAATTTGGTGACATGACAAGCACATAAACCCTTAAAATTATGCAAAATGACCAATTTAGCCTTTCTTTTACTTCTTAGTAGTATTTTCTTTTTACTAACTTAACTATCTCTCCTCTCACTTCACCTCTCATCCCGATCTACTCTCTCATGTTTTTCCCTCCATCTCTCTCTCCAGATCTGAGCGCGACGCCAACTCTATATTAGAGCTTGACTCCAGTGACGTAATCTGCCACATTTCTTCTTGATTGTAAAACTTTTCGTCACTAACACGATCCGCATTGTTGGTGAACTTACACTTGGGAGGAGATTCACTTATGACTAGAAGATTGATTTGGACACCCTTGGTGATCCGGGTAGAGGAAGAGTAATGATCCAGGTTTTAAAGAAGAAGGTGGGCGGCTGACTGCACTTTAAAAGAGGAGGCTGCTTAGAAGAAGAAGCAGGTCGGAAACCAGAGTGGGTTTGACGGAAACTGGCCTGACTTGAAGACAATCGGAGGCATTTTCCAATGGCAGTTGAAGACAACGTCCTGGTCTAGAGAATACAGCGGAGATGTTTACCGAGGACAATGGTGGCCTCGGCTTCGGTGTTGATGAGAGAAAATGGCGGTCTAATGTTGAACAACGTCTGACTGAGGAGATCGTAGATCGGGTTGGTGAGCACTAGACGACCGAATTTAGATGAGGTATTGGTCTGAGTCGCTAGAAATTAGTTTGAATAGGGATCAGGGCTGCAACGATGGTAGAGCGATGCAACTGGTCAGATGACAATTAAATGATCTGGTCTGACCGGTCGAAGAACCAGAGACTAGCTAGAGTGATGGATGGTAGACAACGAATTTGAACAAACAATATGCAGACACTGATCTTTAGGTGCCTAAAGAAAATTTTGGGGTGCTCACGTACTTTCTAGTGTGAACTTTGAGCGGAAGACGATGAAGGCAATTGTGATATCAGAGAGTCGTTGATGGAGAGCTGTCAAATGTGAGTTAATCTTGGGTCTGGTTTAGCTCGATGTGGATATTGAGAGAAACAAGAAGAAGAAGAAGAAGACGTGAGAAAGAGAGACATTCGACAAAAAAATGTGTGTGATAGAGAGAAAAAAAAGATTTTTACCCTTTTTATGTCAGCAAATAGACGATGTCGTGATAAAAATTGGCCGCGGACCCTTCGTTGGTAGCCAAAATGGAGTTCAGGTACCATATTGATAGTTTTTAAAGTCTGGATACCACTTTGATGGTGTCACACATGTTTAGGTGCCGGTCATGCAATTTACTCTTCCTATAATGATCAGATACCTAATAGTGACACTCACCACTATACATCATTGAAATAGAGGATACTAAACTTGATAGCTAAACCTTCCAATTCAAACTTGGAGTCATGCAAAACATTTAGTTAAATAAGAAATGGCAATGCACCGTTTTCCATTTTTTGCACTAATCACTACTTTAGTGGTTGGTTTACCTACTAAGATTCATCTCCTATGTAAGCAGGGGCAGAGACACACACATAGCTAATGGGGTCTGTGTCCTAGTCAAGTTATTTGTTAGGGGCACCCTTATATCTATATACTACTGGTGCCCCACTCAACTTCTCTTTCTAAAACCATTATTAGTATATAATTTTATAGTATTAAAAGTTAGTTTATTAGGATGAGCTCACATGTGAACTCCTTGTTCCATTGGTCGTATGAAGAAATGTAATCTAGATTCACGTGATCAGGTAATAGAAGCTATTATAGTTAATGATTTATATTTATGTCAAACTTAGAGATTTATGGTTAATACAAAAACAATTAAACCATACTACAAAAACAATTAAACCATACTTCGAACATCCATATACACTTTTCTTCATTCACAAGTTCTACAAAAACTATTAAACCATATTTTAAACATTTATATATGTGATACTAATACCAAGTGTAGATTATAAATATTATGAATACTCGTACCATCTAAAAGAATTATTTAATAAATATTTTTTTACGCGTGCCTTATTAACTTAAAATTTATGGCTATGTCACTGCCTTCCGATAATGCAAAGAAACTTGTGATTGAAGGGTTTGCCCTTTTGTCCCTATTGATCAACAATTTGGCCACACAGTCTTGTGTACATTGTCCGTTCAAGACTGAGGAGCTGAATGGTTACCGACTTTATACGGTTAGCTGTGTGAACAATTCATTCTGATAGTATTATGTAATTCCTGTCAAGTCCATGTCAGTTGGGCATGATTATATCATGTAACCAAGTAGGAAATTGGGTTCTGTAGACTAGATTATGACCATATTGGAAATTGAATTTTATTATTTATTAATGTGTCTCACTCATTTGTAATTCCTGACTATGTCACTGTATGTAAGGCTAGATTATAGCTTGTTAGGCTCATCGTCGATGAGCGACAATGTTCAATATAATGGTATGTAAATCACCTCAATTCGTTAGAGTTTGTATCTGTGTCAATCCGACTGCGACTATTAATGAAATGGGCTGCTGCCAACCTTTGCGTTAAAAAAAATCAGCACTAACCAAAATGGCCTGCCCAAAATTACTAGAGATAAGCAACACCTATGCTCTTGCAAGTTTACCTATGATGAAGCACAGCTATTCATCTTGCCTTTGAAGACACCACCACAGCCACCCCACATTTCAAGAAATTGGGCGATCAAATTGGATGAATAAATTCAAGCAGTCCTCCACATTATGATTAAAGATCGATCAAGTATATATGATCGATGTTATTGTCATAGTTTGAATGGATCGAAACCCTTTTGGATGGTGTGCACGCCTAAAGCTCCCATGGGAGACAACAAAACACGTTTATCAAGTCCTTTCTTGATGAAGAGCGATCATAGTTTCCTAATTATAACAGAGATTTCAATGGCAGCAATCTTTCTTGAAGTGACAACATCTATCTCTCACCTAACAATGCGAAAGGAACGCATAAGAAAAATGAAGCCCTTGTATGGCCCCATAGTAACAACCGTGCCTACTCTACAATGATGGGGGAAGAAGGGCAGCCCAGAAAGAGGGAAACAAGTATAATCTCTGTTATGATATTGATGCTGTACACATTGTTTGAGTATGAAGTATGAACCACCAATAAGGCAAAACTGGATTAGGACAGACAACTCTGAGTCTGATAATGTAGCTAACATCTGTCTGCTCTAGTGATCTTCAGTCTTTTCACGGTAGTCAGGAATATCCTGTTTCAAAATATAAATTTAGAAACACAATTTGTGCACAAGGCTAACTGGTGCAGAGATCGCTAGGCTTTTGAAAATGTATGGACTAGGTAAAAGAATTAGAGTTGGGTTTTAAGTGCTTACTCCCAAGGCACATCTCCAACTAGCATCCAATCCCCTTCTTGATCTTCATAAGTTAAGACATGGTATTTCTCTGAGTGAACATGATTATTATCAGGACCTGCATTTAACCAAACGCCAAGAAAAAGAAATTAATATTAACCCACATATTATTTTTGATCCAAAAATTAGAGTTCCTATATAACAATATGTGTGTATGTCAACTTACATAGAATGGTGGTCTTGAACATGAGAATCAAAGACGTGATCAAGGCATCATAACCATCATGAGCAAACAGATTTAATTTTCTACCAATTGGGATTCCCTCCATGTACACCTTCACAAATAGAGAAGAATTTTGATGATGGAATTTCTCTGCTTTGCCTGAAAGTGTGCCCCTCAAGATCGATTTGATCGGCGGCCAGCTTAACAATGCTTCTTCCCTGGAGAAGAATTTTGAAGTAGTGGAAGACAACAGTTAGCAATCTATCTGGGAATAATAGAGTGATGGAGCTACAAGCCTAGAAACACATACCTTGGGCTTGAAGTAGTGGAAGACAAGTCAGAGTGATGAGAAGGTGAGATGCTGAGGCCAAGTCTGAGATCAGTGCTCAAATCTGTTCTGGTATGAGTGCTTCTGCCACTGTTACGAGAATTAGTAATAGTACCACCATTGATGATTTTGATTTTGTGAGAGAGAGAGGAAGAAGAAGACGACCCGGAAGGCTTAGGAAGAAGAAGACCATCAAGATCAGGATGGTTGCTGCTGTCTATGGAAGAAGAAGATGAATGTGCAGCAGCCCTTAATCCCATTCTTGTACTCAGATCAGAGGATGTTGTTAGACTTGAGGGAGGATATATGAATGTGTTAAAATGGGATGAAAATAAGCCGATAACTCAGGGCATGAAACCCAGAGAGAGAAGTATAATACTCTATAGTCTCATGACTAATATATACACACAACTGAGCCACTCATTCCTTCAACAAGGAGAGGAAGACGACTCTTGTCAATTTGACAACCGATTTGTTACCCGGGTTGGTCTTGAGATTATGGTCTTGAGTTTTGAGTCTACAAGTGAATGGCATCATATCTAACCACGAATTGTTAATTAGATCATAATAGTAGTCGACGACAATCCATTGTATTCATCAAAACGACAGCAGCATGACCAATGTATTATCATTTTTTTTCTAGCTAACTAGCATATTTCAATAGTTAAAGAAACTGAAAATGACTGTGCAAAGGAAGTAAACCAAAAAAGCACCACAATGGTCCAGAACTTCAGATACTCCAATTCATTAAATTATTGAGAATGGTGTACTAACTACTAAGTAAAAATGTTTGCTTTTTCAATGATAATTGTGTTTAGCATATGTTAAACCAGTTTCCAGCAGACTCCAAATTAATCCATATTGTTCTAAACACACACAGGGGGTCCAACAAAACTAGGAACTTGATTACCAAACGTATGCAACTTTTATTTTTGATAATTAAACAACTCATGGAGGAAAGATGAGGAGCTTAGGGTGAGTTGGCTATTGGAGACAAAGAAGCAGATACTAAAGTTCACATTCTCTTCTTTGGAGGGCAGATGATCTGCTTTGGTTCTCTTTCTTTTTTTTTCTCTTAATTGTCTTTTTAAGACTAAACAACACTCAATAGACTTTATGTTTGTTATAGAAAATGAGCTCAATAAAACTAAGCTTAACTAGCAAGCCAGGACAACCTTCAGCCATGCACATTCCTTGTCCCCTCACATTACTCCCTCATTGTCATATTCTGATGAACCCTAAGTTTCTTATTAGATTTCTGAAATGAGTGTGTGTTAAACTTTTGATTAATCAAATTGGATGAAGAATATATGGGGTATGTAAAGTGAGCAAGTGATTGCTTTCCCCTCACCCCATCAGAAAAGAGATATAAAATCAACATCTTCATGCATGTATCTTGTTGGCAACACGCTCTCATTTGATTACATACCTCACGTGAGAATATGAACTTAACTTGATCGAATAGATCGAGAGATGCTTCGAGGTAAAAATGATTTTGAGAAGCTACTTGAAAATAATGTGTATATGCTCACGAGTTGGTGAAGCCACTCTTTCTTATAAAATCATCATGAATGAGTGTAAATCGACAACTATTATGAGACATCAAATATATCAGAATTAATTTACTATATATATATATGAAGTCGAACTCACAACCTTTTACCTACTAAGAAGATACTGTATCATTAGAACAAATGATATAAGACAATAGAGCATTTTTTGATAAATTAAATATGAAAAACCGAAGATAAAAAAACCGCTAAGAAAGTGCCGATTGTTTTTCCCATGTCCATACTCGGAATGATTATTCTTATTACGGTTTCGAGTATGTGAAAATGGCTAGAATTACGCATATGAAAACATTAGTATCACGAGACAACAGTATCATGAGATTAATTGGAACTTTTACTACATCTATTGAAACTCATGGCAATACAAGGAAGCAAAGAATGGAAGGGAAGGGAGACAAAGATAGACATACGGTTTTGAAACTTATAAAAAGTCGTAGGAGGGTTCGATGACGATGAGGTGTTTTGAAGAAATTGTTTCAAAGACTTTAGAATTAATTCAAGACTACGTCTCTCGAAAGCAAAGACATGACCCCAACTTTATGAAACATGCAATCAACTAATTTCCGAACCCGACGCCTTACTACTTGGTATCAACCCACCACCACACTTGGCTCCTTCATCGACTGATAATTAGTTTTTAGAAGCCAAAAATTGCAAATGCCATATTTACATCTCATTGTTACCACTGTAGGATCACTTACAAACTCTACCTATGTCGTTATGTGAGTTTAATCATTCCATTAGCTCTAGTCATTGAAGATGTGTGCCCATGACTTGATTTTAACCAATGATGAATACGATAAGAGAATATCGAACTCTTACATAATTTGTTTCTCATGTGAACTCAAATCCCTTAGTTTATAATTTGTGGTTATGTAAAAGCAAATGTACAACCGTAATTTTATCGGTTATGTATTTATTTTTCATTAAACATATACAAAATTATTCGATGAATTGCCAAACAGGCGAGGCTCATTGATCATCATGTGTGTTACTAGCTAGTTCCAACATTCATTCCTGGTTTGGGTCAATCTTGAATCTTCCATGCATATTGCACAAGACATGTTGAAATGTCACAGGACAAACACCTTTATTATTCATGCGGTTTGTTCCAACATTCCAACAATTTAGTCTTTTTATAAGTCTTAGGTATATATGACCTGACCTCGACCTGGGAAATTTTCCCCCAATAGTCACAGGTTGTTCATATATTTAAATTAACTATGTGGGTTTTCTGAGAAGAAGCGTCCATTTTTTTCTTTGCCTCACAGAGACGTGCAGTAGTGCAAGGTCGAGGTGGGTTCATCCCCCAAATTCGCCTCCCACTGAAAATGTTGGGATGAAATTGGCATGTAATTGATATAGTTTGCTGGGTTTATTTGTAGGGATATACTTAGAAAATTGAAAGAGAAATACAGGGGGGACAAGTAGGCAAGCTTGATCCTCAAGAAAGGTAGAAGAAGATTTTAGAATCACAAGGGTAAAAGAAAAGGTTTCGTTGTTCCCCCAATGTTGCTTCGGTCTGGCTCAGCCTCCTCCTTCCTAACTAGTCGCTCTTCTGGCATGTCTTTCTTTTACTCCAATGACATTGATCTTCTTCTTGTGCTTTGTGTACAACTCAAGCCTAGCAAGTTATATATATGTATTCTTATACATATGCTGCTGTCACCTTTTGATCTATATATGTTTCCTCCAGCCAAGCTTCATAAGAGAATTTGAGGGTACCTTAGTTTTGCTTTGCCCTTGGATTCTGATTAATTAGGACCAACCTAAGCTCCCAACATGTAATTAGTACTGCCCCCCATTCTCACCCACACGTCATTTTCTATTTTATTGTTCATGTTCCTTCTTTCTTTCTTATCTCTCAGAATTTGTGAACCCAATAAGGGGCATTGCCCCCATTGTATTGAAGTGTCTCTTGAGTTTTTTTAGAAAGTCTTGAGTCTCCTTTTTACTTTATTCATTTACTAAATTCCCCAGTCTAGAAATATAGAAATGTTAATCTGATGCTACTTTTCATTCTCAGTCAAATATATAAGGTAATTGAGTGAGTTACATCCTTGGCTGGGATTGTGGGGCAGGATCCCTTTTACAGAGCTTGCTCATTCCTCTGTTTCCTATAGAGAATCTACATCTGCATAGTGTAGTTATAAAACAAAGAAAATGAAATTCCTTTATATCATGATTCATGAGGTGATATTACATTATTACAGTTTCATATATATATATATATATAGGGCCTTTTTAATAAGGGTTCTTTTTTGGTTATTTCTAAAGATAGACCCACACTATTAGATCTGTTTTTTAATGGGTTAGATGGTTGAGAGATTAAAATAAAAAATTTAACACAAATGTCAAACCTACACCGTTCAACATCATTAAAAATAAATCGAAACTTTAGATGCCTTAACGATCACCAAATCATATGAAATTTTATAAAAGTGATGAACTCATGTAGCCCAACAAACTGAATGGTGGAGATGCCGAACTTTGATCGGGAAGTTGGTGTAATAACTTATCCCTAGAAATAATTAAAAAATAGGATCTCTCATTAGAAGGACCATGTATATCTATATATGGGGTATTGACTATTTATTATAAAAAGTGTCTATTAAGTCTAAAAAGGTTTGACACGGGTCTTTCCAACTTTTTTGTTACAATTACAATTATACCCTCACAAACGTACAAAATATCAAAATTTCTTACTCTCTCATCTTTTCTCCTCTACTTTTTCTCACCCCATTCGACTTATATATCTCTCTATCTCTTAAACCTAGCAAATTCTATCAAACCTTAGAAAATTCCCAAAAAAAAAACAAAAACGACAAGAACACTCTTAAACCTAGAAAACGACAAACCCAGAAAAAACCCCTCGATTCCTCACATATCTGACCCCAAACTCTGTTCTTCAACATCCCTCGCGTTACAAAAACGCATCCACAAGAAGTCAAATCCAGCAAACAAGCCAAAAGACGAACAAGAAAACCCAGAAAAGGCCGATTCACATTCAAAATTCAAAAAAATTACACCCAAATCTAACAAACAAGAACAGGCATAGTAGAAAGAGTAGAAGTACAAACCTGATTTCGTTCGTTTCCTGTGCTTCGATCGACCGACCAAACTGCGAACTCCAAGGATGAGAAAAAAAACACAAGGAGTAGGAGTTTAAAAAAGAAAATGGGGAAAACGAACCCCCAAACCCTTGTTCTCAGTCCTTATCTAGAGGACATTGTGGTGGTATCTACCGTCCGCGTGAAGCTCTAGCACCATTGGATGAGTGCCATGTGGCAACCCACGTCGCACATCACTTCGTCATTATTGAAACGACAATTAAGGTGTCGCGTCGGCAATTGCAGCCTTAATGACGTATGCTAAGTGCGTCATCAAAAACTGTCTGCCGCCCGCCCCACCGATGCATGAGTCACCTGTCACCCATAGAATTTAAGCAGATAAGCTCTAACTGCATTTTCTTTGTCCTACAAAGGCCGCATTCCAACAGACTGGCGTTGAGGAGAGTGGTTACAATATCAACCACCACACCATGATCCGTTTATTTGGCGAACATCGCATCTTTGGTTTACAGCCGCCATTTTCGAGATGAACCGCTGACTCAATCCCTCACTACGTGCGAGACGTCCTCCGGGAGAGATACACAGGTAACAATCGTAAATAAGCCAACGATGATTATCCGTTGACAATGTCAGCAAACACAACCACTGACCTCTAGCGATATATCAACGCTAAGAATCTGCTACACTCATCTAGAGAACCTCAGGGAATGGAAGAACTACAGGGCTGCCCAAAATTATACCTCACCGCATGTGAGAGACTAGCGATGATTAACCGCCAAAGACAATCTCACCCGCATGAGATTCACTCCACCGTCAGAGAATAGCCAGTGAGGATCATCCGCTGCACACGCATCAACGCTTGAACTGAACCATTAGAGTAAGCCGCGATATTACTCAACTTATACGCCTATTTGGAGAACCGTTGTCTTAGGAGGAACCGCTGCAAATGAGTAATGCGGAACATCATAGCCGGGGAGTGGTGGACTCCTAGTAGGTTCCCTAGCGAATGTGTCGTTTGTGACCAGTGCTAGCGGTAATTTGAACTCCCCAGCCAAGACGTCTGGTTTGACTGAGAACTTGGGGGACTTGTAAGTATATATGCATAGTCAGGGTACTTTAACCGCTTCTAAATTGGTCGCAACCGCTTCATCCGCTTCAACCGTGATTGCATGCGTTAAGCCAATAGTAGGAGCTGCACAACACAATCAACGGCATGCCAGACCGAGTTGTGACGCGCCTGCACGCACGTCACCAAAAGCCGTAAATTGTGCAGCTGTATCAATCCTACATCAAAGGTGAGTAGGGACTCGAGCATGCCTCTACCCATTAAAGGTAACTCTGTTTGCATTTTCTAGGGTAGATCCACTATCATTACTGTAGTTACTCTGTCTTTTCACTGACTTAGATATCAAAGTGTTGAAGGTCGTCTCACGCGGTCTCCTCTTTTGACACCCTTGTTCATATTTTGTAGACGCAACCCTTGTTCATATTTTGTAGACGCAACAAAATCAACACAAGTCTTTTTTATCCACATAAAACCCAGTCTATGACATAAGTGTGTTGTAATCCGTACTCACGCAATTACTGCACAAACAGTTAGTTTGATGATCACCCTAGCCATTCTTGTTGTTCTCTTTTTTGATTATTTCATTCCAGTGTTAAAGAGTTTGTTCCCCTCCACTATTTGGTGATTTCTTGTCATACCAAGAAAAAGGAAATATAGCAAGGATGAACCAAATACCAGTTGTGTCCTTGAACAGTGAATGGTTGTGACCGGTAGCATGGAAGAGGTCAGATAGAACAATAATGTCGAATCTCTCAAACACGCTTGTCCATTTTAGGCCTCTTTAACCTTGATATACACTGCTTGTTTCGCAAAAAAATATATATATATACACTCTGCTTGGCCTGTTTTTATTTCTTCGCAAACAAAGACCTCCGCTCCAAAGACACACTTGTCATCGATGAGATATCCGTTGGAAACATCAGTAAATTCTTTAAGACTAATTAGCTTATCAAAACCTACATCAAACATCCCTGTGTGAATGCACTTCTGATTTGTATAATCATCTGAACATTGCACGCACAAATACAAAAAAGAAAACAGATCAGAAGACAGGCAATACATGTAGCTGCTAGTTTGCATATGAAATTAAAACGTTTATGCATGCATGTACCTTCAAGAACCAAGTACCTTCCCTTATTCTGATCAAGCAGAACGAATCTAAAATCAACAGATACTCCCCAATTAGTCTGGAGTGTGTCTTCTCCGACTCCACATTCTTCTTATTGTTTCCATTTGGGTTCAACACCGGTTCCCTGTGTCACAGCAAGTATAAACCAAGTGCATGATAAACGTTATGTAAACAATATGACAATTGATTTTGTATGTTCATCAAATAGGCGTAGGGTATAAACCAATGCAATTATCGAATCATGATATACACAAGTTTAGCAGGATATCAAATTACCACGGCTATCCTCCGACATTGAACTTTTTTGATTCATATCCATGGGCTCCATGATACTCAGTTGGCAAGGAAAACGACTATATATTAAGTCTGCAATGAGTTGGTAGCGAATCTGAAAGTGATATGAACAGGCCCGCGATGAAATAATATTAAGAATAACAAAAGTTACTTGATGAGGTAAACCATCAGGTAGATCAGATATTTGTAGGGGGTTCCAGTACAAAAGTATCTTACCTTCTTTGTCCGAGTTAAGCATATCTATGGTGATCAAACCGGAAAATGAATATAACTACTAGAAAATAATTTAAAAAATAATAAATTATGTTTAAAAAGATGTAAATTGATAAAGACATACAGTTCTGACTCACCTTAAAATAAAACAGGGTTCAATCTATTTATTTTCAGTAAATAACAAAAATATGTCATTTTTTATAATTACAAATATGTCATTCAATCAGATGAAATACTTTTTTTTTCTTTGATATTTTCTTTCTTCTTCTTTGCGATCTAACTCTTTCTTATTTTCTTTCTCTTCTTTGTGATCTAACTCTCTTTCTCCTACCCCGATCTGCCACGCCTAACTATTCCTGCTTTGAATCAATCTACATAGGTTCGTACAGGAGTCTTGTCGATCAGGTTTGCCGTGAAGGAGACTTTGGCCGGTGGACACCATCGTATTCGATCTGAGGATTTGAGTAGCTTTGGAATTGAGTGTCTTTTCTAGTTGTGTGGGCTTTAGCATTGGGAGAGATTTAATATGAAGATCCTATGGTTTTTGAATTGAGGTAATGTGAGTAAATTTGTTTGGGGTATTTCAGGCTTTTGGTTTATGTGAGAAGGTAGTATAATAAAGGGGTTACATTGTTGCATAAGTTTGAATTGAAATTGTCAGATGCAGTTGAGATGGAGAGCAGTAGCAGTTAGCGAAGACGGGATAGTAGCAGATAGATAGATAGATCAAAACTAATGAAGGCAGTAGCAGTAAAATACAGATTTGCTAACTTCATGGTAAGCATTAGCAGCTAGCTTCACAGATGGCGGGACAGTAGCAGTTAACTACATTACAACTAGAAAGTAGCAGCTAGCTTCACAAATGATGGGACAATAACAATTAACTTCAATACATACATGCAGTAGCAATTAGCTTCATAGATGACGAGACAGTAGCAGCTAGCTTCACCTTTGGTAGTAGCAGCTAGCACCACCGTCGACGGTAGCAATAAGCTTCATAGACAACGGGACTGTAGTAGGCATCTTCACTTTTGACAGTAAGTAGCTAGTGAGCAAGCTAAAGAGGGTGCTACTGTAGTGTCGGATAATAGTGTTGCCTCGTTTGTTACTCTTTATCTCCTAATCGGTTTAAATTATAGCAAATCACATATACCTCATTCAAAAAGATTTGAAACACAAATAAACCCACTTGTATTATTGTTAAACATATAAGAACAACTTTTAACAAATCAGGACAATCTGTTTCTCAACATGTCATGTGTCATTGTTTAATTTACCAAACTAACCTTACACTAATTACATATGTTTTTAATTTAAAATTTTAGGTTTTCAATGACTGAGTAGTAACAGGTTTTCAATAAATGTAGTAACAGGGTTTTAATGGCTCAGCTAGTGTAGCGACAGCTATTTGCAGTAAATATAGTACCAACTATTTCCAATAAATGTAGTAGCAGGTTTTCAATGGCTCATTTGATATAATAGCGACTACTTTCAATAAATGTAGTAGCAAAACTATTTCTAGTAAATGTAGTAACATGTTTTTAGTGATTCAGCTAGTGTAGTAGCAGCTATTTAAAAAACACAGTAGTATGTTTTCAGTGACTCAACTAGTGTAGTAGCAACTATTTTCAGAAATGCAGTAACAAAGTATTACCAGTAGGGTAATACCAGATTTTTAGTGACTCAGCTAATGTAGTAGCAACAATTTTCAAATAAATACAGTAGCAGGTATGTAGTGGTACAACTAACGCAGTAGCAATTATTTACAAAAGTAGTAGCATCAGGTCCTGGTATGTAAACATAATATTTCCAGTAAAAGCAGTAGCAGCAGTGACTCAGCTACTTCTATTACTGTATGTTATTGTGCTACTACTGCTATTACTAAATGTTACTATGCTACTATCGAAAGATAGATAAGATGAATAGAAGATGAGCTGCTACTGCTACTGTTGCTACACACAACTTCAATGTTCAACCCACAATGTATCAAACTCCCCTTCTACCGGTTAAGCAAGCCAAATCAAAAACACAAAATCAACAAGCATGACTCAACTGCCACTTCAGTTTCAATAACAACTTCAACTTAGGCGCCTCCCATGCAACCATTTGGTTCAACGATTAATCCTTCAACCAAATCGAATCAGCCACCACCCTTTCCAACCGTCAAGCTCCTTGTCTTTTACCTTTTGTCCCTGATTACAAGGCCTGTCAAGATCTAGACTTTTGTTTTGCTTGATTTAGAGTCAGCAACGATGAAATTAGGAATTGGCGATTTCAGATTCATCAACACTGGTACGGCCCCATGCTTGCTCGGAGGCATATTGAAGACGAGAGCCGGAGTCAAATCTTCAAATCATGTGATGGTGGGTGTTTGTAAGGTTCGGGTTGACTGATGTCTCGACATTAGTGTCAGCGTCGACATCTCTGTGTCTCAGCATTGTCTAGGCTTTATAGAGAGGCTACATCGTCGGTGTTGTCAATGAGAGAGAGAGAGAGAGAGAGAGTCAGATTAAAATAGGAGTGAGGAGGAAAAGAGTGGCATATAGTGTAGTTCTGTTTAAAAACTGGATACTATTGTCATTTTGTATATAAAAATCATATTAGATCTGTCACTATTTATTTTTAGGTCTGAGCTTATGTCTTTATCTATCTAAATCATTTGAATGGTGAGTTTTTGTTTATAGTGGAATGTCATTATCTCTTTAAATTATGCAGGATTAGTTTGGTAAAACTACCACACATAGCAGAGTAAGAAGAATATGTCCTTATCTATTAAAAACTGAGTAAGAAGAATGTGTCCTTATCTGCTAAAAATTGTCTGTGTGTTTTGAATCAATGAAATTGGATGTTTTTGTGTATATCTTTTTAAATGATGTATTTGTTGTCCTATAGAATATTCGCGACGTCTAGGGTACTTAAGCAACATGAAAACCTTGGGCCGGGTCAGTAACATATTTGTTCATCACGGCCATGACCCGAAGACTACCTGGTATAAATGATAAGAGGAATAGATAACCGTCTGTTTCCTTCATCTTCTTCACTCTACCTGTAATTTGGCACCACCAGTCCGCCATTACTTCTGAGGTTTGAAGCTCACCCAATAAGACAAGAGTGCTACTTATCTATACCCAATTGCCCAAATTATACCCAGTAATACTGAAATGCTGGGCAAAGCTCCTGCTCCAGTAGTGAAACACCTATGGCCAAAACGCATTGACCCAATGGTTGCACAGCACCACTGCAGGTGTACTCTCCATCCTCACCAGATTAGGAAATGGGGAATAAGTTGCAGTCTTGGTCAGAAAGCAAAGGATAAGTCTGCTGCAGCATATGACATGATGGATGATTTCATTGTGTTGGGAGCTAACAAGAATGACTCTTCTCTAGTCCATGACTCTCCCAAAACCAATACCACTCATAGAGGTCCCTCTTCAATTTCCCTCTCTCTGTTTTCAATATTTCATTTCAATTCTGGGTTGTAGTTTTTCTTCTTCTTGTTCAGCTAAGAATTTAATGTATAAAGTTTGAAGCTTTATCTGTCATGCCATTGAAAGTTTGAAACTTTATCTTTCATACCAATGAAAAAGGGGTCAGCCTTTGTTTGAAATCTCACATGCCAGACAAGGTTATCTACCGTTTTACATGAAAGCTGTGAACTTGAGTCACGTTGTCCTGATAATCAAGTATTGGTTAAGCATGCATATATAACTTGTTGTAGTCCAGAGTGCATATATGTCTATTCTGTTGTGATTGTGAGGGCATTGACTCATTGAGCATGTGATACTATTTACAGATAATGATGGTCAACAGGGTGCCCCCCCTAGGAAAATTGCCAGAGGTACTGCAAATTTTGGGAGATTAAAAATCCAAAGAGTGAAGGCTGTAGTGGAGAAAGCTTTTCGGGTGAGGCGAGACATGGATGAAACTCATGAAAGTGACAATGAACTCGATGTTCAGGAGGCATCACCACTTATCAATATAATTGAAGGTATGGGGAAGAATAAGAAAACAAATGGCATCAGTCGGGGTAGGAGAGTTTCAAATCCTTCCAACTCACATGAATTTAGGGACGCATTGCGTAAGAAGAAACCAGCAAAGTACAAGGACAATTCTAGAGTAACTATAAAAGATTTTTTTGAGCCACTCCCTGAGAGTAGGCATAAACCTTATGTGCGTCAGAAGCCTAATACCATTGTAGATAGAAGAAGGGTTTCAGTTTCAAGAAAAGGATGGGGTAGTGGAGGGTCTGCACATGAATCATCGGAGTATTCAGACCTAGATCAAAGAAGAAGAGTGACCAATGATGGTGGCTTTTTTAGTCAAAAATCCTTTAGGGATGTCGGATGCAGTGAGTATATGATTGAATGTCTAAGGAAGCAGCTTTTCCAGCGCCCGTCACATATTCAGGTACATGGAAAGACATATGCAAAGCATTTGATTTGGAATGTTCTCTGAAGTGTATGCACTTGAAATGTCCACTTGTAGGTAACCTTGCATCATAGAGACACTGTAGTCACCATGGTGTACTTAAATAGTCTTTAAATTGGCCTTAACTCACTTAAGGAATTCCATTTAAAGAGAATGAGCTAACAATTTGATAGGTTCAGTTCCTAATAATGATTGTGCATTATAACAATCAGAAAAAGTGCAATATCTAGCTAATAAATGGGAATATAAAGTGTGCTTAGTAAATTGTAGTTCCTAATATACTGATATAGCCAGTTTCCTATAGGTAAACTTGAAAGATGGTGTACTCATAATTAACCATTGATACTTGTGCTGCACATCTTGGATAACCGCAGGCCATGGCGTTTGCTCCAGTTCTTGCTGGAAAAAGCTCAATTATTGCTGACCAAAGTGGATCTGGCAAGACATTAGCTTATCTTGCTCCTGTAATTCAGCGTTTTCGGGAAGAAGAACTTCAAGGACTGAGCAAGTCCTCATCACAGAGTCCTCGATTAGTTGTATTAGTGCCGACTGCTGAATTGGCTTCTCAGGTCAGTTGATGTTGTTTGTGGTAACAGTTACATTACTATTTACCTTTTCTGATCTACATGCTTAGTTTTTGTTGTCATTTGATACCTGTTCTCAGATGGATTAATAACTTTATATGCATATGAATTTATTTCCAGCCGCTAGCTGTTTTACCTTTTTACCTTAAGCTCTATGCAAGGGAATGTTGTACAATTGTTTGATTGCATGTATGTGCATGCGCGCAAGTGTGTGTGTGTCACTAACCAGCCAAAAAATAAAAGTGGAATGAACCCACATACCATTGGCCATCTGCTTGTGTATAATTAATTGGTTTTTGTAATACCTTGCGTAGTTGTTTATGGAAAAGGAATAGAGAACCAAGATGCAGGAAGGCATTTACCAACAACAGACTTGGTTTTTTGTTGACAGAGAAGCTGTTCCGTAATATAAGTATTTTATCATATAGTTTGTATAAACTGAAAAGAATTGTATCCTTCTGGTTAGTCTTTTAATCATTACTTAATACAAATGTAACTTTCGCAGGTTTTGAGTAATTGCCGATCAATCTCAAAATCCGGAGTTCCTGTCAGGTCTATGGTTGTAACAGGCGGTCATCGACAAAAAACTCAGCTTGAAAGTTTACAAGAAGGCGTTGATGTTCTAATTGCAACCCCTGGCCGATTTATATATCTAATTAAAGAGGGTTTCTTGCAACTGTCAAATCTGAGATGGTAAGCCAGTTTCCTTTAACAACAGTTTATAGTATGTTACTATTGTTGTGAGCAGCTTTGACAACAAGTCAGCCAAACCCATATATTCTAGATACAGCAGAAGATGAATAACTTCTGGAATGTGTTCTCATAATCTGTCTTGTCAAGGAGTGATAAATGTATCTAAAATTTCTGGAGGGGGTTTGAAAACTATGGGCCTTCATTTCGTTGTCTATATTTTTATATTCCTTTGCTTGTTTGCTTTCTGCTTGCATATATGGTACTTATCTGTCCAGCTAAGAAATAAAGAATAAAAAGAAGAAAGCAAAACTCTTGCTTTAACCGGTGTACCTCGTTGTGTTTCTTTGACTTTGACAGGTTAACTCATTTAGTTAGCCAACATTAATCTAGATGCAAATATATATAATAGAGTTGAAGTTCTTGGAGATGCTGTTGACACGTCTATCACTAATGTTTGTGGGTGAGTGGGCTGTTGATTTACTTACATGGAACATCTATTATATCATTAGAACCTCTTGTTGCAGTGTTGTTCTGGATGAGGTAGATATTCTCTTTAATGATGAGGATTTTGAAGCAGCACTGCAAAGTTTGATGAGTTCTGCACCTGTTACCACACAATATCTTTGTGACTGCGACTTTACCACTTGGCATTTATAACAAGTTAGTTGAAGATTTTCCTGATTGTCAAGTGGTCATGGCACCTGGAATGCACCGGATAAGCCCTGGCCTTGAAGAGGTTGGTTTACTTAGATTGTGGATTTTGCACTGTGGTCATGGTAATTTGGAGGTCAATATGAAGGCTCTTCTTTTATGTTTATTACTGTAATCTAATTCTGAATAATGTATATCAGTTAGCAAAAGACTAGTAAAACCCACAAAGATTATAGACCAAATTTTATTTGATTATTGCTAATTACGATCTTTTAAGCAAATTCCAATAGCAGCATCATTAAGAACTTCCTCATCCTGTACATATCTGGTTTGACAATCGTCTCACGTATCATACTCTTACCTTATATCAATTTTACTCTGATGCTTTAGAGAAAAGGAGAGAAGTGTTTCATGCCTTGTTATTAACTTATGATAGCTGCATTAGGATTCGAGGTTTGACTAGTTTTTTTCCTCACTTCTCTAAATTGTGTCTGTAGAATTGAAGACATTTATATATACTCCAAAGTTATGGATTTTTAATCATCAGGATTCTTGTCCAGGTTCTTGTAGATTGCAGCGGAGATGATCGGAGTGAAAAATCTCCGGAGATGGCATTCACAAATAAGAAATGTGCTCTTCTGCAGCTTGTGGAGGGAAGTCCAGTACCAAAAACTACAGTTTTTTGTAACAAGGTAAGGTGGAGTGTTTACCTTTGTGGTTTACACTGGTTGACCTTGTGTGCTATTTACAAGCATTTCGACTTTTTTTTTTTTCTTTTGACTCAACTTATTTTGCTAGTCATTTGAAAAATATAGACTCTAGCTAACTTTCATTTTATTTTGCAGATTGAGACATGCAGAAAAGTTGAGAATGTATTATCACGCTTTGACAGAAGTGGAACTCGTGTTCAAGTTCTGCCATTTCATTCTGCACTGGCTCAAGAGTCACGGCTTGCAAACATGAAGGAGTTCACGAATTCTCGTTCAGAGAAAGTAGCACAGTTTTTGGTGTGCACCGATAGGTAGTACTACTGTATTGGCAGATATGGATGGTTTAATTAATATATGATCCCTCGCAACTAATCTTATAGTTCTACTATCAAGTTGATGTTTACAAAAACTCTGACAGGGCATCACGAGGAATCGACTTTCCTGGTGTGGATCATGTTATACTCTTCGACTTCCCACGTGATCCAAGTGAGTACGTGAGGCGTGTTGGAAGAACTGCAAGGGGTGCTGGAGGAGTTGGCAAGGCATTCATCTTTGTCGTTGGCAAGCAAGTCTCTCTTGCGCGAAGAATAATGGACAGAAACCAAAAAGGTCACCCAGTGCATGATGTACCAGCTGCATATGAGCTTTTGTATTAATACCCCTACAGACCTGATTGTAAAATAGTTGAGTAGCGAATTGCTAAAGAGCGGGCAGATAGTATCTCATTCTTTCTGTTACCTCATACAACCTTTTTGCATGCGCCCTGGGACTCTTAAATGAAGCATAGTGCAAGACTGGTCTTGGGAGAAATGACTTATACGATTTGATCTTTATTTGTTGGCAAATAAAACCAAATAACACAGATTGGCTAACTTGGTTCATGTAACTTGCTATGCCACAGCCTGCATACTAATGTGTCATGGTCATTTTCGAAATATACCGAATTGAAATCTTTGAACAGACCTGGGAACTTGGTATACAACACATCAGCAGTACATCAATTGATCAATACGCATAAAATCTGCTCTGTTTGGCTAGAAGTTAAAATCGGATGAACATGTTATATTCACTAAATTTGCTCCAACCCGTCAAAGAAACGGTAAATTTTGGTTATTGTCACAAATAAGTGAAATAAAATGAGTATGCAAGGTAATGTAATTAAACCAATTTCAACAAGAAAAACATATTACAGGAGCGTCTATCATGTTCCGAACTGTGATGTTTGACTCAAGATAACCGTTAAATCTAGTTTTTCTTCTATATCCCTTAAAAGCAAAACTTTAGGTACCACATGCTCAGCTGCCTCAGCAGCATGATAGTGATGATACAACTTCCATCAAAATCTATAAACATCAAAAAATTTCCATTAATGAAAGATGTAAATCCATTGGAAAATAAAAAATACGCATGTTGGATGAAATGGTTGTTGCTATCTGCCATCAAGGCAATTTTTCATGATGGAAGCTTGTTGCTTAGAGGCCTCCCAATAAGATCATCTGCAAAGAAAAGGATGCTTTGGCCTTTGGCAAAGAAAAACACAAATAAGTGGGTAATGGTTGAAACGCAGCGTTATGAGGTGGATAAGGTAAGGGTTGGGCGCGGGTTGAGCCCGGGTTGTTTTTTTCAAGGTTCGGGCACGGCCCGGTGGTAGTATGACAGATCGGGTTTTATCGTTAAAAAATCAGTAGTCTGCCCGGGTTTCGGGCCCAAAACGAAATAAACTGTTATGTTACTTCTACTCTTACATGTAGTTCATCATGTATCTGAAACTGAAAGCTAAAATATTGTCATATAAGTTGTTCTACGGCCTTTACCAAATATTCCAAATAGTTCAAATGTCAAATAGTTCAAATGTATAGTTGATAGTTCAGCATATCAACATATGTCTATTACAAATACGCAACTATACAAGTTCATAACTAACCAAATCACCAATCTAACATCCATTGAAATCGGAAACATAGGCTGAAACATCAACCACGAAATTGCGAAACAGAGAAGAAGAAATTTGAATCATACCCTTGCGTGGTTGTCTCTAGTCTGAGTCGCGACGACGACGAGTGAGAGGGAGGCGCAACGACGACGAGGCGAGGGAGAGACAGTGAGAGGGAGGCGCGGCCACGACGATGACCAGGCGCAGCGATGGCGAGACGAGGCACAGTGTGAGAATGGCGCAGCAATGTGAGAGTGAGGCTGATTCGGTGATTCGAGTGAGAGTGAGGTGAGGGTTGAGGGTAATGGGATTAGTTAGGTTTAGGCCTTAGGGTTACGTTCCAGTGTTTTGTTTTTTATTTTATAACTTTAAGATCACTTATAAAAGATAATTAGATAAGGACATCTAAGATCCTGAGTATCCGTTTTTTTAAAGATTTGAAGGCCCGGGCCCGGACATAACAAAGTCTAACCTGTTTATCACATAACAACACATGAACTTAGAAAAAAGTTCAGCCTGCCTGATCGTGTCGGTCTGGTCCAGATTTTTCTTCTTCAGGCTTTTTGCCCAGCCTTAGGAAAATGTGGCAAATAAAAAAGAAAGGGGCTTTAGTTCAAACAGTAGTGTTCAAATGTAAGTGACCATAAGTTACTCATCTTAAAATATAAATTTAAAGATAAAGATAATTATTTTTAAGTTAAATTGTTTTCAAATTTTAATCCAACTAAATGGGTGACACCAACCTCACGATCAATGGACCAGGTAAACACTCCTCTTAGTTTAGAAATACAGAGGGAGTCTTGAGAGTGAGACACAGAAGGATACAGAGATGGAGAAAATGTCAGCTTCTATTTCGTTTGTTGGGTCTTCACAATAGGCTATGGATGCGTCCCAAGTTTGTAGTAGTATCCGCTCCTAGGACTCAATCTCAGTCTCTAGTTATCGAAGCCAAGGCCACGACCAAAAGAGAGACAGGACCGCTTGCCATACTCGTATCAGAAAGAAGGTAACTTCCTCGTTTCCTGTCATTCCCAATTTCTAAATTTGGTTGGTTTTACCTGCAATGCATATTGGTTTGTTTAATTCAGCACATAGTTTCAACCCAGTTGAGTTCTTATGCTTTAGATTACGAAAGTTTGGAACTTTACCTTATGTGTTAGTTATGGGTAAGGGGACTAAAGCCCATAATTTAGTTTGGAAGAATAGAGAAATGGGATGGAAACGCTTTACATGTTCATGAACTGGGTTAGACTGTTCAAGTTTTGATTAGAATAATTTATAGTTTAGAGAGTTAACATGTATCTACTGTTTAGTGGTACTGTTAGTTGGACAAGTCCTTTGAGCGTTTGAGGTCTTGGCATTAGGTGGTATGGTAATTTTAGTGTGTTTCCGCAAAGGTTCTAAGCCAAAGTCTGAAGCTTTGATTGGTTTCTTTTGCTAGTGAATAAGTGGTTCATCTTGAGAACATATGTTTGCTTTGCTTACTTTTCGAGGCTCTAAATACTTTAGTCTTGTAATCTGCTGAAAGGTATTTGATGAAAATGAGAGTGCTGGTTCTGATGATGGATAGGCTCATTTCTCGGTTGTTCAGGTTGAAGGAACTCCTGAAAGGCCAAGACTGTGTGTCTTCCGCTCCAACAAGCATCTCTATGTCCAAGTGATTGATGACACCAAGATGCATACACTTGCTTCAGCGTCAACATGCAGAAGCCCATCTCTGAGGAGTTTGACTACACTTCTGGTCCAACCATCGTAAGTTCACAGATCACAACTAAATGACCTGTCCATATTGATGCTAAGCTGTGCCTGTGAGCGTTCATTCTGATGTACATATCCATATGGCAGTGGTCAATGCATGTTTTCTCTTTGCATTCAAAAGCGGTCAAAATAGTTTTATTGCCCTTCAATCTATTGCACAGAGGTGATCCATACCAAACTGGGTCAACTTAATGACATAACAACAGAATGTGTTCGATTGACTAGTCAATTTTTTTTACGAAAAAGATTGAGAAAAGAGGGGACAACACCAATCAAAGACTTCCAGAGAAAGCACTTAATCTTTGGTAAGGTTTCCAATCCCCATAGCAATTTCCAACATTTCACATCTATCAAATGAGAAGTATTGCTTGTGGAAGAACTTGGACCTATAGAGAGAAGATTATGAACCCAATGATAACCACTTGAAACAGTATACTTACCATTCTTAGGTAAGGACCAGATCAATCTGTCAACCCCTACTCCCGGACCAATTGGAATAGAAAGAATTTTATTGACATCAATTGGATTGAGTAGGTGTAAAATTGTATCCAAATTTCATGTCCTGTTTTCTCTGTCAATTAGTTCACTGACCAAAGTTGGGGCATCATCTAGAACCGGAGTAATAGACCGTAAACAGCCTGTATTGGTAGGTGGTAACCACTGGTCCTTCCATAAGTTTATAGAGGAACCGTTGATAACATGCCAACACCCCATTGTTGTGACAAAATCTCTGGCTTCCAAGAGGCTAGACCATCCCCAAGAAGCCTGATGCCCCTTCTTAGCTTCAGTAAAACCAACTCTAGGAAAATACCTCGCCTTGAGAATTCTTGCCCACAATGACTCCGGATTTTCAATAAGCCTCCAAGCCTATTTGGCTAGGAGAGCAAGATTAAAAAGATGAAGAGCCACTAGTAGAATGTTTAGTCTTGCTTTAAAATTGTAAATAGACAAAATGAATAAATGATGATAGTATCTATGTATAATTTTTTTTCTTTCAGCCTAGATTTTGATTGGTTTGTTGTACATTTACCTTCTATTTGAGAAAAGTTCTTGTCTTAACTTTGATCAAACTCTAAGCCCTGATCACTTTAAGCTTTCTGGTACCAGGACGTAGCAAAGAAGGTGGGAGAAGTCATTACAAAGTCCTGTTTGGAAAAGGGGATCATAAAGGTAGCCTTCGACAGAGGTGGCTATCCGTATCATGGACGTGTGGAAGCCCTTGCTAATGCAGCTAGGGAGAATGGCCTTCAATTCTAAAACCTAGGTGGAAATTATATCATGCTGAATTGTTGTACCCTCTCATTTCCTTTCATTTTTGTAAAATCTTGAGATCGAAGAATGTATCATTTTGTAAACGGAGTTGTTGCTCTTTTCTAGTTAATTGAAGTTCAAGTTTGATGTATCAGAGCGTTGAAGATGAAATGCTTAGAATAGGGAATGATGCTGGTTCTTTCATTGCTCTTTTCTAGTTAATTGAAGTTCAAGTTTGATGTATCAGAGCGTTGAAGATGAAATGCTTAGAATAGGGAATGATGCTGGTTCTTTCATCTCATTTCTTGGGCCCGTTTTACAGTTAAATTTGCAGTATCATTTGCTAAGAACTCAGAACAGTTATAAGGGACACTTTAGTTTGTTAAAGCTACGTAGATTATGGAGCTGATGAGCAAGAACAATAAATTTTAGAGATTTTTTTTCATGAAATATACAAATTTTGAGAATTTTATAAAGGAAAATACATGTGTCAATACCAGTATTAACGTGTATGTCTATACTATCTCTTATTTACATACTTTTATCAATATAAATCTAAATCTTAGTCATTTAAAAGTTTAATTAATCAATCAAAATCATCTCTAAAAAAATCAATTTGAAAAAAGATCGTTCGTTTATCCGAATGCATCAATCAAATAGACATTTCTGATGAAAATTAGTAGCCTCATGAACAACTGTTAATTTGATTAATGCATTCGGCTAAGCGAATGATTTTTTTTAAAATTAATTTTTTATAGAAGTGATATTTATTTGTTATCTAAACTTTTAAACAGCAAAGATTTATATTTATATTAATAAAAGTATGTAAATAAAAAATAACATGCGTTAATGCTAAAATTGACACTACGTTAAAACAACACAGTTTACTAGTTTATTACAACAGTAGATTATTTAACAGGGGTGTATTGGATTGGAATTTTATAAGAATTTAAAAGAATTTGGAAATCACAGTGTATTCAATTAGGATTTTAAATGAGTTTATAAAAGTCACAGTGTATTCAATTGAGATTTTAAGTGATTCCATTCAATTCTGGGTGTATTCAATTGACATTTTAAATGACCCCATTCAATTCTCGGTGTATTCAAAAAGTTATTGATATTGATAGAATTGAGAATTTGGAGGATTTAGATGGAATCTAGGGTTTGAGGTATAAATACCAATAGCCTTTCCAATTCTCACCTTTTTCGTAGAAACTTTGAAGCCCTTTGTAATTCTACGCTCTTCCTTCCCACAGTGTCAAACGGCTGGTTGCATACTTGTGAAGGTATCGACCATCAATATTCATTCATCAAGCTTGATTTTCTATTCTTTGCTCAAGTTGGTCCTTGGTTATGTGATATTTGATTTTGTAATTATATTTTGATAGTTGTCGTGCGATTTGTCGTTGGTGTGCGATTTTGTTGCTGTTGTTGTGAGGTTATAGAAAACAAATCATCATTTTGTTGTTGTGCAATTTGTCGTTGGTGTGCGGTTGTCATATGTATGCATTGTTTTTGGGTTTTTGTAAGTTACTTTGAAGCACAAGTAATTAGGGCTGGCTCCGGTCCACTTCGGTTCGGTTTATACCCCAAACCGCGAACCAAACCAATGTTATACTTCGGTTCGGTTCGGTTCGGTTTTTTACTATTCAAGAGGCCAAACCGCAAACCAAACCACACCTACGGTTCGGTGCGGTTCGGTTCGGTTTTTCGGTTTTTTTTTCCAAATTCATAATTTTTCATCTTATTATCATTATAGTGAAAAATGGTTATAGTTCACAAAGTTGCACATTTATTTACAACCTAATAAACAAGTTATACAACATTAGTATGCATATTGTGATTCCGATGACTAAAAGTAAAAAATTAAAATTCGACCGTCAGATATGATCATTATGAATAAATATGTATGTGGGAAAAAATTCAACTGGATCCGACAAAGTTAAGGGCTCGATCGAAACGGTCAACCCTGATCCATCGTCACTTATCACACGGAAACACTCATATCTACCTCTATATTACGTATTTTTGTCAAAACTTCTACACGAAAAACACTCACGTAGATGAGACGCAACCGCCCATATAAAATTTTTGAGACATTTACCTTCCGACGATAGGGCTCCCCCTAGGGAATAATAAAGGTAAATAGGGTAGACCGCTACAATCGGCACCGAGACGTTACCCGAATTACGTGATTTTCTAACCAGAGCTGTATTTCATCATTCCGAACACATCTTATTTCACGAGTTTTTTGATAATTTTGCTTCTATGTAGAGTTGGTTCATAAAGTTGTGCATTTGCTTAAAACCTAATAAACAAGTTATACAACATTAGTATGCATATAGTGATTCCGATGACTAAAAGTAAAAAATTAAAATTCGACCGTCAGATATGATCATTATGAAGAAATATGTATGTGGGAAAAAATTCAACTGGATCCGACAAAGTTAAGGGCTCGATCGAAACGGTCAACCCTGATCCATCGTCACTTATCACACGGAAACACTCATATCTACCTCTATATTACATATTTTTGTCAAAACTTCTACACGAAAAACACTCACGTAGATGAGACGCAACCGCCCATATAAAATTTTTGAGACATTTACCTTCCGACGATAGGGCTCCCCCTAGAGAATAATAAAGGTAAATAGGGTTGACCGCTACAATCGGCACCGAGACGTTACCCGAATTACGTGATTTTTTAACCAGAGCTGTATTTCATCATTCCGAACATATCTTATTTCACGAGTTTTTTGATAATTTTGCTTCTATGTAGAGTTGGTTCATAAAGTTGTGCATTTGCTTAAAACCTAATAAACAAGTTATACAACATTAGTATGCATATTGTGATTCCGATGACTAAAAGTAAAAAATTAAAATTCGACCGTCAGATATGATCATTATGAAGAAATATGTATGTGGGAAAAAATTCAACTGGATCCGACAAAGTTAAGGGTTCGATCGAAACGGTCAACCCTGATCCATCGTCACTTATCACACGGAAACACTCATATCTACCTCTATATTACGTATTTTTGTCAAACCTTGTACACGAAAAACACTCACGTAGATGAGACGCAACCGCCCATATAAAAATTTTAGGACATTTACCTTCCGACGATAGGGCTCCCCCTAGGGAATAATAAAGGTAAATAGGGTAGACCGCTACAATCGGCACCGAGACGTTACCCGAATTACGTGATTTTCTAACCAGAGCTGTATTTCATCATTCCGAACACATCTTATTTCACGAGTTTTTTGATAATTTTGCTTCTATGTAGAGTTGGTTCATAAAGTTGTGCATTTGCTTAAAACCTAACAAACAAGTTATACAATATTAGTATGCATATTGTGATTCCGATGACTAAAAGTAAAAAATTAAAATTCGACCGTCAGATATGATCATTATGAAGAAATATGTATGTGGAAAAAAATTCAACTGGATCCGACAAAGTTAAGGGCTCGATCGAAACGGTCAACCCTGATCCATCGTCACTTATCACACGGAAACGCTCATATCTACCTCTATATTACGTATTTTTGTCAAACCTTGTACATGAAAAACACTCATGTAGATAAGACGCAACCGCCCATATAAAAATTTTGGGATATTTACCTTCCGACGATAGGGCTCCCCCTAGGGAATAATAAAGGTAAATAGGGTTGACCGCTATAATCGGCACCGAGACGTTACCCGAATTATGTGATTTTTTAACCAGAGCTGTATTTCATCATTCCGAACACATCTTATTTCACGAGTTTTTTGATAATTTTGCTTCTATGTAGAGTTGGTTCATAAAGTTGTGCATTTGCTTAAAACCTAATAAACAAGTTATACAACATTAGTATGCATATTGTGATTCCGATGACTAAAAGTAAAAAATTCAAATTCGACCGTCAGATATGATCATTATGAAGAAATATGTATGTGGAAAAAAATTCAACTGGATCCGACAAAGTTAAGGGCTCGATCGAAACGGTCAACCTTGATCCATCGTCACTTATCACACGAAAACACTCATATCTACCTCTATATTACGTATTTTTGTCAAACCTTGTATACGAAAAACACTCACGTAGATGAGACGCAACCGCCCATATAAAAAATTTGGGACATTTACCTTCCGACGATAGGGCTCCCCCTAGGGAATAATAAAGGTAAATAGGGTTGACCGCTATAATCGGCACCGAGACGTTACCCGAATTACGTGATTTTTTAAACAGAGCTGTATTTCATCATTCCGAACACATCTTATTTCACGAGTTTTTTGATAATTTTGCTTCTATGTAGAGTTGGTTCATAAAGTTGTGCATTTGCTTAAAACCTAATAAACAAGTTATACAACATTAATATGCATACTGTGATTCCGATGACTAAAAGTCAAAAATTAAAATTCGACCGTCAGATATGATTATTATGATGAAATATCTATGTGGTAAAAAATTCAACTAGATCCGACAAAGTTAAGGGATCGATCGAAACAGTCAACCCTAATACGTCGTTAGTTATCACACGGAAACGCTCATATCTACCTCTATATTACATATTTTTGTCAAACCTTCTACACGAAAAAAACTCACGTAGATGAGACGCAACCGTCCATATAAAAATTTTGGGACATTTACCTTCCGACGATATGGCTCCCCATAGGGAATAAAAACAGTAAATAGGGTTGACCGCTACTATCGACACCGAGACGTTATCCGAATTACGTGATTTTTTAACCATAGTCCTATTTCACCATTCCTAACAAATCTTATATTACGAGATTTTTGATAAATTTTCTTCCATAATTAAAGTCTTTTTCCTTCCTACTACATAATTAAAGTCCTTTTAATTATGAGTTTATTTATATACTTATTTATTCATTTTTTTCCGGTTTTTCGGTCCGGTCCGGTTTCTACGGACCCCAAACCGCAAACCGGACCATACATACCCGGTTCGGTCCGGTTTTTGTTTTTCGGTTCGGTTTGTCTTCGGTTCGGTTTTTTTCGGTTTTCGGTTCGGTTTCGGTTCGGTTTATTTCGGTTTTCGGTTTCGTATGGCCACCCCTACAAGTAATCATCATTGCCACCTCATAGAAAACTAATCATCATTCATTGCCCCATCTATGAAATGTGACTATTTGAAGCACAAGTTAGTGCATTCTTTTATACCTACAGGCCTGTAGAAAGGGTCGTGATGCTAACTAGTGCTTAAAGTCATGGATTGGATAACTAGATTTCACATGATTGAATGATTTAAGATCCGTTACATGTCATCTCTACTGGATTTTTACATGCCATGTTATATATGATCGATCTATTTCTTCTTTTGTTGGTTTGAACATGTCGATTTTGATGGGTTTTTTTATGTTTTACAAAAATAACTTCAGGATTTTCGAGTTGCGAATCGATATTGTGGCTATAACTGTTGGGAATTGAGTTATACATGTCCATGTTTCCTGCCAATTATGTTCAACAGTTTAGCAGATCAGAGTTGGATTTACATAAGTTTCTTCACTTTTTTAGATTATCTGTTGTGAATGTGATGATGTTTTTGGGTTTGTGGTTGGGAACAATGTGTTTAGTTTTAGTCTTTTCTGCCGCCAATTGCCTTCCTCTTTTGGAATTTGACCTTAGTCATAAAGGATACTGTTAGTGCTAGGCATAGTTTGATTTGAATCCTGATCAAACTTCTCATGAATGATATTTGTACACACTATTTGGGAATTGAGTTATACATGTCTGAGTTTCCTGCCATGTGTTATTGACTATATATCGACATTATAGATGGGAAGTTTAGGAGAAGGTAGTGGCAAACAAAAAGATAAGTATAACTCTTGGAGTGACCGTGAGAACCTTATGTTACTGGAGCTATTATATAATGCTGTTACAAATGGAGGTCGTGATTCAAGTGGTGTGCTAAACAAGAAACAAGTAGAGAGAGAAGTACTTCCTATTCTTAATGGAAACCTTGGGTGCAACATAACTTATGACCAATATAAGAATCGTATGAAGACATTAAAGAAGCGTTACAGCAGTATTATTGATCTTCAACGTCATTCTTCTGGATTTGGATGGAACCCTCAAACAAAGCTAATGGAGGCTCCAGATGAGATATGGGAGAGTTATTTTCGGGTTAGATATTTGATTATCGTATTTTTGTTGCACTATATATATGTTTTAGATGCAGTGTATATGTTTGTAGGTAAAAGATCCTAGGAATTGATGTTTTTGTTGCACGCCACTAAATCTAATTTTGTTTTCAGGGTCACCCAACTGCTTCAAGAAATATTCGTGATGAAAAATTTGCAGACTATGAGTATTTGACAGTTATATTTGGCAAATCAATGGCTTCTGGAAGACACTCAATTGGGCTTGGTAATAGTACTGATGCTAGAACAAATGAAGCCGAACCTGTTATAAAGGATGTAGTTGGACCTGTTAGGAAGGAGGTGGTTATGCTTGATGATAATAATTCTATTTCATACAAAACTACACCACCAGGATATACTAGTTCATCAGCTTTTGAAGACACAAACTTGGAGGATGTCATAGGGAAAACTTCCATGGAGAAGCCTCCAAAAGAGAAGTATATTCCAAGAAAGAGAAGTAAAACTTCAAATGAAGAAAAGAGTAGTTCAGCTAAAATCATCAATACACGAGCTGATCTATATGAGCAAGTTTCTACAGGCATGGTATCAATCAAAGCTATTACCACTGAAATTCAAGGAATGCGTAGTCTGATGGAGAAAAGAGACACAGAGAAGAAAAATAATAATCTTTGGGATGCTATCAAGGAGACCCCAAACTTGCACAATCATTCTCCTTTTAGAGTGCTTGAACTAGTTCCGAAGATGGGAATTAAAAATGAATTCCTTAGTATGTCACCCGAAGAGCGCTCAGATTGGATAGCATACAATATGAATTGATCATTGTCGTATCATTTTGTTTTTTGATTTTGGATATGTTTAAGTATTGTTTGACTATATATATTTGACATTGTGGATGATATTTGCTTTTTTTATTGAATATTTTGTCTCTTTTCTAATTAATATGTTATTGGCTTTATATTTTAGGAAGGGGAAATGGAGGGAGAAGAAGTTGAGAGAGAAATAGAAGTCCACCAAATTGAGGAAGAAAGAGAAGATGAGGATATGGAGAATGAATATAATGAACTTATTATGTTACTGACCATGGCAATACAAGCCATACTTGATGTGCTCAATGCGTTAATGGCTATCATACATGAAGATCATGTTGAACGTCCACTAACACGACGACGAATTACTAGAACCGGAGATGATTATCTACATACTGCATTACATGATGATCCTGAACACTTCCGCCAGGTATATCGAATGTATCCCGATGTCTTTCAAAAGCTATGCTATATTCTTAGAGTGAAAACAAACTTGCAAGATACAAGATTCGTTAGCGTGGAAGAAATGCTTGCAACATTCTTACTCACAATTGGTCAGAATTCTCGATATTGTCAAACTCGTGACACATTTGATCGATCGCATTTCACAACAAGCCAAAATTTCAACAAAGTTTTGAGAGCTTTAAACAGAATAGCACCTGATATGATGGCTAAACCTGCATCTAGCGTGGCTCCTAAAATATGGGAAAGTACAAGGTTCTACCCTTACTTTAAGGTAATATCAATTAGTAAGTCTTCCAGTACTATTATAATTGTTTGTAAGCGTTGTTGATGATGTTGCTATGGTTATTGTACTCATCTTGTATATATTTAGGATTGCATTGGAGCTATGGATGGCACACATATACCAGCAATGGTGACAGGACCTGAAGCAAGTAGCTTTCGTGATCGTCATGGAAAAACATCTCAAAATGTGTTAGCTGCTTGTGACTTTGATTTGCAATTCATATATGTTCTTAGTGGATGGGAAGGTTCAGCTCATGATTCAAAGGTATTAACTGATGCTTTGACAAGACCAAGCAATAGACTTACAGTGCCAGAAGGTATGCCTTTTGTTTTATTATCTTTTCATTATCTTATGTTATAAGTAGTAATATATGCATCTTGTGTCCATTCAGGCAAATATTTTCTAGTGGATTGCGGATTTGCAAATCGTCGCCAGTTTTTAGCTCCCTGTCGAGGTGTGCGATATCATCTCCAAGATTTTAATGGTCAAGGTCGTCATCCTGAAACTGCAAATGAGTTGTTCAATCTTCGTCATGCTTCATTGAGAAATACAATTGAGAGGATATTTGGTATATTCAAATCGAGGTTCACAATTTTTAAGTCGGCACCTCCATTTCCGTATAAGACACAAGCAGAATTAGTCTTAGCTTGTGCAGGTTTGCACAATTTTCTTCGCAAGGAATGTCGTTCTGATGAGTTTCCAGTTGAAGAAGAAGATGAGCCTTCATTGCCAGAAAATGAAGAAAATGATTATGACCACATGTTTCACACCCAAGAGCAACAACGAGAGGAAGCGAATCAGTGGAGAGCTAGTATAGCTTTAGATATGTGGACAAATGCAATGGCTGATGGGAGTCAAAGATGAGTAAAGACATTACTGGACCTGGATTTGAATTTGACTGAGTGACAATATATGTGTTTTTACATTACTGCATTTAATTTTGCTTTTGATACATTCATGATTTTAATTGATGATTTGTGTCAATGACTTGCGAGATGTATTGATGTTTATTCGTACGACTCTTATAAGAATGACAGCCTTGTGTGGGAAATAAACTTATAAAAAGTCTTTGAAAGTTCATAAAACTGTCATCAAATTCCTTCCAATTCCATCAAATTCATAATAAGAATTCCCAAACTATTTTAAAATCCTTAAAAATCTCAATCAAAGTTTTAAGTGAATTCCCTATAAATCTCTCAAACTTCCATTGAGAATTGAGAATCTCAATTCTTTTAAATTCTTCTAAAATCTCAATCCTTTTAAATTCTTCTAAAATCTCAATCCAATACAACCCCGTAAAAAAGAAATAGTAGTGTAATATTCTCGAAGGGTTGGAAACCGGGAGGGTAGAGCTTGCTAGACGTGTCCGATTCCCGACGCGGTGTGAGATTTTTGATCACAGTCGGAATAGAGAAACCCTAAGAGAGAGAGACAGAAGAGCAATGGCGTTGAATCCTCAGCTCTTATAGCATTATCAAAGATGGGATCAACAGCCAGCCGACCCCTTGTCTATGGTGATTCTTGTTCACCAGTCCGTAAAGGTATCCTGAAATGAACAGAGGCCTGTTATGTTTAGTGAGTCCTGCAAGTAATCGTCTGTAAACGTGATCAAAGCCAAACACAGCATATGTTAATCCACTAATACTCATCTCAATTTGGTTAACATCATCATACGTCGTATGGGTTCATTAATGCATATATTAGGGACATCCTTAGTTCTGCAGACATCTTCAATGCATGCTATACGATAAGGAGTGCAGGAATCTTTTTGAGATGAGCTAATATGTCGTAGCGCTAATGTTTGGCTTGCAAGCTTTCGTGGTCTCCCTTGTTGGGTAACTGCGTTTTGGCTTGAGAGGGTGCCCCCGGCACCTCTGTCTATTACCATTAGGAACGGGAGGTTAATGCCTGCCAGATCATAACTCCATCTATTTGACTTTGACATGAGCTATTCCTTCAGAAATCAGAACTTTACCTTCAAAAAGTTCATCAACTCCAGAGGTCCAGGTGTCAGGTGCTGCACTCCTCACATTCCCTGAGACCAAAGAAGTATGAGAACCATCGGTCTTGTTCAGATTGGAAGTCCTAATCATCATCAGAGTCACCCCATTCATGATTTGGATTATTCCATCCTTGAGCCTAATTATTGGAGAAAAAGCCACAGCTTCCATATGGGTATGGATCCGCAGGCGAAGTAATCATATTAAATACGGGTTTATCCCATAAGCGTGTATAGATCAACTAGAGCCAGCCATAAATACATAACCTATTATCAGGAAAAACTAAACATATCGTGGAATTACTTACTGTTGATTTGGATGCAATATATGCTTGAGTAGTATAGTTGCTTCCACATTGCTGGCATTTTGCATGCAACCATGTCTGGATATGATTGTTAGCTAAATTTTTTATCACCTAGCTGATTTTATATCGAAGTGTCTCCTCCATACCATTACCCTGTATTACTCTCCTCTTTGTGTACATGTATGTGCACCATGCACACACATATGTATGGTGTATGTAGATAAGAAATATTAGGGGTAAGCTTTGATCTTCATTTTCTTGCATTTGATATAGAGTGGCTATCTTGTCTGCCCTGGTTCCAAGGTAATCCACCACACATTGTTCACTTAAGTTTGGTATTCTTGAATCTGTGGGAAGGTTTAAGTTCTTGGAGAGGTGCCAATCCTTTTCATTATGTTGTAAATCCTGTTTTGCTAATGTTTTATTCCTAGAATATTTCACCTTAACTGTTCTTATGTTGTTTAATTGTTTTGAGATAGTAAGGCTAAATGGTGCTGTGGTGTGTTATGACTGGTATGCTTGGTCACTTAGTATTAGGACAGTTTTAGCACTCATTTTTGACCTATTGTGGTTCTCTAAGTATTCATGTGCTTGCATCTCACTGATTTTTCCATTTGCAGCTTTTTGTCCATGGAGAAAAATTTAACCAACCAGTCTTTTTCTGCAACAATATAGCTGGCCAGGTGGAGCCTGTAAGTATACCGGTTATCCAATGCTTAGCAATAAACCCTCTCTGATTTTTGGGATCCTAATTGTTTCTATAAACAATCTCAGGTGGTTCCAGAAAACCAGCCTGCGTCTCTTTATTCAGTCCACTCATTCACGATTTTGTTCAAAGATGGGGGTTGTGGGACTTTTGTTCCTTTGTTTTTCAACTTGATATTCTTAGTGAGGCAATATAATCAGCAATTTCAACAAGCCAATACCCAACAGGCTCATGTGGATCCTTTACAGGCAGCACAAACTCCAGTTGATGAGATATTGAGACATGCGTAAATGACTTACTTGGCCTAAATCACGTCTTTGCTATACACGCTTGAATGCAAGTGGATGAAGAGAGGAAAAGTTGGTTAACTTGTGTTTTTGTAATTTTGCAGGTATGTTGATCCTAATGATCCAACGAGGATCTTCTTGCAGCAGCCTACTCCAGAGTCTCAGCTGAGGCGGCGTAAATATCAGCCACAAGCTGCCAATCATTAGATGTGAATTGAAAAGTGAATAAAAGTACATGTTTTGAGAAACACATATAAGTGTGCTGTGTATTTGGGGTTCTGTATGATAGATACTTGATAATCCTAAGGTTTGTACTTGTATATTAACAGTAACAACTCTAAGCTTCTATTCACTGATTTCTATTCAATAGTGAGAAGGGCAAGAGGGTTGAGAGTAGCTGTCTCTACCCCAAAGCAAAAGGGTCAAGATTCCCATAAATTCCATTGCTTTTGTGAAATCTAGAAATGGGTTTGAGGGTTTCTAACTCTAGAAACAGGCAAACACTTCAGGGCATTGCACAATGTAAATTATTCTTTCCAAGTGCACAATGCAAATTATTCTTTCCTAGTGCACAATGCCATGTGATCCTCCTCTAAAGACTGCAGTGATCAAGTTTGTGTTGTGGACATAGGACTCTCAAATCAATGTTATCATACACACCAGGTATAACAAAATATGGTTGCAAACCTTACAGGCATTCAAAATACAGGGGCTGAGTTTCTGTTTCAGAATTGTAAACTCCAAAAAAACCTTCTTCATTTTCTTACACAGTGGCAATTTGCACACACCCAAAACCCATAATCACACAACAGGAACTAAAAAGATGGACGCTGCGACCCTCTTTTGAGCCACAACTGATAAGCAGTCATATGGAAGGAGTCATATCCCTTGGGAGTCTTGTGCCAAATGAAGTGCCTCCTAACTGCCAACAAATTCCGGTACATCTTCAGGTAACTCTTCTTTGTTATCAACAGCAGCGTCTTCTTCAACGAAGCAGGCTCATTGTGGTTAATAATAACCGAAAATGTAGTCCAGTTCAACACATTAGCAAAAGGAAGCTCATAGTAATTTGACATTATAACAGGCACACACCCATAGTGTATAGCATCACTGACCCTGGCAGTGTTCACCTCATAGCCCTTAACATGGAGGCAATACTTGCTCCTCTTAAACCCTTCCTCATAAGGAAACCCCGGATTCTCAGAGTAGATGTCCATTCGACTATCATTGCCCCATAAATCCACCAGCTGCTGCCTCACAATCGAGTTTTGAACTCGGCCAGCAAAGAACACAAGCTTGTCCCTGCACACATACATTGTCACATCACCATGTACTCATTGTCAATATCAAAACCCCAACAGGGAAATTGCGCAAACCAAATGTACCTGGATTTCGGGGGGTTCAGGGTCAACTGAGGCTGCCGAGGCCAGACTTGAGGCATGGAGACATCTTTATGGGCAATGTAGAACCTCTGGAAGTAGCTAGATGAGCAAGTGAGCTGGATAGCATTGTTACGCAAGTCATTGTGTTTCGACATAGCTTCTCTGCAAACAGAGTGACAGCAAGCATAGAAATGATCCAAACCCATTGAAGCATTCCAAAAAGGAAACTCCTGGCTAATCCCATTTGTATAATGCGCCACAAAATCGGAAATGGCTTCCTCTGAATGGACCCTTGGGTCGTTTCGAAGAAGATTAACAGAAAAGGGTAAGAAATAGAGATGGGCTTCTTCAGGGTTGGGGGTAATGAGTGAGCTTTGGAGTAGAGATAGCTTGAACATGTGTTCACTGAAGTAGTTACCCAATTTGGGGTCAAATGGGTTTGGGTGGGGATCGAAAATCTGAGCAAAGTCAGAGGAGTTAGTTGGGTAGATGTAGATCTTGAAGGTTTGGACCATTTCTTTGAAGTCGGCAGAGAAGAGCTTGAAGTTGTGATAAGGGGTTGAATCAGAGAGTGAGGATTGAGGTGAGAGAGACAAGTTTGACGTGTAATGGCTGTTTTGGAGGAGAGAGGTTGCGACCAATAAGAAAGATGAGGCAGCCAAGAACACCATTGTGATGAAGACCCATTGCTTCAATTTGGGTCTTTTCTTCAGGTACAAGATTAAAGCTTTCATCTTCGGGTTTCTTCTTCTTGTTCTCAGATCCAAGCTATGCATAAGAGAAGAGTGAATAGTGGAGAGAAATGAGGAAGTGAAGTTAATGACACCAAGTTACAAAGCTGCCGTCTTTGTTTTGCGTTTATTACTTGTTTTGGTTTCTATGACTTTTTGGTGAGAAACAGAAACGACGGCGTTTTAAGGTTTATTTTATATATGTAGAAGCAACAACATAATGATTCATTACCAAAAAAACTACATAATGATTGAAGAGAAATTATGACATTCCCCGTTTGAATTTGAAGCGAAAGATTGAAGTTTTAAGCGAAAGATTGAAGCTTTGTCAAGAATGGCTAGCTCGGTTAGGAGTGAACAGCTTCATTCTCATCCTGGGCTTCATACCCATCCGTCTTTTAAGAAGAGGATTGAGATTCAGCAGCAGGGTCAATTTCTGAGGTTACCAAATTCTCATAGGGGTCATCTCCGGGGGAGAGTCTTCTGCAACTTTGATGATGAAGTTGCCAAGAAACAATCGCAGCCACAACCAACTGGGGTTCAGCTCTACTCTGAGATTGTGAGGTTTTTTGTTTTTGTTTTTAGCTGATTGGTTTTGTGTTGAAGTCTAAGTTTTATACCACAATAGAGTTGTGCTTTTGAATTCAATTTTTGTTTCAGGTTGCTTACTGAGCCTGTGAGGCAATCACAGGGTGGTTGGAATGGTTCCAGTGACTGGAGTCAAGTAGAGGTAGCATTTCATTCTCATTCAGCTTGTATGGATCATCACATGGGACTTTTGTTTGTTCCTTATAGTAATGGATAGTGTCATTGTGTATTTCAGGGAGCATGGGTTCTGAAACCGAAAACCTTGAAACCAACGGCAGTTGTACATTTTATTGGTGGTATATTTGTTGGAGCTGCCCCTCAGCTCACTACCAGTTCTTTCTTGAGCGTCTGGCCGAGAAGTGAGATTTAGTTTTTGTAGATGCTGACTGTTAGTATATGGATTGATTGGTTAATGACTTTCGTGATCTTTTAGTCTAATGTTTGTGAATGCTTTACATCCCCAGTTGCATTACGTGAGCTGATTTCTTTTTAGTTCAGAGAGTAGTGGTGGTCATTGTGGGATTTTAGAAAGTTGAATGTGGCTATGCCACTGTCTATTATACTCCTGTATTCATTGATGCTAAGGTGAAACTTTTGCTTCTTAGAAGAGTACAGATATGTGAAGTGCGTTTCTTTTTTCTTTGCTGTAGGGAAATTTTGGTCATTGCAACACCATATCCTAGTGGGTTTGATTACTTCTTCATTGCAGATCAAGTTCAATTTAAATTTGATTGATGTTATCGGTTTTTAAAAGGCACAGTGAGTTGTTATAGACCATGTTAATAAGATCTTCATCTCTACTTCAGCTTTATTATCTTCTGGAGGTGAACAATACTTAAGATGCTTGGTTGTGCAGATTGAAGATCTTCCTATCTCCAGCCTTGGGCATTCTTTGGGATCTGTCATCCACCTCTTGATTGGTATAGCCATTGTTTTATTTTCTCCGGACAAATTACTTTTAAGGTTGCACATAATTAGAAGTTCCTTACATTGCACAAATGGTTGGCCAGGCTCAAGAGTTGCTGTTCAAAGAAATGGGAATGTTTTGATGGCATTCAACAACAGGGTATTGACCTTCTGATATCATGGACATGTAACAGAAAGGACACAGTGACAAACAGATCACAACAAGACATACGTTTTGCAAAGCTATTTTTTTAACACATTTTTAATCCACAATATTGGTCTTCTGCAAATTAACAGGAGGCGAGCTCTGCTGTTCCTCTGTTCTCACCTGTTCTTGTTCCAGTTGCCCAACGTGTTGGACCAATTTTATCACAGATTGCACCATCACCAACATTTCGTCTCGGGGTAAGATGACTATTTATTATTAGGTATATAGTATATACACAAGCTTTTGAAATGTGCTACTAAAAGATTGATTTCATCTTATCCTCTCATTAAGTGATTGCATGTATAGTAAACATGAAGCTCCAACATATGGATCTGTTCAGTGTTCATGTAATGTGTATTCTAAGAGCCTACATATATGTCAATCGTTTGTCAAAATGAATTTGAAGATAGTGATAGATGAGTCAAGAACTCAATATTTATGGCTAAAGATTTATCACTATACTTATGATCCAATCCAACAATTGCACTTCAGAAGCATATACTGTGCATCTGAAAGTTGTTTATATCTATTCTTGTCCCTTAATTTAAATATGTTAGTAAAGCATTCCTTTCCGTAGAGGTGGTCTGTGTTTATATTGTCTTTTTTCTTCTCTATTGTTAGTAATTGTTGAGTCGCATCAAAGACTCCTGGACGAGTGTCTCATCAATTCTTATGAAAATGCTTACAGGCTGAAATGACTATGAGGAACTTTGAAAACCTTAGCCCTCCCATCATGAAGCAAGTTCTGCCTTTAGTGGAGCAGCTCCCACCCTTGTATATGGAACTAGTCAACGGAAAAGAAGATTTTGTCCCAAAACCTGAAGAGACTCGTCGACTTGTAAGCAAACCTTTATCTATTAGCAGTATAAATATTCAAGGATATCTTCTCTTTATGATTATACAGTGAAATTGGTAACGTTTAACCATTTGCGTAGATTTTATAATTAAATTTAGTTAGCCTTTTTATTTACTTGTTTGCATTTTATGATACATACCTAAAGCTTTTGTGCTTCTGTAAGAATCTGAATATAGCTTGTTGGAAAATACATATATTCTTGAAAGCCCATAAGTTATCCTGTTTACCAATTTGACAAATTCTGTTAATGAGGTTGTTTTTTTTACTCCATAAAGAAACGTTCATGGTAATCAAAAGAGAGGCCATTTACACAAAACATAACAGATTTTATGTCAGCAACGAGGGATATGACCATTAGGAGATGCTAATAAGGCTACATCATGGTGACCCTTGTTATGAGTTGAAGCCATGTTACTATAGCTGCTTACCACTGTTACATATATTATTATGAGTTGACCCTTGTCACAGACTCATATATTATTATCCAGACTAAACTGATTACCACTGTTACATACATCATGGTGACCCTTGTTATGAGTTGACCCTTGTCACGGACTCATATATTATTATCCAGACTAAACTGATTACTGCTGTTACACATGTGTTGTACTCTTTTCTCTTTCGACCATGATTGTTTTTGTTGCATAGAGTTTTTATTACCTGACAATATTTTGACGATGCAACACCGAAGCACACAGAGGAAGCTAATGACAAAGAATACATAAGGATGAGTGTTGTAAATATTTATTAGTTAGTTGTCATTCTTGTATTTAACTTATTAGAGATATTCTTGTAAATTACGTGCTACTACAATCTCTATATAAAAGATGGTTCTATACTCAATAATATAGAACAAAATCCCTTATTGTTTGATTGTTTCTCTCCTTAGTCTCTTTTACTTTCATTTACAACAATATTCATTTTATTTTCATTTATGTGTAAGGGGGCAACTGTGTTTTCATATTTTGAAGTGTCGGCAGATAAAATTTATATCTTGCAGACTATCCCAGATGTGCTTCCAGCAACAGTAATGCTTTTACTTTGTTTCAGTTGAACTTTTCGCTTTTATGTCATTTCAGGGAAGTACAAATCAACATGTTTATACACCTTTTTTTGGTTCAAATGTTTATACACATTTGTTGTAGTGTAACAGTGAATGCTAAATGTAAATACATAAATAAGATCGTACTCTCTCAGTGTAATATCTATTTTCCATAGCACAAGGCATGAGCATATATGCTGTCTTTGCATTTATATGATCACTAGGATCAATTATTTGTTTCCCACAATCCGAACCATATAAATATGAGACCGTATGACAACTGATTGCCAGATATATACACCAACGGGCAGAACAGCTGAAGAAAGCACAATCTATCCGACTTAATGAACTAACAAAAAGTTGATACATGAAGAAGGTCAAGGTCCACCCTCCTGCCGTCTGGCATCTCTAATCCTCATGGTACAGATACAAGCCGAGGCCGAAACGGGCGCATGCTCTGCAGAAAGCTATTTCCTCTGCTGCAGCAACTGGATCAACATTATTGCCATCGCTGGGTGATACCGTTCCAGTTGACTCACGATGTGCCTGTAGTTAGATACACATACAAGACATTATAACCTGAGTTCACAGTATACACAATATGAGCTTGTAATCTGAAAAGAATCCATTGCTGTGTAATCACATATATAATGTAAGTACACTAATGATAATAGAGTATCAAATATATAACTACACATAGTTCCCCACTACCATTATTTGTAAACAGGAGAGAAAGAGATGCTTCTACTCTAAAAGTTTAGGTTCATTTGGTTGCGTTTTTTTAATAGTGTGTTGTCTGCTGTAAAAGGGTGCCTCTCAAGCATATAAAATTCAACTTTCTAAAATAAAAATCAGTTGGCCTTGGCTGCAAAACATCCAAAACACATTCCATTCACTACGTCACCATCTTAAACATGATGAATGAAATTCTAAAAAGCACTTTAGCCACCAAATAGTGCAAACAGATTCTCTTCATTAAATATAGGGATATCCCTTTCACAACTTGTGAGAGAGCCTCCCTCCAATTAGTTCCATAATCCCAAGCGCAACATAATTTCACTATCCAGGAAGTTCACAACTTGTGTGAGACCTCCCTCTAATTAGTTGCCTGCATGAACTAAAAATCTCAGTTTCAACATGCTTAGCATCTTGCACAAGCCCAAGCTCAACTTGACTTCACTATCCAGGCCTCCCTCTAGTTAGTTGGCCACATGAACTAAAAATCTCATTATCAACACGCTTAGCATCTTTCGCATGCCCAAGCTCTACTTGATTTCACTATAAACCTCTAGCCTTCACTACCACCAGATTTCCTTCCACTTGAGAACTAATAAATGCCAAGCTGATGTTTCATAAGCTTAAACATTCATAGTACTGAACAACCACCTGAAAACTGTCTCCAACTTGACAGAGCAAACAGGCACAGACGACTACATCACCCTATTTAACTTAATACTTTAAGAGTTACTAGCTGAAGCTCCAAAAAAAATCGTGTACCTGAATCTTTTGTTTTTTTTTGTTTTCTTCCAGATCAAGTCCCCAAGACTTGACAGTGGTCACACTGTAACTTCTTTAACCTAATCTTAGGCAAAAACTAAAATCTCATGGAGAATGCAAATGACAATTTCTGCCGGAGTCTATTCTTTTGAAATTGATGACATCCTATATTATGGCATATAAAGACGCCAGTCTGTTCTACCAGATGTGCATTTTTTAAATTGGCCAGCAAGTTACAGTTTTGCCAGTGCTTCAATATCTAATTGTTCTATACAATTGTTGAGAATAGTAGCTAAGTCGGGTGGCATGGATCCTACTCGTATAGTGACTGGCAGAGAGAACTAACCAAGGACAGCAAATAAAATGAACCTTAGTTTCCAGCTAGAATAGTAAATATTTCTAAGCTAATGTACGCTAGAACATGATAGGAAAGAAGGATCAAAAAGTTAGAGGTATGAATATTTTTGAATAGTATTATCAATTGAAACTCATGATTTTTGTGATCTACAAATAAACTGCATAAAGGATAGTAGACCAGACCTCTCCATCAGATCCTCGTACAGTGACACGGTACACCACAGTCACACTTCCATTGTCAGAAAATATCACGTCACGGATTTCTCCACACCATCCTGTCAAGACAAGTGTTAGTAACGAATAAAATGTGGATGCTTACAATATCTAAGAATAATCTACATATTGCCGGAAACTAAAAACGTGATAGTTTGAAAACTCCCAGCTAACAAATGTGAATAGACGGTCGGTCAATTCATATTGCCGGATCGGGGTTTTGCAAACTGAAAACGAGTTTTGAATGATAGCAATAACTACATAATGACTCGCTACCCACCAGTATAGGGGGCCAGGCATTTGGACATACATGTAATTGTAACTGGTTGATGGTTGCAGACATTTAACATGTGTATTGTGAAAGGAAAGCAAACAAGTGGAAGCTAAGATGACACCATAGACGGAGCACTCATAATGTCTGGGTAACACCATACCAGAGTAACATTCAAGTAAAAAAAACCAAAATATACACAGCCTGCAACCATCATTGTATAGCCATCACAATGCAGGTATCTATTGCTTGGTTAAAATCAGATATCGATACCATATAAACTATGAAATCTAACAAGCATTAATCTTTTCGCAGCAATACAATCTTAGCCGAAAATTCTAACAATAAACTCATGATCATGTGCTTATGAATTTGCAAACATCAACCAAATTGAAGCAAAGAAACACACCAGGAGCATAGAAACTCAGCATCCGGTTAGCATGGTACCTACAAAAAAACCCCGAAAATCCACACAAAATCAGCTCAAAATCGCAACTCAAAACCCCGAAAACAAAGCATAACTTTAAACAGATAACGAAAATCACCAAGGAATGAAGGTGGCCTGGTTTCCAGGAGGTATACTGATAATGTTATCAGGAATCCTCTTATTCAAGTCCCTCAGAATCTCAGCCAGAGGCCTAGTGATACACGACGAGTTGGAATACGAGAACGACTTGTCTAAGGGCACCACATAATTCGAGCTGGGCACCCCTCCTCCCTTCTTCCCACCATCGCTGCTGCTGCTCTTACACACCAACGACCCACCTCGCTTTCTCGTCCAGATTGCGCCTCCGGCGACTTTCCCGACCTCGATCCTCGGCGAATTGACGTAAAGAACCGGTTTTGGGAGCAGGGCATTTGTCGTCTGGAGAGCCATTGTGGGTTAAAAGGTTTGACCTTTGGTGAGTTCTCCGGTCAAAAACTCAGGCGGGTTTTGATTGGTGGGTTTGGTTTGACGAAAATGGGAGAGACGTGTGGGCAAAGCCGAGAGTTTTTTTTGAGGTTTTGGGTTTGGTGAAAGGGGTACTGTGTGACCGGAGGTGTGATCAGAGCGTGTGACAGGGACCCGGGACATGGATTGAATGTGATCACCTACTTCTTATTATTGTTGTTCGTTTTTGCTGTCAACTTCAGGGAACGAGTTGATCAGGTTACTCTTGGTCAAGCAAGGGGTAAGTTTGCAAGGGTTTGTATTGAAGTTGACCTTAACAAGCCTTTTAGACCTTTTGTGGAAGTTGAAAATGAAGCCTATGGGGTTATGTATGGGGGAATCTCAATGATCTGTTTCGAATGTGGATGTTATGGCCATGTCAAGGATTAATGTCCTTCAATTCAACAAGTTCAGCAGATTAATGCCACTTCTGATGCATCTCCGGTCACCGGTCAAAATGAGGGTTCAAGCTCTACGATGAGTATGGACCAGGATGAACAACAGAGTATGGTGGGTCCTAAATCAGTACAAGAGTGTCTGGCTCCTTCTATTCTTAAGCAAGATATGAGACCTTGGAAGCTCATGACTTATAAGAACAATAAGAAACATTACAATGAAAACGGTGGGAATGATAAGCAAACGAGAGGATCTAGATTTAATATTCTGCAAAACCTTACTGAGGAGAATGATACTAATGAGGGTGCGCATGAGCTTAATAATTTTGAATTCCCTACATCTATTGTTCCTGATAGGGGTGGGATCGGGATGGGACGGTTTGGGATTCACCCCATCCCGAAACCGATCCCGATGTTTTTTTCGGGATCGGTACGGGACGGGATTGGTGTTTTTGAGATTTGGTACCGAACCGTCCCGATCCTGAATAGTTCGGGACGGGTTCGGGACCAATCGGGACAGAACCAAAAGCAAAACGGCCAAAACCTGCATCTGCTTAATTTCTAGTCTCAGCTCAGTCTTTGCAAAACCCCAAAACAATGAAGACCTTGCCTATCACAGACCGTACACATTTATTTACTTTGATAAAGACTCATTCAAATACCACAAGAAGAGAAAATTTACCAGATTCAGCATATTCTCAGCAAACAAGCAGAATACAAAGCATAACACAAAGCAAGGAGAGCAGTAGAGAAACTTACCAAGACAGAAGAAATGGTTCACTCAAGTAATTGAACACACTGATAACCAAGTTCATATTCGTCACAGCATCAATTTGTGGCCCTGGAAATAAAAACTGATAGCTTGACAAATCAGTAGCTTAACTGCCTTAACAAATAAAAACTAGTAGGTACTACGTGCATACCAAACCAGTATGTTTGTTGATAACTATAACCTCATTCGTCAAATTTATGCATTTGGCAACTATAAAGTGCTGCAAGGGTAGGCTCAAATTCAAGTTAACCAATGAGCTGTTTTAGAAGTTTATCTATCCATTGCTAAGACACTGGACTGGAATTCATGAGTTATGTCTATACAACTACAAACTTGCTATTCAAATAATAAGGAAATGTATAAAGCGATTGAATTGTTTCATGTTTCTTCCAAATGAGCTAGCAGCTCAAGTTTAGCCTCTTTCCCCAATCTTCCCCCTTAGTCTGTGATTATACATGTAATACATCATTGAGACAATTATGGCTATGGCATTTCCCTACATTTACTTGATGAAAGAGGATGGATAATTGCAGTTTACACAGCATCAAAGCACAAAAATTTCCGGGACAAAAAACAATTAGACCGCCTATGAAAACAAAGAAGATGATGCAGGACAGATAAACATACCGAAACTGAAACCATGCGTAGCCATCAACGATTTATGCAACAGTAGCAAATTCTAGAATTGTATTAGATAGCAACAGTAGCAAATTCTAGAATTGTATTAGACTAGGTTAAGTGACCGCGCCAGCGCGGTTTGGGAACGTGTAATGATAGTAGTCAATGAGTGATAAGAATGATAAACTAATGTAAGTTGCAACATTGTTTTAAGGTTCTAACTTAAAGGATGATAATAGCAAATACGCTCATAAAATATAGAGCAAAATATAGAGAGATAGCAACTATGCTCACAAAATATTAAGAGCTTAATAAAATAGAAAACTTCATAAAATTAACAGTAAACAAAATAACAAATTAGAGCACACATGATGAAATGTCATGTGCTAATAACACATGAGCTTTAAGAGGTTCATAAGTACATGAGAGCAAATTAGAGTACACGTGATAAAACTGAAAACAACACATTATAACACATAATAATTGGCAGTTTTGTAAATAAATTACAATTAGGGGTAAATAAATTACTATCAGAACTATGATATTATTTTTATTTCATTAGCATTTTGATATGCTAATCACTAAAATCGTTAAATTTTAAGAGCATTTATTTACTTTAACAAAATAACTTATTTGTTGAATCAAATACAAATAAAACAATTTACTTTAGTAAAAATATTTAAAACAAAAAAAATCTAAAATTATATATTTGTTTTTGCATAGTAATAAAAGTTGAGCAAAATAAAAAGAAATACTACAATTGTATGTATATGTTTTTAGACTTACATGTTAAGAAAATAAAATTAATTAATTACATAACACCATTAAAATAAATTATTTTATTAAAATTAATAAAAAATTATATATTTATTAAGATGACAAAAATATTTTTAAAATTTAAAGGTGTTATGGTAACGAAATAAAATTTAAGATATCTAAATTTTTAAAAATAAAATATATAAATAAAAATAACATTATAATTCGTGTTGCCCTCTCTCACACTGCACTCCAGACTAAATTATTGGCCAACTGCCATAGAACGACACCGTTCTCACTCGTTGCCCCGCTCCAACCAGAACTTCTTCCATCGTCAACAGAAAGCAAACCAAAGCTTCAACCCAATAATCCCTTTAATCAACCCAGAGACAATTCCCGATGGGTTTCGCCGCCAAAACCGCCGAAGAAAACTCTGAATCAAGCCTCCTCCTCCCAACCACCGCCGCCGACGGCGCCGCCTTGCCCAACAAAATCCCAAACGACCCGTTCCACCTTACATACATCATCTACTTCACTCTGGGCCTCGGATACCTACTCCCATGGAACGCCTTCATCACCGCCGTCGATTACTTCACCTACCTCTACCCTGACGCCAGCGTCGACCGCATCTTCTCAGTCGCCTACATGCTCGTCGGCCTTGTCGTCCTTGTCATCATCGTCTTCTACGCCCAGAAGACCGACGCCAACCTCCGGATCAACCTCGGCCTCGCCCTCTTTGTCGTGTCGCTGCTCATCGTCCCGGTCATGGACTTAGTTTACATCCAGGGCCGGGTCGGGCTGTACGACAGGTTTTACGTCACGGTTGCTGCGGTTGCGCTCTCGGGTCTGGCGGTTGCGCTCTCGGTTATCACCCCGCAACAACGCTGAGTTACTCCATTCACGTTAGCTGATCGATTTGCAGTTCCATCACTGCTGATGAATAGTGTCGGCAATGCGACTGATTAGCTTGCTTAAGCTTTCTACAGACCCAGTTCCTGCAGGACTCAACTGTCACACGCTTATAGTTTCAGAGTACACTGTAGCAGACCCATGCGTCCGGATGAGAGCCAAGAAGTGGCGGTGGAGCTCAATGAAGATGGTGTGGATGGAATTATAAAGTTGGACAGATATAATCAATCAAAAGAGAAAGATGTGACGACAGTAAAATACGGGATCGCGTTGAGGCGAAAGAGATTGAGGGAGAAAAGCAGGCACAACCCTTTTAGGGTTGAAAAGGGGGTAAAATAGTCTTTTGATGTTGTGGCTTGACTGAAGTCGAGCTAAAAGATGGCTCCCTATGAATAGTAATGGCTCCGGTTCAAGATTGTTATATAGGAAATAGCAAACAGAAAGGCTTGTGACAAAGGTAATAACTTAAGGTAGCGAGTGAGAATGACTTTTTGCTGGGAAATCATCTTCTCAATAGTTTTGTTCAGAGTAGTTAGTAGAGATGCATTTTAACAATATTTCATCTGTACTGACTCTCAGTTAGATTGTGAGTTTTCAACACACAGTAAATCACTACATTCTCATCGATCTAACATAGAGGTTTTGGCCGTTCTGCACTCAATCTTAGATCTAAGGAATACTGACAGTAATTAAACTTCAAAACCTAGTGATTAAACTTCAGATTGTAAACTTCAGATTGAGGATTAAACTTACTCCTAGTTTTCCCATTGAAGGAGAGCGACGGCGAACTGAGAAAGCTCGGCGAGAGGAGAAGACTCGGCTTGGGGTTTCTTCGTTTCTGACTTTCTGGTTTTCTGGTTTCTGGTTTTGAGTGGAGTGAGAAGGCTGTGGAGGTAGTGAAGGCGGAGAGTAAGGAGTTGAAGAAGGAGAAGTGCGGTGGCCGCACTGTCCTAAAATGCTGACGTTTCTGGTTTTCTGGTCATTTGACGTCAACAGCGGCCCTACTTGCTTTTGGACAGACTCCAGACCTCAAGACAGAGCTTCTACTTGCCGGTGGCCTCGGCGCCCTCAAGTTTCTGGCCGTGTCATAAGTTTTCCAATTGTTAGTGAAAAGATCAAATCAGAGTTCACATTGTGATTGGTGGATGTGCCCAAAACGCTTAGTCGGCTCTTAAAAATCTCAAAATTGAGGCATGAAGCCTTGTTCTTGCCAATCCAATGCTGGACAGTTTGAGCAGCAGATTGCAGTTCCTTTACAAAGAACAGAATCGAGTATATTACCTACCCTAGTAATAGTTGGAACAAAAAACATACATGGTTGTCGGCCTAAAATCTCCAACTAAATGCACATGTATCACTGACTGATAACTCGCCACCTACTTCATATTAGGTACGAAATTGATAGCTAGAAAGTATCTGACCCCAAATCCAATCACTCATCAAACTCATAAACCAAGGCTGAGCTGATTTACGAGCCAGTGGTTGGCCTGTGAGAAATGTTTCATGGATCAAACTACGAGCAAAACAACTCCTAATCCACAATTCCCACTAGGAGTATCATAACAAAAGGTTTGCCATGTAGAGATCCATGGACAAGAGCATCACAGAATTACAGATGCGTCTAAGTCAAGCAATACCAGATCTGTGTAAATGTGGAATGGCAAGTATTCTCATTTTTTGCTGTCTAACACATTTGATACTCACACCTTCGTCAATTCATATCAACCAAGTAATCTAACTATCTATGACAATAACTAAACCACACTAACTAACGCAGTCCAGCTTTGTGTGTTGATGAGTAATGGCTGTGATTGAGCAGTGATGAATCTTTGCACTTGTGTATTAAGGTGCCCTTCATCGAGTGGATTGCATTCACATCACGCAGTCATCCGTGTTACCTGTCATTTGTAGCTTATAATATTAGAAAAATTGCAGGATGCTAGCAAAATCAGAATTAGTGAATAGAAAACACTCCGAAACTAGCAAGTCCAGTTAATACCTTTTCTAGCTTTCTTTGGAAGATCAGCTGCACTTCATTGCGGAGGCTCTCTACATCCATTGCATAATCTTTGTGATATTCCTCTACCATTAAGTCCTGAAGCTGCTGCCTCATTCTCTCCAATGCAGCATCCAAACCACAGAAGTCCTTAAACACCAGAGCTTCAGTTGTCTTGAGTCGCAGTAGATTCTTAATGGCAGTGAGGGCCTGCATACCATTGCAAACAAAGATGAAATGATATGAGATATGCTAAGATTGTAGCGTTATCTACTTCCAAACTAATGAGTTAAGCAGACCAAAGAATACTTGGTCAACTGCTGTTAAACGTTAAGAAGATTCTAGCATTTAACTAGTGCTAAAGATTCACCTTTTCCTGTAAGTGAAGGTCAACTGCTGATGTTAGATCAACCACAGATTTCAAGAAAATGCGATTACTGAAAAAAGGCAACTCCTCCTTAACCGTATTTCCTAACTGAAACTCTGCAAGATCTCCCAGAAGAACCACCGCTCTTATCCTCAGTCTGTTACCAATGCTCGAATCGCTCACAATGTCCTAAAAACAATTGCCAGTTCAGTTACACTAAAAACAGCAACATCCACTTCAAATACATTGCTTTACTTGTTTTAATCCGTTACCTGAAGCAGTTTTTCCCCAGCTTCCTCATAGAAAATTTCCTGATTGGCCATATTGTTCCTTAGCAAGGCCGAAACAGCATAAATTGCCTTAATGGCTTCTTCCTGATAGCTCGATTTTACCATTTTCATTAGCTTAGACAATGCTCCGAGTTCCAAAACCTAAGAGATTCTAATTCAGTCAATCATATCATTCGCAAGCATATAACTTAACAATCAACATACTCCAAATGTAAAGACCTCCACGAATTCGATACCTGCTTCTGAACAAGTGGATTGTTCTGACTAGCCTTCCCAATAATCCATGAAGCCATTTTCCTCGTCTCGGAATCCGAATGATCAAGCTCTCCAATCACCACAGCCAGTCCTCCCAGCTTGTTCAAATCTAACACAGCCACAAATCAACAATGTCAAATCACAACACCTAAACCCTAAAATTCCAACCACAAATCAAAACCTCACAATCCAAACCTCACCGTTCGCATTGTCAATCGGCTCCACCAGCTCCACAAGCTCCTCCAATGCCCGGTGCCGATCTTCAATCGACAACGACGAGTTCTTCAGGTCGAGAATCGCCACCTTCATCAGCTGAGCATCCGACGGCGTCTTGAGCTCCTCCATGAGCTGCTTTATCTCCAGCCGCTTCTTGTTCAGGTCGGAAGGGCTCAATCCCTGCACCTCTTTCGCCACCTCTTTCAATTGATCCGGATCGGAGTGACCTAAAGCCCACTGCAACATCGAATCGAGCGAAGAGAAGCCTCCGTCGGCGTCGAAGTCGGCGTCCACGGTGGAATCGTCAACCCTACGCTGGAGTTGAGCCTGAGCCTCCTCTTCCGCCGTTGACCAGTATAGACCTCCCGACTTGTTGTTAGGACGGTCCGCCTTAACGTCCGTAAAGATGAGCACCGTCGCCGTTAACGCTATTAGCATCCATGAACTCCGAAGCACCATCTTCGTCTTCTTCAGTGGACCTATGCTATTCTTTCCCACGGGTGATATTGGTGCCGCTTTTTAAACAAATTGTTGATTATAATTTGGTGTAAATTAATTGGTTGATAAATTATAGTTTTAAAAATGTTATAAAGATATAAAAGATAATTTTTATGTTTTTATAGAAAGTTATTTTTAAAAGCAACATTTTAGACTCCTTTTAAAATCTGTGTTTTATTGGACTGTAATTTAAAAAAAAACTTTTATTTGATTAATTAAATAAAAACTTTTTTTTAAATGAAGTTGTACCAAACTAGGTCTTAATCTGAAAAAAAAAATAATAAAGAAGTAATACATCAATCTTCGAGAATGTACCGAGCAATTTTGATAAATGACCACATTTTGGTTTTTGAATTGATTTTAAATAGTTAAAAACTGATCATATAAACGGATCAAATCTCTCAAATACCCTTATCTATATATCTCTTTTTCCAACCTCTATCATCATTCGTCATCAACTTCTGGTTATCTTCTTGAATGTTAGAACTTCTTGTGTTTCAATTATGGCAGCCTATAGAGGCTACAGAGGATGAGTTTTAAACTAAATTTATTACTCGTTCCACACACTGTGTATAAATATATATTGGACCACACACTATGCATGATAAAAGTCTCATATCTGCAGCTGATTTTATCATATTTGCAAGTAATATCTGCAGTTGATTTCTTAGTCCTCCCTTATCTTCAACGAAACTGACTTAATTTTTTCCGAACCCTATAGATAATTGCTTCTAGGAGATTGAATTGAACTTTAATTTGATCTATGTATATGGATCAAGGTTCTAAAACTCGGCCTAGTCGGGCGAGTACTAGTTGAGTAATCATTAGTCAGCCCCAAAACAAGTCGATTCCCTAAAATCAGAGTACCTAGTCAGCCAGAGGAAAATTAGCCAACAAGTCGGCCCAACTTAGTCAACTCGAGTAAAAGAACGACCGGGCAAATAAAAGAGGCACAACTCGTGTCAAAAGTCAAAACAATATAAATGACAAAACCTAATCTCGTTCAGTCGTTCTCAGGAGTACTAGATAGATATGGAGAAGAAGAAGAAGAAGAATTTGAGGTATGGTTACATATGTTTGGGATTGTTTTGCAAGAATTGAATTTGATATTTGCTTTTATTACTTAAAACTCATTGAGTTATGGTAATGGTTGTTCTTGAGGGTATGTCTGTTGTGGACCACTGCATAGTATGCATCATAGTTTGAATGTTTGAGATTAAAAATCTCACTTTTTCTTTAAGATGATCTTGTGGTTGAAAATACACTTCTATTTTAAGATGAAACTACATAGTATGCAGTGCTGCACAACTATTTTAAATATTATTATCTCATTGTTGTTAAATATTGTAATGTTTTATTGACTATTTCTATTATTTTGGACATTATATTACTTTTAAAAATATGCATTTAATTATATGTTTTAAAAATAAAAATAAATCAAAAAATTAAAAACAGAGTACTTCTTCGACTACTCCTCTACTTGTTAGTTCCCGGTCGGCTGACCGATCAACTAGCGACTAGCGAGTTTTAGAATATTGATATGGATAAGGAGGGAGCTGATGTAACATATTCAGAGCTATCATAAAAAAGATTGGCTTTTGTGACCCTATAACTAGCTAATTCAAAGTATCCAACCCTTTTTTTCTACGACCACTTTAGGCTTGAGCCAAAATCCAAAATCAAAATGATGGAATGGAGATCGATCTATATATAATATAAGCTCAGGCTAGAAGAAAATAATGACAAGCTTTATTTGTATTCTATATATAAAGATGATCTTTAAATGGATGTATTTTATAAATTCTAGGGAATCATATATTTAGTTTGTTAGAAGACGAGAGTTTGATTTTGTGGACTGTGGCTTGTCTGATCTTTGAAAGAAGAACGATAAAGGTTAGGAAAAAAGATAAATTTCTTTTCAAAAAAGAGAGAAAATTTAAGGTGGGTATTTAGGACATTTGATTGGTGCATATGGTTAGTTTTCAATTGTTTGTAGAAAGATAGTTTAAAATCAATTCTCCGGCCTATATGCGGTCATTTATCAAAATTTCTCGAATGTGTGCCGCTGATCAAATATTTGACGGTGATTGGCCACGTGACAACTTTCTTTCAGTTTTGTGGTTGAATTGACATGTCAACAAAGTTGGATTTTTCGATAAAAAGAAAAAAGATTTTTTTTTTTGTATGAATGGGTTTGAAAGGAGTTTTGGGGATGATCATAAAAAGAAATAAGGTTTTTGACAAAATAATGACTAGGCTTATCGAAGTGGATCGAATTGAAGGTTAAATTTCTTCACCTCTAGTTTGGTTTCATTGCACTATTTCCAACTTTCTTTAGTAAAATTTGTTGTGATATAAAAATTATATAATAGAAACATTTGCCCAAATTCTCACAAATTTGTATCACTTGGTTTGAAGAGTTTTCGATTCATGCACTTATGATAAAAGATTTAGGCTAATCTTGTTGATTAGCCGAAATATCAACTATGTAGTTTTTTTGATTGCTGAAAGAAAACAAAACTTCTATTAATTCTCATTCTTAGCTGATCCAAATGAAACATTAAAAACACATAAAGAAACTAATAAAAATATCAAGATGACTTACTAAGTACTAACTCACCTCAAAATTATATAATAGAAGCGCTCGAGTCCCAACTCTGATAAGTTTGTAACCATCCTCATATCTCACAAAAGAAACATTTGTGTTCTTGCACGTTTGAAGATTACTAGAGATACTCTCGTGAATTTTGATTCAGTTATGTAACCCGCGATAAAAAAACTTGGTAAAAGAAATACAAATGAACGGTGTGGCGATAATAGTTGAAACGACGTCGTTGGGAAAATAAGCGCACAAATATCACTCTAGAGGGCGGTAGCAAATTAGAATTAGGTCCTCAACTGCTTGGAGCTCCGACTGACTTACAGAGAGTAGAGAGGTTTTGGGGTTTTAGGGTTAGGGTTTTAGGAGAGTAAAGGAATCTGGCAATTGCTAGAAGGGCAAGAGAAGAAGATGGTGAGGCTCACTGCGGATTTGATATGGAAAAGCCCTCACTTTTTCAATGCTCTGAAGGAGAGAGAGCTCGATCTTCGAGGTACTAACCATTCGTAATTCCAAAATTCCGATTCCGCATTTGTGTTTTAGGGTTTGTTGGATTCATTAAATTGGGGTTTTTGTTCTCAGGTAATAAGATACCGGTAATCGAAAACTTGGGAGCTACAGAGGTATGGGATTTACTTATTATTTTGAGTGTGGTTTGGATTATTAGGGTTTTATGTTGAGCTGATTGAAGTTACCGAGTGTGTTTTGGTTTCAAAAATCTGAACAGGACCAATTTGACACCATTGATTTGTCTGACAATGAGATTGTTAAGCTGGAAAACTTGCCCTATCTTAATCGTTTGGGTACTTTGATTATCAATAACAATAGAATTACCCGTATCAATCCCAACATTGGAGGTACCTTCAATTATTAAACTTTGTATGTAGTCTTATGTTTTGTGCTCTGTATGTTGTGTGTGCTTAATGCATAGTTTTTTCGTTGCAGAGTTCTTGCCGAAGTTACATACTTTAGTACTTACCAACAACAGGCTAGTCAACTTGGTTGAGATTGATCCTCTTCAATCACTTCCGAAGTTGCAGTATCTTAGTCTGTTGGATAACAACATCACAAAGAAACCCAATTATAGGCTGTACATGATTCACAAGTTAAAGTCACTTCGGGTTCTGGATTTTAAGAAGGTGAAAGATAAGGTGAGTTCTTTTAAGGTGTCAACCTCATGTTTGTCGTTTTTGGCAATAAAGTAGTAGTAACATATTTATGAAACACCACAACCATGTGTCTCAATGATGTTATAGTTGATGCTCACCTGTATGATTAAACAGCTAGCTTTACAGAGCAATATGGATTAACTGTTACAATAGTTCCAACTGTCATTTTCCTGACACTCTGGTTTTCCAATTGAACTGCAAATTAAACTGTTCTCCATGGATCGCAGGAGAGATTGGAAGCAAAAACTTTGTTTTCGTCAAAAGAAGTTGAGGAGGAGACTAGGAAGGTATCCCCTAAGAAATTTGTGCCAGCTGAGGATACGGAAATGGCCGAGGAACAACAGACTCCAAAAGTGGTTGCCCCCACTCAGGATCAAATTAATGCTATCAAGGTAAATCATGGGTACAAAGATTTTAAATCTTGTCAACCATTGGTGATTATATGTAGTCCTTAAATTTATTATGTTGTCAATGCAGGCTGCCATTGTGAACTCCCAGACTCTTGAAGAGGTTGCACGACTTGAACAGGTGCTTTCCTCGCCGCAGAAAGAACTTTATAAAATTTTGATGTCTTCTTTTCTTTTTTTTGGATCTTTTTTTTCTGGATTTTGACATATACTTGTTTTCCATGAACAGGCACTGAAGTCAGGTCAGCTTCCTGCAGATTTGAAAATTATGGATTATGATACTCCAACCAATACTAGTAAAGACAAGGATGATGAAATGGTTGGTACCAATGAAAATGAGGACAATGCTGAAGTAAAAGATATGGAGGAACAGAAGAACAAGGAAGCAGAACCAATGGACCGGGTATTATCATGTTACCTATAATTGCTGAAACGTATTGCTTTTTTACTGTTCGTCTCTGTGGAGTATTCATAAAGCTTTTTTTTCTCTGGAAAAAGTGCATTCACTTTGATGGCTTTAGCTAAGATTCATTCCTATCAAATATCAATAAAGAACAATTTTGTTTTTTTTCAAATTCTAGTATTGCTGCCACATATGTCTGTAGCAGGGAGGTTCTTGGATTTGGAAGTGGTGATTTAAGTAAGAGTATTGAGAATGTGCATAGGTAGGTTAAGTAATTTTGAGTTTTTGTCTCTTTATTTTGTAGCAGTTAGAACTCTCTTTTCCTAGATGTATAATTATAGGGATCATGGCTACCATCTGGTTCGAGTGTAGCTTAGGTTGTGGTACGTTTTTGGCTTCATTACAGTAGTATCTTGAAAATGTCAACAACATTAAGATCTAGGGGTAGTTGTTGAGCAGTCAGCAAGTTGCACTGTGTGGCGCAACTGAACACAGAATGCTTCTCAAATTATACTGAGTTAGGGTTCTTTTTAATTCACTGGTAAAACCAGGTTAAGTTGTTACTTAGTGTATTAATTATTAGTGTTCAAGTTCGTCAACTATCAAGGAACTGAATTTCTAAAGGTTTTGTTATTTTCGACTGTTATGCGTCTTATTTGATGTGGGCAACTTTGATTTCTCTTCATTTGAGCTTCCTCCTTTTTTCTTTTTCATTTTCCAGTATTAAATCTCTCAGTATTGTAGTACATCCACTCTTAGCATAACTATGCTGTATGGAGTATAGTATGTTAGTTCAATTTATTTAAGTCTTAACCATCTGTATTATGTCTTAGAATCATTCCATCGCTCTTATATTAGCTCGCAATCTTTTAGAGCAATATCAGCAAAGGTGCCGGTGTCGTTTTGTATATAAGTAGAATTAGATAACAGACGGTATAAACTACCACTGCACGGTTTACACTTTACAATGGTGAATAACTAACCCTGGAGTTCCTGCTTACCTTTTGTTCAGTATCCTTTCCTACACCCCCAGCCCCACTGAACAAGATATGTCACTACATCTTCCATGTTCTTTTGCGTTGAAGGTACTAAAGTTCTGTAGCATTTATGGAGATTAGAGTAATGCATAGTGATTAGGTTAACTGAATGCATTGAGCTCCACATTAGAATGTTATTGATGGATTTTGAGAAATCTAGTTCTTAGATTGTCCACAGCCAAAACCCTCTGTATCTTCCTGCCGACTTGCCAGTTATGATTTGGCGAGGTTCCTTACTGACATACCTATAATTTTTAAGCAATTTTTAATGTAGTACTTTCCTTGATCCAATTAGGAGGATTCCATTTTTTATTTTGATAATGTTTTGCAGATTCCGTGATATGTCAGTTCCTACTCTGTTTAATGATCAAGGCATTTTGAGGCTCATCTTTACTTGTAGACCAGTATTGTATTGGCATGTTTTATGCAATTTTGTTATGTTTTTTTTGCTCCAATGGACTGTTAGTGATGTGTACCTTTGGCCTTGCAGGATTAGAAGGGATCTATTCAAATTCCAGTATCTTAAAGCTTGTCCTATTTGAAACCTTGGTGGCAACTGGAAATTTTATTGCTACAAAATTGTGATGTATGCGGAACTATCTTGTTCAATATACGAGGAATTTTGTGACTTGTGTTATCAGACATGACACCTAATCTTGTGCACTAATTAACTGATGGTGATTTCCCCTTTTCCAAGGTTTTTAACGCAGAAGGGATTAGCTGAGTGTCATAGATTCTGAGTTCAGTTGATACGAAGTGGAAATTAAAAACAGAAACACACATTAGCATTCAGACAGGTCGTGTCGATTCTCTTACTCTTCAGGTGAGTTTTAGCCGTAAACGTCTTGGAGGAGAATTACCAGAATTAGTGGCCAACCTATCAACCCAGCTAAGTATATTTACAATGGGAGGCAATTTAATATATGGAGCCCTCCTGAGTCCTGACTAGCATTGGAAATCTTGTAAACTTAAATGGAACAAAGCCACATTTGTTGTAGTCTCCCTGATGTGATAGGGATGCTTTATAAGTTAGAGGGTCTCTATCTGAATCTGAACAAATTGTCAGGGCCGATCCTCTCCTCTCCTCTCTAGGTAACCTGGCAAGGCTCTTCATGGAGGGAGATAGGTTTGGGAACCATAACCCCAAGGCCTTCCCTCTGCCTTTGAGCAACTTTTTTGCTGCTACATTTTTTGGTATGTTGTTGCTGCTACTTGTTCTCACTGCTTCTATCTATAAAACGGGTTTTCGTCTTGCTTTAAATCATAATAATATTTTTATTTAATCATAAGTTCATAACACCTAAACATGAATCTACCGAGTAGTAAACTTCAGGGTCATCGCATGTTTGAATGGAGACTACTAGTGTTCTATTGATTCACTCCATTATACCAAATCAGCTCTATATCTCAAGTTGTCGATACATGGCTATACTGTGCTTATAAAACAGTAAAAATATAAAGAGTGCAGAGATAAACAAAATAACAATCTACAATGTCCGAAGTAACTTTGTTCATAGAAAGCTCACAAGAGACTGCAAACTGAACAACCAGGGTTATGAATAAAATTCTATAACCATTTTATAGAATTTTATTCATAACCATTTTATTTTAGAATTTTATTATAGAATTCAAGTGAAATTCTATAACCAAATAGAATTCAAGTGAAAATAAAATGGTTATAGAACTGCATTGCAATAACCATTTTATTATAGAATTACAATAACCATTTGGTTATAAAATTCAAGTGCAATTCTATAGAATTTCAGTGCAATTCTATAGAATTGCATTTTCACCTGCAATAACCATTTTATTTCATTCATAACCAATTTAAATGGGAGAATTTCATTTATAACCAATTTATATGAATGAAATAAGCGACTAAAGGCTCAATAGACTTGGTGATTGATTTATTCAGTTGAAACTTGCATATGATAGGTAGGTTTTACCCTTTGAACCTTCCATTGTGAAAGTATTCTGACTTTACTAACTAAACAGTAGAGGTGATATCTTTGAACTGCTCGTTATTTGTGTAAATGATAACATACCGCACACACGAGTCTTTCTGATACTTTACAGTTCTCACTTTTGTGTCCATTGTAGCCCCAAACGCGTGCCTGGTTTTGTAAGAGTTTGACAAAAATTGTGTCATAAACAATTCCTCTAGAAGCAGCTTCATTTCTTTCTTACATAGGTGATTTCTTAATTAAGAGTAGCCCACATTACTCTGCTCGGATTTTCGACGCATAAGAATCAAAATGAGATGGTGAGGTTTTAGTGGAGCGTGACTCACTTAAGCACATTGTCTTGATGGTTCTTGCCTATACATCATGTCCAATTGAGTAAGCCTAGTTGGAAAGATTTATAACCTTCATTTCCATAGTTCATGTGGAGCATTCTTCTTTCCCCTTTTTAGACACCTTTCTTAAAAGGTCATTGGCTGTTAAAATGACGTCTCCCCACATTCTGGGTGTTATAATTCATTGAGTTGATTTTCAACCTCATTTTTGAAGAGAATTAATTTATGTATTCTCCCATCTTTGCTTTCCAGCAAATGCTCACAACAAGATTGTGTATTGTTATCGACAAAGATGATAAAATATTTATTACCACCTCTTCTTGCGTTCATTTCAAATGACATATATCACTATACATTAAAACAAGAGTTTTAACGTTCTTTCGTTGAAAGATGATCTTGTCAGTTTTGTCTCAAACTAAGTTTCACTCTTATGTTTGATGAGTGATCTATGTTAATTAGCCTTCGCAAAGCAACTTAATTAACATATCCTAGTTTACCAAAAAATAGAAAACTCAAGCATATAGGTGAAAAAACTGGCTTTATTCATTTCCTTGACAATTGTCATATACATAATATACCACCCATTGCACTATTTTATTTTGGGCAAAACAAAATCGTCATTATTGAGTCCAAACTCATAAGACCTTAGAACCATGTCTAGTTTCTTTTCAGAGATCATCTCTTGAATCTCCTTCTATAAACTTGGTTTGATCATACCACAACTCAAAGTCTATTATTCCGCAGTCATAATCCTTGACTCCCTTAATGTCCTGTCTGTTGGACATGTTCTCATCAAGTGGATGCCACTCATAACTAGCAATACTCTCATTCTACAAGTCCACTGTTGCTTCAAGACTTGGATTCTTATTTACATCTGTATCATCATTGATTATAATGACCTACATGGTGTATGTCAGACTATAATTTCTTTTCATAATGTCTGTCTGAACATGACTTCTACATGCATCCATATACATCCGACACCCTTAAATAGTTGGTGTATCTTGCACTATAGTTAACAAATAGGGTAAACCTTGACTCATCATTGGGACTTTCACATATCAAAGTGTGTAGCTCAAATTGATAACCATCAAAACATTTGCCCAATATGTCACACCCTTGTGTGCTAATGCTACTTCTACATCCTCAAAGGTGAAGTCTTCAATGTTTCCTTGAAGCTTTAGTTCTATCTCAGCCTCCAGGATATTGTCATCATTCACTAGCGTTGCAGAGATATTAGTCTCATTTGTTGGAATTGGATAGATATTGACACTCACCTCAATAAAGCGTTTAGATGTTTCATCAACAATCTTTGGCATGTCCTTGGCAACCAAGGGATTTGATGTGCTTTCTAGCTCATGTGGTGTCTCAACACCTCTTATCATTTAAATGACATCTTTGTCTTGAGATTTGGCAACCAAGGGATTTGGCAACCAATATCTACAATACTTATAATTTGTCTTGAGATTGTAAAAAATCTAACTCATTTTTGTTACAATCTTAATTATTATTTATATATTAATTAGTGAAAGTCTAATCACATGTCTTGGAACATAAAAATTGTTTTATGCTACCAACTCGAATGAAGGTTATGATGAAAGTGTTGAAGTCAAGTCGTGTGCGTCACACACTTTTCTTGAGACAAATTATCCTCCTCTATCAGTGCAAAAGACTTGATAACACTTGTCTCCCAGGATACAACGACTACTTGTTTTTTGGAATTGCACTGCTACCAGAAACACTCCGACGACACATGTTGTACCTTTTTTCTATCACCAGAAAACTATAAACTAAAGAGATAACTCAAGAGACGAGAAGATAATTTTTGAGTTGGTGTATCGAATGTCGAAATTGTGTTGACATGTAATGATGTTTAGAACAACAAAAGTGATCACTATTTATACATGGGGAAACCATCCATCACTTGAATTGTCATGAATTTTGGTTGATATGTTATAACCCTTAACATTCCAACCTTTGACATTCTGTAGCTGCTACAACCTTTTCACATTTTGTGTGGTTACAACCTTTCACATTTTGTGAAATTGCATCCTTTCACATTATATGAGGTTACATCCTTTCACATTATGTAAGGTTACAGATCACAAAATTCAAAGAATTAGTGAACAATACAAATTCCACAATCGTTTCAAGTAATTAGCCATCTTTGGGTGGCTATTTATTATTCACCCTATAACCCATAAAATTCTTTCATTTAAATTGGTATAAAATGATTATTTTCACCATTTTCCAACATCAATAACATGTAGACTAGTAGTGTCCATTTAACATGTGATGACCTTGAAGTTTACTACTAGGTAGATTCATTATTTTTTGAATTAGAAGTCAACCCAATTTTATAATATAAAAAACAGTACAAGAAATAACCACATTTCAGCACATCATATAGCGGCTGGGTTTGGTGCAGCTGAGCTTATAAGATTTAAGCTGACTTTTGCTTTTTTTTACAGCTTCTCCTTTTTCCTTCAAAACACTTTCTACTTTTTGCAGCTTCTTCTTTTTCCTTCAAAACACTTTCTACTTTTTTAAGAAGTAGCTTATTTTTAGACTTACCAAACACCAAAACCTTTGGTGCTTAAAAGCAAAGGAGCTTATAAGTTCTCCCAAACCCAGCCAGAAATCACTGCCTATGACTACTAAAAACCTAGCTACACTAGATCTTCAACAATCAAAAGTATACTCACCTGATATAAAATCTTAATTGTTGAGCTTCTACCCTTTTAGAAGAGAGAATAAATGGTACCAACCAAGGAGCCGGGAATGAGACTCCGCTTTTGATTAAAAAAAGATCGCACTTTGGGTCATAAAGACTCAATTCAACCAGACCCACACCTAAGTTACGATCAGAGTTGAGAAATTGACCTAAATTCAAGAACCCTAATAGGCCAAAACCTCTAAAATAAAGCCCAAAGTCCAGCAAGGTCCACAAACCCTAAGCACATTCATCTGGATAGCCCTAAAGCCGCCAGTGAATATGCCATTATCACCACCGTTGACAACCCCGACATCCCCAGAACCGAGCTGACCTCCACTAACATCGCCGACATCTAGATCTGGAACCGGCACTTGCCTAATCAAGCCAAAAACGACGAAGCCGATCCATTCTTCAAAACAAGGTCCAACACACCCGATTTGAGATAAGAGCATCTTACCAGATCCCCATCTCCACCATCAACAACCAGCCCTCCGCCATCGTCGTCTCTTCCAACAACAGCAACGAAATCATACCAGTCTGGATCAAAGCTATTAGTTTTTATGAGTGATAGGTTTCATGAAGAGCAAACCATAGACTGGATTTTTATATAGCAGACAAGCAGATGAGTATAGTGCTATCCATCATATTATAACTATGAATATGTTAGCCGAATTAGTATTGACGGTAGTCTGTGTTATAGCAACAGCACTGATACCACTTCTGAGCTTAAGCCTTGTCAAGGGATGTTCTTGGACATGCTCATGGGCATGGTCGAGTTCATGGTGCCTACCATTTCCGATTTTCTCCCTTGATGATTCTGCTCTGGGAAGACTGCTCTCTTGCTTCAATAGCCACAGGCACATATCCTCCTGGTGATCGGGAACAAGAACCTAGTGAGTTGAATGAAGAAGATCTGAGAGTATTGGTTTCTCATATTGAGGAGACTGATGGTGGTCCACCTAGGAAACTCATGATGGAGCATTATATTCCTTCATTGACATACAAAGCTTGGTACCGTGATCCACCGGTAAGCCTAACAAACATGAAAGCTACACATAGCCAATGCAAACTCATTCTAATATTGATCTTAAATTTCAGATAGGCCCTCCTCAGTACCGTACTAGAACCGTTTTCGAAAATGTGCTACCGGAGATATTGAGGGATTTCTTCTGGGATGATGAATTCAGACCCAGGTGGGATAAGATGCTCATTCATTCCAAGGTTCTAAGCATTTGCCTCCAAATTGGAAAAATTCTAGTATACATATATATACCGTACACCAACCCATGAACCGTCCGATCATCTTCTTAAATCTGATCAGACGGTTTATATATATATATATAGGAGCTAGACAAACCCCCAAACTGGTACCATAATTGTTCACCGTATTAGAAAGGTGCATTTCCCTAGTCTATTCAATTGCTAGAATAATCGCCTCCTTAATTAAATTTTGAATTAATTACAAAACATCATTTCAACAATAATATTATTTTTATTTTCATACCTAATTATAAAAAACTTACATTTTCATACGCTAAGTTTAATTCCGTTAGCATTTTTGAACCATGACCACTAATACATTTAAATTTTAAAGGCATTTTCATTATTTCATCAAACGTATCATTTTTTACAATTACTTTAACAAAATAATTTATTTTTTTGAATCTATCAAATACAAATAGAATAATTTACTCTAGCTAGCAAAAATATTCAAAAAAAAACTTCAAAATTAAATTTGTTTTTGCAACAATAGTAATAAAAGTTAGTAAAACTCCTCTATGTATACATATTTTTTGAGTTAAATATTAAGAAAAATAGAAGAAAAAAATTAAAATATTACAACTTAATTCATTATAATTAGATAAATTACAAACAAATAAGAATAATCAATCACAATTAAGAACTAAAATATCGACCATCATGAAAATAAAGGTGGTTCTAAAAAACAATCTCTATGGATATATCAAGAAAAATATATTAAGAATTGACATAAACGCCCTCGAGTATTAACAAATTTTTTCTCGATATATCTATTGGAATTTTATTTTTTTCGAACCACATATATTTCCATGATCATTGATATTTTAGTCTTTGATTGTGATTAGTTATTCTTATATATTGGCTTATAATTTATCTAATTATAATGAATTCAGTTGTAATATTTTTTTTCCTTAACATGTAACTCCAAGAATATATATATATACACTACCAGAACAACTATTTTAGCCGACAAAATTTTTTCGTCGGCTAAGACTTTAGCCGACGAAATTACTATTCATCATTGGCTTAAGTCATTTATTTAGCCGACGAATAAATTTTTTGTCTCTTAAAGTCTGGGCTTTTAGACGACGAATTTTTAGACCTTAGCCGACGAAATTTTAATAAATTTCGTCGGCTATAGTTATTTATTTTATTTATTTCTTGTATTTTTGATTACTTTTTTTTCTTCTTTTTCATTTTTCGCCTGTGGTGGAGGAGGGGAAGGAGAGGAGAAGGCCGGAGGAGGAGAGGGAGAGGAGGAGGAGAAGGAGAAGAGGAGGAGGAGAAAGAGAGGAGGAGGCTGGAGGAGGAGAGGAAGAGGAGAAGGAGAAGGAGAAGAGGAGAAGGAGAAGGCTAGAAGAGGGAGAGTAGAGGAAGAGAGATGAAGAGGAGGAAGAATGAAAGATATAGAAAATATTTAAAATTTTCAGCGGGAATTTTAAAAATTTTGAATTTATTCGAAAAATTCAAGGGTACTTTAGCAGACGAAATTTAATAAAATTCATCGGCTAAAGTACCTTATATTTTATATATTTAATTTTAGCCGACAAATTTTATTAAATTTCGTCGGCTAAAGTTATTTATTTAACTTTAGCCAATAAATTTTAATATATTTCGTCCGCTAAAACCCTAAACCTTCACCGACGAATACCCTAATATTTCGTCGGCTATGATATAATAAATAAAATAAAATTTTTATACCACTGGTTGCGTCTCATCGATTTGAAATTATTTTCAGTTGAAGGTCCGGCCAAAATACGTAATTTAGATGGTCAAATAACCGTTTCCGTGCTTTAAGGGGTTTGACTTACGGGATTGACCGTAAGGATCGAGCCCTTAATGCTATCGGATCAAGTTAATTTTTTTTCAATAGACATATTTCAACATAATAATCATATCAGATGGTCGGATTTTTGTTTCTAAAGTTTGATGATCAGAATCACAGCATGCCTACTAATGTTGTATAACTTGTTTATTAAATTTTAAGTAAATGTTTCGTTTCAAAAACAAACTCTACGTAGAAACTTCAAACGCAAAAAAATCATGAAATAAGATATGATCGGAATGGTGAAATACGTCTACGGTTGAAAAATCACGTAATTTCGATAAAAGTCTCTGTGCCGATAGTTGTGGTCAATGCAATTTAGGAGTTTGACTTACGTGATTGACCGTCTGGATTAAGCCCTTAAATTTATCGTATCAAGTTGAATTTTTTACCATAGACATATTTCGACATAATAATCATATCAGATGGTCGGATTTTTTATTGTGAAGTTTGATCATCATAATCACAACATGTCTACTATTTACCATTCTTTATCCCTCTAGGGAGTCCTATCATCGAGGGGTAAATGTCTCAAAATGTTTAGATGGGCAGTTGCATCTCATCATGGTGAGAGTTTGTTGTCTTGAAGGTTTGACCAAAATACCTCATATAGATGCAGATATAGGCGTTTTCATGTGTTAAGTGGTTAGAAAAACTGCCTTTTGAAATCGTAAACGAACTCGGATGGTAAAAAAATCCATATATCATGGCTTTGTCATGAGTTTGACTCGTACGGTCGTTCCTCTTCCAGATTGGTATTACAATAGTCAATCGGACACCGAAATATCCGTTGTGCAATTTTGTAAGTAAAATGTATTTTAGCCGATGAAATACCCTAATTTCGTCGGTTAAAGTTCATAGACTATAGCTGACGAAAAAATTAATTTAGCCAACGAAAATTAAATTTCGTCGGCTAAAGTTGATTTTAGCCAATGAGAATTTACCTTAGCCGACGAAAAAAAAATCGTCGGCCTGTTTTTTTATTTCGTCGGCTAAACACATTTTCCTTGTAATGATACAAGAGTTCTACTAACTTTTATCACTATTGTTGCATAAACAAAATTTAATTTTGTAGTTTTTGTTTTAATATTTTTGATAATTGTTCTATTAACTTGTATTTGATAATCACAAAAAATAAATAAATTATTTTGTTAAAGTAAAAGTAAAAAATGATACATTTAATAAAATGACAAAAATACTCTTAAAATCAAACGGTGTTGGCATCAAAATGTTAACGAAATGACATTTAAGGTGTGAAAATACAAGTTTTTAATAGTTAGATATAAAAATAAAAATAACATTATAACTCGAGTGGTGTTCTATAATTAAGCCTTAAAATTTTAACTGCTGTGTTCTGTAAATCCACACCTACCACTCTTCTGCAGTGCATCAGAGAATTATTGCGTAACAAAGGTATGAACTCATCCGCACCTGATGCTCCAGCAGCTTCATTTCCAATTCCTACAAGTTCAAATGAGATACCGAAATTGTGGCTTCACCAATATAATCTAGGCCTCTGTCAGTACGAAAGCTTAACTTTGATCTCGATGACATTATATCAGGGAACACCATATCCATCTCTACCAAGGCTAAGAAAACCAAGTAGATGTGTATCATTCAAGTTGGTGTATAAGGCCAGGTACTAGTGAATTAGACTTCATTTTTGTCACAATTTATGTTCCCTAGTATTAGTCTTTTTGGCTCAAACGTTCACTGAAAACCTATCTATCAGTGAAACCCAGGAATACAGATCAGCAAACAGGATCAGAAGTGCTTCTATTTCACTACGAAGACATAGGTCTTCCAAAAGAGGTTGTCAAAATGGGCGTCAGGGCAGGAATGTGGAACGTGGTAAAGAAACTACATCTAGGAGTAGTTCAGATCTACAATATGGAAAAGGCAAATGAATTAAATGATGAATCTCCTTCATACTATGCAATTATGGTACACATTACAACAAAGCTTCTGGCTTCACCATCGGCAATCATGTATCACATTCCACAAGTTGAAGCACATGAAAATGCATGCCAGAGCCAAAACCCACAAGCACAAACAATGGAGAGTTCATAGTTTAGAGTAGGCAAACACGGACAATAACTAGTAGCTAGTTCCCTCAGAACGCTAGTCATCAACATTATAGTTTTCAGACAAGGCTGAAACTTATATTGTAGAGATTTCATCATTGGGAGCCAGCAGCATTGGATCAAAATATATTTAATTATAGACTAGGATCAATCATAATGAGAAAGCGCACACATTGAATATATTTTTCCGGCAAAAGACACTACACTAGTTGGAATAAGCATCAGACTTTGTGCACAGAGAGATGAACTAACTATCGGAATAAAGATGGATTGAAAGCTAAGAAATTACAAGAATCAAGCTTCAAAGCAAAGAAGTTAGTAGAACTTAGGACTTTCAGTATGAGGGCGGCTGAGAGATACCTGGTCCCAAATGAACGGTACAACCTTTATATAGACCTAAAACCCTAAACCTCCGTCTAACTCTGGTCATTAACCCTAACATATGGACCTATAGGAGATTGACAGCTGGCCTTTAGTTATCTAAATCAGAAGATGATAGGGCAGTTTTCGGGCCGGGCCTGAAAAACAAAATCCGAGTCTGAAACCGAAATTTTCGAGCCGGGTCTGGTATTTTGAAGGTTAAAACCGAAAATTTCAGACCTAGTTTGGATTGGGCCGGGTTTCCAGGTTTGGATCAGGCCGGGTTTTCAGGTAAAAAGAATTCAACAGCTTTGCTTGTTTTTATAGCAAACCTGCAGACCTGGTAGTGAGCTAATCTGCTACCTCTTACCTGCAAGTTCTACAAGACTCAAATTATGTAAATATTATCAACAACATTTGTTTCACACAGTAACACTTTCACAATTCAAAGTTTCAAACTGAACTAGTGTAGAGCAAACTGAACTAGAGCAAACGGAACCTAGAACAAACTGAAGCAATCCCATAACATTCAACTAGAGATAACTGAAGCAAACATAAGCAATATCCTAAGAGTAGACAAATTCAAATTTTAAAATACAAACCGCCAAGTTATAAAGACAAAAATAAAAAGACAAAAATCATAACGTTCAAGGTTGGCCTAACATCCAGGCATTAACAAAAATCTTAAAGATGCAAGTCTGAAACAATAGAGAAAGAAATTTGAAAGTTGAAACAAGGTGTCTGTTGCCGATCCAGTGAATCCACTCCACCATTTCCATAATCTTCACCTGCATAAAATAAAGTTTTCACTATCTAATTAAGCAATCAATGATTCAAAGTAAACAAACAAAGTTGTCAAAAAAATGAGCAGTAAAGAAATTGAAGAAACTAACCACCTTTAAACATCTGTTCATTTCTTATTTTGGGTAAATGGCATCTCATCAAATACTATCATCTCAACACAAGCTTTCAGAATTTTATCTTCATCAAATGCTGTCATCTCTAATGTATGTTCATTTAGTTTTCCACCAGCAAAAAACACTCTCTAGTATTTTCCTAGGTCTAGCCTACCCTGATATTTTTTACACAAATTCAAAATGTCTCTTCAAAGTACTCGTTCTATTATCAGATGAATTATCAGCAAAGTCTTTAGAGCAATACTTACATCTTGCGTGCAAATCAGTACCAAGCAGAACCATTTTCCATCCTTGTACTCATAGATTGGCCACTCAAACTTCTCGTAATGCTCTCATACCATTGAATGGTCTCTTGATGATGAAGAAGCAACAAAAGAACTCTTTCTCGACCTCTTTTAGGGTTTTGGTGGTAGGGATGTCATGGTTGATGGAGTTACTACAGAAGAGGGTTGGTTTGTTGCAGGGATAACAATGTTCTTAGGAATGTCAGCACAATCTGAATCAACCTCCTCGATCTCTTCTGGATCACAACTTTCAGTTTCTATTTCAGGTTGGGGCGGGCATAAATCCCGTAAATCCCGGTCCCGTCCCGATCCCAGCGGGATTTGAAACTAAAAACATTCGTCCCGTCCCGTTAGCGAAACAATAGGACGGGACGCGGGATTGAAATTTTGAGTCCTGTTAGGCCCGTCCCGTTTAACTTAAAAAATTCATAACTAATTATAAAAATCATATTTTCGAGAGATTTCAACTCTCAACTGATTTTTAAGATGTCATCTATAACTTTCATGAATACACCAAACTCATATAACAAACCAATTTGTATAATTTTGAAAATAAGTCAACTAGTCTAAAATCTCATAATTGATATGCATAATTTACAAATGCAGACCTTAACGTTTAAAAAATCATAACTTAATCTAGAAAATTCATTTTCAAGTGATTCAAATTTTGAAATGAACCTTAAAATGTCTACTATAAATCATATGAAGATACCTAGATGAAACTTCAAATTAAACTGTACGATTTTAAGAGTAAACTAAATTAATGCAAGATGACTGGGATTAGGCTCCTCTTGTCTAACTTTCAAAATTCATAACTAATTGTAGAAACCTTATTTTTGAGAGATTCCAACTCTCAATTAATCTTTAGGATGTCCTCTATAACTTTCATGAAGACACTAATCTTAAATAACCAACCAATTTATATAGTATTTTAAAAGAAGTCAACGGGTTCAGAATCTCAGAATTTACTGATGCACCCGAAACTTAAAAAAATCACAACTTAATCTAGAAAAATCGTTTTCAAGTGATTCAAATTCTGAAATGAATCTTAAGATGTCTACTACAAATCTTGTGAAGACAACTAGATAAAATTTCAAATGAAATTGTATGATTTTCAGAAGAAAAGAAATTAATGCATGATGGCCGCGATTAGGCCCGTCCCATCCCGATCCCTTCCCATCCCATCCGGGATTAGGCCTGACGGGATCAAATCTATAAAATTTAAGGCCCGTCTCGATCCCGTCCCATGTGTAACAAACAGGACAAGACGTGGGATGACCTCAATCCCGTCTCATCCCATGCCACCCCTAATTTTAGGATTGTTTCCATGGGACGAATCCATGAATTTGGGGTTAGGTTTTTGTGGTTTTTTGATATGAGAGAGGCTGAGAGAGGCGTTGTCGTCGATTAGGAAAGAGAGGCTGAGAGAGGTTGAGAGAGTCTGAGAGTATTTATAATATGATAGTAACCAATAGGAATGCGACACCTAAGCTAGTAATATTAAACTTTCAGGTTTTCGGGCCGGTCCGTGTTTTAAGATGCGGAACCCGACCTGACCCAGTAGTATTTTAAACAGTCCGGGTTTAACCAAGTCTAGAAAATTCTATTCTTGAACCCGACCTGATCGGGTTGAGTTCGGGCTCACCGGTTTGGGTTTCCGGGTTTCTGTCCAAAAGAACAGCGCTGGAAGATGATACTTTCCGATTTAACCATATTGGTTAGCCAACCATAACCCATTCAACTTAAGCTATAACGATCACACCTAGCACTCGGTTTTTTTTCAACCTTGACATAACCTACTCGTAATAATTTGTAAAAGTTATCAGAGGACAAATGTAAAATCAACCCCAAGCCCCTAACCAGTGCATTTTGAGAAAAACACTCGTAGGGGACGTTTGTTACATGGTACTCTCCAAGCTGGGCTTAATTTCTACTAGTCCTGGACTGTCTTAACTTGGCTTATGCTATAGGAAGCCTAACCTGTGTTTGGTGCTTGTAGGACTAGAGCATAACAGCAAGCAAATCTAAGAACATCAACACCCACTTTACCTGGAAAAAAAAAACTGAAATCCCAGATGAACACATAGATTTTGAAAATGAAAACAGAAATATTTGAGCCATTTGTAGGCTCGTTGGCTTGCTTCCTTCGAATGGACATCTTCATTTTCCAAAACAAAAATAAAACAAAAAAACACAGATCATTAGATCAATTTGAATTCTTGCGACTGTACAATTTGTCTGTAAAACAAAAACTCAAGATCTCTTCTACCTCATAATCCTTGTCTAAGATGCAGTCACACGCCATGAATCTCAAATCAAATGTCTAAATATGATTCCAAAATCAAAACAATCATCCTCCGATCCAATTAAGACAAAACCAATTCTTCTCATCCCAAAAATGAACTGTTGCATTGCCCATGATAAAAAAGAGAAAAGAAATGAGGAAACAGAGGAGGAGATGAGAGAAACCAACAGAAAAAGAAAGAAGACGAGACATGAATAGCCAGGACGACGAGAAGAAATACAGAGAGCAGGCAACTGGGTTTTTTCCCAAAAATTTAATACAGACCAGATTAAAAAAATTAGAGAATATGTGCAAGAGCAGACAAATTAGATTATGGCTTCCACAAACTCATGGTTATTAGGGCCGTTGTGGAAAAAGGCTTTCACGCATATTTCAGACTCCTCAAGCTCATTTAACATAGCCCCTCTTTCTACCTAACACGGGTATCTGTTTATTAGACTACGTAAGTAATCCACTCCCGTCCAATCCGGTATATCAAACGTACCCGTAGCGTCATGCACAAGAAAACACAAACCAATTCGAAAATAGGTGTAAAAGCTACTACATAAAAATACATAGTTATCAAATAATTGTTCAGCCCAGCTCCCCACCTCAAAAGAAGAGCTAAGCTACAGATACCCGCTGCTTAAGAAGCAGCCATACAGCATACATAACACATGAACACCAAAAGCACGACCCATTATTTAAGCTCAGCTACATCTCAAAGAATGCTACGGCATACAGTTTGATAGAACAGACCTACATGGCTACATAGTAAACAAATCCACCAAGTATAATATTTTAACCACAATCCTTCCTGGGGGTATTGGTGTGTACATTTGTTAGGTCTTGACCCAAAGGAAGTGGCTTGTGGCTTAATGTCCTCATTCCATGTAGCCGATCTGTCAACCCCCCTTGATCCAGATGAAATCACCACATCAAGCTTTTAAGGATCAGATAATGCAACATCCTAAGAGAAATAAAACACTTGTCAACAGACCGAACATCATTAATATGAAGTATAAGATTTTGATACAAGAAATTGAGAAAGTATACCTTGATCAAGCCTGATGAACTTTTGAGCACCGACTCTGGAGCCGCAGTAGCAACTGCTACTCCGCACAAACTGGTGCAAGATTTTGTGCCCCCAACTTCCTGCACCAGCACTGGGGAATAGATGATTGATTGCTATTCATCATCATACACTTCACCATCATCAGAAAACTCATCAAAAGACCTCATGTCAAGCTGGTAGCGGAGAATTCCTCCAATCCCTCCAAAACCTCGGCAGAACTGTGACCCCTCTTGAGATTTGTTGGTCACAAACTCCAGTGAACACCCAAACCGCCGGTACTCGTTAGCAAACCACTCCAATAATGAGGTCTTATCCTGAACCTCTAACTCTGCATTGGTCTCAGAATCACGAAAGTTGCTCTGATTGTTTTCCTGCTCCTTGTTTAAATGCTTCACAATCAACTCGCTAGTACCACTATGTTTTAGCACGTACCTATTGATGTCCAGACTTTCCCACACAATAAGTACCTCAACAGCACCCATCTCCAAAGCTTTAAGTGTGTCATCTACACCAAAAACATACTTCCCAGTATCCTGACTGATCTCCTCAAAGTATTTTCCGATCAACTTCTTCTCCTGTATGAACTTCACATTGGACAGGATTTCTGCTGACAACTCAATAGCCTGATTAAAGCCATTCTCTCCTCCATAAGAAACATCCACCACATTGAGTATTTTGGCCTGCAGGCGGGGATCAAACATATCTGACTGACTGAGCTCAGTTTTGAAGTCAGCAGATCCAGCAAGAATCAATCCTGAAACATTCGGCTGGCTGGTGGCAGGATTGATATAAAACTGTGTGGCAAGCTCTGCAGTCTTCCTAACATAGTTGTGACGCTTCTCCATTCGAAGACGAGCAAAACGAAGAGCGGATTGTCCTCCTCTTCCGTGTTTCTTTGGCAAGTCAACACTAAACTTATGAAGCACCTCTCTTGTGTTGCCACTTAGAGTCCCAAAAAGAGTCCCATTACCATCCATGACAATGAAACCAAATTTGTCATCAGATTCCAAGAGTTCATTCAAGGCTTCAATATGGAACTTGTTATCACAGAGGTAAAGTGACGCATTGATAGGCCTGAAAGGCTCAAAATCAATTGTCACCTTCTTTTCCTTGCCATCATCGGTTACAATTGTTCCTGTATATAGAACAAGCCCATTTGGAGGAACCTTGTTGTAAAGCTTGAGCCGCTGCTGAGCAGATGTAATCGCCCCAAGAACGGACTGACGATTCACCCTACTCTTGATATTTGAAGCAGTTCCAAACTCATCACCAAGCATCTTAGTAACACGAGATATCTGATCACGGGGAGGCATGATAAGAGAAATCATGCTGGTTCCATTACCCCTTGCAGCTTCAAGAGCCTTAATCAGCTTCTTAATCTTCCATATCTCAATGTTCTTATCAGTCTCCTGACCATCCGACATTTTAAACAATTACAGCAACAGCTGAAACCACAATAGATATCTGCAAGACAACACGCATATCAGCCATACATTCAGTAATATGCAGCTTCGAGAGCAATCACAAATATAAGAAAGCAAACTGTAAGCAAGCCTATTAACAAGCCATAACAACCTTTTGTGCATTTACATAGACCAGCTAAAGCTTCACAATAATTTAATAATCACGCTAACACTTGAAACCGAATTCACCACAACAAAGGTGATACAAAGAACAAATAACTCCCTCAGAACATATAAAACTAGTTTCAACATGAAACGTTCGGACAAGGCTGAAACTTTAATAATTGAAGTTCATCATCAGGAGTCGATCGAACACTGCCAACATCAAGAACACAAATTTCACCTGTATAATAAAAAATTAACTAGTTCCTCGTAACCAAAATCAAACACTACCGAACAAAACAGTAAATCATAACAAACAGTAAAGATTCGCCAAAACTGATAATCAAGCTATAGAAATTAACAGTAGTGATATGAAGCAACACAAATACACAAACCAGGTCACGAATCAATCATAAACCAAGCAATAGATAACAGATCCAGAAGATTAGAACACTGATAGATTTTCCAATCAAATTAGACAGAATCGTGAATACGAAAAGAGAAATCGAAAGAGAAAAAGGAGGTAGAGAATCGGCACCAGATGGAGAACGAACGCAGCTCCTGATATTTTGCTATTAGGGGCGGAGAGACGAGGAAGCGCGGCTTTTATATGCGTGGCGGGGTAAGCCTAACCCTAACTTGGCCTCTCAATCGTGGTCGGGTTAGATATTAACTCGGGTTAGCGTCAAACCGATTCCAGTCACTACTTCAACGGCTAAGGCTGCGTTTGGGGAGCTTAAAATTTAGTGTTTGGGTCTAAAAATAAAGCACTTTTATAAATCATAAAAGTGTAGCTCTTATGTCAATACAAGGGTTTAGTATAGTCTAAATCATCGGCAATTAGAGAAGATAACCAAGGTGTGGCCACTGGTAATGACTCATGACAGTCTTGTACTGAAAAGATTATAATGTTCCAAATAAGTAACCATATCAGTAATTTAATGATATACTCCCAGTGATTTGCATAATTTCTTGTTCAATTCTTTAGATGTTCTAGCTTCCAGTGCTAGAATTAGGAAAGCCGGTTGGAGTCATTTAAGCTAATGCGGACTGAAGATCTGTCTTTATTCATGTGAATGAAAACATATCTAAGGAACTCAGAGTTGCAAACATCTTTGATTTTTTGAGAGACACTTAACTGTGCTCTAATCTTGGCCATTTCTATTTTGAAAGTGTGAATCTGCATTGGGCAGAATGAAAGGACACGACCAAAAGATATAGCATATACTCTGATATCAACTTGCTGGCTCCACAATTTTGATCACGGAAAAAGTGAGAATTTTTTCATATCAGAGTCCCATTTTGGACCGTTGCCAAAAAAGCAGTCACATTTTGGATGGCAGAGAGTATTAGTTATTTTACTTATTTGTATATTAGGCTAGAGTGTGTATATTGAGCTAAGATGCAGAATAGGTACCCAATTTACAGAGGAATAGTATTTATTTCATTTTCACTTTGTTGTTTAATTCATGTGATGAACTAACCTTAGAAATCGAGAGTGAAAATAAAATGAAATATGAAGAATTAACTGAATCGTATATATCATTATGCTTTAACTAGTTAAAAGGTCATTCCATGTCGATGAACTTCTGAGTATGTTATAGCTCATATATGTTGGTTATAAGTAAGTCTTATGTGAAGCATACTTCGTATGTTTACACAGACATGTATGTTTGTCATGTTAACTTTATTAGTTCTTGTTATAAGACAGTGGTGATCTAACTATTTGTTTACTCATTTAATTTGAAGGATATGGATATGTACTCTAGTCAAGGGTATGTATTATGGCTGTTTATAATTATATACGGAGATAGAAGAAAATTCTTGTGACATATCAAGTAATAGGAGGGAGATGGATGATGAACAAGAAGAGTTTCATGGTCATGGTGCACAAGAAATGGAAGCAAAAAGAAAAGAAACTGCTCAAAGTTTAATGAGTGCATGTGGCGCATGGAATTAAATGTGTTAAGATATTTTGTTGGTTACTTAACATTTGAAGATGTATTTTGATATGTTGGTGCCGGAAATGTTAAATTTAATTTCTTGGTGCTACTTCATGCTACTCAAGACATGGTTTGTTGTTGATATTAGTATCGGAAACAATTTGATTTGTTAAGCTATTTATTGTTGCTACCTCATGTCAATGAGACATGTTTTATTAATGTTGGTGTGTTAAGATACTTCCATTTACTTGATGTGAATAAAAAATATACTCGATTAGTAACGCGGCTCAATACTATACAAATCATCTTAAATTATTTTAGTTTAGGTTAATATTGTTCAAAATTTTATAATATGATCATCATCATGATCTAGAAATTCATAGAAAATATGAATTCATAATGTCATAATAAACTTACACGGATAAATCAATTGTTTTATTGAAAAACTAGTTTACATTTCATGTCTAAATTAGTCATTCTTTAAATCGGAAGCACTTTTAGTTTCCAATTTACCAAACAACTTACACTGCTTTTAACACTCATTGAAGTTATTTAAAGTCAGTTTTACCAAATACTCAGCTACTTTGTTTTTCAGCTACTTTTTGCCAGAAATAAGTAAAAATCAATTTTACTTAAAAGTCATAGCGCGCTGCACAAACACACCATAAGATACGAGCAGAGAGTTCGAGACTAGGAATCTAGTCACACCTTAGATTAGTCATAATTGTGTCATTAGCCAAGCTCCCAAGCCTAATGATAATTAATTTTGTTGTTATACGCCGGGGGGACTTGTCTGTTATGCAGGGTTGTATGGTATACATAGAGAGAGAGATGTAGTTGCGTGCGAAGGTTTGAAAAAATTGCCTTGAAAACAGAATACATATTGCATTGAACCGGTTCTTGCGGTCGAAGTAATTGTAAATATTTTCTTTCTGTTTGAGGTCATACGTGACTTGATTCGCAGTTTGTTTCAGAATCATTTCTGTGATCTTCTAGGGATGATTTCTTCGTATTTTTGATCAAGAGATTCGATATTCCTTGACCTGCAACAAACCTTTGCATCCTGCAAACAAGCCTCATTCGGAGCACCTCTATCAAAAAGATTCCTTGAGTCTTTTTATTTCATTAGTGGATTTTGACTCTTAGCCGACAGAAAAGTAACAGTTCCTTCGACTAAGAAGATCTTAGCTGACAGAAATACATTCGTTGGAAAGGTTCAATGATTCGTCTACTAAGTGCTTCTTAGCCGACGGATAAATTCCGTTGGACTATTTTTCGGCTAGGATTATCTTAGTCAAAGGAATATTATCCGTCGGCTAGGATAATCCTAGTCGACGAAAATATATGCTTAGCTGACGGAATATTCCGTCAGTCAAGAAACTAAATTTCAATTATTCTCTCACACCGCGCAGAATGAATATTTCCATAGTCGACGGATTATCCCTTAGCCAACAAAATATTTCGTCGGCTAAGTTGAATCAATTATTTGAACATCGATAAATATAGAACACATGAATTGAAGTTTCTCATTCTTTCATGTCGATTCATTCCTTCTCCATCAAAAAATCTCCAAACCACCGTCTGACGTCTCCATTAATTAAAGTTCAATCAAGTTATAACGTACTAATCTATAACTAGCATTTTAATCATTGATACGTATTGTTTAACTTTTCTTATTTATTTTCAACGGAATTCATTTAATTTTTGGTTATATTTTCGGCTAGATTTGTTTAATTCATATTTTCATTATAAAGTTTTGAAAAATATTTCAAAAACAACGGGAGACTTGTGTCGACACGTACTATGAAATCGAGATCTTAAATGAGGAATTGGAAGAACTTTAAAAAAACTCGAAAATGAACGTGGTCGTTCACTCGTGAAGTTACCGAGTGCGACTTAAACCTCAGTAACTCGTCATTAACTACTGTAAGAAGGTGCGGGGTCTCACACTCTACCCCCTTTAAAGATATTTCGCCCTCGAAATTCACATGCTAAATTGGTCACTGAGCAAGGGCCAATTTCTCTGTCATTCTTTGTTCCTTCAGGAATCATGACCCAACTTTAACAGTCCACGCGTGACGACGTTATAACTGATACTCTGATGACTTTAGTTCACCAATAACTTCGCTTACCGTGAGTCCAACTTTCTTCAATATCACTGAATTTTCTGCTGAACCTCGAATCTCTGCTCGTGAACAGGACAACGATGCCGAAGCCAAGGCATGAATACTAACAAGTATTTCCACTTTTTGTTACCTCGTGTAACGAGTGCTGAAGCTATGATCGAAGTGTAACAGTTGATTAGATCGTCGATCTTGCATGTTCTATAGCCAAGTAACAAACTCGAACTTGTCACTTTCTTGTCTTGATCGCAATGACGAGATGCTCGAAACAAGTTGTCACATCGGCTAACTCATGACGTCACGAAATCTACGCGCCATAGCGACTTTATCAAAGCTTTACTGTAGGAGGGGATGCACAGATACCAACTAACAAGTGATAATACACAAGATCACGTCTTTCTTTATAGCTTTGTGCTTGCACGGTCGATTAACCACGAACGATATCTCAACATCGAAGGACCACTGATGATTAGCTAGGTCGATCATATTGTCATACTTTCAAGTCTTAGTTAACTTGTACTGATGTCGCCGATAGACTTTTTCTCAAAGTCGATATCGCGAATTTAGTATCCTCGTCATCGAAAATCAGAAACAGACCCTCGCAGATACTTTTGCTAATCCACTCTTTTGATGTCAATACGACAATGAGTCGTTCCATGCGAGTGTGTCCGTCAGGCTCTATCAGAAAGATAACGGTCAGCCTTGATAACACGTTCGAAAAGATCAGAAGAAGTCTTAGTTACCACATCCTATTCAAAGGATCAGTACGTCTTCACCTCTGAAGCTGTCAGGTCTCACCTCGTACGATGCTTTCCTTAAGATAGAATTTCAGGTTCGACACATGTCAAGTGGGATAGTATTATTACCATCAACATGTAAGACGTTCACCTGGTCTCTTATTTAATGAACAATTCCCTCATTATCGTGCCTTGTCATAGATTCGCAGCGTGCCTAACTCAAACCGAGCAACGCTTCATCTATGAATCAGCCATATAGGCACTAGAAACCTTGAAAACGTAATTTTTTACCCGTGATCACTTGTTGAAGAAGTGAATGACTCAAGGGTAATCTCCACCTCGAAGTCCAACACTTGGTTGAACTGAAACTCACTGATATTGTCATCTGGCCACAATCTTTCTTATCTGTTTTACACTTTCACTTTTCGTTGGCCCGCTATCAATTGCACCTAAGTGAAGTTTCCTTTTGTCACTGACTTACTAATCTCGAACCTGACCAAGATTTCGATAATCTGAAAATCGGTCAAGGTTAACTCCATGACTACTGCAGGGAAAATTGGAACCTACTATCTTGGCTACGAGCCAACATATTACCACCAAAATTTATGGTACACACCAAATATTCTAAGGTACACTTCCTATCCTGGCTTAGATTGTTTGTTCAAATCATGAAGCTACCACTTAGTCATCAAACAATGCTTTACACTTTTTCTCACTTCAGGCATTTCATGCATAGAGTTCTAGCAGAAAACAACATGTCCTAAATACACTAATGGACAATTTGATAAAGTTGCAAACTCTAAATGCAAATAATCAAAATGACGCACAAACTCGAGTTCGTCGTTCCAATCTTTAACAATTTGGTCGTATAACATCTCCCGACACCTCATTCGGTCAGAACCGATTCTTAACGCTCCACATGGCTCCAATAACATCAAATTTCCTTAGATGGAAAATCGTTTACAAACTTATGTCTTGACGAACCACAAAGTCATAAGAGTACGTGAACAAGTACAAAACCAAGTCACAAAGTACTCACAAGAAAAAAATGAATTACAGGTGTGAAGTAGCCTGCTTCCAACACTAGCAACATTTTGAGACCTCGCTTATCTCATTCAACATACAAAGTCGAGGGTAAGGCCTCTCATTCATACTATCATGTTCATATCACATACTCTTAATTCGGGACCCCAAAGGGTCGATACACATTTGTCAAAGCTTCACCACGCGTCAGAGCAAACCATAAATGTCGACGCCAAGCTTGTATCACACTAGGAAGGATACGATATTCATCGCTCAATCCACTTCCTCGATTGTCTCTTTCACATTGCAGAGGATGATACCAATCACCTCAACGCTACATAACAACTTCCCACACTAGGGGGAGACACCACCGGTTCGTCATAATTCATGCAAATACTCAACCAAGCACGTACGACAAACGTAAAAGATGTCTCAATAACTGAACAAACCAGGGAGTCACCTAACTCTAATAGAATCTGTAAAACCACCATGCGTTCCACCAATAATAAAATCTTTTTTCAAACATAAACTTTCTTTGTAGGATCTACCACTACGGGATCAATTTCAAACTCTAGGATCTACCACTACGGGATCCTCAACCTCAAACTCAAACTCAAACTCAAGGATCCAATACGGGATCCTCAATTTTAATCTCAAACTCAAGGATCTACCATTACGGAATCCTAAATCTGAATCTCAAACTCAATGATCTATTACTACAGGATCCTCGATCTCAATCTCCAAGATCTACCACTACGGGATCCTCAATCTGAATCTCAAGGACCTCATCTCCATTTCACTAACTCAGCAAGAAGGGTCCATAAACACAATCCAGATACCATGCTCATGCACAACAAGTCTCATACCCTGTGGCTCCAATAATATGCTCTGGCCCAACATACAATCTCATAGCATAAACAATATCCAACATTCATAGCACATGCACAAGTTTTTCCTCCATATCATCAACAATCTAAAACATGAAGTTTTCACATTCATAATCCTCAAGTATGTCAAGTTTTTAGAGCACAAAATCTATAATCTCAATTTATTACCACTCTTATCATATACCATGGCCGGTGTACTGTGAGAGAGCTAAGTGGGAAAATACTCAAGGAAACAATGACCTCATTCTCAAGTAAGTTTGGACTTGACAGAAGCACAAGAAATTCTCCTGTAGTTATCTAGGTACTCCAGACAAAACATTAGTCAATGCGTAAGCTACCTCGTCCAATGTATCACTGTAGAATTAGAGTAGCTTAGCAACGAAGAAACAATAACAGTCATTTTGACCTCAGCATTCCTAGTTTGAACAGGAATGACCAAATTGACCAAGTTGATCAACCAATTCCTTTTAGACTCTTTAACCTTTTTGACTTACTGTTCCGGTTATCGACTCTTTGCTTATTTTTTTAAAAGTCACCCAACATGTCTAAACCCAAATCTTTAACCTTGAGTCGATTTAACAATTTACGGGAATCACCAATTTTTCTTAAAACGGTCAACTTGACACTTCTGGGATTTCAGTTACCATTTTCCTATAACAATTTAACATTTCACCCAAACTTCGTTGAACTTCAATTCTTTTCTAAACAATTTTTCCAAAATGGAACTTTCCCAAATGGAAACTTAAACTTAATGGAAACTTAAACTTAATGGAAACTTTCTCAAAATGGAAAGTTTCCCAAATTAGTAGGTTTTCAAAAATAGAAAGTTTCCTAAAATGGAAAAGATTCCAATTACGGTTAGTTTCCGTTTTTAGTAAGTTTCCTTAAACGTAATTTTCCGATTACGACTCTTAAACTCGGTTAAACAGAAACAACACATTACAAAAGGAGTCGAATACTACATTTTTGACATTTCTGTCGAATTCACTACGTTATCAGAATAGTCACCGGATTCTGACAACATGTAGGAATCTCTTGCCGGATTCCGATCAACTCACCAGAATTTCGCTATAGCCTCCCCGTATGTTCCGGATTCTAAGTTATCGACATACAAGGACAGAAAACATGATTTAATCTCAATTTCAACAGCAATAACAACAACAATACAATAACCTTACAAAACTCCAACTCAGCAAATCAGCTGCCCCAAACCTCTTCCTAGGCTCCTCCTTTCTCCTTTTGTCATTCCCTCTCATAATTACCTAAACCAAAACCATAACCAGATTCTCAGACAACCAACACAAAACCAAAAAATTTGTCGAAACTACACTCAAACCTAGAAAAATCTAATAACAACACCAATGTCGGATTTAAGGGCTCCAAAACAGAAACACCTCACCTTGATTTCACCAAAACCCTCCTTCCTTCCTCTGTAGGAACCCAGAACGAAGCCCTCTTGTGAACTCGCTGCTGCTAGCCTCGTTTGCGGCTCCTCCTCCTGGCGACGATGCCAGAACTTAAACCACAACGGGGAAGGGGGCCGAGAGACAGAAAAGAAAGAGAGAAGAAGTTAGGGTTCAAACTTGAAATTGAAGCTCCTGGAAAGGCTTGAAATCAAAGGAAAAGAGAAGGGTTTACCCTCGGGAAGTATGGCTCGCTAGAGAAGGGGGAGAATCTGCTAGAATCAGAGTTTTGGGGATTAGGGATTGATTTTTTTTGAATTGAAGATTGAGGTGGCTACATGTTAGATTATGGGTATGGGTAGAGAGACCGGAGAGAGGCGACTCCGATGGTGATCTCTGATCGCCTAGCGACAACCGGACGGCGACTGTGGTGCGGCTGAAGGGCAGGGCGACGTCGCCCTCTGCTTCAGAGGAGAGCACCGGGGAGAGAGAGTGAAGACTCGATTGACCCGAGTCAACATATCTTCCCTATTTATACAAAAATGAACGGCTGTGATCAAATCCCTTATTGATCTAATGGTCCAGATTAAGTGGATGGTAGAAAGTAAATCTGAAATGGTAAAACTTATTTATCGAAATGGTAATTAAAAATTACCATAAACTTCAAAAATTCACAGAAAATAGACGGAAGTTCTGAAAAATATTTCAAAAATATCTGGAGACTCGTGTCGACACGTACTATGACATCGAGACCTTAAATGAGGAATTGGAAGAACTTTAAAAAACTCGAAAATGAACGTGGTCGTTCACTCGTGAAGTTACCGAGTGCAACTTAAACCTCAGTAACTTGTCATTAACCACGGTAAGAACGTGCGGGGTCTCACAACAGGCTTCACCAGCAAGCACAGACACCGTTGTATCCCAAAAGTAAGCATACTATGTTGGAAACTGTCATGAAGCCTATGAGTATCAAAAATAAGATGAACAAAACTATTGCTTGTTTTAACGATGACCTTGCACGTTTGAAGGAATTGCTTCCTACTGATAACAATTGTCCGGAAAATTTTGACAAGGTCAAAAACATCTTGTGTGACGTCAGTCTTGAGTACATCAAGATAGATGTCTGCGTCAATAACTGCATCATGTACTACAAAGATTATAAGGATGCATTTAACTGTCCACACTGCTATGAGCTAAGGTATGAAGCACACTCTAGTTCTAGACAGACAACCCACATTCTAAGGAAGGTTTTTCGCTAATTCTCATTGGATCTTCGTCTACAGCGTCTCTATATGTCTTTACATATGTCCAAAGATATGAGATGACACCACGAAGGGCACAAAGGGCCAGATAGGGTAGATCCAGATAATCTTACACACTCCGCAGAAGGGGAGGCTTATAAGCACTTTGACCGTTCATTTCCTGAATTTGCCTCAGATTGTCGAAACGTCAGACTTGGAATAGCAACAAACAGATTCAATCCTATAGGAACAAGAATTTGTCTTACAACATATGACCATTGATTGTATTTCCTTACAACTTGCCTCCTCACATGTGTATGAGAACATAGTATAATTTTCTTACTCTGTTAGTTTCAGGCAAGTATTCTCCATGTGCTTGGCTGTGTACCTTAGGTCATTAATCGACGAGCTCTTGCAGTTATGAGAATATGAAATCTATATTTTTGACATGTAAGACATGACTTCCTTTTGGATGAAAGCAGCAGTTATTTTCACCATCAATGATTTCCCTGCTTTAAGGATATTTTCTGGTCAAATTACCCATGGATACAAGGCTTGCTCTGTATGTATAGATCATGTCAATTCTAGTCATCACGCCAACAAAATTGTTTACTTAGGATCCTATAGATGGCTTGCAGAGGATCACCCGTAGCGATTCGATACAGAAGTATTTGATGAGACTCAGGAGCATGGTCCGAAGCTAGAAAGGAGGTCTGGTCAATGGATTCTGGATAAGCTAAACCAGCATTGGTTTAAAACTTTGAGCAGCAACAAGTATGTAACTGGCTTGAATCCTCTCACACTTGATGACTTTAAGTATTGGATGCACAAGAGTTCATTCTTTGAGTTGCCTTATTGGTCGACGTTGAAAATCATACACAACTTAGATGTCATGCACATAGAAAAGAATGTTTGTGGGAACATCCTTGAAACAATTTTAGACATCAAAGATAAGTCCAAATACAACACCAAAGCTCGTGTTGATCTTCAAAAGATGGGTAGTAACAATGACAAATGATTCGAACAGATACAAATGAGCCAGTAGTAGGGACGCCTCCTAGACATGAGATGAATGCGTGGCAGTAGAAAAATCAAGATCCGCCTAGGGGTTTTGAACGCGAATGGAGGTCCCAAATGGAATGGCGAATAGCCAAGTATGCACGTACATCGGTCTAAGTGATGCAGATGATTCAAGAAGCTGTAAAAACAATGCAGGGTCAACCAGCCATTAACCTAAATTATTCTAATCCGTATCTAGATGAGGTGACACATACACTATGGCCTGACCATTATAGACGTATTCACTTTACAACCTTTTCAGGAGAAGGATCAGAAGATGCAACTACTCATGTTTCTCGTTTTCAGAGCTAATGCGGTCCTTTTGGGACTAATGATGTTTTTAAACTAAGAGTTTAGGTCTTCTATTATAGGTTCCACATTAACTTAGTACATTAAATTGGCTCCTAGGTCAGTTCCCAATTGACCAACTATGGAAGCTATCTTTAGAACCTAACCTCCTTTTTCTTATCAAAATTCAACAAGAGACAATCTCGGATGGGATTTTTTGTTTTTGTGTGTCTTCAAAGATGGTCCCATCCTTAGAAGCATGAGCAAACCTTGGAAGCATTTATACAATTATTCCCTATCACAATAGATCATCCAAAATGCTTCTCAAAAACATTTCAATTCAAACTCCCTTATGGGTGATGCCAAAAAGCCACCGACCCGTCTCTGCCTCTTAGGTATTGGCAAGACCAGTAATTTTTTTGCGCTTTACTCAGATACCATCATGTTGCACCAAATTGGTATCCTCAATCTATTTTTAGCATGTGCACACATGAATCCATAATACGGGGATCATGATCAAATTACAGGATAAAATACAAAGATGATACTATAAGATTATAAATCCAATAATTATGACTGGAGATACAAATCGTCACAATAACAAAGACAGCAGTGATTAACACTCACAAGGCATGAGAGCTAGCTTTTGATTCAACATAGAGAAACACAATTTAAGAAAATGAATTTTAGAATCATATAATATAATGTATGCCTCCTCCTTGTTCATCATCTTCTTCATATGTCTCCGTCTCTCTTGCACTCTGCAGGGAGAGTAGGATACCTAGTCCTGTCAGTGCAGTAGTTGTAGATGGTGAACTTCTGTCTAACCCACCTAAGCCTCCTCCATTGATACGCATCAAGGTCCTGGAACTCCTTCTGATCCCACCACATCTTACCCTCTGTGGCACAGAACCTGGCTTGCACCGATGCCTCGCAGCCGTCGATGTGGAAGCCCTTGTAGGTGGCGATGAAGGGAGCTTTGGACCAGTCGGTTTTCTCTAGTCCTCCCCTGGTGGCCCAGTCGTCTGCGTTCCATAGACTAGAGTAGAGCTTCATGGGTTGGTTGAATGGGAATTTCACTCCCAAATCTTTGCTGTTCTTGAACACTCGGATTGGGATGTCATCCACGAAGAACCTGAGAATCAAAATAGTAAGATCAACCTCACTGTTGTTATAAAATTAGAGACAAGACTCAATGATGACTGATTATGTCAAACAAAGTTTGTGGAAAACGGAAAAGGAGAAGACCCCATGTCAATGTTTTTGTGGGATATGCAACGTTTCAAGCTTTGTCGGTTGAAAAAATGGACAAGCCACTCAACAAACTTTTTTTTAATTTTGTTGTTTAGTGCTCGATTTGAACTTGGGAGAATGGGTGTTAGATTTAGTAAGAGTAAAAATTTGAATGACTTACACAATCTGGTAGAGATTCCAGAGAACAGAGTAGGAGTGATACTCTTTGGTTGGGTCGAACCAAAGGAAGATCCTCTGTTCACGATCACCTTTACCTCCGGTGAAGACATTGGTCTGCAAAATGTAGGGCTGCCCTGTTCTGTTCCCCAAGAACTCAAAGTCGATCTCATCGTGCTCTGCGTTTGAAGAAGACAGCTACAACAGAAAATCAAAGTTTCCATGTTTAGCAAGAATGAAATAAGCTGTGGAACAATGTGTGCGAGTGAGATGAGTGTAAAATGCTCACATAGAAAGCAGTAACAGTTCCAGCAGAGTCACCAGGGACCAATTTGATTTGCATATGGAAATGGCCAAACAAGTATGAGCCTTTGGATTGGAAACCAGTACCTATTTCCAAAATGAATCACAGATTTCAGTAACAATTATGAGAAAACTCAAAAAGCTTATGCACATTTGTGTAGGAATTTCTTGTACCTGTGTATTTGTCGAGGAGGAGCTGAATCTCATTGCCACCTTGAAAGTACTTGATGTGGTCAAAGGCCCAGGTGGGCATGTAGTTTCTACCGAATGGTACAGGCACAGGCCTTCTTGGGGGAGCTGCCATTGTTACAGAGACCATAACCACTAAGCTCAAGAGCAGAGTCCATTGCTTAGAAGAAGACATTTTTCCTCTGCAAAAAAAACAAAAAGAAAAGCTCCCAAATTTAGATTCAAAACTAGCAAAGTTTGAAACTTTGAGATGATAATGGTACTCGAGAATGTGAGAGCCTTACCTCTGCAGCACAGAGAGGGGGTGAGAGAGAATAGTTCGAGTTTTGATGAGGAAATGGGGAGGAGGGGAGGGTCCTTTAATAAGGGTATGATTTCATCCACATTACATAATTGATGAGGGGCTGTGTGCAAATAATCTTTAACCAATGACGTTGTTATTTAATTATTTTTTGATGTTGTGATTATTATATCAGTAGCAGCAGGAGAGCTGTTCAATTCTACAGACAACGTTTTGAGAAAACTCTGGTCGAATAAAAAACCGTTTTGAGAAAACAAAATTAATAGAAGTTCACTCCGGTACTGCACAAAATTGAATTCTAGTGTCCAATTGTTAGATTTGGCAGATTAGCTTATTGTTCCTAGAATACGAGTATAGGACAGTTCTTAAGTTTTGGACTTCATTCGTTCATAATTTCAATACTTCGAAACATTGTAAAACTGGTGCAATTTAAACATTTTAATTATTAATCATTCTATATAATTATTGATTGCTCTATATGTGTCTTATTGACTCTCTAGTTTAATCTTTTACGGTGAATCCGGGCAAAAATGTGGTGTTGGATAGAGAACCAGTCATACATTTTTGTCTTCTTTTCTTTGGGATAGATTCTGCATTTGGACACAGCTAGCTGAGGAATTGTTCTATGCACAGAAGCAAATATCTAAAAAGAGTTTAGTACCTCCATCATGGTTTGCTGAATTGGCTAGCAGTAGATCAATAAGTAGCTGAATTTTTGGTTTCTCTACTTCGATTTATTTGGATGATTTAAAATTATTAGATTGGGTACAATATGGTCCCATGATGTCATTCTTATGTCATCTTTATTCAATCTAATAGTTTTAAATTATTCAAACAAACAAAAATTCAAGTAAAGAAGTGGATCCTAAGTAGCTACCTAAATTCATGAGCACGAAAAAAAAATCTAAATCTTTTACCACGTATTCCTCCTCTTATTCACTAAATACTTGAGTTTGTCACATTCACACACTATTTGCTATGAATAATTTAAACTCAAACTAAGAATCAATATTGTGTTCAAATAAAATAATGTTAGATGAATCACATGTTGGATAAACCACTTTAAGTTCATCTTACGTGTTATGCACTATAACCACGTAATTTAATGAAACAATTTAATTGGATGGTGTATTTGTCATGTAAGATGAGTTTTAGGTGGTTCGTCTAAGGATTGTCTATTATGTAACACTGCATAGTATGCAACACAGTTTGAACAGTTGAGATTACAAATCTCATTTTTCTTTTAAGATGATTTTATGGTTGTAAATACGCTTCTCTTTTAAGATGAAATTACATTCATCAAAATCTCTCACTGCATAGAATGCAGTACTGCACAACAGAATTTTCTAGTTCGTCTCAGTAAAATATTGATCATCCTTTTTTACATCTATCTTTTTGTAAAATGTTGCTCTACGAACATGATCTTAGCATACACATAATGAATCAAACAAGATCTATCGTCCTCTTTTACCAAAAACCATAATCTAAGTTACACGGAACGGATCAAACAGTATAACTTGGAATTATGAGTAAATATGAACAAATATGGAACATTAAACATGTTAGTTTAGGATTGGTGCCTTGTTCAATGGCTGTGGTGCCATACATTTTGTTGGGTAAATTCCATTGGTACAGTTGCCCCCATATTAACTAGTGTCCTTTAATTCTCACCAATGAAAGTAGATGGAAAAAAATGAGGGTTGGGTGCAGTTGCAGAGCAGGAATTGGTTAAAGAATTAAGAAGATCGCTGCAGCCCAGAAAATTGACTATTCCATTAGTGTGCACGTGGAGAGCTCTGTTCGATGCTTTACTTTTGACGACTATGGGTTTTTTCTTTTTTTTCCTTTTTCCTGGCTTCTATCGCTCTTTTTTATATAAAAAATAGTGATGGATTATCATTTCCGGACTCATGAGCAACATTGGCATGACCCTTTCTTATAAGGCATTTTTTATTTGATAGAATCAGTGACCATCCAGAAGTATCACTATCATATTCGCCTAACAAACAGATCCAGACCAAAACATATTGGTCTTCTATCGCTCTCTTTCAATCTCATGTACTTGGCATCGCTCAAACAATGGGTTGTAGTGTGTCTCAATGTGGCCGGCCGGAGGAGCCTACCAAAGACGCTGCCGTCTCTATAGATAGATGTGCCAGGATTGAGAACCGGGGAGGGACCAGAAAGTGATCAAAGTTAGGAGGCCAGAGAAAGATGTAAACCTGCGAGCGAATGACTAAATAATAAGATTGGATATCTCGAGGGGGGGTGCACATGAGTCTTTTGTATAACAAGTTGACGACTTTGAACACAAACATGTGGAGAGGTCTGCCGACTTAACAACAGTTCGAAACCTGAGCACATGCACATGAGTATGCTCATCAATCCAAAATCGCCGATTAATATAAGCTGCAGCTTCTGTGTATTTGCTTTTGATATCCAACTGCCTATTCTAGTTTTGATGGAGAAATGACGTCTTATTCTAGTTTTGATGGAGAAATGACGTCTTGGCTAATGCTTTAAACGGTCGATTCATGTACTGAAATGACATCAAAATGGATCCTCTCTCGTCTTTTTTGTTGTTTGCCAAGTTCAATCATAGTCCCAAGCTCGAACAAACCGCGTATGATGATTTCAGAAATATAACTAATGGAACTCGAAGTTGTTTGCGAAGCTAATCGTCCTAACTCATATACTCGGCACCTCCATAAGTTTGGTTGTATTGTTAAAAGACTTTTGTTAAATTAGTCGAAAGAGATTTAGAATGAGTCAATTGACGATAAGAAAGTAAATAATCGAGTAACAAAGTGTTAGAGAAAAGATAAAGTACAAATTATCAGCTAATTAAACAGGCATATCGATTGATATGCTTGTTTCGACGATCTTTAAAGAAATCGAATAAGATATATATTTTTTGATAGTATTTCATTTCCAATACGTGAAACAAACTCAAAACAATGTCATCTAGCACACGATCGATTCTTGTTTGTATAATTCGGTTTTTCTTTTGCTTTTATTTCACTTTATTCGTTTTACGAGAAGGATAGGAATAGAACCATTTCTTAGAATAATTGGAAGGTAATTGCCTGACTCCTTAATTCGGAAATCAATCACTGATTAATTTACCGGGAATCTCTTTTAGGCCAGGGATGTTATCCTCAAATCACCTAAAATTGATTTGATTAACAGGATAAGACCTGAACCAGATACAACTGTACGTTCCAACTTCCAAATGCATGACGAGGAGCTCCCAATTAAGCCATGCAGTTGACTTGATTATATATACAAAATTAATTAATTGAATAATTACAATCACTTAATTATCAACGATCGACTGTAGCTTGTCAATCAGTTTCTACGATCGAGTTCAACCTGGTTTTCTGAGTCATGGATCCTCTCTGGTTCTATCTCCATGTGAAGCTCTCTAATTTCTTTTCCTTAATGTTAATTTGTAAACAAACCTCAATTGGATTTTGTAGCTAAATAATAAAGATCAAACATGAGCAAATCTCTGTTAATCAAATCAACCTCAATAGAAATTTTTTCTTTATTTTACTTTTAAACCGTAAAAGATCATAATCTAAAATCACACATTTTCATGAATTCTCACGGTATGTTATTTGTGAAATGTCTCACGGTATGTTTTGTTATCTCATCTTTAGTTTTTACTAGCCGCAGACAAAATATTTAATCATGAACCGATCCAATAATTTGATCACGACACACCACGGGGTGTCCGATTTCAGACAGGGTAAGGGTTTTGTAAATCATTTTTTGTCTTCACTTTCAGGACGGTCAGGGCCCGAGAAAAATAATTAGGACGGCCAGAGCCTGAGGAAATAGTCAGGGCGGCTAGGGCTTGAGGAAATAGTCGAAGTAAGATTCAACATAGCAAAGATCTGAAAATTTCCCCTTTGGACGTGTGTCTAAAGAGAATTTTTGGGGACATTGTGGGAGTAGAGAATAAATTCTATGATATAATGACAAGGTTGAATGATGTGGTAATGACAACAGTAAATACATGAGTAAATATTACCTTAAGTGTGATATTTATTGTCGTTTTGAATGAGGTAACGGTTATAACGTTAAGTATATAATGATTATATCGATAAGTGATAGTAATTACAAGATTAATGGTGACTTGTTCAACAAGAATACTTGTCGGACAAGTTGCTTCTCACCTATAAATAGGTAGTGAAGCGAAGAGGTATGATATCTCATTTTCATCTATTCACCTCTCAAGTGATTAAGAGTGTTTCTAACTTGAGCATCAGAAGGTGTTTTGCAAGTACCTCCCCCTCTCCCACAATGGGTCAATGGTCAAATGAACATTCTAAAGTTCCAGGTCAGCTCCTGCTCTAGTTTGAACATTCTAACATTCTATAGTGCACGAGGTTCTTCATTTTCCAAATCACCCTAATAAAACTTAGTTTGATGTCTAGATTCTCCGTAAAAAAATCTTCTAAACCCTTAATTAGAACCCTTAAACCCTTAGTTATTTGACTTATTTCTGATCCTCATTACTGTACGACTGAAGATGATATTTAATTATCCAACATATTACAGGATCTGCTCAACTTCATCCTTATCCTTCTCTCTATAAAAATTTTTCTCTACCTTCTCTCCTCAAAACCCATCCATCTAGGTTTCTTCCTCTTCTCTGATTTAGATTTTTGATCTGGATCTATGGTTTGGGATTTGGGGAGAGATGAAACTCCAATTTTCCCTCTTTTTGAGGGTTGTTTCCATGTTTTCCAACAGTCTTTTCTTGTTTTACTCCGCCATTTCTGGAGGCCCCCTCGGAGCTTGTCTCCTGGTTTGTTTCGATGGTTTCAGAGTTTCGATTTTCTATTAATTACTACTTTTGTCGCCCTTTTTTGATGGATTCTCTTTTGCCATGATCCGAGGTATTTCTCGGTTGGATTCTTCTAAATCTGATCGGTCCCAACTCGTTCCTCTCTCTTTGTGGAGATCGAATAGTTGTGCATCTATTCTTATAGATGCTTCTCTAAATGAGGTTTGCTCATTATTGTATAGGGTGATGCTTTAAGGAGTCGTGTTCTTTCCGGTGTCTGCTTCTTTCCGGTGTCTGCTTCTTTCCTTCAAGGGATCTCACCTAACCCCTTCGTCGCCACGGTTACAGAGTTACATAGTCTCTATTCTTGGCATGATTGGTATGTCATGGTCAAGGTAATGGATGTTTTAATCTATGGGAATTTGATGTTTCAAGCTTTGATACTTGCTAAGACATTTCTTCTGCGCCTACGAATTGGTTCGGTTGCTTCAATATGTTGGTAATGTGGCATCTCTTCCAAGTCAAGTGCGGCAGATTGTTTATTTATATTTGTATGGGGCTTTCTTTGTAACCTTTGGAAGGCTTTGTGCATCTCTGTAATTTCAAGGTACGAATAAAGTTGATTACAAATTGTCAAAAAAAAACATATTACATGATCTAATTATAGTACTTGTTATATATTGGAGAATTTAGTATAATTGTTACTGTATGAATTTATAGTTCAACGTTTGTAACCCTTTCTTCAACATTTTTTGGGAAAAATGATCCAAAATTGTGACCTTTTACAGAAGAAAAGCTTTGGTATCTCACGTTTCAAAAACTTCAAAACGGTATTCTACGTTCTTACTCTGACTGAAGAAATGTATCTATAACCATTAGTTCCGTTTAAAAAACTAACGACAAACATTTTTTGACATGAAAAGTCTAATTTACCCTTTGTTAACAGTGTCTGATCTTTTAGAGAAGCAAAGTTTTAGTGTCTCACGTTTCAAAAACTTTAAAACGGTATCCCACGTTCATACTTCGACTAAAGAAAGGTATCTGAAACCGTTAGTTTCGTTAAAAAAATCCTATTTTATTCCTTTTTCATCCCTAAAATTCTATGTCTTTAAAATTAAGAACAATAATTAATTAAAATTTTATTTAAGAGTGAATATAACTTGGTAAATTGAAAAGAAAAGATTAGGGCTGAGCTCGGCTCGATAACCGAATTTTTTAAGGCAACCGCCTACCGTACCAAGTTTGGTCGATAGGAAATTTTTTGTACCGGTACCACTCAGTCGACCTTGGTATACCGATAAGTCGGTGTACCGACTTGTCTATGGTTCAGTTGGTTTGGGCCTAATACCGATACTAACTGGGCTGTAAAAAAACAGGACCAGACTACAAAAAAATATATGTAACCTGTAATCAAATATACAAGCAATACAACACATCTGTTTAGAATAAGATACACAAGTATACACAACATTACAAAGAAATGTATGAACAATCCACTGAATCCAGTAGCAAATTGACCAAACTTAACACACTGTCAACAGTCCAAATTAATTCAAAACTTGTCCAAACAGTCCAAGCAACAACCAAAGTACCAAACAGTCTAAATTGTTTCTTAGTTTAGTACAAGCAGTCCACAACCAAAGTACCAAACAAATGAATGAAATAAACAATCCAAAGTTCCTAACTTAACCAACTAAGTACTTAACAAATAACAATTGCAGAAATTCTTACTCACTGCAAGTCTGCTCACCAACTTAACAAATAACAGTAGTACTGGCCATTGATGAGTGATATGGGGGGCTGCCTACACATTGGTTTGCCCTGAGCTTCTAGTAACCTCTACTGGGGTTTGTGCAAATCCTGCTTTTATTTCTTGATTAAATGCATTTTCTACAAAACAAATGAAATTAATATAGTTAATGAATAAGGTATGGGAAATAATTTTTTTAGTAATTCAGTAAATTCACATAGTAATAAAAGACTAAGAAGTAACCTCTCTCAAGCTCCTCCAATTCAGAATATATTGCAAGCTCATCTTCTGTGGAATCCTTGTATAGGTTAGATGGATTAGCTTTCAACCAATCACTGCAGCAAACTGGTGCCTCCATCATTTTTGGTGTCAGTGATGCTCTAAAAGGATCTATAACTCTTGATCATTAACTAAAAGCATTTTCTGATGTCATTGTTGAGCAAGGAATAACAAATATATTTTTGGTCAGCTTGGAAAGCACTGGATAAGCTACCTCACTCTCTTTCCACCATTTGGCAATTTCAAATCCCTTGGATAAAAGGCTCACATATCTATCCGCTAGGTACTGATCTACTTCATTTCTTATGCATAGGGATTGCTCAGCCACCCTCTCTCTTTTATCTCCCTACAAACTTCATCAAGGTCATCCAATCCATTACCTTTCATGTCCAAATCATAAGCATTGTCAGAAGCTTGTTCTGCCATGTCATTCATATCTTCGCCCTTGTATTCTTCATACATCTTCATCAATATTCTTTTCAAATCAGCTTCTATTGACTCAACTACTTCAGCATTGACATTGACCTTTTTCATTGCTACTTTAGCCCATTGCAACTTGTACCTTGGGTCAAGAATATTAGCTATCATCACCAGCTTGTTCACAGTCTCAAAACTGCCCAGTACTTGTCAAACTTGGCTTTCATAGACTCTGCAACCCTCTTCAAAACTATATCAGAAGACTTACAAGCCTTTAAGATCTCAGTCTGTAGTGTAATCATCTCTACAAATATGATGTTTGCAGTGACTGTTTTCCATGCACTAAGCCTGATAGTAGATTCATAAAATCTCTTTAAGAAAACACAAAAAAGCTTGTGCATTTCTCCAATCATCAGTCTGGTGGTCCAACCTTGTCCTCAAAATAAGCTCTAAATGAAACATCTTCTTCAACCATCCTTCCAAACACAACTTCATACTTAAGGGCAACTTGCAACATGAAGAAAGTGTTGTTCAATCTAGTTATTACATTTAATGAAACATTGGCATTAGCCCTGCATTGCTCTAAAACAACAAATTCTCTAAACCTATCAAGTCTTTGAGATGAACTCCTCACATACTTTGCATAATTCCATATTGATGCAATCTCATTCTCCAACTCCTTTAAACCATCCTTCACAATTAAGTTAATAATATGACAGACACTTCTTAAATGTAAGTACTCACCATCAAACATCAAAGTTTTGTAGCCCCTCAACCTTCTTTTCATATATTGCATTGTCACATCATTGGCAGATGCATTGTCGACAGTGATACTAAAGACTCTAGAGATCTCCCACCGCCTCAAACAATTCTCCACAGCTCTACCAATATCCTCACCTTTATGACTGACAACTGGACAAAAGTTTATGATTCTTTTGTGCAATTTTCAGTCATTGTCCATAAAATGAGCTGTGAGCACCATGTAATTGATGTTTTGTATGGAGGTCCAAGTGTCGGTGGTAATAGAAACCCTAGTGACTAATGCCTTTAGACTACTCACAAAGCTGCATTCTCATGATTAAACTTATCTAACACACCCTTAGCAACCTGCTTCCTATTCAATACAGGCTATTATGGTTCTAGTTCATGACAAAATTCTCTAAACCCATCCTTCTCCACAAACCTAAACGGTAGTTCATCCTTAATTATCATAGCTATGCACTTCTCATCACACCTTTTCCTATTATACTTATGATAAGTCCTTGCTCCACTCACGTTATCTATGGACAACTTAGCCTGTTTAGGATCACTTTCTGCTTGTTTAGGGTGCATTGGGTGATTCACACATCTCTTGTTTACATGAGACCACATTGAGCTGGTCTCATTCCTCTTAACTACACATAATACATCCTCACCACGAATATTGCAGGTGCACCAATCCGGATCAATTTCATCTGAGTTGAGAAACTTGCATCTAGTAAAGTATGGTCAAAGCGGGCTTTTGTTGGCAGGTTCTTTTCTTTTTCTTTCATTTGGAGGTTGAGGCTGAGAGTGAGGGGGAGGGGCTTGAGGTTTAGGATTATTTTCAGTTTGAGGCTCAAAGTGAGGGGGAGGGGCTTGAGGTTCAAGGTACAGTTTTAATGGGGATGTCTACAAGGATGCAGTGGCTTCTGCATTTGCAGTGAATTGAATTAATGGAGAGGAGCTACTAGTTTGTCTAGATTGCATTTGGGAGATGGTTGTATCAGCTATAAAAAAAGCAATTCAATACAACTAACCAACTATGAATCAAATCAATCAACACAAAGTAGGCAGCTAGAAATCGAATCCAATCCTAGTATTCCTAAGTACAGTATATTCCATAATCTTAAAACTAAAATTCTAATTTCTAAATGACCAATTTCACAACAAAATCAATTAATCACATCAAAGATGGGAACTGGGATTTCAGAACAAACCTGTTCTACCTTCAGTAGCAATTACGGCCATTTGGGATGGGAATTAGGATCCCACAGCTCCCCGTACTCCCATACCTTGTGCTCTCATGCTAACTCCATCCCTACCAATTGCGCTACTACTCATTCGAATTCTTTGGCGACCCATTCTCCTGAACACTAAAACAGAGAACAGAGTGAGAAAGAATTGGACTCACCTCTGATAGAGAACAAAGTGAGAGAACAGATGAAAAACGAATTAGATAATAGAGATATAGACCAAACTCACCTCTGATTAGAGATGAAAAACGAATTAGAGAACTCAGAAATGATTGGGAACAGAGAATAGAGATGGGATTTGAGTGATTTGAATTTGGGGATTTAGGGTTTCTGCGGAGAATTGAGAGATGGAGGTCGGGCACTCGAGCGAATCAGCGAAATGAGGTTCAGTGGCTGAGCGAAATCAACGGTCAGGATGATCTGTGTAACATTGAACGACCAAGATTAGAAGATGTCGGTACTGTAGTACCGTGATATACGAAATCAAATATGATTACCGTACCAAGTACGGAGTGCGGTACGGTACAACCGTCCCGCAATATCGGTAACCGATTCAGGCAGCAACCAACGGCGGCAGCTCGGGCGGTTTGTCGGCTGGTTTGGTTGGACCGGGACAAATTGCCAGCCCTAGAAAAGATAAGAGATTGTCATCTTCGTCTCCATCGGAGAAAAAGAGAAGGGAGAAGCGTCGTCGTCAGAGAAAGAGAGAAGAGAAATGTGACACTGGAGCAGAAGAGAGAAAAGAGCAATGTCGTCGTTGAAAAACAATCTTCTCGCGGTAGTCATCATCATTGTCAAATAGACTTTACCAAACCGGTAAAGTCTTCTTAAACACAACTATTTGTAGTCGGTGATCAAGGAAGCTCTCAATAGTCAAATTCAAAACATAATCAAGTTTGCTCTGACACTCCTTCAAAAACCCATAACGATCAAGTGAACCATGACTTCTCCAATCCGTCACGACGGCCTCTTTCTCTCTAAGAGAATAATACAGTTTCTGATGCTAATACTTGACTTATGCATTTGATAGTCAACATTAGTCAACCATAACCATCTAAACTATTTTGTATCAGTCATATTTTCCAAATCTTTATGTTCATGCTAAAATTGGATAACATTTGTGATCAATTTGTGGTTATCAAAAACAAAAGTAGCCATATATGGTCAATTTAAGATTTAGATGTTGTACCGGATCCTACAATAACCATTTATACATGCTATCTCGACCAAGACGACGAAGTCGGGACTGAGAGTGGATTAGAGGAGGGCGAGGAGCTCATATGGGAGTGATGGTGCAAGGGATGTCGGTGACTCGGAACTAACAGTTTCAGATATATATCTTTCTACAGTCGGAGTAAGAAAGTGAGATACCGTTTTGAAGTTTTTGAAACGTGAGACACTATAGTTTTGTTTCTCTAAAAGATCAGACACTATTTGGATTTTTTTTACTATATGAATTTATAGTTCAACAGTTATACTGAATTCTCCAATATATAACCCTTACTTTATGTTTAACCCTTAGTTCAACATTTTTTTAATGAATTGCACATATATATAACATATACATGAAAATCGTCCCTAACTCTGCTAGGGTTTGCTCGACGGCGGAAGCCTTCGATAAAACTCCCAAAATGGCCATCAACGGTGAACCTCTAGTGAAAAGGGCAAGAACTCATTCTCTTTTTCTCTCAGCTTTCCTTCTTCTGTTGACGACGAGAATGGCTACAGATCTCAGCCGCGCTCCCTTCGATCAACGTTTGGGAGCTCGTCTTGTCATTTTCGAGAGTTTGGACTATGGTATTCAGATGGTTATGGTGATTGAAGGCATATGGGGTCTATACGGTGGTGATGCAGATGGGGCTTCTGCTTTTGAGGCAGATCGATGGGTCTGGGTTCTAGATAGTGGTATTCTGGTTAACGAGGATAGTGGGGATTTCGATCCAGTACTTTCTGGTTTTGTTGCATTAGGTTTGTTCTTGAGATCGGAAAAGCTTTGATCTTGGACTTTTGGGATCTTTGAAGCCAAAAACGACGCACCGGGAGAGGCTTGGTCAATGATGCTGGTTTTGGATCGAAACTCATTCACAACATTCGAAACACATTCTGAAGAGTTTTGAAACACCAACTAAAATAATCTCATCCTCTCTTGAGTTATTTCTCTCCCTTTCTACTTTAGTTTTCTGGTGATAGAAAGAAGATACTACAAGTTCGTCAGAGTGTTCTTGGCAGCAGTGTAGCTTCAAAGCACGAGTAGTCGTTATGTCTTGGAAGACAAGTGTTATCAAACCTTTTGCACCGGTAGTGGAGGCATAAATTGTCTTAAGGAGAGTGTGTGAAACACACGACTCGATTTCAACACTTTCCTCTGGTCCTACGTCTAAGTTGGTTACTTCTTTGTGTTCTTCATTCTAAGTGTTCCAAGATAGACAATTCGCTTACACATATTCCACTTATTCTTTAATCAAGTGTGGTAATCAAAGTTGTTCATCGTAATTGGTTTCATGTTTATCATTTCATTATTATTTTTTATTTAATAATAAATTAGATTTATGTGAATATATATATATATATATATATATGCAATATCTAACCCCTTTTTGTTACATTTTCTTCTCGATGGACCGTTCGTGGAAAATGGTGATGATGTTGAGCGCTGCCGATTGAGGCTGACGATGAGTAAGTCGAGTTGGCTGCTTGCCAGATCTTTGGGCGACGACACTGCTAGGTCAAATTATGGTCAGCTTGGACTTGACTTGTTTATTGGGCAGGTTAGGGCTCACCAGAAATTGATGATCTGGTCTTTTCTTTTTGGACTGTAAGTTTCACTGAACCGAGTCTTCTTGTTGGGGTGGGCCTAGTTCGATTGGGTCTTTATGGCCTAGAGTGTGATATTTTTTTTATCAAAAACAGAGTCTTGTTCCCTACTTGATTGTTACCATTTTAATCCTTTCTTCTAAGGGGGTGGAGGCTTAATAATTGTCGTTCATCTGAGGTGGATGTACTTTTAATTTTTGGAGATCTAATATAGCTAGATGTTTAGCAGTCATATAGAGTGATTTCTATATGAAGTGACGTGATTATTTTTTGTATTGTTTGTTATATGTTAAAATGGGTTGACTTCGATTGAAAAAAAAATACTATATGAATTTAGACATTACAGAGTTTACACTCTCCTCTCTGCAAATAATCAAATTGAAAAGCTGATCTTACTTATGTAATTTGAGTTAGTTTGTTAAGTCAGTTCGCAGCAAACTTTGAGCCAAAACTTGTGAGATTAATGAATGTTTCGTCGTGCAATTTGGTTTCGATTTCCTGAGATTATGCCTCGTACACATAGTATTATTATTCTTAGCTACTAGCTAGCAATATATGCCATTAATTAAGCATCCTCATATTCTAAACGAAACCCAAAAATCTGTCACAATATATATGGTCGATTCTGATAGTGATAATGATGATCCGATCATCGTTCGTAAGTTGGGTGTTATTAGCTGTCCCAGATTTTCGATTTGGTGGTTGCTAACTTGATAGTGTCGTATGATTTGATGGATGATATGACTCTCGAACAATAATACAGAAATCCAGGTATATAATTGCACTGCATGCATGTATAATGTTGAGACTTTGAGAGAGGCCAGCCAGCTTCATTAGACCAGTTTCACGCACCATGTCGATCTAGTGTTTACGTTCGATGCCAACCTCCATTGTTGTAGCCCCAACTCTATTTATGTTTGGCCAATCTTATTGTTTAGCTTCATTACTCGACAATTCAATATACATGCTACGTGCAATGTAATGAAAACTAAGTAACATGTGTGCATGGAAACCATTCCCCATCCTTAAGCTACACTTATTCTACATTTTAATACGGTCTATATATACATCTTAAAAAACAAGTTAGATAGCTAAATATATTTGTTACTACAGAACCTCACATTTCTTACATCACAATCGATAATTTGGTTAAGCTTTTTGCAAGGGCGGGCTCAAATATATCTACAACTTGATGTATAACTTGACTCAAATTCATAGTGAATTTTTATGTAAAAAAAGAGACGCACTCACATGGAATCGTTAAACTAATATGATCAATTGTATCGACTAAAATCGAATTTTCTAGATGTCGACATTAGTTCCGGCCGGTTGAAGGATCTCACCTCCTTTTAACCCCTCACTCTGAAAAAAAATTCGAAGAGTTTCTTTTGCAATTTTCACTCCAACTCTAGTAGTTCTGAAAGTTAACGAATATCCAGAATCTAATTTCCCAGCGAAGATGTGAGAGTGTTTATAATTTATGTTATAGTCGCCTATAGTCTGGCCCATAGTTTATCAATGACATCATGTAAGCTGGGGATAAGCCTCTAACTAGGCCCCATCATGGGTCGGACTATGGCCGACCCGACCCTAAATTTTAGGACTTATGGTAGGGTAGAGCTCAGTCAAAGTTAACAAAATTTATGGCCTGTTAGGATAAGGCTGATGCTTGAATATGTAAGCCCTAACCCCTCTAGAGGCTTATTTCGTTATGGCTAATAAGGTCGGGTAGGGTCGGCCCTTTAAATAGGACTAAACAGAGCCGAGATAGACTTGTTATTTTTTCTTACAATTTAGCTTTAGAATTATATGTAATAAACCTTATTTTTTGTGTTATATTTAACATGTATGCATACACATTATACTTAGGGGAGTGTATTCAATTCAGATTTTTAAAGATTTTTACTGAATTTTAATAATCCATGGATTTAACAACTTCATGGATTGTTTTAATTTCATATAGAGTCTAACAGATTTTATTAGAATGATTTATCTAGATTTCATTGGATTTTGTGAGTCCATTGGAATAATAAGTAAAATAAAAAATTTATCAAAACACAAAGACTTGATATTTTGTGCATAACTCTCTTTTTATTTTTTTTATTTGGAGTACAATAGTCTCATCACCAGAGGCAATATTACATGTAAAAAACCCGTAAGTTCTTAAAGTTTCAGCTCAATCTAGGCAAAAACCTTGCTCACTGAAACCCCAGAAACATCCCTTAGTACTCTTCACATGCTTTTTGCAGTCGATACATTCTAGTCTCTAAATTGTTGATAAGACAAGAATGATCAGCTCTACCCTCATGCTTCAAGTTGAAGCACAAATTCTAAGTTGTACAACACATCTCCCATTGTAGGTTGATTAAGACTGCCAAGAACACCTGATCATCATCATCAAACCTCTTGCGTCTGTATCTGTGAGGAAGACATGCGACAGACCCAAGAATGAGGAATTCAAGGGGTGGAATGCCACGACTTTGAAAAGCCTGCTCTTCCCGATCTCATCCGAATTTCGAAGATAAGGATGCGTTGATTTTCAGAAGCAGATCCAGATAAGGATAACAATTCTTTAGTTCACCGGTTGGGGCCTCCAGGAACAACGTCGCAGCGATTGGTCTGAATACTACTGTTCATGAGAACAGTATGTCGGTCTGGCAACATAAGGGGCCATAATCAAAACCAAAACCCAGAATAGCAAATCACATAATGAGCCATGTTATAGAACAACAGTAAACCAAACACGATAAAATAGAAGCAAATAATGAAATCAATAGCCATGCAACTTGAGCAACTTCTTTTTCATTGCAAGTGTGATACCTTTTAAAAAAGATATTCCCTTTTGGGTTATACCTATCGACAGACCCGGTAAACAACTGTTTAATTGCAGATATTAACATCACATGATCAAACGCAGCCAAATTGAAACCCAAACTCTATAAGCGTCGTCTGAAACCATTAAAACACGATATGACTGAGAAGTAATGCAGAAACTTAGATCATTCACTATCATAATTCAATCCATAAATAGCACCGAACAACTGTAAGGCACAGAAACCCAATGTGAAATCAATCCATTTCCGCGCACAAAATAAGCAAAACATTAATTCTCAACTCACAGCATGTTTTAGCTCAATTGAGATTAGTGTAATACCATGAGATTAGCAACATAACATAAAAGTAGAGCATGAATTGGCAATTAATTGTGTGATTATATTACAGTTACAATAATGAGAGATTGAGATTCATAATGCAAGCTTAGAATATGAAAGGGTATTGGAGTTTTTTGACCGTTGATAAGAAAACTGTTCCGTCCTCTCAAAAAAACTCAGAACTAGGGTTTTCAAAGGAAAATTTTCTTCTCTCTTATCCGGCTGCGCCGCAGCCCTAATGTCGGCCGTCGGTCGTTCCGGCGCCTGATTTGGCGTGGCCGGACGAGACTCTTGGCAGTGGATGGTAACTAGGTTTGTTGCCCGAGATTAGAGAGGCAGGTCTCCGCGCCTCCGCACCTCTTGTTTCGATGTACTGCATCATGTATGGCTTGTGGAACGTTGATGGATTGAGGCCGGATTCTTGGTGGGTAGAGTCGGCTAGTTGTGGGTGTAACATCCCACACCAACCAACGGAGAGGGTGATGTACCATATATGTACATCGGTGACACCCATCTAGCACGAGGCCTTTTGGGAGCTCAGTTGCTTTGGAGGGGATGAGAACTCCGAAGTTAAGCTTGCTAAGCTTAGAGCAATCCCATGATGGGTGACCCCCCTGGGAAGTTGCTCTGAGAGCTCTTGGAAACAAAACCGTGAGGGTCGGCGGGCCCAAAGCGGACAATATCGTGCTACGGCGGAGATGGTCCGGGATGTAAAAAATTGGTATCAGAGCCACTCTGCCGAGGGGTGCGAGTGTGCCGACGAGGACGTCGGGCTCCTAAGGGGGTGGATGTAACATCCCACACCAACCAACGGAGAGGGTGATGTACCATATATGTACATCGGTGACACCCATCTAGCACGAGGCCTTTTGGGAGCTCAGTGGCTTTGGAAGGGATGAGAACTCCGAAGTTAAGCTTGCTAAGCTTAGAGCAATCCCATGATGGGTGACCCCCCTGGGAAGTTGCTCTGAGAGCTCTTGGAAACAAAACCGTGAGGGTCGGCGGGCCCAAAGCGGACAATATCGTGCTACGGCGGAGATGGTCCGCGATGTAACAAATAAAGGTCAGGACCCACCCCGAGTTAAATCCCTTTAACCCGAAGTAAATCCTACGGGGACCACCTCAAGGGAACTTCTTACCGAAACCCCCTTGAAATGGCCAACCCTTCCTACGTACCAACTCAGCACTTCCATGAGTATCTAACAACAATCCCTATCTCATGGAAGCATCCTGCTCTCTAACCTACTTAATTAGCTAAACTGGGTTAGTCAGAGCAGTCTACTAAGAAAATTACCCTAAGGAAAATGCGGCAGCAACAGAATGATCGACTATGCCTCGACTCTTGTACGCGCACGACCACCGCTTTAGAACCCTGCACCACTGGGCATTTGAAAACGAAGGGCCCAGGGGAGAAACATTGAAAAACTGTTAGAGTGAGTGGACAAAAATAAGCCATGAAACACTATAAATTCTCCACAATCAATAAAACCAATAACTTCATGCTCTCCCAAAATGTGTTGATTTAAACATCATTTATGCATGCCCACAAATACTAAATATCCCACAAATGCATGATATGGTAAACAAGTAAAGAATATGGAAAGAGAAAATGTTTACAAATAATAATAAGTGTGACTTCTCAGACTAGGGTCGGAGCTAAGAGCTCTAGTAGCGCCATCACGCTATGCTAGCTATATAGAATAATAACGGACAACCCTTATAATATTAACCTGACTTCTCAGGCTTGTCTGTCCTCTCAGACCAGGGTCGGAGCTAAGAGCTCTAGGTAAAATGGTAATGGACAACCCTCATAGTGCACTACGTAGTTTGCCTGACTTCTCAAGCTAGGGTCGGAGCTAAGAGCTCTAGTAGCGCCCTCACGCTACTCTAGCTAGCATATTCATTGGTCAACCCTTATAATAAAAATTCATAACAATATTTTACTCAAATTCTCTTCCCAAAACAAATAAGTAAAACCATTCCTTGTCATATATGCATAAATCCAATTTCCAACGAAGTCTCGGGTTCAATTCCATTCGAAGGACGGGTCATCCCCATCTATAACCATTTTCGGAAAGAAATAGAAAATTTGAGTAATAATGGTAAATACGTTCAAGCATAAAAGTCAATACCTCAAACATAGTAAAAATCTTTAACCGAGGTTCCCGCTAAACTTTATCCAAATAAAAACATTCAAGAACCCGAGAAGGATATAATTCTCGAAAACAATCATAAAAACCCTGCAATTAAATCAATAATGAAGGCATGCATTCATTTAAAAATAATATGTCCACTCACAGTACTATTGCGACCTTCTTCCCGCTCGGAAAGATCCTCGAGCGAAACTCTCGAACTAACCGCGTAGTCGAGCCCGTCTCACGTCCGACCAGAGACTCTTCGGCATTCAACCGGTTTTACCGCATCACCGGAATCTTCGCCGGGTTCCGGTAACTTGCCGGAATTTCGCCAGAGTTTCCCCGTTTCCCTCTGCCTGCTTCCAAACTCGAACCTAAAACCAAACCCAGCAGCTCTCATGCTGCCTACCAACTCCTAGACCCACTCCAACAGCTCCATCATCCTAAATCTCGACTTGCCGGAGCTCTGAGAACTCCAAGTTCTCGCCTCAGTCACTGCCTCCACCGAACCAACACCTCATCACCTCAGGTGTTCTCCAAACGCCTTTGCTGTAGCCAGGTTGTCACCAAGAGGCTTAGTTCGTCGAAACACCGCCGGGTTCGCCGGATTCCGGTCGTTGACCGGCGCGTCCTACTCAGCGGATCTCCCTCCACGGCGTACATTGGCGGAAATTGGTTGAGGGGTTTTGAAGGGGGGAGTGAGGGGAGTAATTTGCAGGGGGTGCACCGGCGTGGGGTGGCCGGACGCAGCTCCGACGAGGGAGAGCAGACGGAGGTCGAGGGAGAGGGGAGACTCGGGTTTGACCCGAGTTTCTGGTTTTGACCAAGTCAATTCAACTACCCCCTTTTTATACTTAAATGGACGGTCCAGATCAATTCCCCAAATGATCTGATGGTCTAGATTTAAAGAGAGTAAAAAAATAAAATAAAAAAGTTAGATGGTAAAACTCCTCTTTTACCGGATTGATAATTAAAAGTTACCATAAACTTCTGAAATTCACAGAAAATAGCCGGAAGCTCCGAAAGATATTCCGAAAATACCGAGAGACTCGTATCGACACGTACTACAACATCGAGTCATCAATTCAGGTATTTGGAGTACTTTTAAAAACTCGAAAATTACCTCGAGCGATAACTTATCGAATTACCGATCGCAATTAAAAGTCCTCGGTAACTCGTGAATCTCTGTGAAAAGGTAACTTTTATTAACTTCAAAAGATTCGGGGTGTGACAATTCTCCCCACCTTATAAAAATTTCGTCCTCGAAATTTCTATACTCAAAGTCTCATACAGTGGGGGATAATACCACTTAAAATAATTATATGGTTCTCCAATATCAACTTCCTTCTGAGAACTCTTCTGAGACGCCTTACGAATAGCATTGTCAAAACCCTAAACACCTGCCCTTTACAAACAACATAACAACTTCGACCAGTAACCAACCTCCTATCCCTTCTGGTTTAGCCAAACAACCACCAACAACTGTCCTTACCAACCACAAGTGACGTCGTCACAATACTGCTAATACTCATTCTGATTCCATCACCCCTCGCTTATGACGAGTAAAATTTCTTCAAGAATACTCGTATTCTTTCGTTGAACTTTAAATATCAGGTCACACATTCCCTATGCAGGAACTGATTACCACACCTGAGGAGTAGGGTTCGATGTCACTAATGGATTTAAATCCTCTGGTAACACAATACCACGTGGAGTCAAATCTACTGACAACAAGTCCACGAGAAAACCATGATGACTTGTGTTACACAAACCATCACCTCATTTGAACAAGGCTCCCTGATCTGGTTTTAAATCTTTCTATAAATTATCCTGTCAAGTTGTCCTGTTGTAGAGTAATTATCTTCCTCTGATCTATCCTTACTCAAACCACTTGCACACACAGGACGTGAACTACCAAGAATTTTAGCGTAAATCCAAAACCATAGCCTTTAAATTAGGGAGATCCAAAAGCTCCAGACATCGAGGTCCAACAATACTTACTCCTCGCATGAAGACAAATTGTCAGGCTTCACACTGCCTACAAAACTATTCTGACCGGATAAATCTTGATTTCACCAACAAGCCGATCATTAAAATCGCCAACTCGATCATCACCTTGTGGGGTTACCGCGTACTTTACAACTGGTAATACATACTCGTACTACTCTTAGGTGAGATGCCACTGACCTCTCTATCCATTACCTTAGCCTGAAACGACGCCTAGTGCCGAACTTGCACTTCAACCATAACTGTGTGTCTATTAAACATTTTCCGCAACATAATCTGGGATAGACATACCAATAAAAGAATCCCAGAGCCTTACCCGCTCAACAAGGATATTCCATTCCCAGATGCCTCTATCACCAAATCGTCTGGCAATAACCGACAAATCAGACATTTAACCAGATCGGACATCTACATAAAATTTAGTGCCACTGGTGCACACCAAAAGTAACCCTCGATCAAAGCATCGGGAATTAATTTCACCAAACTTAACCACCTTGATCACCGAGCATCCAGTTATCCAGGCACAATTCAACAAATGCCATCACCGCACTGGGCGAGTACACACTACCGAGTCAACTCGTACAACTAGACAGTTTCTAACAAAACTGTCCCCCACGCTCTGCAAGTTTACCATCCACCGTATCCTCTATTTGGTAGGATTCAGGATTCCCAATCACTTACCATTCTAATTGAAGAGGAAAAATAACTGCGTTCATAGGAATTCAAATTACCACTTCAAATCCTAGTTTACAAGATCTACTGCCCCACATTAACATCAATAATTGATACTCCAGATCTAATCCTTATTCCCCATAACAAGATTGAGAATATTGTCTGTCACTGCAGTGGATGTAACTTATGAACCCCAACACGACTAAGTACACCTTCGGTTACTATATTTGATTGGACCACAGCCAGTGGGTGCACAAATTCTCATGTCATCAAGCTCAGTTAATCACCCTTGAAGAAACCAAGTGTCATAACGGACGACTTTGGTTGCAGGTTGAAGGTTGGGCAACTACAACATTCTTACTCAAATACAATGATCCAGTAAACCTTGCCTCACTGCTGTCACTTCACCATTTCCGTGCATTTAACTCAGCATGCACACAACCACCTACTAACAACACTTAAAAATTTCACTAACCATATTGAAAGTCGATGTGACTACAAACAACTCACTTCCGTCCTGTTCTTAAACGGTTAGACCATTTAATCGACGTTTTGCACAGAAACTTCTAACCAAACGTCCTTCATCTCCGTTCTCAATAAATGGAACTATCATGACACATTCTTAAAATGATGTCATCACCCGCCTTAGTCACTTACCTGGTGTCATTCTGACCACACACAGCTGTACAAAATAATTATGCCTTACCAGCATGTGCTACCCAGATTCCAATTTACCACTTCCCTACAAAGGTGGGTACACGTGCTCAGGTGGGGTATACCCATGTACATCTTCAGCCGTCAAACAGTGCCGTTTGCACGACTGGTTCCTACACCCTAATAATACAAAGTCAGTCAAGACTCGTATCAGTATCTCCGGTACCCCGAGCACTTTTGGTCCATGACCCGGTGGCTTGTTGTCACTTCCAACATGTTTCTTTAAATTTCGATACCATTGACCTTTAATTACAACTAGTAACGCTCGCTCGATCTGAAAATCGAACTCTAACATAGCCAACCTGGAGACCCCTCCACAGGTGTACTAACTGAAATACTTTGACCACAGGTGGATAACTCACCTCATGGTTGACACGAGCCCCTAAGATCTGGTGACACGATTTAATTTCTGCCTCCACGATAAATGGCCCAAAGACCATTGTCACCAACAATTCAAATCACGCTTGGACTCACCAACAAATCAAACCTTCTAGTACCCCAATCATGGGTGGCTGGAGCGAAGAGAATCTGGTCGTAGCTGACGACAACAATGTCAGCACCAAGGTGACCCAAACCGTCAGTTTCAGTGGCTGTCCCTTAAAGCATCACGTGACCAAACTAGCCTTTACTTCCTTAACATTCTCCAGTAGTGTCACATCATGTACTCGTCACCAGAAACAAGTCCCTTGATCCCAAAATGACTACACTCAAATTTCCTTGAGTCATTCCACTTCCATATGTCCGTTGGTTTCTCCAAAACCACACTAATGATGAACCTCAACAAAGTCGTGGCAATCGTCAAAACTAAATATTCATCCTCACTGACTAATCGCGCTAGGCGACTTCAGCTCCTTTTTCCATCGCAGGATGCCACATCTTTCATTAACTCGTACGACTCTTCACTTCTAAGAGTCTCATAACCCGAACACCAAGGCCTTGCCTCAGGTTTCCTCAACATCCCTGTCAACAACCGTGACAGCATTCCAAGTGTGAATTAACTGTTTCACCACCGAGTACTTACACATAATGCTCAAACGTTAAACAACGTGAGTTTCCAGCTCGATCCCCAACTCAAATCTCAATTATTCAATGGGGAACTCAAAAACATAAATACGTAACGAGCTTACCTTGTTCCTTACAGGAGTTCATTGTGAGGTCGGCGTACTGAGATATAGTCTTGAAGATTCCAATGTTTATAGGACCACTCGGTCCATAACTCAACCAGGAAGTACTACTCATATCCTTGATAAACACTGAGCGTCCAAAGCATAAAATGCCGATGGATCCGCCGCGGTCGGACCATCACTCTATAGACACTAAGTGATTCTAAGTATATGAGGTAGTAACAGGAAACGATAACCTAATGCTCTGATACCAATTGTCAGGACCCACCCCGAGTTAAATCCCTTTAACCCGAAGTAAATCCTACGGGGACCACCTCAAGGGAACTTCTTACCGAAACCCCCTTGAAATGGCCAACCCTTCCTACATACCAACTCAGCACTTCCATGAGTATCTAACAACAATCCCTATCTCATGGAAGCATCCTGCTCTCTAACCTACTTAATTAGCTAAACTGGGTTAGTCAGAGCAGTTTACTAAGAAGATTACCCTAAGGAAAATGAGGCAGCAACAGAATGATCGACTATGCCTCGACTCTTGTACGCGCACGACCTCCGCTTTAGAACCCTGCACCACTGGGCATTTGAAAACGAAGGGCCCAGGGGAGAAACATTGAAAAACTGTTAGAGTGAGTGGACAAAAATAAGCCATGAAACACTATAAATTCTCCACAATCAATAAAACCAATAACTTCATGCTCTCCCAAAATGTGTTGATTTAAACATCATTTATGCATGCCCACAAATACTAAATATCCCACAAATGCATGATATGGTAAACAAGTAAAGAATATGGAAAGAGAAAATGTTTACAAATAATAATAAGTGTGACTTCTCAGACTAGGGTCGGAGCTAAGAGCTCTAGTAGCGCCATCACGCTATGCTAGCTATATAGAATAATAACGGACAACCCTTATAATATTAACCTGACTTCTCAGGCTTGTCTGTCCTCTCAGACCAGGGTCGGAGCTAAGAGCTCTAGGTAAAATGGTAATGGACAACCCTCATAGTGCACTACGTAGTTTGCCTGACTTCTCAAGCTAGGGTCGGAGCTAAGAGCTCTAGTAGCGCCCTCACGCTACTCTAGCTAGCATATTCATTGGTCAACCCTTATAATAAAAATTCATAACAATACTTTACTCAAATTCTCTTCCCAAAACAAATAAGTAAAACCATTCCTTGTCATATATGCATAAATCCAATTTCCAACGAAGTCTCGGGTTCAATTCCATTCGAAGGACGGGTCATACCCGTCTATAACCATTTTCGGAAAGAAATAGAAAATTTGAGTAATAATGGTAAATACGTTCAAGTATAAAAGTCAATACCTCAAACATAGTAAAAATCTTTAACCGAGGTTCCCGCTAAACTTTATCCAAATAAAAACATTCAAGAACCCGAGAAGGATATAATTCTCGAAAACAATCATAAAAACCCTGCAATTAAATCAATAATGAAGGCATGCATTCATTTAAAAATAATATGTCCACTCACAGTACTATTGCGACCTTCTTCCCGCTCGGAAAGATCCTCGAGCGAAACTCTCGAACTAACCGCGTAGTCGAGCCCGTCTCACGTCCGACCAGAGACTCTTCGGCATTCAACCGGTTTTACCGCATCACCGGAATCTTCGCCGGGTTCCGGTAACTTGCCGGAATTTCGCCAGAGTTTCCCCGTTTCCCTCTGCCTGCTTCCAAACTCGAACCTAAAACCAAACCCAGCAGCTCTCATGCTGCCTACCAACTCCTAGACCCACTCCAACAGCTCCATCATCCTAAATCTCGACTTGCCGGAGCTCTGAGAACTCCAAGTTCTCGCCTCAGTCACTGCCTCCACCGAACCAACACCTCATCACCTCAGGTGTTCTCCAAACGCCTTTGCTGTAGCCAGGTTGTCACCAAGAGGCTTAGTTCGTCGAAACACCGCCGGGTTCGCCGGATTCCGGTCGTTGACCGGCGCGTCCTACTCAGCGGATCTCCCTCCACGACGTACATTGGCGGAAATTGGTTGAGGGGTTTTGAAGGGGGGAGTGAGGGGAGTAATTTGCAGGGGGTGCACCGGCGTGGGGTGGCCGGACGCAGCTCCGACGAGGGAGAGCAGACGGAGGTCGAGGGAGAGGGGAGACTCGGGTTTGACCCGAGTTTCTGGTTTTGACCAAGTCAATTCAACTACCCCCTTTTTATACTTAAATGGACGGTCCAGATCAATTCCCCAAATGATCTGATGGTCTAGATTTAAAGAGAGTAAAAAAATAAAATAAAAAAGTTAGATGGTAAAACTCCTCTTTTACCGGATTGATAATTAAAAGTTACCATAAACTTCTGAAATTCACAGAAAATAGCCGGAAGCTCCGAAAGATATTCCGAAAATACCGAGAGACTCGTATCGACACGTACTACAACATCGAGTCATCAATTCAGGTATTTGGAGTACTTTTAAAAGCTCGAAAATTACCTCGAGCGATAACTTATCGAATTACCGATCGCAATTAAAAGTCCTCGATAACTCGTGAATCTCTGTGAAAAGGTAACTTTTATTAACTTCAAAAGATTCGGGGTGTGACAGTGGGAGGAGGAAAGACGGTCAGTGGCGAGAGGTTGGAGGACGGTGGCTTGACGGGATGAATGATGGAGTTGAGATCGACTTCCGATTTCTGATTTGTTGCTATGGTGGTGTGGATAGCTTTCTGGTGGCACGGTCACTGACAGTGACGTTTTGTGATCCGACGTCGATGGTACGACAGTGTTAGAGGTGGTGGGGTGGTGATGCAATGACGACATTGAATCGGGAGTGGTGAGGTCGGTGGCTCTGATCTAGTCTTGAATGTCAATGGGCTTGGTGGGCCTGTGGTTTTGGAGGTTGACCTGGGCTCTTTGGACCTAGGTCAGGTTTTTCTTTTTTAAGCTGTTTTTTGTTTGTTTTGGTTGTGGTTTTAGTGTTGGTTGTCGTCCCTTCCTTTGGGTGAAGGTGTTAGGGTTTTGGTGGGGTTTGGTCGTCTCACCTCGTTTGGGCGAGGGTCGGGGTTTTGGTATGGTGGTGTTGTCGTGTCGTTGGGGAGCCAGTTTATTGTGTCGTTTCAGGGAATATTTTAATGTCGGTTAGTTCTTGTTGTTAATGTAATGAGGAGGTTACCAGTGCATATATGCTGGTAGTTTTGGCATGTAGTGTTTGAAATGATTGTTTCTTCTTGAGGTTGACTGTAAGGATGTATCAATATTTCTGGATTAGGTTAGGTTACGGTTGAACCCATTTTGGTTCTTGACCATTGTAATCGTTGGCGTTTCGGGTAGGTAGAGGAGAGTGGAGAATTAATTTCTACCACCGTTGTCTCTCATAGTTGTAATTTGTATCACCGTTAATGAAACTCTTGTTATTGCTCTAAAAAAATATGAAAGGGTATTTTGGAGAAGAATGAAATAGCTAGGTCGATTCTAAAAGTCATCTAACAGATACGGATACGGGTAGCTTTATCATAAATGAAACGATATGTGGATACGCTAACATGAAAATATGTTACAACTTAGGATACGATAAGCAGAAACTTCACAAGTCATTCCGGACATTCCTTTGAACAATAGAGAACATTTTCATTCAAAGTGAATTTGGCAAGGCCATGTACATTTTTCACAATAGAGAACATTTTCATTCAACATTATCGGTACCACATATGTGCATGAGAGTCTTGACATATATTAGAAACACACCTAGATAGAGCTTCTTACTATATTAGATCTATGAGATTTATGGCGTTGAAGTTGAACAAATATACTACGTACACTTCTGTTCCATGGTAAATTCAACCATGCTCGAGTGTTCGATCACTTCATGCTTAAGGGTTAACCTACCCACCAAACATTAACAACTACTGATCTTGATACAGATTCATACTGAACGTGTACTGTGTGCAACTGTGCATGCGTGAGCAAATCTACGGGATGGAGGAATGGAGACAGAGTTAAAAACTGTATAGAAGATACATTGTTGGCAATACAATCAAAGTAACAGTACAAGTCTATTTGTCTCTGATCACCACAATAAGCTTGTAATTCAGCCAAATCTACACAAGCATGTGATGAATATAAGCAGATGGATGAGAGTTAAAGCTTGAAGTGTATTAGCCAATTAAGTGCTGGCAGCAGTTGCTAAAATCGGTTGATGGTCCTGCAAGCTGCAAAAATTGTCAGAAGCTTTGGTTTTCATGGGTACGTTGCATAGAGATATCAACGGCTTCTAGAGGCATGGATAAAAATCCAAGACTTCAAACATGTTATATGGATGCTAAGAATCATATACAGTTGTCTCATTGCTCAAAAATCACAAATGAAGCACGTGGAAATTTCAGATTTGGCTTGTTTTGTGGCAATTTAGTGGCTCGTTCGCGCCTTCTAACCAGTGTTTTCTACCAGTTACGGCTAGATCCCCTTGGAGCCATGACATTGGAATACAACTTTGAAAAAGAATCATGTCAACTGATGCGTGAAACATGAGTTATAAAGTCCACAATTTGACATCTTGAAACAGTTTTTTTTTCACAAACTGAACTGCATTAGGTTCTTTGTGACCTTGTTTCTTCATCTTAACGTATACCTATTATTGAGGTTGTTGTTTGTACATCAATTTGGAATGTTGAAGAGCAGTGTAGAATCAAGAATTGTCCATAAAGGCCATGGAAAGTTCAAGTTTTGAGCTCTTCAAGTTAGTCAAATAATAAGCAAATACTAGAAAATGCAGAAACTAGTTTTCTTGGGGCAGTTTTGTGTTACCGTTTGCGCCATCTTTCCAAGGTTTTCTTGCAAGTTGTTTTATCAATACTTCAAGTCTATATGTTGAGCTACAATAGAAAATTAATATTTGATCATCCACGCCATAGAAGGAGGAGGAGGAAATTGTGTCCAAAGTGGTAATCTTGAACATGAGAGTTTTGTCAACTTTTTGCATGAAATTGTGTGGGGTTGGTTTCTTATTGCTCCCTGGAGTTTCTCATGAAGGAGATGATTCAGTTTGGAAGGCATGAGGTCATGCAGCAATGTATATTTGGAAAACAACCAATAAGTGGTTAGTAGATGCTCATTATGTCCATATGGAGTTGAGAATAAATTGTTTGTATTGTTTTCAGTTGTCATCGAGAGTTCAAGACCAATGCTTATGGTTTTCTTCCATGTTTCTAGTCAAGCATGTGGGGCTTGACGTGAGCTTAAACATGTTCTGCTAGAATGTGCTCATCATCATCAAGTCCAGCTTGAGAATCTACATCTGAGGTATATATACGTTCACTCGAGCTAAACGTTTTTGTCAAGCCCCGACCCGAGTTTGCCTTCCTAAACCTGGGATAGGACGTGTGAGACCTATCCCAAGAGAGATTATCCTCGTAATCCCCCTTGAGAATGGATAACCCTTACCAAAACCTTTTTAACGGTCCAAAAGACACCGAAATAGACCCTACAAAATCTGAGGTTACCCTGATTACCGAATGAGATTTCATACTATTTACTTTAGAGGACTTAGGGTTTTTGACTGTACCCGAATCCCGGTCAAGCTGCCTACGTACCCTGTACTCAGGGATCAAGCCACACATAGCTCTTATTTTAATTAACGTCATAACCGGGTGAATCCCGCTTTTCTAATTATCAATCTATCTATTAATATGGATAGCAAACGCCTATTGCATATCCGGAGTTTAACCTCTCCACTGAGGTATCCACAGACCAACTATCTATCAGGATTATCCCGAACATTCACTATGCATATCTATAACATCCATACACATATAAACAGAATATAAAGGCAACCACATAATTATACAAATTCACCAAGGATATAATAGTCAATTTATTCTCAATGACACTTTTGTAAATACCTAAAACTGCCAAGGACAATATTGTCAATTCATCTTTAATGACAGCTTGGTAAATATGCTAAGCTGCTAGGGGTATTTCAGGAATTTCACCCTCAATGGCATCCCCTTAATTATCTAAAACTGTTGAGGGTAGTATCGTCTTTTTAACCTCAATGACAGTCTTGTAAATATACAAATCTGTCAAGGGCATTTCTGAGATTTCAACCTCAATAGCATCCTTGTAATTACACAAAACAGTCAGGGGCATTTATGAGATTTCAGCCTCAATGGCATCCTTGTAATTACCCCAAACTGCCAAGGGCAGTTTTGTCCTTTCACAACCACAATAAATGGTAAAAATACCAGATCTACCGTAGTAAAAACCCAGAAATTTACCCATATCTACCATAATCGACTCTGATCGGTCTGTCAGCCAATCCCAACCATTTCCGGCTGTTCTACCCCTTCTTCCTCCCATTCTACCACCAAACAACAACAAACAATAACAACAACAACAGAACAATATGGAGAACAAGATTCAAGACTCACCCAAGAACTCGAAATCTCGCCAGAAACACATCTAACCTCCCTCTGCTCGATTCTCTTTCCTCGAAGCTTCTTTGACAAAACTGAGACTCTAAGAAGGATCTAGGGACTGAGACGAGGCTACCCATACCAGTCGAGCTCGCCGTCGTGGCCTGAATCCGAAGGTGGCAGGCAAACCCCGAAACCTCTTCTCCTCTTCGTTCTCCCTCCATGAAGCTCCTCTGACAAAACAAGGACCTTAGAGAGGTTGAGGAAGGCGATACAAAGCCGTGGCCACCTCCAGTGCACCGAGAGACGGCCTGACGGCGGCACTTTGCCGTGAGGGTGACTAGAGCAAAGAGGTGGAAGAGAGAATCGGGGGGTCTGACTCAAGTCAACCCTCTCCCATCTTATTTAAACAGAAATAGACGGTCTAGATTTAATAATAGAAAGTTAACGTGAACAGTAAATATATATTACTATTTACTATTTACCGTATAGTAACAACACATTATCCCGAATAACTTCCGTATACGAACTCTGATTAATTCATAGGATATACCCACGAGTTCATATTAACGCACTCTACAACTTTCTCGAATAAAGCTTCTCCAAATTCTCGACTTATCCCAAAGTCACATTTTTACGGTAAAGTAAACAACATTTAATACTTCTATAAACTGAATAAATCCATAATGAACAGCTCGTAGCTCCGAAAAATATTTCAGACATACCAGAGGACTCATATTAAAATAATCTAGCACCTCGGGACATAAATTTTATTTTCCCCCAGAATTGAGAATATCTCGATATTAAACTTGAATATTAGTTCGGGGATAGCTAAAGTGCAGGTACAACCCTCTGTAACCCGCCTGGTTCAGCTAAAAGGGTAAATCTTTGGGGCAGGGTGTTTCAGTTTTTGCTTAGTTTGATATTTGTTTTGAACGAGTAAGTGGTTTGCGTTTCAGCATTTGTGGTGCATAGATCTTTTCGGTCAAGACGCATGGTTTTTCCTTCAAGACCTGGGGGCTATATTTGAGATTAAATTTACCTATTCTAGATTAGTATGATCTAGAACCGATTTAGCTGTTCATCACAGATGTGACCGAGTATCTTAGAAGATATCCTTGATCAGGGCCGTAGTAAGCATATTTTGAAGGTCAAGCTATCTTGGTATAAATCTAGGTCACTACCGATATATCATGGATCTAGTGATTAATGGAGGGCCATATGACTACCAAGGTTGAGCAGATATTAAAGATTTCACAGAACGAGGCTTTTGGACGTCATGTAGTTGATCAAGTTACCTTGGCAATCAAGGTACAAATTATCACGCCCCAACCTAAGTTTACCTTCCTAAACCTGGGTTAGGACGTGCGAGACCCATCCCAAGAGAGAATTACTCGTAAGCCCCTTTGAGAAGGGATAATCTTTATACCTAAAACATTTCCAACAGTCTAAACGATACCGGAATAGACCTCACAACCAGAGGTTATCAAGGTTCTAATATTATTTGTGATTGCACTCGAATCCCGGTCAACTTGCCTACATACCATGTACTCAGGGATCAAGCCACACGTAGCTCTTATTTTAATTAACGCCCTAACAGGGCGAATCCCGCTTTACTAGTAATCGGTCGATCTATTGATATGGGTAGCAACACCTATTTCGTATCCGGAGTGTAACCTCTCCGCTGAGATATTCACCGACCAACTATCTTTCGGGATTATCCCTAACATATCATCAAACTTAAATACAACAATCACACACACAAATATTAAAATATAAATTCATCCACGTAAAGAACAAATCCACTAGGGGCAATATTATGAATTCCACCTCAATGGCAGTTTGGTAATTAAGCTAAGCTGCCAGGGGTATTTCTGGAATTTTAATTTTAGTGGCAGCCTTGTAAATAAACAAAACCACCAGGGGTATTTTTGAGATTTTAACCTCAATAGAAAATTACTCACATCGAAATTCTGCTGCGTCAACTACCGTCACACGGTAAATCCTCAACACTTGTTCGATCAATATACACCTACAATTATATAATCGGCCTTAGTTGCCACACGAAGGTAAAAATGACTCGATTCGACTGAACGTCACACTAAACGATAACTAAAACCGGCAAATTATATATCCAAGTGCTCGTATTGATGAGTACATGATCCTGGGACAACTCACTGCCCCTGAAGATGTCAGACACGCCGCCACAGGAGGCTGCGCATGGGCCCCACGCGCCACCACCTCAAACCAGTCAACTTCACCCAAAAATTACCTACATGCAACCGCAACAAACCTAGAAAGCATATAGGAGCAACCAGTACTCCTAGAACTGCCGGACGCGCCTACACGCACAGCCACAGCTGGCGGCGCGTGGGAGTCAAGCACCTCCACCCAAAACACCGAATTTCAACAAACTCAAAACATGAAAGTTTTAGATCACAGCAAGGGGAACAACTTTAATACATGAGGTTTTGATCAACTCGGCCGGGAAGTGGTCCAAAACTGCCCCAAAAGGATTACCTCATCCTCAGCCGCTCCTATCGTCGTGTTGAGCTTCAACACCACCGGAGGTCCGCCCAGAATGCCTTAGGCGTCCTTTCTGGGCTGGTTTCATGTCTCGTCTCTGCCTCACGTTGGAGAACCAATCCGGTCGAAAACCGGGTTTAGGCGCCGTACTGTTCAAGCTTGGATGCACTGATCCAGGCCGAACTGGACCACGCCACCACCACAGGGAGGCTCGCACGGAGGAGAGGAAGATATCCCGATCGTCCTCGATGTCTCCGGTGGCCGGAGCTCATCGTAAAAGTCGGGTTGGGTCGACCGGGTTCAGGTCGGGTCAGTTCGAATTTTCGGATAGTGAGGGGAACACGCCCGCGTGTGGAAAGAGAAAGGAAATGAGTTATTTTCATTTCTGGAAACCCATCATTTCTATTTATATACTTTCTAAAAATAAAAACCCAACTTCTATTGACCGTAACTTCTCCACACGGTATCCGATTCACACCTGTCGCGTGTCCATGGACTCGTATCTTCGAGCACCACAACTTTCATGAAGGAAGTTTTTCGAGAAACTCGACGTGGCAAAAAATCAACCTTTGACCCCTTTAAATAGTTCATTTCTGAGCGTCCCTTGACTCCGAACACTTTGGCACCCTTCTCGAAGGTACGAATACGCACCAATATCACATGAACAGTGTTGTACGAAACCTTTTTTTTACAATCAAGTCATCCATATATGGACTGACAGATCTACCCTCAATTTTTATATTTTTACAGTTTTGTCACTTATTTAAAAATAATAATATTAATTACAATAATAATAATAGGTTGATTGATGTGTTAATAACAAATACTGGGTGTTGTTAATAACATCTTCATAATAATAATATTTATAATAGAAAGGAAATTGAATCAATATTAATTACATTATCTACTGAGAGTTATAGAGAGTGACATAAAAACTAAATAATTTGTAGACACGAACAAAGTCCTTCGCGCGTGTTTGAAGGCTATTATTACATAAAATCACTACCAGAACAACCACCTTAGCCGACGAAATTTTTTCGTCGGCTAAGAAGTCGTCGGGCAAAATCCGTCGGCCAACACTATAGCCGACGAATTTACTGTTCATCGTCGGCTAAAGTCATTTATTTAGCCGACGAAGAAATTTTTCGTCGCTTAATTTCTGGACTTTACCCGACGAATTATTTTTATTAAAATTCGTCGGCTATAGCTATTTTTCTTGTTTTTCTTTTTAATTTTAGCCGACGAATTTTATTAAAATTTCGTCGGCTATAGCTATTTTAATTTTTTCATATTTTTTTTCTTTTTTAATTTATTGTATTTTTGATTAAAATTTTTACTTCTTTTTCGTTTTTACACCGAAAAAGGAGTAAGGAGGAGAAGGACAAGAGGAGGAAGAGAAGAGGAAGAGGAGGAGGAGGAGGAGGGGGAGGAAGGAGGAGGAAGAGAAGGTTAGGAGAGGGAGAGGAGGAGGAGGAGGAGAAGGTTAGGAGAGGGAGAGGAGGAGGAAGGAAGATGAAGAGGAGGAGGAGGGAAGATGAAGAGATATAGAAAATTTTGAACTTTAACCGACGAAATTTCGTCGGCTAAAGTTTAAAATTTTAGTCGAAAATTTTCAAAATTTTAAAAATCCCCGCCAAAAAATTAAATTTTTAATTAACTTTAGCCGACGAAATAGGGTAATTTGTCGGCTATAGTTATTTATTTATTTTATTTATTAATTTAACCTTAGCCGACGAAATACCCTAATTTTGTCGGCTATAGTTATTTATTTATTTAACTTTAGCCGATGAATTACCCTAATTTCGTCGGCTAAAACTCTAAACCCTAAACCCTATACGTAGAAGCTTCAAACGAAAAAAAGTCGTGAAATAAGATATAACCGGAATGGTAAAATACATGTATGGTTGAAAAATCACGTAATTCCGGTAAAGTCTCGGTACCGATAATTGCGGTTAACTCAATTTTCCATTCTTTCTCCCTAGAGGTAGCCCTATCTCCGGTTGTTATTTTTCATAAAATTTTTATACCACTGGTTGCGTCTCATCGATTTGAAACTATTTTCAGTTGAAGGTCCGGGCAAAATACGTAATTTAGATGGTCAAATGACCGTTTCCGTGCGTTAAGGGGTTTGACTTACGTGATTGACCGTAAGGATCGAACCCTTAACGTTGTCAGATTAAGTTAAATTTTTTCCTATATACATATTTCAACATAATGATCATATCAGACTGTCGGAATTTTGTTTCTCAACTTTGATCATCGGAATCACAACATGTGTACTAATGTTGTATAACTTGTTTACTAAGCTTTAAGTAAATGTTTCGTTTCTAAAACAAACTGTACGTAGAAACTTCAAACGCAAAAAAGTCGTGAAATAAGATATGACCGGAATGGTGAAATACGCCTACGGTTGAAAAATCACGTAATTCTGGTAAAGTCTCGGTGCCGATAGTTGCAGTCAATACAATATAGAAGTTTGACTTACGAGATTGACCGTCTAGATGAAGTCCTTAAATTTATCGGATAAAGTTGAATTTTTTACCAGAGATATATTTCAACATATTGATGATATCTAACGGTCGTATTTTTGTTTGTGAATTTTGATGACCGGAACCACAATATGCCTACTATTTACCATTATTTATCTATATGGGGAGGCCTATCATGGAGGGGTAAATGTCTCAAAATTTTTAGATGGACAGTTGCGTCTCATTATGGTGAGTGTTTGTTGTGTTGAAGGTTCGGCCAAAATACCTCATATAGGTGTAGATATGGACATTTTCGTGTGTTAAGCGTTTAGAAAAACTTCATTTTGAAGCCTTAAACGAACTCGGATGGCCAAAAAAGCCTGTATGTCATGGCGTTAGTAATGAGTTTTACTCGTACGGCCGTTATGTTTCCAGATTGGTATCACAATAGTCAATCAGACACCGAAATATCCGTAGTGCAATTTTATAACTAAAAGTTACTTTAGCCGACGAAATACCCTAATATCGTCGGCTAAACTTTTCAAATTTCGTCGGCTAAAGTTCACATACTATAGCCGACGAAATTTTTTTTTGTCGGCTAAAATTTAACTATAGCCGACGAAATTTTTTTTTGTCGGCTAAAATTTCACTTAGCCGACGAAATTTTAACTTAGCCGACGAAAAAAAATTTCGTCGGCCTGTTTTTAGATATTTCGTCGGCTATAGTCTTTTTTCTGATAGTGAATGATACTAACTACTGTGTTGGGTGGTGCCTTTAACACTAAACAGTGCAAAAGAAAGACAAAAATCACCTAAAGACTTCATGAGAATTTGAGGTGTGAAAGTGGAAGAAAACTAAGAAAAACAGAGGACTATCAGAGAGACATAATGATGAGAAAAGACCAGTAGAAAGATAGTAAGTAGGAGGATCGTAAAGTATGAGAAAAGACATTTCCTTTGTTTTTAAAGATGATTAACGACACCAGAGTATTGTACGACTTAGACTTAGTAGTACAATAGCATCATCATCATGTGTATACGTACAGACTGACCTACATAGTAGGTGAACAGTGTGCTGACTGTTTACCTCTCTATTAATTGGGTTGTATATTACATACGTGTCACTGCCAGGTGTTGAGCCCTCTCCTCAACAGTCAACTCTCTCTCTCTCTCTCTCTCTCTCTCTCTCTCTCTTTCTCTACCTGCAGCAAGGCGCAGGCGCTGTTCTCGTTTCTATATATTAAGCAAAGTAGGGGGATAACTAATCATCAGAACAGTGTCCTGACCCTTCTGCCCCTGTTTTTATTTCATTTTTACATCTATACCATTATATATATAACTGAAGCCCACAACAGTGGTCGGGAAAAAAACCAACCCAGCGCTACCACACCACTTCGGAAAAGAGAGAGAGACAGACATAACAGAGAGAGACGATCGGAGAAGATTGAAAGTATTGGTTATGTGTTTGTTTTTTGTTTTTGTTTTCAAGTCTCATGTTTTTCAATCGGTTTGGGTTTTGGGATTTTATAAAGATTGGGTAAAGATTCCAAATTTGATAAAGATTGGGTACCAAAGTTTGGTCGATTTGTGATGGGAATCAATTGCTTATGAAAGCTATAAGTTTTGATACATGAGCCTGAAATTATTGCCGAAATTTTCAAATTTTAGTGTTACAGCAGTATAAGGCTATTGAAAGATGACCAATTTGATGGCTTTGATTCCTATATTGTTATAGAGAAATTTTCTATATAAGCTTCTGTTTTTGGACGCCCATTTTTTGGTACGTTTTACGTATAAGATTTTGAGTTTACTTGATCACTTGCTTCTACAGAAACACCATTATGCTTAATATGCAATTTTTGTTGCTCCTATTACTGTATAGTGTTCCACCAAATAACCACATGAAATTGTGGGTAGCTAGCTGCCAAAATATTTGCTCATCATAGAGTAATGCATTTTGTTGAGTTTTCTAAGATAAGATGGAATGGTGAGCAATTAAATACACACATTAGACTAAGGTGATACAAACACATTTAGGGTTTAAAAATATTAAGGGTAATTTACAAAAAAAATCATGATTAATTTAAATATAAGGTTAATATCATCTCAAACAAAAATATTATTTTTATTTAAATAATATCATCTCAAACAAAAATATTATTTTTATTTAAATAATATCATCTCAAACAAAATTGTTATTTTTATTTAAATTTTAAAAAGTTTACACATTATTAATCAAATTATTATAAATTTAATAATAATTAATTAAACTCACAATACATATCTCAACCTAAACTTTAAAGACTAATGTTTATAAACGCTCTCAAAAGTCCAGCTCATGATAACACATGTGCAACTCAATATTGCACATAATACTAGTTTTATATAAAGAGCAGGGTCTAAACGAACAATGCTGCCCACAGATTAAGTATAGCTCCCATTTTCAATTCTCTTTCTCTGCGGATCTGGGTTTAAGTATAGTGGGGTTTGGCTTACAAATCTGCCCCGATGTCACTTGTTTTTTCTTTCTAGAACACAAAAGGGCCCATAGACTTTAACCTCTACTTTGAATTCCCGCCATTCTGTACCATGTCGATCATTGATTCATGAATCACATGATATAATTGAACTTTCATTTTCACTATGTACAATTTCCTTAAACGTAGACACGTGCTGCTGCTGCTGCTGCTGCTTGGTCAAAGAGAGGGACAGGAGAATAGAATCATCTTTATCCTTGCTTGCTTTCTTTCAATTGTTTGAATTGCTTTTTAAAGTACAACTGGTGGATGAATTGGGTACGTGCTTACGCTTTTGGCAATTCATGTATACGTACCACTGATCCTGCATTCCTAATCAACCAAAACAGAAGAAAATTCATAACGTACGTGTGTGTGTGTATATATATATATCAACTTCAGTCAAGTACTTGGGTCTCTCACTCTCTCAGCTGTGCTCGATCGATTAGCTTAGCTTGAGCATTCATGTGATTAGTGTGAACAAATTAATGGTTTAGCGATAATGTTGTTTTATGGTGTCAATGTGATTAGTGGCAACTAAAAGACACAAATTTTGTCGTACGCAACCCTAATTCTGATTTCTATGAATAAGCTGGGGCTTTGCGCATTAACAATACCAGTACGTGTGTGTTGGTGGTTGGGAAGCTCATATGGGGAACCCAGTTTCGCTTCGAACCTCTCTTCTGCAATTCGATTCTTCCCTCAGTTTAAAATTAAATACGTTGTTCGAAGAATACTTTATCGTTTATTTAGCCAATGAACGAAGCTCCTCATACACATCTGGCCTTGTGCCCTAGCTGCAGAATTCGGACGTGCGCATACAATAATGAACATGTATATGGATATGTATATATATATTACATAGTCCTTATATTTTGAAGTCATTTAGTGCATATGGTTTTGTTTGAGTCTAATTAGTCTTTATATTTTAGATTTGACATCCGTTTAGTCTTTATAATTTTATTTTAATCTGAACAATCCTTAAAGTTACAATTTTTTATCTAAATAGTCAATTTTTATGTTTAATTAAGATATCAAAGTGCCCAATAAAGTAAATGTGAGATACCAAAATGATTCATTCAAATGTATTGTAACGAATGTAAGAAAGAACACAGATTTACGTGGTTCACTAACGATGTGTTAGCTACGTCCACGGCCGGAGGAGAACAGTTTTATTATCTTGAGGAAAAACAAACACCGAATGCTTAATACAATTAGGTTTATGACGTTTATATACTAAACCCTAAACCCTATATACTAAGCCCAACAGAAAACCATAACCCAGCATAACAGGTATCGTGGGCCTCGGGGGAGTTGCGAGATCCCCGAATAGCTGGTACCCCCGGATGACTGGTTCAAGGCTTATATTAACAAATCTCCACCTTGACTTGAATCCTCTCACATATAACAGATGCACCACAATAGTGTCAGATGTACAAATAACTCATCTGCCTCAGATGTTGCCCCCTGCAACTCCTATTTATACTAAATAGGAGTTGCTGATACAACATGGTTTAGGATTCCTAAACCTAATAGACATAAGTCTATTTCAAATCCTAATAGAATCTTGAAAGACCAACTTTCTTAGAACTTATAGAAAAGCTACAACGCTGTCCTCTTTCCATTCTAGACTTTGATTTACATGCTGAATCCTAACTCCCAAATCATATCAACGAGCCAAAAAACACAACAAAATGGTTTATCCAAAATGATATTTTCAAAAACATATGGAATATTGTTTGCATTTTTTTTTGATGGAATGACCATTTAGATGAAAAATTGTGACATTAAGAACTATTTAGATTAAAACAAAACCAAAATGACTAAATGGATGTCAACTTTAAAATATAAGGACTATTCAGATTAAAACAAAACCATAACAACTAAACAGATGTCGACTTCAAACCATAAGGGCTAAACAAAATTTAATTCATATATATTCAAGTAGGATACATATTTGACTGAGCAGAATGAAACCAGCTGGGACCGATCAAGATCTCTAGTAGTGTTCACCTGATCAGTTATTGATCAAGATATTTATGGTCAATTACCGTTGGATTTAAATCCAAGAGTATAGAGTATTATTTTAAAGTTAAATTATTTTGTTCTCCACCTTTGAATTTAGATCCAACGGTGATTGACCATCAATTTCTTAATTAGTAGCTGATCAGGTGAACACCACTATCAACATCTGTATTGTTTATGAAACCAAACAAAAGTTCTGTGATTGGATAGAATGAATGAGAATCTCTGAGATTGTTTGATTTATAATTGCGTGATCCATGAACTTAAAGTTGGGAATGGTGGTGTGTGTGCGTCACGTATGGGATGGGGCAGTGGTTATATATGTAGATTATTACGCTTCTGTATGGGGAATGTAATGCGTTTGTCACATCTGATAAGCACTCAGATCACATACATAAAACTTTACACGACAGACAGTATATCATCTGAAATAATTCATATTTGTAACACAAAAAATGCATCTGTCGTTACAGAACGTTATAACGACAGTTTATTGGCGTTGTCAAGGCTCTGAAGCTGCAAATGATTTCACCTGTCTGTCATATCAAACATATTATAATGTCACTTGTCTGTCATCAGATATAATCTCAAACGACATACATTATTATATCTATGTCTTCTCATACTACTTCAAACATTATTTATCTGTCGTCTGATATATATCTCAGATGACATACACTAATATTTTCTCTTACTTTAAGACGACATATAAATGTCGTTTGAAAGATGGAGAGACATCTATGTATACAAGAATATATGTTGTTTGATGTTGGTTTGGATGTCAATTCTATTGGATTTTAATGTCTCAACAACATCTACACACCATAATTCAGAATTTTAAAATTCATTCTCATTACCAAAATCCAACAAATTTACAAAGTTATTTGTTCTAAAGTTTCTACTACACATTCCTATAGAGTAGATAATATAAAACTTCATAATATCATAAATGACCTATAAGTTATAACATAAATGAGTTATTATAATGACGACCTACAATAAAACTATAACGGTAGGTGTATACTCTAGAGTGTCGAAAGTCCTCGTAATTGTAATGATATACTTTGATACCTCCTTCATATCCAAACTCGGTATCCACCATTCACTCAAGTATCTCCTTTCAAATTAAAGATACAAAGCTTAATTAATTTTTCTTACAATAAACACGAAATCCAAATATAAACTAACATAAGTAACATACAGTTCAATGATTAGTCAAGAAAACCAATGTGCACTAAAATAAATCTCAAAATTTAGACGGTCATACAAACCTTAATTATAACACATACCTGATATTACTGAACACTGAGTTAAGGATAAAACCAATGTATGATAATCTAAAGCTAGCTAGCTACTTGGTTTATTATCTCATTGTGTATATGTCATTTTCCTTAAACTGAAAGGGCACAAGATATAAGGTATGTAAGGGCTAAGATCATCAATCATACAATTTCATACAATGCAATACCATATGTACAATAAGGTATGTAAGGGTTACGACCACCAATCAACACATGACAATCATTATTAAATCTGTATATACGATGACAATAGTTTATTACCTTAAGTGATGCTGGTGAACAAATCGAAAGTGATTGTCTTCTTCTGTTGTTCTAGTCTGTACTATGTCCCTCTTATAGATCTTAACTTCATCAATCTAGGGCATTGCAAGCAGATCCGGGCCTGAGATTTTCAGATCTGAGTCGAATTTTTAAAAATTGGTCCTTAAACTATAGTATTCAATTAAATTTATTTTCGCTTTTCAAAAATTCATGAACTAAAGCTATAAACTCAAAATCTAACGACATAAAACATTAGAAATCTTTTTTATACTTACTTACACTACTCATTTTTCTAAAAAAAAATAGTAACTAATGATTGTAATATAATGTTTGTTTTTTACTAAACTAATGTGTTCACATAATGAGAAAAGAAAATTTTGGACCCTTAAAGGTTCGGGGTTCTGAGTCCATCAACTCTTAAGACTCTATTCAAATACGAGTCTGATTGCAAGCCTCACTGTAATACTAAAGGAAAGTACGTAGTAACCATATTTATCAACACTGGCAGCTCACTAGCAACTAGTAGTAAATCGTATTTATAACATAATTTATCAAGAACATATATTCTGAAGTTCTAACATATAAACTCCTTGTATAGTTCAAAGTAAAATACTTGTCTTACCTTATAGCCACAGATAAGTGAAAATCATTGAAGCAAATAGATATACGTCTATACCCATTTTATAGCCTGATGGGATATATAAAGATCCAAAGTGACTGAAAATGTAGTTTCTACAAAAAATTCTGAAACAATGTATAAATTTCAAAATAGCATAAGTTTCTCAAAGCAACTCTATTTTTTATGAAACCAAGATTAAACTGATCGTTGAAGAGCTATTGTTAACTGTTAAAAATGAGATTGAACAAAGTATTGATCTTTCGAAAATCATGGAAACCCCACTGATTCAGCTTTGGTGTGCCTTAAGCCATTCTATCAAACATCTGGTGTGCATTATGTGAAACCCAATCTAATTCAGTTCTAATAATCTAAATCGAGTTATCAAACCTAACTAACATGAAAGTGCATCCCACACGATCATTCAACACAAAGTAGTATTAATCTAGGTAAGAAAGGGGGTTATCACCAAATGATTGTAAGTACTTGTCGATGTTGATGTAAAGTAGATAGCTCACCAATTTGAAGGGCCAAGATTAATAATTTAAAAACCATAGCCTCAAAACCTATAGCCTCAAATCGATTAAGGTAATCAAATCGATGAAGGTAAAATTACATCTAGCCTTAAAACCTATAGTCTCAACTTACATTTATCCAGAGATAATACAAATTGATGAAACACTAGCAAACAATAAACGCAGAAAATAAGATATCTGAAGAACACAAAGAATATGAAGCAGATGAAGCTAGAGAGATTCAACAATCAAAATTCAAAGACCCTACCTAAGAACGTGAACTAAATTGGATGATGAGGATGAGCTAAATGAGGACCTGTGACATATTTGCAATCAACAAAGCGAGGAAAATTTAATGAGAAAATTACCCATTCACATCTCAAATCCGCAAAACCCAGCAAACCCAAATTGAATTTGTCAAAGGAAAATTTCAAAGCTAAAAAAATTGAATTTTCAGATAAAACCCTAAAACGAACCTAATAGAAAACCCAAATCGAATAATACTGAATCAAAAGGCTTAACAACGATACAAAACTAGATCTGTGAAGACTGATGAATTTGACCAATTTATAATTTCAACACAAACGCGATTGAGATGGGATGAGGTTCTTCTGTATTTATCGAAGAGTGATTGGGTTGGGGATGAGGTTATTTTGGTTCGATGGGCTGAGGCGTTGGAATTTTAGTTTGTGAGAGGAAAGATCTGGTTTAAGGGCGTTAGGTTTTAATTTTGCTTATGTTAAGAATGAAAGAGCTGAGAGAATGAGAGAGAGTTGTCGAGAAAAGTGAATGAGAGTCGAGAGGATAGAGCTGGTTTAAGTATTCTCGCTAAAAAAGAGTGAATTATCCTTTGCTTTTTTAAGAGACGACGATTTTTTATTGTCTTAAAATGTCCATATAAAAAAATGGTGATCATTAAGGTATTGAACTAAGAAGAGAGCGAAAAACCCTAGAGAGCGAAAAGTAAACACAATGAGAACCCTCCGGCAGCACGCCCTCGTGGAGGCGTCATTGGATGGGTTAGAGTAGACCTAGTGTCTTAAAGATGTTTCCCGTTGAATAAACCAAACCAAGAAGAAGGTCTGGTGGTTGTTTCATTGCGCCGTCCTATCCAAGAAGTCATGTTGGAGGGGAGGAGATCAAACTAGACGGCTAGTGGTTCTGGCTGGGGTCGATCTCGCCATGGGTGGGAGGTAGACAAGAGGCAGCGACATCGTCTGACCGGATCCATGAATCGTACAGATCAGATTCGTTTGATCCTGATTGGTGTGGATGGAGTGGTGACGCACTGTGGAGACAGGATATCAGGGATGAATGCTGGTTCTCTGGGGAGGATGGTGAGATGGAGGGATGGCCTGACTTTGGTCGATGTAGTGGTTTGGCCGTTGGTTGGAGGATGGCACCCTTCCTTGTGCAGATTGGTGGCGCGGTGGACGCTGCAGCCTTTTAGGCTAGTTTGGGCTAATTGGGTTTCAAGAAATTAGTCAATTTAGAGGAGTTATGTTTTTATATTTATGTTATTTTCTGTTTTCAATAAGAAGATGTGGATTTTGTCCTGGTGTGAGCATCTTGCGTGTCTGGTCTGGCCTAGGTGTATTGTGAGTTCCTTGCTATGTCAAATGGTCGCAATCTTCTAATGACAGGATGGAACAGAGGGTCCCCGGATATGATTTCGTGCGGCAACATAGCAAGAAGATTGCACTTTTAGCTATTATGATACTTGTCCGTAGTATAATTATCTTTCCGTTATGTCACCGTTTTGTCAAAGCAAACAGAGGTGTCAATGACACACTCGTTGCTAATTGGTGCATGTTAGATTACGTTACTTTTTGTAATTTGGGGTTTAGGCTTTACGTCTCCCCTTGTATTCTATGGTTTCATTAATCAAGGCTTAAGGGAAACCGCACCGGCCCTTCTTCAAAAAAATGTTCATATTAATTGTTAAATTCTTTTGTTTTTCAGACGACAGATGTTAGTCGTCTTATGAACATGTTAATTTTAACTGTCTGCGAGTTGCTCCATTCATACGACATATTTTTAAATGTCTGTCGTTAAAATTTATCAGATCTGATTACAAAATTGGTGTAGTGCCTGCAGCTAAATGTGATCAATATAAGTGAGTTAAAAGTAATGCATATACGTATAACGGTATATAAGCATATTACAATCGAGTCGGATTGTTTGGAAGCAACAAACTTGTTTATGAAAGGAAAGCTTAATTACTTTTGCTAGCTATGATATATGTGCTTGTAAGAATGGTGGTTCGCAGCATATAGCTCACTAAATAACGCCCTCTACTGTATACACCAACTTAGCATGACAAAGAATTCACAACCTTCATTTTCACATACGAAACTAAACCATATACATTTGCAAATGATCTTTCGATTCACAATCCTCTTTGTTTGTGGACAAGTATAAGATATGTTTGCGAAGACGTAGTCTAAATTAGCTAATTGTTTCTCTTTCAAGAACAACTAAATTAAATTGAATTTCCAATTACTAAATCATATACTCTATAAGGTCTCCGGAAAATATCTTTGGCTGATGAATCCATGGCTCGCACAATAACTTGTTTCATTTATTCAATTCAAAAGTTTTCTTCATTTGTATTCATCTCTAATTCATCAACCTTTTGATTTTATTTTGAATATTTTATCTTCACACACATCTTACCTTCGAGAAATTTTTTTAAATGTAACGGGAGAACCACAACATTGTATAGTTGTGTTACATTTCACTCAAATTTAGACATGTAAATTTTTTACAACTAAAATATATCTAATATTTTTATGTTTTATAAAATTATATTTTATGAGTATTTAATGAGTTCAAACTAGGAAAAAGTTTTAAGGTTATAAACTCGAGGAAGGGGAAGGCAGCAATTTCCTTCCCAACACGGTTACCATGTACTAGGGTTAGCACACAGTCACCGTTAATAGCAGATTTTCCGGTCCAAAACATTGAAGAAGAAATCAATAGCCTATGCAGATGTGTGACTGGATATTACAATCGATGCCTTTGGCATCTTTGATTGTATATGGTCCTCTCCGCTGACTCCAATAAATCTCTGCTCCCCTCGTTAATATATTTGGATAAAGCCGACTCCTCCAGTCCTCTATTAATAAATCCTGAAGATTTCGTATACCAAATATTAAACCCCCTTGAAGTCTTGGAACACAGAAAATTTCAGAAATGAAAGGCGGGATCTGAGAGATGTTTTTTTTAAAAAGGGTCTCCTTCCTTAGCTAAGCAGATTAAGCTTACCCAGCTTTGGCCTCAATTGGTGTTCGAGAAGACGGCCAGCTCCAGTCAAAGTTTCAAAACTTGTGAATAAACTAAAGGTATATAGATGCTACAGTACTATGTGGTTGTTGTCGTTGCCTACAAAAAGAAAGCAAAGCTTTACCCGGGTCTCACGCCCATCTCCTCCTCAAGTCCTTTCTACCCTCCTCTCAGTCAGTCTTCCTTCCTCTACTCCCTAATATCCAAGCTCTCTTTCTTATACTTTATACACACTTCATTCAATATATAAACCCCAAAATACTCTAACCCAATCTTGTTAGATAGCTTTGTATTCAATTCTCAAACCCACCTCCCCTTCCCCTTTCCATAAAATACACGAACCCCTTTGCCCTCTCATACCAATCTTTCTCACATTGGTTGTTTTCTTGGTGTTGAGCAAAATGGGTGTGAGGTTATTCACTCTCCAAATGATCCCCATGTGTTTTCATCTCACCAATGTCTCCTCTCGCGTCCAGCTCCAGTCGGACGATGATGAGGAGTGCAAACCACCGTGCGTTAAGGTTGGTGCTAAGCGCGCGTTGGTTGGTAAAATCAAGGTTGTCAAGTCCGACGGCCTTGTGAAGATCTACAACAAGCCGGTTGATGTATCAGAGCTTACGAGGCAGTTTCCTAAACACCTAGTGTGTGCTTCCGACTCGTTTTATATCGGCCAGAAAATCCCAGCTCTTTCGGAACACGACCAGCTCCAGCTCGGCCAAAAGTACTTTCTGTTACCAAAGCACTTGTTCCAGTCCGTGCTCTCCTTCGTCACTATTGCCTCGTTCGCCTCCGCCGAACTGGAATCCGAATCCGAACAGAAGCCCTCGCTGGTTCCCTCCACCAACTCTAAGAACGCGTTTCTAAGAAAGGCTGCGACTTGTGAGCCTTTTCATATACAGAAATCCGAAACCGGCTGCCTGAGAATACGTGTCTCCGACGAGTTTATATCGCAGTTGTTGGAGGAAGGCAAGCTCGGGGACGAAGCTGAAGTCGAGGAAGATGAAAATAGTAAGAGCTTTGAGGAAAACAACAAAGTCTGCACCACGCCGCAGTTAAAGAAAGTCTACTCGCAACTGGTTGGGACTAGACAATGGAAGCCGAGTCTAGAGCCAATTAGAGAGACCCGGGAAACCAAGAGAAGATCAAGACTTTCTTCATTTGGGATGAGAAGATCAAAGAAGAAATCTCTACCCAATTCATCATCAAAAGTAACAAAGAGTTCCAAGAGTTCAAAGACTGCTACTTTAGTAAAATCTGAGCAGCATTCAAAAGCCAAGACCAAGATCAAATTAGCAAAGAAATAATGAACCAGTTTTAGTTAGGATTACTTTTAGGAGTTAGGATCGAATTGAAATGAATATATGAATTTTGTACATACATGACTAGATTTTCCTCCCCTTACTTTGAAGACAGTTGTTATTACTTTCTCTTAATCTCCATGCTAAAGGACTCATCTTTTTTATCCTGCTAGTTATTGGTTTTGGAGGATACCAAATCCAGGGGGATGTGAAACATGAACAGTTGAATTTGTATTATGTGATGATGGGTTAGGCAGAGAAGAGCTGGATAAGTTGGACTGACCGTCTAGCTTTTGGGCTCCGTTTGGTTGACGGAATTGAAAGGAATGAAAAGTAATTCTTTATATTTTCTTTTTTTAAGGGAAATTAAAACTCACGCTAACTTTATTTTGTAATCTTTGAAACAGCCAGGAATGTATTTAGAATTTTTCCTTTAGTTTTCAATGAAGTGTTTGGTACACATAAAGAAATCAAACATAATCATATAAATTTTCTATTAATACTCTTGTAACTTTGTACCTAAAATAAATTCTGAACATCAAACCTTGAACTACAATGCTGTAATGCCTAAATTCTATATTCGGTTCTTATCTTCCAACAGTAATCCTTCAACAACAATAATTGATCTAATGCATATTTCTTTAACATTTTATCATTACATCATAAACCAAACTTTGTTTCCAGTCACATTGCACTAACTACAATAAACCTCCTGCAGAAATTACACTAAATTTTGATCATACTAGACATGGAAAAGCATGGGGCCATGTAAAAGCAGTCATACAAGAGAAAGCAACTCCCATATTATGAAGGTAGCTGGTTTGTAGTTGTATTGCAATGTCTACCCGTGAATCCAAATTGATTTGAATGTGCATATGCATTTCTCTTCTTTCTTGGCTCTAAACTGCTTGTCTACCTGTATAAACCTCAGCCAAAGAAATTTATCAAGACTATTATCATTTATATCATTCACAACAAGATTTCATGTATCCAAGAGTTGTGATTCTGTATTATGTGATGTTCCTGGTGAGCTAGATGATCATATGGTGTTGTTTAAAAGCACTAGAATTCATATTAACAACAAAACTTGAACAACCGAACATTTGTGATGATTCATATTTATTCTGTAGCAACTACAACAACTATGTTCACATTTGCTTTGATAAATGTGGTTCTCATATTTTTCTTCTATTATAAGTGTTTCATTGTCATATTAAAAAAATACACAAAAAAGTGGCCAGATTCATGTTCAATATTCTCTGTTTTTTTATATTATTTTTCAATATTTCTCTTTTTCATTGTTAATGATATATAGTCGATTATACATATGTAAAACTATTTGATCTCCAACCAGTAGCTATATCTTCCCCACCCTCCATTAAAAGTTCACTGCACATTGCAAACTCCTTGTGAATATTTAATATGGGGTAACAAACTAAATATTATAGAGTAGCGAGCATAAATATTATGAACATAAGAGTGTAAGACCCCGTCTCAAAAATTTACTTTTTATAGGGATCAGACGAATTGCAGAGGGTTGTAACCGCGCTGTTAGTTTTCCTCGAATTAATATCCTAGTTTAATATCGAGATATTCTCGATTTTGGAGAGAAATAGAATTTATACCCCGGAGTGGTAGATTATGATAATACGAGTCCTCCGATACATCTGGTATATTTTTCAGAGCTACAAGCTGTTTATTATGGATTTATTTAGTTTATAGAAGTAATAAATTTTATTTACTTTACCGTAAAAAGATGACTTTGTGATAAGTCGAGAATTTGATGAAACTTCCTTCAGGAAAGTTGTAGAGGACTTTAATACGTACTCGTGGATATGTCATATGAATTAATCGGAGTTTGTATGTGAAAATTATGAAGAATAATGTGTTGTTACTATATGATAAATAGTAAATAGCAAAATATCTATTTACTATTCACAGCAACTTTTTCATAATTGATTTGGGCTGTTGGATTATATATATATATATATATATTTCGATCGGGGGAGGAGACCGGACTTCTCTCTATCTCTTTCTCTCTCTCCTCGACGGAGACCGCACCAGTCTCGCCGCGCCGCCGCACGTCTCGCCTCACCGCCACCACCATTCGGTTCCTACCTCTCTTCTCGTTCTAGCCCAGACATCCAAAACCCCAGGTAGTGGAAATCGATGGAGATCGGAGGAAATGAGGACGAGCGGTTTTCTGGCGAAAACTCGCCGTTCAAGCGAGTAGACGGCGCATGAAGTGTATTTTCCGACTCCTCTATTCTTTCCCTTCAATTCTATGCCCTTGTTGTTCGATTTGAGTCCGAGTTCTAAAACCCCCCATTTTCGTTTGTTTTCTCGGTTCACGGTTTCTCCCACCGGTGAAGTGTCCTAGGGCCTCTAACGAGCCATGTGGGCTTCCATTGATCCTCAAACGCCCCTAGGTGGAGCTCCTGGAGCAGCAACATTGACTTGGAAATGAGACAAGGAAGCTCAGGTGAGGCAGAGACGGCCGAGGCACCATCATGCCCTCTCTGGTGAGCCTCAGACCTTTATCTGGTTCTTGTTTCCTTGTTGTTGTTGTGATGTATTCGTTGTTGTTGACCAGAAAATGGGTCAAAACCGGCTGTAGGCCGACGAGGATGATTTTAGGTAAAAAGGGGTAAATTATCAGATTTTTACCGCGCTAGATCTGGATTTCTACTGATTTACCGTAGATGTAAAATGTCAGAATTGCCCGTGGCAGTTTAGGGTAATTACAGGGGTGCCATAAGGGTTGTATTCCCAAAAATACCCATCATAATTTTGTTTAATTACAAGACTGCCACTGAGGCCAAAAAGACAATACTGCCCTAAGGATGAAATTCCAGAAATGCCCCTGGCTGCTTAGCATAATTACCAAACTGCCATTGAGGCTGAATTGACAATATTGCCCCTAGAGGATTTGTTATTTACGTGGATGCATTTATGTTATATTTATAAGTGTGAATGTTGTATTGAATTATGGTTGAATGTTTAGATTAATACCGATAGTCAGCTGGGTTATGGATACCTCGACGGAGAGGTTAAACGCCGGATTTGCATTAAGCTTATGCTATCCTTAATAGTTTATCGACTAATAAATAGAAAAACGTTATTTGCCAGGTTAGGGTGTTATTTAAAAATAAGAGATATGTGTCGCTTGATCCCTGAGTACAGGGTACGTAGGCAGCCTGGCCGAAATTTGGGTGCAGTCACAAATAATATTAGAAACTTAGGTCCTCTAAAGTAATTGGTTTGAGATTCAAATGCAGAAATCGGGATAACCTCCGGTTGTGAGATCTATTCCGGTATCGTTTGGATTGCTGCAAATGGTTTGGGCAAAAGGGTTATTCCTTCTCAAGAGGGATTACGAGTAAATCTTTCTTAGGATAGGTCCCGCACGTCTTAACCCGGATTTAGAAAGGTAAACTCGGGCCGGGACGTGACAAGAAGACCTAGATAACTTGGACAATAACTACATATAACTTATTTTGCATCTTCTCAGTAACTTTTAAACCCTCTGCTTTGATCATCTACGATTTCCAAAAGGCTTACAAAACATACCATTTCTAAATCTATTAAAAGCCAAACTACTAATCTAAATATTAACCCAAGCCATCCTCCACTTGAAGAGATCATTAGTGATCAATCACTCAGAAAACTGGCGTCATCTTGAAATCCATTTCAATGCACCAAGCTAATAATAAAATACTACTTAGCAAGTACAAAAATACGAGGGCAAAGCAATCATACTTGGTGGAGAAAGAACAGTGATACCTTTAACTTGTTCTGGTTCTCTGATTTTTGGAGATTGGGACGTTAGAGACGATGGACAAATTTAGCAGTTAAAAAATGTCTTCTTTTTCGTTTCAACGCTACTAGAGACAGTAGTATAGTCGACAAAAAAATAGACCGGAGAAGTCAAATTTTGTCGGCTAAAATACACTTTAGCCGACGAAAAAAATTTTGTTGGCCAAAAGAAAATTTTGTCGGCTATACTGAACTTTAGCCGACAAACCTATAATTCATCGTCTAAAGTCCATAATTTCATCGTCTAAAGTTAAAGTTTTTTTTCATCGACTTTAGTCTCTATATTTTAGCCGACAAAAAAAATTATCATCGGCTATAATAGAATAAATAAAATAAAAAATATTTAGATACCATAGTCGAAGATAAATATGTAAATTCGTCGGCTATAGTTGTTTTACCCGACGAGATTCATATTTAGAGTATTCGTCGGTTAAAGTTTTGAGATTTAAGGTGAAGACCTTCTATTGGTTTCGTCTCATCGATTTGAAACTATTTTGTGTTGAAGGTCCGGCCAAAATACGTAATTTAGACGGTTAAATGACCGTTTCCGTGAGTTTAAGGGTTTGAATTACGGGATTGACCATACGGATCGAGCCCTTAACGTTATCAGATCAAGTTGAATTTTTTTCATAAATGTATTTTATCATGATGGCCATATTAGACGGTCCAATTTTTGTTTCTCATGTTTGATCATCGGAATCACGATGTGGCTACTAATATTGTATAACCTAGTTACTAAGTTTTAAATAAATGTCTCTTACTCCTTCTCTTTCTCCCCTCCTCCTCCTCCTCCTCCGACAGCAACTCCTCCTTCGGCGGCAACTTGTCCTCCTCCTATTCCTCCTACTCCTCCTTCTCCTTCTTCTTCTCCTCCTCCTCCTCCTCCAAAAACCTTCGAACAGTGGTGTGGTGGCGGAAAAACGAAAAAGAAGAAAAAAAAGTAATCGAAAGTAAAAGAAATAAAAGAATAATTATTTTTAAAATTTTAACCAACGAAGTACAAACTTTAGGCTACAGAATTCAAATTTTAGCCAACGAGTTTGTCACTCTTTAGCAGACGATTTACATTTATTTCGTCGGCTAAACTTTCCACGGTCAAACTTTTTTTTATCAAGCTTTGAGGTTTAGCCGACAAAAATTTTGTAAAATTTCATCGGCTATAGTCTAAGAATGTTGCCACTGAAATACCCGTAGTCGGCTATAGTCTAGACTATAGCCGACAACAGTTTTTATTTTGTCGGCTAAAGTGATAACAAACGACCTTTACCCGACGACACTATTGCCAATGAATCATCATCGGCTATAATTATAGCTGACGAAATTTTGTAACAGGCCGACGAAAAAATTTTGCCAGCTATAATAGTTGTTCTGATAGTGCAATCTTATAAATGAATTGTAGGCATTAATAAAACATGGATTAATTTGAAATAAACCAATCTTGCAGTGGTCAAAATTTGTGATGGTGGTTTGTTTGGGTCAAAATCCTCCCTTGGATTATGTTACAGGGATTGGGACTGGTCTTCTACATGTTGTCTCTGTCCCTTATTTCTTTTGTTTAGACTGTTTTTTAGGTTAAATGTGAGGATACATCCAAGCTTCTAGTTTAGGTTAGGTTACAATTGAACATGTTTTGGTTCTTGTTCACTGTAATCGTTAGTGTTTCGGGTAGGTAGGGAAGAGTGAAAGAAATTTATTTCCTTCATCGGTATCTCTTATAATTGTATTATTGTATTCTCGTTTAATGAAATTATTTTACTTAAAAAAGAATTCGTTAAGCAAGAAATTTTACATCCAAAAACGTACTAACCAAGAAAGTTGTAACTAGTCTGTGTACTTATGAGACATTCTTGAAGAAGTACACAACCCAATTTCAATCATCTTGCATTAAAAAGCTTTTAAAAATAAAATATACAAACTTAATGATATTTAGCACAAACAAACAGTAGGATACCCAACTAAAACTAGGAAACAAAAGAAATCCCTAATGCTACATTTCTCATCCTCTTCAGCCGCCACAAGTCCAGCGCCACCAACGATGAAGTCAGCCATGACCCTCGAAATTGAATTGCAGCTTGAGAAGAGACCTCCACGACAAAGCCCGATCAAAATAACCCTGAAAAGGAGAAAAGTAAAGAAAGCAGAGGATCTAGACAGGTTTATCATCCGTATAGAATAAAGTTGTACCATAAGTAGTGATTTGCAGCCACAACTCAGAGAACAGATCTGGGTCAAAGAAACCCAAAACACATGGAGCCAAGAGACTCCAAAAATAGAACAAAGAAGGAGGTGGTGCATGCACCCGAGCATAAGCTATATCTATCTTCCGATTGAGGCGTGATATATCGCGTTTGAGAGAAGTCACTGCAATATCCAAGCCATGATACAGATTTAAGATGGAATTAATAAAATCTAGGTAGATGACGATGATGGGTGGTGAGGAATGGGTTGGAGAGATTTTAGGGCTAAGCTTTTGAATGAAAAAGGAGGCAAGATAGAAGGAAGAGGGGAGGAGACAGAAGGAGAAGAGAATAAGAGAAACAAGAAGCAAAACTGAGACATGGCTCAGTGGAAAAACTGAAACTGTGCTCAGGGATGCACCTGTAAAGGGTAAGAAATTGCACCGACCTCAAGGCACAGAGGTTGCACAGTGCACAGGGATGCACCCATAAAGGGTGAGAAATGCCACCGACTAACTGTTTGTCCCTTATTGTTGATGGGTTAGTAAATGGTGTGCTGCTGTTATATTTTGTCTTGACTGGTCATTTAGGGTGAATTTCAGTTGGAGCCCCGTGGGATTTCCGGGGCTATAAATATAGAAATGTAAAGTTAAGAGAATTCCAAAGGTAAGTAGTAACTTCTACGACTGTACGTCAGAGTTAAACTGTGAACTTGGATCAATTGGATGGCATTCAAGCTTAGGTAAAATCTTGAAAATTACATTTGGATTTAGGGGAGTACCATATGATCAAAGTAAAATAAAATAAAATGGTAAACTGTGATTCAGATTTATATGTTGAAAAACAAATTAATTAAATCGAACAACATTTTTTTTAAGAAGCAAAACTCAGCAAACCGAGACCCCTTAGGGTTTCGTGTAACAAGGGGCAACATCAGTCATCTACTTGTGATCATCTGGGGTTATCTTAGTATATATAATATACGTAGGGACATAATTAGGGATTGAGTGACGAGTTGGCTAAATTTATACCATTAGGGTGAAGCTCGATTTTTTTTTTCCTTTTGAGGTCACTATAGGGTTAATGAAAAACAAAAGGCAAATGAAAATTGCTAAAATCAGGAAAGAAATGAAAGAACAAAAAGTTAGTAAAAGAAGGCAAAAATAAAATGAAAACAAAAGAAATAACTGCTATAATATAACAGAAGAAACTTACTATCTTGGTAATGAGAGAGTAAAGTAATAAAAAAGAGCAGAAGAACTAAAGGAAAATAGATGGGGAAATCAGGTGTGTTTCATTCATCATTCACTAAAGTTGGAAATACTTGGTAACTACTCGTATGAAACTTGGTGAACACTCTCAAGTCCTTTGACAATGATACACAAATCAGCGTAAATGAAGAAACTTACTAGCTTGGTATTAGGAAAGTATAAGTAGCAAGAGAGTAGAAGAACTAAGAGAAAATAGATGGGGAAATAAGGTGTGTTTCGTTCTTCTATCACTAACCCATTTATATAGATCAAGTTGAAAACATTTTGTGACTACTCATAAAATTTAGTGGTCACTCTCAAATAATTTGGTGATGACACAAGTTAGCTTGTTTGGTACTCATAAACTAAAGTAATCTAAATAGGGATTGTCTATTGTGTAGTGTTGTATGTTATACACCCCCTAGTAAGAGTTGTGTGCACGTGCTTTGCAGGTGAGGGTGGGTGTTTTGTTTTGAAACTTTAGGTCATGAAAGTAGGATGCATAGCATACAACACTGCATGGTAGAATTTTTCATCTAAATGAAACCTACATGTTGGTGATTAAAATCATTGACTTGTTACATTTGAGACAATAGCCTCAACCAACTTGCATGTTTAAAATTACGTTGTTGGTGTGCATTTTATAGTATTTTATAAGAAATTTTTCTTTAACTGTAACACAAATAACGTTTTACACAGATCTGTCCATATATATTATACATGTGTAGCTTGATGTTTCCATCATCACCTATCTTATATTATTTTTGTCCATACTACCCTAGAGACATAATAACCACTCATTTACTAAATCAAACTTCCATCCCAAACCATGTTGTTATTCTGTCACTTCATATTAGTGACACAAATAATAACCGCATGGACACAAATAATTGTACAAACCGTAGTGACACATATACTCATATTATTCTTCACTTATCAGTTTTCAATTACCGGTTTCACAATTTTCGCTTTAAGTTCTTATATTAACTAGAATTGAATAACATTTAAAGGGTGTATTCAATCAGAATTTTATCGGATTATTTTGTATTTGATAAATCCTTTAAAATCTGATGGTATTCAATCAAGATTTTCGAAAGTCTTTTAAAATTTGATGGTATTCAATTTAGATTTTAAAACGTTATACAAAATTTGGTGATATTCAAAATGTTAACTATTTTGAAGAATTTAAGAAATACTTTATTCTGTTATTTTGTACCGAGTGTTGTTTTTGTTGCAGGATTTGAGCATTGTGAAAGGACAAAATGGGAAAGATAGCTGAGACTTCCGATAACTCCATTGAGAAAGACATGTTATAAATGTCTCACAACATTTTTTGAGTTTGTTATTGGGTCTGAAAACTTTTCTTGGTATCTAAAAAATATACGAAACAATATTTTTCAAGTGTTGAAATCTCCTATTTTTGTGCATTTGACAATTTAATTAATGAGATTGAGAATTGAGTAGTTGCATCTGGTTCTCTAACTCTTTTGTATTTGAGATTGAGTTTTCATGCTTGCTCTAGCTCTTTCATTTTTTTATTCTTGTTTTATTTTCAAATTTATTTTGTAATAATCTATAGTTATTAACGATAAAACATTTCACTTATTCACTTATTGAATATTCTTATCAAAACTTATCTGACATATTTGTTGATCTAATGAAATCAATGAACAATATATCATTTTTATTCAATAATTTACCATATAATACTAATTATAGGGATTGATTGCTCATTCCAATAAAAACAGATTTGACCAGCTCATCCTAATTAATGTTATTGAGATTACGTTTTTGCCCATAACCTATTATATATGCTCATCTCTCTTCTTCCCCACCCTCTCACCTCTCCTGATCTGCTCTCACTCGCTCCGTCTCTCTCGCTCGCTCTCTCTCTCTCTTTCTCCATACCATCATCGACGGTGACTCAGCCTTTTTTCCACACATTTTTGATGTATTCTCTCTCTCTCTTCCTGATCTCCAGCACTACATCGTCACCACCAAACCACGCGGTGCAGCTCCGATCTCCAAGCAGCTTAACGTCGTCGCTTAGTCTAGCACTGCCGCCTGACATGGCAGTTCATCTAAGCCTCAAGGATAAGATCCGATCTGCAAGCATTCTGATTCCGATCTCCAAGCCGAGTTAAGCTGATCTTTCTTCGATGTCGTTTGCACGATCTAGATCCAGCGCTATTCTCAACCGTCCCTCCTCCCACAACTAGCACCGATTAGCCACGCAGACTAGATCGACGATCTCCACCTCTGCATTTGGATTCCTACGCCGTCGCTCGAGTTGTTCATCTGCGCGAGTTTACTACCCCAGTAAAAGTTTATTAAGGATAGTAAACTTTAGTTTTTTGCATCTAAGTTGTTTTTTCACTGTTTAATGTGTATTATGGCCCTTAGAGATACTGTTTTGTAAGTTTACTACCTTATAAAGTTTACTACCCCTCTGGTAAAAGTTTATTAGGGGTAGTAAACTTATGATTTACTACTAATGTCTCGAGTTTGTTCATCTGCTCGAGTTTATTACCCCAGTAAATGTTTACTAAGGGTAGTAAACTTTATTAATCGCATCTAAGTTGATTTTTCACTGTTTTTAATGTGTCTAATGGGCTTTGAAGACATTGTTTTTAAGTTTACTCCCTTTGGTAAAGTTTACTACCTCTGATAAAAGTTTATTAGGAGTAGTAAACTTATGATTTACTACCAATACCTCGAGTTTGTTCATCTGCTCTAGTTTACTACCCCAGTAAAAGTTTACTAAGGGTAGTAAACTTTATTAATCGCATCTAAGTTGATTTTTCTCTTTTGATCTCCTCTCTCTCTCTAACTGTCACTCACAAATCCTTCGCCTCCAGCATCTCCAACGAGCTCATCCTCCCCTCTACCTAATTTCAGCCTCGTCCTCTCTGGTCCCTGTAACACTATGAGTTCGAAGAGCAACATCACATCTAGATCTGATCATGTCGTCTACACACCGGCGCTATGACTAGGGTTAGTAGACTTGGATTTGATGAAATATTGAAGTTAGTGGACTTGGTTTTAGAGTATACTGTGGTTAGTAAACTTGGTTTTGATGTATACAGGAGGTTAGTAGACTTAGTTTTAGAGGTATACTGCGGTTATTAGACTTACATTTGGAGTATACTAGGGTTATTAGACTTAGATTTGGAGTATACTAGGGTTAGTAGACTTGGATTTGATATAGATGTAGCCTCAGTATACTTTCTGTAAAAGTTTATTGCCCTTAATAGAAAAAAAAATTCGGTGAAAGTTCGGCTACCAGTAATTTTCCGGCGTCCGGTGACCAGAGTCCGGCGGTTGGTGACCGGAGTCCGGCTACGTCAAAATATTCTTTGTTTTTTCTCCAAGTATGTATATATAAGGAATACGAGTGAAATTGTCTCAAAATATTATTTTATTTGGGAATTTAATAAAAATTTATGTAGTTAGGCATTAATAAGTACATCTTATATTGAAATGAGAGTTTGACTTTTTAATTCATTAGTTTGAGATCAGACTTTTATTTTTTGTGCAAATGGTTATTCTCCCGTCATTGGTGCTCTGATTGAGCCTTATGGGCGGCTGCAGAGCGTTGACACGGAGAAATGTGTGTTTGAGTGTGGACTTGGTGTCGTGGACTATGATATCTAGGTTGTACATTACGGAAGGTAAGCCGAGAATGGTGCTTGATATGTTTGACGGGATGGTCGAGTCTGGGGCTAAGATGGATGCTGTGGCGCTGGCTACGGCTGCTGGGGCTTGTGGGTTGATGAAGTCGATGAGTGATGGAATGAAAGTCCACAGGGTTGCTAAGGTGCAGGGGCTAGAGTTTGATGTGTTGGTGATCAATATTCTCGAAAATTTACATTGATTGTGGTTGTGTAGAGGATGATCGGGCAATTTTTGTTCTGAGGCCTGCAAAGGATTCGATTTCATGGACAGAGATGATTCGTGTCCATGTGAAGAAGGGAGGGTTCAATGAGAGTCTGAAGTTGTTTCTGCAGATGATTGCAGATGGACTGAAACCAGATCAACTATTGGTATCTAGCGTCCTCCCAGCCTGTGCAAGAGTGCCTGCCAATAAACAAGGTAAGTAAGTTCATGGATACTTGCTCCGAAATGGAATCCATATGAATCTTACTGTCCAGAATGCTCTTATGGACATGTATATCAAATCAGGATTTATTGAATCTGCTTCGAGAATTTTTGCTGGGTTGAAACACAAAGATGTCATTTCATGTACTGTGATGATATTGGGGTACAGCTTACATGGACAATGATACATTTAGGGGTGGGAAAAAATCCCGAATCCCGATCCCGACTTAGTCGGGACGGGATCGGGATTTTTTTTGGAAGAAGTCGGGATCCCGACATCCCGACACTATATATAATTTTTTTTATTTAACTCATCGAAATCTAACCTAGTTTGGTTTTGCTCTCTCACTTCTCCTCAGCCGCTCGACTCAGAGCCTGCGTCTTTCCTCCATTGCCCACTGCCAAACTCAACACCGAACTCCACCGCCGAATTGCCCAGCCCACTGCCACTGCCAAACTGCACGCCGAATTCCACCGCCCAAACGCACATCAGCCGCTCGACATTTGAATGAGATATCAAATGAAGTTGATTCCTTTTTGGCCGATCCTTTTGAAAATGCTAAGAACTCGGCATTCAATCTCTTAGATTGGTGGAAAGTAAATGGAAATAGATATCCAATATTGTCCAAGATTGCCAAGGATGTATTTGCTATACCATCTTCCACCGTTGCTAGTGAAAATGCATTTAGCCTTGGTAGGAGGGTTGTGGATCCTTTTAGAGCATCATTGACTCCGAGAATGGTTGAGGCATTAGTGTGTACTAATGATTGGCTTAGGGCGGAAGCATTTTCATTTTACAAGGAAACAATAGATGATGAAGTTGAATTCTATAAGGAGCTTGAAGAAATTGAAACAAGTAAGATGCTTAAATTTATGATAGTTTTTATGTTATTGAACTTAAGTTGATGATATTCACTAATTATTTTGTTTGAGAATTATTATTATGTTGAATCCATGTGAATTATTATTTTTTGATGTAGATTGGCATCAACTTCAAATGGGTCCTCCTGCTCCTCTTCAAGTGCTTCCTATTTTTCCTCCTACTAGAACCCCCTCATCTCAATCTAGTTCAGCTTCAATAAATTCAAGTGTTGGTGCTTCTAGTTCTGGAGTTCAAGATAGGGGTAGAGGTCAAGTTGCTCCTAGGTCAAGAGGTCGAGGTGTTTCTAGGCCAAGAGGTCGAGGTGCTTATATTCCAGGAGGTCGAGGTGCTTCTACGTCTGGTGGTTGAGTTGCTCCCATGTCTAGAGGTCGAGGTAGAGGCTAGAGGTGCATTTTACATGAGTGATATGTAATTCTGACTTAATCTTTGAAGTTCAGAGTTGTATGCTTTATTCTTAATTTTGGATTTGTAAATTGTTCTATTCCTATCTTTGGATTAGTAAGTTTGAATTTATTCCTATGTCAGTAGTATGCTTCATTTTCATAATGTATGAGTTGTACTTGTTGATTCACATCACCAATTTATGCACACACAAAAAAAGTTTAAAATTTCATATTATTTTTGAGATTTCATTGTCTGGATTTATCGGGTTTCCCGATCGGGATCCCGACTTAATCGGGATTTTATTGTCGGGATCCCGACTTAATCGGGACGGGATTCGGGATCATTTTTCACCTCTAATCGGGATCGGGATGATCCCGATCCCACCCCTAGATACATTGGGTTGATTTATTCCGACAAATGGAGAAAGACTCAAGCGTAAACATCAATGTTTTAAAACGATAAGGCATAACCTGAGGTGTTTTTGGGAGAGTCTAAATTTTTGAGACATAAGACGCATAAGGCGTATGCCCCATTTAAATAAATAAACATAATTATGTATATATAATTATACATAGATATAAAAAAAATATTAGTACCTTAAATTTTTAATTAAATTTAAATATATATCATATTTGATTGTACCGTTCAATAACAACTCAAATCAAACTCAACATCTTAAAAAGATTAGCTATAAACAATTATATACGAGTACATATTGTTGAAAATCATACACAAGAATAGCAATTCTTTGAGTAGGTGAAGACGTACACAGATCAGAAAACACTGGTGATGATGGTGATTGCACAGAAATAAAACAAAGATTCAATAGTAGTTGAAATATATGAAGAAAGAGAGCAGCTTGTATTAAACTTAAAAATAATTATACAAAATAGGGACTATTCTCTCTGACTTGAAACCAGAGAATGCAGCAAATTCATATATACAGGACAAGAATGTTTTTGAGCAAAATATTTTCTTGTGGGAACGGTAAGAAACCACGTGTACAGTTCTGATCATTTCTTCTTGTCCAAGAGATTCTTTGAATCAAGACTTGGTGTGTGACTGTGACCAGCTGTTGCTGAAACATCCTCAAGACCCTTGACCTGACCTGCACTGCACTGCACTGCACTGCACTGCACTGCACTGCACTGTTCACCTTTGTAGCACTTTCTTGTAAGCCAATGTATATATCATCTCCATGTAGTTCATCAACCTTTATCAGCTTAACACATATAAGCTATAATATCTCTCTTGCTTTCACGGTTAGACTAGATGGAAGTCCTCAGCATGAAGCCTGAAGGGATGACTCACGGTTAGACTAGATGGAAGTCCTCAGCATGAAGCCTGAAGGGATGAGAGTCATGAGACAAGCTACTGCATAAGACATATATGCTGCAGATCTTAATTTATTTCAAATTCAAGAAGATAGATTCATATCGGAATAAGGATGAAAGGTACTTTTGCAGCTTCTAATTTGCTCGATCTTTAGGGTTTTAAAGGTGAAATTTTCAATATGATTGATCGTTAAAAAAAACTGATACGCAAGTGCCTTCAGCGCTTTCTTCTGCGTTTTTTGAACCATGAGCGCCTTTAGGTGCGCCTCCAGCGCCTCATTGCCTTACCAGCAAAACAGATGTGATTTTCACAGAACCTTAAGCCTTTCACGCCTTACTCGCACCTCAAGGCGCGCTTTTAAAAACATTTATAAAGATTGATGAATTAATATATGCTGTTGTTCTTCATGCTTGTGTTGCTGCACGAATGGTTGAGGAAGGGAAGTGTTACTTCAACTGTATCGAGAGTGCTTTGTTAGTAGCTCTTTTATCCCATTCAGGACTCTTTGATGAGGCAAGGAGCTTCATATCTGAGAAAAGAATTGGACATGCTAAGGTACTGAGAGCATTGCTAGATGGCTGTAGGATTCACAAGCAATTGATATTAGGTATGCGGCTTGTTAAACAGCTCTGTGATTTAGAACCTTTTAATCTTGATAATTATGTGTTACTCTACAATTTGTATGCGGACATTGAAAAATGGGACTAAGTTTTTTTTTTGAAGAAGTGCCGGTGCGGATGTTTTTAAGCCTTGATTAATGAAATCATATAATATAAGAGGGGACGTAGAGCCCAAACCTGAAATTACAAAAAGTAATGTATTTTAAACATGCACTAGTTAGTAACAAGTGTCATTGACAACTCTATTTGCGTTGACAAAGCGGTGACATAATATTGTGCAACCTTCCTACTATGTTGTCGCACGAAATCATATTTGGTGATCCTCTGTTTCATCCTGTCACTAAGAGGTTGCAACCATTTGACATAGCAAAGAATTCACAACTTACCTAGGTCAGACGAGACACTCAAGGTGTCAATACCAAGACAACATCCACCTCTTCTTATTAAAAGAAAAAACATATAAACTAAAATAGAAAAAATAAAATGCAGAGAAAGGAACAAACAAAAAACAACTGGACTAAGAACCAGGCCCAAATCAACGTAGGGTTAGACAAGCCCAAACCCTGAACCTGGCCCATGATGGTTGTCCCATAGATTTTCATGCCATGCCTTCGTTGCCCTGTTGCCCCCATCGCCTTCGAACCTCGTCAGCCATCCGAAACGTTTCGCCGGCAGAGCTCCGGCAAATCACGTCCTCCACCAGAGCCCTAATCCCCGAGAGACCAACCCAGATAGCCAACACACCACCAGATCTTCTCCCATCGCCTTCTGATACGCAAGCCAAACTTAGGCTTCTCACATTCACAACCAGATCCGAGCAGATCCAGTCCCAAACCAAAGAACCCGATTTGTTACACACGCCAACAACACCACAAATCATCACCCTCTTCCTCGGATTTGTTACACAAGCCAACAACACCACAAATCATCACCCTCTTCCTCAAAGCAATCTGGGAAAACACCTCCATCAACCTAGCACAACGCAAGGATAACCCTCCTAACCCTAAAATTCGATCCCTTAAACTAAACTCTCATCCGACGGCTATCCACTCACATGCGAGGCCAAAAGCCACCGTGGGCATGACGGCGCAGCCAGACGACTAACTTTTCTCTCTTAGGGTTTTCTCTCTTCAGCCCTGCACGCGTCTTAATAATTAGGACACAGTCTTTTCACTGAGAGGAATGATTACAGACATGGGTTTGAAACCGAAGGAAGCTTTTTCTTGGATAGAATTCAGAAACAAAATTCATATTTTTGGGACGAGAGATGCAGCTCACCCAAGATCAGAGAGACTATTCTGGGAGCTGCGTGTCTTATGAAGAAAATGCATGGAAGATGAAGATGTCATACCTGATTTGGATTATAGTCTCCACTATGTTTATGAAGAGCGGGAGTGCATTCAAATTAGGCACAGTGAAATGTTGGCAATTTCTTTTGGTCTCATCAGTTCACAAACTGGAACAACAATACGTGTAACTAAGAACCTCCGGTTGTGCCGCAATTGTTATGCTTCTGCCAAAGCTGTATCCAAGATGATAGGACGAGGCTATTGTTCATGTCGTGATTTTTGGTGATTAATTAGCTTCCTATGGACCTGCACGGATTCTTCAACTGCCGAGGCTAATGTTCATGTTTTGTTTCTGCTTCTGATGCTGTGATAGTTAGATGTTAGAACATGTTTAATAAAAACATGGGCATTGCCATGAATTCATTTCAGCAGGAAAACAAAATAACGAAGAGCATAATTGGAGCCCAATGAAGCTGTAAGGTAAGCATTTGGAATTAGCAAGCGTTGTGTGAAGGGTAGAGAAAAAGGTAGGTTATGATAGTTGAGACTTGAGAGCTAATTTTCTTCCAAATGTACCAGAAAAAGTAGCATGCATTCGCCCTCAGATTTTATTGGTCATATGAATCTTCCCAATAAAATTATATATTACATTTATTCTATGAAGTTGGGTATGTCTTCAGGATTCACAATATTATGGCATTACCTGATTTCTTTCTCTGGGATACCAAAACATAGCTTCTACAAATATATAAAGCAGGAACAAGCTCATGATCAGTACTTATAATGACAGGGCTATTTGCAAAAATGAGGGAGAGATACGAACATGAAGCATTCCAAGATTGGGGATGAAGAACAGTGGGAGAAATGAAGGTCCAATTTTGTATGTAGAGTGGAACATCTACCTCAAGCACAATGCATCCAAAAAACAATTTGTTATCTGAATACTGCTTTAAACTGGACACACCAACAAGAATGAAGATCAACATCACATAAGACATAGATCACACACTTCATGAAAACCAAGAATTCAACACATAGCAGAAGCATATAAGAATTCTAATGAAGATATGAACACTAAGCAGTCCTCTGTACTCCATTGTCAGATCCCATCACTAACTCTATAGACATCCTGAACACCAAAAGCAAGAGCTGCAGCACAAGAGAAGCACTTCTGAAACACAATACGAAAAGCTCAGTAATAGGGCTGAAACCAAATGCTTTTTGTTAACGTACGTGATCAGGGATTTTCTCTCATTTATATAGTGGCCTAAACTTAACTTTGTGCTCACCCATAGAGAGTTCAAAGTCTTATCAAAGTTTATCTGTTTAGAGACTTAAAGCTTATCACTAACTCTTCATATTGAACAGGTCTTCAATCGATGAGACTCCTAGTTTCACAAAGAGATATACATCTGTATGAAAACTGTATTAGGATTTCTAGTTATATAATTCTGCTATTTAACTTGATTAAATCCAACTGATAAATACTTAAGTAAATAGATAATGTCCAAGTCCATTTATTTCTAACAAAAAACACATATAGCGAGCACAAATAGCGATCAGCACAAGCTAATCCATGCGGATGTTCTAGTGTTCAAATAAGTACAAAAGAAAATCTTGGAAAACCTACTAGCAATAAATCAGGCCATGTAGGCTCAATATAACCAGACAAGTTATATGGCAAGCTCAAGTTTCCTTTCTGGTAGATCTCTTGCGGAGAGCTGCATCTTCCTTCTCATTCTCATCTGCCAAAGTCTCTGCGGCCGCTCCTCTGTTAGGTTCATGAGCAGCAACCTGCAAAGTGCAGCACAAAAAGAGTTTTCAAGAGTAATGATTCAGTACGACTACATCAGAAATGCAAATATATGCAATGTGTAAAAGCATACCACAGGTTTTTTGCGACCAAAAAAGGAATTTGAAGAGAACTGTCAAAAGAATGACCAGGACGGATACAATGACACCAGTTGTGATATTGGGCTGTTTTTCTGCTTTCTCAATCAGATCTTGCATTAGTAGTGCATAATATATACCAATGGTTATCACGTTCTGCAAGCTCAAGTGGGAAGTGCACTTGAAGGGGATAACAAAATATGACTGAACGTGAACTCACAATGATCTTTGATTTGTATGCATCCAAGAATGGAACACCTGCTATCTTGTAGAGAAGGTCAAATATTATTTTATGCAAGTATTAGTCTATAACATTATTAGCTGTGAAGTACCAAAGTCCAAAGATTAATACCAACAAGGTAAACTCAAATATAAAGAGGAAGAAGACGACATATAGTACGTGGATGTTGTGAAGACAAATGAAAGACCTGCAGTGCTTCTTCAGCCCTTCGCTTCTCTTTCTCAACCTTAAACTTTGACTTCCATGTAGTTCTCCTATAAGATTCAGTAACCTTCTCACTATCAGTTATTAGAATGTTGTCAAACCAAATGCCATCCTGCATTGTCCAAATATGAATGCCAATGGCAGCTATGGGCTCAAAGTCAGGCTTATCAGTCTTAAACTAATGAGGGTTTGGGATTTGTTGAGATTTCCAGACACCCTTGTAGCTTAATCAGAGGACGGTGTAATTTCCCTTTGTAAGCAGGATTTCTCTTCATTGGCCTCTTCCATTTTCCATAACCAGGTGCGGAGGCGCAGTTGGGGTTTTCTAGCTTTGGTGGTTCCCATTCACCATCCTCTTCATCATCCCAATTCTCTGGCTTAGTTGCCTCAGGGTCATCAATCTAATAAGGGTCATCATCTAACCACCCTTCAGGTTTCTTAGCTTCCTCATCCCAATCTCTATTGGAGCATTTTCATCCCAATAATCAGGCTCAGCATTACAGATATAATCGAATACGGTGAATCATTATCAAACACTCCTGGTCTCTACCCAGCCTCCTGTGGCCGGAGGTACTTCAAGTAAGCACCACCACATTCAAGGCTCTTCTGTAGCTGAACCTCGAATTGCAACACAATAGTTCTACCCTGAAGGCTCACAGCCTCTTCTAGGTCTTTCACCAGGGCATACTTCCTCGCTTTCTCACTCACCAAGAGACCATAATCATCATGCCCCTCACTCTTTGATAGCTTCCACACACCTAAATCACGATCACATCAAATTTACACAGATCACAGTGAAACTAAGATTCCCTACCTTGACTGAAGAGCACAAAACAATTCTATTGCGTTACATGCAACGTAGCATGCGAAACACAATACATTCGGTTACATATATGAATGACTAAGGTGAACCCTACCTTTGTACTCATCTTTGGTAGAAGCGATCCAGCGGCCTTCGAATGACTCATTGAATGGCTCGTAAAAGATCTGGAGATGATCATCGATTGCGTTTCAGAGTAATGAAAGAGAAAGGGATGGAGAATAGTGAAAGGAGCGTTACCGCATTGCGGTCATCGTTTTGCGAAGAAGCTTGGATCTGAAATGAAGGAAGCTGCGATGAGAAACAGTAGTGGCCGGAGCTAAGTGATCTTAGGCCTCCCTTCCATCAACACCAAACCAATAGAAAAATCGAAAATTATTCGATGCATCATCCCCTCGACTTACCCAATCCACACAGTCAGATACATGAACGGTTTACTTTTGTTTGTTTTTGTTTTTTTACTGATGTATAAAATATGAGAAGAGTTCTGACAGTCCTCACGTCATTACAATTAATAAAATTTGAGAATACAATGGAAGACATTAAACCTAAACTCCAAAAGTGTAACAACATTTTGAAATAATATCAGGAGTAACAACCATGTATTCTATCAAGCATCATTTAACAAAGAATACATCACTGGTTCCTCTGTTTGCTTTACAATTTTAACGACTTACCGAAAAGATAAAAGTCATACAGAATCATAAATTACTATGTTTATCTGTTGCTTTCTCACCACATTGCCACTGAAAAATGACCGGTAACACTAATTTTATGTAAAACACTTCACCCTCTTGGAAAAGAAAGCTTTTAATTTTAGAAACTATTTCTTCCCAAGGCCCAAGGGGTGTGGTCTAGTCGTCTATACTAACCTGGCTTGGGAAGTTGGGCGAATGTGAGCAGGTCAGCTGATACACAAAAAGTCCTGCATTCCCTTACCCGCATGTGAAATTTACCTTCCGTTATTGAATCTTTTGCAGATCTAGCTTTTGCTGCTTTTTCCGCAACACTTCTGGTGTGTCATGCATTTTTACATGTAATCTCAGATGCATCGCCGAAGTGCAACGAAAAATTGTAAGAATCACCATAGCTTGGAGTCCAATTAATGTACGCAAAATTTTACAGAAGCAAATTATACAATCTGAGATGGACAGTGGACAGGAAGACTAGAGATAATATGGTAGCATTCAAAGACTAGAGATGTTATGGGTAGCATTCAACACAGGACATGAAAATTCTGGGATCATTGCGCTACCTACTTATATGTAGTTCATTGCCCTTCATGAAAAACTCTTGCTTTTCATTTCCACATCCTGAAAGGCGATGCCTTATCAGTCCCCGCTCCTCATCCAACACAAAATTAGCACGTCTGAAAACAGCGCTTGTAAAGAAGGGGTTTAGATCATAGATTTCATGCTCATTCGCCTGCACAAAGCAAAATAGATGCAGTCAGCTAAATGATAAGTGCTTATTTTGTCCTGAACCAGAGATATGAAGTCAAGTGCCTAATTAGAATTTGCTAATGAAGATAAGTTTCTTGTATCCACTGTTCAAGTTGCGATACCTTGTTCAGCAAATCTGCCACTTTAACATCAATATGGGTGAGCCCTAAAGAAGAGCCAGACACGATTTCTTCAAAATGCAATGCATTTCTCACCAGATCTTTGAGAATAAAGAGGACCAGTTCATGTCTATCTTTCTTGAAAGTGATATGCCTTTTGAAACTCTGCAAATACACAGCAAAGTATCAAAACGAAATCTTTGAGAATCAACTAATAAACTTAAAACTTGTTACCATGTAGTCTACAGTCTAATACAGATGAGAATAGAAGTATAAAAAAGTCGTGGTTTTATAAAAGGGATACGATCAGGTTTTTGATCACGCTTAACATAGTTCTGATCTTCAAAAGTTAAAGGCCTATTCAGCCCACATACAGATGTTATTGAAAGTCAATTAATTGATCTGTGAGCACTGAAGCCAGTAACAAGTACAGAATAAATAGAATATCAAGCTGGCAGCAGTGTAAGTTTTTAGAAACTTGACCATGCAAATTACAATGTAAATTTTCCATTGCTATGAGAAGTATTAGTTAATATCAGAACCGTTCAATGTGACAACTATAACAGAAGCTCCAGAACAATTTCTAAACACTAATATGGGAATTAAAAAAAAAGTGTGCCAGTCTTTGATACCTTCTCTAGAGCTTTCTGCACCCCAAATTTTTGGGTGGAGATAAATGAATCAAGTGCTACACGAATTGCCATGTCCACATCATCTCCGGTTACTTGTTGTCTAAGGTGCATTCTTGCATGTGCTTCAGACATTCGTATCATTGATTCTATGTGCCTAACAGCTATTGGTACACCTTGTCCATGCTAAACAGGAAAAACAAAAAAGTAAGCCTCCTATAATAACCTAAAAGAATTACTCTTCAAAGAAACAAGTATGAGAAAAACCAACCGAAGATTCTCGCCGCAGTTCAGCATAAACATTTGAGAGTTTATCCAAATCAGCATCGTGCAACCTTGGGAATACATTTAACTTGGCATAAGTCAGGTATTTCTTTAGCAAGTCTTGAGGAAGTATCTGAAAAGAAGGAAAACCAAAGTGAGATTCAGAAAAAGACAGTTCAGACAAACTCAGAAGCAACAGGATGAGAGACCGTGAGTAGGATATGGTATTTACATCAGGATCTACTGGACTGGTGGAGGCTTGGATATCTTCTTGAGACTCGTCTAAGGTTATATCATCCATATTGGCTCCCTTGGGTTGCGATTTGAAATGACTATCAACTACAAACTTTGCAAGCATTTCATCAGTGACAGGGTCAACCACATCCTGCATGTTAGCAATTTCCACCTGTGTCAAAAACTAGAAAAAAAAACATACACTAAAAAGTGGGAAACAAGGTTAGAGTTTGCCAATTTCTGACCTTCACAACACAAAGGATGTCAAAACGAGAGATGATCGGATCTGTCAACTCAACATTCTGTGTAAATGTTTTTGAGGAATCATATCTGGAATATAGAAATATAGGTTAGTATTATTCGTAGAAATCATAGTTGATGGCTGGATGAGGACAAGAAAAATATTGACGGTTTTAAAATTTGATTGCGCATTTTAGATATGTATGTCAAGTTGTACACTAATAATTTATCTACTAACATACCTTCCTCCAACAGGGTTTGCAGCAGCAATGACAGAGCAGCGTGCTTGGAGAGAGGTGACAATTCCAGCTTTCGATATGCTAATACTTTGCTGCTCCATTGCTTCATGAATACTCACCCTAAAATGCAGATAGCAAAAAGGTATGAAAAAAGAGTAAGGAGTTGATTCACATGCATCAAAAGCAGGTACGTGTGTGTGTTTGGTGTGCGCAGGCTTGTCAGTTTTCCTAATGGGAGTTTTTGCATACCTGTCCTGATCATTCATTTTGTCAAATTCATCAATAAGGCAGATTCCCTTGTCTGCCAAAACAAGGGCTCCTCCTTCAAGGGTCCACTCCTTTGTAACAGGATCCTTGTGCACAGCTGCTGTAAGCCCCACAGCAGAAGCTCCTTTACCAGTGGTATACACAGCCCTCTGTCCAGTCTTTTCAACATACCTAATGAGAAAAAAGATTGGTATACTAAATACATGTTCACCCCCATACATTAAAATCACAACCAGCCAATGATAGTAGCTCTTACTTAAGAAACTGTGATTTTGCTGTGCCTGGATCACCAAGGAGAAGTACGTTTATATCACCTCGCAATCGGTGTTTTCCCTCAACATTTTTCTCCTGGCCTCCAAACATGGCAAGAGCTATTGCAGTCTTTATGTCCTCATGGCCATAAATAGATGGAGCAATGGACTTGACAATCTGTTCATTAGTAGCAACTTTAATTTAATTCATAATGACACATTAGAAGAGGCGATGACGAAGAGGGTTTAGCTAACAAACCTTTTCTCCAATTCTTGGGTCTTTTGCTAACGCTTCAATCTGTTCTTTGTCTTCCTGAGTCAGTTTGTAAGCAGAAAAGAGGTCCTGCTTCTTTGTGATATAATTTGCTTCAACCACAGTAGCAAATACAGGAAACCCATTTTTTGTATTCAAAGACAGGTCAAAATTGTTTGAATAAATACCAGTGACCTCCTAGAATATATTAAAGGAACAAGAAAAATATCAGCAAGCATTCACTGATACAATTATCAAGAAAAATCAGCAAGACCAAGATAAGGAACTTACAATCTCTTCCCCTGGACGTGCACAATCAATTAGATCATTCAATAATATCACCTCCTTGTATCTTGGAAGCCGACCTGCAGGCACTATTCCTGGGCTCTCCTGTAGCGTAAGCTTTTGATAATTCCTGTATATAGTCTGAAATAAGAACAAAGGATATATTATTAACTTTGTAATACAGAGATATTTCTAAGAGAATGTATGGGAAGGGAAAGCTGATATCCAGTCTCAACTTTTTACAGTGAAAATGTGAGGTTGCAAAGCATCGTACAATTCGATGGTAACTCTCTTTCTTTTCTTCAGAATTTCCAGAATACCAAGGCTCATTTAGGTTTGTATGACATTTACCTGCTCAATATTGACGGTAAATGGTCCTTTTGATTGACATTCAGGGCAAGAACCAACTTTAACTTCTGAATAAGAATTCTGAAAGAATGGACCCAAAATTGCTCCACATTTATTGCAATCATACTTTACTTGTTGCAACTGGGGAAACACACCAGTGCGTCGGGTCACAACCCCTCCAATACGAATCATGGTATTCAAATGAATCTGCCTGCAGCGCATAACAGTATGCTGAGAATATGAGAGAAAGAAAAATAAAGGATATATTGTGCCATATAAATGAATCTCCACCATACCTAATGTTACGAATCTGATCATAAACAGGTAAGTTAGTTATGCGAACATAGATCTTTTGCTGGATAAGTTTGTAATTGGGGTGCAAATTAAACACAACATTCTTCGCAACATCTTCCATGACTTCCAGGACAGACTGGGGTGCATCAGCCAGCCAAATAGCAATATTGGGATGAACATAGATAAATTGCTTGTAATCAATCTCTAGACTACACTTGTTTGCTGCAAATGCAACAGTGAATTGGTCAGTATATGAAATGATGTAACTTTCTATAGCTTACACATTCCTTAAGGCAAAAGGAATACTTGAGCAGATCCAGATAGTCTTGGAAAGGGGCTATGCATTTACCTAACACCATTTCATTAATGAGGCGCACATATTCAATGTCACCATGATCGTTTCTTTGATTTGTATAGGTGAGTAGAAACTCTTTGAATTTCTTGGCAATAAATCTTTGTACTTCATCTCTAGTAACCCACTCACGGAGCGTTCCCTGGACACGATACATGTCAAACCCATCTTCATCTTCCTCATCCTACACAAAGAACCCAATGACGTTGATGAAAATTGAAACATGAGTAAGCTTGATGATGTAGCTTGAGAAATTCAGAACAGTAGTTATATAAGCAAAGTGGTAAACCTCATATTGATCATCAGTCTGATCAGTCATGGGGACATCCTCTCTGGATTGTCCAGGCTGTGATCTTCCAGGTGAACTAGCCATCCCATCAATATCATCTGCGCTCCTCGGAGGCCTGAAATCAGCCCTCGCTCTCTTTGAAGGCCTGTAGTTGTCCTCATCAGTGTCTGCAATACAACATCAACATCATCACCACCACCACCATCCAATTCCAATATCCTAACCGGCCTAATCGTATCTGCAACATTACATTTAACTCTACTACCACCGCCATCATCATTCCATCCCTATTTCCTACTTAAATTCCATTCCTAGTTCCTAACTGTACCATAACCCAAAATCAACTGCGACAAGAGTTTGATAGGAGTACCTTGGTCATGAAGAAGATGCGGAAGCTTCCGAGAGGCCGGTACACCGTCACGCTTATCAAGCTCAAGCTCAGCCGCCCTTCGATCCGCCATAATCTGATCCAAATCCCTCTCATCCTCAGCCGAATCATCCAGCCCCACCGACTCATACTGATCCATCTCCCCCATTCTCCGGTAGTCACTAAATCCAATTCCACAAATTCCAGTCAAAATCAACTTTAAATCCCTAAATTCACAAACACAAAAAGTCAAACCACTTACTCCATGTAGTTTCCTTCCAACAGATCCTCACCCTCCGGCTCTTCTTCAGCAAGGAGATCGTCTTCCACGTCATCTTGGAGGATATTGGGATCGACGTCGGCCTCGTCGCCGGAGGAGGAGAAGTTTTCGGAGGTGCGGCTCGTGTGCGGGAGCTGATCGGTGTTGAACCCTGCAGACGTCGGCGAGTCCGGCGTCGACGGCGGGATCCCGGAGTTATCTGCCATTTCTTAGTTCTTTCACTCTCGGGCTTTGTATGGCTGAAACCGGCGGATGTTGATTAGAAAGAACGGGGATTTAGGGTTTTTAAGGGTTTACATTTTTGGCGCGAATCTTTCCCGCTATTTTGGCTCACGTGACATGCCACGCTGGGACCATATTCCAATATTGGGTTGGCCCGAATGTTTGGATATAGAGACCCATTGTCATCCCGTAATTGTCCAAAGTATTTAATCATTTAGTGACTAAGGGAACATTTGATGAGCGCATTTACAACTATACAATTTTTTTCCTTAGAATTTACAAATATATGATTAGTCACCAATAATAGATAAACAAAATTTGTTGAAAGTGTAGGAAATGGTGATATATGCTTATATAGACTCTGACAAGGATAATTTTGTTTTTGCTATTCATTTCGATTCATATCGATACGCATGATACCTTATAAAGATGTGCCTTGATGAACTTCAAAATAAAAGTAAGATTCTTATGTGTCCAACCACAATTTCAAAGTCCTTAATCTGATTGCTTATATGAGCTATTTCAGAAAATGTTGTTTGAAACACAACTTTTAAGTCACTAAGGTGTTGTTTGATATCGTTTTAGGATATCGTTTTTCGTTTTACGAATTCAAAAACAACCGCAATATGCATTCGGTTTTCAAAGTTTTGATAATGAAGAGAATTGTTTTCATAATACAACTTAGAATCACTGTGTAATTTGTAAATTAATCACTGTGTAATTTGTAAATTAATCACTGTGTAATACAACTTAAAACAGTCTTTTGTCTAAAGTATGAGTAAGGCGCCATAGGGACAATGTTCTTCACATTTTTGGGCTAAAACGATGAGTAGGGTAAGGGCCTACACAGTCTCTATATGCATTCGCCACTAATTGCACTGCTCATGAGATAGAACTCTTAGATTACCAGAAGTGTTGATTTATTTTATTTTATTTCAGAAGTCTTGTGATTTGTGTTTGTGGTTTGACTCATATATGAAATCTGAATATGAGTTGTGCTAATTTGTGTATGTGGCTCTATGCATGTTTTGAGGGAGTAGAAGACAACGTGAAGGGAGGAAGAAGATGAAGCTAAATTGTATTATTTTAAGAACAAAATTTTTTGTTAGACTCTTTGTTGTGAACTGTTTCTTTAAAAAAATAACTCGAGGCCCCAATCTATCCAGAAGCCTCTCAGGAATTATTATTCATATATAACTTCATCACTCATAGGGGGAATATAGTGTCTACATCCCTATTATTATTACATAAATCTTCGAAAACGACATCCCAAATAATAGCAGGAGACTTTTCAAATAAAAACTCATCTAAACCATTCTAATTAGCTAATCTATGTGCCACACCATTTGCTTCACGAAAAACATGCCGAACATGAAAGAACATTAAAGAGCTAGCATACCTTTTACAATCCTCCACTAATCACTGATTTTAGATAAGTCATCACCATAATTCCCCCTAAAGGGCATTAACCAAAGCCGCACAACTTGATGTTCTCATAAAAGGTCATGGCGTCATTGAACGTGTTCTCTAGTTACGAAAATACCAAATACAACTTACTGTTTTCATTTTTTAAAATCAATTTTGAAAAAAAGGTTTTGTAATACGCAACCTAATAAGCCCTAATGTTCCTTCATTGTCTTCTTCTACGATACTGTTATTTCGTGCCTAAGTAACTTTTGTGAACATAAATTAGTCTATTACCTTACTCGTTGTTTTCATTGTAAAATAATTGTAAATACTTATTTTTCGTGCAAGTAGACCTGTAAATTGATTGGATCTGGACCGGATCCACCTAGATCTAGATTCGGATCCGTAATAGAAACTTTAGATCCGGATCTGACCTGTTACCTGCCAGATCTTTAATAGCTCGATCCAAATTCGAATCCGACGGGTTAACGGATACCCGACCCGTTAATCCGATCCGTTTATAATAATAAATATATCAAATTTTAATAAAAATTTCATAGTTTTATTATAAAACATCGATGAAATTTTATAAGAAAATAAAGTTTACATCAAAAGTTGAATTGCATGCCTAAAATACTCATTAACGGTACACTAATATAATTAAAATATTTGACCTCCAATATTTTTTAGCATAAATATATAGGCATTAACAACATTCAACTTCATCAAATCATATTTTAGAAGCAATTTAGAAATGAATGTTTAGATTATTTAGAAAATTATCATATTATTTAATACTTATTAATAATATTATATTTATATAAATATTATTTAATTATTTTTAAACTGATCCGGGTCCTTAACGGATCAACGGGTCAAATTTTCGATCCAAACCCGTTTAAAAACCACGGATCCGGAGCGGGTCTGGATAAGATCCGGTCAATTTACAAGTCTACGTGCAAGTATATGTTAAATATTATATATAGGTGTAGAAGATATTTTCTTATAAGCACTACAATTATATCTCTATATAAACTTTATATATGAAGAAGAATAAAACATTGAAGCATTAAACCCATATTGAATTATATTTTCTATTTGCTATTAGAGCAGCATCAAATATCAGATCATTCAAATTTTCATTCTGACATAAGTGAATTGGCTAAGAGCCACTATATTTCATATTCACCAAGCCTGAATAGAAGCTCTGTTCCATTTATGAAGATTCATTCTGATGTTTGGGGCCCTGCAAATATTTCTTCTCTCTGTGATGCTCGATATTTTGTCATATTCATTGATGATTGTACTCGCATGGCTTGTGTGTCTTTATTGAAGAACAAAAGTGATGTTTGTTGTCGGTTCAAAGAATTTCACAAAATAGTGTCTACACAGTATCGACATGCAAATTGAGTTTTCCAATCTGACATGGTAGAGAGTATGTTAATGACCATATGCAGAAGTTAATGCATGTCAAGACCCACCTGGAGTGAATTTTGTTGGGTCCATCTCAAAAGAAATTTTACCAAAAATTTTGGCTAAACCTTCCATGAAAGTGGATACCCTAACAAAATAACACTTCTAAATGAACTATTCTTAACTATGGAGTCATCATGCTCCCCACATCCACATCAACACTCCCAATTAATAAATACATCACCATATAAGAGTAATTCATAGTAACTAAAAGGGTTAACAAAATGATAATCAGATAGTAACATAAACGGAGCTATAACTATGCTTCATTCCTTGTACGCCCGACCTTCTCAAAAATAACCTGCAATCTAGATATTTTAAATTGAAAGGCCCAGGAAAAAATATTTGAAAAACATGTTAGAGTGAGTGAATAAAAATAACTGAAATAATTTAATAAAAACATCTCGGGATTTAAAGCATTAAAAGCTGCAATGCATGCAACATTTTAAATATTAAACATAAAACTCATTAATCTCGTAAAAGGGACATACCAGCCCCGTTGTTGATCAAATACATAAATGGGCAACTAAAAGAAATTGATAAGTCAATCTTATTGGCTTAAAATACTTTAAAAAGGGGGAAAAAGTTTCACCATAATGATGAGCCTCCTAAGTAAGGGTCAAAGCCTACGAAGACTCTAATTGCTTCTAGCTCACCTTTAGGTGAGGGCACGTATATATAAGAGTGTCCCAGCTCATCTTCAGATAAGGGTTACTATAAAGACTGACTAGCAATAATAATATGTATGTAACGACTCTTCATGATGAAATAAAAATACAAATTCAAAAATCATAAAAAACTCTTACTCGTAAATAAAATAAAGCATCATATGCATTAGATACTGTTCCCCGACCGTACTTAAAATATAATTTTTATAACCAAAGAATTTTCCATAATAAAGTAAATTACTTGACATGTCTTACATGTGGAATAAAATTAATAACAAATCCGAAAAATTATATGTTGCTCACGAGAAAGATATGAACCCTTTTTCCGACACAAACTCCAATAAATAATTTAAACTCTTGCTTAAATTGACACTTGATAATATACATAAAATTATATGGCTATAAACAAATACAAAATATGAATTCCACTGAAAAATAATCCTATTTTTGGAAACCTTCTCAAATAATAAAGTTATCTAATAAAATATAGTCATTTTCTTGCAAAAAATAACCGTTGAACATAGTTCATAAAAAGAGGAATCTTCAAACTAGAAGCTTCTCCGTGTACAAAAACTTATCAAGAAGAAACCCCTAACACTTTCCAATGTTGCCCTAGCCACCGACGTCACACTACCACAATTCCCTTCCAAATAGCAGCTGCAACTCCTTCACTCACCAACCATATACGCCTTAACTTCTAGGTGCTAGTTTCATCTCCAGAAGGAGCAGACGCCCAGAAAGCCAAGTAGGTAGGTCGCTGGAGATAAGAACTTGAACCCATAATAGTAGCTACTGCCCAAAACCTTCCAAATATTCCTCAAGATGCAACTGAGCTCTACTAACCGTTGCAAGACTCACAAAATATCAAGGAGATGAACCAAACAGCCAGAAATCCGATCGTCGATGATAACCCATGAAAACCCTAAAATGGAAAAAAGGGCTTCTCAGATTAGTGTTCGATTCAAATGATTAGAGGCTTGGAATTGGAGAGGAAATAAAGAGGACAAGAACACTACCATAGTTGTCACCATTGCAGTTGTTGCTCGTTAGAAAACGAAAAAACAGTTGTCGTCCTCCCCATCTGATCTCCTCTGATCATAACTAATAGTGGAAAAGTCTATGTGGATTTTGTAGTGGAGAGGAAGAGGAATATTTTGGTAGTGGTGTGCCGGTGAGAAATGACCAATGTTGGGGTATACACTAATATGCCTACATTGTCAAGTATAAGTAACACCTTTTATGTTGGCCCACAAGCCATAACAATACTCGACCACGACATATATCACTAAACTGTCATACAAGCTACGTAACGGTACCCGGAAGTCACCGATCCGATATCGTCACATTGCTGATCTCACCAATACGCCCTCAAGGAACACATTTTGGACATCTTGTCTCACATTGAAAATATGCAAAATGATAGTCTCCTTCTTTTATATAAATAAGACTCCCTCCTTTTTATTAGTGATTAATGATTATTACTCTTGTAATTCATCATTTCGGCACTTAGATTTGTACATGTTAAGTGGACATAGCCTTACCCACCAAAGGTAAGGTGAAACTACTATAAACCTTGTGTTCCATTATCACTATATCACCATCAATGGCACAAACCGTACATGGCTAACACATATCATACCAACACCTAAAAAGTATAAAGAACCAAGAACGATGGCGTCGCGCCAGAGAAGACGACTGTAGATGAGAAGAGAGAGGATGGAGAGGGAAGTTGGGGATGGAGGTCTGACCGATGTCAAACTTCTCACCACCTCTTATACCGAAATCAACAGTTCTGATTTAAAAAGGAAAAGATCTAACAGTCTAGATTAAAAGGGTAGAAACTATTTACTGAAATGGGCAGAAATTTATTACTGAAGTGGTAATTAAAATCATCATAAACTTTAAAAATTCGTACAAAATAGCTCGATGCTCTGAAAATTAATCCAAAGACACCAACGAACTCGTATTGAAACGTACATCGATATTGAGGCCTTGAACCAACAATTTGGCATATCTAGAAAAACTCAAAAAATGAACGTGAGCGTTTGACTTAGAAAAAATCCCAAATGCAATAAAAATTCTCAATAACCCATGGTGAACTCGGTAAATTGGTAAATTTCAGGTACAGGGCGTTACAATGCAGTTCTATGGAATTTCTCATCAGACTTCAAATGTTTATAGTCCTTAACAAAATGGATTAGGAGAACGAAAAAATCGACAATTGTTTGAAGTTGTTCGTCCTTCTTTATTTAGCATGAATGTGTACCCCTTGAGTATTGGGGAGAAGCTGTGAAGTCTGCTACCTATCTCATTAATCGTACTCCTTCTCGAGTAATTGAATTTCAAAACCCTGCAATAGTTTCATAATCTACTATCAGTTCCATCGTTGCCAAATTTAGAATCTCATGTATTTGGATGTGTCGTGTATGTTCACATTCTCAAGCCTCAATGAAGTAAACTTGATCCTTATGAAAACGGTGTATCTTTATTGGGTACACTGATTTCTAAAAAGGTTACAGATGTTATGATCCTCTCAATAACACCGTCCATGTATCACTTGATGTTTCTTTTCATGAATCCGAGCCTTATTACTCAGAGGGAGTATCGATGTCTTCCATTCAGAGGGAGAAAGACTGTGAAGGAAATTCTCAACATTTATTTGAATCAACAACTTTGAAGAATTAGAAACCTTGGAATCAAGATTCGGAGTTGTCATGGTGAAAGAAAACAATATTGGAACAAAAAGATAGACCCACACACGTTGTCTCGAGAGAATGATTGAAGCATTGTGGACGAAGGCACATCATTTCAAAATACAGGTCAGAACAACGTAGGTCAACGCATGTATTCCCAAAACACGGCAAAACGCGCGTCACCTTCGGTCGCTAACATAGACGCTGACAGGTTTGTCAAGCCATGAAGCCAGACTAGAAGGAGAAGAGGCGCACAATGTGCCACGTGTCATATAAAGTGTTGTAGACGAGCTGGACCAACCCACTGAGCCGTTGAGCCGAGCAGAGAAGCCGCTGAGCCGCACCGAAGTAGCCACACTAATCACACCACATGTTGCACAACAAGAGGCTGATGTAGACAAAAATGTCGATCTGGATGACGGAAGCGCGCAGAACGGGCCACGTGTTGCGTAAGAGTGGATGACGCGCCTTTCCCTGTGAACTCTGATCAGACAGCATTGCTTCAGGGCCCATCAGTCATATCCACCGATTTGATTGCATCTTCTGACCCAAATTATGTAATTCTGATTTCTTATGACGATTCGTATTTTTGATACTCTACACCATCAACAGTAGAATCTTCCGCGAATGTCTCATTAGTAGAAAAAACACTTAGCTGATAGAATTATAATATTTTCATCGCTTAAAATTTACTTAGCTAACGGAACAACTTCCGTAGTCTAAGTTAGCACCTAGGAGACATAAAACTATTATGTCGGCTAAGTAAATCATAGCCAAAATATAAATGAATATTTATAATAATATAGGCGATGAAAAATTATTCCTTCGCCTAGGTTATATCTTAGCTGACAAAAAATTCACTTAGCTAACGAAAAAATTTGAAAAATTTTGAATTTTTTCCCGCCAAAAATTTTGAATTCGCAAAAAAATTTTGTCGCTCCTCTCTCTCTCGCTCTCATCTATATCTAAACCAAATTCATCTCTCCTACTCCCTCATCCCTCTCCTTCTCCCTCTGCTCCGCCTTTGACCACCAGACCCTCCCATCTCCACTACCTCCTCTCCCACGCCCCCACCATCTCCCAATCAAACCCCCTCCCAACTCTTCCACCTCTGCCGTACTCGCCTACAACCGCACCAGAGCTGGCCAACCCTCTACCGAGTTCTCCTCCTCCATCATCTCTGACCACTCCTAAGGCAGCAACTCTGACGTCGTCTAGCTCCTCCATCCTCATCCTTCTCCTCCCCTTGTACCTCCCCTCTCTGCCACCTCACGCTTCAACGTCGCCTCGACCTCTCCGCCTCCTCCATGCCAGACCCTCCTCATCGAAGCCTTCGAGTGGTTGTGGTGGGATTTGGGGGAGGTGGTGTTGGATTTGGGGGCAGTGGTGGTGGTTTCGGTCGGCCGGTAGATTTCAGACATAACAAAAAATGAAAAAGAAAATAAAAATAAAAAAATCAAATTAAGTGATTGTTTAATAAAAAATGAAAAAATAAAATAAAAATATAATTATTTTTAAAATTATAGAGAAGTATTTGTCGAAAGAATTTGAGATGAAGGACCTTGGACAGTTAAAGTATTTTCTTGAAATTAAGTTGCATGGTTAAACAAAGGGATTTTTTATCCCAACAAAAGTATGTACTTGATTTGTTACCTGAGGCTACAATGCTTGACTGCAAACCTGTTGAGACACCAATTGAGATGAATCACAACTTCACCATCTATCTAGATCAAATTTCAACTGACAAAGGAAGGTACGCACCAATGTTTAGTAGGGAAACTTATTTATCTATCTCATACTAGACCTGATATTACTTATGTTGTGAGTGTGATTAGTCAATTTATGCATTATCCTAGTGAAAAACATATGGATGCAGTGTGTAACATCCCGCCCTCAAATTAAACAAAGAACAAATCGAATATAGGATGAGTTAAGAAAACCTCACTCAAAAGTCAGGTTTTTAAAACTCATTTCTTTGATTAATAGAGAAATCTCAGCTAAATTCATCAACTCTGTAGACTTATAGGGGACAACAAGACCTAGAGGTTGATCTAGCCAATTAAAATTGCAGTACTGGTTCTGATAGGACCCACCCCGAGTTAAACCCCTTTAACCCGAAGTAAATCCTGCGGGGACCACCTCAAGGGAACTTCTTACCGAAACCCCCTTGAAATGGCCAACCCTTCCTACAAAACTAACTAAACCGGGTTAGTCAGAGCAGTCTACAGAGATGATTACCCCAAAGAATTTCAAGCAGCAACGAAATGATCGACTATGCCTCGACTCTCGTACGCGCTCGACCTCCTCTCAAGAACCCTGCATCACTGGGCATTTAAAAACGAAAGGCCCAGGGGAGAAACATTTAAAAACTGTTAGAGTGAGTGGATGAAAATCAAATATAAAAACTCTATTTCCTTTAATGTTCTCCCAAAACTTTAATGATTTAAATAACATTTATGCATGCCCACAATTTCTAAATTCCCACAAATGCATGGTAAGATAAACCAGTAAGGAATATGGGAAGAGAAATGTTCACAACATACTAAGTCTGACCTCTCAGACTAGGGTCGGAGCTAAGAGCTCTAGTTGCGCCATCACGCTATGCTAGCTAGATAAAATAATACGGTTAACCCTTATAATATCAACCTGACCTCTCAGGCTTGTCTGTCCACTCAGACCAGGGTCGGAGCTAAGGGCTCTAAATAAAATGATAACGGTCAACCCTTATAATATCAACCTGACCTCTCAGGCTTGTCTGTCCACTCAGACCAGGGTCGGAGCTAAGAGCTCTAAATAAAATGATACGGTCAACCCTTATAATATCAACCTGACCTCTCAGGCTTGTCTGTCCACTCAGACCAGGGTCGGAGCTAAGAGCTCTAAATAAAATGATACGGTCAACCCTCATAGTGCACTACGTAGTTTGCCTGACCTCTCAGGCTAGGGTCGGAGCTAAGAGCTCTAGTAGCGCCCTCACGCTACTCTAGCTAGCATATTTATTGGTCAACCCTTAAAATAAAAATTCATAACAATACATTAATCAAATTCTCTTCCCAAAACAATAAGTAAAACAATTCCTTGTCATATATGCATAAATCCAATTTCCAACGAAGTCTCGGGTTCAATTCCATTCGAAGGACGGGTCATCCCCGTCTATAACCATTTTCGGAAAGAAATAGAAAATGGAGTAATATTGTAAATACGTTCACGCATAAAAGTCAATATCTCAAACAATAGTAAAAAAATCTTTAACCGAGGTTCCCGTTAAACTTTATCCAAATAAAAACGTTCGAGAACCCGAGAAGGATATAATTCTCGAAAACAATCATAAAAACCATGCAATTAACTCAATAATTAAGGCATGCATTTATTTAAAATAATATGTCCACTCACAGTACTATTGCGACTTTCCCGCTCGGAAAGCTCCTCGAGCGAAACCCTCGAACTACCCGCGTAGTCGAGCCCGTCTCACGTCCGACCAGAGACTGTACAACAAATCATCATATTAGTCATTCACAGTTGACTTGGTCTTTTCCTAGTTTGACCAGGAACTCCTATTTGACCACAAGTTGACCGAGTTCCTTTTTATGATACTTTAACCTTTTTGACTTTCTTTCCCGGTTATCGACTCTTAACTCTATTTACCGGAAGTCCGACTCAGCTTCCGAACTTTCCGTTATCACTTTAATTTTACGTTAGGGTGTCACGTATTAATCAATATATATAACCTCGAGTCGATATACCGATTTAACATTTTCTCATAAATTCCAGTTATCTATTTCCGATAACCATTTAACACTTACCCATTTAACCCAAAAAGTGTCACATTCATTGGACTTCAATCCTTTAACCATTTTTCTGAAAATGCAACTTTCCCAAAGTGGAAACTTTCCCTTAATGGAAAGTTTCCCAATTAGCAGGTTTCCAAACATAGAAGGTTTCCCAAAATGGTTAGTTTCCGTTTTTAAACGTTTCCTTACGTAATTTCAAATTTACGACACTTTACCGACTAAACGGAAACAACACACTTTAAACAGGAGTCGAAAACTACCTCTCGGCATTTCAACCGGTTTAACTGCATCTCCGGAATCGTTACCGGATTCCGGCAACTTGCCGGAATCCTCTGCCGGATTCCGGTCAACTTGCCGGAAATTCACCATAGTTTCCCTCGTTTCTTCGCCTCCAAGTTACGACAACATGCAAGGAATCCAACAACCAATTACTATCAGATCAACATCAATTCCAACTTAAATCCAACAAAAACACAGTAGCTCAAAACCAGGAGATCTGTCTCACCTACTGCTCGTCCAACTCGGACACTGCCTCTGCTATTCTTCCTCCTTTTCTTCTTCTGCTCATTTCACCTCGTGCTCCTCAGCTCCAGAAGCCCGAAGAGCACTCACCGTCGGTGGAGGAACCGAACCCCAGAAATCCCAGAAAAACAGAGAGTGAACAGGAAAATAGGGGAAATCGAATTAGAGGTTGATTCAAAGGATCAAGGACAGCAAGAGGAAGAAGGAGTGAAGAGGAACAAGAATATACCTCCCACGCGCCCTAGCGCCGCCCGGATCGCCGGAAATCCGGCGTTGACCGCCGAGTGCAGTGGCACTCGATCTCTTCCCTCGGCGGACGTCGGTGCAAACTAAGGGCATGGTTAGAACAAGGAGAAAGAGGGGAAGACGCGGGTGGTGGAGCGCCGGCCAGGCGTGGCCGGACGATGGCGGTGGCACGGCTGAAGGGAGAGTGGCGCGTCTGCTCTCCTTTCTCCCTCGAACTCTCTGTTCCTTCTCGACAGAATGAGGTGAGAAGGGGGAGATTGGTTTTTATAAATATGCTGATCCAATGGTCCAAAATGCTAGATGAGATCAAAGGCCAAGATTGAATGTGGGGTTTTAAAATCAGAAAATAATAATTTAGGAATTACCATAGACTTTGGAAATTCGTAAGAAATAGACGAAATCTCCAAAAATAATCTGAAAATACCGGGAGACTCGTGTCGACACGTACTATGACATCGAGTCATCAAATCAGGTATTTGGAGAGCTTTTAAAAACTCGAAAATTAACTCGAGCGATAACTTATCGAATTACCGATCGCAATTAAAAGTCCTTGGTAACTCGTGAATCTCTGTGAAAGGTAACTTTTATTAACTTCAAAAGATTCGGGGTGTGACAGGTTCTCCTTAGACGCAATCATGATGGTGAGGAAGAAATTGGAAGGGTATGGAACTCCCTCACAGTAAATAGGTCGAGGGGAAGAGAGAGACCTGACCCAAGGTTCTCGTCCTTCCTTTTCTACTTTCATTTATGTCGTTGTCTAAAAAACTACATCTTTTAGGGCTGAGCATAGAACGAGATAAGACGGGATTGCATTTTTAAAAATGTATCCCATACGGGACGATCCCGTTTGGGAACGAGATCCGCAATGATTAAAAAATATATATAAAAAACATAGAAAATAGAAATTGATCATAAATTTTTGAAGAAATTTTATTTCTATTTTTTATAAAGTCATTTTGAACTCATCCAATATTGATGAGGGTTTTATTGTATATAATATTCTCATATATATATATATATATATATATTCTATGGTGTTACTTTTCTATGATATAATTGCTCTAGTTCTAAAGTCCTAACTCTATATAAGTAGAAGACGAGCAAAAATTATAAAAATAAAAGGGGAATCAATAACCAATTAATTAAATGCTTGTAATTTGCATATAACTAATTAATTAAGATCTCGATAAAACTCTCAAGCTTGAAAAATAAAGGGAGCTTCAGTTATCGCTATATAGCTTCGTTGTGACGGCCGATATCTTTCATATGATCATCATCACCAAATGTGAATGAATTATCTAACTCTTGTTATGTGAAACTAGTATTGTGAATTTATGTTAAGGTTTTGGGCGTCCCATTGAGTGTGTTGGAGTTCATTGTAAGATTATAGACCTTAAAAATAAGACATTTATGATCAGATATAAGTACATTTATACTTTCGAGATGGTCTCGTCTCGTCCCGTCCCGTCTCGTTAATTTTCGGTACAGACTTTATTCTCGATTCTTCCTATATCTTACTTATTTTACTTATTTTTATTATATTTTTTTTCATAAATACTTATATTACTCGTATCGCCTATAAATACAGTAGAACCTAGATTATGAAATACTTTTTATCATCCCAAATTACAGAGGTCTAACTGTATAAATTAAAATCTAAATTCTCATTGTACTTCTCCATAAATCTCTTTGCATGCTTCATTTTCTTGTGATCCTTTAAATGTAAGGGAAATATAGTGTTATGTATTACACAATGTATCATATCTTGAAATATTTGAAGATTGTGTCAGACAAAGGATTATTATTTGAGAAAAATGTGAATTAGATATTGTTGGATAGATAGATGCAGATTGAGCTGGTGGTAAGACAAACAAACAATCTACATCTAAGTATTTTATATTTGTTGCATGAAATCTTGTGACTTGGCAAAATAAAAAGCATAAGGTTATTACCATGTCAAATGCTGAAGTAGAGTTTCGAGGTATGACACATGAAGTTTGTGAGATGTTATGGATTTGTAATGTGTTGAAAAAATTGGGTTTTAAACTCACGAAACTCATGGACTTACATTGTGATAATACGTCTGCTATTGAGATTAATCATAATCCTGTTCAACATGACCGGACAAAGCATGTGGAGATAGATCGACATTTCATTAAGGAAAACTTGGACCGAAAGATCATTCGTTTCTCTTTTGTGTATACAGAAAACCAATTAGCAAATATTCTTACGAAACGAGTGTCAAAGAAAGTGTTTGACAACTCGGTCGGTAAGCTGAGCATAATCGATATCTATACACCAACTTGAGGGGAGTATAGAATAATTATAAATATTTACTTTCCTCGTATTGAATATTATGTATAGGAAACGAGTGTCAAAGAAAGTGTTTGACAACTCGGTCGGTAAGTTGAGCATAATCGATATCTATACACCAACTTGAGGGGAGTATAGAATAATTATAAATATTTACTTTCCTCGTATTGAATATTATGTATAGGTGTAGGAGATATAATCTAATAAGCACTATAATTGTATCTCTATATAAACCTCTTGAAGAAAAATAAAACATTGAAGTATTAAACTCATATTGAATTATATTTTCTACTTTGGCGTCCATATTGAGTCTCGATCAGGTTTATTATCAAGGTGAAAAATTGAACCGATGAATTTATGCTTTCCGAACAAGAGTCATAGATCTATCAATAGAAGCTGACTAGGTTAAGTGCCCGCGCTAGCGCGGGTTGGGACAGTATATGCAAATTGTAGCACCATAAGGATGGAAAAAAAGAAAATAGAAATTACATCATGAAACGACAAAGTTGCATAAGATGCTTTAGTTTGAGTTCTGATCCAAACACTATTGTAGCCATGGAATTAACACTGGATGCAAAGTAGGTAAGTCTAATCTTTCCCTCAACCAAAAAAGAGAAAAAAAAAGCAAATTCATGATCAAACAAATCAAGTATGATAGTTTAGTATTCTCTAGGCAACCACTATTCTTTAAGATGAGACATATTTACCTTATCATTTTGAAGACTGGAAATATTAGACATACTGGACTTATCAAAATACCATCACAGAATTGATCCAGATGGAAGACAAAGACAAATGAAATTAAAAGAAATTGTATCACCTCTGTTAACATATGTAGAAGTCCTGAAACCAACGAACTCTAGAAAAAGTCACAAATCCTCTCTTCCCAAGTCTTCCACGCTTTTCTGCTCAGTAAATAAGCCAAGAAAATTTATCAAAAATATATCACAGATCTGTGGCAACAACATATAGCAAGTTGCATCTAGAAGCAACAACATATAGCACGTTGGCCAAATGAAAAATACAAATCTTTCAAATTTTCAGTTAAAAAAAGATCAAAATAACAGAAAGACAATTCACTGTGAAATGAGAATATCTCCACTTTAGTTTGAATTATATCAATCTGAACGTAAAGCATGCAACACCAATTATAACATACCTGATCTTAAGGTTGTTCTGAATAAGAGCTTGCTGTTCCCCAATTTACAAAGCGTAAAATTTAGAATGATTACATAATATAGTATAACTGTAAGTATACAAATTCCTTTCCAAATTTTGAAAAGACATCTTTGAAACCGTAATCAATTAGAAGAAAATCAAGCATACATTTACAACAGTACAGACATGTGTAATGCATATGCTTCTATTGCATGTTCACCTCTACCAATAGAGACCATAAATGCTTCTGAGGTACCTAAAATTCATAAAATTATAATAGTTAGATAATGAAGTGAAAGGTTAGTTGAGCTAAGTTCAGAGCAAAGTGGTTGAGAAGTAAAAAGTTACACAAAAGAAAGGGAGTGAATCCGGTTTGCAAGTCATGAGGAAAAGACAAATATCATCAAGCAAAATATAGCCTGGGAGTTTCATAATTTACAATGAGAAAAAAAATACAGTTAACAATAGGTCTCTTAATAGTTAATAATAAGAGGTTAGAAACTTAAGTAGGAAAACAAAAAATTGCTATTAATTTGGTCTCATCCAAAGCTTTTCCATCATAAATTTCATAACAATATACATGACTCAATGGTCTAGTGTATTCACTTGTAAAGGTCAAAAAAAAAGTTTAGCCATGAGAAATTAGTATGAATGAATTGGTGTGAACAGTGCATATAAACAATGTTGAACCCTTTCATCCCTTAGATGAGAACACTATACTACTATGAAACAAAGAATTGCAGCAACAAAGATTTTCAAAGATAGTAATAATGAATCAGACACATGAATCTGCAAACACATCATCACTATTTAATTGAAATGTTGTTCAGTTTCCACCAATTTTTCTTAGCATATTAGCAAAATATAGAAAAAAGCTATTTTAGTACATGAATGTAGCACTGAACACTGAAAACAGAAACAATTATGCTTTGGAGCAGGCATAGACTTATTTTAGTCACCAACCATCAATGCACAGTTCATATTTTGGATCAGAATCTCTTACAATACACGTAAATATAACACCCAAGCATAAACCTGGACCTCGTTTTCGCTTTTCCTGCCCCATTTTTCTCTAAATTCAAACTTCTTCTTCATCTACGCTGAATAATAGACGTCCTAGTAAACTGCTTACCTGCAACAACAATTTCACCTACATCAACTAACCACATATAAATACCAACCCTAAAGTCTAAACTATGTGAAATTGTTGATGTAAAACTAAAATTCAGAATGGTTTATGTTATTTCCTGGGTTTAACTATTAATTGATTTGTTGGCACAACATCTCCAGCTAATTCTTATACACAATTCATTCTTATAAAAAATTAAAGCAGCAACCCATTGGATGTAATGACAAACCCATACATGATGCATATAGAGACAGTAACTTATTAACTAACCGAAGCTTGTATTCTAAATGGGACATCCTGCTAATGCTCTGGTCTGTCTCTCTCCTCTCGCCCAAAACTACTACCCCTGCATGGTTGGATCTCTAGTCTCTATATCTCCATCTATTCTATTCCACAAACAATTGCTCTACATAGATAGTTATATACCAAAAAAGAAATCAAAGATTGTCACAGAAGCTACACAGTAAAGAAACCAATCTAATTGATCAGACCAACCTGGATCTCGTATTGCGCTGCCGTATTAAAATTTGGCAAATGATTATGGCAATTGCAAAGCAGAAACCAAAAACAGCAACAAAAATTGGTGCCAAAAATTGTAAGATATTCAGCATATATATCAATTTTTACGTGGGTGGATACTTATCAGCATATGTATCCAGATGAAATCAAAACTAAAGGGGCAAAAACAAAAACACCCCCATCAGACCCAAATTGATCGCACAAAAATAAAAAAATAAAAAATAACAGCTAATTTAACAAATTGATCAACCAACACTGAGAACAACACAAAACCACAAATTGATCAACCATTCAGAAAAAAGAATGAAGTAGAAGAAAGCCCAGCCATGAAATTGATCAAATCATAACATATCAAGGAATCTATACATCGAATCATAGCGCTAAAATTTGGGGGTTTAGGGTTGCTTACCAGATGGAGGAGATCATTCTTCTTCTTCTTCTTCTTCTTCTTCTTCTTGTTCTTGCTCTGATTCGGTTTCTACTTCTAAAGGATTGAGAGAGAGGCGGTAAGGCTGGTGAGAGAGAGATCAGCAGAAAAATCGTGTAGAGAAAGCAAGATCGTGGAGAGTTTATAGAACATTAGATGACTGCTTGACCGATCAGACGGTCAGAAATCATCCTCCATTTGAACAGTGAACAGGAAACCCTTGCCGTCCAAGGCTCCGTAGTGGGAGAACAGGTCGGACAGATCGGAGTCGGTGACGTCCCTCCCGATGTTCCCGACCCACAGATTGTTCGACATCGCTCTTCCTTCGTCCCCACCGCCTTGCTTTCCCGGATTCGGCGCCGCCGGTGCCATCTCCGTCACACCGAATGGAAACCCTATCGCTAATCGATTGCTGGGGCTAAGGTTAGGGGTACGATTGGAAAATTTAGAGAAATATTCGAAATAAAAATCCGGCGAAATCGATCGAACGGGGAATGGAGAGCATGCGAGTTTGGTAATGGCGGAGTTGGGTGCTGTGTGAAGAAGAAGAAGAAGAAGAAAGAGGGTGTGTTCTTTCTCGTGTGGTGGTTAACCAAAGGGGTCGTTTTATTTTGTTTTCGTTTCGAGAGAAGGACGAAATAGTAATTTCAATCTCAGCTCGGCTCGTATTGAGTCGGCTCCATTTGAACAGGAACCGTGAACAGGGCAACCTTGCACCCCCTTTAGTATATAGGGAAATATATAGCTATTGGAAACTTGTCCCAATACCAACGTTTATTCATATAAGTACTATACATCAGTACCAGTACTAAAAAGTAGCTTTGCGCCACGGCCATGTATACAAATTACAAGGCAACAAATGTCAAAGAGAAAAAAGGAGACAAATGTCGAACAGAAAAAAGGAGACAAATTAATCAAACGACTAGAAATCGGGCCAATTGATCTGCATCATCAGGCTTAAGAAGCTGGCTCAGATGTATGAAATATAATCTGACTGAGGAAATTTGGTTCAGTCTAGGTGCTTCTCTCGAGCATATCTTTGTACCTCTTGAATGACTCAAGCTTCTGCAAGCGGATCTGTTTATGAAACCTCGTGATGAACAAGTCCGCAACTTGATCTATCTCATCTTCCAGCTTGAAATCCTCTCCTTCCACTCTTGAGTTCTTGACAATATCAACCACAGACCCACCGGCCTTAATGTCATCAAAGTTTTCGTCCTCGTCGAAAAGGCAGTGCCTCAGATCGGGGTACTTGTCATTGTCATTCTCCTCGTCTTCAATGGCGTGCGGGCGGCTCAAGGTACCTGCATGCGAGTACTCGTTGGCGATGGCATTATAGAGCACAATGGCCCGGCTCTCATCGTCGTCGCCGTGGTTGCTGTCTTTGTCGTGGTGGCCGAGGAGGTTATGAATCTTGTGAGAGACTGTGTCCATCAAGACTTTCTTGTTCTTGACCAAAGAGAACATTATGAGGCGAGCCTTGGCCGCGCTGGTTTTTCTCTTGATCGCCATTGTCTTGGCTTTGGCTATTGAGCTCAGCAAGGTGATGATCTGCTTCAAGAAAACTGATGCCTTGTTCTTCATGATGAAAAACGTACACTGAATTAAACTTAAAAAAAAAGGAAATACCCGACAGAAGTGAAAGGACTTGATTCGAACAAGGAAAGAAATGTGAGATGTAGGAAATGCGATGTTGATGAATAGGATTGTAGTGTGTGATTAACGGAAGCTTTGCATGAAGGAAAACACGAGGCTTTGGGGGATTTATATAGCAAAAGCAAGAGCAGTAGCATGTGGCTTTTGGTTGTGAAGTGGTGGGGGGGAAGTGCTTCTGTGAAAGCAACACATATGTGTTTAGATACGGAATAGCTTTTTTTTAGCACAGTGAACATGGCTTTCATCTGTATTCTGATGAATCCTCGCCTTACACGACTCCAGGACAAACCCTAAAAAGCATGGTGGTACCGTGGTAGGCTGGTTATGTGTGCACACAGTATTCTGGGTTGCAGGGGGGAATGACGATTTTGCCCTGGAATCATGTCATGCTGAAACCCTTTACCATGGTACATAATTTTGGTTTACCTTTGCCACTAAGGAAAGGTGTTAAAAAGAAAATTGGATTAATTACAAAACATCACCTGAATTATTATGTTATTTTCGTTTTCATACCGAACTATCAAAAATTTGTATTTTCATACCCGAAGTTTCATTCCGTTAGCATTTTGATACCTTGACCACTAACGCTGTTAAATTTTAAAGGCATTTTCGTCATTTCATCAAATGTATCATTTTTACATTTATTTTTGAGGTTATCAAATACAAATAAAACAATTTACTTTAGGAAAAATATTCAAACAAAAATTGTAAAATTAAATATTTATTTTTGAAACAATATAGTAATAAAAGTTAATAGAACTTCTGTGCGTGTGTGTATATATATTTTGACTTATGTGTTAAGAAAAATAAAATTAATTAAAAATTACAATTGAATTCATTATAATTAGATAAATTAGAAGTCAATAAGAATAATCAATCACAATCAAGTACTAAAATATCAACGATCATGGAAATATAAGTGGTTCAAAAACGAAAATCTCAATGGATATATTGAGAAAAATCGAATATCCATGCAAATTTTATCAAATTTTGTTAAAAATAAATATAAAAATGATACATTTGATGAAATGACAAAAGTGCTCTTGAAATTTAACGGTGTTAGTGATCAATGTATCAAAATGCTAACGGAATGAAACTTAGGATATGTAAATACAAATTTGATAATTATGTATGAAAATGAAAATAACATTATAATTTGAGTGATTTTTTGTAATTACTTTGGACCGTTGGCCGGTGAAAGTACTGAGTAGTAGCCGTTAAAAGTGAATTTGGGGTATTTAGTTTCCTGCAGATTAAGACGGTTATCTCGTTCATGCATTTGGACATAATTGGCATAGTAGTGTTAACCAGAGTAATTGATGGTGAATACGATCCATTTGGATCCACTAGATCATGACATCGTGTTAATTAACATACTCGTTAACATTAAGTGGTGTTCTGAGTGTAAAAATCAATACTCCAAGGGAGTCTATTTTGTCATGACATTTATATTGTTTACTTTCACGAACGTTTCATGAGTGAAAACATTTATTAAATAGATCAGACTTTTTTACTTTGATTTTTTTGTTTGGATTTGTTTGGATTTGTTTAAATGATTTAGAACAATTAGATTGAATGAAACCACATTGTATTTAATCGAATAATTTTAAATCATCAAAGCAATAAAAATTTAAATAAAAAAGTCAAACTCTTATTAAACAACACCATAAGCTAGATGAAGGGATTTCCGTGGCCAATGACCACTTCCGTCCAAACAGATCATGCTTGATGATACTATTTACCACAATCTAAATCCATAGCGTCACCTCTTTACATATATAGATCATTTTCAGTCCTTTTAATTTCTTCTTTAATTGAGATCTGGTTTCAGATCTTGCATCTCATATTCAAAACATGTTTTTATCAGTGTTGGTGACCCTAGCTTTTGGTACACTGGGAAATAATGGATGGTAGAATATGCAAAGTTCCAAACTAGCAAGGCTAGCTTGCATCTTTTCTTCTTTACTAAGAAAAAGACACAAGACTAGAGAAGCTTTATTGGTTGTCATTCATAATAGGGTTAAAAGCAAATATGCCTTGCTTTGATTTTCCTATAAAATACCACAACTTGAGTTTTTTATTGCTTATAATCATGACTATAACTATCTTAGTTATAATACAAAGTCATCTCTTCAAGTCTGCCTCGTGGTCTGACTGTAATGCCATCCCAAAAATGGCACAATCCTTTGTGTGAAATGTAAAATACAGTTAGACCTCGGGTTCAAAACTTGGAAATATTACATCGAAAAAGAGATGAAAATCAAGACATGGTATCTAAACTTACCGCAGTTGATTGATTTAGGTCTGATAACCAAAAGTCTAAGAATACATTTCCATAATCCTTTATCATAATTTCAACTCAATAACAACGAGTCTTGTCGTACAAGGTCAGTCATTAGTTGAGATGTTACTGCTTGATCACTCGAATGTGAACAGATTTGGGTCAGAGGAATTAGTCGAAGAATGAATAAGTAATTGTATTGGTGATAGACTTGGTCGGTTGGTTAATTATGAGCCAAGCATGGAACGTCATCGTGTTCTTCATCAACGCCATCACCGTGTGGGTACTGTGAGTATGACACAATCCCTACGGTTGATGTTACACTTGGTTTGATTAGTATTCGTATCTATCTACTTCTATGCTCAACACTTGTTAAGATTCGAGTTTAACTGTTCAAAATGAACTGCAAATCATCCAAATTCAAATGCTTCCGGTATTTACAAGCTCAGCTCCACACCCCAAAATGAATTAAAGAAAGCAACATAATTGGTATGTGAACTTATAATATCTAGCACATGAAACCAGGCATGTCATGGGAGTATGAAGATTAAGCACAAGATATATATGTAGCTGTATAATCATGAAGTGCTGATACAATAATACAACCCAGCTGAGCAAAGCTCAGTGGCATCTGCCATTGGTAGTTGTTTCCGGATCTGGAGCTTGAAAATGACCACTTCTATTCCCTGCTGGACCATTAGTCCTCCATGGAACCTTATAATCCACCATCCCAACTTGTCCTAACCCTGCAGGGTTGCCACAGAAATTGCAGCCATGATTTGTGAACTCTGATGGATGCCAGTACATCCTCGGAGATGGAAAAAATGGCGAGAATGGTTGACATGGTTGGTGATGATGATGATGAGAAGGAAGCGAAAACTGAGTGTTGAGCATTGGAGAAGGGACTGGAATTTTTGGTACAGGACTGGAAACCTCAGCTAGTGAAGGATAGAACAGATCCCGGGACAGGGATTCTACTTCTAAAGTAGGGTAAAGAGGTTGAACCTCAACTTTATCAGTCGGATCAGGAACATTGATTTTTTCAGATACAAAGGAATCATGAATTCCATTGGTGTTCTTCCCAATTACCTGGTATGAAAAATCCAGCACCCCATTAGACTTACCATCACTTGTCTTCACTTGATAACTCATAAACCTGAACGCTCCATTGAACTCCTCAATCAACTCCTTAAACGGCACCTTCACTTTGCCAAGGCTCTTCCCCAGAACTGCACCATCATTGCGCATGTCGAACTTGATAAACCAGTGATCCCATTGATCATCAAGAGCTGACATGGCTTTCATATCAAAGCTCAGCATGTGATTCCACTCCGGGTTTCCATCTCCATCTCTGTCCACTGGCGTTTTCTGGCGCTGCTGCAGATGCTCTTGTTGCTGCTCCTTCAATTCTTCATTGAAGATGGAGACGTATGCATAGACCGAAAGTTTCTGGAAGAAATTGAAGGCTTTCAGATCCTTACAGGAGATAACCTTCAGTTCTATAGCACTGCAATCCATCAAAATTTCTAGTTTGTTTCAGCTGTGATAAACACCAGTGAACAGAAAACATAAAGAAGCAGAGATTTCTTTTGGCTGCTTGTAACTTGTAAGCGTAGAGTTAACGCGTTACTACTTACGGAGCAAGTATTGAAAATAGAAGCTTATACCGGAGAATTCAAAACACTAAGGAGACAACGAGGTCTGAGTCTGCATCATTGACCAGTAGTTGTGACTAGTGAGGAACCACTGATAAAGACGGCAAAGAATTGCAAATCCTAAAAAAATCTGAGTTTTAATGGGCTTAAATAATGCCGCTTAAAAAAGAATATTTACAGATTCAAACAAGAAGATAAGCTGTATCAGATAGAAAGAAAGAAAAATAGATACTGTAGTAGAGACTCAAACACATAATCAATCTCAGTGAAAGAAACAATTCATTGTCTGTAAGCTTTCATTCATTGCTTGGTGGTGACTGTTTTATAACAATGAATCCACAAACCAATCAAACTATTATTCAAAAGAAACATTATAATTGGCACAACGCAAAACTACAAGAATTGTAAACTGTGAAAATCTGAAGTCAACCTCAGTGAGTTTTGTTCTTCTTCTGGCCTTGAGCCTGTACTGCTGCACAGATACTCTTCCAACTCCGGATTGATATGAGCGTTGGTATAACGATCCAGGACGCATTGGCAGCAATGTAGTATGCATTGTAGTAAAATGGACTTGCAGCAAAGTGGTCACCTTCCAAGAGGGCTGTAATGAAATATACAGCAGTTCCATAGAGTTGTCCCAAAGAAATAGCAAGCTGGAGCACATAGCTATATGACTTGCCTTTAGCTATTGCATACCTGGAAAGAATCAGAAACCAACAGCATAGCAGAAATGTTATTGAGAAACGAGAAGATAATACTTGCAGATAGTTTTGCTTTTGTAGACTGAAATTCACGAAGCATATTGATACAACACAAAACTTCACATAGTCCTACTCAAATCTTACACTACAAGAAGGCAAGCCGGACCCTCTATAACTGCAGTTAGTCCTTCAACAGCCACAACTCCTGCATCCCTAAATGCGTATCTTGAATCACCTTTGCTGTATTCTTTCCCTGCCAAATTTTGTCTATATCAGTACAGATATCTAACCAAGTACATTATAACAATTCTAAAGTCATCACAAGTGCAACATTGTGCTGATTGTCCTAGATAGAGGGGACGAAAAGCAGAACTTACAGACTTCAGCCAGGTAACAAGCAGACTTATCCTTGTAAAACTCGGGCGAGAAAGCAAAATATCCTTCAAGTATTATATGTGTGAGGCCGGTGAAAGCCCACCAGCACATAAGCCATCTATCAAGTTTTGATTTCTTCGGGGCTCGTCCTGGTACATATCAAGAAGTATACAATATGTATGAGAACATTTCAAGGCTTAAGCTTTGCAGCATTCAAGTGCAGCAGTTGAATACCCAAGAAGGCAAACTTGGCACTGGATCAACTATCATATGTACAAAATGAATTTCACTACTTCCATGATCTAGTGATATTGTTTCAACATTTGTAGAGTTCTAGAATAATAATATCAGCATTCAAGAAGATGAATTTGCAAGTTTAATTGTCTAAAGATTTAAACTTTCTTGGTCCCATGAATCTATGACCCACTTTATGCATCAATTAGATTAGTAAATTGGTGGGTTTAACGAATGAAATTGAACAAAGTTGGATCTAATAATAAGAGAAAAATATGGAGTGTACCAGAGATGAGCCAAGTAACGAAAACGACGAATAGGGAAGCGACGCCATAAACCCCGAGAATGGTGGCTTGTGAGAGGAACCCAGGTACATATCCCGGCAGCTTTACATTTTGAGGCGAGTACGGATGGTTCAGAACAGAGTCAGATCTCTCCATTTTCGTCTTACTTTGATGTTTCGAAAGAAACACAACACTATGAAGCAAGTCAAACTCGAACTAATGCACAACGTAGCCCCCTTTTATATTCTTTTGGGATCTCACTAATGCTGGTGGCAAAGTTGATGCATTAAACACTCACGGTTGAGGACTTGAGGCAATGAAACTGTAAATATATGTGTTATCCTTTTTCTAATTCATGATTCGTTCACATAATAGAACGAGAAATCTTGAAGAATCATGTGATGTAAGTTGGTTTCATTCAAAACATTAGTATTTGACGCGGAGTATTCATTTAGAATAATAACCAAAGTTACCAAACAACCGATGAAAACAAATAAACATGAACTAATGAACGAATTGGATATCAGACACTTGTAAGATCTGAAGTTTTGAACGTTGAAGAGTGTAATAAGCCGAGAGAAACAAGATATATGGAACTGATGAGAGGGCTGCAACTCCTGTAAAAATTGCGAAGTATGAACTCGATTGTATATTAAAAATCGATTTTATCATCTCTCAAAACACTTGGGTCTGAAATAGAGCACTGCATAGCATAGGGTGTGTGAACTTATTGTTTTTGTAAATGTGATTCTTTTTACAAATTTGCCGCAGCTTATTACAAAATATCTGTTACATTTTCATAAGATCTTAAGAATAAGCTCAAATTTATTGCATTTTCCTGTTTCCAAAGTCTGATGCAGTTCTTGAGGCTTTGTCTAATACATTTGACATGAAGTTGTTGTTCATGGTGGCACTTCCCATGCGACCTGCTGCTTGGCCAACTGCATAAATGGCTGATCTTGCTTGTTCCATCACCACTTTTCTTCCTTTCTCGGCCGAAAGCTTCAAGCTATCCTCCAACTCATCCCTGTTTTGTTCACTGAAATAATGTTGTGTCCTTGACTTTTGCTCTGAAACATTATGCAAAGAGATACTCAAATTCTTACTGCCTCGTTGTTTTAGGTTTCATGTACCCCAGCAAACTACATCAACTTAGAAGAGCTGAAAGAAGGAAAATGGGTTGTGCTTGTTAATGGACAGGCATAACAATCATACAGTTACTTAGTCCTAAATTCAGGTAACAAGAATGTCAAAAGAGAACCTGGGACTCATCAATGTCTTCATCTGTATTAATAGGAATTTTTATAACACATGCAGGTAATATGCAAATGGGTTCCCTCCAAACATAGCATCCTGCATACAAATTATTGCTTAAACTCGTACTCATATCGAACACAAAACAGCTTTAACTTATAACACATTTTGTGACTTATATCAAGGAGAAGAGCAGTTTGGAAAGCATAAGGCTGCCCAAAAGTCACCGAAGCATAGGGTGATTGCTCTTTATCTCTGCCATTGATGAAACCAGATCATAAATAACTGTAAATAAGACCGAAGAGTACGTAGTAGCCAGTAAAGAGTTGTTTAACCACCTCAAGAGCTGGACATTGTAAACAGTTCCTCAATAAGAGAAGAAGGTAATCAAGTCCGAGAGGGTCACCCTTGGAGAAAGGTTGAGAAATTGAACAGTTAAATCCTCAGTGTCCATATTATGACTATGTTCACAGTTACTCAACACTCTTCAGCTAGTATAGTCTCTGCAAAAACAGTTGATTCTATTGAGATTATAAGAATCCAAACATGATAAGGAATTTTCAAAAGCATCCAATAAAGGTGATGGGGAACTTGTTCCTCTTTCAGAAGAAAAGAAAATGATGTTATATATAAAAAGAAATTCCACTGCTGCTAGACAGTACTGAATCAGGGACTGTCTTTAAAACTTTACTTGAAATATCAGAAGTAGGGATCTTTTTCATCAATAAAGTGATATATACAAGTTCGATTATATTCTGATATATAGGAACAGATGAAAACAACAGATACCGAAAAACAGTAATAAGTCAATAAAGAAGCAAATCAAACATTTTGGTGGATGAAGCCTTGCTTGAGAGAGATGGATTGTGCAACTTGGTTGCTTTTGCTCCGACTATCCTCTCCTTTAAGAAAATTACAATTCTTTAAATTCATTAGAACCCATAACATATCAACAAACCGACCTTAGCTCAGTTGGTAGAGCGGAGGACTGTAGTGGTAAAACCGTCAGAAATCCTTAGGTCACTGGTTCGAATCCGGTAGGTCGGATATTTTTTATTTGCGTTCTTGAAACTTGCCAGCTAAAGGCTAACATCTTCTCATGGATTTTGTTTTTTTCTCTTCTTCATAAAAGAAGATTAAAGGATTTCACTCATACCTCATGGTAACTCGAACACATGACTTCGTCAATAGATAATAGATGCGCTTATCACTACGCTATAACCACTTCATCAAACAAACACAGTTTGACCACTTATGCTCTTCTCATGGATTTTATTAAACGTTTGATACTTTGATTTACATAACAATTTTGATCTTCTATTGTTCAAGTGCATACTATGTGGATTTGTTAGAATGAAAATTTAGATGATACACAATTAAGGAATTTGAAATTTCAATGGAATTGAAAACGAAGGAAATCATTGTTTAAATTCCTCAGTTGAAATTCCACCAAAATATGCGTCATTTACAAATTCTTTTGTTGGATCTATTTTTATTTCCAAAACAAGATTTTTAAAAAATTATTTTTTAAATTTATTTCAAACTTTCTTAATTTATCACACATTCCAATTCTCAAATAGACATATCCAAATAATGAAGATTGAAATTAATGAAATCTCAAATTATGGAAATTTAAATTCTATCATTTCAGAATTTCATAGAAATTTAGAAAACTCTCATCCAAACGCAGCGTAAGAGTAGCTGCTCTGATGGGTTTGGAAAGATTCATTCTGATTTCTAGTAGTTTTCTTCTATTTTCTTTAACAATGAAATGTGCACCACTGGATCTTAGGCCTGATTTGGATGAGATTAGAAGATTACTAGGGCTTCGGAGGTTCATTGTTTTCTAGCTTTTGAATAATAAAGTCATCTTGTAGGCATTAGTTTCTAAGTTAGTCTTCTTTGTAGTGTAGACTTTTTTAGTTGTATCGGAGTTTTGCTTCCGGTTGACCAACCGTTGGACTTGTATTAGAGTTTTACTTTTGCTTGTCTCATTGTATCAAGATTGGCTTTATGGCAGATGAATTATATCCAATCTTTCAAAACTCATTGCTTTATAAAATATGAAGTATTTTGTTACAAGATGAGTGAATTATACAATTAGGTCACTAAATGCTCATAATGTTTGACATAACAACGAGCCCGACCATAGATTCTCAAGGATATGCCACTCAGTAGTGGTGTAGCCAGAAAACTAAGCATGGATGGTCATAATTTAATAGCAATCATACTAAATAAAATATATTTTTCAATCTTCTTTTATTTTTCTTCCATGTAATTTGGGCACAAAATCAGCGGCGAATCTAGTGTTTAAAAGCTAGGTGAGTGGAAAAAAATCATCCACAATATGTGAAACTCTTTATAAGTCAAAACTCAATTCTTACATAATATTCATCAAAAATTCAAAAGAGATATAAGAATTGTAAATCAAAAGTATTACCTAAAGCATACTGTAAGACATACATTACAAGTACAAGATGCCTCTATCTAAATTGCGTCCTACGATCTCCAATAGACTCGAAATGATCAATCACTGTCTTTGAATCGATATCATCTACATATTCCTTTTCAATGTGGAGCATCATACAACCTGAAAGGTATCTATCTTCCGTCTTATTTCTAAGCCTAGTTTTTATAAATTTCATAGCTGAAAATACACGTTCAGTAGTTGCAGTGGAAATAAAAGGTGTCAAGACTAAACGAATCAATCTATCAACTAAGGGAAAAAGCTTCGCTAAGTCTGTTTTAACTAATTGTCTACATAATTGTGCAAGATAAGACAGTTCATGAAATTCTCTATCAGAAACTACTGTCAAGTTATAATGCTCTAATTGTGACCTCAAAGCTCTTACCTTTGATGCATCAAAATCTTGAGGATAAAACTTCTCTGCAAGTTTGCAAATCTTGTCCATATCAAACTTCTTAAATTGATTTTTAGGATCTAATGCATATCTCAAAGTAAGTAATTATATAGCTTGCTCTGTAAACCTGTCATTTAGCTCCACCATCTGAACATCTATAATCACATTAAACATGTCAAAATGATAGTAATGTTCATTTGTAACAACATCATGTTGTTGACAGCCACGACCAGTACCCATTGAATAAGCTGCATCCATATTAGGCATTTCAAGACCATGATCTTCACCAAATTGCAGGACACTTTGGAAAAAACTGTCCCAACCATCATTCCTCAATGCTTGAAGAAGTGACTTTGTACTTGAAACCAAATTCATGGCATTAACACTGTCTTAAGATTGCTTCTGCAACGCTTGAGAAAGTAAATCAGTAATTCCTATAATTTGAGCAGCAAACAAAACTCAAATTTAAATGCCCTCAATGCCTTGAAGAAACCTTTTGCATCACCTCTTATACTTCCAGTGAGATATTTATCAGTCATCATACTTTGAAGAAGTTGACTAATTTCTTTAAACACATGAACTAACGTATTAACTGAAGAAAAGTGAGAACCATATCGAGTCATACCTGCTCTTTTTCAAACTAAGAATCAGGTTAAGCCCTTTTCCAGTTTCAAGATCTCCATTTGCTAAACTTTCTGCAATTTCTGCCTCTTTAATATCTTTTAACAGATTTGTACGTTTCGATGAAGGGCCAACAAAACCAACAATGGAGCTTTGCATCTGAAAAAACAATTGCATATCAGGAACATCTCTAGCACATGCATTCAAAGCTAACTGTAATCGATGAGCAAAGCAGTGAACATAATAGGCATATGTGCAGTCATGAAAGAATAACATTTTCAATCCATAAAATTGACCACGCATATTGCTAGCTCCATCGTATCCTTTTCCATATTAGACATAACACTTGTGTTTTAAGAGGAGTTGAGTGAAATATCTAACTTGTAAGAGTTGGACATAAGACCTGTGTTTTAGTAATTTTGTGAAATGTATGACTTCTAGGATTTGGATAAAATACATGACTAGCTTGTAGGTTTTTCATTCATTACCTAGTCAAAAGGTATATTGGGTTAGATACATCATAGCCTAAACCATAAACCTTACCCTAAATTCTAACTGATAACCTAAAACTTTATACCCTAAACCCAATTCATTATCTACCAGATAACGATTAGTGAGCAATTGCATTCACAAATTAAAATGTAGGAGCAAAATCAACATACATGTGCTAGAGAATGATCACCCACGTTGATAACCCAACACAATTTGACACAATCATTTACTAACTATATAGACAAATACAGGAGTGAAAATAGAAGGACAACCTGCAAGGAAAACAAATAAACTCGAAAGAAAATTTAAAGCTTTGAGTGATTATATTAATTTCTAGATTTATGTTTTTAATTAATGTAGTTATTGTTTAAGAAAATTATGTTTTTGTCCTTCTGTTATGTGTCTTTTCCTAATACACGTAGGATCAGTTGACATGTTTCCTTATTAGAATAGATTATAGTATTGATAGATGTTCTACATCATTCAGGAGATTCTATGTAATGTCTATAAATAAGTCTTTCTATCAATAAATGAGTAGACCGTTATTCTCGTTATACATTCTCCTAGAACACGTTATCATGCCTGTATACTCTAACCCTGAGCTGATAATTGAGAGGAAAAAACCCTAGCATCACTATAAAAACCCAAAAATCCTAACGTTTTCTGCCGCTGTACCTATCGCTTTTGACATGTGCACCAGAAATGTGCTCTGGGCACCCACCTTCCCTGAACGATGTCGGTGACCTCCACCTCGACAATCCCAACATCTCGGACTAAGCCCAGCAACCTTACGCACTGTTCTGGCCTCGAATCTATTCCATTGATAGTAAAAGGTTCATTCTGAATCGAGATCCACTGCATTGCGTATAAAATGCAAATATAATCAAACGTAGGGTGACACCCTTATTACACTTTTCGTGCTCATATAACATCTATAGTCACAAGCCACTATGACCAATTACTCTAAGGAAAAAGGAAACAACAAAACCTCTAATCTATAAGAGAACATAAATTATAGATCATTATTCTAAACAGAAAACAACAACATTAAATTTGGTTCTACCTAAAAATTGAAAAAAGTAAAGAAAAGGATGGGCTAATCCATCCATACCATAAATGCGGCCCAAATGAATTAAAGGCCCAAGGCCCATACCCACCATCTTTCTCTCCTCTTCACTTCCGGCACCGCCCAATTCCGTGGCCGACCTCGCCCCTCCACTATCACGGACTGCCTCAAGCCGCTGTCTTCCTTTCCTTCAAAACCAAATCAACCAAGACCAATCGCACCTAGGTCCTGCCATCGAAATCTTTGTGTCAGAGGAATCTGCTCCCAACCTAAACCAAAGCCCAATGATCAGCGCTAAACTGAGATAAATCAAATTGCCTCCCTCAGTTCACTCCTCAATAGATCAGAGTCCCATTGATATTCGATCTACCCTTCGATCAACAGTACTGACAAGAAACCTCCATCGTTGCACTACCACAATCAAGAACTGAACTCTGATTGCTTGGACCCAGAACTGTCGTCGAGATACCTCCACACTGACGAAGCAGTCCAAGACCAGCCCAAGCCGTCAAACACTATCAGACTCAAGCCACAAAATCCTTTGTCGCCTCCCTCCAGAGCTGAACCTTCGCCACCAAAGAAACCCTAGGTTTCACTGCTTTGAGGGTGCTCCAAAAAGTAGGGTAAAACCATTTTTATCCCATGAGTAAAACAGTTTATTTACAGTAGTAACTATTTAATTAGTTTTACTGTTTTTATATATGGTGAATATGACTAACCATATGTTATATTTTCATGAAATTTATCGCGCGATGGATCGTGATGAAATTGCAAGAGTAACTTCTTTTACATGAAATTTAAGCATGAAAATTGTAAGGGCAACTTCTTTTACATGCAGTTTATTTAGCAAACTAGCAAGTAAGCTTTTTATTTAGTTTTTAAATTTAATTCCATAGTCAGGTTTTGTAGCCTTCTTCTACCCTTACCTCTCTTATAACATGGATTGATGTGAGGAATTGTGACCCCTTATATCAAAGTTAAAATTTGTGCCGGTTTGATAAGTTATTGTATTACGATGAAATATTGTCATGTTTAATTAAGAGACAAACATCGATTTGCGACAGAAATTGTCGCGGTTAACATCGATTTGTGACAGATATTGTCACGGATAATATCGATTTGCGACAGAATTTGTCATGGTTCATATCGAATTGAGTTTCCATAAACTGTTCTACATGGTTTCAGGATCACGTGGCTAGAAGTAGAATCCTAAGTCCAAGGTCTAGTTGTTCCTGCACAAGTAACAAGGCGTTAGGAGTCAAGACTAGAGTGGTCCAGTCTTCAACTCTCTGATACTGAAATTAGCCCGATACAGCTACTTGTCTTATACGGAGTTAGGGATAGGACACTTACCTGTTTGGATGTATCAAGTATGCCTTATAAGCTAGTCTTGAGAATCGTGTCATGTATCTTTGATATGAAAATGCCTCTAATGGTCTTGTTAGGCGTTTCCTCTTTAGGGGTCTGCATCCTCTACTAGATGGCTCTGATAGCCAAGACAAGGCTGACCCTATAGAATCTAGATGTCAGGGCCCGCGCTGGCTGTGAGGTTAGGTCTGGGACGGTCTCTGGAAACCGGGTAAAATTTTAGTCTCTCGATGCAGCCAAGTAGGTTTGGCTAGATTAGAAATAATGCTAAGTGTAGCAAGTATGATCTAAGGATAATGTGGCTAGATTTAATGACTAAATCGTTGCCCAAGTCTATTTGAACTCCCGAGATTGAGTTACTAATTAGGGGGAGTTGTTATGTAGACATCTAGGGGAGTCTATATCACATGTTAGCTTCAATTGTAGTTGGTGCATTATGTTCATTTTCCCTTTGTCCAAGTCTTTTGTTTTACTCACGAGATTTTTGTTTTACTTGGCAAGGTTTTTACTGAGGGAACATTATAAGCATCGTCACGTATTAGAGATGCAACACAAGGGAGAGTGTTTAAGGAAATTCTGTTTCTGTTTTTCTCTTATGTGTCTTGCCCTAAAACACGTAGGATCGGCTGATATGTTTCCTTATTAGAATATATTACAATATTGATAGATGTTCTAAATCATTCAGAAAATTTAATTCTAAATCATTCGGAAAATTTAATGTAATGCAAATAAATAGGTCTTTCTATCAATAAATGAGTAGTCTGTTATTCTTGTTATACTTTATCTTATAACAATTATATAAATCTGACAAAAGTCAGCAGCTATATTTAGGAAATGTATAAGCGAAAAGAAAAAATCTACTTAAAAACCAAAATGAAAATCAAAAAGACAAAAAAGTCAAAAAATGATGACAAATTTTAATTTTATAAATAAAATCTATAAAACATGTTAAATAATTTTAATTTAATATAAATTAAAATAAAATATGAGAATAACTCTATCTTAAAACCTGCATCATTTATAATTTTTACTCTAATTTTCTAAAAAAAAGACATAAAGAAAAGGGAAAAGCAAACCGAAGGGCGCCTAATGAGTACTTATTTGGAGGGGAGGCAGGCAAGGCCCTCCAAAGCCAAGCGCCATAATTCATAGAAAACACTTTAATCAAAGTTGATTTCAATCCAGAAAATTAACAAATAAAGACCAGAAGACATTTGTGCGCAAACTAAGCTCATATTCCCGCACTTGAGTGCTACAGCTGAGTAAAAGAGAAAGCTCCGGCGAAGTCCTCGGCTCACATACTTGTCAGAATCTCCCCTATTTTTTTTCATTCTTCTAAAACACAGTTAACAATAACGGAGCCAGAAATATTCGAAAAAACCGGCGATCCGAGTCGTCGGGAAAGAACATCGCCACGGTGGCAAAACGCATTGTTCCTCTCTCTCTCTCTCTCTCTGTAATCACTATCGCATCTTCACACACACACCCCGGTTTCCTATCGTCCTCCAGTTTCCTGAGCTTCACCGTCTCCAAATTTCTCACCGGAATCCTAAACCCAACTCCGGATTCGGTCATTTCCGCCTCACCCAGAAACCGGAATCGGACAAAAACACAAGGTACGCCTCAAAGATTTGATTTTTAATCCAAATGTTGGGTACCCATTTCGTGAAAGATGGTTAATTTCATACCCTTTTTGTTATATTTTAGAGATTGTGAAAATATTGTTTGGGGCTGAATCGTTTACGGAAGAGGGCGTGTTGGTTTTTGGTATTGAGAATCCAATGCATTGAGCTCAGGAATTTATAGGGTGCGGGCCCAATATGAGAAAAGACGACGGCGACGACTTGGTCAGAACGCCGGCCGGAATATACGTGCCTGCTCAGCATTCCAACTCCGACCGCCGGATTATGGACACCCCTGGCCCCTCCCTCAAAGTTTATCAAGTTTGGAAAGGAAACAATGTAGGCCTATTTTCCTCTTCATTTTTCTCTCTTTGGATTCAAAAACATATGCTGCATTGTGTATATGGAGTAAGCTGGGATTGCTGTTTGGATTTGGAGAAATGTACAATGTGTCTCATTTTGCATTGTTTTCTTGTGTGCAGAGATTTGGTTGTAATGGCAGACTGATATTTGGTCCGGATGGCAACTCATTGATTCTTACTATGTCGCTGATTGTGGTTCCGGTGATCTTGTTCTGTGCTTTCGTTTCTAAAGGACTAGTAAATATGTACCCCCACCATATTGGCAATTGGATTGTGGCTATAGCTGTCGTATGGGCAATCTATGTGAGTTCTTTACGTGAATGATTTAGCGATTGCCATCTAATGTGTATAGGTATATGGTATGAGCAAGCTAAATAGAATGAGTAGAAATGTTCACTCATACATTTTTGCAGCATTGTTATTTCTCACTTAATTTTTTAAGCAAGTGCAGATATATTAGAGTTAACTTTCAGTTGTGAGTTTTTGGAAAACCAGAATATGGAATTTGTAATGTTTGAACCTCAAATGTTGCATAGGAGCTATATGACTTTGCTTCTTAGGCAGATACACGTAATGATTTGTTAGTGTTCAGCTCCAATGAGATTTTGTGAGATAAGAGCCCTATTATACATGGTTTTGATGTGCAGTACCATCAGTGATAATAAGTTTGTTTGCATGAATTTCCTTTAAAGAGCTTGCATATTGTTTGTATGCTGCCTACAATTTTAGTATTGAGTGTTTTGGAAATACTGACTTCTGCAGGTTGTTAGTCTTCTCTTCACTACAGCTTCAAGAGATCCTGGTATTATTCCTCGTAGTCTGCATCCTCCTGAACCAGAAGATGATGGTTATATGTCTAGTATGTCATCTGAGTGGCCAGGAAGTCAGAATGGACCACCGACTGTACCACCCACAAAAGATGTGATGGTTAATGGCTCAGTTGTCAAGGTCAAATACTGCCATACATGCATGCTATATCGTCCGCCCCGATGCTCGCACTGCTCTATATGCAACAATTGTGTGGAGCGTTTTGATCACCATTGCCCATGGGTGGGGCAATGTATTGGGAGAGTATGTTTCACTTTGACATTTTTATCTCTCTCATATTAGCTTGAATCTAAACTCTGCTTTAAATTTATGAATAATCTTTTTAATGTGAAATCAAACCTTGTAGCATTATATCTTCATGTAATTTTGAACATGCCCTCCATATATGACGTTATGAATTCTGCATTGGTTCCTTCCTGAAGTCAATAACTAGGGTTCTAAATTTCCAGCACTCATTACTTCTGAAGTCCATACCCTGAATATATGCATGTAGCTGCATCATTACTCTCTCCTTGTTTGAGTTCAAGGGGTTATTTTTTTACACGCTTCTGATATTTGGCCTAACACGGTTCAATTGATTTGTTTTTTGCTTCTTTTTTGCAGAGGAATTATCGATTCTTTTTCATGTTTGTGGTCTCCACCGCCGTGCTGTGCATCTATGTCTTTTCCTTCTCCTGGGTAAACATATTGAAAATAATGGATGATTACCATTGCAATCTCTGGAGTGCTTTATTGAAGTCACCAGTTTCAGGAATTCTAATTCTATATACATTTGGAGCTGCTTGGTTTGTTGGAGGTCTCAGCGGCTTCCATCTATATTTGATCTGCACCAATCAGGTTCGTTATTCTCGACCTTTATTACTGTTTGGCTTTCCCACTCTCTGTTTCTCTCCCACTAATATTTTTCTATTTTTATTTACTTTTTATCCTTGCAGACAACTTATGAGAACTTCCGGTATGGGTACACTATCAAGATGAACCCGCATAATCGTGGGTGTTTTCAAAATATTGCGGAAGTCTTCTGCTCTAGAATTCCTCCATCTAAACATAACTTCGGGGAAAAGGTTAAGGTCGATTCTGTCTACCCCAATTCAACAATTTCAGTTCATCATCCCATGAGTCCCGAGATGCCTAAAACAAGATATGGCATAGAGATGGGAAAACGCCAAGCTGTGGCTGCTGAAGATCTTGAGGATCTACAGAGTCAGATTGATACTGTTGTTGGATTGGATAGGTTGGAGAGGTGTGGGACTCAGCCGAGACATTCAAATTCAAACTGGGATCAGAAAGCTAACTGGTCAGCCTCACCTGATATACAAATGTTGGCTGCTGATTTCGGAATGGGTGATGGTTCAACGACAAGCAGACAGAAGAATTGGAGGACCTAATGGCCTAAAGTAGATTAATTTATGTTGATCTTACAGCCAAGTTTGATAATAGTTGCTAATTACCTAGATGATGGGACTTGGATATTGACATAGTGCTGAACCCCCGCTCCATTTGAAGGATGTTATCATTTATCACACTCAAATTCTCAATGGTAGGATTGATTCAGAATGAGAGCTGCGGTTCAGTTAAAACAGTAAAGGCAATTTTCCATAAATCAAACTGCATTTATGGATACCTGGATTGAACCGCAGTTTTCTTCTACGACCAAAAAAAGAATCTGTAGTTTTCTTCCAGAATCCATGGTCATCATCACATATTCGTTATTCTTGATTTAATCACAGAAGAGCTTGTAAAATGCGGTGCAGTTCTGGGGTGGCTTAGATTCATGCCAGCATTTGACATCCATGGGATAAATATGTGAGTTGTTTTTTAGGGAAAAGGAGAAAGTTCCATTGATCAAAGAGTATACGACCAAAAAGTCAAGTATAAATAGTCTAAAGACCATATAAATGCATGGTTGCGTTAAATGAAATCTATATCTAAAAAATTGAAATAACAACCTCAAACCTATATCTAAAAAGACGGACCTAAAACATAAGAAAACATAATAATTAACCTGCCATCACCCTAACAGCAGCTCCTCCCGCCCTGATTAGAAGCCTAAGACCTAATAATGTACCTTTCATCGTAATAGACAAAGAGACGTCACTGATAAGGCAACAACAATGTTCTTTTCCTAGTTACCCTAGGATGTTACCCCTCCTAAGCCTATGAATTGAGGCCTGAGTCTATTCATGGAACAACGAAGAATAGAGAGAGGTCGTCATCAGAGCCCAGCAAAATGTTGAGTCTAACTCCATACTCAAAAGCTTGGAATCCAACCCAAAACTTTACATCAACAGGGTCTAGTACATGCACTAGCCCACCAACGAACTCCATCAACCTAATTAACAACTTCAGACCCGGCCCACCAACACTAGTTTGCTAGCCCCTCAGCCTCCTACATGCTGCTAACATTGCTCCCTTCTCAAGGGCATCCTCCAGCGAGCCACCATTGTTAACCCCCTCTAGGTGAGTGTCGTCGAACCAAGCTAGGTCAGCCAATAACTCACACACCACCAGACTAGTGAAATATGTTCCACCACTATCCAGATCTAGCGAAACTAGAAACGTTATCGTCGTCCCTCCTCGATACCGGGCATCACCACCATACTCAATCTCACTTGAACCCTTAGCCCTAGACTTCGGGGACCGCCAAAAATGGTGACAAAACGCGTATTTCATTAAATATCTAAAAAATTGTTCATAAACACATAAAACTATATAATTATTCAACTATACAAAATCTGTAGTCTAAATCTATATCTGATTTGTTGAGGAGGTTGCTGCTGCTGAAGAGGTTGCAGTGGGTGAGGTAACGGTATATGCGTACACATGGGCGGAGGCGGAAGTCCTTGAAGCTGAGCAGCTGTACTGGAACATTTGTTGTTGCTGCTGGGTGGCGTATACCACAACATTATGGGCAGTCTGAGCGGCTTGTTGTTCCTTCCATATCTCACAAGAATTCAGCGATTGTGTTGTAAGTGTAAATTCTGGACATACAGAATAATAGAAAGGCAATATAGCCGTCACTCTTCTATAGGAATAGATGAGCGAAAAAAACCCTAACTCAGACAGAAGGGACAAGCTTGAGGTCAGCTACGCCACTATATATATTGGCATGGTTGGCTTGATATTCTTGTGTTGGATCGACATCGTCATCCATTTTCTGTAATTGAACCTGATCAGCTTGGCATGCCTGATCTTATTGGTCATATTTCAGTGTGTAGGTACCTAGGAGAACGGAGTTTGGAAGTTGAAAGAACTAGATCAGCAAATGGTGCCAACGGAGTTGGGAAATCCGTTTAGTTAGTCACTGGACCTGATTCAGTTGGATCCAAATTAACTAAAGCAAGGAGTTAAGAGATGGGATTATGAATGAAGTGCCCTAAAACCTATTTCCCCTTCTGAGATCCTTGATTGTCTGGACTAACAATCTTTTTCAGAGAATGGCTGCTGGATTGGACTATGAATTAAGGGAACAAGATAAGTTATCAAAGCAATTAGGAGTCCATATTACAGGTAATTGTAATACAATCTAAAGGCAGAATTGCCCCAAAAAGGTTTCTAATTAAATATCTACGTAACAGAAAATGTGTGGTAATAACAAGAGACATGAATCCATGACAAGATAGAGCAAACTAATTGAATGAAATTGTATTCTGAAGTATGAGAAATTACACTGGCTAAAGCTATTCCTATCATAACTCGTGCCCTTCAACATTTATGGCTGAAAGCCAAACATTAGAATTGCTGTGTACTTTTAGTATTCTATACTTGAGCAGCTTCTGCACAAGACAAAAAGCTGGCAAAAGAATCAAATCAATGGTATTATGCATGTATCTACAATCTGTCCCTGGTTGCTGCCTTTGTGTGGCAAGATGCTCGCATCTTGGGATAGAAATTCTCCCATTCCGATATCGTTGGTGGTGCTGTAAGAAGCTCTTCCTCTAGGAACAATCATGTTAAATTACGAGGTCAGAAGTATGACGACTGCTCTGGGATGATTCCCATCTGCCTCAGTGTCAAAGCTGCTTTTTTCTTGAGGTCATCATCGCTGAGAAGTTGGATAAGTATCCTCTCAAACTTCTGCATTAGAGGTACACCAATATTTGTATGTAATAAGATCTTCTGAAAGAGCTCTAAGGCTTTGGTTTTGGCAGATACAGATCCCTTTTCCAAGACTTGTAGAATGGCTGCCACACCCTGGCTGTCCACAATCACAGCGGTTGATTGTGATCGTGTGCTGTGATTGATTAGCATTGTTTCAAGTGCCATTAAAGCTGCCTCTGCCACACCAGACTCTGTGTCACTCAAACTCATCACAAGTGGCCTCACAGCATCAGCCTTGACCAGGCAGAAGGCATCTCTTGGTGAACAAGCATCACCATGAACAGAGCATGAACTGTTATTATGTGACGATGCTGAGCAGCACCACATAAAGGAAACATTCTTGAGAAAGAAGGGCATGGAGGGCTTGGTTTGTTGTGACATGATGTTTTCATCAGAGAATGACCGGCTGGTAGAGAGGGATAGCTGGGCAAGTGCAGTTGCTGTTCTCCGCTTAGCTAATGAGCTGCCACGTGTCAGTACACGAACTAGTGATGGGTATAGTTCAAGCTTTCCCAATTGCCTCTGGAGATCAGGTTTGGAGGGTTCTGTGTAGCGTAACAGGGCAGCTAGAGCATTCTCTAGTAGAGATGCGCCTTTGTCGGAAGAAATTATGTTCCCACTAATATCATCATCCATGCTACAAATTACCCCATGAATGGCTTTCAGTGCATCCGATTTTCGGAGTATCTCATCAATGCTACTATCATTCCGAGGAAGCTGGCTGATAATTCCTGCAGCCGCAGACCTTTCTTCAGTATCTGGTGAATTTATGAGGATGGATGCTAGGTTGGTAATGGCTGTTTCTTTTTCAGGGGACGCTGGTAGTGGAACTCCATCAGGATGGCCTTCGGATATGCAGTATATAAGTTTCATTGCCCACCTTTTCACTTCGGGATGGTCACTGTAAAGGGATGAAAAGAGTTGAGCAATTGCATCGTTGTCTGTTCGTATCAAATCACGGGTTATCTCTGATTTAGAGCTTAGCTCAACCAGTAGGTGTAAAAACTGAATCTTGGTCTGATCTTCAGCACTGGTTATAATCTCCAATAGTAGACTGACATTGTGCTTGGATTGAAGCTCTTGCAAGCCCTGATATTTTGGTTGCTCAAAGTGCTCACTATCTCCAATCAGTTTAGCAAGAATCTCCGCAGCTCCTTGTTTCAAGTGTGGATCAAACTTGTTAAATGAAATGAGACCAAGCAAATGTGGTATAGTGACAGCATCTTCCAGAAGGCGCTCTACAATCTTGTGGTGCTCTACAAGTTTCTTGATACATTTTAGGCAAGCCGATTTGGATGCTGGGGAGCTGGATGAGAGCATCTGAATTAGATTGTGGATGAATTGTTGTTCTCTTAAGTCATCAATGTTATTCTCTTTCAGTTGCATTTTCACCAAGGCCGCAGCCATAAGAGTTCTGGTCTCCCCGGCCGCTGCAAAATGAGACAAAATTAAAAGTGCACTGAAAAAACAAGAGGAGATTATTGTCATTATGACACAACTTCTGGTTGACTGTGTGCAAGAGTAGAAAGGAACATAATTGAGAAAATTAGATAAAAACCCAATTTAAAAACCCAATTCTTTCATTTTACAACCAAAATCACTTATTATTATTATTATTATTTTTCTTTGTTTTTCAGTATGTCTAATTTACACTTCTGATGTAGAAAAATGTAAATTATCTGGGAACGAGGTCGGTTCCCTAAATGGGTTAACTCAGGTAAAGGACAAGAAGGCGGACATTTATCTGGGAAAAAGGGGTAGCTCCCTTGACTCCCAGGTAGCGCGGTGGTCCCACCGGTGGCCATCCTTAGTGCTAAGTATATTTGCGGCACTTTGTAGCGTACGTCGTGTGAAGGTCGGCTCCTTCCTTAATCCTAGATTAAACTTTTTCATCCATAATTTTTTCCTTGCTATAAATTTATATTGTTGGCTTCAATGTCTATATATATTCATTACCAAACATACATTCGATTCTGTAAAAAAGTTTGGATTCTTATTCATGTTCTCCTTAGTAGGTGTTTTTCTATCAAAAAGAACATTCATACATGTTTTTGAGCCTTTTTACGTACTCGCAAAATATCTAATTGTAAGGTACATGTTTTTGTTCTGTGATTAAATTTCTTATTCTTTTTAAGTATATTATTATATCATTTCTCATCATGATTGATTCTTATTTCTAATATATATATATATATATATATTTATATATATACAGCCCCTTCCAATAAGGGATCCCTTTTTCTTGACATATATGAGGGATCAAGGATTATACCAACTTTTTGATCACCAAATTACATCTCCACCGTCTAATATATATATTTATATATGTAGACCATCTCTGCACAATTTCATCCAATTTGGTGATCGATAAGGTGCTCAAAACTGCGAATTAAAATTATAAGCATGAACGGTTCATGTTTGGCAAATTTGATGCGTCAATTGATTTCAGTTAGTTCAAAGCCTTAACGATCACCAAATTGGATGAAATTTTATAGAAATGATCTACATATATGAATCTAAGTATTGAACGGTGGAGATATTGATATGTGATCGAAAAGTTGGTTTAATCTCCAATCCCTCATATATGTCAAAAAAAGGATCCCTCATATATATTAAGTAGGACATGATATAATAATATACCTAAAAAGTAGACCCAAAAGGGTTTAGGGTTTAGGGGTTAGGGTATATGGTTCGGGTATTAAGGGGTTAGGGTTTAGGGTTTAGGGGGTTAGGTGGTAGGGTTTAGGGTTTATGGTATAGGGTATAGGTTTCGGGTATTAAGGGGTTAGGGTTTAGGGTTTAGGGGGTTAGGTGGTAGGGTTTAGGGTTTATGGTATAGGGTATAGGTTTAGTGTTTAGGGTATAGATTTTTTCCCTTTCACTTTAATCTTAATTTTATTATATTCTACCTAATGTATAGATTAGAGAATTAATTTTATTTTACTTAGATTTCCATAAAAAAGAAAACAACATAATTGATGTTATCTCTTAAATACCTTGATTATGATTATTCTTATAACGCTATTTTTAAATCAATTCACAAGAAATAATTGATGTTATCTCTTAAATACCTTGGTTATGATTATTCTTATAACGCTAACATTTTTAAATCAATTCACAAGAATCATGTTTATTTATTTATGTTTGTGTTATAGTTAAATGATGTCATTGTGTAAATTTTAGAAAAATAGGATATAATTTAGGTACCTATTAGTAAGGAATATTACGTGGGTTTAATTTAAAACTACTATTTAAAATTGAGTGTATATCTAAATACTCCAACATAATTTATGATTGACATCAAGCATATCATTTACCATCGTTGAAGCGAGCTACAAAAGGTTGGAAGTGTCCTGCTTCAGCCATCTTGACAACAAAATGGACGTTGGAGGAGAGGTGCTGCAGCACTTTACTAGCTTTTTGAGACACATCGGGGTTATCTATACGGAGTAGAGAAACCACAAGGGGAATACAATCTTTTGTATTTCCCATTTGTTCTGCAAGGCTTTCATTTTCAGACAACTTCAACAAGACTGCAAGGGCACAGCATTCATTTCCACCTTTACAAATATGTTTCACTATTCTGCGAATTCCTCCTGCTAACACAATAGCTTCCTGAAAGTTGAAGCAACAAGACCACATACATTTAGAATATATTAAACAATGAAATCGATTTGGGTTAAGCAACAAGATATCCAATATCTTTTCTTTCTACCTTTTGATCATCATTGTATTTGGCTAGATAGTATAGGCATTTTAATGCTGCACCAGCATTTACCCTATCATCTTTTAAGATTACCACCATCTTTGTTGCAAGTCCATCCTCCGCAGCTTTGATCACATATCTGGGCCTTTCCAGGAAAAGTTGCAGATCCTCCAAGGCTATATCCTGCTGTGAATGGTCACTGGATTTGATTCCAGCCACTGCAGCTTGGAATTTGAAGTCCATGTCTCTCTCATTCCATTCTTGTATAGATTTTCGAAGCAAAAGGTTAGGAGTGAGCTCTTGAGATGAAAGTTCCTGTCTGCAGGTGGGGCAGTTCCTCTCTCCTCGTCCAAAGTGTTCCTGAATAGCCTCCCTCTCAAAGCTGTGGCCACAGTGAATTGCTACTGGGTCGGTCATCATCTTGTTGCACAATTGGCATATGAATGAACCAATCGGGTATAACTGGTGGTGAGTAGAAGCTGTTTCCTCATCAACTGGCCTTGTGACGACATCGGTACTGTAAAGGAACTCAATCAGTTGAGATAGCTGAAGAGCCTCTGCCTGCATTTTTAGAGCTTCCATCTCTTCTTTCTCTTGCTTCAGAAGTGCCAACTCATTTTGTACCAGTGCTGCACTTGGCTTAGCACCTACAGCTTCGGCAATCTTCTCCAGGAGATTTTTAGCATTCTCTCTATTTTTCATATTTTCTGATAATGAACTCTCCATCTCTGAAGCAATTTTTTCTGTTGCAGCTGCTGACCTGAATTCCATTGATCCCAGATTGTTGATGATCTGGCTGGTCATTGTATTCAAGTTCATTGCAGTATCAAGATTGACCAACTGAAATGAGGAGATAGTCTTGGCAATATCTTTAGCTAAATGCTCCATCTGCAAGAGAATAGAGCGAGATTTAAGCAAGAGACGGAGGCGGCTTCCACATTTGTAATCCTTGATGATCTTGCTTGCTTTCTTCAATTGCTGGTTCAATGTTGTCAACACAACTCTCGTGGACTCTAAACCAAGTGCATTCTCAACCTTCTGGGAATTTAAGCTGCTAAGGAGGATATTCAGCTCAGAAATGCTCCTGGAGAACTCCAAAAAGCTGTCTTTTTCAAACAACACATCTCTTGTTTCGCTGACAAGCCCCATGGTCTGAAAAGCCACCTTATTCCATAATTCCTGAAGTACTGCAATTCTAACATCCCCCATTTCGATACTGAAGTCCAGTCCAGACATTTTCTAGTTTCGGCTAAATGTATTATTGTATGATATATCTATTCCAAGTGTCACTAGGTTCTCAAGATTATGAAATAGCCCCCACACAGTTCTATCGGTATCAGACGAGCAATCCTACAAGTATGAAGTAATTTACATAAGAATTTGGAGAGTAAATCTAATGCACTACATTGATGTTTCATCATAGTCTGTCGACTTAAACAAGATATAAGATGCACAGAAAAACAATCATAATGACAAATTGAATAGTAATGGCTGTTGGGGGAAACCCAAAATCTGCCTAAAAATAAAATGAGTTCCAGACCAAACGCTAATCCACACTAATCTGCCTCTTATTTACCTTTCAGTTCTCTTTTTGTATTAACAAGTTCTACCTATTTCCTTCATCCACACAAATCAATCATGTCTTACATCCCATCTACCAGAATTTAGACAGTATTTTCAAGCATGTATATAATTGAAAACTTTAAGTTGAGAAACACACAATTTAAACAAAACCCAAAGTACTAATGCACAAAACTAAAACAGAGAGAAAGTTCCAAGTGAGTTCCTGACCTCATTTGCTGACCAAATTTATGACACTGGAAATTGATATCCCCAGTTGTATCTCTCAAATTCCTCTTCAAGCCTCTGTTTGAGTTCTCCACACAGTGGCAAGATGGAAGAATACTACTCTGATAGAAGTTTCATCAACCAAAGTGAAAGAAAGCTAAGCTTTGGTTTTCTGACAAGGTAAGATCAAGGAAGAGATTGCAAGTGAAACCAGAAACGTCAAGTTGAAGACTTTGATGGTCGTTGTATTTTGTATTTATTATGGCCCCAGTTGAACTTTTCTCACACTGGTAACAATCAGAGAAAAGCACAAAACTTTCATTTTTTTACTGAAACATTGAAAACCCAAGAAGCTTAAACACTGCAGCTTTCATATGCTGGGTCTTCAGTTTGACTTGACCCAGCACAATTACATACAATTTAGCTTGAGGAATCGATTAAGAAGTAGTCAACCTGGTGAAAGCTTGAGCATGCATTTGCTTTGAAATTTTCATGGGCGAAGACTGATTCCAATTTCATTGTGATTTGTATTAAAATTTGTTGGAGGCTGACTTACATTTTCCAATAGCCGTGTTTGCGTCTCTGCGGTGGCAACGACGATGACGACTGCGACATGTTAACATCGGAATGCGTCGTCAGAAATTCTGCACATCCTTAGTCAGAATGATCTCTCTGTTTAGACTGGGAGTTGAAATCTACCTCTGTCTGTGAAAATTAGATAAAACCCGAATTTATCCGGATGTATATACTCGACACATGTGAACGGTTGAGATTATAAAATATAATAATTTGTTAATGACTATTTATATAAAAAAATTAAAGTCAAACCTCATTCTAATAAAAATAAGACTATAGAACCTAATTAAATGAAATATACACTTATTTGTGCCTAAATACACAAATATTTATTAAAACCATATTAAAATAATAATTTTCAAGACATTTTTACCCTTGTCACTTCCTAGAGAGAAGACTTTGTCAGAGCATCACTTGCCTCCGGTCGCCGGTGTTAGACTCCAGTCACCGGTCGCCTGCGCCGGACTCTGGCTATCAAATTTTTTCGGTCACCTGATTCCGATCATTTGTAAATCGATTACTCATCCCCATTAACTTAGTTCATAACCTCCAATAACCAAAACTAAATCGGTTATTGGCACATAGTATTTCAGATATTTCAGTTACTGCCCCCAGTAACTCGGATGTTCCAGTTACTGACTCATAGTAACTCGGATGTTCTAGTTACTGGCCCCCAATAACCATCAATAACTAGGTCATTGACACCCAGCAACTCAAATATTCCAGTTACTAACTCCTAGGTCATAACCCTCAATAACTCGATTACTAGCACTCAGTAACTGAGTTCCTAACCCTCAATAATCATCGATAACTTGGTTACTGAAACCCAGTAACTCAGATATTGAACAAAAGACAATGCAAAAAGCGGTATAAATCATATAATTCTATCATATGACATCTAATATATTGATCTCATAAGCATCAACAATTCCATATATTATAGTTCTCAACACACTCACATAACCAGCAACAAAACCTTAACAAAAGAAGAAGAATATTATAAATTTTTGAAAAATAGAAATGAAGAGTGAAAGAGATTGGAGACAAATACTTAATGCCTAACACTATCAATCAGAACTACTTAGTTACTTACAACATGATCATTATGACTAGTCCAAAAAATAAAAGCATCAATTCTCCAGCCTCAACCCTCAGTATACTAAAAGGCTACTCACAGGTTATCATCATCTTCTAATACGATTTGAAACTCAGGCAACCACAAAACCAATGGTTGAACAAGAAAGAGGCAAAAACTAGGAGAAGTCGACCTAAAAATGTCATCCGAAGCCGTGAAGAATGAAGAGTCAAACATCTTCAATTCACATACCACTGATATCAAGTAATTACTCACATCAGATGAAGGAAGTAAATTTACTACCTCATCTTCATAAAAAAAACTTCAAAAATTCTTTGCAACAAAACCACATTCTCATATAAATCCACAATGACGTCCTAAAATGAAAACGTACCTGATCTTGATTCCAAACCTTCAGATCATCTCACCAAAAGAACCAGACATCAAAACCACTGCCAGATGACGCCACCAACCATGGTGCGTGCAGAGATCGGAGCTCGGCTCGCATTGTCAATGCCTCTGGTTTTGAAGATTGATGGCGACAACCACAGCTTCCATCTCCACAACGGCGACGGTGGAGCACTACCTTAGGATGAGTTTGATCCTCATATCTGATCTCGAGAGAGAGATATAGAGATAGAGGAGAGAAAATTTTTCAGATTAGAGATCGGAGAGACATATCTAGCCTCGTCAGCGTCGAGGCGTCTTTACGTTGTCGTAGACAGTGGAGGCGATGACAAAATCGTCAAAGATGGTGGAGGCAAGGTGAGGTCGACTGCGAACACACACACACACACACACACACACACATATATATATATATAAAGAGAGAGGGCATAGAAGATAGAGATCGATGATAGAAAAAACCGATTGTGAATGAGAGGCGGAGAAGGAGGGGTGAGACAGTTAGATTATGGATAAAATAGTAAAATTAGTAAGACTAATTAATATGGGTAGTGAAGTTTTATTTTCATTGGAATTGGAAGAAATGCTGAAAAAAATAGTATGAAATTGTCAATTATCCTATAATATTGATACATGGCTGGTCAAACATATGAATTATTATAAATGACTAAGATTGCGTCGTGTACATACACGACCGTACATATAAGAATTTTCCTCATTTATCAATCCTCTGTTAATATACACCCACCTACATGTATTCTTTCATTTTACACCCAAAATCACTTATTATTATTTTTCTTTGTTTTTCAGTATATCTAATTAACTCTCTGATGTAGAAAAGGTAAATTATATTATTTCTTTAATCCTAGATTAAACCATTTCATCCATAATTTTTCCTTGCTATAAATTTATATTTTTGGCTTATATATATAATCTTTCTTAGCTAAGGATGTCCTTACCAAGAGTTTGGTGAGGATTTCCTTAATTTGACTCACTTTTCGATCAAATTTTCTCATCTTAACCATTCAGAATCTAGATATACATGTATTGATCATCTCTGCAAAATTTCAGTTGATTTGGTAATCGTTAAGACCTTTAAAACGTATAAATACAATGAATCTGTTCAACAAGAACCGTTAGCGTTCTTCGCTGTAAATCATAGTTTTAAATGCTTTAACGATTACAAAATAAGCTGAAAATTTGCAGAGATGATATAATCATGTATATCTAGAATCTAAACGGTTAAGATGATAAACTTTGATAAAAAAGTGGGTCAAATAAGGAAATCTGCACCAAACTCTTGGTAAAGACATCCTTAGCCAAGAAAGCCTATATATATATATATATATTCATTACCAAACTACATATATTCGATTTTGTAAAAAAGTTTGGATTCATGTTCATGTTCTCCTTAGTATATGTTTTTCTTCCAAAGAGCATTCATTGATGTTTTTGAGCCTCTTTACGTACTCGCAAAATATCTAATTGTAAGATACACGTTCTTGTTCTGTGATTAAATTTCGTATTCTTTTTAGGTATAATAATATACCTAAAAAGTAGACCCAAAATGGTTTAGGGGTATGAAGGGTTTAGGGTATAGGGTTTACGGTTTAGGGTATAGGTTTAGGGTATAAGTTTAGTGTTTAGGGTATAGATTTTTTTTTTCTTTTAGTCTAATCTTAATTTTATTATATTCTACCTAATGTTTACATCAGTTTATTAATTCATTTTACTTAGATTTTCATAAAATAAAGAAAACGACATGATTAATTGATTGAAAAAATGTTAGTGTTATCTAAACCCCTATAATGAGAAGTCAAGTTTTGGTGTCAGAGTTTCATCAAAAATTTGAACTTTCAAATTTACCCATAATGTTGTAAATGGTTGAAGAAACTGAAAATATTAGACATTGTTAAAAAAAGTAAGTATGATGTGTTTATTTCTATTTTGCACATTTGTCCCATTAAATATCTATTTGCATATTTGCCAACTACACATTTAAAAAACAAATTGACATGTGCAAAGCACATGTTAAGAAACTAGTCAGAATAATCATAATCAAGGTATTTAAGAGATAACAACTATTATGTTTATTTATTTATGTTTGTGTTATAGTTAAATGATGACAATTGTGTAATTGTTTTTTTAAAAAAAGATATAATATGTATCATAATTGACATAATTTTGATACATATTAATAAGAAATACTAGGTCAATTTAATTTAAAACTATTATTTAATATTAGGTGTATATCTAAATACTTAAAAAAAAGATATAATATGTATCATTGACATAATTTTGATACATATTAATAAGAAATACTAGGTCAATTTAATTTAAAACTATTATTTAATATTAGGTGTATATCTAAATACTCCAACGTGTTTTACTTTTGAATTTTGACCAAGACTGATGAGTAGCACCGGGACGTCAGTCTTTCCTTTGCTTTGACTCATTTGCCGGCCATTAGGGGCTATCCATGGTAAATACTAAAGAGCCTGAAACATAGTTGTCAAAAAAATAACCTGAAACATACAAGCAAGTCATTACGAATTTTGTAAAAGGGTGAAGTACTCCATATTTTTAAGAGCAACATGGAAATTCAATTATTTACAAGAGTATATATTCACAAAGCAGAAAGAAACAAACTACAATGTCCAAACATACTACAATGTCGAAAGTTCTTTAGAATGTAACTTGTGCGATCGCATTAGGTTTACCGATAAAACTATAAGAGAGAGTTTTTAATAAAGACCTTATAATAAATATCAAGTGAGGATTTTTAAATAAACGGTTGAATAATGGTTCTTAACTTTATTTAATATATTTAAATTCTAATGCCCACATCATTCAACCGTTCATTTAAAAATTCTCATTAAATTTATTATAAGCTACTCATTACAAGCTCTTCTAAAACTATAAATGACAACATATAACACCTATCAATATATGCAATTATTGTATTGGTTGTTACGAGCACTGTAATTTAAGAAACAACCAAAGATTACTCATTTGATAGATTTTTGTTGATTTGTTTGGCGTTTTTTCCTTCTCATGTTCAGTGTTTGTGTAACTGCTATGGTGTTATTCCTAGACTAGTTTATAATTATGACTTTTTCTGAAGCCCTTAAAAGTCATTCCATATAAACAAGTTGCGTTTCCTATTTGTGCACAAGTAGAATGAGTAGTTATTTTATAACCGAAACATATGTTTGCGGTTTATAATGGATCCAAAGGATCACTAAATGTGCATGGTAGACCACATAAAGCTTATTACGAGATGGTTGTGTTTTTGCTATACAAGTTATGTATGAAATCCCCGTGTCATCAACATTTCTTAAAAACAACATTTTAGTTAGCAGTAACCAAAAAGTAAAATTTCACAAACCAAGAAACTCAAATTCTCAAAATATATATAACAGTCATATCCAGTACAATATATATTATCAAGGCGTCATTGCCTTCAGGTTTAGGCTTTAGCTCCCAAGACACAAAGCAAGTGAGAGATTAGGAAAACAAAATAGCACACTTGAAGATTAGACTAGTGATTGAAAAGTAACAACAAGGTCAATAGAAATAGGCAGATGAAGAGCCTAGATCTAACCCATCGATACCGGAATCCGTCGCAGGCGGCATGCTACCAAAGAGTGGGTTGTGCTGCACAAACTCATTCGTGTCAAAGCTCATGTAAGACCCACTGGCCAAGGAATCAAACCCATGTGTGGTAGTAGGCTCGGAGAACCCATAAAAGTCCGAGCCCATAACTTCCGCAGACCCATAACAAGTGGTCACACATGGAGGCAAAGGTGGCAGCTCATTGTCATGAGAGCCGGCTCCAGCACCGGCACCACAACCCGACCCGGGTCCATAAGAGCCATACGACCCGCCAGAAAATGGGTAGGCATCAAAGGGGTCCTGAGTGAAAAATGGCTGCTGCTGCTGCTGGTTGTTGTTGTTGTTGTGGGTGGTAATCATCTGCTTTTGGGGTTGAGGAGGAGCAGTGAAGAAGGCTGACATGTCGCGGTGGGATTCGTCGGGTGAGATAATGGGGGTGACGGAGGAGCCGTGAGGCATGTCGGAGTAGACAAAGTTGGTTCTGGCTTTGGAGCCACGCATGGAGCGGGCGGCTCGGTCGTAGGCCAAGGCAGCTTCCTCGGCGGTGTCGAAGGTTCCGAGCCAATGCCTTTCCTTGGTGGAAGGGTCTCTTATTTCGGCGGCGTATCGTCCCCACGGCCTCCTTCTCACTCCGAGGAACCTCGTCTCCTGTTGCTGCTGAGGTTGTTGGTGTTGTGGTTGCAGTTTTTTTTTGGACTTTGAGGAAGAGGAGGAGGAGGAGGATGAGTTGCCGCCTTTTGATGGTGAGTTGGTCGTGAAGTACTCCATGAAGAAGAAGAAGAAGAGAGAGAGAGAGAGAGAGAGAGAGAGAGGATGGGGTTGGAGAAAAGGACAGTAGTCTTAGTTTGTTTCGTTTGTCTGGAATTTGGATAGAGCAGTAGTAGTAGTAAGGGAATGATTGTAGGGTGTTGCATGTTAGGGGGTTTAAATAAGGAGATTTATCGACTAATTAATTATGGTTTAATTAAGATGTTATAGTATTGATTAGTATAATCTCTCAGCAAATGATGAGCAATCTCATGAGTCACTCACGCATGAAATTATTGGGGGCCATATTCTGTGATTGACATCATAAACTCATGCCATAATCGAATCATCCATGGCTGAGCCGCACCCTGGCCTTCACAGTTCACTTCCTCTGTAGTTCTGTTGCTCATGCTGCTGCGATCTCCTCCATCGTTTTTGATTTGCAACACTAAATCCCTAAACTTTTTCCTCATCGGCCTGTTTTTCCTCTTGGGCCTATTTTTTTTGTCAGTTAAAATTATTTTTCTGGTAGTGAAACTGAAACTGTCTTATATGCATTAAGCGACATTCTATAGAAGTTGTTGGCCAATTAATTCTCAGCGAGGAAGTTAAAAGTGTTACATAAACATTAACAAACAACTCATAGAATTTGTTACCAAAGCAACCTTCAGTGACTTTTTTTAGTGAGAAATTTTAAGTTGTTGTAAAAACATAAAGTGACAACTTGTTAAAGTTGTTGTCTAATTTATTTTCAGTGAAGAAGTTAATTAAAATTGTCTCATCAACATTAACCGACGAAATTTGTCACTAAATCAGTCTTCAGCGACAAAAATCTAGTTATCACATAAACATTAACCAACATTTCACAGAAGTTGTCGCTCAATAAATCTTTTGCGAGGAAATTGAAGTCGTCACAAAAAAAACATTGTCTGAAAACTAGCCGAAAGTCACATAATTGACATTTTACGAGGAAATTTCTACTTTTTTACAACAAACAGGTTATTATTTATAAGATCATATGCGATGAATGAGATTTTCTTGCATGTGATATGCTTATGCAACAAATTTTGGGTTGTCACAACAGAAGTCGTCGTTTTTACTGTTTTCTCCTGTAGTGACAATATTAATAGTTCAAGTTTACATATGAAGGTTGCATGATTAGCAACTAATTGCCATGATTATTAATCGCATCGGGTGATTCAATATATCTTTTTGCAAGCTAATGTTGTTAATTATGAAGTTGATTAAAATTTGGATTAAATAGTAGGTACTGAGCAAAAGTTCTGAGCATCATATCTAACCTAAAGTTTGCTCGCATGTGACCTTGAGAGGAAGAGAGAAGTCTTACGCAGTTGAATATATGATCATGTACTATAAATTAATATAATCAAATTAGTCATGGATTATTGTGGTAGTAGTAATCAAATCATCGGTATATTATGGAGCATGCACGTCAAGATTGGGCTGGAGTCGAGATTTTAAAAATACAAAAATTAACTACATGACATCTATAATTAAAGTTGAGTTTAGTTCAGTTGGTTTGGTGTTTTCATTTACTTCTAGTCTTTTACCATATCATGGCTTCGAGGCGCAACATAAACGGTTCAACTTTTTATTTGTTTTCCTTTCTCTAATTGTTTCTCCCCATTTTTTAATTTTACTTGTGTTTTCTGCACCCATTACCTATTTTTCTTTATTTTTTTTTCTATTTTCTCCTCATTTTTCTGTTTTGCTTGTGTTTTTCAAACCTACTACCTATTTTTCTTCAGTTTTTCTTTATGGTTACAAGAAACATTTTATCTAAATGTGGTTTTTATTTTTTTAATTAACAAAATTGTTCGTTTTGTTGAAATTTTTTTATGTGTTACAGGTAGCCTAGATATTAATTACTGTGCACGCGTCATGAGATCGAGACGAGCTTTACTCCAAAACCCAATCGAAAAGCTAGTTCTGCAATTTTGGAAAAGACTAACCTGCTGCTGCACCATATGATTGCACGAAAAATCTAATTATCATTCATTCCCATATGATCATTCAAACTGTCAGTACTCATCATTGGTCATCCCTATATGTGCAGGCATGCATTTTAATACCACCCTTCTCATTTGAGGCATATATTCTTGTAAGACCATCTCCAACAGCTTCCTCAAATTCTTGGTTTTCTTAAATTTGGGGAAGATTTTGGGTGTTTTTCCCCAACAGATTCTCTATAATTTTCTCCAAAATGGGGAATGTGAGGAGAGAGAAAACCAAATTCCCCATATTTGCAGCAAACTCTAAAATTTGAAGGAAGGATTTGGGGAATGAACATAAAATCTCTAAAATAGAGAATCTGTTGGAGTTGGAGAAGAAAAATTGCTTGAAGCATTGCCTTTTGCTTCCCCATTATAGAGAAATTATGGGGAAGCTCTTGGAGATGGTCTAAGAGATCACCACATGTGTGTGTATATATATATGGTTCATGCACTAATCAATTTTTGAAAAACATTGACTGAGTTTTATGAATATGTAGTTTTCAAATAATATAAACGGTTTGAAAAAAAAATATTTGTTGGAACAGATTTTGTACCACTCGGTGATACATACGTGTAATATGTATGTTATATGGTGATATATGATGGATTTAATAGCCAATTAGAGATAACACGAGATTTATAGTGGTTCGTTTTATCTTCAATAAGTAAAGCTACGTCCACTTAACTTGTATTAGAGTTTGGATGGTGAATCGTGTTCTTCAAGTATTACAAAAGGCTAGCTAGTGTAAGTTTATCTGATCAATCTCAACATCCTCTATAAGGAGAAGGGAGTCTTCTATTTATAGGAAGAGGAGACTCATTCCTTTTACATATTTCTGATGTAGGACAATATATCCAAAACGTGTTCCGTGAGGCATGTTGGTGAGGCCGTCGGTACGACTTCCCGATGTCAGATCAGTAACTTCCAGATGTCGTTTCGTAGCTTGTATAACAGGTTTCGTGATTTACGTCATAGTCAGGTCTTGTTATAACTTACGGGTCAACGTATATGATGTTGAGGCACAATGACTATTCCAACAATATTTATATTAAAAGATAACTGCTTTGTACACTCATAGGATACGTGATGCTTGTGTTGTAAGAATTCAACTAAATTAAAACCATTCGTTTTTTCTTTCTAAACAAGTTCGCGATATCTTATAGACTTCCTAGATTTAAATATTAATCATGCACATGGGGGCTCGATCAGCCAACGACATTGCAGCCCCTCCTCTGACCACTTTTGGCAGTGTCATAGTTTGAACCGAGGTTGGGGATCAACAGTTAGATGGATATATCAATTAGATCGATTGTATGTTGATATATCTATCTATCAACAAATCTCATCAGCGCGTATTATGATATTTTAAATTTTAGAAATAAAAACTTCAAAATTTAGGGTTTAGAACTAGAACAAGCATTTCAATTTGATCATGAAAGCGATTTTCCATATCTTCGGTATGCGTTTATGGGCTAGAATGTAGGATTCTTTAGGATGATGACTATTATGATTGTCTATTACGAATGAGTCTCTACATATAATCTTGCCATTCAAATAGAAATTTTGCTCTAAATTGGGAAACAAATGTATATAGATCATCATGTTACTCTTAATACAATGCATATGGAGTCTTTCACGTACTTGGAAGACATTGGGGAATATAATTATCTCAGCCGCGTGCATCCAATTTTGAGCTTAGTATAATGATATGTTCCACACCCCTTTCCCAAACTTTGAAACCAAAAGGCTTCGTTTTCTAACTTGTTTAATTCCATGGAAATGGCTTTTTCCTCTTGTTGAGTTTTGGAGCATCCTTTGTTGCTCATGAATAATATGAACATCTAGACCTCCAAATGAGGGAAAGCCATGTTGGGTTGCATGTGAGAGAGGGACACAAAGGACCTTGCTTTTTTTTTTGAAGAAAACAATCACTAGAAAGACCTACTTGATAAACAAACTACTAGATATTAGAGGGTGTCATGTTAATTTTACATTTAAGCTAAGCTAGATAGTGAGACTTGACCCCAAATGGAGGACCCCATGCCTTTCTAATTCGCCTTTTGGTACACAAATTATGTAAATTCATCTTTTGATCAAATTGAAACCATTCATTTAATTATACTTGAGGAGCATAAACAGTGGTCTCATTAAACCTACCAAATCGACAGGAACTTATGCTAACTGCAGTGAACTTAAATTCCTAAGCAACACCACTCGAATACGATGGCTGTGTTTGTAGTTCAATGATAGTCAGCATTTCATTCATATCCGGAATCTCTTTCCTTTTGCACAAAAGATACACAAACGAGGTACAAAATAGGCCATTTAATTTGGAACTTCTACGTTATATTTCATCTCCAAACAATCAAAATACCATCTTCTCACCAATATAACTTATGGCTAACTAAAAAACCATGTCTTCAAAGAAAAAAACTTATGGCTAACTAAAATATTCGTATACCATATTATACCATCGAAATGAGTCGACAAAGTAAATGAAACCGATATCTAACTATGTAAAACTTCACTAGAGTCATATTCATACAATCTAAATTCAACTATTTTCACAAGCCCTGATAGTCACAAATTGTTCAAAGATACAGTAGCTAGCTGCATCCACTTTGTAATTAAGATGAATCCTATATTTATGAAACCAAACACGCAAGTTAATAAAAAGTTTGAAGACTTGGAGTGCGTTAACAGGTTGGCTTCTGTAATCTATAGATTCATGTTTACCCTTCTTCCAGGTCCTGAAAATATGGCTTAATGATCTCGACTCTAGAGGCAAGCACAATGGCCTTTCGCTCGAGTGACTTCAAAATCTAACATGAACCTTTTCACATTATATTATCTACCATTATATATATATCATATCTGGCATCTATATATAAATGAATGTTTATAGATAAATATAAGTTTATAACCTACTTAAATAATTAATACTACCGTGCATGGAAGATCATGATCAACAAAGTGATCAAAAGCTTCAAGTAGAGCTAGAAATTGGCCCTTGGTCGATGGACAGAACTCTGAATTTAAGTAGGTGGGTCTGATATTGGCCAAAGATGGTGATTAAGTAGTAGCATTATTCAAAGATATCAAGCATTAAGAATCTAACAGTGTATTCTTTTTAGACATTTTGGCAAATTTTATTCTGTGTGCTGCTATTTGACTGTGATATGATCTCAATTGACTCATGACTGAAAGAAGTATATATCTTCAATTCCATCCCAATTAAACAACTCACTCATTCAGACAAATATAGAGAGAGCGAGAGATTCGATTCCCTGGCCTTTCTCCAATCTGAAGTCGATAGTATTGTTAAAACAAAATTTACAGTCTAGGCTAGTTGGTATCACTGATCATAGGCTAAGCTACTGAGCTACATGGTCTTAAACTAACAGATACTTCCATCGTTTTCTCAATCATTGACTGTAAAAACAAACCATTATGTGTTCCACTTACTGTGATGAGTGTAATCGATCATACGCAGTTTCTGAGAACATATCACAGTAAATTAACCAGTGTTTTTACTGTGCAGTTTTAGTGTCACCCGGTCATAAACATTTCAAAGTATAATGATAAATATTTGTTCTAGTATTGATTGCTAGACGCATGTATGCTTAGATTTGCGTGGGGGAACAAAGGTAAGGATAAATAAAAATAAAGGAGAATGATTGTGCATAAAATAAGAAAAGTCAAATCTCAAATCAATGAATTAAAAAGTTAAATGCTCATTCCAATACAAGGTGTACTTATTAATACCTAAATACACAAATCTTTATTAAATTTATAATAAAATAATATTTTTTGAGAAAATTTTACCCTTGAAGAAAAAAAGGAGAGAAAATATTTTGCTGGAGCATCTACGGTCGCCGGACTCCGGTCACCTGACGTCAGAAAATTACTGGTAGCTGGAATTTCGTCGGATTTTTTTTTACTAAGGGCAATAAACTTTTACATAAAGTTTACTGGGGCAACACAACATCTACATCAAAGTCTACTAACCCCAGTATACTCCAAATTTAAGTCTAAAAACACTAGTATACTACAAAACCAAATCTACTAACCACAGTATACTCAAGCAGATGAACAAGCTCGAGGCATTGGTAGTAAATTATAAGTTTACTACCCCTAATAAACGTGTACCAGAGGTAGTAAACTTGCAAAACAGAATCTCCAAAACACATTATACACATGAAAAACAGTGAAAAATCAACTTAGATGCAAAACACTAAAGTTTACTACCCTTAGTAAACTTTTACTGGGGTAATAAACTCGAGCAGATGAACAAACTCGAGGCATTGGTAGTAAATCACAAGTTTACTACCCCTAATAAACTTGTACCAAACGCAGTAAACTTTACCAGAGGTAGTAAACTTGCAAAATAATATCTCCAATGCCTATTATACACATTAAAAACAGTGAAAAATCAACTTACATGCAAAAAATAAAGTTTACTATCCTTAGTAAACTTTTACTGGGGTAGTAAACTCTAGCAGATGAACAAACTCGAGCGACGGCGTCGGAATCCAAAGGTAGAGGCAGAGATCTTCATGGTTGAGCTGATACCATTGTGGTCGTCGTCGTCCAGATCTCCATGGTCGCCGTCCATCATCCATATCTCTATGGTCCTCATCCAGATCTATATGGAGAACATCAACTAGTGAAACGACATGGTCAGCGGCATCGAGCTTTGATCTGGAGCTGCTCAGACTCCGATCTAGAGGAGAGAGAGAGAGATGAGAGAGACGAGAGAGAAAAGTGATAGACTGGAAAGAGAGAGATAATATCGATTTGAAATGGGTGATAGAGGAGAAAGAAGCAGATATAATAGATCAGGGGTAAAAAGGTAATCTCAATAAGATTAATTGGAATGTGCATGTCAATTCTGCTTTTATTGGAATGGACAATCAATCCCTATAATTAGTACCATATGGTCAATTATTGTAAAAATAAATTAACTTACTAGTCCAAATAGGAGAAACACTATAATTCTATACTATGACCATCTGTGGTAAAATGTAACTGTTGAAGATAGGTTACTTATGATATAAGTCTTCTCTCACATCTCTCAATCTATCTGTCAATCCTTATTGTCTGCTACCCTCATGTTCTTTATCTGTGTAAATGTGTAGATTCAGTTTTATAGGCAGCTTATAAGGAACTGTTGGTGCATAGGTTGTTCTAGTTGGAAAATAGGTTGCTTCAGTCCTTAGACTAGTTTTTAATATGTTTTCTCTTCCTCTATATGTTCTTAACTTCTGTAACATATTCATATACAGAGAAATATATTCATCTCCATTTCATTCTTCTTTATGGTATTAGAGCATTGATCCTCATATGACCTGCTTCTATTTCTTCTTCCATTCCTTATTCTTCATAAAAATCATAATCGACATGGAGTCTTTAACAAAGAAAACATTTGATGCTACCAATCCAGTGACAACTAGATCTGAATCCATAGAGGCAAATCCAAATCAAAGTCTCACTTTTTCTCTTCGCAATGAGTTCAACTTTCTACCATGGTCTAGAGCTATTACATTAGCTCTAGGATGCAAATCAAAACTTAGCTTCATCATAAACAAGAAAGCTCCAGATATTGAAGATCCTGAATATGCGAGTTGGTTGGGCAAGGACCAGCTGGTCATGCCATGACTCATCAACTCTATGGAGCAAAAAATACCAGAAATTTTCAGCTATTCAGAATCATCATATCATCTATGGGAAGGTATCAAGGATATGTATGAAAACTTAAACAATGCAGCAAGAGTTTTTCAACTCAAAAAGGATATAACAAGGTAATTTCTCTTTTGTTCAACACCTTGAAAATTTAAAATCTAAATGGAATGAACTCGACATGTATAGACCTCATACTGTCGATCCAACCATTCTACTAAAAAGAGCTGATGAAGACAAAATCGTTCAACTTCTTGCAAGATTGGAATCAGAATATGAGGATCTCAGAAGCCATTTGCTGATGAGTCTAGATCTGCCATCATTTGCCAATGTGTGCAACACCATTCAAAGAGAAGAGCTGCGTAAAAAGGTGATGAATGTGGAGATAAGTGCTGGAGGCTCAGATGCAAGAGTCTTTGCAAATAAAGAGGCAGCAAGCATTCAAGGATACAAAGGAAGGAGACCATAACTGAAATGCACACACTGCAAAAGCATTGGAAGGAGTGGTATAAGCCACTTGAGAGAAACATGTTGGATCTTGTTTCTAGAGCTGAAACCGAAGAATAATAAAGGTCAGAGAGCACAAAGAAACACTGTGCAAAGAGGTTCATTCACTACCAATCCTAAGGCTAATTTGAGCAACATGTCTGAGGAGCTGATGAACTTTACATCGAATCTCATCACTCTTATCAACGAGTTCACAAACTTTCTTCAAAACAAGCAAGGAAACATGGATAGTGGAGACAATGGAAATACAACAGCTTTTCTTGGAAGGTTTGCAGGTTTGGAGGATTCAAACAGTGCTTCTACGAAAGATATCCCAGGTATCATATGTGCTCTCTCAAATGCTCTAAAAATTAGCAAAAATGGTGATTTTTGGATAGTGAATTCATGAGCCTTAGAGCACATAACAAATAATTCTTCAAATCTATCTCATTTTGAAAAACTTACAAATCCTTCTTATGTCTCAATAGTTAATGGCAACAATTTTCCCATTTTTGGAAATGGAAAAATAAAGCTTTTTTAGAACACATTAAGTCAGTTGCTTTGTTGGTTCCATCTTTCCCTTTTAAACTTCTATCACTTGGAAAATTAACTCGTTTACTAAGCTATCTAGCTATCTTTTCATCTCATAACATTGTTTTTCAAGATCGAGTCACAAGGAAGAACGTTGGAGAAGGATTCTACCTAAATGGTCTTTACTACATTTCTACATCTCTAAGTTTTTCAAAGTGTCTTCGACTCCAACTCTGCAACTCAACAATAGTTGTAGCACAAACGCCTTGCTCATCCCTCCAAACTTGTATTGTCAAAGTCATTTCCTAATTTTTGTAAAATCACACATGAGTGTGAGATCTGTCATATGTCTAAGAAAACTAGAATTTCTTTTCCACTCTCACACTCAAGAACAACCAAGCCATTAAAGTTAGTTCATTTTGATGTATGGAGACCTACTTTATTGATTCTTTTTATGGTTATCGATTTTATCTTATATTCATTGATGATTTCACTCAATCTACTTTTGTATACTTGTTAAAGTTCAAAAATGAAGCTTTTCAATGCTTTCAAGATTTTCATAACTTGGTCATAAATTATTTTTCTACAAAACTTTGCACTCTAAGGTCAGATAATGACATTGAATAAACTTCCAAAACCATGGCTAAATATCTAAGTGAGGATGAAATTATTCACCAGACCAATTGTGTAGGAACAACATAACAAAATGGTGTTACAGAATGCAAAAATAGAGATCTGCTTCAAAAAGCTAGAGCTCTCATGCTTCAATCTAATGTTCCAAAACGCTTGTGGGTACATGGCATTCAAACTGCTGCATATATGAACAATAGATTGCCTAGCAGTGTCTTAGAGTTCAAGTCACCATTTGAAGTTCTCAAGGGAAGAAAAATTGATATCTCTCATCTTCGTATCTTTAGATGCAGATGTTTTGTGCATGTTCAAGCCCCACGAAGAGATAAATTTGAGCCAAGAGATATTAAGTGCATGTTCCTTGAATATTCATCTACACAAAAAGGTTATACGTGCTACAATCCAGCAACAAGGAAGGTCTTTGTGTCGAGGGATGTTCTTTTTCATGATAATGAACCATTCTATCAACCTTTAGAAACTAAGCTTCAGGGGAGAGTGTTGGACTGATCTATTTCTCACACTTAATCTTACTGAAACTAATCCACTTGTGCATCCACAGTTGACAGATATTAACAATGAACCAGAAGATTGCAGTGAGCATGAACAAAGCTATGTGAATGAGGACAGCAATGTTCATGAAGAAGAAGATGAAGATGAAGAAGATGTTCACCGAATTCCTCCTTCTCCAAGAAGAAATCCCCTAACAAATAGACAACCACCATCGAGACTTCAAGAGTATATGACCTACTCAACTCGTTATCCACTAGAGCTTGAACTTGATAATGTCCAACCTAGACATAGTGCCTTCCTAAGCAAGCTTCTCACAAAGAATGAACCGAGAAGCTTTGTTGAAGCCGATTTACCCATACTGGCAGAAGGCAATGCGTCATGATTTAAAGGCCCTTGATGACAACCACACCTAGAGCATTGTTCCTTTTCCAGAAGGATATAAGCTTATTGGAGCTCGTTGGATTTATAAGCTCAGGTATTTATGATGGTAAACTTGAATGACATAAAACAAGGTTAGTGGCTCGTGGTTTTACAAAAACTTTTGATGTAGACTATAAAGAAACATTTGCTTCAATAGCTAAAATGAATTGTTCTATGAATTCTGGATGGTCACTATATCAGATGGATGTAAAAAATGCATTCTTGCATGGTGAGTTAGAGGAAGATGTTTACATGAAGCTTCCTGTCACGGCCCGAATTTTAGGATAACCAAAAATCTCAAAACTCGAAACATGATAACCTTACCGACAAGCTATAACTCAAAGAAATCGCGCTGCAAGGAACTTACTACAAAATCAACGACTGCTTCAAGCAGAAATCCAACCACATAAGAGTAAGCTCCTAAGCCTCTACTCTGTAAATCACTGATATTCCTAAACCTGCAAGATCAACCCTACACCATAGATTGGTGCACCGGGTTGTAAACAAACAAACCCCGTAAGCTTTTCAGCTCGTATGAGTAAATCTAAAGACAATCACGGACTCGCACCCCAAAGATACGAGAGTTTTCAAAATAAGAAAATTTAATAACAAAAATAAAGATTAAATAAAACAAGCATTCATTTATATGAAATAATTATAACGATAAAATTATACATTTCTTGCATAAGGATTAGTTCAAGAGAATGCACAGAAAATCATAAATCAAAACATGAAAATTCCGGCAATTAAGGGTGGTTCCGGAATTACCCAAAACCACAGAAAATCAAGACATAATAGATAAAACAAAAATAAATAAATAATAAAATCGAGCACGTTCCACCTGAGCCAAACGTCACACTAGCAAAATATGTCCTCACGCCATAAAAGAGGACATAATCTACCATATCAGAATAGATCTCTTTGCCACTAAAGATGATCTAGACTGCAACACCGGAATAGATCCATTCGCCACACAGGAGGATCTAAACCCACACAAACATGACAGATCCCTTCGTCACAAAGGAGGATCTGACTGCCACATAGTAAACAATAGATCCCTTCGCCACACAGGAGAATCTAGACGCCACACATGAAACAATAGATCTCTTCACCACATAGACACCATACATGAAACATTAGATCCCTTCGCCACACAGAAGGATCTAGACTCCACATAGATAAGCATACATGTCACTCTCCTGCAGCTAAAACAAGTAGTTCACCACTAGAACAAGAGGTCTTTGACTAATTACGAGGCAGAACTATTTACTTAACCTCAGACACCGCACTAGTTCAAATATTCATTTCACTTCATCTAACTTCTCATCTAGCGCATATGTCGTGAGCCAACATCAACATATCCACTAGTCCAACTTTAGCTCCATCTGACACCTCAAAATTATTGGAGCGTCTACGTCAATATAAGATGACCAACACACATAACCTTCTTCTCTTAATATTGCATACTGATACTTCATTCTCAATAATGACGTAATCTCAAACCGTTATCACGCCTTTTATAGTTCATAGTCGTAAAACTGCTTAAAATCGTATTATAATGAAAATCATTTTAACTTACCAATGGACTGTAGTCGATCAAGTCTATTTATTTTTAAATCAAAACTTGGTTCCCAAGAGAGCAATTTTATAATTTTACGTCAGTGAATCATAAAGAAAATAATGGTTCAACCGTGAACCAGGTGAGATAATGCTCACCGTATGATAATCATCTAACCATGCTACTCCGTAATATATTAATGATATATTATACTTATACACGAATATATAAAACTCAAATATATATATATATATACGCATATTTCCATGAATATTCTCACATAAAATTCTATCTATAACAAACAAAATAATTACGCTCAAATAATTATATAAAACCAAATAGAACCTCAGTGATATTTACTCACCTGGAAATCTCGCTGCGTCTTCTACCGTCACACGGTAAGTCCTCAACACTTGGTCGATCAATAAAACACCTAATAATATATATAATCAACCTTAGTGCCATACAAAAGCAATAATAACTCGATTCCAACCGAACGTCACACTCCAATCCTCTAAAACAATCCACCACAATTTACACTGACTCATCACCCCTCAACTACCACGAAACACCCTTGGTTGAAATCAAAAGTAAATAAACTTCGACAAAACAATATCTGATACCGGAAAATTATATATCCACGCGCTCGTATCGATGAGTACATGAACCTGGAACAACTCACTAAGTAAATCTCACTGAGGATGTCAGACACGCCGCCACAGGCGGCTGCTCGTGGGCCCCACACGCCACCACCCTTAAACCTGCAAACTTCACCCAAAACCTACCTACATGCAACTATAGGAGCAACCAGAATCCCCATAACTGCCGGACACGCCTACACGCGCAGCCATAGACGGTGGCGCGTGGGCGTTACACGCCTCCACCAAAACGCCGAATTTCAACAAACTCCAAACATAAAAGATGAAGATCAAAGCAAGGGAAACAACTTTTATACCTGGAGTATCGATCAATTCGGACCGGAAGCAGCCCAAAACTGCTCTGAAAGGCTGTCTCCAAGCTCAGCCGCTCCTGTTGTCTCGTCGAGATTCATCACCATGAGAGGTCAGTCCAGAACACCTAGGCCTTCCTTTCTGGCCTGGTTTCAAGCCTCGTCGCCGCCCCACGTCGAAGAACGAGTTAGGTTAGGAACCGGGTTTCGCTGCGTACTGTTTGCCTCCAAATGCGTAGTTCCAGGCTGAAATGACCCAAGTCGTCACCACAGGGAGGACGATGCCGTCAAGACGAAGCGAACCTGACCAGTTTTGTCGCCTGAGGTCGCCTGAGTCGGTTGGAAAATTTGGGTCGAGTCGACCGGGTTCGGGTCGGGTCATCTGTAAATCTTTGATACCAAAGAGAGAGAGATTGCGCGAAAAGGAAAGAAAAAAAAAAGAAGTTTCCCATTTTAGAAACCCAAGTTTCCTTGTATAAACTTTCCAAAATTAGAAACCCAACTTCAAACAATAATAACTTCTTTACACGATGTCTGATTCACACCTGCCACATGTCCACAGACTCGTATCATCGAGCTCTACAACTCTCGTGAAGGAAGTTTTTCAAGAAACTTTGCATAGTAAAAAGTTAACCTTTGACCCTTTAAATAAAATGTTCCGAGCGTATCTTGACCCTGAACGCTTCGGCACTCTTCTCAAAAGTACGAATACGCACAAATTTCACTAATTAATTTCCAAACAATATTGGAAATTAATATTTGAAATTTCGGGTTATTACACTTCCACTATGGCACCCTCGAGAGAATGAAGATGGAATGGTGTGTAAGATTCACAATGGTTTATATGGATTGAAGCAGACACCTCGTGCATGGTATTCCATGTTAAGCTCAGTCCTCACTGCTTCAGGTTTTAAAAGAAGTCATTCAGACTCCTTGTTTGTTCGAAGCAGCAAAGTGGGAAACCTAGTGGTTTTGGTGTATGTCAGTGATCTCATCATTTCGGGAGACAATATGAATAAGATTCTCTCCCTCAAAATTGCTCTTCATAATGCCTTTGCAGGAAGGGATTTATTGAGGACATTCTTGTTGAGGACTAGTTGAAGACTTTCTCCTTAACAGTTTATTATACTCACTTTTCATTCACATTTTTCCATCTCAACCGTTCAGTTTATAGGTCTATATAAGTAGATCACTTGTTATACAAATTTTCAGCCAAATTGGTGATCGTTAAGACATCGAAATAGATCAAATTAATAGATGATCCAAATATGTCAAACATGAACCGTTCAAGTTTATAATCGGTGAATCACATTTATGAATGTCTTAACGATTTTCAATTTGTATGAAAATTTGTAGGGATGATCTACTCATATATATCTACAAATTAGACGGTAGAGATGTGAATATGTGATAAAAAAAGGTGAAACAAAAAAGTCCTTAATTAGTCCTTAATAAGAATGTCCTCAATAGACCTCTCTCATGCCTTTACTATCAAGTGCTTAGGTCCATTGAAGTATTTTTTGGGGATAGAGATGGACATTTCCACCTCTTTCTCAATCAGCGAAAGTATGTTGTTGATCTCCTAGATGAAGCATGAATGACAGATTACAAACCTGCTTGCACTTAACTGCACAACAAGCACAATCTTGACACTCAAGACACAATATTGATATATGTAAGCAAATTATTAGCGTCTTGTAGGCAAGCTCATCTATTTTACCATAACAAGACCTGATCTTACTTATGTAGTAAGGATAGTACGTCAATTTATGCATTGACCTTCCACATATCATCTTAATATTGTCAAAAGAATCTTGAGCTATCTAAAAGACACAATCAACAAAGGTATTGTTATGAATCGAAATGATCATTTCAAGATAGAGGGTTATTCAGATTCAAATTGGACAGGAAATACATTGGATCAAAAATCCACCATAGGTTATTGCACATTCATTGAAGGAAATCTTATTACTTGAAAAATTAAAAAACAGTTAGTGGTAGCTAGAAGTGGTGTTGAGGCTGAGTACCGAGCAATGACATCCATTGGATGTGAACTTATATGGTTCAAGGCTCTATTGAATGACCTAGGGATTGATCATGCTGCTCCAATCCTTCTTCATTGTGATAACTATGCTGCAATGCACATTGCAGCAAACCTAGTTTTCCATTAGCGCACAAAGCACATCAAAGTTGATTGTCACTTCATTCGCAACCAAGTCCAATCGAAGCTCATCAAGACAGTATATACAAGATCTTGTGATCAACTTGCAGACGTGTTTACCAAAGTTCTTGCTTCAGCTTAGTTTGAAGGTCTGCTTTCCAAACTTGGCTCAAGAAACTTCCTTGATCTAGCTTAAGGGTGAGTGTTGAAGATAGGTTACTTATGATATAAGTCTTCTCTCACATCTCTCAATCTATCTATCAATCCTTATTGTCTGCTTTCCCCATGTTCTTTATCTGTGTAAATGTGTAGATCCAGTTTTATAGACAGGTTATAAGGAACTGCTAGTGCATAGGTTGTTCTAGTTGGAAAATAGGTTGCTTGAGTCCTCACACTAGTTTTTAGTGTGTTTATATTCATCTTCTCCATTTGATTCTTCTTTAGTAACAGAAACCAAGTACAAGAGTTAAGAGAAGCGAAAATTTTAGGGTGCACATCACTTGGTGCATCCCAGACTCTCCCTTAAGAGATGATCAAATTAAGGAAACAACACTCGGTCTAATCTTCTTGATCAAAGAACCAAGTCGTTACATACTCTACCGCTACCATCTACAGATAGACAAGTAGTTGTGAGGCATACCTCATCTAGTACATAAGATAGACTACTCTTTAATCATCTCATTCACTTATTCTGTAAGCATATTTCTACCATGCATAGACAAATAGGCTATTGCTATAAAATAGTAAAACTAAATGAAAATAAAAAGGCCCAAAAGGGCCAAACCCAATATGTCAATGTCCAAAGAAACCCTAGCAGAATTGGTGATAGCAGCATAGCCGTCGCAGCCAATGCTGACGTCAGCAATAGCGCCAGCGCCGATGACACCCTTGTCTTCGCTGCCTCCATAGTCGTCGCTACAACTAATGTGACCGCCATTGACACAAGCATGTCCTCCATGGCCATGCCTCATACCAACAACACTAATCCAATTAAAAGAAGTTGAATTGGTGTTGGATCTAGGAGATAACCTAGATAAGAAAACATCATAGATGTCTTTGTTGGAGAATGAATGAGTCTTCGTTTGAACCTTCTCTTCAGTTATGCTCGTTGTGAAAAGATGAGGGATCCTAGAGACTTGAATGCAAGGGAGGATTTCAACGATGTTCGTTGATGATTTCCATGGTGAGGAGGCTTTCGACGGCTGTCATAGTGAAGAGGCAGATGAGGGCCACAATAGAGAGGAGGCTGGTGAAGGCCTCGATCAAAGGGAGGCTTGTGAGGGCCGCCATGAAGAGGTGGCTTGTGCTGGCCACGATGGACGGAGCACGGCGCTCCAGAGGCTAGGGTTTCTCATGGATACTCTACGTGTGTGTCTTAATAGTTACATAAGATGCCTAATTTTTGATGATTTGTACGTCGATGAATAGTACTGTGACAAAAGAAAAAGTATCAAAAGTCAAGAAAACTCAAAACAATGGCTGAAGCATTTGTGAATCCCATGAATCTCCACTTCCAAGGTTCAAATAAAACAGATCATTTGAGTGAAAAGATGTGTTTGGAAAGAAAAGGGTCATAGAATATAGGGTAGTCAAAGACAAAGGACCACTTCCCATGTAACATGGAGGCTTTATATCAAAGCTAAGACGAAGCTAACTCTAGCTAATGCCTAATAGTTTGAATGCAATTCATACTAAAAGTGGCAGAACAAGTTCAGCAATCTAGACAATGCAAAGTTAACTAAGCACACGGTCGTCCTAATTTGATCCTTTCCCATTTGGTTGTATATTCTTTTCTCTCTTCTCCTTCATCTCCCACATTTTCAATGCCACCTTACCTCTGATGCTCTCTCTAAGTCATAGCCTTCAAGGTTAACAAACCCAGAAGGAATATTAAAACCAGCAAAAGAGGGAACAATTTCGAGGGAGGAGCGTGTGGGGGTTTGAATTTTTGTTATCGTGGTATGTAGATCGTTCCCGGACTTCGAGATTGTGCTTCTTTCTGCTTTGGTGAATGTGGGAATAGTTTTCCCCAGAAGCAGCTGTGTCTCTGTCCAAGCTTAAAGAATGTTAAAGTCACGAAAATGTACAAGAGAAACCAACTGTTCCTTCTACTAGTCTCGATTTATTTACAGGTTAAGCAGAATTACCAAAGAAATACAAGAAATGAATGTCTAATATATGCTACAATGGGAACTTGCAGTACAAAGTGTTTTGATTTGATTTGGAAATGATTCGATAACCCTGTGTACAATTGCGTTTGCTAAATGAATTTTTCAAGCTGCAAGCTGCTCAACACTAGAATGACTACCAAAGCAGCCAGAAGGTGATGATATTTGATGCTTTGATCCGACTTCTGAGATAACTGGCCTCAGAGGAAGTCCGTCCAGTTCTCTCTCGGGCCATATTCTGTGTTCTCTGAGAGCGATGTCAAAAGCTTTCTAAGCGCTTCTCGCATCCAGTCATACCGACAGAATCTGAATGCGTCTTCTATGGTAACCTGGATATGAAACCAACCAAATTTTCAATATCAAGCCTTCATGTATAATAATTGAATCACAATACTTGTTTGCTAAACTGGAATTGGTTTCCAAGTTTCAATAGTGGATGATATGTCTCAAGTTGCAGAGATGATCACAATGGACTCTTTTCATTCAAGTCCACAATTATAATAACCAAAGATAAAACTTGTAAGCCAAACTGCTGTCATGTTTCAAGATTCAAATCATTCAATGGTGACGTTATTGCTCAAACTTCAATAGTGGATGCCTTTCAAGTTTCAAATTTTGTCACTTCCATGCTTCTTTCTTAATCCTAGTAGTTCCTATGGAGGATGAAGATAAATATCAGTTACAACTCACCCATTTCCTTCCGTAGCTAGCCTGTTCGGGCCAGGAGTCAAGCTCTTCAGTAACTTTTAGCGCAAACATGTAACCTCTACAACCACCTTGCAGGCTACCATTGTTCTGTTTGCTCTTGCTTCTGAACTCCCATTGTCCTAGTGGAGTTTCCTGAAGCAAACATAAAATTGATTTGTTTAGGTGACCAGGGGTTATTATTCTGTGTATTGAAGCAATTCAGTCTCAGCAGATGCATGCGACGGTTTGTAATCACTTGAAAATTTTATAAAGCCACAAACTGATTCCAAAACATAGGAGACTTAAAAAAATGCATTTTACCCCACTCTGCTACTCCACTAGGCAATATGAAGTGAAAATCCATACAGCTAGAAGTTACAGGTGGAAATGGTGAGGCAGAAAATCCCTACTTTCAGAGATTTAATACAGATTTCTAGTCTTAATAAAAACAGTGACAAGGAGTCATGCCTGTTACCAAGCAGGGAAGAGAAACCTACACCAAGAACTCCCTTCACTCCTGCTTCTTCTAAGGCCTCACGACATGCAGCTTCATGCACAGTTTCGTCATTCTCCCATCCACCCTGATCATGAACAAAGTGCCACTGTGGTCAATACTCTTGTAACAGTAGGGCTCCAAGTATGAAACAAATTAAGTATGAAGATAGATACCTTTGGAAAGACAAGATCATCTCGATTTGGTGAATAAATCATGAGAACAAGCAACTTTTTCTCTACCTTGCAATTGCTACACCCTATTGTCTCTTCAACCCTATAAGGTATACATCTTTTTTCCCCCACCAAATGCGTAAAAGTTAGATCCAAATTTCCATCAAATGTAAGAGAATAGCTGATTTTAACGGAATATAAATTGAAAATTTCCCATTAAACTGCCAGAGAGAGACAGTGGTGCTCTAGACGAACATAATCAACACACACTGATATCCAGAAAAAAGAAATGCACTAGTTATGGTGACATGATACTGAACCATACTTTCACATGCCCCTATACATTTAACAATCGGTAGAAAGTTTAACCATGAAATTAACATTCCCATCCATCACACAATTTGCCTGCATTACTAGTTATATATGGTGACATGATACTGAACCATGTTTCCACATGCCCCTTTACATTTAACAAGCGAAAGAAGGTTTAATCTTGAAATTAAGATTCCAATCCATCATACAATCTGCCTGGCTGAGTATTGATGCTCAGGCAAATCGTGAGATTCCATTCAAGCATATCCCTCAGCAGATGTCATTTTACATTTTCATCACTATGATAACACCAAGTGATGAAAAAACAAATCCACTAACCAAATACTTTCTACTAGTTTGTGAAACGGAATGCCAAATGGAGGTATCAAATCGATTAGGTCAGAAAGACAGGACTGCATATTTTGCAGCACAATTCATGAAAAACTAACATATACTGTTGCATTACTTGTAAGTTTAACTGTTGTTCTTGATCTGCAGTGATGATATTTATGGAGAAAATTTTAGATTGCACAACCAACCTAGAGGCTCATATGAGCAAAATCCAGACTGCTAATATAAAAGATCAGTACCGTAAGTATCAACTTTTGAAACTGCATTAATAGCATAAGAAGAGATTATGGAACTTTATATTTTAGTATATTCATATCTTGTAATGTCAACTCAGAATGAAGTGAAATCTGATACATTATTCAACTCCTTGCTCTCCATACATGATGTTCTGTGTAAAATCATACCGCTTTGATATTACATGTTTCTTAGTCAGTATATTAGATATTGACATTTGAGATGTATCAAACACTTGACAAACATATTATTATTATTATCCAAATATACTCTTAGAAATTCCTTTCTCTTATCTATTTTATACATATCGAACAATCGATTTCATATCCTTCATCAGCGCTTACATCTACTTATTCTGCATTTACACATCTAACTGTATCAACGATTAAAAATATATTCTTATCTTGACTACAGTAGAAAATTAACTTCCTTTGTGTGCATATGCAGTTGTATAAATACAATCATACAAACTCACAGTAAACAAAATTTTACTGTAGAGAAACCTAAAAGAGGGATTTGCAAATGTATATGGTGCACATTAGAAGCTAAAGTTAAGTCAATCCTCAGGCCCAGTTCTGCAAGTACCTTTGCCCCCTAGCAATGGACGTCAAGCAACTTGTTAACTACCTTGGGACGCAAAAGACAAAAGCTTTTCATCATACTACTTTCTCCAAACAAAAGATTCCAATCTTGCTTACACACAAACCTTATAATACTCCTTAATCATAACCACCAAAGATATAATGCAGACTTGTGTATACGAGAAATGGATTCCTCTAAGCTTAAGAAATGTAAGTTAACAAAAATCCAATATCAGTGTTCACAAAAAAAAATGGAAACCTAAATTGATAGAACCAAAAGTAGTGCTCACCCTGAAACAAGCCTCAATTGATCCTTGTACCGCTGTCTCTCCCTTCCTGTTCTTGCTGTCAAACAAGACATGATTTTCGATAATCTGCAGAACCAACAACGCTACCAATCTCCACAAGGATGGAATCAGAAACCTGGGTTATGCGGGAATTGTCGAAACCTTCGAGGTTATGACTTGAACAAGTGAAGGGTAACTAACTAGGACTAAAGTTTCGGCATTGAGAGGAAACCAAGATCACAAACCCAAAGCTACTCCATAGAGCCGAACAAAGACCTCGAATTTAACGAGCAAAAGGAAAGGGTCAATAAGGGCAACGATGACAACACGCTTTAAAATCTTTTCGGCGCTCTTCGAAAGTTATTGAACTTGTCTGGAAATATGTTGGGATGCTCCTTCATAGAAACTGCACTCTTTCTTTTCGTCTAGTCCCTAGCTCTATAATGCCAGAAAACATATATGTGTTTCAGCGGGAAGACCAAATCAACTATAACCCGCTTAAATATTACATGTCAAACTCAAACCCTGACCTGACCTGACCTGGGTCTTGTTTGGTTTTTGGCGAAATGAGAATCATACGTAGAAGTAAAATGGTTCACATTTGCAGGACATGATGTACCAATTGAACACTCAATTTGTGTTCGAGATTTGGCTTCAAATGCCGACCATACCCCGTACTCTTTTTATATATCACGATCACGATCTTGCATTAATTCACACGTGTAATTTTATTATATTTTTAATAATAATATCGGAAGAGAAAATGACTAAATTCGAGTACTCAAGTAAGATAAATGCTCGTAATCACTAAAATCTTAGTATGATGCTTAAGCGAAAACGGCATAAGCTCAAAGGTATTGATATTACAAACCGACACTCCCAACCACAAGAGCTACAAACCACCCGTCAAGACTTTGGATGCACAAGGAACAGGGGAAAAGAGAAGATTTGATTGAAGAACCAAGTTAACAGAAGCCAAAAGGTAACAGTGTTCTTCTATGATTATCTTGTTGCGGCTTTGGTTTGCTTAGCAGATATGAATATATGATTGCCACATAAACTAGCTAGTGGAGATGAAGATGTCACATGAATTATTATTGCTATGTCAGGAAACTTTGGAAAGTTACGAACCCAAAACGCCAAAGACCGTCTACTTGGGTTATCAAGATAAGATTATTGATGACAGAAGATGTAGCATTAAAGTTTTCTACATTTTTGAATGATTCAAATTGGTACAGATCCTCAATACTACAGCGTCTCTGATTGACACACAACAGTCCTAGTAGTTCAAAAAGCTCATTGGCACAACCACCCATTTAAATGCAAGGGCAACTAGGTAGGCAAAACTTTGAAAAAAAAACTAGCCAGGAAATTTCACAGGACTTGTAAAGAGAAAAAATCACAACTTTTAAGCAGAAAACTTTGCTAGGAAAGTTCACAGGACTTGTAAAGCACCATTTAAGGCAGAAAACTTAGCTAGCTATCGTTCAAAAGAAACAGCTATGGCACATAAAGAAAGATGGGGTGGTCGAGGGATATACAATCACAATGAATGAACATCACTAGTCTTCTGCCCACTCTGCAACCATAACATTGGGCACCAAACGCATATAAATGATAAGACTACAGGGTTTAACTTGCTTTACACCCATGACAAGGTTCACTTGTACCAAATACCTAAAAGATATTCTACTCACTTAGAAGAACAACATAAGATTTAACACCAACTGCATGATAAGAGCAGATGCAGCGGATCGATCCATCACCCCAATTCGGCAGCTGGAGTGCTGGATCGATGGAGGAAGAAGATGCAGCGGCAGCAAATGGAGGGAGAGAAACCGGTGGGACCCACGCGGAGAGCAGCAGAGCTGCAGGCCGGCAAGCACGAGGCGCCTGCCTCTGTGATGGAGGCAGCTGAGGTGGGACCCACGCATGTGGCGTCCGCCCTTTTTTTTTTTTAAAGCTGGCGCGTGCATTGCACGCGCCGATTAAAAAAATTAAAAAAAAAGTGGCCGACAGCTTTTTTTCCGTTGGCCAATCAGAAGCCGACACGTGTCAATTTCAAATGAATTGACCGTTTGCTTCCGAACGGTAATGTGTACAACGGTCAATTCTTCCCCTATAAATACCCAAACTCTATTCTTCATAATTTACACCACTTCTAATTTCTTCCCTCATATCTTCCCCTCTCCCCTCAATATTTTTTTCAGTGTTCTTAGAAAATGACTACTTGGCTTCCCTCTGAAGATTTGCAGCTATGTGTTTCTTGGGTACGGCAATCCACTTGTAACATTACCGGCCGATACCAAGCGAAAGGAAATTTGTGGCAGAAAATATATGAAGATTATGAGAAAAATTGGTGTGGCAATCCCGACGATCCTTCACAACAAGCTCGTTCCAAAGTTGCGCTCGAGTCACGTTTTCCGCGCTTGAAGAGAATGCTTAAGAAGTGGTCTATAGCGGTAGCAAAAGCAAGAGATCGTGCGGCTAGCGGGACGAATTTGGTTGATGAGGTATGCCTAATGGGTTTTCATTTATGTTTTTTGTCATATACTAAATATTTCAATTTAATTTTGTTTGTTTAATTAAATTTTCATATATGTCTCATTTTTGTTTTTTGTGTGTTTTAGGAAACTCAAGCTCAATCATTATTTTACAAAGATTTTAAAAAGGAATTTACTTACAAGGAATGTTATGAAGCGGTAAAAAATCATCCTCATTTCGTGATTGTTGGGAGTAGCACTTCTTCTCCGTTTGAGCGAAATTTTCCATCCCCCGTGGTCCATGAAACGGATGAGCATACCGACGCGGATGAGCATATTAACTTGGATGATGAAGAAGGATACACAACTCCGCCACCAAACCAAGAGATACCTCGTCCATTGAGTCCGGTTAGACCTATGGGAGTAAAGGCGGCAAAGGAAGCAAGGAAGAAAGGAAAAAAAGGTATGACGGAGAAAGAAGAGATGTCTTTGGCGGTCTTTCATAATATGCAATGTAATCAAAAAGCATTTATGGAGGCTAGCATGAGAAGAGATGAGGAGAACCTTCGGTTGGCTAGGGAGGGCTTAGAACTTGAAAAGCAAAAGGAAGCAAGGTTGGCCCGACGTGATACGGTTGCGGAGTTGGAAGAAGAAACAAGAATTATGACAATGGATAGGAGTGTTATGACCCCGGGAAAGTTTATGTGGCACACAAAGAGGAAAGCGGATATCATGAGAAAAATGAATGAGAGTAGTAGCACAAGTGATGGTTATTATGTTCACTTTGATGAAGAGTGATATTATGTTGTTGTAATATTTTTATGTTATTTTATGTTCCTCAATTTCAAGTTATTATATATGAAAGAATTTTATTTTCTAATTCATTCTAATTTTCAAATTAAAATACAATGCAAAATAAAATTAGAATACCAAATTAAAATACAATGCAAAATAAATTACATTAACGAATTAAAATACAATGCCCAATTGATTATTGTTGGTTGGCTTCTAAAGCCCAGTTGTGCTCCACTAAATCATTTTGAAGAATGTTGTGGATATAAGCTGACTCGAGGTGGTCAATGCGATCCCAAAATGCATGTTGGTTTCGTCCATCTCTTCCCACAGGTAAAAAAGGAATTCGAACGCCTGATGATCTACGGGCCCATCATAAACTCTTGCAACTTGTGGGTTTAGAAGATCTTCTTCTTCCGGCTCGATAAATCCGCTTTCCTCAAATTCATCCTCTACAATCATGTTATGCAATATAATACAAGCCATCATTATGCTTTTTAGTGTCGACCTCTTGTGTAACCGAGCTCCATGGCGAATGATAGCCCAACGAGATTGCAGGATGCCGAAACATCTCTCTACATCTTTGCGGTATCCTTCTTGTTTCTTTGCAAATAGTTTTTGTGCTTGAGATTCAGGGTTTGGAATAGTTTTCACAAATGTTGAGTACCTTGGATATATTCCGTCAGCCAGATAATAAGCATTGCTGTATCTCCTTCCGTTGACGTGAAACGTCACAGCCGGGGTGTTTCCAGCTATGAGCCCTTCAAAGACATGTGATTGATCGAGGACGTTGATATCATTTTGAGCTCCTGGCACACCAAAGAAAGAGTGCCACACCCACGTGTCATGCGAGGCCACCGCCTCTAGTATGATGGTGGGACGACCCTTCCGACCAGCATAAGCTCCATGCCATCCGGCTGGACAGTTCTTCCACTCCCAATGCATGCAGTCAATGCTTCCGATCATTCCTGGAAAACCTCGCTGATCAGCCCTAGCAAGAAGCCTTTGGAGGTCTCTCTTTGTTGGGGCACGGAGATATTCTGGACCAAAATGATATTCCACCTGTTGGCAAAACTTCTTCATGCACTCTAGTGTAGTAGATTCACCCATCCTGCATATCTCAGCACACTGGTCAGCAGCTGCACCATACGCTAACATTCGAAGGGCACCTGTCATCTTTTGTTCGGGCAGCAACCCTAGTTCTCCAACGGCATCACCTTTTTGATGCCAGTAAGTGTCGTGGTTGCAGAGCTTCGTCATGATACGGTCGAACACATGCTTCTGCATTCGGTACCTCCGACGAAATTCTTCCTTCCTAAAGATAGGACGCTCGATGAAGTAATCAGCCATGAGACTTGCTCCCCGAGTTGCCCTATTTCTGGGGTGATTAGGAGAGCGACCAGGGCGTGAACCTCGTCCTTGTGGTTGATCTGATGTATTAAGATGTGTCATCAACATGGCCGCATTAGTCATCATGGTATCCATCATCTCAGCATCCTCTTGATTGTATTGTTGCCCTTGCTTCAACAATTTGCGAAAGGAGCTCATCGTAGTGATCAGGAAATGTGGAGAAGTAATTGAGGGATTGTGTTTTCAAAAATTTGGAAGTGAGTTGTGAAGGTTGAGTGAGTATAGAGTGTGATGAAGCTTATTTATGGTCAATTTCGGATCATAGAGTTTGAAGATCATGTTACACGTGTCAAACCGTCATTCGTCGAAAATATTTTCGAAAATCCAATGATATTATTTGACCGACAAACAGACACATGTCGATTTTTGGTTCGTCGAAAATCTTATAAAAAATCCTATCGAAATCCAACGACATTATTTAGTTGAGAAGCATATACGTGTCAAATTTTGGTTGGTCCAAAATCCTATCGAAAATCTATACCATTATTTCGGTGATAAGGAAATATGGAAAATGTCACATGTCACTTCACTATTGGTTGATTATCATATACAAAATTTTAAAAGTTAAAAACTTAATTGATGAATAGTGATTGCCTCTGTGACGGAGTTGCACCGGTGCATAAAAACTGGATCAGAAAAGCAATTTGTAGTGAATAGTAATTGATGGAAGCAATTAAATTGATGGATTGATGGAGAAGAAAGGGTGTATATGCTCTAAGCGACTCCAAACAATTCCTGAATCACTTACTATAGAGAAGATAATACCCCATCATCCTTGAATTCGCTTGTCTAAACCAGGGCAATACAAGACAATAGATAACCTAACTCCAGCATCTGATTGTAATCTGTAAAGCACTTCCCCAACATTTTTGTATCATTTAAATTCTCACATAAGTAAACTCCAAACTTTAATCCTCTGATTCACTAAAGGTACAGAATATTACACCCCAACCATCCTAAGCTCTCATACACCACTCAAAATCCAAGGCAATACAACTATACAAGTCAACACACAAGCTATCTTGATTGTAATCTGTAACACTTATCCAACATTTTGGAATCATTTAAACTCTCATCAAATGCATGATAAGCACACTCCAGACTTTGTTACTGATTCACTAATAGTGCAGAATATAACATCCCATCCATCTTAAGCTCTTTTACACCACTCAAAATACAAGGCAATACAACTATACAAGTCAATACTCAACCTCCAACATTTTGGAATCATTTAAACTCTCATCAAATGCATGATAAGCAGACTCCAGATTTTGTTACTGATTCACTAATAGTGGAGAATACAACAACCCATCCATCTTAAGCTCTCTTACACCACTCAAAATCCAAGACAATGCCTAAACTATCTATGGTTGAAAAGCACTGACCCAACATCTTGGTATGATTAAACTCCACTTGAGGCGACCAACCCAGAACTGTAAAGCAGTACCACATCCACCACAATAAGACAACTATCAATTAATCTTAACCATGATAAGCCAACTCTCCCTGATAGAAGAACACTTCCCAATATCTGCAATAAAATTCAAGTCACAGTTGTTCCATATCCACAGTGATAATTACTCACAACCATGATAAGAAGCCATCTATACCTGATTCAAGGAAATACTCATTGATAATCCTGAGTCTCGCTTCCTTCAAACCCGCAGAATGAGGCACACTAATTCTCCAAGACTATTCCCTCACCATTCCAGGATCCACTTACTCCAAATCATGGCACCAACTCCAGGATGAACCACTTTCCCAACCATGATAAGATTCAATTCTTACTTGATTCACACCCAAAATAAGACTGTTTTCCCTCCTATATTCCTCTTCATCCCCCTCCCACAATTCATTTATCAGTTACTGAAAACTATAACAGCAAGCCCAGTATTACTGATGTAGAAACTTTCCCAGCAAGATTCAATTGGGACTTGCTTCATACCAACAATAAGATTGCCCTCTTACATCCCCCCTCCCTCCCCCTGGCTATAGAACTAGACCAAACTTACAACTAAGGCCATATCAAACACCTTCAAAGCAGAAAGAATTAAACTAGGCTAAGACAATCAAACCTTCAAAGTAGAAACAATTACCCAAGTCTAAAAAAATAATTTAATACTCAAAATCACAATTAGCGTTGCTAAAAAGTAGGCATCTTTATAACCACTGTCCAACAAACAATAATCTGCCCTAAACAAGGAGAAGTTCATGACAGCTATAGACATGGGAGAGATATAGATGGATGATAAAAAATAGCATATGTAAAAAAAAGAAAACTAACAGTGCGTGATAACAAAGCACAAAATGTAATGAAGTTTGAAGATGAGATTGATAACGGATAAAATCAAACATCTAACTTAATTAAGGAAGATCCGAAACACACCAGAATCACATTAAGCAAATTTAACAAAATCAAATACCAAAAATCCACTTCTAGATAATAAAACATAACAGCGAGCATCCATTTCTCCTTCCATGAAATCAAGGCTCAAACGCCACGTTGCACATAATTTAGAGTCAAGTGCACTAATGTAGCAGCATCAGTCTCCCTTCTTTCTGAAAGAGCACCCTTCTGTGAGCCTGGCACGCCCACCAGTTGGCTGGCACAAAACTGTCTGGCAGTTTCCACACACCACAACTGTTTGCGAGTGGCTGAACACGGTGGTACTGCACACATAATCAACGTTTTAACTTGCATGTTTCAAGTTTAAATCATGCTATCCACAAAAACCCTCAAGGAGAAACAGTAACTTACATGTTGAAGCATCCCTGGCATTTCACGTCCTGCACAAAAACCACAAGAATCAAATCAACACAACCCTAACAAACAGCTTGAAATACACAAAAAACTCATCGAACCATCACAACTCTTACCATGAAGAACGAGTTGGGGGACTGCACGAGTCTCTTGAGCTTGTGCTTCCTCTTCTCGAGGTCAGCTGGTGGGTGAAGTAAATCAATATCGTTCTGGAGCACCTGTTCACCACCACAAAAACCAACACCAATCACACCTCAAATTCTCATTTGTAAAAAAAATTGATCACCCTGATAAACCTTCTCCTCTACCAAATTTACCATCACAGAACAAATAATATACAATTCTCTTCCATCACAGAACATAAATCCAAACCCTAAATTACGTTTCGAAACTGATCTACAGAGTAAGCAACACTCAATCTAATCCTATACCGTAACAAATGTGCTTTATATTTTTGTGAAAAGCGAAACTGACTATTAACATTAGAGAGAGGAAGAGATCTGTGAGACTCACCATCTTGATTGACGAACGGAGATCGATGAAGACGGCGGGAAACGCAGACGAGTTTCCAGAGAGAGCGAGTGCGGCGGTAGATAGTGTGAGAAGGTTTATATTTGTCTATATAAACGAAGGGCAGAGCCCGTTGGATGCTTGATCTCTTCCTTTAGGGGTATTCTTGTCTTTTGAGTCTAGCTTTTGTATTTTGATTTTTGGCCCCTTTATTCTCAGAGATTTTCACCAGGATGGGAAGTGGGCTAAACCATGGCGTTTACGTATATTGAGCCGTTGTTTTATAGTTCATGCATGTGGAATGTGATGCAACTAATTTCTGGCTAAACACTTGTGTGTGTTGCTACAAACACCTTAAATGCAACATGTACATATATATATGTAGCAAACTAAATCTCAAATAAGGTAGTTAGTTACAGATCTTACGAGTTCACGAATACATAATGGTGGCTCTTCGAAAGATGTCAAGTACTGCGATTATGGTGGTTGTTCTCGTGGTGGCGCTCTTGCTAGCAGGGTCTGCGACTCTGGTTATGAGTGATAGACTGATTGGAACAAAGGGACATTGTTCGGGGTGCGGCACAATGTATGAAAGCTGCATGTCACTCTGTTCCTAAACGGTAGACGAAAACCTCCAAAAAAATTGCTCGGATGAATGCGAGAAAGAGAAGCTAGAGTGCCAACGTGGTTGCTGATTGATATTTGGTGCACCAAATTATCGATCTGTTACTATAGCCAACAAAGACGTACGAGTGGTCCACTTAAGTATATGTGTTTTTATCGCAACGGAAAATACAGGAGCGTGAAGCTCTAAAAAAGATGGAGAGCTTACAAGTGTAAACTTTTACGTAGAATTATGGAATTGACCAGAAGATAAGATAAAAGTCGTAAGTTTTATTGATAATAAAATGATTGATTTTTTTAATGATTAAATTACAACATAGAGGTGCTTTTATATAGGGCCTAAAACATGGCTAAAACATATTTAGAATAGAACTAGAAAAATAATAAAACCTAAATGAACTAGAAATACTAGAATAACATTAAATGCTGAATCAAAATATTAAAATGATATCTTTCAGCCTAAATCTATCGGGAATGTATTATGTGTGTCAAACGAATGTTCTAGTTAAAGTCTGCTCTAACCAGACATCTTTTACCATAGACATATTTCGATATAATGATCATATCAGACGGTCAGATTTTCGTTTATGAATTTTGATCATCGGAATCACAACATGCATACTAATATTGTATATAACTTGTTTACTAAGCACAACTTTGAAAACCAACTCTACATAGAACCGAGAACCTCAAAAACATCGTGAAATAAGATATGACCAGAATGGTGAAATACGACTATGGTTGAAAAATCACGTAATTCGGGTAACGTCTCAGTGCCTATAGTAGCGGTCAAACCTATTTACCATTATTTATCCTTATGAGGAGACATATCTACGAGAGGTAAATGTCTCAAAAATTTTAGATAGTCAAATGCGTCCCATCATGGTGAGAGTTTGTTGTGTTGAAGGTTTGACCAAAATACCTAATTTAGATGCAGATATGAGCGTTTTTGTGTGTTTAGTGGTTATAAGATTAGGGTTGACTGTCTCGATCGAGCCCTTATCGTTGTCGGATCAAGTTGAATTTTTTACCACAGACATCTTTCGACATAATGATCATATCGGACGGTCGGATTTTAGTTTGTTTTTTTAGTCATCGGAATCACAAGAATAGGCAACGACATGTGTGAGACCCCGATAATTTTTATTTAATTTTCTGACACACTTAGGGTTTAATTTCGGTTGCTTTTCGGTACGTCGTAAGTGTATCTAACACTTTTACATTAGAACACACGTCGCCACATACATAGGAGTATTTACGGAACATTTTTCCAACACTCCACTTATTTGCATGCAAATTTTACGGTTTAATTTGACCTTTTGTTCTCATTTAAATGATTTTCCGAAAATGTATTTGGTTTTAACATTATTTTAAGTTTTAGTTAAATCGTGGCCGTCAAAAATCTTTTATACAAACTTCTCCCTCTCCCTTCTTCTTATCTCTTTCTTCTTTCCTTTTCCTTTTTTCTTCTTTTGTCACTTTCTTTTTCTGTCTCTCTCCCTTTCCCTTTAGATCTCTCTCTATATCCTTGACAGAGACCGACCCAGCAGCCTCTTCACTGCCACGCATCTTGCCTCATCGCCCTCACAAGGAGCTCTATCTTGTCTCGGCGACCAAGTCTTGACCTCCAGCCACGTCAGAGCCACCGTGACCGCCGCCCAGCAGAGGAGAGAGGAAGCTCGAGCACTGCCTAGTCAGAGTTAACGTCGAGCCAGGACCAGAGGCGAGCCAAAGGACTTCTAGGCAGCACCAGGAGCTGCCCAAGAGCAAGGAGAGGGCTAGTGGAGATCCGTCGGAGGTCTGCTGTGTTTGACTTCAAGGTAAGAAAACCTTGACTTTTCTCATGTTTGAGGTGTTGTTTGACTCCTAGGATGTGCAAAAGTTGTTTATGCAGGTATAGAAGTTCAGTTTGGTCGGAAAAGCTTGGTTTTCCAGCAAACAAGTTGATCGGAGAATGTGCGGTAAAAATCAGGGTTTTACCGCGTCAGTTTTACTTTTTACTGTTTATCGTGGGGTAAAATTACTGAATTACCCCTAGCAGAATTACTTTTAACTTTTACAATTTACTATTTACTTTTAACGTTACTGTTTAATGTTGACTTTTACTATTCACTGGTTGACTTTTATTATTTACATGTTGGCAGTTAACTTTTACTATTTACCAGTTGACTGTTAACTTTTACTATTTATTGGTTGACCGTTGATTTTTACTATTCACTTTTACTATTTATTGGTTGACTTTGATCGTTGCTGTTGACTTCTATGTTTCAAAGTTGACTTTTAACTTTTACCGTAACCGACTTACTTTTACGCTTTTACCACTACGGTTAAATGAGTTAAAGGTTTTTGAATTAACTAAGCGACGAAAACGACGTAAGTACCGAATAGAAAATAATCCCGAATTCTTGTCGGTTCGAGAATCGGGGTGTCAAATTAATTAGACTCTAATGTCAGAAAGTTAAACGAAAAATGTTTATCGAGTAGTAAATTGTAGATAATAAATCCTCAAAATGTTTTTACCTTACTTTGTCATTTATACCTCACCAACAAACCTAGGAGCGCATCATCGCCGGTCTTAGGAGGATCGGGAGTTGGAGCACATCCATCTATCTCGTCATATCAGGTAGTAGGGGGCACGCCCAATGGGTGAGCCGTAATCCTCCCTGGTTAGTGGTTTTTCTTTTAATATATATATATATATATATATATATATTTATAAAAAGGTATAAGCTGCATTGTTTTATTGTGTGACCACACGCTTTTATTTGCATTGGTGTGTGTGTGTGTGTTTAGATCAAAAAGTAGTACCGTTGTCCTGATTTCGGGTGCTTGGCTTGAGAGTGACGGGACCTAGTGTTTAGATTACGCTTCCCACGGTGTCGATGACCGTGAACCTCCGGAGGGGCAATGCCCTGTTTATTTTTTTCCTGCTTACGCTCGTCTCGCACAGAGTTAAGCGAGTCGTTAGTGCGGTGTGTTGTTATGAGTGATCTGTTGGACATTCGCTGTAAATGAACGCTCTCACTACTATTCGTTTTCAGACACATAGGTAGTTGGCCCCTGTTTGATTTGAAGACAAACTCAGGATTTCTGCCGCGTGGATCCAGAAATTCTTTCATGTGTGATTAACATGTTTTTACTCGAGTTTTGTGTGCGTGACCATATTGCATATGTTTTAAATGCCCTACACGTATACTTACACGTATATCTACATATATAAACTATATGTTTTCTCATGGGTTTTAAACCCTGATTTGGTTAGGCTTCGGCCTCATTCGGGTTAGCGAGGATGAGTTGCTCACGCATACATCTTTTTAGATTTTCAGCATCCATCACTAGAGGAGCTGGACTAGGAGCTCGTGGATCGGCATCAGTCATCTTGCATGTTTCTGTTTTCGTGGACACTCTTTCTGGTATGGACTCCACTTCATATATAATAAGCTGTTATGCACTTAGAACTATTTCAGGCTTGTTTGTTTCGAGACATTCTTGTTGTATTGTATTTCTCTCGTTTATTTCCATTCGTTACCTTCCGCTTGTGTAATAATTAAATACTTATCTGCTCATCTATTATTTCATATCTGTCATTCATATTATTGGGTTGTTATTATTTTATCTTTGCCTTGTAGTTTCGGTTTGGAGGATAGTTAATACGTTAAATGACGTATTAGTTACTCGCTAGTCCAAGATTACGGTGGCTACTGCCGTATTTCAGGGCCGAAAATAGTCACGGGATGCGACAACACGTGTGACATATCTTCGGCTAAAGTACACTCAATTTTTTTGCGGCAAAATTATCTTTCATCTCTCTCTGTGTCGTCCTATTCATCTCTCTTCCTCCCCAACCACCGCGGCGGCTCCTTCTCCTTCTTCTCCACCGCGACACCTCCTCCTCCTCCTCTCTCGTCTGCTTGCTCCCTACCACCACGGCTCCTCTTCCTCCAAGCACTTAGCCGACGACAACTCCTCCTCGCCGCTCACTCCTCTTCCTCCTCTCGACAACAGTGGGTTCTAGACAGTGGTGGTAGCGAAAAAACGAAAAAGGAAGAAAAAAAATGATTCGAAAGTAAAAGAAATAAAAAATAAAGTAAAAAATAATTATTTTTTAAATTTAAGGCGACGAAATTCGAACTTTAGCCGACGATTTGCAAACTTTAGGCGACAAAATTCAAATTTTAGTCGATGAGTTGCAAACTTTATGCGACGAAATTCAAACTTTAGCCAATGAGTTACAAATATAAGGCGACGAAATTTTCTCAGCTAAAGTTTACTCGATCAACCATTTTGACCAACATAGGAAGTTTCCGGCGACGAAATATCGTCGCCTAAAGTCCACAAATTCATCACCTAAAGTCTAGACTTTAAACGACAAAATGTTTCTTCATCAGGTAAAGTCTAAACTTTAGATGACGACTAACATTTATTTCATCAGCTAAAATTTGGCCGACGACTGTTTAGCAAACCAAAACTAAAGAGTCGTCGGCAAAACTGCAAAAGGTCACCCACCCTTCGGTAAAATGTAGGGGTGGGCATGGGTCGGGACGGGCCGGGTTTAGGTTGATCCCGAACCCGAAATTTTAAAAAGGGACGGACGATACGGAATTAGCGTTTTTTATATGTGATCCCGGTCCCGGCCCGGTCCCGAAATTTTAAAAAAGGACGGGACGATACGAGATTAGCGTTTTTTATATGTTATCCCGACAAGGCCCGGTCCCGAACAGGACCGGGACTAAAACGGGTCCAAAACAAATATCAGTCACAAATTAAAAAGTGAACTTATATGTAAGTGACTCTACAAAAATTATGAATGCATGGTTCTCATAAAGCTTTATTTACTTGGTTCTGCTAATTGTCAAACAAACTGGGATAAACAAATGTAAATCTGCCCCTTCGTCCAAGCTTTGATTTAGGCATATGTCGAGGAATAAAGCAAATTTAAACTAAACGCACATGCATGGAGTAGGTGGATTGGCAAATGCTATTAAGTCGGTAAGATCAATAGGGAGAAGTTGCATGTCAGAAGCATACTCTCTCAACATTTTCACTCAGAAAAAATGAAATCAATCACAAATTCTTCACCCCGAACTGCAACATACTGATTCAAAGATCAAATTCATCTTATACCAGTCCAAACAATTAGTATTAAGCAAGCCAACTGAAGGAAGAATCAAATTTAGCTTTCGGTGCTCTAAAATGGTCTGACAGAGAAATGAGAGAATGAATTAGGTTTAGTGATCAGCTAGATCAATCCAACGGTGTATATTAGTTCACATAATTATGATTTTTTTAATTCGGGACGGGCCGGGCCTTAACGGGCTTTATTCAACACGTCCAGATCCTGATCCCGTTTTTTTTAAAAACGGGACGGGCCGGGTCGGGCCTTTAATTTTTAAAATGAAGTCTCGTCTCGTCTCATTTCGTAAATTTTCAGGACGGAATCGGGACGAGCCTCCAGGACCGATTTCGGACGCCCAACCCTAGTAAAATGTAATTCAGCGAAAATACGAAAGAAAACAAACACGCCGCAAGGTAGAACAGCCACAAAGTCACCCACCATTCGGTAGCCTGCACTGGCAAACCGAGCCCGTCAATACACGTCACGGCATTTCCAAATCTCCTTTCTCAAACCTAACAAAGAAGAAATCATCGCCGGAAAAGTCTCCCTCACTCTTCGAGCAGCAGACACACACACACACACACACTCCTCTTCACTACTGACCTCACCGAGAGAGTCCCAGTCCTGACGGGACACTCCAGCTGAGTCCTCCTTCCCGGTCAACAATGATGCCGCCGGAGCTGCAGCCGCGGCTGTTCCGCCCCTACATCTCCAGCGCCTCCTCTTCTCTCTCCTCCTTCAGCAATGGTTCCCCAAACCCTAGTCCAATCGATTCACGCTTCAGCAACGGCCCTTCTAGATCTCTCCACAACTCGCGGTTCACCCCCGCCGCCTTCACTCACAACGCTAGAATCGCCGTCGCGCTCGTCCCCTGCGCCGCCTTCCTCCTCGACCTCGGCGGCACTCCCGTCGTCGCAACCCTAACCCTGGGCCTCATGATCTCCTACATCATCGACGCCCTCAACTTCAAGTCCGGCGCCTTCTTCGGCGTCTGGTTCTCCCTCGTCTTCTCCCAGATCGCCTTCTTCTTCAGCTCCTCCCTGCTGACGTCATTCAACTCATGGACTCTCGCCGCGCTCGCCGCCTTCCTCTGCGCCGTGACGAATTTCTTGATCGGCGTTTGGGTGAGTCTCCAGTTCAGGTGGATTCAAATCGAGAATCCTTCGATTGTGCTCGCCCTGGAGCGCCTTCTCTTCGCCTGTGTCCCCATCGCCGCCTCCTCACTCTTCACATGGGCCACCGTCTCCGCCGTCGGTATGAATAACGCTTCCTACTACCTCATGGCCTTCAGCTGCATTTTCTATTGGCTCTACTCCATTCCTTGCATTTCGTCTTTCAAGACTAAACAGGATTCCAAGTACCACGGCGGCGAGGTCCCTGACGAGAATCTCATCCTCAGCCCCTTGGAAAGTTGCATCCACACTCTATACCTCCTCTTCTTCCCGCTACTCTTCCACATTGCCTCGCATTACTCCATCATGTTCTCATCCGCCGCAGCCGTTTCAGATTTGTTCCTGCTTTTCTTCGTTCCATTCCTGTTCCAGCTCCTTGCATCCACCAGGGGAGCACTCTGGTGGGTGACGAAGAATCCGAGCCAGCTGCGTGGAATTCAAGTCACGAATGGCGCCATTGCGTCGGTTTTTGTTGTGATATGTTTGGAGGTTAGAGTTATTTTCCATTCGTTTGGGCGGTACGTTCAGGTGCCACCGCCACTGAATTACCTTTTGGTGACTACTACAATGCTTGGTGGGGCAGCTGGAGCTGGTGCTTACGCACTGGGTATGATATCTGATGCTTTCGGCTCCCTGGCTTTCACTGCTCTGGCTGTTGTTGTTAGCGCAGCTGGAGCTATCGTTGTCGGATTTCCTGTTTTGGTATGCAATTCACCTCCTAAGATTTCAATTGCATGTTTTGTGAATAATCAATCATTGTCTGTTACATTAGGTAGATTGGTGTTGTAACTTATCATTTATGTTACTTATAGGTATTGCTTCACTTAAATATACCATAGGCAGCTGCTGTAATCATATCTTTGGTCGTAAATTTTTCTGCTTCATATTCAGTAGTCCAGGTTTATTTATGGTTTGAGAGTTTTTTTTGTTGATCTGGTGAGCATTACGTATTCATTATATACCTTACAATCTTCTAAAATGACTAAAAGTTGAATTTAAGCCGTTAGACTGGATGAGGAATCAATGTAAAGTAATAGTTTGTGGTACACGCAGTAAATAATGGTTTGGTTTCTGTGAACCTTCACTCCTAGTTATGTTGTGCTTGCAACATTGTCAATGTAGCACACTAAAAACTTTGTCGACTTTTTGGGATGTGGTATGCTTGAGCTTGCTTTCTGCTTATACTTTGTTAATGTGTAGGTGTATAAATCACTAAAGTTTCAATATATTATCTTTCTGATATGTCACTGAAAGTGAAGTGTGTTTTGGCCATTGTAATCCGATGATTTGTTCTGTTGTGGAAGCTCTAATTGAGTCTGTGGACTGTGGCTGTTATCTTAGGCACCATATTATAGTAATGTTTTGTCAAACTGAACGTCATATTAATTATTGTTTGTAGTTGCCTATCAGCTTTGTGAAAGGAAAGTGGAACACATCATCATATGTTTTTTTTTCCGAATTTTTTTGATGTTTATCAAGTAATAACTGTCGCTTCTCTTTGTCCTACAGTTCCTTCCACTGCCTGCAGTTGCTGGCTTCTATTTGGCTCGCTTTTTTACAAAGAAGAGCATTCCATCATACTTTGCTTTTGTTGTGCTTGGGAGTTTGATGGTTACATGGTTTGTAATGCATAATTTCTGGGATCTAAATATTTGGATGGCTGGCATGTCCCTGAAGTCGTTCTGCAAACTTGTAATTTTGAATGTTGTCTTGGCCTTGAATATTCCTGGTCTAGCTCTGCTTTCTCCGAAACTCCAGTTTTTGACAGAGATTGGTTTAGTTAGCCAAGCATTGCTTATTTCTCACCTGGAGAACCGATTTTTCAATTACTCTGGCATGTACTATTATGGGTTTGAGGATGATGTAATGTATCCAAGCTACATGGTTCTCGTGACAACATTTGTGGGCTTAGCTTTGGTGAGAAGATTGTCTGCGGATAATCGAATTGGTGCAAAGGCAGTTTGGATTTTGACTTGTCTTTATTCTGCAAAGCTGGGTATGCTAGTGATTTCATCAAAGTCTGTTGTATGGATGTCAGCTGTCCTGTTATTGGCTGTAACTCCACCATTGCTTCTCTACAAGTAATTATCCTTTCTTAATTTAGTTTTTCAAGTTTCATAGGTCTTTGATCTGTAAATATCTAATGTTAGTTCTTTGCTTGCTGGGGTTTCAGGGATAAGTCAAGAACAGCATCAAAGATGCAAACATGGCAAGGTTATGCACATGCAGGTGTGGTAACTTTATCAGTTTGGTTTTGTCGTGAGACAATCTTTGAAGCCCTGCAGTGGTGGAATGGAAGAGCTCCCTCTGATGGCTTACTCTTGGGCTCCTGTATTGTCTTGATGGGTTTGGCTTGTATTCCTATTGTGGCTCTCCACTTCTCTCATCTATTGGTATGGATTATGTTTTTTATTATTTTATCAGTAATCATTGAACATTAATAATAAAAATCATGAATTCTCCTTATCAATTCCTATTTTTAGCTGGGTGAACCCATAATGATTATTAGAAACCAAACTAAGCTAGTTAATTTTTGAAAAGTTAAATCACTGTAATAATAAAAATCATGAATTCTCCTTATCAATTCGTATTTTTAGCTGGGTGAACTCATAATGATTATTAGAAACGAAACTAAGCTAGTTAATTTTTGAAATGTTAAATCACTGAAATTATCTGTATAACTGATTGTTTTGTGCGCCTCTATGCAGCCTGCCAAGAGATGCTTAGTGCTGGTGATGGCTACTGGTTTGCTGTTTATCCTTATGCAACCACCTATCCCAGTATCATGGACTTACCGGTCTGACCTAATTAAAGCTGCCCGGCAGTCTGTTGATGATATCTCCATATATGGGTTCATTGCACCAAAGCCTATGTGGCCATCATGGCTGCTAATTATTGCTATCCTGCTTACTCTAGCTGCTGTTACGTCTGTGATACCAATCAAATACATGGTTGAATTGAGAGTGTTTTACTCCATAGCCATGGGACTTGCTCTAGGTATCTACATATCCACCGAGTTCTTCCTTCAGGCGGCTGTTCTGCATGTCCTGATTGTTGTGACCATGGTTTGTACCTCTGTGTTTGTCGTTTTCACTCATTTCCCATCTGCCTCGAGTACAAAGCTGCTTCCATGGATATTTGCTTTACTAGTAGCTCTCTTTCCTGTGACATATCTTTTGGAGGGCCAAGTGAGAGTCAAAAGCATCCTTGGGGATGGTGGATTTGGAGATCTGGGAGAAGAAGAGAGGAAGCTTACAACTCTATTTGCTGTTGAGGGGGCAAGGACATCCCTTCTTGGTCTTTATGCAGCGATTTTCATGCTAGTAGCCCTAGAGGTAAAGTATGAACTTGCCTCATTATTGAGGGAAAAGGCTACTGATAGGAGCGGAATTAGACATAGTCTTTCTGGTCAAAGCACATCCACTAGCTTTTCGTCAAGAATGAGATTCATGCAACAGCGCCGGGCTTCTAGTATCTCATCCTTCACGATCAAGAAAATGACGGCTGAGGGAGCATGTATGCCAGCAGTTGGTAATGTTGCTACTGTGATGTGCTTTGCCATATGCATCATCTTAAATGTCAATCTCACGGGTGGCTCAAATCGTGCCATATTCTTCCTGGCACCAATTTTGCTGCTACTCAACCAAGATTCAGATTTTGTTGCTGGGTTTGGGGACAAGCAGAGGTATTTCCCTGTTACTGTAGTTATATCAACCTACCTCGTCATCACTGCTGTGCACAGCATATGGGAAGAAATCTGGCACGGGAATGTTGGTTGGGGAATGGAGATTGGTGGGCCGGATTGGTTCTTTGCTGTGAAGAATTTGGCACTCCTTATTTTGACATTCCCGAGCCATATCCTTTTCAACAGGTACGTGTGGAGTTTAACAAAGCAGACTGACTCAACTCCATTATTAACTATGCCCCTCAATCTGCCATCTGTAATAATAACAGATGTGCTGAAGGTTAGGATATTAGGTCTCTTAGGAATTATTTATTCCCTAGCCCAGTATCTAGTATCTAGACAACAGTACATCTCAGGATTGAAGTATATTTAGACAAACACACTCTGTACTATATGTTTTGGCAATTTTCAGATCAGGAGTGAAAAAGTTCAGGTTTGTTCCTGTGTCCCGAATGTTCTTACCCTTCTTTAGGCTTTTACTTGCCCTGGAATGCCTGAATTGTAAAGCTGCCTTTTGAGACATTGCAGCAAGTAATTATACAGACCTTACAGTATTTGAGTTAACAGTCCAAGCAAAGATCAGGCTTTCTGAAATTGGCCATGCAGGAATTGCTAATTACTTGGTCATCTCATATAGCTTATAGACTGTCACATGCACTCAGAATTCCAAAATGACTGGGGTTTGTCCAAAAACATGCTTGAGTAAATTGTATTATTGTGCACTGATTTCTGTTGTACTTGTTGCTAGTTTAAACATGAATTTTGTGCCTCTCCCCTTACCAGGAAAATTGTTCTTGCTAAGGTTATAGTTTCACCTTCTCTCTGGATTATACTTTGGCTAGCTCGGAAATCCATGTTTACTGGTTTCAGTTGCTACTGTGTTTGGCTAATATTACTGAGTAATTGTTGGATCAGTTGTGTTGAATCTTCCCATATTCCTTAGTTTCAGAACAAATAGAAGGATTATTGGTACAAGCGAAGCTAAGCTAATGTGAAAAACCAGTCTCAAATGAAACCTAAGAGCTGAAATGTCATACACCAAACCAGGGATATTGCTGCTCACCTCTTCTAGCCTGAACCACTGTTGCACCAGTTGGTGTTACCTTTCTGGAAATGCCTGTTCCTCCCTTTTGCCCTCTAATAACTACTCCAAACAGTCTCCTCCCAAACTCCAAACAGTCTCCTCCCCTTTGAAGACAGTGTTGGATAGAACCCCGTGGTGCATGATTGAGTCTCAAGACTGGAATATTATAAATCCCCGAATTTTCCTTTTTAACAAATAATATAATAATTCCCCATAAAAACATGCTCAACTCATCACCCTAGCTATTATGATTCTGGGATACTTGATCTGCAAGTTACAATACTTGATCCTCAATTATCCCTGACGAGGAAAGACTTTCTTGTATAATTCTATAGACCTCCATCGTCAAACAATCGTTGGAAGTTTTCTTGTGACTGTTTCATGTGAGACTTGGTCTATTTCTGTAAGAACATTAGTCTTACATAGAGACGACGTGTTTGGACTTCAGTTCCACCTGAATCGTGACTGAGAATACAGAAAGCTCCGGGCGAGCTCTGGTGAACTCTTGAACGGCGCTTCTTTTACGGCCCTTCTTTCAAGATTTACGGCGGAGTTGCCGGCCTTTACAACTATGGTTCCCCGGCTGCATACTCAAGAAGAATGTCCTTGCGCTTTGGCATCAGGTCAATGTTTAACTTGATCAAGTTCTGTGTCTGTGAGTTTGTTCTAGTTTCGGCTTTAACCTTAGTTAGTCATGTGCCGCTCACGTTCTTAGCAAATAGGCTTTTATGTACCGTTTTCAGCGCTTTTGCTGGGTATGAACAATGGAGGACTAGTTGAGGACTTTTTAATTTATCCTGTTTTTCGATCTTATATCCACATCTTAACCGTTCATTTTATAAATATTTATGAGTAGATCATTTATGTAAATTTTCAATTGAATTGAAAATCGTTAAGGCATTCATAAGTGTGATTTACCAATTACAAACTTGAACGGTTCATGTTTGACAGATTTGGTTCGTCCATTGATTTGATCTACAACTAGTTCTTACCGATCACCAATTTGGCTGAAATTTTGTATGATTGATCTACTTATATAAATCTACAACTTCAACGGTTAAGATGTCAAAATTTGATCAAAAAGTTGATCTAATAAACAATTAATTCAAAAGTCCTCAACTAATCCTTAACTTAAAATCCTGATTAAAACCTCTCCTCGATAATATTATCAATTTTTGAGTTTGTTTGTTTCCTTTTATTTCCTTTTTCTTCTTCAATTTATTTCTCTAATCCAGAAGTTAGGGTTAGATCCCTGACAAATGGTATCAGAGCCCCAATCTATGGGGCCGAGCTTAGGGAATCCTCCACCGTTTTCATTTGCTCCACCGCGCCCATCTGACCTAGATGATTGGAGGAGGAGGCTTCAAAAAGAGAAAGAGGAGAGACTGCGGATCTCGAGAGAGGAGATAGGCGCATTTTGCCGAGGCCGAAATGACAGCGTTCAAGTCAGAAATGCTAACCGAGTTCATGAAACTTTTGCGGAACTCAACTCAGTCGAGGAAACCACCATCGCCGCCACCTGCCATGGCGAATCATTATTCCTATACCGCTACCCATCCTAACCTTCTAAGCAGCTATGGGGTCGTCCACTTCGCCCTGACCACCTACCCACTCCAGCAAGCTCCTATGCACCTCCGCCTCAGCACAACCCTCATCCACCACCCCAAATCTCGTTTGTGACTCCTTCGTCTACTCACTCGCCCAAAACCCAAAGCGTGCTACTCCAAAATCGCCCTCCACCTCTGTGCACAACTGTGCCTCCTCTGCTGCTCAAGGATGTCATCTCGGCTCAATCGAACCACAACTCGGCTCAGTCGAACCAAAGCACTACTGTTGGGTTGGTAAGTGATGCTGGCACTAGTGTTCCTGTGAATGTTGATTGTAATAGTATGGATGCTTTGCTTGTTGAAAATGAGAGTGATGAAAATCTGGTCAACACTGAGGAGGGGATTTTTGATAAGAAGGTTATGTTGAGTAGTGGAGTTGATAATGAGTTTGGTGAGCTTGTGAGGATAGCAGATGGTCAAGAGTTCCATAAGGTTGAGCATATTGGCATTGAGCAAGATGCTATGGGATTAAGTTCGGATGGCAGGGGAGAGAGAATTGGAGGTTGGAAGTGGAAAATGGATATTGAAAGATGAAATTGAGTATGTTCAGAACCATTCACCTTTGAATTTGAGTATTGGCTTTGGTAACTTAGCAGGCTATTCCGATTTAAGCAATTTGGGGCAATCAATTGTAGCTCAAGGCCCTGTTGCTGTACAACAACCAGTACCTGTTACAAGTCTAATTGGAAGGTTTCCTACAATGCATCAGAAATCAAGTGGTCATGGTGGAACTACACCATCAACTCATTATGAAATCCCAAGTATTTCATTCATGCCTCTTAATGAGATAACTGATTGTAAGTCTCATTTAAGTACAATGGAGTTGGCTACTAGTATAATGAAGAATAAAAGTTTTGTGAGTAAAATTGTGATGAATGGTGTTCTGTGTACAAGGTTTAAGCGTTACATTGAGGGTTTAAAGAGTACTCACCGTGTCCTACACCTTTGCTTCTCTGTGTTTAATAAGAAGATCTATGATAAGTGTAGCGGTCACCCTATCATGGCAGATGAACTTCTTGTGTTGGATAAATAGTTTGCGAAGAAGACGAACCATTTCGGGTAAGTCTGCACAACTGGATATCTACAGTTGGAAACTCAGAGACTGAAAATGTGTTGGATGATACTTTGTGGGAGAATTTGGATGTTATTATTAGTGCTCTTCATAATCGTGTTGTGGACACCACCACAATGAAGAATGATGATGCTAGTAAGGAGTTCGATGACAGTGTTGCTAAAGCTCCTTTGGTCTTAAATATACTTCTTACTGAAGACAATGATTTATGTCTCATCACATATGCAATGGCAATAAATGGATCAGAAGTTATTAAAATGACTATTGTCACTGGTAGTATGTTTGATAACTGCTTAATATCCTTTGATCAAGGTGTTAAGGTGAGTGATGGATTGGATAATTTAATTGCAGAAATTCCAGGTTTTTCGTTTGTTTCAACGCTTACCAAGGATGTATGCAGTGATGTGTGGATGGAATTAATGGCATTGAAGCATGTCCAATATGAGTTGAGGACTACATTTATTATTGAGATGGATAAATCAACTGATATAGATGCATCTGCATTATTTTCTTCTCTACAAATATTAGAACATGGATGGTGAATGTCTTACCGAGGGGAGTATGCTCTCAAGTGTTTCTCTAACCCTCCTATTCCCAGAATTTCACATATCACATGCCGGTAAGCAAATGTTATTTCAACTTATTAGAGTGACATAAGTCGAAATGATATTATTGGTCTTCTACTTCTGAACTTGTCCATGGTGTTGCAATGGTTTTCAAAAGTCATTATGCACAATGAGATTGCTTCTGCACCATTTTTGTATGTTCTTGTGATCAATTGGAGGGGTCAAGGATACCAGATTATTCTTTATATTGCAGCATTGAAGTTATTCTCTTTCTATGTGCTCACTATTCATTCTAGGATTGCTAGGAGTTTGGTCCTTGCCATTTTATTGTCAAGAATACCATTGGTTAAGCACTAATATGCAGGGTTACATATTTTGTTTGGTGGATCATTTACATTGATATTAACAGATCTTATGGATGGTATTACACTTTGGGAATCTCTTATAGTTGCCTTGCTCTTGGATAAGATGGGAAGATAGGACACCTTGATTACAGTGCATGCATCATCTCTTCAGAGAGACTGTAGTGGCTGTATGAAGAATGGCGAGCTTGGCCAGTATGGGAATTTACTCATATTAGCCCATCTACGGTGGAGTATCATATTCTACCTACTTCTCAAGTTTGAAGGACAACAAATTGGTAATCATCCAGCAAATTCTCACTTCTTAGATATCAAGAGCTTGTTAAAAAAGAGGAATGAACTCCATGTGAAGGCTACTATGTATATTGATCAAGTGTATGCATAAAAATCTTCTGAGGAAATGAACAAGCCTTTTGTTATTGATCACCTTGCTATTTTGAGTGAACAAGGAAGAATTTTCAACAAGGGCGCAGCTGCAATATATTATTGCTCATGGTTACACTATTCAAAATGGAACAAGTTCACTTGATGAGAATGGAGAGCAGAGCCAAGGTGCTTCAAATTCAGCTTGCATCTATGATGCACTAGTACGGGACACGGATACGGGTTCGATACGATACGTAGATACGTTTTTTATCGAAAAAATAGGATACGGGTACGTTTTGATATTATATATATTTAATATAATTTAAAAATATATAGATAATTTTAATGGGAAATAACACAAAAGTAGCCTAATTTTACTAGATCTATCACAAAAAAATTATAATAATAAATAAATTTCAGATAAATCTAATATAAATCATCTAATTAAGGAAAATACAGAAGAATATTCAATTATAATCGTGAAAGAGTTAAAACAGAACAGAGAATGCTACAAATTAGATAAGATATTACTACAAAAAGTCAACAACCTAGTATTAATTTGGTCAAAACCTTCCTAAATGATCTAGGATACGTTTGAATATCTTTGGGTACGTATCCATGGCGTATCCCGTGCGTACCTGTATCCGATACGGGTACGATACATCATACTAAATTTTTTGCCGTATCCGTGCATCATTTGCTTGCATGACTGGAAGTTCATTTACTCATGTTGATTGCTTGGTACGGAGCTATTAGTGTTTTCTTGGCAAGGTCTTGTACACTTGAATTTCTTGAGAAGCTTTAGTGTGCTTAGACTAATTCTGGAGATGAAACTTGAGGACAAGTTTGTTGAAAGGGGATGGATTGTTAGGATTTTAGCCTTAGTTAGTCATGTGCCGCTCACGTGCTTAGCAAATAGGCTTATATACTGTTTTCAGAGCTTTTGCTGGGTATCGAGAATATTATCAATTTTCAGTTTGTTTGTTTGTTTGTTTTCATTTCATTTCATTTCCTTTTTCTTCTTCAACTTCTTTCTCTAATCTATAAGTTAGGATCAGATCCCTAACACATGTCATTTGATTTTTGCAGCACCTTGTGCTTGAAGAGAACATGTGGGAGATTGACTGCCCTTGCCTTATGGGCGAATCTAGCCCAAGGCTGACCTGGGCTGGAGCTTGTGTCAGTTTCCAAAGCCCAAAATTTTACTAGGCCTATAAAAAAATTAGCTAGGAATGTCGTTGTTTGCTTCAGCCTTCACTGCTTCAGTTAGTTCAGTATAAGTTTTGCGCGTCTGTGTTAATCTCCTCAGTCCTCACTCACTGAGAGTCTGAGACTTCTTGGTGGCCTATCGCCTGCACATCGCCAATCGTCGTCGTCACCGTTGCGCATCTTGATGGCCTGCGTGTCACCCATCGTCGTCGTCGTCGCCGTCGCGCATCTTACTTCCTCAAATCAGGTTTGTATTCATACCCAATTAGCTTTCCTGTGTATAATTGTGTTCTGAAAATATGTAGAAACTAAGGAATTAGCTGATTTGTATACGCAATAGAAAACTGGAAAAGATGAAGTCTGTATCTGCGGAGCAGCAGAGTTGGCTAGAATAGCTTGATGCCTTTGATTTGTACTGGGAGGATCAAGACAAATTAGCCAACTCTTGTACATTTTATCAAATAGAATATTTCAGTTTTCTATTGCGTATACTCTTGTTTAGAATATAAATTACTCAATTGTTGATGTTTTGATTCTATTAGCTGATTTGTACTCTTTATTAGCTGATTTGGCTAGAATAACTTGATGGCTAGAATATTCAATTGTTGTCTTGTACTCTTGTTTAGTAATGAATTAATAAATTGTTGAAGTAATAATTGAAATCACATAATGTCAGATGAACAAATTAATCATGTCAAAAGGGCTAGATCAAGAGATATCAGTACATGGCTTAGTAGAGTTTAACCATCATCTTGTTCAAGTTCACAAGCCCCTATAAGCACTCCAATTACTATTGAAGTAATTGAAGAGCTGTCTTCTGAGTCTCCTTTATTTGGGTCTCGTTGGTTGGATGGTACAGGTCGTGCAAGTCAACAAAAGAATTTCATCACATATGAGCACCACTATTGTATAGAGGTATTCAATGCTGTGCTTGACTTTCAATTAAGTGAGCTAAATAAGAGGTTCAATAACAAATCTTGTGAACTCCTTAAGCTCATTTCAACATTGGATCGTCATGATAAGTTCAACATGTTTGATACTCAAAAGGTACTCCTTGCAGAGAGCTTTTATCTTAAAGATTTTATGCAAAATGACCTTCTTACTTTGGAATTGGAGTGTGCATATTATAACAAAGATATGACTCAAGATGTAGCATTCCACACCTTAGATTCTATGTCTGATTTGTGTCGACAACTTGTGCAAAGAAGAAAAATAGACTTTTATCCTATGATTTATAGGTTGATATGTTTGGTGTTGACTTTTCCTGTTTCTACTGTAACCACTGAGAGAGCTTTTTCTTCCATGAACATCATTAAAAACAAACTTAGAAACATTATAGAGGATGAGTTGAAGGCATCTGGCCATGTTGATTAGTTCAGTGATCTGGTCAAGGATGTGGAGAAAGGTACTTGCTACCGGGCCGATCACTTGCTCAAGGATTTCTGCGCTAAGAAGCTTGAGACGCTTGAGGACTCAGAGATGGCAATGGAACTGAAAGAACTACTCTCAAAACTAGATGGTCTCTCAGCTGAAGAGCCGGGTGCATGCATTAAGAAATATGAGATTAAAGCCCCCAAACAAAGAATCCTCTCTCAGATCCTTATCCTTTCAATTTGATGTTTCAAACATCAATCGGTCCTACTGGTTCAAGCACTGGGTGAGCTTTAAACCCATTGTATAAGTTCAGTTCAGAGCCAGCTGTTTCTTTTTCCTTCGAATATTTATCTAGTTCATCATACATTCATACCATGATTGCAGGTTCTTTCGGCCAGAAACTGCACAAGGAATATTTGTGAATTTTACGGACATGTACTATGACATTGGGTGCAAGCTAGCTGCCTTTTGCTGCTGCTCAAGTTGATCAGGCTTTTCAAAACGAGGTCATAATTTTCTCTCATGATCCAAAATAAGATAATTTCTGCTTTATATCGAGGCATATACATATCTTGTTCTTGGTTTCTTGTTTTTCAACAATCAACACTCTTAGAAAGTTAGAATGCTTGTGACTTGTGATATGCTTTCCTGACATGTGCTATATCTGCAGATTTCTCCTCGCCAAGACCTGTTAAAAGTTCGTGAGTTCAACTTTTTACTTGAAGAATCCCGTCACTTTTTACTTGAAGAATCCCGTCACTTTTTACTTACAGAGTGAAATAATTTGCTCACAAAATTTCTAGAAAACAACCGGATACGTTTTTTTCTCCGCTTGTGCGTTCACTCCTATATATTGTATTTCCTATGAAACATATGTATATTATCTTTTTTTATGGAATACATATGTATATTATCATGTGTGAAAAATAAAACTCAATTTTCTTGATGGAGAGTCTCCGAAACTTTTAGAGCTCTTTTTTTTTTTCTGAGCCTTAAGGTTCATATTTAGCGGTGGCACATCTTCTTTCGATGATGCGGGGATCGTGATGGCGGCTTGACCGCTGCGACGGCGAGACTGTGCTTCTAGGGGCACCGAGGGGCTGAGACGAACGCTTTGGGCTTTCGTCGAAAGAAGAGAGACTGACTTGAGGTGAGAGAGTTACAGGGCTGAGGGTATACGTTTTTAAGGTTAAGATCTGACGGTAAATGTTAAATTTTAAGATCCAACGATTGTTGTAAGTTTTTTAATGAAAATTTTCCTGTCTATGAAAATTTGGGAGCTTTGATATAGTATGTACCAGTATTTCCATCACACAATAAAACATTATAAGATGTTGTAGAAAGTTCAACGTAGTTACACAATAGAAATAGAAAGACTATTGTCTGAATTCTAAGACACATGCAAGTAATCAAAAGCCAAACTAAATCAGTGGAGGCAAACTTTGGAGCCAAAACAATTTTGGCATAGCACTAGATTTTCTAATCACACAACGGAATGTTTTAAAGTGTTGTAGATATTCTCTAAACTTGCACTTGGTATTCACTAGTATAAAGTTTAATATGCTCAGACAACAAAAGAAATATAACTATTATGTGATATGTAAGGCTCCATTGATGAAAATTTCCTGCTTTGCGAAAGATGAATTTTTGAGTCAATGGAGCCAAAGAAATTTGGCGGAAGCAGTTATACGCTGGTGACATTTTAACACAATAGAACTTAAAACTCTATTTTACAAGTATTTTTATTTTGTACTAGAGATTGTCTAGTATAAATTGTAACTTCATCATACAACAAATAAATAAAACCATGTTGTCCAAACATCTTGCACCTTGAAAAAATTTGAGTTTTGTGATGGGGGGAATTCTTCCGTTAAAAATTTCGTAAATCATACAACAGAAAATTAGTTGAGTTGTTGTGTTTTGAACTCTAAAATATAGACTTCTCAATTTCGTATCATTACACAACAAAACATTGTAACTTTACGTTGCCTATACCAGTTCACTCATTCAGACAAGACGAGATGTCAAAAGGGTGACAAGACGAGATGTCAAAAGGGTTGTTTGATAGCATTTTTGTGGTAGACTAGAGAAGAAGAAAATGTCTAATTCGAAACAAGTTCTCTTGGATTTACAGGAGAGAAGAAATCTCACAACCTTTCACATATACCTGTCTGTAGCGTTATCTATCGTCTTTTCTTTTTGTTGATCATTCGGATCGTCAACGTCATTCATGATCATGTTTATGTTATAAAAATAGGTTAGATATTACAAATATATAATAACACATATTTAATTTAGAATTAAATAAATAATTATAAATATAAAATCAAAAACAACATGATAAACACCAATGTTACTAACTCGGATTTAGGAGGATAGAAAACTATTAAAGTCGAGTTGTTTGTCTCACACACTTTTTTTTTAAAACAAATTATGTCTCCTCACAGTGATCTGACATGGTCTCTACAGTTTTGTTGTCCCTTTTGAACCTAGATCTTGGGATCTCTAGTCAACTAGGTTGGGTATCCACTGTAAAGATTTTTAATTCATGGGCTTTAGTCTCATTCCCCTCGATGATTTGTCAACTAGCTCTCTGTTTAACCCCTTGCTTAGTGGATCGACAATATTATCTTTTGACCTCACATAGTCGATAAAGATAACTCTAGTAGAGAGTAGTTGTTTAATGGTATTAAGTCTTCGACGAATATGTCTTGACTTATCTTGACGTAGTCATTCTGCCTCTTCTCCACATTTGTCTGGTGCGACAAAGTCAGACTCCATCATGGATATGGTTATGATCGTTTGTTTAGAGGATTTTTAGGACACTGCTGTACTTCTTAGTGTGAACACATACCCACTAGTGGATTTTGAGTCTTTCATGTCAGAAATCCAATTTGCATCACTGTATCCTTCTAAGATAGCTGGATAATTGGTATAGTACAGCACCTAATCTCGAGTGTACCTTAAGTACTTTATTACCCTCACAATTGCTTGTCAATGCATAGCTCCAAGATTATTCGTGTATCTGCTTAGCTTGTTCACAACGTAAGCTATGTCTGGTCTTGTATAGCTCGTTAAGTACATTAGACTCCTAATGACTCTAGAGTACTCTAAATGTGAGACACTCTCTCCTTTATTCTTTGAGAGATGTAGAGTCATATCCATCAGAGTTCTTGCAACTCCAGAAATATCCTTATCGAATTTTCCAAAGATATTGTCCATATAAGGTGATTGACCTAAAACAAGTCCATTTGGTGCTCTTGTGATTTTAATCCCCAATATGATATCACCATGACCCATATCTTTCATGTCAAACTTGGAATGTAACATATCTTAAGTGGACTTGATCATCTTTTACGTGCTTCCAACGATAAGCATGTCATCAACATATCCACTTTTTGTGTCTTTGATACACACACATTTATTACATTCATTGATTTTGAAACCATTGGTGATCATAACATTGTCAAATTTTTTGTGTCATTGCTTCGGTGCTTGTTTTAAGCCATACAATGACTTCATCAATTTGCACACTTTTCTTTCTTGGCCAGGAGCAAAGAAACCCTCTGGTTGATCCATATAAATTTCATCTTCGACATCTCCATTAAGGAAAGTGGTATTTACATCCATTTGATATACTTTAAGATTCCGCAATGCGACGATTGTAAGTACCATTCTGATGGATGTTATTCTTGTCACAGGAGAATAAATGTCGAAATAATCTAGATCTTCCTTTTGCTTGTAGCCTTTAATCATAAGTCTTGTTTTGTACATGTCTATTGACCCATCTGCTTTCAATTTTCTTTTGAAAATCCATTTAGAGCTTAAAGGTCTATAACCTGGTGGAAGCTCCACCAGTTTCCAAGTATGATCTTACAAAATGGAGTCAATTTCACTCTTGATAGGTTCTTTCCATAAATGACTATCAGTGGAGTTCACCTCCTCTTTAAGGTACGAGGTTCACATTCAAGCATATATGTCAAAAAATCTGACCCAAAAGATTTTCTGTCCTTGCTCTCTTACTTTGTCTAGGTTCAACCTCAGACTCAGTTTCTTAATGTTGATTGTTTTCATTAGCAGCCTGGTTGGTTCTGTGTCCATTTCGAAGAACTCGATTCTTCTTTAGACTTACATGGAAACACATTCTTGAAAAATGATGCATTCTAGATTTGACTACTGTGTCCTCATGTATATAAGAGATTTCTGATTTATGCACAAGGAAGCGATAAGCCATACTATTTTGTGCATATCCAATAAAGATACAATCAACAATTTTGGACCTATTTTTCACCATTTTAGGTTTAGGGACTGCCACCTTGGCCAAACATCCTCATACTCGCAAGTAATCATATGATGACTTTCTTTCTTTCTTTCCATAATTCATATGAAGTTTTCTCCTGTTTCCTTTTGGAAACCATATTTAAAAGGTAATTAGCTGACAAAATGACGTCTCCCCACATGTTGGGTGGCAAGCCATAACTTTGTAGCATTGTATTCATCATTTCAATCAAAGTATGATTTTTCCATTCAACAACATCTTTTGACTGTGGCGAGTAAGGTGCGGTTCTTTCATGAATAATCTCATGTTGAGCACAAAATTCACCAAATGGATATTCATATTCACCTCCGTGATTACTTCTCAATACTTTGATTTTCTTATCAAGTTGATTTTCAACCTCATTTTTATAGAGAACAAATTTCTCTATATTGCCTCATATTTGCTCTTTAGCAAATACACATAAAAAATTTTTGTGCTGTCATCGATAAAGGTAATTAAATATTTGTTCTCTAGACTGTGTTGCTTTCAAATCGCATACATTGCTATGGATTAAATCAAGAGGTTCATTGTTTCTTTCAACTGTTTTGAAAAATGATCGATCTTGTTAGTTTTGCCTCAACACAAGTTTCACATCATTTTGAAATGTTGGTAAGTATTCCATGTTAATTAACCTTCGTAAAGTACCATAATTACCATGTCATAGTCTACCATGCCATAAATTAGAAGACTCAAGCATATAAGTGGAAGTGCTAGCTTCATTCATATTTTTGACAATTTTCTTTACATTCAATTTGAACATTCCACCACTCACATAACCCTTACCCACATACATTCCACCCTTATACAAAACAACTTTGTCAGACTCTATTATAATGTGGAAACCATGGGTGTTCAGCAGTGCACCAGAGAAAAGGTTCTTGCGGATATCAGGAATATACACAACATTGTTCAAAGTTAGCTTATTTTCATAGGTCATCTTCAGAACCACCCTCCCCTTGCCCTTGCCCTCAACAACAGATGTGGATGAGTTCCCCATGTACATTATCTCCCCACCAGTGTTAGCCTCAAATTCGGAGAACATTTTCTTATCAGCACATACATGGAAAGTAGCTCCAGTGTCCAGCCACCATTCTTTTGGGTTTGATCCCACCATGCTAACCTTTGAGACCACAACAGAGAGATTCATGTCAGAGACATCCCTTATGACATCTTCAATCATGTTGGCTTCCTTATTTTTCTTCTTCTTTTGCTTATTGTAGTCAACAACCATGTGACCAGTCTTGTCACAATTGAAGCATTTTCCTTCAAATCTAGACTTCTTAGCAATGCTTCCTCTTGGTCCCAGCTTGGACCCTTGATTTTTAAACTTTTTGGTCTTAGAGCTTTGACTATGTTCCACAACATTTGCCTTGGCAAAGTAGCCACTGACCCATACTTCTTTCAGATCTTCGGTTGTCTTCTTCAATGCGAAGCCTAATCTTCCATGCTTATTTCCTTTCCTTATGCTTCAGATAGTTCTTGAAGTCCTTCCAATCTGGTGGAAATTTCCTTCCAAGCTGGTGGCAATTTCTCAATAACACATGGCACTTGAAAACTTTCACCAAGCTGCATTCATTCAGCTTGAATCTCATGCCGAATCCACCATCTTATAATCAAGGAAGCGACCATAATAAATTTTTTAGCACCGACATCCTATGTTTTATATTTTTTTCAAGGGATTCCCACAGCTCCTTAGTCGTTCCCATGTTAATTTACACATTGTACAGAGAGTCGGCCAAGCAATTAATGATAAAGTTTCGATATAGATAGTTTCAACTATTACATACATTCACAACAACAATCTTTGCCTCATCATTTTGCTCATCTTCTTTGAGCTCAGGAGCTTTCTCAGTTAAGAATATTGATAGGTTCAAAGTGGTCAGATAGAACATCATCTTTTGTTTCCATCTCTTGAAGTGCAGTCCATTGAACTTCTCAGTTTCTCTCCATGAGACACCGAGACAGGTACATGTGCAGCAGTAACAACAAGAATGATTGGCACTTGGGTCGAAGCGCTACTCTCATCAACAGTTTTCCAGAATCAGATTCCATTTTTTCTGAAATATGTAAATAACACATTAAATATTTTGTTGAAGCCAACAATAATTAACAATGAGAAACACAAACTTATTATTCACACATATATATAACAATATTAATATTAATTTGGCTACTTCTCAATCCGTTCGGTAATTCCAATCAGACACGACCAGGTAATAAGATGAAGCTTTAGTGGGACGTGGCTCGCTTAAGAACATTGCAACAAGGGTTCTAGCCCAGACATTATGTCCAACTGAGTACGCCTTGTTGGAAAGATTCATAAACCAAACAATATTAACTTGTCTTAAAATTGTTATAAAAATAGGTTAGATATTGCAAATATATAATATTAATATTCAATTTATAATTAAATAAATAATTATAAATATAAAATCTCAAGAACAACATGATGAACACCAATGTTACTAACTCGGATTTAGAAGGATTGGAAAATGTTGCAGTCGAGTCGTGTGTCTCACACACTTTTCCTAAGACAAATTATGTCTCATCTACAGTGCAAATGCTTGTTGGCACTTGTCTCCTAAGATACAACGACCGCTTGTTCTTTGAAGGTGTACTGCTACTAAGAACACTAGACGAACTTGAAGTAACTTATTCTATCATCAGAAAACAACTCAGAGAGAGAGAAATAGAACTCAAGTAAGGAGGAGATGTCTTTTGAGTTGGTGTGTTTAGAATGAGGGAATTAGTCACTAATTTATACAAGGAGGATTGTGAACAAACTTGAATGCCAGTAATAGGTTACAACATTCCACTATCATGCTTTTGAATTTGATGTTGTTACAAAACAAAGAGTCATGAAAAGTGAAAGATTAACTGTTTCATACATTACTTTGGTGACTATTCTCATTCACTCATAACCATCTAAAAAATGATTATATATTATGATTTATTTACATCATTTTTTCAATAGTTTAATTCTAGGGTTCATGTTTGAATCCTACAGTGTTCCACAAGGTCACCGCCGCATAATGGAGGACGAGAGAAAGATATATCGTAAGCAATTGCATGGTGCGTGGTTTCGTGAATTGCGATGTGCATACAACCAAGCAGTTGGACTTGGGTATGAGTCTTAAGCACTACTGCATTGATTCTGTTCAGCTACCTCCGCTAGTAAACATTAAACACGACTGATGAACTTTGTGTACCCTTTGCAATCACGCCTCATTCTTCATCCTTGGTGACGATTAGAGAGAGAGAGAGCTCTATTGTGAGTGTGTCGAAGTGGCATCTATTGTGAGGGAGCTCAGCGAGTGATTGAAAACTTGGGAAGAGATTCTCACATTCCTGTTTGGATAACTTGAACTGGGACAAGTGTGGCCCGTTGATTATTATCGTACTAATATTGTCTCAACTTAACCACCTTTAAGGTGTTGAGTTTTAACTATAAAAGACCTCGATACAATTATGTATTATTCACCCACATATATGTTGTATTTTATTTATCCATTTTCTGAGATGAGATCTTTCTTCTTCAACACTCCCCCTCACGTGTAACCTAATTATTTTGTTAGGTCTACATGTGTAATTCATTCAGGATTTGAGCGGATTCAGGATTTTGTTTGTGATTTGGACGAATCAAGGATTTGTTTGTGGATTTGGGTGGATTCAGGATTTGTTTGTGAATTTAAGCAGATTCATATCTGGTTGTGGTGCTAGCATATATAATTGAAGAATGGTCCGCTCTGATACCAACTTGAACTTAGACAAGCTAGTGTGGCCCGTGAATGATAATTGTACCGATACTGTCTCAGTTTAACTATCTTTAAGGTGTTGAGTTTTAACTACAAAAAAACTTGGTATAATTATGTATTATTCACTCACATATATATTTTATTGTATTTTATTTATCATTTTTCTAATGTGTGATCTTACCTTTCTAACATGATATATATTTCGTTTGATTCATATCGTACGTGTAATATTTACTTTCTTGAGTCGTAGCCACTGGATTGTCGATACAGTGTGCGTGACCTTTCAGCTCACACAAAGCGCATGATCATCATCAGTGCAATTTGGATGGTAAAGTGTGAGAAATATGTATGACTAGACAATAGTTAACTTAAAGGGATCGTAGCCACCTGCTTCTTCATCATGCTAGTGTTTGATATTCAATTTCAACACCTCATTGGTGGACATCACCGGAAAAATAAATAAAGAAATAAGTCAGTTGTAGAATCTCTATATTGGGGTCATATTGGATACAACAAGAGGGATAGATGGGCATGATGACATCTCCAATTTCGGTAAACTTCCTTGACATATTGGAGTAAACTGAAATCTGAAAGTAAGCGATGGATAAAGCTCAATGTGATTGAGTTAGTACAATTTGTTAGCTGGAGATGTGATGTCAATACTTAACTCCAATATAGGTTTCTATGTTGCATTTTAGTCTTTCAAATTTTAGTTTTAATTTTGGTGTTCTTTCTTTTTGCATGAGGGATGGTGATCAACTTATTTTTCTTCGTTTATCATGAAGCATCAACAAGAAAATTAAAATTTCATTGTTCCATTTTATTCATGAAAATTAAGAAAATTATGGTCTGCTACTCGAGTGTAGTATACTCATGTGAAAAAAGTATTTTATACATTATGTGTAATGCCTTCTGCTAACAGTCTAGATTGTTATACTGTTTGTTAAACTATATAATGAATTCACCATAATGAACCCAAGAAATTATCTATATAAATTTCAATAAATGTCACTTTAGTACTAATTTTAGATACCTAATGCCCATTTCAAAGAAAAAAGAATTCTCATGTCCATTTCAATTAATCATAAAAAAATTATTTTTCTACCCTAACTCTCTCCTCTCACTTCACCTTTCATCCTTATCTACTCTCATGTTTGTATATATTCTCTCTCTCTCTCTCTCCCTCCATCTCTCTCTCTAGATCAGAGCCCGACGCCAGCTCTAGATAAGAGCTCAACGCCAGCAACGTGAAGCACTGGTTACGCGATTCGCCATAATCTGAGCTCGTCGTATCGCCACGAACAATCGACGATGAGAAGCACCAGTGATGAGGCCTTGATTTTGACGAGGCTAGATCTGGCCATTCTAACGAGAGCCTCGCATCAGATCTAATCAAAGGATATCTAGTGGAGATCACGATGTTCTTCCTTAGAGCCTCGGAGACTTTCTTCAGTGGCGATCATGATGAGTTTGAATTTGAGTAAAGCTCCAATAAGAAATCAGAGATAAGCACAGGTAGGGACAAACAAAACTAGCAAGTCACACCAGATCCGCGACGAAAGTTGAGAGCTCAAAGATGGGGGAAGAGAAAAGGCACCAGATGATGCAAAACCTCTTTGGCGAACAATCCGAAGAAGAAGAAGAGGTTGACTCCGAACACGAGTCCAATCCCCAGCTCAACTACGCCTCTGTAATTCTCTCTTCCTCCCCAATTTCATCGTTTCCATTGCTCTTTTTATACTTTTTTTGTTTTAGACCTTGCCATTTCGCTAGTCTCTTGTTATTCTCAGCTCAGCTCAATTTTTGTATGAATGTAGAGAACAATTGTTGTTCACGATTGTTTACTGTTGGTTTTAGGGTTTATGGAATAATCTCATCGATTTCTCCGTAGATTACGTACACAAAATTTGTTAAGCTTTTTAAGTATTCAGTGATTGTTAGTCGTTAATTGTTCTACATGATGTTATGTTCGGAAAAGTGTGTGGTCGGCTTACTGGAGCCAATGGTCTGACTTTTATTAGGGTTAGTAGACTTGGTTTTTATGTATACTGGGGTTAGTAGACTTGATTTTTATGTATACTAGGGTTAGTTGACTTTGTTTTGGAGTATACTGGGTTAGTAGACTTAGATTTAGAGTATACTGGGGTTAGTAGACTTAGATTTGATGTAGAAGTTACCCCCAATAAATTTTCTGTAGAAGTTTATTGCCCCTAGTAAAGAAATCCAGCGAAATTCTGGCTACAAGTAATTTTTCAGCTTCCGGTGACCAGATTCTGGAGTTGGTGACAGGAATCCGGTGATCGGTGACCAGTGAGGCCCCAACAAAATATTATCTCTCATTTTTTCTTAGTGTGTATAAAGAACAAGGATAAAATTATCTTAAAAATATTATTTTATTATGAATTTAATAAATATTTGTGTATTTAAGCATTAGTAAGTACAACTTATATTTGAATAGGCGTTTGACTTTTCAATTCATTAGTTTAAGGGCTGACTTTTGTTTTTTTGTGGAAACTGTCATTTTTCCTATAAATCTCGCCCAAATTTTTTTGCTTGACAAAAAGAAAACCAAACGGGCGTTGCACATACCCACTTAGAAGTGAGCTACCTGAGTACCCGACCTCATTTTTAACCAACATAGCATATCATCAAATCCAAGTGTCCTTTGTTAAACCCTGACACAATCCACCGCCAGAACTGAGCTACCAACCTCACCACAGCAATGTTTCCATTGCCAAAGCCATCATCACCTCCTTCATCACAATCCTCACGTCTCCTCTCTCCTCATCTTCCCTCCCAAACATACGAGACCCAAGACATACTCTATGACCTCACCAGTTCCACTCAATTCTGATGACGAACTACACCGGCACCCTCGAAATTATCAACCTCTGGTACGATTGGCCCAACGGTCGAAACTTCAACATCATACAGTCAGGGACGGAACCACTTGACGGGCTGGTACGACTATAGCCCAGACGGGAATTGCTAAAATATATACCATATATGTGCATCTTCTTATGTAGGTCTGAGTTCAGCTCAGTTGGTTGGTTGTTCTGGCTTGTTTTGTTCCCTTCACGAGTTCGATACTCAGTGAAGTACCTTGTCTTTGTAACTTCCCCAAATTCTTCTCCCCATTTAGGTTTTTGTTTCTAGTTCTCTTTTTTGGTTATATATTTTTTCTATTCTTTTACTCATTTTCCTTCCTTTTTCTCTGCTTCTACAAAAATTTAGTGTTTATAGGGTTGATATTCAGTGAAGTACCTTTTCTTTGTAACTTTCCCGAATTCTTCTCCCCATTTAGGTTTTTGTTTCTAGTTTTCTCTTTTTTGGTTATATATTTTTTCTATTCTTTTACTCATTTTCCTTCCTTTTTCTCTGCTTCTACAAAAATTTAGTGTTTCTTAAAAGATTTTTATTGTTTTTTCCTCCCCCATTTTGTTCTCCTTTTTTCTTAGTTAAGTCTCCTTAATAGGCAGCATTTTTACAAAAAAAAAAAATTTTGTAAAATATTTATTAAACTAGCCCAACCAATAATTACATCCTGGTTCCGTCACTGCATACAGCACCAGTTGGGTTCAATTCTCTACGACCCCGAATGGAGCAATAGGACCTCCTACACCTTGGACTCATCCAAAACGTGCAGCCGCTCTTGAAGTGGGTATTCTCCGGCCTCATTGGCTAAGAGACCTGTTCATTGGGTTTTTACATAGGTAAATGTTAACAGTTTCATTATTTATCAATGGCTTTGTGGTTTATGTTTGCGGATTATGCGTTTTAGCACTAGGATTTATGGAAGTCGAATTCGGAAACGATTTGGTTGGTTCAATGTGCAGGGAGAGAGGCACATGTGATGACATTTGAGGTCGGATCTGTGCTTGAAGACGCGAAATGGTGCTTTTATGGATGGATTGCTAAGGGGTTCGTTTCGAAGTGGGATGTGATTCTAGTGTTGTTTGTTACTTTGTTTTGTATTCGTGTGGTACTGTTAAGAATAAATTAATGTATACTTTATTGGCCTAAACTAGTTGACATTATATTAATCTTTGTGGAAAATGCACTTCTACTGGTTAGGAAAGTGTTCCTAGCTATTCCAGGACACTTTGCTTTTATAACATTGTTGTCTTGGCATCTTGCTCAATCCCGCAGCCATTTTCTGAAGAAGATTGTATGCCCGGACCTTGGAAGAGGAGCAAAACACGATTCATATCCCAATTCTCAGTTTATCAATTTTGTTTCACTAATAATTATAGTTTCTTAATTTTTTAAAATAACACGTTAGTATATGAATTAACAAATACTCATAACTTTTTATACATAACGTCTATCATAGCGTTAGTTTGCATTTTGTCTCACATTTTCAAGGGCAGATCAGTCTCTTCAAACAAAACAAAAAAGACTTGCGAGTTCATCTCCACGAGCATTCTTAGAATTTCCAACCCTTTTCATATCTTGCTCTAGCTTCATAATCGATTACAGAAGAGAGTTTTGATCGGGTATCAACGCCGACGTCTGTGGATTTCTTCCGTATCGATGCCACGGACATGCCGCCGTCGCAGCTGCACCCGCCTCTGAGGACCGGCCAGGCCTCGGAGAAATTGAGCCTAGCTCACTGAGGGGCCATGCAAGTAGAAGACGGCGATGCCGTAGGCCTGGGCGATGAGGGTGGAGTCGGAGCCGAGCCAAATCCGGGAGCGGGATCACGAATCTCTACCACCCACTTGCCCCACTTATCTCTTTGTACGGCTTGTCATTGTTCTCGCCCTTCTTCCTATTCTCCGGTTCTTTCTGACTCACATGAATCTAGTTGTTCTTTCAAATCAAGCTGAAGAAGAAAAAGGTGAGTGAGTTTTTGGGGAGAGAAGGAAGGAGGGGTTGCATCTCAAGGGAGGGTGGTAGAGAAAGCTCGGGTTGGTGATGACAAGATTCGAGCGGGTGCGGTGGAGATGGATTTCTGATTGGGTACAGATGCAAATTGCCAACGGTAGCTTTGAATTTTATGAAGGTTCGATTTGCATCCATGGCCACTTAAGAGAGAGAGACATGCCACAGTTCGATCTGTATAAAACTAGGCTTGTTCTTATCTTTTTGAATGGATAGTTGATATTTGTTCTTGTTTGATTTGAAATTGGTGTCCCTGTAAGTGTTTTCCCTTAAATTCAATAGCTAAAGTCCTAATGATCTGAAAAAAACTGCATACATTTTAGACTTGTTCGTAGGAAGAGATGAGAGATTACAAGTCAAATACTATTGTACCCTCTATTAACTGATACCGGCATAGCACGTTATTTTTTTTTTTTTTTTTTTGAGATGAAAAAGTTTGGATAAGAGGGGGGCTTCCCTACTTATCAAGGCCAGGGCAAACCCTGCGACCTAGGCCCGGAGGCTTTCGGATTTACTGACTGGGGGGGAATTTCACCCACGTTTGTTGAGAGGTGGCACCCTCTTCAAGGGCATAGCACGTTATGAGGAGTTAGCGTCTATGTATAAAAATGATTATTTTAGAAAGTTCAGAAATTTTAATTATCACTACTTCAGCAAACTTGATATATTATTTATAAAATTTTTCTTTCTTGCAAAGGAAACAAATGTCATGTAATTAGGAGTCTTACTTATTTGACAATATTCTGCATTATCATAGGTTAACTGATTGATTGTATTGTTGTAATTAGTCCTAGATTTGTGGATCGTGTGGTCATCCATTGTGTATAAGAGTTGTAACCTATTTTGAGAATCAATCAAGAAAACAATTTCTTCTTAGTATCATTCTTTTATATGGTATTAGAGCATCCCGATTCTGAGACCTAAAACAATAACACTCAAACCAAAACCCTCATGGCAAGAGATGAAACGAAGCAGATTGAGTAGAGCAAGGACTCAGCGTCAGCTGCATAGAAAACCCCTAAACAGTGGGAGAATCCAAACCGTCCACTTTTTCTCCAACATTCGGATCAACCTGGTGCAACCCTTGTGTCACAACCATTGATAGAAGACAACTATATAAGATGGAAGGAATGAAAAGATAATCAAGTTCACTAAGGATATGTTAAATTCCAGATTTGATATGAAAGATATGGGTCATGCTGATGTCATATTGGGGATTAAAATCAAACGAACATCAAATGAGTTTGTATTGAGTCAATCTCATTATATGGACAATATCCTTGGAAAATTCGATAAAGATAATTCTGGAGTTGCCAGAACTCCTGTGAATATGACTCTACATCTCTCAAAGAATAAAGGAGAAAGTGTCTCTCAGTTAGAGTACTCTAGAGTCATTGGAAATCTGATGCACCTAACAAGTTGTACAAGACCTGACATAGCTTATGCTGTGAACAAGCTGAGCAGGTACACACGAGTAATCTCGGAGCTATGTATTGGCAAGTAATTGTGAGGGTACGAAAGTACTTAAGGTATACAAGAGACTATGGACTGTATTATACCAATTATCCAGCTGTGCTAGAAGGATATAGTGATGCAAATTGGATTTCTGACATGAAAGACTCAAAATCCACTAGTAGGTATGTGTTCACATTGGGAGGTGCAGCAGCGTCCTAGAAATCCTCTAAACAGACAATTATAACCAGATCCATGATGAAGTCTGAATTTGTCGCATTAGACAAATGTGGGAAAGAGGCAGATTGGCTTCACCAATTCATAAAGGATATTCCAAGATGGACAAAACATGTGCCTGCAATATGCATATATTGTAATAGTTAATCTGCAATTGTCAAAGCACAGAGCACGATGTACAATGGTAAGTCAAGACATATTCGTCGAATACATAATACCATCAAACAACTACTTTCTACTGGAGTTATTTCTATTGACAATGTGAGGTCAAAGGATAATATTGCGGATCCGCTAACCAAAGGGTTAAACAGAGAACTAGTTGATAAATCATCGAGTGGAATGAGACTAAAGCCCATGAATTAAAAATATTTGCAGTGGATACCCAACCTAGTTGACTGGAGATCCCAAGATCTAGGTTCAAAAGGGACAACCAAACTGTATAGACCATGTTGGATCACTATGAGAATTTTCCTCATGTCCATTCATATGATAAAAACAGTGATGCCCGTAAGGAATGAGGTTAAGCGAAAGCTTTTAATGATTCTTATGCGTCAGAGATCCGAGCGGAGTAATGCTGGTTACTCTTAAGAAACCACCTATGTAAGAGAGAAGTGGGGCCACTTCTAAGGGAATTGTTTAAGGGTTCAATTCCTATCAAACTCTTACAGAACCAGGTGCGTGTCTAGGGCCAAAATGGACACAAAAGTGAGAACTGTAAGTACCAGGAAGATTCCTGTGTGAAGTATGTTATCATTTACACAAATGACGAATAGTTCAAAGACATCGTGTCTACTGTCTAGTTAGTAAAGTCAGCATACTTTCACAAGGGAATGTTCAAAGGGTAAAACCTACATATCCTAAGCATGTTTCAACCGTAGATATCTATCACCAAGTCTATCGAGTCTTTGGTCGCCTATTTCATTCATGTAGAGAATTGTTGGAAAAATGATAGAAATAAAAGATTTTTTGTAATCATTTTGATAATTAAAGGTGAATGAAAATAGTCACCAAAGTAATACATGTAATGGTTGATCTTTCAACTTCCTTGTCTTTTGGTTTTTGTAACAACATGAATCAATGGCATGGTAGTGGTCTAATGAAAGGTTGTATCCTTATTCATGGCATTCAAGTTTTCCTCCAATTCTACCAATATAAATAGGTGACTTCATCCCTCATTCTAAAAACACCAACTCAAAGCATCTCTCCTTATTTGAGTTCTCCATCTCCTTCTCTAAGTTGTGTTCTGGTGATAGACGAAAGTACTTCAAGTTCGTTCAGTGTCCTTAGTAGCAGTGCAGCTTCAAGGGACAAGCAGTCGTTGTATCCTAGGAGACAAGCGCCATCAAAACTTTGCACCAAAGAGAAGACATAATTTGTCTTAAGGAAAGTGTGTGAGACACACGACTCGACTTCCTTCAACATCCTCCTATCCTTGAATCTGAGTTGGTAACATTGGTGTTCATCATCATGTTTGTATTATGAGTTTTTAGTTATAATTATTTATTTAATTATAATGAATTTATGTTATTATATATTTAAAATATTTGACATATTTTCTAACAAGATAAACCATGGATCCTAGATAGTGAGGCTAGTGATCATATAGTTTGTGACTCTGCCTTCCTCACATCACTGCAGCATGTGCACAATCGTAGAGTAAAATTACCTAATGGAAATTCGACACTTGTTTCTCACATTGGAACAGTGTCATTCTCTCCACATTTTGTCCTTCATAATGTCCTTTGTGTCCCATTATTTTATCTAAATCTCATCTCCATCAGCAAACTTGCATTTGATTCCTTTAACATCACCATATTTTCTCAAAGACGTTTGTTTCATACAGGACCTTCGATGAGGAAGATGATTAGGATGAGAACTGAAAGTGAGGGACTCTACTGTCTCAATTTGTCAAGGAAATGAACATGCAAAGTAGTCAGCACCAAAATACAAGATCCATGGCATCAAAGGCTCGGACATCCACCCAACAAAGTATCGTCTTTATTTCCTTTTTGGAAAAATAAAGCATGTGATGCAAGTAATTGTTCTATTTGCCTTTTAGCTAAACTCACTAGGAACCCTTTCCATTGAGTACTTCCTCTAGCAATTCTTGTTTTGATTTAATTCATGTGAATATATAGGGTGGCTATCATGTTTCATCTTTTTCTGGAGTATAATATTTCTTAACTACAGTTGATTATCATTCAAGATAAACTTGGGTTTACCTTATGCAACACAAGTCTGAGGCATGTGCCCTAGTCATTTATTTTGTCAACTTAGTTAAAAATCAATTTGGCCAAAGAGTGGAACTTGTTAGGAGTGACAATAGCCCATAATTCAAGTGCACATGATTTTATTCATCCAAAAGCATTGTGCATTAGCCTAGCTACGTCAACACCATAACAAAATGGTGTTGCTGAGCGTAAACATAGACATTTGCTAAATGTTGCCCATGTTCTTCTCTTCTAAGCACACCTGCCTAAGGAATTATAGGGGGATGACATACTTAATGCTTTTTACCTAATAAACAAAACACCAACACCACATCTGCAAAGGAAGACACCTTTTGAAAAACTTTTCCACAAACCACCAAATTACTCTCATTTGCGTATCTTTAGATGTCGTTGTTTTGTTTCCACTCATCCACTCTGACCTAGCAAATTTGATTCATGCTCTACTGAGTGTATCTTTCTTGGTTACCCTCTTGATCAAAAAGGGTACAAGTTCTATAGCTTGTAGGATGAGAAAGTATTGGTGTCACTAGAAGTCATTTTCTTTGAAACTGAGTTTCCATATCAAACCAGCATCCCATCATATTAATGCTCCATTCAACAGTGATGTCTTTCCTGCTTTAACTCAATCACCTCATATTAATGAAGATAAAATCTCCAAAAATCATCCAATTCAAACACTTAGTCTAATCTCACACCTTACGCTGATGTCACCATTATTGATTCTCCACCTCACTCCCATCAATCTCCTAGTAATCTATCACCAGACTCCCCTGTGCCACAAGATATAACACCAACTTGTTTTACCTTAGCCTTCACTGTCCCAACTGCTTTGAAGATCATCCTGACCAACCAAATCTCTGACTACATTACGGGACTTTCACATTGAGGTAGCCCTCCCTTCACACATGTATTGCTTCTTCATCTACCACGAGCGAGGTTACTCATTCAGGTGCAACTCACTCCATTTCTCATGTTTTATCATATGATAGGCTCTCTCCTACACATAAAGCTTTCACTGTTAAGATTACCCTAGAAAAAGAACCTAGGTTTTTTCTCAGGTTGTTCTTAAACCACGATGAAGAGAAGCTATAAACAACGAAATTTGGGCTCTTTAAGAGAAAAAAAACATGGAGTTTGGTACCGCTTCCTGCTCATAAGAAACCAATAGGCTGCAAGTGGTTGCACAAAATCAAATACAACCCAGATGGCACGGTGGAGATGTACAAAGCTCGTTTGGTTGCAAAATGGTATAGTCAAGTTGAAGGGATTGACTATCATGAAATTTTTGCTCTGGTGGCCAAGGTAACAACAGTTCGAGTGTTACTAAGTCTTGTAGTCATTCATGGATGACACCTTCACCAAGTAGATGTCAACAATGTCTTTCTTAATGGTGACCTCTATAAAGATGCATACATGAAGTTGCCTCCTAGTTTTGGACAAAAGGGTGAGAATAGGGTGAGAATAGGGTTTGTAAGTTACATAAGTCATTACACGGCCTCAAGCAAGCTTTAAGGAAATGGTTTTTGAAGCTTTCTGATGCTCTTAAGGCTGTCGGATTCAAACAGTCTTGGTATGACTATTCACTCTTCTTCTGAAAGACACAAGAGAGATTCACAGCCTTACTAGTTTATGTTGATGACGTAATATTGGCTGGAAACAACTTGTAAGATATCATGGAGACAAAACAATTTCTTCCAAATCATTTTAAGTTGAAGGATATGGGTCAGCTAAGGTATTTTCTTGGAATAGAGGTACCAAGGTCCAAACAATGTATCTTTTTGAGCAACTGAAAGTATGCACTAGAAGTTTTGGAAGATGTTGGCTTCCTAGGTGCTAAACCTTCTTAGTTCTCAGTTGAGCAAAATTTGGTGTTGACACGAGGAGATGGAGTTATATTACAGGATGCATCACAGTATCGAAGGTTAGTTGGGAGGCTTATATACCTTATAATCACAAGACCAGACCTTATTTATGTTGTGCATATCCTAAGACAATTCATGGAAAAACCTGGACAACCTCATCTAGATGCAGCGTACAAGGTTTTGAGGTATGTCAAACAAACGCCAAGACAAGGCTTACTCTTGCCTTCCACTGGGCAGCTGGAGCTTAAAGCGTATTGTGATGCAGACTGGACTCATTGTAAAGACACAAGAAAGTCAACCACCGGCTATTACATTTTTCTAGGGCATGCACCCATCTCATGGAAAACTAAAAAGGAAAGTACTGTGTCTCGTTTAAGTGCAGAAGCGAAGTACAGATCTATGGCAATGACATGTTGTGAGATAACATGGATGCGAAGTGTACTTAGAGATTTGAATGTTGAGAATGCACATGCAGTTAAGCTTTACTGTGACGATTAGGTTGTCATCCACATAGTGTCAAATCCCGTATTTCACGAACGTACAAAACACAGTGAGATTGATAGTCATGTGGTGCGTGAGAAAGTGCAGAAAAGACTTATGAAAACTCTACATGTCCGAACAAAGGAACAACCAGCTGACTTGTTCACCAAACCATTAAGTTTGAAACAGTTTTCTACATTGTTAAGCAAGTTGGGTGTAATTAACATACACTCCAACTTAAGGGGAAGTATTAAGGAACCAAATCCAATGTAATTAGGAGTCTTACTTATTTGACAATATTACGTATTATCATAGGTTAACTGATTGATTTGTATTGTTGTAATTAGCCCTAGATATGTGGATCGGGTGGTTATCCATTGTGTATAAGAGTTGTAACCTACACTGAGAATCAATCAAGAAAAAAAATTCTTCTCAGTATCATTTTTTTATAGTTTTACCTAGTCACTCGTCCCTAACTCCATGTAGGTCTTTAGGGAGACATAAGATGGAAAGAGGGCAGAGCAAAACTATGTCTAAACTGTTGAAAGTTGAAACAATCATCATGAGGAAACCTTAACTGGGCTTGAAAGTGTAACACAAAGGGTGAGATATTATATATATAGTACATCAACTTTGCGTCATTAATAATTAAGGTGTCAGAATTTTGTTAAATAACATAGTAGTACATGAACTAACAAGTTAGACCTAATTTTCGTACAAGTCGTTATAACACTGTTAAAAGTTACTTTTTCTGAGATATATTTTTTCTTTTAAAGAGGATATGTTTTTCTTCTAGGTGTCAAATCGGTGTGAAATCCACACATTTATTTTCTTTCTTTTAAAGAGGATCTTTTTTTCTAATTAAGGTGTTAACCGATTTGACACCTAGAAGAAAAATTATTTTAGTTACATTTAACCTTCGTTTTTATGGATTGCTACTTGCTGGTATATGAGGGAAAAAGAATTATGGATAGCTGCTTGCTGGTAAGAGAGCACAAGAGGTTAAATAGAGAATTGGTAAGAGAAAGAGATCTCAAGCGCATCCACTACCTATTGATGAAGTCATTGGTTCGAGTCACCGTGGGGGTATGAGTGAAATCCTTTGATCCTCATTAAAAAAATCAAAGAAAAAAGGAACATTATAATGGCATGTAAGAAAATTAGGTTTAACTTGTTAGTTTATTCACTAATGTGTTATTTAACAAAGTTATGACACCTTAATTATCAGTGGAGCAAAGTTTGTGTACTGTTTCTGTAATTTTCCCTATATATTATATAAAACAAATTTATAATTAATAAATAATAAAATGATGAACATAAAAATAATTACTATGAAAAACATTTGTTACCACACTTGATTGAAGGAGAACTTGTTGAAGCCGAATCACATGACTTGGTACACTTCGTATGAAGAATACAAAAATCGTTTTATGACTCCAATCTCGAATGAAGGATATGAGGAAAGTATTGAAGTCGAGTTGTATGTTTCACACACTTTCCTTAAGACAAATTATGCCTCTTCTACTGGTGTAAAAAACTTGATAACACTTGTCTCCCAAGATACAATGATTACATGTGCTTTAAAGCTGCACTACTTCCAAAAAACTCTGATGAACTTATAGTATCTTCTATCTATCACCAGATTGCTAAAACTAGAGAGTGAACAACTCTTTGAGATAAAGAGATTATTATCGAGAAAATGTTTCGAATGTGTTGAACGAATGTGTTTAGAACAAGATAAGTGATCACTATTTATAAATGGAGTAAAACATCCACTACTTGAATTACCATGAATTCTGGTTGATATGTTACAACCCGTAGCATTTCAACCTTTAACATTTTGTGCTACAAACTTTCACATTTTGTGTGGTTACAACCTTTCACATTTCATGAGGTTATATCATTTCACTTCTGTGAGGTTACATCATGTTCACATTATATGAGGTTATAGCTCATAGAATTCAATCAGTCAATAGACTATACAAAGTTCATAACACATGGTTTCAAGTAATTAGTTATCTTTGGGTGACTATTTCTTATTCATCCTATAACCTATTAAAATTCTCTCATTTAAATTGATTAAATGAAATGATTAATTTCACCATTTTTCCAACAGAAAGAAACAACCCCAGAAAACAAAATGTCCCAAAGTGAGATGATGTAGATCCAACCAACACAAGAATATCTAGCCATGTCAACAATGTTCTAAAAATCCCCGTTTTTGGACCGATTAATTCCCCAACTATATGCTAGGCAGTGCTTTCCTGTTTAGGTTGAAACATATTAATTCATGCCATAAAATCCATTAATCCTCACTAAAAATGATTAATCCTCTAGCCGGTTGTCCGTCTGACTAGCGCATGTATATAGAGACATCTGTTGCTAGCAATCCCCATAAGAGCTGGAGGTTCTTAAACTGATAGATAGACCGGTGGCCACGATACAACTGATCCCCTTCGCTTACCGGTCTCGTTAGAGATGAATGAAATGTCCAACAAGTTTCTCTCCTATTACATGAAGGAAGAATTCTTACAACCCTTACACCTATACTCATCATTATATATCTTCTTTTCCTTTTGTTGATCATTCAGGTCGTCATCGTCATCTTCCTTAAAAGTTAATACTAGGGCTTACAGTTGAATCCTACATAGTTTTCCACAATGTCACCGCCGCATAATGGGAGGTGGGGTGAAAGGAATAGGTCGTAAGCAATTTCATGGTGCGTAGATTGCAGATACCCCTTGCAAGCACTGCTGATTCTACATCCTACAAGCTGAAGCTAGGCTTTCATATTGTGTATAAGCTAAATTTATAGTTCAGACTGGTCCAACGCAAGCTGAAGCAACTTCTATAAAACGCTGTAAGAAATTTTGCTTAGAATGGCAGTAATAAATTACTTCACTAATATTCACTTTCTAGAATTCTAGAGCATTTCCATCAGCTTTTCAATTTTTTTGATTTTGTCAAATTTGGAGAATATTGAGTATTTTTTAGGTCCAACAGCTTTTCCATCTCATTTCCTAAAATGGGGATGGAGAAGAAAAATGAGCATTGCTTCTCCAAATTTGCAGCAAAGCTTTCATTCCCAAAAATTTAATTCTTCACAGGCTCCAACAAAATTTTTACAAAAAATATAATATTTTATTAATTATTTTGTTGTTACAATAAAATATATAATCTCTTTTGGTCATAATTAATTATGATGTACCATATTTTGTTGTTCTAATAAATGTCAAATCTTCAAAATAGAGAAGCTGTTGGAATTTGAGCATAATATTTTTAGAAAATTTGGTTTTTGTTTTTTCATTTTGAATAAATTTTGGAGAAGCTACTCGAGATGGTCTTAACCACCCGATATGTATGACCTTTCAGCTCACAGAAAGGGAATGATCATTAATTCACCACGTAAGTTGATGATAAAATGTGAGAGGAATATGTATGATTAGATAGTAGTTAACTTATGGAGCACATCACCTTCTTCATCGATCATGTAGTCTAGTTTGAAACTTGGATCGATATGTCTCTTCTTTTGATAATTGGCATTGAGATATTGGGGTAAATTGAGTTTTGAGATATAAGAATCATAGACCAGGATCTAACTATGTTATTTGATTTTTCCTTTGAAATACAATTCAAGTGTGACAAAATAGTAAGTTAAAGATGTGCTGACAATAAATAACTAGATGAATTCTAAGTTTAACTTTTCATGATAGATTTGGAGTTTCCGACATGTTTAGGAGAGGATGGAAAATGTAATCTTTTCTTTTAGCAACAAAGATGAACGACGTACCAAGTACCATATTTTTCTTCTTTAAAAATAGCTAGGTCTATATTAAAATATACAAATTGCGAAGATACATAAATTCATAAAAGATAAAATGACTTGTTATTTTACTAATGGTTTTAACTTTTAAAGTTCAATGACGGAGCTAGGATTTTATAATGGGATGGACTAGAACTTTTTCTTCAATAAACGTGTACTAATTTATGTTAAATACGAACTAAATTTACCCAAAAATCCAGACGCCATTTGTGCTAGAGTTCTCCCATGAGAAACCCTAACCTCTGGAGCGCCGCGCTCCATCCACCGTGGCCAGCACATGTCACCTCTCCATGGCGGCCCTCACAAGCCTCCTCTCGATCAAGGCCTTCACCAGCCTCCTCTCTATGGCGGCCCTCATCTGCCTCCTCTCTATGGCGGCCCTCATCTGCCTCTCCACTATAGCAGCCGTCGAAAGACTCCCCACCATGGAAATCATCAACGAACATCGTTGAAATTCCCCCTTGCATTCAAGTCTCTGGGATCTCTCATCTCTTCACAACGAGCATAACTGAAAAGAAGATTCAAAAGGAGACTCATTCAATCCCCAACAAAGACATCTATGGTGTTTTCTTATCTAGGTTCTCTCCTAGATCCAATACCAATTCAACTTCTTTTAATTGGTTTGGTGTTGTTGGTATGAGGCATGGCTATGGAGGACATGCTTGTGTCAATAGAGGTCACATTGGTTGCAGCAACGACTATGGAGGCAGTGGAGACAAGGGTGTCATCGGCGCTGGCGTTGTTGCTGATATGGTTGCTGAAGTCAGCATTGACTGCGACGGCTATGCTGCTATCACCAATTTTGCTAGGGTTTCTTTGGGTCTTGGTATATTAGGTTTGGCCCTTTTGGGCCTTTTTATTTAGTTTTACTATTTTATAGCAATAGCCTATTTGTCTATGCATGGTAGAAATAGGCTTACAAAATAAGTGAATGAGATAATTAAAGAGTAGTCTATCCTATGTACTATGTAAGCTAGGTATGCCTCACAACTACTTGTCTATCTGTAGATGGTAGCGGTAGAGTATGTAATGGTTGTTTCTGGCCTTCGTGTTTGACCTTAATATATCAAGTCGTGATTGACTTCTTCAAAAAAAACACGGACTAAATTTAATAACCTAAAGGCTAAATTTAGAAATTTGGGATGGGCTAGATCTCAAATTTTCATTTTAAACTAAAATTTAGTTAGAAATGAATGATTTTTCAAAATTTGAGGTGGGCTACATCCCGTGTGTAGCTACGTCATTGTTAAGGTTACAAGATTTAGTTAAGATCAAACCAGAGACAATAAAAAACCTCATTAGACAAATATAAGGTGTGTTAGTTATTAATAAAAAACAATGAGAATCACAATTTCACCTTCTTAATGTGTCTTTAGTTGCAATTGCGGTGATCAACATATTTTATCCTCCTTCAATTTATCTACAAAATATCCACCTGGTAAAATCAAAGATCCAATAGAACTTTGAATCTTTTTTTGGTACATAAAAGTTTAGGTAAGAATGAGACTTCCATACACTACCAAGGTCATGGCAAACCATGCGACCTAGATCCGGAGGCTTTTGGATTTCCGACTGGGGGGAATTTCACCCACATTTAAAGAGAGGTGGCACTCTCAGGCGCGAATCCAGGTACAAGCTTGGTAGGGCTCAAGCCCAACCGAGATTTTGATAATAAATCTAATACTATATCTTAGAAGTATATATGTTAAGCAACAGCAGGATTGGTTTTTTATTTCATCCACTTCCAAACCACCCGGGTTTGAATTGGTCCAAATACAACTTGATTCAAACGTGGGCTTCCAATTGATGCATCATCTTTCTTAATTCTTTCTCTCCAAAATTGGATGGACTACATCTGTAGTGTGTAGTATTACCGATATTTAGTCTATATTTTTTCTTTCAAAACATAGTAATTCTCTCGTTTGTATTTGTGATATAGCATTTACTTTTAATATAAGGTTTTTAAAAAATTCTTCTCTTTTGAGTCAATACAAAAGATATCTTTTTAGTTTGTTATTAACATTTATTAAAGTCTGCTAACAATCTCTCTATTTCATTTCATTCAAAATAAAATAAAATGATTTAAATCTCATGTAATCTAATAAATAGTAATTGTTTTAAGTGAGTTCTAATTATTTATGTCTCAATAATTAAGGTGTATATCTAACATATTTTGATTGGTGATAATATAAAAAATTGTTCTTTTTATGATCACTTGGGTCAAAAAAATCAAGCCCGCCTAGGTTATGAATTCTGGATCTGCCACTAGGCACTCTCCTTAGAGGCCTGAATGTATAGTCTCAGAAGACCACACCCTCACTCAGCAATCCATCCAAAGACAGGTTTGAATCTTCGATGCTTCAGTCCATAGGCACATAACAAACTCACAAAGACCGCCCATGAACTAATTTCAATATTTCTTTTTTTAAATAATAATAATGTCCAAATTGACCGGAACAAAGAAAATAAACCGGTCCTTGCTCCATAAGCTCTGGGTCTGCAGACAAATATAGTATAGAGAGGGAGTAGAGTAACCTTTGTCGTCTCTGATTGAGCCACCCACCTTACTCTTGTAACTTCCCAAAACACCAGAACCCCTTTTGTGGACTCTCAAAGTCTTCGCTTTCAACAACACCCTCCTCCTCTTTTCACTCTATTCCTCATCTAATTGCTTATCCACAAGGTACATCTCCCAGCTTCAAATTACTGCGTTTTTCCAATGAAATCCCTAAATTTTTCTGGGTTTTTACTGTAATTCTTGAATGTTATTGTGCTTAGCTTCAGAAATTGCATCATTTAAATATAGAAATGATTGTTCAGTTTTCAAGTTTTGATCATGAGTCAGTGTAAAAATCGGTTCTTTACTGTTTAATATGTGATTCACAGTGTCGGTGATAGTGTGTCTCAATTGGGGGTCTCTCACAATTTGACAATTTGACATGAACCCAACAATGCTAATAGGCTGAGATACTTTTTTTTAATTCTAAATTTTGCTGACATTGGAGAATATTGGATTCCAGGAAGTCATTTGGATTAAAGGAGGAGCTTTGGTGAGGGAAGATAGTGTTTGCCTTTGCAATTTGTGTGTTGGTGTTTATTGGAAAAGCATTGAGATGGGTTCTCTTTGCTGCTGTCCATGTGGTGGTGAATTTGAAGAGTATTCTCTTCCAAGCAATCCAGTATACAGGCGTTGCGCGTGCCTCAGATACTTCTTCCACCAGCTATTCAGTGGGGTAAGCATAAAGTCATTTCCAACTCAGTAGCTCTATACCAGTGTTGTTCTTCCATCCAGTAACTCTTCTCGAGCAAAGTTTGGGAGTTTACATTGTAATCAACATTCGATGCATTTTGTGACACTAAAGCGGATATTATGACAAGTAAATGAGGAGAACTGATCAATAATCCATGTTGACTGAAGTACTAGAAGTTTGTCATTTTGATAATGTTTTAAATTAAGAAGTCTGATTCATCACATCAATTTCATTACTGGGCATTCACTAGAAAGAAATGGTGAAAAGTTAGTGTAATTAAACTGTTCTTCCAGATATATTTCGTTTTTGAAGGTGATTCCAGTTTTTATTTAGTTTTTTTTATTTGCTGTGTTCCCTATGTTCGTGCAGTATAGTGCACCGTTTCAAAGGCTTGATGGGCGCTCGGTTCCATCACCTAACCAAGCGGCTACTTCTGTCCCATCTGGAACTGTTACAACAGTAGCAAATAACTCCTCAAATGATACTCCGTTTTCAGTGGCCAGGCCATCACCCTTTGATGCCGATCAGAGGTACTCACGTTTGCAGCGTGACGGCTTGATCTCTAGGCATGAGAAGTCAATGACACATTTGCAGGAAGATGCACAACAAGTGAGAAGAAACAGTTCTGCGACAGAGTCCCTGGGTTCAGGGAAGAAACGGAATGGAATTGAAAGTGAAGAAGATTGTAAGTTAGGGCATTCAGAGACCTTGGAGAAGGATCTAGCATCAAAAGTCGCATATGGATTAACTTATGTGCGGCCATCTTCAGAAGATGATGATGTCTGCCCAACATGTCTTGATGGTAAGTGCTTTAATTTATCATTGTACAAAAATCAGGATATGCTGTAGTGCGAAATATAGAGTGACTTTCTTCAATTGTTCGCTGTACTGAATTCGTTCACTTACATGCTTGCAGAGTATACCACTGAAAATCCTAAAATCACAACAAAATGTTCTCACCATTTCCACCTTGGCTGTATTTATGAGTGGTTGGAAAGAAGTGAAAATTGTCCAATTTGTGGGAAGGTACGTTATATGCTAGAGGATAGAGTTAGTTCCCTCTTTTAGTTCAAAGCATCATCTAAAGTTCTGAATTTATATGAATTTTTCTGAACCCTTGGGAGCTGGAGGACTGGTGCCTTTAGCCCACAAGTCGATTTCCCAACTATCTAATCTAAATTTGATTTTAGGCTATAAAATTTGAGCTTATTATTCAAGATCATAGATATTGCTTGGTGTTGTGCAACAGTTCTTTCAAGTTGGTACTTAAGAGTATATTTCCTCGGTTGATCATATTTTGATGTTTATTCTGGAATGGCAGGAGATGGAGTTCTGTGAAAGCCCCTAACTTTATATATCTGATTTCAAAGCAATAGAGCAAATACGTATGGAGCGGCTATGAGTTTCTGTAAATAAAAGTCGTGTTGCTTATAAGGTTTGCAAAGATGGAACCAATTGTTATTTGTGCCACTAGTTTGTAATACTTTGTTGTGTTCCTTCAGGCTTTCTTAAGTTTGAATGCTCTTGTATAGAACTGCACAGATCAGTGTGGCACCATATTCAGTTACTGTAAACATAATTGTTAAGAAAACATATGAATGGCAGAGACCAACTCTTTTTCTTCTGATAGCAAGATCTCAAGACTACGCACCCCTTTATGAATTTAGCTAGCATGCACAACAAACAGGGTAGTATTTTTCCCATATAGTAATTGACTTTCCAATCTCTAGATTAGACAGGAGAATACAGTGTTTTCATTCAACCAATTGATGTTCCTTCTATTGCTCCAGAGAGATACGATTACAGCTTCTTTCCATCCATCAATGTATAAAGCTAAACACAGTAAATTTTGTTTTGCTTACTGCTTGAGCTTTTCCTTCTAACTAGTTGTAAACAAGGATAATATAGACCTAAGACTCAACGAAGAAACTAAGATATTCTGTAGAACTTGACAATCTCTATTGATTTACAAGGCTCTAATTTATACAAATTACAAGAGCTAAATTTAGGCATTCAATCAATACAAACAAACTACAAGATTGAATGCAAAGTAATCTGTGCAGACTAAGAATAGCAAAAGCCTAAAGATAGAAAATAGTCTAGGTGCCTTGAACTTTGACCGACTGTCTAACACCCTCCCGCAAACTGGACGGGCAAGAGCGGACCAGTTTGGAACGAAGGAGAGCATGTCGAGGCTTATGAAGAGCTTTAGTGAGTAAGTCGGCTGGTTGGTCAACAGAAGGGATAAAGGACACACGATGACTTCCAAGAGCAACCTTTTCACGGACAAAGTGATAATCTAACTCAATATGGCGAGTGCGAGCATGGAAGACAGGATTGGCAGCCATGTACGTGGCACTAAGATTATCACAGTATAAATGAACCAGAAAATGGATAGGTACACCAAGTTCATGAAGAAGAGAGCAAAGCCACTGGGTTTCGGCGCAAGCATGAGCAAGGGCACGTTATTCAGACTCAGCACTGGAACGGGAGACAGTGGGTTGCTTCTTCGAACACCAAGATACAAGAGAGGTCCCTAAAAAGATTAAATAGCCTGTGGTGGAGCGACGTGAGTCCGGACAGCCTGCCCAATCCGCATCTGAATAGGCACATAAATTAAGAGAGATAGGATTAGGACGAAGAGCTAGACCAAAGTCAAGGGTGCCTTTAACATAGCGCAGTATGCGTTTGGCAGCAGTCATGTGAGGGTTCGAGGAGCACTCATGAACTGAGCAACAGTGTTAACAGCAAAGGCCAAGTCCGGACGCGTCAAAGTAAGGTACTGTAAGGAGCCAACGATCTCACGAAAAGGAGAAGGATTAGCAAGTAGGGAACCATCATGTGCCGTGAGGGCAACCTTTGTAGTGAGGGGTGTATTGGCGGGCTTGCAGTCAAGCATAGAATGCTTGGCAAGTAAATCATAGGCGTATTTGGCCTGAGTAATGTGGAGACAATAGGAATCACGAACAACCTGGAGTCCCAAGAAATAGCTGAGAGGGCCAAGATCCTTGATATCAAAGGTACGACTGAGGGTATCAATGAAGGATTGGAGGAGCATAGGATCATTGCCAGTAATAACAATGTTATCAACATAAAGTAACAAATAGATAACATGAGATTGCTGGCGATAGATGAAGAGAGATGAATCTGCCTGACTCAGACGAAACCTCTAGATAGTAAAAAAGGAGCTAATGCGAGTAAACCATGCTCGGGGTGCCTGCTTAAGACCATATAATGATTTCCGTAGATGACAAACATGATGAGGACGAAGAGGATCCACAAAACCAGGAGGTTGTTGCATGAAAACATCTTCTTGAAGAAAGCCATGAAGGAATGCATTTTTGACATCAAGCTGGCTAAGCGACCAACCATTAGAGACGGCAACACTGAGAACAGTACGAATAGTGGCAGGTTTCACAACAGGACTGAAGGTTTCAGCATAGTCTAGACCAGGACGCTGATGAAATCCTTTAGCCACGAGACGAGCTTTGTAACGGTCAATGGTGCCATCAGAGTTACGCTTAATTCGGAAAACCCATTTACAACCAACAGTATTGTGGTGAGGAGAAGGAGGCACTAAAACCCAAGTGTCATTCTTGAGCAAAGCATTAATTTCGTCAGTCATCGCAGCACGCCAATGAGGATGTTTAGAGGCCTGAGAAAAGCATGTAGGTTCAATGGAATCAAAAGTAGCAATCAAAGCACGAGGAACAGGATACCGGACAGTGCCATCGGTACGATTTTTAGGTTGACGAGTGCCATCACGAGTCCGAGTAATCATGGGATGAGTGGAAACAGGCGCACCCGCTGCAGATGTAGTGAGACTAGGAACATCAGATATAGGTGTACTGGACTCAGGATGGCCAGATGCAGGTGCAGGATAGGTAAGTAATGGGCCAGGGTCACTAGAAGAGGAATGAGCAGTCAAATCTAGAGAGCCAGGCGCATCATGATGTGGAGAGGCTGTCATAGGGTCGCGGGATGGCATGGGGCTATTCGTAGGACTGGCAACTGGCAGAGAGTGAGAGCTAGCATCAGGTGCAAGCGGAGCTGAATTTTGCAAGGTCAAAATTTCAAGAGCTAAATTTAGGCATTCAATCAATACAAACAAACTACAAGATTGAATGCAAAGTAATCTGTGCAGACTAAGAATAGCAAAAGCCTAAAGATAGAAAATAGTCTAGGTGCCTTGAACTTTGACCGACTGTCTAACACTAGTACACACCAAGTGATAGGAATATGAATGATAAATGGATTTCGTATTTTCGTTCTAACTGGTACACACTTCTTACTGAAGGTCTCCAATATGTTATCCTTGGATGAGTTCTTTAATCTTGGTTACAATTTGCTGCTCTGCCCTGTATTTGTACTCATGTGCCGAATACAAAAATATGCAGAAATTGATCACACTCAAAACTGTGAGTAGCCAGTACAAATAATCAAATCTGCCAGTATTGATATTCTGTGACACCCAGGATGGCTTTTCTGTGCTGCCAGTGACAGATTTGATGATGCTGCTCAGTAAGCTGGCTGCAGGTCACCCTAAACCCCCGGCTAGTGCAGCATACGCAGATCCAATACTTTTCATGGCATCTGGGGCTTCCTCATAGAGGAATTCTAGTAATCCCACTATGCAAAACACTTCAGCTATGCCAATGAGGCAGTACTGGATCGACAACTAGTATGCGCTTCGATCAGGCATTGAAGTTAAGAAACACTCGTACTCATGCCTTATTGAATAGTTTCTTCGGTACTTCTCGAAAATCGCAGCCCATGCCACGGATAGGATTGAAATGGCCAGACCTATGCCCGCTCTCTGTAGCTGAGCACTGTGAGGATTACCTGTGATGCGCCGTGCCAGGGGGACAAATGTAGAGTAGTAGAGGGATAGTATGAGAAATATGCTGAGCCCTGGAAATGCTGACATGCATGTCACAGGAAGCTTGAGGTGACCCATATGGGTATTTAAAGTGTATGCTTGCTGAACTGAGAGTCAGATACTCAGTTAAGACTACACTCAGCATTATTGTGCAAGCTGGGATTGGAATAAGTTTCAATAGGATCTTCACTTCCTCTACTTGAGTCACAGTGCAAACCCTCCAAGGACTTGGCTCTACACTGTCTTCCTTAAGCTGCAGAGCTGCTTTGTCTAAACATCTGCAATGCCAAAAATCAGGATTTAGCTTGGAGAGCAAGATATTAAAACCGATGTCATGAATATATAATTCCAGAGCAGAGTAAAATTTAAAGTAAGAGATACCTAAAATCATTGGTGTGAGCACTCTTTCTACTACCCTTTATAGCACATTGTTTTCCAGGAACCTCACACAAGCCTGTTAACTCAAAATGCAGCCTTCCTCTTCCTGTAGGCAGCCACCAATACTTGCACAACACGTGTCAGAGGGCTGCCTCCGGGTAGTCTATGCCGGTAGTGAGGTGTACCAAGAAAGAATACAACGTTTGATATATCCATAGCTATGGCCAGTGACCCAAAGGCAAGTCCCCCATGTTCCATCTGAATGTACACTACTGCAGTGAAGGCTATAATAGCTTCAATGGTGACAGACAGATAAAAGAAGTTGAAGAACCTATCCAATTGAGACCAGTAATCCGGGCTTGTTTCGTCAAACTGGTCAGCCCCAAAAGACGACACACATGGCCTTATACCGGCAGCTCCAAATCCAGTTAGGTAGAGAACAGACTAGAGGTAAATCATCTGCCATGATTTTGCTGGCTCACATTTGCCTAAAAGAAGGGATAGTTGATCACATTGATCTTGGTTCGGTGTCAAAATGTCCATTGTTGCACATAAAGTTATCCCTGTCAAACCCTCCATGAAAAAAAACATAGAAACTATCAGCTCAGTTGTAAGCACTGGTTTAAAATTTCATATGCAATTCATATTTGGCTACTTACTGCAAGATAGATAGTTTTGAAGATTGCTGTAGTCCAATATCGACCAAGATAAGCATCAGCTAGAAAACCACCAAGAACTGAAGAAGCTTGTGATATCCCAAGAAATTGTTAACCGCATTTGATGAACTGCTAAAGGGCCTATGCATTATATAGAACATGAAGACCACCATATTGACTGAGAGTCCAAAATAAGCCATTCTCTCTGCCATTTCATTTCCTGGATAAAACTTCAAAAGTAAAATTCACAGTATAAAGTAATCGCATTTCACACATGTTACATGAGATAGGCTTTGTGGTTACCAAATATGAAGAAGGCAGCAAACCAGCCACCGGTTTTGGAAAGATCAGCGATTGGTTTGCCGCGGATATTAACCGGTGTAGTTCCTCCGGTATATCCCCTTCCAAAAGCTGTCCTCCTGTCATCGGATTCTATGAAGTAAAAACCAAGCTTCTTCCTTGGATATGTGTCTGAATATTGTTCCTCCAAATTAGCTGGAGTCTCTATCCCTCCTTCAGGGGACTTGATTTCTCTGCTTCCCATTTTTCAACTCCCTCAAATCCCAAAATCCACAAGAATTTCTTGTCTGTCATATAATTAATATGAGCATCAAACTCATTAGTATCTTCACCCAAACCAATGAACAATGAAAAGAAAATAAACTTGATAAACCAGAAACAAAGATGACAACCTGAAAACTCTATCAAGTAGTAACTAAGACAAGGCAGTTTCTTCAAACCCAAACTCCGGTAACTAACTGAAATCCAGATCTTCAGAATATGAAACTTACCAACCATTATAAATATTCTATCCTTCTTTACTCAATGAATCATAAAACTAATGAGTGAATCATGAACTCAATGGACAGATAATTAAAAGAAAAACCATAAATACTGAAATACTGAACTTTATTATACGTAAGAATCATACACTGAACTTTGCAGCCTTTGACTTCAAGAGCATGGAGCACAAAAGTGGGAAGATGGAGCACTATAACCTCCTCTTAAAATTCAAAACCTTAAGACGATAAGAAGAAGGAATGAAATAATATTTCTTGGTAGTTCATGGTTATTGAGTGATATGATTTCAACAGTAAAAGGAGATCTAACATACACGTGAATCAGAACTGGAAGTGGATCCAACAATAAATGGTGTTTCAAGACTTAGAGGTGAAAAATGAAGAACAATACAGACGCAGCTGAGACATTAATGTCCACCAGTGCTGGAGGTTGTGTGTACAGAAAGTAGAACCACACTGCTATTGTTGGATTGATCAATACACAAACCAACGAGTTTAAGTCGGTGCAGTTACATTTTTATTGTCAATACTTACTAAACCTAGCTACCATTTTTACTAATGGTAGGTTAGTGAGCTGAATGCCAATGGGGATGTGCTGTCTTGCTGAACTGGGTTGGTCAAAGAAATGGTGGGGATTGAGAGTCTTACCGTTATGTGTTCTTCTCTTCTGTCAAAGGGTGGGTGCGATGGGTCAGCTGAGTTCATGTAGAGTGGTGACATTGATATTAAGGAAAGGAATGGACGAGGATGATGATGAAAGGTGTGAATGTAAGGTGGTTGTAATCCCTGTATAAGTAGTGTGTGCCCCCTACGAAAACAAATTAAAGGGAAGTACGCAGTAGTTATGAATTGGGAATGTCATATCTTCTATCTCTATATATATATAAAGGACTGGTTTTTTACTGTTTTGATAAATAGTGCGCGGAGGGATTTTTCCTTTTTTACTTCTGTATTTTTACAAATTAGTATTAAATTGATTGTTTTACCCTCAGTTTTAATATAATTACAGTTCTGTAACTGCTTTTGTTTTTTCATAAGGTATTTGTTTTTATTTTTAGTTTTTAAATTGAATTGCATGAAAAAAAAAAGATATTTATAAAACAATAATATTATTAATAATGATAATATTCATAATAATAATAATATAAAATAAATTGAGTCACTCTAAACCTAAATAATTGTATTGATCAATATATATTAATTGTTCAACATTTAAATCACTTCTATAACTTTTTTAAAATAGTAGATTTAACGGTGCATGTGAGTGTTCATAATACTATTAAAAAAGTAGATTTATCAATGTTGATATGTGAGTGTTGGTATGTGGATTTATCTAGGTTAGGTTTTGAATTTAAAATGGGTTTTAGGTTTCAGGTTTATGACGTCAATTAATTTTGCCGAAGTGCGTTACTGTAGGTTCAATTAATTATTGTGAAATTTCGGTAGTTCGATCAATTTTGTGCTACAACTCTTTGAAACTCTAATAAAAAAACACAGTTGATTAACATGAAGTTAACACAGAATTTATATTAACAACCAAGATGTCTGGAATTACAAGTAAGACACACTCATTAATACATGTCATAAGTTGAAAATGATAAACTGGATCAATAGAGAAATTAATTGATGATATTTATTGATAACTTACTACATGTAATTTAGAAATTTTCGTTGTTGATTATTGCTCAGTTTTTCTTTCAAAATGAAATTTACATTTGTGGTAAAACTGCACATAATTGATCAAATAGCAAAAATTGTATAATAATTGAATCGAATAGCAAAAAATTAGATAATAATTAATCAAACTGATGGAAACCGCCTTTCTAATTCAAGTACTCAACTGAGTAGACCAATGTTAAGAGTTTTTGTTTCTTTGTGTCACTACTATGTATTATTATACTAAAGTAAAAATATATCAACCACGAGTCATTTTAAAAAAAAATCAAATCAACTACGCTTACTACTTTACCTGTCAAGCACGAACATCAATGCTAGTATCAATAATGCAATGCGAGTATAGTGGTGGAGAACTTTATTACAATCTATATCTCATTTTTTAGTTTTGTTATAGCTACCGTTGTCAAAGTAGGTTTTGGTTGTGTATGAAAATTGTTTTGGATGTTCTATCATTGTGGCAAGTTCAAGCCTTGAGTGCATAACATCGTTGCTTAAACCTAAATTTGGATTGAATTCGGAGCTTTAGCTCAACCGACTCACATGGCTCAACCAACTCACTTACATAGTTCAAAGTCTAAACTGTATTCTAATTCAATTTAGTTAAAATACAAAATCTTTGAACAAGAATACTGAGGGTCATGTGTGCTAGATTGAAGGATGATATGACAGACACCAATATACTCAGGTTAAAAGTAGGCAATTGTTTAAATCATACTGATAAATAATAGTATCGATCTCGATTACTTTTAAAAAATAGTTTAACTTTAATTGAACTGTTTTATGACTTAGATGTTACACTATGTGGTTGAAACAATTGTCATAGTGAATTATTCAATGTCGTGCTCGTAGGTTGAGCTTTCTGAAATATTAAGATCGATGTGGAGTGAACTTAACAATCAAAGTGTTATATGATGATATAATGACCAAACAAATAGTGAAATTGGTTTTCTCTACTTGGATTTTTATTGTTTGGATGGTTTAAAACCATTAGATTGAATAAAAATAACATGAGGATGACATCACAGGACCACATTATACTCAATTTAATGATTTTACTTGAGTGCACCAGGGTGCACTTGAACCAACTTAAATAGACGGTTAGATTGCATTCATGACATTATTTATTTTTGTAAAATAAAAACTAAATATAATTATCAACGGTTTAGATTTTTTAAAATTAATTAGCTCACTTACATTGTGGTACATACAAAATTTTTTGATAATTTTAAATCATCTAAACAAATCCAAACAATAAAAATTAATTTAAAGAAGTTTGATGCTTCTAACAAAACAGTTAGTGACAAACATATCTCAGAAGCGAAAGTTTCACCTTTCGGTGTGTGCCCCTCAATAATAGTTTGGGTTAATCACTTGAGAGGCCCAATACACAAAAGAAGGGCAAAATGGATCGGGGTTTAGCAAGTTCCTAATTCTTAGACCGCAGCCGCGTAGGGCGGGTGACAAAACAGAGAGAACGCAGAGCGGTGCATCTACAAAGTACCAAGGGAAGCCCTCATCCTTAATTTTTTAAAACAACAGGTACCCTTCATCTTCTTGTATCTTCATCCATTTTGTGTTCCCCAATTGAACTGGGGCTCGAGTCGAACTGAGAATTGTTATTTGTTTTGTTTGAAGAGATAGTGTTTGGTTTGGAAGTTGGCTGTGGAGAGAAGAGACAGTGATGGATGAGGAACAAGGCTATAAGTCTCCGGCAAATTTTGAAGAAAATGCTGAAGACCCATTGATCGATATCAACGTCGACGATTCTACTGAGGTTTGGCTCATTCAGTGGCCTAAAAATCAAGTATGCTGCTTTTTTGTTTCTAGTTTTTTGGCTTCAATCCAAAATATTTAGGAAGAATGATTGGGAGAATTTTTTGGTTTGGGAAGAAGGTTTATACTGTTGGACACCAATTTCTACTTGTTATAATGAGCCAGAACAAGTGAACAACTTAAAGCCGTCTCGAATGGGCTTTCATTTTAGAAAAGGAAAGGCCGTCTCGAATTAGAATCACTCGTTTTAGTGTAGACCAATTGACTAACCCTAAACGCTTCTCCGTCAACGTTTTTTTGAAACATTGGAATGGGTGAGTAGAAGGTATAAAGATGAGGGTAAAATCCTTTTTGCATCAGTGGGTTAAAACGTCAACATCAACTCTTCTCCGGCTCCTTCTCGTCGCTGAAGCGTCTCTGAGGATCTGGCTCCAGTTCAACTGCAAAATCACCATCATCTCTATTTTTTGTAAGATCAATCAAAACCCAATTTCCAATTCAATATCAGAGTTGATGGAATGGGTTTTGAAGGTTTAAGAGATGAAAATGTTATGGTAAGAGGTTTGGGGAGATGAGAAAATAAGAGAAATGGATAAATATGGGGCGAGGTATAAATATGTAGAGATAAAGAGCAAAATCGGAAAACGTCGATCAAAGGGTTTAAGAGGGGATCTTCAGCGAAGGAGACCTATGGTGAGAGTTGGAGTAGATGAAGACGTCTTCTTCGGTTCTTCCTTTGGCAGCTTCACTTGTTAATTGGGCAAGTCTTGTACCACCTTGGGCTCCGATACATATTTAGGCTTCTGTTATTTTAGTTTTTCTTGACTTAATTACATTTAGAATTTACCCCTTTCCTTAAAAGGTATTATATATTTCTTTATTAGCTAACTATATCTAGCAAATAAAAAATTGTAAAATCGGTCGTTAGATGTGGTCATTATACTGAAATATAACTACGGTAGAAAAATCACATATTTTCGATATTGTTAAGGTCCTGATCGATGTGGTCAACTCTATTTGTCTTAATCTTCCTCATGAGGAACCCTATATTCGGGAGGTAAACTTTCTCTAATTTTTATATGGGATGCTACATTCCATCTATGTGAGAGTGTGTGTACAAAAGAATCCACAAAAATAAGTCACAAATGGGCAGGTAAATGGGTTTTCATTTTATAAATGATGTTGATTTAGAGTTGATCGCGTCGATCGAGACCAAAACGTTAACGAAAATGAGTGAATTTTTTTCTATTGGCATATTTAAGTATACTTATCACATCAAACGGTCAAATTTTTATTTTGGTTATTTAGTCGTTAGAATCATAACATACTTACTAACTGGTATAACTTGTTTAGTGAGTTACATGCAAATGTCTATCCTTTTGAAGTAACTATATTTGGCAAATAAAATTTGTAAAATCAACCATTGGATGTGGTCATTATACTAAATACGGCTACGGTAGAAAAATCATATATTTTTAATATTGTTAAAACCCTGATAGATGTAGTCAATCCTATTTGTCTTTATTTTTTCTCATGGAGAACCCTATATTCAGGAGGTAAACTTTCTCTTATTTTTATATGGGATGATACTCCCATCTATATGAGAGTGTGTGTGCAAAGGAATCCACAAAAATAAGTCACAAAGGGATAGATAAATGCGTTTCATTTTATAAGTAACGTTGATTTATTGGATTGACCGTCCGGATCGAGCTCTTAACGTTGTCGGATCAAGTTGATTTTTTCTCATACATGTATTTTATCATGATGGTCATATTAGAAGGTCAGATTTTTCTTTATGAATTTTGATCATCAGAATCACAACATGCCTACTAATATTACATAAATTGTTTACTAAGTTTTAAGTAAATGTTCCATTTCAAAAACAAACTCTACGTAGAACCTTCAAACTCGAAAAAGTAGTGAATAAGACAGGAATGGTGAAATACGTATAAGATTGAAAAATCACGTAATTCGGGTAAAGTCTCGGAGCCGATAGTTGCGGTCAACGCAATTTACAATTCTTTCTTCTTATGGGTAGCCCTATCTTCGGGGTTTATTTTTCAGTAAATTGTTATACCACTGGATGTGTTGAATGTTTGACCAAAATACGTAATTTAGACGGTCAAATGACTGTTTCCTTGCGTTTAGGGGTTTGACTTACAGGATTGACAGTCTTGATTGAGCCCTTAACGTTGTCGGATCAAGTTGAATTTTTTTTCCATACATGTATTTTATAATGATGGTCATATTAGACGGTCAGATTTTCGTTTCTCAAGTTTGATCATCGAAATCATGATGTGGCCACTAATGTTGTAGAACTTGCTTACTAAGTTTTAAATAAATATTTAATTTCAAAAAACAAACTCTACGTATAACCTTCAAACTCAAAAAAGTTAGCTGAGATGACCACATTCAGAGAGGAGTACATTTAGCTTAGATGACAACATTCAACTGGTTCCATATACTTAAGTTTATATTACTTGTGTATAATTTTACTTCTCATATAGCTTACATGTATGTGAATTTGTCATGGTACATACACATATTTTTTATATAGAGAGAGAGATTTGTCATTATGATGTACTTTCTGTATCTAGGTTTACTGATTTTCTGCATTTATTCAGAAAATCTATCTCTGTATATATGTACATATAATTGTTTCTTAGGTAAGGATGTCCTTACTTTGAATTTGGTAAGGATTTTTTGAATTTGCCAACTTTTAGATCATATTTTCTCATCTTAACCGTTCATAATATATATATATATAGATCATCTCTATAAAATTTTAGCTCATTTGGTAGGCATTAAAAATTGTTATTTATAAAGAAGAACACGAACGGTTCCGGTTGAACAGATTTGGTTCGTTTATTGTATTTGTACGTTTTCAAGGCCTTAACGATTACCAAATCAGCTGAAATTTTGCAGAGATGAACTATACATTTATATCTAGATTATGAACAGTTAAGATGAGAAAATTTAATGAAAAATGATCAAATTAAAGAAATCTGCACCAAAATTATGATAAGGCAAAGACATACATACCTAGGTCAAAGTCATAGCAGACTTCATCATGATAGGATTGTAGCACAACTACCACTTCTTCTGGAGAAACGCCATCAAAGAAACATAAGGAAAAACATAAAGGATGAGAATTGACATCTCTTAATTTTTCCTCAGAATGCATAGCGTGGATGGAAGATGAAAGTAATCAGTCCTTTATCTTGCTCCTAAGGTTTTGCTAGTCACTTGAAGCAATACCACAAAGTCCCATAATTTTTTGCCACCGAAGTTATTGATGCAAGGAGAAAAACACAGTATTAATTACCTGATGTAAGTTTCATTTTATGTTTTTTTGTCACTTCAGAATTACCTAGTGATCAGCTCGCATGCAAAAGGTGTGAGGTTGTTGTGATGCTCATTGCATTATTGCTTTCATGTATTCAAACCCGTGTACACGTCTTTTATTTTATGAGTCGAAACATCAAAATAGTTTTTTTTGCTCGAATCGAACTCTAACAAACCAGGGTAAAATGCCGGTTTCGGCCTGCGTTATTTACGAAAATATGGGCGTCACGTATCATCCACCTGTGAATTTTTGTCGTTCCTCTTTGTATATCCCCCAACTTGTCACGTGTTTAGAATCATAAACAGCTCTCAACTCCCAATCACAGCCCTACACGTATACGACAATACAACCTCACGTGACATAACCCACTGTTTTCCTGGATCGCGCGGTAGCTACAATTGGGATTATATTAAGGTTAATCTCACGGCTCGGCTCGGCTCTAATTAAGCCCCTTTATATAGCCGCAGCCACCCTGATAGCGATTAGCTTAATCTCTCTCACACTCACTCCCCACTCACTACTTGGCTTGCCGTCTATCTCTTCTTTCTCTCCTCCTATCTTTCCTCCGCTCCATTCGCTAATCTGGTACACACAAAATTCTACTTGTGTCATTTTTTTGATCAAAATTGAGGTTTCTCTTCAATTTTCAACTACCCAATTCCATAGTTTTGCTCAATCGTAGATCTCATACTCAAAGTTTCAATCTTTTTCAATTTTCATACTCATCTCTATGTGAAAGTTGCAACCTTTACTTTGGTCATTGAAAAAAGATCACTGATTTCTTTGTGGGTTTTGCAGCAAGTTCACAATGGATGTGGACACCAAGCTTCTGGATGGGGCTCTGCCGGTTGTGGCGGCTCTGGTGTTGGCTGTCCTCATCGGAGTTACTATACTCCGGCGCCGATCTGGACACCGGCTTCCTCCAACCGTAAAGGCCTTGCCTTTGATTGGAGGGTTGCTGAGGTTCTTGAAGGGTCCTATTGTGATGATCAGGGAGGAGTACCCTAAGCTTGGGAGTGTGTTCACATTGAATTTGTTTCACAAGAAGATTACGTTCTTGATTGGTCCTGAGGTTTCAGCGCACTTTTTCAAGGCGCCCGAGTCTGATCTTAGCCAGCAGGAGGTGTATCAGTTCAATGTGCCCACTTTCGGACCCGGGGTTGTGTTTGATGTGGATTATACCGTGAGGCAGGAGCAGTTTAGGTTCTTTACGGAGGCTCTGAGGGTGAACAAGCTCAAGGGGTATGTGGATCAGATGGTTACAGAAGCAGAGGTACATTTCGTTACTAAATTGGTTTATCATTGCATTGCTTCCATGTGTTTAGTAACGTGTTTACATAACTTGTTTACTTGTACTTGGGTCTAAGAAAGTACTAGATTGATCGAATGTTAGTCAATGTTTGACAAGAAGAATCTCATTTGTGCAGTTTGTATATGTTGAATGTGTGATTGTTGCTTAAATCATCATCAATCATTGGCGGCGTTTTCTATTCATTATGACTACTAAATGCAAGCAATAGAGTAGCCTTTAAGACTAGTTCTTTATGTTTTACCCCAAAAAAAATAAAATATAAAAGGTATAACCAGTGCATATATGCATGAGTAAGGAAGGAAGACAAATGCAGAATGTGCATCAAGGATTATCTGCATTTAGAATTCTGGATTATCTGCATTTAGAATTCTGGATTATCTGCATTAGAGAAGGATAGCCATATAGAATTCTCTAATATTGGGTATCTGGATTTCGAGAGTCCGTCCCCTCACTGTTAAAAAAGGTTAACTAAACTTCTGATATATGCATCTCAGAAGACACAGGCCATATTCTTTATTCTTTAAGAGTCATAATGAAAGTCATTCATCACCAAGCATCAAATAGATGCACATGAGTCGGGGAAAATATGGATTCATCTGTTACCTTCTCTTTACTAACATTCAGTCTAAGCACTCACTCAAACCTGCTTGTATTTGGTTAAAGATACTTATAAACTGTGAACATTTAATTTGTGCATGGTACCTGGTGTCAGTTTGCTTGTACATAATGTTGGGTTAACTCATGTTTTGGAACTGTACTGGACAGGATTACTTTTCTAAGTGGGGAGACAGTGGAGAGGTAGACTTGAAGTATGAGCTGGAGCATCTGATTATCCTGACAGCCAGTAGGTGCCTCTTGGGTCGTGAAGTTCGTGATAAGCTCTTTGATGATGTTTCATCTTTGTTCCATGAACTTGACAATGGCATGCTTCCCATTAGTGTCATAGCCCCATACCTGCCCATCCCAGCTCACCGCCGCCGTGACCAGGCACGCAAGAAGCTTACAGCAATCTTTGCTAACATCATAAACTCCCGCAGATGTGCTAAGGTGTCTGAGAATGACATGTTGCAATATTTTATCGAGTCCAAGTACAAAAACGGCCGAAAAACAACTGATTCTGAGATCACTGGCTTGCTCATTGCTGCTCTCTTTGCTGGGCAACATACAAGTTCTATCACTTCCACTTGGACTGGGGCTTACCTCCTCCAGAACAAACAGTACCTATCTGCCGTGTCAGATGAGCAGAAAAGGCTTTTGGCTAAGCATGGGAAGAAGATTGATCATGATATATTGTCCGAGATGGACACACTGTATCGTTGCATCAAGGAAGCTCTGAGACTGCATCCTCCACTGATCATGTTGCTACGACACTCCCATAGCGATTTCAGTGTACAAACTCGTGATGGGAAAGAATATGACATCCCAAAGGGGCACATAGTTGCCACATCACCAGCTTTTGCCAACCGACTTCCTCATATCTTCACGAACCCAGACAGCTATGATCCTGATAGATTTGCTGTTGGGAGGGAGGAAGACAAGGCTGCAGGGGCTTTCTCCTATATTTCATTTGGAGGTGGCAGACATGGATGCCTTGGAGAGCCTTTTGCATACCTGCAGATTAAGGCTATATGGAGTCATTTGCTAAGGAATTTTGAACTGGAACTGGTTTCACCATTTCCAGAGACTGATTGGAATGCCATGGTTGTCGGTGTGAAAGGAAAGGTGATGGTGCGGTACAAGAGAAGGGAGCTTTCAGCTAACTAATGGCAATGGCCTATTGGTGGTTGCCACGGTTAAATTTATGTTCCTTATTAGGATGTTTTTGGTCCCGATCCCCTCGTGTATGTGTTGATTTTCTTCCTCATTTCCAATTAACTGTTGATGTTATCTTGCTTTCTTTATTGGATTGTGGATCCTGTTTTATTAGTTGTCCTAAATTTGTGATGAATATAGCTGTAAGCATGTATCTTTCTGGGTAGTTGGTGCCTTGGTAGTAGTGAAAATTATGCCACACCTACAGAAGTAATGCATGAATCACAACGGCCAGTCATTATAGTTACAATTCCGATCCTTGACTATACAAATATGCTGCCAAAAAATTGTATTACATATGAACTGAAAAGTTGACACAGGTGGGTAATACTAGACATCTTCTTGTATTGTCTCATGATTCATGGGAAATTTACCACCCGTGACAAGTTTCCATTCAAGCAATCTAAAAAGTAACGAGCAAGCTCTGCTTCATAGAAAAATAAGCTCTATGTTTGTCTAGATTCAACAATCCGGCTTCTTAAGCAAATTAGTATCATTCCGCATTCCGAATTGAACTAGGAACTCCTGATAGGAAAGCAAGTATTGTTGTCCAACAATGTGATTCACGAAGATCTTGAGTTTTGGTATGAAAATCAGTTTGGTATGATCTTAATCAGCTCGATATCGAACAGAAGAGTCTTGTCTATCAGCCCTTGGTTCCCAGGCACAAAATCCAAGGCTCGTTGGCCCTGTGAAACATCAGAATTGCAGCTTTATAAGAGTTGTCATAATTGCATTAAAAGAATCACCAAAAGAACACAAAATTACCGAAAATGTAGTAGGTTTTGGGGCCGCTCTTGTTGTAATCATTGTCCGGATACCCCAATTCTGGAGGCACTATAATCCTGCATCACTGTGAGCTAGAATGTGAAATTTGGATATAATATATGACAAAACTTATTTAGCATTCACCCAGCTGCTTGAAAATTCTATAAGAAAAATCTGTAAGCAACAGAATACAAGATGCAGCACCTTCTAACACCACCAATAGACATGCCTGTAATAGCTTCCTCAAAAGCTGGTATCACCTGAAGATTTAAGTAACATTGCCATTAGAGTCTGATAAACTATGGAGTTCACATACTGACAGAGGAAAGCGCAATACACGTACGGCATGGCATGCAATAGTTTCTCCTTGCTATCCCAACTGAATCCTAATCTACAGTATGTTAGTATCAAACAGATAAACAGTGCCTTCTTATGTGATCTCATATATGTAAGAGTACAAAAGAAACACATAAAACACTTAAAAACAAACATCGACCAATGAAAAAAAATTAATAACATACTTTTGTAAGAGTACAAAAGTATGTTCAGGCTGAACATACTGACCGTCTGCGTTTGAATTAGGTGTTGGAGAGGAGAGATCCCACATTAGAAACATGATAAATAAAATATAACTTATATGTGGGTGGATCATTCTAAATTGTACCGATGCTTTTTGTGATTAAAACCCAACACCTTAAAGGTGGTTAAGTTGAGACAGTATCGGTACACGGATGATCCACAGGCCACGCTTGTGGCTGTTTGACTTGGTATCAGAGCGGGTCCCTCTCTAATTGTGTCTCATTGGTTGGTGGGTTCGATTAGTGTGACATATGTACACGTGTTAAACCCTTGAGTCTGATTGCACGTGAGAGTTAGTGTTTGTGTGGATTGTCACCAAGTGTCACATGGGCCGAGTTAGTGGTCAGATTGGTTTAGACATTTATACACGTGCTAAACCCTTGAGTCTGGTTGCACGTGAGAGTTGGTGTTTGAGTAGAAAGAGTAACATAGATTCACGTGTATACCTTGTCATGTTGCACGTGAGAGGGTGTGTTGGAGATGAGAGATCCCACATCAGAAACATGACAAATAAAATATAACTTATATGTGGGTGGATCATTCCTAATTGTACCGAGGCTTTTTGTGATTAAAACCCAACACTTTAAAGGTGGTTAAGTTAGGACAGTATCAGTACACGGATGATCCATGAGCCACGTTTATCGCTGTTTGACTTTAGAAACTTTCTCAACTTCAGGAGGAAGAAGAGAGTGGGGTCCGCGCCGAATCGGGGTTCAAGAGATTCCGGGAGATGAGGTTAGAGGACGATGTGGTGATTCAATGGCTGAGATTGAAGCCATCTGTTAGCTAGAGAGAGAAAGAGTGAGAGGTCAAGTGGTGTTTCGCGGGAGATAACGACCTCAATTTGCTTTGGTAAATTCTGAAGAAAAAAAATCGAAAACCAACTGAATATTTGTGTTTTGGTAAACTGAATCTTGATAATCAAAAGCAAAAAAAAATCGATACTGAAAAACATTAAAAAATTTGGTTTGGTTTTTAGTAAATACTAAATTTACTGAAATGTTAGTTATTTAACCACATATATTTGTAAACACACACTCACATGTGTGTGTATCATTTGGTAAATATAAAGTTTATAAAGATGTACACTTACATATAACCTACCAAATAAGTAATACCACATTAGTTGACATGTTGTAGTTTCGATGACTAACATTTACAAAATGGGAATTCGACCATTTGATGTGATCTATATAATTAAATACGACTATGGTAGAAAATTCACATATTTTTAATAAAGTTTACATCTTGATCTAAATAGTCAACCATAATTCAACGTCATTTATTAAACAAAAATGCTATTATGTATCTTTCTTGACATATTCTTCTAGACACACACTCTCATATAGATAAGATGTAACAACTCATGTAACAATTTGAGGTCATTTACCTCGGCGATAGAGTTCCTCATAGGAAAGTATATACGTAAAAAGGGTTGACCGTTTTTATGGGGGCCTAAACGTTACCAAAAATATGTGATTTTCAAAATCTAGTCATATTTTGCTATACTAATCACATCCTATTTCACAATTCAAAAATTTTGTTTCCTCTGTATAGTTGATTCATAAATATGTACACTTGCATCTAACATACTAAATATGTTATACCACATTATTAGACACATGGTGATTCTAAAGACTAAAGTTCACAAAATGGAAATTTGACTGTCTGATGTGATATTTATAGTTATGTATGGCTATGGTAGAAAATTCAATTGTATTCGGTAATATTCGAGGCTCGATCAAAACAGTCAACGGTAATTCAACGTCACTTAATCACACGAAAACGCTCTTACCTACACCCATTTATAATCTATTTTGTTCAATTATTCTGCCAACACACTCTCACATGAATGAGACGTAACTATCCATGTATAAATTTACGCATGTTTAACTCCCACTGATAGAGCTTCTCATAGGAGAGAATAAACATAAATACAGTTGACAGCTTTTATTGGGGCCCAAATATTACCAAAAATATGTGATTTTCAACTCTAGTTCTATATCACTTTTTCGATCACATCATATATATATAGGGAGGATGTGGAGCAGACGTCTGCACTCCCCCTTAAACTGTGGGCATAGTCCGTTCTCCTCTGTCTAGCACCAACGACGGCTTTCCACCACTCAAGATGACACAAGCGGCATCCCATTAGCTTCTAGTCATTCCTGAACTCGCCGACGACGAGTTTTCTAGCCAACATTGATCAATCATGATGTTTCCCATCAAGAGCTTCAATCCGGTCAGAACACTCGACGTCAGCTAGTCCAAGAATGACTAGAAGCTGCTGGGATGCCACTTGTGTCGTCTCGGGTGGAGGAAAGCTGTCATCGACGCCAAACGGAGGAGAACAGATGACGTCCGCAGTTCAAGGAGGAGTGCGGAAGTCCGCTCCACATCCTCCCTACATATATATACATATATATATGCCATTGAATATAACTATATATGTGATATGTAATCTTAGATTATTTATGTATTGTTTGGTTATATTTCAAAATTATAATTGTTGTAAAGCATTTGTAATACTAAAAACTAAAATCTGAAATTCGAATTTGGTAAGATTTATCACATACCGAAAGTTTTTGGTTGGTAATTGATAATTAGATTTCAATACAGAAAGTTTTGGATTTGAAGTTGGTAACACTCACTACCGATCCAAACCGACCGAATGACAGGCCTAGACACAACCCAAACTCAATTGGAACCTTCTTTTCGGTTTTATCAATTTTCCCTCAACTATTTTGTTTGTCTTTCTTTCTTTTTTCCTTTTTTGGTTACTTCTTTTTTCCTTTTTTTGAAGTAAATTGGGAGTTCTCAATGATCATAGATCATAACGACCAAACTAGTCAAACAAGAAGATCTAAAGATCCTCAAGCTAGCAAAGCGTACCCTTATATGAGAAAACTACAACTAAGAATTGAAAAACAACCTCAAACCTATATCAAAAAAGGTGGATCTATCAAACTCAAAAGCAATAAACCTGTAAAAAAACCCTAATGTCATTCTCTTCTTCTCCAATTAGAGGCCTAAACCCTAATGGTGTACCTTTCATTGTTAAAAAGAATACAAGAAAGACATTAAAGCTTTAACATGGATCTTTCCTGGTCAAGCATTGAGATTACTCCTCCTCAGCCTCTGACTCGAGGCTTGTCTCACCACCTAACTGTGCCACCGTACATGGCTCCATGGAGTCCAAGATCGTCCATTCCAACGCTGGTTTATTGCTCTTGCTTCCTCTCGGACGTCCAGGTCCTCTCTTCTTCCTCAGAGATTTCTTTAGAGATTTACATGTCCTCTTAATCCCCAACATCACATCCTCATATATTATGAGCCCCATCTCTTCTGGAACCAGTGTTGACGGCGTGAGCTCGAGGACATGCCGAGTTCTTTTACCTTCAGTGGTCTTGTCCTCACGGACACCTGCAACCTTCGCTGGAGAAGGGAATTCAGGAACTTCACGGATGTGAACCGATATTTTCTCCTTGGGGAACAGAGTGACCAAGTTGTTTTTTAAATACTAAACCCTAATCCCTAAACCCTAAACCCTATACCCAATACCCTAAACCATATACCATAAACTTAAACCCTAAACCTTAGTATGAACTCATTAAATACTCTTGAATGTCATTTCACAAAATATAAAAATCAATAGTTTTTATTTTAATTGTAATAAATCCACATGTCTTATTTTGATTGGAATGTAGCACCAGTAGGCATTGTCACATGATGTTACAGTAGTATTGAAAAATTTCTCGTACTGAGTATCTATATAAGTGGAGACAAAGGGCTAAATTGTACCATATGACACGTTTAAAGGTTGTGGGAGCAAAAGCTCAAAAGCATGATCAAACATGTTTCACTACATTTATTCTAAATTTGAGTGTTACAAAACACAAATTGCAACACTTTAATCGTGTGCCTAAGGGTAATTAAGCTGTTTTTTGGGTTTTCTCCAACTTTAAGGATGGGAATTGCATTTTTTAACGTGGATGAAGTGGATACCTGAGGTTGAGAAGTGACGATGATGGCTCATGATGATGGAAACCTATAGTTCGTGCATTTAAAAAAGTGATTCGGCATGCAATAAAAGTGTGCTATTAATCAACTTTAAAGCTTTGCTGATGATTATTTTTGGTGAGAATTATCGATATCAATAAGTAGCAGCATCGTGATGGTGATTGTTGTAGACTTGCTAGGTAGAGCGTTTGGAGAGCGGCTGGGTGCACCTCGTGCATATGCATCAGGTTATCCACCGTTTTTAACAGGGTTACAAACTTTGAAAAGAAACATAGAAGAGAAATAAAGCTCGAATCGACAGTAACGAAACTAAATTAAATGAAAAAAAAACTAAATTTATAAACAAAAAATATCTACAATGCATATGCATCTGATGCACCGTAGAATTTTCGACAGCGTTTGTGGTTTGAGAAGTGTGAAAGGAATAGAGAGGTGATGGAAATCTGTGACTTATCACTTATTAACACTTCATGTTCGAGTAACGTGATAATGTTGTTTGTCATGCTTAGATTCGTTTCTCATACAAAGGATGTACCTTTGATTGGAATCGATCGAATATATGAGATTGATTGTAGACGTGATGATCGATGGTGTACTAGCTTTTTCTCATAATATGTATATAATCCCTGTGCTTGTGTATAAAATTATGCGTATGCCGATAGGATCAATATTCAATAATATCATTTATAAACTTATAATAGTGGATTCGGTGTTTTTTGTGCTCTAAGATGAGCTTCATACTAAATTATTAATGCAAAAACTAGTTGGTACTTGAAAGAATACCGAATGTTACTACAAAATATGTCAAACTTACTCTTTGAGTGCTAAGCTGATCAATATACACTTGTTCTTTGTACACTAACAAGGATGCATTTCATTTTGAGATTCGTCTTCACTTCTTTGTTCACTAACAAAAATTTGGCTGTGATCCATTCTTAATTGCCAAAATATCGAAACAAAAAAATTCGAACGTGGAAAGTGTAAAACATATTTGGATGAAAATCTATTTACAAACGGACAAGCCCTATATTATTTGGTAAGGCAAACACCTTTCCCCAACGGCAGGACGTCTTATATGATATTCTAAGGTCTAAGTACCCTTATGATAATCAAATCAACACCCGAAAACTCACCCACACAGGCATGCACACAGATATGGCCTAGATAGACTGTATTAGTTTCTGCTTCTTTAAATGCACGGCTCGAACAATACATTATGTAAGTTCTGCCAAACTTACGAGTCTGTTAAATATAGTCATGGTAAATGAACAACTTGAATATAACACAACTAGCTAGCTAGAACTTGAAAAAAAAACAAATAAATGCTCTCAATAATATATATACATATATATATATATATGGTAAATGAACAACTTGAATATAACACTACTAGCTAGCTAGAACTTGAAAAAAACAAATAAATGCTCTCAATAATATATATATATATATATATATATATATATATAACTACTAGCTAGCTAGAACTTGAAAAAAACAAATAAATGCTCTCAATAATATATATATATATATATATATATATATATATATATATATATATATATATATATGATCGAAGAAGATCGAACCTCAAAATTAAATAGCACTTATGCAGTACAACTACCACGTACTAGCTACTACTCGCTCGGATTACGCCTATTCCAATTCTTGTTCTCATGCTGATGATCTTCCTGATCACCATGTTCGTCTTGCTGTCCTTGTTGCTGATGCGACGGATAATATGTTGACGGTGGAAACTGCGGAGTCGAAAACTGCCGATGATAATCTTGATTGAATGGATTATTCGGAGGGTACTGATAATTCGAGGTGAAATCGATAACATTGCTTTGAAGAAGCTGCGCATATTGATATAGATCAGGAAAGCTACTACTTTCCTGCTGCGGCTGGGACGGTGCAACATAGGGAGCATCATGATGATGAGGAACGGTTAAGGCTGGTCGGCTCCGATTTCGTTCAGTGGAGACACTGATGCCGCTACTTGTCGTGCCGGATGAACCCTGAATAAGGATGCTGGAGTTAACTTGAACTCGCTCAGGAAAGTTAAGCTTGGCTTTTGTGCCTTTGAACTTGAGAGCTGCATTATCATATGCAATGGCTGCATCCTCAGCTGTCTCAAAAGTTCCTAGCCAAACTCGAGCTGCTTTTTTAGGGTCTCGGATTTCGGCCGCCCATTTGCCCCAAGGCCTTTGCCTCACTCCTCTATAATGTCTTCTTCTCACAGTACCCTCTTCACAAACACAAATGTTCATAGCTTAGAATTATATATGTCAAAGTTGGACAAAACAGCTATCTTTAGCTATATAATCTTACAGTATATATAAGCAAACATATATATGTTTCTATTTTCAAATCAACCTTCACTCTCAATTTCATATAACAATCTCATTTGTATATTATTCTAAAATGTAGGTGAACCCTCTTTTAGATAAACAACTTATTGTTACGCAAAAAACTAGTTTTACCAAATCTTTCCAGAAAACTTGAGCTACGAAAATGCCAACACAAACAAAAGCCTCTAAAAGGGTTAGATGCATGTCTTTATCAAGATTACATAATGCTAAAGACAAGATGGACTAGAATTAGTCGGAATATAACCAAAAGGATAAGACCCCACGGTGGTGGTTGGTAATTAAACAAAGTAATGAGGAAAAACACACAAGATATTGTACTAGTGAGAAATGATAAAAACATGAAAGAATGAATGTCCTATAGAAGAAACAAGAAGCAATTTTAGCTAGTTGTTGGGGATGAGGTATATAGAAAGAAGGTTCTTCACGGAAAGTATCTAGGATAACATTGAACTTGATTATCTACATTATCAAATGGACCATATATGACCATTTCTCGTAAGAGTTCTAGTCAAATAAGCATCTTGGTATATGAGTCCTACACATATACTCAACACAGGTTGAAATCTTTGATAGGGTTAAGGAAGAAAGATCAGCAAACTATAGCTAGCTGGTGATGACTAAGTTTATGTCTGTGTCCAAAAAGGAATTTGAAGATGGACAAATGTAAGATCATGACCACTTTGACACTGCAAATGAAAGTGTGAAAACAAACAAAGAGATCGAAATCAGAAACCAAACTGTGAAGCACGCCTTACACAGACAAATCCAATAGCAGATGTCAGTATCATATATATGAACTAAAATACTGCAAAAAAATCAAAAAGGAAAAGGAGGAAAAAAGTAAATCAAAGATACTAGAAGCTTGTAGCTATGATGATCTATGTACCTTGATCTTGAACCGGTTGTGAGCGGTCCGGTTCATCTTTCACGGAAGCAGGGTTTGATTGCACCGCCTGCTTGTTATCTTCTTCGGGGTTTCCGATAACTTGAGTGAGAGCAGAAACCATGGCTGACATGTCTGCTTCTGTCCACGAAGATTCGTAGCTAGAAGGAGGGAAGTCATCGTTCCTCTCTTTCTCCTCCGACGTTTCCGAAGGAAGTGGCCGCTTTCCATGTCTCCGGTTATGATCCACCTTTTCTAGCTCGAAGTAAACTCTACTCGGCAAAGATGGTATATATAGGATGGTCTAGATTTGTAATTTTCTGCTTGGTGTGAAGAAGATTAGGACATCAAGATTTCAAAACCGAGGATCTATCAGATCCGAGAGAGTATATAAGTGGTGTGGGGAGAGGGTGGTATTGAAAATAAAAGCAGAAGTGAGGGAGAGAGAGAGATGGGAAAATAGGGTTAAGAAAGGAAGGAGAGAGAGATAGGAAAATAGGGTTAAGATGGGAAGGCTTCCATTGGTCTGATTCTGATTTATCTTCTTTTGGTTTTGGTAATTAATATATATCAGAAGGAGATCAAAGTTGTGTTCATCCCCTGAAATTCAAAAAAGGAAACGTTTTTGACCCTTTTCTTATCCTTTTGGTTCCCGTAATTTTGGTGTAACCGATTTTTTCAGAATAACGTCATATTTGAGAATTGTTTGATAACATTCATGTTTATCTTTCGATTTCTATAATTTTGACTCCAGCATCAATTTAGACTGATAATTTGACTCGATTCTTTAATATTATTTATGTTCATCCTATAAACCAGTTTATAAAATTAACAATTAACAGTCGGTTCGATAATATATATATATATATATATATATGTGTGTATATTTTCTTTTCTTTTATTTTTATATGACTGCTTGCAATGTTGTACATGATAATTTCAAAGCTGATTGAAGACCAAACCATTTCAAAGAAAGTGTTTTGTTATCTAACTTTCTTTATCCCAATTCAAATCGAGGCTGTTTGCAAATCGACTTGATTAATGTAACTTACGGTTCAGTTCACGAATCTCTGATATCTTGTAGGATGTTGGTGCTGTACCAAAATAATCAAACCCAGATAATCGTTTTGGGTAGCATTCCATATTTCTTTATATAAATCAAGCAAATAAACAAGAAACGTAATAATGTAATATGATCAAGATGCCACGACTAATATAAAATTAGCATCCTGAAACAGTGTTTGTAAGCTAATCTCAATAATCCAATTGTTAAACGTGTCACTGTTTTAGGGTTTCACGTTTGTGCAAGGAGGAGGATATGATCTTCACATGGCTAGTGTCCACTACTACTACTACTGGTATTGATTTATTAAGATGGACTTGGACCTTTCTTCACCGTCGAAATGGAAGTACATGGCTCTATATTATTTATGTGAGTTTGGGTTATTGTGTGTAGGTCACATGAAGGAGCTAGGAGCCTTCAGGTGAATGTTTAATTGACTCCATCAACTACGTGTGTATAAACAATTAGTTCGTAATAATTAGAATCAATATCAGGTAATGTAGAGTATTAGCTACCTCTATGTATTGGTGTAATAATCAAACTATAAATAATCTTGACTCAATGACCATAACAAATCAACACACAAGATGGAATAATACATGAAAGTAAACAAGCAAAGGGAAATGAACTCAAGTCGATCTTGTACACTGCTCGATCTAACTGTTTCTCTCTATATAGAGTGTCAGGACCTGGGTATTAGCATTTTAAAATGTAGTGTAAAAGATCGATTTGAGTTGATAAAAAGCTGACGATAGATGAAGCTAATTAGAATAGATCACGTATTTATGCATGTATAATTTTTAGACATATTGATAGCTAACACGTACATTTCCTACGTTAAACATTTGGATACAAAACGATCAAGTAATTAATCTCTATGATTTAAGTACGTGGATCACTAAATTTCCCATTGTATATTCGTCAAGAAGTTAATATATGTAAAAGAAAGCCTAGCTCGCTCGATCCTTCACATGAAGCTGCGTACAATTATTAGTTATACAGGGCCAGGGGGAGATTTTCTCTGCACAATCAGTTGCTAATACAGACAATTCTTTCACATGTATTCTCATCTTCAAAGCCAGAAAAGCCTCATCTTTGCTGCAGGTTGAGTTTGATAGCCTCATCTTTGCTGCAGGTTGAGTTTGATGCAGCTGGGTTTATAAGATATAAGTTGACTTACTTTTTTACAGTTTATAAGCAGAAGGTTCTTCTTTTTCTCTCAAAACACGCTTAAATTATCTATCGCTTTGAACTACTACTTGAATATATATAATATGTTCTTGATCAACCTCTTTGTAATTATGTACTGCAAGAAGAAGAAGAAGAAAACTAGTACTGTAGTAGTAGCTAGTGATCGAGGCTGCAGCAGGAAGAAGGTAAAACATGTCTGCGGAGGACGGACATGCATGCATGTCGTCACTTTGAAATAGGGATCGAGTATATATTTGAATATCTTTTTGATCGATCCTCATGTGATCCTTGTCAGCTCTTCACGCGTACACATGTTATTTCTATAGCTTCTAGTACACTTAACCCGTATGTATTCTCTCTAAAGTCCAAGCCAAACCAGTAAATCTAGATAAAATATGGAAATCCACTACATGGGATTGGTTCAGATTTGTTTAGTTTGAATCTAACGGTTAAGAAATTATTTATTTAAAAATTTTTATTAGATTTAGACGTTGACCAATCAAATCACTCGTTTCAGTCACGGACGAGGTGATCAGCACCGTATAGACTCGAACGTTATAAAATTCTATAACATTTCATCTAAAACAGATAAATGATAATTTTATAACATTTCATCTAAAACAGATAAATGATTGTAATTACTTGTTACCTTATAACAACAAGGTCCACGGATTTATAAGACCATTAGACGGCTGCGTAGGACCTTTGTTTGTGTCTTAGACTCGCAAAATCTTAAGTTCAACTCCGGATTGGAGAGAGCACTTGGTAGAAGCCATCGTCAACCTTGTGATTCTGCACATGATGACAATGTCTTAACAATATCTAAATGGCTACATTCCATCCTTCTTGACCTCTTCTTCTTGTTCGATTCTAGATGCAGATCATTGTCCCAATCTCCAATTATATGCATCAAGTGTTGTTGCTCGGCCGGAAGGAGTTGAAGAAACACAACTTGCATTATTATTATTATTATTATTATTATTAATAATAATGCAGTCAAACTAGTTAGAGTTGAATGTGTGGCTAGCTTACCGATGGAGGTCAGTTGGTAAACGTCTGACCCAGAAACCGGCCTTGCTGGGCGCTGTCGCTGACTTACTTGGCCACTTCCAACGTCACCCTTCAGCCTTCACAGAAGGAGACGACCAAAACTGGTTATATAACTATTATACTTGCCCGAACAAGAAAGTAGGTATCAAATATTGAAATATAGAATCGGGCACAGTTGAAAACTTGAGGTAACAGGTTTGGAGATGACTACAAGATGTAATAGAGTGGGTAAATCCCAGTTGAGCAATAGGTTGGTCACGGGTGGATGGGAAATGCACTAATGTCAGACAGGTCAAGGTCCAAAGGGACCAACCTAAACCCTAAATCTTAAACCCATACCGTAGAGGGCCAGATAGTCATAGATGATGATTTAGATGCATCATGATTGCCCTAATTTGATCCATTCAATAGTCAGTTTGTTTACATTTTCACATAACAAACTGGGTTTAAAGTCTAGAGGACGCTTGAGACGATTATGGTGAAGGGTAAACAAAGTGACTATTGAATTAAATAAATTTGGGCAAGCACAACGATAAAGAAAATAAAACTTGAAGACATGCATTTTATATTGATTCACCAAATCAATTTGATTGAGCTACGTACTTACGAAGCTGACAATAAATTCTACTATACAATTTGAAGAGAATACAATACTGCTTTACAATAAAACCCAATTAAACTCTCCCTGTAGACTACAGAGAAGGCTACTGCTCTATGTTAATCTTTTCTCTCTGCCGAAACAACAATGATGCAGCACATATATTTAACTAATCCTAGTTGGGCGAGTTATAGATGTATATATGCATTCCCTAAATATCTTAGACATATTGGTCCACAGTTAAGATAAAGCCAAATATAATAAATAGGGTTCACAATCCTCCAAGGTTTTTTAAGAAATTTTAAGTTGAATACTAATTAAGTACTTTTAAATTAATTATTTATTAGACTAATATTTTGATTAAATTTTGACATCTTAACCGTTAAAGTTGTAGATTTATATAATTAGATCAATCATACAAAATTTCAGTCAAATTGATGATCGTTAAGAACTAGTTGTAGATCGAATCAATGGACGAACCAAATCTGTCAAACATGAACCGTTTAAGTTCATAATTAGTGAATCTCACTTATAATTGTCTTAACGATTTTCAATTCAGTTGAAAATTTACAGGAATGATCTACTCATAAATATTTATAAAATGAACGGTTAAAATGTGGATATAAGATCGAAAAGCAGGATAAACCAAAAAGTTCTCAACTTAAAGGTACTCATTAGAAGGGTTTCCTCACAATCCTTTCAACAAACAGATTAGCTGTCATCTAATTTGGAGATACCTGTGGTTATTCAAAGTCCTTTTACAAATGGAATAGCCATGCCCGAGCCTGAAATGAGCTTAAAGAGGCAACAGCCTCCGGCCACAATTCTTATTGGGGGTATGCAAAATGCATACATGATGGGGCCACTTACATACATGCGTCTCTTCTTCTTCATTTCCCGGTGCAAGATTAATGTGTTTTGCACGCTAATTTGTCCCCAACGCCAATCCTACCATCTGAATGAGGTACCTAGCTAGTCTTAAAATGTCATTTTTGTTGTAGGATATTTGATATATATATATGTGTGTTTTGGTCCATGTCATATGTACGAGCTTTATATAGTAATTCATGTTGTAATAGAGTTTTACACATATCCATGTAATAGGCCCATTGACCCATGTAATAGCCCAAGAGGCCCATGTATTTCCTTATATAAAGAGGCTTCATTCTATCAATAAGATAAGAAGAATTCATTCCCTCAATATAATTCTACAACACGTTATCATACACTTAGCTCTAACCCTAAAAAGAGCAAGTAGGCCACCGAGACAAAAAGAGGAAAAATTATGTCGCTCGCACGCCTGTTGTGAGACCCCGCACGTTTTAACAGTGGTTAATGACGAGTTACTGAGGTTTAAGTCGTATTCAGTAACTTCGCGAGTGAACGACCACGTTCATTTTCGAGTTTTTAAAAGTTCTTCAAATTCCTCATCTAAGGACTCGGTGTATGTGTCGACACGAGTCTCCTGGTATTTTTAGAATATTTTCAGAGCTTCGGTTTATTTTCTGTGAATTTCTGAAGTTTCTGGTAACTTTTAAATACTATTTTAGTAAAACAGTTTTTACCATTTTACCTTTTACTTTTCACCTTCTTTAAATCTGACCGTTGGATCTTTTCCAGATCAGATCTCAACCGTCCATTTCAGTATAAAAAGAAGCTAGACCTTTGACCGAAGTCAAAGATCCCACTTCGAGTCAACAACCCCCTCTCGAGCTCTCCCGAGCTTCGGTCACTGTTTCCATGCAATTGGCCACCATTGGCCGGCGCACCACCACTTAAATGATCACCACCTTAGTAATTAGAATATCTGAGTTACTGGGTGTCAATAACCAAGTTATCGATAGTTATTGAGGGCTAGGAACTCAGTTATTGGGGGTCAGTAATTGGAATATCAGAATAACTGGTGTCAGTAACCGATTTATTGATGGTTATTGAGGGTTTGAAACTGAGTTACTGGGTCAGTAACCAGATTATTCGAGTTACCATGTGTCAGTAACCGATTTATCGGTGACCGGAATCAGGCGACCAGAGAAATCTGATCACTTGAGTTCGGCACGACTACCGGTGGCCGGAGTCTGGCGGTGCTCCGACAAAATCTTCTCTTTTTAGTAAGAGATAAGGGTAAAAATGTCTTGAAAATTATTATTTTAATTTAATTTTAATAAAGATCTGTGTGTTTGGATACAAATAAATGATATTTCATTCAGTTGAGTTTTAAAATCTTATATTCATTAGAATATAGTTTGGCTTTTATTTTGTTATATAAATGATCATTAGCTCTTCTTAAAAATCGTTTCTGGTCTCTAAATTTTTGACCCAACCTAACAAAAGGTTCAAAAACCGAAAATAAATGCCTGGTGTCAATATGGAAACTTGCAGGATCTCCCGGGCAATTTCCGGAAATCACCGTCTTTCTAATTGGGGTAAACCGAAAATGACCGCCACCTGAAGAATTCAACCATCTTTAATACACATTCACTCACACACTGCGTCTCTTTAATTCACACCCAGATACTCCCCCACACTAGTGACATCACTCCTCCGATGGACCGGACTCGCCGCACCGATAGCCCTGTCTACACTCGCCAATGGACATCCGACTCCCCCACCGCCACATCTCCCGTAACGTCTCCTGTGCGTGGCCACCACGCGCGCTCCTCCTCCGCCAGCGGCGTCTCCAACATTAAACGCATTCAGAACTTCGCCGCCAAGGCCGCTGCTCAGCGCCTCGCTCAAGTCATGGCCTCGCAGAACACCGGTGACGACGACGACGAAGATGACGACGATCTCGGTTTCCGATACAGTGCTCCGCCGCCGTTCTCTCTCAACAGAAATGCCAACAGTCCCGGCGCTAAATCCGCTGTCCCCTCCGGGAGAACCAGGTCTACTAGATCGGCTTCTCCCGCGGTAAAGTTCTCTCACTTCGATTTTGCACATGTACTCCGATTTTTGTTTTTACTTTTTACTGTGGTGATAGTTAGGATGGAAATGCAATTGAATTCTGGTAGTACATTGCTCTGTGCTTAATGATTTACAAATTGAATTATGATAGATTCTGCTGGAGTGCTGGTGTATTCAGTTTGAATATGCTGATTTTCGGTACAGTAGTATATATTACAACTCTGCTGTTGTTAATTTGATTCTTGAAGTATGGATTTGTGTGCTGTTTGATTAGTTGGATCGTAACTTAGACGACGCTGCATCCGTTCGCCCAACCTCGGCTGGTAGGGCTCTTGGTGCAGCAGCACCTCCATTGGTGCCACCTCGAACAACCTTGAGGACTGCAACGTCTATGCCACCTTTGGACCCTCCTACCATAACTAGGAAAAAAGAGAACAGGTAAACAGAAGAATTTTATAGGATTCTGAAAGGTTATTTAGCATTTTGAACACATGCCTGCATCGAAAAAGGCTAATGTCTTTGCTAATAGGATCTTTTTTTCGTCTGATATAATGACCCGATTTTAGATGGACAAGTAGATTTCTTATGGCTTCTAGAAAAACTTATGCAATTTACCTGCCAGCTATAGCTGACAAGTTTAGGATTAGGTGATACTACAATTTGAACATCATTGATGGGTTTATTGCAGATTCTTATCTGAAGCAGGAAATTACAAATCAAAAGATTCAGGGGATCTACGTGAGGCTTCTGCCCTGCATGATGAAGTACGAAAACCAATCGCATTAATTGGAGTACTTTCTGCATCCAAAATGTCTCATTGTATCTTTTATTTGAAGATATTAGAAGGCTATTATTTTTTTCGATTTCTTGAGTTGAATTTTGGGTGACTATTTCATTGCAGTTTGAAGTGCTACTAGAAGAGAAGGAAAATAATCTTGATAAGGTGCACAGATTTCCTGCTTTCTCTTCACTTAGTAATTGATGAAGTTGAGCTTATGTTTAACTTGTTGCAAAATTTCCTATAGCTCCGATATGAAGAAGAGAGATGTGAGGAAGTAGAAGCCAGAGTTAGGGAACTTGAAAAACAGGTAATTGCCTCACAGTAAGCTGTGCCATAATGTCTTAGTGGGGATTTGATAATGGATAACTGCTGTCTGCAAATCTTTAGGTTGCTGCTCTTGGAGAAGGCGTGTCATTAGAAGCTAAACTTTTAAGCAGGTATGCTTATGTTCAAATAACATTCATGCATGCTTTTATCCTTTGTCATTTTTCTTTATTGATAGTACTTATCCTTTGTAGGAAAGAAGCCGACTTGCGAAAAAAAGAGGTACTTATGGATTTTTTTTAATATTTCAAAATTGCTTGGTCATAACTTAAATATGGGTATGAGTTAGCCACTTGTAGTTGTTCATAGGATGCTCCGAGCATATTCCTTTCCTCTTAACACTTGAAGGAGGCCTTTTCCTCTTTATAGGCTGCTCTTAAAGATTTAAAACAACAACCAAAGGGTGGAGTTTCTGCACAGGCCGCATCTCTTCGGTCTGAAGTGGAGGTAACTATGCTATGATACCTTCCAGCCTAGTTAAAGAATTGCAGAATCTGGAGCATAACTGAATGTTGTTTGATTTAGAAAGCAAAAGAAGCAAATGCAGCTATTATGGAACAGCTACATGGAGCTGAATCTCAAGTTAATGCCCTTCGATCCATGACTCAAAGAATGGTGCTGACTCAGAAAGATATGGTAATGCGTCTGGTACCTGCCTGGAGCCTATTAGGAGTTATATAAGGTTTAATTTTTAAATCCACTTTTCAGGAAGAAGTAGTTCTGAAGCGATGTTGGTTAGCACGCAACTGGGGCTTGGCTGCAAGATACGGTATTCTACATCTTTATTTCTAGTAGAGAAAGCAATATCATCTATGGATGATTCTCAAAATATTATTGCTTATCAATAACATAAGTCTAACTACCATCTTTACAAGATAACTAAAAGCTTTTTCTAGTATCATTGGCCTTTGATGGTGCTCAGCTACATTGTTTTACTCTATCTTACACAAATTTTATTATGTCTTTAGGTATTTGTGCAGATATTGCAGTATCCAAGTACGAACATTGGTCTTCCTTAGCTCCTCTCCCATTTGAGGTTGTTGTCTCTGCTGGGCAAAAAGCCAAGGAGGAATCATGGGAAAAAAGCGAGTGATATCTTATGCTTTCAGTTGGCATATGTTTTTCTGGCTTTCTGTAGTGATAGGAGTAGTTTACCAGGGTTTAATACTTTTTGAATTGAACAGGCGATGATGATCCTGACAAAAGAAACAAACTTGTTCAGGACTTGAATGATTTAACTGGAGAAGGAAACATTGAGAGTATGCTTGCAGTTGAGATGGGATTGAAGGAGCTTGCTTTCCTGAAGGTAATACATTGCCCTCCGTTCATTTTTATATTGGTCTCTCTTTGCAGTTTTCCAAATAAGATATCAGGCGTTAACAATATCATGCGTCTTTACATTGCTGTCATGTTCTCTTTTGGTACTGTAGTGACTTATTGCTAATATGTGTGATGGTTAATATAATGAAGGTCGAGGAGAATATTGTGCTTGCATTAGCCCAACAACGACGACCAAACTCTGCTCGGCTATCCTTCTCGAGTATGCATTCTACTTCTTCCTCATGGGCATGTGTGGTTCGATATTCTAATGATTGCTAGCCAATCCAATTGTCCTGATACATAACTGATATTTTCAGACATGAAATCACCATCTGATCCAAAGTTTATGGAGGCAATTGGTATGTCTTTCATATTCCTGTATTTCAAACCGACTTTATTCCGATAACAAAGAAATGAACATAAGAATCTGTTAGTTCATTCTAGAACAAAACAATAACCATGCTCAGCATGCAATAAAATTTCCTTGACAGAATGTGCATTTATGGAAAGATAATGTGCTGACAGTTGTTAATGTGCCATTATGCAATTCTAAAAGCACCAATTTGTCCACTCTGATATTGACCTGAATGTGTTCAATTTTTGTTGCAGAGTTGAGTCCAGAGGAGTCTGAAGATGTTCTATTTAAGGAGGTATGAAATTTCGTTTGAGCTGAATGTGTATCTCATTCAGTTTACAACATACCTGTGTACAATTTAATCTTCCCTGCAATTGCATTAAGTACGACTTTCATAATTGAAAGAACACCCATCTGTTTCAGGTGAGTCCTTGTCCCTAATTGGGTCTTATAAATGAGCTTGAATTCATCAGCTTTTTGTGTACACTGTTGAAGCACTATATTGATAATATTCTTTTTGTAAAAATTTCACTTCATAACATGGCTCCTCTTAATATAATAAAGCTAACTATTTCAAAGTGTATAGGGTGGTTCAAATAGTCCCTCGTCATAACATGGTTTAAAGTCACTAGTCCTTTAATTATGTTATGGTTCACGAATATTCTTGTTCACATACTTCTAATGATCTATTTTCCACATTGAATTTCTGCAATGGAATTAGATTACAACATTCAACTTTTACAGGCTTGGCTTACTTACTTTTGGAGAAGAGCCAAAGTTCTTGGAATAGAGGAGAACATTGCCAAGGAAAGAGTTCAGTTTTGGATTAACCGCAGTGGGCATGCACCAACTTCACATGATGTTGTTGATGGTAATATTATTAATAAATATCCTAGTGTCTTATGCTTAACTTCCTTGTTTAGTAATGCTCCCCAACTCCTCTCTTTGGGGCCTTTTCACTAGGTTGTGCATGCTCAGTCAATCAGTTGTTTATCCCGTCCTTGAAATGTCACTGATTCAATCTTTAAGATAGTCTGAGCATAATAGAAGTGATTTTCACTTGTCATCATAAAAAATACACGCTCTATATTTTCAGTTTCTGATTGTATTCATGCTTCTGTGTGTTGACAGTTGAGGAAGGGCTTATGGAACTCAGGAAACTGGGTATTGAGCACAGGCTTTGGGAAGAATCCCGCAAGACAATAGACCAAGACCTTTCACGGTAAAACTGGCTTCGTAATCGGTACACATGAAAACCGGAGTTTTTTTCTTTACTTTTTATATACCAAATGTATATGATGTATTGTAATATACCAATTTTGTGACTTCCACTCTGTACAATATACAATCTACAAGGTTAACTATCACTAATGTCGCATCGAGCTAGTTAAGACTCATTTCTAATACTTGATCGCTGATACAATAAACTGGGTGTATATTGCTTCTGTGTGGCTTGTTGGTCTTGAGAAACGCCCTAGGTCCAGCAAGTCCGCACTAGCGCAAAGGGTGTATTGTTTTGATGATAGAGGTAACTTCAAAAAAAACTTTATCACTAGTTATACAGTATGTAACGTCATCTTTTGATGTTTTTTTGGAGCGAAATAGGTGAAAGTTGAAATTACACTCGATTCATAATACGCAACAGAATTGGTGTTTGCTCAAGCAATTTCATCTGCCTAGGCGTTTAGTAACATAGTAACCTTTGAATCACATCCTCCGGAAACAACAAACCTAATGAAAACAAATGCATGAATTATTTTAGGGCAAGTATTTTATGTATCATGTATGAATGTATGTAGCTCAGTGATCTAATCCAACTAGGGACCTTGGAAGCTGGTTTTGTCATTTCATAGATGGAGTCTTGTCAAAATAGCCGTTGGAAAGCTTGTAGACCATGCACACCTTACTGGACTGTAGAGCTCGGTCTCGTTCTCTCTCTCTCTCTCTCTCTCTCTGTCCAGTCTCTTTCACCTGGTTCATGCCTCCATGGGCATATCTTAGCACACGCACTGCGCATAGTGCACTAAAATATTGTAGGGTGGCTAACAAATTAACTTACCCTAAAGTATTGGCCAACTGGGTAAGATCAAAACAAAGAACCAAACAAACCATTTGGATCAATGAGCTAGCTAGATAGAGAGAGGCATGTGCAGGTTGAATAGAATAGTGCCCGTTTACCCCTTCTTGGTGCTCACTACTCTCAAGTCTCACCCCAACCCAGTAATTGTAAAATGAGAAGGGAGAGCTTGTGTTCTTAGTGAAAAGGTACGCCTGGGGAAGGGTCGAAAGGACTTGGATAAAAGACACTAGATTTCTAAAGGCGTTTTTGACCCAACACCCGTTATCAATCTGTTTTTCCCTTTCTAATTTCTAGAGGATGTGAAGCCTCCTATACACACCCACCTGCACGCATTATTTTGAGTCTTCATCCACCACATAGTAATGGTCTCACTAAAAGCTAATTCACTAATTGATAATATTTTGTTATCATCTTCAAACATGTGAACGTAGGCTGATTCCTTCTTGGCCCGGTGGTTCTTGCTTATTTGTAAAGACTCCCAGGTTCAAGGATCGAACTGGCATCATCTCCAAACAACAAAGATTTGAACGTAAGATATTTGTGAAAAGAAGTCTTTTAGCTCGCTAGCCACATGTAATTTATCCCACTAAGAGACTAGATGCGTTATTTCATCTTACATTTATCATTCGTACGTACTAAGTACTAATAAACACTCTAAATTAATCAAGATAATCACTATTACGCTACATTTAGATTTTATATTTTCACATTGGGAAACTTGGAATCATAATGTAGGTTGGATTGTGCTTTGGGTGATTTTTTCTTTTTAGAATTGACACTAATATTAGTTGGAATGCCACTGATATCAGTATCAATATTGTGAGAATAAATTTAAAAAATAAGGTTACATTATCTTTCTGGTACTTTATATTGTATTTAAAATGTATAATAAAACAAATACAAGCACTGTCATTCCTCCGTGGATCTGGTACTCTTTCTCAATGCACAACCTGATAAATGATAAGATTCGAACCCCATTAACTTGGCTAAAACAAAATACCAAATGATACTTTATTTGGTTTTGTCCGTTTTGATTCATGCCGCTTCTGTTGCTCTGCAACTTGCCCAGGTTGCCACTTGTGAAAATTTTATACCAAGTACATGTAGATTGGCATAGAAGAGAGTTCTTGACTAAACACCGGGACCAAAAACTGAGGTAAGGATGTCCAAACAGTAGAGTCTTCATGAGACGCGTCAAAATTAGCTAAAAGATCAGTCGAGTCGTTTCCCTCCCTAAATATATGAAAAACATGCAACTTTATTGCCATTGTCATTGCCAAGCAATTAAACTATCGAAGACGTAACCGTCAAGAAATCAAGCTCAGGGTATTAAAATACTTGACAACTAACTTTGAGTCTGTTTCAAGTCATAAATATTGACAATCCTTCAGTTTGGCCACATTAATAGCTTCTATAAAAGCCAAAACTTCTACATCAATAGCACTAGGGACCTCCACTTACGAGGTAAAAGCCAAAATGAAAGCACCATTATGGTCCCTGGCAGTGCCGCTAAACCCTGCGTGAACTGTACTACTGAAAGACCCATCAATATTGCATTTAATCTATAGAGATGGGGGAGGCAGCCATTACACTTTAACAAATTTAGAAGCACAAGGTCTCAAGCGAGATAAACGAAGAAAATCAAACAGAGGAACATTAGAAGTGGAGGAGGAAGAGACAAAAGCAAGGCAAGTAGACTCTTTTATCGAATTAACCAAAAAGTGCATGAACCTCAACTTACTGAAATTTCCCCCATCAAACTTTAAACGGTTCCGCTCTGACCAAATGCACCATAAAAGATTACATACCATTATACGCCACAACAGCTTCCGGGAAGGAGAAAGTTGAGATAAGAAACCTGACAAAAATAAGTCTTGCAAGTTTGGCAACTGAGATCTCACAATCTTGGACATATTAAAACACCGGTATCATGCTTCATAAGCTATCAAACACTCCCAGAAGAGGTGATACCTTATTTCCACATTGGAGGAGCAAAACTAGCACCTAGAGCACAAAGAAACACCACGTTTTTAGAGGAGATCATCCACAACAACACGCATGTGGAGAACCTTCCAGAAACATATACTCTTTTGCGGTTGTATCGCTGAATGCCAAATTAAGGGACTCCAAGAAAGAGTAGGAGCATCCAGAGTCAAGGACAGATAAGCCTCTTTAGAAGTAAGAGCTCTAGAAGTTGTCCTAGACCATATTAGTTGATCACCCACTGGCTCAGAAGGAAGAGAGTTTGAGACTAAGGCAGCAGATATCTCAGAAAAACATGCACAAACATAGCTGGGAGACCGGTCCCACTTGCCATGAACAATTAATTCACTAATTTTAACATCAAGGTGAGCCGCATCATGGTGACTTAAATTGAAAGCCTCAAAAAAGGTTTCTCCCATCCAATTGTCCTTCCATAAATTAATAGAATTTCCGTCACCAATTAACCAACGTAGCTTAGTGAGAAGGGTCTTCCAAACTTGCTTTAGACCAAGCCATAATGAAGATTTTTTGTAGTAGGTGCAAGGTTGGAAACCAGCCTTGAGAAAACGATCATGGAGGAAAATGGTTGAAAGAGATATTCTGGAGACTACATCCCACCCTCTTTTCAGAAGCAAAGCTTGGTTTAACACAAACAAGTTCTTAAAATTCAAACCACCTTTGTCCTTCGAGAGACAGACTTTGCTCCAAGAAATCAACGCATCCCCATTCTTTAAAGGATCACCATTCCAGAATAAATTCCTAACCCATCGTTGTACCTCAGTCAATAAAGAACAAGGCCAGGAATAAATCTGAAAACTGTGAATAAGCAAGCCTTGAATTACAGAATCAATTAATTGGTGTCTAGCAACTTGGGAGAGAAGGTGACCCTTCAAAGAGGAAAGCTTACACCTTACATTGTCTGCAAGAGGCCTTAAGAACCCAACTTTCCGTCTTCCTTGAAAAATAGGGACTCCCAGATAAGTAAACGGTAGGGCACCCAACTGAACATCCAGAGTGCTAAGAATCTCAGCTTGTTTAGGAAGGGCAAATTATCTAAGAAATAACAAAGATTTTCTTTTGTTAATATGTTGTCCTGAGTTAAGAGCATACTCCTCCAAAAAAGAATACGAGCATTGAGACTTGTAGGACTGGCTTGCATGAAAATCATGACATCATCTGCATGGAGCACATGAGAGGGAAGAGAGAACACACCTAAAACAGCAATATGATCAATCAAATTATGTACCACAAGCCAAGAGATGCCTATACTTAAAACCTCCTCCCGTAAGACAAAAAATAATCGACGACAATGGGTCACCTTGTCGCACCTCATGAGAGCAAGTGAAAAAACCACTAGATAGGCCATTGACTGAAATAGATAGATGTGTTGATTGTAGAAGGCAACGAACGCAATTAACGAACACCGGATCGAAGACAAAAGCTTTGAGGACTCGTAATAAGAAGTCTCAGTCCATGGTATCAAAGGCCTTTTCAATATCATACTTGATCGCAATATTACCAAAGCAGCATTTCTGGTCCAGTAAGTTTATACACTCAGAAGTAATAGTAATAGGGTAAGCAATGGAGCGACCACTAATGAAAGCAGATTGGTTAACAGAAACAATTTTTGGCACCACTTTACACAGGCGGTCGGCAAGAATTTTAGTGATGATTTTGAACACAAAATTTTTCAAGGCTATGGGTCTGTAATCCGAGATACCTTCAACTTCCAGAACTTTCAAGATTAAAACAATCAGGTTTGAATTAAAATGGGGCAAGCTGAACCCCGACAGAAAGAGACTTCTAACAGCAAGAAACACATCCTGAGAAACCACAGACTAACAAGCTTTGAAGAAACAACCTCCAAATCCGTCCGGACCCGGTGAACTGGTCAATATCATGCTTTGGGTGATGTTTGGTATGGAGTGTTCTAAATGCACTTTTCTCTTTGGTTGTGAAAGTTTGTATTGGAGTTGATTGAGATTTTTTTGTAAGGAAATATTTCATTAAGGACGCAGCCCAAATGAGGCCCAGACAAACTCAAGTCTACAGAGGGAAAAAAGGCGTCAACCCTATGTCGAAATAGACAAAGCAGGGGAAACTAACCCGAACCATGGAAATTAAAAAACTCTGGTCGGTGGACACGTAAGGTTGTCATTTAGAAGCGCAGGGACCAGCTATTCCAGGAGGGGGTGTGATCCATCTCCGATCACTGCTTGAATTGTTTTTAGTAGGACTGGCATAAAGCAGGTCTTGTGCATCCAACGCAAGGCTGACAGAGGACTTGATGGTGAAGGAAGGAGACAGAGAATATGACCTATCCTTACTCCAAGGTCATATAAACCGATCAATGTCATCCCTATACCCAATAGGAATCGGCATAATATCATTGATATCAGCTGACTGAAGTAAATGCAGTGTTTGGCCTAAATCCCAATGGTGTCGATCCCAATCAATGAACTGAAGCACCATAACAATATTATCAAGGATTGGATTACCCCCAAGACTCAGGGTTCTGTGATGGGGATGGGGGAGCCATATATCCTGCCAATGATGAATTCTTTCACCATTTACAACCTGCCATCTGCCTCTTTCCAATAAAAAATCCCGAGCCTCAATAAGGTTGGACCAACTCCAAGAGGCCTGATGGCTTTTTAGCTACCAGGAAATCACATTATGGGATGTACCGAGCTTTTTGTGCTCTTGCCCAAACGGAATCCGGATTATCAATGAGGCGCCAACATTGTTTGGCCAGTAACGCCATGTTGAATTGGTGTAAATCCTAGAAACCTAACCCTTCATGTAGCTTTGAATTACAAAGATACTCCCAACTTTTCCAATAGATTCGAGTCCCCGTATCTTTATAACCCCACCAAAAGTTCCTCATAGTGGAGTTAATCTTCTCACAAAAACTGAACGGGAATTTAAAACACGACATTGGGTAGGCAGAAATAGCTGGAGCCACAGCCTTTATAAGAGTTTCCTTCCCCGCCAACGAGAGAGAATTCTGTTTCCAACCATCCGATTTCTTAATTACTCTATCTGCAATATAGCTTAGAGCACCTATCTTGGATCTATCCCTAAATAGTTGGGAGCCCTAAATAAACTTCAGGGTCTAATCGCTAGAGAACTCATGAAATAGGATATAAACATAAGGTTAGTTCACCTGTGGGTTTGTAAAAACACTTTAAAAGAAGTAGAAAGATAATGTGTGAAATGTGTCCGGTTAAGTCACAATAGAATCGTAAGTTCAAAGCAATGTTACTTCACCATTCTGATTTAACTTTGATGCGTTCTCACTAAGCTATGGTTTAAGTCCATAAGACACCTTAGTTTATACACTAAGCTTTCTAAGATTAAGTTCAAGAATTTTCAAAATGATTTTAGAAAATTATTTTCAGGATATTTTTATATTTTGAAATTGGTGGAGATATTTTCAAAAATATATCTGTTATTAAAGAAATAAAAAGGTGTCATTTAAGTCTACACCTTTTGGATTTATTTAAATGAAGTGATATGACCGAAAATCAAATGGTACAAGGAAAAGTACATTATCATTTGAAAGGGGTGCATATACTTCTATATAAATGATTCATTCTAAGAGAATGAAGCAAGTTACAACATTCTATAAAGAATGGTAAGAAGATTTTGAGAAGATCTAAGTCTCCAATATCCACCATTATCAGTTTAAAACTATTAGAAACTAGCAGTGCACAAATAGTTTCTAGTAACGTTGAGTCATTTTGTAAACCTTATTTTAAGTGTTTATGTTGGTTTTCGTGAGTGCAAGACGAATCAACAACAACAATATGTTTTGGGCTTCATTGTATCCTAAAGACATTTGATAAACCCTGTTGCACACTCGATGGTGGGTTAAATAATGTTTTAAGAAAAACGTTGCTACAACGTGTCTTAAAAACATAAATTCTCTCATATCTCATACCCACAAATTTGTTCCAACAAGAGGAGCATCACATGAAGCACCATTCTCGCAGCCTGAGAGGCCACTTGTTTTAATTTGTTTAAATCATTTCTGGAGGGCCGACCGCAGCCTGAGATTGTAAGAAGTTTGGTTGCTATCTGAGCATGGATATTCCATTCGTTTGTTATTCGTTTCTTGTTACATGGTTTGTCCATGCTGTGGAAACTGAAAAGTAGAAGGGCTTTGTAAACATCAGAAGGAAAAAGAAATGGAAAGAAAAAAGCAAGTGTTTTATGTCAGTCTTCAAGTTTCCCTAGCTTTGTACATCAGTTTCAAATAATAGATGAGGTTCATAAATGATACTAATCCCACAGAAATCCATTGATATTATTTTGCCGAACTAGAATGTCAAATGAAAGAATATGGAACTTTATATATGCTTATCAAAGTGACATTACATGACCAAAAATCAAGAAGTTGCTAAAGAGTTGTTCTTAAAGTAGTTGGAGATCACAACTGGAGCTTCAACCTGCATTTTCATAGAACTGAACTCCAATGCCAATATGGGTTTTGATAGCATCACAGTTCTGGTAAGGTTGTGCACATCGTCCGTCATTTCTTTTTGATTCTGCGTATGGCAACAATGCCTATCTGTAGATTGTTCGTTCTCGTTTGTTGGCCCCGATACTATGGCTGGATGCACTGCTCGTACCCTAAACAATAATCATGAAGCAAGGATCATTTGATCCTTCAATGGCATTAGATAATACAGACAGCACATTAATAAGCATATTATTTAACGCTTGACGAGCATAACCTGCAGTCGATCATGCAAAAGTACTTGAGAAGGTCTGGATAATACGTTGTACGGCCGCTGCAATTTCACAACACAGTGTACTAAATAAGGAAAACCTATTCCAACATACTAGAGGATTATACTAGAGGATTAGAGAAAGGATTTCAGCAACAAAAGAACTTACCTAAAACTTGGAAGTGACATTTTGATTGCTGGTCCCATCCACTGGTTACTGTCAGGAACTGCCATCACCACAAATCACGATGAACATTGATGATCCAATTATCAGGATGAAAACTAGATAGAGGTGTCCTAGTTAGAACTCAAAATCCCTCTCTAATTTGTTCAAAAGGATGTCAGCATAACGGCCATAACCTATATGGTATAGGAAAATATAGGAAAAGAGGACAAGTTAAGATATAACTCACTGATAGTTGTTAGGTTGACAATACAGACATCTTTTGAAGCTTGACCCATGACTTCAGTCACTTGAACATTTATCTGCTCTTCTGCATTACAGATACCATCATTCATGCCAATCGCATTTAGAAATTCGCTTTGTTTTGTCGTTGGTTGTCTTGAAACTGCTGTGATTCTCTGTTTATGCAGCAACCAATTGATTTTAGGAAACAATAACAGATTTCTTGCAAGTAATCTTGTATGAAGAGTTTACAATCCATAAACATTAAGCAGGGTAGTCACTTTTTTTTGGTTTCATGATTGTATGCAACGGTGTACAAATGCTAGTAAACCAAAAGAACAAATAATGCAATTACCTTAGAAAACCTCGCAACTTGACTTGGTAGGCCTACTTCCTGCACACAATTAACATGGAATCGAGTTACTGATACCATAGCTAAAACAAGTTTGATGAAAAATATGATTGAAATGCTCTAAGATAAATGCAGCCTCCCACCTTTCGCCCATGATCACAAGCTACATTGCTATTCACAAGCACCTTTGCTGCCCATCTATTTGATAAAACAAGACAAAGCAGCTATTACATACAGTACTGCATTCTACATTATTCATAACAAATCTTTCTGCAACAATCTATATCAGCCCCTTTTCTTTTGGAGAAATCTATATCAACTCTAACAAGAGTAAAACTACAAACGAGCTGTGACTAACCACATTTTACATACTGGTTTCTTACTTGCGGGGAATGCTTATGAGTTGACTACCCCCAATATTAACATAAAAACATTTCCTACCGAAAAAAAAGAACAGAGAAAGTTGAGCCAAACATACGCGCAAGACGTTGGAGGGCTCCATACAAGTCCAGCAATCACAACAAGCTGATTGGAGAAAATAAACACACATTAGTGACTAGCCGCATAACCTTGACAATTGTTGTGAAATCAAATATTGAAAAAAAATGATATAAATATCTTGGATCAGACAATTAAACAGGGAAATGTGCAAACCTCATCAAAGACTCCAGCTGGGCTGTCATCATAGTTAGCAAGAAAAAACCCGCCAAGAGTATAACTGCAAACCATAAGTATCATTTGGTGATCAAACTCTCAAAACCAAGATTGAAAAGTGAATGAGAGCCATAAAGAATCAATAATGTAGTATTTACCCAAATGCTTCAACCAATCTGAACTCTTTAGGGATGCATGGTCGAACAGTAGCTGCCTTGACAAGATGGAGTTGATACAAAGCTCTGATTGGACAAATCAAATTTAGTCTGTCTTGAGAAAGCAATAAACACCAAGTGTTGTTAGGAGTTAGGACAACTCACCTGCCCTTGAAAATCCATGGAGGCCTGCCGTAGTTGAAGGAAGCTTTTGTTTCTCCCATATCCATGAGCTTAGATCACTTGAACAAAGTTCTTAACCCAAACACAACTCCAAAAGCACTTTCAAGTATGAACTGCATCTAGAGAGTTCCAGAACAAGAAAATCACTATGTTACATAATTCCCAGAAGAGAGATTCGAAAATGAGAATAATGGCTTGAAGCAAAGGCTGTCTTTGTTGCTTGAATTATGAGAGGAGAGACACAGAAGGGTATTGAGTAAAAGCAATGAATGGCTGTGAAAGTGAGTGAAAAGTGAACTCTTTGTACATATTTATAGGGGAGGAGAAAGCAACAGAAGAATTGTGACAGGGATTGGTTAGCTGAACGATCGGTAGCCTTAGGTGTGGATAGGACGTTATCCAAACCATTTGGCGCCAATTGATAATACCACTACAAATACCGAAACCAGAAACCAAAAACCAAACCCCAATACCAAATTACCAATATCATCTTTGTTTTCTTTTTCAGTTTCAGTAACGTGGTTTAATTTGTTTATTTTCTCCATGCTGATCATGACGCAATGCTCTGTTTGTTTCTCATTCTTAATTCTTTGATCCCAATCCCAAACTCTACAATTCTACTGGTTGGGTTTATGAATCTTGGTTTTCAACTGTAATTGGGAAGTTGGATTCTTCTGAATAGTAAAATAGGTAAAACTTCTTCCTTCTCCTCTCTTCAGTCTTCTGTGGATAAAATTATTTACCCCGTTGCGGCTTAACTTGAACCAGACCATTGCCAATTTTGCCACCCCACTACCACTAAACCACTTGCTTTGGTGGAGAAGCCAATCAAGATTAACCCTTCACCATTACAAAACCATACCAGAAAACAGTCTACTAGTAATGCAAAACTATCAGAGTCCGTAGGCTTCAAAAACCAAGTTGTGTCCAGAAACTATGAATTTACCTATTACTACATACATTTAGATGGTTTTGTTAAAGAAGAGAGCTAAATATAATATAATTTATATATGGATGGTTTACGGCTCTCATCGATGAAGATGACCCTATTCTTGGGAGGCCACGACAGAAAGCGGAAGCAATATCACTCGCACAAAATCTTGAGATTCTCATACATAGACGTGTCGATAGACTCGTCACATACACTGTCACTGCCTTTCAAACTTTAATTGCACTAAATAATTGCAAGTATGATTATCTGAAGAAAAAGAGGTCATTGCTATTCTTACCAATGATTTCACTGATCTTTTGTACTACAGGGTTCCCTGGCACCCTCTGGTTTGTCTAACTCTGGCTTCATATCCATGCAGCAACCAGAAAGCGACACGTCTGAGTAACATATGGTTGGCTCGACTCATGTATCGAGTTTCAATAGTCGATAATATTGCAGAGATTATTTAATCTCTGCAAGAACACTCGCCCGACTTCAAATGAGGGAATCTGTTGGAGCCTCTCACAATGATTACACGCCTTGTTACCATGGACACATGTTTTGCGAACTGGTACTCTTTGCAGGCCCTGATGTTCTTAAATACCACAATAGAGGCATTACTTGGTGTGGAAATGAGCCCAAATGCTATAGCTAGTCAAGAAACTGTTCTTTCCTTTCAGGAAAACCAGCCAGTGCATCGTCCTCAGTTACAAGTGAATCTTCAGCATCCTTGAAAGAAATGCTTAGCTCATTTAGCTGAGTATATCTGGTCTATTTGAGAATTGTGCTTATCGCCCACTATAAACCAGCGTGTTTCACCCTTAACAGTGATCCAGCAGCAACCTGTTTCTTTTCTCTAGTTTTTTCAGCCATCATTTTTCGAGAAAGTGCGGCTTCTTTCCATTTCCCCAATGATGCATACAAATTGAACATGATAATGTAACTAGCAGTGTCCTCTGGGTCTATCTGGAGGAGGTTTTCAGCTGCAAACTTTCCGAGCTCAAGATTTCGATGTATCCAGCATCCACCTAATAAGCTTTTCCAGCTCATTGCATCAGGCTCAAATGGCATACTCTTTATCAGTTCAAGTGCCTCCTGTAGTAGTCCAGGACGAGAGTACACATTGATCATAGAATCATAATGATCAACGGTTGGTTCCACATTATATACACTACATCGAATCCAAGTACTACTTCGCTTCTTTTACCAAACCTGAATGGCTACAAGCAGTTAGAACTGCTATAAATGTAACAGAGTTTGGCTTTATGCCAGAGTTCTGCATTCTATTACAAGTCTTTAGACTTGTAATTGAAGTCAAATTCCAAATGGTTTTGTACAGTATTTAGTCGGAAGGTTACTGGTTCAGAATGTTAGTTTGTAATTATGTGAAAAGCTATTTTGCTAGTTATTGTATCTTTTGTTTAGCATCTGAGTTATCTTAATTCGAGTTCTAAATGATTTAGAGTTGGGCTATGATTGCTAAACCAATGATTGTATTTTTATTAGGAACTTGCTTCAGCAGATCATCAAAGGTAGGGGAAAATTGGGAAACCTTTGTGTGCTTCATGGGTTTCAATTGTGTTTGCTTGTGTGAAGTGCTTATTTTCTTGCTGTCAATAACATGTGTATGGTCTGTTTTGATGCACTTGTTATTATCATATAAGGTGTAAGAGAAGTGATAGTGCTATGTGTAAAGCATGTTGGGGTAAAAAAGTTAGGGATTAAACTTTTGTGTAGTTGAGTCTTTGTCTTCTGAGGTACTACGTCTCACGATGCCCATGTTAATATGCGAGAATTGTACAAATGCGTAAGAATGACGCAATTAGTATAAGTGAATTGGGCGGGATTGACGAAGTAGGAATGGACAAGATAACTAGCAAAAGGGGAATGAGCACGTTAATTAATAAATATTAATGACATTTATTAAAATTTAAATAATTTAAAAATTAATAATTCAAATATTTTATTAAAAAATAAAAATTTAAATAATTTATTAAAATATTAAAGACAATTTCATTAATTTGATTCAAATTAATATTTTAAACAGGATGAATGATCATTTTAGATCCATGAAGGGTTCAAAAGGTCATCTCAATCATCTGAGGGAACCTCTAGCTACCCTCTTAAATGTCGTTTCGAGCCTCAAAACAGTCAGACATGCAACCCTTCTAGAGACGGCGCAGAGGCCCGTTTCCCAGTCCTCCAGGCCGCAGGACGTCCCCCAATCATCGAGGCAGTCGGGCATCCCCCATTCCTCAAGGCAGCTATTCAGAGAGACCCAAACCCAGGTGTATGCACCACGTTGCATGTGATACACCGGGCGCCCACTCCGGTGGCTACTGATTGGAATGGTGGGTCATTTGGGATACAGATGTCGCCGCTGTTCCTTCCGCAGATGATATCTGCCATACCTGCAGTCGATGGCTCACAGACGCCGATTTATCCACTGCCCCAGCCAGTTTCTCCATGAGCGGCATGCTAGTTTGTGTCTTTTGATACGCCTTTTATTTCCGCGAGGGTATCAACATCGGTGTCATAGACGGAATCCGCCGCGTCCGTCGCAGCGCCTTCGGGTAATGAAAGATGTTTAATATTTTTCCTTATAATTAGTAATAAAGAGTCTCTAATTTTAATAATCAATTTGGTTTATCATGTGATAGGCATCGTCGGAGCCAATCCGATTAAGAAGAAGAGAGGTCCCATCACAAAGAAGACTCTCGAGAAGATTGTCAGTATCTCAAGGATGATCGTCATGGATACTGACAGGGATGGTCACATAGTATCAGACGGGAAGTCAATGATGTACTCTAGTCGCATGGGAGCGCTCATTATGGATAGAGTCCCTATGTTGCGGTCAGACTAGGACGAGGTCTAGCAGGAGGTTAAGAACATGGTCCATAACACGATGTCGGTGAGTTTACAAAATGCCTCAATAATATTATGCATTACATTGTTGATTTATTGAAAAACAAAACTAATAAACGGTTAAATGCATGTGTGGTTTGACATTCTCGAGCACATGAAGACCAGCTAGGCGGACGTTGTGCATGGGGGAAGCTACATTAGGAAGTTAATCAAAATTTTTTTTTTATGTGATATTAATAATTCTAATATTTTTGTTGTATCTGTAGGTACAAGGAGTGGAAGATTGAGTTAAGGACCAACTGGACTATGCACGGGAACAGACGTTCTGGTACTCCTACTGAGTTCCAGTACAGGAAGTGCGAGTGGCGTTGGCTTCTGACATCATAATTCAACAACCCTCATAAACAGATATGTACAAAAATAATTGGTTAAATTATCATTAAGTACGTCCGTTTTTAAATATTTTACTAATATTTTTTTTTTTTCGTTAAAGGTCGTTTCTCGGGCGAACGCTTAGAACCGGACACACAACACCAAGAACCATCATGCCGGTTTTAGACCGTTTGCTGTCTTGATGGACGAGACGGTCAAGGAACATCCAGAAGTCAACTTATACGTCTATTCATACTAGAGGGCATATCTTGACGCCGATGAGGATATTGTAAGTTATCTTACGTTTTTAAATTTTTAATTTTACTTATATATATAAATGTTAATTAATTATTTTTTACTTATTCAATTGGGCGAATGTGAGGCAAACTAGTGACGAGATGATAAGTATTATAGTGAGAGAGACATGACCGGACACACAGGAGGAAGACATGTCTGAAGCCATGTTCCAGATCGACACTTTGGATCTGAGGGTTAGGGCGAGGATCATGAGCACATCCTTTCGCTTCCGCCCATGCCTACGCCTATACCGCTTCCTCAGCCGCCGCAACCTCCTCAGCAAAAGCCCCTAGACTCGCATATAAATTTAGACGATATAGATTTTATGTAGTTAAATGATTATATAATTTTATGTGTTCATGACAATTTTTATTTTTTTTAATGAAAAACGTGTTTGTTACCATTTTTGGTGTTGTTGGTTATATGCAATTGTTTTGGTGTATTTTACAGGTTGCTTGAAATGGTAATTTAGAAATTTTGGGTTTTTTTACAGTAATGGTCTTATAGCCGAGGAAATTACCATAATTCGTCGGCTATAGTATTTTGTTTTTATTTTATTTTTACTTTAACCGACGGTATATGATAAGTTTCATCGGTTATAGTATTTTTTATATTTTTTTACTTTAGCCGATGAAACTTACCATAATTCATCGGCTAAAGTATTTCAATTTTTTTTACATTATAGCTGATTTTATTTATTTTTTAAATTATTATTTAACCGACGATAACTCGTAGGCTATAGTTTTTTTTATTGTTTTTTTAATTAAATACTTTAACCGACAAAATATACAAGATATTGTCTTCGCCTAAAGTCTGGGATTTAGCCAACGACGGCTTCTTGGTTCGTCGGCTATGACTTTAGCCAACGAATTGTTTTAATAGGCTGACGAAACTTTTTCGTCGGCTAAAGTGTCTGCCCTGGTAGTGATTATCTACTTTACCCTGCAATAATTCGATCCTCATCCTACACCAACACCAAGCACCCGTCCTCATCAACTTCACTTTTACTGTGCAGCACGTCATCTTCTTCTACACCAAGCATAAGTCCCTATCAGTTTTTTCCTTCACCATATTCTAAGCTCTAGCCTCTATCCACTTTACTTTTACTTCTACATATATCAAATATGCTTCATCAAATCTCATACTTATACATCACGTCTTAGTCTTGTAGTCATAGCGGTGTCTTGGAGATTTGAACTCAACATCATAGCTTTCTTTAGTGTCCATCAGACTTGTCTCTTGAACCTATGTATTAGCCTCACCTCATCTTGTCTATAAATAAAGCCTTTAGCTGCTGCAAACGGGGACAACAACTCTCCAGCAGCACAACACATAACCCTCAAGCAATCTCATATCCAACGAGTAGGCCTCAAGCATCAAGCCAAGCATCCCTTCCATCCCAAAACCAGCTTCACCTTTAAACAGCCTTGATCTCATCAAACACCACCAAAATCTCTTCTCTCCTCACCACAGCAGATGACAATGCAACAAGCCTCTCTCATCTTCTACAATATAATGTGCTTCTAGCTTCCACGCTTCATATCATCTTGCATACCTTTTCTTATGTACTTTGCTCATCTATCATGCTAAGAGATATGGGAAAAACATGCACAAAGCTCTTTGAAGTTTTGGGCTCAGTTCTTAAACTCAGAAAGGCTAGAAAGAGGAAATCAAGCTATTCAAACAAATCTAGTCACTTCTGTTCAAAAATGACCCCAACAATAAGTCACAATTGTCATGGGTCATTTTGTCGAACACGACATAAACTATTTATTAAATAGGTTATATAGGTTGGAAACCGATAACCTATTTAAGAAATAAGTTGGGTTTGAGTTTATATTTTTGACACGATTATTAAATGAGTTAGATTTAGATTTGTATCTCGTGACATATGAAATCCCTTGACCCGACACGACTTATTGACAGCCCTAGGTATGAAGGAGAGAATGACAAGTAACGTAATTTTGTTTAAAAAACTAACCATTCTGGTCTTTTAACATAATAATTCGGATCAGACCTGTTACAACTTGTTTTTGTGCTTACACTCATGTCCTAATTTGAACAAGAAATATACGATATGGATATTTTATGTTTTGATATTTGGTCTCTTACTCATAGGTAATTCTCCCTTTTATTTTTATCCACGAATGAGAGAATAAAATCATTTGTAGTAGTTGAGTGAAGACCAACACTATCACTATCTTCCCAATTTTGAAAACATAGTGCGGAAACAAAGTAACCATTTGACTTGCAGGGAAACAAAGCATACCAACCACGCGATACAGTAGAGTTTGCTTGCTACATTTGAATGATAAGCCAAGAACGGAACGCTACAGGATTCACATCTTGACCTGGCAGAGATGTCACTGCAGACATTTCATTGATTCATTTTGTTGTCTAGTTCGCAGTTGGTAGACTTACATAATTGAATTTCATTGCCTCGTATATCTGGACAATGATTTTTCTCTTCGATCGTGCAAACGCAATGAAGAATACCAAATATCAAAGGTGGACAGAGTTGATCATTTGTGCTATCAACACAGCCAGGAAAAATAAAATTTTAAAAAAAGCTTCACTAAAACAAATAATATACAAATACACAATGGCCTAAACTAAATTCGGTAAATCCTCAACTTCACAAAGGAAGCAGAAAACTGAAACAAAAGACAACATTACAGGCCCCCTTGGCTGAAAGCTACCGGCTCAAGACCACCAGGCCCATCTTAATTTCCAACCCTTGACAATCATTTTCAAGGATGCCCTCGTAGCCAATAGGGAGGGCATGCCACCCTACCACTAGGAACCCACAAAACACTGGCATTTCATACAGAGAACCATCTCTCAAGATTATGAACTATAATTATACAAATGCGATACCTTTGTTTCTTTTGTGACCATTCAGCATCAGTGTAGTTTCCATTTGGGGGTGGTTCCTAATCTGATGTCTTATCCCCGGAGTCCGATAATATAGAAAGGACCTGGCCATCATCAATATTCGACTCTAATGGCAGCTCAAGAGGGGTTTTACCTTCCCCATTTAGTGCTTCAGGATCCGCTCCCCTGTAGATGAAGTGAAACCGTCAGTAGCAAATCATGAATAAGAGGTAAAAACACAGCATTCCAAAGAAAATTGATGACTAAACAAGAAACATCAGGACTGGGTAATGTGCACAAATGGTATAAAATGAATAATAAAATTTGCCTTGTAAACATGAAATATAGGCACCTTGTAAGGAGTAATTTTGCAAATGTGGTTCTGCCCTTGAGAATACATCGGTCGAGTGGTGTTTGGCCTGTTGAATCAGTCACATTTACATTTGCTCCATATTGTAGGAGCAGTTCAAGCATACCAATGTCTGCAGTTTCACAAGCAAGGTGAAGAAGGGTGCACCTGTCTAGATCCTCCATACCCTGGACTTCTCTGGTAACACTCAAGTTCGAAGAGCTACCAGAAGACCTCTCCAATGAATCCCCAGCTAAGCAGCTAGAGCTTTGTTCATGGCTTGTCTGCTCTTGCATCAGCATTACTTTTGCAAGGGTTAAGGAAGAGCCACAAGAGGCTTGCTCATACACCGCATTCACATCTGGTTCAGAATTAACAATGTGACGATATACAGCTTTCTTGTCATTTGCACGAACACCCTCCCAAATCTGTTGTGCCACTACATGAGTGTATTGTGCATCCTTTGGCCTCCTTACGAAAAGCTTGTCTGCGTACTATGATCAAAATAAAGCACCCATATAACTCAGTAGTTTTAAGGGACTGACCTTTTCAACATAGCAGGTAATATTGCAAACATGTCAGTGATTGCTTATGTTCTGAAGTCATCAATTGTCGAGAAAGAAGCATGATGATATTAGAGGATTAAGTTGGAGGGCGTACTTTTGCATGAATGAATTTCTCCTTCACCGGTATTGAATCAGTCTTATTGGGTTTGCTGATCAAAACTAGCTGTGTTTTATCAGACTTGTGTGACCTTCACATGAAGAATAAAGTGAGCGTTCACAGTTGTCAGGTAAAGAAGAGTTGTATAAGATCACTTGCAAGAACTGTGAGGGAGAATCCCTACCCTGTGGCTATAAGATCAAGCTGAAAAGCACTTCTTGATTGCAAGAGTTCCTCCCAGATAGAGTTTGCAAAGGCATTACCCAATGACTGGAACAAATTAATGACAGAAGGCTCCCATACTTTGACATCCAGTGTTAGAGACCTTACCTGCAGTAAAATTCACCAAGAACAAGTTCCCAGATATAAGCAACCAGTATGTATCTCGGTTTTCAAAGGACAGACATAAATATGATTACCATGCCCACTTTACCCAGTTGTAAGCAAAAATCATCAAATCAGGACTCTTCCATGTTATACAAGTCCGTTTCACAAAATCGTTAAAACATAACATAGTTTTCCTTTACCTAGTCTATTTGTATACATAATGCATAGTAATACTTCATTCGAACTGACAATCATCGTTGAAAAATGCAAATCGCAGGAAAATATTCTAACATGTTGCACTCCATTCTAACATCAAAGCCATACTTAGATGAAATCTAATTGTGTCAACAATCAAACCAAAATTACTGAATGCTTTACAAGGAAGGGTTCTTTAAATTACTAACTATGCAACAAGCACACAAACAACATTTTAGCTATTGAAATACAAATGACAAAACAATTTGTTTAAAGAAAGCATGAACAAAGATCATGAAAGGGAAGATTGTGCTACTAACCTTCGAGATATGAACACCAAGATTACGATGAACCGCAGAACATTCAATGCAAACAAGAACACCAAGATTTAATGATGCCCAATCTGGCTCAGGGGCACCACAATCAGCACAGTTATCATTCCCACACACTCGCCAAAGAGAGTCAATTGTCTTTTCACTTCTTAAAGAAGATCGTTGCTGTTGCGAATTTCTTAATTGGTGGTGGACAGCATTATTTAGGCTCCTGTCCGATGCAAGTTCTTCATCTCCAGTGTGATCGAAATCAGAACTCTCAAACGAACTACTCTCACTGGCAGACCGGCGATGACTTCCCATGGGACTAGCAGGCAGAAACTGAAACAAAATTGAATCAAATTCATCAACAAAACCATGAAATCAATGGCCGCATATTTGATTATGTGAAAACTGCAGAATAATTACCCTCTCAGGAGCCTGAGAACTAAGTAATGAAGCAATAACCCCTGTTATCTTTTCAATCCAATCCAGTTGATCAAGTGCACTCTCTGCCTGCACTGACAAGCATAAATAAATATCATTGCAGGAACTATAATAACCATCAATCATTCACCTTATAGGCAGGATCACGATCAAAACATTGGCTAAAACCCATATAAGAATCATGTCTAAGTCCATAAGGCCAGCTAAAGTGAATCGAACCTGCAAGGTATAGTTCTTTGTTGGTGAAATGATTCTGAAACAAAACCTTAGGTCCGACTGGTCGGCGTCAACTTTGATTGTTGATGTAAGCAGACTTAATGTGTGATGAGCAACAGATTTCTCATCATGCACTCCACCATGATAATGAGAAGAAAGCCACCGACTCAACAGTCCAGAACCAAGCTCGGAACTATTCCCATGACAAGAATGATGACTACCAGAGCCCTAAAAGGTAGAGACAAAGCAAACCAAAATTTGATATTAACATCAAGCCCAGGAAAAACTTCAGCCCGTCTGCCTCCAAATTATTTCTTGAGCAAATGACTTACAGATGATTTGCTGATTTGTTTACGATAGTAGTAGAGCATTCCTCGGCTATCAAGAACAAAAAATCTTCTTTTCCAGTCACTCCTCAAATTTGAGGACATCTTTGAGAGATAACCTTGCCTAATGGTTTGAACCTGATCAATGATAATTGTTAGATTTTCTTATTGTATTTTATGTACAGCTAAAAAACTAATAAATAAAACTGATATCAAACTAATCAAGAAGGCAGTGCATAAACCTTTCCCTTTGCAGCAGATTGCATAACAGCCTCTATCATTTTATGTGAACTTCTTCCAATAGCTTGTATCCCATCTCCGTTAGGAGACCCATTAGAACCATTGGACGACCACCGGCTCTCTCTGTCGACTTGTCTTTTGTAATCTTGCATCCTTTCGTTAAGAGCTGCCTGTTCATAGTTGGATCTTTCTCTTGACTGTTGAGCATAAGTCAAGACCTGAGAGATAATACATATCCAAATTTTCATTAATTCTCATTGCAAACAGAAGAGAATTCAAATTTGACACTATATACACAATGTCCAACAAACCTGATTAATATAGGATTCCATTTGATGCAACAACTCGTAACCCTACACACATAGAAAAACACTTGAGGTCGATAATACTGGTAGAAAACATGTTGAATAGGACAGAAAACCTGCCTTTCAATCCACACACCTGTTTAAAGTAACGAAGATGGGCATCCATTGTCCCACTGACCGCTTCCAGAAATTCAAACCTCTTTTTTGCTTCAACATTAGAAAGGGAAGTCACCTGTAAATAAAAGATTCCTCATAAGTTCCCAATCCATGGAATCATTGATTGACAAGACAATAGAAACAACAAGTACTTACAAGACTAAAACGAGCTTGCTCAAATGTAGACCTTGAATTATGAAGCTCCTGGAATATTTGTTATTCATTTTAGATGCTGAATAATGATGAACTTCTAATACTATTGAGGAATACAGAATAAACTATCAGTTCATAGTACCTCCTCTACCATGGTGGATACATCATTCCTTGTTCCTTTTCTCAGCAAGAGAAACTTCTCGCGAGCCTGCAGTAATATAAGCATCAAACTACGTACTGAATACTCTACATAGATCTCATATTGTTAAACAAATCTAACATCGTAAATATAGCAGCAACATCTATAACATGTCAAATTAAATTCGTAAAACCATATCCCATTGTTGCAGACTTGTACTCATGCATATAGAATTCCCAAACTATCCATCAATAAATAATGTCACCAGTGGTCTGACACCTGTATCACACAAAAACACAAATGTTTCTGGTGGATTTCTGCTGAATGTTAACACCCTCATGAACTATCTTACTGTTAATATATGCCTTGAACCAGCTATTCGGGGATCTCGCTGACCGGTCAGCGAGTCGGGGTCCAGGGGCGACGCGCCCTGGTTTGGGGGTTCGGGGGCGCAACGTGGCCCCCGATGGGATATAAACGTCCTAAACCTAATTGTATCTTATATACTTAAAAGTGGGTTGTTAGCGCCGCACTCTCTGTATCTCTGTATTCCGCACTCTGTATTCTGGGTTCTTCCTCAATCAATAATACTGTTCTCCTTCTGCCGTGGACGTAGCTAACATATTGTTAGTGAACCACGTAAATCTGTGTTCTTTCTTCCATCCGTTACAACACTTACAGTAGGCCTATATGGATTAGTAAACTTATAGGTATACCTCAGATTTTATCAGAACATTAAGAGGTTAAAAAGAATGTATTCCTACAATTGTTGGAGATCCCACACTAATGTGACTGTTGACAATTTTGTTTCCACAACTGCTCATGCCAAACTAAAATTTGAACAACGAAAAAAGAATTAATTACAAAAGACCCTCCGAACTATGGGGTCACTTTCATTTTGGTATCTAACTATTAAAATCTTGCGTTTGCATACCCGAAGTTCTCTCCGTTAGACAACTTGGTAACTCTGTCGATCATTCCGTCAGTTTGAGACGTTTTCTGCTGACGTGGCTGTCAGAAAATAGTCCTGAATTCTAATTAAAAACTGACAGCGTGGGTCCCATGAGAGCCATGTCAGCAGAAAACGTCTCAAACTGACGGGGTGATTGACAGAGGTACTAAATTGTCGAACGGAGAGAATTTCGGGTATGTAAAGGCAAGATTTTAGTAGTTAGGTACCAAAACGAAAGTGACCCCATAGTTCGGGGGTCTTTTATAATTAATCCACGAAATAAGCTCCTTCTATACAGGGAGATGACACAATAAAGGAGGTAAATAAATTCATAACCAAAATCACACACCTGGTCATAAAGAAGGCTAGCCTTATCAAAACGTTTCCGCGCTTCCTGTACAATGAGAATACATTCAACACTAAGGCATGGATGATATAAACAAAACAAGATAGACTAAGATTGGTTATACATAAAATCTGCACAAACCTTGACCTCATGCAAATCAAAATTCACAAACTGTAACAATCTGTCATTCAGCATATTCTCAACCTGGAAGAAAAAGAAAGACTAACAATTCATAAAAGATAACTCAGGACTTGAATTAAACAATTCATCAAACAGAGTAGCTAACACAGGGACTGGAAAAAGAGGAGAAACACTACTTTTATTAAAAATAAACAAAAAACATGAATAACATTCAAGATATGAAGGGACTACGGAATGCACATATTATATGAAAGACGTCTGATAACAGAAGCCACTACATAGCATTTCAACTTGATTCGATTCATTTTCTGAAACTACACCCAAAATATTGTGATCGGAAAAACGCAGGAAAACCAAATTGATTAGCTGTCAGGAAGGATTTGACATGTATACCAATACTATAATGTATTAACGTTATTACCTGGGACCGAAGAACTTCCTTGTATGTCCCAATTTCTCTCAATGCGATAGTAAATTTGGTCATAACAGGACCTAAAGGACAGAAACAGAAGTTCAATCAATAAAAGTCGATGTTTGATATGCTTCAATGAAATGAAGTGTGTGTACGTAAATGAGCATCTCATAAAATAATCAATCAAGCTACTTAAGATGCTAACAAGTCAGCTTACCTCCAAAAGCCACACTAATTGGATCATTATGCCCCCCACCAAACATTTCTAGGGCACTAGCAAAAGCAATGTCCCCATCGTAAGCTTCCCCAAGACCTTCACTGCAAGCAAGGAAATTTTAAGTACTTCCCACTTAAACTAAAATGTATAGTCTGGCAGAAATGAAAAGGATGAAGAGATATCATAAACAAGTATACATACGTGTATTTTCGACATCCTTTGCAAAACTTTATACTTCTCTCCCTCAATGACTCGGCACCGTCCTCCATGCCCTGTATCTGCTTATAACAACAACAAAAATCAGAAACCGATACTGATCAGCAAAAAACAAAAGAAGCAACCTACTCACTCACCTGCTTGCGGAACATGGGAGAATCATCTAGCTTGGCGAAATGCATTTTGAAACACCTTGAATTATCACCACACTAACCTCAACTAGCTTAACACCAATGCTTCATCTTCTACCTTTCCACAGACCTCTAGCCGCATCAGCTTCACCCTATTCAAACAGAGAGAGGAAGATAAAGGAAGGCGCTCGGGAATTGAGGGATCGATTTAGGTGTGTTGATTAACCTGAAAATGTTGAGAGAGACAGTAACACAGACAGTCTCGTTCATAAATGCGAACAAGAATAATACCAATCTCCCCAAAACCCCCCTCTCGTTTATAGAAAAATGTTTTTATAAAATGGCTGACACGGAAATTACCTTTTTCTTATTTCTTTTTCCAATAAATAAATAAGGGAAATAACCATGGAGCACTAGGGTGTTTCTAAAAGGGTAGTCCAATACTTTCAAGTACAGTATTGGAATTGAAGCAACACATCGGGAAGACTAATTTGAGTTGAATATTGAACCCATAGATTCCTAGAATAAACCACAGGCTTCTCCCACAGTATCATTTACCTTTCCACTCTCGAGCGATTGGGGATCAGCAGGAAAGATATTCGCCCAGAAAGAGGGGCAACTTGGGGGAACAACTCAATGTCACAGCTGGTGACACTCCCGAAGCCGGAGTTGGAGAGGACAGCTAGACAATGTGAGAAGGCTCTCTTGGAAGAAGCAAGGCGCAAAAACGTGGCAGTGGTTATGTAGCTGCACAGCAGAAACACTCCTGGCAGTGGTTATTTGTTTGACCTTGTATTCTGTGAAGGTGTTTGAGCAAATGGCTTAGATTCAGCCCCTTTGTTGGTGCCTGTTTATGAAGCCACTCAAATGCTTCATAAGTGTTCGAGTGTCATTTTTCGGGTGCTGACGTCCTAACGTTTCTGGGTTTAGCGTAATCGTCTTGTCTTAATATTGCACGTTTTTTTTCTGACCTTTGTTTCAAGCGACTGGATGGATTCTTTAACCAAACCTAAAATTTCTCTTGGCGGTAGTAGGATTGATGCGAGAGAAGCTGTATGCGCGTCATCTCTTTCCTCTAGGGTTTTTTGTTTGGGTTTGGGCTGTTTTCATAAGCCCAACATGGTCAATTTGTTTAATTTTTTGTTGTGTTCTTGAAATAACATGGGGTTGGTTAACTTGGGGTGGCTTTATGCCGAAAATAACCCTATCTATAGGGCGATGTGGGCTATGTCCAAGTAAGCACAAGCAACGTGCTATAATTGTTTTATTAAGGTAGTGAGTTCTTTGTTTAGTCAAATAATTGTAGCCTCTATATATAATAGAGTGAAATTTTCGCATAATGTAGAAGCAGATGTAAACAGTTTTATATGGCTCTATATAAGATTTAGTTTTTCGTTATGTCGTCATATATTATGCAAAGCAAATAGAGTAGTCTATGATGCACTTTTTGTTAGTTGGAATGTATAGGTTGTGTAGAGTCTTTTGATATTGTTTCTAGATGTTCTTACACTATAGGATTTAAAGGTTTTATGTCCCTCTTTTTATATTATGTGGTTTTCTTAATAATAACGGCGTGAGAACCCACTTCTATCTCTTTGATTAAAAAAAGTCTTCTAAGTTAAAAGAAAGATGGATATAGCACACAACAGAGAACTATATGCACCGCTTCACGTCTCCCTGACGCCTTGTCTGATGAGAACAAAAGGACGATATATGACATCTATGGCATGGAAGGGATTGCTTGGGGTTCAGCTCTCGGTACAGAACTGGAGAAAGCACAAGAGGTAAAGGTGGAATTTGAGAAGTTGAGGAAATTGAAGGAACAACAGAAAGTGGAAGCAGATTATCAACCTTATGGTTCCATACATTCCACTATGTACTTTGGAGGAATGAATATCCAGAGCTTTCTTCAGAATGAGAAATCGGACCGCGATAGAGTATGGATTGGAGGAGATGTGGGAGTTAATGGGACCTCTAGTGATGGAGCAGCTACTGTTACTTTTCAGCATTTGCTTTCTACGGTTACTTCCATAGAGCTTTTCGGTTTAGGGTCACTTCTTTTGGGGGTGCAGACATCTCGTTGATTTTCTCAACATGCAACTAGAACAATGGGACTTACTTTGGGATTTAAATCAGCTATTTTTGTAGGGTGGAAAAAGCAGAGCAGAAATCATCTGCTTCTGGACATCAAAAGTTGGGAACAACTTTCCTTGAGGCATCAGGAAAATATACTCAATAGTTTTTCAAAGAATTCTCATGGTCACCTAGGAGGCGCAATTGGAAGCAATTTCGATGTACTCTTTAGCCAAGAAGTTTATCCTTAAAGGGGAAAGGAAGAACATTGTAAAACCTTCTGCCAAGGTTCTAGTGTTGACAAGTCTAGGGTACGTCTCCTATTTGATTTTTGATTGGATTCTGAAGACTGAGTTATCTAATTCAGGTGATATTCTGATTTGGTGCATAATATGCTTCTATTCATGTGTATTGTTGCTGAATTGATGCTACATACGGATACTTCTGGACTACACTGTTGATGTCACTGTGATATAACTGAATTGGTATGTTAAGCACTGAAGCTTTTAGAATAGTAAGCATATGTTATGATGATTGATGTGTTACTGAGAGTTGATTGGTGATGTTTAAAGACAAGGAGTAACAAGAGAGAGTCATGCTGCAAGGCGGACAGTGGTGATTAGAGAATTTAAAAAAAAATAGTAGTAGTGGAAAACAAACAGAAGAAGCTAGTGTTTAGAGAATTTGGAGTTCCATTGATTCATATTGGAGTTGGGTTATCGGCTATTGGTTCAATGTTGTTAGCAAATTTTGGTTAAGATGGAAATTTTGGTTGATATAACACATTTTCAAGATCTCATGTCATTCAGTTAAAAACTGATCTGTATACAATCACAAAGGGAACATATTTTGTTGAGATTTATTTGTTGAAAGTCACACGTGCAAGGAATAAATTGGATGCATTGGGAATAAGGATGGAAGACGAGGACATTGTTGTGGTTATACTCAAAGGTTTGCCAGCTGAATTTAATCTCATCAAAGGAATTATTCGGGCTAGAGAATCTTCGGTTTCTATAGCAGAATTGAGGATCCTATTACTAACTATTGAAAGAGATGTTGCAAATAGGGCAATTCCCAATATAGTACCAGCCTTCTTTGCTACAAGAACTAAGAAGAATGTGTGTCAGTGGTGTATGAATGGCAATGGCAACATGTCTGAAAATGGTAAAAGCTGCTTGATTGATTTTTGTCTTCTTCACAGTGTCAATCTACAAGCACTCATATTGGAATATCTCCTGTTGTGGTTGACGGGGGAGAACATATTGTGATCAATAATGATAAAGCTGATTTTGTTGATATTGGAACACATGTGAAGGCAAAGAGTGGTGGCTATTTTGGTATTCAACATTGTGGTGAAAGTGGTGCTAATACAGGAACTGAAAGTGGTAATGCTGATGGGGTTGATGGTCATATTTATGAAAATGTTATTAATAATGCGGATGAGGTTGCTGGTGGTTATTTTGGTATTCAACATAGTGTTGAAAGTGGTTCTAATGCAGGAACTGAAAGTGGTAATGCTAATGGTGTTGATGGTCATGTTTCTGAAAATGTTATTAACACTGCAGATGAGATTAATGATAAAAATAATGTAGATGAGATTGTTGGTGCTCAAATTAATGTTGCTCAAAATGGAAATGATTTTCAGAATACTGAGAATCCAGTACGTGTTTTTGAGAGTATTTTAGATGGTCTAAATGAAAATGGTGTTGCTGGAAATATTTTAATGGCATAGAGACAAATGTTGGAACTCTTCCTTGTGAGTTATCATTTTTTGATGATCCTGCAGTCTTACAACAACCGTTCCATCTTAACTAAAGCAAAGAATGGAATTATAAAGAAAAAGTCTTTTGAAGATTACTGTGTTCTCTCTTGCGTTGTTCAGCAGAATTTTATTGATGCGCTGACAAGTTTTTGTGGCTTTACATCAGTTTTGCATCTAAATGAGTTAATTGAACTCGACTCTTTTAGATAGATAACAGGAAGGCCTGAATGGGAAAAAGGGAATGGATGAAGAGATTGGGACATATGGGAAGACAAAGACTGATGGCTATGCTGTTTCGAGTGCAATATTTTCTCAGTTATCTTACTTGTTTGGTGTCAAGGGGAAAGGAAATTTTGGTAATGTCAAGAAAGTGGCTTACTTAAGTAATCTTGCAATGCAGAAAATGGTGATGAAGCTTGAGAGTATTATTGATGGTGAGAAGAAAGTCCCTCACTCTTCTTTGATGGATGAGATAGAGAAACTAATACTGGAATGCTCTAAAGTTTGGTTGAAGCAATCCTCAGATTGTAGTAGATATTTGTTCCCTAGGAGGGAAGAGAAATTTGATCCCACTTGTTCTTATCATGATTCTACCACTGTTGTAACATCCCGCACATAAAGGTTACCTTTTTACAGGGGTTTATGAGTTACCGAGAGCTTTCATGTGAGACGCTTATCCCATTCTGTTTACTAAATGGCGATATCCGAACCGTGCGTGAGAGCGCGTCACTATATCATTCGGGTGAAGGGTCATAATTAATAACAGCTGACTCTGTCATCTGTTTGTTACATATCTTGGTTGTAACGGATTTAGCTGTTATGGTGAGTTGTAGTGCAGCATAAGTGTGCTATTTAGGCATAGTGCCACAACTTTGTCACTTCATCTTCAATTAATGCTTTTGTGCCTTCTTCAGATGTATCAAACAAAGTTTCGTTAATTGTAGTGTCAGATGACAGTTTGTACTTATTGTTGCTAAGTCCCTTTTATGAATTGCCAACCTCAACTTACTACATTCTCCAGCACACAGCTGCGTTGCAAAACCTTCATCCTCTTCTTCAGAATTCACCCCACTTCCATGTTCTACAGGTCAGTGAGCAAGTCCCCCAACATTCTCGAATACTTGTAACAGTCCTCCCAACATTACACATCCCCTTCGACTTAGACGTTTCATCAAGCATGTGGGGTGCATGACATTTTCATCCATTCTCCCCCAAATTTGGTCCCTGAATATCATGACTAAAACTAACACCAACAAGAATTGATCTAACAGACACATAATCAACAGCTCCACAACAATTATTCACGGAATTGAGAGTTCTAGTATTACTTAATGAACAAAATGACTCATGAAAATTGTTCACTTGAGCTGAAACAAAGCTGTCGAGCAGAGAATGCACAACTGAGCTCTGGGACCTCCAATCAACCTTGACATCTTGGGCTATTTCTGTCACATGGCGCTAGAAGGAGGCCTTGTGCTTCGGGTGCTTGCCAGTCGCAAGGGATCTGTTGGTTTCCATCCTAGATCTACTCTTCTTCACTCCTCCAGTGACCGGAGTCGACTTGAGAGCGACTTTCTTCGTCGAACAAAAATGATTCGACGCTGAGCGGTGGAATCTCCGGTTGCCCGGCGTCCAAATTGATGGCTCTTGATACCAATTGTTAAAGTATTAGCCCTAACTTAAGAGGAATACATAAGGAAATGAAAATAAAAGAAACTAAAATATTCAGAATTTCATTCACACCGAGCAAAAGCTCTAAAAGCAGTACATGTAGGCCGTGTTTGTTTGGGCTTATAGGGGCTTTGCTTTAAAGCAAAACACTAAAATGTGTTTGGTAAGATAGATAATCACTCGCTTTGTTTTGAAGCGTCTGTTTTTTCTCTTAAAAAGCTGAAGTCGCAGAACCCCAGCTTTTAGAAGCCAAAAACGGGCTTCCGCGCTATTTACTGTAGCGAAGTTAAATGAATCTTTAAAAATGCCAATGGGTATCCTCCCTCATGTCAGAGAATTACTCAACCAACCTGCCTCTTCTTCTCTCTTCTGTTCGAACTCTCTCTTCTCTCTCGGTGATCTTGGACGATGTCGTCCGTCATTTGCGATGAGTGAGTCTCGATTGGTGCCGAGATGAGAGAGCCCATGGTGCAAGTCGGAGAGAGACACATCCTCAGCCCAAGATCCATCGATACAATAACCGAGAACAACACCGAAAGTGTTAAGATATAGATTCGATATTGGACTGGAGATTTTGGTTCTTTCTTGGCATAATTTTCAGTTTCTGTGTGTATGTGGTTTGGGTTTGTATTTGTTTTAAGGTTATAAGGAAGTGATCTAATAAATTTGTTTTAGGTGGTCATGGGGTGTGGAATGCCGAATGTAGAATTGTGTAGAAGTGCTCTCTTCAGTCTTTTAATTGTACCTGTGTTCAAATGATTGTACATCATAGTTTCTGGTTCTGTCATTATATCTATTTGTAAGTTCTTGTGAGAATGTAAACTAGATATTTTTTGCAGTTTGGGTCAACTTAACATGTTGGTGAAAACAGAGACATGATACAGTTGTGTAAACAACGATTATGGTTCATCAATTATGCGGATTACAATAGTTTCAAATGCTGAGAGATGAATTGGAGTGGCTTGGATTATTAGAGTTTTGTTCATAAAACATTGGTTCTGTATTTTGTGGTTCAAGTGAGCATTTCAGTGGCATTTTTTTTCTAAATTGTACAGACACCTACATGCTTACCAATTCCACAAAAAGGAGTATTGAATATGCTTTGACCAAGGAGACTAGATGTCTGCCCAAAAGTACCACCTGGCTAGAATTATATGTGGAAGTTGGTGTTGAAGGAGTAGCGCAAAATGGGAATGCAGATGTGGCATGTGAGGTAAAAGGAGTGGACGTCTATCCAAAGACTGATGGAGATGAAGATGGAGGTGCAGACAAATTGGTTTTAGTAAAAAAACCCACTAGAAGGGGTATTGAACATATTTGTCTGACCACAGGGAGTTTGAGTTGGCCAAAAGGAAGTAGATGTTTGTCCAAAAGCACTACCTGTCTAAGCAATAGGTGTGGGAGTGAAATTAAATGTGGAATTAGATGATGGAGCTAGAAATGTGAATGAAGATGTTGGTGTACTGATAGAGGTGCCAAATGTGAATGGAGGGTAAGTTTGGCCAAAAACTGAAGGAGATGATGATGGAGGTGTAAAAGGATTGGCTATAGAAGATGGCCAAAAAGGTGGAGATGATGAACTGAATGGTGAAGATGAAATTCCGAAGCCAGTTGAGGTAAATGGAGTCTGTGGAGAAAATATACTAGATGAAGTTGAGGCAATAAAGACTTGAAGATGTTTGAGAAAAAATTGATGCAGGATTCAAAGAGTCTGACTGTGTGAAAGATAAATTATTATTAATGTATGAAACAACATGTAATTTATATATTTATAATAGTGTCTAATATTATTCTCTTGGTAACCATGATTTATAAAACTTCATATATAAATCATAAAAAATATATAGACATAACGATTCATTAGCAATTATGTTAATACGTTACCAAATAAATAAAGCAAAAACATATTGTAAGGCTAAACTAGTAATTTACAAACTCAAAGCACTTTCAAAAAGCTAATTTACCAAACAATTTGTCTCTGCTTCTACCATTCACAGCACTTATAAAAAACTAATTTACCAAACACTTGACAGCTTTGCTTGTCAGCTGCTTATTCTCAGAATAAGCTACAACCAGCTTATTTTCAAAGCCACAGATGTACCAAACAGACCCGTAGAGCCTGTTTGGCAGGGCTTTTTGAGAGCTTCGCTTCAAAGCAAGGCTAGTTAAGTGTTTGGTTCCTTCTCAAAAACGTTGCTCAGCTTTAAAGCACCTCAGTTTTCGTTTAAAAAGCCAAAGTCGGTTGGAGATCGCTTTTGAAAGCCAAAGTCGCTTTTAATCACTGTAGCGGTAATCACTGTAGCTTAATGAAATTTTCTTCCTCCCACTTTTGCCCCTCGCACAACCTAAACACATTTTCTTTTCATCAGCCGCTCTCTCATCTCCTATCCCTCAACTCTCTGCATTCTCACCTTCTGCCACCACCAGACTCCTCTCCCTCTCGCCAGCCCTCGACGACATCTCTTCTGCCTCCTCCAGATCTTACTCGGGTAACTGTTTCTCTAGATCTTACTCTCGATTATCAATCTCTGCTTTGTTTATTACTTTGTTCAACAAACTCGGTGTAAATCTTTGTTATTTTCTTTGATGTAAAACTGTGTTTATTTCCTTGATATAAATCAGTGGTGGATGTTTGTATTTTCGGGGATTTGAGAACTGGGTGATGTAAACTTGCCCTTGTATATATACAAAGTTTCAATTTTTTGGGTGTTCAAAGTTTCAGTCTTTTTGTTGTTTAGGTTCAGGTTGTGTCTGGGACTCTGGGTAGCTTAATATGCTAAAAATTAATCAAATTCATAGCTGGGTTGTGTTCAGTTGTGCCTCTGATTAGTTTCTGCTGTGTTTTTGTATTGTCTACAAGACCACCAGCTTGAAACAGGAAAAGTAGTTGTGAGAAGTCTGATACCAGGACACAAATCTAAGAGCAAACAGGGACTTGAACCCAGAACCCAGTTGGAGAAAAACTCATCTCCTACAAAAACCCAGCCTTAACTGCCCAGTTTTTAAGTTTTATAATACTCTGTGCATTGACAGCCTTTAGCTTTGTTAGTTATCTCCGTTTCAAGTACATGGAATTTCAAACTATGATTATCAAGTTTATTTTGTAGCTTATACTTTAAAATTTATGTGGTACAATCCTACTTTAAGATTTAGTTAAAAATGAGTATCAAATGTCAAGACCTAACTAATGAGTATCAAATGTAGTACTTAAAACCGATGCAGAATTCAGAGTTTTCTTGTACTGTAGGGAAACTATATATTCTAAAACTGTCTTGCTCTGCTATAATGTGATTAATCTTCATGTTTGTGTCAAGATGAAGAGGATATAAGGATAGGATATTACTGGTAAGAGAGGAGAGTTGAATTTTATTAGGATGATGAAAAGATAGAGTTGATTGACAATAAAAATAGATAGAGATCAATTCAAATGTTGGCTATGACACTCATATTACAGTAACTTTATACACCATGTTACCATCTATATTCACTTCACTTGTCTTGTTATTTACTTTTCTTCCACCCAAATGTGTATCCTTGTGGAACTGTTTGTCTATCAATTCTTAATGAGGACAGTGTGAGTATTCTCTCCTTTCTTTAGTTTCTTAATAAATAAACGCAGCTCTTTTGGCATGATGAGTTTAGTTGGCCCATTGTACTTAACGTGCTTTGTCTTGTAGGGTTGGAGACCAGCAATCACAGTGAAGCAAATTCTTGTGGGCATTCAAGATCTACTGGATCAGCCAAATCCATCTGATCCTGCACAGACCGAAGGCTATCACCTCTTCATTCAGGTATATAGCTCCTTCAGAACTCTATATGCCCCCCTTTGTTTCTATAATAAATATGAAGCAACTGTATAGTTAGTATACATATTTTTTATTATCTCTCTTTGGACCATATTGGTAACTTGCATCTACTTTCCCATATAGAATGGGGTGTTCATGTTTGTCTGGTTAGCATGGGTTTAATCTCTTACCGTGACAATTAGCATCAGAACTTACAATTGTATGCAACTGCAACTGTAATTAGAGTCCAGTGTAGTTAGGTACTTTAGTGCTGATTTGAGCTCCAGTGTAGTTAGGTCTTCAATATGTTCCATTTATTTATTTTTGCTTTTATTTGTGCTAGATGAGAAAAGAGTCTGTTGTTTGGAATGAACAATTAGTAGAAATATTTTGTGACTTGTGTGTCAAGGAGGTGGACAAGAATAACCGTTCAAATACTCATCTTAGTAAAGAGGGATTTGATAATCTTATACGTAATTTTGAACAAGAAACCGGTAGACAGTAACCAAAAAACAAATGAAAAATAAGTGGGATAACCTTAAAGAGCAGTGGAAACTATGAAAAGACTTGAAGGGTAATCAAACCGGTCTTGGTTGGGATCACAGGCTCCAGACTATAGATGCATCCGAAGACTGGTGGCGTGAGAAAATCAAGGTTTGTACTTTATTTTTTCATATTCTTTTAATTAATTTCATGTCTTGTTACTAGAACATGTTTTAACAAATCTATTTTTTTTGTAGGATAAGCCGGAATATGGAAAGTTACGGAAAAAGGGAATTGCACCTGATTTTGAAGCCAAGTTGGATAAGTTGTTTTCAGGAGTTGTAGCCACTGGTAGGTATGCTTGTACACCAGGTTCTTCACTACCTCAACCAATAAGTCCGGTTCATGAAAATGATCTTGAAGAAAGTGGTGATGAGTGTGATATTCAGCCTACATCTACCCAAGATATACGAAAATGAAGTGAGAGAATTGAAAAAGACAAAGGAGTGGCTACAAAAAAGGGAAAGTTGGGAGGTGCAGTTCTTTTGGCTAGCAAAATTGATAGAATGTGCAAGGCAATTGAGAGTAGAAATACGGCAACTTCAGTTTCTAAGGGAGGCAGTAGCATCAAAGATGTGATGAAGGTAGTTACTTCATTGCCGGGAGACGAGCCTCGTTCTCTATTGTGGTACTTTGCCACAGATTTGTTTGTTGTTCCAGAGAAAAGAGAGATGTTTAGCACTATGGAAGATACTGAGACGAGGTTGGATTGGCTGGAATATGAGAGAAGCAAATTAGCAAAAAATAGTGCTTTGTGTGTATGTTATTGTATTGTTTGTTTGGTTAGATGTTTGTTTCTGTTCATCTGGATGTTCTTTAGTTATAAGAACCAAAGACTTATGTTGGTGTGTCTTAACCTTTGAAAACAATTATGAATTATTATCCATACATTTATGTTTCATTTGAACACAGTAAACATGTATTAGTTTAATAATGATTAATGTGTGTAGAGATTTGATTATGCAGGTGTTCATTGAAGTATGAGCAACTCTGGAGATGATGATGATCAGATACTCATGACTTGTGTTCAGCTAAATACTTTGTTAATCCAATATTATTGTGAGACTTACATTGACAAGAATCCTTGTATGGATTCTTCTCAAACAAGTAATAGGTGGGTGATGGAAATACTACAAGGGAATAACACTCAATGTTATAATGCATTTAGAATGTATAAGGATGTATTTTACCATTTATGTAGTGATCTGGAAACTAAGTTTGGGGTGTTTGGTTCAAATAAAACGAGTCATGTTGAAGTAGTAGAATTGATATTGCATTTATTAGGACATGGGTGTGGAACTAGGTCGGAAGCAGAGCGTTTTCAACATTCAACAGAAACTATTAGTAGGTATTTTGGAAAGACCTTAGATATTTTGTATCAATTTAGTGAAGAAATTATCAAGCCAACAGATCCTCATTTTAACGACATTGCCCCAGAGATCATGAATGATAGGAGATACATGCCATATTTTAAGGTAATAGTCAAACTTTACTTACTTTTATGATTTGAATTGCATTGATTTTATCATGTCATTTGATTGTAACTTTTAACATTTATAGGATTGTATTGGTGCTATTGATGGAGTGCATGTTCCCGCTTCAATATATCTTCGATATCAAGTACCGTTTATCGGTAGAAAAGGAACACCAACCCAAAATATTATGGCGGCATGCAACTTTGATATGCAATTTATTTATGCATGTGCCGGATGGGAAGGGTCCGCTCACGATACAAGAGTGTTTCTAGATGTACTTTGAGATCCAAGTAAAAAGTTTCCTAAACCTCCACCAGGTAATATATATTTGAATATAGTAACCTTTATTAAATATTGAATGTTTTCACTTAAGTCGCTTCTAATTATTTTAATTAACAGGAAAATATTATGTTGTTGATTCGGGATACCCACAAATGCTGGGGTTTTTAGGACCTTATAAAGGAGCAAACCAACATTTTCAACAATACCGTGGGCGAGAACCAAGAAATGCAAAGGAGGTATTTAATCAAGCTCACTCTTCTCTAAGAGGCGTTATAGAACGCACCTTTGGAGTTTGGAAAGCTAAATGGCACATTTTAAGTAACATGTTAGGTTTCCCATTTGGGAAACAAGTGAAGATTGTCATTGTCACAATGACACTTCATAATTATATAAGGAGACATGCACGACGCGATCCTGATTTTTGTGATTCAGAAAGGTTGGGTAACATTGGTGACATAGAGATGGATGATGATGAACAAGAAGAATCTCATAATCATAGAGCACAAGAAATGGAATTAGTAAGAGATAGAATCGCTCTATGTTTGATGAGTGCGCGTAATATGAATGTTTGAAGGTAATATGAAATTTTTGTTGTTCATATGAGCCAATGAAAGATAAATTATTATTAATGTATGGAACAACATGTAATTCATATATTTATGATAGTGTCTAATATTATTCTCTTGGTAACTATGATTTATAAAACTTCATATATAAATCATAAAAAATATATAGACATAAGGGTTCATGAGCAATTATGTTAATACGTTACCAAATAAATAAAACAAAAACATATTGTAAGGCTAAACTAGTAATTTACAAACTCAAAGCACTTTTAAAAAGCTAATTTACCAAACAGTCTGTCTCTGCTTCTATCATTCACAGCACTTATAAAAAGCCAATTTACCAAACACTCAGCAGCTTTGCTTGTCAGCTGCTTATTCTCAGAATAAGCCACAGCCAACTTATTTTCAAAGCCACAGCTGTACCAAACAGGCCCGTAGACCTATTTGATTGATCACGTGTGTGGCACATAACTAAATGAGTAAAATATCATAACATACCTACATCTCCCAAATATGTACATGGACATGCTCAAGAAGCTTCTTATCTTGACCATAAAACTTTGTTTCTTATCTTGAACAACTAGGAGGAAATTTCCGTAAGAAAATCCCGAATTGTATTCATGTATTCTATGGGCCCATTAATTCTTCATTGCCCGGCCCAAACCCATTCTGACCAGGAAAATATACGATTGAAAGGCGGTGCTCCGCCTCCGATTCCAAATATAAAGGAAGCTTGAGGCTTAAAGCTCCATCAAAATCAAATCCATGGACGACAGCTTCAGACTCCGCGCCGACAAGATCTTCGGATCCCTCTCCGCCTCGCTCTCTTCTTCTATCCAACCACCGTAGTCCGCTCCTTGGTCTGTCACCGGCGCCGAGGTCGAGTGCCGCCAATGGAGGCGAGCCTCCGATGCCCCCGACCAAGACGAAACCCCTTGCGCGTCGTCGTTTCAGGGCGAATTCGGAATCGGATCTTCCATCGGCATGGATCCTACTCTCGATTTTGAGATCAGTTTAATTTGAAATCTTATTTCTCTTATTGTTTCGTAGTAGAGGTGAAAAAGGGTCGGCCTAGCCCGCCCCGATCCGTTTAATCAGGCTTTGGGCCGTGTTTGGTCAGCCCACATCTTAATGGACTCGGGTCCGGGCCGGCCCATTAACTCAAATCTAAGGCCCAGCCCACATCCCATAACATATTGGGTCGTGCTCGGGTCGGGCCCATTAACGGGCCCGTTTGCTATTAAAAATAGAAATTAGTCCAAAATTGATATCATAGTATACCAAAACAAAAACAAATGAAAACTAACTCATATTTTATATCGATCATTTGTTTTCTTTGCCAACAAACTAAAGAAATATATGATATATAAATCATATAATCATTATTTATACTTGATAATATTTTAGCAAAACTTTTTATGGGTCTAAGAGAATCAAAATGAATAATTATTAGTATTTATAAGTTATTGTTCATGCTTAAAACAAATTTTATATTATTTATAAATATATAATCTTTATATTATAAAGAAAATATATATTTTAAAGTGGGCCGGGCTCGTGGACTCATTTTTCTAGGCCAAGTACGGCCCTTTAAGATAACGTGCTTGGGCCGTGCCGGACCGGTAGCGTGTTCTTGCCGTGCCGGACCACTTTTAAACCTGACGTGCCCGTGCTTTACTGCCCGTTTGCCACCTCTATTTCTTAGTTTATAGAAAGTTAACCTAAATAGAAATTGATGACGTATGCTAATTTGGTTAAGAAAGACTAGAGCCTGGTTATTATGATGAAATTTTAGATGTTTGTTGACTATGAAATTGTGTTGCATTATGATTTGTGCAGGATGAGGAAGATGAATATGACAAGGTGGCATCAGGTGCTGAAGTAACTGATGATGATCGTTTGTTTATGGACGATGTTACTCATCAGTCATCACGGCTCTTATTTGAATTCCTACAATGTGTTGGATGGTAAGGATTCGCGTGCTCAGAACCCTGGTTCTACACTCATGGATTTTACGGCGGCCTGCGAACTCACCTGAAGGTGGTGGTCAGCCGAAGCCTATACTGAAAAGGAAGGGCAATTCCTCGGATAGCAAGTCGCGGAAACATGTTATGTTTGACCCTGCTTTTGTAGATCAGAGTGATGGTGAAGAATCTTGGGGTAGAGTTCAGAACTTGGTTTCGGACAATGGTTCTGGATTGAACAAAACTGCTTCTCAGGTTCCTGGTTATTTGGTGAATCCTTCGAAGTATACGTGTTATAGTCTTGATTCAACAAGGTTGATGAGTGTCAACATTAAGGCGTTTAAGGACTACATTGTTGAAAGCTCAGGGTCAGAGATGGAGGATGCTCCACCTCAACTTCCCAAGTCTGACTTTTGTTTCAAAGAAGAAGACTGGATGGTACCACTAGAATGGAGCAGGACAAGGAAGATAACAATGAGTCCTTGAATAAAAAAGGCTTTGCTGTTAGTATTGCGGCTATGGAAGAAAGTGAAGTCAGTGCGGCAGAGGAGGAAGCAATGTTAGCAAAATGCAGCCGTTTTGAGTGATAGTTTATCAAAAAGTGGTCGGAAGTTTCGAACAAAGTCAATTGTAGAGGATGAATCTAATTAGGGCTGGCTTCGATTGGTATACCGTGATTTTTTACCTATATCATGTACTAACCAACTTCTAATTGGTAGATAAAATTTTGTACCAATACCAACCGTCAAAGTCGGTATACCAATTTGGTATAAACTCTTATTTAGAATCTCTTATTCATCCTTAATGGTAGCATGTACAGATGTATACAAAAATCTCTATCATGTACCAACCGAGTATAGAAAGTTGGTACGGTTCGAGTATAGAAACTTGGTACAATACTACAGTACCAAGTTTTCGGTTACCAACTTTTCGACATACCAACATACTTGGTACGATTGGTTGGTTTCGCCAAGCCCTAATTTGCCACCTCTAAATCTGATTCTTGAGTTTCTATTATACTCACAGACTGCTACTGCAAATCTGTTTTAATTAGAGGAATTTGATGTTTCACCCAAATTAATAGACACATTTTAAATTACACCCAATTTTTAGTCTTTTAAAATACACCCAACCAATTAATTAGGTTATATATTAGAACCTCCTTCAACGTGAAATTGTTGTATTGCCATCATTCCTACGCGTAGCCGTTAGAGGCCGGATTGGCCGAATCATAATATCTGGTTTTTAAATAAAATCTATCATTTAGGTAGTTCTTCATTGCATCTGCTGATTAGGGTGTTGACTACTGTTGAATAGGTATAAAGTGAATGGCTCCATATGCATTTTTTGTGGTATTCTTGTTTACTGGATGTTACTATTAATTTTGTGGTACCGGTAGATTATGTCTTTCTCATAGGTAATTTTGTAGATCCACGTGGATGATGTGTGTAAAAGCTTACTTACCTGTGTGCTAGAGGAAGATTACTGACGTCCCAAAAGATGACCAACACAATCTACGGATGTATCCTTGCGTACATATGCTTGGATTAGTTTACTTCCTCTTAATCTAAACTAAACTAAACTAAACTATAGAAACTATATATAAATAGCAATCAGACAGTACAGAAAGGCAATGACAGAAAAAGGAGAAACGTAAACCATAGAAGTCAAAAGTCACATTTAGGGATGAATTATCAATTAACAACGAAATCTGCTCGAAAGAAAGAACAAAATTAAAAGGATAAAATAGTTAAAACCTCGAAAGAAAGAACAAAATTAAAAGGATAAAATAGTTAAAAAAAAATTAGTATAAATTTCAATTATTTGAATGAAACTTATAAGGCAGATTTAATAATATGAATTTAATGTAAATTAAAATCAAGCATGGGTATGGGTTTATCTTAAAATAGTTTAATTTTTTAGGTTTTTATCTAATTTTCTCTTTTTATTATTGGTGAAGAACTGCTCGCTTCAAAAAAAATCTGTTTTTATCATGTTTTTGAATCATGATAATGTATTAATGTGTATATTAACACTCATCCGTTTTCCCTTCATAAATCTCATTATTGGTGGATTTCATAGTCCGTGCTAATTACAGATACCTTTCTCCAGACACGACACCTCTGAGCTTACCTTCGGTAAATCTCCAAGTTCAACCTGCAGTGGTATGTAGGAAATAAACTTTGCAAATTTACACTGCTCCTCAAAATGATAATGGCACAGCGGTAAACGTAACAACTGACAATGTAAAGTTCTTATTGATAGCAAAGGGTCCTGTGCAATCACCAAAACATTTGGCAGGGAAATTCAAATTCCATTAGAGCTGGATATATGAAAGAAAAACATCACAATGTGCTAAATTTTTGAAACTAAACATTAAGTAAAAGCAGCCGAATGTGCTAAACGTTAGAAATTTCTAGACATCATTTGTGTATAATACTATGCATTTGATGGTGAAACTACGCCACAACCGTAGACAGGAGAAAATTTTAAAGTAAATAAATAGTAAGTAGAAGAACATGTCTACGCCCTTCCACAAGATAAATGATCAAATTACCAATTCCCAGCCCCGCTAACATCCTATGAGTCTTGAAGGAACTTCTCTTATGTACACTGGTTTCTGATTGCCTTTCTACAACTTATCGGCGATTCTCATGTAAGCATCTGCAAGCTTGTTAAGAACAGCAATTAAGCTATCAGAGTGTTCTTTCCTTTGCTCTCTATCCAGCTGCGAATGTGAATTCTGAGCCTCAAAGTAGTCAGCCAGCATTTTACCATTTCTTTCCATGACCTCAATCAACTGATTCTGCAAACTGAATGTTTCCTCCTCTCCATCTACTGCAAAGCGCTTCCTTTTCCGGTCTTGAGATGTAGAACCCACCTCGGGAACTGAAGGTGGCTGTTTTTGGCCTGCTACACCTGCAGACAACAATCAGATCCATATACCACATCTAACAAAAATCAAATATATCTGTTTCTTGATCTACTTGAAAATATATGAGACCAGAACTTTATCCCTGGGACAATGAACTAAATGATTCTTGGTAGTAAATAAGCTAGAAATGAAACAACTTAAGATGCAGGTGAAATCGAATATTTCATAACAAAGACGGTTTCTCTTTTCCCCTCATGATAGAACCATAGATTTGTCATATATCCCTTTCAAAAACAAAACATTACAAAAATGCTCCTGATAAAATGAAATAATCAAATGAGTGCAAAACGTGCATTTTACTGATTTTAGGCTCCAAGGGAGCAAGTAAACCCAACCAAAAACCTAGGCCGATTACAACATATGATGAATTAGACTGTGACAAGAAAACTAAACAGCTAATTGAGAAACCGGCACTTGAATAACACAGTAACTCCTACTTTATCAGAGATTCATGCAGTCACTCAATACTGAGAACCTGACAAACAGCCCCGAAATGCAAGAAACTTTATCGTGCTATCTGGTTAGACTATTCTTTTTTCTTTTCTAACTCGCAAGTTCAATAAACGTTTATCAATACCATAAATAGTTTCGATAACCAGTAATATCAAGAAATGAGCCAAACAACATTACCTTGTACTGGGCATAGTTTTACTGGTTTGAACAGCTTCTCTGTAAATCACAAGACAGTCACATTTCAAAATGTCAGCAACCATACCAATACTCCAAAAACACAACTAAAAGCATTCCCCTTTCCTCATTATTACTGTGACAGCAATACTCCCCCAAATGGCTAAAAGCCCCAACTCCCAAAAGCACATTATTTAGTATTTACCACCCCAAATGGTAAAACACAAAACAATATACAATAAAAAAACTCTGATTTTCAACCCACCCCGCCATGGCCCTGCAGCCCCTCCTTCACTAAATCTCTGATACAAATTCACCAGCTAAATAGTCAATGACTCACTCTCCCTAAAAATCCTACCTTTTTCAATAAACTAATATAAAAAAATCAAACACCAATAAATCCAGAAAAACAAAAGCCACCCCAACATTTAAAATTCACCTAGAATATGAAAACTTTTCTTCATAACTGTCAATTACCCGATATTGGCGAAGGAGCTGGAATCCCGGTGTTGCTCCCCGGACGGGTCACTTCCTTATCGGGGCTCCGACCCGACTCCTCCTGCTCGTGATCCGAAAACAACCCGTCGTCAGTGGGTCCCTTCCTGCTGTCAAAAAGCTTATCCACCTCATCAGCCACCCCCTCCAACACCGTCAACGGCGGCGCCAAAGCAATCGTAACTGGCCCCGCACCTCCCGCCGCAACAGCCTCCATGATATCATAAACCTCCTTATCAAAAAACCCCGGAAGCTTCCTCTCCCTCCTAAAATCATTCCTCATCACCCAAAACGACTCCGTTTCGTCTTTCCTCTGCGCCTCCCACTCCCTAATCTTCTTAAAGTCTCCGGCCAGGTTGCTCCACCTCTTCCGGCACTGCACCGGCCCACGGTTCACCCCGTGATTCTTGCAGTACGTCGACACCGCCGCCCATTTCGGCTCCACCTGACCCGACCCGAACTCCGACCAAGCCGTCCTCCCGCCGCGGCTCTCCACCGCCCTCTTCCCCCTTATCAGCACCAGAATCTCCTGCCGCGTCCACCGCGGCAGCCTCGGCGCCTTGCCTCCGTCGTCCCCGCCGTCAACGCTAACGGCGAGACTCAACTGCTGCTGGTGCTGCTCGAACTCCAAGGCCATGGGCATAAATAAAGAGACGGAGAGAAATAAAAAGGAAATAAATTTGAAACCGCACGTGACTTAAAATCCCTAAACGGCGTTTTGGGGGTGGGGCACCGTCCGTCCCTCTACGCCGTTTAGCCCCCAAGAGAAGGGTTTTTCTTGTTTATCTATGAAATTAGGGAGGAGATCGAAGAGAGGAGGAAGAGGTTTTGCGGGGTTAAGTGCGAGTGAGAAAGATACGAGAGGGAGATTGAGATAATTAGGGTCTGTTTTATTTTTTCCTTTTTACCGCTACTTAATACCCAAATTAATTGGGTCAAATCTCAATTAATTTTGGGTTTAATTTTGTAACTCTATAGAAGGTAGTGAATTTTCCTTTATGACTAGGAGGGGCATGGAATATCTTTAGGTCATTTTCTTTTTGTATTTTAAAATATTATCATGCTAAACGCGTTTTGTTTTAAGGAGGGTTCCAAATTTTATCTTTAATTTTTGGATTATCAACCTTTGCTTGTTTCTAATTTGTCCGTGTATTAAATTTTGGGAAAGGGGTATTACTCATGTTTTATAATATAAATTCGATCAATAATATGTAAGAGCAAGTCAAGCCACTCGTGGTTGGTTTGCTTTCAAAGAAATGAAATATATTATATATAAAAAGAAATTGAGAAAATTATACAAGGTGATAAGGGCATGCTACCCTACCACTCAAGTAAAATTTTCTCCGCCTCTCCTTTCGTTCTCAAACCTTCTCTTACGAGTCTTATCCCATGGCATCATTTGCTCTAATTTTTACTTAATTGCTAATGCTTAATTATGATAATGGTGGGATAAGCCACCACACCCTCTCTTTCATTTTCCTCCTCTTTTTTGTTGTTTTCGAAACAATAATTTTGAGGGTGGTACCACTAATGACCTTTTCCCTTCTCCTTCCTTCAACCAAAACATGAGATTGCCCACACTTGTATTATTAATTATCGCTAATGACGGATTAGCGACGTAATTATCGTTATTTGTAACTGAAGATTCGGTGAGGGGGTTTAGGGCTGTCCACATTAGGGGAGGGTTATATAGGACCGGGTCGTCTTCAACCAACTGGCATAGTGTGGGGTTAAAATGTGATCCGAGTAGTCCTTATACGGCAAAGGCCTCTCTAGCCAATTCTTGCCATCTTTCTTGCGCCACAAGGCTACCTAGTGGGAATTATTATTTCAGAATTTAGGGCGTTTTTCTCATATTGTTTTCCATCGCCATCCATGGTCTTCTCTTTTTTGTGTCTTTCTAATTGTCCATGGTGGCTAGCCATATCTTTGCTCGTGAGCCCAAAGAAAGATACGAACTTTTGGCGAGTCATGTTGATGAAGAAGACGAAGATGATTGTGGAATCGTCAGTGTTTTTTTATCTGTTATATGAAACATGTAGTTTTTGGGTTATTGCACTTAGTAGTCTGCAAATAGTTGCAAACTAGCTGCCACAGCAAATGCATTACAATTTCAGAAGCAAAGAGCAAGGCTATCCTACTTTTCTTCTTCACTATAATAAGAAAAGGAAAGCAGATGACTTGGTGCCTTTGGAGGCATAATTTATGCGAATATTGGGTAATTGGGTAAGAGTAAGACTTTGGGTCATTTACATCATCTGATAATGTGTAAAATTTCACCTGAAAGATAGAAGGAAGGAACAAGACTCATTAGGGATCGAAATGTGAAGACTGTCATATAATGTTGCCCTGAATGAAGTCTAATTTCAAAGTGACACAGACCTCTCTGAAGTCTCAATTCAACAATACTGACTGCATTAGTTGACGTTATGAAATTAATCATGAATTCAACTCCTACTTGGAAGGCACTGGTACAATTGTCTTGCTTCTGTAATTCTACCATCCAATGGAATTTTGACAAAAGGATTAGATTTCTTTTACTACGAGTGCATCATCATTTACTACTCTTATGACTAAGTAGGACGTCTTTGTATATCCAAAGGTCCAGACACTACCCTTGATGAACTTGGAAGTCTAACCAGTAGACCGTCTCCACATATGAGTGTTCTAAAATCGACCATTTATCTTTATGACGATCCGAGCTAGCTTTTTAAGAATATGATGTTTGGCAGATGACCTAAAAGTTGAAAGCGTTAACTTATCTGATTATATTGTGCATTAATGTAATATGTTGATAATCACTTTAGGAGCAATTTAGATATGGTACCTTGTAAATGTTTTTCGCAAACCAAAGTCACTCATCAGCGTTCGCCTGCTAGACCAACCTCATTAGCCTTGTTTACTTGTTAATGAAGAGCTCGTAGTCTTAGAAATTTGGTTTTATTTAATCCATAGGATTATGTATTTTATGTTTTATTAGTCTTTGATTAATAAAACCATAGAATACAAGGAGGACATAAAACATAAACCCTAAATTTCATTAAGTAACATATTCTAACATACATCAGTTAGCAAATAATGTATCATTAGCAACTGTATTTGTCTTAACAAAACGATAACATAACGGAAAGTTAACTGTAATAAGGACACATCATAACAAAAAGTGTAACTTTCCTGATATGTTGCCGCACGAAATCATATTTGACAATCCTCTGTTTCATCTTGTCACTAGAGATTGCGACAATTTGACAAAGTACGAAACTCGCAACTATCTTAAGGCAGACAAGACATATAAGATGTTAGTACCGGTAGAACGCATACATCTTCTTATTAAATGCATTAAATAGTAAAAAAGTTAAGTACACAAAATAACTGAAATAAAATAACCGAGCAGATTGTATTTCCTAACGTAGCACCCACCGAACTCATGCTGCATTGTTTGGGTTGCTAGAGCGATTGGAAGATGAGTCCGGCGGAGGTGGGCTGAAATCTGGGGTAGGCGGCCCGGAGTGGAGCTCAGAGGAGACGTTGGGGAAATGGGATCAGACGTGGAAGTAGGGAAGGAGAACTAGAGAGGGGAGGAGTTGCAGGAGTCTCTGGAGCATTTGTGGGACTTGTCGTGGAGGCCATGGCGGACAATCCCGAATACTAAGACGAGGCCAACAACAACAAGAAATGTTTCTGGGTTGTGGTTTATATGATAAGAATATAAACAAGTATATGTATTTCCTTGCTGTTATCCCCACTATGTTGCAGCTATCGTATCGTAATCCCTCCCATACACAAATTAAACATCCAACCTTGATAGATGCTGGGTAGCTTGGACGGTTTAAGCCTAGTTAAGTAGATATTGAGTTGAGTTCCCTTATTTTTTGTTGGGTAAGGTTTGATCAATGGCTATTAAGAAGAATGGACCCATATGGTCTGCTTATATGGAATCTCGTTCATGGGTATCAAAATACACATGAAATTTGACTCGAGAATGATTGAGAAATCTGAAATCCGATTTGACTTGCTATTATAAATGTTTCGCCAAGGGAAAAGCTTAGGGAGAAGGCGGATCTGCATCGCAAAAGCCTCCCTCTTTCATTGGGATTTTACGATAACTCTACTGTGGTAATTAGAAAATGGACAGATTTGAGAGAGATTTGGTCAAAACTCAAAAGTGTACATCCCTATTGATCAGACAAATTTTCTTCTCAAAATATCACATCTAACGTAATACGTAACTAATTAGTTAACGACGTAGACTAAAATGATGTCGGGTTAATTTGTTAGTTTATGTACTGATATATGATGTTAAAAAATTAAGAAACTTTAATTATGAGTTAAATTTTTCCATACATTTTGATATGTTAGCATATTCGGTTGATATCAGAAAACCCAGTTAGGGAAGAACAATTGGCACAAAAGAGTAGTCTTTTTGAGAACAATCTGAAAGAATATCAGCATTTGGTTCCATGTCAACTTCATTAGGATATCCAGTACTCCAACAATAATCATAACAGATACAAAATAGTTGGTGGACGATGAAAATATAAATTTTCTAGTGCTTACTTTGCATACTATCTCACTATTATGTATTAAGCACATACAATTTTCTCTTTCACCATTTTATACCAAAATTTGACCAGCCTTATTAAGAGCGTCATTAATTAATCAGGTAGAAGAGGGGAAATCATTATCCTAATTGACCAGCCTTATTCTTCTTGCTTGATGATGAAACGTTAGGTGCAAATAGTTTCACGTCAATGGTCTGACCATCTGGTTTAGAGAAAATGGAACATATAAAGAAAATTATTCTCATGAAAAGGGGTTTTATGTGAATTCCTTTGTGCATATAAGAATTGTATTGTTTAATGCACATTTCCAGTGAGATATGAGCGTCATTTTCTTAATTTTCTTAATGTTTCAGTCAAAAAGACGGAGCCTTAAAGATGTGAACTAAATAGAAGAAAACTAAAAAGAGATTAATTGATAATGAGAAACAAAGTAAATCAATTTTTTGAAACTCCAGTGTTTGAGTAAATATTACATAAAAGTAAATTAATTTTTTGAAATTCGAGTCTTTGTGTAAATATTACATATAACGGTGTCTAAACATGAACTTTTATCAGCTAATGATCAAATGAACATTTGATGTAAATATTACATATAACGGTGTCTAAACATGAATTTTTATCAGCTAGTGACCAAATGAATATTTAGTGTAAATATTACATATAATGGTGTCTAAACATGAATTTTTATCAGTCAGTGACCAAATGAACATTGGACTGAAATTTGCACACCTCTTTTAACATTTCACACGTTCTCTGTTGGTTTTACCAAATTAACCCTATACTTAAATCTCATCCTTCTTCGCCGCCTAAAAACTCCAAATCTGAAACCGACTTCAAAGTGAAGACTTTGGGTCAACAATCTGGAGAACCATTGTAGCCATGATGACGATGGCGTCGTGGCGATGAGGAAGGCGACTGGTATGGACGGATGGATGACTAGCTGGTGCCGTAATCAGTCAATGACAATTAGGGAGGAGGATATTTGAGCCTAATTGGGTTTACACTTGTATCTTACGCTTACCACGTGTTACTCATTACTTTAATTACCACCTGTCCTCTCAGTCTAAACTTACAGTGTTTTGAAGTGGCAGACAGACTAATCGCCTGGAATGTTGACCTTCCTCACAAAGGAGACATGAATGACTTCATACCATAGACGTATGTGAACCGTAGATTTCTTATGGTTAAACAAAATCTGGATCCAGTACATGTACTAAGATCATCATCGGCCTCAATGGCTTCAATGTCATCCATGGAAACGATATCCCAACATGTAAAATGCACACCATGTTCCTAGTACAAACGCTTTCTACAGCCTGCTGCACCACAACGGCAAAACAACTTCTTTATTTTTCCATCAGGACCAACCACGCTGTTAAGTTCATATCCATAGTCATATGAAAGTTCCTGCATTTTATCACACAAAATAACCCTTTGTCAATATCTCTCTGGTGTTGTTGGAAAAATGATTCAAAGCACGAATAGAAGGTTACCTGCAATGGAGGTATGTTATCGGCAGGGAATAGCACAATTCTAGCAAGCCTAACATCATGATGTTCCCTCAAAACACACTGTACAAAGAGGTTTGGCTCACAACTATGATTAATATATCTAGCTACATTGCCACGTGAACCCTCATCATAGCAATACTCAGGATCACTTTCTGATATGGCATCACTATTTGGAATAGCCACATTCCCCATTCGTTTCTTCATTCAGAAGAATTCAAAAGGCATGAACTCAATACATCCACATAAACCAGTATGACTTGAAGAACATGTGAATTAGAAGTGAACAGAATATAAGTATTGGAGGTTAAATGATTCCAATCAAAGAGTTAAGACAGTACCTCTCTACTCCCAATTCCATTCATTGTCTGCCAACAATCAATTTCAAATACTGCATTCTCTCTCTGAGATATTGTCTATTTCATCATTCTTCCTAAGAACTGCAATGTATTCACAAACTGGTGCACCAGAAGGAATAAAGTCCCAAGACCTAACAGCCCAGCCTTTGTCATGTGTCCGAAATACCTGTTCAATGAAAAAGCAACTTTGTCAAATCCACCATAGTATCAAATAAATAAACTACTCCACTGACACTTGGTATGAAATTACAAGACCTCAAGTCGATACTTCAATCCTCGTTGAGATGTGCGATTCACACAACTTGGTCCACAACCACATTGTGGACCGCACTCAAACACAACAGCCTTTGCTTCAACCAATCTAAAACATTGAGATAGTGTTTTATCAAAAAATTTACTTTATACAATAACAAGGATGGGAAAAAAACTCAAACAAGTAAAAGCTGTAGTTGGAAGCACGCGAAAATATATTGGATCAAGAAGTTTATGCCATTATCCAAACAATACCTTCCACCATCTCTCCTAACATAAGGGAAGTCACCTCCATTAAGTTGAGCGCAGGAACAAGTCCTCGAATTAGTACAGTTTCCCTCACAATCACACCCACGAGCACGTGGTGGAACGCATACACCTTTAGCAATTTCAGTAGTTATGATATATGAAAGGCCTGCATGGTTTAGTTTGACAAAGTCATCACCAGTTTATAGTAACTGTGGAGAAGTAAAATAGTCTGCCAAAATTTAAGTAGTCGTAGCATACCTCGGGCGCTACAGGAGGTATATCAACTATATTGGTAACTGGAACTTTTATATTTTCTAGACCGTTGCAAATGTCCTTGCACACCAACCTTAAAAGTAAATGTATGTCATCAGGTCAACATGTGGGAGGAAATTAGAAAATCATGTAAATACCAGTTTTACTGATTTCATACCCAGGTAATTCAGACTGAGCTTTAGACCCTTTCCCATTAGTATATAAAACCTAAAAAATACAGTTCCAATTATCTTGTTAGAGATTTCACAGAGTTCCTAAAGAAGAAGTATTGCTATTCGCTCTGTGGTATCCATATGCTGCGAAATGTGACACTAGCTAAAAGTAATATAAAATGGAACATCTTAAATTCTATACCTGATTACTGATCAATTTAGGCTACCCTGGAAGTCGTTTCAAACGATACTTGAATACAGTAAACCCAGCTACACCCTTCTCTGCCCAATAATGGTGAACCTGAAAGATACCAGTATAAGACATTTCAGCCACTCTGTCAAATTGTTGAACTTTTCAACAGTACCAGAAGATAATGACCTAGCTAGCAATCACTAGTTTACTACAACTAATGGGGCAGTTCCTATGCTCACAGTCAATGTTGCTTGGCTGACTCTAGGGCACTAACAAGCAAAAATAAATTTATTTTCAATCCTTGATCCATTTTCTGTGATTTTTATAAGAACCTCATACACAAGATCACTTTATTATACATATGTTTTTAATCAAGCATGCACATAAGAGAATATCTAACCTGGTACAATCCATCATATGTATAAACTTTCTTAGTATAGCTACTATCACATTTATGACCACGGATGACTCTGACGGGAAAGAACTGCTCCATATTATTCTGCAAGAGAATACAATAAAACCCATAAAGCAAGCAACATGAACATCCAAAATACATCACCTTGGCAAAGCTAGCAACAAAATGTAGTAAATTTTACCCTTCTACTCAGAAATGAACAGCTTGAACTCATAAAGGTGCATTATTACTAAAGAGCTACTTTTCATTGATACTCATAGCTGATATCTATTTCAAACCACAGAAGAACGCACATGGCGAAAGAACTATTATAGTGCAAAAGAATAAAACTCAACATTACACTAGTCACTGCTGCAGGATTATCTTTCAGGAAAAAAAAGATTATATTAATAAATATTATAACATTGTCAAAAGAGTAGGAAACATGATCTAGATGATGTACCTTAAGAGCCAAATTACCGGCACGCATTACTTGATCTTGGATTTGACGTTTATTACCAAGTCATTTCCACCTTGGCCAGTGTACACAATTTCATCTGAGTTATCAACATCATCTTCATATTGACCGGACAACACAATCGCTACTGCAATAGGTAAGGTATACCCTTTAAATTTGTCCTGTAAAAATTCAGCAATTTAATAAGATGAATAGACTATCCATAAAAGATCAACCATAAGCATAAGACTACTGTAAGATTTACACCAATAGTCAGAACATAAGAAATACTTCACTAGATTGTGCCAAATATTGGTGTATGTTGCATGTAGATAGTTTATGCTCTATGTGATCATTACTATTATTCCCCGTTATTGCTTTCAATCACCTAGCTCAACTTTGTTAGTCACTACAACAGGTGAAAACTATAACTACATCCATCAACAGTATAATCTACAGTCAACAAGGACACTATTAAACCACCAAGATTAGATTGATAGCTACTTGCAGTACTACAGTTAGGTTAGATTGGTTACAGCATCAAAAGCAAATACAAGAAAAGCCTTTCAGACAGTCATCACACTCAACCCTCTATGTTTAAGCAAAACCATTCCAAAATCAAAAGAAGGTTTTGAGATCTACATGCAAGCATTGAGTTCAAGAGATTGAGGTCATGTCAGAGACACAGAGAAAAATGCATTGTTTCACACTTAGTCTCTATCACTGGAGGGTCTAGAGTTCAAGTAAAGATAGTATCAGCTTCATCCATGTATGAATAATATAACAAAGTTTGAATTGTAAATATAAACGTATCCAATCTTTCCATTGATATTGACCTTTCCTTTAGATTTTCCAATGATATCAATTCCATTCAACCAGTGGCTATGAAACCCTACAACCACCATTTCGGCTGGAGAGAAAAACTGTTGCCCGACCTCAATACCTGCAGCATTTATATGGAAAAACAGCAAATTTCTTTTAAAACATGATGCTGCTAAAATGTTATCATGTCACCCAACAGTAAGCTACAATTACCGACCCGGTAGATGACCAACTGTTTTTTCAGGGTATAGAATTTCTTTGTTGATCAACATCTGTTAAGAATTCAAGAAAACAAAAATAATAATTAAAACAGTTGTCACATACTGATTTAGGAATAAAATCAGAATTACTAAACGGGTCTGGATTGCTGCCCAATTAGAAGATAGTTAAACTTTGTCAGAAACAGATCCACTGGAGATTGGGTGGAAACCCAAATAGGACAGTATATAACCTTTCAATTAAAAACAAACAAAATAAGATGCAATGGGGGACTCCTACATGCTCATCCACATTTCAACATGCAAAGGATATCTCAGCTATACAGCCTATACTCCACAGTAGTGTTAATTGGACACAACAGACACATAAATATGAAAAAAGACATCACCATCGTTTTAAACACGAAATTTCATTGGAAACAACACTAACATCAATAGCAGGGGTTAGGCTATTGTACATTAACATTTCTCATACATAAACTAAATTTACCACTTGGAGGACTCATTTCAACACTTAAAGACTCAATTTACCACTTAAGGACTCATGTGGTAACTAAAAAATTACCACTTTAAGGACTCATTTTACAGCTTTAAGTTAAATGTACACATGTCATAACCCTCCATTAACACATTGCAGAATTTCCCTAATAGCAGTACCAAAGCATGAATTTCTATTTGTTAAACTATGAAGCTATCTCTACAATGTTGTCTGACCAATAGTAATAAAATAAATACTAGATCTTCCTGTAAACTGATATATGTATCCAATCTACGTGTAGAACTCAACTTGCCAGTGAAATTGCCTTAAGATCAGGTCTCTTGGACTGCTTCTTAAGAACAACAAGGCTTCCACTTCCATTCTGCAGCAAAATTTAGTATCCAATTAGTTTGCACAGTTCCTAGAATATAATATGTCGTATCAAAGCAGTGCATCAAAACTTGCCTCGGAAACTGACTTCTTATCAGCTCCCTTGGAAGATTTCTTTTGATGATCACGGCACTCACTCTCATTCTAGATATAATAGTAGAACTTAAATTAATAAAATACTACATGGCAAAGAAAGCTGACAGTTTTCTAGATACATGTACAAGATAAATAGTGAACCAAGACAAATTTGTAGACCTCCAGGCTACAAATAAGGCACCCTAAAGTATTAAGGTAGATCAAGCATCCTTCTTCCCTCTAAAAAGGTGGATTGAAAGAAAACATGTATATGAACTGACCTCCAGCTTTGTGCACCTCTTTTCCTCTTCCTGCACAAAATTATGCAAATGGATCTAGTTAAGAACCTTACGATTGAATGATTATCATACAAGATAGTAGTCAAACAAATAAAATTAAAGCTTCACACTCTACAACCTCTCAACATATACTATGGTCAAGTCCATATGAGTAATTCCCATGCCAAACTTCTTGACAATTTTAATGTTGAAGCATGCGACAAAGTCAAGACTCCAGAAAGGAGGCACAAAATTGAGTCTATAATTTCAGAAAACAACTCATTTGTAGTTTTACACACGGTAATCAAAAGATAAACTTAACAGTGCATTTCCCCTCCCAACATAGAACATTTCCATCAAAATCTAAGTCAAAACAATTTGCGAAAAGTATCAAGGTGCTAATAATCAAAGCATAAGCAGCCAATCAGTGTCTTATCATCTGAACATAGTGAAGGTAATGCAGATTGAAACGTCTGAGCGTCTCCTTCAATTTCGCAACATAGCTTTTGCCTTCGTCATCGATTTTAGCTCCGGAAGTAGCATACAAACTCATATCACTCTCCTTCACATCAACGCTCTTGTTTTCACCCTCACATTCTCCATAATCTTCTTTGGACACACTCTCGCACTTTGCAGCTTCATTGAAATCGACTCTGTCTCCCCAATTTCATGCTCTTGCTCTCACTCTTCTTCGCCGGTGAAGAGAGCTTGACCCTGGCCTTCTTGCTCAAAACGACGCCGTTTCGACCGGGCCTCCGGTTGCTGCGTCCTCTTCCTAGTACAGTAAAAAGGCTTCTGCTGAGAGTACTGAAGCCGGGCACTGACGCGGCGCCCTAGAGAGAAGAGGTAGTGGTAGTAGAAGTAAATGGAAGAGAATTTGAATGGTTGAGAAGATCGAGGCGTCTGGGGTATGAGAATAGAGACGTTGAAGTAAATGAAGTTTAAATATCGAGGTCGGCGGGAAACAGAGAGGTCTAATCAGTTTGATTGGACATAATGTAGAGTTTACCCACCGAAATGTACTTGCATTTAGTATTGAGGAAAATTCACCATCAGTGCCTGAACTATAGTGGCAAGGCCAATGTGATACCCACACTCTCAAATGTACCATTGTGATGCCTGAACTAACATTTCACTACCGATGAGATGCCAGAAGCCATATTCCGTTAAAGTGCCGTCAATTTGATGATGTCATGCTTACGTGGGCTGACAGAAAAGAAGGAATTACTGAAATAACCTTATGCTTTGTCATTCTAAACATTCACTTATCTAAGCCATCCTCGTTTGAATAACTATCAGTGTTTGGTGTATTTCAGTAATACACCAAACAGAAAACTTAACGTGGATGACGCGTTTGTGTCTGAGGTCGGTCTAGGTGAATCCGATTGTTCCACTAGTTGCCTGGAGGAAGTGCTTTTCACCATGTTCGTCATCCTCTCTTGCAGTACTGACGATGATTCCTGAGGACGTAGTACAGCAACAAGTGAAACTCATGCATGCGAATGTGTAGTGGCAGTAAAAATCCATATCTCGCATTCGATTCAATTCTATATTTTCTTGAGATTTGGTTGGATATACCCTACCTGATAAGAAAGAACAGTGCTCTTTGGTGATTTCCACTTATTCTGCTGCTCAACTTCGACACTTGCAGTTTGGTTAATTAGTCTTGTGCGCAAGTAGCAGTTAAGTAAGTTACTCAGCCGTAGGTGACCTAAAGGAGTAAAGGTGGCGACCTCAACTAGTGTTGAGCCCAAGTCCCCAAAACATACAATGGTGTTAATTGGAGAATGCTTCTAATTAATCGTTACCTCTTGCAGATTCTTTTTCCTGGAGACCGCTAATTGTGTTGTTAGTCAAAGTTTTCTGTTCTTGTTTGGAGTGATCAGATTGATACATGGACATCATTTGACGGCGTCTCTTCTGCCTCTCCCTGGCTCGGTGGTTCTGAAACCAGTAGAATACATTCTTGCCTTCAATCCCCCCAAAGATACGAAGCTGCGCAGTCACCTGTCGGATTTGTTGGGCCGTCGGTGTCTTTAAACCAGATCGATACAGCTCTTCCAGAGCCATTAGTTGTTCCGGGGTTGGATTCCATCGGGAACTTCGCGAAGGAGCTGCAGCCGCCGGTTGTTTATCAACACTAAAACAACCACGGCTACTTCTGCTTGGCTGAGACGATGTCACTCTAACCACTGCATACATATGAATACAATTATTATCGCTACGATCACGTATCTACAATATAATCAAACGATAAAATTACATGTGTACGTACTCTGTTGATGTTGGTGGTCGCATGGTAACTCAGGGTTTTGTGTCGTGTAACTCGTGTTGGAAGTAGAGGTAAGCTTTGGAGTAGTGAGTAGCACTGCAGGCTGAAAATTTGCAGGTTTGCTGGAGTAGTCAGGCAGGTCCCTATTACTGTGTATGTTAGGGTCTCTACAACCACCGGTGCCACACTCCATCGTCATCCACATCGATCACTGATAGTTATTCAAACGAGGATGGCTTAGATAAATGAATGTTTAGAATGACAAAGCATAAGGTTATTTCAGTAATTCCTTCTTTTCTGTCAGCCCACGTAAGCATGACATCATCAAATTGACGGCACTTTAACGGAATATGGCTTCTGGCATCTCATCGGTAGTGAAATGTTAGTTCAGGCATCACAATGGTACATTTGAGAGTGTGGGTATCACATTGGCCTTGCCACTATAGTTCAGGCACTGATGGTGAATTTTCCTCTTTAGTATTTTATGTAAGGAAATGTTTCTTAGAGAAGCTCCGATCCAATATGCAAAAAAAATTGTCAAATTTGAATTTAACTTTGAATTGTTAAAATTTACAAAGCTTTGTTCTAACTGATCTGTCTAATTCAAATCACATTAAATTATATTTTCTATTAACCATTTTATATAAACTAATATTTTTATTCTCCCTTCTATCCTTGTCCATTTATCCCTAGATTTGAGCTCCTCATCCTCGACACCATATTTGCAGCCAAATGAAGGCCTTTCAATTTAAGGTGTTCGTCGGCCACTTCGAAATATGACAATACAAGGATTAGTGCACGTTACAGTTTTGTAAAAGCAGAACGATAACGATTTCAGAAGTGTGTCGTCGAATTACTAATTTCGTTTAGCGTCATAACTAACATTAGTTTCAAGGTAGGTCTCTCACGGGAAACCTTCTTTAAAATGATAATTAGATTATTGTTTAGGTACAATATATTTCTAGAAGTCTAACTATGACGCTCTCCTAATATGTGCAAGAGTAGAAAAGGTTCACTGAAGATTAGGAGTGAATTATATCACCAAACCTTATTTGTTTATATAATAGGGAAATATCACAAATGATCACTGGGTTTTGACATGTTCGACACTTAACTCACTAACATTTCAAAAATATCACTTAACTCATTCACTTTTGACTTTATCTTTCATTTAACTCACTGACGTTAACTCTACCATTAGAAGTCATTAACATCAAGAGTATAGTCGTCTAAACACTAAAAATGATTACTTTCTATTTATTTTTGAGGAAAAAAATTACAACACATTGTTTCCTAATCATTTGATCTTGATTTCAAAACATTTATTTTGTATTAGAAATTCCATAACCTTTAAGAACAAGTTTACAGTGATTTAATAGCTATAGAAGAAGAAAATATGTATTTTAAAGCTAACTTATTTTTATTACAAAGAAAAGACTACAAATAGGTTTTTTTTCAAAAATAATTTCAAATTTTATAATATTTTTTGTCAATAAATAATTCAGAAAATAAATAAAGAAAGTTGGAAAATGATCTAATAACTTTAGAAAGTAAAACATTGAAATATAAGTGCCTTTTAGGTGGTTAGACAATTATACCCTCAATTACAATGGTTTTAAATAGAAGATTTAATTAACAGCAGTGAGTTATGTGAGAGTCAGAGTCAAAAGTGAGTGAGTGAGTTAAGTGATATTTATGAAATGTTAGTGAATTAAGTGACGAATATGTCAAAACTCACACTACAAAAAAAAAGCAATAGGGCGACGAAATCAAATTTCGTCGTCTAAGACTAACTTTAGGTGACGAAAATATGTGTCATCCCTAAGATCTAAAAATCATCGCCTAAGATAAAATTTAAAGCTACAAAAACTGAAATCGTCGCCCAAGGCCATTCCTTCATCACCTAAGGTCCAGTTTTGGGCGACGATAGGAAGTTTCGTCGCCTAAAACCTAACCGTCGTCACCTAAGAGGGTATCTCTTAGGCAACGACATCTGATTCGTCGCCTCAGATGGTCATTCTTAGGCGACGAACAATATATCGTCGCCTAAGGTCCAAAAACTTTGGGCGACGACGTCATTTTGTCGCCTAAGAGTGACCCTCTTAGGCGACGACAAAGATGTCGTCGCCTAAGGTCTGAAAACTTTGGGCGACGACGTCCTTTCGTCGCCAAAGAGTCCTTATATTCCCAGATTTGGACAGCAGCTCACTCGGAAAAAAAAGGAAGAAAATTTCATGTGTTGTCGAAATCTGTTCTTACTCAGTTTATGGAGCTATATATAGGTATATATATATATATGTTGTTTTTGAGTTTTATTTGAGTTGAATTGATAAATTTTGAATTTTATTTGAGTTGATGAATTGATAGATTTTGAGTGTGTGATTTAGTTGATCGATTAATATTTTGAGTATGTTGATTGATTATGAATTAGTGTTCGATGTAGTTACATTAATTGGTTGATATATTTTTACATTTTGATGATTAATGTTATATTGAATATATATATATATATATATATATGATGTTGTTATTAATTTATAATATTGTGTTGATGTTATGAAGTTGTTAATGATAATTTTGTGATATGATGGATGTATATATACGTTGTTGATATATAATATTGTTATTATGTAATTATTTAGTATGTATATATATATATATATATGTTAATTAATTAGTTTATATGTGTAAGAATATTGTTATGTAATTAATTAATAAGTATATATATGCATGTGTTAATTAATTATTTTGTTACTAATAATTTGTTGCATGTAGTATAGTATTATATTTATATAAATGAATTTGATTGAGATTTTATGTATATATGAAATTTAATTAATTAATTGTTATATATATATATATATATCTTGTGGTATTTTCAGGATATAGATAAGAGTTGAATTTCGCTTTCAAGATGGGACAGAAGATATGCTAAAGGAGTTTTAAGTTTTGTGCAATATGTGTTGGACAATACTGGTGGGAGTACACTTTTCTATTGTCCGTGCAAGAGATGTCAGTGTCGCAGCGAGATACATCGCTCGATTTCCGATGGAGACAATAAGGGAGTACCTGAAGAATAACGGATTCTGGGACAGTTACACATGTTGGATATATCACGGTGAAACATCATCATGGGGTCTGCATGATCATGGGAAGTTTTATGAGAGGGGCGGTTCATTAAACGATCCAACAACGGTCTTCATCAACAACATGTTTCCTCATGAGAGCGGTGTATGCGCTCAAGGACAGTATATTCCTGAGACGTCTGTGCAGGCCGTCCCTAGAGCTGTCAACACTGCTGGTATTGACAAGTACAACAAACTGCTTGTTTTCTAACATACCCCTCTGTACCCCGGTTCTAAGAAGACCGTTCTTGAGTGTGTGATGGAGGTGATGCAGATCAAAGTTGAGGAAAAATCGACCTTGAAGGCTGTTGATATGTATCTACAGTACGCTGCTTCGTTGCTGTCTGACGGTCATCGTCATCCCACCACTCATCATAAGGTCTGTCGTATCCTGAAATTAAAAAAATATTAATTTTTGTGCAGACTCATACAGTCTATGGCCATGAGTATTAGATCAGTATAAATCATAAAATAAAGTTGGCTGTCAAGCAGAGGCATGCCTTTGTGATTCTAACTTCCACTTAAAGTAATGAAGATGTTGTAATAGGGATATGTGGTATATAATCGTAAATTTTGCTGGTATAAATTTCATATGGTACAAGAAGTTAAAACAAATTAATTGAATAAGTTATGCCATTTTATCATGGTAGTTTATATTGATTGTATTAAGAAGCAACTCTTGATTTTAATGTTGTGAAACAGCTGGTAAGAAGTCACTTGCATCATCATCCTTGGAGAAGTGTCAGGCGGTGCACCCTGGCTTCAATAGACAAGCAGTTGGGGCAGAGAGAGCCTTAAGTCATTCCTTAAATTATTCGAGAACCGTGAGCCTTGACTCAGTAACAAATCTAATCTTAATGTTGAGACAGCATCTTACTATGCAGAAGGTGGCAGAGTCAATTTGATGGGAACACAGTATGAGAGTAGCCTTTTCTCGAGTTCATTATCTGATTTGTTTAGTATGAAGTGTAAGTCTTCTGAATTCCTTCACTACTTTGTAAATATGGTTGACCTTTGAAAGAAGTGACATTCAGTACTTAAAGAACACTATGTTCTGGACTGCAGTTCAATTATAGATTCAGTTGATTGATTATTTTCCCTGTTAATTCATTTGAAAATGAACAACTTCCTGCAGTGAGACTATCATCAAACAATACACAATATGGGCAGTCAGTTGATAGTGTTGCCTCAAACTATGAGGAAGAGGAAGTTTTTGAATCCCTTGAAGAAATGGAGGCCCAAACCATTAGAAACCTTCTCCCTAGTGACGATGAGTTACTTTCTGGAGTTACAGATGGGCTTGGATATAATGTTCCACTCACTGCTGGTGATGATACGGAGGAGTTAGATATTTTTAGCAGCAGTGGAGGGATGGATTTGGGAGACAATGGTTTGTCAGATGGACTGAACAATTCTGATCTCCCGGGAGGAGTTTCTAATGGCCTGCAATGCAATGGTTCAGTACTGGGAGAACACCCTCATGGTGAACACCCTTCGAGGACATTGTTTGTAAGAAATATAAATAGTAACATTGAAGACTCGGAGTTGAGAACCCTGTTTGAGGTGTTTGTTTTCTCTTGTATTTTAAGTGTTTAGGTTTTGGTTTAGATTCATTTCATTTATATGTTTAAGGCCATCCATCGTTGACATTTTTGTAACTCAATTCAGCAATATGGAGACATTCACACTCGTTATACAGCCTGCAGACATCGTGGGTTTGTCATGATATCATATTATGATATCAGAGCAGCCCAGAATGCGATGAAAGCACTCCAGAACAAACCCTTGAGGCGCCGGAAGCTTGATATTCACTATTCAATTCCAAAGGTGAGGTTCCTGTGATGTTTATTCTGCACATAGTGTAGTGTTGCTCTGTTAATGTAATCGTCATGGTTGTTTCAAAATGTCATTTTATCTTGACTTATTGTGCATGGACTATCTGTTGTCAGGACAATCCTTGTGAGAAAGATGTTAATCAGGGCACTCTTGTGGTATTTAACCTTGATTCTTCTGTTTCTAATGACGAACTTCATGAGCTTTTCGGTGTCTATGGTGAAATCAAAGAGGCGAGCTTGTTTTCCAAATTTTATAGTAGTGCATGGGAGAAGCATATGCTCTATAACGTATTTTCATTCCTGGTCTGCAGATCCGTGAAACACCGAATAGAATTCATCACAAGTTTATCGAATTTTATGATGTTAGAGCTGCAGAATCTGCTCTTAATGCCCTGAACAGGAGTGATATAGCCGGGAAGAGAATAAAGCTTGAGCCAAGTCGTCCTGGAGGTGCAAAAAGGAGGTTTTGTCCTGGAAAATGACTTGGCTTTCTTTGCTTGTACATTATATTCCAATGTTTCTTTTAGGGTTTCTCTGTGTAGGCAATCAGTTTATTTGAGGCACAAAACTTATTAAACTTTAGTCTTTTTCACTTTTGTGGTGAAAAGTTCATTAGTCTAGATAGCAGTGTTGACTGTTGAGTATTATGTGCTCAACTGAGTGACGTGTCATAACATGACATGCAATTTAAAAAACCCTATCGTGTAGTAACTGTAAGTAGGGATCGTTCAAGCCGGGGACACTAGGGAAGGATTTATATTCTGCAAAACAAATCGTTAGTACTTTCAAAAGAATATAATATAAACATACAAGTACAATTCTGTCACAACTATACAAGTATAAACATATATACAAAATATTATGGGGTTTTAAAGATGGTTCGAAACGATATAAAGAAATAAACAAAAATAAACAAACATAAACAAACATATATACAAGTGATCATTCAATCCTTTCAACATTTAGAACAGCACAAAGCACCGATTAGTTAACATGCAAGGTTATGAATCGGATTAACAAGCAACATTTATAATTTCGAACACTTCAATTAATTTCAACCTTTAATGACCTCTCATGTGTTTTTAGGAACTTCAAATATGCCTGAACCTAAAACATATATGTGTCACCTTGTTTAAACCATCAAATATGCCTAATCTAAACAAGATACACTTACCGTTCACGAGTCGGTTGAAGACATGGTCATAGGTATGGCGTCACTCATCCTAATAGCATGCAAATCTCTCACCCTACCACCCTATGCAGCAACTAAAACCAAGCCATCAAATATGCCTAACTTGATCCTAGATTACCACGGCAGATTAAACTCCCCCCTAATAGCTAACTTGTCTAGATTCAAGCTAACCTAGGGTTCGATTACGTGCTCAGGTGATGATTAATCAATTAAAGTTCTCTAATCATATAAACACAGCAAGTTAAGTCTTTTATTCACAATCTAAACATGCATTCTAATCGTTATGTTCAAACAATCACATATAAGAAATCACAAAGAAGAATCACATGATCATGCTTGAAACATAAAACCGCAAAAACAATACATATATTATCAATGAATTTCGACAAACATATAGAGTAATCAAAAGCTTACATAGATCCATACCTAAACCTCCTAGAGAAAATCGGCAAAGGTAGGGTGAAATTGGCGAAAGAATGGTTGAACTCTCCGGTGAACAATGGATGCGGCAGCTTTTCGTATCTCTAAGTGTTTAGGGTTTTTGGGTAGAGCTTGGCTCTCTAAATATTACAAAGGTTGAAGACACTAAACTAAGAGCTATACATGTCTATTTATACAGAAAATTTCGAAGAGAAACCCTAGGGAATTCGGCCACTTCAAGGAATCCTATTCTTTGTTGAACTTGTAATCCTTTTTGGACTTGGTTTCTTCTTTCTTCTTTGACAAGGATTTCGACTTTGGACTTGGATTTCTGACTTCTTGGACTCTCCTAAATGTTAATAGATCAATGTAGGCCTCATTGCACAAGTTTTGGGCTTCTAGGCAGCCGAATCCATTGCAAGAACTCGGTAGGGACAGACTTTCCCGGTTTGACCGGGAAAGCTCCATACTTAGTTGTTTCGGCTGCCATGATGACTTCTTCGAATTTACTTCTTCAATGCAACTTCCCATGACTTCATTAAGCTCTTCTTAAGTCCTTTGACATGCTTGGGAAGAATTTTGGTGAAGAAACATCCTCCCAAACTCGTGTGACAACTTAGGCAGAAACTGCCCAGTTTTGCAGCTTGAGCTCCGTCCATTGTTTTGATCATAACTACTTCATCTGAACTCCAAATGCTACGATTCAAGAAGATCTGAAAACTAGACTTTCGCAGCTTTCCAATGATATATGGCTCGTCCTCAGATTCCTCCTGGATCTTTAGATATGATTTTCCAAAGTTGATGTAGGGTTTCTGGAAATTTCTGCTCGGATCAAAATCTTATGTTTCGGAGTGTCTTCTTTTTCCATGGCCTCTCTTGTTGTCTTCCATGAGTCCAATCTTCATGATTCGTGTTCTCATATGCTCATTTACATGTCATCTACACATTAAACCAAATTCATCAAAATTGACAATGTAAAGATACGGTGAATCATAAGAGAAATAACCAAGTCTTATCCAAAATCGGTTCTTACAACACTTAAGCACAAATTTATGTATAAATGCATGTTTTAGCCATTGCTCTACAGAAAAACCCTTTTTGACTCAAACTAAGTAAACACGACATTACTAAGGAAGAAACCAAGTATAAATGAGGGTAAAAACACATTAAAAACATAGCGTAAAACGCACTTATCACTGAGCTTTTGGTTAAATCCTGCTTTTGATATATTAATAAGTTTCTCTCCTGGTATATTCTTTTTTCACCGCAGCTCGGGGCTAGAGCAGGATGATTGTGGCCTTTATTTGCAGCGGAGTAGCCCTCCTAGTAACTCTGTTACTGGTGTCTCTGGTAAAGAATTTACCTTGAAAACGCTCATTGTATATAGTAATAAGCATACATTTCTTTGCTTCCTTTATTTTGTCTCATAAAGAGTTGCTACAGGTGCAGTTACATCCTCTGGCACAGATAATGGATTTGTTATGGCTGTACACTAGTGTACCCAACAGCCTATCATCTGTAGTAAGAGTTGAGTCAGCAGTCAGTTAGTCTGGCTTTAATGAGTTCATTCATTCAACAAGCCCCCTGAAATTCGACATCCACGACTCACCAGCTTTCCATCCTCATTCACTTCCAGAGTATCACAATTGTTCCCCTAATTGTGCCAACTGCGGTTCAACAGGCAGTGTATCTGCAAGTATCAATGTCAGACAACCAGAAAGAATTGATAGCAGGCACTTCCCCAGAGTCTCTAGTGGGCAATCACTTGAACTTAATGATAGTGGTTAGTGGAATGAATACCTAGTGTACAGTTGTTTGTTTTGTCTCAGCTTGATCATTGCTTTCTTATTTTTGATTATCTGTTTTTGCTATCTTCCTCAGTTTTTGGATCGAACTTGATATTGACCGCATCACACGAGGGGATGACATCAGAACAACACTTATGATAAAGAATATTCCCAACAAGTGACTGCACTTCCTTTCTGGTAGCTTTAGGAATTTACATGTTGTAATTAGAGTCAAATTATCAATATTAGCTTGATACTTTGGAACTTCCAATTCTAGCATGCTTGATATGTCGCAGAAAATAATAGGCGAATCTGCAGTCCCCAATGGGTAGCAGAAGATGCATCCTATTTAAGCATTCCAAGTGGTATCAGTGGAATTATAGTTTACTCTTGTAGACAATGCATACATTCGCCAACCGAGTAGAAATAGCTATTCTATATACACTATTTCTCTTTTTGAGATACCAAGTCCTGATTCAATGCGTCTTTATCAACAGATATACCTCAAAGATGCTATTGGCTGCAATTGATGAGCGCCATCATGGAACATATGATTTTAAGGTTCGGTTATATCCTTTGACATTGTGAAGAAAGGAACCTGATTTGGAATTCAATTTAAATCTATGGCTGTATGATGAAACATGGTCTTCTTATGTATTGCAGAACAACTGCAATGTGGGGTATGCATTCATCAATATGACTGATCCCAGACAGATTGTTCCATTTTATCAGGTTTGTTTTCTGTAAGCTATACAAATTATAAATGAGATGTGGAAGTACAAGCTAAAAGAAATGTCCATTTTTTGCAGTCATTCAATGGGAGAAGTTTAATAGTGAGAAGGTGGCATCACTTGCTTATGCTCGAATTCAAGGAAAATCTGCTCTGATTGCACATTTTCAGAACTCAAGCCTGATGAATGAGGATAAGCGATGCCGTCCAATTCTCTTCAACACTGATGGCCCCAATGCAAGTGATCAGGTATGAGAACAGTAACTGAACCATGCACTTCATATTCGAAAAAGGTGAAACTTCTAGTTTACATACTTTGGATAATAATGACAACAGACAGAAATACTTTGGAAGTTATTGTCATTAAGTTCAAGTGAGTGCCCTTCCCGATGGGTGTTAATGTTCGTAGGAGACTTGGAAAGTTTCGAACAACCACCAATGAGGAGAACAATGGAGGGAGCACCAAACTCAGGAGATGGGGAAAATTCTTGGAATGGAGGTTCATCTGCAGGTTCTAAGGACTCGGACTAGGAAACCCGTTATTTTTTTGGGTTACTAACCATATAGGACTGAAAATCTAATTTGCTTCCACTCTGAATCATGGTGAAATATACTTGGGTGGAGAGGAGTTAACAAAAGTACCTATCCGAGTTTCTTACCAGCCTGCCTAAACTTTAGAGGATTGCTTAGCCAATACTGAGCAATTTTCAGTTTTCTTTACTACTTTTGTGTTTAATTCTAAAGCAGTTTAGGACAAAAACCAAAACAAAAAAAAGAGAAGTTTTGGAGCTTCAAAATTTTGGATGGACTTGAGACTTACTTTTAAAGAGGAAACAAGAAATATCTATGTATAGAGGAGTTACTGTGCAGAGAAGAGATTGTTGTGGATTGATGAGGAGGTTACAACTGCTCTATCTTTTCCCCCCAATTCTGCAAACTTTTCTTTTGGGGTTAGTTCATGGGGTTGGAACCCATCTGTAACTATAAAGATGTAAGCGTGAAAATTTTTGACATGTCATTGTAACTTGTATGAGTTGTAAATTGATTATAAATCGTTTTTTCTGTTTATTATCGTGAGCTGTTTATGGGGTTTATGTCTATTTCTTGTGAATGCTCACCTTCTGTGCATTTTGTGGTCAGACAATATAGAAAGCTAAGACCACTGCTTGTGACCAGTTACAGAAAGACAGACCTCAAAAGCTAAGACTACCTATCGCAACACTAGTAGCTACTGAGAACTCTCTTAGAGCACAAGCATTCATGGCACAAGCAAAGTATTACTACTTTTGACGGATGGTTTAAGCAATCTATAAGCAATCAGAAAGATCCTATTGATAAGAGGTGGTGTGGTACCTTGATAAGCTTCATCTGCTGGTCCATTTAGAAAGCTAGATGTAGTTTTATTTATCAGAATGTACCACTTTCCCCCAATGGTGTCTTATCCCAGTGCTGCTATAGAATTTGTGAAAGCCGCTATTTTTACTCGCTTGAAGGGTCCCATTGATGCAAGCCCCAAGTGGTTAGCCCCTGAGCAAGGAATTGTGATGCAGCTTGGAGAAGCCGGAGCTGCGCCCATCCTCTGCCGAAGCAGCTGAAGCTAAGGCTGTTCTTTTGGGATTGAATCTGGCGGCAGAGCTAGATGTCAAATCGGTTCGGGTACAATCTGATTCTTTGCATCTTATCAATGAACTGAATACAAAGGGGTCATGCAATAGGTGGTCAGTGGCTCAAATTGTAGAAGAAATTAAATTGAAGGAGTATTTTGATTACCTGGTTTGGGAATGGATTCTCAGGGGAGCCAATTTGGCGGCCCATGAAGCTGCACAGCTTGGAAGTTTGATGGTGGGTCTTAACAGATGGGTTAATCAACCAACACCATCTCTATCAATGGTCCTCAGAAATCATGGCTTAACTTGTCCTCATGTATTGTTGATTAGCTGGTGTCTTTTATGGTACTTTTTTGGAGCTATAGTTCTTTCTAGTCTCTTTTCTTATGATTGAGTAGAAGAACTATGCTGTTTTATTTCTTATGTTTATAAGACTATTTTAAAGTCTCTTATTTACGCTTGTCTCAAATCTAATAATTATAATTTTTCCACCAAAAAAGTAGGGGCAGGAGGAACGTCAGAAGGTTCTTCATTCCATGCTCAAAAGTAAGAAGCCGAATCTATTGTTACTTCTTCTAGTCCAGTCTGCAGAAATGTTTAGACACAGAACTGACAGAAGCTAGTAAAGCTTCTTTCCCCTTTACACGTTCGCTGTCTCAAGAAATGTTTATACAGAAGCTAGTAAAACTCATTCTCTTTTGAAGTGTATACTACATTTTATTCAGAATCTCAAAATATAATTCCAAATTAGCATGAATGTTTTATGTTCAGGCCATCGGTTTTTTTTCCTGCATTACGTATCTGAGCAAATTATGAGAGGCAATGGATCCACCAAAACTGGGGGAAAGGAAACAATCTGCAAATACCATCAGAATGTACCAAATCTAAGGCCTTGAATTCCCTTGAAAAGATGAGGACATAAAGTCAACATTCAAGCACTAAAATTACAGAAGAAATAGTTCAATTCAAGCAATCTCTTATGGGCGATGACCTGGTCATTTACACTCGGAAGCATTTCCTGAATTGATAGTTCTAACTGTTCTGTTTTTTTCTTTTCAGGCAATGTTGTGCTATGGCCACACCCAACAGATTACAAATACTTTTAACAGTTTGGAACGGCGTTACATCCTCCAAATGAAAGAGAGCTTTGGCCTTCACCGTCTTGATCACCAACCCAGACATTCACAATTGCCTGAAACAAATAGACATATATTGGCATAACATAACACTTGAGATAACGACTGCAAGCCTATCACCAATCACAAGTGGAGGTGCTGCCACCAAACACTCATCACATGTTTTGTTTGATAAAAAAAATTCTGAGAGACCAATTTCCATGTTTGAGAACATTATAAAGGGAACCCTTTACAATGACGGCATAGTACAATTTGATTGGCAAGAGGCGGTCAACAGAATAGGAAAGCAAACATTAATGAAAACTGTAAAGCAGTTGGCATCCTAGTAGTTCTAAGTTATGCCACTGCCCGGTTCAGGAAGCTATAGCATAGAAATTAGTGGCACTTAAAGAATGTGTAAGATAAACCCACTTACAGGAACAGGTGAGAGCATCACTTTGGGTAGAGAATATCATAATGACCTGGGCGATAGAGCAAGGTAATAAAAGGACTGGCTTTCACAGGGTTACCACTCGCATTGGGCAGATCATTGCCAGTAGGAACGAAATCATGATGATTCACGCTAACACCACCAGAATCACATGAGCTACGGTCAAGATACACGACACGGATTGGCACGCCCAGTGCATCTGACAGGGCAGTGATGTGCACGTGGTCACTTTCTTCACCCATTGGTTCCACTGATGACTTGCAAAACTATATCAAGACAAATCAAGGGAGAAGGTCAGAGAGATAAATGCTTCTCACATTTACAGCTATGAAGTATTGACTTGGAACCACACAGGAAAAACTTAGCAAAATGTCCATGGAGTGAAGAACCATCATTTTCTTGAAAAGATAACATTAATATGATATCAAGTTTATCTTATGTTCAGTGTGAGTCTATCATCTTGATTATGGAGTTATTTTGCACAATATGTCAAACAAATAAAATAAAAATAGTTTGTTTGACTTGCAGCTTCTAAAATTACGTGATAAAGGGTTCCTGAATACGTTGTATTGAACTAACCTGCTCTACAGTTGCATTGGTTAATCCCAATATAAAAGGTTCGAAAAACTCAGAGCGCTTCCTTATTTCACCGGAGGTAACAAATCTGAAAAACATCACAACTAAGAAAACCTAATGCGTCAGTAACAGAGGGAGACAATCAGGACATGAATAACTGTCATTTGAATACTCACCATAGTCGGATACTGACTGATCACGGCTCCTTAGTATGAGCTCATCACGACTGCAAAAATATTAGAAGTTAAGCACACAACTCGAAAATAGGATAAGATTTCAATTTTGAAGTGTGAATAGAAAGAAAAGGTCAAGCAACCATCAGTACCTTATGGATTCTTCACTTCCTTGAAGAACACTATCCAGCTGCTCAAGGAATAACTGAAACAATTTCCACAAGGAAGAAAGATTCATATGACTTTGTCTTCATATAAAATAGAAAGGACTAGATAATCAAAACTCTTGTTTCAGTAGTGAAAAACGTTATGAGCAATAGGAAATTTGAATGGAACAAACTTTAACAATGCACTGATCAATTACTTTCTGCATGTGAACCCACAGCTTTAATATGTCCATATCTAGCTTTCCCTAAACCAACGGTTGTATCATCTGACCTATTTATAAATGATGTGCTTCCACATTGATTACTGATATATAGGAAACATATGATGTACTCATATCAAATCTGACTATCAAGTTGAAATAAAGGTACCAATTGTTCAGTGTACGAGTGAGATACTTACAGAAAAGAAGTCCTCAAAAGTAAAGTCTGCGTAGCCCAAGCTCTGAAGTGTTTTTCTACATTGTTCAACATTACCCTTAATACGATCGACTTCACTTACATCTTGTGATTCCAAAATATGCTCCTGTATATAGATCCCAAACTTCTTTTAGCAGCGAGGCCAGAATAGTACTTCCATCCAACAGGAAGCTTAAAGGCAGATGTCCATTATGCAAAACTCAAAACTGTTCCAAGAAGAATATACACATACCAGGTATGAAAACATAAAGCTTCGAAAGAAGCAGTTCCCATCTCCCCGGGTTCTCCTAATGGCAGCATATTGTTCATCAAGAACCTGCATGATCATGAAAATCTGTTTGTCAAGAATCTCATATCACAACTAACGAAACAAGCACTACACCACACACACAGCATAAAGACCGACCTTTATCTTCTCCAACAAGATAGCGCTGCCTGATTGATACTCATTGGCCAGGGAGGATAATGGCTCCTGCTCATTCAACCACAACAACATCAAAACCAAAACTTCATTCCATAATACACACAAATGCAAGAATTTGAAACAAGTCAGCGGGGTCAATCTCAAGTCAGAGTCTTGCCTTGTCCCCAAGGAAGGGCATTTTCTCAGCCTCCTCCGCGCGAATAGCAGAGTGCTGCTGCATGATATCCTGGTCACCAAAGCTTGGCCACTCATCCACCTCAGGTGTGGCAACCGAGAGGGCCGGCCCAGACTCCACTTCCCCATCCACTTGCACTGGAAGCCCTTCCTGATTCTGCATTACCTAGTCCCCAAAACAACAACAAACCCAATTCAAAACCCCTAATTCCTCTTCATATAAACCCCAATTTCAACACAAAACCCAAGAAACTAAATTAACCCACAAAAAAATCTTAAATTTCAACTAGCATTATGATAAAGATTCAATCTTTAATCCATTGATTCATATTAGAAGCAAAGAAAATTGAGAATCGATGAAGTAAAGAAAGAAGCGAAATTTAGGTTAAAAAGGAAGGGAGGAAATTGGGGTGGGAGATACCTGGGGATTAAACGGCGTCGTCTGGTGTGGGGATCGAATTGAAAACTGGGGTGGCGCTCTCTTTCTGGCTTTATTTTGCGATGAAGACTAGGAAGGTGGTGTCCAGGGTATGGCTCAGTGAATGTGTCACTTTTGTACTCTGTCATTTCCATTTTTTTACCTTTTTCACACACGTGCCTAATAATTCAACCAATTCACTGCACGGTAATTTTAATTTTATGTTTTAATTTAGGTAATTGAAACGAGTACAATTTTTAGTCCCAATTTTGATTTCAAAAGTTCAAATAATTATGTACTAGTAGCTGTCACTGCTCTAAAGAGGGTCTTCATACTACTCAGCTTCAGCATTATCGCCATGTAGTGTTGATTGATTGCCTGTAGGGTCATTTCATGATTGCTTGATGCATTCGTATGTTGGTTCAAGATGTTTTTAACTTGACACCAATTTCGATATGTTATCGCTTGACATGTGCGTAGAGAAACTAATTTTGTAGCAGATATGACTCATTCTCATCGGGTTTTTTAAACCGTAAGGGATGCTTATGTTGCTAACCATATAATTGAGACAAACATTAACTTCAAATTTCAAAAGAAATAGTCACTGTACTAGAATGACAATATTGCAGGTTTATAATTGAAACAGGCATAAGCTACAAATATTTTTTGATGCAGATATTGTGGACTAGATTTGTAGAATCCTTATTCTGGAGACTCCTCAGAATGATTCTTTTGTTTGGGGTCCTTCAAATGGAAGTTTTAGATTAAATCTGCTATTTGGATGCAAGATACAAAGACTCAACCTCATGAACATTCTCCCCTTTTTAAAAAGTTGTGGAAGCTTAATTTACTATCGAAAGTTAAAATCTTTGGTTGTCTTTTGCTACATGACAGACTAAAATTAGAGATCAACTTCACAAGTTTGGGTTACTCAACCATAATATTTGCCCTCTTTGTAATGGTCAGGAAGAGACCATGGACCATTTATTTTGCAATTCTCCTAGTTTTGCAGTTGGAATCTTGCAGATTGTTATGATATTTCAAATGCTAATGATATGGTTGAATCTCTATACGCTAATGATATGGTTGGATCTCTATATGCTAATGATTGGCAAATTATTAGCAATTGCAATTGCTTTCACAAGAAGATTGATCTCTCAAACAACACTTCTTCTTATGTGGAAGCTCATTCAAACAACATCAAGTGGTCTCTTCCTCTTTCAGGTTATATTAAATTAAATTTTGATGGGCCTGTCTTGCAACACAAGTCAAGTGCTACTTGAGGATTTGTTTTACGAGATGATTATGGTTGTCCTCTTATCGCCTCTACCAGAAGAATAAGGAAAGCTAATGTCCTTATCGCTGAGGCTATTGCTCTTAGGAATCGTCTTCCCTATGATAGACATCTCAACATCTCAAGAGTAATTGTTGAAGGAGACTCTCAACTTATCATCAGCTGCATCAAAGACACTATTCCTTGGAAGCTAAGATCGGTCATGAAAGACATCATTCACATTGCTGCGAGATTTGATCATATATATTTTTCTCTTTCATTACGGGAAGCAAATTTTGTGGCAGATGTTGTTGCCAATCTCTGTCACACCTACGATTACCCTCAGTCTTGAGATTTGAATTTTCCTTTATCAGATGCTACTGATTTAAATTTCGACCTATATAGATCTCGTTGACCTAGAGACTTTTCTTTGTAATGAAGTCTTTTTACATAAAAAATAAAAAAAGTTACTATTGCCCTTGTGATTTCATGGGAGTTCTCCAAAGGGTTTGAAATTTTTAAGTCATTATGTCAAACCTTCATTATTGGTGTAAAAGTAGTCCTTTTTTCGATACCTTAAAATAGTCTGCTTTTATTTTAAAACTAATCCACCACAACAACTTCCCAAATTCTCTGTCGTCATCTTCAACCTCCAGCACTGTTCAACCTTGAAATCCAGGTATTCTTCGATCACTCAAATCTCACTGCATGTCATTCAAATCTTCACCAATAACCAATATCATTGTTATTACTATAACTATGATCACGATTGCAAGCACAATATAATTTTGAGTACGATTTACAGATGGGAATGGATATAGACTATGCTTCACTGAGAATACCTGTTTTTGTTATCGCTGTCGAAAACTTTGAAATATTGGAAGTTGAATCCTAGTGTGTTGAATTTGAATAAATTGGAGTGGCAAAATTGAGAATTTTGATGATGTGAGTAGTTTTCGCATAATGTGTTACGATGAAGTGTAGATATAGAACATCAATACATATTACAGGAATAATGCAGTGTGTTTGCTATTAACAGTGTATTTATGGGAAAAGACGAGGCAAGGGCTTAAGCAAAAGGGGCTTAGCTATAGATCGTGATGGTAGGATTAGGATGATAGAGAATTTTACAAAGGAAAAGAAGAATTCTAAGACGACAAGCGGATCTTCTATCCCCAAGACTGAAACTGAGCTCACTACTGGCAACTCTGCTTCCAATGTCAGTAAAGCAACTTCTAGTCATGCTAATCGAGCTACTAATGATAGCAGGCGGTCATTTTCTGGTTTTAGCTGGAAAGACTAAACCTGAATGTTATTATAATCGCGTTTTTGGGATGCCACTACCAAAAGAAGAAGTTGTAAAGACAATCAGACAGGGTACACATCTATTTTTATATGACTTTGACTTGAAGCTTCTTTATGGCACATATGAGGCAACATCAGATGGAGCATTAGATTTGGAGCCAATTGCGTTCAAGGGAAAATTTCCTGCACAGGTAACATTGTTTCTGTACGTATTCAAAATGTAAATTTCTTGAAAGTAAGGAGTGGACACACAAATAAACTACTCCACCATGTACTACATGCATGATCTTTTTCACATATCTTCTTTCTTTTTTGTTATCAGGCAAAGTTACAAAGTTATCAAGCATGTTGGATTGTCATTTCAATCTAGACTACACATTCAGATTCTCAATCTCACAAAACATTCACTAGGTTGGGTATATAAGTTTAGTAGTTAGCGCCTTAGGATCTTTTCTGGTCTTTTACAGGTACTTAACAATCTTAGCAAAGTAGATAGATGAACTGGAAAACAGAAACACAGCACACACCAATTTTATAGTGGTTGGGCCAAAACTCTGGCTTACGTCCACTTATGTGATCTCTCTTGAGAGATCACTAGCACTATGGAGTTTAACAACTTGATTACAAGTAATCCCCAACTCCTTATCACCCTTGGCTCCTGGTTTTCTATGCTATCTGTCTTCACCTTAGAAAAACCCCTGCCACTCATATTTATATTGAATAGGGGCTGCTGCTATAACATGGTTTAGGACTCCTAAACCTAATAGACATAAGTCTATTACAAATCCTAATAGAATCATGAAAGACTAACTTTTCTAGAACTTATAGAAAAGCTATAACGCTGTCCTCTTTCCATTCTAGACTTGGATTTGTCTACTGAATACTAACTCTCCAGATTGTTGTATCAACGAGCCAAAAACACAACAATAAGTGCATCATTGCATCCATCAACTATGGGACATGGGAAGCTGTATGTTTGTGTAGTTTATAGGGGTAATGGCAGCTACAGGCGATGGTTGTATGATTTTGTAGTGTATAGGGCTAATGGCAGCTATGACAAGACTATAGAAGTTCTGGTGTAAAAGTTGATACTTAAGTAGGATGTGGTTTAATGCAGAAAAGGCGCAATTTTAGTGACTAGAACATGGGAAGGGTTTAATAAGGTTCGACTGGTGATAGTTATATGTTAGCATAGTTAAGACTTAAGAGGACAGTAAGAGTTTAGTGAAAAAGATATCTTAGAAGAAGGTGATTTGAAGCTGAAGAAACAAATTCTTGGTTACTTACGACTGAAAGGCTTTGGGCAGATCCTGTGAAATAGGAATAAGTTTGGAACATGGTGGCATTAAATTATCATTTTAATGTGTAAAATTAAGATATTGCCCATTCATCGTCTTTTTATCTGAATCCCTTTTTTTATTTTCGGGGCTCCAGAATGAAAATTATTCTGAATATCCGTGTACTTGATAGAAAAACATATAACTTTCTGTCTGTGGTTTGCTTGATTTATGATCATTGTCTTTTGTTTCTGTCAATTGTTTTTAGGTTCGGTTTAAGATTTCCAAGGATTGTTTACCGCTTCAAGAAAGTTTTTTTTAGAACAGCCATAAGAGAAAATTACCAGGGTGGTAAGTTTAAACAAGAGCTGAATAAGAAACAGGTGAAAACGTCATTCACAATCTTTTTGCTTGTTACTGAAAAGATGTTTTGGTTTATTATCGCTAAGTATTAGATTTACCTTTTATTTTTTTAAATGTCGTTTTTACAGGTTTTAATTTGCAAATTTTGATGTAGGTATGTGCTCTGATCTCTTTGTTCCACCCAATCAACACATCAATTCCTACTTCTGCTGCCCATCACTGAGATGTGGCAAGAATAGGCTCATATCAATCTCCTATTGGGGAAGAAGGATTTTATCCAAGAGCAAGCTTGTTTCTTCAAGAGAGCTTATATTTATCTAGTCAACAACGCACTCATGCATTGCCACTTCTTAATTTGCAATCCAAACAGTTTGTCCCATATCCACAGTATGATAAATATGAAGCGGAAGAGCGTGTGTCACATGTTCAGCCTCCCATAGAGCCTCGGAATGTTGTTCAGCATCATGCAGATTCATATCATCTAGTAGCCGCCCATGAGCCATATGTGCCTGAAAATTCTTTCTTGTCCTCTCATGAAGCATATAGAAGGTATTTTCCTTTGACACAACTTTGTACAATTCAACACAGATCACGCGATCTTCTGTAATATGGCAGTTTTTTTAATCTTCTATACTATTATATGCAAAACGCAAATATATATTGAAAGGTAGTACTATGCAACCATCAATTACCTTCTGTCTTCTATACTAGTTTTGCCGTCACAATATTGAGATGATTGCTGAGCTGCCAAAAATCATACTCATTAAGCACTGTTAAAATGTTTTCCCCCGTCCATCTTCTAGGAGACACACCGTTTTCTACAGTCTCATCAAATGTCTTGTCATCGAACCGTCATTCGTGATCATACAGAAGGAGAGTACGGTGGCTCAATCTGCATATCTTGTTGCAATGACTACTGCTCCCCTCATCGTTAAGGCATTCAAGACAAGCCTTGTATCCTTTAACAACGTTGCCCGACAACATCCCACGAGCAGGAAAATCATTGATGGTACCAATAACCATGACATGCATCTGGAAAATCTCGTGCATGTACTTGTCATAAGTAGGATGACCAACGTTCCAAAAAAACTTAAGCTCTTCAATCAAGGGTCTCAAATACACATCGAGACACTTCATTGGATAACCGAGCCCCGGAATCAACAAACTCAACATATTGTATTCATTCTTCATGCACATCCATGGAGGAAGGTTGTATGGTACCAAAATCACCAGCCATACACTGTTTTGAAGACTCATGTTGCCAAAAGGATTGAACCCGTTGGATGAGAGCCCGAGCCTCACATTTCGGACATCTGACGCATAATGAGGAAACTCACGGTCTATATGCTTCCAAGCCTCCCCATCAGCAGGGTGTATAAGGGTATCTTCGTCATGCAATTTCCTATCAGCATGTCATCTCATAGCTTTGGCCGTGTGTGATGTCATGTACAACTGCTCCAGCCTATCTCTCAACGGGAAATATCAAAGTACCATCACAGGTTTCCTATTGCCTGCAGGAGTCAGCTTATACCTGTCACTCTGACATACCAGACATACGTCAAGGCCACCAAGGTCATTCCCTTCTGGATATTTACCCCAAAAGAGAACACAATCATATCTGCACGCATGGATCTTCATGTAGGAAAGCCCAAGATCTTTCAAGATACATCAGACCTTATGTTGAGTGCTAGGAAGACGATGACCGTGGGGCAGCATCAAAGCAGTGCACTATAGATAATCATCAACAACCTTCACAGTCGATTTTGTCTCAACTTTAATCTTCATAACGTCCATCACAGTTTCAAAAACCGTCTTCTGACAACCGGGATACACAGGGGTCAGTTGCAAAGCAAGTAGTTTGTTGTACTTGTCAATACCAGCAGTGTTAACAACTCTAAGGAAGGGCTGCACCGGCCCAGGCATATACTGTCCTTGAGAGCATACACCGCTCTCATAAGGAAACATATCGTTGATGAAGGCCGTTGTTGGATCATTGGATGTACTGCCCATCTCAGAAAATTGTCCATGATCATGCGGACCCCCTGATGATATTTCACCGTGATATATCCAACATGTGTACGTCTCCCAAAACCCATTACTCTTCAGGTGCTGTCAAACCTTGTCAATTGCAAATCGATGCATATCGCTGCGACACTGACATTTAGTGCATGGGCAATAGAAAATTGTATTCCCGTTAGCATTATCTATCACATATTCAATAAAACTAATGACTTATTTACCATATCTTTTGTCCTATTTTGGAAGCGAAATCCAACTCTTATCCATATCCTGAAAAGATAACATAATATATATGTATAAACTCTAATTAAATAATTAAAATTTTAAATCATTTAGTATTCAATCTACAGTGAACGTATAATTAATTAATAACAAATTAATAATTAACATATATATATATTTATATATACATGCATATATATACTAATTACTAATTATATAACAATATTATATATATCAATTAACATCAATCATAATTAAAATATTACTTAATTCATACTATATATATGCATCAACACAATATTATAATTAAATTAATATATATATATATATATATATATCTACTACTACTTATTAATAACAACAACTTCATATATATTATCAAATTAAAATCGATCAACTCAATCACACTTAAAATCCAATAATTCAACTCAAATTAAAACTCAAAATCAATATATATATATATATAACTCAAATAAAACTCTTAAATCAACTAAAAACAAGATATATACACATATACGTACCTATATATAGCGCCACAAACTAATTTTGGACAGATTTCGACGACACCCAACAATTTCGCCAACACCCAAACTTTTTCTCCCGTTTTTTTTCAAATGAGTTGCTGTTTAGATATGGAAATATAAGGACTTTTAGCTGACGAAATTATATATTTTGTCGGCTAAACTTTTAAAATTTCGTCAGCTATAGTTTACAGACCATAACCGACTAAAAAATTATTTTAGCCGACGAAAAAACATTTCGTCGGCTAAAAATCCACTTTAGCCGACGAAAAATTAACTTAGCCGATGATTTTTTGTTTCATCGGTTAAAGTGAACGTTAGCCGACGAAAAAAATTTCTTCGGCCTGTTTTTTTTTCGTCGGCTATAATGTTTATTCTGATAATGTAGGCCAATCTTGTCCACTCCTTAAATGTCTTCCATTTGAGGAAGGGCACCGAGTGGTTAAGTCCCTTCATGTTGGGGTCTGTGACAACCATGCGGGAGCCCAGACCCAAGGCCTTGAGAACAGGGTACTACTGGCACATAATGGAGGCTGATGTTAAGGCGGTGGTAGGGACCTGCTTGCAATGCCATAAGTTTGCCAACTTCATACATCATCCCCTGTCCCCCTTTCTATCATACACTCCTCAGTTCCCTTCAGCTAATGAGGTCTCGACATTTTAGGCAAGCTCCCCATTGCCCCGGGACAGCTGAAATATGTCATCGTCATTATCGATTACAACACCAAATGGGTAGAAGCTTAGGTCGTCACCACTATTACTACCGAGTGAGTAATCAATCTCCTTTGGCAAAACATATACTGTCACTTCAGGGTCCTATAAGGCCTCATTACTGATATCGGGACCCAGTTCGACAATGACGCATTACAGGAGTTCGTCTCTACACAAGGAACTGCCCTCTTCTATGCGTCTCCAGACCAACGGTCTGATGGAAGCAGTCAACAAGCTCATCAGGCAAAATATTAATAAATAGCTGGAGGATCATAAAGGCCTATCAGCTAACATTCTCCCGGAAGTCCTGTGGGCACTTTGGACAACTCTCACAGGTGAATCTCCCTATTTGCTAACTTATGGGACAAAGGTTTTCATCCCTGTCGAGATGGGGGTCTCGAGTGCACGGGTCACAGGGTATGACTCCGGTACCAATACTAAGGGTCTACGCCTCAACATGGATCTTTTTGAACAGTGACGCGACACAGCTCACTTGCGTAACATTAACAACAAGCAACGTGTCGCAAGACACTACAACAAGAAGGTATCCTCAAGGCCCCTAAAGATTGGAGATTTGGTCATGAAAGAAGTTATTCCTCACCCAACATGACTCAAGGATAAATGGGAAGGACCATATGAGATTATAGACATCTCAAGACCCGCCATATTCTACTTATGGGGCACAGATGGACGAGTCCTTTCTCATCCCTAGAACTCGCAACACCTGCATCTCTTCACAATTTTTTCGGCCATACTGAACAAGATTATGAGCAATTTCAATAACAGATATGCTATTACAATGCAAGTACATAGGTTTCTTCAGCTTGAAACATAATTCTTTCAACACATTACGAATCCATAACATCTCACAAACTCTATGTGTCATACCTCAAATCGCTCATTCGACACTTTATTTGGCAACCACTTATTGTTTCTTACTACGCCAAGTCACAAGGTTTCTTTCAATAAAAGTAAAATATCCAGATGTAGACCATATGTCAGTCTTATCACCAGCTCAATCTGCATCAGTGTATCCGACAACATCCAATTCCTCTTTTTCTCAAATAATAAGTTTTTTTCTCGTTGTCATCTCCAGGTACATCAAGATACGATACACTGCATCCATATGCGCTTCACTAAGACATTGCATAAATTGGTTAACAATACTCACAACATAAGCAATATCAGTTCTAATATGAGAAAGATAAATAAGTCTCCCTACTAGGCGTTGGTACCTTTCTTTGTCAGTCGGAATTTGATCTGGATAGATGACGATGTTGTGATTCATCTTGATCGATGTTTCAATAGGTTTGTAGTCAAGCATCCAAGTCTCAACTAATAAATCAAATACATACTTAAGTTGGAATAAGGAAATCCTCTTCCTTTCTTGTAACTTCAATTCCAAGAAAATAATTTAGTTGTTCAAGATTCTTCATCTCAAATTCCTTCGACAGATACTTCTGTAAAACATCCATCTCTTTTGGGTCATCTCCTGTGACAATCATATCATCAATATAGACAATCAGGCCGGTGATCTTACCCTAATTATGTTTGATAAACAAAGTTTGGTCTAAATTGCTTTGTCTATATCCAAACGTCTTCATTGATTTGGAAAATCTACTAAACCATGCCCTAGGACTTTGTTTTAAGCCGTACAATGACTTCATTAGCTTACAAACTTTGTCAACATCACAAGGTGTACATTTGACTCCTGGAGAATGTCCATATACACCTTTTCTTCCAAGTTTCCATTCAGGAAAGCATTCTTCACATCAAACTTTCTTAGAGGCCAATCTTTAGTCGCTACAAGTGAAATCAAGATTCAAACAGTGTTAATCTTCACTACAGTGTTAATCAAGATTCACCTTTTTTTTATAATCGATACCATAACGTTGAGTGTATCCTTTGGCAACTAATCGGGCTTTATATGTCAATGCTCCCATTAGCTTTAAGCTTTATGGTGAATACCCAACGCCACCCAACAGTCTTCTTCCTAGAAGGTATAGTCACAATATCCCAAATCAAGTTTCTGTGCAATGCCTCTAGTTCTTCATTCATCACTTGAGTCCATTTCGGATCCGCCAATGCATCATGTACAATACTAGGAATAAAAACACTAGATAATTGATTAATGACAAGAGTATGTGACCCAGACAACCTATGGTTAGACATGTAATTAGCTATATGATATTTAGATTTGTCTTGTATGTATGGTTCATATTGTTTCTTTACAATATCTTTGGTAACCCTCTGTGATTTCCTAATTACGATATCATCTACTCCGGATAATTGGTTTGAATTTAAAGGTACCTGAGAAGGAGAGACATTTATGACAGATTCTGTAGTTGATGGTGTCGAGAAAGGGAAAACATTTGGCAAAGAATAATCTTTGATTACAGGACAATTTTCTGTAAAATTTCTGGGCCCGAGGACGGTCGCCATTTGATATGTGTCACCAGTGTCGTTATTGACACGTGTCAAACTCAGATGACAGCCGCAAAGACACAGAACTAGTGCTAGCGTCAAAACGTGTCGTCTGCACGTCAGGGACCAGCTGAGTTGGCTCGTCAGTGCAGTTTGTATAGGCGCAGCTTGGTCTGATGTGGTCCCAATTTTAGAATTTGATAAAATAGGCTGCCTTGCGTCGTTATCAACAGTTCTCTATGATGTTGTCTTTTGTGAATCATTTTGCCTTGCACCATCATCAATAATGCTCTGCGGTGTTATCTTTCATGAATCTTTTGTATCAAGATGATTTTTGTTATGATTTTTAACTCAAAATCTTGACTCCAAAGCTTCTAGTTGTTCAAATTCTTCAGACTCAAACAAATGTTGAGAATTCCCTTCACCAATTCTCTTCCATTGAAGGGAAGTCTCAGAGACTCACCCTGAGTAGTAAGGTTTAGATTCATGAAAAGAAACATCAAATGATACATAGACGGTGTCGTTAACGGGATCATAACATCTGTAACCTTTTTAAAAATCGACATACCCAATAAAAATACATCGTCTTGCACAAGTATCTAGTTTGCTCCGTTGAAGCTTGAGAATATGTACATACACAACACATCCAAATACACGAGGTTCCAAGTTCGGCAACGATGAAACTGAAAGTAGATTATAAAGCTGTTGCATAGGGTTTTGAAATTCCATTACCCTAGAAGGAGTACGATTAGTGAGAAAGGCAGCAGACTTCACAGGTTTTCCCCAATATTCAAGACATACGTTCATGCCGAATAAAAAGGCACGAACAACTTCAATCAATTGTTGATTTTTTCGTTCTGTCACTCTATTTTGCTGAGGAGTATAAACATTTAACGTTTGATGTCGAATTTCATGGAACTGCATAAACTCGTGCATTGGACCACTAACATATTCTCCACCATTGTCAGATTGAAAAACTCGAATAACCTACTGATATTGTGTAGACATCATCTTGTGAAATTCTTTGAATCTAGAACAAACATCGCTCTTATTCTTTAATAGGGACACCCAAGTCATATGAGTACAATTATCAATGAATGTTACAAAATACCGAGCATCGCATAGAGAAGGAAATTTCGCAGGACCCTAAACATCTGAATGAATCTTCATAAATGGAATAAGACTTCTATTTAGACTTAGTGAATATGAAATACGATGACTCTTGGCAAGTTCACATATGTTTTAACGAAAATTTGAACGATCAACACTAGAAAATAAATGCGGTTGCAGTTTCTTCAGGAAAATAAAGTTCAGGTGACCCAACTGATAATGCCAAAGCCACACATTTTTCTTAGCATTCTCAGCTTCATTAACCTGATTAGCTTGACCCAAAAAATGCTTTTATTTTTCTCCAGTCTCAGTCAGATCCATGTAGTACAATCTCCCTTTCCTTACACCATATGTAGAAAGAAGGATAGAAAGTAACAGTACATAATAATACTTGAATTATTTGGGTAACTAAGAGGAGATTATATGACAATAAATGAACAGCTATTCCAGAATCAAGTAGGGCCGAGTATTTAACAAAATGTGTAAAAAACTGACCGAATTGAAAAACCGAATCGGATAACCAAACAGAAATATTTGAGTCTAAACAAGTAATGAACCGATCTGAATCGATTTAATTCAGATTGGATCTGGTTGATTGGAACCCATATATCCCAGTCGCTTCATAAACTTGTAGGTGTCATCATCATTCAAAATCGATTGGATTAGATGTAAATATATCGAGGATATATGGGTCTTGACGGAAACTAATAGAAATACATGAACATTTTTAATAAAACCTTCTGAAGTTATTATATGATCAATTATCTACCTTGTATGAAAGAAAATATTGATCAAACATTAAGACACATGAATTTGTTATATTATGATACGAATTAATACGTGTTAAGTGATGATAATTATAAAAATATGATTTAATACTTCATTTTTTATGACTAAAACTCAAAGAGATGCTAGACCACCACATCTTTTTGACATTATGCTACATTACTAACATATCAGACATCACAAAGTCAACTACACAAATACTACAGAATCACGTAGAAAACCTATGCGGTTCGAAATTTACATCAGCTTCTCCATCTCCATGTGCAGTCATGTGTATTGTGAAATGTAATCATTAAATGATTGATGGTCTTTCAGGATTGGTATAATGAACATGCATTGCTCTACTTTCTCCACTGCTATCATCATTTGAGGCATTTGTAAGTGATTGTAAGGATGAGTTGTCATTATCGACTACATAGTAAAAACATACGAAACCGAAGGTCAAAACCAGCAAGACTAGTCTATTGGTAGTAAATTTCTCTCAATTATTCCCCATGTTTTAGTTAGGTTGGGACAAGTGTTAAATAGAAAGCCAATCAGCCCGTCAACTATGCTTCAACCGCACCAAGTTCAATCCAAACCAGTGTCCCTCTTCCAAGTATACGTAGGCACTTTCTTATCCCTCCCTCCGCATTGTCATCCTTTTACCTCCGGGCGGTGCCGGATTTCTCACCGGATTTCAGTCTATTATTTAACGTTTTGGATCCACACAAACTCAACTCGGCCATCGATACCACACTGGCTGTATACATCTAATGGCTGGAAGTTATTAAGGAAAAATCTGGACTTTCAAGATTTTTTGCTTCTTTTCAAGAAACCTAGTAGGGGAACAATGCTCCGAGCTCCGAGCCAAAACACAATCACCATGCTCCAACCACCTCTATTACTATTTCATTCTTCTTCAGGAGACAGCCCACCATGAAAACAATATTTTAGGCTCGGGCCTGTTTCATATGCTTGGGAGAATTGGCAAAGGCAATTTTAGGGTGCAATTACCAATTAATGGGTGGAATCAGGTCAAGTCCGATTCAACTCCGGCATGACCTGACCTAAGATTGGAGCGTCGCTGCGACTCCAAGGTGATTCGTGAGTCTGGTCATATCAGTTTTAGTTACTGAAAGGGTTAGAATGTGGTTTTTACGGTTTAATGGCAAAATCTTGCTCATTTGCCCTCCGATAAAGCAAAGCTGAAGCTTCCACCCTGGTTAGAAAAAAATGGGAAAAGAGAAGGTCAGAACCGAAATACAATGTGATTTTATATAACAGAAATAAATAAAGCATATCAAGTTCACCAGCCAGGATGCACAACATATTTTCCAGAAGAAAGAGCCCAATTCACCTGCTCAAACCAACTAATGTTAGATAAAGCAGCAGAGGCCAACACCAAAGTTCAAAGCATTAGGTACAGTTCGGATATCAAGAGTATTAGAAACACCTACCTTGTCAGTCCCAAGGGAATTGGCAACTACATGGGTAACCTGATCATCTATTTGGTTGGTGCACACAGCACCGAACTGCTCAGCTGTTTGCCATAAAGGATGTAGGTGAGGATTTACCTCACCAACTGGAAACACCCTGCTAAATACTATAAGACATCCACCCAAAATCTTTTGCTGCTCAGAAGCCAGAATATTTCTAACATCTGGTTCATCTAGGGAAGGATGGGAGAAAAAGATCTGATGTATCTTTTCAATAACCTATAGAAGCACAAAAACATGTAATCAGCAAAAAAAATTGTCAAGTTTTTGCAATCTCAGAAAAAGTTGAAAGCAGTCATCACCGCCAATGAGGATGCCAGAGTTCCATCTTCATGTCTCTCATCATGATCAATCTCAAGAAGGGAAGGACCTAAAAGCCCAAACTGCCGTCTGCTACAAGGAAAGTAGGTATACCTGTACACCATCAATGCACAAATGCATAAGAATCTGATGCAATTAAGCAAGGATGCCACCCAACATGCTATTTACTCAGAAACTGAATCTTCAATTTAAATTGTAGGCACAGTTACCTTTCTACAACTATCAAATTCAGTTTGTTATGTGGCCAGACCCTCACAGAATCATCTATAATTACAACGGCTGATTCCATACCCAAAACTCCTTCCAGATCCTTACTCTTAGGAACCCTTTCATCACCGTCATAAGGATTATCCCCATCATCACCTCTAGAAATAACTCGTCCAGCAAAAAGAGCACCTGTTGGATCTAGCACTTTGGCCATTTCTGTAGCATATAACTTGTTCCCCATAGTGTAAAGATGCATCTCAAAAAGATGACTAGCCTGATGACCAAGGCAGCAAAGATTGCTCAACTGTCAAAGATAATATAAAAACGAGGATTTATGTCAAGACCAATATAAAGACAAACTTACCTTCTCTAAAAATTTCCACACCCCTGGCCGCAATTTGGTCCACATTCCCATATGTTGAAACCAGAAGAGATGTCTTTGTGGCTCTTTACGATCATGTTCCTCTTTCTTTCTCAGAATTTCATCATGCACCGGATCCACTTCTACAAACTGAGTGACAACAAAATCATGTAAGTAACAACCCTTCAGAATAATTGGTCACAAAAGACCATTTCCATACGTCACGACAACATTACCTTAGCTGAATTAAGAAGTGTGTGATCTAGATCCAGCACAAGGCACAACTTGCGTGCTGCAAACATTTTCTTCTGTTCTTCTAACCTTCTTGCTCTCTCTCTTTGGATAGCTACTTTTTGCTTTTCATCATATCCTTCAAACAGATGTTCAACATCTCCCCACATGGCCGGTGAATGAGATGGACCAGCTGCAGTTGATGCGGCTGCAGATACACTTCCAGCAAGCTGTTCCTCATCTTTCAGATCAACTTTGTCTGGGTTGATTGGAACCAGTTCCGTAGATATATTCTGAGAATGTGTTGCTGGACTTGTTGAGACTTGGGAAACAGAGATAATATCAGCAATATTTTTAAGATTCTTGGTGAATTGGCTAGCAATGCCAGCCCCTGACTGTGAAGGAACTAAATTGTTATCTGCCTGACTATCTTGCTTTTTCCCATTCACATCGTCATTGTTTGCCTGACTGCTTGACAATGGGGGTACATTATTTCTTGACTGTTCATGTCCCACACTTCCACTCTTTTGAAGTGCATTACCATGAAGAAGTCGACGAGGATCCCGGAGTTTCATGCGGACTTTTCCTGCCTCATCCTGCAAATTTGTAGATTAATTAAAATGCAACCTATATAAGAATTTAAGGAATTAATTAGCAAAAAAAATTTAATAACTCTCCCAAAGGAAAGACATTAAAACAGAAAAAAGGACTTTCAACAAACTACTGACCAAAGGACTTTTCACACCCAACTAGTGAACAGTACATGAAATTGTATCCGAGAGATTATGAACTAATAGGGAAATAGCAAAAGAAGTGTATGCTTATATCAAAGGAATACAATTAATAAGCACACACCGTTGGAGTTTTTTGTGAGCAAATGGTTGGTGTTAGCAAAGCTCCAGATGTCTTTGATGGATCATTCACTAATGCAGCAGCTCCAGGGATTGAACTTGAACCTGGAGGATATATCATGCTTTCTTTACGAGCAGGAGCAGCAGCGTTCAGCTTAGCATCTGCTAACTTAAGTATGTTAATCATCATGGTCGGATTGACAGCAATATCTTTCAATATTGCAGGCAAGGAAACCGAGCTTGGGGGCATTAGTGGCACCTGCTCATTTGCAGTATTTTGGGCATTGGAGATGCCTTCTACAGTACCAAGAGAACTTGAAACATTAACCATTTTTCTGGGATCAGCTTCTTTCTTCACAGTCTGATTCCTGTTAATTAAATTAGGTCCGACACTATTGCCGTTGTCCAACCAGCCACCACTTCCAGAAGAAGTTTTTGCACCCCAACCAACCACTGAGTTTGCACCCCTTTGTCTTTTTGATTCGAGACCATCAGAATTCAAATCCTCTGGGGATTTATGCTTTCTTGAGCTTGACGTGATGACAGAATCCATTTTAGGTGCATTATGCACTGCAATTGAGGACTGTTGGTTAAGGGTCAAAGCACCAGAATCAGAATTAGCAAATCGAAGCCTAGGGTCTCTACTCTTAGCTGAAGATTTAATGGGCATATTAGACCCCAAACCCACAGAGGAAGCAGTTTTTGCAGTAACAAGTCCCTGCATGCCAGAGCTACCCGGGAGTGTAGTAGCAGGAAGAGAAACTTGACGACCCAAAATGGGGGGTTGTGAAGTTCTCACATTACTAGACGCAGAAGAACTAGATACCTCCTTGACAGCAGCATCATCCCCATTATCACCCTCCTCTTCTGAAGGAGTTGGGCTTGGAAGTCCACTCGTCAAAAATGAATTGAGACTAAACTTTTGTTGATAGCTAGAAACAGCCTTGAGAGCCTCAGTTTCATAAACATGCATTTTTGAACCTTCAACATCTAGTGCTGCCCAAGCTGTCTCCAATCCTGACTTTTTTACCATCCCATCAGCAACAACCAATGGTCTCTGAACAGGGAAACATGCTGGTGGTTCTCGTGTAGGAGATGGAAGGCTATCTTCATCATGATCCATGTGAAGGTCTAAGAGGGGTAACATCAGTCCCCTACCCTTAAAACTAGATGTTCCTGATCTTGGAGCTTCAGATGATATATTTGGATTGCTCTGGACCACAGATACAGGTGTCTCTGATGCAGTATTAGCTGCATAAGTGAACACACGACTGGCATTTGCAACTGAAGTATCAGAATTCGTTTTATAAACCCCATCGATACACTGCATCCCGTTCACCGTAGTAAAGGCTGTAGTTTGAGGGAAAACAGCACGGGAATCCATAGGGGAAATCATAACCTCGATCTGGAAGTTGAAAATGTACCACGTCAGTACTTCCTGGCATACCAACAATCAGCTAAACTGATTGCAAACAAGGACAGTGAAATGTTCCGGAACTACATTAACATAAAAGCACACCTCTTTTAGCTGCTCTGCAGGAAAAGGAGAAGGATCGCTCTTTGCAGAAGAAAGTATCCTGTTAACAGAAACAAGACAAAGCAAGTAACTACACGAAACATGGCCTGACAATGAGAAATCAATGAGCATAAACACCACACAAACCTTGATAGAACATATTTGTTCTGCTCCTTTTGGTCTGCGCTCATGGAGCGGAACACCTACAAGAAACAGCAACCAAAGCTCCACAACATCATTAACCAGACTTGGGAAATATTTATAGCAAGCACTAACAATGTGATAAATTCTTGGGAGGAGGCTTACAGAGCTAATAGCTTGTACAGCATTGAGCAACTGCTGAACAAGAGCTTCCTTAGTCGACACACTTATAGCCGAAAGCACTCCTTGCAAGCTTTCCAAACTGTCAAGAAACCGGCGACATACAGCCCCAAATGATCTGCAAAAACATCAACCAAACAACAATCAACCACAGACAATGCATTTCCCTCAAATTCAAATTCAAATTCAGCCAACATTGCTGTCAATCACTTCACTTACTTCTCAGCCTCAGTAATAGTCAGAGACTCCAATGCTACCCTTAGCAAGCTAACTCGCTCCTCCCATACCTCATTCCCCACACCACCATCTGCCTTCTCCGAATCGAAACCAATCTCCCCCTCCTCCTTCTCCACATCCATCTCATCAACGCCGCTGTCAGCATTCACCGCTTTGGCATTGCCGGAGCTCACAGGCAGCGAAGAAGACGATCTCTGCTGAAAGAGGAGCTCATTGAAGGGTTTATTCTGCACGGCCTGAGCCCAAGCCAGGTTAGCCAGACCGGGCCCGGACCCCAAGCCGCGAAACTGCGGGTGGCTGAAGACATCTCGAAACGTCCAAAACCTAGCTCCATCTCCACCATTGGATTTCGGCTCAACAGCAGCTTTCGATTCCTGCTCCACGAAATCCTCCTCACTGATCTCCCCCACTGAATTCGAATCGGGAATTTCACCTTCTTCAACATCAACTACTTCTCTGCTACTCTCATCTTTTCTTCCCATCATACCCTCTAGGGTTTCTTCCTCCAATTCTATGCAATTGTTCCCACCAGCGACCATATATACACAAATCTTTATAAGGACGAGGTTGAAGAAGAAGAGAGAGCACCAGAGATTGAAGTTTTTATAAGGACGAGGGAATCTAGTGCGGGGTAGGAGGACTTTGAATCCGGACCGTACACGTCACGGATCTCGTGAGCTTTTTATGACATTTAGAAAATTTTGGTGCAGTTGATGTTTTGAGTTGTGAGTCGTCAGTCATTTGGGCTCGTTGTGACATGGCTGCCCTAACCCTATTCGTTTTTATTTTTAATTTTCTTTTTTAATTAGGGATGTCTAATTTTCTTACCACATAAGGGATGGGGTTCGTCTTTTTTTATGGTGATTTTGTTACAGATAGTGAAATGAGGATAATCATAAGTTAAGTGGCGTAGTTGTCGTAAAATATCACTTGTTCAACTGACTGTTTTTTGTTTCTTGCAAGAATAATTTAGTTGCGACAAAAAAAATTTGTTTCGTGAGAGCCGGTAAAAAGGAGGATATAATGGAAGATTAATTTAGGGTTTAGAGCTAATTAATAAAGACCGAAATAGAAAGCTGCAGATGCACAAAAGTGAGAAGTGAGAAGAATGCCAGACCCCTAAAGTACCAAGTACGACGTAGGTCATTTTCACTCTCAATGTCTAGTCCACATGTGACAGCCTTTTGTTACAAAAAGCTTAGGTCAGAGCTTTTTACGTTACACTACTATCGTCAGAGCAAGCCTGCGACCTTAACTCTGAATGACTTACAGTGGACACGTATCTGTCACACAAGCCTCCAAGTATGAATTTTCATAAGAGAATTTATAAATTACGAACCAACGAGGTCTGTTGGTAACGGAAATTGAATTTGGATAGGGTCAAACCTCCCTTGCCAACTGAGTCAAACCTCGTTGGCCCATGTGTCAAGTCTTTCAAGCCGTAAACAAATTGTTTCTCTATTTTTGGTACTCATAAGAAATATTATTTTTTGGTGATTATGGATAATTTCTTTATTTGGTAGAGACAATAAATTGGGTAGGAGGGCTGCCCTGTTTATAAGAAGTGAGGAGATTTTTTAAAATTTTGATCCGAAGTTATGCATTTGATGGTAGAATCAACTCTAGTATAATGGTAACTGAATTGTGAAGATATTGCTTTAAAGGGAATTCATATGAAAAAGAGTGTATGGGGTAGCTCAAGCTTGTCAAATTTTAGTAAATTTTAATTACTTGTATGTGAGTGACTGCGTGTGGATCGTAATCAAATGTCTCCGATGGTACTGATGATCAATCAAGCAGAGGCTTCATTCGGTCTAACAAAATATGATTATGTACTACAGAACAGTGGCGGATTCAGGATTTAGAGATGGGGATGGGCTTTAACTTTGGCCGAAGGTCAAATTTTTTTGAAGATGAAGGGAAAGCCATCAAGTGATGAACTTTGACAATTTTAGAAAAAAAAAGTACACAAGATACTAAACCAATGAAATTTACATAAAATTCAATAATCGCACTAACAATCGTGTTCTCAATGGAGTAAGAAGGGGATTACAAGAGTAGAACAACTGAAAAAATTGAGAAAATGAGCCAGTGAAGATTGTAAAATTGAAGAATTAAGAGATTGGAAGTCTTTGCTAGTTGAGAGAAAGAGAGAACTAGAGATAGTTGTGAGACTATCAAAAAAGATTAAGATAATATAGAGTTAGATTATAAAAATGAGCTGAGTTTGATCCATATATCACATAAAAAATAAATATATACACCTATTTTTTGGCTCAAAATTTTCCGTTAGAGTTAAGCCCTACCGAAGCTCTACTTGGTCCGCCCCTGCAGAAAACACAATCTGTTGCCGTATGTGAATCCAAATAAATTCATTTGTCTTTTGTATCGCTCATAAAGTAATATGGAATCAAGTATTATGAATCTATGATGTGGTGGTGGCCGAGGTGTACGTTTTTGTGCCCATAGCCATAGCTATGGCTCATAGCCATAGCTAAAGGAACAACTTCACTCTTCTCTTGACTCTTGAGTACATTACAATTCAAAGATTAAAACCCGATGGCGGCCCTTTTCTTCTCTCGCTACACGTACATATCTCTCCCTCGTGAAACTGGCTCGTATTTCGTGCCCAAAAGATCGACGGACCTGTATCGCTTATTTCACAAAGAAAGCAACGCAACGATTAATCACCGCCCCTTAAAAAACCTCCTGGAGATTCCCCTCTGCATTTCCAAATTCATGCAAACTAATTAATACTACAGTACTACTCGCTTCTCGAAAACCAGCTCCCTCTGGATCAGTCACTTTCACCTTCCACGTACACATACATTGACCGTTCTGTGAATCTGTCGCTGTAAAACTACTATATGTACGCACCCTTCGTTCATATGGATCATCATCAGAGGTTACTTCGAGGAGAAAAGAAGAGAGGAAGCGAAAATGGTAATCGATCGGGTTGTTTCTACTTGAATCTTTGATGACGTACTAGCTGTGTTTGCTTTTGTTTGATGGGTTAATTAGTCTTGGTTAGGAGGATCAATTGAACGAGCAGAAGAGGAAGAAGATAAGAGCTTCTGCTGAAGGAGTTGAAACTGAAGATTATGTTATTGTTAATCTGCTTTGCGGAAAGGGTATATAAAGTTATAAACAGCTTCTTCTATGTTCTACATCAATGTCTTGGTAAATGGTTTCACAATCTTAAGAATTTTCGGGTGGTTATTACCTTAAGGTATGTATGGAAAATGAACTTACTTTAAATTTAAGAGACAAATCATATAATTTAATTGAAAAACAATCTCCGGCTAGAATTCGCTTACATAAAATATTAACTTGAAACCTAACTAAATGGTACAAGTCTTTACACATGACATGTAACTCTCATTGTTACAGCTGCGCTCTAAAAAACCTACGACAAATGACTTCTAATCCCTTAAAAAGAAATAATAATCGGCTAGATACAACTCAAGAATTAAATCGTAATAACATTTTATCATTTTTCTAGGTGCAATTCAAAGCCCTAAGGAATGGCTAAGCTCATTGCGCTAATCTCACACTTCAAAGACAACCTTCCAGCTCCAAAGCCCAACATGCCTGATTTTATCAGGAAAATGAATACACTTGATCTACATATATACATACATACATACATATAGAAGTTTACATCAAGCAAGGAATTTCCAAAAAGGAAAAAAATTGAGGCCTTGCACTTCACACAATGAGAAATTAAAGATGATCCCTGTAAAACATTTTTTAGGTCGAGCCATTACTTGACGCTCGGCAATCGCCAAATGAACCAATGTGTCAAGAGACTCAAGATCGAACTAGCTCGACCAGTCTCTATGCATCTTTTTCTCTTTGCTTCATCATGAGAACATAAAAATACATGATGTGGGTTCGTTATTGAGTACTTGAATTAGATATTGATTTTCATAAAGCACATTTTAGCCCTCGCAAGGGAAGAGTATAGGTGTGTGTTGACGTGAGTCCTAATCCTAGTATGATTAGAAAGTATAATCAAACTAGGATTGTGTAAGTCTTTCTGTGTAATTAGTTTCATTCTAGGATTACAACTGTTCTTATATATAAATAGGACCCTAGACGCATAGTTTTTGGAGTGGTGTGATGTAGATCGTTGAGAGTTCTGATCTTGAGAGCTGAAAGCTATGGTAGATCATAGTAGATCTGTCCTGACTATCTTGACAACCTGAATCTGTTTTGAATCTGAATCTGTCCTGACCTGAATCTGAATCTGAATCTGTCCTGAATTTGAATCTGATTTGTTCGCCGTATTGAATTAACCCTGAATTGAAGTATTCTTTTCTACATGGTATCAGAGCAGGTTCAATCTTTTGAACTTGCTTTGCATCATTTGAATCCTGAATTCCACCACTACCACCATTAAAATCGAATTGAAACCCATAAATCCACCATTACCACCATTGAAATCGAATCATCTTGAAACCCTGAATTCCTACAACCCTGAATTGAATTGAAACCCTGAATCATCTTAGAGCCGAAAAACCCTGAATTGAATTGAAACCCAGAAATCCCCTACTTGAATTGAATCACCATGAATTGAATTGAACCATGAATTGAATTGAATTGCATACATTTGTAGAGTCTACAACAATCGAATGTTGCACCTTGCAGCTGCACCTGAGGCCATAGTCATGACACCTGAACTTTATTACTCAGGAGGAGTTTCAGAGTCTTTCCTTTAGGGGGAGAGCACGTATGTAGGAAATCCTCTGAATATGGACGAATTTAAAGAGTTGAAGAACCTGGAAACCAAGTAAAAGAAACATGTAGCAACAAGCGTTTGCAATGGAGATGATATATCAGCAGAAACAACCAACTTCCTGGTGTGAGGTTCTGCCCTATGGACGACGAGCTGCTTCTTTGCTACCTCAAGCCGATGTTGAGTAGACAGAACAACGTGCCAGGCAGAAACAAGGTGGTCTTTGATTGCAACCTCTATGGCAGTCAAGAACCTTGGGAGATATGGGAGAAGTACAAGACCAAAAGACCAGATGACTTGAGGCTCAACAAGGACCTCTACTTCTTCACCCAACACAAGAAGAAGAGTTCCACAGACAAACGCATAAGCCGCAACGTCGGAAGCGGCACCTGGAAGGGAAACGACTCCGGGAAGCCGGTAAAGTCTTATGAGACTGGTCGTGTCATTGGTTCCAAGAAAAGATTCACTTACGAGAACCTAAAATCGAAGCACCACGGTTGTTGGATCTTGCACGAGTTCTACCTTGATCGATCACTCAAAGACAAGAAAAAGCCAAGGAGAAAGACTATGTTCTTTGTCTATTGAGAAAAAACGTTGAAACAAAAACCAAGATCGAAAAGAAGAGAAGGCAACGTGAAAAGGAAGACGTTCTTGAAGATAATGAGACATGTGATGACGGTGAACACTCGAATACGCAGCAAGAACAGTTGCTTGAGCCACAAGCCAAGCGAAGTCGATGCGTTCATAGATGAGATAGAAGATTCCCTGGAATGCCTTCAAGATGAAGCTGAAGTTGATGCATTCGTAGCTGAGCTAAAAGAGTCAATGGTACGCGCTCAAGATGAGAACTCACCTCCTTCAGAAGCTGAAGCAATTGGCTATCAAGATGCGGAGGATGTAGGACTACTTGTGAGGTGCAATCAGACCCTTCTTTTGTTCCACTGCCGGATGATGATTTTGTGATGAATCAATGTTTTGAAGAATTGCGTAACTTCACGTACATGGAAGAACAAGATTCAGCTGCAGGTAGTAACAATGATTGTGGAGAAATATGTCACACCAAGGAGCGATGCTATGAAGTGATTGGTTACCCCGATTGGTGGGACTTCACCAAAAAAACCACAAAAGAATCTGGACAAGGCTGCCGTTGCTACTACAGAGGAAGAGCATCTAGACAATGCCTCCGCTAATGTAGCGCAGTCAGGACATTCTGACTCGGCGGATTCTTGGTTATGGTGTTAGAAGGGGGAATTTATACTACCTGGAACTTGAATCTAGTGATGAAGATGATTCTGAATTTGATTATGAAGTTTGAAGAAATGTGTTTGGGGTCTACCAAGGCAGTTTCGTCCAAACATTTAGTGACTCACTTGACAAGTTGGGCATTCAAGACTTGTATGCGCCAACTTGAGAATGAGTGTTGACGTGAGTCCTAATTCTAGTATGATTAGAAAGTATAATCAAACTAGGATTGTGTAAGTCTTTCTGTGTAATTAGTTTCCTTCTAGGATTATAACTGTTCTTATATATAAATAGGACCCTAGAGGCATAGTCTTTGGAGTGGTGTGATGTAGATCGTTGAGAGTTCTGATCTTGGGAGCTGAAAGCTATGGTAGATCATAGTAGATCTGTCCTGATTATCTTGACAACCTGAATCTGTTTTGAATCTGATTCTGAATTTGTCCTGAATCTGAATCTGAATTTGTCCTGAATCTGAATCTGATTTGTTCGTCGTATTGAATTAACCCTGAATTGAAGTATTCTTTTCTACTGTGTGTGTGTTTATCATTTTGTCACACTAGGAGTTCATCGATCTTGTAGTGTCACAAGAAGGTCCGGTTGCTACATAAAGAGGTGATCTTGCCATGGTTTGACATAGATAAATTAAAGAGCTATGAACTCACATGCTCCAACGGCTAATTTGAAACAGACAAATCTACATCGAGACCTAGCAAACTCAACCGGGGCGGGCAACTCGGAAACCCGAGCCGGGAGCCCAAACGATCCCACAAATTCCGGAATCCTACCGTTATACACTGTCCGCCGTCGGATTATCCATAAATTACTAATCCATAGACCCGATCCCTTATCCTACGCGCACTCTCTGTGCCCCTGTCAGTCACACTCATGGCAACTGAGCTACAGCCACTGGAAGCCACAATCCCAGTCGGCCCGACCACCACCGCCACGTCGGCACCCTCACCTCATATCCCCCCACCGTTCACGGCACCAATCACCGCCACAACCGCACCACCACCACCACCAACGACAGCTCTACACCCGGGTGAGAATCCAGGACCACAATTCCAACCGGGCCAGAAACGCCAGCGTCGTCCCAGCGTCCGCCTCGGCGAGATCGGCGACCAGCCCGCCGCCACCGTCTCAATCGACTCTCACATGCGGCGGGCCAGGTACCCCTGGAAGCTTCCGAAGGACAACTCAAGTAAATCCGTCAAGGCCAGGTCGATCACGAACCTGGTCAACGGCCACGACGCGGCGGAGAACGGCGACGGAGGATTCGAATTCGGAAACCGGAAGATCAAATCGAAGAGAGCCGCGACGGCGAAGCGAGTCCGGTCGAATTGGATAGCGAACTCGAAGATCGACGAGGTAGGTGATAGCAGGGACGACGTGGAGGGGTGGATGAGCGCGGATCCGAGTCCGGCGCCGTCGGCCGAGGAGGAGGCGTATAATAATTGGGAGGAGCAGAGGAGGGTTTGGGGGAGAGGATCGGAGAGCAGGGAAAACGACGCCGTTGAGATGCCGGAGTCGAATTGGAGAGGAGTGAGGACGTGGCTAATTGAATTGGGGTTGAGTCGGTATACGCCGCTGTTTGACATACATGAGGTGGATGACGAGGTGTTGCCGATGCTGACGTTGGAGGATCTTAAAGATATGGGGATCAACGCCGTCGGATCACGGCGGAAAATGTACAGTGCGATCCAGAAGCTTCGCAAGGGGTTCTCGTGAGTCCTGGCTTTTCCTGCTCTCAGTTTTTTTGTAGAGATAGTGTAACATTATCATAATAACAATGATAACGTTAGTTTGCATTGCAGTTTTCAGTAGCATTACTTTATGCCATGAAATTGGGATTTGCTAATTTAGCAAAGCTTGATATATACTTTATGCCATGTAGTTTGTTAATGTAACACTACCATGCTTTAGTATTGGGAAAAACTTGGCCCGTTCTACTATACATTTGGAAAAACTTCTGTATATTAAGGCATTGGTGCTATGAGAGCATGGTGCTGGATTTTCTATGTAGCATTGTTTCTTACTTTCTTACTGTAACAGTTAGGCTGCTGTTAAGACTTAAGAGATACAAGCATTTGAACTTGTGGTGATAATGTATTAATCTAGATGCAGGGGTGGATAGGATTAGAAGAACTCAAGCCAATGTTGTATGGTATTGTTTTAGTTTGGCATGAAAGATAACACGTCCCTGGCTTTTCCTGCTCTCAGTTTTTTTGTAGAGATAGTGTAACATTATCATAATAACAATGATAACGTTAGTTTGCATTGCAGTTTTCAGTAGCATTACTTTATGCCATGAAATTGGGATTTGCTAATTTAGCAAAGCTTGATATATACTTTATGCCATGTAGTTTGTTAATGTAACACTACCATGCTTTAGTATTGGGAAAAACTTGGCCCGTTCTACTATACATTTGGAAAAACTTCTGTATATTAAGGCATTGGTGCTATGAGAGCATGGTGCTGGATTTTCTATGTAGCATTGTTTCTTACTTTCTTACTGTAACAGTTAGGCTGCTGTTAAGACTTAAGAGATACAAGCATTTGAACTTGTGGTGATAATGTATTAATCTAGATGCAGGGGTGGATAGGATTAGAAGAACTCAAGCCAATGTTGTATGGTATTGTTTTAGTTTGGCATGAAAGATAACACGTCCCTGTAGAGCTTAAGATATACCATATATAATACAGTAGCTCTTTTGTGGATTGGTAACTGGACTACTGTACTCGGATCTAATGCTTGGATCAGGTGCAGAGAATTTATGTAGCTTGATGAATTATACGAATTAGTATATGATAATTTTCTGTAAGGGTGATTATATCTCCGGCTAGTCCCCGAAAATGCTCGTTCCTGTGTCATTTCGTAGATGCCACGGCAGAAACATTTACGATCGGGATCGAAAGCAGCTCGGCACTTGATCAAATAGCTCCGTTCCATAAGGTGTACTTCACACGGTCTTAGAAATTCTCTTGTTGCATGATTAATGATTACACTCAAGTCAGCTGCTATATGTAACTGCAGCTGGTGAAATATAAAGGGCATTTGAGTAACAGTGGGAAAAGAATGTTGCAATGGAGGTGCAACAGGGATGTATCAAACTTTTCTTATCCTGCATTGCTGGTGTTTACCATTTTTGTTTAACCCTTGCCAGCTTTGACAAGACCCACCCCAGGTTAAACCCTTTTAACCCGAAGTAAATCCTGCGGGGACCACCTCAAGGGAACTTCTTACCGAAACCCTCTTGAAATGGCCAACCCTTCCTACTAAACTTAACTAAACCGGGTTAGTCAGAGCAGTCTACAGAGATGATTACCCCAAAGAATTTTACGCAGTAACGGAATGATCGACTATGCCTCGACTCTCGTACGCGCTCGACCTCCTCTCAAGAACCCTGCATCACTGGGCATTTAAAAACGAAAGGCCCAGGGGAGAAACATTTAAAATCTGTTAGAGTGAGTGGACGAAAATCACATATAAAAACTTCATTTCCTGTAATGTTCTCCCAAAAGTATATCAATTTAAAAATCATTTATGCATGCCCACAATTACTAAATTTCCGCAAGTGTATAATAAGATAAACCAACAAGGAATATGGGAAGAGAAATGTTCACCAAACATAATAAGTCTGACCTCTCAGACTAGGGTCGGAGCTAAGAGCTCTAGTAGCGCCCTCACGCTACTCTATGCTAGCTATATAAAATAATACGGTCAACCCTTGAAATATCAACCTGACCTCTCAGGCTTGTCTGTCCTCTCAGACCAGGGTCGGAGCTAAGAGCTCTAAATAGAATGATAACGGTCAACCCTTATAGTATCAACCTGACCTCTCAGGCTTGTCTGTCCACTCAGACCAGGGTCGGAGCTAAGAGCTCTACATAAAATGATACGGTCAACCCTCATAGTGCACTACGTAGTTTGCCTGACCTCTCAGGCTAGGGTCGGAGCTAAGAGCTCTAGTAGCGCCCTCACGCTACTCTAGCTAGCATATTATTGGTCAACCCTCATAATATACATTCAACAATACATTAATCAAATTCTCTTCCCAAAACAATTAATTAAAACAATTCCTTGTCATATATGCATAAAATCAATTTCCAACGAAGTCTCGGGTTCAATTCCACTCGAAGGACGGCCCTCACCGTCTATACCCATTTTCGGAAGAAATAGAAAATCGAGTAATAATGTAAATACGTTCAAGAACCCGAGAGATATATAATTCTCGAAAACAATCATAAACATCATGCAATTAACTCAATAATTAAGGCATGCATTTATTTAAAATAATATGTCCACTCACAGTACTATTGCGACCTTCCCGCTCGGAAAGCTCCTCGAGCGAAACCCTCGACTACCGCGTAGTCGAGCCCGTCTCACGTCCGACCAGAGACTGTACAACAAATCATCAAATTAGTCAATCACAGTTGACTTGGTCTTTTCCTAGTTTGACCAGGAAATTCCTATTTGACCTCAAGTTGACCAAGTTCCTTTTTATGACACTTTAACCTTTTTGACTTCCTTTCCCGATTATCGACTCTTAACTCAATTTACCGAAAGTCCGACTCCGCTTCCGAACATTTCCGTTATCACTTAAATTTGACGTTAAGGTGTCACGTATTAATCAATAAATTTAACTTCGAGTCGATATACCGATTTAACATTTCCTCATAAAATCCAGTTATCAATTCCCGATAACAATTTAACATTTTACCGAATTAACCAACTAGTGTCCAACTTCATTGAACTTCAACCCTTTAACCATCTTTCTGAAAATACAACTTCCCCAAAGTGAAAGCTTTCCTTTAATGGAAACTTTCCCAAAATGGAAAGTTTCCCAAATTAACAGGTTTCCAAACTTAGAAGGTTTCCCAAAATGGCAACTTCCTAATTACGTCCAATTAACCGTAAATAATCCAATTCTTTAATTTACGGAAACTTTACGACAATTAGGTTATTGAAAGAATCAACTCCTACCTCTTCGGCATTCAGCCGGTTTTACCGTATCACCGGAATCTACGTCGGATTCCGATGACTTGCTGGAATTTCGCCAGAGTTTCCCCGTTTCTCGATCACCAAGTTCTCGACATGAAACCACGTAAACAACACTAGATCAGCAACCCAACAATAATTCAAATAACACCAAACAATAAAATGCGGCAATCAAACTTCCTTTGCCCAATCTACAACTTCACCAATTCCAAAACCATTGAAATCATCAACACTGTAATTCAAGTTTCCCACAACCTGTTCTACAATTTCAGCACTTCCCAAAAACAAGACAATCAACAAATCGACTAAAGTGGTTCCATAACACTGATGACCCGGGACAGCCAAAACCACAGCCACTTATGCCGCCTAACACAGTAGCTACTCACACTCCAAAATCCCAATTTCATCGAAACTCCACTAACTCGAATTCAATTAACCAAATAGCTAGAACTCAACAGGTATAACAAGTTTCATACCTCAATTGCCTTTGCCGGTGGCCGGAGAACACAGAACCCTGGCCCATAACGGAAATCACTCCTCTCCTCTTTTATTTCTAACCGGAGCTCCTCTAAACCGCTGCCTCACTCCCGAGCTCCACCGATTGCTTCCTCTCCTTAACTTTCGGAGTTCCACCTCTGTCTACAGACGCCATGGCGACCCAGAAAAGAAAAAGGACTTGGAGAACCGATCGTTTGGCCGGAGGTGTGGCCAATGCCACCTTCACAGTGAAACCCAGAAAATAGAGGAAGGAGGGATTAGGTTCCAGGCTAAAATCCAAGCTTATGGGGGTTCGAAATCGAGTGTAAGGAGTCGGGTTTACCTTGAAGAAGCTCGAGCTTGCCGGAGAACAAAGAACACAGTCGAGTTCCTCCCCCGGTCGATCTCCGTCGACGGTCGATGAATCTCGGGTTGAGTGGCTAGGTTTTGTAGAGGAGAGTGAGAGGAAGATATTGGTGATGGTGCGCCGGTGTGGGTTGGCCGGACGCGCCGGTGGTGTCGAACGGAACGAAGAAGGCGCCGGTGGTGTCGAAGGGAGAAGGAAAACTCGGTTTGACCCGAGTTTCTGGTTTGACCAAGTCAACCAACTCACTTCTTATTTATACTTGAATGGGCGGTCCAGATTCATTCTCCAAATGATCTGACGGTCCAGATTTAAAGAAGGTAAAAAGTGAAAAGATTAAATGGTAATTCTCCCTTTTTACCGGATGGATAATTAAAAATTACCATCAACTTCTGAAATTCACAGAAATTAGCCGGAAGCTCCGAAAAATATTCCGGAAATACCGGGAGACTCGTGTCGACACGTACTACAACATCGAGTCGTCAATTCGGGTATTTGGAGTACTTTTAAAAACTCGAAAATTAACTCGAGCGATAACTTATCGAATTACCGATCGCAATTAAAAATCCTCGGTAACTCGTGAATTTCTGTGAAAGGTAACTTTTATTAACTTCACAAGATTCGGGGTGTGACAATTCTCCCCACCTTATAAAAATTTCGTCCTCGAAATTTCTATACTCAAAGTCCAATACAGTGAGGAATAGTACCACTTAATATACTAATATTGCTCTCTAATGTCAGCTTCCCGTACTAACCAGAAGTCAAATGACATAGGATGTAAGGTAGTAAACTTATTTCCGTAACAAGAACATACGTGACACTAGGCATCCATTAACTCTAAGGATACCCAACATATTCATCAAACTCATGTAATCTTGTCACGTGTCACAACTAGCCAACGTAGCACTCCTTCCTACGTGGATGATAACCTCCAATATCAACTTCCTTCATTTTCTGACACCCGACCACACTTCTCGGGTCAAACTAAAACATCTAAAGTCTTACCGTGGATCACAATGATTTTCTCTTGAATCAATGATTAACTGATTCACCGAATTCTCACTGTACTACATCTCATTTATGAGGTGGAATACGACACTGACTATCACTGATCCGCCATCTGTAATCCTCCGATATCAATATACAACGTGGGATCAACACCCATGACAACATGCCCACAAGAAAACCATGACGACTTGTGTTACACAAGCCGTCACCTCATTTGAACTAGGCTCCCTGATCTGGTTTACGCTTTCTAAAAACCATTCTGTCAAGTTGTCCTGTTGTAGAGTAATTGTCTTCCCTTACTCTATCCTTACTCAAACCACTGACACACACAGGACACAAACTGCCATGAATTCTTTTGCGTAAATCCAAAACCATAGCCTTTAAATCAGGGAGATACAAGTCTCCAGCCATCGAGATCCCACAATACTTACTCCTCGCATGAAGACAAATTGTCAGACTACGTACCACTTACGTAACTATTCTGACACACAAATCCTGACTTTTACTCACAATCCAAACATTAGAGTCACCAACTCAATTATCACTTGGTGGTGTCATAGCGTACTTTACAACTGGTCATACATACCCGTACTACTCTTAGGTGAGGTGCCACTGACCTCCCTATCTCTTACCTTAACCTGGAATGACGCATAGTGCAGAACTTGCACTTCAACCATAACTGTGCGTCTATTAAACAATATCCGCATCACACTCTGGGATAAACTTACCATTAAATGACTCCCAGAGCCTTACCCGCTCAACAAGGTTATTCCATTCCCAGATGCCTCCATTACCACTTCATCCGGCAGTAACTGACAACTTGGGACATTTAACCAGATCAGACTTCTTCATGAAATTTAGTGCCACTGGTGCACACCCAAAGAAACCCCTGATCAACGCATCGGGAATTAATTTCACCGAACTTAGCCGTATTGATCACCGAGCATCCAGTTATCAAGGCACAATATAACAAATACCATCACCGCACTTCATACTTACCGAAAAGTTGACAATTTCGACAGTCACCTCCAATGATCTTTCTTGCTACCACTCTACACTCGTGGTGCCAAGAACTGCCGCTAGGTCAACATTCATAACAATTAGGGTCACTTCTCAAATGACCAATGACCATAGCAATGCCAACAATACTTTAATCCTCTCAGGATTTCATTATGTACACCTTCGGTTACAATATTTGATTAGTCCACAGCCAGTGGGTGCACAAATTCTCATGTCATCAAGCTCAGTTAATCGTCCTCACAGAAACCAAGTGTCATAACAGATGACTTGGGTTACAGGTTCAAGCTTGACCATCTACTAACATTCTCACTCATATTCAAAGATTCAGTAGACCTTGCCCCACTGCTGTCACTTCACCTTTTCCGTGCATTTAACTCAGCAGGCTAATCAACCACTTACTGACCACATAAAATAATCTCGCTAACCATCATAAGAGTCGGAGCGACTATGAATGACCCACCTCCGACATATACTTAAATGGTTAGGCCATCTTCTGGACGTTTTGTACAGAAACTTCTAACCAAACGTCCTTAATCTCCGTTCTCAATAAATGGAACTCTCATGACACATTCTTAAGATGATGTCATCACCAGCCTTAGTCACATACCTGGTGTCATTTTTGACCACACACCGCTGCACCTAATAATTATATTTTGTCAGCATGTGCTACCCAAATTTCAACTTTACCACTTCCCTACACAGGAGGGTACACGTGCTCGTGTGGGGTATACCCATGTACATCTTCAGCCGTCAAACAGTGCCGTTTGCACAACTACCGGTTCCTACCCACAATAATACCAAGTCCATCAAGGCTCGTATCACTATCTCCGGTACCCCAAGCACCCTTGGTCCGAGACCCGGTGGCTTGTTGCTACTTCCAACACGTTCCTTTAAATTCCGAAACCAATTACCTTTAATTACCACTAGTAACGCTTCCTCGATCTGAAAATCGATCTCTAATACAGCCAACCTGGAGACTCCTCCACTGGTGTACTAATTACAACACTTTGACCGCAGGTGGATAACTCACCTTATGGTTGACATGAGTCCCAAGATCTGGTGACACGATATAATTTCTGCCTCCATGATAAATGGCCCAATGACCATTGTCACCAACAATTCAAATCACGATTGGACTCACTAACAAATCAAATCTTTCTAATACCCCAATCGTGGGTGGCTGGAGCGAAGAGATTCTAGTCGTAGCTGACGACAACAATGTCAGCACCAAAGGTGACCCAAACCATCAGTTTCAGTGGTTGTCCCACAAACATCAAGTGACCAAAACAGCCTTTAGTTCCTTAACATTTTCCAGTAGTGTCACATCATGGACTCGTCACTAGAAAAAGTCCATTGATCACAAAATAACCCCACTCAACTTTCCTTGAGTCATTCCACTTTCATATGTCCGTTGGTTTCTCTGAAACCACACTAATGACGAACCTCAACAAAATCGTGGCAATCGTCAAATCTTAATATTCATCTCCTCACTGAATAAACGCGCTAGGCGACTTCAGCTCTTTTTTTTTTTTTTTTTTTTGGCAGGATGCAACATCTATCATTAACTCTTACGACTCTTCACTGCTAAGAGCCTCATAACACGAACACCCAAGCCTTGTCTTAGGCTTCTACAGCATCCCTGTCAACGACCATGACAGCCTTCCAGGTGTGAATTAACTGTTTCACCACCGAGTACTTACACATAATGCTCAAACGTTAAACAACGTGAGTTTACAGCTCGATCCCCAACTCAAATCTCAATAAATCCCTTTAAAACACAATCCTCGGGGAACTCATCAAATAAATACGTAACGAGCTTACCTTGTTCCTTACAGGAACTCTCTGTGAGGTCGCGCGTACGGAGGCATAGTCTTGAAGATTCAAACGTTGATAAGACCACTCGGTCCATATCTCAATCAGGAAGTACTAACTCATATCCTCAATAAACACTAAGCGTCCAAGCATAAAATGCCGATGGATCCGCCGCGGTCGGACCATCACTCTATAGACACTAAGTGATACCAAGTATATGAGGTAGTAACAGGAAACGATAACCTAATGCTCTGATACCATTGACAAGACCCACCCCAGGTTAAACCCTTTTAACCCGAAGTAAATCCTGCGGGGACCACCTCAAGGGAACTTCTTACCGAAACCCCCTTGAAATGGCCAACCCTTCCTACTAAACTTAACTAAACCGGGTTAGTCAGAGCAGTCTACAGAGATGATTACCCCAAAGAATTTTACGCAGTAACGGAATGATCGACTATGCCTCGACTCTCGTACGCGCTCGACCTCCTCTCAAGAACCCTGCATCACTGGGCATTTAAAAACGAAAGGCCCAGGGGAGAAACATTTAAAATCTGTTAGAGTGAGTGGACGAAAATCACATATAAAAACTTCATTTCCTGTAATGTTCTCCCAAAAGTATATCAATTTAAAAATCATTTATGCATGCCCACAATTACTAAATTTCCGCAAGTGTATAATAAGATAAACCAACAAGGAATATGGGAAGAGAAATGTTCACCAAACATAATAAGTCTGACCTCTCAGACTAGGGTCGGAGCTAAGAGCTCTAGTAGCGCCCTCACGCTACTCTATGCTAGCTATATAAAATAATACGGTCAACCCTTGAAATATCAACCTGACCTCTCAGGCTTGTCTGTCCTCTCAGACCAGGGTCGGAGCTAAGAGCTCTAAATAGAATGATAACGGTCAACCCTTATAGTATCAACCTGACCTCTCAGGCTTGTCTGTCCACTCAGACCAGGGTCGGAGCTAAGAGCTCTACATAAAATGATACGGTCAACCCTCATAGTGCACTACGTAGTTTGCCTGACCTCTCAGGCTAGGGTCGGAGCTAAGAGCTCTAGTAGCGCCCTCACGCTACTCTAGCTAGCATATTATTGGTCAACCCTCATAATATACATTCAACAATACATTAATCAAATTCTCTTCCCAAAACAATTAATTAAAACAATTCCTTGTCATATATGCATAAAATCAATTTCCAACGAAGTCTCGGGTTCAATTCCACTCGAAGGACGGCCCTCACCGTCTATACCCATTTTCGGAAGAAATAGAAAATCGAGTAATAATGTAAATACGTTCAAGAACCCGAGAGATATATAATTCTCGAAAACAATCATAAACATCATGCAATTAACTCAATAATTAAGGCATGCATTTATTTAAAATAATATGTCCACTCACAGTACTATTGCGACCTTCCCGCTCGGAAAGCTCCTCGAGCGAAACCCTCGACTACCGCGTAGTCGAGCCCGTCTCACGTCCGACCAGAGACTGTACAACAAATCATCAAATTAGTCAATCACAGTTGACTTGGTCTTTTCCTAGTTTGACCAGGAAATTCCTATTTGACCTCAAGTTGACCAAGTTCCTTTTTATGACACTTTAACCTTTTTGACTTCCTTTCCCGATTATCGACTCTTAACTCAATTTACCGAAAGTCCGACTCCGCTTCCGAACATTTCCGTTATCACTTAAATTTGACGTTAAGGTGTCACGTATTAATCAATAAATTTAACTTCGAGTCGATATACCGATTTAACATTTCCTCATAAAATCCAGTTATCAATTCCCGATAACAATTTAACATTTTACCGAATTAACCAACTAGTGTCCAACTTCATTGAACTTCAACCCTTTAACCATCTTTCTGAAAATACAACTTCCCCAAAGTGAAAGCTTTCCTTTAATGGAAACTTTCCCAAAATGGAAAGTTTCCCAAATTAACAGGTTTCCAAACTTAGAAGGTTTCCCAAAATGGCAACTTCCTAATTACGTCCAATTAACCGTAAATAATCCAATTCTTTAATTTACGGAAACTTTACGACAATTAGGTTATTGAAAGAATCAACTCCTACCTCTTCGGCATTCAGCCGGTTTTACCGTATCACCGGAATCTACGTCGGATTCCGATGACTTGCTGGAATTTCGCCAGAGTTTCCCCGTTTCTCGATCACCAAGTTCTCGACATGAAACCACGTAAACAACACTAGATCAGCAACCCAACAATAATTCAAATAACACCAAACAATAAAATGCGGCAATCAAACTTCCTTTGCCCAATCTACAACTTCACCAATTCCAAAACCATTGAAATCATCAACACTGTAATTCAAGTTTCCCACAACCTGTTCTACAATTTCAGCACTTCCCAAAAACAAGACAATCAACAAATCGACTAAAGTGGTTCCATAACACTGATGACCCGGGACAGCCAAAACCACAGCCACTTATGCCGCCTAACACAGTAGCTACTCACACTCCAAAATCCCAATTTCATCGAAACTCCACTAACTCGAATTCAATTAACCAAATAGCTAGAACTCAACAGGTATAACAAGTTTCATACCTCAATTGCCTTTGCCGGTGGCCGGAGAACACAGAACCCTGGCCCATAACGGAAATCACTCCTCTCCTCTTTTATTTCTAACCGGAGCTCCTCTAAACCGCTGCCTCACTCCCGAGCTCCACCGATTGCTTCCTCTCCTTAACTTTCGGAGTTCCACCTCTGTCTACAGACGCCATGGCGACCCAGAAAAGAAAAAGGACTTGGAGAACCGATCGTTTGGCCGGAGGTGTGGCCAATGCCACCTTCACAGTGAAACCCAGAAAATAGAGGAAGGAGGGATTAGGTTCCAGGCTAAAATCCAAGCTTATGGGGGTTCGAAATCGAGTGTAAGGAGTCGGGTTTACCTTGAAGAAGTTCGAGCTTGCCGGAGAACAAAGAACACAGTCGAGTTCCTCCCCCGGTCGATCTCCGTCGACGGTCGATGAATCTCGGGTTGAGTGGCTAGGTTTTGTAGAGGAGAGTGAGAGGAAGATATTGGTGATGGTGCGCCGGTGTGGGTTGGCCGGACGCGCCGGTGGTGTCGAACGGAACGAAGAAGGCGCCGGTGGTGTCGAAGGGAGAAGGAAAACTCGGTTTGACCCGAGTTTCTGGTTTGACCAAGTCAACCAACTCACTTCTTATTTATACTTGAATGGGCGGTCCAGATTCATTCTCCAAATGATCTGACGGTCCAGATTTAAAGAAGGTAAAAAGTGAAAAGATTAAATGGTAATTCTCCCTTTTTACCGGATGGATAATTAAAAATTACCATCAACTTCTGAAATTCACAGAAATTAGCCGGAAGCTCCGAAAAATATTCCGGAAATACCGGGAGACTCGTGTCGACACGTACTACAACATCGAGTCGTCAATTCGGGTATTTGGAGTACTTTTAAAAACTCGAAAATTAACTCGAGCGATAACTTATCGAATTACCGATCGCAATTAAAAATCCTCGGTAACTCGTGAATTTCTGTGAAAGGTAACTTTTATTAACTTCACAAGATTCGGGGTGTGACAAGCTTTATCACCTGTAATTTTTTTGGATGTTTCCTTTGATGTACTAAGTTCATTGCGCAACACTATAGCTGGAGCTTATGGATGGTTTCTGTTACGTGACCTAGTTTCAGTTGGCATTACATTAGGCAGCTCAGGCTTAGTCTTAGTTTATTATGGTCAGCTTGAGCCTAGTATTGGTATCATTCTCAGCTGAAGGTAGCTGTTGAACAAATCCTATACATGTTAATCAAGTCCTATTTAGTGGCGGCTTATTGCCAATGCTGCTTATTGCTTAAGTAGGATTGGGGCCTTAGTTTTCATTTGCGTTACATCCTGCTGTTTAACAAACCTTTAGCATCAATAAGACCAATTAGCCATTTCAAAAAAGAGAAAAATAAAGAAATTGATTTCTCGGTTTGAATTTTTGTTGTTTTGATTTGTTTAGATGATGTAAAATCATTGAATTGAGTACAATGTGATCTTATGATGTCATCATCATGTTATCTTTATTCAATCTAATTACTTTAAATCATTCAAATAATAAAAGCCGGATCCAAAAATAAGACCTATTACCCTTACCCTTCCAATCACCCAAGTTTTAGACATGATACAAATTGTATCATGCACCTTGGGTGAATTGGTGATTACTGAAGGTAAGATTAGAGTTCTGGAAAATAGCAAGCTAATTGGCCAAAGAAATAATAAATTACAGTACCAAGCTAGTGAGTGGGTGCTGCATCTTTTTCATAATAGACAATAATCAAACAATGTTTAGTAGCATTTGAATAATTCCACAATGTACCAGAATGCACTAATCTCCGTTAATTTGTGGGCTTAAGACGATGTCAATAACAGTGCGACCGTGCAAGTGCAACCTTGAGATTGAGCCTTCTATTGCAAAAATATAGAAAATAGGAAAGGTCATATCCTAAGAAGATAATTTGCAGGTTATGATGGTTTATCAGCAATTCGTTAATTGGAGTTTATAGTTTATATATTAGAGAAGACTGTTTCACCGGTAAGAAAGCCAGACCAATCTGAAAGATCAGAAATCAAAGAAAATCTAGTTCAGGCTTGGCTGGTTTCGTTTGAGAGAAGAGAGTATGGCTGAAGGTGTGGTTTCCTTTGTGGCCAGAAGACTCGGGGACTTCACCATTCAGGAAGGGAAATTCTTATATGGTGTCAGGGATCAGGTCGAGCTTGCACAAACTGAGCTACAGTTACTGAAGGGCTTTCTAATGGATGCAGATGCAAGGCAACGGGATGATGAAACGGTACGCATCTGCGTTGCAAAGATTAGAGACGCTGCTTATGATTTGGAAGATGTCATTGAAATTTATGCTTTGAAAGTGGCTTGCAAGAGGGAAGGAGGTGTCATGAATGCTCTGAAGAGGTTTGGTTGCATATTCATGGAAGGAGTTCATCTTCACAATATGGGGTAAAGATGAAACCTATCCCCGAGTTGTTTCAATATGGGGGATGGGGGTTTGGGGAAGACGACTCTTGCAAAACAAATTTATCGTCACAATCAAGTTACACATCGTTTTGACTGTTTTGCTTGGGTGTGTATATCGCAACGATGTCAAGTAAGAGAAGTATGGTAGGTAATTTTAGTTAAACTCATTTCTGATACCAATGTGCAAGGACAGGAAATTGCAAAAATGAACAGTACGAAATAGCCAAGAAGCTTTATCTTGTACAACAGCAACGTAGGTGTTTAATTGTCTTGATGATATTTGGAGTGTGGAGAGCTACAAGCGTGGCTCTTGGATCATCATTGTACCGATACTGTCTTAACTTAACCACCTTTAAGGTGTTGGGTTTTATCTACAAAAGGCCTCGATACAATTAGGAATGATGAACCCACATATGTTATATTTTATTTGTCATTTTTCTGATGTGAGATCTCTCATCTCCAATACCCCCTCATGCAACCTAACATTTAGGTCTGCACGTGAAACTGATTAAGAAACTGAACTCGGGCCCCATGGTTAACCGAAAGAACTCTAACAATCCAAACCAAACCAGAGTCATGACTTCTGAAAGAACGCACCCAGGCTCATAGAAGAAGCAATTAGAGAGGGACCCGCTCTAATACCATGCCAAGAAGAACTAAAAAGATTATGAATTCTGCGATACACCCTCCAAGAATGGAGTATATATACAAGATTACATATATCAATCCTAATAGAAAACTAATTATACTAAATATTCCTAACAATACATAATCCTAATAGTACATGGATTGACTCATGCCAACAGTGGGAGTCTCTGAAAGCTGAATTTCCATTGTATGAGGAAACTAAGAGCAGAATATTACTCACCACTCGGAACAAATTAAGAAGTAACCATGCATTTAGATAGAAATGGTTTCATTGCACCCTTTACTTTCAAGCTCCCGGGAGTGTTACTTCCTCTGTCTTTTCTTTTGGTTGTTTTGCTCGCTACACAACTTGAGTATCTATTTGATGGAGACAGACTACCGTAAATTCTTATCCACAAGGTCACTTCCGAAGAACCTGGTGATTGAGTTTGTGTTCTCTCGATCCTCAGTCACTTGATTAGAAGTAGAAAGCTAAGTGAACTACAACTACTACTACGGTTTCTCACCCACAATCTGACACACCCAACATCATCAAAAAGAAAATATGGTACAATTACCTCACTCTCCCTAAAACAATGTCTCACTTTTGTCCCCGACTGTTTTATGTTACCATGCCTCACAGATGCTGCCTGCATTATCTGCAAGCCTGAATAGCATGGGATGATGATATGCTACCATGGCCTTCTTCTCTTTATTATTCTTTAGCATGTGGTATATATGTAGCTCTGCCTTACTCATGTTTTCTTTACTAGATTCAGCTTCAGACTTGGTCTCATCTTGAATAATTCTTGAGCTGAAAGCCACCGATGATTCGATGAACTCTTGTTTTCATCTACATCTTTAGATCCTTTAACATGATGATTAATCAACTGCATCAAAGCGAAACATGTCCTGCCAGACACCAGAAGTTGATGTCGTATCTGATTGTCAAACATAATAAAACTTGCAAAAGGTGTTGTTCAATACTTAATTACCTTCTGTATACCATTTTCTCAATTTCTTCTACTTATGAGTTCAATGGTTATCTGAGGAAAGAAGGTGTTGTTCAATACTTAATTACCTTCTGTATACCATTTTCTCAATTTCTTCTACTTATGAGTTCAATGGTTATCTGAGGAAAGGTTTTATTTAAAAGAATTAATTACAAAAGACCCCTTAATTATGAGGTGAATTTCATTTTCAACCTAAATACGAAATTTTTGCAATTTCATACCTCAACTATTGTTCCGTCAACAATGTTCTACCTCCTCCGTTAAATGGCTGAAGTGGCGATATTTGGCCCCACTGTCAGGTTTTGAATTATTTTCTAAGGGTATTTTCGTCTATTGCATCAATAAAAATAGAAACCCTTCACTCATACACGTGAATTTGGCCTCACTTTTTAAAAAAATATTTTATTAATAACTCACACATCTTACATATATATATATATCAATGATATTTAAACTCATGACCACAAAGTTGTTAGTTAACACCTTAACCAACTAGACTACAACTCACTAACATGAGTTATACTACCTTTTATCACTATTGATGCAAAAACAAATTTAATTTTGGAGTTTTTTTAATATTTTTGCTAAAGTAAATTGTTCTTTTTATTTTTGATAATCTCAAAAAATAAATTATTTTGTTAAAATAAATGTAAAAAAGGATACATTTGATAAAATGATAAAAATACTCTTAAAAATTTAACGGTGTTAGTGTTCAATGTAAATTGTTCTTTTTGTTTTTGCTAAAGTAAATTGTTCTTTTTGTTTTTGATAATCTCAAAAAAAATTATTTTGTTAAAATAAATGTAAAAAATGATACATTTGATGAAATGATGAAAATACCCTTAAAAATTTAACGGTGTTAGTGTTCAATATATCAAATGTTAACGGAATGAAACTTAAGGTATGAAAATACAAGTTTTTGATAGTTAGATATGAATATGAAAATATCATCATAGCCCAGATGTGTTTTATAATTAATCATATAATTACAAGTTCAGTAAACTCAGAAACATGTAGGGTATTTAACTATAAAACGTCTTAATTACTTGATCTTCATTTCTTTTAACGTACAGGTGAGAATATTAAACTGTCGATTGGTTGTTCCTACAGATTTTCACACTCTGATCATGAGGTGTATGCAAAGCTGAAAGAAATTGGAAACAGAATGCTTTGTTGAGGTATGGCTAGCTAGATTTTTGGAGTTCTGCAGTTGGGAACCGCATTCAGAAGGATTAAAATTCTATAGTGACAATCGAGGGGTTATAAGCTATCACGTCTAATGATGTGACTGAGCTTGCGAGATTGATATCTCAAATAGAGAATTAGCGAGAGAACATAAATTGTGTGCCTTAAGTACAGTTTTTTGTTGTATTCTCTCATATTCATATTCAAGTTTTCAGTTCATTTTAGTTCCTGCATTACTACAAAAAAAGGTCTTGAGCGACGAAAGTTTTTAAAATCAGGAAAATTTTATCGTTTAAGAAGCTCTTAAACGACAGAATTATGAAGTCTTTGAAACTTTCCGTCGCTTTTTTCTACACTAGCTGGTTGTTGCCAGTTTACAATAAAATCTTGTTAGTCTGGATTATGCAATTTAGCATGTACGCAGTTTAAGGATTGAAGTCTTAAGAATCCCCAACAGATTAGCATATTGTGCAAATTTCTAATCTGTTATCACTGCCATCAATTTTTCTACTAAATTTGGAGCTTTGCATAAGTGGAATAAGGTGCGTTAGAAGAGCATGTTTCCCTTGTGCACCAAGTTGCCTATACTTTAATTTCTTGTTGAACTTTTCCTAAAGCCTTTTACCATCTTTAATACTGTGTTACCATGTCTCACAGTCACTGCTACTAAATTTTAGAGCTCAAGCAAGATCGTTGTGTAGCGTTTTCTCGTCGGAATGGGAGGACTATCTGCTTACCTTTTTCTTTTTCTTCAACATGCATTTGATAAGTAGCTCTGTCGTGTTCATGCTTTATTTACTAGGTTCAGCTTCAAACTAGGCCTCATCTTTATGATTCTCATGCTGAATTTGACAAAAACTAGCCGCAAACTATTGCTCTAGTTACTTGCACAAAAATTTGACACAAACTTAATTATCCAAGAATCTTGCCCAACATCCTTTGGTCTAGTGAGTCGCCATCCCTTCATATATAAGAATATCTAACAACAGTCTCCCTTATTACGTGAGAGGTTGTAAGTACGACTATTATTCTTGGTAATCATAATTTAGTCAGTCAATCAATTAGAGCGCGCTTATATATACCAGTAACCAACAGTGGCGTAGCTAGGAATTTCAGACTAGTAGGACACATAATAATAAAATTAAAATAATATTAATAATATTTAAATTTAATTTCTATCTATTACAATGGTAATTGTGCTCGAAGAGAATTCATATTTTAAAATCGTTACATAATAGTCTTATCTTTTATGTAAGTAAAAATATTTTTCTCGATATATGAAATCAAGCAATCATTTATAATTTGGTCACTCATTCGACTCCGCAGCCTAGTCTTCACAATATTCATAGCAGAAAATACCAATGGTCTAAAAGGAGCTAGGCGGTAGGAGGGCGACGACCTATAGCTTAGCGCCTGGACAGCCTAGGAGGTGACTAAGCGGTGATTAGACGATTTACTTTTTTCATATTTATTAATTAAAAATATATATTTTATGTACTCCATATTTGAAAACAGACAAATATAGATAAATTATTCAATATAAATCTAGTCAGAACTATTTATAGAATAGATTATAGCCAAAATTTAACATAAACATATACATTTCTAATTCTAAAAACATCATTTACTTTTATACTCTTATGCTTCCCACAATGTAACAATCCTACCACTAAATGTAAATAAAATTAGCCAGAGAGCTTAGAACTCTAGGCGGCATATAAGCTGGATAGGCGGTCATCTAATTACCCACATTCTGACACAAAAGGGCCTTAAAGAAAAGCGAGACGGCTTGTTAGAACCTAGAACCTAGGCAGAGCCTTTTAGAACATTGGAAAATACCCTATCTACACTTGCAATCACAACTGATAAAATCATTACCAAAAAATTCGATAAATGTTTTATTTTTTAGGTTTTCGTTTTGCATTTGAAATTCTAGCACCAAAAAAAAGGAAATAAAGAAAAAAAATTTGATGGAGAGAAATTATGCTACCAAAAGGAATAGGAAAATGAGTATTATAATATGTTGATAGTATTAAATTTTATATGACCCCACACACTTCACTTTCCCATTATCTATTAAAAAAAAATAGAAAAATAGGAGCAAGATGACTTACACGTGCAAAGCAGCAAAACTGATCAAAATATGAGGTTCAAAGATAAATACATTAATATAGTAATATATATAGAAATATCTGAGTAGTTTCATCAGTTGGGCGTTGGTCGGTGTACAAATTTGTCTCAAAGGTCACTGCGGCACTGAACCCAGGAGGCCCCCGTTTGCCTCCGCCCCTGTTAACCAGTTTGCATCAATGGACAAGAAATACATATCAAGCAGGTAGTTGTACTTCGAGATACATTGATTTGAGTAAAGCGACCCACCCCAAAACCATATTTAACATTGATTTAGGGTACCCCGGGTATTCCAAACTATTTCTCCATCAATCAGAGAGAAATGAACCAACAACATGAACAGAAGAAGAACAGCGCTAATCATAACTTAAGAGAAAGAAAATGAATGCCAAGGAAAAAAAATATGAGGGGTATGCATAATTAAATAAACAATGATACATCATGGGGACCCGATTAATCAATAAATTATGGGGGAAACAATTAAGTTTGAATTAATTAATCAAGCAGTTGTAGAAGACGAAGACGTCCGAGCATAGTGCAGCACCATGACATGGTCATCTGTGGTTGTTGATGTGGAGATGGAGGACAAGTCTGGAAGTGGAAGCGAAGTGAGTGATGCTGCTGCTGCTGCGTCCCTTAGACTCCATATATTATCTCTTACATGCTGCAGCGTCAAGAAAGGTAGAAGCTGCTGTCCTCTACATGTAATCTCTACCTGCATATATATTCATATCATTTATCGATCTCCTCAGTTTTCGAATTCGATCGTCATAATTAACTAAGCAAATCAATGAAATGTTACTGTGATATTACCGTATATATAAAGGCACACGATAGAGAGAAAGAAACAAATTAATCAGTGATGGGAAAGCAAAGCTAATTAGCTGCGACATGCATGGAAAAGAAAGTTGATATATGATGAGTGCAGAGTGCAGACAATGATTTCATACGTGGCTGTTTTAATAATTGTGCATGATAGAACAAACATTATCATGCAATTGAATCATCGATTGCCTTTCTTTTCTTTCCTTTAGCTAATTAAGCGTACTTGATAGCTCATGATAGCCATGCAGATTCTATAAGTAAGGAAATTCATTTAATTGCTAATTATTTAGAACTAGTTATTGGTTCCAAGTCCGAAACCCTTATCAGCAATAATGAAGAAAAAATGTGTTTAAAAAGAACAATACAACATTTTAGATATCTGAAACAGAATTGAGCATCTAACCTATGCATGCCATGTATGGTATGCTTGGTTACATTACTCGTTAAAAAAATGAGATGCCTTAGGCTTAGGAGACTGAAGATTTTTCTTCTTATTCCTAATTCTCCAAGTAAATTACAATTAATTGTGTACGTGGTGTTGAAGTCATGCTTTGTCACTTGCTTACGTCATTTCCATGCCCATATATAAATCCTTGTAACGTCTACTTTACACATAAATCTCCTTCAACTTTGCCACACTCACGACTAGGGGTGAGAATCGGTGTGAATGGTGCAGTTTATAGCTAATATCAGACACCAAACCGATTCTTTTTTTCGGTTTGGTTCGGTTTGGTTTTTAAACTTTTAAAAGAAAAACAGATTGTGTTCAGTTTTTTCGGTTTCAGTTATATCTCTGGTTTTTTTTTTCAGTTTTTTTTTATTTCGATTAACTTGCAAGAAAATCTGAAATTAAATAACAAAAAACAAGTATGGTAGAAAGTCTTACGTTATATAACAATTTCTGAGAGAACCATCAAAATATAACAAGTTTGGGACTTCAAATAATAATGTAAATATTATTTTCTATTTTAAAATATATAATATCGGTTAATATTTATATATGTAATTTTCTATTTAATATATATATATATATATAATATCGGTTTTTCGGTTCGGTTTCCAAACATCGGAAACCAAAACCAAACCAAACACTTTGGTTTTTCGATTTTTTCGGTGCGGAGTGTGGTTTTTTTCTCAATTTTTTTTCGGTTACAGTTTTGTTTCGGTGCGGTTATTTTTTTATTTTCGGTTTTGAAGTCCCAGTCCTACTCACGACTCCTCAGTCTTCACTAATAGTTTCAATTATTCATCACACAAAAACAAAAATTCATTTTCACCAAAAATAAAAGAAAAATAAAACATTTGTGTAATTCATATAATTCACAATATTATTACGTAATAATTGTAAATTTGTGATGGCAAAACAGTACGGTGGCTCCCCCACGATGTAATAAACTTCTCGATTATAATGATTAAGAGACCGATCCTAGACTAGACTTAATGAACATAATCTTTTTATTAGCATCTACGGTCAACCACAACCGCATATTTTAGTCAACATAGTATGTAACACTATATAATAGAACTTGCCTTGCTGATAAGCCAAAATCATGATGCTCTCGACTTTCATTATTATATTTTCCACATTATACTATAAATCCACACAATAATAATACAAAAACAAAAAAATGACGTAATGGATCCAAATTAAAAGCACGGCGACGACTATATATGCACTATATAAATATTTAAGCCTTTTTTCAAAAAGGGCCAAAAGCCTCCGCTCGATCGTCCTATTCCTCCGCGCTTCTAACTATTCCTCTATCGAAGTTCGATCATCTTCATGCACGTCGTTCACGTCGCTTCTGAAAACCCTAATTTCCTAAAGGTCAATGTTCCTTCATGAACAACCTTCCAGCCTTCCATTATATTCCCTCTGCTTAGTATAACAAGGCAGCTGTGCTGGCAAAACCCTAATGGTTTAACGGGGTCGTTTTTATATTAAGCTAACTGGGATTATCCTTAAATATATGTCTTTTTTTTGTTCTTTTTTAACTTGGAATGTTTTCTGTCGTAGATTTACCCCTCATGGAAATGTTTAATTCCCAGTAGACCTACAACATGTCCAGCTGTGGGTGGTTTCCATCAAGCTTTCTATGGAAGAGGTAATGATGACGATGATGATGGTTTAATTTCAATCCATGCATATCAAAGTGCAGCACTTAATTAAGGTCTTTTTAAAGCACAAACAGAAGCACAAAATAGGGAAAAGGAGGCCAAATTACAAGGGCCTACATTAGCTGTCGATTTGGAAAACAAGACGATCGAAAGATATATGAGTATGTATATGATGAATAATATTGCGATGGCGAGGAACGAAAGCATGACGATCATGAAACGGAAGCAAAGAAGATGAACTAGTATAGTTGGAGGCGAAGCAATAGGCCGGGTATATATGAGAATGACATGATGATCCACGTTTAGTCCCCGCACTATAGTATAATTTGGAAAGAACGACGGGTGTGTTACTTTCGAAACTGGCCAAAGCTGCTGATCGAAGAGGAAAATGTTTTATTTCATCCATTAAAATACATTTAAATTTTTTAAAATTTTAACTAAAATTTTAAATTTTAGCCGACAAAATATCCTAATTTCGTCGGCTAAAGTACCTTCAAAATTTTCAAAATTTCAGCCACTAATTTTGAACTTTAACCGACGACATTTTATAATTTGAAGGCTAAAGTTCAAAATCCCATCGAAAATTTTGATTTTTTTCTATATCTTTCATCCTTCTCCTCCTCTTGTTTATCTCTCTTACTCCTCCTCCGACGGAAACTCCTCATCCTCCTCTCCTTTTCCTCCTTCTCATTCTCCTCCTTCCACTACAAGAAAAAGGTGTTTAGCCAACGAAATAAAGAACAGGCCGACGAAATTTTTTTTCATCAGCTAAGTTAAATTTTCGTCAGCCACACTATATCTTTTTTGTCGGCTATAGTCTGTGAACTTTAACCAACGAAATATGAAAAGTTTAGCAGATAAAATTAAGGTATTTCGTCTGTTAAAATTAAATAAATAAATTAAATAAATAACTTTAGCCGACGAAATTTAATAAATTTCGTCGGCTAAAGTGAAATAAATTAAATAATAAAATATATAAAATATAAGGCACTTTAGCTGACAAAATATATAATTTCGTCGGCTAAAGTACCCTTAAATTTTTCTTCTGAAAATTTTGAATTTTTTCTATATCTTTCATTCTTCTCCTTCTCTTCATCTCTCTTCTTCCTCCTCCTCTGGCGCCAACTCCTCATCCTCCTCTCCTCTACTCTCCTTCTCCTCCTCTCCTTCCCCTCCTCCTCTCCTTCTCCTTCTCTCCTTCTCCTCATCTCCCTCTCCTAGCATTCTCCTCCTCCTTTTCTCCCCCTCCACCACCGGCAGAAAAATGAAAAAGAAGAAAAAAAATTAATCAAAAATACAATAAATAAAAAAGAAAATAAATAACTATTAAAATTCGTCGGCTAAAGTTAAATAAATAAATAACTATAGCGGACGAAATTTAATATAATTTAGTCGACTAAGGTCCAAAAATTATTCGCCTAAAGTTCAGACTTTAAGCGACGAAAAATTTCTTCATCGGTAAAATAAAATGATGAACAATAATTTCGTCGGCTAAAGTCTTAGCCGACGACTTTTTCCTGACGACTTCTTAACCGACGACGTTTCGTTGGCTAAGACTTTAGCCGACAAAAAATTTTGTTGGCTAAAGTAGTTGTCCTAGTAGTGTCCTCCTTCTCCTTCTTCTTCTTCTCCTCCTCCTCCTCCTCCTCCTCCAAACACCACCTCCAAACAGTGGTGTCGTGGCGGAAAATCGAAAAAGAAGAAAAACATTAATCATAAATACAAGAAATAAAAAAGAAAATAAAAAATAAATAACTATAACCGGTGAAATTTAATAAAATTCGTCGGCTAAAGTTAAATAAATAAAAATACATAAAATATAATAAATAACTATAGCCGACAAAATTTATTAAAATTTGTCGACTAAAGTTAAATAAATAAAATACATAAAATAAATAACTATTAAGCGACCAAAAATTTCTTCATTGCTAAAGTTCTGACTTTAGGCGACGATGTACAATAATTTTATCGTCTAAAACCTTAGCCGACGGCCTTTTTCGGACAACGTCTTAGCCGACGAAATTTTTGAACAGGTCCACAAAAAAATTTAGTCGGCTAAAGTAGTTGTCCTGGTAGTGTCATCCAATTTAGTGATCGATAATGTACTCAAAACTGCGGATTAAAATTATAAGCATGAACGGTTCATATTTATTAAGATTTGATGCGTCAATTGATTTCAGTTAGTTCAAAGCCTGAACGATCACCAAATTGGATGAAATTTTACAGAAATGATCTACATATATGAATCTAAGTATTGAACGGTGGAGATTTTGATATATGAATGAAAAGTTGGACTAATGCTTAATCCTTCATATATGTCAAAAAGATCTCTTAATAAAAGGGCTATATATATAGATGAAAACTTGCATTCAAATCAAGCCAAGCGAGGACAGATTCAACTAATACTACTACTACTACTACTACTACTACTACTACGTGTTTTCCTATATACGAAGCTAGTCAGTTTTGATGTTCTTTCTTATTTTGATATATTATTCAGTTATGCATGTGTTCAGGTAAACATTCATTCCCAGTTGACATAGATAATAATCTTAAAAGAAAATTTCAATACCGATGTCTAAATTTTTGTGACACGATTAAAGTGATATACAAACTTACAAAACTACCAATGTAATACCCAAACTTCATTTTCAATACCAATGAAAGGCATGCGGCCATTTTCCGTCACGACGTTATTTGTTTGATGACGTGTCTCGTATGAGACTCACTAAAAATATTTTTTGTCATTAGATAACCATATCAGTAGTCCATGAACTCTTTTGGAATGATCAATGTAATACGTAGAATAGAAACTCAAGTTTTTGATGTTCAAACTATGAGGAAAATTGGGATATAGGAAAGACATAATATTTTTTTCGTGGAGAGTTTAGGGTTTAAAGACTTTTTATCGAGGATTTAGTGTTAGGGTTTAGATGACATTTAGACTTTTTCTAGATTATCACATTTCCTTCAAGAGTTTAGAGATTTTTTGTTAAGGGTTTAGGGTTTAGATGACATTTAAACTTGAGTTTAAATATGAAAAACGTGGGTTTTCATTATGGGTATCACAATGATCCTTTCAAAAGAGTTTGGAGATTAGTGGTGTAGTTATCTAATGACAAGAAATTTTTTTGGTGGACCCATACAAAACACGTCATCAAGCAAACGGCTTCGTGACCGAAAATGACCTCAAGGCTTTTGTTGGTATCAAAAATGAAGTTTGGGTACCACATTAATAATTTGTAAATTTGGGTATCACTTTGATCGTGTCACAAGAGTTAGGGTACTGGCACTGCTAAAATTCTAATCTTAATTATATCAGGGCCCTTCCACTAAGAGATCCCTCATTTTGACTTATATGAGGGATTGAATATTAGACTAGCTTTTCGATCACATTTTTCAATCTCCACCATTCAACCTCTAGGTATATATGAGTAGATTATTTCTGAAAATTTTCAGCAAATTTGGTGGTCGTTAAGTCTTCGAACTAGCTTAAATCAATGGACGGTTCAAATCTTCCAAATCTGAACCGTTCATGAAAATCGCATTTTTGAGCATTTTAACAATCACCAAATTGGATGAAACTTTACAGAAGTGATCTACATATTAGAACCTAAAAGCTGAATGATGGAGATTGAAAAATTTGATCAAAAAATTGTTCTAATACTTAATCCCTCATATAAGTCATAATAATAGATCTCTCATTAGAAGTGTCCTTAGTTAATTTAGGTATGTACATATATAATTGTTTTCTTCTCGTGTAGGCAATGTTGCCAATGTACAGATTCTTCCTCTTCCTTCTTCGTATCAGCTTATATGCCTCGTGATCGGTACAAATAGTTTGATCGACATGCACAGGACACTCATTTACTAGGTTATATAACAAATGATACTTGTAACAGATCATCTTAACATGAACTGTTTACTCATTTTCAATTAGCCTCATGATCCTATGATTGATGTACTTCTGTTTCGAACCCATATATTCACATAGGAATTCCTATATGAACATAAGCAAATCGGTTCTGAATTCACCCTAGCTGCATGGAATTAATTTATATATACCTAAATATGTGTGGATCATGATGAAGAGGTTAATAAAACCATGACTTGACTAGTGCAAATCTCAATCGATATCACTTTAAACATGAATTATATGTTTTAGATCTTTTGTTACTCGGGCACAATTATTAGAGAAGAGATGGTGATATTTCATGATGAGGTGTGTATCAGAAGAATTGATAAAATGATGGTGCCGCATTAACATGCAATTGATCTTGCAGACTTCTAAATTATATCCAATACATGCAAATTATTCTTCGATCTGCATACATAACCATGAATTCTTACTCTACTCGCATATATAGTAGAAACGAACCAAATTTGGTCATATGAATTATAACCTCTAAATATCTAATGTTTATTGAAAAGCTTAGGTGTACGGTTCTATTTGTTAAAAAAATTAGGTAAAACATGCATGATAATCTAGTATACTTCAAACATCATCTAGGATAATTTCAAACACCCCAAAACTAAGCTCTTCTTCTCTTTTGATCCTATCTTTAACCATAATCCATATGAACGCGTGTGCCTTAATATACATGGTAATATTGGAAGGGAGAAAGAGTAAAGGATTTATTGATAGATATAAACTCGATCAAAACATACAAACAGCTATATATTGTACCAAATTATACTATATCCATTTCATGATTTTCATCCTTAAAAGTTAAAATTTAGACACACGGCTTGTAATAAGATTTTTTTGAAGTGGGGTAGGGATAAATTTATGCTTGTAGTTTAAATTTCGTATAGGAACTTCTATCAGCGGTGTTTCTTTCTTAATGTCTTTCTTGCAGTAGTGCTTCTGTTTTCAGTAATATAATTATTTTGTTGAGATATCTATCTCACATTAGGAATATGAGACCTTACATGTGGGTTTATAAGGGTTTGATCTACTCTCTCCATTGCCAATTGATTTTGGAGTTGCACTTCAAACTACTTTATTATGATATCAGAGCGGGTTACTCGCGTCCACGTGTGAAGCCTAAAGGCCACACAAACTCTACGACCACCCAAGTTGATGTCCACGTGTTAGGTTTGAAGATTTGCCACACGTGCGGAGGCGTGTTGAGATATTTATCCCACATTAGAAATATGAGACATTGCCTGTGGGTTTATAAGAGTTTGGGCTATTATCTCCCTTATCAATTGGTTTTAGAGTTGAACTCTAAAGTCCAAACTACTTTATCATATTTTTCATTTTTGAATTTTTGGTTGTGCTCTCTCTTAACCTGCTTTCTATGCATGCAAGTATTGCCAGTTCAATGTTACTTTCATTGATGTTTAAAACCGAAACAGGAAACCCCTATTATGCACAGAGGGAAAGAACTTTCATTTCTCTAGCAACCATCGTTTTTGAGGTTTGGGGAAAGGGTGGTTGGTGTTACCTACCAATATTCGAACTTAATTTGCAATTAAGAATTGCAATCCATCACTTAACTAACTAAAAACAAGCTCATCCCATAGGGAAAGACACACATAAACATAATACAAAATTAAGGAGAGGAATACACCAGTGCCAGGAAATGTACTCACCACCTAAACTGGTTTTTCAACAGAAGAAACAAACACTAGTAGAGAGAAACCCATTTTAGCTCTTCTGTTTCTTTCATGTCTCTAACACCAACCAGGCTACATTACTCAACGAAAACCACAGCATGATTTTTTCTTTTAATTTTCTGTTATTGTGTTCTTAAGGTGGTCATTCAAAGGCAGACCATTTATCCACTATATCCGTAAGCATATTATGCAGAAATAGGAAGTTATGAGGATACGTACCTCTGATTCGCTGTCAAGACTTAGCTTAGTAACCAGATACTTCTTTATCAATCGAACTGTCTTCCTTCCATCCCTAAATTTCACAGAAAAGAAAGCAATATAATTCATAAGTACAAGGGAAGTATTTTCTTTTTTAACTTTTTAAATGCAATAATTAGATGGAGGAGACAAAGATGGAAATTTTACTTGATTCTGAGGTAGCTTTTAGGTATCTGGGGCAAGAACGGCTCTTTTTCTCTGCATTCATGAAAATTAATACAGGCTCGAGTTCATAACAAAGAAACCAAGGGGCAGAATAAAAAAGAAAAAAAAGAATACTTACTGATTTTGTGAGGCTTGCAGCATAAACCAGATGCCGGACTGGGGACGCCTCGGAGGATCAACAACTCTGAAATCTAAGCTTGGGGCAGCACCACCACGATGAAGATGATGTGGAAGTTGAAATGGGCGTGCAAAATAGGAGGTGGAGGAGGATGGTCCCAGTTGAATAAAAGAAGACGAAGAGGTAGAAGTAGAAGCAGAAGCACTAATATTCCCTATATGATTATTATGATGAGGAGGAGGAATCAAAGGCCTAAATCCCCAGTTAACCTCCAGGTGGTGCTGTTGAGGAAAGCTCGGCGGCATAGAACTACTCATTCCCATTCCCATTCCGAAACCCGGGTGTTGAAAATACAAATTAGAAGTCGTAGTGCTCATGCCGAAATTAGGAACGCGAATTTGATGATGATGATAATCGGGAACATGAAACATGGGAGTCATAGAAGACCTGGCAGCTGCTTGTTGCAACTGAAATTGCCGTGACGATGAAGGCGACGACGGCGACGATATATTTGCTGATAAGAGATCAAGCTCAATCAATCCCGATGCCGATGATGAACCCCTTAACGAGCTTTTGGTCCTTTCCGGAGTTGCTTGGACGTCTGCACTGGTAGCGTTGTGGCCGCCTATACTCAATTGGAGCCATCTCTCGTCTCTCTGATCTACATCTACGTGAGCTTTAGAACAAGACCCCGCATCGGCTTCAGCTTCTTTGTTAAGACTGTTAGTTCTTGATTCATCTTCTGCCATTGGACCATTAACCACTACTAGATCGGAAGATGCTAATAAGTAAGACTGATAAGTAATAGTATTATTATAACTATACTGATCATAAACACCTTCCTCTACTTGACTCATAAGAAGACCACCAAAGCTCTCGTCGTCCGGCGCCGTATTGTTGTTGTAATAATTAGCACCGCATGCACCATAACCACCGTAGAGATGAGGGTGTTGTTGTTGTCTGGGTAAGTATTGATGATGTGCAGAAGGAACCATGGTCAGTTCGTCGACATGTATTGACTGTAGTAGTACTGCTTGGTCGTCTCAACTAGTTGATGAGCCATGGATTTATAATAAATAAGAAACTAAATCTTGCAGAGTGATCTGGACTCTGGTGTTTATATGGGGAGGTGGGATCTCCTAATATTGGTGCCATAGAAATGCTAATAATCCAGAAGGGGATGAGCGGCCGAGAAAAACTACTAGAGAGACACCCATTAACGTCAGGGAGAAGAAGATTTTCTGTTTCATCGTCCACAATGAGAAGAATAAAGTCAATAAACATTACAAATCGCACTTTCCATTAATTCTATTTGTTTGGAAGTTTGTGGAGAGATAGATGAAATAGTTGCAGAGGGAGAGAGAGGAAGAGATGGTGGTATACATATTATATTCATGAATTGGGATATTTATCGGCTGATGTTATTAACCTACCTTATTTTTTTAATTAATTAAAAAATAAATTTAAATCATAAATTTGTAAATAAAAATAAAATATATAAAAATAAAAAAGATGAAATGTGTTAATAACAAAAAAATGTATTAATAGCAACACTTATATATTGTTCTTCTACATAATATTTCATGAATTGGGAGAAGGGAAGAGACGGTTGTCAGTCAGTTATATACATATTATATTTATGAATTGAGATATTTATAGGATGATGTTATTAACACGTAGGTTTCTATTTGCTTTTAACACACTTTATCTTTTTTTAATCCATCATGAAACAAATTTAAGTTATAAACGTGTAAATAAAAATGAAATAAGCTGATAAAAAAAAGACGGGATGTGTTAATAACAAAAAAATGTGTTAATAGCAACCGTACTTATATATTGTTCTTCTATATAATATTAATTTCTGCTTAAGAAGAGGTCCAACAACCTTCTGTATTTTTCTTTTATTGACTTTATTAACAAGAAATATACGGTCTATATTCTCTCTTTTTTTCTAGATAATTTCCATCTGTATAGATATATTCTCATGTATAATGAATAAGTTTATGAGAGCTCATCTGTATTCTCTTTTGATTTATAATTTACCTATACATATGTATTTATACATGAAACTAAATTCAGTACGTTGGATCTAGTGGCGGAACCTCAAACTTGTCTTTAAGGGGGTCAAATATAAATAATAAATTCTTAAGGGAGCCATAATCATAATTTTTTATCTAAATAACTTATCGTTCATGAAAAAATACAAACTACTAATAACATTTAAGCATTTTCAAAAATTGTTATAGAGGCAGCAGCTCCCTTCAGCCTTCAAAGAGATCCGCCCCTGGTTGGATCTTGATGGAATAACTTGTATTTAATAAATTAGTATTTACTTTCATTCAGTTTATTTGATACAAAGTGAAAAAGAAAACAGAGACATTACTATTCTAGAATATTCTGTTATGTGTGTTTTGGTCTTATGCAATTAGGATAAGGAATCCATATTCCGTATAGAGATAGGTTTACTAGTTATTTAAGGATATGTCTTATGTAATCCTCTATAAATAGAGGCACCTATCTATGAATAAAGTACATCTCTTTCACGATTCTCTATTCGTATTATTCTCATACTTCATCATGCTATCAGCAGCTCTTGAGTTGATAGCAACCATAAACCCTAAAACAAAAAGCCTTCATGCCCCCTCGGCTCCTCCTCCTCCTCCTCAGATTCCTTCTTCTCAACTCCTCCGCCTGCCGCTGCACCGTCGTCGCTTCCCGGCCACTCATCAGCTACAGTCGGCTCCGAGATCATCTCGTCCAATTTCGAGACTCATCCGAGACCACATTCTCAAGTCTTATTCAAGCAAATTCTGAGGTAAGTTCAAAGCAAACTTAAACTTTTTTCAAGTTCAATAACCTCGGGGAGGATAAATCGGGTTCCTCCCTTCTTCTATACCATTCTATGCTTGGAGTTGTGAAAATTGCAGGTTTTTAAAATCCCTAAAACATAAATTTTTACATAATTTTTACTGTCGTGCGCACCACTGGGCACCACCAGGCACCACAGCGCACCTTCTGGGCACCACTGTGCACCCCTCAGAGCACCACCACCACGCACCACCTGTGCACATGCGCACCAAGAAACCCTAAAATCTGCCCCAGGTTTCACAAACCATTATCGACAGAATAAAATCCGAATTGGATTTCGTCACCAACAGAGAACTTGAAGATATTGTTGTCACGAATCCATCGCCGCCGGCTTCATATCAAGAACCGGCCGGAATGGCACTGAATCAGCCGCCGGATTCCCCAGACCCGTCGAATAGTTCAAGCAACCATTTCGGGCACTTTCCGAAGTCCGATTGCCTTGAAATTTGGAGAGGTTATGCACAATGATTTCAGGAGTCTTCAATCAAAAGGGCACCCTAGAATTGGAGTAAAAGTAGGTGAACCGGTCCTCCCAATAACTGCAAAGCGCATAGGAATCACTTTTTTTGAGAAAAACGGGTTGTATTCCTAGTTTCTCTTTGACTCCTTCATATGGTTTATGTTTTTCAATGATTTGCTACTGTTTTATGGCAAGTTTAACTAACCATATGATTTTCATGTGTTTCATTGTCTCCACATACGACAATTCACAATGGAATTACGCGAACGGTCGCCGAAAGCGCATGGATTTGAGCATGGAAGCATGGAAAAACTTATATAAATGTAGTCTATTTGACAGACTAGCAAGTAAAATTTAAATTTTGAATAATTTCAAAATTCAATAACCTCGGGGTGGATAAAATCGATATTCGTTCCTCCCTTCTCCATCCTCATTCTATGTTTGGGACGTTTGTCTTTGCAGGTTATTATGGAAATCCTAAAACATATGTGCATTTGGCTACCGACACCACTAGCTGCTCGCTGTGCGCTGCTGCCGAGCACTATGCTCTGGCGCGTGCACAGCTGTTAAGCACTGTGCTTTAGCACACGTGCGCTGCTGCCGAGTGATGTGCTTTGGCGCGCGCACATACTAACCGTTATGCTGCCGCGTGCACCCACCGATTGTTGTGCTGCCGCGTGCACCTGCTGAGCACTGTTGCAAGGGCCTGCCCCTATGCGCGTGCACGCTGCTGCCGGGCACCGTATGTGCACCTGCCTCTGTGCTCGTGCACACTGCTGCCAGGGCTTGCCCCTGTGCACGCGTGCGCTGCTGCCGGACACCGTATGTGCACAAGCCTCTGTGCGCGTGCACGCTGCTGCCGGGCACTGTATGTGCACCTTCCTCTGTGCGCGTGCACGCTGCTGCCAGGCACTATAAGTGCACGTGGCTACCAGCTGTCGAAGCCCCTGCGCACTAACTGTTATGCACTGTCAAGCGCTGATTGCCGATTGCTACCGAACACTGCCTAGGGTAGCTGCCGAATACTATCGAGCACTAGCTGACGAGTGACAAGCACTAGTTGTCGTACACCATGCATCAAAGATGTTTTTAGGTCCACATTGTGAGATATCCAACATTGGTTTTGGGTTATGCTATTAAAGAGAGTTCAGAATTGGAGAATCATCCCATTCCTTATACCCGCGTTGTGTTTGATCAACGTTAGCACATTTTTTCGAGTAGAAGTCCCGCTGAGAATAAGGTAGGAGAATCAACTTCCGGTGCAGGATATCTAGCGTCTAGCTGCAGAGCACCATCGCCAAGCTGCAGAGCACAAGCTACCTAGCGCCCAGCTGTCGAGCGCCTAGTGCCTAGCTACAGAGGACCAATGCTGCATAGCTGTCGTGTGCTAGTTTCCAACCCCTGAGCACCCAGCTGCTGAGCATGAACTAGATTTTGCTCGAAGATTTAGCCACTGCTTGCTATGCTGAAACTCCAACCCATAAAGCGAGATGACCATTCTCGAGTCTCCACAGTTTGGTATTGTATGCATAAGCGAGGAAATTTGCCGCTCACTTACATATTGACCCTTGAATGCCGCTCTAAGTCTCAAATAGAGATTAGAAGCTGAGCAACACTGTTTTATACTAAAGGCATGCAGCTATTGAGCGCTGTCTGGGAGCTACTGAGCGCTACACAAGCTGTCTACATGGTTGCCGAGCTGCCGAGCCCATGTGCACCTGGCTGCCAGCTGCCGATAGTCACGTGCCTGTTGCCAACCCTATATGCTATCTGCTGCCCCTTGATTGTTTTTGCCAAATTGTGTGTCAGTTGTCACCCCTGTGTGTCAGTTGCTTCATGTTGTGTGAGGAATGCCACCACCTATTTGTCAGATGTCGATAGTTATGTGTTTATTGCTTTGTGCTCTACAAATGAACTATCATGCACTGTGCATTAGGTGTTGAGCACTAAGCACCAGATGTTAGCACTGAACACAAGGAACCGTGCACTGATCACCAATGGTTGTGTACTTACATCAAGGAAAAGCACTAAGTGAGCTACATAGCACAGAACACTCGAGGACGTGCACATGACACTAACTGTCGAGCACTGGGCACCAGGGCCAAGCTCTGTACAGCAATTGTCGAAGCTCTGTGCACCTCATGATGTGCACTTAAGACAAGCTGCCGAGCCCCTTACTGCACACGGTTGCCTTCGATTGTTGCCTTCTGTGTTTATGTCTTTTTCTCACGTATCTATCTTGTTCGATAGGTAAGATACGTGGAGAAATTGAGTGTCTTACTGATAGTGGGACTACCCACACAATCCTGAGCAAAGGTCATGCTGCTAGGAAATTTGTTGTACACGGGTTTGCATTTGTGCACCTTGTCATGTGCCTATTTCCTCACGATAGCTCTAGACATCCCGGTTGTAGATTCTTAGATAACCGGTTTATGATTGTTGAGCTCCCTTGTAAGAATGAATGCATATAAGAAACGTACAAAGAGAGTACAGAATATCAAATGGATGCCTCTGACATTTGACGTCATGAAGGGATTTTTGATTTCTCCAAACTAAATGATGAGACCTCGATGAAATCGTTGGTTCGATAAGTATATTAACACTATGACATGATCATGCACAACCTTATGCAGGTGTGTCGATGTTCATGATTTAGTCTTCACGTACAGCAGATTTTCCATCATCGGACGACGTGGTTAACTTCGACAAAGGTTACCTACTCTCTTCATTTTGGATCTCCCCATGTTGCTGTTACCAAATGTTGTCCTTCATGGACGTTGAAAACTTGTAATGTCATATGAACGCTTTACTTTTTGCTGAGAAGAAATCCTGCACTGCCACTTTAAAATTGAAAGCTTCATCATGTCAAAATCTGTGACCACAGTAAGTTGAACCTACTATATGGTAACTTCGTCAGACTTTTCTGAACGGCTCTAGATGAACTAGAAGCCGAATTTTATATCATGGGAATGCTACGTGAGTCTAGTTTCCAGTGGTTTAAGCGGCTCATTCATAGCTGTCCCGACGAAAGAGTTATGGCAGTTTAAGTATGTACAGGTCATGCTGCAATGACAAACTGTATCCTACTGTCCCTTAACTTCGTCAGAGCCCCCAGATCAACTTTGGATGAACTAGAATGCGCACTTTATATCATTAAAATGCGCACTTTATATCTAGTTTCCAATGGTTCAAGCGGTTTGTTCATATCCGTCCAGACGAGAGAGTTATAGCCGTTTTAGTGAGTATAGGTCATACTTCACGAAAACTGCATACTCTTCGCAGATTATGAATGTTTTTGTGACTAAGTTTGATTGGATCTTCACCATCTTTTATGACATAGTTGAATCAATTCTTTATGCCTTTGGCTCGATGATCTAAGTCACAAATACCCTCCTTATGGTGAGAGAGGCAATCGAACATTGAAGTGTGTTATGAACATACACACCAACGATTACCGTGATGAGAATGACTGAGACTTTTGTAAATACTTCTCATGAGTGCCGATTGAGAGCATCATGGAGAAGAGCATGAGTCCTAAGGTGTTGTCGATAAGTAGATTTGAGACAATTGACTCAGACAAATTATGCCACAAAACATATCATTTTTATTGAAAATCTAAAGAGGAATTTTGTAGACCGATGCAACCAACGTATGGATACTGTATACGCTTTTATGGTGTTGGTTGAAGGACTAACACACTAGTCATGTGTTGCACCATCGTCTACCACATGCTTCTTATGTATCTATGGGCTCACTACCCACCCTTAAAGAGGGACATGCAGGCATGTATTAATTCGTCCACGACTTACCATCATTGCATTGATGCACGACAGCTCGTAACTGTGTGCTAGGATTGACATGAAGTTGTAATCCTTGAACTCGGCGGGATAGTAACGGATCTTCAAGCCTTGAGTTCCAAAATGCGCCAAATTAGACTGCCACAGTGTCCAATAATGATTTGTCGCATGAGATGAATATGTTCTAAGGTTGGATAGGAGTCATTTTATTGCTCTCCACCTTAAGCTCCTTGACAGACGATCTCCTTAACCGCTACACTGCGGATTGTCACTTTGAGATTGTATTCCCGCCGTTAGGGGAGATACGAACATTAGGATTCAAGTGGGAACGACCTGAATGTCATGGTTGGTCACCACTAAGTCTCAACATGATCTCCATAGAACTATAGTAACGAGATCAATGCTACATATGTCTGTAAGGAATGATGTCCTACCAAGAAGACATGGCTCGACCAAATTAAGGTGGTCTTAATGGCATAGCGCGATCATATTGAGATGGTCATGACGCTACCCCCATGCCAAACGTTGGGGCTGATTCCGAGTACTGGAACGTTGTTTGCCATAGTGCCAGCGATCGTATTAGAGTCACAAAGTTGCAGCTTGCTAGCGTTGTGGTACAGGGCGTCATAATGTGGCAACATAGTGTCCTAGGCCTTGTGGCTCCCTGAAGGTTAGGTTGTTCGATATACACTCGCACTGAGAGAGAAAGCGAGTTTGGCACTATTGGTCCATTGATCAGTGATACTCACTCTGTCTCATGTTAGTTTGAATTGTGACTATCGTTGGGGGACGCCTCAACGTCAAAATCCAATTCATAGAAAGAGATATCTACAATGACTATACTAGTGTACATGAGGACGTGGGATGATGAGTTTATCGAACCACACTTTGTTGATAAAGCGACAAAGTGTATTGACCTAAAATGGGAAGATACGACCCAGACAAAGGGATATGTCCTTAGGCAGGTGTTGCCGACACCGTAAGTGTAAAGTCTATCAAGTAAACCTTTGTGAGTTAGCGTAGTGAGAACAAGAGTCTCAGACTCCTTTATGGCGCAATGTTTCTCATAAACACGCACTGGGAACGACACGATGAGAAGTACTCTCGAAATGGATGTTATTACACTCCACTACCTTGTCTGTTTGGTAGTTCCCCAATACACTACCAGAACAACCACTTTAGCCGACGAAATTTTTTCGTCTGCTAAATCCTAAATTTCGTAGGCTAAAGTCTTAGCCGACGAAACGTCGTCGGCTAAGAAGTCGTCGGAAAAAAGCCGTCGGCCAAGATTTTAGCCGACGAAATTACTGTTCATCGTCGGCTAAAGTCAGTTATTTAGCCGACAAAGAAATTTTTCGTCGCTTAATTTCTGAACTTTAGCCGACAAATTTTTTGACCTTAGCCGACGACATTTAATAAAATTTCGTCGTCTATAGCTATTATTTTTATTTATTTATTTAACTATAGCCGACGAATTACCTTAAAATTCGTCGGCTAAAGTTTTTTTTTAATTTTTTTTCTTTTTTAAACTTTAGCCGATGAATTTTAGGATAATTCGTCGGCTATAGCTATTTTATTTTTTTCATATTTTTTTTCTTTTTTAATTTCTTGTATTTTTGATTAAAATTTTTTACTTCTTTTTCGTTTTTGCACCGGTGATGGAGGAGGAGAAGAAGATAGGAGCAAGGCTAGAAGGAAGAGAAGGTTAGGAGAGGGAGATGAGGAGGAGGAGGAGGAGGGAGGAGAAGAATTTAGAGAAGGAGGAGGAGGAGAAGAAGAAGAATTTGGAGGAGGAGGAGGAAGGAGAAGGATTTAGAGGAGGAAGGAGGAGGAGAAGGAGAAGGAGAAGGAGGAAGGAAGATGAAGAGGAGGAGGAGGAGGGAAGATGAAGAGGAGGAGGAGGACAAAAATGAAATATATAGAAAATTTTAAACTTTAGCTGACTAAATTTCGTCGGCTAAAGTTCAAAATTTTAGTCGAAAAATTTCAAAATTTTAAAATCCCCGCCAAAAAATTTGAATTTTTAATTAACTTTATCCGACGAATTTCGTCGGCTATAGTTATTTATTTATTTAACTTTAGCCGACGAAATTAGGGTAATTCGTCGGCTATAGTTATTTATTTAACCTTAGCCGAAAAAATACCCTAATTTCGTCAGCTATAGTTATTTATTTTATTTATTTATTTAACTTTAGCCGACGAATTACCCTAATTTCGTTGACTAAAACCCTAAACCCTATACGTAGAAGCTTCAAACGAAAAAAAGTCGTGAAATAAGATATGACCGGAATGGTGAAATACGTCTATGGTTGAAAAATCACGTAATTCCGGTAAAGTCTCGGTACCGATAATTGCGGTTAACTCAATTTTTCATTTTTCTCTCTAGAGGTAGCCCTATCTCCGGTAGTTATTTTTTATAAAATTTTTATATCACTGGTTGCGTCTCATCGATTTGAAACTATTTTCAGTTGAAGGTCCGGGCAAAATACGTAATTTAGACAGTCAAATGACCGTTTTCGTGCGTTAAGGGGTTTGACTTACGTGATTGACCGTAAGGATCGAGCCCTTAACGTTGTCAGATTAAGTTGAATTTTTTTTCTATATACATTTTTCAACATAATGATCATATCAGACGGTCGGAATTTTGTTTCTCAACTTTGATCATCAGAATCACAACATGCGTACTAATGTTTTATAACTTGTTTACTAAGCTTTAAGTAAATATTTCGTTTCTAAAACAAACTCTACGTAGAAACTTCAAACGCAAAAAAATCGTGAAATAAGATATGACCGGAATGGTGAAATACGTCTACGGTTGAAAAATCACGTAATTCCGGTAAAGTCTCGGTGCCGATAGTTGTAGTCAATACAATTTAGGGGTTTGACTTACGAGATTGACCGTATAGATGAAGTCCTTAAATTTAGCGGATAAAGTTGAATTTTTTACCAAAGATATATTTCAACATATTGATGATATCTGACGGTCGTATTTTTGTTTGTGAATTTTGATGATCGGACTCACAACATGCCTACTATTTACTATTATTTATCTATATGGGGAGTCCTATCATCGAGGGGTAAAAAAAATATGTATGTCATGTTTACCAAAAAAGCCTGTATGTCATGGCGTTAGCTATGAGTTTTACTCGTATGGCCGTTCTGCTTCCAGATTGGTATCACAATAGTCAATCGGACATCGAAATATCCGTAGTGCAATTTTGTAACTAAAAGTTACTTTAGCCGACGAAATACCCTAATTTCGTCGGCTAAACTTTTCACATTTCGTCGGCTAAAGTTCACATACTATAGCCGATGAAACAATCACTTTAGCCAACGAAAAATTTTTTTGTCGGCTAAAATTTAACTATAGCCGATGAAAACATTAGTTTAGCCGACGAAAAAAAATTTCGTAGGCTAAAATTCCACTTTAGCCGACGAAAATTTACCTTAGCCGACGAAAAAAAATTTCGTCGACCTGTTTTTAGATATTTCGTCGGCTAAAGGTTTTTTTTCTGGTAGTGATAACTGTGCATGCAGCCCTATGAATATGATCATAGTGACGTCTCTATGTGATCAAAGATATGCATGAAGATCTTAAATAGACTTCATAAACCAAATCAAGTGGAGCTTGCGTTGACCAAGTGTTTTAGATGCATAGTACATGACTCCTTGATTTAGGATGGGATATGATGAATAATGTCATTGCGTATTGATTCCGGATGATCGCAGTATATGCTGGATATCCGATGTTGGAATGAAAAGTATCTTGGAAAAGACACAATCTCGTATTGAAGTCGATCGATTATGTATTGATGATGTATTTTCATCAATCGGCTTAGGTCCTCTGAAGAAGAGTGGGACCTTCATAGACTCCCATGATTAGTCAAGGTCTTTACTCCAAGAGACAGTGATCCGTTTAATCAAAATAAAACTTGACATCTCTTCCATTCTTTGAAAAGCTAAGTAGCTTTGCACCCACGCAATGCCAATGATATGGCAAAAGACATCACTTGAATACTAAGAGTATCTGGCATATTCAATCCCTATGGCATGAGAGAAATGTTGTTGCCTATGCCATCGCTAGCCATGCATGAATCGAGATGCATCAGAAGCGGAATTATGATCTAGGCACCGGTTGGTTTAGTGGCCGAGTTGCTGGACATATGACACGCTGCCTGTGCGATGTCTGTGAGCGCTGCCTGAGCGCTGCTTGTGCGTGCGGCTTGAGCACTGCCTGTGCGTTGTCGGGGCGTTGCTTGTGCACTGTCGGGGCGCTACCTGTGCATTGTCTGAGGGCTGCTTGTGCACACGTGCACTACTGCCAGACACTATACGTGCACCTGTGCACGCAGATGCCAAGCACTGTGCACTAGCAGCTGGGAGCACTGTGCACCAACGGCCGAGCGCTGTGCACCAGTTGCTGAGCATTGTGCACCCAGCTGCTGAACGTTGTTCATGCCAGTTGCCGAGCGCTGTGCACATAGCTGCTAGGCACCGTGTATTACCACATTTGAGACATGTTAAAAGAGCATACATATGCTAGATTGTCAAAACAGCTCCGTGGTCACTAAAGATCCGGAAGCGCCCTATGAATGATCTTGAGATCAGGGGGAGATGCAGATTTGAAAGAAAGTCTTGCATATACATGTTATGATCAAATCTGAAGGGTGTGGTTGTTTGTGTCAACCATGTTGCACTATTTTTCCTTTAGTCATAGTTTTTTGTCCCATTGGGTTTTTGCTTGACAATGTTTTTAACAAGGCAACATTGCATACACCACTAAGACCATTGATCTCCATTTGTGGTTGATCATGACAGATTTGTTCAAGTCTTGGCTCACATCTACTCTTGAGAGGCATATTGGAATGCACCATTCATCAAAAAAATCTGATTGAATTACACATCAGGGGGAGCATCACCTGGCGAGTTCTCAATGGAGTAGTTGATGTGTTGTACTCTTTTTCCTTCGACCAAAGTTTAGTTTTCCCACAGAGTTTTTGTTACTTGGCAAGGTTTTGATGAGGCAATACCTTAAACACCATACCGGCATGAAGACACCCGACACAAGAGAGAGTGTTCTAGGATATTTGATATATATATGTGTCTTGGTCCATGCCTTAGATACGGGCTTTATGTAGTAATCCATGTTGTAATAGGGTTTTACACATATCCATGTAATAGGCCCATTGACCCATGTAATAGCCCAAGAGGTTCATGTATTTCCTTATATAAAGGGCTTTATTTTATCAATAAAATAATAAAAATTCATTCATTCAATATTATTCTACGACAAGATTATAATTGAATTTAGAATATTAACCAAATTCACAAAGCTATCTACACGCATATAGAGAAGAAAGAGGACCGTATATATCTTATATCTGAGAGGCATCGATCAATCAGTTCTCTTTAGAGAGAAATTAAATGAGATTGAGCAGTATGAAATGAAGGCACAACACAGATATGTTTTGGTGTATACGTAATAATCATGCAAAAATGCATGGGATGCTCTTCATTTCTGAGCAGAGTAGTCTGACTTTAGAGAGAGAAATGATTTCATGAAGGAATTGGATTTGATACTAGCTAGTAATGCCTTACCAAATAAGTATGTGGGTCGACCAAACAATGATCACGATCATAGCCCCCTCTGCAATAATATTCATGTTCCAATTGGGAGAATAAGTGGGAGGTTTGCGATCGATTAGTGGATGCTGTAATTCGATTCGAGATATATAGAGAGAGAGACCCCCACGACAAAAAAACACAATTAGAAATAGGTAGGAGGCCGCCGAGGAGGTGTATTAATCTCGTCATCATAGCATCATCATCATCATCATTATTTCGATGAGAGATGCATGGGGGGTTCTGGGTTTGGTACCTGCTAGGGTTTGGTTTTTTTGGCAACTGCTAGGGTTTGGTTTGAATGATGGATTTGTTTGGTTGTGTGAGTGAGACTGCATGGTGCATGTGGAGCAATGAGTGCAATTGTCAGCGGCGCTCTGTGCATGCATGTGATATTGCGAGCTTTGCTGATCAGAGAGCCTCAGGCCAGGAGTGAATGAGTGTATGGCGTACAGCGCCAATAGTTTGTCAGGTATAATTTATACTTACATGCATAAATACACACACTTATATCTGAGACTGATGAAGAGCTAGCAGGGAGTACACGTACACAGCAGCTTAGCTTGGTACTACTACTGAATCGATCAGAGTAGTTCTTTCTGCTTTTGGGATTGTAAGCATGTGATGATGTGAGTGACTAGTCGATCAGTTTTCTTCCTGTGAGTTATGACTCAATGAACTATGTATTACTAATTAGTTTGATGAGATTCAGCAAAGCCATGTTGGTGAAGTTTAGGCAACAGAAGATTCTTCTGCGCGCCTCTGCAATATATATATATATATATATATATATATATATATATATATATATATATATATATATATATGCTCCATAAGGCTAGCTGTACTACTCTTCTGTTAATTGTTCGAGTACTCTAGCTCCTCAACCAAGTGATATTTTGGACTAATATATCGACATCAAGTCTATTTTCATGCAGAAAGGAAAGAAGAGAGTAAATTCTTGGTATGCAAAGAAATTATTTTTTCTGAAGCCCACCTCCAACAAGGACCACATGCATTTTATGTAAATTGTAGGTCCTTTTTATTTACATGAAAAAAATCACGAGGTTAACAAAAAAGAAATAGAACAGTAGTAGTGCTGCAGGGTTGTTCTTCATCAGGAGCTAGGAACAAATCCTAATTATTATTATCCCTCCTGAATTTAATAGTTAAGCTTGCAATATTAGTGTGATTTCTGCTAGAATTAAGCTAGCCTATAATGAATATTATTCATGCTGAAAGAAACCCAGGTCACTGAGAAATAACAATTGCATCGATCGAGCTAGCTGCATTCTACCCAATTAGTATGTACAGAGTAGACGATCGTTGCTGCATGTCATCTTCTATTCGAGGATCGATGGAGCTTTTAGTATACAGTAGATTCAATCATTTTTCTTTACTCTACTGTAATGAGACAGATCCCATTACCTTCAATTGTACACACTGAATCCTCTTTTTCGTGTCCTCTCCTGCAAGTTAGAATTGGGCATGAGTGTTTAGTAACCATTTAGACTTTGATACAAGATTCTAGCTGGAAGCCTCAGATTGAATTCGTATCCTTGGAGAAATTTGTATATAAATACTTGCTCTTCTTCCTTGGTCGGCTGGGTTTTCAGAGATGTGGCTTTCTTTATTACAAAACTCAGCTACATCACTTTCACTCAAATATAACGATATTGAGAGAATAAACTTTCTAACATGTTATTCATCTCATCATGAAGATTTATATTGGAGTTTACAAGAAATATAAATAGTAAGTACCAACTATGGTAAATCAGAAATTACTCTATGACATAACTACAATATATTTAAATTCCTATTCTGACTCACGCTAACACTTCCCCTCAAGTTAGCACATATACATCAACCATGTCTAACTTGCCTAGTGAGCCATAGAATACATTCTTAGAAACTCTTTTAGTGAGTATATCTGCAAGCTGCTCTTCAGTTGGAACAAAAGGAAAACTAATAATTTTGGCATCTATCTTTTCCTTTATGAAGTGTTGATCAACCTCCACATGTTTAGTACGATCATGTTGAACTGGATTTTGTGATATATCGATTGCAGTTTTTTTTCACAATATAATTGCATAACATTTTTGGGATTAACACCCAAATCACTTAACAGATTTTGTAGCCATAATAATTCACACACTTCATAGGCCATACCTTTGCACTCATCTTCAGCACTAGATCATGTCATAACATTCTATTTCTTACTCTTTCATGTAACCAAATTACCTCCCACAAATGTGAAGTAACCTGATGTCGACATTCTGTCTGTAATATTTCCAGCCCATCTGCATCCGTGAAGCCACAAGCATCGAGGATGTTGTTGTGTTTATAAAACATTACTCCTATCTGTGGAGCTGACTTTAAGTACCTTAAAATTCTTACAACAGCATCTATGTGACTCTCGTTCGGGTTATGCATGAATTGACTCACCACACTCACTGCATATGTAATATCTGGTCTAGTATGAGTTAAGTAAATCAAGCGCCCGATCAATATATGATTGCGAGCTCGATCAGTAGGTACTTGGTTCAGATATTCTGCTAGTCGATGGTTCTGCTCAATATGTGTATCGATAGGTGTGCAATCCAACATACATGTTTTTGTCAACTGGTTCAGGATGTACTTTCTCTAGTATAAGTAGATCCCTTCTCTCCCCCTTTCTACCTCAATACCTAAGAAGTATTTAAGATTACCCAAGTCATTCATCTGAAACTCTAAGGCTAACTGTTTCTGCAATCTATCAATCTCAGTGGTATCATTGTCAGTGATTATCATAATATCGACATAAATAATTAAGGCTGTTAACTTTCCATCTTGATGTTTGAAAAACAAGGTGTGGTCTGAATTAGTCTGTCTGTAACCTATATTACACATGAATTGCGAAAATCTCCCAAACTAAGCATGAAGTGACTGTTTAAGACCGTACAAAGACTTTCTCAATTTGCACATAAATTCACTTAGAGAACCAGCTACATACCTAGGTGGAAGACACATGTACGCTTCTTCCGATAACTCTCCATGCAAAAAGTTTTCTTAACATTAAACTGTCAGAGTGGGCAGTTTAAGCTAGTAATAAAGGAAAGTAGAACCCGAATAGAATTCATTTTGGCATCTGGAGAAAACGTCTCATCATAGTCTATTTCATACGTCTGAGTGAACAATTTTTCGTCGCTTAAGAGTATCACTCTTAAGCGGCGACGCTAGTTTCGTCGCTTTAGAGTCTAGATCTTAGGCGATGACGCCATTTTCGTCGCTTAAGAGCGAGACTCTTAAGCGACGACGGCTGTTTAGACAACGAAATGTGTGTCGTCGCCTTAACTTAACTCTTAGGCGACGACAGAGATTTCTTCCGTCGCCTAAGATCTTGGGCGACGAACTTTTTGCGACGACACCTTAGGCGACGACGCTTCATCCCCTAAGATTTTAGGCGACAAAATTTTTTAACAGGGCGACGAAATTGCTTCGTCACCCAAACACTGTTCTGGTAGTGTTTTGGTATTGCTATTAAGTTTAATCGGTCAATTTACATTAATTTACTACAAATTCAGTGGTGTATTATTCAATTCCTTAATGAAATTATGGCATTTACTTAAGTTTGTCATTTTATCATCGATATTAAGCTCGGCTAAATATTATTTAGATTGTTCATTTGTTCAAATCTTTGAGATAAAAGCTAAAGTTATTTAATTAGTGAATATTTAATTGTAATTTAAATGTTTGTAATTATATTTATTTTTGAACCACCCCCTTTCCATCCCCTCCCCTTCCAAGCTTGCGATCCTCGTTCCATCACTAAATTTTCTTTTTTGTTTTGCTTCTCTCTTCCTCTTATGCCGGTTGATCTGATAACTTGACAGATCTTGGTAGTATTTACTCAAAGCCAACAAGCCATTGACGACAGTGTTTTATCATTAACTTTTTTAATGTGAGATTTATTAATCTTTAATACTTTTAACAATATATTCGCTCTGCTACTAGGGTTCTTTTATAATATATACAACCGACCTGCTACTGCTATTGGGTTTCATTGGAGAAGAAATATATGCATGAGAGGGTTTTTGGTTTGCATTGTCATGGTTGAGTCACGTGGACGTTTGATTAGCGATGGAAAGTAGTGATCGATTTGAACTGTTTAACTGGTAAAGGGTACGTGAGTAACAGGTAGCAGCCGACTCGAAGATTCTGCAGATCAATCAACTCAAACTATAGCTCAACTGCCCAAGCAAAAATGTCTTTTCGATCGTTAAACGTTTCCATTGCTGCGTATGCAGTGGAATCATGAAAAGGGTAGAGAGCATGAAATACATTGGTGGCTTTTTTCTTTCATGACTCTAATCATGTTTGGTTGTCTTCATGAAGAGTTCTGGAATACTATCTTTCCATGTATTCCGTCTGTCGGAGGACACTTGTCAATGTGTGATGGGTTATTTTTGTTTTCATTGTCTGTGAGTGCGTGTTGCACAGTATTTTTTTCTTCCGAAAATGCAGATGAAATGGTTGAAGTTGGGGGTAAAAGTCTCCTTGGTAATAGCACCGAGGTGTTTTTACAGAGCTCTCTTCCTCGTCTCCTCGTCAAACCCTGGCATGGACCCTGACCTGAAATGAAATCACATTCGACAGAAATCAAATCAGGTTCGACGGAAATTAGAAGGAACTAAGGGCGGATCTAGGATGTAAAAGTTATCGAGGCTAAATGTTACATATACAAAATTTTGTTGATGTGAAAATTTTTGTTTGGTTACATCAAGCGAGTTTTAACTTTTAAACATATCTAAATGGTTAATTTTGAGTTTTTTAGGATCTAGAAGGAAAACAAAAGTGAGACTCTCCCTCTTCAAACACATTCAATGCTTATTTTATGTTTAATTAGCAATATCAACTCATATAAAAGAATGAAAAATGTTAAATCCAAAAAGGAAAGAAATGAAATAGTTATGAGAGCTCTGAATTTCGAACTAAGGATACTGAACTTGAAAAAATAAGTTTCCACCACTGTAGCAGCTTCTCATTTTGTAAGTTCTTACTTCTTAATACTTAAACATATATAGAACTTGGTTATTTTTTTAGGATTCAGAAACTCACCTGGGCTAGATCCGCCACTGGAAGGAACCGATTGTTCCATTTCATCGATGTTGACAAAGAGCAGAAGGAATCAATACATTCTTCCGAACCCAGAAAGCAATGATGGGGATGATGAGGTTGTTGCAGAACAAGAGAAGAAAGAAGCTGAGGGTGTTCATACTTCATAGTGGTCTACTCAACGTACGCAGTAGAGGAAGGAAAAAAAATTCTGTGGGGGCAAAAAAAAATTTACCATATCCATGTCTTCTTCTAGAGCAGAGGTTTGGTGGTGTGTTATTAACCGGAACTCTCCGTACAATTTATCAATATAAATAGCATTCCTCTAAGATTGTGGGAAAAGAGAAGTTGAGAAGACGTTAGGGATGATGAAAAACCAAATCAAAGACAGATACAAGGTATGAAGATATGATTATGGGAAAAAACATTTAAATGAGGTTGTCTATGGTACTGTGATATATACCATACATTTAATTGAATAAAAATAAGTAATTAAATTAGTAAAATTTACAATATTCACAGCAAAATTACTACATTTATTTTATACATTTACATATAATTGTATCAAATTACTACAAATTGTATATAAACTTGTAAATTGTCTTAAGTTGAGTAATTACCTCTAATAGAACAAATATTACCTAAATAATAACTACATTTATCAAAATGACAACAAATTTGTTATTATATCGATAAATGTATATACCACAAACATATATATATATATATCCAAAAAAATTTCCAAATAACATTAATTCATGAAACCCACGCACTTCAGCTCGACAAAAACTGAAAACCCACTGGGGCAGCTGCACCAACTCGCCCTTATGTGCGCCCGCCAGTGAACATACGGTCATGTGTAGATGATGCCCAGAGAGATTAGGAAAGGGGTTGAAGACGTTGATTTCACTGACTTCGATTACCGGAGAATAGGAGGTGGCGCCAGACCAAGTGGTGGTCAGAGGAGGAGGAGGAGCGGAGGTCAAGAGAGAGGGAGGAATGGGGAGGAGTGGAAGGGGCGAGGAGGAGCGAGACGTAGCAGTCTTCCAATATTACTGCCGGCCGGAGAGGTTGGAAGAGCTGGAAGAAGATGATGAAATGGAAAAGCGCCTGTTGCATGGTACATCGAAGTCCAGAGAGGCAGAGACCCAGAGAGACAGAGACTTAAAAAAAAAGTTAGTCAAGCTCGACGCAATTGAAAGATGGTACATTGAAAGATGTTGCACTCCAGCCATCTCCGTCTTCTGCTCCTTGCATTGCAGCTCGGCAATGTTGCTATAGCTAGGAGGTTCAAAACACGTTATGTCGTGCTTGCGTACATGAATAATATACAAGTGTACGCTCTGGTTAATATAACTTCTCTAAGTTTAGGCTTTGTTGCTAGCTATTACTACAAACAAAATGGAAGAGTTGTGTTCATTTTAAATCTCGATCATCATGTTGTTCGTGTTCATTTTCATATTGATAAAGCTAGTGAATCATTTTTTTGAAACCAAGCTAGTGTATCATATCTATATGATGTCTTATGATTAATTCTTGTTTACTTAGGTTTCCATAATCCATTGTAAAGGTTACTGCATGTTCCCAAAGCTATCCTTTGATAGTTATGATTACTGCCCATATTTCATAGCAATCTTCTCGATGTTTTTATAAGATCATAGGAGCAAAACAGAATCGATCACAACCAAATACAGAAACATATTCCTTAATACTAATTGCATAAACTTATCTGCATGGGATATTGACATACCTTCTTGATTGATGACCATGTTTTTTATCTGATCAACTAGGCTGGCAACGTCTTGAGAAAATCTGGTTTTAGCTTTTGTCTTCTCCTCTTTGCTAAACTTAGACACCATAGATGGGATGGCTCCTATGCCTTGTTGTAGAGAGAGCAAGGACTAAAGCACCTTTATTTATAGTGTTACATGATAACAAGAGACCTCCCACAAAAATACTTCTTGATCACCAAGTAAACTCCTATACACTTGTCCTAATGCGTTACCAACACAATATACTTGTTGCTAATGGATTCTCTTACCATGTATGGATAGATATACATAAACCATATTAAACAAGGTTAAGTAATAACATAAGCTCCTATTAAGTCGAAACCTGTTCTAATTAGTATTTGCATAATTATGATTGGTTCACATAATGAGTCTTACAATCTCCCACTTGAACCATCATCTTAAATGCACAATACAAGTAGAAACATTTCAATCAAAATAGCTGAAGTGTGCGCTGAGCAATATGCCTCTTAAAATCCATTCAACTCTGTCAAAATACATAGAACAACTGCAGAACATTGCTAACACATTGACTGCAAATACAATGTCTGGTCTAGTGCATTGTGCTAAATAGAGTAAAACACATATAACACTCATGTATGGTACTTCTAGACCAAGAATATCTTCATCATCTTTTCTTGGACAAAATGGGTCCTTATGAATACCAAGAGACTGGAAAACCATCAGTGTACCGAGTGAGTGAGCTGTATCCATCCTAAAACTTTTTTTAAGATCTTTTCAGCATAAGCTGATTGCTGGACTAAAATTCCATTAGCCAAAATTTTAGGTTCGAATCAAGTGAACAATGGATCAAATATATTTGCACAAAACTTCAAGTTTATGTAGAAATGATTAGAGCTACAAGTCAAATGTAGTATTGAACTTCAGATTCATAATCTCGAAACTTCCGGCTCGAGTATTATTAGTGAAACTTCAAGCTCACTAATATAAGTAATTGAGTAACATAGAACAAACAAATGCAATGACAGAGCCAGAATTACAAGTTTAGTAAGTCACAATTTAAAAGTTTCGAAATAAAATTTGTATATATTCAAATAATGTTATGGTGAGTGTCTTCAACATTATTTTTATATTTAAACTGAATCAACTTAATTGGCCTGCTATACTAGTACAATGCTGGTGTCAACATAAGAATTTGAAAAATCATATATCAACATTATCTGATTTCATTTAAATGACGATATTAAGTAAAAATGCTGTTATAATTTCATTAGCTTATTCAAAAAAATTTGGTGGTGACAAAGAAACCTAACCAACCTAAAAACAATAAATACTCTAGATGACAAGCTTTAATGAAATAGAGTAATATACTGATATTTAATAGGTTAAACCGTTGAAAAAAATGAGGTAATTTATTTTATAATGTTGAACAAGAAATGTTAGAACCCACCCAGGATTAACCCCCTTTAACCCGAGGTAAATCCTGCAGGATCTAACTCAAAGGAGATTCTACTGCAACCTCCTTTGAAATGGATAAATCTTAACTACTTTTAGCTGGCACACCCCGAAGACTTTAGGTTATTTCTAATATTTGTGACTGCACCCGCGAATACGATCGGGCTGCCTACGTACCCTCTGAGAGGGATCAAATCACTCGTAGTTCAACAACAAGTCGTCAACCTCCTATTGACATAGTATCCTTTAAAATTATCTAGAACTGACCAACCGTCAAACCAACCACAACAATAGTCATTCTTGACTATTTCTACAATTAGTTTCTCTAATGATATACCAATTTGATCAATTTCCACAAACACATCCAAATGTCATCATAGTATTATAATCAGGACATCCATTTGCTATGAACACTTAGTTGCAAAATGCAACCATTCACCATATGTGCAAGACTCCACATAAATACATAGTCACACCAAGTGACCAAAGCATCGTCGAAACATATTTCAATCCCAGCTTAACTCATCACTTCATTATGAATGTGTATCAATTTATCAACCGACACAAATATATATATACACTCCATGTTTAGTAATTTTCATATCGTATGTCGTCATATATATATATATATACACTCCATGTTTAGTAATTTTCATATCGTATGTCGTCACCCCACTTTAAATTTAGCGAGAGATCCGGATTTTAAACCCTTCCGTTAGAGATAACATTCTATAAACATGTCTCGAGATTAACGAGATAATAACACTATCACAACATTAATTTAGTAACCACAATATATTCCTTAGAAATACTATGGACACTCAAAGTCCTAACAATAACCATTCCCGGAGCAAGCATGAAGCTCCAATATTTCAATCACCGCTTAATCACACTTTAACGATTATCGTACAGAAATATTCTGTCTAGGATTATAAATTAATTAACCGTTAATATTGTTAGACCTCGAAAATTCTGAATCCCATTCAATGTTACTCCAAAAATTACAAACCTTGCATCAATAGGCTTCTCTCATTAACAATTTAAAAGGCATGAAAAACTACCTAAAAGTGGCGGCTGCAGGCCGACCACCGGATTTCTACCAGCTTCGATTGCTACCAAAATTTCTAGAAATGTACATCTGAACAATCCCAACAGTTTTCATGTTCAACACTAAGACTAATTCAGCCTCTAAGCCGCCCAATTACGTGATGAACAGTGGAACCTGATTTGGGGCTAAAAACCCTAAAATTTCAAATTCTAATCACACACCAAGAATTGAACTATAAGATATTAGAGGATTGATATACTCAATAAGGCGAACAAAATCATACCTAGATTGCTCGAGATGGTGACTTGAGGAAGGAGAACTCCGATGAAGAACTCGACACTGTACCGTCGGCCTTCTCGCCGTGATTTCTCACCAACAACGACGTTAGGGAGGCTGCCACCTATCTAGAAATGAAGGTCTTGAGCTCAGCTTCGTGTCGATACCTGGTTAGCCACCTATGGTGGCCTGATGGCGGCGCTAGGGCGCGGTAAAGCGTCGGTAGCTAGAAGAGAGGAAGAGCTCGGGGAGAGGAGAGAGAGACGGGGTGAAAATCTGATTTTTCACCCCGGTAACTTTTATTTATAGCCATTTTATTGCATATTAATTTTACATTTTTTACCATAACTTTCACATACGAACTCCGATTCAAGCGTGGCACATGTCCACGAACTCGTATTAACGTCCTCTATTTCTTTCATGAAGGGAGTTTTTCCAGATTATCGACTTAACAAAAAATCAACTTTTAGGGCCTCTGCGGTAAAACAAATAATAACCGAAAACTACTGTACTCTTCATAAATCCACAGAAAATAGCTCATCACTCCGGAAAATAATCCGAGCATATCAGTGAGCTCGCATTATCACCTACTACGACTTTGGAGCTTTAAATCCCTTATTTACCAATTCCAGAAAAAACTCGATAATAAGCTCGAGCGATAAACCTATAGTATTTATGAACGTTGTCAAAAATTCTCGGTTACATTTATCACTTGATAAAAAGGTAACTATTAGGTTCGGGTCGTGACAAGAAATGTGTGTCAGGAGGTAAAATACTCTCCAAGAATCCAACCGACTCTCAATCTATGAGATAAATTGGGGTTACAACAGCAAAAAAATTGTGCAAATAAAAAAGTTGTGGGGAATTTAACCCCAAACCTTTGGAATAGAATCAATTTACTCCACCACTGGGGCGCACCCATTGTTTATGCCTCTACGTTAACCTAGATGCCATTATTTGAAATTTGAGTGGGACGCATACCCCACTGTGTCTCTTAGTGGCTCCGCCACTGAACAAATATTGAAAGCTTAGATATAACAGAAACAATAGGTGAACTTTATATCGTTAGTGTAGAAAATTAGCAATAGAAGTTGCTATAACAACTCGTAGACCATCATGAAGTATATGAAAAAGAAGTGAAATTGTGCTGATAATGTGTTGTCAACTATAACTTACTTTGCTAAGAAATAGAGTATAATGGGAGAATTGAGTGAAGTATCTTATTGATCTCATATGCATCCTTTATATAGAAGTAAAGATTATATGACAATTCATCATATTATGTAAGGTATTGCATATAAGTCCTAAGAATACAAATGGACAGACACCAAATTGTAAATATTTACAACAGATTATGAAATTTCCAATTATTTTATTTTTATTTTTTATCTTTAGGTTTTTTTTCTTTTTCGGTTCATTTTCTTTTTTATCACCCCAAAACCACTCACCGCCACCACCGAAACCAGTGCTTTCCGGACTCCCACCGTGCCCACAACCTATATCTCATTCACTACAGAAAACCAACCCACCGCGTACCACATCCTCATCCTCTAGCCCATCTTTTCTCTCCTTCTCAACTCAAACAGCCACCGCCATCAAGATTTTAGAATTGGAGTGGTTAAAAGAGATGAGGCAGGGTCCAAGATGCTGAGATTGCAGTCAAGATCGAAGGTCGGGGTCGAACTTGATGAGAACAGAGTCGGGGTCGAACTTGTTGTGATTTTCAATGAAATTCATCATCATTTATAAAAAGGGTGCGTTTATTGTCAATTCACAAACTACTTGGTTCATCCCACTTATATATTTTTAATTGTAAGTTTATTTTGTTCACCCATTTACAATACCTAAATTACAATTTTTTCAATTCTACTTTGTTCACCATACATTCTCTTCTCACCTTAAATATTGTCTTTTATTCCAAATTTGCTTTGTTGAAATGACCATTACTTGAAAAACGATCTGTCGTCGCTGAAAAAAAAACAAATCGATATAAGTGAGCGACAATACAAATAAATTTACGTACAAAATCGACTTCATATGAAATAATAAGTAAATGGATAGACGAAGCATCAATGGTAGTGTCTTCAGACTCTATAAAACGATCGATTATAATAAATTTTAAGTTAAGGTTTATAAAATATGTGTTCATCCAAAATAAAAATATTAAAAAAACAATTTGTAACAACCTACTGTTCCTTACTGTAATTTTACATTATGTTATTTTAGTTTTTTAATAAATCAACGTGTGGGTTGAACAAAGTGGTTTGTGAGATAGCAATAGACGCACCCTTTATAAAATTGTAGAATTAGTCTAAATTCATAAGAACATAGAAAAAAATTTAACTCGCGTCTGTTTGGTTTATTCTTCGATCATGGTAATTCATTGATAATCATAAACGATTATAAAAATGAAAGACGATCGTAAAATATTTTTCATTAGTCGACTTTTTCAAGTACAAGCGTGTAAGCTTTCATCACAAAAAATATTAAAGTTTGATTGTTTGAACTAAAAGAACCAATACAAGTTTAGGGGGTAATAAAGTTGGTTGTGACCATAAAAATACGGTTTAGGGTTTCAGTGGGAGTTTATTAGGGGGTAAAGTTGGTTGTGCAATAGGAATGCAGTTTAGGGGTTTCAATGAGTGTTTATTAAGGGGTAATAAAGTTGGTTGTGCAATAGAAATGTGGTTTAGGCGTTCAGTGAGAGTTTATTAGGGATAGTAAAGTTGTTTGTGCAATACGAATGCAGTATATGGGTTCAGTGAGAGTTTATTAGGGGGTAGTAAAGTTGGTTGTGCAATGGTGGTTGGTGTGGTTCTTGCTACCCCATTTTAAGAAGGATAGAGGAAAGTTATGCAGCGGTGGCTTCATCGGTGCTGTTGCCATTGCTCTGTCATAGTCTTCTTCTTCTTCAACCAACACAAACCACCACCTGGTGCTTCACATCAATAACCAGGTATTCATGTATATATAGCAAAAGCCTCTCTCTTCATCAAAATCCCTCTATCTATCTCTCTCTCTTTTCAACTTTATTATATGGGTAGTAAAGTTAGCTGTGCAATATAAATGTGGTTTAAAACTTCAGTGGGAGTTTATTAGCGGGTAGTAAAGTTGGATGTGCAATAAGAATGTTGTTTAGGGGTTCAGTGAGATTTTATTAAGAGGTAATAAAGTTGGCTATAACGATAAAATTATGGTTTACGAGTTCAGTGTGAGTTTATTAGGGGTTAGTAAAGTTGGTTGTGACGATAGAAATATGGTTTATGGTTTAGTGAGAGTTTTTTAGGGGTTAGTAAACTTGATTTCAGATTCCGGCGAGATTCCAGCTGTCGGTGACTGGGGCCAGTGAGGTGTCGGTCATGTCTCCTCTCTCTTCTATTTTCTTTCTCTAAGTATGTTTTAATGGGTGAGAGTAGAATGGGTATTGAAATCTTGTAGGTTGTTCAGAGTTGTTATGAGTTTTGTTGGTATAAACAAAAATTAAAAAAAAGTTGAAATGGTCAATGTTTTTAACTGTTGGAATGGAAAATGAGGTCTAAAAATTTGTAGTAAATAGACATTTTCTCTATAATTAATAGCAAAAATATGTATTTTATCAATTTGAAGCTCGGTAAGGCTAGGTTGGTCTATATATATATATGAGGGCCCTTCCACTAAGGGATCCCTATTTTTAGTTTATTTATAAGGATAGACATTCGACAAACTTTTCGATCATATTTTTCAATCTTGACCGGTCAATTCTTAGGTCCTAATATATAGATCATCTCTGCAAAATTTCATCCAAATCGGTGATCGTTAAGATATTCAAAACTGCAAATTAAAATTATAGGCATTAACGGTTCATATTTGGCAGATTTGATCCGTCAAATGAATTCAGTTATTTCAAAGCCTTAACGATCATCAAATTTGATGAAATTTTGCAGAAATGATCTATATATATGCATCTACATATTGAACTGTGGAGATGTTGTTATGTGATTGAAAAGTTTGTCGAATGCATATCCCTATAAATAAACCAAAAATAGAGATCCCTCAATAGAAGAGTCTTTATATATATACACACACATACACAAATACACATTTAAATGTATTCTATCACTTAAATATGCTTTTTTCATTAGTATGCAAAATTGAAGTATGATATTTTTCTAAATTAGTCTTAGTTATTCTGAGATAATCTATGATTTCAATATGGCAAATTAACATGAATCTTTTAAGGTTTCTTTACTTTTTTTTAATGAAATAGATATTTTCATTAAAATGTTTCCATACCTTATCAATACTAGTCTTCTACTTGTGCAAATTTACATGTTTCATCAAGTGATCTAAAACTAAGAAATAATTTATTTTTATCTGTTTGGTGTAGTGCAGTTAATCCTTATAATTTCACTTTCTAATTTATATCCACTGCCCACATTTTTATCTTCTCAATTAACTCTTCATTTATTTATTTTTTATTTTACTATTTGCTATAGTAACCTTTGTTCTTAATAATTTGAAATAACTTAACATGAGTAATATCAGTATAACATAATTTGATAATTTAGAAACTTCTCCTTTTATATATATTAGAGATATGTCCTTCTATATTGGTTGAGATACTACCAATATTAGTCAATCATCTTTGATTTTCGTTGCTAATTATTTATTTATACATTTAAGGTAAAAAAATTGTGACTTAAGTGACGACTTAGGTCACAACAATTTATTTCGTCACCCAAGAGACGTCAATTTAGCCACAACAAATTGTTTCATCACCTAAGTGAGCACTTAGCCTGAAAGAGTACTATTTCCGTTTTCATAAGCTCCTTTTGGCAATTCTTTGTCAAGTGTTTCGCTAATACTAAACCTTCACGCATTGGAAATAGGTTTAGGCAATTTTCTATACAAGGGAAAAAGTGAACTTCGAACGAACCTCCACAACCATGTATGGAAAATCAGAACGTCTCTTAATCAAATTTCTCTCAATCTGGTAGATATCACAGTCAAGTGTCAACCATCAGATGTCATTTCTTCATGTTAAAAGAAATTTGATTTACAAGATGAAGTCAAATGACTTATGCAATGAGTTATGAAATAGGATAGTCAGATGGATAATCACAATTTTGAGTATCATAGCGTGATGCCCCTACACTTCGGTGAAGCTACATGAAGTTTCAGTTTAGAGCTATACAAACTAGATACTACATACTACACTAAAGTTTGTCATAGAATCGAGCAATTTTGTGTTCTCATAATAGTTGCACAAGTGAGCAACTATTTTCCAAGAATTCTGGCAAATCCGTGACTTGAAATTTGTATACAAAGCTTACCCAAAGTCACATTCAAACCTGTTACCAAAGGATTGATGCAGAGAATCTTCTGACTGTAACCTCGTAACTCAGACCCCACAACTACACACGTTTCAGAATTAGAGGGTTTATAAAATGAAGCTGCAGCATCAGGACTGGTTTCAGATATGATTATTAGAGATGTCAAAGAAAGGCACCCTTAATGTACTCTGGGTTTGGAAACAGAACACCCTGCTTAAGCCTTACAAACTGCTGCTGATGAACCACACTCCCCTTCTCTCCAGCAACTAGTTAAGCCTTACATGAATAAAACACAAAACAAGTCCCAGCAATGGTTAATATCAGTAAACATGAGCTAGGAAGAATACACACATACACCATAGCAAAAGTACTGATTTGGGAAAAGACAATAACGTACCAGTTACTTATTCATTGTGAAACGCTGAGATTCTGATTGAAACATTGAAGGAAATTACGGTCTTTCCCCAAGTAATTTTAGATATTTGTTTGGTCTTGCTGATCTTAGAAGCAAGCTGAGTCCATCACATTTAGTCAACAAGCTACTTGTATCAAACAATTTCCTTGTGAATACACAAACACATCATTCTTTAGTAGACACCTTGACATTTATATACGTATAAATAGATGACCTATTCTAGGAAATGATTATAATAGAAATTTAAGTTGGGGACAAATATCATTTCCACTATGCAACCTAATATAGTAATTCATCTGGCGTTGGATATATAACTTGTGACAAGTCTCAGTGGAACAAAATGAAGACGAAGTCAAATTGAAATTCAACATTAACTGGATTAATTTGAATACTCCTCGTGATGGTGGGCACTTAGTAGCTGGTTTGTCTTTCTCTTTGAAGCAGAGCTATAAAAATCTTTTGTCAGTAAGATGAACTGTTACTTTCTCAGAAGCCAAGTCTCTATCAAAGGGGATGCATTTATTTGTCTTTGATAATTAACGGAATACAATTAGTTATAGATAAATTCACGATATATTTTCGTCTGTGGAAACTCAAGGTGTAACTAGTTCATACTTTTCTATGAAGAAAATGAAAAATGGCAGCCAAGGTTAACCAAAAGAGTAGCAAATTGACAATATTCTTGTAAAAAACAAAAGAAAAAAAGTGAACTTGTGGTTTAGGCTAGTAAAACAAATATCTATTTATAGTTTTATACATTTTAAACATTTGATATCTTACCATACTCACTAGCTCCAGTAATATAGATGTGTGCAAACTGCAAAGACTTGTACCCGCACAGTAGTCACAGGCCAGTATAGTCATTTCCCTGGTGAGACATCAAGTGAGCAGCCATTAAAATGTAGGCAGAAACCAAGTGGAAAGACATTCATATTATTTGATGCTTGATGTCATAGGTCATGCAGTTATGCAGCAAATATGGTAATATTCAGACTAGTAAGAGATGAAGTGAGTCTATCATCAAAACAGAAACTTATAACCCGAAGGCTAGAATTTGCATTCCTAGCCACAAACCTATTTGCAGAAATTTCTGAAGAAAGGCAAACTTTGAATCCTGGTGTTGCGATAGACTTGCCTAATCCACCACTGTGCTAATCCATTACCACCTCCAACATTGTGCAAAAGTTGAGACTTGGAAGTCAAAAATAACTTTGAATGAATAATATGTTAAATTGCCAATAAGGAAAGGTTTAGGTGCAATATGATGTGTCTAATGTCACAAATGACTGAAGCGATGATGTGATACAGTGTAGTAGATATTTGATGGCAGTTATCATATAGCAAATGACTTGCTTCACTATGATAATCTACTCTCATGTTTTTTTTCTTAATTAGGAGTGCTTTTTGCATTAAGTCAGTGGATTAACAAGTCTATTAATCATGTTCTCCAATACATGTGAGATGGAAGACTGACATGGAGAAAAGAAATCTATGTTATACCAATATACTTGATTTCAAACAAACCACACTCTTCACATAAAACATATATTTAGGTAGATTCTAAACAAACACATGCATGCATAAATGACAGATTCTATATGCAATATATCAGTAATTTTTACTTAGTATGACGATGCTGCAAAAGACCGAAATAAAAAGGTGTGAAAATCCAGGTTCAAGTTCCGTGCATGATCATCCAAGATTGACTCTGATCCTTGCAGGATAGGGATAAAAAGATATGCAATTTACTCAAGCTGCATAATGAGAACGACAGTGATAATGTATGTCGACAAATTCATGTAACTGGGTGCTTCTAAACTTCCATGATGAACATGAACTTGAGCTCATGACAACATATTGATAATGAATGACGTCAATTAATCAAATGGCTATACTATTACTTCACTTGGTCATAATTGTCAGGCTGATCTCTAGAAAAAGTGGATCATCTTCTTTTTCATTTCACATTTCTGAACTTACAAAGTGACATAAGTTGTAATGGGAACAAAGAAGTTGCCAGAGTAAAAATTAGAATTCTTCCCCAAAAAAGAGTAATAATGAGAATAGTTAAAGAGAACAAATCTGAATTTTCAACAAGACACCATTTAACAAGATCAGTGGAAATTGTGGTTTACATTTGCACATTTTGGAATTTGTGGCCCAGAAGGAATGTTGGGAAATACTAATGAGCAATAGAGGTGCAAACTTCAGAATGGTATACTGGTAGCTCTAATCACTCTGTGATAAGGACCTAGACCTAGGTTGATACCATGTTGAAATGAATTTCCCTTGATTCCATTCAATTACAAGATGATACATATATATGCCTCTCAATCATCTATTACAATCAATCTACATTAATACAATATATGATTGCTGCGCAATGTTAGAGATTCAATCAATCTTGATTGATTGAGTTGTGAATCACTCTTGATTTGTGTAGAGGAGTGATTCACTCTGATCACAGAGTGATTAGTGCTAACATATACAAAAGGGTTAAACTAAATGCTAGAAGGCCAGACATAAAGATAAATAATATATCAGAAAAAGTGTAATGCACTGTTGAAACAAATGGCTCCGGCATTTTGTGTGTGTGTGTGTCAAAGTCTACAAACTGAACTATATTGAGGCACAAGATCTCATATCAGGTAACTCAGTTTAACCCTGCCAGAAGGCCAAAGACATAAAGATAGATAATATATCAGCAAAAGTGTAATGCACTGTTGATACAAATGTCTCCAGCATGTTGTGTGTATGAAATTCCACAAACTGAACTATATTGAAGCACAAGATCTCATATCAGGCGACTTATAATCCTGTGTAATTTGTATTGTATAAAAATATGGCATGTTTTTTTTTCATTGCTCTTCTTTGACTTCTGTGGCTTAGCCAACATTTCAAAAACTACAAAAAAACATGTAGATAATTTGTTCATGTTGCTGGCTATAAATGGAAGTACCTGCAAGAGAATGCATCCCATTCTATTTCTCTGCGTTAGGACAGGAAGACCTTATGAAATCACCTTGGAAGTACCAGATCTCAACAACAATCAATCACCAGTAATCGCCACAGGAGCAAATCCCATCCTGAAAGTGATGGAACCGATTCATATCTCTAACAATTATTTCACGCTGCACAACCTTTGATATTAACTTCATCGTGGCATGGCAGTCTACACATATCCGTAAATTTTTAATGATACGAATGAGGCTCCCAGATGGATTTCTAACCAGCGCAAATGCTAGAGCTAATCTTTCACTGTGTACCCACAAGAGCCGCTCCTTTTCATCATCCTCAACATCCAGCATAACAACATTACAATTGGGAACATGACCTGCCTTCAAGGTTCTCATTTTCAACCATTCCAGCATCCCATTGATCAGTCTCATGTCAGGATGTGAAGTATCACCCACGGTGAAATAATGAACTGTGCCCTGGGTCTCAATCCAACTTAGGCCTGGCTCCTTCTTGACTCCTTTCCTTTTCATGTTTTTTCTAATAGACGCCACATTATCCCACCTCTTTGCAGTGGCATATAAGTTTGACAACAACACATGTGTAGCCTCATCTTGTGGATCCATTTCAAGCACATGCTTGGCAGAAATCCTTCCAAGCTCAACATCATTATGGATAACACAAGCTCCAAGCAAGGCACGCCATACCATAGCACTAGGTTCAAATGGGATTTCGTCAATCAACTTCACAGCCTTATCAAGCTGGCCTGACCTCCCTAATAGCCAGACCATACACGTATAGTGCTCTATGCATGGTTCTATGTCGAAGTCCTCTACCATAGAATTAAAATACGCATGTCCTTGGTCTAATAATCCTACATTGCTGCAGGCCGATAGGACACCAAGAAAGGTTAACTTGTTTGGTTTGCAATTTGTTTCCTGCATCATTTCAAAAAAATTTAGAGCTTCCTTACCAAGACCGTGCATAGAATATCCTGAGATCATTGCATTCCATGAAACTTCATCTTGTTGCTTCAACTTATCGAACACCAAGCGGGCATCTTTGATGCTCCCACACTTGGCATACATGTCTATCAAAGAATTACCAACTACAGTATCCTTATCATATATGGTTTTGATCGTCACTGAATGAATCTGAAGTCCTGGCTCTAACGCTGCTAGGCTAGCAGAAGCACGGAGAGCACTGGAGTACGTCACTTCAGTGGCTTGCACTTGGCATCTAAGCATATCTGTAAACAAAGTCAACGCTTTCAGCCCATCACCTAACTGGACATAACCAACAATCATCGTGTTCCAAGATACATCATTTCTGTTTGATGATTTAAGAAAAAGGTCCATCGACTTCTCTATCTGTCCACATTTAGCATAGACATCCATGAGAGAATTTGAAACATAAACAACTGAGTCAAGACCAAGCTTGACTACATGACAATGGATTTGCTTCCCCAAAACTAAACTCTCCATGGTTGCACTGGCTTGCAGCATGCTAGCATATGTAAACTCATTGGGAGCAACAAAAGCTTGCCTCATCTGACAGAACATGTCCAGCGCCTCTTCACAGTGGCCACTCTGAGCATACCGTGAAACCATGAGAGTCCAAGGAATCACTTCATTTTTGGGCACCTCTCGAAACACCCTCAGAGCATCATCAACATCTCCACACGTGGTATACAAATCAAGCAAAGAAATCCCCACATACAGGTCCTTTTCGTAACATGATTTTATCACACATCCATGAACACACTTCCCGTGATCCAACGCCTTTAACCCGAGACAGGCTTTAAGCACACCGCTAAAAGTATAATTATTAGGCCTGAACCCAACCACCTTCATCTGACAGAAGAGCTCAACCGCCTCTCCATAACCACCATTCTCAGCATAACACCCTATCATCCCGGACCAAGCTACCATATCCTTACAAACAATCCCATCAAACACGTCCCTAGTAATACCAATGTAGCCACAAACAGAGTAAGCATCAATTAGAGCAGTACCTACAAACGCATTGGTTCCATGTCCGAGCTTATAAATGCAAGCATGGACAGTCCAAACCAGCTCAGCCAGTCCCATCCTCACAAGCAACTTCAAAACTGTAGTAAACACAAACGGGTTCAGCTCGTGGCCTTCTCTATGCAACCTGCTAAACAACTCTAACGCCTCTGCGAAACGATGAGACTCCGAAAACCCCTGGATTAAGGTGACAAAAGAGATGACATTTCTGTGGGGCATTTCGTCGAACACCTTGAGTGCTTCATTGACTGAACCAGCTTTCACATACATGTTGGCGAGAATGTTGTGAGCGAACAAGTCCAAGCATCCGCCTTTCTTGACAATGTGGGAGTGAAGAGCCGTGGCTGAAGTGAAGTCGGTGTTTTGGATGTGATGTTGGAGTGTGGCTGCGTAGGCGTGGGAGTCGAATTCTGGGTGGGATGTCGAGGGTTGGGTCAACTGGGAAGCGTAGCCACATCGTTGAAAGGTTGAGAAAGGTTTGTAATGGGTCGCGAAATTTGCAGAGTGAAACGTTCGTTGAGAAATCAGTCTGAGCATGGCCAACACATTCCAAATGCCGTGTGCTTCAGCGGGAAGGCTAATGGAAGACCTTAATATTTGATTGTTAACAGTTGCCCACATTTTAGTCAGCAGATAGCTAGAGACTTTGAGAAGACTATCATGGAAGAAGCAAGGCGCAAGGACCCTTCAATCAAAAAAGTGGCAGTGATTATGTAGCTGAACTGCAGAAGCACACTCCTTGGTTTGGACCCTAATGTTAGAATTCAGAACTTCTGTTTAATGTTTCATCCTAAGTTTACTGGCTTATGTGTTGGCCCAAATTGCATCATTTTAATTTGTGAACCATGTTTTCGGATATTTGTGCTACTTAACTGTTACAGAGTGAATTTTATGGGAAAGAATCACACCGCACACGGAGAACCTCATCTCCTAGATCTGTTACTTGTAACTTATGAGCAAACGACATTAAAGGAATGACCGGGTGCACCGACCTTTGACCCTCTGATCCTAAGTCAGCCATGATGGTAGAGATAATATGTGAATATGATGGAGATAGAGACTTATCAAAATGAGCTCTTAAGAGGGGTATTTTTATAGAGATAGTGTAAGTCCACCCTAAAAGTATCGTTTTGCCCTCACATGAGACTATTACCAATATGTCCTTAGGTAAGTGTGTAAGTTTCTTGTCTGATAAGGGTCTCTCTAGCCTAAGTTGCATTTTGGCGACCAGATAATGAGTCAGTTTTCCGACACGAGAGGAGGGTTTGCACATTATGTTAACAAGTCTCCAGTCGACAAGGACTCTCGGGTGGGGAGTTCCATTAGTTTGAAAGAGTGTCGGGAATACAGAATATTTGAGATTAGGAAGGCATGGTGGCGAGTCCCCATGCGTGAGTTCGTAGGATGACTGGGGATGTAGTTTGTAATGTAGGGTGATTGGGGGTCGAAGAGTGTCATTCCCAAGTTTTTGGTTTGGGGGCACGTCGCGTGGGTAGCGAATATCGCGTGGTTAGCGAGAGCATCGCTTGGGTAGCGAGTATCGACATGTTTGTATGCCTTAGACGTATAATAGCCTTTGATTTATATTAGCTATATGCTCTAACCAATTGAGTTATTCCAACATGTATGTGCTCAGGGGAGACTATGTTGATGTATATTTTGTGGTTGCCTCTAGGTGAGTGCTAGAGTGCCTACGTACCCGTTTATGGGATCAAACCTATCGTAGTTCACCATTTTCACCGTTGAGGCAAGTGTGTTGTCAAGGTGTGGTGAAGAGTGCCGCTAGGGCGTGTGATGGTGCCGCTAGGCCTGGCTAGAGTTGTTGCTGAGGCATATCAATGGTGTCTCTAGACACGACCCGAGTTGCCGCTAGAGCAGGGCGAGTGTCGCCAAGATAGCTAAAACATGCTAAGAGGCGTGGCCATGGTGCCTGCTGAGGCAATGCGTGTGGGGCTAATGTAGAAACAATATGCTAAGAGATATAGCTAGGGTGTCTGCTGCTAAGGCAATGTGTTCTTAAAGTGTAGTGAAAGCATGCTAAGAGGTGCAGTGAGGGTGTCTACTGTTGAGGCAAGGTGTAGCTAAAGTGTAGCGAGAGCACGCTAAGAGGCGCTGCAAGGGTGTCTGCTGCTGAGGTAATGTGTCGCTAAACTGTAGCGATAGTATGCCACGAGGCATGTTGATAATATACACCAAACCTTGAATAATAAGCACAATAGCTATAAATAAGCCCCTAGTTTTTAGGGATATCATGGTGTCGGGTAGGATGCACAAGTCCCTCAATATCATGAATGATTCTGGTGGCTGTGCACCGGAATGGACTACATCTTCATAGGGGTTTTCCTATGGCATGCTCAAGGTGTATAGTGTCATTTCTTGGAAAATTCCTTGAGCACTTTGGTGGCTTGTAAGTGCCACGCGACGGGGAGTTTTTATGACTCGCCCTGGCTGGTTAATAGATGACATATGTGTGGTGGAGGTCATGTTTCGAGGAGTGTATTCCCCATGGTTAGACAATATACACCATATGCAGGGGAGTGAACTTGCCGCAGATGGCTTATCCATGTGAAAAATGTTGATGGTTGTGGCAACTTTTTATGTATTGGAGTAACGAGGTGCCTGAACCGCACACTTACAGCTAGCAATCGTGGATGTGAAAACCCGTGGAGAAATAGTCATACACCAATCATGGAGATATGAATATGGACCACACCAATAGAAGAGCCATGGGAGCCCATTATAGGGGATAAATGCAAGGAATCATCTAAGAGAGTGATGATATAAATGTTGGAGAGAGTCGTCGATCATATAATGAGTTGTCAAAGAGAACTCTAACCATGAGAGCACATGGAGTCATGAGGATGTAAGAGCCATAGAAAGCATGCTTAAGTTGCATGGCTCCCGGCTAGTGGGGCGTCATTACATGTCATGGTCAAGGATCTTGTTTGAGATAAATAAATCATAGACATAAGATCGTAGGTATGTAACATGTATAGCTTGCAATGATGTGTAGCAAGTTTCATAGTTTGCAATCACAAGCGTTTGTTTAGCATGAGCTTGGAATGACTTGCTAATAACAAAGTTACATATTAAAGCATGCTTATTGTCACTCATTTGAAGCATGAAAATACATATAGCATAAGAAAGAGTGTTTTGAGTAACTCTTTATGTCATGTGTAGAAACGTGAGAACAAATTATTAACATATAAATCTTGACATGTATGTAGGCATAAAAAGTGTACTACTAATATTGAATATATATGCTTGACGTATAACAATCAATAAAGCATGTAAAGCATGTAAAATGTGACTAAGTTGCAGGAAACACGAAGTACCAGTCAAGGGGAGGTGATTCATCACTACTAACAAATCCCATGTTCAAATCAATAAACTGAATTTATCTTTCATATTAAACTTAACAGTACAATTTAGGTTGAAAAGAAAATGTGACATGTTAATAGCTTATATAATAGCGATAATCAACCTATACATGATCAAAGTCATATATGCTTACACATTATGAGATTAATAAAAGACTGGTCACATAAAGACGAGTCAACACGGCGAATAATACCAATAATGCTACTATGGCCAAAAGCAAAGCAATCAATCCCCCATAACTAAAACGTGAAAAACTTTTGTACCGCATTCACGTCAAAAAAAAGGACTATAGCCAAAGGGAGTGGATACTCTTTTTCTTTTGGCCCCTTCAACATATCAAGCAAAAACATAGGGGGACACTGTGTTCAATCTGCAATCATATCATTATCAACAGTAACGCGTTAGTTAGCTATCAGGTGGTCACACGCTCATTACAGTTTTTGCAGGTTTATTCAACTTTGGTGTTGGAAACGAAGTAGCATACAATGTTTAAGGAAGCAATGATTTCGCGGGTTTACCTCTCTTTACGCTTCTCCAAGAACCTCTGAAGCGATTTTCTACGAGCAATTGGCAGTTCTGAAACATAAAAACCAAAACACAATTTAACAAAAACGAAAAAAAGATGTACTAAACTTCTAAGGAAATATCTGTTCGGTATTCCATGCCGATCACCATCCCAACCACTCACTTCCCTCCCTGGTCCTCACGCCATCATCAGATCAGAAATCAATCGCATGTCCAACTACTAATATCCGAACAAAGATATGTAAAATGTAAATGCAAAATAAAATTACAGAACCTACCTTCGTTGAGAGGACCCCCAACATTCACCAGCTGTTGTTGTTTTGGCTCCTGTGGGCGATATACAGCTCTAGCAGCTTTGAGTTTTTCTTCCATGGCAAGCTTCACTATGGTCTCAAACTAAGAAAACCAAACAATTGCAACGGTAAGTAAACTATGCATGAAGCGGAAACTTTTTAAGTTTCCCAGTAACAAAAACCGATCTAAGAAAAAGAATGTAATTCACCGACCTTCTCCGGTGTGACTTCGAAAACCGCGACGCTTCCTCCGTAGAAAACCGTCATAGGCTTTGCTTTTGGTTTTTCAGGGGCATTCTCCGGAGACGCAGCCATGGATTTCCTGGCTGCAATCATGGATTTCAGAACCTCGGAGGTTAGAAGATTGGGAATATTCACTTCTCGGGCCTGGACTCCTCGGATGCTTCTCCCGCGTTCGAGGAACTTCTGGAAGGGAGATTTGGGCAAGGCCGCCGAGAAGGTGTCACCGCCGCCTCGCTGGTTGTTGTGGGGGTGTTGATCCATAGCCGTCGTCGTCCCGACTCCCAAGAAATCGAGCTCGACGGTTGCCGCGGCCGGTCTGTACATGTTTGGTTGCTGTTCCCGGTTTGAGAGACTTGGAGTCGTGAGATGAAGGAGAATGGTGAAAGGTGAGTTGGAGAGAGGTGTCTCTTAAATGGGGAGGCGGGAAGAAACTGTAGTGTAGGTCTGGAATACTAAGTGGTGTGAGGAGCGAGGATTAAAAGGGTGCACGAGATTCATGTAGAGAGAGAGAGAGAGAAAAGACTCTGTGTTTTGTCTGAGTCTTTCACGGGCTAGCTCGATGGGCACACGTTTTCTACGAGGAAACAGAAAATACAGGAAACACAGAGGAACTGGTCCATTCCATACATGCAAAAGAAGCAAACTTCGTGGAATTATATCATCACAATTCTAGGCTTGACAAGTATACTTGCTTTCAAACTTGTGTACAATTTTGCCTACGAAATTGGGGTTTGTATGTTATAACCATACCGACCGGTTTTTATAGAGGGAATCAGGACCCAGCGGGGGGCTGGAATTATGACTGGAAATTTCATAATTTTCATAATTTTCATTATGACTGGAAATTTCATAATTTTCATAATTTTCATAAAATTATGAAAATTATGAAATTGTGGCACATAGGGGAGTACCGCATAGGTTTGGACCCATGCACAGCATAATTTTTCATAAAATTGTGGCACCACTAAACATTGATATTAGGGGTGAGAGTTTAATATTGAAATCTTGATACCGATCTTGACCGTCTCGTACCGAACCCGATCGGGTCAAGACACAAAATGAAAAAAGTGTTGTCTCAAACCGTATCGAATCCCGAATTTAGTAATCAGTTCAAGATCGGTATGAACTAAATAGATATCGAATGTCTCAAACCGTTCCGAATTCTCTCAAATTTATAATCGTACTAGTATTAAAGAAAAAAGTATGTATTTATAATGAAGAATTAATCATCTTAAAGTGATGAAGTCACCTAATTATGTTAGTTTGTTGATTTATGTTAAGAAAAAGTGTTAAATATTGCATAAATATAGTACAAAAGTGATTGTTTAATTTACAGATATAAAATCTTAACTTAAAACCTTATGTCCGAACTTGTCCCGAACTTTTCGGTATCGGGACGGTTCGATACCAAGCCTTAAAATCATACATCCCCTACCAATATCGAAAAAAAATCGAAATCGGTATCAGGATAGGTCAAATCCCATACCGTCTCATACCGATCCCACCCCTAATTGATATAGACGCATGAGTTAAGAGGAATACATTATAGCTCCAACGTTTTAAATTTGGCGCACAATCTCAGGGGGACTTGCTTTTCTATTTGGCCATGTATGAAAATTCAAATTCAAATCCCTAGTCTTCTTTTTAACAGAAAAGTTCACCATTAGTGTCCCAATTCTTGTGGTAAAGCCACTGTAATACCCAGACTTTCAAAGTGATTAAAGTGATACCCAAACTATAATTTTTCTATGAAAGACATACATCCGTTAACTTATTTTGTTAATAGCAAGAGTAAAAATGATTTTTAAGTTGTATTTATGATACTCTACAAACTAAAACCTAGTCATTTATCAACTTAAGAACTAGCATTCCACATGCTAAGATTTCACCTAACGATTTCCTGTCTAAATGGTTACTATACTGGCAGAATCATTAATGTCTTAAGGTGAAAGATTCATATATTTTATTATGCAAAAATATCTCAAATACAAAAATTCAAACTAACAACTGAAAGTAAAATAATTTTCAAACAAAAATATTTTTTTGATGAAATTATGAGAACAAAATAGAATTTATTTAATATAAAATAACTACAAATATAGGACCCAGAGCCTCGCTCTTGGGTAAACAGCTATAAGGTGTTTAGTTACTCATAATTATAATTACAAGTTAAATACTTACTTGTAATAAAAGTTTATCACACAAAATAATTATAGAGTAAAATCTTCACACAGTACTCACACTCACACTTTTATTCCACACTATACTAAAGACATTGTTTACACACACTATTTTTCTAGTTACTGACTTTAAGAGGAAGGTTGAGAGTCTTTCCAACTTTTATTCTAAGTTTTTCGATGCATTCTCTCGGAAGCTTGAGGCTCCTTATATAGCACACGGATTCCAAACCCAAATTAAACAAAGCTAAGAGAAAGGGGGTGATAGGAGGAATCAAACTTTACTTTAGTAAAAGTAAAGTTGTTTGTTTTCATGTGTTGGTATCAAAAGGAGAACGCACTGACTTTAACAAAAGAAAAGTCTTTTGTCGTGATACGTCGGTCACTGCTCATTTCTCCATCATGTTTACTGTATTGTAATATTCTTCATCAGTACAATCATAATCAGACAACGAATTTTAGCCCTCATGTTCATCTTCTGGAGTTTTTTCTTCTTTTTCTTCACTGTCTAAGTTCGAATCATAAGGAAAGGGATAAGGAATCTTATATCCTTCTCTACTTTTTCAAGTCATTCTGTAGTAGCTAGGGTGCAATCTACTTCATTTATCATGATGACTGAGAAAAGTCACAATTCACCGGTGAAGGATGATTATAGCAATAAACCATTATTTTTTCTCCACCTGCCAGAAGACTTGAATCATAATCCCTTCGTACCATGTTTTTGATGCACATGATTGTCATGGCCTTCATCCATGGAATACTCTGATTTGGAGTGTCATTTCTGCTTGTCTTGCTTGATCATTTAATCGGACCTTGAATTATCTTGATATAATGATAAGGAGACATATAGTTCATTTGTTCTTTCAGCATTATTCATTCAGGTGGAGTTGATATGAATTTTAATCTCAGGATACATCTGTCTGACCTAATGTTCTTAACAGCTTAAACTATCAATTATGAGATTCACTCCAAGTCTTCATTAGATTTTGTCCGAAGATTATGAACAAAAGCATTCTCCATTAGCCACAGTTTTTGTTTCTAAGGGTGTTTAACTTGGACATTAACCAGATATATCTCTCATAATATGGGCTAGGAACAGCAGACATGGTTGGTGGAAGCTTCTTTCCTTTTCCCAGATACTTATGGAATTTGAACTACCTTAGACTTTTTCTTCTCTCTTGCATGGATTCCATGCAATTCTTTTGTAAGAGCTTCAAGGGTTTCAAGCAGATGATCTTCATTTTCTTCAAGGAAAGCATAAAGAATATAGTCTATGATAATCTTTTGCTTGAACGCCAACAACCTTTTCGTCTGAAAAACTGGTTATTTAAAAATCTTTAAAGACTGACCATGAATAGTTATCTTCCTTGTAACCACATGCGATTTGTTTTTCCTAAAAGGGGATATTCTACGTTTTGGCAAAGGAGCAGCCATTAACGGACTTGATATGTCTTTACCGTCTGTTATTTGAGACAGGCTAGCCGGTCTTTTACCCTGAGACCGATCAGTTGAGGTTGTATCCTTGGGATACAACAAATACTCTTGAGTGAGATTTTTTACTTCACTAGATACTATGGACTGACTTTCATTTTACAAGGAGAATTCTGAGCTTTCATCCCAATCAGCTGGTTTTAGCCTGTCATGACCTGTTTCTTGACTTGTTTCAGCTACTCCATAAGATACGATGAATTGATAACCTGGTTCGTCATGAAGAGGACATACAGTCTTATCACCGCCCTTGTATCTTTCTCAAAGATTTTTCTCTCTTAATTCTGGTTTTCTACTACTTGGGTAGCGACCTTCATCCCTGTCATTTATTTGAAACATTTTTATTTCTCTCGTAAGGGCGTTTGGTAGGAAATTCTTGTTACATGCAACCATTTCAACATCATATTCATATTGAGATAAAAACATTTCTCATCTCAGCACTATTTCTCTGTCTGCAGCATCAGTTAATTTGTAGTTTTTAAAAAATTGTACTATTTTATTATCAGTCCTAACTACAAATTTGTTTCCTAAAAATGCCTCAACCATTTATATATTCTTAAAAAGAGTAAGGACTTCTTTGTCTCTAATAGAATAGTTTAACTCTGCTGCATTAAACTTTCATGAGATAAATTTACAAATATTCTCATGATTTGTATCAGAGAAATAGCCAAGACAACTCATGCCTAGTAATAATTATTTGCATCGGTCTTCAAAATGATCAAATCTCCTTCCTCAGGTAACTGTAAAGGAGGCAGATTCTTAGTTAGCTCTTTGATCTTTCTGACAGTATTAGTGTATTCTTTTGTAAATGACTATTTCTTTTTGAGCTTGTTTTTGGAGAGAGCAGAGTAGTTAGACCACTAACTTCATAAATAAGATCTCTTACAAAGTTGACAACTCCCAAAAACCTCTTCAAGGATTTTGCATCAGGAATGTGATCTAATAATTGACTGGTTTTCTTGACAATATGATCTTGGTGACGAATCTCTCCATCTTTAACATGAATACATAGAAAAACGATTTCTCCTTTTATGAGGTGAATCTTCTTTTGTCTAAGGATGATTCCTTTATGGACAATCAACCTGCATATTTGTTTAAGATGCTTCAGATGTTCAGTCATAGTTTGCAAGAAGACAAGAGTGCTATCTATATAAACTATACAAAAATATGAGTAGGGCTTGCAAATATTATCCATTTTTCTTTAGAAAACATATGAGGTCTGTTTGAGGCCAAATGACATAACCAACCATTTATAATGCCCTTGAGGTGTTCCGAATTTTGTTAAAGCAATGGAGTCTGAATGTATCTTGACTTGCCAGAAACCTAATTTTGCATCAAAATTAGAGAAGATTTTGGCTCCTTTGAGTCAATTGATGAGCACTCTTACTTGGGCTATCTGGTAACCATCTTTGATTGTTTTTTTGTTTACATCTCTATAGTCAATTACCATTCTAGCCATTCCTCTAACTTGCTCTGCATGATTTCTTATCAAGAAAGCCGGAACATGATGATGACTATTTGAAGGTCTAATCAATTTCTTTTTGAGAAACTCCTGAATTTGATTTTCCATCTCTTTTCAGTCGTCTTCTCTATAATGAGGGATTGCTTTAACATGACAAATAGTATTTGCGTCATGTATTTTGAGCTGACAGTATACTAGATCTCTTTCCCAGTACAACTGAGTGTCTTCACTAATTACTGGCTTTAGCAAGTTTTCTATTTCTATAATAGTTGGCATTCTATTCTGCTCGATCTTGTTAGCATATACCTTTAGGTTATGCTCTCTGATAAATTATTCTTCTCCATCTGAACTTCCTTGCTCTGATGGGTCTGAATCAGACTCATCTAAAGGGGACTCATACTCTTCCTCTGACTCAGAGTCTTCTAAATTCATCCCTTTATTTTCCAGTATTTCACTATGACCCGTCAAATGGTCTTTTAGCAGCAAAACAGGTTTTAAAACTGGCTTGTAATCACCACTCTTTGCTGACGATCTCTGATATTGATCTGTAAATCCCCGAACGGCAACGCTTACAGCATTGGTAAGTCGAGATTCTGAGAAGAATTTGTTATTCTTCTCAAAACCAATCATTTGTGGATTCTGAACTATTGTCTGCTAAAGAATGAAGTCATTTCCAATTAATATAACTGCTCATTGACTTTCACATCGCCAAATAATTTTTATGATAAAAGTTTATCCTTCCAAGGAAACTTTAATATCACGAGCCATAGTATCCATGATTATTTCAATATCTCTCATGGCTATTCTAGTAATTAATCATGGAGATTTTTCCCAATATTCTTTAGAAATGACATATCTTTTAGCAAAAGTATACACTAATCCACTATCTATAAAGACATGTAGATGATACTTCCTATATTTGGAAAATTTCATTCATATAGTAATGTAATTGCTGAATCTGTTTGTCTGAACCAGCTTCACTTGTTCTTTGTTATCTGCTGTTTTACCATGCAGTTTAATGAAATGATTGATTTCTCTTTTATCTGGCTCAGTGATGGGATCAAAAGGTTTAACCTGTTGTATAACAGGCTCTGTGATGAGGTCTTCTCCATGCCTTATTGTCGAATCGTTGATGGAATCAAATGACTCTTTTAATTCTTTGTTCTGGCTTAATAAAGTTACTAACTTCATTCTCTTCAAATCTTCTTCTAGGTTATGTCTATATTGCTCCTTAGCTTCGTAGAACTCTTTATATTCTTATTCTACCATGGTGTGAGCTTTATTGTATTTGGTTTTTCTTCGTAATTTTGCAATAAAGTATTCTCGATGATAAGTTTCACATGTACTTTTACAGTACATGCGAATTGAATTACTATCATCGCAGCTGCAGTAATTACATGTAAATCTTTCTGGATTGGGGTGGAAGTTATTGATAATATCAATAGTTTATTCCTTCTAATTTATGACATTTAGGACAAATATCGGACGAGCTCGATCTTTTTCTTCTTCAGAACTTTCTGAAGATAGACTTTTCTTAAAATCTGTTATTCTATCATCTTGTATAACACATAAAACAGAACAATCTCTAGCCAAAAGCTTTATTCTTACTTGGACTGCTTCAATATGCATGTAGGCTTCAATTTGTTCTTCTGTCTGTTTGATTCGTTGTTGAATTTTAAGGATAATATCACAGTCATTTTTGTTTTTATAGGAAGATCATCTCTATATTTTTTCAAACTTTTTAGTTTTCTTTTTTCGTCTTGTAATTCTTTGTAAGAAATTTTAGCATAAGCTAATAAATCAAGTCAGATAGGTATTAAGTTTTCTATTGATGATGAAAAATAATTGTTTACCTTCGAGTAAGATGATGAGTTTATATTTGTAGTATGCTTGATAAACAAATTCATAGACCTAGGCCTACCATGCTCCGTCAAATTTAAAAGAAAACTATAAAACACACAAAATAAGATTATTTTGGTATTTTTAACAAAGTTAACAGAATATGTTTTAAATTAGGGTATAAACCTTTTTTTTGTTTTGGTAACAAAATAAAAGTTTAGGTATCACCTTGATAGGTTTTAAAATTTGCATTGGTCTTAACATCAGAGTTTAGAGACTTATGGTGTACTTACCCTATTTTTGTTCAATTGAAGAGTTAGTGAGTTGATTGTTAGGGGTTTGGAACAGTATACCGCAGCAATATCATAACAATCGTAACTCTGTGCTGAATTTTGTTTTGACAACAAAATCAGCAAATAAACACTTTTTGAAGGTTATCTAATTTGATATTTGTTACCACTGTTATCTAATTTGTTTACTAAAAAAAGAAAAGATTAAGGTAAAATCTAAAAATAATATAATTTATTATTGTTGTAAAACATGGTTATAATGATTAAACACAAGGGACATGTGTCATATATCTAGATGGGTGGGATGAGGGTGGGAGAGCAAATTTGCTTCATTTCGTTTACCATCTCATTGCAGACTGCAACCAGCCACCATTATCCAGATCGTGGAATCTTAAATTTGTAGATGATAATATTTTGAGACAAGTCCATAAACCAAGCTTTACCCGAATCAAAATCTCCACTCCCTCCACTATCAATAATTGGTATTAGAATCAGACCGGTAGAACATGGGCACATGGAGGCTGCAGGTGCATGTTTTTCTCAGCCTCTGGAGGAGCTTGAGGAGGTGGGTTTGAAGAGTCCGGCGAGGAGACGTGAATGAGTATTGTATGGAAGTATGGCGAGTATTGGCCTATGAGGAGAATGAAATTATTGGATATTTCAGAGCAACCAGCGTGTGATCAAAATCCCACAACCATAAATAAACCAAAATCACTCGTGTCTAAACTCCTAGTTATCCCTTCCCTAAAATAATCAAAATCGGAAAGCAAAAATATATCTTTACCAAATCACCAAAATTGCCTAATGACTACTGTTCACCAACGTAGCCTAGACGGACCATAATGTTCCGAGATCCATCTCTGATTTATTCCATTTGTGTTGAACTAGTATTTCAGGTGTCATGATTTCAATGAAAATTGCAGGTTTGCGTTGAAATAGAGGATCATATTACTAGCCCAAAAGCTTCATAGAATCATAGTTAATATCTAGGAATCATTCTCAAACTTCAAAATCATGGAATTAGGACTTTGAAGCAGTTGCTAAGCCCTTTTCCCTTCTGTTCCATCTAATTCAAAACACAATATTTCATCGGAATAGAACCAAGGAGTGATAATAACATCTGTATAGCTATTTAGACAAAAACTATGGATTGTGCAAAGACTATAACAAACAGGTTCATATAATGCAACTATGCAAATTAAGCTGAATAGAGACGAGGCAAAAACAGAACGTTTCATTTCATCTCACTTTTTATTTCCCTCCAACTAACTGTATGAAAACTAAAGAAAGCAATGAAAGCATCAACTAAAACTCGATCATCCTTCACTACTAACAGAGCAAACTTATCATCATCATCCTCGTGGACTTCAGTCCAGCACAACCAGCTTCTGATACTCAGGTCCAGCAATAGCCAAATCCATGAACTTATCCGGCTGCACCTCCCCATCATTATCCATAAAAAGCTTGAGCAAGTTCTTAGAGAAGCCACTCAGCAGAGCAGTCCCCTTCTGATTCCCAGGAACAGGAATAGACCTAGAATGCCTCAGATTCCAAAACACCAACTGCGGAATCGCATCCCCATAGCCGGCCTGCGTAAACTTCTTCTCAATCATCTCATAATCCGTCTCCCAGTTATTTGCCGAAGCCTGATCAAACTCCATGTCGCTAAACACAAACACCCTCTTCACCATATGCTCCCGCTTCAAACACCCCTTGACAGCCACTTTGAGCACCAAATCAAACACCTTCTGGAAATCAGTGTTCATCCCCCACTCCATCCTCTTTATGAAATCAATCTTCTCCTTCAAACTCTCCCCATGCACCAAATGCAGCTGCGGACTCTTACTAAAACTCACCACAAGCCCTTTCCATGGGTCCTCACTCAACTCCGAAACCATTAGCCCCAGCGCAACCGAAACCTCCATCGGCGTCCCAATCATGCTCCCACTCACATCACAAACAGCCAAACAGTTCTTCATCTTCCCCAATTTCAACATATCCTCCGCCATTCTCTTCCACTGCAGCTCCGCCACCTCCCCCTTGTCATCGTCATTCAGAGACTGTATAATCTCATGAGGAAGCAGAGCTCCGGCGGCAATTTTGGCCTTCCCGGCTTTGACATCCTCCAAGTAGTTATTAAACCTCTCCTCATCGTGCTTCTTGAACTTGTCCTTGTACAGCTTCATCGCCACCGAGGCCACTCTGTTGTATGGGATCTTCCCCCACTCGTTTGCCCCCATGAAAATCTCCGGCAGCTCCAACGCCTTCCTCAGCGGCACCAGCACCTCCTTCCTCAGCCGCTCCCTCACTCTGTAAGCATAATGCGACTCGTTGAGCCCTTCGTAGTCCTTGTTCGATTCGCGCGGGAAAATCTTCTTGGCGATGCTCTCGCAGATCAGAGTGGCGCGATCGAACGACGAGTCGGTGGAAGGGCACCATTTCGCTGCGAGGGTTATGTTCTTGAGGTTTTTGGAGGAGAGATTCTCCATATCGGATTTTAAACACTCGGCGAAAAGATCCGAGACCCGGTTGTGCAGGAACCGGAAATCCGGGTCACGATCGTAACGGTTCACCGCTTTCTTCGCCATCGCGATCTTCTTCTCCTTCCTCAGCACACTCGCCTTGGATTTCTCTCCCAACTGCCACTCTTTTGCTTTCTTTTCTCTCTCTTCCTTCGGCACGTCGCTCTTGCTTCGTTTCTTCTCGGATCCTTCTTCCCGACCCGAATTGCGCCGCTTCGACCCGGAGGCGTGTTTCTTCCGCCGCCACTCCTCTTTCCGCTTCTTCCGCACGTCCTCGCCTTCCAGGAGGCGGTAGAGGAACTCCGGGAGGTCTTTGAAGTAGCCGAACTCAGCGAAGGTGGCCAGGTTGCAGGCGAGGGTTTTGGGGTGGTGGTTGTGGAGCCAGACCGCCGCCGTGTGGAAGTTTTCCTTGTCGGATTTTCCGGTGCCGCGGACGCCGCGGAGGTTGCAGATGAGCTTGAGCGTGGTGAGCGCGTCGCGGTCCCACGCCTTGGGGAGGTTCTCGCGGAGGTAGTCGGAGGGAGTGTCCGGGACGACGTGGAAGAAGAGATCGAGGCAGGGGTTGCCGGTGGAGAGAAACGTCGCCGAGTTGTTCTCCGTCAAGCCCATCGGGAGGTTGTGCTTGTTGGTTAGCATTTCGTTGAAATTCTCCACCATGAGGTCGACGAAGGGCTCGCCGGTGGCGGGATGGGGCGGCGGAGCGGCGGGTGAGGGTTTGTGTAGCTCTGGAGGACCAAGAAGACTAGGAGGAGCCATGGCAGGTTAAGGGTGGAGTGAGCCCTAGAGAGAGGTGAGAAATGTGAGTTGTGTGAGCAGAGGAAAATGAAATGGGAGTTGTGAATTTGATGGGGACTGGAGAGCGACGTGGCGGATTTATAGGGAGGCCGTCGGTGTATTACTTGTTTTGTGCAAGGATTTTTTTTCGTCTCTATCCTTCCGTTTTGTTTGTTTCCTATGGCGACGAGTGACGCCATTTTTCTCTGTGCTCATGCTTCCTTTTTTGGCTATGTTATTTCTTGTTGATTATATTCCTTATTTGTGTGTTGATACCATTTTTAAGAATTTTTAAAGTTGACCGTTAATGTAGTTCTTAAATTACGTCATTCATGACGATTTTGTTATATTTTAAAGATAAGAATAAATTTGAAACCAGTTAACCGTCGTATTTAAATGATAAGATAGAATTTGAATAGATTAGTCGTCCGTACTCTTAATCAATGTAACGAATTTTTTTGATAAAGTAAAATTATTTATACATCTTGATTCTGAAACTGTGCGTATATTACTGAAATGGGTGACAAGGGAAAGACATATACCTCGCATTCTGAGACGGCTAAAACTTGCTATTGATGATAAGTTGATAACCAAACACAAAGACCTCTATTTACAATTTTACTACAGTTTATTGCTTCATGCCCCTTGTCAGATATTCATCACAAAATTATGCCGCTAATTTCATCTTTGTTATAAATATTTACAATTAAATGTCTGTGCATTCATATTTAAAGACTTATATGCAATATCAGAATAGTATAAGGACTTATCATGTAATTCATACCTCTATATAAAGGAGGCATATGACACATAATATTACACTTCTTTCTCCTCCTACATTTTGTCTTTCTCATTTCTCTTTATCTCATTTTTCAGTTTATAACACGTTATTAACATGTTTTCGCTCAATCGTTCCATTAACTTCATGATGATCTTTGAGATGTTGGTGCAACTTTTGTTGCTAATTGGTATCCACACTCACAAGCTATGAGTTCATTTCTAGTTTGATTATATCTAATCATCTATAATTTTATATGTTTGTTTATATTGTTCAATTATATTACTACAATTGCTTATATTAGTGAGTCTGAAGTTTCACTAATAATACTCGAACCTGAAGTTTCGAGATTTTGAACCCGAAGTTCAATATTACATTAGAATCAAAATTCTCATTGTTTGCATAAACCGGAAGTTTTGTGCGTATTTATGTGATCCATACATTGTTCACTGAATTCGAACTTGCAGTTTGATATTGATATATATATATATATATATATATATATATATTATGAGCCTGAAGCTCTTAAAAATATTGGATTTTGATGCTCTAAATTTGTGACAAGAATTATTTGAGTCGGGTCTTTGATGCCAAAATTTACCTCACAAGTGACAAACTTGGGGATACCATCATATTGGGCAATAAGCCATATGGCCGAGATCATGTCAAAAATATGATTCTTTTTGTGTCATCAAATTAACAAGAGTCTGAAATACGAATATTTAACGGTGAAAGAGCTACTTGAGTTTTGGCAAGAATTGGTTGATTGGTTTGCCCACCAAAAAATCATTGCTTTCCCAAGAGCACGATATGAACGGACGCATTTGCGCCTTCACGATTTTCACTCTTTCATTGATTTCAATTATGCTATACATTTAATTACCTCCTAACTAAATTTTTTGTTAGAGAGCTTGTCAATGAAGATAAACATTTCTAACACATTTAACGCATGCTTTAACATGTAGTGGCACTTTACAAAGCTCTCAAAGGCAATAAGACTACAATCAGTCTTAGAAATATGAGCCATAAGTGGATGTCACTCCACCCAAAATTGACAATTTTGTGGCTAATTGAAAAATGTTGAAGACATGATCAACGGGGTCCTCTTAAAGCCAAATAATTGTGATCAACTATTACATAATTTTAGTTATGAGTTTTATTTTTGTTGGAAATATTATGATAATTAATGTGAACGTTACCTTTTATATTACCATAATGTGGTACATTTTTTTTTGTTGACTGTTACATATTATAATTTATGTTATCCAGTATAATCATCAATACCTGATAATTATTGTTATTAGTAACTTTATTCATTACCAATTTTACTACCCTTTATTTATAAGTTACTTACATAAATAACTCATGTTATTGCTATTTTCATTATCATGCTTAATTGTTTTAGTAAACCCTTTATCTTGATTAATTGATATAATAATAGTAATTATTGTTTAGAGGATAGTTACAAATTCTTTTACTTTTAGAATGGTTGATCTAAAGTTATTATGAGTAATTATGGTTACTTTACTTCACAATATGTGCACATAATTATTAACCTGGTAGTTAAAAGTCATTATTCACAAGTATGCACCATTTTCAAGCGTTTATATGTCTCATTGTGCATAATGACTATTTATTAATGATAGTTGTATATCTGGCTATACCAAATTTTAGTTGTTCATAACATCAGATCATCGATGAGACTCATGTAAGTATTTGTTTAATTTATCATTTTTAAATTCATTTCAAGATATATATACTATGTTTTATGAATTACAGTAAACTTGATAATCATGACCTGAAGCCTCTAGAGGGCCTGAAGTTCCTCGAGAGTAATATGAGATGAAGTGTGTCATGGTAACACCATGGACATAAAGAAAATAACATAAGAAGAATTTATCCCACGACCATGTTTCAGAGTCCTTTGCAAGATGAGACTTCCTTGTCATATACTTAAGTGTAAATTTATTTATTTTATTTATCTTTCATGGGATTAGTACAAATTTTAATGGCCACATGCATTTTGGACAGCGTATATTATTTTGGCAAGTATAACTCCTTGCACAACATGCTCACGAGAAAAATTCATCATACGGTCATGACATATTATGATCTTAATTAATGTTATTGCAAGATGGTCACATATCAATACCATACTTTAGAATTTGCAATTCGAATTTGTAAAACTCGAATCACATGTTACAAGTAAATATTTGATGCAACCCTAATTTTCCTAAACATAAGAGGGCCAGAAGTTCCTCAACATGGTATTTCACGAAAATAAGCATGCAATCTCGCATATGCTAATAATTATGTGTGAACCTCAAATTCACCTGAAGTTTCTAATTGTGTAGACTCAAACAAGAAAATTTGATTAGATTTAAAATAAAAGGGTTCTAATATGGCTCATCCTCAAACCTACAATTTCAAGTGATTTGGTTCTTACATGAGCTCATACAAATTAAGAACCTCAAGTTCTAAATTAAGAGACATATCATAAATTGAGATGTTATGTTAACCACATATATAGCATAATCATACTTTATTGTTCCTCATAAGGGTCGCAGTTCAATATCCCGAACGTTTAAATTTTGAGTGAATATTTTTTTATAAGAATTACCGGGATTTCTAACAGCAAGAAACTCAAACCTGAAGTTTTGAGTATGAAATATCAATGAATATTAAGTAAATTGAAGTTTCAATTGAGTTACTCGAGCCTGAAGTTTCGAGTAGCAGTTAACTTGAAGTTAACATTCTGAGAGCATATAGTTCTAACATTATGAGACCGAAGTTTGGATTACATATGTGAATGATGGCTCCGAAAGAGTACATATTATTCTTTCTTTACATTAAGTGCATCCAGTATGTCTCCAAAAAATAACACATACTGTGATGTGAGATCCCACCTCGCCTAAGGAAAGGTTAGAGATATGTCTAACATGTTGCAAACATACCTCCTCATATTGTGATGCATTTTGGGTTGCAACTTAAAAACAAAATTGTGAGGCAAGGTCCAAAGCACACAGTATCTTGCTATGTAACCTGCTATTACGGGTCAAATTCTACATTAAGTCGAGACACATCATGTCATGAACTAGAAGCTCATTGATCCAAATATATTATTTTCGCATAGCAAGTCACATCATTTTTTACATAAAAAAGTTACTTGAAATTAGTTACGACTCTTGATAACCGCTAGCTAACGCTACTTTGAGCGAATTGTTCATTTGCCGCATATCTATTTTGGTTTGTCACCTTATGGAGACACTCTCAGGTTTGGACACTCCTCTTATTATAAGGGGGAGAAAAAAATTGTTCTTATAGAATAACATGAATTGTCGTAGAAAAATTTCCTACTAACTAGTTTCGAACTTGAGAAACATCTCTGCTAGTGACTTAACAAAAGCTAGTGATGACAAAATTATAGGCTAAAAGCATCTGCTTGGGTTGACATGCTTGAGATCAACCATGTTGATAGAATACGGAGTCCTCATTTGATGTGTGGGAGGATTGTGTATCTAACTGACATGATTCTTCTGAAGAGATTGTCATTAAAGAATATAAAAGTTTATAATATGGCTATAATGTTACACATACAAAGGTTAAAGTACACAATCAAAGAATAATATTTGGTGATACTTATACATCAATATGGTTGATATTTATGAATTTGATATTTTTGACCTTAAACTTGGTTTAGGTTCGCCACCAACCAATGAACATCTTCACTTAGAAGAAAGTGATATATCTATGCATTTTTATGCATGATCATACTAAGATAGTCTTCTGCCGTTAGGGGGAGAAAAAAAGATTACTGTCATTTGAATAACATCGTGAATTTGACTGGAATGTATCCACTAGGTCTAAAAGTTTTAAGCTCCTGAAAATAGAAGTTTATACAGGTCCTATAATGTTTTATGGTATTATGAATATAGATCCACATTCGCTAGATACAATCCATCTACGAGAGATGTTTGTCCTAGAAGTGACAATATTTGCCTCAGAAGTGGCATGAGTACCCAATATCAATAAGCTCATAGTAGATAATGCATGCATATTAGAATGTGTGGGATCTATGAATGAAGATCATCTATGATATAGTTATTGATATTATTTATTTAAATTTAACCGAAGAATTTTAATAAATTTCTTCAGCCATAGTTAGTTATTTTATTTTTTATTTATTTTATTTTATTTTATTTAACTTTAGCCAACGAATTTTATTAAAATTCGTCGGTTATAGTTATTTATTTTTTTCTTTTTTTATTTCTTGTATTTTTGATTAATTTTTTTTTCTTCTTGTTCGTTTTTCCGCCGATGGTGGAGGAGGAGAAGAGAAGGATGAAGAGAAGAAGATCGAGGAGATCGAAGGAGGAGGCTAGACCGAGAAAGCTCAGGAGGAGACCGAGAAGCTATGAGAGGAGGAGGAGGAGGAGAAGGCTAGGAGAGGAAGAAGGAGAGGAGAAGGAGAAGGAGAAGGAGAGGAGAGGAGAAGGAGTTAGAGGAGGAGGAGGAGGAAGGGAGATGAAGAGGAGGAGAAAAATTAAAGATATAGAAAAAATTCAAAATTTTCTGCGGGGATTTTGAAAATTTTGAAATTTAGCCGACGAATTTCCCTAATTTCGTCGGTTAAAGTTCAAAATTTTCAAAATCCCCGCTGAAAATTTTGAATTAACTTTAGCCGACGAATTTTAATATATTTCGTCAGCTATAGTTATTTATTTATTTATTTATTTAACTTTAGCTGACGAATTACCCTAATTTTGTCGGCTATAGTTATTTATTTATTTTATTTATTTATTTATTTAACTTTAGCCAACGAATTACCCTAATTTTGTCGGCTAAAACCCTAAACCCTATACGTAGAAGCTTCAAACAAAAAAAGTCGTGAAATAAGATATGACCGGAATGATGAAATACGTCTACAATTGAAAAATCATGTAATTCTGGTAAAGTCTCGGTGCCGATAGTTGTGGTCAATGTAATTTTCCATTCTTTCTCCCTAGAGGTAGCCCTATCTCTGATGGTTATTTTTCATAAAATTTGAAACTATTTTCAGTTAAAGGTCCTAGCAAAATACATAATTTAGATGGTCAAATGACCGTTTCTATGCATTAAGGGGTTTGACTTACAGGATTGACCGTAATGATCGAGTCCTTAACGTTGTCGAATCAAGTTTAATTTTTTCCTATAGACATATTTTGCCATAATAATCATATCAGACGGTCAGATTTTTGTTTCTCAAGTTTGATCATCAGAATCACAACATGTTACTAATGTTGTATAACTTGTTTATCAAGTTTTAAGTAAATATTTCGTTTCAAAAACAAACTCTACGTAGAAACTTCGAACGCAAAAAAGTCGTGAAAGAAGATATGACCGAAATGGTGAAATACGTCTACAGTTGAAAAATCACGTAATTTCGGTAAAGTCTCGGTGCCGATAGTTGCGGTCAATACAATTTAGGGTCTGACTTACGGGATTGACCATTCAGATGAAGCCCTTAAAGTTATCGAATCAAGTTGAACTTTTTACCATAGACATATTTCAACATAGTGATGATATCTGACGGTCATATTTTTTTTTGTGAATTTTGATGACCGAAATCACAGCATGCCTACTATTTATCTTTATTTATCCCTATAAGGAGCCCTATCATCGAGGGGTAAATGCCTCAAAATTTTTAGATGGGCAGTTGCGTCTTATCATGGTGACAGTTTGTTGTGTTGAAGGTTCGACCAAAATACCTCATATAGATGTAGATATAGACATTTTTGTGTGTTAAATGGTTAGAAAAACTACATTTTGGAAGCCTTAAACGAACTCGGATGACCAAATAAGCCCATATGTCATAATATTAGTAATGTGTTTGACTCGTACGGCTGTTCTGCTTTCAGATTGGTATCATAATAGTTAATCGGACACTGAAATATCCGTAGTGCAATTTTAAAAGTAAAATGTACTTTAGCTGACGAAATACCCTAATTTCGTCACCTAAACTTTTCAAATTTCGTCGGCTAAAGTTTACAGAATATAGTTGACGAAAAAATTAGTTTAGCCGATGAATTTTTTTTTCGTCGGCTAAAATAACTTAGCCGACGAAAATATAACTTAGCTTGATCACCAGGTTCTTTAGGAGTCACCTTGTAGACGAGGATTTACGATAGTTCTTCAACCACCAAATCGATATTCGAGTTGTGTAGCAAACAGAGCAACCAAAAGAAATGACAAGAAGAGTAAAAGCAAAGCTCCGAAGAGCGTGAACAAGGTAAAGCTCCAAGGAGCTAGAGAGGAAAAAGAGACTAAGGCTTGATGCTTTAGCGTTGAGTTCGACTAGATCGAAGTGTTTGTGTTTGTAAAGTTTTTTGCAGATGTTCGAGACTGAAATACACCTAACACGATGCAAATGAGGTAGATTATAGCTCCGGTTTGCAATAGAAGTAGAAAGTCCTAAATTTACCGTATCGGGTAGGAAGTTTGCGTGTTGGTACCTTGTTATGAGTTATGCCTTGTGACAAAATCTATTTTAAACGAGATCATAAGGTTTTTTTCTAAAGTTTTCTAAGATCAGATTTATATGCTCAAAGACTAACATGTGACATGAGATCCGTTTTATCTCCAACCATATGTGGAGAGCACATTGTTACAAAACGGAGCCATAACGTCTCCAATGCACATAAGACGTCAAAGACGATCAAGAGGCTGTAATTTTTGTCGCTTCTAAACAAACGTTTTATCTCCAACAATATGAGAGCCCGCCTTGGTCTCTGTCCTTCGGAACGACGGCCTACCGGCGGGAGCTGACCTCCCTTGAGTTTTACGACGACTGGTCTTGCTTTCTGGTTTTTTCTGGGCAATTTCTCCGTCTCTATTTCTGAGGATTTAGAGGAGGGACTGCTTCCCTGCTGTTCCTTTTATGGCATGTTTCGATCTGGGGTTTAGCTTGCTGCTGGGCCTCATTATTGGGCTATGTTCCCTTAATGAAATATCTTTTCACCAAAAAAGACAATATGAGAGCCCAGTGCTTACCAAATGGAGTTGCAACATCTCCAATGCACCTGAGACGTCAAGAATGACCATAATCCGACAAGCTGTCAACATAGTGATACTAAGCGCCGCACCCAACACATAGGTTAGTGTTTCAACCCAACATATATGTGTCACAAATCATGTTCGTCTTTGAGGCCTTACACCTCTGTAGCACACTTCCCTTTACACTTGTTCGGATTTACACGCCAATACAGACCCAAATGAGAGATTAAAAGGATAAAGATACGGAAATCTCCACAAGTTTATCATGTGTTAAGAAACGGTGAAACATTTATGATCCAATCATACACGGAATTGAAGGACTGCTGCTCCCGAAGAATCATACATTGACTCGGAAGGGTAGAACAAAGCCTTTGCGGAATCATATGATACTTGAGGGAGCTTCAAAGACAATTACCACAAGCAGCAGCAGCGCTCCAAAATGCAGCAGCATAGAGCGCCCAAACTGCCAGTGCAAACAATAAAGAGGGAAGCTATCAGTCATCAGCTAATTCTGAATTGGATCATTCAGATGTTACCGTTGATTCCTCCAATTCTCAAGCAATCCAAATCAATTCAGGGTAAAACGTATGAAAGTTACACATGCATGTAGCTAAGAGATATCACTCATTCTTGTTAAAAACAAATTTGATGAATCAAGGATGATGGTGAGCCAAATTATTAACAGAGATCAGAGAAGTGCAGCACATTTAATGCATAATCGAAATCCAATTCTAAACAATTGAAAGATGAAATTGTGAAAAGATAACATCCTGATAGCGCTGATGGTGTTGATGCGTTGGCTGAGGCGGCGGAGGGCCAGGATACTCATAAGGGTTTGGAAACCCCGGCTGCTGCTGTGGAAGAAAATCTGGCCGTGGAGGATATTCCGACGGATACCCTGATCAGCAATCCATAGTCATAGTTGTAAGGATTTCTCAACAGAAATCAACAACACTTTGATTTGGAGATGAAGCTTACATTTTATTGAATGAAAGACTGGCTTATATAGCAGCTAATTACACAGAAGGGGAAACATGCATTATCCACGTTAAACAAACCTAAACGTGGCTTTGAGGTCTAAGACCAATTCAAACACTAACAGCACTAACAACACATCCTAATAACTAGGACATCCATTATTAACAGAATAGAAATCGTGGGTGAACTCTAGAGCAAGTAAACCCAGCAGCTTCACATATCCTCCTTTAAACTGAATTGCAAAGACAACAATCAGTTTACTCCAACTTTGAGCACAAACCCAGCTTATCACGCAGCTTCACAAATGACTCCATCTTGAGAGGCTTTGTCATAATGTCTGAGACCTGTTCTTGTGTATTGCAGTGCACCAGTTCAACAGTTCCATCCTTTGTCAAATCACGCAAAAAATGAAACCTCACATCTATATGCTTACTTCTCTCATGCATGACTAGATTTTTTGAAAGTTTTATGGCTGAACTGTTATCACAATAAATTGTTGTGCATTTACTTTGAGTATGTCCAACTTTTTCAAGTACTCTCCTCAGCCATACTCCTTGACACGCACAGTATGCAGCTGCAATGAATTCAGCCTCTGTAGTTGATAGGGTCACGACTGGTTGCTTCTTTGATGACCATGAAACTGCTCCAGTTCCAAGCATAAAAACAAATTCTGAAGTACTCTTCCTGTCATCAATGTCCCCTGCATAATCGCTATCTGTATACCCTATCAAGCTTTCTTCTCCATCTCTTTTATAAGCAATTCCCAACTTAGCTGTACCCTTCAGGTATCTAAGGATTCTCTTCGCAGCTAACAGATGAAGTTCAGTGGGTTTCTCCATATATCTGCTTATCAAGTTGACTGAGAACATCAAATCTGGTCTCGTTGCTGTCAAGTACATCAGACTACCAATTATCTGCTTGAACTTTGTAGCATCTACAGCAGCTCCTTCCCCACCTTTTGACAACTTAAATCCTGGAACAATTGGATTTTTCACTGAGTTGCTATCTGACATCCCAAAGCGCTCCAACACCTCATGTGCATACTTGTTTTGATTAATGAAAATCCCTTGCTCTTGCTGTATAACTTCAACCCCAAGAAAGTACTTCATTTTGCCAAGATCAGTCATGGCAAATTCTTTCATCATCGATTGCTTAAACTTCATAAACATGTTCTCATTGTTGCCAGTAAAAATCAAGTCATCTACGTAAAGACATACAATGAGAATGTTACCTGCATCTTCAATCTTCACAAACAGTGTATGCTCACAGTAGCATTTCTCGAACCCCTCTTTGATGAAATATCCTTCAATTCTGCTATACCAAGCTCGGGGAGCTTGTTTGAGTCCATACAAAGCCTTTTTAAGTTTATAAACTTTATCTTCTTCTCCCTTTTTTTCAAATCTTTGCGGTTGATCGATAAACACAGCTTCATTTAATTCTCCATGCAAGAATGCGCTTTTCACGTCCAACTGGTACACACTCCATCCCTTTTGTGCTGCTAAGGCAAGAATGACTCTGATAGTGTCCCATCTAGCCACCGGAGCAAATACTTCATTGTAATCAATCCCATGTTCCTGTGAATAACCCTTTACCACAAGACGAGCTTTGAACTTGTCAACTTCACCCTTCTCATTAAGCTTGGTTTTGAAAATCCATTTCACCCCTATTCTCTTTGCTCCTTCTGGTAAGGTTGTCAATTCCCAAGTTTCATTCTCTTCGATAGCCTTAATCTCCATTTTCATGGCCTCTGTCCACTTAGAGCTTCTCACAGCCTCTTCAAATGTCACAGGATCTCCAAGTGCAGTAAACATCATCAGATTTTGTGCCTCATCCTCTTCTGACCACCCCTCACCGGACACATAATCTTGCATCCAAACCGGTGCTCTCCTGTTCCTCCCTTCAACTGGACTCACAGGACCTTCTTCATTTGACTCACTAGATGGTGAGTTGGTGACTCCTCCTTCTTCCTCATTCACATCTTCTTCTGCTACTTGATCATGCTGATTATCTTCTTCTTCCACATCACCCCACTCTAAACTATCTTCATTCTTCTCATCATCACTTCTATTCCAATCCCATGACTTATTTTCAGCAAATACCACGTCTCTGCTAATCACAATTTTTTTAAAATAGGATTGTAAAGTCTGTAAGCCTTCGACTCTTCACTTACACCCAACAAGACACACTTCATGCTCTTATCATCCAACTTTGATCTTCTAGCATCTGGAGTATGAACATAAGCTATACACCCTAAAACACTAAAGTAATCAACACAAGGTTTGTTGCCACTCCAGGCTTCTTCAGGTGTCACTGCTTTCACAGCCAAAGTTGGACTCCGATTCAAGATGTGTACAATCCAATTAACAGCTTCTGGCCAAAATTCTTTAGGAACTTTCTTTTCTGATAGCATACATCGCACCATGTTCATTATAGTGCGATTCTTCCTCTCTGCCACCCCGTTTTGTTGGGGTGTGTAGGCAGCTGTGAGCTGCCTGGCTATACCATTCTCACTACAAAATTGACTGAACTCCTTCGAATTGAATTCGCCACCTCTATCTGTTCGTAAACAGCAAATAGACTCTCCACTCTCTTTTTCAACTACAGCTTTGAACCTTTTAAACACTTCAAAGGACTCTGATTTCTCTATCAAAAAATAGTTCCAAGTTTTTCTACTATAATCATCAATGAAATTGAGTAGGTACCTCTTGTTGCTATGTGATTCAGGCTTAATGGGGCCACATATATCGGCATGAATCAACTGAAGACGTTTGGAGGCTCTCCATAGGCTTTTCTTGGGAATAACTTCTCGGTGTTGCTTGTCCACCAAGCAATCAGAACACACTCTAGCTGGAGCCGTGAGTTGTGGGAGACCTTGCACCATGTTATTGTAGGAGAGAGTTCTTAAGCCTTTAAAGCCAAGGTGGCCAAATCTGCTGTGCCATAGATGTGTTATGTCTTCTGTAACAGTTTGGAAGCAAACTGTGGTTTGAGGCAGCACGGAGGCCAACACAACGAACATTCTATTAGCAGACATTATGGACTGCAAATTAGCCCCCTCCTTGGATGATAAACTTTGCACAAGCCAGTCTTAATCAAGATAACAAGGCGTCTTTCTTGTAGCTGACCCACGCTTAAGAGGTTGTTTTTTAAATCAGGCACAAAATAAACTGAGGTGATTACCTGAGTTAAGCCATTCACTTGCAGCCTGATATTGCCTTTTCCCATCACCATCATCCTTGAGTTGTCTCCAAGTCTCACAGATTGCCTGAACCCTTCATCAAAATCCGAAAACCACTCCTTTGTACCACACATGTGGTTACTGCAACCAGAATCCAGAAACCATACATTCTCTCTGCTTGAGTTGTTCATCTTAACATAAGACATCAGTAGCAACTCTTCATCCTCATTTAATTCTGCATAATTTGCCTTTTTCCCAACTAGGGCATTCATATTGAAAGTGCCCTAGTTTGTGACATTTGAAACACTCTACGAAGTCTCTGGAGAAAGTTTGTCTGCCTCTACCTCGCCCCCTTCCTCTGAAACTTCCACGTGCTCTACCTCTGCCTTCAAATCTATACTCATCGGAAATCTTCAGAGCTTGTTCTTCCTCTTGATGTCCTTGCATTCTTTGCTCATGGACCAGCAAGCTGCTTTGAAGTTCATCGATACTCATAGTAGTAGGATCATTTGATTCCTCAATTGAGCACACCACATAGTTGAATTTTGACGTCATGGATCTTAAAATCTTCTCTACGATCACGTTTTGCTCTATTCTTTCTCCATGAGCCTTCATTTTATTTGCAACAGTTAAAGTTCTGGCAAAGTAATCATCTACCTTCTCTCCTTCCTTCATGCCAAGAATTTCAAATTCCCTTCTCAAGGCTTGCAATTGAGCTCGTTTGACTTTGGTAGGACCCTGGTATTTTTGGCGCATTGAATCCCAGATTGATTTAGCAGTCTCTTTGTTCAAGATCGTCTCCATAATCGTCCTGTGTATGGATTGGAAGAGATAATTCTTGACCTTCAAATCCTTCAGCCTAGCATCTTCAATGCCCTTTCGTTGAGCCTCAGACAGCACCACCCCATCGACAATAACTGGTATTCCTTCTGCAACAGATTCCAGTATTCTTTTGACCTCAGGAAATTTTCCATTAGCATTGACCAATGGTCATAATGACCATCGAATCTAGGTATGGCAGGTTGAACAAAATTGAGATCCTTCGTATCCGTTGACATCTCAAACTCACGTGTTTCTCTCACACTCAAACACTATATCTCAAAGAAAATCTGCAATTTCTTTCGGTTTCAAGCACCTCTCACACTCTTGATCAGGCCCCATGAGGAGCTCGATACCACTTGTAAGGATTTCTCAACAGAAATCAACAACACTTTGATTTGGAGATGAAGCTTACATTTTATTAAATGAAAGACTGGTTTATATAGCAGCCAATTACATAGAAGGGGAAACATGCATTATCCACGTTAAACAAACCTAAACGTGGCTTTGAGGTCTAAGACCAATTCAAACATTAACAGCACTAACAACACATCCTAATAACTAAGACATTCATTATTAACAGAATAGAAATCGTGAGTGAACTCTAAAGCAAGTAAACCCAGCCGCTTCACAATAGTCATCATAGAAAATCAAAACCGCTATGCTCACCTGGTGAGGGATCAGTAGACTGGTGAGCAACGTGAACGACGTTGTGGTAACTCATTATTTGGCGATGTCTAATCAATCAATCGAATATGTTTGATATACACAGATCTATGAAATTTTAATAGGGAAGGAACTTCGTTTGACATGAGTAAAAACTGTGCTAGTAGAAGTGTCATCAATGCACTACTCGTGGAGGGGCTCATCTTCGACACCTGGTTATCAAAAACGCAGCTTTCATTACGTGACTCTGGGTCGGTTGAAAAAGATGGACTCTTTGTGCTTCGATACCTATCCTACACCTCATGGTACCCTCCACAAATGGAACCTTCGTCGGCCTCTGGATAACAATTACCTGTATAACTCTTCTGGAACGTCCCCATATTATCCCAAATACCTACAACTCCTACCTAATCGTGTGCTTACAGCCGTGTACTCAACTCCTACACCACAACCGTCCCCGACATCCAACTCCCAACCTCCGCCGTCTGAAGAGGGCGTCAACGATGTAGAACGAAGGAGTGTCGAATTTCGACGGAAAATAAAGATTGAAAAAATCGTGATAAATCATTTCTGAACATCTAACTTTGTTGGGCTTCTAGAATACTGTTTTAATTATTTTTTGAATTTTAATTTTATTATTTTGTTTTGTTTTATTCTAATTTATTTATTTTATACTTTATTTTAATTAAATCTATAGGCTTTTAGGTTTCATTGTTAGTCGTCATAGGGTTTATTTGCTCCTATATAATGAGTCTCTATCAGTTGTATTTGATAACCTTGATTTTATTAAAAAAAAACCTTTGAGTTTATCTCAATTCCTGGTGGATTCCAGAACCTCTCGTGGATTCGAGATCAAAACAGATTAGTGGATTCCAATCTCATATCTCTTTATTTTTCGCTGCATCAATTGGTAATCAGAGCTTGATGGATTCCTGGTGAGTGATCTATCGATCGAATCAGAAGCAAAAAAAACAACATCGAAAAAAAAACACAAGCGTCGCCGATCAGGATTTGCCGACCCGGCGAAGCAACTCGAGCCGCGTCAACTACCCTGTGCCTCCAGCCAAGCCCAGCCTTGATGTCACGGGCATCACAGCCCTGCCAAGCTTGTCTCCCGCTCGACCTCTCCAGCCCGACGTCGCCACCAAGCCTCGTCGCCCCCGCCACCAAGCAACAAACGCCCCAGCGCCTCTCCAGCCCAAGTCGCCCCGCCTAGCAGAACCGCATCTCCGCTCCACCTGCGCGCGCAATAGAAACTTAGCCAAGCCAAGAATCTAATGAATTCGGAACCCAGAAAAACTGGGTTTTTAGCAGTCGACCCGACCTGGTGATTTGAGCGACCCGTTAACCTGAAAAAAAAAAAAAAAAAAACCTGCCCGACCCGATAGCACTGACCCGACCCGACCTAGTAACAATGACCCGACCTGACCCTGTAACTATTGACCCGACCCGGTAAACGTTGACCCGACCGGTAACCATCGACCTGACCTGGAACACAGACCCAACCCGCCCAGACAAAAAAACAGGAAAAAAGAAGAAGAAGAAGAAGAAGAAGAAGAGAAAAAAGGAAGCTAGCATGTAACGTTGGATATTTATCTCACCGGATTCCGACGACTTCAGAACAACGTGTTTCATCAAAAATAAAGTATGGTCAACAATAATTGATAGTGATCTACATGAGAATTTTGTTGCAAGTAAGGTTGTTCGTTCTCTTCAATTACCGACAGTGAAGTTAAGCAATCCATTTTGGATTGTTGATCGTGCACATGTTACAGAGGTTTGTAAAGTTTCCATTTCTATAGGAGAGTTTTATAACGATGAGGTTACTTGTCATGTGATTGATATGATGATAGTGATGTTTTTTTTTGGAAAACCATGGCATGAAAGCGTCAACGGTTGTTATCGCAAAGATGAGACATATTTACTCAAGAAGGAGTCGAACAAGATTACAATAAAGTCTGCAAAGCCTGAAGTGTGTGGAAAAAATGTTGAAGAAATCACTTTGCAGATTAAAGAAGAATTTGCTGATGTTGACTCGGTTTGTCTGTATTGAAGAAACCTCGCCTCATATGACTTTTTCAAAACCAAAACCAGAACCAATGGCCATTCAAGAATGCAATTTTAGAAATCATGAAGACTTCTCTCAAGTTACATTTGACAAACTCATCTATGGTGTTGGATTCATGATCGTGCCTTCAAAGTTTACAGAGTATCCGATTTCTAAACCACAAGTTCAATTATTGGATTTATTATTGAGTTTGTTTTCTACAAATTATTCTTCTTTATTCAAAATGAACTCGAGGTCGAGTTCTTTTGAAGTGGAGGAGACTGATGTAGAATGAAGGGGGGTTGCTTTTCGACGTAAAATAAAGATTAGAGAACCGTTTGATCGTGACAAATTATTTCCGGACATCCAAGTTCGTTGGGCTTCCAGAAGACTGTTTTAATTATTTTTTAGTTTTATTTTTATTATTTTGTTTTGTTTTGTTGGATCCAGAATTGATGTCTTGTTATCACAATACAGCTGCATAGCTCTTTTAAGTTTGACACCCAAATTACATAACAGATTTCTTAACCATAAAAACTCACACAATCCATGAGTCATACCTCTATACTCAACCTCCGCACTAGATCGTGCTACAACTTTTTGTTTTTTTCTCTTCCAAATTACCTCCCACAAAGGTAAAATAACCTGATGTTGACCTCCTATCAATAATATTATCATCTCAATCTGTGTTTGTGAATCCACAAACATCAAGAATGTTATTGTGTTTAGAAAACATTACTCATTTTCTTGGAGCTGACTTTAAATACCTTAAAATTCTCACAACAATATTCAAGTGACTCTCGCTCGGGTTTTGCATGAACTGACTCACAACACTCACTGCATATGCAATATCTGGTATATTATGGGTTAAGTAAATCAAGCACTCAACTAACCTCAGATAGCAAACTCGATTAGTAGGTACCTAGTCGAGATACTCTAACAGACGGTGGTTATGCTCAATAGGTGTGCAATCCAACATACATGTCTCTGTCAACAAATCAAGGATGTACTTTCTCTGGCACAGGTATATCTCTTCTCTCATCCTAGCTACCTCAATTCCTAAGAAGTACTTGAGTTCACCCAAGTCATTCATCTCAAACTCAGAGGCTAGCTGTCTCTGCAATTTGTCCATCTCGAAAATATCATTGCCAGTGATTACCATATCACCAACATAAATAATTAAGGTTGTTACCTTCCCTTAAATGATTACCAATTTACGCATTAACTGCAAAAATCTCTCAAACCAAGCATGAGTGACTGTTTGAGACTGTACAAAGACTTTCTCAATTTGCGTACAAATTCACCAGGAGAAGCAGCTACATACCTAGATGGAAGACTCATGTACACCTCTTCAGCTAACTCTTCATGAAGAAACACATTCTTGACATCAAACTGTCGAAATAGCCAATTTAAACTAGTCGCAAACGAAAGTAGAACACAAAAAGTATTCATCTTAGCAACAGGAGCAAATGTCTCATCATAATCTATGTCATATGTTTGAGTAAACCCATTTGCAAGAAGACATGTTTTGTAGTGGTTCACTGATCCATCTACATTGTATTTTACAGTAAACACCCAACGACAACCTACGACATTCTTTCCATGTATTGGAGGCACAAGTTCCCATGTACAAATGATGCATATGACTTAGATAATCTCTTAGTGGACATGTAATTGACTACTGTGTACTTTGATTTGGCTTGAAGAGTGGGTTCATATGTTTTGGGTGGTTGATGACCTCGAGTAGACTTATTTGGTAACACATATTGACCACTATTAGAGTTACTATTACTAGTATCACTAGGGTGACATATCTCAAATGGGTGATTTTCAGTACCAGCAAGCTTTGGATCAAGGGTATGATCAATGGCAGGAGGGGTAGTTGTGTCTTCAATTACATTTTCAGTACTTAGAACCGGTGCTTTTGTTTCTCGGTGAACCTCTGCTTCTGGATGAACCTCTACTTCAGAAATTGACAGAACAATGATCTCAACTTGACCGTCAATGTATCTCCTACAAGTGTGATTCCTTCCACTTCATCTGATTTCTCCCCCTCACCATGATACATCTCTTCAAAATATGAATTCTCCCTCTGAAGAGCAGTATCAGATGAAGAAAAATAACTCATATCTGCAAAGAAAGTGATATCCATAATGACATAATACTTTCTAGTGGGCGGATGGTAACACTTATAGCCTTTTTGATATCTTTATAGCCTTTCTGATGTCCTCCATAGCCAACAAACACACACTTAATCGTCCGGACATCCAGTTTAGACCTCTGGTTCTTAGGAACATGAAAAAAAGTAACACAACCAATAACACAGGCAAGAAGATTATAAAATGTGGGAATGAAAACATGAGATGCAAGAACCTCAAAGAGAATCTTTCCTTGAAGAATACTAGATGGAAGACAATTGATAAGATGAGCGGAAATATGTACTGCATCACCCCAAAGATATTTAAGTATATGAGAACTAAAAAGAATGGCACGAGTCATTTCTAGGAGATGACGGTTTTTCCTTTCGGATACTCCGTTTTGCTGTGGTGTTTATGGACATGTAGTCTAATGAATAATTCCATGTCTTTGGAAAAAAATGTTTAAAATCACGATTAACATACTCTCCCTATTGTCCGAATAAAAAACTTTTATGATGCTATTATATTGTGTCTGAACAAAAGTACAAAAATCTTGAAAAGCTGGAAAGACTTCATATTTGGTTTTCAAAAGAGCAATCGATGACAACCATGTGCAATCATCAATAAACAATACAAAATACATCATACCCGACACAGTAAGCTATCTAGAGTGTCCTCATACATCTGAATTAATTACTTCAAAAGGAACACTACTCCTAGAGAAACTAAGAGAATAAGTAGCATAATGACTCTTAACTAGGACACATATTTCAAACAATAGTAGACTCATTCACACCAATAAACAAAGAATACATTGTTTTTTTCAAAACAGTAAAGGATGGATGCCCTAAGCGGTGATGCCACAACCAAATTTCACTTAGTTAGATAGAGCTCGAGATCAAAGCAGTGTGAGGCTGTGCTCCTGGTTTCTATCCTACATATGTCTGATCTAAGTGAAACAATCTGCCCCTCAAATACCCCGGACCAATAAGCTTCATGGTAAGAAGATCCTAAAAAGTCGCATACATGGCATAAAAGGTTACAGAACATCGAGACTCGGTATTCAACTAGGGAATATAAATCAAGTGATGAGACATGTCAGGTACATATAAAACATTATGTAGCTCTAAAGTAGGAGTGACACGGACCGACCTTTTCCGTAACACAGGAAAAGCCGCACCATTAGCATTAGTGACATATGACACTGTTTGGAAGACAGCGTAGTGAAATATGATTCATCATAAGTCATATGATCAATGGCATTAGAATCAATAATCCAAGTATCAGAACCAATAAAATTAGAGATTTTCAAAGCCATACCGATCTTACCACTAGCAGAAATATTTCTGTTATTGAAGTTGTTTTCACTGCACATATAGAGTTATGTGAAAGTTCAACCCTCTAATCATTGTGACCATCTAATTCACGAACAACATTCTCAACATCTCTATTATCATTAAAATCGATAAAAACACAACCCGATGGCCTCTTTGCAACCCATATCCTCTTTATAGTCCTAAATTTACGAAACTCAATTTTGAGCTTTTCCTCTAAGACCCAAGAACTCAAATTTCAACGTACACACGAGTCATTTTTTTCTTTGTCACAAATCTGCGAATTGGGTCAGATGAGATGGAGTTGGTTGGGTCGGATCGGGTCTGTCAGGTTGGATCTGTGACTGGGTCGGGTCGAGTTGGATCTGTCCGGTCGGGTTAGGCCGGGTCAGATATGGGCCGACTCAGATTGGGTTGGATCTACTGGGCGGGTCAGCTGGATCGGGAACGCAGCTGAAGGAACTAAGCTCACCGGCAGGTCGGTTAGGAATTGCTGGCGGGTTCGCCTGGGCACAAGCAGCGGGTCTAAGACTCGGTTGGGTTCAGGTTTGAGTTCGAGACTCGGTTCTTGGTCTGGGTTCGGTTGAGAATTGCCGGCTGGAGAAGGCGACGGCTGTGGAAGGCGAGGAGTCACCAGCTGGATTGGTTGTCGGCGACCAAAACTGGGCAGTGTTTGCAGGAGCTTTGGGGATTTCTTCCCTTTCCTTAAATATATATTCCTGGTTTCAAAATTTTCCTCCTCAAATTCCAACCGAACCTGTTCGATTTTGAAACTCGAGAGAGAATTGGGTCTGGCAGAGCAACAACAGAACTCACAAGGATTCCTGGAACTTGGGATAAGAAGTCAGCGGCGGTGATGGCGACCCAGACTTTGCAGGAGAAGGCGATATTGCCTGGGATGAAGATGAAGACAACCTCGGCCTGAGAAGGATTAAGGATGAAGACTTTGGACTCAATATGTTGATTCGGAGAAGTAGACGAAGCAGACAGCTTGGCAAGGACTAAACCCAAGTTCAAAGCGGAAGACTTGATGTAGACAAACCGAGAAGAAAATCCTAACCAACGGGTTACAACTTTTCAAATTGAAAAACATAATAAGAGAGAGTTTTTTTGGATCTTTGTTTTGATACCAAGTCAAATATGATGAAGATGGAAGAATAAATTTTCTAATGATTTTATTCTTCTCACAATGAATGTATATATATAGAAGATTATAAAAAAATACAACTGGTAAGTAGAAATCTACAATATAATTATAATATTACCTTCCTAATATGACTACATCTACCATTTTGAATTTTTCCACCCTTAGCAAATGAGCAATGGTTGGAGCTTGAAAGTACCAAAGGTAGTGGTAGTGGTAGTGGTAGTGGTAAAAGATGCAAAAAGGAAGGACACAAGCAGTAGGGATAGAGAAAGGGACAAACTCAATGACAGAGATTCCATTTGCAGGAAACGTGCTCATCAAAAACGAGTAAAGATGGAGTCATGGAGTAAATAAAACAGCTACACTGAACTTGTTTGAAGGTCCTTATCTTCTTCTTTATCCATGCCAGGCCAAGCCATTCCAGTACGTAGTGCCTGCCAGTTCCTCGAATCGTCATCCTTCTTCAGCAAGTCACCAAGAACAACAAGCAGACCACCAGGCTTATACACTTTCCCCTTGTTTCTCACGAGCCAGGTCGCTGTTCAGAGGTTGCATACGATATCGATTTCGTCTCACTCATTACCTCTGTTCTTTCATTAGAATTTGATGCATATGCTTAGATTCCCTAGCTTGTAATATAGTGATCTGGCATTGTGACTTCTATCTGCGTCTACTGCCTGCAGCCATCAACATTGTTACAGGTTACGCCACTGTAATGCTTATTGGACCGTCACAGTCCTCCGAAAGCATCCCAAATTATATATCAATCTCTACAAAATATGAATGGTTTAGGATATACAATTTAACAATGTGTTTGCATTAAATTCGTTTCGGCCTAAAAGAGAGGCCGAGCGACTCGAAGAACCATCTCCTTCTGATTGCGTGAGCGTGCCAACTTGCGGCCTATTGGCCAACCGAGATATTTGATTAATTTTGCGCATGATATGACATCTTCCAAACGATTGTAGACCAAGAAATGAACCGTCTCGACTGTTGGGTTCTCTTGTCTTTGTTACAAGGACTTTCGGCATTTTCACCGATGTTGCTTCTCATTTTTTTGAGATTTTTGAATAAGTTTGTGAAAAATAACTTGAAAAAAAAAGTAAAAGAACAAGATCTAAATGCGAAAATTTAAATTGCATAAAACGTAAATTGCATGAAACTAATTGTGATGAATTGAAATGCATGAAACGTAAAGAAACTAAGAGTAGATTGCAGAAAGATAAAATACACTTCAAAACAAGGTCTGGGATAATGTTTCTGTATCTTATTCTTCTCACTATGAGGTATATTTATACAAGTACATGTCTACAACCCTAATACAATTAGGTTAGAAATCAATTACCGTAACCTCTAAGGAAAGAAATCCCAAACTTATTTACATTCCTATTTCAACATACATTCCTATTTCAACACTCCCCCTCAAGTTGGCGCATAGATATCAAACATGCCCAACTTGCTAACGAACTTCGAAAAAATCTGATATGAAACAGCTTTGGTGAGAATGTCTGCGAGTTGATCCTCTGATCTTACCTTCGGTATTTCAATAATTTTTTCGTCTAACTTTTCTTTGATGAAGAACCTATCAACCTCCACATGCTTGGTCCTGTCGTGTTGAACGGGATTAGCTGAAATTTCACATGCAGCTTTGCTATCACAATACAACTTCATCGGCTCATTTGGACCACAACCTAAATCATTCAACAACAATTTAAGCCATAATAATTCGGTAATACCTAATGCAATACCCCGATATTCTGCTTCAGCACTTGATCGAGCCACAACATTTTGTTTCTTGCTTCTCCACGTAACAAGATTCCCTCCCACAAACGTGAAGTATCCTGATGTTGAGCGTCTATTATCTATCGCTCCTGCCCAATCTGCATCTGTATATGCCTCAACTTTCAAGCGACCGTTCTTTGAAAATAATACTCCTTTTCCAGGAGCTGACTTTACATATCTCAAGATACCCATTACAGCATCCATGTGTTGTTTTCCTGGTGCGTGCATGAACTGACTCACCACACTCACGGCATAGGCCAAATCCGGTCGTGTATGAGTCAGGTACATCAGTCTTCCTACCAACCTCTGGTATCGGCCCTTATCACACGGCACTTGATCTGGTTCAATAGATAATTTTAATCCTTCTTCTAAAGGCATATCACAGGGTTAACATGCCGACATTCCCGTTTCTTGTAATAAATCCAGGGCATATTTTCTTTGTGACAGAAAGATGCCTTCTTTTGAGCGTGAAACCTCAATTCCTAAGAAATACTTTAGAGTACCAAGATCTTTCATCTCAAATTCTTGAGATAAGTACATTTGGAGCGCCTTTCGCTCATCATGATCATCACCTGTTACCACCATATCATCCACATATACAATGAGAGCTGTAATCTTACCACCTCTTCGTTTTAGGAATAAGGTATGATCAGAATTACTCTGACTATATCCAAATGCTCGCATGGACTTTGCGAATCTTCCAAACCATGCTCTTGGGGATTGTTTCAGACCATATAATGCTTTCTTCAAGTAACACACCTTGTTACTATGTTCCATAGGTTTGTTTGACCCTGGTGGGAGGTCCATATACACTTCTTCAGTCAACTCACCATGCAAAAAAGCATTTTTCACATCACATTGTTGCAAAGGCCAATCAAGGTTTGCAGCAAGAGATAGAAGAACACGGACTGTGTTGAACTTCGCGACAGGAGCAAACGTCTCATCATAATCAATCTCATATGTCTGCGTGTAACCTTTCGCCACTAATCTTGCCTTGTATCGTTCAATTGATCCATCTGATTTGTGTTTCACTGTATAGATCCACTTACACCCAACTGGCTTCTTCCCACTTGGTAATTCAACAATCTCCCATGTAGCATTCTTTTTCAGGGACTTCATCTCTTCATCCATGGCTGCCTTCCACTTTGGATCGGCTAATGCTTCCTGCACACTGTTAGGAATAGACACAGAAGATAATTGATTCACAAAAGACTTATTTGATTCAGACAACTTATAGGTTGACACATAATGACTCATGGGATATCTAACTTTACTAGTCATGTCTGGTATATATGTAGGTGCTGGTATACCCCTATTAACTCGAGTGGGGAGTACTCGTTGTGGACCTTCATGCTGAGTCTGCAGCTCTTGGGGAGTTGCCAGGTCAAGCTCAGGGTTCGGTAACGGATCTTCCACTGGTTGTGATACCTCGTCTTCCACATTAGGGTCATCTTCCACATGTGGAAGATCATCTTCCACATTAGGATCATCTTCCATATTATCCTCACTCGTATCCAAAACATCACCCATGTTCTCCATAACCTCAAACACTGGATCATAAGTAAGAGTCTGAACTTCTTGCCTATGCTCCCCCTGACGAGAAGACTCAGGTGGGAAATACATAACTTCTTCATGAAACACCACATCCATTGTCACGTGCATCATCTTACTTGGCGGGTGGAAGCACCGATACCCTTTTTGGTTTGCGGCATACCCAACAAACACACACTGAAGGGCACGTGGCTCCAATTTGCTCCGTTGATGCTTGTGAAGATGGACATAGGCTTCACAACCGAACACATGAGGAGGTAGCTTTGCCGTGGCAGGAGTGTTCACCAAGTCACTGAGGGTTTCCAACGGTGTCTTGAAGTTCAGGACCCTCGAGGGAACTCTGTTGATTAAATATGCTGCTGAGGAAAGTGCTTCTCTCCAATACTGTAGCGGCATATGCCCTTCTAGCAATGAGGCACGAACCACTTCTAGTAAGTGACGATTTTTCCGTTCTGCTACTCCATTCTGTTGGGGAGTATATGGACATGTAGTTTGATGTATGATGCCATTTTGCACAAGGTATTGCTGGAAATCGGCACTAAGGTATTCACCCCCATTATCACTACGGAGTACTTGAACTTGAGCTTGATATTGTGTCATAATCATCTTGTGAAATCGCTGAAACAACATATTAACTTCACCCTTAGTTTTCATAAGACAGAGCCATGTCATCCGAGTACAGTCGTCAATAAACGTCACAAACCAACGATTTCCACCAAAAGTAGTACTCTTAGATGGTCCCCAAACATCAGAATGAATTATCATAAACGGAACTGAACTTTTATTGGAACTTGGTGGAAAAGAAACACGGTGGCTTTTCGCCATCTCACAAACACCACAACGAAAACTAGACACATCAATCTTCGAAAATAAACTAGGAAACAACTTCTTTAAGTAACCAAAGGAGGCATGTCCTAACCGACGATGCCATAACCAAATCGCAGATTGCTTCTTCTCCCCCTCGGATCCATCCATGGATAAGGCTTGAGTCAACTTATGTGAGCTTTCTGACATCATATTGAGGTAGTAGAGCTTTCCTTGCCTAACTCCATAGCCAATCGTCTTTCGGGTCTGAATATCCTTGAACACACAGAAATATGGCCAGAAAATCACGATACAATTCAAAGCAACGGTTATTTGGGCCACAGAAATCAAATTATAATCCAAAGTTGGAACCACAAGGACTGTATCCAAATTCATGTTCTCAGTGAGTGAGATGGACCCCTCACTAGTGACCGGTGCTGTATTGCCGTTTGCTGTATGAATCCCAGGTTTGGATGATGGTTTAATATTTTTAAGTTGTCTAGAATCAAAAGTCATATGATCTGTAGCACCCGAATCAATTATCCATTTACTATTCGAAACAGAGTCAGAAACATTTAAAGCCTTACCTGCATTACCTGTAGTAGCAATTGATGCTGATGCCCTCTCTCTTCCATGTTTGGATTCGCTGCTTTCAGCAACCGCAGCGGTTAAGTGTTGCTGCTTCTTTTTGTTTCGGTTTCCCCACCATTCCGGGTAGCCAATAACCTCGAAGCATCGAGACTTTGTGTGGCCTGTTTGTCCACACACGTGACACACCACATCTGCATATGGTTTTGTTGAGCTATGATCTGGACGTGTTCCGGAATCAGAAATACTTCCAGAACTTGTTGACTTAGGCCAATCTGTTTGGCTCCGGTTTGTATGAGTGCGGGGTGGCTGGTTTCGGGCTACCATGGCTGCAGTATCAGGCGGTGCATGTGTTTCATTCATGGTTGCTCGTCTCAGGGAATCACGACGTACAAACGAGTATGTTTCTTCTAACTCTGGGACCGGATCTTTCCGCAGAATTTCTCCGCGAATCTGCTCGAACTCTGAATCCAATCCGGTCAGGAAAATATGCACCCTCTGACGTTCAATGGACTTCCGGTACAACTCGATATCATTAGCATCTTTCATGATCACCTTGTCTCGATGATCCAATTCTTGGAAAATTTCCGTCAACTCGCCATAATAGGCAGAAAGGCTTTTTCCGTTTTGTTTTGCAGAAAAAGCTTTCTGATGTAGAGCAAAAACTTGTACTTCATCAGTACCATCATAGAATGTCTTTTCAAGGGCACTCCATACTTCACGGGCAGTGCGTAATCTGAGGTAGCGCTTCTGGATCTCAGGAACCATGGACATAAGTAACCATCCTTTGACCTTTTGGTTATCAGCATACCACTTGTCATAATCTGCTTCTCCTTCTCTTGGTTGTTTACTTTTTCCACGAATGTATTGAATCTTCTCACATCCGGCGATGTGCATCTCCATCATCTGAGACCATACATCGTAGTTTGTTTCAGTCAGGGTTATTCCGGCATTGAATCCAGAACCTTCAGATTGTATCACAATAGGAGGAGCCGTCTTCTCTCCACTCATGGTGATGGTACGGCGTGTATCGGTGGTGCGGCGCCCAAGATCGTTTTAAACCTAGGCTCTGATACCAACTTCAAAACAAGGTCTGGGATAATGTTTATGTATCTTATTCTTCTCACTAGGAGGTATATTTATACAAGTACATGTCTACAACCCTAATACAATTAGGTTAGGAATCAATTACCGTAACCTCTAAGGAAAGAAATCCCAAACTTATTTACATTCCTATTTCAACAATACGAAAACGTAAAGAAAGCGATAAAAAAACTACGCTGCAACAAGAACGGAAATATTGATATCGATTTTTGTAGAGAACTTGTAGAGAGTTTGAATTGTTTGATATTGTATTGAAGTGTGTGTGTGTGTGTTGGCTGGGAACCCTTTACAATGAGATATACGCCTCTGATATATACTATAGCAAACACATAATTTAGAAAGGAAGGAACCAATTTAATTCAATGAATATGTCAGTCTTAATGACTGAAAGAAATATGCTTCATTTTGTTAGAGTATCATCGACGGTATCCTTACAGACTTTTTAGGCCCAGAGACTAATTAGAGTCGACGGGATTCGATCTGGGTATGGAGGTTTCACACCTAGGCTCTTACAAACTCGATTTGATTACTTTCTTCTTGTGGAACTGTTGTAATCGATTTTCTCTTGGTTACACAATATCAGTCTTAATTTTTTCAAGCACGATTTAAATCTTGGCAATTTCCTTTCTCAATTATGTCTCGACAATAATTATTATGATGAATAATTAATAGCCGTTATTCTCTTCTCTTTTAACGTCTTATTCAAAAAGAAATGTCTAATAGAATTTTATCAAATTCAATTCTACTGAGATATTGTCAATAAAAGCATTAAAATTTCTCTATCTATCGGCTAAGAGATTAATTGTCGATTTACTAAAGTAAAATTCTTAGAAATACTACTAAAGTAAAATTTACTTCAGTAATAATACTTCGAAAATTATATTGTAAGTTCTTAACAATATCACTTAATAAAGAATTGAGTTTCATTATATGAAAAATATTAGAGAATACATATGCAAGTACGAAAAGATGTCTCGTTGAATAAGAGTTGAGGCCTATGACATTAGCGTACGTATAAAAAAGCTGGTCTAACAATTTTGTCCTCCTCTTGTTCCCAAAAAACAATTTTGTCCTCCTGGTAGTCGAACCTGTTCTATCTAGCTTTATGTTACTTGAATAATTAGTTCCTCGATGCAACGCAGGATTACTATTCTTTTACCTAGCTAGGCAGAAGAAATTGACAGATGAAAAGCTAGCTTTGGTTTTAACTCTCATTCCAATCCAATAGTGTAAAAAATAAAATAGGGTAGATATCAAATGTTCTACATCAGCTGGACAAAAGACATGCACCATATATGCCTCAAATCACGAGACGAAGTCTCATCTTGACTTTAATCTGGAGGTCTAACGTATATAAGCAGTAGTAATATGTACGTAGGATGATTTGGACCATCCCATCCCATAGGTGTCGTCGTCGTCGGTCGTCCGTTGATCGAGGGCGAAAAACAAAAAACTGGATTTCCGATAGAGATTTTGTCCTGCAAATGCCGCGATAATTACAGATATCGATCGCACAGGGTTTCAATTTTTCTGAACCATGAAGAACTACCGTTGCGTTTTCATCTGGCCTCTTCCATTTTGCGTTTCCACAAGTCACCGAAGTTACGTGGAATCTATGATGGAGACGATCACAACAAATCCCTAACGAAAAGAACAGACCGACCTCTTTCACAATAAGTGAAGGTAATGGTAAAAGATGCAAGGGGGAAGAAAGACGCAAGGACTTGTTACTAGTGCGGGGGTTGGCTTGAGAGAAAAGGACAATAAGATTGACAGAGATTCCATTTGCAGGTTGGATGCAGAGATTCGTTTGCTAGATCATGCATGCATTATTGATAGAGAGACCCGAGAAGGCAGTAGCTATGTTTGAGGCTTAATTAGAAGACGGGTCTTGAATCGAATTTGAATCTGGCCTTGAATCGAAGACGATGTGGTTGGATCGATCTTGAGGTCTCGGTTCTGGTATGCAGGTGATTGTGAGGAGATCTTATGAAGTGGAATCGGGCAATGACGGAGGATTATGTGATTTTAATGAGAGAGAGAGAAAGAAGCGTATGAGGTTTTTTGTATTTATAAATTTGTTCATACCTAATTCTTTCTCCTTTTTCTTTTTCCCAGGTGAAAGCAAATCCTTCCAAAAGGAAAACAACAAAGAGATCCACATCAGGAAGACATCGAATTTAAATGCCTCAAATCAAGGGACAAAACTTGTAAGTTATAGGAAACCATGGGCGAAACTTGTGAGTTATATATATGAAAGAAGTTTTTTTTGTTTATCAAACGAAATATATATATATATATATATATATATATATATATATATATATATATATATATGAAAGAAGTTACAATTCATGGGCTGATTTAGTTTCTATGTATGCATTTCAAGAAAACGAAATGCGAACCTGTATACTGTAACACTTGTGCTCGACCAATAAACCCAATACGAAATATTTATGCATAATTTTTCTCAGCATCAAATCACTAATTAATTAGCATACTATTACCAAACGATCAATGAAAAGGGTTATAATTAGAAATCATCAACATCAAAGAGCTAGCTATAAGGCACTGCTTAAGCAACCTGTGTACAGGCCACCAACTGCAGTCCGACAAGTCAACCCCAAACCACGCGAGCAATTAAGGAATTTGGAATAAGGTTGGCGCCTACTATTTTTTATTTTTCCTAATCGTCCTTTTTTGACTAAGATTAAAATTCCGAATCGATGTGAGAGTACGTATGATGAAAATACAGAATTCAAAGTTTATCGAAAAAACAACATAATTAAGAGAGAAATAGGTTCAAGCGAGAGATCTCACATAAAAAAGTGACAAATAAAATATAACATATATATGGGTGAGTCATTTCTAATTATATCGAGACCCTTTGTAGATAAAACTCAACACCTTAAATGTGATTAAGTTAAGACAGTATCGGTAAAATGATGATCTACAGGCCACACTTGTCGCTCGTGCTTTTACATGGTATCAGAGCGGTCTCTCCAATTCAGAGGTAATGGCTCTGGTTTGGTTGAAGTTGTTTCGGAGTTTGGTTTGGAGTTCTTTCGGAATTTGGAGTTTGGAGTTCGGAGTTTGGGGTTCGGAGTTTGGAGTTCTTTCGGTTAACCATGGGGCTCAGATTCAGTTTCACGTGCAGACCTAAAAATTAAGTTACACGTACGTGAGAGAGAGTGTTAGAGAGGAGATATCCCACATCAGAAAAGTGACAAATAACATATATATATGAATCATTCCGAATTCTACCGAGATCTTTTGTAGATAAAACCTAACACCTTAAAGGTGGTTAAGTTGGGACAGTATCGGTATAAGGATGATTCACGGGCTACACTTGCCGCTCGCGCTTTGAAACAAACTTCACATTGGATCCGTCTTGATGTCGTAAATACTGGTTACCATTAGAGTTAACGAATTCTATGTTTTGTTCATGATAATAGAAAGACTTTTGCATCAAACGATATAAGTACAACTTTGTATGTCTCCTAGTTTCAATTCTGAAAAACCGAGTTACGATTACGCTTATCGGACGGTTCATTTTCTACAACTTAAGTACATATATACTCGTCCATTAATCCATTTACATCTTCAATTTAGGGAAAAAATGTGGAGCGACGATGATGGAAAAGGCATGCATGTTGAACAATATGGGGATATAATTTCTGGGGTTCTTCAAAGCGCTCATTAATTCGAAGAAGATAGGAAATATAATCCATTTTTCTCCTATTTTGTCCCAATCGTATTGATTGCATAACATGCATGATGTACATGAACCCTATAAATATGAAACTCTAATCGACAAGAAAAACAAACATTGATTGACATTGGCTGTCTTCTTAAAAAGATGCAGAGGTACACTATAATTTCCTAAGCGAAAATATTGGGAGCCAGCTAGTTGGCGATGAAAGTAAAATATGGAATTTATAATAGTGAATTCAATATTTAGAGATAAAAATGTTAAAAATAAATTATGGAGAATGATCATGGAACAAAAGAGAAGAAACCTACACGTCGCAATCATTATCAAATAATTCCTCTACTTCTACCAATCCCATATGACCTTGTTCATCTTCGATCTTCTTCTTCCTCCTCCTGCTGGCACTGTGTAGGACTCATCTCTTGGCACTCCCATGGCTTCAATTCCCAAAACAAACAGTGACCCAAATTGACAAAACAAGCTAGCTAGGTGAACAACAACCACCACCACCACACTAACAGACTTGTCTCTCACATTGTCCGACTAAACAAAACGATAGAGATATGGCTAGAGGAAACTAAGGGGAGGGATGTGGTTCATGGTGAGCCAGTTTCGGATCGATCAAAGTGGAGAAGCTGGCCACTGCATTTGGGGCAATCCTCGTGCTGTTTGGGGACCATGTAATACATGAGACACGATTTGCAGCCAGCCACAACAAGAACATGGTCCTGCTTATTGTTCTGATCTGATTCCTTCTGCCGGTTATTATAGGGCTCTCTCTCTCTTGAAGAAGATGGAGACGACTCAGTTGAAGACTCTTCGCTATCATACGAGCTATTATCATCTTCCTCATCATCCGAGTAGTAACAATCTCCGCTGTAATGTGCTGTTATTCTTGGATCTTCTTTCGCTTTCAATCCGTTCCTCCAATTTATGTAGTAAATCTCACCCGTCTGAAAGTTAATAATCACAAATATTTAACCACATTTAGCAGCACAAACAAGGAAGGCTACCCAAAAAAATATATCAAACCCAGAGTTTTAAGCACCACTTTTTCTAATCAACAACAAACCCAGAAAGGTTTCTTAAATAAAATGTAGCTACCTAGATGATAAAACACAGAAAAGAGAAAAGTTTATCTCTTGTTTAGGAAATGTACCAAACTACCAACTACATAGTCAAACCCATTGAAGCTTCTTATTTTTATTGGCTTTACTCTAAATTCTAAGGTAAGAAATAAAAAGGGTGAAGGTAAAGGGTAAACAAGAACAAAGGAAAAAAAACTATCTCTCTCTCTTTGTTTCTGAGAATTTTGTTCTGGAAGAGACTGGTACCAATGTAAAGGAAGGAGAAGCAAATAGCATTAAATACAACATACTCAACAATGATTGAAAGCTAGCTCCCTGAACATTCAGAAATTTAATGAACAAGATCTACCAGGTTTTTCGGCATTTATAGAACCCTTTAAATGGAAACTAAAACCAACCCAAAACTATAGATGGGTTTCCGATTTTTCCAGACAAAACTAGTTTGGTTGGTTACCTTTAAATCGAGGCATTGTTCCCAATGGTAGGGAAGCGAGACATTTGAGTTGAGCTCCAGAACCGTGTCCTCGTTGCTGTTGTTGTTAGGTGTGAGTTGGTTCGGCTGCGCAGCATCGTCTGAGGTTGATGAGGTTGACGACGACCTTCCTCTCATCCAAACATGACTCGACCCTTGACTGCTTTGGCTGCCGTTACCGATGGAGGTCTGGTGGTGGTGGTGGTTTAAGGAACAGTTTTGCAGAGACCGCTCCAGAGATGCGGCGATTGTCGCCATATTCGGAGCTGTCATGGACTGTCTTACACAATTTCAAGTGACGCACAGAGAGAAGAGAGAGAGAGAGGCTTTGAGGTTGAGAGAGAAGAGAGAGAGATTAGAGGTGGGATTCTGGAAGGGAAAGTATAACAAGGGAAGAGAAACTGAAGGGGACAGATAAAAGGGTCATTTCATTTCCCAAATTCCCAGCTCTGAAATGAGATGAGAAAGTGGGTAGAAATTAGAAGAGAAAGGGGGAGAAGAGAATCTAACACGCCCGATGGAATGGCGCGTGGAGAGGGTGGGACAGAAACATCGTCGTGGCGCGTGAAGAGAGAATGGAATTGGTGTTTGTGCTCCCCTAATTGCTTTCTGAAAAAGTTGATCAAGTTTTGGCAGAGAATATTAACCTTGGAAGGATTAAATTTCATTTTTATTCGAAATAGCAGTGACCCGGTAAAAACGACAAAACCGAACCTGAATGCCGAAATTTTGCTACACTATTAATTTTGCCGGTTAAGATGTGGGAGGAGACCATGAATATTTACGAATAGCTCATTCTCAACTATATAATGTGTGAAACAACATTTTTTATTTCAGAAACTCAATCTTCCCTATAATGTCTACGTTCCAATGAAGTACGTGTATTATTTTTCTCTTACACTTCCATTTCTTCTTTATGTTTTCTCTGTTTTCATTTCCTTACAAACTTATCCTATTTTCTATTAGTATTTCTTACTCCCTTCTTATTTATTTTCTTACCCATTTTTTCTGATCTCATTATGATTTAAGTTTAATTTTGATCAAAAATCAAAATCTCGATAATAGTAGTGACAACAAAAAAAAGTTTGGTTTTGACTACTCTAATTAGCCTAGACGAGGGACGGAGGATAGAACACTGGTTTATGGGTTGTAGCCCAGAAACTTTTTCACCACTTTCAAGTAGAATAACTTGTATTATATGAATTAAGCAGGCATAAGAACCAATAGCCCAGGTAAAATATAAGTTAAAGAACTCAAAATCCTATATTATATGTGAGTAGAGGATTCTCATAAGGACAAAATATATAAGACGCTGCAAGGAGGGACATGCACATCAGAATTAAAAGTGAAAACCTCATATAAATTTAGGATCTGGTTTGTTCTGTGTACTCATGACTATAGATTGATTTGTATTGTATTCTTTACATGAATTTATGAATGACAAAATTTTTTTTAATTAAAAAAAATATATGCACAAAGTCTGAAAGTCTTACTCTTTTTATTTATTTCAGAAGAGTCATTGGTGCATATTAAGGCTGGGTTTGGTGCAGCTGGGCTTATAAGATATAAGCTGACTTTTACTTTTTACAGCTTATAAGCAGAAGGTGAGTGTTTGCAGCTTCTTCTTTTTCCCTTAAAATACTTTCTACTTTTTAAGAAGTAGCTTATTTTTGGACTTACCAAACACCAAAACATTTGATGCTTAAAAGTAAAGGAGCTTATAAGTTCTCCAAGCTCATCCTAAGTCCAAATCTCCAACTTTTACAAAACATAATTGTCTTCTTCATTTTTGTGAACTTCGTTTTTTGTTCCAAAACGTTAACTTCTCTTAATTTTATTCGACTCTCAAAGCATGTGATATGCTATCAATTAATATTTGTATTTTGTTGTTCTCTCTAGATTACTAAATGGATTTCAATATTTTAATTTTCTGCATTTTTTAACTACTAAGTTATGAATTTGGGATAGTGAATCTAATTATTTTTAGAATTCTTCTTCTTGTATATCGATATCACTTCTACTCTTCTATATTGATTTTCTTAATTAATGTCAAATAGGTAGTACTAAGAAGCGAAAAATAAAAAATCATATTTTTTAAAATTATTATTATTAATTATTTTATCTATTTATTTTCATACGTTTAAAATTGTTATCAAAAGAAATTTAGTCCCGGTTAATTTTAAATTCTGGCTCTGTTTCTGGCAACTGTTCATAAACTCTTATGAATATGAAGTCAATGGTTGTTTAAGATATTCAATCATTCACTAAGAACCATAGCTATACGTTTATGATTATAGTTTTCATCGTATATTTACCTATTACAACACCAGTTGAACCATGTGGTAATTAATTAATTAAAACTAAGGACAATTAGGAGATCTCAACTATTCTTATTATTTGTTGAAACTTACTTTGATCTAGAATGAACTAGCACGGTAATTCCTTTGTACATGTTTCTTAATCTATAAAATATTACTTTTTAATTGCTGTTAAGTTTTAATTTTAAAGATAATATAAGGTGAGTTCATCATGCATACATCACATTGGCTGTGGATTACTTGATTTTTTTTAAGATGGACGTGGTCGTTGTATATTGATAACTGAAAGTATGATTACAAAATGAACACGATTCGCTCTCGAGGGTAACCATGTAAAATAACTCAGAACCTTAGGACCTAAGAACCTAATCCAACCTAAGCTATTTTAATACCATAAACCATAGACGAGGTCGACACAAAATCTTGTCTTAACGGCAAAGAATCAGTAACTGGCCACCAAGACACAAGGAGGAAAGGATAAATCCTCAACATATCATTATTGACTACTTTTGAAACTACCCTACGCAGTGGGCTACCCCAGATCATCAACCACCCTAGTAACATGCTCTCGACCCGCAAGCAGTCTAAGTCTAAATGAAAAACAAAAATAAAATAGAAAAAACCAAGACCAAACAAGAAATGCAGCCCAAGCTTCTGATCTAAAGGAGCCCAAGCCCAAGATTGAAAAGTCCAAACAGGCACATAACTTAACCCTAGCCCAAGATGTCAGCCAGACCACCTGCGAACTAGCCATCTGCTGTGCTGGCGTCGCAGCTCATGGAACCAGAACACTGTCTGTGCACCGTTAACGATCAAATCCCAACTCACCAAAGTCCTACCTCCACCACCATCCGTTGCGACTCTAAAACCAGGCTCTGATCCTAGTTAGTGAGATCTGATCCCACAAACCCCCAACCAAATCAAACCACCTGCGAAGCCTGCACCAATACGAAATCGAAGCCGTCCTCGATAAAAATCGCTCAAAGGACCACTCAAACTCATCCAACCACCAAATTTTGCTCCTACACAGTGCACCCATCCGGCCATAACCAACAGCCGCAAGGCCAGAAGCCTGCACGGCACCACCGTGCAGCTGGACAGGACGTGATGGCTGTTTAAGTAAAATTGTTGTAGTCCTTATCTTTATATTAAAAAATAGAGATTTTTTGTCTTAAATTGATTATTCGTAATATAAAGCACAGTAACGTTCATTACTTTTCTCATATTGTGTGTCGAAGTAAATAATATATATATGATACCTAAGAAAATTGTAACCACACTCTTTCTATCTTTCATCGATATTATGCGGTTTATTTGAATAAACAAATTAATTACTAGTCACAAAAAACCATCTTCATTTAGGTTTATTGAGAATTTTTTGTTAAGGACTAATTGAAGACTTTCTCCTTAATGGTTTATTACACACATTTATTAATAACATTTTTTCATCTCAACCGTTTAGTTTATAGGTATATATAAGTTATCACTTATACAAATTTTCAATCAAATGGTTGATCGTTAAGGCATTAAAATAAATCAAATCAATGGATGGTCTAAATATGTCAAATAGAAGCCGTTCAAGTTTATAATCGGTGAATCACATTTATGAATGTCTTAACAATTTTCGATTTATATGAAAATTTATAGAGATAATCTACTCATTCATATATATCTATAAACTAGACGGTCGATGTGTGAATATACAATCAAAAATAAAATGAAAAAGTTCTCAACTAATACTTAACAAAATAATCATTGTTAATAGAACTTTTTCCTAGAGGGGAGTTGAACTATGTTATATATTTTATCTGTTAGCAAATTAAAGAAGAGGATTGAAAAATGGTTGGAGAGAAAGAAAGGGACGTGGAAACAGTGACAGAGCAAATGTCAAATGTATTGGAGCTGCATGCGCGAGCGTTTGCTCCGTCGCACACGGAGGAGAGTGAAGGTGGTCAAATTAGGAATTACCTAGGCTATATAGGGCAGCACTGATGAATCTGGGTTTTGGTTAGTTTGGTAACTTCACTCTGACGAAGCTTTGGTGATCGGGGAAAGGGTTGGAGTCATCGGTGTCACGGACTTTTCCGGATTGTGGGAATCTATTCCCCAAGTACTACTTTTACCAGACTAGTCCTGACACTCTTCCCCAGTCCTCCTCCCTCTCCTGACAACAGCTCTATCTCTCTCTTTAAAGAAAAATAAAAAATGAAAAATGAAAGTTGAAAAATGAAATAGTTTTCTGGTCTGGTCTGGTCTGGTCTGGTCTGCAATAATATTCCCTCTGCTGCTAGCAACAAAGCAGCTGTGTCCCTGGGATGTTCCACAGTGTTTGTCTTGCTGTGAAATTTCAGAAATTCCATCACGGATCCATCATGGTCCTCATCATCACAAGCGAATCCGAATTCAACTGCATTCCACTACTAGAATTTTCCCCAATTTGGACTGACAGAGATTGGTCTTCATTGTGGATAATAAGTGTGTGAAATTGCATTAGAACCTGTGTAGCACCAATCACCAATTAGTGCCCTATATAATAGGTTTTACTGTGACAGTAGACTGATAAATTAGCACTGGCATAACTTCAACCAAAACAAGACCGTATCTTCTTGAAGGAAAGAAGTAATTCAGTGATCATCACATTGATTAGTGATTGTAGGATCTAAATTGTTTGTAATGATGCATTAGTAGCCTGCCTAGAAATAGTCAAGCTGTTGATCGCATATAACAACAATAATCTTGTATATTTGTTTTTGTCACTTCTAATACAATCAATTATCATCAGTGTACCCATCCATCCTGATGACTCTAGACACCCATTCCTTCCGCAAACACATTACACTATCAACTTCAAACACTACCAAACCAGCATCATGGTTAACACATGACATATTGTCTAAAGCCACGTAAACAAGCATCATATACCCACTTCTTATGCACCACTCAATGATCAATATTCAACATTATGTTGGATTGTGGACGGTTGGGCGACTTATCACGTTTCACATCTATCCCTACTCACAACAAGGTTAAAGCCTCACATGATTTTGTTGGTCTACCAAATTGAGAGAAAGCAGCCATTGAAAACATCAGAAGTGAATTTGGCAACAGATTTGTCCCTTGATGGCGTTCTCCATAGACCTAAATTCCAAGTAAATTTGATATCAATTAGTAAATTGATTCGGACTTTGAAATGCATTGTAATATTTTATCCGGATTTTTGTGTTGTGCAAGATGTGGATACGAAGAGGACGCTTGGCCTGAGCAAGCATTTCAATGGACTATACTACCTTTCACCAAATCAAAATCCTCGCCTGACAAATCATGTCACACACACCTCAAACCTTTGGCACCAACGCCTTGGGCACCCGTCTTCTTCATCTCTTCATTTTTTATTTCAAACCATTCCTGAAATAATCTTCGATCATCCTCATATTTGTGATATTTGTCATTTAGCCATGCAAACTCGTATGTCTTTCACTTCTAGTTCCATAAAATCCATAACACCTTTTGACTTGATTCATTGTGTTATTTGAGGGTCACACAAAACTCATACACATTCTGGAGCACGTTATTTCCTCACCATTGTTAATGATTTTACTCGCTTCATTTGGGTCCATCTTATGAAATTGAAATCCAACACACAACCTTTGATCCGAAATTTCTTCTCTTGGGTCAAGACACAATTCAATCGAGATATCAAAATTTTACCTTCTTATAATGGGGGTGAATTTACATCAATGCGTCCATTTTTCGACTCTCATAGTACCATTTCTAGCACACTTGCACTTACACTCCACAACAAAATGGAATAGTTGAGCGCAAACATCGTCATCTTCTAAATGTGGGTCGTGCTTTTCGATTTCAAGCCAATTTACCTCTAAAGTTTTGGGGAGAGAGTCTTGACATTGCTTGTTATCTCATAAATCGGCTTCTCGCACCACTTTTTTCTTACAAATCACCTTATGAGCTCTTACTTGGTACTCCACCCACCTATGCTCACCTCTGAGTTTTTGGTTGTTTATGTTATGCTACAAACCTCACCCCTATACAAAAATTTGACCAACGGGCAAATCATTGTATTTTTCTTGGTTATCCTCTTGGTCAAAAAAGTTATCGAGTCTATGATCTTGACTCACGAAAAATTTTCACCACCCGTGATGTCACGCCACAGCCCAAGTTTACTTTCCTAAACCCTGGTTAGGACGTGCGGGACTCATCTTAAGAGAGATTTACTCGTAAATCCCTCTTGAGAAGGGATAACCCTTTTTCTCAAACCATTTTCAACAGTCCAACGATACCGGAATAGACCTCACAACCGGAGGTTATCCCGATTCCCGCATTTGGATCTCAAACCAACTACTTTAGAGGACCTAGGGTTCTAATATGAATTGTGACTGCACCCGCATTTGGATCTCAAGCCACACATAGCTCTTATATATAAGTAAAGCCCTAACTGGGAAAACCCCGCTTTTCTATAAATCGGTCGATCTGCTAATATGGATAGCAACGCCTATTTCATATCCGGAGTTTAACCTCTCCGTCAAAGTATTGATCGACCAGCTATCTATCGAAAATATCTCGAACATTTCATCATACATAACTATCGCAACCATACACACATAAACAGAATACAATGGCAACCACATAGTTATAAAAATCCACTAAGGATATAATAATCAATTTATTCTCAATGACACTCCTATAAAAACCTAGAACTGCCAGGACAATATTGTCAATTCAGCCTTAATGGTATCCTTGTAAATAGAAAAACATCCAGGGGTAGTATGGTCTTTTTAACCTCAATGGCTGTCTCGTAAATATGCAAATCTACCAAGGGCATTTCTGGTATTTCAGTCATAGTGGCATCCCTGTAAATAACCTGAACTGTCAGGGGTAATTCTGGCATTTCACACTAAACGATAACCGAAACCGACAAATTATATATCCACGCGCTCATATCGAAGAGTACATGAACCAGGGACAACTCACTGACTCCTGAGGATGTCAGACGCGTCGCAAGACGCCGCCACAGGCGGCTGCGCGTGGGCCCCATGATCCACCACCCTCAAACCGGTCAACTTCACCCAAAAACCACTTACATGCAACCACAACAACTCTAGAAGGCCTATAGGAGCAACCAGAGCTCCTAGAACTACCGAACGCGCCTACACGCGCAGCCATAGCTGGCGGCGCGTGGGCGTCATGCGCCTCCACTAAAAACACCGAATTTTAACAAACTCAAAACATGAAAGTTGTAGATCACAGCAAGGAGAACAGTTTTAATACCTAGAGTTTTGATCAACTGGGCTAGGAAGTGGCCCAAAACCGCCCCGAAAGGACTGCCTCCACCTCAGCCGCTCATGCCGCCGTGTTGAGCTTCGACTTCACCGGAGGTCCACCTAGAACGCCTTGGGAGTCCTTTTCGGGCTGGTTTCATGCCTCGACGTCGCCCCATGCAGGAGAACCAGTCGGATCGAAAACCGGGTTTCGACGCCGTACTGTTCGAGCTCAGATGCGTCGTTCCAGGCCGAACTGGACAACACCACCAGGAGGCTCTCACGGAGGAGAGAAAGCGATCCCGACCAGCCTCGACGTCTCTGGTGGCCGGAGCTCGCCGTAAAATTTGGGTCGGCTAGGTTCGGTTTGGGTCAGTTCGAATTTTCAGATATTGAGGGGAACGCGTGCGCATGTGAAAGGAGAGAGAAAAATGGGTTATTTCCCTTTTTGGAAAACCCATTCTTCTATTTATATACTTTCTAAAAATAGAAACTCAACTTCTGTTGACCATAACTTCTTCACACGGTATCCGATTCACACCTGTCGCGTCTCCACTGACTCGTATCGTCGAGCACTACAACTTTCGTGAAGGAAGTTTTCCGAGAAACTCGATGTGAAAAAAGTCAACCTTTGACCCTTTAAATAAGTCATTCTCGAGTGTCCCTTGACTCCGAACACTTTGACACTCTTCTCAAAGGTACGAATACGCACTAATACCACTAAAATTTCTAAACTTTACACTCGTTAAAATTTCAGAAAAACTAACAGCGCAGTTACAACCCTCTGTAACACGCCTGGTCCAGGTAAAAGGGTAAATTTCTGAACGGGGTGTTACACGTGATGTTGTTTTTCATGAACACATATTTCCATGCATTGCACTTCTTAAAGAAGACCAAGAGGATTCTCCGGTCCTTCCTATCGTTGGCCCAAACTCAATCTACTCATCTAGTCCACATTAATTCCAACCTACTCCAAAAGCCCATACTCATGAGCCCACCCACATATCATCACCTTGTCCTCATCTTTCCTCTACAACGCAAACAGATCACTTCATCATCTAGTCTCTTCTCCCGATCCCACCTCCATCCAGCTTACTCCATCGCTGGTGACGACTTCCATCCAACCACCGGCGTTGCCCTGCAACCCATCACCGGCGTCGACCCAACCTGAATCGGCACCTCCACAACCACAAATACCTTCGGCGACACCGTTGTCTCTGCATCCTCAGCCTACCGTCACTTATCATCGCCTTGGAATTCACTCACCAGCACCCCATCCATCGGCACACCACACTGAAATTCAGCTCCCATCACCTCAGCCACCGCTTCTCCTATCTGGTTCACCAACACAAGCCGGCCCATCCGACTCAATAATATCTGATTCCCTATCTCTCCAACACATGTCGTCCTCACCCTCTCAGCCGACACCTTTTTCTCTTCCGGCCACCACCAATTCAGAGCCAGCTGAAACCCTAGCATCACTCATCTCAACACTGCCTCTTGATCCTCCGCGCCGTTCAGACCGAATTCGATAACCACCACCATACATCCGAGACTACAAGACAAACCATGTTATCCTTCTTAGCCCTGACGCTTTTTCCTCATCCACGTCTGGCACCCGATATCCATTGCAACTGTACGTTTCTTATTCTGGGTTGCCTAGTGTTTACCGTTCATTTTTTCGCAATATCTCAAAAATGGTGAACCAGTTAGTTATCCAGAGGCTAGTACTGATCTCAGGTGGGTAGAAGCAATGAATTTTGAAATCCGAGCACTTGAGTACAATCACACATGGTCCTTGGTCCCTCTACCTGTCGGACAACGTCCTATTGGGTGCAAATAGGTTTTCAGGATCAAGTATCATGCTGACGGCACCATCGAACATTACAAGGCTCGCCTTGTCGCCAACGGATTCACCCAACGTGAAGGTATTGACTACAAAGAGACCTTTGCTCCGGTTGATAAGTTAATTACTATTTGTTGCCTAATGGTTGTTACTGCAGTTCGAAATTGGTCTTTGCACCAGATGGAAGTGCAAAATGTCTTCCTCCATGGTGAACTACTTGAGGAAGTTTATATGCTGCCTCCTCCAGGTTATCATCAATAGGGTGAGAATGTTGTTTGTCGACAGGGAAAGAATGTTGTTTGTCGACTTCACAAGTCCCTCTATGGTCTTAAGCAAGCTTCATGAAACTGGTTCTGACGTCTCTCTTTTGCAATTCAAGAGATATGGTTTCAGCAATCCCAAGCTGATTACTCATTATTCACAAAGGTTACTGGTTACTCTATTACTGTGGTCTTACTTTACGTTGACGATATGGTTATAACTGAGAATGATGAGAAGACCATCAATAATCTCAAGGTGTTTCTCAATAGTCAATTCAAGATTAAAGATCTTGGACCACTTAAATACTTTCTTGGTATCGAAGTTGCCCGTTCCAAAGCTGGAATTACAATTTTTCAACGGAAGTGCACATTAGACATCTTAGAGGAAGTCGAATTACTTGGAGCAAAAGTACCCATGGAGCCTGATCTGGTATTGACTGGAAAGGGATTGATACCTTGAAAGACCCTATACGATATCATCGGTTAGTTGGGAAGTTAATTTATCTCACTATTACCTGGCTTAACATCACCTATGCTGTGAATACACTCAGCCAGTTCATGCAGGAACCTAAGCTACACCATCTCAAGACAGCACATTGACTCCTTCAGTACCTTAAAGCAGTTCCTGGATAGGATTTGTTGTTTCCCTCAACTAGTGAGCTGCGTTTGATTGGTTATTGTGATGCTAATTAAGCGAGATGTCCAATTACACGCCGATCCATGACCGGTTATTGTACTTTCCTTGGCAAGTCCCTTGTGTTATGGAAAAGTAAAAAACAAGCTACAATGTCAAGGTCATCTGCAGAGGCTGAGTACCATTCCTTGGACCGACAAGGTTGTTTTGCGACAACCAAGCAGCTCTTTCACATTGCTGCAAACCCGTTTTATCATGAGCGCACCAAACACATTGAACTAGATTTCCATACGGTTCGAGAAAAAAAAAATAGAAAAAGGTGAGGTCAGAACAGCTTATGTGCACACTAGAAATCAGATTGCGGAATTGTTTACAAAGCCTTTGCGAGCACCTGCATTTCACATGCATCTCAGCAAGTTGGGTGTGATTGACATTCACGCTCCAACTTGAGGGGAGTCTTAAACGAAAGAAGTAATTCAGTAATCATCACATTGATCCACGGAGTGGTTGTAGGATCTAAATTGTTTGTAATAATAGCATTAGTAACCTGCCTAGAATAGTCAAGCTGCTGATTGTATATAACATCAATGATCTTGTACAATTGTCTTCGTCACTTCTAATACAATCAGATTATCGATTTCTTTACATCTAAATCAGTGTTAAAACAACCCTTTATCGGTTTGAATTAATGGTTATGAGAAGCACACTAATATCAATTAGGGGTGGGATCATTATGGGACGGTACGCGATTTGACCTATCTTGATATCGATCCTGATTTTTTTCAGTATCGGTACAAGACATGATGTGTGATTTTAAGACTTAGTACTGAATCGTCTTGATATCGAAAAATTCGGGACAAGTTCGGAACCAATCGGGATATAAGGTTTTAAGTTAGGATTTTATATATATAAATTAAACAATCACATTTGTACTATATTTATGCAATAATTAACACTTTTTCTTAACATAAATCAACAAACTAACATAATTAGGCTACTTCATCACTTTAAGATGATTAATTCTTCATTATAAATATATATTTTTTCTTTAAAACTAGTAAAATTATAAATTTAGGAGGATTTGGGACGGTTCGGGACATTCGGTATCTATTTGGCTCATACCGATCCGGAACCGATTACTAAATTTGGGATTCGATACGGTTCGGGACAACATTTTTTCACTTTGTGTCCTGACCCGATCAGGTTAGGTACTGGACGGTTGGGATCAGCATCAGGATTTCTGTATCAAACTCCCACCCCTAATATCAATTGGCATATAAGATAAATAAAAAAATAAGACGCCAACTCGTGTTGGAGAGAAGAGATTACACATCAAAAAAGTGACAAACAAAATATAACATATATGTGGGTGAATCCTTCATAATTGTTTCGAGACCTTTTGTAGATAAAACCTAAAACCTTAAAGGTGGTTAAGTTAGGACAATATTAGTACAATGATGATCTACGGGCCACGCTCGTCGCCCGTACTTTAACAACTCGGACCTCTACATTCAGATCTGATTTTTTACGAAATGAAACCAATTCTAGAATTTAAACATCCAGACTCCCTCCTTAGCCCCAAGGCTGCAACCCAGTCTTCCATTGATACTGCAACCGTGCAACATACCCTTGTACAAATAACTTGCAAGGTGAAATTTATAATTATAAACAAACTTATATTCATTTGCAAATTAAAATTTTGAATTGTAAATTATAATAACATGATACACGCACTTGACAAAAACTGAGGATTTTCTTCTCCCTATCTGGCGGCGAGCTCTCTAGCCTTCGTCGGACGGGCCCGAATCTTTTAAAGTTATCTTATGTGACACCCCGTACCCAAAAGTTACCTTTCACAGAGATTCACGAGTTACTGAGGACTTTTAATTGCGATCGGTAATTCGATAAGTTATCGCTCGAGTTAATTTTCGAGTTTTTAAAAGTACTCCAAATACCTGAATTGATGACTCGATGTGGTAGTATGTGTCGACACGAGTCTCCTGGTATTTTCGGAATATTTTTCGGAGCTTCGGTTTATTTTCTATGAATTTTCGAAGTTTCCGGTAACTTTTAATTATCAATCCGGTAAATCAGTTTTACCATTTTATCTTTTACTTTTCACCTTCTTTTGATCTAGACCGTTGGATCTTTCAAGATTAAATCTGGGCCGTTGAATTGGCTATAAATAGAGGAAGAGAGGGTTGACCCGAGTCAAACCCAACTCGGGCGTTGACCCGAGCCAATTTCTCTCTCTCTCTCTGTTTCAGTCCTCAGCTCCGCCGCCCATCACAGCCGCGTCCGGCCAACCCGCGCCGGCGCACCACCCTCAAAATACTCCCCTCACTCTCCTCTCCAAAACCCCCTTACCAATTCATTCCGATATCCACTGTGGAAGAGGATTGGCCGAGTGGAGATGCGTCGGTGTTCACCGGTTTTTGGCGAGCTCAGGCGACGGCGAGGGCAGCATGAGGTAGGTTTCTTGATCTCCTCGATGTGTTCTACAAGCTCATGTGTTCAGTTTCTTCATTTGGTGACATCTTGAAATCTCTGGTTTAAGGCAGTGAGTTTCTCCGCCGAGATTGGTTGCTCCGGCGGCGGTTTTCTGAAGATTCTGGGCTGCCTTTCGAGCTCCAGAAGGCCTAGACAGCTGGTTCTGGAGTTAAAGAGGAAGGGAGAAGAATGGTTGAAGGACTGAGGAAGTCACCTTGACACTGCTGGGTGCAGAGGTCACCCTAGGCAGAGAGATAGAGGTGAGACGAGGTAAAGAACTCATTCTTGGTTTTGATTTTGGTATTGGAGTTGTTACTGTTGTTGGGATGATAATTTGATGTTGTTTTTGTTGTCTTGTTGTCGATAACTTGGTGACGAAGAAAACGGGGAAACTCTGGCGAAATTCCGGCAAGTTATCGGGATCCGGCGAAGATTCCGGTGACGCCGTAAACCGGCTGAATGCCGAAGAGGTAGGAGTTGATTCTTTCAATAACCTAATTGTCGTAAAGTTTCCGTAAATTAAAGAATTGGATTAATTACGGTTAATTGGACAAAAGAAGGAAGTTCTATCTTGGGAAACTTCCCATTTAAGAAACTTTCTATTTATGGAAAGTGAATATTTAGGAAATGAATTAAATGAAGGTGAAATTCAATAGTAAAGGATTTGGGTAAATAAGGGAAGCTTGGAGTAAAAGATAGTATGACTACCCAGGTGGTTGTGAATGAGTTGGGTAAATTTATTATTAGATTTATCGACTCACAATTAGTAATTTGGTTTAAGCCGTGGTTTGGATGTGCATAGTAATTCCACAAAATTATTATGCGATGACCTAACTTCAAATGAAATAGTAAGGAAAGTCGATACGCTGAGATTACGAAGTCAGAAACCAAACTTCGAGTCGATAACCGGAAATAAGTGTGATGTTGAAAAACTGTTAAAAAGAAAGGAATTTGGTCAACACGTGGTCAAATAGGATTCCTGGTCAAACTAGGAAAAGACCAAGTCAACTGTGAACGACTAATATGATGATTTGTTGTACAGTCTCTGGTCGGACGTGAGACGGGCTCGACTACGCGGGTAGTTCGAGGGTTTCGCTCGAGGAGCTTTCCGAGCGGAAAGGTCGCAATAGTACTGTGAGTGGACATATTATTTTAAATAAAGGCATGACTTAATTATTGAGTTAATTGCATGGTTTTTATGATTGTTTTCGAGAATTATATCCTTCTCGGGTTCTTGAACGTTTTTATTTGGATAAAGTTTAGCGGGAACCTCGGTTAAAGATTTTTACTATTGTTTGAGATATTGACACTTATGCGTGAACGTATTTACATTATTACTCAATTTTCTATGTCTTCCGAAAATGGTTATAGACGGTGATGGCCGTCCTTCGAATGGAATTGAACCCGAGACTTCGTTGGAAATCAGATTTATGCATATATGACAAGGAATTGTTTTACTTATTTGTTTTGGGAAGAGAATTTGATTAATGTATTGTTATGAATTTTTATTTTAAGGGTTGACCAATGAATATGCTAGCTAGAGTAGCGTGAGGGCGCTACTAGAGCTCTTAGCTCCGACCCTAGCCTGAGAGGTCAGGCAAACTACGTAGTGCACTATGAGGGTTGACCATTTTCACTTTATCTAGAGCTCTTAGCTCCGACCCTGGTCTGAGAGGACAGACAAACCTGAGAGGTCAGGTTGATATTATAAGGGTTGACCGTTATCACTTTATCTAGAGCTCTTAGCTCCGACCCTGGTCTGAGAGGACAGACAAGCCTGAGAGGTCAGGTTGATATTTCAAGGGTTGACCGTATTATTTTATATAGCTAGCATAGAGTAGAGTGAGGGCGCTACTAGAGCTCTTAGCTCCGACCCTAGTCTGAGAGGTCAGACTTATTATGTTTGTGAACAATTCTCTTCCCATATTTCTTACTGGTTTATCTTACCATGCAGTTGTGGAACATTTAGTAATTGTGGGCATGCATAAATGTTCTTTAAATCATTAAAGTTTTGAGAGAGCATTAAAGGAAATAGAGTTTTTATATTTGATTTTCGTCCACTCACTCTAACAGTTTTTAAATGTTTCTCCCCTGGGCCTTTCGTTTTTAACTGCCCAGTGATGCAGGGTTCTTGAGAGGAGGTCGAGCGCGTACGAGAGTCGAGGTATAGTCGATCATTCCGTTGCTGCTTGAAATTCTTTGGGGTAATTATCTCTATAGACTGCTCTGACTAACCCGGTTTAGTTAGTTTAGTAGGAAGGGTTGGCCATTTCAAGGGGGTTTCGGTAAGAAGTTCCCTTGAGGTGGTCCCCGCAGGATTTACTCCGAGTTAAAGGGGTTTAACTCGGGGTGGGTCCTGACATTGGTAGTCGAGGTTTTGATGTGATCTTGCGGTAGACAATCTCATCCGACGCAGGACAGATTGGGTTGGAGTGGAACTCCACATGATGATCTTGTGTGAGGGCGTAAGTTGCATGGTGTTGTCGAGGTTGGGAAGGCAGGGTCAGATCAGATTGGAGTACTCTGATCTGGTTCATAACCTGCAGATCCATTTGGAGACACACTGTGCAACCTTGCACTTGTAGCGGAAGAGTTGTTGGCCTAACGACGGTGGCGGCCAAAGGAAGGTGCAGGAGTGGCGGACATAGAGATCACCAAGTGTGGAGTGGCAGTGCTTGGGGAGATCGTTCGACGACGGCTACAATATTATGAGAATGGTTGGTTCCTTCTCGGATCACTGGTTTCAGACTTGGCCTCTCCTTCTGAGCCTGGACCCTAGGTCTATCTCGATCTTTTAATTTTATTATAAGTGGTTTAGTTTATTTATATACTATTTTCAATAAGAAAATGTGGGCTTTGTCCCGGTATGGGTACATTGTGTGCCTTGTCTGCCTTAGGTACGGTGCGAGTTACTTGTCTTGACAAATGGTCGCAACCTCCTAGTGGTAGGATGAAACATAGTCTTTAGATATGATTCAGTGCGGCCACATAGTAGGAAAACTGCACTAATTTTTGTTCTGAAGTTTATCTTTAGTACAATTATCTTTCTGTTATATCACCGCTTTGTCAAAACAAATGGAGTAACCAATGAAGCACTATTTGCTAACTAGTGCGCGTTAAAATACTTTACTTAATGTAATTTAAAGTTTATGCTCTATGTCATCTCATAGTTTCATTAATGAAGATTTAGAGCAGCACTGACCCTTTTCCAAAAAAAATTATGATAACATAGTATTTGTACACATTAGTATTACCATATAAGACTAATACGTGACTCCCAATTAAGGTTGTGAACGAAATATCTTCAATAAAGCCAGCGACGTGCATGCTTCTGGTATTCCCATATTTACTCAAATACTCATAAAAAACCCATTTCTGAAAAGCTAAAGTTCAAATATCTTAATAAGGACTAGTGAATTTTTTTTGGTAATGGGACTAGTGAATCTTAAACAATAGTCTTGTAGAAGTTAAATAATATTGTATGGCAAAATAATATTCTTCTTAACCTCCTTGAACTTTTTAGAAGTTCAAATCTTATTATAAAAAGCAGGAAAAAATAATTGCTAGAATTGACCAACCTTCTTGAACTTTTTAGAAGTTCACATGTAGAGATATTTTTTGGATGAAAGACCCTGTTACTGAACAAAAAAAGAAAAGAGGGGTAGATCAACACAACTGATCCAAACCCAAGCCCGAAAATAAAACAAAACACTAGAATGAAACCAGATACATCGACGACAGCTATCTTTCTGGATTGGCAGCGAACAGATCGAGTCGACTCCTCAGAAGGCAAGGGTCATCGACGATCGAAACCAACACCTGCTGAAAACTTCTATGCCGACGACGGACATGGGAGCCCATCAACGGGAAGATGGAGGTCGAATGACCCAATTTTCAGGGCACATCTTCCTTTGAGATAGCGAAGCAACGAAGTCCGCTGCCAAATTCGCTTTTTGAGGGACCCAATTCCAGAAAGGTCTGAAGAAGTGAGAATCCCGTCGAATTTTGGTGAGAAACGAAATGAGACTCCAGTGTGTGATCGGTTTCGACCCTTTGATTGCATCTATCAGCATTTGAGAATCTGACTCGAACCCAACTGATAGAAATCTTTCTATTTTTGCTAGGTCCACCACTGAACATGCTGCCATGGCCTCTGCTTCTAGCGCCGACGCTGCCATCCCGAATCAGGAGACACCGAATATGAGGCGGCCTTCTGAATCACGAGCAACCACTCCAACACCCACAGTCGAGGTATGCTTGTCCCAAGCTCCATCAAAATTACTCCCTATAGGTGGAGGAGTCCATAAAGTTCTCATCTGACTAGGGGCTGGGGTCATATCTCTGTTTGACTTTAGGAATGAAGCGGTAGCTATATGTTGAGATGTGGGTTGTTGTGTGTGTTGGTGAGGTTGTACCCTGATTTGACTGTGTATGATCCGATGCGCTCCCATGGCCAAATTAGTCTATCCTCAGTATCTTGATCTCCCACCAGTATCGCCTCAATAGCTGAGCTTTCTTGAGTGCTAAGAAAGCGCCTAATAGGACTTGAGTTCCATTCTCTTGTATCTTGATCGATCAATTCTGAAACCATATGGGGACAACTACTAGGAACTGGAATGGTGTGATGAAGATATTTATCACCACTTAATGAAATCCACATGTCCACCCAGATACCAACTCTTGCCCCATTTCCTATTTGCCAATGTTATCCCATTAGAATCAGGTCCCTTCCATGTAGGAGACTGCTCCAAGCCCATGAGTCCTGAGATCCCTTGCAAGCATTTAGGCCATCGATATGAGGAAAATATCTTGCTTTAATGACCTGAACCCAAAATTCACTTGGGTTAGATATAATCCTCCAAACTGCTTTGCCAGTAGAGAAATGTTGAAATCTGTAAGGCACCTAAGGCCTAGTCCTCCATCTGATTTGACCTCAGAAGCTTGTAAAAAGAACAAAGAATCGTCAGCAAATAATAGGTGAGAGATCTAAGGGCCTCCCCGACTTATTTGAATCCCTTGTAGATCTCTGGTGGCGCACGAATTGGTGATCATTGAAGATAGAACCTCTGAAACCAGGAGGAAGATGTATGGGGACAAAGGGTTCCCCTGCCTTAACCCTCTCGAGGGTGAGAATCTTTCTCCTGTTTTCCCATTCAAAGAGACACCAAATGACATTGTTCTTACACAAGCCATAACCACTGCAATCCAACGACGACAGAAACCCATTTCAATCATCACCATTTCAAGACAATCCCACTCCACGCCGTCGTATGCCTTGTTCATATCAAGCTTAAGACCCAACTCAAAACTTTTGGCAGTTTTTTTTCAACCTTAGGTAGTGAAATACCTCATGCGCCACCAAAATATCGTCTTGGGTTTGTCTATTTGGGACAAAGGCATTTTGGTGGTAGGAGATGAAGCTAGGCAGCCAAGGTTTGAGCCTCACATGTAGAGATTACTATATTTTTTATGTCTGATAGCTACACTAACAAATAGTTAGGATGTTGAACCAAAAAAAAATACCATCATTCTGGCATATGCAAAGCCTCTAATGACCAGCTCCAATCAAATAGATATTATGTCCTTTAGCAAGGTTCTTACATTGTAAAAGATAAAATTCAACAGAGGGAGACACATGAAATGCAAAATTCATGTATCAAGTACCTAACAGCCGATGCTGAGAGTGAAGCTGGCAGCTCTGCTGTAGTTTCTGTAAATACTCCCAAACCATATATTCATATTTCTCCAGTTCCTTGTTAATGTAGTAGTGTCATCATCCGAACCGTTATTAACAATCCACTTGTGATTAACACAGTTTCGTTCTATGAAAGTGTGGAGTATGATTAGTTGACACTATACATACAATTAATATAATTTTATCATCTAAAATTCAATCGCCTCTGAAGTTTGTGTGAGGAACTAGAACCCTTCATTCTGTCATCTACTTCAAAACGGAGTTTAAATGTTAAAATATTAAAATGGGAAAAGCATGCAATGAATTAAAAATAGTATTGATTTCCAATAACACTAATTGATTTCATATACCAAAATAAACTATTTGTGTTACTTACGTTCTTTTGTACGCACAACGTGTAAATAAACTGTATAACTTTAACCATTTATATATTTGCATATAAAAAAATTCATAGTTCATGTCATCCATATGATGTTGATCGTGTATTTACACGCCATGTACAAAAGTAACGATCTATCATGCTTATGTTTCCAAATCCTATTAATCTATTAATGTACCTAGCCATTAACATGTTTTCACATGCGTACATTTTATTTTCGTTTTCAGTTGCTATATGAGTACCGATCCTCACACTTCATCAACGTATTCTAGTTACTCATCAGGGGACGCCGATCGATAAGAATGCATGTTTAGGAAGGCCATACAAAGAATCAGTATGGAACTTCGTCATCAAAACTTGGAAAGGAAGTATTCTTTCAACTTAAAAACAATTGAAGCAGAAAATACTACTATTTCATGTAAGGTCTTAAATATCTAAAATATCTTCGATATTTTTTCGAAATTTTTATTTTTTACAAACATCGATATTGATTTCAGATCTTTTTGATATTTTATATTTAGTCTATTTTTAGTTAAATATATAATTTTTATATAAATTTTAAAAAAAAATTCATCGATATTCGATAATTTATCGAGATATCTATTTTTTGAACCACAGAAATTTTTTATTGTTGTCGATATTTTAATACCTCTCAGTCAATTCAACAGTACCACCACACTCTGCACCACCACGTTTTATCTGGATTACATGTTGGCTCTCTCAGAAAGAAAATTAGCCAATTAACTAGTTAATTAAGCGTGCTGCTGGCTCAGGTTAATTTGTTAATTAAACAATGCTCTAAGAACGGGGAAAACTAATTCTTTATACATGACGAGACTAAGGAGCAGATGGATGTTGCAGTGCAGCAGGTTATGTTTGAGCAAGAGCGAGATTTCCTATTCATTCCTCTCTGCACAAGAATTAGCTGGGAATTAGGGAAAGGAAACATAGCCTTTAGATCTCTCTGCTTAATTAGTGGTGGTAGTGGAGCTGGGCGTGCCCTTGTATCGATCTTGTTGCTTATTCTGATCAGTACTAGATTATCACAGTTTCTCTATCTTATATAGTTTATGTATGTCCGTCAATATTCGTGTTTATGGGAAGGGAAGCTCAATAAAGCTTCTTGCACGGCATCAAAATTGCTCCATTCTCAGTAAATATAAATAGGTGGATGTATTTTAAAATATAAATATTTTTTAATAAATTAATCTAATTAATAGATAAATGTATTTTAAAAAAATGCAAATAGATGGATTTAATCTAAAATAAACTTAATAAATTAGATGTATTGTTAAATACTCTAAAAATATCCATGTAGTGATGTACTCCATTCTATTTACGGTGAAATGACTAGTGCTGTCACTACTATGACACTTTATGAACCAACAACAAAATAAAAATAACACGCTCATCTATTGATGGCTTATTCGAAGCAATTAAGTTTTGTACGTAGATATACTTTGTGCCGAAGCTACTGTCCTCTGAGCTGAACTATTACTTATGTTTTCGCATATCCAAGTTGAGGATGATTCTAAGATTCTTATTGATGGCATCATCAAAAAAAATCAATGTGTCTTAAACGCCTTTTACTCTGGTTCATGAAATTCGAGTTTTAGCTAACCTTTCACCAATGTGCCTTAGAAGCCTTTTACTATGGTTCATGATATTCGAGTTTTAGCTAGCCGACCATTCGAGTTTCGTTTCTTCTTAATTCTTGCTTCTAGCATCTTACCTTTTTCATCATTTGAAAAAGAAAAAGGAAAAAAAACTTAATCGGGTCGCCCAGCCCTCTTAAATGCCGTTTATAGAGTTGGCGCCAAGAGCGAACAATTAGGAGAAAATCAGAAGGTGAGCTCATTTTTAGCAACACTAGGAGGCGATTTTAGAACATTAACCAAAACACAGCGAAGTCACACCCAAGGTATCTATAACATGTTAGGGACAATCAAACCCTAAACCCTTTTTTTGGTCGTTAAACCATAAACCCTACATAAACGTGGGTTTTTTTTAATAATTGACCATATAGTACTAATTATAGGGATTGATAGCTCATTTAATTGAAAACAGATTTGATCCGCCAATTCCAACTAATCTTAATACTATTACACTTTTAACCTTAATCTAAATATCCCTCTCCTCTCATTTTACTCCCTCTCATATCTCTCTTTTCTCCCAGCACCGATCCTCTCTCTCTCTCACCGGTGAAGCACGACTATGCGAAGGCATCGTTGGTGAGGTCTCGTCGCCGACGAGGTTAGATCCCTCACGTCAGTCATCGTCACCTTCAGATCTAACTGGCCAGATCTCCTCCTCCCTCTCTGATTTCACGACGGTGTCTCTTCCTCCCTAGACCAGATATCCTCTTCCTTCAAGTCTTTGACTAGATCTCCTCCCCCCTCAAGTCTCTTACCAAATCTCCTTATCCCTCAAGTCTCTTACCAGATCTCCTCCTTCAAGTCTCCGGCGTCATCAAACTCGAATTCTTGGACTACAACCATGCTTGAAAATGTTGATGTTGTTCATCTGCTTGAGTTTACTACCCTAGTAAAAGTTTACTAAGGGTAGTAAACTTTATTTTTTGCATGTAAGTTGATTTTTCACTATTTTTAATGTGTATAATGGGCATTGGAGATACTGTTTTGCATATTTAATATCTCTGGTAAAGTTTACTACATCTGGTACACGTTTATTAGGGGTAGTAAACTTATGATTTACTACCATTGCATCGAGTTTGTTCATCTGTTCGAGTTTACAACCCCAGTAAAATTTTACCAAGGGTAGTAAACTTTATTAATCGCATCTAAGTTGATTTTTCTTTTCTGATCTCCTCTCTCTCTAACTGTCACACAGATCCTTCGTCTCCACCATCTCTGATGACCTTATCCTCGCCTCCACCATCTCCGATGATCTCATCCTCGTCTCCACATAATCTCCGCCTCGTCCTCGCCGGTCGCTGCAACACTGAATCCGAAGAGCAGCGTTAAATCCAGATCTGGTCATGTCATCTACATGCCGACGCTAGAAAACGTCGATACTGGGATTAGTAGACTTGGTTTTGAAGTATACTAGGGTTAGTAAACTTAGTTTTGATGTATATAGTGTGTTATTATATTTGGTTTGGAGTATACTAGAGTTAGTAGATCTGGTTTTGTAGTATACTAGGGTTATTAGACTTAAATTTGGAGTATAATGGGGTTAGTAGACTTGGATTTGATGTAGATGTAGGCCTAGTAAACTTTATGTAAAAGTTTATTGCCACTAGTAGAAAAAAAATCCGATGAAATTTTAGCTACCAGTAATTTTTCAGCGTCCGGTGAATGAAGTTTGGCAGTTGGTGACCGGAGACTGGAGTCCGTGACCAGAGATGCTCCGGCAAAATATTCTCTCTCTCATTTTTTCTCTCCAAGTGTGTATAAGGAACAAGGGTAAAATTGTCTCAAAAATATTATTTTATTATGAATTTATAAAGATTTATGTATTTAGACATTATTAAATAAATATTGAAATGAGTATTTGACTTTTAATTTATTAGTTTAGAGTTTGACTCTTCTTATTTTATGCAAACGGTCATTCTTCCTGTCTGATTTTTTGAGAGAATGCAGTATTGTGTTAGGAATTACTTTATTCTTTCGAAAAAAGAAAAGAAAGACTTGAATGGAGTTTATGGACAGGCCCAACCTTCCATATCAAGCAGTCCCGCGTACAAAATAAAAGCCCAAATTCATTGAAAGCGACGTCGTCGCGTAAAAGGAAACTGGGAAAATTCATAGAAACTTTGGTGAAAACTTGGTCATCAATTCTTTACGTTATATAAGGATTCCTCTTGAGTTTCCAACAAACCCCAGTTTCGGTGATGGGAGTCCCTTACTACGTCCGCGGGAATCCCTACCAGCCCGGCATGATTCCCCGCAACGCCATTTATGGCGACCCTAAGGGAGTTCCACTTCAGCAAACCATCTACAGAGATACTCCCGCTCCTTTCAACTGCCTTTACTGCGGCGACACCGGTCTCACCACCGTCAGGTATATTCCGGGTTCCTGACTTGATTGATAGTTGTAATCTGGTTTGTGTTGAAAACTCTTTAGATCAAAGCCGAGTCTGGCATCTTTTGTGGGATGTTTGACGTTTTGTGGTTGTGGGTTCTGCTTTCTTTTGCGTTCCATGGACTGTCTCTGGCATAAGGAACATTATTGTTCACATTGCCACGTTGTGACTTGTGAAGTAGATTTTTCTTTGTATCATTTTTGTCTACAAGTTGAAGATTGATGGGTTTCTGTGTTTTGTTTTGTTTTGTTGTTAGGTTGCTGAATTTGAGAAGTCTGATCCTTGTATTGTGATGGACCCCCCTAACTGGACAGAAACCAGCTTTGCAGTGCCTGCATGATAAGTGTCTTCTTCTTCTTCACTCTATGTTTCTGAGATTGCTGTGTAAATCTTCTTTTATGTGACATAATATATGGAGTTTGAAAGTTGAAACGGTAGCTGGACAATGCTGTGTAAACCTATAGATTGATGATAAATTTCGATTCAATAAAATGCATGCAGTTTCCGTTGCACTAAGTTGATTGAGTTTGAGAGCTTTAACAAGGTTCCAAAGTTTAGTCATCAGATTGCTAATAAAGCACACGGTCCCTTTTAGCACATTAGTGCTATTTTACTTTGAGGTGTAGTAGCCAGCATGGTTATTCTGTTCTTCTGTTTGTGGAAAGAATCTGTTACCTGCTTCGCAATTGAAAATTTGAAAGTCTTAGATTTGGCAAACGATCCAAAATGCAGTAGACCAATTGATCAGGACTGAATGACTGATAGACTGAGAGTAAATTAAAAACAGCAGTTCTTCAGTTCTTCTATCAGTCTAGATTATACATTATCCTAGCAAAACTGGGGATATTGCATTTGGTATTGTTGGCATAGTGTATGGTCTGAGCATGACGGAATTAAACACGTGCATTTTGATGACTGTTACCACTTCTTTTGTTACATTAGAGGGGATGAAACTATCTGTTTTGCTCAACTGTAATTCTGAAGTCCAATCCCTCATAACCACATAACAACCTAACATTGTGTTTGTGACTGTTGTTCTGTAATGTTTTGTGGCTGATTATGATGATTGAAACCTCATTTTCTCTTAGAACAGAGGACAGCATGACGGAATCAAACAAACTTCTGCATTTTAATGACAGTTTCTAATCTGTTTTTTGTTGCATCAGAATGGATGAAACCCTTTTCCTTGCTTATCGTAAATCTGTAGTCCACTCTTCATGAACACCACCTGTTGCTGTTAAGGCTTTGCCGTCTACCTTATAGCTTCTTCCCTTCCTCCATCACCTCATCATACAGTATCGATAAGGCTGTTTTGTGTAGGCAACATTATCATATTTACCCATGGCAACTCCACTCTGAGGTTAGTTTGTTATGTGTGAGGGCAAGCGGTACTCTGGAATATAAATTCAAAGTATAACAGAACTATCCAATTAACTTCACTAGTTTAGATCATATACTACATTGTTTCTATACTGACTGGAAACTAGACCATGTAATAGATCTACCACATTGCTTAAACGTGGATGACAGTTCATATATATGTCGACATTGGCTGCTGTAATGCAGCAAAGGATAGTTAAACCACTTGAGTGATCGACACAAAATGCACAACAGTTATCAAAGAAGCATCAGATTCCTATATCAGTCTTCACCAAACCTACCTTAACGTTCATAAATGTCAACAATTGAATTCGAAACAAAAGAATGTACCTAATTCGCTTTAGAAGCTTACCCCCTGAAGCCATGGAAGAATAGGTCCAGAATGAGCGACAAGAGACTGTCATGATAGCCAAGGAGACTGCATGTATACCAAATAAGGATCGCTTCTGGTACCTATGTTAGTATCATATAAATAGTTCGAGAGACCCCTTGGGAGGCTGCAGGCAAGTCATCCTTAGCTACAAAACAAGCTCTTTATCCTCATGTAGGACCTTTCATCCTCATTATAAAATACCAACACGAGGGATATGAAACCAGAAACCCTTCTCAGTAATACTATTACTGATTTCACTCACTTCACTGCAAGTTTCGAAGTGCCGAGACTCTATTTATAGCCAATGAGCTTCGTACATTCTAGATTCATCACATCACACCCTAAAAAGACTTGAGGATTTGGTATTCTCTCTTTCCCATTATCCACAGAGCGAGTGCTGAAATTGAAATCCTGCATGATTTCAATCATCAAAGTAGTCGATGGAATATATTGTCGGGGATTTTGAATTACATGGCGGAGGAAGGTCGCCCATTTTCCATAATGGGTCGGTCTGGTCCGGTTGATGATGATAATATTTCAGTTCCGATAAGGGTTTTTCTCTCTACTATTCCATTTGATCTGAAACAAGCAAAGGCAATCCTCACATGTAGTACTGCCATTGCTCAGACCTCCATATCTGCCTCTTGCCTATTCCCAAAGGCTTTTGCCTCGGAAATTGAATTCATGTCATTTTGTGTCGACACTGCATCTTAATGGTAATGCAACGAATATAAGCTTTCCGTCAATTCAAAAAATCTTAGTTATTTATAATAAAGTCATATATTTAACGATTTATATATAAATATTATATTATTTAATCTCAACCGTTTATTTATGTTGTGTAAATACACGGTCGTGTATTGAAGATTTTTCATATTTGTTTTATATTTGAAACCATGTTATATTTGGTTGTACAAAGTACTATTTGATCACATGAGCCAACTTGTTATAATATTAAGAAGAGAGTTAGTCGTTGGACCTAAAATTCACCATACATAAATCGGTTTTTTACAAATCATTTATCTACACACGTTTGTTTTACTTGTGTAACAAAATAGTAAGTTATGTCAATTTTTTACTCTGATTATCTTAAGCTTTAAATTTTCTTGACTGATTTTTATTATAATTTAGTGGATCGAAAGGGCATTGACCTTGCTTAAGGGTCTGAGAGACTTAAAAGTGAAAAGAGGAACAAAATCTTGGAAGAATTTCATTTGGTTTCTTGATCGTTGATAGATGTATAGAAGGGAGGATCGAGGTGTGTTTCTTCCATACATTTCCCTTCTCCCACAACATTGGTTGGTAAGATTATTCCAATTCCGAGAGAGCAGTGAATCTCCACCGGAGCCACATGTCCACTAACTAGAAAACCATGAGTCCACGTCTTGCCGTCTTTCGGCATCAACCAAAAGCCAAAAAACTATGAAAGATCACATCCACAGTCAAAATGTGTATGTATTCCTTAAAAATTTACCGCTCCTTTCTTCTGTCAAAATGTGTCGATCAATGAGACAACCCTAAGAAGAAATCTTCTACAAGTTATGGTGTATATATTGTCACAATGTAACAACCATGGCACGACTAGATTGGCCTCTGTCTCTACCTATAGATCTGTACGACACTCGCACTCTTTACTTGATTAATTGACTGAATCAAGCATGTTTCATCGACGTTACTAAATTATGTTTCATCTGCTTTGATATATAGTATCATTTGGTGAGCGATTTAATTCTACTATCATACCATGGCCATGGCATTCCGTAACAAAGCAAATTGGTGGTCACATAAAGAGACATCAGTGAGGAAAAAAATACAAGGACAGCCGGGTATGCCAAATGCAAATTGAATGGAATTTAGGTATTACAATTTAAAACGTTGATTCTATTGTATACCATGTTTATGTGATTCTTGTATTAATTATTAATTAATATTAATTAAACTAACTTGTCGTATGAAACTGCCTCTTAGCTAAACTTTTTATGTTCAAAAACCATCGACATCGTATAGATGATATTCTCTCTCAATCTCTACATTTGATACCTTGGAGCACAGTAGAATAACCAAAATTTGTGAAAAGAGCAGAATTGATAATGAGTTCGTAGATCGATCTGTCAAACGGTTAGATTGTCCTAATTGTCATCGGGTAATTTTATGGTCTTTGATTTTCTATTGTAGCCGACGAATTATGGCAAGTTTCATCGGCTATAAGTCTATTCCAGTAATTAAAAACAACTTCATATATATTAATTATCAGATCATCAACCAAATTGATCAACATATATATATATAATATATATATATATACAGCCTCTTTCCAATGAGGGATCTTTTTTTGATATATATGAGGGATCGTGGTTTACACCAACTTTTTTATCACAAAATCATATCTATATCGTTCAATATGTAGTTCTATATGAGTAGATCACTTATACAAAATTTCATCCAAATTGGTAATCGTTAGAGTGCTCAAAACTGCTAATTAAAAGTTAAAGCATGAACGGTTCAGGTTTGGCAGATTTGGTCCGTCAATTGATTTTAATTAGTTCGAAGCCTTAACGATCACCAAATTAGATGAAATTTTGCAGAGATGATCTACATATATGTATCTAAATATTGAACGGTGGAGATGTTGATATGTGATCAAAAAGTTGGTTTAATCTTCAATCCCTCATATATGTCAAAAAAGGATCCCTTAGTGGAAGGATCCTCTCTATATATACTCATCTAACACACTCAAAATCAATCAACTTAATCACACTCAAAATCGATCAACTCAAATAAAACTCAAAATCAACTCAAATAAAACTCAAAATCAACATATATACACATATACGTAGCTATATATAGCTCTACAAACTAATTCTGGACAGATTTCAACAATACCCAAACTTTTTCTCCCTTTTTTTCCAATGAGTTGATGTCCAGATCTGCAAATATAAGGTACTTTAGCCGATGGAATTATATATTTCGTCGACTAAACTTTTAAAATTTCGTCGGCTAAAGTTCATAGACTATAGCCGACAAAAAAATTATTTTAACCGATAACAAATGAATTTTGTCGGCTAAAGTTGACTATAACCGATGAAAATTTAACTTAACCGACGAAAAAAAAATTTATATGCTAAAATGGACTTTAGCTGACGAAAAATGACTTCGTCGACCTAATTTTTTTCGTATGCTAAAGTTTTTCTTCTGGTATTAAGAGAGCAAATGTCGTAGATTCGAACCTCATTTCAATCACAGTATATCCCTGATTTTTTTTCATCCACCTTTATGCATCATTGTGCAAACGTGGTTTAAGAATTCAAATGTAGTCATTACTGCAAAGTTATGCTACTCTATAATGTTGTCAATTACTTTTGGCTGATTTCTTGTTCCACTTTGTTGTCAAGTATCAATTTTAATTATGGATTTTTACTTTTTGTTGTTGCACTCCACAATATAGACGGTAACTATGATGATCAAAACTTCTTAAGAGTTTCAAGCTAGCATAATCGATTTGTTTGGTTAACCACATTGCTTTTAGGGATGCCATGGAGTGCAATAAGTCACTTAAGTGATTCCTTGAGATTGTTGTTTAGTTAGATTAATGCCAAGAAAGAGCTGAACTGTTTAAGTTCTATCTTACTAAATGTACTCATGGTTTTTTTTAATTATTTTGTTTTGTTTTATTTTATGAATGTAGACAAAAGAGATCATAAGCAAGCTCGAGAAGTTGTAAGTGTTATGCGGAAGCGTAAACAAACGACAATATTGATATGGAACAATTTGGATAATCGAAGAACGATAAAGAAAATAGAAGACAAGAACACAAGATTTATAGTGGTTCACCCAATCACTGTGATTGAGCTATGTCCACTCTCGAAGCCGGCAAAGAATTCCACTATAACAATTGGAGAGAATACAATAGAGCTTTATGGCAAAACTCTCAACTACCCAAAACCCCCAATGCTATACGTTCCCTGCTGATAGAGAAAGATAGCTTTGCTCTAGGTTAAACGATTTCTCTCTCTCTCTACCTCTAGTCATTGACGGCAGCACCTATATATATATATATATATATAATCCTAGTTAGGCTAGAACACCTAATCCTAGTTAGACTAGAATACATGCATATATGGATTTCCTAATTAACCTAGACATAGTATAGCTCATGTGATCAAGATGGGCTTCCAATGGGTTTTAGTCCACCTTCAAGATAAAGCCAATATTCAATAGTAAGCATCAAGTTATGTATGTTAATCAAAGATTGGTCGAGGCAAAATACGTATCAAGTGAATTGTAGAACATGACCAGACCTAAGGGACACCTAGCCTTCTACCTTAAATTGGATACGTGTAGCAGCTACGTTATGTTATTAGATATGAGCAAGTATAAGGGAAGACACTCCTTGCAAACCATTCTGTTTCCTTTGTTCACTCTAAATGATTCTTTGGTAAATTGTGATTGTTTCGGTATAAGGGGATAATTTAACCACCTGCTTGATGCATCCTCATTCTCAATTTACATCGCCGACCAAACCACTACTGTCCGATCATCCGTGACTCGTCAACAACTGATCTAAAACTCAAGTTCAACTCCAAATCAAAACAAAATCAACGATTGGGTTTAACAATACTTTCGTCCGATCTAGACCGGACGAAGTACTTCGTTCGATCTCTTATTTAGGCCATGTGTTTCAATCGTAATTTTAACCGTTCAATAGTTGAATTAACCAATGAAGATCATCTATACAAAAAATAAATGTAAAAAATTGTTTGCTCACCCGAATGCATCTAACAAAATGAACGGTTCATGAGCTTTTATGATAATCTGTTCATTTTCGAGTGAGCAAACAATTTTTTTTTTACATTAATTTTTCTTATAGATGATTTTTATTAGTTAATTTAACTATTAAACGGTTAAAATTACGATTAACATTATACACATGACCTAAATAAAAGATGAAATACCGTGGTGCCATCTAGCTCGTTCGGAAGTATTTTTTGATTGGATAAGCATTTAAAACACGTAAATTGCCAACATGGCCCTTGCCAGATGTGACTGCCACCGCAGCAAAAAAGGTCAGTTCTTAAAATATCAAAAGGGCCCCCACATTTCCTGATATTTTTACTGTAACCACTTTTTAAATTAAAACAATCGACCGTTTTCCTTTTGAGGCACACCACTCTCTCTCTTTTTTTGGTATAAACTCCACTCTCTCTTTTACTCAAGGGTCTTCTATCTCTATCTGTCAAGATCGATTGAGAGTTTTCCGGCGCCGGAATCGGGGAGTGAGATGGTCAGTTCGAATCCTTCGGCGGGGGAGAGTACGCCGTGCGATTTCTGCAGCGAGCAGCAGGCGGTGCTGTACTGCAAGGCCGACTCGGCGAGGCTGTGCTTGTTCTGCGACCTGCACGTGCACGGCGCCAACTTGCTGTCACAGAAGCACGTGCGGTCTCAGATCTGCGACAACTGCGCCTCCGACGCTGTCGCCTTCCGCTGCGCCACCGACAACTTGGTCCTCTGCCAGGACTGCGACTGGGACGCCCACGGCAACTGCTCCGTCGCCGCCGCACACGATCGCACCCCGGTGAAAGGCTTCGACGGCTGCCCCACGCCGTTGGAGCTCGCCGAGATTTGGGGGATAGATCTCCGCAAGATTCCGGGTCGGGTCGGGGACCCGGGTCAGAAATGGGCGGAGATGGACTCTTCCGTCTCTCCGTGGAACGGTGTGAACTTCCAGGACCTGATCGTGCCGATCCAGAACGGCGGCGTGTGCCGGAGCTCCAGGGAGGCGGCGAAGAGACAGGGCTCCGTGGGGAAGGATAAGCAAGGGATTCAGAAGCAGCTGGTGGAGCTGCTCAGGAGGGACTTTGACGGCGGCGGAGAGAATCTGGAGGGAAATGATGATGAGAATAATGCGGAAGGGTTTGATGTGGAGAACGGAAGAGTTGATGGAGTGAACGTTGGTTCTGCTACTGCAGCAGTTACGCAGCCATTGTTGCAGCAACAAGCGGCAGCGCCGTTTACGTCTCTGCTTATGGTGGCTGAAGGCATTGTTGATCGAGATATGTTGTGGGAAAGCAACCCCCATGGTGGTCACCACACACAGAGCACTCAAAGCGCACAGGTAGCTTTTCGACTCTGTTTTGTTTGTTTATCAGTTTTGCTAAAATTTGATACTCAATTCTGCACTAAGACTAGACTGAATGTAGAGTTAGAAATTTCAGCAAATGATAATATGGTGACAATAACATATAAACTAGGCCACCAAGCTAGAAAGATCATACTTTTTAACTTATGGGAATGTACATTGTTAATTCAGATAATGATAGGGAACTGATCTCATTCATTTTGTAGTAAACAATTGGTATTAGGTAGTATAGGCAACACAATGCTCTGTATACTACCATTTTTGAAGCTTTGGTGTAGTGGCATGTATAAGAGCAAACAAACATAGCTTATTGAGAGTTTATCCAGTTGTGTACTAGCTAGGTCTTGTGTGTATAGCTCCTGTAGCTTGAGGAGATTTATCCATGCTTGTAGCGCCTTAGTGTCCCATGTAGATATCAGTCGCATTAACTTATGGGTGACTAACTTCTACTTGCTTGCAGGTATGGGATTTTAATCTAGGGAAGTCGAGGGGTCATGACGAAACAGTTCCATTGGATGTCTCATATGGTTCAGGATTCACGATTAAGAATTTCAGTGAACTTCTGAAAGAAGCATCTATGACTGATACAAAAGTGTTTGGAGATATGTACCAGATGGATTGCTCTATTGGACAAGAGGATATCAAATTCAATGTAAGTTCCTTTGACTCAACTTTTCTCTGTTGGTTCAAGTATTCAATTCTTTTTCTCTTTTCTTTTCACTTCTCTTGGGCATTGTATATACTATTGACAGCCTTATGTAACCTTTTGTCGGATTCAAGTATTGAGTTTGCTCGATCAATCTTGACAGCCTTGTAGTATCTAGTAGCTTTTGTTTTGGAGAACAGATCAATACAAATTAGCATTAGTGTAATGTGAAAAATATAGCTTTTTATTGACATTGGATATCATCAAACCATCTGTAACATAATCATCCTGCATGCATCTTTGGTCGTTTACGGTTTTTTCATAGTGAAAGGATAGCTGAATAGCCTGACAGTTTTTAACCTACAGATGCAGATAAACTCAAATAACCCAGCAGTGAGTCAGGGGACAGCAACGTCTGAGAGCAACATCTCTATTGGCCGCCCATTATCAGGGTCAGCTTTTGGTGAAGACAAAGGTAACATTGCCACTACAGAACAACCTTTCCTAATGAGAAGTGACAGTCTGCGGACGGTAGGAACAAAGGCTAGCATGGAGCTGCTTGTGCAAAACAGGGGTAATGCTATGCTGCGGTACAAAGAGAAGAAGAAAAACCGAAGGTGTGCAACTGGTCTTTTCTTCTTCCTTTTTCTCTCTATCGCTTCCCCACAATCACCATATAATGACTTTTACCATCTTCTGAATAGATACGACAAGCACATAAGATACGAATCCAGGAAGGCAAGAGCTGATACTAGGAAGCGAGTCAAGGGTCGATTTGTCAAGGCTACTGAAGCCCCTGATGGTTAGATAATGTTGGGATGGGTGTGGGTATTTCATTTACTTTCTATGAAAGGCAAATGTATAGATTATGCAGTCTTTGTTCCATCGAAGTCCCATGTTATTTGTTTCTTCTATTATCTCTGTGTTATTCAGTAGTGAATATACACTACCCCTTTGATACCTCAAAATTATCAAGGGAAAGTGAAAAAGAGTTCGTCTAGAATATGATGCCTCTGGTATTCTAGAGTATGATCTAACGCATCTTTTTGACCTCCGAAAACAGGGATGTTGTTTTAACAAACAAGTAATATTAGATTTTGTTTCTAGTTATAATCCTGAATACTTCAAATTCCTCATAGGAGTTTGATTCTTCCCGGACCTTTCCATCAGTTGTAATCTAATCTTTGATTCTCAAGACTTTATATAAGATTTTTCTAGAGGTGGAGTGCCGGCGGCTGCATCGGAGTTCTGTTTGGAATAGCTCAGAACTATTCGACGTTAAATCATAGACTTCTGTTTATCAGACTAATTCTAAGTTGACTTTCTTTTCCTCGCAGCCCAGCCGCCGCTTTCAAATATCATTTCATGTGATCACAAATTTAAAAAAGATAAAAAAAAAGAATTTGTAATTGTTGTAATTTTATATCACGATATTTTAGTCTTCTAATAATTGGTTTGTGAGGGACAGTAAATACATCTTTAAAATATATAAATAAGATGAAAAGAAAATATGGGGTGAAGGAATGATTTATAGATGGCAATAACCACTTTTACTGTTACTTTTTGTGCTGCACAAGCAGCCCTCACTATTTTGTAGCATTTGCCAAATTTTCTCTCTCCCAACCACCACCACCTCACGTGTGGTCGAGTTGGTAAGAGGTTGGTAAGAGTTTGGATGTGGAATTCTCATATTCAGGTTTGAATCCGTACGTCGACGCTAATTAAAGTTAAATCTTAATTTAATCTTGATGACTAAAAGGAATGAAGCATTATGACTAAAAGGATTAGTCTCTCCTCCGAGAGTCTTTAAGGATACCGTTTTTGATACTCACCAAAAAAAATCGCTCCTTTCTCTTTCAAACTCACTCTCTCGTCTCTGAATCTTTAAGGTCCAACCACTCCTGCTTTTAAGTTTCAACGACCTCAACTCGATCAGATCAAAGCTTTCTGCAAATGGCGATGTGGGCTCTGCTTCATCTTCTCACCACCGCCCTCGTTCTCTCTTGGCCATTGACACCCACAACGGCAAACTTAGAAGGTAATCCTGCAACAACCTCGGTTCATTGTGTTCTTATATTCATGGAATGAAACATGGGATGCTCTCTTTGCCTTGAGAAGAGCTGTCAAGGACTCCAACAATGTCCTCCAGAGCTGGGATACGACCCTGGTTGATCCCTGTACTTGGTTTCATGTCACCTGCGACAGCGATAACCGCGTCACTCGACTGTAACGCTTCACTTTAACCCTTTTCAAGTTCTATCCTTATTTTTTTGCTATTTCTATGGGTAAAACGAGCAAGCAGTGCAATAATGATTCTGTCTGGTTTCTCTTATCTGACCTACCTCACCAGCGAGAGAGTCCGTCGCTTTCAGATCATAAATTCCGGGATTAAATTTGGCCAGCATTGATGGTGATACTGATAGAGAAATTGGTTGTTGTGTCGCTGTATGTAGGGAATTGTACATGAACAACTTGACTGGGAGGATTGAAGAGCCTTGTGAGCTTGGAACTCTACCACAACTTTACTGGGTCTATCCCTCTTCCCCGCTTTCCAACCTCACCAATCTTAACTTCTAGTAAGCAATCTCCTTCATATGCATGGCTCTAACTAGGAGGAGGAATCTTTTTTGGTTACTGTTTCTGGTCAATTTTGCTGTGTTGCACTGTTTTCAAATGTTTAAACTTCAAATCTTTGTAACCTGAGCCAGACTCCGTCCAATTATTGCCATTCCTCACATGATGTTCAATGCAGGCGACTAAACGGCAACAGACTGACCGGAACATAATGTGTCAGTTGCTCATTATGTTACATTGTAAACTTGTACAGTGATATATCCGACAACGATTCCTTCTCCAAGTTCTCAGAAGGTAATCAACCTCCATACAAATGCAGAAATTTGGTTTATGTTATTGTTAGGTTTTTGATACTCAGTGGATTGTGTGTCTGGATGTAGTTTCAAGAATAACCTAAGACTGGAACGACCAGAGCTGATGGGATTCGTCAGATATGTACCGCTCATTACCAGAAGCAACAAAGTGGTTGCCAATTCCACCTTCATAATCAAATATCCCAATTATATTTGAATGTAATCCTTTTATTTTTGGGAAGCTTCATCATGTTTCATTATAAGTCCTGCAAGTTTGTACATCAAGCCTTGGCATTAAGCATAGAGCATTTCCATGTATGAGGTGCCTTCTCTATCACCCTCTAATATCAATTCCTGGAGAATATGCACTTGTTTGTGAAGTCAGATTCAGGTAAGTATGGATAAGCTGATTATTTTTACAGCATATAGATAGATGGACAAAGAATAAGCACAGAGCAACGCAACAATGCACCTATGGATATGAGAACTCTTAGAGAAACCAAAAAAATGTTACAGCCGTGTGTTATAAGTCAGCCTCATGATTCCCACAAACAAAATTTTGCCTCTCAAATTGGATTTTAATTCTTATGGTTGGTTGCCGACCACTTGCACAAGTTACTTACCAGCCATTTCTTAAAGGATTTTCATGATTACTACGGCCATTCTAAACAGTGAGTGCTAACTATCAATATATGTGGGAAAGAAATTGCAAAATTCCTGAGATTGACGGAACAAATGGCTAGTATTCATACAATTTAAAGCCGCATGCCGTTATATGAAAGAACTAGCTAGTAAAATTGACAACCAAATAACAGTGTCATGGAGAAAATGTATATTTACAAATGTGCACCTCTAGGAGCGGATGAGAACACTCTTTTTCCACCACAACATTTTGTTGCTTAGTTAGAAACAAAATATCGCCAAAAATGAAATTAATCAGTCTGCACCTGCATTCAAAGAAAATAGACCCACTTAGAAACAAGAGCATACCAGGTCTCAAAAACAGAATGGAAAAAACAAAGAGCAAGATTCAGCAGCAATACACTTCAGCCATTAAAACTACATGTTGCATTCATGTCCTCTATCAAGCCAACAAAACCAACAAATGTTGATAATAATACTTCACCAACTTAACTACATTGAAGCCTCATCTCTAATCCAATTGATAAATATATTAGTCCTGGGGAGTTTTCTGTTTATGAAAAGCATCAAGTACTATTACTACACAGATTCAGAAATCATGCTTTACTGAAATGAAACAGTATTAATGGTCGTATTACCTTTAACTTGAACAGCCCGGCCAACAATCTCAGAGCCAGTCTTATGATTCCTTAGGTGAGTTAGATAAGTCTATTGGACTCAAAGGAGGTGAAAAAACGTCTTCAGACTTTTCAGGAACAGGAAAAGCTTCGTGCGATTCAGATACATGCAACTCTGTCACTCTAGGACTCCTTGAGGGTATAGAGAAACTACGGGGGATGATCTGAGGAGGTGTTGGAAGAGGAGCAGCTGTAGGTGACAACGGCGGTTTACTTGTAGTAAATTGCATTTGTGCTCTAGGTGCCAAGGGGGCTGAATGGCCAACTAGAGGTCTTGAAGACTTGGAGGTTAGGCCAACAGGAGGCCTAGGAAGCTCATGAAGCTCACTTATTTTAGGTGAGGACATAAAAGTAGGAGATGCATTTGGAGATACTTTAGGCGGCGATACTGATGGAGGTTGAGCTATTGAATTTCTCAACAGAGGTCCAGAAAACATTGGCTTGGAAGACGAATGCTTACTTGTCAGAGGACCAGAAAACGCCTGTCTTTTTAACTTTTCAGATTCAAACGCAGCCAGGGGATCCAGCCCTGTAGACAACAAATGACCTGAAAGAGGAGGAGGTAATCGATGGGATGCAATATTATTGTTACTTTCTCTGAGAACTGACTGTGCATTTAATACTGTTGGTCCAGCATGTTTCTTATATCCCATCATCTTTTCATTATTTGGTTCCAAGGGAGATGAATGCCACAAATTCCGCGTTCGGCCACTTAACCTTGTCTCTACAGTTTGGGGAATTGTGTTACCAGGTCCAGTAGAAACTGAATGGTTTGCATCAACAGGTGTGGGTAGTACATATGAGTGGAACTTCCGCGATAATGATGGCTGCAAATGTCTCGTCTTTTCAGCGCGGTCCAACTTATTTTCAGGAAATAGTGGGGCGGATTGGCTGACTGCCCTACCCTTGAACGAAAATGAATTTCTGCGATGTCTGTCCTGCAAATAGACAGAATGATAAGCATGAGAAAAATAGCAACAAATTAAAAGCTAGGATATCTTGAAGAGGAAGAGGAAGTTTTTAAAGACACTAGTGCAGGAAGTGAGAATAAAGAGGTCTTAAGGTTCTAGGACAGAATGAAGATGTCTATATTTTAGTATTAGCCTGTATATGTACCTATGAGGAACCAGTCAAGATCCAAATTAGTATTGGACGACTAAATAATATTGATCTCATATGTAAGTGTCTAACATCTAATGTAAGGATCTGTGCAATACCACTTCAGCCTACCTTCTTCTCTTGCAATCTAACTAAAATGGACTCAAATCACAATATTTTGTTATATGAATCCAACTGTGGACTACGGATGTTTACCTTCAAAGCTTCCACACTGGATATCTTGGGAAAGGTTAGGTCCACCTGATCCAACTGCAGTATCATCAAATCTCAAATCAGAATGACAAAATGTATATGCCATAATGTTTCAGAAAATCATAAGTAGGAGATAGCTAAGCTACAAAACAGTAACCACAGGAATGAATATTTCTAGTTTACATAAATATAGTTCAGGTCCAAACTACTGTGTCGCTTGCAATATTGTACAACTTTAAGTTAACACATGCACCTCTTTACTTAAAACATGTTTCATATATAATCAATTAAACCTTCTTTCCGGTCTTTTAGCCTAAACTGTTTTGAAATTATCTCCTTTGAGTCAAAAAAGCTTTTGTCCTTTCATGCAGCACAGATACGTGGGTGACGTTTTAACAGATCATGTGCAAAAGTACATGGTTCTCCAAACTGTATTATTTATATGTAATCAGATGCATAGCAAAGGAACAACACATTTTACTAAAAGCAGAATGAACTGTCGTAAGAGTGTAAGACCTCCATTGAGCTTCGTGTTGTAGAAACATCTGGCTCTCGCTCATTATTTCCATAGTCAAAGCTTAATTCTCCGTCATCATTCACACCAGAGGAATCATTGTCATCATTATCATCATCAAAGTTGTCAGCATCCCCTTCATCATCTAGCCCATTGAACTTGTAATCAATATGCTGCTGTTCAGTTACCAATTTAACATGGGGTTCTGCTGCTTCAACAGAACTAAGTGCCTTCTTGAAGAAGTTCAGCTGCTTAAGCACAAATATAGAATAAAAACCCTTTGATAAAAATGAAGAACAGAATAAAAGGGAAGAGAACGGAAACACAAACCTGAGCAGCATGGTGCCGAGCTGCCTGTGTGAGCAGACTACGTGATTGTCCTTGCTTTAGAGATTTCAACCGGAAAACAAATAGAGTTGCCTCCTCATCATATTCATCACGAGCAATTTGTATTTGCTGCACAGAAAAGGTCTCTCCTTTTCCACCTCTTAACCTCCCTTTTTCTTTCTGTCTTTTTAGCATATACTCATATACATCTCTGCACAAATGCACCATATTAGAAGACATTCATCTAAATGAAGACACAAAAAGTGTATTTTTAAGACGTATAATGTCTGCAATACCTTTTCTCATCGCATTGGTTCTTCATCTCCTGTATCGACATCAGAGGACACATCAGTAACTGTCACATATACAAATGAGGTGTGTATATAGATGCAATAAATCCAATCAATAAGGTCTGCTGATGCAAATTGAAGCGTTTGAGAAAGATAAGCACATATTCTAAACAACAAAATAATTACTTGGACAAACTATCTAGAGACACAATACCAAACCCCAGCCTAGGACAAGGCGTGACCTTGAAACACTTAAAAGAAGAAGGAAGAACAACATGGGGAGAAGTAGTTAACTGAAAAATAGGTCGGAAACACATACAGAAATGCATAAATTATGCATTGAGAGAAACAGATAGTTTCATAACTTCATCAGATCTTCAAGTTCAAGCAAACACACCTCAACTGTTTGAAGCTCATTGAGAAGAGATTCTGATGGAACTGCAATAGTCTGGAATATATGAGAGCGCTGCAATAAGTTAATAATTATTATTAGAAGAACAAACCCAAGGAGAGTTTTCATAACTGCTCAATATATAACAATAAAACCTCACATAGCTATCAACAAGTTTGTGGAGTTCATACTGCAATTTCCCTAGCATCAACAGAACTTTACCTGCAAGAAATTTAGGTTGGGTGGATCACGAGAGTTAATTTTTCACAATCAGCTAAAATACTGGGGGCAAATTAAGAAAATAAATAATGTGGTATTGATGTAAAATGTAAAGAACCAAACCTACTTGAAAAATTAGCGTAAAAGTGAAAGTATCTGAGGTTAGATAATGCCAAAAAAATCTTTTAAGTGAGGCATAAACAATAAATAAATAAATAAATGAAGAAAAGAAACAGCTAAAATCCTAGAATTTTTATGCCAAATGAAATTTGAAGAATAACAAATTACTAAGAGCGTGATTTCAACACAATGCCATAAGTTTTTATGTTGCCTATGACACCAAGGTGACAGACTTGTCCTAAGTGAAGCATGTTTAAACAGTACATTGCCTCTTGCTTCCAGATAACTAGAAATAGAAGCTTAATAGAGTCTGGATCATTTACCACCATCTTCATCGTCATTCAATGCAGTTTTCTGAAGAAGACAAGCACCCATTTCCCTCAATGACTCAGAAAATTCTAGAAAAAGAAAGTTGCAATGCATCAGATTCTAACTTTAAAACAAACAAATTGCACGAAAAATCTCAAGAGACACAAATCATCTTCACATTACCATGCTAAGAATTACTGTCAAAACACTCAATTTCAAGAATAAGGTAGCGGTTATTTAACAACCTAAGCTAACAAGTAACAACACTATTCATTTCATATATGAGTCCAAGTTATGTGCATTATAGAAGTAAGCGAATCTATTGAGCTCTAATGATCGAAACCATAAAGGTTACTTGCTCAATAGTACACACCACAAGAGTACAATGCATTTAAACAAACTACAATACAAAAAATAAAAACGCTCTTCTAAACTAAAAGGGGAACAGCTGAAAAACAATACCATAAGCGCTATTTGCTGTCGCTGCAGCTGCCGAAAGTAAGCTATCGTAGCAGTCCCTCATATCTTGCATGTCCTGCAAGAACAAGCACCAAATTCATCACACAAAAAGCATCAACTGCTTTAGCATTCGAAAACAAGCACAAGCAACACTGATATTCACAAAATTGTCCACTCAAAATCTCAAATTGGCGATTTAAACACAATTTTCAGCTAGTAATCTCCAATAAGGCCAAGGTCAAGATCCACAGGACCAAACCAACAGATTCCCCCGTCATCAAAACCCTTACGATTCTAATCTCTACACCTCCGCACAGTGAAAATCAAATTCCAACTAGATTAAACCGATCGCGTTTGCAAAACGAGCAATTGATAGAGTTCTTCAGCTTTTTCGAAGCAAATGAAAGAGAGGCGGTGTACCTGAGAAGCCTGAGCGAGCTCGTCCAATTGAGCCCGCGACTGAAGACCGATCCGGTGTTCCTTAGCTTCGTGCTTGTGAAGTGCAAGACCTCGCAGCTTTCTGAGAGAGGTCTTCATTGTCCTCCGATTCAACAGAGACGCAAAAGCTAGAAGAAGAAGAAGAAGAAGAAGAAGAAGAAGAAGAGTAAACTTAAAGGCTAAAGGCAGGTCTGAGCTATACGTCTCTCCCCTTCTCTGTGAATCCAAATCAATAATCTAATGCTAAAGAAGAAGAAGAAGAAGAAGAAGAAGAAGATTAATATGAAATGAAGGGACACACTTTCTGCATTTCTCTGTCATTCCAAGCTTATGCAATTGCTGACCTGATTAATTATCATGATAAATAATACAACTATTATTATTATTATTATTATCTCAATCATGGATTATTATTATTATCTTTTCTGCAATCCAACATAAACCGGTCAAATTATTTGTTACTCTTTTAGTTTACTAAATATTAAACAGATGTTGGCTGTTAAAGAGAGGAAAAGTCTCGTTGACTGGGAAAGCTTATTTTTCACTGTCTGAGTGGAGACTTGCAGATTTTTATTTTACCGCGTGTTTTAAAAGTATGAGTTACGGCAGTTATTTGAATGTTTCCACTTTCCGAAATAGCAGCGTCAGTGTGTGGTTAAAAGGCAGAGGGAGGGAGGGATGGTAAAAGTAAAAAGGAATCGGAAAGAGAGATTGATCTTCTTCTCTAGGTCAATGATGCGCGTTTCTTAAGGCACTAGTCTCTCTTTCTATTATTTTCCAAGAAACTTGACAAAATCGGTCTCCAAAGTAGTGCGTGATGAGTGGGCATCTTTTCAAAAATCATACTCATCCGTTTGAGTAACAAACATTCGAGTTTGTGTGTGAGCCGATGATCTTTCATCGTTTTTAATTCGGTGCAGTCGTAGCAAGCGCAACCTTGAATCTCTGTCAGGAAACATAGACAGAGTAGGAAGCTTTCATTGTGGCAGGATGTGCATGTTAGATTTGATTGTGGAACCACTCACTGATTAAGAAACAAAACTGGAGCTGTATATAGTTCAATTCAGCAGCTCCATCTCTCAGGCATCTGACTTCAAGCAAGTTTCAGGCAGTACAAAAACTATGAGGCTCTAGTATTTCGGTTACGCAGCGAGACAGGTCAAAACAGTAAGACACAAATCATACTCTACATAAGTTTATAGCATAGATATCATTGGAGATTTGCTAAAGGGATGGAAATGGAATTCTCCGTAAATCAGAAAGACTGGAAAATGTTCAACACGTATGTCATCCAAGATCAGCATCAATAACTCAATTTCAGACATTTGATTTCAAAGTTATCCTGTTTTCTCATCTTTTTATCACTTGTGTCACCCAAAGTTTCTTCATAGTTCATACCAATCAACATAGTAAAACTCAAGACACCCATGTGGACAAAAATCATCATGAAATAAACAATGAAGCACCACCATAAACCTTTGTGGAATAAAATTTGTGGTTCCAGTAAAAAAACCCAGAAAATGGCTTCCATAAACCCAACAGGTTTCAATGTGATCAGCCACAAATATAAACAAAATAGAGTCAAAAAAATCCTCACTCTTTTCAATGCCCTCCGAGTTATTTGACCGAGCAGTTCCTCCTTGTGCCGGATGGATCTCCCAGTTATTTGACAAGCAATTTCTCCCCACACAAGATGAGAAGAAAAATAATGTACAATCTCTGTAACTCCTAGACAGAATGAAAATCAATAAATAAGAAAATAAGAAAAATTCTGAACTCATAACTGATGATATGATAACACAAAACCTAGATTTTGTGGTGCAAATAAATTCAAACCATAAATCTAACCTCATTCCAGAGAAGTTTCTGCATTTAAGGGGTAAAACTAAGCATTTGCAGCCTATGGCACAGCTCTGTAGCACGCTCTCTTCACAGCTCGAACAATATCTTCAACCTGTAAAACCATTTTACCAAGAGCCGTAAGTGGAAAATTAACCAACTGCAGACAATATCAAAATTGGTGGGGAGAAATCCAGTGATGAACACCGATTGCGCCCACTGAACCAACATCGAAGGCAGTACAACCTTATTTGATGGCAGTTCAGAAATTCGGCATAGTCAATAAATACCAATTCATAAAGATCAGAATTGAACTCACCTGAGGAACAGCCAATCTCTCCAAATTGGCTGCATAAGGCATGGGAACATCAGCCCCAGCAATCCTCTCGACAGGTGCATCAAGATAACCAAAGCTCTCTTCAACAACAGATGCACTGTTTAAAGTACACAAGAGAATAAGCATACAAAATTCATCAAATCACTCACCAGTGAACATATGTTAGAGAAAATGCAATGGGACGCACCAGATTTCAGCACCAACACCATGCTGAGGAAATCCTTCTTCAACTGTTACAAGTCTGTTGGTTTTCCTGACTGAAGTGTTGATGGTAGCCCTATCCAGAGGACGAATTGACCGCAAGTTTATGACCTGAAACACAGCAGATAGTCAACACGAATTCTATCACAAACGACAAATCACAGGAATTTGTTGTTACCAATATAAAGCTTTACCTCGGCATTAATTCCTTCTTTAGCAAGAATCTCAGCAGCCTGAAGACCAAGAAATAGAATAAACTAACAATTATTAGGGGTGATAAAGGAAATTGTCGTCTATAAGAAGGGGAATCGAAGGGAGAGAGATTATAGAAAAGAAGTGGCTAGAGAAATATCTCGTATGGAGATGGAAATGTAACCTATAAGGAAAGGATTGACAAAGTATAAATTACCATAGATTCACAGATCAAAGGCAACAGACTTAAAGGATTTGAAGCATGCAGGCAAAACAGTAAAACAATTTTGAACACTGATATGAGGAAAACCTAATAACTCAAACTATACCAAACAAAGTTTCATTCGACTCGATCCAATAATTTGGGGAGAAGATATTATTCAAGGCAGCAACTAGGCCCTAGTCCTAAGAAGCCTTAAACTCTTCTTCTACTTTATAAACTAACTCTAAAATGCATTTGGCGTGTCAATCCAGCTCCAACTTAATGATTAAATTATATCCACACTACAAACACAACATCACGGAAGTCAATGGAGGTATAGAAAACAAACCTGTAGAGCATAGCCGACCATTTTTGAAAAAGCTGTAATGGTGATATCCTTTCCTTCTCTCTCGATCTGCATAAAACCAACTTATGATTAGAATGGAACCACCAACGATAAAAGACACAACAAAATTGATCAATAGTTGCATCAACTATCATCTTTAGAATACATTTCATTAGCATAGTAATTACCTTAGCTTTTCCTATTGGAAGGCAAAAACTGGAATCAAGTACTTCAGCAGAAATAGGAAATGATTCACCATATCTGAAAGATAAATTTGCATCAGTCCAGAATGTTTGACATTATAACAATCTTCAAAAAATCAAACATTGATAACAAAATAACAGCAACCCTTGCAGTGTATTACTCACAGCAACTCATTCTCAAGAAAAACAACGGGATCAGGGTCCCTGATGGCAGCTTTTAGCAGTCCACGAGCATCTTCAGATGAATAAGGAGCCAAAACTTTCAACCCAGGAACAGCACCAAACCATGCTGCATAACACTGGATAAAAGCGCGTTCTATTGTCAATATTCATTCCCCATTCACAGGAAAGTAACCCCTCAAATTGCGCTATAAAGCATAGATCATGAATAATCTAGATGGTGCCGATTAACATTAGTTGGCAAACTAAATAAAAAGGGCCGGAGGAACAATTACTTGAGAGTGCTGGGCACCAACCCCAGCAGCAGCACCATTTGGACCTCTGAACACAATGGGCACATTTATTTGACCGGCAGACATGTAATTTGATTTTGCAGCAGAATTGATGATATGGTCAATTGCCTGCAACAGAAGCCAGAAGTGAGGTTTTGATCAATGACCAGAGAAAATACAGAAATTCTTATAAAGTAACCTGGACCTAATGATCTAGAGGCTCAAAGAGCTAAGACTGAAGATCACATAGCTGAGATGTGTAAAATAATAGTCATTATAGTTTATATTTGGTGGAGCCAGTTCAAAGAACAATAACTCCCTCACCCTTTTCCTACCTCTCTCCTTTTGTCAGTCCAGAATTGACATGCCTAGCTGCTTAGGGTGAGAACTAGATATATTTTCCAAGCACCCTATTGAAAACATGTTCAGGTCTCAGCTATACCAGTTTTATGTTGACTACTAAAGGTTGAAAAAGGCATCAGGTTACGGCGCCTAGCCTATCATTAGTATAACTGTTGCGAACATAATAAGACGGATAAACAAGATGATGAACTTTTTTCTAGATCACACCAAGCATATGAGGATTTTGTAGTTGGTGCATTGATAATGCTCAAATTTAACGAAGCACGTGTAAGTAATTTAGATGGCAATAAACAACATCCAGTTACAAGATATCAACCACAAATCCTCAAACCTGCATAGAGAAATTGAAGGTCATGAACTCTACAACAGGTTTTAGACCATAGTAGGCAGCTCCAACTCCAATCCCAGTAAATCCAGCCTGCAATTTAAAAAGGCCAATCAGCAACTGTCACCAATGTAATAGAAGACGCTTCACATAGAATTACTAACTTCACTGAATAGAGCATTCAAGCAGGCGTGTGAAGTAGCAGAAAAATCACCTCTGTGATTGGGGTATCACGAACCCTCTCAGGCCCATACTTATCCAAAAGTCCTTTGGTTATCTACATACATTGGAAGATAAAGTTGACTCATTAGTTCACATATACCCTTGAATAAAGGAAACAAAAAAAACTTCAAATCCATTTCTTTCCATGAGTAGTTCTAACCTTGTAAGCACCTTGATACTCCCCAACCTGCAAATAGAACATGCCAAAGATCAAAACCACGAATAAAATTCGGTTTGGCCTCGTATCAACATAATCAGAACCTATCCATGTCTCCTCACCTCTTCACCCATAATAAACACTTTCGGATCGGCAGACATTTCCTCATCAAGGGCAGAGTTCAGAGCATCCCTGACTGTCATTTGCTGCACAATTCCAACGAAAAAAAATCATGTGACCAAGCAGTCCAACAAATTGGGAATCAGATACAGATTATACAATAACACATGAGTTAATCGAATCGAAAACACCAATACCTCTTTCGCAGAAGAGAAGCTTCTCAATGCCGAAACGGCGGGGCGGATCCTCTGCAACTGCCCCAGCATCTAAACCACCACAAAATCATCCAAACAAATCGAATCAAACTACTCCTTCACAAAACTACAGCAAATAATCACAGAAATAACATGGTTTTGGAGTTTTACCGTAGCAGAAGAGCTAGCAGCTCCCAGTTTTTGCCTTACAATCCCCAACATCTTCGTCTACTAACACTGAAACAACAAGAAGATGACTAGGAAGTGAAAAATTTAGATGAGGAATATTGTTATTTACTTGATAAAAAGGAATAGAAAATCAGATCGTAATTCAGGGCGAAATGAAAAAGGGGGCTAGGGATTTGGGAGGAGAACGAACCTTGGTGGCGGTTTGGAGTTGGGATCCGATCGGCGAGGGTAAAAGTGGGCGTGGAGTCAGCAGCAGCCTTATTTTTGTTTTTGCTTTGGAACCTTTTATTTATTTATTTTCGATTTTTGTTTTTAGATAAAATTATATAATACACCAATATTGTTTTACTCATAATTGAGATCTCTCTTTTACCAATTCTTTAATTAACGTCTCTTGCTCTCTTACCAACAAACAACTATCCATAATTTTTTCTCCCTCATATACCAGCAAGTAGCAATCCACAAAACGGAGGTTAAATTATAAACAAAATAATTTTTCTTCTAGATATCAAATTGGTTAACCTATTTGATTGTTAATAACTTAATTAGAAAAAAATCCTCTTTAAAAGAAATAAAAGAAAGAAAAAAATCTCAGAAAAAAAAACATTAACTTTAAACGGTGTTATAATGACATGTATGAAAATTAGTTCATGTACTAACGTGTTATTTAACAAAGTTCAGACACCCTAATTATGAGTGGACCAAAGTTGATGTAGTGTTTGTATAATTTTCTCTTTTTTTATATTCTAAAATTTTGGAATTCAACCAAGTACTGCACGGGTAAAGGAAAATAATCAATGTCAATTTTTATTTTCATTTTGTTAAAGATACGTTCCTCTTTTGTTTTTATAATTTTATTTTTATAACAAAAAAATACAAATAGAGATAATCTTGGATATAAGACGTATATGCACATATACATATATTTATGTGAATGATCAACATAATATTCAAACATATAAATTATTAATTAACAAAAATATATATAAATTGTTGAAATTGGCTAAAATTACATATCGTACATACGATTTTTTCTGATAATAGACGGATAAATTATTATTTAGACTTGAAACATTCATTCGACATTTCATATACGCAGTTATTCAAAACTAACTTAGTGTATATAATAAAGACAAAATAGTTAATATATCTCTGAATTTGGCTTTAATTGTCAATTTTCATCCTTAACTTGCATTTGTGTCAATTTACTTCCTCAACTTGGTAAAAATTACAGATTTGCACCTCTCTATTAAATCGGATGGTTTCTATCTAATTTTTAGTCATGTGTCATGCATATAACGAGTATCACTATCAATTTATATAATTTTTTTATTAATTAAAATAATGAAACAATATCTCTAAAAGAAGATTCATATATATATATTTATTCATCTAAAAATTATGTGTGTTATAAATATTATTTTTATATATATATTTGATTTGTTTAGTTCTACAAATTATGTCGTGTTCGTTGTTATTGATATCAAATCAATTTTATTCTTACTTTTTATGCACTTTTCTTATTCATATTACCAATTTAAACATCTTTAAAAAGAAGACTCATAGATATGCCATCCAAAGAGATTAAATAAATGATCAGGTAAATAAAATTGTATAAAAAATATATTAAATAAATAATGCATTATGCATGAGTATATTTGAATCTTCATTTTGCATTTTTTTTTATTATTATTAAAACAAAAAATATATAATATCACATTTATACCCCTCATGTGCATAGCACATAATTGAAAATGGATGGAAACCGTCAGATTTAATATAGAGGGTGCAAATTCACAGTTTTTTTATCATGTTGAGGAGGTAAATTGCACAAATGCAAATTAAGAGTGCAAATTGACAATTAGAGCCAAGTTCATGAGGTATATTGACTATTTTGCCTATAGTAAAAGAATTAAGAAAAAGGACAATTTGCGAATGCGCCTCACGCGCCATCTGCGAAAAAAGAAAATGAGTTGTGCGATTTGGGGCTTCAGCCATTTCGGCGGTGGCTCCGATTACGGGTCAAGGTGGTGCTTTGCCTCCTCAGATGTTGAGGGTGTTCGGTTGTAAAATATACTTTCTCGTACGGGCCGTGTTCCAAACCAGTTTAATGGTTCATCGAGGATTTGATCGAGAATCTTGGGAGATATCCGTGATCGGGACCATATAAGGCTATCTTGGAGACCAAGGCGTTTTGGTCCATATCCGGGCAATTATCGTAGTATTGAGGATTTAGGATTAACTGTGGCTTGCTTGGTGATCAAGTTTAAGTAATATTGAAGAATATTGTATTATGGAAGGATGTGGATGTGATAATTGAATTGCCTTCAAGAGATTTGATATGTTTTGATCCGCAAGTAAGAACAAATTCTAGTGTTCACTATATAAAGAGGTCAAGACATATGAAGAAGGACATCTTCAATCAATCAACAACTTTTGCATACTGCAAAACAAGCCTCTCCGGAGCACCTCTACTAGAAAAGATTCCTCGAGTCTTTTTGTTCACCAAAGCCATATCCGTAGGCATTCCCTGCTGCTACTCATCAAAGCCTCATCCGTGAGTATTAGCCGCTTCTACTTACCAAACCTTATCCGTGAGCGAACAATCCACCACCGCTTCATAAAACCCTATCCATAGGCGAATACACGCAAAATCATTGTTAGGGTGAATAACCTTAACAAATATCTTAAGTTTGTCAGAGAATCCTTTGACGAACGACCTGCAATCCTGATTTATACCTCTGCTTAACCACTTCGATCTGAGTAAGAAACGGCCGCTTCGCGAGAAGAGGAGAAAAATCATAGTTGCTCTTCAGCTAGGTCTGTAGAATCTAAATGCAGGCTTGACCAGCGCATGTACGACAGTCGTTTGAAAAAAAAAGTCAGAAGACGAACAAGCATCAAAGATCAAGGTTGTACTTGAACCATAGGTACGTCACAATCCTCATTGATCGAAGAAAATTAATTTTCACTCGGAACAGAGGGAGTGTGTGGAACAAGGAGATTCGAGAACCATGAAGAGGTTTCGAGTGGAAGATGTAGCCCAGTTGGACAATCGACTCCAAGCTCGACTTGGCGAGACAAGCTGGTGAAGAACACGACGTCCTCCCCTCTGGGTTCTGATGGAAGCCATGTGAATGGTGATACTGGACTGCTCTGTGGCTCGAGGTTAGTTGGGTCCAGTTTCACTTTCTCTGACCGTGCTATTAAAAAATTTGTGAAACCTTGTTTCAATGCAGCTACTGCTCGAATTACACATATGGCAGTATGGCTTAGAATCTCAGGGGTCTACTCTGAATATCTGAACAAGTGGGCTTTGAGGAAGATTGGAGAACATTTAGGCAAGTTGTTGAAGATAGATGAACTTACAATTAAGAGAGCCGGAGGAAAGTTCACTCGAATTTGTGTGGAATTGGATCTATCGAAACCATTGGAAGCTTCTGTTGAGATTAACAATTGTTGGTTCAATCTGGAATATGAAAGACTTCCAGTAATTTGGTTTACTTGTGGTCTGTATGGTCATAAGAAGGAAGATTGTTCTCACAAAGAAGGTGTTGAAAATGAGAGTGTAAGTTTACCATATGCAAACTAAAGGAGTACAACCTTCCCCCAATCTGCTGTCAGTGAGGTAAACGAAGACATTCCCAGAGGAGTTTGGATGCAAGTTCAGACACGGCGACGACCTAAAAGAGTTGACAAGGCCCCAAAAACTCGGGTAGTGTTAAGGTAAATGGTTCCAGGTTCTCTGGTCTGTCTAGTGATGAGGTAGCTAATCCAAATTCAGGAACAGAATTATATCAGAACTCTGATATCTTGGAGTCCGAGCAAAATAGTCATGTTCCGGGAAAGCATTTGTTCATATGCGGGGTTAACCACTAATTTACTCTATATTGTAGCTATTCACTTTTAAGGGCTTGATTTATTGTTGTAAAGTAATTATTTAGGGCCAATAACCCGGTTATCAGGAGTCAGTAATTGGTTATCGGGGTTTAGAAATTGGTTATTAGGGGTCAGTTATCTGGTTATTAGATGCCAATAAATGAGATACATATGACTGAAACCCGCCAAATTGTAAAAAAATCCAACTTATTAGGGATCAATAACTTGGTTATTGGGGGTCAATAATCTTGTTACTAAGGTCAGGATCTGAGTTACCGGTGATCGGAGTCCGGGGTCCGATGACCAGCGATTAAAGTCCGACGACCGGAGTGTAGATCTGGTGATCTTCTAACAAAGTGTCTTCCCTCTCTCTGACACTTACTCTCTTTAAGTATTGTTTATAGGTGGAACCTAATATTTCACCTTTACCGGGTTACAATTCAAGAAAGAACCTCCAAATGTCTGGTCAATTATTAAATATGCATTATTTATTGTGCTTGAAGTATCGTTTACAGGGTGAAAGCCCAGTCAAATGTGAGAAGCCACTCTGGGCCAGTTCGTCGTAAAGCTAAGGAAAAGCAAGGGAAACTGTTCCCACATTGGAAAAGGACAAGGCATGCTGCCTTTAATGCTACTATAAATACCAGCGCGGACCTCCCGGTAAGAGGGCGCGCAACTTCTTGACTATTCTTGAGTTTTCTGCTTAATTGACAGTGTCTGACTTAAGCATCGGAGTGGCTTCCCTCGGTAAACCCGGGGACGCCTCTTTGACGTGTTTGTTCTTTACACAGGAAAACTCGGAGTACAAGGAAGTACGCTATTTCTGGAGCCGTGCCACCCGCAAAAGGGACCACGAGTTTACCTGGAAACAATTGGTGCTCTCGTTGAGAGTCGAACTCCAGATATTGAGAAGCTTGCCTTGGCATTGGTTGTAGCGGCAAGAAAGCTAAGACCCTACTTTCAGGCACATTCAATCCATGTGCTCACCAACCAACCACTACGGCAGGTTCTGCAAAAGCCGGAGACTTCAGGAAGATTGGTCAAGTGGGCAATTGAGTTGGGGGAGCATGACTTGCACTTTAAACCGCGCACGGCAATCAAAGGGCAGACAACAGCAGACTTTATTGCCGAGTTAATCCCAGCAGATTCCTCAGTTGCTGAAACTCTCGCTACAGAAGGTGACCCGGAGAGGTGGCAGATATTTGTAGATGGATCAGTTAATCAAAGGCAGTGTGGAGCAGGAGTTGCATTGGTGGACCCGGAGGGTAACATGTTTGATTATGCTTTACGTTTTAACTTCAAAGCATCAAACAACATGGCTGAGTACGAAGCCTTAATCAAAGGGCTTCAACTCGCTAAAGACATGGGCGCCCGGCATCTCCACATATTGAGTGATTCTCAACTGGTGGTGCAGCAGGTTAACGGCGGATTTCAGGCAAAGGAAGCACATCTTTCCTCCTATGAAAAGTTAGCGGCTTTCTTTCTTGAAAAATTTGACACCTTTGACATTACTCAGATACCGAGGCAGCAGAATGTGAGAGCAGACACTCTGACTAGGATTGCAACAGGGGAAGATCTCAATGCCGAGTTTAAAGGCCTACTAGTCGAGACGTTGGAGAAACCAAGTATCTCACTCTCCTTTTCTGAGATTTTCGCAGTGGCAGCAAAACCGCCACCATCCTGGATGGACGAGTTCATTAACTTCATCCAACATGGAACCCTACCTGAGGACCCGGTAGCGGCCAAACGATTACGGCTTCGAGCGGCACAGTATAGTATACGTGATGGGAAACTGTATCGACGAGGGCATACTTTCCCTGATTTGAAGTGTATTACACTCGAGGAGGGAGACCGGGTTTTGCAGTCACTTCATAGCGGGGTATGTGGAAATCACTTTGGAGCCCGTAACCTGGCTTTCAAAACCCACAGAACGGGATATTACTGGCCTTCCCTGGAACAGGATGCCAGAGTCGTGGTAGATTCCTGTCTTCAATGTCACCGGTTTGCAGCATTTCCCCGGGCCCCATCAGTCCCGCTATCAGTAATCATTTCTCCATATCCATTTTGCATGTGGGGGATTGATTTTATTGGACCTATACCCACAGCCCCGGGACAGCTCAAACACGCCATTGTCTCAGTGGATTATAATTCCAAGTGGATAGAAGCTCAACCCCTGGCTCGGATCATAACCGCAAATGTTAAGAAATTCCTCTGGAACAATGTCTTTTGCCGGTTTGGAATCCCAGAGACGTTTATCACAGATAACGGGACACAGTTTGACAATGACGAGTTCCGGGAGTTCTTACATTCCAATGGGACAAAGGTGCTATATGCCTCCCCTGCACACCCGCAGACTAATGGACAAACTGAAGCTGTTAACAAGCTGATCAAGCAAGTTCTGAAGAAGAAGCTGGGGGACGCAAAGGGCTTATGGGCTGAGAAGCTTCTAGAGGTTTTGTGGGCACTTAGAACAACTCCGACAGAAGCCAATGGGGAGAGCCCATTTTTTATGACCTTTGGCTCTGAGGCAGTAATCCCGGTAGAGATGGAAGTCTCAAGTGACTGGGTACAACTGTTATACAGGGAAACCAATAATGAAGGCATTCACCTTAACTTGGACCTCCTGGAGGAACGCTGGGAGCGTGCACATCTCCGGAATATCAACAAGAAGCAAAAAGTGGCCAAACATTACAATTCCCGGGTTATCAAGCGCCCACTCAAACTCGGGGATTGGGTAATGAAGGAGGTTATCCCTAAGCCAACGGGGTTGAAAGCTCCATGGGACGGCCCATATGAAATTGTTGAAGTCGTGGGTCCGGCCACGTTTTACATCAGGGGCACAGATGGAGTCACGCTTCCACGGCCATGGAATGCACAACATCTACATCTCTTCCCCAAATAGGTACCAAGTTATCTATGAATGTCCAAATTTATTACATTTTGATGTTATATATAAAGCCTTTCAGGCCCACTATGCATAAAACCCTACCGGGTTATGTTTATCAATCAGTTTGTTGAGTGAATGCAGTCTTTAGCGGCCCTACTTGTATGCCTTAAACGGCAATCTACATGACGTGAAATATTGCAAGCCTTAAACGGCCTTATTTCACTGTCAAACTCGGCAATCTCCGATAATCTCCGGTAATCTCCATGACGTGAAATATTGCAAGCCTTAAACGACCTTATTTCACTGTCAAACTCGGCAATCTCCGATAATCTCCGGTAATCTCCATGACGTGAAATATTGCAAGCCTTAAACGGCCTTATTTCACTGTCAAACTCGGCAATCTCCGATAATCTCCGGCAATCTACATGACGTGAAATATTGCAAGCCTTAAACGGCCTTATTTCACTGTCAAACTCGGCAATCTCCGATAATCTCCGGTAATCTCCATGACGTGAAATATTGCAAGCCTTAAACGGCCTTATTTCACTGTCAAACTCGGCAATCTCCGATAATCTCCGGTAATCTCCATAACTTGAAATATTGTAAGCCTTTCACGGCCTTATTTCAGTCTTTGAAAGTCCTAACGGACCCGTAAAGCCCTAGCGGCACTATTTTTATTTACATGCCAAACCGACATTATATGCGTAAATATTGTCAACAATTGCAGATTATGCATCAGATTAACGTGTTATTTTACAGGCAAAAATACCGTGTTATAGAATGGCATCCCCCCGTAAAGCCCTAGCGGCCCACGGAAGTCCTAACGGACCCGTAAAGCCCTAGTGGCGCTATTTTTATTTACATGCCAAACCGGCATTATATGTGTAACTTTTGCCAACACTTGTATATTATGCATCAGGTTCCCGTGTTATTTCACAGGAAGAATTATGCGAAGGAAAAGCTTGAAAACTTTCATTCAAAGAGGTCAATTACAAAAGTAGCAAACCGTTACAAAACACAGACTAGACTACAAAAGCAAAGACAAATCCTCAGAAGCTCCAGCTCATGGCGCTGCAGACCCGCTACCCCCGCCAGTGCTCGACCCGCCACGTCCTCCCCGGGGCCGTATGATAAACTGTCCTCTATGGGGTAGTGGCCGGTTTTGAGGACCCCCGACAATCCCGCCACGGGATGTACCTCTCCGGGCTGCTGAAGCAGGAACCGGGGGACTCCGAACCGAGTTTGTAGGAGCTCTAGGCTTTGCAGCCTCAGCAGGATTCGATCGGGAGGCGTCTGCAACCTCATCGGGTCTGACATGACCTTGGTGACCATCGTAACCCGCTTTGTCGAGCCAGCCTTGGCGAATCCCGGCGCTAACAATTTCGGCACGAGCCTCAGCCCTTGTCGTCCGCAGCTTCAGGTCAAACTCGGGGCTCGCCAGAAACTCAGAGACAGCAGAGTCCTTGGCCCGGGAAACCGCCTGAACCAACTCTCCTTTCTGCTGCTCCAGAGAAGTCACTTGTTGCTGCAGCGCCTGATTCTGTTGAGTCAGCTAAGCAATAGCGGCATCTTGAGAACACCGGTCCTCCCGGTGACCCTCGATGACCCTCTCAAGCTACGAGTTTTTGGCCACCAACTCTGCCACTTGGTCTTCTGCCTTGGCCAACTCCTTCCACGACGCGACCGCTGATGCGCTGGCCTCTTCCCGGAATCGAGCCAGGCATTCTTCGCTCGCTGTCACCTGGTCCCGGGCCGCCCGGAGGTCGTCCCTGAGCACTCTCTCCCTCTCGAGGATACCTTCATTGATTAGCCGATCAGTTGCCAAGTATGAAATCCTGACCGCCTAAAAAAAATTTAGCGGGTTAGTATCAAGAAACAGAAAACCCCAAACACAAGTCACACGAAGAAAACACTTACTCGCATCAGCTTCTCCTGTGTCCTCCGGGCGGCAATTACCGGGTCTTCGTGCTCCAGGATGCAGGAGTCAGCGGCACAGTTCTTCATGTCCGTCACCATCATCTGGACGGGCACGTCCGCCATCCCTCCACTCGCCAACTCTTCCATGATCTCGTGGACGGCCCGGTGCTGCTTCCTCTCCTTCCTCTCCCTCCTCTCCTACCTCCTCTCGGACCTCGCCGAGCTGGATGCCTCCCGGGCGCGTTTGCGAGAGGGAACGGGTTCCACTTCGTGAACTTCGTCGCTCCCGTCACTCCCCTCAAGGTTTTCCTCACTCATCACCCTTTCAAAACCTCCAACCTCTTCACCCCCGTCGTCAGCCTCATCTTCAGTCAACTCTTCTTCACCCGGGAGCACAGATGAGGGCACCGCGCTCATCACCGGTTCTTCAATCTCCTCTTCATCTGCCAAGGTGAACTGAGTCACCGGTTCTTCAACTACCGGGTTTTCCGCCACCTCCGCGGGATTCCCATCAATTTCCTCCTCTTCCTCCTGATACACCTCTGTTCCGAGAACCTCAACCAGGTACCCGGGGATCTCGTTGTAGTGCAAGGTATCAACGTGGAATTGCTGAAGATCCCCTTGCTCGGCTTCTGGGCGCAGAAAAGCCGCTTTTGTGGTCAGATCGATATCGTACAGTAGACCATCCAGTGCTTGCGTCCGGATCCCGGCCCATACAGCTTTATCTTCGAAGCCGTCGTATATCCCCGGGTTCTTCCGCTTGGTAAACTCCATCGGAAGAAGAGCTACAACAAAAAACACAGCCCGTTACACAAGAGCATGCCATATGACAACAAGAATTCAAAGGACACTGGACACTCGACAAACCTGGTAGCTCGATCAACCGGCACCTGCTGTACACGTACAGCCTACAAAGCCGATATGAACTCCGTTCATCTTGCCCACGGAAGGCCCATAGCATCCTCCGGATCCTCTTTTCCATCACCGGCTCCAGAGGAATATCGGGGACATCTGCAACAAACATAATTATAACCCGGGATAGCGAAAAGAGAAGAATCCAGAGAGAAAGAGGAACTTACTTATCAATGGTTGGAAGTCAACCGGTACTTGGAGCGTGTATCCCGGGTCTTGAAAGTTTCTTATTAGGAAACTTTTCTCCCTCCAGGTCCGGCTCACTGAGGATGGCAGGTCCTCGACGATCTTCTTAAAAGTCGCTTTGGACTTCAGTTGGATAGTCCTGCTAAAACCCGCCTTCCGGGAATACTCGGCCCGGTATATGGCGTGCAACTCGTGGTATGTCGGCATCTGCTGCCTCAATATTTTGTACATAACGCACAACCCGAGAAGCTGCCTCCACGTGTTCGGGCCAATTTGCCCGATAGCGAAGTTGCTGACAGCTAAGAGGCACTGCACCTCTATTTTCAGCGGGAGTGACAGGCCGCACCGCAGCTGGTACTCGTGGCACAGCGTCCACCCATCCCCGGGAGCGAAGAATTGGTCCTCGGGTTCCAAAGGGCGTATCTCAACAGACTCAGAGATCTTCCAGTTGCTCCTCAATTCCACGATCTCCTCCGCTGTCAGTGAATACCCGGGAGGGTCGAGAGCGGTACCATCAGTGAAGGTTACAAAGTTGGACTCGGGGACGTGAGTGTCCATTGCTTCATTGGCCATCTGCAAAACCAAAAACACGGGGACATCAACAAAAACCCAGATAACCCGGCGACCACAAGTTAAAATCCCACCCAGCATAACGTAGAAACCCAGAAAAACCTTCTTGGGAACCCAGAAACAGTACAAAAGTCATCCCAAAACACACAAAAAGGAGCCATACCTTACTTGTGAAGGTTTGAAGGGGTTTTGAGGCAGATTTGAGTCTGGGAATCAAAAGAAACAGCGACAGGAGAGAGCGAAAGCAAAAAAGCACGAAAAAGTTATCGGGTTTAGAGGTGAGACAAAACTGTCACCCTCACCCCCTATTTATACAGTTAAAGGCGTGCACTGAAGGGACGTTTCGGTTTTTCGAGAGAAACGACACGTGTCACGCATGCCTCGTCACAAAACCGAAAAACTTTTCAGTTTCCCCCCACTACAACCCGGAGACGTCGTTTTAAATTCTCAACGTAAGAAGTGTCTGCGGGTTACGCTTGCGTACGGACTTGGGGGACTGGGTACCCCGGGTTTGGTTGCTAACTTTGTAACCCGGTAAAGAAAAGATTTTAAGTCCCCACCCAAGCGTACCCCTTGACTTAGGACTTGGGGGACTTGTTTATAGGTGGAACCTAATATTTCACCTTTACCGGGTTACAATTCAAGAAAGAACCTCCAAATGTCTGGTCAATTATTAAATATGCATTATTTATTGTGCTTGAAGTATCGTTTACAGGGTGAAAGCCCAGTCAAATGTGAGAAGCCACTCTGGGTCCTTTGTCAGGGCCCAGTTCGTCGTAAAGCTAAGGAAAAGCAAGGAAAACTGTTCCCACATTGGAAAAGGACAAGGCATGCTGCCTTTAATGCTACTATAAATACCAGCGCGGACCTCCCGGTAAGAGAGCGCGCAACTTCTTGACTATTCTTGAGTTTTCTGCTTAATTGACAGTGTCTGACTTAAGCATCGGAGTGGCTTCCCTCGGTAAACCCGGGGACGCCTCTTTGACGTGTTTGTTCTTTACACAGGAAAACTCGGAGTACAAGGAAGTACGCTATTTCTGGAGCCGTGCCACCCGCTAAAGGGACCACGAGTTTACCCGGAAACAAGTATATATAAATGTCAAGGGTAAAAATATATCAAAATATTGTTTTATTATTATTTTATTAAAAATTTAGGTATTTTGATACAAATTGGTAAACCTCTCGTTAGTATGAGATTAGGGATAAGATTTTCGTTGGAGTGGGCTAGGAAATTCATTTTCTTGGTGAATGTTTATTATCCCATTATATATTGACATCGTCAGGACTGATGGGAGAGTATTACATAGGTTCGCACCGGTGAGTGAGCAGGGAAAATGAGAAGAAGAATGGGCTCATACTTTACATAGAGATGCAGCGACAATGCTACCACAATACCACATTCCCCTTGGATCAGCAATTCAGCATCATAGGGTTATGGATGCACCTGCCTGATGTCTCCCATGGTAATAAGTTCTGTCGTCCCCTTGAACGGAAGATTGACACCTAGCCTGCGGCGAATGAAATCAGAAAAGAGGAGAAGCAGTTTGCTAGGGTTTTTAAAACCTAGCTAACTGGGTCGAGGCTCATACCATGCATGCGCCACCTCTTTCTCCCGGTTTTTGTTTTTTGGTAAAGACCTAAAGGTTTGGTTTTTATTGGATTATAACCATAAATTGAACCGAACAAGACTAGTTCGGTTTGATTTTTCTTTTAAGTACAGTTTTTAGGTGAATTATAAATAAGAAACCACCTAAATTTAAAAACATACAAAATTTATTTTTTATAATTTTTAAACAAATTAAGACACTAACCCAGACCTAAAACTAACATTACCAAGCCTGATCCAAATCAAACGATTCATCTTTAAAACAAAAATATCTTTTATCTTCTTCATCTCTCTTTCTCTACTATTCATCTTTATCTCTCTTTCTCTCTCTATGCAATTCATCTCTCTCTACCATTCGGTGCTTTATTAATTGCATATTGATGGTGGTTTGGGTTTTTGATCAGAGTTGTTAATTATGGAGTTGTTCTTCTGGGTCTTCAGGTGCCTTCCACTAGGCCTCATCATAGATCGAGCTAGGGCAGGGCCGATCCTAAATTTTAGGGCTTAAAGTATGGTAGGGCTCGGTAAAAGTCAACAAAATTTAGGATCGGGTAGGATAGGGCCGAAGCTTGAATATGTAAACCCTAGCCCGCTCTAGCGGCCCATTTTGTTAGAGTTAATAGGACCGGGTAGAGCCGACCCTTTAAATAGGGCTAAACAGGGCCAACATAGGCTTGTTATTTTTTTCCTTAAAATTTAGCTTTAGAATTATATGTAATGAATCTTATTTTTGAGTTATATTTAGCATGTATGCATACACATTATACTTAATTTAAGACATCTATCTATAAACTAAGTGGTTATACTCATATATCTCACGAACTATTGCTCTAAATCATCAAAATACAATCGTTAATCAACAAAACAAAAAGAAATCAAAATAACAAAGCTAGCAAATCAACTACAAAAGAGAAGATTAGTTGTATTGTATCTAAAAAATAAGAAACATATTAAAACAATACAAAAAATAAGAAATTATTAGGGCTAAAGGGCTCATTATGGTAGGGCCGTATGGTAGGACTGTGTTTCATTTGCTCAACCCTTACCCTACCCTACTCAAGAAGGGCTAGGGTCGGCCCGTCCTAATAGAGGATCGGGTAGGGCTTCGGCCCTAAAGGGTAGGGTCGAAGGGCCAAATGATGAAGCCTACCGCTTCCACTTAAAGCCCATGATTATTGGGTTTTCAGCTTTTTATGTACTTGAATTAGCTTGTCAGCTGAACCGGACACAAATGATGGCTTCCACTCTAATTTGATTCTTCGATGAATCAAAACTATATCTAATTTGGTTTTTTTCTTCTTCTAATTTGAAATGTGATGTTATTCATATTTTATGCTACTGTTGAGATTGCTGCTACTGTTGAGATGCAACTCCTGCAATTTTATGCTTTCATAATTTATGCTACTGTTGAGACTGTTGCAATTGTTGAGATGTAGCTCATGCAATTTTCTGTTACTATTGAGACTGCTGCTAGTGTTGAGTTGTAGCTCATGCATTTTTTGCTACTGTTGAGACTTGAGATTGTTACTACTGTTGAGAGTAATATACAGTAACAGTTTTGGAGTGGAGTGTAATATACAGTAGCATGTTCATTCAACAGTAGCAGACCGTCACAGTAGCAACAAAAAAATATGTAGTGCTAGTATTATAGTTGACAATAGCAGCGCGCTAGCATCAGGGTCTGACAGTAGCAGCACTCTAGCATCAAGATTTGGTAGTAACAGCGCACCAACAGCAAAGTCGGGCAGTAGCAGTGTGACAACATTAAAGAATTTTCTAGAAAAATTTGGAATAGTGCTGGTAGTAGCACCTTCTGACCTAACAGTATCACCTATAAACTCGGCAGTAGCAGCGCACCACATCAGAATCAAAGAATTGACTGAATAAATTGCAATAACGCTGGCAGTAACACTTTTAAACTCGGGTAGTAGCACCTTTCAACTCAGCAGCAGCAGCGTGCAACGTCAGCAGATAATTGAATATGTAGTGAAAGGTAATTTGATAAAATATATAATAACATATGACATGTGGACATCAATTTGTCCTAAAATTTCATTAAGGATAATTTGGTCAAATATATAGTGACAAATGACATGTGGACATCAACTTGTCCTAATTTATTAATTTGTGTTCTTAAAAGTGTAAGATATTATTTAAATGACATATTTATAAATTAAAATTTAGGTGATACCTAAAGTGTAGTTTATTATTATTTTTTTTTCAGTTGAAGGGTTTTGAGTGAGGTTTTTCTGATCTAAATTAAAGTCACTAATCATGAATCTATTAAATTATGAATCTATTAAATTAGTAATTAGTTCTCGACTCTCAGTAATGACTGTTTTGGTCCATGTTTTGTTAAACGGCCAATTTGGGCCTCTCTCGACCCGAGCCCAATAATCTGCACAAAAGCCCCACTGAAACTAGAAGAGCGCAGAAGTGAGCAGTGCAGAGATGGCGGGCGCGTTTTGGGGGACTCGAGTGTTGGAGATAGTGAAGAAGCACGACTCCGGCGGCCTTGTTTGGAAGAAAATAAAGCTCACCACCACCCGCAAAGCCAACGCCAAGAAGCGCCTCCTCCGTGTTTGGCAGGTTACTCTCTCAATCTCTCCGTTTAGGGTTTATCCTCCGATTAGGGTTTTACTTGTTAAATCTCACACCTCCGTACTTGCTTTGCTTCAATTGATTACTTCACTTCAAAATTTTCATATGTCCAAGTTTGTGAGTGGATTGTTGTGCATTGCTTCACATGTTAGATACTTTGAGGTCTCACAAATAGGAATTGAGAATTGTGTTTGTTCTAGTCCTAATAGTAAGGAAATGAATTTGAGTTGAGTAGCGATACAGATTGTGTGGATTGGGAGGGGCCTTTCTGCCAAATCGTTGAAATGTTATATGAAATAAACATGTAGAAGTTTTTGATTCGTTCTGTAGTCATTGCTTGTAGCCATTGTATAATGTCGTTGGGTTAAGGGATATAGATTGGGGAGTAATCATTGCTTCTGTAATGTGTAGTTATTGGCTCCGGTGGTTGAACTTAGTTAAGCCCATTCTGTAATGTTGGAGTTTTTTTATGTGTGTGTTTTGCATCACATTGCGGATTTCGGATGCGAAATTGAGAAATTCCACCCCATGCAATCAGAATATACTTGCATGATGTAATCCGTGATTCTCTGTTTACAGTTACTGCCTCAGTTTTATAAGCATTCATGATTTGAGCTGGTACACTGGAAACTTTTTCTTATGCAGTGTAGATGCTGTTAGCTGCATATTTCAACTTATATCTCATGTTTGTTAAATGTTATAAACTTCTGGAAATGGGCACTTGCAGAATGAGGCTGTCCTGAGGGCATGTGCGGAACCACCTCCTTCGAAATCGCCAGGGCGTGATGCTAGTGAAGTTGTGAGAAGGACAACTGAATAGTTGGAAATGAGTAAGAGTGCTAGACTAACCGAATGCATTAGTTTTTTTTCTTTCATTATTGGCCTTAAAGCCTATATGCTCTGTACTTTATGAGTTTTAACTGAATGTCATATTCAACCTGCATTTCGATCTGTCTCTATCTTACACCATTTGGTATGGCATATTTTAAGACTTGAAGTCATTGGATTATGTGTACCCTAGATAACTTTGATGAATTTTGATAGGAATAAGATTATTATTCTGATATTAGTCACTGCAAATAAGCATCACTACTGGTTGCATTATTGCTTCCTGTCGTCAGCACTACAAATAGTTTGAAAAGACTCAATTCCACATCTAATTAGCACCCCAAGATTGCATATTGGGTAGTAGGCTTGAAGTTGGTTACTAGTTTAGTGAACACATGACTCATCAGTCTATTATCTTGTTGTGAAAAAATAGATAGATCTATACTACTAATTTTTACTGCTGCCAACCAGGGGTTCACTGAAATGTTCATGACCATGGTTTGCTTCCATGTGGTCTGGGACTCAAAACCCCCTAGGATTAGCTATTTGCTAGAGTTTTCTCAAACCATACTGTCTGCAGAATTTTGATCCCCAGTCTTCAAATAAATAATTTTCTTTGATGGACTGGCTGTGAGTTCCAAAAAAAATCTCTTAGGCATTGTTGAATAAATGATCCATGCAACAGTGGGGATGAGATATCATATCCCTTCTGGGTTTGAATGGGTGATTTTCATTTGATTTATTTTCAAGGGAATCTTGCACTCCCAAATTCTATATACAGGGATAATACTGAATTTTCTCACTGGGGTGATGTGTGGTCCGTTTTAATCTATAAGAAAACTGATGTTGAACAACAAAATAGATTGTGGGCAAGAAAGAAAACCACCAGGAGTTGAAAACTTCCTTGTTTGCAAGTCTCTTCTGTAGGTACAAGACTGATTTTGACATTTGAGAAATTTATCAATTCCTCCTCTTTTCATTTTATGTATTTGTTTGCTCTAATCTGTCATAGAATATGAAGAGAGGGATACTTGTGCTCATTCACTTGTGATCTTGCTCTTTTACACGCAACCCTTTTGATGCTATCACATGTGCTTTGTAGATCTTATGTGTGTTCAGCTAACATGCTAATATATTATATGCATGCTGTTTCCTCTAAGTCGTTTGATTATCGAACCATTTGTGCCGATTTGTCTTTAGATTTTACTTGGTTCGCCGCTATCAAGCGAGTCGATTTTAACTGTTTTACAACCCTGTTTGATAATGATATAATATATGTACTGTCCTGTGTTGTTTTATTTCAGATTTTATGACAATGAAAGGTACATATGTTAATGTGGATGTTGAAACCTTTCACTTTCTACCCTGAAAGGAAGAAACATAACTGTACATTAGGGCAAAGGAAAACAAACAAAGAAGCTACACTCAGTCATCACATGCAAGTTGGGGTGGGATTCTCTTTTATCTCTAGCAATGAGCCTAGCACCACAAAAAATATCATCTGCCGCCCATTCATTTCCAACTGGGCAAAATATTTATATCTTGTTCCAAGAGTTGGTGTTGGCTTTTAAAACTATTTGAGAGGGTAATAGTTGCGTGTAGGGGACATCTCCCACTTAAATTTGAAGAAAAAAAAAACTTCCCAACCCACCTATCATTTCAGATTCTCAAGCTTTGGATCCCTTTCCCATTCCCTTTGTTTCACCTCGAGTTTTAGGTTTATGATTAGTTTAATCTCTTCTAGACAACTCTTCATCAGCAACGAGAGGTCCACACCGCGATTAATTGTGACCTGTTTATATCTGGACTAGAGTCACTAGACAATGCTGTTTAGAACTGGTAAAAAAATACTAATTATGAGATGTCTTTGTTGCATAGATACTAAGCAACCCTTGAAGATCTTGATTTTAGAGAAAAGTGGTGGGTTGGTTTTCTGCCTTCTGGTATCTGGGAACCGGTCAATTGAGATTATTACACATTTCCCTGTCTGCTTGGGTAATGCCATTGGAGAAATAACGAAAACGCCCTTCCCTCGACAAGGACACCTCCTCTGTGTTTCTAGGACAGTTTTGGGGGTTTCTTCAATATCAGAGTGATTGACCTAATCAGTTGCTGTGTGGTCTACCATGACGGGCCTCCACGTGAATTGACAGTTTGAGAACCCAAGTCAGCAATCCACAGATCCAATCCAAATCTTCCATTCTTTTGATTTTTTGATTTGTATTTTCTGTGATGGGAAATGAAAATTCATAGTGACGTGAAGAACTCGAAAAGCCCCTCCCCCTTCGTAAACCAGTGTCACAAGAAACTTGGGTCGGCATATAATTTCCTTATCTATATGATAGTTTAGTTCCTTCTCCTTTTTCCTGTTTATGCATAAGCATTACTCATAATCAAGGGTTGTTTAATGCCGTCCTTTGTCTACCTGATGTCCGCTTGGGTTTGTGGCCTATCTTCAAACCTTTCTAGCCTATGATATCAGCCTTCATGTTTCTCAAGGACAACCACTAAGCTCTTGTAGTTTTCCTTCACAGTTCCTCTATCAGAGTAACAGTGAATTCAGACATCATGTTTCTCTTTAATCTGTGACATAGTCCATTGAACATAACATGTTTTCTCTACTGTCACAAAATCGGCCGTATAAAATTCTTATGAACCATTTATTTATAAGTATAATGGATGATGATGTAAATTTATGTATTATTGGCTTCGAAATTATATAGCAGGCTCGTGGTTCTTGCATGTCTGACACGGCTGCAAGATTGGAGCGAAATTATTAATCTGTATTGGTAATGAGCATGAAGAGAATAGTATTTTACATTATGAGCATCAAGTGTTAGCATCTCATTTTTATATTTATTCTAGTCAATGTTGCAGAGCACTTGGAAGATAGCGGGAGGATGATCCCTACTCTAATTGGGTTTATTTAACAAAACCCAGATCAATATAATAGATACTGTTCCATAGCAGTCGTGTACTTTGATTAAGAAACATAACATTCAATCAAAAAAACATAACACACAATGCCATGATTGGCATCTTTGACAAAACGTGGTGCAGTTTTTTTTAATTCGTCTTCTGGATTAGAGGTACCGTTTACGTAAACTCGCAGGAATGAGCAAGAAATCATATGCTTTTGGGAATTTAAGGTCATCGATGAGTTTTCAAACTTGGGTCCCTTTGCCTCATTTTGTTTTCAATAATCGCAGCTGTCCCTGTTAGCAATCCGCTGTGTTTTTTAATTTCTAGTCACCAACTGGTCTTGAAGATTCAAATTTTAGTTAAACCTGTTTCTCCTGCACCATCATACCTATCCTTTATTAGTCCTTTGGTCTTGATGTAAATTTATTTCACTTGCCTTTACCACAGAGATTTTGGCAACCTTGTACGAAGGTGATGATTATTGACCAAAAATAAAAGTGATGATTGATCTTTCTGAGATTATATTCGATTCTTCCATAATGTATGGATTGTTATTGGCTTTGAAATTATATGACTTTCTGTACAAGAATGCGAATAAAGTGCGCTACCAGGAGAATTCAGAAAACTTTGCCAGATTTTGATTACATAAAAAACCATCTGCTAACATCCCTTGCTCAATTTGCTCTTCATAACAACACCGACTACAAGTTAATTCTTCAACGCCGATTTCTATCTTGAATCACTTGAGGTGACCCAAGACTGATTTTACTGGATTGATTTCTTCTAGATGGTTATTCTGACAAATTAAGCAACAAGAAACTAGCTTCAGAAAGAGACTTCACTGTTTTCTTCTAAAAAAAGAAAGACTATTGCAGCTACTGCTCTCTTCATGCTCCTCTGTCTCGCTAGAAACGACATCTGTGACTCCACTGGAACCCGAGGATGAAGAACAAGGCGCCAGGCTCAAATTGGTTCCGTCTTTGGTCATGAAATCGTAGAAAACAGGCCTAGTAATCCTTGGTTTTTTCACTAATCGGTCAACATTACAGGCCTGCACTTGAACTTGTTCCTCCTCATTTTTACCACTGCCTCTTTTCTTCAAAAATATGCGGCAAAGAACCCAATTGTTCACCGGAACAGGGCTCTGCAACGACACATGAAATTAAGCATTAGCAAACATTAACAAGAGTGTTTGAATTTGGTGTAGTGTAAAAATTGAAACTCACTTGGGTGGTGGAGTTATTTTTATCTTGAGCTAAAACGAGGCGATACTCGTGCATAATCCAGTCGGTCCTAGTCCCATGTGGAGGTTTACCTCTGTAAAAAACCAGAGTCTTCTTCATCCCCACAACTTGGTTACCCCTGGAAGCCACAATTTGCTTGTCCAAACCAGTTGCCTTCCAATACCCAGAGCCTGTAGCTCTGTTTGATCTGTTCCCATTTGGGTACTTTGCCTCCCTAGTGCTGAAGAAGTACCTCTCTTGCTCCAAGTCACCTAAACCCACAAACCCATTTCCATCAGGACCAACTATTTCTCACGACATTGTAGCTTTATCACAGTACATATGTAAACCCAATCGAGACAAGTGTGGAGACTAAAATTGAAAAGAAGAACCAACCTGGCAAATCCCAAGGATCAGACTTGCAGACCTCAACTTCAGGGATGATGGAAGCAGGCAAAGGGCAGGAGTAGACTTTGCGCATCAAGTACTGAAGAACAAGCTCTTGGTCAGTAGGATGGAACCGGAAACCAGGAGGCAATCTCAGCTCTCCATTCCTCACAAAACTAAGCTTCTCCATCTTAATGTCCCAACAACAAGTCGACACTACAATTTGAACTTGAAACCCCAAATTAACAAGCGCCCCTTTTGCCTCAAGGGCTCAAGGCTTTAGTCCAGTTCAAGTTGGAGGAATTCAGACGGCAAGTATTTTATAGTTTCATTAGAGGTTGCACAAGATGAAAGAACGATGTGATTAACAAGAACAAGGAGAGAAAAGGAGCGAGAGAAAAGTTGGGGGAGAAGGTGGGGAGATCAATGGTGGGTATGATAGTGAGAAAGTGTGGCTTCTTTTATAGTAATGGGGGTGTTTGAGACAATGCCTTTGGCGTAAACCAGACACAATCTACTTTCCCCCTGACGCGATTTTAACAAAACTCTTAACTTTTCCGTTTCAACCAAAACCACACTTGGAAATAACCGAACCAGTTAAACTCAAATACCCTTCCGCTTTTGTCCTTGGACACTTCGAAACGATTTAGCACTGGCGGGTGCATATCGGTCCTGGCACGCAAGATTGAGTTACCGTCCCGAGGCGGGAAGGGCGTTCTCGTCTTTTTTCGGTGAGAGAACGAGTAGTTAGCAAACTGCCTTTACGGTCCTCCGTAGGATGAAATAAGCTTATGTCACGCTGACAGCTGTAGGTCACCCCCAGGGGATGTGGGGCGAAATTACGGTTGCGACCCTCACGGGTTTCCGTCAGCGAGAATGGTGCTCCTCGGAAGCAAAGCTGTTGGGTGCTCACCAACGTGAAACTAAGGATTTTTCGTCCTCTATGTTGTTTTTTTTTCTGGAGAAAATGAAAACGAATTTAATTTGGTTTTATCTATTTTATTTTGTCAAACTTCCTTTACTTTCCGTACGGACCCAAAATAAGAAGCAAGTAACTCATTTCTTTGGGTGGACAAGTTCGGTTTGTTAACACTTTTATTGTACGTGTTATGTGAGGAACTGAGTTTAAGATTTCTTCCTAATATATACGTCTTTGCACCAATTCCACCAAACACTAGATTGATGCAAGCCAATGACAACTTATTTTTCAGCTAATAATAAGAACAAAGTTCTTCTAAAATGGGCATTTCACGATTTCAATAAGAGAAATCAAGTTTTATAAGTTTGTTGGCATGATTAATTGTCAAACCAGTGTTATATAAACTGCTTTTGGAGTCGATATTGTTAAACAATATCAAGTATGGCTCGTGGATCATTCTTGTACCGTTATTGTCTCAACTTAATCACCTTAAGGTATTGAGTTTTAACCACAAAAAATCTCAATACAATTAAGAATGATGTCAAAAAGCATTCATATTATTTTTTGAGGGTCATTAGAACAAGATAAATTGGTGATACATTCAAGTCAAAATGGTCGCTACTTATATACCATTTCGCGGCCATGAAAATATGTTTGTTGAGGTTTGCCTTGCTAATATATAGATCCTATATACCATTTTGAAAATGAAAAATCTACATGCATATAACATGTATAATGACTTACATATAAATAAAGTTGGCATTAAAATCCATGGGTACGGGTATTCATAGTTAAAATATGTATTGGGTTTTAAATTTTGGGTAAAATATGTACCAATTTTCAGCAATAAGTGAGTATAAGTTTTTTTTTAAACATAGGTTTAATGAACTTAGCACGGGTAATACCCATGGGTATCCATATAATACCCACACCCAAAAAACTTAATCTCAGTTTGTAAGATAATGACGGGAAGCTCAGTACCATAAACTCCAAGATGTTACCGTGCCCCAAAATCATACCACCCATGTAATACTACCCTTTCGGTAGGCAGAAACTAACCTTATCATCATACTACACCATTATTTCATATCAAGAAATAAATGATTCTGGTAAGTGACTGGTTATGATGACATCCAATAGCAATAGAAAATTGGGATAAAATATAAGATGATAACATCATAGATTAATAACAACAGAATCTTGATTACCCTTTTTTAGATAGAATAAAAATTTCATGAAACACCCAAGGTTTAGAGTCAATACACATGAAAGAAGATCTCCATCAACAACTGAGGCATCTTGCAGTAGTAAAAAGAATTCATGGAATCCCATTTCAGAAGTTAGTCAAAAAAATTCTTAAAATTCTAAAATAAAAATCTAAATAGCCATAAAACATGAAATTCATTTTTAAAATTATTTATATTATTTCATAAATATTATACAAAACCAGCCCATTTAAAATGTGGGTATGTGTATAATGGATAATAGGTATGTGTAATGATAAATAGATAATGGATAATAGATATGTGTATGGATTTTACCCATTTAAAATGGGTGGTTAATTACCCAAACCCAGCTTTTTGCACATAAATATTACCCAATGAATATTATCCACGATTTTTTTTGAGTGGGTATAAACCTATAAATTTTACCCAATATGTTTGAATACCAACTTTACATATAAAATGAGTTAATGACTTAATTACATGCCCCCAGAAGGACTCAGATACGTATGGGAGAACCATATCACAAAACAACGCTCGACTTCCGCAATGACTTACTACATACGTCAAAAGAGAAATTTACAATTTATGTACCATATGCTGATTGATAAAAGGTTCAGAAACTTAAAAGATATACTTGTCTGCTACTCTCCTAGCTAGGTTTAACACTCAGTTATTCAATCGTTGGACAACGAAGCTCTTTTGCTTTTTTCAAGTCACTATAATCTTTACAGCGTTAGACGTTTCTTTACTGCGATACAAGTATAAGATGCAATTTTAGTCATTGATCAGTAATTATATCGGAGATCACCATATAATGTCATCTAAATGTATAGATACACGTCGCACGCTGAATAAAGAAGATGTTTTTTACCATCGTGGTTCAAATTAAGACGTGTTCCTCTTACATGTATTCTAGTTAGACTCTTCAAATTCAAATTATCTATTAGTGACGGACCCAACTGGAGGCAAAGCCAGCTTCCGTGGACAAAAAAGGGCAACCTTCAACGAGATGTTTTTCGGCACATCTTTTCGATGAAAACGCAAACGTAACCTTAATAGTTAGTACTTAACTCAATTTTCTGCTCATCTAACTTTCAGACTCTATGTCGGCCTCAGTTATCTATTAGTGAACTTGATGTTGGAGTTATGAGATAGTCACAAAATGAACTATTTACTAATGACTAGAGCTAGTCTGATTCAAAATCAAACATGACAAAAAGTTTAACCGCAGTGTCGAAAAATCTCATCATCCTCGCGAAAATTCTTCCATAGTACGAATCAATTTATGTCATGGAAATTGAACTAGTCCGTCGTACCATCAATTCAATCTGGTACAAAATAAATATCCAGTCAAGCGCCAACGAGGTTTGGCTCAGTTGGTAAGGGCGGGCTTGTGGTGGAGACCCCATCAGAGTTCGATCCCCGCTACCAACATGCCTCGTTGGTTTGTGATCTATAAATTCTCCTGTGGAAATCCATACCTGGAGGCTAGTGTGACAGGTACGTGTCCACTATAAGTCCTTCAGGGTTAAGGTTACAGGTTTGCCTGACGATAGTGGTGTAGCGTAACCAACCTCTCACCTAAACTTTACAATCGTCAAATAAATTTCCAGTCACATTACTATGAAGAAAAGAATCAAAACCTGGTAGCACTCGTCAACTAACAGTATAATTTATTAGAAGTGACTCCTGCACTGAAACCAAATAAAACGAAGGCAGGCCGGAATGGCAGTCGTGGTAGTACGTCGGACTCAGCAGGGGTAGTTGGGGCATCCGGATCATGAAACCGAAAACGAAGTAGAAGAGATGCGCACAAGCGAGGAGCAACGTGGTGAAAAGGCCAAGTTGAGCTTATAAATAAGTGAAGTTGGAGTTTTGAGTTGGAGGTTTCGTAAGCAAAATTGCGGCTGTGATTTTTTTGTTGGTTTTGGTTTTGGTTTTGGTTTTGGTTTTGGTTTTGGTTTTGGTTTTTGGGTGCTGGTGTTTGGGGTCTTGTAATTGGAAGGAGAAGATTGGAGGGATCAGAGGAGGTTGCGTGTGGGTGTTGAAGAGGGTTTTAAGGAGTAATAAAGAAACGTCAAAGGATTCAATTATTGTGTTTCGAGTAAAATATGTTGCTCACTGGAAAACCACTCTTTGCTATTCTTCTTCCTCTAAACCTAAACCTAGATTCACATATTTCACACTCCTCTCCTTCTCTGTGCTTAAGAATCAGAAAAAAACCCTTTTTTGTTTTTAAATTCTGGGGGGTTTGGCTTGGTTCTACTACTTCTTGCTGGGTCTTTTCACTTTTGTGGGAATTCATCTGTTTAGGGTTTACTTCTGTTGCAAGCATCCTGATGTGTACACCATTGCCAGTTTTGACTAATGAATTAGACATAAAGCTTATAAGTTCACATGAACGGAGAGGAGAAAGTTTGAAACTTGGGTTTGGAGAACCCAATAAAAAGGGGTTACTTTGAAGGAAACGCAAAGCATTAGAAGAATTTAGGGGTTTTCCCCCTGTTGGGTTCATAGCAGATTGACGAGTTTATTTAAATCCAAGTTGCTGCATGCTTTTCTTGCCCTAATCTAATAGTTGCTAATAATACTCTCTTCTATGTTATAGTAATTGAATTACTTACCGTTTTAGATGAGATTATCCTCAATATCCGATGTGTATCTACACGAACATATTGTGTGTATCAGCACGTTAACAAAAAAAAGTAATGTTCTGTGCTTAATTATTAGCTGGATAGAGTTGAATAGGAAAATTTGATGCTGAAAGAAGAAAAATAATGCTTGCTCCTCAGTCCTCCCATTTATGCCAATCAATTTTGTATTATATGTTCTCTTTTCTTGATAGGCCATCATTTCCCATTTTCTAATTAGTGCTGCCTCAGTACAGCGACAGACTAAATTTTATATGCATGAAAAATTCCCCAATTATTATCATATACACAAGATTAGTGTTTCGTGGAGTTCAATTAGGGGCATGGAAATTAATAAAAACAAAATTTGTCTTGGAATAAAAATATACGAGTGTGATCTCATTTCATGATACTAAAAAATCGGCAGCAAGCAATCGCTTGTAATATAAGAAAGTGACATATACATATGTTTCACAAACAAATATTAAGCAATAATATTGATTTCTAGAACAGATACATGGTGACTGATCATTTTCACTATCTTTTCATGTGTGTTGTGTTTCAGATTTTTACTTGTATATAAGAGTAATGTAAGCTATTTGGCTTATTTTGCCCTTTAACAAAGTAAAATTTTCTCCCTACATAATTAGCTTGTCTAAATTGACCCCTCTTCGTATACTTTCTGGCTACTGCTTGAGAGTATAAATTTCTTAATTATAAACATGCATTCCTCGGTAATATCTTAGAGTTTGATAGAGATGTATCATTTTCCTTGATTTTAAAGCTAACCCAAGTTATCAACCAGCCTGAAGCAAGCTATTTCGTATCGGCCATGAGATTAATTAGGTTTTACAATTAAGGATTTATGTAAGATGTAAGCTAGCTGCTAGCATCAAACAAGAGAATCTAAGCTGTTTTCTTCACTTATTCGCAAGCAATTTTAAGCCCAAGATTTTGGAATATGACCAGCATGATATAAACAGCACCCAAATTGCTTCTGATTGATTGGTTCTTAGGTTACAAGTAGCAGTCATGTATATCTTGAATGTATCTCTATCTTAATCATGTGGCTGAGTGGTATTATAATATATTTAAGAAAGAAGAATAAATGATGTTTGTCTTCGTTTTGTATTGGTTAGCACAATCCAAGTTCTAATCGTGTCGTGCGCACGTAGATAAGTATTATATAAAAAAAAGTTCTTGTATGAGGATAAAAACGATGTACGTATGTCCGTCGACACGTAGCTAGGTTCGGATGTCGTCGGGATTTCCTAATTAGGGCTGGTTAATGTTGGCGTTAAACTCTTAACTCCGATGTATAACGACTTATTATCCATTTGCCTCCACGAGTCTATTGGCAATCTTGTACGTATATGTATATTGTACATGACAAGGGGGATTGAGACGTACGTACCTTTCTTCCTTGCTACTACTTTCTTGTGCTGCCAACTTCGAATTGAATTGAATTGAATCGAATCGTGAGAGCTCTAGGCGAGGAAAACCACTTCTATTAGTAAAAACAGGAAAAACTTACTACCAAGTGTTTGGTTCAAAATATTATCTTTCGACAAATGCTTAAGAAGAGAGTCCAGTGGACCGATTCTTGCGGCCTACGTTATTATTAATATGTTTCCTTTCAACTGGGAGTCATGATTGGTAAGGATTTGCGGTTGCTTAAGGAATCTTCCAAAGATCCGAAGAAGATTTAATATGTCTTGATCCGCAAGTAAGAACAAATCCTAGTATTCACTATATAAAGGGGTCAAGATACAGAGATAAAAGACACATCTCAACGATTCAACACAACTTTTGAACACTGCAAAACAAGCCTCTCCGGAGCACCTCTACCAAGAAGATTCCTCAAGTCTTTTTGTCCACCAAAGCAATATCCGTAGACATTCTCCGCTGCTACTCACCAAAGCCATATCCGTAGACATTCTCCGCTACTACTCACCAAAGCCTCATCCGTGAGCATTATCCGCTTCTACCTCACCAAAGCCTCATCCGTGGGCACTACCCGCAGCTATTCACCAAGCCTCATCAGTGAGCAAACAGTCCATCATCGCTTCATAAAGCCCTATCCGTAGGCGAATAACTGCAAAAAACCATTGTTGGAGTGAGAGCTATAGCAAATATCCAGAGTTTGTCAGAGATCCTTTGGCAAACGCACCTGCTCCCGTGAATTATAGCTCTGCTCAACCACTTCGGTCCGAGTAAGATACGTCTGCTTCGCAAGGAGAGGAGAAAAATTCTGGTTGCTCTTCAGCTAGGTCTATAGAACCAATATGCAGGCTTGACTAGCGCATGTATACAGTTGTTTGAAGAGAAGTCAGAAAGCGAACAAGCATCGAAGATCAAGGTTGTACCTGACCCATAGGTACTGGCACGCCCTCAAGCTTGGTTGTTTGAGAAAATCCATTTTCACACCAAACATTTGGCACACCCCCGGTGGGACATAATGTGTCAGGACTGTAGAAGAAACGATTTCACTTTTCGGATGATTACCAGTCAACTAGCTGTAATGAGTTGATCATGGATGACGAGTTGAAGCAGAAATTGAAGACTATCAATGAGGAAGTTGAGAAAATCAATGCATCCGCGGATCAGATAAATGCTTCCATAGATCAGTCTAACAAAGAAGTTAAAGCAGCCAATGAAAAAACAACAACGCTGTAAGATGAAGCAAACCATGATGTTTGCAATACTAACCAAGAGGTATTACAATCTCATGAAGTAGAACCTAAAGCTGACAAAGATACTCTCGCCAAAGAGGTTGAATCGGTTTTTGATCAATCTAGTGGTGAAATCTTTTATCTGGTCATGTCAGAAATTAATTTGCCAATTTGTGGTGAATCTCATGAGGAGCACAACAATGAAGTCGACAACCAACAAAGCTGCTCTAGAGGCGAAGTCATTCCGTTCACGCATGATACTGCGTATATGGACATAGGCCAAGCTTTACGGATGATCCTCAATGATGTTTATAACAGGAATATGGCTATGTCTGAGGCAGAACTTAAGTCACCAAAATGTGATGATTGTTATTTTGATATTAACACGGAGACAACCTATGATGAATACGATGATAACTACAGTTGACTATTGGCTCCAAAATCAGCAAGTCTAAAGCAGAAGATTTCAATTACTTGGAGTCCCTTGTTGAGAATATGAACCAGCAAGTGGTTTTTAATGAAGACCAATATGTGGCTGCATCAGTTTACATTATACACTACGACATGGTAGTCGGTGACAAGGCTGATCTCTATTCCATGTCATCCGTGAAGATGTAGTTGAAGGTCAAGCTTAGGCAAATTATGAAGATGCGTGGGGGGCTATGCAACATTCCCTACAAGCGACAACCCTTTGCAAGTTTTCAAGTCGTTGATACTAAACATCTTTGTTCAATACTTAGAGTTTCTCGCTGGAGAGAATCTCATGCCACCAATATCAATATGTCAATGCTTGGAGTAAAGCATTGATGGTCTCCCCCGTGGCCATACGAAGGTTAACTAATCATGTTGAGTTTTATTCTTCACTTTAATTCTTTGCCTTTTAAATTTCATTTCAATTCTTGCATTGAAAAAATAAAAATATACAAAAAGAGATTCTTTGTTTTGCTGAAATGCAAGACAATGTTCTTACCTAACAGAGGTTTGAATTATGTCCTATAATATCTAAGATCTATTTCTGAGGTCTTAGATACAAGAGACAATCCATGTGTCTTGAAATTACAGCCATACTACCATGAAGCGCAAGACAAAAGAAGATTTGAAGCAAGTTTGTAATTTAACAAATTTACAGCAGTTGCTTTTGTGTTGTATCTTCACAGAATAAACGGGAAAGATGCAGGAAGAATTAGAAGACAAACTTCACATGCACGTGAAGCCCTGAATGTCTACTTTTCAACGAGATTTACGGCTCGAGATTCCGACATTTCAGAAAGGAGTTATGGCAGTTTGAGTCCCAAAAGGTCAGAAGACACGTTTTTAGCAGCCTATACTATTGTGCAGAAACTTAATTGGATCACTGGTGATGATCTACTAAGAACTAGTTCGTGAATTGCATATTGGTGGAAATCCATGGATGCCTAGTTTCTAACGGAGTTTACAGCTTGTGATTCCGACATTCCAGTAGGGAGTTATGGCTGTTTAAGTATCGAAAAGTCAGAATGCTCGAGAATCTGCGTCTTGTGTTTGTAACTACGGCGAACAGACTTGCAGACACATATACCTCGGCGAATGCACACTAGAATGTTCTCTATTCATGCTTACATACATGGGGGGCTTGAATCAAGTTTTGCTCTCCTTCATTTGCCAACTTCAGACACCAAAACTGGGGGGCACATAGGGACATAAATCAACTACTCTGAAAAGAAATCAGCTACTCTAAAAAGAAATCAGCTACACTGAAATATTATCTTTCGGCGAATGCTTAAGAAGAGATCCCAGTGGACCGATTCTTGCGGTCTACGTTATTATTAATGTGTTTCATTTCAACTGGGAGTCATGATTGGCAAGGATTTACGGTTGCTTAAGGAATCCTCCAAAGATCCGAAGAAGATTTGATATGCCTTGATCCGCAAGTAAGAACAAATCCTAGTGTTCACTATATAAAGGGGTCAAGATACAAAGATAAAAGACATATCTCAAAGATTCAAAACAACTTTTGCACACCGCAAAACAAGCCTCTCCGGAGCACCTCTACCAAGAAGATTCCTCGAGCCTTTTTGTCCACCAAAGCCCTATCCGTAGGCATTCTCCGCTGTTACTCATCAAAGCCTCATCCGTGAGCATTATTCGCTTCTACCTCACCAAAGCCTCATCCGTGCGCACTACCCGCAGCTACTCACCAAGCCTCATCCGTGAGCAAACAGTCCATCACCGCTTCATAAAGCCCTATCCGTAGGTGAATACCTGTAAAAAACCATTGTTGGAGTGAGAGCTCTAGCAAATATCCAGAGTTTGTCAGAGATCCTTTGGTGAACGCACCTGCTCCCGTGAAGTATAACTCTGCTCAACCACTTCGGTCCGAGTAAGATACGTCCGCTTCGTAAGGAGAGGAGAAAAATCCTAGTTGCTCTTCAGCTAGGTCTATAGAACCAATATGCAGGCTTGACCAGCGCTTGTATACAGTCGTTTGAAGAGAAGTCGGAAGACGAACAAGCATCGAAGATCAAGGTTGTACCTGATCCGTAGGTACTGGCACGCCCTCAAGCTTGGTTGTTCGAGAATCTATTTTCACACTGAACACCAAGTCACTATTTTTAACCTTTACATGGGGTTGCCATATGTGGCCTTGAGCAATTAAACGCATGTCGGAAGTAGCGACAACGAGTCGATATGGCTCAAGGCAGTTGTGCAAACTGCAAAGCCTAGGATAAGCACTTTTCTACTGGAACTTCAGACAGGGAAAACTTCTTCTCATATTGAATGGGTGGATTTTGTGTAGTTAGGCTAGATTTATGTTAGACTGATTAACTCATTTCTCCTCAATTAAGGCCGATTCTCATTCACACTAATATCATCTCAATCAATAGCTAAAATTATTTATGCATACTGCTATCATTTAGATTAATAGCTGGAGTAATTTGTGTGATTTGTATATATTTGTAATCAATACTATTGAGTAAGTGATGCTATATGTATGTAAAATTTATTACAAGAAAATTAATGAAAGTCATATTTAAAAATGGGTTTTTTTGATAAGAAATATTTAAAAATTGGTTGCACACAGTTTACTTCCTGATATATATGAATGGCATAGTAATCACCGGCAATGATGATGGTTTCCTTCAAAGTTTCATTGATGTTCTTAGATGTAGGTTTGATATTAAGGATTTAGGCCCCTTCCATTATTTCCTTGGTCTCCAGGTTATACCTTATTCCACTAACCTACATATTAATCAGCTTAAGTATGCTTACAATCTTCTCTTGAAGCATAATTTGTTGCTAAGTAAACCGGTACGAACACCTATGTCAGCAAAATCCATTCCCACTGACAATGATGGCCCCTTACTTGACAATCCAACAACTTTTCATGAGCTCGTGGGTTACTTGCAATATCTTACCATTTCTTGATATTACATTTGCGGTTAACTCCATCTCTTAATTCATGAACCTCATCTTATTGTAGCCAAACGTATTCTCCGTTACATTAAAGGCACCCTTGATCATGGTCTCTTATTTCAGCTTCAACATCAACCAGTTCACCTCTTTGCATATTCAGATGCTGATTGGGCTGGTTGTTATGATTCCCTCTTTCAACCTCAAGTTATGAGGTTATCTTATCTACCATGACACTAATTTGATATCCTGGTGTTTTAAGAAACAACCTACTATTGCTCGTTCAAGTACTGAGTCTGAATATCGCTCTCTAGCTCACGCTATTGCTTAAACTACTTAGTTATATTATCTACTATATGAACTTGGTGCTCGAATTCAGTTCCTTATTTTGTCACACTATGATAATCTGACTGCTACTTATATGGTCTCTAATCATGTGTTTCATGCCCGCACCAAACACATAGAGCTTGACTATCACTTTGTGTGAGAGAAAGTTGCTCTTAGGAGTCATAGGGTCTGCTACATTTCTACTACTGATCAACCAGCAGACCTCCTAATCAAACCACTGCACAAGACTCGTCACCTACTCTTCTCTGGCAAACTTATTCGTCCAGGACCCCCACGTTTGAGGGGGATGTTAGAGTGATTAACTTATCCTCCTCAATCAAGGTTGATTCTCCTACACACTAATATCATCTCAATCAATATCTAGAATCATTTGTTCAAACTATTATCATTTAGATTAATAGCTAGAGTAATTTGTGTGATTTGTATATATTTGTAATCAATACTGTTAAGTAGGTGATGCTATATATATGTAAAGTTTATTACAAGAAGATCAATGAAACTCATATTCAACAGAGTATGAGCCTGATGTAGAACAGATGACAATGGAGATTGAATAACAGATTGATCGTAGCAAATTCATACTCGGTATGGTGTAGATTTGGCGTTCGATATCCGATTGACTATTGTGATATCGTTTTGGAAGCGGAACGGCCCTACGAATCAAACTCGTTGTTTTGACACGACTTGTGGGCCTTTTTGGCCATCAAAGTCCGTTTAGGGCTTCAAAAGATAGTCTTTCTATTTTTGGATAATTATTTTTAATAGTTTGTTTTGAATTTGGATTTTGTTTAATCCTTGGCTTTTAGGTTTGGTTGTTAGTTTTCTTAGGGTTTGTTTGCTTCTATATAAGGACAATGTATCAATTGTATTCGATCATTCATTTTTATCAATAAATTTTGAGTTTTACTCATTCCTCGTAGATTCGAGAAAACCGATTTGTAGACTCAAGTCAACTTGACCCTATGGATTCATGTCACCGTTTGGTGGATTACAAACGTTATCTAGCATAGTTCCGTTGAGTCATGAGCCTACTTGATTTTCTTTTGGTTTGAAGTTAACTTGGTCAGGAGAACAGATTGCATATCAGCATAGTCATATACATTCCAAGTGACTATGCTTAACATTCAGTAGTCTGAAAATGCTACTACTGCATACTTTTTCATCATATACTGTGGACTGGGTATTACAAAATGTTGTATACATCTATGGTTTAGAGTTTAGACTTGAGAACAATGTTCTAAACTCGGCCTAGTCGACCGACTAGTCGGCCGGTCATCGAGGTGATTTTGGTATAGTCGGCCGGGAGAAAATTGGAAAAAAATCTGGCTAGTTGGGGGAAAATCGGGCTAGTCGGTGAAAAATCGGTCTAGTTGGCCCAGTCGGCTCAACTCGGATTAGACCAAAAATAAGGAAAAAAGGAAACGACGTCGTTTAACTCGGTCAAAACTCAAAACTCAATTCGAGTTTAATATTGTAATATTTTATTGACTATTTTTATTATTTTAGGCATTATATTACCTTTTATTAAAAATATATATATAATTATATATTTTAAAAATAAAAATAAATCTAAAAATTAAAAACTGAGTAATCCCTAACTACTCCTCTACTCGCTAGTCTCCGGTCGGCCGACCAATTAGAAACTAATGCTTTTAGAACCTTGCTTGAGAATAGCATCATATATTGCTACCCGAGAAGGTATCAGACAGAAGCCAGTAATTCAATCCTGAACTTCCGAAATTCATGTTGATCAATTGATGTCTAATTGTCTATGCAGTATGCAGTACTCAGCTTGTGTAGCTTTATATATAAACATAACAAAGATAGTTTCTATTTGTCTATTGCTGTATGACTGGCCAAATTCAAAATGTCGCACTGAATCTCAGAACTTCTAGCTACTAGGAAAGGAAGTGTCAATTGTCCTGTGAGAGTTCATGAACTAGGTTACTACTCAGTCACAAACTGCACCTGTGATCTCTTGAACAAGGTCTATTATCACTCCGTCAACGCCCATCTGAAGTTGCATATAGACAGCCTTTACCATATTACTGCAAAATTTGCAAATGCACAAACATATAAATCATTGTCAGATCGATAAGTTCTCAAGAAATTCTTTTTTTGGTTACAGAGTTCTCAAGAAATTCTTGCACACAACTAGTGTAGACAATCACTTCTCTCGTATCTGATGACCAACATATAACAGGTTGTCAAGTGAAGAGGTATTTGGAATTATGAAGACAGAAAAGAAAAATGAGCTTACTTTAGTTGGCCGTAAGTTAAGAGGCGAAGATTGTTCCCTTGAATCCTGGTTACAGCTTCTTCATTTCCCAAGATAGCACTCACTTCTGAAACAATGCTCGCAAACCACCTGCCAAGCACACCTTAGCTGTTTCTTCCAATGAATTTTTTTCTAGCATCAGCATGCATTTGATGATACCCTCCATCAGTGAGGAAATATACCTGGGTAAAAATTACAAATCAGTCACTGAGAAGTCGTTATATCTATATACAAATCACCAAGTTTGCATTACTTTCCAATCAAGGTGATCTACTGCTCTGCATTTTTCTTATCAAAAGAGCTGAATCAGGGGTCCATATGAAAGAAATTCGGGTAGCTTAAGGTCTGTAACTCTCTTCTCAATGAAAACTCCCTCAACCTGAAGCCAGTATGTACAAAATTACACTAATGAACATGAGCAGATTAAATCAAGAACTTATGGATTTAGAGAGACTGATCATGAACCAACTAACCTTGTCATGAGTGACGATAAAGTTGTCATGAAAATTACTGGACAGTCATCTTTGGTCACCTAAAATAGTAGATTCTGCTTACTGTAAGGCAAGACTACTAAGAAAACAAACTGTGTCACAATGCTACAAGGTACATCAAGATTCTTGATTTTTTGTTTAGAAATGGAACCCAATAGAAGTACAAAGATACCTGAACGTCCAGCTCAACAAAATCAATTGGGAATTGAGCAGCAGTATTGAAGGAGAGGATTGAGTTCTCTTTGATTGCTCTCATTCTGATATCAGAGGACTGCAACATGTTCATTCCATTTCCCCTGTGTCCTATCAACACCAACTTCGGCCATTTGTGTCTGCATTTTCTTGCTTCACCAACATCACCCCCATCTATTCACAAAACCCAGAAACCAAAGAACCGAAAACCCCATAACTCAGAATCGAAATCTTTCTTGAAATTTAGAACAAGAATGTAATGAAAGACTAGAATTCTGACCTTTAGTCATCAGTGGCGGGCAGAAGAAGGGTAATGTGGGTCGCTCATGGACTTGGAGAAGCTTGGGAAAGAAGCAGAGCTGAAGTTCCTTGAGAGCCATTTGTGGTTTAGTCTTTGAAAAATGAAAGTTGCAAGCTTTTTCATTCAAGAAATGAAATTGGCTGTGAAGGAAAACTGGAAAAAGTTGATAGCTTGGGCAAGGGGGTATTGGGTTTTTATAAGGCTATGCAGTTAACTGAAATAACGGAAATAAACCCTTTCTTTTTCTTGTTGTTTTGTCCTTTCTTTTAGAAATTTCCCAGTTTACATCTTCTGTTAAAAATTTAGGAAATCATCTGTTCATGAACTGAATTTGAACTTGAAACTCAACTATTTGGATATGTATAATTTTGATGTAAGATTTAATGTGACAATTGTTTGCTCCTCTAGGTTTGGCCATGTTGCATATATTGCTTCCATGGTGTAGCTACTCTGTATAGGCTCCTAGCAGGAACAACAGTTTGAGTTCAAGTTCTTGCATCTGCCCTTGATTCTTTGATCAGTTGTTTGGATCAGAAACTGCCTCGGTGATCTCTCCGACAAGGTCAACAATCACTCCCTCAACGCCCATGAGATGTTGCATGTAAACTTTCTCTGGTACATTACTGAAAAATTGACATGAATCCGGTTATTAATTGGACGAGTTCCCTTTACCGTAAGAAATGAAACACTGTTAAGAGAGCAGTTAGAGCTTACTTTAATTGGCCATAGGTTAGAAGGCAAAGGTTGGAGTCTTTAATCCTGGTTACTGCATTCGGATCTCTCAATAAAGCTCTTACCTCTGACACAATTCCTTGCAGACCGCCAGCCATGCACACCTTAATCGCCTCTTCCAAAGAGTTCCTTCTAACATTTTGTAAATTTCCGAGCCTCCATTGGTGATGAAATATACCTGGATAAATGACAGTCTCGAGAAAGTGAGATACCGATGAAAATGGCTCCCATCTGTTCATGATCAGAAGTTTATCTTACCGGATAGGTGCTCTGCAGTTTTCTGATCATCAACACTACATCAGGCTGAAAGCTCGAAAACATAATTGGTCTGTCATTTGCAAACTTGTTTACCACCTGCTTTAAAAGTAACAGAAGTTATTGTTGTTGTAAGAGGTCAAATTATTCTTATGCAGACAACTAGAAGTCTATACTGAATGAACGGTAACACCCGCAACACTCAAATCCACAAACTTTCATGTCTTAACCCAACAGATGAACATTGACAAATAGTCCTGTAAAACAAGCCAGGTTTCTTATAAGGCCAAATGCATACCTGCAAGACTAATTGGAGAACATGTTCGAGTTGTTTCTCAACGTACGCAAACTGATCATCAAACTTCAGTTCTATATTGAAACCCATTGAATGGTCGACTTTCTCAAACACATCTTGCAATGTACATAGGGGATCATCGTTTTCTACCTTCCACTCAAAAACTGTACCCTCTTTTGTTTTTCTAAACATAGGGATTCCCGCCTGGAGAAAAGTACTACTTCTGTTAATAGAACATCAACATATGCAAAGATTACTACTTTTAAATGAATATCAACATTGATGATTACCTTTCCAAGCTCTGTCTGGGGTCCATATGAAAGAAATTCTGACAAAGTAATGTCTGTAACTCTTTTTTCAACAAATACGCCCTGAAATCAAATTACAATTCAGGTAACATTCTCATTGCACAGTTGCAGTCCCACTATAAAAACCCGAAAACAAAGATACGTAGGATAAATGGAACTAACCTTCTCCTCGGTGGCGATGAAGCTGTCATGAAAAATGACTGGACAGTCATCTTTGGTCACCTACACAGAAGGGTCTTTTCGCTCAACCAATGTTAAGAGCAAGAAAGCAGAACAAATGATGAAAATCAAGGGGCACAACAGTTAGTACTTGAACATCAAATTCAATGTAATCGATGGGGAATTGTGCAGCAGAGTTGAAGGAGCGAATTGAGTTTTCTTTAATGGATTTCATTCTGTCATCAGATGATTGCAACATGTTCATTCCGCTGCCTCTGTGTCCCATCACCACAAACTTTGGCCATTTGAATCCACATTTGGTCTCTACGCCTTCGTCGTGATCATTTACCTCTACTCATTAAACACAAATTCATTCATTTCCACACAACTTATCACCCTCCAGCAAAAAGACATGTATTTGATTCAAATTCCTTACCTTGCGCCGTCCATGGAGCTTTTATAAGGGCTAATGCAGCATTAATTTCCGAGGCTTGGTCGAGATTGGGAACGTCCGAGACATGCACAGCCTTGAGGGCCGTAGCCATTTTTGTCTTGCAAATTTGCAAGTTTCTGCAAACTGCAAGTTTTGGAACTCAAAAGAAACGAGTGGCAATTGGAACACAGAGAGCTTGGGGAATCCATGGACACACTAGAGCTGGTATTTAAAGTTTTAACCACAACACGTAGAAAGCCATTGCCAACTATTTGATCAAGAAACAATGTTCAAAATAGAAGAAGGGAAGCCCTACAACCTAGACAATCAACATAGAATGTTCTATTTCAATGAGGCTTTATTTGGTTCTTGAATATTAACCAGCAATTTGCGGAGCTCTAAGCATGTCTCCTTTTCTTTTCCTTTCAATCCCCTAAATTTTTGGTCTACTTGCGGTTGTTACATGTCTATTAGCCGGGTCAACAACAGGTGTGCATGCCCCTATCAATATTTTTCTTCATAATTTTATTATTTTTCATTTCCTCAATATAAAGACTAATCTACCAAATCATACCTCAAAATTCCTGTCATCTACGGTTAATAGTTAACATCTAGACATGTAACAAGATCAATTCAGCACAACATTTTTAGGTAGTAAAGTGTTGGATTAATTTCAATTTACCTACCTGAGATATGAGACTAACATCATTTCACCCCGTACTTTTAAGTTTTAAAGTTTACCTTCTAAAGTTTTCAATTTTCATCAATTATGCTCAATTGTTGAAATTCTGTGTAATTTGAACGTTAATTATAACTTTATAACCTATTTTAGGGGCAAATATAGTCATCTAACAGAAAAAACGTTTTTACTACATATTAACATTTAATGTTCAAATTGGTCAAAAATTTCAACAATTGGGCATGATTGATGAAGATTGAAAATTTTAGGGGGTAAACTTTCAAAATTAAAAGTATTGGAGGGGTGAAATGATGTTAATCTCATACCGTAGGTAAGTAAACTGAAATTAATCCTAAAGTCTTTATAATCATAGATAGGGGTGGGCAAAAAATTGGTTTTCAACCAAAAACCGAAAAAACCATCCGAAAAAACGGACCGGATAACCGATCCATTTTAAGCGGGTGAAAAAATAGCTCAAACCGATCCGATTCGGTTTAAACCGGGTTGGTTCCGGTTTTGCCTAAAACTCGGTCCGAATTACCCGAATATATATATATATATATATATATATATATATATATATATAATAAGTGTCACAATTTTACTAGTTAATCTAATTTCTTACTTCGCATCTTTCCACACTTGATCACAGTCCTACCATTATATATAGGAAAAAAACCCAGTGACCTAATCCTCTCTCTCACCTCTTAACCTCTCACTCTCTCAGTCACCGTCGTCATGAAGCCGAGATTTGACAAATCCGACTCTACTTGCTAGCCACCCCTTCACCACAATCCTTGCCGACGACCTCATCTCTCTCAACAACGTCACTGTCACGCCAACTCCGATCTATGACAACGGTGAATTGATCATCTACAACACCGACCGCTTCTTCGACCCGTATTTCTAGATCTCCAGTCTGATTCTAACATGCCGTCCTGAGAATCGCTTCTTCCTCGCACTGAAAAAACCTAACTCGGTGGCGGAGACGGCGGTGACTTACTCGTTCAGTGACGCAAGCAAGGTTTCGAGATCGAGAGGCTTCTCTGTCGAGATTGTTTGTGTTTTTGAGTTCTAAGGTTTCCTGTGTTTATGAATTTGTTTCACCATCATTGGTTTTTGATTTCTGAGGTTTTTTGTTTTTATGATTTGTTTTGAGGTCTATGTTTTTGAATTCTGAGGTTTTCTGGGTTTATGGTTTTTTTTTTCACCAACACTTGCTTCTATGTATTATGTAAAGGAATTGATATGACAAACTGATATTGTTCGTCAACTGTTTGAATGAAATTGTAAAATGAAAGTCTGAAAGTGAAACTCTCCAAATTCGGGTGAATCCCGAAACCGATCCGAATTTCAGATAATCCGAATAATCGGTTAACCGGAATTCGGATTAGGATGGAGATTTGACAAATCCGAATTATTCGGATCGGATACGGTTTAGGCCTAAAACTGATCCAGTCTGAATATGCCCAGCCCTAATCACAGACATCAACATAAGGAACTAGGCTAGCAGCTAGCTCGATCATACGTTCAATTGTTACGGACATATAACATGTAACATGTTCCATGTTTAAAATAGTAACTAGCAAATTATTACAGGAAACATGTTACATGTTTAAAATAGTAACTAGCAAATTATTACAGGAATTCACAAAAAATTAGTCACAGGCCCTCATGTTTGTACCAAATTATTTTCAAAAATTTAGCTGAAGCTTAAAAATAGAACACATGAGCAAGATGTGTCGCGTACAATTTGCAATATCATAGCTTGGCAAACACCGGCTTTCTTTTCTGCATATGAGCAGAAATTGCCTCCGTTAAATCACTGGATAATAGCATTGCAGAATTCCACATTTCGACGTAGTCCAATCCTTGCTCGACACTCATCTCCCTACTTATCTGCAACACCGCCTTCGTCCCGGTCACTGCCACCGGCGACTTGGCCGCCATTCCTACAACCATCAGGAATCGTTAGTTAAACTTAAAACTAAATTAGAAAGTTAATCAACACTAATAAAACTAACTTCAAATGACCGATTTACCCTCTGTGATGAGTCGTACGCAGCGCTAGATTTGTAAATGGACCTGATCTCATCCAGACCCGCTCCGGATTTATGGTTTTTAAACGGGTTTGGATCGAAAATTTGACTCGTTGATTTGTTAAGGACCTAGATCTGTTAACCAGTTTACCAAACCGATCATATCCGAATCTTAGTTCATCTGATCCGTTTAGAACCCGGATCCGTTTAAAAAGAATTAAATATTTTTTTTAAAAAAAATATAATAATATTAATAAATATTAAATAATATGAAAATTATCGGTAATCTAAACATTTATATCTAAATTGTCTCTAAAGTATGATTTGATGAAGTTGAAAATTATTAATACCTATGTATCTATGCTAATGAAAAATGAAGATCAAATATTTTAAGGACTTGACTTTAGTGACCAAGTATGGTCACTTGCAAGTGACAAACACCTATAAGGAATGGACAAGTGTCGCTTGAAAAAGGTTTGGGTTTGACATTAGGACACTGCATGGTCACTTGCAAGTGACAAACACCAATAAGGACGGGACAAGTGTCCTTCGAAAAGGGTTTGGGTTTCACATTAGGACACTGCAGGGGTTATTCGGTATTGATATTTATATTTAATTGTTTTTGGCCATATGTCACTTATTCATTGGTGTTGGTTATCTGCAAATGACTGGTCATAGAAGTTTTTTTCTTTATATTTTAATAATATTAATGTAGAGTATTTTAGACATGTAATTTAACTTTTAATGTAAACAGTTATTTTTTTAAAAAAAAATTCATCAATACTTTATGATTAAACTATTAAATTATTATTAAAATTTAAAATATTTATTATTATAAATGGATCAGATTAACGAGTAGGATATCCGTTAACCTGCCAGATCTAGATTTAGATCGAACTATTAAAAATCCGACAGGTAACGGGTTAAATCAGGATCGAAAGTTTTTATTACGGATCCGGATCTAAATCGATCTGATCCAGATCCGATCTATTTATAGGTCTACACCGCACTCTCCAACTCGACCCGAATACTCCAGAGACCAGGCGCAGCTTCTTCGCCTCCTGACCCGAGAATCTCCGACCCGTTAACGCCAGCTCAAGCGCGTGGCCGTCCCGACTATACTTGGCAGCCGCTGAAGCGTTCCGAGGTCGGCCGTGATTGCCAGGTCAACCTGCTTGACCGAGAAGAACGCGTCCTTGCTGCAGTACCTTATATCACAGGCGGTGATAATATCGATCCGGCCGCGGATGCACGCGCCTTGGACGGCGGCGATCACCGGCTTCCGGCACCGCTCGATCGAGGAGAGGTTGTTGAGGTCGATTCCGGAACAGAAGTGGTCGCCGGCGCCGGTGAGGACGATGACGTTGGCGTTTTGGTCGAGGGAGGAAAGGGCTTTGGAGAATTCGGTGAAGAAGTCACGTGATAGGGCGTTGCGGTGGCTTGAGCGGTTGAGGTAGAAGACTGGGGAGCTAGGGGTTTTCTGAGCAATTTCTAGGGTTTGGAACGTACTTCTCCATTTCTGTGAGTCAATAGCTGAAGTCTGAAGATTGGAGAGGATCAGAAAGATAGAGAAGGGAATGAAACATGACAGTGACGAAAATTACCAAAAACGGTTAAAAATATAAAAGAGGAAAAGAAATGCATCAGAAAAAAGGTCCTACCGGGAGTCGAACCCAGGTCGCTGGATTCAAAGTCCAGAGTGCTAACCACTACACCATAGAACCCGGTTAGCATTTTTGGCGCTTTAGTTTATATATTTTATACTCTTTATTTACAGTGATTTTTTGTAATCAACGAGGGTATTTGAAATTTTGAATGATTGGCAAAGAGAGTTGTGTACGAAATTGTATAACAATTCAAGTGCTTCAGGTTAAAGCGTCATATGTATATTTGGTGCTACTTTTCTGAACTTCTAGCTATGGTCATAGCTTACCCAGGTTGAAACCAATCACGGAGACTAGGAGAGTAATATGTGCCACAACTCTCGTAATTACTTGTATTGGATTATGGCGAAATTAAGGAAGAGCTTCTTCTTGCAATGCAGGAAAGTAACTAAGTTCAACTCCATTACATCATTGATGAGCTGATTGCTATTCGCAAATAATCACAACCCACAGCTAGGGAGCCTTTTCTGAGTAATTAGAAGTGATATTAATTAACATTTGTGGCAGAGTACTTAATTTGACACCAACAAGATCAAAAGGCTAGCTTAAAGAGATTGGCTTTGAAGATAGCTAGATGCAACATGATCGTCATCTTGTGCTATTTGCGCGCCTTATCTCTGCTTTGTTTTGCTATGACATGGGTGAACTGACTCCAGCCAATTGTTGGAAGAGATGGTAAATTGGCAACCCTATTAACACAAGCATATGATCTGAGCTTTCTTTTTGACTCCAAATCGATCTGAAATGAAATTTCGTAAACGCGCAATGATGATGCAATAGAGCAGTGCCTGCAGGTCCTCTATGTATCGCATCAAACTGCTAATTGGTCCTTTCAAAAAACTGTTAATTGATTAAATCTTTCATCCTTGTTCAATTTCATGTACGTACTGACTTGATCAACACCATCCTGACCTATATATCGTAATTATTAAGCGTATAAAAACGTCAATGCAAAGGTTATCTGTTTGTACGTATAGATATAGCTAGCTAGCTATTCGATCCATTTCAGCTAACTAGCTCATAGCTACTTCAAAAGTTCAAATCGACAAAAACCAAATACACAACTTCTTCATTTGGTTTGGCGACAATTCCTCTTAGTTACTGAGACTATATTTGTGTGGCTAGCTGAGAAATGAGGAAGTTTGACTTGTTCATCATCAGGGAGGATGAAATATCATGGCAATATTGTTGATCGATGTTTTATTAAGTCTAGAACTGGGACAAGCATGACCCGTGCATCACAATTATATCGATACTGTTCTAACTTAACCACTTTAAGGTGTTGAGTTTTAACTACAAAAGATCTCGGTACAATTAAGTATGATTCACTCACATATATGTTGTATTTTATTTATCTTTTTTCTGATGTGAGATCTTTTCGCTCCAACACTCTTCTTCACGTGCAACCTAACTTTTTAGGTTGACAAGTGAAATTCATTCAGTCTGATTCTCACATCGAAAATCAGATGGTGTGAGGTTATGATTTGTTTATGGTGTGATTCGAGATTTAGATAGGATTCAGATTTGGTTTTTGGTATGATTCGGGATTCATGCCCAAATTTAGGTTCATTATATTGGGAGACTTTCTCCCGTTATGTCATTGTGCTGCTAGAAGAAGTAATTGAAGAAGGACCCGCTCTGATAGCAACTAGAATTGAAACAAGCGTGGTCCATAGATCATCATTATACCGATATTGTTCAAACTTAATCACTTTTAAGGTGTTGGATTTAAACTACAAAAAGATATCGGTACAATTAGGTATGATCCACCCACATATATGTTGTATTTTGTTTATCTTTTTTCTGATGCGACATCTTTCCTCTCTAACAATAAAAATATCAGTCTTCTTTTCTAAGACAATGGAAGCGCTTTTTGGTGTAGATCAGATAGATCGATAACAAACATATTTTAGAATCATACATATCAATCATACACAATGCTAGCTTAATGAGTCATTATATAATATATCACTACCAGAACAACCACTTTAGCCGACGAAATTTTTTCGTCGGCTAAGAAGTCGTCGGGCAAAATCCGTCGACCAACACTATAGCCGACGAAATTACTGTTCATCGTCGGCTAAAGTCATTTATTTAGCCGACGAATAAATTTTTCGTCGCTTAATTTCTGGACTTTACCCGACGAAATTTATTAAAATTCGTCGGCTATAGCTATTATTTTTATTTATTTATTTAACTTTAGCCGACGAATTTTAGGGTATTTCGTCGGCTATAGTTATTATTATTATTTTTTTTAATTTTAGCCGACGAATTTTATTAAATTTCGTCGGCTATAGCTATTATTTTTATTTATTTATTTAACTTTAGCCGACGAATTACCCTAAAATTCGTCGGCTAAAGTTATTTTTTTTTATGTAATTATTATTTTTTTAAAACTTTAGCCGACGAATTTTAGGGTAATTCGTCGGCTATAGTTTTTTTCTTTTTTTTTAATTTCATATTTTTTTTCTTTTTTAATTTATTGTATTTTTGATTAAAATTTTTACTTCTTTTTCGTTTTTACACCGAAAAAGGAGTAAGGAGGAGAGGAGGAGGAGAAGAAGGTTAGGAGAGGGAGAGTAGGAGGAGAAGAGGAGAGGAGGAGGAGAAGAGGAGAGGAAGGAGGAGGAGAATTTAGAGAAGTAGGAGGAGGAGGGATTTGAAGGAGGAGGAGGAGGAGAAGGTTAGGAGAGGGAGGAGGAGGAAGGAAGATGAAGAGGAGGAGGAGGGAAGATGAAGAGGAGGAGGAGAAAAATGAAAGATATAGAAAATTTTGAACTTTAGCCGACGAAATTTCGTCGGTTAAAGTTTAAAATTTTAGTCAAAAAATTTTAAAATTTTAAAAATCCCCGCCAAAAAATTTGAATTTTTAATTAACTTTAGCCGACGAAATTAGGATAATTCGTCGGCTATAGTTATTTATTTTTTTATTTATTAATTTAACCTTAGCCGACGAAATACCCTAATTTCGTCGGCTATAGTTATTTATTTTATTTATTTATTAATTTAACCTTAGCCGACGAATTACCCTAATTTCGTCGGCTATAGTTATTTATTTTATTTATTTATTTAACTTTAGCCGACGAATTACCCTAATTTCGTCGGCTAAAACCCTAAACCCTATACGTAGAAGCTTCAAACGAAAAAAAGTCGTGAAATAAGATATGACAGAAATGGTGAAATACGTCTATAGTTGAAAAATCACGTAATTCCGGTAAAGTCTCGGTACCGATAATTGCGGTTAACTCAATTTTCCATTCTTTCTCCCTAGAGGTAGCCCTATCTCCAGTAGTTATTTTTCATAAAATTTTTATACCACTGGTTGCGTCTCATCGATTTGAAACTATTTTCAGTTGAAGGTTCGGGCAAAATACATAATTTAGACGGTCAAATGACTGTTTCCGTGCATTAAGGGGTTTGACTTACGTGATTGACCGTAAGGATCGAGCTCTTAACGTTGTCCGATTAAGTTAAATTTTTTCCTATATACATATTTCAACATAATGATCATATCAGATGGTCGGAATTTTGTTTCTCAACTTTGATCATCGGAATCACAACATGCGCACTAATGTTATATAACTTGTTTACTAAGCTTTAAGTAAATGTTTCGTTTCTAAAACAAACTGTATGTAAAAACTTCAAACGCAAAAAAGTCGTGAAATAAGATATGACCGGAATGGTGAAATACGCCTACGGTTGAAAAATCACGTAATTCCGGTAAAGTCTCGGTGCCGATAGTTGCAGTCAATACAATATAGAGGTTTGACTTACGAGATTGACCGTCTTGATGAAGTCCTTAAATTTATCAGATAAAGTTGAATTTTTTACCAGAGATATATTTCAACATATTGATGATATCTGACGGTCGTATTTTTGTTTGTGAATTTTGATGAACGGAATCACAACATGCCTACTATTTACCATTATTTATCTATACGGGGAGGCCTATCATGGAGGGGTAAATGTCTCAAAATTTTTAGATGGACAAATGCGTCTCATTATGGTGAGTGTTTGTTATGTTGAAGGTTCGGCCAAAATACCTCATATAGGTGTAGATATAGACATTTTCATGTGTTAAGCGTTTAGAAAAACTTCATTTTGAAGCCTTAAACGAACTCGGATGGCCAAAAAAGCATGTATGTCATGGCAAAGCGATGAGTTTTACTCCTACAGCCGTTCTGCTTCCAGATTGGTATCACAATAGTCAATCGGACACCTAAATATCCGTAGTACAATTTTATAACTAAAAGTTACTTTAGCCGACGAAATACCCTAATTTCGTCGGCTAAAGTATTCAAATTTCGTCGGCTAAAGTTCACATACTATAGCCGACGAAAAAAGCACTTTAGTCAATTTAACTAAAATTAACTATAACCGACGAAATTAACAGGCCGACGAAATTTTTTTTTGTCGGCTAAAATTTAACTATAACCAACGAAAACATTAGTTTAGCCGACGAATTTTTTTTCGTCGGCTAAAATGCCACTTTAGCCGACGAAATTTTAACTTAGCCGACGAAAAAAAATTTCGTCGGCCTGTTTTTAGATATTTCGTCGGCTATAGACTTTTTTCTGGTAGTGTATATTAGACATTTAATTGGATCATTTGGATGGGTTTGGTGATGGAATCATATTTTGTGATGAGACTTATTTCAAATTGGCTTTTCCCTAGTACATCTCTTTACATTAGCTATTTCTATAATGCTTATAACAATGTGTTTATTAACCCTTGGATTTGGCCATTACCGGACAATTACCTACTTAGCAAGTTTGTATTTATTCTCGTTTTAGTTTAGCAGCGTAGTTAGTAGCTAGGTATAATTTTTTGAGTTACTAATTATTTTGTTTAGCAATAATTTGTGTTACACATTGTGCATAATATTGACGATCGACGATCAATCACACATGATTAAATATCTTCCAGTCCTCCAGGATTTACAAATGTTGGCCACCAAACCATATTAATTAGCATGAGATACATGCATATATAAGGCCAACATCACAAATTCAAGATTAAATTGCCATTTCCCTGATATTGGACTTGCTTTAGTTTAGGCTTTATCATCTTTCTTCATCTCCATCCTATGAAGATCGAGAGAGCTAGCAATCTAGCTTAGCCACTGAAACAAATAACGTTGTCATATTTGATTGAAATTTCGAGAACACCTAATAATATTGGTGAGTTGTGGTGGTAAATGGCAAAGTTGAATGAATGTGTCTAAAGCAATGAATTATTGGCCTCTCTCTTTCCCTCTTCATCATGCAATCATCGACCCAGATAATAAAGCAACGTACACATATTCACCCCATATATTCAGCTTTTCTAAGCAAACCCTGAAAACGTTCATACACTACGAAAAGAAAACAAACGCCCATCAAATCATACATGAAAAGAGCCATATCTCACTCCAATTGCACCACCCAGCATTCCTAGACCCAACCAGATATGCAATAACGCCAAAAGATGATACCGAATGATTGCTCTTTGTCTCAAAGCTCATAACCGCAAAAAAAGAGAATTACATATCAATACACAACCAAATTTAAAAACATAAAAAACCTAATTTTAATAATTTTTAAATAAATTAAGACACAAGTATGAGGTTTAATATTTTTAATAACAGGCCTCAACCCATTTTTGATAGCAAATGACCAAAATACCATATTTTAAAAATAAAATTATGCATCTAAGATATCCCTATCAGATTCAACATCTCTCTATCTCTCATATCTATCAAATCTCATCATCACCGATTTCAATCCATGACACAATCTGATATTTTGTAAATGATGTATTTTTAAAATAAAATTTGATTGATAATTAAACTGTAATTTACTAAAAAAATAAACATATGGCTTCAGCACGAAACAGAGAGAAAAATTGGAAAAAAAAACATGAGCCCGAGTGAGATCCCCCATGCACACGAAACTCCAAAACGATCGCATAACAGTGAGGGCAAGCTGCCCTGGCTTAGCCATCACTAATGCCACTACCAAACAATGCCTGACAGAATCGACTCAAAAGCTTGCTCTGCAACGAAACAAACCTTGTGTGAGAGAGTAGATGTGACGCGGCGAGGCATGCGTTTGTTTTTGAAGAAACGGCTGGGAAACTAAGGCTGCGTTTGGGCGGAGCCGTAGATGATCACGCGAAAAGAACGAGGGGGCTCTACTGGTTTTTGGGCGGACACCTTTGCGGTCTGTGTGAGAGTAACGTAAAAAATCTCATTTCGTATTCGAGTTAAGCTCCACTCTAATTCCAAGAGCGTGAAATCCATGCCCATAATTAACAAGACATTAGTTTTGAAACTTATTCGTATAATTGGGATTAGTTATGAGCTTTCATGATGAGAGGGTTTATCATTGGAACTCTAATCGCATTACTGTGGTGAGTGCTGTGAGCTTTTTCACGCGCGGTGGTGTGGGTTTTTGGTTTTTTGAGAGAATGAGTTTATCGTACACTACCTACTAATTAAACTTCCATGTGTCATTAAACTAGAATGAGTTTTATACGCACATCGAATCCCCGTTTGATTTCACAACTAGCTTTATGTGTGTATATAAAGGGAGCTAGCTAGCTGCGCAAACCATCCAAGCATTTCATTTTTCTCTGCATGATAAAAAGAGAGAAAGAGCTAGGGTTTTCTCAGCACTGAGGCCCTTCCTTCCTCTTCTTCAATAGTAATCCCCTCTCGGTTTTCGGGTTTTCGCTACCTCAGACTGAGTTCACCCTTTCCGGTCCTTTTCTCTCTGTAATATCAGATATGGCAGCTGTAGCAGACGCTCATCATCCCTGGGCCTTTACATTTGGGATATTAGGTACTTAGATCCATTTACATGTCATATTTTTCGAACACGTAGCTTTATATAGTCGATCAGTTGGCCTGCATTATTTGTCATCTTGTCATGGTCATCATCTCGGCCGCATTCGACCTCCCCATCCTTCTGATTTCTGTCTTTCAACATCGATCTCTCACAAAACATTTCAATTTTGTTTTGTTGTCCTAATCTTTCATTTAGGGGTAAAGCTCATGTTTATGCTTATTATTTGTTATAACAATCTCATGATCAACCTTCCTCATGCCCGTTATACATATAATACTAATGATTAGTTATGATCTTGGTACGTAGTTTAGGATCCAGTTCCTTAATTACTTATAAATTTTCGCTTTTCATGGCAGGTAATCTGATTTCCTTCATGGTTTACTTAGCCCCAGTGTAAGTAATGATCAACCTTTTTTTTTTTTTTCTCTATATGCATGCATTTTATAATATGTTTTTATATTTTTACATTGTAGCTAGGGAAAAATTATTGGTTTCTTTTTAATTGCAGGACGACGTTTTACCAGATTTACAAAAAGAAATCTACTGAAGGGTTCCAGTCGGTCCCATATCTGGTAGCGCTGTTCAGTGCCACGCTTTGGCTCTACTACGCCATGCTGAAGCAAAACGCTGTGCTGCTCATCACAATCAACACTTTCGGAAGTGTGATAGAGACTCTGTACATCGCCATGTACATTGTTTATGCAACAAGGGATTCCAGGGTACGTGTATTACGTAAATTACAAATAATTTAGATGTATCAAAATTTTATTAGCTTCCCTCGTTAATCATCTCTGATAATATATAATTGATTTACTAATTAATATTGTTGATTTTGATCGAGTGCAGAAATTCACTATCAAGTTACTCGGCTTCATGAACTTGGGACTCTTCTCCTTGATCCTCATTATTTTACAGTATGCATTTCATAGCCAATACCGTGCCCCGGTTCTCGGTTGGATCAACGTCGCCATTTCCGTCTGCGTTTTTGCAGCGCCCTTGAGTATTGTGGTAAGTTTGCTGCCTCATATATTGATAATGTTTCAAATTTATACTATGCAACCGAAAATTAATTTTTACCATCTAATTATTATCTTATTTCAATCTGCCCTTTTTGTAAATGCAGGCGCAGGTGATCCGCACAAAGAGTGTAGAGTTTATGCCATTCAGCTTATCATTCTTCCTTACTTTGAGTGCCGTGATGTGGTTTTCCTATGGACTGTTCCTCAAGGACATATGCATAGCAGTAAGTAGTAAGTAAAAAAGTTACATATACAATTGATCACTTCCATTATCCATATACTGACGAGTTTTCTCTTTTCATATATATATATATATATAGCTTCCAAACGTGTTAGGTTTCATCTTGGGTCTCCTTCAGGTGCTCCTCTACGCCATATACAGAAACCGCAAGCCTGCCATAGTTGATCCGGAGGAGAAGCTTTCGGCGCCGGAGCAAATGAAAAGTATTGTGATTCTGAGCACTATCCCAACTTCCGAAGTTCATACGGTGGATGCTAAGCCTTGCGATGGCAATGACGGCGAAGACGTGGACGGAAAAGATGGAAATAAGGAGGGAGATGGTGGTGATGAACATGAGAAGAGCGTGGTGGTGGTGGTAGACGTGGATGCATCGGGTGAGCTTCAACGGAAATCTGATGATGAACCATGTGTGGTGTGAAGCTCAACTATGAAGTACTATAACAGTTACGACATGTGGGACTTGATTTCTAGCGCGAGGAGTGGGTTCTTCAAGCTTGAGTTATCTCGATCTGCTCTTATCGTTTTTGTGATACAGCTGTAAGGGTGGAACAAAGAAAGCTACAGCTACATGGTGCTATCACTTGTGTGATCGTTAACTTAGTTTTATGGTATGCGTTTTACGTTTCTGTCTTTTTCGTTTCATGTAGAACCATTTTGTGTCCAGTAGTTAACAAAGATCGATTATGTATTACCTTGGGCCCCTGCAATATTATTTCTCAGTTAGTTGTACGTCTTCATCTTTCCTTCTCTTATTGAAACCCTCTTAATGATCCAGACTTCTGTGTAGTATTTGGCTTATAAATTTGGCAATCTATGATTAATTTCCAAGAAGATTGGGATAGCAATTTTTAGTTCTCACTTAAGTGCAATTAATTGGTAGATTAAGTTTACAACTTTGTGTTTTGATCAAAAAAAAAGTTTACAACTTTGTGTACATTCAGATCCTTATAGAATGATCGAGTACATGGTTTAGAAATAGTCAAACGTTCTATTATATCCTCTTCGTTCTAGGGCTGGTTCCGGTTCACTTCGGTTCGGTTTATACCCCAAACCGCGAACCAAACCAATGTTATATTTCGGTCCGGTTCAGTTCGGTTTTTTACTATTCAAGAGGCCAAACCGCAAACCAAACCACACCTACGGTTCGGTGCGGTTCGGTTTTTTTCGGTTTTTTTTTCAAATTGATAATTTTTTTCTTCTTATTATGATTATAGTGAAAAATGATTATGGTTCACAAAGTTGCACATTTATTTACAAACTACTAAACAAATTGTACAACATTAGTATGCATATTGTGATTCCGATGACTAAAAGTCAAAAATTAAAATTCGACCGTCAGATATGATCATTATGACAAAAGATGTCCGTGGAAAAAAATTCAACTGGATCCGACAAAGTTAAGGGCTCAATCGAAACGGTCAACCCTGATCCATCGTCACTTATCACACGGAAACACTCATATCTACCTCTATATTACGTATTTTTGTCAAACCTTCTACATGAAAAACACTCACGTAGATGAGACGCAACCGCCCATATAAAAATTTTGGGACATTTACCTTCCGACGATAGGGCTCCCCATAGGGAATAATAAAGGTAAATAGGGTTGACAGCTATAATCGGCACCAAGACGTTTCCCGAATTACGTGATTTTTTAACCAGAGCTGTATTTCATCATTCTGAACACATCTTATTTCACGAGTTTTTTGATAGTTTTGCTTCTATGTAGAGTTGGTTCATAAAGTTGTGCATTTACTTAAAACCTAATAAACAAGTTATACAACATTAGTATGCATATTGTGATTCCGATGACTAAAAGTCAAAAATTAAAATTCGACCATCAGATATGATCATTATGATGAAAGATGTCTGTGAAAAAAAATTCAACTGGATCCGACAAAGTTAAGGGCTCGATCGGAACGGTCAACCCAGATTCATCGTCACTTATCACACGGAAACACTCATATCTACCTCTATATTACGTATTTTTGTCAAACCTTCTACACGAAAAACACTCACGTAGATGAGACGCAACCGCCCATATAAAATTTTTGGGACATTTACTTTCCGACGATAGGGCTCCTCAAATGGAATAATAATTGTAAATAGGGTTGACCGCTACTATCGGCACCGAGACATTGCCCGAATTACATGATTTTTAAATCATAGCCATATTTCACCATTCCTAACACATCTTATATTACGAGATTTTTGATAATTTTTCTTCCATAATTAAAGTCTTTTTCCTTCCTACTACATAATTAAAGTCATTTTAATTCATGAGTTTATTTATTTATTTATTTTTTTCCGGTTTTTCGGTCCGGTCTGGTTTCTACGGACCCCAAACCACAAACCGGACCATACATACCCGGTTCGGTCCGGTTTTTGTTTTTCGGTTCGGTTTGTCTTCCGGTTCGTTTTTTTTCGGTTTCGGTTCGGTTTTTTTCGGTTTTCGGTTTCGTATGGCCACCCCTACTTCGTTCCATTAGAGAAGGGCTTGGAAGAAGGTGAAATAAAGTAGTTCTTAACTAGTCTATTAACTTAGTGACCAATATTAGAAGGGTTCTCTACATTTTTATTAATAAATGCAAATCAGATTTAAGAATCGCCGGAAAATGTTAAATTTTTAGATTTCTGAAAAACGCCTACATTTTATTATTCTTTGGCTATGTGTATCTATTTATTTAAGGGTACTATTGTAAACTCAAAATGAACCAGGAAACGGAAAGACAAAGATTCGACTGAAAAGAGAAATAGGAAACAAAAAAACACGAAGAACACAGCAGTACTCTTACGATCTCCCAACTGCAAATAACTGCTACACTTGAGAGGAACTACGAGGATACGATCTCAACATAGAAGGAAACTGCTATAAGCTGAGTACAAATGGAAGAGAAGAAGCAAACGAAAAACGAACCAAAAGGAAAAACAAGAAACAAAGAAAACCGGTGGGAGCCAGTAATTGGGGATTTTAGTAGCGATTCTAGTAAGTGATATTGTTTGGGTTTTTATCAGGTTCCATTAATTGGGGATTTGTATTTGCGATTGGAAGGGAGTTGTTGAAAATTATCCTCAACGTATTGTCTTATTTCTGCTATCAGTTCGACTTCTGCATATGAATCTTTGCTTTTATTTTTTATACAATTGAAGTAAGAACGGTTCTTGAAGATTGTAATTTGGTTGTTTTGCTTTTACTTTTTTGTAGAAAGATAATTGATTGACGTTGTGATTTGTATATTTAGGTTCTATGTTGTGAGATTAAAGTTTTGTTTTTGTTATGCTCCTTTTCTTCTGTGTTACTGTGAGATGCCTTAGAATGAAGGGCGTGAAGTTAAAGAACCCATGGAGTTGAAGAAAGCATGGTGGCTCCAAATCCTGGACTAGCTCACAACAAGGTATGTCCCAGACTTATGTTAACAATTTTTTTTTCTCTTTACTATTCATTGGCTGAAAATTTATCTGCCCCATTTTAAAATTGCTTATTTGAGTTTTGTTATTTGGTTAGTAGAATCGGTAAATTATAAGGTACGATAACGAACTATAAGATTGTTTATCATTTTTTGGGTCCATATAGGGTGGATTGGAAAATGTTATGGAAAAGGTAGAAAAGAAAAATTACATTGAGTGTACTTGTTTGATATATCTACATCCTTTTTCTTAAGCTTTTGTTTGACTTGTTGGTGACCTCAGAATTGTTTGTATATATACTTTCGATTGTGACCAGTACAGCTTTGAATATCTGATCATTCTCTATGATTTTCTTAATTGGGTATTCTCTTTTTTTTTGAAGTAGTTGATTTGAAGTCTGGCAGATTAAGATCCTCTGACCTTTCGGTTTTTGTGTGTTAGAGCCTTCTTTCGACCAAAAGAAAATCTTTATTTTGATATAAGTTCAATATAAATGTTTCACTCAGTTCTCTTAATATCTGTATAGCATTTTCTTTGAAGGTTAAAAATTTCAGATGAACTTATTTTTATAATTTTGTTTGTTGTTATATGAGCAACATAATGCGTCATAGGTGTTTCTGTTGCAATTGTTGATCAGCTGAACAAAACAATATCAATGTGGACCTTTATTTATATTTAGAGGATGCTTTGTATTCAGTTGAGACGGCTTGGAGTCAGGGGTGTGGGAGTTAAAGAAACTAGAACAGCGCCTCACTCAAACGGTTATGTCGATCACTCCCAGACTCATTCATTCAATTATTTTTTTTGCTTCATTACTCCTCAACTGAATAAGTATATGCCCAATCTTTGTAAATGGATAGAGATTGGATTTAATTGAGAACCGTTTTCGAGAGGATGTAATGTGGTTATCTGTGTTTTGTTCTTTGGTTCCTTGAATATATAGGAGTGGTGGAATGGCAAAGCATGTATGTATCAATGGAAGCAGGTTATCTGTGCTTTTTTGTTTGCTTTGTATTCAATTGGGACGACATTAATTTCAATTGATCAATTCTCTTTTATTATTTTTACAGTGTGCTATAAGGAATTGCTCAAGCAATGTTTCTTTGAGTCATAAAGGTGAATCCTTCAACTCTTGCACAATGCTTCATTTTGGTTCTATATTCATGTTCTTTTTTATTTTTATTTTTATAGAACACACATTTGGGAGAGTTTAGGAATTTGTGATTGCCAGTAAGTTCTGCATGCCTTCTTTATCACTTTGTACTCTAGCTACGTCGACAGTATCTTAGTTGCAAATGTCTTTTTTTTGCCCGTAATTTGTATTTGGTTATGACTGATGGTGACCAAGGGTGATTCTTTTGATTCATATTTCTCATTCATAGTTGACCAAAAAAATATTTATCATTCATCTGTTCTGATCCAAGATAGTCTCCAAAAAATGAAGAATTGAAGAAACCAGAATATGCCTCTAATCTAGGTAACTAGGTTTTAATCTCAACCCAGACATTCCTATCTCTTCCATTCCTTTGGAACCAATCAAATTCATAAGAGTGACATGCAAAACTGTTAGCTTCATTTTGATTTGCAAATGCATCTGATAATTGTTCTTTTATGTGCATGTTTAGTTTTGACCTCACATTTTTTATGCTTATCTAGTGTTTGTTTCAGGTGTTAGATTAAAGGAGCCAAACATAAATGTTGTTTGTCGATTTGGTAACTAATTGTTTTCCTGTTCTTAAAATAAAAAAATAAAAAAATAAAAAAATAATTGATTTCCTATTGTTTGTTAGCTGTCAAATTCACTTATGAACATTTTTAGGAATAATGGTCTTTCTGTAATTAGGTAACCAATTTACTGATGGCGTAAGTAGTCGACAAAATGATAGGCATGTCCATTTGGTGTTTTGAGATTTTAGAGTTAGATTGAGAAACAAAGATTTAATTGAATAGAAATGGAAGCTTGCTTATAGTTCAGCCATGATTTCTTTTTATTTGTCTTGAAGTTTCTCCTATATTTAGTTGTAATGTGTATCTACTCTGTTATTTAGACTATGTGTCACATTACTATTCAGATTGACTTTGTATCTACTCTCTTATTTTCATTAGTACACCCAAATGCCAAGAATTTAGAAACTTTGCAGTTGACTGTACAGGTTTAATCACTATGGTTGATGATACACGATACTGAAAAGGGTTTATTAGATAAAATAACACACTTTGACTGTATAACACTAAATATCAATTTCAGCATAGGCAAGAATGCAACTGAACTTTTGAAGTGTGAAAGAATCCAAAGGATGATCATTTTTCAAGTCTTACGCGCAATTTTTCAGTTTACTTCATGATTTTGTAAACAAATATTCAGTCTGGAAGATTACTATGTAAATTGTTTGGAAGAAAGATCTGATCATTTTAGGATGAAAGACGTGGATCAGTCAAATGTTAGAGAGACGTGTGACCAAGATTGAAGAAATTTATCTTCACATCAAACTTACTTTGTCTACACGTCAATTCAAGGACGAATATTCACAAGCGTGAGCACGCACTTCCGCACGCGCGTGCATGAAGGCTAGTCTACATAATTCACACCATAAATATGTTACTTTAGTGCGGGGTGCGGCTACCCTGATGATCTTTTTCAACATGCCACCCTTTTACTTGGCAAACAGTAAACTATAAAAGAGATTAATCTTAAGCTTAGAACTTAGAAGTAGAATCACCAAGTCATTGGTGAAGTATATATGGTTAAGATCATCTATACAAATATGCAATCATATGTTATTTGTTTGAACGGATCCTGTACATTTTCCCAAGACGGGGTAACTGGGGTCTATGGGTTGAACATAGAAAACAAAACAGCCAAAAAACACCAGAGATGGACAGTTTTTTTTTTGTTCTTGTTCAAGAACACTACAGGCACAGAGAGTCGACAACACAAGAGTAATACACCAGTATCCAGACGTGTTTACTCTCAAAAAATTTCAAGACGTCCTGTCCATCTGTTGTCACTCTCCTAGAAGATAATTACACTTCCTTTTATGGTTCTTCATCATGTTTGGATCCAAAGGCAAAAGAAACGAAAAGGGTTAAATTAGAAAACATGTGTCGGCATGCACCAACTCCCTTACACTGAGCAGCCAGAAACAACAACACAGCTTCTTACATCTTAGGCGGAAAAGGAATCGAGGTACGGAGGTAGACAAGGCAAGGTGTATTGTGTACTAAATGGCACTACAAATTAGTACCGTCAAAACTGCCTTATGCACTCTGTCGTCTCTTCTCTCGCCAATTCTCACCCCACATCTTGGCCTCAGCAACGGCACGTTCTCTATCCAAATCCCGGTTTAACATCCTTGCAGTTTCCTTTGGGGAATCATCCTTCTCAGACCTACCATCTAGATCCGGCCATTTGCGTCCAGATCCTCCCCCTTCCTCATTCTTCAATATCCCTCCACCTCTCTCATCTCTCCGTCTCTCATCCTTTTCTCCAGAACTTCTATGACCATGCCCTGATGCGGCAGTAGGGTCATATGCCTGGTTGGCTAGATAAGATAGAGCAGTAACCACATCCCCAATCAGAGGACGTGTGGCCGCTTGTTCCTGAATGCACATGGATGCCACAGCAAGAGCTTGGTAGAGACCCCTCATTGGATACCGCCCCTGCAGTCTCGGATCTGCCAATTTTGAGAACTTCCTGCGATCGTTGAACAAAGGACGTGCCTGTAGACACAGAACACATACAAATTCTCATTATTTTGCAAACACAACTTTGTCAGAACCACAGAACCTTGCAAAGAAAGAAGATAAATATGGTGGGAAATGAGCTACAAAAGAAACAAAGTGGAGAAATAAAAGTACCCAAGTGACAAGGTTTTGTTCTCCATGGGGTCTAGTGCTATCAATGGCTTTACGGCCAGTAATCAGCTCCAAAAACACCACCCCAAAACTGTAGACATCCGACTTCACTGTCAATTGTCCTGTCATTGCATACTCTGGAGCACAATAACCATAAGTGCCCATAACCCGGGTAGAAACATGCGACTTGTCTCCGGTAGGACCAAGCTTTGCAAGCCCAAAATCTGAAAGCTTTGGGTGAAATCCTTCTTCCAGTAATATATTTGATGATTTGAAGTCCCTGTATATAACTGGAGGGTTTGCCTTGTCATGTAGGTATTCTAATCCTTTGGCTGCACCAGCAGCTATTTTCATTCTTGTGTTCCAATCCAGTACTTCTTTATCTAGAGGAACATCTGTGGAAGGATCAACTCATCAAAATACTATCATGGATTATTCAACAAAATCACTTGTATTAGTTGTATATAAATCTCTTCATAAATTGTACAATCTTATTTGAAAAGGTTCAATATAATTCAGCAAAGCTCTGTATCACCACGAGGGGCATGAAATGGTGCAATAACATTGGAAACAGATTTTGTGTGCGTTGTCTATAAGTCACCAAACACTCAATCAATCACCACAAGAGGCAACAAAAGGTGTAATAACATGGAAAATAGATTTTGTGTGCATTGTTGTCTATAACTCACCAAACAGACACACCACAAGAGGCAGCCAATGGTGCAATAACATGGAAAACAGAATTTGTGTGCATCGCCTATAAGTCACCAAGCTTAATGTTATATATGAGGATCCCACCCTAAAATGTCCCACCCTAAGCTCTTCCCCTTACTACATTTTTTTTGTCCTTGCTGAAACCAGTTATGAGGTGTAGTAGGTATTTTCAGTTGTATTGCTTGCTCTTGTTTGCTACTGTTTTAGCTGTCGAATGAAAGTTTCTCATTGTCCAAAAAAAATTACGCCACCAAAAACATGAGTAAGATTTTTCTTTAGTATTTTACCAAGACTCATTCTAAAATAGCAGTTTGAACTAGCAAGCGGAATTGTTCAACTTGTCATGTAATCAAACACTGTATAAGTGATGCTTCACCGGTTATTGATGAAACAAAATTTAGACAGAAGTAATTTCTAATCAGAGAAAGAGATGATAAGGCAAAAGACCAAATACAACGGGGAGCTCAAGGAAAAAGTTACCATGAAGGTGATCTTCCAATGACCCTAAGGGCATAAACTCATAAACAAGAAGCCTTTGATCTCCATCTGCACAGTATCCAATCAGGTTCACCAGGTTTGTATGATGTAGAAGACTTAGCATGAGAACCTCGACTAGAAATTCTCTATTTCCTTGAAGTCCATTCCTATCCAATTGCTTAACAGCAACAATCTATGAAAGCCACACAACAATTGTTAAGAATGCAGAAACACCTCAGTTGTTACACGTTAATCAGTGAACTCATGCTACATAATTTTCTTGTTTTCACTTATTTAGCAGTTCTATCCTGCGTCACCCCACCATCCCACCCCCCATTGATAGGTCAACCGTGTGTTAAGAACTAATTTGCAGCCCCAGATAAGTATAAGCTATATTTACTAGTACAGAGTCTAATATTAGCATTGAACTCTACTATTTTACTTCAGAATCTTATCCAAAGTGCCTATGATTGATATCTAACTCGTACTTCTTGCAAGTCTAATCAATTCAACTGTTCATTATATATAAATGAAAAATTATGGATCAGAAAGAAATTTACTTGACTGGTGCTCTCAAGTCTCCCCTTGTATACACGCCCAAAACCCCCTTCTCCTATGAAAGACTCAGGCCTAAAATTTTTTGTTGCAGCAACAAGTTCACGAAAGGTGAAAGTTTGGGCCGCAATTTGGCCCCCAGGTAGTACATCCTTGGGATCAGGCAATTTGGACCCTAAATCCACCCTTCTTGAACCCCCATTGCTTCTTGATCTCAGTCTGTCAACTCCTGCATAACAATCACAAACAATTCAGTGCAGAACCATAAGTATCAAAACCTTCCAACTTAAACCTCCACTGAAACATTAAATGATCCAGCACATTTGCAAGAAATGGAAGTAAAAACAGCGATTCCAATCAAAGACAGAATATACATACATGAATTGAACTTAATATGAATATGTCTAAATTTAGCCATACTATCTGATATTTATCTCATCTCTTCATATATGAAAGTTAGCCATATCTTTGGACAACAACACCGAATAAGAATCAGATCAACCTCCGCAATCAAAACCATCATGAGATCCAATTTTCCCAAAAGAAAGCATCGCCCATTACAAACTACGTCAAAATCCAGTGGGGTCTACCTAAACTCCCTCAAATTCAGAGCTCAAAAACATAAGCAAAACAACCAATCTAGTCCACCATACATCCTCAAATAGCTAAAACAAACAAGGCATCACTATCAATCATCTAACATATAGCATATGATCAAGAAACACCCAGATCAGATCAAGCAATAACAACACAATGAAGCTACCAGATAACAACAAATCAATAAAACAAGCCGAAAAAAGGTGAAGAACAGACCGGAAGGCAATCTGGAAATGTTAGAAGACACCGTCGGTTGACCCTGTTTCCGATCATCGCTTTCTTTCTCCGGATTCAGCTTCTCCTCCTCTTTGGAATCAAAACACGGAAAACACCCCATATCTAACTTTGACCCACAAACTCAAATTCACCTCCTTTCTATCTCCAATCCAAAAAAGATCAAAACTTTAAAGTCTTCCAATCCAAAAACACAAAAAGATCAAAGCTTTGGTTTTGCAATCACAACACCAACATGGCAGGCCTATCCAAAATTCTGGGCCGTCGTTGTGTTTGTTTAAGCGATCAAGGAAACGACAATACAACGAATCCAACTTCGCTCAGAAAAACCAAAAAACGATAACAAGGAGAGAAAGTGAAAACGAAAATGCTTATGTGCCTTTGAGGGTCGAACTTTAGATAATCTGAAAAAACAAAAGATAGCCGGCTTTGTCTTCCACTTCGTTCACAACCCACTGAACCCGCAAAACACTAACACTGTTTTTTTTTCTCCAACTCCTACTTCCCTCTCTGACCAAAATGAGAAGAGAGAAAACTAATAGAAATGGCAAGTCTCTCTCGCTCTAGATATTCTCAAAAGCCTATTTTTAACCGAGAAGTTAAATCCTACCATGTTCTGTGCAGACAACACACAAAGCGTTTAGTGGGAAAATTTGACCGCCTTGAACACAACGAGTGGTGAATTTTGGTGATGAAAGAAATTAGGTTGTGTTGTGATTACGACTTTGATTGAGAGCACATAAACGTGTCGAACTGCACGATTGGCGGATTGTACAAAGTCACTGTAGCATGCACTGTGGCGGATGTGTATTGACCGTTCAATATTTCCCAACGGTTGATGTTGGACCCACCCTTCATGAAAACGATGCGTAGTGTCTCTCCCGTGAGAATATGGTCGGAGCAATGACCAACTTGAGGTTTGTTTATGTCGAATTTCTGGACCAACTTAAAGGTGGTGTTGGCGCTCATGTAAAAGTATCCTGAAACAAATTAGTCTAGCCGTGTGAAGATTTGTCCAACGTCATGTACTCATGTAGAACATCTTCAACTTCTCTAAAAAAATTTAGAATAAAGAAATAAAAGTTAATACTATAAACAATTTTACTTTTTAAACTCTAACAATTTTTTTATTTTAGAGATTTTATAATCATTCTATAAATCCTATAAAATTATGGATTTGCAATAAATATGAGAAATTTTGAGTTTCTCTCTCTTCACATTTCTCTTTTGGAGAAAGATTTAAAGAATATGTTGGAACAAAACACCCAAAATCTTTTCTTAAATAGAGAAAATTGGAAAGGTGTTGGAGATTGTTATAAAGTTGACTAACAAATTTTTATGAGTTCAGATAGATCTTGTATTACACGTTTTTGGTACACCTTCCTAGCTAATCCGACGAGAAAGCTGTGACAGTATAATAAAGGTACAGTGGAACCAGATATAAGGTGCATAATTAGATCGTGCAAAATAAGGTGGTTCGTGGCAAAATTAGCTTCATGAAATAGATTTCGAAAAACAATAGTCAAACTAAGCAACAAACTTGATGTGTCATGAACGATCACTTTAATCCTCCAAATGACAACTATCCGCCAGTTGATGCAATTTTGAGTTGTCGTCAACAACGTTTCAGAAGTTGTTAAGCTGTGATATTTTCATGAGGAGCACTTGCCTCTTCAAAAAGAACCATGGTTGCACCAACAACATACTAGTATATATATAATAAGGTTATCAGTGAAATTTCTAATGGTGAAAATAGGACGTGAGTAAGCTCAAATTAGCTGGAATAAGATAAAAATAAAGGAGATGTAGAACCAAGAAGAATTATTTGACGATTGATAATTTTTATATAAAGAGTTTGCTAGCTGTTGGCATATTGAAGAAATTGCTAGTTTGGACTTTTCGGGTTTCCCGTACGAAAAATCAGATTTAACCGTAAATCCGAATTAAAGCAGCTTTTGAGCAGAACTTCTGTTTGAGACGTATAAAACCTTTTCAAAATGAGATCTACAAGACTCATTATAGTGAGCTCTGTTAGATTCATGCCAAATAATATCATTTTAATAATCCGATTGGAGATTTAGTGTTTTAGGTTTAGAATTTATTTTGGATTTTGTTTTCTTTTATGTTTTGGGTTTTCAAGCTTGATGTTAGTTGCCCTAGGGTTTGTTTATCATTATATAAGCATCCTAAAACAATTGTAGCCTCATTCTATTCTATCAATTTTAATCAAAACCCTAAGAGTTATTCTCTTATTTTCTGGTTAACTTCAGATTTATCATATATAATTTTTCGCTTAAGAGCTCTACACCTATTAGGGTGTAACGCTGGTTAGCTCTCCACACCTTTATTGCGTCAAGTGGTATTATATTAAGACTTTCCTGTCTCTCTTATCCTTAATGATCAATGGGTGACAAAAGCAGATTTATATGGTGTTATTGCGGCTTTAACCGTAGCCTTGACTGCTTTGACTACTCATATGACTGCTTAGATGGAAGATTTTTGTGGGTTCCTGAAAGAAAAGAATAAAACATCCACAAAAGAGGTTTTGCGAAGAGAATCAAAGAGCATGATGAATCAGGTTGCAAATTAAAATTACAAATGCATGGCAGTTATCAAGGATGAAACTAGAAATGAGAATGAGGACAGACTAAAAATTGGAAGACATATGCGACCTAGAAAAAAAATCAAAATGAACTGACATAATGGGGATTTCTTTGTATGTTTGACAAACATAGCTATTAGGATCAGGAAGAACCTGGAATATGACAAAGCAATAAACTGGAAAATCAGTTTCTGATCGTACTAAATAAACATATGAATGACATGAATGGTACTAGTGATATATATACATACTAAAAATATTTTGGTCAAGAACTTGGGGTGTGCTGCAGCACTACCTAGCACACCGTTGGTTCCGTCCCTGACAGTTGTTCCTTGTTTTTCTGGTTACATGCATGCGAAGGACTTTCTGAATTGGCTGGCTGATGTAGATAAATTCTTTAAGGTCAAGAAGGTTCCAGAATGTGAACAGGTAAAGATCATTACTTTGCATCTTTGAAGCTTCGTTGTTTTTTGGTGGCATGTTCTCCAAAGACGAAGAAAGATGCGAGGTAAAGAACCAGTTAAAACGTGGAGGAAGATGAAAGGTATGCCTAGAGATTTTTCTCCTAGTTTACCTGATGAAGATATATAAAAATTTTCTATGGAAGAAACTTTAAAAGAAATTGTCATTGAATTTTCAAAGGAATAAGCTCCAAACGAAATTGCCCATGAATTTTCAATGAAATAAGTTCCACAAGAAATCATCCAAGAACATGTTAAAGAAGAAGTTAGTTGTGTTAACGAGATGGGAGAAAGCTTGCAGCCTCAAATTAATCATTCAGAATCAGATTTGGGTATCATTCATGAATGCCATTTTGAGAGTGAAGAAGCATATTTTCAAGTTGCATATGAAAAACTTGTTGTCACACCCCCGAGTTTATCTCCCTAAACCCGGGATAGAACGTGCGGGACTCATCCTAAAAGAGATTCCCTCGTAATCCCCATTTAGAAGGGATAACCCTTTTACCAAAACCATTTTAACAGTCCAAACGACACCGAAATAGACCTCTCGAAACTTGAGGTTATCCCGAATACCGAATTAGATTTCAATATGAACTATTTCAAAGGACCTAGGGTCTAGATTTTATTTATGACTGCACCCGTATCCCGGACAGACTGCCTACGTACCCTGTACGCAGGGATAAAGCCACACGTAACTCTTATATAACTTAACATCCTACTCGGATATCTCCGGCTTTTCTATTTAACGGTCAAAGAGATATTAACGTTAGCATACCTCTATCGCTAATCCGGAGTTTAACCCCTCCGGTGGGGTAACAATAAACCAGCTTTTATCCGGATTATTCCAAACATACTTTATACTGATACCATAACCAAGTGTACAACATCCGAACACATACTAATCACATAAATAAAAATGATGGCATCCACGTAAATAATAAAATCCACCAAGGGCACCAAGGTAAAATCAACATTAATGACATCCTTGTAATTATCTAAAACTGCTAGGGGTAGTATTGTCAATTCAGTCTTCATGGCAGCTTGGTAATTATACTAAGCTGCCAGGGGCATTTCTAGGATTTCAACCTCAAGGGCAACACTATAATTAACCAGAACTATCAGGGGCAGTATTGTATTTTTGGCCTCAGTAGCAGCATTGTAAATATGCAAACCTGGCAAGGGTATTTCTAGGATTTTAACCTTAGTGACATCCCTGTAAATAACCCGAACTACCAGAGATAGTTCTAACATTTCACACCTAAGGTAAATAGTAAAATACTAGATCTACCGCGATAAAACCCATAGTTTTTACCTCTTCTCCTCCCGATCACTTCTCTGGCCAAAATCTTGGCCTACATGGCAGGATTTCGACCCTCACCGGCAAATCTAGCTTCTAACACAACCCAACAGTCCTAAAACACTTAAAACATGGTGAAAACGAGATCGGGGACACTTACCCCGTAAGGTTCGGTGGCGGAGCCCTCCAACTACGGTGACAACCGTTGTAGCCACTCTTCCTTGACCTCCCGAGGCTTTTTGCCTTTTCCCAGACGTCGACAAGCCTCGATGCAATGACTCGAGGATGCCCTGACCTCGTCGAGGTCCCCTGCGTCCTTCCTTCCTCACTGTGTCCCAACCGAACGGAGTCTACCGACTAGCTGGGTTGGACGGCGAGGAGCTCAGCAGCTCAGACAGTGACGACATAACGATCTGGTCTACCGTGTTCGACGGTGGTTGTGTTTGATCCGGTGTGATGGCAAAGAGGGGGAGAGGGAGAGAGACCGGAGAATAAAGAGAGAAAGAGAGAGAGAGTCCCCCGAAGACCCATATATATATAACATATTATACAATCTAACGGCCCGGAGATTATATATATATATATATATATATATATATATATATATATATATATAATCTAACGACCCAGATTTGATCTTCACAAATCAACGGTCCAGATCAACTATAAAAATATTACTGTGAACAGTAAATAGATATTTTGCTATCTACTATTTACCGCACAGTAACAACATATTATCCCGAACAACTTTCGTATACGAACTCCGATTAAATCATAGGACATATCCACGAGTCTGTATTAACGTCCCCTACAACTTTCCCGAAGGAAGTTTCCTCAAATTCTAGACTTATCGCAAGTTACCTTTTATGGTAAAATAAATAACATTTATTATTCCCGTAAGCTGAATAAATCCATATTAATCAGCTCGTAGCTCCGAAAAATTTTTTCGGACATACCGGAGGACTCGTATTAATATATTCTACACCCTTGGGACACATAATCTATTTTTTCAGAACCGAAAATATCTCGATATTATACTCGAATATTAATTCGAGAAAAACTACTAGCGTGGTTACAACCTTCTGTAACTCGCCTGATCCCGGTAAAAGGGTGAAATTTGGGGCGGGGTGTTATACTTGTCTTTGGTGTTGGGTTCTTGATTGTGTCATCAAAATATGCAGCTGATCATGTCAATAATCCAGAGGTTCAATATTCTAAAATTTTCTTTGTGTTTTTGTTTACATATTCTTGTTTTACATTCAAAATGAAATCGAGGTCGAGTTCTTTCCAAGTGAAGGAGAATGATATAGGACGTGAACAAACTCAAATTAGCGAGAATAAAGTAAAATTAAAGAAGAGACGTAGAACCAAGAAGAATGATTTGAGGATTGATAATTATTGTACAAAGAGTTTCCTAGCTGCTGGTATATTAAAGAAATTGTTATTTTAGACTTTTCAGGTTTCTCATACGAAAAGTCAGATTTTAACCGTGAATCAGAATTAGAACAGCTTTTTAGGAGAACGTTTATTTGGGACGCATAATACCTTTTCAGAATGGGATCGACGATATCTACAAGACTCATTTTAGTGAACACTATCAGATTTAGGCCAAATAATATCGTTTTAATAATCCGATTCAAGATTTAGTGCTTTAGGTTTTATAATTTATTTTGGATATGATTTTCTTTTATGTTTTGAACTTTTACGTTTGGTGTTAGTTGTCCTAGTGTTTTCTTATCATTATATAAACATCCTTAAATAATTTTAGCTTAATTCTATTTTATCAATTTTAATCAAAACCCTAAGAATTCTTCTCTTATTTTCTGGTTAACTCTAGATTTATCATATAAAATTATTCGCTTGAGAGTTCTCCACCTGCTAGGGTATAACGCTGGATAGCCATCCACACTTCTACTGCGTCAAGTGGTATTAGCGCCAGACTTTCCTGTCTCTCTTAGCCTTGATGATCAATGAGCGACGAAAGCAAATCTATATGGTGTTATTGCGACTTTAACCGTAGCCTTGACTACTTTGACTACTCATATGACTGCTCAGATGGAAGATTTTTGTGGGTTCCTAAAAGAATAGAATAAAACATCCACAAAAGAGGTTTGCGAGGAGAATCAAACAGAATGATTAATCATGTTGCAAATCAAAATTACAAATGCATGGCCGTTATTCCTTGTTTTTCTAGTTACATGCATGCGTTAGGACTTTCTGAATTGGCTAGCTGATGTAGATAAATTCTTTGAGGTCATGAAGGTTCCAGAAGGTGAACAGGTAAAGATCATTGCTTTGCGTCTTAGAGCTCCGTTGCTTGTTGGTGGGATGTGCTCTAAAGACAAAGAAAGATGCGAGGTAAAGAACCTGTTAAAATGTGGAGGAAGATGAAAGGTATGCTTATAGAAAAATTTTTGCCTTGATATTTTTCTCCTAATTTACCTGATAAAGATACAGAAAAATTTTCTATGGAAGAAATTTCAAAAGAAATTGTCCTTTAATTTTCAATGGAAGAAACTCCGGAAGAAATTGCCTATGACTTTTCAATGAAAGAAATTCCATAAAAAAATCATCCAAGAATAGGTTAAAGAAGAAGTTGGTTGTGTTAACGAGGTGGAAGAAAGCTTGTAGCCTCAAATTAATCATTCAGAATCAGATTCAGGTATCATTCATAAATGCCATTTTGAGAGTGTTGAAGCATACTTTCAAGTTACATATGACAAACTTATCTTTGTTGTGTTCTTGATTGTGAATCAAAATTGGAGCATCTTTTGAGCAGTACCACCAGAACGTCCGTTTGAGAATCATAATACCTTTCAAAATGAGATCGACGAGATCTTCAAGACTCACCAAAGTGAGTTTTGTCAGATTTAGGCCAGATAATATCGTTTTAATAATATGATTAGAGATTTAGTGTTTTAGGTTTTATGATTTATTTTGGATTTGGTTTTCTTTTATGTTTTAGGCTTTTAGGCTTGGTGTTAATTGTCATATGACTTACTTATCATTATATAAGCATCCTTAAACAATTGTAGCTTCATTCTATTCTTTTAATTTTAATCCAACCCCTAAGAGTTCTCTTATTTTTTGGTTAACTCCATATTTAACATATAGAGTTCTTCACTTGAGAGCTCTCCACCTACTGAGGTGTAACGCTGGTTAGCCCTTCACACTTCTACTACGACAGAAACTCAATGTAGCTACGCCACTTCTAGCTGATCTATCAAGGTTGAGCTTTACTTGATGCAAATTATGAGGTCTCATGACTATTCTTAGATTTATGTATAGATTTGTTTACTTGTTACTAAGAGTTACATGTGACGAGCACATGATAGTAAATACGACTAGGTTGAGGAGTAACCTTTCAGAATATTAGATGGTTTCAATAACATAACTACATAAGAATAAAAGAGATCATCAAGAGAATACATAGTAACAAAATAAATCAACAACAGAACACTGCCAATGTAACAGATTAGCAATAGGCAATAGAGACCACGCTTGTCAAGTAAAAGAGTGATCCATGAATGGAAAGTACCGATCAACATAAACAGGGTGAGTTCTGGAATGTACGCAGTACATTGCATACTTCGACGGTCGGGAGGACGTGTCGAGCTGCAATTGGAGCGTGCTATTAAACTTTCCATCAGTCCCCGTCGACCCTGTCAGTGCGTGTGCTGCATCACCTCCAGTCATTTTTTCATTACAATCCAAATGAATAGAGGTGGGTAACTTGATTGTTGAAATCATTTTCTTGAAGCTTGAATTGAGTTATTGGGTAATACCTGATCTTGTATTATTGAGGAAAAAATAATAAGAACCCAAACAGTCTGGAATTTTGGTCTTCAAAGTCGAGGTTGAAACCCAGATACTTATGAAGGCACTCCTTGACAAAATGATGAGAACCAAATTGACATTCTAATACACTTCTCCCCAGTCAATGTTATTCAGATACAATTCAATGTGATTTGAAATATACATATTCTGGGTACAGTAGCCTGCATTTGCAGCAACATCTCCTTTTAAAAACAAATGACCGACCCAGATGTACGATCCTAACAATGAGACAAACCTATCAAGTGGTTTTTCTTTCACACTCAGTAGCTGCAAAATCTCAACTCCTAATGATTTAGATCCTTGCAAAAGTAAGCAGCATTGGTCGACGGATCGAGTTGGGGCTGTGAGGCTTTGCTGGTCGAAGTACTCCAAAAGCAGCCGATTACCTGAAACCTATATGGTAAAAGAACCGGTCTGAAAACGCCGCCGCCTCACAGCCCGGATCAAACCCCAGAAACCAAAAAGAAGCTGAGAGACCTCCAAACCAAAACGCTCTGTGTGCTTTCTCACTGTCAGATGATGATGTTTGATTAGATGATGTGACGCGCGCTAAGCGCGTGCTCTATATGAGATGTAAAAATAAAAAATTTCACCGTCTCACTATGTGATGGCGTCGTCAGCTAGGCAAGCAGAGTACATGATGTACTGCGTATATACCAGACGTCTCCCATTAACAGATAAAACACCTCTAGTTTTTAAGCGATTTCGCAAGACCAGCCAAACAAAAAAATTACTTTTGAAGAAATACAGCCAAACAAACATGCAACTTAGGCTTTAGTATTGTCGAATAAACAATCAACGGCCACCATCTAATGCATGGAAATCTAAGTCATCTGCCACATTCATTCATCATAATGGACGAACTTTATGTCTCCAACGAATATAGCAAGTGATACAGAAGCACACAGTCCTCCCATTCTAAATGGAACAATGAAAAAACTTATAACTCCTCAGTACAGGTTGACTCCTCTGACTGGAATCTAAGAAAATGACTGCAAATTTGTAAGTCGCTGCTCTCCACTCCTTGAAGGGACGGTCCGAAATGAAGATGCCACACTTCTGGCCATCAAGGTTTTGGACGTTCGTGAAGATTGAAAATTGATGCCAATGGTAGTAATTAAAACCCATAAATAGTGCAGCACCGACAATATACAGAGAGAAGGTTCTCTTTTCTTTCATAAGTATGGGAAAGTTTTGGCTTTGAGATTCAGATTGTGACAGTCACTCAGTGACAGAAGACTCTGTTATGCATTACACGTCCAGTTCCAGCTAACTTTTTTCTGTTATATTTATTTGCGTTTATTTTTATTGAATGGTACTTAGATTTCATGATTTCGTTGCTTTCATTTTTCAGTAATAAATTTTGTGAGTATGGTGTCAGTTTAAATGGTGTGTAGACTATTTCATGAGTTGCAGCATTTTGAACGACATGAAATGAGAAAAAGAAGGAATAATAAGGAAGAAATTACTAAAATGTTTTCGTAGCAAGTAATAAATCTCCCTAGTAGGAAAATTTAAAGGCTAATGATCATTAACTACAAAACAGAAATTTTAGTGTCTGCTAGGTATAAAAAATTTAGTGCCCGCTAAGTTTAAAAAACTATTTTTAAAGAAAAGACAAATACATCCAAACCTAATCAAAACCACACTCTCTCTCTCGTATAACCACTTCCTCTACCAGTGGGCTTCTAACATCGCCGCGACCGACATCAACTCCCATTCTATTGTCGATGACCCATGCATTAGAGAAAAATTGGTCACCGACGACCCATGCACGGTGAAGATCTGATTGGAAAAACAAACAACGTAGTCTCCATGACGACAAAGCTGTCATCTCCACAACGACGACAAATTTGTCGTTGGATCCAGGTAAGGTAAGGATAGGCTGCACAAGATGAAAAGAAGGTTGGGCTGTGGAGGCAGTATTACGACGGGTTTGGGTGTTGGATAGGGCATGGGTTGCAGAGACATGTCGGTTTGGAGCATATGTATGACCTCATTTAACGAAAGGAGGAGTTGGAGGTGTACAAGCCATGTTGAACTCCTTGCTAATGACTCGAGTCTTATTCTCATCACACAACACAATTACAACTATGTGAGTATCATGTCTGAGTATTGGACTGCTCAGGTCGTCGAATTCTCGTGACTAGACATGTTTATTAGAGTCAATAATTTATTATTTAGGATTAATAACATGTTTATTAGGGTCAGTAATTCTGACCATAGGATTCTGACGACAGGAGCCCGACGACCAGAATCTAACGACTAAAGTCTAGCGACTAGTGACCAAAATATGCATCGGAATCCGGCAACCGGGGTCCGGCGGCCATTGACGGGAATCCGACAATCGGAGTCCGACAGCCAGTGATCGAGGTCGGTGAAGTTGCGGTCAAGTCTTCTCTGTTTTGTATTTTTTCTCTCTAATCATGTTTAAGAGGTAAATGTATAATGATACTAAAATAATTTAGGTTCTTAAGAGTTTAGACCTAATGAGCACAAATTCTTTTTTGAAAAGTTCAAATGGTCAATTTTTTTTCAAAAAAATAAAATAAAATTTTATGAATAGTACATCAAGTGTGACACTATTAATTTCAATACACCAAGTTATAAAATATAAATTTTGATACATCAAATATAAAATCAGACCCAATATACGTACTTAACGGCGTGAAAAACTAACGGACATCAAAACTTAAAGGGGCAATATGGTTTCTTAAAGGGTTTTATTTTAACGGTTTAACCCAAATTCTCTTTCTCTTTTACCGCATGCAAACAACACCCCCTCCCATTATCTTTTCATAGCAGACGTGATTAATACCTATTTTGAGATCAGACCCAGACTTCACTGGAGCAACCACAATCACCACCGCTCGCCGAAAACCTCCGACCATTTTCCAATCTGATGGAGCCTCTCATATGGTGACTCCTCCGTCGTGCATGTGCAACAACATGGACATCAACGACGATTAAGCCTCCATGAGTACCTCCAGTGCTAATTTCTCTAATGAAGAACAAGGGTATAGTGATAAGCAGTAGGTCTCATGTCTGGATTGAATATTGTAATTGAGGAGTTTTGAAAGAGGATTTAAAGGTATGGTGGAGGTGATGGTGGACGTACACTTATAATCTAGTATAATTTAGGCACCACCATCAATCCCATCCTCTAATAAAGATGAACTCCAATTTCTCTTTTAACATTACAATTTATTCTTAAAGATGAACTCCAATTTTTCTTTTAACATTACAATTTATTCTTAAATTATAATTGTCCTGGAACCCTAAATTACCTCAGCAACGGGGTAAAAGCGAGCATCATGGAGTCTAGAAGAATTGGGTTTTGTGAATAGGGTTCTCCTGCCTTAATGGTTTGAGTCTTCCTTTGAATCTTGTCCTTACTTCTTCTAGATTCTTCGGATATTGGACATATCATCTCACAGATGCTCGTGAAATGATGAGAACCTTAATCATGGGCTCATAGAAGTAGTGAAGTACTACCACAAATCTGAAAACAAAGCTTCTTATTCTACGGTTCTACTGGCACTGAAAAACCAACATCATCGTCTTTTACTGTTCACATTGGATAAATTGCAAAGTGGCCAATGTAGACTGACGATGATAGTTAGAAGAATGATAGAAACTGAAAATCCAATTCTACCCTCCATTATCTGTATAATGGCATGTACACTGACGATGTTACTAACTGCGTGCACGTATATTCGGCAGGGTTTCATATTTTATGTATCAAAATTTATGTATTGAAATTTGATATACTAAAATTAATCGTAGCCCTTAACTCGTGTACAATTTATAAAATTTTCTCTTAAAAACTATTAAAATAAAAAATAAAATTTTAAATTTTGTAGCAAATAAACATTTTCTCGTTTAAGATCGGAGACATCATTGAGTGACTCTACCGTGGTGAGTAGTGTCTGTACACTTGAACGGTCGATCTTCAAGAATCAAGATGCATATTGTAGAGCTTGGCAGCTTGCACAGCATATGCAAAAACTGTTCAATCAAAAAAAACATTTGCAAAAACTGAATGTTGATGCTCAAATTGATATCATGACTGAACCAAGTCAGAAAATTCTCCAAAACCCACACCAAAACGCAGCGTTTCAACCCTCACTAGTCACTTATATCTTGTTGTTCAAACTTTGAAGTCTGAACTCTCAGTTTCAGTCTTCCTCAGGTCTGCCATGACCAACCCAAAACCTCCAGGACCAACCCCAACTCCTCCGCCACGAAAACCTCTTAACCACCACCAAACCTCCAATCCCTTAAACTCTACAGTCCACAACAACCTCAAGGCCCTGCTCGACACCTCCATCGGTGCCTATGTCCACCAAGATGAAGAAGCTTCCCCAAATGTGCCCACCTGCAATAATAGTCTGATTACTGCTCTGGTGAGATGCAACACCTCTCATTCTATTGCCATGTGTAGAGATATAGTTTGGGATGCCATTCGATTAGGTGTTAGTGTTAATACTAGGACTATTAACATCTTGATTGATATGTGCCGATTGCTAGCTTGGACAATAAGTTTAGGGATGCGGTTGAGTTGCTGCTGGCTAAGATGACTAGTGAATTTGGATAGTGTACCATTTTGGATTGGTTGTGTAAGAAGGGGCAGTTGAGTGAGGCCAGGGATTTGTTGATGGAGATGAGGTTGAGAGGTTTTGCCGAGTAGGTATATACTGTTGCTTTCGGGTATTGTAAGTTGGAAATGTTGGAGGAGGCTGAGCAGGTGGTGGAGTTGATGAGGCAGAATGAGTTGTTGCCGGATGTTTGGACGTACAATATGTTGATTAGTGAGGGATGAAATGGAGAAGTTGAAGCTCGTGCCGGATGTTGCCACCTATAACACGTTGATTGATGGGTGTTTTGAATGGACTGATGAATCCAAGGTGTTGGAGTTGCTTGAATTGATGGTTGAACGGGGAGTGAGAGCAAATGAAGTTACTCGTATATAATGGTCAAGTGGTATTATAAGGAAGGGAAGATGGATGAAGCAAGTGATACTATCAAGAAGATGAAGGAAGATGGGTTTGCTCCTTCTTGTGTCACTTACATTACTTTGATTAGTCGGTATTGAAAAGGTTTGAATATGGACACTTACTCCAAAGAGTTGTTGGTCTAGCGGTCAGACAATTGGTTTGCTCCCAAGAGGTCTGGGGTTCGACCCTCTCCCATGGTACCCACATAGCAATTGCTAGTGTTTCCAGTTTCCCAAATGTTGTGGGGTCAGGGGGAAGCCTAGGGATTAGTCGGGTGGGTCAGGCGGAAAGCCTAGGGATTAGTTGGGTCAAAGATCCGGATACCCTAGTTACAAAAAAAATGGACAGTTACACCCTCAGTACCATTCTTCACACGTTTTGTAGTCAGAAGAAGGTTGACAAGGCATTTACATTGTTTACTACTTCAACTGAGAGGAGTTATATACTTGCTGAGGTGACCTATGATCTTGGGTGCTTTAAGAACGAAAATCCAGACAAGGTTTTGGAGCTTTGGGAAGGGATGAAGGAGAAACAAGTCCTTCCTAGCATTAATGTCACGTACAATCCTATAATTGGAGGGCTATGCCAGTCTGGGAAGCTACAAGATGAATGAGCCTGTAACAACGGGTCTAGTCCCTGATGAAGCTACATACAGCACGATAATTCATGGCTATTGCTGTGAGGGCCTAGTTGAGAAAGCAATCCAGTTGCACAGCAAACTGGTTGAGATATCGTTAACGCCTGATGTCTTTACGTGCAATATTCTTCTTCCGTGTGCAGTTCGGGTATGTTATAGAAAGCTCTTAAGCTTTTAGTGGAACTCTTACTCCGGGAGCCTGGAGGAGTGAGGATTGGTGAGTAATATGTTGCAATTTGTTATAATTTACGCTTGAACTTCTACTATACTGTTGTCTAAATGGATCTCCATGTTGACTTCAAGAGGTTGCTTGGAGGTGGATTTTGAGTTAATTGCAGAATTTCTCCTCAGAGCAGCACAAATTGCGACTGTAGTGCAAAGAGAGCATGGGAAGTTGCAATAGCCTTTTTTGAAGTGTCTTGCGAGCAATAAGGATGTTGTTGAGCTTAGGGACAGAGTTGAAACCATTTGCTTCTCAATTTGCGTTGCCGGGATATGATATTTGAATCAAGCAAGGCTGACTGTTTGTGAAAATTGTTATCCTTGAGCAGTATAGCTATCTCTGCTGCAATTACGAAATCTGAGAATTATTTGGTAACTTGTGACCTTGATTTTGGGTGAAACAGAGAATGCATTTCCAAATACTGAGGTGCATGGTGATGCAAACAATTGCAGGTATCTAGGGCAACCAAACCCTAGCATGACATTTTTGAATGTGCTATAGTAACCCCAGTATAGCGTATCCAATGTTGAATATTACTTGTGTTGTTTTCTGATAAATGAAAGAGTTTCCTTGTAGAGCGCATATGAGTTGTTTTGTTTTGATGATTTCAAACAATAAACTCATGGAACTGCAGATTCAGATGCAATGTTTGCTTTCAGTGATGTTAAGATGGCATGGCTCTTCTGGTTGAGAATTTGCTTTTGCAGCAGCATGAGGGTTACAATTATTTAGAGGACTTCCGCCTCAATTCAATGTTCTCCTGAGAAGACTTACATCCTGCTATGGGCAGTTACCGGCAGAAAACTAATGTCAAAGTATGTGATTCTATACGCTGTGAACTAATTGGCACATCAGAAGCATGCGCATTATCTTATTTTCAATTTTTTCCCATGGAAAAAGGTATGCACATTCTCTTATTTCAATTTTTTCCCATGAAGAGAATGTTCTTTTCTCCCAAGGCAAGGGTAATGAAAAAAAACTGTCATCTTATAGAATGTAGGATTTATCCCATACTTAACTCAGTTAACTGTGTGTCCACTAAATATGAAAAGCTTGCCATTATCTCTAATCACTTTGACACAGTCGATTTCTGCGCCTTAGTCATCCGTTATTATACACTCCCTGGTTCAAACCCAAACTTTTGACCTGTTTCAAATGATCTGAACATTATACATCGTAGCTGAATCTACTTCTGTAAAGATTTCTAGGGATCCAACTAGACAATTTCCATCATGAACCAGTTTACTGCTTGACCAACTCATCCACAGAAAATGAGGATGTAAACTTGTCCCAATATACTTAAACCATCCGTGATTGAATTTACACCAACATCAAAGAATTCTAGTATTCTGGGTCTATCAAGACTTTTGCTGTGTACATACTAGGTCATGTCGTTGCTGGAACAAATGGAACATTTTCATGGGGCGGCTTCCTGGGGTTAAAGTTTGCTTCCAGTATTAGTGTTGATCAGTGATTCTCAATCGTCACACCCATCTCCGTTCATCTTTGGATATATCAATCGTAATCTTAACTGTTCAATAGTTGAATTAACCAATGAAGATCATCTATACAAAAAATCAATGTAAAAAAAGATTGTTTGCTCACCTAAATGTATCGAACAAAATGAATGGATTATCATAAAAGCTCAGAAACTGTTCATTTGGTTTGATGTATTCGGGCAAGTAAACAATCTTTTTTTTACATTGATTTTTTTTGTATAGATGATCTTCATTGGTTAATTCAACTATTGAACGATTAAGATTACGATTGATATTGTACACATAGCCTAACTTGGAGATCGAACGGGGAACTCCATCCGATCTAGATCGGAAGGAAGTTTTTTTCCTAATTTGACGAAGGCACACTTAATGCATATTTCCTTTAACACTCTCCCTTGTGCTAAGTCAAAATTAAATCGGCGTATGACGTGTTGTCTCATTAAAAACTTTGTCAAGTAACAAAACCCAGTGGGACAAAGTAAATCATGGTCAAAGAGAAAATGAGTACAACGCACCTATGATAGTGGATGGGTGTTAGACTCCCCCTGAAGTCTTCCTGATCTTTACATCAATCAAGGGAGCTAGGAACGTTCTCACATTCCTATGGTTTTCACAATATATCGTTGTGTTCCCAATAATGAATACATGACCAGTTTGGGAGTGACATATTAGTCATAGATACTTTGCATTTGTAATGACCAACCCAAAGATCGTTTGGTGTATTGGTGTAGGAGGTTACAGTTGCATATGCATTTACTTTCGTCTTTCTATAGGGATAGGATAAACTCAAGTCAATAGTTTTTTTAGGTATCATGATACATTGTTTATACCCTCTAATGACACTGCGTTGGCGCTGAGCTAAGTCTAGCTACAAGTTCTTTGAGAATGTTGTATCTAGTCGAGTTTCTTCGGGTTAAGTACAATATTGTGCCTATTGCACTATAGAGAGAAATTTTCAATTCGCAACCCTTCTTCGTCATCTTCCTTTTGACGAAATGGATATTCTTTTACATCAAAACATCGGCTGATCATTGGGAGTGCAAACAGCATGCACTTTGTCCATGTAAATCGCTTGAGAATCTTTTGGACACATGCAGACTGGTGGATTAGTATTCCACAAACTCGTTATTTAACCGAGGTTCCCAAGATTATTCATCTTAATTCATATTTCATCTAGCTTGCGGTTTCTCTTATTTGATCAAGAGTACCTACTATGTTCCTAGTATCAACATAGGAGCTATGATTGCAAATTCGGAACTTGTTTCCTTTATGAGTACGCAGGAGCATAATTCATCGTCTTGTATCAATTTCCAACCTAGTAGTCACTTCTATAAAGTGAACATTTCAATTCTAATTACAAACGTACTTCGTGGTTTAGAGTTACTTGAGTTGGATCGTTTTAAGGCTATCAGGATCTTTTAGATACATCTCCTAATCAAGATCCCTAAGGAGATATGTAACCACATCTATTTGTTGTATGTATATTACTGGGAATATGTCCCCCTGTAGTCAATCCAGAGCGTTACGAGACACCTTAGCGCCAAAAGGCGAGCCTTGTCTTTAAGGGCTTCATTCTTCTCATTACGCTTTTTAACAAAGAGTTGTTTCTGTCCTACAGGCTTTACACTTGGTAAGGTTAGCACTGCCAAACCAAATACCTGTCTCTTTGTCAAAACATCAAGCTCTTTTTGGATTGCATTTATGTAGGCCAATATGCTCTTTGTTGACATTTTTCAACAGATCGTGGTTTGATCCCTTCGTGATCTATGATTCCTTGAGCAACAGTATGCATCATCAATGTGTATGTACTTTCGTAATCCGATGAGATTTTGTCTCTGGAATCATTTTAAACATCGGAGCGTCCTCCCGTATTGATTATTGGACATAATTGTAATCAGAGACAATCTTATGAGAGATAATCTTTACAGTGATGATGTTGTGCCTTACTCGTCCAATTCTTTTAAACTGACGTGTCACCCCTTTTACAGAAAAATAAAAGGGGTTGCGAGACGTGTCACTATCCTGAGATCCTAGATGCTAGCTTGCTACTGATATTCTCCGCATGAATCAGAAATGTGGAACTAGTGTGATTATTAGTGCTTGCAACACGCAGAGGTGATAAAAGAGAGTTGGATCGATTAGCTTCCTTGTCTCTAAAATTGAAGAATGGCACAGAAGTGTTGCCACACTCGAATTGATGCACTGTAAGTTTAGAATCCAATCTCACCGGTCCATCCTGAAAAGTCTTGGAAACAGATGGGCTGCTGTCCTCAATAAAATTATGATATTTCACCTGTCGTTCTTTTAGGGTTGGGATTGCTTCCGGTGGCCACGCATCAGCAGGCGCCCATTCCAGCATTGCTTCCGGTGGCCACGCATCAGCAGGCGCCCATTCCAGCATTGCAGATGAGTTACTCTCACCTAGCAATCTCCTGTTGACTGTAGAAGCCTTCTGATTCCGTTTAGTCAAACTAGATTCCACAGCAAAATTGAACACTGGAAAGGGCTGGCCTTCCCACCTCTCCTTCCTCAATTTCTTTGGACTCCCTATCAGAGTGGCACCCTCATTGTTTGTCCTCACTCTTTTCGATGCAAATCCTCTAAACAAGGGATGCTTCTGAACACCATCATTGTGTTTTGGGGCCTCCTCATAATGAATTGAAACATGACCACATGCTTTAGTTTCTGACTTGCAGCTTGTGCACATCCAATGAGCCATCCAAGGATAAGAAGCTGGCTCATTTGTGTCTTCATTCTCCTGATATGACCCAACTACTCGATCAGACATGATAAACAGAATTTCCCACTATCCCCAACTCGTTACGAACAACTTTCTCCAATATCTCCTCAGAAATCACCTGAAAACCCACCACATCATGTGTGCATCAAAACACTGAAATAATTCCCACTTCAAGAACACTATTGCGTACAATGACAATTAATCACACAACAAAAAGAAAAGAGGTCCTACTAGGTATCTGGGTACTACAGGTTCTGCTAAAAGAAACCTCTTTTACCAAAAACAACATGGGTAATTGCAATTCAATCTGATAATATCAGAAAAACATATAAAAGAAAGAATTGATCCCAAAGTTACCTCACATGGTGAAGTTGGTAGTCAAGAGTTGAGCCCAGAAGCATTTTATGGCAGAGATGCAGAGCCATCGCCTACAGTAGATGAGAAAAAGAGAGAGAGAGAGAGAGAGAAATAGGTGTTAGGTTTAGAAAAGTTGAGGAAGAAATGAAGCAAATTAGGTGAAGTATAAAAGGGAAGCGCAGGAGTGAGAGAAGGAGAGCATCTGAGAGCTGAGGCTTGGTGGATGTTGCAGAGCCACACACATGAGAGACACATAGTTAGCTCCTAGCCGGGGCCGATCTTGGACCCATTTCTGTGCACTTTTCTCATTCGTCAATTTTCTGGCCATTTTTAATGTTTTTCTCTTTTCTTTTTTGTGTTCTTAAACTGATCATGTATCATTGGATTTAAATATTTTTGAAAATATATAAATTAATAGTAAATCATGTTATTATGAGGTTACGATTTGTTTTCTAGAAGATATTAATTAACTATCAGAATCATTAACATGAAATAGAAATTTACAAGTTCTAAAACTGATGACACCCTTAAAAGTTATCTAAATATTTTTAGAATCTTATGACCCATAATTTTAAGAGAATTAATAAATAAAATTTGAGTTCCGTCTTTTCTGAAAATAACATCAAACCTTTATAGTATACAAAAATACGTAATTTGAGTAGTTCAGATTTTACTTTTGTTGAATTTTCAATATAGTACGACTATTAGAACCTCTAAATTTGCTCATTTGACCGCTTAAACCATCTCCAACTCATAGGGTCAAAAATACCAAATACTTAAATTTTAACCATTTCAATCTCTAACTCATTTAGTTAAGGGCTAAAGGACTATTTCTTAAGGCTAAAATGCATGGTTAAGGGCTACACTTAACCTTAATAATGCCTTTTAGCCCTAAAAAATTACTTGTTTAATATGTGGACCTCACAACAAACCACAAAACACTCCAATTAAACACAACTATATCATTTACCCATAGTTAGTAAAATACGGTACGCGAATTAAACGTCAAAAATATGTACATATATAATTCATTAATTTTTAGTGAAAAATACTTTTAAAAATATGGCCATTACATACAGATTAGGCAAATTAAAAAAAATTGATACGTACATGTTTAAAATATAATGTAATGAAAAATACAAACGGAATAATACGGATATATATATATATATATATATCATTTCTAGTACTTATACGCAGTTTTATGACATCTAAAACATAAATACTCATAATTTTATATGCAAAACTTTAGTAAATTTTTAATATTTTAATACACAAGAAATGTAAATAATACTATAATAATAAATGAACTTAAATATAAAATTCAATTTTTTTTCTTACTTGACTTTCTTAATTGCACAAACATATATAACTTTTTTTTTATTTTGCTATTTTTTCATTTTAAATATTAGATAAATACTTATGCACGAATAATTCGGTTAACTTCAATAATAAATGAATTTTTCCGTATCTTTAATCAATTCATGAAATGGGCGTATAATTCGGAAAAAAATGTATAAGCGTATAATTCGTAACATGATATTGTTTTAGCCTTGCTTCCAGCTAAGGGAAACTAATACAAATACTGAAATTTAAATTACAAAAAGTAAATTACAGAAAAATAAAAGGGGTTGCGAGACGTGTCACCATACGGATGTTAGATGTGTCACCATACGTATTGATCGAACCATGTGACCTTCCCTATTTCCTTAAGGAGCCACAGCCTCAACCACACCTCCACTAAGTGTGGTTACGTCGCCTCAATCTGCAGCAACGTGCCTTTTATTGAGGACTTTTTATCTTGCAGGCTTTTGCAGCTAGTATGTATGATCTCGTCACTTTGACGTTATCTTTAGACGCATTAGACATCGAAACTGTTACGTTTTTAGATATGAATTATTTTGGGATCAGGATGAGACAGAATGGGTAATCACGACAATTCTTGTCGTTTTCTTAGAAAATCCTTTTTCTTATCTCCCCCTAACGACGGAAAGACTGTCTCATCAAAGTGACAATTCGCAAATCGAGCGGTTAGATCGCCTGTAAGGGTTCCAAATGGCGGTGGTTGGAGCTGCATATCCAATAAAATACATATTCATTTCTAAGATCCTATTTTTGATGCGTTGTGGAAGCGCAATAGGCACATATGCTGCACAACCAATTATGCGTAAATCTCAGACGTATATCCAGTTACCAATTGGTAAGCAGTGAATGGTTGGCTAGCAATGGGTCTTAAAACGAATAAGTAAGGTTACGTACAATATCGCATAACCCCAAATAAATGTATAAAGGTTGGTGCAATAATTTATAGGGTTCAAGATGCTAACCATTGATTCTTATGCAATAATCATCAAGTCCTTATGATGTTAACTCTTAGTGTTGTCAATTCCTATAGACTTTATCATTAGGGTGGTGAGCCCTGAAACTTATAATGTTGCTAAGAGTTTTGCAGCATTTCTTGTAGACATTTATTCGACATGTGACCAATGTGTCGAAACATTCTTTAGAACCATAGAGTATTTTAATGGTCTGTATTTCTTGATGAGTCAATCCATGATAACTACATTGTATTCTTTGTGGAATGAGATATTTTGGTTATCTTTAGCATAAGAAGATTTCAATTCTGTTTTGCTAAAGACTAGACTTTGCAAAATGAGTAATGTGCTTTTGACTAATCAATGAGGCATGATGGGAGGGAAGTTAGGCATTATGTGCTTTAAAATGCAATTACTACGTTAGAATAACACTAGCTAGGACCGGTCAATGGTCAAAGTCACTACCGCTAACTTGTAGTATGACAGACTTTTGTTTCATTTTATCATTCACTCAAAATACATGATGTCCATTTGAGTTCGTTCAAATACGGATCATCATGTCATGACTATGGTGTCTTTGATGATCATGTTAAAGTCTGTGTGAGTCACTATCCCACATTACATTGTAGGTGACTCGTTAAGTTCTTAAAATGTGTTTCCTCTCATATTTATTTAAGCTATTTTAATTTCATTCTCACAGTGGATTTCCTTCCACATTCCATATATAATAATCGTTGTCATGAATTTCTTTGAAGCTAACACGGTTCGATTGGCTCGTGATATATACAGAGTTTCTAAGACTTTAAATTATGTTATTATGCAATAGAAATCAGGCAGTGCGTTGCCTTTTTATTACTTGTACTAATCACTGCATCATAGTGACAGAGAGATTATAAGACATAATTAACTGTCTATTATATGGCTTAAAACAATATGAATAGTCTCACTTAGCACGTTGGTTCTTCTTCATACATTTCATAAAGTATATGAGAGTATTTATAATTTGAGAGCTATGACTCATATCCTTTAGAGTATTTTGATTTAGGTAATAATATGCTTCTCATTTTATAACCTTTCTCATTTTCAATTCCTTGTTCTTCAATTACAAATATATCCAGTGGAAGATAGGATTAGCGCCTCATTAACATTACTGTTTTGATCCTTAGTTGGCTCAATAAATGGGGAAACTGGTATTCAAATTTTTTAGAGTTCATTATGTCGGAATCAGGCTGATGCTTTAGCCATTTGTAAAAATAGAGCAAGGAGGAGATATATTAAATTAGCAGTGTAAATAGACATCCACGATATTTGTAATATAGCAAGATGTAGAGTCGTCTTTTTTTATTGTGAATTTTCGTTATCATAATAAATTTTTAGTTTAAACATTTCTTTGAAATATAAGCTCATGAAATTTCATTATCATTTATTTCTATGCAGTCATACAAGTACTTAAATATTCCAAGAATTATTAATTAGATATGAGAACCAAGATTCATAGTGGTCACATTATTTTTCGATGCTTTGTAAAAATGCTTTATCACTAATGAAGATTTGTCATTACTATACTATAAACATCAACATACCAACACAATTTATATGATATGCTATGACACATTTAACAAAATTATATAGGCATAGCATATAATATTATAACATGCAATAATTTGCAAAATAATTTCTTCATATGACATGCTTATAAACGCTTAATATCATATATCAATATGAATGAAATTCAACAAAAACAGCAACTTTAATTTAGGCAACTTTAATTTAGATAGTACTTGTTAGTTTACCAAATAGACTGCATGTTGATGCATTCGCTTCCGCAATTTAACGTTTTGAGCCTCTAGTAGCACTTGCTCTCGTAATCAATGTTTTGATCGTTGCGCCATGCATAATTGGTTAATCACATGCAACGAAAATAAAAAAATTGTATGCTTAGTCACATTTAATCATATATATTTAATTTTAATTTGTCATAATTAATAGGTTTGTTATTATTTTTCTATGAAATGAAATTCCTTTATCATAATTCATATGCTCAAATAATAATAATTATGGAAGAAAAAAATAAGCATGACATGTACAATAATTTTTGTCACAATTTTAACTACACATAAACATGCTCATAAAATCTAAACAGCAAGTATGTTGTATAATTACTAATTAAAGATATGCAGAGTATTCCATTGCAAATTATTCCATTTAATTTGCCTAAACAAATAATAGTAAATACTAATTCTGTAACAGTTAATTATGACAGTAAATAGTAAAAACAGATTTTCACATTTAACATGGTAAAACAATCATATTTAACAATAATTATTAATTACCCATGGTAAATCAGGAAATTACCTCAGTACCTTTGAGGTGATTTTTTTCTTCAAAATTCGGATCAGGTTATGTGGCCGGGTCGCTCGGATTCAAAACCGGAAGATCTGGGTCGGCTAGATCCGGGTCGGGGAGAGTGCGCAAGCTGGCCGTCGACTGGAATAGTGGGGATGCCAGGCTGGGTGAAGGACGTCGGGAGTGGGATAGTGGGTCGGAGATCCGGCACGGATAAATCAGATCGGACCTGCCAGATTCTGGAGGAACTTAGGACGTCATGGCGCGGGCGAGGTCGTCGATGCTAGGCGGAGGGATGCAAGACCGGGGACGGGGATGCAAAACTGCGACTGGGAAAGAGGTGCGAGGCCAGAGCTGGAGGTGGCCGGGCCGCACAGGGGTCGGCTTGGGGCTCGGTTGGAGCTCAGACGTGGCTTGGCTCGGGCTAAATACGGATGGCTAAAAATCTTGGGTTTTTTGTTTTGTTTTGTTTGGCAAAAGAGCTGATAACGTGGAATAGTAAAAATGAAATCAAAATTGGTCTTCTCATTCTCATTAGATAATTTCTTTATATAGCAGATGAATACAACTGTTACAAATAATAATTTATAACGTAATGAAACCTAATTATATCTAATTGTTCAATTACATATGATCACACATAATTCTCTCTTCGTCAATTAATTTGACAAAGACACACTTAATGCATATTTTCTTTAACAAAATAATAATAGCAGCGTTATCATCAAGAACATGCATAGTAAAAATATATCGAAGCTATTCAACAATAAAAAACTACCAATGTAACCCGCATTACGCAAAAGAGACCACACTTGTCAAGCAAAAGAGCAATGCATGAACATATGATGAAATTTAAAACTAAAGTATGGAAATCCAAGTCATCTGCCACATTCATTCTTCATAATGGACGAACCTTATGTCTCCAACCAATATAGCATGTGATACAAATGCACTCATGTTTTTTTATGGCAGAACAAATTATATTTAAATAGAGACACTTAATACATAGTCATATCAGCTATACCTGGACAACTATTACAAGAAAAGGAAAACAAAACATAAGAGCCAACAAACAAGCCAAACAAATTTAACCAGATAACAAACCTCTCTAAGAGGGTAGAGACTAAAGGCACCATGTTGACGTCAACACCGGCCGAACCACCTTGAACGACAGTCGTCAAGTTTGCAGCAAACTGGAGAATCCAACATACCACATCACCGAGAACACAGACAAACCCCTTGTAGCCAGAAATACAATCTCCATCCACAGCCAAGCAACCCTCAAGCCTAAGGATGCTTGAGGTTATTAGAACCAAAGAAAAGAAAAAAAGAGCGTGTAGATGTAGAAAGCTAGCACCGCAAGTGATGAACAGAGCCAAGAAATCGTTTAAAACCCTGATTGGGAAGAGATCCACAACGAGAGCAAAGGAAAACAAAAGAAGAAGGGAGGAAGGTGGCCAAAATCATCCACGCAAGCTTTGATGTGACCCATAGGATCGACACAAGCAAAAACATGACCTGAGAGATCAAGAGATGTCATGGCTAAACGGAAGAAAAACCTACAATTAAAGGAACAAGATTGGGGATTTGGGGAAAACAAAGGGGATAAGTGGATTCGGGAGAGAGAGATGGGGTGGAATATGAATGAGGAGATGAGAGTGATGAGAAGGTGAGATCTTGGTTGTTGAAATTTTGGATTGTTGTTGAAGGAAACAGAGAGAAAAAGCAACAAAAACTTGCTGGAACTGTCGCCAACGACGAAACAGAAGAGCTACCACAAGGGTAGAGGAGGATCTCCCCTACTCACAAGCCTAAATCTAGATCAAGAACTGATCAAGATTTGGACAGGGAGAGGGGGAGGAGGAGCAGATTGAATCTGGAGAACTGTTAGAGAGAAGGGAGAGTTTCTCTCTCTACAAAAAGAAAATTGTCCTACGTAGCTTTAAATGCACTCATGTTAGACTAAAACCACATAAGTAAAACACAAGTCACAAACACATTTGACATATATAAAATCAATAACATGATAATACTTACTGTTGACATATCCTTTGATTATGTTAAGGGCCATAAAGTCTTAACAAGGTGAATATTCTGCGCAATTCTTTATAATGTATTTCACAGTGAAAATGAAGACCATATGAAGTTTGAGATTGGGCAGAGACCCCATTATATATCAACTAGTTCACTTAATGTCACATCTCTCAAAGTAAACTCTAATAAACCAATCGAACACTTTATGACATAACTATAACATATATTCTATGTTATCTCAAACTCCTTGTAATCAGATTATTAAGATAAATATCCAAGTTAAGTATTATCGATTAACCTCATTTACTTATTTTACAAGATGTTTATATTTGTTGAACTTTTATATGTTATTCTTGACTCCACATTAAATACAACATTCTTCCACTTGGACCAGAATAACTCATACAACATAGATATAAACTTAGTTAGAATGTAGTAAACCTTTAGTGAGCATTGAGATTAAAATACAACACATAAGTTTGCAACTTTGATCTATAAATATCTAGTGTAGTATTGAACCAAGAAACGAGCTTGCATATATTATACAACACAGTCATTACAAGTCCACAGTAGTTCTAGCCACAAATCACATCAATCAAACTAAGTTATCAACCTGTAATCATATTTAAACTACTTGATGTATATGTTACAGTTTAAAAATGATTTTGATTCTCTATTCTGTATGCAAAAACCTGAACACAAACTTTCAATTATGAGAACTTTCCAATGTGTTCCTTTAACCTGCAAAATGATGCAAATCACATAATTGAACAAAAATATCTAGTTATATAAGTAAAATTTATATCATTGATGAGAAATTTAGAGAAATAACCTTTTTTGGGTCATGGAGATGATTTATAACCTTGTTTTTTAATTTAGTTGAAAAATAACCTTTTATCAAGATAAAAAGTCATTAACACCCTTAATAATGTATTTTTATTAAACCGTTGAGATAAACAAATGGACCTTGTTCTTCACATCTATCCAGCTGAAACCCGGTTCTTTCTTTACATTGTTCTTTTTCATCATTTGTCGAGCATCGTTCACAGCATCCCACTGGTTGGCAGCAGCATTCATATTGGATATGAGAACATAAGCCGACGAGTCAGATGACTCGATAGCCAAGAGCTGTTCTGCTACTCGCTTTCCAGTTTCTGTGTCACCTTGAACCCTGCAAGCACCAAGCAGGGCTCTGTACATTGAAGCAGAAGCCTCAAATGGCATAGAAACGTGCTTGATTACCCGAGGGTTGTACAAACATTCCAAGTGCAGACATTTTAGTTTTTATGAAAGGTTAGTTTCTCAGTCTTTAGAATCCTTTGACAAACGTGCTTGATTACCCGAGGGTTGTACCTTATTACTACACTGTTAATTAGCACCTTCTGTATGGTCAATCATCTTCACTGTATGCTATATAGGTGAAGTTAATCAGTATACTATGAATCATGTTCCGATGTAAATTTTGTGCTTATAGAGTTACATGTTCTTGTTTTACACAGCAGGTTCCTTGTTTGTCTTTTACTAGACATGTGATCATGGAGGTACCATTTTGATGAAGTCTCAGGCTAAAGTAGCATATCTCTTGTGTGGACTGCAGGAAGGAAGAAGAGTAGCTTGCTATTGTCAATGTCCTAAATAAAGCATATATATTAGGTGTTTTTGGTTCAGATGTAAAAGGATCAAGTTTTTAAAATCTCAACAGGTCTTTATAATGTTGTGTATAATTTGATCGAGCACGCGACTTTCATATATGATGGTAGAAATTTCAAGCTTCACTTGGTATTTACAAATTCAAGCATGAATGAATGAGTAGCAGGTGTTTTCAGGTTACCAATACTGAATGATACCTTATGAATGGCTTATGCTATGCTATGCTCGACAAATGATGAAAAGGAACAATGTAAAGAAAGAACCGGGTTTCAGCTGGATAGATGTGAAGAACAAGATCCATTTGTTTATCTCAACAGTTTAATAAAAAGACATTATTAAGGGTGTTAATGACTTTTTATCTTGATAAAAGGTCATTTTTCAACTAAATTAAAAAACAAGGTTATAAATCATCTCCATGACCCAAAAAGGGTTATTTCTCTAAATTTCTCATCATTGATTGACAATAAAATTACTACTTTTATTTTACACATTTACAAATAATTAAACCAAGTTACTACAATTATAATAAGATATATATAAACTTATAAATTGTCTTAAGTTGAGTAATTATTTCTAATAGAACAAATATTACCAAAGTAATGACTATCTTTCCTAATATGACAACAAATTTGTTATTATATTAATAAATATATATATCACAATCAAGTAAGCACCTTAGAAAATTCTACAATTTTTTTATGATGAATTTCATAGTTACGGAAGGTTGTCTAGACTATTTTCGACTGTCAGGCAATGGTGGTAGGGAAAGAGTCCAGTGGTAAATCAAAACCTTTCACCCATTATAAGTATATATCTGGAACTATTTGATCTATTACTGGAACAAACATTCACACAAATTCATCTGATCACAAGGTTTATGGCTGCCGGCCAGTTGGTCTTTATGAATTAATTTAGTGAACCTGAGGATCATTACAGCGTAAATTACACATCGCGATCGACCACGTCGTAGCTGAAGAACGAATTATTGTTTAACCACATAAATACATGAGGATGCATGATACGATTCCGAAGCTAATAATGATATTTTAGAGTTTCATGCACAAAGAGTGGAACAGTCTTGGGGAGCACAAAATGAACCATAAAACAAGGTGAACCGTCAACTTCCACCTTCCCAAAAACAACTAGCCAAAATCACCAATAAAACACAAAATCAAAACACTCTGAGCTCCTAAAAATTAAACTCCACCCTATCCATACGTACTAGAACTCCCTCTAATTTCCAGTCCTTCCCTACGAAATATCCTCCTTCATCCTTTTCCATTCTTTGTTGCCCGATCCAGATTCTTCTCTCACAATCCCATTTTCCATTTTTGTTTCAGATACCGAATTTCCTGAGATTTTTTTGTCCCGACAAAAAAATACACGAATAGAGAATTCATCCATTAACTATAGTCAACCGGTGGGGAGATCATGGATAGGACATGATGGAGAAAAACACACCGGCGCATGAAAAGTCCGCGAGTTTTCCTAGACAACAATCCGGCAAGAAAAATATCTTTTCAGGCCCCACCACACCAAAAAAACGCTATGACACCATTCACCAAGAGGAGACCGAAGAGAAAGAAGGTAGCTCCGATCACCAAGACCACCCTGATGTCCCCGTCATGACCCACGACGAAGTCCTTGAAGAAGTCGATTGCTTCTTGCTGCTCTTGATCGAATCCGCTAAAGAAAAAGGAGACGACATGCCAGAGGTTCCCGGCTCGGTGGAGACGCTCTCGGAAACCCTAGACGCCATGATAAAACGATATGGCAAAGGCTCGGCGAGGTTTGGCGAAAACGAGGCCGAAGACTCGACGTTCGTGGAGGCAGTGAATCGGATATCGAAGATCTCGAACATTCTAGGGGATATCCCTTCCAACACTGCAACGGCGGAGACGTTGAACCGGACTAGTGCAGTTCTGCAACGTGCCATGGCCTTGTTGGACGAAGAATTTCGCAACCTTCTGAATCAAGATGAGAGTACTAATAACAACAAGAGAACAGACTCGAACCCTAACCCTAGTTCTGAGCACAGCTTGTCTAACAAGTTAACAGCCAAGCTTACCTCTTTCAACAACCATAACAAAGATGATTCGGATCGAAAGCCACCCGAGGTAACAGAATCGGTAGGGGATCCATTGAAAGAGTTCCTGTCGATTTCGCCAGAGAGCATAGCCACCATGACAAAAATCGCCACCACTATGATCGCCTCAGGATACAGGAATGAGTGCTGCATGGTTTACAGCCTTTCACGACGTAATGCATTCAAATCGGCGCTCAACGATATCGGATACGAAAATATCAGAATTGACGATGTCCACCGAATGCAGTGGGAAGCTCTTGAAGGAGAGGTTGCCAAGTGGATCAGCGCCGTCAAGACGTCCTCTACCGTTCTCTTCACCAGCGAGCGGAAGCTCTGCGACGCCGTCTTCGAAGGTCACCCCTCCATAGCTGACGACTTGTTATGCAACCTGGCAAGGGCTATGGTTGTCCGGCTCTTTAGCTTCGCCGACGCCGTTGTGCTGACGAAGAGGTCGGCTGAGAAGCTGTTCAAGATATTGGACATGTACGAGTGCCTCAGAGATCTGGTTCCAGCTATTGAAGGCTTCTGCTCAGAGAAGCATGCCATGGACCTGATATCTGACACCGAGGCGGCCAAGAACCGCCTGGGCGAAGCAGCGGTGAGCATATTCTGTGATCTAGAGAATTCTATCAAGTCCGATAACGGAAAAACACCGGTACCAAGTGGCGCGGTTCACCCTTTGACACGTTACGTCATGAATTATCTAAAATATGCTTGTGAGTACAAGGACTCTCTGGAAGAGGTATTTCAGCAAAACCATGACACACAAGAAAGCAGCGGCAGTAACACCCCCGGAACGACGCAGTCCTGGTCGCCGTTTCAGTTGCAGTTAATTACTGTAATGGACATGTTGGAAGCGAATTTGGACATGAAGTCTAAGCTGTATAGGGACTCGGCGTTACGGTACGTTTTCTTGATGAACAACGGGAGGTACATTATGCAAAAGGTGAAGGGTTCTAGTGAGATTTACGAATTAATGGGCAATACGTGGTGTAGAAAGAGGTCGACGGACTTGAGAGGGTACCATAAGAATTACCAGAGGGACACATGGGGCAAGGTATTGCAGTGCCTCAACCATGAGGGTTTGATGGTGAACGGAAAGGTGTCGAAGCCGGTGCTGAAAGAGAGGTTCAAGAGCTTCAATACACTGTTTGATGAGATACACAAGACGCAGAGCACATGGGTTGTGAGCGACGAGCAGCTTCAATCGGAGCTCAGGGTTTCTGTATCAGCGGTGATGATTCCGGCGTACAGGGCTTTCTGGGGGAGGTTCAAGCAGCACTTGGATTCCGGGAGGCAAACGGAGAAGTATATAAGGTACCAACCGGAAGATATTGAGAATATGATTGATGACTTGTTTGATGGGAACCCTGTTTCGATGGTGAGAAGGAGATGAACTGAGTAAAGATCTTTTCTTTCTAGCACGTTGGTACTGTTGGGAAATTTGAATTTAAGTTTATGATTTGATGATAACACAAATTAAGACTATATGTTGGAATTATTGTACTTCGATCGTAGAAGCTTACATCAAATTTTGTAGCTTGCATGCATGTAATTAATTGTTATGTATCCAATTTCAAGTGGAGCACTTCCGGGAAAGATTTTTGAAGGCTATAGACGTGATACTGAATTACCGAATAGAGCTTTTACCGTTAACCACACTTTCTTGGAGAGTCGCTGAGTTTAGCCCTCCTACGCTTACAGGGTTGTATTTTGCTTGATTAGACTAGACCAGGAAGGAGAAATCAAAATTTTCATAAAAGACGTAAACAAATTAAACATATATGATTTCGACTTGAGCAAGCTTAAGCTTCAAACTAGATGTGCACTGATTAGACTAGACAAGACAACTTTTTTTTTGCAGCAAATCTGAGCTAAATTCATTTCGTTTAAACAAATCGGGGAAATTCATAGACAAACATAAGTTTTTTTTAAAATTTTTTATAATAGTTTTTTATTAGATTGTTTTTAATCCGCACAATATCGCTTAGAACTTTCGCCTACTAATTGCTAAGATGTGAGTTAAAATCTGAAATGTAAACTGACAAATTCAAATAAAAAGTACAAGGCACTTACAAACTCTATGAGGGGCAGCACCTCCTAAGAATGCATGCATGCACAACACGAGCAAAACAAAATATTATACGTTCATAGCAAGTGTTTATTCACATTCATCAAAATAATATACCTCCAGTGGTGGAGCTCTGCCGTTAAAACCTTCCTTTGCTTCCCTTGTTGCCACAGCTCCCCCTCCACCTCTGGGTTTTAACATCGATTATCTTTCTCCTTCTTATGTTGAAGATGGTGTTGTCTCAGTTCGAATTTCGGAAGACTCATATCGTCGTGGCTTGGAGCGTTGCAAATCAAACCTGGTATGCAAACTGATCCTCCCATAGAAGGCACCTCCTCTTAAGTCACATGAATTGGCAGCGCAGTTGAAGGTGAGTTGGACTGGGTTTACAGATTAGTCCATTTCCCCGCTAGGGAGAGGTTTCTTCATGATTCAATTCAAGACTGTGGATGATATGCAGTCGGTCTGGTCTATGGGTTCCTTCAGTTTGGAGATTGGGTATGCGCGTCTAATCAAATGGACACCATCGTTCACACCCTCCACGTATCAGAACACGTTTGCTCAAGTATGGATTAAATTGTGGGATTTGAATTTTGCTTTGTGGGATCCCAGAACACTTTTAAAGATTGCAAAGGGTTTTGGTACTCCGCTCCAAATTGAGCCTCATACTTTGGATCGTAGCATCGGTCTGTATGCACAGGTGCCGGTAGATGTGGACCTCTCTAAGGTTTTTGTGGATCCCTCGAGAGAATGAAGAGCATGTTTTTGTGGGTGTGGAATATCAGTCTCCCAGGTATATGCTCCAAATGCCATGGACATCTGCAGGATACTTAACGAGTGGCACCTGCGGGGCCGGAAAAGGAGCAGCAACATCCGTCTCTTCATAAAGGCCGTTCTAGGGCCCGTTCTCGTTCTCGTCGAAGTAGAAAGGAGGAAATGTAGAATAGTGTAGAAGTGCATAATGTTCAGGGTGTGCCGAATGTTGTTTGTCAACCTTTGGACAATTCTAACATGCAGCCCACAGATGAGGTTCCAAGGAGCAGCTTCTGTCGATCAAAGAAACTACAGTTGTTACTCCAATCCAAAGTGCGGTGCCATCTCAAATTCCAGCTGAGTCTTCACAGATCCCTTCTCCTGTTTCAGAGCATTCTGAATCATTAGGAAGCAAACTGATGCAGGGGCATCTTTACAGAGGCCTGAGAGAAAGACTCAAGCTCCACCTTATCTCAAGGATTATGTATCCAAGTTAAGAAGTAACAGAATAATTGGTAGTTTCAGATTCCTTGTAATCGTTGGTTTAATTACTTTCCTTTCCTATTGTCTTTAGAGTTTTGAAAGCTATTTAAGCCAAACTTTGTAGTCTTGACGGTGGTTGGTTTTTGATAATACATTCAGAAAAATAGCATACTTTGCTGCAAAGTGAGTTCCTGAATTCCTTTGGTTTCTGGTGTGGTATTGTTCGTGTGTTTTGGCCTGTGTTCAGATTAATATCCCATTAGTTTGGTACCAAAGCCCAAGTTAGAGCTTGGTGGATCTCCATGGCTCATAACAGGCGCAACGGGGGAGGTTATCGGATGGAGGGTCGAGACAACAACGCAGACATGGAGGAGATCAAAAGAATGATCAATCAACTTGCTGCGCGTGTCGCTCACATCGAAACCCAAAGCCGAGACAGTGACGGCGGGTCCTTCGACGGGGAGAGAGACGTGAACCCTTTCGGTAACGATGGAGGAAATAGAGGACGAGGTTTTGATATGAAGGTGGACATTCCTGAGTTTGAGGGAAGAATGCGACCTGATGACTTCGTTGATTGGCTCAATACAGTTGAGCGAGTCTTTGAATACAAGGAAGTTACAGATGAGAAGAGGGTGAAAATTGTAGCGATCAAGTTGGTTAAGCATGCATCTGCTTGATGGGAACAATTGCGAGTGCATAGGGAGCGTTTGGGTAAACCCAAGATCAAAACATGGGAGAAGATAAGGAATTGCGGAAGAAGTTTATACCTGAAAACTACGTCCAAAATAACTTTCTGAAACTACATAACATTCGGCAGGGTATTCGGTCAGTGGTGAGGTGTGGTCTGACTGAAGAGGAAGAACAAACGGTTGCAAGATATTTGGCAGGGCTAAGAGAAATTCATGATATTGTAGTGCTACAACCGTTTTGGAGTTATAGTGAGGTATACCATGCCAACGAGCCATACAAGTTGAGAAGCAACTACGAAATCGCTATAAGCGGGGAACAAGTGAAGATTATGAGGCAAAAAAATATCATCATCAAGCACTCCCAAAGTTGCACACATGTTGGACTCTAATAGGCGTGACCCCTTGAGCATATGTGCTGAACCTAAAGAAAAAGCTCGGGAAGGTAACAGAGGAAAGAATGTGAAGTGCTTAGGGGTAGGACACATTGCATCAGAGTATCCTAACAACAGAAGTGTAAATTTGGTGGAAGAGTTACGGGAGAGCAGTGGTGCAGCGTTTGACGACATGACAATTTATGATGACTATGGGGACCAAGATGATGAAGAAATAACTTGGAGTGATCACGGAGAATCACTAGTCATCCGTCGAGCAATGAGTGCAGCGAAAATTGAGGATGACTCTAAGTGGCTCCGACACAACATTTTTCACACAAAATGTACCTCGAATGGTAAGGTATGCAGTGTTATTATTGATAGTGGAAGTTGTGAAAACATTGTGTCTCAGCATATGGTGGATAAGTTAAAATTGGTTACACAAAGGAGGCCTAAGTCTTACAAGTTGTCATGGTTCAAGAAAGGGAACGATGTGGTGGTCAATCAAAGATGTTTGGTGTTTTCTCTATTGACACTAAATATCAAGACTCACAATCGTGTAATGTAGCTCTCATGGATACATGTCACCTTTTATAGGGCGTCATTGACAATATGACAGGAGGGAGTACAGTGGCAGATCTAGGATCCAAAACCTCTATAGGCTAGTTTTAGTGGTGCACAATTTTTTGTGTGAATGTTTGGAATCTATAATTGGTATTGTATGAGAATTTCAGTTGATATGAGAACGAATTGAAATTGATATCGGAGTCTGTATATAACACTGCCACTCCAAATCCTCTTTAGACTAAAATACCGCCAGACTTTTCTTTCCTCCTTCAGTTGATTTTTTAAAGAAAAATCTTATTGAAACTGTGTCGTTTGGGCTCTCATTAAAGAGGCAGACGACGTTGTTTGGATGACTAGAAGAGGAAGAAAAGGAAAAAGAACTCCTGGGTCTCGGCAATTAAGTCGTCTTCTTCCTCTGTTTTCTACTTAGAATGAGAACCCAGTTGCCTAGAGCTCTAGACTTGCCTCAATATCAATTCATCCCTGAATAATAGTGAAGAGTACAACAAAAAAAAGTCGCCTACTATCGGTTTTTTTTTCTGGTATGAATTCATATGCCCATATATACCTCTAATTAAGGATTTCCCCCAAAAAAACTGTCTAGGCTTGAGCCTATACAGCCCTAGGAGTGTATCCGCCATTGGGGCAGTACATGATGGGCATCTAAACACCTACACCTTTGTTAAGGATGAGAACAAAGTAATTTTAGGACCATCTAGGTCTGAGCACAAGCCTTTATCAAACCATGCAGGGAGTGACAACATTCTCATGAAGTGTAATTTCTTAAATAAGTCCAAAGAGGGGGCTATTTTTTATATGCTTGTTGGGAGAGAAGCTATTGATAATATCCATGAGACCCCTGAAGTAGTAGCTTCATTGTTGAAAGAATTTGTTGATGTTGTCCCTGAAGAGTTACCTACGGGATTACCGCCCTTGAGGGATATACAACATCACATCAACTTTGGATCGGGAGCTAGTCTGCCAAACAAACCTTATTATCGCATGAGTCCCCAAGAATATGACGAGCTTAATAAACAGGTGACTGAATTGATGAAGAAAGGGTTTATCAGAGAGAGTATGAGCCCATGTGCAGTGGCGGATTTGCTTACACCGAAGAAAGATGGTACTTGGCGAATGTGTGGATAACAGGACAATAAACAAAATTACAGTGAAGTATAGGTTTCCAATACCTCGTTTAGAAGACATGCTAGATCATTTAGCCGGGGCAAAAGTATTTTCAAAAATTGATCTTAGAAGTGGTTACCACCAAATAAGAGTGAGGCATGGGGATGAATGGAAGACTGCATTTAAACCTGAGATAGACTGTTTGAGTGGATGGTAATGCCTTTCGGGCATACAAATGCCCCTAGCACATTTATGCGTGTCATGACTCGAATATTTCGTTCTGTCATTGGCAAGTTTGTGGTTGTGTATTTTGAGGACATTCTGGTTTATAGCTATGATGCTGACCAACATATGGAACATTTGAGACAAGTCTTTGAGATGTTAAGGGCGGAGAAACTTTATGCCAACTTGAAGAAGAGTGAATTTATGACAGAAAAACTTTTTTTTTGGGTTTCGTTATATCTGCTGATGGGATACAAGTGGACTCAAAACAGATTGAAGCAATTTTGGATTGGCATACTCCACAAACAAATCATGATGTTCGGAGCTTTCATGGTTTAGCTTCCTTTTATCGACGGTTCATCAAGAATTTCAGTTCCATTGTGGCACCAATGACTGGCTGCTTAAAGGCTAGCACTTTTAGGTGGACATACTCCACAGAAAAGAGCTTTCAGGCAATCAAAGTAGCCATGACAAAGGCTCCTGTGTTAGCTCTTCCGGATTTTAAGAAGGTATTTGAGGTTTAAGAAGGTGTTGGAGCTGTTCTAAGTCAAGAAGGGAGGCTTGTGGCATTCTATAGTGAGAAGCTTAATGATGTTCGACAACAATATTCTACGTATGATGTTGTGTTCTATGCTATCATGCAAGCTCTTAGACAATGTAGGAAATATCTTATTTATAAGGAATTTATTCTTTATTCTGATCATGAAGCACTCAAGTTTATTAATGGACAACAAAAACTGAACAGAAGACATGCTAAGTAGGTTGAAGAATTGCAAGAATATGACTTTGTCACCAAGCACAAATCAGGAGTTCAAAACAAAGTAGCTGATGCATTAAGTTGGCGGGATAATTTGTTGTCGATTATGCAGGTAAGAGTTGATGGGTTTGAGCAATTGCATGATTTATATGAAGGTGACGTAGATTTTGGAGAAGTGTGGGACAATTGTTTCAATAGTGGTCCTCAACAAGACTTCCATATCCATGAGGGTTATTTATTTAAGGGGAGCCGATTGTGTATTCCTAAAGGCTCTCTTCATGTCTGGATTATTGAAGAACATGGTGGTGGTTTAAGTGGACATTTTGGGCGAGACAAGACTTTGACATTGATTAGTGAGAAATTTTATTGGCCTAAGCTACACAAGGATGTGGTAAAGTATGTGCAGCGGTGTCGAACTTGCCATATAGCCAAGAGTAGGAGCCAAAATACTGGGCTCTACACTCCCCTGCCACAACCGCAAGCTCCGTGAGTGGATGTCAGCATGGATTTTATTGTGGGACTCCCAAGAACAGAGAGCGGACATGATTCAATATTGGTCGTGGTTGACCGATTTTCGAAGATGGCTCACTTCATTCCTTGCAAGACAACCATGGATAAAAGCAATTAATATAGCAGGTATTTATTTTTAAGAGGTTGTGAGGCTGCATGGAATTCCCTCCACGATTACTTCAGACCGGGATACAAAGTTTGTGGGACATTTTTGGAGAACTATATGGCGCAAGCTTGGAACAAAATTACAATACAGCACTGCTCATCATCCTCAGACGGACGACCAAACTGAAGTGGTTAATAGAAATCTTGGTAATTTATTAAGGTCACTCGTAGGAAGTGACAAGGGCAGCTAGTGTGAAACTCTACCTTAAGCAGAGTTCGCTTATAACAAGTCCAAGCATAGGAGCATCGAGATGCGTCCCTTTGAAACTGTATACGGACGCAATCGTAACAGCCCTATGGAATTAATTCCACAACCGGTTGAAAATAGGTTTAGTGGTGATGCTCAAGACATGGTGCATCATATAAAGAAACTTCATGAGATGGTAAGCCAAAGATTGGAAGCGAGTAACCTGAAGTACAAAGATAGTGCTGATAAGCATAGGAGACAAGTTGAATTTGAGGAGGGAGATCTGGTATGGATAAACCTACGGAAAGAGAGGTTTCCAAGAGGAAAATGTGGGAAATTACATGATCGAGGTAGGGGTCCATACAAAATATTGAAGAATATTGGTTCTAATGCATATACTCTAGAGCTACCTGCCGATATTGGTGTCTCCCTTACTTTCAATGCGTCTGACTTGAAAGCCTATCATGGTGAGAATGAATGCACTGTGACTGACTCGAGGGCGAGTCCTTCGCAACTTGGAGGGTTTGATGCAGGGGCATCTTTACAGAGGCCTAAGAGAAAGACTCAAGCTCCACATCGTCTCAAGGATTATGTATCCAAGTAAAGAAGTAACAGAATAATTGGTAGTTTCAGATTCCATGTAATCGTTGTTTTAATTACTTTCCTTTCCTGTTGTCTTTAGGGTTACCGTATAGTAACAAAACATAAACCCGCATAACTTTCGCATACGAACTCTGATTAAAGCGTAGGACATACCCACAAGTTCATATTAACGTCCTCTACAACTTTCCCGAAAGAAGTTTCCTCAAATTCTCGACTTATCGTAAGGTCACATTTTTACGATAGAGTAAATAACTTTCATAACTTCTGTGAACTAAATAAATCCATAAATAACAGCCCGTAACTCTGGAAAATATTTCAGACATACCGGTGGACTCGTATTAACATAATCTACTACCTTGAGTCATTAATCCCATCTTCTCCAGAATCGAAAATATTTCGATATTAAACTTGAATATTAATTCGGGGAAAATCAACAGCACGGTTACCACCCTCTGTAACCCACCTAATCCCGGTAAAAATGTAACTTTCGGAACGGGGTGTTACAAAGATGATGGGCTTAGTGAACCTCAAGAAGAGAGAAAGTTCACTCCTGTGCAATCAAAGAAGACGAAAAAGCTTTTGAAACAAGCAGGAAAGAAGGTCAAAACAGGTTCAAAAAAGTAAGAAGACACTCATTCGTAAGCTTCCTGGTTTGCGAACGAGGATACGCAGCGGGCGTTGAAAAAGATGGTACGGTGTCATAATCCTGATATTGTGTGTGGCAAAACCGTCTGTTTCTCTTGACTCTATTTCTCCCTCTTTTTGGAGAGCACTGAGACTTGTTCCTATTACTACTAAAGATCAGGTGCACAAAGCCCGATTTATGGTTTCTTTGTCACATGGACCTCTCTCCAATAGTTGAGCATGCATGATTCAGATCAGAAGGTTTTAGTGACGGTAATAGTTGATGGTGTACAATGTCTGTTTATGTGATCATCTAAATTAGCCATGTGCTAAAGAAAGAAACACATTGGCAGACTAGTAAGTGCACTACATCCCACATCGCTCGGGGGGAGTTATGGTGCTTATATGTGTAGAACTAGCACCTTACATTGAGACTCGTTTGAGGTTGACCAAAACCGTGAGGGCCCTCAGACCCAAAGTAGATAATATCTCTATGATGGGTCGGGCTATTACAGTTGGTATCAGAGTCTGTCCCAGACCGAAAATGTGTCGACGCGGACGTCGAGCCCTAAAAGGGTGGATTGTGATGATCTAAACTGGGCGGGTGCTAAAGAAAGAAAGACACTGGCAGGCTAGTAGGTGCATCACATCCCACATTGCTCGAGAGGGGGGAGAGGGAGTTAGGGTGCTTATTGAGACGAGTTTTGATGTGAACCCTTAGGACCAAAACCGAGAGGGACCTCGGGCCCAAAGCGGAAAATATCTCAATGTGATGGGTCGGGCTGTTACAATTTACTTTAGTTTATGCGAAAACTTCTATTGTTGGTAGACGATCCCTTTAGGAAGACCTTAGTTTTATTCATACTAATTATGTTGCTGGTCCTTGTATTGTTTTCGAGGATTTTAATTGTATGCTTAGGGGACATAAGAAAGGAGCAGGTCTGCATCCTAGTGCTTCAGATGTGCTCCCAGTGCCAACTTATTGATGTCAACATAAGGGGGTTATCCTACACTTGGACAAACAAAAGAGTTTATGAAAGACTGGATATAGCTCTTTGTAACATGGAATGAATTGAAACGTGGTTGAAGTTTGATTATCGGACCTTGAGGAAAGTCGCTTCAGATCACTGTCCTCTTCTAGGGGGGTTTACTAAATGGTAATGAGATTGAGAAAGAATGGGAATGAGAAAGAATGAGAATGAAAAGGAATGAGAAATAATGAGAATGAGAAGGAATCATTCACATTCTCTTGTTTACATGTTGCCCTGAATGAGAAATAGAACATGATTGATTCTCATTTAGTTACAAAAATGCCCTCATATATTAATGTAACAACAAGGCTAATTCGTATGGGCAATTCAGGCTATTTAGAAATTTCAAGGCTAGTTTTGAAAAATAAAATGATTCACCCATGAATCAAATCTAATACCTACTCTCTTCTCCGTAATGAAACAGGAGGAATGATTCCTACTTTGAGTGTGGACCCCACACATAATTCATTCCCCTTTAGAGTTAGTAAACAACAACTCATCCAGGAATGGAAATGATTCCCTAATGTTTGATTTAGATTGGCCTTTAGTAAACGAGCCCCTAATGTGTTGCTTCCGTATCAATGTTGTTTCTAGATCTCCTGTATCGTTGTAGCTAGGTCAGTCTTTAAAAACGTTCACATCCAGGTGTCTGCCACAGAAGGCCGTTTTAGACTGTGTGCAAAGTGCTATTTCAGATTCAGGGTCATCAACAGATAGACTTAGTAGGGAAAGTCATACACATGATTACTATCAGATTCTCTTGAGAATGCAAGACATTATTCTTTAAAATAAAGCTAGGGTTCATTGGTTAAGTGAAGGGGATCGTAATACTTCTTTTCTTCATAACATGGTGAAGCTTTGCAAGCTCCATAATTATATATTTTCTTTGCATGTTGGGAGTTCTATTCTTTCAGACCAAGTTCAAATCAGCAATCACGTTGTGGATCATTTTGAGAGAGCTTTTCACTAAGGATGTGTACATAGTGGATACAAGTTTAGTTAACCGGGTAATTCCTAATTTGGTGACTGTGCCGAAAAATGAAGCTCTGAATATCTTATCCTTCTCTAACAAAGATTCATGATACAGTATTTTCCACAGATGATTTTAGTGCTCCAGGACCAGATGGCTATTGTGGCTGTTTTTTCAAAAGGTGATGGAAGGTTGTGGCAACGGATGTGATAGCAGCAGTTCAAAGCTTCTTTATATCAGGTTTCATTCCACCTCACTTCAATTAGAATTTATCATCCTCATTACAAAGAAGAAAGCTGCACATAATGTAACAGGTTTTAGACCGATTGCTTTTGCTAATTTTGTGTTCAAGATAATCACCAGGATCATGGCTACTCGTCTTAGTCTAATGGCTGCAAGAATTATCTCCAGCAAAAAAGTGCATTCATCACAGGTAGAACCATTGTTGACCCTATAGTTCTTACATCAGAATGCATTAATCTCTTGGACAATGATTGTAAAAGTGATAACATAGCCTTAAAGCTTGATATTAGCCAGGCTTTTAATACTCTTGAGTGGAGTTTTATACTCAATATGCTTAAAGCTTTTGGGTTTACATCAGTTTTTGTTAATTGGGTGGAAGCCATTCTGCAATTCACGCATTCATCAATTCTGGTCAATGGGTAACCATTAGGCTTCTTCACGTGCTCTAGAGGGGTTAGACAAGGGGACCTACTTTCCCCTTTGCTTTTTCTCTTGGCGATGTAGGTCCTAAGCCTAGGCTTCTTCACGTGCTCTAGAGGGGTTAGACAAGGGGACCCACTTTCACCTTTGTTTTTTATTCTTGGCAGAGGAGGTCCTAAGCCGCGGGTTGAGTCAGTTAGTAAACAGAGGGAAAATTGCTAGGCTTGCTTGTCCGGGTAAGCTCACCCCTCCTTCTCATTTGCTGATGATGTGATGATTTTTATGCAAGGTAATTCTCAGAGTATTCGTCATTTGATGAGTTTTCTTAAAGTTCAGTGTTGTACATAAATTTTTTTCTGTACTGGGGACCCATTAAAAAGAGGTGTTACCTTGGTTGCTTAGAGTCGTTGTTGTTCTCCAAAAAATGAGGGTGGGTTGGGTCTTAAAATCTAGTGCTTCTTAATAAATCCTTGCTTCTGAAGAGATGTTGGGATTTGGTGGAAGGGATGACTCTGTTTACTGGTTTCATCATAAACAAGTACTTCAATTCTGGTTTATTGCCTTACACTACAAAAATCTTCGGTCTGGTGCGGATTGAAAAAATTGTGGTCCTTGGTCTCTAATAAGCTTCAATGGTTAATTGGTGATGGGAGCAGATTTCTTTCTGGAATGATAATTGGTTAGACACTTCTTTGAGTTCTATGCTTAATATTTACCCGAGATCAGACTTTTGCTTCAAGACAAACTATCCAAGTTTATAGTGGATAATGAATGGATTCTGCTCCTATCTTTGTAGAAATGTTTCGACGTTAAAGCCTCTATTTTAGATGTCTCTATTCCTCATGGGAATTTGCAGGACCAACCTATATGGCTTGATTGTTCGTTTAGTAGGCTATCTTCTAAGGATGCTTATGTGTTTCTGCTGCCAGAAAACCAGAAGGTTTGTTGGTGTGATTTGATTTAGGGTATAGCCATTCGTCCAAGATGGAGTGTGACAACATGTAAATTAATGAGAGTGGCAGTACGGGGTATGCGAAGGATCAGAGAAGGGGTGTTCGTGATGGTGTTCTCCTGCTTAGATTGGGTTGTTTCAATCTGGGTTTGATTTCGAAGTTGTGACTTGTGGAAGGATTTGAATGATGTGTGTGCTACTTTTCAAGGTCGTTGCATGGAGGATGGGCGGTTGGCAGTTGCGGCGGTCCGACAAATGCCGCAACCCTGAGCAGTATTGTCGCATCTCGGGACTATTTCTGGCCCTGGAATACGACGGTAACCGCCGTGATCCTGGACTACTGAATAACCAAAACATCATCTGAGGTATTGACTACCCACTAGGCCGAAACCACAAGGCTAATATAAATAAAATGACATAAATGGGAGGAGCAGATGAATAAATAAATAATGATATATACAAGTGCTGAAGGTAGCGTACAAGACTTAGATTACAAGATACATGAAAAGTCCAAGTCAGTAAATATACAACATGGGCCAAAGAGCAAAGTACACGTGGATAAAAGCTCGATAGATCAGAGTGCGCCAAATGCGTCCAAACCAACAGTCACGGAGATCAAAAAGCTGAAGTACCATGAAGGATGAAAAGCTCCTCCAAGGTGATCCTAAAATACAGATGCTGAACAACACGCACTGCCAAGCCCCTAGTCACCGATCCATCTCTTCTAAAGCAAGTCTACCGGGTACCTATAAAGTAGGGGTGAGCACTCGTCCTCGCTAACCCAAAAGGGGCCGAACCCAACCAAGATAGGGTTTGAAAACAAAGGTGTAGTTCTCATAAATAGATACTACATATAGCTTTCACTGATGATTAAACAGTTCGTAAAACATGCAACAACCAAAAACTGTATTTGGTTTCCATAGGCAGATTTAAATAAATTCATTTTCTATGTGCCAATGCTAACATCAATATGACTGAGCGCTCAAAGTAACAAACAGTCTGCAGGGCTTTACGGATCTAGGTGGCCAAATCCCTGGTTTGTCTTCACAGCAAACCGGGGCCAACTACCTATGCGCTTGAAAACGCCTAGTAGCGAGAGTGTCCATTTACATCTAATGCCTAACAGATCACTCATAACAACACCGCACTTACGACTCGCATAACTCTGTGCGAGACGAGCGTAAGCGGGAAAATAAAATAAACAGGGCATTGCCCCTCCGAAGGTTCACGGTCATCGACACCGTGGGAAAACATAGTCTGAACACTAGGTCTCGTCACTCTTAGGCCAAGCACCGGAAATCAAGACAACGGTACTACTTTTGATCCGAAACATCACGTGTGTCTAGCCTCGGTTTTCTAAACATTTTATGGAGCGATAAAGTAAGAAAACATATATCGCGAGGCATCGACTATGCACAAACAAACATCATATAACTTTTATATAGTAGAGCACTACACAAATTAAAATGTCACTAACCCAGAAGTTATGGCTCACCCTACCTGTTATGACGAAGCTGAAATTCTCGTGCTCTAAGCCTCAGTTCTCAAGCTCTGAGTGTAGGCGAAATCCTGAATCCGTCAAAAGAGAAGTCAACGACTAAACAAGTCGAAAGTAGAAACGCAACAGTCATTCTATGGTCAGCTACCAACTTTCCTAGTTTGACCAGGAAAGGTCAAAGGTTGACTTTAGAGTTGATCAGGTCATTCCTGGATTGACCAAGTCCACTGAGGTGGTTAAAGTTGACCAAAACTCGGTAAACTCGACAAACTTTTCGTTTATTTTTCCTGACATTAGAGTCTAATTATTTGATGCATCGATTCTCGAACCGAGCGAGAATCGGGTTGTTACTCATTCGATACTTACGTATTTCCATCACCAGTTTAATTTTTAAAACCTTTAAACCGTAGCGGTAAAATGTAAAATTGGTCTTCTACGGCAAAAGTCAACATTCAACCATGAATAGTAAAAGTCAACGGTCACTATGAATAGTAAAGTCAATGGTCAATAGTCAACTAGTGAATAGTAAAAAGTCAACCGATCAAACTGTAAATATTAAAAGTCAAACCGGTCAAACTATAAATAGTAAAAGTCAACTGGTAAATAGTAAAAGTCAACCGATCAAACTAGTAATAGTAAAAGTCAACTGGTAAATAGTAAAAGTCAACCGATCAAACTAGTAATAGTAAAAGTCAACTGATAAATAGTAACGAAGGTAAAACTGTAAAAGTTAAACAGTAAAGTGGCATTGTAATATTAAAAACTGTCAGGAGCATTTTGGTCAATTCATCTCACGGTAAACCGGTAAAAATGTAAATCTACCGTGATAAAAACCAGGGTTTTTACCCCTGTTTACCGATCGACTAGTTCGCTGGAAAACGAAGCTTTTCCGGCCAAACCAGCTCCCAACACCTGCATAACACTCTTCTACAACATCCTAGCAACACAACAGGCCAAGAAACAAGAGAAAAGGTGGAGAATTTACCCTCAAAGTTGATTTTCTGTTTTTCCGGCGGTTCTCCTCCGGCAGAGCTCCGCTCACCTCCTCCTCGCTTCTCGGCAGCTCTTGTGGCGCCTGGGAGCTTCCTTGCTCCTCCGGTGGACTGGTTTGGCTCGATGGTTAATGCATAGTGCTTCGGTTCTTCCTCGACTGGGCGGTGGATACGGCAGCACAGGCTTGGCTGGAGGTCGGGGTGTGTTCGCCAGAGCTTGGCGAGCTCGATGGTGGCGGCAGTGAGGCAGCACGCACACCGGTGGTGGAGCGGCTAGACTGTCTTCGTCGACGGGGAGAGAGAGAGAGAGCCTGTTGAAGAGGAAAGGAGAAGAAAGGGAAAGAAAGAAAAAGAGGAAAGAAGAAAAAGTGGAAAGAGATAAGGGAGAGAGAAAGAAAAAGGTTTTTATAAAACCTTTTAACGGTCACGATTCGTCGAACGAATCCAACAGTTACGATCTCTCCCGATTTTTAAAATAACGAAAAACTCGAAAACGTTTTCTGTAAATCACACATTTGAAAAATAATTGTCAAATCACGTCCGTAAAACAAAACAAATACGTAGAGTGCCGGAAAAACGTTCCTTAAATACTCATACGCAAGTAGCGACGTTCGCTCTAATATTAAAATATTAGAGTGCATTCTTGACGTACCAAAAAGAAGTCGTAAATAAACCCTAGATGTGTCAGAAAATTAATAAAATTAGTCGGGGTCTCACAAGTATCCCGAGGTGGGCCAAAGGGAGATGAGGCCAATTCTCTTTTGTGGGCTTCATTCTTTATGTTCGTAGTGCTATGGTCTAGGTTTGGACCCAATCTTTGGGTTTGACTTTGATCTTGTTTTTGTTATGTTTAATTAGTCTCTCCTCTTTCGAGCAAGAGATTGTGTGTGCTCTCTTGGTCAGTGTGCTATTTATGTGGCATCATTCATGAGGATTATCAGTTTTAATTTCGGTGTTGTCTGGTTGTCAACACGTGGGTAGTTTACCTTTACATGTGGTCCGGTTGTTTTTGGACACAGTGTTGAAGAAGAGGAATTTGCTCGGTCTATTGTTGGTGATAAAATTGTATCATTACTCTCAAGATTTAGTAGCTTTTTTTAAACGTAAAATTTGGTTAAGGGTTGTGTCCATTTGGCTCAGGAATGTTGCTTTTAGTTATAGATCCCCGTAACTATAGATCTTGATAGGAATGTGTGTTGTGGTGTAGTCATCATAACTGGTCGTTCCATTGTTACACAATTTCTTTATTTTGAATAATTTTTTTGTTATTTCTCCTAAAAAAATCAATCAAATGCTAATATAAAAAGTTTAGCTCGAAGATTCGTTAATCATTAATATTAAATAAGGTGTATATAATTAGTTAAACTTAAAACAATTTGTTTACTCACTTGATGTTTTTTTTGAGTAATAGGTAATTATAATGAATTATTTCTTAACTCATTGAGGAATGTAGAATTTGAATGGTGGAAACAAGGTCTACATCATTCACATTAGCAGAGCTCCGCTAGGGTTTGTGAGTGGCGCCTTGTAGGTTATGTTTGACAACATTTCATAGTAAGTTTTAAGTCTATACAAGTAAATGTGTTTACATGTCTTTATTATGAATTTATGATATTTTGAGAGATTATAACTTTTGGGATCGACCCAAGTAACAAAGAAGGAATCCATAAAAATGGCAAACATGTCATTCTCACCACTGTTACAACTATCTTCTATCTCTGGCTATATACTTTCTCACACAATTTTTGCACATCCAATATATCAGCTTCAAGTTTTGATTAATTTATTTTGTAACAATAATGTCTGAAGGTGATTATAACATAAACCGAAGTCCAATATAAAAAGTTTAACTAAAAAATCATTGAGAGTTACAACTAAAACCTCTAACACAACCTAATCTAAGAGAATGAAAATAAAAAGCTGAAAGAGCAGCTCGAGGATTTGTCAATCATTAACGAGATGTGTCATAGTTCATATTTAAACAACCGTATTTACTTAGTTAATGAATTATGTGCTTAGTAGATGTACTCAACTGTTGTTTGATTAATATCAAGTGGAGAACATTATCTTCTCAGTCCCCCATTAAATCTTGAGTCCATCATAATCAAGCAAAAAATTCATAGTATAGGTAGGAAAATAGGAAGTTTTCTGCTATACGAGTCGACATCCTATGCGACTGTTTTTCCAACATTAAACCCCACTTCTATTGATCCCACACAACCATCAAACAACAGAGAAACCGACGCATCCTATGCCGCGTAGTATAACAGACAAGTCCGAAAAATAGAACTCCATCTCTAGTGTTTAAACCAACCTCTAGGCTCTATTTGATCAGAAATAAACGCAAAACAGAGAAAAAGAAAAGACTTTTTTTGTCAATTTGAAAATACTCGTAAAGAAATCTTTTTAAATATAAATTAATTTTATTTTTACTAAACAAGCTACCTGAAATCTTATAATTGATTTTAGTTTTTTTATGGGTCTGATAATTGATAATTATTTGATTTAAAAATCAAATAATTGATTTTAGTTGATTGGGTTGTTCTGACTACCACCCAAAGTCCCAAACCCTCACCCTTTTCTTTTACCAGAGCTACCCCTCTCTCGCTCAGTGTTGTTGTACAAACTATTCGAAACCCTAGATTCTCTGAAATTTCACAAACCAATCCAAACCCTAAGCCCTCTCTCGCGCGCTCTCTATTGCCCTTCTCCACCACCGGAGCTTCCAACCTTCGATCTCTCTCCGGCTTCCCTCACTCTTCTTTCCCGACCTCTTTCTATGGCGGACGGCAAGATCGATCTCCCCGACGATATCCTCTTATCCAAATCGTCCGATCAGTCCTGGTCCTCCAAAGGTGCTTCCGTGCTTTCGTTTTCTGCATTTGTTTTTTTTCTTTCAGTATTTCGATTTGTGTATTCAATTGGATTTGATCCATTTAGAGCTAATTTTATGTAGACGATTACTGATCTGAAGCGCCTAAGTATGCACTGGAGTAGTTCATTGGTTATGGCTGTTGCATCTATAGCTTATCGTTTTCCACGTTTTGTTTTGGTTTCGCGCATTGGATTTTTTTATCAGATCAGTGTTGCATTTGTATTGCTAGTGTTGGATTTCGGTTTATAATACCGGCCCTTATATTCGTTTGAATTGAATTTATATCACTGTGGCATGTTACTGTTGATTGTTTGTTGTCCTGGTTGAAAATGGAATTAAAGGTAGTTGTGTATCTGCAGTAGTCCATAGGATGGCTTGTATATGTATTTCCTTTCGATTTGGATTGTATGTTAGCAGTTCACTATTGGTTGACTCGATGAATAGAAGAGAGGACTTGTAGTGTTCTGCTGGCAATAGTAAATATTTTGATCTCAAAGGCTTGGGACATATTCTGGCGTGAAATTTGCGTAGGAGGCAGTTATTGAAGGAGCTTGTGTTGTCATTGCTATTCAGCTAATATAATTTGATTTGATTATTCTATTGAAATTTATCTACTGCTGTTTTCAGTTTTGTCCTCGTTTGTAAACACTTGTTGGATTGCGGCTGTTGTATTAAATTTGTAACATACAAATGTGAACATTGTTCCTTTGAGCGGTGTAAAATATCTTAGAAACTTTTATACCTGGTTAGTGTGCTGGCACTGATTTGTAATTCCATAATCATGTCTTCTGAATTTCGTTGTGCTATGTCAGTTGAAGTTTCTGGAGGAAATGATGAGGAAAAGGTGCTTATGGGGTCATCTGTTGAGTTGAAAGGTAAGCTTTTGTTTTGTTTGATTATTATGTTCTGAACTGGAGGATCACTTAAGTAGTGCCCATTATTTTTGCTCTTTGTCTTATTTGATTTTATACTTATGATTTTTGTAGATCCAGCAGCCTCGGATAGCAGCATACCTTTGTCACCCCAGTGGCTTTATGCCAAGCCAATTGAGTCTAAGTTGGTATGTGCTGAAAATAATGTATTTTGTTAGTACCATTAACCAAATTCTATTGTAGGCATTTTTCGTGATGTTTCTGATTTCACTGTAATAACTAATAAATTGAATCCTCTTGATGTTGCAAGAAAGTTATTGGTTGTGGAGTTGTGCAACTTCTTTACTGATCAATCTATAATCTGCTATTGATCCTGTAGTTAGTGCGGAGCTGTCTTGTGACTAAATATTTAAATATATGGCAGGAAATGCGTGGTCCAACTTCACTCGGAAACTCCACTGATAGCAACCAGAAGGAAGGTTGGCGGTTGGAAGGATCCGAGGACAAAAAAGTATGGAGGCGTCCTGCTACTGAGAGTGAAAATAGCCGTCGTTGGCGTGAAGAGGAAAGAGAGACTAGCTTGCTTGGGGGTAGAAGGGATCGTAGGAAAACAGAACGGCGTGCTGACAATATTCCATTGAGAGAGGCGACGGCATTGCCTGCAACTGACAGGTGGAATGATGGCCGCAATGAAGTACGGCGTGATAGCAAATGGTCATCCAGGTGGGGTCCTGATGACAAAGAAAAGGAGCCCCGGATTGAGAAGAGAACAGATGTTGAGAAGGATGACGCTCACAGTAACAATGAGAGTCAGTCTCTTGGAGCTAATAACCGTTCAGCTGCTGAGCGTGAGTTAGATTCTCGAGATAAATGGAGGCCACGCCATAGAATGGAGGTTCACACTGGGGGGTCAGCTATTTACCGTGCTGCACCTGGATTTGGAATAGAAAGAGGACGGGTGGAGGGTTCAAATTTGGGATTTACCCTTGGGCGAGGAAGAACAAGTGGTGTTGGGAGATCCACATGCACTATTGGCTCCGCTCTTTCAGGAAAAATTGAAAGTGTCCTAGGGAAACCAAGGCTCTCAGCTGATGGTTTTTGCTACCCGAGGGGAAAGCTTCTGGACATTTATCGGCTGCGAAAGCTTGAACTATGTTTTGAAACGATGCCAGATGAGATGGAGGAGTCGCCCCCACTCACTCAAGTTAATTTTGTTGAACCATTGGCTTTTCATGCCCCTGATGCCGAGGAGGAGGTAAGAATTAGGAATATTTGCATCATCAACTGATGCCTTTAATTGTTCTAAGTGGTTCATATTTTGATGCTAACAGGCCATCCTTAGCGATATATGGAAGGGAAAGCTTACAAGTAGTGGGGTGGTATACAATTCATTTAGAAAAGGGAGATCAACTGAAAATATTACAGGTTTATATTACCTTATTGGTTACCAACTTCTGTTCTCTGTTAATTTTAGTATAGTTTTTAAAACACTCATTCTCTAGGTGTAGGGGAGCCAGACGCTGCTGATGGAGTCCTGGGAAATCTGCCCTCAACTGTCACTCAAGAGACTAGCACCTTTGAGGAGGCTGCAAATGTTGATGACTACGGGACTTTGTCGAATTATGGTTCACAGGGGAATGTGATAAATGGTTAGTCACAATTTTGAAGTACTTGCATGTTATGCACTATATACAATTATATGTCAGGATATTTGATTAAACATCTGATTGATCCTAATTATTTTTGTTGCAGAAAAAGATGTTGGTCATAAAGAAAGTGATAACAGAGCTACTGTAGGAAAGGACCTTGGAACGTCCCTTTCAATTCCAAAAAGTAATAGTATCTATGGTGATGTTGCGACTGATGGTTCTTATGAGAGTGCAAATCAACTTCATGTTAGTGGCAGTAGGAAATTTGGAGAGTCTGCCTTTTCCAATCAACCTTTACCTGATGACGTTGAGTTTGCCAACTATTCTGAAATGAAGTCCAAGCTTACTGACAATTCAAATGCTTTCTATGGTTTGGCTTCTGAGCAGAATGAGAATGTCAACCTTAGAGTGAAGGAGTTAGAAATGGATGGTCATCGTGAGGGTTTGTATTACTACTACCTTGATCCTCAAGGGGTGACCCAGGGGCCATATCAGGGTTTTGACATCATTTCATGGTTTGAACAACGTTTCTTTGGAACAGACTTGCTTGTTCGCTTGGAGGATGCTCCTGAAGGAACACCTTTCAGAGAGTTGGGGGAGTTCATGCCACATCTTAAAACATGGGATGGGAATGGCACTATCATAAGCCCAAGTTCTAATCTAGAAGAATCTGGTGGCTTAGGAGGGAGTCTGGAGTCCAGTTTACCCTTTTCTGCCACAGTTGCAGACAGTAATTATACATTTATGGGAAATGACCATCAACGGCCCTTGCATGAACTAGACAGCCTTTTAACTCAGCATATTCAGCCAAGAATTTCTGAGGCTGAAGCTCGATTACAGCTACATTCAAGGGGCCAAAGCTTTAATGATTTTGCTGAACAAAGTGAAGGTTTGCCATTCTATACCTTTTGCTTTGCTAATGGTGCTACGCACTTTTTCTTTTTAGCCATTATCTCATTCTAGTTCATCTATATTTTTTTTTCCAGATATTGTGTTTTCTGGAATACATGGAACCACTGCCTATTCTACTGCACGTTCTGGGAGCATTCATGATCCTATGGAAAACACTACGAGTCACCTTCCTCCCCCAACGGAACTGACAGAATCTGGTGTGCCTATTCAGAATGATAATAAGTTGCATCCCTTTGGCTTGCTATGGTCTGAGCTAGAAAGCAGCCAATCAAAGCATTCCAACTTGGCCAATATGCCATCTAGTAAGGGGAGGGCTGTTCCATTTGGTGCAAATTCTGATCCAGCAATTGCTGAGACGTGGTCTGATCTTCATAGAAAAAGTTCAGTCTCTGATCCGAACCTGTATCAGGAAATGCCAACTCCTCACCAGTTGTCACATATGGAACAGGAACCCAGTCCTTATGATTTAGCAGAGCAGCTTATGTCCCACCAAATTCGACAGCAGCAGCAGCAGCAGCTCCAACAGCGAAATATGTTGTCTAGTTTTGCACACTTCAATGATAGTGTATTAGATCCTTTGCAAAATCAGAATATTATTCACCATCAGCAGTTAGCCAACCATTCTTCAGCAGATCGGGATCACATTTTAGCACTTCAGAGGCAGGCTCAGCTCGAGCAACAACAGCAGCAGTTTCATCAACAGCAGAAGCTTTTACAGGAGCAACAGCAATCTCAAGTACAACAGGTGCTGTTTGAACAATTGCTGCTTGGTCAAATGCACGATCCTACACTTGGCCAGCCTCATGTTGATCATGTAAGAGCCAACAATATTATTGATAAGGTTTTATTAGAGCAGCACCTTCGACGTGAACTTCAGCAACGGTCTCACCATCTTCCAAGGCATGTCGATCCAACTATGGAGCAGTTAATTCAAGCAAAGTTTGGTCATACACCTCAAGGACATCAAACAGATTTCTTTGAGCTGCTGTCTCGTGCACATCAAGAACAGGAACAGATGCATGCCAAGCAGTTACCCATGGGAATAAGGCAACAGATGGAAGAAGAGAGGCATATCGGTTCTGTCTGGCCAGCTGAGGAATCAAATCAGATTTTCAGGACCCATGCTGGTAATCATGGTCATCGAGGGCACTCTTCTGGATTTAATCCTTTAGATTTTTATCAGAGGCAGCAGAGGGCATCTCATGGGCACGTGAATCACCTTGACCAGAATCTTTCATTACAGGATCGATTTCAGCAAGGGTTTTATGAGCCTGGTTCACTGCCCTTTGAGCGGTCAATGTCATTACCTGCTGGTGCGCCAGGGATGAACTTGGATGTAGTAAATGCTATGGCTCATGCCCAGGGTTTAGACATGCAGGATTCCATTGGACGTATGCAGTTGGCCGGCCAATCGGGTCAATTTTCGTCTGGGATTCCTTCCCAAAATTCTCATCATCCCCATGTTCCTAACCAATTTTATGGTTCACATTTAGATGCAATTGAGGGACACTGGCCGGAGAAGAATGATCAGCTTCAGAATGACTGGATGGATGCTCGGTTTCAGCAGTTGCATATTAATGCTGAGAGGCAGAAAAGGGAATCAGAGATCAAGAATACTTCTCTAGATCCAAATTTGTGGATGTCAGATGGAATTAATGATGAGAACTCAAAAAGACTATTAATGGAGTTACTCCATCAAAAACCTGGCCATCAACCAAGTGAGTCGTTGAATGCTATGAGCAATGGGATGTTCCCTGATAAAAGACTGCCATCTGGTCACTACTCTGGATCAAGTTCCTCAAACCACCTGTTCAATCTCCATGCAGACCAAGAAGCAGGTGTAAGTAACTCATTTCGTGTAGGGTCATTTGGTTCCAATCCAGGTGATCTCCCACAGGAAGAGCTAGCCAGCAGTGTGGAAAGCAATGAGAAATTGATGTATAGATCTAACTCTGGAGCATTGGCTGATAGAGAGTCATTTCCGGCAGGAATGAATGCAACGAGCCAGTCACTTTACACACATTCTAACATGATAAGCAAGTCTTCTATAGGTAAAGAACTTTCTGAATTGGAGGGCAGGAAGTGGGGGTCCAAAAGTGAGGGAATAAATATGGGGCGATCTTTTGAGACCCAAGAACGAATGGTTGAACAAGCAGGGTTGTCGGCAACAAATAATTTTGACGAGAGGTCAAAAAACTCATATAGCATGAATTCTTCTGGTGTTTCAGGTATTGGTCCTTTGTCATTTTCTTTTGGTGTCTTGCATTATGTTTAAGAGTGTGAGAGTTATGGTTAATGTGAAATTGTTCCTTCTCAGGTGGGAACACTAGTTTTTATAGTGATAAGATTGGCCGAAGTAATTCATTTGTTGAAGAAACTGCCAAGGATCGGTATACATATATAACCTTTATCCCTTGTCTCAATTACCTAAATATTTTATAGTCTGAGCATGTGGAGAATTAATATTTTGTTTTTCCCCTAAATCCCCAGGGTTCCCATCCCATCCAAAGGGCAAGAAAATTTTCTACTGAGACGGCCTCCTGTCCCAAGTGCTTCAGCATCACAAGAAGGATTATCAGAGCTGACTTCAGACCCGGTTCTAAGAGGAAAAAATTCAAGTGCTGCTTCAGATGGTATTTTATTTCTAACTCTACTAGTTTTTTTAAAGGGTATGTATGGTTGCATTTTGTTGGAGGGGGTGTGGCTGTTGTTTCAATCAAATTATCAAATTGTTTGAGGATGAGTAAGCATGTGTCTCTGAAATCTTAGGAGGAAGGCGAGACACAATGGCCAATCCAGTAAACCAAGGTTCTGATGTTATGGCATCTTCGAAAAAAGAAATGCAATTCCGCCGTTCATCATCAGCCAGTGATGCTGAAGTATCAGAGCCGTCATTTATTGATATGCTTAAGAGTAATACCAAAAAGATTCCTCCTCCCATGGATGCCCACACCACAGCTGGATATCCAGAGTCATCGGAAGCAATGCAAGGTGGCCGGAGTGGCAAAAAGAAAGGAAAGAAGGGGAGGCAAATTGATCCTGCCCTCCTTGGTTTTAAAGTCACCAGCAATCGTATAATGATGGGTGAAATTCAACGAATTGATGATTAGTCCATTTCCGCAGTTTCTGTATAAATCCTACGAGTTCTCTAGTGTTGTAGTCTTAGAACAGTGTCGTTTTAAAGCATCTGCTGGTGAATATTTTTTTGGCGCTTAACGGTTGAGATACTGAAGGAGGTTAGATGGCTTCACTTGCGAATCTTAGTGTAGCAACAGAGGATGGTAGAAAGTTTTGTAGGATCAATAGGTTTTGGTTTACAAGGAAAGTGATCAGGTGATATATCTGTATATTGTCCAAAATTAAGAGATGTTTAGATTTATTTGATTCATTTCTTTGTGGTGACCGCTACAAAGCTTTTGGAATCCGGAGATTCGTTAATGAAAACATCATCTCAGAATTTGGACTGGTCTTCTAGTTGTAAAAGCTTTCACCAGGAGGGCCCTTTGTGAGGTTTTTATAGATTTTTTTTTCGAATTTTAAAGTAGGAACGTGTCATTGTAGTCAGACATGAAAGTTTCCCTAGTGTTGTAGAGTAACCTGCAATACATGTTCAGCTTCCATGTAACAAATTTTTTTTATAGAGTTCTCTAGTGTTGTAGTCTTAGAAGAGTGTCGTTGTAGTCAGACATGAAAGTTTCCCTCATCCGGCACCAGTAGTATACCTAATTTTGCAATACCTTTTACATTCATTAATTACATGTCAATTTTTTACATTTACATTTACTCTTTTTTAAATTTTCAATTTGGCATTGATGTACCTTGGAAATGGATCGAGATTTGGGCATTTGCTTTTTTTTTAATTTTTAATAAGTATACTTTTATTGAAACAAATTTGTGTTGTTGCTTACCAAAAAAATGGAATCCAAATTTTATGCATTTGACTTTTTTGGTTTCAGTAATATTTTTTATTTTTTAGAAGGGTGAGGATGCCCTCTAGGTTGGGGTAGTCCCCGTAAAACAAGTTTCAATTTTTCACGGTGGCCAAATATCCATATGTTTAAAGATTTCTCTTGCATATGATATTTTTATATTGTGGTTATCTTCTAGAAAGCAAATTAGAATGTCAGAAGATAAGCAGTCCAAAGTCTTTCACCTGTATGATTTTCTTTGTTTGACTATTTCTCTGAATTTATATGCAGTACTTTAAATTTTTAGGCTCACATTGTTTACATAGTTGAAATCTTTCTTTGATTGTTTTGCATTAAAATTGAATTAGGAGTCTTCATATCTAGCCACTTGTTCGCTTTTAAAGTCTCACCAGTCATTTTGATAATTTCAATTTTGAGCTCTAACAGGTCTCACTGTATGCATATATTAGATGCGGAAGTGGGCACAGAGAAGAGAGTAGTATACCCTCATCAAACTATTTTGAATGAGTTTAAAGCAATTTAACAAATATGTTAATACTTTTGAAAGAAATTTATTATTAATGTTGGTTCATATCAGTCACTAGACAATTATACGTCATTTTATATTGTGTAACACTATATGCCCCTTTATTGTGCAACACTTGATTGTGCATGCAGCAACGCACATGCTGTTGACTTAGGTTTATTCTTTGACTAAAAGACAATTGCAGATCTAAGAATCTTACAATTTTCCACACAAAATATCACTCCCACTCACCGGTAACAGCGTGCGGGGTTCTTGGCTAGTCATACATAATAGGCAGGAAAGCTTTCAGTGGAGACCCTTAACTGATGAGAGGACTTGTCATTTGAAACCAGCTAGGGACTTTGCATGAAACAAGTTTAACATTTGGCACCATCCATTTTGATTTTGCTACTTTGTCTAATTTTCCATGTATCATGTACTGCTTACTACAATCGCATCTATTTTGATTATGTTACTAGAAGTTTAGACTTTAGAACTGATCAGAAAAAAATGCAACTTTTGATTATGAAAAAAGAAAAATCTACTCTGCCGGGTATCTACCCTTGCAGGCCTTGCTTATGAAAGCCACTGGTTCTGAAAGAGTTGCGAGATTGTTCATCCCATGATCCATTCCAACTCTGAAGATGAAAGAGGTATTTGACCTGCAATCAGAGAAACGGCTTCTTTGGCTCGTTTATAACCACACTCGGCAACAACAAATGGAAAATCACTGCAGAATAATTAGTGGCTTCTCCATGCTTAGTCAAAAAGAAGCATATTTGAATTTGATGGTGAAAAGAGCTACCTGCCCCACATGACACGGTTGGCACCAAAACTCGACACAACTAGGGACAGTGTCTGAGATATATCGTCATATGGAAATGGCTTTCTTGACACCTTGCAAAGGGCACTCAATTTTACAGACCTGGCCAACAAAAATTCAAATTTCCCGTTAAAAGCAGACTAATTGAGTGAAGTATATATTGGGGAACCAACATAAAGGCCAGTGATAGGAAGAGACATCAGAGAATGCAAGGATTCATAATTCTCATTTCTATTTGAATCCCTTTTCTCAGCCTAAATGAAATTAAAGCCACTAGATTGCTTGTATAACCAGACTCGCAGGGTAAATGGAAATATAAGCTTAAGGGTGTAGGCCAATGGATATAGAACAACCTTGTCTTTCTTAAGAAAGGGACCACTAAGGGAGATGAATGTAAGCAACCAGGTCTCAGCTGCTCAACCAGTAACTCGAAGGAAATCAGGACTATGGTGATTTTTACCTGTGAAAATCTGGATAGCCTTAAGAGTGCAGAGAAAGCCAGATTTTCTTCATCATTTCTGCAGGATAGGATTCTTAGCAGGTGCAAATGGTCTAGCTTGTCATGAAAGGTCTTTTAGAAATGTAAATTACGAGAAAGCTCACATTGGTGGTTTACTGAAGACCAAATGATCGAGTAATACAACTGTTGATGGAAACTCTGTGCACAGCTCCTCAATTTCGGATATATGCCGACTGAGTCCCTGAATTTACCCCGTTTTAAATGAAGGTGTCATGCATTCAAAATTTCAAATCATTTGAAATATATAGCAAGCTACTAGAAAAATAGTAGCTTCAAAAAATAAATATGGAATCAGAACCTTCATACACTAAAACCAACAGGTGCTCCAAGATCTCCTGCCTTAGAAAACATTGCCTTTCCCACTTCGTTTGTCAACTGCAGAAACCGTTGATGTACATACATAAGATTGTTATGGATACCGGTACTTACTCAGAATTTCAAGGTGTTTCACTAGGACATATATAATATTATCCCTTCACAGCTTTGGAAGCAGGCCATCTATGGCCTGTACATTGTTCTGGGAACTATGAGAATATACCAATTTCTCAACTCAACGCATTCAAGGAAAAAATAAGGCACATAAATTTTCCCACTTGGTATCCGTACTTCATCATATATGTTAAAACACCTAAAGGAATATAGTAATATCTAAATCACCTTTTGACCTGAAGGCCATAAATATGGATTGAAGCGAACAGCACGATAGTTATCCTAGCATAAAAGAAAACTTGGTTAGGGCAACTGAAATAAGCAAGAAACACAGGCACAGAGTGACATAGAGTTTCATGAAAGTTCATACCTTGAGCAATAAATCGACATTTCCAGGAAAAATGGGTTCTTGCCCAGGAAAGTAAGGATATTTATCAGCTGCCTGAAAACCCAAAATTCCAATCCCATTTTATCTCAACAAAAAAGAAGACAAAAACCAGTCTACACTTGCTAAACAATAAAAAACTGAGTAGAGTTACCTCCTGAGGAGAAGCCCAAACATGGAGATGTGAATCAATAACTTTACTACTGCTCTGGGGTCCACCTGTAGCCATGGTTGCAGCAGAGACCCTGAACTGGGTTTTATCTATAAACCAAGGCAAACTGTTTAAACTTGAACTGAGCTGAAGCTTGAACCAGAACAGGTGTTAGCCTCACTGCCATTGCCATTTGGAATTTTAGATTACCAAGTAAAATATACGAAAAACCCACCCGACCCGACCCGACCCGCTTTAGGAAGGACTCATCTGTCATTTCTGACAATCTTTAGCAACATAAGTGTAATTCCACACTGGTTGATTCTATTTATCCTTAAAACCTGTTGGGGCTTTATCAACACAGAGAGCTTAGTTCAGTTGACGCATCTTCTTCAATGGCAGCTTCTTTGGTAAGAACCAGCAACCCTCATCTTGTTCATGATGATAAACTAAACTAAGCAATCAAATTCTTTTTATTTATTCAATGTTTGTTTTGATTTCATTTCTCTGCAGACGAATGTTGCATCGCTTCCGGGATGTGTGAGCGTGTCTCAGATTAGAGGTTTGGCTCCTCCTTGCAACTCAGCAGCATTTCCTTCTTCATCCACCAAAACGGCGCCGTTGTCGTCGTCCAGTTTCCTTTCCAGGTCGCTGCGTTTGTCTCCAGTCACGTTGAGCCATACTAGCTCTCAGAGAAGGACTATTAGCTCGGTCCGTGCCAGCGCTGAGGTATAATAAATAAATAAATCATTTCTTGTTCATAGTTTTAGTTTGATAAGGTTTATTTAATTTTGTGAAATTTGGAATTGTAGGAGCCAGCATTGCAAGGGAAAGTGACGAACAAGGTGTATTTTGATATTGGCATTGGTAATCCGGTGGGGCAGTTGGCTGGTAGAATTGTGATTGGGTTGTTTGGTGATGATGTGCCCCAGACTGTCGAGAATTTCCGTTCCCTTTGCACAGGTTTTTTTTAGCTTTGGTTTGGTTATGTGGTCTGAATTGAGTTGTCTTTTTTAGTGCAGTTTGAATTTGGATGGACTATGTGTGTTTTTGCTAGGTGAGAAGGGGTTTGGGTACAAGGGCTCTGCATTCCATCGTGTGATTAAGGACTTCATGATTCAAGGAGGGGACTTCGACAAAGGCAATGTGGGTGCTTTTCCAGTCATTAAGATTCATGGTTTTTTGTTTTATCATTGTTTAGCAGTGAATGAATTTCTCCTTTAGGATTTAGTTTAAGATTTATGAATCGAGTGAAAGAAGGTGGAGATGATTTTCTGTATAGTTTGGCTCTAAATAATTTCCTAGAGGGGGTTTGCTAGTTCAGGTTGTAAATAGTTTGGTTGCAAGTATAAAATAGTAGTAAACTGATAGGTACTTGGGTTTTTTTTGTTATTTTAGACTGTCATGGTAACTTGAATATGTTTCTTCTGGCATAATGCTGTAATAAGTTTGGACTGGATACTACCATCTTTAAGGTATCGAGGCCATTATGTCTATGTTACATATCCCGTTTTTAATTGGTGATTGTGATTGTTCTGTTTGCCAACCCAGCAATGCCTTTTAAACTTGAGATTATAAGGTTTTTTTGAGTATGATGTATAGCACAGGTCTGTATGACTGTATCTGTATACCTTGTTCACAGAGTTCTCTTAAGTTTTCTGAATGTCTATTCATGAGAGTGGCGTCTTTGTCAGCTAGTAAAAAGGTTGTTGAATTCCTTAGTAATTTTGTATGGATCTGACCAATGAGAATGCTTTACTAAACTAGGAAAATAGTCAGTTAAGACAGTTTAGAAGTACCCCTTCTGATATGTATTTCTAACTAATATCGTCATTTGCTTTCCCAGGGATTTTTGTTTCACATTATGCATTCTTTATATCAATGTGAATTTGTATATAAAATATGTTTTCTGCGAAATAATATTGTTTGCCTGTTTGAGATCCTTTATTTAGTTAGAGATAAGAATGAGACTGGAGTAAGATTGGCATGCTAATATTTGGAAGCTGAACATGTATTGCAGGGTACTGGAGGCAAAAGCATTTACGGGCGTACATTTAAAGATGAGAACTTCAAGTGTAAGTTGCTCTTCAGTCCTTGCTTCTCATGCCTTGTGCAGGAATAACTAGCTAGATAAATGCCTTCGTAAGATATTTAGTGTTCAGAAAGAAAATATAACTAGACCAGGATTTAGTGACCCTTTCATGTAATCCTGGTCTCCTGGAAGTTCACATCAGCAGGACTTTTACTCCAGCAGTCCCATGAACTGTAGTTATTGACACCAAAGTTTCTTTCACATATAATATGAGGATGCTGAATATGCTTGGGTCTGCTTGCAATAGTGTATCTGAGATGTTACATGACTGTGTCACTGCACTCATATTCCTGCAATATATATCATTTTGCAGTGCTTCATACTGGACCAGGAGTTCTTAGCATGGCGAATGCAGGCCCCAATACCAATGGTAGTCAGTTCTTCATATGCACAGTGCAGGTAAGGCCTATTGTTTCTCTATATCCACGTAAAAATTTGGATAGAAAGTTTTACAATGCATTATTAGTGCAGACAAAAGAAAGATAACACAGGAATTTTGATAATTCCAATGTGGAAGCTACAAAATTCTAAGTATCTTCACAGAACGTGGTTATAGCGTATTTGTGAGTCGATATATGTTAATGTAGCTTAGTTGCTTGGTTTCAGACGCCGTGGCTAAATGGGAGGCATGTTGTGTTTGGGCAAGTTTTGGAAGGCATGGAAACTGTTAGGATGATTGAGTCACTGGAAACAGATAGAGGTGACCGTCCTACAAAGAAGGTAGTCATTGCTGAATGCGGAGAGCTTCCAGTAGCCTGATGAGGATCAGTTTTAGATATTTGCTTTTTCCTTGCACATCTTTTTGGGCTTATGTGCTATCTAGTATCTACCCAGTGAGAGGCTATTGTTTCGGATTCCTCCTGCATTTCTTTATATCTATATTCCCGATGGTAGAGTTTAGAGACCCTGGGAGTTGTAGCCGATTAGGAAAACTTGTTTACCGAATGAATGCTGAAGGACGTTTTAGAAAGCAGATTTGGGAGCACTGTTAAATATGAATCCATCTTTTGTTATAAAGATCTGAATTGCTATGGTTTATGTTGTGTAATCTTTCTAAAGAAGTCTTCGGCAAACCACCTTTTTCTTTCTCACCATCTCTTACCTGGAAAGCCTGGATCATTGAAAGGGCCACTTCCTTATCACCTGAGCTGTTTGACAAGTTTCTGATTCAGTTATGGAGTATCATCCCAACTGATTCTTGCAGTGGTGTGGGAGGGTGCTACGCAATAAGAGAGGCCAATTTATGGCTGGTTTTGCGTTTTGCATACAGGAGTATTCAAGGGATTTCAAGCTCAGCCCTCCATTCGGAACTAGAGGCAGTAGTAAGGTGTGGTCTTGATTTTCTCCAAGGTATGGAGGATGAGGATGCCATCATTGTGAGTGATTGCTTGGTAGCTGTTTCTGCTATCAACTCTACTGATGTCGGTAGAAGGCTGTTTTAGAAGAACACATGCTTTTTTAGGGTGCAATTCGCACATGCTTTTTTAGGGTGCAATTCGCTTGAAGGCATGCCAATACAGTTGCTCATAGATTGACAGGTTTTGGTTTAGAGTCTAGTGTTAGTCACCCCACTTCCAATTGGTTCACTCATGCTCCATAATATTTAAGGAGAATAACATACAAGGAACTAACTAAATTTTAGAATACAAATAATTTACTTTTCAATATTTTTAAACAAATTAGGACACCAGCGCAGTCTCAAAACCAATACTCTCAGGCCTGGCCTGATTTGTCATCTCAAATGATCAAAATACCCTCACTTTACAACTACAAAATATCTATCTAAAACAAATATGATCTAACCCCCTACTCTATTTCTCTCTGTCGATCTATGAAGAATCAAAGATGTTGACAAGGTCCCTAACTTCGATGCCTTGACGATGCAGCTACCTCCACGGCAACGTCGTCATCATGTCTTGTACCTCGACTCTGCCACCTCTCGATCCTCTCTCTCTCTCTGGTAGATCTCTCACCATGATCCATTGGCTCATGGATCACAAACAGCTTCAGCGTGGCTGTCATAGATCTCTCACCAAGTTTGCCGCTACTGCGCTGACAGAAAGGTCATGTCTTGTTGTTACTGTTGTTCTGGATCATTAGATCTTGCTGCTACTATTACTGTAAATCATCAGGTTTGCTGCTACTGCGCTGACACAAAGGTCATGTCTTGTTGCTACTGTTGTTCCAGATCATTATGTCTTGCGGCTAATATTACTGCAAATTATCAGATCTTGTTGCTAGCTACAAATCATCAGGTTTTTCTACTGTTGTAGATAATAAGGTTTTAGAAGTGTACGAGTCCAGCTATTGTACCTTTGGTAGTAGCATAGCTTTTGTTTTTGGTGAATCTGATAGTAACTGCTACTAATCATCAAGTTTTATGTGTAATAGTCCTGCTACTGATCAACAGATTTCTGGTTGACACAGTAGCAGCGGATTTACCAACATTAACATTATAGCCGACAAAAAAAATCGTCGGCTAAGTTAAATTTTCGTCGGCTAAAGTGGAATTTTAGCCGACGAAATATTTTTTCTTCGACTAAAATAGTTTTTTTGTCGACTTTAGTATGTAAACTATAACCGATGAAATTTTTAAAGTTTAGCTGACGAAATATATAATTTCGTCGGCTAAAAGTCCTTATATTTGCAGATTTAAACAGCAGCTCATTTGAAAAAAAAACAGGAGAAAAAGTTTGGGTGTTGTCGAAATTGTTGGGTGTCGTCGAAATCTGTCCAAAATTAGTTTGTGGAGCTATGTATAGGTACGTATATATGTATATATCTTGATTTTGAGTTTATTTAAGAGTTTTATTTGAGTTATATATATATTGGTTTTTAGTTTTAATTTGAGTTGTATTATTGGATTTTGAGTGTGATTGAGTTGATAGATTTTGATTTGATAATATATATGAAGTTGTTGTTATTAATAAGTAGATATATATATATATATATATTAATTTAATTATAATATTGTGTTAATGCATAGTATGAATTAATTAATATGTTGATTATGATTGATGTTAATTGATATATAATATTGTTATGTAATTAGTATATATATGCATGTATATATATATATATATGTGTGTGTGTGTGTGTTAATTATTAATTTGTTTTTAATTAATTGTTGTAGATAGAATACTAAATGATTTAAAAATTTAATTAATTAATTAGAGTTTATACATATATATTTTGTTATCTTTTCAAGATATTGATAACAGTTGGATTTCGCTTCCAAAATAGGACAAAAGATATGGTAAATGAGTTATTATTTTTATTGAATATGTGCTGGCTAATGCTAACGGGAATACAATTTTCTATTGTCCATGCACTAAATGTCAGTGTCGCAGCGATATGCATCGATTTGCGATTGACAAAGTTTGGCAGCACCTGAAGAGTAACGGGCTTTGGGAGAAGTACAAATGTTGGATATATCACAGTGAAACATCATCAGGGGGTCCGCATGATCATGAGCAATTTTATGAGACGGGCAGTACATCAAACGATCCAATAACGGCCTTCATCAACGATATGTTTCTTTATGAGAGCGGTGTATGCTCTGAAGGACAGTATATGCCTGAGCCGGTGCAGCCATTCCCTAGAGCTATCAACACTGCTGGTATTGACAAGTACAACAAACTACTTGCTTTCCAATTGACCCTTATGTACCCCGGTTGTCAGAAGACGGTTCTTGAAAGTGTGATAGACGTTATGAATATTAAAGTTGAGACAAAATCGACCGTGAAGGCTGTTGATGATTATCTACAGTACACTGCTTCGATGCTGCCTCAAGGTCATCGTCTTCGTACCACTCATCATAAGGTTCGATGTATCCTGAAAGATCTTGGGCTCTCCTACATCAAGATCCATGCATGCAGATATGACTATGTTCTCTTCTGGGGTAAAGATCTAGAAGGGAATGACCTTGGTGGCCTTGACGCATCTCCGGTATGTTAGAGTGACAGGTATAAGCTGACTCCTGCAGGCAATAGGAAACCTGTGAAGGTATTTCGGTATTTCCCGTTAAGGGATAGGCTGGAGCGGTTGTACATGTCATCACACACGGCCAAAGCTATGAGATGACATGTTGATAGAGAATTGCATGACGAAGATACCCTTATACATCATGCTGACGGGGAGGCTTGAAAGCATATAGACAGGGAGTTTCTTCCTCATTTTGCCTCAAATGCCCGAAATGTGAGGCTCGGGCTCTTATCCGACTGGTTCAATCATTTTGGCAACATGAGTCTTCAATACAGTGTATGGCCGGTGATTTTTGTATCATACAACCTTCCTCCATAGATGTGCATGAAGAAGGAATACAATATGTTGAGTTTGTTGATTCTGGGGCCCGGTTATCCAGGGAAGTGTCTCGATGTGTATTTGATACCCTTGATTGAAGAGCTTAAGTTTTTTTGGGACGTTGGTCATCCTACTTATGACAAGTACATGCACGAGATGTTCCAGATGCATGCCACGGTTGTTGGTACCATCAGTGAATTTCTTGCCTATGGGATGTTGTCGGGCAACATTGTTAGGGGATACAAGGCTTGTCTAGAGTGCCTTAGCGATGAGGGGAGCAGTAGTCATTGCAATAAGATATATAGATTGGGTCACCGTACTCTCTTTCCATATGATCACGAATGACGGTTCGATGACAAGGCATATGATGAGACTGTAGAAAACGGTGTGCCTCTTAGAAGATGAACGAGGGAAGAAATTTTAACAGTACTTAATGAGTACTATTTTGGGAAGCTCAGCAATCATCCCAATATTGTGGGGGCAATACCTAAAAGACCCGACAAGTATAAATTTTAGACACATAATTTTAAAGCGGGTCGTTCGGTTCGAATTCGTGATTTAGACGCAAGGCTTATTGATGTTGATCCAAATCAAGAAACAGACGAAGACTCTTGTGATGAGAAAATGCATAGATTGTTAGAAATTAATTCTGACACCGAAGAAGACTCATCAGATGATTCTGATTACGAGCCTTCCTAGTTTGAATTTGTAATACAAATTGATGTGTGCTTTATATGCTACAAGCTATTGAATTCATATATATTTTTTAATTTTGGTGATATATGAACAGGAAATTAGTATGATTTACATTAAACAGCATGTTTTTTTATGTATTTTTCAGTTTTAGCTGACGAATTATATCATATTTCGTCGGCTAAAACTATTTTGGTCAACGAATACCTTAATATTTCGTCGGCTAAACCATAAACCCTAAACCCTATATTATAGCCGACGAATACCATAATGTTTCGTCGGCTATAGTTAAATAAAATAATAATTTTATACCATTGGTTGTGTCTCATCTATTTGAAACTATTTGCAGTTGAAGATCTGGGCAAAATACGTAATTTAGACAATCAAATTACCGTTTCTTTGCATTTAGGGATTTGACTTATGGGATTAACCGTCTGAAACACAGAAACCCTAAATTGAAAAAAAAACTCTCGTCTCCACCTCTCAAAACCCCTCCTCCTCCTCGCCTCCACAACATTCTCCTCCTCAAGTACATTTTTCGATCTCTCTCTAATATATATTGAATTATTGATGTATATATTGGTTTTTATGTAAATTTTGTTATATATGTTATATGTTGAATTATTAATATTATGGATTATTAATATTGAAATTGATAATGTTGTTGTAAATTTAGATTTGAGTTTTGTAGAAATTGATATTAGAAATTAATATATAAATTGAAATTGAAATTAAAAATGTTTAAATTAAATTGGGGGTTTTAATAGTTTTAATTGAAATTAAAAATTGAAATTGAAATTAAAATTAAAATATTAATTGTTATTAATTGTAGAAATTCTATGAATTGTTATTAATTGTTCCTATATATATTCATATAATTTTTTAATATATTGATAAATATTGATAACAAGTGTTAATTAAAATATTAAGAATTACAATTAAAATAAAAAATTCAAAAAATTTAATAAATTAATATTTTAAACATTATTAAAGGCTTGTTCGGTAAAACAAAGGGTTCAAAAGGCCAAAGATCCAAATTGTTTGAGGAAACGTCTAGCAACCTGCAAGAGTCGTTTCAAGGCCCCATGACAGCCCGACGTACGTCCCTTCTTGAGTCGACGCAGAGGCAGCCGGGCACCACCCATTTCTCCAGACAGTCGGGGGCCACACATTCCTCGAGGCAGTCGAGGGCCACCCATTCCTCGAGGCAGTCGGGCGCCCCTCACTCCTCAAGGCATATGTGGCCTGTAACACCCCGTCCTGAAATTTACCCTTTTACCGGGATTAAGCGGGTTACGAAGGGTTGTAACTGCGCTGTTAGTTTCACTGAAGTTTTAACGAGTGTTAAGTTTGGAAATTTTAGTGGTATTGGTGCTATTCGTACCTTCGACAAGGGTGTCAAAGTGTTCGGAGTCAAGGGACGCTCAGAAATGACCTATTTAAAGGGTTAAAGGTTGGGTTTTTATCACGTCGAGTTTCTCGGAAACCTTCTTTCCCTAAAGTTGTGGTGCTCGACGATACGAGTCCGTGGACACGCGGCAGGTGTGAATCGGATACCGTGTGGAGAAGTTATGGTCAACAGAAGTTGGGTTTTTGTTTTTAGAAAGTATATAAATAGAAAGGATAGGTTACCAAAAATGGAAATAACTCATTTCCTTTCTCTTTCCACACGTGTGCGCGTTCCCCTCACTATCCTAAAATTCAAACCCTAAACCCGACCCGATCCCGGCCGACCCGACCTGACTTTTGTGATGAGCTCCGGCCACCGAAGACGTGGAGGCCAGTAGGGATCTCTTCCTCTCCTCCATGCGAGCCTCCCAGTGGTGGTGGCGTCGTCCAGTTCGACTTGGATCAGCGCATCCAAGCTTGAACAGTACGACGTCGAAACCCGATTTTTGACCCGACTGGTTCTCCGGCATGGGGCGGCGACGAGGCAGGAAACCAGCTCAGAAAGGAGGCCCAAGGCGTTCTGGGCGGACCTCCGGTGGTGTTGAACCTCAAAACGGCGGCAGAAGCGGCTAAGGAGGAGGCAGTCCTTTCGGGGCAGTTTTGGGCCACTTCCCGGCTAAGTTGATCAAAACCACAGGTATTAAAGTTTTTCCCCTTGCTGTGATCTTCAACTTTCATGTTTTGAGTTTGTTGAAATTCAGTGTTTTGGGTGGAGGCGCGTGACGCCCAAGCGCCACCAGCTCTGGCTGCGCGTGTAGACGCGTCCGACAGTTCTAGGAGTTCTTGGTGAAGTTGACCGGTTGGAGCGTTTGACATCCTCAGGGGTAGTAAGTTGTCCCAGGATCATGTACTCGTCCATACAGACACGTGGATATATAATTTGCCGGTTTCGGTTATCGTTTAGTGTGACGTTCAGTCGAATCGTGTCATTTTTACCGTCGTGTGGCAACTAAGACCGATTATATAATTGTAGGTGTACATTGATCGACCAAGTGTTGAGGATTTACCGTGTGGCGGTAGTTGGCGCAGCGAGATTTCGATTTGAGTAATTTTCTATTGAGGTTGAAATCTCAAAAATACCCATGGCGATTTTGTTTATTTGCAAGGCTGCCTCTAAAGTCAAAATTCCAGAAATGCTCCTGGCAGCTTAGCTTAATTACTAAACTGCCATTGAGGTGAAATTGACAATATTACCCCTAGAGGATTTGTTCTTTACATGGATGAATTTATATTTTAATATTTGCGTGTGTGATTGTTGTATTTAAGTTTGATGATATGTTCGTGATAATCCTGATAGATAGTTGGGCGGTGAATACCTCAACGAAGAGGTTAAACTCCGGAATGACCTTAGTCGTTGCTATCCACAATAAGTAGTCTACCGATAAATAGAAAGAACGGAATTTGCCCGGGTAGGGCGTTTTTTTAAATAAGGGCTACGTGTGGCTTGATCTCTGAGTACATGGTACGTAGGTAGCCTGGCCGGATTCGGGTGCAGTCACAAATAATATTAGAACCCTGGGTCCTCTTAAGTGATTGGTTCGAGATCCAAATGCGGAAATCGGGATAACCTCCAGTTGTGAGGTCTATTCCGGTATCGTTTGGACTGTTGAAAATAGTTTGGGTATAAGGGTTATCCATTCTAAAGGGGGATTACGAGTAATTCTCTCTTGGGATGGGTCTCGCACATCCTAACCCGGGTTTGGGAAGGTAAACTTGGGTCGGAGCGTGACATGGCCTCCGACTCAGGCGTAGGTGTCTGCACCACGTATGCCTGAGATATACAGGGCACCGACTCTAGGACCTACTGTTTCGGAGGGTGGGTCATCTGGGGTACAGATGACGCCGCCTCTTCTCTACCTTCCGCGGTTGATACCGGCATTACCTGTAGTCGATGACTCAGGAGAGCCAATTTATCCACTGCCCCCACAGGTGACCCCAGCGGCGTACCAGTTCGTGTCTTTTGGTACAGATCTTATTTCTGCGAGGGTATCATCATCGGTGACAGAGTCGAAATCCGTCGCGTCCTCCCCAACGCCCTCAGGTAATGAAATATAAATAATTTGTTTTCTTATAATGTCTTAATAAGAATAATTTATTAATAATGAATTTGTGATAGGCACCGTCGGAGCCAAGCCGACAAGGAAGAAGAGAGGCCCCGTCATAGGGAAGGCTCTCGAGAAGACCGTGAGTTTCTCAGGAAGGATCGTCATCGATACTGACGGGGATGGCAACGTAATATCGGGCGGAAAAACGAGGATATACTCTGGTCGCGTGGGAGCGTTTATTAGGGATAGAGTCTCTATGTTGTGGTTAGATTAGGGCGATGTGCTACATGAGGTTAAGGACATGATCCACAACGTAATGTCGGTAAGTTTAAATAATTCATAATTAATATTATGTATTATATTGTTGATTTATGAAAAACTAAATTAATAAACATTTTAATGCAGGTGTGGTTTGACGTTCCCCAGCACCTGAGGAACACCTGGGCGAACGTTGTGCATAGGGGAAGGTAAGTTGGAAAGTTAATGAAAAAAACAAAATTATATGTGTAATTAATAATATTTATAATTTTTTTGTGGTATCTGTAGGTACAAAGAGTGGAAGAACGAGTTGCGGACCCACTGGACTACGCATAGAAACGTATGTTCTGGTACCTCTGTTGAGTTCTAGTTTAGGGAATACGAGTGATGTTGGCTTATGATATTAGAATTCAACAACCCTCATAAACAGATAATTAAAACAAATTCTTATATTGTTATTAAATAATATGTTTTAAAATATTTTACTAATATATATTTTTTTCCTTTGTATGCCGTTTCCCGGGCGAACTCTCAGAACCGGTAACGCAACACAAGGAACCATCATGCCGGTTCTAGACCGTTCGTATCGTTGATGGACGAGGCGGTCAGGGAACATCCAGAAGTTAACCGGTACGTCTATACGTACGAGAAGACATATCCTGACGCTTAGAAGAATATTGTAAGTTGTTTTACGTTTTCAATTTTTTTAAAATATATATATATATATATATATCAAAATGTTAATTAATTATTTTTTTCTATCCAATTAGACGAAGGTGAGGCAAGCTAGTGACGAGGTGATGACTGCTATAGTGAGGGAGACATGGCCAGACATGCAGGAGGAAGACATGTCTGAAGCCATGTCTCGGATGGACACTTCGAATCTCGGGGTTGGGGTGAGGATCATGGGCACAACATTCCCACCGCGAGGAAATAACTTCTACTGTCGGGGTGTAGGAAAGAAGGGTGAGAGGGTACTGAAGACCACTCCCGAATTTCAAAAAAAAGGCAGCCTCGACCAGCAGCAGGACGACTCAGCTAGAGGCGGAAGTTCAGATGCTATGGGAACAGCAAGCCACACAGACAGCCTATACTGCCGCTTTACAGGAGTATAATGCAGCAGTATATGCCACCCAGCAGGCACATCAGCAGCAGATGTTTCAGTACTTACAAGAGTTTTCAGCTGCCCAGCTTCATTAACTTCCGGCTCCGCCCATGTCTATGCCTATACCCCTACCTCAGCCGACACAACATTCTCAACAACAACCTCCCCTTGACGCAGATATAGATTTAGATGATATAGATTTTATATAGTTTTATGGGTTTATGAACAATTTATAAATAATTTAATGAAAAACGTGTTGTCACTTTTGATGGTGTTATTGGTTATATGAAATTGTTTGTGTAATTTGCAGCTTGTTTGGATGGTAATTTAGAAATTTTGGGATTTTTTTTCTGGAATGGACTTATAGCCTACGAAATTTACCATAATTCGTCAGCTATAGTATTTTTTATATTTTTTTTCAGGGTTTAGCAATCGAAATATGACTTATTTCGTCGGGTATAGTAGTATTTAGCCGACGAAAGTTACTATAATTCGTCGGTTATATTTTTTTATTTTTTTTCAATATTTAGCCGATGAATTATTGTAAATTTCACTGGCTATAGTTATTTTTTTAATTTTTTTATTAAATACTTTAGCCGACTAATTATTAATATTTCGTCGGCCTTAGTCTTACTTTAGCCAACGAAAAATAGAAAAATAAGTCGTCGGCTAGGTGTGAATTTTCGTCGGCTTTAGTCTTACTTTAGCCGACGAAAAATAGAAAAATAAGTCGTCGGCTAGGTGTGAAACTATAGCCGACGACCACTCTTATTTCGTCGGCTAAAGGTATAGCCGACGAGTCTTTGCCGACGACATCTTAGCCGACGACAACTCGTAGGCTAAGATCTTAGCTGACAAATTTGATGAACAGGCCGACGAAAATCTTTCGTCAGCTAAAGTGCTGATCCTGGTATACTGCAGTAGCAGCGCGCTAGCATCATGATCTGGTAGTAGCAGTGCACCAGCAGCAGAGTCGGGTAATACTAGTGCGACAACATTAAAGAAAAAATTAGAATAATGCCAGCAGTAGTAGCACCTTCCAACCCGACAATGACCCCTTTAAATTCGGCAATAGCAGCGCTCCATGTCAGTATCAAAGAATTGTATGAAAAAATTGTAATATCGTCGGCAGTAGCACCTTTCAACTCAGGTAGTAACAGCGTGTCACGTCAGTTGAGAATTAAATATGTAGTGAAAGTTAATTTGGTAAAATATATAGTGACAGATGAAATGTGAATATTAATTTAACCTAATTTGTTAATATATATCCTTAAATATGTAAGATTATGTATATATTAGACATTTATTTAATAACTAAAATGTAATTTACTATAATATTTACCCGATACTGCTAACAAGTCTCTTACGTTCCAAAAATATATATCGAGTTGCCAATATCAGAAAGTAAACACCCGAGATCAGTCGTACAGTGTATGAAGCAATAAGTACACACCATTACTGCTGCAATGTCCGACTGTCCGTACGCATAGCAGAATTTTAGATACGGTGAGGTTGGTACAGTGTCGTAGATATGTCGGTAACGGAAAACTGATAGGTGTGCTCACTAATGATTAAGCCTTTATTACAGGTTCGGAATATCACATTTTTATCCAACTCCAATCATAATGATTAGAAAAATTAGATTTCGATTGGTCCAATCACTATTGGTATATAATTAAAAACACATTGGATATACAACACTCCTTATCTGAGATTTGGTGAAGTGTTGTTATTGGTTGAGTGAAAGATAATGGAAGAGCTGATGTTGTCAACCGAACAATAAGTCAATAACGATGCCTTGCACCATCTCTACTATTCTTTCAAACCTCCATCTATATTATATATCTTAGTAATCATTCTCATTTTCTCTTCTTGTTTTATTATAATAATTAATCTTGGCACATATGCTCAGCATTATTGATTTTTATAGTGATAAAATGGGGTATTTTATGTATTACTCGCTGATTTGATGAGATTTTTTAAAAGGATCGGTCTAGCTGTCCTAAAGTTTTAATTAATAAAACTGTCGAATATAAATAAGTCATGAAGCTTAAATCTTTGATTAAAAAATTTAAAATAATAACAGGAACATCTGCAATACACATGTTCTTAATAAAAAGTCAACTAACAAAGAGTACGTACTGCTATAAACACTACTTTATTTTATTTTACACATCAGTGACATATTAGAAAGATCAGTAGATATGTAACACACTTACATATCCTAATGTCTACGAATACTTCAGTTTTCTTCCTATGTCGCCGTCGGAAGATAAATCCTACAACATTCAGCTTCACCCTACCACATGCGGCAACGACTATTTGACGAAATAAGAAACTCGCCGCTTACCTAAGTAGACAAGACACAATGAGTGCCAACACCGCCACGAAACCCACCCAACCCTACATTAACGTAGGGTATTATTGCTCGCGTAAGGTGCATATAAACTAAATAACATAAATATATAAAAATAGAAACTAAATCAATACCTAGGGCAAGGCCCTCAAAGTGAGCCCGAACCCATATCAAACCCAAGTTGAACCCATTGGAAGCATCCAAACCCAAAGTTCCACACCAGCATGATCACCATCCCTTCTAGCCCAAAAGAGATGATGTGTCAGCCCGACATCGACGCCGCCATCCTGCCGGCGTTGAGGCACCTTGACGCCGCCATCACAAATCACCCAACAACGAACAACATCTTGCCACCCAACTCCAATGAAAATAAGGAACCTCTGCAATTGTATACGAACTCGTCGTCCCTGCAAGCCATCAAACCGAGACGGCCTTAGATCGATCTGCATCTACTAGCCAAAGAGTTCTTCCGGCCAACACAACAGACTCCTCGTTGTCCCGAATGAAGCTGATTCCTGTTATGTTCCCGATCGACATCCTTGACACAGCCACACTATTTGACATGGAACGATAAACCACTGATACAGATCTATGGGATTGAGATACTACCTTGAAACAAAACACCCATCCGGATCCACCCGGCGAGCGCCGACTAGGCCTGACGCCATTGCAGGCGCGAAGCCAGGACATGTACAAGAAGGGTTGACAATGTCTCTAGGGTTTTCTTGAGGGAGAGAAAAGTTTGTGTTTAATGTTGAAAAATTCTTGTATACAGAACGGTGTATGTACACGATACAATCTTAGTCATTCATAACAATTCATATGTTTGACTACCTATGTATCAATATTATATTCTCTAATCTCAACCGTTTACATGTGTCGTGTACATACACGCCCGTATATTAAAGATACTTCATTTAATGTTCGATTTTCTATTTTTAATGTCTTATTCATTGTTTAAAATTGAAAAAAGCCATGTTGAACTAATTCATCTTCCATGTTGAACATGACCGGTAACACGACACACTACTCCTCGATACATGCTTCCACAGTTCCACAGCATAGAACGATTCTATTGTCCTTGCTTTTTTCCTTTTCAGTTACTTCGTGATATTTTAACTTCGCAAATTTCTGTCAGTAACATCTATTTGGTTCAAGGGGCGGTGGCGCAGTGGGCTAGCGCGTAGATCTATTTGGTGTCACTTGATGGGTATTTGCCTTTACATTTACATTTCACAACCCTTAACGATTTATATGTTAGATGTTTTCATGTAACAATATCTTTTACTTTAGAAAACCAGATCGCATCTCTAAGCTTGTGACAGAAAGAAGCATCCGGACAAAACAAGAACCATCACACCAGGAAAGCCAGAGCAACGGTCGTAGTGACACAAAGCTCATTTTACCAACGCCTAGGGTTTCTGTCTTTCTGATTCCCGAATAGTAAAATCGTAGGCTGAGTCAACAACACGTTGAACCCGATAAAAAAAGTTGTAAAAAAAAAGTCACTGCCTTTTTCCCAGCTTGGTGCTCCGTGAGAGCATGACACACAGTTCCCCACTCGCCGTACGCGCCTGGAGGTCCATGAGACCGGAGTCCACGACGTAACTGCGGCTTCGGGTACGACACGTCGTATGAGATGAGAGCGGGAAGAAAAAGAGGAAAGTGACGGATCATGTGCGCGTGGGGATGCGTGACGACCTCTTCCTTCCCGTTAGAGATTCTGTCGGTGGACTTTTCACAGTCATCGTCGACAAAACCATTAGGGTCCTCATCATCATCCACTAATTACTCTTCTGTTTCATATTTTGCTCAATCCGGAGTAACAAATTAAACGCAGAAAGTGCTAGAATAGATAGTTATGACCTACCATATTCTATTCAAGTTGTTATGCGTATGGATACTCTGAATTCAGGGACATTGATACTTCTGAGTCGCGTATTACAGTACATAGTATTTGCCATTGCCATACCTTAAGGGACTGACAGGCCTAGACCAAGATCAACAAGTAGATTGAACCGAACGCTTTTGCATTGGCAGTTTCAGAGAGCACAATTTACAGCTAACCCAGAAAGCATCCTAATATCTACAGGCATTGGACAACAGTATCTACTTAAACTACTCGGATGCACTCAAGAACACGACTTGATCAAACCCAAGTTGTAAAGGAACTTCTCTGATCTTGTCCGAAAGAGATTTCCCAGAGAGAATCTCCCACTCTCCTGTGGTGGAGATTTTGAGTACATGTCTTCTACGCGTAGTACTGTCAATCCAATCTCTTGCCGAACTGCCTCAATAGTCTCACTTGTCACTGGATTTCCAGACGTGCCAGTCACGTAGAAGACGTTCACAGCTTGGGAACCCCTTGTCATGACCTCAGCTCGGGTGACCGAAAGACTGTTTTCTCTGAATATGCGAGTCACGTCAGAAAGAAGACCAGCTCTATCATCACCACAGAGTTCTAGTCTTATACCCTGCATCAGAAATGAAGCATTAGACTTCAAATGCTATGAGATTGGGAAAAGCATATCAATTTGAATGTAACCGCGTTCCAAGTATGTTTGTACCTCAGAAGTTCGCCTTCGAATAGCAGCCTCCAAGCAATGGATTAACCTTTGCCTCTCTCCTTCAGAACTTATAGGGCAGCCATCTATGTGTCTTATATAATATTCCTGTTACACAAATGCAAAATGTCACCTACATTAGAATCTTAGTTGTAGCTCAGAAAGCTGTCTTTACATAATCAAACCTGACAAAAACCACTATGTTGACATTTGACAGGAAGGACAAACCTGATAAGCCTCTGGTCCTTCAGCAATCACTGTTGCATGATATACCACATATTGCATATCTGTTAAGGTGCATACTGTATCGAAGAGCAACTTAGGACGATCCGGACACCTCAAGTTCACAACAGTATATCCCTTATCTGCACAATTATCAACAGTTACAAAGGGTTTGCTTCGATCACTGGCTGATCCAGAATCTGCACTGTGCAGGTCATAATCACGATCTGCATACATCATCTGGTGAAGCCTCCTCTCCTTATGTGTCGAGCCTACAGATACGGCAGTGTTGGCAGCACGCATATCTTTGTCCGCCTTGAGCACATTAAGGAGAAACTCCTTGATTTCAGAAAGACGCAGAGGATCATCAATAGGCTTCCCAGTTTCCTCATCTGTGATGTAAACAAGTGAGGCCATTCTCGAATTATGTGTCCATACTTCTCCGGCAACTACATTACATTTCAGTTCGGCAAGAACAGCAAAAACCTCCGAAAGCAAGCCAGCTCTGTCCCTTCCAGTCAATTCGATAGTAGTGTGTTCTGAGGCAGCTTGGACACCCACAGAACTTCTCAAGGCACGGAAGCTCCGCGCTCTTGGTCCCAGAGACTGCAAAATTTGAATTCAAATCATCAAAATCACTTAGAATTGACATGATTCCAGAGTACACTGCTAACATTACCAGTGGCACATTTCAAGAAGATACAAGTGTAGGAGCTTATGCACAGGCCCCTTAATTGCATTTATGTACTTTGACAAGATGTAACAGAAAACCTAGAGTACCCTGCAAGGCACTCTATTGATAAAATTTACACCATCTTTTCTAAGGTGTACATATACAAAGACTCAACCATCATACAATACTGAACCAAGCAAGCCACCTAAATTGCAGCTATACTAAAGCAACAGTATCCATCACACAGAAGGAAAAAGATGAATGAATAAGTTCAACACCAAAAGTCAATTATTCTGCTATGGTAATGAGTTCTCAGAAAAAAAATGTCTCTTTACTGTAAATCAGACTTCATATTTCATAAACTAGATGAAAAGGGGATAAATTTCGAGAATTTACCTGTTGAATGCGCTCAGCTATTCCATCATCATAAAGCTTATTCCCCTGTTGATCAGTGACATGAAACACTGCAAAAAAACCATTCAAAGCAAGAACATGAGTCACAAAGTAACAAAATTTGAGACCTGAAATACAAAATTGCTACTAGAAAGCTCACCATCCATAAACCACTCCCCATCTGAAGAAATGTAAGCTCTTCTTATAAGGAGATTCAAATCATTCAGAACCTGAACCACCTCTAGCAAACTCCCACGCTTATTTGCACTATCGACCTGCAAAAATTTCCCAAATATGTTTCAGAGAGACACCCTTTATGCAATGCTTGCAGAGACAATTCAGGAAATTCAAATCACCTTAATCAGAGTCGCTTTCCTGCTTGTGCCATTATCAACTGTAACCCTACAAATCCCACATCCACAAGAAACTAAATCAGAAAACCACGCCACCAAAACACTCAAAAAGTCACAATTTCAGTTCCAAAAGCATCAAACTTTCAAGAAAACAAACAAAACCCAATTTTGCTGGACAAAAAACCAAGAACAACTCAACCCCCAGAAACCAAAACCAAAACCAAAACCAAACAAAAGAGGGGACTCAAATCACCTTGGAGGGTTCACTCTCAAAGCCAGCTTCTGAAACTCATCGTCAACAGCAAGAGAAGGAGACCAACAATCCATAAGTGGGGGCTCTCAGACGTCAGAACCAGAACAATAACAAAAAAGAATCAAAATTTGAGCTTTATGGCTACAAGGGTGTTCTGGTTTTGGGTTTCTAATCTCTCCCAGTAGTCTCTGGTAGCTTCTTTTTAAGGTTTGGAAATTGGAAATGAGAAAGAAGATGGTCTCCTAATTGTTGTGGCTCTTGTGTTTAGTGTTGGTTGGGTGGTGGTGCCTCTTGAGCTGGACGAAGAGTTTTGGAGGGACATAACAACAACAAATTTCATTAATAAATAAATAAAAAAACAACAACACAATGAGGCATGCGACAACCATCTGGGCCCCCACACCTCCCTCCCTAGAGCTTGAGCCTGGTCTTCTTTGTTCACTCTTCAAAATTTAGGATGCCCTAGCCATAAAGGGCGCAATGAGCTTCTCTAATCTGAATCATGCAAATAGAAATCTAGGAGGATTTTTATGGGCTTTCTGGGTACCCCTTCTTTGGATTCTCATTTTAATAAATGTAGGAGGATTCTCTGGTGACCCTTTTGATCTAAGGAAGCTTCAACGTGACTGATATCTCTGTCATTTTTCAAATTTGTTATACATAAAAGAAATGAATCCTAGTCATTTGGAAGAGAAATAAAGAGGTTTCCAAATGTAGGGTTGGTATCCTTAAGCAGGGAGGGAGACCCCTTTGTCTCTATATTTTGTTACCTAGAATCTGCTCTCCATTTTGTTTCAGATCTCTGGTCCTCTTGATAAGATTTGCTTGGCTACTTCCAAATGCAATGTCACCACCCAATCTGCTACTCATAATGACCTGTACAATTTGCTTTCCATTTCCGAGTAAGCAGAGTGAAAGCTGGAAAACAAGAGGATTTCTTTTTAGGTTTATTGCTCTTAAAATAGTCTTAATTTTTTTACCAAAACAAATTCTTGTTACATGTAGTTCTTCTTTCATAGTATTCATACCGAAACAATAAAATGGTAGATTATGTTCATTAATGTAATTGTCGATAATCAAGGTTATCCTATACATAAAAAATGATCTTACACGTAACACGATTAATTATATTGTAGGGGTAGATGTAAATAGTATATTAATGCAAATATGTCTCAAAAATATAAACAATTAAAATTATGAATAGATCACCAAATTATGAACTAGCTGCATGAATTCATTCATTATTACAAATATTCTTCCTTTTTATGAAAACTTCTTTTCATTGATCCAACCCTCCTACATTTATGGGCATCCAGCTGAGTGCTTACCCTTGACATAAGTAATGAGAGCATCTGGGGTGCACCTGGAGCATATGGATCGGGTTATCCATCGTTCCTTTAATAAGGTTACAAGTTTTGAAAAAACGACAGGAAAGTAAAGCCGGGCTCGGCTCGATGGTAACGAAATGAAACCAAATGAAAATAATAAAAAATAAAATAAAAAACTAAATTCATAAAAAAAATTTATCTGTGGTGCATATGCACCCGGTGCACCCCAGAATTTTCGTATAAACTAAAGGTGGAGAGGAATGTGGAACTTTTTCGATCCTTCCTCAAGAAAAATCTAATCAAATTTCGACATTGTAAATCTAATCAAATTTCGTAAAGATGGTAAAACATGACAAAAATATGATTCTCTAGGCGAAATACTTTCAAAATACATCTGTCTATACAACAGAGTGAGGAGCCAAACAGATCTAAGTTAGAAGAAAAATCTAAACACTAAACAGAATCATGTTGTTGATATGGAAGTGCAGAAGCGTGTTGGTATGGTAGTCAAAGTCTCAAAGATCTCCAAATCAAGGGAGACAGCAGATGGGGGAGGAACCACATAAATGAGGTCAGGGCCATACTGAAACATACCCACTTGCTATAACTAACTCATCCAGCACATGATACACAGAAATAAAGAGCCGGCAATCCTCAACAGCTGCAGATGAACACAGGCTTTGAATAAAACCCCAGCTTCAGTGGGTCTCTGCAAAAACAACAACAATAATTATTCAGGCCAAATATCTCAGATCTTGTTCTAGCTAGGTGGCTTTTCAATATAAATTTGTTGGTTGTTGGTTGTTGATTGAAATTGAAGCGCCAGAAAATCAAATCAAATCAAACAGAGGGAACAGCATGACCGTACCTGAAAGTGAAGGGATGGGTTAAATAGGACTCACCAACCATGTGTGCCCGCAGGGCTTTGGTTTTCCAACACATGACATGATGAAGAGCAATATAGTGCTATGCTGCTATGGGAAATATTCTAACGAGAATCTTATAATGAACACTTTTAAATGAACGGTTGGATCAAAGTTTTTATTTTTAATTGATATTTTTTAATTCCTATGTGCATATCATCCGACCATTCATTTAAAACTCCTCACTTGGTCCTCATTAGAAGCTCTACCATGCTATTATAGCATGACATTGACATTTTTTTTCTCTCTTTCATTCTTTGAGGGTTTGAAAATGGAAATGGGGTTGTTGGGACTCTATTTTGGTGGTTGTTGATTCAGAGCATGAAACTTGTGAGTGGTGCTGGCATTATTGGTGTGTTTTTGCTGGGATCATGTGCATTGGTTCCAAGGTTGTGGTTGTGTACACAACCATGATTCATTGAAACTTCGTTTCAAGTTATGATGGGGGGAGAAAGTACCTCTTCACACTATTTATACGGAGTAATTGATGTTAGTGTACCAGAACATACACATATACGACCATCAATTTCACATCGAGTAATCTTAGGTACAATGCCAGAGTTTTGTGTTTAGCTTGGAATCTTATATACATACCTAATATATAATAAGAATAAGAGAATAGCACTGACCGAATGATTGTGGTGCCCTTTATTTTAGGTTTTTTACGATGCGTCATTAATATGACAATAAACACTATTATGTCTCTGTTTTTATTTTATTTACAGAACTTATATATATGATAACGTTTAGGACTTATCACAGAATGAACAATGCTATCCTTACCACACAGAATAACAGTGTTACCTCTACTTACAGATTATTAACGATACTGTCATTAAACTATTAACAATATTGTCATTGGACTAAATGAAATGACCTTTATGCCCCTCATTTCAGTTTGCTTACATACTGTCATCGAAACAAGATTGCCCCATCGATTCACAATAGCTGGGTTACATGATTGTCATATATGTATGATATATGGAGCTCTTAGTTAAAGAAAACTATTAGTTAAAATAATGAACTCTTCTGATTAAAGCACTACATGTTACTTTAGAGGCATAGATAATCATACAATTAAGGATGAAAAATGTTGGCATAGATAGTGGGATATGTAAAGTTGCTAGTGGGATATGTAAAGTTGCTGGAGCTGGAGGAATTGAGGCAAGGGTGGAATATGTTGAGTTTGGTCGGCAGTTATTCCTAATCCGTAGTAAGGCGCAGGATTTAACTAGTTTAGATAACAATGGAAGTCAAAATTATTGTGGAGATTAGAGACCTCGGATCTCGGTTGTACTATTTTTCATCAAGTCAAGCTTTAGAATGGGTGGAATAGGTGATTATATATTTGCATCATAAAAACAGTTGGTTTGTATTGTTGGTTCAAATGAATTTCCTAAACCTTGAGCCAAATCATAACAGGAACCTCCCAATTTAAGACATGATTATCATCTAATTCCTGCAAATTTGCAGTTGGGTAGCAAACAGTAATGACAATTGGTTGAACACTTACTGTTCTTTGAAGAACCTGAAAAGTAGCCTCAGGTTCATATTCAAGATCAATTGATAATAGAGAGAGTAGCCTAAACTCTTATAAACCACATGTAAGATCTCATATTCTCGATATGAGATTTATATCTCAACAGGTTTTCAAGTCTAACACGTAGACAACATTTTGGGTTGATGTTGAGTTTGTGTGGCATTTGGGCTTAACACATGTACCTAGGTAACCCACACTGATATCATGATAAATTAGTCTTGGGTTCACATCCAAAACCATTTGGTAATGGAGAGTGTATTCTAAACCATTATAAACCACAAACAATGCCTCATATTCCTAATATGAGATTTATATCTCAACAGAACCAAATGAAACTGTAAGAAACGGAGAATTCTAATCCTTGATTATTATTATAAACCTGCCAATAGGCCAAGAATTCCACAAGAGATCGAGTTGTACTTGCAGAGGTTTTCATAGTTAACCTAATTCTCGAAAATAATTTACTTGAATTTGCTTTCTACTCATTCAGCTTGACAGTGCTGCATTTCTTGTATTAACTGTACAAGCCTATCTGTTCGATCGGAGCCAAGTCCACAAACATTGCAGAAAAACTCGACTTAGGATGTTGTGCCTATACATCTGGGAAAAAGACTGTTGGATATCATTAGGTATTCACCATAAAGTTTAAAGCTTATGAGAGCATTGACAAGTATAAAGCCAGATTAGTTTTCAAAGGATGCATGTGATCGACTATGAAGAGACATTTGCGCAGGTAGCAAAGATGAACACTGTTAGAATCTTGATTTCACTTGCAGTAAATAAAGATTGATCTTTACAACAGTTTGATACGAAAAGTGATTTCCTTAATGGAAACTTGGAGGAGGATGAGGTGTATATGGACATGCTGCCATAGTCAATTGTAGATCTTGTGATGCCGGCAAGGTTTGTAAGCTGAAAAAGTCTTTATACGGACTAAAGCAATCTCATAAAGCTTGGTTTGAAATATTCTCCAAATCAATGAAGACGTTTGGTTACAGAAAAAACAACTCGGATCACACTTTGTTTATCAAGCGTAGTCAGGGTAAAATTACTACTCTGATATATGTTGATGATATGATTGTCACAGGATATGACCCGAAGGAGATGAAAGCTATGCAGAAGTATTTTTCAAAAGAGTTTGAGATGAAGGATCTTGGACAATTAAAGTATTTTCTCGACATTGAAGTTGCAAGGTCTAAGAAAATGATTTTTTTATCCCAACGCAAGCATGTACTTGATTGGTTAGCTGAGATCGGAATACTTGACTGCAAGCCAGTTGAGACACCGATTGAGATGAACCACAACTTCACCATCTATCTGAATCAAGTTCCAACTGATTAGGGAATGTACCAACTTCTAGTAGAGAGACTTATTTACCTTTTCCATACTAGACATGATATCGCTTATGTTAAGAGTGTGGTTGGTCAATTAATGCATTCTCGCAGTGCAGAGCATATGAATGTCGTGCATCGTATTTTGAAGTATGTCAAGATAACAACTCGAAAAGGTTTTTTATTTGAAAACAAGACTGAATTGGAAGTTGTGGGATATACAAATGTTGATTGGGCTGGTGATAAGACTGACAGAGTGTCTACATCTTGATATTTCACGTTTGTTGGAGGAAGCTTTAGTAAGAAACACAAAGTTTTTCCAGGTCAAGTGCTGAAGTAGAATTTCGATGTATGGCGTATGAAGTTTGTGAGATGTTATAGATTCATAATGTATTCAAGGAATTGAGTTTCATACTCATGAAACTTATGGACTCATTGTGATAGCACGTCTGTTATTGAAATTGCTCATAATCATATTCAATATGACTGGACAAAACATGTGGAGGTAGATGAATATTTCATTAAAGAAAACTTGAACATGAAAATCATTTGTTTCCCTCTGTGTATACAGAAGACCAATTAGCGGATGTTCTCACAAAAGGAGTATCAAGGAAAATGTTTGACAACTCGGTTGACAAGTTGGGCATGATCGATATCTATGCACTAGCTTGAGGGAGAGTGTAGAATATTGTAAATATTACTTTCCTTGTATGTAACTATGTATAGGTGTAGGAGATATCTTCCTATTACTACAATTGTAACTCTATATAAACCTCATATTTTGAAAAGAATAATATATTGAAGTATTTCAAACTATATCAACTCATTCTTTTTTACTCGTGTAACATTTATAATATCTTTTTTTTTTCTGGTATGACGATTCGAGGGCATTATTCTTAAAACTCACCAAGATCTCCAAATCTCAGATTTGACCAGACTAAGACAAAATGGGCTTGAATGATATAAATATAGGCCTCTAAAAATATGCCATATGAAGCTTGAATGACAATGAGCCATTTAGCGAGCAATAGTTTTGACAATCAAAGAACAAGCCATATAACCATCTATTGACAATTATGTAACTTAAATACTTGAATTTGAAGAAGATGAAGCAAACCCTAAACGACATTATAACCTATGAGTGGAACCAAAGATTTCAGGAAAAACCTCCAAAAAGCCATGAAAAGAGCTCTAGAAAAAGCCTTGTGACAATGAAAAGCTGATGAAATTTTGTTGTTCAAGAAGTTGGCTTTGGAAACGATTTCTGGCTGCTCAAGTGATGTTTCTGATGAATTCTTGGGTTTAGATTGTAGTTAATCGTATATAATTGAAGGGATGATAGAGCGAATGGAAACAGGAACATTGAAAGATGACACGAATGGTCAAACAAAACAGCTCCAAGAAAGTTGATATCTTGGAATTTCAGCTTTGCTTATTTTTTTGACTAACTTCTCGAACTCGCATCATGATCTTCCAGTGGCCTTTATGGATAATTCTTGAGTTGACAATGTCATATGACATCACATGTTGAAGTGAAAACCTGTACCTCTCTAATAGGTACTCATTAATACAGGGTTGCTCAGGCGCGGGAGCCGCGTGCGGGACGAAATGAGACGAAACGACGACAGTCATTTGATCTTTAATGAATTGATCAAACGGACATGATCAATTCATTAAAGATCGGACGGTTGTCACCGTTTCATCCTGTTTAATCTCGCGGCTGAGCAATCTTGCTCGTTAATATTACCAACGAGCTGACCTTGCATATAAATAGATGTTACCAACGAGCTGAATCAACTTAAAGTGCTAGAAAATCCTACCTGTGACGGCTAGTCACGATTTACTAGCACCAAATTCTAATATACCATGGACAAAGTTAACCAACCGGAAGTTTCAAACAATTTGATTCGAAGTTACTGATCCATGCCAACATCACCCCACTGAACTTTGTATCTTGCTGCAAGATAGTGCGCCCCAACAGGACCCCTACTCCCATAAGGATAGTACTCTGGAATAATTTTCTTCTCTTCTATTTCCTTCAACAAAGGTGTGAAGAGTGACCAAGCAGCATCTAGTTCATCGCTCCGGATGAAAAGTCTCCTTTCCCCTTCAATAGCATCCAGCAGAAGCCTCTCGTAAGCATCTGGAATCTCCGTTGAATATCTACAACATCCAATATGTTTAAGCATTTTGTTGCAAGTCGTTAAGAATGATAAAAGCACTATATTCAGTGAACAATTTTTACTATTAAGGCTCCACAAGGAAAACTTTTATCTTACCTGGCTGCATAATGAAGATTCAGATTACTCCTGTCCAGCCTCATTCCCAAACCAGGGACTTTGTTATTGATTTTGAGAAAGATAGCTTCATCAGGCTGTACTCGGATTACAAGTTCATTTGTAGCACGATCAAGATCGGTTCCAATGTTTCGATTATACAAATTTCCAGGCACGTGCCGGAACTGTACCCTTATCTCAGCCCTGACAAAAGGAAATATATAAATCAAGTTGTGCAAATAAAAACACAGAAAACAAGAACCAGGCAATTTAAATGAGCAAACCTCTTATTATGCAACGCTTTCCCAGCTTTCATTAGGAAAGGTACCCCATCCCATCTGGCATTGTCTATGAAGAGTGCAGCTGCTGCAAATGTTGGAGTCAAGCTGCCTTTGGGTACAGTTTTGTCATCAGTGTAGGCTGGGTAAGTAACACCTCCTCTGACATGGCTCTTGTATTGCCCTGTTACCACATTTTCAAGTTGTAACGGCCTCATGGAACGCAAAACTTTTACCTGGAATGGGGCAAGCAATTTAAAAATAGGAAAAATGAGGAAAATAATATTATACATAGCATTAAACCAGGCTCATTACCTTTTCATTTCTGATATCTTCTGCATCCAAACTGACGGGGGTTTCCATTGCAAAGAGCGCCAGTATCTGAAGCAAGTGATTCTGCATTATGTCCCTTATAATCCCATAATTATCAAAGTACCCTCCACGCCCTTCAGTGCCAAAATCTTCAGAGAATATTAACTGCACATTCCTTATGTACTGCCTTGACCACAAGGGTTCAAAAATAAGATTCGAAAAGCGAAGAACTGAAAGGTTTTCCACTAGCTCCTTGCCCAGATAGTGGTCTATCCTGTCAATCGAAAAAACAATAAAAATTGAATTATGGCCTACAATACTTGCATGATGAGAACCAACCTAGTTTGAGGAACAAAGGTTACCTGAATATTTGATCTTCTTCTAGGTACTGCTTGAGAGCTTTGGTCAAAGCAGCAGATGATTCTGAATCTCGGCCAAAGGGCTTCTCTACAATAACTCTAGTCCATCCATTACCCGATGAAGCAGACAAGCTTGCACAGCGAACAGCATCTATGAATATGTTTGGAGGAATAGATAGATAGAACAGCCGGTTAGGAATTCTTCCACCCTACACATGCAGTTCACTGTCAGTCTAAACAGTAGTACAGTAAAGATGTGGAGAAATTTTCTTGAATGCCACTGAAAAGAGAAATAACAAAATGTATTCATGAGCAGGTCTGATCTCAACTAATGATGTGCATACAAAGCGTACATCATAGCCAACATTATATACTAAGCTCATCATTATGCTACCGCTCAGACACACCAAAATTACCTCATGTTCCTTTAGTTTCTTGTCCAGCTGGGCAAAGTGATCTTGTGAATCATACTGACCAGAGTGGTAGAAACATCTTTCAAGAAATTGGTCCATCTTTTCACCACAATTTTCCCTGAAATTCCCAAAAACAATTTATTATGCACCAACTAACATAAACGCATTCCCTCAACAGCAAGACAAAAAAGCTATATCAAATTATTATCACTTTCACGCAAGAATGAAGCAAAGCTCACCTCTGGTCAATTCTGCAAGTAAGTGTCTTACTAACCATAGTTCTTAGCTCCACATCAGTCATCTTACTCCGAGCATAGCCAAAAATAGTGAAGTGCTGCAACAAAGATCACTCATTCATTATCAAACCAATTGATCCAAACTTCAAAATCAATATCAAACATGAGAAAGAAAAATAATTTCACATACCTTAGGGAGGCAACCCTCATAATAAAGCGCGAAAAGTGCCGGGAATATCTTCTTCTTAGCAAGGTCCCCAGATGCTCCGACCACAGTAATACTCACAGTGGACTCAGATTCTTCGAAACTAAACCCACTCGAGTCTTTACTTTCCTCCACAGACCCAGCCGTAGCTGAAAGCAACCCATCTTTCAATTTCTTGAAAGGACTTTCATTCTCCACAGGCTTCACTGCTGGAGCCACTGCCATTACAACCAATACAACTCAAAACAAGACACACTAAACCCTAAAGCCACAAACTTTCCAAATTGAACAACAGCTACTCCCTTTTTACTAAAATCCCAAATGCTCTAAACACATCAAACTGATCAAACACCAAAACTTTAACAAAACAAAGAATAAATTATATTCAGCTCAACACAGATGATATAAACAAGAAAACCCATAAAACTAGTGAATTGAAAAGAGTGAATGAGCTAACCATCTTGCATGCTGACACCATTTTGCTTCGAAACGGATTGAGAAACCTTGGCCGAGACAACGAAACGTTTCAGGGAAGACGAATACGAGATCTTCGATGATGGCGAGTAAGTACGGCAGCAATGGGAGGATGGAAGGGTGGCCATTTCAGGGTTTCTCTGTTTTTGTTGATCGAGGAAGTCAGAGACCAAATTGGATTGAAGGAGCTTTGGTTTTGTTTAAGGTCGGAGAAGAAGAGGAGATGCAAATAAGGACGACTTGGGAAACATCGAGGAGTCGACGATGTTGTTGTTAGGAGGCCCCTTGAGATCTCCGAAAGCCTGCTATTGGTTGTCTGTGTTGTGAAGAGACAGATGCCCATACACAAGGACAAGTCGGCTTTTGTTTCCTGGTTCTAATTAGGTCTTAATCTCGTCATTAATTTAATTTGATTGTGGTATTAAGAAGGTAGGCCAAAGTGTTTGCATTTGCTTAGCCCAAGGTTTAAGAGGTAATTTGGGGCAACTGTTGTTTATATCAAGTTGTTGTAAACAATTAAACAAGCATCATCGAATCAAAGAAGTATGGCCTTGATAATTAGACAAGAATTGAAGAAGGTTTGCACCCAAAGATGTGGAATTAAATAGAGACAGACTCCCCAAGGAATGGGCACGATTGTGTCCCTCTCGTTTTGTATTCTTTAACGTGTAACAAAAATGAGCTAGAGAGTTGACTCAGTTTTCTATGGTTTGAGAATGTCATATGTGCTTCAGGGGTGCACACATTCATGAAAGTTTAGTGAATGTTTGTTTGTTTGGACTAAATGAGACTGTGTTAAATAAGGAGTCTAGTTTAGTTAGTATTATATTTGATGTTAATAGGTATTGATTTAAATGAGCTTACGTAACATTTTGTTTTCATTTTAGCTTCCTTAGATAGTGTTATTGTGGGTACTCCAATATGACATCTTTAGATAGTATCATCATTCTAAAACATAAACCAAGCAAACTACCATTTAATCTCATGCAACACCAAACATGGGTTAGTATTAGTGCAACTTAAGACATCTCATATGAGTCTAGGGTATAAATTTTTGGATCTCACTTCTCATTCTAATAGTTTTTTAAAAACATTGACAATTTCAAAAAAATAAAATAATTGTGTCAATTCTAACAAAACTCATAACAACTCTAAACAACCTATATTATTTCAATACTCATTCTACTCTCACCCATTAAAACATACTTAGAGAAAAAAAATAGAAGAGAGAAAAGACATGGTTGACACCTCACCGGCTTCGGTCACCGCTGGCTAGACTCCGGTCACCGGTCTCCAGTCACTAGAATCTTACCGGAATCTAGAATCAAGTTTATTACCCTCTAATAAACTTTCACTAAACCTCTAAACTGTATTTCTATTACACAACCAACTTTACTACTCTCTAATAAACTCTCACTAAACTCTGTTGCACAACCAACTTTACTACCCCCTAATAAATTCTCCTTGAATCACTAAACCACATTCTTATTGTACAAAAAACTTTACTACCCTCTAATAAACTCTCACTGAGCCTCTAAACCACATTCCTAATGCACAACTAACTTTACTACCCATAATAAACTCTCATTGAACCCCTAGACCACATTCTTATTGTGAGACCCCGAAATTTTAATTTGTTTTTCCGACACATTTAGGGTTTAATTCCGATTACTTTTCAGTACGTCGTCATTTCGTCTAACGTTTTTACGTTAAGACACGCGTCGCCACATGCGTGAAAGTATTTACGGAATATTTTCCGGCACTTCACGTATTTTTCGTACGACTTTTACGTTTAAATTTGACGTTTGGTTATTTGAAATGAATTTTCGAAAATGGTTTTGGTTTTGAAATTATTTTGGGATCGGGAACGAATCGTGGCCGTTGATTCGATGGACGAATCGTGGCCACTCCTTTTTCTTTTTATACCCTACCCTTTCTCTCTTTTTCTCCACACCTTTCCTTTTCTTCCTACCTTCCGCTTCGGTCTCCTTCCATTTTCTCCTCTTTCTATTTCGAGAAGTCTCGTCTCTCTCCTCAGCCCTCGACCCAGCCACCACCAGGCGCACCGCCCCGGCGCGCGTCGAGTCTCACCACCCACCCCATCAGCCTCGCCTCACCCCGGCGACCTCAACCAGACCACCGGTGAAGCCAGCGCCGCCGCCAGCGCCGCCCAGCCGAGGCCGGAAGTCCAAGGTTACTGTGCAGCACAGATCGAGGCATTCCAGCCCATTCCAGGAGCTAGGACACTCCCAGGCGCCACCAGGAGCCGCCCAGGAGCAAGGAGGAGGAAGGAGAAGGCCGGTGGAGCTCCGCCGGAGGTATTTGGCCGGAAAACACAGTGGAGGCAGAGGAAGGTATAAAACTCGATCTTTTTCCATGTTTGATGTGTTGTTGGATAGCCTAGGGTGTTTAGAAGGTGAAGGAGGAGATCAGAAGGCTCGATTTGGCCGGAAAACCGGCCAAATCCGGCGGAGGAATCGATCGGGAACCGGCACGGTAAAAACCCTGGTTTTTACCGTGTCAGTTTTACTTTTTACTTTAACCCAGGGGCAGAGTTACCATTTTGCCCCTAACTGTTTAAGTTATTTACGGTTACTGTTTTTACTATTCACTTTTACTGTTTACTGTTTACTTTTACTGTTTACTTTGACTGTTTTACTGTTACAGTTTTACTTTTACTGTTTACTTTTTACTGTTGACTTTGACCGGTTGACTTTGACTTTGACTTTTTGACTTTGACCGGTTGACTTTTTGACCGTTGACTTTTTTGACCGTTGACCGTTGACTTTACTGTTGACCGTTGACTTTTACTATTCCAAAGTTGACTTTTCTTTTATGCCGTAGAACACCTATTTTACGTTTTCGAACACTACGGTTAAACGTTTTAAAGACTTTTAGCTTGTAAACGTGGCAAAAACGACGTAAGTACTGAATAAGAAACAATTCCGACTTCTCACCGGTTCGAGAATCGGAGTGTCAAACAAGTCAAACCCTAATGTCAGAAAGATAAACAAAGAGTGTTTATCGAGTCTTAGTCGTAGTTAGTAGATCCTCGAGTTACTTATACCTGACTATCACTGTTGTCTCACCCACAGACTCAGGAGCTCGTCTACACAGACTTCAGGTGGACCAGGGATTGGAGCGCAGCCAGCTGTACCATCATACCAGGTAGGGGGAGCACGCCCATTGGGTGAGCCGAAACCCTCTTGGGTCGGCGGCTCTTTTACTTTTACGTACTAAATAAAGATGCATTGTTTTAAGCTTGACCACATGCTTCTTATAGCACTTGGTGTGTGTGTGTGTGTGAGTTATGGATCGAAAAGTAGTACCGTCGTCCTGATTTCCGGTGCTTGGCCTGAGAGCGACGGGACCTAGTATTCTAGCACTCCTACGGTGTCGATGACCGTTAACCTCCGGAGGGGCTATGCCCTGTTTATTTTCATTCATATATCCCGCTTACGCTCGTCTCGAACAGAGTAAAACGTGACGTAAGTGTGGCCTGCTATTTGTTGGGCGTTAGCTGGAAATGGACGCTCTCGCTATTCTGCGCACTCGGGCGCTTAGATAGTTGGCCCCGGTTTGCAGTAAAGACAAACCCGGGATTCGGCCGCTCAGATCCAGAGAGTTCTTTCATATGTGGTCACATGATTTACCGAGCTTTGTGTGCGTGCCGTGCATTTACATTTCCACATGCTCTTTCGTACTTACGAGTACATATACATATATAAGAAATGTTTTCTCATGGGTTTTAAACCCCGACTTGGATGGCTTTGGCCCCATTTGGGTTAGCGAGGACGAGTTGCTCACCTCTACATCTTTTCAGGTCTACAGCACCCGACACTAGAGGAGCTGGACTAGGCCGCGGAGCGTCGGTTATCGTGCACTTCACCTTTCGAGGACTCCCATTCTGGTGTGGTTTTCATGTTTCTTGATTTCCGTATTTCCATATCTTGTAATCTGTTGGATACTCTGAGACTTTATTCGGGCCCTGTGTACCGAGACTTTTTCATGTACTATTTTAGTCTCGGATATTTTCTATTATCTTCCGCTTGTAAAACATTTGTGTGCTACTCTGATCATTTGTAATTCAGTATTTGACATTCATATTATTATTCATTTGTCGTATGTTTCATTCTTAGCCTTGTGGTTTCGGTCTGGTGAGTCATCAATACGTCGAAAGACGTATTGATTACTTGCTAGATCGGGGTCACGGCGGTTACCGTCGTGTTCCGGGACCGAGAATAGTCCCCGGGATGCGACAGTAATTACTTGGTATCAGAGCATCGTTTTGGTACCTTCCATGTCATGAGTGTACGACCAGTTTGTTTTCTTCGAGTCGTATGCTTCGAGTTATTTGTGTGCGATGCTGACGTCATTGCATGATCTCATGATGTATTCATTCATACGGAAGTCAAAAGTTCATTCATGTTCCAGTAGTTGCCATTCTCATTATCTTTAATCACTGGACATTGTTTCGATGACTAATCCTTGTTTCTTTTCTGTCAGTCACGATGCCGCCGCGCCGTGAGGTGGATGAGGTCACTCGTGCGTTCCGAGCCATGGGGAACGTACCACCTCCGACTCCGCAGGACTTGGAGAGGGAGAGGAGGTCCAACTGTTTGGCGACCTTCCTGAAAGTTAGGCCACCTAACTTCACCGGTCTTACAGAGGCCGTAGATGCTGAGATCTGGCTCAAGCATATCAAGAAGCTGCAGGGGACGGTCAACACCCCTATTGAGTACCGAGTAGCTTTTGCAGTTCACTGCCTCACATGAGAGGCTGATAGTTGGTGGGACACCGTTGCAGACCGCCATGATCCCGATCAGATTACTTGGGATCAGTTTGAGGACTTGTTCTACGAGCAGTACTTTCCCCCGGTCTTGAGAGACCAGAAGATTGGAGAGTTCTTCGGCCTTACACAGGGGAGCATGACAGTCCACGAGTATGTGGTGCGGTTTACTTCTCTGCAGAAGTATGTCCCAGGCCTCACCGAGAAGGTGAAGTCCCAGAGGTTTGAGTTTGGTCTACGGGACTCAGTTCGTCGCGAGTTGCTCTCTAATACCACTCGCACCTACAGGGAGATTGTGAGCGCAGCTTACAAGATTGAGGCTGATCAGGCGACCTTTCCTCAGGGCAGAGTTGACTATGGTGGTAGTGGCAGTAGGTCCCACTCTCGGAGCAGAGACAGGAAGATGACCAAGAGAAACAACAGGAGACCTTTCGGCGGAAACGTCAGTGCTGGCAGTAGTGGCAGTGGGTCCTCAGGAGGCCGGTCAGGGCCATATACTTGCTATGAGTGCGGTCAGGTGGGACACACCCGTTGGCGTTGTCCCAACAGAGACATGGGTACGGCCTCAGCTTCAGGTTCTTCCGGCCGTATCCAGCCTCAGGGTCAGCAGCAGTATCAGCAGGGATCGCAGCAGCAGTCTTACTCCCAGGTCCCACAGCAGCAGCAGTATCAGCAGGGCTATGCACAGCCATCTTACCCTCAGGCACCTCAGCAGCAGCCTGCCCCGAGTCAGGGCAGTCAGGCTAGTCAGAGTTCACGCACTAGAGGCCGGAGTGGACGCAGTGCTAGGGGACGTGGACAGGTCTATGCTTTTGCAGGAGGTCAGCTAGCTCTCGATGCCTCGACAGCTCTAGATGGTACGATCATTGTTTCTAATTCAGAGGCTAGAGTATTGTTTGACACAGGGGCTTCTCATTCTTTTATTGCCACGTGGTTTGCGGATTCTTTGGGATTAGAGTCTGAGTCCACGGGTAGTACGTATTGTTTTAGTTCTGCCCTTGGAATGGGGGCATCTACAGACAGGATCTTTCGCAAGTGTCAGCTGCTGGTCAACGAAGGAAGGTTACAAGCAGATCTTTACCCGTTAGACATTGATGGGTATGATTTGATACTTGGGATGGATTGGTTGGAAAAATACCGAGCCCTCATAGACTGTGAGAAGAGGACAGTCACAGTGAGGACTCCAGGCAAGGACAAGGTGATGGTGATCAGGATGGATGAGCGACTCACACAGCCGAGTCCACTCTTGCGACCATGTTTTCGTGGGAGGAGGACTTTGACTTGCTACAGTATTGTGAGATCGTCAAAGGAGAAGGATGAGTCTAGTGGGGACAGATATATTCCGGTTGTTGATGAGTATCCCGGAGTATTTCCTGAAGATTTACCAGGATTACCGCCACATCGGGAGGTAGAGTTTCAGATTGAGTTGGTTCCAGGAGCCACACCGATTTCGATTCCACCTTACCGTATGGCACCAGCTGAGTTGCAAGAGTTGAAGCTTCAGTTGGAAGATCTCATGAGCAAGGGTTTTATCAGGTATAGCTCATCACCGTGGGGAGCACCGGTGTTGTTTGCCAGAAAACATGATGGAACCCTTCGTCTCTGTATAGATTATCGGAAGTTGAACAGTGTCACTGTGAAGAACAAGTACCCACTTCCGAGGATTGATGATTTGTTTGATCAGCTTACAGGAGCTCAGTTCTTTTCCAAGATTGATCTGAGGTCTGGTTATCATCAGCTTCGGGTACGGGATAGTGACATAGAGAAGACAGCTTTCCGTACACGCTACGGGCATTTCGAGTTCCTCGTCATGTCGTTCGGGTTGACGAATGCACCCGCAGCTTTCATGGATCTCATGAACAGAGTCTTCCGACCATACTTGGATCAGTATGTGATCGTGTTCATTGACGACATCTTGGTCTACTCCAAGACCCAAGCAGAGCATGAGTATCACCTTCGCACCATTCTCCAGACTTTGTGGAATCATCAGCTTTTCGCCAAGAAGTCAAAGTGCGAGTTCTGGCTTTCAGAGGTGCAGTTTCTTGGGCATGTAGTCTCAGGTGCAGGCTTGTCAGTGGATCCTTCCAAGATCGAAGCAGTTTTGGATTGGGAACATCCTCGGAATGTCACAGAAGTGAGGAGTTTCCTTGGTTTAGCTGGATACTACCGTCGGTTTGTGCAGGACTTCTCAAAGATTGCCACGCCACTGACCAACTTGACAAAGAAAGGAGTCAAGTTTGAGTGGAGTGACGCATGTGAAGAGGCATTTGCAGAATTGAAGAACCGGTTGACCACAGCCCCAGTCCTCGTTCTCCCCAATGGTGTAGATCCGTACCAAGTGTATACGGACGCTTCAGGGACTGGTCTAGGTTGTGTACTGATGCAAAATGGTGGGGTAGTGTGTTATGGCTCTAGACAGTTGAAGCCACATGAGAAGAACTATCCTACACATGATTTAGAGTTGGCAGCTGTTGTACATGCTCTAAAGGTCTGGAGGTGTTATCTCTACGGAGCCACCTTTGAGATCTACACGGATCACAAGAGCCTACAGTACATCTTCACCCAGCGTGATCTTAATCTACGGCAACGGAGATGGATGGAGTATCTTACGGATTATGAGTTCACCCTACGATACCATCCAGGGAAAGCCAATGTTGTTGCCGATGCCTTGAGCAGGAAGCCGAGGTATGAGCTTGCGAGCATTTTCCTCTCTCGCATGGAGGCTTTGGAGACACTGGAGGATTATGATTTGGACGTACGGTTTGGGGATTCTCACGGATTCCTGGCCAGTGTGTCACTCAGGCCCCACATCCTACAGCAGGTGGGGGAGTATCAGTGGAATGATCCAGAGAGCCACTTGGTTCGAGCACAGGTCTACTCAGGTGAAGCTGACAACAAGTGGAGTGTCAGTGATGATGGGCTTATCAGGTACAAGGGACGTGCCTTTGTCCCCAGTGATGATTATATCCGGAAACTAGTGTTGGAGGAGTCACACCGGACTAGTTTCACCATGCATCCAGGAGCCACCAAGATGTATCAGGATATGAAGCGTCAGTTTTGGTGGAAGGGCATGAAGCAGAGTATCGGAGAGTATGTATCCAGATGTGACGTGTGCAGGCAGGTAAAGGCTGAGAACAGACATCCAGCAGGACTACTTGAGCCTTTGGCAGTTCCACAGTGGAAGTGGGACCACATCACCATGGATTTCGTCACCGGCCTACCCCGTTCACGGGAGGGTCATGATGGGATTTGGGTGATAGTTGACAGGTTGACGAAATCTGCACACTTTCTACCTGTCAAGATGAGCTCTCGTACTCAGTACTTTGCAGATCTGTACATTAGTGAGGTGATCAGACTTCATGGGATACCGAAGAGCATCATCTCAGACCGTGACCCACGTTTTACTTCCAAGCTCTGGAGGTCGTTGCAGAAAGAGTTGGGTACCGAGTTGCATTTGAGTTCAGCTTATCATCCACAGACAGATGGACAGTCCGAGCGTACGATCCGTACCTTAGAGGACATGCTTCGTTCCTGCATAGTTGATTTTGGTGAAAAGTGGCATGAGTGCCTATCTCTTGCAGAGTTTGCCTACAACAATAGCTACCACCGTAGCATTGGTATGGCTCCATTCGAGGCACTGTATGGACGACCATGTAGATCACCTACATGTTGGTTGGACAGAGAGGACAGAGTTCTACTTGGTCCAGATGTGATACAGGAGACTTCAGAGAAACTCCAGATTGTCCAGGAGAGGCTTAGAGCAGCCCAGAGCAGGAGCAAGTCGTATGCAGATACACGTCGGACACCCCTTGAGTTTGCAGTGGGAGACTTTGTGTACTTGAAAGTCAGTCCCCGCAAGGGAGTTAGACGATTTGGGGTTAAGGGGAAGTTGGCCCCAAGGTTTGTAGGGCCCTTCCAGATAGCCCAGAGAGTTGGATCAGTTGCATACCGGATTCACCTGCCACCACGACTGCAGCATATACATGACGTGTTCCACGTCTCACAGTTACGGAAGAGCCCACCGGGTGCCCCACAGAATGTTATTTGGACTGATGTACAGCTGCGCAGCGATGCTTCGTACGAGGAGAGACCGTACCGCATCTTGGATCGTGATGTAAGGAAGCTCAGGAACCGAGAGGTTCCAGTGGTGAAAGTTCAGTGGGATCACCATAGTGAGGAAGAGGCTACTTGGGAGCTTGAGTCAGTCATGCAGCAGGCTCACCCACACCTCTTCTGATGTCAGGTAAATTTCGAGGACGAAATTCAATTTAAGGGGGGTAGAGTGTGAGACCCCGAAATTTTAATTTGTTTTTCCGACACATTTAGGGTTTAATTCCGATTACTTTTCAGTACGTCGTCATTTCGTCTAACGTTTTTACGTTAAGACACGCGTCGCCACATGCGTGAAAGTATTTACGGAATATTTTCCGGCACTTCACGTATTTTTCGTACGACTTTTACGTTTAAATTTGACGTTTGGTTATTTGAAATGAATTTTCGAAAATGGTTTTGGTTTTGAAATTATTTTGGGATCGGGAACGAATCGTGGCCGTTGATTCGATGGACGAATCGTGGCCACTCCTTTTTCTTTTTATACCCTACCCTTTCTCTCTTTTTCTCCACACCTTTCCTTTTCTTCCTACCTTCCGCTTCGGTCTCCTTCCATTTTCTCCTCTTTCTATTTCGAGAAGTCTCGTCTCTCTCCTCAGCCCTCGACCCAGCCACCACCAGGCGCACCGCCCCGGCGCGCGTCGAGTCTCACCACCCACCCCATCAGCCTCGTCTCACCCCGGCGACCTCAACCAGACCACCGGTGAAGCCAGCGCCGCCGCCAGCGCCGCCCAGCCGAGGCCGGAAGTCCAAGGTTACTGTGCAGCACAGATCGAGGCATTCCAGCCCATTCCAGGAGCTAGGACACTCCCAGGCGCCACCAGGAGCCGCCCAGGAGCAAGGAGGAGGAAGGAGAAGGCCGGTGGAGCTCCGCCGGAGGTATTTGGCCGGAAAACACAGTGGAGGCAGAGGAAGGTATAAAACTCGATCTTTTTCCATGTTTGATGTGTTGTTGGATAGCCTAGGGTGTTTAGAAGGTGAAGGAGGAGATCAGAAGGCTCGATTTGGCCGGAAAACCGGCCAAATCCGGCGGAGGAATCGATCGGGAACCGGCACGGTAAAAACCCTGGTTTTTACCGTGTCAGTTTTACTTTTTACTTTAACCCAGGGGCAGAGTTACCATTTTGTCCCTAACTGTTTAAGTTATTTACGGTTACTGTTTTTACTATTCACTTTTACTGTTTACTGTTTACTTTGACTGTTTTACTGTTACAGTTTTACTTTTACTGTTTACTTTTTACTGTTGACTTTGACCGGTTGACTTTGACCGGTTGACTGTTTGACTTTGACTTTTTGACTTTGACCGGTTGACTTTTTGACCGTTGACTTTTTGACCGTTGACTTTTTTGACTTTACTGTTGACCGTTGACTTTTACTATTCCAAAGTTGACTTTTCTTTTATGCCGTAGAACACCTATTTTACGTTTTCGAACACTACGGTTAAACGTTTTAAAGACTTTTAGCTTGTAAACGTGGCAAAAACGACGTAAGTACTGAATAAGAAACAATTCCGACTTCTCACCGGTTCGAGAATCGGAGTGTCAAACAAGTCAAACCCTAATGTCAGAAAGATAAACAAAGAGTGTTTATCGAGTCTTAGTCGTAGTTAGTAGATCCTCGAGTTACTTATACCTGACTATCACTGTTGTCTCACCCACAGACTCAGGAGCTCGTCTACACAGACTTCAGGTGGACCAGGGATTGGAGCGCAGCCAGCTGTACCATCATACCAGGTAGGGGGAGCACGCCCATTGGGTGAGCCGAAACCCTCTTGGGTCGGCGGCTCTTTTACTTTTACGTACTAAATAAAGATGCATTGTTTTAAGCTTGACCACATGCTTCTTATAGCACTTGGTGTGTGTGTGTGAGTTATGGATCGAAAAGTAGTACCGTCGTCCTGATTTCCGGTGCTTGGCCTGAGAGCGACGGGACCTAGTATTCTAGCACTCCTACGGTGTCGATGACCGTTAACCTCCGGAGGGGCTATGCCCTGTTTATTTTCATTCATATATCCCGCTTACGCTCGTCTCGAACAGAGTAAAACGTGACGTAAGTGTGGCCTGCTATTTGTTGGGCGTTAGCTGGAAATGGACGCTCTCGCTATTCTGCGCACTCGGGCGCTTAGATAGTTGGCCCCGGTTTGCAGTAAAGACAAACCCGGGATTCGGCCGCTCAGATCCAGAGAGTTCTTTCATATGTAGTCACATGATTTACCGAGCTTTGTGTGCGTGCCGTGCATTTACATTTCCACATGCTCTTTCGTACTTACGAGTACATATACATATATAAGAAATGTTTTCTCATGGGTTTTAAACCCCGACTTGGATGGCTTTGGCCCCATTTGGGTTAGCGAGGACGAGTTGCTCACCTCTACATCTTTTCAGGTCTACAGCACCCGACACTAGAGGAGCTGGACTAGGCCGCGGAGCGTCGGTTATCGTGCACTTCACCTTTCGAGGACTCCCATTCTGGTGTGGTTTTCATGTTTCTTGATTTCCGTATTTCCATATCTTGTAATCTGTTGGATACTCTGAGACTTTATTCGGGCCCTGTGTACCGAGACTTTTTCATGTACTATTTTAGTCTCGGATATTTTCTATTATCTTCCGCTTGTAAAACATTTGTGTGCTACTCTGATCATTTGTAATTCAGTATTTGACATTCATATTATTATTCATTTGTCGTATGTTTCATTCTTAGCCTTGTGGTTTCGGTCCGGTGAGTCATCAATACGTCGAAAGACGTATTGATTACTTGCTAGATCGGGGTCACGGCGGTTACCGTCGTGTTCCGGGACCGAGAATAGTCCCCGGGATGCGACACTTATCTTCATAACCAACTTGACTACATATACTCTCACTGAACCTCTAGACCACATTCTGATCATCATAACCAACTTTACTACCCCCTAATAAATTATCACTGAACCCCTAGACCATATTCTTATCGTCACAACCAACTTTACTACCCTCTAATAAATTTCCACTGAGAGAGAAAAAGAGAGATAGAATGGGAGCAATAGAAGCGGGATTCAATAGAGGAGATGGAGATCAACTTGGACTAATCGATGACAACGACTGTAGATATTGCTGTTGTTATTGAGGAGATCGGCGGTAAATGTCAGGGCTTAGCGTTGTTGCACTGGATATCCTCTATAACACTAGCAGTAGGAAACCTGACTTGGACTCGATGACGGCGACGACGCAGAGACTGTTGTTGTTATGCTTCAGAGGAGATCGTTGTAATCTATTGTTGTTGCTGCTCCGATAACGGCGACGATTCCAAACCGATTCGATAACTTCAGCGAAAGTGATCGGAGGAGATCGGTTATTGTTCCGATGATGACAGTGATTCCAAATTGCGAAGAACGATGTTGTTGAGAAGGCAGAGGTTCTGTTGAGATAGATAGATAGAGATAGAAAGAGAGAGAGAGACGCTGCTGGTATAAAGTGATCGAGAGAGAGAGACGGTGATCTGATTAAGATAGAGATAGATATTTTGTAAGGCTGGGATGATAATTTCCTTATTAAAAGTTGGAATGGTCACTAACAAACTATTTTACACCTAGTGGATACTTTTATTTTGTTTTTGTAGTAAATGGTCAATACCCCTACAAAATCTACAAAATAAGGAGGTCTAATGTACCAAACATGCACTTGGTGTCTTCACTATCTTACATATTGAAATCAATGATAATGGATACATATATAGGGGAAATACTTAAACTAAATACTTACATACGGGCAAACTCATAAAAGAATGAAATAAGATTTATCACTACTAGAATAAACAGTATAATAGAGGAAAAGAAAAAACAGGCCGACGAAATTTTTTTTCGTCGGCTAAAGTTCACCCAGGCGTCTGATTTTTACGCCGCCTAGCCCGCCTAGGAGACTGATTTTTACACCGGCATCCAACTTAGCCGATTCGAGGAAAATCGGAACGGTAACTTACCGCCCAGTACATAGGCGGTCATAGGTGCCAATTTTTAGAACCTTGCACTTCATAAAAGAAAAGCTAGATTGCAAAATTATTAGTTTTCCTTTTGTTCCTACTGAAGAGAAGTTTGCAGAAATGCTCACCAAAGGAGTATCTAGAACAACGTTCTATGACTCACTAGGCAAGTTAGACATGATTGAAATATATGCATCAACTTAAGGGAGAGTGTTAGCGTGAGTCAGATTAGGAATGTAAATATATTGTAGTTATGTCGTAGAGTAATTTTTGATTTACTATAGTTATTACTTACCATTTGTATTCCTTATAAACTCTCATATACAGCTCTAATAGTGAGATGAATAATATATCAGTCAATTCATTCTTTTATACTTGTTATATTTGAGTATATCTTTCTGTAAATTTTTGACTTGCCATGGGTGATCATGAATGGACATGACATCAATCTTTCAGTTTGAACCTCCAACTAGCTCGAGTTTCTTGGTAGCTCGCTCATGCACTACTTCCATTTAAATAGACCGCCCTCTCACTTATATTATGCATCGTCGTGTTAATTAAGCTAATATATATATATATATATATATATATATATATATATATCTACGGTTGAAACCTGCTTAGGATAGGTAAGTTTATCGTGTTAATTAACCAAAGACTCGATAGACTTGGTGATAGATATCTACGGTTGAAACCTGCTTAGGATTGGTGATAGATATCTACGGTTGAAACCTGCTTAGGATAAGTAAGTTTTACCCTTTGAACCTTTCATTGTGAAAGTTTTACCCTTTACTAACTAGACAGTAGACGCGATGTCTTTGAACTGTTCGTCATTTGTGTAAATGATAACATACTTCACACATGAATCTTCCTGATACTTATAGTTCTTACTTTGTGTCCATTTTGGCTCTGGACACCCGCCTGGTTCTGTAAGAGTTTGATAGGAATTAAGTCCTTAAACAATTCTCTTAGAAACGGCACCACTTCTCTCTTACATAGGTGATTTCTTAAGAGTAACTCGCATTACTCCGTTCGGATCTCCGACGCATAAGAATCATTAAAAGCTTTCGCTTAACCTCATTCCTTACGGGCATCACTGTTTTCATCATAGGAATGGACATGAGGAAAATCCCTACAGTGATCCAACATGGTCTCTATAGTTTGGTTATCCCTTTTGAACCTAAATCTTGGGATCTCCAGTCAGCTAGATTGGGTATCCACTGCAAAGATTTTTGATTCATGGGCTTTAGTCTCATTCCCCTCGATGATTTATCAACTAGCTCTCCTTTAACCCTTTGGTTAGCGAATCCGCAATATTATCTTTTGACCTCACATAGTCAATAGAGATAACTCCAGTAGAAAGTAGTTATTTAATGATATTATGTTTTCGACGAATATGTTTTGACTTACCATTATACATCGTGCTCTGTGCCCAACCAATTGCAAATTGACTATCAAAATAAATGCATATTGGAGGCACAAGTTTTGTTCATCTTGGAATATCCTCTATGAATTGGCGTAGCCATTTTGCCTCTTCCCCACATTTGGCTAATGCGACAAATTCAGACTTCATCGTGGATCTGGTTATGATTATCTATTTAGAGGATTTCCAGGACACTGCTGCACCTCCCAATGTGAACACATACCCATTTGTGGATTTTGAATCTTTTATGTCAGAAACCCAATTTGCATCACTGTATCTTTTTAGGACAGTTGGATAATTGATATAATGCAGCCCATAGTCTCTCGTATACCTTTAGTACACTCACAATTGCTTGCCAATGCATAGCTCCAGGATTACTCGTGTACCTGCTCAGCTTGATCACAACATAAGCTATGTCAGGTCTTGTACAACTTGTTAGGTACATCAGACTTCCAATGACTATAGAGTACTCTAACTAAGAGACACTCTATCCTTTATTATTTGAGAGATGTAGAGTCATATCCATCGGAGTTTTGGCAACTCCAGAATTATCCTTATTGAATTTTCCAAGGATATTGTTCACATAATGAGATTGACTCAATACAAGCCCATTGATGTTCGTTTGATTTTAATCCCCAATATGACATCAGCATGACCCATATCTTTCATATCAAATCTGGAATTTAACATATCCTTAGTGGACTTGATCATCTTTTCATTGCTTCTAACGATAAGCATGTCATCAACATATAGACACAGAAGGACATATCCATTTTCTGTATCTTTGACATAAACACATTTATCACATTCATTGATCTTGAAACCATTGGTGATCATAGCGTTGTCAAATTTCTCATGCCACTGCTTTGGGGCTTGTTTTAAGTCATACAATGACTTCACCAATTTGCACACTTTCCTTTCTTGACCAGGAGCAGAGAAACTCTTAGGTTGCTCCATATAAATTTTCTCTTCGACATATCCATTAAGGAAAGCGGTCTTTACATTCATTTGATGAACTTCAAAATTTCGCAACGCGGCAATTGCAATTATCATTCTGATAGATGTTATTCTCGTCACAAGAGAATAAGTGTTGAAATAATCAAGACTTTCATTTTGCTTATAGTCTTTAATTACAAGTCTTCCCTTACATTTGTCTATTGACCCATCTGCTTTCAATTTCCTTTTAAAAATCCATTTGGAACTTAAAGGTTACAACCTAGAGGAAAATCCACCAGTTCCCAAGTGTGATTTTGCAAAATAGAGTCAATTTTACTCTTGATAGATTCTTTCCACAAAGTACTATCAGTGGAGTTCACCGCCTCTTTAAAGGTACGAGGTTCACCTTCAAACATATATGTCAAAAAATCTGACCCAAATGATGCATTTTTAACTCCATTGGCCGATTCGAGGAAAATCCGAATGGTAACTTACCGCCCCGTTCATAGGCGGTCATAGGCGCCAATTTTTAGAACCTTACACTTCATAAAAGAAAAGCTAGATTGAAAAATTATTAGTTTTCCTTTTGTTCTTACTGAAGAGAAGTTTGCAGTTATGCTCACTAAAGGAGTATCCAGAAAAACGTTCTATGACTCACTAGGCAAGTTGGACATGGTTGATATATATGCACCAACTTAAGGGATAGTGTTAGCGTGAGTCATATTAGGAATGTAAATATATTTTAGTTATGTCGTAGAGTAATTTTTGATTTACTATAGTTATTACTTACCATTTGTATTCCTTATAAACTTTCATATACAGCTCTAATAGTGAGATGAATAATATATCAGTCAATTCATTCTTTTATACTTGTTATATTTGAGTATATCTTTCTGTCAATTTTTGACTTGCCATGGGTGATCATGAATGGACATGACATCAATCTTTCAGTTTGAACCTCCAAGTAGCTCGAGTTTCTTGGTTGCTCGCTCATTCAGTACTTCCATTTAAATAGACTGCACGCTCACTTATATTATGCATCGCCGTGTTATATATATATATATATATATATATATATATATATATATACACACACACACACACAGTGCGGATCAGGAGCGGAGGTCCGTTCCTAAGCTTAGGATCATTTTGACCCACTTTCCGATCGAATTTCCTCAAACTTCCTTCTAGACATATCTATATCATCTTGTGTAGATCATCTCTGCAAAATTTCAGCTAATTTGGTGATCAGGAAGACCTTCAAACTTATGTTACAAAAAAGATGGACAAACTGGACAGAATTCTGTCCGTCAGTTTTGTAATGCAAGTTTGAAGGCCTTTATGATCACCAAATTGGCTGAAATTTTGTAGAGATGATCTACACAAGATAATATAAATATGTCTAGAAGGAAGTTTGAGGAAATTCGATCGGGAAGTGGGTCAAATGATGAAATCCGTTCCTAAGCTTAGGAACGGACCTCCGCTCCTGATCCGGACTGTATATATATATATATATATATATATATATATATATTAGGGTCGTTTTTATTGAGGACTAGTTAAGACTTTCTATTTAATGGTTTATTACATTAACTTTTCAATCACATTTTTTCATCACAACCATTTAGTTTATAGATCTATATAAGTAGATCACTTCTACAAAATTTTCAGTCAAATTGGTGATTGTTAAGGCATCGAAATAGATCAAATCAATAGATGATCCAAATATGTCAAACATGAACCGTTCAAGTTTATAATCAGTGAATCACATTTATGAATACCTTAACGATTTTCAATTTGTATGAAAATTTGTAGAGATGATCTGTTAGAAAATATGTCAAATATTACAAATATATAATAACATAAATTCATTATAATTAAATAAATAATTATAACTAAAAACTCATAATACAAACATGATGATGATCACCAATGTTACCAACTCGGATTCAAGGATAGGAGGATGTTGAAGGAAGTCGAGTCGTGTGTCTCACACACTTTTCTTAAGACAAATTATGCCTCCTCTTCGGTGCAAAGTTTTGATGGCACTTGTCTTCCAAGATACAACGACTGCTTGTCCCTTGAAGCTGCACTGCTACTAAGGACACTGAATGAACTTGAAGTACCTTTGTCTATCACCAGAACACAAATTTGGAGAGGGAGAACTCAAATAAGGAGAGATGCTTTAAGTTGGTGTGTTTAGAATGAGGGATTGAGTCACCTATTTATATTGGTGGGATTGGAGAAAATCTTCAATGCTATGAATAAGGTTACAACCTTTTATTAGACCACTACCATGCCATTGATTCATGTTGTTACAAAAACCAAAGGACAAGGAAGTTGAAAGATCAACTATTACATGCATTACTTTGGTGACAATTTTCATTCACCTTTAACTATCAAAATGATTACAAAAAAAATCTTTTATTTCTATCATTTTCCAACATGATCTACTCATATATATCTACAAACTAGATGGTCGAGATATGAATATGTGATCAAAAATAAGGTGAAATAAAAAAGTTTTCAACTAGTTCTCAACAAGAAGGTGTCTAATATAACCCCTATATATATATAACCTATTGTATCCAGTTCATCCTCATACCAGAATTTATGGGAATGATTATGATTTCATCATTCACAGGAAAATGATATTATTCCGTCATAAATTTGCTAAGTAACAAATTACAAAACACAATCCCCAAGACTTGAGTATCAGAAGAGAGAAAACCCTAGAAACCTTTAATGGCTCGTCCGACGACGCATCCATGGGACGTTGTCGTCGGACGGGTGAAACGTCTTCATGAGCCCACTAGTGAGAGATAACGGCTATGGGTCAGACCAAGGTGTTAGGAATGACTGCGTCTATTTCGGTGACAGGACGACAAGCAGAGGGGTTCCTCATACTTGTTCTTTTTGGACCCGGGAGGCACAGGCATGGAGCAAGGGAGATGGGGCGGGCGGTTTCAGAGGCACGGCAGAGTGGATCTTCACAGAGGTTCTCCAAGGTTTGGGGTCAGGGAAAGTTGATAAGGGCTATGGGGATTGCTCATGGCTTCAGTCAAGTGTTTGTCTTGAATCCAGATCTGAGACTCTTTGGCCGGCAAAGTTGGCAGACGGCGAAGATCTAGTGCGGCACCAGAATCTGATGGAAGTGGCGGCCTCCATTCGACAAAACAAATGGGTTAGCCCGTTCTCCTTTGCACAATTCTTGGGCCTTTGGGCCTTCCTTTGGCTTATGGACTTGATTTGGTGGACTTGCTACTTTATTTTTCTATGGAATAAGTTTTATATTTATTTTAGTGTTTTGTTTTCAGTTTTATTTGATATAGTTTTTGGATCTGGTTTTCAGATCATCAATATATAAGTCCTTACTCTTTCGAGTTTGTTGGAAGTATATCATAGATTCAGATAGAGTGTTGATTTTGGGTAGTTGGTTCGTTGTTACAAGACCTCAGAATTTTGTCGGTCGTTGGTTGAATATTTTATTAGCTTGTGTTGAAATTGCAAGGAAATCCGGGTTGTGGAGATCCTGGGCAAGGAAATCCTGAGACAGCGTACTTGTCCTAGTAATTGCTACTCATATTGGTCAAGTTAACTCAATTAGTTGTTCAATTAGACGCTCATTGGATTTTGACATGTCAGTCTCTCATGTTCGGGAGGATATGTAGTCTGAAGCTAGTGGTATTTGATAGTAGTTGTAATCCCTTTTTAGGTACTGTGATTGTTTTGTAATTGCAGTTTTATTGAAAAAAATTTCGTTTGATAAAAAAAGTAACAAATTACAAATGTCTGAAACAAATATACGGTTTATATATACCAGTATAAACCACAAAATAATATATATATATATAGTCCAACTAAATAACTTATCGATGGAGTTTCATTCTCTTCTTCTTTCGATTCGGTACCCCAAACAAACTGATCAACTAAGCTTTTGTACTACCAACTAAAAATCTTGCTTCAAGCCACCTTTGCTTATTAACCTTTGCAATAAAGTCTTCAACTCTTTTGTTTAGTTCCTCAGCTGTTATCCCTATAGCCTCCTCTTCCTCCTCTTTCTCTTGTTCTTTTTCTTCTTCTTGTTCGTGTTCTTCTTCCATTATTTCTTTCTCTTCTTCTTCTTCTTCATCTATTTCATTTTCTATAACATTTCCCTCACACTCTTCGAAATCTTCATCATCATGGCTATCACTACTTTCTTCTTTCAGTAGTAGTACTTCCTCGATGTCTTTGCGATCTTCAATGCCATTAACATTGTCCTCCTCCGGACCATCCATTGTCACTACGATGTCCTCTTCTTTATTGATCTCTTGAACTGTCGTGGAGGGACGTCTCCTAAGACTTCGAGTCCTCGCAAGATACTCATCGTAAACATGATCGACCGGAGGCGACGATTTCTTGCCACTGATCCTGGATTCTCCAATAAGGTATACCACAATGAAATTGACCACCACGAACAGGCAGCTAGGGTTAACGAACCACGACCAAGTATTGGGAAGAGAATGAAACAAGAGGTGTTTGATAGTGTAAAAGGAATTGGGAAACGAATGAGAGTAGGAGCAAAACAAACTGCAAGCTAGTGCAAGAAGAGAATGAAGAATGAGACTCTGGAAAAACGGATCACTCTTCTTGTAGAGCTTCATGGTTCGAACCTTTTGAGCCTTGATGGGATCCATTAATCAATCAAACTTGTGAAAGACTAATGAATCTAGCTCTGACCCTTAGATAGGAAATCACTGAGTTGGGAACTGAGGTTTTGATTCACATCTGACTGAACGTAAAGAAGTGAAAACAAAGAGGTATATATAGTGCGGGAAAAGGTGGTGGGATATTTTGCTGTGGGGGATTCAACTATATTCAAGGGATTCATGCTACTTTTATCATTTATATTATGAAGAAAAATGTATTGGCGAAGGTTTGCTTTAGCGAAAAGCCATATAGGCAGGTTGAGAATGTGTTCAATTGGGTACATGCTTTTGTTTTTTAGCCCTCCGATCCGTTTGCTTTCCACATTTCCTTTTCTCTAGTTGTTGATGGTTTCCAATTTTCCTCTTCTCAGCTAAGAAACACAAAAGAATTTGCATCCGCAAAGACTTGTGTGAGCTCTGCTAGCTAGTGGTTTTCTCCTTTCCAAGATGGTGGTTTGTGTTGTACATCCAGTATTTAACGTAAATGCCCTCAAACCATGAAATTATGTTAAAATCAAGAACTATAGTACTATAATCTTTCTCAGAATCACTCGTTCGAATTCCCTTTTCTTTTTCATAAACGCAATTCTCCTTCTCAAATCTCTAGCTTTATTGTATTATCCATGTCAACATAACAATGTACCATATAGGATTGTTCAACTTTGCCTACAAATTTGGCTATATTTTTTCTGGGTTTAGTACTAATCACATTCTCTCTTTTCTTTACGTAGTTCATTTGTTGTCACCAGTGATTCCCATACATCTATATATAAAGCTTGAGACTTGATTAATTATCATCACTAAGTTCTTGTTATCCATCTAGTGTATTAGGCATTGTAAAAGAAAGAGAGATCGAGTCGCCGTAAAAGTGCCCTGAATACCAATACCATCTAACCTTGGTACTGGCTGGTTTGCTTTTTCTCCTCATAATTGAGTAGTGAGGCCAAGCTAGGGCACACTTTGAATCGAGTTGAATGAAGCAAAAGCACTTTTGTGAAAAGAGATGCATATAGTCCAAGAACGTGGACAATCATTTGTCGTACATAGTCCTCTAACATAAGAAGGCTTAAGGTGAAAACGATCCGCATGGTGGTGGATTTGCTAAAGGCAAGGCTATTTTATGAAGCAACCTTCCTTCTCATTAGCTCTATTTGATCGTATATCTATCTCTGTGAATACACAATTGCAATTGGGTTTCGACCATAAGTTGCAAAGTATATACTATATTGTTGCGACTTTGTGGAAACACTAGGATTGTTCAATGAATGGCATACTTTGCTTTTTTACCAAATGGACGGTTAACAGATTCCACACAAAAGAAGCTCCACTTCTTCACCTCAAGAGAGAGAGAGAGAGAGCGAGAGAGAGAGGAGTCCATGTACTTGTTGGTGAATGAAGGGAGCTTCACAGAAGCAAAGAACAAGCACAAAAACAATGCTTTTGGTCTACAGGACTCTGCTAGCAAACACTAAACAGTGGTTCTGAGGAAAGAAGAAAACAAAAACAGTGCGTTTAATTTTATTAGTTACTGACACTAAGAGCAAACATATGATTAAATTTTGAGCTATATTTTCTCTATTTCATCAACCTGAAATTGATTCCTCATGAAAAAACTGGGCTCTTTTTCTTTTTTGAAAGGCGAAATTATCGAAAAAGCCATTGGCAGTCATTTTTGAAGACAATGAAGCACAACCAAAAACCTAGCTAACCCTTAAAAGACATTAAGATTTGAAGATACCCTTGGTGATATATTCAAAGCCGAGTATACGTAGTTACAATTAGACTTGTAAATTGACCGGATCTTATCCAGATCCGTGGTTTTTAAACGGGGTTAGATAGAAAATTAGACCCGTTGATCCGTTAAGGATCCGGATCCGTTAACTCGTTTATTAAACGGATGGGATCTAGATCTTTGTTGATCCGATCCGTTAAAGATGCGGATCTGTTTAAAAATAATTAAATAATATTTTTATAAATATAATATTTTTACTAAATATTAAATAATATGATAATTATCTAGATAATCTAAACATTCATATCTAAATTGTCTCTAAAATATGATGTGATGTATGAAGTTAAAGGTTGCTAATGCCTATGTTATTTATGTGACACTACCAGAGAAAATACTTTAGCCGACGAAAACAATTCGTCGGCCTGTTAGACATTTCGTCGGCTAAAGTAATACCCAACGAGGTTTCATCGGCTAAAGTGTCGTCGGGAGAAGGTCATCGGCCTTACTTTAGCCGACGAAAGTTTAAAGATTCATCGGCTAAATTACATACTTTAGCCGACGACAGACTCCTCGTCGACTTTAAGTTTAGACTTTTGCTGACGAGTTTATATACTTTTACGGACAAAATATTATTAAATTTTGTCAGCTATGGTTATTTATTTATTTTATTTATTTATTTATTTAACTTTAGCCGATGAATATTATTAAATTTCGTCGGCTACAGTTATTTATTTTTATTTCTTTTCTTTTTTATTTCTTGTATTTTTGATTAATTTTTTTCTTCTTTTTCGTTTTTCCGCCGGTGGTGGAGGAGGATGAGAATGAGAAGGAGGAGGCTAGGCCGAGAAGGATGGAGGAGATCAGGAGAAGGCAGAGAAGGATGGAGGAGATCACGAGGAGGCCGAGAAGGAGAGGAGGAGGAGGAGGAAAATGAAAGATATAGAAAAAATTCAAAATTTTTGGCTGAAATTTTAAAAATTTGAGGGTACTTTAGTGGATGAAATTAGGGTATTTCGTCGGTTAAAGTTCAAAATTTTCAAAATCACCACCGAAAATTTTGAATTTTTAATTAACTTTAGCCGACGAATTACCATATATAATTTCGTCGGCTAAAACCCTAAACCCTATACTTAGAAAGCTTCAAACGAAAAAAAGTCGTGAAATAAGATATGACCGGAATAGTGAAATACGTCTACGGTTGAAAAATCATGTAATTCCGAAAAAAGTCTCGGTGTCGATAGTTGTGGTCAATGCAATTTTTCATTCTTTCTCCCTAGAGGTAGCCCTATCTCTAGTGGTTATTTTTCATTAAAAAAAATTATACCACTGGTTGAATTTTATCGATTTGAAACTATTTTCAGTTGAAGGTCTGGTCAAAATACGTAATTTAGACGGTCAAATAACCGTTTCTGTGCATTAAGAGGTTTGACATACGGGATTGACCGTAAGGATCGAGCCCTTAACGTTGTCGAATCAAGTTAAATTTTTTCCTATAGACATATTTCGACATAATGATCATATCAGACAGTCTGAATTTTGTTTCTCAACTTTGATTATCGGAATCACAACATGTCTACTAATGTTGTATAACTTGTTTAGTAAGTTTTAAGTAAACGTTCTGTTTCAAAAACAAACTCTAAGTAGAAACTTCAAACGCAAAAAAGTCCTGAAATAAGATATAACTGGAATGGTGAAATATACCTATGGTTGAAAAATCACGTAATTCAAGTAAAGCCTCGGTGCCGATAGTTGCGATCAATACAATTTAAGGGTTTGACTTATGTGATTGACCGTCCGGATGAAGACCTTAAATTTATTGGATCAAGTTGAATTTTTTACCATAGACATATTTCAACATATTGATGATATCTAACGGTCGTATTTTTATTTGTGAATTTTAATGACCGAAGTCACAACATGCCTACTATTTACCATTATTTATCCCTATGGGAAGCCCTATCATCGAGGGGTAAATGTCTCAAAATTTTTTGATGGGCAGTTACGTCTCATCATGTGAGAGTCTGTTGTGTTGAAAGTTCGACCAAAATACCTCATATATATATATGCATATATAGGCATTTTTATGTGTTAAGTGGTTATAAAAACTGCATTTTGAAGCCTTAAAAGAACTCGGATGGCCAAAAAACCCATATGTCATAACGTTAGCGATGAGTTTGACTCGTTGGGCTGTTCCGCTTCCAGATTGGTATCACAATAGTCAATCGGACACCGAAATATCCGTAGTGCAATTTTGTAAGTAAAAGGTACTTTAGCCGACGAAATACCCTAATTTCGTTGGTTAAATTTTAATAATTTCGTCGGCTAAAGTTCACAGACTATAGCAGACGAAAAAATTAGTTTAGCCAAAGAATTTTTTTTCGTCGGTTAAAGTTGACTTTAACCGACGAAAATGTAACTTAACCGACAAAATAATTTTTCGTCGACTTGTTTTTTGTCATTTTATCGGCTAAATTCTTTTTTCTGATAGTGTGATGAAGTTAAAGGTTGCCAAACTCTTTTTGATAGTCTCCAGCTGAGAGGTTCCAACCTCTTTATGATGTGATATGCGACTCCTTTCTGGTATTGCATCTGCTACATGAGAATTTTTCATATCATATTTATGTCACACCAATCATGTTGAACAAATTTGAATTAGAAATAATCAGTCTTTAAACGTGGGGCTCTAGACAGGTCAATCTCACATACTTTATATATGTCATGAGATTTGAACTCGTACCTCAAAGTTATCAGTTAAACTCCTTGATCAACCAAGTCACGGGTCACCGATATGAACCAATTTTGATTTATTTTAAGAGTTGGGCAATCAAACAATGAAGAACTTCCTCCGATCCAAACCCTGTATAGGTTTCAATACAAGAGTACCTACAGATTCTACTTGGAGCATTCGGTTTTTAATTTGATAAATGCAGAATGAATCATAAGACATAAGTTTGGAAACAAGAGAGAACAAAAGTCACTTTCATTAAAATGATGAACGACTCCAGCTAAAGATACAACAGATCAAAGGCACTATTACAGCTTCGATGAAATAGCACCTAGCGGCAGTTCAGTCTGACAACAGAAGAGAAAAAAACCGGCAGAAGCATTACGAGTACTATAGGGTTGCTCAGAAGCAGGATCAAACCTGCTAGCTGGAGTCAAAGATAATCGATCTAGCTAACAAAAAACTAATGCTATGCAATGATCGAATTATCTTTAAGACTCAAAGAAGAGTCTGGAGAATCCTATCGCATGCCAATCACTAATGGAACAAATAATTAAATAGAAGAACTACTTCTACTCAATCTCTCTAAGCCACAAAACTGCAGGACAAGTGCCCTCTCAAAGAACCATAGCAACTTTCTCCTGAGAAACCAAGGACAAGGGATGGGCAATCAGGGGTTCATAGTGATCAGCTCCAGCACCACACCAACCTGTATGAGGAAATGTTCAAACATGTAGTCTTAGAGACAAAATTAAGAAATTCATAAATGCCTGGCACTTAAATTTGCAGAGGACAAGAACTTTGTTTCTTACCAGTTCCTTTCATGAAAAGAAAGAAGGGTGGTTCACAAATCCGAGTCCTTGGTCGGTGCGGAAGGAAGAAAACACAATTTTCCTCATCAACCATTGCATCTGCTCCATGTGCTTGAACCTGTAATTGTAAATCCAGGCAAGAAAGAATAAAATGATGGATAGGTACCAATTCCATGTGCAGAAATCATTCAAAAAGCCTAATACAGGAATTAAATGACAAACTAATCAGGTACACACATAGGTAGGTATAAAACTCTACTGTAACTTGTACCCTAATATATGTGAGGACACTACAACTCCATGGCTCATGCAAAACATGTGACAACATGGGAAAACTACTCCAATAATCTGGTTATGAAACATGGGAACTCTTTGAATATCAATAACAAGTAGCTAAGTAGGTGGTACAAATAAGGAAACATTCAATATCTTCCAAGGAGATAAGTTCCCAATAATGAAACCATGGATTCACTCACAGAAAAAGTAAAGAAAAATAGACCCAAGCCAACTGAAACTTTTCCTTACCACATATATCTCTCGCTTAAACTCTGTTGCAAGGCACTCAATTGCTAAATCATCTCCAAAAGCCGCGGCATGACCTTCTCTATTTTCATCGATTGTTAGCAAGCCTTCCTCCGAGTATTGAAATGTGATGATATCATATTCATCCTCTGAAGAACCGCATATCAACATGTATTTCGCCCAACTGGGTCCATCACTCACTGAGATACATCTCTCCTTGTAAATAGACTCTGCCGCCAGCTCCCTTAACTCAAAAGAAACCAAAAACCAACTAATATCAATAAGACAATCCAGTCCATCAACAAGTGTTTCTAACATCCTAACTTTTAAGCCTAACAAACACAATGCCAATCAATCTTCATAGTTAATGCACCATATGGAGGTCAAATAAGCCCAATATACAGGTATTCATAAATCTTTGGACAAGAAATCAAATGAGATCTATATTTCAAGAAAAAATCGATTTTTTCTTTGAACTAATTAAAGATTGAAACTTTATGCATTGCCAATCATCATATTCAACAATGTAACTAAATACCGCAGATTTAGATTTCAAATCAATAAAAGAAAACAGATCCAATAGAATGTTACCTCTGCATTCCCAGCTGAAGCAGCTCGTCAATAGCAGAGTCAAGACTCACGCGCTCGTCTTTCTTGGCCAAAAGTTTGACCTCCTGAATCACATGTATCCCCCACCCGGTCTTCAAATCAGGCGCGTAAAGATGCCGAATGACGTCGTTGATGACGTCCCTCTCCTCCTCTCCAGCAGATCCGAAGTCCTCAATGAACCTCCGCACCGTCCGCCTCCTCAGCTCCCGCGCGTCGATCTCACGCGCCGCCTTCATCGCCTTCTGCGACGCCGTAAACAAGCAGTTCCCGTCGGACGACACCTCCCCTCCGTGCGACAGTCTGAAAACCACCGAGGAGCCGCCGTCGGCCTCCGGGTGCTTCCACAAGACGCCTTTATCGTGAAGCCGCTGGAGGTGGCGCCGCTGCTGCTCCTCCAGGCCGACGACATCCCCCCACGCGTCGTCCGTTGACTGGTCAACTAGATCGACGGCCTCGGTTCGGTCGTCGTCCTGATGGAGCGACGCAGGCGGGTCCCGCCAGGCGACGGTGGGGGAGCAGGCCTGGAATGGCTCGGCGACGGTGGTGGAATCACAGAGTAGCTTCCCCATTTCTCTTTTCCTCTTCCAAAAATTTCCAATCTTTTTTCTTTCTTCCTCTTTTTTCCGTTGGAGTTTCAGAAGAGAGAGGGGTTAACGGTCAGATTTCATGACGGGCGGGACAATGCGGACACGTGGCGGGATCGGGAGTGCTGCTGACCAGTGCTAACGTAAGCCGGAGGAGCATCTGAGCCAGTCAGCTACATTTTATTTCCAAAATTATTAATATTTTTTAATTAATTATTATTGTTATTACTATATTTCCACTAGACGTTGGTGTTCGTTGGCATATGCTGTCAAAATTCGGAGGTTGGTGTGACACGTGTGGATTCAGCCAATTTGGTCCCCATCCCCTACTCTTAGCCACTCGTGGTTTGCCAACTCAGCTTTACAAATCTGATAATGGACCCGAGGTTTTTTTGAAGAGTAACGTTTGGTAATGACGTGGCTCCCTGTAATTGGCAAGAATTTTCATGAATGGTAAACGTTTAAAACCTTACAACTGTTTTCCAATTCTCCAACAGAAACAAAAATTAGTGATGTTTGCATTGCAAACGATACTTAGGGCACAAAATGTTTCACGGGATTCTCAAAACTCATTTTGTTTGCTGGTAGGACTAACCGACTAAGGAGCAGAATTGTCCATCATGGGAAGGGAGAGGAGGGCGACGATGGGATTGAAGGCAACGAGCTCCTGTTAAAAGGCAGACGCAGCTTTGCACTTTTTTTTAGAAAAAATGACTTTCATGAAAGATACACCCTGTTACATGACCTTCAAAAACAAGACCGAAAAAGTTATAACAATCAAACAACATGAGTCTCCAACTCGATCAAACAAAAAAGAGTGAGAGAAAACCAACTACTCGCTAAACTATGAACCGAAGGCCCTACAAGCGAAAATAAAAATGTAACAATACCATCTAATCTACCACACATATCACTCGTACATGCTAACATTGTCGTCGCCAACATCACTAGCAATCGTGAGATAATGAGTAATAAATCGAAACACTGATGCCTGAGTAACCGATGTCAACCAAAAACCAAAACACAAATCATAAGGAAATTCACAACCCAGAGGAATAACTCCCTCAAAACAATACCATATAAACCACCATTGATACCAAGTCACGAGAGAGAAGAGACGGACAAGAGAGGACAAAGAACCGCATCCAAAAGCCAAATCCAACGAAAATGAGGGGTGATAAACCCATGCATGAGCACCCATAATCTAATAGATAAGTGCGAAGTTGCACTTTAGACGTGCAGTCACACAAAATCACATGAAAGTATGCAATGGTAGTATATTGGTCGTTTTGGTGTAAAATGACAGATAATTTGTGAAAATTGGGATCAATTGACACTGGTATGGGGAACCGAGTCCTCCTTTGCTGGACCAAGCCGGTATAATCCACAATCCCAGCTTTGCACTTGGTCAAGAGTTAGAATGATGCTTTCCCAATCCCATGAAATTTGATATCTCTATGGTAGACAGGTCTTAGCATGGGGTGTGTTTTCTGAGACTCTGGTCCTATTTAAATTAGTCATGGTTTGTTACCAACCAACTATGCTTAGCTGGAGCTAATCACAACCATTGAGGAACTTAAACATGCGCGCACTAAGGGTCTAGCGGTTTTGTGACCAGCGGCGGATCTTGGTAAATTTCACGGATTTGTATCGATTTGCTCTAATTTGGGTTCTTTGACGACGATGGCTTCATGATTGGAATTTTCTTCGTCAACAACGTCTGGGATGGGATCTTAATTATGTGTGTTGATACGGTCTTATAACGGTCTCGTAGACTGTATGTATCTATTTGATGTACAACATAACATGCTTCCTCATGTTAGGTTGTCAAAAAGAACATGCGATCACTCAAAGGTATAAACTACTAAAAGGCGGTCTTCGACTCTCCGGTGTATGAACTAGTACTGATATTAATATAATAACAGTAAGTAGTAAATGTATAGTTAATGAGGTGAGAGATAGTTACTATTTATAGGTTGTTGGTGAGAGTACTCTCCCTTGCTCTTCGATTTGAGACTAATGTGGTTCTTATTACCACATTGATGTCTCAGGAGCCACAACATTGAGGCCGTACGTGAGGACACGTCCTAGCTCCGTTTGGGAAGCAGGTCGTGGCTATCCATAGATGATGTTGTTGTCTTGTCGCTATATATCTCAGTTGTAGTGGGTTCGACGGTATGGTTAGTCTAAGTGATGTCAAAGTATGCTGGTTAGACATATGTGTCTATAAATCTTCCAAATTTTTAGTCTAGGAGGGGCTTCTTGACTAAGGAGTTATCTGGTTAGCGTTACCATAAGCGGCAAAACCGCTCATTGGCCCTACCTGAAGTTCCCCAACTCTCTTGACGAGAAGTCCCACTGCATCCTCTTTCTCTTCCTCATTGTGCTTAACTTCCCTTTTCCTGGGTATATTTAACAAAGACAATTCTGGTGTCTTTTTTATGGCGATGTCGTTATCTTCTTACAGCAATAAGATATTGGTAGTCTTTTAAGACAGTAAAACTTCTTACAAAGAATAGAGAGTGTAGGTCTCTTCGATGTAATACATGTATGGTCTTCTTACGTACGGTGATAAGAGATCGAATGTCTCCTATGGCGGTAAGGTTTCTTACAGCAGATAGAGAGTGTAGGTCTCTTCCCTGTAAGGCATGTATAGTCTTCTTATGGCGGTAAGAGATCACGGGTCTCCTACGGGGGTAAGACTTCTTACAACGGATATAGAGAGTAAGTCTTTTCCCTGTAAGGCATGTATGGTCTATTTACGGCAGCAAGATATCGCGGGTCTCCTGCGGCGGTAAGGCTTTTTACAGTGAATAAAGAGCGTAGGTCCATTCCGTGTAAGACAATGTCTTCTTACAACGGTAAAGAGATCACATGTCTCTTTACGACAGTAAGGTTTCTTACAGCGAATAAAGAGCATAGGTCTCTTCCTTGCAAGACAAATATCTTCCTCTTACGGCAGTAAGGCAATGTCTTCGTACGACAGTAAAGAGATCGCATGTCCCTTTACAGTGACAATGCTTCGTATAGCTGATGGAGAGTGTATGTCTCTTCTCTGTAAGGCAATGTCTTCGGCTTAAGGCAATGGCAAAGGCAAAGGCAAGAGCGTACGTAGCTTCTTGTAGCTACATGCGGATAAGCTGCCTTAAGCATCTTATACCTTGTTAAGCGATGCTGCCGACAAATCATATTACACAATGCCTAAAAAATCAATAGGAGAAAGTCACTTTCCCGGGCTACCATTCCAAACCGAATCCATTTTCCTTCTCAATATTAGCCATCTGAAAAGTGCAAACGAATATAGGAAGACAATGCATTCTCCGCAAGGTTTATTTCTCGACTAGACTATATTTTAGCTCACGTCCTGATCACAAAGAAAACTATATGGAAGGAGATATGGAATATTCAAGATAGATTACAAAAGGTAATTGATTTTATTACTGTGAATATTTTATTTTCGAGGATTTTACAACATAGTTCAATTTGTTTTACTTTATTTAATTTTAACATCACATCTTAGATTCTAAGTACAAAAATTCCATCGTCATCCAGATTTGGTGTGTGAAGGCTCTCTTAATTCAATCGCCCTTGCCCTCTTATTATGGAAAGTAACAAATGAAACTTTCTGAACAGAAGGAATGGAGTTTTCTTATTATAGATATATCATTAATCCTTCCAAGTTCATTTTTCGTTTTTGACAAACTGAATGCATTGAAACCAAGATAGGGTTCAACAAAAGTAGTCTGGGGTTCAACTCTAAAACCAATTGGCAATAGGGAGAGTAGCCCAAACCCTTATAAACCCACAGGCAAGGTTTCATATTCCCGATATGGGATATATATCTCAACACGCCCCCGCACGTGTGGCGAATCTTTAAGCCTAACACGTGGACAACAACTTGGGTGGTCGTGGAGTTCGTGTGGCCTTTGGGCTTCACACGTGTACGTGGGCAACCCGCTCTGATACCATGATAAAGTAGTCTGGGGTTCAACTCTAAAACCAATTGGCAATAGAGAGAGTAGCCCAAACCCTTATAAACCCACAGGCAAGGTCTCATATTCCCGATGTGGGATATATATCTCAACAAAATGAACTACTACCCAAAACATGGAGGGAAGGAGGAAAAGCAGATATTAAAACTAAGGCGGAACAAGTGCAGCATTAAGTAAAAGAAGATGCAACGAGGCAGGGTGGGAAAAGAACCCAATCAGTTAGACACTGCCTCCTGCGAACTAAACAGGCAACCTGATTTAGCTGTTCTGCTGGTCCAAACCCAGCTACGAGAAACAATCTCGACTGTCAAACTTAGGATATGAAAAAAAGAAAGGAGTTGTGAACGGAATTGTAGTTTACAAGGGCTTTTAACTGAGCATGCCTATATATAATCCTTCTAAATTGGAACGGTCTCACTCAAGTGATAACAAATTTGTTGTGGACGGAATTCTACTTCACATGGGCTTTAACTGTGCACACCTACATATAATGAAGTCCTAGAACACAATCCAAGATGCGGAAACATAAAATTCTTAGCATCAGCAGTTACATGTGATGTGGTTCTGCAATTGAAAATAGGGTTAAGGGATAACGGTAAACAGAGGAAAATAGGAACAGTAGCTTCAGCAAGCTTTGTTTTATCAGTAATTCATCCAAAACCGACTCTTCCATTCTCTACAGCAAACATATAAAGGGAAAACAAAGACTAAATGCTGCAGACAAGTCCCAAGCATGAAATAACCAACTCACAAAGTTCCAAGGCTAACCTCTTAATCTCCCTCTTTGACCTGTCTCGCCAAACAATAGTCATTTACATCTTGTGCACAAGGACTTAAGGTGATTGTTGCCTCAATAGATGACCCTTCATCAGTCTTCCCTGGTTTCAAATAACTTGTCCTCGAGTCAAAGCCTTACGAGCTAACAGACTCATAGTAAGTTTGCAAATCAGCAACATTAAAAGTTGCTGATACCTCCATTTCTCCAGGTAGCTCAATCTGGTAAGCATTTTCACCTATACGCTTAAGCACCCGAAAAGGGCCATCAGCTCCAGCATTAAGCTTTCCAAACTTGCCTCTTGGAAACCTTTCCTTAGGAAGATTAATCCACACCACGTCTCCTTTGAATTCCATATATCTTCGATGCTTATCCGCTGCTACTTTGTACTTCTGATTACTCTCCCCAATCTCTTCTTGACTTGTGAGTGTAAGTCTTTGATGTGTTCTGCCATGTCTTCAGCATCACAACTAAATATGTTTGTTACTGACAGAGGAAGTACGTCAAGAGGGCTATTTGGAATCACCCCATAGACTATCTCAAATGGACACTTTCCTGTTGATCTATTCTTGGACATGTTGTAAGCAAACTCAGCTTGAGACAAAGTAAGGTCCTAGTTCTGCTTTTCTTCTCCAGCAAGGCTTCTCCTCAGATTTCAAAGAGACCTATTTACCACTTCTGTTTGACCATCAGTCTGAGGGTGATGAGAACTACTGAATTGCAGTTGCGTTCCCATCTTGCGCCATAGTGTCATCCAAAAATGACCGACGAACTTAAGGTCACGATCAGATGTAATAGATTTTGGGACCCCATGAAGTCTGACAACTTTGAAATACAATTGAGCCACATGAGTTGCATCAAAAGTTTTGGAGCAGGAAAAAAATGTGTCATCTTGAAAATCTGTCTACCACAACAAGAATAGAAGCAACCCAACATCTTGTCTTCGGTAGCCCCAAAACAAAATCCATAGAGACTTCTTCCCAAGGCGATTCGGGAACCGGCAATTGTGTATGCAAACCTGTATTTTGAGACTTACTCTTGGCTATATGACGTACTCGACACCTCTCCACATGCTTAGTAACATCTCTATACATTCCACGCCAATACAATTTTTCTTCAACTAACCCCAAAGTCTTCTTACGCCCAAAGTGTTCTCCCAAACCTCCATCATGCAATTCAGAGATAATACAATACGTAAAGAACACCTTGGTATGCACAAGCCGTTGCCATAAAACAAGTACCCATCATGCAACAGGAATGTGGAAGCCTTTTCTTCTTGACAATCTGTCCAACTCTTTCCAAAATTAGGATCTTCGACATTCTGAGCTTTTAGGACATCAAACCCAATAACTGAGGCCTGCATAGTGCTCAACAAAACTGACCTCCTACTCAAGGCATCAACAACTTTATTTTTGATGCTAGACTTATGCCGAATTGAAAAGGTAAATTCCTGTAAATAAGTCACCCATTTGGCATGTCTAGCATTAAGCTTATGTTGGCCATTGATGTACTTCAAAGCCTCATGATTTGAAAATAAAATGAACTCTCTGTGCATCAAATAATGACGCCAATGTCACAAGGCCTGGACAATACAATAAAACTCCACATCATAAGTTGAATAGCACCACTTTGCTTCATTGAGCTTCTCACTAAAGAAGGCAAATGGTTTTCCTTCTTGACTTAGAACAGCTCCTATTCCTTTGTGGGAAGCATCATAATCTAATGAAAACACCTTCTCAAAATCTGGCATTTCTAACACAGGGGCAGTAGTCATTTTCTCCTTCACCAACTCAAAGCTTTCAGCCGCTTCTTTACTCCAATTAAATTCACATTTCTTTAAGCAAACAGTGATGGGGGCTATAATTGAGCTAAAATGTGGAATAAACCTTCTATGAAAAGAAGCTAATCCATGGAAGCTTGTGCCTCGAAGATATTAGTAGGAGTAGGCCATCTTCGTATGGCATCCAACTTGCTTGGATCAACTTTAATTCCATCTTTTGAAACAACAATACCAAGAAACACCAAGCTATCAGTTAAGAAATCACACTTCTTTAGGTTGGCATATAACTTCTGTTCTCAGAGGATTTGCAACACTTGTCTAGATGTTCAACATGTTGTTCTTCGTTCAAATTATAAACCAAAATGTCATCAAAGTAAATAACCACACACTTACCAATCAATGGTCAAAATATTTTATTGGTAAGTGTGTGTCGTTTAGCAAGTAAGTTATGAATGTTCGATGAAAATTTGGTTTTTGAATTGCAGATTAGTCAACTTTGGATCTGCATAGTTTCAACTCCCTCGGAATGGGACAACGTATCATATATTTACAAAACGGTATCTGAGTCTAGTTTCTGTATCTTTTTACAGAACTGGATTCTGATTTCAGGTGAGTTCACAATCCAAGTTTAAAGGAAGCAAGGTCAGATCATGAAAACAGAAACTGGGCGCTTGTGCTGCATAAAAGTCAGAAACAAAGATACTTCCCATGGTCCAAATTAATCGTATGATATATGGATGTAAAGCTATCGGTGTGTACTACATTCCTGTGAAGTTCCAGATCTATTGGACCAACGGAGATCCCTGCACATAGGTTTGAGTAGGTAAAGGTCAATCTGCAAGTTTTTCTGTCAATTTTTGGTTTTTTCTCTAACTCTGCAGGGCAGCCATTTTCAAACCACAAGAAGTTAAGAGACGTGACACATATAAACAAAAAGCCTGCAATGTCATCTAGCACCTTCAACTTGAATCTCGAACATTGGAGGAGGCACCAGAAAATTATACGGCCTGGAAGTTGGCTCTATGACATGATTTTCATCGTTTCTCTTATTTAACCCAACCTCTTCTCTTTTGGAGTGCATTGCAAGGAGCTTTCATAAGGAAATCAAGGCCTTGTGCCTTGAGGTTGGTGCCTGAATTTCAATCTTCTCCAAAGGTCGTGAGCATGAGAAGTCTACAAGAGGGAGCTTTCTCGATTCTTTCTTGCTATAACTTTTGTTTTTTTGTTTTATTTCTTGTTTTTGTTTTTGTTTGTGTTGTCGTGAATCCATGTTTTCATATTTAGAGTCTATGTTACATGTTATATCTTGTTCTACATTGAGGACAATGTAGAGTTGAGTGTGGGGGAGGGATTTACATGTTTGTTGAGTCTTATATTGAAAAATACTAAAAATCGAAAAATTTGAAAATCCAAAAAACAGTTTTGTTGCTTTTTGAGTCTTATTTTATTTTGAGTCTTATGAGCCCTTAACTGTCTATGATGATTATATTCTCTTATAATTATGGATAAGAAAATATCACAAGATTGAGATGATTTCCAACTGATGTTTAGTTGTTAATTGAAATAAATGGAAATCATATGAATTGTAGTGGATATGATTTTGAAATATTGGTACAGAATTGAGCATGCTAAGATGAATTTTGATTCATATGAACCCTATTTGTGAGCTTTTGAGCCTATATGTGTTATTCTTTCTGAGTGATTCATTGACATATTCTACTTCGTTTCTTGGTTTAAATTTTTCCGAAAATCTCATTATTCTTTCTTGTTGATTGATAACATGCAACAATTTTTAAATAACTACAGAAACTAGAACTCATTCTTTGTGAAATTTAAAACTTTTAGTCATTATATGTCGTGATCATGGAAATGAAAAGGAAGAACTTAATAGGATGAACACCATTGTCAAATAAACTTGTGTCCCATTTTGTGTGCGCTGCACACCCCTTAGTTTAAACACCTTGAGCCTACATTGAGCATTTTCTTTCATCACCTATGTAAATTTTACCTAAATTTAGTATAACATATCTCTACCTTGTCCTTTGGGCCTAGTAGAACATCATTTTGTGAATACTACATGGAGGTGACGATAAAGTTCAAGTGTGGGGGAATTGAAGTTCATTTGTTTGTAAAATGTCCTTGTGCAAAAGAAAAAAAATGCCATGAAAAGTAAAAAAAAAATCAAATTCGGCATAAACAAAAGAAAAATTGGACATTGTCATTATATTGTGAAATAGGAGTTTTGTTGTAAATGGATGGCCTAAAATCGAAATTATTTTGCCTTTGTTCTGTTTCAATTTTGTGTAAGGAGGTGCGGTGACGTTTTGGCCTTATTTTGGCTACATAAGACAATTGGAGAATGATCTGCTAGGTCTTTAGGAGTTTTGCAACTCATTTATCCTTAAATTCATACCCCTAGCCTAGCCCCATTACAGCTTATGACTCTGTGGAGTCTTTCACAAGAATGAGTGTATGGTTAGTTCATTTGTGCATATTATCATATTCTTTCATGAGGTTTATTATTACCGTGCTTTTGTTCATATAAATGCAAGTTTTCGTTTCTATCTTCCATACTTTTTGAGTGACTTAGCCAGAAAGTCTGAGTGAAGATTGAGTGCATACCATGTGAGAATCGAATCATATTCATCTTAAACATGCTGAGCTTAACCATCATCATTGTTCTTCCGTGTCCTACATGTAAATATGTGATCTATGCATGACAATTAGCTTTTGAACTTCATGGAATGATTCTTGATTGAGTGCTAATTTTGATGCCATGAAATTAGAGATCTTGAGACTATAGTTATGGGAATAGAGTTGTTTGTGTTTTGAGTTTTTTGTTTGATTTTGCTGAGGGATTAGCAAAAGTTAAGTGCGGGAGAATTTGATAGGTGCATTTTATGCAACGTTCTTAATGTGTTACCGACCCTATTTAGCTATGTAATTCTTTTAACAATATTGATTTTAACTTAGTTTGTGTTTTTAGGTCTCAAATAAAGCCAAGGAGCAAAAAAGAAGCAAAAAAGAGAAATCTAGAAGGAAAAGAAATCCATGTTTTTCAAGGAATGAAATCCTAAAAGCTGCCAGAAATTATCCATCAACTTCGACCGAAGATTGTGAACAGCTCGCGGATCGTCAATACCTATTTTCAAGAAGAAGTTATGACTGTTTTAGTGACAGAAGGTCAGTCTACCCGAATTTCAGATTTGGACCGGAACTTCAATTTCAAGGCCCAAACCACATAGGCAAGTCCATGGACGAATATTAGGGTTCTCTTAGCCGACGAAAAAATATTTTGTAGGCCTGTTTTTTTTATTTCATCGGCTAAACACCTTCGACAACACCCAACAATTTCAACAACACCCAAACCTTTTCTCCCGTTTTTTTTCTTCAAATGAGCTGATGTCTCGATCTGCAAATATAAGACACTTTAACAGACGAAACTATATATTTCGTCGGCTAAACTTTACAGACTATAGCCGACGAAAATATAACTTAGCTGACAAAATATTTTTTCGTCGGCTAAAGTGGACTTTAGCTGACGAAACAATATTTTGTCGGCCTGTTTTTTAATTTCATCGGCTAAACACCTTCTCCTACACTAACCATTTACAACGATCAAATGTCCTAAATACCCACCTTAAATTTTCTCTCTTTTTTGAAAAGAAATTTCTCTCTTTTTCTAACCTTTATCATCATTCATTCAAAGATTAGGTAAATTCCACAAAATCAAAGTATCGTCTTCTAACAAACTATATATATCATTCCCTAGAATTTATAAAAATACATCCATTTAAAGATCAACTTTATATATAGAATACAAATAAAACTTGTCATTTACTTTCTTCTAGCTTAAGCTTATATTATATAGATAGATCGATCTTCATGCCATCATTTTGATTTTGAATTATTGGCTCAAAGCTAAGGCAGTCTTAGAAAAAGGGTTGGATACTTTGAATTAGCTAGCTATAGGGTTACAAAAGCCAATCTTTTTCATGATACACTACCAGAGTGTTTGGGCGACGAAGCAATTTCGTCGCCCTGTTAAAAAATTTCGTCGCCCAAGATCTTAGGGGACGAAGCGTCGTCGCCTAAGGTGTCGTCGCAAGAAGTTCGTCGTCCAAGATCTTAGGCGACAACACAGGTGTCGTCGCCTAAGAATTAAGTTACAGCGACGACACACATTTCGTTGCCTAAATAGCCGTCGTCGCTTAAGAGTCTCGCTCTTAGGCGACGAAACTAGCGTCGTCGCTTAAGAGTGATACTCTTAAGTGACGAAAAAATTATTCGTCGCTTAAAAGTCTAGATCTTAGGCGACGACGCTAATTTTGTCGCCCAAGTGTTATACCTTGGGCGACGATACGTGTATATTCGTCGCCTTATATTTAAAAAAAATTAAAAAACTCTTAGGTGACGAAAGTGGTATATTTCGTCGCCTAAGTGATCTTAAGACAACGAAATGGTGCAAAAGTCGTCGCCTAAACCTCTCTTAGGCGACGAAAAATATCTTATTTCGTCGCATGAAGTATTTTCTGTATTTTTTATTTAGTTTTGTAAATTTTTATAAAATATAAATAACAACACAAAAAATTTCAAGAACAAAACAACAAATTTTTCATACAAATTATCTAAATTGTTCATAAACGTACAAATATATAAATTTAGTCCAAAGTAAATTCAATATCATCTAAATCAATCATGAAATCTGATTCTTGTGGGGGCGTGGCGGCACGGCGGCAGGGGCAGCGGAAGAGGAGAGGGAGAGGGAGGTGGATCGGAGAAGGAGAGAAAGTTAGAGACTTTGGTTATACCCGACCTCTTAGGCTGTTACATCCCGGACCATCTCCGCCGTAGCACGATATTGTCCGCTTTGGGCCTGCCGGCCCTCACGGTTTTGTTTCCAGGAGCTCTCAGAGCAACTTCCCAGGGGGTCACCCATCATGGGATTGCTCTAAGCTTAGCAAGCTTAACTTCGGAGTTCTCATCCCCTCCAAAGCCACTGAGCTCCCAAAAGGCCTCGTACTAGATGGGTGTCACCGATGTACATATATGGTACATCACCCTCTCCGTTGGTCGATGTGGGATGTTACATCCACCCCCCTTAGGGGCCCGACGTCCTCGTCGGCACACTCGCACCCCTCGGCAGAGTGGCTCTGATACCAATCTGTTACATCCCGGACCATCTCCGCCGTAGCACGATATTGTCCGCTTTGGGCCTGCCGGCCCTCACGGTTTTGTTTCCAGGAGCTCTCAGAGCAACTTCCCAGGGGGTCACCCATCATGGGATTGCTCTAAGCTTAGCAAGCTTAACTTCGGAGTTCTCATCCCCTCCAAAGCCACTGAGCTCCCAAAAGGCCTCGTACTAGATGGGTGTCACCGATGTACATATATGGTACATCACCCTCTCCGTTGGTCGATGTGGGATGTTACATAGGCGACGAAATACTTCTCTTAGGCGACGACATAAGTATTTCTTCTCCCAAGAAGGTTTCCTTTAGGCGACGGAATACTTATGTCGTCGCCTAAGAGAGATACCCCTAAACGGACGGAAACGGCGTTTCGACCCTCTAAATCACGTAATTTGGCCGGACCTTCAACTGAGAATAGTTTCAAATCGACGAGACGCATCCACCGGTATAAAAGTTTTACCAAAAATAACCACCCGAGATAGGGCTACACATATGGAGAAATATGGTAAAATTACGTTGACCCCAACAACCGGCATCGAGACTTTACCGGAATACCGTGATTTTTTAGCCATAGACGTATTTCACCGTTCTGGTCATATCTTATTTCACGACTTTTTGCGTTTGAGACCTCTACATATAGTTTGTATTAAAAAAGATACTTGAACTCCACACTTGTATAAAACAAGTCATACAACATTAGTAGGTATGTTATGATTTTGATGATCAAACATGAGAAATGGAAAACCGATCGTCAGATATGAGCACTATTATGAATTATGCGTGTGGGAAAAAATTCAAGTCCATCCGACAACGTTAAGTGTTCAATCCGTACGGTCAAACCGTGCGGTCAAACCCTTAAACGGACGGAAACGGCGATTCGACCCTCTAAATCACGTAATTTGGCCGGACCTTCAATTGAGAATAGTTTCAAATCGACGAGGTGCATCCACCGGTATAAAAGTTTTACCAAAAATTATCACCCGAGATAGGGCTACACATATTGAGAAATATGGTAAAATTGCGTTGACCCCAACAACCGTCATTGAGACTTTACCGGAATACCATGATTTTTTAGCCGTAGACATATTTCACCGTTCTGGTCATATCTTATTTCACGACTTTTTGTGTTTGAGGCTTCTACATATAGTTTTTATTAAAAATGATACTTGAACTCCACACTTGTATAAACAAGTCATACAACATTAGTAGGTATGTTGTAATTTTGATAATCGAACATGAGAAACGGAAAACCGACCGTCAGATATGCGCAACATCATGAATTATGTGTGTGGAAAAAAATTCAAGTCCATCCGACAACGTTAAGTGTTCAATCCGTACGGTCAAACCGTGCGGTCAAACCCTTAAACGGACGGAAACGGCGATTCGACCCTCTGAATCACGTAATTTGGTCTGACCTTCAATTGAAAATAGTTTCAAATCGACGAGGCGCATCCACCGGTATAAAATTTTTACCAAAAATTAAAACCCTAATATTTAATTTCAATTTGTTTTAATTTATTTTATTTATTTAGATACTCTTAGCCGACGAAATGGTATAACAATAAAAAACATAAGGTTAAACCACAATGAAAAAATAAAAATAAATTCAAAATGAAACACGAAAATAACATTAGGCGACGAAACCGAAAAATTCGTCACCTAAAGTTTAAAAAAATCGCCTAAGAGTGACCCTCTTAGGCGACGAAAGAACGTCGTCGCCCAAGGTTTTCGGACCATAGGCGACGAAAAATATGTCGTCGCCTAAGAATGACCCTCTTAGGCGACGACAAAGCTGTCGTCTCCTAAAAGATACCCTCTTAGGCGACAACGGTTAGGTTTTAGGCGATGAAACTTTCTATCGTCTCCCAAGACTGGACCTTAGACGACGATTTCAGTTTTCGTCGCTTTAAATTTTATCTTAGACGACGATTTTTGGCTCTTAGGCGATGACACATATTTTCGTCGCCTAAAGTTCCTCTTAGACGACAAAATTTACTTTCGTCGCCCTGTTTCTACTTTCTTTGTCGCCCGAAGGCCTTTTTTGTAGTGATAGCTCTAAATATGTTGCATTCACTCTCTCATCCATATACATATATCAAATTAAAGCTCAATTCAATCTTCTAGAAGTAATTATCTATAGGGTTCGAAAAGAATTAAGTCAGTGTCGTTGAATATAGGGGAGGTCTAAGAAATGAGCAGCAGATATTACTTGCATGTATGAGAGGTATGAGACTTTTATCATGCATAGTGTGTGATCCAATATATATATATATATATATATATATATATATATAGAGAGTGTGTGGAACGAGTAATTGATTTAGTTTAGAACTCATCCTATATAGCCTGAATAGGTTGGCATAATCGAAACACAAGTAGTTCTAATCTTGAAGAAAACGAGAAGTTGATGATGAATGATGATAACGGTCGGAAAAAGAGAGATATATAGATAAGGGAATATGGGACATTTGATCAGTTTATATGGTCAGTTTTAAACCGTTTAAAAAAAGATGGTTAAAATTCATAAACCAAAAAGTGATCATATATCAAAATATCTCCTCATATTTGAAAAAATAAACAATATTTTTTTATAAATTAATAAATTATTAATTCATCGATAAATTAATAATGTGCATGTAATCAAATCCATCATATAAAAATCTTCACTAAATTCTCATTATAAGGTTATTATTAAAAACTCTACTTGTTTACTATATTTGCTCGTTTTATGAAACACGTACGGGCGAGGCTGATATCACTAACATTCTAGTGTAATAACCTACCAACTCAACCATAATGTCTCAAATATATCCCAATGAATGATCATATATAGTTCATAAATTTCAGATGATTTAATGTCATGGTTGTTCTCTTTTCTTTTCCAAAATTGGCACACCGTTGGATCTATTCAATAAAATGGACGGACAAGATAGGGAGAGAATCCAACCCTAACCCACCTCACCTGGTCGGTTGACAACTTGTCCTTATCCTTACCAGCGAGTATGAAAATGACTGGTTTGCCCACTAAATTAATCGCTGTTCCAGGTGCTAGCTCTGCGACTCCGATACAAACCATACAGGGGCATCACAGTCATAAATCCCCTTTGCACTCAATTTCTACTCTCTGCAGCTGCGTTTGCACACCACGCACTGAGACATACGGTGGAGACTGGAGACCAACCAAGGGGGTTTACAACTTTAGGTTAAGGATAATATTTCAATCATTTACAATGATCAGGACCGCTCATGTGCAGGAGTCAAATGCGGGATAAAACAGGTCAAACGGACGTGGTTCGTTAGATCGTGAAATAATCGAGCGGATAGAATACATATAATCTAACGGACCACGTTTGTTTATCTCGTTTTGTCCCGCATTTGATTTCCGCACCTGAGCTAGGCTGTTACTGTCACACCCCGAATCTTTTGAAGTTAATAAAAGTTACCTTTCACAGAGATTCACGAGTTACCGAGGACTTTTAATTGCGATCGGTAATTCGATAAGTTATCGCTCGAGTTAATTTTCGAGTTTTTAAAATTACTCCAAATACCTGAATTGATGACTCGATGTGGTAGTACGTGTCGACACGAGTCTCCTGGTATTTTCGGAATATTTTTCGGTGCTTCGGGTTATTTTCTATGAATTTTCGAAGTTTCCGGTAACTTTTATTTATCAATCCGGTAAATCAGTTTTACCATTTCACCTTTTACTTTCCACCTTCTTTTGATCTGAACCGTTGGATCTTTTCAAGATTTAATCTGGGCCGTTGATTTCTCTATAAATAGAGAAGAGAGGTTTGACCGAGTCAAACCTCCCCAAATCGGTCAAACCGAGCTCCCCGAGCTCTCTCTCTCCGCCCCGCTGTTTTCCGCCGGCGCCGGCGACTCCAGCCACCATAGGCCGGCGGACAACCACCAATCTCTTCCTCTTCTCATCCTCTTCAAAACCCCCTTACTAATTCTTTCCAGTAGCCATTGTGGGAGAAGATCGGCCGACGAAGAACTCGACTGTGCTCCGATCGAGTTTTCCGATTTTGGCCACGACGGAGAGCGCGAGTGGTGGTGACAGCTTCGCCTCGCCGTCCACAACCTCCCTATGGCCTCAGTTTCAAGAGAGGAGCTATGGTGACAGAGGAAGGGAGGTCAGAAGGTGGTTCTGCGTTTTCAGGCGAATTCGTGATGTTCTGGTAACCGGCGGAAACGACTGAGGTATGAAAGACGATCAACTCTTCGTGTTTTACTCCTCCATATAATTGGAATTGAGTTTGATTAGTGTTTGGAGGAGTTGGGTTTTTGGCAGAGGACCACAGTGTGATGCTGCTGTGCTTGGCAGCGGAAGCAGCGAGGTAGTGGTGTTGGTTGGAGCTGGAGGGGCTGCTGGGGTGGTCTTGGAGGTGGTGGACAGCAGTGGAGCTGCTAGGTCAGTGTTGGTTCGAATTGGAAGCACAGAAGCAGAGGGTGAGGTTTATTCCCTCTTTGAACTGTGAAATTCTTCTTTGTGTGGTTTTGGTTCTGTTGATGCTTGAGATTGTGTTGATGTTGATGTGTGTTTGTTACATGTTGTCGATACCTTGGTGACGAAGAAAACGGGGAAACTCTGGCGAAATTCTGGCAAGTTACCGGAATCCGGCGAAGATTCCGGTGATACCGTAAACCGGCAGAATGCCGAAGAGGTAGAAATCGAATCCTCGTTACTCGAGTCAAAAAGTACGGTTAATTCGTAATTGAGACATTTACGGAAAATTGGACGTAAGTAGGAAGTTTCCATTTTGGGAAACTTCCCACTTTAAGGAAGACTTACCAATTTAGGAAACTTTCCATTTTGGGAAACTTTCCCTTTTTGGAAGGTTACCAGTTATGAGGAAATGTTAAATCGGTAAATCGACTCAAGGTTAAATGTACTGATTAATGTGACACGTTGGGTGTCCATAGTAATTCAACGAATTAATACGTGACACCCTAACGTCAAGTTAAAGTAATAAAGGAAAGTTCGGAAGCTGAGTCGGACTTCCGGTAAATTGAGTTAAGAGTCAATAACCGGGAAAGAAAGTCAAAAAGGTTAAAGTGCCATAAAAAGGAACTTGGTCAACATGTGGTCAAATAGGAATTCCTGGTCAAACTAGGAAAAGACCAAGTCCACTGTAAATGACTAATATGATGATTTGTTTGTACAGTCTCTGGTTGAACGTGAGACGGGCTCGACTACGCGGTTAGTTCGAGGGTTTCGCTCGAGGAGCTTTCCGAGCGGGAAGGTCGCAATAGTACTGTGAGTGGACATATTATTTTAAATGAATGCATGCTTTAATTATGGATTTAATTGCATGGTTTTTATGATTGTTTTCGAGAATTATATTTTTCTCGGGTTCTTGGATGTTTTATCTGGATAAAGTTTAGCGGGAACCTTGGTTGATGATTTTTATCATGTTGAGGCATTGATTTTGATGATTGAACGTATTTACCATTTTTACTCCAATTTTCTATTTCTTTCTGGAAATGGTTATAGACGGGGATGGCCCGTCATCCGAACGGAATTGAACCCGAGACTTTATTTGGAATTGGATTTATTCATATATGACAAGGATTTGTTTTACTTAATTGTTTTGGGAAGAGATTTATTTGGATAGAGAATTTGAGTAAATTATTTTATGAATTTTATTATAAGGGTTGACCAATAAATATGCTAGCTAGAGTAGCGTGAGGGCGCTACTAGAGCTCTTAGCTCCGACCCTAGCCTGAGAGGTCAGGCAAACTACGTAGTGCACTATGAGGGTTGACCATTTCCACTTTATCCAGAGCTCTTAGCTCCGACCCTGGTCTGAGAGGACAGACAAGCCTGAGAGGTCAGGTTGATATTATAAGGGTTGACCGTTATCACTTCATCTAGAGCTCTTAGCTCCGACCCTGGTCTGAGAGGACAGACAAGCCTGAGAGGTCAGGTTGATATTATAAGGGTTGACCGTATTATTTTATCTAGCTAGCATAGCGTGATGGCGCAACTAGAGCTCTTAGCTCCGACCCTAGTCTGAGAGGTCAGACTTATTATGTTTGGTGAACATTTCTCTTCCCATATTCCTTGCTTGTTTATCTTATCATGCATTGGTGGAAATTTAGTAATTGTGGGCATGCATAAATGTTATTTAAATCATTAAATTTTTGGGAGAGCATTAAAGGAAATAGAGTTTTTATATTTGATTTTCGTCCACTCACTCTAACAGTTTTGTTCAATGTTTCTCCCCTGGGCCTTTCGTTTTTAAATGCCCAGTGTTGCAGGGTTGTTGAGAGGAGGTCGAGCGCGTACGAGAGTCGAGACATAGTCGATCATTCCGTTGCTGCTTGAAATTCTCTGGGGTAATCATCTTGGTAGACTGCTCTGACTAAACCGGTTTAGCTAGTTTTGTAGGAAGGGTTGGCCATTTTAAGGGGGTTTCGGTAAGAAGTTCCCTTGAGGTGGTCCCCGCAGGATTTACTTCGGGTTAAAGGGGTTTAACCCGGGGTGGGTCCTGACAGTTACAATAATAATGACATAATGAATGAGTTTTGTACCTTTACTATTCATTAATAGTACTCATTTAAGTGCAACTCAATATTCGTTTTGTCTAAATTTGCCTATCACATTTGTTAGAGTATGTTGTATAGCATCAACACATTGTATTCATTTTAAATAAAAAATAAAAAAAATATTACAAATTATTCAGTTTGAAGAACATTTGAAAGTTTTCATTAGACTATTTTCTTTATGTTTTGTTACCGACTGTTTTTCATATACTCATTATTATGCTTTTCGTTAACATATTTGATTCTCTTCGTTATGAAATAAGTGATCACTCATCACTAACAAAAAAGAAAATGATACTACAAACAAACTTGCTTTACTCGTAAATTTGCCATTTAGGATTGAGCGGCTTGTTTCCCAATTTCACTTGATGTTCAACACACATACATATCACTCACCACTCATCAATGACCGTTTTTCATTTCCAAGTCGGGCAAAGAAAATGACCGTTCTTACTTTCTAGTGGTGTTATTAACGGTTAAATTAGTTCTAAACCAGATCAACTTTAGTTGAGTTTTAAAACTATTCTATAATTAAAATCTAATCTAATTATATAAACCAAAACTCATTCGAGCCCTACCAATAATGTCAGGTTAAGTAGATTTTCCATTCAAGCATCCTTTAATATAATTTGACAGTGCCACCGAAAGCTTAGATTTTCAGAACATTTGGATTTGCTTCTCGTCATGATACTGATTTCTTAACAGCATAATTTGATTAATTTTCGAAAAAAAAACAAGACCGCTGTCCCACCCCAGCCCAAAACCCAAACGCCCTTATATGTAACTTTCCAGAATAATGACAAAACGCGCCCCACGCGCGTGTTAACCTGAAAAATAAGGAACGGCGACCGCTCTCTGCTTTTTTGATACAACTGTCCTCCTCTATTCTTTTCCTTTTTTATTGTTTCCCAAGCAAACTAGAATAAAAACCCTACCACTCTTCCTCTCTCATATCACCACGGAAACAAAGCTCAAAACCGTCACTCTCACACACAGCCAGCCATGAAGATAAAGAACGAAGGAGGCAAAGTCCACCCATCTCCTTCTTCCTCTTTCTCCGATGGAGCAGTCCTCTCCGTCCTGCAGCTACTCCCAGCTGCTATTCTAGCTCTGGCCTCGGTTCTCTCCCTCGAAGACCGCGAGGTACTGGCGTACATGATATCCCGTTCCATGAAAACCGCGCTTTCTACTTCCTCCAACACCCAAGATTTCAGGAAGAAATCGTCGAAGAAATTAACGAGTAAGAATAACAAGCACCAGTTCGATTGTGAGTGTTTCGACTGCTACCGAAGCTACTGGTTCAGGTGGGATTCTTCTCCCAACCGGGAGCTCATCCACCAGGCTATTGAGGCCTTCGAAGACCACCTGGCCCACGGCGAGAAGCCCAAGAAGAGCGCCGTGAGAGGGAAGAGGAAAGACAAGACGGGCCGCCGCGAGGCTCAGAAATCAGCCGAGGGTTCCTCTAAGGATGAAGTCTTTGATCTGGCGGCGCCGGCAGCGGAGGTGGAGGAGAGTGTCTCCAATGTGGGAGTGAGCTCGGTTCCCGAGGTGGTGCTGCCGGTTTGTGAAGTTGTTTCGGAGAGAGTTGAGGAGTTGGGAGTGGGGAAGGAGGAAGCTGCGGAGGAGGACGACGTGGCGTTGATTGTACGCGCCGCGGCGGTGAGCAATCACAAGGGTCTGGCCAGGAAAGTACTTCCGGACCTGTTGGGGCTATTCAATTCTCGTTTGTGGAATCTTTGGAGTCCGAATGCGTAGGCAAACAAAAAAGGGTAAGGGGGATTTTTTTTGTACTTTTTAACTTTTGGAGCCTCAAAGAAAGATGGAGGAAGTATTATACTGTTCTAAGTCAGTGGTAATTTTTGTGAATTATGATTAGGGGAAATGGGCAAAAGTGATTTTTGGTTAGAGTTATTATACTGGGTTTCACCTTTTTTCAATGTCAAAAGATGCGATTTTTTACCCTTGGGGTTTGGTGTGGTAAAAATGGGATATGCCTATTTGTCAAGTGGACTGTGCACGGTAAATATTCTCGAGGTCTCTGCTTTAATTTCTTGAAAAACACCTGTTAAGTGAGTTTGACTATAACCCTCTATCTATGGAGTGGTAGCCCACCATATCTGTTATTTTTGCAGCAAAAAAATGTCTTTTTTATGCTATTTATGAGTGGTGTTATTTTTTTGAATCTTTTAGTGGTGTTATTAAAGGTTATTCACACATTATTTTTATAATAAAAGCTAATTATAAGGCAAATTTTATGAGTAATTTTGTAAATACAATCAAAATCTAGTTATAAAAAATAGATATATCGTGTTAATAGCAAAATTAAGAGTTATAACAGCCATGTTTTTTTTCTTGCTTTTGATTCCTTTTAGCTGTTATCGTGTTGCATGTAATAATTCCATTCCCAATTTATATCTTCCCAATGCCGTTTAGTCTATTTTGGGTTTGGTACCCTATGTTTATCTGACACCTTACCCTGCAAATTTATCAAAACCCAGAACTACCCTTCCCTTTCCCATCCAGCAATTGCAGCAAGCACCTCACATTCTTCAAAACTGTACTCTATTGTGGCCTAGGCAATTTTCCTGATGTTGGAGGTGTATATTACAATGTTCCAAGAATTGCAGATTAACTTATTGGATGGGACATATGATTTGGGATTATAGAATTTCTAATAATATGAAGGATTTTAGGATTTTTCCAAACAATTAACAATGAGACTTAGATTTTGGTGGCTTTTATATACCCAAAGATACAATGGAAAAACAAATTAAAGGGGTGGAGAGGCTAGATTGTCTGGTAGCATTTTGTTATCAGATCAGATGCAGATAAATGGGGCTACTGCCTACATTCACAAGGGAGGTGATGACACTTGCTGGACCACAAATAGTAATAGTTGGTGTGTGCCTCTTTATCACATCACTCTTGTACTGGGATTGATGCGTTGCTATCCAAATTCAACAATACTGATAGGTGTAGTGGCCATAGATATGGGTGAAGGTAAGGCAAAGGCAATTGAAGCTATGTGAGTATGTGAAACTAGAAACAAAACTAGAGAGCTGGAAATATAGGTTGAACAAAGAGATGAGATTCTGAGACTACTATAAGGAATGGTAGCAGAAAGTAGTAGTAGTAGTAGTACTACTACTATTAAGGGCATCTGCGGTTGATCTAACATAGAACACCCATCCTTCTTCCTTTTAGATTTATGGGGTGCGGCGAATTTCTTAACCTCCAGAAGTGGAACTTGTGGGTTCGGACTGCAAAGTTTGGACTTTGAGGAGCTTATTGCTGCGAGATTTCAAAAACCAGAAAGGAAAAATAATACGCGTGGTAATATTCTGTCAAGCCCACCTTGTCAGTTCTACCTGCGGCCCAGTCCAATAGTCCACTTTCGTCACAGATTCAACCCAACACCACATATTGACCATTTTTTTTATCATGACCCTCTTTCCTCACATCAACAGACCCAAAACTAATCCTGATCCATATTCCTTTTCTTACGACAACACAGTCGTTTCTCCATCTCCTCGTCACCACAAATCCACATCACCTCCCGAATCTGATCTGCCACCTTCATCTTCTCCTCTCCAAGCCATCCCCAGAACTCCAACTCCACAAATCGGCCTTGACCCAACTGCCCTTAACTCTCAAGCAGCTCTCGATCTGTCTTCGGCCTCCACAACTCTCTCTTCAGCTTCTCTGACACCGGAGACTCCCTCGGACCTGCTCAACCCATCTCCTCCATCACCCGAACCAACCCTCTTCTCTCCTGACCCACTAGCCCCATCCCTGGAACCCCTCTGTCGCTCTAGCCGTGTCACCACTCCGCCGGTGAAATTTCGTGATTATGTTTGCTCGAGTGTCACACATGTTTGCCCACATCAATCATCTATTTTGTTTTCAGGTCCGAAGAAATGCACCCGATACCCATTGGCAAATTTTATGTCTTATCATCAATACAGGCCAAAGTACTAGTCCTTTATTGCTACTGTCAGTGCTATCACAAAACCACAATCCTACGCTGAAGCAGCCGCTCATCCGGAATGGCGGGCGGCGATGCAATCTGAACTGGAAGCTCTCAATGATAATGGTACGTGGGCCCTTACCTCTCTTCCCACCGGCAAGAAACCGATCGGCTGCCGTTGGGTGTATAAGATCAAGCATAAGTCTGATGGCTCTATTTGACGGGTACAAAGCACTGTTAGTGGCAATGGGATTCTCACAATTGGAGGACGTTGATTATCAGGACACTTTTTCCGCTACTATCAAAATTACTTCGGTACGTTGCTTACTCGCCTTAGCTGCTGGTCAGGGTTGGTCTATCCATCAGTTAGACGTCAACAACACCCTTCGAGAGAATGACTCTTTGATGGATGCAACCTCGTCAAGGTTGTTGCCAGTTAATATTACGTCATCCACATAAACTAAGAGTACCGTAAACTTGTCATTTTGGTTTGAGACGAACAATGAATAGTCTAACGAGCTTTGTGTGAATCATGTTGCCTTAAGCGCCAAAGAGAGTTTAATGAACCACTATCACAATATGCTTGTTTGAGGCCATACAAGATTTTATGTAATCAACAAACTCTATGCTCCCTCTTTTGACCAATAGTGGGAGGAAGTTTTATGTACATTTCCTTTTCAAGGTCACCATATAAGAAAGCATTATTGACATCAAGCTGATGGATATTCCAATTCCAGGGGACAGCAAGGCTGAGAAAAAGACGCACGATGGTGAGCTTGGCAACATGAGCAAATGTCTCTCTACAATCAATTTCTTCAACCTGACTATAGCCCTTGGCAACAAGTCCTTTGTATTGTTCAACAGAACCATCTGGATTGAGTTTGATTTTCTAAACCCATTTACATCTGATAGGACGTTTGTGTGCAGAAAGAGGGATAATACTCCAAGTACGGTTCGGTTGAAGTGAATCGATCTCTTTTCTCATGGCATTCCGCCACATATTATGTTTCATAGCCTCTTCATAAATAAAAGGCTCCTTGTGGAGGGTGAGATTAATATTGAAGTATTTGTGAGAATGGGACAATCGATTATAAGAAACAACTTGTGAGATGGAGTGAGAAGTACTTGAACCCGTAGAAAAAGCCAGTAAGTCACGAGAAGGAAGAGTTGCCTCAACATGGTAGTCATGAAGAAAATCTGGAGTTTTTGTAGGGCGAGAAGACTTGCGGGACAGAGGATGAGACAAATTTTCTAGAGGAAGGGCATGAAAAGGTGGTGAGGGTGTAAGAGCAGAAGCTGTTTGTGTGGATAAGTGATGAGGATGGATAGTTGTAACCCTATCTTCAACAGAAGACGGAACTTGTGAGTTATCTCCTAAAACCCTTGTAGATATTATATCACCTGAAGACCCAGCATGTCTTGTTTGAGCATACTCTCTATTTGGATTGATAGTGCCTGGATGTATATCTCTAGCAAAGTTATTTTGATTGAGATTACTATTTATTAGTGACTGGAGGTATTTGTGTTTGACCTAAAACATAAATCCTATCACTACCCATATTATTAAACCCGATAGGATAGGGGAGGAATGTGTCTCCTAGGTTGATTAGGTGTTTGACTTGAAATTTGAGGGAAGACTGGTCGATAAGGCAGAGAGGAAGTAGTCTCGGCATAGGGGAATTGGTTTTCAGAAAACATAGCATCCCGTGAGACAATGACCCGTTCTTGATCAAGATCAATAAGTTTAGACCCTTTCGGAACATTCAAATAACCTAGAAAAATACATCAAGTAGCCCGAGCATCAAATTTGTAGGTTTAAGAGGATGGGTTGACGCAAAGTAGAGACATCCAAAAACCTTTAAATGATCATATTTCAGTGCAGTATTGAATAGTTTTTTGAAATGGCTAAGACCTTAGAGGAGAGATGTAGGAGTCCGGTTAATCAAATAGTATAAGGTGAGGATGGAATCTCCCCATAATGGCTTAGGGAGATGTGCCTGAAAAAATAAAGCCCTAGCCATATTCAGCAAGTGTCGATACTTTCGTTCAACAACACTATTTTGTTGTGTTGTGTTGACGCAGCTAGTTTGATGTACAATGCCCTTGGAGGAATAAAAAAATTTGAGAGAATTCAGGGCCATTGTCACTGAACAATTGTGACTGTTGTATCAAACTAATTTTCGACGAGATAAATAAAACTGATCAAGAATTGACGTGCCTCTGATTTTTGAATCATCAAATAAGCCCATGTGCACCAAGTAAAATCATCAACGATAGTTAAAAAATATTGTGCTCCGAAAATTGAGGGTTTATGATAACCTCCTCAAATGTCTACATGAATCAAATCAAAAGCTTTGTGACTAGAAATTGAACTCAAAGGAAAAACATTTCTGGGTTGTGTGGCTAAAGGACAAATTGAACAACTTTTTGCATCGCAAGCTTTTATTTGCTAGGAAAGAAAATAAGGGAAAAACTCAAGTAGAGGGGTGACCAAGGCACTGATGCCACGTTGAGGACTGCCATCGACCAAAATTGTGTTTCATTTGATCTGATGATCTTGGTTGAGGCAGTACAATCCTTCCTTCTCAATCTATGTCCCAATCATCCCGGAGCGAAGGTCATGCATAAAACAAAGCTCTTTGAGAAATATTGTCACATAAAGTGAATTATGGGTAAGTTTGGTCATGGAGATTAAGTTGAGATAAAATATAGAAACACAGAGGATGTTGTGTAATATGAGATTAGGAGAAAAAGCTACTGTCCTGATATGAGAGATATGTGATTTTGTGCTATCAGTTAACTTAACGAATCAATTTTGTGTAGGATATTTGTTTGTGAGGAGATTATGATGACAAACGATATGGTCAGTGGCTCCACTGTCCAATATCTAAAGACTATTGTTCGAAAATTTAAAAGATTTAACCTGATAGGTTATCAATGTGAGAATTGTTATCAATGGGGTGGTTTGAGTTTGACAATAAAAGACTTGATTTTTTAGTTAGCCTAATGATACATGCGGCAGTATTTGTACATCATTTTTCGTCCACAAGCTTATTAAGCTTTTATTTAGTATCAATAAAGACACTCCTATGAAAATAATGAAGTGAAGTTGATGATAACATGACATTAACTTAGACGTTTAAACCTAAAAATGTTATAGAACCGTTACATTTTTTTTAAGAAAAATAGAACCCTTAATTTATCAACATGAAGAAAATTGAGAATGATAATTTAGTTCCACCTCATAATACTTAATAAAGATTAGAGAAGTGGAGGCACAAAATTGATGTGAAGTTTCCTCAACACCTGTAACATTATTATACATAATTTTTAGTTAGATATCTATCCCACATCGGAATATGAGATCTTGTCTGTTGATTTATTAGGGTTTGAACTACTCTCTCCATTATCAATTGGTTTTGCAGTTGAACCTCAGACTACTTTATCATGGTATCAGAGCGAGTTACCCACGTACACGTGTGAAACACAAATGTCACACGAACTCCACGACCACCCAAGTTGTTGTCCATGTGTTAGGCTTAAAGATTCGCCACACGTGCGGGGACGTGTTGAGATATCTATCACACATCAGGAATATAGGACCTTGCCTGTGGACTTATAAGGGTTTGGACTACTCTCTATTGCCAATTGATTTTAGAGTTGAATCCTAGACTATTTTATCAAAAATAACTATTTTTGTGTTTTCAAAAATAAAATAAAAAATTATAAGTTGTTATGTTTTTGTCTCTTCAGTTTACTTTTTATTTTTTTAATGGTACCGTGGAATTGGCCCCCGGGGATCACTTTTTGGAATTACCGCAACACATCAACGCGTCAGTTGATGTGATCAGATCTGTCAAAATCGGGCCTGGAGGTAGCTCCGCAGCTGGTTGCTATGATACAGTTTTGTTGCTTGTGTGTAATCTATACAGACTAGAAGTATATTTCAAAGATGTGCCTAATTTCTTCCAGTACTTGACAATTCTGGTTTTTATAGTGCTTCTATAAACTCTTTCTTTGAAAAGGATTCGATGTCATTAGGAGGTCTCAAACAATTCACCTTGTGTATTCTATTGCTTGAGGGTTGCTTTCTATCAGGGTTTGGATTACTACTTTACTAATGGTGTTTGCATTCACTAAGGTGAAAACTGATGAAGATTGGTGGAAACATCCATAGACGAACACAAAATTTTAACAGATCGAAGGAGTTTGAATTTTGGGTGTCTGCTATTTGGCAGAAGCATTTTCTTTTATAGAACACAAGTAAACAGCAAAACCAACCTTCTTTCGGCTATGATCTGTAGCGCAATAAGCCTTTTTATTCTGAAATTCAGAAAGGGCAAAATGGAAGGGACAAACTAGCAGCCATTATCACATATTCACATGGGATATAATGAATTTGATAAATTAGAAACAGGAGACGAAAACCCTGGAAAGTATGGAAGAAACTGCGTACTCCATTGAGTTTGTTTGTCACAGAGCAAATGATCAAAAGCATACATATAAATTCATTCCCCCATCCCATATCTTCCTGTGTTCCTATTCTGCTCTGGTTGATCACATTAATCCATGACAATAATTGAGTCTGTTTAGTATGCGGATTCTAAAGCATTTGGATTCTAAAGCATTTTTTGTAATTTTTGTAAGATCAAGTGAAGATTGGCTTGTCAGGGTCTCTATCTCTATGTAGTACTTGTAGTTATCCTTTCCTAATCAAAATATAGGGTAGAACCAACTGATATTGGGACTTGATTAATATGTGTGATTGCTCGTATGCACTAGGAATTGTCAGGTCAGATTTGGCCTGAATGAGAGCCATACAGGTTACAGTGACTTGCTTTCGATCATTAGCTTATAGTCATCCACCTAAAAGAAACTTAAATCAAATCAGCACTCAAAGCAGTGAAGCGCAGAGACAAACAAGTTTAAACAAACGCCATGCCCATAACAGAATGCATATTCATATAATTCATGTAGCAATTGTAGGTGATCACACTCAGACTGAGACTTTTGGTAGCCACTTTGTAGATAAATCATGAAACATGGTTATGTGGGTGTGTACCTCTTTTTCCAGTGTCTCCTTGAGGGTTGTTTTTCCCTCATGATAGAAGAAGAGACTTGTCCACCAGTTTGTATTTTAGTTTCATGTTGGCTTCCACAGAGGAGATAGAAGAAAACATTCACTTGGGACCCTAGGCTTGCCAATGTGATCTTCTTCAAACATGGATGCCCAAACTTTATTTGCCACAGCATCTCTTATATGCTTGTCGGGGACCGGTCACAGATAATACAGTGGAGAATCGACATCCGATGAAACTGATGGTAATGATATATAATATTTCACCTGCACAGGTAACATCAATTACAAAGAAATTACAATGGCCATGGATCATAACCCAAGCTTCCTTAAGTTGCACCACAGGTGGGCTACCATATAGAATAGAGAATTATAGTTTTTGTATCTCCAATGAGAAAAAGATCAATTAGATTGTCGAACATCTACTCCATTGTCGAATTAGTGAATAGTACATATATCTGACGGTGAGGAGATGATCGGACGGTGTGAATTAGACGGGTCACGGGCGGAGACAGTGCACCGAATAATTTTCGCCATTGGGGTCCGACAACATATTGCCTATAGTCACTACTGTACAATTAGGCTTTCTCAACAAACACCAGGTAAATTACTAACATAGTGACATGATTAGAAATAAATTTACTTCATTATCATCGGGCATGGAGAGAGTGCATGGGCATGAACATGAACATGAACATGAACATGAACATGAACATGTTACATGTCAAAGCATGGGAAGACACTTGCATTCATGCGCACCTGAAAAACTCATCTTCTCAAAACAGGACGTGCACCTGCAACTCCAAACACCATACCAGATGTATTTGCAATACTAGTACTATACTGAAAGAAATGACCACATCTGCTCAATATGTTTACTTGTATACCAATTTCACACATGTACTGTGCAATGACAAGGATGGGGATACGGGACCCCCATGACATTTTGGACACTAGATATAATCTTGACAGACCATAGCCAACCAAAGTTTGTAACTATCCGTATGGATCCCTCTGTCCATCTTCCTTGCGAGCACTGGAGGCTTTCAGATAGTATTTGACATCTTATTAATAAAGACTCGTAAATATTAGACTGCCAAGGAAAGAAGAGCCTGTCACACTCTCTTAGCAAAAAGAATCGGATCAAAGCTCAAGTTTTATTGAGGACAATCACAAGATGAAGGTATGAAAAATACTCTATTCTCTTGTTATCCTTGAAAGACCTTAAACTGCTTCATATTCTGTTTAAGTTGATATTCTTGCATGCCTATGCTGCAGTTACTGGGATGGATGCATCGAAAGTTGCGTCAGAATAGCAATGAACCTAATTTCCTCATTGGTAAGCTGTGTTTTGTTACATGCATCTCTCTCCTTTAACTGTACTTAACATGGAAAATGGCCATCAACATGGTGAGAAAACAATCTGCAGGCATAAAAATGTGCATGCATTTTACTGGAGGGTCATACAAGTGCATGTAGAAAGGGCTAGAATAAATAGGATTTACATTCTAATACAATCAAAATTATAATAAAAAAGATCAATCAAACTGGAAGACAACACAAGAACACTAAGACTTCACAACCTAATAAGAACTAGTCCAAACATAGAACTTTGTAAATGACAATACATAATGTACAGCTTAAAATTATGTCATAAAAATCCTTATATTTATTTTTTGTGTCAGAGCGTTCTTGTGCATGTCTTGCAGGGCAGCCATCACTTGATGATCAGCAATACTATGGAAAGGCAAACTACGGCAATAAACCCTTTAAGCAAGGCCAGAGAGACCATCAGCTTTCTTTTGCTGGTCTAGAATTAGCTAAGGTAGATCAGGAAGATTACTATGAAGAGGAATCCTATGCTGCGGCATCTGAGCTCTTCCATGGGTTTCTTGCAATTGGTACATTTGGCTCAGACCAAGTAATCACCGAGCCATCAACACCAACACTGGGCATGTCTGTGGAGAATATCACTGAACAAGAGACAGAGGCCACAGAGAATGAACTGAAGCTCATAAATGATGAGTTGGAAAAGGTACTAGTAGCTGAAGCCAAGGATGAAAATTGCAATGATTCATCTGGAAGGAACAGCCATGTTAGCAACGGAAGAAGTAGTCATGGTAGCACCATTACACTAAGTGGTAAGATGCTAGAAGTCCCAGAAAGCAATGGGATTAATGGAACTACAGTCTGCCCACTTCAGGGATATCTTTTTGGGTCAGCATATGAGCTGTCAGAAACAACTGCAGTAGCAAAGAAGGAGCACAGGACATCTCTTGGTGAGCTGTTTCAGAAGAGTAAACTGACCGAAGAGAATTATTCTGGAGCAAAACTCGGCAAGGAGGAGAAGCGAGCAGATCAGAAAGAAGCTGATAAGTCTTCCATTCATTTGATGAAAAAGAAGCTTATGAAAAAAGTGCTTCACCTGAATGCTTCTTCACGGAGCTATACAGCAGCTGCCGATCCTGGTTCGGCAGAAACAAAACTGAATAAGGTACCCTTGTCTATGATACCCCTATTGCAGTAAAGTATTTCTTTTGGACTCAACTTAGTCTCTACAAAACAAAGAGAACATAATATGAAGAAAAGTGGAACTAAGAATGCTAATCTTATAACATTTCAGTGCTCCTTGACATGAACATCACATTAACTACCGTGATTGTTATGAGCTGCGAATGCTAATTTAAGAACATTTCAGTGCTCCTTGACATGAACACTTAGACATAAATTACCGTGATAGTTTTAAACTGCCAATGTGATTATAATAAAAATTCAGTGCTCCTTAACATTAACACTTGGACATAAACTACAGTGACAGTTATGAGCTGCCAATGCTAATCAAAACCTTGACATGACCACATAGACATAATTACCGTGATAGTTTTGAACTGGCAATGCTAATCACAGTGGCGTAGCCACGGTAGGGCGAAAGGGGTCAATTGACCCTTCTCGTGTTTTTCATTTGTTGATTTTTTTTACTTTTTATTAACATAATATATCAACAATACATTTTTGACCCCTATGTCAAAAATGGAGATATAAGCCAATCACATTTGATTTTATGTTAATCCTTAGATACTGAACTCAAAAATAGTAAATATGTTTATTGGCCATACATTTGATTTTTCTTCTTCCTATTTTCAATTATCTTTGTTCATCTATCTTTTCCACGTTATACAGTGGCTCATATTTACTATAAATCGCAAGCCATATTTTCTTTGTTATTGAAAAGTTATGTGGATCTTTCTCAATAATAGCTTTAGAATGATTGTTTATATGCCTAAGAAATTATTATCTAGAATGTGATATGTATATGAAACATATCTAAAATTTGACCCTCCTATAATGAGTTTATGGCTGCATCACTGGCTAATCTAATAACATTTTAGTGCTCCTTGACATAAACACTAATAGACATAAACTACTGTGACAGTTATGAACTGCCACCCCTATAATGACCCAAGGTCTGCAATACGAGTACCTATAGACGATTGATATAGAATACTTGCTGTTAAAGCTGTTACAAAAGACATTGCCCATCCTATGTACATGTTTTTACTTTCATAAAAACATGCAACTGTAACATGTTTTTAATTTTTACCAAGTTTTTACTTCGGACATGTCAGCTCTGCGTAACTTACATTGCCTATACTATGTACATGTAAACTGAAATAATGTGTTGTGGAGTGTAGATCCTTCAGATGTTCCACAGAAAAGTTCACCCAGAAAATTCGATTGCTGGGGAAAAATCTGGCAAGTACCAAAAGAGCGAGAAGAAAAAGAGAAAGAGCAGTGATGGGATCTGTAACCATAAAGATCAGGTCTTCCCAGATGATCATGACATCATGTTATATCCTGAACAAGTTTTTTCATCAAACCAGAGCATGCGACACAACAAGAGCCAATCTAACCCTCCCCAGTTTGCACTTGGTGCCCTTGATTCAAATGAGAACGAGGAGCACTGGATCAAAACTGACGCAGACTGTAAGTAAACTATGCACCTTATATAACCATACACCATGTGACTGTAAATGGTAGACTGTCATTGTTACACAAGTCAGAAGTATAATTTTGGATTGGTTTTTTCTAGCATACTCCCAAATCCTAACTATGACTACATGCAATGAAAACTACTATAATGTGTATGGTTTCTCAATCCTATTTATGTTGTGTCTGGTGTAGTCCTGGTCCTGGAGCTGTGAAGAGTGATGAAAGCAAGTTGGGTTTTCGGAATTGTCACGCCTGAATTCGATCAGTGTATTCATATACTGCTGCTATTTGATAAAGTAAGTTGTAATAAGGATCAAAGAGCAAGAATGGAACCAGATAAATAAAAGAGGCAGGTACCTCTTATGTATTTGGTGAATGTAAAATATGAGATCATGAACTTGTGCTAGTGAATTGTGATCATGTTATATGAAACTTTTGTAATCGAAATAAAAAACCATTATCAAATGCTTGTAATAAACATGGATTGTGATTTGTAAATTGCTATGTTCAAAACGCCTAATTCCAGTAAAAGGCTTACGGGTGTAGATGATGATGCTCCATCGTCTTCCTTTGCTGCAACGGGAAGAGGCCGCCGTTTCTTGTTTATGCTTTGGCAGAGTTGATTTGGGGCACCTTCAATTGCCACCTATCTTGAGGTTTTTCAATCGAAAATGAAGAATCCACTCAAGCCATTTGAGCGGGAGAAGCCTCTGGAAAAGACACTCCAGTTTCTCTATTATTAAACAACGGTTCATATATACTGTCCCTTTTAAGTCGTTTGGTCTTCATTTTCGCTCCGTTTAACTTTTCGATCACATTTTACAGTTTGGTTTATCTTTTACATTTCTATATCTCTAGAACTCACTTTTCAATTACATTTTACTTTGTTTCATCTTTTAGATTCTTATTTCTCTAGAGCCCACACAACACATTTTTCGATTCGGTTCATGTTTTAGTTCCTATTAGTAGAGCACTTATGCAAGTCGATGAACAAATCAAGCCTATCAAAAATTTGAACGAACCAAATCTATCAAAAACTTAACCGCTCATGCCCATAAGTCGTAATTATTCATTAGGTTGGTAACACTCGATCTGACGTACTTCCAATGGACCGAGTAGCTAAACAGAATTGGTTTGAAGGAATCTAGAAACTCGGTTTGGATGAGTGACTTAACAGTAGTGTTCAGGAGGAAGCAGCTATATATTTCGATGACAGTTGCCACTTGCCACATGATCAAAACCAATATGATCTCTTCTTATAACTTGAGCCACATTGACACTTCCACATCTCCAAAGAGGGCAATCATTTTCAGTCATATTCCTGTGTGATTTCTGCATTGTCCAAGTGCTACAAATCTTGCAACTACAAGTCTGTAGAAACATTTTTGGACGCTCCAACAAGTGATGGGCAAACACTGGATTAAGCAAATGAATCTTTATATTGTTGTACACTTGTGTACAAGGAGCAAATACAGATAGGTATTTGATGATATTCAATGAATGACTATTCATTATACTTTTAACTGGTTTTCTGTTACATGTTTCTTATAACTTAACCAATGAATCCGGCACAACACACAAGTATGGCATACAATTTCAATTTTGACAGCACCATTAGCATGTACCGTCCATGTAATTTACCAGCAGATCCTGGACCATACCTCTATCTGGCATCCTCCCTGCAGCGCCATAAATTGGAGCGAGCCCTCCGCTTATGGGACCTGGATTTTCTTTTACCTGAAAATTTCTCAGGGTTAATAGGGATTATGTGACTTAAATGGTGTTTGGTGATGTGATCAAATGGTAGCGAGAATCACTTACGGTTTTCACAGATTCCGTTACATCCCTCAGAAAGTCATCAAGAATTGGTACATGTTGAAGTGTCATACATATGTGAATGCTGATTCAAACACAATGAAGAAAAAAAATCAGGATTGATTCTTGAATTGGTTTATGAACTATCATGACTGATGAAAGACCACATATTGATAGACCAGTGAGTTAAACAATCTACTTGAATCGGTCTATGAACTACTCAAATTTCTGTGCATGCTAAAAGAAATGAAATGCTATTTCCATGAAACAGGACATGGTGCTTGTGTTTTTCATGCATAAACATGAGCCTACCTGTTAGGTCTTTGCAATGCATTCAAATGCCAGCCCTTAGATGACATGATATCATTGACTTCAAATATATCAACAACATTAGAACCAAATGCAACAACTGTCATGTCTGGCCGTCCAATGATGAACAACTCGGGAATATCCTCTAACCTGCAACAAAGAGGCCATATTTTCAAATGGAACAAGGCCAGCCTCTGCTCTCATCGGCAAATAAAGACAAGTCAGGTGAAAACATACCCTTTTTGAAGTTTCTTGGACACTTCCATGACAGCCTTTGTGTTTTCCAAATACCCTACAAATTGTTGGAATGAAATGGAACAGTCAATCACCCGCCAACAACTTGACAAAATCTTCACATTAGAAGAACCTTTGACCAATCAAGTCTTACCTTCCTCCCCCAAAGCCATCATAGCTGCCCAAGCCCCGGAAATTAAGCTACCAGGTCTGCTTCCAGCCATGGTTGGAGATACATACAGCCCTCCTGACCACTCCGTAACTGCAAAATGGACACAGACCACCATCAGCACCAATTTCAGACCACAAATTATAGCAATGTATCAAAAATCTGTAACTTGATTCAAGCAATGAATGACAACTTTATTCAGCTTATACTCTGCTGACTTTTCTCTTTAATTTGTCATTATCAATGAAAACATCCAGTTTCCACTAGATTTTTTGTATATGAAAGCCTCTATCATGACTGTAGTAAATGATCCAAATAACCTCCATGCCTACAGAGGACATGTCTCTGTCCAGCATTCTAAGATAAGGCTATTGGGAAACCACAAACTATTATCCAGTCATCTAATCGATGCCATCAGGCAATCACATCACTAATCCATGTCCCATCTAAAAAGTTTATATCCTTTGGATTTTCAATGAAAGCATAATCATACAAAGTTCTCCAAGAAATAAACTAAATGAAAATTTCACTTTACTTGCTGGATATTGCTTGGACATACAAAAACTTACCAGCCACAAATTGATGCTGATGGAAGATAGAAAGTCATACAAACCCAGCATTACGGTGAACCATGTGACATGAAAAGAAAGCACATCAGGGAGGTTCTGAAAAAATGTAAACCGATGTTGGTATCTCAAATTCTGACCAGTATAATTAGATACCTTTCTAATGTCATGGTTTCTGTACAGAACTATGCTTGTTCCTTTAGGAGCCAATCCATATTTATGCACGTCAGCTGATATTGATGTCACTCCCTTAACTGAAAAATCAAAGGGTGGAATCGGATACCTGAAAAAAAACGTAATAAGGAGGTAGGTCATGTCTTGGAAGTCCATGCCACATATTATTGGGGAGAATAGGAAAGAATCTGCACTAGCAGAACAATCAACTCAAAACTGCACTACTCAATTCATGGATTTTGTAGGTCATAAAATGATGTACGCAAGTAGATTTTAGATTATGAAGTCAAATGTATAAGAACCACCACCACACCAACACAACGCCCTCAACCCCCTCCCCCTCCTCTCTCTCCCTCCCTCCCATATGTACCCTAGGCTCTGAGTACTACTAAAGACGGGGAATAAAGACAGAAAATCTTGTCACATCTAAAGCTACGTAGAAAAAATGCTGAAATTATCCAAATGCTCTTGAACAATTTCAAGTACCCACCCATACATGATATTACCGATTCGAGTAGCTCTAAATTGTGTAGCCCAGAGATCTAACTAAGATTATCATCTGCATTATTAAACACATCCTCTTGAGTACCATACAACAAAAGTCAAGTGACCAATCCCATGTAGTTCAAATAACTTAGAATTTCCAACGTTTTGCATTTTCAGACATTAACATTAATCATTTACTACAAGGTGCATAATAAAACCAACAGCAAATATATCAGCCAAGATGTAAATCAAACCAGACATACCCAAGCTTTTGAGCAAAAGGTAGTACAAATCCCCCAAGACAAAGGTCGACATGGAGACAGATACCAAAGCTAGATGCTAATTGACCAAGCTCCTGTAAAAGAAATTCCCATTGTTGTCATTTATGATCATATGCTTTTGCCAAAATGTATCTTTCAACCTCCTCCGGGAAGTAATAGAGTACCTCAATAGGATCAACAATGCCATGAGGAAAACCAGGTGCAGATCCAACAATCTACAGCATGAACAGATGTAGGTTAGTTTAACTGGTAAACAAAACCTTGAAGTTGGTTATAAAATGGATTAAATGTAGAATTTTTTTTCTTTCAGGTCAAATCAGATAACAAAGTTCAAACTACAGTACATTTATACAGGGTGCATAAGGAAGACAAAGGAATGATCATAATCATTACATACCAAAACGGTGTTTCTATTAATGAATTTTCTGATGGCCTTGACATCTGCTTGGAACTCTTTATCTACAGGGACACGCCAGAGCTTGATGTTAAAATATTGTGCAGCCTTGTCGTATGCTGAGTGAGCAGATTCAGGTATTATCCTAAGCTTGGAAATAAGATGAATTATATAAACAACTCTAACATGCATGCTAGACCAGTATATAACTATATATGAAGAGGTGTAACTGGAAAGTAACATACATTTCAGGTTTTTTAATCCCCTTCCTGGCTTTCATATAATCACGCGATGTTTTCACAGCTAGTAATATACTTTCAGTTCCTCCTGATGTCATGTTTCCACATACTTGTCCTCCAGAAGACTTTGTTTTACTTCCAAGCATTGCAGCTGTCATAGCAACCACTTCTGCTTCAAACCGTACAACACTCTGGAATACATCCATATGTAGTGGATTGGTATGTGCAAACCTGAAAGCCAAATCAAGCCACATTCAGACAAAATGTAAACGCAAGTATATCAGATATGCCAACTATGGGAATCCCTAGCTCTGAAGCAAATGCACTGTGAGAAATGTTCTTTGGCACGCGTAACCATGACAGTATCAACGTAAACAAAGAAGGCAGAACCTATTGAACTAACACATCCAGAGGAGTAGAATCACAAAGCCTGTGCACGTTCAACTGCTTATACCGAGATCATTAAATTTCACCCGCTATGTGATGTGTCATACCAACAGTTTTTCTTATAAGACCGATCAGGAGTACGAAAATGTATCAATAGTATTAAACTTAGAAACCTAACGTGTTTGACCCCGAGTTATATCAGGTATTTCTCTTTCTACTCCAAGTTCTAAGCAACACATTTAGAGCTAATAAGACCAACAGTAAAGGGCCATTCACAACAAATTACATGTAACATAGATGTAAAACATCTTACTTACATTGAGCAAGCCTCATTAATTAAAGAAAAATGTCCTTCAAATTCACTTCCTCCAATATATCTGCAAACAAAAACAAACCTGATCATAAAGAAAGATAAATAAATAAATAACTGCAGATCAAATCCCTTCCAAGTTCCATTTATAGTGAAGCACTTGTGCTTGAAACAGACACAAAGTAACTCTGCAACGCCAATGATTGCACTGACTGTAAAAAATCAACGCGATCAATGCCCAAACAGCAATTCAATGACATCTGTGTCATCTCCACAATAGACATATTCCCCAGGTTGTATATGATCGGTAGATAAACATAAACTCAGAAAAAAAGAGTTTAGCAGAAAAATTCAAGAACATACACTGTACCAGAGCATTTGCCTTGCCAAGCCACATCCTTTCTCTTCTCCTCTTTCATCTGGTCAAGAACTCCAGCACCCAACCCCGCGCCGGGCAACTCACTTCTCCAATTCTCTCTTTTAGAGTTACCACCAGACTGTAACTGATCCACCACCTGCTTCCCCAACAACACAACCCCAAATAAGCAACGCAATCTTTCCTAATAGCAATGAAATTCAAAGCTAATATACTCTGCACTGGTAATAAAATCTGTTAAAAACTAAGGGGCCCAATTCAAAAACCTCAGATAAATTCAACTTCCAAATATTAAATTCAAGACCTGAACAACTCGCTGGGAAAGCATTTAAAGCCCAACTAAACACCAACAACATCTAGAATCAATCAAACAAGCCAAAATGCCGCGAAAACAAAGACACATGTCACACCTTTTGCTTCTCGGCCTCTATGTACTTCTGCACACCAGGAACCAGCCTGCAATTTAATTTCACAAAAACAAAAAATCAACAGACAAATTTTGAAAAAAAGAAGAAGATCTATTTGGAGTGTGGAAAAGCTTACTTGATGAAGCTCATGAACGAGGCTAAGAGAGTGGCCTTGACTCCCTTCTCCTGCAGAACACTGATGACAGAATGAAGCGTTGACGCGACCACGAGTCCGATCAGCGGCGTCGAAACCAGCACCAGCGGCTCGTAGCTTGACAAGAAGGAATTCGCGGTGGCTCTAGCTCCGAGCAGGAACGATTTGACGGGAGAGAAATCCATCGCCGATGGTGGCTCAGATGGAAGCGGATGATGAGATTATAAAGAAATGGAACAAACAAATTGTGATTGCGTTGAAGGAATCGGTTGCGTAGCTTAAGCGGGCTTGTGATCGAAGCTTGCGTTGGATATTTTGGGGATGAGGTGTCGGGAGTGAGAGAGAGGAAGCGTTGAAAGTGTTTGCCTTTCCCGATCACAACGACGGAGTTTTTGACTTATATTTGACAAAACATACCGTATCTTTTCTTTTAAAATTTAAATTAGTTGTCCTAGAATAATATTGAAGGAATGAATTCTCTTTATCTTATTGATAGAATGAAACCATTTTATATAGAGAAATACATGAGTCAATGAGTCTATTACATAGATATGTGTAGCCCTATTATAACATAGATTATTACATAAAGTCTGTATACAAGACATGAATTAAAACATACATATATCAAATATCCTATAACATTAGTTAAATAATAGTTATTATTATTGAAGTACAACTTTGACTTCGAATAGCTATATGTCACTTTTAGCTATTTTTAGTTATTTAAATAGCTAACACTTTTCGAGACGCTCTCGTACTTTTAGAGAAAGATGAGGAGCATCTCTTTTATCTTGAAATATATTGACATTAACTAATCAATATTTTCATTATTTCTTGTGAGAGAAGCATAGTATTCGATTTCTTGAATTCTTCTATTTTGGTGAAACTATCTTTTCATGTTATATGTAACATATTTTTAATTAATTATTCTTGATCCTTTATTTTGTAGTAATGAAATTAGCATTTAGATTCGTATATACCATGCATATCAACAATTACTTTTTACAATTGAAACTCATGAACCCTCCCGTTTATAAATGAAAGATTTATGTCACGATGACCCTTTTATTAAGGGATCTATCCATCATTGTGACTTATATGAGGGATTGAATATTTGACAAATTTGTTGATCTTAATTGTTCAGTTTTTATGTCCTAATATATAGATCACTTATGTAAAATTTCAGCCAAATTGGTGATCATTAAGGTTTAAATCAGTGATTTAATATTAGAAGTATGAACGGTCTAGATTTAGCAGATTTGATCCGTCCATTGTTTTGAGCTATTTCGAGACTTTAACGATCACCTCATCAGTTTGGCTGAAAAAATTTCAAAATTGATCTCTACTAATATAGACCTATAATATAAATGATGAAGATGAAAAAATATGAGTGAAAACTTTACGTAAACATTATCTCTTATATAAATGTCAAATAAGAGATCACTCACTAAAATGATCTATTTATGTTACTAAACTAAATTGCCCTTGTTTTTCACTTACCACGTACGTTTCTATTTTTCTCGTTATATAAAGCATAAAGCATATATGTTTTTCACTTACCACGTACGTTTCTATTTTTCTCGTGATACAAAGCATAAAGCATATATGTAGTGTAAATTGGGTCAGTGGGTCACTCCCTTACCTCTACTCCCCATGGTTGTAGATTTCATATTATATCATACAAATGGAGTTGCAGCATGAAAAGCTTACATATGAGTATATATAACAGTGAAGCATGACAATGCTGGCACTATTATAATAAAATACTTATGTAACGATTTTATTTGTCGTATGTGGATGAATTGATGCAACTAAAAAAAAATTTTATCGCATAAGTGTGAACTAATGTGACGAAACACATTTTGTCACATAGTGCTGACTTATGCGACGAAATAAAAAAAGTTCGTCGCATCAGTTCACACTCATACGATGAAAATTGTGTATTTCGTCCATCAATTTTGAATGATTCTACCAAAATTTTCTCTCTAGTGCTTACTCATGCGATGAAAGATTCAAAATTTCAACGCATAAGTTCTGACAAAAAATTTTAAATTTTGAATTCTCTGACAAAATTAAAAAAAAAATTTCTTCCCCCTTTCTTCATCTGCCCCCTTCTTTTTCTTCCTCAAATTTTTTCTTCTTCCTCCCTTTTCTTCTTCTTCCTTCTACTTATTCACCACCATCCCTCCACTTCTTCTTTTTCCACCGCCACCACAACCACCATACCACCACCACCACCGTACCTCCTCCGCCCCACCATCTCTTCCTCTTCCTCTTCTTCTTGTTCCTCTTATTCTTCTTCATCTTCTTCTTCTTCCTCCGCCACCACCCCCGTACCTCCTCCGCCACTACCAACATAAATATCATAGCTGACGAAATAAAAAACATGCTGGTGAAAAAATATTTGGTCGGCTAAAGTGGACTTTTAGCCGACGAAAAAAATTTCGTCCGCTAAAATAATTTTTTCATCGGCTATAGTCTGTAAACTATAGCCGAAAAAATTATAAAATTTTAGCCGACGAAATAAATGATTTCATCGGCTAAAAATCCTTATATTTGCAGATCTAGACAGCAGTTCATTTGAAAAAAAAACGAGAAAAAATGTTTGGGTATTGTCGAAATTGTTGGGTGTCGTCGAAATCTGTCCAAAATTAGTTTGTAGAGATATATATAGGTACGTGCATGTGTATATATCTTGATTTTGAGTTGATTTAAGAGTTTTATTTGAGTTATATAATATTTATTTTGAGTTTTATTTGAGTTGAATTAATGGATTTTGAGTGTGATTGAGTTGATCAAGAGTTGATCAATTTTGATTTGATAATATATATGAAGTTGTTGTTAATAAGTTGTCGATTTTGATTGAGTATATATATGTTAATTAATTTAATTATAATATTATGTTGATGCATGATATGAATTGATTAAGTTGTTAATTATATGTTGTTATGATTTTGTGGTGATTGATGTGCTGATATATAATATTGTTATGTAATTAGTAATTAGTATATATATGTAAAACATATATATACTTGGATAATTATTAATTTGTTATTAATTAATTGTTGTAGAATACTAAATGATTTGAAATTTTATATATGGAATTAATTAATTAATTAATTAGAGTTATACATATATATTTTGTTATCTTTTCAGGATTTGGATAAGAGTTAGATTTCGCCTCCAAAAGATATGGTAAAGGAGTTATTAGTTTTATTGAATATGTGCTGGCTAATACTAATGGAAATACAATTTTTATTGCTCGTGCACGAAATGTCAGTGTTGTAGCAATATGCATCGATTTGCGATTGACAAAGTATGGCAGCACCTAAAGAGTAACGGGTTTTAGGAGAAGTACACATGTTGGATATATCACGGTGAAACATCATTAGGTGGTCCGCATGATCATGAGAAATTTTCTGAGACTGGCAGTACATCTAACGATCCAACAACAGTCTTCATCAACAATATGTTTCCTTATGAGAGCCGTGTATGCTCTGAATGACAGTATATGCCTGAGCCGGTGCAGCTCTTCCCTAGAGTTGTCGACACTGTGGGTATTGACAAGTACAACAAACTGCTTGTTTTCCAACAGACTCCTGTGTACCTCGGTTGTCAGAAGACGGTTCTTGAAAGTGTGATGGACGTAATGAAGAATAAAGTTGAGACAAAATCGATCGTGAAGGCTGTTGATTATTATCTACAGTACACTGCTTAGATGCTGCCCCACGGCATCTTCTTCCTACCACTCATCATAAGGTCCAATGTATCCAGAAAGATCTAGAGCTTTCCTACATCAAGATCCATGCATGCAGATATGACTACGTTCTCTTTCGGGGTAAAGATCCAGAAGAGAATGACCTTGGTGGCCTTGACGCATGTCTGGTATGTCATAGTGACAGGTATAAGCTGACTCCTACAGGCAATAGGAACCCTGTGAAGGTACTTCAATATTTCCCTTTAAAGGATATGCTGGAGCGGTTGTACATGTCATCACACACGGCCAAAGCTATGAGATGACATGCTGATAGGGAATTGCATGATGAATATACCCTTATACACTCTGCTGACGGGGAGGCTTGGAAACATATAGACAAAGAGTTTTCTCATTTTGCATCAGATATCCGAATTGTGAGGCTCGGGCTCTCATCCGGCAAGGAATACAATATGTTGATTTTGTTGATTCTGGTGCCCGGTTATCCAGGGAAGTGTCTTGATGTTATTTGAGACCCTTGATTGAAGAGCTTAAATTTTTTAGGACATTGATCATCCCACTTATGGCAAGTACATGCACAAGATGTTCCAGATGCATGTCATGGTTGTTGGTACCATTAGTGATTTTCCTGCCCATGGGATGTTATCGGGCAACGTTGTTAGGGGATACAAGGCTTGTCCAGAGTGCCTTAGCGATGAGGGGAGCATTAGTCATTGCTATAAGATATGCAAATTGGGTCACCGAACTCTCCTTCCGTATGATTGCGAATGGCAGTTCGATGACAAGGCATTTGATGAGACTGTAAAAAACGATGTGCCTCCCAGAAGATGGACGGGGGAAGAAATTTTAGCAGTGCTTAATGAGTACGATTTTGGGCAGCTCAGCAATCATCCCAATATTATGGCGGCAATACCTGAAAGACCCGACAGGTAAAAATTATGGACATATAAGAGCATATTCTAGGAACTCTCATACTGGAGTAAGTTGTTGATCAAGCACTACCTAGATGTGATGCACATAGAAATGAATGTGTGTGAAAGTGTGGTGAAAACAGTGCTGAACTTGGAGGGAAAGACGAAAGACGGTTCTAAGACACGCATTAATCTTAAAAAATGGATATACGAAGACGTCTATGGTTGAAAGAATGGAAGAAAAAAAATGTCTCAAGCTCCTTACACCGTGAAGCCTGACAAGAAGAACGTAATTTTCAGGTGGATGAGTTGTGTGAAGTATCCTTCAGACTATGCAGGAAATAGAGCCCGGTGTGTAAACTTTCGGGACAATAAGATGTACGGGTTAAAGAGTCATGACTGTCATATCCTGCTACAATGTCTCTTCCCTGTTTTCATTCGATCGTTCCTTCCTCGTCTGGTGGTGGAGCTGTTAGTAGCGTTGTCAAGATTCTTTCAGAAGTTATGCACAAGTGAAGTGAAAAAATCTGACCTCCGAGAAATGCAAGATAACATTATTTATATCATGTGTAAATTTGAGAGGATATTTCCTCTAAATTTTTTTGACATCATGTCTCACCTGATGATCTATCTTTCAGAGCAATTGTTGCTTACCGGTGTAGTACACTACACTTGGATATATCTCATGGAAAGGTATGTTTTTTACACCTGAATTTTTTACTATACATGTTCAATATATAATCATAATACTTTGCAACAGTTTATTTATAGGTAACTTGGAGACTACAAAGCTTATGTGTCTAATAAATCCGCTCCTGAAGAATGTATAGTTGAAGCATATATTGCGCACGAGTGCGTCACCTACATGAAGTTGTATTTAGGAGCGTTGAATGAAACTCCACAAACCATACCGGTAGATGTACCGAAGTTCAACATTTACATAGTCTCTAGTGATGTTGAAGTTTATAGAATTTTCCCAGACTTCTACAAGTTGCAACCACATGAGCTAGTCATAGCCCACTGGTGGATATTGATTAACTGTCCAGAAGTTGAATACTGGAAAGACATCCATTTATACTGTCCAGACATTCAAGGTGATCTCGACTACCACAATAAGGAGTTCGTAAACTATTTTGGCGGCTGAGTATATAATTTTTTATTTTAGTTCATGACTCTTTCATTGCATAATTATCCATATTTATAGTACACTGAATATTTGGTTGCAGATGAACCATATTCAATTCAATGGTCATCCAAATTGGTCGCACGAACTAAGACTTCTAACGATAAAGCCGATAATGTCAAGAGCTTATCCGATATGTAAGGTGAATGGTGTGCAATTTATATGTGAACAGAGAGACAACAGACAGAGAACACAAAATTCTGGGATGATGGCACATGGTGGGCGGAATGGAGTTGATTATTACGGTGTTCTCGATTCAATAGTGGAACTCGTTTATGGGTAAGGCATGACAGTGCACCTTTTCAAGTGTAGATGGTTTGATACTAGCAGCCCGCAGAGCATGAAGATCGATCAATATAAGATTTTATCGGTGAACACTGCTACAAGCTGTTACGAAGATGACCCGTTCGTTTTTGCCACATCAGAAAAACAAGTGTTTTATCTTGCTGGAATGGACATATATCCGACGAAATTTTCTATAATTCGTCGGATATAGTTTTTTTTTCCCGCAAGGTTTAGCCTACGAAATATTACAAATTTCGTCGGCTAAATACTACTATAGCCGACAAAATTTTCTATAAGTCGTCGGCTATAGTTATTTTTAAATTTTTTAATTAAATACTTTAGTCGACGAATATATTAAAAGTTTTGTCGGCTTTAGTCTTAAACTTTAGCCGATAAAAAATATAAAAAAAAATCGTCGACTTAAGTATGAGACTATAGCCGACGACTACTTCTCCTTTCGTCGGCTAAAGACATAGCCAACGAGTCTTTGCTGACCACTTCTTAGCCGACGAATACAGTTAGCAGGCCGACGAAAGATTTTCGTCGGCCAAAGTACTGATCCTGGTAGTGTACCTCTTCCTCCGCCACCACAACCACCGTACCACCACCTCTTCCGTCACCACCACCACACCACACCTCCTCCTTGACCCGACAAAATAAAAAAATTCTAATTTTTTAAATTTAAATTATAACAAAAATTAAAATTAAAATTAAATTAATTATTTTTTATTATTTATTGAAAACTTTTAAGTGACGAAATATTTTTCGTCTCATAAGTTGAAGTGACGAAAATTTTCGTCGCATTTGTACGACTTTGTTTTCGTCGCATAAACCTATGCGACTTAAAAAATTCGTCGCTTAAAAGGTATTTATGCGAGAAAATTTTGGGTATTCGTCGCATAAATCTAATATGACGAATTTTTCGTTGCTTAAAGTCTTATGCTATGAAAAATGTCTCTTAGTGGAATCAAATCGTCGCATAAGGCTTTTCCTCTACTAGTGTGGTGTCCATAGAGGAATTAATAAGCTAGGAAATAAAAATAGCATTCCGTATTTGGAGTTGTATATACACTACCATTTAGTCGGATATCACAAGTTTCGTTTCTACGAGCTAGAAGTTGATGAAAACGAATCAACCTCCTTTGTGGTTAAGTTCTGAATCTCACTCAGGAATAGTGATTTGTAAGTGTAAACTAATCAACACCTGCATCTTAGTTGATTATTAATACCAACACGTTTATATAGAATGATTGACCGGCCGGAATTGTCAGATATCGTGCTAATTAGCCACGGATTATTATTTCGAGGAAAATACTTGCATCAATACCGGTATTGACGCGTGTGTGCATACTCTCATTTATTTACATATTTTTACCAATGTAAATCATAATCTTAGCCGTTCAAAAGTTTAATTATCTAATCAAGATCACATATGCAAAAAATCAATTTGGAAAACGATCGTTTACTCAACCAAATGCTTCACTCAAATGGACAGTTATGGTGAAAGTTAGCAGCCTCATGAACTGCCGTCCATTTGATTGATGTATTTGGTTGAGCAAACGATTTTTTTTCAAATTGATTTTTTACAGAGATGATCTTGATTGGTTAATTAAACTTTTGGAACGGTTAAGATTATAATTTACATTGTTAGAAGTATGTAAATAAATGAGAGTATGCATGCACGCGTCAATACCGGTATTGACGCAAGTATTTCCCTTATTTCGATGGGAAGCTTCTCCAGTTTCGACCAAAATCTTAAAAATAAAAAAATTTGGCGAAATTTTCGGTTTTTTGGACATTTGAAATATCTTTCAGATTCCAAGCATTTCTCGTCCGAATTTTTTGAAATTTCCCAATATTTTTGGAAAATTTTCAAAATTTTCCAATTTTTTTTTATTTTTGCTCAAAATTTTCTAATCTTCAAGTTAAAATTCAAACAATTACTTTAATTTATACCCTTACTTTGATCCCTTATTTTTTTTACCCAAAAGTATATAATCCATCATATACCCTTACGACGAAAATCTAGCAATTAATGTCTTATCCAATATATTTCATGTCTTATGGGGTGCAATCAAATGATAACTCGTGGTCACAGTAGGAAACACAATCTTTCAATGATTATGGTTATGACCAAGGTCAAGCGATGCTCAATGCCTACTACAACTCCTAGTATGAAAACTCACAGTCAGTCCCTCTTGACCCGTATGGTTAGCATATAAGTCAATACATGCAAAACTACAAATGTGAGGTATCATTTAAGATTATTCTTCACAATACACTGAAGGCTCCACACAGAGAGATGATGAATATAACGAAAATTTTGTACCTTATAGATCTTCTACGTGGTTTTAATATACTCATTTAACGGTTCAACACTTACTTTTTCACTTTAAAGTACTACAACTCCCTATAGATCGATATTTATTCTAGATTTTCTTTTCAAATATAGTACATAATATGGTAAACAAACATCTCTTAAAATTTCATTTAAAAATTTCGTGTTTTTCTTCAAATTTTTGTTAATTTCTTTAATTTTTTACTGCTGCCGATATTTTCTTAAAATTCTGTCAAAATATCTATTTTTTAAAAGATTGATATTTCCGTACCTTTGTTTCGACGATGACCAATCATAACAGCAACCAATATATTCCCTCGAACAAAAAATGAGATGGAACATAAATCAAAGGGGCCACCATAATTTTGTTCAACGGTTGACTGCCAATTATTCGATCAGGTGTGGACATTTCTCCAACCTTCCAAATCAACTTCCGGTGACTTTTCGTCGTGACAAAGTAACCCTGCAAATTATTCAGAGAGAGCATGCATGTATGTTTAACCCCAGCAGCTGGCTATTGACCAAAACAACACCAGCAGCTAGCAGGTATACATTTGAGATTATTGGTCATCACAAGCAGAAGATATATCCAAGCTAGGGTTCTTCAGCTTTATATTATACATATGGATATGTTCATAATCATACACACCGGCCTTGTATATCCAAGGTTCTTCATCAGCCATATTATTACTATCACCATATGTATTAAGATCGATGCATCTAATTAAGAATGAATCATGAAGAAGCAGCAGCAGCAGCAGCCTGCAGTACTTGCAGAGTAGAATGAAGTATCAAATATGGTGGCTGGTAAGTCTCATGGTTAGGCTATAGTATAGCAGCCTCTTTATATTTTAATTAGTACAGAAGACAAGGTTATCGATCAATTTTGATGAGCTAGGCATATCCGACAGCGTTGTTTTGATGAAGTTTGAATTGGAAAATTGGAAAAAGAGGGCATGCGTAGGCAATGACGCACGACCGGCCCTTTGCCGATGCAATTAGAACACATGAATATATATTTCAATTTTGCTGACCAAGTAAATATATATTATGTTTCTTATCTTTCATTCCTTGAATGTGACACGAGTGAAAATTATATGTTTCAATTTGAATATATCTCGATCAAAATCTAGTACAAAGTGTACAACTGTGGGAATACGATTATTACTTATCTAGAATTTTTGGAAATTGTCAATTCAATGGAGACTACTCAACGTACGCAACAAAGGTGACAGCTACGGAGACTAATGTCAGATTAGTTTTCTTCCCCAAGAATACACCATCGATCAGTTTCCTGAGAATAATCCTTTACCAATCACTTCAAGTTGAATTTGATCCCTTAATCCCATTGACGAGTACGCAGTAGTGCACGTAGTTTTGTTTGAACAAATTTTCCTCGATCGGAACTATATAATCTATATATGAAGATAATTAAGTTTGTATGTATCGTTAATTTCCTAGCTATCTTGCTAATGTTGTTGTGGGAGGGAGGGGACACGAGTAGTGCCTAGTAACCCTAATAAAGTTCTAAACCTAACCTCAGAAAAAATAAGTGTTCTAAAAAAGGTGTCCAGGGCCGCCTGGGCGCTGAGCGGCAACACTAGTAGGATCCGAGACTGATGAGACGAATATTAAAAATTTAGTCTCATAAGTTTCAACCTATGCAACGAAAACAACTTACGAAAATGATGACGAAAATAAATTTGTCTCTTACGTACACACTTATGAGATGGTTCGTCTCATAAGATTTTTACTAAAGCTACAAAACATATGTTAGGTCGCATAAGTTCAAAAATTTGAAAAAAAAAAACAAATTCCCGCAAAATTTTTTTGAAAAAAAATGATTTTTTTTTCAAAAGTTTGACGAGATCGATTTCAATATATATATATATATATACCCAATCTTCATCTCTCTACCCCATCTCTTATTCTTATTCTTCTTCTTCTTCTTCTTCGCCACAGCCCCCGTCGAGTTCGCCGCCGGTTTGGAGGAGAGTGTCGTCGGGGAGGAACTAGCTGTAAGAGCACCAGATGCCGGTGAGGATCATGAGGAGGACAACTGTGTTGAAGCGGGTGACGGCGGTGTGCATGGAGGCGATGCCGGCGTTGCCGACGAGGAGGTCCCACATACCGGGTTGTTGTGGTTGTGGTTGTGGCTGTGATGGTGATGGTGGCTGTGATGGAGCAGTGGTGGTGGGTGGTAACAGTTTCAGACAAAAAAATTGCCGTGAAAAAAAAAAATTCAAAAATTTCCTACCAAAAAATTTTGGCGAGTGATTTTTTTTTGAAATATTGAAATACTAAACCAACGAAATATTTGGTCACTTAAGTTGATAAGTTTCATCTCTTAAGAATATAGCGACGAAACTTTTTTCGTCGCATAAGATTGTTCTGTTGCGACGAATACTTCATTTTCGTAGCATAAGTTCCAGTGCGACGGTAAGTATGCGACGTCGTTTTCGTCGCTTAGGTTCTTATGCGACGAATATGTGCTCCTATGCGACGAAATGGTTTCGTCTCACAAGTCCTGAATCCTACTAGTGCAAGGCACCGTTCTGATTTTCTTCGAATCAGCCAAGCTGGGAGCTGACGCAGAAATCAGCTGCCTAGACAGGCTGGGCGGCTCCTGGGGGGCTGGGCGGCGCCTAGGCGGCCCAAATAGGTTTTTTAATTATGAAATAGATAAAAAAACTATATAAAAATAAGTAAAATCAAACACAATAACACAATATTATATTTCAAAGTCTAAACAAATGATACACTATTGTATTTTTATTATTTCTAAGAACATTGTTGTTTTATTTTGTATATTTTTGAAGTATTTTTGCTATTTTAGAATATAAAAGTGTTTTTTATAAATTTTATTTATATAATTATATTTAGATATATTATATATAATTTTTAAATTACTCTATTATTAGATGTTGATGTAGCTGCTTTGGTTAAGGCTTGCTAATTCTTCCACCCCCATTAAAGTTCGATGTTGATCGATGTAGCTACAATTTCCCGTTTTCTCTTCCTTCATTTTTACGTTTTCTTTCTTATTTATCACGCTTGCCATTTCCCTTATTTTTTGAGATTTTCTTTCATATTTCTCCCTTATTATTTGTGTTTTCTCCCTTCATGCAAAAGGCAGGCCTAGGCCAAAAACTATGATAATCTTGCTGGCTTTATATATTCATTTCGCTTGTTGTTGGAACTTACCTTCAATGCTTCTAATTAGCATGAGGTGTTTGTTCCTCAAGGTGTTTAGAATGACTAGTCTAGGAATTTTACTGGATTGGGTGCATTTTAGTGTTATGTTTTCTTGAAAGAAAGCGGGTGCGGCCATTCGGCTTGATTAAAGAAACAGGAGGTTACATTCAATTTAATGAGCACAATAAATATAATCGAAAGATGGAAAATCTGCAGATAAATTGCATTCATTCTTGCTTGATATATTAAGCAGATGACTTACACGAAAAAAGCCACATTTCATAGTTTGCACAGGGCTTCTTATTGTACAGGATCGGCCCTGGCTATACTTCAACGTATACCATACATTGTATATTCATTAGTTTAATTCAATCAAAGTTAGAAATAGGTTAGGTGTTCTCGTTAATTTTATTACTTTACGAGTATAGTATATACATAATGATCGAGTTCGTTCTTTTGATCAGGATACGTAGATAAGTTGACGTTATACCTAGCTAGACGACGTACCTAATCTATAGATCGAGCATGTCATGCCAGGGCCGGCCATGGAGGAGTGCAACTGGTGTGGTTGCACAAGGTCAGGGCAGGTACATTTTAGAGGCTTGAGGCAAACAATTAAAATGTGGTCTCATATAGTAAATCATATAAATCGAACAAACTTTTTTCATATATGTACAAATTTCATGTATCGTATTGTGTTATTAATTTGTTAGTAACGAAAATGAAAAAATAATAATAAGAGCTCGATAACAAAAAATGAAGAAAAAAAATTGTAAAAAAATAGTAAAAAATTTAGAAGGCTCTTAGATTTGAACTCAGTATCATACTCAAGACTCCAACTAAGTTAACCGTTGGACTGTCTTAGTTGTCTAATACAATTTTGAAGTAAATATATATAAGGTTACGTTTCACATAATCTGAAGAAAAAATATATATCGGATGCCCGCTGAACACTGGTGGCCTGAGGCGGTCGCCTCAAGGCCTCGATCCGAAGAGCCCCCTATAGAAGAAATTTCTGATACATGAATATAAATAATTATTAAGATATATTAAGGTTAAAGAACCACAGTCACATAAACACATCCCTGTCCGGCCGGTTGCACTACCAGAATAAGTATCATAGCCGACGAATATTTAATTAGCAGGCCGACGAAATTTTTTTTCGTCGGCTAAAGTCCATTTTAGCCGACGAAAAAACATTTCGTCGCCTAAGTAAAATTTTCGTCGGCTAAAGTGGACTTTTAGCCGACGAAAAAAACTTTCGTCGCCTAAGTTAAATTTTCGTCGGCTAAAAGTCCACTTTAGCCGACGAAATGTTGTGTCGTCGGCTAAAATAGTTTTTTTCGTCGGCTATAGTCTGTGAACTATAGCCGACGAAATTTTAAAACTTTGGCCGACGATATATATAATTTCGTCGGCTAAAATGCTTTATATTTCCAGATCTAGACAGTAGCTGATTTGAAAGAAAAAACGAGAGAAAAAGTTTTGGGGTTGGCGAAATTGTTGGGTGTTGTCGAAATCTGTCCGAAATTAGTTTGTGGCGCTATATATAGGTACGTATATGTATATATCTTGTTTTTGAGTTGATTTAAGAGTTTTATTTTCGTTATGCACATTGATTTTGAATTTTAATTAGAGTTGATTATATTGTGTTTTAATTAGAGTTGATTATATTGTGTTTTAATTAGAGTTGATTATATTGTGTTTTGAGTGTGATTGAGTTGATCGATTTGGGTTTGATAATATATATGAAGTTGTTGATATATATATATATATATATATATATATATATTAATTAGTAATTATTATATATATTAATTGTACGTTAACTCAGATATAATATAAATTGAATGATTCGTAAATTTAATTAATTAGCGTTTATACATATATATTATGTTATTTTCTCAGGATATGGATAAGAGTTGGATTTCGCTTCCAAAATGGGACAAAAGATATGCTAAAGGAGTTGTTAGTTTTATTGAATATGTGATCAATAATGCTAAAGGGAATACAATTTTCTATTGTCCGTGCACTAAATGTCAGTGTCGCAGCGATATGTATCAATTTCCAATTGACAAGGTTTGGCAGCACCTTCAAAGTAATGGGTTTTGGGAGAAGTACACATGTTGGATATATCACGGTGAAACATCATCAAGGGGTCCGCATGATCATGGGCAATTTTCTGAGACGGGCAGTACATCCAACGATCCAACAACGGCCTTCATCAACGATATGTTTCCTTATGAGAGGGGTGTATGCTCTGAAGGACCGTATATGTCTGACCCGGTGCAGCCCTTCCCTAGAGTTGTCAACACTGCTGGTATTGACAGGTACAACAAACTACTTGCTTTCCAACAGACCCCTGTGTACCCCGGTTGTCAGAAAACGGTTCTTGAAAGTGTGATGGACGTTATGAAGATTAAAGTTGAGACAAAATCGACTGTGAAGGCTGTTGATGAGTATCTACAGTACACTGCTTCGATGCTGCCCCACGGTCATCGTCTTCCTACCACTCATCATAAGGTCCGATGTATACTGAAAGATCTTGGGCTTTCCTACATCAAGATCCATGCATGCAGATATGATTGTGTTCTCTTCTGGGGTAAAGATCCAGAAGGGAATGACCTTGGTGACCTTGACACATGTCCAGTATGTCAGAGTGACAGGTATAAGTTGACTCCTGCAGGCAATAGGAAACCTATGAAGGTACTTCGGTATTTTCCGTTGAGGGATAGGCTGGAACGGTTGTACATGTCATCACACACGGCCAAATCTATGAGATGGCACGCTGATAGGGAATTGCAAGGCGAAGATACCCTTATACACCCTGCTGACGGGGAGGCATGGAAGCATATAGACAGGGAGTTTCCTAATTTTGCGTCTGAGGTCCGAAATGTGAGGCTCGGGCTCTCATCCGACGGGTTCAATCCTTTTGGCAACATGAGTCTTCAATACAGTGTATGGCCGGTGATTTTGGTACCATACAATCTTCCTCCATGGATGTGCATGAAGAAGGAATACAATATGTTGAGTTTGTTGATTCCGGGACCCGGTTATCCAGGGAAGTGTCTCGATGTGTATTTGAGACCCTTGATTGAAGAGCTTAAGTTTTTTTGGGACGTTGGTCATCCCACTTATGATAAGTTCATGCACGAGATGTTCCAGATGCATGCTATGGTTGTTGGTACCATTAGTGATTTTCCTGCTCGTGGGATGTTGTCGGGCAACGTTGTTAGGGGATACAAGGCTTGTCCAGAGTGCCTAAGCGATGAGGGGAGCAGTAGTCATTGCAACAAGATATGTAGATTGGGTCACCGTACTCTCCTTCCGTATGATCACGAATGGCGGTTCGATGACAAGGCATTTGATGGGACTGTAGAACTTGGTGTGCCTCCTAGAAGATGGACAGGGGAAGAAATTTTAGCAGTGCTTAATGAGTATGATTTTGGGCAGCTCAGCAATCATCCCAATATAGTGGCGGCAATACCTGACAGACCCGACAGGTATAAATTTTGGACACATAAGAGCATATTATGGGAACTCCCATACTGGAGTAAGTTGTTGATCAGGCACTACCTAGATGTGATGCACATAGAAAAGAATGTGTGTGACAGTGTGGTGGGAACCGTGCTGAACTTGGAGGGAAAGACGAAAGACGGTCCGAAGGCACGCATTGATCTTAAAAAAATGGAGATACGAAGACATTTGTGGTTGAAAGAAGGGAAGAAAAAAATGCCTCAAGCTCCGTACACCGTGAAGCCTGAACAGAAGAACGTAATTTTCAGGTGGTTGAGTTCTGTGAAGTATCCTTCAGGCTACGCAGGAAATATAGCCCGGTGTGTAAACATTCGGGACAATAAAATGTACGAGTTAAAGAGTCATGACTGTCATATTCTGCTACAACGGCTCTTCCCTATTTTCATTCGACCATTCCTTCCCCGTCAGGTGGTGGAGCCGTTAGTAGCGTTGTCAAGATTCTTCCAGAAGTTATGCACAAGGGAAGTGACAAAATCTGATCTCCGGGAAATGCAACAGGACATTATTTATATCATGTGTAAATTTGAGAGAATATTTCCTCCAAATTTTTTTGACATCATGCCGCACCTGATGATCCATCTTCCCGAGCAATTGTTGCTTACCGGTCCAGTACACTATACTTGGATGTATCCTATGGAAAGGTATGTTTTTTACACCTAATGTTTTTATTGTACATGTTCATTGTATAATCGTAACATATGACAACAAATTTATTTATTTACAGACAACTTGGAGACTACAAAGCTTATGTGGCTAACAAATCCGCGCCTGAAGGATGTATAGCAGAAGCATATATTGCGTACGAGTGCGTCACCTACATGAAGTTGTATCTAGGAGCATTGAAGGAAACTCCACAGACCATGCCGGTTGATGAACCGAAGTTTAACCTTTCCATACTCTCAAATGATGTTGAAGTTTATGGAATTTTACCAGAGTCCTACAAGTTGCAACCCCATGAGCTCGTCATAGCCCATTGGTGGGTATTGATTAACTGTCAAGAAGTTGAATACTGGAAAGACATCCATCTACACTGTCCAGACATTCAAGGTGATCTCGACTACCACAACAAGGAGTTCGCGAACTATTTTGGCGATTGGGTATGTAATTCTCCAATTTTGTATGTTGCAAGTCTCCTTGATTGCATAATTATTCATATTAATTTATAATACATTGAATCTTTGGTTGCAGATGAACCATATTCAATTTGATGGTCACCCAAATTGGTCTCACGAACTAAGACTTCTAGCTATGAAGCCGATAATGTCAAGAGTTTACCCGATGTGCAAGGTCAATGGCGTGCAATTTATATGTGAAATGAGAGACAACAGACGAAGAACACAGAATTCTGGGGTTATGGCGCATGGTGGCCGGAATGGAGTTGATTATTATGGTGTTCTTGATTCAGTGGTGGAACTCGTTTATGGGCAAGGCATGACCGTGCACCTGTTCAAGTGTAGATGGTTTGATACTAGAAGCTCGCAGAGCATGAAGATCGATCAGTACGGGATTTTATCGGTGAACACTGGCACAAGCTGTTACGAAGATGACCCCTTTGTTTTTGCGACATCGGTGAAACAAGTGTTTTATCTTGATGACCTTGTTAAGGGTGACGCGTGGAAAGTAGTCAATCTTGTGCACCCTCGAAACATTTACCGGGCGGCTACACTTGGAGAGGCCGAAGACGAGGAAGAAAATGTTGCGTATCAAGAACACAGTGCAATAGATATTCCTGACTCCTCTACAATTCGCCTTAATAATTTTAAACCGGGTCGTTCGGTTCGAATTCGTGATTTAGACGCTCACCTTATTGATGTGGATCCAAATCAAGAAACAGACGACGACTCTTGTGATGTAGAAATGCATAGATTACCGGAAATTAATTCTGACACCGAAGAAGACTCATCGGATGATTCTGATTACGAGCCTTCTTAGTTATTTGAATTTGTACTACGTAATTTGATGCGTTTTATATGGTACAAGCTCTACAATTCATAATGTATCTGAATGTTGGTTATATATGCAGGAAATTGTTATGGGTACGGTTAAACCAACTGTTTTTTTTATCTATTTGACAGTTTTAGCCGACGAAATATAACATGTTTCGTCGGCTAAACTTATCTTAGCCGACGAATACCCTAATATGTCGTCGGCTAAACCCTAAACCCTAACCCCTAAACCCTAAAGTATAGCCGACGAATACCCTAATATTTCGTCGGCTAAAGTTAAATTAATAAAATAATAATTTATACCGCTAGTTGCGTCTCCTCGATATGAAACTATTTGTAGTTGACGGTCCGGACAGAATACGTATTTTAGATGGCCAAATCACCGTTTGTTTGTGTTTAGGGGTTTGACCAACGGGATTGACCGTGCGGATCGAGCCCTTACGTGTGTCCGATGATGTTGAAATTTTACCCTCACACATGTTTCAACATAATGATGATATCTGACGGTCGGTTTTCCGTTTCACAAGATGGATTGTCACAATCAAAGTATGCCTACTAATGTTGTATAACTAATTGACTAAGTGTTAAGTAAATGTTCCGTTTTAAAAACAAACTATACGTAGATGCTTCAAACAAAAAAAAGTCGTGAGATAAGATATGCCCGGAACGATGAAATATGTCTACGGTTGAAATTTCACGTAATTCCGATAAGTTTCGGTGCCAATACTTGCGGTCATTGCATTTTTTCTATTCGTTCGCCATAGAGGACGCCCTATCTCCGCCGGTTATTTTTCGTATAAATTTTATACCGCTAGTTGCGTCTCCTCGATATGAAACTATTTGTAGTTGACGGTCCGGACAGAATACGTATTTTAGGTGGCCAAATCACCGTTTGTTTGTGTTTAGGGGTTTGACCAACGGGATTGACCGTGCGGATCGAGCCCTTACGTGTGTCCGATGATGCTGAAATTTTCCCCTCACACATGTTTCAACATAATGATGATATCTGACGGTCGGTTTTTCGTTTCACAAGATAAAACAAATAAATTGTGCATGAACTTACTAAATAATTATAAAATATACTTTAGCCGACGAAATTACTAACATTCGTAGTAATTTCGTCGGCTATAGGTGGACTTTAGCCGACGAAATTACTAAAACAATTTCGTCGGCTATAGTTGGACTATAGCCGACGAAATTTTTATTTCGTCGGCTATAGTTCTTCCTATAAATTCGAATGCAGCCGAACAGAAGCCCACTTTCTCCACTTCTCCTTCTCGGCCGGACGGTTTCTTCCTCTCCTCTCGATTTTCTTTCGCCATTTTCGACGGTTTCCGGCCTCCACTCCGCCTCCCTCATCTCCCAAACCAATTAGGTATGAAATTTCATGTTTATATTGTATTATAGAACAAATTTGGGTTGTTTTTTCAATATATTGCATTATATTGAATTGTGTTGAATTATATTGTGATAATGTTGAATTGTATTATGTTGTGATAATGTTGAATTATATTGGGTGTATTTACTGAATTTGGGTGTATATTTGGTTGTATTTGGGTGAATTTGGGTGTATTTGAGTGTATTTGGGTGTATTTAGATGTATTTGGATGTATTTGGGTGTATTTGGGTGTATTTAGTATATTTGGTTGTATTTGGGTGTATTTGGGTGTATTTAGTATATTTGGGTGTATTTGGGTGTATTTAGTATATTTGGATGTATTTGGGTGTATTTAGTATATTTGGATGTATTTTGGGGGTATTTGGATGTATTTGGGTGTATTTAGTATATTTGGATGTATTTGGGTGTATTTAGTACATTTGGGTGTATTTGGGTGTATTTAGGTGTATTTAGGTGTATTTAGTATATTTGGATGTATTTGGGTGTATTTAGTATATTTGGATGTATTTGGGTGTATTTAGTACATTTGGGTGTATTTGGGTGTATTTGGGTGTATTTAGGTGTATTTAGGTGTATTTAGTATATTTGGATGTATTTGGGTGTATTTAGTACATTTGGGTGTATTTGGGTGTATTTAGTATATTTGGATGTATTTGGGTGTATTTAGTATATTTGGATGTATTTGGGTGTATTTAGTATATTTGGGTGTATTTAGTATATTTGGATGTATTTTGGGTGTATTTGGATGTATTGTTCATTTTTAATTTGGTATATTGTTCATTTTTAATTTAACAAAATATTAATTATTTTTTTTAGGATGAAAGGATTATTCAGCAGATCAAAGAGTTCGAAGGGCAGGGGTGAATCGTCAGAGGGAACGTCTAGCAACCCTCGAGGTTCGTTTCAGGGCCCAATGACGGCCCGACGGGCGTCTCTTCTGGAGCCGACACATTCCTCCAGGCAGCCAGATGGCCCTCCCGCCTCCAGGGCGCCTAGCGCCCCTCGCTCTTCCGGCCAGCCGGACGCCGCTCGCTCCTCCAGGCAGCCTAGCGCCCCTCCCTCCTCTGGCCAGCAGGACGCCCCTCGCTCCTCCAGGCAGCCTAGCGTACCGCGCTCCTCCAGGCAGCCCAGCGGCCCTCACTCCTCGAGGCAGTTGTGGCCTCCGACTCAGGCAGAGGTGTCTGCACCACGTATGCCTGAGATACGTAGGGCACCGGCATCGGGCCCTAGTGCATCGGAGGGTGGGTCTTCCGGGGTACAGATGCCGCCGCCTCTTCTCTTCCTTCCGCGCTTCATACCGGCAATACCTGCAGTCGATGACTCAGGGGCGCCGATTTATCCACTACCCCCCCAGGTGACCCCATCAGCGGTGTATCTGTACGTGCCGTTTGCTACAGAGTTAATTTCTGCGAGGGTATCATCGTCGGCTGCAGAGTCGGAGTCCGTCGCATCCGCCCCAACGCCCTCAGGTAATAATTATACAAGTAATTTGTTATGTTATAATGTACCAACGCCCCAACGTCTAATCATCAATTTATGATAGGTACCGTCGGAGCCAAGCCGACAAGGAAGAAGAGAGGTCCGGTCACGGGGAAAGCTCTCGAGAAGACAGTGAGTACATCGGGAAGGATCGTCATTGATACTGACGAGGGTGGGAACGTAGTATCGGGCGGCAAGACGAGGATGTACTCTGGCCGCGTGGGAGCGCTTATTAGGGATAGAGTCCCTATGTTGTGGTCAGACTGGGGCGAGGTCCCACAGGAGGTTAAGGACATGGTCCACAACGCCATGTCGGTAAGTATAACAAAATTCATATTTAACATTATTTATTACATTGTAGATTTATGAACGTCTAAAGTAATAAATGTTTAAATGCAGGTGTGGTTTGACGTTCCCGAGTACCTGAGGAACACCTGGGCGGACGTTGTGCACGGGGGAAGGTACGTTGCAAAGTTAAGGACAAAAAAAAACTATGTTTAATTTATAATATTTATATTTTTTTTGGCGTATTACAGGTACAAGGAGTGGAAGAACGAGTTACGGACCCACTGGACTACACATGGGAACGAACGTTCCGGCACCCCCCTTGAGTTCCAGTTCAGGGAGTACGAGTGGCGTTGGCTTCTGATATCGGAATTCAACAACCCACATAAACAGGTAATTAAAAATAATTATTTATTATATTGAATTATATTTAATACGTTTTAAAATATTTTACTAATTCGATTCCTTTGTAGGCCGTTTCCCGGGTGAACGCTCAGAACCGGCAACGCAACATGAGGAACCATCATGCCGGTTCTAGACCGTTCGCATCGTTGATGGAGGAGGCGGCCAGGGAACATCCAGAGGTCAACCAGTACGTCTATACGTACGAGAGGGCATATCCTGACTCCCAGGAGGATATTGTAAGTCGTTTTACGTTTTAAAATTTAGTAAATTATATGTATATATATATATTTTAAAATGTTAATTAATTTTTTTTTCCTATCAAATTAGGCGAGGGTGAGGCAGGCTAGTGACGAGGTGATGGCTGCTATAGTCAGGGAGACATGGCCTGACACGCAAGAGGAGGACATGTCCGAAGCCATGTCCCGGATCGACAGTTCGGATCTCAGCGTTGGGGCCAGGATCATGGGCACAGCCTTCCCACCGCGAGGAAATAACTTCTACTGTCGGGGCCTGGGAAAGAAGGGCGAGGGGGTACTGAAAACCACTCCTGGGTTTCAGAAAAAAGGAGCCTCGACCAGCAGCAGAACGACTCAGCTTGAGGCGGAAGTTCAGATGTTACGGGAACAACAAGCCGCCCAAGCAGCATATAATGCCGAGAGAGAGGCCGCCCGAGCAGCATATACTGCCGCGAGAGAGGCCGCCCAAGCAGCATATACTGCCGCTCTACAGGAGTACACTATAGCATCCCATGCCGCCCAGCAGACACAGCAGCAGCAGATGTACCAGTACATGCAAGATTTTGTAGCTGCACAGCAGCAGGGACTTCCGCTTCCGCCCATGCCCCCGCCTATTGTCTTACCTCAGCCGCCGCAACCTCCCCAACTTCCCCAACAACCTCATCCTGGAGCAGATATTGATTTAGACGATATCGATTTTATTTAGTTTTTTAAGTTTATGAACAATTATTTATTTAGTTTTTTAGGTTTATGAACAAATATTAATTTACTTTTTAGGTTTTATGAACAATTTATGAATTGAAAATTTAATGCAAAATATTTATGTTACTTTAGATGGTGTGTTGTTGTTGGTTATGAAATTGTTTCTGTAATTTGCAGCTTGCTTGGATGGTAATGTATAAATTTTGTTTGGGTTTCTAGTATAAAAAGTACTATAGCCGACGAAATTTACCATATTTCGTCGGCTAAAGTTTTAAAAATTAAAAAATAAATAGACAATAGCCGACGAAATTTGCCATATTTCGTCGGCTAAAAATATCATAGCCGACGAAACTGTGCTAATTTCGTCGGCTATTCTCTATTTATTTTTTAATTTTTAAAACTTTAGCCGACGAATTTTTAATATTATTTCGTCGGCTAAGTGTTGAAGTATAGCCGACGAAATAATATATTGTAATTCGTCGGCTATACTCTAACACTTAGCCGACGAAATAATATATAAAATTCGTCGGCTAAGTGTTGAAGTATAGCCGACGAATTAAAATATATTATTTCGTCGGCTATACTCCAACACTTAGCCGACGAAATAATATTAAAAATTCGTCGGCTAAGTGGTGGAGTATAGCCGACGACGGACTTTATTTCGTCGGCTATAAGTATAGCCGACGACTTATAGCCGACGACTACTTAGCCGACGACGTGTCGTCGGCTAAGGTTATAGCCGACGAAAAATGTGAACAGGCCGACGAAAAAATTTCGTCGGCTAAAATGCTTATCCTGGTAGTGTTGGCTAGGTGGTTGTCTTGATAGCTAATACTTTTTCAAGTTCAGGGTTCGATTCCTAGCTTTTGAACTATTTTTTCTTTTGTTTTTGTTTTTAAAAGGCAGCAATCCAAATTCAACTTGTACTTTCTTTTAATTGCATATTGGGTTTAGGGGATTCAATCATGTCGCAAATGATCATAATTGAGAGTGGTTTTTTGTTTTTTTTTTTTCAAAAACTTAATTATGGAAGTTTAATAATATGATTTTGTTTCTAAAAATGCAACAAGTTCTATTTTTATTTTTTATAACTTAATTAATATTGTGATATTTGTTTTTTTCGCCGTCCATAAAACCCTAGCTAGCTAGGTCAAGAGGGAGAGAGGAGGCGATAGTGTTACGTACATAAATGTTGCTAAAATATATTAATTTTAGTGTTTTTAATTATAACAACTTCTAAAAGCTGCTGTCATATTTGTTTTTTTTTTTTGAAAAACCATATTGTGATCGATATTTTGTTATATTAATTTGTTTAGTAACTGTACGTTAAAATGCTTTAAATTCGGATGAGAATGTTGTGAAAGTCACTTATAAATTGATGGAAGCTAACTTTATATTTTTATACATTTTACCATATATGTGATTTTGTATGCCATAAATTATTAACTTTTATGTGTGATCAGTGTGTTGATTTTGGTGAACACTATATGACACAATATGTAGCATAATTTGATGAATAATGTGTTTCGTAATTTAAAAGGATTATATATATTATTATGTCAAATTTACTTAGGTCCAGTTTTAAATTCTGTACAAGGCCTCGAAATTTTTAGGACCGGCCCTGCAGCTAGGTATAACGTCGCCGTATTTATGCGGACAGGCCGGTATCATGCTAGTTTAGTACAAATAACATGCTAGTTTAAGTAGCTCAAACCCGTCATCCGGCACTTTAATTAATTAGCTTATTATGTAGGTGGAGAAAGTTGCTATTTAATTAGGGTTCCAAGGGGAAAGTATGACTGGCCGACTGGGGTTGCTAGGACAGTAGGACGTCGCTCACTCACTACTATGCGCAGTTAGTCGGAACATGGGAGCATCTTGCATGAACCACCGAGTTCATCTGGACCTTGCCGTTGACTGCTCCTACTATTTCATGGACCATATATGCTAGGAGATCGAGCTAGCCATCGGCAGCTGCTGCTGCAGTTAATATATGAACCAACCTTAACATTACCCGGCCGCCATGAGCATAAGAGCATTTGCTTGCCATTACTACCTTTCCTTGATACCTTCCTTTCTTGGCTCCGATCTCTGTCAGAATATTTATTTATTCAAACCCACGTGCTCATTTACGACTCGTCTCCTTCCCTGCTGCTTCTCTCGATCTCTTTTTCCAGTTCCATGACAAGGGAAAATAGGTGGTCGAATTTTTAACACTGCTGCAAAAGTCCCGGCCCCTCAGTTTCTTTCTAGTAGATATGCAATCGTATACTGCACCTTCTTTAATCGATCGTCAACATTCAACAGAGAAACTAATATGTTTATGTTCTAGCTCTCTCTGCTACTGGACTACTGTTCTTTCGTTCTTTCACTTTCATGGATCATCAACTCCCTCATCATGTACGTATTTGGGGTCTGCTGGATGCCTTTAGTCAATCAATGTGGACAAAGACTAGGTGTTTTTTTGTTTATACCATCGACGTCCATATATTAGAAGCTACCATGGACAAAGCCTTTGGATATAGTCCACATCCACGTGCTGAGCAACCTCTAATATCAGTCTCCTTCCTCACCTTAAACAATCTTATATGTTTCCAATGTTCAAAGGAAAGTATACCCCCGCAAGAAATCGTATGTTATCTGGTCAAGACCACAATTATACTATTCGTAATTGGGATTAGTGTGGTATTGTTATGACTAAAAAGAAACATCAGTTTGAATTGAAATAATGTTATGTTTATTAAATATTAGTTTTGAAAATACTGTTATTTTTAGCTGAAATTCTATCAGTTATATTATTCAACAAGCAGTACCAAGATGACTCACTTATAAAGGCTGATAAAAAGAAATTTCTTTAGACTTACAACCATAGCCTAGACTAGACTTACAAACCTCAATACACTCTTGTCGTAAAGAAGTTCCAACTCAGACCAGTACCTTAATAGAGTTTAAAGAGTCGATGGACTCATGACCCTAAACCTTTAAGGACTCAAAATTTTCTTTTCTCATTATGTTATCACGTTAGTTTAGTAAAAAACAAGCATTACATTACAATTATTAGTTACTATTTTAGAAAAAATGAGTAGTATAAGTAAATATAAAAAATATTTCTAATGTTTTATTTTATTAGATTTTGAGTTTATAGCTTTAGTTCATGAATTTTTTGAAAAGAGAAAATAAATTTGAATGAATACTATATTTTAAGGGCTCATTTTTAAAAATTCGACTCAGGTCTGAAAATCTCAGGTTCGGGCCTGTTCTAAGTCCACCAATGAGGTGGGTGATGCATCAAACAACATCCACGTCTGCAGCCTCCCCTGCACATCAAACATGATCTAAAGCCTCTGTTCATCCTCCAAACGGTTTAGAGCGGTCTGGTCATACCCTTCGATCGATCCTAGAGACTCTCCATTGCACTGCAAAACCTCCTTTTTCCTCAATGAGAACGGCAGACCCCTGACGACAACCTACGCCTCAAGATGGAACAAAAGGGACCCCTTCAACGGTGCGATTCCATCATAGGAGTTCATCACCAACATAGTGTTTCGGTAGAACCACGACCCTCCCTTCCATATCCAATTCTGATCCCACAAATTATCAAACTAAAAACATACTGATCTCCTGCATCATACATAGATAGACCTCTTTTGAATGTCATATCATCATAATTGTGCCCTTGAACCAAGGGAGTACCTAAATTTAGGGCCAAGCAGATGTCTGACGAGGAATGAATGCCAACTATCTGCAACTGTCGCCTGTCCTGCTGCACTCAGGGATAGCCTAGCCGATCCGGCCCCTCGATTTCCTTCTCCACCCATCCGTGAAACTGAATTTTTCGTCATGACAGTGTTTTTGAATTTTTTCACAGTCCACAAAACCCTAGATAGAGAGAGAGAAAGAAGCGATAATGTTATATAAATGCTGCTAAAATATATTAATTTTTAGTATTTTTAATAATAAAAACTCTAAAAGCCGTTGTCAGTGACCTGTAATTTACAAAAAAAAAATCTTTAGTTTTCCACACACTATTAAATCTAAAAGTCTAAATATAAACTAATTTAAAAAAACAAAGCTATACGTTTTAATCACGAAGCATATATAATATCTATGTTAATCATGAAGCATCTAAGCTCCTAAAGACTAATTGATTGTGGAATGACCATTATAATTTATCTTTTTTACTAATATCAATGACTCTCCGTCATTACGTGCCGTTTACGACACCAAACATGGGACATGTAAGAGCTACATGCTAGGCGCCACCCAGCCGCCTCTCACTGCCTTTAATTTAATTAATTGATTCCAATATAGATTAGATTAGCTTTATAAACAGACCGAACCGGCCATTTGATGAATAAATCTTCCCCGGCCTCAACCTTTTCTTATATCAGACGCCTCTCTCCATCGATCTCCACTTCTCTGTTTTATAATGGAAACTTACCCAACGTTTTATTCTTCTTCATCTACGCCTTCTCCTCTGTCATTGAACAAGGTAAACAGTCATCCTCGTTATGCTGCTTACAGTAACGATCATCAGTACCAGGCTAGCAACAACAAGGGAAATGGGTTCTTGGGGCTGATGTCAGATATGGAGGCTTCGAACAGCATGAGTAGTATTTCCCATCAGAGCATGAAAAGCATTGGGGAGGGTGAAAGTAACACAGCAGCAGTAAGATTAGGGACGAAGAATGGAGAGAAGAAGATCAGGAAGCCGAGATATGCGTTTCAGACCAGGAGCCAAGTCGATATACTTGACGATGGATATAGGTGGAGAAAGTATGGCCAAAAAGCAGTCAAGAACAACAGGTTCCCAAGGTTAGTTCATCTAGGATCATATATAAATCTTGACTTTCTCTTTCTTTCTTGTTTTCTTTTTTGAAAGAAGCAGAGAGGTTACTCGAACTTAATAGGGACTTCTACATCAATTTATTCTATAATTTACTTAATCCAAAAGAAGATATTAACATGATCAAATTCGATCATATACGTTTATGATCAATATAAATCTAATCAGCTACACTGTGACTAAAATTAGTACGTACATGATTGAATCGACGAGTGCTGTCATCCAGATCAGTTTAATCATTCTACATACTAATTGATCCTTGATAATTACTACCTCAGTGAATCTCTACCCATTACAGTATTCATATTAAACTAACTTACTCATCAGTGATCAAGTAATGAACAATGACTACACAAACTCTTTTATTATTAGATCGATGTTCTTTAGCTACAGCTGGTATCCAATGCATAGCTCCAGGAATTCCATTGCAATCGATATATGAAAACCTCAAGTCGACCCGTTACTGCTTATACATATATACCAAGTGGAGTAAGTGGTCAATTCCAGAGATATGATCAAGCTAGATGAAGAAATGTATAAGAAATTAACATACAAAGCGTAGCTAGCTAATTGGGGGACCGGAAACTATATTCGTGCATCTTCATACTTAATTCACAGTTAAAAGCAAGCTAGCTAGCATCTGTTTGTGTGTTTGTATCTCATATTATCATATGTATGTGGCTATCGATCATTATTCATACATATGCAGTTAGAAATGGAATTAGATATAGAAAATCTTCAAGTTAATTACATATCTGATTAACTAATCAATCAATATATACGTACGTGTTTATTATATATATAGCTAGAGCCTTTATCACGCACATTGGATTAGCAAATGTCATCTGAGTCAAGCGTGGCTGGCTTGCCCTGCCTTCTTGGCGTGCTTCATACGATCTGCAGACGACTGCTGCTGATAAATAGTCAATAAATATATATATTAGCTGGAAAATTCTGCTGTACGGTTCGACATGGGATGGGACTGTTTTTTTCCGGTTTCTCCCCCTGCTGCTCATCCAACGGCGTATGGGATGATACACCGTATAACAGACGAGTCCATATTAGCCTATTAGCTAGGGCAACAAACAGATCGATCTATCCTTACATATATGTATTATATATATGTAGTGCGGGAAAATAGTAGATTGAGGTACCATTCATATAAGGGTGTGTTAATCTGCATCGAGATATCTGGTTAAATATGACTAGTTTCTAACATGCATATTTATTATTTAAGGAGTATTTGATGCTACACCTAATTTAGTAGGTTCATTTTAAATTACACCTACTTTTAAAATTATTTTAAAATACATCCAAATTTATTAATTAAGTTTGTTTAAACAAAATAAACCTATTATTTAGAATAAATAATAAAACATATTTTTTTTCTAGAATTACAGAAGTTGTCGTTATCTCTAATCGTTAATGAAATATATGAACCCTAAACCCTTAACCATAAACCCTAAACCACAGACCCTAAACCCTATACCCTAAACCATAACACCTAAACCCTAACCCCTAAACCATAACCCTTAAACCCTATACCCTAATCCCTAACCTAAACCCCTATATATGAAATCCAAAACTCAATTCCTCTATTTGTAACCTAACTTAAAGGTTATAAACAAAATACATGGTGGATACCTATACCATAAGCACAAATTAAAATGTAGAAAACAAAATTAAAATCAGAATGGTCAAACCGTCAGGAGAAAAATGGTGACAAATTTTAGTTTTAAAAATAAAACCTATAAGACATGTTAAATAATTTGAATTGTGTGTAAATTAAAATGAAATATGTGAATGAGTTTATCTTAAAATATGCTCTATTTTTAAGTTTTTCTCTAATTTCCTCATTATTTAACGACTGCAGGAGCTACTATCGGTGCACACATCAGGGTTGCAAGGTGAAGAAGCAAGTTCAGAGACTAACCAAGGATGAAGGAGTTGTGGTGACTACATATGAAGGCATGCATTCTCATCCCATTGAGAAGTCTATAGATAACTTTGAGCATATTTTGACCCAGATGCAAATCTACACTTCTTTCTGATCGACTCATAAATAATATATATCGAGCAGTACTCTTCACTGACGATTACATTTACATGCCTCTGCTGTGCTTTGTAATTTGTAAATTACTGTACGTGTAGAATTACTAGCTAGCTAGTTTTGAACCAGCAATAAAATGTACGTCATACGTACGTCCCTTACACGTTCTATTTATTCAGTTGTATTGGTTTCTTTCTCTCTCTCCGAGCATGTAATTAAGTATATTGAAATCGTATTAAGGTTTTGAACCAAATTTAGTACTTATATTAAGGTTTTCATGTCAATCTAGTCATCACTGAAATCTAGTTTTCAAAATAGATCTATTTTAATTTGAGCATTTCTCTGATCAGTTATCCCCACTTTAATTCGGCCAGTGACGGAGCTATGTACAACATATGTGAGGCGCATGCCTCATTTATTATTTAGCAAAAACCACTTGTAAATATATCTTATTTTTATAACTAGTGCTCCACTCAGTATTTAATTTTTTTTATAATACATCTATTATTTGTGATCAGAAAAAAAAAATCAGAATATGTATTAAATATACTATTCACGTGGTCATGATCCATCATTTTTTTGGAAAACTATTCATGTGGTCATAGTCGATCTTTTTCTATTTTTTTTACAACAATCATTTTTCTTTTGGTGCTTATTTATTGTTGTATTTTTTGTTTTATTAATATTAAATTAAGTTTTCCATTTTCTTTTAGTAATAGATTTACATATTTAATACAATTCCTTGTAGCAGCAAAAGAAATCCATAGCAAATATAATGCATCTATATATAGTCAAGTACGATGGATTACTACAATTTATATTGAAAAGAGTTCCAAATCTTCATCTCATCGCATTTAAAATGTTGAAATACTTCCAGAAAATAGACAAACCTATTGAAGAAAAATCGACAATTTCAGATACATTGGAGAAATCACCACGTCCACTAAGAAAAAGAAGAATGATAGTAATTCAAATACCTTAGAGGAGTCATCTCCCGAAATTAATTTTAAATATTATTATTTTTATTTAATTTTAATTTTTATTAATGTGCCCAACTCGTTCGTAATTCCTGTCTCCGTCACTGAATTCGACCGTCATGGATTTTTGGTTTAAAGATCTCTGCTGGCAGTGACGGAGCCAGAATTACAAACTTAGTGGGGGTACGGTTTAAAAATCTCTAAATAAAATTTGTACATGTTCAAAACTTCAAATGATGTTATGGTCGACGTCTCCAATATGATTTCTTTATTTAAATTGAGTGAACCTAATTGGCCTTATTATACTAGTACAATGATGTTGTCATCATAAGAATATGATGAATCATTTATCAACAACATCCAATTTCTTAATTTTATGTGAACAAATTAAGTAAAAATGTTATAATAAAGAGATAGAGTAATATATCACTTTATTAAAAAAACTGAAAATAAAAGAAAAAAGTAAGTCGACTTAGAGTTAAATTAAAGAGAAAAAAATGAAAATGAAAAAGGTGAAAAAATGAAAATGTTAAATAAAAGAAATAAAAACTGAAAAAGGTGAAACAAAATTGAAAACACTACTAGGGAGACTCAAACCTCAACCCTTCAGAGTACAACTAACCTTTTTTACTATTGGGACACACCATATATCTATGTCCCTTTGATTACATGAAAATTTTTTAATTAAAAGATGTGTGCGGCACGAGCCCTATTGAGCTTCTTAGTGGCTCCGCCACTATCTGCTGGCATTGACACCAAATCGAGGCAAACATATCGAGCATCTAGAGTTTGATACTTTTATGAGTAGTGTTGGAGAGTCTTAAGAGCATCTCCAACAGCTCTTATATAATTTATCTATTCTAGAGGCCGGAGGAAATCACAAAAATCTTAAAAATAAAATGAGTTCAACTCCAACCGTTCTTTTATTATATGTACAAATTTGAATTTTTTTCTCTATATTTTATACAGTGTTGGCCTTTAGGCTGTTGACATGTGCGGTCGCACCCTCAAAAAATATTAGGTATGTTTATATAACACGAAGGTAGACATATACATCAAAGTACACATAGCAGATTTGTGATTAGGAACTGTTTTGGGTATATGGGTTCTATTAGACTATGACCATTTTTTGATTTTGATAAATGGGTTCTCAGTTAACTCATAAATTGATAAGTATATGTTTGATGTGTTTACTTGTACTGAAAATTTTAGGCTGTGGTATAGAGTAACGAAGCAGCTCAATAATTTGATCAAGAGACAAAGTAGAGGTCTCTTATCTTCCAGGTGTTTGTTTTTTCTTTTGGTAATGCTGGTAATTGTTCTGCAAGGTGAGACCGTGTGTTGAACAACCATATCTAATTGTATTAGAAGAACAACCATATCATTTTCTTCAGGTGTCTACTAGATAAGGGAACAAATAAGGAAAATGTTTTAGCCTAAAGAAAAAGAAACCCTAATCTCTAATTTGATTTCACCAAGATCAACTTTCATTGAAAGAAAATTGGGTATTCACAATCACAAATCACAAAGGTAATCTCAGGTTTTCTTTGATGTTAATTTCTTTTTCTTTTTTCAAAACTATTCTATTGTTCTTTGTTTGTTCGTGATCGATTTCTTTGTTCTTTCTTAATTTCTTTCTTTGATGCTAATTTGTTATGTATAATGTATCTAAGTATCTTTTGGCATACATATTACCCGATTAGTCTATTGTTGTTTAAAATTGAATTTATACGATACTATAGGAGAATTCAATTTATAATAGAAAACATAGCTTATTGTTTATATGGTGATATGGAAGAGATGAAGACTACTACTGAACATATAGAGATTAGAGAACAGAGTAATAGAGAATAGTCAGAATATTAGCTTAGTAGCTATTTATTTTATTTGTAATCATTCGTTTACTTTGTATTTTTGTGATATGATTACACATTGAATTGACCGTTTTTTGTTTTTTTTCTTATTCGAATCAGTACAATGGCTCACATTAGGAGGTTTGATTCAGTTTTTTTTTTCAACTTGGAGATTGAACCTTTAAACATGCATCTCTTAGAAAATGTGTACAAAGATATAGGAAGTTCTTGGTTATGAAGTTTTCAGGTTGTTTCGAACTCAAGTACAACTCTTTTTGCTTGTTAGTTTGACTGATATTGAATTTGCAAGATGATTTTGTAGTTGATGAAATGCAGTCCAACATGTTTGTGTTATGCATATCTTTCTAGCAATTTACTTTTCATTTGCAGGTTAGTTTCATATATATTATAATCATTTATATTAGGCATATAACTTACATACCAAAAAAAGAGGGGCCTCATTTAAAAGTTTGCACAGAGCCTCTAAATACTTAGGGTCGGCCATGAATTTATGAAACTATATAAATATTATATATTATTCAAATTAAACTCCAAATTTAATGTTAGATGTTTTAATTTGTTGACGTTTTTTCTTCTTTTTTAGAGGAGAGATTATGAACTGTATAAGGAAAAACAATAAATTTTAGAGATTTCTAGTTAAATATACAAATTTTGAGAATTCTATAGATATAGAGAATATGTTTCTCTACATGAAGTGTTAGAGCAAAAAAATGATGTCTTTCCTCTAAACTAGAGATTATTCTAGTTTTACATGAGTTATTGAAGATGCTCTAATAAAGTCTAACAATTATGGTCTTAATCTGATGTATCATGCCATGTCACTTTAATATATCATTATTTTGATGAATTATGTCATATCATTCTTAGGTAAAAATACAATATTAATCTCAATGATTCTTAAATTAATTACCAATGTGGAATATTTTCTTATCCTCTAAATATGGATGCCTGTACCAAATTTAGTTTAACAATAATGACCAAAGAATAATCATACCAAATTAGACTTTATACCATAAATTTATTGATATTTTAAATTTATTAATATTTCCTTCCATATTTGTGAATCTATATTTCGATTTTTTAATAATGATATTTCATTTCAATCTCAAATATCAGAGACAACATAGATACATACCTCTCTTACCAAGGTTCTAAAAAATGTTAGGCGCTACCAGAACAGACAACCAGCCTTTAGATGATTTTATATTTTACCTATTATTATTTATTTAATAAATATAATTATATAAATAAAATTTATAAAATACACTTTTATGTTCCAAATTAGCAAAAATACTTCAAAAATATACATAATAAAACAACAATGTTCTTAGAAATAATAAAAATACAATAGTGTACCCTTTGTTCAGACTTTAGAGTAGTGGTCCCTTATTTGTGAAAATCATCCTATCAACATTCAATATAATATATCTGATTTAAATTTCATTTACCAATCCAATAATGGTACAGTAAAAATAAACTTCCTTAATTCCAGTCACACTCAACATCCTATAATTCAAGAGCTGGGACAATCTTCAAGACAATTAGGTCAGTCATCTCGCAATTCTTTCGTCTCAGCCAGACATTCTTTCGCTGGCTCTACATTAGCTGATTCATCAATCTCTAGAAGAGATATTATCAACGGTTCAACACTTATATTTTCACCTTAAAATACTACAACTCACTATAGATCAATGTTTACTCAAGACCTTCTTCTCAAATATAATAGATAACTAAGAAAACAAATATCTCTCAAAGTTTCATTTATAATTTCCTTGCTTTGCTTCAAATTTCTGTCATTTTTCTCAAATTTTACAATTATCGATATTTCCATCGAAATTTCTATTTTTTAGGAGGTCGATATATCTGTAATCGTGGAAATTTAAGTCCTTGGCTAGTAGTTAATCCATAGTAATTTTTTAGGAGATTTAATACATAGTAAATTAAAAGAGTTGCTTGATAACTTCTTCGCACGAGACAAACTATGGTACTTGGATGTATATCATATTTTTATTTTACAAGAAGTTGAACAAATATCATAGTTTCATGAATCAAATTATAATATTGAGAAAAAAATAACCAAATTTATTTACACTATTTACATAAAGTTAAACAAAATTATAACATTGAAAATAATGTGTTCAAAATTTTGTAAAATGGTTATACATTTTGCAATTACAATTACTAGAACAGATTACAAAAAAAACTTAATTTTACAACTTTGACAACAAATATGTTGTCACATTTATAAATATGGGTATCATACATGGGTAGGTACAGTAATATTTCCTTCTTCAGACTGTAACTCTAGCTTATTTCTTGGGTTGATCCAAATTAATGTTGGAGGGTTGTTTATCTAGGTCATCAAATTCAATAAACTACAAACTAACTCCATAGTAAACTCCAACAACAACAAACCTACGTAGAAGATAAGAAGAAAGCTTGGCCGGGTTCGTTTTAAACGGCGATCGATGATCTCAAAGATATCAAACGTAAAAGCTTTAACATTTAACTGCTTCATGTTTTTTGGTACGTTTATACCTTAACTCGATACTAATTTCCATTCCAATCAATATGTTTCTTCAACGACGGCATTAGGTTCTTTCCATCAGTGACCAAACCTTAAAGTACGTAACTACGTATATCCATGTATATATGATGAACATATCCACAATAGCTCAAGTTTATTTTAAGCTAGGTTTAATAATAAGGAATTAAGAAGATCGATCGAGGCGTATGTACGTAGATACATGATGCATATACATGTACATGTGGTGGGAAAATTGCTGAAAATGAAAGAGCCGGCGGGGGACCACCGTCCATGGCGGCCATGCCTCCTACGGTTGAATATATGTTAAACGTGTTCCATTTTCCCTCACGTACAATTCTTTTCTTCCAGCTTCGAACATGATAAATATTATTGAGAGAAACGTTTATCTATTTCGCTTTCATGCTCACATTGATAAACATTGGCTCTGTACAAGAAATAATAAGTACGACGAGGGGGGCGAATAGAATGCAATGGATCAACCTTTGAAGGCATCTTCGGACGATTAAAGCTAGTAGAGACTAGAGAGCAGTACGTTCTAGAATTTTAGCTCCAAATTCATCACTTTGTAAAAACTTACGTCTTTGGATCATATTTGTCAAAGTTTGCTAGCTTAAAATTATGTGTAAGATGACATTTCCGTCATATTGGGCGCATACTGTATTGATTCTTACAATTCACCACTTGACGCTAGGTTAATCAAGACTGGCATTAGTAATCTATAACTCAAAACGTGAACATGTAAAGTATAAGATATCATAGTGACACTTATTGTGTTATGGCTCGTTATTTCTCTGTCTTCCTATTTTGTAGTAGTTATCAAATGCTGCTAACAAATACAAGAGTAGAAGTTGTAATTGTAGTGACTGTTTGTGTATAAAATTATCGTTGGGATAATGTCATGTACTAACTTGATATTGATAGTTAGTAGCAAGTAGTAGCGAAACACAAGATTTATAGTGGTTCACTTTGCTATTAGTGGGCAAGGCTACATCAACTTTAATATTTACTAGCTATGCCACGCCCCGACCTAAGTTTACCTTTCTAAACCTGGGTTAGGACGTGCAGGACCCATCTCAAGAGAGATGTACTCGAAATCCTCTTTGAGAAATGATAACCCTCTTTCCAAACCAAATTCAAATAGTCCAAATGGTACCAGAATAGACCTCATAACCGGAGGTTATCACGATTCCCGCATTTGGATCTCAAACCAACCATTTAGAGATCCTAGGAGTACTAATAATATTTGTGACTGCACACGAATCCCAGTCAGGCTGCCTACGTACCTTGTCCTCAGGGATCAAGCCACACGTAGCTCTTATTTTTATTTAACGCCCTAACCAGGAAAAATCTCATTTTTCTACTTACCAGTCGATCTAATATAAAGGGTAGCAAACGCCTAATGCATACCCAGAATTTAACCTCTCCGCTGAGGTAAGTAACGATCAACTATTTTTTCGGGATTAACCCTAACATTCCATCGTACATAAAAACAATAGCCACACCCAAACACATAAATATGAAATATAGACAATCACAGAAATATATAAAGCCCCTCAAAACCACTTCCAGATACCCTTGTAGTTAACTTAAACTCTCAAGGGCAGTGTTGTCAATTCACTCTTAATGGCAGCCTGGTAAATAAGCTAAGCTGCTAGGGGTATTTTAAGAAGTTAAGCCAAAGTGGCAACCCCTGTAAATAACTAGAATTACCAGGGGCATTTATGGGATTTCAGCCTCAATAGCATCCTTGTAATAAAATAAAATTGTTGAGGGCAGTATCGTCTTTTTAGCCTCAGTGGCATTCTTGTAATTTCATAAATCTGCCAAGGATATTTCTAGGATTTTAATCCCAATGGCAGTCCTGTAATTTCCCTAAACTACTAGGGACAATCCTGCCATTTTACATCTACGATAAAATGGTAAATTTCTAGATCAATCACAGTAAAAAAATCCAGAAATTTACCCTTAACTATTCCGGCAGATCTGTTGGCCGGATTGACTCCTAATCCCGACCACCTCCTATCTCAAACACAACCAACAACAACAATTTATCAACACAGCAGTTCCTGATTATCACTAACCCCCTATCTGTCACTTACCCGAACCCAGTGTCACTGCCTATGCTTCCACTCGATGTCAGCAGCTCCAACCTCTTCCAGTTGGACCCCCTTGGCCTCCCACAGCCTCGCCTCAGTCTCAGAAGCCCAAGAGCACGGCCACTAAAGGCTCACCGGAGTGCTCGACCAACCCAACAAAAACAGCAAACACAAATAGGAAGAGGGGTCTTCGATTAGGCTCCAATCCAACAAACAAATGAGACAGGAAGGAAGAAGATCCTTACCTTCCACGCGCCCTAACTCCGCCTGGTTTGCCGGAAAATCGAAGAACTCAGGTGAGTTCTCTCCTCCTCCGATCTCCTTCCACAGCGGACGCCTAGGCGGTCCAAGGGTTGGGCTAGAAAGTGGATGAAGAGAGGAAGAGAAAGATGGGTGTCCGTTGACGAGTGGCGGCCGGAGTCGCCGGTGCCAGGCGGAAGACAGTGGTGGCCGAGAGAGAAGGAGAGAGAGAACTCGGGTCAACACCGAAGGAGGGGGTTTACTCGGGTCAAACCTCTCTCTTCCTTTTATAGAGAAACCAACGGCCCAGATCAAATCTTAAATTGACCTAACGACCCAGATTTGAATAACAAAAGTTACCCTGCGCGGTAAATAGTTATTTTACTTTTACAGCACGGTAACAACACATTATCCTGAATAACTTTCGCATACGAACTCTAATTAAATCATAAAACATACCCACGGGTTCGTATTAACGTCCTCTTCAACTTTCCCGAAGGAATTTTCTCCAAATTCGCGACTTATCGCAAAGTCATCTTTTTACGATAAAGTAAGTAACATTTATTACTTCCGTAAATTAGATAAATTCATAACAAACAGCTTGTAGCTCTGGAAAATCTTTCCGATATACCGGAGGACTCGTATTAACATAATCTACCCCTCGGGACATTAATCCTATTTTCCCCAAGAACCGAGAATATCTCGATATTAAACTCGAATATTAATTCGGGAAAAATTAACAGCGCGGTTACAACTCTCTGTAACCCGACTAATCCCGATAAAAATGTAAATTTCAGAACGGGGTGTTACAAGCTAGGTGGTGGAAGTCTTGAATGAGCCCCCACAAGTATTACAAATAGTGTATTGTCTACTTGTTATGATTATGTCTAGATGAGTATGGTGGAGTATTCTTTATAGAGGAAGAATACTTTTCCCTTTACATATTCTTCAATGTGGGATCAAGAGTCATATTTTAGTCTACAAGTGTTGTATGAGCACGTGTTAGTGAGGCCGGAAAAGTGACTTGCCGGTAAGCTTGGTGACTTCTTGGTAACAATGCATAGCTTGTATATCGAGCTTCGTGATCCACGTCGTGATCAAGTCCCATCATGGCTTGTGGGCCCATAAAGAGGGTGTAAATTATGTTTGATAGTGTATGCATATTAGCCAAAATATTAGATACACATACGGTGATAGTTTACATGAGAAGGAATAAAAGTCTATGTTGCAGTTTAATGCAATAGGAGAGTTGGTAGTGTGAGAGTTTTGTTGTTTGAAACCTTTGTAACCTCTCAGACTTTGATAATGAATTTGTCTCTGCTGCTCTGTGGATGTAGGCCAAGCCAAATCACATAAATCTCTTGTGTTCTTTAATTTTTTGTTATTGTTGATGTTTTGTTTTACTCCGGTAATCTACAACATGGAAGTTGTTTCCGCTGTGATCATTGTTTTCTGCTATCAAGTGTCTTAAACACAACAATTTGGTATTAGAACTTTGGCTCTTGATCCGATTGGCATAGATGAGAGACAATGATGATGAGATCAATCCATTTGGTGGAGGTGGAACACAAGTGGCAATAACTACTGTTCAAAATGTAAAGTTGGAAGTTGTAAAATTTGATGGGACAAATAGTTTCAGGATGTGGCAGTATGAAGTTAAAGAGGTTTTGGCTCAACAAGATTTGAGTGGAAAAAGTTGAATCAAACCATTCAGTTATATCTTGCGAAGCCTCAGAAGTATGCAAGTGATGTGGGAGACATTTGCTAAAGAATTATGGCAAAAGAATGAAGATACATACATGATGAAAGTATAGAAAATCGTATGTCTTTGAAGAAGTTGTTGTACAGGTTTCAGCACAAATAAGGGTTGAAGATGATTCAACATATTGATCGATGTCTTCAACAAGTTGATTGCTGATCTGCTCAATTTAGATGATGAAGAAATTACGGAGGAAGATAAAGCCTTAATTTTGTTTGAATTCTCTGTCTGATTCTTATGATCATTTGGCCACCACTTTGATATATGGGAAAGAGACAATCAAGTTTGATGAAGTGTCTATTGTGCATGATGAATCATGTGGTTCGACACCATGACAAAGAAAGTAGTTCATATGATTGTCTTCTTGCTAGAGGAAGATCATTTGAAAGAAGAAGTTCTAGCAGTAAAAATAAAAGTTTTTCTAGTTCAAGAGGGAAATCTAAAAGCAGAAGTCTTGTAAGGGATGAATGTGCGTTTTGTCATAACAAAGGACACTGGAAGAAATACTATCTTAAGTTACAACATAGAATTAAATCTGCTAATACCAATGCTTATGTTGTTGTTGATGAAGGTGAATCTCTATCAGACTTTGTATTGGCTGCAACTTTAAAATCTTTCTCTAATATGTGGTTAATGGATACTGCTGCTTCTTAACACATGTGTCCAGAAAGTGTGGTTCTCAAGTTTGGATTTGAAAATTGATGATACAGTTTTGGTTGGTGATGATTATGGTTTAGACAAAGAAGGTGTTGGAACAATCAAGTTCAAGCATCATGATGGGATGATCAGAGAATTGAAGGTTTGGTATGTTCCAAAATTAAAGAAGAATCTGATTTCTTTAGGTGCTTTAGAGGCTAGTGGCTACAACTATTGTGCATCAGATGGTGTTATGAGGGTGAAAAAAGAAGCTTTGGTTGAGATGAAGGCACTTAGAGAACATCATATGCATGTACTGCAGGCAAAAACAGTCATTGGCACCGTAGCAATAAGTTTTGATATTGTAGTTGGTGATAATACAAAGTTGTGGCACATGAGACTTGATCATGCTGGAAAAAAAGCTCTACAAGGCTTGATGAAACAAGGGCTATTGAAAAGAGCTAAAACTTGCAAAATTGACTTCTGTGAGTACTGTGTTCTGGGCAAGCAGACAAAAGTAAAGTTTGGTACCTCAGTGCATCAGACAAAAGACATTCTAGATTATGTGCATTCAGATATTTGGGGACCAACAATGACAGCATCTAAAAGTGGTAGGCGTTATTTTATGAGTTTTATTGATGACTATTCTAGAAGGTCATGAGTTTATATAATGAGTCACATAGATGAGGTGTTAAGTGTGTTTGTGAATTGGAAGAAAATGGTAGAAAACCAAACTAGGAGGAAAATCAAAGTTCACAAGATAGATAATGGTGGAGAGTACTTCTGATCCATTTCACAAAGTGTGTAAAGAAGAATGGATAATGAGGTATTTCATTGTACCAAGAACCCCATAACAAAATGGGGTTGCTGAAAGACTGAATAAAACTTTGTTAAAAAATGTGATGTGTATGCTACTATAAGCTGGTTTGGAGAAGTCGTTTTGAGCAGAGGTAATTACTTATGCAAGTCACATTGTCAATTGTTTGTCTTATGTAGCAATTGATGAGAAAACACCTATTGAGGTTCGGTGTGGAAAACCTGCAGTTGATTACGATAATGTGTGAATCTTTGGTTATCCTGTATTCTTTCATGTTATTGAGTCTAAACTTGATGTAAGGGCCAAGAAAGCTATTTTTATTGGTTTTAGTAGTAGTGTGAAAGGCTACAGGTTGTGGTGTCCAGAGATGAAAAAATTGGTGATTAGTAAAGATGTAATTTTCAATGAGATGAGCATGTTGACTCGTTAAAAGAAGAATGTGGATTTTATAGATAAAGGGTATAACATGTGGAGTTGGGTGCAATGAATTTGAATTTCCCGCAGTAGCCAGTTCAAACTAGAGTTGAACAATAATAAGAATGATGAATTTGCTTCATCCGATGAGAATGTAGATAATGATTTGCCAAATACCACCGTAGTAGAAGAAGTTGTTGATCCACCATATACCATCGTTGCATGAAGAGCATGGAGACCAATTAGAAAACCTGCTAGGTATACAGATTGTGTTGCTTTTGCATTTCCCATTATGAATTGAGAAGTTCCATTGAATTTTTATGAAGCAAGTGAAAGTCCATAAAATGAAGAATGGAAGAATGCTATGAATGAAGAGATGGATTCTCTTTTGAAGAATAAAACATGGAATTTGGTTGAACTACCTAAGAGAAAGAAAACTATTGGCTGTAAATGAGTTTACACAAAAAAGGAAGTTCACAATGAAGAAGGAAAAGTGAGATCTAAAGCAAGATTGGTTGCGAAGGGATATGCTTAAAAGGAAGCTGATGATTATAATGAGAGGAAAATTCACCATCAGTGCCTGAACTATAGTGGCAAAGCCAATGTGATACCCACACTCTCAAATGTACCAATGTGATGCCTGAACTAACATTTCACTACCGATGAGATGCCAGAAGCCATATTCCGTTAAAGTGCCGTCAATTTGATGATGTCATGCTGACGTGGGCTGACAGAAAAGAAGAAATTACTGAAATAACCTTATGCTTTGTTCGAGAACCGATTTCCTTCCACCACCACCTTAATCTACCCAAATCCTCCTCCATGTCCTTCTACCCAGATCTCACCCGCGTCTACCCCGAACCCATCTTCCTTCTATGTTCAAAATAACCAATATATCCAGAGCAGAAGTCATCACCTTGATTCACAAATACATTAGGAACCCATTCATACAGACTGAAAAATGGATCTTCGTGTTCAGACCCCAGATACGATAGCGCTATAGGTTGGTCAAAGTGGAAGGCGTTATCACCATGTTAATTGTTATCCTTGAAATTGTAGGAGTATGGTTGATGACCACATAATACAAGTTCTATGTAAGTCTTGATCTATATTCTGTGCTTCTGACAAAAGGGTGATTGACAGAAGTCGTTCACAGTGAGTAAACTAAAGAAATGTGCATACAGATAATCACAAGTCCCATACAGTTTAAACTTTAGGGATTGCAGTCTAGACTCCAGAATTTTGAAGAATAGCAAGAGTTAACCAGTCAATAGAAGTTAGATGTGATGGTCCTGAAACATAGAAGAGATGCCTATCAGAAACCATTTGACACCAGTTTCTCTATAACATTGCTCTTGATATATCCTTGCAACCTTTTCTCTGCATAAATCAAACAGTGAGAATAAACACGAGTTGGAGAAACAAGCTAATGGAATCACTGGTATTCAAACAAACCTTTTCCAGAACTATCAACTACTCCCTGAAAACAACCCGCAACAATATTGTTCATCATCATCTTACAGTCTGTTATAAGGGGTAGACCGTAGACATTGACTTGTTAATTTTTGTTTTTATTTTCTTTTATTTGGCTAAAACTCGGTGGGACACGCTTTATACACCAGACGAAGCCAACACGCCTTGTTGACCCTGTTCCACAAATATTGCCTGAATTTCCATGGCGTTGTTTTTTCTCTCATCCTTTCTTTCTTAAGCATATCAGTCATATTTGGAAACACGGCTACAAGCTATGAATATGCCAACAAGCACAACACTAATGAAACGAATAATGATGGCCCTGTAGTCTAAGAAACAAACCAGCAGCTTCGTAAGAATTCCTTCCTGCTGCAACTCGGAAAATACTTTACAGTTCCTACCATTCACACAATCGCAGGTTTTCATGTTCTTCATGAATGACCTGAATACTAATTCACTGAATGAAACTACTAATACGAATGAAAAAGAAGTGCCTCTGCATAAGTACATGACACTAATAATCCATGAAAACTCACTTGAGACTATTTGTATCTGTGGACCTCAGACTTCAGTTGCATATTGTCTGCCCACCATTGGTGAATTCCATGAGCTTCTTTGAGATCCCGTGCAGGGGTTAAATTTACAATCAGGTTGGCAGACGGAATGAGGTGCAATGCTGGCTCTGAATCTGAGGCCTTTCCCACTGCATGCATTAGTAGACCTCCAAGCGAATTCTGGGTAGCTAACCTCTCAATGGCCCCAGCTCCAATCTGCTCCATCCTCTTCCTACGCTCAAAATAGCCAATATATTCCGAGCAGATGTCATCTCTTGGATTGACAAAAAGACTAGGGAACCATGAAGACAGAGTCATGAATGGGTCTTCAACTGAACGATTTCCCTGATTTTGCTTAAGTTTAGCCTTCATGGCGAAAGACAGTCCGGCAGTAATCATGCTGCCTGCAAATCGAATCCCATGCTTCACATTCTTATTACCAATCCTCTCAATCGGTGCAGAAACAAACGGTGGATTAAAGAGAAAGGACTTGAGTTTAGCACCATTCCTGGCCATAGTTTTCCCAGAAAGCATTGCCATGGATGACCCTAAGGAATGACCAGCTAACCAAACATTTGAGTCCCCTACAGCAGCAACCATATTTCTGACAGCTTGTATAGCAATCTTGAAACGAGAGGTTCGGTGAAGTCCATTACGGATGACCTCAACATCCAACTCCAGATCTCGTGAGACAGAGTCGGACTTGTTCAAGGTGCCACGGAAGGCAATGACATAGCAAGGTCTCCCCTCCAGTGAGTGGTGGCTCAAAGAAGGAGGAGGCTTGAATTCATAAACGGCACCAAAGATGGATAAACCAACATCATCCACAAGTTTACGGAGCAACTTAAAATGAAAGAACTCCCACCAAGGAGGAGCAAGGGCCTCAGAACCTTCACGGTTCTCTTGGCGGTCACGCTCAACAATGTAAACACCCTGAACCAAACTAGCAGCAACAAGACCTTATTGGAGGGAAATCGGTTCTCGAACAAAGCATAAGGTTATTTCAGTAATTCTTTCTTTTCTGTCAGCCCACGTGAGCATGACATCATCAAATTGACGGCACTTTAACAGAATATGGCTTCTGGCATCTCATCGGTAGTGAAATGTTAGTTCAGGCATCACATTGGTACATTTGAGAGTGTGGGTATCACATTGGCCTTGCCACTATAGTTCAGCCACTGATGGTGAATTTTCCTCTTATAATGAATTATTTTCATCAATTGTGTGTTAGCTTTTGTTGCACAATTTGATATTGAGTTGATGCAATTAGATGTCAAAACAACTTTTCTATATAGGGACTTAGATGAGGAGATCTATATGATGTAGTCTGATGGTTACATGGTGAAAGGAAAAGAAGACATGGTTTGAAAATTGAAGAAGTTGTTGTATGGTATGAAACAGTCCCCGCGACAATGATATTTTAAATTTAATGGTCTGATGAGAGACCATAAGTATTTGAGAAGTGAATATAATCATTGTGTTTACTTCAAAAGATTATCGGATGAGAGTTTCATCTATTTGTTGTTATACATTGATGACATGTTGATTGCTTCTAAGAATATGATGGAGATTAAAAAATTGAAAGCTCAAATGAAGAAACATTTTGAGATGAAAGACCTTGGTGAAGTCAAGAAGATTCTAGGACTGAAGATAAGCCTAAATAGAGACAAAGATGTAGTATATTTGACTCAGAAGCAATATTTGGAAAAATTGTTGATGGGGTTTAGAGTTGGTGCATCAACAAAAGCATCCAGTACTCCTCTTGCTCCTCATTTTAAGCTTAGTGCAGAATGTTGTCCTCAGACAGAAGAAGAAAGGAAACATATGACTAATATTCTGTATGCTAGTCTTGTTGGTGGATTAATGTATGTCATGGTTTGTTTGCATCTTGAAATTGCACAAGTTGTTGGTGTAGTTAGTCGCTATATGCACAATCCCGGTAAAAAACATTGGTATACTGCTACATAAATTTTGAGATATCTTCATGGAACAAGAGATATTTGTTTATGTTTTGAGAAGAATAGCAGTGGTTTGAGAAATTTTGTTGCATGGTATGTTGATTCTGATTTTGTTGGAGATTTGGATAAAAACAGGTTTACTGCAGGATATTTGTTCACAATGGTAAAAGGACCAATTAGCTGGAGATCTACTTTGTTTTCAACTATTGCCTTGTCTACTATGAAGACAGAATATATGGTTGTTACTGAAGCTGTAAAAGAAGCCTTGTGGTTGAGAGGACTTGTTACTGAATTGGGTGTAGATCAAAATCAGGTGGAGCTTCACTGCGATAGTTTAAGTGCTATATGTTTGGCTAAACATCAGGTTTATCATGCTAGAACTAAAAATATAAAGGTTATCATTTTTTGTGAGACAGGTTCTAGAGAAGAAGTCAATTATTTTAAAGAAGGTTCCAACTGAAGATAACCCAACAGATATGCTAACAAAAGTTATTGCTGTCATTATGTCTTAGCTAACATTATGTCATTTTGTCAATTCCAACTAAACATTGCAAGAACTTTGCTAACATTATGTCAGTTTCATTGAGTTGTTTGAGCACTAGGGAGTTTATAATTTATTTATTGTTTGATGGTTGAAATCTGAAGGTTTGTGGAGAACAATATTTTGGCTCGTTGTTTGATTCACAATGTGTTGGTAGAAATCTCGCCAAGGTTGAGATTATTGTGTTATGGCCCGTTATTTCTCTTTGTCTTCTTATTTTATAATAGTTATCAAAGGCTGCTACGAAATAGGAGAGTAGAAGTTGTAACTATAGTGACAGTTTACAGGAGAAGGAATAAGAGTCTGTTGCAGTTTATTGTAGTATGAGAGATTGAGAGTTGGTAGTGTGAGAGTTTTGTTGTTTGAAACCTTTGTAACCTCTCAGACTTTGATAATGAATTTGTCCCTGCTACTTCGTGGATATAGGTTAAGCCGAACCACGTAAATTTCTTGTGTTCTTTAATTTCTTGTTATTGTTGGTGCTTTGTTTTACTATGGTAATACACTGCATGAAAATTATTTTTGTTGTGATCATTGTTTTCTGCTATTTGGTGTTTTAAACACAACAACCCTTACAAAATGAATTGTTTTAGACCGAGATTTAATTGTCTTCATTCTATAATATAGTTGTATTAGTCGACATTACGTTACATTTTGCATCGCAATTGTTCTAGCTAGGGGTTTATAAACAACTAAACAACGTAGTAACAGACTCTATGAATTTCCTTCTTCTGTTCATCCATTCTATCTCCTTCTTTCAAAAGCGAAAAAAAGATTATGTGAGTTATTGTTGTATATATACATGCACAAAGATTCATTTGATCGATGCAAAAGTCTATAAATGACAATTATAACAATTCTATCTTGTAAATAGTATAATCGATCAAGTTAATTCAATTTCAAAATCGAGCTTCAACGTACATTGTAAATTACATTTTGACGCAAGAGATTATAGCTAGCTAGACAAATGTGATCAGTTTATGAAGGTATAAAGATTCAATCACTTGCCCTAAATAACATAATCAAATTTCAAAGAAATACACATTTATTGACGTGACCGAGACTTATTGCCTGTATCCTTATTCCCATCTCTTCATGTAAATTCACGACTCCAAATCTTTTTAGTTTTGGTCGTTTTAATTTCAAAAACGAATGAATCAACGCAAATACCAAGTCCTAAAAGAATAAGGAAGAAACTATATATCCCTAAGTTTTTTTTGAGTCAAAACTCAACCAATTCATATATTCAATAAGTAGTTTCAAAGATAATATCCCTAAATACACACCTTTTGGTTACAATTTCTAGCACATTTATTTACATAAATCAGTCTTAATGTAGAAGACAAAAATATCAACCACACCAAGCTGATTATGTAACAGACTCAAAATTAAGTCCTGATTTGGACTCGATCTTCCTAAAGACCGAGTCCATCCAAACTCTAGAAGATCCTGTAGCAGACCCAAGAGTTGGATCCAAAATCCAAAGAGTCTTACCAGCCCATTTCCAAACCCAAGTAACAGAACGGGAGAAAATTAACCCTAGCTACCAATTCGCCGTTATCGTCTTCACCTCGTCGCTGATCCGATATCCGTCATGAAATCACAGAGTACAAACCCACAACCTAAGATGTAGAACTACATCTCTCTGTCTTCAACTCATCGTAGCCACCACACCGGTAGATCCACCATTTGAGCAAGGCCTCCCAGCCACTATCACAACCTCTACAATCACCCTCATTGCCGGTAACAGCAACTCCCGACAATGTTGCCTATCCAACATGCAATCCAGCAACCGTGTTGACAATGAATCCATCAAACACAACAATAACACTCCTATTAACAAAATCAATCAGATTCAACCTGGAAAATGGACGAGTTGGGCGGTTAGCGGACGGGCTTTAGCGGTTAGCGGGCGGGTTCAGCTGGTTCAACCCGTTATAACCCGCTAAGCTAATGAGTTATAGCGGGTTGAACCCGTTGGGACCTGCTAAGAAATTTTTTCATACTTTCTTATATATATTTTTTAATTAATTATAAAAAAATTCTTTTAACGGTTGAAAGTTCCAACGATTTAGATGAAATAAAGTTAAAAAAAACAAGAAAAAGAAAAAAAAGAAGATTGATTAGTAAGGTTTTCTCCTTTTATTTTTATTTTTTTATTCCTTGCGGGCCTTAACGGGTTAAATGGGTTCCAACGAACAACCTGTTTCTGTTCGCTAACTGGCGGATTGACAACTCATTAACCCGTTATGTAATCGGGCGGTTAGCGGACAAGTTTTTAACAGACGGTTAGCGGGCGGTTAACGGGTAGTGGGTTGAATTGACAGGTTAAAATCGGATTACCTCGATCCACAAAAAGCCATCAAAGAGAAGAATCCGACAACAATGAGAATGCCAATAAAGGCAAAGTGATTTTTTGGGTCGTAAGACACACTATCAATTCCTCAAATTCGTCTATAGAAGGAAAAGATCACATCCTCGCTGGTCGTCTTATCGTCGTTGCCGTCGTCATTAGGGTTGGTAGGGCACGAGTAGTTTCTCTCGAGAGAGAGAGAGGAGAGAGCAGCTAGCATCTTTTTTTTATGTATCTAATCTACTTCCTACGTACAATTAGAAAATCAGTGTCGAATTTACTTACTTTCCAACACGTATAAAAACGAAATTCAAATCAAATACAACTGTACTCGTATTCGTATTTTGTGGAGTCCCGGGGTATTAACGTAACTTGCGCACCAACCGGCGCCTTTTGCTTGACAGTAGGAAAATAGGGTCACGCCTTTGCTACAGAAACCCAGTCCTTCCTTCTCAGTCCCCCCCAAGCTCATAGAAACAACCGTCGAGTTTTAAGAGAAAGCATATTCTTCTCCGGCAATTCACCACCGCCGCGATCGGCTTCGATGCCGTATCTCCGATTGCTCTATCTATAATCTCACTCCCCGAAAAATCGATTTCCGGAATCCATGGCTTTGTCTCTTGTCAAGGTCGGGGTTCTCGTCGGAGCAGGTCTGTACAATCCGATCACTCTCTCAATTTAGACTTCAAAGTGTTTTGTTTTATCATGAGCTTCAATCCCGTCGTTATTTAGTCCCGTCCGGATTAGCTATCTAGTGTTTTAATTCAGCTTTGGGTTGAGCGTCGCCGGAGAAGAGTTAGGGTTTTGGATGAACTCGCTTTTTACGGAAGTCTAATTTTGTTGTTGGGAAGAGATAGGCATTCAGGTGTTCTGATAGTGACGTCTGATATGGGAATGGGAATGGGAATTGGTGTTTTCAACTGCGAAAGTAGAGCTAGGCTGTTGTTTTGGTTATTGTATGCAGTATGGTTCGGCTGGTTTTCGCAGTGAATGTGCATTGTTTGGGGATTATTGAGTAATTGGACCTGTACATTCTGTCCTATCACAATAGCTCCAAGATTAAATTTGGGATGCACAAATATAGCTAGTTAGCTCTGTTTCTTGAAATATAGACGCTGAATGAGATCGTTGTGAGTTAAAATCGTTTGGAAGGCGGTTCCTACATGCTGTCTTTCTGAATTAAAGCTGAACCTTTGTGTGTAGTCCCATTTGCAATCTAACTATTGCTTTTGTGTAATTTTTCAGTTTGGTTTTTCAGTCTGATGGTTTTGTGTCAGAAATGAACTGACATGTTTTTCTAATCGATTTGTGCTTTGGTTTGTAGGCATTCTTGGTTCATACCTTGCTCAGGAAGGACACATATCTGATGTGGTCTCTGGTGCATTCAAGGTAGTCATCAAATTGAATATACGTACCAGTTATTAGAAATACATAGCGCTCAAGGTTGTTTCATAGCTTTCTAAGTTTAGGGTATACCCTAAGTTTTTAACTGCACTGCTGGTGACAACTCACCTGATATGTTCTGTTTCGCATGAGATATGTTTTGGATTTCGCTTCAAGTTGCTCCTTTTGGAACAGTATGTTTTGGCTTCTTTTTGTTAATTTTATATCCTAGGAATAATAATGAATTATTAAAGGAGTGTAAATGTCCAGATGTCCAGCTTACCTGATGGGTTTTGTGTAATCCTTACCATGACCTTTGCGATCTATATATGAAGTACATAGTTTGGTGGTCTTTCTATTTGTTTAAAATAGTTTTATCTAAGAAAGACGAAAGTCTTAGAGACTCATTAGTATTATTGTTATACACTTTGTTATTTGTTTGAATAGTATATATATTATATACTTATTCTGTACCATGCTGATTATAATATTTGGCCTTTTACGACAGATTGCTTGGAAGCAAATGCTAGACGATAAAAGTAAAGCTCCATCGGTTAAGAAACCATCCAACGATGCTTTGATGGCTCAGGTTTCTTTTGCGGTTTATATAATTTTTATTGTGAAAATTTGTTTGAAATGTAGTTAAGTATTAGAATAAGGGTTGAATTTCTTTCTATGCACACGGCACATTTATACCTTGTAAATGAATTGTTCTTAGTCAATCATTGTGAATTTATGTGAGAGAGCATAGACATTAATATTATGGAGGATGGGCATAATGAGACTAGATTATTTAACTTGTACAGATGAACAAAATACGGCAGGAGCTGCAGTCATATTCGTCAAGTGGACCAATTACAATAGTAACCGGGAGTCGATCAGGTTTGTTTACTTCTCTAGCCTTTTCAATATTTCTGGGCTCTTGATTTTATGATTTGTGTGTAAATGTCTAGTAGTTTATGGGTTTTGACTCTTTATGTTTTGTTAGTGCAGGTGCTAGCAGATGTGGTTTAATCATTGTTGTAGTAGTGGCAGGATATGGCTACTTTTGGTGGAAAGTAAGAGCCTTGTTTTGTGCAATACGATAAACTGTACAGATATGCAAGATTTTCTGTGGCTCATTGTTAGGGAAATAAAGAGACAAATATACATACATGTTGTGATACCAATATTTTATATTCCATAGTCCGAGTTTATCATTCTGCCTTTTTTAGGGTCTTTTTTGTAACTTGGGTGTCCGGATCTTTGACCCGACTAATCCCTAGGCTTCCCACCTGACCCCACAACATTTGGGAAACTGGAAACACTGGCAATTGCTAAGGGTTTTTGAAACTAGAATATTAGTGTCTTTCTGTTTTCTTCTTTGTTCATATCATGTAATGTTTTATCTGTCCTGCCTTCGTTTTTAAACATTCCATCTTATTTATCCATTCGCAGTTTGAAATGCAACCCATATACTTTAGACATGATTGGTTTGCTCTTATATTAGTGAAGGTTTGAAGTCATTAACATTGCTAGATTTGTTTACACTCAGTCTTGATATATATATATATATATATATAAAAACTAGTCAGGACACTGGCTTCAATTTGAAGTTCTTTCCTTCAATTTGAAATGGTCTACAATTTAACCAGGTGATGGCATGTGTGGTCCTTGAAGCTATACTTATTATGATATAGTCTTTTTTTCATTTGCTAGCTAAAGCTTTAGCATAAACCAACAAAAAAATTACTACAACTTGTGTGTTGCACTTAGTTCTGCTTGCTCATGAATTATCATCAAAATAATATGGAACTAATTATATGGTTGTGATTCAAGAAAATAACAGATTGGATGACTCGTAACATTTACCATATTTTCTCTTCTCTTCTACACTGTCAAATTTTTCAACTCTACATACATGTTTTCAGGGGTGGAAACTTCCTTATGTGATGTTTGCAACCAGGCGTAGCTTAGCTGATGCCGGGAAGTCTTTTTCTAAACAGATTAATGGTGTCTTTTCATCAATTTCAGTAAGTTTTGTGTACTTTGGAAATCATAACAACTGAAACTTCTTTAGTAGATCATGTTGATTAGATGATGGCATAATCATGTGCCCTGAAAGAGCATAGTATGTATGGTGGCAAAATTAGCATGCCCTTAATCAGTATTTTGTTAACTTTGCACAATGGTTCCAATTCATGCAATTTATTTTTATTGTTAATGAAATAACACAGTTTCAATTTCTGTTGTTCCTGAGGGAATTTTGGAAATCCCTTCAAATTTATGAACACATTTTCCCAGGATATTAGTGCATACATAACTTTATATTCTGGTGATTGGTTGCTTTCAGGTCACCAGGCGACAATTATCTTCGAACTTGGATGGTGTGGACCGTAATTTAGCTGAGTGCATTGAAACGACTGTTAGGACACAACAGGAGGTGGGCCCTCTCAGATACTTGCGAACTACTCAATTTCCTCTCTCTTATCGTTCTGGTTTTTAAGTTAACCTTTTAAATGCCATTTGCAGGTTCTTGAACTACAAGGAGAAACAGATTCTATCAGCACAAATTTTAGAGAAGTTCAACATGCGGTGCTTACTCTGGTAATTTATTTATCTTATTTTTTATTGTCCTATTACAAGTGGATCCACAGATACAAAGTGAAAGTCTGATTTTTTATTTTGGTCGCAGGAAACTAAGATTAACAGAATAGAAGGCAAACAGGTATTGTAGTATTACTGACCACAAAATACATATACTTTTGGCAAATGATTTGTATACTTATGAGGTAGGAGTTTCATTCTAATTGTTGTGGCCTTTTATCTCTAGGATTCGACTAATCACGGAGTGTGGAAGTTGTGTGACTATGCCAAGAGATTGGAACATACTCAAAACAGCAGAACCACAGAACGTATTCAGGCATGTATTGAACTTTTTCTGTAAACACTACTGGCAATGATTTCTTATGTCTTCATAGAGTTTTTGGTTGTTTTTTTGTATAACGATCGATTTCACTGTTTTGTATAACAAAATCAATTTCATGCAGCGTGATCATCTCACTAACATATTATTGTTTCTGTTCATATTTTAGCTGCGCGTATTATTCTGTAACTTTATGTAATTAATAAAATTCTTTTGAATGTTATATTTGTGGCCATGTTAATTGTTATATTTGTGGCCATGTTAATTCTATTTCTATTATGTGTAGGCATCATCGTCCAACTCATCTGGGCGATCTCTTGAACCACCACCAGCCGCGCCCTCATCTTTGGTAAAGATTGTTATCCAAGTCTATGCACAGTCTATTTTTGGTCTTTTAGTATGGCTGTTGGTGTCACTTGACATGTATGTATTATGTGAGTTTGTTTGTATGATGTATGCACGTAGAATTTTTGTTTTTACCATCTGACTTTGTTTATTTGCATCTCACTGGTTACAACTGACCTATGCAGGTGACACCGCCAAAGTCTTTTAGGCTAGCACTCGAGCTACCGCCAGCATCACCCTCAAGAGTAAGTTTAATTTTTCAAGTGGATTAGCTCGTTGGTGTGATGCTAACACTAATTTGAGTATTGGTTGGAGGATGGTCTTATTGTTAATCTGATATCAGTATATTTCTATATGATAATGAAAATGCAACTGATATAATCATAAAAGTCTCAACGGTTCCCATATTCATTAGATTGTATAGGGTTGAATCCTACATTTTTCAGAGGTAGAGTTACTAGGTAGCAGATACAATTATCTAAGATGAGTATATCACTATATCTCCTTTCACTTCCTCTTATACTGGAAAATACTTGTTGGTTAGGAAAGTGGACGTTTTCATGTGGTCACTACTGAATAGAAAATTTTCCGGACCAGTTTATATAGTCAGACTCCTGTTGTTCCTTTCACTGTTCAGATTTTCTGGCTAGTTGGGTTCATAAGTTTCAAGTTTTATGAGTCAGGCGTTCTCTAGATCAGGATGACTGCTCAAGACAATTAAATTTCTTGAAGTTTCTGAGTTCTGACCTATAGGCTTGTTCATTGCCTTTGCATTTTACCTGAACTTGATAATTTTCTTTACACAATGACTGCAACAATTTACATTCATATATGATTTCTGAATTACTAAAAAGATGAAAATCTGAATTAGTCCACAAGTGTTTATTCATGACTTCGGTTCTTTGCCTCATGAATTCAATGATATTTGGGCCCAAGAATTCAGTTTGTTAGCCGTCTCTTTCTGGGTTCAAGAGATGATTAGAATTGTTACCAGTTCACTACAAGTGGTGAAACATATTTTGTTTTTGTGATGAATGTTTTGTACACTTGAAATCATGATTGATTTAGCCAGGTTTTTTTTGGGTTGCTCAATTGTCAGCATTTTACCTTTACAACTTAAAGTATGAGCAGTAACATTATATTCTTCAACTCCTTTTCTTTTTCTATCTACTGACCATCTTCAATTGTTTCAGGAGAAAAATGGAATTTCAGATGTGTTTGACCCATCAGCTTTGGGAAGCACAAGCAATGAAGCTTCGAGTTCTAGTCGATTTGGGTTTAAGTACCCATCCCCGAATACTTCAACAATCATAAGGACGCGAAGTGCAACAGTTGGGATGCTGCAACAGAACCGATCTGCTAGTAGAAAGTTCTGATTGTGTTTGTATAGGTCTTCCCACTGAGATTATATTTGTATCATAAATTATTGGTCTCCTTTTGGAGGAACCAAGCCTTGATCTGCTAGACTGGTTAGGTTTGAGTTCCAACCTCAGGTATGGTACCTTAGTGCCCAAGTCAAATTCATTGTAACTGTACTGGGTACTGAATTTTGCAGAGTAGTTGACACGCTTGAATGGTTATTAAAAAGATTTTTAGTATTGCTAAATCTCTTTGGTGCGATGTTTTGCAACCTTCGGATTTTCTCATGTTGATTTGAGCATGCTAAAGCTTGTGAGCTGAGACTAGGGCTGGCAATAGTAGAGATTTCCAAATGTATCAAGTCAACACAACTCTAATTATTTCCTTCTTCTCTCGTCTTTTTCTTCTTCTATCCTTTCCGTCACCCACCTTCATCAAAGAAACCCCAGAGAACTCCATCGTCTTTTTTCTTCCAGTTTTCTTCTGTCAAAGCCTCTCTCTCTCTCTCACGTTGGACCAAATCCCGATCTGCACACAAAACAGAAATTGAGGAGTTGGAATCGACGCTGGACCAGATTCCGATCTCCGTCGACCCACGTCCGGACCAGATCCTGATCTACACTCAAAAGGGATCGGTGACTGGGAAGCATGGTGTTGAGTTGCAGAAGTTAGCGTTGAGGGAATCTTAGGATTAGTGCAAGGCTATGAAGTTGAAGATGAAAACTGCAGAAGGATGTGGCGGAGGTATATTTACAATCCTCTTACTCAAATGGGTGCTAATCATGATCCTTGGATGTTTATGCAAGAGCAGCTGGTGCAAATATCTTGCTTCCAAGACCAACCTTCCCCATTTATGAATTCTGTTATGCTTCCCCAGTTATGGTTGTGACTTGATGTTTTTCTATTGCATCAGATTGCAGAAACTGCAAAGAAACTCAGAATTCTTGTGATTGCTGATGAGAAAACTCAAAATTCTTGATTTGGACATTTTAGTTTTTTTGGCCAAATTTTAAACTCGGTAGAGCGCAATACCAACCCGGTATCAACCGTATAATTAAGTCGGTAGTTGGTATTGATATAAAATTTTATCTCCTAATTAAAAGTTGATTGGTACATGGTATTGCCAAAAAATGCCGGTATTTATACCGAATCCAGCCATAGCTGAGACGGATCTCTCAGAACGTACGTATGAGACACCGGTTCCCCAAGTCCAAGTCACCTATTGAGGCACCGGTTCTCCAAGTACACTTAAAATAGGTGATTGGTGAAACAATATTAGTCTGAGAAAACCCTATGAGTCTCGCCTCCAATGGATCTGTCAGCATTTAGGCCTCATTTGTTTCGTGGGAAGTAGACATTAGAAAAAGAAAGTTATTCATTTCCGGCGTTTTGGAAAACAAAAGGAAATATAAGATTTTCTTGCATGATGGGAAAAAGTGGAGGGAAGTGCATGCTTTCAAAATTTAAGGGAACCACTTTCCTTCGGTCTTTTCCAACATTTATTACCTATATTAATATTTTATTATATTTTTTAACAACATTTTTATGACTTTTCTTGTGTTGTCAAACATTAGAATAAAAATTTCTAAAGAAATTTCATTCTTGTTTACTTTCTGTTTCCAAAGGAGAGAGATAAATGAATCATTTTTGTGAATCAATCGAGGCCTTAGAGTAAACAAAGCTTCATCATCAGGTAAGCTCATCAGCCAAAAAAAATCAAATGAGTCATGACGGCTCAGCTTATGGCCTGGCTTTGAAGAATGATCCTGACCAAATGAAAGGGGAAAATGTTTGGTCATAATATACTAGTCAGACACCTCAAACGTACATCTGAATAACTACTAATAGATGATTATCGAAGTGTTGTAGTATTGTTTGTCTTTTAATTTGTTATAAAAATTAAGCATCTGCAAACGTAAGAAAATTGTTAGTTGGGTGAAACTAGCTTTGTTAGCTTCAATTTTCATGTCACAAACACTGAAATGTATGGAGGCTATGTGGCAATGTCATGACAATATAAAATTCAGAAAGGTCTTTAACCCTATTTCCCTTATATACTAAAGGAGAACAAGGTGGTGTCCTGTTCACCACCACTGTTCAAATGAAGCAAACTCCAGATTGAGCCGAGCCGGTTGATGGTGGAGTTACAATTCTGTCCCTTTTGTTGCCCTACGAATAAAAGCCTTCAGTCAATGCCAACAAACAAATAAAAGCCTTCAGCCACACTCAATTTCGTCTCGAAAAAACTGGATCTCACTAGGCCCTTGATGATTGAAACCGGAGCTCAAAATATTCTCGAAAAACTGCACTTGGTTTCGATTCTGGATTGGGAAAGAAAAAAGGGGAAAGGCATGTCCACCCATCCAACAATCAGTCAATTGCGTAATGTTTATTGTTCAACACTAATCACAGCAGAAGTAAACAAGCTCAAGATCAAGCCAGTTCATACTCCATCTCAGGTAACAATTTGGTCACCAAATCACATAGCAAAACCCGCGAGTCTTGCTTTTGTTTGAAATTAAAGTCTGGGTTTTTGGCCTTCTTTTTTCTTTGATGATTGTTCTCTGCTTAAATTGCAAGGGGAAATGAAATAGAAGTGGAAGTTTACAAACGGAGAATGACCATGTCTGGGTTTGTTTACAAATGGAGAATGACCATGTATTGGTGCCCTGTTCACCAATACTGTTCAAATGGAGCCGATGTATTTCCTTTGGAGCCGAAGAGCAGTGTGGCTTCAGCTGAGCCAGAATTGAACGAGGAGCCGTATGAGGTGAAAATCTCATATACGGTTCTGTAGAGTGGCAGTAAGGGTGACTTATCTGTACTTTTCCACTATCACCCAAAAAACCAAACTCTGTCTTACGTAAAGAAGATATCAGAATCTCTATCACCATAACCATGTCTCACAACAGTGTCCATCACCTACCCATCATACCCATGCCTTGCAGAAAAGTCACCGTACCCATGTGTGTGCAGAAGTCTGTGTCGCCATACCTATCTCTTTGATTCCACTGAAAGAGATCTCTTCACTCTCTCTCATCTTCTGTGAGGATAAACATAAGATTTTTTACTATTTCGGATAGAAATAGTTTAGAGTTGGTGGTCTCTTGGACTTTGTTTAGAGTTGAATTGCTACTATTAAAGATGAATAAGAGATTCTGAATAAGAGCTTATACCAACTTGATACATGGTCAATACCAACCGTACCGATAAAATCTATATACCAACTTTGACGGTTGGTATTGATACAAAATTTTATCTACCAATTAGAAGTTGGTTAGTACATGATATAGACAAAAAACTTTGATATACCAACCAAAACCAGCCCTAATTATTAATCCGCGCTGGCGCGGGCATTTGACCTAGTGTGATTCCAAATGTGGTACAAGAGATACAAGAAACAAAAACAGAGTAAAATATCTGCGTTGAGGGAGGAAAAAAAAGCTACCCTTATTGAAAGACCAAAGCATAATATCCGGAACCATAAATTCTTTAGAAATGTGTATCGAGAAATTGATAGAAGACTGCATACCAAACCCAAAAGAACAATATCAGAATAATTTCTAATCATAATAAGTCGAATATGACTTGAACCCACGTAGCTATCACATGAAAATGGAAGAAAGAATGCACGAAGTTTTTTTTGACAAGTAAGAATACACAAAGTTAGATAGATGAGCGATATGGAGGAAAATATATTGTAGGCACAAAATATATGAATAAGTATCAATTGTTTTAATACGTGATCAAGAAAATAGACATAACAAAAAGATTAGAACAAATACATTTAACTGCTGATAGTTTCAATTTACCTTGAGCATCCGAGCCGACTTTCTAAAATGATACAAACAAGAATCCACTACATAGAAAGATTAGAAAACTATAATTTAGTTATCAACCAAATTTCAGTTTACAAATAAACTATTTAGATAATATTTTACACTTTAAGGACACAAATTAACAAATTATGACAAGTTGATGTCCATGTGTCATGTGTTACTATTTATTTTACCAAATTACCCTTAATGATATTTTATGACAAGTTGATGTCCACATGTCATATGTCACTATGTATTTTACCAAATTACCCTTCATGACATTTTGACATTTTTACTGCTACTGTCAAGTATAAAGGTGTTACTGTCTACTGTTGAGTATGAAGTTGTTACTGTAGGTATGAATGTGCTACTGCCTATTGTCGAATATGAATGTGCTACTGTCTATTGCCGAGTATGAAGGCGCTACTGTCTACTGCCAAGTATGAAGGTGTTATTGTCTACTGTCGAGTATGAAGGTGCTACTACCTACTGCCGAGTATGAAAGTGTTTTTGTCGGTATTAAGGTGCTACTGTCTATTGTCGAGTTTGAAGGTGCTACTATCTTGGATGCGCGTAGCTGTTACTGCCGAATATGACAATGTTATTGATGCTACTGCCTACAAATACGCTGCTACTACCTACAAAATATCACTGTTACTGAGTGAGATAGATGAGAGATAATGAGGAATTAGATATATAACCCAGAGCCATCCTTGGGCCAAGGCGAGCTAGGCTCGTGTTTAGGGCCTCCGATTCTAAGGGACCTCTATATATAGTATCTGGTTTAATTATTTCATGTTTGATAGAGTTGCTCTAGTGGTAAGCCGTTTTTGTAGCAAATAAGAGGTTTAGGGACCAAATCCTATGTGTCAATTCTTTTTATTTTATCTTGGTATGTCTATGGCGCCTCCAAGCTCACAGGGTCGGCCCTGATATAACCACACATCTCTTACCAGCTGAAGATCAAATACATGAACATCTCATGCAAATTGAAGATCGAATCCATGCATCCGGCTTCATTCTAGCACATGTAACACTCAAATTCTAGGCTATGAATATGACAGCCAATCACATCACCTTCAAATTCAAACGAAAGTTCTGACCAAGTTAGTGTATTGCTACTACCATGTAGCTTGAGGCAAGCTCCTCTTAAAGGCGGCGACACTGATATACCTCGGCTGCCTAAAATGACGACACTTGAACTCTCTTCTACTGCCATGTTTGAATCCGGATCCTTTTGCTACTGTCATGTCTGATCCATCTGCTACTACCATGTCTGATCCCTCTGCTATTATCAAATCCCGATCCTACCCTATGTGGAAATTGAAATCAATTCTGACCTGCACGAGAAGTGACGCCAGCTCTGTCGCCTTCGTCGTCGTCAGTGTGTCACATTCCTCCTCTAATTTCGCTTCGCTAGCAATAAGGAGGGTATAGTAGATGGGGACCCATCCCCAATCGACGTTGCATATGATAACGTGGGGCGTAAGTGGTGCAGCGGCAACTATGAGGTAGTGAAGCGGCGATAATGGTGATCGAAGAGGTTGAGAAAGAGAGGAAGAAAAAGTGAACCAGATCGATAGGTTGAGTAAAGAAGATGATTCGGTGGGTAGTTATATAGATATTTTGTGGTTGTAAAATAAGGGTATTTTAGTCATTTGAGATGACAAATTGGAACAGACCTAGGTGTATTGGTTGTGGTCTTGGGGATTGTGTACTAATTTATATAAAAATTATTAAAAATGAGTTTTTTGTGTTTTAAAATTTAGTTAGTTCTTTATATGTAATTCTCTCATTATTTAAACTCTTTTGATGGTTGTAGCCGACACTTTTTAGAATATCAATACAATTGAGATTTTTCTCTCAACCAGCTCTATCAACTAGGTCATTCCATTGGAATCAACGAGGCATAGGCGGCCTAAATCAACGAGGCATAGATTTTATCTTATTTTGGTTATCTTTTGTATTGTTCGTGTTCTAGGAATTGTCTTGGAGTTAGAGGCAAGATTGTGAACAAAAATCCTATCAAGGGCTACATCAGCTGATACCAGAGCTCCAACTATCATTCCTACGAGGAGAGGTGCTAAGGTTGGTGGAAGGCGCAAAGGAATCTGAAGATGAGGAGGATGTAGAGTTCAACATGAGTGATGATGCATCTAACTCTTCTAGTGAGAGTACAAAGGAAGATAAGCCTGATTCTAGATGTTGAGAAGCCGAAATGAGGACTGAAATTCCTGGGTTCAATGGAGTTATTTAGCTAGAAGAGTTTTTAGATTGGTTTGAACTAAAAGATGTGTCTGCGACTGCGAGGAAAAGAGTTTCCTTGATTGCTACAAGGCTTAGGGGACATGCATTTACGTGTGTCGACAGTTAAAGAAACAACTAGAGCGATAGGGAAATAAGAGGATTACTTTTGGGGACAAGAAGAAATACATGCGGGTTTTTTCCTACCTCCCAATCACACCCGACTAATCTATCAACAACTTCAACTCATTCGGCAAGGATTACGCAACAGTAATGATTACACAACTGAGTTTTATCAATTGATAGCCCGTAATGACTTGTGGAGACTGATGAGTAGTTGGTTGCTAGATATATTGGAGGTATGCGGCCTCAGTTTCAAGATGTCTTCAACATGTTACTTTGTACTGTTGCGGAGGCTAATGCTAGGGCCATTCAGCTAGAGAAGCAAATGGCTAGGAGGGCAACTGCATGCAATATGGGGTTCACAACTAGTGCTATGATGCAAAGTGGGGCAAGCTTAAGCACTCCACTGAAAGTGGTAGCGCCTCATGTCCCACATAGATCCAGTAATGTTGGACAACTTGTTAAGACCATGTCTTCAGAAGAAGAAAGACTAGGTGAGAAATGCTTTAATTGAGGTGATTCAGGTCACAAGATGAGTGATTGCAAGAAAGATGGTAAGTTGAATAAAGGGTTGTTAATAGAGAATGATAGTTCTTCATTTGAGTTTACTCCGGTTGAAGGAGATGTGGGTTATGATGAATCAAATGAAAAGTTTGTCGGTGAAGAAGTTGTCTGTGGGGATGATGGTCCATTATTGGTAGTGAGCAGAGCTTGCCTAACACCTCGCCGGGTTGATGGAGATGGTTGGCTTCGTACGTATATTTTTCGGTCAACATGCACTGTTGGGAGAAAAATTTGCAAGTTGATTATTGACTCTGGCAGCTGTGAGAATGCAATGTCAGAAGAGGCTGTAGCTAAATTGGGTTTGGAGATTCAAGCTCATCCCCAACCATACAAGCTATCTTGGCTGCAAAAAGGTGCAAGATAGCATTTTCTAAGCGTGCTTATGTTTCTTTCTCTATCGGCATTAACTACAAAAATAAAGTGGGGTGCGATGTTGTGCCTATGGATAGTTGGATACTTGTCACATGTTAGTGAGGCCTTGGCAGTTTGATAGGAGTGTCTTGCATGATGGTCAGAAGAATACTTATAGCTTCATGTTCAACAACAATAAAATCACATTAGTGTCTGCTAGAGAACCAGTCCCTAAACCCCAAAGCAAGAATGTGACTAATTTGTTGTCCATAAGTAAATTTGTCAAAGAGATAGAAGAAACAAAAATGATGTATTTGTTGTTGGGCAGAGAATCTAAAGACGAAACCCGGCTGCCTGAGTCGGTTCAAGAGATACTTAAGGTGTTTGAAGACGTATTTCCAGAAGAGCTATATACCTACAGGGTTGCCCCTGTTAAAGATATACAACATCAAATAGACTTTATACAGGGTGCCTCCTTACCTAATAGACCATATTATAGGATGAGTCTTATGGAGCATGAGGTGTTGAGAAGACAGGCAGAGGGGCTGTTAGAGAAGGGGCATATCAGGGAGAGAATGTGTCCGTGTGCAGTGCCTGCTTTGCTCACTCCAAAGAAGATGGGTCATGGCGTATGTGTGTCGACAATAGAGCCATCAACAAGATTACGAGTGGATATCATCATATTAGGATAAAAGAGGATGATGAGTGGAAGACGGCCTTTAAAACCTCCTATAATGGTCCAAGTACTTTCATGGGAGCTATGAATCAAATGTTGCGACCTTTTATTGGCCTAAAGAAGTGTTTGTTCATGACTGAAAGTATTTTATTCTTAGGGTTTGTTGTATCGAAAGAAGGAATTAGTATTGATCAATCAAAGGTGGAAGCCATAAAAAAAATTGGCATATACCTGCATATTTGCATGAGGTGCGTACTTTCATGAGTTGGTATTTTTTTACCGGAGATTCATTCCTCACTAGCAAAATCATGGCTCTTATTACATATTGTATGAGGGCCGGGAAATTTAGTTGGAACAATGAAGCAACTACGACATTTGAGGTGATTAAGCATAAATTAACTACGGCTCCCATTCTTATATTTCCAGATTTTAATAAACCATTCGAACTCCATTGTGATGCTTCTAAGGTGGGTATCGGTGCAGTGTTGAGTCAGGAAGGTAGACCTATGGCATTTTATAGTGAGAAGTTTGGGGAAGCTAAAATTAACTATAACACATGATATGGAGTTTTATGCAGTTGTGTAAGCTAAGCTTTGAAGCGCATGGAGTTCTTATTTGGCTTCATTGCCGAGTAATTCATTATAATTTACTTGACATGGTAAATTTTAAGAAATGTACATGACAAATGATCCACTAATAACTTTGATGTTTCAAGTTTCAAAACAATCAAAATGGTACAAGAATTTGTACTTTCAACCGAAAATATGTATATACCGTTAAATTCTCTGTTATCTAATTGTTTTCTGTTAAACTTTGAGGTGCAAATCCGTCATTCTTTAATTTAGCAATAATAAATTATTAAAATTAATAATTAATAAGGAGAGGAAAATAAGAAAAAAGAAAAAGTATTATTATCTTTTTTTCTGTCCCTGTTCAAACCTAACATACACAAAAATGGTGATCGCGGTACAGAATTGTAGAAAAAATAAAAACCCGGTAACCTTCAAAAATAACGAATAGTAAAGAAATAAACCAAATCATGGGAAAACAACAAAGTTTTTAAGATTATGCTCTCATTCATCTGAGTTTACAAGATTAAAAATGTATATAAATAGAAAAAAAAATAGAAAATATAAAGAAAGAAAAAATAGTGAAAACCTGATAGTGCCATTTGAAAAATAAGAAATTACATAAAGTTAATGGTATTACTAACGACATGAACTAAAAGTGTGTCCACTTTTAAACGTCATGTACCATTTTGATTGTTTTGAAACTTGAAACACCAAAGTTGTTAGTGGATCATTTACATGTACCCAATGTTCTAAATATTGAGATATATCGGCAATATATCGCTGATATTTAGAATATGATACCATAAGTACCATATCGTCTCAATATATCGGTCAACTCAAAATATTGGGTCAACTCGCGATATATCAGGTCAAACTCGATTTGACCCGATATTTCGGTGACTTTTTTTAAAAAAAAATGGGGATATTTCGGTGACGTTTTGCAAATTTTGATCTCTTCTTCAGTTCTTCTCTCTCGAAACGGGTCGGACTCAGCTAAAGCACAGAGGAAGACCTCTCCGTCCGGCCACCTCCTGACGCCGGGCTACCCTCGTTTGGATCACCTCGACGTCGCCGACACCCTTCATTTCTCTGATCAAGTTGTAGAAGGAGGATTTGAAGCACCAAGCTTCAAGTATCCCCACTTTCTCAACTGCTCTGATCTGCATCCTCAGTAGCTTCCTAGTTTTAGTGGACATTTTGGCTTGTTGCTAAGATAAAATAGCTATGCAAGAGGTACTTTTAGAAAGAAAAGTAAGTGTTAAACTATCTCATTTGTATATTTCATAAACTGTCAGTAATTATGATCAATTTTTTGCTCTATGAAGTCGTTTGTGCGGCTCTTAGTTTGTTAAAAATTTTGAAAGAAATTAACTAATCCAACAGTCAAAGGACTATAGTTGCTAATTTTGCACAATGTGAGTAGATTTTTTTGTTTTGTCATGTTGTTTACCTTAGATCTTATAAGGTAAAAACAATCAAATGTTTTTCTTTCTCTAGTTTAATCGGTACATTTTGAAGTATAAGTTTTAATTTCGAAGTTTATTTAGTATATTTTAAAGTATATGTTTATAAATATATTAAATTTAATTATAAATTAACAAATCTGATATATCTCGATATATCCTTATTTTACAAAACCGATACGATACTAACCGCTATTTAAACCATTGCATATGCCTTTCTTAAAATTAACCCCTGACGATTACTCTTTGGTCGATACTAACCGCTATTTAAACCATTGCATATGCCTTTCTTAAAATTAACCCCTGACGATTACTCTTTGGTCTCGCTCTCAAGTACTATAATGCACAGTACTTTTAGATTGTCGGATTCAAAGTTTTTGTTGATTTTTGTTTCTTAATTTTATAGTGCCACTCTTTATCATACTACTCCTCGTATGCATTATGAGTTGCAGAACAAGCTTGGGGCAGAAGCAAATCATATTACAGTGCTTAAGATAATTGATTATAGGAGGATTTGGTGAAGCCAAAGGCCACCCGAAGGCTAGGTGAGCCACGTCTGTAGTCTCAGCCAGCTTAGAAAGCTCTGTGCTTTTCATGCTTATGCAGGATCAAATTATGCCCAATTGACTGTACCTCTTCATGGTTAATACAAGTTCTGACTTCTTACTGTAGGTACACTGAACAATGCACTTCGAGCATGCTGCATGCTGCTTTGGTTTCACTCATTTTAGGGGATTTTTAAGGTTAATTCAGTTCTCAATCTTGGACTAAAGGTAGAATAGCATTGTACATGGCAACTGTGGCGTCAAATACATTTTCACCAAATCACTTAGTATGATATACACACCCTCATAATCTTCCTTTTCACACAAATTTATCATTCTCCGAAAATGTTTTGTATTTGGCTTCAATGCATTGACACCATCTTGTAAACTGGATTGTAAATTTGTAAGTACTATCAATGCATTGACACCATTTTCTCTTCCCAATTTGTCAAGTACTTTTTTTTTCTTTTAAAAAAATCATTAATAACTCACACACCTTACATATGTCCGTGAGATTTAAACCATAACCTCAAAGTTGTCAGTTAAACACTTTAACCAACCAAACCACGGGTCACCGTAACCAATTTGTCAAGTACTTGAAAGGTGAAAACAGTCCCTAGCCTGTTGGCACATATATGGACTAATTTATCGAAACGAATCCCCCTAGTGTTGTCGAAAGACAACCTTTGCTTCCTTTCACGACTAATTTCTATGCGGCGCAATGGCATCACACTACGGGATAAATCTGGAAACCATGGGAAGTCTATTTCCTTCTGCAATTCTGCAAAGCTTCTGCATCATTGTATTCCTGAAGGTCAGTAGAAGAACCACCGCACAGTATCAAATATGTCCTGCCTAGTCGAAACTTTGGAAGCAGAGACGAATTTGAGAGCTGCATGCTTAGCGGGTGAGGATAGAGTTTTGGAGGAGGAGAGAAGGGTTTGTACTTGATGACTGTGTGCAAGTGTTTAGTTTCTTGGCTTTGATCTCATTTCTGAAAAGTAGAAACGTACTCAAATACCCGAAGCAAATAACACCCGCCATTATATATACTAAAGCAAATGAAACTAACATTGTTCATTTATCACTAAAAAGACGGTTTTGCTCCTATTTATAGATTATTTACCATATTACTATTGGTAACGCAGAAAGACGATTTTACTTCTGTTTGAGAATTATTTACAACACTATCATCAACGGTGCATAGAAAGATGATTTTGCCCCTGTTTGCAGATTATTTACAATACTATCATCCATATAAGACAATTTTACCCTTATTTGCAGATTATTTATAATATTGTCATTGTTTGTCTGTCTTTGTCTATTTTACTCCTAAGTTCTCCTACTTATCTATTTTTTGTCCAGTTTTGAAAATAGCTTACATTGTTTTACTTCTTGGATAAACTAGATGTGTCTTCTATTACTAAGAAAGTCTCAATTTCTGTGCAATTACCGGATTTCTTCAAAATTGATTTTTCCCCACCCGATCTATAAATACCTTGCCCTGTATATGAGTAATTGTTTTGATATCTGTTATAATTTGGATCATATGAATGAAAAAAAATAGAATTTTAGCGAATTATAGGGTGATATGTAAGTGATGGGGTTATGAATGTGATGAAATATTAGACAGAAATATGTGGTTATATAACTTAAATTTGTCGAATATGCCTCTAATGTAAGAGTTTTAAAAGTGATTTTTATGAATGTTGGTTTGTTTTGTTTTTACATTGAATATTGGTTTTGTTTTGGTTTTGCACCTTCGATCCTTGGGCTAGAAGATTGAGTTGATAAACACAATGAGTAATTTCAAGATGAAAATGTCTGGCTAGAAGATAAATAAGAGTTCTGGAAATATATGGATGTGAATTATATGGTTACACTCTGCTACTCTACCGTACAAGCTGAAATTCTGGTTTCATTTAATTCACGAATGCATAGTGGTAGTGTCATAACATGTTTTAACATTTGGGTTTCGATTTTGTTGATGGTGGTTGGTTTAAATGTTTAATAGTGGTTTGGTTTTGTTATGGATGCCTCCAAATACATACAAGAATTATTTGTTATATTTAGAATTCAAGAAGAAAAAAAAATGCAGCAAAGACGCGGTCGGACATTGTCATCACCCCGCAGCTGGGCTGGAGTTCTTGCTAGTTTAACTCTATAGCAATATTATCTCACACAAATGCAAAACTTAGATCCTAAAGAGAGAATATATTCAATTTTCAATATAATACTAGAACTCTCTAAATGTAGTCAGGAAGCAACCAGAGAGACGCATCTACATGTTTGTCTACTCAACACCAATGTAGCATCAGATCTAGCACCCATAAGAACAAGGACTAGTTCACTTGAAGATTCTCCAAATAGGAGTAAAAGGCAGACTACTTCAAAGACATATGAGCATGGAAACACGTATACTACCACAGAAGGGTCAGGTGAGAGTTTAGTAGCACAATTTCTAAGCCTTGGAGAAATTTACCTTTTCCAGCACATGTTTATTTTCTGTTGGAAGTGAACTGCAAATAAACCTATATGGGAACTATGCTGCCAGTAATCTCAAGAAAGAGCAAACGGCATCACAACTTACTTTGATGATGATGTACGTGGAAAGAGTGGTCTGTAGTAATACTGTGATGATGTCCGTCACAGAGAACAAAAGGAAGATTTGATACATAGGTACGTAACAAGACAAAACAAAGGCTTCTAATCCTTATATTATGTTATTAGAATGCTGATTACTTGGAAACTTAGTTGGTTACTGACCTTATCAATTAAAAAGGAAGTTAAATCCCTTCAAAGCTACAAAACAAAGGCCTCCACCATTACCATTATAAACCAAACTTAAAGGCAAACTTGGTGGGTTACTAACTCATGCTTTTATTTTGACCTATGTTTTGGCAAGTTTTTTTTTTGATACATGTTTTGGCCAGTAGATAAAACAATGGACTAAATGGTTGGGAAGTATGCCTGTTTGTAACTCTCATCAACACAGAAGACAGAAATAAATCATATTCATTGTTGCCCATATATTCTTGTATCACCAATTCACCAGCAGAAAACCAGAATCATCTCAGAACTGATACTGAATCCACAATATTTGCCACTATTTGGAACTAATGATAAGTTCTGAACTAACAAGATTTTCATTTTCCAGTCAAATAATAACATCTATTCCTAATATTGATGCTAAACTGTGTTGCACAACAAAGTCAAAAGACACTGAGTCACTTTTCATTGAATCTTAAACCAAGTCAAGAATTTCATCGACATGCAACAGACTGTGACTGAAAAAAACCAGCCAGCTTTGTTACAGCTGAAGCATGCTCCAGTCTACCATCTTGATTTGTTTTCCTACCTCATTCTCTCAGTGACTCAAGTTCACTGCCATCTATAGCTTATAGTAAACTCAACATGATTCACTACATTACAGTCTTTAACTCTTTCATATATCATAATCACATGATCTTCTAGATTAGCTATTACCTGGAGAAGTTCCAGGAGAAATTAGTAAGGTACACGATGAGAAACTGAAACATCTGGTTTCTTGGATTTCTCCTCATGCCCATAGGAAAAGTCGGTGCGTCTTGAAACCGCCACTTTCACACAAATCAAACTTAGCTTGTTTAGATCCATAAAGGAAATGCTAATGCAGCTCCCCAGACACATTTATGCTACAGCTACAGAATACCATCATCCCTCCTTCTGTTGGCATCGAAGTCCTTCTTTCTTCTGGCATCAAACCTCTTCTTTCTTTCTTCGTCATTCAGTTCCCGAGCAAAACTCTCTCTCGCTCTTGCCAGTGTCTCCTCATCAAAAGGGCATTTCCTCCCTCTCTTAGATGCTCGCTTATCCTCACCTGAAGCTTTGGAAGATTTAGAAGGGCCAGCAGCTCTGCCAGATGCCTGCAAGTCTACCTTTGCAGCTTTGGCAGCTTCAGAAGCACCAGCAGCTCTTGAAAATGGAGCCCAGATTACGCTCTTTTGTGTGAATGACACACGACTGATGTAACCTGTCTCTCCAACACTTTCAGAGGCTGGACTACTCCTTCCTGTATGAAATGGGGTGGTTGACCTTAAACCACACATGGCTGGTGGAACAATTTCTACTGCCTGAAATAGTTTATTACAATTCAGGCAAAAAGCATTCCACCTGAGATACATTCCTAAATACTCGAATCGCATCCTGCATTTTGGACACTCGCACCAAAAACTTTTGGGTATTGGTTCGACAGAAGCAGGAGCAGAAGAGGGAGCTGGACGTTTGGTGCGCGTCTGAGCCTTTGCATTGGATTCTCTACCCTTTGTTGTTGTGCCATTGGCCCCATGTGAATCTTGAGCTCCAGTTGGAACTTTCTGGTGAACAGAACCAGTGGCCCCATGTGAACCTTGAGCTCCACTTGAAAATTTCTGGTGAGCAGAACCATTGGCCCCATAAGAACCTTGAGCTCTAGTTGGAACTCTCTGGTCAGCAGAACCATTGGCCCCATGCAAACCTTGAGCTCCAGTTGAAAATGTCTGGTGAGCAGAACCACTAGCCCACTGTGAACTTTGCGCAGTTGAAGCATTCTGGTGTACAGAACTATTGGCCTCCCTTGAAGCCTGATTTGTAGTTGAAACATTCTGGTGTACTAGGTTTTGGCGCACAAGTACATCCCTTCTCCTGTCATATGCTACTCTCTTAGCTTTATCAGACAATAAATCACATGCATCCTTAACTAAGTTGAATGCTCCACTAGCCCCTGGGGACTTATTCTTATCAGGGTGAAGGACAAGAACTAGTGTTCTGTACCGTTTCTTCACCGTCTCATCATCTGCCTCTGGACCAACACCAAGTATGCCATACCAATCAGGTTCCCCACCTATCTTGTTCTCTGCACACAAATATACATCAAGTATCGCCAGAAGATGCCTGATACCATCCAGCCCCGGATACAAGGCCTGAGCCTTCAACGCAAATTTCTTCGCCCCCATTATATCCCTTTCACCGAACTTCCTCTCCGCAATCTGTTTTGCCCTGACGCCATCATCTTTATTGCACTCCATATGCCTATACTTTGTTCTTCTTTACTCTTTTATAAACTTTCTATAACAATACTGCCTCAATTCCACTAAGTCCTCCACCAAGTGACCCCCCACAGTACAGATTCTACTAGATCATCAACAGTATAAGAAAATCACCATGGAACTCACATGCAAACATAAAGATACCGCAAGAAATGCATGCGAACAATGTACTAAATTCCAATTCAAGAATCAAGCCCAGCCTAATTCAAAAGCAAACACAGCTATTTCAGAATACCATTACTGCCACCACCCTGCCACACAAGACTCCTTCTAACCCTTTTTTTAATGATTCATGACTCATAATTCAAAGAGATAGTCAGATGCAATAACAGATAAATAAAATCACCGATACACAGATCATTCAAAATTTCAAAGCATGCAACAACTGTACAACCAAAACATTGTTCAAGCACATTTTCTGAGTCTATTCTTTCAACGCATATAAAAGCATAAGCAAAATCACAGAGAACCAAAACCAATGAACATAAACAGAACCCAACTCAAAGAAATGAAGAATCATCCAATGAACCAAACTTTACTGATATTGATGATAAAATAATGGGAGATGGGTTCTACACTTCTACTCACCTTGTTCTACAAACACTAAGGACTGAAGAACCTGAATTGAATCGCAGCAGAAAGCCACCATGGAACAAAGAGACCACGTTGTTTTTATATTGCTCTCTGTATTTATAACCCCCAAGACTGAAAAGAACACTAGTCACACAGCCTTGACAGGAACCAGAACCCAATAGAACCATGACATGTCTTGGTCTTCTTCTTTACCAGAGTCAAAGAATTTTTAACCCTAATTACCCAATATGGAAGATTGGGAAGGTTGGTGGAATTTACTACTGGGGTAGTTGGTTTACTCCCCGAAGTAAAACCCTCTCGAATCGTAATTGTTACTCTACTTAAAACGGGACTTTTGGTGAAACTCTAGGTAAAAGAATTAGGGTGCTAATAAACCAACTATTACTCATTTCTTCTCTCAATTTCAAAATTTAGTCATTATAAAATTTTGTTTGAAGATGTTTATGATGTTACCATCATTGTATTTATGATCGATTAAATAGAATCATGTATGAAGAATTATTCTACATGCATACGAACTTCGTATGCACGTAGAGTTCACAAACAGATGTATCTATGTCTTTATTGAATTTAACCGTTTATTCTTCACACCAATAATTCTTCATTTAGATTGTATGTTTTACCTTTCTAAATTTGTCCACGTGCTCGTGTATGCATAAAGCATAGTTTGAAAACATGGATATCTATGTCTTCAACTAATGAAGCCATTAATATGTCATAATAATACTTTCTTTTTAGATTTTATGTTTTACCCTCTCAAATCAGTCCACATTTTTGTGTATGCAAAGTCGAGTTTAAAAACTGTGATATTCATATCATTTATTAAATCTAACAGAAAACTAGTCGTGAGAATAATTTTCTTTTTGATCGTTTGTTTTACCTTTCAAATCTATCCACATGCTCGTGTATGCAAAATTTATGTGCATGTTGAGTGCACGAACCGGGATATCCATATGATTTATTAAAGGACAAAATATTGGATACTTCTCCTACTTTAAGGGTTTTAACAGTTTAGTCCTCATATTTTCAATTTTAATTGATCACTCCTTATACTTCTCAAATTTCGACCAATTAGTAAATTCCATCCAAAATGTATTAACTTCCTTAAATGCTCTTAGGTGTTTTCATTTTTTTTCTCATTTCTCTCTCTCTCTCTCTACACACTTAATAAAATCTTACATGAGTTTCGGTAGAAAATGAAAAAAAATATTGTAAGTAATATAAATGTGGGATCAAATACATATATATATATATATATGTGTGTGTGTGTGTGTGTGGTTTATTATTAAGTAATACGTTGTAGTCATCCAACACTTTTGCTTCTTTATGTAATCATTTACTCTATAAATAAAGCTTTGTGTTCTTTGATAGAAAAAAAATTGAATTGGGGTTTAAGAGAGTAAACATGCTCTTTCTTTTCTGAATTTCATTCTTCTGTTCAAAAAAATTTGAAAGGTTTTAGGGTTTTTCATTTTTTTATTCAGTATGTAATCTACAATTGTTCTAAATGCTAGATTTTATTATGTGAAAAGAGAGAGAGAATAAAAATACCTAAGGGCATTTAAGGAAGTTAACAGACATTTTGAACGAAATGAACCAATTGGTTGAAATTTTAAAAGTATGAGGAGTGATCAGTTGAAATTGAAAATATGAGGACTAAACTGTCAAAATCCTTAAAGTATGAGAAGGGGCCAGTATTTCGTCCTTTATTAAATGTACCGTTAATATGTCATAAGAATAATTTTCATTTTATATCGTTTGGTTTACCTTCCAAATATCCACATGCTCGTGTATGCAAAATTTACATGCATGTAGAGTTCACAAAAAAGGATTTTATGCAAAATCATGTACATAGAGTTTAAATACATGTTAGGCATGCAGGATGAAAATAAAACAGTTAATGTCCATTCAGTATAATTTTTGACACCTCACTTCACATTCCAACAAATACTCTAAGAGATTGTCTATTTGAATGCAAGATAACATAATTGTGTCCATTTCAACTAATCCTAACTAAAGTCTTACCAAACAAAATTATTTTAAGACTAATTTGACATCACTCCTCAAACATGTTTAGAGAGAAAAGACTTCGCTGAAATTTCATCAGACTCCGGTCACCGGAGTAATGTTGAGGGACAATAATGTTGAAAATATTTTAATGTATGACAGTAAACATTTTACCGGGGTTAATAATACATTTATTACAGTGTAATAAAGATGAAATCTCGCCAAAACATCCCAACGAATTTATAGAATGTAATAAACGTTTTATTGGAAAACAATTAATATTGAGAAATATTTTACTACCCATTAATATAAAAAAAATTAGAGAGCAATAAAGATGAAATATTACCATAACATTTTATAAGAATTTAAACTTTAAAGAAGGTAATAAACGTTTTATTGAGGAACAATACATGTTGAGAAATATTTTACTATCCTTAAATAAAGTATTTATTAAAATGCAATAAAGATGAAATCTCACAGAAACATCTCAAAAGAGTTTATAAAAGATAATAAACGTTTATTGAATGACCTAAATGTTGAAAAATATTTTTCTTTGTTTTGCTATCTTTTTCCTTTTTTAAGATGGAGACCATTAATATGACAATAATTGACCATATAATACTAAATATAGGAATTGACTGCCCGTTCAAATAAAAACAGATTTGACCTGTCCATTCCAATTAATCTTATTGAGATTACATTTTTGCCCATGATCTATTATATCTGCTACTCTCTCCTCTATTACCCATTTCAAATCTCTTTTCTCTCTCCGATCTATCTCTTTTCTCTCTCTCTCTCTCTCCTCTAGATCAGAGTCTGAGCCAGCTCCAGATCAGAGCTCGACGCCGGTGACCAAGTAGTTTCACCGATTGGTGTTCTCCATGGAAATCTGGAAGAGGATCATGGAGATCTAGACGATGGACGACCATGAAGATCTGGATGACGACGACCACAACGGTATCAGCTCAACCATAAAGATCTCTGCCTCTTCCTTTGGATTCCGACGTCGTGGCTCGAGTTCGTTCATCTGCTCGAGTTTACTACCTCAATAAAAGTTTACTAAGGGTAGTAAACTTTATTTTTTTGCATCTAAGTTGATTTTTCACTGTTTTAATGTGTATAATGGGCCTTTGAGATACTGTTTTGCAAGTTTACTACCTCTAGTAAAGTTTACTACGTCTGGTACAAGTTTATTAGGGGTAGTAAACTTATGATTTACTACCAATGCTTCGCTTGTTCATCTGGTCGAGTTTACTATCCCAGTAAAAGTTTACTAAAGGTAGTAAACTTTAGTTTTTTGCATCTAAGTTGATTTTTCACTGTTTTTAATGTGTATAATAGGTTTTGGAGATACTGTTTTGCAAGTTTACTACCTCTGGTACAAGTTTATTAGGGGTAGTAAACTTATGATTTACTACCAATGTCTCTAGTTTGTTCATTTACTTGAGTGTACTACCCAGTAAAAGTTTATTAAAGGTAGTAAACTTTAAATTTTGCATCTAAGTTGATTTTTCTCTTCTAATCTCCTCTCTCTCTAACTGTCACTCACAGAGCATTCGTCTCTACTATCTCCTACGACCTCATCCTCGTCTCTACCATCTCTGACGACCTCATCCTCCTCTCCACCTAATCTTCGTCTTGTCCTCGCTGGTCGCTGCAACACTGAGTCTAAAGAGCAACGTCAAATCCATAATTGGTCATGTCGTCTACACGTCGGCGCTAGGAAACGTCGATACTAGAGTTAGTAGACTTGATTTGATGAAATATTAGGGTTAGTAGATTTGGTTTTAAAGTATATTGGGGTTAGTAAACTTGGTTTTGATGTATACAGTGTGTTATTGGACTCGATTTGGAGTATACTGGGATTAGTAGATTTGGTTTTGTAGTATACTAGGGTATTAGACTTAAATTTGGAGCATACTGAGGTTAGTAGACTTAGATTTTGATGTAGATGTTGCTCTAGTAAACTTTATGTAAAAGTTTATTGCCCCTAGTAGAAAAAAATACTGCGAAATTTCGGCTACCAGTAATTTTTCGGCGGTTGGTTACCGGAGACCGGAGTCCGGCGACTGGAGATACTCTGACAAAATATTCTCTCACATTTTTTTCTCCAAATGTATAAGGAATAAGGGTAAATTTGTCTCTAAAAATATTATTTTATTATAAATTTAATAAAGATTTATGTATTTGAGCATTAATAAATACAACTTGTATTGAAATTGAAATTTGATTTTTTTATTTTATTAGTTTAGGATTTGATTTTTATTATTTTATACAAACGGTTATTTTTCCATTAATATGTCTCGATAACAAATAACTTCTTCTAAAGCACGCCCGAGGAGGGTGGGGATCAAGATAGATTAAAACGAAAGTCGACCTGATTGGTTCAAATCCAATTCGAACCCCTCCCAAGAAGATATGGATTATCTACCTTCCGAAGATGTGAACAGGGCTCCTTTTGGCTTTCATTTAACAATAATTAAAAAAATTTACAGAGACGAAAGTGAATTTGATTTCTGAGACTTCTTGAATCACGAAAGTGAAAGTCTAACTCGATCCGAATCCTTCTAAGATAGTGGTGATCCCGGCCTCACGCGCCGTTGTGATGGTGGTGAATAAGTGACCTCAGAAGTGGATCAAGTGCGGACTACGGCGGATCCCAATGACCTTTCATGACCATCGTCAGGGAGTCTCCCTAACCATGCGATCCGAAAAGAGAAGTTTTTTTTTATAAAATTTCATTCTTATTCTTTGTCTTTCCACGAACTAGAGAGGCCTAAGAAACAGGGACGGAGGATCTCAAACTGGGCCTGTTAGATATTAATTGGTGCTCTGATCCAAAATCATTACACAACTCGCACGAAAAGCCCAAGGGGTCAAGCCACTTGAACGCTTGGAACAAGAAATGCTAGTCATATCTCATTGTGTCATACCCTCATTTGTAATGTTCTGGGTGCGTGGATTCAGTTTCCGCTCATGTCAATGTACATGTTTGTATTCTGTTCATTTCTTTGGTTTATTGGTATTGCTCAGGTGCGGGAGACGCGCGCGGGACGAAACGCCGACCGCCGTTTGATTTTTAATAAATTGACCATGTCCGTTTAAGTTTGTTTAATCATGTCTGTTTGATCAATTCATTCATGATTGAACGGTTGTCCAGCCCTATCATTTGTTATGTTCATTTCTGTAAAGAATAACCTGAATCGGGAATAATCATAATGAAATGCTCAAATGGCTGGACAAATGCCAATATGATGGAGAATTAATTACATAGGGGAAGGAAAATGGAAGAACGAAAATTTTGGTTACGATGTCGACTCTTTGAACGATTTATTGTAACGTGAACCGGCAATTCCATCGAGACCATCATGCAGCCTGCAGATGATAGGGCTTCTTATTCAATGCAAGCTTGATAAGACTACCTATATACTCGATCGGGTCGGTGAGAGATGGAAAGATGTTACATGAAAGACGTTGCTCTCATTCTCGAATGTTATTTTTTCTGGCTGATAGAGAACTCAAGACGCATCAATCAGATGCACTTATTCCATATTCCTTTTATATATTCTCTTCAATCAACCTCAAACACTAGAGGAATCCTATATATGGCGTTGCAGATGAGCTCATTTAGATAATTTCTCTCTTGCTGAAATCCTGAAACTACATTAGCTGATCTGAAGTCGAGAATCTAGCTGAACTCCAGACAGTGGAAACATTTTAATTAGCTGTCAAGATAATAATTAAGGGGAGAATCTAAGGTTCCAGCGAGATTTGATCTATCTAAAACTAGGGTCCGGCAAATAATCTAACTGTGACTACAGTTCCAACTAAGCCTTGTCTGCAGACACTTAAACACACAGCACTTATAATCTATTTTGAAGACATGCAGTTTCTGAGGATTCCAGAAATTTATTGGATCAATATTAAGAACCAAGCCATGATCGATCAGTGAGCTCCAAGATTCTATAACTGACATGTTGACATTGTGCTTAATGATGTATTATTTTGCATATTATAATCGTTACTATATGATATGGTCTTTCTAGCTATCTATCTAAGTTATACAACCATTCTCCACATCTCGATCAGTTTAACTCAAAAGTAAAGGGATTGGGAATCCAATTCCTTTTTAAGTGTTAGGCATAAATCTGTAAATAGACCGAATCTTATTCAGATCCTTTCTTGATCTGTGGTTTTAAACGGGTTTAATTTAGATCGAAAATTTGACTCGTTGATCCGTTAAGGACCCGGATCCGTTAACCCGTTTACTAAACGGATCGGATCTGAATCTTGGTTGATCTGATTCGTTAAGGACCCGGATCCGTTTAAAAATAATTAAATAATATTTATATAAATATAATATTATTAATAAATATTAAATTATATGATAATTATCTAGATAATCTAAACATTCATTTCTAAATTGCTTCTAAAATATGATTTGATGAAGTTGAAGGTTGTTAATGCCTATATATTTGTGCTAAAAAACATTGAAGGTCAAATATTTTAATTATATTAGTGTACCGTTAAGGAGTATTTTAGGAATGTAATTCAACTTTTGATGTAAACTTTATTTTCTTATAAAATTTTATCGATGTTTTATAATAAAACTATAAAATTATTATTAAAATTTGATATATTTATTATTATAAATGGATCGGATTAACGGGTCGGGTATTCGTTAACCCGCCGGATCCGAATTTGGATCGAGCTATTAAAGATCCGGCAGGTAACGGGTCGGATCCGGATCTAAAGTTTCAATTACGGATCCGGATCTGGATCTAGGTGGATCTGGTCCTGATCTGATCTATTTACAGGTCTAGTTAGGCAGCAAGGTTATCGCAACATCGGATAAACAAGTAAAATTATGATTTTGTCCCTCATTCTGCTATATTTTTACAAGCCAACCTGTTGGTTATGTAATTGACTTTTTTACTCTTAGTTTCAATATAATTACAGCTCTACCAATGTGTTTGTTTTTCATAAATGATTTGTTTTTAATTTTTTTAATATTCAATTGCATAAAAAACTCTTTTTTAAAAACAATAATATTAATGATAATGATAATATTCATAATAATAATAATGTAAAAGAAATTGATAACTTACTACATGTAATTTAGAAATTTTTCATTATTGATTATTGCTTTGCTTTCTTCCAAAATGAAATTTTTATTTATGGTAAAACTGCACATAATTGATCAAATAACAAAAATTACATAATAATTGAATCAAATAGCAGAAAATTAGACAATAACTAATCAAACCGATAGAAACCGCACTTCTAATTCAAATTTTCCCTCTAATTCAGGTACTCGGCCAAGTAGATCAATGTTAAGAGTTTTTTTTTCCTTCGATCACTATTAAATATTATCATATTAAGGTTAAAATATATCAACCGCGAGTTATTTAAAAAAATCAAATCAACCGCGTCTGGAAGGCGCGGACATCAATGCTAGTATATATAAACCACATTGTCACTTACGTTGTAGTGGAGCAAAAAAACACTCCTCTTTGACTATGCAGAACCAGAGGACCCCTGAAAATGAATAAAATAGGCGGCCCAGATGGGAAACGTCAGTCTGACAGAGAGACCGTCTGAGTTTTCGACAAGATGATTCTCACTTTTGAATGATCTGAAAATGACAAAAAAACTCTACTTCCAACAATCAATCTAATAACGACCACAAAATAAATACCCTAACACGAGGGTAAATTATCAGATTGTTAGGAAAAAACACCAACACAGCAAATTCTAACAAAGGATGCTATAATAAATCTTCAAGATCGGAAAATGAAAAAATAAAATAGATAAAGAGACAAAGTCCTCTCGGATCTTTGCTCTGATACTAACTCAAATATAACGATATTAAGAGAATAAACTTTCTAACATATTATTCATTTCACTGTAGATGTTTATATAAGAGTTTACAAGGAATACAAATAGTAATTATTAACTATAGAATAACGAAAATTAATCTGCGATATAACTACAATATATTTACATTCATATTCGGACTTATGCTAACATCATCAATAAAGTTTTAGGTAACTGGGAATTCATTTTTTTGTTATGTAAAGGTAAGAAAGTAGCATTTAAATGGTTCTTTTGGCGAAATATCATTTAAATTGTTTGGAGACGAGTGTATTTTGATAAATAATAAAAATAGAGTGTTAAAACTTGATGGTGGTGTTAAAAATGGCCTAATAAATTAAAAATTGGCACAATCTAAATTAGAGGTGACACGATGTGAGTTTACTCTATACACCAGACAACTTTTACTGAATGTCTCAGTTTGTGAAATTTTTTACTGCAGATCGATGAGATGATGGGCAAGCTTTGTGGTAAATGACGAGACTTGCTAACTAACCCGCTATTTTCGATTGTGAGAAGATAAGGAGTTGCGCTATAGAGACCTTTTGTTTGCACTTTTGCTAATGATTCATAGAACTTGGTAACCAAACAAACCCATCAATTACAGATCGAAAGCGCAGTAGCTAAGCTCTTATTCCTCAATACCAATATTGAAGGTGGAAGTCCAATTCGATCTGATCATATATATAGCTAAATTTAGGTGGTTGATTGAACTATACTTGGTGCATGATCGAGTACTTGGTGTTGCTCAAACTCTCTAATGATCGAATATATTTGATGTTTATGTCATATGTTGATACGTTTGTATCTATGCATATTATGTATGTATGTAGCGGGATAGATACAGTGGACACAGAGTTTATAGTGGTACATCCTGTCATCTATGAACAAAATGATACATCCACTTAACATGTACTATGAGTTGAGACACATTATCAGCACCTCACGTATTACAAGTGGTGATCAAGTTGTAAGTTGGTTAACTTTCCTGTATTGATAAGGGGAGTCTCCAATATATAGAGAGAGGAGACTCCGCCCTTTTACATATCTCTGATGTTGGACACGATGTTCAAAGTGTGTTCCGTGAGGACATGTTGGTGAGGCCGGCAATGTGGCTTCCCGATGTCGTATCGGCGACTTTCAAGTGTCCTTGCATAGCTTACATGACGGACTTAGTGATGTATGTCGTGATCAGGTCTCGTCATGGCTCGTAGACCCACATAAAGAGTATCACTTATACTTGAGGGAGTAGACACGCTAGTGGCTACCCTAACATTTGACTCGTGGAGATTCTTTAAGAAGGCTAAAGCACGATTGTGTATTTTGGCAATTTATTTAATAGAGTACCAAACGACCAAGCAAGATGATCGAGACTTCTTCATACACAAATCTCTTTTTTTAGTTACGAATTCTCTGGTGATTATTCTTCGTCCAACGAGTGTTGAATTGTTAGGTTGGAGAAATTAGATAAGAAATGCAAAAGGATTTGGCAAACTCCCACCATCGACCTCTCCACTCAACCAAACTAATGAAAATAATCCAGACCTAGGATCCGAATCCGTGACATCACATGTCCCAACTTCCTTGGATCTGAATCCGAACCCGTGACATCCGACGGTCTTCATCACACCAAGAGCGCAACCGAACGCAAAAGCCCTAGGTGGTTGCCAGCAGTTGCTAACCCTAACATGCCTTGCAAGAACGAAACTGGGTTAATATAATATCGTAACGTAACTCCACCTAAATCACTTGATAAGACGAATAATTAAGTCCTAAAACGTATATGCTTAGTTTAACAGATGCTGCTGCTGCTGCTGCTCTCTCTCTCTCTGAATTAAGCTGCATGGGATGGTTGTTGTTCGATTCGATCTCCTTATTCTGGGGGTGAGATGCCGTAATCTCTGACGCTTAGTTTGTTGGTTAATGATTGAAATGAAGCTTAGGAGAGGGACCTAAGTGTGTTTTATTAGTCTGTTTTTGGTGAAACGAGTCCTGTCGTTAACCTTTCAAGTAATTGCTTTCAGTTTGGGACAAACCTATAGCTAAGCTAAGCTAGCTAGTTCTATATTTCTTCCTAGTGATCGACCTCTCTCCCCCTCAATCTATATCAATTGGTCTTTCGTGATCGAAGCTTCCAAGTAAATAGTATGTGGATTCATGATCGAAGGGTTTAATTCTTTAATGGAGGTAGAAAGCTGGAATTAGTATATCAAGATAATTTAATGGAATCCAGTACGTTAAACAGTGTACACGCGTAAAACAACTAATAAGAACAAAACCCTTAGAGAACTAATTAAGTTTGATGAGGTGGGTACTTTTGTCCTTTGATGGGTGCAAGTTAGCAATACCCAACCCCTCTGCAGCGTTAAATTGAAAACTTGAAAAGCAAGAGCATAAAAAAAGACTTGTACAGCCACCATTTTTAGCGGAGGAAGCTTGTCGCTCATAAGGAATTGGCGCAGATCATGCAAAGCATAAGATTTTGTTTTAAAAAACTAAAATATCTATAATTATGAAAATTTAGATGGTTTTTAAAATAGACATCTTGATGGATATATCAAGAAATTATCGAATATCAATTGAATTTTATCTAAAATTTATATATTTAACTAAAAATATGTTAAATGTAAAATATTAAAAATATATATCTGTTTATAAAAATAAAAAAATAAAAAAAAATTAAATTTTTTTTAAATATTTAAGACCTTAAATTTTTATGTCGATGTCAATTGCAGACCACCTATAAACATACACTTGCAATTCTCTAGACCCAACTGATAACCATCTTCAGAAATTTTTATAGTAGTTCTGCATCCGTAATCAGTAATCGCAGGTTCGGGTAAATCTGATATAGGAATTGCAGATGAAGTCAAAAGAGACGCATGTCTTTTCCTTGTTACAACATTCAATTGCAAACCACACGTGAATCACCCATGGCTACCCCAAAATCGATGAAGAAGCAAGAGAATTTTAACGAAGGAAAACCTTCGCCCCCTTGAGGAGCGACGTCAAAAAATGTGGATCATTTCTTGATTTAAAAATGGTATCCTTGTGCGCAGATGTCAGGTTAAACTTATCTGTATCGTTTTAATTTTATCAGATGTTCCTGAATGGACAAAAACCCAATATTAATGCGGGTACGTTGGAGTTTTTCTAATTTTAATTTTTTTTAAAAATGATCAAAAGATTTAATTTATATTTTCATGGTGACTCGAACTCAGTACTTCGTCAAAAGATAATTGATGCACTTACCACTACGTTAGAGTTTTTCAAATCTTAATATAATTCACTACAACCGGTGCAATTTATAATATAATTTAAACCAATACGTTACCACATTTTCAGTGTGAAGTGTCCATTCCTGTCCTCTAGCTCAATGTTCCAACTTAAGAGATGCCCTTGTTTGGGAAACCATCATAGGGTTTGGTACGATCTCTTTCTTTGGCCAAAGAAAATAACATCATACCTTCCGCAGCTAACTATTACATTTTGTCAATCATTTTGCCCTTTTATTCCTTTATGATAAAACGTAATGTCAATCAGTTTGTTGTTAATCATTGTAAGATGTATACTGCTCTTATATTACAATCAATACAATTTGTAAATGAAGATTGTTTGTTGCATTTCAATTATGTTGATTATTAATTTATTATTACTAGTGTACACATTTACTAAATACAAATTTTCATACCTACAAGCAATTTACATGTTCATCACATCTATTTATAGCTTTAGACGTGAATTGCCACTCATTATATCTTAAAATATTTTTGTGCAACTTACTTTTTAGCTAGTTAAGTACATAAAAACCATGAAATGTATGGGTACGAATTATAAAGGTATCAGACTTTCTTTTATATAGAGACAACAAACTTAATGGACAACATAACATTTGATGTTCAATTAGCAAACTGATTGCACTTTAAATGTATTACTCTCGTGAAACGAACTTTTATTCTAATATAACGTAATGATTAATTTGTCTAAGATATGCTACATAATGCAGGCCAGAAAATAAAGGATGTTCCATCACTATCAGTTATCTTAATTAGCGAATGAGCATTTACATCTAAGTACGAATTAGCAAAATTTATTTAGTCGACAAAAGCATTCATAGTTTCATGACAAAATGACTATTTAGTAAAAAAAAATTGGACCTCACTCCTTGTTCCAACAGTTTTTAAAAAACATTGACAATTTCAACTTTTTTTAATTTGTGCTCATTCTAACAAAACTCATAACAATTATAAACAACCTATAATATTTTAATACACATTATACCCTCACTTATTAAAACATACTTAGAGAAAGAAAATGAAAAATAGAGGAGACAAGACTGGCACCTCACCGGCTCAGGTCACTAGCCGTCGGACTCTGGTCACCGGAATCTTGCAAAAATCTAGAATTAAGTTTATTACCTCATAATAAACTCTCACTGAACTCAAAAACCACATTTTTATTGTCACAACCAATTTTACTACCCCATAGTAACTCTCACTCAACCCCTAAACCACATTCATATTGTCACAACCAACTTTACTATCCCATAATAAACTCCTACTGAACTCCTAAACTATATTTCTATTACACAACTAACTTTACTACCTCCTAATAAACTCTCAATGAACTCCTAAACTGCATTCCTATTGCACAACCAACTTTAGTATCCCCTAATAAACTTCCACTGAACCCCTAAACCACATTCATATTGTCATAGCCAACTTTACTACCCCCTAATAAACTCTCACTTAACCCATAAACCAGATTCATATTGTCACAATCAATTTTACTACCCCCTAATAAACTCTCACTGAATCCCTAAACCACATTCCTATTATACAACCAGTTTTGGTACCCCCTAATAAACTCTCACTTAACCCCTAAACTGCATTCATATTGCACAGCTGACTTTTACTACCCCCTAATAAACTCCTAATGAACCCCTAAACCACAGTCTTATTGCCACAACCAACTTTTCTACTCTCTAATAAACTCTCACGAAACCCCTAAACCACACTCTTATTGCCACAACCAACTTTATTGCCCCCCAATAAACTTCCATTGAGGGAGAAAATAGAGAGAAAGAAAGAGAGAGATAATTCAGAACCGGTGGACAACTATTTTTTGTTTCAATGGGCAAATGAGGACTTAGAGAGAGAAAGACAAAGAGATGTAGAGAGGCAAGGAGTTGATGTTCCAGATGGTCTAATTTCTCACCAATTGGATGTGGACCATCATTGTCAAGGTTGTGGAGGGTCGTAGTTGAGGTCATGAAGCGACGTTGTTGAGGTTGAGATTCATTGTCGTCGAGGTTGAGATTCATCGTTGTCAGGGTTGAGACTTGTCACCTTTGATTCAAAGCTGAGAATCATCATCGTCGAGGTTGATATTCCTAGTCGTCGAGGTCCAGAACCAAATTCACCAAAGTCTAGGCCTAGGTTTTTTGATATCGAGGTCGACGTGTGTCACCGTCGAGTCTCTAACGGTTGAGGCTTCAGGGGGAGAGAGAGAGATAGTGTGTGTGTGTGGATCTGAGGAGAGGATGGGTTAGAGAGGGAGTCGATATAAATGTAAGGGTAACCTAGTAATTTTGGTATCAAAAGTTGGAATGGGTAGTGTAATTCTGTTTGGGTTAGAGTTGTCACTTTTTTTTCAATTTGTATTACGGTCAATACCCCTAGTTTCATACCTAAGGATGATCACACGACTGATGGGAAGGAAAAGGATATTTCCTATATAACAATCTTGAAGCAAGCTGGTACTGTTACTGTAGTTTCAGGATTTCAGCAAGAGAGAAATTATCTAAATGATGGGAAAATCTTTAGTTTCTGCTGCAGAGGCTCTTGCACTTCGGGACAGCCTTGTCTATGCAAAAGCCAAGGAGCATACCAGGTTGGAAGTGGAAGGAGACTCCAAACTAGTCATTGATGCAGTTAATATGGTCTTTGATCCTCCTTGGAGACTAATCAAAATAGTGAAAGATATCAGATCTGTTGCGGCTCAATTTTTATCCATCTCTTTTAGGGTGCCAAATTTTGTAGCTAATGCAATTGCACATTTAGGTCATTCTTTGTCCAATGGTAATACATGGGTGAATAGAATTCGTGATGAGGCTACCCATGTTTTTGTGTTTGATATTGTAAACTCTGGATATCTTTCATAAAAAAGAGATGTGAATTTCACACACCATAAATTGAAATCCACATACCCCTTTTTCTTTTTTGGTTCACATATTCACAAAAAAGACAAAGTTTAACTCACTAAGAGCATTTCCAACAGCTCATGTAAACATAAAATAATCTTTATTTTAGAGGAAAAACATCATTTTGGCTCCAATAGCTCATGTAAACGATCATCTATAATACAAAAAATTAGAAGAGAGAGAAACATATCCTATAAATCTATAGAATTTTTACAAATTTGTATTTACATGTAAACTTTATTATTTGCCTTTTTTAATTCATTTTCTTTTCTAAAAAAGGAACAAAACCTCATAAAATTAAAATAATTAATGAGATAATTATGGTTTGATTTGAATCAATTTATATATTTCTATAAATTTATTAAATTATACAGATAACATTTAATTTTGTATATAAAATAGAAGATCTGTTGGAGTTTAGCTCATTTATTTATAAATTTTTTTTGATATTCTTCTATATAATAAAGAATTAATACGAAAGTTATTAAAAATGCTTTAAAAGATAAAATTTAAATTACTGAAAAATGAAAAAAGATGTATTAAGACGGGTGAATTTCACATCCACAAAAATTAGTTGAGAACACAGACGGCGGAGCTGACCGTGCAGAAGGCGACCCACATCAGCTTTTAGTCCACGTGGTACAGAGATGCTCCTCACTTGACACGTAGCACCCCGGCCCCGATTTGTATCCCTCGTGAAAGCTACACGTGAAACGCTTCCATTGGCCGTCGCCAGAAAGAACCGGTGCGCTGACGTGGTACGTCAGTTTCACAAAGACAGCTCCGAAGAATCACTTCGTGACAAAGCCTTGATTAAAGTGCCCCTTACGCATCCGCCACTGCTTTTTACGTTTATTTACTCCTTATGCCACTGTTGTCGTCTAACTACCTCGCTGACGCTTTTGCCCTCGATTACGGGTTTCATTTGCTTTCCTAACCGTGCTGTTGTTGCTTCCTACATGGTAAAACAAACTTCATCAAAAAACCAAAAGCGACATATCTCTTACCCTAAGGTCCGGGGACATTACAACTTCAGTTGTACTAACAAAAGTTTTATTATTGGTGGGGTTTTTCAACTTTTCTTTTTAACTCGTAGCTTTGCCTTGATTATGTTGTATTATAATCGAAAAACAAACTTTGAGCTGAGACTATCAGGTTATTAAGCTTTTCTTTTTGAGTCGACCAAAATATTATTCCTTGTTTTGACAACTAATTCATCTATTTGACTGATATATGCAACGACCATAAATAAATTATGATTGTAAAAGCGACAAATTACTACATTTTGCCCTAATATTGTGTGTATCATAATTCTCTTATTATATACCCAGTTAGGTCCGAATCTAAGGTGAGGCCTAAGAGACGGCCGTCTCAAGCCCAAACAATGGGGCTCAATTAGGAGTCTAATTTTATTTATTTTTTCTTATAGGATTACATAAAAATCATAAAGTCTTTCTATTTTTTCTCGATTTTATTTATATTAGTTTCTTTTTTTCATTTTCATAATAGATTGACAGTTTTTTTTGCCGCATCACATTAGGAGACACCCTTTTTCAGGCTCGTCTCAGACACTGAAAATCTCAGGTCCGGGCCTGTACCCAGTAACATATGTGTCATGGCTAGGGTCGAGGACGGATCGAGAGACCAGATCGACACGTTGCTTGGCGATTTATAAGGCATATTGGGTTCGCTGGTTTGTTGGGTTGGAGTTTCGTCTTCATGGTAGGGATGATGGTGACTGTTTGACGCTGAAACCTTATCTTGGAGACACTTCACGGTGGCAGGGTGAGCGATTCAAGGGTGGTATGTCGAGAAAGAGCGGAATGAACTTGTTGTTGGTGGAGATCTGACATCGATGGCTGGATGGCGTAGGTGGTCGTCAGGCGGCGATGTTGATGCAAATATTGAGTTGGGCCGAGAGGCTTAGGCTCTCTGCTGCCCAAACTTTTTGAGTTGGGACATGGCTATTGGGGCCTATTTGGGCTTGTGTAAGGGTTCTTCTATAAGCCATGCTTTGGTAGTTTGTTTATTTACAGTTTTTTGTTTGTTTTCGCATTTTGCGAGCAATAACTCCTTATATTTGTTATTTGTTACTCCGCATTTTGCACTACATATGTCTTGTCTATTTTAGGTAGGCAACATGTTTTTTAGTTTGTCAAATGGTCATTTCAGTCTAATTGTAAAGTGAAGCTAAATGTCGTCTGATCTATTTTCTGGCGATAATATAGTTGGAAAGCGTTGATACCCAAAAAATCAATATTCATGCTTCTTAAAATATTTCAAGCTCAATAAAGAAATATACATATAAATTACATTCGAAAATACAAAAGTTACGTATTTATTCGAATATTCATGTCATGCATGTGAACCCAAGCCACAACCACGCTCTTGTGGCTTACAAGTTTGAGTGTGGTGTGGAAGGTAACAGAAGTACATGAAGCTTATTCTAGATTTTACATTGTTGACGGTTTTAGACTTAGGACCAAAACCCAGACCCAATAATGTAAATCTTTATATGGGTATGCAAAGATGAGATAATACAACTCACTAGCCTAGATATAATCATCTACCTTGACATTAATGCCAATATCTTTTCCAGGCACACAACACTACTTTTTATCTAGTCGTAATTCATCGCTTCTATCTCTACCAGACCCAAGTCCTCAACAACTTTGCTTTACCATGTAGCAAGTCAACTTTGCTTTTACCCTACAACAAGTTTTTGTACCAATATACATATCAATATATTCACACATCAGCCCCTACAAATCTGCTGCTTCATCCAACATCACACATACCAATGCAACAAATACCATCAAAAGTTTGTGATCGTGAATATTTTTTGTAGATTTTAACTCAACATTATTGTTCTTTTTAATGTCCAATAGTTTTATGACATAACCTTGTACCTTAGCCTCACCTCCTCCAGCTATAAATTGAGGCTTTTAGTTGCTGCAAATGGAACAACTTCCAGGCAGCAAACCACACAACCCTCAAGCATCTCATATCCAGCAAGCAAACCTCAAGCAACATGCCAAGTAATATCCCATATCCTGACCTCCAACCCAAAGCCATTATCAAGCTTTAAATAGCCTCTAAACCTGTCAAATACCACTAGACCCTTTTTCTCCTCACTCCAGCATACCCAGATTGTACCTTATCAAACCTTCAACACAATAAGCCTCTCTCATATTTTGCAACTTATGTGCTTCTAGCTCCCACGCCACATGTCTATTTGCAAGCCTTTTTGTGTACTTTGTTCATGCTCCAGGTTATCTAACTACATTAAGTTCCTGCCTCTAGTTGACAAGAAACATGTCACGGCAACATGTCATCATCCTAATAGCAAGCCAATATCATTGTAGGGAGATTTAGGGAAAACATGCACAAAACTCCTTGAAGCTTTGGACCTAGTTCTTAAACTCAGATGGGTAAAATAGAGCATATCAAGCCAATCTATCAACCAAGTAGCCTCTATTCAAAATGACCCCAACAAAAGCTAAATTATTAGATATTAGAATGTTTTTTAGTTTGTCAAATGGTCATTGCAGTCTAATTGTAAAGTGAAGCTAAATGTCGTCTGATCTATTTTCTGGCGATAATATAGTTGGAAAGCGTTGATACCCAAAAAATCAATATTCATGCTTCTTAAAATATTTCAAGCTCAATAAAGAAATATACATATAAATTATATTCGAAAATACAAAAGTTACGTATTTATTCGAATATTCATGTCATGCATGTGAACCCAAGCCACAACCACGCTCTTGTGGCTTACAAGTTTGGGTGTGGTGTGGAAGGTAACAGAAATACATGAAGCTTATTCTAGATTTTACATTGTTGACGGTTTTAGACTTAGGACCAAAACCCAGACCCAATAATGTAGGGCGCGTTTACTTCTACTGAATGAGAATCGTCCGATTCGGAATCATTCCCATTCCAGGTCGAATTGGTGTTTACTTACATTAGAGGGGAATCAAACACACGTGGGTCCCATGATTGAACCCGGAGTCATTCCGCTCTTCCCATTCCAGACGAGGGGGTTGGTATTAAATTTCATTCCTCTAAATCAATTTTTCGTTCCAAAACTAACCTTACCAAAGATCAAAGGTTGGGGGAGAGACCGAAGATTGGCGAGGAGAGAGGGAGGCCGGGACAGAGCTGGAACTTTCGCCAATGAAAACAAAACAGTTATGGATCAGTAGATGGATCTGATGGCATACTCCCCGCACCCAGTCCGCGCCACCATCGCTCCATCCTCCCAAGCACACCAACAGTCACCTCCGCCACACAAATCCACTTCCCTCGGTGCAATACAGCCTTAGACCTGTTCAGAGAAATCTGATCCAATCCGAGTCTATCATCACCATATTTCACCGCCACCCACTCCCACCTCTCCCGCCACTTTGCTTCCAATCACTCTCTAACAATGCTTCCATGCAAGACAGATAGAGGAGAGTGAAGAGTGTAGAGTCGGGTGGTGGGTGATGAATACTTTGTGAGGTTGACCGAGAGAATGCTTTGTGTTTGTGAGGGTTGAGGACGTTTATGTGGTTTTTTACTTGCTGTGGAATTTTTTTGCAAAAGAAACATATTAGTATGAGGGTATTTATGTAATTAACTTTGTTATGATTCTCATTCCATCATACTCCTATTTTCCTTTCTAGATATCAAGTAAACTAATCAATAGGAATCACTCCTCCTCTTTCCATTCCTTATCTTTCTCATTCCTTATCTTTCCCATTCCCTCTCAATCCCATTCAAGTTTAGTAAACGCCCCCGTAAATCTTTATATGGGTATGCAAAGATGAGATAATACAACTCACTAGCCTAGATATAATCATCTACCTTGACATTAATGCCAATATCTTTTTCAGGCACACAACACTACTTTTTATCTAGTCGTAATTCATCGCTTCTATCTCTACCAGACCCAAGTCCCCAACAACTTTGCTTTACCATGTAGCAAGTCAACTTTGCTTTTACCCTGCAGCAAGTTTTTGTACCAATATACATATCAATATATTCACACATCAACCCCTACAAATCTGCTGCTTCATCCAACATCACACATACCAATGCAACAAACACCATAAAAAGTTTGTGATCGTGAATATGTTTTGTAGATTTTAACTCAACATTATTGTTCTCTTTAATGTCCAATAGTTTTATGACATAACCTTGTACCTTAGCCTCACCTCCTCTAGCTATAAATTAAGGCTTTTAGTTGCTGCAAATAGAACAACTTCCAGGCAGCAAACCACACAACCCTCAAACATCTCATATCCAGCAAGCAAACCTCAAACAACATGCCAAGTAATATCCCATATCTGACCTCCAACCCAAAGCCATTATCAAGCTTTAAATAGCCTCTAAACCTGTCAAATACCATCAGACCTTTTTCTCCTCACTCCAGCATACCCTGATTGTACCTTATCAAACCTTCAACACAATAAGCCTCTCTCATATTTTGCAACTTATGTGCTTCTAGTTCCCACGCCACATGTCTATTTGCAAGCCTTTTTGTGTACTTTGTTCATGCACCAGGTTATCAAACTACATTAAGTTCCTGCCTCTAGTTGACAAGAAACATGTCACGGCAACATGTCATCATCCTAATAGCAAGCCAATATCATTGTAGGGAGATTTATGGAAAACATGCACAAAACTCCTTGAAGCTTTGGACCTAGTTCTTAAACTCAGATGGGTAAAATAGAGCATATCAAGCCAATCTATCAACCAAGTAGCTTCTATTCAAAATGACCCCAACAAAAGCTAAATTATTAGACATTAGAATGTTTAAATATGTTACATATTTAGTGATGTTTCTAGCATGTCACCGTTATTTAAAAGAAAACAGAGTCGCTATTAGAGAAATACTCTATGCTAGTTAGTGCGTAGTTGAGTACATGTATATTGTAGAGATTTATGATATTATTTTAGGTTTTTATAATCAGTAGATTTATGTTCAATGTCCCCCTTGTATTCGATAATTTTATTAATTAAGCCTTGAAACCAGCTGCACCCGTCCTTATTTAAAAAAAATTATATAAAATAGACAGTACAAATGTGTGTTAATGTTAGCTTTTTTCTCATACCCAATGATACATTTATAACAATTCATTAAGCACAGCACAGCACAACACAACACAGATGAAACAAGATTGAACCAACATCCCTAATGATCCTATCCAAAGAAGAGATTAAAAAACACGGAGCCTGCACCCAAATGGTTTATAGCAGAATAGCCAACTCCAAGAGGTTCCTTTGAATCCTTTCTCAGTTGCCAAAAAAAAAGAGAGGTTCCTTTCTCTCTTTACCTAAACTTTTGGCTATTATTGCTCATGTAATAGCAATTGCCGGAAAAACACAAGGCATCTAATGCCATCTGGTACCAAAAGGGAACCAATGGCATGGTCGAAAATTGAACTCCCATGCAAGGGTGCCTTTGGCAAAAACAAAGTACACAGGCATATAGACGCATAGAGTTAAGGACTCGGCCTAGCGTGTAGAATTTGTCTACTACTGGCAGCATTAGATGGATAGGGATGTGAACCCCAATGGAAAAAATAATAAAATGAAAAAGTTGGAAAAGCAGTGATTTTTTATGAGTGGGGATGTCAAATAATTTTGTAAAATTTGACACATTTTTTTTTGGGAATTTTGTATTTTTTTCCAATCTCCTGGGTGGATGTTTTGGATAGATAGAGAGATAATGGCCTGAGCTAGCAGACATTTGTACCATCATATTCTTCTTCTTCTTCTTCTTCTTCTCATTTTCATCTCACAGATTCTACTTGCTTTCATTCTTAACGCCCATGAATCCTCAATTCTCAGCTTCTTCTTATCACACCACCCTCTTTATTCCTTATAGTGCTAGATCTCTACACCTTGTGTGAATCCATGATTTAAGGCCTTGTCTTCTGTAACTAAGTTTCCTCTCAGATTCTGTGTTTGTGATTTGATTAACTGAACTTGGGGAATCTCGGTTGTCCTGTTTGGGCTTTAAAGTCAGAATCTTGTGGATTCTTTGTAGCTAGAAGTGAAGAGTTGAAGTTGTTTTGGTGTTGGATAAGGCAGCATATGTGAGAGATAGTTCTCACACCTGAGTTTGCTCTTCTTCCGTGTTTGGATTTATTTATTTTAATGTTGGGTTAAGCTAGACAACAGCTCCTGTGGATTTTGATAGCTGGTCTTTCAACTCACTCTGTTTCATTAAATTCCCCAGTAGAGTCACTTCATCACCGTCTTGGCACTGTTTCAAGCTAACTTGGGTTGGGGGCTGGTCCTGCGGATGAGTTTGCTTCATGTATTCGGGTTCGGTTTCAAAGTGGGGCATCTGCTTTGGATGCTATGTTGCTGGATTGTGTCTGTGATTTCCATGAATTGGTACCTTAATGGTGTGACTATGGACACCAAGAGTAGTAGTACTAGTTTGCTTGGTGATGGCGCCAGGATGTGTCTCAAGTTGTGGGAGAAGATCCCATTGAACATTGGTAAGATCCGACACCATTATTGCCAGTATATCGGGTCGAAAAGAGTGAGGAAGATATGGTGGAGGAGGCTCTTGTTTTCTTGGGTGGCTGGCTGGGCTATTGTCAGCTGTTGGACCTTGTGGTACATGAGCTCAGTGGCTAGTGAGAAGAGGAAGGAGACTCTTACGAGTATGTGTGATGAGAGAGCTAGGATGTTGCAGGATCAGTTCAATGTGAGCATGAATCATATTCAGGCCATGTCCATTCTGATCTCCGAATTCCATCACGGCAAGTATCCATCTTCAATTGATCAGGTAACTGTTGTTATATCTTGCATCTCTTGCTGGTTTTTCAATACCATATCTGAAGGAAGTTGGGTTCTTTATGAGACATTGTTTTTGAGCTTCATGTTCGCTCAAATTTTGATCCATGGGAGTATTTATTCTAGTGTTTAATGGGATTAGTTGATGAACTTATGTCATATTGGGATTAAGATTCAAGATGTTGAGTTTGAAGAGATTATTAGGCCTTTCTTGACAAGTTATTAGTTTAATGTATCAAGCTTCATTTAGTACCAGATCTGAGTTTTGTTTATGTTTGATAATAAACTATCTAATCAGCAGAACATCTAACTTTGTGAACCTATAGAGGACTTTTGCGAGGTACACTGAAAGAACTGCTTTTGAGAGACCTCTTACAAGTGGCGTGGCATATGCTGTAAGAGTACTCCACTCTGAAAGAGAACAATTTGAGAAGCAGCAAGGCTGGACTATCAAGAGCATGGATACCCTCGAGCAAAACCAACTCCATAAGAATGACTACACCCCAGGACTGCTGGAGCCATCCCCAATTGAGGAAGAATATGCTCCTGTCATATTTGCTCAGGATACCGTTGCACATGTCATTTCTTTCGATATGCTGTCTGGGAAGGTATTTCCTTTTCTAGAATCTGTTTCTTCAATTTCCACTTTTATATTTCAATTTCCACATTTATATTTCATTTCACAACTATACAGTACATACTGCTGAAAATTGTACGCTTTAATCAAAATAATATGCAATTGCAACCATATCAACAGATGCTTAGCTTTATTGTTGTGGAGGTTATGATGTCTCAATACTTGTACTGCAGTGCGATTGCATTAACATAATTTGATTGTTCAACTTATAGTTTATAGATTAGCTCTAGCATTTCCAATATTGTCTATATATAGAAAAAGTTGGTGGTTTCATTAGTGATCCTTAAGAGTAGGATTCTGTTCAATTATTTCAAACAGGAAGATCGAGGTAATGTGTTGCGTGCAAGGGAATCGGGAAAGGGGGTCTTGACTGCTCCATTTCGGCTGCTTAAAACTAATAGACTTGGAGTAATACTGACATTTGCTGTCTACAAGAGAGATCTACCTTCAAATGCAACTCCAAATGAAAGAATTCAAGCAACCGATGGGTATGCTTTCTTTGATATAGGACATGTTATAATTAAAAACTTGTACTAGTTTCTAGAGTTAATTAGGTAATTTATATCTGCAAAAAGTGTCCCATTAAATGTCACACAACTTAGAATATTCATATTGTTATAATCGAAGACAAGCTTCACTAAGGCTGTTGGTTCCGCTGACCAGGTATCTAGGCGGGATCTTTCATATTGAGTCACTCGTGGAGAAGTTACTCCAACAACTTGCAAGCAAGCAAACTATCCTTGTCAATGTGTATGATACTACCAATCATTCACATCCAATCAGCATGTATGGCTCAAATGTTTCAGATGATGGAGTGCGGCATATTAGCACCTTAAATTTTGGAGATCCTTTAAGGAAGCACGAAATGCACTGCAGGTAATTATTAGTTCTTCTGCTTAGTAATCTTAGTATTTAACTTCCAAGTCAATAGGCCTCTCTTTTGTCTCCGATAAAAGTGACGTCCCTAATTTCATGAGGGAATAAGCAAAGTGGCTTGTTTTGTAGCACAATTACGCCTTGTCATATTAGTTGCTCAATTTGCACTTCAACTTTCTTAGTCTTGTAAAATTGTATTCAGAAACCAAGTTTCTTTATGCAGATTCAAACACAAGCCGCCATGGCCGTGGTTAGCCATCACAACGTCATTTGGGATCCTTGTGATTGCGTTGCTTGTTGGGCATATTTTTCATGCAACTGTAAATAGGATTGCTAAAGTGGAACATGATTTCCAGAAAATGAGTGATCTCAAGAAACAGGCTGAGGCAGCTGATATTGCCAAGTCTCAGGTACTTAATGATTTTAGTGAATTCAGTTGAGATCTTTTTTAGACTTCTACTAAGCAGCTTGTGCCTAATGATATTTCGCTCCTCTGTAGTTCCTAGCAACTGTTTCACATGAGATCAGAACCCCAATGAATGGTGTCCTAGGTGAGTTTGTGAGACTGCCCCCTATTACTGTTTTTGAAAGATGTCCATTCATTGCTTAAATTATTTACAACAAACTAAGGTCTCGAGAAAGTTTAATGAACCTAAAAAATGTGTTGATTTTACAGGAATGTTGCACATGCTTATGGATACAGATTTAGATGTAACTCAACAAGATTATGTCAGAACTGCCCAAGGTAGTGGGAAAGCCCTAGTCTCACTTATAAATGAGGTCTTGGACCAGGCAAAAATTGAATCTGGTAAGCTGGAGCTTGAGGCAGTGCGTTTTGATCTGCGAGCAATTTTGGATGATGTGTTGTCTCTGTTTTCTGGGAAGTCACAAGAAAAGGGAGTGGAGGTAAAAGATAGTTCAACCACCATTCACTTTTTTACATCCCCACAAGAAACAAAAGAATAAAATCCTCCACATTCCAATTTGCTTCTCATTGTCTAATAATTGAATTCTTCAACTTGCATGATCAATTTGGGGAAGAGCAGCTGGGAGTATACATCTCAGATCAGGTTCCTGAAATGCTTATTGGGGATCCTGGAAGGTTTCGGCAAATTATCACCAATCTCATGGGGAACTCGATTAAAGTAAGTCCTGGTTCTCAAAAGATCATCTTCTTTTGACTCCGGATTACACTTAAATGAACTGCCTGGTCATACCGAAATACAAGATTTCTTTTGGCTGAAATACAGACCAATTTATATTGATGTAAAAACCATAAATTGATTGAATCATGTGATTGAACTTCTCTGGGTATCATCTTGTGATTTGTTGTCTAGGCATGCTATGTTTTAGACTTTGATTGGTAACTGGAAATGGATTCTTTTTAATTGAAATTGAGTTGCCCAATTTGCAGTTCACTGAGAAAGGACACATCTTTGTCACCGTGCATCTGGTTCAGGAGCTGATCAACTCGATAGATGTTGAGACTGAATCTTCATCGAAAAGTACTTTGAGTGGGTTTCCGGTTGCAGATAAACGCTGCAGCTGGGGAGGATTCAGGAGTTTCAGTGAAGAGGGAACTGCAAGCTCGTTCTCGTCGTATGATGCCATCAATCTTATTGTGTCTGTTGAGGACACAGGGGTTGGAATCCCTCTAGAAGCCCAATCTCGTGTTTTCACTCCTTTTATGCAGGTGGGACCATCTATCTCGCGGACACATGGTGGCACAGGAATTGGGCTAAGCATAAGCAAGTGTTTAGTTGGCCTCATGAGAGGGGAGATTGGTTTTGTGAGCATTCCCAAGATTGGTTCCACATTTACATTTACCGCTGTTTTCACCAAAGCCAGCTGTGATTCAAATGAATTTAAGATCCAGCAAATCAACAACCAAGCAAATGCTGCATCCTTAGAATTTCATGGCATGACGGCATTGGTTGTGGATCACAGACCTGTGAGGGCCAAGATGTCAAGATATCATATCCAGAGGCTTGGAATTCGTGTTGAAGTGGCTTCTGAGTTGCATCAGGGTTTGTCGTGCATAAGCTCCGGAAATACAACTATAAATATGGTCCTTGTTGAACAGGAAGTTTGGGATAATGACTCAGGCAGTTCAGCTCTCTTTATTGATAACTTGAAGAAATTGAATTGTCAGGTTCCTCCTAAGGTGTTCCTTCTTGCCAATTCTATTAGCAGTTGCAGAACGAGCTTTGTGAATTCTGGTGTCTGTACGCCAACTGTTATCATGAAGCCTCTCAGGGCAAGTATGCTTGCTGCGTCACTACAAAGAGCCATGGGTATTGGTAATAAGGGTAATACACGGAATGGCGAACTCCCAAGTTTGTCTCTCTGCAGTCTTCTACTTGGTAGAAAAATTCTTATTGTGGATGATAATAAAGTGAACCTCATAGTAGCTGCTGGTGCTTTGAAAAAGTATGGGGCTACAGTGAAGAGTGCAGACAGTGGTAAGGAGGCGATCTCACTGCTCACACCACCCCATAGTTTTGATGCCTGCTTCATGGATATCCAGATGCCGGAAATGGATGGGTATGTGATACATCAGACTGAAGCTTTTAATTAAGAGTCATGGCCTGGGGATTAACTTCTGAAAACAAAGCCATCATTTCACTATTCCATTATATAGAAACACTATTGATGCTGTACTAATTTTGTTATTCTGTTGTGACAATTTAGCTAAAACCCATTATATAGTCGCTTTTACTAATATTTCTTTTCCCAACAGTTTTGAAGCTACAAGGAGAATACGTGACATAGAACGCTATGTCTGCAATCGTATTCAACATGGGGAGGTTTCTGCGGAGGACTATGACAATATCTTAACATGGCATGTTCCCATTCTGGCCATGACTGCAGATGTTATTCAGGCCACCCATGAGGAATGCACCAAGTGTGGAATGGACGGATATGTTTCCAAACCATTTGAAGCTGAACAGCTTTATAGAGAAGTTTCACGTTTTCTCCACTCTCCTGCAAAAGGTGCTTTGTAGAGAGGAGTTCAATCGAGGAGGACTTGCAGATGGCATTGGCTCAAGCACCCCTCTTCCACAGGACACTGTAAATGGACTTCAGAGCTCTTGCAGTAGTAAGTTCCTTATCGATTTAAACTTAAAAAGTTAGTTTCATATGATGAACAAGTAGAAGAAAAAAGCAGGAAGACAATCCACTCTCCTGTAAAAGGTACTTTGTAGAGAGGAGTTCAATCGAGGAGGACTTGCTGTTGGCATTGGCTCAAGCACCCCTCTTCCACAGGACACTGTAAATGGACCTCATAGTTCTTGCAGTAGTAAGTTCCTTATTGATTAAAACTTAAAAAGTTAGTTTCATATGATGAACAAGTAGAAGAAAAAAGCAGGAAGACAATCCACGTGGTGTCAGGAACTGAAAACATTATTTACTTTTTGCAGGATAGCGTTTCCTTAGTAGCAGTGTTTAGTAGCCCTGCTCGATTAGTTGGGATTTGAGGATTTTCTTCACATATCCCCTTGCCAGATTTTCAAGCTGGTTCATTTTTTCTAGTAAAGTTGATCCATCTCCTGTCCTTTCACTGAAGTTGGTTAGTTACTTGGGTTCCTAAGTTCCAGAATCCTTAACTTAGGAAGCACTGGGTTTGCATCTTCCCTGGGAATGCAATAACAGAAGTTGCAGTGATTGAAGATATATCACACCCTTTTCTCAGTATCAATGCATGTACAGACTGATTGATTTGCAGAGAGGAGGAAAATCCAGTGTATATTACCAAGTTAAATAAAGATTAATCTACTCGTTAAGAGGGTTTTCCTGTCTAGACCTTTGGTGTAAAATTTGATTCATTGTAGAACTGGTGTAATTATACAACATTGTCAATTTGTGAAATCTCATCATTCTGAGGCACTTTGTACTGCTCCAAGAATCTTTTCTTCCTATTACCTCTAGAAAGAAAAAAAGGAAATAAAATAAAAACAAGAGAATTTTTTGAAGCAAAAATGATGAACATTTTATTGTTGATATCATGTCAAAATAACTTACATATACAAGACTTTGTAATCTAAAGATTACAGATACATAGAAGCTAACTTATTTAAAAACAAGCTTACTACTGTGATCAATAACATAATTTGTAGGCTGCGAAATAAAATTAAACAGACAACTTTTATTTGCCTTTAACAGAAAAGCTATTAGGTTTGTCACCTTCACCATAGCTAAGCACATTTGCTGCAGCTGCCTAGCCTTGTTTCCTATTCTTCCGAGGCTTCTTATCTTTGGCACCAAACGGGCGTCCACATTTAGACTTAGAGTCAGCAGATGCTATTTGCAAGTTAAAAACACCTCTAGACACCTCAATTAGGCCAAGAGAGGCAGCCGAGAACTTACTAGGGAAGACAGGTTCCTTTAGCTTTTTAGTTTGCACCACCTGACTTGCTGAATGGAATAAAGTACACGAGTTTTGAGCTTAGAGAGGAGAGATATTTTTCAGTGGAGGGCTTCTTTTGGTTCCTCTAGGACCCGACTCCTTTTCTTCAACAAAAAGACTTGTAATTTGCAGGCCACAAAGTTGTAGCATCGGTGTAGAAATCTCAGAGTTCTCATGCACAACAACATCATCCTGTTGAACAATTTGTGTTGTTTCTTGAAATGGTGTGATTTCAGTGCTGGACTTGGTAGGGGTATTCACTGCTACATCACCCTCTTGATCGATATTTTTAGATAGAATGGCGCATCAAGTTCATGTTCAACACACACTCTTACCTTGCTTTTAGAGTTCCATAGTTTCTCATCTGGAGCCATAAACGTTCCTGCCACTGATGCAACATCCTTGATCCAATCAGAAACTTCATATTTGGATGGAATATTGGTGATGTTAAACCAGAAAAATAAGGATGTTATTTTTACCTTCTCAACTGGGGTGAAGCCATCATACACTTGCATCACAATCAGAGCCTTCTCATGCCACCATGGACCACCTCGGAGCACCTTGTTCCGATGAAACCTGAGGTCAAAGGCAATGGTAAAAAGGAACGACGCTCTTTGTTGAACTCGGAATGGTTTCTCCAACGTCCAAACCTGATTGAAGAACCTCTTGAGGTCTTCACTTGAGACAGGGCAGGAGCACAGAGGGTGAGCGAGAAGAAAGCTCTCGGGGCTTTTCTTCTGTTGTTGGTTACGTCAGAGCTTTGATCGATCAACAACAAAAAGCTCTGACGTAGCCTTAATCAATGACGTAAGGAAGACATGACAGTGGAGGAGGAGAAAAGAGAATTAGATCGACGCAGTGGCTGAATGTTTGGGTGCTAAAAACAAGAGAATGTTTCTTGCCTAATGCAAATAATCAATTCCGGAGCGCATTGCAATGATTTTTGATTTCTCCAATCTCGCAAATGCTTGTGAATGAATCATATTTTAATTAACGTCAAATTTCACATAATTTCAGCAATTGAGTATGATTGATGAAAATTAAAAACTTTAAAGGATAAATTTTCAAAATTAAAAATACAAGAGGTGAAATGATGTTAGCCTCAAATTTCAGGTAAATTGAAATTAATCCTTATTTATACTAAAAACAGTACATGTCAAGTATTTTGATTATATTAGTTTATCGTTAAAGAGTATTTTGAGCATGTAATTCAACTTTTGATATAAACCTTTATTTTGTTATAATATATCATCAATGTTTTATGATATAATTATGAAATTATTATTTAAAATTTAAAATATTTATTATTATAAACGGATCAAATTAATGTGTCAGATATCAGTTAACCGGTCGGATCTGGATTTAGATCTAGCTATTAAAGATCTAACGGGTAACAGATCAAATCCGAATCTAAAATTTATATTACGGATCCGGATCTAGATCGATTTAATCCAATCAATTTACGGGTTTACTTGTAAAGCAGCAAATGACCAATAATGTGTAGAAATTTTACACTGATTTTCTCCACAGATGTCACGTGATTAACATGATGCGTTAAGAGCAAACATGTAGACTATCTCGAAATGTTTACTTTACCTATTGATATCATATTCCGCGGCGAAACAAAGCTAGAACATCTTTTATTCATGATATAACTTTTTCAGACCGACATGAACTCCACCAATTCTTGAAAATATTTTGGATATCCATGAATTATTGTTTTTCTCTTTGTTTATTATTAATTTTTTATTCATGAAAATCCGCGTTGTACCCACGCAGGAAGAAAATAAAAATATAAAAAAGCCCAATCAAGTAGGTTCTAATTAATATTGGCTGGATAACCCAATAATAATATAATTCAGAAAATAAAAAATATATAAAGCGGAATAAAAACCCTGGTCACACTACACTCTCTGAGCTATTTGTGAGGTCTTTGTTAGAGAGAAGAAATATAAACGCAGCAGGCGGCGGCGATCATCGTCAAGAGCGGCGGAGATGGATCCAGACGCGGTGGCCAAGGCATTCGTGGAGCACTACTACTCGCAGTTCGATTCGAACCGCGCGGCTCTAGCCAATCTGTACCAGGAGGGCTCCATGTTGACCTTTGAAGGCCAGAAGATCCAAGGCTCTCAGAACATTGTCGCTAAGCTCACCAGCCTCCCTTTCCAGCAGTGCCAGCACAGCATCACCACCGTCGATTGCCAGCCCTCTGGCCCCGCCGGCGGCATGCTCGTCTTCGTCAGCGGCAACCTCCAGCTCGCCGGCGAACAGCACGCTCTCAAGTTCAGCCAGGTCCTATCTCTTTTACACTTGTCAATTGCGATTTCGTTTACGATTTTTGCTTCGATTTCATTTCTGCGTGTTTTGGTTAGGGTTGATCTGTTCATATACTGATGTCTGCCACTGTTGATCTTGTTTCGATTTGATTGCTAGTTGTAGAATCGTGATTTTTAGGGTTAGGTTGGGATTCGGAGGATTTCGGATTATATGCTCTAGTATTTTAGGCTTGAGGATGCAAAGGACTCGTAGATGTACTGTTTCTTTGTTTTGATGTGCTGTTTGTGGCTTGTGTATATTATCACTTAAATCGCTCAGATTACAATGTTATGCTATATTTTTGGCAGTATAGATTTTCAAGGATCGGCCTATCATGCTAATAATGAGCAAAGAGGGATGTGTAGTTGGTTATTTGCTTGATGGATTTTGTGGTTTAGGATGATTGGAACTCGTTTGCTTTTGAGGTGTGATGTGTTCATATACGTCAATGTAGGGTTCTCTATACTCAGCTTGGTGTTTGTTTTGCTCTTGTTTTCTGGTTATGTGTGCTTCAAGATAAGATTGGATTGCTTTTGATTGATAAGTTTGCATATCTAATAACTTATGATCTTTTGGGTGACCAGTTACCCACATACCGGTAGATCAAAATTGAATAGGTGGCAATATTTCTCAAAGTAAACATGCTTTAATAAGGGTTAAAAGCAATTTGAGTGCTCCATTGTGGTCCAGAGGTTGGTAGTCATGGATTAATATTTTTAATGGCGATGAGGAGATCAAAACACATTGTATTCTGACTTTTTTATACTGCAAAGAGGAAGAACAAACTGAGGTTTTGCAAAGAGGAAGAACAAATTGAGGTTTTTGTTGAAGATACAAAAATTGCCTTGATAAAAATGCTTCTTATTCTATATCCTTGCTAAGATACTTGCTATTGAATCTAGTTTTGACTAATCAGTTCTCTCCTGTTTTGGGCTCTGAATTGTATAATTTGAAAACTGAGTCTCAGAGCTTGATTGCTTTGCTTTATCTATTCGTTACAGCTTTATTTTTGGCAATATTACCTTTTCAAATCTAGGATTCTGTCCAGCTTTTCTCTCTTTTGGTTTTGTTTTGATTGCTTTGTAGCTATAGGATCTTTGCTTTCCCTTTTCCTTTTACATCACCACGTTTTCTGCCCTGGTCTTAGACAATGATTAGGGATAACTTTTATCACTGGAATATAACTGGTTGAAACACTTTCCTGGATTAAAGCTTATTTTAACTTTGTCTTCCTGCCTCAATCATGGTGTTGCTATGTGAGTGACTGACTAGGAGATTGTGGTGGTGTAAGTGTAAATATGTATCATTTTTTAAACATGTATGACATACTACAGCTATGTTTACTTTGATTCATCCCTAATCACTGAATTACTTACTTTCACCTTGCTTTGGTAGTATGGTGGTGTCCGCATATGGACTAAGATCTGCATTCAGCTGCTTGTTCGCTATGACCTTTAGAATGCAAATCAGAGCCATCATTTCATAGATTTGTTTTTAATAGCTTTAGTTGCTTTTGTCTTATTGTTGTTATTTTCATCACTTCTGAAAGCTCTTACATGGATATGATAAGCTTTAGTAGGGTGTATATTTCGAATAACTACTAAATGATGCAAGTATGCCAGTTGACAGACTTGCAATATTTCCTACTTATTGATGTCCACTGTTGTTTTAGTTGAAACAAGTTCCTTTGTGACTAGACTTTTCTACCTTTTGTTTTATTCTGTGGTTCTTTACAAATGATTATTTCTTCTTACTATATTTCTTCTTCTGCAGATGTTCCATCTGATGCCTACTCCGCAAGGAAGCTTTTACGTCTTCAATGACATTTTCCGATTGAACTACGCATGAAGACAATGGTTGATCACCCACATTCAACAACTGGTGGGATTATGTGTGCCCTCTCTGCTTATGTTTAGTTCTAGACATCAAATTAAATGGAAAGTGAACTTTCTTCTCAAGTTTTGTTTCTGAGATTCAAAGACTTGATGGTATGGTATGGTACTATGGTTGTTATTGGTTGATTTGCTGATATTTTACCTTTGCTTGGGAGCTTTCACACGAGCGGCGCAGCCATAATGGTTCACTCGCTCCTCTACTTTGCTCTCATTTGCGTCTTCTTGTTGGCCATCAAGGTCCGCTTTTACCTTGGTTAAGTACTAGCTATTTGGGAAGAACAAATTAAGTGTAGTAGTAATGCTGACTCTTACGTACCAAATTTATATTTTCCAGTTATGTATGCTGCTGGGTATTGATACCACTGGAGTGATTTGTATTCTATTTGAATAACTGTTAAACTTGTTTTGATCACCAATTTGTGTCCTAAATTTGCTGAATGAAGTTAATGTTGATTTTGTTGATCGAGGTTGTGAAATAAACTAGCAATGAAGTACGTGATTGAATATATGGTTCTGGTTTGGATGTGCCTATTTCATTGCTGATTGGCTTAGCCAGCTTTCCTCACATAAGATTGTGGAGGTGGTCCATATAATTCATATAAGTCCCTCAATTATTAGGAAAATTCTGCTGTATATGCATGTATAGCTATGCAAACAGGCAAAACACACCCACCACAGCAGACAGTCCCTATTATTAAGGTGTAAAGTCCATAGCAACATTTTGTTTGAAGGACTATGCAGTTAGCTAGAACCAGACTTGAACCAAATGAATAAATATATACACCAGTCAGTATTGCTCTCTGATCTCCAAGCAAACATGTCAAATCTCTAAAGCTTAACGTACATAAGAGAATAGAATGGAGGAATCAACCGGATTCTCTATGACTATCTAGTAACTATCTCTACTGAGTTTCTACTTTACACAAACGTTGCTAATTCATGAGAAAACATGCTCTCAAATTCTCAATCAACTTCAAGTAAATGCCTCAAGACCACCCGCGAAACTGAAACTTAATTCTGAGTGTTATATCAGAGATTTGTGACTCTTCTAGCTCAAGTTAAAAACTAGGGGAGCACAAGTCCAGCAGGCCATGCATAGATTAGACTTGGAGTATATCAGAATGCCAATTGTCTCTTTACTCTTTAGCCGTTTGAATTGGTGAGTTTCTATTAACTAAATTATGTCGTGGTTATATGAAAAAAGCGTAACTAATCTGCATACTCAATTCATCACCATGAGGATACGTGGTGAACTTGCGAAAACTTATTCGGTGCACTAGTGGTGCATATGACATGTCAATCTCACACCGTCGGATTGCGATAAATAGTGCGGAACTCATATTCTCACCATTAGATGTATGCACTGATCAAGTTTGTTTTTCTCATTTTTATTTTTATTCGGTGCACCAAATACTCTCTTCTCAACTTGTTGCTCATTTGAAGAACCTAAACTGCAAGTAAAGACCAGAAAGGGGAATTCTAAAAAAGAGGAATTAGTTAACTCTGTGTGAAAGTTTTCTAAATCATAAGGAAGACTATCAAGTATCAACACCTGTTAATTAAACTTCAGTGTTCATTTTCAAGACTATATCACATTGTCACTTTGCTCCATGTGTCTTTTGCATCCAACCACAAGGCACCGACTATTTGATCATACACATTTCTTCTGCTTCACTAATACTCTGATTACTCTCTCTTTAATTTCTATATTCCTTACTTCCGTAGCTCAGTTGCTAACACATTATTCCTTAAACTTTTTGATGCACTATGTATATATATAGCTTTGCAAGAGAAAAACATCGAGTCTTGGTTCCTAAGTTGACAAGAAGAGCATATAGAGAAGTAGGTAAATTGCAGTAGTAGTAATGGCAGATTGGGGACCGGTGGTGATCGCGGTGTTGTTGTTTGTGCTGGGGCTACTGTTTCAGCTGCCGGGGAGGAGCAGAGTGGTGGAGTTTGGCAACATGCAGACCAGTGGACTACCATCCTTGTACACACCATCTTCTTCGGCCTCATTACCATCTTCCTCATCGCCATTGGCGTCCATACCTACACTGGGTGACTGTTCGGCGTGAAATTGTGTTTTCTTCGAACAACCAAGTTTGAGGGCGTGCCAGTACCTATGGGTCAGGTATAACCTTAGAATTGATGTGCATTCGCCTTCTGACTTCTCTTCAAACGACTGTATACTGGCGCTGGTCAAGCCTGCATATAGGTTCTATAGACCTAGCTGAAGAGCAGCTAGGATTTTTCTCCTCTCCTTACGAAGCGGATGTATCTTACTCAGACCGGAGTGGTTGAGCAGAGCTATAAACCAGGATTGTAGGTCGTTCACTAAAGGGTTTCTTGACAAACTAGGGATATTTGCTAAGGTTATTCATCCTAACAATGGTTTTTGCGGGTATTCGCCTACGGATATGGCTTTATGAAGCGGTGGTGGACTGTTCGCTCACGGATGAGGCTTGGTGAGTAGAAGCGGGAATTGCTCACGGATGAGGCTTTAGTGAGGTAGCAACAGATAGTGCCTACGGATAGGGCTTTGGTGAGTAGCAGCGGAGAATGCCTACGGATAGGGTTTTGGTGGACAAAAACACTCGAGGAATCTTTCTGGTAGAGGTGCTCCGGAGAGGCTTGTTTTGCAGTGTGCAAAAGTTGTGTTGAATCGTTGAGATGTACCTTTGTCTCTGTATCTTGACCCCTTTATATAGTGAACACCAGAGTTTGTTCTTTCTTGCGGATCAAGGCATATCAAATCTTCTTAGAATCGTTAGAGGATTCCTTAAGCAACCGCAAATTCTTACCAAACATGACTTCAAATGGAAAGAGAATCTTTGCAATTACTTAGACCGTAAGAATCGGTCTAATAGGCTCGAGAAGTCATCATTCGCCAAGAAATATTATTTTGGCCCAAACATAGCCCCCCAGGTCTTGAAGGAGAAGCCATGCGTCTTGACTGAAAAGACCTATAGTCCTCATGCTTCATTCACACCGGCGAAAGTCACTCACTAGCTCAACTGACAAACACCAAACTCACATGTAAGTCTTGACTCTTGAAGCTTCAATGACAATGAGCAGTAGCTAGGCAACCCCAAATAGCAGCACAATTAATCTCCAACATGATAATCATGTAATGAACTTGAATTCTTGCCTTTGAAGATGATGAAACACATTCTGACGAAAAACATGTCTTAGGCTCACGTTGACCAACTGGATGCAGATAAGAAACCCCCCATGCTTAATTAAACATTGTAGCAAGACCACAAGAATTGATCTTGATGATAATTGATAGCAATGAGTCAAGAAAATTTTAGCCTCAAGGTAGGTAATGAAGCTGATGTATAATAAATTCATATCAACCACTTACTGGTTGTTTTATGATCAAACATTGTTCTTCGATACCATAGCCTCCAAACTAAATCAATCATTCTATGAAAAATCCTCCAAGAAAACCATAAAAACCAACTCCATAAAATACTTAGTCAAAAGCTGATGAAACTTTCCTGCTCAAGAGGCTGACTTTGAGAACGATTTACTCCATGCTCAAATGATGATTTTTATCGGTTCTTGACTTGAGAATGTAGTACAATATATGTACTTGACGGATTGATAAAGCGAACGGTCAAAGAAACCCAGGAAGATGACACAAATGGTCTCCCAAAACAGTCCCAAGAAAACAATTTTCTGGAAATTCAGCTTTTTCTTATTATTGGCTCGACTTGAAGAGCTTGTACCTTGAGCTTTCCATCGTATTTCTTGATGATTCTTGATTCAAAAATGCTCTACAACATCCCAACTTGTTGTATAAACAATAACCCCAGTGATAGGTACATGTTAAGGTGAAGAAACAAGGCCACCAAAACTCATTGCAGTTCAGTTTTTCTGGAATGACTGCTTCAAGATGCCAACTTATAGACCTCATAAAACTCCTCAATGCAGCGAATGACATGATTCTTTTTCTACTTATAGTCCAATATACTGGCTTCAAAGTGGTGTATGGCGAACAGGATTCCAACCCATGGAAGGAGGCACGAATGGACCACGAAAATGCCTAAAAATAAGCCAAATCTGAAATTTTCAGATTTTCTCTTATGAAGGGGCTGAATTGGTTGATGATTTCTATAGGCTTCTCTTGTAACTTCTAGGTACTGGAGCAGCCAAACATGTTCCTTAGCATCAGTAGTACATGTCCAAAGTCTTGTATGCTTGATGTGAACCTCCCAAAAGCTTGGAACCACTCGACAAAGTAGCTTGAGATACCAAGTTTTCTTGAGTCTTGACAACTTTTTTGCTGCTGCTGCTAATGTTTTCAAAATAATAAGCCATAAGTGTTGATCTTGAATTATAATGATCAACCTCAATAATATATTGACTAAATAAAGTGCAAAACCACAAATTGATTTTAGAAAACCACATGGATTGGTTCAAAAAGTAAATGAACATTGAAACTCTGAATGTTTCAAAATTTCAAAAATTTTCTCAAAGAATTGGAACAAAATATGTATAGTGTAGCCCCCTAGTTTAATTGGGGGCAGCGAATGTAGTGAGAGTATGCCGATTAAACTGATATTGCAAGCTTCCGAAATAGGCTTCTCTTGTAGAACATGATGTAAAGAATTGAGCTGCATATGTAGAGTTGAAACTTACTTCTTTGCATGCTTGCGCTAATTTAGCTCCATGAATGAGAATTGCAAGCCTCCTTGTGGTGATCAAACACGAATAGACTTGTGTTGTTGCTTTGAACGTCTAGCCAGAGACATAGCAATCTTATGCTAATATTGTCAACTCTGTCTTCCAAAAGATATCAGAACGTCCTCCATATTCCTTCTGGTGAATGTCAAATTATGTCCTTGTTCCAAACTTATTGTGCTTTAGCAACAACTTCAAAAGTTGTTGTTAAGGGCATGAATAAATAGAGAGTCTGGTTCGCAGCTCGCAGCCCCCCAATATATATGAACTTGGCCAAGAAGTCGAAAAGGTTGCTAGTCTACTTCATCATTGCGGCATCAAACGTGATAGGGCTTGTCACAAACTGATTTTTACTCCATGTAACCTTTAAGAAAGCTGCAGACTCTCTTCCACCATCTTGCTATATGTAACATTAAACACACAATGACTTCTTTAAAAATCTTTGCTGCCAACATGAGATTTGAAGTCCCCCAGTATAGTAGAACCTTCAGCGAATGACTGCTATAAAATCTGTGAACTTCAATACTGGTTTCAAGACTATTCTTCACATGAGGTAAATTCATGAAGGCATCTTGGACTTTGAATAACTCCTAACATGATCATGTTGGCACCTCTTCTTTGAACCTTATGGTATATATATAGCAACACACATTTGCTGCTGCTAGATGGACATCTGCTATGCATGAAACTTTATGAATACCAGAGAAGTTAATTCTCCTTCACTACAATTTTAGCTTCGATGCTCGGTTCTGCTTCACTATTTAGGAATGTTCTAGGACACCATTATGCAGAAGACTCTTTTCTTAAATCCGCTTTCCGAACTTATACCACAGTAATTTGGCATAATCAATAGAAATCTTGTCCTCCTGGCAGCTCCTTCTACTAATCATCTCATCTCAAGTGAAATTATTCTTATGGATATATCAATCCCTACACACATCACTCAGAACCACTATGTCCCAAGTTACACTAATCTACTTACAATATTCAACGAATGAAGTAGCTCTGCATGATGCCATTATGTTAAAGCGTGCTAATAATCTCATCGAATTCATAGCCACAAGTCTTCGCTTAATAAAGGAGCTGTTGTCCATCTTCATCTCTTCAGGTGTAAGGAACTTAATCATGTCATTGTATTCGCATAACAACTTCATTGGAGGCTATAGGTGTTGGCCTTAAAAATACCAAGATAGTACCAAAACTCTGTGCACAAAAATTCAAAATTTTCAAAAATTTCAGAGTAGCTGATTTCTGTCCCTATGTGCCCCCCAGTTTTGGTGTCCGAAGTTGGAAAATGAAGGAGAGAAAAACTTGATTCAAGCCCCCCATGTATGTAAGCATGAATATAGAGTATTCCTGTGTGCATTCGCCAAGCTATTAGTGTATGCAAGTCCGTTCGCCGTAGTCTCAAACACAAGACACAGATTCTTGAGCATTTTGATCTTCCGGTACTCAAACTGCCATAACTTCTTCCTGGAATGCCGAAATCACAAACCGTAAATTTCGTTAGAAACTAGACATCCATACATTTCTATCAATATGCAGCTTGCTCACTGATTCGCTCAGGATCTTCCCAGGTGTATCTGCAAAGTTACTACACAGAAGTTGTCACTGAAATTGGTTGAACTGCAACTGTTTAGTTTTGATGTTCTTAGTGAGGTGAAGGAGGATAGCGAATCTTGAGTATCAAGCTCCCTAAGCATATAAGAACATGTATTGAAGACACAAGTATATATTCGCCAGCCAAACAAGACCTTTAATGCCCATTCGTCATGCATATATGCATGCTGTCAATTTTTCGTTCATTCTGACCTTATTGTCTTCAAACTGCAATAACTTTTTACTGAAACGTCGGAATCACAAGCCATCAACTCCAATGAAAACTAGACATCCAGGGCTTTCCACACATATGCAATTCGAGAAAGAGTTCTTAGTATATCATCACTAGTGATCCAATGAAGTTTCTGCATAGTAGTATAGGCTGCTGAAAACGTGTCTTCTAACCTTCTGGGACTCAGACTGCCATAACTTCCTCTTGCAGTGTCGAAATCATGATCTGTAAATTGAGTTGGAAAGTATATATCCAGAGATTTTCGTGCATATGAAGGTTGTCTTCTAATTCTTCCTGGATCTTCCCAATTTATTCCGTGAAGATGCAACACAGAAGCTGTTGTTGCAAATTTGCTGAACTACTCTTGCTTCAAATCTATGTACTCTGTTGGCAGAATTGCTGTAACTATGAAACACATATATTGTTTCTTGCATCTAAGACCTCAGAAATAGGTCTCTAATAATATAGGATAGAATTCAAACCTCTGTCAGGTAAGAACATTGTCTTGCATTTCAGCAAAACACAGAATCTCTTTTTGTATTTTTTATTTTTCAATGCAAGAATTGAAACAAAATAAAAATGGCTAGAAGCAAAGTAAATAGGGAAACTCATCATGAATTAGTTACCATTTGTAAGTCTATGGGGGTGGCCACCAATGCTTCACTCCAAGTCTTGACGTCTTGATATTTGCAGCACTGGAGTCTCTTCTGCGAGAAACTCCAAACATTGAACAAAGATGTTTGGTGTCATCTACATGAAAACTCTGAAGTGACTGCTCATAGGGACTGCTGCATAGCCCCCCATGCATCTTTGTTGTAGCTTGACATAGCATGATTATCAATTGCACATTTACAGATGGCTCAGTGTGGAAATCTGCCTTGTCACCTACTACCATGTCCTGATGCATGTTATGTACAGTTGTAGCCACCAATTGGTTTTCATAATAAACCACTTGCTGGTTTATATCTTCAACACCAAGAGACTCCAAGTAATTGAACTCCTCTGCTTTAGACTTGCTGATTTTGGAGCCAAGAGCCAACCTGTAGTTATCATCGTATTCATCATAGGTTGTCTCCGTGTTAATATAACAATCACCACATATTGGTAACTTAACTTCTGCCTCAGACAATGACATATTCCTGCTATAAACATCATTGAAGACCATTTGTTCGGCTTGACATGTGTCCATATATACAGTATCATGCGTGAACGGAATGACTTCGCCTTTGGAGCAGTCTTGTTGGTTGCTAACTTCATTGGTGTGCTCCTCATGAGATTCACCACAAATTGGTAAATCAATTTTTTCTGACATGACCAGAGAAAAGATTTCGCTACTAGATTGATCAGAAACCGATTCAACCTCTTTGGCGAAAGTATCTTCGTCAGCTTTAGGTTCTACTTCTTGGGATTGTAAAACCTCTTGGTTAGTATTGCAAACATCATGGTTTGCTTCATCTTGCAGCTTTGTTGTCTTCGCATTGGCTGCTTTAATTTCTTGGTTAGGCTGATCTACGGAAGCATTTATATGATCCGCGGTTGCAATGATTTTCTTAACTTGCTCAATGAGAGCCTTCAATTTCTGTTTCAACTCGTTGTCCATATTTAACACACTACAGCTAGTTGACTGGTAATCATCCAAAACGCGAAATCGTTTCTTCTACAATCCTGACACGTTATGTCCCACTGGGCGTGCCAAATGTTCGGCGTGAAATTGTGTTTCTTCGAACAACCAAGCTTGAGGGCGTGCCAGTACCTATGGGTCAGGTACAACCTTGGAATTGATGCGCATTCGCCTTCTGACTTCTCTTCAAACGACTGTATATAGACGCTAGTCAAGCCTGCATATAGGTTCTATAAACCTAGCTGAAGAGCAACTAGGATTTTTCTCCTCTCCTTGCGAAGCGGACGTATGTTACTCAGACCGGAGTGGTTGAGCAGAGCTATAAACAAGGATTGTAGGTCGTTCGCCAAATGGTTCATTGACAAACTGGGGATATTTGCTAAGGTTATTCACCATAACAATGGTTTTTACGGGTATTCGCCTACGGATAGGGCTTTATGAAACGGTGGTGGACTGTTCGCTCACGGATGAGGCTTGGTGAGTAGAAGCGGGAATTGCTCACGGATGAGGCTTTGGTGAGGTAGCAGCGGATAGTGCCTACGGATAGGGCTTTGGTGAGTAGCAGCGGGGAATGCCTACGGATAAGGCTTTGGTGGACAAAAAGACTCGAGGAATCTTTTTGGTAGAGGTGCTCCAGAGAGGCTTGTTTTGCAGTGTGCAAAAGTTGTGTTGAATCGTTGAGATGTACCTTTGTCTCTGTATCTTGACCCTTTTATATAGTGAACAACAGAGTTTTTTCTTTCTTGCAGATCAAGCCATATCAAATCTTCTTCAGATCTTTAGAGGATTCCTTAAGCAACCGCAAATCCTTACCAAATATGACTTCAAATGGAAAGAGAATCTTTACAATTACTTAGACCGCAAGAATCGATTCAATAAGCTCGAGAAGTCATCATTCGCTAAGAAATATTATTTTGGCCCAAACAGTGACCACCCTCTTTAGCTAGCAACTGTCTCTCAGTTCATTCTCGTATGTCGTGTTCAGAAACAACTGATTGCTATGTATTTATATAAAGGTTACAACTTTTTCAAGAGTTAACTGTAGCTGCTTATTCTATTCATCTATAAGTTTGTTACCAAGTCTTGAGATACAAAATATAACAATTCTTCAACTTAACTACTCATTAGTTCTTGTGCCATAATTCATTTGGTTCGTTTTGACATTAGTTTTCTTTCGTAAGTAGGAGGTCCCAAGTTCGACTATCATAATTGATTAAAAAAATCAGCTCATCCAGTTGAAAAGAAGCCTCTGGTGCATCTAGCTCGTTTGATTCATGTAGTTTCATCGGGGTGTGAGTGGCGCTGTCAGCCATGTTTGGAAAAATCATGAAGCCCGGTATTGAGTGTCAAACTAAACAAGTTAAGTAGCATTGGATTTTTTCGACCTTAGCTTGTTACTTCACGCCTTTTGATTCGAACCCGGAGGATGGTGATACATCCCACTTGTTGCTAATGCTATTGTCAGCAAGTGCCATTTCTCACCTTCCTGGTTCTTGTCGCTTCTCCCTACTGACATTGGCGTGGTGATTGGGTGGCTTACACACCAATGCAACCAGTTTTTTTGGTGATTAAACATCGCTATGTTCTAGTTACCCCTTTAAATTTGTTGTATACACATTCCTTACTAACTACACCTTCATTTTACTTTTTTCACAAACGTAAAAATCTAAGTAAACCTCATCTATCTTTACCGAATTGCCCTTAAATGCTTTGTGGTGGCTTGAACTGCCATGAACACCATTTATTTCATCCTCACCTCAATCGTTGGCTGCCTTCACTCCGAATTTTAAAGGGGTTAAATGTTACGTTGTCAATTAGCTTCCGTGTTGATTTTGATTTTGATTTCTTCTCACAGTTTAGTAATTCGCCTGAAAGGGAGAGCATTACATTTACCAATTGTGAAGAGAAGCTCAGCAATCATTAGGCATATAGTGTTTTGGCATATTAGTCTAGGGTGCAGATTTAACTATAAACGCAGAATCTTCTTTTAATCCTTACATCCCAGCCCCTACGAGTCATGTCAAACCTTATAGATGAAAAATCTGTAGTAAACCAAAAAAAAACAATTCAGAAGGTATGCTTGAAGGAAACGAAATCCATGATACATATTGAGAAGACAGTGCTTGATACTTTACCAGAAAAATCACAAAGGAATAGTTTCACAAATCTGAGAACTAAATAGAATAGTGATATTTACTGGCACAGCCTCCCTCCCATCTCTCCTCGCAAGTATGAATTCACTGGATTTGGGTGAAAAAAAGCGCACTTAACATCATGATATCCTTGAACTATTAGAAGCCATAGATCGACATACTCCGTAGAACATTAATAAAAACATTATCAACTGTTCATGCATCGCCAATACTTCAAGATCTCAGCTCGATCCATCCATGTTATATAATGTCATCCTGAATTGCCTATACATTAATTTGTTCCTCCTATATGCCGCACTCCACTCACAACAGCATTTCAGATACTCTGTTCCGCCCCTTGAATACACATATCAACTCTTACTCGTGTAACACCTCCTCTACTCTTGTTCACTATAACTTCCATGCTGCAGCAGAAGAGACCTTACAAGTGAGTGTTAAACAATCACAGATTGTAAAAAGACTTGCTTGGTAGAGAAATGCATTTATCTGATGATTAACAAAGAGAAAAGAACAAAGTTGGTGTTCTAAATGCCATACAGGCGAGCATATATCCCTCACCTGCATCACTGTATTTAGTTCCTGGATATCTATGAAAAGAATACATATGCCAACAGGCAACATAGCATCATATACATCAATCTCAATCCCCAAGATCACACCAACAGTGGTGAATTTTTAAAAGGCATATGTTTTATGCTCAGCTCAGTAGAATCAAACCAAGGAATTGTACTTATCTAAGGCTGCACTAGCATTTTTCTCTCATCATATATATCTCTAGTTCCTAGTAACTTATTCATTACAAGTGTATAGCCTCACAGCTTTATTTCTGTGCCAGTAACTTCTAGGTTGCAAGACCAGACAGATTAACCGATCAGAATCCCCTCAAACAAACGAAAGAGCGGCTGACAATAAATTATTATATCAGATATTTGACAATCATTTGGGAAGCAGGAACATTCACAAAGATATACAATCATACATGGAAGTTAAAACCAGATTTTAGTACCTTTTTTGATCAGTCAGATTTGGCATGGAAGAGGCATATTATTTGGTGGATCAAAGTAGCAAGTTTGGCACAATAGCAGCGGCTGTCGAAGAATGTGGGTTTATCTGTAAATGGTGAAGCCACATACAGGGGCAAAGAAAACAGAAAAAGGAGGGAAATTAGACATGGGGACTTGGCCGACACATTAAAAGCTAGTCAATTTAGCCAAAGAAACTACACCTAGCACTTTCTTCCTAATAACATCTTCCAAAATTCTCCGCAAATACTTTCTTGCTTCATTTCCTCCTCCATAAAAACAAAACAGGTTTCTGGGTATCCCTAACACTCTTTGAAACGAAGAACATAAATATTCGACTGGTCCATTCCAATCACCATTTGAATCCAATTTTAGTCAATTTGACACCAAAATCATCATTAGTTACACAAATCTATCCTTAAATATCTTCCCCTAATTCATTTGAAAACAAAACAAATACCACAGATAAATCATTTTGGATAATATCGCAGACAACAAAGCAAGACAAGGAAAAAAAATCTAAGGCTGCGAATAAGATACAAGCGACGAAATATTTACCGGGAATCTCCTGCCGCGGCGACGAGGCGTAGCAAAGAATCGACTTGCCCAAAACAGAGAGACTCGACACAACTCCGGCCACATAAAGCAGCATAACCAAACCCAACACCCACGGCATCAGCAAGAACCCGATAAAGAACGTCACCGATCCACACAGCATCAGCGCCATCGAAATCCCAAGCATCAGCGACGCAAACCCCGCAGGCGAGATCTGCGCCGCCGGAGCTGAGGGCGAAAGAGACTGATCGGAAAACTGAATCGGGGTGGGCGGAGATCGGAGGAGGCTGAGGACGAGAGAGGAGAGCTCGTAGAACACCTTGGATTGGTGCTGCTGCCTTCTCATCATCTTGGCTTCAATAAACAAGGATCTGAGAGGAGGAGGAAGATTTGCTAAAAACGAGGCAAATGGATGGGGGAGAAACAAGTATATCTTAAAGCGGTTGGGTCTCCGGTTCTGCGCTTTTGTAATGAAATGGGGACAGATGGAGGGAGATGAGAGGGGGGAGCAGAGAGGGGAAATTTTGGATATAAATGGAAACTGGGTAAGTCTGTAAGAGGAGGAAGAAGAAGGAAGAAGCTATGGGCGACAGGACACGTATGTGGCGAGCGCGATGTGGAGCGGACTGAACTGAGGATGACATTAAAACCAATGGGTAAGGGTACCCTGTCAACCTGGGCGGGTAGCGGATTCAACCGGTTGAATATGATATAACCCGTTAACTTAATACGTTATAACGGATTGAATTCGTTAGGTTTACGGGTTATTCATTATATTCTATTAAGATTTGTTAAGAAATTTTTTAATCTTTTTATATATTTTTTTAATTAAGTAATAAAAAGTTTTCTTTTGCTGTTGAAAGTTTCAACGATTTAAATGAGATAAAAGCTAAAAAATAGATTAGTAAAATTTTCTTCTTTTTATTTTTTATTCTTTAACGTGTTGTAACATGTTAAATGGATTCCAACGGGCAATCCGTTTTTGTCCGTTAACTAGTGGATTGTTAACGGGATGACAACTAGGGCTGCATTCGGATCGGATCTATTTATTTAAAATAGGATCCATGATCCGATCCTTTTAATTTTTTCGGATCAGATTAGTATTTTTTAAAACCCTGATCCAAACAGATTCGGATCCTAAAAAGAACGGATCAGATCAGGATTTTGTTCGGATCCGTAAGCTTGGAATTTGAGATATTAAAGTTTCAAAACAACATTAAAGATGTTCAACCTTTAAGGTTCAAAGCATAACATGAAGTTCCAATGCGAATTAAATCCGGAGACATATACTACAATAATAAAAGCTAGCAATAAAACCAAAGGAGCATAAACTTAAAACAAAGTTTCATGCGCCATTACACTTCACTACTCAATCCTTATCTTCTGAGGCAGTCACTGCCAGTTCTCACCGTGAAGGATTGGATGTTAACAACGTGCTTTCCAACCCTGCCAAGGACAATATCAGTACAAAAGGCCAAAGACCTAACATATGCCAATCTATATAACCAGAAAACATAAACAAATAAATCATATAGAGCTGAGACAATATTAATACAAAAGGCATGAAACTTTGCCGAAGACAATATCGATAAATCATATAAGGTTGCTTTCCAACCTTGCCGAGGACAATATCAATATCAGCCTCTCCCAACACATATTCATAATACATAAGGACTGCTTCTATATCTAGATTTATACATAGAACAAAGTACACAATTACACAACTTGTATAACTAAAAGGAAGGTCATAAACCAGCTTTTTCAATATGACTAAAATATTGATGGAATAATTGTGAGGAAGACTGATATATCATCCAACATAATTTACAAATGGTAAAAGGTGCTGAGGTCAAGTACCCGTGTTGATCTGATCTGTTTCAATGACATATCCAGCTGCCTTTCAAGTGATTCGAGCTCCTTGCCGCTTAAAGGGCCAAGATCTTCTCCAAGGAGTTTGAAATTTTTTCTTAACTTTTGGTCAAAAATTTTGCGCGGGAAAATTGCTCTGATTTTTTGCCCTTAGCCGAAGGAATAATTTCATTCCGTCGACTAAGCGATACCTTAGCAGACGGAATTATTTAATTCCGTCGGCTAAGGGGTTAAAAATTATTAAAAAACTTTTTTTGTTGTTTTTATTTAATTCTGACGAAATTATTTTTTTCCATACACATATTTTAACATAATGATGATATTTGACGGTCGGATGTTTTTTTCTGAATTTTGATGATCAGAATCGCAATATGCCTATTAATGTTGTATAACTTGTTTACCAAGTGTTAAGTAAATATCTCGTTTCAAAAACAAACTATACGTAGAAGCTTCAAACGAAAAAAATTCGTGAAATAAGATATGACCAGAATGGTGAAATACGTCTACGAATGAAAAATCACATAATTCCGGTAAAGTTTCGGTACCGATAGTTGCGGATGTTTTTTTTCTGAATTTTGATGATCAGAATCGCAATATGCCTATTAATGTTGTATAACTTATTTACCAAGTGTTAAGTAAATATCTCGTTTCAAAAACAAACTATACGTAGAAGCTTCAAACGAAAAAAATTCGTGAAATAAGATATGACCAGAATGGTGAAATACGTCTACGAATGAAAAATCACATAATTCCGGTAAAGTTTCGGTACCGATAGTTGCGGTCAATGCAATTTTTCATTCTTTCTCCCTAGAGGTAGCCCTATCTCCGGTGGTTATTTTTCATAAAATTTTTATACCACTAGTTGCGTATCATCGATTTGAAACTATTTTCAGTTGAAGGTCCGGGCAAAATACGTAATTTAGACGGTCAAATAACCGTTTTTCCTTGTGTAAAAGGGTTTGACTTGCGAGGTTATCGGATCAAGTTGAATTTTTTTCTATAGATATATTTTGACATAATGATCATATCAGACGGTCGGATTTTTGTTTCTCAAGTTTGATCATCAGAATTACAGCATGTCTACTAATGTTGTATAACTTGTTTACTAAGTTGTAAGTAAATGTTCAGTTTCAAAAACAAACTATACGTAGAAACTTCAAACGCAAAAAATTGTGAAATAAGATATGACCAGAATGGTGAAATACGTCTACGTTTGAAAATCACGCAATGCCGGTAAAGTCTCGGTGTCAATAGTTGCAGTCAATACAATTTAGAGGTTTGACTTACCGGATTGACCGTCTAAATGAAGCTCTTAAATTTATCGGATCAAGTTAAAATTTTTACCATAGACATATTTCAACATATTGATGATATCTGACGGTCGTATTTTTGTTTGTGAATTTTGATTACCGGAATCACAATATGCCTATTATTTAACATTATTTATCTCTACGGGAAGCCCTAACATCGAGAGGTAAATGTCTCAAAATTTTTAAATGGGCAGTTGCATCTCATCATGGTGATAATTTGTTGTGTTGAAGGTTCGACCAAAATACCTCATATAGATGCAGATATAGACATTTTCATGAGTTAAGTGATTAGAAAAACTATATTTTGAAGCCTTAAACAAACTCGGATGGCCAGAAAAGTCCTTATGTCATAGCATTAGCGATGAGTTTTACTCGTACGGTCATTCCGCTTCCAGAATGCTATCACAATGGTCAATCGGACACCGAAATATCCGTAGTGCAATTTTGTAAGTAAATATTATTTTTAATATTAGCTGACGGAAATGTTTATATTTCTGCCGGCTATGAAAGCTCTTAGTCGACGTAATATAGTTTTGATTTCGTCAGCTAGGCTGTTAGGTCTTAGCTGGTGGACTATGAGATTTTCCGTCGACTAAGAGCTTTCTTAGCCGACAAAAATAGCTAAGAACACAGATCCGTCGGCTAAGAAGGGCTAGTCTACGGAAATTTCTGACGAACGTATTCCGTCGGCTAAGATGGGCTTAATCGACAAATATGTGTTTCTAGCCAACAGAAACAGTTCCGTCGGCTAAGAAAATCATAGCCGACGGAGTAGTATAGATTCTGTCGGCCTTATGAATCAAACTCGTTGCTTTGCCGCGACCTATGAGCCTTTTTGGCCATCTGAGTCTATTTAGGGTTTTTATATTTTTGGATAATTATTGATATTAGTTTGTTTTTGTTTTAATTAGTTTATTTTAAACTTTATTTTCTTTGTAGCATATATGCTTTAGGCTTTGTTGTTAGTCGCTCTTAGGTTTCATACTCCAATATAAGGAGCCTACCTTGATATATTTCGATTATTTTATCTTTTATAAAACAAAACCTTTGATTTTTTTTAAAACCTTGTAGATTCGAAAACCTCTTGTGGATTCAAGATCGATTTGTGAATTCGGGTCAAAACCGATTGGTAAATTCCAATCAATCTATCTTTCATTTATAGTTCCGCTGCGTCAATTAACCTGAAGTTTCCAACTGATCGATGAAATCTGCAAATATATTTCGGTGGTAATTTGGATCTGATAAGAGCAAAAATGGAGCTTAATCTACTTCCATATGGCATTCTATATGTTCTTCACCAGTCCCATTTATGTCTGCTATAGTTCTTAACAAATTGTTCTTCAGCACCACGTTTAGTGCAGTTCTGATTATGTTTCCAGGAAAATGCTGTATTGTGCAGTTCTGATTAAGAGTTCATGGGATTGTAGTTAAAATTTTGAAGTGCTTCAGAGTTGAAGATATTCAACGTAGAAATTGAATGAGATCTGAAAGTAGATCATAGAAGGTCATTTTTCAATCATTCCCAAACTATTGGCCAAAAATCAATTTAAAAGCCATATAGTTATTTATCAATATTTCTCAAAGTTTTTACACTCTGCAAAGGGGTACTAGCGATTATTAGTTTTGCCAAGCAAGCTCGCCAAGCTAAAAGAAACACTCACAACTCTAATATTTCAGAGTTAATTATGACACAAGTCCATACTATTACAAATTGGATGATCGTTTTGTTATGCTCAGAATAGAAATGAAAACATAATAATAATAATGAAAACAAACATATAAATCATACAGCCATCATAACGTGGATGCACTTCTCACCATACACAGTTGCTTGTTGCTCTCTGTGTTCTTATTAGTACTTATCAAGGCAACCATCCTCCCATGTAATTCACGCTCGGCCCGGCCGTCACGACTTGTATCGGATCATTCTGGTGATACCTGCAAAATACCAGGTGAAAACCAGTTGATCAGGAAGATGAACCAGCTTTCCAACTTTATGTCATACACCCTTTTAGCTAGGTTAAACCCAGAAGAGATGCTAGCTGCAGTACTGTAATATAAGAAATCACAGTTAATCACATACCCAATTTGTAATGTGGGCTCGCACTCTAAGGCTTGGAAGAAGCCATCGCCCTGAGGCTGATGAGCTTGTTGTCGGCCATATGCCACTTCCTCAGCATGCGCATTTGCATTCAGTTGGAGTTGGTGATGTACATTATATCCCTCAAACAACTACAAAAGATTGAAGTAGCATCACTCAGAAGTTCATGTACGTATATTATTAAATCATTCAAAACCAAGATTCATGGTCAGAGACGTTGCCTACCCTTTGTTTCAGTGTCCTGTTTGCCTCGTTAATCAGGTGTTCCTGCAAATAAATAAAAACGGTGAACTGTATATTAGGATAATTCGATGAGGGAGGCAATAGAACCTTCCTTTTTTTTCTTTTTTTTCTAGATGAAGTATAGATGTGTCATCAGGATTCATACCTTTCGCTGAAGATCTGTAAGCTGATCCAGCATGCATTGGGTCTGTAAGGAAAGAATATCATGAGAATTGAAGTTACAGATTTACATCATCTAGTCATGCTTTATGTGGAAGCATTTTACAATTCACAAACACAATTCTGTTTTCTTGGTTTTTAAATTATTAATGCTAAACATTTGGTTTTTACCCAACAAGGCATGACTGTAGACTCAAATTCTTCAGTTTCAGAGAATACAAATTGGTAGCTGCCTGAGTTCTCAACACATTTTAATCCACTATGAAGACCATATTGTTAAAATTTTGTTGTGTCTGAAGGGAAAAATTGACAGGGCTATAAGAAGAAGAGAGTAGCTAGAGTTGTCTAAAATCCACTATGAGCAGGTGTAAAACTACAACGAAATCACATAAAATATTAGAAATTAAATGAAGGATCAGGTAACTGCTCGAGCTCAAAAAGAGAACTTTTTGAGGGAATTATTTTGGACTTCCTTATAAGAGCTACACCAAGAAACTGGAATGTAAGAATATCCACTATCTGGGGACTTTAACATGAGGCCAGAAAAATGTGAGATATCTCAAAAAGTTCAATCATGGAGGAGCTGACAATTTAAACACAGGAAAGCAACTTGTACATGAGTCTAAATACCATAAACCTATACAGAACTCAAGTATTGATGGAATAATTGTGAGGAAGACTGATATATCATCCAACATAATTTACAAATGGTAAAAGGTGATGAGGTCAAGTACCCGTGTTGATCTGATCTGTTTCAATGACATATCCAGCTGCCTTTCAAGTGATTCGAGCTCCTTGCCGCTTAAAGGGCCAAGATCTTCTCCAAGAAGATTCCTAAGTTTAAAAGATAATAATGTCATATGTTTGACAGGTACGTGATTAGCTCTGCATCTTTATATAACTGAAGATGGGATAGACCTGCGAGTTACCTTTGGTTTCTTTGTAGGGCTTCATAACGTGCCTTGAGCTTCAAATACTCCTGTTGGCTACTCAATTCCTATGGTCAGAGAGTAGTATGTATTCAGTACAAGATAAATTAACAACGACAGCAGCACCTAAAGTTTAATGAATATACAACTGTTTGAATTCAAGTTCTTTCTTTTTCAAAATACCATAATTCAAATTTTGGCATACCACTGTTCCCAAAACTTACTAACATTTAGTTACATTCTAACCAACAACCACTTGATCAAATGATATGAGACAGATGTGTGATACCTCCAAACAAGTAAACTATACTCCTATGTAATTTCTGTGAGGCCAACAATACCTACAATTTTCCATATTCACAACTTTCATACCTATCAATCAAGGAATGAAGAGATTCAAAAAATTAAGGTACAAATGGAAAAATAAACTACTAAACATATTTGTTTTCAACCATGTAGCTAGATTAAGCTACCACTTATGACTAGAAATGAATCAAGCATAAAATTAACAATCCTGTTATTGAAGCTACCATGTTCTACAAGCACTAAGAGTGAAGTATATACGCTATGGAAATACTATAATGTATCTGCAATTAACACCAGACAGTTGTTTTTAGCAGAAAAATTAGAAAATATGAAGTATTATACAATTAGTAATTTTGAACCAAGGCAACTGTCTTTTCTCTGCAACAAAATCTATTACTCCGTCATAATTAACTATTTACTTGACTGCATTTGTTTCTTTTAAATCCCATTTCTCCATCAACATTCATAATTGATTATCTAGAGTAATATCTCCAATAAAACCAACGTATTACCAAGGCCTCCCTTGTAGATACATCTGTCTCTGGTGCTCCATAGTTGCACTTCTGGTACCTCTCAAGTGATTTGAGCATGCTACTTGTAAAAGAACATTAACAAATGTCAGGAGGTTTATACAAGAAAGAGCATCAAAATTACATTGAAGAGTAAACAAGAGTTACCATAAGCCTTGTTAAATGGAATATATGATCACTTTTATAAATGTGAAGATAGATCAGAAGATGAGTCATATCCCAACAAAAAACCAACAAATAAGATGCCTGCGAAATGCCTTGTCAAAACAGGACCCAATTGACTCATTTCAGATCTATGTTCAAGGTCTTTGCATAGATTATGTAATTAAATGTTCAAGGTCATAACCCAGATGAAATATTGTTTGTTTTAAATTTGTAAATTTTGTTACAAAAACAGATATTTGTAAACATTATATAGACTAATCACAAATCCATAGGGATGGCGGAGGGAGAAAAATTATGTCTGGGGGCAAAAAAATTAAGGATTTTATGGGTAATAGAAGGCTATAATATGAGGATGAAAATGCTGAAATTAGGTTTGTGGAGCAGGAAAGAAGATTTAGAGTGGTGTAATAAATCTGAGGTTTTGAGGAGCTAGCCTTCGATCATGGTGAGTTGGTGACTATAAAGAAGAAGAAGATGAGAGGTATGTTTACCAAAATAGCAACAATGAGTATTAAAATACTCGAACTCAAATTGGCTTTTGATATCCAGATTAGGGGATGCACAGCTAACTATTCACTCTAAGTACACATATGGGGGTAAAATATTTTTTCTCATGGGGGCACATTTTCATCATACATGCAGAATATCAAAATCCCATTAGGGGTACAGGCACTTAGTGGTACTATACTGGCTCCGCCAATGGGGAGTAAGACAACTGACAACTCTCTAGCTATTCTATTTACTTTTTAAAGATGGGAAAAATCTATTGATCAGTTAGAAATCAAAATAACCATAACGGTCAAGCATACATAGTCGATAGACCATACATCGTAGCTAACAAACCACAGAAAAATAAGAAACCCAACAATTGCCGAAGCAATTATGTTATTAACTAGCCTAAAAACCCACAAAAAACAAAGAAAACGAAAGCAGAAACAAACATAACCTACCAAACCTAAAACACCACTCAACTTACAATCAATTAAGGCCTATAACCCAATAATGTACCTTTTATCGAATTGAGAGAAAGAAAGGCAATTAAGGAATCAGTAGGTATCTTTCCTACAACAAATGGCCTACTCTACGTAGCCTCGAACCCAATGCCTATATCAGAAATAACACCCTTCGACCTAGGAGCCATCGAATCTGACAAATCCGGATCGCCCTTCGATATCACCTTGGGCTTGTTTCGACTACCTAGCTTACGACGCCACTTCCTAAGAGACTTGACGAGAGGAAGTCCTCCAAATTGCATCGGAATCTGACCACCAGATAAATCCAGTCTAGGTTTCTTCAGCACCAAATCAAGCTCATTGACAAGCCCAGACGGGCCCAAATAATCCAAGGAATCACCAGCCCCACCTTTCCTCTTCAGACCCGGCGCAACCATGGAGAGCCCTGACTCAACACTCGGCCCAAAACTCTCAGTCTTAGCTCGGTCAACCCTAGTTTGAAACTAGGATTTCCGCCGAGGAAACCGGAGACGCAACAACTGGCGTAGGCGCCTCCTTATCACCAGTATAGCCATCCTGCAGCCTCGACGACCCAACCTTCTCCACCAGCATCGCCTGTTCCTCCACCAATCCAACATCTCCCAATGACCGACACACCAAATTTTCAACCCCTACCTCGACCGCACCATCAGCTCCAATCACCGACAAATCACAGATCAAGCCTTGTCATAGGAACCTCCTCCATGCCCAAAGAAACCACACTTTGCAAATTACATGAGCTCTTTCAACCTTGAACTCTAACTTGATAGCTAAATCCGGCGAGTAGTCAATAACGCGTTCGGCCGTGATCCGGTTTCTCACGTCTAAGACAACCCTAATCCGTTAAATCTTCTCCTTCCTCTAAACCGGCACCGGATCTACTCTAATCAAGGTTCTGAGATCGATCCTTCGCCACACGGCCAAGAACCATAGAATTCCTCATGGCAAAGCGGAGAACAGAAATTGATACCCACGCCTCCATATGATTCAAGTAGACGTCCTCCAACGAGCTAAGCCTGTCGTACTTCGCCAAAATCAACATACATCCACTGAAAGACCATGGTCCTCATACAGTGATCTGGTCTCTCTCCTCCTTCTCCTCGAATTGGAAATCAAAGAGTCATGGTTCCTCTTCACGAACGAGCAGCTTTTCCTTGAGATTCCAAATACCCGATAGCGCCGAAGAGAGAATAGGAAGCATGACGGTCTTGCTTGTACCGATCAAATGTCCACACAAATAAAAGAAGGAATCAACGTCCCCAGTCGAGATCAGAGTCTCTAACTCGATCATCTGGCCTCTTAGACCAAAGCCGTTCTTTCCCCTGGGTATCTAGGATAGAACCATCTTTGTGTCTTTCTTGTTTTTATTTGTTTATAAACAATTTTGCAGTTCATCAGATGAACTTCATCATATATATATCTAGTACAAACATAAGGCTAATTTGCACAGCTAAGACAAATGATTTAATTCGGATATGCATATGAGACATGAGAGACTAAAACTTGACTCGATCATGTATTGATGTAATCATTTCTCCTAGAGACCAAACCAAAATGTAAATAACAAATTAAATCGAACAAAAACAATTTCATTCTTTTTCAGGAAAATAATTTTGACTGTCAAGATCAATAATAATTTCTGTTTTTTTTCTTATTAAAATTAAAATTAACTAAATTTTCATATAAGAAATTAAGAAAAATATCAGGTACATATAATTAAGATGGCGTGTGAAGATTTGTTAAAGCCCTAAAAATGCGTGAAAGAGAGATAACAGAGAGATTGTTACGGCGATTAGATAGAACACAGGTAAACAAGTCACAATATATTCACCAAGTACGAGACCTGAAACCGGTCAATTCTTCATTCATATCAAGTCAGATCAGAGTGAAAACCCTAAAGTCAGAATAAGCCCACAATGAGATTGAAGACCATCAGCATAGGTCTTTCAGAGAGAAGACTAAAATCCACTGGAAAATGATGCAAAACTTGTTTATATGAAAACACCAATACAAGAACTGGAAAACCCGTGTGTAATTGGATTCTCAAAAGTTGATTATCTCTGGCTTCAAATTTTGCTGTAACAGAGATTAACCTCTGACTCTGAAAAAGTTTACCCCAATTTAGAGATTCAGGTGAAAGACAAAACCCTAGCTGATCGATTCAGCTAGGTTTTCTGAGAGAAAACAAAATTGGAAGAGAGAGATCGCTTCTGTAATTAGCTTCTTTGAACGAATTGCAGGCCAATTAGTTCAGATTCCACTAACAGCAGCAAAGAATTTCAGTTCTTTCAAAATTGGAGGAGGTAGAGAGAAAGCACGTACGAGCTTTGTTCTGCTGAAAATGGAGCTCAAAACTGCAGAAAGAGCTCGAGATCAGAAGTCAAATGACAAAGAAACCGGAGCCCAAAAGCTCTAGCTTGCTGAATTAAACTGCTCCAAATATGGATCGATCAAGAGGAAGAAGAGCTTTAAATTCTCATGAAAATAAACAAAACAAAGCAAAAATTGAGTGATGGAATTTTAGCTTGGGAAAAATATGAAATCAAGTGCTGGTTTGCAAAAGCAAGGCTAGTTGTTAGTGGAATTAACGGAGTGATCATCTTAATTTCCAGATGCAGATCTAACAGCAACGCCAAGGCAGAAACACTGAAGCTGCTAAAAACTCGGAGACAAACACCAAAACAGAAACAAAAGTGAAAGAAGCAAAGGCCGACGGAAACAGTAAAGATCCGTCACCACGGGAGGCATTGGAGATCTAAAAAGCTAAAGCCAGCAAAATCTAAAGAATAAAAAAGAAAAAAATGAAGAAAACGAGAGGAGATGTGTATGGGGAGGAATAGAGAGGACCGGAAACTCTTTATTTGCTATCGAAATTGGGAGGATGAAAAAACGGTTTTGTTTTTTTGGTGTAAACAAATTTATTTAAAAAAAATATTAGATTTGTAATGGTGATATACCTTGAACTGCTGCAAAACTCGTACAGCTTTCCTCTATTGGAGAAGATGATGAGAGCAACCTCGGCATCGCAAAGAACGGAAAGCTCGTAGGCTTTCTTCAATAGTCCGTTCCTTCTCTTTGCAAATGTCACCTGCCTGTTGATCTTGTTCTCTATCCTCTTCAGCTCTACTCTCCCCCTCCCCATTTCTCTCTCTGTATAACAATATCGATCAGTCCTTTCCTCACTAACCCACAATACCCTAAAAGCAGAACCTCCTCTTGGTTTTATATATGACGACGATAATTGTATTCTTTTCAAATTATCATATAAATAATTCTAAACTCTTCCAGTTTTCATTTCCACCTTGTTTCAGAATCTCTCTGTGTTTAGGACTGGTTATGGAGTGGTCTCTGGGGAGGGAATCATATAGGACTGGTGAAATGAGATCGGACGGTGGAAAGGAGAGGAGGGGTTTGGCACGTGAGACGCAGGTGATCAGTCCAATAAGGGCAAAGATGAGCTGAATTGGAGTGTATCCTTAAAATGGAGGGAGAGGAGGGGCCAATCAATGCGGTGGGGTACCACGAGGGTGATACGTGTCGAGTTTTCAATCGAACGACGTCTGGTGACTACCTGACCTATTTCGGGTTCGAGCATTCATGTGACATAACCTTAAGAAGGTGAGCCTTCGCATCCTTTCCCGTAAATTTACCAAATTACCCCCTCCAGTTTTTGTCTTGAGCCCGATCCTACTCAATTTTGCCAATTTAATCCCCAGCAAAGCATGAATTCATAATTTTGGGCTTGAGAAAAAAAATAAAACATTTTGATTTGAATAGGCATTTTACAAGATTAATTACGGCCGAAATATGCATGTAATATTAGGTAATTAGCAAAATTACAAATTTCTAACTTGTTCAACGCTTAATATATTGAGAGTTGATGCATACTTGTAAACTCTTTGTGATGCGCTTTTGATATGTTTTATGAGGTTTATTTACCACCGGTTAATATGAGAATTTTGAATCGAGATTAATAAATCATCAAGTTAACCTATAGTTGGGATCATGGAGCTCCAAATCTACCAAAAGAAACAACGACCTTACATTATTTAAGTATGTGCCTGTCTCGATTTTTCATTTTCTAAATTTGCTCCATAATTAATATTGTTCATTTTCTTAAAGCAGCTTTTTACTGGATTGGTAGGTTTACAAGAACTTATAGAGAGATTCACTTCTTAGTTTGCCAGAATTTAAAGTGTTCTCAATTTATAGTATGAAAATAGGACTTAATTTCTTTTCTCTAACTATAACCTTGAGTTGGATCTGTGAGAGATTAATTACTTTCACTTGTTTTCCCATGCATGTTATATTACCATTTAAAGTCTCATTTAGTTGATGAAAAGAAAATTGGTTCTTTGGTTTTTCCTATGTACATGGGAAAGTAAATTTCCTACTGGCTTCCATACGAGGTGTTTGGGAACGTCTGGAAAGTAACTAGGTGCGCGTAATCGATTTTACTTTTCTTTCAAACGTTTGGTTTATGCATAGATAGAAAAGCAAGTAACATTTATTTATCAATTATATCATTATTATTAAAATATAAAATATTTAAAATTAAAAGTTATGTGGGTAATTTTGTAATAACATTCATTATATTAATATTCAAAATATGCAATTAATGTTGGGAGAGCCAACATTAAGGAAATTGAATCCCATAGTTTTTGGGAGGAGCCAATTTCCCATCTATTTTTCTTTGTTGTAGTCAAGTCTTTCCTTTCCTTAATTAGGTGTGCCATACAAAGGAACGGAACAACTTTTCCTTCCCGACCTTTCCACTCCATGAATCAACGGAGGCCTTAATCAGATTAGGAACAGAAATGGTATCCCAGAAACTTAATTAATTAGTGCTAAACCTGGCATGTGCATAATTAGCTAAACCTAATTTGCTTGAATTTAGGATTTGAGATTTGCTTCTTTGGTTGGATTTTTGTTGCTTGGATCATTTAAAATCATTAGATTGAGTACAATGTGGTCACGTGATGTCATTCTCATGTCATTTTTATTTAATCTAATGGTTTTAAACCATCTAAACAATAAAATTCAAGTAAAGAAGTCGGATCCACTTACGATTTGATGCCACGGTTGGCAAACCTTCATTTGTGGTCCAACCCGCCCGTACAAATTAAGGGAACCATTTCTTCTACTCCCTGCTGCCAAAACCGATTTGTTTTCAGCAAATAAACATGTTTAACATTTTTTCCTTTTTACCTAAACTGCCTAGACAAGCATATGTAGCAGAATTACTCCAACACCGGGATCATTATATATCCGTGTTAATTCGAGTTATACACATGGTGACGATTCCGACGACTCGACTAGGGTTTACACTAAATTGCCAAAATATAATGTTTCCTAAGTAACCCTCTTAGACTAAAGACAAGTGATTAACATGTGAAATTAACTTTGATAGGGTAGACAAATTAAATCCAGAAAAGCTAAGATAGCTAGGGTTGAGTAATGCAGCTTCTTTTGACCAATATGAAAACAACGAAATAAGGAAGCCATGTGAAAATCTTCAACAAAATATGGAAATTAGGAGAGGAAAAAAATACATAAAGAGAAGGCTTTAAGGAGAGGGAAATGTGGATCAAAGAAGAGAAGGTAGCTATAGCAAGGCTTGCGTACGAGTTTGTGGCTATGCATATTTATGCCTTTTATCTTTCGTGCTTGGCATTAAAGCAAAATCAAGGAGGGATATAGTGTCTAACCATATTCAAGCCAACCATACATTTCTCATTAGTGATCGATGGAGGTTTTCTCTATCCCAATTTATGGATTATAATCACGTACTTTACGCGCATGAAGACGTAGGTTTTTCATTTTTTTGGATTTTCACTCTCTTCATAATGTTTGACCAATTACTGTAACAATACATCAACGTATTTCTCAACTTAACTTCTTTAAGCTCATTCAGATGACGAGTTTACTTAAAGCATTATTTATCTCCTCACGACGCATCAATTTTGTCTTTTAACTTAAAAGTTTTATGCGTTTTCATTTAAAACAATGAATGAAGTAGATGAAATCAACTCGGAACAAAAAGAATCATAGTTAAAGGTGAACCATATGCTGCTACGCGATCAAGCAATATAACCTTCTTTTTTTCTCTAGCTAGCCTCGAATCACAATACTTCACTTAATGTTAGACAATATCTTATACATTGTGGTATACTTGTAATTAAACTTAATTAGGATGTGTTTTTGCCTTTTTAGTTTAAGACAATCGTTTCTGATCAATAGTAAACTCGTAAGTTTTTTTTTCTTAAAATTAAGTTTACTTGGGCGAGACAAGATCCATAAAGAAAAATTACGTCGAAGGTCTATTCCGCTCGTCTCCGGTCACATTTTCATGGAGATTACTTGACATAAGTTGTGATTTTAGTCAATCCAAAAGGTCACCTAATAGAGCATATTATACATTTTGATGACGTAAAACTATATGCGAAGGAGAGAAGAATTTGATCCATACAATAAGAACCAACCAATTCTCATCAGTTTCATGTCATCATAATGCCACTCACAAATACCCAGTCCCATGGTAATAATGGAGCAGGGGTAAAAACAACTTTTGCGTTAAAAAGAAAAATTACAAAAGGAAGAATAGCGTAGGTCACATTAGAAGAGTGAAATTTCAGCAGAAGTTTCAATGTAGACCAAGTTTTGACAATCTTTAGCATTCCTCCGTTAACTTTTTGTGGAACTTTGGAATTGATGAGTGAAAGGTAGAAAAAAGGGGGTAAAATCATTCTGACTGCCTCGTTCGGTCAACATCTCGGTTGGAACTGAGCATCTCCGCCTAGTCGGAGGCTGACTTGAGCGACGCATCGATTCTGAAAACTCGCCCAGATTTCGGATTCGCCATGAATGGAGAAGGCTGAGCAATTATCCATGCGAAGCTGCCGAGTGATCTGAGAGTCTGATCACAACATTTTCTTAGTATTCAGTAGTTTTTGTGCCATCCATATGATATCCTTGGCACGTTAACAGAGACGATCCTCCTGCCGCTGGTGCTATCTTCAGCTGCGACGACAAGATTGAAAAGGCAAAGAAGAAGATGAAAGGTAGAAACGTACTGCATGGGTCGTGGTGGATTTGGATGTGTCTTGCAGGAATTGAATTGGGCCATGGTCGATCGAGACTCAGAAGCAAGCAATCGATGCAGGAGATGAAGAATTTGGTGAGGCATTATCTCATTGTACTATTACTATATTTCATTATCTCCCATACTCCCACGAACTCCCTTAAACTCTCATTTTAATGGATAATTAACATCGATCAATAGTTTTTTTATTAAACGAAATTTTATTTAATAAACTATAATTACAAAACAATTACAATATCCAATAATAGATTACAACTAGTAGCAAATAATTCTAGCTTCAAACTACTTATCCTCATCTAAAAAATGAGAAACTGGCATGTCAATAAATCCAATAAGCGTCGAAATGGGCAACCAATTGAGTTAACTTGACCAATATAAGTAGCAATTTTACTACGACATGTATGCTGCCTCAAGATCTCCATGCCCAGGATCTCTTCCCTGCAATCTCAACACAGACTTTTAATATGCTCGACCAATGGCCGGCAAATATCTGAGTTCTTGTAACACTGAAGCAGCCACCCAAATTCAAACACACATCATAATCTATGACATCTATCCTACAAACTCGAAAGAGCAAGAACTGAGATCTGCAAAGCATATCCAAACATGGGGACGGCGACGACTACATCGATAAACCCTAAGGTGCATCTAGGGTTGACTGATGTTGGGTCAGATATTGGGCCTTTGTACCTGGACATGGGCTCAAATCCTAGAGTTTTAAAAATGATTTATTTTTCAGAATAAATGTTTATTTTCTATGTTTTCATAGGTCATAGGCAGTTTTTGTTTTTTCTTTTTTATTAAGATTCATGTAAAATAAGGTAGTGCTAACATATCAAGTTCTCTAACTTACCATCATGAGAAAGGGAAGATATGTATCCTCTGACATTTTAGATTAAAATGAAATATCATTATTCAAAAAAAATTGTTGGAATATGTGAGAATGTTTAGAGTATTTTTCCAGTTATTTATTAATATTATTGATAGTTTAGATTTTAGAATGTTCCTAAATTGATAAATAAATTTAAATATTGTCGTTATGATTATTTTCGATGCTTCAGCCGTTTGTTCAGTTTTAACAAGTATAAATATTTATCTCAATATTAATATCATTACCATTTATCTCTAACTCATGATAGATCATTATCATTGTCATTAATATCAAATCAATATTAATATCATTATCAGTACCCTTTAAAAAAAATTGTTAACCCATGTTTGTTTACACAATTGTCCCTTATAGAATCACTAGGAGACCACATCATTTGAAATAGGTAAAATGGTAAATTGAAATGATGGATCATCTTCAGAGTTTCTACTCGACCTCATAGGCTCATATCCCTTCACTATTCACATAGAATATGCAAATTTTTTATTTTGATTGTTTGGGGAGGAGGTGAACAGTATGAAGGAAGCTCGTGTTGGAAAAATGATAGAAATAAAAGATTTTTGTAATCATTTTGATAGTTAAAGGTGAATGAAAATAGTCACCAAAGTAATGCATGTAATGGTTGATCTTTCAACTTTATTTTTTGGTTTTTGTAACAACATGAATCAATGACATGGTAGTGGGCTAATGAAATGTTGTAACCTTATTCATGACATTCAAGTTTTCCTCCAATCCCACCAATATAAATAGATGACTCTTTGTAACCTTATTAATGACATACAATAGCTGTGAATACATGGAATAGTTGTGACTATCTGTGCAGAAACTATATCATGAATTGATTGGCTGACTCTTTGTACAATGTGTACATTAGCATGGGAACAGCTAAGGAGCTGTGGGAATCCCTTGAGAAGAAATATAAAACTGAGGATGTCGGTGTCAAGAAATTTATTGTGGGCTGCTTCCTTGATTATAAGATGATGGATTCTAAAACTGTGATGAGTCAATTCTCAGAAATCCAGTTGATCCTGCATGAGATTCACGCTGAAGGGATGAAGCTTGGAGAAAGCTTTCAAGTGACATGTGTTATTGAGAAATTGTCACAAGCTTGGAAAGACTTCAAGAATTATTTGAAGCACAAGCGAAAGGAAATGAGCTTAGAAGATATGGAGATTAGGCTTCGTATTGAAGAAGACAACCGAGGATCTAAAAAGAAGACATGAGTTAGTGTCTACTCTACTAAGGCAAATGTTATGGAACATGGTCAAAGCTCCAAGACCAAAATGTTCAAAAATCAAGGGTCCAAGCTCGGACCAAGAGGGGACATTTCTAAGAAGCCTAGATTTAAAGGCAAGTGCTTCAATTGTGACAAGACTTGTCACAGAGCTGTTGACTGCAACAAGCCAAAGAAGAAGAAGAAGAATAAGGAAGCTAACTTGATTAAAGAAGTCATAAGGGATGTCTCTGACATGAACCTCTCTGTTGTGGTGTCTGAGGTGAACATGGTAGGCTCAAACCCAAAAGAATGGTGGCTCGACATTGGAGCAACTCGCCATGTATGTGTTGATAAGAAGATGTTCTCCAAATTTGAACACAACACTGATGGAGAGATAATGTACATGGGGAACTCGGCCACATCTGTCGTCGAGGACAAGGTGGTTCTAAAGATGACCTTTAGAAATGAGCTAACTTTGAACAATGTTGTGTATGTTTCTGATATCCACAAGAACCTTATCTCTGGTGCACTGCTGAACACCCATGGTTTCTGCGTTGTGATCGAGTCTGACAAAATTGTTTTGTGTAAGGGTGGAATGTATGTGGGTAAGGGTTATATGAGTGGTGAAATGTTCAAATTAAATGTAATGACTATTGTCAAAAATATGAATAAAGCTAGTACTTCTACTTATATGCTTGAGTCTTCTAATTTGTGGCATGGTAGACCAGGACATGTTAATTATGATACTTTACAAAGACTAATTAACATGGAACACTTACCAAAATTTCAAATTGATGCGAAACATAAGTGTGAGACTTGTGTAGAGGAAAATCTAACGAGATTATCTTTGAAAAGCGTTGAAAGAAACAATGAACCTTCTTGATTTAATCCATAGCGATGTATGTGCTTTAAAACCAACACAGTCAAGAGATGGTAACCAACATTTCATTACCTTTATTGATGACAACACAAAATACTGCTATGTGTATTTGCTGAAGAGCAAACAAGAGACAATAGAGAAGTTTGTTCTCTAGAAGAGTGAGGTGGAAAATCAACTCGATAAGAAAATAAAAGTATTGAGAAGTGATCGAGGAAGTGAATATGAATCGCTATTTGCTGAATTTTGTGCTCAGCATGAGATTATTCATGAAAGAACCGCACCTTACTCTCCACAATCAAACGGTGTTGCTGAACGAAAGAACCGTACATTGATTGAAAAGATGAATGCAATGCTACAAAGTTCTGGTTTACCACCCAACATGTGGGGAGTTGTCATTTTGTCAGCTAACTACCTTTTAAATAAGGTTTCCAAAAAGAAACAAGAGAAAACTCCATATGAACTATGGAAAGGAAGAAAGTCATTCTATGATTACTTGCGAGTGTGGAGATGTTTGGTTAAGGTGGTAGTCCCTAAACCTAAAAAAGTGAAAAATGGACCTAGAACAGTTGATTGCATTTTCATTGGAAATGCACATAACAGTACGGCTTATCGCTTCTTTGTGTACAAATCAGAAATTTCTTATATACATGAAGGCACGGTAATGGAATCGAGAAATGCATCATTCTTTGAAAATATGTTTTCATGTAAGTCTAGAGGAGAATCGAGTTCTTCGAAACGGACACCTGAGGCTGGTACTGAAACTAGCCAAGCTGCTAATGAAAACAGTCAACATCAAGACACTGAGTCTGAGGTTGAATCCAATCAAAGTAAAAGAGCAAGGATAGAAAAATCCTTTGGGTCAGATTTTTTGACATATATGCTTGAAGGTGAACCTCGTACCTTTAAAGAGGCGGTGAACTCCACTGATAGTCCTTTGTGGAAAGAATCTATCAAGAGTGAAATTGACTCTATTTTGCAAAATCACACTTGGGAACTAGTGGATCTTTCACCAGGCTGTAAACCTTTAAGTTCCAAATGGATTTTCAAAAGGAAATTGAAAGCAGATAGGTTAATAGACAAGTATAAAGCAAGGCTTGTAATTAAAGGCTATCAGCAAAAGGAAGGTCTTGATTATTTCGACACTTATTTTCCTATGATGAGAATAACATCTATCGGAATGATAATTGCAATTGCCGCATTGCGAAATTTTGAAGTTCATCAAATGGATGTAAAGACCGTTTTCCTTAATAGAGATGTCGAAGAGGAAATTTATATGGAGCAACCAGAGGGTTTCTCTGCTCCTGGTCAAGAAAGGAAAGTGTGCAAATTGGTGAAATCATTGTATGTCTTAAAACAAGCTCAAAGCAGTGGCATGAGAAATTTGACAACGCTATGATCACTAATGGTTTCAAGATCAATGAATGTGATAAATGTGTATATGTCAAAAATACAGAAAATGGATATATCATTTTGTGTATATATGTTGATGACATGCTTATCGTTGGAAGCAATGAAAAGATGATCAAGTCCACTAAGGATATGTTAAATTCCAGATTTGATATGAAATATATGGGTCATGCTAATGTCATATTGGAGATTAAAATCAAACGAACATCAAATGAGCTTGTATTGAGTCAATCTCATTATGTGGACAATATGCTTAGAAAATTCGATAAGGATAATTATGGAGTTGTCAGAACTCCGGTGGATATGACTCTACATCTCTTAAAGAATAAAGGAGAGAGTGTCTCTCAGTTAGAGTACTCTAGAGTTATTGGAAGTCTGATGTACCTAACAAGTTATACAAGACCTGGCATAGCTTAAGTTGTGAACAAGCTAAGCATGTACACGAGTAATCTTGGAGCTATGCATTGGCGAGCAATTGTGAGGGTACTAAAGTTCTTAAGGTATACGAGAGACTATGAGCTGCATTATACCAATTATCCAGTTGTCCTAGAAAGATACAGTGATGCAAATTGGATTTCTGACATGAAAGACTCAAAATCCACTAGTGGGTATGTGTTCACATTAAGAGGTGCAGCAGTGTCCTGAAAATCCTCTAAACAGACAATTATAACCAGATCCACGATGGAGTCTGAATTTGTCACATTAGACAAATGTGGGGAAAATACAGAATGGCTACGCCAATTTATATATGATATTTCGAGATGGACAAAACTTGTGCCTGCAATATGCATATATTGTGATAGTCAATCTGTAATTGGCAGGGCACAGAGCACGATGTACAATGGTAAGTTAAGACATATTCGTCGAAGACATAATATCATTAAACAACTACTTTCTACTAGAGTTATCTCTATTGACTATGTGAGGTCGAAGGATAATATTGCGGATCAGCTAACCAAAGGGTTAAACAGAGAGCTAGTTGATAAATCATCGAGGGAAATGGGACTAAAGCCCATGAATTAAAAATCTTTGCAATGGATACCCAACCTAGCTGAATGGAGATCCCAAAATTTAGGTTCAAAAGGGACAACCAAACTATAGAGACCATGTTGGATCACTATGGGGATTTTCCTCATGTCTATTCCTATGATGAAAACAGTGATGCCCGTAAGGAATGAGGTTAAACGAAAGTTTTTAATGATTCTTATGCGCCAGAGATCCGAGCGGAGTAATGCGAGTTACTCTTAAGAAATCACATATTTAAGAGAGAAATGAGACCGCTTCTAAATGAAATGTTTAAGGGCTCAATACCTATCAAACTCTTATAGAACAAGACGTGTGTCTAGGGCCAAAATGGACACAAAAGTGAGAACTGTAAGTACCAAGAAAATTCTTGTGTGAAGTATGTTATCATTTACACAAATTACGAACTGTTCAAAGACATCGCGTCTACTGTCTAGTTAGTAAAGTCAGCATATTTCACAAGGAAATGTTTAAATGGTAAAACATACCTATCCTAAGCAGATTTCAACCGTAGATATCTATCACCAAGTCTATCGAGTCTTTGGTCGCCTATTTCATTCATGTGGGGAATTGTTGAAAAAATGATAGAAATAAAAGATTTTTTGTAATCATTTTGATAGATAAAGGTGAATGAAAATAGTCACCAAAGTAATGCATGTAATGGTTGATCTTTCAACTTCCTTGTCTTTTGGTTTTTGTAACAATATGAATCAATGACATGGTAGTGGACTAATGAAATGTTGTAACCTTATTCATGGCATTCAAGTTTTCCTCTAATCCTACCAATATAAATAGGTGACTCCATCTCTCATTCCAGATACACCAACTCAAAGCATCTCTCCTTACTTGAGTTATCTCTCTCCCTCTCTAAGTTGTGTTCTGGTAATAGACGAAGGTACTTCAAGTTCGTTCAGTGTCCTTAGTAGCAGTGCAGCTTCAAGGAACAAGCAGTCGTTGTATCCTAGGAGACAGGGGCCATCAAACCTTTGTACCGAAGATGAGACATAATTTGTCTTAAGGAAAGTGTGTGAGACACACAACTCGACTTCCTTCAACATCCTTCTATCCTTGAATCCGAGTTGGTAACATTGGTGTTCATCATCATGTTTGTATTATGAACTTTTAGTTATAATTATTTATTTAATTATAATAAATTTATGTTATTATATATTTGCAATATTTGACATATTTTCTAACAGCTTGATCCACCGGAACCTAATCTCGTTGAAATTCTGGAGTGGCAGAATGGTGTGTGATGTCAGCCTAGTCTGCCTCGCCGTCATCCTTGATCTCTACGGTTATAGAAATCTCTGACAAAGTCAATTGATGATCTTGTTGAAGCCGAGGAAGAGGGAGTCTGGGTTCCTTGTTATTTAGACCGAGTTGTAGAAGTTAAGAGTGACTTGTAGAAAGAGATCGGAGGTGGAGATGTGAGTGAGTGAGATTTGGTTTTGTGGGAATGGAAACAGTGGCGGATCCAGGATTACGATCTTGGGTGGGCTTGAAATTTTTAACCAAAGAAAGAAAAAATGTGGAGAATCTCGACGCTGCGAGAGAAATTTATTGTTTGAAAGAAAATGATACATCTAGTCAGGGGAGGACATATATAATAAGCATTTTCCCTCCAATGCATATGCAAAATTATAATACAAACTGAACAATTAAACTAAATATGCAATGTGATACAATATGATAGCATAAACTAACAAAATTTAACTCTACGAGTCGATGAAGCTTCAAACTCTTCAATCACCTCCTCATTAGTAATAGATTCAGCATACTCTTCTCAATATGAAGGACCATACAATCATCAAGAAACTCATCTTCCATTTTGCTTCTAAGTTTATTCTTAATGATGTTCATAGCTGAAAATAACAGTTTTAATTAAACATTATATGCTGATAAACAGATGAAAAAACAAGGGGATTCAAAAAGTAACAGGCTTATTTTTCTGAAACACATACTGCAGGTCTGCTGTCTACAGCTACACGAGTCAGCTTTCCTTGATCCTCTACTCTTTCAGGTGTACCCTCTAAACCCAGAATACGAGTACAAACACTAACAAAATGTCTTGCATAATCAATTAATCATATGTATGGAATTTGGAAATGAAAAGCCCACCCATCAGAAATTCAGAACCAATAAGCTCTCGGCCTCTCGAGAATTGAGATATAGCATAAAATGACAACTTCGGGAATGCGGAATTTGAATCGGGATATGAGGAATTGGAAAACTTACTCTGCGCTGTGCAGTGCGCTCGGCGGTGGCGATCTGCCGATCTGGATGCTCTGGTGCAGAGGTGTCGATCTGGTGTCTCCGTGTCTGAGACGACGACGATCTGGTGCAGACTACAGAGGTGTCGAAGTGCAGTCGTCCGCCGGCCCGCCGAGGCACCGATCTGAACTTGATGGAGAGAGAGAGCCACTGAGCCAGAGAGAAGCTTTGCAGATCGGATTTGTCTGAAGTCGTAACCGAAGTGTCAGAGAGACAGAGACTCAGACTGAAGTTGGTTGAGATTTCAGAAGTTTGAAGTCGTAATCGAAGTATCGAACTATCGAAGAGTGAACTCAGTGAAGAATGAAGTTGGGGTTTCGAAATTCTGATGAAACAAAAAAAAATATTATATATATATACTAAATTTTTTTAACCCAAAATTTTTGGGTGGGCCGGAGCCCCACCAAAACACTCTTGAATCCGCGCCTGAATGGAAATAGAAAGGGTTGGGGTCTGGGTGGTGGGGTGGTTGTTGCGAGTGGGTTTTGTTACCGCAGATTTTTTTTACCTTCCAAACATTCTGTTAGCACATAGGCTACACACACCGTTAATGCTCCGTTGGTGACCGATCACTCGACGTGCTGAAGAATCTCCGTCACTACATTAGTTCGTGTCCTTATCTGGCCCCACCAGAAGTTTCTTTTACTTTTCCCTTTTATCCTCTTTGCCAAAAGCTCACCCACATAATAACTCAGTTTTTACTGTGAGAGTTTTTGCAGTGATCATCAAATATAGTGCAAGAAAAAAGAGAGCCTTACATCATCATTATTCAAAATTCTTATAGTCATTTGTTTTTGCTAGTCCTAAGAATGTTGAGTCAGGCCAATGTTTTGGCTTGTAGATTGCAAAAGTATGCAAAAAATAATGATTGGTGGCTTAGAAAAAATAAATAAGTGAGAATAGAATTTGTTCTAATTTTTGGGAAAAATGAAAGAGATGGTAGGAGTTATGAGTGGGTACAACATTGTGACATGGGCATGGAAGATGTTTGGAGACTTGGGGTTTGAAAATTGAACCTAGGTATATAGACTATTGGCATGAAAGTGAGATTCTCCATGAGAGGGTAAGTAGAGAAAATAGGCTTATAAACAAAAAAGGAAGAGTCTGTGTTTCTGTGATGAAAAATATGAAGGACTAAACCAAATTGAACCAACTTTATTTTCATCTTCTACTTATGTAACAATATTTAAGGTTGGAAGCACTGCAGGTCAAACTCCATTTGATGAGTATAGGTACACTCTGTGGTGAACGTGCCCACCCATGTGTTTTGTACTGAAAAAAAAAAGACGATTATATTTGTGATATGTGAAAAAATTTCACCTTACATTTCGGCTTTACATCAATGTAGCTAACTAGCTATACGTTATGTGTTGGTGCATAGTAGATACGGTAGCTTTCGATTGAGGTGGACTGGCGGTTACCTTCAAACTTCAAAGACTGCCAACAAAGGTCTTCAATTTGGGTTAACAATTCCACACGAGACAATTTTCGAGTTCAGAAACTTCGTAGATGTTGCAAGATTGAAAGGAACAAAATGATTATATAATTATGCTTCGTATACAATTTTTGCATTAATTCAATGTGTTATTTTTTTATAATTATATAATAGATCATTTTTTATGCAAAAATATTCTTTCATCTTGTATGTTGGTGACATGTATGATAAAATAAATATTTAAGTCACAGGGTTGTTATTACTCATAGTTTTAATTCTTATTAAACACCACAAAAATGCTGTAATGAGTAGTAAAATTGGAAAACGAAAATTGATTCTGTGCAATCTTGTTGAGGTTCCAACAAGCACATTCTTCCAACTTCTTCAACCAAACGTAGCCATGAGTCCATGACCTATTTCAAGTACTGGTTAATAGCCCACAAGCATTAATGGAGGCAAAAAGATGAGCCAGAATCCAACTTCGAACACCAGTGGGGGACCCGAGAAGGGGCGTCATCAGCAGCAGCAGCATCTAGTACTTTGTTATGAGGCAAATTCCAGACCGAAAATGAGGTACCCATCTTCCAACAATGAAATGTGGTCCTACGAGAAATTGGCAGGTGGGAGAATCGAGCTTCTGTATTTGGCTAATCGGCTCGAACTGCTCTATCAGCCAACATTGAATGCACGCAAGGTGCTTGTGAAAATGCTTATGAGAAACCCCCTGATCATTTTGCAGGGAAATTTTTCTGGTACTCACCCTTTTACGTTTTTGGGGTTTCTTTGCATTATTCATTTTCTTAAGGTATGTGGTCTGCGTCTTGTAACACCTGCATTACACGAGTATGGAAGTGTCGCAAGGGTAAAGGGCTCTCGTCCTTACACTCGAGAGTTCGAGAAAATTAGATTTGGGTACATAGGCAGCAGCTTAGATGATCTAGACGTGGAAAGATTGCAGAGTGACATAGAGCACTTATATCACAACAATTTGATTGTGACCACCGACCTCCACCATATTGTGCCTTCTTATTCATTTCGTCCCCATAGTGGACCACTAGAACAGACAGATCATGGCCTCTTTCTGGTTTTTTGTTCCTATTTCTTTTGGTGAGAAATGAGGTGAAGGTTGTATAGCTAGCAAGTTAATCATCGACCACCGGGGTTTCCTGTGTAGTCAATTTTGGAATAATTTCCATATTTTAACCCAACTTTTTAACCAGATTTGTAGGTTCTCGTTTGTGACATGGTACAATATTGTAATTGGCATATTAATGGAGCCTGGTTGATGACTCGTGAGAAGCTTTTAAGAATAGTTTGCAAGGGCATGGCTTCATTTTCCAATGTTACTGCCTCACACACTTGTTTGTGAAAGCAAGGAACTTATACTTCGAGTTCAAAACATGTTGGTTCTTTTATCCAATCATGTATAAACAAGAATATGGTGAGCTGGTTACAAGATACTTTTAAATGCAGAGACAATTTTAACTTGATTCGTAATATTGCCAATTACGTAATCTCTCCTATTAAGATTCTATTAGTAACTTACAAAGTATAACGTACAAATTATGTTTTTTTGTCAAATTATATCATCATTCGTTGCATTTTTTTATATATTATTTGACAACGGAAAAAAATCTTTACAACGAAAAAAATTTGAATAATCAATTGTCAAATGAAAAGATAAACGCAGTAAATTGTTAAAGTTGTGAGACATTATAGGTAAGAATTTTCTTCTTTATATGATAAAATATTCTACCGTATCGAAAACGGACACATCTTACTAATTCAGTTATAAACTCACATTCATACCCACTACACATCTTACTGATGCCGAGTCACAATGTAAAAAGGTAAAATCATAACAAGGGTCACCGTCAAGTTTGACTAATAATTCACTCAATAATGTTTGTCAGATTTCTTTCCATTTAAGGTAGAACACCGTCGATGTCGACCTTAATGATACGCGGCCCCCCTTCCATTTTGGGAATGACTCTTTAAGGAAGTCACGTCTAGTGTTGTGGGCTCCACGCAAAACATCGATCCATTTTCTTCGCTTGCTGTTGCTGGTCACTAACGTTTGTTTTGGTAAAATCGTAAATAGTTGGCAGTTTCATTCTTTTACCGTTTGGTAACATATATATACAGTAGGTGGAAGACTTCATTTGTCGTATTTGATTACTGAATTGTCGGTAGACAAAACAAGATTGAAAGTGAGTCCAAGTTTATGCGATGTTAGTGAAACAATGAAACAAAGTTAGCCGGTGAATGTAAGAATCACATGAGTCTATACTTTTAGGTCATGTTTCAACTACCCCACAGCCTTAGGCCATGAGAGTAAAGCCAGACCCACAAAAATTCCACCCATTTTAACCCATTGCGCCTCAATTATTTCGTTGAAAACGTGATACACTCAATCTCGTGGCTATAACGCAGTGGTAAGCGCATTCATTAGCTATCAACGAAGTCATGGATTCAAGTCATCATAAAAGTAAGAGTGAAATCATTTGATCCTCTTTAATAAAAAGAAATCTCCTGCTTGTGCTTTTGAGCTAAAGTTTGATTGCTGCATTTCCATTTTGAGGTGTCTAGTCCTACACCCAAAGTTGATCTTCACGTTTTGCAAACTTTGAATGCTATCATGAATATCAGCTAGAAAGTTGCCATATTCCATCTGCAGAAAATCTGAGGATCAGTTTACGCTTCAACTTTTGTAGCCATTACAAACCATTTCTAATTGCCTCAAGCTCAACTTGTTTTGGAGAAGTCACATATGTGAGGTGATGAGCAAACACAACAATGGCTTGACCTTGAGAGTTTCTGAGGAGGATGCCTCCAATACCAACTTCAGTACTGTTATGTAGAAAAACACCGTCTACATTCAGTTTTAGATTTCCACCTGTTGGTGGACTCCATCTAGGTTTGATTTGCTGGTTTTTCTTTGCAACAGAAGGTTGATTTTCTGCAACAAATTCATGATACCATGCCATAGTACCACACAAAATATCAGCTGCAGATTGAGGTTTTTGAGACTAAAATGTATTGTTTCTGTTCTTCCATAAGCACTAAATAACCATGACCAGTTTTGCAAACTTTTCAGCTGAGAGGGATACTGCTTGTTCAAGCATCCACTCCTTAATGTCAAAGATAGCATAAAGTTTGAGAGGCTCTCTGGATATGATGTACTTAGCTCTAGGGTAAGAGCACATGATATGAGCAATGTCATCATATTCATGAGTGTAAGAGACACAATTCACTGGACCGATGTATCCCTTTGTTGTCAAACGAGCTCTAGTTGGTAAAATATTGTTACATGCTCTCCAAGCACACAGTATCACTTTACCTAGAATTTTTGCTTGCCATAATTTCTTCCACAGAAGTACACAATGGTGATGTTTGGTCTAGAAATCCAACAGGTGACCAGTAGAGGATGAGGCAAGAGAAATAGGCATAACAATAGTTCTTGCAATCCAGTAATTAAGCAGAACTGAAAAGTTACCTCTTTTTTCTGGTTTCCAAGTAACTCCATCTTGTGACAACCATGTTACTCAGTGGAATGCAAATTTTTTTGACTGATGGCGTTTGGGAAGTACTGCTGCACCTTCATTATGTTCCAAGTTCTGGATTGGGCATCAATAAGATCTTGTACCATGATCAGCTGACAGTTATTAGGCCTGTGAATCAAATATTTCAGGCAGTTTGGGATCTAGGTATCATTCCAAATATTGACCTGAGCACCATCACCAATTTTCCATTGTACACCTGTTGCTAGAACAGGTATGCTTTGCAAAATACTCCTCAATTAAAAAGATGGATGCTCACTCAGTTGAGATTTTACCCCAGAAAAAATTCCTCATATTCTTATATATAGCTAGCCTTGGCAGTTCTATTAGAACATTTAAAGCTCGAAAAAACACGATTTAGAATTGTGGAAGCATTCGCTTTCAACAAAATTAATTTAAATGCTTCCACAAAATTAATTTATCTGCTCTAGAAAGAGAGGCACTTTTCCAATTTCCAAGCCTTTTTGAAATTTTAATAGGAAGTTCTTTAGCATTTTAGGGTTCTTTCCAAAAAATAATGTTATGAAATGCGTTGGAGGATAGGCAATGGGACTTTCACTCGAATTTGGGAGGACAAATGGTTGCCTGTACCTTGGTCCTTTCGGGTGATCACACCTAGGTTTTGGGACCAGAACGCAACAGTCCACCTTCTTATGGAAAGGCCAGGCAAGTGGAATGTAGATTTTATTCGTAACAATTTCCTGGAGGTGGATGCGGAGAAAATTCTCTCAATCCCAATTTGTGAAGGCAGTGGCAATGATGTGGGCATTTGGCATTATACAAAGGACGGGTACTACACTGCGAAGTCTGGTTATTGGCTAGGGATGGAATTAAAGCAGGCTGGGGTTAGCACCGGTTGTAGTGGTGAGAAGGCGACTTCCAACTCCAAATCTGTATGGAGTATTATCTGGGACTTAATGGTTCCAAATAAAGTCAAGCTGTTCCTGTGGAGAGCTTGTCACGCTTTCTTACCCTGTGCTGAGCGCTTGTTTAAGCGCAAGGTGTGCCCGTCTGAGATGTGTGGGAGATGTGGAGGAACCTCTGAATCAGTTATTCATAGCCTGTGGGAGTATCCTTCGGCAAGGAAAGTTTGGAAATGTACTTGGTTAAGCGGGGTTGTGAAATGCTGGAAACCTTTATCATTCTCGGACCTCTTTTCACAGGGTTGCTGAGGAAGGTACTGGTAAGGAATTGGAGTTTTTTGCATTAGTAGCCTGGTGGATTTGGAAATGCAGAAATGAGGTCCTCCATGGGAAACAGGAGGTTGGTCCTCAGATGATTGTGAATAAGTGCTTGGATTGGCAAGTGGAGCTTTTAAAAGTTGGTAAGAACCATTATAACTCGGCAACAAGTTCAACTCATATCTCAGATGGTGAGCAGCTTGAAGATATCATCCAGGTTAGTGATTCCTTGTGTCCAATTATGTTTTTTGATGGAGCAGTGAATAAAGACACCAAAGTTGGGCTAGGGGCTGTTCTGCTAAAGCCTGATAAAAGCCTAGTCGGAGCTTTATCAGTCCCACTGAATCTTCCTCTTTCTCCAATTGCCACTGAGGCTCTTGCTCTTTGGCATGGTCTTAAGTTTTGCAAGGAGTTGAACGTGGAAAGGCTAATGATCAAGGGAGATGCTCTTAATGTTTTAAATGGTCTAAAAGTCCATAGTTGGGATTTGAGCGAGATTGGAGGAATCCTTGATGCAATAAGATTGCTAATGAGTGAGTTTGATTGGATTTCCTGGAAGCATGTGAAGAAACGCCGTAACAGCATTGCCCATAGTTTGGCAAGATCGGCGCTTTCTTTGTCACAAACATGGTTTTGCAAGGAGGATGAGCCACCATGGCTTCATGATGTAATAGCTGGAAACTAGTTGTTTTATTTGGGGGTTTTGTTGAACTCCTCTGTTGTACTTTCTTTGAAGTTAATACATTCTTTCTCAATCAAAAAAAAAGTATTTACCAATAGAAGGCCTGTGGCTAATTTCTAAGGTATTAGAGATAGCAACTTTTAGAGTAGCATTAACTTTATTGGAAAAATAAATAGAGGACTTTTCTCGATTTATTTGTTGACCTAAAGCCAAAGCAAAATAATTTAGAATGACATTGATATTTCTAGCAGCAGTAGAGGCATTGCCAAAAACAAGACAAGATAGTCATTGGCAAATAGAAGATTAAAGATTCTAAACCCTTTCCCTTTCGGAGAAAACAATAAACCAATATGATTCTTGATCCTGAATGAGGCATTGTTAAGCCGGCGAATGAACGATTGCATACAAAGAATAAAAATGTTGGGAGAAATGGGATCTCCCTGTCTTAAGCCTCTAAAAGGGTTGAAGTTCACTTCTGGTATACCAATAAGTAAAATGGAAAAAGAAACAGAGGAAATGCATTGCATTACTAAGTTAATCCAATTTTTTGTTGGATAAGGCTTCACCAAAACCTTCTCGTACCATTTATCTTAACCACTTTGATTTATCTTAAGGAAATCAACATGGCCCTCCTCTCTTCTCCTCGTCCTCTCCCGACCCACTTGTCTGCTTCTTCTCTACTTGTCCGGCGCCACCCCATCACCGCCTGCCAAGTCTGCACCGCCAAGAAACCCTTACACCACTCCACCCTCCTCGATGTCTCCGAGGCTTCTGCCGAAGATGAGTTCTGGGCCGCCGCCTGTCTCCGTGTCCGCTCCTTCTCAAACTTCAAGCCCACCACGTTCGGCCTCCAAGTCTGTGTCCCTCCCACCAATCACCTTTTCTCTTATTTCAATTCAACCATGTAAATTGCTTCATCTGTGGTTTCTTCCCTCTGTCAAAGTTGTATTAGGATCACAAGAGGTTCTTGGCGGAGCGAGAGTTCGAAGCTATCAAGGAACGTGTTGGTGGGAAGAGGAAGGGCTTTGAGAAAGTTTCGTGTATAAATGCTACAGTGCCACTGTCGTACTTGTCGAGCCTTTCGGTTTCAGTTGATGATTTATGTGCTTCGTGTAAGGTTTGTTTTGCTTCAACGCCCATGTTTCGATTTTCCTTAACAATGCTCTTTTGATTCTTGTTGTTTGGTTCTGTGACTCCTGTCTAGTTTTCCCACAATGGAGAAGATCGAGTGGTGGTTGGGACGCTTGATCTTAACCAGTGTGTAAGTCTTCCTGATGAGATAGCTGGAAGTAGACCAAAGGTATGTCATCCCACCAGCCTTTTCACTCTGATTTTATTTACTTTCGGCTTGTTTAGAGCTGCTTAAGCTTATGCCAGTGTTTCCAGATGATTGCATATATTGTTCTAGATAATGTTCTTTTATAATCAGTGACATTCGGGTTAATCTAAGTTTTATTGATTTAAGAGGTTCTTCATATTACAAAAGAAAAAAAATCAAAATTTAAAAAATTGAATCAAAAGACCTCTTGTGAATGGTTTAAAACAATGACTGAAGTTTAGTAGTGCATTTCAACAGGAGATTGGAGCTGATTTGGCAAGGGCATACCTGAGCAATGTATGTGTTGCCAAGGAACTGCATAGAAATGGTTTAGGTCATGCTCTTGTTGCAAAGTCAAAGTTAGTTGCGCACGATTGGGGTAAAGAATTTGACATTTCTTATTTCTTGATATGACACCCTCACACACTCACTTTTTTGTTTGGACCATTCTTCTTCACTTATCCGTTGCTTGATGGCTTTAGAGTTCTCTAGAATCAAAGAGTTTTCAGTGATAATGCTCTTGTAGTCTTATGCTTGTATCACTTGGTGAACACACTTGTGATTTGTGAGTAGTTCTCTTAACAGAAAAGTGAAGGATAACTTGCAAGAATACTAATGAGAATATTTTGAAAAGCTAGAGCTATAAACATCATCTGTGGAGGAGGAACATGTAGTATATACTTAAAGCCCTAATAATAGACGCTGAAACTTTTCACAATATTGTATTATTTAATTGCATATTGGGACTGAGCTCGCCTTCTCTTTTCGTTTCTGATTTGATGGGGATAGCATACTCGTTTATGTTCAGATTTAAGTGAATTGGGCATATGGTTCCTGTTGGTGCCATTAACCACTGTGTTATCCGTGAAGTAGATCGTCTTTATTTATATTTCAACTGCATTTCTGGAATTTTTCAGGCATAAGTGATCTGTATGTTCATGTCGCTGTTGACAATGAACCAGCAAAACAGCTGTACATAAAGAGTGGTTTTGTTTATGAGAGCGACGAACCTGCATGGCAGGCCAGGTTCCTGGACCGGCCAAGAAGGTTGCTTTTGTGGTTTTGTATCCCCGGCATGCAACTATGACTGCAACAAGTATCATTCAATTCTTTCTTCTTTGATATTCGTTGCTCTGACAATGTACAAAGCATTTACAAGTCTGAACATGATTGGTTTCTCTTCCTCTTTGAGATGTAAATGTATGTAATCTGTTTCACATATTGGCTTCTTTTATCCGCTCAATTCCTATGTATAACATTCAGGGGAGGAGCAACCCAAACTGGAACAGAAAGACTACATATATTCGAACAAAAGAAGCTGATGATGGTAAACATTCTTGTCTCTTCTCAGTTGTTGCTGATTTTTGTGTTTACAATAGACAACATCCATAGAACTACATGAAATAGTTCAGCATTGCTCGGCAAGAAGTGCCAAGTTCAAGTGGTGCAAAGTCTCTTGAACCCATCTAACCATCAGCTTTAGGAGACTTTCTTGATTTGACCCCCACCAAAACTTTCCCATAGCAGAATTGATCTCATCAGAGATGTTCTTTGGGAACTTAAAACAAGCCATAGGGTATGCTTCCCACTATCTTCAATGTACCCCAGACAGTAGGTACTCCTAGGTAAATGCCCGGATTGATTCTCAACTTCCACAAACTTGTGAAGTTCACACGTCAAATTTGCCGTCTGTGAGTGTTCGGGGTAAAGTAGATGCTTGATTTCTCATTGTTTATTTGCTGCCCCGATGCACTCACTCAAAATCTGCTTCGGTAAGAAATAAGTATGCAAGTGAACGTTATCAAAATCATCAATAACCACTACTGATATTAACGTAGGACCTAGTAGTTTAGATAAGAAGTAATCAATCACGTCGGATGTATCTTATGAAAGATTACCTTTCTTTTTTCTTGAAAATATGGTCCAAAATGTGAAATTATTTTGAAATGACTCTAGTTACTGATTCAGAGACATTAACAAGTTATGAATGATTTTCACATATGCACTCAAATAGAAGTAAATATATATTAATAAAGACAGAAGAGATTTTAAAAACAGTGAGAATAATTAAATTTTTTAACTTTCAATTATGTCATTGATTTATTAAAGTGTTAATCTACATATGAATAAAATAAAGAAATGAGATTCTCTTTCTTATAGAATAAAATATAAAAATAAAATATAAATAAGTAAATTCATAAAAATATAAAAATAAATTAACAGGTCGATCAAAATACTAGTATTATTAAAATTAATGATTTCCTCTCAAGAAATGGATATGGTCCAATTCATAATTTACTAAATTTAGATATTTGTTTATGACATTTTCCCGGCTCTCCAGGTCAACCAATTCCACGTCAGTTAAACCTCCCCGCCGATTGTCCAACGTGTGATCCAACTCCCACTCACATCCCGACGCGTTTACCGTACGACGTGGGTTGACCAATCCCATCGAAGCAAACCAAGTCCGTGACGCCGAGCGTGGGTGAGGCTATCACCCGATCCGCTGCATAAATACCCCCGAAATCACAACCGGTGACTTGTGCGAAAAGCAAGGGCGAGACTCGCCTGAAAGAAGAAGGGCTCCAATCACTCTTTCTCCTCCGCAACTTGAAAAGCAATGGTAATTTTGTTTGTATATTTCTCTCGTCATTCTGCAATTTGAGATGGATTGAATAGATCTGATATGGTTTTGAATGACTGTGCAGACGACTTCGAAGCGACTCGCGGATAGGAAGGTGGAGAGGTTCGAGAAGAACATCACCAAGAGAGGAGCGGTGCCGGAGACGACCGCCAAGAAGGGGAAGGATTACCCCGTCGGTCCTATTCTCCTCGGCTTCTTCATCTTCGTTGTTATCGGATCATGTAAGTTTCATCGGATTTACTAATTTAATCAATTATGAGTGCAATGAAATTGATCAAATTTGTCAAATTCCTAGGGCAAGTAATGTGATACCGAGATGAAAACCTTAGGTTACAATAATGCTCATTCAGTTTTGAGAAATCATAGCTGAGTTTGCCGGATTTGGGTTGATCTTTACCGATGTTCTAGATTGGATTTTGTATCAGGCTTTAGCATTGGTGCATGTTAATCCTTGTTTTGCTAGGCTTTAGCATTGTTTCATGTCAATCCTTGTGGCATTTGTCAAGCCTGAAACCGAAAACTATAGTACCGATTTGGAAACTTTTGCCATTGCCGTGAACTTAAGGTTGCAGTATTTTGTAGTTCTGGTTTTAGCTGCATGCATGTAGGATTGTAGGGTGTCTGATTTTTCTTTGCGCATTTTGTTTTACAGCTCTGTTTCAGATCATCAGGACAGCTACGAGTGGAGGCATGGCCTAAATTGAGTCTGCTGCTTCTGCTGAGTTTCTAAATTATGAGAGAGGTGGCATTAGATCGAATCATCCTCGTGTCGTGTCGTTTTATTTATTTTTTCTAGCAACTGATATACAAGAATGTGATCTAGTACTACAAGCTGTGGTTTCTTTCTTGTGAAGGAAAGGAAAAACTTCTATGTAGACGTTGTCAAAACGAAGATGTTTAAATAATAAATTACCCCTTCCTATATAATTCATTTATCTATTACATTATATTTAACTCTTAACAATATGAGCTTTTTACCAATTTGTTTTAGGCATGCATCAGATTTATAGTTTCTCGTTTGATCCCTTTGCGGATTATGAATTGTTTTAACAAAGGAATAGTATTTCGGCTCCCAATTCTAAGCCTTTTGTATGCAGATAGGGTTTAAGCAGGTATGTAGTGACTAATTTGAAGTTGAACAGGAGTCACCAAATAGGAGCATAAGTACAAACTGATGATCTCCTGTCGTAGGCAACCAACCTATTCTCAAAGTTCAGTAACTTGAGTCATTTCAAAATTATCTGCCACATCTTGGATCAATTCTTAAAGAGGGTACGTTCTTACTGCGGTAGAGATAAGATAACTGAGATCCATGAGCTCCGTACTCTTGCACTACTCAACTTAGCCTTGCATTACATTATTCGATTTATCATTCTATTTCCTATATACTAAAGGTGGTGCAAGGGTTTTCTGTTCATTACCACTGTTCAAATGGAGGATGATTTCTGACTGTCTGATCGGCCAAGCAGTCATCTAATGTTCTATAAACTCTCTACAATCTTGTTTTCTCTACACGATTTTTCTGTTGATCTCTCTCTCACCAGCCTCACCGCCTCTCTCTCAATCCCTTAGAAGTAGAAACCGAATCAGAGCAAGAAGAAGAAGAAGAATAATCTCCTCCATCTGGTAAGCAACCCTAAACCCCCAAATTTTAGCGCTATGATTCGATGTAAAGATTCCTTAATATGTTATGATTTGATCAATTTCATGGCTGGGCTTTCTTCTGCTTCATTCTTTTTTCTGAGTGGTTGATCAATTTGTGGTTTTGTGTTGTTCTCAGTGTTGGTTGATCAATTTGTTAAATTAGCTGTTTTTATTTTTATTTTTATTTTTGTGCGATCAAATTGGGTGATGGGGGTGTTTTGGTTTTTGCCTTCAGTTTTGATTTCATCTGGATATATATGCTGATAAGTATCCACCCACGTAAAAATTGATATATATGCTGAATATCTTACAATTTTTGGCACCAATTTTTGTTCCTGTTTTTGGTTTCTGCTTTGCAATTGCCATAATCATTTGCCAAACTTTAATACGGCAGTGCAATACGAGATCCAGTTTGGTCTGATCAATTAGATTGGTTTCTTTACTGTGTAGCTTCTGCTGCAATCTTTGATTTCTTTTTTGGTATATAACTATCTATGTAGAGCAATTGTTTGTGGAATAAAATAGATGGAGATATAGAGACTAGAGAGATCCAACCATGCAGGGGTAGTAGTTTTGGGCGAGAGGAGAGAGAGACCAGAGCATTAGCAGGATGTCCCATTTGGAATACAAGCTTCAGTTAGTTAATAAGTTACTGTCTCTATATGCATCATGTATGGGTTTGTCATTACATCCAATGGGTTGCTGCTTTAATTTTTTTTAAGAAGGAATTGTTTACAAGAATTAGCTGGAGATATTGTGCCAGCAAATCGATTAATAGCTAAAACCAGGAATAACATAAACCGTTGTTCTGACTTTTAGTTTTACATCAACAATTTCACATAGTTTAGACTTTAGGGTTGATTATTATATGTGGTTATTTGATGTAGGTGAAATTATTGTTGCATGTAAGCAGTATACTAGGACGTCTATTATTCTGCGTAGAAGAAGAAGAAGAAGAAGAAGAAGAAGAAGAAGAAGTCTGAATTTAGAGAAGAATGGGGCAGGAAAAGCGAAAACGAGGTCCAGGTTTGTGATTGGGTGTTATATTTACGTGTATTGTAAGAGATTCTGATCCAAAATATGAACTGTGCATTGATGGTTGGTGACTAAAATAAGTCTATGCTTGCTCCAAAGCATAATTGTTTCTGCTTTCAGTGTTCAGTGCTACATTCATGTACTAATTGTTTCTGCTTTCAGTGTTCAGTGCTACATTCATGTACTAAAATAGCTCTTTCTATATTTTTCTAATCTGCTAAGAAAAATTGGTGGAAACTGAACAACATTTCAATTAAATAGTGATGATGTGTTTCCAGATTCATGTGTCTGATTCATTATCACTATCTTTGAAAATCTTTGTTACTGCAATTGTTTGTTTCATAGCAGTATAGTGTTCTCATCTAAGGGATGAAAGGGTTCGACACTGTTTATACGCACTGTTCGCGCCAATTCATTCATACTAATTTCTCATGGCTAAACTTTTTTTGACCTTTACAAGTGAATACACTAGACCATTGAGTCATGTATACCTCTGTTTATTTACTGTTATGAAATTTATGCTGGAAAAGCTTTAGATCAGACCAAATTCATAGCAATTTTTTGTTTTCCTACATAAGTTTCTAACCTCTTATTATTAACTATTAAGAGACCTATTGTTAACTGTAATTTTTTGTTTTTCTCATTGTAAAGCATGAAACTCCCAGGCCATATTTTGCTTGATGATATTGGTCTTTTCCTCATGACTTGCAAACCTGATTCATTCCCTTTCTTTTGTGTAACTTTTTACTTCTCAACCACTTTGCTCTGAACTTAGCTCAACTAAGCTTTCACTTCATTATCTAACTATTATAATTTTATGAATTTTTGGTACCTCAGAAGCATCTTTGGTCTCTATTGGTAGAGGTGAACATGCAATAGAAGCATATGCATTACACATGTATGTACTGCTGTAACTGTATGCTTGATTTTCTTCTAATTGATTACGGTTTCAAAGATGTCTTTTCAAAATTTGGAAATGAATTTGTATACTTTCAGTTATACTATGTTATGTAATCATTCTAAATTTTGTGCTTTGTAGATTGGGAAACAGCAAGCTCTTATTCAGAACAACCTTAAGGTCAGGTATGTTATAATTGGTGTTGCATGCTTTACGTTCAGGTTGATATAATTCGAACTAAAGTAGAGGTATTCTCATTTCACAGTGAATTGTCTTTCAGTTATTTTGATCTTTTTTTAACTGAAAAATTTGAAAGATTTGTATTTTCCATTTGGCTAACGTGCTATATGTTGTTGCTTCTAGATGCAACTTGCTATATGTTGTTGCCACAGATCTGTGATATATTTTTGATAAATTTTCTTTGCTTATTTATTGAGCAGAAAAGCATGGAAGACTTGGGAAGAGAGGATTTGTGACTTTTTCCAGAGTTTGTTGGTCTCAGAACTTCTGCATATGTTAACAGAGGTGATACAATTTCTTTTAATTTCATTTGTCTTTGTCTTCCATCTAGATCAATTCTGTGATGGTATTTTGATGAGTCCAGTATGTCTAATATTTCCAGTCTTCAAAATGATAAGGTAAATATGTCTCATCTTAAAGAATAATGGTTACCTAGTGAATACTAAACTATCATACTTGATCTGTTTGATCATGAATTTGCTTTTTTTCTCTGTTTTGGTTGAGGGAAATATTAGACTTACCTACTTTGCATCCAGTGTTAATTTCATGGCTACAATAGTGATTGGGTCAGAACTCAAACTAAAGCATCTTATGCAACTTTGTCGTTTCATGATGTAATTTCTCTTTTCTTTTTTCATCCGTATGGTGCTACAATTTACGTATACTGTCCCAACCCGCACTAGCGGGCACTTAACCTAGTATTTACTATCGACGAATATATTTTATGTATTTGACTAATAATGTCAAACGATGCATAATGTTAAACATCTTTTAAAGTACACTTTTTGTTGACATTGTCATTTCAAATGAAAAGGTGGTTGCTCAAGCATATCAAAAAAGTTATACATGTATATAAGATTATAAGACCACTGAGCTTTGCGAACCAACAGTAAGCACATACGAAATGCCTGTTTTGCACATACAAAATCCTGGTGAGGATGCTCTGCAACGAGAATTGAGCGGATATGGAATTAGATGAAGACTAATCCACATTGATCAACAGCCTGTGCCATGAGAACAAGTTAGACGAGGCTTGAGGTACTTTCAGGAGATGCTCAATGTTCTAAAAGGCGTCGCTTAGGCTGTAGGCAGAGCTCAGCCGCCCTGATTTTCTTAAAAACGTTTCACTTAGGCGGAGTATCGCTTGAGGGTCGCCTAGGCGACAAAGGCATGTCTAGGTGATCCTGAAAAAAAAAGACGCAGCTTCTTGGCTTTCTGGAGAAAGAGACAAACCGGTATCAATCTACTAGATGTCTGACCTCCGTCATATTCGAACCAGGCCTCGTCGGACCAATTTTCGATCGATGACCGTTTGAATCGGACCTTGTTGAAGCGGTGAGTGGTTGGTTATCATCGAAGAATTTAGAGATATGGACCACTTATCGTTGGTGGACGAGAGAGAGAGAACTGACGAAGAAAGAGACGGCAACGGAGAATAAGAGTATTGAGTTTATGGCTAGTTATTAATGGGCTGGTTATTAATGAGCTAGGGGTTAGTTTTTTAGGTTTTAGGCTAGTAATCTTATGTTAAACTTTGTTTTATTTGATTATTTTTAAATAATGTATTACATTATATATATTATTTAAATAACTATATATATAAAGTAAATCGTCTAGGCGTCGTCTAGTCCCACCTAGGCTGTCAAGACATTAGACTATGAGTTGTTGCCCGCCTATCGCCTAACGCGTTTTAGACAATTGAAGATGCTAGGCATGGGTTTTCGCCCCCAACACATTAGTAACCTAAAGCAAGCCCTTGATGATAGGAGAAGGGATGTCATAAATTTCGGATTGAAAATTGGCAAACTGAGAAAAAACCCATTAGTTGTGTTGCACTAAAGAGTGATAAACGCATTAAATGGTGTGATTTTTTCATTGGTGTCTGCTGGTCTTTATGGAAGTGGAGGAATAAAAAGATTTTTGATCCTAGCTTTGTGATGCCTTTTGATCCGGGGAATATTATCCTTAATGCTGCTGTTGAGTGGTCTGACATTTCTGCTAAGTCTAAAGTTTCTGTGGACTGTGATATCCATCTGCTGTCTTGGAAAAAGCCTCCTGAGAATTTTTATAAGCTTAATGTGGATGGTACCAGATCTACTGTATCTGGTAGGATTGGTGCTGGAGGTGTGATTAGGGATCACAATGGCGTGTGGATTACTGGTTTTCACATTAACCTTGGCATTGGTTCTATTGTCGATGCTGAAGCTTGGGGTGTCTACTATGGTATGAAACTTGCAAGAAATTTGAATATTCAGCAGTTGGTGGTTGAATCGGATTCTGCTATTCTCATGAACCTGTTTCAGTGTGCTGATCTTTCCAGCCACCCTTTGGGATCTCTTATTGCTGGTTGCAGATATCTTAGCTCAAACATGAGCCACATTAGTTTCTTGCATGTCTTCAGAGAGTGTAATGGAACTGCTGACTCCCTTGCTAAAGAGAGTGTCAACCATGATCCTGGCCTCATTACTCTGGATACTCCCCCTCTTTATGCAATGTCTGCGTATTCAGAAGATTTGAATGGTGTTGGTAGAATGAGGAGAGTTGGCTTGTCAACTCTTCCTTAGGTTTTTCTTCTGTTTGTTTCTGTTTGGGCCTTAGTGCCTCTCTTGTAACCAAAAAAAAAAAAAGAGTGATAAACGCAAGAGCTACTGTACAGAGATGGTCGCTAAGTGCTAAGATTGTTGGAAGCCTTGAGGGGTTTGTGGCTAGAATTACCATCTTTCTACTTCTAATGTCGAAATGTGGAATTAGTTTTATCTGGTGCATGCTACTGGTTTTATGGTATTTACAAACATTGAAGAATCCTGAACATTAACCATCATTATATTAACCTATCTGATCAGAATTCTGACCGAGTTCCACTATATTAACCTAGAAAAACTGTATTGAATCACTAATCCTCAGCCTATACACATGAATCAGAAAGCTCTTCAAACCAATAAACTCGTGGTGATAGAGTGATGGGAAGTTTGGGCCTCGATTATGCTCAAAAACTGATCACTCACTCATAAAGACCGTAATAACCCAATTAACTGATACGGGTTATATGGCCAAACTACGAAAGTGGGCATTTTATTCTAGGAATTACGAAGAGAACAAGCGAGAAGACGTGAAGGAGCTGGCAAGTTCCAATTTCAAAATTTCAAAAGATTTGAGAAAATTATATATAAAAAAACCAACCACATTTGCAAACACAAAAATCTCACTTTCATAATTTGTATTTGTTATACAAATTACTTCATGAGTCAAAGCCTAAAACTTATTGCATCATGTATGATCCAAATTTCACCTATTAACTGACTATAATTCCTTCCACCACTACTAGTCTCTCTTTCTATCGTTAACCCCAAATTAGTAAATCTTTAATTTCAGCCACAAATCGGCAAACCTTGATCTCTTCATTGTTCCCTACTCTAAGTCCGCCGCAACATTGTCCTTTATGTCGCTGATTGGGTCTCCACCGCCGTCTCCATCCTTGATGACAAAATAACTCAAGAAAAGTTCAATTTCAATTTTGGTAAATCTCACTAAATCAACGTCGTAGTCTAGATTTCATGTGACGGTGGAAGTAAGGTAGTTGTTTGTACGATAGTTGTGGCTGGTGGCGAAATGTGCTATTGGAGTTTGGGCAGATTTGAAGAAGATTGTGGAAATCGAAGGACTGAGGCCGACACTGGCGTGAGAGAGATCCATTTGCATTGTTTGGTTAGTGTTTGTAACAGAGTCCTCGTTGGCGACGAGATGTGTTATTGGAGTAACAATAGCGTGGTTGAGCTCGACTGGAAGAAGGTGGTTATCAAAGAAAATGGCTCAGTAGCAGTAATACATGAGAAATCGCCACCTCAAGGTCTGAGTTTAATACAACGACAACGACACATCTCGTTGGTCATGATTCAATGGAATCTAGTTGATTTTGGTATATCTGGATTGTGGTCAGTGCACTATTTCTCTATGATTTGGATTTGATGCATGTTTGTTTACAAAAATGGACTCTCAACGACAAAGCTTTGAATTGTGTGTTGCTACTGCACCGTTGTTCTGTTACTGTGCGGTGATGTTACGTGCTGCTACTACTCGGTGATGGTTGAGTGCTGCTACTACTAAGTGATGTTGCGTACTGCTATTGTGACGTCCTGCTGCAACTACGCGATGATGTTGTATGCTGCTACTGTGCCATTATGCTTTGTACTGCTACTGTGCCATCCTGTTGCGTGTTGATACTGCACGGTGATATTACGTGCTGCTACTGTCATCATGTTGTGTACTACTACTGTGTCATCCGGTCAGCATAGTAACAATAAATTTTCGATCGGCGCAGTACTAATTTATGGCAATAACCGTAAAATTCTGACAGTAACAATAAAATTCTAGTCGGTGTAGTAGCAGTAGATTCATGATTAAACAGTTTATCCTTATTTGTAAAAGTTTATCTTTGTTTTTTTAATAGAAGTCTTTTTCCTTATTTGTTTAGTAATATACTTAATGTACTTTTTTATCAATTAAAATTTAGTTAGACACAAATTTATAGTTTACTAAAAAGAATCTCTCTCAGAGATATGAATTTCAAACGTAATTATGTTTTTGCCACAGTCCTCAGACTTTTGAAATTTGAACAACTCACCCAATGAATATGGCTTAATTGTACTTTACTACTTTAGCTTTGGTTTGCCGTGACCATCCCATCTTAAGGATTGTCTTGTACTCTTAGCTTGTTCATAATTTTTATTTTATTTTATCTTTTTTTGGTTACAAAAATGGTGGTTAGGTGGACTACCATTCTGAGGGTTAGAGTAGATTAAGGTCAAACCCCCTCCTCATCAGGTGTTTTTTACTTGACAAATGTCGAAGCAGAGACCTTATACTTCAGAAGTGTCCATGTACATATTTGCTTCGGCAAGCAGGCATATGCTATTTTTACCATCATACAAAACTCACATGGGTATTTTTATTTTTTATTTTTGATCATGTATTATCAATTATGTAGTACTATTTGCATATGAGATATTTTTGGTTTGTAATATTCTAAACCCTTAGATGGGAAAACAACATACTGAAATACATTGAGCAGTTGAGTATTAAATCTTTAAATAGTTAATCGTGCATGAGCACATGATTGAGCCCTAAGCAGTGGCGTAGCCAGAAATTGCAATTACCAGGGGCAAAACTAAAATAGCTAATACGTATTGCTAAGTTGGTTTGGATTACAAATAATTCATAGCAATTTTAGTCGGTAATACTTTTATACCTTGATTCAAAGTTTTGTCGACATATGGTATTTATCTGAATATGATTTCACGAAATCACTTAATTTATATATCTTTCCCAGTTTAGAGTTTCCATACCTTTCATATTGGTTTTTAGATTATTGTTATTTTTAGCTCTACTTCATTTATATTTTATAATTGTATGACATAATTGTTAGAAATATAAAAAAATATGATACAAAGTGAAAATAAAAGAGATTTCATGCATTTAATTGAACTAATCAAAGATAAACAACATTATTATGATTTGTTAACCTTAATTAGAAAGATTATTATGATATAATTATACAATAAGTATTTAAAATTTGATTTAATAATAAATATGAGAAGAGACAATTACACCTTCTCGCCCCCCTCTCCCTACGTCCTTGGCCCTAGGTACTGCATATTTGTTAATGCAATTCATCAACTTTAGATGCTTTATTGAAGATTAGAAGTCATACCGGTTTGAATTTGTTCGAACAAATTCAACAGTTCATACCTTGTTATTCGAAAATAGCATCTTATGATCAAGTTCTCAAACAAATGGCTCATGACAGTACAATAGATTGGTAATGATTTTTTTTATTTATGGAAAATGAAATTACTAAAAAGAGGTGTCACGAATGCATTCAATATTTATACAATAAAGCGACATGACTAAGAATGTCTCCGGAGAAACACTCTCCACAAAACCACATTTGTTGAACATATGACTCATGTTAACAAGGCCATTGATAACAAAGTGTGCTTCCCATAATACATATGAGAAGCGATTAAACTCAAAGGAGCTACTCAAATATTTGATGTCATGTCAGTATTTAAGAAGACTCTAAATTTGACGAAATTTAATACCGTGATTTTTATTTAGAAAATGGGGCACTCTTTTAGTATGGGCCAAAGGCACGTTGTTAAATACAAGGGAAAGTCCATGGCTACAATATAATATCGAAAAAGTAACGAGGCAATGTTTAAGAATTCAAGGAAAAGAAGCACCTCCCTAAATGAAAATAAGACAAAATCTCCGTCAACAATTCCGCAATTTCGGAACGGAAGAAAAAGCACCTCACCTACTCTCACTCCATCCCAAACCCTCAATCTCCACCGTCAAAACACCACATTCACCACGTGTCGTCTATCCCATTCGCGAGTGCCGATCCCCATCGCATCCAAAGACTAGAACCCAGCGAAAAATTGCAGAGAAAATTTAGGGCTTTATATTTTTATCATCTCATTTTCTTCAGACAAAATAAAATTTCGGATCCCTCTGAACTTTCCCTCTCTTTTCGCCTTGGAGGGAAAACGCTTCTCAAATCTCAAACCCCTCTTTCTCATCAAAATTAGGGTTTCGTTTTCTGCTCACTTCTTCACAAAGCCGCGATCTTTCTCCCCGTTCGCCGATTCACTGCCCCTCTTCCGGTTTCCGATTTGAAGTTCAGGTAGCGATTTTGTGGAATTGGTGATTCGGTTTTTGCTTGAGTTGAAGTTACTGTTTCTGCTGTGGTAGTGGTTTTGCTTCTTCGAGCTTGATTCTAGGGTTTTGGGGAGCAATGGTGTTTTAATTGTTACGGTCCTGATGTTTTGAGTGGTTTACTTTTGGGAGAAATGGTGGTCTGTGCTTGAGAATTGAAGTGAGGTTGGTTCATTTCATGTGGTTATGGATTTTAGGGTCAAAGCTCCCAGCTTTTGAAAGTGGGATTATACGGTTTTAAGCTGTATCTGTCAAAATTGGTCATTGTGAGGTTGTTATTTCCTGAATGGGGGAACTATTCGAGCACATTATGTAGCAAATACGATGTTTCGCCTGTAATTGAACTTAATTTAGTGGCATTCTGTTTACTAATTTTCAGTACCCATTTTCGTTTTATCATTTCTTGCTCAATTAAGTGTCCATTGCAACTTACATTTGCAAATTTGTGACAAACTAAATATTTCGGTTTGTCCCTAGTCTTCAGTCATGATTTTTCTTGCTTGTAATTAGTTTATTAGCGTGTTATAGCATTGACTCTTGGATTCTAGATATGACGCTATTGTGAAATTTGGAAGCTTGGTTGTGTAAATGGATCTAATGAGGACTTGGTATTTGCAGACTTCTCAAGATTAAGTTTATTCAAGGTTGAAATGCAGACAAGGAAAAAAAGTTCTGGAAGAAATGCTTCTAGAGAGCATACCAGTCCCAAGGTTACAAGAGCTCAGAAGAAAGCACATGAAAATGTCAAAGTGTTGGAAACCAAAGTTACAGATATGATTACATCTTCAGCTAGGAAGCAGAGAGTTGGTAAGCTGCACTGTCACTATTTTTGAGCAAAAATGTTGGAAAAGTTTTTCATGCTTATAGGATGCAATATATACTAACCTGGCACTCATTAAATTGTTGAGGTTGTGGTGCACAGATACATTCTTTTTATGGATCTCCTACTCAACCTTTTTTTTCTCTAGCAAAGATTTCATGTTTGATACCGAGGGAATATCCCAGCTTATTTCTTTCAACTTCAGTAGTGTAGAATGGTTGTATACTCATTAGTGGACTCATGATTAACTTTTTGGAGATTTAAATGATAGTTCTGATAAGTACAACATTTGGGAATTGGATTAAAGTAACCTGAGAAAATACATTTACATTTGACTCGATGGAAGTTTGTATTTCTTATTTTCTAGTTACTATGAATGATGGTGGAACAAAAAGGATCCATTTGTTCCTTCTTGTTTTTCCAAGTTCAAAGAGCTCCAGCTGTTTGCCTTTGTGAAGTTTGGGATTTGGAACATGTGCCAAGGATTGTATAAAAGAAAACTTTGCAAAGGAAATTTAAAGTTTTGGTCATGTCTATTTTTACTAGGAGTTCTTGAAGTGGGTTGGTTATTGGTAAATAAACAGAGTCCATTAGTTGGGTAATTATCATCTCATAAGGCCCAATAAGAAAAGAACATGCTGGGTAAGTGTCCTCATTATATGTGACATGTCATACCACTGAGTATGATAGTTTCAATATTTCCAATTAGGATAGGTCTTTTCGTTTTGTTTATTATTTTCAAGGTTCTATTGGTATAATTACTCTTTTACATGTTGGTGATTTACATCTTTCTGATACTCTTGAATTTTGCATCTACAACTGTAACAGGTCACGGATTAAGAATTAGACATTAATTATGATATAACATTTCCCAGTGCTGATTTAAATTGTCATCTTCCATCACAACTTTCAGGTGGAGCTCATAAGAAGAATGAGGATCCTGTTATTGCAAGCACTTTAAGTACAAATTATGACTTTCTGCTTAATGAGACTTCTGAGACTTGTTTGGGGCATGATGCTATAAGTGATGATTGCAAAGAGAATAAGGTAATTATCTTACTTGAAAAGAAGAATTAGAACTTTGGTTGAGCATTTGTCAGAATTTTTCAAATCTATTCCAGGGTTGTGTGGAGGGTACTAACGACTGCGTGCTGGGAACTATATTTTCTCCTGGCTTTCACATACCAAAACATGCTGGTGGAGAATCTGCCAATGGAGGTAGATGAAATTTAAACATACCCTTCTTTCATTGGTTCTTATGTTTATCTAGTGGCATTTCGTTCAGTGGTTAGAAGGATTTCATCAATGCCCCTTTGGCTGTTACAGGATTGTGCATGACCTTATTCTTTTTCATTTTTTCCAGTTGATTTTGTTAAATTCTTTCAAAATGGAGATCACACTTTCCATCAGGAGAGGGAAATAAAGTATTCATCCAATGATGCACACCATGGTTATGTTGGCCAAGAGACTTCCGAGTCCAATGTTCGAGACGAGAACTACTGTGAGAAACCCTTATCATCTGTAAATATTACATTTCCTGATAATATGTAATCAAATACACATACATTGAGCAGAATTGAATGCACATAACTATGTGATACAAGTAATGAGTCTTCTTTTTGTCATGCAGTTGTGGAGGCAACCAATATTTCTTCTGAAGTCTCAGCCATATATCTTGCCATGAAAAATTCTAAGTTGGAATGTTTAGATGAGCACGGTCAGGAACCTATGTCAAGTGATTTGTATGTGGATGAAGATGACATTGAGGAATTTGATGACTTTGATCCTTATTTATTTATCAAGAACTTACCGGACTTGTCCTCGGTCGTCCCGACTTTTAGGCCATTGCTGCTGCCTAAACAGACTCGAAGTTGCCCTCCTACAAGTCTTGTTTTGGACTTGGATGGTGAGAATAACGAAAATAATTGTTTCTTTTATGGTTTACAGTTTCATTTGCACAGCTGTTGACTTGGGAATCCTTTTTAGTCTCTTGTCTCATCGTTCATGAAGCTAAAGTTTGATATGTCATTCGGCGGTTTCACTTAGTTTTCTCTTAGCCCTCTGATATACAAAAATAGTTGGATGTGTCCAGAGATGGTAATTAACTTGTAGGTTGTTTTCTTTGATCATCACTATGATGGTGCTCTGATACAATATTGAGAAACTTGCAGTTATTTTCCATTAATTTTTGACCAAAAAAAGAAGCAATTTGTTTGGATTTACCGATATACTCGTAGAGTGTATTTAAATTCTAGTTTTCTCGGGAGAAGGAGCATCCTCTCTTAGTTTTTTTGTATCCTGATCAAAAGTCTGGCAAATATTTAGTTCCGTCACACACTCCTTTCTTCTGGTAAGGAGTTCCAAATGTCTATTTTAGGTAGATTAGTATTCATTTGTCATCTCGGCTAAAATCTTAAAATGAAAGGAGATATTGAGTTCTTGATTTTCATGTTGATAGAATCATTGTTCTGACTTGAGTGCTGAAACTTTCTTTGATCTGGCAGAAACTTTGGTACATTCCACGCTAGAACCTTGTGATGATGCAGACTTCACATTCCCTGTAAATTTTAACCTTCAAGAGCATACAGTATATGTTCGATGCCGTCCTCATCTCAGAGATTTTCTGGACAGAGTTTCGCTCCTTTTCGAGATCATTATCTTTACAGCCAGTCAGAGTATTTATGCAGAGCAGCTTCTTAATGTGCTGGATCCAAAGAGGAAGATTGTTCGCCATCGTGTTTTTCGTGATTCATGTGTTTTTGTGGAGGGGAATTATCTCAAAGATTTGTCGGTTCTTGGCCGTGATTTGTCTCGTGTTATCATAGTTGACAACTCTCCACAGGTATACTATTCCCAACCTCCTGCCATCTTCCAATTAATAGTCTCACTAATTGTATGCACGACCCTTACACTCGAACACTATAATCTAATATAATTATCTGTGGATACTTATGAGGACATAATTTTGGAGTGTGTTTGTCTTTTGGATCAATGAGCATTTGGATAAGCCTCTGATATATGGTGTATGGTGATAAATTAAAGCGAGTTGATGATGGCTCTCTCTACTCTGATGAAATGTATCAATCTAGCCTCTTGAGTCAATGCTTGATGATCTGCAATTGAATAATGCTAAATAAAATATTGTCATTAGTATGGAGTGTGGACTAAGCTCTATTTCTATTGGTACAGCTGGTTCTTAATCAATGAACTCGCACTTGAAATAGTATCTATTTATTTTTAAACTTATACAGAGTGAAGAATGTATTGAACTATAAAATACACTAAACACAGGAGAAATTGAGGAAACACCCCGGTGATGATTGTCCACTGAAGTACTTTTGTTATGTATAACAGTTTTGTTTCTTGAATTTTTTCAGGCATTTGGGTTCCAAGTGGACAATGGAATACCAATTGAGAGCTGGTTTGATGATCGTTCTGATACAGAGTTACTTTCATTACTTCCTTTTTTGGAAAGTTTGGTTGGAGTAGTAGATGTTCGACCACTAATTTCAAACAAATTCAACCTCCGGGAGAAAATTGCTACTGCTAATTATCCGCTAAATGCAAATAGAGGTGATTCGTAAATGCCAATGTGAATGACCAGTTCTACAGTTTGAAATCTCTTTCAGCTGCTTTGCTGTAATTTTAGATTATTGCAACTGGGAACAGTGTTCATGAAGTCATGCGGCTTCATTAAGAAAGACATGATCTGGGTGTAACCATGGGTCAGACACAAGGGAGACTCACAGACTGCTGACAGACAATCAGCTTAGAAATAAGGTTCTTTATATATGTTGTTTTTAAGTGTTAGAAATAAGAATGCTTTGTTGTAAAAGTCTGCAAAATAACTGAAAATTTCTGTTATTGATGGTAGAAGAGGTCATGAGAATTCAGAAAATAGCAGATATAAACTATATGTTCTGGCAAGTTTTTTGTATCAATTTTCATAATTAATCTTTTACCTACCTTATTTCTCCACGAGTCTGTACTAGTGTAGTCTGATTCAGCTTTTATGCTTATTTGTTGATGAAAAATTAGATCCATGCAAGTTTGGTGACGTTGCTGTATTGTATCCAACTTCTTTATTTACATTTTGAATTTATTTAGATAATTTAAAACTAATCTAATAATTTTAAACCATCCAAACACGTTTAAATAATAAAACCCCCGAAACCTCTGCGGCATTTTGCAAATTGTGATCACCCCGCCAAACACCACCCCCAATTTCCTCTCCATTTCAAACTCTCTCTCTCTCTTGATCCTCCGATTCTATCATTTCTCCGATAAAGCTGAAGCCACGGTAAGCCTTCGGAAGATCTCCGAGCTCTTCCTTCATCCTCAGCGATCAGAGTCGTACTGCTTTTAAAGCTTAATTCAGTCTTAATCTCATTGTTTTACTTGATAATCTTGCTTACAGGTTGTGGCTCAAAAACTGAAGAGCAGGGCTCGCTTCTTCTGGTAAGCAACCGTCGCTCGCTTTTAGATCCTAGTCATAGAATTCTTCATCGTTGTTTCCAGACACCGATCGCCGATTCAGTTTTCCGTGATTAGCCGTGATTCAGGAAGTGTCAATGAATATCAATCATTCCAGGAATAAGAAACCGGGTGGAACATTCAAGTATAACTCCACACCAGATATTACTCCCAACCAGATGAGTTAACTTGAACTGAAACCCCAGATTTCATCCTCTTGTTTTTTGAGTCCTGGTTTCTGAGTTTGAGACTGTTTCACATGCAGGAGTTCTGCGTGTAAAATGGTTCGCACACTGGTTCAGCTGATGAGAACTTTGGATAGAATGCCAGAAGAGGTAGATCTGAAATTGGTTTTAGTTGTTATAGTGAGTTATACTGCACATCTGTCTGCGTTGTTAGCTATCGTACAATGTTCTAGAATCCTTTGTGTATATTGGTACATCAAATGTAAAATAGTTGATTTGTTGTTGTTTCAGCGCACCATACTGATGAAACTCTTATACGATGATGATGTTACGGTATACCCCTTATAAAGTGCTTTCTCATATTCCAGCTTCATGCCTTGTTGTTGTAGTAAATGTGCTTTGTGTACCAGAAGTTGACAATCTATCTGAATTTGCAGCCAGCAGATTATGAGGTTCCATTTTTCCGAGGCTCTACAGAAGAAGAAACTCAAAACTTATGGACCAAGAATCCTTTGAAAATGGAGGTAGGTAATGTTAGCTCTGAAGGTAAGGAATAATAGGGATTTTATTTTGGAATGCCAGAAACTAGGATTCACCATTCATGTGCCGGATTAAGGTAGTATAACTCGGTATCTGTACAGGTAAACAACGTGCTTGTTCCCTGTGAGGATGAAAATGATGATATTCAAGATGATGCAGTAAGCTTAGGAGCTGACTCCATGCAAAGGGACGACTCTTCTGTATCTGACAGTAACGTAAAACCAATGTTATGAACTCAACTCACATCTACTTTGGCTTTAGAGCTTTTAGCTCATTTAACGGTGCCAACACTGATAAGCATAATATGTTTTGTTACATTTTAGGTTAATCAATCACAAGAGGACCAATGCATAGTTGCTCCTTCTGGTAAGATGTGTACAAGTATGTATAGTTTATCCTTTGTACTATAATTGCCTTTCCTGATAGCTTTGGTCTGAGTTGTTGGTGGAAGTAATAATGGTTCTCTTGACAGCTACGCGCCAACCGCAGGAAGATAATTCCATGGATGATGAAGGCAATAAATCAATCATGTCTAACTTAGCTGAGCAATCAGCACCTGAAAATGATATTGAAAAGGATGTGTTTAACTAGGACTCTGAGCTATCAGTTTTCATCTCCTTTCTTTGTGAAATTTCTTGCACTGCTATATTAGGCTAATGGCCTGTTCTATAACTATACAGCTACAGATGACACTCAGGATCAAGAGGAAGATGAACAGAAATTTTCCCGGATAAAGGACTGGATCAATAGTTGTCATCTTGACACTGTTAAACTTACTGATGTTCTCTCGAGTTTTCTGGACATTTCAGTGTTAATGGTTCTCTTGACAGCTACGTGCCAACCGCAGGAAGATAATTCCATGGATGATGAAGGCAATAAATCAATCATGTCTAACTTAGCTGAGCAATCAGCACCTGAAAATGATATTGAAAAGGATATGTTTAACTAGGACTCTGAGCTATCAGTTTTCATCTCCTTTCTTTGTGATTTTTCTTGCACTGCTATATTAGGCTAATGGCCTGTTCTATAACTATACAGCTACAGATGACACTCAGGATCAAGAGGAAGATGAACAGAAATTTTCCCGGATAAAGGACTGGATCAATAGTTGTCATCTTGACACTGTTAAACTTACTGATGTTCTCTCGAGTTTTCTGGACATTTCAGTGGTAAGGATTCCATAGTCTGCCGGAAATATGTGTCAGGACTGTTGGTACAGTTGGCTCATAAAACATGTTGTAAACACACCTGCTCCATAGTCTGATATATAATTCTTAAATGTGTAACCTATTGATTGGTTATCTGTATTTTCGTATGCAGGTTCTAACTGAAGGTATACTGAAGAATGAACATAGACCGGCTGCTGTATTGTACTTCAGATTTTTAAAAAGATTAGTTTGTTTTCAATTCATTCTGGCTTTAATACAGATACTATGGGCAAGCTTGTTGTGTAGGCACTCTATCAAAAACTGGAGGGGACACATACATTATCAAAAAGGTTTTGGTTTCCCTTCTTTTTATTCAATTTCAAGCCCATATTTTCCCTCTTTGGAGTCAAACTAATTTTCCTCCTGAAATTCTCACAATGCAGAAGTCTGATTATGAGTTCACTGTGGTAAAAGAAGAAATTAATGGTCAAGCAATTCTGGTTGGTGACAAAACTCCTAAGTCTAATGATCACATGTACATGGTGATTGTGATGCCTGCCCTTATCATAATTGTTTATGTGGAGTTATCAATTTCGTTACACATGCCTCATAACTAGGACTTCAAAACTTCTGTGAATTCATGTCACTTTGTATGGCCTGACAAATTAACTGCTGTCTGTTGTACAAGATTGAAAGTTTCTGTTGTGATGAATAGCATATATGCATTTGTGAGAAACAAGCATTTTATACATTTTCATTGAGGGGTTTACTGTTCTACTGCAGGCGCTGTGTCATGCTCTTCCCATGCTGTATGTGTCAGTTCCAAAGCTTCAGCACAAGCTTGGAGGAGAGGCAAATCAGAACACAGTGCGCAAGATGATTGATAAAATGGCACAAGAAGGTTTTGTTGAAGCCAAAGGCAACGGAAGGCTAGGTGAGTAACTTGTGCAGTTTCAAGTTGAAAAAATTTGTCCTCATCTTATGCTGGATCAAATTATGTCAAACTTGCTGAAATCATTTAATTTTAAAACCAGGAAAGCGTGTGATCCATTCTGTTCTTACAGAGAAAAAAACTTATTGAAGTCCAGAAAGCTTTGAATTATGATGCAATGGTAATTATGTCAAACATGTCAATAGATCTTTTCCATTATACACTAAGTTTTCCATTCTACACTATTATCTGTCTGATATTATTCGCCTTGGACAGGATGTTGACAACGTTGAACCATCAAGCAACTCAAATCATCAAGATTTTCATTCAATGGGTGAGAGAGATGAAGTTTTTCATGCATTTGAACTGAGTTTAAACCTCTACTGGTTGTTACTTTACATTAGCAGTTTGTATTCTACAATGCTTTTCTTAACAGGAAGTAATCAGAGAGACATATCCACATGTGGTGTGCTCCACTCGATCGGATCAGATCTCACACGCATGAAAATAAGGCCCAATTCACAGGAATATAGTCTAAATAGGAGTGAGCACACTACTTCATAGACACCGGGGCAGGGAAACACTCCCACAAGCAGGTCTCAGGTAAACTCTAAGTACTCAAATCTCTACCCTCTGAGCCTTTGATTTCATGCTTATTTTGTCATGCAATTGAACTGTTCATAAGCACAATTTTCTCTACCAACTGTGCAGCAAGTTGTTTCGAGAGAGAGCTTTGCACAAGGAAATGATCTCAGAGCAAATGGCAACACAAACCAATATGATGATGGGGACAGTGATCTCTAGTACGTCCACCCAAGGCAAGCGTTCCAGGAAAACAGGCACGGTACAAATATGACCTCTAGCCCATTTCTCATTTTTGATTCACCAGCACAATGCCTAGTGACAACCTGACAATGCTTCATTTTCGTCTTCTGTAGGTGAAGGAGCCTATTCTTCAGTACTCAAAGCGCCAGAGATCTCTAAGTCGTCTGAACATCCACAGCATTGTACTGCACTATTGTTTCAACTTTCAACCTATAGCTGACCCATGCCAGGTAGGAAAGTTATGTCATAACCATAGTTAAGCAAACATGTTGTAAGCATTTGAACTACAGAGATGCAATAGATGGGGGACTGGTAGCCTTTTGTCTGTGTGAACAACAGGCAAGGACACCAACATTTGTCAATGGAACATAAATAAGTTGGGTCTTAGGTGCTAGTTGGAAGCTTAGGCAGTAAGGAAATAACCTTAAATCAAATGTGGTTCACCACTTCACCCACCAAAAGAATAGTGTAGTAAGAAGGATTATAACATCACATTAGATTTGATTATGATAATCTAAGCTTATAAAGTTGATTAATACACTAGATTTTATACTTGGCCTGCAACTTTCCCTTACATTATTCTTAACATTTAACACTAAACAAATAGAGGCTGCTTTGGTTTTCGGGACCTGGTTTGACATCGAAAGCCTCCACCGAACAATACTCGCCTCTATTTATGTCGTATTTCGAGTCCCACTCCCACATCTGTTTAATACTGCAGCTTATTTTGTATCATTGGGCAAGCATAATGGTAGATCCACAGTTAGGGTGAAGGTGTTACGCACACTCAACAATATGACATTTTTTTATTTGTTAAAGGACCAAACAGTCATAGTGGTTCTCGCACCTCGCGTGCATAATTTCTTTACTCACCTAAGCCTGGACATGACGATATGTACTTTCATACCAAAACCAAGACGACTGAGCTCCTTCCAACACCACCGAGTCAACGACTTCAATCTCCTCCGATTTCCCAATCACCACTTCGATGCCATAAACCCAATGGTCTAAAATGCGCTAGATGTTAGGCGGGTGACGACCCATAGCCTAGCACCTTGACAGCTTAGGCGGTTACTAAGCAGCGTCTAAGCGATTTACTTTTTTATATTTAATTATTTATATAATATATATATATATAATGTAATATATTACTTAAAAATAATCAAATAAAATAAAGTTTAACATAAGATTACTAGCCCATAATCGAAAAAACCAACCCTTAACCCATCAACAACTAGCCTTAAACTCAATACTCTTATTCTTTGTCGCTGTCTCTTTCTTTGTTAGTTCGTCTCTCTCTCTCGTATGCCAATGAGATGTGGTCCATAACTCTGAATCCTTCCATAACTAGCCACTCACCGCTCTGACAAGGTTTAGTTCAAACGGTCGTCGATCGGAGATTGGTCCGACGAGGCCTGATTCGAATATGATGGAGGTCAGACATCTAGTAGATCGATGCTGGTTTGTTAATCTCTTTCACTCTCCAAAAAGCCAAGAAGCTGCGGTGGAGACCGTTTTTAAGGCATCTTTTTTTTTAGGATCGTATAGACGCTGTCTTGACCACCTAGGTGGCCCTAAGGCGATGCTCCATCTAAGTGAAACGCCATTAAGGAAATCAGGGCATCCAAGCTCCACCTACGGGCTAGACGGCGTCTCGTTGAACTTAATCCCATCTTCAAAAATTAAAAAATATCACATGTCTCGTTGCTCGATAACTAAAGAAATATACCCCGATCTCGAATTTCTTACTGTTTCGTCCATGGATGATAAGCCGGTTGCCGATACCTGGAACGCTCCTTTGATGCACCGGATCCGAAATCGACGACTGGTGGCCAACAATCCTGCTGGTTTCGCCCGAATTTGGCTTTATGTTCCAAAGGTTGATATGAACCGATTTAATCGTTCTGCTTTCGGTCGATGGAGACAAACCCCCAAACCCAAGATTTGAGTTAAGAAGAGGAGTGAGAAGAGATCGGTTTAGTCGACAGAAACCTCGGATACCGTATACATACAAAACATTCACAAACCACTTAACAGATACACAAGAAGACCGTACATTGACCGTAGAGAGACCGCGTGGGTGCATTCCAGAATTCTCCCCTTCGTCAATGGGACGTAAAGAAGTTTGGTCTTGGGTGCTAGTTGGAAGCTAAATCAAGTATGATTGACCCACCCTATGAATCTAGTGTAGTAAGTAGGACTATAATATCACACGTTAGATAATCTAAGCTTATTATAAAGTTGGTCATTATCAATGTTCTAAACATCTTTGTTTAAAGCCGATTAATCTTTATTTAAAAGTTAGGCGGTGTTTCACCATTTTCGTAGAGTTAGAAATCCAATTAATCACTCGATTAACCCACCTAAACGCTAATCATCAGTTATCCGTTCGACAAACGCCTAACATTTTTTAAAATATTAGTCAATTACTTGGTCAATATTACTTAGCCTGCTACCTTGTTCTTATCTTAACAATTAGTGATTGCTTACGTTTTATGCTATATTTATGTCGTATTTCGAGCCCCACTCAGCAAATCAGTTTCCAACGTGCGATCCTCCGCCACTATAAAACCCTAAAACCCATTGGCTATATTTTTCAGTTGCGATTTCCTACAGAGAAGCTTGAAGCCGAAACGCTCAGAGAGAAGCACCAATGGCTGCCGTCGAGAAGGTAATCGATTTCTTTGATCATCTTAAAATCTTTCTTTGATTTTTGTGGTGCGTTGATCCTTTGCTTGGATCTGAAGCAACCTTTTTTTTGTTGTGTGCAGAATGATTTGGAGGGCAAGGAGCTGAAGCACCTAGGGTTTGTGAGGATCGCCGCGATTCAGACGCTGGTGTGCGTTTCGAATCTGTACGAGTATGCGAAGCACAACTCTGGGCCGTGGAGATCGACGGTTGGGACTGTGGAGGGTGCTGTCACCACCGTCGTGGGTCCAGTCCTTGAGAAGCTCAAGGGCGTCCCTGACGATCTCCTTGCCATTCTTGACACCAAGGTATTTAGCGCTCTGTGAAATTACTCAAATTACTGTGCTTGTTTATAAGAGTTTAATCAAATCGATGACCTGAGGGAGATTCTGATTGGAGTATGAATTTGGTGAAACGATATGACTAGAATTGGAATGTAAGATTGAGTCGGGTTGTCAAAGTGCTAAGTTATAGTCTTCTGCTGTCTCGTTTGTGCAGAGAAGCTGGAAATGCTAATTGGGTTGTTTGTTTGTGGATGTTGAAATTGGTCATGTCCTGATGCTTATATGAGTTTGGTTTTGGTTGTGATGGGGTTTTACCCAAACATGGTGTTGCTTGGGACTTTAGATAATAGCTGTTAGTTTGGATGCTAATTGTTATTTTGATGGCGGTATTATAATGTTGCCTTATGGGTCTTGGTTTATGCCCCAAGGGCTACTTCGTAGGTTCAAAGTAATTTAAGACGATGGCATAGTTTCGTATTTAGCGTTGGGGCTAGAATGCAATGGTAGATATTAATACCATGTTGTTTTTAATCTTTACCGGTGTGAAGAATATAAGTAGTCAACAAGTCATCGTTTATATGTTCTTGTTTCTGTTGTAAGTTCTGTTTCTGTGCCCTTGTGCTACGTCTTAGGAGGTGGTGTTACTTGTAATTCTGTTGTTTTTAAGACTTGTTGAAACACAGCCAGGCTGTGAAATTTTCATGGTATTTGTCGTTGATGCTTGTGGTTCTATTTGTCTTTGAGACTCTTGAGTATTTCATGATGCTGGTTTAACAAGTTATGGTTTGTAACTTTATATGCTCTTAAGTTATGGAACAGATAATGACTAAATGCTAGTTGAGTATCAGTTTTGATAAATCTTTGTAGGTACATTATTGACAGTTGTACACTCACATTGACAGGTTGATGAAGCCACAGACAAGTTCAACAAGCATGCTCCTCCTTTAGCTAAGCACGTTGTTAGCCAAGGTCACTGTTTTGTCCAGGCAACTTTGGAGAAGGGCCAAAAACTTGTCAAGGAGGTCCAAACTGGAGGCCCTCGCTCAGCCATCCATTATGCAGCTACAGAATCTAAGCAGCTTGTATTTAACCAATCTGTAAAGTTGTGGGTTTTGCTTGACCAGTACCATCCAATCCACAAAGTGGCAGAGAAGGCTGCACCAACAGCTGCTCACTTGTCTGAGAAGTACAACCATACCGTAAAGGACTTGACCGTGAAGGGTTATCCCATCTTCGGTTATTTGCCTTTGGTTCCAGTTGATGATATATCCAAAGCAGTTCAGCAGGGAAAGGCTGGGAAGAAGGGAGATGCCGCTGCACATCATGAGCATAAATCTGATTCTGATTCTGATTCCGACTGAATGAAGTAGTTGCTGCTTGTTTAAATTTCTTTTTACACTCTTAGTTGAATGCTCTTTTAAAATGGTGAGTATGAAGGTATGCTGCTTTGCTAGCTACTATGTAAATGACTTCTAGACCCATCTTAATCTATTCAGTTTGTGAATGTGGATGCCAATCTGTTTTGCAATTCCAATACTACAAATTTGTTGGTCCTTTTTCACCCGCAGTGTTGGGATTGGTTTATAATAGGGTATGTGCCTATCATATCTTATTGTAGCTTTGCTTCTGTCATTTTGTACCAAAACCATTTCGTTTGTTACCATCTGCATAAATTCTTGACGCCGTCTTTGTATGCTTGATATAATCTGTGATGGAAAACCTGAGGCAAAACTAACCCCACCTCTCTCTCTCTCGGCTCAGATTCTCAACCTTTCTCTCTACAATGGTAAGCTTTGAAGGAGAAAATCCTCCGATCCTGATCCTTCTTCTCTGTTAATCTCAGTACATCTTCTTAACGATTTCTCGACGAAACGGAGATCACCGAGCAGGACTCGTATCTTCAAGGTAATGATCAACGATCGCTATAGAGTCGATGTGTGTGGTCGTTTTGAAATTTCTTTGTGTAAAACGGAGTCGTTTTGGCGCTTCGGATTTGTTTTGACGATCAGGAACAGTTTTGTAGAACTGGAGTTGTGAATCTTCGTTTTCTGTATCAGACAATTTCCGTCACATGCTCGCAGGAGACTAGTGTGCGTAGAGCTAAGGTGAGTGCCTTCTCAAAAATGCAGATCAACTGTTTGATTAATTGAGTGTGTTTTGATTTTTTATTACATTTTTTATTAATATCTCACGTTTTAAAGACTTAAAGTTGTGAACGCGTCGCTTCAAAGTTGTTAGTTAAATACCTTAATTTGGTTAAATTTTGATGCATAAGAAGTTGAAGCACCTGATGCTTTTGAGGGTGGCAGTGATTTACATGATGATGTGTGCGAGTGCGCGAAGAACTCAGAGGTCAACTGTGTGGACTATGGAGGTTGCTATGATCACTATTGTTGGTCCAGTTTACAGGAGATGCAAGGGAGTGCCTGATGATTTCCTTGTGCTACTTGACAACAAGGTAAATCACTCTTATTTCTTACAAATAACAGAGTGCATAATGTGTACGTGGTATTTGCTAGTACATAACTAGAGGTAAAAGCTTCTCTCCGTGCTGCTTAAGCTTTAATTGGCGTGTCTTACAATCTGGATTTGTCTTATATATGATATGAAGACATTCATATAGCAGCAAATTTATAGATTACTGAATCATCTGGGGATAAGTCCTGTAATGTGACCCATTGTGTAATCTTGATGAACTATTCACTCCAAAACTATCTAGTATGGAACTAGAAGTATTCTCCAATTCATTAGATTGACGTGACTAGTTTTTTTACATGGATTTTGTACAATGTTAGCATTTACACCTTTTTACTGTGCTTTGAACAAAATTAAAACCGGTGGTGGATTGTATTTTGTTGGACTTGATGTGAATGTGGCTATATAAGAATGTCAGGCCCGCTCAAGGGCGAGATAGTTGTGCGGGATGAAACTGTGACGGCCGTCTAATTTTTAATGAATTGATCATGTCCGTTTCAGTCTGTTTAATCAATTCATTAAAAATCAGACAGCTGTCGCCGTTTTATCCCGCACGGCTATCCCACGTCTGAGCAAACCCGATAAAAATACTATTCATTAACTATATCAAATATTAGTATATTACCAGCATTATATCTTTAAACTTCTTCTGCTCGTTGCCCTCTGCCAGTCTGCCAGCTTACATTGAAAAAATTGTTTGGTTGAAATAGATAATTGGAACTTAACTATGCATAATCATAAAGTAGAAGTGGGATATTGATGTCCTCTGTTAACAAATTCTGGAAATGGTGTTGACATATAGTAGTTCGTGATTTATGTTGACATATTTATCTCACATTAGAAATATGAGACTTTGTTTGTGGGTTAATAAAGGTTTGGGTCACTCCATTTATTATCAATTGGTTTTGGATGTGAACCTCAGACTACTTTAACATAATATCAAAGCGGGTCACTCTCAAATTACTTGTCTAATTCTCATAGGCCAGATTTGGGTTCTATCTCTCGCCCGATTGGATTGTCATCAAGTGTTCATTGGTTTCTTCTGTCCCGATTCATTCTTTTGTGATTAAAACCCAACACATTAAAGGTGGTTAAGTTGGGACAATATCGGTGCAATATTAATCCTCGGACCCGCTTGTCACCGTTTAACAATTTCAATTATGATGCTAGTTTACTTTCCTACACATGCACTTCATAGTAATGACTAAGGCCAGAAAATTCATATAAGAAAATATATTGTTGTTGCTGGATGAATAAGAGATAGATTGCCGAATTCCAACTATTCTTTTTTTTTTTGTATAATTGATTAATTTTTTTAAAAGAGTCTCTAACACATGCAGTGTCTGAACTCTTGGAGGACTGTCAATATAGTACCTGAACTTACAAAGTGATCAATGTAATACCCAGACTCTTCTTTTAGTATCAATGACATACTTGTTAGGGATAAAGTGTAAATTCAATTTTTTAAAGGTATTGTATTTAGGATATTCTACAATCTAAAACATATTCATCTATCAACTTAGAAACTAACTTTCAACGTACCAAAACTTCACCTAACGACTTCCTATCTAAATGGTTACTATATTGGCGGAATCACGGATGTCTTAGGGTAGAAGATTTATATATTTTAGTGTGCAAAAATATCTTAAATACAAAATTCAAATTAGCAACTGAAAGAAAAATAATTCTAAAACAAAAATATTTTTGTGATGGAATTATGGGCGCAAGATAGAATTTATTTAACATAACATAACTACAAATACAGAACCTAGAGCCTCGCTATTGGGTAAACAGCTATAAGTTGTTTAGCTACTCATGATTATACTTACAAGTACAAATACTTACTTGTACTACAAGCACATCACACCGAATGATTACAGACTGAAATCTTCACACAGTATTCACACTCACACTCTTATCTCACGATATGCTAGAGACACTGTTTACACACACTATTTTTCTGGCTTTCTAACTTCGAGAGGAAGGTTGAAAGTGTTTCCAATTTCTATTCCAAGTTTTTTTTGATGCCTTCTTTCAAAAGCTTGAGGCTTTTTATATAGCACACGAACTCTAAACTCGAATTAAACACAACTAAGAGAAAGTGGGAGACAAGAGAAATCAAACTTTAGCAAAGTTATTTGTTTTCAAGTGTCGGCTGTAAAAAGACGAACGCACTAACTTTAACAAAAGAAAAGTCTTTTGTCGTGATGTGTCGGCCACCGCTCATTTCTCCATCATGTGAGCGCACTAGCTTTAACAAAAGAAAAGTCTTTTATCGTGATGCATCGGCCACCGCTCATTTCTCCATCATGTTTACTGTATTGTAATATTCTTCATCAGTGCAATCATAATCAGCCAATGAATCTTGGCCCTCTTGTTCCCCTTCTGATGTTTTTTCATCTTTTTCTTCATTGTCTAAGTCCGAATCATAAGGAAAATGATAAGGAATCATATATCCTTTTTCCTTCGCTACTTTTTCAAGCCATTCTGTAGTAGCTAGGGTGCAGTCAACTTTATTTCTCATGATAGCTGAGAAAAAGTCACAATTCACTAGTGGATGATGATTATAACAAGAAACCATTATTTTTTCTCTACTTGCTAGAACGCTTGAATCAAAATTCCTTCACACCATGTTTTTGATGCACATGATTGTCATGGCCTTCATCCATGGAATACTCTGATTTGGACTGCCATTTCCGCTTGTCCTATTGTATCCTTTAATCAGATATTGAATTATCCTAACATAATGATAAAGAGAGATGTAGTTCATTTATTCTTTTAGCATTATCCATTCAGGTGAAGTTGATATGAACTTTAATCTCAGGATACATCCGTCAGACCTAATATTCTTGACAGTTTAAACTATCAATTCTGGAAATTCATCCAAGCCTTCATTAGATTTGTCCAAAGATGATGAACAAAACCATTCTCCATTAGCCACAAGTTTCGTTTCTGATGGTGTTCTGCTTGGACATTAACCAGATATCTCCTATAATATGGGCCAGAAACAGTAGACAAAGTTGGTGGAAACATCTTTCCTTTTTCCAGATCCTCATGGAATTTAAACCATTATGACTGTTTCATTGTTGTCATATGGATCTTAGCACTTTCTATATTTTCTAGATTTACTACCTTAGACTTTTTCTTCTCTTTTGCATAGATTTCATGCAAGTTTTCTTTAAGTGCTTCAAGGGTTCCAAGCAGATGATCTTCATGGAATGCATAAAGAAAATTGTCTATGATAATCTTTTGCTTGAACACCAACAACCTTTTTGTCTGAAAACTGGTTTTTTAAAAATCTTTAAAGACTAACCATAAATAGTTTTATTCCTTGTAACCACATGCGATTTGTTTCCCCTAAAAGGGACTATTCTGCTTCTTGTCAAAGCAGCAACCATTAACGGACTTGATATGCCTTTACCTTTTGCTTTTTGAGACGGGCTAGCCGGTCTTTTACCTTGAGACCAATCAGTTAAGGTTGTATCTTTGGGATACAACAAATACTCTTGATTGGGCTTTTCTTCTTCACCAGATTTTTCGGACTGACTTTCATTTTGCAAGGAGAATTTTGAGCTTTTATTCCAATCAGCTGGTTTTATCATGTCATGACCTACTGCTTGACTTGTTTTCAGCTGTTCCATAAGATATGATGAATTAGTAACTTGGTCCATCATGGAGAGGACCTACAGTCTTATCACCACTCTTGTATCTTTCCTAAAGATTCTTCTCCCTTGATTCTGGTTTTCTATTTCTTGGGTTGCATCCTTCATCCATGTCATCTCTTTGAAATATTGTCATTTCTCTTGTAAGGGCGTTCTGTAAGAAATTCTTGTTTTCTGCAACCATTTCAACATCATATTCATACTGAGATAAAAACATTTGTCATCTCAGCACTCTTCCCCTATCTGCAGCATCAGTTAATTAGTAGTTTTTATAGTTTTTTACTCTTTTATTTTCAGTTCTAACTACAAATTTGTTTCCTAAAAAGGGCCCAACCCACTTAAGACTCTTAATAAGAGCAAGGACTTCTTTGTCTCCAGTAGAATAGTTTAGCTCTGCTGCGTTAAACTTTCTCGAGAGAAATTTACAAATCTTTTCATGATTTGTATCTAGGGCAATAGCCAAGACAACTCCTGCCTAGTAATAATCATGTGCATCAGTCTGCAAAGTGATCAAATCTCTTTCTTCAGGTAACTGTAAAAGAGACAAGTTCTTGGTTAGCTCTTTGATCTTTCTAACAATATTACTGTCATCTTCTATGAATGAATATTTCTTTTTGGAGGTTGTTTTTGGAGAGACTAAAGTCGTAAGACCACTAACCTGACGAATAAAATCTCTCGCAAAATTGACAACTCCTAAAAATCTCTGCAAGGATTTTGCATCAGGAATATAATCTGGGAACTGACTTATTTTCTTAACAATATGTTGTTGGAGAAAAATCTCTCCATCTTTAACATGTATGCCTAGGAATTCAATTTATTCTTTTATGAGGTGAATCTTCTTCTGCCCAAAGATGATTCCCTTATAGACAATAAACTTGCATACGTGTTCAAGATGCTTCATATATTTGTTCATAGTTCGCGAGAAGACAATAATGTCATCTATATAAACTATACAAAAATCTGAGTAAAGTTTCCATTTTTCTTTGAAAAACAGACGGGGTTTGCTTGAGGCCAAATGATATAACGTGCCCTTGAAGTGTTCCAAATGTTGTTAAAGCCATAGAGTCTAGATGCATCTTGACTTGTCAAAATCCTGATTTTGCATCAAATTTAGAGAATATCTTGGTTCCTTTGAGTCTATTGATAAGCACTCTTACTTAGACTATCTAGTAACTATCTTTGACTGTCTTTTTGTTTACATCTCTGTAGTCAATTACCATTCTAACCTATCCTATTATTTGCTATGCATGATTTCTTACCAAGAAGGCTGGAGCATGATAAAGGGTATTGGAAGGTCTGATCAACTTTTTTTTAAGCAACTCTTGAATTTGACTTTCCATCTCTTTTCTGTCATTTTTCTTGTAATGAGGGATTGCTTTAACATGGCAAATAGAATTTGCATCATTTATTTTGAGCTGACAGTATATTGGATCTCTTTCCCGGTACAACTGAGGATCTTCACTGATTACTAGCTTTAGCAAGTTTTCTATTTCTGTAGTTGACACTTTCTTCTGCTCTATCTTGTTAGCATACACCTTTAGGTTATGCTCTCTGATAAATTTATGACTTTTAGAACAAACATAGGACGAGATTCGTCATCTTCTTCAGAACTTTCAGAAGTGTTTTCTATTTCACTTTTCGATGGGAACTCAAGAGAATATATTGCATCATTCACTTCATCAGAATATACTATCTCAAAACCCTTCAGGTTTGCATATTCTATTACTGCATCATATTCTTCAATTAAAACCTTTGCAGATCTCTTGTCTTTTTTTGGACACTCATTTGCATAATGTCTTTCTGCCTTGCAAAGCCAACATCTGCACTTCTTCACTTCTCGAAATGAATTCAATGAGTAGGTTCTTTATCTTTTAAAAAATATCTTCCTAGGAGGAGATCTTTCCCCCACAGAGCTCTTTTTGAATGAGCTTTTCCTGCATTTATACTTATTTTTAGAAGTAAAATTCTTTCTCTGCTTGTTGCTAGAGAACCTTTTCTTGTATTTTTCTCTATGTGACATCCCCACTGCGTTGGTGTCTCCAATATCTTGGGACATATTTTCAACTCCTTTGAGTTGCTTCTTTGCAGTTTTGGATTTTCTGTTTTCAACGCATTGTTTTCTCAGGAGATCTCTGACTCTTTCAGTAATTCTTCATACCGTAAGAAACGGCAAAAGATTTTCTTCCAAAGATTGTGCTACTGCATCGTTTCATGGTTCTAGTAACTTCTTGTAATAGGTTCTGATCAGATCTTCATTATCTAGATCTCTAATGGTACATTAGTAATTTTATAACTCATTAGTGTACTCTTTAAAGTACATCATGTTGCAAATGTTTAACTTTTGAATATTTGCCTTAGCTCTTTCTTTAGACAGCTCACTATGCCCAATAACGTCTCCATAAAATTGTACATTGATAGGACATGCGAAATCTATAGGATTATTGGTTTGAGCCAATTTGGTTGTCCAGTCAGGCCATTGAGAACTTCGCTTGAAAGACTGATACCATTTCTGGACTATGCCAGTTAAGGTAGCCTCATAATATGCATAAGCTTCCTCGTAGGCATATTTAGATGACACCAAATCCTGAGTTAGCCTTAAGCTAGCTACTCAGCTGTCGATTGTCTTTCTCTTGTCTTCTACCCTATCGAGATCATGATAAATCCCTCTTTTAGATACTGACTGGCCCCATTTGGGTTCATTGGTTTGAGCCAATTAGGTTACCCAGTAAGGCCATTGAGAACTTTGCTTGAAAGACTGGTACCATTTCTGGACTATGACAGTTAAGGTAGACTCATAATATGGATGAGCTTCCTCGTATGCATATTTAGACAACACCAAAGCATGAGTTAGCCTTAAGCTAGCTACCCAGTTGTCTATTGTATTTCTCTTGTTTCTTACCCTATTGAGATCAAGATAAACCCCTCTTTCAAATAATGACTGACCCCATTTGGGTTCTGTAAGGATGTGCTTCTGAGAACTTCATTCTCCTAGTTTCTATATAGGAGCTTGTCTCTTACGAAGTTTAATCTTATTTTCTCAAATGATTTTAGTGGGGTAGTTCGTGATGTTCTGAACTACACTGCTTCTATGAGGAATATTTTCGATTTCCATTGTCTAGGATTCGTCTAGTTCTTCTTTTGCTGCTTGGTAAGGAAGAATCTTCCTTTTGTTATTTCTCAGTTGGACCTGAGAAATCATTTCCATGATCTTTTCAAGCTCTTATGTAAATTCACAAATTTTGGCTTGTTCATACAAGCTCCTCAGTTCTTCTGACGTTAGCATCATCATAGATCTTTTAGCATCTTCTTCCTCGAAAGATTCTTCAAGATAAGAAGTTAGCTTGGTTCCATAAGTACTAGCTTCTTCATAGCTAGAAAATGAATGCCTATAAAATTGTAAGCTTATTTTTCCTCCTATATCTTCATAGATAGAAGCATTGATATTTTCTACCTATATAGTTGGAGGTGTCAGATTTAATTCTCTTAGGAATGCTACTTCATGTCATTTTGTGGCATGCTTTTGCTCAGTATGATTTCTTATTTTGGTGAGTATTGATGTAGTAATCATGAGACTATTGAGAAATCTGGTGTTTGAGGTTACATTCGAGCTCATCGGCTTATAATAGATTTGATAATCTATCGCAAGCTTCATCATCTATTTCTTCATGAAAATTTCATTTGTCTTGATTCGCAATCTTAGACAGTGTGCGGCATCTCTGAGATGTGTGGTGAAGTTTGAGAATACATTGAAATATGCAACTTGGTTGCATAAAGAAGCTTCTACTATTTCTAACAGATTTTTCTTAAGTCTGTTATTCTATCGTCTTGTAAGACACATAAAACAGAACAGTTTTTACCATCTCTAGTCAAAAGCTTTATTCCTACTTGGACTGCTCCAATATGCTTGTAGGAATATTTCTTATGAGATGCTTCACTTACTTCTTTTGGATTGATTAACCTGATGTCAATTTCTCCTCCTGTGGCAGGAAATATCAGTTCAAGAATCTTGAATATGTGAGAATCCATAAAGAAGGATCCTCTCTTATAGATCTCATTAAGTCTAAATATAGGAACCGATGTTATTCGCACACTAGATTCAATTTTATTGTACTCTAATTCTTGAACGTTGATCAATTGTACTGGCATGGTGATTCTTTTACTGAGTATTCTACTCAGCATCTTTACATCTTTTCTGGTTGAAAATTTAGATTTGGAAGAGAACCATGTAAGGAGTTTAAGTTCACTAAACTTAAATTCACTTTCTCCTTTTAGTAAGGGGGTATGATTATTTTACTAGCTACATTTTGAGCTAACTGTTCTTCATTGATCATTTCTCTTTCTTGTATCTTCATTTTTTCTATGCTTGTTTGCAGTCGTGCTATCCTGTTGTTTGACTCCTGAAATTGGTTTTCGAGATCAATACTCATCTCTTGGAGATAAGCGATCTTGTAATTCTGCTGATGAATTATTGCCTTGATATTATCATTCACTATCTTTGTAGGAAGAAAAAAGCTTAGGACTTTATCATCTTTCTGTTTTACTTTTAGTTCAACTCTGTGATTCATCCTAATAGGGTGATCAGAGTTTCTAAAAGCTTTTTCAGCGATTCTTGAAAAGATTTTAGCTCAATTGCTTTCTTACGAATGTTGTCAGCGAGATACTCAGTGCGAACTAACTTCTTTTCAATATTCAATAGATATTACTTTTCTTTGAGATAATAAAGCTTGACTTCAAGCTTGCCAAATGTTGATCTTATCTCTCCAAGTTTCCTGAACTTGAATATGAATCTCTCAAGTTGTATTGCTACATTGTCTGAAGTCTTGTTCCTAGATAGATGATTTAGGTATTCAATTAAGCTTGGTCTGGAAGGATCAAGCTTTTCGACTCCGACTTCTCTCTGGAAGTAGACAAGATCGTTGTAGAGTGTGTTTAGTACTCTACAGATATACTCTATCGAGTATCGATCTTCTTGAATATGCCTTGAATGAAAGCACTTTTGTCACTTATCAGTACCTTTTGTAATGCATAATGACTAGTAATTTTTTTTGGATTCTCTTATTTGTTAATCAAGAGAAGCCAACTTTGTGGCATAAGCCTTGATAACCTGCTTTTGAGCCAAGCAGGCTCTGATACCAGCTATGACAGATCTAACCGAGGCTCAGAACGTTCAGAAGACTCTGATCGTATTCAAAAACTTCCTGTAGAACTTCAATATGTTCCTAAGTACGTTTGATTCTATACTGAACTCTGAGGATAATATCCCAGTAAGTTTTTTGTTTTTCTAGGAAGATTATCTCTATACTTTTTCAATATTCTTAGTTTTCTTTTTTCATCTTGGAATTCTTTGTGAGAAATCTTAACATAAGCTAAAAAATCAAGCCGGGTAACTATTAAGTTTGCTATTGATAATGAAAAATAATTGTTTACCTTCGAGTAAGATAATAAGTTTATATTTGCAGTATGCTAGATAAATAAATTCATAGACCTAGACCCACCATGCTCCGTCAAATTTAAAAGAAAACAATAGAAAATACAAAATAAGGTTAAAATGGTAATTTAACTAATAATAACAGAATATTCTTATAGGAATATTCATTGCATGTATCTTATTGATAACAAATTAAAAGTTTATGTATTACTTTGATAACTTTACAAGTTCAGGTATTATTTTGTCAGTCTTCTAAAAGTCTAGACACTTTTAGTGCATTTTACTCATAATATGAAGAGGTGCTTAGCAAACTAGTTTAATAAGCCATATTTGAAGGACTAGAGTGATTTCCTGATGCTAGTTTTGTGTTTTGTAAATATGCGTTTCTAGATTCCTTACTTTCACTGATGTTCAATTTGATCAAAGCCTGACCTATGAACAAGAATGTGTGTGGTATTGACAAAATGTAGCTGATTTTTTTTTCATTGATCTTCACAGATAGATGAAACGGGTGACAAGTTTTTTAAGCATGCTCCTCCTTTGGCTAAGCAGACGGTGTACCTTGGTTCTATCCAGAAAGCATTGGGAAAGATCCAAGCATTCGTGAATAAGGCTCAGTCTAGGGTTCTACACAACGCAGCTATTCATGATGCAGCTACAAAATACAAGCACTTTCTCTTCAACCAATCTATGAAGTTTTGGGTTGGACTCGAGTACCAGTGCCCTCCCATCCACACAGTGGCAGAGAAGGCTACACCAGCAGCTGCTTACTTGGCCCAGAAATACAACCAAGTGGTGAGAGACTTGACCATGAAGGGTTATGCTACCTTCGGATATCTACCTTTGGTTCCACTCGATGAGATATCAACAACACTTAGCATGGTGAGGCAGAGAAGATAGAAGAAGAAACTATGCATGTTGAGCATAAACACCATTGTATCTGATTGATGTGTTCTGCTGTTTTCAGTTTACCTTTGCTGCTCCTAACACCATATAACATTCCTCCAACATGAATCCATCGAAAGAAACCTCCAGCCGGTTCTGTAAAGAGGTCCGCTGCAAGAAGGAAATAAAACTTTAAGATCATACACCAAGAACCCAACTTTGGGAATTTTCTTCTTACTACGTACACACTGTACCCTTATACATTCTCCTTCCTTCAGATCTCTTAACTGAATTTGAGTCACAGTACGTACTACAGAAGTATGATTGTGAGACAAAGCTAGCCTTGCTGGGTCAGTGATGCATCACCATTCTTGTACTTGTGCTTGTGCTTGTGACCAAAATCACAGACTTGATAAAACTAGCTCTGATCGTGCTTGCAAGTTTCAAAGAACAAAAATTTGAAAACAGGGCAAAGGGTCCATACCCTTTGGTCTTTCACCTGCAATTCTTAAGTAGCCAGCAACCATTTTCAGCTCACTGTGACTTTGCCGTTGCCATGTGACTTACTAACTTACACTTAAGGGGTGTTGGTTATCTTAGCTTTCTATGTATTTAGAGCTTTTTAGGCTTCACGTCACTTGGTTTCTAAACTACAATAATGTGTTATGGAATATCAAAATCCAGGAGCCTAACCAGGAGCCGTTGTTGCTGCTAGAGTTTCAAAGCAAATCAATTCCAACCAACATCAATACATCATGGGATTTGAACCACCACATCATATTACCAAATAGTGCAAACTGCAGTTGAACAATATCAACAATGGCTATGATTTTGGCCAAAAGGAAAAAAGGAGAAAAGAGGAGAGGTTCAACAAGTGCGCTCCCAATAGAGAAAGAGATGCTGCTTGTGTTTTTATTTCTCACCCACTTGAGCTTGTGAACACAAACAATTTAAGGCTCTTCTATGATCTGCAGTTCTGCACCCACCACAATGCAATTTGCACATCTAACTCCCTTTTCCCAAATCCCCACTACAGAATTTGCACCTTTTTCTTTCTTTTGGGTTTTCTCAGGCATTTGGTCAACACTTGGTGTGCACTGTGACCCTTTTTGACCACCTAAAAGCCAGAGACAAAAGCTCTTACCAGAGCAAGATGGCAGCTACTTAATTTCACCCAGTGAAATATTGAATGGCCACTCTTTGATGCACTGTGTTTTGTGCTTGAAAAGTAGCTACCATATGAGCTGTAAAATTCGAATTTCGAATCTAATTTCTTTCTTTGGCATCCAAGATAAGCAACAATAACTACTTTCTTTACCTAAAAGTGAAGCCAATTTCTCTGCCATAAATAAAATTTAGAGGGTAGCTACATTCATCCACATCATAATTCGAAATCGCGTTTCTGTGACAAGTAATTTCAGATTTATGGAGCTTTAGTGATATTGGATAATGGGACACCTATGAAATTAAACATTGCCAAGATTTACCAAATGGACAGTTCTAGGACTAAGCACAGAGAAAGAAAATTTGATATTTTTTATACCGATATTAAGGTTAATCTTACAAAAAAGGAACAAAAAGGAAAAAGAAAAACAGAGAAAAAAAAGAAGGGAAAAACCCATTGCTTCCCCCAAAAGGGTGAACAAAAACCTCCCTACCCATCCAACGGCCATAATTAATTTTCACATCGGTTTCCACCAAAACGGCCTCGTTTCCTTTCTTGTTCTCCTTTTCTTTTTTTCGTTTCCTTTTCTTCTTACTCATCATAATTACTATCATATTTTGAGCCGTTACCGTAACCGCACCATTACAGCGCCTTTCTCAACTTAACTCTCTTCCATGACGTCATCGCCCTCGTTAACGGCTCCGTCACCCTCCGCGCCTTCACCGTCCTCATCCACCCACCTCTCCACGGCGACGCACTCGGTCTTGTGGCGCAGCTTCCAGTCAAGCGCCTGGCAGGCGCGTGAGCAGTAATTCACTGCCCCACAAACCGAACACCGACGGAACTCGTGTTTCCTAGTCTCGGGCCTCCCACACCCCACGTGCGAGCACAGCCTCAGACCCGGCCCAGGCAGCCCATCGGCCCGACCCGCGAACCAGTCCCCTAAAAGCCGGTTCGCCGGGTGGACCTCGGGAGCGGGCACGTTGCATCCGAAGTCGCTTAGCAACGGGCAACCCGACCCGGTTAGGTGACGCAACTGAGGATGAGGGTGCCGATGTGGATGCGGGAGCTGCGTCCACGTCAGCAGCTGCCGCATGGGGATTCCAGAAGCCTCGGTTGATGCCAGAACCGACGCGAGTTCAAGCGCGTTGGCCTGGACAAGGAACCGTCTCCCCTCCGTGATGTTCTGCCGGACGCCGTAGCCATCTTGGAGGCAGTGCCCGAGCTCCCGGAGCGCGTCGATGTGGCCGAGAAAAGCGGCACGCGCGCAGAGAGCAACTCCGGCGCGGAGGTCTTTGTCGTTCTTGGAGCCCCCGCTCCCATTGAACTGAATGACAGCCAGAGAGTAGAGAGCTGGCGCGTAGCCTCCAATCGCGGCCTTGGCCATGAGGGATGCGCCGCTGCCTTGGCTTTGTAAGCAGTAGAAGCGAATCTGCCGGAGAGAATGAACCATCAGATATAATGCAACAACAAAAATAACTTTTTCTTAATGGAAAATAAATTGGGGGTTTGAATCAGACAGTGAACTGACCATGCCGAGAGTATAGCAAGCCTCAACGTTGCCGGCGTCGGCCAAAATCTTGAGAAACCGGTGAGCCGACTCCGACCAGTTCTGGGGCTTCACCGGAAACGTCTTCGGAGAAGCTTTGGCCAAAACTTGCGATTGCATACCCAATCTATTCAGTCTCTTACATCTGTTAAACCAACAATTCCATTTCTTGTTAGATTTGGAACCTAAACCACTTTTCTCTAACCAACCTCTAAACTTAACAAACTATGTTAATAAAAGAAAAAGAGAGAATCTTGAACGTACGTTATCAAAACGTTGATGAAATCGGAAGGGCAGCTGGCGGTGGAGCTCAGCTTGGAGAGAATACAGAGCACAAGGTCGTCCGGCAAATCGTCGAACATATCAGGCCCAACCGGAACCATCTTAGTCCTTTTCCGGCAAACCATTCCTTTTCCGGTTGCCAGACACAGCTTCCTCTTATTAGTCATGACTCTCTTCCTCTTCTCATCTTGTACAACTCTAGGATAGCAAACCCCTCCTCTGGTTCTCATATTCACTCTCTAGATAGATAAAGAATGAAAGAAAGAGAAGTGAAGCCCTTATATATAACAGAGACAAAAGCAAAGCTAAGGAGAGATGAGAAGGCACAAAATGCTTGAAAGAAACCACAAACAGTAACTACACAGCCGAATGGCTTCTCCTCAACAAATATATATATGGGAGAAAAATTAAATATATATATATATCACTTCTGCGAAAAAAATTTAAAAAAAACTAAGACCTCTATCTGCAATTACGACTATGTCCCTCAAGCTTTCAAATTTACGGTCAAACGGGGTTGACCCAGATCCGTTTGTCTGTCTTTTGTCTTCTTCTCATTCACTCTCTCTCGTACTGGAAAATTCCTGTAACCCGTCTTCACGCTTTTGAACACAACCCTAACCCGAAACGTACACACTCTCTCTCTTCATCTCACTCTGGTCAGAGAGTTTCGGAGAGATTAGGGAGAGAGATAGAGAGGGTCCTGATGAAACCCAAGTTAACCCTTTTCATACCCGAATAGGTTTTCGGTTCTTCGTTGCTGAAGGTTTCAGATGTCTGTCTTTTTTTACACTGCTTAATTTGGTAGTTTGAAAGGCGTTAATTTTGTTACTGGTAAAAACCCTTATATTGGTAATTTCTCGTTTTGCGAATATTTTCCACTCGCGCGTGTGATCCAACCAGTCCTAGTCCGGTTTGAGGTTTCAGGGCGAGTGTTGAAGACGCGTTCGATGTGCGAAATCGGGAAGCAGTTGTGTTCAAACAAACTCAGGTAGCTAATTCTACGCACTCAACGACGACGGGGCTAAATGAAGGTCAAACCTATGAATCAGCACTATCACTTGTTTTTTTTTGGTCGTTTGCACTATCACTGGTTCAAGTGATAATCTTATACATCATGTGTTTTGGACATTTTACTTTTATTTTAAATAAAGATCTAGTATGATTGTCCTTAAACCTTGATTAATGAAACATTTGAATACAAGAGGGACATATAGCCTAAATCCCTGATTACAGAGACATAAAATAATATCAGATACCTCTACAATACTCATGTATTCAAACATGCACTAACTAACAAAGAGTACTGCTCTAATGATTACTTAATTTGATATGATATATCAGTGACATTTTGAAAAGATCAATAAATATGTAACATGTTTACACATCCTAACATTCAATTCTAAAACTGCTTCACTTAGCTATGTTGGGAATTTTACTTTAATGTAGAACAAATGTATATATATTTGCAGGCCTGACCTTAGGGCAAGAGGTCTAGGGCCTCCAATTCCAAAGGGTCCTTAGATATAAAATTTGTTATAGAGATCTACATAAAGTTGTTCCAGTTTTGATGGGAAGTAATAAACGTAACATCTATCACATCCAGGGATCGAGTCCACGAGTGTTTTTTTTTAGTTTTTTTCTTTTGTCTGTCTTTTTTCTTTTGTCTCTCTCTTATTTATTTGTTTATTCATACATTTACATTTACATTTGTCCTTTTACTTTTATTTACTATTGTTGTTTTTAAATTTTATTTTATATAATTCTTTTCTATTACATTGATATTATAACATTCATATTATAAAGATCTCGGTAACATATTTTTTTTTTCATTTAAAACAAGCTATAACTATTTTTTTTATTATAATATATATATATATATATAATGGGCGATTAAAATGATCTTATTAATATTATATATATATATATTAATTTTTACCAAATATTTATTAGGAGGTCCCGAAAAAAATTCGTCTAAAGCATTTAAGCACACAGGAGCCGGCCCTGTATATTTGAAATACAAAGTTTATTTATTGTGTTCTCCCGTATTTGTACAAAAATAGAAAAAATCAATAATGTTATGGCACAGTATTCAATTTTACCTAACATAATAACTTCATTTGGTGATGTATCAATAATGTTATGGGACAGTATTCAATTTCACCTACGAAGACTTTACGTGGAAGTTCTTCTCCATTTTCTGTCTCAAACTGGTCTGCCCCAATCCGTACGAAATAATCCCTCCCAAATCTATTGCTTCCGCAAAGGTCAACCTCTCAAAATTATTGCAATCCAATCCACTTCCCTCCTAGTACACAGAAGCCTTCACTCACAAGCACCACCCTACAATCCAAACGGCGTCAAATCCTTTCCCTCTTGCCGTAACTAAATCCCTGACACAGTCCCCCTTCCCCCGTTGACTGCTGACCTTTTACCTCTGTCCCCCGGCACAAACTTACCGCGGTAAAATATCGTAGCAGTAATTTTAACCATGGTCAGTGACGTACTACTTCGCTGTAATGATGGGGAGTCAAAAATGTGGCAACTCTCTTTTGGACATTTTTGTGTTGACCAAATCATTAGGATCGGAGCATCTTAAAAAAATAAATATAAAACCGAAAGAATTGAATTATGACTCTTTGGAAAAACCACAATCCAAGAGGGAAAACGGGGTTTGGGTAAGAGATGTCCTGGCCAGAAACCATAATAGTAAAACCGTAGTTGGCTGCTGTTGCTGTCACGTCGCCGTAATTATTTAATGAATTCCGTCACGTCTAACAGTGAGGCAGCCGAGTGTGATTTTTTTAATCTACAAGTAACGTTTACGATGTTAACTATTAATATGAGATTAATTAAGAGACTAATCAACCCGCGGTTAATTCATCTTTATAAATATATATTGAGAATTGGAGATAATGGCAACGTTAATCATGCAACATAGTAGCCAAGTTTAGTGATGGCAACGTTAATCATGCAACATAGTCGCCAAGTTTAGTGATTCTAGAACCTGAACCAGACTAGTCAAATTTGTTTTCGTTTTTAATTCATTCTCTTGGATATGGTATTGCTTGCTGTCTCTGGCTTGCTTTCTTGTACTTGCAAGGTGATAGTCAACAATTAATATGCATTTGAAAGTTAATCGTAAACTAATTTCGTTCATATTATATTGTCAAAAAAATATGTCGGTTAGTTGTAATTTAGTTTGTTAAAATATTTAACCAATAAATTTAAGATCAAAGCTTTAAATATTAATTAATATATATAAGATATGTGAGTTAATAATGTCAAAAAAAATTAATGAAATTTCATGCTGGTATGTTAAATTATCAATCATTATGTTATGTTTAAAATGACGACCAAACAAATGTTATGTTTAAAATGAGCAATTTTTTTATTATTAATAATTGTTGATTGTAAAATTTAGCGTACCAGTTGCACAAAAAATAGGCTCGTCTTTCTCTAGACTATAGAGATGCCAAGAAAAAAAACGTGTGAGAACTGGTTTTTAATTCTAGATTTAACAAATGATCAAAGTAAATATAGTTACAGTGTGAGTAATTAGTAATTTTGGTAATCAAGTGTAGCATGGAGGCATTAGTAGTCCCTCGAGCAAGTGAGTAGCTAGGGAAGAGGTAATGGAGTCAATTGTCCCTTCTTAATTTTAAAAAAAAATAATTACTCTTAATTTGTATCAGATATTAAAGGAAATAAAACATAAATTGACCATTATTTTTTAAAAAATCTTTGATCAGTCTTTAATATTTTTCAATAATAATGAAATGAAATAAAAATTTATATTATTTTAAATACTTAATCCAATTAACACAAACTGTGTCAAGGGTTTCTTACCTTATTGATCCTTATTAATATGTAATTTAATGCTTTAAATTCTATTTATGATTTTTTTTTAATTTTTTATATAAATAAGCTAAATGGAAACAACACATTGATTTTTACCATACATTGATGTACATTATGTCTCAAAAATAACATATTGAAATTCTGAAAATCTAAAGTTTATTAAAAATATATTAATGGTTTGTTCGAGAGTAAGTTTTCATTTTGAATTGATATAAAGAACATTGTTGAAATTAAGTTTGTGTCACTTTTTAAACAAAATCGTGTTATTGCTAAAGAGTAAACCCTAAAAAATAACCGAAGATTATTTAATTTATTCATTAATCAAATATAATCATTTTAAATGAAATATCTAATTATGGTCACTGTCCTTCAATAAAGAAAGGGGGCTGAAAATATGATCTCAAGAAGGGACGTAGACCACTGGTGTCACACCAATCGGGTCCCACGTGTCCCCCAGAGGCTTCTTTTCGTTTTCCTTATGTCGAAGGGCCCAGTGGGTTTTTGGTGGTGTAGGACGGGGACGTGTTGTTGTTGGCAACCACCAGCCGGAAGCGACGGTCATGTCAATCGGGTCAAGTCCATGGATATCCGAACCCGATTCGGTGCTCCACTTCCGCAAGCTAACTTGTAATACGGGTCGAGTTGCAGCTAGCTTAGCAACGGACCAATCCAATATGCGTCAGTGAATGTAAATCTTCACTGATATTCTCTGCATGCGCCTGCGGCTGCATTTTTTCTTCATTTTCTAATGAACAAACAAGCTACTTAATCTCCCAACTTGATACTAATTCAAGCTAAACCAAGTGCTAATTTACGGAAAAAAAAGCATTTTACATTGCTTATATACATAAAAACGATATTGTTAATTAATCGAAGCTTGACTCCTATCCTTTGAAAGTATCATCTGAGCTGAAAATTCAGACTTAGAGCAAGTTTAAGATCCCGATTATGTTCACAGAATAAGAAACGCAGATTGAAACGGCCGTAGAGCAAGAAAACCAGATATCAACCATATACGCGGTGAACAATTCGATTGAGTCTAAATTTGGTTTACCATAACGAACACAGATATAACAAACCTTTGATTGGTCACGGACTAATCCAATATAACAACCTTTTATGCCTCTATCATATGCAACATGAGAAAATCTACATAAAGTTGTTACGAATGATTGTCATGAGATTCAAACTAATTCCCGTGACAGAACAGAAAGGAGTGGTTGGATTGGTTAATATTGCTTATATATATATATATATATATATAGTATTTCCACTAATGGATTCTTTTTTGACATATACGAGGGATCAGACATTACACCAACTTTTCGATCACATATCAACATCTTCATTGTACCGTTCAATACTTAGATTCATATATGTAGATCATTTTTGTAAAATTTCATCCAAGTTAGTGATCATTAAGGCTTTGAACTAACTGAAATCAATTGATGCATCAAATCTTCCAAACATAAATTGTTCATACTTATAATTTTAATTCACATTGCAGAGATGATCTACATATACAAATCTATATATTAGACGGTGGAGATGTGATTTGGTGATCAAAAAGTTCGTTGGTGTAATCCTTGATCCCTCATATATTTCAAGAAAATAGATTCAAGGTATATATGTGTACGTAGATCATCTCTACAAATTTTTAGCCAAATTAATAATCGTTAAGGTGTTCAAATCAATAAAACTATCTGAGTTTTTCATCGAGAATCGTAACTCTAAATCACAGCTTTAAACACCTTAATGATTATCAATTTAACTGAAAATTTATAGAGATGATCTGCACATATATACCTAAAATCTAAACGGTTAAAATGAAAAAATATGATCGAAAAGTAAGTCAACTAATGAAATCCGCGTCCTCATCAAAACGTGTTTCTTTTCTAGCTTATATATATACATCAAGAACATTATAACAAAAAGTTTTAATATTTAGTGTTAAAGCTTTTAATATATGAGGTTCACTAAGACTGATTATGAAATCAAGATAGCAATCAAAATGAATTAGACCATTGAATATGCTTAATTCAATTATGCCAAGGGTACTATTATTGAAGTCAGTAAACCTTGTATCTCTTAAACATAATAGGACAGAGGCATTCAAACCTTTTCGGGTTAAAGGTTTAACACAAGTCTAAACTAGTCCTATATGAAGGAAATTGTGACCGTCTTTTATGTGTTTTTTAATTGGCTCAGGGTTGAATAATTGGCATGTTTCATATTGTTGACTAAGAGCATAGACTTGTTAAACTGTTTTTATGTAATTTTCATTTTTAAAAGAAGTAAGAGACCATTTTTTCTGTAAATTTCATTACTAGGAATTCTTGAAGTGTTCCAATCGTTCATATCTATATTTACATTTGACTGGTATTCAAATTGTTCTTCGTTAACTATGTTTGAGATCCTATTGAGGATAGATCGAGAAGAACTGGAAGTAACTGAGGAAGATCTGAAAAGTCTACTCATATTGGAAGAAAAGGGAGACTGACCAAACCGTTAAACTTGGAAGGGATAACTATCTAGACTGGGTGCCTAAAGGGGCTAAGAATTCCTCTGCTCCGCTCACGCCTCACCTGGGACTTATTGTTTGGACATGGGCTTATTGTTTGGTTGGAGAAATCAGGATAGCAATAATGTTTGGGCCGCTCATGCAACATTCGCTCACGCCCCATATATTGTTTAGACCGCTCATGCCGCATCCGCTCACGCCTCACGTTCTCTTGAAGGAACACAACCTTTAGCCTTAATCTACAGAATTCATTACGGTCACTGGAATAAACATGAATTTTGAAGCTGTAAGTAAAAGTCCAAAAATCAAACCCTATTAATTCAAAGTAGCCACGACAACGCCAATATAAGAGTTCCACAAACAATCAAATGGTCAGACATTCAACTCCCTTCGGAATGGTCTCTTACTTGTGAAAATCATCCTATCAACATTCAACATAATATATCTAATTTAAATTTCATTCAACAATCTAATGATGATACAATAAAAATAAACTTCATTAATTTAAGTCACACTCAACATCTTAGAATTCAAGAGCTGGGACAATCTTCAAGACAATTATGTCAGTCATCTCGCAATTCTTTCGTCTCAGCCATGCATTCTTTTATTGGCTCTACATTAGCTGATTCATCAATCTCTAGAAGAAATAACGAACTCGATAGAGAAATTAAAAACTTACGAATCAAGGAATTAGAAGAAGAAATACAAAAATTAAAAATTAAAAATATTAACACTTCTTCCCAAGTCAGCTATCCTCATTATATGGAAACTGACATCTCAAATCCAACTGAGGAAGGGGACACTTCTTTTACCCCTACAGCCGGAGATTTTGAGGTTATTCCCTCGATTAACTCTCAACTTAATACACTTAATCGTCAGTTTCAAATTAATTACACCAGATTAGACTAAGATTTAGAATCCGACAAAAACATTTCTCGCCATAAACTTTATCGACAACAGTATCCTTTAATTGAACGTATAAAACAATTATTTCAAAATTAAAAATATTATATGCTTATGCGGCATATAAACATAAATCAAAATCAAGAACATTATAACAATTATGTTTGGTTGCGATCATACCTGCAATAAAGATAGCTGTTGTAAATCAATTAATGTATTTTCTAAACAAGAAGAATAAGAAGAATTATTAATATATTTAATTAAAAAAATGATAATCCACACAAGAATTATATATATATATATAAAAGCTAGAAAAGGAACACGTGTCATGCCTGCTCCCCCTTCGATCGCTTTAGCAAAGACTAAAATAACACGAATTAAGTACTCTGGATTTGAAAGCAAAGGTGGAGAACTGTGTTAAGTGGCCCTATCTTACAGACTCCTCTCCTCCTTAGCTTGGTATGTTTTGTGATACCTTTTCACTTCTGCGAAAAGAGTGAATGAATACGATTTCTTCGATATCCTTTCCTTCATAGGGTTAGCTGTATTGCGAAGGTTAATTCAGAAGCAATTAAATTAAAAATTTACTGCATCGGCGACTTCCGGAAGGCAAAAGCAAAGGATCTCTTGGGATGATGTAGTAAGTCAAACTTTCAAAATGGACACGTGTCTTATGATCATTCGTTGTGGTCACCTTACGATGACAATCTCTTGGCACCAAAGTCGGATCCTTCTCTCTCATGGTTCGAGTTAAGCTAGCTAGCAACACTTTATTTTTGTTGAAGAAGAATATTAAAAATTTTATTAATGGAGAATGTAATATTACAATCATGAGGGACACAGGTGGTGAAAATAAATTCTTCATTCTCTACCCTACCTACTCAAAACACCAGCTGTTACAGTGGACAAGAACCGATAAGGGTTCAACTGTACCTAAATCTAATCCAGAAGTATCGATACATCCTTACAGCCAACCTCAAGAAGAAACAACCATTTCAAACACTACATGCCAAAACTACTAGCATATATGCATAGGTAACCTCCCTATTACATTAACAACAAGATCTAACCTACATTAAAATAGTCCCTAAAAACGATACCAAAACATGGCTCACCCCACGACACAACGACATCATCCTACCAAAACCCTAACCCTTGCCTAAAAGATAAGGGACGACCAACACCACCCTACCAAAACCTTAAACCCTCCCTCAAAAGAGGAGGGACTACCCAAAACAAAACAATCTAATTGACAACCAAAATAAGGAATAGGCCCAGCCTAATGTCTAATAGAGAAGACCCAAGATTCGTTTCCTCCACCACCACTTGCCTCCGTCGCCGTCGACTTGCAGACAATCACTGCGACCATTCCCGAGCCGGCTCAAAGCGTTACAGACACTTACATCTCAGTACAGTCTAGTACACCTCGACGACCCTCGTCGCTGCAACGATTGAAAGCGACAACAACGCTCATCCCAACCTCAAGCCAATACCTTTCAAGAGACTAAATAGGATGTAGGAATTCCCGTCCGGCAGCAAATCCCGATGTCTGCAAAGTCTTAAAGCCAGTCAAGACAAAACTGTCGCCAGATAAAGATGAGAGAGGCTAGTTGATGTGTTAGAGAGAAAAGAGGGAGGCTCAAGTTTTTTTAAAAGTGCATTTCAAGTGTAAATCCACGAGGCTTCACATTTGCCCAGTATAATTACTAGTAACAAGGTTACTGTGCATGGATGCTCGCTTTACGTGTATATTTTATTTGCTTTATATTGTAGTTTTAACAACTTTAACGTAAAGTTTATAAACTGTAAAAATTCACTGTATGTAACAATTAAGGTCAATGACACGTAAAAACCACTGAGACTAGCTTGGCCGAAGTTTTGCGTTGCTAGTTTCATGCCCGACGTCTTCATTTAATATTTGACTACACTAGTTCAACATGGCCACGTAGTCGCAGAGGTCACAAACCCTAATTTTCCTCTACAGCCTAGCCTAGGTCATACATGACGAACGGGAAATGGGCGAAACGGCCCCGTTTTGATGGTGAGCACCGAGAAACAGAATCTGTTAAAGGAAGGGACCCACTCGTGTTGGACGTTATGAGACAGCTGAGTTGTTGCCCCGTAGCGGATGCACGGCTTCTCTCTCAACTTAACATGTGTCCTGCTTTTTTCTCTTTGGTGCCAAACTGCTGGCGCGTAGTTCACCCGCCAAGTACTTAAACTAGTCAAGCAAATTCAGCAAGTTCACAAGAAATAACAAGGAAGAATTTACTCTACCTTCAATTATATTTTTACCCTTTTCTAGTGTCATTTATGTACTAACATTTTATCTATAGGACTCACACTTTCTATTAAATAGTTATTTTTTAGTTATAAAACTCATTACCTATTTTTCTCTGATTAATTATTTATTTTTATTTTACTATTTATCATATTAACCTTTATCTTTAGTATCCAAAACCAACATAATATGAATAATATCTTCAGAATATAATTTAATGATTTGTTGAGAATCCGACTTTATTATAATAGAGTAGATAAGAAGTTTAAAATCACCTTAATTTTTGATAAGGATATGTAAGGACTTTTAAGTTATTTTGTTTATTTTATCGACTACTAAATTAGTAAATATCTCTTTTAGAAAAATGTATAAAATAGAAACTAATATCTTCACCCATAATATCTGAAAAACCATGATGGGTTATATAGAAATATCTCACAACACAATTAGTGGATATTTGCTTTAGCAACACTGCCACTTGGTATTAGTCGAGTTGCTCTAACTTCTAGCTACAAAATCAAACGCTGGGATTTCCATGTTATCAAATAGTTGTGAGATATCTTTCTTTTTTGGCTAACGTGGCTCACTTCGATGGTAGCTTGTAGACTGAAAAGCATCTATGGGTTAGTTAGCTTGTGTCAAACTCTAAAACACGGAAGTAGCGATCGAAGTACTGAATTTGTGTCACATTTGCAGAGTTTGCCTTTAGAGACAGATCTAAAGTCTGAAACCTTAGTGAATAAAAAGATAGATTGTGTACTAACTATTAAAGTTGAGTTTAGATTTTCATCAAGATGTGCTCCTCAGAATATCTCTCGGAGGAGAAAATAAAGCTGATCTCATTTTTTTACCTAGCGGGAGCTGAGTTTACCACCAGGTCTGCCACGTTTGTTTTATAGAGTAGTTCAAGTGTAGATATAAAAGGAAAACGAATTCTAAAGTGGCTGCCACATAAAAAGAAAGGATTATGATAACAAGTATGGAGAGTACAAGATATAAAAGGAAAACGAATTCTAAAGTGGCTGCCACATAAAAAGAAAGGATTATGATAACAAGTATGGAGAGTACAAGATATAAAAGGAAAACGAATTCTAAAGTGGCTGCCACATAAAAAGAAAGGATTATGATAACAAGTATGGAGAGTACACGAACAATATCCCAGTTAAAGTTTGTTTATTTTTTTCTCTTTTATGACCAAATCAGAAGCACGAAGCTAGCTAGGAGACGGAGCATGCACAATTTTGGTTACTTGACAAGATTTTGAAGATAAGAAAGTCGTAGATAGACGAGGAGGAATGGTTGACGTAGAGAATAATCAATCTCATTCTAGCTAGCTTGATTCATTCCATTGAGATTTAAGAGATCAAATTACTGAAGCAACCAACCCAACATATATGTGTTAGAAAAGAAGTATATGGTAAAATATGTACTAAAACAGAAGCATATGCAGAGCTAGCAGGAGTATTTGGTCAGAGAATTTGAAGAAGACAATGCAGAAGATGTTGCTTAACGCATTTGGATGTTGCTTAACGCATTTGCCAGAGATGGAAGATCGAGTAGAGTTCCATTCTTCCCTCGTAAATTGTATTAGGTTAATCTTGCAAGCCTTCTCGCACGTGAGAGCTGTGCCCAATCATATTTTGCATGTGTAACAGTAAACCCTAACATGATGATAGCCTTGATTTGTAAAATAAAGATTGCTCTAACGTCAAAATTAGTGATACCAATTACCAAAGTAATAAACAAGAGTCGGATTGTGGTTATGCCATCTAAACAAATCCAATTAAGTGATAAAAATCTAAACAAATAAGGCCTCGTTATTCAACAACCTCCAAGCTTATCATCATCCACAGTGGAAAAGATCAATCGACTTTGCAGTTAGTACTAGTGGAGACTTATTTGCCCAGTTCACAGCTCAGATTCGCATAATGCAGACTTTACATAATGCAGGTTGACTAAACCCTAGCTTCGCTAGCATATGGATCGGACATGCACGTGTAATCTCATCCGTTGATCACACGTAACTACGTACGAGAAGTCAAGACTGTCGGGCTTTGACCGGCGAGGCTGCAGATTCTGTCAAATTCTACACGCCACCCAGACTAGTCTGCTTTTCTGGGGAAGATGCTGTAGATAAGAAAATGACAGAAACATCCCTCTGTGGAGGGAGCAGAGTACTTGGAAGTGGTAGTAGAACTGGGCAGAGCAGGTTAGCCGTGTAAGCAAGGAGGAAAGGGATAGAAGAAGAAAGGAGAGTGGGCAAGGGTTGCTTTATGCCTCCTAGTTCTAGGACAAGTTCAAACTCTCGACTTTACGTGTATATGTGGTAACTGGACTAAGTGGGCGTTTGTTTCACCGGACTAACCGGTATTGCACTGGTTAAGGATTACTAATTAGTTAGAGATGTGTTCGGTGTAAACATGTACCTGCATTCTTCCTCTATACCTGTTGCGTATATCTCACCAGCTCACCTTATCAGCGCCAACCCTCGCTGTACAGAGGCCCACAAGAAATATTCATAAATCTCTTTAATTTAAAAAAAAATATCTTAAAATAATGTAAAAAAATTATATAAGCATTCAAATAGTAAGAAAAAAGAAGCTATTATTTTAAAACTTTATGCGCACTGACAGAAAACTACGCATAAATATATATTTTTTACAGGTCTATACATAAAAAAAACTAGACCGGACCGACCATGCTCATCATTCTTAGCCTCTTCATCTAGCCTTATTTTCTTTCTCACTCATTCCTTTCAAGATTACTTCTTCTTGCATGTAATTAATCTAGAAATTGAAGATCTCAAATTCAAGAAAGATCAAAAGTGCACTAATATTAAGGAGTTCTATAATTACATTGAGTACCAAACGTACACTAATTACTTTGTTCAACAACAAAAAATATAAAGGGGTTCGGTAATAGTATTATTCCCAAATCTTAAGTAACAATTACTGTATCATACTGGTTCTGGGGTCGGCGGCTAGGTCGCCCTAGTTAGATCTCCCGGTAATTAAGCTAGGTGTACGTGTTTGAGTAATCGATCTTGACGTGGGATCGAATTAGGTAGAGGTACAACTTTCATACTTGCATTTGAAGAATATATTGATCGACTATAAATTAATTCATGGTCGTACTTTTAATGAATTATGATTTGGTTTTGTTGTGGAAGAGATAAGATTCGTGGGTGGAGTTAGTGGATAGATCACACAAGTTCATACAAATCTCATCTTATAAAGTGAGGGGGGATTGTTCTAGAGGCTGAATTAGTCACGTACCCATAAGAAAACTTATTACAAAAGATAATTAGGACATGCAGCCCCATGCATGCATATCGTAAATTGGAAACAATCATATGCAATCGAAGCTAGCTAGCTAGGTCGCGTAAAACCCCGTCAATATTCTTTCTTTCTTTCACAATCCTAAGTATATATTGCGGTTGGGATTTGTGAGAAGTTAGCGTAACGAACCATAAATAAGGAGAGCGAGCGAGGGATCGATCGATGTTGCTTGACGCTTTTGTAAAATGTATCGAGTTTTGTTTAACTGCCAAATCCCAGTGAGCTAGCTAGCTATTATGGTGGAGTCATCTTGAAGCCATTTGTATTAATTATAAACCATAACACATTCTCTGTTGTCAATTCGATTAAGTTAATATTCATATCATATACACGTAATTATTAAAGTAAAAGGTGCTTCACTAGGTTTGGGTCCTTTTACTTTGTGGGAGAGTCTTCGTTTGGTCAAAGTCAAGCAGGCAAATCAGTGCTTTATTTGGCCAACAAGAACAAGCACACCCCACTGATATACTTGGCTTATCCATTCCTCCCACTTTGACATGCATATATAGGATCTTGGTTGTATGAAGTTTAGCATATATAGCTAGCTTAAAATTTCTACCAGTAGAAAAGTCAGCTGAATCATATTTTACGGAATCACATAAATTAATTTTACGTGTCCTTTTAATTATCTATGTGACAGCATTTAAAGAATCAATCAAATTTATAAACATACAAATCTCATTTTCATAATTCATGAGTTCAAGTCAAAACATATTGCAACAGGTCTGATCCAAATTTCACTTCTTAATTGATTATAATGTCATCCACCACTACCAGTCTCTCTTCCTATCGTTAACCCCAAATTGGCAAATCCTTAATTTCAGTCACAAATCGGCAAACCTTGATCTCTTCGTCGTCCCCTGCTCCAAGTCCGCACTAGTGTCCTTTAAGTCGCTGACTGGGTCACCATCACCGTCTCCATCCTCGATGACAAAATTACTCAAGTAAAGCTCAATTTTGATTTTAGTAATCTCACTTAAACAACGCTAGTCTAGATTTATGTGAATGTGGAGGTAAGGTAGATGTTTGTACGAGAGTTGTGGCCAGCGGCAAGATGTGATACTGGAGTTTAGGTCGGATTGGAAGAAGATTGTGGCAGTCGAAGTACTGAGGCCGACACTGGCATGATAGAGATCCCTTTGCTTTTGTGTGGTAAGTGCTTGTATGAGAGTCCTCATCGGCGACGGGATGTGTAATTGGAGTAACAACAACGTGGTTGAGCTCGATTGGAAGAAGAATGTGGTTGTCAAAGAAAATGGCTCAGTAGTAGTGATACATGAGCAATCGCTGTTTCAAGGTCTGCGTCCAATATAACTTCAACGACACCTCTCGTTGGTCACGATTCAATGGAATCTAGTTGATTTTGGTATATCTGGATTGTGGTCAATGTAATCTTTCTCTTTCATTTTGATTTGATGCTTGTTTGTTTGCAAAAATGGACTCTCACCAGAAAAGCTTTGAATTGTGTGCTGCTACTGTGCGGTGATGTTGCGTGCTGCTACTACTCGGCGATGTTGTGTGCTGCTACTACTCGGCGATGTTGTGTGCTGCTACTACTCGGTGATGTTATGTGCTGCTACTGTGTCATCCAGCTACGTGCTGCTATTGCTCGGTGATGTTGCGTGTTGCTACTATGTCATCATGCTTTGTACTGCACTGCTAATGTGACATCTTGATGCGTGTTGTTATTGCTAGGGCTGTAAGTAGGCTCGAGCTGCTCTTGTTCGACTCGAGTTCGGCTCGATTTTTAGCTCGTTCGGCTCGCGCTCGTAAGATAAATGAGCCGAGCTTAAGCTCAATATTGAGCCTGACAAAAAAACGAGCCGAGCTTGAACAAGATTGTATTCGGCTCGTTTAGCTCGTGAACAACTCGTTTTTAAAACTTAGCTTTTAAAAAAAATTATACGTAAAATATATTGTTTAAAATTCAAATCTTCTATTCTATTTATTTCTTTCCTTTTAGAATCAAATTATTTAATTAAAATACATATATTAAAGCAATCAATTTATGAAAAAATGAAATCAAACACTAACAATCACCACAAAAAGGAAGTAATTAAGATAAGATAACCTTAAATTTAATGTTTTGTAATTTAAACTAAATAAGTCAAGCCGGCCCGAGCCCAACTCGAGCTTAAACAAGCCGACCTGAGCTTGAACATGAAAAAAAATTCAAGCTTAAGCTCGGCTCGAGCTCGATAAAAATAAAATGAGTCAAACATGAACACTATAGTATTCGACTCGGCCCAACCCATTTACACCCCTAGTTATTGCACGGTGATGTTGCGTGCTGCTACTGTGTTATCCTGCTGTGTACTACTACTGTGTCATCTGATCAGCGTAGCAGCAACAAATTTTTAGTCGGCGCATTAATAGTAAATTTCTGGCAGTTGCAGTAAAATTCTGGTCGGCGTAGTAGTAGTTTTTTGCTCGACGACAGTACGTAGCAGTGAATTTCCAGTCGAAGACAGTAACAGGAAGTATGTTTTAATTAGGGACAAAATTGTAAATATGCAATGTCATATGACAACAGTATAAACAGTTTGTCCTTATTTGTTTAGTAATATGTTTAATGGACATTTTTATCAATTGAAATTTAGTGAGTAACTAATTTATAGTTTATTATATTCAATACAAATATTGGTATATATCGCCACTCGAATTGTTAAACATAGAAATTTAGGGTTTAGAATTTGTAAATATTAATTCCTAGTTGCTCATAGCTTCTAGCTTGTAGAAGTGAATAAGTGCACACCTAAACCTTCCTTCCAAACTTCTTAATCCCAAGAGAAGAACACAGAATTATGAACTAATCTAGTTTATTATGAAGGACTTATAGAAAAACGCAGCACTCAACCTCAAGATGAAAGCCTCACTCCATCTTATCTTAGTTTGTTAATCAGTGTGCTTAAAGTTTTTTAGAGCAATAACAAGAATTTTATTAACGGGATACATAATTACAACTATGAGAGGCATCGGTTATGAAAATAAATTCTCAATTCTTCTCCATACCTACCTAAAACCCTAACGATTACAGTGGATCAGACAAGACCGATATGGGTTCAACCGTAACCTAACCAAATCCAGAAGTACAAATACATTCTTACAGTCAACTTCAAGAAGAAACAACCCTTTCAAACACTACATTTCAAAACTACCAGCATATATGCACATGTAACCTCCCAATTATATTGACAACAAAAACTAACTGACATTAAATAGTCACTGGACACGACACCATAACCATGACACACCTAATGATATGACTCCAAACCTACCAAAACCCTATCTCAAAAGATGAGGGACATCCAAGGACATGACATCAACGCACCAAATACCCTAAACCCTCTCTTAAAGAGGAAGGACACCTAAAAACATTGGACCCAAACAAACTAACCAAAACAACACCAGAAAAAGAAAAAAAACCTAGACCTAGACCCAAAGAGGCTCAAGCCCAACCAAACCCAATGGACCCTAAGAAATAGCCACCCATAGACCGGCCCAAAGTCTGTTGCAACCTAATTGTTGATTTGCCATCTCGTTGGCCAGTCGGCCACCACCCAAGAAGAATGTCGTCCACAACTCATGTCGTCCAAACGAGAGGCAGAATAACCCACCCGTATCAAATTCGATTTGGGCAGGCCATGACTAGTGCGATTACCTTCTTAAATCGCATCACCGCTACGTCGTTCACTGTTACCGAACTAGCCAGAGCAATCGCTCTTAACCGGAAAACAACCAACCTTCACCGGAGTATGACCACACTGCATCACAGGCTTCAAACAACCCTTCAACCCGCATCCATGAAGGCCACCCTCTTACGTTCCACCACTCTCATCACCGCCTGATTGTCCCGTCCGACAACAACAACTAGATGCCAGCACTGTTAGAGACCGATACCAACCCTATGGTGCAGCCGGACGAGAGAAAAAACTTTTTCTTAAAACCCTAGAAGTTTCTAGTTGTGTGGAGAGAGAGAGGCGCAGAGTTGTTGGCCAGTTCTTCATTGTGCCTAAAGTTGAATTCGACATACAAAAAGAAAATTGCGGTATTATCATTTGCGTTGCATACCTCCATTTGCTATAATCCTTATTCTAGAATCATGACCATAGTTTTCTTTTTCTTTCATGATGATAATAGTTGGAATGCTAGTAATTCTAATTTGTTATAATACAAGGTTGACTGAGCCACATAATACGCACAAAAAACTGATGTTTGGTCGGTATCTAATTTCTAATACAACATCACCAAAGAGATTACGACACCATCAAAGTTCTCTATAAATTTTTGCATCATTTGTATTTGATCTATTCCGTCTATTGACAAGCACAAAAAACTGATGTTTGGTCGGTATCTAATTTCTAATACAACATCACCAAAGAGATTACGACACCATCAAAGTTCTCTATAAATTTTTGCATCATTTGTATTTGATCTATTCCGTCTATTGACAAGTAATTAAGTGCTTAGTTATTTCCTTGTAGTTATGATATTCTTGGAGAACTAGTATTGTTGTGGATGTCCTTATTCTAATTTGATTGATTCTGAGTATGATTGAATCTAGAATGAACAACTAACCAATCGAATAGAGTGGAATTGGTTACTTTGTGACGTAATCCCCTATCCGAGTTCCAATCCTAAACTCACTGCCGAGGATTAGGCAGTGATTAAAGCTAAGTTGCAACGGAAAATAGCAAAAGCGAGGAAGTATACAATTCCGCAATGCACTCTACTAACAAACTGGTCTTTCATTATGAGCATTTTGATTTGCCCCCTCTCCCCACCACTTGTTAACCATGTAAGGGTGTTTAAGACATTTACCTCTTATCCATACCCTATATATACTTGCTATGTACAATGTTCATGTATGAAAAAATACACGATGTAGTCTTTACGGCCTCATGCGTTTTTACTTCCTGTTTTGCTCTTTGATTTTTAATAACTCCATGAATCCTAGCATGATATCAGAGCCATGGCCACAATTGTGGCTATGTGCTTCAGCTTTGCTTCCCCTTTTCTAGTTTAGTTTTATCGTAGTTTTCAGCTTTCCATGTTTTCAAAATCCCTAGCCCAGCCTCAGTTGCGTTCCGGATCCTCAGTCCCGTGATGTCGTTCTTCTTGTTGAGTCGAAGTTCGGTCAGCGATGCCCAACCTTCATTCTTCTCGGATCTTCCGACCATGTAAGGGTGTTTAGCACATTTACCTCTTATCCATACCAAATATACTTGCTATGTACACTATTCATCTATGAAGAAAATACACGATGTAGTCTTTACCGTCTCCTACGTTTTTACTTCCTGCTTTGCTCTTTGATTTTCAATAACTCCATGATTCCTAACATGATATCAGAGCCATGATCACGATCTATGACCATGTGCTTTTGATTATCGCTTTGCTTCCGCATTTCTAGTTTAGTTTTATCTCAGATTTCTGCTTTCAACTTTTTCAAAATCCCTAGCCCAGCCTCAGTTGCATACCAGATCCTCAGTCTCTTGATGTCGTTCTTCTTGTTGAATCAAGTTTGGACAGCGATGCCTAGCCTTCATTCTTCTTGGATCTTCGGGCCATATCGACGACGTATATTGTCACAAATTGTCGCTCTTCGAAGTCGAGGCGGTACGAATCGGTTGCTGGGTGTTGAGGAGCTCGTGGTTTGAAGGAGGATGCTTTCATGGAATGGAATAAGGAGGTGGTGTGTTTGTGTTACATATCGTGTTTGCTTACTGAAGCTTTGCCGGCTTCCATGAGGAAGCGGTCGAAGGCTGTTCATGGTGAGGAGGGATGGTTCGGCTTGTTTGATGATGGGGAGATCGGCAGAGACGAACCTGGTTGGGTTTTCCAATCTAGTAGCCACCATCACTACCAGAAAAAGACTTTAGCCGACGAAACAACCAAAAACAGGCCGACGAAATTTTTTTTCGTCGGCTAAACTAATTTTTCCGTCGGCTATAGTCTGTGAATTATGGATAAAGTACATTTTAGTTACAAAATTGCACTACGGATATTTCGTGTCCGATGGACTATTGTGATATCAATCTGGAAGCGGAACGGTCCTACGAGTCAAACACATGGCTAATGCCATGATATATGGGTTTTTTTGGCTATCCGAGTTCGTTTAAGGCTTCAAAATGAAGTTTTTCTAAACACTTGACACAAAAAAATGCCATATCTACATCTATATGAGGTATTTTGGTCGAACCTTCAACACAACAAACTCTCACCATGATGAGAAACAACTGTCCATCTAAAAATTTTAAGACATTTACCCCTCGATGATAAGGCTCCCCATATGGATAAATAATGGTAAATAGTAGACATGTTGTGATTCCGGCCATCAAAATTCACAAACAAAAATACGACCGTCAGATATCATCAATATGTTGAAATATGTCTATGGTAAAAAATTCAACTTGATCCGATAAATTTAAGGGCTTCATCCTGACGGTCAATCCCTTAAGTCAAACCCCTAAATTGTATTGACCGCAACTATCGGCACCGAGACTTTACCGGAATTACGTGATTTTTCAACTGTAGACGTATTTCACCATTCTGGTCATATCTTATTTCACGACTTTTTTGCGTTTGAAGTTTCTACGTAGAGTTTGTTTTTGAAACGGAACATTTACTTAAAGCTTAGTAAACAAGTTATACAACATTAGTAGGCATGTTGTGATTCCGATGATCAAAGTTGAGAAAAAAAAATCCGACCGTCTGATATGATGATTATGTCGAAATATGTCTATAGGAAAAAATTCAACTTGATCCGACAACGTTAAGAGCTCGATTCTTAAGGTCAATCTCGTAAGTCAAACTCTTTAACGCAAGAAAACGGTCATTTGACCGTCTAAATTACGTATTTTGTCTGGGCCTTCAACTGAAAATAGTTTCAAATCTATGAGACGCAACCATTAGTATAAAAATTTTATGAAAAATAACTACCGGACATAGGGCTACCTCTAGAGAGAAAGAATGGAAAATTGCATTAACCGCAACTATCGGCAGCGAGACTTTACCGGAATTATGTGATTTTTCAACCATAGACGTATTTCACGATTCCGGTCATATCTTATTTCATGACTTTTTTTCGTTTGAAGCTTCCGCTAAAGTTAAATAAATAAATAAAATAAATAACTATAGCCTACGAAATTAGGGTAATTCGTCGGCTATCCCTTAATTTCAGCTAAAGTTAAGCATGCCCATTTTAAACAAAACTCGATGCATTTAACAAAAGCGTCAAGCAACATCGATCGATCCCTCGCTCACCGGCTAAAGTTAAATAAATAAATAACTATAGCCGACGAAATTTATTAAAATTCGTCGGGTAAAGTTTTTTGAAAATTCAAAATTTTTGGCGGGGATTTTGGAAATTTTAAAATTTTTCCGACTAAAATTTTGAACTTTAGTCGACGAAATGAGGGTATTTCGTCGGTTAAAGTTCAAAATTTTCTATATCTTTCATTTTTTCTCCTCCTCCTCCTCCTCTTCATCTTCATTCGTCCTCCTCCTCCTCCTACTCCTACTCCTCCTCCTCCTCCGGCGGCAACAATGTATTCCTCATCTTCCTTCCTCCTCTTCTCCTCCTCCACCTCCTCCGGCGGCAACAATGTATTCCTCATCCTCCTTCCTCCTCTTCTCCTCCTCCACCTCTAAATCCTTCTCCTCCTCTAACTCATTCTCCTCCTCCTTCTCCTCTCCCTCTTCTCGCCTTCTCCTCCTCCCCTCCGATCCTCCTATAGCCGGCCTCCTCCTCCACCATCGGTGTAAAAACAAAAAGAAGAAGAAAAAATCAAAAATACAAGAAAAAAAATAAAAAAAATAACTATAGCCGACGAATTTAAAAAAAAAAACAAAATAATTATAGCAGACGAATTTTATTAAAATTGCTAAGTTAAATAAATAAATAAAAATAATAGCTATAGCCGACGATTTCGTCGGCTAAGATCCAAAAATTCGTCGGCTAAAGTCCAGAAATAAAGAGACGACAAATTTCTTCGTCGGCTAAGAAGTCGTCTTTAGCCGACGATGAACAGTAATTTCATTGGCTAAAGTCTTGGCCGACGGCTTTTTTCCGACGACTTCTTAGCTGACGACGTTTAGTCGGCTAAGACTTTAGCCGACGAAATTTATGGTTTAGCCGACGAAAAAATTTCGTAGGCTAAAGTAGTTGTTCTGGTAGTGCATGCTTGTTCTAGTAAGATTTCGTGTGATAAGTGGTATGAATTGCTTCACCATGGGGACTCGGTTGTGTTCTATGCAGGTGACGGCTGGTGGCGGTGAAATCGTAGCGGTGCGTTTCTACTCCCGTGCACAGATCTCCTTAGACCAGTTTATCGGGCCTGCTTTTTGGTCCACCGGGTATGATGGATTTGGGCCCTATTGGGCTTAGGTTTAGGTTGCTTTGTTTTTAGGTGTCCCTCCTCTTTTGGGCGAGGGTTTGGGGTTATGGTAGGGTAGTGTTGCTTGTGTTGTTGGGGGAGCCATGGTTATGGTATCATGACCAGAGATTATGTTAATGTCGGTTAGTTCTTGTACTAAATGTATTGAGAATGTTACTTGTACATATATGTTGCAAGTTTTGACATATAGTGTTTGAAAGAGTTGTTTCTTCTTGAAGTTGATTGTGAGGTTGTATCGAGGCTTTTGGTTTAAGTTAGGTTACAGTTGAAGCCTTTTTGATTCTTGTCCACTGTAATAGTTGGTGTTTCGGGTAAGTAGGGATGAGTGGGAGAAATTTATTTTCTCCGTCGGTATCTCTCATGATTGTAATATTGTATTCTCGTATTCTATCAATAAAGACTAATGTTTTTCTAAAAAAGTTGGAGTTTAAAAATTTGAAGACAAGTTTTATCTTTATTTTTGAACCGGTGGTTCTAGCTAGCTAGATGCTCATGATTTCGGTATGATTGTGTGACTTCATGCGGTGGTTGTGTGATTTGGAAGATGCTTACATGATATCGGTTGGACTGGTTATTGTCGTCATTGCTGCTCTTATTTGCTCCCTGCTGCCTTGATTGATGATGTTAAAAAAAATGCGAAGGGGCAGGTATCAGTGGTATCACATTATTGAAACCTAAACTCATGTCATGTCCCATATAGTATGTGAGTTTGCATGATGAAATGGTGTAGTGATTGAGAAACCAGAATGATAATTTTTGGGTCCAACCGAGGAATTAACAATCCGACGCTGCTGTAGTGAGTTAGTGACCATTATAATGAACAAATAAACTAAATAGTGCTGCTGCTGTATCCATAACAAAAATTTGAGGATCATTTAGTATACTTTGCTTGTCGACTCCGCGATTACGATGGAAGAAACAAACAAAATGAATCTGATAATGGTCCTAATTAAGGTCCCTACTTGTCTCTCGAATAACATAGAGAGATAGATATGTATGCTATGATGTGAATAATTTCTTTTGCTGGAATAATTGCAGTGCTGATTCCCAGCACATGCCTGCATGCAGGGTCATGATGGTTAAGGTTGGATTCCTATTACGGGATGCAGTAGAGGATTGCACAGATTTGCAGTTGCTAATTCGTGTATTAGCAGCTACGATTTCTAAAGCCTATGACAAGTCATGAATGATCTGATGGTGTTGGTAGACCTCGAACAATATATTATCAGCAGCTATAATTAACCACCGTTTGTTTCCTTAAAAAGGTCCGTAATGTTCCACCAAATCAGATTTCTTTGTCGGCTGCTGGTTTAACAGGTCAATCTCGTATGGGGTGAAGGGGTAAAAGATGGGGTAAAAGATAAGTGGGGTTGTTTATACTTAATACCACAGTAAATCAAAACTTGAACTCGTATTGTAGGCTAGAAATTATCAAAGAAGACTTATCATTACCCACATGAACGCATCACAGAAGACTTTACTCAGTACTGGACCAAAATAATGCTCCATTTTGTGTCTTGCATTGCATGCATATATGTTGACCAAAACCCTAGCTTGGTTTGGCAATTCATCAGAGTTAGTAGTCTTGGTTTTTTGGTGATAGATTGTGGAAATGACAGAAAAGAATCCATTCATACATGGGCGTTAGAGGAGGGAGCAGGGCTTTCTTGGCAATGGAGGAATGATATATTCCAGTACTCGATAGATCCGTCGTTGTTAGTACGAGCAGTACTGGGCAGAGGTTGGCCGTGCAAGCAATGACTCAAGGAGGAAAGAAAGAAAGGAAATGAGAGTACTAGGGCAATGGGGATTGCTTTATGCCTCCTGGTTCTGGGACAACTACAACTCCGAGTTTACGTGCATATGTGGTAACTGATCGAACTGATTATCATCAGAGTGTTCAACACAAATAAAATTGCAAAATCAAAAACTAATAATCCAAATCAAAAAGGACGGTAATAGTCATTACTCCCACGTCTCAATTAACAATTACTGTTTCAGTGGCTCTCCTGGTTCTGTTCTGGGGTCACCCTCGCTCTCTTTGTAAGCTATGGGCCTGCTTTGATTGATCGAATTAGCTTTAATTTTCATACATGCATTGTTATAACAAATGTAAGAAAAAACACAGATTTACGTGATTCACTAATAAGGTGTTAGCTACATCCACAGACAGAGGAGAACAATTTATTAATCCTTGAGGAAAACGGATTACAGATAACAGAATACCACACACACTCTAGATTAATAATCTAATAGGTATATATATACCCCCGAATGGTAGGCACAACAAACATTGCCCAGCATAATAGACTAATTTAACAATCCTTGTTAAATTAGGGTTTATGCCTGATTCAAAGCATATTCTAACAAATCTCCACCTTGACTTGAATCCTCTTACAAATAAACATATGTACCAGATGCATCATAATAGTGCCAGAAATACGACCATCTCCTCTGCCTCAGATGTTTCCCCAAAAAAGGGTAACTAACAACTTCTGATATTTAGCAAGTCGAAACAATGTTGGAACTTGCTATGTGGAACTGACTTGGTGAACATGTCAGTTGGATTATCAGCAGTACCCACTTTGTTTACCTTAACTCTCTTCTCACTTCTCAAAAATGATACCTGACATCGATGTGCTTAGTCCTCTCATGATGAACTTGATCCTTGGCTAAACAGATTGCACTCAGACTATCACAATACACTATAGCCTAATCGTGATGTAGACCCAAATTACTAACCAGTCCTTTCAACTAGATTCCCTCTTTGGCTGCTTCTGTCAATGCCATGTACTCTGCTTCTGTAGTAGACAAAATCACTGTTGGCTGCAAAGTAGCTTTCCAACTAACAACAGAACCACCAAGAGTGAAAACATAACCAGTCATAGATCTTCTACTGTCAACATCTCCAACATAATCAGAATCTGAAAAACCTGTTACTAAACACTGTGTATCACCTTCATAAATGAGCCCAACATCAGACGTACCTTTAAGATAACGAAAAATCCTCTTCCCATCTTGCCAATGCTCCTTGTCAGGCTCACCTATAAACCTACTAACAACACTGACAGCATGTGCAAGATCAGGTCTTGTGCAGACCATAGCATACATCAAACTTCCTACTGCACTAGCATAAGGAACTCGAGACATGTACTCTTTCTCCTTAGCAGATTTAGGTGCAAACGCAGTAGACAAATGAATGTTTGCAGCACTTGGAGTAACTATGGATTTTGCTGTAGACATGCCAACTCTCGACAATATCTTCTGAATATAATCCTTCTGTGATAAGAAAAGCCTCTTTTTACTTCTATCTCTGTAAATCTCCATTCCCAGAATTTTTCGAGCTACACCCAAATCCTTCATCTCAAACTCAGCACTAGAAAGTCCCTTCAACTTCTGAATATCTGACTTGTTTTCTGCAGCTATCAACATATCATCTACATAGAAGACCAGATAAATGATAGAACCATTTGTTACCTTGTTGTAGTAGACACAACAATTATAAGGACTCCTCGTGTAGCCAATTTTTATCATATAGCTATCAAACCTCTTGTACCACTGTCTCGAAGACTGTTTTAGTCCATACAAAGATTTCTTCAATTTGCAAACATAATATTCTTTTCCAGGAACTTGGAAACCCTTTGGCTGAGTCATGTATATCTCCTCCTCCAACTCTACATGTAGAAAAGTTGTCTTCACACTAGTTGTTCGAGCTCCATATTCTGGTATGCAACTATTGCTAGCAGCACCCTTATAGAAGTATGTCTGACCACTGACGATAAAATCTCATTATAGTCTACACCTTCTTTCTGATGAAAGCCTCTTGCAACTACCCGAGCTTTATACTTGATACCCTTAGCAGGTGACAACCCTTCCTTCTTCTTGAAAACTCATTTGGAAGTGAAAACTTTTCTCTCCTGAGGTCGTTTGGCCAATTCCCAAGTCTGATTCTTATGAAGTGACTCTATCTCATCTCCCATTGCAGTAAGTCATTTGGTAGACTCAGTACATGTAACTGCTTCCTTGTAGGTGGGTGGCTCGTGGGGATCCACCTCTTCAGCAACCTATAGTGCATAAGCCACCATGTCCTCAAAACCATACCTCGTGGGAGGCATCCCAAAGCTTGCTCTCCTAGGTCGATTAAGAGCCAAACTATGCTGGTTAACTATTAGTGGCTCTGTTTCTGAATGTGAGTGTTGATGTTGTTCTTCTTGCTGTGATTCACTCTCATCTTGAGTGTCTTGCTGCTCCACCTATTTCTTAACACTACCATTTTCTGATACAACAATAGACCTCACAGTAGGGTTAAACATAGAATTTTCATCAAAGACTATGTTTCTACTAAGTATAACCCTTCTTTCGGATGGAGACCAGATTCTGTACCCTTTAACCCCATCCCCATAGCCTATAAATACTTCCATTTTTAGCTCTTGGTTCTAACTTACCCTCACTCACATGATAATAAACAGTAGAACCAAAAACTTTCAGATTTGAGTAATCAACAGACTTATTAGACCACACCTCATAAGGGGTTTGAGATGTATTCTTATGTGAAGTCCATGATTTATCAGATAACAAGCTGTACTAACCGCTTCTGCCCATAACCTTCTTTCTAGTCTAGCATTAGAGAGCATGCACCTAGCTCTCTCCAGAAGAGTTTGATTCATACACTCTGCCACACCATTTTGCTGTGGTGTGTGCCTGACTGTATGATGTCTAGCAATTCCTTCATTCTTGCAGAACTCATTAAACTCAGACCAATAAAATTCCAGACCATTATCAGTTCGTAGACTTTTGATCTTCTTCCCTGTTTGATTTTCAACTAATGTCTTCCACTGCTTGAAACTCTTAAAAGCGTCACTTTTATCCTTCATCATAATAACCCAAGTCATTCTTGAGAAATCATCAATCATTGACACAAAGTATTTGTGACATCCTAGAGACTCAACGCGAGAAGGACCCCAACAGTCAGAATGAATGTAATCAAGTGTGCCTTTTGTTCTGTGAATTGTTTTAGTAAACTTGCTGCGTTGTAATTTTCCGAAGACACAATGTTCAAAAATCCAAGGTCCTTGACCTTGTAGCCACCAAGAAGATCCCATTTTGACAGAATTTGCATCCCTCTTTCACTCATGTGACCGAGTCTCATGTGCCATAACTTGGTCATATCATCATTATGAACCTCCGATGATGTAACAACAACAAAACCTGACAGCGTAGAGCCTTGCATAATATACAAGGTACCCCGCTTGACACCTTTCAGAACCACATTAGAACCCTTGCAGACACAGAACTCCACCTTCACCTTTGAAGCTGAACCCCTTGTTGTCCAAAAAGCTCAATGATATCAGATTCTTGGTCATGCGTGTAACATGCCTAACATCGTTCAATGTACAGAATTTACCATCATGTGTCCGTATTTTTATCGAGCATATTCCAACCACCTTGCAGACAAAACTACTAGCCGTAGAAACATTGCCTCCATTTACCTGCTCATAGGTAGTGAACCACTCCTTACGCGGACATATATGATAAGACACCCCGGAGTCTAAAATCCACACATCGGTGTGATGTGTATGTTCATCAGCAACTAGGGCAATATCCTCTTCCGAATTGGTGTCATCTTCTGTTATAACAACAGTTCCTGATGGTTTCTCCTACCGCATCTTCTTTGGATATTCCTTTTTCCAATGTCTCTTCTCTTTACAGTAGTTACAGATATCATTAGATTTAAGACCCTTAGAACCTGGTTTCTTGAATTTCTTCTTCTTCTTCTTCTCCAAGTTTCCATGTCTCTTACTTCCATTGGCTACTAGCCCAATTGCCTGATTATCTGTAACTGTACCAGTCGCCTTATGACGCAGCTCTCTAGTGTGAATGGATGATCTAATCTCCTCCAGAGTCACAGTATCTCTCCCAACAATAAAAGATTGCACAAAATTCTCATACGATAATGGTAAAGATACCAACAGAATTAAGGCAACATCCTCATCCTCGATTTTAACATCAATATTACGCAACTCTAATAGAATTGTGTTGAACTGATCTAAGTGATCTCTTAGAGGTGCACCTTCTTGCATTCACATACTAAATAGACGTTGCTTTTAAAAGTAGCTTGTTGGTTAAAGACTTTCTCATGTATAGACTCTCAAGCTTCAACCACAGACCGGATGCAGTTTCCTCCTCCGCGATCTCGGTGATGATATCGTCTGCAAGACACAACATAATTGTCGAGTGTGTCTTCTCCTCCAGACTGGCCATCTCAACGGTTTCGGGATCCCCTGCCTTCTTCATCAGCGACGCCCACAACCCTTGTTGCTTTAACAAGACTTGCATCTTGATCTGCCATAAACTGAAACTGTTCCTCCCCGTGAATTTGTCGATCTTCACATTCAAACCAGACATCTTGGCTCTGATACCAATTTGTTATAACGAATGTAAGAAAGAACGCAGATTTACGTAGTTCACTAACCAGGTGTTAGCTACATCTACAGGCAGATGAGAACAGTTTTATTAATCTTTAAGGAAAACGGATTACAGATAACAGAATACCACACACACTCTATGTTAATAACCTAATAGGTATATATATATACACCCGAATGGTAGGCCTAACAAACATAGCCTAGCATAATAGACTAATTTAACAATCCTTGTTAAATTAGAATTTATGTCTGATTCAAGACATATTCTAACATGCATCTTCAAAAATGGACCAGTAATTCATATATTGTCTTACATAGAGATATTTACACTCTTTGTACGTAGTTGTCTGTTATTATGCATCAGCAGTATGAACCATTGCTTTTCAGAATTGTGTTAACTTAAACATATAGTTGGCACCGTTTCAAAAAAGAAGAAGAATTGCACAATGAAAACAACATATCGTAAGTGGGACACAATGATATGCATGGAGCTCAAGGCCGGCCGGCAGCAGGTTTATGAATGTGGCGTAAATATGTTTTATATTTTCATTCTTTCTTCTTAAGTTCTTTATATGTATATTAAGCCTGGGATTTGTGTCAATTTAGCGTAACGAACCATAAAGCAAGGACTAGTGAGGATCGATATCGATATATATTGCTTGACGCATTTGTTCGCATGCATGCTATCTTAATTCCAATTCAACTTCTCTTCCAAAGTAATTTCACCTGCTAATTAAATAGCTCGCTGTGAGCGGCTGAGCGCCATATCCGAGATGAAAAATACTTGCATCAATACCGGTATTAACGCGTGCATAAATACTCTCATTTATTTACATATTTTTACTAATGTAAATCATAATCTTAGCTGTTTAAAAATTTAATTAACCAATCAAGACTATCTGTGCAAAAAAATCAATTTGAAAAAAGATCGTTTGCTCAACCAAATACATCAATCAAATGGACGGTCGTTCATGACGCTGCTAACTTTTACCATAACTGTCCATTTGATTGAATCATTTGGTTGAGTAAACGATCATTTTCTAAATTGAGTTTTTGCATATGTGATCTTGATTGGTTAATTAAATTTTTGAACGGCTAAGATTATGATTTATATTGATAAAATATGTAAATAAAGGAGAGTATGCACACACGTGTCAATACCAATATTGATGCAAGTATTTGATCGCTGGGTGATGAGATTGGGGCTGTTATATATTGTCGAGTCATCTTGAAGAATATATACATTCTCTGATGGAATACGCTATACGAGTGGTTTGTGCTATGATTATCCAAGCTAACTCACCCAAAGTATCGGATTAATTAAACTCATTACTTTACAAAAGGAACAAAGACGTTCATTTGAAAATAGTGCCCTCGAGATCGAATTGATGTAATTTTAACGTACATAAAGATAGTAGCTAGTCCTATAGTTCTATATGAACATTCAAAATCACCCGAACACATGAGATTCCACAAACAAATTAATACCAGTACGTATTTGTCCATATATAATTTTCCCCTTAGATTTAGATTTAAGTGTTGTGAATAGTGACTTCACAATTAAGAAGTGCATCCCATACATTCATATACCGCATTATGTGCGCGTCTTATTTTTTTTTACTTTTTTTTTACTCAAAAGTCTAATTTTCCTCTCTATTTTTCTTTCGCACGTCTCATATTTTAAGTTTTTTTTTTGTTTTTAATATTTAAAGTTACTAATTTATCATTAATCTATTAGAAGATATATTTTAAAGTTTTAATAAATTAAGAGTATTATAAATGATTTAAAAATTTAACTTTTGACTTTGTCAAAATTTTCTGGCTTTATTAATAATATATATATATATATATATATATATATAATTTTCCCTTAGATTTAGATAAACATTGTGATCGAATAGTGACTTGAAAAGAAGAGCGTTCCATAGATAAGTAACTTGAACCGTGGAAATAAAAAGTTGAGAATTTCCCAATATTAATGCAAACTTCTTACTTTTGTTTCGATCTAATCTAGTCTTCTGGAAGTAAATAATTAAACATTCCATCAAACTTATAATTAATCACACAAAGATGCAAGATCATCTTAATTGATAAGCTAAATAATGCATCCACTACCGTGATCGATTTCTAGTTCTGCTACGTCATGGTTGAGAGCTCCATTTTATCTGATATTAATTATTTCGTTCTTAATCATCAATTTCTGTCCAGTTTTTCTGCTGATCAATTTGACTCACACAAATGAAACTCACGGCCAGTATCAGCTGCCGTATATAACCCCATTTGCTACAATCCATGTCTAGCAATCTAATTTGTTATAATATAAGGCTGACTAAGAGCAAATAGCTACATTTTGGTATTATAAGTAGATATTAACGTGATGACAGTAAGGCCGTCCAAATTACCCGACAAGCCGTATATATTCTCATCTACAGATAAGGAGTGAGGATTGGATTTGGTAATACATAGAGAAAAATATATGCTTAATCATAGAGTACATAATCACACACAAAGTACGTGTTTCGTCGGTATCTAATCTCTAAGAAAACATCACAAGAGATTACGGCACCAACCAAAGTCTTTTTAAGTATAATTTCTGTACTGCAGTGAATTAAAGAGAAACGAAGAAGAAAATAGACAATAACAAAAAAACCCTAGCCTCTGAGAGAGAATTACAATAGTCTGTCCGGCGGCGCTTTTTGCCAGCGTTGTCGTCGGACGGACCAAAGAGAGCCTTGTGGCCGGTGATGGAAGATCCAGTCAAAGTACAGGTTCCTGGGGGTCGACGACGCAGTCGAAGGCGCCTGGAATGGGAAAAGGTGGTGAGCACCGATGGTTTGACATCAAGATGGCACAGCTAGGCTTCGATCTTGGCTGTGCCGTAGGGAGACTTGAATTTGATATGGATTGGAAGGGTCGAAGTCGTTCTACGACGGTGGTGACTTGATCTGGGTTGACAAGTTTGGATCTGATCTTTAGTGGCTTTGCTCTTGGTTTCGATCTAATACTAGTTTGCCAGAAGGGTTCAAGTCTTGAGAAGGGAAAGTCTTGCCGGCGGGAAGGAGGTGGCGACGTGATGGCTTCTGGAACTATATACTTGGGCTTGGGTCTGGTGATGTGGGTATGGGCCTGGGATTCCTGGGCTCTTTACCCATGTTATTATTTTTATTCATATATTCTGTTATATTATGTTTTAGCCCATTTAGGGAAAATATATGTTTATGTTGTTTTATTTTATAAGATTTTAGGTTTTTAATGCTTTCAATAAGAAGATGTGGCCGTTGTTCCGGTATTAACACTTGGTGTGCCTTGTCTGGCCTATGTTTGTTACGAGTTCGTTGCGTTGTTAAGTGGTTGCAACCTTCTAGTGGTAGGATGAAACTCAATGCCACTTATTATCAGTGATAGCATACTTGGAAAGCAGTGCTTTTATGTGTACCGATCTTTCTTCGTCATAGAGTTATCTTTCCGATGGTATGTCACATTCTTTGTAAAATGATGTGAGTTGTTAACGTTACACTCTCCGTTAAACGGTGCTTGTTAGGATACATGTTTATTCTAGGCTCATTGAGTATTATTTTTTAGGTTTGTTTAGACGTGCTTTGTATTCCGGGGTATAGGTCCTATGTCCCCTATGTATTCTACGGTTTTATTAATTAAAGTTTAAGGGCGGTCTTATTAGCCCTTCTTAAAAAAAGTATGATTTATGTTTGATGTTTGAGCAATCAAGTACTTTTTATTTTGTTGGTAAAACAAATTTCATTAATATAAAATACTAATACATACCCATAACTGGGTCACAATTACAATAACAAAAGAGAAGTAACCCCTAGGAGCCCAAATACACTAATCCAGATAATAAACCCTCGAAAGCTAGAGGGTGTTGACTGCAGCCAGCACACTGGCCAGACCATCTCGAGTGGAGGCCGTCGAATTTGCAACTATCTGAAGACTCCAGCAACACATATCACCAGAAGCACAAAACCCCATAGATCCAATCTCATGACCCCTGAAATTTTTTTCTTCCACAGCAAAGCAACCATCAAGCAAGAAGATGCATGAGGTTATCATAACCAAATAAAAATAAAAGAGAAAAGGGAGGTAAGGAGAGTCAGTATCGCAAGCTAAGAACAGACCTGAATAAGCTGGCGATAAATCGCTTAACACCTTGATTGGGCGGAGGAGGACGAACTTCCACCGCAGCCAAGCCATCAGAACCAAAAGAAAGCAAAACAAGAAGGGGGTAAGTGGCGGCCATCACCTTAAACAGTGACACGACCCAAAAGATCTAATGAAAGATCTTTGAATGTCATAGCTAATCGAAGAATAAACCATCCAGGGGAGATAGATTGAAAATTTGGAAAGATTGTGGGTTGGTGAGATATGAGAAACTGAGATTTGAGATTGGTTGAGAGGAGCAGCAATTTATTTGTTGGACAAACTGCCACCATCGAGACATGAGAAGGAAAAAGGGTACCTCCTGTTGGATCCAGAAGTAAAAAGCCCATTTATAGAAAGGCAAGTGGACCGATGCCTGCGGTCAAGAAGGTCAGAGGACGCTTGAAAAGTCAAAAGCGCTCGCAAGGAGCACAGTAACAAAGTACGCTCGCGAAAGGGGATAATTTGATCACAGGGGGAAACGCGCTCGCGAAGCGGGGCGTGTGTTAACAGAATACGTTCGCGGTTGGAAAAGCGTTCGCGAGGGTATTATAAGAAACATCTGACACGTGGTTGCAGGAGGTTAATTTACCACTAGAATGGTTTTGGGCTTACATGATTGGGCTTTAAGAATTAGTCTTGCACTACAAGAAGGATTATTTGAGGCCATACCTTGATTCGCAAGGAAACATCTACCCTAGTATTCACTATATAAAGGGTTGAGGTGCAAGAGAAACACACAACGACATCTATCAAAAAACAGACAACAACTTCGCCACGCGAAAAGTCTTCAAAGCCTCTCCGGAGCAACCAAGCCTGATCCGTCAGCAACCGTAGCCTGATCCGTCAAGCTGCACAAGGGACTTAATCCGTTAAGTCTGACAGGTTTCAATCCGTTGAAATCTCTCTACTCCCCTGTTCGATCCGTTGAGCAGTGCTTACTCCCACAAACAGTTCTGGAGAACCCGTTCGCCAGTCCATATCCTGCATATCTTGATACCCGCTGCTTAGTATTCTTGCATACTAAGTAAGATTCGGCCATCCACAAGGGGTGGAGAAAAATCCTAGAGGGACTTTTCCCTTGTAGGTCTGAGAAGAGAACCCGACACAGAGGAAGAAGATCGGCGTCTGTCACGGTCATTGTGAGAAGAAGTCAGAAGAGGGAAGCAGACAGCATCCAGCTTCAAGGTTGTACCTAACCCAAAGGTACTGGCACGCCTAGCACAAACTTACAAGCCGGTTGTTTGAGGAACTGCAAATTCTAGACCAAACATCTGGCACGCCCGGTGGGACCGTGTCAAGATTACAGGCTTTAGCGAATACCGAAAGGAATATCCTTCGTGTTCCAAACCAGAACACATAACCGCAAGGCCACATAACTCGGCTCATTGTAGGAAACTATCCACAGAACAAGCCATTAGCAAGTTTGGTGTCATGGCTAACGAAGGTCAGTCACAGAACCTTATTGAGCACGTTGGAGCATTGAGCTCATCATTGGATAACCTGACTAAAGGTTTCCAGGAGGTCCGCGAGCGAGCCCGGCAACAGGACAAAAAGGCCGAGGTTCAAGACCTGAGATATACTGACCTAGCAACTAAGATGAACGAGAATCAGCAGGCGCTGAATAAGAGGATGGATATGTTCATGGAGGCTTTAAATGCCATAAGAACTGAACAACTTATCCGCCAACAGCCTCTAGAAGAAGAGTTGCTAGAAGAGGTTGATCACCAGGTGGATAGAAGAACCGTGCACCGAGAGGGATTTGGCCCACTTCGTTTGGGTGATGAACAATTAGCGGTGCACAATAATCAGAACCCTGGAGGGGTTAGAGGACGACAGAGGGCTCCAAGGCAACAACCACGTCGTTCGCCAACACCGAATCAAAGGAGACCTCAGCTGGACTGGGATGCGGTCCAGAATATGATACAGGAGGCAATAAGGGCAACTCCCGTCGTTGCTGTGAACACTGCATACGCACATCCGTATCCAGAATGGGTGGCTGAGAGCCCATGGCCAGAACATTATCGACAGATAAGATTCACTTCGTTTTCAGGAGAAGGATCTGAAGACGCAGCCACCCACATCGCAAGATTCACAGGCGAGTGTGGACCATATGGTGCGGACACTGTTTTTAAGTTACGCACGTTTGGAGCCTCATTGTCAGGATCAGCACTGACATGGTATACCAAGTTGATACCAAGATCGGTCCCTGACTGGAACGTGATGGAAACCATGTTTAGAACTACATTTGGAACTGTGGAACCAGAGGTGGACTTGTCTTCTTTGACAGCTATGTATCAGCAACCTATGGAGTCATCTGTAGAGTTCCTCAAGAGGTTCAAGATTCATCAGGCCAAGTGCAAAACTCCAATCCCGGAACCTGACTTGATCAAAATTGCAATTCGAGGGTTGGAGAAGAGGCAGAGAGCAAAACACCACGACGGAGTGTTCTCTAGCATGGCTGACCTAATGAACAGGGTTGGCAGTTACCAGTATTTCCTGAATGAGCTGGACGAAGACGCTAACAATTCCAGGAACAACTTGGCTCTCATCCCAGGAACGCTGAGGCCCAGAATGCCTCCAGCAAGGCACAAGACTGTGGGGGCAATATATTCCCATATGGATCCCTACTATTCGGCCCCACAAGCTATGCCTTATGCAGACCCATACATGATGGGCTATGAGGAAGAAGTCGCAGCAGTTGAGTTAGCAGACAGACAGCCCATCAAGTCCCAGGTGTTGAAAATGTCTAAAGAGCCAGTAAAGATTTCATTCGCCGCGTTTACCAAGCCGGAGTACGAGTCCTATACATATAATGCACACAAGGCACCAGAAATTTTGGAGGATTTGACGGCATTGGGGAAGGTAAGGAATGACTTTGGGCCTCCCCCTACACAGGAACAGCTTAAAGGAAAGAAGTACTGCAGGTTCCATAATCTCTGGAACCATAACACATCAGAGTGCATTCGCTTGAAAGACACCATCCAGACTTGGATCAACGAGGGAAAGCTCGGAGCGAATGAAGAAAAGACTGCGGCTTGGGTGGACATTGATCCTTTCCCCACAATCAATATGGTTGACCTAGTGCCATATGAGGGAAAGAAGGAGAAGCCGTTACCAGCAAGACCAAAGTTCAAAGAGTACACCTACGACGCCAGTAGGGCTCATGTTATCCTGAACAAGCTGATTATGGCCAACGAGGTGGCCATCCCATGGGGAGTTTACCCCCCGGAAGAAGCCATAGCTGGTAAGATCTATTGTAAGTTTCATAACTTGTGGACTCACAAGACTTCTCAGTGCATGCAGCTCAAAGATCAGATACAACAGTGGATCAATGAGGGGTCAATCACCTTTTGTGATCCAGCGGTAGCAGATGTGACTGTGGTCGATTTGGCTCGGGGTAACAGAAAACTGACGCTTGACCTGAACAGTGTCGATGGAGAAACAGAAGTGGTCAAGCGGAAAGAGTCAAGGGCAGGTGCATCAGTAGTCATGTTGTGTGATAGGTGCAAAACTGAATGTGGCATTATTAAAGAGCCACAACAGGAGCAGAAGAGTACTGTTACTACACCCCCTGAAGCGTATCAGCCACACAGTCCAAAGCAGATGAGAAGATCAGCAAGTCCTAGTCAGAGGGATTCCAACCTCTACCTGCGGTTACGCCAGGCGAGAATGGAGCAGAAGAAACCAGTGGTCTACCCGCAGGACGTAGTAACTAAACCTTACATACCACCAGCTTCCCGGAATATCCTCAAAGACAACGTCTGGATGGTCCGAGAAAAAGGAAAGGTGGTAGAAGCTACGCCTACTCAGACTAGGAACGTGCAGCGAAGATATGGTAGAACCAAGAGGCTTTTGGAGGCTTTGGATAAGGGTCTAGTCAGCCCAGATCAAATCAGGGAGACTCCGGAACAGTTAAGGCGGAAGTTGGACTTATTGTCAGCTAGACCTTTTTGTCCTATCAGGAACGTTCGCGAGACCTCTGAGACTTCTACCACCAAGCATAGCGGACAAAAGAGGGTCTCGCGAGAAGAGAATAGCGGCGAACGAAAGTCTGTATGGTCAAGGGTAGGCACCGACAAAAGTCAATATACGCGAGAATCAGTCTGGTCGCGGGTAGGTCAAAAGGGGATGGTTGAGATACCTACTTCCACCTGTGCTAGGACTCCTGAGACGTTTTTGGCAAAAAGGGTTAGGATATCAGAAGGTCCTAAGAACAAAGACTTGAAGGAAACGTCGAAAACAAAGTTCGAATGGAGACCAAAAGCAGTTCAGCGTCAGGATCAGGAGTCTCGAGACACAGATAAGGCTGAACCTATAATTGAGGTTGAGCAACAGAAACCTGTTCCAGAGGTTTCTTTGGTAAAACAGATGGCTGAAGCATTTGCCCGCGTAGAAGAAGAATCAGAAGTCGATACTCCTCGAGTCACAGAAGATGATATGGAGGAAGATGAAGAAGAAGCCGGGGGCATGGACGAAAGTTTGCCATGCAACGTGCTGTACGTGGAAAACGAGCATGGTGAGATGATCTCAGACCAATCTGAATCTGCTCAGGTTTACGTGACGACCGAAGCTGTGATACCCACTCCAGGGGCGAGCACTCATTGCAATATGGTGTATGTCTTGCCCTCTATGTACGCATTAGATGAGCCAATTTCGTCTGAAGTCTTCCTCAACATGTCGGGAGATGAGACTGGAGCGGAGTCATCCGTTCGCAGAGAAGAGCTTGCTGTAGAGAAGGATAAAGAGGACATGGACCCTGAGTTGAGAAGGAAATACGTTTTGTTCTCCAAGCCCACATTCGCCATGAAGCAACATTTGCGTCCATTGTACGTGTCTGCTGACATGATGGACAAAAGGGTCAGTAGGATATTGGTGGATACAGGGGCAGCTGTAAGTGTCCTTACCGTACAGACCATGAATTACCTTCAGGTTCCGAAGGAGAAAATTCTAGAAAGCAAGATGAAGGTAAAAAGTTTTGCTGGAAACATAGCTCAGACACTCGGTGTAGTGATACTAAAGATTAGGGTTGGTCCATCTGAGATGTATCAGACTTTCTTCGTAGCTGAGTGCACTGCTCCTTATACTATGATCCTGGGCAGAGATTGGCTTCATCAAGCCGGTTGTGTTCCATCATCACTCCATCAAGAGCTCGCTATCTGGAACCCAGAGACTGATGAGTCTGAAATAATCAAGGCCGATCCTAGACCATTCTCAGTAGCAGCTTGCTTTGTTGATGCAAGTTATTACAGTGAAGACATGAGGCCTTTGAGAGTCAGTGGTATCACAAAGAAAGGACATCCGTATGGGGTGACCTCCACTGAGCTTACGCAATGGGGATTGGCGCAACTTCAAGCTGACGCCAGTAGACCAATCTCCATGGTTTTACCCCGAAACAAACAATGAAGCCACAACTCAGCAAGGAGGAGTTGGAAGCCTACGCTTCCCTGCACCAGAGATTATCTATTTTTAGGCAGGAGCAAGAGGCTTATCAACAGGTGGCAGCAGTAGAGTACGTTAATGATGATATTTTGGAATATGACGAGGAAGAGGAGGAGATTATCCAGGCAGCTCCGGCAGCTTTGGATGATACTCCACCTAAGGTCAAGGATCCAGTAGAGAAAGTCAACCTAGGGACCCTAGAGGAACCAATAGAGGTTGGGATAAGTATGTATTTGGAGCCTGAACAAAAACAGAAGCTCATTGAGCTACTTCACGAGTACAAGGATTGCTTCGCAGAGAAATACGAAGACATGCCTGGGTTAGCACCAGAGTTAGTTTGTCACAAGCTACCAATCATGGATGGTTACAGGCCAGTCAGGCAAGAACCTAGACGAATGCATGCTGATACAGCGGCTTCAGTTAAGGAAGAGGTGGAAAAGATGCTTAAGTCAGGAATTATTCGACCTGCAAAGTATGCCAAGTGGTTATCTAACATAGTACCAGTCAGGAAAAAGAATGGTAAGATGAGGGTGTGCGTGGATTACAGGAATTTAAATACTGCCACACCTAAGGACGTGTATCCTATGCCCATGGCAGACATGCTAGTAGACGCCGTGGCAGGGCATGAACTCTTGTCGTTCATGGATGGAACCGCAGGATATCACCAGATTCCTGTGGAGGAAGAAGACAAGCACAAGACGGCTTTCAGATGTCCAGGATTTACAGGAGCATTCGAATACCAAGTCATGCCTTTTGGGCTTAAGAATGCTGGTGCCACATATCAAAGGGCGATGAACCTTATCTTCCATGACATATTAGGGAAGATATTAGAGGTTTATATTGACGATGTGGTAGTGAAGTCCAAGATTAAGGCAGATCACATAGAGGATTTGCGAAAGGTTTTCATAAGGATGCGAAAACATAAACTTAGGATGAACCCAGCTAAATGTGTCTTTGGGGTTCAGTCAGGCGACTTCTTAGGGTTTGTGGTTCATCAGCGTGGTATTGAGATTCCGGCGGACAAAGTCAAGTCGGTAATGGAAGCTCCAGCCCCAACTAACAAAAAGGAATTGCAGCAGTTACTAGGAAAGATTAACTTCTTACGCAGGTTCATCTCGAGTTCGGCAGGAAAAATTCAACCCTTTACGTCTCTGTTAAAATTGAGGGCAGATGCAGAATTTCGTTGGGAAACAAGTCACCAGGAAGCGTTTGACAGGATAAAACAGTATCTTACTTCACCGCCAGTTCTAATGCCTCCACGGCCTGGACACCCTTTGAAGCTCTACATTTCAGCGTGCGAAACCTCCATTGCTGCACTTTTGGCACAAGATGAACGCCAAGGTGATGATAAAGTGGTTGAGCATGCTGTGTATTACCTTAGCAGGACGTTGATAGATGCAGAAACCAGATATAGTGACATGGAACGGTTGTGCCTCGCTTTGTATTTCGCCGGTTGCAAATTACGCCATTATATGTTATCCTTCACAACGGTAGTGGTGGCACAGACGGACTTGGTGAAATACATGTTAACTAGACCCATTCTTAGGGGTCGAATTGGTAAATGGGTGTTAGCTTTGTCTGAGTTCTCACTACAATATACACCATTGAAGGCATAAACCGGACAGGCGGTTTTGGATTTCCTGCTTCATCATCCAGTAAAGCAAGACTTACAGTATAGAGAGTTAGACGTGGTGGCCATTCTTCTGCAGCCCTGGGAGCTATATTTCGATGGGAGCAGCACCGAGAATCTATCCGGCGCTGGGATTTCTCTGGTAAGTCCTTTGGGGGTTCGTCATGCGTATTCTTTCCAACTAGAGTGGAAATGCACCAACAATCAGGCTGAATACGAGGCACTCATAATCGGATTAGAAATGTTGCTCGCAATGGGGGCAACAGTGGTAAGTGTTTTCGGCGACTCTTTGTTGGTAATCAATCAGCTTAAGGGAGCATACAAGTGCGCAACCTTCACTTTGGTTCCATTTTGGGAAAGGGCTATAGAACTGCTGGAACAATTCAGTGAGGTCACTCTAGATTACATCCCAAGGGCACACAACTTTGCGGCGAATGAATTGGCACAAATTGCCACTGGCATAACTTTGGCTGATGGAGTCTGCGAGCGGATTTTGAAGGTGGAAAGGAGGACATTACCTTCTTTCATGGCTCGGAGGGTAGACGCGGATGAATGGTATGTCGCTACGATAGAGGCTATTGATACAGATTGGCGTCAACCACTTATTGATTATTTGGATAATCCATCTACTCCAGTGGATAGGCAAGTCAGATACTTTGCCACTAACTATGTGTTACGAGGTGGCGAACTCCTACGCAGAGGAGAGGATGGAGTTGATCTCAGGTGTATCTTTGGAAAGGAAGCTAAGCGAGTAATGAGAGAGGTACACTTAGGAGTGTGTGGTTCGCACCAGGCTGGACCAAAGATGAGGTGGCTGATCCGTCGTTATGGTTACTTTTGGCCTTCGATCCTAAAAGATTGCATTGCCTTTGCTCGAGGATGTCAGGAGTGTCAAGCGCATGGACCAGTGCGGCATGTTCTAGATGTACCCATGCAACCCATCATTAAACCTTGGCCAGCAAGAGGGTGGGCGTTGGATTTTATAGGAATTATTCATCCAGCTTCGTCTCAGCAGCATAAGTTCATCCTGTTGGCAACCGATTATTTTACAAAATGGGTGGAGGCTGTACCCTTGAAGGATGCATCTGCTCGTACAGTTTGCAGCTTCATCTTCAGCAACATCATTAGTAGGTATGGTATCCCAGAATGTTTGGTCGCAGACAGGGGGCAGCATTTCTCGTAAAGGAAACTGAAGACTTCATTACTAGCTATGGGATTAAGTTTCTGCATTCCACACCATATTATGCTCAGGCGAATGGACAAGCTGAGGCTAGTAACAAGGTCATAATCAATATCTTGCGAAAGATGCTAATTGATAATCCTAGAGATTGGCATAATGAGCTTGATCATACTCTGTGGGCGTATCGAACATCTAAGCGGTCACCTACAGGAACCACACCCTATGCCTTGATGTTTGGGCATGATGCAGTTTTACCCATGGAGATAAGTGTTAATTCTTTAAGGGTTCGCGAACAACATCAGTTAGTAGGAGAGGATTATGTTCAGGCCATGTTCCAAGAGCATGAACAGTTGGATACTACTCGTATGGAAGCCTTAGATCATATAATGGTTGAGAAACAGCGAGTTGCTCGCGCGTATGATGCCAGGACACGTGGCAGAAGTTTTGGAGTTGGAGATTTGGTTTGGAAAGCAGTACTTCCCTTTGGCGAACACGTTCGCGGCAGGGGTAAGTGGTCGCCTACGTGGCAGGGGCCTTTTGTGGTTGACCAGATCGTGGGTAAAGGAGCTTATTATTTGCGAGATTTGGATGGAGAAGTCCATAATAACCCTATTAATGGGAGGCATCTGAAATAGTATTTTCCAAGTGTTTGGGCTTCTGACGATCCTTTGCCGCCACAGTCCACAGAGCAGCCTGTTTGCCAGCAAGGGGGCAGAGTTTAGAGCCTCAGGGTCTCGTTCGCAGAACTGGAATCTCGTCAGTTTCATTCATGTTGCTTAACGCCTAACCTGTTTGAGGTTTTTGGCTTTTTGTGCACATGATAAAACTGGGGGGCACCATAGATATACAAACCAATTAATATGGTTTTTTTCGAACTTTTTTGAATTTTTGACAATTTTTGGGAAGAACAAGTTGTGTTTTTCAAGCCCTAATTTATTTTGAACCAACACCTGTGGTTTATACATTGAACATAAACAATGTGTGTTTATTGCATAATATTCATGGATAACAAATACAGTGTTGAACAAGAACAGGTTGCAACAAATACAGTGTTGAACAAGAACAAAGCTGCTTAAAGAAAGAGCTATTACGACTCCTTTCATAAAGTCTCTCTTCAAACTGTTGCAGGTTTTGCTTCATCTTCCACCTTGCGCGGCCAGCTTGTTGAAAGCAAGTCGACGGTGATGGGAGTAGAAGCAACTTGGTCTGACCTGGCGCGGAAGAGGCTCGGCAAGAGGAATCCTGTCGGCACAGAAGCCTTCTTCGGTCCAATACCAGAAGTCAATCCCCTCATCAAGTGGAATTTGGTTCCAGTGATGCACTTTGATGCGACTTCAGGGCTGGGCGCATCAGATCTTATTCCTGAGGTTAGGTTGTGAAGCCTACCCAGGATTTGAGGTTTGGTTGTGAAGCCTAGAGGACAGAAAGGTTGAAGAAAGAGGTCTGGTGGAATTGCTTTGAGACTGAAAGGAGAATACATGTTCTTGGTTGTTGAAGGTGATGAAAGGAATTAATCGATATTTATAGGCGAAACGCTAGGTTTTCACCGAAGGGAACTGAATGGTTTGCTATTCGTTCATTGGTCAAGCATTTATCACGCGTGCTGTGTTAGTTGAATACGGTAAATGCGCAAGTTAATGGTGCGACGTTGCAGTTAAAGTTGGGAACAGTTTTCGAGTGGTCAAGGATATGGAATTAATTTGAAAAGATCTTCTGCATTCAGAATAATATGCGCGAACAAAGTCAGAACAGATAAACAGTTAAATAAATTTACTAATGTGCTTAATGTTCGCTAAAGCAGTATCAAGGGCGTTTTGGATATTTTCTTCGTTGATCAGGGAATCTTCGATCCTGTCGTCCACCTGGTTGATCATTTGTTGAAGAGTCTGATAGGAATTCTTCTCTTGCTCCAAGGCGTTTAAGTTGTTCTGGGTTTCCTCTTCGACAATTGCTAGCTGGGCCTCAATCTCAGCTTTTTGACGTTTGAGCTCAGCAAGTCGGTTAGGAAACAACTAGGTCGCGTTATGGACAAGTTTGGCAAGATTAGTGGCTTTGGCAGCCCGTTCGGCTTGGAACTTCTCTTTCTGTTGATGATACTGAGGAGCCTCCAACCGCGTGGTTCTGGCACGCTCAGACAAGGTTGTAGCATTGGTTGTGAATTCCCACAGACGCTGCAATTTCTTCAAGAGTCTTTCGTCAGCTTGAACTCGAAGAATACGAATGGCATCTTCAATTTGGAGCCTAGTATGTGGGTGGAGAAGATCCTCGTGCTCCAGGTTGCGGAGGAATAATGTCGCATCAGCGATGGATTGGTTGGCTTGAAAAGGATCCAGCATTAGTTGAACTTGCTCAATGAGGGAAGGCGTAGCATGATCAGATGGGGAGGTCATTGGAAGGTTCTCCGGAATCTGGCAAATAAAGAAATAATAAGTGTTTGTAAGAATACAAACAAGAGCTGTAGAGTAAAAATTGTTACCTTTGGGTCAGTTTCAGTTGGGGTTACCGGTTGAAGCACTGATTGAGCAATATCATTCGCGCGATCGGTATTCGCGATAGCAGTTTCGTTCGCCAAAGAGACTGCGTTTGCGGGGGGGATTTCATTCGCGCGAATATCAGTCGTTTTTCTCTGAGGCGAACAGGAAATTGTCTCGCAGGGAACTGGCTCATTCGCAGCAACAGTTTGGATAGGAACAAGCTTAGCGCTTTCACTAAAGACCTCTCCCATCATAGTATCCAGGAGTGGAGAAGCAACTGACTCGGAGGAAGAGCTAACTTCAAATACAGGAGTCGGTCCCTGAAACGACAAAAGCACAATTGAGCTCAAGATCATTGAAATATTTCCAATTGAGTGGGCATCTGAAACAGTACCTCTGGATTTGCTTTAGTAGGAGCCCCAGGGTCCAGGTTAGCCGAGGGAGAAGCTGCCTTTTGGGCCTCAGCAGAGGTTACTTCAGCCAGGACAGTCAGGTTCGGAGCGCCAGAAGCGGTAGGATGGTGACTACATTCCTCGGGGGATTGCACGCCTTCAGGAATAGACTGCATAGGCTGATCTATCTGTAAAACAATCAGAAAGTCAGTTGACTTGACTACATAAGCAAACGCGCTTTCGAAATTAAATGAACCCATACCTGGGGTTGAGGGACGGCTTCTTCTGTGGAGGGACTTGGTTTGGACCTTTTGAGAGGGCGAACACTAATTTTGTTCGCATGCTTCTTGGTTCTTTGGGGACGCTGTAGGGAAAGAAGTTGGTCAGAAGGGTATATAGATCAAGAAGTTGATCATTATAAAGGAGTTTCAAATACCTGGGGGGCAGGAGATACTTCTGTTCGCGTCTCAGGAGCCAAGGAAGGATCAGCGTTTTGGCGAGGGCCGTCAATGGCAAAAACAGCCAGGTCTTCGGCATGACGGAATTGTGTCTGATATGGCTGGAAGATCTGTCTGAATACAGATAGGTGGTTTGGGTTCCATTTACCCTCGTTGATTGATGTCCACCACCTAGTGAACTCAGTAGTAGCCGCGAAGCTCAGACGTACTCCGCCAAGGGGATAGGTGTTGACAGGCTGAATGATGTCTTTGAAGCTGGAGGGAATGGAATCAGGATCAATCCCGGCATTGTAGGTTTCTCGCCACGAAGTGAAATGGTTGCGGCTAGCCAATGGGGGATATGGGATGCTTTGGCACATTCCAAATTGCCTCGCGAAGAAGTTGGGGGCATAGATTTCTACTCCGGCTCTCCCTGGTAGTTTGAGGTCGCGATTGGAAAGGAGGCGTAGAAAGAAAAAGAGCTGTAGGACGTTGTGGCGGTTACTGAAAATAAAACCTTCTTTTACAAGAGAAGGGTATGTGCGTCTGCAGATAACGGTAATAGAATCTGAAGGTAGGCTTTCCATACTATACAGATGGTGGAAACAACGCGAATAGCTAAGGGCTGGAGGATGTGGGGCGGATACGATGGTTTGGCCTAGGACCTTATCTTTTAGGAAGCTGGTGACAGAAGAAGAGCGGAAAACAGGAAAATAGGTTTGAAGCCACAAGTCCAAAATCCAAAGAGGACCGCTAACAGATCTGTGTTTAAAGGGCTCCAAGGATAGAAAGTGTAGTGACCTATATAGTAATCCAGTGGCTAACTCTAAAAGATTGAGAGGGATACCATTGTAAAGTAGCTCAGCCGTTCTGGCCCAGGCGAAAGTGGGTTTGTTGGTGGCGCTACATTCAACATATTTGAGTAGCCAGAATTCCAGGAATGCTAGGCCACTTAGATCATCGTCAGTACTCCCATAGTGACTGACCCACGCAGCGTATGAGTTGGGGCGAGGCTGATCAGAAGGGATTTGATGTTCCAGAGCAAGGTCGTTGAGGGGACTTGGTGCGTTGGCGAATGGAAACCCGGTAATTGTATACACATCCAGCAGGGTGATACCCATTGGGCCTGCGGGGAGATGGAAGGTGTTCGATGAAGTGTCCCAGAAACAGGCTGCTGCTGCCAGGGGAGCTCTGTTGCAGCCAGACTTCAGGGAGAAGCAGAGGTCAATAGGATCGGCGATTCCAACGGCCTGCCATCGTTCAAGGTCTTTGCTACGGCGTTGTTGGTACCACTGGATCTCGGCGTCATTAGTGTTTGGCCACTGTCCAAATCTGGTCTGGGCGTCTGACTTCTGCCAGTCGACGAAGGAAGCTTCTTCTTTGCGAAAGATTAAAGGGGGAATTCGGGATGCATGTTGGCGGTAAGGCAGTTCAAGTGGGTTTGGGAAGACATCGACCCAAGGACCCAGGTCGCAGGTTTGATCAATCTTAACTTTCAACCAAGAACCCTTGTGTTTTGGGGCAGGTCGGAGGCTAGCCATGGCTTGGACAAAGTTTAGGGCTTCATGCTCAGAAGGGGTTCTGAGTGCGGTTTTCACAGCAGAGAAGGTGTGTTTGGGTGCCATTGATTTGGAAGTAGGAACGGCGGCGGATTATCTCAGGAAGGTTTGAAAAGAGTTGCAGAGAGAAATGATGGTTGAGTGTTCTGAGGAGTTTGACAATGAAAAGACGTTTGCTTTTGGTTAAATCAATGCTAAGGTATAGCTCTTTTCGATTTTCACAAACGGGCTTAATCTCAAGAACTGGGGGGCAATGTTGGATCCAGAAGTAAAAAGCCCATTTATAGAAAGGCAAGTGGACCGATGCCTGCGGTCAAGAAGGTCAGAGGACGCTTGAAAAGTCAAAAGCGCTCGCAAGGAGCACAGTAACAAAGTACGCTCGCGAAAGGGGATAATTTGATCACAGGGGGAAACGCGCTCGCGAAGCGGGGCGTGTGTTAACAGAATACGTTCGCGGTTGGAAAAGCGTTCGCGAGGGTATTATAAGAAACATCTGACACGTGGTTGCAGGAGGTTAATTTACCACTAGAATGGTTTTGGGCTTACATGATTGGGCTTTAAGAATTAGTCTTGCACTACAAGAAGGATTATTTGAGGCCATACCTTGATTCGCAAGGAAACATCTACCCTAGTATTCACTATATAAAGGGTTGAGGTGCAAGAGAAACACACAACGACATCTATCAAAAAACAGACAACAACTTCGCCACGCGAAAAGTCTTCAAAGCCTCTCCGGAGCAACCAAGCCTGATCCGTCAGCAACCGTAGCCTGATCCGTCAAGCTGCACAAGGGACTTAATCCGTTAAGTCTGACAGGTTTCAATCCGTTGAAATCTCTCTACTCCCCTGTTCGATCCGTTGAGCAGTGCTTACTCCCACAAACAGTTCTGGAGAACCCGTTCGCCAGTCCATATCCTGCATATCTTGATACCCGCTGCTTAGTATTCTTGCATACTAAGTAAGATTCGGCCATCCACAAGGGGTGGAGAAAAATTCTAGAGGGACTTTTCCCTTGTAGGTCTGAGAAGAGAACCCAGCACAGAGGAAGAAGATCGGCGTCTGTCACGGTCGCTGTGAGAAGAAGTCAGAAGAGGGAAGCAGACAGCATCCAGCTTCAAGGTTGTACCTAACCCAAAGGTACTGGCACGCCTAGCACAAACTTACAAGCCGGTTGTTTGAGGAACTGCAAATTCTAGACCAAACACCTCCCTCCTCTCTGAAACCAAAATCTAGATCAGAATAATCCAGATCTGGCGTTAGAGAAGAGGGAAGAGGATGGAAGGGAGGTATGAGAGATTGAGATTCTAGAGAGAAAACACGTTGAATAATGTAGTAAAGTCAAATTATTGGTAACACTATCTGGAAACCCAATCAGGTAGTTTTGATTGGACGATTGTTCTCAATCAGTTTGATTTGATTGGACGATTGTTCTCAATCAGTTTGATTTGATTGATTAATTCCTAGTTTTTCATTGAAAACAACAATGTTACAGAGTATGTTGATAAGTAACTGGCCAAATAAACTGCTCATCAACTACCCTACCTTGAATAATTGTAACTTCAACATATAATTGAGTTTCATGACTGATGCACAAGAAATTTTTTTTTTGTTTGGTTAATAACCAATGGTCTAAAAGGCGTTAGGAGGTAGGCGGGTGGCGATCCATAGCCTAGCGTCTTGACAACCTAAGCGGGAGCTAGACGGCGCTTAGGTGATTTACTTTTTTTACATTTAATTATTTAAATAATATATATAATGTAATATATTACTTAAAAATAATCAAATAAAACAAAGTTTAACATAAGATTACTAGCCCAAAACCAAAAAAACAAACCCCTAGTCCATTAATCACTAGCCCTAAACTCAATATTCAAATAAAACAAAGTTTAATTTTTTTTTCAGGATCGTCTAGGCGCCGTCTTGACCGTCTAGGCAGCCCTCAGGCGATGCTCCGCCTAAGTGAAACGACTTTAAGAAAATCAGGACGGCCGAGCTCCGCCTACAGCCTATGTGATCGAAAAGTTGGTCTAATCTTTGATCCCTCATATATGTAAAAAAAATCTCTTAATAGAAGAGTCGCCATATATATATTCTCCTAAACTAGAGATTTTGATTGATCTGCCAACATTTAGGTAGTGGATTATAGGCCTATATGTGTCCAGTTTTGCTAGTTTGCATTGCACTCTAAAACTAACAAACAGGGTCTTAATCATTGTCATTTAGATAATCACATTATTGAACCTAAACTCATGTCATGAATTATGCCATTGTGAAATTTGAATTGCATATGATCAATGGTGTGGAGCACAAACTGAGAAACATAATGATAATTATTCGGGTCCAACTGAGAAATTAACAATCCGACAGACATAATTATAATGTCAACTTTTTTCAGTTTAATTTCTGCGAAATTATACTAGTGGTCATCAATATATTTAACAAATCAGATTGTTGCTAGCTGCTGCATCGATCATTTAGTTCTTTCTTATAATGGACGATGATGGATACATGCATACTTTTTAGATATAAATTTCACATCAGAAAAAATGACATCGTCTGTGGTTTATAAAAGTTTTGGTTACTCTCTTCATTGTCAATTGATTTTGGATGTGAACCCCAAACTATTTTATCATGGTATCAGAGCGGGTTACTCACGTTCACGTGTGAAGCCCAAAGGTCATATGAACTCCAAGTCAACCCTAAATGTTGTCCACTTATTAGGCTTGAAAATTGACCATAGGTGCGGGGACGTGTTGAGATATAATTTCCACCTTGAGAAAAATAGAATTTTGCATGTGGTTTATAATGGTTTGAACAAATCTCTTCATTACCAATTGATTTTAGATATGAACACCATAATACTTTATCACATAGGACTTTGTCTTCGATCCGTTACTGACTCAGCAAAGAAGATTCAATCCAAACAAACGAGATCTGGAATAATCTCATGTTAATCATATAAACTCTAACTAATGACCCTACTTGTTCATCAATTTAGTAAGATTTTTAAGTCACAACTATCTTGAGACATAATTGGAACAGCGATTTTCGGTGGAAACATGATTGCATTACTGATAACCAGCACATGCTATAGCTAGCTTGCATGCAGATCGAACTGTAATAATGATTAGTACGTAGTTGCTAATTCCTGTGTTAATTAGTGAACTGGGGCTAATAGATTTAACAATTCAAAAAGGGTTTGATGGTGTTGGTAGACCTCAAAACATTTATCCTCATAGCTAGTTATGATAACCACTACTTGTTTCCTTAAAAACATCCTCAATCTTTCACCAAACTATATTTCTGTCTGCTGCTGGTTTAACATAAGGGGTAAAATTACTAAATGGTTGCCTGCTATGGTCTTGAAACACTCGGTATATTGGGATTCAAAGTAGAATCATATTACTCAACCCTCCCGACATAAGTGTTCAGAAAGAAAGATTTATCTGTGTTAATTTTTTTACTGATGTGGGCGATCTGTGACTGATCGACTACAGCATAGAATTAGAAGGGAGACAATGCAGAGGATGAGGCTTAACGCATCTGTCAGTAACTTTACTCCCTCGTAAATCGTAATCGTAAACAGTTAATTTGAGTTGCAAGAAATAAACTCATGAACTGCGTGGTTGAGTGTGCACCAAGCTAGCTAAGTACGTAGTGTTGCTTGTTTAACGTACGTAACAAGGATAAGGAGGTCTATAGGATTATAGAGAGGAGGATCAATTTTCGTTTTCTTTTTGATTTCTTGGGCCTAAATGCTTGGGCTTAGCCCGTAGGACTCAAAGCACACACTTAGGCCCCAGTAAATTTTCAAATAAAACCTACCTGACCACAAAATTGAGATCATAAAAATCTTTCCAAGTTATACCAGAAACCTGAACCACAAGCTGTGATTGTTCCAGGTAAGCTCAATAACTGGAGGTGAAGGGGGCCTAGTACGAGATTCTATATGCCACATGGCACCCCAAAAACTAATCGGACACCTCTCTCCTATCCTTTAAGATAAGCAAATCCTTCATACATTAACACATTTTCATTGTCATACTTCACCAACAAACCCTACACTAGTGCATTACAGCACAAACAGATCAAAGAAAGAAAAACACTTGCATTGGTTTAGTCCTAATAGTCATAAATGGCTTCTGCTTGGGCTTCTTCTGCCATTGCAGCTGTATCTTCTCCTGGGTAAGCTCTCCATTTTATAAGATAAGATAAGATAAGATATGATCTGATAGTGTTCAATATTTGAACACAGATTTGATTAAGAGATGGAACATATGTGATCATGTTGCAGCTCGCAGAAAGTAGGGTCTGCTTTGGCAGCAACGAAGGCTTCGTTTTTTGGCGGGAGAAAGTTGAGAGTGAGAAATGTGGCAGCACCGAGTGGATCATCATCAACATCCTTCAGAGTATATGCTGCTGCAGCTGACCCTGACAGACCCTTATGGTTCCCAGGCAGCACCCCACCTCCATGGCTCGATGGAAGGTTCGTAAATTACTTACGTTTTATAGAAAGCAGTCTGACATATTATGTTGTTCGACAATATGAATATGAGCTATTGATGAAGTGAACTGTTGTTTGAAGAGTTTTGTTGATTTAGATCGACAGTTTCGCAACACAACGTGTTAGTTAATCCTACCTTCTAATTGCGTTTTATTATATAATGCAGCCTTCCAGGAGACTTTGGATTCGATCCTCTTGGTCTTTGTAAGTCAAAATCCAGGACACTGTCCTTCAAGAATTTCAAATAAATGAACTAAATGGATGCTTATGAAAATTGTAGCTAATGTTTGCTCACTTTGCTGGTGTTCATGAACATGCAGCATCTGACCCTGACAGCCTGAAGTGGAACACGCAGGCTGAGCTTGTACACTGCCGGTGGGCGATGTTGGGTGCCGCCGGGATCTTCATCCCGGAATTCTTGACAAAGATTGGCTTCCTAAACACTCCTTCATGGTACACAGCAGGAGAACAAGAATACTTCACTGACACAACCACCCTTTTCATTGTTGAGATGATCTTCATCGGCTGGGCTGAGGGCAGGAGATGGGCTGACATCCTCAAGCCAGGGTCTGTTAACACCGACCCCATCTTCCCCAACAACAAGCTCACCGGCACAGACGTTGGTTACCCAGGAGGCCTCTGGTTCGACCCACTTGGATGGGGAAGTGGCTCACCCGAGAAGATCAAGGAGTTGAGGACAAAGGAGATCAAGAATGGGAGACTGGCTATGTTGGCTGTCATGGGTGCTTGGTTTCAACACATTTACACCGGCACCGGACCAATTGACAACCTCTTTGCTCACCTTGCTGATCCCGGCCACGCCACTGTCTTCTCTGTAAGTAATGAGTACACTGGAACTAAATGAGATAAAAGCATTGCTGTAACATACTTATAGTTGCTTAGGCTAACAGTGAATCGTTGCGGATTGTCACAGGCTTTCAAGGGATGAAAAAATGTGGGAGAATTCCGATTGGATTCAAGTTTGGAAGAAGGGGTACTATGGTGATCACATATCATTAATCTGAGGACAGAGGCTTACGGTTATGTTTGAAGCCAAAGGGAAATTTGTAAACTTGTTATGTGATTTGATTAGAACCATCTTCTGGTGTACAAACATCTGTTTGGATACTGGTTAACGCACAATATTTGTTAAGTGAAGCAACACTCCTGTGATGGAAAATCTCCCCTGATTAACGTGAATGTACAATTCTTGTAACTATTGAAAGACCTAACTCAAAGAAATCACAAATCCGAAACCATGTCAATTCTTGGACTAATATTCTCACAGATTAAGGTTTAAAGAGAATATTTTTCACAAGGTTATGACTTCCACCCCAAATTGGAGCATCAAATCCTCACTTGTGCAGAACAGAAAGAGACTTATTTAGAACTAAAAAACAACTTAGCTTTCACTTCTGGATTGCAGATAACTTTGACAAGATTAATGCCTCAAAATAGTTTATTCAGGAGTCTGATAGTCAGATGAGTAGTTACATAATCTTCTGATATTCCATATTATATCAGATAACGAGTATAAAGACATACATGGTATTCAAGATCTACCTCACCATTCCCTCAAGTTGATAAAAGAAAAACATTAATAAAAAGGGACCCTTATCTTTTCTAAATCAATTATTGATCATTTTATACTAATTTTACTCTCTCATTACCAATTCTAATAAAAACTGATTTGCCTTGCCTATTTACTTAAATCTTAACAAAAAGACTATTTTATCCATATGTATAATTAATAGCCACACAAATTGCAAATCTTATCTGCTTCCTCTCATATCGATCTTCTTTCTTTCCAAAAACTTTGCCGCTCTCTCTCAATCTATATCCTTCTTCTTCTTCTTCTTCTTCTTCTTTTGTGATCCGGTCATAGATCTCGCCTTCATCCAACTACGACATAGGCACCCTCAAAGTCGTCATCGTCCGACTGATGCAGCCGTCTTCGTCGTCATCATCTTTTCAATTGACATTCTTGAAGCCGGACCCATTCGATTGCTAGATCTGCATGCCTTCAAGGTCCTCGACAAGGATGCCACCGGTTTCGTCTCTGTCTCGGAGTTCCAACACATCATCCGACGATCTCAGATCTGTCCTCATAAGCAGATCAACATCGATCTGGTCTTCAAATGATGACGATGTGAGTCGAGCGAGTCGATCTCCGCATTTGGATTCTGACACCGTCGTTAGAGTTTGTTTATATGCTCGAGTTTACTACTCCAGTAAAAGTTTACTAAGGGTAGTAAGTTTTTTTGCATGTAAGTTGATTTTTTACTGTTTTTAATGTGTATAATGAGCCTTGGAGATATTGTTTTGCAAGTTGCTACCTTTGATACAAGTTTATTAGGGGTAGTAAACTTATGATTTACTACCAATGCATCGAGTTTGTTCATCTACTCGAGTTTACTACCCCAATAAAATTTTACTAAGGGTAGTAAACTTTATTTTTCGCATCTAAGTTGATTTTTCTTTTCTGATCTTCTCTCTCTCTAACTGTCACTTACAGATCCTTAGCCTCCACCATCTCCGACGACTTCATCCTCGCCTCCACAATCTCTGACGAGCTCTTCCTCTCTTCCACCTAATCTCAGCCTCGTCCTCTTCGGTCGCTGCAACACTATAAGTGTGAAGAGCACCAACAAATTCAAATCTAGTCATGTCGTCTACACGTCGGCGCTAGAAAACGTCGATACTGGGGTTAGTAGACTTGGATTTGATGAAATACTGGGGTTAGTAGACTTGGTTTTGGAGTATACTAGAGTTAATAAACTTGGTTTTGATATATACAGGGGGTTAGTAGACTTGGTTTTGAAGTATAGTAGGGTTAGTAGATTTAGTAGATTTAGTTTTATAGTATACTAGGGTTATTAGACTTAGATTTTGAGTATATTGAGGTTAGTAGATTTGGATTTGATGTAAATGTAGTCCCAGTAAACTTTCTATAAAAGTTTATTGGCCATAGTAGAAAAAATCCGGTAAAATTTTGGCTACCAGTAATTTTCCGGTGTCCGGCTGTTGGTGACCGGAGATGCTCTGACAAAATATTTTCTCTCTCATTTTTTTCCAAGTGTGTATAAGGAACAAAAGTAAAATTGTCTCAAAAATATTATTTTATTATGAATTTAATAAAGATTTATGTATTTGGGCATTAGTAAGTACATATTATATTGGAATGAACATTTGACTTTTTAATTCATTAGTTTGAGGTTTGACTTTTTTTATTTTGTGCAAATGGTCATTTTTCCTTTCTAAATGCACTAATTTCTTATGTAAGCCAAATCATGTTAGGTTAGATTTCAGAATGCTCAAGAAATGATACAGGCAATATAACCATCTATGCTTATTGACAATACCCAAGACTGGAGAAAGGACTCGGAAATTTCAGAACTTGACAAGCAGATATCCCCTATGAACAAAAAATCATTAAGCTTCAACATCAAACATTCATACTAATGCATTACTATTAACTAGTAGACATGGATCATTAGTAAGATTTCAACTTCCTTATTGCTCTAACTAATTGGTTTCTTCCAAAAGGGTTGGTGCATAAGCCAAAAGGATCACCATTTTCTGAATCAGATTGAGTAAAAAGGGTGCTGATGTCCCTAATTTCAAGTATCTATCTATGAACAACCAAGAACTTGGCTTCAAGCAACAACTTTGTCACACAATAACTAAACTTTTATCTCACTAAACTATGAAACTGAATGAAATAAGAAAATTGTGAATTAGCATACACAGATTTTAGCTATGAATAAGAACAAAAGTGACGTCATTACATTACATCCTAATAAAAATGGAACTTACTTCTCTAAACCCTCAACTATATTACATGATTCAGTTTCAACTTTTTCTCTTTCCGAAAAAAAAATCAGAGAGACAAAACAGAGAGCAAGAGATACTATAAAACATTTCTAACTCAATTAGACCGAACCAGGGGGATTGTTTTGACGCCTCACAGAGAGCTGAACTGGTAAAGGCCGACCCGCCACAGCTGCTGCAGAAAGTCCGACCCGACCCGGAACATGTCCGGTACCCGACATCACCGACTCACCGTCCGACCAGCGCGAGCAGAGGCAGCTGACCCGACCTGACCCATCCCGTGCAGCTCACATCGACAGACGATTCCCAAGAATTAGCATACACATACTTTATCTCCTACTTATTTGTCATTATAGGCGCATGGGGGGTCATACAAGTGTTTGTGGATCTTCAAGGGCCGACTAGGATTGGGGATTTCGTATTTTCGTATACATTAATTATGAAATCCGACTACTGTAATGGAAGAATGGTGTAAAGTTAGTTAAAGTTTATAAAATTCAGACTTTTTGTCTAATCTAATGTTCTAATAATTGATATGTCATTTTCTCATCAATTTTATTTGAACCGTGGTTAACTTTCTTTTTAACTAAAAAAAAGAATTTTGGTCGTCATGTCTCGATTATCTTCTCTGCATCATCAAGTTGATTCTTTCTGTTCATGACTTATCTTCAGCATACAATAATCAAATCATTGAGCCCAGTTCCAAAAATTCATTGAGATGCAATACTAAATTCGGGTAGTAATTCCTTTGTGGGATTTAGAATAAAAATATGGTTTTCTTATATATATTGATTGATCGATTCCTATTGTTTGGGGACATTCAGGTGTAGAATTCCAGTAATCGTTCATATCCTAATCTTATGTTATATAGGACACATCCAATTTGTACTTATGACAATGGAATGATCTTTTGTTAATTAAAGTGATAAACACGATTGCAATAAGTCATTAATTCCATGGTTAATCTGCTGTCATTAGATTAGACAAGGAAAGTAGAGCAGAAAGAAGAGAGAGAAAGAAGAGAGAGAAAGAACTTGAAGTAGATAGATAACCATAATCCTTTTTTTTGGAGTTGAAAGCAAGTTAACCATAGTTTAGATTAAATTAATGAAAAAGTGACGTGTCAATTGATGAAACCATTAGATTAGACAAAGAGTCTGAATTTTATGAACTTTAACAAACTTTACGCCCTCCTCACTTTAGAGGAGCCGAATCCTTACTTATGATATCATGCATAAAACTTACGGCCAAACAAAACACGTATTTACATCTTTTGTTAACATTGAACATAGTAGCAGCTAAAGAGGATAGATTAGAGATCACTCTCCAGGCTTGCTTTGTTAACATTGTTGTATTAAGCTTTGATAAACTTCTGAAACCAAGACATTACATAAGACATTCCACCTCTTCCAATGAATTTTCCGGTGATCTAACGTACTCCCCCACCAAAACCTTGCACAAAGTTGTTCAAAATCATCACAAATATTCTTAGTACCTCGAAACACACTCATAGCATACGTTGGTAGAGCTTGTGTCACCACAAGAATTAGAAGATCTTTACCAGCGTCACTAAGCCACTGCTTGATATATTGAAATGTCTGAGTTTTCTTCCTTCCCACGTAAGTAGGCAACCCCAAGTATCTCTCATGAGACTCAACAATTTCCATTCCCAAATAACCTAAAAGATGTTAGAATTTAGGTGTCTCTACTTAAGTATTTTAAACAAAAGTATGAATTGTTGTGGCGAACAAGACATAAGAAAACTCAATTGAATATTCGAAGCAAATTGTTGCAGCCTCTGATATTTCTTACTTCTGAAATTCTTAATTAGATTGCACAGCTTATTGTTCATTTTATAGAGATCAAGATTACATAGAAAAGATCTAAACAAAAGATCTGAAATGTACCTTAAATACAAAGTTATAATTCAAGGTTTGAGTGGAGATGAACAATAAAACAAGTGGAAGTAAATATCTGCAATGAGTCATTGTTTTTTCTATAGTTTCCTAGTGTTTCTAGGAAATTAAGCATTAACGTTAACACTTACTCTTAATGCTTTGTTGATCCACTCCAAGTAGTCCTTTGAGGTATTCAAAAATATCACTTGGCAGAGCTTTGATGAAAATATCTGCAACTTGGTCATCTGTATTGCGGCACACCAGATCAATCTCATTATCTTCAACTGCATCTATGATGTAGTGGAATTTCAAGGCAATATGCTGTGTCCTACTGTGATACACAAGATTCTTGCTCATAACAATTGCAGACTTGTTATCACTGAGAATGGTTGTTGCAGATACTTGCTTCTCGCCAGTCTTCAATGACTCTTCTGATCCAAATTGCTTGAGAAGTGAAAATTGATGCAGATACATACGATATGCTTCAGCTGTAGACAGTGCTACTGACTTGTTATCACTGAGAATGGTTGTTGCAGTTACTTGCTTCTCGCCACTCTTCAATGACTCTTCTTATCCAAATTGCTTGAGAAGTGAAAATTGATGCAGATACATAAGATATGCTTCAGCTGTAGACAGTACTACTGATTTTTGCTTCTTTAAAACTCAAGAGAACATACACCACAGTTTCAAGTGTGAAAGTATATTCATATATACTTTTCAAATCATCAACATTTCCTCCCTAATCACTATTACAGAAGCTAAATAGTTTTGGTTTCACATTCCTTTCATACATAATTTCAAAGTCCATTGTACCTTGAATGTTTCTCAAGATTCTTCTTACAGCTTTGTAGTGAAATGTGGTAGGATTGTGCATAAATATGGACACCAGACTTGCAGCATACGTTATATCAGACATTGTTGTTGTAAAGTAGGGGTGGGCAAAAATCCGATTTTCAACCGAAAACCGAAAAAACCATCCGAAAAAACGGATCGGATAACCGATCCATTTAAAGCGGGTCGAATAATAGGAAAAACCGATCCGATCCGGTTTGAACCGGGTCGGTTCCGGTTTTGATTAAAAACCGTTTCGAAAAAACCGAATTTTTTTAATATATATATATATATTTTTAATATATATATATATATATAAACCGAAAAACGGAAAAACCCTAATCGACTAATCGCCCCTCTCTCAGTCTCTCCTCTTTCGCCGCTTTCGCAGTTTCGCCTAATCACCCCTCTCTCAGTCTCTCCTCTTTCGCCTCGCGCCCTCGCCCCTCTCTCCTCTTTCGCCTCGCGCCCTCTTTCGCCTCGCGCCCTCGCCCCTCTCTCCTCTTTCGCCTCGCGCCCTCGCCCCTCTCTCCTCTCAGCGAGACAAGTCAGAGCTTCCCCAACCCCTCTCAGCCTCTCTGACTTTCTCTCAGCCTCTCTGACTTTCTCTCGCGCCCTCGCCCCTCTCTCCTCTCAGGTAAACTCGATTTCTCTTTAATTCTTCTTACTCCGTTTTGTTCTTGCTTCAATTTTTGAGCTAATTTTGAGTGTGGTGCTGTCAATTAGGGACTTTCACCAAGTCACTTGCCATGACTGTGCTCTCCGAGATCGGCGACAAGACCTTCTTCGCCGCCGCGGTGAGTGTTTAGTTGAGGTCCAGCTTCAATACTCACCTGCTGACCTGCGCTCAGTCCCCGCTCACCAAGTTTCGTCCATCAAAGAAGCCATCCTGAAATTCCAGAAGACCTCAAGGTCCGGTCAATTCCAGCTCCTCTCCTTTTGATTTGTTTACAGTAATTTTAGCATTTTTGAGTTTGATTTACTTTGTTAGTTTGTTTACAATAATGAGAAAATTGAGAATATTGTCTTGAATACTATGAATAGAGTTCCTGAAGAGGTTGCCAGGAAACACAAATAGGGAACTCTAGTCCTTCTGCCATCGATGTTTTGGAATAGTATAGGCTGTATAGCAGCTCAAATAGGGAAAAGAAGAAAAGAAGAATTAGTCCCTGCCATCTATGTATATTGATTTAGAAATAGTATAGCAGCTCAATGTTTCATGTCTTGTTGGTTAAAGTTGAAAAAAAGAAGAATTTTGTTGTGTATAAATCTATGATCTATCTGCATATAAAGTTGTGAACTGTTTTGTTTTGGCTAATAGAAATAGTATAGCAGCACAAACTATTACCTTCTGTTTTAATAGATTCATATAGCAGAGAGCAATGTGCAAACCGGATTGCAGTTTATCTACGTTATTTGCAGTTTGATTTTTCAGTTACATCAGGTAACTATTTCCGTTTTGCTTTCATACGTCATAACTTATAAATATTTGTGTTTAGATTTTTGTATGATTTTAAGATTCTTACAAGTTTGTTATATTTCCCTTATTTCTGTAGAATCTGTTATGACATCATTGACATGCTCTCCTGAAGATTGAATGTTGCCTAGTGGAACTGAGGAAGGAGACCGAGTCTGAATTCAATTCAAACTTTCATTAGTTTCATGTTATGAACTTTATTTTATTTTGGGACAACTAAATTTGCTTATGGTTTGTAACAAATTAACTTAACTATGGTGTGTATGTGTATGTGTATGTTATCTACTATTTGAAGTTGGTGATGAACATTTGATGATTGGATTGTTTTTGAGGTTTGGAAATTGTAAACTGAAAGTGAAATTATCCAAATTCGGATGAAATCCGAAACCGATCCGATCCGATCCGGTTTTCGGATGATCCGAAATTCGGATAACCCGGATTTCGGTTTCGGATTCGGATGCATACTTTACAAATCCGATTGATTCGGATCGGATACGGTTTGGGCTCAAAACCGGTCTGGTCCGAATTTGCCCACCCCTATTGTAAAGTATAACAAACTTCTCACTAAATTTCTATACAAGCTCTCATCAGCACTACCACTTTCATTTTCTTTTGAAAAATTTTCATTGACAACTAGAGGTGTTGCAACTTTATTGCAACCAAGCATCTTAAGCTTCTCTAGAATTGTCTTTGCATATTTTTTCCAAGTAATGAAGATTTCCTTCACTCATTGAATAATTTCTATTCCTAGAATATAATACAGGATTTCCAAATCAATCATTTCATATTTCTTAATCATATCAGACTTGAAATTTGAAATCATCTGTTCACAACTTTCAGTAAATACCAAATCATCAATATATAAGAAGACAATAAGTAAAGCTTGATATACCTTCAGTTTTGGTGTAGAGAACAAGTTTATTTTCACTCTTTTGAAACCCTCTATCTGTGAAATAGAAATCGATCTCACCATACCAAGCTCTTGGGGCTTGTTTCAAACCATAAAGAGTCTTCTTCAGTTTATAAACGTTCTGCTCTTTATCCTTAATGATGAAACCTTGTGGTTGCTTCACAAATACTTCTTCTTTATTCAGAAACGCTGATTTAATATCTAATTGGTGAAAAAAACAGCATTTTTTTGCTGCAATGGAAATAAGACCTATTATTGTTTCATGTCTTTCAACTGGTGCAAAAGTCTCATTATTTGTGTATACTCTTTTGCCACCAAACTTGTTTTGTTTCTTTGCACAGAACCGTTTGCATTCAGCTTGGTTTTGTAGATCCACTTCAAACTATTGACATCCTTATTGTCTGGTTTATCAACAAGCTTCCATGTGTTGTTTTTCACAATCACATCTATTTCCTCCTTCGTTGTCGTTCGCCACTCATCTTCCTTCACAGCTTTTCAAATCTTTCAGGCTCAAATAAGCAGACATTACAGATTTCTTATACTTCATTCAACGTCTCATCCTTATTGTTGTTGAACTTGGTATAGATTGAGTATTTGAAGATGCAGGTCATGATGGTTGATCAGGATTTTGAGGTGGAGTTTGTTGTTGTGGATTGAATTCTAACTCATCTGGAACTAGTTCATCTTGAACAGTGTTATTTGACACCCATTGTTGCTGGACTGAGCTTTTCTTCTAATCCCAAGATGAATTCTTGTTGAAGAGAACATTTTTACAAAAAATCACTATCTTTTTTTTCTTCAGATTATAAGATTATAGAGCGCTATAGCCCTTTGTGTGTAAGCTATGACCATGAACACACACATTTTACTTGATTCATCAAGATTTTTCCTCAATACTAGTGAGATGTGTGCATAAAAGATTGAACCAAACACCCTCAAGTGATTTACACTTGGCTTCTTTCAACTCTATGCTTCAAATGGTGTTATTCCTTGCGCATCTATAGTTGGATATTAATTAAAGTCACCGATGATCACGAAGGTAGTGAATCCAAATCTGCTAAATCATGCAAAAGTTGCCAAGATTTATCCATGTCCGCCGTAGCTACATAACTATAGAATCCCGTCAATCTCTAAGAGGGGAAGCCGACAATCCCTCCCACCACTACATCAATATGATGCCCAAATTTGGTGCCGATAGAGATCTTCACCTCATCAGTCTAAAACAGACCAACACTGCCAGATTTTCCATCGCTCAGTATCGCTTCAGCATGAGAAAACCCTAACGCAAGTTTCACTCTATCAAAATCTTCCGATTTTCTAATCTTGGTTTCACAAAGAAAGAGAATTTGTGGACGATTCTGAACATTCAGATCCTTCAGAGCCCTTGTAGTTGTATCATTGCATATCGCTCGACAATTCCAACTCATAACATCGAGATCCATGGTATGAAATTTGGGAGTTTGGTAGGTTTGTTCGTTCAAAACCCTAGTAGAGCTAGAGATAACGATAATTTTTTTATTTACATCTTCTGTTTGCTTGTACAAGAGATGTGAGTAGAAATAACAAAAAAGAAATGTTGATATATGTAATATAAGATCAAAATCCATATACAATACATTTTTATTAATAACTCACACACCTTATATATGTTTGTGAGGTTTGAATTCGTGATCTCAAAGTTATCAGTTAAATACTTTAACCAACCAAGATAAGGTTCACCGACAACAAAATCCATATAACCTAACATGCTTATGGTTTGACATAATCTATTTAAAATTCAGCAATATTTTCTTTTCTATTTTCCTTCTCTATCCAAACAGACGACGGGTGATGATAGTTTGGTGTTGTTGAAGTTTTGACTTGAGAGTGAATGAGCATGCTTGGTGTGCATATCCAAGTAATATCCTCATTCCTCAAGAGAGTAAAGCACTTGCGATTCAAAACTGCAAAGTGATGGGGCACCAATTATGGTGTAGTCCCTTAAACTTGGATGATAAAATATGTTTAGTTTAGAATTTAAAATTGGTGAAGGAAAAAGATGAACAACTCAAGAAAGAGAACAACAAATATTATACATAGCTCCGTTCAGGCGCGGGATAGCCGTACGGGACGAAGCGAGACGAAACGACGACAGTCATTTGATTTTTAATGAATTGATCAAACGGACAAGATCAATTTATTAAAGATCTGACGGTTGTCTTCATTTCAACACGTTTCGTCCCGCACGGCTAGCAATCCTGATATTATACATGTGTTCAAAGTTCTTGGTTGTAAGGTTGTTGAAAACGAGTGAAGAATAACCTTACTCATCATCCGTCTTTTTTTGATTGATGGTTATATATTCCTAGACAACATTGTTGAAGTTTTCTCCGGCGGTCTAATTTCATTCCGTGAGTATCAGGTCATCTCTTTCTTATACAGAAACGTTTGTCCAGTGTGTATGACTTATATATGAACCATTTTTTTTCAGCGCCACCCAGTTCCAGTCCTCAAATCCTCTCCTTTTGTTTTGTTTTACAGTGTGAGGTGGGTTTAGCCAGACACCAAATCAAAGGCCAAACCGAGTGAACATGACAGACTACCGATTCACTGGTTCGCTGTTGGTCCGGAGTCCATACGTGTGTTCTGTGGTCTGATCCCTCCAAAGGGTGCCACCATTACAAGCATATTGTTTTTTGTAGAGATATATTAAACTACTGAACTCAGCAACAATGTTGATATGGCCGAGTTGGTCTAAGGCGCCAGATTAAGGTTCTGGTCCGAAAGGGCGTGGGTTCAAATCCCACTGTCAACATTTAATTTTTCACATTTTATGTCTTTTGGCTTTGTTTTATTTCTGTCTTTGGTTTTTCTATCTGCAAATTTTAATGTATGCAGATCATCAGTATTGTGTTGGGTTTTTATGAGCAAAATTCAGAATCAATAATCTGCAGAATACATTGTGCAAAGAGCTTTTTTTCAGAAGCAAAAGTACTGAGCTCAACAAACATCCTTGTAGCGATAAGTAAAAAGATAGAATGCAGTTCAATATCAGCACGTAATAAATCAATACCTAAGTATTTGCTTCAGCTTCTCACAAAATTGAGTTGCAAGTAAACTAAACTTACAAAGAATTTTTCAAAAATATAAATCCCCGGTTACAATCAAGTTCGCATGGCCATAGATTGGCACTAGTTGGCTTCATTTTCTACCATTGCTACTTCCATCTACTAATGGCTTTTGAGGGGCTTTGATGTGATCACTAGAAACTCTGTTGCCAAAAAAAGATTCTCCATGGTTGTGAAGTCGTCTCTCTGATTTTGGAGGAAAAACAAGAAGGGTGTTTCTCAGAATACTTGTCGAATGTTGATGTTGATTCTTGAAGTTTGGATGTATTCTAAAAAATTGAATCATCCTCATGTGACAACTGCTGCTCAAGAGGCACAATATCAGCATCTTCTGTGTCTGTGAATATCCGAGGCACGCCTGTAAAACAAGAAGCAAAGTAGATCTATTACGAAACAGTAGACTCTGAGAATTAGTTATCAATATAGATTCTGCAAAATGGAATAGGCAAACTGTACTGTTTATCACAAGAAAGAACATCAGTTGACGGGGAAGGATATTATTATTGGTTTAAGACAGACAGTCTGGCAGGCCACATATGGTATGCAAAATCAAAACATTAAGAACCAAACAATAATTGCCTCGACCAAATCAATCACTTTCCTCACTTGTTGATTGGTCATTCTTACCATCAACAGAGTAATCATCAATATCAATTTAATATCTTGAACTACAGAACAGGTTAACCATTTCAAGATAGCTGAGGACTCAGACATACTATGATAGCATTCTGTTGCTTCTCCAGCCATAAGTACAACATCACCACTTTGAAGAAACACTGCTAATGGAGGATCCTCTTTAAGCTTTCCTCCCAGAAGGAAAATTACTTTGCAGCCTAAACTGTGAAAAGTAGAGATAAATAAGCACTAAAAGAGGGGTTTACTCGATTTTGTTTTCTTGACAATCAACCACAGCCAAGATACATAAATTAAATGGCACAGCCAGGTACCTCATGCTTACAATGGGCTTACTCCAATCAGCTTCCATGTCATCCAGGTGCCCCCAAGCATATCGCCTAGATAAAACATACAAATGGCATACAAATGGCATACAAATGAAGATATAAAAAAATATAGGAAAATGTAAATCATAGATTGTATAAGTTTCCCAACCAAAAGGTTGAACACTTGAGTGATCAAAATCTGCTAATATAAGCAATGTTTTACTCAGTAATACCTGAGCCAAAGTAGTTTACTATTGCAGCTTCAAGCTGGAAACCTTCACCCAAGGGCATTGCAGGTGCCGCCAGTATTTCGTCGGCTAAAATTTCACTTTAACGCACGAAAATTTAACTTAGCCGACGAAATTTTTTTTCGTCGGTCTGTTTTTGGTTATTTCGTCGGCTAAAGTCTTTTTTCTGGTAGTGTAGGTTGCAAGAATTGTTATTCATCGATATGTTTTTGCATTGAATTTGTATGTTTGTCTGAGGTTGGTCACATGTATATACTAGCTTAGATTTGTTTTCTTTTTAGTTTTAGGATTTTCGTCACTATTATGTCTCTTGTTTTCTCTGATTTTATTTTTGTATCAAATGATCTCCGATCCTGCTGAAATTTTGTACATGTGTTCTTATTTGTGTCTATTATATCCTTGTAAATTTTTATAATTTTCTGAGTAATTTAGGTTAGGTTAGGTTTGAGATTGCTGTTCGTTAGGAACAGTAGTCACTTTTGTAATTAGTTTAGTTTATAATAATGGTTGTGATTTATATTAACGCTTATTTTACAGGTACTCTCAATCCCCGGCCCTTACGATAACCCTACTAACGCTATACTACTAATGATTGAGTTTTATTTGACGCATGTTTTAAAAAACCCACCATCATTGAGCCTGATTGATGAAAATTGAAAACTTTAAAGGTTAAACTTTCAAAATTAAAAGTACGGGGGGGGGGAGGGGTGAAATGATGTTAGCCCCAAACTTCAGGTAGGTAAACTGAAATTAATCATAAAGTTTATTTCTCTTAGTAAAGTTCTTATATAAAGTTTATTGCCCCTAGTAAATCATTTTCAATATTACTACTCCGTAATAAAACTTCCAACAAATGTACGATATGGTTCCGACAAGGTCTAGTGATATTTTGATGATGTTTTAAAGAGTCTGACACTATTCTGGCGACCGGAGTCCGGTGATCAAAGTCGATGAGGTTACGATCAAGTCTTCTCTCTCTAATCATGTGTTAGAGGGTGAGGGTATAATGATATTAAAATAATATTGGTTCGAAGAGTTTATATCTAATAGAAACAAATTCTCTAATAAAAAGTTCAAGTGGCCAATTTGTTGAAAAAATGTTGGAATAGAAAGTAGGGTGGCAAATTTTGTAACAAATAGACATTTTCTTTTATTTTTATCGTTTTAACAGTTTTACTAAGCTTCAACCAGAGTAAATATATCGTTACCACCAAATCCCTACCCTTGCTTTTTTTCCTCACCTTTTTCTTTTTTATAGCAAATTGCTTTCCGTAATAAATACTAATTTTGAAATCTTGAGCAAAACTTCTTTCGTTTCGCATAAATTACTGTCTCGAAATCTCGATCATCATATCTTGTATCAAAACATATTTTGTTATTCCAGTATGATTGTTAGTACTTGTAACTTAAGAAAATCTTGTATGATTCCAGTATCATCATATCTTGTAAGTTATCTATGGTCCAAAAAATTGTAAGCTTTAGGCATAATCCCTTTGAGAGAGAATAGAAGAAAACCCTAAAGGAGAGAAGTGTCTCGTCTGGCTGTGCCGCCATGCCTGCGTTGGAAAATCGCCTCGCTAGCTTGCGTTGATTGCAGAAGGACGGGTCGTTGGAGTGGGTAGTTTGAGTTTGGGGCTGAGAAGGTCCACCAAGCTTCGATCTCAACGGACAACAGAGTATGCACAAGGAGGGTTTTCGGGAGAGGAGGAGGTAAGTTTTCGGGTGGCCGGTGTCCGTATCCGTTAAATTTCTCTACTTTATGGTTCGATCCGCTCGAATCTTACCATGACTCCAATTGATTTTCGTTAGAGTTGGGCCTCAGAGTGCGAGGTTGAGGGCAGTGGGGAGAGCTACAACATTGCTTTATCTGTCCATGGCTTCTCAAGGATTGGGGCTGTGCTGATGGAAGATGGGGTCTATTCAGGCTCAGCGGGCTACATCTCTCCGATGGCAATGGAGGCCCGACGACAGTGCGACGGGGTGGGAGGTGCGACAATGGCGGCGGGACTGCTTGGGCTTCAAAAGTGTTGGGCTGTGATCATGGTTTGGACCCGATTAGCATCCATGAGTTGGTGGGCCTTTACTGGGCCTGATGATCTTTGGGCTCATTATGGGCTCAGGTTTGGGTCATTTTAGGTTTTTCTTTTTTCTTGGTTTTTTTTAGTTCGTGTTGTTTTGGTTGTCGTCCCTCCTTTTAGGTGAGTGTTTAAGGTTTTGGTAAGGTGGTGTTGGTCGTCCTTCCTCTTTTGAGTGAGGGTTTGGGGTTCTTGTAGGGTAGCGGTGGTCATGGTGTTGGGTGGGTCATGGTCATGGTGTCATGTCCTGAACTATTTTATTGTCGGTTAGTTCTTGTTGTCAATGTATTGGGGAGGTTAGCTGTGCATATATGTCTTTAGTTTTGACATGTAGTGTTTGAAATGGTTGGTTCTTCTTAAGGTTGACTGTAAGGATATATCAGTACTTCTGAATTAGGTTATGTTACGGTTGAACCTATTTCGGTTTTTGTTCATTGTAATCGTAGGGTTTCCTATTAATGAAACTCTCTATTGTTTGCTCTTAAAAAAGTTATTATTATTTTTCTTCATACTCGTAAATTATGAAAATCTATATCAGAAAAAAAATCATGAAATTTATCTTGTTGAACGGTAAACCGACTGAGGTGGGAAGTAAATAATGATTCCAGAGCCATAAGCGGAAAATCCACTTTGCTATTTCACAGGGGTAGCGAGGTCCTTTCATGACTATATCGTTTTAAAGAATAAATTCAGTTTTTTTTTCTGGGAAATATTAGCGGATATCTGAAATATATTGAGAGAGCTGCAGAGGACGAATAAACAAAGAAGCCACAACAGTCTTTCTCCGATCGAAAACAAAGAAACGAAAATGGCTTGTAGAAGTGCGTTGCGCTCCGCTATGCTAATAGAAGCGTGGCGACCCGTTCATCTCGCCCGGAGCTCCGTCTCCGCTTCCTTCCGAACCGGATTCTCCTCTCCCCGCCTGACCCGACGAACTCCCCTCAATTCCTCCCACAACGAAAACCAACCCGCTCTCTCCGAAGACGAACAAGGCCCGCCTCAGGAGGCCGTTCTCAAAGCAATTTCAGGTCTTGTTCTTAATATTTTATTTTGTTTTTGATAGCTCCTTGCTAATTTTGATATGTAAATTGGTTTTAACTGGCGGTTAAAACTGGGTGTAGAGGTGTCTAGAACTGAAGGCAGAGTTGGGCAGACGACGAATGTGGTTATTGGAGGCACGGTGGCGGATGATTCCACTACTGAATGGCTCGACTTGGATCAGAAGGTACTGAAAAGCCTTTTCTTTGTTTCTTGTTGCTTTTAGTTGATGAGTGATTAGATTCTGGTAATTTTTGATGTAAGGTAAATTCGTACCCAACTGTTAGAGGATTCACGGCGATTGGAACCGGAGGGGATGATTTTGTGCAGGCTATGGTTGTTGCTGTTGAATCAGTACTTCAACAATCTGTTCCGGAGGTAATACATAGGATACATGGCAATCATTTTAATTTTTTTTCTTTCGATGAACGTATTGGTTGTTATGCTGCGTATTTGCCTGATTTGTTAGTCACATGATCTAGAGTCAGGCCCTTTTGGATAGAATTTTGGTAAGTTACTGTTTCATTGGATATACCGATCCCTCTGAGTTGTATAGTAGGATAGTTTGATGGGGACTGGACAGGAATTGGTAAGCAATATGTGAGTTCAATGCCCCAAATTACGTGAATTTGCAGGCTGAAATAAGTGAATTGTAATGGCCGTCTGGAGGCGTGTTTGTGGTTTGTTCCTAGGAAATGGTAGATGCAAAGAGAAGTATCTTCTTGCAAGATTAAAGCTTTAAAATGGTTGCAGGAAGGTGTATAACAGCGTGGCTATTGTTAACAAGGATCCTGAACTTATGTTATGCTAGGTTTTAGTTTGAGTTAGAAGTTCAAGGGATGGGGTAGGCTGCATATGTCATGGAAGGAAATGACTTGTCCTTTAACTAGCTCCTTGAATCGTCTATAAAGTAAGCTGGATAGCTCTGTTGGCCTTAGTGCAGTATATAGGCTTTTCCCTGAACTGTTAATTACCCTATTCGGCTCTGGATGTGAACTTATAAAAATTTGACCAATAGCTCAGGGTTCTTCCTCTTTGAAGATCATTAAGAAAAGAGACAGCCAAGTGGTTACTCTCTGATCAACAAAAGTTCAGGATCATTAAGAAAGGATCCTGAACTTTTGTTGCTTACTTTGAATCAACAACTGGTTTGAGTTCTGATTATGTTTTTTGAGATTTGTTTGACAAGTGGATAACTTGAATTCCCAGCAAATGATGAGTGCAAATTTGTTATGGCAGGATCGTGTCAAGCAGAAGCTATCATCAGGAGGCAAATATGTGTCTGTAAACATTGGTCCTGTTCAAGTCATTTCTAGTGAACAGGTCTTCCCCTCCCTGGCACTTTTCGACTATATTATTTGCCTATATTTATGATGGACGGAATGTATCTTCATATTTGTGTTGGAATCGATTGACATTTGACCAACATGATTGTTGTCATTTTATCCAGGTCCAAGCTGTATACAATGCAATGAGAAGAGATGACCGAATGAAATACTTTTTGTAGACTGTACAGCTCCTCTTCGTGGGTAGTTTTGACACAGAGCACCAATTTTCCAGTGCGTCTCTTGTCCCATCAGTCTGTCTTTTGGATTTTGGTGTATGTGCGACTTCGAGATCCGAGTACCGGTGGTTCAAATTCAATCCATCTGCTTGCTCATGATGTATTTAAATTGAAGTCTAATTCAGAAGTAGGCAATATTGAATCTGTTATATTAACATCCGTCATTCCTTTAATATATGTTACTGTTCAACTAAGGCATGGATGGGGGATGTATCCATTTCCTACTGGTACTGGGTATAATACTGTATATTCCTCGAATCAATAAAGGCAAAACAGAACTGGGACTCTCTAATGGCAAAGCACATACCTCATCAGCCATTTTGCAACAGATATATCATAACAGTGATTTTGCTTTCATATGAATGTATGTTGATAGAACTCATAGAAGTGCAAGTCATTTCAAGCTTTGCAAGGTACTATGATGTCTAGACCACTCAGTTCGTTCATGTATATATGACTGCTTGACAATGTCTATTGCAATTTATAAATCGAAATGATCGAGCTGCAAAAGCAAGACATAGATCGAACAAACGTGATCTCACATTATCATTACCTACAGCTCCAAATTTAAAGATTTGGTGTGAACCAGACGGGTCGAGAGTTCAACTGGACAGGAGAACTACTGTTCTTGAGAAAAGGCCAGGGGAAAAACTCAAGGCGCCTAGTTGCCAAGGATAACATCCCAAATTCATGTTCGCTTGACGCTGATGCTAAACAAAAACTGTCGAAAGCAAAATAGATACGATTTCTTTCGAGACGTTGCCCCTGATCTCCATTTGGATGATAATCAATGGCATCACTTGTGGCGCGCATGAGCTTGCAACCAGACTTACTTACAAACAATATCCGATCACCAAGGTCGGAAACATGTGAAAATTGAGGATCAGGATCATCAGGTTTGAGCTTGTACACTAGAAACTGTAATGTCTTGTAGGGAATGTTGAGATGAGTGCCTGCGATGACCTCCCAAGGAATTGTTGGATCAAGTTCGTCACCGGAATGAACCAGATGGATAATAATGAACAACTCCTTGGTCGTAGGATCTTTTGCTAGATACATGACTGCACCGACATAAGTCACGTACAAAGATCCTACCCTTGTCCTTGTAAAGGAGGTGGAGGGCGGAAAGACAATTGGCCCGGGACCAATGGTAACCACTCTGTCAACTCTATAAATAGGAGGGGCACTGTTTGGTGTAGAATTTGCAGTTCTTCAAACAACCGGCTTGTATATTTGTGCTAGGCGTGCCAGTACCTTTGGGTCAGGTACAACCTTGAAGTTGGATGCTGCTCACGTCCCTATTCTGACTTCTTCTCACAGCGATCGTGACAGACGCCGATCTTCTTCCTCTGTGCTGGGTTCTCTCTTCAGACCTACAAGGGAAAAGTCCCTCTAGGATTTTTCTCCAACCTTTGCAGATGGCCGAATCTTACTTAGTATGCAATGAAACTAAGCAGCGGGTATCAAGATATGCAGGATATGGACTGGCGAACGGATTCTCCAGAACTGGTTGCGGAGTAAAACTGCTCAACGGGTTGAATAGGGGAGTACTGAGATTTCAACGGATTGAATAGGGGAGTACTGAGATTTCAACGGATTGAAACCTGTCAGACTTAACGGATTAAGTCCCTTGTGCAGCTGACGGATCAGGCTACGGTTGCTAACGGATCAGGCTTGGATGCTCCGGAGAGGCTTGAAGACTTTCGCGTGGCGAAGTTGTTGTCTGTTTGTTGATAGATGTAGTTGTTTTTTTCTCTTGTATCTTAACCCCTTTATATAGTGAACACTAGGGTAGATATTTACTTGTGAATCAAAGCACGGCACCATACTGCTAGGGTTTTAAGAATCCTCCTTGTAATGCAAGACAAACTCTTAAAGCCCAATCCTCTAGGCCCAAAACTCCTCTGTTTGTAACTCAACCTCTTGTGACCACATGCTTCATCTCTTATGACACTCTCGCGACCGCTTTTCCTCCCGCGAGCGTGTTTCCTTAATACATAGCCCCTTCCGCGAGAGTGTCTCCTCCAGCGAGCAAACTATCTCCCCTCGCGAGCGTGTTTCGTTCATGTGCTCCTCGCGAGCGTATTTGACTTTCTGAGCATTCTCTGACCTTCCCATTTGCGGTTGTGATATCAACCAACACTACAAAACCCTTTGTCGTTGAAGCATATAATTTCCCATCCATTATCTCTATATCTTGATATCCACTTCCATGAACATGTATGTTAGGCTCAATGAATGTCCACGATCGATCAGCTGGCCTGGATATACATACATGTCGGTTGAGGCAAATGCTGGCCACAAAGAAGCAGTAGCGGCGGTAGCGCTGCTGCTGGCTTGAGCTTGTTGGTGCTGTAAGAGGCATTAAGTGTAGTCAAGAAGAAGCCAGGTCCGTTTTCGCAGCCGCATGGGAAGGTGGACTGTGGTGTTGATGGGAACAAAACTCGAGCACCGGTAATCCGATTCAAGAGGAAGTATGCAGTATCAAAAGAGTGATGATCCTGCAAGTACAATGACCAAGGTTTCATAAAACCCTCGGGACGCCACAACGCACTATCTACCATGAATAGCCATCCCTCTATTGACCCAACACAATCCAACCTTTTCATGTTACTATTATATGAGTACGAATAGTAGGTCCTCCAATCACTGAGGTTGAAAAGGCAGTGATCTTCAGCAGAAAAGAGGTTAGGAGAGAGCCTAAGCCATGGAAGTTGAGGAGTAAGAAAACTACATTGCTTTGAAGCAATCTCCATATCAATAATAGCTCCCAAATAATCTTGTATTTGGAGCCGTTGTAAAATCAAAAGCATGATTTGTCCTGGGAATTGGAGTAGTAGTGCTCCTCCTTCTGAATCAATTTGAGTTTGGTTTCGTAATTTCCTCGAGATGAAAACAAGCCCAAATACCATATATATAGATACCATATAAATCTTATAGTTTTGGTTCTAACAGGCAATACTTTCTAATCAAGTCATCTGAATTCGAACCCTAACAAGGTTCTTGAAGTTATAGGCTTATAGCTCATCAACTATGAATTGTAGTTAAAGAGACAAAAAAAAGTATGCAGAGACAGATAATTGGAATGAAAGCAGCTAACCTGTAAGAATTCGTATCCAAAGTCTCTCTTGAACCCTTTATTTGGTCTTGGCACCAATATTTGTTACCAGATCATTTTAATTAGTTAATCCATGCCATCATCAGCAGAGTGCAAGAAATTAGAGATCTACGATATATATTTCATAGAATGAAGGAACTTTCTGAAGATTAAATTAGTATGAAAAATTAGGTGGTCATTTTAGGGTTCATGACCGTTCGTCAATGAGCTGGGCCGGTTAAGTCCGACTCAAAATTGACCGGCTCAAGTCAGGCCTTAACGTTGAAACTTGAAAACAAAAAGATAGTTTCTTTCAAGATTTTGCACCTTTATCGATCCCCAATTGGAGTATAATTAATGCATCAAATGATAATTAAAATAAATTTTAATGACTGGAGATATTTCTGTTACAGGAGGGTTCATATTAAGAATAAAAATGGTAACTTTCTTGCTGCAACATCTTTTTACTCAACCACGATCATTGTCCATGTTACAGAAACTATGGCCCTATGTAACATTTTCATTTATGTTAAGAGTCGTGGTATCATCAAGATAGAAGGGGAAGACGACTCGAAGCTAGTGACCAATGTTGTGAATGAAGTTTCTACACCTCCATGGAGCCTGTTCAAGTTAATCTAAGACATAAAGACCTTGAGTAACTCCTTTGAGTTTGTGTGTTTTAAACATGTACGTGTTTAGAAAAGCAAATTTTGTTGTCAATGCCTTAGCTAATCTAGGTCATAGGCTTAGCAATCTATGTTTTTGGGAGGAGAATATTCTGCAAGAGGCATCGATCCTCTGCTTTTGCTTTTGACGTTGTAAATTTTGGATACACGAACGTACTAGAGGCACCTCAATTTAATTGACTTCATTTTTCTTATCAAAAAATTGGATTATAATTAAGGACATCACTTGTGGTGAAGATGTACTTGTTCAGGACTTACTGACAAACAATATTCAATCGAGTTTGGCTTATCTACTTGGATTTTTGTTGCTTGGATGGTTTAAAACCATTAGATTAAGTACAATGTGGTCATACATGTGATATCATCCTCATGTCATCTTTATTCAATCTAATGATTTTAAATCATCTAAACAAATTTAAGTAAGAAAAATTTAAATACAGAAGCCGGCCGGATCTTATCCAATCACCAAGGTTAGCACAAATCCAAATTAACATGTCGCTCCAGACCCTAAACACAAATTATATTAACTGAAGAAGCTTGTAGCCAGATGATTGTACCCTTAGAGCATCTCCAGCAGAATTGTTAAATCAAATAATTTTTGAAATTTGTCAATTTTTGGAATGAATAGAAGCTCCAGCAGAACCCGTAAAATATTGCTAAATCCTAAGATTACTAAACAAAATTGATAGATCTATCAATTTGAGGAGGGAGAAACTACTATTGCTAAATTCTCAAATAGTACAATTTCTTCACTATTGATAGATCTATTTAATTTGTTTAAACCGTTGACCATTTATTTTAGGAAACAATTTGAAATTTAGCAATTCAATTAGTTATTCTTGCTGGAATCACACTGCTCAAAATGAGTAACTAAATCAAAATTGCTAAACTTATCAATTTTTCTAATATAACTGCTGGAGATGATCTTAATTTATTGTTGGCGCTACTCGATTCTTAGCTAATTTCTGAATAATAGAAGGAATTTATCTCTCACTAATAGAGAAAAAAATTAAGATAAAAAACTTGCACCTAATCTGGCATTGTCATCAAAAGTTCATCAAAATCGTTGTCACAATGAAGGGTTGCAAACATAGAGACCAATGCTACAATTATGATTCTTAACTAAGATCATCTACAAACTGAACTGTTATCTAATCATTTTATCCCAAACACCTATGTTTAGCGGATTAACAGTTTATCCCAAACACCTATCTAATAATTCCTTAAACTAATGTTGACAGTGCTTTCAGAATATAGTTTAGTTCATTAAGAATATACTGGCACTGTGGCACACGAAATCCCCATGAAAGTCTATTTGTTAACTAATTGGTTCTACGTGTGGACAATTGAAATAAGGACTAGAATTGTTATTTCATAATTCCCACCTTCATATAACTATTTTTTTCTGGGTTCAAAGTTCAAACCCAGTCTTAGACCGACTTCATCACCAGTCCCTATCAGTTTCTAAAAGATTCTCAACTCCCTCAAGTTCTCTCTGCGCTACCCGAAACCACCGAAATGTACGATACTGTACCAATGCAATATGACGACCGGACGACGTCCTCAAATGCATGCTTCAAGGCAGTCGATCACTATCATAATAATTAGTATATAATTCTCCATTGATGACGTACTTAAGAATTTGGCATCTCTCTAGTTGCCATTTCGTAGTCTCCAACCCTTCAGTTTATTTTATATGCAACTCGGATTGATGGACCACGTAGCCTTCAGGGTTATTCACATTTTCACTATCACACAAGTTCATTATCGATCTGCCAAACTCTACCATTAATTTGATGCCCAAAACTTTGGTAATTTTACCATGCTTCATGTTTGAAAACCAGGGATTTGGATCCTCAGTTGAGTTAATCTAGATAGATTATTACATATGTGTGTGCGAACATTCTTAATTAGTAAGTAAATTAAGCATACACTAGTAAAATAAAAGGCTCATGCGACGAATTTATTTATTTTTTCGTCGCATGAGTGTAGACTGATACGACGAAAACAAATTTCGTAGCATGAGTGTGAACTGATGCGACAAATTTCATTTTGTCGTATAGTGCTGACTCATGCGACAAAATTTGTTTATTTCGTCGCATTAGTTCTGGATTATTCCGTCAAAATTTCCCTCCAGTGCTGACTCATGCGACGAAGGAAAGGTGATTTTGTCGCATCAGTTCACACTCATACGACGAAATTTGTTTATTTCGTCGCATCAGTTCTGGCCTAAACTTTTGAATTTTGAATTGTTCTGCCAAATTCCCCCCCCCCACGTGTTGACTCATGCGACAAAATAAAAAAATTCGTCGTATCAGTTTTGACAAAAAAAATTAAATTTTGAATCATTCTGCCAAAATTTCTCCCTCTTCTTCTTCTTCTTCTTTTTACTTATTCACCACCACCACTTCTTCTTCACCACCACACCTCCACTTCTTCTTCTTCACCACCACCACCACCACCACCACCATCTCTTCTTCTTCCTATTCCTCTTCTTCTTATTCTTCCTCCGCTGTCTCAACCACTGTACCACCACCTCTTCCGCCATCACCACCTCCTCGATCCAGCAAAACAAAAAAAACCAAAAAAATCTAATTTTTAAAATAAAATTATTACAAAAATAAAAATTAAATTAATTAATTAAATTTTTTTATTTATTGAAAACTCTTAAACGTATTTCGTCGCATTAGTCGATGCGACGAAAAATTCCATGACTACCTTAGCAAAACATGAATCATTATCACTAGTACAATTCAAGCCTCATGCGACGAAATGATTTCGCCATTTCGTCGCATGAGACTTGAATTGTACTAGTGATAATGATTCATATTTTGCTGAGGTAGTCATGGAGACTATAATTCAATCAACAACTATTTCATATCCTAATGCAGTGGGGTATTGTTTCATTCATCACTTGCTTGTTGAAATAGATATCTCATATCAGGAATATGAGACATTGCGTGTGGGTTTATAAGGGTTTGGGCTACTCTCTCTATTGCCAATTGGTTTTGGAGTTGAACCCCAGACTACTTTATCATCACTACCGGAATCAGTAGTTTGGCCGACGAAAAATTTTCGTCGGCTTGTTAGCCAAATTCGTCGGCTAAGATCTGAGCCGACGAGTTTTCGTCGGCTAAGATGTCGTTGGCAAAGACTCGTCGGCTATGAGTTTAGCCGACGAAATAAAAGTGGTCGTCGGCTATAGTTTTACACTAAGCCGATGACTTTTTTTTTTAAATTTTTCGTCGACTAAAGTAAGACTAAAGCCGACGAAATAAATTGTCGTCGGCCTCAACCTAAGACTTTGGCCGACGAACTGTAAATATTTCGTCGACCAATTTAAAAAACTATAGCCGACGAAATGTACTATAAATCGTCGGCTCAATATTTTAAAAAAAATTAAAAATTAAAATAATATAGCCGACGAAATATAGTACATTTCGTCGGCTAAAATACTACTATAGCCGACGAATTAAGTCATATGTCGTCGGCTAAACTTTGAAAAAAAATAAATTAAAAAAAATACTATATCCGACGAATTATGGTAGATTTCATCGGCTATAGTACTTTTTATACTAAAAAAACCATAAAATTTATAAATTACCATCCAAGCAAGCTGTAAATTACACAAACAATTTCATATAACCAAACAACGTACACCTTCAAAAGTAGTCTAAACGTTTTGCATTAAATTATTAATTTATAAATTGTTCATAAACCCATAAAACTAAATAAAATATATATCATCTAAATCTATATCCGCGCCAGGAGAAGGTTGCTGTTTAGGCGGTTGAGGTAGGGGAATAGGTGTAGACATGGGCGGAGACGGCAGTCCTTGAAGCTGGGCAGTTGAAAAATCTTGGAAGTACTAGAACATCTGCTGCTGCTGTAACTGGTTGGTGGCATATACCGCCACATTATACTCTTGTAAAGCGGCTTGGTGTTCCCATAGCATCTGAACTTCCGCCTCAAATCGAGTCGTTCTGCTGCTGGTCGAGACTGTTTTTTTTTGAAATCCGGGAGTGGTCTTCAGTACCCTCTCGCCCTTCTTTCCTGGACTTCGGCAGTAGAAGTTATTTTCTCGAGGTGAGAATGTTGTTTCCTCTGGTGAGGATGTATTCAATATATATATATATATATATATATATATATCAATAAATTCATATAATTAAATATATACATCAATAATTCAAAATAATTATATAATTCAATATATACATCGAATCGTATACCTTAATTTCAATATATACATCAATAAGTCAAACCCCTAAACGCAAAGAAATGGTAATTTGACAGTCTAAATTACGTATTCTGCCCGGACCTTCAACTACAAATAGTTTCAAATCGATGAGACGCAACTAGTGGTATAAAAATTACAAGAAAAATAACCATCGGAGATAGGGCTACCTTTAGAGAGAAAAAATGAAAAAATGCATTGATCGCAACTATTGACACCAAAACTTTATCGGAATTACGTGATTTTTCAACCGTAGACATATTTCATCGTTCCGGTCATATCTTATTTTACGATTTTTTTTTTCGTTTGAAGCTTCTACGTATAGTTTGTTTTTGAAACGAAACATTTACTTAACACTTGTTAAATTAGTTATACAACATTAGTAGACATGTTGTGATTGTAATGATCAATCTTGTGAAACGAAAATTAGACCGTCAGATATCATCATTATGTTGAAACATGTGTGTGGGTAAATTTTCAGCTTGATCCGACAAGGTTAAGGACTCGATCCGGACGGTCAATCCTGTGAGTCAAACCCCTAAACGCAAAGAAACGGTAATTTGACCATCTAAATTATGTATTCTGCCTGGACCTTCAACTACAAATAGTTTCAAATCGATGAGACGCAACCAGTGTAGCCGCCCGGTAAATGTTTCGAGGGTGCACAAGGTTGACGACTTTTCACGCGTCACCCTTAACAAGGTCATCAAGATAAAACACTTGTTTGATCGATATGGCAAAAATGAACGGGTCATCTTTGTAACAGCTTGTAGCAGTGTTCACCGATAAAATCTCGTACTGATCAATCTTCATGCTCTGCGGGCTTCTAGTATCAAACCATCTACACTTGAAGAGGTGCACTGTCATGCCTTGCCCATAAACGAGTTCCACCACTGAATCGAGAACACCATAATAATTAACTCCATTCCGCTCACCATGCTCCATCACCCTAGAATTTTGTGTTCTCCGTCTATTGTCTCTCTGTTTACATATAAATTGCACGCCATTCACCTTGCACATCGGATAAACTCTTGACATTATCGGCTTCATCGCTAGAAGTCTTAGTTCATGCGATCAATTTGGGTGACCATCAAATTGAATATGGTTCATCTGCAACCAAATATTCAATGTATTGTAAATATGAATAATTATGCAATAAATGAATCATGAACAAAAATAAAGAATTACATACACAGCCTCCAAAATAGTTCGCGAACTCTTTGTTGTGGTAGTCGAGATCACCTTGAATATCTGGACAGTATAAATGGATGTCTTTCCAGTATTCAACTTCTGCACAGTTAATCAATACCCACCAATGGGCTATGACGAGCTCATATGGTTGCAACTTGTAGGAGTCTGGTAAAATTCCATAAACTTCAACATCATTAGAGACTATGAAAAGGTTGAACTTCGGTACATCTACCGATATGGTTTGTGGAGTTTCCTTCAATGCTCCTACATACAACATCATGTAGGTGACGCACTCGTGCGCAATATATGTTTCAGCTATACATCCTTCAGGCGCGAATTTGTTAGCCACATAAGCTTTATAGTCTCCAAGTTGTCTATATATAAATAAATTGTTGTAATATGTTATGATTATATATTGAACATGTACAATAAAAAATTTAGGTGTAAAAAACATACCTTTCCATGGGATACATCCAAGTATAGTGTACTGGACTGATAAGTGCGTTTTACGCCATGTTTTTAATGTGTTTTTACCCTTATTTATACTTGGTTTATTCCTTAGTGATGTCGTTTTTACTTATTTTGAGTCAAAAGGGTTTTTCTGTAGAGCAATGGCTAAAACGTGCATTTATACAGAAAATTGTGCAAGTGTTGAAAATTCGATTTGGAACAAAGACTTGGTTATTTTCTCATGGTTCGTTATATTGTTACATTGTCATTTTTGATGAATTTGGTTTAATGTGTAGATGACATGTATATGGACATATTATATCAAGAATCATGATGATTGGACTCATAGAGGACAACAAAAGAAGCTACGGAAAAGAAGAAAATCCGAAACATTGCATTTTGATCCGAGCAGAAATTTCCAGAAATCCTACATCGACTTTGGAAGCTTATATCTGGAGATCCAGGCAGAATCTGAGGACGAGCCATATACCATTGGAAATCTGTGTGTGTCTAGTTTTCAGATCTTCTTGAATCGCAGCAATTGGAGTTCAGATGAGGGATATATGTTCAAAACAATGGACGGAGGTCAAGCTGCAAAACTGGGCAGTTTCTGCCATAGTTGTCACACGAGTTTGGGAGGATGTTTCTTCACCAAAATTCTTCCCAAGCATGTCAAAGGACTTAAGAAGAGCTTAATGAAGTCATGGGAAGCTGCATTGAAGAAGAAGATTCGAAGAAGTCATCAAGGACAGCCGAAATAACTAAATAGACAGTTTTTCCGGTTCAACTAGGAAATGCTGCCTCTACCGAGTTCTTGCAATGGATTCGGCTGCCTAGAAGCCCAAGACTTGTGCAATGAGGCCTACATTGATCCATCAACATGTAGGGGAGTCCAAAATCAAGAGGTCCAAGGTCCAAGTCGAAGTCCTATTCAAAAAATAAAGAGAAGTCCAAATCCAACAAGGAGAGGAAAAACCTACCCGGTTTGGGAGTCCTTGAGGCTGCCGAATTAGACTAGGGTTTTCCCCTAGTTTTCTCTATAAATCGGCCATGTATAGATCAGTTTTAGAGGTCTTTAAATTGCTCAAAAACCATAGTTTAGTCTTACTCTACCCAAAAACCCTTAAACACAGAAAAACACAAGCTGTGCCGCCACCATTCCCATCCACTGCCGACTGCCATCTTCCGCCGATCACCCCTTGCCTTAGCTGATCTGTATAGGTAGGTTAAGCATGAAATTCTTCATGGTTATGTGTAATAATTTTCTGTGTAAAACAGTTCTTTATGATATATATATATATATGTTTTGGTTTTCGGTTTTGCATAATAAGTATGTTTATGAACTCTTCTTTGTGATTTGCACATGAATATGTTTGTTGTGTAACGACTTAGATTGCATGTTAGGATTATGATTTAGTTTAAGTTGTGTATGTTTGTGTGTTTAGTAGATGTTGAATTGATTAATCTTCACCCGAGCATATAATCGAACCTTAGGTTAATTTGAATGATCACAAGTTAGCTATTAGGGGTGTTTCATGCGCCACAGTATTCTAGGTTGAGTTCACCGCGTCGGGCTCTCAATTCTAGTTGCTGCCAAGGGATGGTAGGGTGAGAGATTTACATGCTAATAGGATGAGTGACGACATACCTAGGATCATGTCTCCAACGACTCGTGAACGGTAAGTGTATTTTGTGTTAATGTGATGCGCGTCGTAAGCATTAAACAAGATGACACATAAACTTAGGATGATGCGCGTCGTAAGTTCTAAGTTACATGAGAAGTCATAAAAAGTTGGAATTAATTTGCATCTATGATAACATAAACGTAATAACTTGATCTTTCATGAAACTTATGTGTTCTCTAATCGGTGTTAGCTATATCTTGTGCTTGAGTATTGATTGACCAATGTATGTAAATATTTTGCTTCTTTTCTTTATATGTTTCGAACCACCCTATAAATTCCCCATAATATTTTGTATATATGTTTATACTTGTATTCTTTTGAAAGTACTAACGATTTGTTTTGCAGAATATAAATCCTTCCCTAGTGTCCCCGGTTAGAACGATCCCTACTTACTAAAGCTACAATGATAGGGTTTTAAATTACAGGTCAACTTGCTCGGGAAGATGGATCATCAGGTGCGGCATGATGTCAAAATAATTTGGAGGAAATATCCTCTCAAATTTACACATGATATAAATAATGTCCAGTTGCATTTTTTGGAGGTCAGATTTTGTGTGCATAACTTCTAGAAGAATCTTGACAACGCTACTAACGGCTCCACCACCTGACAAAGAAGGAACGGTCGAATGAAAATAGGGAAAAGACGTTGTAGCAGAATATGGCAGTCATGACTCTTTAACCCATACATTTTATTGTCCCGAATGTTTACACACCGGACTATATTTCCTGCGTAGCCTGAAGGATACTTCACAGAACTCATCCACCTGAAAATTACGTTCTTCTGGTCAGGTTTCACGGTGTAAGGAGTTTGAGACATTTTTTTCTTCCATTCTTTCAACCACAAATGTCTTCGTATCTCCATTTTTTATGATCAATGTGTGCCTTCGGACCGTCTTTCGTCTTTCCCTCCAAGTTCAGAACTGTTACCACCACACTGTCACACACATATTATTTTCTATGTACATCACATCGAGGTACTGTCTGATCAACAACTTACTCCAGTATAGGAGTTCCCAGAATATGCTCTTATGTGTCCAAAATTTATACATGTCAAGTCTGTCAGGTATTGCCGCCACAATATTGGGATGATTGCTGAGCTGCCCAAAATCATACTCATTAAGCACTGCTAAAATTTCTTCCCCCGTCCATCTTCTAGAAGGCACACCGTTTTCTACAGTCTCATCAAATGCCTTGTCATCGAACCGCCATTCGTGATCATACGGAAGGAGAGTACGATGAACCAATCTGCATATCTTGTTGCAATGACTACTGCTCCCCTCATCGCTAAGGCACTCTAGACAAGCCTTGTATCCCCTAACAACGTTGCCCGACAACATCCTACGGGCAGGAAAATCACTAATGGTACCAACAACCATGACATGCATCTGGAACATCTCGTGCATGTATATGTCATAAGTGGGATGACCAACGTCCTAATAAAACTTAAACTCTTCAATCAAGGGTCTCAAATACACATCGAGACACTTCTCTAGATAACCGGGTCCCAGAATTAACAAACTCAACATATTGTATTCCTTCTTCATGCACATCCATAGAGGATAGTCTTTTTCTAAAAATTTGGGTCAAGCTTGCCATAATTTTGTTTTAGGTTTGGACTTATGTCCTAATCTGTATTTAAAATACTGAAAGTGAGGTTTTTGTGTTTTTAAATTTAATAATGTGCTATTATGTAATTCTCTTAAAAATATAAAAGTGTCATATATGAAACTTATCAGCTAAAAACACATAGTTTTTATAATTTTGAAATTATTCATGATATGTACCTTCTTAAACCACATTTTGTTGAAGGAAACAATATTTCTTTGTACACAATGTTTGTTGTGAATTCCCCGTCCTCACCCTTAAGTGAACTTCTTTTTACTAAAACTCTGGTGGTTGCCTTTAAAACTCTCCTTGATAAAGCGACATGATTTATTTATAGACAGTGCAAAACTCAATTTTACAAAAAACTGCTTTCTTGTAATCTAAAAAAGGAGTCCAGAACTGTCGAAAACAACATTTATTGCTGTTTATATTAATAATGAGTGTTGTTAACGTACTCAGCAAAAATCTAAGTAGACCAGCGATTAAAATTTATTTATTTTTATTTTCAACATTGTCGTTCTCTTGAAAAAGAATCCCTATTCGAGACTCGAATCTGGACGAATACATCTCCACCCTTTTCGGAGCTGCGCAAACCATACCCTAGGGTTTTGTGGTGCAGGGCAGCGGCGGGCGACGACTTCGTTCCATTCGCTTGCTTCGTGTGACTTCAGCAATTGGTCTTGGGGTGCAGCGCAAGGTTGGGAGTGGGCAAGGTGTGCAAGAGATGAGCTATGACGAGGATCGGGCTCCCTTGCTTTCAGTCTTCAGAGAAGGGAAGGCAGATCAGTGGCGGCACTTTGACTTTGACATCTCGTCGATGTGCGTTGAGTTAGATGGTGGTCTGCGGTGTGAGATCGGATAGAGGTCGATTGTGAGTGACTCAACTTTTGAACCGGAGGGGTTTGGTGGTAAGCGAATAACCATGGGCTCCGTGCTAGGAAAGCCGTCGGACTGACTGACTGGGCGGTAACTCCTTCGGACGGTGGGGGTTCCGATCAAACCTATATGGTCGCAAGGAAGGAGACAAATTTGGGCCTTTGGGCCTCAGTTCTCTGGACTGCTGTGGCTGTCTAGTGGGCTGGGCCTTTGTCTTATTCTGAATTTTAGTTTTTTGAAGGAGCGACACGACACCTTTATAAATAAGGGTGCAGTATAAGGATCCCTATACAAGCTAACAAGAAACACCTGCAATTTGACGAAAAGGTACACCGTTGGGTCTCTAGGCCTCATGTCTTATTGTTAGACTCTTTGAGTAGTTTGTATAGGTTATTTGTTTTTTAAATGGTATGTTCACATTTTTGGACCCATTTTTTGGATTAGGTTTTCCTTTCAGTTTTGTTTTTTAATTGAATAATAAGTTTTGCTCTTATAGGGGAGCTTATTCCTGCCTGACCTAAGAGTATCTCCAACAGCTTTTGTATTAATTCTCTATTATAGAGAAGAAAATCACAAAATCTATAAATAAATGAGCTAAACTCCAACAGCTCTTCTATTTTATATACAAAATTAAATTTTCCTGTATAATTTAATAAATTTATAGAAAGATATAAATTGATTCAAACCATAATTATCTCGTTAATTGTTTTAATTTTATGACGTTTTGTTCATTCTTTAGAAAAAAAAATGAATTAAAAAAGGCAAGCAATAAAGATTACATGTAAATACAAATTTGTAAAAATTCTATAGATTTAGAGGATATGTTTCTCTCTCTTCTAAGTTTTTGTATTATAAAGGATCATTTAGAGTAACTTTATCAAACTCTTTATTTTAGCTTTTAGCTATTTTAGAGAGAGTATTTAACTTTTTTTAATATATTTTCGGAGCTCCAACAGACTAGCCAAACTTAAAATATTTTAACTTTCCGCTATCTCGCTAGCTATATTTAGCTAGCGAGATGACTCAAGTGAGGCTAGCTATAATTTAATACATTCCTTTTAAGATAGTTTATTTGATATATAAATATATTTAAATTATTTAATATTTATTTAAGAAATAGTATTGATGTAATGCTAGCTAAAATAGAGAGTATTGATGCGTGTATATTTCTAGTGGCTAGCCAAAATTACATTTTAGTTATTTTAGGTTAAATTTGACTTAAAAATGGCTAGCGTTGATGAAATTGCTCTTACATAAGCTATTGGAGCCAAAAAATAATATTTTTCCTCTAAAATAAAGATTATTCTATGTTTTGTTGTAGATACTCTAACAATTGTTGATCCTATGGCCTATCCGGCCTTCGGAATACAATCCATCAATTTCAAAAAAAAGAAAAAGAATCCCTATTCTCACCCAACAACCTCATCCCAATTCGGATGATGCAGCGGAGGAGGTATCTCTAACCCCTTCATTTGCTTTGATGAATGATGATAACCATGCACTTTAGACAATTCGTCCAGAAAAACATTCGCAGATGATATAGAACTTAAACAGGTGTTTGATAGTTTTCATGGTTTGGGTCTTAGGGATGATGGGGAGTTTGATAGTTTTAATGCTTATGCCATTTGTTTTTAGTTTAACTGAGATGGGTTATGATTCAAATTCAAACAAGTAATCTTTAGAAGTCCCACTAGCATTTGTTGATTGAATCAATCTTTGGAAATCGGGGGAAATCGAAAGAATGGGAAAGGAGACTGGCAGTACGTCATTGGATTGACGAAGAAGAGGGTTTAGAACATCCCAAGAACATAAATGGTATTACCTAACATGCTTGATTACTGTAAACTATGTTCTGGGCGAATTCATCGTCTAAGTTTAAGAAGAAGCTTCCATCGTTTAAAGCATGATTCTAAGGCTGAAAGCTTGATTGCAGAAATCTAGAAACAACTCCAACGGGACGGAGTTAAACACTGCTTGTAATTTGTTTTCCTGGTAATGGGATTGCATTTGTTCCTGTTCTAAACGGAGCAGAGTAGATTTCTTTTCCTACTAATAATTCAATTGAAAACCTAACAGTCTTCGATCATGTACGTGAATAATGTGTCTTCCTACAACGTACTGTTGCTTAGTACTTGCTTCCATGACCTCTTTTGTTTGCAGTTCGCACCCGATTAGCTAGCCAGAATCATGATTCAATTAAGGATCAGATACTCTCGGCTATTAATGGTGCTTTTGTATCCTCCGCTTTTAATCACATTCGTCAATGACATATCCAACGATTGAGAACCCACCACGTCAGCAAAACTGACATTTTACTGTTAATTACCCCTTAACGCCGTCTATGTTGCTTTATCTTGGCATTTTTCCTCTGGGGTCTTCTGCTCCTCGAACTAAAATGGTGGATATGTTTCACACATTAACATACATGAGCTTGAATATCATACCAGCAATTTCGTAAATTAATAAAGACTTGTCAAATTCAATATTGGATATCTAAATTCCCAGAAGATTATCACCTCAATAAAGAATCCCACTGACTTTTGAGTGCTAAATCCCCAAATACCTAACTTGGAAATGTCAAAGAAGATCGAATTGGAGTGTTCGTAGAAAGGAGAGATGGTTGGCATCTCCCCTGACAGGGACGGGAACAGTCTTCGGACTTACCTGTTACCACATCCGGTTAAGGCTACCCACCCTAGTGGTGGATCTTACCCTAATTTTTGCCAACGAGATTTAGCTCAGTTAGTAAGGACGGGTTTGTGGTGGAGACCCCATCCGAGTTCGATTCCTGCTACCAACAAGCCTCGTTTGGTTCGCGATCTGTAAATTCCTGTAGAAATCTATACCTGAAGGCTGGTGTGACAGGCACATGTCCACTGTCAGTCCTTCAAGGTTGAGGTTACAAGAATGCCCTGACGATGGTTGTGTAGCGTAACCAAGCTCTCACCTAAATTTTTTAAAATTAAAAAAAAAAGATCGAATTGGAGAAAGACAAAAGCGGGGGATGATTTGTTTAGACCCTCACCTTTGGATCATCACAGAGCTCAGAGAAGGATTTTCTATCATCTAGGTTAGTAACCCACATGAGGATTAGACCTAATTCAATCAACAGAGAAAAACTTTCCCCAATTTTTGGTGTTCAAAGCCATTCTGGGTGTCAGAGTGAATTGCTATCTTCTTGTAACAACAACAAAAACAGCAGCCTTGATTAGGTAGAGGGAGGGTTGACTTGGCTAAATAGTTGGATATAGACTCCGGGCTTTCCATGACTCCCATCGCAAACACTTTCAATGGAAACTGCGATTCTTGTGCTCTAAGGTATGGCAAGGAAGATGCGAAAGAACAAGGGAGACATCGATTAAGCTTTGTTAACAGAGGACAACACAAAATTACACTATGCTGACGTGGTAGGTTCTCAATCGTTGGATATGTCATTAACGGCTGGGATTAAATACTGAGATACACAAACACCATTAATAGCCAAGGAGAGGATCTGATCTTATTAATCAAACAACTTGGTGGGTTAATTATTTGTTGAAGTTATCAATCATGACCTCAAATAACCTTAATTTTGTTCATGATTATGGACATATAATTGCATGAGGAAACAGCTGAAACGACTTGATCAAATCAAGGTAAAGAGAATTAAAGCTTCCGTTACGCATTAATTTAGCAGAAACGTGCGTCTGTGGCGTTAGCGGCGGAGGGAATCACGAAATGCCAAAGCCTCCCGACGGCCTTAACGAGGTACTTCCGGCAGAGAAACTCCTCGGCAAAAGCCTTCTCCACCTTCCGGTCCACGTCGTGCAAGAATACGTGCGTCGCACCTGACCCCCTTCTCCTCCTGGCCATGACAGCCGTCGAGAATATCGCCGCCATCCGACCAGGCGCCTCGGGAAAGTAACCCTTCGGCGCGTCGATCATGATCAAGTCCCACTCCTTCTCGTACACCTTGTCCGGCAGGTTGCTCAGCGCCAGCTTGCACCGTTCGTTGCCACGTACGACAGCCTTGGACGGTGCGCACGCCGCTTCGGATTTGTACGAGGAGAGCAGCTTGTCCGCCTGCTTCAGCTGCGTGCGGTAGTCCACAGTCTCGGCTCGCAACTCCGGCGAATCCTTAAGGACGGTCTGGACCCACTTGGGGTCCTCCTCCAGGAACAGAGTCGTGCCACGTGGGTTGAACGAGGCCCACATGAGCGAGTCGTGGCCGAGACCGAAGACAAGGAAGTTACACGGCGCCCGGGATTTGAGGACGTCGAAGGTGACGGTGATCTCGGCTCGCGATTGTTGCGGAGTGGTACGGGAGGTGGCGTAGTGGAGCACCGCCTGTAGCTGAGCTGCCATGGGGTTATAGTCGTCAATGAAACTAGGGAGAGAGCAGAGGGAGGGTCCTGTTCCGGTGAGGCTGGAGATGAACAACGCGGCGCCGAGGAAGATTACCAAAACGGCGACTAACAAACTCTTTAGGTTTGTGGGAGTCTTCATCACGATCGTAAAAGAAACGAGAATGAAGATGAAGGAAGATATGAGAGAATTTTAGAGGACAGAAGCAAGCGAAGAAATGAAGAGGTTACTTGGCGAAAATTCAGTGATAGACAAAGATTTTTCAACTGCGTTACATATGGCGGGACAAAAATACAAAATTTCTTATCACGTGAGGGCTACTCAAAACGTAACAAGTGTCCCGTACCATGAATTATTAAGATACATTTTCTTCGTCGGCTTGATCCGTGTGTGAGTTATTTAATAAAAAAATTATAAAAAAAGAAGATACATTTCCTTGATGTCATTTGACATATTTAAACGGTGTCTTCCGGGGTGCCTCCGTGTTAGTGCGTTGCCCGAAGAACTTCAACTTAGGATTAATTATAAAATATCAGTTGAATTATGATAATAATATTTCATACCTAATTATCTAAAATTTGTATTTTAATATTATAAATTTTATTTCATTAGTATTTTGATACCTTAATCATTAACACCATTAATTTTTTTTAAAATTTCATCCTTTCATCAAATGTATCATCTTTACATTTACTTTAACAAAATAATTTATTTTGAGAGGTTATCAAATACAAATATAACAATCCAAAATATTCAAAAACAACTCCAAAAATTAAATATTTGTTTTTACAACAATTTTGTTTTTGTTTTTTGCAACAATATAGTGATAAAATTTAGTACACTCTTGTATGTATATATATATTTCTAGACTAACATGTTAAGAAAAATAAAATAAATTAAATTAAAACATTACAACTAAATTGACTATAATTAGATAAATTATAATTAAGCCAATAAGAATAACTAATCACAATTAAAGACTAAAATATCGACGATCATGAAAATATAGGTGGTTCAAAAAATAAAATATCAATGGATATATCAAGAAAAAATCAAATATCCATGTAATTTTTATCAAATTTTATATAAAATCGGTATATTTGGCCACAAATAGATTAATTTTATGGTGCTATTGTTATTTTCGACGACATAAAATGTCGTCCAAAAATGTAAACTTATTTATGAGAGGAATATGCTTTCATCGGAAATGGTACACTTATTTACGAGGGTAACAATGTACCCTCGGTAATATATAACCCTTCACTACAAGAAGAAGGGTTCTAACCGACGAAAAAAAACAGGTCGATGAATTAATTTTTATCGGCTAAAGTCCACTTTAACCAATGAAAAAAGACTTCGTCGGCTAGTCTGTGAATTTTACCCGACGAAATTATAAAAGTTTAGCCGACGAAATTAGGGTATTTCGTCGGCTAAAGTACTTTTTACTTCAAAATTACACTACGGATATTTCAGTGTCCGATTAACTATTATGATACCAATCTGGAAACGGAACTGTCCTACGAGTCAAACTCATAGTTTCGTCATGACCTATGGGCTTTTTTGACCATCCGAGTTCTTTTAAGCTTGAAAATATTTATGGAAATGTTTTTTTGCTTAAGACGGCAACAAAATACCCTAGGTGATCGATTAGATACGTAATATTATAAATCTTGTAATCTATTTAATACATTTTTCATAATTTTTAGATACATAATCAAAATTTAGATAATAACTGTCATACTTTTTTCATATATATGTTATTGTGTCATGTGTTATTACTGTTATACATTCTACTTGGTTTAAAACCGAACTAAACTCGTTATCTAATATTCTCCTTTATCTATGTTAGTGTTTCTTCCTTTTATTTAATATCTCTCTTCCTAGTAGTCGTATTATTCTCACCTTTGGATCTCTCTCTCACTTCCCACCACACTTCTTTTTTCCTCATACACCAATTCATCTTCTTCCTTAAACACCAATTTAAATAATATGTCTTAGTATGCCACATATTATATATTGTCATTAGTTCATATAGATAATCAAAAATGTGTGGCAAGCTTATTTGTACTTGGAATTCTTATCATTCCATTAAGATTCGCAAATTAAAATATATTTGTGTTAATCCAAAAGATTCACTTTGTGCTAAATTTGTGTTTAGGCAAAAAGTGCAAACAGTGTCTCAAGTTTCACAAAATATGCACTTTGGTGTCTCACGTTCTAAAAACATGAGAATGGTGTCTAAAGTTCCACTCTTGATCCAACATCAGTACCTCTGTTAGTTGACTTAGTTCTGTAACGAAGATAAAAACTTTAAGGGTGTATTCGTCCATCTGGATTTAATTAATTTGTTGCTTCGTCAAACCAGATTTTTCTTTCAGTTCATTTCTTTTTCATTTTCTTCTCTCTTTCCAGATTATGTATGGTTTTGTTTTGTGTATGGTTGTTCAACTTATCATCTCTACACGGCCGTCGCCATATATATGTTAGCTCATTTTTCATCCAAAAAAGAAAATACATGGTTGAGATATGTTTAGATCTGGAATAAGATTCGATCATAGATAATACAAACAGATTGAAGGCCAAACATGGAAGCAACATGGAAAATTTTAATCACTTTCGAACCCAACGATTGTCTTTAGACACACTAGCCTTCTTCTTTGTTTGTTTATCTCTTAAAGCGAGCATACCTGAAAATCACCAACTCAGGTTGTTTCTGTCTCTTGACGCGAGCACTCTAATCAACCTTAGAGCTTTGTCTCATCTTCGAGCACAGTAACTGAATAGTATGAATTTACTGAGTCTGACATCAACAAAGCTCGATCAGCCAAAGTTGGTTCAATGCCAAGGCCTGTAGGCCTGTTAATCTTTCAAGGCTCTCCATGTTCAAATTCTAATTGCGCTTTCCCTTTTTTGTTAACCGAACTTTAACAAAAAACTGAGCATGACCGAACAAGCCCAAAGTCTTATAGCATCGCCGACCTGGAACAAACAATCTGTGAGGCTCGAAGAAGCCAACTCTATAGACATCATGGTGACTGTGGAGTGGGATTTCTTGGTCGTGGATTAGAGAGAAAGAGACCGAAGTAGTCGAATACCTTCAAAATTAGGGAAACTCAATTTAGGGTTATGAAAAACTTGAAGTGACCAAAATATCATTCAGGTTTTTGCCACGTGTCGAGTCCATTATAAGAATAACGAGGCTAGGTACTAATGTTGTATCAACAGTCGAACTTCAGATACCATTGTGATGTTTTTAGAACGTGAGACACCAAAGTGCATTTTTGTGAAACTTGAGACACTATTTGCACTTTTTTCCCTTATTTTTATAATGAATAAGGTAAAAGGCTATAAATAATTAAGAAAAATTAATAATAATCAAACATTGAAACATATTCTATAAATTGGCTAAATCATAAATACGACCCATATACAAAAAGATACCACGGCTATGTCACACTCCGGTCCCGACACCGGTGAGATTTTCACCCCCAGTTGCTGTTTCTGAGATGCGACTTAGTGTTACAAAGTGGAATGTAAATAAAAGTTAATTTCTAGGCTATTCACTCTAGGCTGGTCGTCTATCTCGTTCCCGGCTCGGTCAAATCTAAATATTTTATGTAAAAAATATTAGAAATAGGTGGGTGAGCAAAACTACACGCTCAGTGAGTAGACCAATATAATATGTCTGCAAAGTCATGTCATTTTACACATACTATAAAATAATATATATCATATACACAACACAATTCAATCAATTCATCATATCCAATCCTCTCTTCCCATTGGTTATCCTTCAATTAGTCCACCACGGGAATGTAATGACCATCATGTTCTATACAACCGTGTGCCACATCCTTACTTCGGAATAACCAATCATGAAGTTCACATATTCTATGACTAATCAAATAATAACTACCAACATATTATAATAATATAAAATTCTACACAATTTGTAAATATCGACATCTTAACTATAAAAATAGAGAGATATTTCTAAAAAGATCAAAAACATGTTTTTCAACTAATTTAAAAACATATAATAATATTTTAAACATATTACAAGAATCCACTAATCTCGGTAGCATCGAAACAGACTCCACCTAGGATACTGATCGTAAACCGAGTCTCCTAAAGCGGGTCATCTAAAAAATATAAGAATTCAATTTAGTTTAACCCCATGAAGTTTATGGGCAACTTCATATTAGTCCTTAAACTTTCAATTTCATCAGAATACCCCTTAAGCTTTCCAAATTCAATCAGTCATGTCCAATTTAACAGATATTATCACTTGCATGTGTGATTTTCTTATCTAATAGCTGTGGTAGTGTGGGAGGCCGGCGAGAGAGGTAATGTTTAAGAGGTGAATGAATATTATAACATTTGAAATTAAAGGAATGATGATGAAAATTGCTCAGATGTCATTAAGAGCAATTTAGAAAGATTTTATGGGGGAGAATTGAAGAAGAAAGAGCATTGTCGTGTGTGTGTTTTTTTTCCTTAGAAATAAAATGACCATTCTAGCTCATTCAATGGGCCATATTAATAGACTTAACATCTAATTTGGACATAGTTTGTTAAATTGGGTACAAATGATTAAATTTGAAAAACTTAAGGGGCATTTTGATGAAATTAAAAAATTGAAAGTTTAAAGACTAACATAAAGTTGACCCTAAACTTAAATGGGGTAAACTGAATTTAATTCAAAATATAATAACTACAATCTAAACCTCAAAGGTTAGAAAGATGACATCAATTTGAACTCGTAGCCCTTTGCAGAAATAAATTTAACCGAAAAATGTCACGAACTAGTGACGACCTTTCATTTATATTTCTAAGAAGAAAAATGAATTTTGAGATATTTAAAAATTCAGGATATTACAGGCAAACCCTAGCTCCTCTCTCTCTCTCTCTTTATATTGACGAGTCTAGGGCTGTTGTGCGTCGCAAGAATTACTCATGGCTTCCAGCTCTCTGTCGGTGACCATGGCGGCTTCCACGGTCTCCATCACAGCTCAGCTCATCTCCAAGCTCTCACTTTTTAATCATGATGAACCTGTGGACCTCGGGGATCTCTGATGCCCTAAAAAGGGTTTGTTGCTCCTCTATTCTATTTGGCTAGACGAATTAACACTGCCAAAGCTGTGGTGTTTGATGCTTTCTGCAGCGCGGTTTGTGACATGTAGAAGCTCTCCTCTATAGTGGAGCTTTTGGCCCATGGGGATCGGTTTCCTAAACGACTATGATAGCTTTTTTGATATCAAACTTGTTTCGCTAAAATTTGTGTGGATTTGGATGGAGATCAGGGGTATTCCGGCACCTCTAACCACGGAGACTATAACCAAATTGGTTAGCGAGACAGTTGGTCAGGTCTTGCAGGTTGACCGACATGCTATTAGTCGACGGGTTGTTAGGGTACGACTGATCTTGTCTATGGAAGATCCGGTTCGGCTAAGCTGTCGGACTAGGGTTTCTTCAGAGGATATGATGGAGGTGTAATTCATATATGAACGGCTCTTGGTGAGATGCAGGTTGTGCTTTAAGCTGAACCATAGAGGCCAAGAATGCCCTAGCTAGTGCTAATGAGGCCTCGATGGAGGCTGTTAATATCCTCATCAAGCAATGGTGCCTCCGATGGTGTTTCATGCTAGTCTCTGGTAACCTAACCTCTTTTTCCCAGTAGTGTCTCTAATCTCTCTCTTCCTAAAAGAGAACAGGACAATCAACATCAGAGATATCTAGACCTGTAAATTGATCGAATATAGACCGGATTGACCTAGATCCGGATCCGTATAGAAATTTTAGATCTGAATCTGACCCGTTACCCGCGGATCCTTAATAGCTTCATCCAAATCCAGCTCATACAGGTTAACAGATACCTGACCCGTTAATCTGATCAGTTTATAATAATAGATATTTCAAATTTTAAATAATAATTTCTTAATTTTATAATAAAATAAAGGTTTACATCAAAAGTTGAATTATATAACTAAAATACTCCTTAACAGTAAACTAATATAATTAAAATTCTTGACCTTCAATATTTTTAGCATAAATAGCATAGGCATTAGCAACCTTCAACTTCATCACATCATACTTTAGAGACAATTTAGATATGAATGTTTAGATTATCTAGATAATTATCATACTATTTAATATTTATTAATATTATTATAATTATAAAAATATTAAATAGTATGATAAATTTAATTATTTTAAAACGGAACCGGCTCCTTAACGGATCAGATCAACAAAGATCTAGATCTGATCAGTTTAGTAAACGGGTTAACGGATCCGGGTACTTAACGGATCAAATTTTTGATCCAAACCCGTTTAAAAACCATGGATCTAGAACAGATCCGGATAAGATCCGGTCTATTTACAAGTCTAGGTATACCTCAGTCGCATCGTCTCTGGTGAGAACACAAGTGAAAAATAACACTTAGTTGACGAAATTACAATATTTCTGTCGGCTAAGCGTTACTTAGCCGATGGAACAGGTTTCCTCTCTTAGGATTTAACCTAGACGACGTAATATTTATACATAAATATAAATAATTACTTTAATATCCTAGGAGACGGAATGATTTTCCGTCGGCTAAGAGTTACTTAGCCGATGGAAACTTACACCTAGTTGACGGAAAAAATTTAATTTAAAAAATCAACAAAAACTTAGTCGACGAAATAAATGATTATGTCGGCTAAGTTTCAAAAAATTTGAAAAAAAATCCTGCCAAAAAATTCATAATTTTTTTTAAAAGGTTTGATCTGATCCGGATCGAACCAAAACTCTCCCTCTTTCCTCTTTTTCCTCTCTTCTCCCTCTCCTCTCTTCACTTCTCCGTGGTGGTGATGGTGTGTGGTATGTGGTGGTGGTCGTGATGGTGTGTGGTATGTGGTGGTGATGTGTGGTGGTGGTGTGTGGTTGTGATGATGAGTGGAATTTTTTTATTTTAAAATAATTTTGTCGACAAAGATCCTAGGAGACAGAAAGTTTCTGTCTGTAAGGGTCTTTGCTAATAGATTTTGTCGACGGAATTTTATCGACTAGATTGTCTCTTACCCGACGAAAAAATTTATTTCATCGGCTAAGATCTTCACCGACGCATTTTAGCCGACGAATCATAGTCGACAGAATTTATGTTGGCTAAGATATTAGTCGACGGAAAATGACTCTTAACAGACGAAATTATTCCGTTGGCTAAGAGCCATAATTCACTTGTGGGATTACAAGAGCTAGGAGGGACCGTGAAGAGGAAGAGTCACTGAGAGAGAAGCGCATCAAGCATACCCTAGCTATGGCTCCTGTGCCATTGGAATCGACCAGTTTAGGGTTTGTAGAGAGAGCGCTGGTGGGGTGCTCAGCATTGTGCCAACCGGGACTACGTCGAAGAAGAGGGGAAGACCCATGGGAAGCAAGAATAAGAAGAAGAAGAATTTGAGGACAGCTTTGGATATGGCTGTAGCGGCTCAGGAGGGGGAGCTACAGTAGCCACGATTTTAAGCCAACAAGAAGCCAATACGTCCGAAGGATGTGCCGATAACTCATTAACCTAAAGTCGTAGGCGATTTAGTAGGTAAAATAAATTTTTTAAACTTGAGTGGCACCACAAGAATTTTACAAAACATTTATCAGAGTTTTCCAATTTCGCTGAAGGTGGACAAAATAAAGGGTCAATTAAACACTTTAGCGACAATAATAAAAACATATAACAGGGTTAACAATTTAGGAAGACACCTTTATAATTTTTGTCAAACACTCTGGAAAATGACTCGATGGGTAGAGCCGGAAAAATGAGTACGACTTGGACCAAACACCGAGTAGGAAATGAGACCACACACATAGCTATCTATCCCGTCACTATACACAGTACCTGCAAAACAACCTATTATAGGGGTGAGCGTTGTCGCATGCTCACATATAGGCCCACCAATGATAGGTTTGAAATCCATAAAACCATATATATATATATACATATAGATTTGAGCTCGAAATAAAACCATTTAGAAAATCTTTGGCACACAAAAATCATCATTTCATATCTTTGGAGGAAAACTATGCAGTATGCTAAAACAGGGGCCAGAGCGCTCAATGTATAAATACAGCCTGCACGGCTTCACAGATCTAGGTAGCCAAATCCCAGGTTTGTCTATACTGTAAACCGGGGCCAACTACCTATGCGCTCGAAGACGAATAGTAGGGAGAGTGTCCATTTACAGCTAATGCCCAACACATCACTCATAGTACACACTGCACTTACGGCTCGCTTAACTCTGTACGAGACAAGCGTAAGCGGGAAAATAAAATAAACAGGTCATTCCCCCTCCGAGGGTTCACTGTCATCGACATCGTGATAGTACTATATACTAGGTCCCGTCACTCTCAGACCAAGCATCGGAAATCAGAACAACGATACTATTTTTTGATCTGAAGCATCACATAAAATCATTTGCGTCTAGCCTCAGGTTTTCTTGGCCTAATCATAAATCATTTATGACAATAATATAATAAAAACTTTTCCAAGACATCGTCCATGAGCATACCAAAAACAATGCACTTTCATATAATAGGCAAAACAACTAACAAAGGGGGTTTAGCTTTCCCTACCTAGAATTGTCCTTCCTCACGTAAGCTCACAGCTTCCAAGAACCGCCTTGGTAATCCGAGGTCACCACGTAAGCTACTGAGTCCAATGAATCACTGCAGAATAGAGTAGCTTAGCAACGAAGAAACAATTCCAAGTTTGACTGGGATTGACCACATTGACCAAGTTGACCAACCAATTCCTTTTATGACTCTTTAACATTTTTAACTCGATTTCTGATTATCGACTCTTTGCTCATTTGCAGGAAGTCCGACTTAACTTCCAAACTTCCATTACCTATTTTTAATTGACGTTAGGTTGTCACATAATAATTCGTTGAATTACTATGGACACCCACACTACCAGCATAAACATTATAGCCGACGAAAAAAAACATGCCAACGAAAGTTGTTTTCGTCGGCTAAGATAAATTTTCGTCGGCTAAAATAATTTTTTCGTCGGCTATAGTCTGTAAACTATAGCCGACAAAATTTTAAAAGTTTAGCCGATGAAATATGTAATGTCGTCTGCTAAAAATCATTATATTTTCAGATCTAGACAACATCTCATTTGAAAAAAAAAACAAGAGAAAAAGTTTGGGTGTTGTCGAAATTGTTGGGTGTCATCAAAATCTGTCCGAAATTAGTTTGCGAAGCTATATATAGGTACGTATATGTGTATATATCTTGATTTTGAGTTGATTTAAGAGTTTTATTTGAGTTATATATATTGATTTTTAGTTTTAATTTGAGTTGAATTATTAGATTTTGAGTGTGATTGAGTTTATCGATTTTGATTTGATAATATATATGAAGTTGTTATTAATAATTAGTAGTAGCTAGATATATATATATATATATATATATATATATATTAATTTAATTATAATATTGTGTTGATTATGATTGATGTTAATTGATATATATAATATTGTTATATAATTAGTAATTAGTATATATATGCATCTATCTATATATATGTGTTAATTATTAATTTGTTATTAATTAATTGTACATTAACTGTAGATAGAATACTAAATGATTTGAAATTTTAATTAATTAGTTAGAGTTTATACATATATATTATGTTATCTTTTCAGAATATGGATAAGAGTTAGATTTCGCTTCCAAAATGAGACAAAAGATATGGTAAATGAGTTATTAGTTTTATTGAATATGTGATGGATAATGCTAAAGGGAATACAATTTTTTATTGCTCTTGCACTAAATGTCAGCGATATGCATCGACAATTGACTAGGGCTGGCATGGTACGGTTACCAACTTTTTTTTACCATTACCAATTACCAACCAACTATAATCGGTAAACAAAATCCTATTACCATTACCAACCACCAAAGTCGGTATACCGACATGTTGGTACGGTACGGTACATGTTGGTACGGTACGGTTGGGCCTTGTACCAACATTAAATTGGGCCAATTTTTTTCATGAATTTATATTGTTGATGTATCGACTCTTGGTAAATAAATTGGTTAATGTGATGCAATGGGTGTCTATAGTAATTCAATGAATTATTATGTGACAACCTAACGTCAATTAAAAATGGTTAAGGGAAGTTTGGAAGTTAAGTCGGATTTCCAGCAAATGAACAAAGAGTCGATAATCAGAAATCGAGTTAAAAAGGTTAAAGAGTCATAAAAGGAATTGGTTGGTCAAATTGGTCAATGTGGTCAATCCTAGTCAAACTAGGAATGTTGTGGTCAATTAGACTGTAATTCTTTCTTTGTTGCTAAGCTATTCTATTCTGCAGTGATTCATTGGACTCGGTAGCTTACATGTTGACCTCAGATTACTAAGGCGGTTCTTGGACGCTTGGAGCTTACGTAAAGAACGGTAATTATAGGTAGGCAAAGCTAAACCCCTTTTGTTAGTGGTTTTACCTATTATATGAAAGTGCATTGTTTTTGGTATGCTCATGGTCAATGTCTCGGGAAAGTTTTCATTATATTATGTGATAAATGATTTATGAGGCAGCCGGACGTCCCTCGCTCCTCGAGGCAGATGTGGCATCCGACTCAGACAGAGGTGTCTGCACCACGTATGCTTGAGATACACTAGGCACCGACTCAGGGCCCTACTGTTTCGGATGGTGGGTTTTTTGGGGTACATATGCCGCCGCCTCTTCTCTACCTTCTGCGGATGATACTGGCATTACCGACAGTCGATGACTCAGGGGCACCGATTTATCAACTGCCCCCACAGGTGACTCGATCAGCAGCGTACCTCTTCATGGCTTTTGGTACGGATCTAATTTCTGTTAGGGTATCATCATCGGCGATAGAGTTGGAATCCGTCGCGTCCGCCCCAACGCTCTCAAGTAATGAAATATAAATAATTTGTTTTCTTATAATGTCATAATAAGAATAATCTATTAATAATCAATTTTTGATAGACATCGTTGGAGCCAAGCCGACAAGGAAGAAGAGAGGTCCCGTCATAGGAAAGGCTCTCGAGAAGACCTTGAGTACCTCGAGAAGGATCGTCATCGATACTGACGGGGATGGGAACGTAGTATCGAGCGAGAAGACGAGGATGTATTCCGGTCACGTGGGAGCGCTCATTAGGGATAGAGTCCCTATGTTGTGGTCAGACTGTGGCGAGATCCCACAGGAGGTTAAGGACATGGTCCACAACGCAATGTCGGTAAGTATAAAAAATTCACAATTAATATTATGTATTACAATGTTGATTTAAGAAAAACTAAACTAATAAACGTTTTAATGCAGGTGTGGTTTGACGTTCTCCAGCACCTAAGGAACATCTGGGCGGACGTTGTGCATGGGGGAAGGTACGTTGGAAAGTTAATGAAAAAAATTATATATGTAATTAATAATATTTATAATTTTTTTGTTGTATCTGTAGATACAAGGAGTGGAAGAACGAGTTACGGACCCACTAGACTACGCATGGGAACGAACGTTCTGGTACCCCCCTTGAGTTCCAATTCAGGGAGTACGAGTGGCGTTGGCTTTTGATATCAGAATTCAACAACCCTCATAAACATGTAATTAAAAATAATAATTTCTTATATTGTTATTAATTAGTACGTTTTAAAATATTCTACTAATTTTTTTCCTTTGTAGGCCGTTTCTCAGGCGAACACTCAGAACCGGCAACGCAACACACGGAACTATCATGCCGGTTCTAGACCGTTCGCATCGTTGATGGATGAAGCGGTCAGAGAACATCCAGAATTCAACCGGTACGTCTATACGTACGAGAAGGCATATCCTGACGCCTAGGAGGATATTGTAAGTCGTTTTACGTTTTCAAATTTTTTAAATTATATTTTATATATATTTCAAAATGTTAATTAATTATTTTTTCCTATCCAATTAGGCGAGTGTGAGGCATGCTAGTGACGAGGTGATGACTACTATAGTGAGGGAGACATGGTCAGACACGCAAAAGGAATACATGTCTGAAGCCATGTCTCGGATCGACACTTCGGATCTCAGGGTTGGGGCGAGGATCATGGGCACAACATTCCCACCACGAGGAAATAACTTCTACTGCTGGGGTCTAAGAAAGAAGGGAGAAGGGGTACTGAAGACCACTCCCGGATTTCAAAAAAGGCAGCCTCGACCAGCAACAGAACACCAAGCCGCTTTACAAGTGTATAATGCGGCAGTATATGCAACCTAGCAGGCACAGCTGCAGCAGATGTTCCAGTACTTGGAAGAGTTTTCAGCTGCACAGCTTCAGGGACTTCCGGCTCCGCCCATGCCTACGTCTATTCCCCTACCTCAGCCACCGCAACCTCCTCCTGGCGCGAATATAGATTTAGATGATATAGATTTTATATAGTTTTATAGTTTATGAACAATTTATAAATTAATAATTTAATGCAAAACGTTAGATGGTGTACGTTGTTGGTTGTATGAAATTGTTTGTGTAATTTGCAGCTTGCTTGGATGGTAATTTAGAAATTTTGTGGTTTTTTTATTATAAAAAGTACTATAACCGACGAAATTTACCATAATTCGTCAGCTATAGTATTTTTTTTCAACATTTAGCCGACGAAATATGGCTTAATTTGTCGGCTATAGTAGTATTTAGCCGACGAAATGTACTATATTTCGTCGGCTATATTATTTTAATTTTAATTTTTTTAAAATATTTAGCCAACGATTTAAATTGGCCGACGAAATATTTATATTTCGTCGGCCAAAGTCTTAGGTTGAGGCAAACGACAATTTATTTCGTCGACTTTAGTCTTACTTTACCCGACGAAAAATATAAAAATAAGTCGTCGGCTAAGTGTTAAACTATAGCCGACGACCACTTTTATTTCGTCGGCCAAAGTTAAAGCCGACGAGGGTTTACCGACGACATCTTAGCCGACGAATTTGGCTAACAGACCGACAAAAATGTTTCGTCGGCCAAACTACTAATTTCGGTACTGGCAAATGCATCACACTAACCAATTTATTTACCAAGAGTCGATACATCGATAATATGAATCATCCATTTTCTTAAAACGGTCAACTTGACACTTTCGGAATTCTAATTACCATTTTTCTATAACAAATCAACATTTGACTAATTATGGTCAAACTCCAAATCTTTACAAAACCATATTTCCAAAAATAAAACTTACCCAAAACGGAAACCTTCTCTTAATGGAAACTTTTACAAAATAGAAAGTTTCCTAAATTAGTAGATTTCCAAAAATGGAAAGTTTCCTAAAATGGAAAAGATTCCAATTATGGTTGGTTTCCGTTTTTAGCAAGTTTTCTTAAACTTAACTTCCCGATTTACGACCGTTAACTTGATTAAACGGAAATAACACATTTTTAAAAATGAGTTGAGGACTACCTCTTCGACAATCTGTCAGAACCTTCTGCTGATTCGTTGAATTTCGACGACTTTTCATAAAAGCGGCCATAGTCTCCCCGCTTTGTTCGATTCCAAGTTATCGACATGACGGATCAAAACAACAACATAACATCATCCAATCATCATTAATTTATTTATTCACAACTAAAATTTCAAATCGGATTAAGTCTCTATACCTTCTACCTCCGCAAAAAACCAATTCCACTACTGCACGCAGTCCGAGACTCCAAAGCCATTGTCGAGCTCCACCATGCTTCCCTGCCTCCTCCTCTATCAATTCCAAAATACAATTCAATTAAACATCCTCAATATCCCAACTTCTACATTAAAATCGAACCCAGAAACTTAAGCACTGAAATCACTTCACCTTGAATAATCGAAGTCTCTCTCTCCTTCTTCTTCACCTAGACCTAGCCTCGGCCTGCCCTGCTGCCTCAGGTCCGAGTCGCTGCAGCCAAAAACCGAGGGAGAAGACTCATCGAAGATGACATCGACGGTGGTGATGTAGAACCCATAAAACAGAGAAGGATGAGGGAAATGATGATTAGGTCCCAAACTGTGAAATTAGTGTTTAAGTGGAGTGAAATTGAAAGGGAAGACATAGGTTTACCTTGGAGAAGCAAGAACCACGCTGCAGAAGGAAGAATCGGTAAGGGGACCGATTTGGGGCTAGGGGTTGACTCTTGAATTGGAGAAGACAGTGAGTGTATGTGGGAATAGTTAGGATGGGTAGAGAGAGGAGAGTGAGGCGAGTTTGGTGGTGGTGGCGCGAAGGCCAGGCGCTGCTTGACGCAGCGGTGACGTTGGCTTGGAGGCGGACGATGCACCTGCCTCTTTCTCTCTCTCTCTCTCTCTCTCTCTCTCTCTCTCGAGTTCTCTCTTTGTTTCTCTCGACAAGATGGGACAAGAGGGAAGAGATTTTGGGTTTTATATACTTGGATCCAAGGGCTTAAAATAAAATTACCCAAAGCTTCCGAAATGCGTAGAAAATAGACGGAAGCTCCAAACAATATTATAAAAATACCAGGAGACTCGTGTCAACACGTACTATGACATCGAGTCCTTAAATGAGGAATTTGAAGAATTTATTAAAACTCGAATATGAACGTGGTCGTTAACTTGTTTAGTTACCGAGGGCGACTTAAACCTCAGTAACTCGTCATAAACCACGGTAAAAACGTATGTGATCTTAAACTCTACCCCCTTAAAGAAATTTCATCCTCAAAATTCACATACTAGACTGGTCACTTATTAAGGGTCAATTTCTCTGTAATTCATTGTTTCTTCAGGAAATGATGGCTCAACTTTATCTGTCCACGTGATGAAGCCACAACCGATACTCTGGTGACTTTAGTTCACCAATAACTTCGCTAACCGTGAGTCCAACTTTTTTCGAAGTCACTGTTTTCTGCTGAACCTCGAATCTCTGCTTGTGACCAGAACAATGATGCTGATGCCAAGGCATGAACACTCTCAAGTATTTCCACTTCTAGTTACCTCGTGTAACGAGTGCTGAAGCCACGATCAAAGTGTAACAGTCGATTCGATCGTCGACCTTGCATGTTCTATAGCCAAGTAACAAACTCAAACTTGTCACTTTTTTAATTTGATCGAAACGACGAGATATGCTCATAACTAGCTGCCACATCCATTAATACATAACGTCACCAATTATAAGCGCCAAAACGACTCTATCAAAGTACTATAGGTGGGGATGCACAGATACCAACTGATAAGTGAGGATACATAAGATCACATTTTTCTGTGCAGTTTCGTGCTTGCACGATTGATGAACCACTAATAATTAGCTAGGTCGATCATGTTGTCGTACTTTCAACTCTTATATGACTTGTAAAGATGTAGCCGATTGAATTTTCTCAAAGTCGATATCGCGAATTTAGTATCCTTGTCATTGACAATCGGAACAGACACTCGCAGACGCTTTCGTTAATCCACTATTTTGATGTCGCTATGACGATGAGTAGTTCCATGTGACTGTGTTGGTCAGGCTCCATCAGCAAGATAACGGTCAGTCTTGATAACACGTTCAAAAAGATCAGAAAGCATCTTAGCTAGCATTTCCTAATTAAAGGATCAGTGCGTCTTTGCCTCTGAAGTCGTCAGGTCGCACCTCGTACGATACTTTCCTTAAGATAGAATTTCATGTTCCACACCTGTCTACAGGGATAGTACTCTTGTCATCAACGTAGTAAAACGTTCACCTGATCTCTTGTTTAATGGATGTTTCGCTCGTTATCGTGTCTCGTCATTGACTCGCAGCGTTCCTAACTTAAATCAGGACAACGGTACTACTTTTCGATCTGAAACATCACATAAAATCATTTGCGTCTAGCCTCGGGTTTTCTTGGCCCAATCATAAATCATTTATCACATAATATAATGAAAACTTTCCCGAGGCATTGACTATGAGCATACCAAAAACAATGCACTTTCATATAATAGGTAAAACCAGTAACAAAGGGGGTTTAGCTTTGCCTACCTATAATTACCGTTCTTTACGTAAGCTCCAAGCTTTCAAGAACCGCCTTAGTAATCTGAGGTCAACATGTAAGCTACCGAGTCCAATGAATCACTGCATAATAGAATAGCTTAGCAACAAAGAAAGAATTACAGTCTAGTTGACCACATCATTCCTAGTTTGACTATGATTGACCACATTGACCAATTTGACCAACCAATTCCTTTTATGACTCTTTAACCTTTTCAACTCGATTTCTGATTATCGACTCTTTGCTCATTTGCTGGAAATCCGACTTAACTTCCAAACTTCCCTTAGCCATTTTTAATTGACGTTAGGTTGTCACATAATAATTCATTGAATTACTATAGACACCCAATGCATCACATTAACAAATTTATTTACCAAGAGTCGATACATCGACAATATAAATTCACTACCAGAAAAAAGTCTTTAGCCGAGGAAATATCTAAAAACAAGCCGATGAATTTTTTTTTCGTCGGGCAAACTAATGTTTTCGTCAGCTATAGTTAAATTTTAGCCGACAAACAAAATTTTCGTCGGCTAAAGTGATTGTTTCGTCGGCTATAGTATGTGAACTTTAGCCGACGAAATGTGAAAAGTTTAGCCTACGAAATTAGGGTATTTTGTCGGCTAAAGTAACTTTTAGTTACAAAATTGCACTACGGATATTTCGGTGTCCGATTGACTATTGTGATACCAATCTAGAAGCAGAACGGCCGTACAAGTAAAACTCATCACTTATGCCATGACATACAGGCTTTTTTCGCCATCCGAGTTCGTTTAAGGCTTCAAAATGAAGTTTTTCTAAACGCTTAACACACGAAAATGTCCACATCTACACCTATATGAGGTATTTTGGCCAAACCTTCAACACAACAAACACTCATCATAATGAGATGCAACTGTCCATCTAAAAATTTTGAGACATTTACCCCTCGATGATAGGACACCCTATATAGATAAATAATGGTAAATATATAGTAGCCATGTTGTGATTCCGGTCATCAAAATTCACAAACAAAAATACGACCGTCAGATATCATCATTATGTTGAAATATATCTCTAGAAAAAAATTCAACTTTATCCGATAAATTTAAGGACTTCATCTAGACGGTCAATCTCGTAAGTCAAACCCCTAAATATTATTGACTGTAACTATCGGTACCAAGACTTTACCGGAATTACGTGATTTTTTAACCGTGGACGTAATTCACCATTCCGGTCATATCTTATTTCATGACTTTTTTGCGTTTGAAGTTTCTACGTAGAGTTTGTTTTAGAAACGAAACATTTACTTAAATCTTAGTAAACAAGTTATACAACATTAGTATACATGTAGTGATTCCGATGGTCAAAGTTGAGAAACAAAATTCCGACCGTCAGATATGATCATTATGTTGAAATATGTATATAGGAAAAAATTCAACTTAATCTGACAACGTTAAGGGCTCGATCCTTACGGTCAATCACGTAAGTCAAACCTCTTAACGCACGGAAACGGTCATTTGACCGTCTAAATTACGTATTTTGCCCAGACCTTCAACTGAAAATAGTTTCAAATCGATGAGACACAACCAGTGGTATAAAAATTTTATGAAAAATAATTACCGGAGATAGGGCTACTTCTAGGGAGAAAGAATGGAAAATTGAGTTAACCGCAATTATCGGTACCGAGACTTTACCAGAATTACATGATTTTTAAACCATAGACGTATTTCACCATTCCATTCATATCTTATTTCACGACTTTTTTTCGTTTGAAGCTTCTCCGTATAGGGTTTTGGGTTTTAGCCGACGAAATTAAGGTAATTCGTCGGCTAAAGTTAAATAAATAAATAACTATAGCCGACGAAGTACCCTAATTTTGTCGGCTAAAGTTAATTAAAAATTCAAATTTTTGGCGGTGTTTTTTAAAATTTTGAAATTTTTCGACTAAAGTTCAAAATTTTCTATATCTTTCATCTTCCCTCCTCCTCCTCTTCATCTTCCCTCCTCCTCCTCTTCATCTTCCCTCCTCCTCCTCTTCATCTTCCTTCCTCTTCCTCCTCCTCCTCTCCCTCTTCTAACCTTTTCCTCCTCCTTCAAATCCTTCTCCTCCTCTAAATCCTTCTCCTTCCTCCTCCTCCTTCTCTAAATTCTTCTCCTCCTCCCCCTCCTCCTCCTCTCCCTTTTCTAACCTTCTCCTCCTCCTCTCCTCTTCTCCTCCTCCTCTTGTCCTTCTCCACCACCGGTGTAAAAACGAAAAAGAAGTAAAAATTTAAATCAAAAATACAAGAAATTAAAAAAAAAAAGAAATATGAAAAAATTAAAATAGCTATAGCCGACGAAATTTTAATAAAATTCGTCGGCTAATATTAAAAAAAATAACTATAGCCGACGAATTACCCTAAAATTCGTCGGCTAAAGTTAAATAAATAAATAAATAAAAATAATAGCCATAGCCGACAAAATTTAATAAAATTCGTCGGCTAAAATTAAAAATAATAATAATAATTATAGCCGACGAATTACTCTAAAATTCGTCGGCTAAAGTTAAATAAATAAAAATAATAGCTATAGCCGACGAATTTTAAAAAAAAATTTCGTCGGCTAAGGTCTAAAAATTCGTCGGCTAAAGTCCAGAAATTAAGCGACGAAAATTTTTTTCGTCGGCTAAATAAATGACTTTAGCCGATGATGAATAGTAATTTCGTCGGCTAAAGTATTGGCCGACGGATTTTGCCCGACGACTTCTTAGCCGATGACGTGTCGTCGGCTAAGACTTTAGCCGACGAAATTTAGGGTTTAGCCGACGAAAAAATTTCGTCGGCTAAAATGGTTGTTCTGGTAGTATTTACTTAAAACAATCAATTTGACACTTCGGGAATTCTAGTTACCATTTTTCGATAACAATTCAACATTTGACCAATTCTCGTCAAACTCCAAATCTTTACTAAACCATATTTCCAAAAATGGATCTTTCCCCAAAATGGAAACCTTCCCTCAATGGAAACTTTATCAAAATATTAAGTTTCCTAAATTAGTAAGTTTCCAAAAATAGAAAGTTTCCTAAAATAGAAAAAATCCAATTATAGTTGGTTTCTGTTTTTAGCAAGTTTTCTTAAACTTAACTTCCCGATTTATGACAGTTGACTCGATTAAATGGAAAAAAAACTCATTTTTAAAAAGGAGTCGAGGACTACGACTTCGGCATTCTGTCAAAACCTTCTGCTGATTCGTCGAATTTCAATGATTTTTCAGAAAAAACAGCCATAGTCACCCGGCTTTCTTCGATTCTAAGTTATCGACACATGACTGATCAAAACAAAAACATATCAGCATCCAATCATCACCAATTAATTTATTCACAACTAAATTCCAAATCGGATTAAGTCTATATACCTTCTGCCTCCGCCAAAAACCAATTCCACAAAAGCAGCTCCTGCTCTGCTGCACGCAGTCTGAGACTCCAAACCATTGTCGAGCTCCACCATGCTGCCCTGCCTCCTCCTCCATCAAGTCCAAAATCCAATTCAATTAAACATCCTCAATATTCCAACTTCTACAATAAAATCGAACCTAGAAACTTAAGCATCGAAATCACCTCACCTTGAATAATCAAAGTCTCTATCTCTCCTTCCTCTTCACCGAGACCTAGCCTCGGCCTGCCCTGCTGCTCCAGCCACCCCCTCCCTGTGAGAGTAGTTAGGATCGGTAGAGAGAGTGAGGCGAGTTCGGCAGTGGTGGCGTGACGGCCATGCGCGGCATGACGCAACGGCGACGGTGGCTTGGAGGCGGACGACGCACCTGCGTCTCTGTCTCTCTCTGTTTCTCTAGAAGAGGGAAGAGATTTTGGTTTTTATATACTTGGATCCAAGGGCTCAAAATGATAGATGTGATCAAGGGCCAAGATTAAAAGTTGGCTTTAAAATCATAAAATAGTATTTAATATAGAGAATGGTAATTTATAAAATTACCCATAGCTTCGGAAATACGTAGAAAATAAACAGAAGCTCCGAACATTATTCTGAAAATACCGGGAGACTTGTGTCGACACGTACGTACTATGACATCGAGTCCTTAAATGAGAAATTAGAATTTAGAAAAACTCAGAAATGAATATGGTCCTTAACTTGTTTAGTTACCAAGTGTGAGTTAAACCTCAGTAACTCGTCATAAACCACGGTAAAAACGTACGGGGTCTTACAATGGCAGATTTCATGGTCCATGGAGGCTCAGACAACTCGACAGCCGAGGAGGAGAGATCTGCCTCGGTATGGGCGGCAAAATAGTTCTCCTAGTGGAACTAGGAAAGATCCATCTTCTAACACTAATCGACCTCTCTTTGTCTCTTTAATGAAGAAAGGTAAACCAATTGCTGTCTTAGGCCCTATTCGTGATATTTGGAACGGAAGATTAGGTGTGTGGAAAGATTCAGTTGCTTTTTGGTTTGTATTGTCCACCTTTTTAGACCTAGTTTGTTGGAGTCTTGTTTTGTTATTTCAATTCTAAGTTGAGTCTGGATGTAGCGTCTGCTATGCGCCGGAGGGTTCTTGGATCATTTATGTTTGACCTTTGTGTCTGCTATGCGCTAGAGGGTTCTTGGATCCTTTATGTTTGACCTTTGTGTCTGCTATGCGCTAGAGGGTTCTTGGATCCTTTATGTTTGACCTTTGTGTCGTATGGTCTTTCGATCAATGAAAATTATCCTTTTCACCTCAAAAAAATACGACTAGAAGAACCTTGCTTTGCTTCTAATCCTAGCATATTCGAAAACCCTAAATCTCAATGTTATTCCTGGCCGACGAGAAGAACCACTACTTCACCGCTGAGTACTCTAAATCAGACCATCTCTCTCTGTATCAGTGAGCGCCTAGATGTTTTCAAAGCTGATAATCGGCCAGCAGCAGCAAATTAATCTCATGAGTAAGTTATGGGAAAAGTCTCTCAAGGCATTGAGGAAACCGGAAACGGCTGCCGTGCTGTTAGGTTTGTTAGTCATATAGAATCCCATCTCACAGGCCCTGGCTGCTCCGGTGGGTCGGGTCGGTGCAAGGTGGACATCCAACACCTCGTACTCTCAATCTGAAAATTCTTCGACCGAAATCAAAACCGGCAACGTATTCTATGAACATATAGGGAATGTATTTTTGCAAAATATTGTCTTTTATTACTATCAGTTAATCTGCTGATGCATTTCACTGGTATTTCTGAAGGTAAATTGTCGAACACGGTGCAAGCAATGCAAATGGATCTTAACGGGATCGCTGAAACTGCAGAACCAAAATCGCTTGAGGGTTTGAGATATGTGTTGAGAGGTGAGTTAAATGAAAAGGGGCTTGGTGTATTTTTGTTAGAACCATATATTCCTTCAGGTCTTCTGATTTCATTTTCCCTAAATTTTTTGGTTACAGATACAGCAATAGCTCTACTTCGGCAGCCCGATTATTGCATTTCCGGTTACACATGCATCTGTGAGTGAATCTCATTCATCCTCTAAACAATAGTCTCTAAATTTATGTTTGAATTTATGTAACTGAAACTTACATGTAATTTCCAATTTTGTTGATATATATGTCTACACGTCCCTACCTAGTTTTGGATGGTTGGTCGACATCGCTTAATGGTGACATATACTTTCACTGTATATTGTATAGAATTGGATTGGTTTTTGCTGTTGTGTCTGGAGACGTACTCATGCATATATATTAAGTAAGAAATTAATTTGTTAAGGAGATGATATTTAAGCTTCTGGTCGGGCGCGGATTCAGCCCATTTTAGGGTATGCTCAAGCATCTCCAATTCAAAAGGCTTGAAAAAAAAACCAAGTCATGTCAACTCATTGTTTGTTTTGAGAGTATATTATTCCCTTAGTCAAGCATTCCCAATAACCTCAACTTTCGACACTCCACCATCCTCGCTAACTAGTGCTCTCCGTCCATTTTGGTTTAAAAAAATTCAAGCATCTAGAGGATATAATCCTGGATCCGCCTTCTCGTATCAATGCTTAATTGGAGGTTGTGGTTATACCACACTTTGGTAGAGAAGCTGCACTAGAATTCTTTCACAAACTTGTTGTCAGAGAGAGGTTTCGATATGACGAAGAGACCATTCTCAATGTGGACAATATAAAAACTCGAAGCACAGCAAGCCAGGACTCGCACAATGACAATGTAGCGGTAAACACTCTCGACCAACTTCAGATCTCGACTGAATTTCATAGCAAAATACATTTTTTTACACAGGGAAAAAAGGTCGTAGCCTCAACTTGTTTTTGCTTTTACTTGCTGATAGGTTAGAGTATTACTTGTTGAAGGGAACTACTCCAAGTCGCTCACTGCAACTGATAGGAGTGACGTGAAAAGAGTGTTGCAAGAGCCTTTATCCATAGATCTAAGGAAACGAGTATTAGTAAGAACAACAATTTCTACTAGCTAGTGTAACTATTTAAGTTGTATTTTCTTTTTATTGAGATATGTATTTATATATTACTTTCTTCATTGTGCAGGGAGTAGAGATATTGTGGAATCCTCAGCTATCTTCAAATGCAGCAAGCAGATGTATTAACTAATATTGACCTGATTAACCAACTACATATTTTCATTGTGCTATCGCATATTATCATTCTCCTATTCTCATGTGATTTACTTCTAGCCCACGAATCTCATCTCTTTACCTTTTTTATATGCAATGAGCGACTGAGCCAAATAAATAAAGAAAATTGCCTTGTCTGGCAACAATCACTCCTCAACACCGGATCCACCACCAGATGCAGTCGTTGCATCCTTCAGCTTCACCGAGTGCACACCTTTATCTGATATCAGCGGCTGCGACCATCCTCCAGCCATCAGCAGCCAGACTCGGCCCAGATCAGACACAAGTCCAGCTACCTTTTCCCGTGCAATTCAACAAAACCTCGTTGAGACCAAAGCCGAAACCCATATCTTATTTCTCGACAGCCACTCTAACAATAAGCAGCATCCAATCTCCTTCCCAACAACAACTTCCATGCCCAAAACAACATCTCTCATATCCGAATTTGGGAACCCACTCGCCGTTATAAGCCTTACCGCTGTCAATCCAAGACCTGATGTCAGATAAGTCATCGTTACTCTCAATTGAAAGCCAACATCATGGTCTGAGATGGCTCCAGAGATCAACTCACCACCAACACAATCAACATGGAGAGAACTCCCCACGTAGCTACCATGAAAATCATGATCGCCGCCGCGTTGCCCAAAAGAAGCGCGTCGTCGCTGCCAGTTGAAACCTAGGTTTCAAGATAAGAGAGACCCCTGAGTCTCTCGGAGGCACCTTCACAACATCTTCAATCTAAATCTCAATCAACGACCATCCAGCGTCCAATAAGTTGAAAAATTTCGAAAATCAAAATCACTAGTCGACTATTTCAGATCAATGACTTAAAATCGATTTTATTGCCGATATTTTCATTTTTTCAAGGGTCAAAATTTAATTAGGCTTCCAGCAACATATCATTCGAACCCTGGTTCGTAGGTTAGACGAGAACGCCTTAACCATCACTGTCATGATGAAGCTCTGTATTATTTCTACATCTAAACATATTAATAATGTCGTAATAAGGGTAACTATCTTTCCATCAACTTTTTTTGAAATATCAATACTTTCTCAAAATTTTCATCCAAATATATATTTTTTAAAAAGTCGATATTTTTATAATTATCAAAATTTTAGCCTAGTTTTAGATAGAGTACAACTATTTTCACCGAAACATTACATCGTTCGTCACTACTTATCCCTCCCCTTTAACTTAAAATATGCTAGCTATGCCGAAACATTTTTTCTTTATTAATTTTGTTTTCAGTTTTAACACTAGCAGCCGGTGGCCCATTTCAACAGAAACATGCGTCGGTGGCGTTAGCGGCGGAGGGAATCTTGAAATGCCAGCCTCCCGACCGCCTTAACAAGGTACTTCCTGCAGAGAAATTCCTCGGCAAAAGCGTTCTCCACCTTCCGGTCCACGTCGTGCAAGAACACGTGCGTCGCACCTGACCCCCTTCTCCTCCTGGCCATGATAGTCGCCGAGAATATCGCTGCCATCCGACCAGGCGCCTCGGGGAAGTAACCCCGCGGCGCGTCGATCATGATCAAGTCCCACTCCTTCTCGTACACCACCTCCGGCAGGTTGCTAAGCGCCAGCTTGCACCGCTTGTTGCCACGTAAGACCGCCTCGGACGGCGCGCATGCCGTTTGGATTTGTACGAAGAGAGCAGCTCGTCCGCCTGCTTCAGCCGCGTGCGGTAGTTCACGGCGCCCGGGATTTAAGGACCTCGAAGGGGACGGTGATTTCGGTCCGCGATTGTTGCGGGGTCGTACTTGATGTGGCGTAGTGGAGCACGGCCTGGAGCTGAGGCGCCGTGGGGTTATAATCGTCAATGAAACTAGGGAGAGAGCAGAGGAAGGAGGGTCCTGTTCCGGTGAGGCTTGAGATGAACAACACGGCGCCGAGGAAGAAAACCAAAACGGCGGCCAACAAGCCCTTTAGGTATGTGCGGGTCTTCATCTGGATCATATAATAACCAAGATCAATGGAATGAGCGTGAAGAATGTGGGTGTGTTTTTGATCTGAGAGAATCAAGGTTTTTGGGATGAGTCAGTTTCACAGAGGAGACACGTGTGGTGGCTACTCGTCAGGAGACACGTGTAGTGGTTTAATTCCCTTTCCATAATTCATTGGATACCTTTCCATTATATTACCTTGGGACCGGCGTGTTGCCGGGAAAACGTTGGTGCTTTCAACTTTATATATTAAAGGGCGCGGAATTTTGGCTGCAAACTTTATATCGTGTCGTCTGGTGGAAGTGACGGGTGGATATCATATAATGGAGTCCATAAGTCGTAGGTTAAAAATCTAAATTTAGATATAGTTGTTCCTATTATAATTTATATTATCAATTTTAATAAGTTTTAATAAGAAAAAGTTAAGTTGAGTTATTTGTTAAGTTAAATTTTTTATGAATTTGATAGGTTAAAATTAATTATATTTTATTTAATTTTAGATTTATCTTTCTAATGTACACTATTATATAAATTAAAAATTTTGTACTAATAACTTTCGTAAAGATCTGAACGAGATCTTCCATATGAGTAGTCATATCGAGTATATTTATAAAAAAAATTCATGGTTAATTATTGACTCAAAAGAAATACATAACAAAAAGAAAAAAGTAATTTTAGCTTAGGATTTAACTTATGGTGTGAGTCAATTTTAAGCCAAATTGGTATTGGTATAGTTAAGAATTTAGCTTATGTTGAGAGAGTTTGGTAAGCTAAAACAAAATTTTATAGAATATTCTTGTTTTTATGCTAAATTTGGGTAAGGATTTAGCTTATGGTGAAAGATGCTACCATTCTTATGGTGGAAGATGCTACCATTCTGAGTATTTTTGTTTTGTAAATGGTGGCCGAGTGATCTATCATTTTGAGGTTAAATTTTAGTTTTTTCTATGCATATTCTTTACACATGTGAATAATTGAACCACTGACGTCCTTACTATCAAGAGTATCATTGTAACATTCGTCCAACATGATAGACTCATCCTTTTTCACTAGACCAAACTCATATGGAGTACTTCTATTGATACTAATGTGGACTTGAGTTTAGGGTGGATATCCAAAATGTTTTGGTTCTAGCTGAATCTGCTGCCCTAAAAAATGGAACGCACGCTTCTGTTGGAAGGAGACAATGCCCACATTATCAATTGCATTAATTACTTAATTAGTAATGTGAGGTCCAATGACACATTAATTCTTTCATCAGAGATGTTATTTCTCAAACTTCTAACAGCCTTGACAACATTTCTTTCTCCCATCAATCTCATGTCTAACGAGAAACCAACTTTTTAACTGATGCGGTTGTTGCCTTCCCATCTGGTCATTAACTGTAGCTGAATGTGTTCTCAAGTTTTTGGGTATTTTGAAGAGTATTTAATATATTATTGTGTACTTGAATCAACTTAAATATATATATTATATTTATAATTTTATTTAATTTTTTAAATAAAAACTAAATATATTTATTAACAATTGAGATTTTCTAATAATTACCTAATTCATCTACATCTTCATTCATATAAGAATTTTCGCTTCTATATACCTTTCCCGTTTTCGCGACTCATACAAAAATAAATAAAAGACAACATCACATCTTTGTCAACATACTAAGCAAGCCGTATTATACATCTATACCATGCGCCCCGTTCTATACGAAATTGGGTACATACTACATAGTATGAATACCTACTTAGTCATGTCACATCACATTTTCTAAACGACTCCCAATGAGAACGATGAAATAAATCTCCAAACATTCAAACGACAAATGCACCACGTGGCTAGGATCATGACATCTGTACGCTACGTCTAACATCTAACTTCATTAATTCCGGCCCAACTACCCGGATGGGCCTCCATTTAAAACATTCGTCTCAGAAAAGGCAGCGTCGTCCATGGGACGAAATCCCACGCCAAATCCACCGTTGAATCCCATACCGACGCTGACTCCAACGGCCCAGATTCACAGCTCTGCACACCCTTTTACCACTCAACAGCTCCATTTATTGCCCACACTCCACCTCCCTTTTTATTTATACAACATTTCTAACCTCACACAATCAAACCTAGCTAGCTTTGAAAGAAATTCCCTTTCCCAAGTTAAGATCGATCACCATGACTATGGAGAAGATGTTGGTGGGTATGGCCGTGGTGGCAATGCTAGTGTGGGGCTCTGCCGGTGCGGCGGAGACAGTGGCGCAGAAGTGCAACGACCAGTTTCAGAAGGTGGCGGTGTGTTTGACCTACGCGACTGGGAAAGCGGCGACGCCGACCAAGGAGTGTTGTGAGTCGGTGAAGGGGTTAAAGGAGACTGAGCCGGAGTGCTTGTGCTATGTGATTCAGCAAGCCAACAGCGGTGCCGACGAGATCAAGAAGATGGGGATTCAGGTGGCTAAGTTGCTTGAGCTCCCTTCTGCCTGCAGCTTGAAGAACGCCACCGCCAGCAACTGTCCCGGTGAGTATTAGCATCTCTCTGATATGACTTATATATCTCCGATTAGCTTAAAATGGTTTGGAGATGAAACGCAGAGTAGACTCGTTAAAACGAATTGTCGAAGATAAAGTAGGTGCATGATAGTAAAACTAGGGGAAAAGAAAATAAAACGAGGATTGCATTCTTGTACTAAGAACTTAAGGACTTTTCAAAATGGTTAAATTTTTAAATTTTATATTATGCTCTTGATTAATTAGAGTTTAAATATATTAAAATATAAATAAAATAGATAATTTATTTAATTCAGAATCATATTCATTTTTTATAGAAAAGAAAAAGAATGGAGAGAATAGAAATAAATTTTTGTTTTTTTTTTTCATAAAAATCTGGATAAATAAAACAAAAGATATAACAAAATTAATAAAAAATCATGGAGTTTCTTCATACTCCGCCCGAGTTAGAATGCTAGTCCTTCATAGTTTCTTACAAAATGATATGTTAGTTAGTCAAAAATAAATTAATTACTACAAAAATGTATCAAAATTGATCTTTAGTTTTTTTGATGAGTTCACAGACAAATTGAGGGTTTGTTTTTCCGTTTGACTTTCCAAATAATATTAATGTTAAGACTTAAGACACTCACAATGCTAGCTGATGTGAACTTTCCTAGCTAAATGCACCCACAATACCAAAAACTCATTAGTTTTGAATGAGGTAAAATAAGGGGTGGAATGGTTGGTCCTAAAACAACCATTTTCGACAATATCAAACAAGGCATATTTGCATGTAGGATATAGCGACTTAAATGCACATTACTCATCATGTCCCATTATGTGGGTCAGATCGTAACTTTATTTGGTATGGAATAAATGGCATAGGCCTAAAGTCGCAACTCCCAAGTCCCCAACTAACTCCAAACCCCAACTAATAGAGAGTCGTCATTTTAGTTTGGTGATTCTGATACATGCATGATGCATCTTACTTGACGATAGTTAACAGTAACAAGTACATGCATGTACAGCTAGCTACCTACCTAATTGATCGAGTTCTTCGCTAATTGTGGTTTGATTTCTTGAATGGTGAAAACAGCGCTACTAGGGCTAGCTCCCAACTCCCCAGATGCTGCTATCTTCACAAATGCTACTACTACATCTACCTCAGCAACACCCGCAACTTCTGGACAATCTGCACCTGAAACGTCCACCGGAAACAGTAATGGAGTGGCGAAGCTTGGACCGGCAGGTTCTGTCGGTGCGGTGGTGGCGGTGGCAGTGGCTGTGTCCACAGTCTTACTTGCCTTCCCACCGGCCGGTGGATCTGTGTATAGCTCTTGATCAGTGATGGCGTTGATGAGTATTAGTAGGGTAGTATTCTGAATTCAAGAGTTCTTGGTTGTTTTTGGGCGATCTCCTTGGACAACTAAGTTTGATTGTCTTGCTTAGTTTTTAATGTTCCCATGAATCGGTTTTAAGTAGACCGGTTTCCGTTCTTGCGGATTTACCACGTAATTTCCAGGCCTGTAACGTTGTTCGAATTTTAATTGTTCAGTGAAGAATACTCTTCATTGTTGTTGAAGGTGTTGTTTTTGATCAATTTTTGCCTTCTTTTTATGATCAAATTCACTACCTTAGTTTGAACATGGCGGAAAAAAGAAACCCTAGTCTCGTAACATTCTGATTGTGCCCAATGCTGCGGATCCATTGCACACGTACATGAAAACTAATTCGAATGAGAAGCAATTTATAACTTAGGGGAGTGAAATTTACGCTTTTCACTCCTTTTTTTAAACCTCACTCTTCTCATTTTAAGGTGTTTATTTCTTACTGTGCCCATCTCTAAGAAATTGCCCATACCATATCAGATTCTTACATAAAACCTTTCACTACAGAACCAGGCCATTGCATCTAGCTCTTTGCTTCTTGTTTTCATAGTTCTCGCATGTATATCCACTTGAAGGTCATAAAAGAACTAAAGGTAATTAATACATGAATATAGTCTAGTAAAACGTAAACCAACATATAAAAGACTTAATTATGTACATACCAGCGTTGTTCATCGAGATGACCATGACTTCTTACAGCTTAAGTCTTCCATTTGTACTCTTTCACAATGTGCTCCTTAGAAGAGATAGAGACGCAATGCGTCTTGTGATGGGAACAAAGACTTATGTTCGTCTATATATAGTGATTAACTAGTGTCTTGCCCATTCAAGAGTCGTGGTCGATCATATAAGATTTACTTAAGATTATGAGATCATATCAGAAGAAATTATGGATTACTGATTCAATATGAAAACTATATATTATTCACATATCACAAAATTGCATTCTTTATGCAATTCGTAACACTTAGATTATGTTTAATCAATTGTTTGAACTAAAAGTCACATAATATTGTTATAGTCCAAAATAATCTTTCAATCTCTCAAAAGACTGTACAATACTTATGTGCAACAATTGAACCTAAACAAAATTTAAACACTACACTAAAGAGTATGCATGAATTATATATATAAAATGCAAGAAAATCCAACAACAGAAACTCAATCACTTTACAGTTGCAAGCACTGAATTTAAAATTCTAACAGACTTAAACAAAATATGTAGATTAAATATCACAATACAAGTTCATGTATAGCACAAGAGTTCTAGATATGAGTGAATATATCGCTAATGACATTTTCACACACGTACACACACACACTATATATATATATTAAAATGCATTGTCAATATTCTATTTGTCCACTAAATGGTTTTACACAAAAACTCCAAAATTACAAGTACCGAATTTCACATATCGCTATGTACTTATTAACTTAAAGGTAACATATGAATTGAACAAATTCTACATACAACCAACCACCTGAATTCATAACAAATTGATAAATTACAATTGATCACGAAAATATTTTTAAAATACCAAACATAATATTGTAATACTATAATGTTGTATTGCCATAACAAACATGAAGAACTGAAAACCTCAATTTTATTGATAACCAAATTCAAGTTTACATTAACGAGTCATAAACGCAAAACTAAAACAGAAATACAAGAACAAAACACAACGAAGCTCTAACTGAATTTTTGAATGCTCCCACTAGTAAACTCTAGACTCTAATTTGTCAAGAACACCTATATTGACACAATGTTTCTTGAAGACTCCAACTACTAAAGCTTCTGTGAAAGAATCATCCAACTGATCTTATGAATCAATGTTTAAAATCTCAACTTCACCATACTTGATTCTCTTCCTGACATTGTAATATTTAAGATCAATGTGTTTAGAATAAACTGATATATTATTGTTCTTAGAAAAAAAACACAGTAGTTTCATTGTTGCAATACACTGTCAGCTTGTTGGAAATCACATTTTTTCAGAATTTTGGTCTCCATAAAAAAATTTATAATCTAAAGACCTTCACACACACCTTCATAAACAACTATTAACTCAGCTTGCATGGTAGAAGTAGCTATGAGGCTTTGTTTCATGGTTTTCCATGTAACAACACCTCCAACTAACATAAACACATAACCACACGTAGACTTATTTGATTCTGGAAAATTCCTAACAAAGTCTGAATCTGTGTAACCTTCTAGAACTAATTATTTCACTTTTCTATAAACAAGCATATGATATTTGTTTCTCTGAAGATATCTTAGAACCTTTTTCCTGCATTCTAGTACTGAATTTATGGATTGCTTTGAAACGGAGAAAGAAAATTAACAGGAAAAGCTATGTCTGATCTAGTACACACATGAGCATACATTATATTAAACTACCTACAAGAGGTACATAAGATTAATTGAAATGAGCTTTTAACTTTTATTTTTATTGGGTTAGGGTCCAACTTTTTTTTTTATTTTGTGTGAACATTCGCCCTTAATTAATTAAGCACACAAACCTTGCCTTTATCATGTGGATTATATTTTCCTAAATTTGTGATGGGGATGTAGAGCGCTCCGTTTGCATGCGAGAGGCACAGGGTGCCTGCATCTCCATTTGGTTTTATTTTTGCTCAAAGAAACGCCATTTGATCACGACCGTCCATCCCATGCGGGGACCAGAAAGTCAAAACCACTACAAAACGGTGCGTTTTTGCTCCCAACTCGAACAAACTTAACCGTCTTCTCTACATTCTCTCGTCCCTGCTGTTTTCTCCGATTAGGGCTAAAAATCCAATTCTCAATCCCAACCAATTTCTCCGCCGCATTCTCACCCGGCCGCCTTCTATGTCTCAGGTAATCCAGTTTTTCCTCTCCCTTCAATTTTACACCAAATTCTCCGTCTATTGCTTTCCCCCAATTCACGTGGCCGACGCCACAATTAGGGTTCCGGCCACCGTCAATAACTCTTCTTCTTCGATTTTCAGGTTGACAACAGAAATTCATCAGCCGCCAAGCGCGCTCGAACTGATGGTATGCTTTTTTTATTATTAATTAATGCAATTCGATGCGTTTAGTATTATCCTCAGCTATAATGCGTGTTTTAGCAGCCTGTTTAGTGTATGAGCTGAAAAATTTATACTATTGATCGTATTAGAATACATCTATGTACTGGTGGGATTGTGAATTGTGCTTGTATTGGTGTTTCGAAGATTTTGGGGTGTATTTTGGGGGTTTATGTTGTTCGGAGCTGTTAAGTGCAAGTTGTGTTTGCAGGGAGTAGAAGGGAGGATGATTGGACCTGCCCTGAGTGTGGGAATGTGAATTTCTCGTTTAGAACAACTTGCAATATGCGAAATTGCACTCAGCCGAGGCCGGCTGATCATAACTCGGTAATACACTGACTTATGCAAGCATACTTTGCTTGCTGACTTGGAATGCCATTTGAGTTAAGTTGCAGTTTTACCTTGCGATGTTGGAATTGTATGCCGGATGTTAAGATAAAATCTTGCATTTTTCAGAAATCGGCTGCCAAGCCTTTCCAAGCCCCTCAACCTTACACTTCAGCACCTCCTTATGTGGGTTCCGCTGCACCCTCCTCAATGTATCTTAGTGTGCCTCCTTACGGTTCTTCTCTGTTCAATGGATCGTCCATTCCTCCTTATGAATTTCCGTTCTCTGGGGGATCAGCATATCATTACAACTACGGGAATCGCTTATCAACAGGCAGCCCTTACAGACCTCTGCATTTGCCTGCACCTACACCTTATTCTAGTGGATCTCTCATAGGAAATGGTATTTTCATTTACATTTTAAACCCCTGATTGTGTATGTTTATTCTTCCTTGGTGCAGTTCTGGTTCTTTCAATACATTGAGTTTTACTCATTGCCTGTTTAGCTAAGTTATAATATCTGTTTCGTTGTATTGCTATATCTATCATTGCACTTGATATGCAAATATCTTTATGAAACCTATTGGAACTCTTGATGTTTTAATGCGTAATTGTATTTTTTTCCTTGCTTAGCGAAAGTTAAAATTTGTTCTTTTGTTGTAAACTTGTTTGTTTGTTATATCTATGTATTGCACTGTTGATATGCCAATATCTTTTGCAACCTATTTTAGTTCTGTCTCCCACCCCCTTCCAGCCCCCCCCAGAAAAAAAGTGTATAATTGGAAGCAGTGGTGTATTTCACTCGTGGTTCTGACAACTCGTTGTTGTTTTTTTTCACGTAGTGTCGTAATAGCATCTCATGTTCACTTCCTTACTCTTGCAGGTGGATTATATAGTATTCCTCCTATGATGGATCGGTACGGCCTGGGACTCCCCCTGGGTCCTGGTCCTATGGTATATAAATAACCCTATTGTGGACTGGTTCTTACATGCTTGATTTTTTTTATATGTATATACATATCTTTAGCTATACATATCAAGTTCAATGGATCTTAATCTCTTTTTGTTGATCTACTTGTGCAGGGGCCAAGGTCAGGATTTTATCAGGATGATAAATCTCAAAAGAAAAGTGCAGGTTTGTCATTTTGGCTTATGAATGATTGGTCATCATGGAAACATTTACATAGACATGATCATTGATTTCTTATTTTTAATTTTTTATTGCACATTTAGATGCCACACGCGATAATGACTGGACATGTCCAAAATGTGGAAACATCAACTTTTCATTTAGAACTGTATGTAACATGAGGAAGTGCAATACACCAAAGCCTGGATCTCAGGTCTCTCTCTCTCTCTCTCTTTCTACATCTATATATTTATATACTGTAGAGCCATCTGGTCAATCTCCTATTACAAACTTGACACATAATTCACCTTGACCAGCCATTTTGCACCATCAATCTAGCGAGTGGGATTCTGAATGTTGAAATCCATTTTTTCCTGAATATTTTGTTTGATAGTTTTGTGGATCATCTATTTAGATTGTATATTTTGCTGACATGTGATGATACTCGCTTGTAACTGCAGGCTGCAAAGAATGACAAAAGTGCAAGTAAGTTGATTTTGTGCCTTATTGTCTCCTAATTACATATTTTGTTGCCCTCTTTATTCTTGTTACTTTGTTGCCCTCTTGCTGTAACTTCAATTATCTCTTTTGCAGAGCAAAAGATGCCAGAAGGTAGCTGGAAGTGTGAGAAATGTAATAACATAAACTATCCATTCCGAACCAAGTGTAACAGACAGAATTGTGGAGAGGACAAACCAACCGAGTCAAAGAAATCTTCACCTACTCCAGATGAAAGTGATCAGGTTTGTAGTATTAGAAATTTGCTCTGTATCTCTATCGGTTTCTTAAAATTGTTATTGTCTTTGGTGGTTTTTGTACATATCACAATTTTGATTTACACTATTTTTCAATATATTTTTATTCATCAACCATTTCAAATGTTCCTTCTGTTATATTTTTCCAATACTGTAGATAGATTCTTATTATAGCTTTTTAATTTTAATGTGTATTTGTCTAGTGCATGGGTTAATTTGTAATTGTCTACTGTTCCAGTGAGTACTAGGACATATTTGAGGGTTGAGAAGGTCCAGAGTTGTCATCCAGCATTGCTCAATATTGGGTGTCTGAAAGTCAGTCTTGTCGTCCTCATGTTGCAGAGGTTCTCGAGTTACTCTACCTTATCATGATTTGTGTCGAGTTGTATTAACTGCTATAACTGCTATGGTATGTGTGGTCTGTGGATCGCACAATGCATTTGTGTCGGTCAGTATTATCTGGCAATGATTTTACATGTTGGTTCTGGTTTCTATTGGTTAGACCTTTACTTTGAATCAACTCATCTATTCTAGTGAGTTTGTTACTAGCTGGGCAAAAGGTTTCTGTAGTCTGTGATTCTGTCTGGTTTTAATTTGATCTCAAATTGTCTAAATGTCTTTGAAGTTGATGTCAGATGCTTCTGTTATGGATCCTCGAGTTTATTCAATTAGGTCTCATTTTGATATAATTGGGGACAGAGTTTGTTTCTCGTCAGTCGTGTAAGCATGAAGTATATTCTACCAAACCATGCCGTCCGTGGTCTTGTTCTTGTGGCAATTTAATTGTGTCAGGATTTTGGTAATGGGATCATGGTTCAAAATCGTAGTCACCATAGGTCTTGTGTTCCTATGGCCATGAAGTAAAATGAAGTCAATATGAGGTATCTTGCTAGTGAAGTGGCCTTTAAATGCTTGCCTTGTCAGGCAGCTCAGGCTGCTGAGGGAGTCAGTATACATCACTTCTCTATGTTGATTATAGTTGCCGAATGAGTACTTGGTTTATGGAAGCAGAAATGTGGCTTGGATGAAGCAACTCTGTCAAATTCGAGGGAGACTAGAAAAATTCACCGTCTACTATGATCCTTAGTCTGGTCATTTCTGTAGTAGTTGCCCTTTTTGTGTGCCTTGTGGGTCTGCTATTTTTGTCTGTTTGGTTTCTGCTGTGTTAGTTTATGAATTTATCTAGTACTTTGGTATGTTCCGATAAACAGAAAAGCCGGATGGCCTGAAAATTATGTTATTTGCAGTTACTGGGCAAGGCCAAACTTGGATCAGATGGGTGTGTTCACTTTCAGATAAAAATTGAAAATTTTGATCTTGTAATCAATCGTAAAAAATCATGATGTGGTTGGCTTTAAAAACTTAATTCAAAAACTTTACAGTATGTATACCGTATATGAAAGACGTCTCGAACTTTGAGTGAAAGAATGGTCGGATTTATACGTCTCGGTAGATCGTCTTAGCTCAGGTCTTAGTTCAGGAATCAAGATCATTTCCAGGTTTACTGCTTTTTTTCTTTGTTTTTTTACAACCCAGTAGCACAAATATGATGATTTGACGTGGTCTGCACTATGTAGCTCATCTCCGCCGAGAATAGAACGTCAAAGTAGAGATGGAATTCTGGAATATGAATATAAGCAATTGCTGGGCAACAGCCGTACATGGGTTTGGTCCTGTAGCGGTATAAAATGAGTAAGATCTTGGAAAAAAGGAACGAAATGAGCAGAAATTAGAATCAGATAGACGTGGGATTTTCTCAATATAATGAACCGAGTGCAAAATAGGACAATGAACAGAGTTCGCAAATGTCATATTATTGTATTACCTCACATTAGTATCTGGTCATGAATTTGCTACCACAATCTGAATCTGAGTACTCTCATCTCAATAGAACTAGACAGTAACGAAAGCAATTTCAGTTCCTGGAAATAATTTCACTATGGGTGAGATACTTATCAGTGACTTGATTATGCACTGCAAAGCAAACCCATAAAGGTCGATAAATTCCGCAATACGAACTACTGAATGCCATTGAAAATGTGAAATTCTAGGGCCACCAGAACAGTCTTCTAATTGAATTGGTTGGTGTTATAGCCGTCACAGGGTCCATTGAACATATGAAGATCTTGATATTGGTTGCTGTGGTTGCTCTGCGAATGCGAGACATTCACTTGGGTGGTAACTGGAGATGGCTGTTCATTTTGCCAGTAATCTGATGGCAATGGCATGCCTTGGGTCATTGCCTGCATCGCAGGCTGAGGGATATTGGTATGATAACTGTGATTCCTGTTATCAAGTGATACAGGTTTTGCCTCACATGAAGCCCACGAGCTGGTTGACAGAAGAGAGTGAGTGCGATTAAGATTTTGCGGTGCGTCCAGGCTGAAAGAGATCATAGATTCTTCAGCACCTGCAAATAGATCAAAAGTTGCAGGACCATTTAACAGATTAGAAGATCTGTATATAAACCATGATTATGTAGTATATTTAGTTGGGCATTACCAAATAACATAAATAAAATGTTAATCATGATGCATCGCAGACCTCTGTTTAGAACCTAAGATGTGCCATTAGATGGTGACAACCTACAAGAATCTTGATAAAGCACGGTTACGGTACCTGGAGTGCGATTTTCCGCCAAATGTAGCTGTTTGGAAGTGCCTCCTCCCTTCAAAGTATTTGGAAAATAATTTTTCGTTTGTGTGAACCTGACACTACATGCGGCATCCCATGATAAATTTGTAGCATGCCTCGAGTAAGCACATGGGGCTTGGTCTAAAACTAGGCTCATGTGTTGCCTCCCATCTGTATAAGTAAATCCGGCGCACTTCAGTGGATAGCAATAATATAATACAAATAAGATCGTCTCATATTGACTTTAAACTGAAAGCATGTCAAATGAAGATGGATAACCAATGAAGCATAGCAGCTCCAGCACCATAAAGTAGTAAATGGTTTTCAAAGCAGGCTTGCTAAACATGAATATTAACTATTGACAGTCAAGATGGAAATAAAATCCTTGGTATTGTTTCTATGTAACTTTGAGGTTCATTTTGAATCGAACAAAGCTAAGGCATATATGCAGATTATATATTTGATTAGGCACAGGTCCAGCCATTTTCTTTTTTGGTCAACAAAATAAAGCCCATCTTGGGAAGTATATCATGATGTTATGATGTTTTGTAGAACAAACAAAAGGAAGTGCAATAAACCTGTACTGTACAGGGATGAGGAAAGCCTTGATGAATCTCCCAATACTCGTGGCTGTGGTTTGCGACGCCTAGCATTGTGATCTGAAAGACGTCTGCGACAGCTTCTCTTCTTTTCATCAAACTCAGAAAGGCCATGGAACCTTTGACAACAGAAAGGGTTACATATATCAAGATCTATATGATGGAAGGCAAGAATGATTTTGATTGAGACATTGTGATAACAAACACATTGATAAGAAAAAAACAAGCTTTACCTGCTACACTGCTGGCAAAACCGAAGTTCTACACCATTTACAATGACGTTTGGAGATTTAGAATGATTTGCACAAATTTTATGTTTGCGATGGTAATCTTTGGCTGATGACAGATCAATATTGCAGCCTTCAACTTGGCAGTATGTAGCTACTATACTCTGACCAATGGATTTAAATCTCTTTTCTTTTGTCCCCATTGGTCTGGAAATAACAGATACATCAGAGGTCTTGGCCTTATATCCAGCACAAACATCTTCGAAGTACATCCGCTTACCAAGCTTTAGGCTGAGCAATGGTTCACCAGAGCCAGCTGAAATCACATGAGTTCGTGAAGATGGAAAGGTTTCAATTTCTAAAGCTGATTGTTTTTTATCAACAAAATCATTTGAGAAACCTTCAAAAGCCTCAAGGCTGAAGTTGGATTTCTTACTTTCCCCAACTGAAGAACTCACGGAACCTGATTTTGAACTCTTTGATGTACCGACTCCTACGTCAGAGCCAGAAACACCACTTCCCCCATCACCCCCAGGCGAATAGAAAGATTCAGAGTTCATTCCTCGGTCTCCTTCAACACAGCCAACACTCCAGCATGTTGGTTGAAGCTTCTTTGCATTTTCAGTTACTTTTGCTCCAAACATGAATACATTCTCCCAGTCCCATAGTGAAGGTGGCTTCTCATTCCACTCCATCACCGTTGGGGAATTCATAAACTGACTACAAATCCTTCTTCAGCTAATCCAAATGCAAATGCAACTGATCAGCAGATGCTGCCATATTTTACAACCACATAAGAACAAACACATGCACACACACGAAAAAACATACAGCAAAGAAAGACTGGACAAACAAAAACACCAATTAACTAGTCCAGCAAACAGTGTGAAAGAATAAGAAACATGCCTACAGTGTGTGGCAACACTGTTCACTGGACCGCAGAGTGAAGCAAAGCAAATCCTGAATACGAGTACAAGGAACAACATTGATACATTGTCATTGTGCCTCTTCAAGTTTATAGAAGCATGGCTTCTCAGATCTGGGCAACCCCATCGATAATCTCCACTGATGGAGACCAGTGTATTAATTATATAGCAGCAGCTAACCAAAGCTTCTCATTGCTAAGAATATCAGTTTTCCACCGCCAATTTTCTTCAGATATAAATGGTTGTAGTTCATATTTTTACAGCCATGCAGATTCTATAGAGTTGCTAGATCTTAACCACAGATTCACTAATTCCCCATCTACTATGTCCAACCCAACAAAGAACATGATCACATAAATTCACTTCTGGATCTAGTAAAATAAATTTGAACCCCAGTACTTGAATCCCAGTAAAGAATGGCTAGTGTTTCCCATTTCCCTGCAAAGCTTTGAATTCTCACTCTAACTTGATTGCTATTTGTTACTCACCAACCCATTTGTAGCTCACCATGCCACCGTTAAACAGCAATTTGGTTCTGTCTCTTTCACTCAAGTCAATCATTCCTAATAATGTTTCTTTTTCACTTCTCACCATTACCTTGTCCTCTCAAACTCTCAAAACCTTTCATCTCCAATCATTTCCTCGCGTGTCGGCCATTAAGATCCACCTACTACTGCCTATGATTTACCTCCAACATTTGTGAATCTCAATCTCTCCGAAACTCATCTACCCCTTGATAAAATCATTAAACCTTATAATACTCAACACCATAATCATGTGAGTACTGAATACCCAAAAAACAAAACAAGAATATGAACTTTGTCAAATACTAGCAATCTCATTATTCAGATTGCCTTAATTTTAGATATCTAAGCAAGTTCATAGAAGACAATAATTCTCATGTACGAAATGAAAAGAAAAAGGAAATATTTGGGGGAGAAGAAAGAAAGAAGCATTTTTTCCTTTCCAAGAACAGTCTGACCAAAAGTTCAAAACTTTTTTAGTTAAAACAAGAATATATCTGATTTAGAGAAAAACCATCATTTTTGATTTCAAATGTAAAACATCATTTATTTTATAAAAAAATAACCTTTCATATTTATAAAATTTTTAAATTTTATATATTTAACTACTACAAATCTTTAAAATTTATTATTTTATTTTATAAAATTAAAAACCGATCTCTCACAAAAAATATTTTATTTATTTTGTGATTTTATTAAAGATAAATTATGTTCATACTCTTAACAAAATAGAAATTCGGATTTGCTACAATCACTCTATTTTCTTTCCCAGAAAACGAAAAGAGAAATCAGAAATCAGCATAACCAGAGCTACCCACCGATGTTTATCGGTTTCCAAAGCATATATAAATCCAATAAGAGTGATGAAGGTGAAGACTTTACACTGAAATCGTAGCAATAGAGGTACCCAGATAGAAAAAAGAGAGAAGAACCAAGAGAAAATGATTGGGGAGCTGAGTGAACTTACAGGGTGGTTTTGCAGGTTTGTTAAAAGAAAAGGGAAGCATTATTGGCTGGGATGATTGCCATTGCAGTTGTTCCTTCAATCAAAGTCTCAAAACTGAGAGACACAGACAGAGAGAGCTGACCAGAGACAATTATATTTAGTTGTCTCGATTGTTTCTGTTTGTTTGGGCCCTCTTGGCCTAGGCTGGGCAGGATTGTATTCTAGCCTTTTTTACCTACTTTCCGTACACGTGGCCATCGAACATGACAAATGGTGACCGGTCGAGTCCGGTTCAACCCCGGCTCGGAGATGTGACTGTTTCCGGTTCGTTTGGTAGCGGGTAATAGCATTGATAATTCGTAACTAAATGATTTCTCGACATATGAGAACCGAGAAGACGAAAACACAACGCATAAGTGGAGAAGTGACACGAGTTAACAAGACTTGATCAAGTTTTGATACCAACATAAGAACACGTCAAAATCAATAAGAATATGTCCATCAATTTTGTCTTCAGACTGGAGATGCCCTTGTGTGGCCGTGTGAGATTGCTTTGGATGATTCATAAATCAACAAACACAAACTTGATATCCACTTCACAACTAAATCTTCATAGTCTTACACAACTTAAGGGGGAGTAAACAATGATGAGGACCTCCGTTTTATGAGGAGCGATCCTGAACGTCGAAACCTAGGGTTTTTGAGGCGACGACATTACTCTCCTTTGGTAGTGTCGATCGCGGTGTTTCTTGGCAGCAGCGTCGGTGTGCCGATTGCGAACTGAGGTGGCGATATCACGGTGATTGTGCTTTTCAAAGGGATCCTATTTCGTTTCAGAGATACATATTTATTCTCAACCGCAACGGCTTGGATTCGATCTCTAATTTTGGATCTAGGCTTCTGTGGTGCTCGACGGTTGTGTGTAGGAGACTCGATCAGAGTACATCTTGAATCTGAACTAAGGCTCGTCAGGGTTTGGTATGTTTCGCTTGATTCTGACCAGGGTCGCTTCAAGCAGATCAGGTTGTTGGCAGCGGCGACAATGAGGTTCGTCGGTGCTCCCTGATGGGTGCTAGCTAGCGGGTTTTGATCTGGCGACTTTGATCAGATTTGATCTAGGGGTTAATCTGATTCAGATCAGTCGGAGGTGGTTTGAGAAAGGTGATGACAATGGTGGTTCGTTAGGGTCAAGGTCGCTTAAGGGAGGTGACGGCGACAGCTAGGAGACGGCTTGAGGCTAGGGTGCCATCTTGGGTGCCCTTAGCATTTGGGTATGAGGCTTTAGGCTTCCGCAGGTCTGAGTCTTTGTTTCAAGTTTCTCTTTGAATCTGGAATAATAGATCTGGACTTGAGACTCAATTGCTTTTATTTCTGATGTTATTTTTCTGCTTAGAATAAATGTCTATATCATTGCTATCTAGTTTGATGTCTCTCTTTCTTTGTTTGTTAGACCAAAATAAAGTTTTTTTGTGAACATCAGTGTTTTAGTTATCTTTCTTTACTGTAGAATCTTAAAGTTGTATTTGAGCCTTACTATCGATTGATCAGCTATTGGATCCATTTTGTGGAGGAAAAAGACAAACGTGTTGCAGATTCACATGCACCAGTTGAGTTTGATCGATATGATCAAAGATTTGACCTAAGTTTTGCTATAGACTGGACATGATGGATGAGTTAATTCATGGCCAGTTTGGTTCTGAGGTTCCCTGTTAACCGAGCTTGCTTCATGGCTTTCCTTCCTTCAGTACCTGTCATTTTCCACGAGTTTTTTGGGTGAGTCTAGACCGTCTAGATAGTCGGTAGGTTATGGGGCGTAATGGTTACTAATCGCTAATATAATCTGTAAGTCTTGTTTAATTAGATGTTGCCAGTGTTAGTTTTTTCTTTAACGTAAGCAAGGAAGAGGTTTGATGAAATCATTCTCGATTGCTTAAGTTTTTCAGCCACAAAAATCTTCCTAGTTTTGGTCCTTCGTCTGGGGACGTGTACACTTCATTATGTACGCCAAAAGAATATGAGGCAACAGCCACATCGGATGTGTGGTGTATAGAAGTGTTGTAATTATTTTTTGAGAAAATTAGAGAAAAATTTAAAAAATTGAATTTCTTTTAAGATAAATCTATCCACATATTTCATTTTAATTTACATCTAATTTAAATTATTTAACATGTCTTATAGGTTTTATTTTTAAAACTAAAATTTGCCACTATTTTTCTCGTGACGGTTTTGTCATTCTGATTTAAATTATGTTTTCTACATTTTAATTTGTGATTATGGTGTCGATATCAACCATGCATTTTGTTTATAACCTTTAAGTTAGGTTACAAATAGAAGAATTAAGTTTTGGGTTTATGGTTTTAGGTTAGGGGTTAGGGTATAGGGTTTAGGGGTTAGAGGTTAGGGTTTAGGGGTTAGAGTTTATGGTTCATATATTCATGAGATACCATTTCATTAATGATTAGAGATAATAACAACTTCTGTAATTCTAGAAAAAAATATGTTTTATTATTTATCTTAAATAATAAGTTTATTTTGTTTAAACAAACTTAATTAATAAATTTAAGTGTATTTTAAAATAATATTAAATGTGAGTGTAATTTAAAATTGATTTAATAAATTAGATGTAACATCATATATGTCTTATTTTCTATTCACTTTATGTGTAACAAATTAAGATATTAGTGTGAGTTGCCACAATAAAATGAATAGAAGATGATTGCAACACCTCTATCATCACACACACACACATCATGTGTGGCTGTTGCTTCATATTCTTGTAGTGGTAGTACATTTTGGTTTGGTATAGTCGATCGGTCACGGACCTGATGAACATGATGAGGACCAGTCTGCAGTTAGGGAGGTCCGCAGTTTCTTTCATGATCGGAAATACAAACTGAAAAGTCATCGATCATTTTTCAATGATCGAGTTTATAAAACGATTAAAACGATTTTGATGTTTCTGTTACATTGTTATACGACAAAATTCTCAGGATGTGATGGTTGTCTAACTCGATGATATTAAAGCTTTGTTAGTAATTATAAATTTAAATCTTCGAGCCTTTTTGCTTTGGTTAGATATAAACTCTTAGGTCATCTTATTAAGATGAGGGTTGCATGCAAGCTTAAGGGTTCTAAACGTTAATTTACTTTCACATACTGATTAAGTTGAACTGTTGAAGCACATTAGTTCATCACCCGAAAATTTTAAGATTTTGAGTCACAAATATTCCTCCAAACCTTTGGTCTTTTGAGCCACAAACATTTCAGCAATTCAAGTGTATGTACTCTTTACTGGACAATACTCAATTCAGACTAAATTGAAAGACTTACTGGCAGTCAATTATCACTTGCACCGCAGATGAGTAACACTGACTCAATGGGTCAAATGTTTCATATTCAAAAGCAAAAGATTGGAGCAACCCTACTGGTCCCTTCTCCCAACTTTTTATTCTCCTGCATAATTTTCTGGGTGTGATAATGCTTTCAATCATAACTGATAATCCCATATTGATAAAGAGCCTTTTTATCATTCTCACATTTAAAGTCTTAGATATTTAACTAAGCATGTTATTTGATGCAGGATGAGTTGGTTAGTTGCTGCTGAGCTTGGAGATCTTTTCTATCATTGTGTTCTTCACAAGCCTACTCATGATTTTTTCCAGAGAGTGATTTTGGAATGGTATCCACAAAGTGCACCACTCTTACTTTCTTGTATTGTGAAACATTTGAGGCCACATAGTTAATTATGTCTTCTTCACTCTCTTTTGCACCAGCTGCCTTCACAACACATGCTGCTGGCATCTCCCCTGCTTCCTCATCTGGCAGGCTGAAACAAACATACAAACAGCAGTTGCTTTTCTTTCGGAACACGTAAAATGGAACAACAATTGTCGAATGATGTTAGTCGTTAGTACTTACGGGACTACTGCTGCGTCTTCGACTGAGAGATGACTCAGAAGAATGGCCTCAAGTTCAGCAGGAGCTACCTTCAAATGACAAAGAAAGTAGCCTAAGAAATTGTAATAGAATCATCAATAATTTGACCTAAGCAATACTCTAGTTCTTCACTTACTTGGAAACCTTTGAATTTTGATCAATTTCTTGATGCGATCGACAATGAAGACGTTATCATCATCATCATCATCATCATCATCAGTGTAGCCAACATCAATTAGTATTTTTCTCCTTTAGGTTACCTTGCATGGTGCATTGGCTCAAGACACAAATTTCACCAGGGGTGTTTCTTGGTAGTGATCTACCAGTTTCAGGATCAATGAATTTCACTTCTATGTTTGGAAGAATAAACCCAACTGAGTTTCTCTTTGCCCTAAAACCTTGTCCGGCATGAGTCAGAGTTATGCAGCTATGCTCAGTCAGTCCATATGCCTACAAATCAAAATGAACTATTTGTATATGCTATAAGGGTTTCATTTATCAAATGAGTACCAGTAAGCAAGTAAGCAACTACCTCTTGGACTTGGACTCCAGGGAACTTGCTTTCAAATGCTTTCAGGAGATCCGGTGCGAGTCGAGCAGCTGCAGTCATAATAGCCTGGAGTTTCAGCTTGCTAAGAACAAATTCATCCACTACTGGATGCTTCACTAAGTTCAAAATGATTGGTGGCACAATGGGGACAAACGTGACCTCTTCTGAGATCAATGCATTCAGAAAGGTTCTAAGCTCGTATCTTCCCATTACTACAACTTTCCCTTTGTTTCTAACCGTAGCGCAACATATTCCGGTGAACAAATCTATTATGGTTCTATTATTGTTACTGTTAATTTTGACATTTTTGGTTTTGGCTGTTTGAGACGGTCATCTTTTAAGTTGTTTGTCTAGTCTTTTTCGTACCAAAAAGAAAAACTAATCTATTATGAATTTGCCTGACATTTTGTTAGAATGATAAAAGTATTAGATAAACCACTTGGTCTAGTTTGCCAAAAAAAACAACTTGGTCTAGTTCGTTTCAAGTCATGAGAATCTTATACTAGTCAATTGATGCTCTTACTTCGTCCATGAATCAACTATGACCGAAGAAATTATTCACTTGATACTTGTACTTTATTCGAAGACCGTGACATCGAAATATACACTTTAGATAGTTGTGACAAAGTACAAAAAGAAGCTTGAAGATTCAAAAAGCCATCACATTAAAACGCACGGGGTGAAGGAATGGAATCGTTGATGGTGATGATGATGATCCATTTCACCATTTTATTAGATACGAAAAAAACTGAAAGAGTATCTAACCTTTTTAAGAAGCACAACTTCAATATTTTACCTTTTAAAAATTTTAAAACGGTGTCTCACGTTTTGAGTTCGACATAACATTAGTGTTTAGCACCGTTAGATCCGTCTTAAAAACTGACAAAGAGCATCTATTCTCCCTAAAATGACCAATTTACCCTTGATAATTTTTATTAATTAAGACAGTTTACCTTATGTCACAGGTTTAAACTAGACCAATTTAAACTAGAGGATGAACATGGAGATTCACAGGTTTTCTATGGTCAGGGGCGGATCCGAAATGTGAACCAGATTACAACCTTTCGCAGATGCTTATCAGACTACAATCTAGATGATATGGGCACAGTGGGAGGGTGGTTCACCTAGAGTGACTCACAGACAAAGGAGAGATTGGATCGGGGAGTTTGCACTCCTGCTTGGTTAACGAGTTTCAGTCATTCTCACATTTTTGTTTTACCTCCAAGCTGATCGGACCATGCCCCACTATTGCTGGAAGTTTGTAAAGAAAGACCAGATTGCGATCAGGAGAAGCAGTCTTGTTGGTTTGAGGAGAGTTAGTGTTCGGCTCTGAAATTTCTTGTTGTAAATGCATATGTCTAAAGCTCCTAGACCGGATGGAATGTCGCCGTTCTTTTTGTAGAAATATTGTGATCTTGTTGGTGCCGAGGTGAGTAATATAGTGATCTCCTTCCTAAATACCAAAGATATACCTCATGATTTGAATTATACCAATGTGGTTCTAATAACTAAAGTGAAAGAAGTCCAACATATGACTGAAGTACACCTATAGCTTTATGCAATGTGGTGTATACAATTGAATCTAAAGTCTTGGCAAATAGGCTGAAAGTTTTTTTTTTGACAGATATAATCTAGGGAACAAAAGGCTTTGTTATTCTTCATCAGGGACTTAGACAAGGGGATCCTATCTCCCCATATTTGTTTCTTCTATGTGCAGAGGGCTTATCAGCCCTTATTTCCAGTTCAGTTAAGCAAGGCCAGTGGCAGGATCTCCAGGTATGCGATGAGGCTCATGTTGTTAGTCATATACTTTTTGCATATGCTAGTATGTTATACTCCTAAGCTACTGAGGGAGACTGTCAGCTTATCAAGAATATTCTAAATGTGTATGAAGCGGCATCAGGCTAGTAAGTTAATTTGCAGAAAAGTAGTATGATGTTCAGTGATAGTGTTCCACCCCAAGTACAGCGGTCTTTTGCAGATGTCACGGGTATGCAAGTTGTTCAGAAGCATGACAAATATCTGGGTATCCCGACTTTAGTCAGAAAATCCAGGAACGATACTTTTGCCTATATCAAGAATAATTTGTCAAAGAAACTCACCGGATGGAGATCAAAGCTAATGAGTGCAGCAGGTCGGGAAATTTTGATTAAGGTGGTTGCTCAAGTTATGCCTATATTTTCGATGAACAATTATTTGCTACCCCGGCATCTGGTACAGGAGCTTCACCAATTATGTGCTCAATTTTGGTGGGGAGGCACATATGAGAAGAAATGAATGCATTGGCGAGCTTGGGATTCGCTGTGTCACCCTAAGAGTGAAGGAGGTATGGGACTTTCACATCTTTTTGCCTTTCTAGCTATGCTAGCTAAACAGGGGTGGAGGTTAATCCAGAATCCAAACTCGTTAGTAGGAAGACTGTTAAAAGTCATTTACTTCCCTCACGATAACTTTTGGGAAGCTGAGTTAGGCTTTGCTCACTCCTATGCCTGGTGGAGCATATTATTGATGGGAGGGATATTCTGAGACATGGGGTAAGTAGACATATTGGTGATGGACAGTGATCAGTTCCAGAGAGCACCAATATAGATGGATTTGGAGTGAAGATAAACGCGGCATGTTTTCAGTCAAAACTACTTACCATTTGGATAGAAAACGGGTACTTGACCATGAGAATGGCCAGAATCCAAGCTCTCTGCTCTAGAATAAACTCTAGAAGGCCAAAGTCTCAGATAAAGTCAAGGTATGTGCATGGAAAATGACCTCAAACATCCAACCTACATGAAGTCAGCCAAGTGAAAGGGGTGTGGATATTGGCACCCAATGCTCTTTTTGTGAGGATGAGGTTGAGTCTCCTATCCATGATTTGAGACTGTCCCCATGCAACTGAATGCCTTCAGCTAGCTCATGATATGAGACTGTCCTCGGTGTATGATTGGTTAGTCTCTTTCGCTTCATCTACCCCTACTATTTTTCCAATTCTTTTGATGCTCTTATGGGCGATATGGCGGAACAAGAATCAGAAAGTTTGAGAGGGTGAGGTTAAACAAGTTTCTGAAATGGTTCCTCTAACTATGGGTTGGTGGGAGGAATATAAATTAGCCAGAAGATTTGCGAATGAACCAAGGGTGGTGTTTCGGTCCAAATGGAAGAAACCTTCTATCGGGTATGTAAAACTTAATGTAGACGTTGCCTTCGATCCAAATGCAGGAAGGACATGTCTAGGAGGTGTGTTTCGTGACCATGAGGGAGTTTGTTTGGGGGTATTTATCAAATTCATTGAATCAGCTAATTCTCCTCAACATAGTGAGCTCTTTGCAGTTCTTGAAGGTGTTGGTTGGGCGTAGGTAAATCAGTTTGTTCCAATAATTGTGGAGACTGATTGTCAAATATTGGTTGATGCTCCCCAGTCAGGTTCATGAGATAATTCAAACTTAAGATACCTAATATCTGATTTGAGAGAGAGTCTTAGCACTATGAATAATGTGAGAATTGTTTTTGTAGAAAGTGAAGCTAATATGGTAGCTCATTCCTTAGTTCAGATTGTTTTATGTAACCGGTCGAACACAGGTTTTGCTCTTGTAAAAAACCGAGTAGTTTATTTTTAGATTCTTTTTGATACCATGCTGATCCTTTGTTAGTTTGTTATATATAGAAATTACAAAGACGCAAAGTTATGGTAGTTTCTCAATCGGTGTAAACTAAAAACTGAAAATGATCAATCTTTGTTTAAGTAAAACACTTGATCGTTGAATCTGACTTCATTACTCAACCTGATTACAAGCTATTTGTATATATGATAATTCTATGAGGTAATGAGGAAAAACCAAATACAAACATTTTACCTTTTTCTCGAGCACGTGATGCTCTAAATGTTTCGACCATCGTGGCAGCCATATTTTAGAAATGTCATTAATAGAAGTTTATATATTACAGTAACATACACACACCGAGTAAATTTAGTTTGATATAAAAATTAAACAGTCTGTAACACCTGAGAACCGAGATTTCTCGTTATAAAACTAGTCTTTTTGGTATATGGATACCATAAATGAATCTAACACTATGATCTTGTTTGTTTCGTAAAAAGTAGACAACAGACAAAAAAATCATTCACGTCCAATTTCCATTCCTATAAAAGAAAGGAAAAAACTATTTTTACTTCTGTAAATCAAACGAGACTAAAAGTAAAGGAGGCAAGAAAATAAGAGTAATAATTATACCGAGTACTTGAGAGAAATATGGCAAATGAGTAGAGGAAGACTGAAAGAAAAAGGGAATGAGTCCGTAATTCTAACAAAATTAATCATGAAAAAACAAAAAAAATCGAAGAGGGACAATGATGGCGTGTGCGTGGAACGAAAAGAACGACAAAGAAAGAGCCTGGACCGATCCACATCCAATCACAGCCGTTGGATTTTCCCCACCAAGGTCAAAAAAGCAGTGTCTTCCTTCTCTTGACCATCTCCAAGTTATTCCTCGCGTTCACACACATGGACCTAAATCATCATTAACCAAACTCCAATTTACCACCCTACCCCGTACTTCCGACCCACAACCATATGATTAAGTTGATATGTAAGGATATATCTGTAAAACGAAGATGAAGTTGGGATTGAGTGTGTGGGGAGAGTACAAGTTACAGTATGAGCTAGCTGACGTAGCGAGAGGAGATTGTGTAGAGTAATGAGAAGAGAGAGAGAAGGAGGCGCAAAAGAGAGACAAGAAAAGGAGCAAAGGTTTTGAGTTTTTGAGGGAGAAGAGAGACATGGGGTGGGGATAGCTTTGTTCATTGTCTCTGGGTTTTTGGGGAGTGATGGTGTTTATATAAGTTGAAGAGTTGTCAGTTCGGGTTTTCGGGTTCAGAGTCGGGTCGAGTGGGTGGTTTGCATGGAAGGGTTGGTCATGCTGAGGCAGCTCATCGGTCAGCTTCAGGAGTTCGTCCAAGTCTACGGCTCTCCACCTCCTCAGCCTCTTCAGCAGTTTCCCCAACTCAACCACCCCAGGTTTCTCTCTCACTAGATCGAAAACTAGTCTTTTTTACCAGTTACTTGATCAATCTTTCATTATGCTTCCTTCTATTCACTATCTGATTCTAAAGTTGATAACTTTGATTGATTTTCCAGCTGGGTTTGATGAAATTGGGATTTTTGGACTCTTATAGGATTTTTTGCTGTTTCAATGTGTGCCCTTTTTGCGTTTTCATGCATATTGTCTTGCTGCTGTGTTCTATCTCATTATTGGCACTAAAGTTTTGGGCTTTTATCGGATTTTCTGGATTCTTGAGGTTCATTGGGCCAATCCCAATATTCGATTTTCCTGTTCTTAGAAAGTGTGGTGTGACTGGTGTCACTGTCCACCTGGAGTTGAGATTCGGTGGTGTTCTTAGATAGGTTGTTAACACTGGACATATGGTTCTTGTTATTTCTGTTTCTGGGGCTAGTTAATTGGGTTTACGAAGGCTAACTAGAAGAAGGGAAGGAGAGAAAAACAGCCAAATAGACTTGCTTGAGTTAGTCATGCTGAGTATGGTTAATTGGTATGAGACGTCCGTTGATTTAGGGAATCAGTAATAATCACAAGACATGACATGCAGACTGCAGTGTTGGTTCTCTTTATGTTTACAAATGAAGCATTAACACAGAACCCGCATCTATATTTTGTAGTCCTAGTGAATTTCAGATTTCAATAAACCTGCGTAGTCTTTTCAAGATAGAATGAAAAATTGTATCTCCTAGTTCAAGAGAACCCTGCAGGGCCTCTGAGGAAAGCATCATATTTTTAGTGCTCATTTAAGAAATTGTTAATGTGCATTGACGTGTTGTCCTAGTGTAATTACTCCTTGACTGATCTTCATGGAAAAGTACTACAACTATTGAATCAAGTTATCTTGGGTGAATCCTTGAAGACATCTGTATTTCATAGTCTTACCTAATACTACTGCAAGACCCCTCCTTTCTTTCAAGTTAGACTCAAAGCTTTTTTTATCTCTTATCCTGTCAACTGCAAGCTCTGTAAGCTTTGCTTATTTTCTGTACATATTGCACATTGCTTGACTAATCTACAAGAAGCTGGATGAGGTTACTTTTTAAGGCTCTCTAGCATGGATACAATTTTGGAAATATGTGCTACACCATAGCTATATGGGGGCTGCAGAGAGTTACTTCGTGTAGTTTAAACTTGTTCTGTGGCAAGTTGACTTGGAGTAAATCTTTAAGAACCGAAAAATAATATACCACGGCTATTACCATGTAGTAATGCTCTCCACCCTATCACGAATCGGTCTAGTTTTTATTTGTTACTGGTAACAACCCAGATTTGTATAGTTTGACATATTTAAAGTTTCAAACTCAATCGTTCAGAACTTGTTATAATCTATGTTTGCTTGCTTTTACATATATCATTGTCATTCATCTGTGTACATTTTAGTATTACTTCTTTATTATATATATATATATATATATATATATATATATTTCCATTGTTTTGTTTATTCTTTTACAGTATGGCTCTCAAATACAGAGACATGATGAACTTTTGTTCACTTTTGAATTAGGTGGTGCTCCTCCACTGTCGATGAAAGCTCTATAGACGATTACTACAGTTTTATGATGGCAGCTGGAAAATCTGGAAGTGTCAGGATATTAGACCCTTCCGAACCTCCTCCTAGTAAGAGATCTCGTAAGGAGCGAACCCGGGGCAAATCATCAGGTGCCACAAATACCTCTGAGCCTATGGAACAACATATTTGGAAAGATTTCCCAGAAGACCTTTATGAAGCTGTCATTGCAAGGCTTCCAATTGCCACATTTTTTCGTTTTCGCTCTGTTTGCAGGAAATGGAATTCCTTGCTAGACTCTGAAAGTTTCTCTCAGCATTGTACAGAGATCCCACAAGCTAATCCATGGTTTTACACCATCACCCATGAAAATGTGAATTCTGGGGCCATGTATGACCCTTCCTTGAAGAAGTGGCACCATCCAACGATTTCTTCTCTGCCAACAGAGTTGATCGTCTTGCCAGTGGCTTCAGCAGGGGGCCTTGTTTGCTTCCTTGATATTGGTAATAGAAACTTCTACCTGTGTAACCCACTTAATCAATCTTTTAAGGAGCTGCCAGCCAGGTCAGTTAAGGTCTGGTCTCGTATTGCTGTGGGGATGACTCTGAATGGGAGCTCTACCAGTGGGGGCTACAAGGTAATGTGGGTGGGTTGTGATGGTGAGTATGAAGTTTATGACTCACTAAGGAACTCTTGGACTCACCCTGGAAGCATGCCATCAAGTGTTAAGCTGCCATTATCCCTGAATTTTCGGTCGCAGGCTGTTACAATTGATAGCACACTGTACTTCATGCGGTCACGCCCTGAAGGGATTGTGTCATATGATATGATCACTGGGGTTTGGAAGCAGTTTATAATTCCCACACCACTGCATTTGACTGATCACACACTTGCTGAATGTGGAGGCCGGATCATGCTGGTGGGTTTGTTGTCAAAGAATGCTGCTACATGTGTGTGCATTTGGGAGCTGCAGAAAATGACACTTTTGTGGAAGGAGGTTGACAGAATGCCAAATATATGGTGCTTGGAGTTTTACGGCAAGCACGTTAGGATGACTTGCCTGGGTAACAAAGGCTTACTCATGTTGTCCTTGAGGTCGAGACAGATGAACCGCGTGGTTACATACAATGTTTTGAACAGGGAATGGCTGAAGGTTCCTGGTTGTGTGGTGCCACATGGGAGGAAGCGGCAATGGATTGCATGTGGCACTTCATTTTATCCATGCCTGACTGCTGTGGCTTGAATCAGCTTACTCTGATGGGTTTCAGCATGTCAAGAATGGGAATGAATTTTCAGTCACATTTGGGTTTATCATGGTTGGTTCCAAGCTTTCGCTGCCAACTTGTTTCCAGCTAAGTTTCATTATTGTCGTTTTAATGCAGACAATTTCACGGATCTTATTATTTGTAATTTTCTTCCATGTACAACCTGCAGACAATTTCACGGATCTTATTATTTGAATTCTGAAGACAGTTTAGAATACCTTATTGTGAATTCAGCTTGATAAATATGTTCTTATATGTGCGTTACTGGTTGAAATGATAGAAAATTCTGTACTCTAATGTATGTTGTATGCACATATTACATATCTAATGGACAATAATCATATCACATCACTTCCTGCTCAATTACATTGACGTCTTACTGATTATGGAACTGCTTTATTTTGACAAACCCTCCAAGGTGAAAGTACTATCGATCAACTTAATCCTCTTCAAGACTGGTCTGGCTGTAGGGGCATTGCAGCCCTTCTTTGATCGCATTTGCAATTCAGAAGAAATTAATACGTCATCCAGCCTTCAAACTCTAGACGTGATGGTTAGTCAAGACAGAGATACCGGTGATGAAAACCCACTAAAACCAACTGAACCACTTGCTGTGGTTTATGGAATTGCTTCATCTTGGTTTAGTCTTGCAAGTCGCAAAATGGGTACGTGGGATGTCATCAAATATATAATTATCGATTATTTATCAGATGTTAATAATCAGAAGAACGTAAAGTATCCACTGCTTACAATATTAATGCCATTACGATTAACAAAATTATATAAAGCAATTATGACTTGTTGGGCACAGCTCTCAGAGGTTGAGCCATCTGTAAGGTCATGCCAAACTTCCCCTCCATGTTCATAGTCTCAGGTACAACTCCATCGTCAACCTTCCAATCAAAGCAGTTAACAAGAGACCCTAACATCATCTGTAACATTCTCATTGCTAAAGGCAGCCCCGGACATGTTCTCCTCCCACCACCAAATGGAAGAAGCTCAAAGTTTCTTCCCATAACATCAATCTCAGTCTCCAACCCCCAGAATCTCTCCGGCTTAAAACAGTCAGGGTTTTCCCAAGTACCGGGTCTCTTCCTATGGCTCAAACATTGACTAGAACTTGTGCACCCTTCGGAACAGTGTAGCCTCCCACTTCTACATCTGCTTCAGCTTTCCGTGGAAGAATCAATGGACCAACTGGGTGCAACAGAAACTTTTCCTTGATTATTGCTTGCAAATAAGGGAGTTGATCGAGAAATGTCAGATTCCTCGACTATTTTCCCTTTTCCGATCATTTCCTCAAGCTCAGCTTGAGCTCTCCTCATGACGTCTGGATTGCGTAGTAGCTCAGCCATTGCCCACTCTATAGTGACCGAAGTTGTATCTGAGCCAGCAACAAATAGATACTATGTGTATTTGATTTTTAAATCCATATATAGTTCAAGTCAGGCAGATTATTATTGAAAAAATACCAAAAAATCATCACAATTAATCAGGCCGAAGCAATAGTAGAGCTACACTCACTATAGAGAAAGTGTTATATATATATATAGTGAAGAAATTAAGTAATGAAGAACAAAAGACGGAGAAAACGAACCACAATCAAATGTTGGATTTGTGTCATGTCCAAATCCTCCTGGCTCTCTGCTTGATCTTCAATGATGTTCAAAAGGGTATCCAACATGTCATTTGTTGTGATATACTCATGCCCTCTTCTTCTTGATTCCAACCTTTGATTGATCAGGTGGTCGAAGCAGACCACGGTTTTAAGGTAATAATTGGCACTGCGCCGCCTTATACCTTGCGGGTCAAGCTTCCTCAACACAGGAAAGAACTCCACCACGTTTGGTTTAGCTACGTCTTCCATCATGTTCCAAACATTGTCCTTGAACTTCCTAGCCGTCTCGCTACTCGGGTCAGCTAGATCCACCGAGAAGATAGTCCGGGACAGCGTATTCAGAGTGGTTGCGAAAGCAGCCGTTCCGATGTCGACTGCCTTACCCTCCCTCATGCTTACATGAACATCATCAATGAGGTGTTGCACCTTCAATCGCCGGCTGGCTTTGTTTCCCTCCAAAACTTTTGTAGCAATCATATAGGAGTTGCATATTTTACGAAGGTTTCTCCATCTTGGTGATACGGGAAGTAAGGGCAAGCTGTTGCCACACAATGAATCAATCATTAAAATCATATACACAAACACAATCATTACAAACGGATAACTACATGTTCACCATGGTGAAAGAACCATAATACCAACTTTTCTCAATTGCTTGATAAGTCATTGGAGATGAATATTAACCGCTGAAATGATAAAGCAACGAACTGATACTAAGAACTCAAATAGAAGTCTTCTGTAAAGCACTCAATATGTGAAAAGCATGGATTGATAGCTTCTGTATTTTCAGCGTATTTGAGTGAACACAAAGACTCCTAATTAAGTAATTATATAGAAAACCTGAATCATCACTCTAGCCTCAATCCCATCAATGAGTTAAAGTCTCATGATAAATCAAAAGGGCAAATCAAGTAGATTGATTGTGATCCTCAATCAAAGGGTAATCAACACCTGCAATTCTAGCATTTGATTTATCATTACAATCCAACCTTAATGTACCTACATATCTTCATTTACCTTGTTATACAAGACAAATACATAAGTCTCTTGTGTTTATCTAATCAGAATATATAAGACAAACATAACCAAAATTTAAGCTTATTATCTGTTGGAACCTTACAATTTAAGCTTACAATTTAATCAGAATATTTTCACTTTTCTCTTTTATCATTTCTAATAATCACCAAATGTAATAAGCTCAGAAAAGCTTCTTTAGATGATGACATTTTTCCTACACAGGCGTAAAATATGAACTTAAACAAAATACTAGTTCAGAAGGCCAACCACAATCAAATTTTGTACTTGTGTCAAATCCAAATCATCGATTATTGATACAGTAGATTATGAGGTTACGTAATCAGCTATATCTAGATGTGAGTAGCGAAACCTGCTTGCCCTCTTGACCTGTCAATTAGAACACAAAACGTTGCTTAGAGGTTGAAACCACCGAAGGGCAGTCTTCATCTCTCCGATGTATAAGTCAGTATTGATGTTGACATAGTTACAGTAGGTAAGAAGTAATTGCGTAATCAATGAGGAGAGATGAAGTTAATATTTATAGACTGGAGATGTGAATAATTATGCTTGCTCTTCAATATGGGACTAGTATGATTTTGGTTGTTGTGCTGCTATTTTGTGAGGCAGTATTGGGAAAGCGCGTGAGAGCGTGTCCTTGCTCTGATTAGGTAGTTATTTGATTCTACATGCAGCTGGTGTTGTAGTCTCGCCGGTATTGGTCCTAGTTTACCCGGGTTTGGTGGTTATAGCCAGCCTAAGCGCTGTTAAAGTACACCAGTTAGGCATATGTGTCTACAAGTCCCCTAAATCCCCAACCTAGGAGGGGCTTCTTGGCTGGGGAGTTAACTGCTTAGCGTTGGTCATGAGCGGAAAATCCGTCTGTGGGCCCTACTCCAGAGTCCCCAACACCCCTGGTAAGAAGTCAGCTGCTATGGAAGAATTGGCATTTCTCTACAGAGTGGTTCTCTTATAGTGGTTAAAGAATCGTGGTTCTCGTAACTGCGGAAAGGCAATTTCGCTCTCTTTCTAGCGGTTAGAGAATCATGGTTCTTGTAACGATGGAAAGGAAATGTTGCTCTCTTTCCAGCGGTTAGAGAATCTATTTTATGGGTCTATTAAAATAACGTACTTATGTATATATATTAAGCTTAATTTTTGTTTCATTCCTATGTTTTTTTTTTATGGAAAATGATGAATATTTCATTGATTAACGCATGTCAAGATAACTTTTACATATTTATCGATCAGCTACTACCTATGATAGACAAGACTTCGCAACCTAGATATTACAACATGTTGTATAGATTACCTATATTCAAAACTTTGACTCACTTATTCAAGAACAAACCTACTCCTATGATCAAAAACATAGTTTGCAGGATGTAAGATAAAATTAAATAGTCTCTTTCTCTTTGCCCTTACCTGAAGGGCTAGGAGGTGCAAAATGATAAACAAATTGAAGTATCGAAGACACCTCGGTCTGCTTATAAACACGTTGCTTCTTGTTCTTGCTTCCAATAAGACGTCAAGGATTCTTACTGGTCACTGGAACTTTCACCAGGATGCTTCTTGTCCAATGTTTTATTCTTGTTTGAAATAAAAGGCTGATTTGGTTGTGCTAAAAGTATCGATTAATTATGGTTTCGTTCGGTTTCACAACATGAAGGGCTTGTGCATAGACACATCATACGGGCCAGGCCATCAAAGCACTAGGGGTGTTAATTCGAAACTGAAAACCAAAATAAATTGCACCGAAATCGAAAAAAACCGAACCGAAAGAAACAACACTGAAAAGAAAATAATCGAACCGAACCGGTCTTGTTTGGTTCGGTTTACGGTTTTAGCCTAGCAAAAACCGAACCGAACAAACCGAATTCAAATAGTCAACCATACAAAACGACGTTGTTTTAAACAAATGCAAAACTTTGTGAACCAACTCAACATATAAGCAAATTTATCAAAAATATCATGCAATAAGATGTGATCGAAACGGTGAAATACGTCTACGGTTGAAAAATCATGTAAACTCGGTGTCGATAGTTGCGGTCAAAGCAATATACCATTATTTTTCCATATGGGTAGCCCTATCTTTGAGGGTTATTTTTAGTAAATTTTTATACCACTGGTTGCGTCCCATCGATTTGAAACTATTTTATGTTGAATGTCCATCCAAAATACGTAATTTAGACGGTCAAATGACCGTTTCCATGCGTTTAGGGGTTTGACTTACCGGATTGACCATCCGGATCGAGCCCTTAACTTTATCGGATCAAGTTGAATTTTTTCCCATACATGTATTTTATCATGGTGGTCATATCAGACGGTTAGATTTTCGTTTGTCAAGTTTAATCATCAGAATCACAACATGCCTACTAATGTTGTATAACTTGTTTACTAAGTTTTAAGTAAATGTTCCGTTTCAAAAACAAACTCTACGTAGAACATTCAAACTCAAAAAATTAGTGAAAAAATATATGACCTTAATGTTGAAATACGTCTACGGTTGAAAAATCACATAATTCCGGTAAAGTCTCGGTGCCGATAGTTGCGGTCAACGCAATTTACCATTCTTTCTTCCTATGGGTAACCCTATCTTTGAGGGTTATCTTTAGTAAATTTTTATACCACTGGTTGCGTCCCATCGATTTGAAACTATTTTATGTTGAATGTCCATCCAAAATACGTAATTTAGACGGTCAAATGACCGTTTCCGTGCGTTTAGGGGTTTGACTTACGGGATTGACCGTCCGGATCGAGCCCTTAAATTTATCGGATCAAGTTGTATTTTTTTCCATTCATGTATTTTTTCATCCTGATAAAATATCATGATGTATTTTATCATGAGAAATTTTATCATGTATTTTGGATATTTTTTCATATCCAAACTGTATGACCAAATTTTTTCTCATATATGTATTTTAGAATTTCATATCTAAAAAGAAACTGAAACTGACTGAACTGTACAATTTGGTTCAATTTACGATTTGCCCTTTAAAAAAACCAATAACCGAACTGATTATTAAGTTCGGTTTGGTTTCTAGTTTTAGATGAAAACTGAACCGAAATCATCTGATAACACCCCACAAAGCACTCACTTATATTCTGAAAACTTTACATACAATTATGTGGTCTATCTAGTTTGGAGCTTAGTGTTAGTGCTACCAACGCCAATCCGGCCATATCCCCCCCACGAATATATTTGAACCCCAAATAACGTCCATGTACATTGTCTCCATTTTCATCGGCTTAATCATATGAAACTCAAAGAATGTTATGAAAAAAAGGAAGAAAGTGGGTTCCGCGCCAGCACTATGCTACGTGTCAGAATGGAATTCGAAGCATTCTGGTATATATGAATCTGTGATCTTCTGCCATATATAGATGCGTGAAACAGCTCGATTAGCACGCAAATCCTGAAGGCCAGTTTCTCTATCTGTTTGCATTATTGCAGTCAATTTTCCTCGTTAGAATGTCAGGCTTAAGAGCCCCATCAAATTATTCTGAAGAACCGCCTCGCCATCCAAGTCTCATAGTAAATTCCCAGGTTAGTTAACTCGTTCATTCGTGTCTTCGATTTTGTACAAGTACAAATTTATTGTTTGTTGCTGTGGTTTTTGACTTTCCGACGTCGTTTTGATTTTCAAAGATGCTGTACTGCTGTTTATGCGTGATATATACTGCAGGAACCGTTCAATGCAGAACCACCACGTTCGGCGTTGATAGCTTCCTATGTGACCCCAGTAGATTTGTTCTACAAACGAAACCATGGACCAGTTCCTGTGCTTGATGATATTGAAAGGTTAGCAAGAATAAGTTAACTACTTCCTTTTTTCCAGCTAGCTTTGCCAAATTGTTGGTTTGTATATAGCCATTTATGAAATTATTTGTAGAGAGAAATAAGAAGAAAATACTTGCATCAATATCAGTGTTGACGTGTGCGTGCATACTCTCATTTATTTACATATTTTTACCGATGTAAATCATAATCTTAACCGTTTAAAAGTTTAATTAACCAATCAAGATCATATATGTAAAAAATCAATTTGAAAAATGATTGTTTACTCAACCAAATGCTTCAATCAAATAGACAGTTATGGTGAAAGTTAGCAGCCTCATGAACTGCCGTCCATTTGATTGATGTATTTGGTTGAGCAAACGATCTTTTTTTCAAATTGATTTTTTGCAGAGATGATCTTGATTGATTAATTAAACTTTTGGAACGGTTAAGATTATAATTTACATTATTAAAAGTATGTAAATAAATGAAAGTATTCGCGCACGCGTCAATACAAGTATTGACGCAAGTATTTCCCAAAATTTATCGATAGCCTCATATTTAAGTTTGCCCCTATCTTCCCTGTGTGGCTGTTGTTAATTGTGTCTCAATTTCATTGTTTTTTTTGAATAAATTACTGGTAACGTTAGTAACTTATATGCACTCAAAAGTTTACTCTATAAACTTTCAATTGTAACCGTTTACTCTAACAACTTTTCAATATTCTACAATTTAGTCCAGCCGTTAACTATTTAATTTAAATTTCTGGATAATACCAACTTTCCAAAATTAAAATCAATTAAAAATAGTTCTGATGTCCAAACAATGTTTCGAAAAATCCTACAAACTTGTAACGATGTCTAGTTTAATCCTATGAGCTTGAACTACAAATTTTTGTCTTTCGAGTCCATAGAATTAAACTAGACGTCGTTACGAGTTTGTAGGATTTTTCGGAGCATCGTTTGGACTTCAGAACTATTTTAATTGATTTTTAAAAAGTTGGTATTATCCATAAATTTAAATTAAAAATAGTTAACGGACAAAATGGATGGAGAGTTAACGGATGGACTAACTATAGGATATTGAAAAGTTGTTAGAGTAAACTGTTGCAATTGAAAGTTAATAGAGTAAATTGTTAAGTACATATAAGTTACTGGAGTTACCAGTAATTTGTTTTTTTTTGTTTTAAGTTCTTGATCATGAGAAACATCACTTGACTAATAGTTTGTTTTTAATTTTTGAAACGACTAGACTAATATATAGTTATTTGGTGTAGGTATCGAGTTTCTATATGCGGTTTGGTGGAAAAGCCTCTGGAACTGTCAATGGCGGACATCAGGTTTACCAGTACTAACCAGCTAGTGATTAATCTTCAGTTCTCTTTTACTTGATTCTGACCTAGCTGAACATAATATTTTTTTTGGTTATAAGGAAGCTTCCGAAGCACACTGTAACAGTGACATTGCAAGTGAGTTGGTTGTTTATGGATTTTGCCTTGGATGCTCTACTGTGACTGTAAATTTTTGTCGCAAGTAATGAGCTTGTTGTGGTAATTACCTTCTAGCTAAGTAGTGTGCAGGTAACAGGAGGACTGCAATGAGCAAAGTCAAGCCGGTGAAAGGTGTTGGATGGGATGTTTCTGCAATTGGAACTGGTCACTATGCTTCTCATTTTCATTCATTCATAGATCAACTTGTACTAAATTTCACTATGTTTAGCAATGACCGTCTTATAGCTTAACTCAATCAATTTCAGCCATTTGGGGCGGGGCTAAACTTGCTGATGTTCTTGAACTTGTGGGGATTTCCAAGTTAACATCAGTGTCACCCTTGGGAGGCAAGCATGTTGAGTTTGTTAGTGTAGATATGTGCAAGGTGAGGTCCAAAATTCATACAAATAGCAAACGATTGTTCTTTTCGATTGAGGCTGATCTTCATTAAAATCCAATGTGTCTTGATTAGGAGGAAAAAGGGGGACCTTACAAGTCTTCGATTCCATTAATTCAAGCCACAAATTTGGATGCTGAGGTTATACTTGCATATCAAATGAATGGAGAGGTAAATTATGAACAGCTTTGCAATACATAGTTGACAATCTCCAGATCACATTTCTTCTAATTTTTCTTATGCTAAAGCCTCTAAACAGGGATCATGGATATCCTCTGCGTGTAATTGTTCCTGGTGTGATTGGTGCTCGATCTGTAAAATGGCTTAGTTCCATCAAAATTATTGAAAATGAATGCCAGGTTGGTTTTCCTAAATGTAACATGCATTTGAAACAATTTTTACTGAGATAAATTGGGTGGAAACTCTAAATCATTTTATTGTGGAATTAGGGATTTTTTACACAGAGGGACTATAAAATGTTTCCTCCTACAGTGAACTGGGAAAATATAGATTGGTCAACTAGAAGGCCTCAGATGGATTTTCCAGTTCAGGTATACAAGAAGTTTTTTTTGGGAAATATATACATTAAGCTTAACTTGAAGTATTTGTGCATAATATATGTTCTATAGATTCTTCAATGAAATGATGGATGTTAGATTTGATTTATATTACAGTCTGTGATTTGTTCTTTGGAGGAAGAAAATATAGTGAAGCCAGGAAAGGTATGTGTTTTTGCATTAAGCAGAATGGAGGCGACGTAGTACTGTAGTAGTTGTGAGTCATGATTCACCTTTCATCAAATGTGTGTGCAGATAGTAGTTCATGGATATGCGGTATCCGGAGGTGGTCGAGGGATTGAAAGAGTGGATGTATCTTTCGATGGAGGCCAAACATGGGAGGAAGCAATCAGATACCAGAAGAGTACTGAGGTCCCATATGTTGCTGATGATACTAGTGGTGACAAATGGGCATGGGTGCTGTTTAAGGCTGAAGCAGATGTCTCTCACACCATTGAGATTGTCACCAAAGCAGTAAGCAACTATTACTAATGACACTATTTTCATGGCTTTCTGTTATATCAAAAGGTTATAATCTTACACACATTCTTGTCGAACAGGTTGATATAGCTGGAAATGTCCAACCCGAAAATGTAGGTGTCATCTGGAACCTGAGAGGAATACTAAACACGTCTTGGCACAGGGTCCGTTTAGAATGTGTGTAATTGCAGCACCAGGAATCAAAACCTACCACAAAGCTGAACATTTCAGCACACCTTAAATCACTACTACAAGTTTGTGTACCTTATTTAATCACTGGAATATGTAAGATTCAGACTCCTAAATCCAGTTTGATTTCTTGTGGTTTTTATGAAATTGAAATGTATAGTTGAATCATATGTTTGTTTCAAACACAAACATAAGCGGTTGCGATGAAAGTAATGTTGCAGACTTGCAGTCATATAAAGTAGGGTGATCTGAATTCTTCGATCACTGTTCACAATTAGTGTACAATGATAGCTTTGATGAATGAAACAGAACATGAGTCAGTCCAATCTAATATGATAAACACCCTTATTTTACATGATGAAAACATAACACACACAGCCCAACTAAGTGAATTGGGAATAAATTAGATCATGTAGCTTGTCATTTTTTAGCAAACCGGGAATAAAATTGAAGCATAATCTTAGCAATCCCAAAACTGATGCACAATATCAGATCTGTAATGGAAGAGATTATGGGCCAGATTCAAGCTCTCTAACATTAACCGATTTGAATCAATGAAAACTTTGTAAATTTATGATCATTTTTCCCAGGAAATTATTCATGCTCATGGAACAACTGAGAAACTATCAGATTCATGAAACTGTAAACTTTTGATACAAGCAACACCAGTTTAGGGAAATTCTGATATTTGACTAGTCTGTGGTGTACTTTCTTCCTTGTATGTTCCTAAAAACTTAAAGTTCAAGGCTCTGACTATTTCACTGGATTGAAGTTCCATCCATATTTGTTTGATGAATAGAAATATTCATAGCTAATCTGTTGGTGATCCCCATCTAATAGAAAGCTCACTTCATCTCTATACGTCTTATTGAAGTTATGTCAACTCTCCACTAATCCATGTTCTTCAGAATCTTAATAATAATCAAAAGATTGAATTGCACTGTCCACTAACTTGTCGCCTAACTTAAGTTGAAAACTTCAGCATATACAAGTAGCTCAAAGCTCTTATGATCCTCATACCCGAAGTCGATTACAGAAATAGCTGAGTAAAGACATTTAGAGAGAAAATGTATGTGACAAGGCCACTTTCTATGCACCAGAAGAACCCTTACATGCTCTCTTTGCCACCCCCGGAAGGTCCGAATTCCGGTATTTTGGTCATACAAGATGAACAATCAGAACCTACAGTTTTCTTTGGATTGTTTAAGAGCCACGAGCTCAAGGGCCTCTCTTTCCCTTAGAACAAAAACCTGAAGCTTCGTTATTCCACAAACAGGGCAAACGGGGCAAGTTCCTCAAGCATGGCAAACGGGGCAATGAGGGGAGGGAACACAATCAACAGACACGTTTCTCATTTCTACACCGCCTTCATTCCAGTCCTTAACCAGCCTCTGGCCTCTAATTGTTATTATGCAATTTCATCACACGGCAGGAAGAAAGGGTATGAAAGTTATCTCAAACTGAACTTAATTTTGTGGTTTATAATCCAATATTGCTCAAGAGATCACATATATAAATGTGTAAATTATGAACTGGTCACTAATATGATCTTAAATGTGGTCCGCCTAACATTCTAAGGTAGCTATTTTAATTTCGTAGGAATGAACCGTCTTTTTTTTTATTAATTTGCTTTGCAGACAAGCATACACCAATTCAACAGAAGAGGACATGGGAACCTGCTGCTTCTGCACTTATGTCCAAGATGTATCACCGCAACCCTTAAATCCTAATAACATACTGCAGCCATTTCAGGTCCAAGGCAAAGGCAGATTTGGTCAATCTGGTGGTTTCGTTGCCAAAGCCATACCTTCAGATGCATTTCCTCCAACTTTTCTTGGAAGAAAAGGCTGGAAGATATCAACCTCAACTCCAAATGACTTCGATTTAGATGAAGCAGCAGGTCTAGACTCTGTACTACGTGTCTGCCTTCCGGATTTCAACTTTGAAGTATAGAATGCAAGCTCGAAGCCTTTGGTTGTGGGGAAGTGGTATTGTCCCTTCATGATTTAAGGAAGGATCACTAACAATGAAGGATCAAATGAGTAGCACAAAGTATGATGAGATGACACTTGAGCAAACTTGGGAGCAAATATTTGCATGTGACAGTGATGCAAGTGAGGAAAATAATGCTGTTGTTACCATTGCTGAAAATAATATGGAAGCAGTGCATGAGGAGAAGGATGTGGCTAATGGGGAAATGTGGTATAGGGTCTTTAAACTAAGTTGGAGGAGAGCGGGGTGAGCTTTGCTGTTTTAGAGAGGGTGAAGTGAGAGCAACAAAGGTTTGGATGGAATGGAGGGAATGAGAGGAAAGCAAGAGTGGAGAAAGCAGAGGAGTTTGGGGGTATGGGAAGGTGGAAGAAATTTGGTTGCTATGTGCTGGTTAAGAGGTTTGTATTGAAAAGAATGGATGGAAGCTTGGTACTAACTCATGGTTTCAGACACAGTAGTCACATTAGGAGCAAATGGGTGTGAAACATATTCCCTTTTGTACTGTGGCTGAAATTCAGCAATGCTTATATAAATATATAACATATACATATACTGTAGTTGAAATTCATGTATTGAAGTACTTCCCTTGTCAAAAAGAGTTATTCTTTTTTTTTCTTTTTTTTTGTTGAGAATACGTTTGTTTAAGTATTTCAACTGAAAAGGTTTAATTGCCCAGAACTACAGATGTGATGCTAGGCTGTACTCGTTACAAAGTCACCATCCTTGATTTCTTAGCCTTGATGATGATTGTAACACATACATGTTTTGTTGCCTTTGATTGACATGAAGTTTATAGCAATTCTGTTCCAGTAAGACCAGGTCTTAATTTGCTGAACGAGTCATTCTTCTTTTTAATCGACTTGTTAATACTCTGATACCAGAACTGGAAAAGGATCCAGTTGCTGCATCAGCGCAAAAGTTCAAAGCAAACTAGTGTCTATATTTTACAACTGTGCTGCTATAAATCAATTAAAATGTGTGCCTGGTATATACACTATATTGATCTGTTGCAGCCGTTTGGCACTGCCTAATGCACACAATGGCTCGAGCTTATGTCTGACGGAAGATGGTTAACAGTGCAATGCAACATAGCATATTGCTGTTGCTTTAAAGTAAAAAGAGCACAAATTTCATAGATTTTTCAAGTCAGGTTATGAAATCAGCCATCAAAATATTGACATTCAAATGTTATTATATATGTATTGAAGAAATTTCTACAAAGATATATTATTGTTCTCAGGAAAACCAGCAATGATCAGACATTTAGTAATCAATCTAACCAATCAGCATGAAATACAAGTGGCACTAGTAAAGTGGGAAAAATTATACTCAATTGACACCTACAAATCGTCGGGTCAAAGAATAGATAAGCTGCAAAACACTATTGAATCAGTAAACATTACCCGCAGAATCAATACGGATGTTGTGATTCCTGTAGTATGCTTTACCCTTTAAAGGGTTGTGTCCCTATGATGAGCAAAAAGATCAGAATGTACAACAAAAGCAAGATCCGAAAATCACTTTCTCCTTCGCCACCAGTCTGGGATTTTCAACCTCTGGCTTTTATGTACAGCTAGTTTAACTGCAGGAACCTTGCGCTTCACCTGTCTCCAGAGCATATTGACTGCATCTTCTTTCTCTGGGGGGTAATGGAACTCAAAATGATGGGCGATGTTCTTAAGATGTCTATACATTTCCATCCATTTCTCCTTTGACAATTTCCGGAGCTCATTAACCATGTAACCAGGTTGTAGAGCCTCTTTGAACGAGAAGAATACTGAGAACTGGTTGTAGTCAAGTTCATCTTCAAATGGAAGCTCAATTTCATCACTCACAATGACAGGAATGCAGTGGCTCACAATGGCATCAAAAAGACGACAAGATGAAGGAGTGTCTCCAGCAGGGTGCAAACAGAATTTTGATGCACGCATCCGTTGTGTAGACTGATTCAACAAATGAAGGGGAAAAAATATGAGATACACAAGAATTTTCCTTAGCAACTAAAGACAAATTCCTCCGATTCAAAACAAATTTTATCCTTCTCAGAATGAATAACGTTTTGTATGCCACTTAAACTACTTGTCAAGTAAGAAAACCTAATTTGAATTCATTTTCTTCAAGTCCCTCCCACAACCAGTCTCTTCAATTGCATGGAAGTAAGAAACTTTGTGTTGCAACCATTGCCAAAAATTGAAGGCACTTATGAAAGAAAAAAAATTGGGAAGTGCACAATTGGTAATTCAGTACGTATATGCAAAGACCATTGCAATATTTAAATAAAATGAGGAAGACACAGAATCATTTACACTGAGCACTATCAAGATATACAGCTATGTTGCACGGACACGGACACGGCGCGACACGATAATTTTTTAGTATATATAAAATTACTAAATATTTATAAAAAAACCCTCAATACATACTAAAAACTTCTAATATATATATATATATATATTTGGGTTCCTTTTGTTTTCTCGTCATACTCAATCAACGGCTCAACCCAATCTCTCCTCCCTCTCTATTTCTGACTAAACCAACACAATCTATCATGTCATCTCTTCTTCTTTACTCTTAAATCGAATTTCAATTTGAGTTTCAGAAACATAATCATACCTCCTCTCTCTTCCATCCCCAATTTTGTCCTTCAAGCCATAATTCTTTGATGACCGCGACTATCGGTGGAGAGGCCGTCGACAAAGAGGACCATGACGCGACTCACAATAGAAAGTGACTCGTAGCTCGTGGAGGCTGAGAAGAGGATATTGTCGCGAAGATCAACGAAAAGAATAGGCTGAGAATGTGAGGTTTTTTGGGTTTAGCAAGGTTTTGTTTTTTTTCATAATAATTATTATTAAATTTGGTGACGTGGCGTGTCCGAAGCTTATGTGGCATGTCAGTCAACGTGTCGGGCCGTGTCGGAAAAGTCAACATTTTCCGACATGCCACGTGACGTGACAGACAAGTGTGTCGGCACTTGTCGGGCACTCCTATACTCCACCAGATGGAGTGTCTGTGCAACATAGATATACAGGTAATTCCACCTACGTAAGCATTTTATAACTCCACTACATACCAGTTTTATGTTTTCTCCTGTCGCAACACTCCGCTCATAGTGAACATCATCATAACCAGCTAAAACTTTTGCTAGTTTAGCACGGACAATGCCTTCCTGTATAGAACAAGACCATAGATAATCAGTCAGGCTCAATGTGGAAAGTTTAACATGGGATGAATCTCTTAAAAGTACTTTAATAATAGCATACATCTTTCCTGTGTGTTCTTCCTTGGAAGAAAAGAAGCGTAGCGCGGGACTCAAATGGATCTGAGCTGTTATCATCTGTGAAGGAGTCCACAACATGTACATATGGGGTGACCACGTCCTTGCTCAGATTTGACATTACATGAGGGTACCGCCCAAAATCCACAACAATTTGAATAGATGCATTCATCTGTGTTCGAAGAAATCTGAAAGCATTGGGATGCGTCATAGGGATTACATGGTCTCTGCCCCCAGATATATTCCAGTACTTGGACTCATGTAACAGTTTCACTAAATCTATCTGAAATCACAAAACATAAAGCAAGATTTTAGAAGCTGGTTAACAGGTTAACACAACCAAGCAAAAACAACAAGACTGCTGATAGGCTGAAAGGCTCCGAATCATCACCACATTCCTCTCTAACATCCTAAAACTTGTTCAACATTTCGTTGTAAAATTAACGATGGCAAGAGTAAAGCTGGATTCTGACCTATCAAACACTTCAATTCAGCTAGAGAACCAAACCTAACGGTCTTTAAATCTCATCTCAGTCCTTATCGTCTGCGAATTGCCAATAACCACAGCACTAGAAACTAAAAATCTCATTTCTAAAACAATCAAAGACCTCCAATATCCAATGTTTTCAACTAATTCAAGTATTCAACACCAAATTCATAAACTTCACCGGAAAAATTGGCCAAAATTCAAGCTCAAAGGTCAAATTCCAATCAAATATTACCTGCAACTGGTGATCAACCTCAGTCTCTGGATCATTCATATTATGACCATGAGTATTAAAACTCAACGAAGAGAAAAACGGCACAAAGAAAGCATCAGCCACCTCCGGATCAGAAACCCTAACCACCTCACTCCCCTCGACGCCATTCCACAAAACCGACCCCATCATCCAGTACTCAACACTGTGCTGCTTCTTCAGCCCGGAGTTTCTCGGCCACGGCGGCCACTCCCTCGCCGTCACCGGCTTCTCCACATCGCTCTTCCGGTTCAGCATCCCGACGTTGAACCGCCGCGGCAGATCGTACATGAACACCTTGAGCGGCGGGACGGTGGCGCATAGCGACGGAGGAGCCAACGGTGAGGATTGGAGGAGCGGGATGAAGTAGGATCGCAAATCGACGGTGCCGATGAAGATGGAGTAGGAGATGAGGAGTGGCAGAGCGAAGGTTAAGCCAATTGCGGCTTTCCGGTACATTTTTCCGAGATCTAATCGGACGTTAGTTACTATCTAGCTTGTTTGCATTTTGCTGCGTCCAGTAGTGGACTTACTTCGGGTGTGTATTTATTTCCTTTATTTTAAAGGGGGGCTAATTTGGTTAAGGAGGCAAAAAACAAATTGATATTTGGGGCCTTGCTTCTAGGATTGGATTGCTTATATTCTCAAAAAAAAAATGGATTGCTTACAACTAATTTCTTGTACACTAGTGACTAGCCCACTAAGGTCTATCTTCCTCAGCAATTTTATGCCCATCTTGTTTTTCTATATTTTCATTCCTTCTAAAACAAGGAAGTGTTGGGAGGAAAATAGAAATTAGTTTTGGAATTTAGAGAGGGCCGTATCAATGTTTACAATAAGATTTTTCTTGTCTAGTGTTGGTTTCCGGACATGGTTTGATGAGATCTTGAGTTGGAACCTCTTGTCTTTAATTTTGAAAATGACCAAAACTAGTTGTTGCTGTGAATGTTTTGAGCTAGAGCTTGTCAAAAGTGGGAATTGTGTATAACAAAAACAACCACGAAAAGAGAGTCAAGAGAATGATGTAGTTTCTGTACAGAGGTATGGTTTGTTTCCATTAGAACCTCAACCAACCATATGACTCACTCCCTCTCTCTCTCAGCTCCATCAATGGCGTCTTCAATCTCCAAAACCCTCGAACAGCTCCTTACCTCCGGCAACAGCCTATTCCCCTCCACCGTCTCCCATCCATCTCTACCACCGCCTCCGTCGCCATGAGATACCATATCTTCAAGTACTACGGCCCAGACGAACCCGAAGACCACATAGAACCCACGAGGCCATAGTTTGATAAAAACATGAGAACCCAAATAACCTAGAAAACCTTGATACAAAGACCATAACCCAGAAGTCCCTCTATCAAAAACCACAATTGGCACAGTTCACAACTTCATAACCTCCATGGTGTTAGCATTGGCTTTGAGGTTCAACTGCTCAAGTGAGCTAGTTGACTTGATTTGATTATATACCCACCAAATTCAGTCATATAAGCACCAAAAATTCAAAGGTGTATGAGAATTCATATAAGCACCAAATTTTAGACGTCGCTCGGACGTAAAAATTAGAGATCTGGCTTCTCTACGTGAATTTTTCTTGATTGATTTTATTTGGATTATTTAAAATCATTAGATTGAATATAGACATGATGATGACATAATTAGGGGTGTAAATGGGCCGGGTCGAGCCGAATACTATAGTGTTCATGTTTGACTCATTTTATTTTTATCGAGCTCGAGCCGGGCTTAAGTTGATTTTTTTTTTCATATTCAAGCTCGGCTCGGCTTGTTTAAGCTCGAGTTAGGCTCGGGCCGGCTTGACTCATTTAGTTTAAATTACAAAACATTAAATTTAAGACTATCGTATCTTAATTACTTTCTTTTTGTGGTGATTGTTAGTGTTTGATTTCATTTTTTCATAAATTGATTGCTTTAATATATGTATTTTAATTAAATAATTTGATTCTAAAAGGAAAGAAATAAAAAGAATAGAAGATTTGAATTTTAAACAATATATTTTACGTATAACAATTTTTTTAAAAGCTAAGTTTTAAAAACGAGTTGTTCATGAGCTAAACGAGCCGAATACAATCTTGTTCAAGCTCGGCTCGTTTTTTTGTCGGCTCAATATTGAGCTCAAGCTTGGCTCATTTATCTTACGAGCGCGAGCCGAACGAGCTAAAAATCGAGCCGAACTCGAGTCGAACACGAGCGGCTCGAGCCTACTTACAGCCCTAGACATAATGGACCACATTGTACTCAATCTAATGATGTTAAACTCTCCAAACAAATCAAAATAACAAAAATTGAAGTAAAGAAACCAAACTCGAAATTTATATGTACCTCACCATGGATTAGAACGATCCAAACATAAGAGTGATCATTACCATCATTCCAAAAACGGTACTTACAGTACTCCTCAGCAAAGTTTTTTTCAAAGCTGCATACCAATCCTCTCATTTCATAATTGGGACTCCTCTCCTGCCAAATATCATTCCTGACGAATTGCCTCGTAGTGAAGTAGATCGAGTTTCCTTCAAATTGTGGGAAATTTCAAGTTGATAATAACATCACTCCATTATGAAATATGGCTTTATCATTCAAGTCTTCCACTTTCTCCCACTCTTTTGCGGTCAAATTTAGCTTGAAAATTTGGACCGTTGATATGATCGCTCCGTTGTGCAGTACTACAGCGTTATATCCCTTCATTTCATCTTTAAAAGGAAAATGACTACAATTCCTTTCTTACCGTCTCATTCCAGTCAACTAAACAAGGAAAATTTTAATTTGGAACTCGGAAACCATGCAATAAAAATGAAGGCCCAAAGTATTAGGGTCTTGTAAAATCCCAGCCCAATCCTAATTGTGTGGTCCATTTCGTTCCCTAGGGTTGTTTTTCTCGTTCGCTTATAAAACCCGACGCCTTATATTAACTCGCCGCTTCTGCGAAAGAAACCCTATCGCACAATCCCTTCACTGAAGCAGCATCAGCCGCCGCCGCCATGGTACCTCCCCACCTTCTTTCTCTAAACATCTTAAAACCCTAATCTAGTTTGTCATCTCTGTCGCTTCTCATGTATTAATCGTCTTTTTTTTTCAGGTGAAGTACTCCAAGGAGCCCGATAATATCACCAAGTGTAAGATCTCTTCGATAGTTGCAAATATGAATCTCAAATCAGTGGGCTTTGATTTTTTCTGAAGCTGTTTTCTGGATCTAATAGAAGTCTGTTGTTCGTTTTTACAGCTTGCAAGGCGAGGGGGTCTGACCTCAGAGTTCATTTCAAGGTATGTGTTTGTGGTTGAATCAGTAGCATTGTATGGTTAGCTGAATTTAGCTGAAGTATGATGATGTTTAGATAAAAGCAGGGTCCTATTGCCAATGTGGATAGGTCTCTCGTAACCGTCAGGGAAATTTGTAGTCAAGTTCTTGGGTGAACCTCTTTTGTGTCTTTGGTTCAGTAAACGGTGCAACAATTGAATGCTTGCTTCTGTGTTATCATATTTCTTTGTTTAAGTTGATGATTGATGTCAAGAGTTTCATTTCTAGACGATGAGCTGCTTCTAAGTATGTGTGTGTGTCAATCTTATCTTGATGAGCATTGTTGATTCTATAAGTTTTTGGTGTTCAAACTTTTCTGGTGAGATTAAAAGGTTTCGTATCCAAAGTACAGTTGATGTGTAGTGCGTTCTGTATAGTAGTAAGTTCTCTTATATAGAGGTGTTGTATGTGTAGTTTAATGAATTGAATTCTTATGTTTCTATGGTTCTGCCTTTTTTACTTAACAGAACACAAGGGAGACCGCCTTCTCCATCAGGAAGATGCCCTTGATTAAGGCAAAGCGATATCTGGAGGACGTTTTGGTTCACAAGCAAGCCATTCCTTTCAGACGTTTCTGCCGTGGTGTTGGGCGTACAGCTCAGGCCAAGAACAGGCATTCCAATGGCCAAGGGCGCTGGCCTGTGAAGTCTGCCAAGTTCATTTTGGATTTGCTCAAGAATGCTGAGAGCAATGCTGAAGTAAGTTTCTGGCTGTTTGCTTTCCAGTGTTCGATTTTGCCTTTACATGAACTAACTACTGGTTACCGCTTTCAGGTGAAAGGTTTGGATGTCGACTCTCTTTATGTATCTCACATCCAAGTCAACCAAGCTCAGAAGCAAAGACGTCGAACTTACCGTGCTCATGGAAGAATCAACCGTATGTTCTCGACTTTAGTGCATTTTGATTTCATGTCCTGGTGTTTTATTTCAACCTGCTTTTCTGAATTCTGCTTTTGTTTTAATCTTTTGTAGCATACATGTCATCTCCATGCCACATTGAGCTGACTTTGTCTGAAAAGGAAGAACCTGTGAAGAAAGAGGTACTTTCATAACTCCTGTTTAGTAGATGAAAATTTGGATGGTAATGGAAGTCCATCCTATTTAGCGCTCGTTCTTTTGCTCTTTCCTAACTGTTTTGTTCCCCTATGTTTATGTTATTGCAGCCGGACTCCACATTGGCAACCAGCAAATCCAGGAAGTCTCAAGCTCTTCGCAGTGGTGGTTCTGCTTGAGTGGCAACTTGATGTGCCTACTGAAGTGTTCCCTACTATTGTGCTTTTCGTATTATGAGGAATTTTGTTTCTGATCACATAGTTTGAGATGTTATGCTGACAATTTTTGGATCACCTTGTGTACTGGTAATTCCTGATAATCTTTAGGTTGGATCTGTGATGGTTTTCTTGAGTACCTTGAAATCCAATGCTCCAAACTAATGCTAATGTTATGATAGTATGTCATATGGCCATATTATGTGGTTGTCTTGTCACATAAAATCCTGGGAGGATCGAGTTGTGTTGATATTTGGATGGTGAAGATGGATACTGTCATATGAAGATTGTTGCAACCTTACGCTGCCCTCAGTAATATCGTTCTTTGTTTCGTAGAACAGTAATGGCTTTCATGAATTAATACTTCAGACCATTTATTGTGAAGTGGAGTGTTTTGCAATGTCTAATAGACCATGACAATTCAGTAGTGCAGTGTCTCAGTGTCTGTATTCTAGTGGCTCTGCATTTGGCTTTCCGTTTTACAATCAATTTCTCAAAGCTGTGCGATGGCTTAATTTAAACATATACATTGAACCAACAGTTGATTGATGAATTTTCATCTGAGATGGGTAAATGAACACTTACCAATGTCGAGATTGAACGAAATATGGGATTTCAAGGCCCCGACAAAGTTGGCATTATGAGACATTCACTTTTGTGTGTATTTTTTGGTGTAATGCTAATAGGAATAGGAATCCTGATAGGTGTAGACTATTTTTCATGCTACATACCTAAAACGATGAATAAGATGATAGTTCTCTAATCTATATCTATACTTCAACAAGATCGTGATATTTTTTTAAGGGTGGCATAAAATCCTGTAATCCCAAACCCGTCCTGGTTTCATTTTGAAATATGCTGGGACAGGACGAGATTTAAATCTTAAAATGTCTTTCATGTTTCGTCCTTATACAATGGGACGGAATGTGAGACGGATAATTCAAATCTCATTTAGTCCCGTCCTATCTCGACTATTTAATAATTGATTTTTATTGATTAAAATATTATTTGAGCCTTTTATTTAAATGTTTTGATCTTAGCTTTTGGTTTCTTTAAATTACTGGGTTGTCTCTCATTGAATAACAATGATGTTTAATACTTTAATTTATTGATTGTTGTAGACTATCTTCTTGCATCCTAGTAGTGATAATAGGTTTGGAGAAAATAAGTAGTATAAACTCTCTTACTACACCGTGTTGAACTTGTAAATATGATACAAGTACTTAGAGCATCTCCAACAGCTCTTGTATTAATTCTCTATAGTAGAGGAGAAAATCACAAAATCTCTATAAGAAAATGAGCTAAACTCCAACAGCTTATCTATTTTATTATACGAAATTAATTGTTTAGGTATAATTTAATGAATATATAGAAATATATAAATGTATTCAAATCAAACCCTAAATATCCAGTTAATTATTTTAACTTTTTGACATTTTGTTTTAGAAAAGAAAATGAATTCAAAAAGGCAAGAAATAAAGTTTACATGAAGATACAAATTTGTAAAAATTCTATAGATTTAGAGGAAATGGAGGAATTTTTCAGTGTTACCGTAGCACCACGTTGCAATGCCTAGTGGTGCTACATTCCAATCAAAATAAAACATGTTGTTTTATTACAATGAAACTTAAATATATGAATTTTAGCTATATTGTTAAAGACCAATTTGAGTTTCTTATTGTTTTTTAAATACTAAACCCTAAGCCTTAAACCCTATACCCAATACCCTAAACCATATACACTATATCTGATACCCTAAATTTAAACCCTAGACCCTAATATGAACTCATTAAATACCCTTGAATGTCATTTCACAAAATATAAAAATCAATAGTTTTTATTTTAATTGTAATAAATCCACATATCTTGTTTTGATTGGAATATAGCACCACTAGGCATTGCCACATGGTGCTACAGTAGTATTAAAAAATTTCTCGAGGAAATGCTTCTCTCTTCCCACTTTTTGTATTAGAGGATCATTTACATGAGCTGTTGGAGCCAAAAAATGATGTTTTTCCTTTAAAATAAAATTATTCTAGTTTTACATGAACTGTTGGAGATGCTCTTATTAATACTTTAATAGAGTAGAGAACACAAATTTATATTCAATTTTTTTTATCCGGGATTAGGCTCGTTCCCTCCCAATAGGGATATGGCCTGGGTGGAATGAAAACTAAAAAAATACAAGTCTCGTCCCGTTTCCAATGTTCGAGACATGACGTGGAATTAGCTATATCTCGTCTCATCCAGTTCCATACCCACCCATATTATTTTCTGATTTGTAACTTAACTATTTACCGAAGGTGCAGACTTTTTTCTACCATTAAAAAAATCAGTTTTCTTCCCTAAATTATCAAGAACGTGGCGCGTTCCTATTTGCAAGGAAAATATTACCACGTCACCGAAAGACCACCATAAGATCGACCGATCACTGTTTTGACTGTTTTCTTCCCTTGCTTCTCTTTTCTCTTCGCAATCTCAGTTAGTCTCTCCCGAAACTCTCCCAGGTACCTTCCTTTCTCTCATTTCCATTCAAGTTCCCCAAAGATTTTTTATTTCCTTTCGGTTCCGGATCCAAATTTTCCTTTCGTTGTTTACGGTTTTGGGGTTTTGATTAACCTTTGTGTTTACCGCAACAAATTATCAGATGGATTGGCAAGGGCAAAAGAAGGCGGAGCAGCTGATGCAGATACTGCTTCTGGTGTTCGCGGTGGTTGGGTTTCTCACTGGTTACGTGATGGGTTCGTTCCAGATGATGGTGATGGTTTATGCAGGTGGTGTGGTTCTGACCACATTGGTCACTGTCCCCAATTGGCCCTTTTTCAATCGCCACCCCCTCAAGTGGTTGGACCCAACTGAAGCCGAGAAGCACCCCAAGCCTCTGAAGCAGCAGCAGCCTGTGAGTTCCAAGAAGAAAGGCTCCAAAGCTAAGTAGGTCAATATTTCAGTCATGAATTAGCGATGGTTAGGTTATGTCAAACCTTTTCGAAAGCTTGTGTTTTGGATTATCAATTTGCACTGTACTCGGGTTTTATATTTCGAAGCTTTATGCCATGACTAGAAGACTTGAACTTCATAGCAATTTTGTGTGATCTTTGTTTCAAATCCTTCTGCTTTTGGGTTATAAGCCTCTTTCTAATCGAAAAATATGTTCAGTTGATTGTGTTTGCATTAAACCCTTCATGTATTGGTGCCAGCCGGTTACATTTTTGGGTACTGCTTATAGGGGTGGTGCCTATCTCCACAACTGGCTTAGTCGTTTATGTTAGAATGGTTCAGTCACATACAGTAATCAGAAAACACACAACAGAACAGTACAGATGCAAACCAATCAGCTAGAGCAGGTTTTTAGGAAGATCATGTGGAAAAGATCTGTGTCAGTCGTTCCCGACTTACAAGCATTTGCCTACACATCAGATATCACGCACAAAAAAAGCCCAGAATATCTGATTGTTTTCACTCTGTTATCTGTACGACCGATATCCATTGTCCTCATATCAGTCTAGCCTCGTGTAACAAGATGTAATGCAAACTTCCTATTTACAGTGTTTTGAAATGAAGCAAACTTCCTGCCGGTTCTGAGTCCTCATAGTCCTGTCCATTCTTACTCATTGGTTCATACTCTTGCATGATACTGTCCTGTGCTTCTGACGCTCCAACCTTGGTTCAGCTTGTCCATCCTTGATCCTGCAAGTAAACATGAAACTTTAGAGATTCAGTAAACTAAAACATAATGTAGCTGTGTGATAGCAACCCCACAGGCGGCAGAACTACATGTTTGGGGTCGTTGGGTTGAAATATGGAATGTCCGAGATGTGAAACTTTATCCCACAGATGGAACTACACTATATTTGGGCCACTAATGCTTAATAAAAAATGGGAGCGCATTAGGTATGTAACCTTACGCTAAAGATGCAACTTAACTATGTTTGTGTCATCATTGGAAGCAGAAAATGAATAGGAACCAGTAAAGGTATGGTAGAGAACCGTGTCTCCAATAGTACAATTAAGTTGATAAGCTGCCATATACTCATAAGAATAACTCCATACTGGTATGCAATGGCATCCAAACAGAGCATTTTCAAATTGGGGAAACAATAAGGATGATGAAAGTACCATCAATATGTTTGCCCACTGGATCAAGCCGATTAACCACTTCTGCAGCATCAAAAGCATGATGGTTGCTATTCCTCAAAGCATTGATCAGGCTAGCCTTTCCAACTCCACTTGGACCGGCAATTACACTCGTTTAATCTCTCAAAATAAAAGCAAGAGAGTCAAGTCCAGATTTAGATTCAACACTGCAAAAAAGTGGCTTGTATCCCCATTTATGTAGCCTCGACTTCCATGTAGCCTTTGTCTGCATAGTTTTAACATCTTCTCAGGAATCAATCAATTACTAAAGGAGAATAGATGCACTGACAATAATCAGCGGAAAACCTTGCATAAAGTTTCACCCTAGCACTACTTATACGCGCTCACTTGCACTACCTCACCATAAGAAATTGCTAACAGCCATTAACAATTCACGAAACAGCTCAATGATTCACAAACCGTCCAGCATTACCGTATACACGTAAATTCTTTTCACATCATAACAGTAGATAAGTTATACTTGTATTAAACTATCAAAACGCTTAACCAAATGTGTGGAGCATATGTATGAAACTACGAATCATATGCTTCAAAAGCCTAATCAATTGAACACAATAAAGAACAGCCACGCTGATCATCACAAGAAGAAAATCAAAGATGGAATCGGATTCGAACCTCTTCGTCAACCGGCTCAGACTTGTTGAGAGCAAGCGTGAGTGGAATTCCAGTGGACTCGGCCTCAATCAGAAACCTAGTGAGCGCAAAGGGGTCAAGCTTAGGCTACTGCAGAGAGAAAAGCACTAGCAAATGGTCCACATTGCACACCGGCGGTCCAGAATCTCGGAGATCCTCCGGTACACATTCTCGATCATTCCACGGCGGTCCACCCAGTCAATGGACCCCACCAGCACCTTATCTCCAACCAACACTCTCCTCTTTATCTTCTTCAGCAGCGCCCTCACCACACACAGCAGCTCCACCTGAAATCCAGCCGACGACGCCGTTTCCTCCTCCGCGATCTTCTCGAGGCTTCTAGGAGCTTCGACGATGACGCGCATGAAGTTGGCCTGAGCGGAGGCGACGGTGCCGACGGTCTGGGATTCCGAGAGAGGAGGCTTGTCCTCAGGAGACAGGACCGGCGCGAGGGAGGAGTAGTCCTTGAAGGTCTGCTTGGCCTTAAGGATCTTCTTGTACGGCGGTTGCGATCTTCTGGTGACGTTAGGGTTCTGGTGCTGCTTGGCAGCTGCTATTTATGATACGGGTTCGATACGATACGGACATACGTTTTTTATCAAAAAAATATGATACGACTACGTTTTGATATTATATATTTAATATAATTTAAAAATATATAGATAATTTTAATAGAAAATAACACGAAAGTAGCCTAATTTTACTAGATCTATCACACAAAAAATATAATAATAAATAAATTTCAAATAAATCTAATCTAAATCATCTAATTAAGGAAAATACAGAAGAATATTCAATTATAATCGCGAAAGAGTTAAAACAGAACAGAGATTGCTACAAATCAGATAAGATATTAGTACAAAAAGTCAACAACCTAGTATTAATTTGGTCAAAACCTCCCTAAATGATCTAGGATATGTTTAAATATTTTTGGATACATATTTATGGCGTATCCCGTGCGTACCCGTATCGGATACGGGTACGATACAACATGCTAAAATTTTTCCCGTATCCGTACATCATAGGCTGCTATAGGGACGCATCGGAAGGTTGAGCGGCGGAGGAGGTTGTTGAAGGTGGGGAGGGTGACGGTGGTGAAACGGTGGCGGAGGATTGAAAGGGAGGCAATCGGCATGGAGGTGACGGAGCTGTGACTGTGAGTAGACGATTCTGGAAATTTGGGGTCAGTTGGAGAAGGCTGTTAAGGAGGTGATGACTGTATGACTGACTCGAAGAAGAGACGGTGACGTGTCGTGAGGCTAAGGATATGGGTCAATCGGGGGGTTTCTTATCACATTGCTCGGCCCAATTGTGCCTAGCCCAAACTCGACTGGACATTCTAAATCCCATTGTTTTTTCATTTCTTTCATTCTCTATTACACCAGTGGTGATTTTGAGCCTCTAAAGAAGAAACGTAAACAAGTTTCACAAGCTAAGATAACATGAATTTGTTGTTTTACTACTAGTCACAAGATGATATGAATCATATGTGTTATATTGTCGATCACAATATTCGTGTTGGACGTACTCGATTATATCATAAATTATAGATGAAAAAAGAAGTTGTCACACTAAAGCAAAGTAGAATACAAAGTCATAAGATTATGCAAATAATATCATATGATGAAGGTTCCTTAGGGACAGTTTTACTATGGGGGCTGATGAATCTAACGGATGCATAGTTTTAGGTGGTTATAATTTCTGATTTAATACTCAATATATGTGATTGGGATTTGTCCCTCGTAATCCTTTAAAAATGTCCCTTAGATGAGTAAACATGTCATTGTATGCGCATTACTAATATTTCAATAGTTAGGATCTGCTCTCCTACCATGTCATATTATGAGGAGCATGATTTCTAGTCACTGGTTGGCATTTGGCACGCCAAGCTCATGTTCAATCTTTACTCTCATGCATGTTGATTAGTGGAATTATAGATATAAGTGATCATACAACATCATTGTAACATCTCAGACCAACCCTTAACAACAGTGTTCTAAAAGTCCCCGCCTAGAGCCGATTAATCCCCGCCTAAATACTAGAAGGTGCCTCACCGTTTCCGTCTAGAAAGCTATAAAACCGATTAATCTCAGATTAATCCCCCGATTTACCCGCCTAGGCGCTATTCACTGACTATTCGCCCGACTAGCGCCTAGCGTTTTTTAGAACATTGCTTAACAATGATATACTTCTCTCTCGAAACATACAATGTTATGTGATTTTAGATCTATATCGCAAGTGTGGTATAAGTTTAAGATATTAGTGTAAAATTAAACTTTTTGTAATATTGCAACCCTGTTTTTTATGTGCAAAACTCAACTGATAGAAATCATGAGCACCTACAACCCTGTTTTATTATATATGGTTATCCATTTTGCCATTTATTTATTTCTTCTTCATATTTAAAGATTTTGAAACAAGTGGAAAATGGATGACTGATGTCCTTCAGCTTTTCTAGGACTCAAGCCACAAGTGAGTTTATAAATATGGATTTTATAATCTCTAAATCAAGTTTGCTGGTGGGCCAGACTAGCATCTTGTTAAGTTAGTTGCAAGCATTTTTGTATCTGATAGGCATATATATACAGAAGAACATACAAGTTGCCGAAGGCCCGCTTATGGTTGATGGCCTGAGACGACCGTCTTAATTTGCAACCCTCACCCCGGCTTTCATTATAGGAGCTTCATAGCAAACCTTTTAGGACATCAAAAATTATGGTTGTGTTCGGATCAAAACCATTTTTTTAAAATAGGATCCGTGATTCAACCTATTTAATTTTTTCGGACAAGTTTGTATTTTTAAATACATGATCTGAATGGATTTAGTTCGGAAAAAACTGGTTCGGATCTCGATTTTTTGTTCAAATCCGTAAAGCCTGAAATTTGGAACATGAGACATTTTTTTTTCCATTAAAGCACAATCATGTTTTCAAGATTCTAAGTTTTCAAAGCAACCTTAAATTATATGGGAGATGTTCAAACTTCAAACTTCAAAGCATAACATAAAGTTCTAATAATAAACTCAAATATGTGAAAGTAACTAGCAAGAAAACTAAAAGAGCATAAGCTTAAAACAAGTTTCATGCAATGTGACGCTTTAGTGCTCATTTCTCATCTTCTTAGGCGGCCACCTCTAAGCAAACTTGTGATGACAAAGTCCATGTGTGTGTCAAAAATAGATATAGTGTGTTTAGGGTTGAAGTCCTAAAGTTTTGTGTTTTATAAATTTTCTTACCCTAAAATACAACGGTCTAAAATATATATAGTTTAATCTTAAGGTTATTCAAATTTTTACATTATTATTTTCAGGATCTGATCTGAACCGATCTGAAACTTTGTTAAACGGATCAGATCTTTCACAGTGTTTTTTTATATAATCAAGATCTGATCGGATCTGATCCATCTTATTCGGATCAGATCATTTCAGGTAAAAAAATAACTAGCTTACGTTGTCAAATCAAATCATTAATATATAAACTAGCTAGTTATTTGGATCAAAATTACTTCTATTTCCAAATTGTGGATAAACAAATGAGTCGCCGAAACATTATGACTGATCCCATTCCATTAGCAAATTAACAAATAAGACTAATGGTTAGCATGTGGATTTGTAAACAACAATAAGAAGCTAAAACCTATAATCTGTTGATCGACCAACAATATATAAATATCAGAACCACGACAATCACCAATGTACACAGATATCATACTGCAAAATTTACAAATACAATGTCTATAGGTCAATGATATTATTCTATCCTGGAATATGGTAACCTTATCTGAGACATTATCAAAGAATCGAACAAGTTCTTATCCTTTCTAGCTTAGTAGTTAGTACAGCTCAAACTTACGTTTCATGATAAACATGAACATCTTATATACGGTCATCAAACTCATCACCAAAGCAACTGTAGGACTAAATCAAATCGATCAGCACTGACCAACACTAAGCTTTGTTAAGGATATGTCTTGCCTGCTGCCCTGTGTAGGATAACCCTTAAAATTATGAAGGTCCAGATTAAAAGCTTGTTGATCGACAAAAATAGTATTTGGTCACAGAAAGGCTTAGCTTCAAGGAAGGTTCACCAGATTAGAGAATATATAGATTCTTTCTCCACTAATGATGACAAGCCGACAAAGTGTCCGCCATTCCTTTCCGACGAGCTACTGTGACAATGAACTCCAGCCGTTGCCTCACTTAGCTACAACTGCTTATTATAACATGGGCGGCACAAACGAATGCCAATGCTATGAAATCTGTAATCATATATATTGAGATAATTGATATGATTCTTGCTGGAGATGGACTTTCTAGTAGTAGATAGGCACTGCCGGCACTGGACCCGAGCATCTTTTACTTTTGTATTGGAGGAATGTTGTTTTAGGCTGTTGGCATTATCGTGTTTATTTTGTTGGATTATTTTTTGCATCATGTTCTTGAAAATTCTTGTATTGAATTAATTAAATTTAGAAAATTTTAATTGTTGTTAATTATATTTAATTTAAAAAAATAATGAAACCGAGGTAATCTAACCGTTTATTTAATTTGATTCAATTACATCATGATGTATTCAAGATGATAGGTATATATTTCATATTTGTGTTTTAACAAAGTGGAAAAAGTTTATTCACCAAACCTTTGATTCATTGGCCCTAACCAACACCAATAGAATGCTTGATTTTATGGATCAATTATAATCTAAACAATGCTTCATGTTTTCATCAAACTTTAAATAACAAAAGAAAATCATTCCCCAAAATGATATAAAAAAGTTCAAATATTCCGAAGAAACTCATATAATTCAGAGTTGGACTTGGATGTGACGCTAGAGCCATTTTAGGGTGTTGCCCATAGGGAAAGGGCCAAGCTAAACCTCCCGCCACATCCATCCGTTCGTCGCCTTCAACCGTGGGCCCCCACCACCATCCGACAGCGATCTGATCCCACCTCACAACAGAAAATGCTGCACATATGGACTCAAATTACAACAGTGCCACCGTGAGAAAACGCAGGATAAGAGCGAGTCAAATCATTTGCTACGAGATTTGGACATCGATCCCGGAATGCTTGGGTTCTCTGGTTTGCACCAAACAGGTGGCAGAGGATTTGGAAACGGTGGGATATTTTGGTTTATGGATTATTGGATTATGTTCCGAATTGATAAAGAAACCGCATCACCAATTTTTGTGGCGCTTGATCCTCATACACTGTAAAATCACTTGTCCATTTCAAACTAGATGTTCAAATCAAGCATCTTCTACATTACCAACAAAATCAAGCATCTTCTACATTTTTTTTTCGGATAATGATGTATTGGTTTTAGCTATAATTCAAATTTGGCTATACAAACACATCTTATATATATAGTTTGTTTCGGGTGTGGATATCCGCATTTAATAAAAAAATGTGGATTTTTTCATTTTGATCCATTTTTGGATCATATTTTCTCATCATAACCGATCAAAATATATGTATATATGACTACATCATCTCTACAAAATTTCATCTAATTTGAAGATCGTTAAGGTATTCAAATACGTGATTTAGAACAAAAAAACGAACGATTCCGGTTGAACAGTTTTATTACGTTCATAGTTTTGATTTATTTTGGATGTCTTAATGATCTCCAAATTTGCTGAAAATTTGTATGATCTATTCACATATATCTACATTGTAAACGGTTAAGATAATAAATCATGATCGAAAAGTGAATCAAAATTGCAAAATCCGTATTTTTAAAAAAAATGCAAAACCGACCTATATGTATGTATGTATATATAGGGTTTAGGGTATATATATACATACATACTATCATCTTGACCCGCGTTACGTGTGTGTCAATTTGTTTTTCATCATTTGTCAGTTTGATTTACATCATTTTTATTATTTTTATTTTTTATTTTCAGTTTATTGGTTTAACCCATTATTTTCAGTTTTTCAGTTTTTTCTCCCTAAAAAAGATTGAGATTTAAAAAATAAAAAAAACTGTCAAGAAGTTGACTATTCTACCAATGATCTCATAAATCTTTTAGGACTAATTTCAGTTTACTCTTTAGGGCTAACATCATTTCACTCTCTAAACTTTCAATTTTGAAAATTTACCCCCTAAACTTTACAATTTTAATTAATCATGTCGAATTAATGAAATTTCATTCAATTTTGAGGTTAAATGATGACATGAAATTTTAAGAAAATGGTCACACAATGTGGTTTTTGTTGTTATATGACTATTTTGGCTCATATAGTGAGTTATAAAGTCAAAATTAGGTGAAAGTTTATCAATTGGAGATGATTTATGAGAATTAGAACCTTTAGAGGGTAAACTTCAAATTTGAAAGTCTATGTGGTGAAATGATTTTAGTCCTAAATATCTGGTAAACTAAAATTAATTCATTTTTTTAAATGAAATTTTAATTAATCTAAAAATATTTACGATAGTTTAAAAATTTAACCGAATCAAGCTTCTCTTCTGAGTTTATTAATAGTAGATATATATATTTATCAAATCGACAACACATGGCACACAATACACTGTCCGAGTAGGCACATGGTATACGTAGAACATACCCGTATACGTACGTCCATTGGGGACAGAAAATATAAAAAAGATAATTTACAAAAAATAAACAAAAAAGGCTCATTATCCCTTGGTTTCGGGAACATAAAACCAAGCACCAAGGTCGTCTCTTGTTGCTTCTTTTCCCGTTTGGTTTGGCGCAAATCTCACTCTGACGTGTTCTTCTGTCTATCTATCTATCTATCTATCTATCCATCTCTCCATCTGATCCCTTCTTCCTTCTCTTTCGGCTTCTTCATCCACCTATAAAACTTCCACTCAGATCATACTCACCTCTGTGTTTAATCTCCTTTTACAGGTTTCTATTCTCTCTCATTTCTTCTCAGACTGTGTTGCTTTTAAGCGTATGTTACTGATAGTGAGATTGAGTGTAGTTTCTATTGTTTATTGATACTAGCTGCTGCTATAATCTCTCAAGTGAATTTTTGCTGTTTATACTTTATTCAGGTGATTATCATGGAAGTTTCTGGAGGCTAAAACCTGCCAAGTATATGGCATTGACTGGTATGATTATGGCTCTACAACTACTGAAAATAAAAGATGTTCATTGCTTTCTTAGTAATTCTCTTGTAATTAAGTTACTACAATCTGCAGTCACTCGTGCTGTGTGTGGAGGAACAAACAAAGCAGAAAATAACTACTCTTGGAGCAAAGGTTTTGTTATGGAATTACAACCCGACTGTACAAAACATAGAAAATTGCCAGCATATACTGCTCATGTGATGCGTTCTGCAACATTTTTTCTGCCTTGGTCTTGTAAAATGATAGGTGACGGATATAACGAATTCCTTTAACTGTCTGCTATTCCGAGTTGGATTTTTTTTGGGTGAAACCTAAGTTATTAACATGAGAGCTATCTGCATCTCTTTTGATGTGCTCATAGATTCTCAATCTAGAAAAAACCTGATTTTGTGAGTGGAAAGTGATTCAAAGAACCAAATATGTGTTTAACCGCTTTGCTCAAGAAAGATACACCAATCGGCTCGAAGAGCTTTCGTAATTTGAGTTCTGAAGCCGCAGATGATTTCGACAGTCCCATTCTACCTGGACTGCCAGATGACATATCGAAATATTGCCTTGCGCTTGTTCCTCGTTCAGACTTCTGTTCTATGAGTGTTGTGTCTAAGAAATGGAGGCATTTTATGCAAAGCAGGGAATTTACAACTGTGCGACAATTAGCTGGGTTGCTTCAGGAGTGGCTTTATGTGTTAACCACGGATTCCGAAGGAAAAGAAAGCCGTTGGGAGGTTTTGGATTGTCTTGGAAATCAGCACCGTATTCTTCCTCCAATGCCCGGTCCACCAAGATCCTTGTTTGGGGTGGTAGTTCTTGGTGGAAAGCTTGTCATTGTGGGTGGTTTCTCTGTGATCGATGGGACTGTTGCTGCATCACCAGAAGTCTACAACTACGATTCTTGTATCAACAGGTTTGTTTTTTTGTTAGTTCTCAGCAAGATTTGGAATTGTGTTTGATCTTTAACATGTATCTGTGTCAACTAGGGAGAAACTGTTGTTCAGTGTTACACTATTACTTTGTTAGAATTTATCGATGTTAGCAAGTTTGGGAGTTTGGGCTAGTTATTAGGAATCTTTTGCTCACTAGGAATTTTGTATTTCCATGCTCATTATTTATTCTTCTGGAAAAAGGCCATGCATGATTATTAAACTAGATCCTTTTAACGGTATGGGGGATCATCTGGTCTAAAGTTTCCAAAATCCTGTTCCTGAATCAATGAAATCATATGTATTTGGGATTGTTTACTAGTTAAAGCTGTAATGAATTGCATTAATCTCAAGTTACAGCCTTATAGGCATCTTGATGTGATTTCTCCGCATGCAATGATTGTGTTGTTACTTCCATAGTTGGTATTTGCATGAAACGGTAGTGTTTTTTCTAGATCTCTGGTGAAGGCGGGAACACTTAGTTTAATCAATCCTCTTGAACTGCTGCTGTTCATATATGTTAATTAGAGTAACCAGTGTCCAACAATAATATGGTGCATGACTATAAGTTGAACATTGCATGTTAACATTGTTCTCTGAACAAGATTAACCTCACAATAATCGGTCTGTTTGTATGGTTACATTTGTGTGACAGTATGGTTTGTAATTGTAGGTGGAGCAAATTAGCAGAGATGAATGCGGCTCGATATGACTTTGCTTGTGCAGAATTATGTGGCCTGGTTTACGCAGTTGGAGGGTATAGTGTGGATGGCAACATCCTATCTAGTGCTGAGGTGTATAATCCTGAAACTAATACTTGGACATTGATAGAGAGTATTCGCCGCCCAAGATATGGTTGTTTTGCGTGTGGATTTGAGGGTAAGCTGTATGTTATGGGTGGAAGGTCAAGCTTCACCATTGGCAATTCAAAGTTTGTTGATGTCTACGATCCCAAGACCCACACTTGGTGTCAGATGAAGAATGGTTGTGTTATGGTCACTACACATGCTGTGCTGGAAAAGAAGCTCTTCTGTATGGAGTGGAAGAACCAGCGGAAACTTTCAATTTTTAACCCCCAGGACAATTCTTGGAAGACGGTGCAAATTCCACTGACAGGAAGCACAAGTATTGAATTCCGATTTGGGATACTGGGTGAGAAACTTCTGCTGTTCTCACTACAGCAGGAACTTGGTTACCGTACTTTGATGTATGATCCAAATGCAGCTCCAGGATCAGAGTGGCAGACTTCAGCGGTAAAGCTGTCTGGTCCGTGCTTGTGCTCTGTTAGAATCAATGTTTGAAGGGTGTGCCTGAAAGTTAGAGACCTTAAATAAGACTAGAAAACATTCGGTGAACTTAAATCTAGGACTCATTTGATTTTAGTTTGTGTTGCATAGATTAGTAACTATCTGATTTGGTTTGGTGTTGCTTAGTTTTGGTTTCTGATGTCTGTTCTGAACTTTTTGTATTGCCTGAATTTCATGTTAGTTTTATCATGTACTTTTGGTTTGGAGCTCATCTCTGTATTGATTAACATTTTCTTCCGAAATCACTGTGAATTATTAACCTGCAGGCATTTTTGATCTCTCCATTGCAACTTTTTTCAGTTAAATGGAAAAACTGATTGAGAAAGGTCCATATTTTGATTGTAATATTACCTGCCTTGTTTTATTGCAAGAAATCACCGGTCGTCCTATAGATATGTTACCAGGTTGCAAGAAAGTTATAGTAATCATGACATTCTAATTTGGATACAACACGACCTGAATCCAATCAAGCAAGACTCGACGAATATCCTACGCCCTACGGATCATACGGAACTTAAAAATTTCAGGAAACTTTTTATATTTCAAGCATCATAATGAAATTTTTCAAGGTTCTTCTAAAAGGCGGCCCTGGAAGGAGCAAGACTGTTCCGATTTTGGCCTAATCGCTGCTTCTAGGTGGAAATCGACCGCCTAAGCCGATAGAGGAAGAGAATAGAAAATAAAGAGAACCACGAATTTGGGCATATCTTTTTCTTAATCACACTGGTTCTTTGTTTGATTTTTAAAATGTCTTGCAAATTTGCAATATATCGAGAGAAGAGAATGGAGAGAGGCAATAGAGGAGAGAGATGGATTATGTCATTTTGATACATTATGATGTTTTATACATATATTTATTTACTATTAAAAATAAAATATATAGAAAATAAAAAAAACCGTCTTAGACGCCCAATTAATCCTCTTTGTGCTAGGTGCTAGCTGCCCGTCTGACTAGCTCCTAACGTATTTTAAAACATTGATTTTATGACCTTGCATTGTTTGGTTTAGTGACAAAACCCTTCCTTTTATATGTACAGTCTTTATCAGTGCAAATATACACGGTGTTAAAAATCAGTTTTTAATTTGACTCTCATTATTATTCTTTCTCCACTACACACCTTTTTCTCTCCTCAATTTTTTCATTATTTTATTTATTTTGTTTTTTTTATTTTTTAGTTATTTACCTTATTAACCCTTATATATATATATATTATTTTTTCTATTTTTTGGTAGTTTTTATATTAGTTAACTACAATTTTGTTATCAACCAAATTTTAATTTAAAAATACACCATTTAGACAATATCTTATACTTTTAAAGACACAAATTAACAAATTAGGACAAATTATGTCCACATGCATTTATCACTATATATTTTACCAAATTACCCTTAATGAAATTTTAGGACAAATTAATGTCCACATGGTCACATGTCATCTATCAATATATATTTTACCAAACTACCCTTCACTACATATTCAATTCTCTGCTGACGTGACACGCTGCTACTGCCGAGATGAAAAATGCCACTGCCCGAGTTGAAAATGCTACTGACGAGTTGAAAAGTGCTACTGTCGGTGCTATTGTAAATTTTTTTTTCAGACATTTTTTTGATGATGACGTGACACGCTGCTACTGTCGAGTTTAAATGTCAGGACCCACCCCGGATTAACCCTCTTTAACCCGAGGTAAATCCTACAGGGACTACCTCAAGAGAACTTCTTATTGAAACTCCCTTGAAATGGACAACCATTCTTGCAAACAAACTAAGCACATCTAAAAACAGTATAGTTCAACCAAGACACCTGGTACCAACATGCTCCCCAAACCCCATCTACGCTTCACCCAACAAATTCAAGCTTAACTAAAATGGGGTCATCAGAGTAATCTAACAGATAAGACTTAATAACTACTAACGTCAGCGGACTAATTGACTATGCCTCGTCTCCCGTACGCACGACCTCTCAGCTACCCTGCAAAACTGGGTATTTGAAAACGAAGGGCCCAGAGGAAAACATTTTAAAATAAACGTTAGAGTGAGTGAATAAAATTAAACTCGATAAAATGACGGCTGAAAGCCAAAATTACTTTCATGCTCTCCCACAATTAAACTAAAAATAAAACCTTTCTATGCACGTTCAAAATATTTCAAATATAAAATTCTGGTCTTAAGCCAAACGTAAATATTTCAGGTCTCATGTTTAATAAAATCAAATGCTGGCCTTACGCCAATTATAAAAATATTTCAGGTCTGTAGCCAAATAATAAATGAAAACAAATCCCGGCCTGCAGCCTAATCATCAAATAATAGAGGAAGAATATCACGAATACAACATCTCTCATGCTAGGGTCGGAGCTAAGAGCTCTAGCGTATCACACATCCTCAGTGAAGACGCAATCTCGCGCTAAACTACTATCTCCCCCAATTGGGAGAGGAGCGCAACAAGTGGCGCTCTTCCACTCCACCGAATGAGGAGCGATGCCCGCTAGCTAGCTAAAATAAATTCGACAACCCTCATATAATCAATAAATATATATAATCCCGTAATATCAAATCCAAACTTTTCCCCTCTTTTCCAACCAAGGCCAAATATAAAACATTATTTCAAGCTCTTGGCCAAATTTAAGAAAAATCCAAGCCCTTGGCCAAATATAACATATTCTCGCCAAATGTCAAAACATCAATTATAACTGGAAAATGCCCTATCTTAAATTCCAGTAAAACATCGGGTTTGATTCCCATCTGTACGACGGGTCTCTCCCGTCGAAAATTATTTAAACTCGTGCTGGCATATACCAAAGGATTCGAAATAAACAGAAACCCGAAAACCACAATTCACTGAGAAAATCCATAAAAAACCATTTAAATCACAAAACATGGCATGCATTTATTTACGTAAAATAAAAGTCAACTCACAGTACTTAATGCGATCTCATCACTCGGAAACTCCTCAAACGCTACCTTGAAATATCCACATAGTCAAGTCCATCTCGCGTTCGACCATACGTTGTACAATTAATTCAATAAATTAGTCTTAAATACCGTTGACTTGATCTTTTCCTAGGTTGACTAGGAAATCTTAATTTGACCATGAGTTGACCAACTCATTCATTTTCAACTTTTCAACCATTATAATTATTTCTGATTATTGACTCGGTATTTAGTTTCCGTATACACTACCTTAACATATCGACTTTCCTTACTATTTCATTTGACGTTAGGTTAACACATAGTAATTTATGAAATTACTATGGACACCCAAACAACAGCTTAACCAATTTACTAATTGTGAGTCGATATATCGATAATGAAATTTATCCAATTATTTTTCACGATCAACTCGATTTTTGACCAAGATTCCTAAGTTGGCATGATTCTCATTGAAATATCGGATTGACTTATTTTAACCGGTTAACTAAGATTGACTTTTCCTTTTTATTGGTCAACTTTCCAAAATTGAAACTTTCCTAAAAGGGAAAGTTTCCAAAAAATGGAAACTTCCTATTTATGACAAGTTTTCCGTAATTAGCTTGATTTACTATTTAACGAAAACTTTACAAATTTAAGGTTATAGAGAGAATCGTTTTCTACCTCTTCGGCTACTGCCGGAAATTCTATTGCTTGCCGGATTCCAGCTAGTTGCCAAAATTTCGCCATTACCTCCTCGTAACTCTCAATTACCGAGTTATCGACATACATGCACAAAACACAATCATCGAATCAACATCACAACAACAAGACTACTATAGCACAGTAACAACACCGAGAACTCAATTCAACTAGGAATTTTGTATTACCTCAAAATACCATCCAGTATTCAACATCAGCTTCCCCTGGTGCCTGCCTCCCCTAGACCCTTTTCGAATAGCTCTAAACCGAGCTCCAGCAGCTCCTCCATGTTCCACACCCAGCACATGCACAGCTAACACCACCATGCATCAAGGAAGGGCACCACAGTGCCTCCAACTCCTCTCTAGACGCGCTTGAGCTCTCCCCAACCGATCATAGCCTCGTCAGAGCTCGCCATTCACACCAGAAACGTAATAACACCGGTCGCCGGAGTAAGGATTTGAACCCAGAAAAGAGAGAAACAAGGGTTTCCGATTAGGGCATGATTTGGAGAAAACAAAAGCAGAGAAAAGATAGGGAAAGAGGAGATCAAGAAACTACCCCTCTTTAACGCCGTTCCCGACTAGATTCAACAAAATCTGGCAAACTTTGCACCTCACCCTCGCCTCCGATCTGCTTCGTCACTGGCTGCAAGTGGAATACAGTTAAGGGGTTTTGAAGAGAAAAAGGAGGTGAGTATTTTGGTGGTGGTTTGATGGTGAGTAGTGGCCTGAACCGGCTTGACGCCGTCGAGGACAGCGGAGAAGAGAGCTCGATCGAAGATCGACTTGGTTCTTTTGTCCAAGTCTGACCGGTCTCCCCTTTAAATAGGGTGCACGGACGGACATGATTTAATGACGAAGAGATTTGACGGCCGAGATCAAAAGGGTAAGAATTTAATTACTAAAATTGTAATTAAATGTTACCAGAATGGTAATTAAAATTACCATAAACTTTGAAAATTCGTAATAAATAGCTCGTTACTCTGAAAAATAATCCGAACATACCGGTGAGCTCGTCTTAACACGTACTACGACTTCACGATTTTAAATCTATTATCCCTTTATTTGAGAAAAACTCGAAAATAAACTCGAGCGATAACGTAAAAACTCACCGGTCGTAGTTAAAAGCTCACGATAACTCATAAACCCATGTAAAAAGGTAACTTTTAGGTACGGGGTATTACATTAAAGGTGCTATTGGCTGAGTTAAAAGGTGCTACTGCCCGAGTTGAAAGATGCTACTGCCGGCGATATAGCAATTTTTCCTGTAATTCTCTGATGCTGACGTGGCATGATGCTAATGTCGAGTTCAAAGGTGTTACTGTAGACAAGAAATGTGCCAGTGCTACTGCCGAGTTCGAACAACGTGCTACTGAAAGAAAAGTGTGCTACTGTTGAGATATTGCAACTTTTTTTGGCAATTTTACTGCTACTGTCGACTTAAAAACTGCTACTGTGGACTCATAATCTGCTACTTTTAAGTCGAAAGCTCCTATTTCCCAGGCATAACCCAACCACAATACTAATAAATTACCGATGACAAATATTGTAAATTCAAACCTTTTGGTAACAAATTCAATTTTCTCTATAACATTCTTTGTTTAGAGAAACAAGTGATTTGTTCAAAACAGAAATATAAGAACAAATGAAAATTAAAAAATGTCTCAAACACAGTAGCTTACCTTGAAAGCCAAAAACCTCAATTGAAGATGAGAGTCATAGACTCGCAGTAGTATTCAATTTCAAACCAACCACCCACTAATCAAAGCCAAAACAAATCAGTCTCTGAGCTTCATGATTGCACACTAGCAATCTCACGTCAATCGCTCCCAAGTAGTATCAAAGTATGCTCCACCATCTAGCTGCTACAGTGAATTTTCTACTACTGCAAAATCTAGTTGCAACTGTGAAATTACCTATGGAATCTGGTAGTCATCGACAGCGACGCAAGGATCCGAGTAGGTGATGGAGGCCGAGCGTTGGAGGACAACGACGGTTGGATCCTGGAGTTGGAGGACGTGCGATCCGATCATCATTGAGGCTCGAGGTCATCGTTGGTTGGACATCATCATCGACCATCGTCCACGTTGAGGTGCTAGGGGTTAGATGTCGTCGTCGACTTGTCAGAGTCGAGCATCATCTCTATGAATTTGGGGATTGAGTGAGATTAGATCGTGAGTGGGAGAGAGTAAACGAAGTCAAAAGTGCAATTTGGTCATTTTACAGTCAAATTGGGATCAGATCTGTTGTGTATGATTTTGGGCCTTGGTTTGTTGTCTTAATTTGTCTAAATATTATTGAATGTGAGTTTTATATGTTTCGAAATTTAATCGGGGGCTACTATGTAATTCTCCCTTTTTATATATAATAGGGGTATTTTTAAAAATTTAAAAATTTGATGAAGCTCATGATACCAAAATAGGTCTGATCTGGGAGCTCATGAGCTCGATTTTTTTTGTTGCCATGAGCTCAACTCTAATTGTAGTATTTAAGTTGCTTATCTGAAAAAAAAAAACCTATCAAATTCATGGGAACACGGTAAAAGTTTCGAAAAGTTGAATTATATGGTTGAGGTAAAAAGTTAAAAACACTCGAAGGAATGAGCGTGCTCGGCCGTTAGAAATCAAAAGGTACACACACCTATGTTGCATGGACACGGACAAAGCGACACGACACGGCGTGACACGGCGACACAGAAAATCTCAAAAACTGAAGTTCGGACACGGTTGGACACGACAAATAATTAATATATTTATATATTTTTAGTAGATATAAAATTACTAAATATTTTTTAAAAGCCCCCTTAAAAACATACTAAAAGCTTCTAATATATATATATATATATATATATATATATATATATATATATATATAAATTCCTTTTGTTTTTTTGTCATACTCACTCAACGGCGCAACTCAATCCCTCATCTCTCTCTATTTCTGACTAAACCGACACAATCTATCTTGCCGTCTCTTCTTCTTTACTTAAATCAAATTTCAATATGAGTTTCAGAAACATAATCATACCTCATCTCTCTTCCATCCCCAATCTCGTCATTCAAACCCTAATTCTTTAATGACCGCGGCTATCAGTGGAGAGACCGTCGACAAAGAAGACCTTGACGCGACTCACAATAGGAAGAGACTCGTAGCTCTTGGAGGCTGAGGAGAGAATATTGTCGTGAAGATCGACGAAAAGAATAGGCTAAAAATGTGAGGTTTTTTTGTTTTTATTTTTCATAATAATTATTATTAAATTTGATGACGTGACGTGTCCGAAACTTATGTGACATGTCAGTCAACGTGTCGGGACCATGTCAGAAAAGTCAATATTTCCGACACACCACGTGTGTCGACGCGTGTCGGACACTCCGACACTCCACCCGATGGAGTGTCCGTGCAACATAGGTACACACTTGAGCTGCTGCACAGCTCTGCCGCTCTCCGCCTGAGAATTAGGGTTAGGGTTTCTATTTCATTCCACTTCAATTTCCACTCTCAAACCTAACCTGACCACCGCCATCACTATCCGTCACAATGTTCGGAGCTCAATCGTCGTCTTCTCCCTTCGGAGCTCAATCGTCCTCTTCTCCCTTCGGAGCTCAATCGTCCTCTTCTCCCTTCGGAGCCCAGACGTCCTCTTCTCCCTTCGGAGCCTTCGGCACTCCATCTTCAACCTTCGGCACTCCGGCTTCAGCCTCCGCCTTCGGCACTCCATCGTCGGCTCCGTCCTTCTTCACTCCTAGTTCCACCCCGGCCTTCGGAACTCCCACAACGTCGTCGTTTTCCACCGGCGGCGGCTTCGGGTTTAGCAGCGCATTCTCTACTCAGGCTCAGCAGCAAACGTCGCCGTTTCAGCAACAAGCGCCCTCCGCCGGTGGATTTGGGACGCAGAATCTGTTCGGTACGCCGCAGCCGCAGCAAACGCCGTCGTTTCAGAGTTCATTTCCTTCTCAATTGACCACTCAGATGGCTCCCGTGGCCCCTCTCCCTTACTCTCTCGCCGATCGTGACATTCAGGTGAGGCTTGTCTGATTTCAGGTTGTAAAATTGCGAATTTCTAACCCTTAGCTCTATCAATTTGGTTTAATTTGAGCTTGTTTGCATTAGGCTATTGTTGACGCTTATAAGGATGAGCCTGGAAACCCTAAATATGCCTTTAAGGTTCGTTTTTTACTTTCTGTTCTTTTTTGTACAATTTCACAATGTATTTAGTTTCTCACCCTCCATTTCTGTTTGTTTATCTCAAAGCTTATGATTGTCCTGTTACTTGTGGGGAATCTGAATGTGAGAAATGAATTGACCGGCTTGATTTTGCAGCATTTGCTGTTTAGCGTTACTGATCTGCAGTTTAGGGTGAAGCCTGCCGGGGTATCAGATGTGAGCTTATGTTTCTTTCCCTTTCAATTTATATTTGCTGGTGGTGTTATCTGTTTTTTGTATGTTCCGGCTAAGTATGGAGAATAGTTTGCATTGACAGATGATGTGGGCGGAGGCTATGGGGAAGCTTGAAGGTCTATCGAGTACCGACAGAGAACGGTTGTGGCCTGAGCTTGTTCAGGGTTTTAGGGATCTTTCGCAGCGCTTGAAGGTAATTGTTGTTAGTTTGAAGCATAGAGATAAGTGTAAGACTTGTGTGTGGGGATTTATTGTTGATGCCTTGTGATATAATACTAAAGAGTCTACATTAGTTGTATTCAATTTTATGATGCCTGGTATTTCATAAGTATCATTATTGATGAAGATGCTATGGTGGATGGGTTTCCACAAGCTCTGTACCACTGAAATTTGGGATAAATACTGTATAATTGTTAACCAATTTACTTATTAAATGAATAAATGATCATCATTAAGTTACCATATCTTTTGTTGAGGCACTGCTAATATAATTATTGAGCTAAAATGGTTTGAGTAGAATCAAAGTTAGGTGTGTCTAAGTGTATACATTTGTGAGCCTTAAAAACCATGTAATGATAATTGTTGAAGATGGGGAAAAAGAAAATGAAATGTTCTGGTTTTGCATCGTCAAACTGACAGATATATTTATACGCTTATTTATGACTTCAGTCACTTCAAAGTTTAGGGATAGTTCCATTTTGCTGTTTATTTATATTGGAAAGCTCCAAGTGTCTAGTTTATTAGACTTTCTGGTTTGGTTGCTGATGTCTGTCGGTCTGTGTTTCTTGTTCTTGCTTGTTTCTTTTTCTGTAGCTTTCTATCGCTAGTTTACTTTTCCAGTGTTCTTCAAATCCTTTGTTTCTATTAATGACTTTGGCTCCTATCAAGATATGCAAGATGTAGAACCTTAGGTATCGATTTTAAATTGATCAATCAAAATTCACTTCTTAGCAGTTTTACTTATTTGGATATTTACTGAAATATGGAAAATATCTTTGTTTAATGTTCTGTCTGTTTCTCCTAGTCACCATTTACTGAGAGTCAAATTGATTTGATGCAGCTCCAAGATGAAGTCATACTTTCAGATGCCGAGAGATTGCAAATGACCCAAAGCAATGTCAAGATGGTACCTTTGAATAGCTTCAATTTTTGTCTACTGTTACGCATATAAATTTGAAGATGACTGTATTTTCTTATATCATTTGCAGCTACAAAGACATTTTCAGGCTGACACTATTCCTCGGATTGAAAGAATGAGACAAAAAGAGAAAGGTCTTGAAAGGCGCCTGTTGAGGGTGAGTAACACTTTACTTGTTTATGTTATTTATTTAGATAGAATTTGGGCTGTAAAAATTAGTAAGATGAATTTCATAAATAAGTAGCTGAATGAACTAAGACATCAAGTATAGACAGTTGTGAAATGAGGTTCACTTTGAAGGTGCTATGTTTTCTGTTTGTGGTTTATGATTACTTGGACCAAAGTTAGCTTGCGACAGTACTTGACGAACATCTGGTTTCCGTCAGGCATATGGGCTGGATGAGGGATGTTTGTCTGTTTGTGTTGTTTACATTATTCGTGTGTGGAATTTATCCATTGTTTAATTCAGCAAGTGTCTTGATTTCTTATTTCCTTCATATCCCGAAAGGTTATGAGAATACTGGAGGCACTAGAAGGCAAGGGTTTCCGATTGCCTTTAATGAAGGGGGAAGCTGACTTGGCTGAGAAATTAGCTGCAATAACTAGACAGGTGTGCGTCTGACCCTTTCAACTTTTTTCCTATTCATTCTACATTGGTTGAAGCCACTAACAAGTAAATGGAACACCAGTTGAAAGGATCTGGAGCAGAGCTGTCTAGCAGGGTACAAAACCTGAGAACTATATCCCGTGTCCAAGCAAATTCTATTGGTGCTGGTGGTTTTGTTTGTCTTCCAGGATCTACCAGAATACATGAACAGAGTCTTGCTGATATGCAAGAGGTGAGAGAACTTTTTAATGAACATCAACTTCATTCTTGAGTTGAAATGCCTTCTATTCAATCCTTGTGCTAATATTTTCATGGTGAGCCTAGATTGGTTAAACAAATGATCATTTTTTGGGCAGGTCTTACAGCAGCAGACCGAGGCAATTGCAAGACTAGGCAATGTTTTGAAGCGTGATATTAGGGATATGGAGATTATAATGGCAGAGGATTCAAACACTACAGATATCATGTGCCTTTAAGTAATATCGACAAGAGTTGAGCTAGGATTTTAATTGTAATATTTGGTTAATATTATTACTTTTTGAGTTTGAGTGCTTGGTGCCAGGTTATAGCCCACTATTTTTCTCAGACTTCCAAAGGAAATTGTGGAAATCATTTTATAAGATCAAAGGGAATTAGAGCCAACTTCTGCAATGAAAATTTGATTTCATCAGTGTACTTTTACAAGTACATTGTCAGATAAATTGCAGTACAAGTTCATTCGCTTGGCCTTTGCCTTAGGTACGATGTCTCACATTGGCCTTGATCTTGCATCCAGCTTGCGACTACAGATAATGCACGCTGCATTTAAGTGATCCGATTACACCAGATATGCACCTTGTGACGTCTTACAAGTATACTATCTGCTTCGAATGCATTCAACACATCTAGAAACCAAAATTTGGAGTCGGTTTTCATGTTCCTCCCACTAAATTGATCTGTCCTATATTGTCTGCTCTAGCTATGGGTACGCTTCTGCCATGATTAACAAGACGAGAGATGTCCAACCAGTAAATACACGTGCACCTTTACCCTTGCCATTTCTCTGGTCATACTGCTCCCAGAAGAACCCAGTTTTGTGGTAATTCCGCACCACATTTCTACAGCACACGTAAAACCAATTTAGACTAGAATAATAGAGAAGTGCAAGCAAACAAATAAGTAGAAAGTCAGAAACCTAATCAAATTGCCTCTCAGGTCATCATAGATGGTTTTTGCCTTGTCCTTATATGGCCCATCCTCTAAAAGAGTTGAAACAATAAAACAGTAATTAATGAAAGGATAAAGTTTGTTTGGACAATTCTTTTTCTTTTCTATAAGATTGTGAGAATTCTTTGTTATTTCTAGTTTTTCACATTGCGAGATAAGTTACGGTACATACCTCTGGAGTAATGTTGAAAGAATCATGTAATTCATGTTCATCCATATTGGACCCCTCCAATAAGGAGCATCATGCTCCGTGTTGTGTTTCATATAGATCGAGATATTGCATAGAAGATCAAATATTTAGTGCTTAGAATTAACATGGTCCTCAATAATCACAGAAAATTATCTCCATCAAGAAAAAGCCTATACAATAGATTTATATGTAAACAGTATACATGATCACCTTGTTTTAGCAAGAGAACGCAATCCAAAATCTGTCCACAAGATACTGCGGTTTGATATAAGATCCAGCTGTTTTTCCAGGATCAACGAATCCTGTACAGTTTAGACATGTGGAAATATAATCAAACCAGAGAAAGATGTGTCAAATTGGTAACATAACAAGAACAGATCTTTGCATTCAGACAACATATAACTTAACGCTGGAATAATCCTTCCCATGAAGGGGAAAAGACTAACATAACCAATATGAGGAACCGGTCTCAGCTTGGGGGTTTCAAGTACTTCCCTTAAAAGCTCTCGAGTTGGATAATTGTGTCCCACAATCATTTCTTTCCACCTTAGACGAACCTAGAATTGGAATAAATGCCCGACGCATAATAAATACAGAAAAGCAAAGAGGCTGTCCACCAGGAAAGATTTTCTTGTTATGGATGCAGGAGCAAAGCATCTAGTTTTTTGAAAGCAGCGAAGCATCTATACAATGGCATAATATTGGTAAAACCCTTTATCACTTGACAGCAGATGCCTTGGTGTCAACCAATCATCATGCACTTTTGGGCAGTATTGAGACCACCTTCAATCCACATATCAAATAATCAATGAGAATAATAAAGCAGCCAGAGAAACATCAGAAAGGATTATATATGACATGCAAACGACAAACCTTTTCTGTATGATTCCCGAAATCAAAATATGCTCCATAAGCATTGCCATAGTGCATCTGTTCAAGCATTGAGAAGATAAGAGGTATGCATACCATATACTACCACACTTAATTTGAACTTGGTAAAAAGTCATTTCCAATCCCCCACCACAGTAGAGCATGATACAAAGGTGAGAAAGTTTCCAACCATATCAACTTTAGATATGATAGTGATGGCTCTAAACTAACCTGGTTCAGAATTTCAAAATCAGAGAGCAACTCAACTGTAGTACCATATTCCTGCATTAGTTTTTCAAAGGCCAGTTTACTGGTAAACTTGAGTAGTGTTTCAGACATATTTCTTTGCTTGTTACCTTTCCAAAATTATTTTCCTCCTCTAAAAGCTCTGAAATGGATTGCATGCAATCAGCTGCAAGAAGCATCCAGCATCTAAGATCTATATGACGTTCATCCTCACTTGGGTGAGAAGCACGAGGATAATCATCAAACCCAGAAGACAGTGTCTGGAGATTCCATAGTATCAGTTTACTACTGGTGTATTTAGACAGAAATTATCCTGATCTGATCCAAACTAGAGCGGTATGTAGGCAAGATAATTACATTTGTGCAAAGATAAAAAGAACAAAATATGTCTAATTTTAATTTTCAGGTCTTTATTACAAATAATATATCTGTGAAACAGGACCTGCAGATTTAGTTGTCGCATTGTTATGTGGTCTCTCCCATGCCAGTAGTAGGTGGCTATTTTTTTTCCTGTTTTCACAGAAATGTCCTCCATATCAGTCAAAAGTTTCAAGTGTAGATTTACAAGGAAAAAACTTGCATAGCTGACTGTGTAGTGTTGAACCACTGAAACCATGCTTCTAGGCGAACATAGGCCTGTTTGAGGAATGAAGAGATGTTGTCCCCTTCAGCAGCAGTGAACTCATTTTTCTTTAATCCATGAAGAAGTTCTGGTGAAACAAAGTTTCAATAACATTAATAATCACTCATACATCAAGACAATAATTTCAAGCCGCATACCGCCAATAAAGAAACTATGAAAGTCAATTATATAACAATATATCGCAGCATATCATCTTCATGAACAATCTAAACATGGAATTTTAGAGGTATGGTTGAGAATCACACAAAAGTATTAAACTGCAACGTACTGAGAGATTAACAAAAGGAATTATTTATCATTACCTAGTAACACTAAAAATAGAGTTGGTGGATTTCCATTTGATGGAAGCTGAGCAACAAACTCCTTGGGGACTTTACTGCAGGTACAATTAAAAACAGCTTTCAAATTACTTGCACTCAAAAATCTAAGACCAGAACTTATATAGATATCTGAACAAGCATATCACCTGAGAGCTTCAGCACCTAAAATTTGCTCACGTGGAATCCATCCATCAATATTCATTAGATCTAACCAGTGCCCTACGATGTCCAAGGAAATGTGTGTATCCCAGCGCCTGCTCAACATAGAAAAGACATCTATGAAAGACTTGGCATTTGCCAAAAGTAAAACAATAGTACAGTATATAACTTGGCAGATACTTGGGTCATCTAACCTAGTCTTATTTTTGAACCAACAATTGGTACGCATGTAAATTGGTGGATCCACTAGATCATCTAATAGAATTTTATTTTCAACCAAAAAAAATCCAGTCTGTACAGTATATATGTAATAAAAGCACATGTTTAATATTTTATGAGAAATTGCACGGCAACTGTCCCAGTAAAAAAAGTAGCCTGAGTGAAAGAGTCCTTGTTTTAGTAGCTCAGGAGTTGCTTGATGAGTAACATGTTAATAGATAGTCTTTAAACAACTAACCGAATCAAGAGCTGATGAAAGCCTTCATCCCACAAAAATCCTCTTGGACAGAAGGCTCGACTTGGAACTAAGTAGTGTCGACTTGGAACCGAATCAAGAGCTGATGAAAGCCTTCATCCCAACCAAATAGTGTCGATTTACATAGTGATAAAGGTCAAAATTAAGTACAAAAATGTGTTTATAGCCTTAATGGTGCAGCCACAAGACTCACAAGATTGGTCAAAGTCAATTTAAAATTCTATTAACTAGACAGATATTATTATCATTATTCAATTTAAAAATACTAGCACTCCATTTCTTAGTAAATCTGTAAGAATATCATTCATAGTTGACTGAAAGGTTACTGGAGCATTGGTCAGGCCAAATGTCATTACTAAAACTCATAATGTCCAGAGTGTGTTCTAAATGCAGTCTTCTTGATATCCTTCTCCACCATTCTAATTTGATGGTATCCAGACCTTAAGTCCAGCTTAGTGAACACTGTAGCCCCATGCATCTCATCCAGTAGCTCATCCACTACTGATATATGATATTTATCCTTAACTGTTGCTGAATTTAGAGCCTTGTAGTCAACACACATCCTCTATGTCTCATCTTTCTTCTTGACTAGGATAACAGGTGTTTCCGGGTGACTCGTGGCCCCTTTAGCGGGTTGCACGGCTCCAGAAATAGCGGACTTCCCTGTACTCCGAGTTTTCCTGTGTAAAGAACAAACACGTCAAAGAGGCGTCCCCGGGTTTACCGAGGGAAGCCACTCCGATGCTTAAGTTAGATACTGTCAATTAAGCATAAAACTCGGGAATAGTCAGGAAGTTTCATCGTAGTTCAGAAGTTCTCTCCACTTTTACCGGGATGTATGTGCCGGTATTTATAGTAGCATTGAAGGCAGCATTCCTGTCCCTTTCCAATGTGGGAGTAGTTTCCCTTGCTTTACTTAGCTTTATGGCGAATTGGGCCCAGACAAAGGGCCCAGAGTGGCTTCACATTTAATTGTAACCCGGTAAAGGTGAAATATTAGGTTCCACCTATAAACAAGTCCCCCAAGTCCTCAGTCAAGGGGTACGCTTGGGTGGGGACTTAAAATCGTTTCTTTACCGGGTTACAAAGTTAGCAACCAAACCCGGGGTACCCAGTCCCCCAAGTCCGTACGCAAGCGTAACCCGCAGACATTCTTTACGTTGAGAATTCAAAACAACGTCTCCGGGTTGTAGTGGGGGGAAACTGAAAAGTTTTCAGTTTGAAGTGGGGGAAACTGAAAAGTTTCTCGGTTTTGGGACGCGGCATGCACGACACGTGTCGATTTTCTCGAAAAACCGAAACGTCCCTTCAGTGTACGTCTCTAACTGTATAAATAGGGGTTGAAGGTGACAGTTTTGTCTCACCTCCAAACCCGATAACTTTGTCGTACTTTTTGCTGTCGCTTTCTTTTGTCGCTGTTTCTTTTGATTCTCAATCTCAAATCGATCCCAAAAACCCCTTCAAACCCTCAAAAGTAAGGTACTGTTTCTTCTTCCCTCCTTTTTGATTGTTTTGGGACGATGTGTACTGTTTCTGGGTTCCCAGGAACGTTTTCTGGGTTTCTGCGTCTGGGAATTTAGCTTCGTGACGCCGGGTTATCTGGGTTTTGTTGACGCCCCCGTGTTTTCTTGTTTTGCAGATGGCCAACGAAACAATGGACACTCACGTCCCCGAGTTTGCCTCCGTAACCTTCACTGATAGGACCGCTCTTGACCCTCCCGGGTACTCATTGACAGCGGAGGAGATCGTGGAGCTAAGGAGCAACTGGAAGATCCCCGAGTCTGTAGAAATACGGCCTTTAGAACCCGAGGACCAGTTCTTCGCTCCCGGGGATGGGTGGACGCTGTGCCACGAGTATCAGCTACGCTGCGGCCTGTCACTCCCGCTAAAGGTAGAGGTGCAGTACCTCTTGGCTGCGAGTAACTTCGCAATCGGGCAAGTTGGCCCGAACATGTGGAGGCAGCTACTCGGGTTGTGCGTCATGTACAAGGTGCTGAAGCAGCAGATGCCAACCTATCATGAGTTACACGCCATGTACCGGGCCGAGTACTCCCGGAAGGCGGGTTTCAGTGGGACCATCCAACTGAAGTCCAAAGCGGTTTTCAAGAAGATCGTCGAGGACCTGCCAACCTCCGTGAGCCGGACCTGGAGGGAGAAAAGTTTCTTGATAAGAAACTTTCAAGACCCGGGATACGCGTTTCAAGTACCGGTCGATTTCCAACAACTGATGAGTAAGTCTTTTTCCTCAGGGTTTCTTTCTTTTCTCCGTCCTGGGTTATAATCATGTTACTTGTGTTGCAGACGTCCCCGACATTCCTCTGGAGCCGGTGATGGAGAAGAGGATCCGGAGGATGCTATGGGCCTTCCGGGGTCAAGATGACCGGAGTTCATACCGGCTTTGTAGGCTGTATGTGTACAGCAGGTGCCGGTTGATGGAGCTCCCAGGTTTGTCTCGTGTTCCTTCAACTTTTGTTGTTTAAATGCTTCTTGTGTAACGGGCTATGTGTTTCTGCAGCTCTTCTTCCAATGGAGTTTACGAAGCGGAAGAACCCGGGAATATACGACGGGTTTGAAGATAAGGCTGTTTGGGCCGGGATCCGGACACAAGCAACGGATGGTCAATTATACGACATTAACCTGACCACGAAAGCGGCTTTCCTGCGCCCCGAAGCAGAGCAAGGGGATACTGAGAAATTCCTCGTGGACACCTTGCACTTCAACGAGATCCCCGGGTACCTTGCTGAGGTACTTGGCCCGGAGATTTATCAGGAGGAAGAGGAAACTGAAGGGAATCCCGCGGAGGCGGATGAAAACCCGGTATTCGAAGAACCGGTGACTCAATTTACCTTCGCCGATGAAGAGATTGAAGAACCGGTGATGAGCGCGGTGCCCTCATCTGTGCTCCCGGGTGAAGAGGAGTTGACTGAAGATGGGGCTGACAACGGGGGTGAAGAAGTTGGTTTCGAAGGGTTGATGAGTGAGAACCCTGAGGGGAGTGATGGGAGCGACGAAGTGCGCGAAGTGGAACCCGTCCCCTCCCACAAACGAACCCGGGAGGCATCTAGCTCGGCAAGGTCCGAGAGGAAGAAGAGGAGGAAGGAGAGGAAAGAGAGGAGGGAGAGAAAGCAGCACCGGGCCGCTAATGAGATAATGGAGGAGTTGGCAAGCGGGGGGATGGCGGACGTGGCCATCCAGAGGATGGTAGCGGACTTGAAGAATTGTGCCGCCGACTCCTTCATTCTGGAGCATGAGGACCCGGTGATTGTAGCCCGGAGGACACAGGAGAAACTGATGCGGGTAAGCGTTTCTTCTTCTCTAACCCGTGTCTTCTTTTTTTTTTTTTTTTTTTGAATACTAACCCGTTATATGTTTCATGCAGGCGGTCAGGATGTCGTACTTGGCAACTGACCGGCTCATCAAGGAAGGCATCCCCGAGAGAGAGAGAGTGCTCAGGGACGACCTCCGGGCGGCCCGGGACCAGGTGACTGCGAGCGAAGAATGCCTGGCTCGGTTCCGGGAAGAGGCCAGTGCAGCAGCGGCCTCGTCGTGGGAGGAGTTGTCCAAGGCGGAAGACCAATTGGCCGAGTTAGTGGCCAAAAACTCGGAGCTTGAGAAGGTCATCGAGGGTCATCGGGAGGACCGGTGTTCTCAAGATGCCGCTATAGCTCAGCTGACCGAGCAAAACCAGGCGCTGCAGCAACAAGTTACTTCCTTGGAGCAACAAAAAGGAGCTTTAGTCCAGGCAGTTTCCCGGGCCAAAGACTCTGCCATGTCCGAGTTTCTGGCGAGCCCCGAGTTTGAACTGAAGCTGCGGTCGGCAAGGGCTGAGGCTCGAGCCGAAATTGTTAGCGCTGGGATTCGCCAAGGCTGGCTTGACAAAGCCGGGTATGATGGTCACCAAGGTCATGTTAGACCCGACGAGGCTGCAGGCACCTCCCGGTCGACTCCTGCCATGGCCGCAAACCCTAGGGCTCCTGCAAACCCGGCTCGTAGTCCCCCGGTTCATTCTTCAGCAGCCCGGAGAGGTACTTCCCGTGGTGGGATTGTCGGTGGTCCTCAAAACCGGCCACCGCTCCGTAGGGGACAGTTTATCATACGGCCCCGGGGAGGACGTGGCGGCTCGAGCACTGGCGGTGGTAGTGGGTCTGCAGCGCCCTGAGCTGGAGCCTAAGTATTTGTCTTTGCTTTTGTAGTGTAGTCTGTTTTGTAGCGGTTTACTGCTCTTGTAACTGACTTTCGAATAAAAGTATTCAAGCTGTTGGCATAATTTTTCCTGTCAAATAACACGTTAACTTGATGCATATCTCGCAAGTGTAGAAAAAATTTACATATGGTGCCGGTCTGGCATGTTATCGTCATAAAATAACAATAGGCCCGGTAGGACTTTACCGGTCCGTTAGGGCTTCCTGTCAAATAACACGGTAATGTGATGCATAATATACAAGTGTTGACAAAATGTACGCATATTACCGGTTTGGCATGTTAACATTATAAAGTGAAAATGGGGCCGCTCAGGCTTTACGGGTCCGTTAGGACTTCCATGGGCCGCTAAGGCCTTGGGTGGGAATGTCTTTCTATAACACGGTATTTTTCCCTGTAAAATAACACGTTAAACTGATGCATAATTTGCAAGTGTGACAATTCACATATATAGTGCCGGTTTGGCATGTAAATAACAATAGCGCCGCTAGGGCTTTACGGGTCCGTTAGGACTTCCAACCCGATGCATAACCTATAAGTGTTGACAAATTTCACATATAATGCCAGTTTGGCATATAAATAAAGATAGTGCCGCTAGGGTTTTACGGGTCCATAAGGACTTTCAAGGGCCGCTAGGGCTTTCACGGGCCCGTTAGGATTTCCAAGGGCTTCCTGCCAAATAACACGGTATCTGATGCAAAATATGCAAATGTTGACAATTTATACATAATGCCGGTTCGGCATGTGAATAAAAATAGTGCCGCTAGGGCTTTTACGGGAAGGCCGCTAGGGCTTTAAGGGTCCGTTAGGACTTCCAACCCGATGCTTAACCTGCAAGTGTTGACAAAATTTGCATATAGTGCCGGGTTGACATGTTAATGTTATAAAATGAAAATAGGGCCGCTAGGGCTGTACGGGTCCGTTAAGACTTTCAAAGACTGAAATAAGGCCGTGAAAGGCTTGCAATATTTCAAGTTATGGAGATTACCAGAGATTATCAGAGATTTATCGGAGCTTGCCGAGTTTTGACCGTGAAATAAGGCCGTGAAAGGCTTGCAATATTTCATGTCAAATGGAGATTATCGGAGATTATCGGAGATTTATCGGAGCTTGACAAGTTTTGACCATGAAATAAGGCCGTGAAAGGCTTGCAATATTTCATGTCAAATGGAGATTATCGGAGATTATCGGAGATTTATCGGAGCTTGACAAGTTTTGACCATGAAATAAGGCCGTGAAAGGCTTGCAATATTTCATGTCAAATGGAGATTATCGGAGATTATCGGAGCTTGACAGTGAAATAAGGCCGTTAAGGCTTGCAATATTTCACGTCATGTAGACCGGAGATTATCGGAGCTTGTCGAGTTTTGACAGTGAAATATGGCCGTTAAGGCTTGCAATATTTCACGTCATATGGAGATCGCCTGCATTCACTCAACAAACTGATTGATAAACCTAACCCGGTAGGGTTTTATGTGGGCCTGAAAAGGCTCTATATATAACATCAGAATATAATAAATTTGAACATTTGCAGATAACTCGGTACCTACTTGGGATGTACGCACTGTCAAAATTACCTTAGCAAGGGTTTCCATAACCCGGAGGTTTCCCTACTGGGTTTATTACCTTAGCAAGTCTGGCTGGCGTCCATTTGGTAAGCGTGAGATCTTGAGTTCGGCTCTCAACGAGAGCACCAATTGTTTCCGGGTGACTCGTGGCCCCTTTAGCGGGTTGCACGGCTCCAGAAATAGCGGACTTCCCTGTACTCCGAGTTTTCCTGTGTAAAGAACAAACACGTCAAAGAGGCGTCCCCGGGTTTACCGAGGGAAGCCACTCCGATGCTTAAGTTAGATACTGTCAATTAAGCATAAAACTCGGGAATAGTCAGGAAGTTTCATCGTAGTTCAGAAGTTCTCTCCACTTTTACCGGGATGTATGTGCCGGTATTTATAGTAGCATTGAAGGCAGCATTCCTGTCCCTTTCCAATGTGGGAGTAGTTTCCCTTGCTTTACTTAGCTTTATGGCGAATTGGGCCCAGACAAAGGGCCCAGAGTGGCTTCACATTTAATTGTAACCCGGTAAAGGTGAAATATTAGGTTCCACCTATAAACAACAGGTGAGGAGAAATGTGATACACTTGGCCTAATAACCCCATTATCCAGCATTTCTTGTACAATTTTTTCTATTTCATTTTTCTGAAAGTGTGGATACCTGTAAGGTCTAACATTAATGGCTAGGGTATTTAGTACCAATTCTATTATGTGGTCAATTTTCCTTGCTGGTGGAAGGGAGTTGGGAATTTTGAACACATCTGAGTATTTATTTAGAATTTTCTGGATCTCAGGATGGATTCTTGTAGGAGCTAGTTGTACTTCCACAGGGTAGAGTTGCACCATTACAACTTCTCTTTCCCTTATAAGTAATCTGCTCATCACCCTACACCCCACTACATAAATTTGAGTTCTTGTATCCCCTTGCAGAACATACTTCTCATTACCCCTGCAAAATTACATCTTCATAGTTTCAAATTTCCAAGTGATATCCCCTAGTGTTTTAAGCCATGAAGATCACAATACCACTTCACACCCTGATACTGGTAGTATATAGAATTCAGCTTCAAACACATATCCTTGTAATTGCAACTCAAGTTTGACTATTCTCCTAGTGTGCATAAGAGCTCCACTAGCCAACCTAACCCTAACATGTTTTATGTCTACCACCTGCTCCTTGAATGTTTTTAGTAATGCAGGATGAATGAAATTGTGGGATGCTCCTGTATCAATTAATACATGAACCTTTTTGTTACAGAATTCCCCCTTTAGCTGCATAGTGTCAGGTTCTCCTTCTCCTCCCATTATCTGCAATTGAACTTCAAGCTTCAGTACCTCCTCCTGACTTAGGTTTTCCTGATAAATCCTCTCACTTTCTTCCCCCTGCACTCCAGTAATTTATTCCTCTGCCTGTAGGACTTTAATAATCATTAACTGCCCTTGCCCCTTCCTACAGTTATGATCAGGCCTAAACAATTCATCACAAAAGAAGCACTGATTTCTAGCTCTTCTTTTTTGGTACTCAGCTTGGGACAATCTCTTATTGACATTTGGTTTTCCAAGAGTCTGGTGAATGGGAGTGGTGAGTGGTTTGGTTGAGTTATTAGTTACTGGTCTGGTATTGCTTGAAGATGACCCTGACAACTTAGTTCCAGTATAACTCTTAAAATAACTTCTGCTTGAAAATTATTTTTTCTCAAAAAGCTTAGCCAACTCACAAGCTTCATATAAGGATTTTGGTTTTAAAGCTTTTACAAAAGATCTGATGTTCCCTTTCAGTCCTCCTATAAAGAATGACAGCACTGTTTGTTTGGTGAATCCAGGAGTCCTTCTAGACAGCTTGGTAAATTGTTCCATAAAACTTTCAACACTTCCAGTCTGAGATAGTCTTGCTAAGGCCACCTGACAATCCTCCCCATTATTAGCTCCAAATTCCCTCATCAACAATTCAGCTAATCCATGCCAGTTTTGAGGAAACTCATCCTTAAATTGGAACCACCTGTATGAGGCTTTGTCAGATAAATGCCAAGTTGCTATAGAGAGCTTCATATCCTCTGCAATCTGGTAAAGCTCAAAGTTGTGAGACCCCGAAAATTTTAATTTAATTTTCTGACACATTTAGGGTTTAATACCGATTACTTTTCAGTACGTCGTCATTTCGTCTAACGTTTTTACGTTAAGACACGCGTCGCCACTTGCGTGAAAGTATTTATGGAATATTTTCCGGCACTTCACGTATTTTTCGTACGACTTTTACGTTTAAATTTGACGTTTGGTTATTTGAAATGAATTTTCGAAAATGGTTTTGGTTTTGAAATTATTTTGGGAATTGGGGTTAAATCGTGGCCGTTGATTTGATCGACGAATCGTGGCCACTTGTTTTTCTTTTTATACCCTATCTCCCTTCCCTTCTCCCTCACCTCTCCTTTTCTTTCCTTTTCTTTCTCTTTCTTCTTTCTCCCCTTTCCATTTCGGTCTTCGCCCGAAACAGAAAGGAAGTCTCTTCTCTCTCTCTCTCTTCGACAGCAGCCACCACCTCCTCCACCGGCAGCGCGTCTCCACTCACCGCCGCCCTCATTGGCCTCGCCTCACCCCGGCGACCCTAGCCAGACCACCGGTGAAGCCAGCGCCGCCGCCAGCGCCGCCCAGCCGAGACAGAAAGCTCGGGTTCCACTGTGCAGACTGGATCGAAGCATTTCAGGACGTTTGGAGAGCTAGGACACTCCCAGGCGCCACCAGGAGCCGCCCAGGAGCAAGGAGGAGGAAGGAGGAGCCCAGCGGAGCTCCGCCGGAGGAGAACCGCCGGAAAACACAGAGGAGGAGGCTTGAGGTATAAATCTTGATCTTTCTTGGTGTTTGAAGTGTTGTTGGATAGCCTAGGTTGTGTAGAAGGAGGAAAGACAGGCTTGGAGACTTGATCTGGCCGGAAAAGCTTGAAATCCGACGGAAAACAGTCGGTTAGAACCGGCACGGTAAAAACCCTGGTTTTTACCGTGTCAGTTTTACTTTTACTTTAACCCAGGGGCAGAGTTACCATTTTGCCCCTGACTGTTTGAAATATTTACAGTTACAGTTTTTACTGTTTACTTTTACTGTTACAGTTTTACTTTTACTGTTTACTTTGACCGGTTGACTTTGACCGGTTGACTATTTGACTTTGACTTTTTGACTTTGACCGTTGACTTTTTGACCGTTGACCGTTGACTTTACTGTTGACCGTTGACTTTTACTATTCCAAAGTTGACTTTTCACTTATGCCGTAGAACACCTATTTTACGTTTTCGAATACTACGGTTAAACGTTTTAAAGACTTTTAGCTTGTAAACGTGGCAAAAACGACGTAAGTACTGAATAAGAAACAATTCCGACTTCTCACCGGTTCGAGAATCGGAGTGTCAAACAAGTCAAACCCTAATGTCAGAAAGATAAACAAAGAGTGTTTATCGAGTCTTAGTCGTAGTTAGTAGATCCTCGAGTTACTTATACCTGACTATCACTGTTGTCTCACCCACAGACTCAGGAGCTCGTCTACGCAGACTTCAGGAGGACCAGGGATTGGAGCGCAGCCAGCTGTACCATCATACCAGGTAGGGGGAGCACGCCCATTGGGTGAGCCGAAACCCTCTTGGGTCGGCGGCTCTTTTACTTTTTACGTATTAAATAAAGATGCATTGTTTTAAGCTTGACCACATGCTTCTTATAGCACTTGGTGTGTGTGTGTGTGAGTTTTGGATCGAAAAGTAGTACCGTCGTCCTGATTTCCGGTGCTTGGCCTGAGAGCGACGGACCTAGTATTCTAGCACTCCTACGGTGTCGATGACCGTTAACCTCCGGAGGGGCTATGCCCTGTTTATTTTCATTCATATATCCCGCTTACGCTCGTCTCGAACAGAGTAAAACGTGACGTAAGTGTGGCCTGCTATTTGTTGGGCGTTAGCTGGAAATGGACGCTCTCGCTATTCTGCGCACTCGGACGCTTAGATAGTTGGCCCCGGTTTGCAGTGAAGACAAACCCGGGATTCGGCCGCTCAGATCCAGAGAGTTCTTTCATATGTGGTCACATGTTTTACCGAGCTTTGTGTGCGTGCCGTGCATTTACATTTCCACATGCTCTTTCGTACTTACGAGTACATATACATATATAAGAAATGTTTTCTCATGGGTTTTAAACCCCGACTTGGATGGCTTTGGCCCCATTTGGGTTAGCGAGGACGAGTTGCTCACCTCTACATCTTTTCAGGTCTACAGCACCCGTCACTAGAGGAGCTGGACTAGACCGCGGAGCGTCGGTTATCGTGCACTTCACTTTTCGAGGACTCCCATTCTGGTGTGGTTTTCATGTTTCTTGATTTCCGTATTTTCATATCTTGTAATCTGTTGGATACTCTGAGACTTTATTCGGGCCCAGTGTTTCGAGACTTTTTCATGTACTATTTCAGTCTCGGGTATTTTCTATTATCTTCCGCGTGTTAAACATTTGTATGCTACTCTGATCATTTGTCATTCTGTATTTGACATTCATATTATTATTCATGTGTTGTATATTTCATTTATAGCCTTGTGGTTTCGGTCCGGTGGGTCATCAATACGTCGAAAGACGTATTGATTACTTGCTAGATCGGGATTACGGCGGTTACCGTCGTGTTCCGGGACCGAGAATAGTCCCCGGGATGCGACAAAAGTACTGCTCGACCTTTGAATAGCATTCAGTAGGATCCCCTCCACTGAACATAGGCAAATCCAGGTGCAATTGCTTCATTGTAGGTAAGTTAAGGTCATAAAAATGTTGAGGTCTTCCTCACTGTGCATTGACAACACTAGGAGAGGGTGCAGTTGTTAGGGGGTGAGGTGCAAACCCCATCCTTCCCATACACTGATTCCCAGCTCCATAATTAAGTGAGCTCACATTATGAGTAGCATTGTAAGCCTGTGGAAGAGGAAAACCACTAGATGAACCTGCAAAAAAGGGGTTACCATATGTCATACTCTTATAAACTGAAGGTCCTATAGTACTAAAATGATTAGTTGAGGCTCTTCCCCACATGGAAGGACTTAAACTACCATTTTGAAAAGAGCTCTACTGAAAACTAGAAATACCATATTGATAATGCTGCATTTTTGGATCATAGGCATTGCCAATAAGCCCATTAGGCTGCATCTGTTGCTGCATTTCAGGAATAACAATCCCACTTCTAGTACTAGAAATATCATTCACAGAACTACTTAACAAGGTTTTAACATCCAACACATTAGAAGCAGTAGTGATTATACCAGTAGCAGATATATTAATAGTACTAACCCCCTCCAATGACTTAGCAATATCATCATTAACTCCTAAAATGACTTCCTTATGAGGTAAGGTCCTATATGTTAAAGGTGCTACTTTATTATCACTATTTGAAGAAGGTTTAGTGATGCTACCATTCTCTGAAGCTGATGCTGACTCAGATTCAGACCTAGCCAGACTTGTCGACCTAAGAGCTATTAGCAAAACCTCCTTAGGGACTATTCCAAAGCTCACAGAAGCTGCTTCCACCGGTTCAACTTCAGTGTCTACTGATATAGGGCCGGTCAACAATAGTGGAGGAGATGATGCCATGGTTTTCTTATTCATAGCTAGTAACAGGAGGAGCATATCAGCCGTTATCGAGGAAACCGTGCTCTGGAGGTCAGTGACTGTCTCTTGCAGCCTGGTGACCTTCCCTTCCACACCATTCACTGACTCTTGCATGGTGTCGAACCGGGCTGCAGTTTCATCCTTGTGAACCTGAAAATCAAATTCCAGATTAGTAAGCTCCATCGAAGCAGACTGAGTTTTCTTTGTGTTTACCATCATCCAAAATCGAGGGCTTTGATACCATATTGATAGGTTCAGAAACCTAGCTACTAGATTTTGAGTGTGGAAAGCAAATAAATAAACTTAAGACAAGAAATTAAAGCAGCAAACTTTCATTCATATCCATCTCAAGCTGTTCTTCATCCTTATATGGGACTCAGACGCTGTCATGAGTAACAGTTGTCAAGCCAACACTGGCTGCAACAGCTCATCACTGTACAAGGTGGCAGTGTCAAAATACTGCGTTTTGGGATCTGCAAATAACAGTAAAAGGCTGCAATGACTGCACAGTCACTGACAAAAGAAAAAAAACAGGTTCTCCTAGTCAAACCAGGAAAGCTAAATTACTCTATCCTAACACTTATCAAGAAAAGAATGAATAAATAACGGTTTGAGTTGTATGAGTTATTTTCTCGGGTTGATCTTAGGATCAAGATCTGGGTAAGTTCAAAAAGTTTCATGCTGCACTATTGATTCAACTGATCATGTCGAATTGGAATCTGGAAACATGTTGTGGAATTGACAGAACCATATTTCTACAATAATCAAACTTACTTCATGAGAATACTATGAATCACAGTTACTTGATGCAAAGAAGAAAAAACAGTGTTTTTGGATGATAACCACAGTAGAGAAGGTTGATCTGAGAGCGTAACAGAGATGCAAATAATTAGTGTTTTTGGATGATAACCACAGTAGAGAAGGCGATCTGAGATGCGTTCAACTATTTTGGAGAAAATAGTGGGTTAAAGTGAAGGGGCGAATTTATTCTTAAAAAACTAATGAGATTAACGTTGCTAACAGTCATAGATACCGAAAGTAGGACCGGGTTTAAACATAAAATATGATTTTAATATGTTGTAAAATTGAGATACAAAAGTTAATAGTCGATTAATGTTAAGATACTATTTCAACAATTTTCTCATTTAAGTTTTCAGATACCGGCAACCTCTGAAGATGTTGGCAATGTTCAACTTGGAAAGCCATCTTTCCGATGGGGAAAGGAGTTCCTTAGGCCCCAATTTCAAGTTTCTTACTTGGCTATCATGCGTGATACAAATCTGACTACTTGGAAGTGTTACTTGAGTTGCGAGGCGTAAAACCAAGAAGTTACACTAGGAACTTTCCCTGAAGTCCTGAACATTATGAAATGAAACATCTCTCCCATCAATCCATCATATCATCATCCAACTCTTCTTCATTCATCACTGGTAAAAATTGTGAACATGGTAATATTTGGGTCAACAACATTGCTATCATGCAGAAAACAAAGGCTGAATCGTATGTACGGTAATATTTACATTTACAGGCCAAGTTTCTTCGGCCTTAAATATGTGGAAGAGCGCTTGCTCATACCAGGCATTGAAATTTGCTGCTGCTGCTTGGATCTTTTCTTTCTCTCCTTCTGCTTGTTTTCTATCTCCGCCTCTGCTTGAGCCTTCCTCAGATTCTCCATTTCTTGCTCCATAGCCGTCTTCTCTTCCTTTTGTCTCTTCTTATGCTCCAACAGTGATGTATCTGAATCCTTCACAGAGAAGAACATGGGTCCCAACTCTGCCAACCACTGTGGCTCCACCGCAGTGGCACACTGCATGTACTCCTTCGTAGTCAAAATCAGTTCATGATACACAACATAGTCTGGAGTGCATCCCATACCATAAAGAGCACTGCTTGGGTGTAGATGGCATGGCATCCCCGTTCTGGAATTAACATACTCTCCCACACCCTTCAATCTAGCAGAATTGTGGAAGTATGCCGAGCAGATAGCTTTTCTAACAACATCAGTATCAGGCCAACAAGTCGTCAGTGGGATCTTCAGTGTCTTCAAGATCTCTAGCAGCTGGGATCTCACTTCTCTAGCCTTTCGCAACCCCTTAACATGCAAGTAATGGTCCCCACACCAGTCCCCTCGATACTGATGTTGTTTCCATTGTTGGTAAACGTTATACAATGTCAAGTGATCAGATTCAGGAATAGAGAATTTCTCTCGTGCTGCATCACTCTCCTCTGCCCTATCTTTGGGCCTAAAGAATACTGATGGCACTGAGAGCATGGACACAATTGTCAAAACCTCGTCCAAGCATCCCAGCTCAGCACCCATCAAGAGCATTTTAGCAAGTGGAGGGTCCAAAGGAAACTCAACCATTTTCCAGCCGAGATCTGTTAATCCCCCCACGTTGTTAAGAGCACCCAAGACCCACAACTGATACATAGAATTGAGAATATTGTCTTGGGGAGGTGGATCCATGAAATCAAAATCCAGAAGGTTTTCAACCTTAAGTGACTTGAGCAACAACACCACATTACCAAGGTTAGTCCTCTGGATTTCTGGCACAGGACTTGGGAGCATTTCATTCAGGTATGCATTCTCCGTGTACAGTCGATAACATGTTCCTGGACCAGTTCTACCCGCCCGCCCAGCACGCTGGTCAGCAGCAGCACGACTAACAGGGAAAACTTGAAGAGCATCCATACCCATTCTAGGGTTGTATACTTTCATTTTTCCATAACCAGTGTCAATGACGTAAAAGATTCCATCGACAGTCAGAGAGGTCTCTGCAATATTGGTTGCTACAATACATTTGCGAGCCCCATCTTCTGCTTTTTGGAATATCTTCGCTTGCAGGTCAGCAGGCAACTGTGAATATATAGGAAGTATCAACAGTTTTGGCACCGCTTTATTAGAGGAGGAGATAAGTTGTTCCATCCGCTCTGCAAGGGAATAACAGGCAGCCTCAATCTCATCTTGGCCAGTCATGAAGATGAGGATATCACCTGGAGGGCTGGTGATATGAATGGTCATGGCCTGCTTTACTGCACCTTCCACATAATCTTCGCATGGTGTTTTACTGTACAGTATATTAACAGGAAATGTTCTCCCAGGAATGTGAAAGATCGGTACACTGCAACAAAGTAAATGGTCATGTTCAGCAAGCAGATGCAGAAGATCATAACAAAAAAGACTTGAAAATTTATACAAAAACCATTTGAAGACTACCTTCCAAAAAAATTTGAAAACTTCTGAGCATTTAGAGTTGCAGATGTCACAATTAGCTTGAAATCACGTCGTTGGGCAACTACTTTTTTCAAAATCCCAAACAGCACGTCTGTGTTTAGAGACCTTTCATGGGCTTCATCCATCACAACTATACTGCAAACACAAAAAACAATCCCAATAAATAAGTTTCTATAAATGCAAATTACCAGTGAACAGATTGCTATTTAAATTCTCATACCGATACTTGTCAAGATCAGAATCCCTTAGCGTTTCGCGCAAAAGAACTCCATCAGTCATATACTACAAAATTGGAAAAGCAGATTTCAGATACAGTATAAAATGATGACCACAGGTAAACTCAAATTCTTTATAACAAGACGAAATTCAATAATAAGATCAGTACAAAAGTAGGGCTAAAAAATCACAGACAAGGGAAGATTTCAAACACAGATTCAACCCACGAACACAAAATTACCTTTATTACAGTATTTGGCCCAGTAACATCCTCAAAACGAATAGCATAGCCAACTTTATCACCAAGTTTAGTCTCCATTTCCTCACTAACTCTTTTGGCAACACTCATGGCTGCCACACGCCTGGGTTGCGTGCATCCTACTATACCACCTACTGTGTATCCATCTTCATGCAGATACTGTCAACATGACGGAACCCATACGAGTTACAGACGAACCCCTCACAAATTTCACACATTTGTGACAGAACATGGTGAAGATATATAAATAAAAGCAAAACGTACCTGTGTGAGCTGAGTTGTCTTTCCAGAACCGGTTTCTCCAACAACAACGATAACTTGGTTTTCTCGTATTACCTACAATTGATATCAAATGAGGGTCACCAAACTAAGATTCAGAAATATAAATGGATATAGACGAGTGTCAACAAGTAAAATCCACGTTTAAGAAAATAAGGCACACTGATGAGGTAGTTGAGTAGTGTTCAACTGATCTTTTCAAAGTTACTTATGCATACATGTAGTAATGATAATACCTGCAACAACTCATCCCGCACAGAATATATGGGCAAATACTGCCGTTGCTGTGAGAGGGTTTTTGACATTGCAAAATCACTGACAGCTTGATCATTCTTCATATGTTGGGCAAACTTAGCATCTTCTTTGAAATCAATCTCCCCGTCCTCACCTACTTTAGCAGTATCTGCATCAACCTAGAATCAAAAGCAAAACTGTTAGTCTCAAGACTGCAGTGTAAAAGCGAAATTCAGCTTCCTCTCTGAAGTTTATACCTGCTCCTCTGTTTTCTCAACACCAAGGATATCCCCAAGTTTGGAACCTGCAAGCTCCCAAAAACGTTGTCGCGATTTGTTAGAACTTTGTTTCTCATGGATTTCCCTAACCAAAGTAGACCCTTTGCGTGAAATTATGGCCATATCAGACGTAGGATCCTTTATTGGCATTATAGGCTCTGCTTGCTTGGTATAAACAACTCGGCCATCCAGGAAAGGAGGTTTTGTATCTGAGAAAATAGAAAGAAAAAAACTGTGTAGTGAGATACCATTCTATTGCAGAAAAGACAAATCATATGTATTTCATAAGTTAACTGATAGTACTAGCTATAAAGTTTCCTCACCGTGTACAAGAAGAATAACTTTGCGTTCGTCTTCATCGTCAAATTCCGTCTGCACCTCAGTACCTCTAACAGCACCGGATCGCAAAAGTTGGCGATCCTCCCACTGTGCGTTATCAGCAGTCATTTGGGACATCTTTTTGCTCTGAGCAAGGCTCATCTTAGTTCCATCTCTTCTAACCTGTACAGAAGACCAAGACTTTAGTGAAGGTGACAAATATATGAGCAGAGTCCGAAATTGTAGGCACTAAACAAGATCTCCTAAACTAAACCAGATAACAGGAATGTAGATGCATGCAGAAATATTTATGTACATTGCATGCACTATAGGATCCAATTTAGCATGTTGCCGGATAAACGTTGTGACTCTGACCACCTAAATGACAGCTGCATTTAGTCTATCTGCCAACCAGTTATGCTTGAATTCACTAGTTTAATACACATCAGGAAGCAGTGGCAATAAGAAGTAAAAAGAAGAAACCTCGGTTATTGGGTCGACTTTACAAATCAAACCAACACAATAGTGCTATACATATACATCAACGAAAACTCAGTTCAGATAACAAAAATAACATGATACATACCAGCCTTTTTGCCAACTCTGCTTCCTTCTTTTGAAAAGAAGCATCATCTCCGTAAAACAGTGATGAGCTATCACTCGTATCATACATTGTATTGCCTTCTTCTCTATCATACCTATAAAATAAGACTACGAGTCAAATAAAGGTCGTCATAAATAAACTTCACCACTACATTATACCATGAGTTCAACAAGGAAATCCTATTCAAAAATATAGATCATTTAGCAGTAATAAAATAAAATAAAAATTGCTTGCCACAGTTACTATTTAAGGCACGAGATTTCCAGTTTGAAGAAAACTACATAAAGTTTTACTGCTTGATAAAAGAGTCCTGCAATTTTACAGAAATGTCATCTATATAGCATTATATATCATTACCATGCCCGATCAGAATGGTATTCCATCTCTGCATGCATGCTTTCACTAATTTCATAATTGTTTTCTCCAGCCAAATCAGAATTAACCGCTTCTCCACCCTGTGCAGACAAAATTATCAATTATCATCAAGATAACCAGAACAGGAAAGATCCTTAAATCCAAATCCATGATCTCCAAAAATTAGCCCGAACATGTATACATACCTGAAAGGATTGTGAATTTTCTGAAGAAAATGTGAGGTGATGAGACCTTGCACCAGGTTTTAAACTTGAAGATCTGGATGAGTATCCAGACGCACGTATTGGAACTGGAGATGGAGATATGTGATCCCACGGAGAAGCAGCAGAACCTGTTGAATGACCAAGTTATACCTCATGAATCTACCACAAACATAGCCATCTAATTTGATGGTAAGCTCCATGTCTAAATATCATACCAGAACGAGGTGTAGTCCCACCCAACCAAGGAGATACTAGCCGTGCATCAGGTGAGGCCCCAAGTAGCATAGGGGATCGTGATGGTTGATGATACCTGCTGGTATTAGAGTATCCATCACGTCGTGGTGTCTCTTCCCATTCCCATCTCCCATCATCCCAATCAGACCGGCCTGTGATGTTGGCAAAATATGGTGTTAGGGACAGTAATATCTACATGAATATTGAACATGACATAAGAGATTTATATCAATTAGGCACAATTTAATCATTTATACATCTGCTAACTTGTTCTGTTACATTTCCAATAGTGTCGTCTGTTCAAGGTCAAAAAATTCATTGAAAACCTATTAAAAGGGGTGCACTATATCCAACTTTTGTTCTTCTCTTGGAACAATAGAAAGGGAATATTTTATTCAATAAAGATACGAAATTAAGAACTAAAGCATACCTGGTGTCCTCCTTGAACCTTCGTATCTACCCCGCTTTCTTTCGTATTCTCCACCATATTCTTGTTCATATCGACCGTGTTCTTCTCTTCGACCATTATAATCATTATTATCACTACCACGTCCTTTTCTCTCCCTCCAACTATCGCCCCTACTACTATCTTGGTAATCTCTTCTCTCACTATAACGACCATCCCTGTCAGACCTACCCCTGTAATCTCGTCTCTCACTACCACGATCATCCCTGTTATACGAAATCTGTGACCTAACACTGTGGTAACTTCCGCTAGGAGAGGCCGAAACCTATCAATCAGAGGCATGGTAGAGCACATAAGAATATTTTGAAATAAAACATGAACAGGATAATTTGCAATCGTACAAATATTAATGTAAGGAAACACAAACAAACTGAAGAACCATGATATATCACAAACAGATGAACCAATCAAAGGCCTCAAGTTCTAATTCAAAAATCCATGACTTTTCCCACATGTATAAATCTGGTGAAGCTTAGCTGAAACGAGCACATGAAGCTATTGAACCCTTAAGACATGGGAACATGTTGATATATCATAAATTATTAACATCCCTCCATTCATTTTAAATATGTGGTTCAAAGCCCAAGACCTTTGATCCTAAGCTGAAAGATAATAAACCCTGGACTAATGGGTGGAGGCAGATACTAAATGCTCAACAGGCCAGCTTCAAAAGACAAGGAAGAAGGATGATATCAACTATAAATTTAAGATCACTCACAAGATTCTTTGTTTTCCTAACTCATAGCAATGAGGTGCTAGTACTAACTGTAGAAACATGGTCCATGTCAAATAGAGCTATGACATATCCCAGAGAGAAATATAAATATAGTGTTTGCAGACCCTTAGACCATACTCAAAAGGAACAATTACTAAAAACAAATATGCATGAGAACTACTGGCAAACTGTTTCCAAATAAATAAATGAAGACCAAAAGTTAAGAGATAAATAAAAGACTAGATTATTAAAGTATACTTACATCTGTCTGAAAACGCTCACCAGAATAACGAGACTTGTACCTATCATCAACTTGGCCATCTTCTGTTACTGTACTTTCTGTAAAATGAGGATTACAAAGTGGCTTTAGATAAAAAAGCATCTTACTAATATACATCAGGAACATGTCTTGAGAGCTGTTGACAAAACTACTAAAGCTAACAAGCATTTTATCTTTTGTTATCTTTGTTTTCCTAACTCATACTATCAGCATTGGTACAACAACATACACAAAATGGTACCTGTCTGAGGTGTATCACTTGCAGACATTCCACGATATCGCTTCTTACTGTGACTGCGTACACCAGTGGATATATCATCCCCTGTGTCATCTATTACACCAGACTCAGAGTTATTTTCCTCCTCCTCTAGAGATGCAACAACAGAAGTAACTCTATCTTTTGGGGCTTTGAATCCACCCTCAGCCTTAGATTCTTCTCGTTTTGCAATAGCAAGGACATCTAAACCTGTTAGATCATACATCAATATCAGAAGAAAGAACACTAAGTATGTAAGATCATGCATACATGCATTTTAAGAGACTAGGCACTATTTCCTCAGTTAACAAAACTTAAAGAAACACATGAGCAGTGGTGAAAACTCAAGCGTTTATTGTGTACAACCCCTAAAATGAGCAAAGTAATCGTTAACAGACAGAAAGGTAACACAACATGTTTAGTTTGATTCATTATCATCAAGAAACAGCAAAGGTGAAAGACTCGCAACAAGCCTACGCTACGAAAAGGGGAAACAGAAGAGTAGCTATTACGGTATGCGGAGTTGCAGCTTCACAAAGGGCAATTTGGCCATAGCAGTGCATCAAAATGTAATGGCTAATAAGACAGACGAATGCCTATGACCATACACCGATGAATTACAACCGGCCCTAATTATTTACTTTTCAGGTGGCATTTTACTCAATTTCTCTAAATTGACAAGTTTCAGCACTACAACCCAAAAACTGTAATCTTACCTAAGAGCGATTTCCGCTCCGGAGGCCTATACACAACTCGATCCTTCCCGGGAACAAACAATCCCCCACCGCTACTCTTCTCGGGTTCCAATGTCATAGTCGTCTTGTCCAGCTTAATAGCTTCAGTGTTTCCTTTATTCTGCACGTAACAATAAACAAAACATCAACAATATCAACACAAACACCATAACAGCAACCAACTGCCACCAATCAAAACAAAAAGCACTAACCTCCATGCCAATTACTGAAACAAAACCCTAGCGCCGAACCGAATCGTAATGATGCCGCCTGAAAACACCGCAGAACTGAAATCAGAAACAGATTTCAACAGCATAATGCCGTAAACAAGATTGCCGAATCTCCGATTTGATGAGATTAGGCGAAATCTAAATCTAAATTAGGTCAAATCCAAATTTTGGAAGAGAGCTAAAGTTTCTGGATTACTTGGGCAGCTAAATCGAAAGCGATTCTGGATTGATTACTGTGCGAAGAGAAGAGAGAGAGAGACGTACCTGAGAGGTAGAAGAGTGGGGTTTCTTCGGAGGACTTTGAAACCAGAAAAAAGGCGGTGATTTTAGGAGCGAACTTAACCGACTTGGTTTGAGGCTCTCTCGAGTCAATGGCTGCCGGTCTGATAGACTTTCTTTTTGGGCAGAAGCGGGTTAAAGTAGATCCGATTACAGGACGGGTTGAACCGTTGCAGGGATGGGTCACATGGGCTTTTAAAATTTGGACCGGAATAATCTTATTCACAGAATAACGATTCAAATCTATAAAGTTCAAACAAACAATACAATCGTCTTGTGTAGATAAATTATCAACTCGATGCACATGACTAATTTACAATAAATGAGGCACACACATGGTGTACTACTGCTTGATTAGTTAAGACCTCAACCACATACGTAACGCAACTCGTATGTGGTTTCAAGGACCAATACACCGTTTGCGTTAAGTTTCGTCCTATCATTAGGAGGATGATAATTATGACATTTTGCTCCATGTTATGTTATGCAATTCATCTTACTAAACAAAATGCAGCATTGATATGCTCATATGAGTTGACAACTTACAGATGATTGAGCACATAATGGAGAAAGTAACTTTATTACATAGTATACAGTAGGATAAACAAAAAATTCGATTACAAAATCTAGCCAACTCTTAAATACTATCATTGTATGGGAATCAAATTACAAAATTATGCTTTGTGAAATTGCTCTACTTCCCAAGTAGAAAATATATGAATATGAATCTGTGGTTCGTCAGGGACGATTTTGATCTTCAAAATAAATCTAGATATGGCAGCAGTGAGAAGATTGATCTAAAATGCCACCACAACCCTAGCAAAAAATCACCATGAGAGACACATTGGACCAGGAAGTTCAGGTGGATTTTCGTCGAATTTTATGATCCAACCCTATCAAGATTCTCGGAGACAGTTTTCATCCTAGGCCTAACCTCAGGATCAGGCTCAGTGCAAGCAAGTGCTACATGAAAAGCTGCTAGCACTTCTTTCTTGGCGTGTACTTCTTGAAGCAACATAGGGTCTACCACATCCGAAAGAGGGCTTTCATCCTCAAATCCTTTCCTCACCCACCTCACTAAGTCCGGTATCTCCATGGAAGTTGAGGTACTAGTTGGAGACACCTCCGGAGACTTTCCGGTGAGCAACTCCAGCAACACAACTCCGAACGAGTAAACATCCCATTTTTGAGTTGGTCTACTACCCGGGACTCTAGCCTCAGGGGCTCTGTAGTTGTTGGCTTTCTCTGTTTGGACAGCCTTCATGTAAGGGAGGGCACTACCCATCAAGCCACCGGAGGAAGGGTTGTTGCCAGTGATGGCGATCAGTCTGTTGAGTCCGAAATCCGAAATGTAGGGTTGACATTCATTGTCTAGGAGAATGTTGGAGGGCTTGATGTCCCCATGGACAAATTTCCGGGGACTGCATTCATGGAGATAGGCCAAGCCTCGCGCTGTTCCCTTTAAGATCTTCAGCCTCGTCGACCATGAGAGGCTTAAAGGCTGACCATTTCTCCCTGTAAATATAAATCCCAATGTTTAGTTTCCATCATTCAGCTGTACATACTTAATTCTTGCGTAACAAATAAACAAACTCCTTTGCAATACAATTCTTGGTAGTTGTAGTGGCCTGCCACCGTGGAAAACGTAAAAGAAACTCATGAAAGGATGATGATCATTTTAGGAGAAAGATAGAAAGACCCCTTGAAGTTTACCCTTGAGGAAAGTGTAAAATACGACAACAGAGAACCACAAACGACAAAAACACGTGACAAAAACGACACGAAGTTTGGGAACCAGAAAAACTGACCGCGAATCGCAGACGCCAAGTTGCCATGAGAAATAAAATCACTGATGAGAAGCTTCTCGTCGGGGGCCCAATAGTAGGCCCTGAGCCTGACCAGGTTGGGATGCTTCACTCTCCCAATCGCCTGCACCTCCGCCGTGAACTCCTTATACCTCTGATCCCCTCCCTCCCCTAACCTCCTCACCGCCACCGGAATCCCATTCCCGAGCACCACCTTGTACACTATCCCCAACCCGCTCTTCCCCAACACATACGCCGAAGCCCTCAACAGCTCGTCCAGCTCAAACGTAAACCCCTTATCAATCGCCACAACCTCCCCCTTCCCTCTTTCCCCTGGTCGTTCCGGGTCGGGTTCGGAGTCGGAATGCCCGAACCCGCAGGAGCAACAGAGTGTTTTTTGTTTACCGTTGCTCGCGCCGAGCTTTCTGCTCCCGGTGCAGGAGCAGCCGTTGGAGTTGTCGTTTCGTTTCCAGTAGATGTAGATTGCGATCAGACCGATGAATGCGACCGCGGCGGCGTCGGCTACGGAGATGAGGATGATCAGACCCGGGCGGAGTCCCTTTTTCGGGTTATCGGATCCGGAGCTCGGAGCCGGGTCTTTGCATGATTTCTGAAGCGGAAAGCCGCACAGGAGAGGGTTGTTGAGAAAAGCGGTTGGGCCTTGGTTCGAAAACGACCCCGTTTGGGGAATTTCGCCGCTCAAGTTGTTGTTACGAAAATCGAAGCTAACCGTCACCGGTAAATCTCCCAGAGACTTCGGAATCTCGCCGGAAAAGTGGTTGAAGGATAAATTGAGCGTGCCGGAGAGTGACTTCGGGTGGCCAAGATCGGCCGGGATCGGTCCGGTGAAGGCGTTGGCGGAGAGGTCGAGCTGGAGGAGATTCTCCATACCGGACCAAATCCCGGCCGGAATCATGCCGGAGAATTTATTCCCGGCCAGGATCAGTCTCTGCAACTGCTTACAGTTGTTGAAAACTGTGTGTAACGAACCGGAGAGGGAGTTGTTGGAGAGGTCGAGGTTCTGGAGTCGGGGGAGGTTACAGATGGACGGCGGGAGATTACCGGAGAGGTTGTTACCGTAGAGGAAGAGGGAGTGGAGTGACGTGGCGTTGAAGAGCCGAGTGGGGATGGAGCCGTGGAAGCTGTTGCTGTGGAGGTTGAGGCGGCGGAGATAGACTAAGTTGCCGAGCTCGGAGGGGATGTAGCCGCGGAGGTTCTTGCCGGAGAGGGCGATCCCGACGACGCGGGGGAGGCCGGTGATGTTCATGCAGGAAATGCCGGTCCATCGGCAGGGGGAGGCGTCGGAGTCGCTCCAGTCGGAGAAGGCGGTGGAGGAGTTGACGGCGGATTTGAGGGAGAGGAGGGAGAGGCCGTCGGGGGTCAAAGGGGTAGAAAGGTCAATGAAGCATAGGAGGAAGAATAAGAAGAGGGATTCTTTCATGGTGGAAATGGGAAGAAGAAAGAAGAGAGTGGAGTGAATGGGAAATTAATGTGTGAGTTTGTTTTGGTTTTAATTAGACGCCATTGGGATTGTGGGGAAGAAGAAGAAGAAGAAGAAGAAGAAGAAGAAGAAGAAGAACTAGTAGTGGTTGGGGGTTTTGGTGGTGAAGGAGGGAGTGGTATTTATGAGAAAGAGACTCGGAGTGGTCCGTTTCCCGCCAAAAAAAAGACTGAAGAAAAGCAATGAAGCTTTTTGGTGGTGATTTTTGGCTTTATGAATCATGACATTCCCTTATTTTCTGGGACTCTAGCTTGTTCCCTACACTGACAATGACGATTGGTCACTCGGTGAGCGAAAATTATTCGATCTACTGGTGTTGCACGTGACCTGTTAATCTCACATCATACGATTACGTTTTCACCGGTAGATGTAGAAGTATTAAACTGTGGCATCTGTAAATGTTAACCTTTAGGAGTCTGATAAAAGATTCCGGAGCAAATTGGTTGTGCCATATTGTCACCAACATGGTTTTTCCTTTGAGCAGCACTTCTCAGTTCCTAACTACTTGATCCATTCAGGATCAAGTCTCATAGAAGATGGTATTGCTAGTTTTTTTTACTGGTATGAAAATTTCCAGCAGGAACCAGTAATTCTACAAAGGCCTTTTTTCCATGCAAATCATGCAAATCTAATTATTTATTCTCAAATCTCAATCATGAAAACATGCTTAGAAGCTAACAAATTAAAGCAAACAAAAGATGGAAACATGTTTTCGATCTCCAGCTTGTAAATACCGTTCGATATCGATCCCATCTTGCTTCTGGTAGGTATCATTGTCTTCCCGGTGGAATACGTCTTAGAAATGATGAAGATAACTACAATAATTAAAGCTAAACTATCAATTTTTAAGTTTCTTTAAATGGGAGTTCCCAATTAATGTTTGTTATCTTGATGGAAAAGTCACCTGGATTCAAGTTTAATTAGGAACATAATTGCTAGGATGATAAACAAATAATAACCCAATGCTTTGTACTTAAGGGATCCAATAGATAGTGCACATGAATTGTAAATCAACCCTAGCTAATTTGTTCAACATCACTCATTGTAATTTTAATTGTGGAAAAAGAACTTGGTTCTTATTGATGCTGTCTCACTTGATTACATTAACCCAAGTTGTAATCGAAAAGAACTCAACTTTGTTGATGATGCTATTCAAACACCTAAGAAGAAGCAAACTGGCTTGAAGGACCTATGCTTATGATTTGAAGAAACAAAACCCAAATGATCCAAAAGAAAACCCAAACCCAAAGGATCTATGTGATAATCTTCAAGGGTCTAGCAAAGTAGCAAACCAATGTTCACTCACCATCAAGGCTTGTCTTGAAGCTTAAACCAATGAGGCAGGGATGAAGCTTACATAAAAGACCATCATGTATGAGGTTCTTATATGAATTATGATTTCAGTGACTTTATGGTATAATTCCATTTTCTGGTTTGGTTGCTGCATTATATCTTTCCATGTACTCGGATACAACCCATTAGGGTTTGGCTGTCCTTTGGTGCATAAACCCTTGTGTTGGTACCTCTCAGTAAGAATTTTTTGCCATTCATTGCCCCATGCTCTCTCAACAAACACATCAGAGCCTATAAGACATACTGAAATAATGAGAGACTTCACACCGACACCAACACCAAATTTGGGGAAAGGTTTTAACTTTTAAATGCCTATACGACCATCCACAAGTGAACATTGCGGTTCCAAGCAGAGTACAGAAAGGGAATGTAATTTTCAAATGTAATATTACAAGACATGACCAATCCAATAACATTAGCATCATGCCAATTCAGTTGAATAAAAAAAATAGCATCCCACTGCCTATGCCTTGCTTTCTTCAAATTGCACTTTGTCTGCCTCTTCCATTAGCTGGTCCTCTCTTAGGCTGCACCTACTTCCACCATTTCTTGTTCCACGGTCTCAGGGGTTACAGGGTAGTATTCGTAGTGAAGTTCCCCGACATCATCTCCAGATAGCTTTTTCCACCCATTTGGACCGACATGGTAAACTGATTAAGAAAACAAAAATTTTAAACAATGAACAGTCAGATCATGACAGTGCATATTGAGAAAGGGAGGGGGAGGAGGACAAAGCAATTACCGCTGGCAACTCCACCACTAGCTCCATCACGGAATGTTGCATGATATATGGCTCTCCTGGCTAGCTCAGCAGCTTCTTCAACTGACATATCATAGTGGTACCTGGCATATGCACCCAACCGTTAGAAGACATACCAAAAATCACTCTACACCACTAGAAAAGAAACAGTTAACCCTATGGCACTTATTGAGATGGTAAATGCAATGCCATTGATCATTTTCTTGCAGGAAACAGTTACGATTGATGACAAAGCAAAAGTGCAATCATGCTTTTGCTGCAAACATAGCATCAAGGCGAAGTACATGAATCAATTCATAATCCAGTCACAGATCCACTGGGGCTCACCGCTCACCTAGAAGCTGAGGAATAAATAGTTTTCCATTCTTAACAAATCCCTCCCACGCTTTTCTCTTGCCAGGGCCATTTGAATAGAATTGAACACACATTATATTTCCACAATCTTGCAAGACCCTCTCTTAATCATATGCTCTTGCTGTTCTTATTTTTTATTATGACACAAGAAACTGCGTGTTACACATCTTTGTATGGTTGATCATTGGAGAGAGCAACACTTTCATTCTTGAAAAATGCAATTTTTCAGAAATACTAGCTTTGAAAATATTGCGCAAAAAGGCATACCCGTTATCCAGGACACCATAAGCATATGGTGAACCAGATCCAACTGAAAACCGCATGCCTTTCAGCCTTCCTCCCTCACTGTCCACATAGTAAAGTCCAGGACCCTGCAACAAGAAAGCATACATATGAATTAGATAAATGCCTGATGATGTTAATCAAGATAAGTGCTTGAGAAACTTTGGTTGACAAGATTCAAATCCATTACCGTTTCATCCCAACCAGCTATCATTGTTCCAACAGACAGACCCATGCCACGGTAAGAGTACAGAATGTTGGCCAGGAGCTTGGACGCACCTGTAACCGAAATTCTGCGCTTGTTTGCCAGTTCATGAAGTCTGCACTGATTTATATCAAACAATTGTTTTATCAGTAATCCATTTAAGAGAAAAAGAATACACGTAACAATCCATTTTACTAAATCCAAGTAGAATGCCCAAGTAAATCCCTTTTGGTAGGTGACGCTAACAGGATGCACAAACCATGTGTACTCACTAATGCCTTTCGGAAAAAGAATGATGCATTAGACCTAGCAACAGATGGCTTGTGAACAACAAGTCTAAATCCTGTGTGTACAAAACAGTAAAAAAATCACACAATGAAGAAAGTGTACTGTCTCTCAATATTGTATGTATCAACCACTGTATAGTTACTATCTGATTTGCACAGTTCAGTGATACACTAATATTGGTTGAAGCATAATATAGTGAGCACAACTACGATGCCACTACAATTGTTTAGCACTACCACATAAGAAAAAATAAACATGTTTTTTACTTCCTATGAACAAATAGATGGTTCCTATACCATTAAACAGACTTCAACGGGCAACAAACAACACCTATAGTACAACTAGTAGGTTATTCGTATACTCATGGTAAACTTCTAAACATCCACTCTTCTTCCAATGTTAATGTAATAACAACATTGAAAGCCTCCCAATTCAGAATTAATCGAATCTGACATGTTCCAAACAAAAACCAATTCAAAGCTATGAATACAAACTATGTATAATACCTTAATCCCCAAATTCCTATGCCAAAACTGGCAGTCAGCAGCTCCTCCAGCCATAGTTCCAAGCATGTAAGGGTTAATTTCAATGATCTTCTTCACAGACTGAGATGCTGCAAAACATCGAAACGAATAACATCATAAGCCTACATTTACTACATTCACATTCCACATCCCAAACGAAAGCAAAGCGCTAAGTCATTACATATATATCCTCCCATGCTAGCTCGAGAATCCGCCGCAACCATCACCCCCTCCTTAAAAATAAAGGCAAGGGTAGTAGTCCCCTTCTTCGACTTCACCATATCTCTAGCTTGTTTCTGAAATCCATCAAACTGAAACAGCACCAAAACATAAACCTCATAATCAGCAACGAAAACCTAAACCCAGCCCTAACCAACACAAAACCCTAAAATCAAAGTTTAACCGAGCAAACGGAGACTCACATCATCAGTAACAGGGACCTCAAACGACGGCGCAGCTGAGAAGTCACCGGAAAACCCGCGGATATCGCCGAGCAACGGCACGGTGGTTTGGAGACTGCTGAAGTCGAGCTGCCTCATAATCGTAAAGACTCTGCAAATCGAAGTAAGAATTGCGCAAAAATTAAAACCCTAGAAATCGAAATCTTTTTTTCGATCTGTCCTATTTCGTAAATCCGTTCTCGAATTTCATATCAAAAATTGAAGTAAAAATAGAAGTTGTGAGAGTGTGTACCTTGGCGATTGTTAGCTCTGATGAAGACGATGAAGAGTCTCTTCAAGATCGAGAAAAGAAATTAGAGTGTGTTTTTTGTTTTATTTTTTTGGTCCGACTGGTAATATAAGTGGGTTTTGTTAACTTGTTCAGGAGGAAAAGGGAAACCGTGGTGTATTGGGCTTTGAATTTGGGTTAGTGTGTAGGGGCTGTGGTTTGCAAGTGCAATCGGCCAAATATCAGTTTTGGTAAAAAAATAATAATACTATTGCTGGCTATGGGGTTCGAACCCATGCGCACTTATGTGCAGCAGATCTTAAGTCTGCCCCCTTAACCTCTCGGGCAAACCAGCTGTTGTTCATTATTCTGACATAAGTTAGTATTTATCGCTTTGTATAGTTTATATAATGCAATTTATGACCCACCAATCTCTTTGAGCTTGGAGACAAATCTCATATCTCTTTTACCAAGCTCTCACAACACTATAGCTCCATTATGTCTTTGAAACAAGGCCAGATAACCACTGTAGTAGTTTCTGCACCAACCATGGCCAAAGAAATCCTCTGAATCCATGACCAGTTGTTCTGCAACAGAACAATATCATATGCAATCCGAGTCATTACAGATGACAGCTTGCCGTGGATGCCGGTATCACCAAGGTGGAGAAATCTTTGGAAAATATGCACCTCCCAACTCTTTGCCACAAGAGTTCTTGATGCCAACCAAGAAAATCGGAGAGCAAAAGTGCAAGAGCTCATAACTAGTGTCAATGACAACATGGTAAGGGGTTTGGTGGTAGATATTGGAAAGGCTGCTAGTTGAAGTTAATGTTTTCCTGAAAACACTAAGAAACTGCAGAAGAAGTAATGACTTACTGCAGCAAGATATTTTCTTCCACTTGTTATACTGCTCATCTCACTCAAACCTTGAATTAGTTTTTGTATTTGATGTACAATATTAGATCTTTTGTACATCATTTAGTTAGATCTTTTCTAGGTCATCTTGATCTCTATAAAAGAGACAAGAATGTTGTGTATTATGTTAGAATTTTATTAGTAAAAAATAGAGAGGCTGCAAATTGTTTGCTTCAAACATTCAACATAGTTTTCTACTACCTCACTCGCCGCAACGGATTGATCAGCGAATTATACTCTTGTTCAAAATACAGAGTAGAGATTCCTAAATTCAAACATGGTATCAGAATTCTGTTGATCAATATCAACTGGGGTGTATCATTTGTTAGATCAAAACAAAAAAACAAACACTTTTCTATAGTTTTCTGCTACTGAGATGATGACATAAGAAAATGGTTCAGATATTAGAATTTCTATCTTCACATGAGAGAACTTTTATTTCTAGATGATCAAGATGGAGACCATGTTCATATCACGTGATCTTATGAGCTTTGTGAATGAAGGCTATGCAGTTTCAGCAGTTGAAGGGATGTTAAATGCTCAGCGAACTGAGACGAGGACGAATATCAAGAAAGATTGCAAATGAGAGAACAACCAAAAGAGTTTGGGATGCTCTGAAGTTGGAGTTCAAAGGCTCATATAAGATGAGAGTCGTAAAAATTCAATCCTTGAGAAGAGATTTTAAATACAGTAGGATGAATGAAACTGAGTTGCTAAATGATTATTGCACTAGATTGATTGATTTAGTCAACCAGATGAAAACCTATGCTGAACCCATACCTGAAAAATAGTTGTACAGAAGATCATTATGAGCTTAAATAAGAAGTATGATGCTACAGCTAGTATTATAGAAGAGACTAGAGATATAGACACTCTTGGTGTGCATGATTTGATGGGGTCACTTAAGGCTTTCGATTAGAGGTTGATGAGTCATGATGATGAACTAACAGAAAAAACTTTTTAAACACTAAGCCTAAACACTAGAAGTAGTGAACCATCTAGTTCAAATTTCAAACAGAAAAATAACTGAAAAGGTAAAGGCAAGAAGTGGGAGGGTAAATCAGATCAATCGGAAGAAGAAAAAATGAGGGAGACAACAGTTCAAAATAGTCTGATTACCAAGCAAAAAAACTACTCAAAAAGCATTCAAGGAGAAATTCTCAGATGCAACACAACTTTCTAAGATGGCACTGATTCATTCAACTGAATATTCTGTTAATCATGAAATGTTGCAGAACACACAATGCCCAATCCAATATGGTAATGTATCCCTACTGTTTCTTAGTTTCAACAAAAAGGAGGATTACATCAGAACTGATGTGCTAGTCCTACCAAAAACTACAAGATCTCACATTTGACTTTTAAGAGGACTCAATGTATTTACAGTTTGTTAGTACAGAAACATAGTAACTACAGTAACAAATACACATACATGTAGAGAATGGTAAGCGTCCTGCAGCTCTTGCCAAACAGTTTTGAAATACTAGTTTCTGGTTTTGTCAGCAAGAAAAAGCTGTTAGGTGGTGATCTACGTGCAGGTTCCTCATAAGTTTTCTCGTCTGTGTTTAAAGTTCAATGATTCAATCGAGCTTTTACTATGTCTGACAGAGACTTGGTTGAAGTTTGGCATGAAGCAGATTAGAATTGCACGTTTTCTCATACCACCTGGATGATCGAGGATAGCAGAGGATTATCAGCCGCTCACTGCATTTCATATATAACCAGTTCAAATGGATGATCGAGGATAGCAGAGGATTATCAGCCGCTCACTACATTTCATATATAACCAGTTCAAATGGATGATCGAGGATAGCAGAGGATTATCAGCCGCTCACTACATTTCATATATAACCAGTTCAAAAACGAAATTGAGAACGTCTTATAATGTCGCTATCAAAAGAAACTTCGCCATTGACTTCTATACCACATTGTGAATAGACCGTCCATAATTCATGATCTTGCTCAACTCATCCTATAAGTTAAGCTCAAAGAGAGTTGGAGTTGGAGTTGTGATTGAAGCTAATTTGTTAATGTAAGATGGAATTCTTGTCTAGTATATTGTTGTGTCTGTGCTTTATCTTCTGCTTCTTAATCCAAGCCCTCCATAGAAGAACCAAAGTTAGGCTTCCACCAGGACCAAAGCCATTTCCATTGGTTGGAAATCTCTTTGATCTTGGAGACAAACCTCATATCTCTTTGACCAAGCTCTCACAACACCATGGCTCCCTTATGTCTTTGAAACTAGGCCAGACAACTACTATTGTAGTTTCTTCACCAACCATGGCCAAAGAAATCCTCCGAATCCATGACCAGTTGTTCTGCAACAGAACAATCCCAGATGCACTCGGAGCCTTTGCAGACGACAGCTTGCCATGGATGCCTGTATCACCAAGGTGGAGAAATCTACGGAAAATATGCACCTCCCAACTCTTTGCCATAAGAGTTCTTGATGCTGACCAAGAAAACCGGAGAGCAAAAGTGCAAGAGCTCATAGTTAGTGTCAATGACAGCATGGTAAAGGGTTTGGCAGTAGATATTGGAAAGGCTGCTTTCAAAACTTCACTCAATTTGTTGTCAAGAACTATTTTCTCATTGGATTTGGCTGATGATGACTCGAGTAGCAGCAACGAGGTCGCTAAAGAGTTCATGAAGAATGCTACTGGTTTTCTAGAAGAGGCTGCCAAACCGAATTTAGGGGACTTTTTCCCTGTGCTTAAGAAGATTGATCCTCAGGGCAGAAGGTGGCGCTGTATGAAGTACTACAACAAGTTGTTAGGCTTATTTGAATCAGTCATCAGTCAAAGGTTGAAATTTAGAAAAGGGGATGATTATGTAACATGTAATGATATGTTGGATACTCTTATAGACCTTAGCGAAGAGGAAAATGAGGAAGATTTGAAGAAGTCCAAAGTAGTTGAACATTTGTTAACGGTTAGTCTTTAACTCTCTGCTCTCCATCTACTACCTCGAGTACTTTCTGTTCTTTTTAAATTTCAAAGTGCAATGCAGTGTAGTGTTTACTTTCTAATCAATTTGTCACTGCCTCACTGTATACGTGTAGGCACTATTTGTTGCAGGCACAGAAACAACTTCAATCACACTGGAATGGTCAATGGCGGAGCTACTACACAACCCAAAGAGTCTTTCTAAAGCTCAAGAAGAGATGGATCAAATGATTGGAAGAGGAAAACCAATTGAGGAATCCGACGTTGCCAGACTCCCTTACTTACAAGCAATAATCAAGGAAACTTTCCGCATGTGGCCGGTGGTTCCATTGCTACTGCCACGAAAAGCTGAAACAGATGTAGAAATCGGGGGCTACATTGTTCCGAAGGGTGCACGAGTTCTGGTTAATATTTGGGCCATAGGGAGAGACCCCAGCATTTGGGACAATCCAAACTCTTTTATGCCAGAGAGGTTCTTAGGATTAGACAACCAAATTGATGTTATGGGAAAAAACTTTGAGCTTCTTCCGTTTGGGGGTGGGAGGAGAATTTGTCCAGGTTTGCCATTGGCAATGAGAATGTTGCACGTGATGTTGGGTTCACTCATTAACTGCTTCGATTGGAAGCTTGAAGATGGAGTTCTACCTGAGACTATGAACTTGGAAGCCAAGTTTGCTCTCTCTTTACAAATGGCTCAGCCTCTCAAAGCTGTTCCAAAGCAAATTGCAATTGAATGATGTAAAGTAACTGTAGGCTGAATCAGGTAATTTTCTTCTCTCCCACTGTCCCACTAGAGTTGCTACAGCTATCAGATTTTTGATCAACTTGGTGTAGGTTGCCTTAAACACAGTTCCGTTCTATATATTCTGTTTCCCCTTAGTTTTAATTTTCATATAATAAAAAAATCGTTGAGATATCTATTTCACATCAGAAAAATGAGGTCTTACATGTGGGCTTATAAGAGTTTGGAATACTCTCTCCATTGTCAATTGATTTTGGAGTTGAACCCCAGACTATTTTATCATGATATCAGGTCAAGTTGTTCATGTCCACGTGTGTTAGCGTTACCGGCCACACGCACTCCATGTTATCCCTAATGTTGTCCACGTGTTAGGCTTGAGGGGTCGCCACACGTGTGGGGGCGTGTTGAGATATCTATCCTACATCGAGAAAATGAGGTTTTGCTTGTGGGTTTATAAGAGTTTGGACTACTCTCTCCATTGTCAATTGGTTTTGGAGTTGAACCTCAGACTACTTTATTAAAAATCAGGTACTTGGTGCAAAGTACCTGTTATGACATGTGTTTTAGAGTGAAAATTGTTATAGTATATATGACATGTGTGTGTGCTCTTGATCTATACCGGTTCATGGATTTTATGTTACCTTTATGTAATATGAGGATTTTATGTTACTTTTATGTAACATGAAAGCTATATGGGTTTATCCCTAATGGCATAGCTTATTATTTGCTTTGTATCAGGTATCCGGCAATTAACAAACCAGCTGCGGTCCTTCATTGGCTGAATCATGAGGGCACTGATGCAGAGTACATAGTGATTCTTGATGCTGATATGATTTTGAGAGGCCCAGTTACACCATGGGAATTCAAAGCAGCCAGTTTCAACTCCCTATGAGCAAAACTGATTGCTATTTCTAAGACGTGAATTTCTGCTTTTGGCTGAAATTCTTGCTTTATTTTTGTGTGCTTTGGAGTGAAAATTTCATGATTATAATCAAGACAAGGACTTATGTTCATAATCTCTGCATATGGTAGCTATCTTATTGGCTGTGACAATGTACTCGCAAAGCTTCATACTGGCCATCCGGAAGCTTGTGACAAGGTTGGGGTGTCATCTTTTAGATTCATTTATTTATATGAACATTTTCTGTACACTATATCAAATCAAGTCATAGTATCAATTACATTGAATTATATTTGGTTTATTGTGTTTAGGATTGAACTTAGTTCATCTATTCTGATTCTACAGAATACAAGAATATATACAAAACACGTATATCTTTATTAATTGTCTGGATTGTCCATGATAGTTTTCTTCTTATTCCACCATTATGATCTCCTAGTATATGGGACCATATTGAGAACAAAAACGTTTATAAGAAGGGACTAGTTTTGACATATAAATAGATAGCACATTCATAACAGTTTCATCCATAAAGAAACAGTTATTTTCTTAACTGCTTGTCCAAAACTCTTAACAGTTCTTCAACTGCAATAAGAATTCAAATTCTATTTACAAGCTTATCCAAATATAAATAATATTACAGCTGTCACGACCCGAACCTAATAATTACCTTTTTTATCAGGCAGAAAATGGTACCGAGGATTTTTGATAGCGTTCATAAATACTATTGGTTATCGCCTGAGTTTATTATCGAGTTTTTCTAGAATCGGTAAATAAGAGATTTAAAGCTCCGAAGTCGTAGTATGTGATAATACTAGCTCACCGGTTTATCTGGATTATTTTCTAGAGCAATGAGCTATTTACTGAGAATTTATGAAGAGTACAATAGTTTTTTATTATTATTTGTTTTACCGCAAAGACATTAAAAGTTGAATTTTCGTTAAGTCGATAATTTGGAAAAACTCCCTTCATGAAAGTTGTAGAGGACATTACAACGAGTTCGTGAACATGTGACCCGCTTTAATCGGAGTTTGTACGAATAAGTTATGGTCTATGGAAGCTTAAGGACCCGTTGGACTGTAAGGGTAAAATGGCCATTGGTTAGGGGTAAGTATAAAAAGGCAGAACCCGGAGAGGGGGATCCCTCCTCTTCTCTCGGCCGCTCGAACTTAGGAGAGAGAGAGAGAGACAGAAAGTTCGGGTCAACCCGACCCGACCAAAAACCTGACCGGAACTCTGCCGTCAGGCCGCCTCTGGACGCACCAAAGGTGGCTACAGCTTCGCCTCGGTCTTCCCGACCTACCTCTGGTGACAGTTTCGTCAAAGAAGCTCTGGTGAAGGAGAATCGAAGCAGAGAAGGTTTTAGGGTTCGATCTGGGTTTTCCGATTCTGACCACGACTACGAGCGTGGCGGGTGTTGGCAGCTTCGCCTTAGCTTCCAGAACATGTCTATTGCCTTAGTTTTCGAAGAGAGGCTCTGTGGAGGGAGATTCGAACAGAGGAAGGAATTCGGGTTTTGGGGCTGTGTTCTTCATTTTCAGACGGAATTTGGGGTTCAATTAAGGTATCAACTTCGTCTAATTATCGAACTCTATGTTTCTGTATAATTGGAATTTAGTATGGGTGTGTTTTGAGGAATTGAGTTTAGGTAGTGGAGGACCGTCGTGCTTGCCACTGTTCACGGCGGTGGTGTAGGTGTTTTGATTCAATTTTGGTTTGGATTTCATGTTGTTGAGTATAAGAGTGTTCTATGTATAATTGAATTGGAGTTTGGTTGATTTTTAGCCAATTTAGAATTTTGGGCAGTGTAGTTGAGGTGTGGTTAGTGTGTTCGGCGGAGATAGTCATGGTGTTTGTTTTCGGGTTTTGGGTGAACTGCAAGAACATGATTGACTATGTTGTTGTTATGTTACAGTGTATGGGTAGGTTGCTGCGTTCAGCGTCCACAATGGTGGTGAAGGTGATTGACTGTTCTAGGAGTGAAGAATAATTGTTCAGTTTGGGGTGTTTGGTGTTTTGGCAGATGGGATGTCTATCTTAGGTTCTATTACTAATTAAAGGTATGGAGTTGTTGATTAGAGTGATGGTCGAGGTATCAAGGAATGCTATTGGGGTTGAACTACGAGTGGCTTGATCCCTCTCAGAGGATACGTAGGCAGCCCGATCGAGTTTGCGGAGGATACGTAGGCAGCCCGATCGAGTTTGCGGGTGCAGTCACACATATTAGAATTAACCTAAAATTTCAGGGGGTGCCGGTTAAAGGTAGTTAAGGGTTATCCATTTCAAGGGAGGTTGTGGTAAAATCTCTTTTGGGATAGATCCCGTAGGATTTACTTCAGGTTAAAGGGGGTTAATCCGGGGTGAGTTCTGACAACAGCTTTTATCTTAAACTCAGATTATTTCATATGTATATATGTGTGTTAATATATATACAGTATATAGGTCTGAGACAATGTTTAGTTCTAACAGCAACATAGTTGCTTACAATCTTCCATTGAACTTGACATTGTCTTAAACTTACAGACTGAACACAAACATACCTGAATATATGAAGTTAACCTGTAAAGTGCGCATTGTGAGTTCAAGAATGCTGAAGTTATTTGAATTGCATTATTCTAAATTTTGTCAATAAAACCTATAAACAAAGAACCTGAGAACAACATGATGAGTGAGACAAACACTAGTATTCCAAGATCACTTTGTAAACAGACTTGTATCACATGAACTTCAATCACAGCAGCAGTGTAAGTATAATAGTGTTATTAATGCATTTAACACAAGAATACTTAATATCCTAACCAAAATTTCAAACTTAATAGAAATAAAGCAAATTATATTTTACTGAACTTAACAATCTGCAGATTTCATTATCATTTGAATAATTGCATCTGAAGTTGTACAACTTAATGCAACAAATCAATGACAAGATGAAACTTAATAATATAATATGCACTGAAAAGATCATTTCATAACATAAGTTATAACACATACTAATAGCTGATGATTCTGACAACTTCAACTTTAAAAACTTGCTGATACCCCCATGTTCTCGGCATGCTTCATCAATTCTGCTACTGGTAAGGCCTTGGTCAATAGATCTACCAATTGCTCATTGGTTCCAATCTTTACAACCTCTATTTCTCCTTCTCTAACACTTTTCCTTACTGCAAAGTACTTGACATTATGTTTCTAGAAGCTGAAGACCTTTTATTATTCTTTGAAAAGAATACCGCACATGCATTATCACAGTAAATTACAATGGGTCTTTCTACATATTTCAAAAGCTTCATATGAGAAATAAATTTCTTCAACCATAGAGCAAAAATATTGCCAATGCTTGGAAAGACAATCTTCAATAGTTTCCCGATAATTTCTCTATAATAGGAAAACAAAAGCCAATGCTTCAAACAATTTTATTTCTTCAACTTCAACCGATTCTCAATTTTAGAGATTTCATTATCATTCTCCAAATGCTTCTATAAAATTATGGAGTTTGCTGCAAATATAGAACATTTGAATTTCTCTCTCTCTCTTCATATTCCCCATTTTGGAGAAATATTTATTGAGGAGCAAAACACCTAAAATCTTCACAAAAATAGAGAAAATCGATAAAATTGAAAAGCTGTTGGAGATGTTCTAATTGGTGAGGCTTGATAATGTATGGGGATTTATTACAATAAGGTCGGTAAATATCCAAAACCAATCCAAACATGAAAGTGATATATTTCACTAAAGTGATAATTGTTCGGATTTATCATCGAGTATCTATTTATTACCAATTACACGAAAGTGATAAATTTTTTGAGTTAGTATAAGCGGTGCGGCTATTGCCACTATACTGTTTTCTTTCTTTGTTCACCCTATAGATTTTTTATGGCCAATTAAATAGAAGTCTCATTTTAAACATTCTCTCTCATATAGGTCCACCCAAACATTTTTGTTCACAAAAATCCACTCAAACCTAAATATAGGTATCAAAGTTCAATATAATTACAGATTGTCATCCATAAGAAAATTTTTTTTCTCTCATATATTTACATAAATGTCATTAATATAAAAAGTCAACAACCATCCTCATTTCCAATCTTTACAACCTCTATTTCTCCTTCTCTAACACTTTCCCTTACTGCAAAGTACTTGATATTAATGTTTCTAGAAGCTGAAGACCTTTTATTATTCTTTGAAAAGAATAATGCAGATGCATTATCACAGTAAATCACAATGGGACTTTCTACAGATTTCAAAAGCTTCATATCAGAAATAAAATTCTTCAACCATAGAGCAAAAATATTGCAATATACTCTGCTTGGAAAGTAGAAGTTGCAATAATTCCTTGTTTTTCTGTTTTCCATGAGATAACACCTCGTGCTAACATGAAAATGTAACCTGATGTAGACTTTAAATCATCTTTATCTGATTTATAAGATGCATATGTATAGGCTTCTACTTCAAGCTACTTATCTTCACCTCTTCTATAAATTAGCATATGATCTCTTGTCTTTTTTCAAATCTCAATACTTTCTTGCCTGCTATCCAATGTGCGTGTCCTGCACTTGACTGAAATCTAGAAAGTATGTTCACTGCAAATAATATGTCTGGCCTTGTACAAATTTGTGCGTACATCAAGCTTCCCACTAATCTCGCATAAGGCACATTTTTCATACCTTCTGCCTCTAATTCAGTTTGAGGAGAATGCCCTTTGTGTAGCTTGTCTCCCTTAGAGATTGGAGCATTTCCAGTGTTATATCCTTGCATTCCAAACCTCTGCAATATCTTATCCACATAATTCTTTTGAGATAAACCTAAAGCATGTTGCTGCCGATCTCTAGTTATCTCAATTTCAAGTACATAATGTGCTTCACCCATGTCTTTCATATCAAATTGACTTAGCAGAAATGCCTTTGTTTCTTTCAATAAACATACATTGCTACTTGCAAGCAAAATGTCATCAACATATAAAATAAGCAATGTAAAATTGCTCCCACCAGATTTAAGATAAATGCACTCATCAAGCTTATTTTCATGGAAATCAAATTTAGTGATTATCTTATCAAACTTTAGGTACCTGCTTGCTTAAGACCATATATTGACTTCTTTAACTTGCACACTTTTCCTTCATTTTCAATAAAACCATCTAGTTGCAACATATAAATATCTTCATGTAAATCTCCATTTAAAAATGCTGTCTTGACATCCATCTGGTGTAATTCAAGATCATAGTGTGCAACCATAGCCATAATCACCCTGAAAGAATCTTTAGTAGAGACTGGTGAAAAAGTCTCAATGTAATCGATTTTTTCCTTTTGATTGTAACATTTTGCCACCAATCTAGCTTTATGCCTCCCAATTTTCCCTTCTGCATCTCTCTTTGTTTTAAACACCCATTTGTAATCAATCGGCTTGAAATCAGATGATTTATCTACCAAAGTCCACACACCATTTTGAGACATGCTTCTCAGCTCATCTTCCATTGCTAGTTTCCACTTCTCACTGTTAACAGATTGCATAACTTCTGCTATTGAAGTTGGATCATCCTCATCCCCTATATCAGTTTCTGCTACTGTTAAATACACTTGGTAGTCATCTGATATGGCTGATTTTTTAATTCGTGTAGACTTTCTCAATTGTACAGGCTGCTGTTGTAAATCTTCTTGAACTGGTACAACATCCATGTCAGCTTGTTGCTCTTCTAACTGCATCTGTGTTCCTTCAGTTGGAACTTGATCATTATGTTGATCAATAACATCTTCCACATTATTTTGAGCAACATCAATTGCATTTTTATCACCTAGAACATTGTTCACCCCCAAAACATAATTGTTGGTGTAGTCTACATCTAGGATTGTTGAGTCATTATTATACTGAACTGGGATTGCTGAGGCACTGCTATCATGATAAACAAACCAGCTTTCAAATGTCTTATCTGTCTCATTTCTTAATTGTAATGCTCCCACAACTGCTACAACCCTTCTTTCATCATTTGCAAACAATTCATCATAAAATGTAGTCATGTGTGATTCAACAATTCTTGTACTTCATTTTGGGCAGTAGAACTTCTCACAATAGCCAATAAAATAACCACTCACTGATCGTAAATCAAGCTTTCCATCTTTAATATTGTGTACCCTTATCTCTGCATTCCAGCCCCACACATGGAAGTGATTTAAACTAGGCTTGTAGCCACACCATAATTCAAAAGGAGTTTTAATCACAGCCTTGCTTGGACATCTATTACAAATGTAATTTGTTGTTTTCAAGGCTTCTCCACACAGAAATTTTGGTAGATGTGATCTCACAATCATGCTTCTAACCATTGCAATCAAAGTCCTATTCCTCCTTTCTGAAACTCCATTTTGTTGTGGATTATAAGGAGTTGTATATAGTGCCACTATTCCATACTCCTGCAAGTACAAAGCAAAAGGACCTTTGTTTTTGACCCTTTTCTGTATATCTACCATAGTACTCACCTCCTCTATATGATCTAATGGACTTAATGATTCTGCCGGTTTGTCTTTTGACCTCAATCTTACAGATTTTAAAGAATTCCAAAGCTTGTAATTTTTCAGACAGTAAATATAGATAACAATACCTTGAAAAATTATCAATGAAATTTATAAAATAGCAATTTTCACATATTGTATCAACTGGAAAAGGGCCACAGATACCTGTATGGATCAAATCAAGAATATTTTCACTTTTTTTTATCCCTTTCTTCTGGCATTTGTCATTTTACCCTTCAAACAATCAACACAAGTTTCAAAATCAGTAAAGTCCAACACTGGTAAAACTTCTTGCTTAACCAAATCACTTAATCTTTGTTTTGAAATATAGCCAAGCCTTTTATGCCATAAAAATGATGAAGACTCACTGAATTTTCTTTTTGCATTGGACTGATCAAAAAACATATTTCATTGTTGTCAAGAACAGAAGAAATATTTTTACAGTTAACACACCAATAACCATTTAAAAGAGAAGCATCACCAAAACAGTTAGGGTTATAATAGAACTGCATAGATTTATTATTACTACTAGAGAAAGTAAAACCAGAGTTTGCTACAAATTGAGATCCAGAAATTAAGTTCCTAATAACACTTGGAATACAATACACATTATTTAGTTCTAAAACAAAGTCATTCTTAAACTGAAGCTTGACAATTCCCACAACCTTCACAGCCACCTTTTGGCTACTTGCAGTACATACCCTTGTCTCATTCTTTCTTGGGATTGAAATCCTTGACAATCCCTGTAATGAATTGACAATATGAATAGGGGAACCAATATCAAACCACCAAGAATTGTCAATAAAATATTCATTTGACTCTACACTGAAAACATATTTTAAAACAAAGTTACATTTCTTTTTCAACCAAGCTTTGAAACCCGGACAATCTTTCTTATAGTGACCTAGTTTCTTACAAAAGAAACACCTCATGCCACCTGTATATTTGTTTTTACAATTTTCATGATCAGATTTACTAGATTTAGAGGTGCCTTCAGATGTACCTGGTTTGAATTTCTTGCTGTTAAACTTCCTCTTATACTTTGCCTTTGTCAATAAATTCACATCAACAGGTTTTTCCCTGCCTTTCTTCTGAATTTCTTCTGAATTTCTTCCTAAACTTCAACACATAGTGATATAAGCTCGTTCACTGTCCACTTCTCATTTTGAGTCTTATACAGTGACTTCAGTTGATCAAACTCATTAGGTAGAGAATTAAGCAACATGCAAACCAGAAAGGGCTCCTCTACAATCATACCAAGATCCTTCAGACTTTCAACAATGTTGGACCCCTTCATAATGTACTCCCTTACACTTCCCTTGCCATCATATTCCATTTTCATAAATGACTTCATTAGTTTTCCAGTTTCAGCCTTATTTGAAGTTGCATATTTTGCAGCAATAGATTCCATGTGATCTTTGGCCAGTTCAGAATCAGGTATGCTGCCTCTCACACTGCTTGTCATGCTTTTCTTGATCATGATGAGTGCCATCTTGTTGTGTTTGAACCATTTATCATGCTTCTATAGCCTCTCTACTGGAACCTTCAGGCAATGCTGCTGGTGGAATTTCCTTGAGCAGATGATCATAGTCTAGGACCCCTAGATTCAGTTCCACATCACCTTTCCACTTCTGGTAGTTGTTTCCACTCAGGAGCTCAATTTGATTGATGCTGATAGGAAAATGCGTAGCTGGATTGAAACGATCAACTCAAAATTAATCTAGTGGATCTATATACTAGAATAAATTCTTCTATCCCATAGTAATATGAATGTATATATGCAGCAATATAGACCATGTCAATTTCATGATTCTGACAACTGATGTGTCGTACTCATCTCAATTGATATATGAATGTCCATACTCTTTTAAAATATATGTCAGATGTTTGAACCAAATGTTTGAACTAATTTCTTTGAAAATTACAGCAAATATATTTGAAGTTTCAAAATCTGCAACCTTAGTGATGAAATAATATTCATCTCTCAATTCTGATACACAAACCATTTTGACATCATATATATATGTATTGATATCAATCATAATAATGAAAATTTAATCTCATCTTATGCAATTTTAGGTCACTTTGGCAACACAACATGCATTTGTTTTAAGAATGAAGATATTATGGCCACTTTGACAACACAAAATAATACTGTATTGTATAGCATTATACTATGTTGACACATTTTTCATTTAAAAGCATGCAATAGTTAAGATAAACACGTAAAGCATACTTTCATGTGTAAAGATATAGATACATATATTCAACATCACAGTATAAACACAACTATATTTGAAGTTCTAACTCGAGTCTAAACGCGGATTACTGTATTTCCCAGAATACTGGATTAAAAAATATATCAGTAATTCTCAATACATGTAAATGATCTGATACAGAAACTCTGATACCAACTGTTAGATTCATATCTCTATGAACATTTTCTGTAGGCTATATCAGATCAAGTCATATCAATTACATTGAATTATATTTGGTTTATTGTGTTTAGGATTGAACTTAGTTCATCTATTCTGATTCTGCAGAATACAAGAATATATACAAAACACATATATCTCTATTAATCATTTGAATTGTCCATGATAGTCTTCTTATTCCACCCTTATGATCTCCTAATATATGAGACCAGATTGAGAACAAAAACGTTTATAAGAAAGGACTAGTTTTGACATATAAATAGGTAGCACATTCATAACAGTTCCATCCATAAATGAAAAGTTATTTTCTTAACTGCCTGTCTAAAACTCTCAACTGTTCTTCAACTGCAATAAGAATTCAAATTCTATTTACAAGCTTATCCAAATGTAAATAATATTTACAACTTTTATCTTAAACTCAGATTTTTTCATATGTATACATGTGTTAATATATATATACAGTATATAGGTCTGAGACAATGTTTAGTTCTAACAGCATCTTACATCATCATCATGCATATAGATGATCTTTGTCAATTTGCTTTACTATGGTTGCATAAAACCGAGGAAGTGAGATGTATGGTTACTCATTTGGTGCAGCAGAGGTAGATTTTTATACTCTATAGTCTATATGTATCTTGCAACTTTGTGTGCCTTAGGTTTTCATTATATGCTTGGTGGGCATGCATCAAAGAGAAAAGTATTTCTTTGCTAGTGATAGTGATTCTGTTCCCTCTTCATTTTTTATTATGCAGATGAAACTAAGGCATCGCATAAGCAGTGAGATACTGATATACCCAGGAATGCTCCTTCACCTGGTGTAAACTACAGAGTTTTCCACTATGGTTTGGAATTCAAAGTTGGAAATTGGAGTTTTTACAAGGCAAAATGGAGGAATACTGACGTGGTTAATGGAGGAAAACTGAAATAATTTTCCGTCGCCTAAGTTATTATAAATAATCATTTATATTTATGTATAAAAATTTCTTCTGCTAGGTAAAATTATCCATCGCGTAAGATTTACTTAGCCGACAGAATAATTTTCCGTCACCTAGGTGCTAACTTAGGCTACTAAAGTTGTTCCGCTGGCTAAGTAAATTTTAGGCGACAAAAATATTATTAATCTGTCAGCTAAGTATTTTTTTTCTACTAAGTAATTAAAAGAGTACAATCGATGAAGAAGTGTGACAAATTTTTATCTAATGTAATATTAATTGGTTTTTATTTTGAACACTTTGTATATAATTAATCGTTACCTATTTAGTTTATAAATTGAATTTAGTTTATATAATTACTGTAATTCCACAATGGCTTTTCATGTTTGAGATCTTGATTGATTTCCTAACTCTGCTGCTTTTGAAATTAAATTCAATGTATATTCAGTCCCGTGTCGAAACTATTAGTATTAAGGCATCAATTTATAGAAATCTAATTAGCATAAAAGAAATAGAAATCTAATTAACATAAGAGAAATAGAGATGGAGACAATGAGGCGCACAATCTCCGGAGGTAACTTTATAGAATGAAAAATACGTACTAGTTCTGAAGACGATTCATTACTTTTTTTTAAGATAAGGGCTAGAAAGACAGCACTCACGCCGTTACTATTAAAGTACTTTGTCGATCCGCTTTCTCATTATGTGCAAGTTTCACCCTGTCATAAGGTGACCATGACCATTTGACAATGCAAGAAACTGACCGCCTCCTTATAACAGTCATAACACGTTGCGTACGCTTACCAGGACTTAGCCAACATCGTTGTAGGCTTATTAACGGCATAAAGCCACAAAACACTACATAAAAACAACTAGAACTAAAGACATCAACCCAAGCTAGACCCAAGCCCAAAACAAGGGCCCAAGCCTAGACCCTCAGCCCAAAGCAGAAACCAACCACACGCCGCCAGCCCGGACAAACAAGAAATCACCCCATCACCGTTGCCTGATTCTGCACCGCTCCTACCCTTCGCCGACTCCAAATCGCGAACCTCATTCGACTATCCTTGTCACGCCACGGGGAGGCGCCATCCCAGGCCAAATCAGAGAGCCTTGGATCTGACGAGACCCAACTTGGATCCCTGACATACAAACCAGATCGTCTCAAATCGAAGACAGGAGAGACAACCCGGATTAGTTCAAGCCAACCACAGTCCAGCCGCGCCATAAAAACGCTCCTCCAAACCTGTAATTCGTCTCTAGTTGATGATGTCGGTGAAGATCAAAACGAAGCTTGACGACCGCTGTGATCTTCTCCACTCTCACCTCTCCTACTGTTATGGCGATAACATACCCAACCCACATGGAGTCACTCAAGTCCCGTCCGACGACGGCGTAAAGGCTCACCGTCGGACTGGGGAGGCAACAACTTTTTTCTCTTAGAGGAAGCGTTTTAGTTGACAATTCATTGCTTATAGACTACATAAAATTTTGGGGTCATCTATGGTACTTACATGCATATCATACATTTATGTACTATTAATTGGACAAAATTACAATTTATTTGAACCATATTTACAACATGGATAACCATGTGTTTTACGTGTTTACATATAATTGAACTAAATTACTATTTTTATAATAATTTATTCATAAACTTGTAAAAAGTAATAGATTGAGTAATTATAACTAATAGAACTAAATTTACCTTAATGACAACAAAATTGTTCTCACATCAACAAATGTAGGTATCTTATACATGTAGGTACCATAGAAAAATCTTAAATTTTCATAGTAAGCAACATCAAATTATACAATTTTCCACCGTAATTCACTAGTTCTAAGCCACAATGGTTTTCCGATGTTCTCTAACATGATGTATCTCTTTTGATTCTTGTCAAAGGAGTCCCTTTCTCAAAAACATGTGCCACCATTGTAATTTTTGTTTGGAGAGTTCAATCACCGAGCGATTTTCTTCCAAAAATGAAAATCACCGAGCGATTAACCACACATTTCCATTTTCACAAAACCTAGTTTTCTCCTTCTCCTTCCCTCTGCTCACAGCTTTGGTGAGCCGCAATAGATGAAAAGGGTAATGCTCGAAGGAGCTGAAGTTCTTGTCCTCTGACATTCGGGCGATCTGCCCCAAACAAAACAAAAAAGTTATCGACACTCGAGCAGTTGAGTCTAGCTTCATGGAAACGTTTACCCATATCGACGTGGTGCAAGACAACGTACCCTTTGATAGGGGCGTGGTGGATGAGAATTATATACAACTCAAATTCTCGTTTCACAAGTTCATCGGCTGCCGCTCTAGCCCGGAGTCTCCAATTCGTTGGGATTCACAGATCCACGAAGGAGGAACTGACATTTGGGTTGAGTTCCCAAAGATCAAGCGTGTTGCTTCATCCTACCGCAGCGTGTGTGTAACATCATTTCAAGACTTCCTTGTGTTAGTATTTTGGCATTCCTACATAAAAGGGAATTATATCTTTCGGATCCTAATGGACAAATCTTTCATTAAGTTGTTTCCTAGTAGGAAGTCCATTAGGGTTAGGATTCTAAAGTGAGGGGGAGTTTTGCCCTCTATTTAACAGCTGCCGCGCACAAGACTTATGCATGCCTTGGGAATCAAGAAAAAGAGATTAGTTGTGTATCTCTAACGTGAGCATGTTGAGTTCTTGTTCTTTCACTGTTCCATGTGTGAGTGAATAGAATTGAGGTTTGATTTGTGTAGTTCAATCCCTCAAGAAAGTGTTTCTTGTGAGAGAAGATTAGTGAGTGATTAATAGACTAGACGAGTCTGCAAGTGTAATCATACAATTGTAATCTTCTTATAGTGGATTGAAGTTCTTCTAGGCTTGTGCCTCGCAGTGATGTTTCCTCATGTTTGAGGTTTACACTGCGTAAACAAATTATTGTGTTCTTACAAGTTTCTGCTTTCAGTTTCATAGGGATTGATAGTACTTAAGCAAACCCTGATACACGTTCCAGTGTTTTCAATTGGTACCAGAGCCGGTTCTAGAAGTTTCTAGTAGATCAGATGGAACGTGATAGAGCTGCTGGATCGATCAACTGTCCTCCCCTTTTCAATGGTGAAGATTATCTTGAATGGAAGATTATGATGCGAGCCTTCTTGTATTCTCAAGATGAGAACATGTGGAACATTGTTGAGATAGGCTGGGAACATCCAACGAAAGCTAATGACAAAAAGGTGGAAGGAACTTCTGTCGCAACAATACTAAAGCCTAGGCATGAATGGACTGAAGCGGAAGTACATGATCGAAATTGTGACTTTAAGGCAAGAAACAGCTTGTTCACAGCCTTAAACAAAAGAGAAAGAACTCGTATCAGTCACTGTGACACTGCGAAGAAGGCATGGGATTTATTGGAGGCTACTTATGAAGGTAATAAAAAGGTACGCTCACAAAAGTTGCAGAGACTAACTCAAGAATTTGAAAACCTGACTATGGGAGAAGATGAACTAGTAGATGATTTTCATGCTCGTCTATTAAGGATATCTAGTCAATGTCAGAGTCTTGGTGATCCGATTGAAGATCACAAAATTGTCAAGAAGTTTCTCAGATCTCTTCCTTCAAAGTTTCAAGCTAAACAAACAGCGATTGAAGAAGCTCAAGACCTAGATATTTATCCTCTTGATGAACTGGTAGGCAACCTCAAGACCTTTGAAATGAGAATCAGACCAGATAAAAAGGTAAAAAGTGTTGCTTTTTCCTCCATTAAGAAGGAAAGTGATGAAGATGAGGTAATCGACTTAGCTTTGCTTACAAAAGAATTTAAAAAATTTTTGAAAAATAAAAATGTCTCTGGTCCTTCAAAAAATTTCTCTAATCAAAGGAAAGTTTTCAACTCTGAAAAAATAACTGATAAACCTTCTAGATTTACTCAAAAGAAAAATTTTTCAGAAAAAATAAAATGCTTTGAGTGTGGTGGTTTTGGTCATATGGCTGCTGAGTGTGCAAACAGGAAGCAAACCTTTAAGGATAGCAAAGCTTTGACATCCACATGGGATGATAGTGATGAGGAGTTCTTCGATGACCATGAGGTAAATGATCTTGCATTAACAACTTCTCTTAATCCAGAAACTTCAGATGATTCAGAGAGTGATGAAGATCATTCTGATGAAGAAGCAAACAATAAATATTTGAAACTGTACAATGCTACAAAAAGTGTACAGAAGAAAAATCTTGCTTTGGAAGAAGACATCAAACTTATCAGCAAAGAGAAAAGGAGAGTTGAGGTAAGTCTTGAATCAAATTTAAAATCTTGGGAAACTGAGAGGACAAATTTGCTTGAGAAAATTCAATTCTTGCAGCATAAAGCTACATCTCGTGTGGACAGTGATGGTAAGAATGAGCTTAATGATAAATTGAAAACCTTGCAAGTTGAGCTCAAAGCTCAAACAAATTTAAATGTCTTATTAACACAGGAGAATGAGAAATTGCAGGTTGAGCTTACGGAGGCAAGGACAAAATTCAGCAAGTTTGAAATTAGTTCAGAAAAGGTGTCAAAAATGATTGGGCTTGGTAGAACTTCATGTAACAGAAAAGGTCTCGGATATGAGAATGTCCACACAGGTGGTACACAATTTGTGAAGGAACATAATAGTGTGCTTGAAGAAAAGAATGACAACATACTTATGTCAAAACCTGAAATCAACTCTGGTCCAGAATTGGGATCGATGACATACTATCAATCCCCTCAGGTAAGCAAAGATACAAAGCTGAATGCTCATCAGTCCAGGTATGCTCTCAGACAACCATCTTTCACTCCTACATGTCATTTTTGTGGAAAACCTGGACATATTCGTCCTCGTTGTAATTTATTACGAAGAAAAATGCAAAATGAAACACATGGTTTGAAAATTAACTCTACTTCTTTATTACAAGCAGAATTAAAGGAACACTTAAGCATTTTAAATAGGATTGCAAAGATGGTTTCAATCCCAGAAAGTCTGGAATCAAAGACCAAGCAGACTTGGGTCAAGAAAGGATCACATAAGTGTTATTCAGCTAAGTTCAGTAAGTGTCATGCATCTACAGAATCAGTTGACGAAACGTGTTTGTTTTCTTCCTACAGGTGTCAAATTGACCATGATGATGCTACATGTCTTGTTGCCCTAACAGCCTTATCCGAAAGAAGAGAAGATATCTGGTATGTAGACAGTGGATGTTCAAGACACATGACTGGAAACAAAGGCTGGTTCACTACTCTATCAGACGAATTCACCAGCGGAACAGTCACATTTGGAGATGGAAGAAAAGCACCAGTAATGGGTAAGGGAACTATAAATACTCCAGGTATTCCAAATCTTCAAAATGTCTTACTTGTTGAAGGTCTTCAAGCAAATCTCATAAGTGTAAGTCAACTCACTGATGATTATGAAAATGTAAACTTCAACAAACTAAAATGTATAGTTCTTGATAATAATGGAAAAAGTGTCATGGGAGGATTAAGATCCAAGGATAACTGCTATCATGTTCATGCTAATATAAATGTGCAGACTTGTTTGAACACCAGATCATCCGATGTCAACCTTGAATTATGGCACAGACGCTTGGGTCATGTAAACTTCCAGGACTTAGTGAAACTTTCTAAGAAGGAAAGTGTGCGTGGAATGCCTTCTCTGAGTGGAAAAACTACTGTCATGTGTGAAGGATGCAAAATTGGTAAGCAAACTCGTGGTGCTCACAGTTCACTAAATTCTTTGACTACCTCTCGTCCTTTGGAGCTGATTCACATGGATCTTGTTGGACCTTCTTCAACTGAGACCATTGGAGGTAAGAAATATATCTTAGTGGTTGTGGATGATTTTTCTCGTTTTACCTGGGTAAACTTTCTTAGAGAAAGAAGTGATACATTTGAAAGCTGCAAATGTCTTTTCAAAAAGGTAATAAATGAGAAACAATCTTTACATTTGTCAATTGTGCGAGTAAGAACTGATAATGGAACTGAGTTTAAGAATGTCAGGTTTTCGGATTTCTTTAGTGAACTTGGGATCTCTCATGAGTTTTCAGCACCTATAACTCCGCAACAAAATGGCATTGTGGAAAGGAAGAATAGGGTTCTACTTGACATGGGAAGAGTAATGCTTCACTCTGCTGGACTTAGTCTCAACTTCTGGGCAGAAGCCATAAGCACTGCCTGCTACACAATAAATCGAGCATTTCTTCGTCCAGGTAGTAACAAAACTCCATATGAATTATGGAAAGGTAAGAAACCCAATGTAAGTTACTTTCGTATTTTTGGAAGTCCTTGCTACATTTACAGAGATAGAGAATACCTTGCTAAATTTGACTCCAGAAGTGACAAAGGCATCTTCTTAGGCTACTCTCTAAACAGTAAAGCCTATAGGGTGTATAATAAAAGAACCATGTCTGTTATGGAATCTTATAATGTGTCTATTGATGATTCTTTCGTAAGAACAGGAAATGTCATTGAAGAAGAAGATGGATTCTCAAAAAGGAAGGTGACTGTGGAAGTAAATGAAGAGGAAGTTGATGAAGTTAATGATCCCATCTTTGATACTCAATCTAATGTAAGAACTGGGTTCAAGCAAGTTCAAAAAGATCATTCATCTCAAGATATCATTGGCAACATGGATGATGGAATCAGGACGCGGAGACAAGTCGTAAGTGAGGTAAGTAGAAATTCTGTTCTTGCATGTTTTTTGAATGATAACAAGAAGGATGTACACGTCATTAGTCATTTTGGTTTTGTTTCTCTTATTGAACCAAAAAATGTGAAAGAAGCCTTGCTTGATGATGATTGGATTAATGCTATGCAAGATGAACTGAATCAATTTACAAGAAATGATGTCTGGTATCTTGTACCTAGGCCTAGTAATTGCAATGTGATAGGTACTAAATGGATTTTTCGAAACAAACATGATGAATTTGGTAATATCACTAGAAACAAAGCCAGACTTGTGGCGCAGGGTTACACTCAAGTTGAAGGAATTGATTTTGATGAAACTTTTGCACCTGTAGCTAGACTTGAATCTGTTAGACTCTTGCTTGCTATTGCTTGTCATCTTCATTTTAAGCTATATCAAATGGATGTGAAAAGTGCCTTTTTGAATGGAGTCTTGCAAGAAGAAGTGTACGTTGAACAGCCACTGGGATTTCAAGATCCTCACAATCCCAGTCATGTTTACAGACTCAAAAAGGCTTTGTATGGGCTTAAACAAGCTCCAAGAGCTTGGTATGAACACCTATCCAACTTCCTGGTAAGCAAAGGGTATGTTAGAGGCTCTATTGATAAAACCTTGTTTGTAAAAAGGGATCAAACACATGTCATGATTGCTCAAGTTTATGTAGATGACATTGTTTTTGGTTCAACTTCTGAATCTTATGTTACTGAATTCACTAGAATCATGGAAAGTGAATTTGAAATGAGCATGTGTGGGGAATTAACTTACTTTCTTGGCCTTCAAGTTCGTCAACTAACTGATGGCATGTTTTTGTCTCAAACTAAATATGCTGAAAATCTTGTTAAAAAATTTGGTCTTGATTCTCCTAAACTCGTGACAAATCCCATGAGTACAACCACCAAGCTCAGTGAGGATCTTGATGGTAAGTCTGTTGATCAAAAGCTTTACAGAAGTATGATTGGAAGTCTCTTGTATCTTACTGCCAGCAGACCTGATATCTCCTACAGTGTAGGTGTGTGTGCTCGATTTCAGGCAAATCCCAAGGAATCACATCAAGAGGCTGTGAAGCGCATAATTCGATATGTTTCATGTACATCAGCTTGTGGTATCTTCTTTACCTTTGATACTAATGTTGAAATTGCAGGTTATTCAGATGCTGATTGGGGAGGAAATATGAAAGATAGAAGAAGCACATCAGGTGGCTGCTTCTTTGTGGGAAACAACATGGTTGCATGGCATAGTAAAAAGCAAAATTGCATATCCTTGTCAACTGCAGAGGCTGAATATGTAGCTGCCGGCAGTTGCTGCACTCAGATGCTCTGGATGAAGCAAATGCTCCAGGATTATGGTTTCACTCAAGGCAAGTTAAGTATATTCTGTGATAACACAAGTGCAATAAATATTTCAAAAAATCCTGTTCAACACTCACGTACAAAACATATTGATCTAAGATATCACTTTATACGTGATCTGGTTGAAAAAGATGTTTTAGAAGTATCCTTTGTATCTACTGAACATCAATTGGCTGATATCTTTACAAAACCACTGGATACTGAAAGATTTGAGACTCTTAGAAATGCAATTGGTATATGTCTCAAGCGCTGAAATATAAGAGCACACACTGCACCACTTGCATTCATTCTGTGTTATTTCATAGTAGCTTCGTAATTTTTATTTTTCTCCCCGGCTCAAGTATTTTCTTGTTACTGGGATTGCATACACGTTAAGTATCCCACACTACTCTGTAGAAATCAGTTGAACTTAGATTGACAAAGATGAACCTCTTAATCTTTTGAATGTGCGTTTTACAAGTTGTTTGTTTATTAAAAGTTTGTGTGCTCTGTCAATTTCTCTGAAGAATAGTCATGAATCTCTCACATTATACTCACTTACACATTGCACTCTCTTTTGGAAGACTCATGTGGGGTAAACACAATCTTAATGTCTCAAGTATTGAATATTCTATTTTGTTGGCTCCAGTTTTCAAATAAATACATTTTGGAGCTTGTGCAAACTATTCCCAAAGTAACTACGCCCTGGTCGTGATGAACGATATAGGGATTAGGCAGAAACAGGAATGGTTTGATGGTCAGACTATTCCCAAAGTAACTAGGCCCTGGTCGTGATGAACGATATAGGGATTAGGCAGAAAAGGGAATGGTTTGATGGCCAGGCTATTCCTAAAGTAATCAGGCCTTGGTCGTGATGAACGATATAAGGATTGAGCAGAAAAGGGAATGGTTTGGTCACCCCGGTGATAGTTGATTAAGTTAATCCTTGACAAAAGTCAAGAGTTCAAAAAAAAAAAAAAATATATATGGAGATATAAGGAGAATTGTTACAAATATAAGGAGATATAAGGAGAATTTGTTACAAATATACTGTTACTTGAGACTTACTGGTTGATGTGTGTCCCATTGTTTCTGACAAATCACTCTCATCACTCACCCATTGAGATGACTGAAAATTCCTCCTTGTTGAATTGTTGAGCACATGACTCATGGTGAACTTAAAACTTGTCTTGCTCACATGATGTGATTATGGTTATTCTTTGTTTAAAAGCTTTGCCTCTGTTCTCAGGTATACGTGTGGGTACTTCTCTTGGCATTGTGTGGTTCCACAATTGATTTGATTTTCATAAGCATACACAATCTTATTCTTTTCAGCTCTTGGACTTTATCATGTTGTTTTTCTTTAAGAGTGATTTTTGTCAAAATGGTAGCATTAACAAAAAAAAAAAAAAAAAAAAAAAAAATTCTTGTTTATTTCTTTGTTTTCGTTTGTGGTTTCTTCTGTTTTTCTGTTTTTCTGTTTTTCTTTCTCAGATTTCAGATCCGATTTTGTTGTTCATGGCTCCCAAAATGCGTAACTCCGGACTCCAGACTACTCCTCCGCGTCGATCCGGTCGTCTCCGTCGTCTCGGACCACCATCCGGTCCTCCCACCTCTGCTGCATCTCCTCAGGTTCTTGAAGACTCTCCTTCCGCCTCGGCTGCTGAAGGTTCTCCTGTTCACTCGTCCGCTCACAGTGGACCTTCGACTCATAGTGGATCCGTGTCCCATAGTGGGCCGTCGTCTCCTCCCAATGGACCATCATCTTCGCCACCTATCAATGCTGGTGCACCTTCTTCTTCCCCTGTGGAGTCTCCATTAGAGGCTGTTCTCAATCAGGCATATCGCAGTCGCACTCTCCATCATGTTTTTCCAGCTCCCACTGCTGCTTCTTCCTCACAAGAAGATTCCGCCGCCACTCTCACTCCTGCTGTTGGGTGCTCTCAAAAGCGCAAGGCTCCCTCGAAGCCTTCGAAGTCCTCGAAGCCTTCAAAGCCATCCAAGCCTTCAAAGTCTTCCAAGCCTCCTGCCAAAAGGCTCAGGCCGTCAACTGGTTCACAACATCCTTCTTCAGTCAAGACACAGTCAAAATCCGCAGTCTGTAAGCGTGCTCCACCCTTGACTTGCTTTGTCAATTCTACTGCTCGCACCTTATACATGAACATTACATGCAATCGTCCTTGTGTTTTTGAGCGGACATTTGATTTCTCCTCTCTGCCACAATTATTCGTCACCTTAGTTGCACGCTTGGGATGGCAAGAGGGTCTGCAATCCCTACCTCGACCAAATCTATCTATTGTGCATGAATTTTATGCTAACTTTCCTAGATCATTGCCTGAGTCTATGGATTTGTTCACCTCTTCTAGTGGGGTATTTGTTCGGGGTTCCTACATTCTGGTTTCCCCTACTGTGATTCGTCATATACTGCATCTTCCTTTACCTTCTGAAGACGCAGCTGATAAAGCTACTCAGTTTCTCTCTACTTGTGATATGTCCCTGTTAGTGGACAAAATGTATGCTAACATTCCTCGCATTCCTCCGGCATTTCTCTCAAGTGGACACATGGATGAATGGTTTAGGCTGCTTGGCTTTCTGGTTCGATCTCTTTTGCATCCAACTTCCCAGACCAGCAAGATTACAAGGGAGATAGGTGCCAAGATATATGCTATTCATAGTCACAAGGGTCCTTATCTTCCACCTGAGTTCTTCATTTATACTGCCATTCGTTATGCTGCTATTGTTGATCAACGCAATTCTCAAGGTGCCTTAGTGTTTCCATCTATCATCACCTTGTTGTGCAGTTCATTTGGTGTTGACTATCAGGATGGAGATATCCTTGGCCCTCCTCTCACTCCAGTTACTTCCTCCACTCTTGTAAGAGGGTCTAGTCAGGCATTAGATGGTGGTGTGTCTGTTGAGACCACTATGCTGATGAAATGGATGGAAGACAAGTTCAATACTCTATATGCAGACCTGGACACTCGTATTACTGGACTTGAACGTTTGCTCAACACCTACATTGCATCTTCTGCTCCTCCTGTTGTGTCTCCACCTGTTTCTACTACTGCTCCTTCTACTGCTGATGATGAGTTTCCTTTCCATATTCATGTCAAGCCTTTCTGCGTGGATGTTGGTTATGGTTATAAGTGTTTTCCTTCTGGGATCTTTCTTGATTATTTGGACTGACCCTTTGTCATTCCTAGACAAAAAGGGGGAGAGTACTTCTGATTTCTATGTACTTCTGTTTATGTGGCTCTATGTCTATGTTTATCTTGGGATTATGTACTTTATTTAAGTACTGTGGTGGTGTACCTTTGCCTATGCTCTCTTTTGGAAATTATTGTCTTGTGGTGTGTATTTTTGTGATTCTGTGTGTTTTGTGTAGGAATGCCAAAGGGGGAGATTGTTAGTATTTTGGCATTCCTACATAAAAGGGAATTATATCTTTCGGATCCTAATGGACAAATCTTTCATTAAGTTGTTTCCTAGTAGGAAGTCCATTAGGGTTAGGATTCTAAAGTGAGGGGGAGTTTTGCCCTCTATTTAACAGCTGCCGCGCACAAGACTTATGCATGCCTTGGGAATCAAGAAAAAGAGATTAGTTGTGTATCTCTAACGTGAGCATGTTGAGTTCTTGTTCTTTCACTGTTCCATGTGTGAGTGAATAGAATTGAGGTTTGATTTGTGTAGTTCAATCCCTCAAGAAAGTGTTTCTTGTGAGAGAAGATTAGTGAGTGATTAATAGACTAGACGAGTCTGCAAGTGTAATCATACAATTGTAATCTTCTTATAGTGGATTGAAGTTCTTCTAGGCTTGTGCCTCGCAGTGATGTTTCCTCATGTTTGAGGTTTACACTGCGTAAACAAATTATTGTGTTCTTACAAGTTTCTGCTTTCAGTTTCATAGGGATTGATAGTACTTAAGCAAACCCTGATACACGTTCCAGTGTTTTCACCTTGCAACCACGAATGTCCCGGCAGATAAACATGCCCTGGTGATTCAGAAGCTTTTCGAGGCTGTGGACGCTGCTCAGTCTCCTGATCTCCCAATCAACTTGGTGATATCTAACGTGTCCATCTTACAAAGAGTGAGGCTTGATGCCTTGCGATTGGAAAATGAAGATCAGTGTGCCATTTGTTGGCTGGCTTATGCTGAAGAGGAACATGAGGTTGTTCAGTTGCCCTGCTCGCACTATTTTCATGAGCACTGCATTGTCCGGTGGTTCCATATCAACAGCATTTGTCCCATGTGCCGATCCCCATTGCCAAACCAACCATGACAACCCTCAACTTAATTTGCTGCAAATAACTAAAAGGTGATGAACTCTTAGATAATAATAAGCGCTGCGATTGCTAGTTTGCTACTTTCTGCAGAAATAAGTGAAGCTTGTTGCTTCCAGTATTATCAAACTTTATTTCAGTTTATTCTGAGTGTGTTCTGCTTGATTTGCGGAAACCATAATCAGTTTACGAGTCTGATTATAATAATCATTTTATTTTAATCAATTTCAGGCGTTTATAGTCATATGCATGGAAATTATACTGCTTCATTAGCTGAAAGCCTAACATTATATTAAGTCTGTACTCTTCACCTATATATGTTGGATATTGCTTTGCAATTGAGCTTTGGATTTTCAGGTTTAACGTACATCTTGATTGATTTCCTATTCAATATAATAATTTTGAAATGTCAATACATATAATCTATTGGGAAATTTGGATGCATATAAACTGATGGTTGACTGTGGTGTGTTGGGGATGTGTTAGAGTTCATATTGCCAGTGTTAGTAGAATGTGTTGAGAGACCATATGCATGCTTTAATTTGATTCAGTTTGTTGGTGTGATATTCTCAGATCCCTTGAGTTAGTATAAGCAGTGAGGGATGGATCCCCAGAGATAGATTAAGCAGTGAGCGAGGAATGATAGTACATGTTGCATTCCTTGAAATAGTATGAGCTTTGAGGGATGGTAAATCAGGGGAATTCCTTGAGTTAGTGTAAGACAACCTCCAATAGTTTTTCCGATAATTTCTCTATAATAGGAAAACAAAATCAATGCTTCAAACAATTTTATTTCTTCAACTCCAACCGATTCTCAATTTTAGAGATTTCATGATCATTCTCCAAATCCTTTTATAAAATTATGGAGTTTGCTGCAAATATAGGACATTTGAATTTTTTTTTCTCTCTCTCTCTTCATATTCCCTATTTTGGAGAAAGATTTATTGAATTTGTTGGACCAAAACATCCAAAATCTTCACAAAAATAGAGAAAATCGATAAAATTGAAAAACTGTTAGAGATGTTCTAAGTGGTGAGGCTTGATAATGCATGGGGATTTATTACAAAAAGGTCCGTAAATATCCAAAACCAATCCAAACATGAAAGTGATATATTTCACTAAAGTGATAATTGTTCGGATTTATCATCAAATATCTATTTATTACCAATTACAGGAAAGTGATATATTTTTTGAGTTAGTATAAGCGGTGCGGCTATTACCACTATATTGTTTTCTTTCTTAGTTCACCCTATAGATTTTTATGGCCAATTAAATAGAAGTCCTATTTTAAACATTCTCACTCATATAGGTCCACCCAAACATTTTTGTTTACAAAAATCCACTCAAACCTAAATATAGGTATCAAAGTTCAATATAATTACAGATTGTCATCCATCAGATTTTTTTATTTTCTCTCATATAGTTACATAAATGTCATTAATATAAAAAGTCAACAACCATCCTCATTTCCAGAAAAGTCTCCGGCCAACTCAAGTTGGTCTCCGGCTGATCTCCGGTGAAGTTTCTGACAAACCTCTGGTGATGTTTCCTGCAAGATTTTCAGTGATTGCAAAAGCTACTATCACAAGCTACTATCACCAGCTTTAAAAACTACTACGGTGATATTTCTGGCGACCTCCGACGAGGCCACAAAAGATATCATCTTTAGCAACAAAAGCTACTACTATCAATAAGAAAAAATACTACCGTCAGCAACAAAAGCTACAACATCAGCAAAAAAACTACTACAGCCAACTAAAAAAAGATACAACCATCAATGAGAAAGAATATTACCACCAACAACAAAAGCTACTATCTCTCGTTACAAAAGTTACTACATCAGCAAAAAAACTACTATCGCCAACAACAAAAGTTACTACCCATAACTAGAAAAGCTATTACTGCCGACAACAAAAGCTACTACCGGTAATAACAAAAACGACCATCCCAGTTATAAAAAATACTATCGTTAGCAAACAAAAACTACTATTAAACAGAACAAAATTGATTATGAAACAGAGTTAAAACTATGACCAACCACGGTATCAAAAAAAACTACCAAGCTCTAAAACCTACTCTCACATCCACCAATACCTACTACCAAACACAACAAAACCTACTCTCACCACCAAAACATACTTCTCATCTCCACCAAAACATATTACCGCAATCACAGCAAAAACACTATCAAATATACATAGATAAATTCGAGGCCAAATGTAAGACCAGAGCCGACCTCCAGACAACCTCTGAAGTATTGCTGAACTGAAACAATGAAAAATTGAACCCATAAATTATAGAGCGAAATCGATTTCCGATTGGAAAATTAGAGAGATTAGCGAAGAGCTGAACTAACCTCTTCATGTAGCTTAATATTGTGGAAGAAGGATATAGGATTCAAGGAAGACATCTTCGTCGTCGCTAGTGGCTCCACCATCATGAAGATCAACGACGAGACCAAGAAGAAGATCTGGTAGATCTACTACGACGCAGAAGATTCTTAGGCCACAGGGTGGAGCTTTATATCTCTGCTATAGTACGACATCAGGGCCCCCAGAGCGGTCTTGATCTGTTTTTGGCGCCAATGAGGTACTCGCCGAAGTCGGAGATGGACAATGTCGTCGTCATAATCGAAAGCGATTGAGAGACAAAGAGAGAGAGAGAGAGGAAAGAGAAGTGTGAGAGAATGAGATTATCAGAGTATCTATGATATTAAAAAATGTAAGGCTAAAATGGTCAGAATAAAAGAACGGAAGCTTAATGTGGATCTATGTAAACATTCAAACATATTATCAACATTACAGAAACTCATCACCTCTTCGCTACCGATACTCCCATTTTCGTCAACATCATCGATTTCATTGTTTTCATCTTCACCCCCATGACTATCATAATAACCACTAGACAAATGATCCAACCCTAAAAAATTCAATCCGGGTAGTCCACCCACAACACGCCATGTGACCAACCTATCACGACATCACTTGACTTGAGCTTTGGTTACCTTTGAACTTCTCCTTGGACTTGCTAGCCGGGTGGATGCGACACTCGGTGCACCTTGGCTTGGTGCACTTGCTCGTGTATTTGGAGTGGTTGTTGGGTCTGGTGGACACCCTTATGAACAAGCCGGCCGTGAGGAGCGAGTCGAACTTGTTGACATATTGGGTGTCGTGCCTCGGGTTTTATGCGGCAGGTAGAACCCGGTATGTCCGAACCATTCCGTGTTGGCGACGCTCTCTTCATTGTCTTGAGCTAATTGGGAGCTGAAAAGTGATTTGTGATGTAAAGAAGTGGATGCGCTGCTTGTTATGTAGGCATATAGCAATGTTATTGGTATTGCTGCAATACTATTGCAAGCTTGAGGAGCACGGCGTTAGGTTGAGGATCTACTTCATGTGGAACAAGCAAATGAAGATGGGCACCTCTTTTAGATAAACAAACCGATTTCTTTCCCATTTGTTTTTCATGTCAACGTTTTGGCAATGAAAAAAACTTCCATGACCAGGTGTCGTCATTTGCAGGTAACCAACTCCAATGAAGAAGTGACACGTGACCAGAAAATAATTAAATATAGATACCAATACTGAATAATCCCCTTGTAATGTCCTAATGTCCAACACAAACACTTCAAAGGACACGTGTCTTTTTCTTATTGGTGTTTGTCATTTGCAACTGACCATATCTGGTCACTGAAGTCGAGTCCTTTGGCAATTCCATTATTGATGATGATTAACTTATAATAGTCTCCTACTCTTTCGAGGAAGGGAGTGACATATATGAAAAAGTTACATTGCCGGGAATCAAACCAGGGTCTCCTGGGTGAAAGCCAGATATCCTAACCGCTGGACGACAATGGAATTGTTGGTAAACATGTTCGAGTTTGTTTATTTAAATTAATTATTCAGAAATTTGCTCATTAGTTCACGATGAAAAATTTTGGAGTGAAAATAAAAGCATGTCATTTTGGCCAAAAGAAAAAACGTGTGTGCTATACAATAGCTCACAATTTCAGTGAAGAAGTATGTTCTTGGAGTATTTTCAGTGTTGTTGTTAGCTTTTCATTTTTCAGTCATGAATGGAAAGCAAATTGTAAACCACTTCATTGTTCAGGAATGATGCACAGATATGTTAATTAATTTGAATTAGAGGTGGCAAACGGTCCGGCCCAACCCGGTCCGGCCCATTTAATCGGGCATCGGGCCGGCTCATGACGGCCCATTTAATCAAATCTAAGGCCTAACCCGGTCCACGACCCAAGCCCATAACATATTGGGCCGTGCTCGGGTCGGGCCCATTAACGGGCCAGTTTGTAGTTATAAATAGAAATTAGTCCAAAATTGATATCATAGTATACCAAAACAAAAAAATGAAAAATAACTCACATTTTCTATCGATCATTTGTTTTCTTTACCAACAAACTAAAGAAATATATGATATATGAATCGTATGATCATCATTTATACTTGGTAATGTTTTAGCAAAACTTTTAATGGGTCTAAGAGAATCAAAATGAATAATTATTAATATTTATAAATTATTGTTCACACTTAAAACAAATTATATATTATTTATAAATATTTAATTTTTATATTATAAAATATATATATATATATATATATATATATATATTTTAAAGCACCTCTAATTTGAATAGTACTCCGCATAACTTTCATTACTTGCAAACCGAATAAGCACTTTGTTGTTTCTGTACAGATGGAAAAACAACATTCTTGCCAAAGTACAAGAACCTCTACATAGTTGACTAATTCCTATATAGAGTTACAACCGAACACCAATGTCCATTCTCTAACACACGAGTCCAAAACCGTTTTACTCCTGACCAAATTGAAGAAGTCTATGATCTCCTCAAACAACCATTCTTTCAAAAATACGCTTTTAAAAAACAACACCCTTAAGAACAAAAAACCTCCCATGATTTTTAAAAAGAGAATAATTCAAAACCACAAGTTGCTTGAGCCCCAGACATCCTTCATCAAATGGATAGCAACACAACTTCCAAACTATTAAAGGAATACCCCGTTTATTAATGGAGCGTGACCATAAAAAGTTCTGACACCAACTTTCAATCTTATAGAGCAAGAAGATAGAAACGACCATTAGAGTCACGAAAAACTCCATCACAAGCTGTTGAGCTCAGATTTCATTTTGCAAGAAACGATATCTCCCAATATGCTCGATCACAACCACAATGAACTGCTAAACCGGTTTGACACCCTTTCATTTTAGGATAGGTAAATTTACTCTCAAACACAATATCTGTATTCCAACATCATTCCAAACTTCTTTGTCCAAAGATTTTGTGATAAAATGAAACTCATGGATATAAGTTCCATAGGGAAGTTTGAGACCCAAGTAATGGGATTTACTGTACAGAAAGAATGAAAGATAGAACAACACTATTTGCTTATGATTATTGCAAAATAAAATCTTACATATCATCCTAGGGCAAAGGGAGCTTTATGTACATTTTCACCAGCAGAACAATAGTTCTATACATTTTCAGACACTTGGTGATTACCAGATCTGACAAGGGGCTCCAAGTTCTCCTTGCTGATGACAACTTTAGGAGATATCCGTGCCTTCTTGGAAGGATACAGAACAAAATGTTGGAAAATGAAAAGAAGATCAAATGATACACATATCTGCAATAGTATAACCCATGGTGAGTATCACAAGTGACAGAAAATATGTACTGATTATGTTGAAACATATATGTATCAATCCATATTCATACCAAAGATAGCAGTGTCTTCCCTATGTTTCCATAAAAGTTCACCCAAGAATCTGCAGGCACAAATCCAAAACAAGTGCATGAATCAAGAGGAGGTCAATTACTGATTTACAACAATTACATTTGGTTATGGTAGAGACTAGACATGCTGGTGAACCTTGATCAATAGATTGCACAGCCATTTGTGCATAGCTTCCCACTGCTCCCGAAAAATCGAGTAGAATAAAGAAAATACTTAATCCATCTGTGCTCTTTCTTATGAAGTTCATGTATGCCTACAATGATTTCAAAATGTGTTCTGTATTAGTAAGCAGATTGTGTCTCATTCCAAATCTTAAAACAATACAACTATATGTAATAGTAAGCAGCAATAGACTAGAGTTTCTATGTCAAATGGGATTATCTAGGAAACTTAAATATGTGTGTAGCATGTGACTCTTCTCAATGACACCAGGGTAAACCATATAAAGGGAGAGTGCTAAACCTGGGGAGTATATTTGATGACAGTCATAAACACTTGAATTGAGCTGCAACATAATCAAATTAATAGGTGTTAGAAAAGGATTCCATAAACCATTGCTATGATTTACTCAATTGGTAACTATATCTTTTATACTTGAAGATGGAGATGAGCCAAAGCCAAGAATGAGTTGGGAGGGCTACAAAGAAACAAACTGCAGCAAATAGCCACACGGCAACCACAATTCCAACTGCAATTTTGGATATTTTCTGACTTCCTCGCTGCATATGTAAAGCCGTGAGCCATGGATGAACGATTAACATTAAGGTTAGACCAATGTCAAGCTAGCTAGCTTGTGTGACAAAATGTTCTTAGAAAGTTAATCAAGGAGAGACATTGGAGATTTGGAGATGATTTTTTTTGATGTACTGACTTCATAGATTGCAATTTGGAAGAGGATAACTGCTGTCACGAAAACGGCATGAGCAGAGAAAGCAACATCATTTGCAGCTACAGGGATCATCTGCACAAACAAAATGACTTCATCTTGTTATCAATACAAACTGACATATGCATGTTTTAATGAGCGCTAAAGCCAATTAATCCTGTTTAACTTGTTTATGTCCGAAATACTCCCCATTTGCAAGATCATCTTGTTTCGACTATGTACCATGCATAGTAGAAAAGTTGCTCGATCATCTAATAACCTTGTAGTCTCTTCTTAGAACTATCACAGTATCGATCACTTGCTTATGAGTTTACGAGATAGTTCTAATGAAAGTATAATCAAGTGTATAAGCTCATAATTCGAGTGCGTGAAAGTACGGGTAAAGCGTAATACCGTAAATAAGCAAAAGTAAAAAACAGGGCGGGAAAAATAAATTACCAACCTCCCCCAAACCGTACTTGTCAAAGTACTGCTTTTGAACGGCGGAGCTGAAGTAGAGAGTGGAGTTGTAGATGAGATACGACGAGTGCTTCGTCAAATTAAGCACCACAAAGTCGATGCTCAGCCCCACAACACTGATCAGCACGGGTACGCCGCCGCCATCATAAACAAACCACTCTCAAATTAACACGATTTTAAGGAAACCAAGGGAAGGAAATGATTACATGCATCATATGTAATTATGTACCTTTTCCGACGAAAGTTCAAGATGACTTGGGGATAGAAGCCGACGGACCAAAATGTGAAGGTCAACCACCCCAAAACTCTGTAGGTGATCTCCAGCGAAATCGAGTTCCACGATGCCACCATGATGATCGGAGTATTCTTGTTCCGATTCTCACTGTCACTCAGCGGAAATCTCAAAGAAGTAGGAACCTCAACAAAGATAGAGAAGAGGGACTTGTTCGCAACTATACATGCATGCTTAAAATATCTGTGTTGGAGTTTTTGATTGGCGCCGTCCATGTGGGCGTGATGTTGAGGTCATCTTGGTGTTTTATTTTCCACACAATTAGTTCAGGAGGGTTTATGAATAGAGGCCATTTACATGGTCATGTTCATTATTAATCCGTGGTGGCTTCATTTTCTTCAAGCAATGGCCTCTTCCTATAGAACGCAACAGACCCAATGTATTGGATTGCGGCCGAAGATACGTTTGCGCTTTGCGTTATGCTAGTGGTAGGCTGGAAGCTTTATTTTTCTTTCATCAGAACAGAGATTCAGGGCACTGATTTGTACTTGCACCAACAATTAAACGATCTGATAACTTCAAAATAAATTATATTTTTCATTAGAAGACTTTGTTTCCAAGTATTAGGAATTGAGATAACTATAACTCACATCTTCCTATTGGGCGCAAAAACCCTACTGAAAGAGAGGCTCTCACTATGCTACCAAACTCATTTCTTTCAACCTGATTTGAAATCAAATCCCCAAAATGGCCAACTTTCTTATAAACCGAACCCTAAACTCAATCCGAAACCGCAACCTTTTCCCTACGCTATCATCTCTTTCCCGCCAATTCACCTCCGCCGCTTCTGCAGCCGCCGAGCAACCCCTATCCGACGGCGGCGAGTCTTCCACCTTCACCTTCCAAGAACTCAAACCCAATCACGATGACAGCATCCAGATCAAACCCAGTTCCTCTAAACGCGAAACGGCGTCGTCTTCGGTGACGATGCCGATGTCGTTCATGACGGGTCGGTGGTGGGGAAGAGATTCTACAACCAAGTGACGACGAGAAAATCCGACGACGGGAATGGATGGACGGTGATGCTTGATTACCGGACTCTCAAGACTCCGTCCAAGAGGCCGTTAAAGCTTCCGACTTTGGGTTTGGCTAAGGCTATTGCTGCTGAGTGGGAGTATCAGGTGTGTGTTTGAAGCTTGATCTAGAATTGGGTTGCACTCAAAATTGGAAATTGATTGCTTGAAGTTTGTAGAATCAAATGGTTAGTGTTTCAACTGTTGGTTTATGCTTAAGGCTCAAATGGGTTGCACTCAAATTTGGAAATTGATTACTTGAACTGTGTAGAATGTTAGCTCAAGTGGTTAGTGTTTCACTTGTTGGGTTGCAAATGGGTTGCACCCTTGGAAATTGATTACTTGAAGTGTGTAGAATCTTAGATCAAATGCTTAGTATTTATATACTGTTAGTTATGCTAAGGCTATTACTGAAATGGGTTGCACCCAAAATTGGAAACTGTTTTGTTGTATATGATAGCATAGATCAAATAAGTTTACCTTTGTTAGCCTTTTTGCGTTAGTACTAGCTCAGTTCAAGTTGGAATGTAACAATAGTAGGATTGAACTATGTTATCTGTTTCGGTAGAACTGTTCCTTGCGAGTTTTGGAGTCACTGGCTTTCTTTGAGATGTGTACTTTCCATGGAATTGTTTGAAGCATTTGCATTTTGTTGGGAACATGACAATTTGGCTAATGGGATTTTGATGATTTTAGGAGACAGATGGGATTAGGCCGTTTACAATGCCTCTCATGAAGCTTGTGTGTACTGCACTGGAAAGAGTTCCCATCACACGACATAAGGTTATAGAGTTCTTGATAAATAGATTCAATCAAGATTTAGTCTTTTGTCGCGCCCCGGATGACAATGAGCTGACAAGCGACATCCATGGTATGTTCCTTCTTCTCAGGTCTTTGTCACCTGTTCTGTTTATTCTTCTTTCCGTCTTACATGTTTAAGGCATGCTAAAATACCACTATCTATAATCTGTTCATTTCTTGTACATTCTTTTGAAAGTCATGTAGTGTGCTATACTAATAAGTTTACAATGAGTGTGTTGCATAACTCATTGAGATGTGAATTATTTGATCGACTATGTATGTTTCAGACTTACATATGCACAACTAAGTGACCATCATCCATTGATCTCCATTAGATGGCACATGTTGTATCTTCAAATTGTTCTTAGCTAGAACATCATCTTTATAAGTAGCAGTCAGACTTGTATGACAAATGTGGATGCCACGAACCAGAAAATGGCTATATAAGTTTAAGTTTGACAATTTATTTTAAGTCCATGGATCCAGTTTTGGTACAAAGGTGTGTAAGGCGCTACCGAGAGTAGCTAGATAAACCCCTTCAAGACTGGTCATATCCATCTTACAAACTCGCTGGAGTAGCATGAATCAGTTGCTATGATAATAAATTCTAGAAGGTAGCTGTGGTTAAAATTCACATATTCTATTGGCTTGGACATTAGACCTTCACTGAATTGACATATAGTAGCTTTCACATATGATCATCTAATTCTGCACAATAGATATTTTTGTTCAAGACATAGTCTAAGACAGTAATATGTCTATTGCAACTTATAGTGCCTCATTCTTTTTATGTAGAACGGCAAGTGGAAAAGATTGATCCTTTACTTGATTGGATGGAGTCTGAATTTGGCTTTAAGCCTGTCGTTTACTCCAGCTTTTTTGGTGGAAAGCAGGATGAAGGACTTTTAAAAGCTGTAGAAACCCTGCTGAAGAAAACAGACGAGTGTGAATTGGCAGCAATTGATGCTATTGCAGGATCAGCACACTCCCTAACAATTGCTCTTGCATTATTTCGTGGGAAACTGAATATTGAAGAAGCAATTGAGTTGATTAGACTTGAAGAAGATTTTCAGGTACCTATTGATCTTTATTTCTCTGTACACATAGAAATATAGCATCCCTAGATAGCTGTAAAAATCAAACTTCTGCCACAGCAATGGTTGCCATGCGAAGTCTTAAAATAAAGTTATTTTTTTATTTTTTTTATTTTGCAGGTTGACAAGTGGGGTCTGGTTGAAGGCGGTCATGATGTAGATATTGCTGATCTCAAAGTACAGATCGCATCTGCTGCTGTATTCCTAGGTCTTTCAAGGAGGGTTTAATATTAGTACATCCTTTCTCCAAATCTTCTCAAGAGTTAACCTGTTAGTGGGGTTTTTTTACTGTGAAATTGACGTTGTTAAAGATCCGTAGAAGGTACAACACCAAGATGGCCGATATTTTGTGAAATCCTGTTGTTATTTATGCGATCATATTAAACCAAAGATGTAATAATCAACTCTATTATATCAGTGCAATAAAGTTAACTTCTGATTCTACAAAATGAGTTGCAAAAGCTAGTTTGGAGATGAATTCAAGGCTCTTCTTTACAGCATTGTACACACAAAGGAGGTTGTTTCCTGACGTCACAAGCACAACAGGCTGTGTCGCAGTCATTGTTGCATCCTGCAGAAAATTTAACTTAAACTCTCGTTCACCAAATTTTTGAACAGAATAGTGCTCAAAGTAACAGATAGGATTTTGGTTCATCACCTGTGATCGTAACATAAGTGTACGGCTGAAGATCTTGAGGTTTTATGAGAAAAGGACGTGCGCTTGCTTGTACAAGGTTGGTCCTCACTCCTATAAGCATCATACAGAGCAAACACCCAGCTAGCACCAACAGCTTCATCATCACCACAGATGATATGTTGGTGGAAGCTTCTCACCAGCCTCTGCTTATATAGAGGCTTGGATTTGTTCAATTAGGAGAAAAGCGAACCTAACCCATTTTGAAAATGAGTCACAATGTATGAAACTGCACTATATAATGTCTCAAATTTATATGAATGGGTCATCCCATAAATGTGTGAATACAACTATGCAATCTTTACTAGATATATAATGTTGTAATCGTTTATAGAACAATCACAGCAGTTGTGTGGTTTCAGCTTCTTAACTAAAACTCATCTACTCTTTTCCCAACGAACAAACACTGAAAGATACAAGCAGATTTATGTCTATTTGATAGAGAACTGAAGAGTTCTGCAGATAAGGAGCGGCTTGATATTTTGGATCTGCTTTCCAGGGTTTAAGCCCTTTGGGCAGTCACGAGCGCAGTTCAATATGGTATGGCAGCGATGTAGCTTGTACTCATCATTGATTGCATCAAGTCTCTCCTTCGTATACTCATCACATTTGCTTAGCTTTCAGATGTCTTGAACGAACCAACATGAAAGCTGAAACGAGGAAGGAATGGAAAGACAGAATCTTTAAAAAAAATGAAAGCTGAAATCCGAGACCAACATGCAGATGAAATAATTGAAAATGTAGGGAGTTAGGGACTCACCGGACCGGTTGGTTGGTCGTTGCTGAGCGTTAGGATGCAATTTAGTAGTAGGCATTGTTGCAGGCATCAAGGGAAGTCGTAGGTGCCGGCAAAAAGATGAAATTATTTCTGGTACTAGTCTAGATTACACTACCTGGATGACAAAATATGAATGTCAGATTATAAGTAATTCAGTATACACTTCAAATTTTTCTTTCTTGCTAGTTTTAGAGGGCATATGCTGTCATGTTGTTTCCTTTACTTTTAACTGCAAGTTGGCCGGTTCCATTAATTTTAGAAAACAAAACTTGAAGTCAATATCTTCAAAAGCTAAACACAGAAGATGGCAAGAAGTGAGAGCTAGCTAAACATGTTTCCTCCTCAGATGATGAAGCTTCCTCCGGTTTCTTATCTTCCCTAACACGAACAAAGCGTGGAAATCAAAGAGATATAACCTTGTTAGCATCCATTATGCCTACTGCAGCACGATAGACTAATGCTCAATTCAGCGGCTTTCACCTCCCAAACCTGACTGGGTTCAAACCATACATCTTAACTTGCGTCTGCATAGACATAGTATGTCTTAGATTTGGGTATCACTGTTTCACGCAGACTGCCAGAACGTTCTTCGAGCACAGCTTCAGAAAATCCAGTGCCTGTTTTACATATGCTTTGGAACTCTTCATTACCACTATCTAGTGTTCTAAAAAAAAGCGTCCAGGGCCACCTAGGCATTGGGCGGCAGGGCACCGTTCCGATTTTCTCCAAATCGGTCAAGCTGGGTGCTGACGTGAAAATCGGTCTGGGCAGGCTAGACAGCACTTAGGCGGCTCGATTAGTTTTTTTAATTATGGAATACATAAAAGCCTATCTAAAAATGAGTAAAATCAAACAAAAAAAACATAATATTATACTCTAAAGTCTAAACAAATGATACACTATTGTATTTTTATTATTTCTAAAAATATTGTTGTTTTATTATGTATATTTTTGCTATTTTAGAACATAAAAGTGTTTTTTTTTATAAATTTTATTTATATAATTATATTTATTAAATAAATAATAATAAGTAAAATATAGAACCGCCTAGACACCGTCTGGGCACTAGACGCTGGATGTCCGCCCTTGTAGCGCCTAGCATTTTTTAGAATCTTAACATTATCCTAGCAACTTAGCAAGGAGAAAAGCGCCATATACACCTGTTCGTTTGCCCCGACCATGGAAAGCAGCAATAGGTACCAAGTCCAGTGAGTCCCCGAAACTATCCATGTAATCTTTCTTCAATTTCAGCCAGTTTAGTGACCTCTCTGAAGAAGGCTCGTATGTAGCATCTTTGATTAATGTTTTGATCATCAAACCTTCAGCACTCGAATTAACTGCGACATAAAAAAACTGTTGTATTTCATCAATATTCTTTGAGATTACTGCTGTGGCAAACTAAAAAAACTCCAGATTCTTCCTTGAAAGAATTATAAAGATGCTCTCTACGAACTTTGAGCTGCTCTTGAGTCAGTGGTCGACCATTATGAAACAATATATCAAAAGCAAATATGCAGACCCTAATCTTAATATCGCTGAAGCTCATATTTTTACGGCGTCGAGTGCTAAGAACCTTGAAGGGGAGAATTTTGTTATTTTCACGGTCATACGCAACGATTTCACAATCTAACACAAATGATTTTACAGATGCCTTCTTTAACCTTGACAGTGCAACCGCAACATCAGGGAACTTTCCAGTGGTTCGTTCAGCATTTCGACTGTATATCTCAACAGATCCATCCTCCATGTAATGTATCTGTGCACGTTCCCCATCATAATTGTATTCACATGTGTATTCTGTATCTTGGAACTTTTGTACAATCTCAGATAGCCTCTTACTTGGCTTTGCAAGCATAGGTCCAACTGGAATACCCAAAGTAAAGCTACATGTTTTTGGAAGATTCCAAACACCACCACTCAGAAGGGCATGGATGATTTTATCGTAGGCAGGAAGAAGAGAGAACACTTGTTTAACAATCCTTCCAGCCTCTTTTAAAGGAGATTGAATTTCTGGAGGTGGTGGTTTAGAATGTTGCGGAAAAAAGAGTTTTCTCCGCCAATCCGATTCGCAACTTTGACTGAAGCAAACGGGTCAAATACTTAGGTTCGCAGTCCGTGGCAGCCACAAGAAGTGCAATCATATGGTTCCTTTCCTTCTTCCGGCTATCCTTCCCAGATTCCTTAGCTAGGGTTCGAAATGTGTTGAAAACCCTAGTGACAGTCAATGGCTCAGGCTGTCCCATCATTTTCTGAAATGAACGGCGGCTTCTCCGTGCAACAATACCCAAGTTTCCTTCATCATAGTGTTAAGATTTGGTTATCTCTACTAATGTATTTTAAACAAAAGTATGATTCATTGATTAATTCACGGTGACGAATGAGACAAATATTTGAAACCAAATCGTTACAGCCTTTTATATTTCTTACTTATAAAAATCTTATTGATTACACAGCTTTTTGTCTTTTTTATAGAGATCAAGATAACCTAGTAAAAGATCTAAGTAAAAATCTAATATAGTACTTAATTACAAAAGATCTAAAACTTGAGTTGAGTGGAGGTGAACAGTAGAGACTGTGGAAGTAAATATTTTGCAGTGAGTCATTGTTTCGTCTGCAGTTTCTTAGAGTTCACAGGAAAGCATTAACTTCAACACTCCCTCTTAATGCTTTGCTTATCCATTCCAAGTAGGCTTTTGAGGTATTTGAACCTCTCTCTTGGTAGATATTTGGTGAAGATATCTGCAACTTGGTCATCTATATTGCAATACACCAGATCAATCTCATTCTCTTCAATTGCATCCCTGATGTAGTGGAATTTCAAAGTTATATGTTTTGCTCTACTGTGATATACAGGATTCTTGCTCATAACAATTGCAGACTTGTTATCACTAAGAATGGTTGTTGCAGAACCTTGCTTCTCGCCAAAGTCTTCAATGACTCTTCTGAGCCAAACTGCTCGAGAAGTGGCTATTGATGCAGATACATACTCTGCTTCAGCTGTAGACAGTGATACTGATTTTTGCTTTTTCGAAGCTCAAGAGAACACACAAGTTCCAAGTGTGAAAGTATATCCAGATGTGTTTTTCAAATCATCAACACTTCCTCCCAATCACTATCACAAAAGCCAAAAAGTTTTGGTTTCACATTCCTCTCATACATATTTCCAAAGTCCATTGTACCTTGAATGTATTTCAGGATTCGCCTTACAGCTTCATAGTGAATCTTGGTCGGATTGTGCATAAATCTGGACATCAGACTTGCAGCATACACTATATCAGGTCTTGTTGCTATCAAATATTACAGACTCCCCACTAAACTTCTGTATAAGCTCTCATCAGCACTACCACTTCCATCTTCTTTTGAAATTTTTTCATTGACAACTAGAGGTGTTGTAACTTTATTGCAGCATAGCATCTTAAACTTCTATAATATTGTCTTTGCATATTTTTTTGAGTAATGAAGATTCTCTTCACCCCTTGAATAATTTATATTCCCAGAAAATAATGTAGGATTCCCAAATTACTCATTTCATATTTCTTCATCATATCAGACTTGAAATTTGAAATCATTTTCTCACAACTTCTAGTAAATACTAAATCATCAACATATAATGAGACAATAAGTATGATTGATTTACCTTCAGTTTTGGTGTAAAGAGCAAGTTCATTTTCACTCATTTGAAACCCTATATTTGTGAAATAATCTCATCATACCAAGCTCTTTGAGCTTGTTTCAAGCCATAAAAAGCCTTCTTTAGTTTATCAACCTTCTACTATTTACCCTTGATGATGAAACCTTGTGGTTGCTCCACAAATATTTCTTCTTTCAGCCCTCCATTCAGAAATGCTAATTTGACATCTAATTGGTGCAAGAACCAGCTTTTTTTGTGCTACAATGGAAATGTGACCTCTTATTGTCTCATGCCTTGCAACTGGTGCAAAAGTCTCATTGAAATCAACTTCAGGTATCTGCGAATACCATTTTGCTACCAATCTTGCTTTGTTTCTTTGCACAGAACCATCTGCATTCAGTTTGGTTTTTTAGATCCACTTCAAACCAATGACATCCTTGTTGTCTGGTTTATCAACAAGCTCTCATGGGTTGTTTTTCACAATCACATCTATTTCCTCCTTCATTGTCGTTCGACACTCATCTTCTTTTCCAGCTTCTTCAAATCTTTCAGACTCAATTAAACAGGCATTGCAGCTTTCATACACTTCATTTAAGCTTCATCACATCCTCATTAGTGTTGATCTTGGTGTAGATTGAGCATTTGAAAGTGATGGTGATGGTTTCTCAGGACTTTGAGGTGGGGATTGTTATGGTGGATTGAGTTCCAACTCTTCTGAAACATCCTCATCTTGAACTGTATTATCTGGCACCTATTGTTGCCGGACCAAGCATTGCTTCCAATCCTAAGATGAATTCTCACTAAAGACAACATCCTTACAGATAATCACTTTCTTTTTCTTCAGATTAAAAAGCCTATAGCCATTTGTGTGCGAGCTGTATCCCATGAACACACACCTTTCACTTGATTCATCAAGCTTCTTCCTCAATACTTTTAGGATGTCTGCAAAGCAGATTGAACCAAACACCCTCAAGTGATTCACACTTTGCTTCCTTCCACTCCATGCTTCAAATGGAGTCATTTGGGGCACAACTGTAGTTAGATGTCTATTCATCAAATAAACTACAGTATTTACTGCTTCTCCCGAGTCTTCCAAAGGCACTTTCTTGGTATGCAGCATAGACTTCATCATTTCAACGATAGTTCTATTTTTCCTTTCAGTTACCTCATTGTTGTTGTGGTGTATAGCTTACTCTCAGCTGCCTCTCTAAGCCAATATCTGCACAGAACTTTCCAAACTCATTTGAAGTGTATCTGTCACCTCTATCTGATCTTAGCTTCTTAATTTTAAGATCAGATTGTCTCTCCACTATAGCTTGAAATTTTTTTAACACCGTGAATACATCTGACTTCTATCTTAGGAAATAAACTCATGTCATTCTAGAAAAGTCATCAATGAATGTAAGAAAATATATGTTACCTTCTTAAGTAGTCGTTATCATTAGACCACAGACATTAGAATGGACCAACTCAAGTGGTGTTTTTGGTCTTCAGGCTTTTCCTTTAGAAAATGAGATAATGTGCTGCTTTCCCAATGCACAACCTTCACACATTTCATTTACTTCTATAAATTTTGGCAAACCATGCACCATTTCATTTTGATGCATGAGCTTCAGATTTTGAAAATTCAAATGTCCTAGCCTTTGATGATAGAGTCAAGGATCTTCCTTCAGCTCTATTCTTTTTGCACTCTCAGCTGCATACTTGAGAGTCAAAAAAAAACTTCTGTTCCTTTTCATTTCTACTTCTACCATCAGCTTCTTGCAACTTCCTCTTTCAAAGATTTTACAAGTGTCATCACCAAAATGCAGGTGATACTTGTGCTCCACAATTTGACCAACACTTAACAAATTTGAGTCAAGGTTTGGCACCAACATTACATCTCTGATGGACATTCGCCCATTTTTGGTTTAAACAACAATGCTTCCCTTGCCTTTTGTATCCATAAGGCTTCTATTCACCATCTTCACTTTTGTAATCCTATTGTAGTCAATATCATATAGAAGATCAGCATTCACCGTCATGTGATTGATGCATGCACTATCAACAAGCCAAACATGGGTTGCACCCAAAATTGGAAACTGAAATGGGTTCATATATTTTGGTCCCAAGTTCGAATCCTATCATATGCACATAGAGTTTTTATGGGTTCATATATTTTGTCTCGTTGACCACGAGTAAACCTATTTGGTAACACATATTGGCCCCAGGAAGCTGTGGTAACACCTATTTGGTAACACACAAATACCAGTAGGGGGACATACCTCACATGTGTGATCTTCGATCAATACCAGGAAACCCTGGGTCAGGGGTAGGAATGGTGACGGCAAGGGGACAATTGTGTCTTCAATTGCATTTTAGTGCCTGAAACTGATGCTTCAATTTCTGGATGAACCTCTGCTTCCACATTTGACAGTATAATAATCTCAACCGAACCCATCAATGTATCTCTTGTCTTTGTGATTTCTCCTCCTTAAGTAAACCTATTAGTTTTGAAGTAATAAATTCTCAAGAATCAGCAGACTACTTCTATTAATTAACTTTGTTCTTGTGTATATTTCATATAAAGTTTGCTTTTAACTAGGTTTCTGGTCTGCAAGGGTTTCCTGATTGATTTTGGATGTCGGGGACTACAGGATGTACATACAGTAGTCCGCTTCTCCCTTTCATGAAGCTGGATGTCGAGAGTGATAAGGGAAAAACAACAGTAAATTTTAGTATATGTACACACACGTACATGACTTCCACCAGAGGCGGACCCACGTCGGGGCCTACTGGCTCCCGTTACCCACTAAATATATATAACTGAGTGTGTGTAATGTGCATCGTTGTTGAATAAGCATAGTGGAAAGCAATTTTATCTGCACGGCTAGGTCCCAAGTTCGAATCCTATCATATGCACATGGAGTTTTTATGGGTTCATATATTTTGTCTCGTTGACCACGAGTAAACCTATTTGGTAACACATATTGGCCCCAGGAAGCTGTGGTAACACCTATTTGGTAACACACAAATACTAGTTGGGGGACATACCTCACATGTGTGATCTTCGATCAATACCAGAAAGCCCTAGGTCAGGGATAGGAATGGTGATGGCAGGGGGCAATTGTGTCTTCAATTGCATTTTTAGTGCCTGAAACTGATGCTTCAGTTTCTGGATGAACCTCCCCCTCATCATGATAATACTCCCCCTGAAGAGCAGTATCAGATGAGGAACAATAACTCATGTCTTCAAAGAAAGTGACATCCATAGTGACATAATATTTTCTTGTGGGTGAATGATAACACTTGTAGCCTTTCTGATGTCCTTCATAGGCAATAAACACACACTTAATCGCTCGGGCATCCAACTTAGACCTTTGGTTTTTAAGAACATGAACAAAAGCAACACAACTAAAGACACGGGTATGAATATTATGAAATGAGGGAATGAGAACATGAGATGCAAGAATCTAAAAAAGAATCTTTTCTTGAAGAACACTAGACGGAAGACGGTTGAAAAGATGAGCGGAAGTATGTATTGCATCACCCTAAAGATATTTAGGTATATGAGCACTAACAAGAATGGCACGCGCCATGTCTAGGAGATGACAGGTTTTTCTTTCAATGACCACCTTGTGCAATCATCAACAAACAATACAAAATACTTCATACCGACACAGTAGGTTCTCTAGAGGGTCCCCATTACATCTAAATGAATTATTTCTAAAGAAATACTACTCCTAAAGAAACTAGAAGAATACGTAGCACGATGACTCTTAGCTAGGGCACATGTTTCACAATATAGAGCAGACTCATACACACAAATAAATAAAGAAAGCTTGGATTTTTTCATAACACTAAATGATGGATGCCCTAATCTGCGATGCCACAACCAAATTTCACTTAGCTGGATATAGTTTCATGTTAAAGCGGTGAGAGGCTGGGCTCCTGGTTTCTATCCTGCATATGTTTGGTTCAAGTGAAACAGTCTGCCTCTCAGATGCCCCCTGAACGATTAGCTCCATGGTAATAAGATCCTAAAAAATCACATTCATGGGATAAACGGTTACAGAACATCGAGACTCAGTATTCAACTGGGGAACAGAAATCAAGTGATGAGACAAATCAGGTACATATAAAACATTATGAGCTCTAAGGTAGGAGTGACACATACTGACCATTTTCCTAACACAGGAAAAACCTCACCATTAGCATTAGTGACGTATGACACTGGAGGGGAAGACAATTCAATGAAATATGATTCATCATAAGTCATATTATTAGTGGCACCAGAATCAATAATACAGGTATCATAACCAAAAATGTTAGAGATTTTCAAAGTCATACATATCTTACCACATCCTTATGGGTTTTTAGTCACAGAATTATTACCAATATTTAAGTCAGGCCTTACCGCACGTATAGAGTTGTGTGAAAGTTCAACCCTCCAGCCATTGTATCCATCTAACCCACGAATAACATCCTAAGCATCTATACTGTCATGAAAATCGATGAGAGCGAAACCAAATGACCTATTTGCAACCCATATCCTCCACTACCAGGATCAGCAGTTTGGTCGATGAAAAATTTTTGTCGGCATGTTAATCAAATTCGTCGGCTATCACTTTAGCCGACGAAACTAGAAGTAGTCGTCGGCTATAGTCTGAGACTTTAGCCGAAGACAATTTTATCTATTTCATTGGCTCTAGTGTCATCCTACGGCCGACGAAATAGATAAAATTGTCGTCGGCTAAAGTATTTAATAAAAAAAATTAAAAACCATAGCCGATGAAGTATAACTAAATTCGTCGGCTATAGTGGTATTTAGACGATGAAATTTTCTATAATTCGTCGGCTAAACCTTGAAAAAAAATACTATAGCCGACAAATTATAGTAATTTTGTCAGTTAAATACAATTATAGCAGACAAAATTTGCTATAATTTGTCTGCTAAACCTTAATAAATAAATAAAAATACTATAGCCGACGAATTATGCCAAATTTCGTCAGCTATTAGTCCATTCCAGTAAAAAAACCATGAAATTCCTAAATTTCCATTCCAAGCAACCTACAAATTACACTAAAATAATTCCATATAACCAACAACACCATCAATGGTGATAACATGTTTTTCATTAAAATATTTATAAATTGTTCATAAAGACATAAAACTATATAATTATTTAACTACATAAAATATATATCGTCCAAATTTATATCCACGTCAAGATGAGGTTGTTGCTGCTGAGGAGGTTGCGGCGACTGAGGTAAAGGAATAGGCAGATGCATGGGAAGAGCCAGAAGTCCCTAAAGCTGGGTATCTGAAAACTTCTGCAAGTACTGAAACATCTGCTGCTGTTGGGCCTGTTGGGTGACATATACAGTGGCATTATACTCTTGTAAGGCAATAGTATAGGCTGTCTGGGCAGCGATCTGGCGACGTAAGTGGCTTGCTCCTCCCGAAGTCTCTGAACTTCTGACTCTAGTTGAGTCGTCCTGCTGCAGGTCGAGGCTGTTTTTCTTTGAAATCCTAAGGTGGACCCCCTGGCCTTTCTTTCCTAGACCCAGACAGTAGAATTTGTTTCCTTACGGTGGGAAGGTTGTGCCCATGATCCTCGCCCCAACCCTCGGATCTGAAGTGTCAATCTGGGACATAGCTTCAGACATCTCTTACTCCTGCGTGTCCGGTCATGTCTCCCTCACTATAGTTGTCATTACCTCGTCACTAGCCTGCCTCACCTTCGCCTAATTGGATAGAAAAATAATAATTAATTAACATTTTTACATATATATATAAGTAAAAAAATTTGAAAACATAAGATGACTTACAATATCCTCCTTGGCGTCAAGATATGCATTCTCATAGGTATAAACGTACCGGTTAATTGCTGGATGTTCCATGGCTGCCTCGTCCATCAATGATGTGAACGGTCTAGAACTGGCATGATGGTTCATTGTGTTGCGTTGTCGAATCTGAGCGTTTGTCCGAGAAAAGGTCTTCAAATAAAAATATAAAATATTAGTAAAATATTTAAAAACAGACGTACTTAATAACAATTTCACCAATTAATTTTTTTAGTACATGTTTATGAGGGTTGTTGAATTCTGATATCAGAAACCAACGCCACTCGTACTTCCTATACTAGAACTCAACAGGGGTACCAGAAAGTGTGTTCTCGTGCGTAGTCTAGTGGATCCGTAACTCGTTCTTCCACTCCTTATACCTACAGATACCACAAAAATATTAAAAATATTATTAATACCACATACAATTTTGTTTTTTCATTAACTTTCCAACGTACCTTCCCCATACACAACTTCCTCCCAAGTGTTTCTCAGGTGCTCGGGAACGTCAAACCACACATGCATTTAATCGTTTATTAGTTTAGTTTTTTCATTAATCAACAATATAATACATAATATTATTGAGGCATTTTGTAAACTCAACATCGCTTTGTGGACCATGTTCTTAACCTCCTGCGGGACCTCGCCCCAGTCTGACCCCAACATAGAGACTGTATCCCTAATAAGCGCTCACACGCGGCTGGAGTACGTCTTCATCTTCCTGTCCGATACTACGTGGCCATCCCCGTCAGTATCGATGACGATCCTTCCTGAGGTACTCACGGTCTTCTCGAGAGCATTCTCTGTGACGGGACCTCTCTTCTTCCTTGTCAGCTTGGCTCCGACGGTGCCTATCACAAATTAATTATTAAAATTGGAGAACCTTTATTATGATATTATAAGAAAACAAATTATTTATCTTTCATTACCAGAGGACTGTGTGTCGGACGTGACAGATTCTATTTCAGTCGCCGATGATGATACCCTCACAGAAATAAAATCCGTACCAAAAGACACGAACTGGTACGCCGCTAATGGAGCCACTTACGGGGGCAGTGGATAAATCGGTGCCTCTGAGTCATCAACTGCAGGTAAGGCCGGTATCAACCATGGAAGGTAAAGAAGAGGTAGCGACATCTGTACCCCAGACTACCCACCATTCGAAGCAGTAGGACCTGGAGTCAGCGCTCGGTGTATCTCAGGTATACGTGGTGCAGACACCTTCGTCTAGGTCGGAGGTCACAGCTGCCTCGAGAACTGAGAGGCGCTCGGCTATCTCGAGGAATAGGTGACGCCTGGCTACCTCGAGGAATGGGTGGCGTCTGGCTGCTTCGAGGTATGGGTGGCACCTAGCTGCTTCTGCGCCGTCTCCAGAAGGGTCGCACGTCTAGCTGGCATGGGGCTCTGAAACGATGTTTGAGGGTTGTTAGACGTTTTCTCAAACGATTCAGACCTTTGGCCCTTCGAACTCTTCGCCGATCTAAAATTATCGCTCATCATGTTTAAAATATTAATTTATATAAAATTAATGAAAATATCATTAATATTTTAATAAATTATTTTAACATGTAATTTTTAATTTTTATTTTAGTTTGAATTTATATATATTTTTATTTTTAACAATCTTTATCAATATATTAACAATCTTTAATTAACATTTTAATATATTAATAAAAAAAATTATTTTAAAATTATTTGAATTTTTATTTTTTATAGACATATACATAACAACATATACACATATACATAAAAACATTTATAGAAAAAACAATGTACAGAACAACATCAAAATCATACCAATTCAAACAACATATACACAGGAAATATGCATATCTAACAAAACCTGAAATTTTAACAAGAACATATGCATAAACATGATTTACTACAAAAGAGAACTGGCTTGGCTAACAAAGAATGCAGTTTAAACAAAATCAAAGAATTCTGCAACTCCACCTAGTCACCTACCATCAAATTGAACAATAACAAATCCAAAAACGAAGAACCCATATGAAATTCAAAGTCGATTCCAGATCTTGGGTGCAACTAGAGGGTGACATCAATATATAGCGAGACAAGAAATTCGAAAAATCAATTATTTAGGATATACATTTGATTTCCTTGGTCATGCCGATCATCTTCATTTTAACTTCTCAAGTCTTCTTTACAATTTGATTTCCTTCTTTCTTGCTTTCTGGTATTAGCAGCAGGCACTAGCCCACATTATATAGATTGAGAATATAGGTGAAACTTACACGAAAATGTCAGCAATTTTGATATGTTTATTTAGTTTAAAAGCTACAAGTAATAAAGAAAAGTATATCACCGGAAACCAATTCGACTTCATCCAAGAGAAACTTCAAGAATTACTGTAAATGTAAACAAATATGAGAAAGCTTATCTATGGCAGATATGATTCTACCGTGAACATATAGTAATTTTTTTTGAAACTTACATGCATTTTAAGACAACACATTACAACAAACCTACATGAATATAATATCGTTGGATTTTGAATATGAGAAGTTGTATAAATTGTGAAGAATAGAGTTATGGTATATACAGGAAGAATTCGACCGTTTTAGAATCGGACCTTTTGAAAATTAAATCGGACCGTTTGGAGTTGGACCAGCGGCTGCCACGTGGCAGCCTCTGGTTGGCCAACGGAAAACGGCATGTCAGCCACTTTTTTTATTTTTTTAATGGCACGTATTTTACACGTGTCGTATCAAAAAAAGCATGTGGGCGCCCACGTGCATGGGACCCACACACGCCACCAACCCAGTCTCTCAGGCAGTCAGTCTCTGCCTGCCTGCCTTTTTGGCAGGTCCCACGACAATTCTCCCACCTCTCCAGTACCGCTGCATCTTCTCTTCTCTAGCCATCCTTCAATTTTCCTTCCTAACTGAGTGACTACCCCTCTCAGATGCAGTTGCTCTAAGGGAGATATCAGATTGAGATTTGCATTTCGAACCGTTTGGCTTCTTTTCTTTTTTTTGATAGGTAGAGGAACTGTTTGACTTGGGATACGTTTTAGGGATAATTGGGTTAAAGATGGGATTAAAGAATTTGATTTGTAAGTAATATGTTTAATTTGTAAAAAAAAATAGAAATGAAATGTGAGCCATGGAAAACGTTAGAACTGCGACGCACCACGTGGGTCATATCTTAACTAAAAGTAACAATGTTAGATCTTTAAATCTTAATAAAATCATGAGAGAATTACATATAAGGAACTAACTAAATTTGTAAACATAAAAAACTCATTTTTATAATTTGTTATACAAATTACTACACCAGTCCAAGCTCAAAACTAATTACATTATGCCCGATCTAAAGTTCATCTATTAAATGACTATAACACCCTCTCTTCTCTAGTCTTCCTCTCTCTCTCTCTCTCTCTCTCTCTCTCTCTCTTTTAAGTTCAGATCTGCTCCTCTCTCTCTCTCTCAACACTAATCTAGATTAACTATCTTGATCACGACGACTGAAACCTATGGCCTTTGACCTCCGATGCCCGATGACGACGTGAATGAAGTCGTTGTCGTTCCAATCCCTTGAATAGAGGAGACGACAACTCATCTCGATATATCTCCGTTAGATCTCTGCCACTCTTCCTTTGTCACCTTCGGCAGCGACGATGCCACTCTTCCTTGTCTATTGTCTCTTCCAGGGAAACGACATGGTCACCAACTGCTATCGCATCCGATTTAATTATGTTTTAGTCTGGTGGGAGATGGGGTGAGATTGTTGTTGTACGTGTAATGATTCAATTGTGTTTTAGTCTAGTGGGAGATAGGGTGAGATTGTTGTTGTACGTGGAATGATGAGATTCACTTGATTTGATTAGTTTTAGCTTTGATTAGGTGGTGTGGTTGGTGTGATATTGAAGATTATGATCACAATCTCATTCTCTTGTCTTCAATTTAGGGTTTTGGCTTACAAGGTAAGCTTCTGTGTTTAGTAGCACCACTCTTGTCAGTAGTAGCACCACTCTTCATTGGCAATAGCACATCTCTTCGTTGGCAATAGCAACTCTCTTCGTTGTAGTAGCATCTCTCTTTGGGTAGTAGCACACCACTCTTCTTTGACAGTAGTATCTCTGGTAGTAGCACAACTCGTTTGGCAGTAGCACCTTTGTTCTTTGTTTTCGACAGTAGCATCTCTCCGGTTAACAATAGCATCTTTTCTTGCTGATCAATAGTAGCATCTACTCTTGCATGTTGACAGTAGGCAACAGCAACGACAGGGGACTGACTTCCTTCATTTTCTAATTTTTTATTTGAAGGGTAAAATAGTAACTATGCTATTGTCACATGGCAACAATATAACAACTTGTCCTTATTTGTAAAACTTTGTCCTTACATGTTTAGATATTTCATTAATGGATGTATTTGTAAACTGAAATTTAGTTAGTAACTAATTTGTAGTTTACTATAAAATCATAATACATAGATCGGTTACTCGATTAATTTGGCGAAAATTATTGAGCTTTCATATTGATATGTTTCTTTCTACTCAAGTAAACATTTTGAGAAAATATCTGCGGTAACATGGTTGCCCATAAGGACGTAGAATGGTACAGTGTTGATCATTTGATCAAAGTCTAAATGTTTTTTTTAACATTGACAGTATTTTATTATAATAATCACATCATATTTTAAGAAATTTTTTATTAAAATTTTGCTTTTTCAGTACTGTTGGTTTACAAAAATTTACATTTGCTTTAGTAAAACGGTATAACTATGTGATTTCACCTTCCGATGTCATAAATATGTGAGAATGGAAATTTCACCATATGATGTAGTCACGATAATTAAAGATGACTACTGAAAAAAATTCCTCCATTCGGATTCATTATGCCTCCCATCAATCAACCTTGGTTCATTTTTACACAAAATGTCGTTGACCGTCATCTTGTGAAACTCGTATCTTCCCCATATTTGAATCTACACCTCGTACTTATGGGATTTATGAACACATGTAACAATTATGTTAAATTGACCCTTACGTGGTTAGGCTTGCCTAACGTAATTAGAGTTGACCACTTCTATCGGGATACAAAAGTTACAGTAACTTTGTGAGTTTTCTACCATAGAAGTATTTCACAATTTCAATCACATATTATGTCACGAGATTATTGAATTTTTTTCTTCCTATGTAGAGTTGGTTCACAAAGTTGTACACTTGTTTATAACCTACTGAACAAATTATACAACATTAGTAGACACATAGTGATTCAGATAAATAAATTTAGAAATGAAAATTCGACCGTCTGATATTATCATTATAGTGAAACATGGTTATGGGGTAAAATTCAACTGCATTTGACAATGTTCGGGACTCAATCAAAGCAGTCAACCATAACCCATCGTCACTTATATTATCACACGAAAACTCTCATATCTACATCTATGTGACCTATTTTGGACAATCCTTCAACATATTAAACTCTCATATAGATAAGACGTAACCTCCAATGTAAAAATATTGAGACGTTTACCTCCCGACGATAGAGCTCCATATGAGAGATTAAAGGAAAATTAGGTTGACCATTTTTATCATGGCCCTAACATTGACAAATTAAAGTGATTTTTCTACCATGGACGTATTTAATCATTCTGATGACATCTTATTTCACGAGATTTTTGAAATTTTGTTTTCTTTATAGAGTTGGTTCACACAGTTGTACACTTGTTTATAACCTATTAAACAAGTTATACAACATTAGTAGACACGTTGTGATTCCATTGACTAAAAGTCACAAATACAAATTCGACCGTTTGATATGATCATTATAGTGCAACATGTCTGTAGTATAAAATTCAACTGGATTCAACAACGTTCGAGGCTCGATCGAAGCTGTCAACTATAATTCATCGTCACTTATCACACAGAAACTCTCATATCTACCTCTCTGTGAGCTATTTTGGACAATCCTTCAACATATTAAACTCTCACATAGATAAGATATAACCTCCAATGTAAAAATATGGAGACGTTTACCTCCCCACGATAGGGCTCTCCATAGGGAAGATTAAAGACAAATAAGGTTGACCATTTTTATCGTGGCCTTAACTTTGACGAATTAAAGTGATTTTTCTACCATACACATATTGTATCATTCTAATGATATCTTATTTCACTACATTTTTGAAATTTTGTTTTCTTTATAGAGTTGGTTCACACAGTTGTACACTTGCTTATAACCTATTAAACAAGTTAAACAACATTAGTAGAAACAACATTAGTAGACACATTGTAATTCCGATGATTAAAAGTCACAAATAAAAATTCAACTGTCTGATATGATCATTATAGTGCAACATGTCTATAGTATAAAATTCAAATGACAACGTTCGAGACTAGATCGAAGCTGTCAACCATAACACATCATGACTTATCACACGGAAACACTCTTACATGCCTCTCTGTGACCTATTTTGGTCGATTCTTCAACATATTAAACTCTCACATAGATGAGACGTACCACTCATGTAAAAATTAAGGGGCTTTTACCTCCCAAAAGTACGGCTCCTGATAAGAAAGATTAAAGAGAAAATAAGGTTGACTGCTTTGATCGGGCCCTAACGTTGATGAATTAAAGTGAGTTTTCTATCATAAACGTATTTCATCATTCTGGTGACATCTTATTTCACGATATTTTTGAATTTTTTCTTTCTTTATAGAGTTGGTTCACACAGTTGTACATTTGTTTTAACTTATTAAACAAGTTAAACAACATTAGTAGGCACGTTGTGATTCCGATGACTAAAAGTCACAAATAAAAATTTGACCGTCTGATATGATCATTATTGTGCAGTATGTCTATTATAAAAAATTCAACTGGATTCGACAACGTTCAAGACTCGATCGAAGCGGTTAACCATAACGTACACATCATCACTAATCACACGGAAACACTCTTACATACCTCTCCGTGACATTTTGGTCAATCCTTCAACCTATTAATCTCTCACATAGATAAGACGTAACTACCTATGTAAAAATTAGGGGGTTTTTTTACCTCCTGACGATATGGCTCCCTATATGGAAGATTAAGAGCAAATAGGGTTGAACGCTTTGATCGGGGCCCTAACGTTGGTGAATTAAAGTGATTTTTCTGCCATAAACGTATTTCTTCATTTTAATCATATCTTATTTCATAAGATTTTTAAAGATTTTACCTCCTTTATAGAGTTGATTCATACAGTTGTATTTCACAAGGACTTGTTCATATTTCACACCATTGCTCTCATCGTACAATGAGTTTTCTTAAATTCTACATCGTTCCCGTAGTTGATACAGAAAGACACAAACAGGTTTTTGTAAATTTACATGTGTATAATTTTTTTCTTCCCTTGCAACAGTACGGGGGGTCAATTTAATAAAAAAGATTTCATGGATTCGTAATTCACCTATATATGAGTTTTAGTTTGAAAATAGACAAAAATAAAGTTTTCGTACGATGCTGGTCAACAACGTTTCATGTAAAAAATGAGGTTGAATTAAGATTGACCAATTTGATAAGGACGTAAGGCAATCGAAACTGTTGGATGATTTTTTTAGTGGACCTATTTAATTATCATCACAACATAAGACAATTAAATTTTTATTTTTCTATATTTATTACCTCCGATCGGCAAGTGCCTACTAAATATATATGACGTTGAACTTGCACACTTCAAAATTAATGGATCAATGTAATCAAGCAGTCAATAAAAATACCGTAAAAATCAATAATAAAAACTAAAATTGAAAGACAATTATATAAAACTACAAAGAATTTGTTAAAAAAAATTCAAGCTCAGCCCACGTGTGGCTTTAGCACTAAGCCAAATCCCAAATATTATCATTTGACTCAATGACTTTCAATAATCACAAAAATAGCTTCGCGGCCTCTCACCAAAAATCATTTCTCTGCCAATCTGCTGAGACATAGTAGCAACTGAGTAATTAGACTGGGATATCCAAATCCAAAACTAAAGAGATCAATCCGTCATCACCTCCGCCATAATCTCCGACTTGTGTCCGAGACGAACAAGCGATCCTGCGATTTCGCCGCCAAGGCCTCCAAGAAGGGACTGGATTGTTTGTCTGAGTATGGATACCAAGGCCTCCAGCGATACCAAACCGCGTTCTTATGGCCCTTACCACTACATATGAGGACATCTGGACTCGTCCCAATGACCTTATTCCTCCCCCACCAAAGAGCAAGCGCACCAAGAGGCCTCGCCGAATGATGGGGAATAAGTATTGTGCTTATCATGATGATAACGGCCACACAATAGAGCTCTATTATGGCCTGCGTAATGTCGTGGGACATCTTATTCAGAACGGCCAGTTACAACAATATTGCACACCAGCTACTGGGGCCAATGTCATCGAGTTTCATGGTCAGATACTAACACTCCAAGTCGGCGCCCCGTGACCCCCATCATGTGAGTACGGGTCCAATCGACACTGTCGCCACCAGCTAGAAATCCTGTAATTGCAGAAGGGTGTCTCTACCATAACTCCATTTTGGGAGCAGGTCGCCTTCCATAAATGGGAAGACACCATTTGCACACATCACAATGAGCCCTTCTTCATCTCAGTTCAGATCGACCATTATCAGTGGCACATGGCCCATGGCCCTTATTGACATTGGGGCTGCTGTTAGTGTCATGTTTTTCAATTGTAATCGTGGCCTCCGAAGGGACAGAGCCAAGCTCTACGACAACCATGATCCACTTGTCAGATTTTCTAAGGACATTGTCTAGCCTCTCGGTTCGGACTGCTTAACGGTGTCTGTCAGTACCGGCTCTTGTCGCTCTTCCATCACCTCCCGCTTCCTTATTATCGTCTGCCCCTCTTTTTATAACTTAATCATTGGCCGTGACATCCTCTGAGGACTCCAATACTTCATTATTGGCCATATGCTTATGATGAAGGTGCCTACCCTGGGAGGCATCCTTACTATCCACGGAGACATACCGACCATCGAGAGCTGCAGCCTCAATGCTGTTCAACAGGGTCGTAGCTCTTATCAGATGATGCCACTCCGGGCCTCGGATCCCATTGATGATCCCCGCGAGGACCCGGATGAGCAAAAAAGAAAAAGTATATCGCGAGACCCGAAGATGTGGAACCAACCAAGTGGATCCCCTTATTTCCAGACATCTTGGATAAGAGGGTTTGTATCAGTACTGCCCTCGATGCTGCTTCTCGGCATTAGCTAATATCCTTCCTATAATCCAAGCGCGATGTCTTTGCTTGGTCCTACGCCGACATGTCAGGGATCTCACTTGAAATCTTAACCCATAAGCTCCATATCTCCAAGTATTATCCCCATGTAAAGCAAAAGGGACAAGCCTAGCCTTTAACCCAGAAAAGTATAGGGTCATCCATGTCGAGATCAAGTGCCTCAAGAAAATTATCAGGGAAGTCTCTTATCCCACTTGGGTCTCCAATGTGGTTATGGTTCCCAAGCCTAATGACACTTGGCGGATGTGTGTCAACTACACTAATCTCAACAAGGCTTGTCCTATGGACAGTTTCCCTCTACCAAGAGTAGATCAAATGGTAGACTCCACAACTCGGTTTCGAGTTCTTAGCTTTCTTGACGCTTTCTCTGGCTATAACCAAGTACCCATGGACATCCCAGACCAAATCCATACGACTTTCATCACAGATAAGGGTCTATTCTGCTATAATGTCATGACTTTTAGTCTTTAAAATGCCGGCGCCACTTACCAGAGAATGGTCAATGACATGTTTAAAGAAGAAATATGAGACATCATGGAGGTCTATGTCGATGATATGCTTGTCAAAAGCACCGACACTGATTCTCACATTGCCAATCTTGACAGTGTTTTCTAAGATGCTTGCTCATGAAACGTCACACGCTGATATTTGAGAAATATTTTTTATGAGGTGTGACTCATATTCCAAATATGAAATAGAATTTCCATATTCAGAATATGACAGAAATTAGAAAAGATAACAACTCAAACACTGAACTGAAAATTATTATTTACTACATAGTAACTTACAAAGATGAACTATATGGTTACATCTTAATCTAAGAAAAACATACATTACACATAAAGAATTTAACAAAATCTAATTGCTCTTGTTCACTCATCTTCATTGTGTTTAAAACCTGCAAAATTTGTTAAGGGGTGAGCTCAACCTAAGGGCTCAGTAGAAGGCAAAAACCTCTTTAAACAAAACAATCATAACAATTTCAAATAATAGAATGAATGCATATGTATTTAACTCCCTGAAGTTCATATAGTTGAATAAACTAAGCCTACATGTCTCATACCATGTATTTTACCACAAGGGTGACGTAGGCTACTCAAATACATGAATTACCTCCACTTCATCTTTCATTCCCTTATTGCTAGTCATCTTGTCTATTCCTACTTCGCCAATCCCACCCTTTCCACCTATACTAATTGAGCAATTCTTACGCATTTCACATTTCACAAGGGCATCGTGAGATGTGGTGCCTCATAGGTTGTAGACTCAACTACACAAAAGTTTCAATCCTAACTTCTCTATCCCAAATGCTTTATACATAGCACTAGTATTTCCCTTGCACTTTATATCTACACCTTGAAATAAATCATATATATGATATGCAGCAGAGACAAGAATTCAGGCAAGCAACAACCAATGGAAGAACATAAAAAGCAATCATAGAGGCTCCTCAATTTTCTCCCTACATTTACCGATCACCTAGAGCAAGTTCCTAATAAAAAGATATAAGTATTAGTGCAGTAATAATGTATATAGAACTCAATTTATGGCTCAGCTAAAGTATTAAAACATAAGACAAAGTAACTACCAAAACACCTTTCACACAAACACAAAAAACATCAAAAATAGATTTCTGCATCTGTCAACTTTAACTTTAAAAACTGTACAAATCCGTAAGGAATTTGACTTAATTTTCTTCTAAAGACTTGTAGTAGACACACAAAAGTAACTTTGCGAGTTAGAATCACTTTAAACCGATTTTTCTTGAAATAATTATGAATTTTCAAAGTTCAGTTACAGTTCCAGCATTTTCTGAAAATTTCTACTAAAGTGCCTAAACTTTTGTTTTCAAAACCAAAACAGAAACTAAATGGTACAAAAATTTTAGGAACTGAACATATGCAAAATCAATGTATCAAATAGAAGAAATCATACAAAACATACAATGACAACATCAACTGTAACAAATTACACCAACATCAGCTAATAAAACACAATATGAATAAGTTAATAACATTATAGCTTTAAGCATGTATTTACTACATTCTACCTTAAATAAGAAATAGATACACATATATGAATCTTTATAATTGCATAACAATCTCTATATAATTCATACCAAAACAAGTAAGAACCAATGACAAACACTAAGACTGAAAACAAATGAACAAAACCAGAAAATTGACTTATTGAGTTTCTGACCCGCAGTAGGGTTCGGCTAAGAATTTGAAATTGGTGTCTTCATAACATTTGAAGTAGACATCCTAAGAATCAACCCAGAACTTGAATCGAATAAAAAGGAGTTTTCTACAAATACTTATGAGTTTTCGAAGTTGAAGACCAGCATCAGCAAATTTACTGGTTTTTGACTCAAACAATATGGTTTTATAAACAGTTTTTGCTAACTAAACTTGAAATCAAAGAAGAACAGAACACCTTAAATCAAATCAAACATGCTTCATCAAACCAACATTTAAACAAACATAACAACTAACTTCTAACAATAGATAATCAATTCAACAATAGCACAATAACAGCTAAGAGTATGTAAACAAAATCAATTGAACAGAACAAGAATCTAACCTGAGTTCTACTAGCGATTTCCTAAAACACAAATTCCTCCTCTCTCTCTCTTCCAGAATATCGATTCTCTATGCTCTCTTTCTCTTTCAGGTGTTTGAACAGACTAGGAAGAACAACAAAGAGCAAAGAAAACTTACCTCTATTTATAGGCTCCGGAGAGAGGAAATAACGTGGAGTCCAAGAAAAGACTGAAGGAACTCAAATTCAACACTTCAATCCCCATCTCTATCCATCTGGAATCTAGATCTCTAACAATTCCACAGCTCCTGCTTCTCCAAGGTCGGTTTGCAATTCTTTAAGATTTCTAATGAAGATTCTGGGTTCTTCTAGGGCGGCTTATGAATGAGTTCACACTTGGATTTTTGAAGGAGAATGAGGAAGGGCGGTGGAGAAGAACGGCGTTCTACAATTATGCCCATTATGCCCGACAACAACTTATATTTTTTTCTAAGGCTATTTGGGCTTAGGTTTGGGCTCGGGTTTGGGTCAAGGGTATTGGGTTTGGGCTGACTAAGTTTGGGTCTCCTATTTAACCCAAAAATAAAATAAAACAGTGAAGAAGTAAATATGGTAGAAGGAGAAAAGATAGCAAAGAGAATGAAGAATCATATCTTTTTCATGGTGTTCGAATCGGTCAAACCAAAGCCTATATGAGTCAGTGTCCCAAAATCAAGTATAATTGGTTACAACATAGGATTCGATATTCACATCGTAGTGACATACAATATACTAGATTGACTCTTCTGGATTAAATATTTAATCTGCATTCATGAGAAGTTATACACAAACGAACTCTTGGTCATTTTTAACAGTAGCGTAGCTGTTCTTGAAACTCAACATGGTTCGGTTGCTTCTCAATTAGAGCGCATATGTGACGTGTATCATGGTCACAAATGATTTACATAGCACAATATCGAAAGATAGTTGTCAGTTCCTTAGACTATTGTGTATAATTCCACTATTTACAAGACACTCAATGTCTCCATAAGACTTATCTACAAACAAGAGGTAGATATATGAGTAAATAGTTCAATTTTGAACCATTTAGAGGGATTGAAAAGGTGCTACAAGAAGCAACAATCCCAAGAGTGCATAAAAATTTCCTCGCAGAATAACCTTTGCACAGTAAAACAGCCATAACTTATTCATTAAAATAAATATGAACAAACATACAAATTTCTGAAAAATAGACTCGTAGAGCTTTCCATTGATGTAAAATAGGCGTCCTAGTTCATCCGGAGCAGTGCACAATGCTCGTTCAAAGTTATTGTCCAGGGAGGGACAGATTTGCTGTTTTTGCAGATTTGACACGTGCAAAGCATTCTAAGCTTGCAAACTGGTGTGGAGGCTTTAAGCCATAGCCGAGGGACGTGCATGCTCATCTTTGATGAGTCCGAGAGAGTTTTCAACGTATTTTTTAAGATGACAATTGGTTAAATAGCGTAGGGGGAACTAAAATCAAAGTCGTTCGGTAACTTCGAGTCAATGTGACCAGTCATGTACGTGGAGGGTCGGTAGTACGAGGCACACTTAAAACCACTATCTCCTTAATTTCGTACGATCCTAGACATCACATTAGGCTCGGATGGGCCTACTTATAATTTGAAGATGGTAAATCCGCTATGTATAGAAGACTTAACCAGAAAATACGTCGCAATCCTCATTGAGGATGCATAGCCGTGTGTCTCCTTCCTTTGGGAGAAACAGAATTCGGCATAATCCACTCTTTTGGATTACAAATCATGGCATAGTCTAAGGACGATGTAAATTATACATCTTTGTTGTAAATCAATACAAACCATGGAGACAAAGGAACAATTTCGTGAACAAAATTACATTCATAAAGCGCTATACATCGATGTCTCGAAACTTTGAAAAAGTAAACCTAATCATGACATTCATATAATGTCGTATTACATAGCATGGAAATGAGAGAGCAATCTCAATCCGTACAATTGATATCCAATGATACTTTTGTACATTTTTGTATGCTGTCACGATTGTAGAATTAGCTTGACATTTTGAACCGGTGAATGATTGATCAACAACCGTTACATTGCCATGAGATGGCGTGATGAGATTTGACAGTTTGGTGTCTAGACTAGGATTGCAGTCAGTAAGAGCCGGAGGCGCCTCCCCATCTTTTCTAGACATTAGCGCGGCTTCTTTTGCCGTTTCCATGACTCACATTGCCTTCACAACACTAGGGGAAATCTCATATGTGCAGGCTAATACGTTTATCTCATTAACGTATATTATAATCATTCCACCAAAGATATTTGGAACAGAATGCCATGAAATATTATCGACGATATGTAGTCAAAATAAGTGATGAACAATCCACTTGACTAAGAACTCAACGAGTAGATCGGAGTTATATGTACGTTTCAAGAAACGTTCCATGAGTGCATCCATAGTACTTTGTGGTCATTACTTTTTATACATATTGTCATTAAGGACATTTGTCGATATAGCGTGTCAAAAATTTGAGCGCAAGAGATTATAAATCTTGGCATCTAGGCTTAATAGCCTCAGGGTCAATATTTGTGGTGAAGTCTTTTATAATGAAAGGTTTCACATCTAAGTCAAATTCATGTGAGCAGAATGTTACATTGCTCTTGCATTTAAAACCAAGCCGTATGTTTAATTTTTCAAAACCGATTATGATAACTAATACGATGCTTTATAAGGTTTGTTTCTTTATCAATGATAAAAATTAAGGGATCCGAGCTTCTCAAAAATCATGTTTTGAGTCAAACCTAAAAAGGTGACCCCGATTTGAGGATTTTAAAAATCCTGCAAAGTACACAAAACCAAACAGGAGAAAGGGGTAGGAGAAGGGGAAATGAATTTTTTCCCCCAAGTTATTTGAATTGTGAAATAACATGTATATAAAAGCTTACTTGCCAATCTGCCAAATAGACTGCGTTTATAAAAGCTATTTTGCAATATCTATGCTAAATGCCACTTGTGTGCGGTGAAGTTTCTCGCGTGATTCCAATTCCATTTTGATTTATGCGCCATAGATATAATTTATAAAAAATTTGAAAAAAGGTTGAACAACGGTGGTCTGACGGAGGAGGAGCCGAGGGGTGACTGGCCTTTTTGGATAAATATTGGTTAGGGAAAATCTGAGGAGATGGTAGCTAACAACTCAAGAGCTGCTGATAACGTGAAGAAGTAAATAAGATAGAGAGAGAAGCGATAGCAAAGAGAATTGAGAATCATCCACTTATTCATTGATACAAAAATCTTTATATAGAGGAATACAGAATACCATTCCAGTATAGATAAGGAAACATAATCGTATTTCATCTAGTAAGTTACATAAGGCCAAGACACACATGTCAGAATATTCTAGAACAGTAATTAATTAGACAAAGTAATCACAATTCGGTCATGATAAACCAAAATCAAAACAATCCGGTTATACTAATCTTGAATCATGCATTCATTTTCACTAGTTAATATGCCATTGGTTTATTTATTCAAATTTGACAATATTTTGAATTTCAAATAAGTAGTTGTTGACACCTGAAAAATCATATAGTTAAGTAGCATCTCACCAAGTGATAGACTTGTCATGCGACTTACGCAAAACACTATAATCTTGGGCCAAGTCCTCAAATTTATTCCACCAAGCAAACATGCTCATCGATGTGGGCCCGAGCCTCATCCACGCATCATTAGGGCTTGTAGAAAGTGGGTGTAGAGTGGAAGATTATGAAGACATGTAACGTTGGTCCATCAAGTTAACAACGTTAAGTATTTTCGATTTTGGGCCCGACAACTTAAGTCGGTGACGAATCTTGAAAAACAAGAGAATTAGACTTTTAAATCATAATTTAAATCCAAAGTCCAACACCTTTTCTTTTTAGAAAGCCTAAACCCTATACTTTTAGGAAAGACCCAATCTCCTTTTGTTTTCCCATTGTCGAACCAGTTCTTCCACTTTTCTCTTTCTCCCCGCTGCAGTGTGATAACAGCTTCACATAACAGAAAAGTCCCTTTCATTTTCAATCAGAGGAAGAAGAAAGCTTGTGACTGATTTCAAAGCAGTTGATTTGTTCTTAAATGAAAAAATCTCTACAACCACTTAGTCAACCTTGTTCCTCATTTTTCGTCCCTACAGTCGTCCTACATCATAACTGTAGTGAGACGCCTCTCTCATCTTATGAAGCAAGCTTCTCCTTCTCAAGGTTCCAAAGCCAAAATCACGTGTTTGAGAGAGAGAAATCTTTTACCTAACATATTTGACTTTGTAAGCCACCATAAAACCCACCGATTTGAATCGTATAAGAAGGGCTTGAAATTGACAAACCATTATGGATTCCTTTCTCTATCAAAGTATCAATTTCTAAATTCTCATATGGTCCCCTAGAATTCCTTCCATCAAGCAACAGCCCATAAATCCCCTCATAAACACTTGATCTCTCAAGCCTCAAGCAATAAACCCTACTCATTGCCCCAATTATTGTTCTTAAAGCCAACCTTTCCAACAAAAAAAAAACAATTCTCAAATTCTCATCACAGTGATGTGCCTTTAGCTCCCACGTTAGGCTTACTTGCCATATCATGACATGACGCAATGCACATCGTTTTTGGATCGAAAGAGGATTTGTGATACCTTGTGTGGCACAATCCTCCTCTTTCTCTACACGATCCATAATGGGTCATGGGGGAGACGCTACCCCTATATAGTACTCACGGCATATTCTGCCGGTTTTGGCATGTTCTGAGCCTTGTTTTGTCCATCTTTATAGTATTAAATTTTATGTAATGCAATCTAAAGGACTCTAATACATTTTTGCAATCTCCATCAAAATTGATAGTATATTTTGGTTTCTAATTCTTGACATAAGACTGTTATCTCTACATTCTTGTGTATGAATATGTTGTAGAGAGATTTAGTGCTTAGCTTATTGCAATGAATATATAATTATTCATGGATTTGGTGTTTTGTAAATCCGTTGTGACTACGATGACTAGATCATCCTAAATAATCAAAGAGCGGATTAATGCTCAACTTTCAATGCCAAATTGGCGTTGTGATTCAAGTCACTCATGCTTATGCATAAAGAAGCAATCGAACCATGCTATGACCTAATGATATTCACGTCAACGTTTATCACCTTGGAACTCATTGTGAGAGTTTCTTATGTATCACAATAATGAATGTGCAACATTCATGATTCATTATGATTCGGTTAATTGAATCGGTTATTGTCACCAATGATAAGAATTGAGACATTGACTTATGTAGGCTTTACTATAAATCGTCTGAGACATTTTGGAGGTGTTTTTATGATCCGTATATTAAAGTACTCACCGAACATTCTTTCTCTTGAGAAAAGAAGTCATTGGGATCAAATACCACCAAAATACAACTTGGTGGAGCCGTGAGCTATGGATGGCATTAAAGTTGTCCGCGTCATCCTCCTATACAATGGAGACACTACTTATGCTCTCACAAGCACATATGACGTAAAAAACCCCTCATAATCTCTCATTGGCTATGCTCATTACTTGTTTTCTTTAGCAACAATTAGGAGTGACACCCTCTTACGCTAAAGACAATGATATGCAATGACGAGCGTAAACAAGATGCTAAGTTGTTGTTCACTAAGTAAGACATCACAATGTCCATGCATAATTATATAAGAATGATACATGCGATGCTGGCCTATACAAATTGTTCACTTTGAGGCATAATGATGCTATGGTGATGTTCACATTGGTTTAACTCAAGCCATAATAATTATATATTATGAGGAACCTTAACAATGATTAAAAAGTTGAAAAACCTAGAATTTCCGGTTTTTTAGCTTGTGGGCCAGTCATTGTGTGGAAAGGTTCATCAACTTTTACATCAGTTCTTGAGATTCTGCTCGCGGCCACTGATTCCTAACATCTTAGTCTACCAATTCACCAAATTTGGTGGCATTTGGAAACGTGGAAAGTGGTGAACCGCTCAAAATAAGTGTTCATGGATGTCCGGCGACTCTAACGACGAGTTCATAATTTTTATGACCTGTTCCGGTGTTAAAGATGGCGGTTTCAGAATCCTAACTCCCGTATCTACCTGCTCACAAAATTTGGTAGTGTTTGAAGTTCTGGAAGATAGTGAACCGTTAAAGGAAGCGTAACACAGGGGTCCGATGATGTCGTCGGCCATTTTAACCAATTTCTATTTAAGCAGTCCCGACGGTGAGACCTGCAGTTTTTGGACCCGTAAGACCAATTATGACTGCAATTTGTAGCATAGTCATAGTTTTACTTATTCATCTCTACCCACCATCATTCAAATCTTTATGTTCATGATATAGTTGTAAAAATATGCATATTTGTTAACAGATTGAGTTAACGTTCTATCATCCACATGTTTTTTGTGCAAAATTACACCTCCATAAGTGCACAATGATGTCTTATTTTTGATGAATATTGTCTTTGAATAAAACATGAGCTACCGACTATAATCCGTTTATATAAAAAAAACTTGACAGACAATCTCTTTTATATCACTTTGATGAGCAATCTTCCTATCGTTAGGGTAGATATATAAGAACAATATTCAAGTAAAACGACTTGGAATTATCATGGTTTGTCCCTACTATGTCTCATCATGTCTTCTAAAGTGACGAGATCACATATACATGCTGCAAACTTGCATGTAAGTATTGATGTTCGGATTAGATGACATGTTGATGTTCGGATAAGAGAGCATGTTAATGTCCGGATAAGAGGACATGTCATTACTCATAGATGGTGGCATGGTTATGCCACAAATGTGGTAGATGGTGTCACTAGGTTGTGGCTCCAACAAATTAGAGGGAGGTCACTTGGTTCGATAAATGCGAGTTTGGCATAACTTGATCCTTTGATCAATGATACTCATTCGTCTCGTGTGTTATTTCTGAATTATCGTCATCATTGGAAAACACCTCAATGTTAATACCAATCCATATAGAACTCTCTAAACTTAGAAATTACACTGGTGTATATGATGACGTGGTTTAATAAGTTTGATATCGAACCATACATCGTGGAGAAATACCAATGTTGTAGATTGGCCTAAATGGAAAGATACGATCAAGTTTAAACAAATAAATAGTGCCTTGGTCAGGTGATGATACTGTATCCACAAGAATAAACAAAATTAGTTATGTCTTTGTTAGAAAACGTATTGAGAAAAAGAGCTTAGACTCACCTTCTGACGCAAGGTCTTTCACAAACGCCCCAGAATTGATTACGATGAGATATACTCTTGCACTCCACTATCTTATTAGTTTAGTAGTTTCTGAAAAACTGAACATACAGCTTGTGGTCACAACGTATCTCTATTGGGAACTAAGAAAGGTACATAAAGACCTTGAATAGATCTGATTTCACCCAAATCAAGTAGCTCCTGACCACGAAGCATGTTTCCAAGATAGTTTTTAGTATCTACTTGATGGGGAAGGGATGTGATGAATTATGTCTATTTGTGTGTAAGTTCCAGATGAATCGTTATGAACTCTTGTCAAGAGATGTCACTTATTCAATGTTAATAATGAAGGGATATTGGGAATAATTGGTCTCGAAAGTGAGGACAGTTATTGATGATGCTCATTCATCAGTCGTCGGCATAAGGCAAACTAAAAGAGGATAAAGTTATGCCTATATGTATCCCTTGATCTGTCGAAGTCTTGAGAAGACCCGTTTTGTCCATAAGACGAAGAAGTATTGGTAGAAATACTCCATCTAAGTACGGTAGCACATTCATGTACTTGTTACAATATGCTCGACATCTCATTTACTCTAAGCTTATAAGGCTAAATTCTCCTTGGGCTTTCAACTCTTTTTCTTAGCGGTTGAGCAGCTTCGCTCCCTCATAGATGAGTATGAAGGAAAATCAAGGTAATGACCGGATGAGCCCACGCAATGATATGAAAGATTTAGGCTTATTCATCTCTACAGAAAGACACATTAAAGGCAAAATCATAATCTGCCAAGTTTTCGTATGACATCTCCCCAGGACCTACATGATAGCTCACTCATTTTAAAATGATGAAGTTGGTACCATTAGAAAGGTTTATGTCTACTTTTCAGGGATACCAACCATTTGATCACACATATCATATTGAGTGAGTTATGACTATTTTTGTAATGCATGACAGATCTGTCTGAGAATCTGCTTATGCAACATAGTGAACTTCGATAGAGCTTTGTGATAAGATCAGAATGATGAACCTTATATAGTTGGAAAGTTACAGGTTTCTAGTTTCCAAAAAAAATACGGTTCATCCATACCTATTGTATAGAAGAAATTATAATTGTTAAATACACGAAAGTCATGCCAAGCCTGATTATGATTTTCAACGCTCTCATGTTTTGAGTTGTTAGGCAACTTTCTCCTTCAAGATCAAAATAATGCTAAGTATAACATGTCTGATCTAAGGATAATGTGGCTAAATTTAGTTACTAAATCGTTGCTCAAGTCTACTTTTGAAGTATGTGAAGTGCATTAGCCTGTGCCATTTATCTAAACCTGAAGATTGGGTTACCAATCATGGGGAAGTCGTTGTGTAGACATCAAAGAGAATCTACATCACATGTTATCTTCAAACGTAGTTGGTGTGTTGTGCTCTTTTTCCTTTCGTTTAAGTCTTTTGTTTTGCCCATGAGGTTTTTGTTTTACTTGGAAAGATTTTTAGTGAGACAACATCACATGCATTATGTCGTACTAGGCACGTGACACAAGGAGAAGTGTTGAAGGAAACTATCTTCCTATCTTTCTGTTGTGTCCTGACCTAGTCATATCCTTATTAGAATAGGTTGTTGTATGAATAGAATTTTAAGATGAGTCAGTTAACTCTATGTAATGTCTATATAAACTTTATCTATCAATGAATAAGTAGGCCTTTATTCTCGTTTTTTTTTCTTCTCTACGAATGCGTCTTTGTTTTCTTTCATTATCTTCTTGATCTTGAACAAATTTTTCGAGTTAGGAAAGTTGACAAAAAAACGTGTGTAACTGAAGCACATTATTTGATGGACCCAATTTAATAAAGGGTGAACATCTCACCCCAAATATTTGATTATGCTGACAACCAAGATATTTTATTAAGGATTAATTACAAAATACCACCCGAACTATGAGGTCATTTTCATTTTGATACCTAAGTATCAAATTTCATCGTTTTAATTCCTGAAGTTTGCTTTAGTTAACAACTTCATACCTCTCTGTTAAATCTCTCTGTTAAATGCTGACTTCATAGTAAAGTCTGCACAGTTGAGGGAAAATCTGTCATTGAATGATATCCTACGGTCAAAAACCAATCTCATCAGACAAAAAAATCTCATTAATATATCGGAGCAACCTAGCTGACATCCATCCAAACTAACATTTATACTTTCGAAGAACCAAGAAGCTTAGATCGTCATCAAGTTGGAGAAGTAGATAAAAAGAAGCGTTTGAGGGCTAAGCCTGACCTTGATCAGAAGCTTGAGGGTGTTGTGTTTGCTCAGGCCTTCATGGATATTGTTGGTGTCTTTTTTCGACACCAATGGGTCAACGAGAGCTCCGTTGACGTCTTACGTGTAAAGTGGTAGACTTGTTCCTTGTAACAGGTCTATCTTCGCCCTTCGGCTAATTTGACTATTTCCATTGGTTTTGGTCGTCTATGTTCGGTGACTGAAGTATGTCGCGATGGCTATGTGTCGAGTCTTGGTAATCCACTGCATGTGACCGGAGGCATGGCATTGGTGAACTTTCGCATTTGACTTCCTCGGCTTGCTTGGTGAACTTCCTCCTCTTGTTCGGAAGACTTCCTTGACTCATTTAGGAGACTTCCCCTCTCGCTCAGAGGACTTCCTCGACTCACTTGGGAGACTTCCTCCTCTCGTTTTGTAAACTACTTTCGGATGATGTTAAGCTTCATCCTCGGCCCCTTTGGTGGACTTCCTCCACTCGCTTGATGAACTTCCTCCTCTCACTTGGTGGAGTTTATCCACTCATTTGGTGGACTTCCTTCACTCACCTGATAGACTTCCTCCGAATAATGTTGAGTTTCATCCTTGGATCATTTGGTGGTATTTCTCTTGGACTCCTTTGATGGCGTTCCTCCACCCGTTTGGTGGAGTTCCTCCACTCGTTTGATGGACTTCCTCCACTCGTTTGGTGGAGTTCCTCTGATTGATGCATGAAGATTGATGGACCTGCAAATATAAAGTGACATATGGTTATCGAAGGATCAGGCTAAGGCCGGTCAAAAGCCCTCTGATGCCAAAGTTAGATAAGTGTTTGAACATTATGATGATTGGAGAAGAATGATGCTTAAACGTTTGGCATGGGGATTTTGTGATTGACAAAGATATAAGCATGGGTTAGCATTTTGGCAGGTTGAAGGAAACAAGGGAGAGATAGTCTGGAGAGAAGAGACAAAAAATGGAGTTATAGAAATGGTGATCTCATCTTTCGGATGATGTTGAGTTTCATCATCGGCTCATTTTGTGGTCTTTTTCCTCGATTCCTTTGATGGTCTTCCTCCACTCGTTTGGTAGAGTTCCTCCACTCATTTGATGGACTTCCTCCAGATGATGTTGAGTTTCGTCCTCTCATTTGGTGGTCTTCCTCCACTCGTTTGGTAGAGTTCCTCCACTCATTTGATGGACTTCCTCCGGATGATGTTGAGTTTTATCCTCAGCTCATTTGGTGGTCTTCCTCCACTCTGATAATCTTTTATAATTAATCATTTTATTAAAGTGCCACAGCCTTGCCCAATCTCAACCCTCCCCGTTTTTTTTCATTCATTTTGGCTGCAACTACCATAGAGAAACCTGATCCACATTCAAACTCAGGGCAACATTGAAAAGATAATATAGTACAGCAAGCTAGCATATTTCTTACTATGAAAAGATTGATTCTTGTACTCTTGCCTCAACTTAGTCTCTGTAAAATTTTGATCTTCAAGTGAGAGATGGAGTTTTTCTTGAGCTTCATACTCTTGTCACTGTGCTTTGCTGTCTCCTGGTTCTTGATCCAAGCCCTTCATGGAAGAACCAGAGTCAGGCTTCCTCCAGGGCCAAAGCCATTTCCACTTGTTGGGAATCTGTTTGAGCTTGGAGAGAAACCTCATGTCTCTCTGACTAAGCTTTCACAACGCTACGGCCCCTTAATCAGTTTGCAACTCGGGCAAGTCACTACTGTTGTAGCTTCTTCATCAGCCATGGCCAAAGAGATCCTCCGAAACCATGACCAACTCTTCTGCAATAGAACAGTCCCAGATGCACTACTAGCCTTTGCAGACTACAGCTTGCCTTGGCTTCCAGTATCACCTAGGTGGAGAAACCTTCGCAAACTATGCAACTCGCAATTGTTTGCCACCAAAGTTCTTGATGCCAACCAAGATAGTAGGCGATTCAAATTGCAAGAGCTCATTGCTAGTGTCAATGACAGCATGGTAAAGGGTGTGGCAATAGATATTGGCGAGGCTGCTTTCAAAACCGCGCTCAATCTACTATCAACGACTTGTTTCTCTATGGATTTAGCTGAAACTGGCTCGGGTAGTAATGAGACGGCCAGAGAGTTCAAGGAGATTGTTTGGGGTATAATGGAAGAGGCTGGGAAACCGAATTTGGGGGACTTTTTTCCTGTGCTTAGGAAGATTGACCCCCAAGGCATACGTCGGCGCTTTCACAGTTACTACATCAGGATGTTACGCTTCATCAGATCAATGATCAATCAAAGGTCGGACTCCAGAAAAGGGATTGATTATGTCGCGCATAATGATATGATGGATACCATTATGAACATCAGTCAAGAGAATAATGAGGGTATGAAAGACCCCCAACTTGTTGAACACTTGTTTCTGGTTAGTTTCTACTGTTTTCCATTGTTCTTGGTTGCTTATGCTTACTAAATTTTTGTTCAGTAATCACTAATCAGTACATGAGGATTTATATAATCAAGTTTGAGTGAAAAAAAAAAGTTTGAGTGAAACTGCTGTAAAAAAGATTATATCTTAATATGATTCATTTAATTTTTGCATGGTGTCCAAAATGATTAGCATGAACTATTGTGTATGCAGGCTCTATTTGCTGCGGGCACAGATACAACTTCAGCCACATTGGAATGGGCAATGGCTGAGCTACTACACAACCCACAAAGCCTTTCTAAAGCTCAAGAAGAGCTGGATCAAGCTATTGAAAAAGGAAAGCCGATTGCGGAATCTGACATTGCTAGACTACCTTACTTACAAGCAATAATCAAGGAGACCTTCCGCTTGCACCCAGCGGTTCCATTGCTACTGCCAAGAAAAGCTGAAACAGATGTAGAAATAGGGGGCTACATTGTTCCGAAGGGTGCACAAGTTCTAGTCAATGTGTGGGCCATAGGGCGAGACCCCAGCATTTGGGACAATCCTAACTCTTTTATGCCAGAGAGGTTCTTAGGATCAGACAACCAAATTGATGTTATGGGAAAAAACTTTGAGCTTCTTCCGTTTGGGGGTGGGAGGAGAATCTGTCCAGGTTTGCCATTGGCAATGAGAATGTTGCACTTGATGTTGGGTTCACTGGTTAACTGCTTTGATTGGAAGCTAGAAGATGGAGTTGTACCTGACACTATGAACATGGAAGACAAATTTGGCCTCACCTTACAAATGGCTAAGCCTCTCATTGCTCAACCTCTCACAGCTTCTCATAGCTGTGTTCATCAATCCTAAGTTATGGTATAAAAGGGAGCGTATGGTTGTGTTTGACGCATTATTTCCTTACGAGAGTGACCAGGCCAATTTGACAGTGACCATCAAATGGAATTTGTTAGGGGAAAATAAACTGCTTATCCCTCTGGAGCACATTAGCTCCATATCCAAATAAGAAAGAAGAAACAGATACTAGCCTGTTTTTGGTTTACAGCTTTTGGTCTATCTTTATTTACTTTTTGCAATGCTTAGAGGTTGTTGTAATTGTTTCATAGATGTGAGCTTTTGCAATACTTCTTTTTGATTGAAAAGCTTTTGCAATACTTGCATACACAGTTACATAACTTAGACTCATCATCAGAATAAATGGTTGACAGTTGATCCATGGCTCCCTTCACGAGCCACTAATAATGTAACACAATCATTGAAACTTCTAAATTTGTAGAAGACTCGCTGTCACTTGTCAATTTCAATTTTCGCATAATAGAGCCAAAAATATCAAGCTGGTCAGCAATTACCACCATATATTTCATGTCAGACGTCATCAAGTTGAAGAAAACAAATACAGAAGAACTGCGTATGTATATGCATGTTTTCATATATTAAACCATACCTGCATCATTGATAAAAAAATGCTGACTAGCTTGATATGTTTGGCTCTATTATGCCAAAATTGAAATTGACAAGTGACTGCGAGTCTTGTACAAATTTGGAAGTTTCAATGATTGTGTTACATTATTGGTGGCTCGTGAAGGGAACCATGGATCAACTGTCAAATCATTGATAAAAAAATGCTGACTAGCTTGATATTTTTGGCTCTGTTATGCCAAAATTGAAATTGACAAGTGACAGCGAGTCTTGTACAAATTTGGAAGTTTCAATGATTGTGTTACGTTAATGGTGGCTCGTGAAGGGAGCCATGGATCAACTGTCAACCATTTATTCTGATGATCGAGAGAGATAGAGAGGGAGGTGAGAGAGATAGAGATCGAGATGGAGAAAAAGAGATAAAGAAGGTTATTTTTATTACTTTATTTTTTTAGTTAGGTCAGTTTACGATTACGTCAGTAAATAAACAACGTTGTGACGGAAATTAGTTTCGGACTTTTTATTGGTAGCGAAAATAGAGTTTATGTACAATATTAATAGTTTTGAAAGTATGTATACCTCTTGACAGGGACACATAAGTTTGGATACAGACCATATAATTTACTCTTACCCTAATATATATTAATTTTTTTAGGCAATTCGTTTCAATATTAAAAAAGTGTTGTCATGAACATCAATGCATTGACAATATGTGCATCGAGAATATGTATAATCAATCTCTTTTGAAATATACATGATTGACATACCTAGCTAATTAAGTGGATAATAATTTTGTTCCCTAAGTTTTCCCAAACCTTCTTTTTGTTGATGAGTCGTGACTTGGTAGGTTAAAGTATTTAATTAACAACTTAGAGATCACGAGTTTAAACCTTACAGACATATGTAAAGTGTGTAAGTTATTAATAAAAAAGTTTTTTTTTCAAAACTTTCTTCTTGTTTTATCTATCTCCTAGTATACTTTCCTAGGGCGTAAGGTTTGTTTGAACAAGAATTAATGGACTCTAACCTTCCTTCAAAATACGAAGAGAAACAAAATTGACACACGCATGCACGCACTCATAAGATGAAAAATCAGAGTACAAAGACAGGTTTAGTTTGGTATTGAGATGAGAAAACTTAATTTTAAATAAGTAATTTCTGAATTGTTTTTAAAAATCATGGTTATTTAGTTTAAAAATTTTAAATAAACAATTTTTAAGATTTTACCAAATATAAAATCTATTCAAAATGATAATTATAAGTGATTTTATGCTTCAAAACTCAATATTAAACCAGGCAAAGGAAAACCAAATATATAGGTAACGCACTAATGCTTACCCTCCATACGACTTCTTGGGCACAACTATGAGAGATTGAGCCATTTGTAGGGTGATGCCAAACTTTTCTTCCATGTTCATAGTCTCAGCCACAACTCCATCTTCAAGCTCCCAATCAAAGCAGTTAATAAGTGAACTCAGCATGAAGTGCAACATGATGTAGATCGTTGAGAGTTCTGATCTTGGGGAGCTGAAAGCTATGGTAGATCATAGTAGATCTGTCCTGACTATCTTGACAACCTGAATCTGAATTTGTCCTGTCCTGAATCTGAATCTGATTTGTTCGCCAGATTGAATTAACCCTGAATTGAAGTGTTCTTTTCTACTTGGTATCAGAGCAGGTTCAATCAGAACTTGCTTTGCATCCTTTGAATCCTGCATCTCGAAGAACAGTCAAACTACCACCACAAACCGCTGCGTACCACCATTGAAATCGAACCACCTTAAAACCCGAAAAACCCTGAATTGAATTGAAACCCATAAATCCACCACCACCACCGAAATCGAAAAAACCCTGAATTGAATTGAACCATGAATTGAATTGAAACCCAAAAATCCACCACCACCACCGAAATCGTTTCCACTGCACCCGAAATCTAAAAACTTGATAACTGAAATTTATGATTTCTTTTACGCTTGTAAGAAATATTTGGAGATAAAGATAATTGCAGGAGGTGCTGATGACTTCAGGAAATGGAAAGGCTGGGTGGAGTCCCGGCTTCGTCAGCTAACACAGGGAATTGAGAATGAAACTCACGGCATGTTGAAGTGTCGCCCATACCCTGGCATCCCAAGTCTATGAGGTGTAACCAACCAGTCAACAGTCTTGTAGCCGATGCGTCTTCTAATCAAGCAGAGAAAGTAGTGGTATCAGGTTTTTTGGATCAAAAGAGTTGAAGAGTTCGTTCCAAATTTCCTTGGCTTGAAGAGTTGGTCTTAAATGCCCGATCTTTTGGATCAAAAGATGTTGATGAGATTAGAATTTCGGGTCATCCCCTCAAGGAGACGAAGATAAAGAAGAGGGAGGGGCTGAATGAAAGAAATAATGAATGGGTATAGAAATTATGGTGGAATTTTGGAGATAAGGGTTCTTCTTTCAATAAGGATCCGAAACTAGATTTGGAGCAAAGTTATGCATACATTCGTAGAGTCTACAACAATCCAATGTTGCACCTTGCAGCTGCACCTGAGGCCATAGTCATGACACCTGAACTTTATTACTCAGGAGGAGTTTCAGAGTCTTTCCTTCAGGTGGAGAGCAAGTATGTAGGAAATCCTCTGAATATGGACGAATTTAAAGAGTTGAAGAACCTGGAAAGTCAATTTGGGGCTGGAAACCAAGTAAAAAAAAACTGCAAGCACACAAGTGGATCTGTCAACTGGACAAGTCGACTCGTCAACTAACTTACGGTTGATGACTCAAGCGACTCATCGATTCCTCCCAGAACAGAGCTAGTCGACCTGCAAACGAATAGGGTTGACTTGATTACCGCACTAGAATGTGAACTTCCTCCAACTGAAGAAATTATGTCTAAAGACCCCTTTTCCACTCCATCAACTGAAGGACCCGTCCAGAATGTCCTCCCAGAGGATGCCCTGGCAGAACCAAAGTGGAAGCAAGCTATGAATGAAGCACTGGAAGCCCTGTAGAAGAATGAAACATGGGATGTGGTTCCTATGCCTCCTGGTAAGAAGATAGTCGGGTGTTGTTGGGTGTTTGCAGTGAAGTTGAAAGCTGATGGAAGCATTGACAGATATAAAGTTCGCTTGGTTGCTAAAGGATATACTACTGCGACAAAGGCAAAAAGTGTAAGCAAATGATTCCATCCAAAGTCCAAATCAGTGACATGAGCTTCAATAATATCAAGGGCTCGTCTTTGTCTCCGGTAGCCGTCAAGCTCAACTGTAGTCAGACTATGCCGTGTTTGAATGTGGAGTTGTCCGATATTGATCTCACGTATTGTTTCCGGGTAAACTCGCGGTCCCTTTAGCGGGTTGCACGGTTCCAGAAATAGCGAACTCCCTCGTACTCCGAGTTTTCCTGTGTAAAGAACAAACACGTCAAAGAGGCGTCCCCGGGTTTACCGAGGGAAACCACTCCGATGCTTAAGTCAGACACTGTCAGCTAAGCAGAAAACTCAAGAATAGTTAAGAAGTTGCGCGTAGTCTTACCGGGAGGCCCACGCTGGTATTTATGGTAGCATTAAAGGCAACCTGCCTTGTCCTTTTCCAATGTGGGAACAATCTCCCTTGCTTTTCCTTAACTTTACGATGAACTGGGCCCTGACAAAGGACCCAGAGTGGCTTCTCATATCTGGTTGGGCTTTCACCCTGTAAACAACACTTCAAGCATAATAAACAATGCGTATTTAATAATTGACCAGACATTTGGAGGTTCTTTCTTGAGTTGTAACCCGGTAAAGGTGAAATATTAGGTTCCACCTATAAACAAGTCCCCCAAGTCCTCAGTCAAGGGGTATGCTTGGGTGGGGACTTAAAATCTTTTCTTTACCGGGTTACAAAGTTAGCAACCAAACCCGGGGTACCCAGTCTCCCAAGTCCATACGCAAGCGTAACCCGTAGACACTCTCTACGTTGGGAATTCAAAACGACGTCTCCGGGTTGTAGTGGGGGGAAACTGAAAAGTTTTTCGGTTTTGTGAAGCGGCATGCGTGACACGTGTCGTTTCCCTCGAGAAACTGAAACGTCCCTTCAGTGCACGCCCTTAACTGTATAAATAGGGGTTGAGGGTGACAGTTTTGTCTCACCTCCAGACTCGATAACTTTTTCGTGCTTTTTTGCTTTCGCTCTCTTTTGTCGTTGTTTCTTTGGACTCCCAAACTCAAATCTGTCTCAAAACCTCTTCAGGCCTTTACAAGTAAGGTATTGTTTCTTCTTCCCTCCTTTTTGGGATGATTTTTGTTCTGTTTCTGGGTTCCCAGGAAGGTTTTCTGGGTTTCTGCGTTACTGTGTGGGAATTTAGCTTTGTGGCCGCCGGGTTATCTGGGTTTTTGTTGACGTTCCTGTGTTTTTGTCTTTGCAGATGACCAATCCCGCAATGGACACTCATGTCCCCGAGTCAAACTTCGTAACCTTCACTGATGGGACCGCTCTCGACCCTCCCGGGTACTCACTAACAGCGGAGGAGATCGTGGAACTAAGGAGCAACTGGAAAATCCCTGAGTCCGTTGAAATACGGCCCTTAGAACCCGAGGACCAGTTCTTCGCTCCCGGGGATGGGTGGACGCTGTGCCACTAGTATCAGCTACGCTGCGGCCTGTCACTCCCGCTAAAGGTAGAGGTGCAGTATCTCTTAGCTGCGAGCAACTTCGCAATCGGGAAAATTGGCCCGAACATGTGGAGGCAGCTACTCGGGTTGTGCGTTATGTACAAAGTACTGAAGCAGCAGATGCCGACATACCACGAGTTGCACGCCATGTACCGGGCCGAGTACTCCCGGAAGGCGGGTTTTAACGGGACTATCCAACTGAAGTCCAAGGAGACCTTTAAGAAGATTGTCGAGGACCTGCCAACCTCCGTGAGCCGGACCTGGAGGGAGAAAAGTTTCTTGATAAGAAACTTTCAAGACCCGGGATACGCGCTTCAAGTACCGGGTGACTTCCAACCACTGATAAGTAAGTTCCTCTCTCTCCGGGTTTTTTTTTTGTTTTTGTTGGAGTTCCGGGTTATAATAATTTTTTTTGTTGCAGGTATCCCCGATATTCCTCTGGAGCCGGTGATGGAGAAGAGGATCCGGAGGATGCTATGGGCCTTTCGGGGGCAAGATGACAGGAGTTCATACCGGCTTTGTAGGCTGTACGTGTACAGCAGGTGCCGGTTGATGGAGCTACCAGGTTTGTCCAGTGTCCTTTAAATTTTTGTTGTCATATGGCATGCTCTTTGTGTAACAGGCTGTGTTTTTTGTTGCAGCTCTTCTTCCGATGGAGTTCACCAAACGGAAGAACCCGGGAATATATGACGGCTTTGAGGATAAAGCTGTATGGGCCGGGATCCGGACGCAAGGGGCGGATGGTCTACCGTACGATATCGACCTGACCACAAAAGCGGCTTTCCTGCGCCCAGACGCCGAGCAAGGGGATCTTCAGCAGTTCCATGTTGATACCTTGCACTACAACGAGGTCCCCGGGTACTTGGTTGAGGTTCTCGGACCAGAGGTTTATCAGGAGGAAGAGGAAATTGAAGGGAATCCCTCGGAGGCGGGTGAAAACCCGGTATTTGAAGAACCGGTGACTCAATTTACCTTCGCCGATGAAGAGAATGAAGAACCGGTGATGAGCGCGGTGCTCTCATCTGTGCTCCCGGGTGAAGAGGAGTTGACTGAAGATGAGGCTGACGACGGGGGTGAAGAAGTTGTTGGTTTCGAAGGGGTGGTGAGTGAGAACCCTGAGGGGAGTGATGGGAGCGACGAAGTGCACGAAGTGGAACCCGTCCCCTCCCACAAACGCACCCGGGAGGCATCCAGCTCGGCAAGGTCCGAGAGGAAGAAGAAGAGGAAGGAGAGGAGGGAGAGGAAGGAGAGGAGCCAGCACCGGGCCATTCACGAGATCATGCAAGAGTTGGCGAGTGGAGGGGTGGCGGACGTGGCCGTCCAGAGGATGGTGGCGGACCTGAAGAACTGTGCCGCGGACTCCTGCATCCTGGGGCACGAAGACCCGGTAGTTACCCTCCGGAGGACACAGGAGAAGCTGATGCGAGTTAGTGTTTCCTTCATGTGACTTGTGTTTGGGGTTTCTTTCTTTTTCTTGATACTAACCCGCTAAATTGTTTTTTTGTAGGCGGTCAGGATGTCATACTTGGCAACTGATCGGCTAATCAATGAAGGAATCCCCGAGAGGGAGAGAGTGCTCAGGGAAGATCTCCGGACGGCCCGGGACCAGGCGACAGTTAGCGAAGAATGCCTGGCTCGGTTTCGGGAAGAGGCAAGCGCAGCAGCGGTCGCGTCGTGGGCGGAGTTGGACAAGGCAGAAGAACAAATAGCGGAGTTTGTGGCCAAAAACTCGGAGCTTGAGAGGGTCGTTGAAGGTCACCAAAAGGACCGGTGTGCTCAAGATGCCGCTATTGCTCAGCTTACTCAACAGAATCAAGCGCTGCAGCAGCAAGTGACTTCTCTGGAGCACCAGAAAGGAGAATTGGTGCAGTCTGTTTCCCGGGCCAGGGAATCTGCTGTCTCCGAGTTTCTGGCGAGCCCCGAGTTTGAGCTGAAGCTGCGGTCGGCAAGGGCTGAGGCTCGTGCCGAAATTGTTAGCGCCGGGATTCGCCATGGCTGGCTCGACAAAGCTGGTTATGATGGTCACCAAGGTCATGTCAGACCCGATGAGGCTGCAGGCACCTCCCGGTCGACTCCTGCTGTGGCTGCAAACCCTAGGGCTCCTGCAAACCCGGTTCAGAGTCCCCCAGTTCCTTCTTCAGCAGCCCGGAGAGGTATTTCCCGTGGTGAGATTGTCGGTGGTCCTCAAAACCGGCCACCGCCCCGTAGGGGACAGTTTATCATACGGCCCCGGGGAAGACGTGGCGGTTCGAGCACTGGCGGGGGTAGCGGGTCTGCAGCGCCATGAGCTGGAGCCTCTAAGTTTTTTGTCTTTGCTTTTGTAGACTAGACTTTACTTGTAGCGGTTCGCTACTTTTTGTAATTGACCTCTTTGAAGTAATCAAGCTTTTCCTTCGCATAATTCCTCCTGTGAAATAACACGGTAACCTGATGCATAGTATAAAAATTTACACATAATGTCGGTTTGACATGTAAATAAAGATAGTGCCGCTAGGGTATACGGGTCCGTTAGGACTTTCATGGGCCGCTAAGGCCTTGCGGGGGAATGTCTTTCTATAACACGGTTTTTTTTTTCCTGTAAAATAACACGTTAAACTGATGCATAATTTACAAGTGTTGATAAAATTTACACATAATGCCGGTTTGGCATGTAAATAAAAACAATGCCGCTAAGGCTTTACTGGTCCGTTAGGACTTTCAAAGACTGAAATAAGGCCGTGAAAGGCTTGCAATATTTCAAGTTATGGAGATTACCGGAGATTATCGGAGCTTGCCGAGTTTTGACAATGAAATAAGGCCGTTAAGGCTTGCAATATTTCACGTCATGGAGATTACCGGAGATTATCGGAGATTATCGGAGATGCCGAGTTTGACAGTGAAATAAGGCCGTTAAGGCTTGCAATATTTCACGTCATGAAGATTACCGGAGATTATCGGAGATTATCGGAGATTGCCGAGTTTGACAGTGAAATAAGGCCGTTAAGGCTTGCAATATTTCACGTCATGGAGATTACCGGAGATTATCGGAGATTGCCGTTTAAGGCATTCAAGTAGGGCCGCTAAAGGCTGCATTCACTCAACAAACTGATTGATAAACATAACCCGGTAGGGTTTTATGCATGGTAGGCCTGAAAGGCTTTATATATAACATCAAAACATAATAAATTTGGACATTCACATATAACTTGGTACCTATTTGGGGAAGAGATGTAGATGTTGTGCGTTCCATGGTCGTGGAAGCGTGACTCCATCTGTACCCCTGATGTAAAATGTGGCCGGGCCTACCACTTCAACAATTTCATATGGGCCGTCCCATGGAGCTTTCAACCCCTTTGGCTTAGGGATTACCTCCTTCATTACCCAATCCCCGAGTTTGAGTGGGCGCTTGATAACCCGGGAATTGTAATGTTTGGCCACCTTTTGCTTATTGTTGATATTCCAGAGATGTGCACGCTCCCGGCGTTCCTCCAGGAGGTCCAAGTTAAGGCGAATGCCTTCATTATTGGTTTCCCTGTCAAACAGTTGTACCCGGTCACTCGGGACTTCCATCTCTACCGGGATCACTGCCTCATAGCCAAAGGTCATAAAAAATGGGCTCTCCCCATTGGCTTCTGTCGGAGTTGTTCTAAGTGCCCACAAAACCTCTGGAAGTTTCTCAGCCCATAAACCCTTTGCGTCCTCCAGCTTCTTCTTCTTCAGAACTTGCTTGATTAGCTTGTTAACAGCTTCAGTTTGTCCATTAGTCTGCGGGTGTGCAGGGGAGGCATATAGCACCTTTGTCCCATTGGAATGTAAGAATTCCCGGAACTCGTCATTGTCAAACTGTGTCCCGTTATCTGTGATAAACGTCTCTGGGATTCCAAACCGGCAAAAGACATTGTTCCAGAGGAATTTCTTAACATTTGCGGTTGTGATCCGAGCCAGGGGTTGAGCTTCTATCCACTTGGAATTATAATCCACTGAGACAATGGCGTGTTTGAGCTGTCCCGGAGCTGTGGGTAGAGGTCCAATGAAATCAATCCCCCACATGCAAAATGGATATGGAGAAATGATTACTGATAGTGGGACCGATGGGGCCCGGGGAAAGGTTGCAAACCGGTGACATTGAAGACAGGAATCTACCACGACTCTGGCATCCTGTTCCAGAGAAGGCCAGTAATATCCCATTCTGAGGGTTTTGAAGGCCAGGTTACGGGCTCCGAAGTGATTTCCACATACCCCGCTATGAAGTGACTGCAAAACCCGGTCTCCCTCCTCGGGTGTAATACACTTTAAATCAGGGAAAGTATGTCCTCGTCGATATAGTTTCCCTTCACGGATACTATACTGTGCCGCTCGAACCCGTAGTCGTATGGCTGCTACCGGGTCCTCAGGTAGGATTCCGTGTTGGATGAAGTTAACAAATTCACTCATTCAAGAAGGTGGTGGCTTTGCTTCCACTGCGAAAATCTCAGAGAAGGAGAGTGATATACTTGGTTTCTCCAATGTCTCGACCAGTAGGCTTTTAAACTTGGCACCGGGATCTTCCCCTGTTGCAATCCTAGCCAGAGTATCTGCTCTTACGTTCTGCTGCCTTGGTATCTGAGTGATCTCAAAGGGGTCGAATTTTTCAAGCAAGAAAGCCGCTAACTTTTGATAGGAGGAAAGATGTGCTTCCTTTGCCTGAAATCCGCCGTTAACCTGCTGCACTACCAGTTGTGAATCACTCAATATGCGGAGATGCCGGGCGCCCATATCTTTAGCGAGTTGAAGCCCTTTGATTAAGGCTTCGTACTCAGCCGTGTTGTTTGATGCTTTAAGTTAAAGCGTAAAGCATAATCAAACATGTTACCCTCCGGGTCCACCAATGCAATTCCTGCTCCACACTGCCTCTGATTGACTGATCCATCTACAAATATTTGCCAACTCCCCGGTTCAGCTTCTGTAGGAAGAGTTTCAGCAACTGAGGAATCTGCTGGGATTAACTCGGCAATAAAGTCTGCTGCTGCCTGCCCTTTGATTGCCGTGCGCGGTTTAAGGTGCAAGTCATGTTCCCCCAACTCAATTGCCCACTTGACCAATCTTCCTGAAGTCTCCGGCTTTTGCAGAACCTGCCGTAGTGGTTGGTTGGTGAGTACATGGATAGAATGTGCCTGAAAGTAGGGTCTTAGCTTTCTTGCTGCTACAACCAAGGCCAGGGCCAGTTTCTCAATATCTGGATAACGAGTTTCAGGATCATTGAATCCTTTTCCAGTATAGTAGACCGGCAGTTCTTCAGACTCTGGCTTTCTTACCAAGGCACAGCTCACAGCCGTTTGAGATACCGCCAGATATAGATAGAGTATTTCCCCCGGGTTAGGTCTGGATAAGGAAGGAACTAATGCCAAGTATTCCTTCAACTTTTCAAAAGCTTGATTGTGCTCTTCCTGCCATGTAATCCGCTCGCGGTGTTGACTTTTGAGAATTTTGAAGAAGGGGGCACATTTATCTGTTAACCTGGATATAAACCGGGATAAGGCTACCAGCCTGCCAGTAAGTTTCTGGACTTCATTCCTGGTTTTTGGCGGTTCCATGGCCAAGACGGCCTGAACTTTGTCGGGGTTTGCCTCAATTCCCCGAGCGCTGACCATAAACCCGAGAAACTTTCCTCCTGAAACACAGAACACACACTTCTCCGGGTTTAATCTCATTCCCTTGCTCAAGGCAATGTCAATAACGGTCTCCAAGTCATCCGGGTGTTTGCTTGTTTCCCGGCTTATGACCAACATATCATCTATATAAACCTCCATAGTATCCCCGAGTTGGTTTGCAAACATGCCCACTACCAAGCGCTGGAACGTGGCTCCTGCATTCCGGAGTCCAAAAGGCATCACTTTGTAATAATACATCCCCTTGTCTGTTGTAAAAGATGTGTGCTGTTGATCCGCGGGATCCATCGGAACTTGGTTAAATCCCGAGTATGCATCTATAAAACTCAACTGGGGGTGGCTCGCGGTTGAATCCACCAGTTGATCAATCTTTGGAAGGGGAAAACTATCCTTCGGGCAAGCCTTATTCAGATCTGTGTAGTCGACGCACATCCTCCACTTTCCGTTTGCCTTCTTGACCATCACCACATTGGCCAACCAATCCGGGTATGTTGCATCTTCAATAAACCCGATGTCCTTAAGACGTTTAACTTCTGCTTGAATGGCCTTGTACTTCTCTGCACAAAATGCACGACGCTTCTGTCTTACCGGTTTAATACCCGGGATAATATTGAGGGAATGCGTCATAACCTCTGGAGAAATCCCGGGCATGTCTGCACATGACCATGCAAACACCTTCTGTTTCCGGGTTAGCAGCTCAATCATCCGGGTTCTGACCTCTGGGTCAAGGCCTGTGCCAATGCAAATCTTCCTCTCCGGGTATTCCTCTGAAATCTGAATCCATTCTGTTGTTTCGATTGGGGCTGGCCGGGGGAACTTGGCAGGATACTTCTGGCTCTTCTTTTGTGCCGTTTTACTGATGGGCAAGGAATCCGGGTCATCTCTGGGGTCATCGGGTTTGTCAAATGGGGATAGGGAAAAACCGGCTGAAAACATCTCATGCTGGGACTGAGCTGTTGCTATCGCGTTGCATCTGATGGCGGCTTCTTGGTCTCCGCAAATTGTAACCCAGCCCCCGGGTGTAGGTACCTTCATAAGCAGCATATGACCCGCTATAAAACTCTGTAGGCCCCAAAGGGCATCTCTCCCAAGTATGACATTGTAGGATGATGGGCAGTCCACAATTATGAAGGGAACTACAATTCTTGTGGACTGGTGCCCAGTTCCAACTGTAACCGTTAGCTGATCTGACCCCAACGGTTGAGTTGTCTCACCTGAAAAACTGATCAATGGCTCGTGATTTCTATAGAGCTTATCTCTTCCTTTTTTAAACCCCTTATAGCAACTGCTGAACATGACCCTGACAGCGGCTCCCGTGTCTATTAGAACCCTCCGAGTTCGCCAATGGTCAATCTGAAGAGTAATAATGAAAGGATCATTATGATGCATTTTCAGCGTGTCTTCAGACTGAGAAAATGACACGGTATCCCAAGGAACCAGTTCCTTGCGGCATTCCTGACGAAGCTGCATTATCTCTAACTCCGGGCCTCTTGGGCAAAGTCTTTTGGCCCGGTGACCTGACACTCCTTGGGTGCCACCCCCGTGAATTGTCATTATTTCTCCATATACTTCAATCAGGTTGACACCTGTAGCAGGTGACTTATACTGCTGTAGCTTGCCGTTCTGAATCATATATTCAATGCTGTTTCGAAGGGAAAAGCACCGGTCGGTAGTGTGGCCGGACTCGTTGTGATAGGCACAATGTTGCTCGTTGTCCAGCCCTGCCTTTTTGGGAAACTTCCTTTTTGGAGCCGGGGGAATGTCATTCCTATGGCGGTTCCAAATTTCTTCATAGGAGGCAGTCAAGTTGGTTAACACTTCATATCGAGGGATGTAAGTGGTTTTTTCCTCCCTGGCTGGATGTCTTGGGTATGGAGCCTCTCTTGGTTTCTCCCTTGGTCTGTGTGAACTTTTGCCGTAGTATCCCTGGCCACTCTTATTCTGCCCTTCCTTTTTCCAAGCATCAGCCCGCTGGTTTGTGAACCCGGTATTCGTCCGGCGTTCCCCGAAGGTGTCATACTCGGCTTGAGCTTGCCGGGTGACTTCGTTAATCAAATCGTCGTAGCACCCGAACCGCTGCTTTCTGAGATCAACCACAAAGCGGGTTGGCTTGAGCGCCTGCAAGAACGCCTCTGATGCCACTGACTCTTCCAAGTGCCCACATTTGGAAGTCGTGGATAGCCAACGGGTTACAAAGACTTTCAAGCTCTCATCATCCCTTTGCTGGACTTTAAATAATGAAGTGGTGCTTCGGTTGGCACTAGACAGCAGGATAAACCGGGAAAGGAACTTCTGTGTCAGCTGACCATAGGTTTCTATTGACAAAGCCGGTAACTTGAGGAACCAACTCAATGCCTCCTCACTGAGTGTTTCCTGGAAAGCATGGCATGCTTGGGCATCCGTGAACCGGGTTGAATCCAACTGAGACTGGAACAACTCTAGGTGTGCATATGGGCAGCCCGTTCCGGCATATTTCTTGATCTTAAATGGCTTTGCTTCCGGTGGCTTTTTATCTGCTTGAACCCGGGTGGAGAATGGGCTTGCACGGGTAATAAAAGGTTGGTATTGCAGTGGTCCTGTTCCCGAGTTAAGACGCTGCTCAAGTTGAGTCACAGTTTGCGTCAACTGTAAGAGAAGCCGGGTCTGGGCATCGGCTGGGGGAAGTGGTTGATTTAACACCGGCTCTGGAGGTGGAGGAGGTCCTGAAAGATTGTGATTAAACAAAGGATTGGAGAGATAAATAATTTGTGGATTTGGGTTAGGGTGGGCAATGGGTGGGAGAATAGCGGGTGGGATGTATGCACTGTAAAAGTTCGCGGGTTTCCATAACCCGGAGGATTCCCTTCTGGGGTAATGACATCAGCGAGTCTGGCTGACGTCCCAATGACATTCGCCCTTTGAGTTAGGGTTGCCTGAAGAAGCCCATGCTCGGCCTGGATAGTCGCTAATTGCTCCCTTACAGTCATTAACTCGGCATGTTCTCGAGTAGATTGCTCCTTCTGAGCGAGAAAATCCTTTTTCAAGAGCTCAAATGCTGCTGCCAAATCTGTTTGGCCAAACTGGGTCTCGGAGGCCCCCGGGTTATCATCCCCTGAGAAATTAAGCCTCCTAGTTGGATCTTGTTCTCCTGCCATTTCCACCGTCCTTAAAAATATTAAACGGGAGGTCTTTAGTTCGACTCTCAACGAGAGCACCAATTGTTTCCGGGTAAACTCGCGGTCCCTTTAGCGGGTTACACGGTTCCAGAAATAGCGAACTCCCTCGTACTCCGAGTTTTCTTGTGTAAAGAACAAACACGTCAAAGAGGCGTCCCCGGGTTTACCGAGGGAAACCACTCTGATGCTTAAGTCAGACACTGTCAGCTAAGCAGAAAACTCAAGAATAGTTAAGAAGTTGCGCGTCGTCTTACCGGGAGGCCCACGCTGGTATTTATGGTAGCATTAAAGGCAACATGCCTTGTCCTTTTCCAATGTGGGAACAATCTCCCTTGCTTTTCCTTAACTTTACGATGAACTGGGCCCTGACAAAGGACCCAGAGTGGCTTCTCATATCTGGTTGGGCTTTCACCCTGTAAACAACACTTCAAGCACAATAAACAATGCGTATTTAATAATTGACCAGACATTTGGAGGTTCTTTCTTGAGTTGTAACCCGGTAAAGGTGAAATATTAGGTTCCACCTATAAACACGTATACTGGAGACGACAAAGACGAAATCACGTCCGAGTGTAGTAATGTTAAGCCGAGAATTTCCGTATTGAAAGAACCTTGCTCGACACGTCGAAAGGAGAAGAATTGAATACTGATCAACTAGTTTAAGATGTACATGCAAGACCAGTCTCTTCTCCTACATCAACGATCTCTCCTGGCTTGTCATCTTCTGCGGATGCAATCAAGGAGGAGAAGTGGGTCAAAGCAATGGAGGTCGAGATGGATGCTCTCAAGAAGAATGGTACTTGGGATTTGGTTCCATTTGAAAAAAAACTATTGGTTGTAGATGGGTTTATACTGTGAAACACAATGCAGATGACAGCAGTCTGAGAGAGCTAGAACTTGAATCTAGTGATTCTAAAGACAACTGTGATGAAGATGATTCTGAATTTGAGAATGAGGTTGAAGCAATTTTCCTAAGAGCTGTGCATGAAAATATAGAACGAGAGAATGTGATCCTGGAAGTGAACGGAATGCGATTGTCGTTCAACAAGCAAACTGCAAATTGTGCAAGAGCTGTATTTTACTCCATGATGAAATTGGCATTGGAAGCTCCACATGAATCGGCAAGCGAATTGGTACAAGCTGCTTCCAAGGTAATTTCAGAATGGAAACACATGCTCAAGTATTACCTATTAGGCATAGATGAGGAGATAGAAGTGATTATGAAGTTTGAAGAAATGTGTTTGGAGTCTACCAAGGCAGTTTCGTCCAAACATTTAGTGACTCACTTAAAAAGTTGGGCATTCAAGACTTGTATGCGCCAACTTGAGGAGGAGTGTTGACGTGAGTCCTAATCCTAGTATGATTAGAAAGTATAATCAAACTAGGATTGTGTAAGTCTTTCTGTGTAATTAGTTTCCTTCTAGGATTACAACTATTCTTATATATAAATAGGACCCTAGAGGCATAGTTTTAGGGGTGGTGTGATGTAGATCGTTGAGAGTTCTGATCTTGGGAGCTGAAAGCTATGGTATATCATAGTAGATCTGTCTTGACTATCTTGACAACCTGAATCTGTTTTGAATCTGAATCTGAATTTGTCATGTCCTGAATCTGAATCTGATTTGTTCGCCGGATTGAATTAACCATGAATTGAAGTATTCTTTTCTACTACTTGAACTAGGACAAGTGTGGCCCGTGGATCACCATTGTACCGATATTGTCTCAACTTAACCACCTTTAAGGTGTTGGGTTTTAATCACAAAAGGCCTCGGTACAATTGGATACAATTCATCCACTTATAAGTTATATTTTATTTGTCCCTTTTCTGATGTGAGATCTTTCCTCTCCAACACTCCCCCTCACGTGCAACCTAACTTTTTAGGTTGACACGTGAAATTCATTCAGTCAAATTCCCACATCGGAAATCGGTACATTAATGCGGTCCAATTCCCATTTTGGAAATTGGGGTATGCGATCCAAGACCCACTGTAGGCACTTGGTATGGTATGGACCAATCAGAATTTTTCCGACGGCAATTTGATTCGATGAACCTAAATTTGAGCTCATTATGATGAGAGACTTTCCCCCGTTACGTTGGGAGAAGTAATTGAAGAGAGACTCGCTCTGATACCAACTTGAACTAGGATAAGTGTGGCCCGTGGATCACCATTGTACCGATATTGTCCCAACTTAACCACCTTTAAGGTGTTGGGTTTTAATCACAAAAGGTCTCGGTACAATTGGATACAATTCATCCACTTATAAGTTATATTTTATTTGTCCCTTTTCTGATGTGGGATCTTTCCTCTCCAACACTCCCCCTCACGTGCAACCTAACTTTTTAGGTTGACACGTGAAATTCATTCAGTCCAATTCCCACATCGGAAATCGGTACATTCATGCGGTCCAATTCTCATTTTGGAAATTGGGGTATGCGATCCAAGACCCACTATAGGCACTTGGTATGGTATGGGCCAATCAGAATTTTTTCGACGGCAATTTGATTCGATGAACCCAAATTTGAGCTCATTATGATAGGAGACTTTCCCCCGTTAAGTTGGGAGAAGTAATTGAAGAGAGACTCGCTCTGATACCAACTTGAACTGGGACAAGTGTGGTCCGTGGATCACCATTGTACCGATATTGTCCCAACTTAACCACATTTAAGGTGTTGGGTTTTAATCACAAAAGACCTCGGTACAATTGGATACAATTCATCAACTTATAAGTTATATTTTATTTGTCCATTTTCTGATGTGGGATCTTTCCTCTCCAACACAACATTCTCATTGCCAATGGCAAACCTAAACAGATTCTTCTCCCACCCCCGAACGGAATAAGCTCAAAGTTTTTTCCCATAACATCAATTTGGTTGTCTGATCCTAAGAACCTCTCCGACATGAAAGAGTCAGGGTTTTCCCAAGTGATCGGGTCAATGCCAATGGCCTAAACATTGATCATAGCCAATTTCTGTTTGCTTCTGCTTTCCTAGGAAGTAGCAATGGAACAGGTAAGCCGAAAGGTTTCTTTGAGTATTGCTTGCAAGTAAGGGAGTCGACTCAGTCGAGCAATGTCTGATTCCTCAACTAGTTTGCCTTTTCCAATCACTTTCTGGAGTTCTGCTTGTGCTTTCGAATGAACTTCAAGGTTGCGCAGTAGCTCTCTCATTGCCCATTCCAATGTGGCTGAACTTGTGTCCGTACCAGCAGCAAATAGATCCTATGTATTCCATAAATTACAATTAATTAGGTAATTAGACAAAGTAATTACAATTATGTCATGATAAACCAAATTCGAACAATCCTAATTATTGTTGTACTAATCATGAATCATGAATTCATTTTCACTAGGTAATATGTCATTGCAACATATAGCCACAGTGAGTCGACTTTCTCATCTTCTGAAGCAAGTTTCTACTTTCCAAGGTTCCAAAACCAAAATCACGTGTTTGAGATAAAGAAATCTTTTACCTAGCATATTAAACTTTGTAAGCCACTATAAAACCCACTGATTTGAATCGTATAAGAAGAGGGGATAGAAATTGATTTCGGATTCCTTTCTCTATCAAAGTATCAAATTTCTAAATCCGCATATGGTCCCCCTGAAATTCCTTCCATCAAACAACAACCCAGAAATCCCCCCATACACACTCAATCTCTCAAGCCTCAAGCAATAAACTCTATTACTCATTTTCCCAATTCTTATTCTTAAAGCCCAGCCTTTTTCAAAAAGAAATAAAACAATTTTCAAAACCAGACTGATTCTAATCACCGCGATGGCGCGATGTGTCTTTAGGTCTCATGTCAGGCTCACTCTAAAAGTCTTATATGTTGTTTTAATCACTCACAAAATTGTCTCACTGATTCAAGTGTTTAGGTTAATTTTGACGTAGCTAGTTACCTTTTAAATAAAAAGCAACCCTCACAATAGTTTTTGATTCAAACAAAAACCTTGTTAGAGAAAATAAATACTGTTATTTGGCAATTGGTACTATGACATACTAATTTGTGATCAGATTTAGTGACAGTACTCACACTACAGTATTTTTGAACAAATAAACAAAAGTATTGTACCAGGAAACACAAAGTATTAATTAGTGACTAACCAGGAACAAATGTTGAGTTTCGGGCATGTCCATATCCTCCTTTTTCTGTTCACTGATGTTCAGAAGTATGTACAACATATCATTGGTTAGGATATAATTGTTCCCTCTTCTTGATTCCAACCTTTTGATGGATCATTTGATCAAAAATATGTACCGTCTTCTGGAAGAAATAGGTCCAGCGCCTCCTTATACCTTGGGGATCTAACTTCCTAAGCAGAGGGAAATAGTCCTCCAAGTTTGGTTTCCCTATCTCTTCCATCAAACTCCAAACAAACAGTCTTCTTGAACTCCTTAGCTGTCTCACTACTCGGGTCAGCAAAATCCACAGAGAAGATAGTCTGCGACAACAAAGTGAGAGTGGTTGTGAAAGCAGCCCTTCCTATGTCTACTGCCTCCCCGGCTCTCATGCTTCCATTGACATCAATGGCGTAGTCAAGAAATATAAACGAGTAAATATATATAAAATAAAATAAAATATTTAAAATAAATTTTTATTTATTATAATGGTAATTGTCCTCGACGATATTTTATATTTTAAAATCGTTAGATAATATTCTCATCTTGTATACTAGTAAAAATGTCATTCTCGATATATGAAATCAAACTAGAGTAATCCATCGTAATTGACTATATATATTATAATATATTTCCTAATGGTTTCTACATTGGATATGAATTTCTATTATTACAATGAATTGTATTGAATTTATAAATCTATTACTAAAAAGAAATGGAAACTTATAGAATATTAATAAAACAAAAATAAGACAATAAATAAGGAGGATTCTAGTTACACCACCAAATGTGCTGTATACACATCTATTTATTTTTGTAAAATTTTATTTTCAATTTTACCTCTATTAACAAATTCAAAGTTGCATTAGTAATTACAGGTCTCATGAAGATGCTTGTTTTACCCAGAACTAGGTATCAGAGGTTTCAAAATGTCAAGAAGAGGGGAATCATATGAAGGTTTTTGGAAGTATGATGGACGAGCTTGCAAACCCTATTGTCCCTAAGCTTCCAAAGGAGAGTTCATCAACAACCATGATGGGGATGACCAGGGCATCGATAATCAGTTTCGATCTAAATCGAAAGGCCTCACCAGTGCGATGAACGTCAGCTCTAGACGATTTGGTACTACTGTTGATGATGATAGGCATGGTGGAATATTACTAGTGCTGGTTTTTGTTGATGAAACTACTGCATTTGATTAATATTACATCTAAAAATCGATCAAGCCGCAATTCCATTCTAGCATGTTGCAATCACGAGAACAATCGAATGACATATATATCTGCTTCAAAAATTGCACAATTATCTGGCATTGGAATCACACACATATGCTTCCTCTTTTCACCTATATCAAGATTTTTCTATTTATTTCACTACTTTTATGCTTTGGCTCTCTGGAGCTAAAAAATGGATGATGAGCTGATGACATAACAATATAATGATCATTCTACAGAGTTTCCTCATTCATAATAATCTGCAGCACATCATCAATCTCAATCAGCCTTTTCTTCGTGTCCATTTCACTCTCTACTTGTAATCACCATTTCAATCTTTGTTTTGTTTAAGGGTAAAACTGAAAATAAGTTCTTCTAAAAATAAAAGGAGGTATATTCAGTAGATTTGAAGGTGTAAATAGAATCTCCTAATAAATAATCACACAAAAGATTATTTTCACCAAACGAAAGAAGATCTATAAAAAAACAAAAAGGATGACAGGAGTCCAAGACCACGTGACTAGTATATATGTAATACAAATAATATATATATATATATATATATATATATATATATATGTATGTATGTATATATTTAAAATGCTAAGTGTGAGTGTTATATAACTAAAGTAGATTTACAAAGTTTTTTTAGCTAAATAAATGGGACACGGGCCCCACATGTACTATACATGCCTCCGCCCATGATTGACATCATCTATGAGATTCTACACCTTTACATGTCGGTTGGCGTCAAGAACTTTGGAGAAAAATAACTGCAAGTTGCATATTGTGCATAGATTTCTCCATCTTGCTGATATAGTGCAGGGGCGGAGCTAGTCTAGTCTTGACTAGGCTGGAGACTAGGTGAAAAATCTGTAACTTCAAAAAAAATCAGCATCATATAAGAAGAAATATATATGGGGTTTGTGTAGATCGGGGGCTTCGTGTCTGATCCATAAGGGAAACCAAAATTTTCTTCGAAGTGCTGCTCCTAGCGGCTAATCCATAGAAGAGACGACACTATATAAGGGTAAGAACTCTCTGTGAAAAAGGAAGAAGAATATATATAAAGATTGAGAGGGAAGATGAGTGTCATTATCAGCTTTTCTACTTTGGAATGCATATAGATATTGGGAGACTTGGGTTTAGGGCTCGGTTTCTCATAAAATGGAATGAGATAAGACTTTAAGAGATGAGATAATTCTACAAGTTACATTAGCTTTTTCTTCAATAAAACAAGAGCTGGTAATTTGTTATAGCTATTGATTGACAGTGCCAAACAAAAATAACACACTGGTCTTTTACAATAACGATTTACTGGGTGTAAACCATTGGAGTCCCTAGTCCTTAATGGTGAGAGTTGGAGTAGTGTAAAAACCATGTTGAAGCGGTTGACGATGAGGGAGTGATTAATGAATTTATGTTTTGGGGTTGTGAGAAATGTTTAATTAGTTTTATTTATGTGTTTCTTGTATTGGGGTATATTGTGTGTCTCATGTTGCATTTCAGTTGATGCAAAAATATGTTTAATGTTTGTTACGTTCCTCTATATATGTATTTTTTTTATTAAGGACTAAACAGTCGTCCTCATATCGTAACTATTAATGAAACGCAGAATACAAAGGAGAGACATAAAGTCTGACACGATTCATTAGTTTTTTTTGTGTGCTACAATTTAGTCTAGGTGTTTTAATACTAGCTCCACCACTGTACAGGAAGCCAGACCATGTTGTCGTTGTGGATGCCATCTCGACAGGTCCAGACCTGATATGAGGCACAAGATGCCACAAACTCACGCACCAAACTTTAAAAGGCCCAAATGCTATTTTTTAATTTATATAAAATTACTATCTACTACCACTAAGGAATTATCATGAACCCTGTTCAAAAAAAAAAGAATTATCATGAACATGGCCACTCCCTTTTTATCTTTGATTCCAAATACCAATGCATTCTACGGACGGTAATTAAAGAAAAACCATTTAACGTATTCAAAAATTATCCTAAGACGTAGAAAAGGTAGATTGCAATTTTGCATACGTACCTTGCATATTGTTAATGGAGAATGTACACAGTACATGAACATGTACTTGGTTGAATATATAGAAAGTTTTTTTTAGAGATAATTAGAGAAAAACCTAAAAATCATCATCTTTTAAAATAAACTCTTTCATTTTTTATTTTTAAATTTACACCCAATAAAATAATTTAGATTGTTTTATAGATTTTATTTCATAAATTTAAATTTATTTTATTTTTTTCACTGTCATTTTTACCCTTTTGATGTTCATTTTGTTAGAGGAATTGAGTTTTGGGCATATGGTTTTAAGTTAGAGGTTAGGGTTTAAGATTTAGGGGTTAGGGTTTATGGAGGAATTGAGTTTTTGGTATAGGGTTTTAGGTTTAGAGGTTAGGGTTAAGAGTTTTAGGGTTTAGGGTTTAGAGTTTTAGGGTTTAGGGGTTAGGGTTTAGGGTTTAAGGTTTAGTGGTAAATCTTGCAATTTCATTCTTGAATATATTCTATTTTTAAGATTAAATATAAATAGATTTTTTTAATAAATCAACCTAATTAATAGGTGTGGGTGTATTTTAAAAGAATGTAAAGAGGTGCGTTTAATTTAAAATAGGCTTAGTAAATTGGGTGTATTGTCAAATACCCCTTTTTTACTGGTTTGGAGCTTTTCTGGTTTTTCACGTCGTTTTTTCTGGTATGAGTATGGGATGACACCATTTCTCAAACTCGTCTTGAGTCTCTAAATTTTAGGTCCAGCCCTGCATCTCGGATGGTTTAGTTGCAGAAGACTTGGTCATGGGTTTAGAGGATTTTTTTTAACCAGAGATGGTGAGGAGATTACCATAGGCCGAGTTGCAAACTTATGATTGGGTCGTAGCATTTGGAAAGCTTAGCAAGCAAAGACTAAAAAATATGTAATATCCGTGATATTTTTTAGAAATTTTCGTTTTTTACAAATACTGATATTAATTTTCATATTTTTCTGATATTTTGTATTTAGTCTTTTTTAGTCGAATATATAATTTTAATATAAATTTTAATAAAATTTCTATCAATATTTGATATTTTCTCTATATATCTATCGGAATTTTATATTTTGTGACCACCAAAATTTACATAGGTAGGAAGTGAGAGGTGAGGTTTGTCTCCAAGCTCAAGCAGGTTTCCGACAAGTGGAAATGGCTTTGGTCCTGGTGGACGAAGCTCTCTCAGTACGGATTTGCTTCTCGTGAAAAGATAGAAGGCTTGGATGGTGATCCAGGCAAAACAAAAACCTATCACACAGTTGAAGAAATCCGCAACTTTGCTGTAACTATATATAGCTAGGTTGCGGACTGAATAGTTGTTACAATTTTTTTGAAGATCTGATATATATATATATATATATATATATATATATATATATATATATATATATCAGATCTTTATTTGTGGCACAAGTATCTTTTAGAGGAGGATGTTGTCTCTTCCTAAAATGTTCAAAATGTTTTTTTATTTAATTATAATAAGGAAATTTTCAACATGTTATATATGCTTGTCGATGAGTCATGACTTGGTTAAAGTGTTTAACTAACAACTTTGAAGTTATGGGTTCAAACCTCACGGACATACAAGGTGTGTGAGTTATTAATAAAAAAAAAATTTTTAAAAAAAAACATGTCATATATGCGACGTTTATAAGTATACAAAATCTGAAGGTATCCCAAACATGAATGTATGGACAACAGAAACTTCAAAGTTAGAGGTAATCATTTGTGATGAGACGGCGAATATATCTAGAAATTGCAAACCAACATTTGCTAGCGTCAAATGAGACCCATGTGGGTTTGGTCTATTGGAAGAGACTAGGTCCACTATGTTGGACGAATGTTACAGTGATACTCCTAGTAGTAAGGAAGTCATTGGTTCAATCATCCGCATGTGTAAAGAATCTGCATGGGGAGAGCCAAAGTGTAACCTCCCTACAGCTAGGAGTGGTACCACACTCGACCACCATTTTCTTGTATCAAAAAATGAGATCTGTCCTCCACGTTAGCAAACTTGACAGAATTAAACCCTGATTTTCACCCTGATTGTCTGATACCCAAATCCAGTCCCTCCCCGTCGTACCTACAACTCCACAATGTCGGTTCGAACGTACTAGACATCCACCTTCATACCTCAATGACTACAAAACCAATCACGCTGTTTTGCTTGGCCCAATTGCTCCTCTCTCTCATCCACGTCCGACGCTCTCTATCTGATACAGAGGTACATCTTTTACGTTGGTTTGTCCGTTGGTTATACCTCTTTTCTGAACAATATATCTTAGTTAGTCGAACATGCAAATTATGAACAAGCAAGTCATGATCCACAATGGGTTGCAGCCATGGATATACAGATTCAGACCCTTGAGGATAATCGCACTGGTTCCTTTACCTCCGGGCAACACCCAATTGGTTGTAAATGGATCTTCAAGATCAATTACAATTTAGATGGTACAATTGAGAGATACAAGGCTCAGCTTCTCGCCAAGGGCTTTATTCAACGAGAAGGGATTGATTACAAGGACACTTTTGTGCCGGTAGCCAAGTTGATTACTGTTCGTTGTTTGTTAACAATTGTTGTTGTTCGGCACTGCCTATTACACCAGATGGATGTCCACAATGCCTTCCTACATGGAGCCTTGTTGAGGAAGTATATATATTCCCACCACTAGGCTATCATCGACAGGGGGAGAACTTGGTTTGTCGACTCCACAAATCCTTATACGATCTTAAACAAGCTTCTCGTAGCTGGTTTCAGAAGTTCTCATCTACCATTCAAGAAATTGGTTTTCGACAGTCCCTCGTCAATTATTCTTTGTTTACTCAGGTTCGTTGCAATTCAATTACTATGGTGTTGCTTTATGTGGATAATATGATTATAACACGCAACGATGAGGAGACCATCATTAAGCTCAAGCATTTCCTCAATAACTATTTTAAAATTAACGAACTTGGACCTTTGATTTTGGGCATGGTCGGGATTACAATCTGCCAACGAAAGTATATGTTGGACATTTTGGAGGAAGCCAGATTATTGGGAGTGAAACCTGCAACCGTGCCTATGGAACCTGACTTGGTGTTAACAACAAAGGGGAGTGATGCTCTTAAAGATCCAACTAGATTTTGAAGTCTGATAGGGAAGCTGATATATTTGACAATTACTAGGCCGAATATCACATTTACAGTCAATACACTCAACCAATTCATGCAAGAACCGAAGTTACATCACTTTAAGGCAGCTCTCCATCTCCTGCATTATCTAAAATCGGTTCCTGGCCAAGGATTATTTTTTCCATCACAAAATCCGGTTTTTTTGATTGGGTATTGTGATGCGGATTGGACTAGATGTCCACTCACGCGTTGTTTTGTTACGGGGTAGTTTCCTTGGTCAGTCACTTACCTCTTGGCAGAGAAAGAAACAAGTCACCGTATCTAGATCGTCAGCTAAAGCTGAATATCGCTCAATGCCTGCATCCACTTGTGAGCTTTCTTGGCTTAGATACTTGTTAACAGACTTGTGTGTGCTTCATCCTGAACCGACAATACTATTCTACGACAATCAAGTCGCTCTACACATAGCAGGAAACCCAATTTTTTATGAGAGAACCAAACATATTGAGTTGGATTGTCATACAGTTCGTGAAATAATTCAAAAGAGAGAAATCAAAACAGTTTATGTGCCTACTGGTAGTCAAATAGCTAATATGTTTATAAAACCATTGTGCGGACCTGTTTTCCATGCATATCTTAGCATGTTGAGTATTATTGACATTCACACTCCAAGTTGAAAGGGAGTATGAAAGGAAGGAAATCAGGTCACCAATTCTATATATGCACTAAAAAATGATTTCAGCAGAGTAATTGGTGGATCTTACAATCGGATTGAGAAACTAAGCGATCTAATTATGTAATTAGTTGATAGCTTTCCTAGTATAGATTCTTCTTTTCTTTATATATAAAAAGGTAGCTGTAACAATTCGATATCTATCAATACAGAAACTTATTCCATTCACTTTTTCTTAGCATCTGTTTAGAGTGCTTTGTGGTTTTTGAACCAATTTGATGCTCAACATATCATTTGTAACCTCCAATCTAAAAAACTTACAAGTAAATGCAAACGGTATCCTTCTCACTTCCAAAGGTTTGAAACTTATAGATTTTGACAGCTATACCAAACTGCCATTTTGCATCTACATAATTTACATCTTCTAAGAAACATATGACTGTGTACGTGTGGAAACTCCCTAACATACAAGACCATCAGAATAATGTTTCCTCTTCAAGAATATAATCTAGCTAAACAATTTTCAAGAACTTGAGATGCATGGCGTCTACTAATTTAATGACTGAAGTACTTTCTGGTTTTGTTGGTTAATAACCGCCCTCGTGAAATGATACGGACCGTTGTGTTTTTCCTTCGAAATTTGTCCTCCGGTTCATTAGCCATGCCGAGTCGAACAAGTCCATGATTTCATCCTGACTATCACCTCCATTGTTAGCATCAGCAGCAGCAGATTTCACTTCTTTCTTGCTATAGTACTTCTCTTTTGTTTTACTTTCTTTGCCGTTCTTTTTGCGCTTGTGTTCTTCTCTTTTACTTTCACTTTCTATTTTACCCTTGGTTAGAGCTTCCTTGTAACTACCCTTCATAACAGCACCAAGGGGAGGAGTAGTACTAGGAGTGCTAGGGTTACTCTTCATATTCTTATTGGGATCCTTCTTATTGTTATTAGCCTCACCAACTTTAGCATCATGCTTTGATGAGGAATCTATAAGCTGCTCCACAGCTCCATTAGCTTTTGCTCCATCTGCTTCATTAGTATTGGGATTTTGATGATGGTGATGATGATTATTATTATCATTGCAGCTCGTATCAACTACAATCTCCTTCTCCCTTGCACCCTTTAACATTCTCCAGCCAGTCAGTGTACTACTAACAAAATTCAACATCGTAATGGCACGAAATATTCCCCAATCCAAAACTGAACCTGGGTGGATAGAATGGATAGAAGAGGGGAGCTTGTTCATTGCTTGATCGAATTTTTCGGGGAGTGTTTCTACGACTTGAACCAAGTCATCAATCTTGTTGAACATAATGCTTGATGGAGGGTAAAGTCTCTCGATCACATTTTCTACGGCTAGTATAAGGTAATCAACAAATGTGAGGAGTACCATTATGAACCACTGATATCGCATCAAAATAATAATTGGGCTGGCAAATGTTGCGAATTTTGCTACCACCCTTGCAATTGTGCCTAAAGGTCCATGTATACCTTGGACTCTGGTGCAGGCATGGTTAGCTATCACTAAAACGGAAACAGCACAAGTGCGCAAAGGGCGTTTCCTACTCATCTTCTTGGTTTGGTTTGTTGATTCCTGAGAAATTATAGAAAATCAACAAATTTATATGAATTCATATCAAAAAATTTATATGAAATTCGAAATAGCATGTGGTAAAATGCAATATAACATATACGGTGGTGCTATCCACACACTCTATTTACCATGAGAGTCAATCATGAAAAACAATTGTCAACATTCACATACATGTGACTTTGCCAAATCTTAGAAGGTAGTCGGCTTGGAAAAGCTTATGACAGAGTTGAAGATGGGAAGAAAAGTTTGTACCTGGGACGCAAGCGAAGCCCGGGAATCCATAAAGAAAAATTTATCATGAAACGGTATATATTAACGATTTTCTCTGATATTTATTTGAGAAAGGAAAGCCTTCTCTAAATTTGAAGCACCTGATATTAGGAAGAAATTTTGAGCCTACATTGCTTTCCATTTTCGGTCACTGTCAGTTGAAAATGGGCGGGTCGAATTGATTTGAGCGGAATACGACACGTGTTGCTCGTCGAAAACAAAAAGCGCAATCCGTTCCTAGCCGTTGGTGTGTGTAACTTGAACCCTAAGAAAGCAAACTAGCTAGTTAGAGAATCGAATTGGATGCTTTAACTTTGATGCTGGCTAATTTGGCATCGCACTTGAAGACCAAAATCTGTGCAATTTGGAGGAATCGTTCTCGACTCTCTTGTCTTATTCGACGGTTCACATTCAGTTGCATATCACAATCACAGTTAGTAGGGAGTAGAGAAACAGGTAATGTATCAATTATTTGTTCTCTATGATGATTAGAAATTTTTGTTGCAAACAACAAGTGCTTATTCTGAATTCAAGCAATGCCGAATACGGAAACTATGCTTGATAACACAAAATACGTGTTGTATTGTATACACTTTTCATGGTATATTTGGTGATGCTATGTATGTGTAAGATTGATAGATTCGTTCCTTGTACAGAAGAACTCTAGCTTCCAACCAATCTGCCTATTGCAATTAGCTTACATTTATTCCTTCCTATTTTCCTCTTTTGCTTGCTTTTATCAAGCTTCTTCCATCGATTTGGTGTTTCCCATAGGGGAGTCTTGTGTTCTTTGGTTATTATGGATGATGATCACCAAGGTTTGATTTTGATGCTGTAAGATGCCTGATTTTTTTAAGGCTCTTCGAAAATGGTTGTTTGATTTTCAACTCTGAATAGATGGTAGGATTCTTCCTCATAAGAATCTATCTGCGAGGTTTAAGATGATTTCTTGAACGAGCGACATATAACTTTTGTTGGATAGAGCTGCAAGCATATATTAAGGTAGTTACCAATTGAATGACTTAATGGTGTGCAGGCATACGCAGAGATGGAAGGTGTTTGTTTCGATCTGTGGTTCATAGAGCTTGTCTAAGAGCAGGGAAGCCATCTCCAAGTGACAGCTATCAGAAAGAACTTGCAGATGATCTTAGAGCCAAGGTACAAGATGAGCTGAATTTTGTATCCCCATTTTCAACTTCTAACTTCTTATAATTGCTAGCTTCTGTTTGAAATTTATCCTCTTTCTTTGTTATTACCTTACTGTTAGATAATATGTCAAATATTACAAATATATAATAACATAAATTTATTATAATTAAATAAATAATTATAACTAAAAATTCATAATACAAATATGATGATGAACACCAATGTTACCAACTTGGATTCAAGGATAGGAGGATGTTGAAGGAAGTCGAGTAGTGTGTCTCACACACTTTCCTTAAGACAAATTATGTCTCCTCTTCGGTGCAAAAGTTTGATGGCACTTGTCTCCCAGGATACAACGACTGCTTGTGTCCCTTGAAACTGTACTACTACTAAGGACACTGAACGAACTTAAAGTATCTTCGTCTATCACCAGAACACAACTTAAAGAGGGAGAGAGAGAACTCAAGTAAGGAGAGATACTTTGAGTTGGTGTGTTTAGAATGAGGGATGAAGTCACCTATTTATATTGGTGGGATTGGAGGAAAACTTGAATGTCATGAATAAGGTTACAACCTTTCATTAGACCACTATCATGTCATTGATTCATGTTGTTACAAAAACCAAAAGACAAGAAAGTTGAAAGATCAATCATTACATGCATTACTTTGGTGACTATTTTCATTCACATTTAACTATCAAAATGATTACAAAAAATCTTATATTTTTATCATTTTTCCAACAATTTTCCTCATGAATGAAATAGGCGACCAAAGACTCAATAGACTTGGTGATAGATATCTACGGTTAAAACCTGCTTCGGATAGGTAGGTTTTACCCTTTGAACCTTCCCTTGTGAAAGTATGCTGACTTTACTAACTAGACAGTAGACGTGATGTCTTTGAACTGTTCGTCATTTGTGTAAATGATAACATACTTCACACATGAATCTTCTTTATACTTACAGTTCTCACTTTTGTGTCCATTTTGACCCTGGACACGCGCCTGGTTCTGTAAGAGTTTGATAGAAATTGAGCCCTTAAAACAATTCCCTTAGAAGCGGCTCCACTTCTCTCTTACATAGGTGATTTCTTAAGAGTAACACGCATTACTCCGCTCGGATCTCCGACGTATAAAAATCATTAAAAGCTTTCGCTTAACCCCATTCCTTACGGGCATCATTGTTTTCATCATAGAAATGGACATGAGGAAAATCCACACAGTGATCCAACATGGTCTCTACAGTTTGGTTGTCCCTTTGAACCTAGATATTGGGATCTCCAGTGAGCTAAGTTGAGTATCCACTGCAAAGATTTTTAATTCATGGGCTTTAGTCACATTCCCCTCGATGATTTATCAACTAGCCCTCTGTTTAACCCTTTAGTTAGCGGATCCGCAATATTATCCTTTGACCTCATATAGTCAATAGAGATAACTCCAGTAGAAAGTAGTTGTTTAATGGTATTATATCGACGAATATGTCTTGACTTACCATTGTACATCGTGCTCTGTGCCCTGTCAATTGCAGATTGACTATCACAATATATGCATATTGCAGGCACAGATTTTGTCCATCTTGGAATATCCTCTATGAATTGACGTAGTCATTCTGCCTCTTTCCCACATTTGTCTAATGCAACAAATTCAGACTCCATTGTGGATCTGGTTATAATTGCCTATTTAGAGGATTTCCAGGACACTGATGTACCTCCCAATGTGAACACATACCCACTAATAGATTTTGAGTCTTTCATGTCAGAAATCCAATTTGCATCACTGTATCTTTCTAGGACAGTTGGATAATTGGTATAAGTAGCACATAGTCTCTCGTATACCTTAAGTACTTTGCACCCTCACAATTACTTGTCAATGCATAGCTCCAGGATTACTCGTGTACCTACTCAGCTTGTTCACAGCATAAACTATGTCAGGTCTTGTACAACTTGTTAGGTACATCAGACTTTCAATGACTCTAGAGTACTCTAACTGAGAGACACTCTCTCCTTTATTCTTTGAGAGATGTAGAGTCATATCCATCAGAGTTCTGACAACTCTAGAATTATCCTTATCGAATTTTCCAAGGATATTGTCCATATAATGAGATTGACTCAATACAAGCCCATTTAATGTTCGTTTGATTTTAATCCCCAATATGACATCAGCATGAACCATATATTTCATATCAAATTTGGAATTTAACATATCCTTAGTGGACTTGATTATCTTTTCATTGCTTCCAACGATAAGTATGTCATCAACATATAGACACAGATTGACATATCCATTTTCTATATCTTTGACATAAACACATTTATCACATTCATTGATCTTAAAACCATTGGTGATCATAGCGTTGTCAAATTTCTCATGTCACTGCTTTGGGACTTGTTTTAAGTCATACAATGACTTCAACAACTTGCACTCTTTCCTTTCTTGACCAGGAATAGAGAAACCCTCAGGTTGATCCATATAAATTTCCTCTTCGATATCTCCATTAAGGAAAGCGGTCATTACATCCATTTGATGAACTTTAAGATTTCGCAATGCGGCAATTGCAATTATCATTCTGATAGATGTTATTCTCGTTACAAGAGAATAAGTGTCGAAATAATCAAGACTTTTCTTTTGCTTATAGCCTTTAATTACAAGTCTTGTCTTATACTTGTCTATTGACCCATCTGCTTTCAATTTCCTTTTGAAAATCCATTTGGAACTTAAAGGTTTACAACCTGGTGGAAGATCCATCAGTTCCCAAGTGTGATTTTGCAAAATAGATTCAATTTCACTCTTGATAGCTTCTTTTCACAAATGACTATCAGTGGAGTTCATCACCTCTTTAAAGGTACGAGGTTCACCTTCAAGCATATATGCCAAAAAATTTGACCCAAAGGATTTTTCTATCTTTAATGTCTTACTTCGTCTGGGTTCAACCTCAGACTCAGTGTCTTGATGTTGACTGCTTTCATTAGCAGCTTGGCTAGTTCCAGTACCAGCCTCACGTGTCTGTTTTGAAGAACTCGATTCCCCTCTAGACTTACATGGAAACACATTTTCAAAGAATGATGCATTTCTCGATTCCATTACCGTGCCCTCATGTATATTAGAAATTTCTGATTTATGCACAAGGAAGCGATAAGTCGTACTGTTATGTGCATATCCAATGAAAATGCAATCAACTGTTCTTGTCCATTTTTCATTTTTTTAGGTTTAGGGACTGCCACCTTAGCCAAACATCTCCACACTCGCAAGTAATCATAGGATGGCTTTCTTCCTTTCCATAGTTCATATGGAGTTTTCTCTTGTTTCTTTTTGGAAACCTCATTTAAAAGGTAGTTAGCCGATAAAATGGCGTCTCTCCACATGTTGGGTGGTAAACCAGAACTTTGTAGCATTGCATTCATCATTTCAATCAATGTATGGTTCTTTCATTCAGCAACACCGTTTGATTGTGAAGAGTAAAGTGCAGTTCTTTCATAATTAATCTCATGTTGAGCACAAAATTCAGCAAATGGTGATTCATATTCACCTCCTCGATCACTTCTCAATACTTTTATTTTCTTATCGAGTTGGTTTTCCACCTCGCTCTTATAGAGAACAAACTTCTCTATTACCTCATCTTTGCTCTTCAACAAATACACATAGCAGTATTTCGTACTGTTATCGATAAAGGTAATGAAATATTGGTTACCATCTCTTGACTGTGTTGGTTTTAAAGCACATACATCGCTATGGATTAAATCAAGAGGTTCATTGTTTCTTTCAACGCTTTTGAAAGATGATTTCGTTAGTTTTGCCTCTGCACAAGTCTCACACTTACGTTTCACATCAACTTGGAATTTTGGTAAGTGTTCCATGTTAATTAGCCTTTGCAAAGTACCATAATTAACATATTCTAGTCTACCATGCCACAAATTAGAAGACTCAAGCATATAAGTGGAAGTACTAGCTTCATTCATATTTTTGACAATAGTCATTACATTCAATTTGAACATTCCACCACTAATAACCCTTACCCACATACATTCCACCCTTAGACAAAACAACTTTGTCAGACTCGATCACAATGCGGAAACTATGAGTGTTAAACAGTGCACCAAAGATAAGGTTCTTGCGGAGTTCAAGAACATACACAACATTGTTCAAAGTTAGCTCATTTTCAGAGGTCATTTTTAGAACCATCTTGTCATTGCCCTCAACGACAGATGTTGTCGAGTTCCCCATGTACATTATCTCTCTATCAGTGCTGGGTTCAAATTTGGAGAACATCTTATTATCAGCACATACATGGCGAGTTGCTCCCATGTCGAGCCACCATTCCTTTGGGTTTGAGCCCACCATGTTCACCTCAGACACCACAGCAAAGAGGTTCATGTCAGAAAGATCCCTTATGACTTCTTCAATCATGTTTGGTTCCGTATTCTTCTTCTTCTTTGGCTTGTTGCAGTCAACATCTCTGTGACCAGTCTTGTCACAATTGAAGCACTTGCCTTCAAATCTAGGCTTTTTGGAAATACCCCCTCTTGGTCCGAGCTTGGGCCCTTGATTTTTGAACTTCTTGGTCTTGGAGGTTTGACCATGTTCTACAACATTTGTCTTAGTAGAGTAGCCACTAACCCATGTCTTCTTTTCAGATCCTTGGTTGTCTTCTTCAATGCGAAGCCTAACCTCCAGATCTTCCAAGCTCATTACCTTTCGCTTGTGCTTCAAATAATTCTTGAAGTCTTTCCAAGCTGGTGGCAATTTCTCAATAACACATGCCACTTAAAAGCTTTCTCCAAGCTTCATCCCTTCAGCGTGAATCTCATACAAGATCAACTGGATTTCTGAGAATTGACTCATCACAGTTTTGGAATCCACCATCTTATAATCAAGGAAGCGGTCCACAATAAATTTCTTGGCACCGGCATCCTCAGTTTTATATTTCTTCTCAATGGATTCTAACAGCTCCTTAGTTGTTCCCATGCTAATGTACACATTGTCCAAAGAGTCAGCCAAGCAATTCATGATATAGTTTCTGCACAGATAGTCATGACTATTCCATACATTCACAGCTACACTACTTCATCATCTTGCTCATATTTTTTTAGCTCAGGACCTTTCTCAGTCAGGAACCTTGTCATATTCAGAGCGTTCAAATAAAACATCATCTTTTGTTGCCACCTCTTGAAGTGCAGCCCATTGAACTTCTCAAGCTTCTCACCATGAGACACCGACACAGGTACATGAGCAGCAACAACAGCAGGAATGATTGGCACTTGGGTTGAAGAGCTACTCCCGTCAACAGACTTATCAGAATTAAATTCCATTTTTCTGAAAATGTTAACGATACAAGTTAATATTGATTCATATCAACAATATTCGCAATTGGTAACATAAAATAAAGGCAACATCAATATTAATTTGGCTACCCCTCAATCCGTTCGGTAATTCCAATCAGACAAGACCAGGTAAGAAGATGAAGCTTTAGTGGAGCGTGGATCTCTTAAAAACATTGTTTCAATGGTTCTAGCCTAGACATCATATCAAACTGAGTACACCTAGTTAGAAAGATTCATAAACCAAAGCAATATTAATTTGTCTTAAGATTGTTAGATAATATGTCAAATGCTGCAAATATATAATAACATAAATTCATTATAATTAAATAAATAATTATAACTAAAAATTCATAATACAAATATGATGATGAACACCAATGTTACCAACTCAGATTCAAGGATAGGAGGATGCTGAATGAAGTCGAGTCGTGTGTCTCACACACTTTCCTTAAGACAAATTATGCTTCCTCTTCGGTGCAAAGGTTTGATCTCACTTGTCTCCCAAGATACGACTGCTTGTCTCTTGAAACTGCACTGCTACTAAGGACACTGAACGAACTTGAAGTAACTTCGTCTATCACCAGAACACAACTTAGAGAGGGAGAGAGAGAACTTAAGTAAGGAGAGATGCTTTGAGTTGGTGTGTTTAGAATGAGGGATGGAGTCACCTATTTATATTGATGGGATTAGAGGAAAACTTGAATGCCATGAATAAGGTTACAATCTTTCATTAGACCACTACTATGTCATTGATTCATGTTGTTACAAAAACCAAAAGACAAGGAAGTTGAAAAATTAACCATTACATGCATTACTTTGGTGACTATTTTTATTCATTTTTAACTATCAAAATAATTACAAAAAATCTTTTATTTCTATCATTTTTCCAACACTTACTTCATTATCTTCTATGCTTGTGTTTCCAGACCTTCGAGCTACTTAAATAATGGTCGGATCAGAATTTCTCTTTTGGTTTTGTATCAATTGTTTCCTACAGAATTGAAGCTGTTGTATGATTTGGATGATAAAGTAGTCTGGGGTTCAACTCCAAAACTAATTAGCAATGGAGATAGTAGCTCAAACCTTTATAAATCCACAGGCAATGTTTCATATTCCCGATGTGGGATATTATATATCTCAACGTGCATCCGCACGTGTGGCGAATCTTTAAGCCTAACACGTGGACAACAACTTGAGTGGTCGTGGAGTTCGTGTGACCTTTGGGCTTCACACGTGTACGTGGGTAACCTGCTCTGATACCATGATAAAGTAGTCTATGGTTCAACTCCAAAACCAATTGGCAACGGAGAGAGTAGCTCACACCCTTACAAATCCACAGGCAAAGTTTCATATTCCCGATGTGGGATATATATCTCAACATTGGATAGGTAGCAGATGAATTCATCAATAGAGGAGGGCTGACACTGACACTGACACTGAATGGTAAAGATTCCTGAGATATCTGATTTAGTTATGAGTTTCCGAGTTACTACTAAGAGCCTGCTTAATCTTAGACCTTGATATACATAGCTACTAGAATAGAGATGGGATTGATTGTGCTTCTTATACCTCTCCCAAATATAATATTATCCAAGCTGATTTCCCATCTTCTTTCTTTTGTATGTGGTTTATATCACTAATAGGTTTCTTGAAGATGATTTCCAAGTCATACGTTGTACAGATGCGAAAACCTCACATCTGCTTATGTCCTCCCATGTCCTACAGTAAGTTCTCTCTTAAGTCTTGACAACTTCTTCATACCATGCCTAGCCTTTCTTCTTTACTGAGATTGTATGTCACAGGAGGTTTCAGCATCACCAATTCACCAGCTAACTATATAACCTCAAAATATACATGTGGAAAATTGCCAAAGAGCAAAGAACAATTTGTACACGCTAAGAAAGTTTCCGATATCGATAGACTCAACTTATCTTCTAAAGATGATGAAATTTTCCTACTTCTAGGATACCGATTCAAGTTTATATGAGCGACAAGAATTCGGGAAGTCTCAGAATCATAGCTGAGTATGGTCAAGAATATGGTAATGATAACCCTATCCGTGTACTTTATCATGGCGAGGTCCAACTCCAACTACCAGTGCAATGTCCAAGCAGCTGTAAGAGTTTTGGGTTCTTATTAGCTTGTAAAAACTGTTTGCTCCGGCACGGTTAGGTTTTAATCGTCTTATCTCTCCTGTGTTTTCACTTTCCTGGTATTAAGAACACTCGAGTTACAGTTTTAGTTTTCTAAATGAATTTTCAATCTGTTAATCCTACAGCCTAGTTTTTATAAAACCCTGCTTTGTTTCAACATCCAAACACAAAACAAGTTGCTCTTGCACTGACTAGTCTGATGTGGCTATTGGCAGGTCCAAACAAAGGAGCAGAACAGAGATGGGATGTAGTCATATTGAGAATCTTGATCAACTGTATTGCCTTGCTTATAGATTTGATTATCTGTTTATGAATTTCAAACAATATAGAACGATTCAAATTTATCCTTAGCAGCGATTAATTTTAAGTACTTCTCAACTTCAATTTAATGAGCGAATATTTTACCATGTGTATGATGAATTGTTAATCTACGTTACAAACTAGCATCTTAGCTACCAGTGTCACCCTAATCCTCTTACAAAAAGTTTCCTGTATTCAAATAATGATTTTGTTATCACGTTTTGAACCAGGACAAGTGAAAATCACTGTGCAAACCTCGGGGATCATCGTGCTAATGCTATACGTGGTTGAGTTATTTTCATAAGGTATGGTTTAAATCATTTGTGGCAGCGACAATGCCATCAAATACATAGCACAATTCTATAACGGAGCATCAAAGCTTAGGTTACAATACCTACTTTCTTCTATCCACAAAATAATATGCCTCATTGCCCCCTGTTTATAAACATATTGCTATGAAAAACTGGAATATACACTCCTATATTATGTACAGGGGTGGCAAGTATAGAAAACTCTACAGAAAGAAACCCACCCCCAAGTACAGAAACATACATGAAAGAGAAGATATCAGTCACTGTCCTTCCATACCTGACGGAGGAGTTGATATCGGACAACTTTACAACCACCCTTCCACTTCAGCATTGGGTTGTCTGTCGATGACTTAGGGGAAACCAGCGAATTTTCTACAATTGAAGTCATCGGTGAATCCAACTCGTCAAGCTCATCATCACTCGTATATGATTTCTTAAGCACTGATGACCCACTCTTCAGAGCTGCGCTCCCCACCTCTCCTACAATGCCTATTAGAGAAGCAGTAGCTGGAGGTGGTGAATAGAATGTGGGACTTGCAGTAAATGGGAAACTTGTAACAGATTCTTTTTCAGCTTCCAGATTCTCCTGAAGTATGAAACGGTCGGGATTAGTGTACATCAAAAACCCACAAAACTAAAGGTTTACACCCTCGGGCCTAAGTTGCTCGTCTCCAGGGAGTAGCCACATAAGAGTAATAACCAATCATATCATACCAGTCCTTTTCCAGAAAGGAATGAAGTAAAGCATTTAAGCCACATGATTATTTGCACAGATGAAAGCGGCTTCTCTTCTTACCTCATTATCAAGAGCCTCAAAAACTTCTTCGGGAATTGGGTCTGGGCAAAACTCATCTGTAACAAAATTGTATAGGACCCTCTTGATCAATGATTCACCGAATGTAGGACATACCTTCATACAAAAAATGAGAAATTGATCAACATAGATGGACATTACTGTATACAGATAGAAGACTAGTTGAAATATTGACCATCTTTTCTTTCAGTGTTTCTGTTTTCTTTCCAGATGACAAGGAGGGGATAACTTAAGTATCCAAGTATTTACCTCTTCTCTGGTGGATTTATCTGCTAGCATTTCAGATGGAAGCATCATGAGATCACTTAAAGCATTAAGAAGACGGAAAGCTTTGAAGGTTGTTTCACACTCCTGCCCCTTGTGATCAGTGAGTTCATCCTCATCGTCTGGAACATCAGTATCATCCATGTCAAATAGATCAGTCAGCCATCTGGACCAGCTTCCAATCTGGGGAGACAAAGATGAGTAGTCTTTCTCTATCAATGGAATACAAGGCAACTATTTCTTTGTGGATAAACAACCTTGGAACTTATTCTAGTGATAATTATTAGAATACGTGCAGCAAGTAATTTAGACGGCTAAGAATATCAAGAAAACCTCACATGATAAAGTAACCCACACTTACCACATTTTTTAGCTGTGCACCTGCCCCAAAACTTGATTTTCCAGCAGGAATAGGAAGAACCTTGGGATCACTTATAGGGTCAGATACTGGATCTGTAGGCATCTCTTCAGCATTTTCACGAAGAATAGCATTAAACATAGCCACATCCAACCTATTCACCAACTGCTCCATGACCTGAAAAAACAGCATAGATTGGTATCACGTACTCGTGCACAAATTTTGATAGCAATTGCAAACTAGCGATATGATTATGTGGTGTATCTTCCAAAGACTTAATACAGCGGGAGCGCTAAATGTAATATTGAAATTCTACTAGTAGTTGAACACAGAAATAAAACACTGGTGTAGCTCTGGCTACAAATAGTATTTTTGCAGAGAGAGCTTCACCTAAGCAATATTATTATGATAATATATCTGAAGTTGCTAAGCGTAAAGCTCAATCATGTATTGCGGAAGACTTTGTAATGCAAAGCATACCAAACGCGCTAGCAGAGGCAAGCAGCCACACTCATGGCCGCCAGCTCGAACAGGACAAAGCCTTTCACAGGCATCTTTGAAAGCCTTCGTCCACAGCTCCATAGAGAAATTACCCTGCTCCTGATCACCCAAACCATTCTTTTTTCCATTTCCTTTCCTTGTGCTTGAGCCTTTCGTAGCTGCAGGCTGCATATGTGGAGTAATATTCTGGAGAGGAGAAAACAAGATACAATATCAGACATAAGTAGCATAGACCTTTAGATCTAGCTAACTTCTTAACAATGAACTCAGTAGTGATAAGAATGCAAAGACGTGATGATGACGTAAAGAAGAAAACTGGAAGGAATACGGATTTACCTGCCACCATACAGACTCAACTATCCGGGAGAATATCCAAGCTTCAAACTTTTCCAAAGCAACCATAAATAAATGCGGATCTTCCCAATTATCCATACTTTTAAGAATGTTATTCTTCTCATCCTTGCGAGTACAAATCCTATCCTTTTCTGATAAACGCCCTCCTGCTAAATGCTGTCCACCACCTTTAATTGTAGTCCATTTCCCATTTGAAACTTGAGTTTTCACTAAGTCCTGACTGACAATAGCCCTTAAGACAATTGAGTTCGACAACCAGAAAGTCAACCTGTTCATACAAGGAAAAAACAGTCAATAAAATTGCAAACTAAAAGAGAAGTATCTTTACATCATTAAGGAGATTGAGATATCAACATATAATGATTTGGCTATCAAAGTCAAGAAAAAAAGTTGATTTGCAAATTAGGAGTCCCAGATTACTATCTAGTTACTGTGATGTGCAAATTAGACCATTATTTGTTCTATGTTAACGGTGACTTAGATACCTTGGAACATCATTTCCACAAGCTTTAGAAACCAAAATTAATCCGGTAACAGCAGCTTTCGCTGCATTTGCTTTCTTAGCTTGAGATCTCATTTTGCAAGCATGAATATAGAATCTAGAAAGTCGACGAGCAGGAGCATGGATCTTATTCGCATTACCCCCATGCTCAGCAACAATGGAGTAAAGGGCAACCTCAACAGCAGCAGCTTCTCTCAACTCATCCTTAAGCATTTCAATCGTAGACTCCAACTCATTTTTACTATCAGAAGAGCTGGTTGTTGTTTCTTCTCTTTTATTCTTTGCACTAATGATACCACCAACAAGGCCATTGTCAGGAGTCTCAGCTTCCTTTGACTTCTTTTTCAACTCGTGTTTTCTTAATAGACCATTGTTCTCAGCTGATACAGAAGGTTCCACAGACTCTACATGCTTTACTTCAGTACTTTTAACCTTGTTTTCCCATGCTCCAACATTGTTGCTGACTGTAAAAGTTTCACTATTTATAGTGACTGGCTTTCTGGTAGCAGCTTGTGAGAATTTGGAAGCTAATTTGCTATCAAAAGAATAGTCATTCACCTTAACGAGATGATCATCCTCTCGAGGCGATTCTAAATCTATGTAGCTTGCAGATAATAAGTTTTTATCCTGCTGCACAGACATACTTGAGGTTGTACCTTCAGATGCGTGGTTGCTCACATTTTTTCCCTTAGTAGATTCTTGTACATTTTCTTGCATTCTGACACCTCTGCTAGTAAGACTCTTGTGAATTCTGTTGGTTTTAAAATTATAATCACCAAACTCTTGATGGTCATCTTGATAGCCAGAAGATTGAACAGACAGAGTCATAGATTTTTTCAAGCCTGACACTGAGCTGTCCCTTGGACGGTGAGAGTCTAGATAGTCATCTTGATAGCCAGAAGATGAAGATTGAACAGACTGAGTCATAGATTTTTTCAAGCTTGGCACTGAGCTGTCCCTTGGACGGTGAGGCAAAGAAATATAATCATAAGCAGGTTTCTGAGGGGAGGAAGAGCCTATTGATGACAATGGAGATGAAGTTCCACTTTGATGTTTCAACGCATTTGCGACTAGATTCATAACAGTGCTTGCAGGAGCTGGTACATAATGTACGGTTGGTTCCCCATAAGTCCTAGTGTTACCAATCTTCGATTCTGACGCATTCTGCAAACTCATCATAAAGCCACACTGATGATAATGCTCAAATAAAAAAGAAGAAATCCATCAGGCTAACACATTTAAAGTCTTCCAAATGACAAATAAAAGCTTTCTACAATTTGAGTAAAATAACTGAGTGATTGCAACCGTATTTCATCTGTAGTGTTTTCTTTGAATCTACAATGCAAAGAAATGAGCGCATGATTTGGTTCTCAGAAATCATATTTGAAGACTTTAAGTTCAGCTAGGTGGTTTATCATATACAAATTTGCATTTGCAGTAGCATTCTAAATGATGCATCTATATGCAAAGATTCCTTGAATTTGGAGAAATCCTACATAAAAGTAATCATTTGCAACCAAATCAAAGAAAAAGAAAATTTCACATAGCATTTTAAAAATTTAAGACTAGCAAACTGCAGAAAATAATCTAAAAGGAACAAAATTTAACTTTGCCTCCACATACCTTATCAGCTCTTGGTGATGAACTGACTGGTGCCTCAAGAGCGGAAGAGGTCACAGTGCGTGATGAATGTGAAGAATGATCATCACCATCATCATCAGTGAAAGAATCAATCTCGTCATCCACTTCATTCAGAGACCCTGAAACAGACGTACTTCCATGATCATTATTGACCAGTGACACTTGTTTGGACAAGTTGCAGCCATCTTTACCACAAGGCTGAACACTAACATAAAGAACCGGCTGAGCTGAACTCTTAGAACTCTTCTTCAAGCTCAGCGGAACACTCACATTCATGGTCTCAACCAAATTCGCATAATCTGCAAGATTTATTACAGCCGATCCCAAAACATGACCTTTACCTGCCTTGTCCTTCCGAGGCCTAGACAAGTGGAACTCCAAGTAATTATTCTGGTAGCCATCAAGCGCCAAGCTTTTCCTCGACTTCTCCTTGTACAAAACAACGGGCAGCCTGAAAGACTCAGCGAACTCAATCCTCTCATCTCCAACATTACGATAGAACGATCCAGATGCCTGATCACCATTCTCCCACTGAAGAAACACAGACTGAACTGATTTCAAAGCCTGAGACGACGAGGGCCATGGCTTAATTTCCAGCACATGTATAACAAAATCCACCTCAACAGCAGCACTCTTCCTTCTCTTACCTCTTATCCCAAGCACCATTGTTTATACGAATTTGCAAAGCAACACAGTCAAAATTTAAAACGCTTCTACATTCATCAAACCTGTTAGAATCCAAAACATTTCCACATATCCACAGCATTAAGAACTCAATTTAATAGTTTGATTTGGACAGCTATATTAAATACTAATGAAAATTACAGGCATCACTGCCCCACTAATCTCAGCTCCTATCATATAAACAAATGATGATAATGACTACCACGCATCATTAAAATAAACCGGAAAATTAGCGACAAAATCGCAAGCAGAATAGCAACAAAGAAATTAAAAAAATAAGGAGGATTTTGACTTCTTTGTCCTTGCGGCATTGATGTAACAGCAATAGGTTCAGATCGGAATCTGAGAGAGTTGCGGACTTTCATAATCGGAAAAAGAAGATCGGAGATTGGTGAGTGTGTGTGTGAGAGAGAGAGAGAGGAGACTTACGATATTGAGTAATGTGGACGATGACGGCGGCTGAGAAGAGAAGCGTGGTGATTGCGGGGGTGTGTAATTGCAGAGAGCTTTGATTCTGAGAGAGAGAGTGAGTCTGTGCTTCAAGATTGCGTGTGAGGATTGAGAAGGAAGAAGAGGAAGGAATAGAAATGAAGATGACGATACCGCGTGTTTCGTGCCGAGTTGACAAAATTTATATGGGCTCATTAATAGTGTGATCAGGCCCAAATTACTTATCGAAACCCAAATTCGGAAGAATTAGAGCTCGATGGAAGGTTTAAACTTTTCCTAGGGATTCTCTCAGAAATAGTAGAGAATGAAGGCTCTAAGCTCCCTTTAAGAACATCGGGTGGTCTGCTCCGCATCTTTCGGAGCACCCTCGAAATAGTGAAACTCTAGGGTTTCTTTGGTGGTGGCGGCTCTCCTCTGGAGGACGACTCGATCATGGTTTCAAGGGCGACGGCGAGGGCTTGTGGCCTGCGTCTGATTGTGTTTGGCGGCTTTGGGTGGTCTCGAATTGCTTTGTGGGTGCGGCGGTCTCTTGACGGCGGTGCTCCGTTGAAGAAATCAGAGTTCAGCCCTTGATCGTGGTGGTTTTGATTGGCGGTGATCTTAGTGCTCATATTGGTTATCAATTTGGGTGCAGAATCTGTTTTGATACTCATATTAGATTTGAAAGGTGCAAACGACGGTTGTTTGATCGACGGTGAAGGCGTTGTAGGTTTGGCTTCGTCTTGATCTTTTTGAGGCGGCAGAAGGCGGCTTAACGTGAACCGTGATGGTGGAAGGGACGACCGCCAGAGCTAGGTGGTGTCGGAATTTGGATTTTCCTGAAGTGAAGAGAGGAATGAAGGGATGGATCTAGGCCTTTTAGGGCATTCATCCTTAAACAACTTATAATATTTCAATACACATTCTACCATCATCCATTAAAACATACTTAGAGAAAGAAAATGAAAGAGAGAGGAAACATGGTCGACACCTCACCAGCTCCGGTCACAGCCGGCTGAACTACGGTCACCGGAATCTCGTCGGAATTTGAAATCAAGTTTATTACCCCCTAATAAACTCTCATTGAACCTCTAAACCACATTCTTATCGTCACAGCCAACTTTACTACCCCTAATAAAGTCTCACTAAACCCCTAAACTGCATTCCTGTTGCACAATCAAATTTACTACCCCCTAATAAACTCTCACTAAACCTCTAGACCACATTCTTATGTTCACATCCAACTTTACTACCCCCTAATAAACTCTCAATGAACTCCTAAACTGCATTCCTATTGTCACAACCAACTTTATTACCCCCTAATAAACTCTCACTGAACCCATAAACCACATTCCTAATGTCACAACCAACTTTACTAACCCCTAATAAAGTTTTACTGAACTCCTAAACCGCATTCTTATTATACAACCAACTTTATTATCCCCTAATAAACTCTCACTGAACCCCTGGACCGCATTCTTATGGTTACAGCCAACTTTACTACCCCCAAATAAACTCTCACTAAACCCCTAAACTGCATTCCTATTGTCATAACCAACTTTACTACCCCCTAATAAAATCCCACTGTCATTCCCAATTATCAAAAAAGGAGAGAGAGAGAGAGCGAAAGAGAAAGAGAGATTACAACGAGGAAGAAATCCAAAAGAAGTGTAAGATCAGAGTCTTCACTCTTATTGTTGACTCTCTCAACTAGATATTATCCTTCGTCTCTCAATTTGACGATTTTGGCCACGACGGCACCATCGATGTAGTCCTCAAGTAGCTTCAACTCCAGCCCCGTAATTTCTCCTCCTCCGCTTTCATCAGCTTTCGATATGTCCTCTTCAAAGACAGAGCATGTAGATCCGAGTTTAGAGGACAAGACCACACCTCGCCCAACAACTATACGAGGCAGACGGCGAAGCCTCGTGGAGCGCGGGGCATAGGCGACGATGAAATGATCAACGACGAAGCCTACATCGGCGGAGGAAGAGCTATGGCGAAGGTGTGGAAGTCCTACATGGTCACGGAGCAGAGAAAAAAACGAGGAGGCTGGTGTAGTGGGTGGAGACGAGGTCGCCGGAGATGGTTGACTCGACAGTGGCAGACTTGGCTGAGGTGGTGGGGTTAAGAGAGAGAGAGAGAAATATATATATATATATATATATATATATATATAGTTATGAAATCGGAGGAAACAGAGACAAGGAGGAGGATGGTGTAGTGGGTGGAAACGAGGACGAGGTCACCAGAGATGGTTGACTCGGTAGTGATGGACTTGGTTGAGGTGATGGGGTTGAGATAGATAGATAGATAGATAGACATACAGACAAATAGATATATAGACAGACAGACACACACATAGACAGACAGATAGATAGACAAATAGACAGATAGATAGATAGATAGATAGATAGAGTTATGAAATCGGAGAAAGGAAGAAGAGAAGAGGAAACGGGGTAGAGCCATAAGTGTATTTAGATTTTTAGACGGATGGTGAATTTCGGGGACGAAATTCTTTTTTAGGTGGGTAGATCGTAACATCTTAAATTTTTAAATTTCTCAAAATTTATTTTTCTTCTTTGAAATAGAAATTAGAGGTCGTCACGAGTTTGCCGTATTTTTCGGTGAATTTTTCAGACTCTCGAGCTATTTTTAACGATTTTCCGAAGTTTCATCGTAGTTTGTACGATTCGATGACGTGGCACGATCTTAGTGGTCCATTTCTTGACTTAGTGACTAAGTTACAGCAGCCCACGTGCTACGTTGCTTGGTGTCAGATCAAGTTGAAAGGATTGTTTGTGGTCTTGCCATGAGGCCGCACACGTGTAGGTGTTTTTTGTTGTTGTCATGACACAAGCGACAAGTGTCACTTTGTGTTTGGTCAAGTCCATTAAACCGACTCTCACTGTCGGTTAGTCTGCCAATAAATAGGCATGACTTGCTCAGTTTTTTTCACAGAAATCGAAGAGAGCTTTCTCTCTCTTGTTTCTCAGTTTAATTGTTTATCTTTTCGGAGTTACGACTATACTTCAGCGGATCATAACTTTTGATCCGTAAATCTAAATTTTATTCTGTGAAGGGCTACGAGTTTGTAATGATGCCCTCTTTCCAATCATTGAGGTTTGGAAGGTAGTCGTAATATTTTTAGATGGCCCACTTTAGGAGGCTCGATTTACGATTAGTATACTAGGTAGAGTTTCGATGCTATCGAGGTGAGTGGATTCTTGTAATATGTTTAAAATATTCTTATATGCTTTTACATTAGTCGAAAAGCATGTTTTTGATCTTTTTAGAAATATCTCTCTATTTTATAGTGAAGCATGTCGATTTGTGAAATGTGTTGTGATTTATATTATTATAATGTGTTGGATCCATTGTTTGATTAGTCATGGAACATGTGAAGTTCTTGATTGGTTATTCTGAAGTAAGGATGTGACACACGGTTGTATATGACATTATGGTCATTAGGATCCCGTGGTGGACTAAATTGAAGGATAACCAATAAGAAAGGAGGATGAGATATGATGAATTGATTGAATTATGTTGTGTATATGATATATATTATTTTATAGTGTGTGTAAAACAACATGGCTTTGCGGACATATTACATTGGTATACTCACTGAGCGCGTGGTTTTACTCACCCAACTATTTCTAATATTTTGCAGATAATTACTTAGATTGTACCGAGCCGGGAACGAGATAGACAACGAGCCTAGAGTGAAGAGCTTAGAAGTTTTACTTTTATTTACATTCTGCTTTATAACCCTCGTTTACCACCGGTCATCGTTCCCGAGGCGTGAACGAGTGTTACAAAGCGGAATGTAAATAAAAGTAAAACTTTTAGGCTCTTCACTCTTGGCTCGTTGTCTATCCCGTTCCTGGCTCGGTACAAGCTAAGTAATTATCTGCAAAAATATTAGAAATAGGTGGGTGAGCAAAACCACGGGCTCAGTGAGTAGACCAATGTGATATGCTCGCAAAGCCATGTCGTTTTACACACACTATAAAATAATATATATCATATACACAACACAATTCAATCAATTCATCATATCCCATCCTCCCTTCTTATTGGTTATCATTCAATTTAGTCCACCACGGGAACCTAATGACCATTATATCCTATACAACCGTGTGCCATATCCTTATTTCGGAATAACCAATCAAGAAGTTCACATGTTCCATGACTAATCAAACAATAACTACCAACATATTATAATAATATAATACACCACATATTTTAAATATCGACATGTTTCACTATAAAATAGAGAGATATTTCTAAACTGACTAAAAACATGCTTTTCTACTAATTTAAAAGCGTATAAGAATATTTTAAACATATTATAAGAATCCACTCACCTCGATAGCATCGAAACTCCACCTAGGATACTAATCGTAAACTGAGCCTCCTAAAGCGGGTCATCTAAAAATATTATGACTACTTTCCAAACCTCAATGGTTGGAAAGAGGGCATCGTTACAAACTCGTAAACCTCAATGGTATGAAATATCCATAGTGCAATTTTATAACTAAAAGTTATTTTAGCCGACGAAATACCCTAATTTCGTCAGCTAAACTTTTCAAATTTCGTCGGCTAAAGTTCACATACTATAGCCGACGAAAAAAGCACTTTAGCCGACGGAAATTTTTTTTGTCGGCTAAAATTTAACTATAGCCGACGAAAAAATTAGTTTAGCCGACAAAATTTTTTTTGTCGGCTAAAATTCCACTTTAGCCGACGAAAAAAAATTTCGTCGGCCTGTTTTTAGATATTTCGTCGGCTATAGTCTTTTTTCTGATAGTGTCACGGAATAAAATTTAGATTTACGGATCAAAAGTTATGATTCGTTGAAGTATAGTCGTAACTCCGAAAAGATAAACAATTAAACTGAGAAACAAGAGAGAGAAAACTCTCTGATTTCTGTGAAAAACACTGAGCAAGTTAGGCCTATTTATAGGCAGACTAACCGACAGTGAAAGTCAGTTTAATGGACTTGACCAAACACAAAGTGACACTTGTCGCTTGTGTCATGACAACAACAAAAAACACATACACGTGTGCGGCCTCATGACAAGACCACAAACAATCCTTTCAACTTGATCTGACACCAAGCAACGTAACAGGTGGGCTGCTGTAACATAGTCACTAAGTCAAGAAATGGACCACTAAGATCGCGCCACGTCATCGAATCCTACAAACTATGACAAAACTTCGAAAAATCGTTAAAAATAGCTCGAGAGTCTGAAAAATTCACCGAAAAATATGGCAAACTCGTGACGACCTCTACTTTTTATTTCAAAGAAGAAAAATAAAGTTTGAGAAATTTAAAATTTTAAGATGTTACAATTAGCCAGCACATATTCAATAAAACTAATAACTCATTTACCATATTTTTGTCCCATTTTGGAAGTGAAATCCAACTCTTATCCATATCCTGAAAAGATAAAAAAATAATGTATATATATAACTCTAATTAATTAATTAAAATTTTAAATCATTTAGTATTCTACAACAATTAATTAATAACAAATTAATAATTAACACACACATATATATACATGCATATATATACTAATTAATAATTACATAACAATATTATATATCAACATCAATCATAATCAACATATCATCAATAACTTAATTAATTCATATTATGCATCAACAAAATATTATAAGTAAATTAATATATATATATATACTATTTATTAATAACAACAACTTTATATATATTATCAAATCAAAATCGATCATCTCAATCGCACTCAAAATCCATTAATTCAACTCAAATTAAAAGTCAAAATCAATATTATATAACTCAAATAAAACTCTTAAATCAACTCAAAATCAAGATATATACACATATACGTACCTATATATAGCTCCACAAACTAATTTTGAACAGATTTCGACGATACCCAACAATTTTGACAACACCCAAACTTTTTCTCCTGTTTTTTTTTCAAATGAGCTGTTGTCTAGATCTGCAAATATAAGGACTTTTAGCCGATGAAATTATTTATTTCATCGGTTATAGTTTGTAACTATAGCCGACAGAAAAATTATTTTAGCTGACGAAATATTTTTTCGTCGGCTAAAAGTCCACTTTAGCAGTACGATTTTTGACGAAAAAAATTTCGTCGACCTGTTTTTTTTCATCGGCTATAATGTCCTATGCTTGTAGTGTCTGCTAGTATTTTAGAGCTAGTAGCAGCGATCAATGTTATATAATTTATAATTGACTCATTCTTTTTATAGTTGATAATCTTTTCAAAAAGGATTTTTAAGAGCTAAAGCTTTCATAATATTTTTTCTCAAATTGAGAGTTTTCTAAGTAAATAAACTGTTGTGTTTGTTTGTTTGTTTATTTTTTTGTCAAGTTGGTGATGATGCTGCACGGTTCACAATACTTTCATATTGAAACAAGGATCCAAATTTCATTGTCACTGAGATCAGCCGTTTTGGGATCTGCCAATTGGGACTAGTCCCTTGAGATCATTCCGAGCCTTAAATGATATGAAACATACCAGACAAAAAAGAGTGACATAAACTCCAACAACTCCTGCAAGTTGGAACCTTGTTGAAATTCGATTCACTGGTTGGGTAAAAAGTTACAAACGAGGAGTTGCCACAAGGTCATATGCAAACAAAGAAAGCCTATATAGGTGACACTGTCTCACCCTCATTGGCTTCACTTCAAAGGGACCCAAATCCCATCTCTGTTTCATCGGACTGATAAAGTTGGAAGCTTTGACATCTGTGACATGATGTCATCTCATCTCTGATCATACATATCTGTTTGATTTCCGGAGCTTTACATTCGCTTAAAGGCGTTGACTTGGAAGCAGAAACATGAAGCTGGTTCCAAGAGAGCTTGACAAATTGGGTCTCCATAATGCTGGGTTTCTAGCCCAGAAGAGACTTGCTCGTGGGTTAAGGCTCAATCACCCTGAAGCTGTTGCACTCATAGCCACTCAGGTGTTTTGTGATTCTGTATCTTTATCTTTTTTTCAGTTTGAAGTTTCAAACTTTAATCGTATTTGAGATGAATGGGATGTTGGTGATTGGTTTTGTATATATAGAGAGATTTTGGTCTGATATAGCTTTTCTGGGTAGATATTGGAGTTTGTTAGAGATGGTGATAAATCTGTGGCAGATTTGATGGATATTGGGAAACAGCTTCTGGGGAGGTAATGTTTGAACAATGTAAACCCGTTGTCAAGTTTCTCTCTTTTAGTTATATGTGGGCCTTAAAAAGGATTGCCTAGCTGCTGAACTGTTGGGATTTATGTGTGTACTGATGTGCATATTTCTTTTCAAATAGGAAGCAAGTTCTTCCTGGTGTACAATATCTTTTGGATATGGTGCAGGTTTGTGCTCATTTTCATTTGGCTTGTGGCGTTTGGTCACCCTTCAGAAGAATTTGATTGTATCCTTGTTAGTTTGAGAAGCCAGAAACTAATAATGTGCTGCTAAAATATTGGTTAGAAACATTAAATCCATTTTGATTAGTAGATTTGTATGTAGGTTGAGGGGACGTTTCGTGATGGGACCAAGTTAGTCACCATTCATGATCCAATTTCTTGTGAAAATGGAGATCTAGAACTAGCTTTAAAGAACTCTTTTCTTCCTGGTAAGATCTAGAACTAGCTTATGATGGAATGTTTCAAATTACTTTCTGATGGACCTATTGGGTTTATTTGGTATCACATGGTCATTGATAAAATGTCATTCTTCTGCAGTTCCTTCAGTTGATAAGTTTCCAGAAATGGCGGATGGTAGAATTCCTGGTCAAATGATCTTTGAAGGTGGTAATATTGTTATTAATGAGGGAAGGAAGGCAATAATTCTGAAAATTGTCAACACTGGAGATAGGCCAGTTCAGGTGTTTATCTTTAATGTCACATGTATTTTTTATCTTTTGGTTGTGCCTTCTTTTCCTTTTTGGTTTAATGATGCTTCTATTTATATATTCATTTATTCAGTGAGCAATTGTTGTCAATAGTGTATCCTGAATAATTTCTGTTAAAACCTCATGTTTCTAATGATAGACTGTTTACAGTAAATTTTATAGTGGTAGTCTTTATAATCTTCGATTTATAATTGGCATTAGTACATGACCGGAGCATTGAAAGGAAAATGGTAGAAGACATTCTTTTTCAGCTCAGTTGAGTTTTTCACTTTGTAAAATCCTTTATGTGGTTATATTCAGTTTTAATTGGTTTCCAAGAGCTCATGCAATGTGTACAGCATTTCAATGCTTAGGGGTACCAAGGTTTCCCAGATTGATCTCATTTACTTGGTCATGGTAGAGTTATTTGGTTCTGTGTATCTAGCAAGCAACTAAAATGATAGGGAACTTTTAGCAAATTGAAATAATCAACAAGATGTCATTAAGAATGATCCTGGAGGACTAAGTGGAAAAGTTAGTTATACTTCATCTGCTTTTTTCAGGTTGGCAGTCACTACCACTTTATTGAGGTCAACCCCCACTTGGTCTTTGATCGAATGAAAGCTTATGGTATGCGCCTGAATATACCTGCTGGAACAGCCAAGAGATTTGAGGTCAAATTTTGTTTAATATTTCAGTCTGATATTAGTTTAGTTCATCTCAAGTCATTATGCGTCATCCTTCACTTCTAATCTTATAATTCAGTTCACATTTGTTTACAAATCAATATGACATGTTGGTGCTTCAGTGTTTTAAAGGCATCGTTGGCTCTACTGTTCTACATAACTTATTTTCATAGGTCCAACTTTGTCATCATAGATGTTGGTTAGTATTCAGCTAGGACTTGTTAAGGAATTGTAGAAACCACTCTGTGCATTTCAAGTACATAACAGGATCTTGTTTTGCACTGAATTTTTTTTGCTTCTTTCAGCCGGGGGAAAGTAAACATGTTGTACTTGTAAGCATTGGAGGTAATAGAGTAATCAGAGGAGGGAATGCCATTGTTGATGGTGCTGTACGAAGCTTTGACAGACACCAAGTAGTCAAGGGAGCTGTGCAAGCCCGACAATTTGGGAACGAAGAAGAACCAAATGCTAGGTATAGACTTCTACCTGGTCTATGCTTAGTTGCCTAGTTTGCTTATACTTTTTAATATTAGTAAGATTATTTGATTCAGTTGGCTTGTCCACTAAGATGATTAAGTGAAAATGAAGATGTAGAGATGCCTCACCTCAGTACTAATTTTGCAGCGAAGGTGTTGTCGGAAGAGATGCAGCTTTTACCACTGTAATGTCTCGCGAGTCATATGCAAACATGTACGGCCCTACTACTGGTGACAAAGTTCGGCTTGGTGATACGAACTTGTTTGCTGAAATTGAAAAGGACTATACTGTTTATGGGGATGAATCTGTATTTGGAGGTGGCAAAGTGATAAGAGACGGAATGGGCCAGTCAACAGGGAATCAAGCAGCTGACTCATTGGATACAGTTATAACTAATGCTGTAATCATTGACTATAGTGGGATCTTTAAGGCAGATATCGGTATCAAAGATGGTCATATAGTTGCCCTTGGGAATTCAGGCAATCCAGATGTTATGGATGGTGTATCTACCGCTATGATCATTGGGGTAAGTACCACATCTAATATTACAGCTGATTTCTGAAGAATAATGTCCAAGGAAGTAAATGACATATACTTGCACCTTCTCTGTAATAAGGTTAACACAGAGGTCATTGCGGCTGAAGGACATATTGTGACTGCAGGAGCTATAGATTGTCATGTGCATTTCATATGCCCGCAGTTGGCATATGAAGCCATATCAAGTGGTGAGCAATTTTTCTGGAAACTGAACAAGAATTTATGAATAACAAATTTTATCAGTTGTGCTGGCTTGAAAAAATATTGATTTTAAAAGTTCAGAGATGGATAATTTATCTCTGATGCTGATGGTCTTGAAGACGTAGATTATGAAAGAACAAAAAAGCAGTACTTGTATAATAAATACAGAGTCACTCTTCTTTTTATTCTTCTTTAGGTTTTCCTCTAGCATTCCAGATTTTCTGTTTACATAATGTTATAGAATTCCAATGGCATACTATAGTTTGTGTTTTGGTGAAGTTACATATCTTTTATCCTTTCGTTCTGCTATGTATTTACTCGTGAACTTTGTGATATTAAAGTTCATTTATTTGATCTACAGGTATTACAACCCTAGTGGGAGGTGGAACAGGACCTGCAACAGGGACTCGTGCAACAACATGCACACCATCTCCATTGCAAATGAAGTTTATGCTGCAATCAACTGATGAAGTGCCTCTAAATTTTGGCTTCACAGGGAAGGTATGGTTATTTGGTTGAGTACTTGAAAGCTCTCCATTTCTCCCCTACCGTACATTCAGAGGATCAACATAGTAGAAATACTAAGTGATGGCTAAACCTGTTTCCTGTAATCTTTTGTCCCTCTGTTCACTTTAGGGGAACAGTGCCAAACCTGATGGGCTACATGAGATAGTCAAGGCTGGAGCAATGGGTCTGAAGCTGCATGAAGACTGGGGCACAACTCCTGCTGCAATAGACAATTGTTTGAGTGTTGGCGACCAATATGACATCCAGGTACTTTAAATCTTTAGTTTTTTTGAAAAGTTTGATAGGCTGTTGCCTATGGGATTTTCTCGGTAGTTTAACATATCCAGTCCAATTGTGATCTTGATAGGTTAATATCCATACAGACACCTTGAATGAATCTGGATTTGTGGAACACACAATTGCAGCATTTAAAGACAGAACTATCCATACTTACCACAGGTATATATCACGATCTGTCTGTTTTGATTAATATGTAATTTCTTTTTGGTCTTGTGCAATTTCTTGACAGCTACAGTTTGTATAAGAAGGATGCCCAAGTTCTGTTATTCCAAACTTTGTTTTGGGTACATACTGACTACAGCTTGACAACCTTATTGTGAAAGATAACCCTTTGACTATGTTTCAACTGCTAACCATTTCGTATATACTAAAGATAATTTGCAATTTCACAACCTTATTGTGAAAGATCTATTTATTGATGAGTGATGACTTGTCAATAAACTCAATATCATTATGTTGCGAAGTTATTACATGCCTAGTCTGATTGTTTGCATGCTCTGTCATAGATTGTGTATAATGTTACTTTTGGAAGCTTGATTCCTTTTGGCAGTGAAGGTGCAGGTGGAGGTCATGCTCCAGATATCATCAAAGTATGTGGTGTGGAAAATGTCCTGCCCTCATCAACGAATCCCACACGACCTTTCACATGCAACACTATAGATGAGCATCTTGATATGCTGGTATGAAAAGTTAATACAAGTATTGATACAGCATTCACTATGTTTACAAATGAGCTACATTTCACACGTTCAATGATTGCAGATGGTTTGCCATCACCTTGACAAGGACATTCCAGAAGATGTAGCTTTTGCTGAATCAAGGATAAGAGCTGAAACAATCGCTGCAGAGGATATATTGCATGATATGGGGGCAATTAGCATGGTGGCTTCTGATTCACAGGCCATGGGTCGCATTGGAGAGGTACTTCCTCAATACTTATTTCGAAATGTATTCCAATTCCTCCGGACCATACTGAACTTTTTGAACACTGCAGAAGTGCATATCCGTTTACATGTTAATTTTGAACTATAGAGTTCCAGCATGTCTCCTTTTATCAATCCACTGAAGTTTATATCTTTGCTCGAAATAATATCTTGAATACCATGTTTCACAAGTCTTATTAATAATTTTCTAGTAACCTCTATCCATTAATCACACTGGCAGTTTTCTAGTAGGCATAGCTCAGAATTGTTTGAATTTTCTTACCAGGTGATAACCAGAACTTGGCAAACTGCTGACAAGATGAAGTCACAAAGAGGTTCGATAGAACCTAGTGGATCCAACAATGACAACCTCCGGATCAAGCGTTACATTGCAAAGTACACCATAAATCCAGCAATAGCAAATGGATTTTCTGAATTTGTTGGTTCCGTTCAGGTATGTTACTTTCAACAGAAAATCAAACTAATTCTTGTCAACCTTTTCTTACCCTTCATATGCTACTTGCGTATGGCAGGTCTTTGTAACAGTGACACTGCTATTTCCAATCTTAAAATAATTTATTTCTCATTTTCCTACGATGAGCTTCTGCAGGTGGGCAAGTTTGCTGATCTTGCTCTGTGGAAGCCTTCTTTCTTTGGGGCAAAACCAGAAATGGTGGTCAAAGGTGGTGCAATTGCATGGGCTAATATGGGTGATCCAAATGCAAGCATTCCTACACCTGAACCAGTGAGCATTTATACTCTTACAATATTTTCTTATGTAATATTTGTGCTGTGTTGTCCCAATATTCAGTGCTTTTGTTATTGGCAGGTTCTCTCGAGACCAATGTTCGGTGCATTTGGCAAGGCCAGTAGTGCTCAGTCCATTGCCTTTGTCAGCAAGGTATGAAATCTCTCCAGCTCTTTCTGTCTTTCACTTGCACTTAAATTTGGTTCATAAGCAATAACTTCTCATTATCCTTTGCAAACAGGCAGCTAAAGAAAATGGGGTTAAAGCCTTGTATAACCTCAACAAGAGAGTAGAAGCTGTGGGAACTGTTAGGAATCTGCGCAAACGCGACATGCAGCTCAATGATGCCCTACCAAAGATTCTGGTTGACCCTGAGACATACATGGTGACAGCAGACGGTGAGGTTCTGACCTGCAGTGCAGCCACCACCGTTCCCTTATCCCGGAATTACTTCCTGTTTTAGGCTCAATGCTCATCCATTGTTTTTTCTTGGAACCTCTCACCCACTTGTATTCTAAAATGCAACTTATGTTTTGGCCAATTTAATAATGCAAGGCTAACACTGAAATAAAATACTGATCATTTGCAAGGTAAGTCAGAATCTTCTGACTGCTATATGGCTCTTGCATGTTCTATTAATTTTGATGCATATCTATAATTGCTGAAAGCAAATCTCATATCTCCACAGACAAAGGAAATGGCTAAACCATGCAAGTGGGTACTAAATATCGAGTTCTGAATCTCCAGACATTTGTTTTTCTTATGGGTAATGCTGGCTCAGATAATACAATAATAAACTTAATCCAAGCTCAGAACGGAACTGGCCCTTCATTAAAATATATGGAGCTGGATTCATTTTGGATTTGCTTATGAGGAAGTGTGTGCTGGAAGTTTTCCGAGATGGAGCAAAGAGTTATTTAATAAAATTTCAAGTACTTTCTCAAAGACTCAAAACAAAAAGCCTTTTGTAACCCAGTGCGTCTGTTTTACCTATTTTTGTTAGAATAGCTTTCAATTATTTGCTTATTTGAAAGCAAGGACTTAAAAATCGATATTTTCAGTGAAATTTCCGTTTTTTCCACTAAACGAAATATTTTTGACTTCCCAAGCTTTAATCGTCCGAAAATTTTGAAATTTTCCGATATTTTCAAAATTTCCCAATATATCCAATTTTGTGTGTTTATTTTTTAAAATTGATTAGTAACTCACACATCCTACATATGTCAGTGATGTTTGAACCCGTGACCTCAAAGTGGTTGGTTAACACCTTAACCAATCAAGTCACGGCTCACTCACATCTACAACTACAATTCTTAATTCCTATTTAATAATTTATCGTCAAATATTTATATCTACCATTCAAAAAATATTCCTACAAAAAACTCAATTTTAAGCATTATTAACGGTTCAACACTTTTTCATATTAGATTACTACAAACCTTTATAGATCAATGTTTATACAATGTTTTATTTTCATATATAGTACAAAATATAGAAACAAACATCTTTTAAAATTTCATTTAAAAATTCCTTATTTTTCTTCAAATTTTCGTCAATTTCCTCATTTTTTTACTTTTATTGATATTTCTCAAAATTTCTATCGAAATTTCCATTTTTTGGAGAGCTGAAACTTTTATAATTACCGACATTTTAGTCCTTGTTTGAAAGTGATTTAGACAATAGAGAAAATTTTAGAAATAACCCACCAAATAAAGGTCACTAATAATTTATATATATGAAGTTTCAAATCAAGCATTTTGGTACATGAATTTTGTAACCTGACACACTAAAGGCACGCGACGTTAATAACACTGTTAGGATCATGATCCTCTCCCGAACTACATATTTACCTAACCTTCCTAAGCTTTTAATTTGATGAAAACACGTGGCGTTTAGGCATCAGATGATCAACAATAAACATAGCTTGTCTGTTTATTTTGTGCTTGTTTCTCTTTGTTCTGCACTACTACTCTTCTCTCTTCTCTCTTCTCTCTTCTCGTTGTTCTCGTTGCTGGGAGCCTCAAATAGTCAGACTCGGAGGCATGCAAGCACAAGTACTCTGCACCCACTTTGAATTCCATGTTGAATCATAATCTCAAAGACTCAAACCGCTGGTTTGGTTTCATGTCATTGATCATCACGAATACCCAATCTATTTTTCTCTCTCTTAGATCGGCCACGGCCCCAAAGCAATCGAGCTCATATAATGGAACAAGACCACCCATAGACTTCCAATTCACCACCGCCCAGAAACTGCATTAGTCAATCCTAAATTCATATATCCCCCAATTCAAGGGATGAAGAGCGAGCCCAAGTAAAAAGGCCAAAATAACAAAAAACTAATAAAAAATTCAAAATGTTGTCTAATGTCTCACAAGGAAGATTCAAAAAGAGGCAAAAAGTGATAACCAAAAAATTTAGGGTGTGAGGCTAAAGAGATGGTGTCACGTCTCAGCTCAAGTTTACATTCCTAAATCTGGATTAAGATGTGCGAGATCAATCCCAAGAGAGATTTACTCGAAATCCTCTTTGAGAAAGGATAACCCTTATTCCCAAACCATTTTTGACAATCCAAACGATACCGGAATAGACCTAGGGTTATCCTGATTTCCGCATTTGGATCTCAAACTATTCACTTTAAAAGACCTAGGGTTCTAATAATATTTGTGACTGCACCCGAATCCCAGTCAAGGTGCCTACGTACCCTGTCATCAGGGATCAAGCCACACGTAGCTCTTATATAATTAATGTCCTAACCGGGTTTGTTCTCACAGGCTTCTCCGGGAATTAAATACTACCATTATTGCTTTGATCCCTAAAGTCCTCAACCCAGCTTCCATGAGTGATTATAGGCCCATTTCTTGCTGCAACACTATTTACAAGATTATTTCTAAGCTGCTGGCTAATCGTTTGAAGTCTTCTTTACCCTCTATTATTAACCAATCTCAGTCGACCTTTATTACTGACAGGAGAATTGGTGATAACATCTTTTTGTTGCAGGAGCTGCTGAAGAATTATCATAGAAATTCTGAGCCTCCGAGATGTGCTATTAAAGTGATATTATGAAGGCTTATGACACAGTTGATTGAGATTTCATTCTTCAGGCTCTTATAGTTTTTAACTTCCCAGCCTCTTTGTTTAATTGGATAAGATGTTGCATCACTAGCCCAAGATTTTCGATAGCTATCAATGGTGAGCTTGTTGGTTTCTTTCCTAGTAGTTGTGGTTTGAGACAAGGAGATCCTCTATCTCGGCTTTTACATCAGAAAACCGAAGCTCTTCATGCTTTTAGATACCACTGGAGATGTGAGTTAACCAAGCTGTCACATTTACCTTTTGCTGATGATCCTTTCTTATTTTGTGGTGGTGATTATTATTTTGTTCGGGTATTAAAAGAGACTTTAGATTCTTTCTACGCTCTCTCTGGTTTGGCTGCTAATGTCCAAAAGAGCAATATTTAATTATGTCGTGTGCAATCCGGTGAAGCTTCTTTGATTAGACACTGTTTTGGCTTTCCAATGGGAACCACTCCTTTTAAGTATCTTGGAAGCCCGCTTATTACCACAAAGCTTTGCATAAGTGATTGTTCGCCTTTGGTAGAGCGTGTGGATTCAAGGATTCAAAGTTGGGAGAACAAGCTGCTCTCTTATGTCGATCGTCTTCAACTTGTTAAATCTGTGTTGTGTAGTTTGCAGATGTTTTGGTTATCTCACCTGTTTCTGCCAAAAAAGATCCATAATTTAATTGAGCAAAAATTAAGATGTTTTCTGTGGTCTGGAAGTAGTTATGGCCATTATGCTTCAAAAGTGACGTGAGAGGTTGTTTGTTCTCCTACAAGTGAGGGAGGTCTGGGAATCAAAAGCCTTCACATTTGGAACAAGGCTCTAATGGCGACACACATTTGGATTCTTCTTACACATGACTATAAGCTTTGTTCTTCTTAGATCAGAGTTAATTACTTGAGGGATAAAAGCTTTTGGATAACATCTGCCCCCCAAATTTGCTCTTGGAATTGGAGGAAGTTAAAGATAAGAGACATTATTCGTCATTTTATTAAGTATACTGTTGGTGATGGTCTACTTATTTATGGCATGATCATTGGCACTCATTTGGCCCTTTGCTTTCTAGATTGGGGTCAGGTGCTATGGTTAACTCTGGTATTTCTTTAAATGCTCTGGTTAGCTTTTTGTGTTGGGTGAGTCGTGGAGTTGGTCTCTTCCTATTAATTCTGTCATTCTTGAAGTTGTTAATAACCTAGAAGGTCTTTTGCCTAATTCAACTTACAAGGATTCTTGTACTTGGTTAGCCTCTTCTTCTGGAATTTTCTCTTCATCTTCAGCGATGAACCAAATTTGAATCATTATCCTACTGTTGAATGGGCAAAGCTTATATGGTTCATGAATAATATTTCTAGAGCCAGTTTCATTGTTTAGTTGGATGTTCATGGTAGCTTGCTACTCTTGACAGGGTCACTGCTTATTCTCCTCATATCAGTCTTCTTTGCCCTCTTTGTCGTCTGATTCCGGAGAATATCAATCATCTTTTCTTTGCCTGTTCTTTTTCGGTGCATATTTAGAGGAATGTTCTTTATTCTTGTGGGGTTCCTTGGTTAAATACTCTCTGGCCTTTATTTATTGATTGGGTTTCTACTCGGTGGGGCGGTAAGTCTTTTTCTTATACCATCAAGAAACTTAGGCTTTCTATTACTATTTAACTCATTTCGAAAGAGAGAAATAATCACATCTTTAGGAATGAAAGATGTTCTCATTCTGTGATTCTCAATAATAACATGTCTATAATTAGATGCAGGCTTATATCCATCTAGTTTAAACCTTCTAGTACTAATAGATATATTGCTGAAAAGTGAAATCTAGCTGCATCTTAGTTAGTTTCTTGCTTTGTCTCATTTGTAGGTTTGGTTTTGTTTTCCTATGGGTAGTTTTCTTCTGATGCTTTGTAGTTTTCTTGCCTTTGGTTTCAGTTGTACTGGGCTTTGCCCTCACTTCTTTTGTTTAATTTACTCGTTTATTTACCTAAAAAAGTATGCCATGGAGGTAAGCTCGGCAGCTTACAAGAGTATGTGGAGGTTTGAGGATGCATGACCAGCTGATCTTATTCGAAGGTAAAAGGTTTGACTTGAAACATGTTATACAGTTATAGTTACAACCACAATGACATTGAGCAAATGAGCTGAATCATTTTACTTCTTAACATTCTTAGAGGCATGGCTGTGGAAGATCCTTCAGAACCTTGCGGAGTAAAACTTGTAATTGAAGACTATCCATATGCTGCAGATGGTCTCCTTGGCCTAACAATACGCCTCAAAATAGTCACTACCCTTCCCGTCAAACTTCACGTCACTGAGTCACCGAACACGAACACCCTCTTTTTATCATTTGCTCCGGCTTCAAGTTCCCATTCATAGCCACTTGGAGAAGCAGCTCAAACACCTTTGCCCCGTATTCCCAAACCATAGTGTGTCCCTCACAAACCATATCATGGAGCGTAGCCTTACTAGAACCTCGAGCCTCGTGTATTCCGTTGGACACAAATGGCCAACTCTATATCGAACCAAGTACCTTTGAAGCCTTTGCATCTCAACTATCTTCAAATACTCATGTGGCATGATCCAAAAATCTTTCTAGTCTCGTTGATTAGTCCTGTAAATCTCTACTCCAAGTCCAAGCAGTGGTATTGTAACCCCAGAAGGGTCTCAAGCCGGAGACCACGATGCAAGTCGGATTAGTTGTTCAGGAGATTTTATTTCAGGATAGTGTCGCATTGTAAATGACTAATTGTGCCAGCTGAAATCAGATGAGATCTCGGAAAAAAATTGAGATGGAGATTTCGGAATCTATAAAGGCATTCCTTGGAATGTGTCCAAGTTAAAGATTCTTGTCTACTATATTTGGGTTTGTTGAAGAACCAGTGTTGAGACATGGAATAGAGCAAAACCCGATAATCACCCAATCACCAAACTACAAAATGAGCCTTACCTGCCACGATTTTGGAAGACACCCAATTTGATTATATATTGGGGAGTACAAAAAATCATGATCTACAGCATTAGATAATATCCCCTTCCGGTTAAGTAAAAAAATAGGCAATCAAATTGCACCCACCAGTGTCCCTGCATAAATTTGCATTTCACCAAGAATTCAGATTATGATGCTGTCAGAATCTAATTTACACCATGCCCATAATTCAACACATTGAACGTATGGCTCAGTTGCCGACCAATAAACTTACTAGCAATGTCTGGATCAACACATTGTTAACCTGATTAATTCCAATATCAGGTACAATTTCACCAATGAAACATTGCTAATAACAAGCTTGTATTATAGGACTACAATGAATACCACTAAATACAGATCACCATGTGCTAGTAACAATGTAAAGACAAAGCACGCAGCAAATTTTTTGCACCTCTCTTCTTGAATTGCGAGGTAGTGAATGGTGGAAAAGCTTCAAATGATTCCATTACCACATATAAGTAACATTAACCATACACCAAAATGGAAGAAGATGCAGTTATATTTAACAAAGGATCTTGTATTTCTAAGTTGATACAAATGTCATAGTGCTCTACTAAGTAATTGCATTAAACATCCATCGGATCTTGGGTAAAATTGGAAACAATTTTATAAAACACATGGATTAAGTAAAACAAAAACCACTCTAAATAATTGATGGAGAAATATTCCAGGATTTATGAGCAACATAAAAATGACTTGAACCAGGTAAACATATATGTAGCTTTGAAGAAAGAAAAATAGATTACTATCAAACAAAAAATCAATCAAAAGAACAGAGAGGGAACTAAACAACGGGAGGGAACAAAGTCCACTGTATCAGGCGGCTGTCAGACCATTATCTCGACTCGATGAACTAAAACTGGCAGTACAGACTGAACAGCTTAAACTCTTTTGTTCTTCCTATCTTAAAAGATAAATGCCACCGGACAAGTTAAGACAAACACAACCACACTATTGTAGCATTAATTATCATGAAAAAGAGGCTCAGAAATGTTGAGATAAAAGAGAACACTTTATTATACCCTACAATAATCCTTCTCGTCTTTATAGCTTCCTAATATGACAACAAATGTTTTAAAGAACCACCATGGACTCGACTAGAAGTCCTAAAAGTGCAAATAAATTGCCACTATGTGGTAGCATCGAATAGTCACACAGCTAAAAGCATAGTATACAGTGCTAGTTTTATAAACCACTGAACCGTCATCTCTATACTTCAGTCGACCATAATAAAAAGGATCAAAATCCCAACTTTCCACTGATCAGTTTTCGATTAACATATATCCTTACTCGTTAACCCCCAGATTTTCAACAAAAAGAAGTATATGTTCCACCTGCCTAAGTTCAAACACGTCCATCATGAAGTCATTTAAAATACCCTTGCCGTCCATGCCTTGTGAGAAATTTGAGGACACTGAACACATTAGAAATGTCCATTTAGACAATTCCATATATTTGACAGCTGTAATATAAGGATTACTTTCTGGTTTAAGTACGTGATAAGGATACTTAATAACTTTCCATATTACCTATCCTCAAGCGACATAGAAGCAATCTTCAATGTAGACCAGCTCTCTAGAATAACATGAATGACACAAGACGAATATACAAAAGCAACCACTATGTGCATAACTAGTATCACTTCGCATTTCAACACCTAGGCCTTTAATTTTAGAAAGCACTAATTTTCATTAGCTCTCTGAATCCTCTTATATGACAGTGAATGGCACAATACAAATATACAAAAGCAACCACTAAGTGCATAACATGTATCACTTCGCATTTCAACACCTAGGCCTTCAGTTTTAACTAGCATTAATTTTCATTCCATTTAATAAAAACAAGACAGCAGCACAATCAGAAAGGCCACAATTTTGCACCTGACATTTTCTCAATGTTAATGCGAAGTGTCCAGGAACAGAGACCCAAATCTTTTTGCCTTTTAGTGTATTTCTTAAAATTCTTCTGGAAAATAACAGAAACCAAATAGATTCAGGAATCATTCACTTCATAAATCCAAAAGGATCCAGAGAAGATAATACCAATATCTAAACAAACAAAGATGTGCATAGTACCTCTAGTGAGCCTGTGGAACAACTAATTGAAGTTCTCTAAGTTCCTGTAAGTGCAGGAAACCTCCTCAACCTGCTTGCTTTTGATACTGCAGTGACAACGGTAGATATGTTATTAACAAAAAATTCAAAGCAATCAAATGAGAAAGAAACATGGAGGATTCTTCATTATTGACCAAAATGGGCAGTCCATCTAATTTCATCCAGTATTGAGGGTGCAAACACAAATAATACTACATAAAGCTGACATGGCTACTAAAGCAATGAAGATCACATTGCTATAGGTACAGAAGACAAGACAATTCGCTATTCAAAGTTTGCAAACAGAGAATGGTTACGCGACTACCACATTATGATATTATCAAGTAAACACCCCAGACGATACACAGAATGGCAAAAGGCTACAGCTCTCATATTATGATTTAATCAAGTATGTGCATTTCAATTCCCACAAATATTTATCTCTTGGAGAAATTTACATTCCAGACCATTCTTGGAAAAAAAATCAGACCTAAATGATCCTAAAAAGATTGAACATTAAAGTAGCAGGGTATATCTGATAACATTTTATGTGCTCTTTGAATCACTGCAAACACATTTACATGAGCATTAACTGAAATTAACTTGATCTTATCCACAAGCTGTAGGATGGGTTTGAGGTATAATGGGCCTACTTCAAAGCAAAATTTTAATAGGATACACTAATATAGGCTAGTGACTCAAAGATAAGAAATGCATGAGACAAACCACATCTGACTATTGTTTTCTTGTTCCATCTTCCCCTTTTCCCCTTCAGTGGGACTTTGACATCAACATACTGCTTCTGCGCAGATAAATTTACTAAACCGTACTACAATTTTGAAATGATCTAATTCATGTGCAAGGTGCGATATTGGTAAAATTAACCTTAAAACACATTCTATCAGAGTAACTACAAACAGTAAAAATAAATACATGCCATCACGCATTTTAACTCCATCCCCCAAACATTCCAGATATCAAATTAACACATTACCTTCAAAACTACATGATTAACAGTCAATATTCTTCGTCAAGGAAAAGCAAAGAACTCCCCTCCACTTCTCACCAACCGTCTCTTGCAAACACAATGTGAATATTAAATATGTCTAGTATAACAGATGCTGCTATTTGAAACCAAAAGAGAACTGTTTACAATGTACCAATGAAAATATGTAACATACACAAGTTTCACCTGCAACTGATTTCTTATGAGACAACTCAACCATGCCAAAACTAGGAAAGAAAGCAGCGTCATAGATGCATTTCTAAAAGATAATCAAATATGAACAAATTGTTAACCTGCAACAATTCTGGTTGACAGGAAGCTAAAAAAATACAAATCTCCGAGCCAGATCAAGGGCAAGTGCCTGCTAAAAAAAGAGAAGAAATGACCGTCCTGACAGAGAATGTTGTAACTTTCGTTCAATGCATGTCTCTCACCTCAGCCTTGCCCATTTATGTAACAAGGCCACTGATCCAATTTCTCTTAACCAAACACGCCCCCAGTTATTATACCCCCTTGCAACTCCTTTCTCCGTTGCTCTTCAAGGGGATCTGGACTCTTCAACATTCTCCGTGAGCGCCTATTTGAAGCAGCAATAAGTTGATTTGGTGTAGGAAAATAGAAGCGAAGTAATATTACTCGTGGATCTACTCTGCACATTGTAGCTATTAAGATACCTGTCTTGGGCATGTTGAGCAGGAAACGTGGGCATGAAATCTTTAGTCTTGGGAAGAGGGACTTCACGAAACCACTCATGATTCAGAGCAGCATCAGCGGTAATTCTCTGAATGAAATGTTGAGGACCTTTGTAAGTAACTTCCAACTAATCCAGCATTCTAATAGACAACACAAGAAACAAACTTACCTTCTCGGGGTCATATGTTAGAAGCTTATTCAAGAAATCAAATCCAGCTTCAGTAAGAACTGGAAATCCAGTAAATGAAGTAGCTGGGAACCTCTTGCGCAAAAGGTTATACCTGAAACAAACAGGACAGTAGTTAACATAAGTCAAAACCTTGATAACTGAAAGCATCACCAATGGAGGCCAGATAGTCAGGTTAGAATCACCCAAAGCTGGAAGCCTGGGAAAACAGCGGTGAGAATAAGAACACAATGTTATTGAAACAAAGACTGAATACCTTGCAGAAATTGTGTACTTACTGATGCTTGACAAAGTTGACCTTCACTCCAGGAAGCTTGGAAAACCCAGGCCAAATAGTCTCATTTGGTGTGCCAAGTATCTTAAAAATCTGTAATTATCATAGGAACAAAATCAAATGACTTCATAAGAATATGAAAGAGTATAACCAACATTGAGCAGGTCAAGTAACAACTCACTTTGTCAAGTTGTTCAAATTCAGTTCTCCCATTGAAAAGCGGCTCCTTTGATAACAGCTCAGCCATGATACAACCTAGTGACCACATATCGATGGCCGTTGAATATTCTCTTGCACCCAACAAAAGTTCAGGCGCCCTGCATTGAGAAAACATTAATGAACCAATATTTTGCCAAAATATATAGGTCATTTCATATAACTATAACAGATATGAAAAGCAAACGGGAAAGCTTAACATAGATTACAATGGTGACACAAATGACAAGTAGAATATATAGTCTATATCAAATTAAAGATGACATGATCATCATACATTGAGATGGAAAATAAAGAATCACCTCTGAATTCCAAAGGACTCTATAAGTAACAAAATAATCCATACATGCTTGCTAAATTCTTACGCATCATTAACGAACAAGTTGCAGATGAGCATATTACGATCCAAAAAATTCTTTTTCTAGCTAAAAAGAAAACAAGCTAAATCAATATTCCAGTAACTTGACAAGAAAAAGGGGAGCAACTATAGAAAAAAGGAGACCCATTTAGCTACAGGTGAAAGTAATAAATCAATTGTGAAGTTAATAACTCGTAGAAAGCAGATGAGGATGGCAATTACAGCTTACCTGTACCAAAGAGTAACAACCAAATGAGTATATGGTTTCAAAGGACTTCCATATTGACGAGCCAACCCAAAGTCACAGATCTTCAACTCACCACAATTATTCAAAAGCAGGTTAGATGTTTTCAAATCCCGATGAAGCACCCAATTATCATGAAGATAATTGACACCTTCCAATAGCTGGAGCATAAGGCATTTAACTTCACTCGGGCTGAATGGCTGCTTCATTGTCTCCATGAGTGCTTTAAGATCATGCTCCATGTATTCCATCACCATAAAAATGCTATCAAGGTTACTGCCCACCACTACTTCCTTAACATCAACAATTGATGGATGATGAAAAGAGAGAAGAATGTTTATTTCCCTCAGAGAAGTTAATGGAAAACCTTCTCTTTCCTTCTCCATCTTTACCTTCTTCAATGCCACAATTTCACCAGTTCTCTTATCTTGGGCCCTATATACAACACCATAAGTCCCCTCATCTATCTTGTTTAATCTCTCAAACTCATCAACACTTCTACAACCCTGAAGCATGTTTACGACCCTTTGTGGAGGAGCGTCAGGTTCTGGTGCCTCAGGAGAATCAGGTTCATCTTCTGAACTAATATCGTAATGACTAACACTATCATTAGTACCACGATCCCTGTCAACGTCCATACAGTCATCCCCCTCTGAGTCATTATCAGGATAGTCATCCCCACTTGACCTTCCACAAGGATCGCGTTCATCTGACTCAGATGATCTCGCCCTACCCCGTTCAGACCCATCATTCTTAAGCTCCCCTAGCTCTGGAGTCAATGATTTGTTCCGTACTCTGTTTTCCACCGAACGTATACCAGGCATTTTCCTCCTCCTAGAAATTTCCTCACTTTCGGAAACTCCATCTTCATCACCAGGAGAATTATTTCCAGCTTCCCATCTTGAAGATGATATATTTCTGGTTGGGACATAATCTTCATCTTCTATCTGCTCTACTTCAAGAACCTCCCCTAATTTCTGATCTGGTGAAGACAGTTCTACCGGAGACTCATACACACCATTGCTAACAGTCTCAGGTTCCACAGGAGACTTAACCGGCGAGGACAGTCCTACATTATCAGCTTCATCTATTTTACCCAAAGATAAATGTACCCTGTTATCTGAACTAACATTAGGAGACTGACCAGACACCCTAGCAAGTGGCAGTGGAGGAGGAAGAGCAGCTGTCGCTGTCGTAATCTTACTACTCCCTCCTTTATCATCCCTATCCCACACAATAGGTGAAAACTTCCTTTTCCTCTCCTTCGGAGTCTGAATTCCATTCTCCACCACCTTCAAAACCTCAACATCTCTAAGCTGCTGCGACCCGAATTCAATAGCATCATCAGACCCGCTCTCACTGGACAATTCCCCAGGCTCTTTGTCTATAGCCTTAGCCGAAAGCTTGACCCCACTGCCGGAATCACTCCTACTCAAAGAGGAGTGATACCCACCATTCTCCGGAGCATCCTCCTTGGACTTAGCCCTAATTCTGTCTCTCAAATCCCGGCCATTGTCAACATCACGATTCCCATTGGCAGTTTGCCGCAATTCGAAACTTGACTCTCGCTCCCTGAACTCGTTTTCCCTATAACCACCGTGTCTTCCAGCCGCCATATAGAACCAAACCAAACGGAATAAGGGAGCCCGCAATCCCAATCCAATTCAAAACCCTAACCCTAAACCCCAATTTCCCCAAATTTAAAATTCAAAAAAGGCACAAACTTTGAGTAATTGAAACCGAAAACGGGCTCGGATCCAAAAACCCAAAACGAGACTAATAAAACAGAGCAGAAAGGACTAACATTTAGTACCGCGCAGGCTCGATCATGTGCGAATGAGATTGAGGGAATCGACAAGGAACGAAACGAAAGGCTGGGAATTGGTGTTGGGTAATGAGGAGGAATTAGAGTTGAAAGGGATAGATAGGTTGAAGAATGAAGATAGAGACATGGAACGAAGCGAAGAAAGGAGAAAACGAAAAGGGGAGAAGAAGAAGTGCGGTGCGGGTTTGAGATTAGATTTTGGGCTATTTTTTCCTGGGTTCTCCCATTTTTGCCGTCTTAATTTTCTCATTATTTAGTTTCCTCATAATTTTTTAGTTTAAGCTATGGAAATAAATAAGGGAAGTATCTTCAGTGATGTTGTAGACTACTTAATATCCTCAACTCATTTTCCCATCAATCACGTGTTCATGGGAAGAAACATATGCAACTCGGCCATTTTAGCCAAAATTTCAAATGTAAGAATTTCAACACTTCCCTCAACTAAGACCACAGTTTCAGTAGCCCCCCTTGTCGATGTTTGAACATCCCTTACATCAACACCTGATGCAATAAGTGAAGCAGAGATAAAAATACCCAGTAATTTAATTTCATCATGATTACTGCTACTAAGAATCTCCACAAATGACTGCCCCAGTAGTTTTGTGCTTGCATTGTCATCATCAATATGAGATAGTGCCAAAACCAATAGCTGCAAGCATTAAGTAGACTAAAACTGAGCATTGCACTTCCATCTCAAGCTCACATAAACCCCTGTTTTGAGTTGAATTATCAGTCTTCATAGGTACCAGAAACGCCCTTTTACCACTGTCCATATCCTCTGTTGACCTCCAGGCACAAGACAAAGAGGAACATAAAATGGCAAAGGTCATACCCCTGCATAAAAGAAGTGCAATTCTGGACAGTTGGGCCTCAAACCAGCACTTGCAAGCTTCCTTAGATCCAAGAGATAAAGGTTCCTTTGACGACCTACATGTACCAATGACAAAAGAATTACTAATGACAACTTCAAATGGAAGAGCAGGGACACAACTATATTTGCCCAAAATGCCTGAAAAATTTGTATCTTGCTCAAAACGCCTTTGATAAATGCAGATGCATGCTAACTCCTTTGGCAATCTCGAACGAGTCTGCACATTGTGGAATATGTACCAATCCCATTTGTGCATATTCTCTACACATTTCTCAACAACTGTGTAGGGCTTCAGGCCAATGTATGCAGCTCTATCACTTTGCACAATCTGTGTGATTCAATGATCCTGAACCATTAGAGAAGCCTCATTTGTGCAGCACTTTGCAACTTCATTCAGACAACCATAGGTTGCAAGTGGAGGCCGAGAGGCTCCAACATCTTGGGAAAAAATAGCAGATGCGGCATACTTCAGAGCTTTCTCATGATTACTAGCTGCAGCAGCAATACTTTTATAATTGAGACTATCCAAAACAGTTCCACATGTAGATGATGAACACATAAAAGTATATAGACATACCCTTTTGTCTCCCAATTATACTCCCACTCAATCTCATCTATTATGTTATGACCCAAATAGACCAACACTTCTATTATGTTATGCTCCTTGAATACAAAGGGATTTGATTTCGATGACTATCATCCCATTTACAGAAACAAAGGGATTGACAGATCGCTGATGTTTTACTTCTGCACATTTCTTTCAGCGAGTTCCTTCAAACTGGTCCATGATATTCTCCTCCCTTTGTTTGTCGTGCTGGCGCAGTTCTCTACATCTGTTAGGGCAGGACTGATTTCAGGTTGGGGTTGTTTGTTTGATGCTGATTTGTTTCTCTTTTTCCTCTTTGAGTCCAACTAAGTAACCAAAGGTTTCACCATGGATGAGAGTTGTAGGATCTGTTGTTGTTGAACTGATGATCTTATCCACAGTAGTATATCTCTTCATCCAGAGTTGCAGTTCCGGTTTTCGATTTACTAACCTTAACTTCATCTGCACTGGTCTTCTTTGGCGTTGCAAACTTCCAAGAATTGGATTTAGCAGGTTTCAAATCTGAAGCTATCTTTATCTGCAGGGAGCATATCGCTTTCATATCTCTGATGAGGTTGTTGATCTGAAATATATTCTACCTATATATATACCTTCAAAATTGCCTGTTCGTAGAAATTGAGTTGGTTATTTCATCACAATCATCTCTTTCCTCATATCCTCCATGTCTTACTTAGCATGGACTCTACAGAATCATCTATGTCTATGTGGGCATATGAGAATTCGTCGCAAGTGGTAACTGAGTTTATATCTAAATTCTAATCATCCTGAAGGGGAATATATTACAAATATCTGTGATAATCCAAATGTTGGGCCAACTATTAACAATTACAAAAACAGTAGCAAGAGGACTTTCACGGCTTCACCAAGTTTATTGAGTTTAATTTTTAGGTTCATGAATCATTATCTTAACAAGTGATTAACATTTGATATTCAGTTTGTTTCACTTAATTAGCTAAACCAAGTGATTACAACGTAGCTTTTCGACAACACTTGTAACGCAACTGATAATTTCCACTTTGTTTCACCTTGCTTTCCGAAAATCCAAGAATTAATAGGAACTAATGTTTGAGCGGAGTCAAGTTGTCCTAATAGGCCTAGGATTCTGACCTGTTTCTCCTAATGAAACTTAAAAAGGGAGTTATTTTCCCAAACAAATGAGTTTTCCACTTCCCAACCAGAAAAGGAAATCGAGTTTTCCTTCACTCCCCACTCACTATAAATAGGAGCCGGGGCAAAGGCTTATTTTCATCCCAAATATATCTAAAGACTTTGAAAGCTTTGTCAACTCTCAAACCTTGAAACCAAGAACCATGTCGACGGTGAACAAGAAACTGCTAACCCTGAGGAGCCACGACAACGAGGAGTTTGAGATTGACGAGACTGTTGTTGTTCAGTCACAGACCATCAAGCACATGGTGGAGGATGGCTGCGCCGAAAACGCCATCCCGTTGCCCAACGTCAGCGGCAAAATCCTTGCCATGGTCATCGAGTACCTAAAGAAGCACGTTAAGGACGAGGAAAGCAAGAATGATAATGATGAGGCGTCTCTCAAGCAATTCGACCAAGATTTCGTAAAGGTCGACCAGAACGTGCTGTTTGAACTGATATTGGCAGCAAACTATCTGAACATCAAGGACCTGCTGGACTTGACATGCCAGACTGTGGCAGAGATGATCAAGGGAAAGACTCCCGAAGAGATTCGTAAGACTTTCAACATCAAGAATGACTACACTCCTGAGGAAGAAGAAGAGGTTCGAAAGGAGAACCAATGGGCTTTCGAGTGAAGCCACCAAACATTTAATTTTTATTTTTTTCATAAATGTTTTGAATAATTGAAACAGTTCCAGTATGTTTCTTAGAACTTAGGTACCAATATGTACTGATTTTTATTATGTAATAGAAGTTTTTATTATTATTATTATTATTATTATTATTATTATATATCCCTTCTTTAAACTAGGCAATCATGGTCTTGTATGATCATCTTCAAAAAGTATCAATTCACTGATTTTCTCATCAACTCTGAAAAATATAGAAACAAAAACAGGCATATGCTCCAAGCCTCAAAGAACCTAAAAACTAAATAGATCTTCGATAAAACTTCAATGCAGTGTCAGATTCACCATTCATTTGCCTATTAGTGGAATACCAGAGGCTCTGCCGTTGATTATGATTTGGTTAGGATTCTCTTAATTATCATTAGTTTTTATAAACCATCTAGTTGATTGAGTCCACCTAAGCTCATTGATTCCACCTAGCAAGTTCATGTGTAAAAGAAGGATAAAAGCATATTCTAGTTCATGCCTTGGACATAAAAGCAAAAGACGGCACTCATTGGATTTGACTATTTGAGCATGTACAAATATTGCTGAAAACAAGAATATTTCATCAGGAAAAGCTATGAAGTCGATCAAATTTTATCAGTATGCTAGTGTTTATACACATTGCAAGGACAACTGGATTATGGACAGGAAGACCTAATGCAAGTTTGAGAAAGAATAAACCACGTGTGACGAGGGATCTGCAAATGTGCAATCCAAACATATAACAGGAGATGTGACAATAAGAGATCCTGTTACATTGTATCACTATCTATCTGGGATGTTAACCCATTTGGGCATCATATACGACTAGTAGCCAAGATTATCAAATGACCAATGGTTGCTGTGACAACTCCAAGAATTCCACCAGCAATAACCTGTCAAATGGGAAGAACAATCGTCATCAAATGGTTTGTTTTTAAGTTTATCGAAGTTTTAGGCCTTAGTAGTCATTGATGTGATCCAATAATCAATTACAGAATCAAATCAGGGCAATATAGAGAACCTGAGGGGGCGTGTGGCCAAGAAGTTCACGCAGTGGTCTGCTCTCAGCCAGAGGATGCTCAGAAGGAAGTTCGTACACAATTTGATTCAAAACCTGGATTATCCAATCACTGTTAATACATATAACAAAATCAACCAAAATTCAAACAGGATATCATGAGGCTGAACTATCTGAAGAATATTAATGAAACACATTGCAGCCAAACAACAAAGCATGTCTGAAGTCATTTCTTTGATAAAGCAATGATAGACAAGAATATGAAAAGAACTGTAGCAATGACTTAGAAGAGAACAAGATTAAGCAAAAACATCAAACCTCTGCTTGGCGTCCAGCCTGTAATCTTACACCAGTTGCATCATACATCACCTGCCACAGTTTTTATACATCAAAGATCCTCATGATGTACAAATTACATAAATTCATGATCACATACATTTTCTAGATTAGGAGATCTCCTAGAAAGATTGTTTCAAAATGTTTTAAGCCTGTGAAAGGCATTTTCATTATATAGCCATCATATAAGATAATAACAACGAAATTCAAAGCCAAAAGTAGTTCTCAAACTTCAGAAATGGGTAGAGCCATCTAAAGTAAACATGGAAGGTTAAATGCTTTCTGCAAATTATATGAAACGAAGAGAGGGAACTTACAACACATGCTAAGACCAGTGCAATTGCAAAGAGTGATCCACCAACTCCCTCTTGAAACCCAATGGCTGCAGCAATAGCAGTAACAGTCGCAGAATGAGATGATGGCATTCCCCCGGATCCAATAAGTTGCTTAATATCCCATCTTCTTTCCTTGTACCTGCAAATCTATCAAATTTTAAGACTCTTAGGCTAAACAAATGATTGACAATCACAAGTTTCCAAGAACATCTCTAACTCTCTTTTCACAAAAGGCAAAAACAACACATCCCCATTAAGGTTTGCTCAGTTTCATACATCATTTCAAACTATTCAACTCATCAATCCATAACATTTCTAGCCAATGAGTCAATAATTGTATCAAATAAATTATGCATTGGTATTTGCTCAATGCTTATTCTTGTTTTGATTCAAGAATATCACATTTCACATAAGATCCGGACAATCATAACCCGACAAAAGCAATCAACGGTAGAGTTCAATTTAGCATCTTTCTTTCTCCACAATCAACAAAACCAAGATTATGAACTGGGTAAGATCCAAAATTGAAGAACAGGGTCTCAAAGGAGAAAGAAAGAAAAGTACCGGGAGGTGAAGAGCTTGATGAATTGAGCAAGAGCGAAAGCTATGAGAGCAGAGAGAAGAGAGTAGTTGGTGAAGATTGAAGACGAAGAAGAAGACGCAGCTGTCGCCACCTCACCCATCTCCTTGAATTTCCAAAGCTGACGACTTTCTGAGGTGAAATTCCAATCCAATCAAAACCCAGAAGCTGAAATCTGGATTGAACGTGAGAATTGAGAAGGGTTAGCGTTTTGGGAGTCGTTATATGAATGTAAAGGTGGGTTCTTTGTTTCTTGGAGCTATGGCCGAGTCGGGTCTTTGATTTGTTGTCTGATATAGTTTGGTTGCTTCTATATATTTATGAGAAAATCGTCTGAACCAGTACGTCATGTTTTTGTTACTTAATTTTTTTTGGTTAAAAAAAGTTTAGGTAAGAAGAGGCATCCTACTTACCAGGGTAAACCCTGTAACCTAGGTTCGGAGGCTTTTAGATTTGTTGACTGGGAGGAGTTTCATCACGTTTGTGAGAGGTGGCACCCTCTTCAAGAGCCTGGAGGCATTTTTCAAGGAGACCACACCCTCACTCAGCGGCTCAAGCATTTTTTACAGCTCAAAGATCCAGAAACATTTTACAGATTACCCACCAATGAGGGATTGTTGGTAGCGGGGATCAAACTTGTGTGGGTTTACACCTCAAGTCCGCTCTTTGCCAACTGAACCAACCCTCATTGGCTATCTTTTGCTTAGGTTTTTCTTAGGGTTGGTTCCTCTACTAGAATAGGTTTTGAACGCCTCACTTCTCTTACTTTCCATGCTTATCTTCAATCATAAGATGGTCACCTGCCCTAAGCAACATCGGTTCATCATAGATATCTCGAGAACTTCTCTTGTTGACTAGGATAACGCTATAAATTTTGGTATCATATCTCTTTTTTATAAAAATTAGGGTCAAATTTGTCGTCTCGATTGGAGTGTTAGTTCTCCTTCCTACCTCTTTATCAATCATAAAAGGTAAGTATCTTGAGGGGGACATAGAGTCTATACCTCGTATTACAACATACTCATCCTCTAAAAGAATATTCTGAATTATATCAGGCACCTCCTCCACCTAATATTCATCCAATATAGATGTATTAGCAAGATGTGTCAATCTATGAGCAGCATCATTTGCTTCTCTGTAAATATGTCTGAAAATAACCAAATCAAAAGCATTAATATAACGCTTACAATCATAGATAATATTGCTCATCTCAGACAAATCCCGTACTCCTCAGAGATAGCATTTAGCATCAAAACACAGTGGTATCCCATCTTTAGAAATATCAAATATGAACATGGTATGTGAAATTCTAGCCCGACTTCCTAAATTTTTCTTTTACTCCCTCATGTAACCAAAAAAAATTTCTAGCCCCACCTAACATAAATACATACCACCAAAAAAACACAAATATATGCCGTCGTTTGTTTCACATTATCATTACTTAACCCACGTACTTTGAAGGGTGTGTTGGTAATTCAATTCTATACTCTAATAGTCTAATCTCTCACTCTCTCCTTTCACAGTCAAGATCAACCACCATTGTTGTGTCGATGAAGCTTCTTCCTCTTAAACCAGCAGACCATAATTGTGATGCCTATTTAAAAGATCACCCAAAATCAAATCAATCCCACGTTCACTTGCAACCTTTGTGTCCATTAATATTTTCTCCTCCCATAGATTGGCTAGTTGATTAGTCATTCAATCATGATTAATAAACTAAATTCAACATCTCTGATTCGTTTCACTTAAACCCAGCTTCCTCAATCATTTCCCAAATAACCAGAAATAAAGACAAAACCTTCAATTGCTAGATTGATCTTTCTTTTTGGCTATTTGATCTTCATCCTCAACATTAACCACGCGAATGATCTTAATTTCAAGATGATTACGCAATAGTTCTGATTCTTCTACTCGTAGCCATCATAGCCACAGCCCGAAAATTTTAAACTACACTACCACATGTGGATATAGAGTCCACCAAGTCGGATTACTACTCATTCTGAAACTCAAACACAAAGATGAGGGACTTCATTACAAAAATAGAGTCTGCCAACCCCAGAAACATCGACGTTGGTGGCTGTCAATGCTGATGAAGCAAAAGATACGTAGTCCTTGCAAAATTTTTGAATCAACAAGGACAAATCGGATGCAGTTCTGAGATCTGGAGTGTATTGAAAAGCAAAATCCATGTGAGAAAACAAAAACAGTTAGGTTGAGTATGGAAAGATGAATTCGAATCCATAATCAACCCAAAATCTATATCAGTAATAATTAAGAGAGTCGAAATCAGATTCAGTCGTATTTCAATAAAAAAATGAATATAATTAGATTTCAAGGACAATAATACCCTTGAAAATATGCCGGCTGGTCGATGTCGTTGTGAAACTAACGGTGCATGTACTTATATTAGGTCAGGACTAAAATTTCATATGTCATTATGATGTTTCTAAAACATAAGATACCAAAGTTTATAAGGAGTAAAAGATTGTGTACTGTTTAGACGATTTTCTTTATATTTATATAAATAATAGTCTTTATTTATTATGAAGTTTTTTTTTGTTATTGAATAAGTGAAGAGTGATATGAATATGCCTCATTTGCTCTCGAAGTATTACAAGAATATGCTCATTATGGCATTCATGGCTTCTCCCTTCTCTTTGTTTGTTTTCTTTACTCTTTTTATAAGCTTTTAGGTGAGATGCACCATGAGTGAGTGTTGTGCAAGTTTTGCAAATAGATGGTTTGGTACTTGGATATGTTTGTTTATCATTTGATATTGTCGAGATTAATCATTCAGTTCGAAAAATGATCAAATTTGTATAACAAAACTACGTCGTTGGCTCTAGAACATTACTTATTGCAAAAAATACATTCCATATATTATGTGCAAGTCAAAGACAAAGATTTAAGCAATAATCACAAATAAATAGAAGAAAAAATTGTTAAGTATCTGAATTTTACTTCATTATTAATTTTGGTGTCTCAACTTTCTAATATATCAAAATTGTATATGAAATTATGAGAGTAATCTAATCTAAGTATGTAGAGCTATCAACTCTCTTACGGCGTTAGTATAACGAGGGTGTATTTGTGTCATTCTCCAATTCCCCCTTTGTCGACTTCCAAAATCACTCTCAACCTCTCTCTCTTTCGCACCCCAGTTTCTCTTGAATCTCATAATCTGCCTGCTTCACTCAGAATTTGCAGATCATATGGACACGATACCATTCTCAAATCCTTCATGCCGAAAAAATCTACCATCTTCAAAAGTAATATTTGAAGAAGCCAAATCCATTCGCAATAATCCCTCTAAAGATTAGATTAGATAAGAAAACCAATATTAAAGCATCCACCTTATGTTTTGATTGATGAATGTAGAAATGCAATGATTTTCCAGCTCATGCGCTTTCTCATAACCATCCACCTTTAGTTCATTTTTGTGTATCAATAGCTCACATATCAGATAGAAACTTTCATATTGATCCCCTAATTTAAATCTCTCTGATTGTAGGAACTTACAAAGCTAAAACCAAACTAGGTTCTACATGATACCCTAGTTTAACTATAAATAAACTCTCATTTCGTCAAATTTTAATCTTGACTTGCCAAAAACCCACCTTTACAAAACCTCCAGTTTTTCTGAATTAGAAACTCGGCCCGAGGGGGGGTGGGGGAAGGGTAGGGTGAGCATTCGAAAGCTTGGTTGCGCTGGCTAGATCCATGAGCTTCTGAAGCTCGTTTGGGGTTGGTTCGAGTTTAGACTTCAAAGCCGTGAAGCCATGTATGATCTCATTGGTGACGACAACTTCGTTTCGGTAGTCGGCGAGGAGAGGTTGAGCCTTTAGGTGACAGCGACAGAGAAAGGCTGTCCTCTTGATCTAGACGACAAGGAGAGTGGATGACCTCATGAGGTTAAGAGATAGCTGAATTTAGTAACGAAGATGTTCTGGTACGCACACAAAGATAAGAGGTTCACAAAATTCCACAAATGACAAATTTGCCCTTGATAAGTTAATAGGGTTAACAGTGTTAGCTAACCCAGATATTGAAATTGCGTCTGAGATTTAAACTTCAGATACGATTTTGATATATTAAAAGTTAAAACAGCAAAATTAATAATGGAGTAAAATTCAGATACTGTTTTAGCAATTTTCTCTAAATAGAAACAATACATCTAGGCATTTTATACATTGGTGAACAGATGAATAAATTTGATCCTGTAGAAACAAATAACTCGTACAATAGTGAGTTGGGATCAACAATCCATGTTAGTCCCAAGACATGGAAATCAGGTTGGATAATCTGTAAACTTGGGCACAATAGGGAACTGATTTGACATTTCATGATAATACGTCCAATTTACTATTCTTTAGACACAATAAACCTATGTCCTTGGAGCCTCCCCTTTGCCACCTTGCGTGTATAGAACTCTAGCATGATGGCTCTAGGACTTTCTGATAGATTCATTGTTACAACTTGAACCTGCTTGGGTATTCTACTTGGACTAAATCATCATACGTAACTTCAACATGATGTAAACCCTTTTTCCTGGCAAGAATCAACGCCCCTGGGGCTCTGTCCATGCAGATTTTGACTTTGCCTCTCCTGTTGCAAAAAGGAATGCAGAAGCATCCAGTAGGTGCTGTTGCATTCACAAAAGATGCCTGGGTTGGCAGAGCCTTAGCTGACACTCGGAACGTAGGAGAAAGATGGGAGCAGCTTAGTGCTTACCTACCATAACTTGTATCTATAGCACCAGAGTTGTGAATTCATCACTGTTGAGTATGTTCCATGCTGGTTGAAGATGTCGATCTTTTCCAGACTACAAGATTGGGAAAGACAACGTAATTCTTCAACTGGACTGAACAGTTGGTTGGAGAAAATCTAAAGAGTTCATCAGATTGACTACCCCAACTAATTTATTACCTTCAGTACGTAGCCCGCCTCTGGATCACCAAACAAAAAAGGGTCTTTGGCTCAAAAATAACTAGACTGCATCCCTTCTCACAAAATTGAGCAATTCCGCCTTTGCTGCTTCCATTACCGCCTGGAAGTCGATATGTGTATATCTTCCCCTGCAATGCAGATTAAGCATATCACGTCAATGTGTTCCTGATGAAGGACTTTGAAACATATGAAAGCACATCTCAAATGCAAGTAGCTTAACAAAGAACTAATTACCAGAGGTGAGTTTAGACCAAAATGCAGAGGTATATGCTGGACTCGGAATGCCATGCATTATCCTTGCAACAGCTCTGGGGGTGTATTTAGCCTGCGAGTTGCTCTTTAGAAACACCTGTCCAGCCGTGAAAAGCCAGTATCTTAGATTACTGCCACAGCGAGTGGTCTATAATATTGAATGCAAGTAAATTTGTAGATTCTTACTTTTATATCTGCTTGCAAAAAGGGGCTGCACAAGTAAATAATAATGCCATCAGTATGTATAAAGTTAGGAAAATGGAACATTCATGTCGACCAATAAAGCATGTGGAAAGAGCAACGTGATTAAAATGGTTTTAAATTTCAAGATATGAACGAACCGTACAAACCTGCTTTTACCCATCTTATTAGGGACATCAAAATCATCTTCTCCATTGAAATACTCCAAAATCTTCCTTTACAAACATAGTGTTTGCTGGCCATCAGAACAACCTTCCATCATCTCACAAGCATTAACAGCAGAGACTGCTGCATTATACATTGCATCCAACTTCCGGACCTAAATTGTTGAGATATATATCCCACATCGGGAATATAGGACCTTGCCTGTGGGTTTATAAGGGTTTGGGTTACTCTCTCTATTGCCAATTGATTTTAGAGTTGAACCCAGACTACTTTATCATGGTATCAGAGCGGGTTGCCCACGTAAACGTGTGAAGCCCAAAGGCCACACGAACTCCACGACCACCCAAGTTGTTGTCCACGTGTTAGGCTTAAAGATTCGCCACACGTGCGGGGGCGTGTTGAGATATATATCCTACATTGGGAATATGAGACCTTGCCTGTGGGTTTATAAGGGTTTGGGTTACTCTCTCTATTGTCAATTGGTTTTAGAGTTAAACCTCAGACTACTTTATCATAAATCATATTCAGGTAAAAATGAATAAGCGCACAGAAATTAAAAAAAACAAAAGAGCTGCACCATATATTCTAAGACCTATGAAGCGCTGGTATGTCTTTTATAAATGGTTTTGTGGATAGGCCACTTAAGAAAAGTTTCAATCTGTTTCCTATCGGATGCAGTATTACAAATTTTACAATGAAAAACTCAGGATCTTCAAGTGCACATTGTTACTGAACATCTGTAAGCAGTAGCGTGCATTTTGAAATTGACAAACAGCTTTAATCAGGATAACATACTATTAATTATCTTACAACTTTCAATATCCGATAGCCAATTTGTAAGCTGTGCTGATAGAGAACAAAGATCTCCAGGGACCTCCTTAATTGTATAACAGAAAGCCTGGTCCTTCACTTCGTATGTTACTTCCCCCTTCACCTAAAATAATAGGACAAAAAAGGAGAAAAGACTACATGAATATTAGAGAGAGAGAGGTTTTCAACCTATAGAAGATAACAATTCAATGTCCCGATAAACCCTGACCTAGCAGAAGCTTCAACTTTGGGCCCCGATTGCGGCGGCGGGACCCAATAGGAACCATACTGAGGCTTTGAGTTCTCCGGCGCTGAGAAAGAAGACGGCGGGTCGTATGTGGCGGGATCGAAATCGAGTACGGGGGGATCGGAGAAGAGCTTTTCGGGTTTTGAGTTGCACTTAGGTCTGGATGAGTGGGAGGAGATAAGGGCGCGGCGGAGTTGCCGAGATGTGAGAGCCGTCTGAGTCTGAATCGGACTCCATATGCTCTCGATTGGGTCGAACAAAATTGATTATAACTTTCATCTCCGGTACTTTCCCCAGATTTTCCCGCCAAAAGTTTATCCTTATAAAAGAAAATGATATTTCCCGCCCGCCCGCCAGATAAAAAAAATTAATAATCGAAGGGTATGATTACAGTATTTAAAAAAAAACTCATCCACACCTTACCATATAGTTGAGACTCATGATCTTAAAGTTGTACCTTATCATATGTTTGAAACTCATGATCTTAGTTAACATTTTAACCAATCAAACCAGCTCAATGACCGGTTTGCTTAGAGCAGATCTCAATCAAATAAGTTATAAACAAAGATGAAAAGGGGTGACAGGTCGAATCCGGCAGAGGTCTCAGAATGTTGGAATTTTTGTACAAATCAAGGAGTAAAATATCGGACTTCGAGGAAATTTTGATGGTTCGAAAATTGGAAATTTCAACGGAAATATCGATTACGGTAAAAAAATGACGGAAATTTGAAGAAAAACATGGAAATTTCAAATGAAACTTTAGAGGATGTTTGTTTCCAATATAATGTATTATATTTGAAAATAAAACTTAAATTAACATTGATTCATATTGAGTTATGGTAGTTTAAGGTGAAAATGTAAGTACTGAACCGTAAATAATATTTAAACTTTATTTTAAACATCTTTTTTTTATGGCTGGAAACCCAAAGTGAGGCTAGGTCATCACGCCTTATATACATATTATACATTTTACATGAAATTAAATGAGTACTTTAAAACCATGTCGAAGATATGTAAGGTACAAAATGGGTGTTGTCTTCATCATCTTTTTGCGTAGAGTCTTCAGTGTATTATGAAGAATAGTTGTAAGACCCCGTATGTTTTTACCATGGTTAACGACGAGTTACTGAGGTTTAAGTCGTACTCGGTAACTTTGCGAGTTAACGACCACGTTCATTTTCGAGTTTTTCTAAATTCTTCAAATTCCTTATTTAAGGACTCGATATTGTAGTACGTGTCGACACGAGTCTCCCGGTATTTTCAGAATATGTTTCAGAGTTTCCGTCTATTTTCTACGAATTTCTGAAGTTTCTGGTAAATTTTAATTATCATTCCGGTAAAAAGAGTTTTACCATTTAACCATTTATCTTTTTACCTTCTTTAAATCTGGACCGTTCATTTTTGATTCCACTTGATCAGGGTTGTCCACTCATGTATTTAAGGAGGAGACCCGTTGACTCGGGTCAGATCTCCTACTCGACCCCGAACCCGAGCTCCTGAGCTCTCCTCCTGCTCTGGCAACCTCCGCTCGATGCCGGCGATTCCGGCCACCACTTGCCGGTGGACTACCACCATTCTCTTCTCTTCTTTCTTCTCTATCTAGCCCAGTCCTCGGATCACTCAAACGTCCACCGTGGAGGGAGATCGACCGAGAAGAGACGCGGCGGTCAACGACCATTTTCCGACGATCCAGGCGGCGTTAGGGCACGTGACCGGTATATTCTTTCTCCCTTCTTCTTCTTCCTTCCCTTGCCTCTTGATGTTTGATTTGATCTCCAAATCGAAAAGCCCTAATTCTCCAATCGAAAATATCGATAATTTCGGGCAGAAAATTTGGAGGGAAGAAAAAATATCGATGACAAAAAAATAGCGAAATTTCGTCAAAAATTTCGATTTTTAACTCCTTGGTACAAATAGTTGGACAAAAATTGTAATAAGAACTAAGGTATGACAGCGGATGGGTAAATTATATCTCAAAAATTGGAACACGGATTTATTTATGCTCGGATAAGCTATGAACAAGATGAAGGTAAATTATTTGGAAAACAATCATAACGAATATGAATGAATGGGTTCACTTTCGGACTTGCTCTAATGGAGGAACAGAACCAGAGGAGGGAATCACTGATTCACTAACAAGAATGTGGAACTGGAGGTTGGAGCAAAACACAAATTAAACCTCCAATGCCTCTCTATCTCTCACTATTATCAGCCTAATGACAAGCGAAAACTTTACAATAGCGTGGCATTCTTACAGATATATAACAATATCGACCAACACAAACAATTGGCAACCACACACACAGCCCTTCAAAACATTTCAATCACTAAAATACAAGTACTCGGCCGTATCACCTCCGTAGGAACTGCTGAACGGAGCGGCCAAAGTGCAAGACTGGCACTGAGATAAATACTTTCACATTATCGTGCAGTTGCATTTGGATTCCAGCTTTGGGGGCTTCATGCCGTCTGCCTTGTGAGGAATCCCTACAGGCCGTTGTTGCAAAGACTCATCAACATTCTCATTCTCATTCTCGTCATTCTCAGTCTTACTTGCAAGGGATCCTGCATCTGTTTCCAACCGCTTTTGCCTACCCTTTCGAGATTTTAGAGAGTGTCTACTGACAATTCTGCCATGTGGTTCCTTTCTCTCCGGAGTGGATTTCCCCAATATTGTAACTGTAGGCTGTGAACCTTCTAATGGTACTGACTGCTCCCTTTCTATTGCTATTGTTGCAGCCTGGTATGCCAGATCATGGACAATGGAACTGCATAAGAGTATTGTATCAGTTGCCTCTTCCAGTGTTAGGCTTCTTGTTTTGCTTCGGCCTTGACACTCAACCATTACTGTTGATTCCTCTTCTGAAAAAACATATAGAACTTGTCAGATAATCACTCTAATTCCATGTCAAAAGCAAGCTTTTAGCCTAAAAGACACATAGCATGCATAGTGTGGTCCCCATGGTTCTTGACATCTTTCAACTGGAAAAGCTAAGTGCCAGCTATGATAACAGAATTTATGTAATACTTCAAAACATGAACTCCCCATAAGACTTGCTCACAAGATATGTTTTGAAGTCAATAATACACAAAATCTTGAATTTCTAAACTGCATTTCAGATGGATTTCATAGCATCCCCAAATCTATAAAAAAAAAGGTACAATATGGGTATGGAAATGAGAAGGTGATCCAGGTCTGCCGAAAATAAGTAAGGTAACACTTGACCATTACATCTTCCTAATTCATAACGCAGAAGGAACATATGTCATGTATGACATGGTGCAGTCGGTGCTCAAAGGAACAGCTTAGACTAATGTGCTTAGTCAATTTAATTGGAATGATGTAAAGTAGTCAAACATTGAAACATCTGAGAACTGGAGGTAGATGATAGAAAAATGTTATCAGCACTCCTAAAAAGTAAAAAGTCAATCCACTCTTTCCACTTTCTTTGTGAGTGCATGGATTGCAGTGAAGGTTTACTTTTTGGGAGACTTACTAGCATCCTAAATACAAGTTGAGTATGAGAAATAAAAAACCAAGGTATGACAGACAATGTACTTGGGTAGCACTAGAAAACAATTTTCCTGGGGGCAACATAGATTCAAGCTCCAGGTATCTCTTATAGTCCTATCAAAACTTAAAGCATGCAACAAAAAAAAGGTATCGCTCATATTATATGCAAACATATCATACCTAGGATGCCATGTGTATGATTGGTGGTGCTTGTCTCTGGAATAGAAGATGTCAGATTACGCTCAGAAGGATTTGGAGTTGAAGGCTCCTGAAAGTCCTCCATGGTACTCTTTGATTCAAGTGAAGCATCATCGCTAATGGAAACAGAGGTGCTGTGAAGACCTTTTTCCGTTTCTATTTCTGATACTGTAATCAAAGAACTGTGATTAGTGATCTCTTCAACATCCACTCCATTAATCCTACTGTCTTGGATGAAATTTTCCTTGTTCAATAATGATGACTCAGGATCTATAGCTGATGCTTCTATATCTATGACACTCCTCGTGTTGTTTTGCAAGTCTTCACTGTATTCACTTGAATTTTCACATTTGGGAAACATTGCCACTGTATTGTTCTCTAACAAAGCGCTAGCTGTGTGGCTTGAAATTTCTGAAGTAGAAGCATCAGCTCTGGTGCTTCTAACAATGATTTCCTCATCCTCTTCAACAACAGTTGTCCTGGTAGAACTTGTGGTAACATCTGCTTCCATACGGTCTGAAGTTCGCAAGTATTCTTCAGATGTTGTATGTGTCCCTTCGGCATCATCATATTCCCCAGTACCCTCAAAATCGTTATCAATTGTGTCTGAAGAAAGACCTAACACTTCGTGAGAATAGTTTGGAGGTCCATGGGGCGATGAACCAATTCTTTGGTGCTTCATGCTTGTGTCATGTCTAGGACTCTCCAAGTCTGATAACCCAAAGCTCTGAGGTTTCATGTTTGTTTCATGTCTGTTATACTCTTTTTCTGATCTCTTGCCACTCAATTGCCGCTGCGCACGGGCCTCTGTTTGTCTAGATGGACTAAAATCAACTGAAGATGATGCAGAGAAACTACCATGCCCAATGGAGCTTCTCATACTGTTAGAACTAGTTCTAGCATATGACAGATCCTCATAAGGTATGGCAGTGGCTGTGAAAGTCCTACCCTGAACAGAAGCCCCCTTGCTACTGCTAGTTCTCTTCAGCAGTATGGAAATACCTGTACCTTCTGAAATGTCACCCTTCATAGTTGAATAGTTGTTAGAATGATGTGATTTCTGAAACCCAGTATCACTGTTAGGTGGGCCACCACCAAGAGACAAAGAGTGCACCTCTCGCTGCTCGGACAGCCCATTGTCACCTCCCTTCACAAGTGGCATTGCAAGTAAATCATCTTCTAAGCCATTATGAATTTGCTCATTGTAGGCAATTTGGCCTTGATCAGCATTCTCTTCACCATGGGAATTCTTTGATTCCTCCAGATCATTCACCTGTGGAGATTTAGGTACAACTATCACAGTTTCCATTTCATCTAAAGGCTTTTCTTTTTCCAAATTTTTTACAGACAAAGGTGGGGAGTTTTCAGGAACTACTTCTCTCTCCAGAATCAGGACACTCAGATGCTTATCTTTCCTACTACATTCTGGACAAAGACTAATTTTGCTTTCCACCTCATTTGAAACATAGTACTTGCACCCACATTTCAAACAAAGTTCCATGTCTTCTGAACAATTGATTTCAGAAATATAACCCCTAACATGAGAATCTTCAGTGGTTGGGCCACCTTTCATCATGTTATTGGGACGGCCAGAATCTTTAGAATCAGCAGTTACACACTCAATTCTAGAACTTCTAGTGAACTCAACATCACGAACGTCATGTGATCCATCATAAATATCATGCCCCATGTCTTCGTTTACTACATCCATCTTATCAAAGGCAAATACTTCATCATGACCATCAGAGTATGGCACCTTCTCAGACTCAATAGCCATTTCATCCTGGTTGTGATCACTCCCTTCAGTATCATGTGCAACACTTGTACCTAGATCAGAACTTGCATTGCTGCTAGTTGTGACTGAGGAGTTCCTGGAAATCAGAGGACGATGCGCAGAACTTGATTTTCCAACATAGAAGGTGCTACTCGGCACACTGGACAAGAGTGGCCTAAACATGTTTTGAGGGGTTTTCCGATGATCCTGCAGAACATTAGAGACATGACTTATGATATATGGTATACTATGAACAGAGTCTTCATAGAAGAAGTACCAGGAGAGAGTCTAATCATACAAGAAACCAACACTACGAACTTGATTCCTATGAGATATGTAATGGTATGCTAATATGCTAATAAACAGGGTTAGGATGCTGGTGCTTCATATTTCATTACTAAGAGACTAACCATACCGGCAACCATTAAAATTGGCAGGAGAGAGTGAAATAAAAATAACTTAGTAAACTTTATAATTTCCCTTAAACCAACATATTAAACGTTTACTTGAACCATAGACTCTAAGAACTGAAAGAAGACTAGAGCACATTTGCAGACAACATGAATTCCCAAATGACAAAGCAAGCACATTAACTACTTATTAAATTGATTGTGTCACATCAATTGTTAAATGAACTAGATCATAAATTACCATTTGTCGAATAGCAGAATCAAAAGATCTTTTTGGAGCAGAAGATGCGGACACCAGTTTGGGTGATTTCTTTGAGAATGCCACAGATTTGTTGTTTGAAAAAGCAGAAACTCTTCTCGGAGTTGATCGGTCTAAACGGCTCACAGGTAGAGATTGCAGGGAGTCCAGATCATCGTCACCAGAAGAGACAAGGGAACCTTTGCTCTGAGAACTAAATGGGTCTCTATCATGACTGTGAGATGAACTGACACTTCTCGAAGCAGTTGGAGACATTGACTGCCGTCTGTATCCAGATGCGGGTGAGGAATCCCTCCCACTTCTAGATGCTGGAGAGGAACCCCTCACATATGTTGCCGGTCGATCAGCAAGAGAAGTGAGAAGGTTAGGAGGTGCATCACTGGAGAAACCTGGAATATTTGTTTGCCATGCTTTTATTTTTGGTGAAGTTGAGTTCCCTCTACTTGCTGTTACAGGAGAAGACCCCCTTCTCCCCGGTGGGGCCACAATACCACTGGACCCAGTGCTCATCCTCCTGGGAGTAGGGGTAGAAGACCTCGGAGCAGGAGATGGGGAATTACTAGGGGGAGTAGATGGTCTCCGTGATGAAGTAGCAGGATGTGAGGGAGAAGCAGAACGAAGACTTGGGTTAGGACTGGAGTTACGTGCTGATGATGGCCTTCCTCTTGACTGTAATGTACTTTTCCCAGAGTGAGGAGATGGGCTTAGGCAACTGGGACTAGCACTACCCCTGCTGCTTCGGTAACTCTTCTCCATCTGCAAAGAATTCAGACATCATGTAAATCAAAGGAAAACTGAAGTCGGCATAATCTTACAAAAAACTTTTGGAGTCTAATAAGTAACATAATTGAATCCCACAAAAACATATTGACAGCCTACCGTGGATGATCTTGATATAGAAATAGGTTGACTTCGAGGTCTCCCCCTCTCTGTCGTAGTAAATGGTGGTGGCTCATCATCCAAGGATGGAAAAAGTGGAGTGTCGGGAGGCGTTAATAACCTTTGAAATAATAACACAAGATTATTTCCATCACTACAAAGAGAAATTCAGGACTGGACTCCTGATACTAGCTAACAAAACTGCAATGTATTTCTCATCAAACAATAACTACATCGTTTTTCTTTGTGGTTAAATAGACAATTACTGGTAGCAAAATTTCAGCTCTTTGATAGAAAGAAAAAGGTGGAGTGTGGGTGTGGAGAGGTGTTAATAACCTTTGAAATATGTAACACCAGATCCATTCATCAGTTAGAAAGAGAGAAACGACTACATATACTGACTGAAAAGCATCATGAAAAGAACAAAAATGCAATACATTTGTCGATACTCCATAACCATTTAGTTTGTATTCTGTGATTAAATTTCAGATATCAAAATTTGAGCTCTTTGACAGAAAGGAACAAGCAGAGAGTTGGGAGCGTTTATAATCTTTTAATCAATAACACCAGATCATATTATCAGTCACAAAGAGACAAGAACTAAGAAAACTGACTGAAAAGCATCATGAAAAGAACAAAAATGCAATGAGTTTCTCCATGAAACGATAACCATATAGTTTCTTAGTTCTTGTCTCTTTGTAACTGATAATATGATTAAGTTGATAGAACAATTATGGCTTTTTGATTGAAAAACTTAAATTTACAGCCCGGTCAGATGCCAGCATAGATATCATTCTACATTAATCATGTCTTTCAGTATTGCGGAAAAAAATTCAGCATATCATCACATGGGTGAGCTAGCAACAATAAACTAATAATCAGATACCAGAGAGTAAACTCACCACTCATAGTCATTTTTCTCTTCTTCCACATTAAGCAAGTCACTACTCTCTCCCCGTGCAGGAATGGCGATTCCCAGCTTAAAATCCGAAAATTGCCTCAATTTTGTAGCTGTAAAACCAAAAACAAAAATAAAACCCTGTCAACCCTGGTACCAGTGAAAATAATATTCCCAAACTATACGCTCCCACCCAAAACCATAAAAAACCATAAAATCAATGTCATCTTACAAAATGTGTCTTCAAGATCATCCGACTGAAGCAAGAAATCCTCTTTCTCCCTGGTCTGCATTTCATTGAACAATGCCAGATCTTCATCTTTCTCTCTCACATACATCCCAGCCTCAAAACTCCTACCTCGTCTGTGGCTCCCTCTCGGCTCTCGGCCAGGAGAGCACCTCAATGCTGGAGAAGGAGGCATCTCTCACCGCTTAAAAAACCTTCGAAAACTCAACACCGCAACCCAAATCTCACCAAATTGAAACAGCAACTCATCATACACCAACAAAAATAAATTAACAGCCTAATAACTGGTTTCACCTACACAAACCAAAGCCCCCTATGCTTTGTAGGGGCCAAATTGCACCAAATCAAACTCAATTTCACTACCAACGAATTGATAAACAGAACATGACCAAGTCAAACACAAAGCCTTGAAAACAGAATTGCACAAATTGTTACAGAAACCGTACCAGAGGCTCAAATTGCACTCAAAACCTAATAAAACTCAACCTGAACCAGCCTCCGAAACCCTAGATTTCACCAATTGCAAACACCACAACCTAACCACCGCCACCGAAAACCAAAACCTAACCAACACTCCAATTCAGCTCCCACCGACCACTCCACGCCTTTGCTCAACTCCAAAACACAACACCGAAATTCACCATTCCCGGAATACTCACAGTAACACTCGAATTACCAACACCAGAACCAAAACACCGGCTTCTCCAAACCTCACAGTTACTGCGATCCCGAAACCTCGAAGCTTCAACTCCGGAGATACCAATCGGACGAATGCCGCGCCGGAAACTCGGATCTAGAGCACTCGCTACTCCGTTCTCAGGTCACCGGATCGCGTGGAGAACCAAAACGGCGTCGAATTGGCGGCGAATTTTCCGGGCATTCGGAGCAGAATTGGATTCCAGTGGAATTGAGGAGAGTTAAACGAAGAGAGAGTTGGGGTTTGTTGTTGTCTAGATTTGCTTCTTTGTTCCGCAGAAGCAAAGTGAAGCTTTCATTTTCAGAGCCGTGATATTTGCTTTCTTTTCTCTTCTTTATTTTTCTGTCATTTCCGCTTTTTTTTCTTTTTTTACGACTCCGCCACTTACGCCGTTTTGTAGCAAGTACGTCTACATCTTTAACCACCTCTCTTATATTCCGGTCTTCTCATGCCACTTCTCTAGCTATTTGGCCAGGTTGTTGCTGCTGCTGCCTAAACTCTGCCTATTGTCTCATCAACATAAACATCATCTCTATCTCTCTAACAAATATGGAGACTATTTTCTGGGTTTATGATTTTCTTTCACCATCATTGTTTCTACGTATTATGTATAGGAATGGATATGACAAACTGATATTGCCCGCTAACTGTTTTAATGAAATTATAAACTGAAAGTCTGAAAATGAAACTCTCTAAATTCGGGTGAATGAAATTATAAACTGAAAGTCTGAAAATGAAACTCTCAAATTTGGGTGAAACCCGAAACCGATCCGATTCAGATTTCAGATGATCTGAATAATCGGTTAACCTGAATTCGGATTCCGATAGAGATTTGACAAATCCTAATGATTCTGATCGGATGCGGTTTAAGCCTACAACTGATCCAGTCTGAATATGCCCAGCCCTACCTATAACCACCTCTCTCTCTTATATTTCGGTCTGCTCAAGCCACTTCTCCGGCTATTGTGCAGGTTGTTACTGCTATAGGCTTTGCTTAAATTTTGTCTATCGTCACATCAACAGAAACATCATCTCCATCTCTCCAAGAAATATGGAGACTATTAGATGGATTCCTCTTGCTCCTAATTGGTTCGAGATTAACTTTGACTGTTCAGTAACTTATATTTCATTTGTTATTACGTACGTTATTAGAGGCTCTACTGACTTTTCCATTGTGTCAGGTGCGCAACAATTTCACATCTCTTCGGTTCCGTTAGCTGAATACTTAGATTTAATAGAATGACTCATTTCTGCCAAAATACGCAACTGTAATCAAATTGAAGTTGAAGGAGACTATTCCCTTATAATCAACTGTGTCAAAGAATCCTATGTTATTCCTTGGAAGCTCAAGTCCCTGATTCGAGATGTAAGAGTTCTAGCTGATTCTTTGAATAGCATTACTTTCTCGCATACTTTCAAATATGCGAACTTTCTTGCGGATGCTCATGCTTCAATTGGTCACTCCCTTTTCTCTTCGATGTGTTGGTCTAAGGTGATTCTTCCCCATATGTTTTTTATGGATTTTTTTGTATTGTTTGTTTAAGAGGTTCTTTATTGTAATTTTATTTTTCTCTCCAAAAAGCACCTCTCTCTTTGCTCTTGTAGGTCTTGTCTTGTATTTGATACTATTATATTTTCTATGTTTTTTTCGTTATTTCTTTGTGTCTAGCGATGTTCTCACCCTATGATCGACCCGAATCGCCTCGTTGGAGAAATGTTATACGAAAGAAACTAGCATGTTTTGTGAAAACGGTAAAAATCTCACAAATCAGTTATATGTCTGTTGCAATAAGCTTTGTTAACTGTGGATGCGCCATAAGCAAAAGAAATGTCATCCGCAATTGATAAGAGTTTGACGAACAAGTATTTTTACTCGATCATATTGTATTACTCGGCCGTATTGTGTGTTCCTAAAATTTTGGTGGTGATATCTATTTGTTGTTCAAACGTATCTATCTGATCTTATGTTGATGTGTTTCTTTAAATCTAGAATCATCGGTTTTTTTAAGAAAATCTAGAATCATTGGTTGGTGAGTTTTAATGTAAGGATTGGTGGGAATATTTGGTGATTCGGTGGTATTGAAAATATTTGATTAAATGAATACTCTCGTACCAAATTTATTGACAACGGGAATTTTGAAATTCTACTACTTATGATCAGATTTATACATTAACAATACCAAATATTAATAACACTTTTACTACCATCATATCCTTTACATATTATCTCCACGCCACCTTTTATGAAAAATATTTGCATCGATACTGGTATTGACGCGTGCGTGCATATTCTCTTTTATTTACATATTTTTACCAATGTAAATCATAATCTTAGCAGTTCTAAAAGTTTAATTAACCAATCAAGATCACCTCTGTAAAAAATCAATTTGAAAAAAAAGATCGTTTGCTCAACCAAATGCATCAATTAAATGGACGATTGTTCATGATGCTGCTAACTTTCATCATAACTGCCAATTTGATTGAAGCATTTGGTTGAGCAAACGATCATTTTTCAAATTGATTTTTTGCATAGGTGATATTGATTGGTTAATTAAACTTTTGAACGGCTAAGATTATGATTTACATTAGTAAAAATATATAAATAAAGGAGAGTATGCACATACACATTAATACCGGTATTGATGCAAGTATTTTCCACCTTTTATATCTTGTTTGACAATATTAAAGTAGTAGGTATAATGTCATTTTATATTTTGAGAAACTATGCCGCTAAAAAAGTTTAGGGTTTGGTGGTTGTTGCTTGTCCGACGGCGCCTACACTCCGGCGACGCAACCAACTATATCCGGGTCATGCGAGCCTCTTTGGGCTGGATCAGTGGGGCCTGGGTTTTGAGATCCACTAGGGTTTGGTTTGAGCCTAGGTTCTTTTTAGGCCTTGGTATGTGGTGTTTTTGTTTTTGTTTTTATTTTGTTTTTTAGTTTTTTGTTGGTTTTTGGTTGGTTAGTTGTCCCTCCTCTTTGAGCGAGGGTTGTTGTTTCGTCTTTTAACGAGGATGTATGGTTTGGGGAGGTTGTTGTCGGAGTCGTGTTGTCGGGTGGGCCATGGTTTTGGTGTCATGTGCAGGGATTATTTTATCGTCGGTTTGTTCTTGTTGTCAATGTAATGTGAGGGGTTACATGTGCCTATATGCTGGTAGTTTTGGCATGTAGTGTTTGAAAAAGGTTGGTTATTCTTGAGGTTGACTATAAGGATGTATCAGTACTTCTGGATTAAGTTAGGTTACGGTTGAACCCATTTTGATTCTTGTCCACTGTAATCATAGGGTTTTCAGGTAGGTAGAGGAGAGTGAAGAATCTATTTCCACCACCTATGTCTCTTATAGTTGTAATTTGTATTCGCGTTAATGAAACTCTCTATAGTTTGCTCTAAAAAATCAAATGGTAATTAATTGTATCAAATCATTCTTCTTCAAATTTTCATAAGATACATTACGGATCGATACATATTTATCGTTAAATGAGTTTTTAATAACTCGACTATTTACATAGGGGTCTTGTTGTGATATACCCTAATGTTTTTAATCATCTTCATTCGATCCAAACTTAGATGAAGTCGACTAGAGTCGTAACGAAGCACAATTCAATCATAACAGAGCAAAGTAATATCCATCAAAAACGTTGTAATCTGAATATGATCACCAAATGAGGAATGTTTTGCACCATCGGATGGATTGAGGATTTAGCCTTATCAGGTTATTTTAGAACGTCAATTATCTTAGTAAGAAGTTAGTTATGCTGAGGGATTATTACATGTACCCACACTGGCACAGTGCTGAGGTGGTGTTCCCAGCCAATGAGCCCAAGACACGTGTACATTTTTAACACATTACTCACGTCAATTAACACATTCTAAACAACTTTCCAGATTCGTCCATTCTGATGAAGAACGAGGGAAACTCATATCTGTCCATTGCTCGGAAGTTAGCAGCGGAGAAGAGAGAGAAGGTTGAAATCTGAGAGTGAACAAATATAAAATTGTTTGTGAAAATTCGTTCTAAGGTATAAGGAGTCAATTCATGCCTCCGCGGTTGAAGGCGACGGACGGCGGGTCAGCTATGTAGGTAGGTTAGCGAGGACAGGGTGCGACAGCGGGGTTGTTGAGTCGGTCCTTTACAAGTCTGATGCCAGAAGCATAACCCCTCCTGCAAGGGCGTAGCAACATGGTGACTAGAGGAGTCAAATGACATTTTTTACAATCTTTCCATGTGTGTTATGCTTCAGATTTCTACTTGTATATAAGAGTAATGTAAGCTATTTGATTTATTTTGCCACTTGACAAAGTAAAATTTTCTCCCTACATAATCAGTTTGTCTAAATTGACCCATTTTCGTATACTGCTACGCCACTGCCCTCCTGATCTATTGATCCATGAAGATGAATTCTTTCTCTTTCGGTAGATGAAGAAGACCAGAAGTTTAAAGAATTTGCAGACTGACGCTGTTAACAAGCTAACGGTCCACCTAAAGCTTATTTGAAATATCGTATACGTGTATAGGGATCATTGGCTGAGAACACCACCTCAGCACTGTGCCAGGTACAGGTAATAACTTCTTTAGTTGTGCTAATTCTTACGTGATAGTTTTTTCTCATTTGAAATTGTCATTAATCACATTGGATTTGGTGATTAGCACCATCTCATTACATCGCAAACTTTTCAAGAGTGACTACACTAGAAGATTACACAAAGATGATTCAATTGAAAGATATCATTAACATTAGTAATATCTAATGACGTGGGACATGAATTAAAGAAAAGCTTAACATAACAACTTATTATGTTATCAATTTTAATATAATGTCAATTTTAACAGGTTGGTGATGGGGAATACTTTGAAGCCTTCAGAGTAATTATTTATATAACTAATAACTTACTCGAAGCAACAGTTTCACAGAAATGTAGACTTGGTTTTCAGTCGACACTAAAAGCATTAAACAAGCAATGAAAAACTTAGGATAATTAGAAAACAATTGCATGCATATTGTTTTATATTAATGTCAATATAAGAGACTAACTAGAGCCTTGTACCTTCACGTATTATTTCCTATATACTAAGCGTTGAGATGACGTCAGCAACGCGTTACTGTTCTTAAGAACAGTGTTGGGTTTGGACCAAATGTTATTACTGTAACATTCTCTGCGGCCCAAGAATTCTTCAGATATGATTTTCTCCTCACTCTCTCACTCAAGATCTCTCTTTGTCCCTCTCTCCAAGCGCTCAGATCAGATCGACACAAAACCCAGCCCTCCAACTGAAGGCCAAAGAATCTCGAGGTTAGCCATAATTGAAAGATGAAAATTGAAGACGAAGAAACAAGAATGGGTACGGGTTCCGACATTGATCCGAAGAAACAAGAATGGGTATTGTTCCTCCATCCTCTTGCATTTGCGCAAGACATTTCATATGTATCTGAGCTCTTCAGGTAATGTCTTTTGTATATAGTGCTATAACATGATTGAAGCTGGGTATTTAAATTTTTGGAACTGGGAAAGAAGAATATGGACATGCGTAATACATTTTCAATTTAATGGATTTTCTTTTTCAAGTTACATGTAATCGATCGAAAATTCGTGTGATTGACTTTTGTGTATTGTGGTTTAATATGTATTGTGCAATGATTTTATTACTAATCAATTCATCTACCTGTTGCTATGTCTTGCAGATCAGCTGGTTTTGCTCAAATATTTCCGGCTCGGCTGACAGAATCATACAGAAACTAAGGACTACTTCGGGAAGCATAACTAAATTGCCAACAATGCGTGTGTAAATGAGAGGTATGCATTCTTATGTTTGCATCTATTGAGGCTTACTCTTAGAAAATAAGCTTCTTATATTCAACTAATTTGATCTCCTGGACAATCGAGTATCAATTGTGTGCTATTGTTTTGTAAAAATCAATTGAATTGATTTTTTTGAACAAATTGGATTGACTTTTGAGTTTTCTTATATATTCTGTAATGATTACATATTCTTTTTGAGAATATGAACCTTAGATATTCTGTTTTTTAAATGTATCGTAGAGTTTATACATGTGAATTATGTTGATTTGATTGGAGATCATATTCTCCTATTCGATTTTGATTTCCAATCTGGGCTGCCATTTCTAACTTTTACCATCGGTAGAATTCAACAATTTTTCTGGGTTTAATTGGGTTTGATCAATTAAAACTTCAAAATCACATAGTATTGCTTCTCAATTTCAATCTTGATATCTCTATTTTTATGGAATCGGTATTTTCTGCCTGAATGGAACACTGTACTCTTTAATTAATTAATATGATGTGCTATTGATTTTGGTAGCAAACTGGAATTCCAAGTGGACAAATTTACAAATCGTCCATAGCAAATCTTGCGATGGCGTTCAAGATTGTTATATAGAAGAGATCATGTTCATTATTATTGATAGCGCTTAACTTTCTCAAATAGAAAAGGGGGTGGTAGTTTGATACAGGTGAAAGCTAATTTCTGGTTCGTTTACTAATTCTGCTTAAATCAAATTTTAAGAATGCAGTAACTCTCAGTTTCTGACCCATGCACCTATGTTTCAAGATTGAAATCATCAGAGTTCATGCTATAACACAAATATTAAAAGAAAAAAAATTCAAACGCTAACCTATAAATTAATCTATATTTCATGCTAATCATCAGTAAGTCTCAGTTTTAGTGATTATAACAAGATAATCATCAGTAAGTCTCAGTTTTAGTCAAGCGGTCAATTTCACCGGTTTAACGCGCGCATTGCAGCTAAAACGGTGCGTTTCACTTAAGGAACCAGGAACACCCAAAACGACGCCGTTCGCCCCCGCTTATTTCACAAACCCGACCCCAGTAGCGGCGAGGCCACCAGTCACACTACTACCTCATGTTGGCTGCTCTACGCTCCCGATCGTCGTCCTCACTGTTTCTTCAACAATGGAGGCCAGGGTTTCCATCTCTGCAGCACCAAACCTTCACCTCCGCCGCAGCCGCCAACGGAGGCCTGCTTGAACTCCATGAGGTCGAGAAGGTTCTCAGCCACGTCAAGGCTGACGACGTTAGGGTCATACCGGCGAACAGGCACTCCGAATGGGCCGATTTCATGGTCCTCGCCACCGGGAGGTCCACCTGGCACGTCAAGAACATCGCCCAAGCCCTAATTTACAAGGCAGGTAATCTTTTTCTTGCCTCTTCTTTAAGTTTTACCTAATTGAGAAGATTGAAGCTCTAGTCCTCTGTTTGGCTGCTTTTCAGAATTTTAATTTTAAGTTTTACCTGATGAATGATGATTTTGATCACTATTGGATTGTGATTCTTTTTGTATATGTAGCAATTTAAGCAAAAAAGAGAGAGTGAGTTTGAGTCGAGTAGTTTTCGGAGTCGAAAGAGGCTTCAGTAATGAACAAACAATACTGTTTGATGTTTAACTAGGTTCTTTCTTGATATGAACTTACCAATGATGAAATTGATCACTCTCTGATTGTAGTTCTATCGATGCCGGTTCTTTTTTATCGTTTCTTTTCCATTCGAGATGTACACAACCAGTCAAAGTAAAAGCAGAGAATTTGAGTTGTATGCCTAGTTGAAAGGCTTGAGTAATGAAAAAGAAAAACGCTTTTTGGTGGTTAAAATAGGTTCGTATCTAGGTTCATTATCTTGTTATTGACTAGTGAATGATGAACTTGATCCTGATCTGATTGTGGTTTGATTTTTTATGTGAGCAGTCGAAGCAAAAGCAGAAAGGAGCTCAGCGCTTGGTGCTTCCCACTGTTGAAGGGCAAGAGGGAGGAAAGTGGATCGTCATTGACTCTGGTATGTGCTCTGCTCTTTGGAGTATCATCATCGTTGGTGCTCCAAGAGCAATTTAAAGGACAAGCAACTTTGGTTCAATTGCTTAGACATGCATTGGAATAGTTGGAAAACTAAAAAGAATATATTCACTATCTTTTCTGGCCATCGACATTGCAAAGATTGAGATGGCATTTATAGGGTATAGTAGATTGCATTCTAATTTAGTTATTAATTATAGTTTTGTATCTCCTGTTGTGGTTTTTTGGGTTTGTAATTGTCATCTTCACTTTTTCAGGTAAAGTGATAGTTCATGCTCTGGATGAGAATGCTAGAGCTTACTACAATTTGGAGACTCTTTGGACTACAAAGCCGACTGAGAAAGAACCAATTCAGGTAATGTTACGGTTGACAAACTATGTTTTGCAAATTGCAATCCATGCATCATATACTCATACTTTATACCATCCCAATCCATTTTGTTACTTGAAACATAATTCATCATGTTTTGGGAGATCAGATCACCAAATTAATTCTGCATTGTATATACCCCTGAAAAGTCATGTTATGAAGTAGCCCCACATGTTACTGTCACCATTTTGTTATTTGATATTAAGTCCTCAGAAGACATGCACATCTATAGCTGTATATGCCAATGACATGTAGTAATAAGCACTCATGATCTTCCTAATGTCTTACTATTAAACAGTCCTGGTTTGTGTATGCCAATGACATGTAGTAATAAGCACTCAGGCCCATTCACTTCAACTGAGCTCATTAAGCGGACAGGTCAGAAAACCGACCCGGTTCGCCTTAATTTAGAAAAAATGAACCGGGTCGGTTTAGAGTCCCAAAATAGCCCTCACATCATCCCCAATTTCACCATCCTACCCCTCTTCCACAAACATCATCAATGGCTGCATGGTAATTAAATCCAACTCCAGGCCTTTCCTCGAACTCCCTCAGCCACCTGCTCAGTCACTTAGTCTCCGGAGATCACAAAGCCGCGCAACACAGAAATCTAAGCAACTCCGTCTCTCCTTTTATAAACAATCCCAATCGCATTTTCTCTGCTTCACTTTTCTCCATTCGCATGGCTTCCGTTGCTGCATCCAACGTGGTCGCTTTGAAGCCCGCCGGAATCAAGTTCGGAGCCGCCGGAGATGCCAGGGCTTGCTGTTTGAAGCAGTGGGCGAGTGCGGTCGGATCGGGCCGGAGCGCTGGACTTGAGTACAGATCCAAGAGCAATTCCACTTCCTCCGGTGAGTGAATTTGAATTTCACTATTTCCGTTCTGTTATGTTCATGCATTTGGAGTTAAATGTGGATTAAGATGTTTACTAAGCGTTTCGGTATGTGATGATGAGTTTGTGTTTGAATGTTGAGATTTGATATATAGAGCTGAAAGCAGTTCACTACTGAAAGTTGTGACAATGGAATTGAGAAGTGATCGAGCTTCGAAAAATTGAAATGCGTAAATTGATGCATTTTACTAACGAAATGTTTCCTTCTGTATGATTTTTCATTTTAATGTGGATTGAGCGGGTATTGGATTTGAATTAATTCAGCCAATAGTTTTGAAGTGTAATGCATTAGGCTTTGAATGTTGAGATTTGGAATGTGATAACTGGATTGAAAACTAAATCGCCTTTGAAATTTGTGAAATGTGTAAATTTATTTTGACATGCATTTGCATTTGAATGTCGATTAAGCGTGGGTATTAGATTTGAATTAATCATCTAATGGTTTTCATTTGTAATGATGCATTTTCCTTTGAATGCTTTATTGAGGGATTTGGAATGTAGAGTAGAGAGTAGTTTGTTGTGCTTTGTGTTCATTAAATTTGAAAGTGATCTACTGTCGAAACATTTGTGATTTGTAAATTGATGCTGATGATGGGATGGGAATTACAGGTGTTGTGAGGGCTCAGGTGACCACACTTGAACAAGCAAGTGCAGGAGCAGTCCCAAAAGTGGAGGCTCCTGTGGTGGTGGTGACTGGAGCTTCTAGAGGCATTGGCAAGGCCATTGCTCTGGCTTTGGGCAAAACTGGTTGTAAGGTTAGTCGCAGACTAGTCAGTAGTCAGTGAGTTGTATAAAATGTTCATTTCTGATTAGGTTTGATTAGTGATGGATGGAATTGATGGTATTGCATGCAGGTTCTTGTTAATTATGCTAGGTCATCAAAGGAGGCCGAAGAGGTTGCCAAAGCGGTAAAATAGAATCATCCATTTTAAATAATAGTAGCATGTCTTACTGAGGTGATCATTGTTACACTGAATTTGCGTGTGCAGCATGCTTGTTGGTTTATGTAGTAGTGATAGCCCTTTTGGTTATTTTTCTTCTGTAGATTGAGGCAGTTGGTGGACAAGCTCTTTCTTTTGGAGGAGATGTTTCAAAAGAAGCAGATGTTGAAGCAATGCTCAAAACTGTGAGTAAATGTGCATTCTCATTGTATGATGTCATTATGCTAATTGTGGTATGCTCATGGTTCGACATCTGCAGGCAGTTGATGCTTGGGGAACTGTTGATATCCTGATTAACAATGCAGGTTGTCTTAGGCCTCAATTCTGTCTGTATAGTTCTCCAAAATAAAATTTGGACCTCTAATTTTTCTACCATTGTTTCAGGAATAACTAGAGATGGTCTGTTGATGAGAATGAAGTTAAAGCAATGGCAGGATGTCATTGACCTAAATCTTACTGGTGTATATTTATGTACACAGGTGTGTTAATTTTTCATCACAATGTGATTTGGTTTGCACATTGAACTGAGGTATTTCACTTTAATCCTCAGGCAGCAGCCAAAATTATGATGAGGAGGAAGAAGGTAAACATCAATCCTATTAAGTATTAATGCTAGCTGCTCCTTCAATTTTCAGTTATCTAGGAAGTTGACTTTGGCATTTTCTTTTCCCCCACACTTCACATACTCATATATTCTCAGAAGAAAAATATGATTTATCTCAGTTATATGGTGATTTTGCAGGGAAGGATCATCAACATAGCATCAGTTGTTGGTCTAGTTGGCAATGTTGGGCAAGCCAACTATAGTGCTGCAAAAGCTGGAGTAATTGGCCTGACGAAGACTGTTGCAAAGGAGTACTCGAGCAGAAACATCAATGTGAGTGTTTCAAAATCTTGCATCTATTCTGTAATCAAATGCATCCTAAGATGGTATAAGTCGAGTTGAGGGAGCGAGTCATAATCATTGGTTATTTTCAGGTTAATGCTGTTGCCCCAGGTTTTATTGCATCTGATATGACTGATGAACTAGGAGCTGAAATAGAGAAGAAAATTTTACAGACCATCCCCTTAGGTGAGCTGGAAGTTCTACTTATATTTTGTTTGTAGCATTCAAGGATATTTGACAATTTGTTAGAATTATTTTGTAAGTGAAGTAATGTCATTGTTGTGGTTGGGACTACAGGAAGATATGGTCAACCTGAAGAGATTGCTGGACTTGTGGAATTCTTGGTCCTTAGCCCTGCAGCCAGCTACATGACTGGACAGGTATCAATATATTGTTTTTAGATCTTGTTGTTAATATTATGCCAGTTTCTTGGAATTAAATGGTGAGTTGTTGAGCTTTAAACAGTTGGGTTGAGACAAAGTTACAGTTATCCAAAAAGTGAACTGTTGTGCGTGTTTCTTGAAAGGGGAACTGTAGAGAGGTATTAATCTTACCCGGCAAAGAGAAGAATGAGCTTAATCCGGACTGGTGTGTGTCGAGCCTTAATAAATAATTTAGCTTTATTTCAAATATGATGAAAAACCCCAACTGATGTTTCCCTCCATAGTCCATACACTATAGTGCAACAGAGTAAGGATGTGTCTGGATTACCAGAACTAGCATATTTCAGATCATTAAGATTTTACTAAAATGAGTGAATTGGTTTTGCCGTGTTGGCGTCATATATTTGGCCTTCCTGGTCTTTCCTTGTTTGTCATTTCACAACTAGTTTTCTCCAATTCTCCTTCAATAACCATAATTCACTTCTTGCAGGTGCTCACCATTGATGGAGGGATGGTAATGTAGTCCACTATCCTGCCCACCAATTAGTGCTCGGACCAAGGAATGTAATCACAGGATTCAACTGGGTTTGGACGGATCGTGTAGAAGCTCATATTACAAGTTCTTGCAGGTAGTTCAATAATAAATAATCCAGCAAGTTTTGAGATAGAATTTGAGTTTTAGCTTGCCAAGGAAAAGATGTCTACAATGACGTGTTTGGTAAAATGGAAGTTTTCAGTCAAACTCAGACTGCTAACAGCACTATATTGAATTCAGAGGACATAAAAAGTACACACTCGATGTTCCATCGGAACTACTCACATGGATAGATTATAGATGGATGGTTGAAATTTATGTAACTTTCTTCTTATTCTCTTTTTCATTTTTTCTTTTTCATTATTCGATCATATAGTATATGTTCCCCTCTATAAATTGAACTTATGCTTCTAGATCATGGATAGGAGAAACAAAAGAAATTATCCCGAATACTTGTCCTAGATTTTCTTTTGGCCTTGGAAAAATTAATATTGGTTTCCTTGTCTTGTCACCAATTTAAGCCAGGTTGGAGCTCCCAATCCTGTTCTTATTTTTCTGGTCTATAATTTTCGTGTCCAAGGTTCTCTCTTTATAAAAATAACCCAACAAATTTCAAATGATTGTTAGAAGCCTAAAACTAGAAGCAAAGAATAATCCCTTCTTACAAGCACAAAATCATTACGTGTGGGATACATGCCTAATTTGGCATCCCGAATATCCCACCCGCCCATTCCATGCATGTCCAAATTTGCTTGCAGCTGTGAAACTGAAACACATCCAACCTGGAATCCATTTACGATTAGGGTTAGGTTTAGGGTTAGGTTTAGGGTTATGATGCCATACATCATTAAAACTTGAAACAAAGATAGGCTGACTTGTAGCATTATTGGTCAACAATTATATCTCGTGGTGCTGGTGCCCTTGAATTTCATCACACTTTCTCCTCTACCTCCTCTCCAAACCTTAAAGCTTTCACAATCCCAATTTCAAAAGCAGGTGAACCCCTTCTAATCTCTTCACAATCCCTGAAATCCGAGTTCTTTGAAACCCCTTCTACTTCTGTAGCTGGTTTTGGTTTCCATGGAGACCTCAGCTTTTTTCACCCTAACACTACCCGCATTTTTCACCATGTTCTTGCTTATCTACCTCTTTGCTAGATTCTTGCTTTTTCGAAACTGGGGTCCTAAACATAGGCCAGAAGCTTCGAGCTGCGTCATCTCTCTAGCTCACAGCACTCCAGCTGTTTTCATGGCGATCCATGCACTAATTCACAGCCAGAGATCAGCTTCCATTTTCGCCTCCATGAACACACCTTTTGAAAACACTGTTCTTGAATACAGCATAGCTTACTTCTTGGTTGATCTTCTTCACTACTTGATCTTCTTCCCTACTGAAGTTCTCTTCATTCTTCACCACCTGGCCACTCTGTACGTATTTTCGACTTGCCGCTATGTGGTTCTTCATGGGGCTTATGCCATTATTGTGCTTCTCTTTCTTGCCGAGATCACCAGTGGTTGCCAGAACGTTTGGACACTTGCTAGTTTTCAAAGGGCTGATTCGGCTTCGGCTGCGAAACTGTATGACTTCTTGTCTCCTCGGTTTTATGCTTTTTACAGTGTTTTTAGAGGGGTTCTGGGGCCTCTGTTTATGTTTAAGATGGGATTGTTCTATATGAGTGGGGAAGCCGGAGAAGAAGTTCCGACATGGGCGTGGGTTTCTTGGATGGTTGTGATTGTTACAGCTATCTGTGTTAGCATATTGTGGGTGTTGAGTCATTGGAAAGATTGGTTCAAAGACAACGTTCAGAAGAAAGAGAAGTAGATTAGCATCTGGTGCTTTTTTCGATTTTGTTCGTATCAAATGTATCGTCTGTAATCTAGAAATTAGATTAGGGTCTTTCTGGAGAAGGTTCCAAATCGACCATTCAGGGTCTCACATTAACTATATATACATGAATTTGATCATAGTAAATCTGGTTGATTCTGGTCATTACATTAAGTATTGGTTTCTGCTGTGAATGTTACAGCTATTAAACAAACACAACAGATAAAGTTCACACCTAGAATCTGTATCTGTTTATATACAGCTTACACAAATTCAATGTTAAAGCTTAGACAAGCTCAATGTTTAAGCACAAAAATTTGTCCTCCCCTTCCATCTGTAATCTTGTCTGATCTACACAGATGCCGATACGCATCTAGTCGCAGCTGAACCAATGCAAACATAAACTTTGCTTGGTGACATTCAGCATCTCCATTAAAACCTACTTTCCATTGGGGCGAAAATCGCCATGCTTTGTGATCTGTGAAAACTTGCTGTCATATTTGTTTTGGTATGAACATTTACTTTTACAATATATACTTCTAAGGGTATGTAGGATGAGAATTCATGTCTGGGATCAATTAGATGACTGGAGCTTTTGGAGCAAGGGAAAAGTTCAATGGAACTCTGGCATTGAACTCTGGTGGTGGATTACATCTGTTTCCAGAAAACTGCAAAAAAGATTAAGATATCTGGAGACCAGATAACAATTCACAAGTGAAGCCAAGGGTCTCTTGTTTATGGATCACTGCTAGAGGCTGACTTCATGAATCCTAAGAATGCAGAGCAAGGGGAGGCTCCAATTGGGACAAGAACACAATAATGTATTCTTCTAAACTGCTCAGGGAAATATGTAGATTTGTTTAGTTTCAGCACATCCTCAAACATGAGAGGAGCAAAACCAAGCTAAGCTCTTTTGGAGACCTAGGGATTTTGTTTCCATTTTGCATGCCCAACATCACTTGTGCAGTCTCCAAAAACTAATTCAAACTCATGTACTGCTCTAAGAAGCAAGGACATGTATGTAACTTTCCCAAATCAAATCCTCCCTCGTTGCTTTCCTCCATTCTCGAGCTCATGAAATCAGCCACTAACCCAATCCCAACTGCAACAACTACTACTGCTTTAAGAGAACATATAAAGTTCTAAGAGAGGTTGAGTTTGGTTTGGGTTGGTTAGTTGTGTGAGTTCTTTTATGGTTGGGACATTCTTGTCATGGGACATCACTCCCCTTATTTCAGCATATTCACAACCTTTGCACGCGCACTACCAAACCTGAGAAGGTTTACACTTTACAATATTAAGCTCTGAAACTTCGTATTTTTTGGAACAGCTTTTATCCTTATATCTTCCAGCAGAAAGTGTTCCATTGGATTTTTCACTTGCTCCAGAAGCTCTAATAGCTCGTGGATATATAAATTGTCGATTTCGGTTGTCGTTGTGTGTGGCGTTATGTGGAAGATTATTTACCTTCGTTTTCTACTAGGGGTAAATTTGTTTGGTGTTTCAGTCTGGACGAGAGGTGAAGAAGTTCGTTTAAAATATAATTGATTGTTTTGGAGGATTGAAGTGTGAGTGTCGGATGGATTGAGTCATTATTGCATTCGTGTGACACTAATGTTGATTATATATTTGTTAGGTGCCTTATTGCTCAACCAAGTAGTTGGAGACTTACCTTATGGCGGTAGAAAACACAAGAAGATTTTTAGGTGAGTAAATCTTAATGAGGTTCATATTGGTTTTTATATAATTATTTAGGCATAATTATATTATTGGATGAGGTTCTCATTTATTAAATTGGCAATTGCGGGTGGAATGTTAGTTGAGAATATTACGTATATATATACAAATGAGTTATATATATATGCATGAGTATAATATATTATTAATATATTACAGAGCAGTTTTGGTTAGATGATTACCATGCGGTGAATATTATCTCACTTGATTCACGGTAGAACCCTTATTTCTTTTATAGTTCACTGTAGTAAAATTATAAAAGTGTTTTTCTTGGAAACCAAGTTTTGATTTCAAAATAAATAGACTTGATCGACTACAGTCTATTGGTAAGTTCAAACAATTTACATTTATAAAACGATTTTTAGCAGTTTTGCAAATATGAATTATAAAAGGTGTGATGATGGTTTGAGATTACGTTATTGATGAGAATGAAGTATTGTTAGACAATATTAAAATGAAAAGGACATGTGCATTGGTCAGCTTGTTTTGTTTAATCTTTATTTTTGTTATTAAATCTTCCTATTTCGAGAGCTCACGTATCTTTAACGGTACGAGTCCGTGATTGTCTTTAGATTCACTTATACGAGCTGTAAAGCTTATCAGGTTTGTTTTGTTTACAACCCGATGCACTAATCTATGATGTAGAGTTTGATCTTGTAAGTTTGGAATATTAGAGATTACGGAGTGTAGGCTTAGGAGATTACTCATTGGAGGTTGGAACTCTGCTTGTAGCAGTTGTTGATTTGTAGTAAGCTCTCGGAACGCTATCTTATTTGATTCTCGGTTTTAACTTGTCGGTGAGGTTATCATGTCTCGAGTTTTGAGATTTTTGGTTATCCGAAAATTTGGGTTGTGACAACAAGTTCTCAAAATTCACAAGCTAGTAGATCTTCTAATGAGGATCATCTTGTTAAGGACTACTTGAGAACCTTTAAATTAATCATTTTTTTAATAATTAATAACTCACACACCCTACATATGTCTAGTGAGGTTTGAACTCACGACCTCAAAGTTATTAGTTAAACATCTTAACCAACCAAGCCACAACTCACCGACTTTCAAATTAATCGTTTATTACATTCATTTTTCAATCAAAGTTTTACATCTCAACCGTTGAAATTTTAGGTCTATATAAGAAGATTTACTTCTAAAAATTTTCAGCCAAAACGGTGATCGTTAAGAAATCAAACTATATCAAATCAATGAACGGTCCAATTCTGTAAAACAAGAACCATTTATAATCAGTAAATTACATTTATGAATGCTTTAATGATTTTCAATTTGAATGAAAATTTGTAAAAATGACTTATATATATCTACAAGTTAGATGATTGAGAGAAAATATGTATGTAAGATCAAAAAGAATGATAAGGTGAAAAGTTCTTAACTAATTCTCATATTAATTAGAACCACTAGTAAAAAAGACAATTTCTATTTCGCAAAAAGAGTATAAATTGAAGTAAAAATATTTATTATAATTTTCAATTTAACGATTTTTTAACGGTTAACACGATAATTTATGGTTTGGTTTTGGTTTTAGCATTTTACACACGATCACTTAATGGTTTATTATCGTGTGACACGATAAATAGACGAAACCAAATGAATCCGACACGAACACGACACGACACAGTGTTTCGCCAGGCCTAGTAAGAAGCCTATTACGGCTTGGTGTGTTGTGAAAGTAAAGGATCCTAATATGATTAGGAGTCTATGTGGTTAAGTGTCTGGTGAATATATATATATATATATATATATATTGATTATATGATTGATATTATGAATCATAGATTAATGGGCACTTGTTTTCCTATTAGGAAACTAATGAAGACTAGATTGCGTTGTGGACACAGATGCTCAATATATAGACGTGCTTCAACCAAAGTTGAAGATATCTTTAGAGCGTATTCATTTAAGACTATCTCCGCATGTAGGCATGTAAAATGGGCCGGCCCGACCCGGTCTTAAGATATGATGCCCATATACTACCCGGCCTAAGGTTTTTTCAGTCCATGGCGTTAAATGGGCAGGGCCGACTCTATCACAAATATGTGAAGCTCAAGCCCGACCCTTAGACGGGTAAAGTCAGGGCCAGGCAAGGCCCGTCATGTCCCGCTCTACTTTTAGCCCACTATTGTATATAATGAAATTAATTTTTTTAAAACAATTGTTGTTGTTATGGGTTGAACCCACACTCTTAGAAACATAACTACAACACATTTACCAATTGATCAAATTAAAACATTTTGTTAGTCTATTAATCACAATTATAGGATATTAGGAAATTAAGGTGAGTTATTTTTTGATTTCTTTCTCAAGAGAAAAGTTAACACATGTATTTCTTTTGAGAAACAAATTAATAATTTAAATTATAATCAATTAGATCTTACACATTAAGTACAAAATTGATAACATGTATTCTTTTGAGAAATAAATCAATAATTTAAACTAGAATTAATTAGATCTTACACATTAACTACAAAATCGATAACTAGCAAGTTATACTAATGAGAATGTCATGCAATTATATAACCATTAGTCATTTATATTGCAACATAATTTGAATTAATCAAGCAATTACATAGTCATTGCTCAATTATATATAGTGATTTTTATTTTTATCTTTATCTGTTTTTCAAATCCTGTCATTAATATTGAAAATCTTATATATTAAATGATAATTATTCTTAACTATGTACTTATGTTGCCATTGCTCAAATATAGACAATTGATATTTATTATTCAATAATTAATAATTAGCTTATTACTAATATGGGCCGGGCCATGAGTTGGCCCTATATAGACCGAGCTTTGGGCCGTCCAGGGTTTCAAAAGTGTTACCCATACCCTACCCTTTCTTAAATGAGCCGGGTAAAACCCGACCATTAGCTTGGGCTAGGCTGGCCCTTGACCCATTTTTCAGGCTAAATTTGGGTATACCCATCAGTCATGGGTTGAATTTACAGGCCTATCTGCATGCATAGCGTTTGAGATATAACATTTCCGTTGCTACATTCTGTGAGGTCACAAATTGAACTGTTCATTGTTGAGTTGAACTTGTTATATGTGTGAGTGTAATTCTCTCATGATTTGGAGAGACGATTATTGAAGACACAAGGATACGAACGGTTCCTTGAAGAAAGAAGAAGAAAGCTGGTTGTCTAGAGAGATAGGAATTTGTATTAGAATAGGGTTTACAAGTGGTGTAAGACTCTACACAAATTTATCTAGTTGAGATCGTTTTCTGAGCTTGTGCCCCGCTGTGCTTTTTTCTCTAATTTGAGGTTTTTACACATCGTCAAAAATCTGGTGTTTTATTCTTTATTTTCTGTCCAGTTCATCGAGGATTGAAATCATGTTTCAATCCCTGCTGCACATTCCACAATACCTTTCATGCTGTCAATGTATATCTGTTGGAGGAGATTGGAGTAGTTAGTGACCAGGCGGTGGTCAGACCCATTTTTTCAGGTTAAATTTGGGTATACCCATCGGCCCTGGGCTGAATTTACATGCTTATCTGCATGCATAACGTTTGAGAGATAACATTTTCGCTGTCACATTCTGTGAGGTCACAAGTTAAACTGTTCCTTGTTGAGTTGAACTTGTTATATGTGTGAGTGTAATTCTCTCATGATTTGAAGAGACGATTATTGAAGTCACAAGGACACGAACGGTTCCTTGAATAAAGAAGAAGAAAGCTGTCTGCCTAGAGAGATAGGAATTTGTATTAGAATAGGGTTTACAAGCGGTGTAAAACTCTACACAAATTCATCTAGTTGAGATCATTTTCTGAGCTTGTGCTCCGCTGTGCTTTTTTTCTCTAATTTGAGGTTTTTACACAACGTCAAAAATCTGGTGTTTTATTCTTTATTTTCTGTTCAATTCGTCGAGAATTGAAATCACGTTTTAATCCCCGCTGCACATTCCACAATACCTTTCATGCTGTCAGTGTATATCTATTGGAGGAGATTGGAGTAGCTAGTGACCAGGAGGTGGTCAGAGCAAATGCGGTGGTCGATGGTGGTGGCTTGCTGCTGGCGACGGAGATTGATGGGGTGGTGATGGCGAGGATGATGAGAGAGTGATTGAACATAGTTCTTTGGTCCGTTACTGACTAGCTGAACACCCATTTATGGATTTTATTTGCCTTTCATTGAGCCTTGTTTACTTGAAAAATTATTTTCCTTCCTTTATTCATCCATTTTTCTTAAAACAAAAAATTGGAAACATGGACACTTGACTAGCAATTGATTATCTCCGTTCCACTACATGCACCCAGAGAGGTACGGTGATCTTAACTAGTATTTATTCTAAAGTACGGTTTCATCATATTGCTTGTTTATTCTAAAGTACGGTTTCATCATATTGCTTGTTGTTTGGTTTGTTATAGTTAGTAGGTGTTACGTTTTCCGCTATTTAAAGTTGGGTGTTGTTATTAACACATTTTATTTATAAAGATAGTCAACCATCAAACAAATTCTAGTGACAAACTTGTAAATAAAAATGAAATGTGTGCATAGAAAAATAAATAAGGTATGTTAATAGGAAATAACTAGCAAATAAAGGTGTGTTAACAACATCAATCTTAAAATTTTGTCCCATTTGTTTTTATCCCAACAATTTTCTAACAAGGCTATACCTGAACTTAAAGTTTTTAAGAGAAGTGAAAACTAAGCATATCTTATAGTTTGGACCAGTACTCTATAAACAGTCATACTTCTCTTAAACCAAAAATAAAATCGTTGAACAAATATTAGTAAGTACACTATTTCTGATGCAGCGGAATATATAGGGGTGTTGGAATTCACCAACGATATGACTTGAATCCACAAGCCTACTTCTGAATTAACGAGAAATTTTCTGGAATCCACCAGGAATTGAGTAAACTCAAGGTTTTTGATTGATAAAAAAGATAATTTCGAGTACAACTGGTAAAGCTCCTTATATAGGAGTAAACAAACCCTAGGGCGACTAACATCAAAGCCTAAAAGCCCAAGGATTAAACAAAATCTAAATCCAAAACAAACTATTAAAAATAATTATCTAAAAATAGAAAAACTGTAATTTGAAGCCATAAACGGACTTGGATGGCTAAAAAAGCTCATATGTCATGACAAAGTGACGAGTTATGTTCGTAGGACCGGCCCGTTCTACTTCCAGAAAGGTATCAAAATGGTCAATCAGACACCGAACGCCAAATCTGCAGTATACCGGGTTTGGATTTGCAACGGTTAATCTGCTCTTCGACTTCCAACGCCATTTGTTCTACATCAATTCCTTATCACTTTCGTAAACTACTGTGTTGTAACCTTCCTAGCTTTCCAGCTGATTAGGTATTCTTATGCTTAATAGCATTTGAAGGGCTTCCCACACTTGTCACACGAGGTCTTCATTCTTCTCCTCGACCACCTCTAAAAGATGACAATCAAGAGAGTATACATCTTCAAACTGTTTGTCACACAATGTGCGATCTTCATCTCAAAAGTTTTGAATTTGCTGTTTTGATCGCTGGCCATTTCAACAAAACCGCTTGTGACTGGACTAGAGGACTAGCCGCTTCTGAGCTCTCTAGAGATCTCTATGTATGTTTAGTCGTGTTATTTTCAGCTTTATTATAGCGAGCAAAGTGGTACTCGTTTGTATAGTCAAAGTTTTGTCCTTTACGTTATATTTGAACAAATTTTTAACGAGGCCATGCGTTTCTACTTTTAAGTTTTTTAGAAAAGTGAAGGCTTCTCAACTTTTAATTACACTTCTTCATTTTTAAGTACAGTTGTTTTATTTTCAACCTTTAGATGTACTAGTAAATTTTGATGTCAATGTCATCATCATTCTTATGATCTAGTGCACTATGAAGTAAACAAAATCAAGAACAGATAAAAAAGACATGGTTTTTTGTACAATAGAAACTATAATCATAACTAATAGTTGAACTAATGGAAATCCAACGCTTAACCTTTGTATCCATGTTTAAACAGTAAAATTTTTATTCTAATACTAAATAAAATCATAATAGTTTAAGAATAAACCAAGAATGGAGAGATAGTGACAAGGTACGTTGTTTGTTTATGATGGGTGTATCATCCATTTTCGTAGCTTCAGTGTCGTAGGTGTAGACATTGCTGCTTGTTGCAGACTGTAGTTTAAGAGAAGAACTCATAGTTTTTCGCTTGGAGTATGATGTTCCTTAGTGCACCGACAGGGGCTAGAATCATCAAAAGAACTCCAAGAATGATACAGACCTTAATCGAATGAGGAAAATAAGTGAGTTGAAGTATGAAGCCACCTTAATCATCAAAACAACTTACTCAAGGCATGATCAACACAACTTACCCAGTTAACACACCAAGATAGACTGAATGGTTTTGGCTTGTAGATGGCAAGCCACATGATGCAGGGAAGCTTCACACAACAAGATTATAGGAAAATTTAGCTATTTTGACTTTTAAATGCATACGCAATAAAGAACACAAAGATCAATAAGAGATAATATGCTTACAAAATATGTTGTTGGGGCGAAAGCGAATCCCCCAAAGAATCCGAGAAGGCCACCGAAGAAAGGGATTGCTATGCCAATGAACATAGTAATTGCTGCCAATATAAGATTATAGAATTAGCATTCAAATAAAACTTGGATCAGAATATATAAACTGAAAACATATATAGAGAAAAGTCGACGTACCAACATATGTAGTTCGAGTAATAAAACGGAGAACAAAGCTAGGTCTGAATTTCATTTTGACAACCAAAAAGGTTTCAACCATGTCAAACACCCCCATTGCAAATACCTGATAGCTTCCAATAACATGAACGACGACAAACAAGTTTGCAGTTGCAATTAGCCAGGCAGGTTTCTCTAGCGAGATGAGGATGTTATCTTCAACGCTGTTTCCGTAGACATAAAACCCAACAATGGCAACAGGGAAGTAACATAGAGCCACGACTATGTATGCCACAACCACTCCTTTCCACATCGGACCCTTCGAAGGCTTCTCCGGTGTTGAAGGAATGGTTGCTTGGATCTCCAGAACCACATTGTGACCAGCATAGGCAAATGCTACCTCACCCAAGCCACCAAAGAAGTTGAACATAGTTCCAGAAGTAGTTGTGGCTTTGTAGCTGTAGTCCACATCTGGTACAACCCCCTTGTGTGCTGCCGCTGTCCATGCAATAGTTGAGTAACTACAAAAAAGAGTCCAAGAACACAGGGTCACAATCAATGATACCAGAAATGAAACGCATCTGATAAGGATTCGGGATTACTGCTGATCGTTCGTTCGTTCATTCATTCATTCACATCCTAGTAGTGTATGTAATAATAAAGCTTCCCTATATGCAATTGATATATGATCTTTGATTACCTCAAGGACATGATTGCTGCAGCGAGTGAGATACCAGACATGGAGTTGAAGTTTGGAAGATGGGAGAGCACAAAGTGAGCAGAAGCGAAAATCATAATCCAGTATGAGGTCTTGATATCTTTGCAGCTAGGACAAAGCAAATCATGAACTTTCTTCAGTGATTTTCCTCCTGTCACCATATAGACTATGCACACACCAACCTCCACAATTACTTGCTGGGGCACCACAATCCAGAGCCCTAGCTTGGGGCCAAAGGCATGTTGACCTAGCTCGTGATACCTATCGAAACGTTTGCCAGGCACCATTTCATGCATCTCAACCATCTGCCACAGTGTGTATAAGGTGATCACCCATGACATAATCAAGATAGCAATACCAGGACCCCTTCAATATTTCCAAAAGCAAAGGAGTCATTTGATTTTGTTAAACTAATTAACAAATTCATCAGCTATATAATAGTGGTGATCGAGTATTGAAAATTACATATTACATATAACCGGGCATAATAGTAGATAAATCAGAACTAAAAACTCCGATTTGAATACCTAAAAAACTCTGATTTAAATCAGATAATAATAGAAATCCTATACGGAAACTCATAACCTATCATGTTGGGAGCATAGTCTATAATTAGTCTATATGGTAATAGATCTGATATGAAATAAACCTCAGTTTTGAATTAGCAGATAAAAATTTCATTAAAAAACAGTATTTATCTTGGTTATTGGTTAATAGTCTATATGGTAATGAAAGTAGAATCAATAATTTTGAATCGGCAGATAGAAAATCCTGTACAGAAACTAATAACCTATCAAGTTTCTGAACATATTATTATAAGGTAATGGAAAATAAAACAATCTCAAAACCTATCCATTTGACTCCACAGTCCACATACATGACACATGAATATAGAGAAATAGAACAAACACAACACATACCAGCCAAGCTCTGCAAGGGCAAAAGGAAGACTAAGAACACCTGCTCCAACCATGGCAGTGACATTGTGGAAAGCCGAGTACCACCATTTGGCATTCCTTGAAGAAGTGATGGGAAGCCAATCGTCGATTTGCTTCTGTCTTGCAAGCTCAGCATCTGACAAATCGCTACCCGCCACCATTTTGATCTCAACCAGAAAAAAGAATAATTCAAGAATGGAGAAATTGGTTTTAGTCAGTAGTGATATAAGGCTGGGGGTCAGTTATATAAGAAACTTCATGGGATTGAAAGAAGGCCAAAAACAACAAATTGAAGTCGATGCGTTGTAACTTCTTGTTGTGCTAGTAAAGGAAACTGTTTGCCCGTTTTTAGGAGGTGTTAGCTGTACAGTCTCAATACCACAAAACCCCCTTCTTGGTTACTACCAAACCCTAGTTTTCTCAACCAACCAGAGGTCTGTTGGGTAATTTTGCAGTTACTGAGTATGTAAGTGTTTGCAAGGAAGGTAAAAAGAATCATACATGGCAACTCGATCCCAAAATGGAAAGGACGTGATTGATTGATTGATTTCTTTCACCAAACACGTAAACTCCGAGTTGTATGGTTCAACGAGGATTCATTGTCATCATCCCCCGCCATTTTCTTAAACCAGAGCTTCCAATATCCACTCAATACTCCAAAGCTTTTATTCTAGCATTACATCAACCTCTCTTATCCGATAAGCACTTGTTTGTATCAAAATCGTCAGTTAGCATATAGGGCACGCTTCCCTTCTACCGCAATGATGGTTCAGATTCATATCAGACACGCACACACCCCATGATTCTTTCCGTTTCAGGGCTAGATAGTTATGGTTACAGATACGTAATCAAGGAGAGAGGTTATGGTAACAAACATGTGATCAATTTTGTGTTTATTGATCGTATCTTTATGTTGGAATCTATGAGTATCTATTTCATAAATGTCTGTTCATATTTCATAAACAGGTTCTACGTACCGTTTTTGGTTGCAGAACGAGTCCGACGAACGGTATGTTCTTTCACTCTTGTTGCTGTTGTTCTATGTTGTTTCGTTGTTATGATTCATTTTCTAGAGAAGTAATGTGTGCGTGCATAACTTTTCAATATAAACATGTTGAGCGAGTCCTTTATGATTAAGCAATAGGTAGACACTAGGTTATGAAATGGGCAAAGCCAATAGAGAATGGTAAACGCATTGTTCGAAATGCCTTCTTAGATTGTTAAGTTGTTAAAGGTTGAAGCTCAAGTAATTATTCGGATAGAGTTACTGCATTTATTGTTTCTGTTGTTAATAAGCCCTAGTCTTAGAGAGTTTGTTTATGTTGTAAACAAGCCCTAGTTTTTCCTATGCTTGTTATCAAGGTTTCTAACAAGTGGTATCAGAGCCCTATCACAGGGGCCTGATTTGAGAGATACAGAAGGAGAGAGAGTGTGAGAGAAACAAAAGAAAAAGGAAGAGAAAAAAATGGCTGAAAGCAGCAGTAATGGCAAGTACATACAACCTGCTATTCCAGTCTTCGATGGCCACTATGAGCATTGGGCAAAGCTTATAGAGAGTTTTCTGCGATCCAAAGAGTATTGGAATCTCGTATAGCATGACATTCTAATTGTGGAGACAGATCGAGTCAGTACCAATTGAAGCACTGCTGAAGCTGATCGAGGAGCAGAAGTTGAAGGATTTGAAGATAAAGAACTATCTTTACCAGGCCATTGAGCGTGATATACTAGAGAACATTTTGGAAGATGACACCTCTAAGCAAATTTGGGACTCAATGAGGTAGAAGTTCCAAGGTTCTACAAAGGTGAAGAAGGGACAGTTGCAGGCGTTGCATAAAGAGTTTGAAGCTCTCAAGATGAAGGAAGGTGAGACAGTTAATTCATATTTTGCGTGAAATCTAGCCATAGCTAAGAACATGAAGGATTGTGGTCAAACTGTAAGTCAGAATACTGTTGTTGAAAAGATTTTGAGGTCAATGGTCTCAAAGTTTGATTATGTAGTATGTTCTATTGAAAAATCAAACGATTTGGATACTATGACTATTGATGAGTTCTAGAGCAGCCTTCTTGTCCATGAATAACAGATGAGGGGACATATAAAAGAAGAACATGTTCTAAATGTCACTAGGGTTGCAAAGTTTGGAGACAAAGAAGAAGATATATTTGGTATAAGAGGACGAGGTCGTGGAGGTTATAGAAAAAGAGGAAGAGGAAGACATCCATTTAACAAGGTTGTGATTGAATGCTATAAGTGTCACAAACTGGGACACTTTCAATATAAATGTTCGGAGTGAAAAAAGGAGCAAACTATGTAGAACTGGATGATGGAGAGAAGAAATTCTCCTCATGGCTTATGTTGACTTACACCAAGCAAAGAGAGAAGAGGTATGGTTCCTAGATTCTATTTGTAGTAACCACATGACTGGAAATAAGTTGTGGTTTTCTAATTTTGATGAAAATTTTAGACAATCAAGCTTGGAAATAATGCAAGAATGATTGTTATGGGAAAATGAAATGTGAGATTACTTGTTGAAGGTATATCTCAGATAGTGACTGGAGTGTTTTATATCCTTGAGCTCAAAAACAATTTATTGAGCATTGGACAATTGCAAGAGAAATGTCTGGTCATTTTGATTGATCAAGGGATGTTAAAATATTTCATCTGAGTAGGGGTTTCATTGTACAGACTGCAATGACAGGGAATGTGATGTTTGTTATGCTATAGCAACACTTGCTGCAAGAAGTTCAAGTTGTTTTCAAGTCACCAGTGATGATGTTGCTCAACTTTGGCACAATAGACTTGGTCACCTTAATTTTAAAGGGCTAAAAACAATGATTCACAAGAAAATGGTGAAGGGTTTGCCAGCAATCAAAGCTCCAAAGAAATTGTGTGAGCACTGTCTAGTGGGTAAGCAACACAGAGAAGTCATTCCCAAGAGAAGTGAATGAAGAGCTACACAGAAGCTCCAACTTATACATGCTGACTTATGTGGACCTGTGTCACCAGAATCAAATAGCAAGAAAAGGTATATACTTACCTTTATTGATGACTATTCTCGAAAATGTTGGGTTTATTTCTTATCTAAGAAGAGTGAAACATTTGAATGCTTCAAAAGATTTAAAGTTTTTGTAGAAAAAGAAACTAGAGTATAAGTGTGTTGCTTGCATACAGACAGGGGTGGAGAGGTCACCTCAAATTAATTCAATGTTTTTTGTGAAGAAAATGACATCAAAAGACAGTTTACTGCAACCTTTATTGCTCAGCAAAACACAGTTTCTGAGAGAAAAAACAAAACCATCATGAATTTGGTGAGAAGCATATTGTCTGAGAAAACATGCCAAAAGAGTTTTGGCCAGAAGGAGTAAACTGGATTGTTCATGTTCTTAATAGAAGTCCAACACAAGTTGTCAATGATATTACTCCTGAAGAGGCATGGAGTGGACTCAAGCCAAGTGTGGAGCATTTTAGGATCTTTGGTTGCATAGGAAATGTCCATGTTCCAGAGTACAGGAGGACCAAGATGGAAGACAAGAGTATGAAGTGTGTACAGCTAGGGTTGAGTGGAGAATCAAAAGCATACAGGTTGTATAATCCATCATCAACTAAGAAAATTGTGATCAGTAGAGATGTAATTTTTAAAGAAAATAAGAGTTGGAATTGGGACATAAGTGAAGAAGAAGAAGAATGTGCTCATTTGGAATGATGACGAGGAACCAGAAGAACAAAAAATGGAGAGAAGCAGTGATGAAGAAAGTGAAGAAACAGATCAGTCAACTGAAGAAGGAAATACTGGCTCATCCACAACTGATTCGGCTGAAGCACTAGTTCCACATCAAAAGAGGAATGGAAGATCACCTTTTTGGATGCAAGACTATGTCACAGAAGAAGGTATGTATGAGGAAAGAAACTTGCAACATATGATATTATATAGCTCAGCTGGAGATCCAAGTACTTTTGAGGAAGAAGCAAGGTGTAAGAAGTGGAGAGATGCTATGAAAAATGAGATAAAAGTAATAGAGAGAAATAACACTTGGGAACTGACAGATTTGCCAAAAGGGGTGAGAAAGATAGGAGTAAAATGGATTTTTCAAGACAAAGCTAAATGAACAAGGAGAGGTAGATAAGTTGAAAGCTCGTCTTGTAACCATGAGATATACTCAGCAGTATGGAATTGATTATTTGGAAGTGTTTGCTCCTGTTGCTAGATGGGACACTATTAGAATGATCTCGGCCTTGGTTGCACGAAGAAGCTGGAATGTGTATCAACTGGATGTAAAAAGTGTATTTCTACATAAAGAACTGGAAGAAGATATGTTTGAAGAACAACTAGCAGGGTTTGAGAAGAAGGGAGAAGTGCATAGAGTTTACAAGTTGAAAAACACACTGTATGAGTTAAAACAGGCACCTCGTGCATGGTACAGCAAGTTAGGAACTTATTTCTTGGATGAAAAGTTTTAGAGATATCCTAACGAACACACATTGTTTTTTTAAAAAAAACTTAAGAGAATGGTGAAATCTTGATTGTAAGTGTGTATTTAGATGATCTAATCTTTACAGAAAGCAGCATGAAGATGGTTGAGGAGTTCAAAGCTTCAATGAACTTGAAGTTTGACATGACAAAATTGAGAAAAATGAAGTTCTTTCTAGGAGTGGAGATTGTGGAGAATGATGGAGGAATTTTATTAAGTTAAAGAAGGTATGCACATGAGGTACTAGAAAGGTTTGGTATGGAGAAGTTGAATTCAATCAAAAATCCCATTGTGCCAGGCTCTAAGTTGATGAAAGATTAAGGTGATAATCGTGTTGATTCTACACTCTATAAGCAAATGGTAGACAGTTTAATGTAGTTAACTGTCACTAGATCTGATGTAATGTTTATTGTTAGTCAAGTCAGTAGATACATGGTGTTTATTGTTAGTCAAGTCTATAGATACATGGAGAAGCCTACTGAACTTCATATGCAAGCTATAAAGAGAATGATGAGGTATGTTAGAGGAACTATGGAATTTGGTGTTGGCTACGAAAGGAAGCTAATGCTGGAGAAGAATTGATAGCATTCTCAGATAGTGATTATGCAGGGGACATTGATGATCGAAGAAGTACTTCAAATACGTTTTTTATGAATAATGGAGCAGTGGCATGGAGTTTCTAGAAGTAACCAGTGGTCATCACTCTTTCTACTACAGAAGTTGAGATCATTTCTGCAGCAACTTACGCATGTCAAAGTGTATGGATGTGAAAGGTGCTTGAGAAGTTCAGTTGCAAACAAAGTAAGCAAACCAATATTTTTTTGTGATAATAGTTCAACTATAAAGCTGTCAAAAAATCCAGTAATGCATGGAAGGAATAAACACATTCATGTCAGCTTTCATTTCCTTCATGATCTTTGCAAAGATGGAGGGTTGTAGTTCACAAAACCAAATAGCAGACATTAGGACAAAGGCACTGAAGCTGGAAAGTTTCGAAAAAGTTAAGAGAGTTGGTTGGTGTGTGCAGAGTACTAGTTGGGAGTAAACTGACTGCTGAATGCAATTCAGTTTAAGGGAGGAAATGTTGAAGGTTGAAGCTCAAGTAACTATCCGGATAGGGTTACTGCATTTACTTTTTTGGTTGTTAATAAGCCTTAGTCTTATGGAGTTTGTTTTTGTTGTAAACAAGCTCTGCTAGTCTTAGAGAATTTCAGTTTGATTCAGTTTTAGCTAACATACCATGATCTTAGGTGAGTTAGTTTGATTTTCCCATTGCAAATGGTTGTTATAAAGCCAACATTTGCATTAATAAAGAATCATCCATTCTCTAAATTCTCAGTGTTTTTCCAGTGTTTGTTATCAACGGTTCTAACATAAGTCGACGAAGATGATCAGATAGGAGATGGTTGTTGGTAATTGCAGTAGATAAGACAGATGGTTCTTGTCAACAACTTCAGATGGTTTGGGGTCTGATTTTGGATAATTACCGGTTCTCAATTTCAGTCTGCAAGTTTCTCTGCAAAATATGGATTTTACGGCTCACCCGACCAAGAAAATCATATTTAACCACCATTGTATTTGGATGGTAAATCACGATAAAAGTTCCTTTTAAGTTAATTTTTTGCTTTTTTCAACAGCTGATTGTACATCCCAAAAGTGATTTAACATAGTTTCTTTAACATAGGTATTTGATGTTACACCTAATTTATTAGACTCATTTTAAATTACACCCACCTTTAAGATTGTTTTAAAATACATCCAAATTTATTAATTAAGTTTGTTTAAACAAAATAAACCTATTATTTAGGATAAAAAAAATAAAACCTATTTTTTCTAGAATTACAGAAGTTGTCATTATCTCTAGGTGTTAATGAAATGGTATCCCATGAATATATGAACCATAAACCCTAACCCATAAACCCTAATCTCTAAACCTAACCTAAGACCCTATACACAAAACCCAAAACTCAAAACTCAATTCCTCTATTTGTAACATAACTTAAAGGTTATAAACAAAATGCATGGTTAATACCTACACCATAAGCACAAATTAAAATGTAGAAAACATAATTAAAATCAGAATGACAAAACCGTCAGGAGAAAAATGGTAACAAATTTTAGTTTTAAAAATATAACCTATAAGGCATGTTAAATAATTTGAATTAGGTGTAAATTAAAATAAAATATGTGAATAGATTTATCTTAAAAGATGTTCAATTTTAAGGTTTTTCTCTAATTCCCTCTTTCTTTTTCACTCAATGATCAATTGAGCACCATTGATGGATTTTATCCACCATTACATTACGTCTTCTTTACATAGCTAGGCAAATTATCTATTTTCCTTGATAGTGTGCATTAGAAACATAGACATCGGCTAGCGGTCCATCATCTTCTTTCTACTATAGGAACCCAAAAATTGATCTCTTAACTATTTAATTTGATAGTCAACATGCATGCAATGACACTTTTTCTTCTGTTCAAAATTTTCATTTGGTTTTATCAAGACATTGAAGAGGCTTCCCTTACTTGGAGGCTTGAGGAGAAGTGGACATTGTTCTTCACTTCTTTCAATTTATATTTTGTGAAAGTTGGAGTGCACATGTCAGTAGTGAATACATTGGCTTTTTATTAGTAGTCGTACCTTGCTTGTCAATAAGTAGTTGAAAAATAAAAACTACTTTAGTAGGGAATACACACATATATAGGTTGTGGGAAAATGACGACTTCCGATTCAATTTAAAATAATAAAAATAAAAATTGCAACATAACATCTCATTGTTGAATTATGAAATTCAAACGCTTAACTTATCTAACTTGTGCAATTTCAGCACTAAATCTCTTATTTTTAAAAAAGGGAATTTTAGTTGCACCTTCAAATTTACTAAGTATACCTCTATCATTATCTAACTTTTATTTGACTTTGTCAACTCAGATAAAATGACAAATAAAGACAAATTTATTTATTTATTCTCAACTCAATAATTCTTATTACTATAGTACATCAACTTATTAAGTTAAAGCACCCCTCTTCAACTTATGTCTCTATCTGAAGCAAAGATAGAGTTTCTATTGATCTGAACTCTAAATTTCGGCCTTCACAATTCATGGTTTTTATACCTGATATAAATGTAGCTCATGAGTTCAAGCATTATCATCATGATGCGTTGGTAGTACATGTCTTCAGAAGATACTTCAGGTTTTAAAAGAGAAAATTAGATAAAAACCTAAAATATCAAGCTTGTTTTAATAGACACCACTATTAGAATAACTACTTTAGCCGATGAAATTTTTTCGTCGGCTAAGAAGTTGTCGACCAAGACTTTAGCCGACAAATTTTTGGACCTTAGCCGATGAAATTTTATTAAATTTCGTCGGCTATAGCTATTATTTTTATTTATTTATTTATTTAACTATAGCCGACAAATTTTAGGATAATTCATCAGCTAAAGTTATTATTTTTTTATGTTATTATTATTTTTTCTTTTTTAAACTTTAGCCGACGAATTTTAGGGTAATTCGTCGGCTATAATTATTTTTTTTTCTTTTTTAAAGTTTAGCCGACAAATTACCCTATAATTCGTCGGCTATAGTTATTATTTTTTCTTTCTTTTTTTAACTTTAGCCGACGAATTTTATTAAAATTCGTCGACTATAGTTATTTTATTTTTTTCATATTTTTTTATTTCTTGTATTTTTGATTATTTTTTTTTGTTTCTTTTTTGTTTTTACACCGGTGGTGGAGAAGGAGAAGTGGAGGAGGAGAAGAGGAGAGAGGAGCTACGGGAGGAGGAGAAGGTTAGGAGAGGGAGAGGAGAAGGAGAGGAGGAGGAGGAGGAGAGGAGGTAGGATGAGGAGGTAGGAGGAGGAGGAGGAGGAAGGAAGATGAAGAGGAGGAGAAAAATGAAAGATATATAAAATTTTGAACTTTAGGTATTTCGTCGGCTAAAGTTCAAAATTTTAGTCGAAAAAAATTTCAAAAATCCCCGCAAAAAAATAGAATTTTTAATTAACTTTAGCCGACGAATTTTAATAAATTTCGTCAGCTATAGTTATTTATTTTATTTTATTTATTTATTTATTTAACTTTAGCCGACGAAATTAGGGTAATTCGTCGGCTATAGTTATTTATTTATTTTATTTAACTTTAGCCGACGACTTACCCTAATTTTGTCGGTTAAAACCCTAAACTCTATACGTAGAAGCTTAAAGAGAAAAAAAGTCGTGAAATAAGATATGACCGGAATGGTGAAATACATTTACGGTTGCAAAATCAAGTAATACGGTAAAGCCTCGGTGCCGATAGTTGCAGGTAAAGCAATTTTCCATCTTTCTCCCTAGCGGTAGCCCTATCTCAGGTGGTTATTTTTCAAAAAAATTTTATACCACTGGTTGCGTCTCATCGATTTGAACTATTTTCAGTTGAAGGTCAGGGCAAAATACGTAATTTAGACGGTCAAATGACCGTTTCCGTGCATTAAGGGGTTTGACTTACGGGATTGACCGTAAGGATTGAGCTCTTAACGTTGTCAGATTAAATTGAATTTTTTCCTATATACATATTTCAACATAATGATCATATCAGACGGTCGGAATTTTGTTTCTCAACTTTGATCATCGGAATCACAACATGCTTACCAATGTTGTATAACTTGTTTACTAAGCTTTAAGTAAATATTTCGTTTCTAAAACAAACTCTACGTAGAAACTTCAAACGCAAAAAAGTCGTGAAATAAGATATGACCGAAATGGTGAAATATGTCTACGGTTGAAAAATCGCGTAATTCGGTAAAGTCTCGGTGCCGATAGTTACGGTCAATACAATTTAGGGGTTTGACTTACGGGATTGACCGTCCTGATGAAGCCTGTAAATTTATCCGTTCAAGTTGAATTTTTAACCATAGACATATTTCAACATATTGATAATATCTGACGGTCGTATTTTTGTTTGTGAATTTTGATGACCGGAATAACAACATGCCTACTATTCACCATTATTTATCTATATGGGGAGCCCTATCATAGAGGGGTAAATGTCAAAATTTTTAGATGGACAATTTCGTCTCATTATGGTGAGTGTTTGTTGTGTTAAAAGTTCGACCAAAATACCTCATATAGGTGTAGATATGGACATTTTCATGTGTTAAGTGTTTAGAAAAACTTCATTTTGAAGCCTTAAACGAACTCGGATGGCCAAAAAAGCCCATATGTCATAGCGTTAGTGATGAGTTTGACTCGTAGGGCCGTTCTGCTTCCAGATTGGTATCACAATAGTCAATCGGACACCAAAATATCCGTAGTGCAATTTTGTAACTAAAAGGTACTTTAGTCAACGAAATACCCTAATTTTGTCGGCTAAAATTTTCAAATTTCGTCGGCTAAAGTTCACAGAGCAGAAAAGAAAATGAAACGAGTGCATGGATAAATTTGGCCACAAACTGATTTGGTAAAATTTTGCAAGCATTTGAATCCTGTGATCAGGTCTAAGTTTTGAAGTATAGAAATGGCAGCTCTGATGGTATATGCATTCCTATATGCTTTAGTCTAAGATTTCATGTCTGTGTGGGGGGGTTTATCCTTACTAAAGATAAGGTGGTGGAGAGGCTGCGTCGGTGGCTGGTGTAGGCTGCACGACTGGGTTGTTGAAGGAGAGCTGGATCTGGAAACCAACTTCTGGTTTTGACGGTGCGACAAAGATGCAGCGTGGCTGTGCATGATCTTTGCTTAACGATGAGTGCCGTGGTTGGCTAGGTTTGACGACGATCATGGTCGAGGTATCTGAGATGGATGCAGTGAGTGAAGATTATGCCTAACGGCTATGCTCTGTCATTGGCAGCAAGGGTGATTCTCCAGATGGCGGATTCGGTTACAGTCATAGCAGCGAATCCGACGTTTGCTTGGCCAAAGGGATGTGATGGCAACAGAGATCTGATGTTGGTGCTAGGGTTGGTTTTTGGGTCTTTTGAGCCAGCCCGGAAGGATTTGAGGCGGGTGGGCCGAGTTCTACTTGGTCAACTCTGGTTTGGCTGGTCTTAGATCAATTGGGTTTGGGCTCTGCTTCTGGATGGTTGGTGATAGGGTTTGAGGCTAGCCCACAAGGCTCGAGTGTCCCTTAAACTTTCAAGAGGTGTCTGGACGAATGATGGATTGTTATTTCGACTTAATTCTCTTTACGAGGTTAGATAGAAATAGCTGAAAGTCATTTGTCATAGGTTTATTATCTGAGCGTAGCTGCAGTAATGAGGGCTAACTGTCATGTGTAAGGGCTTGTGCCAGAGTAGATTTCAAGACAACATTTGATGTAAGCGTCTTCTGGCCGAAGATTTTATCAATGAAATTCTAATGATTTCTTTCAAAAAAAGAAAGATGTATCGTATCCAGAAGTCACAATATGCAACAAAGGGCATAGCTGATTGACTGTCGATATACAAAGATAATATAGTACACATCACAGTGAGGGTTAGGTCAAGTAGACCTGATGAACTACCTATATACTTTCGATAAGAAAGACCTTGTATTGATCATGTTGATAACGATACAATAGCCATGGACAGCTCACAGAGACTATGCATATACAGAACATGTGATCTATACTGGAAGCAAAAACAAAGAAAGAAGAGATAAAGAAAATAACTTTTTGAAAGAACTCACCAAAATTCTTCTCTATTTATAGGTGTAACCAAGAAGGCTGCCTCGATTGTACAGTCTGATCAAGCAACCAACGAAGTGGAATGCTTGTAGTTCCGAGTTGGCCATGTAGAGCTAATTGATTCTTCAGCCTCCACAGCGTGTGCACCAACACACAAATATTGGTTCATCAACTTCCTATTGAAGGAACTTTGTCTGGAGTGCCCCAATGATGCTTTCCCATTTGAGCGAGATGATCCTGCATTGTCAACACCCTTCTTGTCCATAAAGGCAGGTGAAGACATAGATGATCTTGACAGAGGACTTGCATTTGATTGAGCTGGAAAAGCAAAATGAGGCACTGATTGAATCACACCATGTGTTAGACCAGCAGTGTATTTCATTTTAGTATAGGGGCTTGGAAGATAAGTCCTAGCAGATTGTATCCTTTTGTTGTTGGGAAGGGATGAAGATTTTGAGTACATCTGCCGAAGTGGGATTGGATTGTCTTCCAAAATTGTAGATGGACTGTACGAGTCCAAGGAATCAGCATCTCCCGAGTCTCTGCAAGATTCCTTTTTTTCTTTCCTCCTTGGCCATTGAAGAAGATACTTAAGGCGCTTCGCAGCATTATTTACAGAACCAATCTTCTTATTGCTCACTGAGTTGGGCGAATCAAGCCGACTTATTTCACCTGAGCACCTACTGAATTGTAAACATGACTGATCACCACTGGCATCAGAAGCATTGTCAATGCCTGTATATAAGAATATCTCTGCATCGGGAATTCGGAAAGAGGTTCCAGGACTATTCCCAATACCATGCATTCTCAAATGAGAAACAATGGCACTCCTTGCTCTATGGTCTTGACACTTGGAGATGCCTCCAGCTGAAATCAATTGAGTGATCAAAAGGTCAGAAGATGGTGACTTTGGCCTCTGCTTAAGAATATCCAGCGGGGTCATGCCATCACCATCACGGATGTTCAGATCAATTGATGGAACAGTCATGAGGAGTTCTACCACACTAGACTGTATGTTCTCACTTACAGCTATGTGAAGAGCAGTTCTTCCATTGTTATTCCTATCATTAACCATGTCCTGCATGTTCACAATATCACCACATACTAATTGCTTGATGAGCTCAATCTGTTTGTCCACTCTCCGGAAACCAGGAGCTCGGAAACCAGCCACTGCCATATGCAGAAATGTATCTCCATAGTAGTTCGATAAAGAGGCTAACAAGGGAGATGCATCAATTAGGACTTCCACCACAGCTAAGTGACCCCTGTAAGCTGCGATATGTAAAGCTGTATTCCCTTGACTATCTACAAAGGTGTTGTTATCAAGGGATGCTATCAGATACTTAACCACCTGCATAAAAGAAATCCCGAAAAGAAGCATATTAACAGTCTGATGCTCGAAAACCTCAGTCATCAGTAACAATGTGAAATCTAAGTTGCATGTGCAACATGAATAATATACCCAAGGTTCAAATTTAACAAGCAGAAAACAATAACATTAAAAACAAAATTGACTCCTCTTTTTGATATATATTGTTATATCTTAGACAAGTCCACAAGCTGCCTGTGAGGCCACATTTGCTGAACAAGCCAACAATATATGCATGTAAACTAGAGCCAATCTCTAAAACAACTAAGCATTTAGCTTTTACTTAAACTTCAATTCAGCGTTTTAAGCCTCAAATAGAAATAGAGTTCCCAAATCATTCCAACAATTTAATCTATAAACATTTCTTCACTCACAATCTAGTAATGACTACAAGTATGCATATCAGATCTAACCTACCTTCCATTACCTAAAATTCTAAGTATCAATTTAACAAAGTAACAGACCAATTGAACTATTGAAGCAATCAAACAAGACCCTCACCTCAACCTGTCCTCTACCAGAGGCAGTATGCAAGACAGTAGAGCCCTGAGCATCCCTGTAAGCCAAAACATCACCACATTCTCCAACCAACAACTCCCTCAAAACCTCCAGATTCCCACCTCTCGCCGCCGCATGAACTGCCCGGTTCATCATCTCCCACTTAAACTCCGACCTACTCTCCACCACCTCCCCATTGCCATCACCAAACCTGGGCGACACCGAGAAATCTAGCAGCAGCCTGAAAACCTCACCATTCCTACTCCTGGCCGCAGCGTAAAATATATCAGTCACACCATACTCTCCCTCCCCAAACACCAAAAGAGGGTCTCCTTGCAACAACTCTTTAACGAAGGCCACGTCACCGGCTGAGGCGGCGGTGTAGAGGAGCCAGCCACCGTAGCCGGCCCGGATCAGAGAGTTGTGGCCACTCTGCGTCTGACACTCGTGGAGAAGCCTCTTGGCGACTTGAGAGCGGCATTTCGCCACGTCATTGAAGTGAGCCTCGTCGTCCCAAACGGTCTCGAGGCGGCGGATGCGGCGGAGGGATGTTAGTTTTATGAGGAGGTTGGTGTCAAGATGAAGAAGCTCGCTGACGAGGTCGTAGTGGCCGTTGGCTGCCGCCCAATCAATAGGTGACGCGTACCACCATTGGTCGCCGGTGCTTTCCCACCGGAGAGGGAAGTATGACGGCGGCATTGTGACGCCGGAAAACCAAAGTATGAGTTATATCAACTCCACTTCCAGTTCATCAAGTGAAACTGTGGAAGTGACAAAAGGACTAAATTGGAAAGAAAGAACTTGCTTTCTTGAATGGGAAAGTTCAAGAAAGCTAAAGCTTGACGCTTTTTGGAAGGACAAAAGTGGTTTTTAGATGAAACCAGAAACCCAATAGAGTTTAAGCTGGGAACTTGGAGTTTAAGCTAGAAGAGCCATCGCCATCGCCATTGCCATTGTTGCTGCAGAGGAAAGTGCGGAAGATTTAAAGGGGATAAACAATAAAGAAAATGATGACCACTTGATTAATTATGGTGAGAGACAAAGCACAGAATGAGGTGAGATAGATTCCTCGAGAACCCGTGAGACTGACTAGCAGAGTATAGGAAGACAAGAGGAGTTTATAGTCATGTGTGGAGATGAGTGGTGACGGACCAAACTAGGTGCATTATGGTTTTAATGTTTAGTGGCGTTTCTTATGTTAGTTTAGTATCTAACGTAAGAAACCATGTTAAACCTCATCAAATCATACGATGGTAATTGGAGATAAATCTTTCTTTATTTCTGACATGATCTTACGGCCATAAAAAGCCTTGAGGCAAGATATATAAAAATAAATTTATATTCAGTGACCTAATGTCTACTTCTAAGCTTTAGCTATTAATTTTATATTGTTGTTATTTATATATCTATGTTATTGTGATAACCAAAAATGTGATAATGTTTGACAATTTTCCTAGCATTTTCGTGCCTGTGTTTTTAGTACCAAAAAGTTGATGATAATTTTTTACTTTTCGTCAGTGAATTTTTCAGTTGATGATGATCTTTTTACTTTTCATCAGTGAGTTTTTCACTAGATGCAAGGAGGATATTACAAGCAGAATGATCCATTAAAGAAATTAGTAGGTTGATTCACATGCTTCAAGGGATGGGAGTAGTCAATTTTGTACCATTTTGTTAATGGTTTGGGCTGATTTGTTTATTGTTTGTAGGGAGGATAATGCCTCACCGACCGTGGTGTCCGTTACTGGTTAACCTAATTATCTCGGTGGGCAAATGGGGAAGGAAATCTAAATGCCTCTTATCATATCTAAATCAGATCAAAAGGCATGTGCAAAACTTGATCATCTATGAATGCATCTCACCTCCCATTCTACGTATCTGAGTGAATGAATGACCAGCAATACTCTAAGGCATGTGCACTGCTCCCATTGCTCGACTCCGAAATTTCAATACTCTAAATCACTACGGCAATATAGAAAGGTTGCTTAGTGATTCAATATTCAGTCATGAATTTAGAGAATTCTTTAACGTTTCCATTGAAGAACAAAAAGGCAAACTTCATTAGGAATTTTTTTAGCTGTCAATACTCATAGTAGTCTGGAATCTGGACACAGAAAGTTGGAGCATTACTTGTTAATGCTCATGATACCATGCATGAGATTGTTAAGAGGTGAACCAGCTGGTTATTTATATATATATATATATATATATATATATATATATATATATCTGACATCAATTCTCAATTCTTATAGTAGGAAAACACGATATATGACTGATACGAGTCCAGAGGAAGACTTCATAGTGTATATGTTGCATCTCGGCACTATTTTTGGTCCCGAGACCCGACGGTAACCGCTGTGATCCCTGACTAATGAATAATCAATACGTCATCTGACGTATTGACTAATCACTAGGCCGAAACCACAAAGCTAATTTAAACAAACTGACATAAAAGTGAGGAGCAAATGAATAAATAAATAAAGTAGTATACAAGTGCGAAAGGTAGCGTACAAGAATTAGACTACAAGATACATGAAGAAAGTCCAAGTCACTGAATATACAACATGGGCCAACGAGCCAAGTACATGTGGGTAAAAGCTCGATAGGTCAGAGTGCGCCAAATGTGTCCAAACCAACAGTCACGGAGATCGAAAAGCTGAAGTACCATGAAGGATGAAAAGCTCCTCCAGGGTGATCCCGAAATACAGATGCTGAACAGCACGCACTGCCAAACCCCTAACCACCGATTCATCTCTTCTAAAGCAAGTCTACCGGATACCTGCAAAGTAAGGGTGAGCACTCGTCCTCGCTAACCCAAAGGGACCGAACCCAACCAAGATAGGGTTTGAAAACAAAGGCAGTTCTCTTAATAGATACTACATATAGATTTCACCGGTGATTAAACAATTCGTAAAAAACATAATACATCCAAAAACTGTATTTGGTTTCCATAGGCAGACTTAAATAAATTCCTTTTTCCATGTGCTAATGCTAACATCAATATGACTGAGCGCTTAAAGTAACAAACAGCCTGCAGGGCTTCACGGATCTGGGTGGCCGAATCTCGAATTTGTCTTTACAGCAAATCGGGGCCAACTATCTATGTGCTTGAAAACACTTAGTAGCGAGAGTATCTATTTACAGCTAATGCCCAACATATCATTCATAACAACACTGCACTTACGACTCGCATAACTCTGTGCGAGACGATCGTAAGCGGGAAAATAAAATAAATAGGGCATTGCCCCTTCCGGAGGTTCATGGTCATCGACATCGTGGGAAAACATAGGCTAAACACTAGGTCCCGTCACTCTCCGGCTAAGCACCGGAAATCAGGACAATGGTACTACTTTTCGATCTGAAACATCACATATGTGTCTAGCCTCGGTTTTCTAAATATTTTATGAAGCGATAAAGTAATAAAACATATATCGCGAGGAATCGACAATGCACAAACAAACATCATATAACTTTCATATAGTAGAGCACTACACAAATTAAAATGCCACTAACCCGGAAGTTACGGCTCACCCTACCTGTTATGACGAAGCCGAAATCCTCGTGCTCCAAGCCTCAGTCCTCAAGCTCTGAGGGTAGGCGAAATCCTGAATCAGTCAAAAAGATTAGTCAACGACTAAACAAGTCAAAAGTATAAACGTAACGGTCATTCTAATGTCAGCTACCCACTTTCCTAGTTTGACCAAGAAAGGTCAAAGGTTGACTTTAGGGTTGACCAAGAAATTGACCAAGTCCACTGAGTTGGTCAAAGTTGACCAAAACTCGGTAAACTCGACAAATCTTTCGTTTATTTTCCTCGACACTAGAGTCTAATTATTTGATGCCTCGATTTTCAAACTGGACGAGAATCGGGATTATTACTCATTCGGTACTTACGTCTTTCCGTCGCCTATTTAATTTTTAAAACTTTTAAACCATTTAACTGTAGCGGTAAAACGTAAAAATTGGTCTTCTACGGTAAAAGTCAAAAGTCAACTGGTCAAACTATAAATAGTAAAAGTCAACCTTTCAAACTGTAAATAGTAAAAAAAAACAACCGGTAAATAGTAAAGTCAACCGGTCAAACTGTAAATAGTAAAACTGTAAAAGTGAAACAGTAAAAATGGCAGGTTGTAATTTTAAAAACTGACAGGGGCATTTTGGTCAATTCATCTAACTGTAAACCGTAAAAAGTAAATCTACCGCGGTAAAAACCAGAGTTTTTATCCCTGGTTAAAAAGTTTTTACCGATCGACTAGTTCACCGAAAAACGAAGCTTTTTCGGCCAAACCAGCTCCCGACACCTGCACCACATTCTTCTACAGCATCCCAACATCACAACCATGTAAAAATCAAGAGAAAAGACAGATTTTTACCCTCGAAGTCGAACTCCTGTTTCTTCCGGCGGTTGCCTCCGGCGGAGCTCCGCTCGGCTCCTCCTTCTTCCTCCTCGCTCCTGGGCAGCTCCTGGTGGCGCCTGGGAGCTTCCTTGCTCCTCCGGTGGACTGGTTTCGCGTCGAACTCGACGAGACCGCTGCTAGGTTTCTCCTCCTCCTTCTCAGCTGGTGGCGGTTGCGGCGGCGCTGGCTCGGCTGGATGTCAGGGTGTGGTCGCCGGAGCAGTGCGAACTCAATGGTGGAGGCGGTGAGGCAGCACAAGCGTCGGCGGTGGTCGCCTGGGGGTGGTCTCCGTTGAGGAGAGAGAGGGAGAGAGAAGCTATCGAAGAGGAAGGGAGAAGAAAGAGGAAATAAGAGAAAAAGAAAGAGAAGATAGGAAAGGGGGAGAAAAAGGAAAGGATAAGGGAGAGCGAGAGTAAAAGGTTTTTATAAAACCTTTTAACGGTCATGATTCGTCGAACGAATCCAACAGCTACAATCTCTCCCGTTATTTTTAAAATAACGAAAAACTCAAAAACGTTTTCTGTAAAACACACATTTGGAAATAGATTGTCAAATCACGTCTGTAAAACGAGACAAATACGTAGAGTGTCGGAAAAAGATTCCATAAATACTCATACGCAAGTGGCGACGTTCACTCTTACATTAAAATATTAGAATGCATTCTTAACGTACCGAAAAGAAGTCGTAAATAAACCCTAGATGTGTCAGAAAATTAATAAAATTAGTCAGGGTCTCACAGTATAGTTGATGTATTTGATAGTGTATAGTTCATGGTAAGTGTTTGCTCAAAAATGGTCTCGGCCGAAACAAGGCCGAGGTTCTTGGCTACAATGTGCACCGGTGTGCCAACTCGCGGCCGAACGGCCAAGCGAGGTTTTGATTGATGTAGAGCGTCTGATCTGACTTCTTCAAGTGATTGTAGGCTGAGGAAGGAACCCTCTCGTGATTGTAGGCTAAGGCTGATCGTGAAATCTCTCAGACATCTTGTTTCCTTTCTTAGGTTGGATCACACATAACTGTCTTGATTTGACCGAATTCTAAGATACTCATATCATAAGTTTTTGATTTCGTCAGAGACATTTCTTGTAGAGATTTCCTCCTTGACACAAACTCTCGGCCACAATTGATGTATTGGGCTTTGACCGAGTGTCCATTGTATTTTGTTTTTACTTGTCCGAAATAATGTTATGGGCTCTTTTCTTTTCTCAAACTATATGCCCAACTTATTCATTTTGATCCATGCAGACGAATTACTTCACTTCGTTCATATAGTTGAGCTAACTATTTGACCTCGTCCATACGTCCACGAGCTAATTATTTCACTTCGTCCATATGGTCGAGCTGACTACTTCACTTTGTCTACGACTGAGCTAACTTTATCTCATTCATACGGCCGAACTCATTTCACTTCGTCCATACGACCGAGATCATTTCATCTCATCCACACGGCCGAGCTCATTTCATCTCGTCCATACATCCGAGCTCATTTCATCTCGCCCGTACGACTGAACTCATTTCATCTCGTCCATACGGCCGAGCTGACTACTTCACTTTGTCTACGGCCGAGCTAACTTTATCTCTTCCATACGGCCGAACTCATTTCACTTCGTTCATACGGCCAAACTCATTTCATCTCGTCCATACAACCGAGCTCATTTCATCTCGTCTATACGGCCGAGCTCATTTCATCTCGTCTATACGGCCGAGCTCATTTCATCTCATCCATACGGTCAAACTTATTTCATCTCGTCCATACGGCCATAATTATTTCATCTCGTTCATACGGCCATGCTTATTTCATCTCGTACGGACGATCTCATTTCACTTCGTCCATACGGTCGAGCTCATTTCACTTCGTTCATACGGCCGAGCTCATTTCACTTCGTCCATACGGCCGAACTCATTTCATCTCGTCCATACGGCCGAGCTTACTTCGATTGAATTTGAGACCAATAGACCGATTTAGCTATGCCGAATACGGCCGAGCTCATTTTACCTCGTTTACATGTTCGACCTCATTTTATTTTGTCCACATGGCCAAGTTTATTTCACATCCAAGATCATCACACCAAAAAGGCTTTACCAGTTTTAGGTGCAAGCAGTAGGTCAAGATGTGAAGGCTCTAGCTGTACTTGTTTCATAGTCCTAAAGTTTGCAATGGGGTGGCTCGTCATCTTGCTTGCTCGAGACCCGCTTTGATGGTTCTCAAATTTCCCGTTTGAATGGGAAGCAAGTGTTATTGCCTTATCATTGTCGCAGTTGTTATTAAATCTAAATGTAATTGCGCATGAATCTTTTAACCCGTAAGGTAAACACAACTCTTGTTAAACTAGTTTGAAACTACTCGCCTCTTCCCCACCTTGCCACCTTTTCCACAAAACGAATCAAATCTCTCAGTAAAACTGAAGATTAATGGATACCCAAGGATTCTTAAAAGGAGCATAGAGGAATGGATCAGGTTGGCCCAGGTGGAAATAGGTGACAAACAGCAGTCAAGGGATGGATGAGCTATCCATGAGTCATTCACAAATAGACAATAAAGAAAAGCTCACAAGGGGTAGGTGGCCATGTCATGTCTAATTTGTTGGTTGTTGCTTAATGAGGACTGTTGTGGAGCCTCGTCACTGGTAAGGCGACTTCCAGCCAAAGGCTTATCGCCGTTTCTTGGTTTCATCGTCGCCTTGGATCACGGCACACATCGATAACTCCCTATCCTTCCGTCTTTCTTTTATAGAAAGTGGATCGATTAAAGAGTGCCAAACACTACCTTCCATTCAGCAGCAGTTCTTCGGTACAGCAGCCATGACACCTGTGGCGTTCAGGGCTTGTACGCCTGCCTCATATGTGACACAGCAAGGCTGCATTGGTGGCGTACATGCTTGTCGACTGTCACACATGGCAAGGCAAGCCAGGACCCCTGATATTGGCAGAATGAACACACTGGGTTGGGATTGCACTCCGGTGGATCACATTGAAGACTTTGCTTGCGGAAACAGTCATTGCAACGGCAAGCCTTCGATTTAGCCAGGAATTGCTATGTTTGCAGAGCAAGTAAATGGAAAAAACTCAGAAGTAAAACAACCCCTTTAAACTAGGGAAGCTAAAGTACAATATCATGTTCCTTCTGTTTAGACAAACAGCAAAACGGGGAGAAATCCGCAACTACAAGTTCAACACCAAAAAGCCCCGAGGGGTGAACCACCAGACACAAAGATGCTCTTATTCAGAACTCAGAGACCTAATACGCTAGACTCGACCAAAACATGTAAAAGCAAAGCCTTCCATCTTCAGATCTGAGCTTAAGCCTTGGCGATGTGAACGATCAAGTCAATCACACGGGAACTGTAACCCCACTCGTTGTCGTACCATGACACAAGCTTGACAAAGTTGTCGTTCAATGCAATTCCAGCCTTGGCATCAAAGATGCTTGACCTGAAAGAGAACCAGAGATTGAATTAGATAAAAACCAATAATACTCAACTACAAGATAAGCACAGTCCAAATAACTGATTGTTCTCTAGCTTGAACTTCAAATTAAATCTCAAACAGAATGGCATTTACCTGTTGTCACCAATGAAGTCGGTTGACACAACATCATCTTCAGTGTAACCCAAGATACCCTTCAACTTTCCCTCAGACTCCTCCCTATTGGGACAGAGTTGGAATAAACATTAGACATTAGAAACAAGACATGCACTGTATCATTATGACACCATCTTGATGGGAACTTATTTAGACAACAAACTTTTACAAGCTTACTTGATAGCAGCCTTAATCTGGTCATAGGTGGCCTTCTTCTCAAGCCTAACAGTGAGGTCAACAACTGAAACATCAACAGTGGGTACACGGAAGGCCATTCCAGTCAACTTGCCATTGAGAGCAGGCAGAACCTTTCCGACAGCCTAAACATCACAATCAAACAGGCATACAGATTAATAGTGATGAAATGTCATTTGGAAATGTATCAGCGACACTGAATCCAGCATTCACACAAAGAATATAAAGTACCTTGGCAGCTCCAGTGCTGCTAGGAATAATGTTGAATGAGGCAGCACGTCCACCTCTCCAGTCCTTGGCGGATGGTCCATCAACAGTCTTCTGGGTGGCAGTGATAGAGTGCACAGTGGTCATAAGACCCTCAACAATTCCAAACCTGTCGTTGATAACCTATAAACAAACAAAAAAACAAGTTAAAACACAATAAGCAACAAATGGCTGAGTTTTCAAACACAAATAGAAGCATAAAAGACACAAACCTTGGCAAGGGGAGCAAGACAGTTGGTAGTACAGCTAGCATTGGAGACGATGGAAAGGTCGGACTTGTATTCGTGCTCATTCACACCAACAACAAACATGGGCGCATCCTTACTGGGGGCAGAGATGACAACCTTCTTGGCACCTCCCTGAGCACACAAACACATGTTAATTCCACAAAACATAGATGTAGAACTACCAACTAAGATTAGTAGTAGAATGCATCTAATAAACCACATCTACCCTACTAGTGTTGCTTGGGCATTACTCAAAAATCAAGAATTACAGAACCAAACAATACTCGATGAATAAATGCATCATCACAAACTGGTATCACATTCACATACTATTACCTACTAGCACAACTGAATAAATACTCAAACAATCATCAAGTTATGAAGCCAGGAAACAATTTAAAAGAATGAAAACCTAAGAGCAAAGTCAACTACCGAAACATGATCAATAAACTAATACTGAAATAAAACAAAAGAAAATCGAAACGAGAACCGACCTTCAAGTGAGCAGCAGCTTTGTCCTTGTCAGTGAACACTCCAGTAGACTCAACAACAATATCGGCACCAACCGAACCCCATGGGATCTCCTCAGGATTTCTGTAACAAACAAATCACACAACTGAATTAAAACTTGGATCTACAGACACATCAACTACAAAATCAACTCAAACGAATCATCAAATTACCTGAGACCGAAAACAGAAACTGGCTTCTCACCGAAGAGAAGAGTCTTCTCATCCTTGACCTTGAGCTCGTGGTGCTTCCATGGTCCGTGAACGGTGTCATACTTAAACATGTAGGTCTACACACAACAAACACCACACCGATCATCAATACTCAAACAAAACACCAATCGAAAAGAAACAAAAAAAGCTCACCATGTAGTCAGTGGTGATGAATGGATCGTTGACAGCGACCAGCTCAACATCGTCCCTCTGTAGGGCGACCCTAGCAACCAGACGTCCGATTCTTCCGAAACCTACACCATTTTATATTTGTCAGATCAAAAACCAATAAAAATCAAAGAACGAGTACCGAATCTCAGATCTAGATCAAGAGAAAGCAAACAATTCAGAAAAAAAAGATCTGGATCCTCACCGTTGATTCCGATCTTGATCTTGGCTGCACGATAAAAACAAGAGCAACCAACATGATCAGTAAACCAAACAAAACAAAAAGCACAAGATCCGTGACGAAAATGGCAAAAAAAACAGTCACAGAGTTCTGATCGTTACCCATGGAGATTGAGCGAAGAGAGATTCTGGGTTTTGATTTTTGAGAAAGAAGATGAGTGTTTAGTGAGAGTGATGATGAGAGGGTTTTATACAGAAACGAGGGGCAAGACAGTAAAGTAGCCGGTGGGTGGTGTGATCACGTGCGGCGGTTTTTCTTGGTGAAAAAGAAAGGCAGATCTGCGCCGCACATTTGGATTTACGGCTTTGCAATGGCCGCTTGATTACGACCCGGCCCGGTTGGTGGTTATGTTGCGGGAATATTCGCGGGAGATGCGGAAGGACGTGGCGATATTGGGATGAAAGAAAAGGAAAGGTGTGGGGGTCTGGCCAATTGAGGCTTTGCTCCAGTTATGAGAACACGTGAGATTGAGCGTGCTGGATTGCCGGTCTGGTTCAACTTGCCGCTCACGAACGCTCTTTTGTATCGCAACCGCTTTTACTTTTTCGCACAAGAAATCTGAGCTTCTTTTCTTGGTGAGATTTTTTTCACCAGCTGTGACGGAAAATATTGACAAAAAATTATTAATGGAAAATATGTTTTTTTCATGTCATAACTCGTAAGCAATTTGTTATCGTAAAACTATATATTTTCATCTTTACTATAAGAAAGCAGCAACTTAGAAATTTATCAAAATGTGTTTCGTCGATTGTACCTCTATTAAGTTAACTCAGATTGTTAAGAACAAATAATATTATAATAAATAATTAAATAAACAAACAAGATAAATAAAAAATAATAATTAAGGAGTGAAAAGTGAAAAATAGATAACTTTAAACTTTCCAGTTTCATTAGCCACTCACTTTATAAAATAAACAAAAAAACTACAAATAAGAAAACAAACGAGTTTCACGAGCACAAATACCAGTAGAATATAACGACAATGCGGGTTTTCTTGCTAAATTGAGTCATTATCATGAGTACGGTGTTGTCAAGTTTGACTCACTCATCCTTAAGTTGCAGCAAAGTTTTTAGATTCACTAAACCTATAAGTTTTGGGGGTATTTGATGTTACTCCTAATTTGGTAGATCTATTTTAAATTACACACACATTTAAAATTGTTTTAAAATACACCCAAACTTATAATTAAGTTTATCTAAACAAAATAAACCTATTATTTAGGATAAATAATAAAACCTATTTTTTCTAGAATTACGAAAGTTGTCATTACACTACCACAACAACTACTATAGCCGACAAAATTTTTTCGTAGACCTATTAATAAATTTCATCGGCTATCGTCGGTTATAGTTTTAGCTGACGAAATAAAAAACTGTCTTCGACTATAGTCCTAGACTATAGCCGACTATAGGTATTTCGTCGGTTATAGTTTAGGACTATAGCCGATGAAATTAAGCAAAATTTTCGTCGGCTAAACCTCAAACCGTTGGTCAAAAATGTGTGACCGTGGAAAGTTTAGCCGACGAAACTTACCTCTTTTTGTCGGCTAAACCTCAAACCGTTGGTCAAAAATGTTTAACCGTGGAAAGTGTAGCCGATGAAAAGAGGTATGTTTCGTCAGTTATAGTCTAAAATTATAGAAAAAACCTGAAAATTTTAAATTATCATTCCCAACAACCTGTAAAATTCACCAAAACAATTGCACATAAGCCAACAACATAAAAAATGGTAAAACACATTTTCATTAATTTCTAAAAAACTGTTTATATAACAAACTAATCACTCATCTACCAAGAAGTCTACATCATCTAAATTGAAGTCCGGCTCTGGGGGTTGCTGCTGAGGAGGTGGGGCTGTAGGCAAAGGCGCAGGAGGATGCGAAAGCGAGGGTCCTTGATCCATGGTAGTGGCAGACTCCTTCATGTACTCGTACATCTTTTGTTGATGGGCATGTAGGGCGACTTCAAACTCTTGATGCATCCTCTCCTGTTCTTCACGCAGCCTCTGGTTCTCTTGTGCCTGTCTCTAAAGTTGCTCATCTAGATGAGCACTCTTGCTAGTCGAGGCCTTGTGTGTGAATTCATGAGTTTTTTTCAGGACCCCCTTGCCCTTCTGTTCTAGACCCTGATAGTAGTAGTTATTCGCTCATAGTGGGAAGGTTGGGGCATGCCTTCCTCTTACGTCTCCGGCCATGTCAACCTCATTATCTGACTCATCACCTCTTCACTAGCTTGTCTCACTCTTGTCTAATTGGACAACCAAAAAACAATAATTAGTAAATATTTCAATATATAAGTAAAATTATTAAGTTAAAAGGGTAAGGAGACTTACAATCTCTTTATCGGCTTAAGGATATGTTTTCTCGTACGTATACACATATAGGTTGACTTCTAGATGTTGAGTGGCTGCCTCCTCCATCCAGACTATGCAAGGTCTAGAACCGACATGATGGTTGTTGGTGTTGCGCCCCCGGTTCGTCGCGTTCGTCTGTGAAATGACCTTCAACGAAAAAAGTATTACCAAATAATATTAGTAAAATAGTGCATCGATAATATAAATGAATCAAATAAATAGTTTTACATACCGTTTTTCGAGGGTTTTTGAATTCGGCTAGAAGCCACCACCACTCGTACTCCTTATAGTGGAACTAAGCAGGGGTACCCCTAACGTTCGTTGTCGTGGATCCTCTAGTGGTTACGGGGCTCATTTTTCCACTCCTTGTACCTACGTACATATGCAACAAAAATATTAGAATTATGATCACGAAAACACCACTAAACGTGTTTAAGTTCTCACATTCTTCCTTGCATCTCATCTGCCTAGGTGTGTTTTAGGTGGTCTAGAACCTCAAACCACACCTGCATTTAACAGTATATATGTGTTTATTAGTTAAGTATTTCGAGAAATAAGACTTTTAAAGCATAATCTTATAGAATTTTTTTTTGAAAACTCACCGACATAGCGTTGTTCACCATGTCTTTCACCTCCTGCGGCACCACTTTCCGATCTTCCCATAAAAAAGGACCCTGTCCCTTATGATCGCTCCAACGCGACCGTTATAGGCCCTTGTCTTCTTGCCCACCACTATCTGACCATCCCCGTTAACGTCCATGCATGACAATCTATCCTGCGATACGGAATTGTTGCTCAAGAGTTTTGCTGGTGACGGGGCCTCTTGTCTTCCTTTTAGGCTGGGCGCCGATGTTGTATATGACATAATGATGTTGTCTATAACATAATAAACAAAATTGATTATTAAAATCAGAAACACCATCTATTATTAATTATAATTTAAAAAATATATATATTTTTACCTGATGCAGCGGATTCCGATGCGGATTGAGATACCCTCGCAGAAAACAGAGTCGTATCAAACGATACGTAATGGTATGCCACTTCCAGTGCAACAGGTCCATGTTGTGGATGAATCATAATTATCTCAAATCGTTAATGAAATGGTATCCCATGAATGATGAATATATGAACACTAAACTCTAAACTCTAAACCCTAAACCCTAAACCTTAACCCTAAACCCTAAATGAGTTTATCTTAAAAAGACTATGTTTGGGCTTTTCTCTAATTTCCTCTAAGTTTTTTCTTTTCTCCTTCTTTTGCGTTATACATCGGATGATTCGTGTTAGTTAATAGATCTTTGATGAACTATCTAGTGTGTTAGAAAATTCAACTCATATGAGTTTTTTGATCATAATAGTAAATTTTAAAGTTTATTTTATATCGTGTTATGCTTTAGACATTTGAAATTGTTAAAACCATGTTTTGTCGAAACTAACAGATATTCGGTCTGGAAAAACCCTAAGATCAGTGCACGACCGCTCTTTCTCCAAAACCCTAGGCTGCCTTAGTCTAGAAAATTCACCTGTGGTGGTGCTCCTCTTGATTCATCCCTCTCATTCATACCATGTCTATTGACTCTGTAACAGAATATTTTGCCAAATTTCTCGCCCTCATGAGCAACGACGTGTTGGATGTCTCAAAGATGTTAGGAGGAGAGCCTCACCTGCGTCTTCCTCACCTGCTTGGGCGTCCCCTTGCGGCATCCCCATATTTGCATGATCTCAAGGGAGATCTTAGAGAGACAAGCAATGTTTATTCGCTAAGACATGAGGACCCACCATGCTAGCGATGTTTATCCTCTAAGCCATGGCAAACTGCTCATCAATCCCTCGTAAATACGAGATGTCTTCTATTGGAGAGATTAATGATGCTTATTCACTAAGACATGGCGACCTGCTCGCCAATCCCTTGTAAATATGAGATGTCTCCTCTTGAAGAGGCTAGCGATGTTTATCCGCTAAGACATGGCGAGCCGCCACACAAGTGATGTTTATCCGCTAAGGCATGACGAACCGCTCATTAATACCTTGTACATACGAGATGTCTCCTCTTGGAGTGATTAGCGACGCTTAGCTGCTAAGATATGATGAACAACTCGCTAAAATGCTTATTCTCCAAGATATATCAAAACGCCAACACACAACCTGAAAACCCGACCACTCGCGGCGGAAAGCGTCACAAATTTTATACGTATGACCAAAGTTTCCCTCAGTGGAATGCTAGTGACGATCACTCGTTAGAGGATTAAGGGAGAACAGAACAACCGCCCTTAGAAGGTTAAAAATGCTCACTATTACCTTAACACTGATGATATATCAACGTCAAGAATCTGCCTCACTCTCCACTGACTGAGAGAACGACAACTAGGCCGCCCTAACTCTTATCTCATTAAGTATGAGAAAATAAGCGACGATCAACCGGTATGACAAAATCGAACTATCGTGCAAAAATCCGTCGTACTATTCAAGAGACGAAGATACTTGAAATTGCTAATAAAACCCTTTGAGCCACCACACCCAAGTTTAAGGGATGCCTTAGCTGTGGAGTGAGGGACTTCGAGGAACCCGCTAGCAAATGTGACAGTCATGACTTAAATTATACCTCATCACATGAGAGAATAGTGACGTTTAATCGCTAGGGATTCATTCCAATTTTTATGAGACTCATCTCACGATTCTTGAGAACCTAGCAAAGTCCATCCGCTAAAGACATCCACTAGTAAAACTAGGACATGGATAAAACCGTTAGCATAACTACCAACGGTTCACCTCACAACATGTGAACGACCAGTGACGATCAACCGTTAAAAAATTACCTCACCATGTGACAGAACAGCAAAGGCAAGACTAATCGTCAATCAACTTGTTTTTATTATGCAAAGAGAATGACAAAACTTTCACAACCAACCAAGCACCAAGCGGTTCTCCGTAATGCAACCCCAACCACTCAATTAGCGGTTAGCACACACTTGAAAATCGATCACTCAATATGCAACTAGCACTCATTCATCAAGTGGATAATGTTCGTCCACTGGTCATTCAGCTAGCGCCTAGCATTGACCCGTCAAGACATTGCAGAAAGCGTTGGTTTTTGTCAACAAGATAAGCCGCTTGACTCTAGAAGCCGTTTGAAGACCTTTCTTGCTTAAGGAGTTCGGGGACTAGTACGGGCTAGGCGCCACCACGGTGTCACTTATGCTTGGTGACAATAATTTCAACTCCCCAAGCAAGTAGTGTCTCTTACTCAGAGACTTCGGGGACTTGTTGACATATCATATATACAATGCCACCAACCATAATTGACAAACTATTTGTGGGTCCATTATGGGTCCATAAGACGTAACGAGACCTGACTATGTCATACATCTTGAAGCCTGAAAAACAAGCTACGTAACAGTACCAAGAATGTGACCATCCGTTACCTGAAAGTCACCTACTCGGCCTCACCAACATGTTCCCTCACAACACATTCAAAGGCTAACAAAGGGGAATCTTGTCCCACATTGAAGATATTGTAAAGGGAGAAGCCTCTTTCTCCTATAAAAGGAGGCTCCTCTCCACTCACTCAACACACCAACAACACTATCATTACTACTACTTGTAATACTTTGAGGAGCCACCAAGGCATCCAACACATAGTACATATTAAGTGGACGTAGGCTTGCTTATCAATGACAAGGTGAACCACTATCAACCTTATGTCCACTATCTAATCTCGCTACTAACATACATGTAGATACATCTGTATCAACAACAACGATCTGAGAATAGGTTTTTGATCACTTTTAAACACAAACCAGATCGACAAAAAGTGCTTCGGGGAGGTCCTTGGCGTTATAACAAGGCGCCAGTCATCCTACAAATCTATGATGGTGTCTCCTATCAATCAAGTACCAATGGAAAAACTTTTTTTTTTCTGGGTTCGTTTATCTAGTTTTTCGCCTGATTATTAACAACTCCATATTATTAAAATGTCTCCTATGTTGCTAGGAATTTTATGGAGTGGGATGAACCTCTATTTGACGCTGAGAGCAAGATCAAGGTACGTGTTGCTCGTCACATTGCTCGGCCATTTGTGTTTCAGGAGAAAATTAAATTTTATGTGTATCTTGAAGCTGAAATGCAATTTTTCTATGAGAATTTGGTTGAAATGTGCAAAGCATGCGCTATGATTTATCATAGCACTGGAATTTGCTCTGTTGCCTCTAAACCGACGCCAGAGCTGGTGCACTTGGGTTCCAAAGTTGTTGTTCATGTGCTAGGGTTTTGGTGAAATTTGATCAATGGTCAATTCACCTTCATAGGAGATCGCATGTCTCTGCCATCTTTATGCCGCTCCCTATTTGCAAGCCTATTGTCATGAATGATCGTTTTCTGAACAATGTGAAACATGGTGAATGCAGCAATGCACAAAACTTGGTCTTGATGTCGTATGAAGGCAGCCCTCATACCAAGCAGAATGAGCAAGCCGAACAACAACTTAGTGAGGCTACAGATCCTAAGGTGACCCTCAAGCGCCAAGATGGTGTGTTCCAGGCCTCCCCAACTAAGTTGCATGTACCAGCACTGCTTAGGAGGGTCCCTTGTGGTGAGGTCCCTACAAAGAAGATCAAAGTACCATAGTACTCATCCTTCTCATTCTTTTAGACTCATGAAAGTTGCAGGAGGTGTTCTAGTTCATGCAAATGAAGATAACAATGAGAAGAAGAAGATGGGACACAAGCTTGGGTCCAAGAACAAGAATCCGGTTGTAAGTGATGCGATAGCGGCTACGATAGATGCAAAGAAGGCTGCTGAAGGAATAACATCTTCAAAGGAAGTGAAGAAAGCTGTTGAAGCGGCCACACCAATTGATGCTTTCGTCTTTGTTGCTCCATCTTTGTGCTCTAGCATGAAGGGCAAAGAAAACATTTAAGTTTTTTATTTTTAAACTTTGCCTATAATTTTGTTTATAATTTTGTTTGTCATACTTAGTTTGTAGGCTCTCATTATATAGAGTGTCTTAACTTGTTAATGATTAGATCTATCTCCTATATATCATTGTGATTTTTGTGTCACAGACTCTTTATCCATCCTTAGTTGGTGGAGGAAGGGTATGTAACGGTATTCTCTAGCTTGAGCTTATATATCATTCTTAATATTTTTCAAAAAAAATATTGGATCTGCAAATGATCTACTCTTTCGATATTCTCCCTCTATTTAATGATGATATACTTTCTTTAGAATATTAATATGCTCTAGAACCCGAACAAGAAAAGTTGCTCGAAGCTTTTGTTGCGTTCTCATCATATGTTTGTATAGTTGGAAATATGGAATTGAAGATTAAACGAGTAATGAAAAGATGTTACAACTAGGGCAATAGAAGAAAGTTTATGGTTGAGGGACCGAGAGATTCCAACATCATTGTACAAACAATTAAGAGTAAATTGCATGACTGGTACCCGAACTTATGTGTCCCAGTAATAGTGGTACTCATACTTTAAAAACTATCAATATGGTACCTGAACTCCATTTTTGCTATCAACGAAGGGTCTAAGACCAATTTTCGTCGCGATGTCGTCTATTTGCTAATATGGCCGTGATAAGACCCAACTAAAAAAGACAAAAAGACAAAAAATAATCTCAATCTCTATCTCTCTTTCTCAATTTCAATCTCTCTCTCCCTTCTTTTCTCTTCTCTTGATCTCCCTTTCTCGATCTTCATCTCTCTCACCAAATCAAACTCTCTCTCCACCTATACCATTATTGCCACCTCCTCCCCTCCAGTTTCCTCACTTCCACCGCCTGTACCATCAGCGCCACCGCCTGTAGCATCTCCATCACCATCTTTACCAGCTGCCCCACCTCCAAAGCTTCCTCAACACCCCCATCAAATGCCTCACTGTACCATTATGAGTTTTGTTGATTTTATGGGTACAGGCGGTGGTGTTGAATTTGAATTTGTCCTAAATAACAAGGCTTACAATAGGTGGTTGAAAGTGAGGGCATTGGTTATTGATGAGATTAGCATGGTGGATACTGGTTGTTGTTGTTGGTGATTTCTTTCAGTTACCTCCCATTAAACCCCAGCAGAATTCAGGAGGAAGAGAATTTGCGTTTGAAGCCGATTGTTGGAATTCTAGCTTTGACCTGCAGGTTAATCTTACCATGGTGTTTCGCCAATCAGACCTTAGGCTAATCAAGTTACTTAATGGGATAAGAAGAGGAGGGAGTGACCCTGAAGACTTGATGTTTCTTGAACAATCTTGCTCAGAGGCTGAACCACATCCTTCTGTAGTACAGCTCTATCCAAGGATTGAAGATGTGAATAGAGTGAATGCAAGTAAACTGGTAAGCTTGGGCAACGAAATTGTTGTCTATACAGCTGTTGATGAATGTAAGTAAAGTTCTGTACACTCATGTCATGCAGTTCTATATTACATTTGCAAAATGACATTCCTTTACTCCTTTAGTGCTCACATTTGTGAACAACATAGCTAATTGTTTTTTTATCATTGCAGTTTTATAGTTACAAGATAATTTTAAATGATTTATTATCTAAGTTTTACAATCACTGACTCAAACTCATTGTTAAACCCCGCTCAGTCCCTTCTTTTCCCCTTTCCAGGGAGAATGAGAAATAGAAGCATCTCATTTTATTTTGTAGACTAAGTTCATGTGCATGTTCTGATTTTTAGCAATGTTTTCAAAGGCGAAAACGAAAGCGAAGGCGAATTGTGGAAGCCCCGCGAGGCGAAAGCCTTAAGGTGACGGGGCGACCGCCTTTCCAACAAATATTAAATAAATACATTATATATATATAATCTCAATACATAACAAAATATATTTAATTGTTATTACAACTATAAATTCATCCTCAAATAATACTTCACAATGTTCAAAAACAAGGTTCTAACCATAAATTCATCCTCAAATAGTACTTCACAAGGTTCTAAGCATGTAATGGATCTGATTATTCTAGATTATTGAGGATTTTGTAATGTTGTGATGTTTGTGGTATACTCTACTTGTTCTAAGAGTTGTCTGGGTCTTTACATTTAGATTGCAAGTGATTCCAGTAGGTATTCATCCATGTAGGTTGGAAAATTAGCAGACCTCTATATTCTACTGGCATATGCCAGTAAGTGGTTGTCTCCAATGCTCAAGCCATGTTCATGAGTTTCTTATACAAATTGTGATTCTGTAAAATGGTATTAACAAGAAGTTACTTGGCCTATGCCAGTCTCTTTGCTTATCATGATGCCGAATACTCTAATAGAACCGAAACTACCATATAATGTTACACCACACCAGCAACAGATACTAAGTGCAAGTACGCATAGCTAAATGGACTATGTCAGCAACTAAAATTCAGATACATTTAAACCTGCCAAACCATTACAATGGTGCATGATTCTTATGTGAACTACCATGAACTAATAGCGTCTCCTTTAAATAACTCTTCCAAATCAGAATGGCCTTTAGGGTGGCCTGAATTGCCTATCAAAAATCTTAAACCAACTATTTAGATTAGACAAAAGCCAACTACCAAAAATCTTAAACCAACTATTTAGATTAGACAAAAGCAGCAACTATTTATAGGTTTCAAATCATATAATCCTATATCAATAATATCAAAACATGTGCAACTTTACTGAAAGAATACTGACCTAGCAGAAGCCCCTGAATAGCTTGCACTGGGGAACCTGCAAGTTACAAAGCTAAACAAGTAAGCACGGAACCGAACTGGAGCCATGAACTGAAATGATAGTGAATAAAACATAGATGATTAACTTACCCGAAATATGAGAGAGTGGGAGTCAAGCAGGGGTCTGGAGAGGCAGTCGAAGATTAACTTACGCGAAGAGCTGGGGAGGCGCGAAGAGCTGGTGGAGGCAGAGAAGAGCTGGTGGAGGCAGAGAGAAAATTGGGAGGCAGAGATCGACACCAGGGTTGAATCGAAGGAGACAACAGGAACGGCGTAGTTTTGAAAAAAAAAACCAAAACGGCGTCGTTTTGACGCGGAAAAAACCAAAAAAAAAAATTCTTCAGCGCACCTTGTCTCGCCCCGCTTCTGCACCGCCTCGTCGCTCCGGCGGTCGCCTTTCCAGCGGCGTCGCGACGAAACAACCGGCGGGGCTTTTCTCCCTCGCTCCGCCCTAAGGCGCGCCGCCTCAAAACGCCTCTGAAAACATTGATTTTTAGTGCTAATTTGTGTATGTACCTTTGAGATATTTGGTGTTGGTAATTTATGGATATAATTTTGCAATTACGTCAAAGATTTAGAATTCATGTTTTACAATGACTCTAAAAGTTAATAGAGCTGTATAGTGTACATGATCTGACACCATTGGAAGTATCTCCTTCATTTAACTTCGGTGGATTTAGAATTGTTCATCAGGCTTCATGTCTTAATGTATGGTGTTGGTTTGTGATATTGTATTTTAGCGGGATTCCTCAAGAGAGGGATAGCCGTGCAGGATGAAACGGGACAAAACGACGACAACCGTCTGATTTTTAATGAATTGATTAAACGGACAAGATAAAACGGATTTACACAGACATGATTAATTCATTAAACATCAGATAACTGTCGTCATTTCGTCTCGCACGGTTATCCCGCGCCTGAGCGAGACTGTGTATCTTAGTTGCACAAGTAGTTATTGAGCATAATTTTTTTTTCAGCGGAACGACAAGTTATACTAGGAAAAGCTGTCAGACAGTTCTTGCAGAACTTCTTCACATAGTGAGTGTGATTGCTCCAATACTACCTCATTTGGCTCCGTTGCTAAATTTGTTTTTGAATCAAGATGGGCAGCTCTGAATGAAACGTGGCTCTCTCTTTCTAAAAAGGAAACCGATTTCTGGACTAAATTCTTGAGGTAATTACCATTCCATCGACTATCTTCCCTTTAGTGGCATTGAAGGCTTTCACAGTTCAAATAAATGCCTTGTTATATTAGAAATGGTATTGTGAGGAGAAATCTTCTGGGAATCTGACACTAATGAGGACCTGTAATCTATCAATTTATTGACAAAAGCATAATTAATATTATAGGCTTCATGCTACTGCCAATGTTTTTTCATTCTAGTCCAAATTATAGTGTGAAGTATCAGATAATTGACACAGCTTGTTTCATTATGTTTTTCCCTGTGCTCATTTTGTTAGCTTAAGGTTTACTTTAGCAGGATAATTTCATAGGCTAGAGAATTTGTAGCTTGAAATCAATTGAAACTTTGGTGTCTGACTCCGTGATCAGATTGTTTATTTCCTCCAAATTCTACAGGCAAACACACACACGCACACGGGCGCCCAGGCGCGCACACCCACACACACCTGCATGTAATCTGAGAACTGAAACTCTGAAAGCACTTACAGGATGTTGAAAAAAATATCGTCAAATTGATGTCTCCAGATAGTACTTTTTAATATATATTTACTTGCTTTTGAGCAGCTTAGAACTTAGGTGAACAGAGTGTTGGAGGTCGCTCGTACATCAAAGTTGATTGGCTCTAGCTTAGATGCCAAAGTCTACCTCCATGCATCTGATACTGGTCTGGCCTCCAGATTAGTTCAAATGTCTTCAGCCAACAACGATAATGCTTTGCAGGCCACAGTACCCTTTGCAGAATTTTCGGGATACAGGAGGCAAGCATTAAAGTTCTCCAGACCACAGTTCCTTTTGCAGCCGCTGCAAAGCATTACCTTTTCTGTCATGTCTGAAGACCTTTAATGCTTGCCTCTGCCCCCTCTATTATAAGTATAATTTTATTTTATTTTAATTTTTGTTTTTTTATATTAGTTTAGGGTTCTCCTAGATTTTTGGCCTAATTAATGTGTAATGTAATTCGTCAAATATTGAGTGAGGTGAAAACTCTTTTTATCAATTGTGCGAAATGTAACAAAATTGACGGATTGGACGTGCACTTGATACTTTTATTTCTCACGCCTGTTTCTTAATTTTCTTTTACATTGTCGTCTTGCATTTATCGAATTATTTTTTTCTTAATTTTCTTCGTACCAAACATGATGTTAAAAATTGAATGCAGGAAGATCAACGAAATTCACACATGAATATTTAATGACTTTCACAACTTCTAGTTCTTATATAATGCATTATTGTGTCATTTGATAATCTTTTTAATAACATTCATAGACTAAAAAAACATTCAAACACATGGCAAAAAAACATTCATTTTTATATCCGGCTCCTACATACTATGATGACAGTAAAGAGGTAGTTTATAGTCTTTTGGTATATTGTTCATTTTCTTCTAATTGTTCATTTTTAAAACGAAATCTCACATATAATTTTAGCTTTTATACATTAATATATGTAAATTCTTTCTATATTTCAATGATTTCGTCCGGCACAATATATTAACCTTAAACCTCACTCCCACTAGATTAAAATTCTAGATCTGTCATTGAACATACTAATAAGAATATGATATGAATATAAAAGTATATATATGAATTGTGATTCCCTTCTTGAGGTCTTCACCTCTCACCTTTTCTTTTGCCTCATTTTTTAGGTTTCTCTACCCTTATAATGTGTTGCATAGCATGTGTAACCAAAAAAAATTAGAAGAACATGTCTCGTAATTTTTTAGGTTCCTTTTCCTTTCATTTCCATACACGCCTTCGACTTTCTCGGTTGCATTCTCCGTTTTTCTAGGAAGTCTAAATACGCGTCGTATCAGCCTCCAATAAATACAGAGAAAATTCGTTTCCTTTTACGTGTTCAGCTCTATCTCTTGTTCCCTCTCCATCTGTTTCTTCTAGGCGGGCGAGGAAGAAGGGTTTGATATCCTGAATCTGATCTCTTCTCCTCGCTGTTTATTCCAGAAGCTTTTACCATGGCTAGCAGATGGATCAGGCCCGAGGTACCCCTTTCACCTTTCTCTTTTTCCTCGCTTCTGTTGTACGTTGTTTTATCAGTCTCTGTTTTGCCGATGCAAACGTGAGGGGGATCGATCTTTGTTCTTGGCTTTGGCTATATTGGCTTGTTCTATTCACTCACATCTTTGTTTTATGAGAAACATAGAGCTTTATTATTGTCCCGTGTTGTCGTTCAAGATTTAACCATAGATGTAAGTCATGTAACCCCAGGGTTGAAGTAATTTTTGTTTGAGACGTAGGGGATTTGATCTGATTATATTGTTCTTGTATGAGTTATATCAGGCAAGTTGAACACATGGCTGGTTGGAATGTTGCATATGCTAGATAATAGACGAACCATGAGAGTCCAGGTTTTGTATGGATGTGGTGATTTGGGAGAATGAATTTGGATGGTATATAGTTCAAAGAAAATTAGGATAGAGTATTTAAAATCAGCAATGTCGTGTTGACTTGAATCCTTAGATTTATATTGATCTGTATCTCAAAGGGGACTAATTTATGATATGAAATGTTTTGTAAGAATTCATCTTGTTATTTGTGGCTTGATTTGTTGTTCATGTTGGATGTATGTAGGTGTACCCACTCTTTGCAGCAACTGGTGTTGCTGTTGGTATCTGTGCGATGCAACTCGTTAGGAACATCACCGGCAACCCTGAAGTCAGGTACCTATATCAGTCAGTTAGTTATATGTTACATATATCCTGTTGCAAGTTAAGGTGGAAATCGTATTTAGGTAGCTTAGTGTAGCAGAGTGATATATAAAAATTTGTTGGAATGATTACAGATCTTTAGATTTGATTGACATTTATAAGATGGCAATGCTTGGAATGTAGAAGAATGAAGACAAATTAATTTGCTTCATCATCCAGTGCATAGTTATATCAATTAATCCTATCTATCTTTTGCAATTTTTAAAATGAGCACAGCCTCATTCTTGAATTCTAATCCCTCTTTCTGGAATTGCTTTGAATAACTAGAAATTTGTGATGCCAAAAGCTTAACTAACCCTCTGTGTCTGACTTTGTTACATCTTGTTGCAGGGTTACAAAGGAGAACAGAGCTGCTGGAATTCTAGACAACTTTGACGAGGGTGAGAAATACAGAGAAAATGCTGTTAGAAGGTTTGTCCGCAACAGAAAGCCCCAGATCATGCCATCCATCAACAATTTTTTCTCAGAACCAAACTAAATCAAACCATGAGATTCGACCGCAGATTTGTGCAGATTGAAATGTTTCAGACTAATATTTGTTCTCATGACAGGGTTATGAGACTAGTGTAATGCACTAAAAGTTGCCAATTGTTGGGGGTATGATTAACCTCATTGCTAAATAAAGTTGAGTTCCATTTTTCTAACATATGGCTGATCATTACAAGTCTCTACCACTTTTCTCGTCTCATCAGTGTCGATCAATTGCAAATAATCAACACCTATTAGTCACATAACAGTACTTAAATTGCATGTTTAATGAAGCTGCCGTGCGCTATTAGATTGATAAATTGGTTTCTTACACGCCTTTTCATTGGGGAAGTGTAACTGTTCAACCTTCTCATTTTAATTAGCATGTTATTTCTCTGACGTTCTCTGGAAGCTTAGAATGTAAGATTTCTAGTAGCAGCTAGCTTTCTGGGAACTCAATGATGAAGGCAATTCAATATCAGCAGTAAATCTGTTTGATCAAGTAGGATAAATTTTATTGTTTTAGTTCAAGGGCATGACTTTAACACGCCCAAAGATAGTTTGGAGAAGTGTAAATATTCTTACCAAAGAGAGTTCGTAAAATCAGTTCGTATCTTCATCTGCATTGGTTTTGAAGTTCAAGCACATTGGGAAACAGTCTTTGCAGTATGGATTGATCATCTCTATAAATTTTTATACAAATTAATCGGTGAATCTCTATAAATTCATAAATGTGGTTCACCGATTATAAACTTGAACGGTTCATGTTTGACATATTTGGATCATCTAATGATTTAATTTATTTCGATGTTTAGACATACTTATATAGACTTATAAACTGAATAACGTCAATAGACAAGTTTACATGTAACTCCTAAGTATGTAAGGACTGTTTAGTTAGCGTAAGTTCCGATGTGGGATGCTTCCATTGAAAGTAAGATAATTGGACCCCCAAAGTTCAATTGCCTAAGCCGGAGAAGGTGAATAAGTCGTAACTACATCCCCTATTCGCCTACAGAAACAATCAGTTCAAATCTTGTCCTCAGACCTGGTTATACTGTTTTGAATCCTCTCAATCCAAGTTGACTACACATTCGGCATTATCAATTTCCTCTCAAGTACTGAATCGTTCTTCATCTTATTGATTGTTTTCATACATTCGACTTCTTTTAGGGGCCTATTGATCTTATTCTATCAATTGCATATATAAATAACACCTACTAGTCACATTTGTCGATAGCTTTCTGGTATTGAAGGAAAGCATATCAATCTACTATGCATTAATATGTGATTGGAATGTGTTTAGGAGGTAATTGTGGATCATGTATTACTAGGAAATCAATCAATAATTATGAGAAGTGATTGTAGGATCGTATTTTATATAATCTCATTACTATTCTTGGATATTTGATATATATATATATATATATATATATATATATATATGTGTGTATGTGTGTGTCTTGGTCCATGTTTTGGATACGTGTTTTATATAGTAATCCATGTTGTAATAAGGTTTTACACATATCCATGTAATACACCCATTGGCCCATGTAATAGCCCATTGACCCATGTAATAGCCCAAGAGGTCCATGTAATAGCCCAAGGGGCTTCATTCTATCAATAAGAAAAGAAGAATTTATTCCCTCAACATTATTCTACAACACGTTATCAGCACGTAGCTCTAAACCCCAAAAAGAGCAAGTAGGCCACGAAAAAAAGAGAAAATTATGTCGCGCGCACGTCTGTGCACTGCAGCACGCACCACTGCTGCGCACCTTCTGGGCACCGTTGCGCACCTCCTGTGCACCGCTGCGCACCCCCTGGGCACCGCCGCGCACCCCTGGGCACCACTGCACACCCCTCAAGGCAATGTTGCGCACCTTCTAGGCACCGCTGCGCACCCCATGTGCACCTGCGCACCAATAAACCCTAAAATCTACCTCAGGTTTCAAATGTCAATATCGACAGAATAATTTCCGAATTGGCTTTCGTCACTAACAGAGAAGTTGAAGATATTGCTCATACGCTTCCAACACCGCTGAACTCACCCCAAGAACCGACCGGAAAGGCACCGAACCGGCCGACGGAATCCCCAGACCGGCCAAAATGTTCAAGCAACCGGTTAGGGCAATTTCTGAACTCCGATTTCCGTGAACTTTGGAGAGGTTATGCACAAGGATGTCCGGATCCTTCAGTCAAAAGGACACCCCCAGAACCAGAGTAAAAGTGGGTGAACCAGTCCTCCCAATGACTGCAACGCGCATGGAAATCATTTTTCCTTGAGAAAAACGGGTTGTATTCCTAATTTCTCTTTGAATCCTTCATATGGTTTATGTTTTTCAATAATTTCCTACTGTTTTATGACAAGTTTAACTAACCATATGATTTTCATGTGTTTCATGGCCTTCACATGCGACAATTCACGATAGAATTGCGCGAAGGATCGCCGATCTGGTTGAAAAGAAGAAAAAATGTCACAGGTGAGAATTGAACCTTTTACCATAACTAAACAATTCATGTTATACACCACTAAGGTACATCTTTATTTTGTGCCTATTTAATTGCCTGACAGATTTCAGTCAATATTAATTTGACTGAGGCACGGGCCCTACTTTCATTGTTAGTGGCTCCGCCTCTGCTTACATCATTTCGTTTATGGTATCAAAACACCGATACTAGTGCCTCTAACTCAACACCTTCCACCATAACCAAAAAAACTTCAAATATAACTGTGACCTCATGGAGCATATGGTTGAATGATGGCGAGTAATAAACAGTGAGCAATATATAACCGTGACCTCATGAGCTGATTGCCAGTTTATGAGGCAGTCAGGGTTTGGGGAAATAAAGCCAATATGACTGATCAGTAGTTCTGAAGCTAGATGAGTATCTGGAATGCATGCAGTAGCTCGTCTACTTCTGTTGTCTGGAGTACGTGTCGAGCACTGATTGGCTGGTGCAATAAGTGTCCTGATTGCCAGTTTATGAGGCAGTCAGGGTTTGGGGAAATAAAGCCAATATGACTGATCAGTAGTTCTGAAGCTAGATGAGTATCTGGAATGCATGCAGTAGCTCCCAATGACTGCAACGCTCATGAAAATCATTTTTCCTTGAGAAAAACGGGTTGTATTCCTAATTTCTCTTTGAATCCTTCATATGGTTTATGTTTTTCAATGATTTCCTACTGTTTTATGACAAGTTTAACTAACCATATGATTTTCATGTGTTTCATGGCCTCCACATGCGACAATTCACGATAAAATTGCGCGAAGGATCGCCGATCTGGTTGAAAAGAATAAAAAATGTCACAGGTGAGAATTGAACATTTTATCATAACTAAACAATTCATGTTATACACCACTAAGGTACACCTTTATTTTGTGCCTATTTAATTGCCTGACAGATTTTAGTCAATATTAATTAGACTGAGGCACGGGCCCTACTTTCATTGTTAGTGGCTCCGCCTCTGCTTACATCATTTCGTTTATGGTATCAAAACACCGATACTAGTGCCTCTAACTCAACACCTTCCACCATAACCAAAAAAAACTTCAAACACCATCGCACCAATATATAACTGTGACCTCATGGTGCATATGGTTGAATGATGCTGAGTAATAAACAGTGAGCAATATATAACCGTGACCTCATGAGCTGATTGCCAGTTTACGAGGCAGTCAGGGTTTGGGGAAATAAAGCCAATATGACTGATCAGTAGTTCTGAAGCTAGATGAGTATCTGGAATGCATGCAGTAGCTCGTCTACTTCTGTTGTCTGGAGTACGTGTCGAGCACTGATTGGCTGGTGCAATAAGTGTCCTCGTTAGGCTCCGTTATCACAATGAGCGCGTGACTTTTGGTCTCATCCGCGATCGGATGAAGAATCTTGACATTTGTGGATTCTGGATTAAGAACCAATCTGCATAACTTTCCATGTAATATCCATGTCTGGTTGACAACGTCAACCCACAGTGAAATGGTGAAATCATGACTTTTTACTTTCGATATGAAGCACACGCGTTGAAGTTCAAGGGTTGAAGTTCTCTTGGTTCGTGTTTGTTTCCAGCGGCAAAGTCTTCAAATCGGCTCTACATCGGTTTCAGGCAGTCAGATCTTTTCGTAGATCGGCCAAAGCTGCTTCTGCTCCTCAAATCCAGCCTGAGGTACCTTCTGTTGTTTCAATTCTCTGTTTGAAGCTGTTAGGGAGTTTTTGTTGTATCAGTTTGTACTTCCATGTATATGGGTTCGAATCTTCTCCAAATTCTCTCTGTGCTTGTTCATCTCCAATAGATTAATTAGTTTATAATCTGATTCTATGGTTGGTTTTTATCGATTAGCTGATAATCAATTTGTTGCCTCCCTAGATGACAAGAATCTTGAAATCCACAACTGTTCAGCAGAGGACCACCTTCATTGGAATTCCAGATTTTCTAACATTGATTTAAGATGTAATCGACTTTGCAATATACAACAAAACAGGCGTCTGTCGATTATCTGGATCCAGATATGCATTCTACCTCTCAGATCAATCATGCTTTTGGCTTAAGAACATACATATCGAGTATTACCCGATGCAAAGCTTCTTCATAACACATGTTTTCATTAATAAAGTTGCCCAACAAGCTATCGTCGTTGCGGAAGAAAGAGTTACCGGATCACGCACCTCACGCGTTAACAAGGATATTAAGAAGTTATGTGCATGTGCCAATCAACGATTGACACTCACTCCAGATAGGCAAAGTACAGGAGTACTGCCTACATTTCAGAACTCATCGTGGGATATTTCTGTAAAATAAGCTTTTTGTTAAGCATCTAGCCATTCGGGCACTACATTTGGTCCATGCGGCGCTCTCCTACCTAGGAGCCAACTTTATTCATTGAGGCAACATACTAGTTTCGTCCTACCTTGGGCTCATCAGGGAATCGGTTCTAGACCCCAACCAGTTTATGTAAGGATGGTTTAATCCTCTCTTCAGCTTCAAATCCTCGACTAGCGACAAGCTCTCCAAACTCAACCAGGTCGGCCTGCCTGAACTCTGAAGAGACAGCACATATGCTCCTACACTCCGTGATCTGGGAGCACAATCCCACCAGCATCGCTCATAGTAGACACTCTCAAAAACAGGACGTGACATCCTTCCCCACCCAACATGTTGTACGTCCTCGTACACGGCACCCGTAGCATGCACTTCTACTCGCACCACGATGCCCGAGCGATGAAAGGAGATTCCTAAAGATTGTCCAACATAACTCCACGTCAGACTTCAATCCAATCCTCACTTCAAGGGACCCTGCCTACTCGACCCCTCTTTCGAGGACCACCATCTTTCGGGGACACGACGGAACATGAGAGAACTCGGCGACAACAGACTTTCATCTGATCCTCACCTTTGAGGCACCCTGCCTACTTGACCCTTCTATCACGGGATCCCCCATCTCTTGGGGACACGACAACACATGTGAGCACTTGGCGATCAACGGACGTCAATGTCGAGGCGGCTCTGATACCACTTGTCACGGACCTAGTCATTTGGCCACCACATTTGGTCCTTGCGACGCTCCCCTACTTAGGAGTCAGCCTTATCCATCGGGGCAACATACTGGTTTCGCCCTGCCTTAGACTCATCTTGGGATCGGCTCTAGACCCCGACCAGTTTGTGTAGGGATGACCTAATCCCCTCTTCAGCGTCAAGTCATCGACTAGCGACAAACTTCCCAAACTCAACCGGGTCGGCCTGCCTGAACTCCGAAGGGCCGGACAACACATATGCTCCTACACTGCGAGATCTTGGAGCGCAATCCCACCAGCATCTTTCTCAATAGACACTCCAAAAAACGGGACGTGACACTTTGCTCTTTAAGAGTTGGGACTGTTCGGGCGAAGAGGACCTCCGTTTTCAATCTGTTAAAGAATCGAAAGTAGAATGAGCACAATAAAGTCACAACTCAACTCACAAGCCACATTCCTCTACATCTCTACTTAATTAACTTTCTTGGTATGTAATTTGTTTCCAGAATTTTCACATTAGTCCTAATCTCGACTGCGGTTAAGGTTCCTATGACTTGTATAAACTCGGGATATGCTTCTTCCTCAGCATGAAATTCATCGTCGCAACTGAGGTGTATACATTTAGCTAGCTAGATCTTAATGTACTCCTTTACATATTGATCAGTCATGATCTGAAGTTCTGAACAGAAGTCATATTGCTTCATGTATGCATACCACTCTTAGTTGATATGATTTCTTAAGTTGTGGACTGATTCCTTTATGCATTCATTAAGGAGTGTGATGATATATAGGGTCTGGTATTACTGTAAAACTGATCTATGATTAAGTTTATTAATTCATTCCATCCTGATCAAGTCATTGTCTTCATGAATGATGTTCATCACTGCAACCATATATTCAACTGTATCAGGCTGTGTTATTCTTAGCCTTCAACAGTGAAGTTCAACAAGTTCTTTAAGGCTAGTTATACTTATACCCAAGGTCTATTTCAATGTAATGAATTTCAATGGATAGATTCAGATTTCTTATTCATAAAATGATTGAAAAACCCATACTAGAAACATGGAAGTACAAGGAAATCAGAAACCAAGGACCATCTTCAATTATGTTTTATGATAACATATGAGAGTTTATATTAGCACACTTGGATTCAAAGAAGCAAATGACAGAAGCTCAGGATCACGCTCAAACATATCCATGTGTAGCTTTTCCAAATTCACATATGCTTCAATACCTTCCCCATTCCTAGTATCAATCAGAAAAATTGTATTTTTCAGCACACTGCTAGCAATAGTGACCCAGATTGGCTTTCCCCAACCAAAGTCTGCTTCATAAACTGGGAATCTACACCAACTACTACATCTGTACACAACCAGATTCTGTACATGAAACGATTTCCTTGACTCTTTCATACACTCCAAGAAGATCGAAGGCCATTCTTTACCAAACTTCTCCAAATAGGTTCCACATAATTGGGCCATCCTCTCCTTCATTTGAGTCACCAGCTCATGCACCTCTACCACGCTCTCTTCTTTGGCTGTGGACACTGCATAGTACCAAACCATGCTACCTACTGAGCTTTTCGGCAATGGAGGAACCATTCTAGCTCGCATATTCACCGTTTGGATCAAAAGGGTATTAGGGTTCAATAAGGAGCAAGAATTCAAGGAAGAAATGGCACATTTATGAATAAAAGAAGTCACTACTTCAACTCTAGTGGGGTTTTGTACTTTGTCACATACCAGGGCTTTGAGGGCAGCAATTTTTGAGGCACCAAAAACAAATCTCTTGGAAATGCAATCTCCTTTCTCGATCACAGATTCTTGTGGCAGTGGAATCTCACCTCGAGGGAATACAGTTGCTGCATTAAACTCGGGAGACACATATTGATCAGCTTTGTGATCACGGGTCATGGCTGCCCAGTCATTCATGAAGTTGATCATGGTGGAAGTATCAGCTACTTTGTGTGACATGCAGATACCAATTGCCATTCCACCACAGTCAAAGAAGCTTACTTGCACAGCCAAGATGACTGTCAAATCGGAGTCATCGTTCCACTGTAAGTTGTCTGCGAATAACAGGTCCAGCACCTCGTCTTTTGGCTGCTCGAGTATTTCAGAGAGCTGGACTTTGATTCTTGCTTGTACAAATATGACTCCTTCATCATTGCAATCAATGGTGGCTCTGTCTTTGATCCTACCGGAAAATGGGTAGTATATGGCTAGTGTTTCCGATAGAGATTTCTTGAGCTGACTGGATTTATCGCCAGAAGCAGATGCATCCTTGGGGTAGAAGCAAACAATTGGTGTGTAGGTACGAGGATTCAACTGTTCAAGGAAAGAGAGGTTGTATGTTCTGTGATGTTGCAAGGTTGGGGTGGAAGGTTTGATGGTTTCTCTGGATACTATTTCAATTTCCATGCTTGCCAGTACTGCTATTGTTTGATTCAAAGCTATCCCTAATCATTCACTTCTTAGTGTTGTGGCTCCACATTGCTCATCGTAAATTATGGTCCTCAAACAGTGTTAGTTTAAAAGTGAAATCAACGACGGAAGAAAAAGAAAACTTGAACTTTATCAAGTTGAAAGTATATAGTACATACCTAGCTATGTATTTTATTGGCCTAAGGTACATATTATTAGTAGTGACCACCATTGAAGGGGCACTATATATGTCAATGTCAAGGGGCACTGCAGATGCATGTTAAACTTAAAACAAGCCTACCATTCGATTTATATATGATTCAATAGATCATGGTGACTAGAATATTATAGCAAATTTAGTGCAACAACTTCTTCCCTTGATTCCTACAATCTTAGTCGCCACTAGACAAACAAGGCAGCTGCGGCCATGGCTGTTCAGTTGAACTTGTTTAATTGTGGTGGTAGTGGACTAGTGGTACTGTCATCTGCATTTCAGACCAGAATGCAGATGGTGTGGCATTACCAAGTGCTGGTGAAAACACTACACCCTGCCTAAGTTCAGCCTCTATATCTCAACCTAGGGACAGGCAATCCACCATGCCATCTAATGTGATTATAATAGAAAAGATTTCGACAGAGGTTTGTGCTTGATACATCCAGTTTAGCTAGGCTCAGAGCATGTGCACCGGTTTTTGGAGGTTGCTCCTCCTATTTGAGGAGGAGCAAGCACTATTTGAGATGGAGCAGACAATAGAAGGTGCAGTTCATGTTTTTCGTACAGCAGTGTAAAAAAATAACACCTCCTTTTACTGTTCATGAATTAATTTTTTATAATTATTTCTTGTGTTGATTTTCAACCAATATGTATACGACACGTGTCCTTATCGTCTAAATAATAAGATTCCCGGTGAGATTTCCGACCAATCACTGGATGACATGTGTCAGCTCCACGTGTCGTTATCGTCTAAATAATTTGGTAAGATTCCCGGTGAGATTTCCAACCAATCACTGAACGACACGGTGAAATTTTGTAGGGTGTTATTTGCAATTTTTTGGGATTTTTTAGTAATTTTTTACTGTTTATTTTCTCAAAAATGGAATCTGCCCGTTTTTTACATTAAGTAACCGTTTTCTTTGAATCTGGGCCGTTCGATCGAATTTTGGATTCGAAATGGACTGTCCAGATCAATTTGACCGTTGGGGTCGAAATCTGGAAAAGGGTTGCACAGGTGGCGCGCTCCTATTGGTCCTCTTTTTTTTTCTGATCTTTTAATGGCGCGTGCATTACACGCGCCGAAAACAAAACAAAAAACATAAACCCTAGCGTCACCCACGTGCGTGGGCTCCATCAGGTCGGACGAGCAACGGAACGAGCAAAGATTGCTCGAGCAGCTGCTCGACCTCCCTGTCAACGAGCAGTCACCGGCTCCTCCACTCACCGCTGCACGGACTGTTCGGAGGTTGCTCCTGCTATTTTCCGGCTGGCCCACCGTTTGGCTCCTCTGCTCGTGCCCAAAGCAGCACCGGTGCAGGTGCTCTTAAAGCCAGAGCATCTCGGGGCTTGTGTGTGGACGATGCTACTCCTACAGTCCTACTCGTGTGGAAGGTCTAAGTATATAACAGCCCTCATATGGAAGTCCAGTATGAGTGCAAAAATCAGTACCTAACCCTCAGCTGTGATTTTCCCATGTGGTCATTCAATAAGAGAATGGCTCCACCTTTATGAAGAATAAGAAATGTAACAACTAACAAGGAAAATTAACTTTGATTATGATAAGAAACTGCAAGTTGAAGATGTGTTTCCACAAGCTTCCAAGCCTCTTCAGGAAAAGTTGACTTTCAGGGTTCAGCAGTCATGTTCGGTATTATTCATCATGTAACCCCTTCTGGACATGCATTCCTAGCAACTAGCATGCCTATAAATTTTTTTTGGGATATAACGAGTAGATCCGGTAATGGAAGAGAGGCATGGGTGAACTTGGATGAAGAAGACATGGCTTAATTTGAATCAATAATGAGCTTCTGGAGTTTGCGTTTCTGCCACTGAACTCTGAAGATTGATCAATTGTTTTGGTTCTCTTCCAATACTATGGTTCAAGTAGCTCATGCTTATTGTTCTCACATAATTGATAAAGTTCATATAGTCCTTTGCATATGTTCCCTGTCTCATTACTGCCTTCATACTAGTGACAACACTGAATATAATTTCTTCATTTCCAACTATGACATGAAAGAAAGTAAAACGCGAGTACTAGGACGAACCAGAAAAAAGGGAAACTTGCTTGACATAGTAGACAAAAAATAACATAGATTCAAGCATTCAACTAAAAAACAATCTGTGGATGAATAACATACGTATAAAATGAAAACCACACAAAAAAGGACCGTGTCTGACCAAAAGATGGATATTATGATACATATGCATAATGAAATGACACAAAATATTTTCAACAAGTACTTTGAGACGATTAAATAAAACTCCAAGTGAATAGAATTACCTATATATATTTAGTGGCTACTTCATGTTAAACTTTACAACCATCAACTACAGTACTATGTTCATCATCCTGAATGTGTAATGCAGCTTCTAACTCCTGTTCTGTGGTATCAGTATCTGTGCAACTCCAAAATCACAAACTTCAATGCTGTATACAGTGTCGCCTGAAGGTGAGGGTGCAAGCTCGAAAGTAGAGGGATTGATGAACAGATAAGATTATGGACCCATCAATTGGTGTTTGACCTCTAAAATCACATAACCATCAAAATCAAAATCAGCAGTGAAAAAGAGGTATCAGAGCGCCATGATGTTTGGACTGGGTTCAGGCAGGGTGCTGCTTCCCATTAACAGCTTTGGAAGCAGCAATCTCTTCTAAGCGCTTCCAGGTGGTCTCTTGTTTTCTTTTAATCTCTTCCATTTTTGCTTCATCTTCCTGAAATTTGAGAAAACACTCCTCAACTAGCTGAGGATCAGCATCAGAGAAGATTTTCCGGATGTTAATCGACAAGCTGTGGACTGCTTGGTTCCAGTGGCTTCGGCCATTCTTCTCCAAAGCTGGAAAGATAATGGGCAGTATGACATTACGGTTTTGTTTGATTAAGTTCTCAATATGTTCATTGTTCCATAAGAACAAAGCCCTCTCTGCCACCTGTACAAGCAAAAGCATCATTCAGCTCAAGGTTTGGTCAAGGAAATATCAGACGGGCATGTCATTTGCACTCATCAGAAACAAAAATATGATCCCAATTCTGACTTCTGAATATCTTCTCAATCAGGTTAACCAAAACTTGAAAGACAATTAAGAAATAGTATTTGACACCAAGTCTGATTTTCTTGTTATGCTCAATAATATTCTAATATTTCTTGAGCCATGAGCCCATGACAAAATATAGAGTAGAGTCAACAACTGATGCTGTTAAATGATTTACTTCAAAAAATTACATTATTGATTATTCCGAACTGCTTAGTGGGGCTAGATATCAGTATTTGAATCTTATTGTGCCATTACCATAGGTCAAATTATTCATGATGATAATATGGTAGTTGATACAAAAATGCAATCTAGCACAGCGATCAATAACATTCAGTGGTCACCAGGTCAGAAAACATGTAGATATGCATATGCAGATATAACTAAGTTACATTGTATGTATATCTCATACTATATCGAGTTGTAAGATTAATCTCCTACAAGTCTGCAATAGTCACAAGGCTTTATCTGTTCTATTTCCAGTAATAATGTTTTGCAAACATAAATCTCGAGTTATTGATATAGGGCTTATACCTCTACCAACTTAGGACAAGAACTTAGAAGCAAAGTTTTTTGGGGCACAATGGTAAGAAAGATAAAGGGTCCCTCCCACAAAGGCATGTTTCCAGAAAATGACAAAAAAAATAATTAAAAATAAGGAGCTTACCAAGTCAGAACGCGCCAAACAAATTAAAGCATTAGAAAATAGTAAACTAGTTGAAGACACTAAATCACTACCTGAAAGTGTGAACTGCTCAAGCAGCGAGCTATTTGGCGGAAGAGAGGAACCATGCACCTTTGAAATTCTGCAGGCTGGGTTGCTTCTAAGATTTCCTCCAGCTCACTTAGGAACATGACTTCCTTTGAACTACTAGTGATTGGCCAATACTTTAACAAGCCTCTTATAACAGTATCCGTAAGTTTGCAATCTTTCTCTACAAACTGAGTGATGCAGTATGACAACTGCTGATGGTACATTGATAAGCATTTAGGCTTGTGAAGGGGGATCAGCGCCCGAATTAGAAAGAGCTTGTGCTCTTCCTTAAGTGGAACAGCAAATCCATTGATTATACTGCCCAAAACCTCTAACATCTCAGCAATCCCATTATGCTTTTCTGTTTCAAAAATGAAACGGAAGAATATGTTGTTTATTCCCTTCCTTATGAATGAGCGATGCACCATAAACTTTCCATAGATACGATGCAGAATAGTTTTCAGATACTCCCTCTCCCTAGGATCCTCAGAATCAAAGAGATCCAACAACTTGAGAACAAAGGACTGATCAATGTACCTCTTAGCCAACTTCGCATCTGTCTCAGGAGATGCAACAAACCTGAGAAGAAACTCATACACAATTTGTAAGTGTGGCCATGCAGGGTCCATCAAAGGCTCATCATCCTCCATATCAAAAGACTCCAGAACCTTGTTTTCACGGGGTTGTGGAGAGAGTGACCTGAACAAATTCACGATCACCATCTTTATAGCCTCTTGAATGATAGTTTCATTAAATTTCCCACTCGCGGAACTAACATGATCCACCAGCTCAAGCAATGTCTGCCGTTTGATGTCTTTTTCCTTCAGATGCTTTGTTGGGTCAGTGAAGTCAAACACAACGCTACACAAGATCAGCTTCTTGATAAACAAGATCTGCTTCTCAGAGCCTGGCACATCCCTAAATGCTGGTAATGCTTCATAAGAAGCAGTAACTGAACTACCATTCAACTTTGAATTTACAACTTGGGGGAGCTTACTTCCACCACGATTGGCCAAACGTGGAGCACTGTCGAGGTCCACAACAGGTACGCTGTTCACATTTATTGGCCTATCACTAGCTAAGTCACTCTTTCTTGAACTGATTGAAGCATTTAATGAAGATGCAGACGCACCCCCAAATTCACGATTGTCAGCAGACTTTGAGGGCTTCCTTGGAAGCCTACCAAGTATCTGCTTGATCATGACGATTAACAAAATGACCACAAACACAAATCCAATCAAACCCAGCAGGCTCCTTCAAATCAAAACCCAGTCCACACCTCAAATCACAGTCATACTCCAATACAAGCAAACCATCTAGAACCAATGAATAACATAATCCATCTTATTGAAAACTCAAAACCCAGATAGAGACACCCATTTCCATAAACTTAATCCCAGAAGCAATAATCACAGCAAGCACAAGTCTTGTTTTTGATCCATCACTCTCACCCAGAAGCAGAAACACCTTAAAAGTCAAAAACCAATAACACCAGAAAGCTCTTATCTTTAATCTTCTTCCAGCTGAGGCAGAGTCTGAAGCGCTTTGCCAAATAAGCAGCTACCCAAGTTGTCTCAGTGGCTGACAAGATCTGGGTGCGATCTGAAACACAAAGATTACATCCCACATCAATGAAATGACCAAATGAAAGAAAGCACAATCCACAAAAGAAAAAGCTAACAACTTTGCAAACCTAAAGCAAAAGAACATAGAAACAAACATACCCAAAACGAAAGCTGGAAACTTACGGAAGCAGAGTCGAAGAGAAGGAAGAAAGCATGGTTCTTTGGGGTCAGAGAGAAATTGAGGAACAAGACAAGCTGACCACAACAGCCCTGAAAACTTTTGACAATGTCACCATTATTATTATTATTATTATTATTATTATAATAAATGTAAGAACCTTTGAGTGAGTCTGAGAGAAGGTAAAGAAAAAAGAGAAGATAGAAAAGGCGGAGGCTTTCACTTTCCTATCCCAATACCACATAAGTGAGTTGAGTTCAGACTTTGAATTGGATGGATAATTTTGAGTGCGATGTGAGAAGAAACAATCCCAGCAACGTCAAGATCGCCAAATCAGTGCCAACTCATCAAACCACAAAACTAAGTCCCAACTCCCAAAGAAAGCCAAAGGGCAGCAACCACAGTCAGTGATCATGCAAGCTTGACAATAAAATCTGCAAATCGATTAAGATGAAGTGCGTGTTGTTTTAGACTTTCAGTAATGTTAAAAATGATTATATATATAATGAGAACTTTAAGTTGAGGAGTTTTGAATTAATTGTTTATTAAATTAATTTTTTATTAAATTTTGACATCTTAATCGTTGAAGTTGTAGATTTATATAAGTAGATCAATCATATAAAATTTCAGCCAAACTGATGATCGTTAATAACTAGTTGTGGATCAAATCAATAGACGAACCAAATCTGTCAAACATAAACCGTTCAAGTTCATAATTGGTAAATCACACTTATGAATGTCTTAACGATTTTCAATTTAGTTGAAAATTTACAAAAATGATCTACTCATAAATATTTATAAAATGAACGGTTAAGATGTGGATATAAGATCGAAAAGCAGGATAAACCGAAAAGCTTTCAACTTAGAGGTTCTCACTAGAAGGGCTCCCTATATATATATATATAGCTCTCTTCTAATGAGGGATCCTTTTTTGACATATATGAGTGATTGAGGTTTACATCAACTTTTTGATCACAAAATCACATATTCATCGTTCAATATGTAATTCTATATATATATATAGCCCTCTTCTAATGAGGGATCCATTTTTTGACATATATGAGGGATTGAGGCTTATAAGTAGATCACTTCTGCAAAATTTCATCCAAATTGGTAATCGTTAAGGTGCTCAAAACTTCAAATTAAAAGTTAAAGTATGAACGGTTTAGGTTTGACAGATTTGAACCGTCAATTGATTTTAGTTAGTTCGAAGCCTTAACGATCACCAAATTAAATGAAATATTGCAGAGATGATCTACATATATGCATCTAAATATTGAACAGTGGATATGTTGATATATAATCAAAAAGTTGATGTAATCTTCAATCTCTCATATATTTTTAGTTTATTTATAGGGATATGCATTCGATAAACTTTTCGATCATATTTTTCAATCTTAACCGGTCAATTCTTAAGTTCTAATATATAGATTACCTCTGCAAAATTTCATTCAAATCGGTGATCGTTAAGATGTTCAAAACTGTGAATTAAAATTATAGACATTAACGGTTCAAGTTTGACAGATTTGAACAATCCAATGATTTATGTTATTTCAAAGCCTTAATGATAACTCATTTTATAAAAATGATCTATATGTATGTACATCCATATAATATATATATATATATATTATATATATATATATAATAGTGGTAAGGTGAAGTACCACTCCGGTCCATTCGCAAGGGTTGTTTTTCACAAAACCAAAGGCCTCCTGAGAATCCTTGCAGCCTAATATGCTTCCATTACACCGTACTCATTAGGTTCACATATACTTTGATACTTTAAATAGATGTTAACTTTCCGAAAACAAAATAAATTTTGACACCACAAACAAAGTAAGGACACAATAGGTGGAAACTGTCGGTTTTGTATAGGCTATAGCACGAGAAGACAACCTTGTTTTTGTTAGAAACAACGAATATATGGTTGGTTACAGTTGGTTACATTGTCTTATCCATAAATTATTTTAATGTCGTTTGGTTTTTGTTGTTAAGGAGATTATATGTATTTATATGTTGGTAGTTTTAATATATAATATGTGAAATAGTTGTTTTTTTAGGTTGGAAGTGAAAAGAGACTCCAAGCTAGTTATTGGTGTAGTTAATGAGGTATTTGATCATCCTTGGAGACTTGATAAAATAGTGGAAGACATTAGAATGCTCGTTGCTCAATTTTCGTCTCGCTTTTAAACATGAGTTTATGAGCTGAGCATTCTTTCTTTGGACATTAACATTGACGAGTCCGCATGCCATTTCAAGCCATAACACTTTCAGACATTCAGTGATAACCTGTTTAGATTTGCTAAATTGACGATGTTCGGCCTGCTCTTTTTTGGTTTTGTTCTCAACCCCAATCAAGAATTTCAATCAACTCACGGCTGGAGATTTCAGTATTCATGTCCAGCTCGATCTCGAACACCTGTACTACGATGACATATTCCGATATCTTCTCCAGTATCACATGTTACTTGGGGGTTCCTTTTGGAGTTACTAATTCCAGTACCAAGTGCTGCTATGATGCTATTACTGATCACAGTTTTCTTTACCATTTGGCAACAGCTTTGGTTCTTTCTCTAATGGGTGGATTATCACTCATGGATGAAGGCATGGCAACCAGACCACCTACGGCCACTTTCGAGTTAAGCTACAAATTCAATAGCTAATGCTAAGCTATGCCACTCAAACTTTGATCCCCAATTATCATTTGTTGCCAAAGCCCAAAGGTTACCTATAGAAGAAGATAACGCCTACTCTTCAGGAATAATAGCCACAGATGAAGCGTCCTAGTCTGAACAATTTACTTTATTTTGTAAAAGGGGAGAATGCCTTATAAGTCTTCAAGTCATTAACGTAGTGATTGAATAACCACGCTTTGTATTCCAGAAATTGCACTCCTGTATATAATTTTACGCCAAAGAACAGCTACAAAAGAACTTCGAAATTAAACAATCAATGAGGCAGACAGAAGTTTCTTGGACTGGTGATCAGCCAGAACCTACCTTTCCTAGAACTACATCATATTTGGCAATTAACAAAGCATATGAGTACTCCACCCGAAACAATCCCATTTCAACCCAAAAAAAAATATTGATGTCACTGAATTGTTGACAGCCTCTCTCTCCAGCTAACGTGAAGCAGTACGCAGAGGTGCTCTGCCACGAACAAGCACAGGTTCGTTACTCGAAGCTTTCTTTGCAGCAACTTCCTCCAAACGCTTCCATGTGGCCTCACGTTGTGCTTTTACCTCGTCCTCCTTCGACTCATCTTTGAACTCAGCTAAGCATTCATTGAACAGCTCAGGATCAAGATCATAGAAAATTTTGCGGACATTTAATGTCAAGCTATGAACAGCCTGATTCCAATGGTTTCTCGCATTTTTCTCCAATGCAGAGAAGATCATGGGCAGCAAAACCTTACGATTCTGTTTGATCAAGTTCTCAATGTGATCGTTGTTCCACAGAAACAGAGCTCTCTCTGCCACCTGAACATGAACTGATTGCATTAGTTTCACAAAGTGAAAGCTGCTGAGGAAGCTATTTACAGAGTAACATCACCATTGAAATAATCAGCTACCTACTTATTTCTGCTGCTTTGAATGGTTACCATAGAAATGCTAATATAAATGGGCTTAGGGTTTATACATGATTATGTCAAATTTTATACCATTTAAGTGCAAAGGAGTGTAGCCTGAAAGAACCAACCAAAAACAGATAGAGAACCTGCTCATGGAACATGTGCACAATTTGTTGCATACATCTGTTTATAAGATCAGAATGCAATACACATTCAAACTTATACTTCTAAAGTGAATTATCCTAGAAATTTCTTAGTCTTCCCAACGGCCTACACTAATTGTCATAAAGAAAGCTAAACCCATCACTGAAAAAATTTCTCATGTACTGCAGGACAACTTAGTTTTTCTAGTTCTATTGTCAGCCTCAAACATACACATCCCACACATTAGAAAGACCACAAACTACCTTGACAAACTGCAATCTCAGTCCTGGAGTTGCCTGCATTTACTCAGTATCTTATGATGTCTCATTTTCAATTTCTTCACCTTTTAACTATTCCAATGTGGTGGAACACAATTATCTCTAAATCATAATTATTGTGAGAAAAGAACTTTAAAAAGATTTCAACAAACTTAAATCTTCCAGCAAAGATATCCTAAAGTGATACCGGAAGGAAGACAAACAAAGTGAATAATTATCAGAAAGATCTTTAATTGAGGATGTGATGCAGAAAGAAAATGCTCCTAATTATATGTTGTGGTCGACATGGACTACATTAAAAAGATGCAGAGAACTCTTATAACTGCAGAACTAAAGTGTCAAGAGAAACAGGTGCAATATAACATGAAAATATAAAAATTCAATAAATTAAATAACTCAAAAACACAAATAGTGTAGAAAGAGGCACTACCTGAAAGTGAGAACTGTTCAAACAATGAGCAATCTGGCGGAACAATGGAACCATGCAGCGCTGGAATTCAGATGGCTGAGTTGCTTCTAGAACCTCCTCCAGCTCACTAAGAAACAATACTTCCTTTGAACTGTTCGTGACCGGCCAGTACTTCAATAAACCCCTTATGACAGTATCAGAAAGCTTGCAGTCATTTTCAACAAATTGCGTAATGCAATAAGACAGCTGTTGATGGTAGATTGCTAGATATTTGGGCTTATGCAGGGGAATTAGAGCCCGAACAAGGAACAACTTATGTTCTTCTTTCAGTGGCAGAGCAAACCCATTTATAATACTGCCCAAAATTTCTAGAAGTTCAGAAACCCCATTATGCTTCTCAGCCTCGAAGATAATACTATAGAAAATATTGCTGATAGCTTTCCTGATGAATGGGCGATGCACCATAAATTTTCCGTAAGTTCTGTGCAGAATTGTTTTCAAATACTCCCTCTCTCTAGGATCTTCGGAGTCAAAAAGATCAAGCAACTTAAGAATGAATGAGTGATCAACGTATCTTTTAGCTAGTTTTGCATCTGTCTCAGGTGATGCGACAAATCTTAACAAAAACTCATAAACTATTTGCAAATGAGGCCAAGCAGGATCCATGGAAGGCTCCTCCTCTTCCAAGTCAAAGCCATCTACAACCTTATTCTCCCGTGGCTGCGGAGAGAATGACCTAAACAAATTTGCAGACACCATTTTAATACCCTCTTGCATCACAATTTCTGAGAATTTACCATTTGCAGAAGTCACATAATCCACTACTTCCAACAGTGTCAGGCGCTTGATCTCTTTTTCTTTCAGATGCTTAGTTGGGTCCGTGAAGTCAAATATAACACAACACAAGTTTAGCTTTCTGACTAATAAGTTCTGCTTCTCAGAATTGGGAACATCTCTGTATCCGGGCAATGCCTCATAAGAAGAAGACGCCACAAAACCATTCAACTTCAAATTCACACCCTTTGCATTCTTGTTGCCAACATCCGAAACAAACCCACCAGCTGGCACAGACGAAATCACATTACCAGCCTTACTAGTCCCCAGCTCACCACTTTTCAAATAGCCGGGACCATTCGAATACAATGTGTGTCCTCCATCCCGACTTTCAGAACGCTTAGACGACTTCCGGGAAACCTTGCTCAATATCTGTTTTAACATAATTTAAACCAACAAACAAAATGCCGCCCTCGAAAACCACAAACACAAGTATTTAAGACTCCCCAAAATCGTGAACACTCCGGTGTGATTCTTCACAAAAAAGAACCCCAGATTCTTCTATGTCTGTCTTTCTGAAAACAAACCAACAAGAGGGCCACAAACCCCCATTCTCATCGGAAAACCAAACACGAAATCTCTCCCCTTTGCCTAAACACCTCAAACCCTCCAAGACTCCCACAAACCCTTAACCTTTACACCACCAAGACTCAAACTTTCCACTAAAAACTCACAAACCCAGATGCAGAAAACAACTCCAGCTCAGAAAAAAACAAGAGCTTCCCAAAATTGAATTCAAGAACACCCCATTTGGCATATGTTCCTCCTAATGAAACCAGATTAAGCAGCAAATTAGAGAAACCAAAACTTCCCAGAACCAGAAAACAATAAGAAACACACAAACCCAGCAAAACAAAAGAAACATGCAAGAACAAAAAGTCAAAACCCATATGGGAAATAAGGAAGAGAAAGGCTTACAGAGATCGAAAGACTCGGCCTTTTCCTGGTATCTTCTGCTTCGTTGCAGTTTGTTGGCTCAGAAAGTTTGCTTCTTTTTTTTTAATATTTCTGGTTTTGATTGATTCTTTCTTTCGGCCTCAGTTTTTTGCTGGGAACGAAGTTTTGGTGTCAAAATCTCAGAAAGAGAGAGTGTGGGTTTTTCTGTTTCTGGCTTCTTCTCTGAAAGAAGAGTCAAGTCAAAACTAAAACAACCACACAAAACCAGATCACGTCGTTTTACTTTTTCCTTTTTCCCTTTTTTTGTTTGTTGTAAATCTGGAATATTTCCTTTTTCTTCTAAAAAAACTGTAAGGGATGAATTTGGATTTATGTGAACAATCAGTTTGCAAGCGTGCAACATTTTTAGGTTAGGTGTAATCTTATACTTTGTTCTCGTTCGCCTACTGACTTTCTTCTCTAGCGACTGAAGTACGAGCGCTAATCAATCCGACACTCAAGTTCTTCTCAGACCTAATCAAGGAGCAACTATGATTTTTCTCCACTTCACGTGAAGCGAACTGTTCTTACTTAAAACGGTGAGGTTGATCATAGCTATATATCATGATTGCAGTGCGTTCGTCAAATGATTCTCTGACAAACTGAGATATTTGCTAGAGTTATTCACTCTAACAATGATTTTGTAGGTATTCACCTAAGGATAAGTCTTTGTTAAGTGGGGATGAACTATTTGCACATGAATGAAGCTTAGTGATGTAGTTGCGGGAATTGCCGACTAGCCGGGCTTTGATGAGATTGATGCGGGCAATGCCTACAGATAGGGATTTGATGGAATAAAAAGACTCAAAGAGTCTTATTGTGTTGGTGTTCCAATGAAAACTCATTTTTCAGGATGCAAAAGGTTTGTTTGTTGATAAGTTAATTGTTTTGTCATTGTCATCGACCTCTTTATATACTGAATAACCAAGCTGTATTCCTTGTGGATCAAGGGGCATCGAACCTTATGATCAAAAGAGGAAGAATACTTCCTAAAAGATCATACAAATAATTCCTAACACAACCTGCGAATCAAGCCACAAGTGACCTAGAAAGGAAAGAAAATATATACAAAATATTTAGACCACAGGTATCGGTACAATGGGCTCACTCAAAAGCCACTCGCAGAAATATATTATTTTGGCTCAAACATTACCCTCATGCCTTGAAATTGAACCCAAGCCCAACAATGAAATTTATAAGGGCTAGAAATCCAACTTGGTTCCTCAAATTATTAAAACGCTACAACGTTCCCCCTTTTACCAACCCTGAAGTGATCACAACCAAAGAGTTTCTAGCAAACCTGGATGTTGTTGATGTCAGCTTAGAAGATAATGAAAATAAAATCCATGAGGTCATCAAGACTCTAAAAGGGCATGTGGATGAAAAGAAACTAGAGCTTCTTGAACACAATATGCACCATCTCCCTTCTCAAGTTGAACACTGAGAATCTGATGAAGACACAACCAAAGAATATGGCAAACAAAAGCGTCAACTACTGATGTCTTTCACTGAAACTTCCCAAAACTCCAAACTGCTTTCCAAGAAGGCACTACTGTTGTTGATCAACACAACCGATTTGGAAAAGGTAGAAAATAGAGATTGAGGCCCGGCTACAAGCTACCCTTGAAGAGATGCAAACAAAATTGTCAATTATCTAAGCACATGCCCTAGAGGTGAAGACCTTAAAGGATCAACTTCGTGAAGTAGAGAACATCGAGAAGGAAGAAAAACGACGAGCCTTGTTGTCCAAAGATGATCTTGAAAGAATACTAATTGACATTATATTTGCAGGAAAACTTCTGTAATTTAGGCCCAATGGACTCTTGTTTCCTTGTAATGTAACTGGCCTAGGGTCAACTTCGTTAACCATTAAATTCTGCCATAACTGTTTGCTTTAACTCTCATTTTAATGCAAATATTTATGAAATTACAACGCCTGATTTTCAACCAATGATGTGATCCTCAAACGACGCAAAACATAACTACTATTTGACTGTTTTCACTATCTCTAAGTTCTTCACCACTGTAGGATCTTCCCATCCTCCATTATAAAACTCGAAATTCAGTTTCACCATCACTTTTTCCTCGATACCTCCCTTTACACTATTCTGCTTCTTATCCTTGAAACATTTCCCCTCGAAAAATCAATCCAAAACCTAAAACCTTCTAAGTTTATCAACCTATCCTCAATTTTAAGATAAGAATATCAACTTGTCATCATATCCTTTCTTTTCTTAAGAACTCACTTGAGGGGTCTGGTCCAACCAACATTCTTTGTCTGAGGAGATAATTGAAGAATAATAAGGAGTTTATCCAACCCATCTCCTAGGTTTTCAAAGAAAGCTATAGGAGCCAGGGTCAATTCTCCGTTCGGTATGTCTTCACTTCCTTAACACTGTCATAGTCATCAAATGAGATATATGACTCATTGACGAATGAAGTACTTCAATCTTGTATTTCTTACGGGAGAAGAGCAATGCTTACCTTAGAATAGGTTTATGATATCATAGCCACTTTCTAGCTTTTTTGTAAAGTTCTTGGCTACAAAGCCATGTTTAAATAAAAATTATATTATGATGAACACTTATTGTTTCTCTATTATTGTACAAAGAAAGTAAACAAAATTGGAAATTCCAATTTTAAAACCCATGTGTTGGTTCAATGTATAAAAGAAAAACTGAAACTCAAAAAGATACAGATCTCGTGAAACTCCAAAAGTTCCAAAAAAAACTTGAAAAATTCAGGGATGTAGATACTTTCTGAATGGTGCATCGTTGCCCCCAGGCCAGTTTGTTTAGTTGCCGCGAATGTAATCTGACACTGCATCATGTCCATATATCAAAGCATATGGAGTAGTACCAGTGAGAGTTCTTTTCGAAGTCTTGTATGTCTATAAAGTGTGACTAATTTATTATGTCAATCCCTGAAAATATCAGCCAGCATCTTTCTCAAAATACTCAGAATGATCTTGTTGTTTGTTTCTGTATGTCCATTAGATTGAGCATAATATTAAATTGAATGTAAGAACTTTAATCTGTAGCCAGCAAGAAACTCTTGAGTTTTGTTAGCCATAAAAGCTGTCACGGGTCCGCTACTAGGCACTCTGGTATGCCATACCTGCAAATTATATTCTAAAAAATAAACTGACATACTATTGCAGCAGATGCATCTTTCACAGAAACCACTTCCACCCATTTAGTGAAGAAGTTTGTCCCTACCAAAATAAACCTATGTTGTTTAGAGCGATTAGGGTAAATAACGCCCATAAAGTCTAATGCCCAACCTCTCCCACGTTATGGCTTAATGATAGGCTCCATAGAAATATCAGGAACATGTTAGACTAGTCCATGAGCCTGACACTCAAAACATCACTTAACAAAACAAATACAGTCATTGAGAATAAATGGTTAGAAGAAACTATAACGGCGAATGAGCCACCTCATTTTGGATCCAACCTGGTGAGAGCCTCAAACTCCTAGATGCACCTCTCTCATCAACCTTTTAGCTTCTTTTCCATATATGCATCTTAAGTCGACACAATCTTCACCCCTTCACAAGAGTTCTCCCTCTCTGAGGACATAATTAACTGCAAAATATATGATATTCTTGTCCACATGAGCAGATGGGTTTGTCAAGTACTGTATTATTGGTTGGCTCCAATCCACATCAATGAGATCAACTGTGGCCACCAACCACTCACTATTTATCTCCTGGCGAGTCATAAAAGAAGGCAAAATACATTTTTCCACTTTGAGAATCCGTTCAAGAATGCCATCTACAAGGTTGATACATGTGACAATCTATGCTAGCTCATTCGTGGCAAAGTTTTTCACTCTAAGTATGTAATCAAGCATCACATCTATAAATTCCTCCAGAAGTTATATTTCTCTTTCCCTAAAGGGAATCAAAACAAAAGACTTGCACTTGTACACACCCTTAGCTGATTGATGACCAAAAGTGAGTCACCTAATACCTCTACTTCTCAGACTCTCATCTCCAGCAACATCTATAGGCCAATGATCATCGCATAGGCACCATCTGCTTGGTTGTTTGTACACTTTCACTCCAACTGAAAAAAATATAAAAACTAGGCGGTGATTCTGAGGTGGACGGCGAGAGTAAGGAGAGTGTTGGCTCCGTTGATGGTGACTATGCGATGTGGTCGGTTCTGCTTCGGCATTTTGATTGTGTTGCCTTCAATTTCCATCATCGTAACCAAACGACAATTGAGATTTGGAAGGGAGGGAAATTTTGGTAAAGAGCGGCAATTGACTTCTCAAAGTATTATGAGTCGTGGTCACGATAAATGGCATTTATTGAAATTAATTTTAATTTATTTTGTTTGTGTTTGAAAAAAAAATGGGGAAGGCATGTCCTTATCATATGTCGCTATCACGAGCTTTGTTTGCTTAAATTCAGGTACGGTTGTTGAGCCGGGTATGGACCTCTGGTCTGTTTCTATAATGACCGAGTCGATATGTAAATCTGTAAGACCCGATTTGATGAAACATTTTGATAGATTACATAAATGACGTTCCTTTTCTAGAGCCTAGAGTATTTATCTATATATTACTAACCTTTTAATATGTGCTACGCACATATCAATTTGCATTTTCTAAAAAAAAACAAATAGTTGTGCATTGGGGCAAAATTAGTTGATAAAAATAATAAGTTCTCTTCCTATGCCTCTAACCCTAGGGTTTCCAGACGCTGCAAAACTCTTTGTTGCTATTGCAGAAAACCTTGTCCCGCACATTGGTGAATGAGGAGATCGGACGGCCGGGTCGACCAGACTGTCGCTTAGCATAGCAAGGGCAGGCGGAGCTAGTCCATCGTCGGCATTCCTTTCTGTTTAGCCGTCTTCTTAGACCTAAATCCAAATTTCCCGGTTTCAATGGAACAATCTCGACGATCTGGAGGTTGAAGAAAGGTTTGTCTGTGCATGATGCTAGAGACCGGTATGTTTTTCAGTTTGATAATTTGTGGGATCGGGATCGAATCTGGAAGGGAGGACCCTGGTTTTTTCAAAATACTATGTTGGTGTTGAGCTCTTATGATGGTGTTCTACCGGTGGAAGAAGTGCCCCTGTTCCATCTTGAGACGTGGATCATAATTAAGGGGCTGCCCTATTAGATGAGAAAGAAGGCAGTCTTGCAGTGTGTGGGTGAGGCACTAAGGGTGATCCAGGGCTATGATCACGCGGCTTTGAATAGATTGGAGGACGAACAGGGTTCGAGTCCATTTTGATGTACGCGGGAGGCTGCATACATGGATGTTATTTAAAACATCTCTAACTGCATCACCAGAATTGGAAATCATCTTTAACAGAGTGAAGGGGTTTTGCAAGTGGTGTGGTTTACTCATTCATGATCCTACAGGCTGTGATAAGTTTTTAAGGAATGAGAGTGCTACGTACACACTCGGTTTAACCAAAATTAGGAAACCAAATCTTAAATATATGGCTATGTCATCTTCAAATCTCTCAAATCCATCCATATTTCTTTCTACAAACCCAGTAACCCCCCTTCCTAATCCTCACCCACCATCACTGCCACACCCACCACCAATTCTCAATTCGATGTGACTTCGATGAAATGAAGACCTGATGATCATCATATATAACAAAGAACAAGATACAATTTAAACCGAGGAACATTCCTGTCTACAGTTTCCACTACGTATTTGATTTAGTTAAAATCACTAACAATGATAATTACATACAATCACTCTAAATACACACTAGATTTTCTCAATATTGAGAATCTAGTTATTGGTCTGCTAATTTTGCTTCGAATTCTGAAACTAGCCCGCATTATGCCATTTGAACGACCATGGCGAATTCCAGTCAACTGAACATCATAGATTCCCCCTCTTCATCCTTTTCCACCCTTATAAACTTAGTTCTAGCCGGTCCAAATCATAATCAAATCCAAATTCAAATTAAACCATCATAATTAAAATCACTTAAAAAACCACTACTTATATTGGGTTGGTTAACGATGGAGAGAGCTGGAGTTAGGGAATCGGGTTCGCTTCGATTCGGCTTCATTGGTCGATTTGGGGCAGCATAGTTGAACTGAGCTTTGATCTGGGTGACGTTCTTGGGCTGTTCGTCACATCCAAAGCGTGGTCTTCAGCTTGGCTTTGTCATCATCCAATGGCCCGCCATGTTGTGCTAGATAATTTGTTTCACTTCCTTTCCTTGATGGAGCTTGAAAAGAAGGGTGATGGGCGGTGGCGATAAGGCGGAAGATGGGTAGAGATGATAATGTTTGGATCTCTATTGCAAATTAGATGCTTCTATTTTACAATGTTAAAACACAGAAAGAGGTAAAATCAAAAAAGACAATACCCACGTGAGGTGAGAGAAACATATCTATTGTTTCATTAATTTGCCCAATAAAAAACGAACACTTACCCGAGTGTGGCTAACACATACTCACCTGAGTGTGTACATCAGGGCCTACCCAATGTTTTTTCAGGCCTGGTGCAAAAAAAATGGCGGAACAAAAAACCAAAAAAGAAAGAAAATAGTAGGAAAAGGGTGAGAATGATGGTTCGAACCTAACACCTCCAAAACACAGGGCTCCTCCACCAAGCGTCTTTACCAACTCAACTACAAGAGAAATTGTGAACTCTGATGAATTTTTTACATAATAACCTTTGTTACAGTAAACAGAGAAGAAAAAAATTTTGGGGCCCTTTGCCGGCCGAGGGGCCTTGTGCGGCTGCGCCGTGTTGACCGTCCTAGGACCGACTCTGGTGTACATAACATTCCCCTTAGAGCAATTGAGTTTGAAGAATGATGTGGCTGTTCAGGAACCCGATGCTGGCTCGGGTGGAGGCACTTTTCCTGAAGGTGGTGGTACGGAGTCCGGACCGGCCTCTCCAGTGTTTGACACTGAGACGGTTTAGGAGACTGAGGAGGTGGTAGAGTAGCCGGTGGTACCTCAACAGGTCTTGCAAGCCTTTGAGGTTGCGCAGGTGAAGGTGGATTCTGGGGTTACTTCTAGGGACAAACAAGCTAGATTGATAGGGGAGATGCCCTATCGTTAACAGTGGTCTCGACGGTACCTGAAAATGTTGTTAGCCCAGTGCAAAGCTTCCTATCCTTTGTTGGTCCTCTTGCTAATGGGAAATTTCTTTCCAAGGCATTGTCGACAATTAACCAGTTGAAAAGAGCAGCCACTACTGAGCTACCAAGGTCTTGGAAGAGGTCTAGGGCAATTTCGGTGGAGGAAAACGATGTTATCATGGTTCATCATCGTGATGAGAAGCTTTGGGTCTCACCCTAGAAAAAGAAATGCAGACGTCCTTATGGAAATAAGAATAAACCATAGGTTGTTTGGGACTTGGAGGCTGAGTTTAAAGCAATCAAGAAGAAGAAAAAGAAGTCTTTCTCTACTACTGGCAAGGGGAAGGCCAACTAGGGACAATGGTGCCTAAGTTGGATGAGATTACTAACGAAGTCATTGAAGAAGTGGAGATGGTCTTGGTGGAGGTGGCTAGGCAGGAGCTTGTGCTCCTGGAGGTGACTAAGAGGAATGAGGCCTTACTGATCTTTAGTATGAAGCTTGCAATGGAGGATGTGAACTATGCAGGTACATCATTGATTTAATTAAATCGGTTCACAAGTTTTATTATGACGTTGTTGTTAACATTTATTTCTGTTTTTATGTCTGATAGAACTTGTTAAATAAATGTGCTATAAACTGTTTCAGAATATGGATGTACTTTTGGTTATTAGGGTCTTAGATGCAGCTAGGGTTTTAGTACTCATATAGAGTAATTCTTTATTTCAGTTCTAATGGGTGTGTTATTCATTGTACTGTTCGTTGAGAAATAAATCTGGTTGACTACTTGAATAAAAAAATGTTGATAAATAAAAAATAAATAGATAACCCGTATTTATATTTTTAACCTTATATTATATTTTCAGTTTATCATTTTGTAATATCAAGAGCAAATTTGAAAGTTTAAGTTTTTGATGAATCTTTGACACTAAAACCATGTCTCCTATTATAAGAATGGAGATGAACTAAGTTTTCCTATGTTCAAAAAATGTAATGGTCATGTGTAATTGTACAAGATGACGATGCAGCCCAAAATAGTTTTTTAGAAAGATAAATTTTTATTTAATAATAACAACCATTACACTATGAGAGAAATCGGTAGTAGACAACACGTCTTCATATGCCTCTCTACCCACATACCAGCAATTGCATGATCATGAACCGAAAATGGTCCAAATGTAACCTACTCCAAACCCCATTCAGAAGTCTTGATAGCTCCTTACAACCAACCTCAAGAAGAAACAACTTTGTCATGCACTATATACGAAAACCACCATCATATATGAAGGGCAACCTCCAAATTATATTGTCAACAAGAAAACATCAATGTTAAAACCCACCGTCCTTAGACATGACATTGACCATGACCCCACCAAAACCATTAAACGACACCATTCAAAACAAAACCCTAACACCCTTGCTCAAAAGGGAGGGACAATATAACCAACACTAACACTACAAAATAGAAAAACAAAAAGCTAAAAAGCCAAAACTAAGAAAGAAAACCCAAGACCAGACCCAAAAGGGCCCAGACTCATCCTCCCCTACTGGACCACAATGAAGAAGCCCATCACAGACTAGCCCAAGGAGCCACTGCATGCTTCGTCTACCATCGTCGTCGTATCATCACAAAGGTCTACCTGTCACGCCCCGACTTTTATTTAGTATTTTCTTTTTTAGTAAGTTTGTTTCGGGATTTAATTATGGACCGTGTGTGTGAAGCTTTTTAGGAGACTTTCGCTTTACCGAGTATTTTTAACCTTATTCGGAACACAAAGGTTATTTCGGTTGTTCTTTTTTAAGAATTATCACTTGAGGTAATTAGTTTTTTTGGTGTTTACTTAAGATCTGGAGGAGTATAAAAGGAGAAAAAAAAACAGAAGGGAGATCGAGAGGAAGAGACCGAGAGGGAGGAGGGGAAACAGGCGAAGGAGAGTGGGAGAGGGAGCCGAGCTCCACCTCCCCCAAGTCTGGCCACCAGCACCGGCGAGCTCGTCGGACACCTGCAACACCCCCCCAGCGACGTCCGTCGCCCCAGCTCGCCCTGCCCCGTCTCTGCAGCCACCCAAGAACAGTACCAGGTAAGGGATTTTTGAGATTTCTCCTTATGTTGGCGTGTTTGAGATTTTTTGGAGGTGATCGGAGAGGCGGCGGCGACGCCGCCTTCTGAAGGCCGATTTTTGTTTCCTGCAGTGTGATTGGGGTTGGTAGATTTATTTTTGAGTTTTGATTTTTAGTGCCGGATTGTTAAGTTGTAGTAGTTTGGGAGAAAAGGTTTATTAAGTTATTTAAGAAATTTTCGGGAGTTTGTTTCTAAGGAATATGATTATTACGGGGAGAATCCGTAGTGGAGGTCAAATTTAGCCTTATTATCTCCTTATTAGTAAAAGGAGAGCAAAAGAGAATTTATTATTTACTACTTGGAGTCTATCGAAAAATTAATTATCTTTTCCTCTCAGGACAAGAGGAGTATCGCACAGCAGGGGCGAGGAGTAACCCTGTGGAAATCGCTCATATTGTGAGTGGATATTTTATTTCTCCTGAATTTATGCATGCTGAAATCTTTATCATGATCCCTGTCATTGCATTATTAAATATTTGTAAGTGTCAATTTGGTTTTGGGGCATTTGCATATTTTTGATTTACGAGAAAGTGCACGAATAAAATTGCTAGCTAGCCCGCATACCCGTTCGCTTTAACGGTGTGGCGTAGCCCCGTTGTCGTGTGCCCTTGCGCTTGCGTATGTGGAGTAGCCCGTTGTTTTTAATGTTTGTCGTTTTTGGGAGTATGGGTACGTACGCACCCATGTCTGTCGCTACGATGGTGTGGCTCAGCCATGTAGTGTGCCGTGATCGTAGACATCAATTCATGAGGGGAGTCTGGGCATGTGTGTATAACTTTCGGAGTCAGCATGTTTTCAGATGTTTTCTCATTATGCCCCATTTTCCCGTCATGGTTTACTGGGAATTGTTTTATTGCAATTATGCCTTGTGGTTTTGGTTTCATTCCTTTGAAGTGGGAGAACATTGTCGGAAGTATTGTTGATTAATTTGTTTTATCCAGTCAGTCTAACTTATTTAAATGTTTCTCCCCTGGGCCCTTCGTTTTAAATGCCCAGTCTGCAGAGTCCGCGTTGGCGTCAGAATACGGCGAGGCATAATCACTTCTATCACCACCAGTTTTCACCAGTAGGTGGCTAGCATGCATACTCTCTGTAGTTTATCCTTTTATCCTTTCTAGAAAAATGCTCTGATAACCAAGTGTTTTACTTTAATGTGTGAGAATTTAACTTTATGTTGTAACGGATTTTTGTGACGGATTAATTTGGTAATTTCTGAAAGATAGAAAGACATGTTGTTATCTGTTTGGTGATTGGGTTGTGCGTTTGCAATTGAATGGTTGTCCACTTTCAAAGGAGGTGCTGCTGAATTTCTGGTAAAATCTCTTTAGAGGTGGTCCTCGTAAGACTCACCTCGATAATTAAGGTAAAATTCGAGACGGATTTTGACACTACCACCCAGGGACGGATCCAGGGACGGCTGGGGTTTGCTGGAGCACACCCCAGTTTTTAAGGAAGAAATTCATGTGTATAATCATGTAAAGATTATAGGTGTTACATGCAGGATAGATAATGGGATAAAACATGATAGTATCACTATAACCACAAGATTATAAATGAACTAATATGACTAATAAAAACCATAGCCCATTAAATCTCAATTGTAGACCACCCACTACCCAATCTCCTCTCTTGCCTCGATTGAAAGTTTGAAACTCTTCTTCTTCTTCTTCTTCTTCTTCTTCTTCCTCCCTCATCTGAAAGTCTCTTCCTCCTCCCTCATCAGGGTCACGTCTTTGCTACTCAAGAACACAATCAATCTTATGAAACCATTATCAATTTTCAATGTCAATGAAAAACCATCATCAATTTTGATTTTAACTAGATCAAAGATTATCAAATTTTAACATAAGCTCTATAGATTTGTTCGTCATGGTAGTAGTATATCTCTAACTCCAACTTCATTCACAGGTCTATTTCTCAGACTCTGATCAATCATCCCCTTGATGATTCCTTTTCATTCGAATTACACTCTTGATTCTGAACTTGCGATGATGGATCAATAATAAAAGGAGGGGGAGGAAGAAGAGAGATGGCATATATATGTTGGGTTTAGATGAGGGAAGACGAATTTCAACCTAAGTCAAATGTAGCACACCCCAGATTTTATTCCACCTTCCGTCCCTGCTACCATCTTCCGTCACGCACCACAGATCGCAACATCACAAACGAGGTAACGCCATTCTCAAAGACATCCATAGATCATAGACATGGTTGGGCTTGTAACTGCAGTTGCTTGAGTGGATGTTCAGAAGGCTGAAGCTTACGAGCAAATGCTGAAACCATTACCAGGTTTAAAGGGGATCAATGTGGATAATCTAGAGAAGACTTCTGGTGCAAACATGAAGAGGGTATTTCTCAAGTTAAGGTCGCAGAGGCATACGAAGAGGGGAAGAGCAAGTCAAAGTCAAAGAAGAAGTGAAAGAGAAAGCCAAAATATCGTAGAGGTTTTGACCCTGTGAACCCAGGGCCCCCACCAGATCCAGAAAGGTGGCTTCCCAAGAGAGAAAGATCAAGTTATAGGCCTAAGAGAAAGGATAAGAGAGCAGCTGCTCAAGTACGAGGCTCCCAGGGTTCTGAGGCTAGAGACAAACATGAAGCTAGTGCGACGTCGAGCAATGCAAAATCAAACCAATCAGCCACTTCGAAGGGAGCTGCAGAGCCATCAAAGACTTCATCCAAGTTGAGAAAAAAATCCAGGAACTAGCTTAAATGCCTCTAGATCTATTTCTTCTGGTTGATTTTTCCGAAAGGGTGCAGAATTTTATTTACTTGAAATTTAGTGCTCTAGGGTCTGAGCTGAGTGAGCAATTTTGCAGTTTATCTTGTGGCTTTGGTAACTTTTGATTCAAGATGATCAAAACCGAACACTAGCACACTGTTTTCTTGTCAAATGGAGCTGCAGTATTGACTGGTGGATGTCTAATGCCTTGTCTGCAAGGATTTCTCTTTTATGCTTGCGTCTTTGACATCTCCACGTCACGCAGTATTCTTCGAATGTTAAATTTTATTAATGTTCTGTCATTTTGTTACTGTGATGCGTTACAATTACGTGATCTATATTTTTTCGAAGGAATTTTTCAGTGTTACAGGAGAACTACGTGATGTTGTCTAGTAATGTTACATTTCATTTAAAATTAGACATATAAATTTTTGACATGAATAATCATTTCAGCTATTTAGTCAAAGACCATTTTTGACTTTTGTTGTTTTTGAAACTCTAAACCCTAAGTGCAGCGGTTCGGGAGAAGAAACTACAGTGGTCACGAATTTAAGCTAATAAGAAGTCAACACGTCCGAAGGAAAGGACGAGCTAACAACTTATTAACCTAAAGTCGTAGGCTTTTTAGTAAGTAAAATAAAATTAAACTTTAAACTTTGAGTGACACCACAAGAATTTCTTAAAACATTCATTAGAATTTTTCCAATTTCGCGGAATGTGGACAAATTAAATGGTCAATTAAAAACTTTAGCGACAATAATAAAAATATAACAGAGTCTACAATTTGGGGAGACAGCTTTACTATTTATGCCAAATACTCTGGTAAATGACTCGAAGGGGAAAACCAGAAAAGTGAATACAACTTGGACCAAACATCGAGTAGGACATGAGGTTCCACACACACAGCTCTCTGTATCTATCCCGTCACAGTACACAGTACCTGCAAACAATCTGTTGTAGGGGTGAGTGTCGTCCCCGCGTGCTCACATATAGGCCCACCAATGATAGGTTTGAAAACCAACGTTAGGGTGTCACATAATTCGTTGAATTACTATGGACACCCAACGTGTCACTTTAACCAATTTTTTAACCTTAAGTCGATTTACCGATTTACGTGAAACACCAATTTTACTTAAAACAGTCAACTTGACATTTTTCAGAATTTTCAGTTATCATTTACCGATAACAATTCAACACTTTACTAATTTTACCAAACTGTATCAAACTTCGTTGAACTTCAATTCTTTACTAAACTGTTTTTCTGAAAAAAAAAAACTTTCTCAAAATAGAAACTTTCCCTTAATGGAAAATTTTCCAAAATAGAAAGTTTCCCAAATTAGTAGGTTTCCAAAAATGGAAAGTTCCCAATTATGGTTGGTTTCCGTTTTAGTATGTTTCCTTACGTAAATTCTGACTTCGACTCTTAACTCGATTAAACGGAAACAATACACTTCTTAAGGAGTCGAAGACTACCTCTCGGCATTTCAACAGGATTCACTGCATCATCGGAACGGTCACCGGATTCCGGCAACTTGCCGGAATTTCGACAAAGTTTCCCTCGTTTCTTCGTCTCCAAGTTATCAACAACATGTAAAGAAAACAACATCAATTACTCACAAATCATCAACAACACAGCAATAAGAACAATTGGAACAAACACAGTAACAATTATACTGTAGCTTGAATAGGGGAAATGTCGAGTCTTACCCTTGATCTACTTCGAATTTGAAATCCAGCAGCTCCTCCAGGCAGTCCAGTAGCTCATCTCCTTCTTTATCTCGATCTGCAGAGCCACTAGACTTCTGCCTTGACCCCAAGTGAAGTAGCAACGTCATCAGGGGTTCTCATGGATCATCACCAGTCTCACCAAAGCTCCAGAAGCTCACCACATCTTGGGAGGTTCTCCAGAAGTCGAGGAACAGGTCGCCGAGAAATCCCAACAGTAACCTAGAAAACACAGAAGGATGAGGATTTTTGATTAAGGCCTCAAATCGAAGGTTTAAGGGCATAGAAAGGAAGGAGAAGAAGAGGGGAGCACAACCATACCAGTCACGCGCCCTAACGTCGCCTGGTTCGCCGGAGTTACGTCGTTGATCGTCATGTCCCTTCTCGACTGATCTCCCTCCACAGTGCTGCCTCGGCGAGCTGAGGATAGGGATGAGTAGAGGAGAAGTTTGGAGGTGGTCCGCCAGCCAGTGGTGACCGGACAACGGTGGTCGCCGGAGAGGGTGACCGGCTTGGGAGAAAGGAGGGAGAGAGAGTTAACCGAGTGGGGAGAGTTTTGACCGAGTCAAAACTCTCTCTATTTATAGGGGATTAGACGACTGAGATTCAATCTGGGATTGATCCAACGGTCCAGATTTAAAGAAGGTAAAAATGTAAATCTGAAATGGTAAAAACTGTTTTACCAGAATAGTAATTAAAAGTTACCAGAAACTTCGAAAATTCACAGAAAATAGACGGAACCTCCGAAAAATATTCCGAAAATACTGGGAGACTCGTGCCGACACGTACTATGATATCGAGTCCTTAAATGAGGAATTTGAAGAACTTTGAAAAACTCGAAAATAAACGTGGTCGTTCACTCGTGAAGTTACCGAGCACGACTCAAACCTCAATAACTAGTCATTAACCACGGTAAAAACGTGCGGGGTCTCACACTAAGTCCTAAACCCTAACTCTAAAACCCTAAACCATTTTTCTAATTTGAATTCACTAAATACCCGTGAATGTAATTTATAAAACATAAAACATATAAATTTATATTTTAGTTAAAAAAATTCACATATCTAAATTTGAATTGAATGTAACATTTAGACAATGTTAGGTGATTGTCCCGTAGCATTTAAAAATTTCTCAGTTTTCGTAGAAGCAAGGCTCGGACCATTTCACTGCTACTAAGAATTTTCCAATCAAAAGCAGACTTGTTATAGGAAGCAGACTTGTTATAGGTGTTTAGGTTTAGATAGAGAGAACAGTTGCTTAGGACTAAAGGTTTCCTTCCTATACAAGTTCCAAATCCCACGTGTGCATAATTTATTGATAAAACAAATATATCAAAAAGTTGTCTATCCCTCCCTGCCTGGCCTCCTAAGGCTTTGACACAAAAGGCCAACCAAGCCTTCACCAACGCACCTTCAACTTATCTTCTCCTCCGACTCACCCACCAAACCATAACCAGAAATGACCTAAACACCCTCCTCAAATACCATCATACGCTCTATTCACAAAAATAAAAAAGAGATTCGGTTTTCCAAAATCCAAAAAATTTTCAACCGTTAGATTCATCCAAAAATAACAAGGATTCCATCTCCCGCCACATCTTTAAGTGCGAAGAACAAGTAACCCTTCCTAACTACCGACACGTGTCCTCATCCCCTCACCCCTCTCTCCTTCCCCCAAATTACCCCCATAAATATTTTAATTAGATTTTATTCAATTTTCCCGTCCTTTCTCGTCCTCGGTCTTTCTCTCTCTTCCTCTTCAGAACTCGATCGGCAGGCCTGTTCGGATCGATTCCCACGACCGCAGTCACAATTACCAAACCCTAATTCTCTCTCCGCAAACGAATCGTACCACAGAGCTGCAAATTAGGGTTCAGAGGCCTCCGCCGTCGATTGCGTTCGTCATGAGCAAGTTAGGGCTCTGGTAATTTTATCTCTTCCTATCAGTTTCTGTTCCTCAGAGAAACATTGGTGCTGTATTCTATTTCTTTCTTTTGTTCTTGGTGGGATTGGGTTTTTCCCTAGGTTAGATTAGAAGGAGAAAAAAAAATTGGGGGAAAAAAGTAAAATTCTTTGATTCTTTTCTTGTAGGTAAAATTGTTCACGGTGGTTTGGGTATTTTGATTCTTAGCTGATCTTGTTAGGTTCTTTCTGCCACATACAAGAAACTCTGTGAAATTTTTGGGCATCGTTTTAGTTTGCCATCAGAAATTGAGGGTTTTGTTCTTTTTCTTTGTTAGATCTTCCTCCTTTGTTTCATATCTTTCTTGTCCTTGATCTTCACTAGTTTTTGATCCAAAAAGAAAAAAAAAGAGAAAAAAAGAAGAAAAAAGAAGAAGAAGAAGAAGGGGTTGTGGAAATCTAGAATAGGTTATTGTAAATGTAGGGAAAAAATTGTATTTTCCATGGCCTTGAATTTTTCCCATCGACCATTCTTCCCAGCCCATCTGTCTGAGGACAATTTGGTGTCACCGATTCGTAATGGCTACCTTGCCGATGGTATCTCGGAGAGGAATGGTGATGGTTTTGGCAGGCAGTGGCATTCAAACGGGGAGGTGGAGGATCCCTTTGATAGATGTGATAATGGCAGCTCACAGGAGCCAGTTTCGAATGACATTATTGATCTTTTGCCTTCTGACCCATTTGGCATGGATATAAGTACCACTTTTACGGCCATCACGGGTTGGCTGGAAGATTTGGAATTGGATTATGAGTGTTATGGTAGGGATGAGGTGGGGACGAGCAATGGGAATTATGAACTTTTTGCAGGATTGAACTTTATTTGGAATAATGCTATGAGATTCCAGACATTCCCTCGGAATATTGGGGTGGATTGCAAGCCTAAAGTAGGGAGTGGATCCCGTGGGCTTCACGAAGAGAAGCAGGTGGGTGACACATCCTCGAATGGTGACTTAGTTGGGTGTTTGAAAGAGAAGCAGGTGTGTGATATGTCCTCCCATGTTAGCTTGGTGGTGTTTTTGAATGACAAGCAGGTTGTTGACCCATCCTGCCATGGTGGGTGTTCCCAACAGGTTCTTGATGCACCCTGTCATGGTGTACTTGGTGGGTGTTTGAAAGAGAAGACGAATAATGATTCATCTTGCAATGTTGAATTCAGTAATTGTTCAAAAGAGAAGGGTGTTAGTGATGCATCTGATGCATCATCCTTCCAAGCTGATTTTGGATCAGCTTGTGCAGTGGCTGACATTTTGGATTGTGGTTTTTCCAATCAGCAAAATGTTGGAGAAGGAGAAGCTCACGATGGAGCTTTGATGTTTGCCCTCACTTATTTGGGAGTACGGGATCTACTTGTCGTAGAAACTGTTTGCAGATCTCTCTATTCTACAGTCCGTGGTGACCCCCTTATGTGGAGAAGTATTCACATAGATCAACCGCTAAACGAGAAGATCACTGATGAACTTCTTCTGCAATTGACGGATAGGGCTCAAGGAAATTTACAATGCTTGAGCCTGGTTGAGTGTCCGAAGATCACTGATGATGGTCTGAAGTGTGTGCTTGAAAACAATCCCAAGCTTACAAAGGTTAGTATTGGCTTCATTTTATCCCTCTAATTGATTTGTTGAATTTTTGGTGTGGTTTTCTGACCCTTTTACTGTCACGTTATTGAAGTTGAATTTAATGCTTAGGATTAATTTTAGTGAAAAATAAGTAGATAACCTTACTCCCTTATACAGCTATGTCTATTAGATTTTCTTTTTTCTGGAAACATATGGTCTTCACTGCTCCTAGTTTTGGCTGTTTTATACTATTGAATGAAGTAATCTAAAGTGAATCAGTCCCTTGTTATACTCCCTCCCCCTCTCCTCTCCTCCTCTCTCCCTCCCCCTCTTCGTCTGGATTGGAAAGTGTAACCTAGTTTATTATGTTCTGAACTACATGGGTCACTCGAATGTGGCACAATCCAAGTAGCATGCCACTTGTTCCTGGCACAGTTACCCCTATCTCTGTTTTGCTTCTTGTTTGTAGCCATTTCAAATGGACACTATTCTTGCTATCAAAAATAAATAAAAAATCAATAATTCACTTATATGTAGTGTTTCATTACATGCTTTTTGGTTAAAACTTTATGATATGATATCTTCTTTATTTATGCAGTTGAGTGTACCTGGATGTACGAGACTCAGTATTGAGGGCATTGTGAATAGCTTAAGGGCTTTTAAGTCTAAAGGTGCACAAGGTGTGAAGTATTTACGAATTGGAGGACTCTACGGTGTTACAGAGAAGCATTTTGAAGAGTTAAAACTTTTGTTGGGAACTGACCAAATGCAGCAGAATCCCCGCAAGCCGCACTTTTATCACCGAGGGAACTTTTATTTATCCTGTGATGATGATAGTGACATTGATATTGAAACTTGTCCTAGATGCCAAAACTTGAGGCTTGTGTATGATTGCCCAGCAGAAGCATGTCAAGGAAAGGAACATGCAACTCAGTTATGCAGGGCATGCACACTATGCATAGGTAGGTGTGCTCAGTGTGGTCGGTGCATTAATGATAGTGAATATGAGGAAACATTCTGTCTGGAGTTGCTTTGCTCAGATTGTTGGAAGCAGCTACTCAAGTATCAGGAGGGGGAGGATACAGAGTTTGTTCCTTCCAACTCTGCTTCTCATTGAACAGAATCATAGCTTATGTTGCCATGGCTAGATGCTGTTGGTTGCGTAGTTATGCTTTCATGCTTTGAATGAGAAAGCGAATGTGGTTACCCTAGGCATCTTCAAAAAATATCAAGGTGATACTATTAAGACTGATTCCTTTGTCTCATTTCCACTCGGGTTAGCTGACTTTGTTGGGTTCAGTGTATCAGTGTGGCTTCAACGTTGCTGGTTTTCGTAGGGTATAACTCATGCCCGTAGGGAAATAAACAAAAATAGAGATGGGGATCTAGGAAACAAAGAAGTATTACGCAAAGCGCTGCATCCAGTTGAAGGTTTGAACTTGGTTTGTTGGTGATATCTTTGGTTGGCTCTGGCACTAATAGAAGCCTTTTTAGGCTGTGTTGGTTTGCATGTGAATAGTGGGTTGTGGAGTCTGTTGGCTAGAAAACTTGGATGTGATGTGGTCTAGTGTCTTGGTCAGGAGGGGTTACTTATTGTAAGAAGCAAAGTGGAAGAATGACTCATCTGTTGAGTAGGTTTTCCAGTTTTGCCTCTATGTTGGCTCTTTAAAGGAGGCACTCTTGTACCTGTGGGATGTCTGCTGTCCTCACAATACTATGAGTTCTTCTCTATTATGTCTATGCTGGCTCGTTGAAGGAAAAACACTTGTCTACCCGTGAAGTGGGATGTAAACTGTTCCAATACTATGAGTTACAGTTACCATTAATCAGCCATTGCCCAATCCCACAGTGAATCATACGGACTGGTCGTCTCTCAGCTGTGCAGTTTATGTTATGAAGATTGCTGTCATAGCACGCTCATCTGTGGTGCACCATCAGGGATGAAGTCTCGTGCAGGACTATCATTTTCTGTTTCTTCCATAGATGCGGTTTGTATGATTCAAGCAGGTTATGCTTGTGCTGTTGATATTGTTCTGGTTGATAAACTGTATGTATATTGAAAGAAAGACTTGTCAATGTTGCTTCCTTTGAGCTAATGGAATGTTGTAAAACAAATTCAATAATACATGATTATCCTTGTTTAATAAATGTGATATGATGTGTGACTTTGTCATTCTCATTACTGTTCTGCAGAAGCTTGGTCATCTACTTGCACTTGCAAGTTCTCTGGTAGTTTCAGTCTGATAGATGGCGTTTGGTGGTTAGTACTTGGTAGATTGTTAGACACTGGTCGTTTCCAGATGTGTTCTATTTTACCGAAAGTTATGAATCTAGTGATATTGCTGAAAGTCAGAATTCAGAAGGGATATACCTTTTCATTGGAAATTCCAACACATTTTGTAAGCTAAGAAATCCAACCGTGCTTACCTTTTTGCTTACGTTGTTCCATACAAATTCATTGACAACAATTATATTCTGTGAAAGACCACAGAAGGAAGACAACCACCGAATATACCATGTTCAAACTGGAAGCAAGGAAGCATTACATTGTAATGTTAAGCCATCCAAAGTCCCCTGCTTCACGTTTTCGATGTACTTATCCCCTAGACGTATCTATCTAGCATGCTCACCTTTCTTGCGTGTATTTGACCTCTTCTTTCAGAATCTGCATGTAAATAGCATACCTTATTTGTAAAACAACATGTCCTTGCTTGGAGAAAGAGATGGACCAGAAATCTACATCATACACATGTTTCGTTGGACAATCAATACTGCACCTCATACTGCATGTTTTACATTTTGTTCCCAGAAAACAAAGCGAAATGAAAGAACAGTCTATTCTAAAGTAACTAGCATTGATACCGGCGTCTGTCAGACGCGGTTGATTTGATTTTTTCTTTTTGAAATAAATCTCAGTTGATATATTTTTATTTTAGTATGATAATACTTAATTAATAGTATTAAGAATGTATTGTTGACACGTTGTCGTACGTGCCGAAATGCGTTTCTGTAGGTTCAATTAATTATAGTGAAATTTCAGTGGTTCGATTAATATTGTGCAACAACTCTCTGAAACTAATAAAAATAACACAATTGATTAAGATGAAGTTAACACTTAATTTAAATTAACAACCAAGATGTCTGGAATTGGAAGTAAGAAACACTCATCAATACATGTTATAAGCTGAAACTGATAAACTGAATCAATAGGAAAATTAATTGATGTTTTAAACCCGAAACCCAACTTAAATTCAAAGCCTAACCTAAATAAATCAACATACCAACACTCATATGCGCAGCTAAAACTACTATTTTAAAAAAGTTACAGATGCGATTTAAACCCTGAACAATTAATATATATATATATATATATATATATTGATTAATACAATTATTTAGGTTTAGAGTGACTCAATTTCTTTTACAATATTATTAGTAGTATGAATATTATCATTATCATTAATATTATTGTTATTAAAAATGTTTTTTTCATGCAATTCAATTTAAAATAAAAAAAATAATAATTTACTAAAAATAAAAATAGTGATAGAACTGTAATTATATTAAAACTGAGGGTAAAACTATCAATTTAATAATTGATGAGTTAACTTGTAAAAATATAAAATAATGATGGCAAAATCGTTATTTTACGGTTCATCGAACAGTAAAAATCAGGCTTACTTTATAATAACAAGACTGGAGAAATCAGACCATTTCTATATCCTCATTTAACACATGCAAAGAATCTATCTTGCTGCATGGACATTGTAAGAAATTACGTATAGAGCTGTTCAGCATTTGGATTACAAACTTAACGAGTTAGAGAAATACGTAGACTTTAATATTGAACAATTGTTGCTAATATAACTGGTTAATGAACACAGTTGGGATGAATCTAATTGATCACGTTGTAATGCTGCAGATCAATGAGTTGAAGAGGCTTGTCAGGCATTGTCTTCCCGATCTTGCTCCTTTGAACTTTTCTTGCTGCCGATTTTCAACCATTTGAAGCTCAGCTTTTTGAACTTGCTCTTCCCCTCCTTGCTCTTCTTCTTGTCATCCTCCGATGATCTTGATGACGGTGGATCGGGATTTGTGTCCCACTGATCAGCCCAGGACAATCCACCATCCATTTCTCTTGTTTTCTTTACCTCTGCCTCTTAATTGGAATAGAACTTCTTTTAGATGCAGAGAGCTTTGGCAATGTGTAGCAACCGCAATTTGCTAATTTTATCCCGCTCTTGCTATTCTTTGATTGGATTGAGGCCAGTGCTTGCTGTGTTGGATGAAAACTTATAGAAATTGGTTCAACAGTCTTTTGCTTATTATACTTCTAGGAGTCTTGGTTAACTAACTTGCTTCCTAATTTGACTGGAGCAATAGACATTGGATTGAAGTTTGGCTATTTTGGTAAGCAAACTGTGTTCCTCTGTGAACCATATATATCGACCGAGTCCTCAACAGGCAACAAGCAGTCAAGCTATGCCTAAAATAGTAAGAGACCTATATCCATGCCAAGCCCTATAAATTTACAACCAACCATGTCAAGTCTGATATTTTCCTTATATGAGATGCTTACCAAAATAGTACCTGTGATGCTTTTGTGCCGCTCTATGGTCACCTCTTCATTGACCACACCCCATTGCATGGCATTCTTAAAAGCTTGCTCGAATTCTTTCTGTGAATCAAATACCTTGTCATGCCAGAGCTCAGGTCGACGATTTCCTTTCCAAAACCCCAAGGCAGTGCTGAAGGTGCCAGTAGTCAGTTTGTTTCTCCTCTGAACGCTGGGGAGCATCCGATAGCGCAACCCGGGTAACCAACGCTAGTGAAGATGGGGAATGCATCACCAGAGAAAAATTCGTAGATATCAACGGTGAGGTGCATGTTGGTAAATCTCATCCCTGATCAAATTGGAGAAACGTAAAGCTAAGCACATTCTACTCCTCCTTCAACATAAGTATTGATTCCTGAGCATTCAATCATTTCTCCTTATACATCATTATATTCAAACTAAAAACCAAAACCCCAATTCATTTAACCCAATTCAAGTTTGAGTCTTTAAGCTTTGGATTAAGCTTCGCTAAATCAAAAGAGAGAGAGAGAGGACAGTGACATGTCCACCTGTTCAAATGCCTTTCTTTTGATTATCACTTGCATAATAGATGTCTGCTGCCCTTCCTCTCCAATTGAGAGAAGGCGAAAACTTGAATACCCAGCAACACCATGTATTTCTCGGAAAAGCCTCACCCAATTGATCATTAACATGTCTGTTTTGACGAGTTGGACGTGCATGAAAAGTTGGGTTGTGTTTAAAATGGGAGAGTATTTCATAAACCGTTAAAATATAAAAGAAAAACAGAAAAAACAAAAGTGAACGGTGCACATATCTGACGGTGAAGAGATGATCGGACGGTATGAATTGAGCGGGTCACAGACAACAGTGCACCGAATAATTTTCGGTTTAAAATACTGGTTAGTTGGTCAGAAATGTATTTAGTTGTGTTGAAGATGCTGCCTTAAGAAAGACGAGTCCTGTAAACAAGGAATTACTTACCTTCTCATTTTGCTTAGCCTTTTTGCTATTTATAAATTCTGCTAATGTGTTGTCGTTCCCACAATTGAAAAATTAGCAAAAAAAACTATGTTGTTTTCCCTCTTTCTCAAACCCGTCTTTCTGCATTACTGTATGTAGATAACATTGGAAAGATCATTGATTCATTTCTTGATTGTGCAGGGATGGAAGATACAAACATTTCCAATGCACATGTGGAAGGTAGCTGCTTGTGGAAGGAGAGTCATAGTAGTAACCTGGGGTGATAACCAAGAACTGGTACAGATTCTGTTCTTGCACATAGCCTGGACCTGGACATGATATTTTTTTGTAAATGTCTTTGTTTCTGAGTTACAATGAAATCCAAGTCTTGTACATTTCACTCTGACCAAGAATTTTAGCTAACAGTCATGGTCTTGTCGAGTAGAAATAGTTAGACTCCCACCCCCAAAATCACCAATTGACAAATTGGCCGGGATTGTATTTATTTCCAGGTTGAAATACAAAAAAACTACAAGCAAGTCTGCCTAAAGACACGGTCAACCTGGCTTTAGTTAGTAACAAAATTGGCTTCAAGTTAGATGTGAGTCGGTCCTTGCCAAGTTTCTAGCCAACAGCATAGATTCTGTCATGGTGTTTGGTTTCGTTTTCTTATGATGGGCTTAATTCGTCGCAAACAAGCGATCTGCCTGGGAGGCTGAAACTGAAGACTTGGTTTAGGAGGCTGAAAAGTGTATAGTATGACCAATGTTTATCTAACCTTATGGTTAAACACCCAATTGAAACTTGTATCATCAGAATTGTGTGCATGAGAAGTATACGAAAAATCAAACTCACATTCCACATATTCATGTTACTGAGAACATCTTGCTAATAGTACTAGGACATCAGTCATCAACTTTCCAACTATTAACAAAATGTGAACAGAAAGATTCACAACACCAAAGTCTAGGACAATTGGAATCCTATTCCTCATCCCATTCGTCATTCTTGTAGGATACCAGAGTGTTCACCTTGTGAATCTGCATAGAGCCAACAAACAAATTCATAATCAGCAAAACAGTTTGATCAACGAATATCAATCAGAGACAAAACTACAATGACTCAAACTTGCCTTGGTGTCAAAGGTATGCAGTTTCACCATTTGTGGATTGGCTATTAGTTTGGGATCACTCTCCACCCAAGTGAATGGGACTTGAAGATCCTTATCAGTGTATGCCAGAACATCGAAAACACCTAAAACAAGAATCAGATTGCATGAGCTCAACAAACACCGAGAAATAGATCTTTTGGGCAGTGTATACAGCAGTTGTATATACACGTATAGGTGGTGTTTGCTTACAGGGTTCATCAAGGCATGGCAGGTAAGTAATGCTAGAAGCAATCTGCCTCATGATGGCTTGAATCTCCCTCATAATCTCCTTGTCACTCTTTTCCCTCGAAACACTTCCCACAAACAAAACATTCAATTGCTGTAGTAAGGAAATGAAGAGCATTTCAACACTAACAAATTTCACAATGAACAGAACCGACTCACCCCTTCTCGACAACCTCACTGTCGGTCTCAATACTAAAGTTCCACCTCTCTAGAACCTCACCAGTAGCCTTGCTCATGATCACCAGAACAACCCTCTGTAACTTGCCAGACTCAAGCCATTCTATACAAGATCCAAACATCAAAATGTGAGTTCCCACAACAACATTTTCATTCAAATTCACACCCAAACAGACCCAGAATGAGAAACACAAACCAGAAAGCTGGGAAGTTAGATTGGCCAGAAAAGATTTAAGACCCTCATCCTGAGTGAGCAACATAGGCAGCCCATATTTCTTGACCTTGACGAAACTCTCCTCAGGATACACTCCTCGATTGTATAAAATACTGTACAAAACCCCAATTGCAAACCAAAATTAGTCTCAAGAATCAAATTTCACAACCCCAATTGATGACATAAACAACAGGAACAAAGATGAAAGATCAATATCCAATGACCATTACCTGTTCGCTGAATAGCCTGGGAGAACAATCACAAAGAAAAACAACAAAACCCAGATCAGTGAGAAACCCAACAAAGAATTAGGCAATTAAAATCAAAGAAAACAATCATAGGGGTCTGAATTAGAGAATTCCATTACCAAAAAACTCGCTGACAATGGCAGCGGAGCCACGCAGAGTGATGATGTCCTTGGTTGCGGTTCTTGATGAAGCCATTAGTGATTAGTGGGCAAAACCCAATAACGATTTCGATCGATTCAAACTGGGTCGAGAGAAAGATTACAACTTTGCAAAGCGATTGGGAGCGGTGTGTGGATTGAGGAGGCTGAAGAAAGAAGTAGAAACAGATTTTTAGGGCGCTTTTGGTTGAAGGGGAAAAAACGACAAGTAGTGGAATTGCAACGGCTATTTTCCTTCCTTCTTTTTGGATGGAACGGTAAAATTTTAAATTTGTGGGGTCCAAGTCTTATCCCATTCTATTCTAAAGAAAAAAAATCTTGTCTCATTCAAGGTGCCATGTGGTGGTGATGGTAGCAGAATACTCAAGGATATCTTCCTTGAACAATTGGTGGAGAGCATTTACACCGGTGTCTAACTGTAGCACGAGTAAAGAGAATATTTACGGATCCTGCAGTGGCGACTGCTCGTTGACCGAGCTAAAAAGCACTTGCACGAGCAATCTTTGCTCGCTCGAGAGCATGAGCAGAGAGGGAGGAGCAGCTACCGTTGCTGATGCTCTTATAGACCTATCTTGAGTATTCGATACTGAATTGTGGATAAATCCCAACTAGTCCAAACTCTAGAAAACGCCTGTGTTCTTCTCCTCTCCATCAAAATTTTATCTTTGTGGAGTATTGGAATACATTGATGCCATGAAGGCATGCGAATTAATCAGCAGATATTTCTCTGGTGCATTCATGGATATAATCATGTTGCAGTTGGGTCAAGTAGTAATCATCTACAGCCTAATTGTTAATGGGAGAAGGATGCGATTGAGGGGGTCCTTGCTAGTGAAAATGTGAACTCCTGAAGAAGCTATTGCTGTGATGGCACATCCAAACAATGTGAGACATGCATAACTCATTTGAGTCATTTCAGAAGATAGAAGCCTGGAATGAGTAAATTGCATTACAGTTTCATTTGCTCAGTCAAAAGTCAAAACATCGCTTATGAATACTTGCGAGATTGGTTATGGATTTATAGTGTGCCGCCCAAATTCACAGACCAAAGGCCATTTTATTTTGAGAAAATATCTATTTACTATATTTTTTTAATCTTATTTATCATTTTAACAGTTTTTTAAAAATATTGACCATTGTAACTTTTTTTTGTAAATTTGTGCTCATTCTAACAAAACTCATAACAACTATAAACAACCTATAATATTTCAATACTCATTATACCTTTACCCTTTAAAACATACTTAGAGAAAAAAATGGAAGAGAGAGGAAACATGACCAACACCTCACGGACTCCGGTCACCGGCTGTCGGTCGTCGGAATCTAGAATCAAGTTTACTACCCCCTAATAAACTCCTACTGAACTCATAAACCACATTTCTATTGCACAACCAACTTTACTACCCCCTAATAAACTCCCACTGAACTCCTAAACCACATTCCTATTGCACAGTTAACTTAACTACCCCATAATACATTTCCATTGAACTCCTAAACCGCATTCCTATTGCACAACCAACTTTACTACCTCCTAATAAACTCCTACTGAACCCATAAACCGCATTTCTATTGCACAACCAACTTTAGTACCACATAATAAACTCTCACTGAATTCCTAAACCGCATTCCTATTGCACAACAAACTTTACTCCCCCCTAATAAACTCCTATTGAACCTATAAACTGCATTCCTATTGCACAACCAATTTTACTACCCTTTAATAAACTCCCACTGAACCCTTAAACCACATTATTATCGCTACAACCAACTTTGTTGCCCCCTGATAAACTCACATTGAACCCCTAAACAGTATTCCTATTGCAAAACCAACTTTACTACCCTCTAAAATCAAATCAAGCACATACAAAGAAGAGAGGAGGAGAGCTTGGTCTGTTATGGAGATAGAAGAGAGGGTGAGAGAGTGAGAGCATTCGAGAGAGTTTGTTGAGTACCAACAGTGAAAATCGGATTGTTTCCACGCCCAAGATTGGTTTCGTCCTCGACCTCGGCTTCACCTCTGATCCTTCACTTCAGCCTCCAAACCTGAGCGCTCTCTCTCCACCTCTTCGATGCGCCTCATCAGTAGTAAGCAAGTAACCCAACTCGACTAGCCTCCTCCTTTGCTGCTTCGACTGGTCTCACTACCCCAACGATGAGTTCGTCAAGCAAACCCCGTCGCTCCGGTAACCTTCAAAACGGCGCGTGCTTTTCTACAACCCATCCCTAGTCCGGCACCCAAACCTAGGTGTTATTGCCGCCTATCCTTGCCTAGCCCAATTCGAAAGTGGATTGATGACGAGCTCGACTCCAAAGAGAGCGAGAGAGATTATGATGGATCAGAGAGAATAAATTCTAATTTATTAGAATGAGGGCATAAATGTCATTTTGTTATGAAATGTTGGAATGGGCTTTAGAATTTTTTTAGTTGAAATGGGCACTAACATCTATGTTTTGTTCAAATGGTCGATACCCCTTTTATTTTTGGTATGAATTGTAATATAGCAAAGTTGTTTCACTATTTTCTTAGAGCATCTCAAACCGTCTTAGCTATTATTTTAGCTAAATTTGTTGAAAACTAAATTTAAATAGAAAAATTTGAATTTTTAATTCAGCAGTATAGCTAAACTATAAAAACAATAGACGTGACCGTGGTGGAGCTCTGATACCAGTGTTTGATTGAATTGGTGTTTGATATCAGAGATAGCTATAAAGCTTGATTTATTGAATACTGAAGATGGCTTTTATAGAGCCATTACATGCAGGAAGAAGAAGAACTAATTCACGATCTGTGCGTGGTTCTACAACTACGGAAGAACAATTCAAAACTCATAACAGACCCTTCAAACCAGGGTTTTATTCCGACTAAACAGCTAACAAACTCTGACTTGATCCTTACGTAACCGATAGCTCCAACAATTTATGCCCCTTAGTTTGAGGCCGAAACAACATTCTGCATCATTTTACCCGATCGAGTTCTTATCCAAATTCTGAAATCACCCACTACTAAAACAAATTCCTAGTCAGTAATCAGGTTCTTAGCATTAACAAATAATAGCAAAACCGAAAGAGGCATCCATTTCCAACTGGAGTCTAAATCACATAAAATTACCATTGAATTTGAAGGCTAAGTCAGAAATGCAAGCCATCATCGGTCCCGATATTTCCATGTCATCTCTCTTCGCTGCTCGGAGAACAACACATCAGAAACGAAATCGAAGTAAATCGAATTTGCGAAGGTGGTGAAAAGATTAGAGTTACCTTGTGCTTCGGCGATGTTGATGGTGACGCGTGGGAATCGATCTCTTAGAAGCTCCTAAATCAATCTCCTTGGAGTAGATCTGGAGGATACCTCGCTGCTGATGTCCGTGGCGGCGGCACCTCTTTTTCTCTAGTCATGACTTGCAACACCTCTTTTTCTCCAGTCATGATCTTTGGGTGAGACCCTTTGGATTCCTCCAATTTCTCGATCAGGAGGCGCCTCTATTTCCTCTTATTTTTGGTCGTTCTCGCAAAGGTTTTGCAGATTTGGAGAATTAGTGATCCGGGTCGAATCACGTTTTTACGACCCGAAACGGGTTAGCTCTGATCGCAGCCGTACGAAATCATTTAAATGTGATCCAACGGACGTCGTCAAACCGTGCGGATTTTTGAAAATATACAGAGGCCCTTATCTGAAAAGGATTATATATATATATATATGTAGTGTGCTAGAAAAACATGTGAACATATACAGTTGTACGGAGGATATCCATTGAGGACCTTATATATATATAGAATAAAGTGTGCTAGAAAAGCATCTGAACATATACGGTTGTAGGGAGGAGATCCATTGAGGACCTTTTTGTTGAGGACTAGTTAAAACTTTTTCGTTTCACCCTCTTTTTGATCGCATATTCACATATTGACCGTCTAGTTTGTAGATATATATGAGTAAATCATCTCTACAAATTTTCATACAAATTGAAATTCGTTAAGACATTCATAAATGTGATTCACCGATTATAAACTTTAATGGTTATTGTTTGACATATTTGGATTATCCATTGATTTGATCTATTTCGATGCCTTAACGATCACCAATTTGACTGAAAATTTGTAGAAGTTATCTACTTATATAAACCTATAAACTGAACGGTTGAGATGGAAAAATGTGATTGAAAAGTTGGTATAATAAACCATTAAGGAGAAAATCCTCAACTAATCCTCAACAAGAAGGTTCTCAATAGATCCCCTACTTATATTTGTATGTAACTGTGAAAAAATTGAAGCACTAAATAAATTTCTTTCCATTCGGATGAATCCATGTGAGGTGGAGTGGCAAAAGGCGTACGCATTTCACACTACATACAAATGCAGATGCCTACTGTGATGGCACTTCTCAAACAATGTGAGACATGCACAACTCATTTCAAAAGATTGAAACTATCACTGTTAACATAATATTCGAAAATGTGACTGTAAACACGAATTTATCTGTGCAAATGACAAAACAACACGTGTACAAAATAATAGAATTTTATTGATGAATTTACTGGTTACAAATCTTTGTGAACTCCACTGATTCTATCTCCGAAATTGAATTTGACTCAAGGGTGACAAGATACTTGTTCTTGAGGTCGAAAAGTAGTCACGAGAATTGATCACTTGACGAGTGTTTGGATTTGTGTTTGGTGAAGAACAGGCTATTTAGGAGCTTGGTTGTTCTTCGGAAGGGTTTTGAGACTTCTGAGCTCTCGGGGGTAATTTTTTTCTCTCTGGTCGGAAGTCCTCCTCTTGATATAAGAGGGGGTATTTATAGTGTGAATGCTTCTCCGTATAAGGAATGTTTTGCATACACAATTTAATAGTATTTCCTTAACGGTGTAATTAAATTAATCAATTTTGATTGATTGGTCTAATTACAATAATTAAATCAATCGGTATTTATTGATTCACTCGATTATGACCGATAAGGTATTACATCAATTTAATTAAATGTCTGACTTCCTTTTCAATAATCAATTTAACTTGATTGATGTATGATTATCGATTGATATTTAATATTTGTTTTTTTTTTCGGTCGGGATTTGATAAATCTATTGTTGACCGACCAATCACATGTCGCAATGTGTCGTTTACGGAGTCTATTTGACTTTGCTGACTCACGTGCCACGTATATGTTTTATCAGACCTACATGTGGTTTGACAATTTAACGATTTTATTTTTGTTGAATTTTGATATGTCTACAGTGGGCTATCGGCACATTTCAGATCCTCATCTAGGCTGTAGGCACTGTACCAAAATGTGGACATTCGAAACAGAACAGTCCTCGCCTACCAAATGATTCTATTGGGAACATTGTTGGGTTCTTTATTGCAAGAGCAGGGGATGCCGACGGAGAGTCACATAGATTAGTTGCTGAATCAAGTAAAGGCATTGAATAATTTTGCAAGAATTTTGAAAGACTACCATCGAGTGAGAATACTTTGGTGATATGCTAGCCTCAGATGGAGGCTTATAGAATGCTTACTGGTGACGACATTGATTTCTATGTATGCACAGGTTGGTGTGGGTTTGCACTATACGAGGCTGCAGATTTTGGGTGGAAAACCAATTTGGGTTAGCTCAGGTATTCCAATAGTCCTGGGAAAGATTGAGAAAAGAAGACATGAAATTTTCAAGTGAGTGATCAAGAGCTGCTAGCATATGCATCTTTGAATCCAAGAATCACATCTTATTAAGCTACAAATGTATTGTAACAGTTCATACATCTAAAATTACTTGTAGCAAGAGTAATGCATATATGATCACATTGCTGCACAAGAAATGTTATTGATCAACGATTCAACTAAGATTTAAAGACGTGCAAAAGGATTTTTCTTGACATTACCAATTGGAGAAATCAACTCGAGGAACTCTGAGTCAAGTTCAAACTTGGCCATGTCTTCCTCCTTGAAGCTAAAATATGATTCTATTCCATCACCCAATTTGGTGTCCATGAAAACAATTTGGTTATTGACTTTCATGGAAGCCATGCTCACCCATGCTGGTTTCCCCCAACCAAAATCAGCCTCATACAATGGAAACCTGCAGAGACTCGAAAACGTTAGCGTAACCAGCTCTCCTTTTGCAGCCCTCTCCATTCTTCTCCTCATGAAATCCAAATGTTCCTTATATCCATCTTGAAATTTCCACATATACTTATTGTCAATCTTCTCAATTTCCTCCATCACCTGCCTCACAAGTCCACCTCTCTCCTCCCCATTAACCAATGTTGGAGTTGCAGTGGCTGCCCGGTAATAGTTCCCAAAGCTATGCTGTGGCAGAGGTGGGTTAAATCTCGAACGAAGATCCATAATATACACAACCGTGTACAACTTTCTCGAACTTGATCCTTCTTCTTTTTCTGCCGCAGCCATAAACTTGTTCCACAAGAAAGCAGACAATGCCTCAACTCGAGACGGGCTTTTCTTGGTCTTCAATCCAATGCTCTCTGCATACTTTGATCGCAAAGCTTCAATCTTCAACCCATCAAACACAAACCCTTTGGTCACGATTTCATTCCTTTTCGGAATAATAACACCATTATACCCATCCATACTCCTTGGAGGGAATATCAAAGCAGCCGAAAAATCTGGACTCACGCTCTCATTCCCACAAGCAGTTAATGCCCAGTCCTTGACAAACGTGAAATATGACAACCCATCTACAACTCGATGCGAAGCACACAACCCAATAGCAACTCCTCCACACCGAAACAGATTCAATTGAACTCCAAGAGCTATGTCAGTGAGCTGGTCGAGTTTAAAGGGCAACAAGTTGTTCAGTTCAGGGAGGGAGGGATTGGAGATGACATCAGAGAGTGGCAGGGATTTGACTCGAGCTTCATAGAAGGGGATTCCAAAGTCGTTGCAATCCACAAAGAGGTTGAGTTTGACTCTGCCAGCTAGAGGGTAGTACTGTGTTAAGGCTTTGGAGAGAGATCTCTTGAGGTGGGTCGAGATTTGGGTGTTGGGGACGGAGTAGAAGTATAGGAGAGGGACATAGGCGTGGGGAGCTAACTGGTCGAGAAATGAGAGCTGGTGATGTCGAAGACGGTGAGGGGTTGGAGATGAGGGTGTTACAGTTTCTTGGGAGATTAGTTCTACTTCAATCTTCATCCTCATCTATCTCTGCTAAGGTTTCTGGAGATCTCTACTCACTTTGGTTGATTAGTATTAAAATACTTCAAAAGGAACGCGACAATTGGTTAAAAACTAATTGTTTTCTGATTATTATTATAAAATAAAATAATAATGGGAAAAACATCGTTTATATCTGATAAATTGTGTTTTTGGAATTATGTTTTTGCCCCTAATTCGGGCTGATTGTCGTTTTTGGTCCAGATTTGTGTTTTATTATTAGAGAAAATATTTATAACACCCTGTACTTTAATTTTAAAATAAGTTATGTCTTTCAGTTTTTAATTTAAACTGTTATATCTTTATATTTTGAAATTCTTGACTGAATTGCCCTTACCGTAAAAAAATACCTTTAAATTACTTTAAAAAACAGACTAAAATACCTCTATAAACAGTTATTTTTATCTTATTTTTTCTATTTCTCTTTCCTAACATTAAAAATCAATTTGTAATATCAAATTTTCTTCTACTATTAAAATCCTTATTTTTTCTATTAAAAACTGATTTTATTTATCTATTAAAATCAATTTAATTGTTTCCCTTTAATATCAAATTTTCTTCTAGCTACTATTAAAAATAAATTTTTATTTTTTTTCTATTAAAAACCAATTTTATTTATCTATTAAAATCAATTTAATTGTTTCCTCTTAAATCAATTTTCTTCTACTATTAAAAATCAATTTTATTTTTCTATTGAAATACATTTTTTCTTTTTTCTATTAAAATCAATTTTAGTTCTTCTATTGAAAATAATTTTTATTTTCCTATTAAAAATAAATTTTATTCTTTCCTTTCTACTTTTATTTTTTTATTTTCTAAAATATTTTTGAGAAATAGGAAAAAAATTAGGAAAGAGAGGAAAAAATAAAAATAATTGTTAATATGGGCATTTTAGTCATTTTAAGTAACTTAACGGTCATTTTTGATAGTCAACTGATGATAAGGGCAATCAAGTCGAGAATTTAAAAGTATAGGGGTATATCAGTTTAAATTGAAAACTAAGAGACGTAACTGATTTTAGAGGTAAAGTACAGGGTTTCACAAGTATTTTCTCCTAGATTATATCTGTGGCATTAGTGAGCGAGCAATATTTGTTTTGTTCCATTTTTTTGTGGATTCCAATTTTTATCCACGTTTTGTGACGTGTGTGAGTCTTGGGCGGTGCAATGGTTACGTGTATGTTTTGTTGTGTAGCGTGGCAACTCCGTTAGCTTTCACAGAGGTTTTGCTTTTGCTTCTCATGTAATTGATGAGGTGCAAATATAAAGGAAATTCTTGTATGCACGATGTGTATATATACGGTGTAATTTTTGTCATTAATAACAATTTATATATCTGAACATCCATGTATCAATATTATATTATCTAATTTTAATTGTTCATATATGTTGTGTATATACACGACCGTGTAGTCCAATATAGATTGTGAGACAAAAGTGTGGTCGTCATTAGTCTCTCTTCTCATTTGTATCTCTCGATCCTTGTGTTTTAGTACTCTGTGCTCACTGATTTTTCCGATATGAGACCGTCGTCGTTGCGATTGGTTTTTGAGGGGGTTTTTGGGTGTTCGGTTTATGTGGGGAACATTGTTATGGATAAGTTTGGTGCAGATTAGGTGTTTATGCCGAGTTTCGATTGGTGGACGCTTGATCAAATAAAGTAATTCAATTGCATTGTGTGAAACCAAACTTGGGTTGTCAATTTTTGGTATGATCGGTTGGTTTTGTGTATATGTTTTGAAGGTTTTGGTTGTTGATCATTTGGATTAACCTTGCTGAGATGCAACTTCATTGTCTTTATTAGGGCTGGACACTTCGTACTGCAATTCTGATCTTATACCGAAAATTGGTGGGATGAGACAAAATTTTAAAATGGTGGTACCGTCCAGTCTCGATAGTTTAGAAACTGGACGGGACGGGATCGAGACGGAATGAGACCATCCCGAAAGTATAAATGTACTTGTATCTGATCATAACCGTCGGATTTTTAAGGGTGTATAATATCTTATAATGAACTCAAAAACACTCAATGAAACGCCCAAAACCTAAATATAAATTCACATTACTAGTTCCATACAACAAGAGTTAGATAATTCATTCACATTTGATGATAATAATCATATGAAAGATATCGGCCGCCACAACGAAGCTATGTTGTGATAACTGGAGCTCTTTTGATTTTTCAAAGTTGAAAATTTTCTTGAGATCTTAATTAATTAGTTAGATACAAATTACAAGCATTTAATTAATTGGTTATTGATTCCCTTTTTATTTTTACAATTTTTGTTTGTCTTGTACTTATATAGAGTTAGAAGTTTAAAACTAGGACAATTATACAATTGAAAAAAGTAACACCATAGAATATATATGAGAAATTAATACACAATAAAACCCTTATCAATATTGGATGAGTTCATATTGACTTTATAAAAATAGATATAAAATTTCTTCAAGAATTTATGATCAATTTATCTCTTCTATGTTTTATTTTATTTTATTTTTCTATCGTTGTGGGATCTCGGTCCCGTCTCGGTACCAAACTGAATCGTCCTGTATGGGATACGTTTCTAAAAATGCAATCTCGTCCCGTTCCATCCTGATAATATATTTTCAGGACGGGACGGGACGAGATTCGACGAATCTCGTTCAATCCCGTCTCATGCCCAGCCCTAGTCTTTATCTCCAAAAAAAAATATGTTTCAATTCCAAAAACTATTATATTTTGGAAATTTCGACATTTATTAGAACAACAAAATATGATACATCATAATTAATTATGACCAAAAGAGATTGTATATTTTATTGTAACAATAAAATATTTTATTTTTGTAAACTTTTTGTTAGAGCGCGTGAAGAATTAAATTTTGAAAATGAAGATTTTGCTGCAAATTTAGAGAATGAATACTTATTTTTCTTATCCATCCTAATTTTATAAAAGGAGATGAGGAAGTTGTTCAACCTAAAAATAATCAATATTCTTTAAATTTAATAAAATCAAAAAAATGGGAAACTGCTAGAGTTGGTGCTAGTGACCAACACTGATGGTTATATGCTTCATGTCTTGCTACTTAATAGTCGTATTCATGAATGAATTGGTGATGGTGTAGCACGTCTGATATGAAAAAAGTGGTACACACTTGTTTATTAAAACTTGCAATTCTAACTGGGACAAAAATACATCACAGCTGTTATCCCAGTAACTACCACCTGAAGAAGATAACAAAAGAGGAACGCGCATCACGCGCGAGAAAAACTAAATTCCCTTAAATTCTCTTCCTCTCGTCCAGTTGCTCCGCGGCACCGGTGGCGGCCTTTAGCCAAATTGGAGTTTGAGGAGCGCGGTCGGATGGGAATTCTTATCTCTGGTTTGGAAGGAGGATTCTAGCAGCTTCATTAGCTGTCTATTTAAGCTCTCTGTTCGGACAAGTCCTCTCCTTGGCGAGCACGAAGGGAGTTGTCCGGAATGTCGTCTTGAAAATAGTAACGGGCATGTGTCAGAGATAAAGACCGCGGCTGACGGCCTATTACTCTCTAATGGCTAAGTCAGTAAGCAAGTCTGGTAGAATAATAGTAGAGGGTTAGTGACCGTATCTTAATCATTTGTGCTGTCGCTATTTATAGGCTTGTCCCGAGGAGTCACTGAGCTCACATTTTGATGTGGGAGTAAATGCTTTCCTCTGGAAAGGCAAGAGGCATTGCCCAACCAAGCCAACATTGTGTCAAGTAGCGGTTTACGCGCCGCGCGTACAGGCGCGTCGCTGGGCTGTTTGGCTAGCGGGTCGCATTGTTGTGTGGACCTTATTACTAGCTTGCTTTTCATGCTGTTAGCGCAGGCTGGTGGGATGATTATGATTGATTCATAGGTCGTCAAAGTGCTCTGCTTAGCACATATGTCAACACTCTCGAAGGTTGCTGCATCGGAGGGGAAGTTTGGGCTCGACATGGTTGTTCGATCTGAGGTGTCTACTGCGACTGGAGATAGGTGGGTTGGCTGTCGTCGGTGGTTCGATGCACAGGCTTACTGGCAGATTGGGATACCTGGAATTCCAGATTTGGATTAGGATCTCCTTTTGGTTACAGATGCAGGTCGGGGGGGGTGATGGTTTGGAAAGCTAGTTGTGCGCATGTGGTGAAAGCGGTAGTTGTGTGGGCTGGCTGGTTTCGATGGGTCCACTGGCTGGTATTGGGAGTCTATAATAACGACAAAGACGACAGAGATAGGGTGGCTAGGGGCATAGCTAGTTAGAGGGTAAAAGAGTCAATTGTCCACTCTCAATTTTTAAAATAAGTAATTAGTCTTAATTAGTATCGGATATTAATAAAAATAAGATATAAATTGACCATTCTTTAGTTCTTTTTTAAGAAATCATTAATTAGTAATAATAAAATTTATACAATTTAAATACTTAATCCAATTAATACAAACTATGTTAAGAGTTTCTTATCCTACTAATATGTAACTTAATGTTTTAAATTCCATTTACCATTTTTTATTTTATAAATAAGTTAAATGGAAACAACATATCGATGTTTACCAAGCAATGACGTATATTATGTCTAAAAATAACATATTTTTCAATACTTATTGTTGACATACGTGCTAAACAGAGTACTATGGCGACCTACGAATCAATCATAATCATCCCGCCAGCCTGCGCTAACGCCACGAGAAGTAAGTCAGCAATAAGGTCCACGCAACGGTGCGACCCACCAGCCAAACAGCCTAGCGACACACCCACACGCGTGGCGCGTAAACCGCTACTTGATACTATGTTGGATTGGCTGGACAATGTCTCTTGTCTTTCCCGAGGAGAGCATTTACTCCCACATCGAAATGTTTGTTCAGTGACTCCTCAAGACAAGCCTATAAATAGCGACAGTCCAAATGATTAAGGTACGGTTACTATCTGATTGCTATTACTCTACCAAACTTACTAACTTAGGCATCAAAGAGTAATAGGCCGTCAGCCGCGGTCTTTACTTCTGATACCTACCTGCTACTATTTTTAGGACTACACTTCGGACAACTCCCCTCTAGCCCGCCAGGGAGAAGACTCGTCCAAACACTTATCATGCATGAAATTCTGAAAATCCAAAGTTTATTCGAGATGAATTAATTGTCTTTTCAAGAGTGCATGTTCATTTACGAATTGGTATAAAGAACATTATTGAAATAAAGTTTGCATTATTTTTTAAGCAAAATCGAATTGTTGTTAAAGAAAGACTGAAGATAACTTATTTTTTTCATTAACCAAATTGATCATTCTAAGTGAGATGGCTGGCTATACCATTGAGGGTGGCTCCGGTGCAGTGTCTGGTTTGGGCTGACTCGACAGTGGGGAATGTTGTGGTCTTTTGGGTTGCTTTCAGGGCCAGGGTTCCTCTATCACGGGCTGGGAGTGTTTGGGCTTGTTATACCCATGCAGTAACTATGTTAGCTGCTTTCTTTCTTACGGTTATTTATTCTGAGGTTCATGTTTATGGCCTCATTTCACCCATGTGGTGTATTTTCATCCCTGTATGGATCATACTGGCAATGTCCAGAACGAGAGGACTCGGTTCTTCACACCGATGTTAATCAATCCTAACGTTTTCCAAATATTTGGCACCCGACACCAAAAATACACGGCAACTACCATAGCTAACCATCATGAGAGCTTGTGTGGCTGCACGCTTAAAGTGCATTTACGCACTTACCTATTAGATTATGGGTGCTCACACGTGGGTTTATCACCTCCCATTTTTGTTCGTACTAGTTCTTGATTATTGGTTCTTGTTCCTCTCTCGCCAGCCTTAGTTTCTTCATGACGTGGGTTTGGAGGGTGGATTGTACATGTTGTTTTGAGGGAGTACGTTCCTCCTTTGTGTTATGTGTTTCCATATGATTTGTGCTTTGGGATTCTTTTGGTATCAGGTTTCCGGGCATCATCACTCCTGTCTTGTACTCCACACTACCTCATTGTTGCCGATAGAGTCGATGATGACGATGTTAGCACACGTAGGTGGTGTGTATGGTTGTATTTATAGTATCGTTGTTTTTCTTATTTCGGATGTAGGGTCTTTGGCCCATAGTGTAGCGAGTTATATGTCTTATTTCATTTTTTCTAGTTTGATAGAGTTGGAGACTCAAACTCTTTATTATTAGCACTTTTTGTCTTGTTTTTGCAAGTATTGTAACTGGGCTTGTCCCTTAATTAATGAATTAGTCATTTCTCACCAAAAAAATTGGGACAAAAATGAGTTCATTGCTAATGTCATAATATTTCAACTAAAATCAGTAAAATGTGTTAATGATGTGGACGCAAGAAGCATCAAGTAATTATGAATGAAAAATTGACTGCGACGTAGAGACAAAATTGATTTTTATTTGAGAAAGGAAGATCCAATTGAGATTGTACGTATTTGAGTATACAAATTGCAAACCGCACCAACGCGTCGTATGTACCTTGTCGTGTATATGAAAGAATAAGATAATCCATCAACAATAACTTGGAGGAAACCTTAAAGTTACTCTGTTTTTTTTCTTATTTTTTTACATACAATATGCATTTGCAAAATGCAATGAAGAACTGTACCAAATTATATGCTTTAACAATCTTATTTCACAAATCACAAGTAGTAGTTAACCAAATACACTAGCAATAGTACAAAGACTCATGCACACCAAGAATGTATGGCATCAATGATCAGGGGAGAACCAAGAGCTGCAGTGGGAAACATTCATCATTTCTTCAGCTAGAAACAAACGAAATGAACTCTTTGTCAGCTTCAATCTTAGCCAAATCTCCTTCCTTCATGTTAATATATGCTTCTATTCCAACCCCGGATTTGGAGTCCATAAAAACAACCAAGTTATTGAAAGTCAGGGCAGGCGAGCCGACCCAAGTAGGCTTTCCCCATCCAAAGTCAGCTTCATACAGAGGAAATCTGCACAAACTAGTGAAGCTCAGTGTAACCATCTCTCCCTTGGTGAAATTCTCAGAGCTTTGTTTGATGAAACTCAGGTGTTCATTACCCTCTTGTAATTTCTTCACATAATCCTTGTCGATATGACTGACTTGCTCTCTTACCTGCCGCACAAGGCCATAGAACTCTTCCCCTGTATCCAGACGTGGAATCGTGACTGCAATTCGGTACAGATTTCCGAACGAGAATTCTGGCAGGGGTGGATCAATCCTTGTCCTAAGGTTCACAGCATGAACAATGGCATAGACCTTTTCAGGTGCTTCAGACCCAGCTTTGGTTGCAGCCACATAGCGACTCCATATGAAAGCAGATAGAGCCTCCACACGAGATGGCGGTCTTTGGCAACTTTCTAGGCTATGCTCATGATCATGTTCATGTTCACTACCACCATATTTTGATTTAAGAAAATCTATCTTTGAAGCATCAAACACAAACCTCTTTGTTACGATGTTCTCCTTAGTGATCCCAACACTTGGATTAAACCCGGATATGTTCCTTGGTGGGAAGAGTGTGGCAGATAAAAACTGTGGAGACATAACTGTATGATCATCTATCTGGTGACCATGATCTGTTCTAGCAGTGCCCGCCCAAGATTTGATGAACATGAAAAATGATAAAGCATCTGCAATCTTGTGAGAAATGCAAGCACCAATTGCAATTCCACCACACTCAAACACATTTAGTTGGACACCAAGGGCTAGATCAGCAACTTCGTCTAGCTGAAATGGAACTAACTTGTTAAGTTCACTAGGAACTGGATTTTGGATCACATCGGATAGTTGGCACTTGACTCTAGTTTCCAAGAAGGGAATGCCCTCATCGTTGCAGTCTATGAACATGTCATTTGCTCGTCCAGCAAGCGGGTAGAATTGAACTAAGACGTCAGAGAGGGATTTCTTTAGCCGATTGGTTACATCAGCAATGTCGAATTTCATATCAGCCTCAGATGATGAATAAAATATAACCAAAGGACTATAGACTGGGGGAGAAATCTGGTCGAGAAAGGAGAATTGGTATCTGTGTAAGTGGTTAGGGGTTGGAGAAGATGGTCTGATCAGCTCTCTGGAGAAAAGTTCAACTTCAAGCTTCATGATCACAAATCTCTTACAAACAATGGGTATGTCTAGCTCTGGGTTTGCTTGTGTATGTTTCAGTGAGACTTATATAGAGCTCCAGCTACATAGTAAGGGGATGAATGCATTTGAAATGGAAAATATATACTTGCTCAAGATTTAATATCACAATGACGTCCTTTACTGTGTTTCTTTGCCTTTTTGACGATGACTCACAGTGCAACATAGCTTCACACTCTGTTTTGTTAATTTTTTCAAGTATCATAGGAAAGATGCATTCTTTTCTTTTCTTGAATTAGAAGAAAAATAAAAGTACTGAAGTGATCCGAGGATTAGCTAGAGAAGATCTTACTGTCAGATTATGACAGGGATCTCAGATAATGTTAAAGTGCCAAAATCTAAGAAAAGCAGATATGTAATATATGTAGTTTGGTATATTATTAGTCCTAGTTTTCTTGCAGGATAGTAGATATATCATATATGTGGCGTGTGAAGTGCAGGTAAGAAAAACCTAACATACTTGTTAACAAGAAAGAACAAAAACATTATGAGAAAGTTTAGACTTCAAAGAAAAGGCAAAGTATACAGACAACAGATTCGTCCAGGAAGTCAATAATATGATCCAACATCATACAATAATAACTTAAAAAGCATGTATAATACTGCTAGCTGAAACACTTTCACACTGAATTACAGATTGTGATTGCACCAGCTAGCAAGATAAAAGTATTTTAAACAACCTACAGAACAAGAAGAAATACATGAACGACGCTTCTAAACGAACAAAACAAAGTGAAACAACCTCTGAAGAATACACAAGCTAAGAACAGGATCTCAACTCAAAGGGAAAAGATAAAACTACTTAGGGCCTGTTTGGTACAGCTGTGGCTTTGAAAATAAGCTGGCTGTGGCTTATTCTGAGAATAAGCAGCTGACAAGCAAAGCTGCTGAGTGTTTGGTAAATTGACTTTTTATAAGTGCTGTGAATGATAGAAGCAGAGACAGACTGTTTGGTAAATTAACTTTTTAAAAGTGTTTTGAGTTTGTAAATTACTAGTTTAGCCTTACAATATGTTTTTGCTTTATTTATTTGGTAATGTTTTATAATATAATTGCTCATGAACCCTTATGTCTATATATTTTTTATGATTTATATATGAAGTTTTATAAATCATAGTTACTAAGAGAATAATATTAGACACTATCATAAATATATGAATTACATGTTGTTCCATACATTACTTGTGCTCTATGATTATGAGATTCTTCTTGTTCATCATCATCCATCTCTATGTCACCAATGTTACCCAACCTTACTGATCAGGACGTCGTTGTTCTGATGCAAGAAAATGCAATCTCATTGTTGCAACAATCTCATACTCCCTTTTCACCCCATAGCACAATCTCATACAATTCGGATGATACTGCAATTGCTCTCAAATGAAGGCAGAAAATTCAGACCAAAAAAGAAACTCATCCAACAATGCTTCAATGCAAAAACCAAGATGCAGAGAAAGAATGATCACCACGACCAACCTGACAAAATTAATTGGAGGAAGAAAAGTTTTTATTTGAAAAGAAATGGATATGCGTACATTTAGTTTGAAATTTTTCCCAGCAACTTCTCTTTCCTGTATTACAGGATCTACCTACACTCTGACCCTCACTATGACTACACCTTCAGAGAAAAAACTCCAATGACTTGTGACCCAAACAACTCTAGGTAAGGTAGTAAACATGAATGCTAGTTTTACACGCCAGTTACTCTGGAATGAGTTTGGCATGGGGCAGCTCTCAATAGTCCATACCACCCATTGCCGGGGTCTCCTTGTCACTAGGAAGTTCAACCACGACAGCTTCAGTAGTTGTCAGCAAAGATGAAATACTGCACAGATGGCCAACAAAATTCTATGGATAAGGAATCAGAGGTGATACTGACTAATGAATAACAGCAAAGGATTCAGGAGCCTCCAGCTTACCTTGCAGCATCCACTAGAGCAGTCCTAATCACTTTCAATGGGTCTATTATTCCAGCCTTGACCATATCAACATATTCACCTGGAAAGCAAAATGATCAAACAATCAACGTAAACGTAAACGTGAGAGAAGATATCACTTTCCAGCAACATTTTAGATAATGTGGAAACATGTATTACGCTATTACCTTTAGCTGCATCATATCCCAGATCAGGGTTATCATGCTCCAAGAGCTTACCATCAGGACAACTTGTTCACTGCTTATTAGCACAACTAGAATGGTAAAGTTCCTCTATTGGTTAGGGACAAGATTAAACACTATTGAAATACAGACTTGCTTATGTTTGCACCTCAAGCCTTTGCCTTTGCCTGTGCCCTAGCGTCCTCCCGCATCATTGCTTTTACGCCTATTTCATAGCAGCAACCTGAATAAGATGATAAACGAAATTGAGTACTGAAGCACTATAACAAAGAAAAATAACACTAACTCCATTAGATTGCCCCATCTGAAGAAAGCAAGTTACAGTTTAAATACCAAGTCCCCTCAGGTCCCTTCTATCATGCAAAGCATGTCATTCTAGTATCAGTCCTTTCTAACATGCAATGCATGTCATTCTAGTGTCTTCAACATAAGTTATAAAACAGTTAAAGCAAAAGATCTCAAAATATTAGTTAATATCAGTTTTCGGCTAAACCACTTCGGTTCTCTGATGAGGTCCTAGCAATCCTAACTGAAATTTCACCTTCATGGCAACTTTCATAGGTAAACTAATGCTAAGTATCCAGTCCATCATAGCTAGAGAGTAACAATCCAAATCAAGTTTTTCCTAATGCATCTCCAGCGAGCCAGATTTCATTTCTACCAACACCCAAAACCAAAACAGACTACATGAGAATTCTCAAAAAATCAGTAGCGTATCTAGCACTCCAACAGTATCAAACAACTTCTCTAAATATATCTAATCGCAAGCATCAGAGGAAAGCATACAATAACCTGTTAGAAGCAATTGTGTGGACAGGTCCTTCAACTCCCGCATTGTCACAACATCATCAACAAAACTAACATGGTTCTTGTCAGTTCAACCAACACTATCAGAACTACTTTATAGCAGAGAGGTATCAGCCTTTCAACATCCATCCAGCATTTGCTCAAATCAAGTTCCAGCTCAGTCCCTGGCAAAGACAAACAAACACATGACATTAGCCGTAACTAAAAATTACAAGAAATCCTAATGCAGCACATACTGAAGTCTTCACAAAGTATGCCATTACTGCCATCCATTATTCCTTTTTGTAAACAGAAACACCAATACATTGTAAAGCCACTACTTACCCATTGGCATAAGGTGAAACACGTCGAGCATGGACTATAAGCCCTGCAGTAAGCGTAATGATTTCAATACAACGGCCAACAGACATAAGAAAATTTTGTTTAATCAAGTACACTACTAAACAAATGAACCATGCCGGTGATCAATAACAAAGTCAAAAGTAACCACCAAACCTGCGCCATAACCATCATAACTGGGACTCCTGCGGCCATGTCGAGGGGAAGGATTTCTACGCCTTCCACTACCCAGTCCTCGTGAACCAACACGCATACGACACTCGCGTGCAAAATGTCCAGGTTCACCACATTCATAACACTTCAAGTCATCACCCCCACCACGCCCGCCACGGCCTAGACCACCACCCTTAGAGTTATGAGACAGTTATGAGACAGCTCAACACTCGCGTGAAAAAACGACCTGCGAAGAACTCCGAACATCCGAAACTCATCTTCAAGATCCCTATCGCTCACTCGAGGATCCAAATTGCCGACGTAAACACGAGTCATCGTCGGAAAACTGCACTATCAACCTCAAAATTCACCGATCAAAAACTGAGAAGGAGATGTCTGTGGCTGGCAGAGAAAGAGAGAATTGGAGACTTGCCTGGATGAATTGTTCGGCGTTTGTGCGCGACGGTTGATCGGAGCGAGGAGATGAGAGACTCGGGAGAGGTGAAGATCGGAGAGGTCTAATAATAAATTGTAAGTGGGTACCTCCGATCCTGAAAAGGGTGTGACTCTGATGCTTCAGAAAAGAGAGAGCGAGCCTCTGAACAAATCAGATCTAGCAGCAACGATTCTGGGTCTTGAGATGGAGAGAATGAAGAGTTGAGAGAGCGCTGGAGAGATGAGCGATTTGTGAGAGAAGGAAACTGGAGAGAGGAGCGAAAGGAGAGACGCTGGAGTTCTGAGACGAACGGCGAGCGAAATTGTGAGGTGGTTATGCGAGGGTCAAAAGTGGAATATTTGAAAAATTCATTAATGAACAGTATTAGCGCTACAGTTACATAAGCGCTTTCCGTTTTTAAAAGCTCGGTCTCGCTGACTTCGGCTTTCTACAAGAAAAAGTCGGTGCTTTAAAGCAAAGCTGTGCATTTTTTTGCTTACCAAACGCAATTATCTGCTTTGCTTTGTAGCAAAGCCCCAAGAAGCCCAAACAAACAGGCACTTAGCTGCGAACTAAGGAGATCGACATTTCTCATGCTCTGAGAAACTGCATACATTACCCCATGAATGACATCTATATGTGCAGTAGCTCAGGTCATGAGGAGGGTCTAACAAATACTTTCCGAAGAAATACGCAACTTGAGAGCAGACCAGCGAGGCAGGAACACTAATGGACTTGATTTTGAGGGACCGTCATTTGTGACAAAGTTGATTTTTTTGGTAATTCTGATCACCCTTTTGGTACACAGAAGATAACAATTACTTACCAAAAGCTGACCAGGTTTAGGTTTACTCAAAACTTACTACAGTTGTGCAATAGATGGCAACCACGTTGTATGAATTATAAGACAAGCAAAGGACTCTTCAGCGCCCATTTGGACACTTAAGCGCCCGTCTGTTAACAAGCATCAGTTTCAAATTCAGCCATGAGTTTCTCCTCCAAACTGATGTATGCCTCTATTCCATCACCCTCTTTGGTGTCCAAGAAAACTACTACATTCTTGAAGGTCAATGGTGCCGAGAACACCCACGCAGGTTTTCCCCAACCGAAATCATTATCATACGCTGGAAACCTGCAATAGCTACTGAAGCTCACCGAACCCAGCTTCAGTTCCCTTAGTCTACCAGTATTCTCATTGATGGGGAGCCCTGACTGCTCAGCACCCTGCAATCCTTTGACGCACACATTGTCAATCCTGTTAATGTCTTCTCACAATTCCCTCATAGCCTGACCATATGCATTGCATGCATCCCCAGTATTTAACAACGGACCTGTCCTGGTAACACGGAAGATGTTCCCAAAACAATGTTGTGGCAATGGTGGATCAAACCTTGGGCGTAGGTTCAGAGCATGGATCATAATATACAACTTCTCATCATCTTCAGCCCCTGTAAGCTTGATGGTATTGGCCAAATATCGACTCCACATGAAAGAAGTTAAAGCAGCAACATGCGATGGTCGTTTCTGCTTTTCTTTTGAGCCAGAAACACCTTCCACATATTTTTCTCTGAGAGCCTCTATCATAGAGGCAACAAATAGAGACCTCTTTATGACTTTGTTCTTGCTGATGTTGAAGCTTGGATCATATGCCAGAACATCCCTTGGCGGAAAATGTGTTCCAGAAACAAGGTCTGGATGCTCTATGTTGGCTTCGACACAAGCTGTAGCCGCCCAAGTTTTTCTGAACATGAAGTAAGATGAAGCATCAGCAAGTCTGTGAGAAATGCATTGACCAACTGCAAACCCTCCACATTCAAAGACACTGAGCTGGACCCCTAGGGCCAACTCCTTGACAATATGATCACCTAGTTCAAATGGCACGAACTTGCTAAGTTGTTCAGGGATAGGATTATTAAGGAAGTCACAGAGTTTGCAATTGACTTGAGCTTCAAGGAAGGGAATGCCCTCATCATTGCAATCAAAACACTAGTCGTCATGTTTGATTCATCCGGCTAATGGATAGAAAAGGGTTAAGACTTCAGTTTGGGACCTTGAGGTGGCTGTATATTTCAGTAACGGTACTAAGGGGTTGTAAACAAGGGGAGCTAATTGATCACAGGAGGAGAGCTGGTAATGTCGAAGATTAGTAGGGGTTGGAGAAGATGGTGTGATAATCACCTTGGGGGTTACTTCTACATCAACCTTCATTCTCATAAGCTAGATTGATATCCTTTGAACTCGATTGGTATTAAGGTTATCCAATTCTGTCAATCTTCTCGTACCCTAATCCAATCTATAAATACAGGAATCTAATAGGTTGGGGTATCATTGTTTGGTTAAGGTAAGGTACAGCTAATTATATGCAGACAAATAATTGTTTCATCATCATGTAGACGTCAAACTATTAAAGAACTTGTTTGGAAAACTTTTTTTTTTTTTCAGAAAGCCCTGTCATTGTTTCATCATCATGAAAAGACAAAAAGAATTACAAATGAAGAAAGATTCACGGGATTCACCAGACTGGATTGTTGAGAACTTCTAAAAGTTCACACTACACGAGCTTCAACATATAGATGCCCGCATCGGTGCGATCTACAATTCTACCTATATATTTGTTGTCTGATTCATCCAAAATATACAGAAGCCCAACGCAACCACCTCTAGTTCCATTAGTCTAGCAGCATTCTCATTCATGGGAAGCCTGACTGCTCACCACCCTGCTGTAATCCTTTGAGGCACTCACTGTTGATCTTGTTTATTTCTTCTCGTACTTCCCTCATAGTCTGATCATATGCATTGCATGCATCCCCAGTACTCAACAAGGGACCTGTCATGGCAACACGGTAAATGTTTCCAAAAGAATGTCGTGGCAACGGTGGATCAAACTTTGAGCGTAGGTTCACAGCATGGCTCACAATATACAACTTCTCGTCATGAGCTCCTGTAATCTTGATGGTATTGGCCATATATCGACTCCATATGAAGGATGTTAAAGCATCAACACATGATGGGTGTTTCTGGTTTTCTTCCAAGGCTACAGCACTTTCTACATACTTTGCTTTGAGAGCCTCTATCATATAGGTATTGAATAAAAACCTCTTTGTCACTTTATTCCTGGTGTCATTTTTCTCGAATCATATGCCAATAAATCCTTCAGTGGAAAACGTGTTGCTGACAGAAAGTCTGGATGCTCTGTTGGATTCGCCACGGGCTTTGGCCGCCCATGTTTTGCTGAACATGAAGTAAGATGACGCATCAGCAAGCCTGTGAGAAACACATTGACCGATTGCGAACCCTCCATATTCAAAGATACTGAGCTGGACACCTAGGGCCAACTCCTTGCCTATATGATCAATCAAGTTCAAATGGCATGAACTTGCTAAGTTGATCAGGGACCGGATTCTTTAGAAAGTCAGAGTTTACAATTGACATGAGCTTCAACGTAGGGAATGCCCTCATCATTGCAATCAACACACCAGTTATCGTGTTTGATTCGACCAGCTAATGGGTAAAAAATGGTTAATATAATTCGACTAGGGACTTCTTGAGGTGGCTGGAAATTTCAGTAATGTTGGGCACTAGTGTCTTGTCATTGAACTCGTAGAAGAGAACCAAAGGGTTATACACTAGGGGAGATAATTGATCAAGGGAGGAGAGCTGGTAATGGTGAAGATGTGCAGGGGTTGGAGAAGATGGGGTGATGACCACCTAGGAGACTACTTCTACTTCAACCCTCATTCTTATCTCGGATTAGTTGGCTTCTAAGGTTATGTAGTTCTGTTAATTTTGCCTACTCTGATCAAATTTATATACATGTGAAACTAATTGTTTAATAATCCTGGTCTGGTTATTGTAGGGTACTGCTAATATTCCGTACTCTGATAATACTCATCTACATAGACAACAATGTGTAGATGTCAAACTATTAGAAACTGACTAGAAATAAAAGAAATTGAAAAGAAAGCTATGCTATTAATCGTACATGGAAAGAAACATACGCTACTTAATAGAAAAAATGTCATCCAATAGAATGACAGTCTATTTTGGTTTGCAACATACAAATGCAAAAGAAAAAGGAAGCAAAATACTATATTTGTTTAATTATTGATATTAGTCTCTTGACTTGATCAACATACAATTAATAATAAATACTAACTAAAAAATTATAAATTTAGTTTAGCTTTTATTTTACTTTTGTTTCGCAATCTTTTTTTAGGAAAAGAGGAGTCGAGTTCCGTTGAATAAATCATACGACCAGAACATTTCAAGCTGGGAGAATGTCTAAAGACAAGATACATATTACAATCGATGCTCAAGCACGCAGATAATTAAAACTACACAGCCAACCAGAATTTCGTCTACAAAAGCTACAAAAAAATGCTATCTAAAAAACGAGTGTCCACAAGAGTAATTTATTCTGGCCTAAAAAGCAATAACCTAAGTAATCAAATCAAAGTACCACAGCTCAATGAATCGAGACCTAACACTATCCCAGTGTACCTTTCCACCAAAAGGGGTAGACTCTAATAGAGTTATGTAGGGATCTTACTACCTTTTAAAACTGACGCAGACCCATATCGAAAGGAGAAGAGGAAAAGAAAGGTGGAGGCCCAAAAGCTTAGCCCACTACGCTACATGGCTGCAACCCAAGTTGACTAAGGCCCAAAAGCCCCACCAATCCCAACCACTCCATCGTCCAGTTCAGACCCACGACGACCTTGTCGGAGCTACAACTGCCGCCTACTCAATCAGGTGCCCTGCCTGACCTCGCCATCCCTTCCAAGCCTCATTGAGAGCCCCTATGCCCTAGGATTAGAACCAGAAACCGCCCCTCAAGGCTTCGCTTAAACCTCTGTTTGACTGCGGAGTGCCCACCTCTGCCTCTGTCTATGGCCGCCTCCGACCTAAAGTCGAGCCTCCTCAGACACTGCTTCACGAGATCTCGCCTTGAAACAATTGTTCCTTATCATCGCTCTTTTAGTTGTTGACCAGAACTGTCATCAACTCTCTAAGTCGTCGTCGTCTTCGTTGAAACTACCTGACCTCCTTCTTTGTCGTTGCCTCGCCGCCAAACTCTAGGGTTTGGGGATGCCCAGCTCCTCCGAGAAAGATGGAGCGAATTTTTTTCTTCACAATCTTTTGTTTTTTTTTTCAAAAATAAATAAAAATCCTTGACAAAGCGTGTTATTTACTAATATATTTTTAAGCTAATTTTGTTTATGATGGTGAATGTAACAAAGGGACAAAATTGTATGACTGACTCAGAGTTGTCGGATCCGCTGCTCCTACTGGTGACCCGCGTTCCGGATTGCACGAACCCAATCGTTTGCGATCTAGATCGCTACTCTGAGCGTTCCCACTTATTGGAGCGGACATTATTCATGAGATCAAGTCTCAAGATCCATCCAACCGTACACTTCCGGCAAATCGAATTCTTTGAAACCCAGATTCCCAAGGCAGTGATGATGTGCCTCGACTTCGTTTTGAATGAAGCGAGGATTGGAGGAACAACTATTCGTGCTGGGTATAGACAATTGCAGATTTGGGTTGAGTATAAATGCAGACCGTATATGCAGACTCAAGGATCTCATGAACTTCGGACAAATTCTGATATCAAGCCATTACTTAATGAGGTTGTAATCAAAGGAGAAGCACCAGGAAAGAATCCTGGTGGAGCGAAGACATGGTCTTGCAAAGTCAGGTAATCGAGTTCATATACTAGTGAGTTGATTGTTGACTTCTTACCTGCTGCAATTGATGAAATTTGACTGGTTTGAGGATATTTACAATATTCAGTGTTCTAAAAGGCCTCGTCTAGCACCGTCTAGTCTCTGCCTAGGCTCTAGGCTGCAACAAGCCGCCTCGCTTTTCTTCAAGGCATTTGTGCCAGGCTGTGGGCAATTAGGCGGCCGCCTAGCCCGCTTAATCGCCGCCTAGGGTTCTAAGCTCTCCGACTAATTTTATTTACATTTAGTGGTGGAGTTGTTACATTATGGGGAGCATGCGAGTATAGAGTAAATGATGTTTTTAGAATTAGAAATATATGTGTTTATTGTTGTTGTTACTCACTTTTACATGAAGTTATGCTAAATTTTAGCTATAATCTATTTTATAAATAGGTCTAACAAGATTTATGTCGAATAATTTATCCATATTTGACTGTTTTCAAATATTATAGTACATAAAATATATATTTTTAATTAATAAATATGAAAAAAGTAAATCTTCTAATTCTCGCCTAGACTGTCCAGGCGCTAGGCTATGGGTCGCTGCCCGCCTACCGCCTAACGCTTTTTAGAACAGTGACAATATTAGAAAAGCTATTGTTAAGTCTTCTTGAACCACACATGTTTTGGCCATGTTTAGAACTCAATCAAAGTTGGAATTATTGAAAGTTGCAAAAATAAGATTTGCATCGAACTACATCTTGTTGAAGCGACTTATTGATTGCAATAAGCACTAGCAAGTACGGTGATTCTTCAAAAATGAAAAGATTGGGTGAGAAGCTTAAATGGCTAGAAGAAAACACTTGGAGAGAAAATAACACACGTTGTGTTGGATGACGACAAGTGAGGCAATGTGCTCGGTGTGGTGAATATCACAAAGCCTATATATTTTTAATTAAATTTTGTGATGGTAATGGACAGAAGATGGGTGAAGTCTATGAAAGGTATGCTGAGAAATAAGAGAAGTTATGAGTCATGGGGAGTACTCTAGAATTTTTCCACAAGTCAAAGAGATTGTGCTCAACGGGTGGAAAAAAATGAATTATCTTATCCATTGGGTTGGATATGCTCCAAGGATTTATGATAAAGAAGATCTCGGTAAACTAGCATCAGGAGGATTCACTCGAAAGAGCCCCAATCAAGATATAGAAATGATTACATGTCTCATGTTTGAGAAGATAACAGACGATAGAGAAGAAGCAGAGACATTACGTCAACAATATGCCTCTTGCTACACAAGCTACCTCTTGAAAAATTAAACTACCTTTTATAAATGTTGGGACAAAATCGTTGATTGACTATAAGGTAACAGATCACAATTGTTACTTTTCTTAATCAAAATCAACTAACTGTGGCAAACTTCTGTTTTAATCTAATTGATTACAAAGTGGTACAACAATTAAGGAGGAGAACTCACACTTCATACTTCAAAGCCAAGAAAGAGCTATCAGTTTCAAAATTAGCCATGACTTCTATATATTGCCTCTAAACTTGTAGAAACATATATGAATTTCCAAACGGGTTCCATCTACATCTCCTTCGTCTTGAAAAAAAAGAAAAATAAGAGAGCAATCTTGCCACATTTATTGCTAAACTGGTTACCCAGCTGCAGAGCAACAATGGATCAACTCTTAAGAGAAGATAGTTGTCAACAAAGACAACCGGTCACCACCCAGTTGGAGACGCATAAGCTAAGAACTCGGTATCAGTTTCGAACTTAGCCATGGCTTCCTCCTCCAAGCTAATATATGCCTCTATTCCATCAGCCTCTTTACTATCCATGAACACCACTAGGTTCTTGAAGGTCAATGGCGGTGAAGACACCCAGGTAGGCTTCCCCCAACCAAAATCATTATCATACAGAGGAAATCTGCAGAAACTACTGAAGCTAAATGTAATCAGCTCTCCACTGATAACACTATCAACACTTTCATTGAGCTCACTCAAGTGATCATCACCTTGTTGTAGACATTTCATGTAGTGATTGTCAATCTTGTCTACCACTTCTCGAACCTGTCTCATCACCAGACCATAGCGTTCTTCCCCACGACTTATGAAAGGAGCTGTCATGGCAGCACGATAAAGATTTCCAAAAGAACGGTGTGGCAATGGGGGGTCAAACCTAGGACGCAGGTTCACAGAATGGAGAACCATGTACAACTTCTCAGCAGGCCCTGTATCCTTGGTGTTGACCACATATCGGCTCCATATGAAAGCCGACAAAGCGTCAACACGTGATGGGTGTTTCTGGTTTTCTAAGCCTTCACTGACCCTATATTTTTCTCTAAGGACCTCTATTATAGAGGCACTAAACACAAATCTCTTTGCTACTTTATTCCTTGTGATGCCAAGGCCAGCATCATAAGCAGTAAAATCCCTTGGTGGGAAGAGTTTTGCTGATATAAACTCTGGATGCTCTATTTTGGCTTTATCTCCAAAGGAAGTGGCAGCCCAAGTTTTACTGAACATGAAATGAGATAATCCATCTGCAAGCTTGTGAGCAATGCAATGACCAATAGCAAATCCTCCACATTCAAAGATATTAAGCTGGACGCCTAGAGGAAACTTATTATCTATATTATCCAATTCAAATGGCATGAACTTACTGAATTCGCCAGGGACCGGATTGTTCATAACTTCAGAAAGATCACACTTCACATGAGCTTCAACATAGGGAATGCCCTCATCGTTGCAATCAACATATTTGTTGTCTCTGATTCGACCCGCTAATGGATAGAAAAGAGTCAAGACCTCAGCTAAGGACTTCTTAAGGTGGCTGGATATTTCAGTAACACTAGGCATAGTCTGGTCATTGAATTCATAAAAAAGGACCAAGGGGTTATACACAGGAGGAGATAATTGATCAAGGAAGGAAAGCTGGTAATGGCGAAGATCATCAGGGGTTGAAGAAGATGGTTTGATAATCTCCTCAGAGATAAATTCAACTTCAACCTTCATTTTTCCTCCTAACTAACTCAACTGGTCTAGTTTTCGCAACAACAAAAGTGCTCTTTGCCAATGAAAACTAGAACATATACTCAAAAGGGAGTAGTAGTTCTATTGAAATTGGGTTCTATGTTTGATTGTTGACTATATGGTCTGTACTAAGATGCTGTTCTTTCTTGAAATAATACAAAGTAGAAAAGTCTATATTAGCATTCAAAGTCTGACCTTTCTACATAGAAACACAAAATCCTGATCTACCCAAGATTAAAATAAAATTAAAAATCTTAATTAGTAGCAGTTCTTCAATATTTAGGACATGTTTGGCACACTTGTGGCTTTGAAAATAAGTTGTATGTGACTTATTTCGAGAATAAGCAGCTGACAAGCAAAGGTGTTGAGTGTTTGATGAACTAACTTTTTATAAGTGCTGTGAATAATAGAAACAGAGACAAACTGTTTGGTAAACTAGTTTTTTAAAAGTGTTTTGAGTTTATAAATTACCAGTTTAGCCTTATAATATATATTTGTTTTATTTATTTAAAAATGTATTATAAAATAATTACTCTCGAATTCTTTTTAAAAACTAGATAGATGTTCAACACTGATTACAAACAAAAGGAATAAATAATCGCTCTGTTTATGTGCAAGCTTTATGGTCTAACCATCTGTGTTTAAATCTTTCTAGCTACATTTCTTATCACAATTGGCTTTATAAAATTGACAATGATAAGGAAAGCAAAGTAAAGAGAGCACCACTGTTTAATATACTAGAAAAAAACAACATTATCACAATATCAACGGCTAAGAAACTACAAACCTGCACCAAAATGTATCCTTCTGTTTCTTCAACCAGCACTGAAGTAAAAGAGTTAACACTAATAAGAACCTTCTGCACTTGTTACATATAGAATAAATCGAAAAGCACAAAATCCAAAAACAATGTTTCCACTGCTTCATCTGATGTGAAAATGCAGAATTTGAAAACAACACCCTCCATTTGATCTCTCAATTTACACAAATATGCTTAACATAATCAAATGCATAGCTAGTTACAGGATTTCATGACACCATCCAAGTCAACCTCACTACAAAATTACCTTCATGCATTAATTTTTCTAACTATATTCAAACTTACAGATATGCTGCCCAAGCATTCATGTACAAACTCAGAAACACCAAAAAGCATAAAACTTTAATCACTCTGCAAATTCTCAATCCCTCTGCAACACCCTACATCACTCTCCACCTTACTCTGCTTCTCCATTGTAAATGACTCCATCTCCGAAAATGAGGAGAGCGTATTGGGTTGAAGCACCACAGAGATGAGAGTGTAGACCACATCACAGGAGAGCAGACCCACCAAGAGGAGGACCAGAGTGGAGCAATGGGGGGCTTCTGGGTAACTTTGCCTCTGACCTATTTAAGATTTTGTGGGGAAGGAGACCCAGAAAGGGATTTAGGATCTGTGGAGTGATGGTGAAGGAAATTTAGGGTGGGAAGATACGAGCGTTGACCTTTGACAAAGATTGATCATGGAGGGAGGGAATTGGTAAGCAGCAACTCAGTGTTCTTACCAGCCTTCCCAAAAAAAACCAATGTCTCAGAGGCATTTCTTCAAACAGATGGTGAGCACAATCATTTTGATGACGACCCAGTATCGAATACCTTACTTAGATGACGACCTCAGCTTGATTATCACAGCGATGGGTCTTGGAATGACGATGGTCTCCCTCTGATTTCAGGGCTCCGGTGCGAAACGGAGAAGAAGAGAAATCACCAGAAAAACAAAATGGTGTTCTCCCACAACCCATACGTCCCTCTAGTTCAGCCCAGGGTTTCGATGACGTTTATGAAGGAGAGTAGCAGAGTTGAAGAATGAAGGAGAAGAAAGCAGGAGAAGACTCGAATGGAAGAGCAGCGTAAACTTCGCGCTACAGTAGCGCGCTGCTTTTTTTTTTATTTTGGGGAATTTCCTGCTGAAATTGAACTTGAGTCTGAGAGAGTGACGAATCGTTGATCTTTTTTTTTGTTCCAAACTGATCCGATTTTTTTGTTTATCACTGTGCAGGATGGATTTGGAGATGGGTTCGAGTTGGAGATGGACTGTGAACCCGATTCGGACTTGGTCTGCAAATCCATCTCCAACTCGATTTCAAACCCCAAATTCGTTTTCGACAGTAACAATGCAAAATCGAGTCAAAAACAAACTGAATCAGTTGAAAAAAAAGAGAAACAAAAACCTTCGGAATCAAACCAAGAATTTATCCTTACCCAAATCTGTGCCGAAATCCTCAAATTGCAGGCCTCAATCAGTCGAAACTCGGTTCCTGAGTTGCAGATCGGGGCGAGCCTGGCACTGTCAGTGGAGGAATTAAACGGAGACTTTCGATTGTTGCCGTGCACAAATCAAAAAGGAGGAGTGAAGTGCGAACTATGAAGAAAGGATTGCGAACCTCACCCAATCGATGCAGAGATCCCCAAATTGCAGGCTTCAAGCCCTCACCTGCTCCAATCCGAAAGATCTGAGTGTGTGGGGATGTAACACAGTCGCTTCTCGACTTCAGATCAGCCTCCATCTGCGAACCCATCCCAAGGAAAACTCACCGGCGGGAGCGCAACCCTCGACCCTCAACCCCACCATCTCTCTCTCTCTCACTCTCGCCTGGGCATCGAGAAGAAGAAGAAAATGAAGAAGAAGAAACTGAAGAAGAAGAAGAAGAAAGAAAAGAAATGGGGAAGAAGGAAAGGCGAAGAAAAAAAAGAGAAAGGAAATAAATGGGCCGGGCCTCCAACTGATCTGGGCCGGGCCTCCAACTGGTCTGGGCCGGACTTCCAACTGGGCCGGGCCTCTGAAGTCTCTTGGGCCTGCCAAAAAAACAAATGGGTCTGGCAACCAAATCTGACCTATTGGGCCTCCAACCAAAAAAAAGAAAAGAAAAGAAGTCTCTTGGGCCTCCGAATTAATTGGGCCCGGCAACCAAAAGCTTGCCACATGGGCCTAACAGCTAAAACCCATCTCACTTGAAGCCATGGGCCTTCAACAAAAAAGACATTGGGCTCCGGTCATCTTCATTATGGGCCTTAAAAAAAAAGGACATTGGGCTTCGGTCGTCTTTCTAATGGGCCTTCAAAAAGAAAGCAAGCCCACTTCACAGGCCCATCATCAACACAAGACCAACTCCACCAATTTTTCAGTATGAAGCCCGATCCAAGTCCCAAGGCCCAAATCAAAGATCTCCGAGCCTCTTGCAAATGAAATGGAAACAGACCCACTTTGCTAAAGACAACGGTACAAAAACCCGGTTTAAATTCCAAGGCCCAACAACAAAATACGATGGGTGCACAAATCAAAAAAAATGCCTCCAAGAAAAATCTATGGGCCTCTCACAGATGAAAGGGAAATAAGGCCACAAAAGACAATGCAAGTCCAAATACAGCAGTGAAAAAAGCCCACTTCAAGTTTCAAGGCCCAACTGCAAAAGTCATTATCAAATTACATGTCGAGTACAAATCCAAATGCAGCAGTGTAAAAAGCCCACTTTAAGCCTCAAGGCCCAACTGCAAAGCCCAGGATGATGGGTGTCCAGGTCAAATCAGCTGGCACCCCACCAAATGAAGTATCGACAAAAATGCAATTGATGGATTCAAATACATCTGTCAAAACCAAATCCAGGCGTGAACTACAATGGTTTGATTCCCACAAGGGATATGTAGGCAGTCTGGATTCAAATCCGGATACAACCATGGCTAAAACCAAATCCTGGTTCTTTTCAAGCCAATTTCCTGATTCTATCAGTCAAATTCATCATTTCAAACAGAATCCCTGACCACCAGTCAAAAATCGACCAGTCCAAATGACTTCAGTCAAATTCTCAAACCCACTCCAAATTTTGAACTACATCGGTTTGATCCCTTCACATGGTATATAGGCAGTCTAGATTTAAATCTGGATGCAACCACAACTTCAAATAAATTCTCGGATCTTCTGAAGCCTCGCTCCATAGCTCATACATCTTCAGATACAAATCCCACACACTACTCTCATTTCAAAATCAAAGCCCTCCAATGAGTCATTCACTTGTTGGGGATCCTGAACTACGAATGGCTTGATCCCTCCCGGGGTACGTAGGCAACCCATTCGGGTGCAGTCGTAATACCAAACCAACTCACATCGGTTTCTTCATAAATCGAATCAAGGGGTGTTCCCTTGTAACGAGGGATTGTAATTAAGAGACACGTTCTGTCTTGAATGAGTTGACCCGGACAACATTAAAGCTCTATTTTAATTAATAAGATAGAGTGAAATTACGTTGGGTGACATTCTACATTATGTTCACATTTTTACCCAACATAGTTTTTGGCGACTCCACTGGGGACATTTTTGGCACATTTTTACCCAACATAGTTTTTGGCGACTCTGCTGGGGACATTTTTGGCACATTTTTACCCAACATAGTTTTTGGCGACTCTGCTGGGGAGAAATAGAGCTTTAATGTTACTGTGCTCTGATCAACCTAGTTACTTTGGCTTTGCCTAAGTCCTGGTTACTATGTTTTCTGGATGCTACTGTGTTCTCTGGTCCTACAATTACTTTGCTACTATGTTCTGTGACTTACTGCCTCAACCCCCCAAATCCAAACACCAAACCCATGACACAGTTCCTTGACCAAAAGAAAAGAACCAGAAACCTATGATCTGTGTCAACCTTGATCAAATATCAAATCAAACAGGGGACATCAATTACCAATTTGGCCACACAGCATGCTGAAAGAATGCTAAAATACTTGGTGCTTTCATGAACAAACAATCCAAAAAATCCAAGCAGTGGTGTCCTAACTAATTTCACAAATGGCACAGAGTGAAAAGATGGGAGAAACTCACCCCTATGTGTTCCTGCAGTAGTACTTCCAAGTCCTGAACCACCCCAATCTCTGGCAGGAGCCTCTGACAACAAAAGCAGAAACAAAGCTCAACAGTGAGAAACAAATTTTTCCCAAATGTCGATTGTACACAGTGCATACCAAATCGAACAATAACTTTACAAAAAATAGAAAGCTAGGCTGTTGAGTCTACCTCTAAATCGGATCCAATACCCATCTCCAACCCAATCTCCAAATCCGTCCTCGACAGTAACAAGGCAAAATCGAGACAAAAAAAAAGGAAAACTGAATCAGTTTTGGAAAAAACTCCCGGCTGTCACCATACTCAAATCGGATCAATGAATGAAACAAATGAGAGAAATTGTGATCCTCACCTAATTCGTGCGAAGCATCGAAGTCCAGAATTCGAAAAATCCCAGAAATCAGTGGAAGCTCAATCCCCAAACTCGACTTCAACAGCAGCTTCATCTCTGATCACTATCTGATAGTAAAGCAAGCATAAGCCCTTAGATCTTGACAAAAGAAAGATGAACCAAGCAGTCAAGCTCTCACCTGTTCCAAATCGGAAGATCTGAGCTCTGCCAGGGGTGGAATACAGTCGCTCCCCAGCAACGGATCGGCTTCGGACTGGCCTCCATCTGCAAACCCATCCCAAAAGAATCTCTCCGGTGGAGCTCAAACCATCTCTCTCTCTCTCTCGCTCTCCTGAGTTTCGAGAGAAAAAAAAAGAACAGAAGAGAAAAGAAAAGAAATGAGGAAGAAGGAATGGCGAAGAAAAAAGAAGAGAGGAGAAAGGAAATAAATGGGTCGGGCCTCCGGAAAACTGGGCTTGCCAAAAAGATGGACCTGGTAACAAAGGCTTCAAAAAAAAAAGAATAGACATTGGGCCCCCAAATTGGGCCTCCAAATTGGGCCTATACCGGGTACCCAATTAAAAAGCTTGCCTCTTGGTCTCTTGGGCCTGCCAAAGAAAAAACAAATGGGCCTGCCAAAGGAAAAAATTGGGCCTGGCAACCAAATCTGGCCTATTGGGCCTTCAACAAGAAAAGAGAGACTCATGGGCCTCGAAATACGTTGGGCCTCCAAATTAATTGGGCCTGGCAACCAAAAGCTTGCCACATGGGCCTAACAGCTAAAACCCATCTCACTCGAAGTCATGGGCCTTCAACAAAAAAAAGACATATGGGCTTCGGTCATCTTCCTGATGGGCCTTCAACAAAAGAAAAAGGGAAACAAGCCCACTCCACAGGCCCATCATCAATTCAAGACCAACTCCACCAACTTTTCAGTATGAAGCCCAATCCAAGTCTCAAGGCCCAAATCAAAGATCTCCGGGCCTCTTGCAAATGAAATGGAAACAGACCCACTTTACCCGAAGCAGTACAAAAGCCCGGTTTAAATTCCAAGGCCCAACTGCAAAGCCCAGGATGATGGGTGCCCAAATCAAATAAAATGCCTCCAAGAAAAATCTATGGGCCTCTCACAAATGAAAGGGAAATAAGCCCACAAAAGACAATGCAAGTCCAAATACAGCAGTGCAAAAAAAAGCCTACTTCAAGTCTCAAGGCCCAACTGCAAAAGTCATTACCAAATTACATGTCGAGATCAAATCCAAAATACAGCAGTGTAAAAAGCCCACTTCAAGTCTCAAGGCCCAACTGCAAAGCCCATGATGATGGGTGTCTAAATCAAATCAGCTGGCACCCGACCAAATGAAGTATCGACAAAAATACAATTGATGGATTCAAATACATCTGTCAAAACCAAATCCGGGCATGAACTACAGTGGTTTGATTCCCACAAGGGATATGTAGGCAGTCCGGACTTAAATCTGGACACAACCATGGCTAAAACCAAACCCTGGTTCTTTTCAAGCCAATGATCGAATCCCTGACCACCAGTCAAAAACTGACCAGTCCAAATGACTTCAGTCAAATTCTCAAATCCACTCTAAATTTCGAACTACACCAGTTTGATCCCTTCACAGGGTATGTAGGCAGTCTAGATTTAAATCTGGATGCAACCACAACTTCAAATAAATTCTCGGATCTTCTGAAGCCTCGCTCCATAGCTCATATATCTTCAGATACAAATCCCAAACACTACTCTCATTTTAAAAATCACAGCCCTCCAATGAGTCATTCACTTGTTGGGGATCCTGAACTACGAATGACTTGATCCCTCCCGGGGTACGTAGGCAACCCATTCGGGTGCAGTTGCAAAAGCAAACAAACACACATCGGTTTCTTCATAAATCGAATCAAGGGGTGTTCCCTTGTAATGAGGGATTGTAATTAAGAGACACGTTCTGTCTTGAATGAGTTGAACCAGACATAATTAAAACTCTATTTTAACCAATAAAATAGAGTGAAATTACGTTGGATGACATTCTACATTTTTGTGCACATTTTTACCCAACATAGTTTTTGGCGACTCCACTGGGGACTCATTTTCCCTTTCATCTCTTTTCATGAAGTTATTAACTTATTGTGTGTGTTTTGAAGGTAACAGATCAAATGGCACCAAAGGTTACAGTTTTCTTTCACAAGCTCACCCCAGTTGCTAATCACTCGAACCAAACTGGTTACCGAATGTCATTCGCTATTGGCCACCTTCCTGTAATTTCTACAAAAACGAAACTTGGAATGAAGCAAGACAAGGTTGCCACAGGTGTGATGAAGACACAGGTTTTCAATCGCGCCTCCAAGAATGCTTTGAGAAATCAGAGGAAGAGGGCAGCACGGGCTCAAAGGAAGAAAGATGCCCAAACAAAGTCAATTGAAGCCGTCCTGGCAGAAATTGCTCAATCAACACCAGCAGTTGTGATAACTCATGTTCCGGCTTATGTCATGATCGGTACAATGCAGGTTCCTCTACCAACCATCGAAACTGTGATGACGACTTCCACTAAGGGAGAAGAGGAAGACAAAGAGGATGAGCATGTACCTCAGTTCCCTCTTGGAAGCTCACAAAGATCCACTACATCCTCACAACAAACAACTTCTCAAGATAGCCAAGAGCTTGACCCAAAGAAGTTAGCAGAGGAGGTAGCAAGAGCCCTCGATGCACCCTCAAAGGCTCGAGAAAGGAAAAACGGATCTAAAGCCGAGGAATATCCAGTGTATGGAGATGATTCTTACGCGGGTCCAATTACTCGTAATATGACAAAGAAGAAGATGCTTGACATGTTATCAACAAGTGATACGTCAGACAATCCTTTGGTGGTCTCATGGAAAGGAAACCCTCTGTATGAGGCCTCCAATCCAATCAGTGATTCTACATCTCAGATAAAGTCTAGCGACAGTCCTGAATTCAACAATGCCCAAGTTCTTATGGCAAGCTCCGAAACTCCGCCAGAGGAGCAGTTGAGACAACGACTGGAAGAGATGGCAAAAAGAATGGCTCAACTTGAACTAGATGCCCAACAGAGGCAAACTGAGAGAGAAATTGAAGCTCAAAGACTCACAGTTATTGAGTTCGAGTCAAAGAAAAAGTTAGCCGAAAAGGAAGTGGAAATCGCTAGCCTCATGGCTAAGTGTGCTGCGCTCATGGAGAAGAAGAGACAAGAAGAGGAGCCAGGTCCTTCCTTCGCTCAAAAAGACGATAACATGCTCTCAGCAGAAAGTATCAAGAGCTTGATAGCTGAAGGAATAAGAGACTTTCAGTTGTCTTTGGCTACACCAGTTCTGGGATATCGTAAGCCATATCCTAACCATTATGATGCGATACCCTTCCCAAAGGGATATCAAAGACCAATTTTTGACAAATTCGATGGGAAGAATAGTTCTCCGCGAGAGCATCTCGCCCACTTTTATTCAGCCTGTGGGGAAACGTCACAAGTAGACGCCTTTCTGGTCAGGCAATTCGTACAGTCCCTCAAGGGTTCTGCATTCACATGGTACACACAGTTGGAGCCAGGTTCTATACTAACATGGGACGATATGCAGAGAGCATTCTTGGCACAATTCGTCAGTTCTAAAAAGAAAATATCGATTATTGACCTGGCGGATACCAAACAAAAGGACAAAGAAAGTTCCACCGAGTAGGGGTGGGCAAAAATCTGATTTTCAACCGAAAACCGAAAAAACCATCCGAAAAAACGGACCGGATAACCGATCCATTTAAAGCGGGTCAAATAATAGGTAAAACCGATCCGACCCGGTTTAAACCGGGTTGGTTCCGGTTTTGATTAAAAACCGGTCCGAATAAACCGAATTTTTTTAATATATATATTTTATTTTTTTAATAGGTGTCACCATTTATTTTGGGACAACTAAATTTGCTTATGGTTTGTAATAAATTAACTTAACTATGGTGTGTATGTGTATGTTATCTACTATTTGAAGTTGGTGATGAACATTTGATGATTGAATTGTTTTTGAGGTTTGGTATCTATTGGATTTTGAAATTGTAAACTGAAAGTGAAATTCTCTAAATTCGGGTGAAATCCGAAACCGATCCGATCCGGTTTTCGGATGACCCGGATTTCGGTTTCGGATTCGGATGGAGATTTTACAAATCCGATTGATTCGGATCGGATACGGTTTGGGCTCAAAACCGGTCCGGTCCGAATTTGCCCACCTCTACCACCGAGTTCATCACAAGGTGGAGAAGTCTTAATCTTCAATGTCCCGACAAGTTGTCTGAGTCCTCTGCTGTTCAGATGTGTGCTAATAACCTCCTCCCAGAGATCGCAACATATATTGGCACAGCAGAGCCACAAACATTCGATGAGTTGGTGTCTAAGGCAGGTAATGTTGAAAGACAGATTGCTCGTCAAAAAAATAGCTTCGAGTTCGAGGAATCAAATTGCTGCCAAGAATAATGATTCAAAAAAGCCGATTGTCAAGAAGGGAGAAACAATGGCAACCTTCATCAAGAATGACAAGAAAGGCGACAATGTCAAGAATAATAATGACAGCAAATCAAAAGATGATCGCCCTCGAAGACTCACGCTCAAAGAAAGGAGAAACGTCACTTATTCATTTGACAATGATGACGTGGATGCAATTTTTGATGAGCTCATGGCGGCTAAAATGATTACACTTCCTGAATCAAAACGGCCCTCAGAGATGAACAAAACCAATGATCCAAAATACTGTCGGTATCACCGCATAGTCAGTCATACATTGAAAGATTGTTACATCCTCAAGGACATAATCCAGGAAATGATAAACAAAAATGAAATCGTGACAACAGCAGCCAATGTAATTTCAACTGATGTGTCTAGGCCTGATGGCGCCATCTCTGTCATGTTTGAAGTTGACAACGAAGTCACGATTGTCGAAGCACATCCCAACATGCCACGTCCTGGAAACCCTAATATTCCATCCCTATATGATCTCATGACGACAAGCTTTGATATATGGGAAGATTCAGATGGGTTGGAAGATTCAGATGGGGAATGGACAACTGTAAGGAATAATGCAAGGCAACATCATCCTCCCTCGGCTCAATCCTCTTCACCTCCTCCCTCTTCGAAAAACAAACATCGTGGTAGGTTCTCAAAAGGTAAGAAAAAAGGAAGAAATGCGACAAAGAACGTCCAAGCTCAAAACACAGATGAGTATAGACAATCACCGCGAACTCCAATTACCCTTATGGAATTCCTACCAAAGGAGTTCTTCAAGAACGACCAGAAGAAAGAAGATCATGAAGAGGTGCTCCAATGTTGTATGGCCTCTGTTGAGACAGCCTCCCCATCCAGCTCAGACACAGACAATGAAAGGCTACATGAAGTCGATCAAATTCAACCACGCTCTGTCCTGATGCCATCAGCTATTCAAGACGATGGAAAAACATTGCCTACAAAGCTAAGAGCAAAGGGTGATGCGAACAATCCTGTCGACAAAATTAAAGCTGTACCAAAAATGGTTCCTCGAAGGACAAAAGAATCTCAAAAAAAGTCCAAATATGACATACTGGCACATCTGCAATGTATCCCTTCGCTCTTCAGTGTTTATGACGCTTTGCGCATGTCAAGAGAGTTACGAGAAGCATTGATTGAAGCACTACTAAGTCCGGACCTGTATAAAGAGGATGTGGGTATTAGCGGCTTGGGCTTTTAGCGTAAAAAACATGTGCTTTAAAGCGCATCAAGTCATTTGAAACGTTACCAAACACATTAACCTGCTTTGTAGCAAAGCTGCCCATAAGCCCTACTAAACGCACTCTTAATCTTCTACAAAAAGAGAAGCATCAATTTATGAAGCGGTGCAACAAAAGATGAGAGAACCCAAATGGGTTTATAATGGAGGCTTACTCACTGGTTTATCTTCGCCGGAAAAGCATTCCCTTTTGATGATTCGTCGCGGCCAAGGCAGTGCAGGATGTTGTAGGATTGGAGATAGTGTGATATCAATACGGTTGCAATTGAAAATGGTATTAACTAATTCATAGTTGAAAGTGATTCCTAGCGGGGAGATGTGAAATTATATCTTACCTGACATATTTTGAAGAAAGCTCCAACCTTTACTACCACTTCGAGTTCTCACATTCTCAGTTCGTGGAAAATATGGAGATGATACCCCTGTGGTTCCCAGTAAAGCCATCTCTAGTAAGAGAGGGCCAAATTGGGTCTAGGGCTATAATTTAGCCCTTAGAAATATTATTGTTTATTTATTGACTGTTAAACCATCTCCAGTAAGAAATGATCAAATTTAGCCCAACTTGATATTTTATCATTTTATGAGTTCACATTATATTTCAAATTTATGTTTGTAAGAAGAGCTTAGTCGACGAAAATTTCTGACAAACGTATTCCGTCGACTAAGAGGTTCTTATTTGACAAACTTTTTATCCTAACCGACGGAACAGTATAAATTTCGTTGGCTAAGAGTGAAAATCCACTAATGGTAACTGTTTGTATTATTTTTCTTCTCTTTATTTCTTTGTTGATGTTTCGCCTATCCCGGCCCTTTACTCATTATTTTCCATATTAATTTTGTATGTAAATTCTCATGGATATCTGTATTATATTTATAAACAACACATAGATTAGTTCAAAAAATTCAAAAGCATGGAGTAGTGGAAAAGAGAATGTATGGTGAATAAAGTAGAATTGAGCGAAATGTATTTTAGGTATTGTAAATGGATGAACAAAGTATAATTGAGAAAATAATATTTTAAGTATTGTAAATGCGTCAACAAAATAGATTTACAAATAAAAATATAAAAGTGAGGTGTGAAGAGAATGTGGGGTGAACAAAGTAGTTTGTGATGTGGCAATAAACACACCCTTTATTTATTTTAGTTACAACACTTGACCAATATTACACAGATATATCAGAAATTTAGAAGTCACACAAAAAATAAAAAAGCCTTCCATACACAAATCAATATTTTGCACTTGCCCCTTTTTTGTTTAATATACTCGTTTATTTACCAAAAAAAATATTTTGCACTTGTCGTGTCCACGACACATACTACGTTGCATAGTTCAGCACCGCACTTGAAGGCACAAGAGCTAATAGCTCTACATCGCTCTTAAACTTAGTCATGACTTTTTCCTCCAAGCTAATATACGCCTCAATTCCACCACCCTCTCTGGTGTCCATGAAGTTCACTAGGTTCTTGAACGTCAGTGCAGGCGATCCCACCAACGTAGGCCTCCCCCAACCAAAATCGTTACCATACAGAGGAAACCTGCAATAGCTACTGAAGCTGATTGTAACCTGGTCGCCTTTAGCAAAACTCTTAGCATACGTCTTGATGGAACTCAAATGCTCATCACCTTTCAGTAGCTTTCTCACGTACGCAATGTCGATCTTGCTTATGTCTTCTCGTATACCGTGATACGATTCGCTAGAACTTATTTGTAACGGAGCTGTCATGGCGACTCGGTGGAGGTTCCCAAAAGAATGGTGCGGTAGTGGTGGTTCGAACCTTGGCCTCAATGTCTCTGGTAGCCTCCACAAATCGGCTCAAGATGAAAGACGATAAGGCCTCAACATGCGAAGGGCGTGCCGAGGCCTTATTCGCAGGAACGTTTCTGAGCTCTTCTATGTTAGAGGCACTAAACACAAAGCTTTTTGTTACTTTTCTTCTAGTGATGCCGGTGCGCGCATCATAGCCACTTAAATTCTTGGGAGGGAACAGTGTGGCGGAAATGAACTGCGGCTCCGCTATTTTAGTTTCGCCACGGGCAGTGGCGGCCCAAGTTTTAATGAACATGAAGTATGACAACCCATCTGCGAGCTTGTGAGTAAGGCATTGAGCAATAGCAAAACCACCACATTGAAAGATGTTGAGCTGGACGCCAAGGGGATGTTTGTCTGCAACTTCGTCGAGCTCGAATGGCATGAGCTTATTGAGTTCTCCAGGGATTGGATTGTTGAGAACATCAGAAAGTTTGCAGTTGACATGAGCTTCAAGGTAAGGTACACCATTGTCATTGCAATCCACATATTGGTTGTCTTTGAAATTTCCGGCTAGTGGGTAGTAGAGGCTCAAGACTTTGTAAGAGAATGAGGAATTATGATGAAACTGAATTGATTGATTTACGTTAAATACAAGGCTACATATATAGAACTTCTAGCTAACTTCTAGAACTATGAAAGGAATCCTTCTGATTACAGAAGAATTGCATAAAGATTACACAAAGATATTGATACTAATCCTTAACTGTTTGGGATAGCTTCCTTTGATGTTTCAATACTCCCCCTCAAGTTAGAATGTATGTTAATTACACCTAACTTGCTCAACAAATCGGTAAACTATGTAGATGTGAGTGGTTTAGTAAATAGGTCTGCTAGTTGATCTTGTGTTCGAATGTAGGTAGTCTTGATCAGACCTCTCTGGATTTTCCACGAACGACATGACAGTCAATCTCTATGTATTTAGTTCGTTCATGAAAAACTGGATTGGATGCAATATATAGAGCAGCTTGATTGTCACAGAAAAGTAATGCTGGCTGTGTACCTGTGACATTGAGGTCTTTCAATATATTTTGCAACCAAGTAATCTCACAACAAGTAAAAGCCATGGAACGATACTCTGCTTCTGCACTCGATCTAGAGACTGTTCCTTGCTTCTTTGTTTTCCAAGAGATAGGTGAATTACCAATAAAAATGCAATAGCCAGTAATTGACTTTCTAGTGTCCTTACAACGTGTCCAATCTGCATCACAAAAGGCACGTAATTGAAGCGTTCCTTGAGATGACAATAGCAAACCTTGTCCCGGCGTTTGCTTTAGATAACGCAACACCTTGTGCGCTGCTTCAAGATGGGGTATTCTTGGCTTGTCCATGAACTGAGAAAGGATGTGTACCGCATAGACAATGTCAGGTCTTGTAATGGTGAGATAAATTAGCCTTCCCACCAATCTTCGATATTGAGATGGATCAGTAAGTAGTTCTCCATCGCTTTGTGTCAAAGCAATATTGCACTCTACAGGGAATGTTGTCGGTCTTGCTCCAAGGAATCCGGAGTCCTCCAATATCTTCAATGCGTACTTACGCTGGCTTAACACGATACCTTGCTTTGATCTAGCCACTTCTATGCCAAGAAAATATTTCAATACTCCCATATCTCAAACTTGAACTTGCTGGATAAGAAGCACTTCACAGCTTTGATATCATTGAGATTGTTTCCTGCCAAAATAATATCATCGACATACATTAGTAGCACAGTGAATGTCTCTTTGCAGTTTCGAACAAATAGTGAGTAATCAGACCAGTTTTGACGAAAACCATCCTTCTTGATTTCATTTGACAACTTGATGAACCATTGTCTTGAAGCTTGTATGAGCCCATATAAGGATTTGTATAGCTTGCAGCCACGATTCTCTCCATTTCCTCTAAAACCGGGAAGAAGCTGCATATAAACATCTTCAGATAAATCACCATTCAAGAAGGCATTAAAAGTTGGTGAAGATGCCAACCACGCAAAGATGATAAACTGAGTAGGACGTGGACTGTGGTGAGTTTAGCAACTGGGGCAAAGGTCTCCCTGTAATCAATTCCTTCCACTTGACTGTATCCTTTGGCAACAAGACTAGCTTTACATCGTTCTATGCTACCATCCGGGTTGTACTTGATCTTATACACTCATTTACATCCGATAGGACGTTTGTGAGAAGGGGGTGATAAAAGGCTCCAGGTTTTGTTTGCTTGCAGCGCATCAATTTCATGTCTCATGGCCTCACGCCATTTTGGATCTTTAACAGCCTGAGAGTAAGACGTAGGTTCTCTGTCCAAGGTTAGAGCAACAGCAAATGCTCGATGGTTATCAGATAATCGATCATAAGACAGCACATGTGATATAGTGTGTTTTACCTGGGACCGTGGTCGATGAAGATGATGGAGTGCGTCGTGAGGGGAGAGCTGCCTCGATGTGAAAGTCTTGCAGGAGGCTTGATGTTCGTGTTGGCCTTGTTGAGCGACGCAAATTATGAGGACTAGACACAGGTGAGGACGAGATTTGAGAAGGTATCGAAGACTCGAGATTGGATGCATCGAGATTAAGAAGAGCTGTAGTTGTGGACATTGTGTTAGGAGAGGAAACTATATCATGTGACGGAGATATAGGGGGATTATCAATAACTAGAATATGATTCTTATTAATAGGATTCCTAATAGGACCAGGAGAATATGTGTGAACAGGATTTCTGTTTTGAGGTGTAGAATGATCAGGCACTGTTCCCCCATAATTGAAAGAAATAACATCAGAATGTAAATTAGGGAGTGATGGAGATGGAGGTGACGTTCTGAAATGGAAATCGGTTTCATGAAATATTACATCACGTGAACACAAGATTTTCTTTGCTTTGAAATCATAGACCCTATATCCCTTTTTACCTTGAGGATAACCTAAAAAGTACACTCAATTGATCGAGGATGAAACTTACTGGGCTTGGATGGATGAGTAGATACAAAACATCGACAACCAAAAACTCAAAGATGATCATAGGATGGTTCTTTGGAATGGAATTGTTCGAAAGGTGTTTTACCCCTTAAAAGTGGAGTTAGTGTAGATTAATGAGGTGACTTGCAGTTAAAATAGCCTCACCCCAAAAACGTTTTGGAAGATCAGCCTGGAAAAGAAGAGCACGAGCCACATTTAAGAGGTGACGATGCTTTCTTTCGGCAACACCATTTTGTTGGGGATTGTTAACACATGTTGTCTGGTGTTCAATGCCTTTGGATGCATAAAACTCAGGCATGTTAAATTCCGGACCATTGTCACTTCTGACGATTTTGACACGTTTTTCAAATCGATTTTCGACAAAATTGACAAAACTGACAAGAAGTGAACGAGTTTCAGATTTACATTTCATGAGAAAAACCCAAGTACCTCGTGAATAATCATCAACGATGGTTAAGAAAATTTTTGCACCGGTGAGTGAGGAAACATATATGATAACCACCCCAAATGTCAACATGAATTAATTCAAAACATTCTTTACTGAAAGTAGTACTTAAAGGAAATGGTTTTCTGGTTTGTTTTGCCAAAGGACAAATGACACAACTATTTGGTGCACAATAGTTTATAGAAAAGGGAAATAACAATGTTACTCTTTGTGAAGGATGCCCCAATCTTTGATGCCAGATGCTTGATTTCTGAACATGAGCCACATTGCACGTTCCTCTCTGGTGGATATCGAGGCAGTACACTCCCTCCCTCTCATGCCCCATCCCAATCATCTTCTCCGATCGTAGGTTCTACATAATACATAGTTGTTTCAGAAATATGGTTACATAAAATAAATCACGAGCTAGTTTGCTGACTGATATCAGGTTCAGATAGAATGAAGGTACACATAACACATTCTCAAGTTTCAATTGAGATGAAAATATAACAGTCCCAATATGTGTGACCTGAGCGGATGATCCAGATGGTAGCCTTACTGTATAACTCATGACAACTTGTTTGGAGTTAAGAAGTTTTGCATGTTGGTGTGTGACAACAAGTATTGGCTAGGGAAGTGACCTTACCAATAAGATCTTCATAGTTGGTAATGTTACCAGCTTGTGGTTGTTTTTCTTTGAGAAGTTCCCTCAACCGTGCACACTCAGCCTGAGAAAATGGGAATGATTCAGTTGTGCTGCCTTGATTATCATGGAATGTCTAGATGTGGTTTACTTGGCTTAAGCTTACACCAGACTGCATCTTCTTCTTCTGCCTGCATTCGTCAACTGTATGGCCTTTAAAATTGCAAAATGTGCATCGCAGGTGGGCACGACATGTATCTGCAGTATGGCCTCTATAGTTGCAAGTGCTACAACGCAGGTGAGCCTTACAATTCTCAGTTGAGTGATTGGAGCGATCACATTTGGTACAACGTGGTTTCATGTTACTGCCGCCAGAATTACGTTGTTGCTTGCCCACGATGCCTGCAAACGGTTCATGCAGGAACTCGTTGCTTTGCCCTTTCATGTCTGTCTTCTGTACGCAAAATGCAGCAGAATCCGAGACCGGTATAACTGCTTTGGTGGCCGACGCTGCTGCCTGTTTCTCATGCCTTAGTGCCATTGAATAGACCATGTTCAGATTTGGCAAGGGATCCATGCCAATGATATTGCTCCGAACCACAGCAAATTCTTCTGTTAAACCTCATCTTTTGTGTTTCAACATACGATTTTATCTCCTCTCCTGCTGCACATACACATGTAGGAATATTGCAAAGAAATTCCTTCTCGTCCCAGAGGGTTTTAAGTTAGGTAAAGTAGGTTGTAACAGATGAAGATCCCTGTGTACAATCATGAATAGAATTTTCAATATTGAAAAGTTGAACAGTGTTGGTTTGTCCAAACCTCTCATGTAGCCAAGCCAAACAGTTCTTACATCCTTGTAGTGAGAAAACTTTTGGAAATTGATGGTGACATTGATCCTAGCAGCCATGTCTTGACGAGAATATTGCAACGGTTCCATTGCAGCTGTGCATCCGGATTCTTGACGGGTTTGGTTAGGGTTCCATTCACTAACCCTATTTTGTTCTTGATTTGAAGTGTCATGTCCATGCTCTCAATCCAAGAGCTGAAGTTGTCCTCCACTAGTTGTTGAGGAACGAGTATCATTCCTGGTTGATTAGAATGATGGATGTATAGTGCGTGATTTGAATTCTCCCATGCAGGGGTTTCTGATGCTGTTTCTGGTTTTTGATCATCTCCTGCCATTGTTTGCAGCAGGGAAGGTTTAGGGTTGTGTTTGGAAATTGGCTCAGAAACTTATGGCTCTGATACCATAAGAGAATGAGGAATTGTGATGAAACTGAATTGATTGATTTACGTGAATTACAAGGCTACATATATAGGACTTCTAGATAACTTCTAAGACTATGAAAGAAATCCTTCTGATTACAAAAAGAATTACATAAAGATTACACAAAGATATTGATACTAATCCCAAACCGTTTGGGATAGCTTCCTTTAATGTTTCAATACTTTGGCTAAGGAGGTCTTCAGGTGATTGGATATTTCAGTGATGTTGGGTTGAGTTTTGGCGTTGAATTCATAGAAGAGAAGCAAAGGGTTATAGACTGGGGGAGATATTTGATCAAGAAAGGAGAATTGGTAATGGCGAAGATGGTCAGGGGTTGGAGAAGAAGGCTTGATAATATGCTTGGAGATCACTTGGGCTTCAAACTTCATTATACCCATCATATCGATCTCTCCTAGCTGTCGTGGTGAAATGATATATCGGATTGTTCGATTCTATTTGGTTCAGTGGTGTTTAGGTTGCTCCTACTTGTACACACTGCAGGGTTACAAGGTCAAAGCGTGATTGTTGCAGTTTTGTGTGTGTATGATATGGCAAAACAAAAAGTGGATCCTTGGTAGCCTGATGTGTTTGATTTTGAATGTATATGTAATACTACAAAAGTCCAAGTTCTAAACTACACACTGCAGCCTGATGTGTATGATCAATGGTACCCCTGGCCTCCAGGAAGCCTTCTTTGATATATTTTCCTTTAGTGCTCTAAATTCTTCCCTATTTTCATAAAATTAATATCTATAATCACCTTGTTAATTAATTTGTTTGTTAAATATAGAGCCATTAAAGTGTGCAGTCCATCTAGCATCCACTAATTAACAGCAAATTACAAGGAGTTGCATGCATACGTAACAGTGTACGTATGTGGACGTGGCTAGATGCCTAGATCAGTCGTGGCTATTTCGTCACAGATGACAATCAACATGGCATTTTGTCGAAACTCAAAATAAAAGGCCGGTGGTAACGAAACTCGATTTTTCAAAGTACCAGTTGAAATATATAGGAACTGGGAGCCGCCTCTTCCACCGGGACAAGGCCGGCCATATATATATATATATATATATATATATATATATATATATATATATATATATATATATATATATCTGGTTTCAATGCATGCCTTAATAGATTTTCTTCCTTTGTTTTTCTCGGTTCCCACAGGTAGGTACGTAGAACTGATCTTGATCTGGAGAAGTTTCTAGGGTTGCTTGGTAGTAGTACAGATCAATCATGACTTCCGTATAGATCAAATATGGTTGTGAAATCCATCTAGATCTCCAACACTAGGACAAGTTTGAATTATTGAAATACCATTTTGCACAAATGGAATAAGCATGACCAAGTTGAAAAGAAAAATATTAGAAATACAAAATTAATTGGTAATGGTTTGAGTGACCAAATTAAGTTCAATTTACTTGATCAACACACATCAATCGGATTAACATAAGCGAGGAACTTGTAGAATAGCTGTCAAATTAGGATTACTAATATTAGTAGGAAACCTTGTAATTATGGGTATTCTTTCCTTATATGTTTAGAATAGCTCTCTAAATCTTGTATCACTATAAATACCCCCTTGAGGGATGAATGTATTAATAACATATTGAAACACAAATCAAATTATTCTTTTCTACTTGGTATCAGAGCATGTTCAATCCTGCATCTGAAAACCACAAATCCGATGCATTGTTATTGAATCAAATACCATACCAAATCCTGAATCCGCCCAAATCATGAATCCACCCAAATCCACAAACAAATCCTGAATCCGTCCAAATCCACAAACAAATCATGAACCCTCACCAAAAGTCAAAACTCAAATTTCGTATTCGTATTCTGCTGTTTACCGTACCAAAATCCCAAATCACCACCAAAAACCTAAATCCCAAAATCCAAACAAATCCCACATCACCACCAAAACCCCAAATCATCATAATTCCCAAACATCGAATCCCAAATTCCAAAACTCAGTACCAAACACAAAGAAACCAGGTTCCGAAAAGCTCATCCAAAATTCTAAAATCCTAAATTTATCATATCAACACAAAAGGAGTTACAAATCGTATTTTTTACTCAAACAAACAACACAACCTTTTGTTATCCACTTGCTGACCCCACATCACCATAGCAAACTTTGTCTACCACAAAGTTTCTTGTCGTCTTCGTTTGTAGTTAAGAGTTTTTTGAATTTTGATTTCTATGGCTACCAATCCAAACCCCAACATTGATTTTCTGATCAGTCAAAACTAGAAATCTCATTATTTCTCTTACTTTCAAAATTGACTTGATTACATACATCATCATCATCCAAAACCCATCATTCTATTGAGATAGAGAGAGAATGATTAGAGCTTGACCCCTCTCACAATTTCAATCTGTTCCTATTTTTGGGAATTTCAAAATTTCAATCTTTAGAAGTTTCGATGGGCACGAATTGAAGGTCTCCTCTAGGTGGGCAGCCTGCAATGGATGCAGGAGATTAGAGGAGCCAATTGCAGGCAGATTTACGGCAGAGAATTGTTAATAAGATAATGGATACGTTGAAGAGGCATCTTCCGTTCTCAGGCTATGAGAGACTGCATGAACTCAAGAAAATTACTGTAAGGTTTGAGGAGAAGATTTATACTACTGCTCATATTATACAATACACGGTAAGTAAAGAAGTATGTTTGTTTGAGACAGATCCAGACATAGATCCGAACCCGAGTCTACAGCCCTCCCAAGTTTTTTAAGATTACTAAGTCTGAATATGTTCTAAGAGAGGCGGACAACAAACTATATCGCTTCGAATTCAATGGTCGGTTTGACGTCTATGAGTCCTTGAAGGCATTTGAACCATTACAGGATGAATGGTTGCCTTTGATGCGCCTCTAAAAGTTTCCAACGGCTTCAATCATGCAATTGCAGACACCAAAATTCTTGTATGGGGGGCAGAGATCAGACAGGAGCCTACATGTTTGACGTAACCTACCCGGAAAAAGGGTGGACGGTATTGGACCATTCTCTCGGAAGTTATATTCCCTCTATTGATGCTTTATGATCAAGTATTTGTCAAGTTTAAGTCTCGTCATCATGGTGAGAGTTTCATAATGTTCTCCATTAATATAAAAGAACCTGATAAAGTGCTAGTCTTCCACATGTCTCATGCATTTGATTTCTTGAAAATTATGGAGCCTCTCAAGCTGCAGCTGCCGGAAGTCAGGTCTCCAAATTCTTACAGTCTGGACCAATGTCAGGTTTTCCATTTGGGGGTCAAAAGGTTGGCATTGCTTTCTCCTGTGACAGTTTACATTACGATACTGATGAAGATGACTATTTTATTACTTATCCTGTTGATGAAGCTGAAGACAACGACGATAATAATGATAACGGTGGCTGTTAGGGACCTGATCATAGTGACAAGGCAAGAGTTCTTGTCATAATCTTTGAATACGAAAGTCAAGAATTCTATGGACCTGCATTGTGATAACACGTCTGTTATTGAGATTTTTCATAATCTTGTTCAACATGATCGAACGAAACATGTGGAAGTAGACCGTCATTTCATTAAAGAGAACTTGAACAAAAGAATCATTCGTTTTCCTTTCGTAACTTCAGAGGAACAGTTAGCAGATGTTCTTACTAAAGGAGTATCAAAAAAATTGTTTAACAGCTCAATTGACAAGTTGTGCATGATTGACATCCACACGCCCAACTTGAGGGGGAGTGTAGAATAGCAGTCAAATTAGGATTACTAATATTAGTAGGAAACCTTGTAATTATGGGTATTCTTTCCTTGTATGTTTAGAATAGCTCTCTAAATCTTGTATCACTATAAATACCCCCTTGAGGGATGAATGTATTAATAACATATTGAAACACAAATCAAATTATTCTTTTCTACTGAACTCAAGGGCAGTCTCAAATTTAGCCATGACTTCTTTCTCCAAGCAAATACAAGGTAACACAAACCTTTTTATTACCTTGTTCTTTGTGATGGACGCACACTTGGATTGATATACCCGGTGAGGTCCTTTAGTGGGAAGAGCGTGGCTGAAATGAATTCGGGACGTTTGATTTCGGCTTGACCATGATCTCCACTGGAGATTCTCCCGAGACTCCGGGGCAATGGCAGCCCAAGGTTTGCTGAACATGAAGAATGATGAACCATCTGCGAGCTACTGAGAGACGCAATGACCAATTGCAAATCCTCCGAACTAAAATATGCTGAGCTGCACTCCTAGAGCATATTAGTTAGCAGTGTCATCCAGTTCAAATGGGACGAACTTGTTGAGCTCCTCTGGGATCAGATTCTTGAGGATATCAGCAAGTTTGCAGTTCTTGACTTGAGCTTCAAGATAGGGTATGCCCTTGTCGTTGCAATCTATAAACTTGTTGTCCTTGACTCGTCTGGCTAGTGGGTAGAAAAGCGTTAAGACCTTGGATAAGGAGGCACTAGTAGAGAAAATGATTGATGCGACGAAAATAAATTTTTTCGTCACATGAGTTCACACTGATGCAACGAAAATAAATTTCTTAGCATGATTCTGAACTGATACGACGAAACACATTTTACAATCCGCGGCGACGCGGCGCCAAAAATTGGTTCGGCTAAAATAGCCTCACAATTTAACCCTGCAAAAGATAGTCAATTGTAGTATAATGAAGCAGAGATCGTTCGATGCCACGAATTGAGGGTATTTAATCTTGCACAAAGAAAACAATGTCACAAAAATGTCTACTGTTCCTATCAAACAGCAGAAGAAAACACATCTAACTACCTAAGCTACAAAACTCATAAAATTATGAAATTTAACAGACCTTTACTAGACACACAGAAAAATACGCACACAAAATTTGAGGGGATTTGGAGTTGATTTACTATATTAAATAAATCATGAAAAACAGAGAACAGAATAAGGAAACTAGAATGATTCTAAGTTGATAAACATGAAAAAGATGAGGTTAGGGATTTCGGGGAAATTCACCACCGAGTATGCTACAAAACAATGTATCATAACCAAGATTTCAATTACCAAGTCATGAAAAGGTTCAATCAAAAATAAACCGTGAACGCACTACGTAAATTCTTATTACTTCCCTTAAATTCTTAAAGCAAGATGACGCACCGTTACCAAAGCTTTTAGAATAATAGATCAAGGTATAGGACGCCTATCCTATCAAAATATTATCCTAAGCATTAAGAATATCCTTGGAAGTTTGATTGAACAAGTATGCAAAACTAGTGTGGAACGCTTACCTAGCATACAAGTCTCTCTATTTGGTTTCACCTATTGTCCTATAGGTTTTACTATTTTGAATTAAGCCGTATTAACCGTTTAGGAGATTAAACAACCTAATTATAGCTTCAATCACAAGTTCATAATATTCTATGTTGGTCAAATATGAACATAAATAAGTAAAAGTTCTCTATAAAATAAAACCAAATAGACGAATCATAACTAAGCAATTATGAAATCAAGGTTGTGAAACAAGGTTTATTGCATAATTCGGGGCTTCAAACCTCCATCTCTAACAAAGGAAAACTAGCCACACATAGTTGTAGAAGTCATACAAAATAAATAAAAATCCAAAAGATTACAAGGGAGAAAGAAAGAACTGTGCATGAAGATAGAATTGTCAATGATCTTGGCGGCTTTCTCCTTGATGATCTCTTGTGTTGCAATGTCTCTTGGAGGCTAATATGCAGTAGAAGGCTTAGAGGTTGTTTAAAAGAAGAAGTTGAATTGATGCTAGGGTTTAGTTTTTATAGCCTCTAAGTCTTCACAACTTCCTTTTCAGACTATGTTTCCTTCTTTGACTAGGATCAATGTTTGGGCTTCTCTTTGGACATGTTCCACAAACCAACTGGGTTTGGTTCTTGGGCACATAATAATACTGATATCACTCTTCAAAATCGTTCAAGAAACCCTAAGAAAGCTTCTCGAAATCTAGCCCAAAAACTGTCTCAAACTTGACTGCTGCACAGCTTTTTCGGAATGGCTGATTTTCTGTCCAACTTTGGAGCTTCATAACTTCTAGATGCCTTTGTATTTTTGGATGAATCTTAATTCTAAACTATAGTACCTAATCAGATCTTAAACTTTGTTGAAGACAAATTCCAGAGCAAACGTCATCCTAATGCCCGAAAAATGTCTTGAAAACTGAAGAAAATAAGCAGCATGCAGTTTTTAGCTTTTTGTATTTGCAGCTCATGTTTTGGTGAAGTGGTTCCATTGAGTTTCCTTGATATTTTTGACCATATGAATGATCAAACTTCATCCTTGACATCTATATTTCACATTGGAAGCCTTTCTTGCATCATTTGAGCTTATATTTACATTATCTTGCTCTACGAATTACCTAAGAAAATAACAAAGTTAAAACTGACTTTTTAAAGGAAAATTGCCAAGTACAAAGGTTAAACTCTAAAATCGTTGCATTTTATGATCCTATCACTGACTCATGCAACAAAATCTTTTATTTCGTCGCATAAGTTCATAATCATGCTACAAAATATTTTAAATTTCGTCGCATAAGTTTTGGATTTTTTTGCCAAAAGTTTCTCCTTAGCCCTGACTCATGCGATGAAATTTTGAATATTTTGTCGCATCAGTTTTAATTTTTTCACCAAAATTTTGCCTCTAACGCTGACTGATGCGACGAAATATTAAAGATTTCGTCGCATTAGTTTACACTCATGCGACGAAATTTGTTCATTTTGTCGCATCAGTTCTGACAAAAATTTTGAATCCTTTCGTCAAAATTTCTCTCCATCCCCGTTCTTCTTCCTTCTACTTATTCACCACCACCCCTCCATTTCACCACCACCTCCACTTCTTCTTTTTCTTCACCACCACCTCCACTTCTTCTTTTTCTTCACCACCACCCCCACCACTTCTTCTTCCTCTTCTTTTTCCTTTTCCTCCTCTTCCTCTGCCACCACAACCACCGTACCACCTCCTCCGCTACCACCATCGGCCACCTTCTTCTTCCTCCTCTCCTTCCTCTCCTCTCCTCCTTCTTCTTCTTCTTCTTCTTCCTCCGCCACCACGACCGTACCAACACCTCCTCCTCCTCCACCACCACCACCTCCGGCAAAACAAAAAAACAAAAAAAAATCATAATTTTTTAATTTAAATTATAACTAAATTAATAAAAATAATTTTTTATTTACTGAAAAACTCTTCAGCGACGAAATATTTTTCATCGCTTAAATCTAAATGACGAAATATTTTTCGTCGCATAGGTCGAAGCGACGAAAATTTTCGTCACATAAGTTTATGCGACAAAAAAAATTTTGTTTCTAAAGAGAACTGATGCGACGAAAATTTACGGTTTCGTCACATAAATCTAATGCGACAAAGTTTATACGGCGAATTTTTCGTCGCTTAAGGTCTCATGCGACGAAATTATTTCCAAGATTTGATTGGACTGCAAGAACAAAGTAGACCACACACTCCAACTCACATGGTAGTAGCTTGTTGAGTTCGTTTGGGTCTGGTTGCCATACAACATCGGAAAGCAGGCACTTGACTCGTGCTTCAACGAAGGGAATATACCTTCGTCGTTGTAGTTGACGAAGGCGTTGTGATGATCCTTCCGGCTAGCGGATAGAACTGTGTTAAGGTCTCGGACAGGGATTACTTAACCCGGCTAGCGGACAAAGCTGCTTCGTCGTTACCACAACCATAATTAGTAGCAGGGTAGAATAGAAGCATGGGCATGAAAATGGGAGGGGCAACTTGATCGAGAAATGAAAGCTCATGTTTGCGAAGGTGGTTTGGGGTTGGAGAAGAAGGCTTGATGTATTCCCTCTCAATCACTTCAACCTTCATCTTGATCAAACTAGAACAATGATCGGTAAGTGTAGGAGTTGGGCCGGGATAGCTTAGCTAGAACAAATATATGGTTGTGAGCACACTGCATGGATATGCAATCCAATTTATAATGCTGAGGCGGGGGCGAGGTGTCCATGCCATATCCCTTGCGACTGGTTGACGCGGTTGTATATGCAATGTGGCCGGACGTTTACTTCTTCTACATGATTAACTAGGAAAGTGGTTTGAGATGAAGCTAAAAGGATATGTATTTATCACCCAAGACAAGATAAAAGTGGAATCTTGGTTCATGTTTACCTACTTAATGACATTCAAAGTCGTTTGGACGCGGATTTTGGAGACTATATATGATATTAGATGCACTACCTAGTGATTTACAAGGAGGGTTTTGACTACCTGCCATCAGTATTTGAATATATCTTAAAAAAAGAAGAAGAAAAGGAAATGGGAATATGCATGCAACTAAGGTTGGAAGACAAAAAGATTCGGAAGTTGAAAAGTACGGAACAACGGGTTTGAGTGATTGATCATGCAACTTAAGCTTTCACGATGAGCTTTCCTCTATATGCATAAGAAAACGCCCTCGACAAAAGAAAGGGATGAAGTTTTTCTCAGTATGCAATGGATTAACGATGGGAATTGTTTGTTGAATATGCATGCAACTAAGGTTGGAAGACAAAAAGATTCGGAAGTTGAAAAGTACGGAACAACGGGTTTGAGTGATTGATCATGCAACTTAAGCTTTCACGATGAGCTTTCCTCTATATGCATAAGAAAACGCCCTCGACAAAAGAAAGGGATGAAGTTTTTCTCAGTATGCAATGGATTAACGATGGGAATTGTTTGTTGTTTAGTTTTGTTTAATGTTTAGCTATGTACGTATGCGTCAAGACTAGCTAGGAATATTAGAATAGAATGAGAAAGTATCCACAAGGAATGACAGAAACTACTACGGCTAGATTTTTCTTCCTTGGCAAAAACAACTTTCCCAATTCATCTAATTAAAAGCAGTACAATTCTCTTATCTCATTATACTGAAGTTAGCGACAGTTCATGAGCGCGCATCACTTCATAGTAATTCATTTGAGGTAAGTGTAAATCGGGATTCACCGAATAAATGGGCAAATCCGAAGTTGTATATAGTTATACAAGCCGATTTCCATCTAGGACCTGTTCACACATCCATAATCGTACCGGAAAATTCTAGTTAATAAAACAATCACGACCTACAAAGATGGACTCGAAGTCTTGAACGAATTGGTTTATTTTTATTTAGATTGATGAAAGCTAGCGCCCGCATTCATTGACTAGTCTTCCTTGCTACACAAGGAGATAAGGTTTATATTGTATCTCTTATTTACGAAAAATTCTTCTAGTATGCCGGCCGGCATGGCTTGAAGATCACCATGCTGCCGCTCACTTCTCTTCTTTTGGGTCCTGCATGCAGATCAAGTGGCTGAAAAACCGACGCATGTTATGCCTCCCGGTATAACAGCCGTTCCTCTTATTTACAACCGGTCTCTATTAGTATCCATCACCTTTGTGAGTGATTCAAGATCACTTCCACTGCATCACACAACAGCCAAAAAATGACGTCTGACTGTCTCGTATACCATTGTCTTTTTATTTGTCATTTGATGTATTGTAGAAATGTCCTGTGTACTGTCAAAAACCATGGCATGACAACACATGTCGACAGCATATCGGCATATTTTATGTCGTGTGACACACATTCACATCATAGTTAACTTGAGTAAAAGTTGTGTGACTGCTAGTCACACCACCATTGTTGTTAAAATTGTTATCTGATATGGACCCAGAAGTCGTTTTTAAGCTCACAACCATTATGTTTTGCGGCCATTATTGCATACATACGACGGTTTTTTTAGTGTATTGTTGTCCTAAATAGAATGATTTAATGCATTATGCTGGAACTAGAATAACAATTTAAAAATTACCAAATTGGAAATAACATCATTTGATCTATTATATAGACAAAATTGTTATAATCAACAAAAGTACATCTGATAGTACTCTCTTAACACTACATCCAGAAATATACTTCAAGAGTCTAGCTTTGCAACCTTTCTTCTTGTGATGGCTTCATAACCATTGGAGTCTAGTTTGGAGGCCTTCAAGCACTACTTTCAGCAACTTGATGATCAACCAACAGCAAAATGAGAGCTGAATGAAAGTTGCAAATGGAGTTGTCCTTGAACCCTCCAGCAACTTGATGATACAAACAATAAAGATGATTGTAGAGTCCACTAGTTTTTGAGGCCGTCAAGGCAGATGCTACAACTACTATTTACATTGGGATGATACACTTGTCCACAAAGCAACATGCTAAATGCAAGAAGAGCGACAAACATGGTTATACCCTAAGAAAAATAGAGAAATAATTTCAGAGTTGAGTTGAGTTAAGTTGAAACCCTGAAACAATCTTCAGGGTTATATTCAGCTTGAAAGCCTAAAACAAACTTATGAAAGCTCTGAGTCTTTAATTTGCATAAATGGTTCTACGAATTCAAGTTCCAAAATTACTTACTGAACATCATTTGAGCAAGTTTACAATTCTTATGAGTAATTTTTGTCAACATATCAGTTGAATAATAATGAATATCAATGCATGGTCTCTAGCAACAAAAAAGTTAGTTCATACCTCCGAATGCAAAATGCAAAAAAAAACATATAAGTTAGACTCCTTAATAATAGGTGACACTCTTATGGTGAATCAAAATATGTCAGTGTGCTCTTTAATTTGCATAATTAGTTGGTTATTAGTATTACTAAAGAACTAGAATTGGAACCTACATTGCTTCATAATCTAATGGGGAATTTGATGTTTCACACAAATGAATAGACTCATTTTAGATTACACCCAAATCTTATAGTTTTTTTAAAATACATCCTATTAATTAGGTTGATTTATCAGATAATAAAATTTAGATTTAATCTATATATTAGAACCTGTTTCAACATGGAATTGTTGTATTGCCATCCGCCCTACGCATAGCCATTAGTGGCCTGATTGGCCGAATCATAATATCTGATGATCCATAAAGCATATCCCAGCCCCCTTTTATCACACCTGCACAGATTACAGAAAACGCCTAAATAATTGATTTCAAGATCGCAATCAACGGCGGATCTAGAAATTGCAATAGAATGGAACTTGAGTGAGACTTAGTCTAAAGAAATATAATTAATAGTTGTTCAATATTGAGTGGAACTTGAGTGAGACTTAGTCTAAAGAAATAGGTTCAAAATAGTTAATAACTATGTAGGATTTTTTTTTCAAATGATTTAGGTGGGACTTAAGTCTCACTCTCCTTGCATATAGATCCGCCCATCGCAATTGAATCAATACCTGGGTTGCATAAGGTCAGAGGAGCTAGGTTACGAATTGGCGTCGTAATCTGGACATTAAAAGGCATCATCAATGTACTATTAATTATGAGGTTATGATTATTGGATTCAAATCTTTATATAAATGGATCGAACAGTTAGAGGTTTATGGGTGGCATTTCTTCATATTCATTTTCATTTACGCCGAGAGGGACAGTTGAAGGTCATCTCGTCTGAGGTTTTTCCAGTAGGTATGTATCTAGTTTACAGTCAATTTATATTTGTTTGAGTTCTAGTATGTAGTCATGTGTAGGTATCCATTTGTCCTTTGATCTTGTTAACTAGGTAGTTTTGTGTTGTATAGGTATTTTGTTTGAGCATCCTGTTGTGTAGCTAGGTAGATTTTGAACAGGCATAAAGTTTGTACTGCCCTGTAAGCAGGTATGATTTTTGGTAGTGTTCAGAGTTTTGAACATATGCGATCACTTATCTCTTTATAGTTAGTGTGACTGTAAATCAGTAATGCTATTGTTTTTGAGTCGAAGCAACACCTTGCAATGATTGCACCTTCCATCCCCTGCAAAAAACACAAATGATAATTTCGGATAAATATTGGAAACAAAAAGCACGGTAGGTAAAAGCTTACATACTTGTGTGCTAGCGGAATATTACTGACGTCCCAAAAGATGACCAACACAATCTATGGATGTATCCTTGCGTACATACGCTTAGATTAGTTTATTTTCTCTTAATCTAAACTGAACTATAGCAACTATATATAGATAGCAATCAGACAGTACATAAAGGAAGGAAAAAAATTAAGGCAATGACAACAAAAGGAGAAACGTAAACCATAGAAGTCAAAAGCCACATTTGAGGATGTATTATCAATTAACATCGAAATCTTCTCAAAAATAAAAATAAAATAAAAAACAAAATCAAAATCAAAAGGGTAAAACAGTTAAGGAAAAATATGTATAAATTTCAATTATTTGAATGAAACATATAAGACATGTTTAATAATATGAATTGAGTGTAAATTAAAATCAAGCATAGGTATGAGTTTATCTTAAAATAGGTTTCATTTTTTAGGTTTTTATCTAATTTTCCCTAATCTAATCCACATGAATATTAGATGCCTTGATATCACGACGAATGATTTTTGGATTGCCTGCAAGGATAATGTCAACCATATATTTTCATCTCTTAAGCAAAACTAAGCAATTCCTTTGTTAAATAAAATGTAGACAAAACATTGAAAGATCTAATTAAGAAGTAACTCACAATCCATGTTATGCTAGTCCTTTTACAAATCGAGTAACTATTTTCATTCTAATTTACCATTCCAAAACAAAACAAGTAAGAAACTTGTTTCAGATGTAATTTAGGTCGCTCAAGTTGATGCAAAAATATGCAAATTCAACAAATAAACATTCTCCATCGTTCTGAAAGAAAATGATGTAAAAACCTGTTATTTGCCAATCTCTTGTATCTCAGCCTTAGACAACCAAGCTCAATAGGTTCTGAGGTCACCAAAATAATTCACATCCCTGAGAACTAATATTTTTAAGCTACAAGTATGAAAACCAAAACATGTCTTCATTAGACGCATTATAAATGTTACATATAGAGTTACATATCAATTCTAATCATACTGAAATTTACATACACCAATATTTATACTTTTCTACTCAAAATATGGCATCTTGAAGGAATTTTCAACAAGAAAAAAATTGGAGGTTGGGACTTACTGGACTCGTAGCTTTATGAGATTGTTGGAGTTGACATTGACCAGAGTGCGGTTGGATTAGAACTCTAATTGTCGGGTTTGACAACTATAGACTATTTTCTAAATCGAATAAAACCCATCAGGTTTTCTGAGTAGATAGAGAGCTTTCGAGAGTAAGGGTTCAGCTGTAAGCCTTGGTTTGAGGAAAGTGTGAGGGTTGTGGGTTGAATGGATGTGTTTTCGAGAGAGAGACCCAGTGTAGGAGTTTAGTTTGGGGAGAGCCAGCAGAGGATGGGGGTTGGGTACGAGAGATCGAGAGAGGCTCGCATGTGGGTTATTTTTTTCTTTTGTCTTTGTCAGTTAGTGTTTAGGGTGGGAAGTTTTAGACAATTAACTTTGGTCGAAAATTGTTGGGCAGCGCGCCTTGAGCATGGGCGTTCCCTCCACCTATATTTGGGTTGAATTGAGGGGAGATGTCGACAGAAATTTTGAGAGTTGCAAACACATGTAGTCAGACCACAGTTTTTGACGATACGTGGTCTGATTCTTGGCATTTTTCAATTCCAGAAAGAAGAAAACCTAACCAGCCGAAATTGTATGCCCTTCCTTCATGTTTCTTATTAAAACCGTTGTACAAAAAGCTGAAAGTCAGTCAGACAACGAATACATCTAATGCATTGTCTGATATCATTTTTGTGGTAGTAGATGTTTGTATATGATAGCAATGACGTTGTTCCTTCCTCTTTTGGATTTATCAACTTTAGGGAATTAGTGGATATATATTTGTCGATTCCATATATAATATTATGTGGCATTTTCAGGATGATGTGAAAACTCATATATATCATGGGAAAAAACCTAGCCTCGGCCTGCTAGAGTTCTCCCATGAGAAACTCTAACCTTTGAAGCGCCGCCCTCCATCCATCGTGGCCAGCACAAGTTACCTCTCCATGGCGGCCCTCACAAGCCTCCTCTCGATCGAGGCCTTCACCAGCCTCCTCTCTATGGCGGCCCTCATCTGCCTCTCCATTATGGCAACCGTCGAAAGCCTCCCCACCATGGAAATCATCAACGAACATCGTTGAAATCCTCCCTTGCATTCAAGTCTCTGGGATCCCTCATCTTTTCACAATGAGCATAACTGAAGAGAAGGTTCAAACGGAGACTCCTTCAATCTCCAACAAAGACATCTATGATGTTTTCTTATCTAGGTTCTCTCCTAGATCCAACACCAATTCAACTTCTTTTAATTGGATTGGTGTTGTTGGTATGAGGCATGGCTATGGAGGACATGCTTGTGTCAATGGAGGTCACATTGGTTGCAGCGACGACTACGGAGGCAGCAAAGACAAGGGTGTCATTGGCGCTGGCATTGTTGCTGACGTCAGCATTGACTGCGACGGCTATGCTGCTATCACCAATTCTACTAGAGTTTCTTTGGGCCTTGGCATATTGGATTTGGTCCTTTTGGGCTTTTTTATTTAGTTTTACTATTTTATAGCAATAGCATATTTGTCTATGCATGGTAGAAATAGGCTTACAGAATAAGTGAATGAGATGATTAAAGAGTAGTCTATCTTATGTACTAGGTGAGGTATGCTTCACAACTACTTGTCTATCTATAGATGATAACGGTAGAGTATGTAATGACTGCTTCTGACATTCGTATTTGATCTTAATTAATATATCAAGTCGTGATTGACTTCTTCAATATATTGACTTCTTCAATATATATATATATATTCTCAAGTGTTCTCATGATATATATACATACATATATATACACACATATATATATATATACATACATATATATACACATACATATATATACATATATATACACACACATGCATGGGAACACTTGAGAATCGAAGACTATTAATCCTTGTAAAACAGATAGAAAACTCTACATACATGATCATATATATCAAACAAGCAGTTGGTTCAAATCACATGAAGACCAATTGTTGATAGTTGCAGCCTATTAGGCTTGTACTCGTTGGCTAACTTGGCTAAATTCCTCTAAGCCGGTAGCCTGTCCGGCCTCTTTCTTAAAGGGATCAAGGAACGATTGATATGCTACGGATTAACCCGAGCACGACTTTCAAAAGTTAGCTAATGCTATCAACAGATCCTGATAATGAAAATTCATACCGAACAAGGTCGAGTCTTATCAACGTATCATGATCATCTGGGTAGTGGTTTCAATCACAAGTATTAGTTTTTAAAAACTTTCAATATGTAACGGATCTTCATAATTAAAATTAAGGATAATGACCGTTTCCACAAATCATCAGAGCGGTTTATAATTTTCGAGCGAGTCTTTTCATATATTTGATATGGAAGATTTATATAATTATATTTATGTAAAATATTTGAAGTGATATGATGGTTCGATCATAACATATAGGTGATCATTGTGAAAAAACATGTCTTATTTATCTCAAGAGGTACATACCTCTGGATTGAACAATTGTGTTTATATTGAAAATGTGTATCACACCAGTTTCACACAATCATATCAACTAGCAATTGTCTCCTCTCCTCCCTCTCATATTCTCTTATAACCATGCAATTTCTTTCTATCTGTTTCTAAGGGAATTCTTTGATTTTGTTATATCACAGATTTCAAACTTTGTTGTATCTTGAAAGTGAGTTGCCAATAATCTTTTTAGCAAACTTATAGAGTGGGGGAAAATTACACTTTAAGGAAACAATTTAAGTCATACCTCAAAATTGTTCCTTTATTTATTTTCTTCATTTTTCCATTATTATAAATATACCCTATCAATGGATCGGTAAATTGGCCGTGGAGTATAAGCTATATATACATATGAAATCGATCTATGTGGTGTATGCGCTACTAATGTGTGTGTATATATATATATATATATATAGATTTTCTTAGATAAGGATGTCCTTACCTTAAGTTTGGTAAGGATTTCTTGAATTGGCCAACTTTCAAATTATATTTTCTCATCTTAACCGTTAAATTTCTAGATATATATGAGTAGATCATCTCTGCAAATTTTCAGCTCATTTGGCGATCGTTAGGGCATTCAAAACTGTGATTTACAGAGAAGAACACGAACGGTTCTAATTGAACAGATTCGGTTTGTTCATTGTATTTGTACGTTTTTAAGGCCTTAACGATTACCAAATCAGCTGAAATTTCGCAGAGATAATCTATACATATATATATAGATTATGAACGGTTAAGATGAAAAAATTTGATCGAAAAGTGGGTCAAATTAAAAAAATCCGCACCAAATTTATAGTAAGGACATTCTTAGCCAAGTATGGTTGGTTCGAATCGTTTATAGGTGTTACCAACTTTAAAAGCAAAGTTTTCGGTTTTGTTAAGATTTGGGCTACTAATTATCAACCCAAGTTTTTAGTGTTTAATTTTATCTACTATATTCGGTTTTTCAGTTTTCAATATTACCAACTCTACTAAAACTAATACTTTATGATATAAAGTACAATAAAAAATACTAGATATTTCAGATTTATATTATAAACTTTGTATTCCTCTAATTTATCACGACTTTCAACAGTTAGCTAATGTTATCTACAAATCTTTATAATTAATGAAAATTCACGTCTTTCAAGGTTGAGTTTCATCAACATATAATCATGATCATTTGGTTAGTGGTTTTAATCACAAGTACTAGTTTTTCAAAACTTTTACTAAGTTTGGTTAGAGGTTTCAATCACAAGTACTGGGTTTTCAAAACTTTTAATAAGTAACTGATCTTCATTATTAAAATCAATTAGGGTGATTCATGTTGAAGATGAAATATCTCACATTAGAAAAATGATAAATAAAATATAATTTATAAGAAAATAAATCATTTTTTTAGAATGAAGAAAGACTTTTATTAAATTAGAAAAAAAAATTACAAAACATGAGGATTTATCAGTGGTGGACAATAATTTCCCACTCTCTTTCCAACAACTAGAACCACTTACGGGTCTGTTACCATAAATGACATCCATGAGCCAATATGACCCAACCATAAGGGGATGAATCATTGAAATATTACAAAGAATTGGTTGGTGTAAATTGGTAATACCAAAAACCAAAAAACCGAACTTGGAAGATAAAATTAGACACCGAAAACATTTATTTGTAATTGGTAGCTCAAATCTAATTAAACCAAAGGATCTAGTTTTGAAGTTGGTAACACCTATAACCGATTCGAATCGACCCATCGACACTCCTAGATCTAACTACGGGGAAGAAGCCTTACCTATACTGATTTATGGGCAAAACACAAAAGGGGTCAAAGTTTTTGCATTTTCTTAGAATGTATGCTTTTTCGTTGTAACTTTACTAATCTAGAACATTTAAATCAATGTCTTTTATCAAACACACTATCTGAGATAGTTCTCTTACCATTAATTGTTTTTAATCGTTGAAAAGATAAGAGTACGTGAAACTTTAATTAGGGCTGGGCTCGGGCCGAGATCAGCCCATTTTTTTCAGGGCCCAGGCTCTGACAGGTGGTAATTGTCTGGGCCGGATTTTATTGTTAAAAATTGAGAGTCCGGTAAAAGCTCAGACCGGATGCAAAAAACCTTGAGCCCGTTAAAACCCGGCCCAGATGCAAAAAATCTTGGGCCCGTTAAAATCCCAGACCGGTAAAAATGCTGGAACCTGGTGTAAAAGCTACAAAAGGTTGCTCCTCTACCAAAATTTCAAATAGTGTTCATCATTTATATATGACAAGCACATAACCAACCAAATTAACAAATGTTTAAGATGTAAATGAAACTGGAAGCTTAAATCCAAACATGCAGAATCTCCCCATACAGACTCTCACACCCTGGGTCCTTACTCCTTACCCTTCAACTTTAATCTCCAAATTACTCCAATTCACAGTACTAACCCACTGACTGCAGTACTTTACCTTGTACCTGTAAGACAGTTTGTTTCTGTTTGACACTTTGACAAGTTCCTAGAAAAGCAAAGCTGCACTACTTCACTCCACAATGGTGAAAAAAGTGGATTGATGATACAGCCATAGCAGCACCACAAATTACTTCAAATCTTTCAACATAAATGCTCAATGAATTCATCACCAGGGAGTAGCCTAGAGTCCTAGATGCATGTAAAATCTTGTGAAGGCTGACACAACATTCATACCAAGAATTAAAACCAAATCTCATGTCTTTAATTATGATGATGACAATCATAGTAGTATGAGTCCAGATAGAGTGCAAGTAAAACCACACTCATACTACTTATATGTTTATCTACTTTGTACTAATTTCAGACAGTTGTATCTCCTAGAATTGAAATTCATAAATTTGTATTTTACATTCGTCTCAAATATTAACTCTACCATATTGCCAGTATAATAATAGTGACTACTTCCATCATGAAACTTATACCCTAAAGCCTGAAATATTAGTGACATCTTGTATCTAATCTAAGACCCTAAATTTAACATACTAGATCGAGACTCTAAATTAAACATACCTTATTAAGTATTAACTAATTATAGAACATTCTCATTATACCTCAGAGAACACAACTATTGATAGCCAATATACAGGGTACTCAGCTTGAGATACCATGCTAACACAAATACATATACCATTTGATCTATATAATTGTATTTTGCAGTACTACCTATTTCAACATATATATATATATATATATACACACACACACACATAAAGAGAGTGTTTTACTGCAATTAATCTATGAATGCATCTAGATATGACCAGAGACCACTATGCTCTAGATAGATCAAATTTAACCAACAAATCATACAAAGAATCAAGATTCTAAAAAACTCTAGGCGCTACCAGGGCAGACAGCCAGTGCCTAGCTCCCAGACAGCGCCTAAGCGGTTTTATATTTTACCTATTATTATTTATTAAATAAATATAATTATAAAAATAAAATTTATAAAAAAACTTTTATGTTCCAAAATAGCAAAAATACTTTAAAAATATACATAATAAAACAACAATGTTCTTAGAAATAATAAAAATACAATAGTGTATCCTTTGTTTAGACTTTAGAGTATAATATTGTGTTTTTTGTGTTTGATTTTATTTATTTTTAGATAGGTTTTTATGTATTTCATAATTTAAAAAAACTAATTGGGCCGCCTAGGTGGCTGATTTTCACATCAGTGCCCAGCTTGGCCGATTCGAAAAAAATCAGAATGGTGCCTTGCCGCCCAGCACCGTCTAGGCGGCCCTGGGCCCCTTTTTTTGGAATACTGCAAAGAATATAGCTTTATTCTAACTCAAAATATATGAATGAGAAGCGATTCATAAACAATGAACTAGATGTAGAGAGAAAAATCCTATGCAAATACAAAAATCACAAGGCAGTGAGTAGGAAACGTTTCCAAACACATTCAATGCATGCACTTACATTCCAGAAAAGTTTGCAATATGAACCATCTTGGCTGAAAATGTGCCCACAGATATTCAATTCAAGAGCATTGAATTCAAGAAATTATACCTTTCAATTTATTTGATGCTAGAACCATTTGTTTAAGTTTTAGAGGCTGAGACTTGACTTGGACATTAGTAGCAGCAGTTGGAATAGGTTGAATAGCAACATCTAGAGTAGTTTTCTTAGATGATCCGGCAGCTGGAATAGTTGAAGGACCCGCTACATCACTTTTTTGGTTGCTTTCTTGGCATAGTTTTTTTGGAATAGTTTTCTTAGATGATCTGGCAGCTAGAATAGTTTTCACTCAAATCATACCAGAGGTGGAGACGACTTCTGGTGTCTTGGTTAGTGGTCAGAGGCACCGACGTTCTGAGGCGGACGAGTCACCGATGACAATTGAGGAACTCAGGTCTGACTGTCTGAGGATGATGTGGTTGAGGATGATGAGGAACTTATTGAGGTCTGAGGAAGTGGAAGTGAGGAACTGACTTAGAGAGAAGAGAGTTAGAGGTGACTGAGGTGAAGATGATTATGAATCGAGTCTTCACTCTTCAGGTTTAGGACTTTAGCCAGGTCAGTTAGCTGTTGAGGACTTTAAGGTCTTTTCCTTTGTATTCCAGTGTGGTTAAATGCATAGTATCGGTTTAGGATCACTATAAATACCCAATGATAGAATGACACATAGGACACTAGGGTTTTTTGTTTATAAGAACTTAGGACCGGCCCGTACATGACTTAAAAAAATAAGGGCCCAGATAAAAGCCTGGACTGGCCTGTCGGTCCGGTACGGTTTTTTTTGCTTTTCAGGTTTTATGCCTGCCCTAACTTCAACATAGAAATTCCAAGTAGTGTCATTTATATACCTACTAGATTCATGATATCCAGATCATTGCATCTCAACTTATGTACACGCCGGCAGAAAACAAGGTTTTTTTCTGTATTGTATAGTTATACTGATCTGGTGCAAGAAACGAATTAATCCAAATTAAGTATTAATAGTATTAGTCAAAGATTGATATCGATGAGCATATATATCAAGGGGAGTAGCTAGCTAGCCGAGTACTTGTCGTTTCAACTCGGAGCTCATTCCTGAATCCATGGGCGGCAAACTTTGTGCATATTATTGCTACTGCTAGCTAGTGATACAGATTTTCAATGACTATATATCTTGAAGAGAGAAAGCATGACAAACTACACTATAGAGTATAGACCCACATGAGAAATTGATAAGCTTGGCATTTATATACAGTGTATGAATATTTATCCATTTGTCAATATTTCCAGCTCCATTTTTGGATTTTGATTAGGACAAGCACATCGTTTCTAGTATATGTGTCAAGCATATGAATGAGAGATAAGACGTAATATGTATGTCATGCTCTATACGAAGGGGATGGGTTTTCGATCACTTCATTTTCTTGTTTCATATTTGTGTTCGAAGCAACTAGTGAAGTAGCTACATCTTTCAGTCTCCCCTCGACTGTTCAAAAACTTCCAGCTTTCAAATGGCCATTGTGCAAATTGTCAACACGTACATATCATAAACGGATTATGCAAGTTGCAAATCCAGATTGCCATCCAGCTTCTGATATATCTTAAACTTCAAAAAGAAATAGAATTACTTCTTTCACTAATTATTTCACTTTGATCTTGAACAGGCTTATTACAATACAAGATTTCAAACAAATAATATAGAATACACATTTTTGTTTTTCTAAACTTACAAGCAAAACTTCATCCATTACAAATTACATTTTAAGTTTTTAACACACGTTTCAAAAAAAAGTTGAGATAGCTAACAAAAGTTCATCACAAATATCTAGCATACTATATTCTTAGACCGCCGCGTACCTCAAATATTAAGTATTCAAGGATCTAGATTGACAGTACAAGAACGTAATATGCTACATAGTTTAAAAGGTGCCCGGTAAATTTATATCCAATAGTTTTAAGTTTTAACAATTAAGATTTCAATTGTTAGTAGTTTATCGAGACCTGCTTGGCATTCTTGAAACTCGGGGCTAGTGAAACATACTTGAGAAGCTCATCGTCCTTCTCGAACTTTTCCATGTCTTCCTCCAAGAGATTGATCCATGCCTCAACTCCATCCCCTACCTTGGTGTCAAAGAAACTAACCAAGTTCTTGAACGTAAAGCTAGCAGAACCGACATAAACCGGCTTCCCCCACCCGAAATCAGCGTCGTAGATCGGAAACCTACACAGGCTCGTGAAGCTAAACGACACCACCTCTCCGCGTTTGACTTCTTCACCACGGCTCTTCAAGAAGTTCAGGTGTGCGTCACCCACTTGCAGTTTTCTTATGTACTCTTTGTCGACTTGCTTGATGGCCTCCCTGACGTGATTAACCACCCCATGAAGCGTACCATCTTTCGGGTCAACGGGAACTGGCGGCGCCGCAATGGCGGTTCGGGTCACGTTTCCGAATGTGTGCTCTGGGAGTGGAGGCTCCATTCTAGTACGGAGGTTCACAGCTTGAGACACAGTGTACATGGCGTCGGTGGTGAATCCCTCTTGTTGAATGCTGGTGCATGATGCTATGTAGCGGCTCCATATGAAGGCTGATAGGGCTTCAACACGAGTAGGGCGTCTGGACATGTCAATGCATTTGGCTCGGATGTTCTGAACCATTGGACTTTCAAACACGAAGCGTTTTGTGGAAATATTTTGCTTTATGATCCCGCTGCGGTGTTGGTAGAATCCGGACAAGTCCTTCTGGGGGAAGTATTTGTCTGCTACGAACACGGGAGGACAAATATCGTTGCCCTCACCGCGAGCCTCAGCGGAGAGGCCGTTGAGGAAAGTGAAGTAGGAGAGGGCGTCCCCGACCTTGTGGGACATCCCCATGGCGATACTCATGCCGCCGCAGGCGAAGAAGGTGACCTGGAAGCACACAGGAAGCTCATGAGCAGCGTCAAGCTCAAAAGGGAGGAACTTGTTGAAATCCTTAGGGTTCGGGTTTTCGATGATCTCGGATAACTTGCAGTCGGTCTTGGCTTCGACGTAGTAGGCTCCTTCGTCGTTGCAATCGACGTATTGGGTTCCGTGGACTCTTCCGGCTAGTGGGTAGAACTTGACTAAGGTGTCAGATAAGGCCTTCTTGATTTTGCTGCAACGCTCTTCGTGGATGGAAATGAGGTCGAGGTCGTTGTGGTCGTGGTCTTTGGGGTAGAAGAGGACCATAGGCATGAAGATTGGGGGCTGGATTTGATCGAGGTAGGAGAGCTTGTGGTGGCGGAGGTGGTCAGGGGTTGGAGATGAGGGTTTGATTGTCTCCGTTGAGAGGACCTCCACTTGAAACTTCATGTTGTTTGTTTGAGAATTCTATCCTTTTTGGCGCAAATACTGAAGGATATATAAGGGAAATGATCGATTCTGAGGGGATATTGCCAATAATTTCCATCATACTTGTGTTTATATATATAGAGCTGGTGATGGAAGCAGCTTTGACAAGCTAAAATGTCAAACAATTCCGATAAAATATCATTCTAGTTATTGAATATTGGTTTTATCTTGAAGGTGGACCAAAACCTATTGGAAGCCCATCTTGATCACATGGGCTATACTATGTTTAGGTTAATTAGGAAATCCATATATGCATGGATTCTAGCCTAACTAGAATTAGATATATATATATATAGGTGTTCTAGCCTAACTAGGATTAGATATATATATATATATATATATATATATATATATATATATATATGTGCTGCCGTCAATGACTAGAGATGCAGAGACACAGAGAGAAATCGTTTAACCTATAGCAGAGCTATCTTTCTCTATCAGCAGGGAACGTATAGCATTGGGGTTTTGGGTGGTCGAGAGTTTTGCCATAAAACTCTATTGTATTCTCTCCAATTGTTATAGTGGAATTCTTTGCCGGCTTCGAGAGTGGACATAGCTCAATCACATTGATTGGGTGAACCACTATAAATCTTGTGTTCTTGTCTTCTATTTTCTTTACCGTTCTTCGATTATCCAAATTGTTCCATATCAATATTGTGGTTTGTTTACGCTTCCACATAACACTAGTTACTATCAAAATGTTACCTCGACAGTTCTCATTTACAAGAAAACAAGAATACATATGATATAATTACGTTTGAATTTCATCTCTTTGATATAATGATATTGCTGGTATAAAACCTTTACTGCTGGTGAACTTCGGAAATAATCATCGTGGCAACAAAGCTCATTTTCCGGTGAGATTTTCGTTATTATTACACAGTGGCCTCCATGAGCTGATGGATCATTGTTGAGATTCATGATTGAGTTTTTTCTCCGTAATCGATCCTATATATCGCTTAAGTAAAGCTACAAGTTTTCCCTTTTTAGATTTATCAATATATTTTGGTTTGGTTAAAGCATCTTTAGCAATATTTGCAATTTTTGTGTAAAATTTTAGTCATATTAGCCAAAATGTTATTTTGACTAGCCATTTTAAAAATACGGCTGCATTAGTGTTTTTTAGTTTTTTGGTTACATAGTACTCTCTATTTTAAGTAGCATTATATCAATATTATTTCTTAAATAATGATTAAATAGTTTAAATATATTTATATATTACGTAAAATATCTTATGAGGAATGTATTAAATTATAACTAGTCTATCTAATTTGAGTCATCTCGCTCTCTATATTTAGCTAATAAGATAAGTCAAAGTTATAATAGCTAAAGTTTAGTTAGTCTGCTGCAGCTCTGAAAATATATATATATATATATATATATATATATTTAAGCATTTTTCTATATATTTAAGCATTTTTCTACTGGTAGATGGATAGCTAAAAGCTGAATCTAATCTTTTCAACAACATAAACTAGAGTTTTAGAGCAAGTGATTCTCGTTCACTCCAAATCAAGGGTCAAATTAAGGAGTTACAAAGTTTTTATTAAAACCATTATACACGAAGAAATCACATCGATCAATCAAACGGTTGTTTTTTTATAAGATAGCTTAAGAGATCCTTTTCAAAATCTTGGTGGTGTCCAAATCGTGTATAAAATGCCTAGTTGCATGTCTTACTAATTATCATGACGATACAAAAATAAAATCAACACAAAAATACTTTGCCAAAATACGAATAATTCAAACACTCATGAAGGCTAGGTGGATAACATTCATGTATTGTCAACTTATAATGATTCAATGTGTCTTTGATCTTGAAAAGAAAGCTAGGGAAGAGAATTTTGAGTCGGACTAAAGGAGTTTGGGGAGGTTAATTGGTGGATTGTTAATTAAAAATGAAGCAATTACTGATATAATTGAATTTGACTACAAATATGGATGCGTGTGGAAGATACATACCAAATTCCTACGTAAGAAAATCCGAGTATTAGTGGACTTTAAGGGCAAGTGGAGAACGAATGCAAATTTTGTAAGAGTGGTCGCAGGGACCGAAAAAGTAAGCGGGTTTCAGTTTGAGCAATCTAAACTGTTGTTTGACCCGATTAGTTTAGGCATCGATCAATTATACTCGCTGCTATCGAATTGAGTATTTTTAATACACTATCTATATACATAACACATGTGAACGGATAAAATTAGATAATATCGATATATAAGTGATCAAACACATATCTTGTTATAAATAACTAAAAATACACCGTATATATATATGTTATGTATACAAAAATTTTCATAAAATTGCTCATATGCATTTTGAATTTTTGCTTAGAAGGTTTATATAATTTGGTGGATAAGTTAGTTATATTTTACAAGACAAGTAGAATATTACTTAGTGGGTGACGCTATGCGATTAGACAATAGTTGGCCTAAGAATTAGTTATATGAATCTTACCAAACCCTGCGAACCAGGTCGTATTTTAAGGCAACTGGCTAGATTACATGCAAATTGTAATACTATAAGCATTTCTCTTTGGAAAAAGACCAAGTTAAACTATGATTGAAAAAGAGATACATTTGATCATCACACATCTTTTATAATTTGATATAACGTTTCCCATTTCTCAATTGCTCGATCGCATCACCGTGTTTTGCTCATATTCTTAGCAGCGGATCGGAGGCCAAACATTATAGAGGCTTAGGCAGTTAGGCAATAGTTAGCAGTAAGAAGCTAGTGTGAGTTCAGAGAGTTAGGGATCTGAAAATAAGACGAGTTAATTGACGTTGAATCATTGTGCAGTATAGAGAAATTAGCGTTAAATTAGTATTAAATGAACATTTTCTTAGAAATTATGTGGAGAATACAATGTCTTGTGAAAAATGATGTAAAGGTACTTTTCAACAACTTATTAATCTTCATTGATTCATTGTCATGGCCAATTAAAAGGTTAACATCTGGTCCTGAAAGGCCCTTATCAACTTGGACAGATACCTAATTCTATAAATTAGAGCCGATGGACATCTATCCGTTCTCCATGATCGTCTATTCATATAGACAGATTCAAACTAATGTTCAACATTATTGCATGTTGCTCTCAACAATCCACATCCCTTTGAGTTGGTATAGGAAACTACTGGACAAAATGCATACTATCTTAGTTACATCGAGGAGAGACATTTTCTGTAGAACGATCAAATCAAACACATTGTCATCGTCATCGTCATGTTTGCTTATAGGATCCATCGACTACTTCTCCATTGTTCTTTGTTTATTGTTCTAAAGAAAGGTATAGCTTCTGTCATTTCATTATTTCAACCCTACGATAGACACAATGTAGTCTCCAAGACCTTCTTCCTTTTCTTTCTTCACTTTCTCTTCCTTTTCTACATTTCCTTTTCAGTAATTAATAATAATCCATCTATCAAAACCAACACAATCCATCTTATACCCAATATCCAAGGCCCAATGGGTTCCGAAGTTAGGCCCAATTGCCGCAGCCACTGGAGTCTTGCTCTGACTACAAAGAGCTGTTGAATCTTGAAGCACATTTTAACAGCTTTGGAAGAACTCTTCGGTGTACAGCACGATGTCACTTCCATTCGTTGAGATGTATCGCATAGGTTAGCGACAGTGAGAGCCGGCCCTTGCCTTGAAACTTATTCATTTTTTTTATTGTTTTCATTCTAATAATAAAGATCAGTTGTGTTTTTGCTTCTGTCATCTTTATCAACGAAAATTATTTCATGCACCGCTAGTGCAAATGACCTACCCATCCGGACAGTCTGTTTGATGAGATCTGCGGCGGATTGAGCACCAGTGGTCAGCAAACTATGCGGTCAGCAAGCTATGCGCTCAACGACCTATGCGGTCAGCCACCAGCGGTGCACCAAATACGCTTCGCTTTATCAATTGTGCATTGGAATGCAGTGCTTCATGAGCAGACCTTGCATCACAATTTTGTCTGATTATCTCATTTGCTACAAATTCGTTATGGCTATTATTCGAATTCTTTGGAGTTATTCACATGATTGCCACTTAATTCCAAGATTTTCCAGATATATCATATATGAATGTTGCTGTCTCAGTATAATATCCTGAACAGGTTCCTTGTACACATGAACCTGGGCGGCAATTGACAGATTAGTGGTTTTACTACACAACCTAGTTTTTCAATTTGTAAAGCTTACGATAGATATTACTGGACTATAACTGGCCGTGTTAACTGATCGACTTGGTAAATGGTGAGAATAATGACCACATACAAGAGGCATGCTGAAAATTCTAAATCTGCCAAAATATCAGTCACATGGATAAACCTCCTAAACTATGGAAATAGACAGGATGCGATACTCCCCAATTCTAGGGATTCCTTGAAAACGATGGCAATGGGTGTTCCCTGATTTGCAATTGCTCTATGCATGCATTGCTCTATGACCACTGCTTTAAGTGCTTACCTTTCTACTTGCTTGTCTGTAGGTTCATTTTAAATACATTGCCGCATAGTAATCGTCATCAATCTGAACGAGGCTTCAACTTACACTACATATCCCTTGCCGGGGTAAAGGGTCAGTAGACTTGATTGCAAAGGCTTTTGATACATTAGAAAGCTACAAGATGGCATCTGGTTTCTATGTGCAACCTTGTGAACTCTATGGTGATAGAAAATGTGATGAGGTTATTGCTCTTGATCTCAATCTCTCATCCATGACATGTCTTCCCTTCTCTTCTCTTTCGATACTGGAGAACAGTTCTGCTGTCTGGGAGATTCCATTCATAGATGAAAGAAGAAATCTTAAGAGGATAAAGCTTGAAAATAGTGCTGATGAATCCATTATAAGTGGCAGTGGCAGCATGAATACTAGTGGGTTTAATAGCTTGTCAAGAATTCAAATCCGGGATCACATATCAGCGGAGATACATGGCAGCAGAGGCCATGGATGAAGCGGCTTCAACCATGCTGGGAGGCGAACCTGAGGAAGAAGGAAGTGGAGATGGAATGAAACTTGTTCAAAAACTCATTTCGTGCGCTGAGGCCGTGGCTTGTCGTGACATAACTCATGCTTCAGCATTGCTTTATGAGCTTAGAACTAATGCCCAGCTCTTTGGGACATCATTCCAGCGAGTGGCTTCCTGTGTTGAGATATATATCCCACATCGGGAATATGGGACCTTGCCTGTGGGTTTATAAGGGTTTGGGTCACTCTCTCTATTGCCAATTGGTTTTAGAGTTGAACCCCAGACTACTTTATCATGGTATCAGAGCGGGTTGTCCACGTACACGTGTGAAGCCCAACGGCCACACGAACTCCACGACCACCCAAGTTGTTGTCCACGTGTTAGGCTTAAAGATTCGCCACACGTGCGGGGGCGTGTTGAGATATATATCCCACATCGGGAATATGGGACCTTGCCTGTGGATTTATAAGGGTTTGGGCTACTCTCTCTATTGCCAATTGGTTTTGGAGTTGAACCCCAGACTACTTTATCATGGTATCAGAGCGGGTTGCCCACGTACACGTGTGAAGCCCAAAGGCCACACGAACTCCACGACCACCCAAGTTGTTGTCCACGTGTTAGGCTTAAAGATTCGCCACACGTGCGGGGGCGTGTTGAAATATATATCTCACATCGGGAATATGGGACCTTGCCTGTGGGTTTATAAGGGTTTGGACTACTCTCTCTATTGTCAATTGGTTTTAGAGTTGAACCCCAGACTACTTTATCATGATAAAGTAGTCTGGGGTTCAACTCTAAAACCAATTGGCAATAGAGAGAGTGACCCAAACCCTTATAAACCCACAGGCAAGGTCCCATATTCCCGATGTGGGATATATATCTCAACACGCCCCCGCACGTGTGGCGAATCTTTAAGCCTAACACGTGGACAACAACTTGGGTGGTCGTGGAGTTCGTGTGGCCTTTTAGGCTTCACACGTGTACGTGGGTAACCCGCTCTGATACCATGATAAAGTAGTCTGGGGTTCAACTCTAAAACCAATTGGCAATAGAGAGAGTAGTCCAAACCCTTATAAACCCACAGGCAAGGTCCCATATTCCCGATGTGAGATATATATTTCAACATCCTGCTTTATCCAAGCTCTCTCTGACCGTCTTGCTCTTGTTCAACCACTGGGAGCTGTGGGAGTTACAATAAAGAAAATTGGTGTTTCATCAGAGAAGGATGAGGCTTTGCACCTTGTTTATGACATTTGCCCACATATAAGGTTTAGTCATTTTGTAGCAAACACATCAATATTGGAAGCCTTTGAGGGAGAGAGTTCTGTTCATGTCATAGACTTGGGCATGACCCTAGGCCTCCTACATGGGTACCAATGGCGAAACTTGATGGACAGTCTGGCAAGCAGAACAGGACGCTTACCTCGCCTTCGAATAACTGGTGTTGGTAACTCTGGTGAACGCCTTGAAGCAATTGGTAATGAACTAAAGCTGTATGCACAAAACATGGAGCTGGAATTTGAATTTTTAGTAGTGGAAAGTAACTTGGAAAACCTGAAGGCAGAAGATTTCACTCATTGATGGGGAGGTTTTAGTCGTCAATAGCATTCTCCAGCTGCATTGTCTTGTGAAAGAGAGTAGAGGAGCATTGAACTCGGTTCTACAAACACTACATGAGCTATCACCAAAGCTAATGATTCTAGTTGAGCAGGAATCGAGCCACAATGGGCCCCTCTTTCTTGGGAGGTTCATGGAGGCATTGCATAACTACTCTGCCATCTTCGATTCCTTAGATGCAATGCTGCCCAAGTATGACACAAGGAGAGCTAAAGTGGAGCAGTTTTATTTCGGGGAGGAGATTAAGAACATAGTAAGCTGCGAGGGACTTAGCGTGTTGGAATTGTTGGGATTGTTTGGATAACTTGCACACCAAGTCTTCCGTTGAGTCTGTTAGGTTGTTAGCTTTTGTTTGAATAAATCCTAGTCTCAAGGGAATAGGATATGTGTTGATTTGTTCCTCCTCTGAATCAGTCATGATCATGGCTCCATGATTCTCTCCTTTCAGTTGTAAATGGCTGTATAAAGCCAGTGTTTTATCATTGAATGAATAAGCTTGATAGCTGCAAACTTTCTTCTGTTCTTAGTTCCCCAGCTAGAGTATCCTACTGAACTAGTTCTATCAGTGGTATCAGAGCCCTTATCGAGGGCCTGATTCTTGAAAGATAGAGATTGAGAAGGACGAAGAGGAATAAAGTTCGAGTGAAACACAGAGAGAACGCAAACAAGAGAATAGTGAAATGGCGGATGGAAACAGCTTTCTGAGCATTCCCAAATTTGATGGGGACTATGATCATTGGTCCATACTCATGGAGAATCTGCTACGTTCCAAAGAGTACTGGTGCATGGTGGAGAATGGATACGAAGAGCCCGAAAACCTAGAGACTCTCACAGCAGCACATCGTAGAGCTTTTGAAGAACAAAAGCTAAAGGATTTGCGAGCCAAGAATTATCTGTTCCAGTCAATTGACAAGAACATCCTGAAGACAATCACACAAAAAGGCACCTCCAAAGCTCTGTGGGATTCGATGAAGAGAAAATACCAAGGAAACATCCGAGTGCAGCGAGCTCAACTTCAGAAATTAAGAAGAGACTTCGAGATTCTAGAGATGAAATCTGGTGAGTATGTGAATGATTATTTCTCTAGAGTCATGATGGTTGCCAATGACATTAGAGGTGCAGGAGAAGAAATGGAGGATGCAAAGATTGTTGAGAAAATCCTTCGCACACTGTCAGAGAAATACAACTATATAGTGTGTTCCATAGAAGAATCCAAGGACATTAACAATATGTCTGTGGATGAGTTGCAAAGCTCACTGCTAGTCCATAAGCAAAAGCAAACGAAAGGATGTGGAAGAACAAGCCTTGAAGGTTATAGGAGGAGATGGACGTGACATGAGAGAAGAAGAGAGAGTTGGTGGTAGAGGAAGGGGACACAGTGGATCTATGGAGGATTCAGAGGAAGAGGAAGAGGTAGAGGAAGAGCATTTAATAAAGCTGTAGTCGAGTGCTATCGATGTCACAAATTAGGACATTTTCAGTGGGAATGTCCAAGTTTTGCTCATTACGCTGAACATACAGAACTAGATTAAGGATAAGAGATGCTACTCATGTCCTATGTGAACATGGAAGGAACTACACGGCAGGAAGTGTGGTTCTTGGATTCCGGATGTAGTAATCACATGAGTGGGGATAAAAGATGGTTCTCGGAGCTGGATCAGTCCTTCAGGCAAAGTGTGAAGCTGGGAAATAATTCAAAGTTGGCCGTCATAGGCAAAGACAATGTTAGAATGGAAATAGGAGGAAAGCTCATGATCATCACTGAGGTATTTTACATTCCTGATCTCAAAAATAACCTGGTTAGTATCGGACAACTTCTGGAAAAGAACCTAGCTATTTTGATTCAGCATGGTTGTATTCGTGTTTATCATGATGAGAAGGGTTTGCTTATGCAAAATGACATGACTGCCAATCACATGTTTGTCCTCTTAGCTTCTGTTCCTACTAATTCCTCAAGTTCAGCGTGTTTTAAAGCAAGCACTGATGATACTACAAACCTATGACATCAGAGGTTTGGTCATCTTAATATGAAGGGATTACGGACTTTGGTTTATAGAAAGATGGTAAAAAGGTTACCTATGCCAAAGAACAGTTCAAAATTGTGCAATGATTGTGTAATAGGGAAGCAGCATCGTGATTCTTTTCCAAAGAAGAGTACATGGAGAGCATCCAGACCTTTACAACTAGTCCATTCGGACATATGTGGACCAATCACTCCTGAATCCATCTCTCACAAGAGGTATCTCATTACTTTTGTTGATGATTATAGTAGAAGAATGTGGATTTATTTCTTGCATGCTAAGTCAGAAGCTCTAGAGGTGTTTAAAAGATTCAAAATCCTAGTAGAAAAGGAGATAGGAGGCTGTGTTAGTTGTCTGCGAACCGACAAAGGTGGAGAATTCACCTCTTCTGAGTTCAACAACTATTGTAGCTCGAATGGGATCAGTCGTCAACTCACTGCAGCTTACTCTCCTCAACAAAATGGAGTTGCAGAGAGAAGAAACCGAACTCTAATGAACATGGTGAGATGTATGCTTGCAACAAGAGATGTACCAAAAGAGTTCTGGCCAGAAGCAGCCAGTTGGGCTACTCATGTGTCAATCGATGTCCTACATCTACTATACAAGACAAGACACCCGAAGAAGCTTGGAGTAGAACAAAACCCTCAGTGGAGTACTTCAAGGTCTTTGGTTGTATAGGGCATGTTCACATTCCTGATGCCAAGAGGAAAAAGCTGGATGAGAAGAGTTTCATGTGTGTCTTCATGGGAGTCAGTGAGGAATCTAAAGCTTTTCGAATGTATGATCCTGTGAATGAAAAAATAATTACCAGTCGAGATGTAGTATTTGAAGAAAATGAGAAGTGGATTTGGAAACAAACAAGAGAAACACATGCCAGCAAGGAGCTATTGTGGAATGAGGAAAAGGATGAAGCAATTGACTTAACTGACGAAGATGAGGAAGAAAAGAATAGAGAAGACAATGTGACTGAAGATGCAATACCTCCAGTCCAGGGGAGAAGAAGGAAAGAACCAGTATGGATGAAAGACTATGTTTCTGGAGAAGTCTTATTTGAAGAAGAAGAAGAAGGAATTGAAGAACTCACTATAGAGATGCAGGGACTTGCAATGTTTGCGAGCAATGACGCTAATACATTCGAGGAAGCAGTTAAGAGTTCTGTTTGGAGAGAAGCAATGAATCGTGAGATTCAAGCAATTGAATCTGCTGGGACTTGGGAATTAACAGAGCTACCGAAAGGAGCAAAGAAGATATGTGTGAAATGGGTCTACAAAACCAAGATGAATGAGAAAGGTGAAATTGAGAAGTTCAAGGCTCGACTTGTGGCAAAAGGATACACACAACAAGCTGGAATTGATTACACTGAAGTGTTTGCACCTGTGGCACGCTAGGACACTGTTCGCTTAACTCTAGCAATTGCAGCCAGTCGAGGTTGGAAGGTGTACCAACTCGATGACAAGAGTGCTTTTCTGCATGGTGAGATTCAGGAGGAGGTATTTGTGGAGCAACCAAGAGAGTATGAGGTAAAGGGTGAGGCATGCAAAGTTTATAAACTTAAGAAGGCACACTATGGACTTAAGCAAGCGCCTCGAGCATGGTTTAGCAAAATTGAGTCTTACTTTGTAGAAGAGGGTTTCAAGAAGAATCTCAGCGATCACACCCTGTTCGTAAAAAGGAGTGAAGAAGGGGGAGTTCTTATAGTGAATTTGTATGTTGATGATTTGATATTCATAGGAAATAATGAGAAGATGTTTCATGAGTTCAAAAGTTCGATGAAGGAAAAGTTTGAAATGACTGACTTGGGATGCATGAAGTTCTTTCTTGGGGTAGAGGTAACACAAAGTTCAAGAGGGATCTTCATTTGTCAGAAGAAGTTTGCCAATGAGGTGTTAGAAAGATTTGGTATGTAGCACTGCAAACCAGTAAAAAATCTCATTGTTCTAGGAACTAGACTGTCCAAAAATACGGAAGGGGAAAAGGTGGATGCCACTGCATATAAGAAAATGGTGAGAAGTCTTATGTATTTGACAGTCACTAGACCTAATCTTATGTATGTGGTAAGCCTAATAGCTCGATTCATGGAAGCTCCAACAGAAGTGCGTAGACAAGCAGTGAAAAGGGTACTGCGTTATCTGAAGGGGACTACAGAGTTGGGTGTGTTTTACAAAAGGGGAGGAAGAGAAGATCTGGGGGCGTTTTCTGACAGTGATTATGCAGGGGATCTGGATGATCGCAAGAGTACTTCTGGTTACATTTTCAAGTTGAATGATGGTGTTGTTGCTTGGAGTTCTAAGAAGCAGCCAGTGGTATCACTCTCCACCACAGAGGCTGAATTTATAGCTGCTGCAGCATGTGCATGCCAGAGCATATGGATGATGCGAATCCTTGAAAGGCTTAGAGTTCAACAAAGTAAGTGCATCATCCATTGTGATAACAGTTCGACTATAAAACTTTCGAAAAATCATGTCTTGCATGGTAAGAGTAAGCATATACACGTTTGTTTCCATTTTCTTCGAGAACTGGTAAATGAAGGAATTGTTGAGTTAGTGTATTGTGGCAAAAAGAATGAACTGGCTGACATTATGACTAAACCGTTGAAGTTGGAGATGTTCTTGAAGTTGAGAGATGAGCTTGGTGTGTGCAGCTTCAAAGCAGTAAACTGAGTGTTCCAACACAGCTCAGTTTAAGGGAGAGTTTGTTGGAATTGTTGGGATTGTTTGGATAACTTGCACACCAAGTCTTCCGTTGAGTCTGTTAGGTTGTTAGCTTTTGTTTGAATAAATCCTAGTTTCAAAGGAATAGGATATGTGATGATTTGTTCCTCCTCTGAATCAGCCATGATCATGGCTCCATGATTCTCTCCTTTCAGTTGTAAATGGCTGTATAAAGCCAGTGTTTTATCATTGAATGAATAAGCTTGATAGCTGCAAACTTTCTTCTGTTCTTAGTTCCCCAGCTAGAGTATCCTACTGAACTAGTTCTATCATTGCGAGAGTGGAGCGGCATGAAAGGGTTGATCAATGGCGAAGGAGGATGAGGCGCGCTGGGTTCCAACCTGCACCCGTGAAGGTAATTAAGCAGGCCACAAAATGGCTAGAAAAGAATGCTAGTGAAGGTTACACAGTTGTAGAAGACAAGGTCTGCTTTGTTCTTGGGTGGAAGTCAAAGCCTATCATTGCAGATTCATGCTGGAGGTACCAAACCTAGTTTATGATGGTGTTGTTACTTGAAACAGTTTCGGAAACTGGTCATGATAAAACTAAATCATTCTGTAAGGTCAACAATTTTGGTGCGTTTAGGATCTTCTGTACTTGAATAACTAGACGTTATGAATCGTTTTCTCAGAATAACCTCTAACTGAAGTAGTGCTTATTTAAGATTTACTACATGACCAGTTTATTTTTATGGTACTTATGCAACATTTAAAACTACATGTATGGTTCAGATTTCTAACGAAATTCAAACATCTTAAATCTGACTGATTAAAGTTGGTTTACAGGTTAAGTTCAACCCGGAGCTAATAGAAGTCAGCTCCTAAGTGCTGGAGAAACTCATGGTCATTTTCGAGTTTTGACATGAGTTCCTCTAACAAACTGATGTAGGCTTCTATTCCATCACCCTCTGGTGCTCACCAATGTTGTCAAGTTGTTGAAGGGGAGAGGCGGAATTGCCACCCACACTCGTCTTCCCTATCCAAAGTCAATATCATAGAGGAAATCCACACAAACTAGAGTAGCTAGACGTGACCGTTTTTCCTCTTGCATACTTCTTGATGAAGTTCAAGTGCTCATCACCCTCTTGCAGCTGGGATTTAATGTAGTCGTTGTCGAACCAGCCTCGCCAAGCCATAATTTTCTTCCTTCAAATTCAGCAAGGATGGAATTGTTCCAGAAGAACAATAAAGATTTCCGAAAGAATGGGGCAGTAAGGGAGGATCAAACCGTGGACGCAGATTCACGGTATGTAGCACGAAGTTAGCCTTGTTATTATCATCTTTGCAGCTTCAAGCCTTCAACTAATCGGCTCCATAGGAAAGCTGACAAGCATAGGAGTAGCAACGTGAGGGCGAGAAGGGTCAATCTGATCTTTTCAAAGTCAGACTATATTGGCTGACATTGATTTATTTATTCCATAATTGTAAAGTTTAGAAAGGTTTGTTTGAATATAACACTTTCTCTTCTTGTCATGTCCAATTTGGACAGAACTCCACTATAATTATCGATAAAAACACCCCAGTGGGCACCAAAACCAAAACCTTCTTACCCATCAAGTCTTTATTTTTTAGGGAAATTCTAGTATGTATACTGCTAACTCATGAGGGTTGATTTTTGACTTTCTCATGATACACTTATTTTTTTGCGTCTCAATCATGTGGGGAAACAATTTTTTTGATTGTCCTATTAGGAAATATATATATATATATGTATTTGAATTTGACTACAAATATGGATGCGTGTGGAAGATACGTACCAAATTCCTACGTAAGAAAATCCGAGTATTAGTGGACTTTAAGGGCAAGTGGAGAACGAATGCAAATTTCATAAGTGGCAGGGACCGTAAAAGTAGGCGGGTTTCAGTTTGAGCAATCTAAACTGTTGTCTGACCCGATTAGTTTAGGCATCGATCAATTATACTCGCTGCTATCGAATTGAGTATTTTTAATATACTGTCTCTATACATAACACATTTGAACAGATATGATTAGATAATATTAATATATAAGTGATCAAATATATAATTTATTATGAATAACTAAAAATACACCGTATATATACACGTTATGTATACAAAAATTTTTCATAAAATTGTTCATATCTATTTTGAATTTTTGATTAGAAGGTTTATATAATTTGGTGGATAAGTTAGTTATATTTTACAAGACAAGTAGAATATTACTTAGTGGGTGACGCTATGCGATTAGACAATAGTTGGCCTAAGAATTAGTTATATGAATCTTACCAAACCCTGCAGGTCGTATTTTAAGGCAACGGGCTAGATTACATGCAAATTGTAATACTATAAGCATTTCTCTTTGGAAAAGACGAAGTTAAACTATGATTGAAAAAAGAGATAGATTTGATCACCACACATCTATTATAATTTGATATAACGATTCCCATTTCTCAATTGCTCGATCGCATCACAAACCGTGTTTTGCTCATATTCTTAGCAGCGGATCGGAGGCCAAACATTATAGAGGCTTAGGCAGTTAGGCAATAGTTAGCAGTAAGAAGCTAGTGTGAGTTCAGAGAGTTAGGGATCTGAAAATAAGACGAGTTAATTGACGTTGAATCATTGTGCAGTATAGAGAAATTAGCGTTAAATTAGTATTAAATGAACATTTTCTTAGAAACTATGTGGAGAATACAATGTCTTGTGAAAAATGATGTAAAGGTACTTTTCAACAACTTATTAATCTTCATTGATTCATTGTCATGGCCAATTAAAAGGTTAACATCTGGTCCTGAAAGGCCCTTATCAACTTGGACAGATACCTAATTCTATAAATTAGAGCCGATGGACATCTATCCGTTCTCCATGATCGTCTATTCATATAGACAGATTCAAACTAATGTTCAACATTATTGCATGTTGCTCTCAACAATCCACATCCCTTTGAGTTGGTATAGGAAACTACTGGACAAAATGCATACTATCTTAGTTACATCGAGGAGAGACATTTTCAGTAGAACGACCAAATCAAACACATTGTCATCGTCATGTTTGCTTATAGGATCCATCGACTACTTCTCCATTGTTCTTTGTTTATTGTTCTAAAGAAAGGTATAGCTTCTGTCATTTCATTATTTCAACCCTACGATAGACACAACGTACTCTCGAAGACCTTCTTCCTTTTCTTTCTTCACTTTCTACATTTCCTTTCCTTTTCTACATTTCCTTTTCAGTAATTAATAATAATCCATCTATCAAAACCAACTCAATCCATCTTATACCCAATATCCGAGGCCCAATGGGTTTCGAAGTTAGGCCCAATTTCCGCAGCCACTGGAATCTTGCTCTGACTACAAAGAAAACTGTTGAATCTTGAAGCACATTTTAACAGCTTTGGAAGAACTCTTCGGTGTACAGCACGATGTCACTTCCATTCATTAAGATGTATCGCATAGGTTAGCGACAGTGAGAGCCGGCCCTTGCCTTGAAACTTATTCATTTTTTTATTGTTTTCATTCTAATAATAAAGATCAGTTGTGCTTTTGCTTCTGTCATCTTTATCAACGAAAATTATTTCATGCACCGCTAGTGCAAATGACTTACCCATCCAGACAGTCCGTTTGATGAGATCTGCGGCGGATTGAGCACCAGTGGTCAGCAAACTATGCGGTCACCAAGCTATGCGCTCAACGACCTATGCGGTCAGCCACCAGCGGTGCACCAAATACGCTACGCTGAACTCGGTTCTACAAACACTATATGAGCTATCACCAAAGCTAATGGTTCTAGTTGAGCAGGACTCGAGCCACAATGGGCCCCTCTTTCTTGGGAGGTTCATGGAGGCATTGCATAACTACTCTGCCATCTTCGACTCCTTAGATGCAATGCTGCTCAAGTATGACACAAGGAGAGCTAAAGTGGAGCAGTTTTATTTCGGGGAGGAGATTAAGAACATAGTAAGCTGCGAGGGACTTGCGAGAGTGGAGCGGCATGAAAGGGTTGATCAATGGCGAAGGAGGATGAGGCGCGCTGGGTTCCAACCTGCACCCCTGAAGGTAATTAAGCAGGCCACAAAATGGCTAGAAAAGAATGCTAGTGAAGGTTACACAGTTGTAGAAGACAAGGGCTGCTTTGTTCTTGGGTGGAAGTCAAAGCCTATCATTGCAGATTCATGCTGGAGGTACCAAACCTAGTTTATGATTGTGTTGTTACTTGAAACCGTTTCGGAAACTGGTCATGATAAAACTAAATCATTCTGTAAGGTCAACAATTTTGGTGCGTTTAGGATTTTCTGTACATGAATAACTTGACGTTATGAATCGTTTTCTCAGAATAACCTCTAACTGAAGTTGTGCTTATTTAAGATTTACTACATCACCAGTTTATTTTTATGGTACTTATGCAACATTTAAAACTACATGTATGGTTCAGATTTCTAACGAAATTCAAACATCTTAAATTTGACTGATTAAAGTTGGTTTACAGGTTAAGTTCAACCCGGAGCTAATAGAAGTCAGCTCCTAAGTGCCGGAGGAACTCATGGTCACTTTCTAGTTTTGTCATGAGTTCCTCCGACAAACTGATGTAGGCTTCTATTCCATCACCCTCTTTGGTGCTCACCAATGTTGTTAAGTTGTTGAAGGGGAGAGGCGGAAACTAGAGTAGCTAGACGTGACTGTTATAACGGATGGAAGAAAGAAGACAGAATTACGTGGTTCACTAACAATCTGTTAGCTACGTCCACGGTAGAAGGAGAACTGTTTTATTGATCTTGAGGAAGAACCCAGAATACAGAATACAGAGTGAGCGCTAAGCTCTACAGAGTATTGAATACAATTAGGTTTAGGACGTTTATATACTAAACGTCCGCGACCGAAACTGTCCGCGAGCGAAAATCACGCGAGCGACTGATGAGCGCGCGAACGGCTGATCCGCGCGAACGGTTGATGCGCGCGCGAGTGGAACTGTTCAACCAACTGAACCCAGCATAACAGACAACAGGTTTCGTGGGCCACGTTGCGCCCCCGAACCCCCAAACCAGGGCGCGTCGCCCCTGGACCCCGACTCGCTGACCGGGCAGCGAGATCCCCGAATAGCTGGTTCAAGGCATATATTAACAGTGACCGTTTCTCCTCTTGCATACTTCTTGATGAAGTTCAAGTGCTCATCACCCTCTTGCAGCTGGGATTTAATGTAGTCGTTGTCGAACCAGCCTCGCCAAGCCATAATTTTCTTCCTTCAAATTCAGCAAGGATGGAATTGTTCCAGAAGAACAATAAAGATTTCCGAAAGAATGGGGCAGTAAGGGAGGATCAAACCGTGGACGCAGATTCACGGTATGTAGCACGAAGTTAGCCTTGTTATTATCATCTTTGCAGCTTCAAGCCTTCAACTAATCGGCTCCATAGGAAAGCTGACAAGCATAGGAGTAGCAACGTGAGGGCGAGAAGGGTCAATCTGATCTTTTCAAAGTCAGACTATATTGGCTGACATTGATTTATTTATTCCATAATTGTAAAGTTTAGAAAGGTTTGTTTGAATATAACACTTTCTCTTCTTGTCATGTCCAATTTGGACAGAACTCCACTATAATTATCGATAAAAACACCCTGGACAGTGGGCACCAAAACCAAAACCTTCTTACCCATCAAGTCTTTATTTTTTAGGGAAATTCTAGTATGTATATTGCTAACTCATGAGGGTTGATTTTTGACTTTCTCATGTCTCAATTTTGATATATATATATATTTCCTAATAGGACAATCAAAAAAATTGTTTCCTCACATGATTGAGACGCAAAAAAATTAAGTGTATCATTTGCTCATAACATTGGCAAGTGTATCTTTTTGTATACTTTTTGCTCATAATATTGACACTGATATAGTTTATCACAGTTGTTATTGTAAAAAGAGCATTTTCTGTCGTGAAGATCATAAAAAATGATTTGTAAAAGCTAATATAAGAAGCTGATGAATGACAACATAATTTCATATATCGAAAAAGATATATTTGATGGTGTTGATAATAAACTAATGAAGCGATCATGAAAAAGTTTCAAAACATGAGCAATCATCATAAAGCCGTAGACAATTATAATTACTTTAGAGCTAGAGACTTATTATTGTAATTAATGATTTATAAAATTTTATTATTATTTCATGAATAATATATTTGCTTAGAATTATTGTTTAAATTTTGTCTCTGGTAGATTTGATTTTTGGCTACGCCACTGCTAACAAGGTCTCAACAAGAGAGGGGCAGAAGACCTGGCTTTTAAGATAACCATTTTTTCGGTAGCGCAAAGGGACTAAATGATCATCTCCCAACAAAAATTTATTGGTAAAATAAAAAAGATACAAGAAAATGGAGGACTATGTCAATGCCAGTCATATAGTACAAATAATTTCTAACACAAATGCTAATAGAAGCAAAACAAATAAATTAACGGATACGAAACTGTGGAAGACCCAAAAGATGACTCTCATAATAAGACAAGATAAAAATAGGAGGAACATCCCACCATACTTCCTCCGACAGAGATCTTTCATGATTAGCTAGAGCATCTATTACCATATTCTCTGAATAAACAATTTAACCATCTAACTCAAAGCTGTCAATACACAAGCGAATGAGAGCGGATATAATCAAGTACAATAGAAGAGTCTACCTCTAACCAAATGCACTTCCAATCACGAACCCAAACAAGCTCTATAGTGTGATAACTGTCATCACCTCAACTGCAATGCAACTCGGAATATCAATATTAGAAGCAAAAGCTCCAACCAATTGACCTTTATAATCATGAAAAAAAAACAGCGTTGAATTCTCCAACACCCTCATTATGCTTTTAAACACTATCCGAATTTATCTTAACCCATCCAATGATGGTGTTTACACCTAAATTTGACAAAACTAAATTGTTGTAATGGCCTCAGATTCAATTGAAGTGAGCTTGGCCATTCGACCGAAGTGAAGTGAACTCGGCCATTCGGATGAGAGTGAAGTGAGTTCGGCCATTGGGACGAAGTGAAGTGAACTCGACAATTCAGGTGAGAGTGAAGTGAGTTCGGTCATTTGGCTGAGAATGAGTAAGCTCGACCATTTGGTCGAGAATGAGTAAGTTGGACCACTTGGTTGAGATGAGGAGAAAGCCCATAACGTTATTTTGAACACTTCAAACACCGTTCGAATTTATCTTAATCCAACCAATGATGATGTTTACACCTAAAATTGACAAAGAAAAATTAGTCTAATGGCCTTAGATTCAATTGAAGTGAGCTCGACCATTTGACCGAAGTGAAGTGAGCTTGGCCATTTGGGTGAGAGTGAAGTGACTTCGGCCATTTGGGCAAAGTGAAGTGGGCTCGGCCATTCATGTGAGAATGAAGTGAGTTCGGTCATTTGTCCGAGAATGAAGTGAGTTCGGTCATTTGTCCAAGAATGAGTAAGTTGGATCACTCGGGGGAGATGAGGAGAAACCCCATAGCATTATTTTGGACACTTTGAAATCACTAATGTGCAAAACAGGTCAAAACCAAATAGCTATAGACACTCGGCTGAGCCCAAACTACAACATTGACCGGGAACTCGTTTAGGGAAGTAATCTATACAAGGAATGACTCCAATCAAGTTGAAGATTTCAGCCGCAAGAATTCAATTAGATTAGGGTAATCGTGTATGAATCAATCCAAAAATAAAGTCAAAAATAACAGAATACATAAAGCACCCCAACTCTTCCATTTTCTTGAAATCAAACCTCTCAACCCCTCTCTGTTCTCCATTCTATTTTCTTAAAACTGGAAATCACCAGCCAAAGACAAAAACACCACCACTACTGTCACTATCGTTGTCGATCAGCCGTGCATGGCAACTACCACCTCTGTGCACAACAACACTATACAATACTGCCCAAATTCCTTATTCTCTAATATGTTGCATAGACACGGCCAAACACGGAGTGTCGAAGTGTCCGACACTTCCGGACACGCCGACACCTCCCAACACGGCCGAACACCACATCTGACACACCACGTAGCGTGTCGGAAAATCCTGACCTTTCTGACTCGTTGACAACACTGCAGGGAATGATTTTGACATGACATATCACCGATATCACTTAGATCGCACTTCATCTCCTCAAGTGATACGTTGGAGCTGCTTCTGTAAAACTCAGTTGTCCTTTGCCCGATCAGGTCCTTAGGTTCAAGCTACTTTTTAGTTGTATGGCTATTTGGAGAACAAGTAATAAGCTATGTTATGATAATAAGAACCTTTCTCTTATGGGCGTTTTTCGATCTATTAATTCTTTGTTGAGGTTTGTTGCTCCTTATCTTCATGGCTATTCTCGTGGTATTTTGGATTCTCAATTATTGATAAGCTTGGGAATACAGCCAGTTTCTTGTAAAGTTGTTGATCAATGGTAGTTATTTGGCACCCCCGGTATTTCCTTGGATTAAGCTCAACACTGACGGGTTAGTTTAGGGTAATTTAGGCCTTGCAGCTTGTGGTGGTGTTTTTTTGGGTTGATAATGGTCATTACTTTGGAGGTTACTGTTTGGGATTTGTTCAACAATCAACTTTCTTTGCTGAGTTAATGGGCGTTATAATAGGGATTGAGCTTGCTTTTCAAATGGGTTGGCATTGCTTATGGTTGGAGTGTGATTCAACAAGTGTTCTAGCTTGTATTACATCTTCCTCTTTTGCTTCACCTTGGCCTCTGCGCATTGTTTGGTTAAACTATTTATCACACATTCGATTAACCTATCTGCTACTATGCATTTCCAATTTTTGTTATTATGTATTTGTCCTCTTCAACAATAGTGGTAGCAGAAAATTCCACCAATAGCATCTTAACAGTAACAACAATCTCAACAGTAGCAGAGAATTACAATAGCAATAGCAAAAAATTGCAATTGATGCATCTCAACAGTAACAACAATCTCAACAGTAGCAAGAAATATGAATAACATCAGATTTCAAAACCCAAAAATCATCTTTTGATGTAACTTCTCCCTCCCTTCCCAACCCACCATCCTCAACGTCGAATCCAAATCTCTATTCACCTCTGTCAAGGACTTCACCATCGCCACCATCGCCCAATCTCGACCCGGGTTTCGACTCCCTTGGATGCGTCGTCCACAGCTTCGGCGACTTCATCTCCCTCACCATCGATCGCCATCTTCGATCTCCGGTGACCACAATGTGAAGAAGCTGTGCACGAATCTTTTCTGGATCAGAATTGCATCATGATCTCTACTGTCGAGAGAGAGAGAGAGGAGAAGAAGAAGAATAATAATAGATTTGAAAAAAAAGAACATATCTAAACATGACGAAGGTGAGAGAGGAGGATTAGAGAAGAGAGGACATTATAGTAATTGGATATGTGAAATTTGGATCGGGCCTAATGTAATTAGTTTTAGGCTTTGGTTGGTGTAGTAATTTGTATAACAAATTATGGAAATAAGATTCTTGTGTTTACAAATTTGATTGGTTTCTTATATGTAATTCTCCTAAATAATAATAATAAGGTCATTTGAATCGCATGTATCAGCTTGTATGCTGACTTTTTTTAACTAAGGACAATAAGCTTTTATTTATGATGAAATCATAAAAGATCAGTGGCAATGGACCTTACAATAACAAGGAAAGAATAAAACAAAACAAGATGTACATGCACAACTAAAATAAAGAACATTAAAGAATAATAAGATGCACAATTGCATCTATAACAAGAAGTAACCACATGACTAGTTATCGCTACACTGTATATATAATGAAAGCAGTATAAATATAATGATAACCATAACCAGGAACGTGACCATGACCGTAACCATAACTGGAGGGATACACCATACTATAAAGAACTAGAAAGAGCAGAATGCATGATACAGCTCGTACGTTGACTTGATTACAAAAAAACGAGAAGGGCTAATTACATAGAAGTCTCATTTGAGACATTTTATCCTATAAAGGTCCACCCAAATATTTTTGTTCACATAAGTCCACCCAAATTTAAATATAGTTGTATACTAGGTATTGAAGTTCAATATATTAATATAATATTAATATTCCTTTTTTAATATATTGAATTCAATTAAAAAATAGGCGACTCAAAATAAAAGTTTCATTATCTGCACTGCATTCTCCATCACATTAGCAAAAATTATGTAAATTATCCAAAAAGACATTTTTACATAATATACAAACAATGAATACTAAATCGGGAAAAAGCATCATTTTTTGATCACTGCATTACCACATTGATTGGTAAAATCCATTTTGTGATTTATTTCATCAATTCCATAAGCGGAACAGGGGGGATACACGTTACATCACGATTTTGAATCTCGGTCGTTTGATTGTTGTCCATATAATGCATACAACTCTAGTTGCTGGTTGGTCAAAATTTTTGACTCTACGTCAGTGATTCCACTATTATTTATTATTGAATAATAATTAAAGAATTTCGTTCCTAAGCAAGATACGACTTATTTGAAATTAATTAAATGAACAATTCATACAAAAATATTTATGTCAATTCTCTTAGCATAGATCTACTTGTTGTTAAGAGATCAATAAGAGTATTGTTCCGATAAATAACTCTTCTATAGAGTTCATTAATATACGAGTTCATTAGTTTACCCCTTAGAATTACCGTTGCTTAGCTTTCAATTTGCCTCTGACCATCAAATGAAATGTGAATAACCCGTCCTAACCACATATTTTTTGGTACATCACATTCATGCATTTACAATTCATGTGACGGTATTAATACTACTGAAAGGAGTTCTAGGCCACCCCCTATTGGGATGTACTATTAAACCTAAATCGAGGTTATCCGGTAAGAATTACGGTAGAGCAGTTTTATGAATGTCTTCGCGGTGGACTTGATTTTACCAAAGATGATGAGAATGTTAATTCCCAACCATTTATGAGTTGGAGAGACCGTTTCTTATTTTGAGCTGAAGCAATTTATAAATCGCAAGCTGAAACAGGTGAAATCAAAGGGCATTACTTGAATGCTGCTGCAGGTACATGCAAAGAGATGATCAAAAGAGCTGTATTTGTCAGAGAATTGGGAGTTCCTATCATAATGCATGATTACTTAATGGGGGGATTCACTGCAAATACTAGCTTGGCTCATTATTGCCGAGACAATGGTCTACTTCTTCACATCCACCGTGCAATGCATGTTGTTATTGATAGACAAAAGAATCATGGTATACACTTCCGTGTACTCGCTAAAGCATTATGTATGTCTGGTGGAGATCATATACACTCTGGTACCATAGTAGGTAAACTTGAGGGGAAAGAGAAATCACTTTAGGCTTTATTGATTTACTACGTGATAATTTTATTCAAAAAGATCGAAGCCGCGGTATTTATTTTGCTTAAGATTAGGTTTCTTTACCTTGTGTTTTATAGGTGGCTTCCGGCGGTATTCACATTTGGCATATGCCTGCTTTGACAGAGATCTTTACAGACTGTCATCCAAGCTAAAAAATTAGAATTTCTCTATAATATTTACAAAAGTTCCAATAATACAAAAATCAACAACCACTGTCCTCTTAAGAAAAGTCTCTGGTTGACCTCTAGCATTTCGGCCGATCTCCGGCAAGGTGTCTGGCTTGAATCTAGTGAATTTTCTGGTGGACCTCCTGTGAGGGTTTTTTTCGACAACAAAATCTATTACCATTGATAACAAAAGATACTACTGTCAGCAAAGAAAACTACTACCACTGACAATAAAAAATATTATTGCTAACAAAAGATACTATCCCGGCAAATAAAGATACTACATTAAGCACTAAAAGCTACTATCACTGGCTACAAAAGATACTATCACAAGTCACAAAAGCTACTTTTGCCACCAACAAAAAATACTGCTTTAAAAACTATTGTAACCAATAGCTAAACATATAATCTCTAAAAACAAAAACTACTACTGCCAACAACAATAGCTATTATCACTATGTTAAAAAGCTCTTATCGCCGTTGAGAAAAACTACTACCACCGTTGAGAAAAGCTACTACTGCCAATTAAAAAAGTTATTACCATGAAAAAATAAAGCAACTACCGCCAACAATAAAAACTACTACCAGTGCCAACAACAATTAAAATAAAGCAAATTCTATTACCAGCGGTTCAGAAAGATACTCACATAGAAATAAAACATACTAACATTATCTGTCTATATACAAAATTGTCATGGTGTTGGAAAAATACTAATTCAGACATTAAAAAGTACTATCGCAGTGTTACAAATATACTAACATAGAAACCGAAAAAAAAAAATCCATATGAATCGTATTTTTTACAAATATTGGTCAATTAGCTCCACTTCAAAGCCAATAGCATACAAGGCGCCAAACCCCCGTAGTTCTGATCTTTGTTGTTGACGAATCAAAGCCACCGAGCATGTCATTAAGATCCATGCCTCACCTTCATTGAAGTACATCAGATCTGGTGTTGCGTGGCTGGCGTCGATGGCCAGAGGAAGAGTACGGGTTGCTGGTGCAATTGAGGTCAATTCGGAAGTCAGAGCTAGAGATGCAATCGAGATCAAGCCGAAAGTCATCGTCGAGGCAACGAATCGTCAGAGTCAGAGATACAATCGAGGTCAAGACGGCAGTGTTGGAATCAATAGTGGAAGAATGTAGAGAAAGAGAGAAAGAGTTCCGGCGAGATCTAGTTTTTATGATAGAGATCTAGTTGGTTAGTCACGGAGAAAGAGAGGGAAAGAGAGAATGATTTGTACGGAAAAAAAGATATTTTAAGTATAACATAAAAATACAATGACATATTTAGACCTAAAAACAGACTTACATAAACAAAATTATTCAGATAAACTACGAATCATAAAATGTTCATGATGAAACTTGTATGACATTTCCTAAAACAAGAATGTATAATTGGGCTTGAACGCTAATCACCGGATTCGGGATTTCGCTTCACCCAAATTCACGTATGTTAATTCTCAAAAAAATCACAGATGGCCCACAATTTCCAATCCTTATGCATTATACTGCCACGTGTATGGCGGCAAAGCACCTGTCCATCGGGAATCGAAAGCCACTGTCTGAAGAACCTGTGGATAAGACAGCGAGCTGTTTTTCTCCCTGAAAAAGAAAAACAAGACCCAGCAAAACCAAAGAGAACATGGAAGTGGGCATGTCTTTAAATGCCGTGGTTCGTCTTCCACTATCGAATTCAAGAACGCATGAAGACGGTTTGGTCAGGTACTCACTGGTGACTTCAAAAACGACCCAGAAAGCTTGCAAGCCAAGTCATGGCCACACTCTGGTGATTGAAGCAAAGGGAAAAAAGGGAATGCAAGATCGCCAATTTCAGAGGCGCCAGCCTCCTCCCATACCCAAGATTGAAGACGATGGCAACCCACGTTTCGTTGTGTTTATTCGAATGGCCAATGTTTGCTCTCTAACTTTAAGCTTCAATGTTTACTGTTTTTTGTTGTTTTGATTGCAAAAGATGTCAACTTTATGTGTTTTTTTTGTGATTTTGTTTGATGCGTTTGGGATATATTTTGGGGTTGGAGCAGGTTTACCTATGGTACCCACTTAGTGTGATCTCTGGTGGAACCACGGCAAAAATCATGCTTGCAGCTAAAGATAATTTTCTGGGGAAATATATATACAAGGATACACTTGCTAGAAATCTTGCAGCTGTTATTTACAGAGTAAGTTATGTTTTTCTAACATTTTTGTAGTCTAGTTCCTTTGTCACTAATTCAGGCTCATCTCTGTGTAATTTACCATTTGTCGATTTCGTTATCGTTGCCATTTTTGTGTTGATTAGTTAATGTTGTATACGTGTAAATAAGTGATGTGAAATTGAAACTATTAACAATTGTAGAAAAAGCTGATTTTCAGCGTATTTAAAGAGAGTCGATGTGCAACATATACTTTTAAAGTTGTTAATATATGCCTTGAACCAGTCATCCGGGGTACCAGCTATTCAGGGATCTCGCTGGGTTATGGTTTTCTGTTGGGCTTAGTATATAGGGTTTAGTATATAAACGTCCTAAACCTAATTGTATTTAGCATTCGGTGTTTGTTTTTTCTCAAGATAATAAAACTGTTCTTCTCTGGCCGTGGACGTAGCTAACACATCGTTAGTGAACCACGTAAATCTGTGTTCTTTCTTACATTCGTTACAACAAAAGTTTTAGGCCTCATTTGTTCACGGATATACACATGGAAGTGGGAGTGCCATGAATTGGAAAAACTTGTGAAAATATTTGAACTGTTTCTGTTGTCATGACTTGAAAGTTGAAACAACTGATGCATGTCTAGTTTTGGTTGGAACCTTTTCTCTGTTGGTAGACCAATCTTGTTTCAGAGGATATAATCTGTCTTCAGCAACTGAATGTGATGGTTAGACATTTTTTTTGCATAGGACTTGCAGTTTCACATTTATTGTTGTACTTGGTGCTTGTTTCTTTGAATTTAAACAGGATGAGAAGGAAATACAGAAGACGGCGTTCAAGCAGTATCGTGTATTGCGGTCAGCTACTGAGTTTAGATACGGCTACAAGATTGTGGTAATGCTGTTATAATCTCAGACACCGAATGTGGCTTCATATAAATCCCTTTCCCCCATCAAAAGTTAACAGAAAATACTATAAGTTAAAATATGTGATTTTTGCTTCTGAAGTATAGTTTGCCAATTGTGTAGGAAAATGGTAATATGAGAGCAGCACTTGCAACCTCAGATGTAATTGAGGTAATTAATTGTTTAATATTATTAATCATTCTTGTGTATGCCATTGTCTTTGTCATGATCTCTGAGCTGGAGATCTCTTAATGAGTTAATATTTTTGTTCTTGTAAAATTATGTTCTCATTGAATTGTCATATTATTATTTGTGCTGATTTCTATACCCTTTTGAAACCAAATTGTAGCTTCCAACACCTGACCAGCTTAGAACCACCTTTGATAAAGTGAAAGATTTTTTCGGGGATGCAAAGGAATCTTTTGGCAAGCTGACGGCTATAGGTTCATCTGAGTCTGAGGAATCAGTAAAAAAAGTTTAAAAAAAGGAAAAGTGAGTTATAAATACACCTACACTACATAACTTTTGTCTAGTTTCTGTTATTATACCATTCTTAAGCTTAAGACCTGCCAAGATCCAATCTCATTGTTGTTAAATCCTTGGTAGAATGGTATCTGTCTTTTTTTATCAATCACTTTACATAGCTAAAATGAGTATTGGCTATTTACCAGGGTTAAAGGCTGAAAGAAAAGAAGCAATTTACTCACGTCTGTTGCAATGGAAGATAGAGAACCCTAATGCGCTGCATAGGAATTCCCCTGGAAAGGTGGTTTAGGAATTTTTGTTTATAGTTCTCTGTTCTCAGAAATTTTCTGTTTTTTCCCAGTAACACTTGTAATTTTCACCGTCTCTTGAAAGGTGAATTTAAGCAAAAGCACTTCAACAATGATTCATGAAACTTTGTTTTTGTTTTATGTTAACTAATAGAATTGCACTGCTAGGTAATTATAAAATTGCAGTGGGATAAGCTTTAATTTGGACTTGGAATTTTTTCCCTGCGTCGGTTGTTGGGACTAGGACAAGAGCAGACTTCTTTCTTCTGGTATGCCAAAAATTCATCACGGTCTACCTCATCTGGTTAAACTCCTTGACGCAATGCCCGGTCAAAGTGGTACAAGAGGCGAGCTAATGCAATAGAGGTTTTTTCGAAGACAGCTAGGATAACCTCTTCTTCCTCTCCCATACATGGTAGAAAGAGAAACCTGAACTCTAGATCGTTGACATTGTCACTCTTTTCATCGTCAAACCTTTAAGGCCTATACTCCAGGGGGATTCCCATGCTTCTGGATCTCTTCCTATCCCATAGGCATTGATCAGAACCCGATTGGTTTTCCACACATAATAGCCGTCATAATGATCTCTCTCTCTCGATTCTCTAATAAGAACTAGTAGAGTAACTAGTGGATGGTGGTGAAAATCGCATTGCCTCCTTTACCACAGCTTTCTAGTAGTGAAAGTGTAGAACTGTGGAAGGTGGGATTCAGACTTTTCCGGCACTGGATGCAACTTTCCAAACTCTTTTTTGAGTGTCGAATGTCTAATTAGGTCCATCACTGCTCTTTAGTGTGGCTGATGTTTTATCATTTCCATTAAAAATTGAGACTGCCACAAATTGATGTCTATTATATAAACTAGAGAAAATAGAGATAATAGATAAAGACGGAATGTGAGAGGAAAAAAAGTCTATCATTCATTCTCATTAGGCTCATTCATATAAGAGTTTGGTTCACATCATCAGAACATAACTAACGAGTAATTGCGTGGACATCTACATATATATAATATTCACAACATTTCTCTTTGGATGTCCACCAATGAATGATGAAATTGGATGTGTTTAATGTTGTCTTGTTAAAAACCTTATTAGGTAACAAAAACCCAATATGATAAAAATAACTCTGGTTGAAGGAGAAAAAGAGTACAATACACATATGTCTTAGGTAGCATACTTATAGATGCTCCTCCTGAACGTTACAAGCTTCATAGTTGATGTATCCATCACTAAAGTGAGACCACGTGTGTTTTGCATATATGAGCTCTTTATGAAATTTCAAACATGCAAAGTTAAAATAATACCAACAAAGCTATATGATTTGATTAAGTCTTACCAACCTCATAAGTTCAAATTCATGCACTCTAAGCAATAGTTAAACAACATAAGCAAATTGACATTACACTACCGGAACAACTACTTTAGCCGACGACACGTCGTCAGCTAAAAAGTCGTCGGGAAAAAGCCGTCGGCTAAAACTTTAGCTGACGAAATTACTGTTCATCGTCGGCTAAAGTCATTTATTTAGCCGACGAAGAAATTTTTCGTCGCTTAATTTCTGGACTTTAGCGGACGAATTTTTGGACCTTAGCCGACGAAATTTTATTAAATTTCTTCGGCTATAGCTATTATTTTTATTTTTTTATTTTTTTATTTAACTTTAGCTGACGAATTTTAGGGTAATTCGTCGGCTATAGTTATTATTTTTTTCTTTTTTAAACTTTAGCCGACGAATTTTAATAAAATTCGTCGTCTATAGTTATTATTATTTTTTTAACTTTAGCCGACGAATTTTATTAAAATTAGTCGGCTATAGTTATTTTATTTTTTTATATTTTTTTTCTTTTTTCCTTGTATTTTTGATTAAATTTTTTTGCTTCTTTTTCGTTTTACATCGGTGGTGGAGAGGAGAAGAGAAGGAGAAGAAGAGGAGCAAGGCTAGGAGGAGGAGAGAGGAGCAAGGCTAGGAGGAGGAGAGGGAGAGGAGAAGGAGGAGGAGAGGAGATAGGATGAGGAGTACGTTGTTGCCGCCGGAGTAGGAGGAGGAAGGAAGATGAAGAGGAGGAGGAGGAGGAGGAGAAAAATAAAAGATATAGAAAATTTTGAACTTTATCTGACGAAATACTCTAATTTCGTCAGCTAAAGTTCAAAATTTTAGTCGGAAAAATTTCAAAATCCCAGCCAAAAAAATTAATTTTTAATTAACTTTAGCCGACGAATTTTAATAAATTTCGTCGGCTATAGTTATTTATTTATTTATTTAACTTTAGCCGACGAAATTAGGGTAATTCATCGGCTATAGTTATTTATTTATTTTTTATTTATTTAACCTTAGCTGACGAATTACCCTAATTTCGTCGGCTAAAACCCTAAACCCTATACGTAGAAGCTTCAAACGGAAAAAAGTCGTGAAAATAAGATACGACCGAAATGGTGAAATACGTCTACAATTGTAAAATCACTTAATTCTGGTAAAGTCTCGGTGCCGATAGTTGCGGTTAAGGCAATTTTCTATTCTTCTTCCCTAGCGGTAGCCCTATCTCTGGTGGTTATTACCATAAACTATAAACTATCACCATGATGAGATGTAACCGCCCATTTAAAAATTTTGGGACATTTACCCCTCGAAGATATGGCTTCCTATAGGGATAAATAATAGTAAATAGGATTAACCGCTACTATCGGCACTGAGACGCTATCTGAAATACGTGATTTTTGAACCATAGACGTATTTCACCATTCTGGTCACATCTTATTTCAAGATGTTTTTGAGGTGTTCAGTTCTATGTAGTGTTGGTTTTCAAAGTTGTGTATTTACTTGAAACTTGGCAAACAAGTTATATGAAATTAGTAGGCATATTGTGATTCCGATGATCAAAATTCACAGACAAAAATTTGACCATCTGATAGGATCATTATGTCGAAATATATCTATGGTAAAAAATTCAACTCGTTTCGACAACATTAAGGGCTCGATCGGGATGATCAACCCTAATCTTATAACCACTTAGAAACGCCCATACTGGAAAAAATTTAGAATAAATATTCTTAAAATATATCAAATTATTCTTGAAGGAGAGAGAATGAGGCGGTTTTGGAGTGAGTTGAGTCGGGACGCTCGGCCTAAGGTTTTTTTTTGCAATAAAATGACGTCGTTTTTGTTAATTTGACCGTTGACCAGTTTAAACGGTCTGAATTCGATTTTTGAGGGAGTGAAACCGGAAACCATATTGATCCGGTTCGGTCTGGTTTTTCTCTTTCAGTTCAATTTTTTTCAATCAAGTTTTTAATGGTTACGGTCCGGTTTTCGGTTTCGAAGTCCCACCCCTAAGCATGTTTGAGGAGCCTCTGAGTTTATGTGCATGCAGTGAGTGCTTAGTATAACTTTGAAAGGATACTCTCATGAACTGCGGTCCGAATAATGACTGTGTTGGGTATGTTTCTAACTTACTAACATAACCGAGATGACTTACTATCTCACTCCTAATCAAAAATATAAAATAGTAATAAAACATGATAACATTAATTTTCAGTCTCTCTTCTGATAAGAGATTTAATATAACATGTTAAACTTTTCCAATGTAACAATTATACTTGTAACATCATTAATGTATGACTTTATGTAAGTGATGTAGAACGACTTGTAGAAGAGTTCGAGGAGCAGCTGGAAAATTAATGTCATAAACAAGTTTCCTATTATTCTTAGGATTATAATTTATTGTTCCATAAGGATTTTTAGTTCCATTAATTTTTTGATATTTCCTAATTCTATTCTAATAGGATTTAGTCATTAGTTAGAGCCTAAATAAGAGCATCTCCAGTAGCTTTCCAAAATTTTCTCTAAAATGGAGAAGCAAAAGTCAAATTCTCTAAAATAAAAATACATTAACTCCAGTAGCTTCCCCATTTTAGGAAAATCTGCATTTATTATAACAATAAATTATTACACATATTAATTATTATATAATTTAAATATTCTTTATTTAAAACAAATTTGAATAACATCTAGTTAACGGCTATTATACAACGGATAGTTTTTAATGACTAGTTTGAAACGGCTAAACGACTATTTTACAACGGTTAGTTGACGTCTAACTTTTCTATATATAAGAACAAATCACATCACTTTGTTAAATCATTCTTGTTCTAGAATATTTCATTTCTATTGTGCCTTGGCCTAATGCTATCAGGATTTTGATTCTGTATCCCATGAGGAGTATGTTTACTAGATACAATAGGATTCTGTTTCCTTCTATGTATGATGTAATTCCTCTATATAAGGAGGCTCCTATCGATGAATAAGATATACAGTTCCATATACAGTTGCATGGCTCATCGTTCGTTGGCTAGTCGTTTTCTAGTTGATACGTTCATGGATGACGGCAATGATATTGATGAAGAATATGAAGAATTGTTACTAGCTCAAATAGAAGAAAAAGATCTTGCCATCAAGAGTTCAAAAAGTGGTCATAGCGGTTCCGTTATGGGTCATCATAATGTTGATCGTGATTCAATTGAGGGTCACGAAAGACTATATCGTGACTACTTTGCCAATCCTCTAAAATATGGGGCTCGTCTCTTTAGAAGAAGATTTAGAATCAAGCAAGCTCTTTTTATGCACATTCATAATGCCGTCGTTACACATGATAATTATTTTGTTCAAAAAAGAAATGTTGCTGGGCGTCTTGGTTTGTCATCTCTTCAAAAGGTCACAACTACTTTTCGAATGCTGCTTATGGTGTTCCGGCCGATTATGTAGATGAGTATGTGCAGATTGGGGAAAGCACCGCTATTGAAAGTCTCAAAAGGTTTGTCACAACAGTTGTTAAAGTGTTTAGTGATGAATACTTAAGGTCTCCAAATAGTGACGACCTCAAGAGATTACTAGTGATAGGTGAAAAGCGCGGCTTTTCCAGGATGCTTGGAAGCATTGATTGTATGCATTAGACATGGAAGAATTGCCCAACTGCTTGGCATGGTATGTTTACTGGCCACATTCATGAACCAACTATTATTTTAGAAGATGTAGCTTCCTATGATCTTTGGATTTGGCATGCTTTTTTCGGATTACTTGGGTCTCTTAATGACATCAATGTGTTAGAGCGCTCTTATGTATTTAGTGAATTAGACGAAGGTCGTGCTCCTCATATTAGCTATAAAGTTAGTGGTAGAGAATATGACATGGGGTATTATCTTGCTGATGGGATATATCCGTCATGGGCAACATTAGTGAAGACTATTCCAGCTCCACAAGAAAATAAACATCGATATTTTGCTAAAGAGTAAGAAGGGGCGAGGAAAGATGTGGAGCGCGCATTTGGTGTGCTTCAAGCGCGTTTTGCAATTGTCTGAAATCCGGCAAGACTTTGGGACAAGAATACGCTAAATTTTATTATGACGGCATGCATAATAATGCATAACATGATTGTTGAAGACGAGCGTGATGAACATGAGCGGGTTGGGAGACTAAGGAAGATACATGAAATTGAAAACGAATATGATCATGTTGTGGACATTCCTCAAATATCACTATCGCTTAAGCGTACACCAACACTAATGGAGTTCATTGCAAATTGTCATCGGGTTAGAAATAAACAAATACATACTCAACTTCAAGAAGATCTCGTCGAGCACTTATGGAATATACATGGAGGCCAGCAATGATTTGCTTTCTAATATGAGTTGGTATATGTTGTCTTCAACTTCATTGTTATATCATTAATTTTTCAACATTATGAAGAATAAATCTTGATTCATAACTATCTTGTCATCATTGTTCCTAGCCCTTAACATTGTTTCAATTTTAAGTTTGATTACAACCTAAATACTTGAAGCCTTGTGCATATGAGAGTAATATGTACTTATGTAATCCAACATCAACAAAGTCATTTCAACGCAAGTGTGAACAATAAGCCAACAGTTCACTAATGTAATTAGGGGTGGGCATAAATACCGACCCGGCATGGTACCGAACCGTCCCGACATGGTACCGGACCGGAAAGAGGGGTTTCAAACGGGTTCTTCGTTTTCTGTCCCGAACCGGAACCGTACCGGTTAGAACCGGTACGGGACCGGTCCTGAAATTTGAGAACCGGCAATCCCAGACCGGACCGAAGACTGTATATAGTGTACACATGTCATGTTTTAATTGGTCATAATAATAGAGTATACAAAATTAACCTATGCTTGACCACAGACAATGAAAACGATTTCTGGGTTTTTGACTCAGTGTACGCACACAACTTCATTCGCCACTTTCACAACTTCATTCGAGCTCTCCGCCGTGAAAATCTTTCCGTTCAAATCCCTCCGATTTTCCCCAGTTTCTCCATCACTTCACCCTAAACTTCACAGTTCAAAAGTCCTCCATCTCTTCAACTCTCTGATTTCCGTCAATTCCATTCAACCCTCAAATTCCACCCGAAACCCTAAATCCCCAAATTGAAGCTCCAAAGCTTCAAAGCTTCCAATCAAAATGGTAATTATTCTCTATTCTCTATTCGATTTAGAAGTATTCTCTATTATCTATTCGATTATAAACCATGTTCATGATTTGGTGGTTCTCTAATTCATGTTTTCTGCTTTGAATGGCAGAAATCAAAATCGCAAGGCAATGCTAGTGGTAGTGGCGCCACCTGCTCAATGGTTTCCTCGTCTTCAATGGTTTCCTCGTCCTCTTTCCCAGTGGCGCAACCTGAAAACTTGATGCCTCCTCCACAAGCACCAACATCACAAACTGATCCAGTGGCGTCACCTGTTCCAGTGGTGACCAAGCGAACTCCAGTGGTGACCAACAACCTACCAACTGGTCCTGATATCCTACATGAACCACCACCAGGTTTGCAACGTGTTTTTAGAGCTGAAATTTGGGAACATGTTACTCCTTATTGGGTTAGACATAAGAAATATGAAAAGGATTCACAAACACAGAAATTAGTAGAGGTAGTAACATGGAAAATGAGAGCTAAGTGTAAGTACTGTCCAAAAGGTCAAGGAGATTATGCTTGTGATAGTGGACCTAATGGGACGGGAGGGCCAAGAAAACATATATACAATAAGCAATGTAGGTTTTATCCAGGCAATGTAGACTTGAAAAAAACAGAAAGTGTTAGCTCCAGGTGATTACAATCAGTTGACAGCTAAGGCCTTAATATGTATGCAAAATTGGCTTAAAGGAGATGACATAATCACTCAGTTTGAAGATGAACCATGGATAGAAGAACTTGAATTTTATGAAGGCATTGAGACAGGTACTTGTTCTTGTTGTTTACTAGCTGCAAGTTTGCACAATTCCTTTTTCAATGCTTTATCTTGTTTATTAACTTGCTTTTTAATTCTGTTTCCAGTTCTTTAATTATGTTTTTTGTTGTATTATAGAGTTGGCAAATGCAAAAGCTGGAATTTCAGCCACCAATGCAGATGATGAAGATACAGAAAACTGATCTGTTTATGCAGCAATGATGCCAAAGTTCTCTTTTTGGTTGTGATTTGTGAAGTGTTTTGTTAAAATTTAGTTTATGTAACTTGAACTTTAGCTGCATTAAGTACTTGAGCTGTTTAATTTGGATTATGTGTTGAACTGTGTTGAAATTGTTTCATGAATGAATGTTGAATTTGTTTGCTGTTGAACTATGTTGAAATTGTGTCATGAATGGATGTTGAATGTTGTTTGCTGCATTCAGTACTTGAGCATTGAGCTGTTTAATTTGGATTATGTGTTGGAATGAGTTGTTTTTTCTTGAACCAAATAGGCATGATTTTGGCATTGGTATGGCATGGTACCCTCCCGTTTGAAATGGGACGGTATCAACCGGTTCTAGGCCTCAAGACCGGACCGTACCGGACCTTTTAAATAGTGCCGGTCCGGGACCGGTTCTGGGAGGATCCCGGACCGTCACGGACCGTGCCCAGCCCTAAATGTAATAATTTATTTAAAATGAGAAAAAACTCCAGCTCAAATCCAAAAAATAAAGAAAAAACAATATCTGATCAAAATGAGAGTCAACTTCAACTCTAATCCAAGAAAGAAAGATAAAACATAAATATATAGGAATAATAACACAAAAGACTACACATTTCCATTCGTATGAGCTCTTTTTGCCAAAATTTCCTTTTGAAGACTGATAAAATATTCAGTTTGAAGAGCGGACATTGTACTAGTATCTTTAGACATTATTTCAGCTTCCTCCCTTCAAGTCTGAAGTTCAATTTCTTTTTCTTTAAGAGCAATATGCTTTTGCTCAATAGTAATTAGCAAATTAAGTTGTTCAACCTTTATGCGATCACTTTCTAATCTCCTTGCTCTAAACTCTTCCAATTCTGAATGGAGTTTTGAAGAATCATTGTCATTTTCACCACCTTGTTCGTTAGATCTTGCTTTTTTATTCTATTCTTTTGCAGCCTTTCTTCCAATTGGTCTCTTCAAGGGTGCAGGTTCAGGAGCATCCCCATCATCTTCCAAATTAATTGAAACTTGATCTTTAGCAGAATGAGTCTTGGAGATTCTAGTTGTTGCAATTTTTGTATGTTCAACCCTCTATTTTTTCTAAAACCTCAGAAGAGTCCAACAATGTTCAAGTACAAACTGATGGTCTTTTTTAGCTTTGTACATTTGTTTTACCTCCGCTATCTGCAAAGTATAAATTATTGAACAACACAGTAAGCATTAACCAAATAATTGAACTACATAAAATGTTCATTAATTAAAGACAATAAAAATAATGATAGTACACACCTTATCTTGCTCAGTGTATCCACTTTTCCGTAAGTGTTCAATTGCAGCATAAAATCCACAAAACCTACTCACTTGGAAGCTGATTTTTGACCAACGGTTTGTCAATGATTTTTCAGTTCTTTCATCTGCCCAAGTCTTTTTTTCTTCAAAGTATTGAGTAATCCTTTTCCAAAATTGGTTCTTCTTCTGATCAGATCCTCTTACCGGGTCTAAACTCACATTCAGCCAAGCAGATATGAGAAGTCTGTCCTCATCAGCAGAAAAGTTGATTGTTTTTTGAGATTTTTTTGTGATTTCTTGATGCTAGGTGCCTCTTAGTCAATGTGAACTTCAGTAGGACATGTCTCTTCACAAGTAGAATCATTAGAATGGTACTGACTCGATGGAAAATCATATGTCAGATGAGGTTCATTGAGATCATCGAGGGACGATGCATTGTTGAGGAGGTCGGTAAAATTCAAATCTAAAGAACTCAAATGTACATTTAATATAGAATTGATCAGATGAATAATCCTCAAATAAAAAACTCTAGAGACAAGTACATAAAATAGAAGCAACAAACTAGTTCTTGAGGCTGGTTCTAAGAACCAAAATTAGAGGCTTAGAACCAACCTCAATAATGTCATATGCTGATGGGTTTAAATGACATTATAAAGGAACAAAATAAGTGATCATGATTCCTTTTAAACATAATTGTATGATTCTGTAATCCAGTGTATATGTAAGTGCATGTGCTAGTGAATACATTTGATATTTCAAATGTCTAATTCCAACAGTATTACATGTGGAACGGGAAAGGGAAAGACTACATTTATCGATCGATGATCCTAATTTTATTAGGAATGAACCATAACTGCAAAAGCCCCTCCCCCCTCTCTCTCTCACTCTGTCTCCACACACACACAGACAATCCATGTTCAACTGACAGCAGAAACAACAAATTGCTTGCAAATTGTACAGGATTATTAGTTGAATATTTTTGCCTACTAAACTGGCTATTTGACTGGAGAAGGGTCTTCCTCTATCAGGATCAAAAAAAAGAACTACTACATCCACAGTTGTGAAGGTCATGTTATTCTTCTTCTGGCAAAGAAAGAAGGGAAACTAAGGATTTGTTTTAGGTGACATATTAATCCTATTAAACTGTCGCATTTATATTAAAGAACAAAAAGCGACTTGACACCTTAGAAATACAGCACCTGACAGAACCTAGCATTTTTTCCCTAGTGGCTTGAGAATCAGAACCTTAGATATCTGAGTATATCCTCTGTATGCTTTACAGGGCATCTTATTCATACAACTCTTGATAGATTATGCCCCATGTTTTGTATATATACAGTTCTGCTATTAATCATCTGTATTTCACAATTCATAGCAAATCATATATTAACAGGTTTTACTTCCCATTCAAGATCACTTAGTTCTAGTCTTCAAGCTATCCAGTGTCCAGTGTTTAGTAATATATGTTTTTTTATTTAGTATTCAGTTTGGTCTTACAACGGAAACAGATTCTTTGTGGTGGTTTCTAAACTCTGAAGTTACAGAATTTGCAGGTTCAACCAGTTGCATAATGATTTCGTTTATCCTTGTCTTGTACCTTGAATGATTAAATACAAGTTCTTGAGGCTGGTTCTAAGCCTCTAATTTTGGTTGCCCGAGTCCCTGTTATTGGTTCAAAACTTGCAATGACTAATGATACTAGGTTTGACAACTTAAAAACATAAAACTGATGAAATTTAAACCAAGACGACCCTGCTGATCTATTTCTCAGACAAATGAGTTTCCTGTAAGTCTATCAGACTACACATATACATATCAAAACGAAAGTAGCTCATCACTTCACTCATGCTAATTTTTGTAAAACAAGGGAAACTATATAAAGCTGTATGTGGTGTATAAAGAAAGCTACTGTATGTAACTAATGTTAACAGTTCAAACAACTCGAGGAAAGCTTCTGAAATAGCTGGTTCAGAAGTAGTTAGATGCATGCTTCAGTACCACCATCTCATTCTTACCGAAATCTATGCTAAAACTAAACATCAAGAAGTATCATTACATGACATGAGTAATTATCCATACAAAACTCAAAACTCAAAAGTAATGTTTTGGATGGGATTCCTGCTAGAGAAACTAATTGATCATTAGATCCTCATTCAAACCATGCATTTATATTCCTCTCTTATATCAGAGAAGTACACACAGCAAGTTCTCAGGAACTTACTTACCATTTAAGAATCTTAGTAGCTGATGCAACCTTGGTATAAAAATCAATAATAAGACCACCATTTCTTATCTCAGCTCTTCCTATCTCACCTTACATGGTTTGGTATTGCAAGAACAAGCAATTTAGGAAAACCCATTATCAGAAACTGCATTTGGGAGGACTCAAAACAATTTGAAGCAAAAGGGCATTCACAGAACATAGAAAAGATACCCTCTTTTGCTGATTGAACAAGAGAAAAGATTGGAAATTCAGCAAAACAAGATAAAGGATATCAAAGATTAGCGACAACCCATCAAAGTCCTTGACCCTCAGATTGAGAAGCCTTGCAGTTTCAACTAATCAATCCAAGCAGAAGAAAACGAAATAATGAAATTCGAAGATCAAACGAAACAGAAGAAAACAAAGAATGAAGATTGCGAATTGAAATAAACGAAGATGGAGGATGTGGCTCACCGCGTTACTGGCTGTTTCTCGAAGATGGAGGAGTTCCAGTCGAAAACGAAGATGGAGGAGGCTGCTGGGCGCTACTGTCTGTTTCTCGAAGATAGAGGAAGTCCAGTCGAACAGGAAGATGGAGGAGGTGGCTCTGCACTACGTCTGTCTCTCGCTGCTGGAGGAGTTCCAGTCAAAAACGATGGAGGAGTTCCAGTCAAAAACGATGGAGGAGTTCCGAACAAAGTCGAAGTGTTTTTGAGGCGTTGGAGGAGGTTGGAGTCTGGTATATGTATCGCCAAAGTTTTGGAGAATGCTGCGGATTTGGGAGCATGCATTCATTTTAATCATCTTCTCTATTTTAGAGAATGGGAGGAAGAATTCATTGGACCTAAAAAAATTTAAAATTTTTTAAAATTGACAATAACTATAATTTGTAAAATCGGTTGGAGATGGTCTAGCACATTCAACATTTCAATAATATTTTAGAAAACTCAGAGATTCATCTCACTTATTGTCTTCAAATTCGGTTCAATGCTTGTCTATCAACGTTAGTAAGTACCTAAAATATCATGGTATTTAGTTTTTTGTCTGTTTGCTCCGACGGCTAATTTTGAAAATTGTTATTCTCAAGTACAATATGTATTTTCGAATGGATCATTAATACATGGTTTTCTTTAAGTAGTTAATAGGATAGCATCGTATTCAATTTTCAGTATGTTAATCTTGTAATATATCACATATTTCAATTTTTTTTGGAAGACCACATATTACCATTTTTTAAGGTCATATATTAAAGCTTTTCACACTCATAAAATGTATACTCGAATGAATCATCAACAAATGACTTTCAATACATACTTAAAATCCACCAAAACAACATGGTACGATCCAATGTATATTAAAAAGACTTTTTATTTTGTATAACGTAAAGAAATTGAAACATTAGCAAAAGGGTCTTGAATGTGATTTGAGATTCGAGGTCTAGCATTATAGAATATGAAGCATGCATCAAACCATCTAACAAAAATCCGAGTGTGAGATTTCCCTCCATAAAAAATTCCAAACGGTCTGCAATTGAGGAACTAGACGTTGGAGCCAAATGTGACCCTCCAACCTTTTTTAAAATTAAAAAGTTGGAACTTTTAACCTTGAATTGATGATCCAAAAATAAAGGAGGAAAGAAATTTTCAAATACAATTAAAGAAGGAAAAAATAAAAACAAAAACCTGAGTCAAGAAACCAACAGAGGGGGTGAAGTGATTCTGTGTATACCACCTGGCTTCAAAAAAGCTTTCCTTTTTTTTTTTCTGCACACCTGGGTGGTTATAAACCGAGACATGTTGTGCACCCAATTGGGAGCCTTTGCTGCACTTAATAGATGCACTTTAGCTTTGTGACAGTTTTGAAGAGTGAAAGAGTGTGACTTTCTCTGTTTTGAAGGAGATGGGTGACTTTTCGTGTCTAATGAGATCGTTTTCTGGGCCTTCTGAGTGTTCTGGTGAAGTCAAAGAGGTTAGTCTCTGCGAGATTTCAGGTTTTCTTGGATTGTTGTGAGGGTTTTCAGTTGATGTGGGGCTTATGTTTTGCTTAATCTTTGATGGGTTTTTGTTTGTTTTGATCAGAATTGTGGGAAAAATGAGAACTTGATAATGAGTTTGAATTGGGTATGAGTCAGTTGTTGACAGTTCATGATTTGCTTCATTTGTTTGTGAAAATTTAACATGCAAAGTTGTATTCTTTCAGGAAGTTGTGTTGTTCTACGATTAAGTTCTTGATAGTCCTGCGTCACATTTCTACAGGATTAAGAAATTCAACACTTTTATATGGTGGTTAGATGTTATGGGTGCCTGTCTGTTTTTGCTGAAATGATGCAATTTTGGTGCTGGATGTATTTTGGTGTGTACGATTTTGGTGCTATTGAGTCTGTTTATAGAATTGAATGAGGAAATTGAGATATATGCTATTGCTATGGTTTCGGTTGCAGGCGGACCTCCTTCGGTGCCTAGGAGAATCAGTCTCATTCGGTCGGTATGCTTCAGAACCTCTTGATTGGGCAAAATGGTCAGCATTTTCTCACAATCGGTATCTGGAAGAAGTAGAGAAGTTTTCCAAACCAGGATCGGTTGCGCAGAAGAAGGCTTACTTTGAAGCTCACTACAAGAAAAAGGCTGCTGAGAAAGCAGCAGCTTTGGCTGAGGTTGCAAATACGTGTGCCAGCAAAGTTTCTGAGTCAGTTTCTACGCACGAGAGTTGCCAAAGCTCCTGTGCCAACGTGGAGTTGGCAAATGGAGAGAGCCAGGTGGTTGGGGAAATTGTTGTTCCAATTATCGAGGTGGTATACTCGGGTCATGTGAATGATCACAATACAGATTTTGAAGGGACTCAATTGGAACTTACAAAGGTGGATGGACCAGAGACGGTGATTCAAGATAGTGTTACTGTGGAGGATGCTGTCCGGGGTGAGGTGGAGAAGTCTAGTCAGGATGAAATGGAGTCTTCAATTCAGGTTGAGATGGAGAATTCTTTTCAAGCTGAACACCCAGACCAGTTTGAAAATGACCAGAAGGAGAATGTAAAAAATGGGGCCATCCAAGAAGAGAAGATGCCTACTAAGGTAATTTTTTTAGTGATATCCCTGTATTACCTAGAACTACTACAGTTCAATTAATTATCATATAATCGATCATGCAGGAAACTCCTAGTGAGAAAAATTTAACTTCACCAATCAAGAAAAGATTGGTGAACTCTTCTCCCTCAAGGTTAACTACTCAAGGTAGACTGTCCAAGATCCCATCTTTTCCTACCAAACAAATGGCCGGTGTTCTAACTGGAAAGAAGAATAATGCCACCCCAAAGACTAAGATTTCTGAGGCTGAATTAGTTGACAAGAGGAGATCAACAACAAAATCACTGCACATGTCCATCAGTTTCACTTCTCATTCCAGTGAAACCGGTAAAAGAACTTCACCAGTCCTGGAGAAGATCAAAAACTTAAGAGTTCATAAAACTGCGCTTAAGAGTTCAACTTCCCTACCAACTGCAACCAGGGTATGATCTTTCTTATCATGCTTTTCTCTATTCCTCATCCATAATATTGTCTGTCCACCTCTATCCTTCAACGTAAACATATGGCATGCCTGTATTATTTCCACTAGGGGAACATTGTTCACACATCTAACGGAACTTTTATTTGCCAACTCCAGGCATCTGTTAATGGGGTACTAACGGAAACTTCAGTAAACAGATGGTCCAAAGATAGAAGGTAATGAGATCTTGCTTTATACTTGCTCTGTGTGTGTGTGTGGTTTTTTTAAATGTATTCAGCACTCTGAAGTCTTAACTGACATGATTGCAAAATTTTGTTGACAGGGCAAAAACAATACCTAATAATCCGGTAACTGGGAGTGTTGCTGCAGATGGGATATGCAAATTACCCCCAAAAGAGTAAGAATTCTTCTAATTGTGTACCTGCAGGGTTTCAGTTGTGTAGGCACAGGTTGCACACTTGCACTTAACTTGATCGTGCTGTTGCTTGTTCTACTTTACTTCAAGGAACTAATTACTCAACTGGGAACAATTATATAATATCATGGAACTGATTGTATGGCAGTCAATCTCTTGCTGCAAATGGAAGCAAACCACGAGGTCCTATCAAGTTGTGTCCTTTTAGCCTTAAGAGTGACGAAAGAGCAGCAAAACGGAAAGAGGCAAGATTTGATATTGAAGTTATTTATTTCCTCCTTATGCTGTGGTTCATTAGAGTTGTGAGTTTTTTTTATTTGGTTAGTTAACTTGATGTCATATTATATGCCAGTTCTTTCAGAGGCTGGAAGAGAAGAGAAGTATAGAGGCAGAAATTAAGCAGTCGCAAATGAGAACTAATAAGGTTAGTTTCTTATAACTAATTATATGCCTGAGGACACATGCTACATAGTTATACTTAGTATTTGAAGAGGTGAAATTTTCTAACGCTGTTAAGGAATCCCTTGACTTGAGCTGATATCAATTATTTACTAAGACATGTGCAAATAATGCACACTGGTGATGCGGCAATATGCTTTGTGGAATAATCTGATTATTTCCTCGTATAATTTGTAGTGCCAAGTTAAATCTCCGTATTTTCCTTTTCATTTTTATTGCTCAGTCAAACAATACAAAAGTACTTAAAAGAAATAAAATCTTATGCAGGAAAAAGCAGTGCATGATGTTAAAAAATTGCGTCAGAGTACTGGCTTTAAAGCCAAAGATCTGTCTTCTGGATCACAATTGCTAAGTAACAACTTGAAGAAGGTGTGCACAAATACCTCTGTATGGCTATAACCTTTCCATATATCTCCATGAGTATCTTCTTGATTTGTAGTTGCCATTTATACAGGTTCCATCGACCTGGAGTCAGTCACAGAAGCTCGTGAGGCGGTCCACTACCAGCAAGATTCTGAACCCAAGCATTCGGTCTTCAATCAATTCTCACAGCTCTAAGCATTGTCACACAGTAATAATCAAGGGATAAGCCGATCAGACACTTCCTTTCCAAGAAGAATGCTCATGAGAATTCTTCTCCTAATATTCAGAGTTGAGGATATCTAGTGTAGGAATATACATGAATGAAAATTAATCCACCCACAGCTGGTTAACATCCAGAACTTCTTTCTGTAACAATGCAATTAGAATGAGAGGGTAGTCTGGTTTTCTTTTACTTGCAGATCTGATGAGTTATGCCACTAAGGAATTAGATTTTTGTAGGGCTCATCTCTTGTTTCTATCTTAGCTTCTTTAGGTGGTTCAGGTTGTAAATGAATTTCACCAGTTATGTTCAAGGGGGTTACTACATATCATGGTCGCATAGTTCGGTTTCTTCCTCTCAACAAGATCTCTACAGGAGTGTATCAGCAGAATGGGTGTGCTTAAAGGTGCATCAAGTGACTGCCAGCCAAAACTAAACCAGATATGGGGTCACAATATAGATATGGCTGGATGAACTTGATACCTTGAAATGCATGTCCATTTAAGCTTAAACAAGAACAAACAAGGAAATAAAGTTTACATGATTTGGTTGCTAAAATTAGTAACTACAATCATAATTCGTGAGGACAATGAATGTCATACTAGCTTTGATATGACAGCATACCTATCTACAAGAAATCTAATGCACATCTCATCCAAATGAAAGATTAACTTATTATGCTAGAGTTTGCCATCACTCCTAATATACACATTGCAATAATCGATCTGGTCAGAGAGAATATCCGGATTCACTTAGTATAAAATGATGGCTTCTTCATGATGTGCAAAAGTGCAGGGCTGGCTCTGGGCCAGTTTATGCTATGTATAGACTTTGATCAGCCAGAGAATAATCCGATGACACATGGATACTCACAGCCAAATCTCAGTGCCTCATACAAGTGAGCAGGAACCTCAGGATACAAACAAATTTGCAACTCGTCGTCCAGATAAGGAAAGGGTGATCCACTTCCTAAGACTAGGTTCTTTTGACTAGCTTCAAAATTAGCAATGTAAGTCAGATTGAAGCCCTGGTTTTTCATGTTTGATAGGCTGTTGGAACTGGAGTCAAAACCTTTGTCCACCACACTGCTCTTGGTTTGATCTGAGGACTCGGCTACACTTATTGTTGGACTTGCATGGCTAATGTGAATGTTTCTCTATGCAGCTTGTGAAGGCTTATTCTTAATGGGGCGAGTTGTTTCTCCATCTGAGATAGATGTTCTCGAACTAATGGAAGGGACTGACTTTAGTAGATCAGCTTGGAGGTGGTGCTGTACACCAGGCGCTTGTGGTGTGTTGAAGCCATTATCTAACTGAACAACTGGCTTGTGCTCTTGTTTCATTTGAGTTTCACTCCAAGAAAACTTTGTTGGCATAGTGAAGTTTATACCCATATGTGAACTCCTGGTCTTCAGAGAATCAGCAACATTACCAATCAAGCCTTTCTTGGTTTCTGCATAAGAATGACTCAAGTCCACTTGTGAACTTCTGGTCTTGTTAGAATCAGGAATACTGCGAGTCAAACCTCTCTTTGGTTCTGCTACAGGCACTGGAATAAGTCCATTTACATCATCTTCAAGGCTCTTTGGATCCACCACAGTCGGAGCAACCAAGGTATTGCCCGAAAATCTGTAGCTGCCATTGGTAACATCATTTTGTTTAATACTAATTGAGTTCTGAAGACCAATAATTCCCTGAGGATCTTTTGAGGGATAATCAGAATGCTTCATCCCACCAAAAGAAGATTTCAGACCATTTTCCTTCTCCAGCCTACTCAAGTAGAGCCGATACTTCTGCATGGGAAACTTTCTCAATCAGAATGAATATTCATGGCAAGAATACATGTTATCTATTATTGGAAACTTCCAAACCTGTATTTGTTTACAATCAGGGGCTCTGTTTTCATATAAAAATATTGAGGAAAAATTCAGTACTTTTTGGTAAGGAATTAATTACTTTCCGGGTGATGAAAATATCTACTATATTTATTCTAAAGAGAAACTGCATAGAAAAGAAAATGTCCTTCCTCAAACATTTGGTACAACTAGCAGTTCAAAACCTTCAGATAACATATCAAATGTGTTATAACGGACGGAAGAAAGAACACAGATTTACGTGGTTCACTAACAATATGTTAGCTACGTCCACGGCAGAAGGAGAACAGTTTTATTGATTGAGGAAGAACACAGAATACAGAGTGCGGAATACAGAGATACAGAGAGTGCGGCGCTAACAACCCACTACTAAGTATTGCACTAGATACAATTAGGTTTAGGACGTTTATATACTAAACGTCCGCGACCGAAACTGACCGTGAGCGAAACTGTCCCCGCGAGCGAGACTTGAATCCTCTCACAAATCTCCACCTGAAGTACCAGATGCACCATAATAGTGCCAGATGTACCAATAACTCCTCTGCCTCAGATGTTACACTGATGTACCAGATGCACCACAATAGTGCCAGATGTACCAGATGGCTCCTCAGCCTCAGATGTTACACAGATGTACCAGATGCACCACAATAGTGCCAGATGTACCGGATGGCTCCTCAGCCTCAGATGTTACCCCCATCGGGCAACTAACAGCTTGTAACATTTAGCAAGTCCAAGCAGTGTTGAAACTTGCTGTGCGGAACCGGCTTGGTGAACATATCAGCGGGATTATCAGCAGTACCCACTTTCTTCACCTTGATTCTGCTCTCACTTCTCAGAAAATGATACCTGACATCAATGTGCTTAGTCCTCTCATGATGGACCTGATCCTTTGCTAAACATATTGCACTCAAACTGTCACAATATACTATAGCCTGATCATGATGCAAACCAAGACTGCTGACCAGTCCCTTCAACCAGATTCCTTCCTTTGCAGCTGCTGTCAAAGCCATATACTCTGCTTCAGTAGTAGACAAAGTCACTGTAGGCTGCAAAGTAGCTTTCCAACTAACAACAGAACCACCAAGGGTAAATACGTAACCGGTCATAGATCTCCTAGTATCAACATCTCCAGCATAATCGCTATCTGAATAGCCTGTTACTAAGCATTTTGTATCACCTCCATAAATGAGACCAACATCAGACGTACCTTTGAGGTACCGGAAAATTCTCTTCACGGCTTGCCAATGCTCCTTTCCTGGATCACCCATAAATCTGCTGACAACACTAACAGCATGTGCAAGATCAGGCCTAGTGCAGACCATAGCATACATCAAGCTTCCTACTGCACTTGCATAGGGAACTCGAGACATGTATTCCTTCTCCTCAGCAGATTTAGGTGCAAACGCAGCAGACAGATGAATATTTGCAGCACTTGGAGTATCTATAGATTTTGATGTAGACATACCAAACCTGGATAGAATTTTCTGGATGTAACCTTTCTGTGATAAGAAAAGCTTCTTCTGACTTCTATCCCTGTAAATCTCCATTCCCAAAATCTTCCGAGCTGCTCCCAAATCCTTCATCTCAAACTCTGCACTGAGGAGACCCTTCAACTTCTGTATCTCAGACTTGTTTTCTGCAGCTATCAACATATCATCTACATACAGGACCAGATAAATGAGAGACCCATTTGTGACCTTGTTGTAGTAGACACAACAATCATACAGACTCCTGATGTAGCCTATCTCTATCATATAGCTATCAAACCTCTTGTACCACTGTCTGGGAGACTGCTTTAGTCCATACAAGGACTTCTTCAACTTGCAAACATAGTCTTCTTTTCCAGGAACTTGGAAACCATCTGGCTGAGTCATGTATACCTCTTCTTCCAACTCTCCATGTAGAAAAGCTGTCTTCACATCTAGTTGCTCAAGCTCCAGATTCTGATGTGCTACTATGGCTAGTAACACCCTGATAGAGGTATGTCTGACCACTGGCGAGAAAATCTCATTGTAGTCAACTCCCTCCTTCTGATGGAACCCTCTTGCAACTACTCTAGCTTTATACTTAATGCCCTCAGCAGGTGACATTCCTTCTTTCTTCTTGAAGACCCATTTACAAGTAATGATCTTTCTCTCCTGACCAGGTCGTTTGGTCAATTTCCAAGTCTGATTTCTCTGAAGTGATTCCATCTCATCTCCCATTGCAGCAAGCCATTGGATTGACTCTGGACATGTAACTGCTTCCTTATAGGTGGATGGCTCATGAGGATCCACCTCTTCAGCAACCTGTAGTGCATAAGCCACCATGTCCTCAAACCCATACCTAGTGGGAGCTTTCCCAAAATTTGCTCTCCTAGGTCGCTCATGATTCAGAATATGCTGATTAACTACCATTGGTTCTGCTCCTGAATGTAAGTGTTGATCTTCCTGTTGTGGTTCAAACTCATCTCCAGTGACTTGTTGCTCCACCTGTCTCTCAACACTACAATTTTCTGATACTACAGTAGACTTCACAGTAGGGTTAAACATAGAATTTTCATCAAATACTACGTTTCTACTAAGTATAACCCTCCTTTCAGATGGAGACCAGATTCTGAAACCTTTAACCCCATCCCCATAGCCTACAAACACTCCCTTTTTAGCTCTTGGTTCTAACTTACCCTCACTTACATGATAATAAGCAGTACACCCAAAAACCCTCAGATTGGAGTAATCAGCAGACTTACCAGACCACATCTCATAAGGTGTTTTGAGATGTATACCAGTGTGAGGTCCACGATTTATCAGATAACAAGCAGTACTCACCGCTTCTGCCCAGAACCTTCTTTCTAATCCAGCATTAGAGAGCATGCACCTAGCTCTCTCCAGAAGTGTCTGATTCATACGTTCTGCTACACCATTTTGCTGTGGTGTATCCCGGACTGTATGATGCCTTGCAATGCCTTCAGATTTGCAGAGCTCATCAAATTCAGCAGAACAGAATTCCAGACCATTATCAGTTCGCAGCCTCTTGATCTTCTTCCCTGTTTGATTTTCCACTAATGCCTTCCACTGCTTGAAGTTCTTGAAAGCGTCACTTTTATGCTTCATCACGAACACCCAGGTCATCCTTGAGTAGTCATCAATCATAGACACAAAATATCTGTGACCTCCCAAAGAATCAACACGAGAAGGACCCCAACAATCAGAATGGATATAATCAAGCGTGCCTTTTGTTCTATGAACTGCTTTAGGAAACTTTCTGCGATGTAGCTTCCCAAAGATACAGTGTTCACAAAAATCAAGATCCTTGACCTTGTGGCCACCAAGAAGATCATCCTTTGACAGAATTTGCATCCCTCTTTCACTCATATGACCGAGCCTCATGTGCCATAGCTTGGTCATATCATCCTTGTGAAACTCCGATGATGCAACAGCAGCAGAACCTGAAAGCGTAGTACCTTGCAGAAAATACAAAGTACCCCGCTTGACACCTTTCAGGACTCCATTAGAACCCTTGTAGACATTTATGACTCCACGTGAGCCTTTATAACTGAAACCTTTGCTGTCTAGTAGACCCAAAGAAATCAGATTCTTCGTCATGCGTGGAGCATGCCTAACTTCATTCAATGTACAGAATTTACCATCATGTGTCCGTATTTTTATTGAGCCTATTCCAACCACCTTGCATGAATGACTGTCAGCCATAGAAATATTGCCTCCATCAATCTGCTCATAGGTTGAAAACCACTCTCTACGTGGACATATATGATAAGACGCCCCGGTATCTAAGATCCACACATCCCTATGATGTATGTGTGCATCTGCAACCAAAGCCAAATCCTCTTCAGAATTGGTGTCAACCTCTGCTACAACAGCAGTACCTGATGCTTTCTCATGCTGCTGCTTCTTCTTTGGACATTCGTTTTTCCAATGTCCCTTTTCTTTACAGTAGTTACAGACATCATTGGATTTGGAACTCTTTGAAACTGGTTTCTTGAATTTCTTCTTCCCCGAGCTTCCCTGTCCCATCCTTCCACTGGCTACCAACCCAGCAGCCTGACTGTCTGAACTTGTACCGGTGGCCTTATGACGCATCTCTCTAGTATGAAGAGATGATCTGACCTCCTCCAGAGTCACAGTATCTCTCCCACCAATAAAAGAATCCACAAAATTCTCATACGACAGAGGTAGAGAGACCAACAGAATTAAGGCAGCATCTTCATCATCAACCTTAACATCAATATTACGCAACTCTAATAGAATTGTGTTTAACTGATCTAAGTGATCTCTTAGAGTCGTGCCTTCTTCCATTCGCAGACTGAACAGACGTCGCTTTAGAAGCAACTTGTTGGTTAAAGACTTCGTCATGTATAGACTCTCAAGCTTTAACCACAGACCAGCCGCAGTTTCCTCCTCTGCGACCTCGGTGATAATATCATCTGCAAGACACAACAAGATTGTCGAGTGTGCCTTCTCCTCCAGACTGGCCATCTCAGCGATTTCTGGATCCCCCGGTTTCTTCACCAGCGGCGCCCACATCCCTTGTTGTTTTAACAAGGCTCGCATCTTGATCTGCCATAAACTGAAACTGTTTCTCCCCGTGAATTTATCAATCTTCACGTTTAGCCCAGACATCTTTCTTCCCAGATTTCGAACCCCTCCTGGGCTCTGATACCAGTTTGTTATAACGGACGGAAGAAAGAACACAGATTTACGTGGTTCACTAACAATATGTTAGCTACGTCCACGGCAGAAGGAGAACAGTTTTATTGATTGAGGAAGAACACAGAATACAGAGTGCGGAATACAGAGATACAGAGAGTGCGGCGCTAACAACCCACTACTAAGTATTGCACTAGATACAATTAGGTTTAGGACGTTTATATACTAAACGTCCGCGACCGAAACTGACCGTGAGCGAAACTGTCCCCGCGAGCGAGACTGACCCCGCGAACGACTGATGAGCGCGCGAACGGAACCCAGCATAACAGACAACAGGTTTCGTGGGCTTCGGGGGCGTTGCCCCCGAACCCCCAGACCAGGGCGCGTCGCCCCTGGACCCCGACTCGCTGACCGGGCAGCGAGATCCCCGAATAGCTGGTTCAAGGCATATATTAACAAAATGTATAATGTCATGTACAGAAAATCGAAAACATCAATCTGTTATTGAAAGAGTGTATCATTTGTTTCCTGCATATTTCTTAGAAATCGAATCATTACTTAAATATCTCTTAGATCTATGTCAAAAACAAGCGAACGGTTTTCTGGCTATCTAACTACGGCAAAGTGGTGCAGTGTAAGTCCTACTGAATAAGCAATTTCTATTGTATCAGAAGAAAGCTTAAAAAATATCCATGTACCTGCAAGTGGCTAGCAACATTTGAAAAGTAGAAACATTATAAGGATGGTGGCTATATCATTGAAAAAAAACACCAATGTCGAACAAAATTTTGAAAAGTAGCACAAAATGTGTGGACTTATAGTTCATGATGGTGATTCAAAACCGGCTGGACAAATGATAAATAGACTTACTGTCAAATCCAATCTGATGCACTGCTTTTACAAATTTCTGATGAAGATCAACAGACCAGACTACTCTAGCTTTTTTTTGTAGATGAAGAATCACCGAAGTCTTTGTCATCGTATTTGTTTTCGATGTCCTTTCTTTTTCTACATGAAGTGAGGTCATCGACACCGAGGAAGTATCCCTCATCATAGAGATCTGATCCATTTCTCGTCAGCTGAATACCGTCGATGCTTTCATGACCCTCTACATCTCTTATCTCATGTATCTTTTTTTCTGAAGACATGCTGCCATATGTTTCTCAGTTCTTTCATTCTTATTGGCTTAAGAAGATAATCACATGCTCCGTGTTGAACTCCTTTCATAACTCTACTTGTTTCTCCATCAACAGACATCACTGCATAGGTAGGATGAATTTGATTGTTAGAATGTAGTTGGTTAAAGGAAACGTCCCAAATGAAGACAAAGCGTTATATGTCAAGGGATGAGTACTGACTAATTACAGGAAGATCCATCTCAAGTCCAACATGCTCAAGTAGTTTAAACCCATCCATGTCAGGCATGTTGACATCACTGATCACAATGTCATATTCATCTTTCTTTTCACGAAGCAAGTATAAAGCATCTCTTGCCAAACAACATGTTGTCACTGAAACACAGAAAAGAAAAAACAACAAAAAAAAGGAAAATTGTCAGAACCAGTGAAAACGTTGTAGTGGATTGGTGACCTGAACAATGTGTAAGAGTCGGATAAATACAAAATCCATTAACATTGAATGAAATCTAAAATACGGGTTTAAAGATAAAATTAAAAAGAAGGATAGGTCTACTAGCATCACACCCGAAGTTTTCTAGGCATCACACCTAGAGATCTCAGGCATCACACTTAAGGTTAGGTTGCATCTCACAATCTGGACAAAAGCAAAGCTCTCAAACTGGAACTGTTTGACCGGAACCGTCAGTTTTTTCATAGTAAATCACATATTTGAATGCCTTAACGATCACCAAATGAGATGAAATTTTACAGAAATGATCTATACATATATACCTAGATATTAAACGGTTAAGATCTGAAACTAAGATAAAAAAGTAAGACAAAATCACACATCCGCACCAAACCCTTTGGTGCGGACATCCGCAGCCTAGAAGCACTATATATATATATATAAGAACTAGGTGTTTGGTTTATATGAGTTTGAGCTAAGTCTGGATTCATGGGCCTAATTTAAACGTGATAAACCATTTTGGCAACTTGCTACTAGGTGTCTGGTTTATATGAGTTTGAGCTAAATCTGGATTCATGGGCCTAATTTAAACATGATAAACCATTTTGGCAACTTGCTAGTTCCTTTCAACAATAATAGTGACATTGAAGCTTACTTTGGTCATGTTTCAACTTGTCAAACATTCAGTGGATAGCATTTTTATAGTAATGTTAAAGCCTTATCAGCAATGTAGCTTGTAGTTCAAGATGAGTGACACAGCAACTGAACCAGGTTCAGATATTTGTTTTCCCTCCATCCCCAAAGGTCCCTTAGGGCAACTCCAACCATAGTTTTGGATTTGGGATCCTATATCCATTATAGGACCTCTTTTCCACTATTTATATCTCAAGAAATTATCTCCAACTATTATTGTTCAATGAGTCTTAGGGCAACTCAAATATGTTTTGAGTGGTATACATTTAAGAGTATTATATTCAATAATAAGTTAAACATATAAAATAAAATAAAAATCACTTTTTTATTTTTTATAGAAAAATATGTAATCATTTTTATTTTCATATATAAATAAATAAATATTTTCAAAAAAATACATATTAAATTTTAGACATTTTATGTCGGCATATACGGTTCAACGTCTCAAATGATTGATTTAGATATTTTCATGTATTGTGTCGGTATATACGACAAACAACTGAGTTTGGGTGCGATTTCGTTGATAGGCGTCAAATATTAATTGGCTATCAAGATTACAGGTCATATACCTTCGACACGTATCATATCTTATCTTTTGCTTGAGTTCAAACTGTCCATTAATATGCGGTCATTGTAACCTCATCTCTCACAAATTCACAAACACTTTTCCTCAAGTGAAATTTCATACTATTTTCTATTGATTTTGTCAAACAATTTTCACGATGAATCGTTTGACAAAATGGTTCATGAAAGATCAAGAAGAGGTAGTCAGGAGAAACCAACGAAGATCCATGATGATGAATGCTGTTGCGTTGCAAATCCAAGACATGGAAGAGGATTCACAATGGGGTGGTTCTTCGGAATGTCGTTCGTATACTGCCAGAGATAAAGAGCTCATGGATCAACGTCTCAAAGCTCTATACTTCATTGATCCATGCAGGTACGAACCAAATCTATTTCGTCAACGATACAGAATGCAACCTTGGCTCTTTGACAAGATGATGCACGCGTTGGCCAACTACGATCCATATTTTGTTCAGAAAAGAGATGCCACCGAAAGAGTTGGCTTATCCACTGAACAAAAGCTAACATGCGCCATGAGACAACTCGCATATGGGATCACAGGTGACTTCTTCGATGATTACATGGATATTGCAAAATCCACTGCCATCGAGATTTTGGAACACTTCACAAGAGCAATCTGGAATGTGTACCATGAGACTTACCTCCGTCGACCAACACCACAAGATATGTGACGGCTTCTCAATAAGGCAGCAGAGAGAGGATTTCCAGGAATGATCAGGAGCCTTGATTGTATGCACTGGCAGTGGAGAAACTGTCTCGTTGCATGGGGAGGGCAATTTACCGGCTACAAAGGGAAACCAACAATCATCTTGGAAGCAGTGGCGTTCTATGATACTTGGATTTGGCATGCCTTATTTGGTCTACCAGGTTCCCTAAATGATATCAACGTCCTCGGACAATCACCTTTATTTGATGATGTGTCTCGTGGTGAAACTCCTGAAGTGGCATACGAAGTAAATGATAGGAATTATCGACAATGTTATTACCTTGTTGATGGCATATACCCAAAATGGGTTGTATTTGTTCAAGCAATCAAAAACCCAAAAACGCCACAATCCAAACATTTCACAAGGATGCAAGAGGCTTGGGTAAGAGATTCATGTCACTTAGTACATAACGGACTAAATACCTTCCAACGAGCATTACAACTTTTGGATGATCTCTCAACGCAATTCTCCGGTTTTTGCGCATTGTACTCGACCGCTATTCGCTCCCATAATATCTCTGTCGATTGATTTGTTCCGATGGAACCATCGGTGGTGATGGTGATCCAAGCTTGACAAAGAATTGCTTCTTCAATGTGCCTCCATGAATCTTTTCTTTTGCCTCCATGATCCAAACTCCATGAAGAACAAGAAGTAGAGAAAAGAAGAAAATTTGCAAGGAGAAGATGATTTTGGTGTGAGAATTGTGGAGTTTGGGGCTCTATATAGGGGAGATTTGAAAAAAAAAATTGCAACGGCTCCTTCTCCCATTTTCCAGATTTTATTTTTATTTTTTTAGGGGTTAAAACATATTTAAATAGGGTAAAATAATCCTAGCCGTTAGATGGTTTTAGTAAAACAATCTAGGCCGTTAGATTTCTTTAATTACCATTGTAATTATAATCTACGAGTGAATATGGACCGTTGATCAAACTTGGCGAGTAGATCTGGGCCGTCCACCATATAGCCGTTGGAGCTAAGTGGCGACAGCTTTCTGCACTGTCAGGCAAGGCCCACCCATGTCTGCAAAAGGCAGCCAACAGTTTCTTGTCAGTGCGTGTTTCTTCCTTCCACCAGATGTAGAGCGCGTTGTTTCCCACATGTGCCTCCAGCGCGTTCCCGCCAGCAGTCCCACGGACCTAGCGCACGTCAGCCCACGCCAGCCCACATGCAACGGGCCCCTAGTCTTGGTCTTGGATTTTCTCCATTTTTAAGACTGAGAATAGGACTTTCTAAGACGAGGATGAGAATAGCTCAAAATAGGACCAAAACCCAGTTATAGGGCCTCCGTTGGAGATGCCCTTAAGAAAGCAGTCAAAGTATCTTACGCCCATCCACCGAGCAGTATAAGACGAAGCTAAAATAGTTTGCTTTCTCTCAAGGCTTAGGAAGGTATTTATCCATCATCACAAGGTTGGGACAAGGGTATTTCACCTCTGAAAGCATTCTGTTAATCTTCATGCACCGATAGCTACAGTGGAAAATTGTGCTATTGGTGACATTAGGAGCTAGATCAGTGCAAAATGTGCAATACAACCTCAGGGTTAGTTACATTTCGTTGTCTTGTAAGAACTCAGTCAAAGCCACCGTTTTATACGTACCAATGTGTTTAGTTATGTTCTATCATGCCTTGACATCAATAAAAACTAGATAATCACTTATCTTTCAAAATACTCACTTCAATAAGAACAAAAAGATGTAAATACAGTAGCCTTTATCATTAATTTTATAGTAAATCATGAAGTAACAGCAGATTACATAATACTGGCAAACTGCTTGCCATTTCCATTGCAACACTCAGGTTTCAAAATACTGAGTTGAATGGCAGGCATACCTGTTACTTACAAATATCAGTACTAGTATATCCAGCACCGTTGCCAAGGGCTTGCAGGTGCATCATTAGATTGAGGCTGGTAGAGTGCTCCTTGATGTAGCTCAACCAAGAATCTCCAAAGTCCAAAGCTACCTACTTTTTGCCTGGAAACAGGCTTTTGACTATTTCGGTTACAATACACAGCCACGATGAAACTGCTTCCCTGCCTTCCATGGTGATTTACATTTACTTCTCTATAAAATACTATATATACAGAGGGGATTCAGTATTATGTTTGGTTTGCAACTACATTCTTCACCTCCAAGTCAGAGCATGTAATCATATACCACAACATGTGTTGCTGGCATAATAACAGGAATATTTTCAACATATAGATAGAAGCGTCTCAGGTTCTCCTTTGTAAGGGTTACAGCATCAATCACGTCGCTGTTTCTAGTGAGCACCCACAAATCTGTAGAGCTAACTCTCTTGAGGCTGCCACGGCAAAAAGGGCAGGACTGTGATCGCGCATTCCTGTAATCCAGGTAAATTGTAGATCATCAGCAGTATGTAACTATGTTTAATGCGCTCAAGTTCATAGTGAAACTAGAAAACAAATGAAGATGGAAAGTGAATATACCAATCATGGAAGCAGCTTATGCACATTGAATGCCCACAATACGGCAACACCATCTTTGCATAGTTTTCCATACATATACCACATTCATCATCTCTTTCTTGATCAGTATCAGATAGATTTTTCCGGTCTTCTATCATCTTTTGGCTTCTTTTCTTACTATCTTCCAGTTCGTTAAACTCACCTTCAAGTTGTCTAAGATAAGGGTATATTACACCTGCAATGGTTTTCCAGCAGAAACTGATATATTATACAACTTTCCAAAATAAGAGTTTAAGCATAAGAACCTAAGAGTGGAAGAATAAATATACCATAAAATTCCCTTATAGTGACCTTTTGTTCTTTGGAGGATATTGAAGGAACCCCATCAACATATACCTGCACCAATACGCATTGCTTAATTTGTGTTTTTAGGCAACAGAATAAGTCTTTTCTTTGTGGTTTTTCTTTCTGGTTTTGCAGGAAGTCAACAAAAAACAAAAGATGATAAAACCAAAAGATTAACAGCCAACCTTGTAGACAAGTATGTGTAGGAGGCCCAAGTAATTGGGAAGTATATCAGTGCAGCTATAATCCATCCATTCAATGAAATAAAGGAAAAGAGGGGCAAAGGGGCTGTAAGTCAATCTCAATTGGATACGATTCCCACCATAATCTCTGGGAAGAGAAGCTGCCCTGCAAAACCCATTTCATAAACCAATGAAAAAATATATCAGATTACATATGCACCAGTGAATTGACCATCATAACAACTCAATTTCACACATTTAGCAAATGGAAATGAAAGCAACATGAAGAAGGGACTTCTTTTTCTCCTGTGATTTTGGAGATGAAGAATTGGCAACTTAATTGCTATGAACTTATATTGTGTATGACGTTTAAGAATTTCTCACCTACAAAGCCCTTAAGGATAGCATTACTAAACTTAACACGCACATACACCGAACTTTACTTTTCTTATCAAATGATAAATACGTCTAACAACCACAACTAGAGTTGAGTTAAACACACAACAAACTACCCAGAAGTTGAAAATGCAGATATGAATTCCACAGTTTTGATTGATCAACAGAAAAGAACCAAACTTTAATTCACAACAATTGAAGAGCCAATCTTTATCATAAACACAGAACAAAATAAATAAAAAGAATAGAATAAGACTCACAAGCTATTGGCATGTTTTATATCAGCTTCAAGACCCTTGATAGATTCTGCGAAACAAGATTTGCTGGGTTGATCTTGCCACATGTGTTCTCCCTCCCTTGTTTTCAGCTATGAGGAGAAACGAAGAAGGGAAGGAAACAAAGACAACAAGAGGGAAAGAGGTGTGGGATAAGATGAAAAGAGTGACTATTTTTGGTGGGATAGAGTAAGTTCTGGTTTTTGTTTTTGTTGAAGAATGTTTGAGGTGGGAGACATTTGATGGTGGGGTTTTTAAAACAGAGAGAAAGATAGGGGCAAAGCTTGAGCCAAAGCCTTGCAGTGTTCAAACCTTTCCCACTTCTAGGAAAGAAAGGGATGCCTCCTTCTCATGTTGCCTACATTATTGCATCATCAACTGCTTCAGGCTTGGGCTTCACCATCATTTGCAAGGCCGACTTTTGGGATACTTTGGAACTGAAGTCCTCCTTAATCAATGTTGTCAAAGAATAAAATCACCCGTCACAGTTGAATTTCAGCCACATTCACCTTGGCAAAAAATTTCCAAGTAGTAAATAATGTTCTTCTATGGCACATGTTACATAGTTGGTTTAAGAAACAGTTCTTAACATGATACAAATCATAAGACAAACGAAAATACCCAAAATAACGAGAGAGTTCAAACACACATATCCAAAACTACTCGTAGTCTCGTGTGAGTGTAGCCATCAATGATGTCAAAATTCTTGACTCTTGTCAAGTAAGTTTTCTTCAAGAACATACACACAATTCTTACATTCGAGTAAGGATGACTTCCAGAAGGGTCAGACTTGGATAGAGGAAAAACATAATTTGCTTAGTGTTTGCATGTATGTGGTTGGCTCCAAGAAAAGATCAAACTTGGGTTGCGAGAGTTGACTGAAAAAATCAAAACTGTTCCCCACGAATGTGACTCCTCAAATATTTAGGGTCATTAAGTGGAAATTAGTAGTAGTTTGATAAACACATCACAACTATAATCAATTTGGTTTTGCTGGAACAGCAACTTAGACAGAACACATTGAATGCAATGTGTTGGTGCGTGGAGACCGGAACCGACTTATCTGTTAATGACTTGGTATTAGTGCTCTCCAAAATCAATTTTAGCCCATCATTGTTTGGTTTGGGGGTTTTAGCCTTTATATTTTCTCTTTTCGGCAACTGCATTGCCGCTGTAACATGCTTCACCATAAAGTTCTGGGCCCGAAATGGATATAAAGCATTGTTCTGCAGCTGGTAGACCTAGGGCTGTGGATGATGATGGCATCTTGCCCCTGTCAATTTTATGTGTACACGGTGCTTCCGTAAAAAATAAACAAATAAATAAATAAAAAGATGTTTGATAAAAATACAAGAAAATTAGAGAAAAATTTAAAAAATGATGCATCTTTTAAGATAAATTTATTTACATATTTTAATTTAATTTACACTAAATTTAAATCATTTAACATGTCTCATAGATTTTATTTTTAAAATTAAAATTTGTCATTATTTTTCTCCTTAACTGTTTGTCCTTCCAATTTTAATTTTATTTTTAGTAGATTTTGTCATTCCGCTTTAATATGAATACATCCACCTGCTCAACGGGGACTTCCACCTCTTCTGGCCTTATACACATCCCTCGTTGTGCCATCACAAATCCCGACAGCTCGTCATACTCCTTTGGTTCCAGTTGTAATTGTACAAACTTGTTCCTAATAAGATCAGGGTCCAGCACAGCTCTCTTCCTGGCCAGGTCATAGTCATATCTTCTTCATACATGTGCCCCCTGATCTTGGATACCTACCCACACGTCTCGGTCCCTGACATCATTAAATGACCCAGGTTTCTTCCTCTTGGTGAACTTCAAAGGCAAAACAGTTAAAACACGACACTACATCACACAGTCAAAAAAAAGAAGAAAGAGAAGAAAAGAGGGCGTAGTAGCAGAACACTCACCGGGCATCCTCGCCAGTATGCAACAATAGTACACGTACAGTCAGCACAAATGGTAGGAACTCCTAGAATCTTGCTCCCGGAACATCCACAACATGCGTCAGATGCGCTTCTCCATCAACGTCGTTAGCTGGAATGGCTTATCCTTTTAATGAAACATTCTAACATTATAACCAGTAGTACAAGCTAGAAAACAAGTTTAGCGAAAATCAGTGTTGAAACGTACCAACTTGCTGAAATCCAAGAGGAATTTTTAAGAGAAGGTCGTCTGGTTGAAAATTCCTCACAAGGAAACACCGCTCCCACCAACGCTTATATATCGAGGTGGGAAGATCATTCACAATCTTCTTAAATTGCAGGCATGACTTGAATTGAATTGTCCCGCTAAAGCCCGCCTTCCATCGATACTCAGCACGATACATGGTGTTCTACTTATGGAAACTCGGCGCTTGCTGCTTCAGTACCATGTACATCACGCATACTCGCTCTTAGCACTTGCCGCCACTAGTTTGGGGACAGTTGTGACATCGTGAAATTTAAAGTGGAAAATAGATACTGTATAGCCATGGGGATGGCAAACGATAGCCCACATCGCAGAAGACACTCATGGCACAGAGACCATCCATCCCCGGGATCAAAAAAGTTGTCCTCAGGCTCATGAATGTGAAGCTCTACCGACTCTAGAATCTTCCAGGTAACACACATGGCATCAAGCTCTGCTTTGGTTAATGAAAACCCAAGGGTATCCAACACTGTTTAGTCTGGGAACCGCAACTTTCCAGGTTCTCCTGTGGGTTGGCCATTGAAATAAACTCGACTTCCTGAACTGAGTCAGAAAAAGAGACGTGAGACTCGGCGTCCATCACCATTATTATTAAAAAATAATAAATAATAAATTTTAGTATACAACTGGGCAATCGCGGTGCAAAGAAGTCCCAAAAACTCAAGATAGAAAAAACTCTAAAAACGATCCTTGCACCGGATCTCCCACAAAGGCAAGTCATATTAGTCCCGAAAAAGCAACATCAAAATACCCCGAAACTTTGAACCCTAACATTCCCTGACAATTTCAAGCAATTCCCTAATCCTCAAACCTTCAAACCTACCACTCCCATTTCACATCATCATGTGATCTTCTTATCCCATGACCCAATCTAAGCTTCACCCAATTCAAATAGCTAGATATACATTGATAAGCATCAAGATCAATATCGAACCCAGAAAACTCCCCATATCATTTCTCTTCCACAACTAGCTCTCGTATAATCAAAACAAGAATAAAAACCCAGAGGGATCACAGACATACCTGGTTGAAGATAGACACAAAGGTCAACTCCTGCACACACTCTCCAAGCTGCTCTGCTAATAAAATTTCTAAGAACCAATGTTTCGCCTAGGGCTTGATCTCACCTATTTATATTGAACTTTGGCCCCCTCATCACCGTCGGATCCCCACAACCGCTCGAGGACTCTCAGGATGCCACGCCATCCCTACATTTTAAAAATAGTCCAAGCACTTCAAGTCCCACTCATGTTCATGACAGGTGTCGAGCATGCCATGCCTCTGGCACCACAACACACCCGAGATTACCCGAGCCACCTCTCGACATTGACTTTCCAGTTTCTGCCCAGTGTTCCGAGGCGACTTGGATTTGCACACCGACTCATAGCCCCGAGAATGAGCTAGAACCGCTTGGTCGGGGACTGGATGGCCCGTTGAATGACAAGTAGAGCCACGAGTCACCCAATGATAAAACTTGAACCCCTACCCAAGCGGTACACTTGACCGGGAACTTGGAAGACTTGTTGGCTACTAAGGCTTTAAAAGGCCTTAAAATTGGTCTACTTGTGGCTCTACCAAATGATAAAAAGGGAAAGGGTGGCCAAAGTAACAAGTCTCATTAAAACATAGTAAGACAGGTAGGAAAAATCCCAAAGAAAGGAAATGGACAAAGCTCCCACATCGAAATGGAGGAAATGTGGGCACATCTCCAAAAGCCTATACAAGGGGTCACATACTTCTAAGTAAAGAAAGTACACTCTTCTAACTCAATTTGGTCCTTTCTGGCCTTGTCTTATTACTGACTTGAGCGTCAGAGTGACCGCCCCTTGGACACCCGGAGTGCCCTCTAACGTGTTCTATCTTGACAAGGACTCGTGAGATAAGGAGTCGAGTACATTTCCTAGGACGCACAACCCGCCTTTGCACTGTGATCCACCCGGAAACAGTTTGTTTAGACAAACCTAATTGATAAGGTGATTTTCCATATATTAGGGTCCCTTGGCCTTTAATTTGTATCTAAATGCAACTACATTACTGGTTATGCTGATAAGTGATCGAGGGCCTGCTCCGTAAAAACAAGAGGAGAATTTTTTTAGGGTTTTCGTTTCCTGGCTTGTCCGGTGGCGTCTCCACGCCGACGTTGGCTCTGGCCTCATCGGTGTGGGGTAGGGTCGCTGTCAGACGGGCGTTGATGGTAGTTGGATGGTGTTCTCACATGACCGGTGGTGGTAGTGGATCGAGAAATCAAGACATTCATGGAGCAGACTGGGATGTTGTTGGCAAGCCTGAGGTGCGGTGATCACTCGAGGACGAGGTTTTGTCGCTGCGTTGGGTGGGGGTTTGGGGCCGGACTGTGGATAGGTATAAGGGAGAGGCGAGGCGGCGAGAAGGGTAAGGCAATTCATCAGGGGTTCAACCGGTTGGTGATTCTGATCTGGGTTTGAGCCTCTGTGTCTTGTTCTGGTGATGATGCTAAAGGATGGATGGGGTCGATTATCCATTGTGGTCGTGGACGACTCTGCTCTTCGGGAGACGGTCGGAATCCGCGTGGTGGTGACTGTATCCGGGTCATGAGAGCCTCTTTGAGCCGGATCAGTGGGGCCTGTGTTTTGAGATCAACTAGGGTTTGGTTTGGGCCTAGGTTATTTTTGGGCCTAGGTCTTTGTTGTTGTGCTTTTTAGTTTTTTTGGTTTGTTTGTTGTCCCTCCTCTTTGAGAGGGTTTTGGCCTCCTCTTTAAGCGAGGGTTTAGGTGTCTTTAGGTTGGTGTCATTGGTCATGTCGTGAGGTGATTCATGATTATGGTATCGTTTTCAGAGAATATATTAATGTCAGTTTGTTCTTGTTTGTCAATGTAATGTGGAGGTTACATGTGCATATATACTGGCAATTTTGACATATAGTGTTTGAAATGATAGTTTCTTCTTGAGGTTGACTGTAAGGATGTATTGATACTTCTGAATTAGATTAGGTTATAGTTGAACCCGCATCGGTTAACTATTAGTTTTTGGGTTGCTAGGGAAGACTGTTATCCCTCACGGTTGTAATTTTATATTCTCGTTTAATAAAATTCTTGATATTACTCTAAAAAACATTACTGGTTATGTTTGCTTCACAATCAAATTTTGGACCTAAGGTATTTAGGAGAAGGATTTTCTACAGTATGAAGCATAACTAGGTTTGTCTATGCAGGAGGACATCTGCCCCATCTCTACTTGGATAGTGTTCATGTTTGTTAAAATGCCTAAAAGAAACTTGCACATTTCATCAAAAAAATAATTACCCATAAAAACATACAAAGGAATAAAGTGGTTGACAAATTACCTCAACAAAAAAAACCACGAGCAAGTAAAAAAACTTCATAACCTTAACAAAAGAAGCCGCGAGCAAGTAAATAAAAATTCACAAATTCAACAAAAAAGTTGTGACTATGTGTTGGAAGTCTGGAACCATTGTCTGTATGAGTCAATCTGCATGGAATAATACTATAAATACACACTGCTAATATCTGTATGCACACTCTTATTATTTGACATTTCAAATAAGAATTTATTGGTATGTTGAATAACCAAAAAAGCCATGTGCAATACGTTAGAAAGGCAAATTAAAATATTAAAAAAATAAAACTTATATTTGAAAACTAAAAATGTGAACATATAAAAAAAATACAATATTACAAATGAAAAACTTATTTCAGAAAATAATGAAGTTCAAATATTTATATGGAATAAGGCCCACTTGCCCAAATTTTTAAAAATTTATTCCACTAACAAAATCAGATTTCAAAATTCTTAAAAACCAACTTAAACAACAAAAAACAATTATACCCCTTAATGATTTAAATAAACTACAATAGATTATTATAAGAGTATTATGAAATAAAAATTTTATAATCGGATTATCATCATCGATGACGTTGACTGGACTCCGGAGGCAGTTGATCAGACTCCAGCGACAGTGTGTCTACTAGGGGCAGTAGGAGGGTATACTGAGGGTAGTAAGAGAGTCTACTGGGGTAGTAAGAGTCAATCTGCAAGGACTAACACTATAAATACACACCGCTAATATCTTTATACACACCCTTATTATTTGACATTTCAAATGAGATTTTATTAGTATGTTGAATGACCAAAAAAACCACGGGCAATACGCTAGGAAGAAAAATTAAAATATTAAAAAAACTTATATTTGGAAACAAATAATGTGAAAATATAAAAAATTACAATATTAAAAATGAAAAACTTATTTCCGGAAATAATGAAGTCCAAATATTTATATGGGATAATGCCCACTTGCCCAAATTTTCAAAAATTTATTCTCACTACAAAGAATTAGATTTCAAAATTCTTAAAAGCCTATTTAAACAATAAAAAGACAATTATACCCTTAATGAATTAAATAAACTATAATAGATCATTATAAGAGTTTATTATGAAATAAAGATTTTATGACCGGATTACCACCATCGACAACATTGACCGGACTCTGGTGGCCGTTCACTAGTCTTCGGCGGTCGTTGACCGGACTCCAACGACAAGGTGTCTACTGGAGACAGTAGGAGGGTATACTGAGGGTAGTAGGTGGGTCTACTGGGGCAGTAAGAGGGTCAATTGGTGTCAACTAGAGGGTCTGTAAGATGATATATATTAGGAGTAGTAGGGGGTCTAGTAAGGGTAAACTACGGGTAGTAGGAGGGTCTATTGAGGGCAATAGGAGGGCCAATTGGGGGCAGCTAGAGGGTGCGTTAGATGGTATATATTGGGGGCAGTATGAGGGTCTATTGGGGGCAGTAGGAGGGTATAATAGGGCAGTAGGAGAGCCGATTGAGGGAAACTAGAAGGTCAGTCAAAGGGTATATATAGGGGGTAGTAAGGGGGTCTATTGGGAGCAGTAGGAGGGTATACTGGGGGTAGTAAGAGGATCAATTAGAGGCAACTAGAGGGTTCGTCGGATGGTATATATTGGAGGCAGTAGGGAGGTCTACTAGGGGCAGTAGGATGGTCAATTCGGGGCAACTACATTTTCTATTTATCTACTACCTTTTGTCGCACCCCGACCCAAGTTTACATTCATAATCTAGGGTTAGGACGTGCGAGACCCATCCCAAGAGAGATTTACTCGTAATCCCCCTTAAGAAAGGATAACCTTTTTTCCCAAACCAAATTCAACAATCCAAACGATACCAGAATAGACCTCACAGCTGGAGGTTATCCTGATTTCCGTATTTGGATCTCAAACCAATTACTTTAGAGGGCTTAGGGTTCTAATATTATTTGTGACTGCACCCAAATCCCGGTCAGGCTGCCTACATACCCAGTACTCAGGGATCAAGCTACACGTAGCTCTTATGACTCTTTGGTGTATGGCATTAACTTGTTGAAAGTTAGTATTTAATAACCAATCCTAATATTTCCAATCTTCACATAGGCATTCTCGGGTTCTTCTAAAGAGTTTAATAACCAATCCTAATATTTCCAATCTTCACATAGGCATTCTTGGGTTCTTCTAAAGAGCTCAATTGGAGTATGATGATCTTATCTCTTAATACTTATACTAATAATTAGATAACAAGTCCTAACTAAATTGCAAAATGAGAATCATTCCCTACGTCAAACTTTCCATCACCAACGGTTCATACTCGAATCTTAATTCTCCCTTTTTACAGTTTTTCTTGTGAGGCATACCCAAAATGATTATCTCTTCACATTAATAAAACTATCAATGCTTCAAAAAGTATTAATTAGACCACAGAAACCAAATGATCACATGCTCAGCAAACCCAAAACTTTGATAAAGGCACACTGCATAATACTAAACAGATTTCACCAATAAAAGTCCTCTTACTATGGCTGAAGTATATCACCACCACTCGTCATCCTCTCCATAATAGTCCAGTAGTTTTCCTCTTCACAGAAAAAATGCACCACACTACCTCGGGGCCTCTCCAGCCAAACGTGTTAGGCCTCTGCCTCGAACCATATCAAAGACTTGTGACTACATAACACCATGGTCCACTGGGCTCATCCCAAAGTTCCAAGAACTCACCAAAACCTGAACCACTCGCCAGAGACCACCGAACGCAGGTCATCAGAGTTAGGAGTTCGAAACCTGAAATAGGATAATCGAGTATTAGTCTCCAATCTAAAAAGCGAAGCTCATAACAGCTCGAAATTGAAAGGAATGAGATGAGTTCACCTTTTACAGCATGGGCTCGCCGGAGAAGAAAGGGTTTGGCTGGAAATTAGAATTGGGGATTAGGGTTTAATTCTAAAATCTAAAGTCCAAGATTGCTTGTCGAATCAATGGGTAGGAGGACATGGAGGAGAGAGAGACAAGCTCAACGGTGGTTGTCGATCGTCTCGCAACAGCTAGACAATGGCTGTGAAGCACCAGGAAGAAGAGTAATGTCGTTGCTCTCTCTCTCAAACTCTCTCGCCAAAATGAGGGAAAAGATAAGGTTTTTACCCTTAAATAAAATCTGAAGAGATCAACGGTCAAGAATAAAGAGTTGGATTAGAAAATCTGAAAATGATATTTTTCAATTGCTCGAATCTGTAGAAAATAGTTATGTGCTTCAAAAAATATTCGAAAACACCGGTGAACTCGTATTAACGTCCTTTATGACTTTCCAGAAGGAAGTTATTCCAAATTCTCGACTTATTGTAAAGACATTTTTTTACGGTAAAGTAAATAACTTTATTACTTCCGTAAACTAAATAAATCCATGTTAATCAGCTCATAGCTCCAGAAAATATTCTGGACATACCGATAGACTCGTATTAACATAATCTACCACCTCAGGACATTAATTCTATCTTCCCCCAGGATCAAGAATATCTCGATATTAAATTCGAATAGTAGTTCGGGGAAGACTGGCAGCGTGGTTACAACCCTCTGTAACCCGTCTGATTCCGATAAAAAGGTAAATTTCGGGACGGGGTGTTACACCCTTGCTTCAACATACTGGAGGGGACTATGTCTTGAAGAAGGCCATGGTCTGTCATCGGAGCTGAACCTCCTGTCGGGATGCAAATCCGTCTCTCGTTAAGAAAACTCCGGTTTGGTGTCGAATTGATCATCCTACTGCCCCCAGTAGACCTCCGGTTTGATCACTTAGTTTTAGACGGACGGACTATCAGGAACAACTCTTAACCAAACATAAAGCTTGTTAAGACCGATAGACAACGAACAAAACTTTATAGACAAACATATACGCAAAGAAAATTATAGAAACTAATGAGTAATGACCAAGGGATATTCCAGTTAGATCAATCCTGACGGAAACAAATCAAGATGGTATGATGATATCATAACCAAGTAGTTCAATGCTTGTTATCCCAATAGCCCAAGATTGTCTGATTACTACTAAGCTTATATCTTTTGATTCTTTTCACTCTTATAGGTGATCATTTAATGTGGGTTAGTTACTTTCCAATATTCAGAAATAATATAACTCGATCCTCTGGTGTAAGGTTGGAAACATTGTGTTGTAGCATTAGAACATCTTTAGATGAAAGACAAAAGGAACCATACTGCTTTGAAGTTTTCCAGAGAGTTAATTACACAGGATGCAACTGAAGCATACCTCAATTTTTACAAGTAGCTTCCGTCTAGCTCTCAGCTTCTCTGCATGGTCAGCAGACCTTGAAGTCATCTCTCAGACTTTAGATAAGGTTCTCAAACTTCCTTTTAGATCCAAGGAGAACGATGACGAGATGCATTCACCAGTGTTGCCGAGATCGAATGGCGAAGCTGCCTTCATTGGGCTTGGAGAGCAAGACAGTGCACTCGGTGACGTTGAGGTAGAGGAGAAGAGGATCTGAGTCGGCGACGAGTAACAAATCGGACAGGGAAGGACAATTTGGTCCGTGATTGTGTTAAAAAAAAGGGTGAAAGCGGGCGGACGGGAACCACACCCTTAGACTGTTGGCTAGTGCGAATTATAAATTAACTTTTTGTTAGTTAGAAGAAAGTTTATAGATTTAGGGCTAGTTAGAATTTTCTATATTTATATTTAGAAACTAATAATTTTTTTTTGAAATTTTATTAATAGATAAAAACCAGAATGGTATCATACAAGAGTATTGACACAAGGGGACAATCAAACACCATTACATTGAATTCTTACGCTCATTCTAAATCTGGAGATCACAAGATCCCACTACCACCTAACGCGATCTGAACAGCTCACTCCTGTCCAAAGTAAACCGTAACCGTCACCTACTCGATCATCCTTCTTCTAGGAACACCCTAACGTCGAGGGGCAACAATTTATTGTACAAAGCAATATACAAAACTAATAATTATTCGAAAAAAACAACATGCATTAAAGAAACACCCGCCGCTGCTCCACCACGATCAAGGACTGGACTCTGATTGCCTTAAACCAACACCGTTACCAAAGAGACCACCACACTGACAAAGTAATCCTAGACCACTCCAAGCCGCCAACCGCGATCAGACGCATGCCATAAGCCCTCGTCGCCGCCCTTGAAACCATGATCAAGCAGCCCTCCATAGGAGAAAAATTGTTGCCACCAAAGAAAAACATCAGTGGGCCTTCCACAACAGTCCTAATGATTCAGCCCAAAAAGACAGCCTACCTTGGAGCAGGTACACACCGCCAGACTCAGCCACCAGCCACCATCAGAACATCAATCTGAAACCCACCATGGTGAAGCACGCCAATACCACCCCATCTTCTTGTCGGAAACGAAACCATGGCCTCCAGATCCAGCCTGGTAGACCATCTCTGTCGACTTCCCCCCATCATCTCTGTTGTTCCATCCCATCTCACAACTCAACCATGGACACCGGCGAACCACAACCTGCACCACAACAAAACCATGTAACTCAAACCAAACCATGAAAGCCTCCTCCTTTTAACCCACAGGCTCCGCAAGACCCATCCGGCAACAACCGATCCATCACGACGAGGCCAGGGCCACCGTCAGTGTGGAGGCACTGTAGGAAAGGCAACAAACCAAACCCTAAGAGAGCTCTCCTCCTGTTAGAAACTAATAAATTGAAAAATATAGAACAAATTAAAATTAGAAACTTATTTTGGAAAATTATTTAAATACAAATCGTGCCATGAATTTTGAATAAATAATTTCATATTTTTTCATTCTAAAGAAATTAATATTTCTTAAGTTTGGAATGTCATCAACTGATGTAATTCTTATATGAACTTTTATAAATTATTTTTTATTCTATTCAGATTCTAGTTGATTGATGTCGTATTTGAGATTTTGATTCGGGATATAACAATATTCTTTTGATTATAAATTAGACGATGATTTTAAAAAACGACGATGATAAAAAAGATCTAAATAAAGAAGCTATGTCAAAATTGTTAAAGAAAATAGTAAAAATAAAATAGAAAAATAGTAAATATATAATAAAAATGTTATACTACAAAATATTTCTTGGTATTAAATATTAAGGGTATTTGGGATAGTTTGTGATATATTAAGTATGAGTTTGTATTTAGAAATTAGAGGTGTGTATATCAAATTACTCTTTTTTCTTCTTTTATAAAAGATGATCAAATGATTTCACTCTTATTCCCTTATGGTGATTTGAACCTACGACTTCGTTAATAGATAATGGATACTCTTACCAGTTCGCCATCAAATTACTCAAACATACACAAAAATAAAATGTTTGACAAATTACCTCAAAAAAAGCCACGAGCCAGTAAATAAAACTTCACAAATTCAAGAAAAGAAGCTGTGACTATGTGCTCCGGAACCATTGTCTGTATGAGTCAATCTACAAGGACTAACACTATAAATGTGATTATTTCAGGTATCTACTGGGTTCAGTGGGCGAGTGAATTTTGGTTATGATGATGATGGGATGATGGGATGATGGTGATATGCTCGGGGACCATATATCCAATATAAGGTGAAAGCATCACCTTCAAACTCTTCGTATTTTTTCAAAGTTGAGAAAAGCCAGGGTGACACGTTGGTCCAAATGGGATGAGAAAAAGGAGATTTCGTGGTTAGCTAAAGCAAAAGCCTATAAAGCAGAGGGAATATTGTTAATGCTGTGTTAGTAGTCCTCCCTTTCATTTCATCAAATATGCTGTTTGCATCGTTAAAATTCTCATTCTAATTTCGTAACATCGTTATTTGACGTAATACGTATGCATTACCACATTTGAATTATCAATTTCATGGTAATTTTTCTTTACTCTTTTATGTTAGTTTTAAGTTCAATCTCTCAAACTTTATAGAGTAACTTTTTTCACGATTTGATCTTCTCGCGTGATCCGTATAATTTAAGTATACAAAGATGATGCTCAGTACCACAATAGAATTTGCACAAACATGATATAGAGTATGGATTGAGGGAACTAATCAAGCCAAGTTTTTGCTTTGAAACTTTGATTGAGGATTTGCCCAAAGCAATGATATTGGAAACACAAAATAATGACTTGAAAGTTTTGATCTTTTACATTGTAGACTGAGCTTGTGTCACTCTTTCCCAACGTTAAAAAAACGAAAATAAAAAGACAAACCCAAACCACGTATCCAAAAGCCTCCGGAAATCAATTTCCTAGGGGGAAAAAAGAAGATTCCGAAATCAGAAAGAGAGCGAAATGTGAGTGGAGCTACTACTGTACTAGGCAAACAAACACAGATCCTTAAACATTAAGCTTCACAAACAGTTTTGGTTTCATCAACCTCAAATTCCCAACACTGAAAAAGCTCGCTTTCAATGGCTTCATTTTATTACTTCATGTTCTTATTTCTTTACTCAGTCTCCCCTGTTCAGTCCCATGTTCATGGTATGTTCTTTAACGAAGTAGTAGATTCTCAGTTCTGTTCTATGACATCCAAGTTAGTTTTTCTTTTACAGCTCAAATTTAGTAACTTCTGCTTCAATTCTATCCAATATTTACAGAGTTTGTTAGTATTGACTGTGGAGGTTCAAGTAATTCCAGTGACCCAAGTACTGGACTTTCATGGATTTCAGACATGGGTCTCATGAAACAGGGAAAGCCAGTCCCAGTACAAAACCCAAATGGAAGCTTGGTACAGTACCAAACCCGCAGAGATTTCCCCATAGACAACAAAAAGTACTGTTACACCTTAAGCACACAAGAGAGGAGAAGATACTTAGTTCGTGCAACGTTTCAGTATGGCAGCCTAAAAAGTGAGGAGACGTACCCAAAATTCGAGCTTTATTTGGATACAACTATGTGGTCCACTGTGACGATTTTCGAAGCCTCGAGGACATATGTGAATGAAATGATCATCAGGGCATCGTCGAATTCTGTTGATGTTTGCATATGTTGTGCTACAACTGGTGTCCCTTTCATTTCCACTTTGGAGTTGAGGCCTTTGAACATTTCTATGTATGCCACTGATTTCGAAGATGATTTCTTCTTGAAAGTGGCTGCTAGGGTCAATTTTGGTGCTCGGAGCACGGATGTGATCAGGTAAATCAAGCAGTACTAGCTCAACGATGCAGTTAACTAGTTGTATTGTGTGAATGAACTACTTTGAATTATAATGAATGTGTTGGTTTGATACCTACATTCCAAATGTGTTGTTTTTCTCAGGTACCCTGATGATCCCTATGACCGGATTTGGGACTCGGATCTTGTGAAAAGGCAAAACTATTTGGTAGGGGTGGCCCCTGGTACAGAAAGGATCAATACATCTAGGAATGTGGATACAGGAAGCAGAGAATATCCACCTATGAAGGTGATGCAGACTGCGGTGGTTGGCACCAAAGGAACACTGAGCTACAGATTGAATCTCGATGGTTTCCCAGCAAATGCTCGAGCTTATGCTTATTTTTCGGAAATAGAGGATTTGGGTGCCAATGACAGTAGGAAGTTTAGATTGGAGCAACCTAACTTGCCGGAGTATAACAGTGCAGTGGTGAATATTGCTGAGAATGCAAATGGGATGTACACTCTTTATGAACCAAGCTACATGAATGTGAGTCTGGAGTTTGTTCTGTCATTCGCCTTTGTTAAGACCCCGGATTCTACTCGAGGACCACTTCTAAATGCAATTGAAATAAGTAAATATGTGCCGATTGCTGCAAAGACTGATAGACAAGATTGTAAGGCCCATAATCTTATTGTTGTGTTACCTGGGAATTTGTATCAGATTGGCTGTTGATTACCAGGCTTGGTTTTTTTTGTAGTTTCTGTGCTCAATGTCCTTCGTCTCATGTCGTCTGAAAGTCTGTTGCTAGATGAAGGTGATCCATGTGTCCCAACTCCCTGGGAATGGGTGAATTGTACTACAACAACACCATTAAGAATTACAAAAATGTAAGTTCTTCATACCTTCTTTCTCTAAAAGCTCTCCTTCACATTTGTTATTGTTGAACTTTATTTTATACCTGTTAGAACTTGAAAACCATCAGAAAGGTCATATAGGAATTCTCTAAGGATCTTTTTAGACTTTAAGACAATGATTCAGGGTCAGACTCATCATATAGGTAGCTTACACTAGTCATCAAATGCACCTTTGGTGCAGTGTTACTTGAACATCAAGCATTCAATTCAGATCTTCAACTTCAGCAGAGTTGCTTGCTTATAGGTTTGTTGACTGTGGAAAACACTTTCTGATGACTGATACTGGAACTTAGACATTTGGTCCTAACTCTTAAGTTCTAAAATTATTCAGCAGTCAGTTTAGAATTAGCTGCGGATTTAACTCTGACATATGGGTACAGTGACTTATCAGGGAAAAATATGAAGGGTGAAATTCCATTGGAGCTTAATAACATGCAGGAGTTGACAGAGTTGTAAGTTTTTTTGTCTTTTAAACATCTGTGTGCTTTCATTTTTCTTCTTTTACCTTTCTTTTTCACTGTTGTAATTGCTCTTGATTTTGTTTCTTTGTGTCGCTTAGGTGGTTGGATGGTAACTCCTTCAGCGGACCATTTCCTGACATCAGTAATCTTATCAATATAAAGATTCTGTAAGCTTTTCAAATCTTGCAACAAAACTTATTTGAATTGAGACACCATCTTAGTGGTTCATTATTGATTCCTCTTTTATGCTTGGCCAACATGGAGGCATTTAGAGAATAACAAATTGACTGGTGCACTACCTTCTTACCTGGATAGCTTGTCAAATTTGCAAGAACTGTAAGCAGTAATGTACTTTTAGCGTGCTATCTTTGTGTTGAATGATTCTTATATTGTTAAGATTTTGAAGTTCCTTGATCTACCTTACTTTGACATGAGCATGTTTTGCTTTGATACACGCTTTGAGATTGAGCATGCTGTAAATTTGAATCCATATGTGGCAGGTACATACAGAACAATGCTTTCAGTGGGGAGATTCCTGCAGGACTGTTAACGAGGAAAGTCACTTTTGAGTAAGTGTGCCACTAATCCAATGCTACTAAGACACTAGGAAAGTCACTTATGTAATTTGTTGTCAATTGACTACCCATCTGTACTCACAAATGATGACATTAAAGTATAGTTCTTAGCCTTAAAAAGTTTATTAACAGAGATGCAACTCTATTTTTCAGATACAAAGATAATCCCGGGTTACACAAGGGAGCACAAAAGCACAAGCATTTTAAGTTGATAATTGGAATTTCGGTCGGAGTACTAGTGGTTGTTTTCATTTTAATCCTGGGGGCTCTATTGCTATTGCATAATCTTCGAGAGAAGTCACATCAACCGAAAAGTTATCATAAAGGTTTGTACTCCAGGAATCTGTTGTACTACTAGGCTGCGTCTGCAAATTTGCAATCCAACATCTGTTCTTGTGCATCAGGAGATTCTTTGCGCGCCTGCACGAAGCCTTCAACAGCATATTCAGGTTCCCGGGGGCATTTGATGGATGAGGGTTTAGCTTACTACATTACGCTCCCTGATCTGGAAGAAGCCACGAACAGTTTTTCAAAGAAAATTGGGAAAGGAAGCTTTGGAAGTGTTTATTATGGGAGGATGAAAGATGGAAAAGAGGTAGCAGTTAAAATGATGGCGGATTCATCTACCCACATGAATAAGCAATTTGTGACTGAGATAGCCCTCTTGTCAAGAATTCATCATAGGAATTTGGTTCCTCTAATTGGATACTGTGAAGAAGAACATCAATGCATTCTAGTTTATGAGTATATGCACAATGGAACTTTACGAGATCACTTGCATGGTCTGCTTACTTATCTATCCTATAGTTAAAGTCTGTTCTTAAAGTTGATATTCTCAGTTGTGTGTTTGAAAGCAGTCTAATCAGCTCCATGTTATCATTTGTTGACAACAGGATCTACTGTTCCCAAGCACTTGGATTGGCTATCTCGCCTTCGGATAGCAGAAGATGCAGCAAAAGGTTCAATTGAAACGTTCTACTAGTTTATGCTTACCTTCATTTTTCAAGTTCAACTTGACACAAACTTACATCTGCAGGTCTTGAGTACTTACATACTGGATGCAACCCTAGCATTATCCACCGGGATGTAAAGACAAGCAATATTCTGCTGGACATTAACATGAGAGCCAAGGTGTCAGACTTTGGACTGTCTAGGCAAGCAGAAGAAGATCTAACTCATATATCAAGTGTTGCTCGAGGAACAGTTGGGTACTTGGATCCTGAGTAAGCCATAGTTATCAATTGTTGATCGCTTATGTTCTCTCTTGGTTGCACTTAGTAAAAATGTGTTCACTCTTAACAGGTATTATGCTAGTCAGCAATTGACTGAAAAAAGTGATGTATATAGTTTTGGGGTTGTTCTATTAGAACTGATTTCAGGAAAAAAACCTGTGTCACCAGAAGACTTTGGTCCTGAATTGAACATTGTTCACTGGGTATGCCTTCCACTCCACTTGAAAATTTTCTTCAAGTTCAATGCTGATCATCTTGCACTTCATATTTACTTGTTGAAAACTATTGTAATCACTTGATTGTTGAGTTCCAGGCGAAATCCTTAATTCGTAAAGGGGATGTGGTAAGCATTATGGATCCATTTCTGGAAGGGAGTGTCAAGATTGAGTCCATTTGGAGAATTGCTGAAGTTGCAGTGCAATGTGTTGAGCAACATGGAGTTTCTCGGCCAAGAATGCAGGAGATTATTGTGGCCATACAAGAGGCTATGAAGATTGAAAAAGGATGTGAAGCCAACCAGAGAATATCTTCAAGTAGTTCTTCGAAAGCACAATCTTCCCGGAAAACTTTACTCACAAGCTTCCTTGAAATCGAGAGTCCTGACATATCAAAAGATTGCCTAACTCCATCTGCAAGATGATTCTGTACCGTCCTCTATTTTTCTCTTAGCAATACACCATTCTAACAATGATCAAGGTCTAGAATCTCAGTTCATATAAGCATTGTAATACTTTTGCACATAATGTATGATAATGTTTCTGGGGGCATAAAAATGAGCTAACCTTGGTGTTGAAACTTGAAAGGAATATGTGCCTTACCAAATTGTAAATGCAGATTCTGTTATTATTTTTTTGAAGAGGCAGATTCTGTTATTAACAAATCAATGAGAAGACACCATAAAATATGATAGCAGACCTCATTCTCAAGTTAGGAAAAAAATTGACCTAATTATTATTATTTTTTATTTTTTTATCGAATGCATAAGTGTGTTACATAGATATCTCACTTACGAAAGAGATAATTGACCTAATTACTATACCGCACGATCTCTTACTAACTAAAGAGATAATTGATCTAATTACTATATCGCTCGATCAATTGATACCAGACAAATTTGTATATGGCTATTTGCCACAACATAAATATACTTCATAATTGCAAAGTATTATATTTGCTTTCCTTATAGGGCTCTCTGTTGACTGTTGACTCAATTTGTATTGGGTTAAGAGTATATTTATAATAGCCGTAAGGATATATTTGTAATTGTCATCTTAAGGCTATATAAAGGGTAGAAATAGGGTTTTTTATAAGAGAATAGAACAGTTCGTTGTGGCTGCTGTCTACCCCATTTTGAGAGCTGTTGTGCTTCTTTTGTAAACCCTCTTTTTGTTGGTGAATTCCTTCTTCCTGCTCCGTGGATGTAGGCTATTGCCGAACCACGTTAAATCCTTTGTTGTGTTTGTATTTCTTGTTGTGCAGTGTTTGGTTTATGGGTTTATTTCCCGCAGTAAAAGAGTTTGTCCCCGCAGCTCCTTGTTCTTCAGTCACTAATTGGTTTTCTGGGTACTCTTAACCTCCCATACTCGACCAATTCTCTATTTCTTGTTGAATTTATGCTCTACTTCTTATTTTCGATCTTCATTCATTTTTTTTTTCTTTATGAGTTATGTGCTTGTAGAAGATATTGATCGATGAATACATAAGGTTTGGTAGTCCTTTTATGAGGGCTTTTGTTTCTCTGTAGATATCTTGTTTTTGTTTGGTTACGTATTCTCTATTTATTCATCAATTAAGTACCCTATAATCCGATTCGAAATTAATTCTCCGAGTTTGAGAAGCCATCACACATGGCTTCTAAAGCCTTCTTCCAATTTCTTCACATCTCAATTGCATAGGACTTTTATTGACTCGCGAGATATTTAATATTTGATTGAGATTTCGGAGCTGTTCTCAGCAATGTTGATCTGGAAAAAAACATTCTACACGTGTCCGTTTATTAGTGGGAGGTCGTACAAACCACATGGTGCGTGTGCCGCAGGTAAGAATTCCTCATACACATAAGAAAACCCACCACCAAATAAAATCATACAAAACCAAGTTGTTGAATGGAAAGCTTGGAATTTTTCCTAAACCCAAATAGAATAATGCACCATTGAAAAAAGATAAATTTCAACCGTCAGAAAAATCAAACAAAATATTAAAAGAGAACCAAATTTGTGAAAAAGCAAGATAACATAGCACATCAAAATACCATTTCTCTTATTTGATCTTACAAGAAATTTAAAATATGACATGAACATAAATTATATAAATTATATATGTATATATATATACATATTCTTTAATTCTTCATCATCATAATCATCATACCAATTTGCAAAAAGAAAAAGGTGCTTCTTAGTGACCATAAAAAGCAGGCAACACCGTAAACAGTCATTTTCAGCCGTCTCTGTCACAGACGGTTTTAAGATAAAAAGCAGAAGAGCCTAGGTAAACAAGCCTTTCTCTTTTGTCTTTGGCGCTGGGCATTAAGCTCTCTCTCTTTATCTGAACACAGCAAAACACCCAAAAAGATTAAAGCTTTGTTGGTTTTGGGTTGTGGATTTCACCCATAAAGATTGAACCTTTGTGAGCATAGAGAGGAGTTCTTGCTCTCTCTGTTCTTGGGTCTCTGTGGTCTTGTGTGATGGAGATGATATACTACCAGTCTTCTTACCAGGACTCTTTGAATGTTATAGAGGCTGATATACAGCATGCCAATTCTCTGTAAGTACAACTTTTCTTCTTCTAAATTGCTTTGTAATTTGCTTTGTTTGCTACGTTTAGTTTGTTCTGCATATCTTTTTCTCAAGTAGTAAGTTTTGTGTTTTGGGTCCAAGTCCAAATTTATGGTTTGTTATCATGGTCAGAGATCATAATTTTCCAGTTGAGGCAAGAATAACCAAAACCCATATTGTCCGGTGCATGTTTGTTTCTCAGTTTGGGTTTTTTTGGGAGCGTGGTTGAGGTATTGATTGAATTGTAAGGTTGGGAACTTTGCTTGTTGTATTGATTGAATTGTAAAGTTTTGGAAATTTTGGTTGTTTGTGCTATTTCAGTGATTGTAATTTTGGTTTGGATTATGGTTTATGTGTAGAGCTGCTGCAATTCCAAGAGCTAAGGGTGGTGTTCGTTTTGAAATGAAATTGGTTTACAATCACTGGGCTCCTCTCTTTCTGTTCTTGTTACAGTGGATTGATTCCTCATGCACTTGTCTACTTCCAAGATATTTAAATTTCTTTCATATACTTATCTACAAGGTTGGTTCCTCTTCTCTAGTCTACAAGTGTATAATGAATGTTGGAAAGGAATTTACTTTCTTCGTTATAGAATTTGAGCATGCCCTCCTTGATACAGGTATACACAGATGGCAGGCCCAACATTTCAAGCTATGGAAGGAAGGCAACTATAAGGGATTTCTATTGTACGTCAAGTTCTCAGTTCTTCAATTTGTCAGTAAAACGAGTAGTAGTCTTTTGATTCACTAAATTGATTCTAACTTTGTTTGTTCGAAAACTGAACTGCAGCCATTATCTTACCTTCTCTTCAGCGGCTTCATGGGGATTTTGGAGAATTAGATGATGCTGAGGAAGAACATCCTATCATGAAAATTTCTGGGCAAAAATTAACTAAGGGAGATAGCAGTCTTGGCAATGCAAAGATCACTAAAGGAGATGGCACTATTGGCAATGCTGAGTTGGAGAGAGAAGAGGAGTGTGGCATTTGCTTAGAGCCATGTACCAAAATGGTCTTGCCTAATTGCTGTCACGAAATGTGTATCAAATGTTATCGAAACTGGTATGTACAAGGGTTCAAAATTGAAATGTATCCCCTGTATCATTTGCAGCTTCTATAGCATTTACCCATGAGATGTTATTTTCAAAGAGATGTTTATGCATTTAAAATGCTTGGTTGGTTTCTAGTTTACTAAAGCAATCTTTGCTTTGTGAACTGCAGGAACAGAAAGTCGGAGGCATGCCCCTTCTGTCGTGGTAACATAAAGAGAGTTAATTCAGAAGACTTATGGGTGCTCACTTGTAATGATGATGTTGTCGACACTGAAACTGTTTCGAAGGAGGAGTTGTTGCGATTCTACCTCTACATCAACAGCCTTCCAAAAGATTATCCAGATGCTCTTTTCATGGTGTATTATGAGTACTCTAATTTGATTTGAAAAAAAACAAATGAAGAGCAGGCGGTGTACAGAAAGAAAAGAGGCTCCTGTCAAATGTAAATAGCATATGGTAAGGAACTTTTATTTGATTCTTACCTAGAATAACAGTTCTATGTTCTTATTTAAGTTTAGAAGTCAAGTGTAAGATTGTTTCATCACTAATATCAAAATTCTCATTTCAGAGATTTGGGTTTCATTAGAAATCCATTAGCAAGTAGAAGAAACTTTTAAATTAGGGAATACAATGTCTAAATGGCAGTGATATGAGTAACTCCATGTAGACCTCATTGTTGCGTGCGTGCAACTCACTTATGGGTTGGCCTCGGAGATACTATCATCTTACAGCAACTTGTAGGCTTGCTTCATAATATGCAACCTCCAATATTGGTTGTTGTATATGGTTCATTCCCTTGATAATCAGGAAATGAAGGGTTGCAGCCATATTAATTAGGGCTGGGCATAAAACCCGAAACAACAAAAAAACCTACTGGACCGGCGGGCCTGTCTAGGCCGGGCTTGGCTTTTACATAGGCTCATGTTTATTTAACTGATGAATGGGTTGGACATTGGCATGTACGGACCGGTCCCGAGCCTTGGAATTTCTAAATAAAAAAACCCGAAAACCCGGTGTCTTATATGTCATTATATCATTGGATATTTGTAGTGATCCTAAACTAATATCATGCATTCAACCACACTGGAATACTAAGGAAAAGACCCTAAAGGTTTATAACTGGGTTGGGATTTACCGGGTTTTTGTCAGGCTCCGAAGTTTTATAACCGGGCTAGACTTTACTAGGCCCAAAGTTTTTCACTTCCGGTTCGAGCTTTCACCAGACCCTTATTTTTTAACAATAAAATTCGGCCCGAACAATTACCACCGGCCCGGGTCCTGAAAAAATGGGCCGGTCTTGACCCGAGCCCAGCCCTATTAAGAAAGAAGAAGTCATAATGTTGACATTGAGTTCAGCTCTGATCAACAAGTAATCTTGGGGTTATCTGTGATGAAACTACAGACTGAATCCAATTGTACTACAAACTCTGTTTCTCCATTATTCCGTGTCGCTAGGTTTCTTGCCTGTTCGGTTTGTGATGGATTGGAATCCCCTCCCATCATGCAATTCATCTATTTAAATCCAATTAATGCAGCAACCATTGCCTTGGTAAATCCATAGTGTATCATCAAGCCACCATGGCACCGTCTATGACACCGTCTATATGGCAATGGTTTGTTAGGCCAATATTCGAAGATTAACTTTTCATTAAACAATTCCAACCTCTGCTGCTGTCGAAGAGTCAAGGCTAGCTGCAGAAGATTTTCTTTTCCTTCATTTTGACACATAAAACATTAGGAACAGTTGGCAATGGCCTTGTTCAGCAAAACGTGTGGTTCTGTTTGTATGTGATGAAACTATAGCCGAGTCCAAATGCTAAAAGACGTACTTTCTTTCTGATTATTCCTCATATCGATCTGTTTGTGGCTTATTTTCAGTTTGTTTACCAGAAATTTGGTTTAAATCTAGGGTGGTGTAGTACTATCCTTGCAATAAACAGAGAAACAAAGTCTCTTAACATTAGTAAGAACACAACTTTCATTGATAATAGTTACATTTCAGCCAAAATGTTGGTAGGAGAATCCTAAGTTTTAGACAAGAGGGAGTGCAACGGAATCCCAAGTACCGGCCGGGATGGCATGAGCATCACCATTCGGCCGCTCACTTCCCTCCTTACTGAGCCCCGCATGCAAATCAAATGGCTGAAAAACCGAGGCATGTGATGCCGTACGGTATAACAGCCGTTCCCGGGAGTGCAAATGCACAGCTCTATTGGTAATAATATCCTCAAAAGAGACGAAACTTTTAGACACGGTCGTAAAACTATCTCAGTAATATAAAATTAACAAAATTATGAGGCGAATACTCTAGCTTAAGGTTTGAATATCGTGATAAAGACTTGACTAACACAACAGAGATTTTATATATTAAGAAGGGATTAGAACTTAGAACTTAGAAGGCAACATAAAAGTAGGGTAGAAGCATGGCAGACTTGCCGGTTGAAGCATCCACATTTGCAAGATCAGATACTTCGGTACACATGACTTGTAAAGGAGAGTATAGACGACCGATACTCCTCCTGCAATCATCAGCCAAAGGAACAAGGTGATTTATTTCTTCCACGGTTGCACCATAATCATTTTTATAAGTGATCATCGGAATTGTCTGAAATTATTGCTTTTCATTTGCAAATCTCGTGCTGCATTCGAGTAAGGATTTCTGTCCAGGTTTCTGCTAGCTTGAGGAGCTCACTGATTTTGTGAGTAGCATATTATGGCGGAGCATGACAATATCGATCTAGATATTGACTGATACTCCTTCTGCAATCATGAGACAGATATCGTTCTAGATACTATTTTTTTTTATTAATTTGTTCAGCTAATTCTGGTAAAAATAAACGAACAGGTCGGGATCAATGCATTTCAAGTCGTGTGAGGAATATGCATGCATGACAATATATCAATTTGCATGTGGACTTGATAAAACAAAAAAAGATAAAGATTTAAATATTTAAACGATTTTATTAATTTCTTCGGGTAATTACACTGTTTTATTTTCGGATATCCTTGACAATTGCTGTAGCATCAATCGCAGTATTAGACACATCTGTACACATGTCAATTAAGTCTGAATAACCCTTGCTCAGAGGTGAGCTACACCCATCAGACAAGGGGGCGATTGCTTTAAGAGCCGACATTGCAGCACCATAATCAGATTTGACAAACGCTCCTCTGAATTCTGTGATTTTATTATCTCTGATTATCTGAAAGTTGAAGGCGCATTTGCGTAGGACTTGATATCTAGGCATCTCCTTGATGAGCTCATTGATCTTGTCCATCGTTGCCGTTACCTTGTTGACGAGTACACTACTTCCCATCACAATGGCTAATTCCCTGACACTCGGGGGGTCGTGTGTCCGGTAGTATGGATTCAGAGAAGTGAAACAGACATTAGGTTTCGGAGTTTTGGGGCATTCATCGTCAATGAGATTGGCATTCACAGACGCAAGTTGAAAGAAACATATGAGAACGGCTGCTAATGATATTGACATCTTCATCATTGACCTTGCCAAAACTAGATCAGGTAGAAATTTCGTTGAAGCTTGAAGAATACAGAGAGTATTATATACAGGGAAACTCAGAAAAAAACTAACTAAATCCAGTCAAATCCAATTAATGCAATATATTCATTTGTTTGATTCCAGTCAAATCCAGTTAATCTTCCCTCTAATTCTAAACTGCCGAACAGGGCAGGCGTTCCTTTTTTCGGGTTTTTGATTGCCTATTTTTAGAAGTAATGACTTGACTCTTCATGACCTACGTGGGCATGACACGAGCACGGTAAGTGACCCGACACGGCACGAGCACGTTACCGGTCTAACATGGCTCAAGCACGATATTTTAATGAGTCGGGTTGGGCCTAGAAAAATGAGTCCAAAGGCCCGGTCCAGCCCATGCACGATAAGTTAAGGTCCACGGCTCGACCCGCTTTAAAATATATATATTTTATAATATGAAGATTATATATTTATAAATAATATAAAATTTGTTTTAAGTGTGAACAATAACTTATAAATACTAATAATTATTCATTTTGATTCTTTTAGACCCATAAAAAGTTTTACTAAAACATTACCAAGTATAAATAATGATCATATGATTCATATATCATATATTTCTTTAGTTTGTTGGCCAAGAAAGCAAATGATTGATAGAAAATGCGAGTTATTTTTCATTTGTTTTTGTTTTGGTATACTAGGATATCAATTTTTGACTAATTTCTATTTTTAACTACAAATGAGCTCGTTAATGGGTCGGCCTGAGCACGGCCCAATATGTTATGGGCTTGGACCGTGGGCCGGGTTGGGCCTTAGATTTGAGTAAATTGGTCGGCCTAACCCCGAGCCCGTTAAGACGTGGGTCGTCGTGGGCTGGCCCAAATATGACCTGAAGCCTGATTAAACGGGCCGGGTCAGGCTGGGCCGGCCCATTTAATTGCCACCTCTATACAGGAGAAATGACCACATACACTATCATTAATTTAGCCTCTCTATTAGCTATTTAATTAGGGATAACTCTCATTTTTTCCAATTTTGAGAGCTTAATTCTCCCAAACAAAATCAGATTCTAAAATGGGGATTTCTATTCATACCTCCGAAACGGTCATTTAGATCTCTCTACTTAATAGATATCTAATATACTTTTACATAAAACTAAAATGCCATGCGCTATTTACACCTCCCTAGTTTTCCCAAAATACTCATTATTCAACAAAATCAATAAAAAATAAACGATTATATAAAAAATAAAATTTGAACAACAAAAAAATCAAATATTATTTGAAAAATTAAAAAATAAAGTGATTCATATTATGGATCTTAAATCTTCTTGAGATTAATCAAATGATTTAATTAGTCATTTTCAGTTAGTTTCATCTTATTTAGCGTGTTGAAATCCCATAAACTGATTTTTGTAGATACATCAGTTCTTCTTTGAAACAAAGTTTTTTTGTGAACCTATATTTCAAATTTATTTGAAATCATCTATAGTCTATCGATCTTCGACTTTTTTTTAAAAAAATCTATGATCTATCGATTTCATTATCTTAATAGATTCTTAATCTGTTTTTTGTTAGAATGAAATCTTAATGTATAGTTGTAAGTTTGTATTATCTGTAAAAATAAATAGTTTTTACATGTTCTTATTAGTAATTTGATATGAGTTGACAAAGTCAACAATTATTTGATAAAATGAAGAGGTTTATGTTGTCATTTTAGAGGTATGAATAGAAGTTCTCTTCTAAAATTCCCAAATGCTAATTTAAACATCAATTATAGACCATTATAGAGGTATGAATAGAACCCATGTGGGTTTGGTCTAGTGGTCGGGGCTAGGTCCACCATGTTGGACGAATGTCACAGTGATACTCCTGGTAGTAAGGAGGTCACTGGTTCGATCATCCGCATGGTAAAGAATCTCATAGGGAGAGCTCTAACCTTAACCCCTCCAGCGGCTCGGAGTGGTAGCTCACTCGACTACCATTTTTAGTAACAAATAGAGGTATGAATAGAAGCTCTCTTCTAAAATGAATTAACCAAACTACAATAGACCATTATAAGAATATAAAAACATCTATTGTGCAATAAAGAGTTTATGACCATTGGCTGAGCTCGGCGACCGTTGACCATCTATTAGGGGTAGTAGGCGCATATTGCTTCCAGTAGAGTTTGTTACATAGAATAAGAGAAAATGAGTTCACACAAACATACCCCAATATGCGTCAACTACCCCTAGTAGGGCATGTTATAGAGAATTAGAGAAAATGAGTTCGCACAAATTGACCCCAATACGAGCATACTACCCATAATAGGGCTTGTTACAGAGAACCAGCGAAAATGAGTTCATACAAACTGACCCTAATATGCGCCCCCTAGTAAGGGTTATATTGCCCCTATTAGGGTATGTATGAAATCTGTCGACCAGATATCATTGACCGAATTTCGACGATATGGTGTCTACTAAGATCAGTAGAAGAGTCTACTAGGGGCAGTATGAAGTCTGTCCGGATGTCGTTGTCTGATGCCAGTGATAAGGGTGTCTATTAGGGGTAGTAAGAGGGTCTACTAGGGCTAGTATAAAGTCTTTCCAGAAGTCGTTGAACATATTATGATGATATGTATTTATTGAGGGTATTAGGAGGGTTTACTAGGAGTAGTAAGAGGTTTATTGGGGATAGTAGGGGATCTGTCGAAGGTTCTACTGGGTGTAGTTTGAAGGAGGGTTTAATGAGGGTAGTAGAGTGTCTTAGGGGCAATATGAGGTCTATCAGAGCGCCTATTAGGGGTAGTAGGATGGTTATTAGGGTCAATATGAGGGTCTTTTAAAGGTAGTAGGGTCAGTGGGTTTATTAAGGGCAGTAGGAGGCCGGGGCAATATAGGATTTGTCAGGGGGGAGGGGACAATATGGGGTTGGTAAGGGTTCTATTGTTGGTTTTGAAGTCTATTGCTGGCAGTAGATGGTCCTTTGAGGGCAAATGAGATCCGTTAGAAGTTCTATTGTGAGCAGTAAGAGATGTATTCCTACCTAAAAATGCTCAAATCCTCAAAGTAAAGGAAAAAAAGACAACTACCCGATGAGTTTCAAGAGGTCATAATGGTCACGCAAAACGAAGTAGACATCACATCCAAACGCATAAATATAATCTATACCCTTTCAGATACTATTCGTTGCAACAATAAATCCAAAGAGAACTAAAAAGATACAAGAGTACCTTAACTCAACGACCATGAGACCGAACTACCAGGGCGGATCTAAATAAAGCCTTGGTAGGGCTCAAGCCTAACTAAGAGTTAGAGATTAAATGTAGTAGTGAATAAACATTGAACTCATCTTAAAGGTTGGCAGAGTTGGTTAAGTGTTTTAACTAGCTCCTAGCCCTTCCGGGTTCGAATCACATCAATGACATCTTAAAATCTTATTTCTTTTTACTTCTTATTTGCTCAATTTCTTACAAATGTTTTGTCTTCTTCTTTTCCCAATGCATACTGAGCATGTTGGATAATGGGTTTTTCTTGTGTGCGGACAATATCAGGATAGAGTAAGTTATTTACTATATTCAAAAAAGAAAACCTCTTCTAATTTGACAAATTTTAAGTTTTTATTATGTGTCTCTCTTTTACTATTTTTTTTAAATAAGCAGTACTCTGAAAATTTTTCTTTCATAATCGATTTAGATATTAGTTTAGATAAATCTAGTTTTGTGCATCTCAAAAGAGTGTGTATCTATTATAGTTTCTTTTAATTTTAACAGTGTGCTCAATTTTTCTTACCTAAAAAAAGTGCTCAATTTTTTTTTGAAAGAGGATCAAAGGATTTCACTCTTACCCCTATGGTAACTCGAACTCATGACTTCGTTAATAGGTAGTGGATGCGCTTACCATTACGCTATAACCACTTCGTCAAAAAAGTGCTCAATTTTCTTTCCACCATACTCAATTGAAAAAAAATCAAGCCCACCTGACCCGTAAGTCCTGGATCCGCGCCTGCGAACTACACCATTCTCTTACGTACACAAAATTTAGTAGAAACAAAGTTTCAATATGATTTTAAGAGAATCAGTTGGTACAATGACATCCTGTATGAAAGGTAAACATGCCAAGATTTCTTCCACGAAATGATTTTCTGTCACTAAGTTTGTTTTCCTTATAATTTAAAGCTAAGGGATAAATGCGAAGAGCTAGTTTGTCCTGATCTCCCAACACGGCAATAGACATATAACCATGCATAGTTTGTACAAGATGCAAAACCATGAGGAACCTCAGGCCCAAAGTGAACAATATCATAATGTGATGGGCCGGATTGTTACATTGGTCATGTCTGAAGTCGTTACCTTAATTGTAAATAGTGACGTAGCCAGATATATCACTTAGAAAGGTCAAATTTGGTTGACAAAAAATTAAATTATCTTCGCTCACTCTTTAACAACAACATGATTTTGCTTAAAATAATGCAAACTTAATTTCAACAACGTTCTTCATACCAATTCGTAAATGAACATGCACTATTGAAAAGACAGTTAATTCATCTCGAATAAACTTTGGATTTTCAGAATTTCATGCACGATAAGTATTGAAAAATATGATATTTTAGACATAATGAACGTTATTTTATGGTAAACATCAATGTGTTGTTTCCATTTAGCTTATTTATAAAATAAAAAAAACTGTAAATGGAATTTAAAACATTAAATTACATATTAATAGGAATTAGTACGGTAAGAAACACTTGACATGGTTTGTATTAATTGAATTAAGTATTTAAATAATATAAATTTTTATTGCATTTTATTATTACCAATAAGAATTTCTTAAAAAGAACTGAGAAATGATCAATTTATATTTCATTTTTATTAATATTTGATACAAATTAAGACTAATTACTCTTTTTAAAAATTGAGAGGGGACAATTAACCCCTTAGCTAGCTACGCCTCTTAATTCCTCTTTTTTGTATTTTTCAAAGACTAGTTAAATTTTCATATTTTTTAAGCCGTAAGTCTTATATAGGTAACACATACATGATTTGTATGACACACGGACTAGTGAGACCTCCGTACTATGTAGAGCACTGGCTCTCGAGCATCATAACCAATCTAGGGTTTTGTGGTGGCGGCAGTGGCGTAGCATTTTCCAGTCTAGCCAGGTACACAGACTAAATATAAAATATTAAAAAGATATAAAAAATAATATCGATATCTATAAAAAAAATAAAAAAATTTGATTTTTTTTTAAATATTTAAGACTTAATTAATAGTTATCCTGCCACCCTGCCTTCAAATATGTTTTGGTACAGCACAACATCAACACTGCACCAGTACTACGCCACAGGACGAGAATCCAAGATTGGTAAGGGACTAGGCTAAGTGCCCGCACCAGCGCGGGTTGAGATCATCTAATGATAGTTGTCGATAAGTGATGATAATGATAAACTAATAAGTTACAACATTGTTTTAAGCTTCTAACATAAAGGATGATAATAATAACTACGCTAACAAAAAAATATAGAGAATAAATTGTTTCATTAACTTAGAACGATAATAGCATCTATACTTACAAAATAGTTTCATAAAATTAACAACAGTACACATTATAACAAATTAGAGCACATGATGAAATTTCATTTTGTTAATAAAACATGAGCTATATAAAATAAAGCTTCATAAGTACACATTATAGCAAATTAGAGGACACATGATAAATCCGAAAGCAACACATTATAATACATAATAATTGTCTGTTACATTACATCACAAATTTAACAACAGGCATGAAGGATAGGAAATGGACAACTACATATTAGTTTCTGTTCATGCACAAAAGCTTCCAATACTGCTTTTGCTTGCCATAAATAGCTGTGATGCACAGTTGAGTATGATTAGGAGTTTCTCACAACAAAAAACTCCCTAGAGACTGCAGGCAATCAACAGCGCTTTGCTGCGGGTTAGCTTGCTGTGAAAGGTTAATTCAAGTATTTAATAGCATTTGTAAAACAAAAGCATTTACATGAAGATCCAAATTCTGACTTGTTCTGACTTGAATTAAAAATTTGGTCAGCTGAACATCCAACTTTCAATGTTGGAGCTTTTCCTGCACCAGGTTGTGCAGCAGGAACTAAAACAACTGGAGTATCATGAAAATTATTGATCACTTTGACCGGAAAACTCCACTTCTTAAGTCTGTCATTCTACTTCATACTTCCTTCTCCAATCCAAAGAATGTTGACAACTATAAGCTAAGACTCCAACCTGAGAAATTGACAAAATAAAAGAGTTAACTTCTAATTAGTATTCAGTCTGTTTCCTAATTCAGATGCGTAGCCCCAAAAATGTACTTGAGCATCCATGTCTATGAGATAATGTTCTCTCATTGGAACAAAATGTCTTGTAATCTGGTAGCAAGTGCAAACAGAGCTTCCAAGAAAAATGAACTTGACAGACATAAGTAACAATCATTTCTAACCCATAAATTAAAACCCTTATGCTATTATATTTATAAATGCATAACAAATCCTTACAGGAGTGCTGCATTGCCGCTTGATTTCCAAATACACAAAATATACATTCAAAACTATGGAACATGTAGTATAATAATTTGAAAATGGTAGGTATAATAATTTGATACGACAATATTCTCCCCTCTTATCCCTCAGAGAATTGCAACTTTTTGATCATAAAAGCCCCCTAAATTAACTTCTCAGAAATTTTGAATTAACAAATACACTAAATTAACTAATAAATGTCACCCCATATTACAAATGTTGACCGCGAAATATACCTGAACAGAGCCTGTGGGAATGTCCTCGAGCTTGCAGTAACAATTAGTATGAACTGCAACATTGAATGCACATGCATATCGTTAGTTCATGCTTATCCAAACAGTAAATATAAAATGCTTTACAATGTGATCAATTTAAGATTGATAACCTGCAATAACTCAAAACTATTTCCATAGAACTAATTCGAAGAATCCCGAATTACCACCTTCCTTTATGGGGACAACCTGAAAAAATAAAATAAAAAGGATAAACCCAGCAATCGAGGGTCCGAAGATATGGTAACTGATATTCAACCACCAAATTCTATAAAAATTCTAAGGGACTTCAACACAGGGAAGATCCTCAACGAAATTCAAAACCAGATACTGGGGTGAAAAGAAAAACAGTTGCAAATATCAAATTTGAGTCGATCAGAACAATAAAAAACCGTGTTAGTAAAGAAATTTCAAGTACAAAAAAAGTTGGAAAGTCGCAGGTTTAATTTTCAGCACCGATTCAAACAATGTTGTATAAAACTACACCCCTTAGTTCACCAAAATAGAATCACAGTTCTTTAGTGATTGATTACCTCAAATTGAGCATTGCAGGTTTCTCGGCTCTAATTTTTTTTCTTTTCTTTTGAAACTGATCTTTGCTCAACTGTAGCCGAAAAATTGATTAGTCACACATTGGATAGTAAGTGATACTCATTTACTGTTCAGACAATGTGCATTGGTGCCTCCTGTGGGATGTGACAATTTCGGTCATTTTTGTCATAGGTCCACCTTCAGTTTCAGAACTGTAAAAATAGAACAGGATAATGACATGATTGCAAAACAGTATAAACATAAGGAGAAGATGCACTCTAAGAGGAGAAAAATTAAGGAGAAGATGTATAGGTTTATTGCAATCCAGATTCGTCCTCACCATTGAATGACACTAATGTATAAAGAATCAACAGCAGCAAGATGCAAAAAATGAAATGAAGAAACAAACTTGTGTACAAATTAAACCCCAGAATCAGTGATAACTTGCAAATTTCAATAAGATGAGATAAGCAATGCAACATTTTTTCCATAAAGGGAAAAATGACTAAGTCTAGGTAAATGTTAATTGAATTCACATTAGAATGATATAATGTGTCAACTTTAAATTGCTCATCTCCATTAATACCGAGAAGCCTATCTCAGATTACAGAACTATCAATTTAATACTTTCAATTCCTCATCTTCATTATCATCTTAACTCAGATTCTGAGGAGCCTGGCCTTACCAAACCATTTATAAATCAGACCCCAACTTTCTTCACAGTCACAACATAATTAGCACGCATAACTCATAAACAGGAACTAATGAACCTCAAAAACAAAATATGAAAGTAATACTCTGACAGAATATGGTTCATTCTTTGGAACAAACAACCAACCTATCAAAGAAATTGGAAAATCAGCACTGAACAACCTCGTTACAGATCTCATGATAAGTTACAACTTACATGTGATGGCCACAGTTTGATCCCCAGTTGATTTCAATAATTACCTGAAACCATTATTCTTGAGAAATCAGTATACATAACCGTAAAATCTAGATACGAACTAAAAAAGACATCATATTTATTCTAACCAGCAGAGGCTTTGACCAAGAAAACAGTGCTCCAGATAACGGTAAAGACACACAATCTACGGGGGTACCTGAGTAAGAGCATCATTGCAAAACATATTACACTCATTAACTTGAAAAATACAAAGCCCTGCAGACTGTAGTAACAAACCAAGTAACATAACAGATGACTAAATGACTATATATTGTTAATTCACAGCACAAAAACCACATCACGCAAGTGCTCACTTCACCAAAGGATAGAAGAAAAGATATATATGCAAGAAATGATAACCTCAGCCTTCACTTAATACATAAAAAGACATGTATATCAATCCAATTTGGGACAACTTGGATAGAAAAACAACACAGAAACATAGTTGTACCTGCAACTTCATAAGCAGTGGCACCATTTATATCAGCAGAACTAACCAAAACTGTTTCTCAGAGAGAGGTAAAGTTTAAGTGATTACTGGAATTAATACTATGTTACTGATATATACTGTCTCCTTCAAAATACCATTTGGAACTTATGTTTTGTCTTGCATTTTCATAATAAAACCTTGAAATCAGCATTCTTGTTATTGTACTGGAGAAGAAAATTATCACTGCCCCTTATATTGTGTTCTTATAAATTCTACCACAACACAACCAGAACCTCATGGTTCGGTAATTCCAAATTAATTGGTTATAAGAAAAAATAATTGACCATATTTGTAAAGTTTTTTTGTGAGAACAAAATGAAACCGAATAAGAAATTATTATGATGCACGTATATGAACGCAGCTACTTCATCTATTCTTATATATTTGAATTGTGTTCACCCTTGCCAATCTCCTTGTACCCTCCAAGGAGATTCGAATAAACCCTAGAACCAGAGGCAGTGAGAGGAATAAGGTTGTGTCCCTTTGATTGCCTCCATTACAAACCCAGCTCTGGAAGAATTACTGTATAGATAGAAAAATGGAATATATGAAATATATATATAGAAAAATGGAACACCTTAACTATTATCTCAAGCCATGCTCCTATTGACAGTCCTATCTTGTAGTCCTGACATGAAATATATATATATATATAAGTATGTGACCAGAAATCGTGTTAGTAAAGAAACAATTGAGTGAAAGAATATCAAAATTAGATGAAATTTTGTAATCAACATCGATTTCATTCCTAGTCAAGGCGTTGTATAAAACTACACCCTCTATGGACAGCCGGAATGATTACAGATCAGAATACTTTGGATTTTAGCAAAGAACAACGATCAGTGCTGCCTCCACTAAAAGCCATTATGCTTTTGTTTGAGGGTGTGAAGATTCCAACCTTGTCACTTCGATTACAATCATACAAAAGCGCAGGGGTCATATATGTCGTATTATATAGTCCTATCCTATATATAAAGCATGAGTATCATGCCTATAGCAAGCAACTAACATTCAGAAACTATAGAATCACACAGGCACAATGCCAAATACTAAAATCAAAGAATCCGATATACCCAGATGAAAAAACCAACAGAACAAAGCAACTAAGTAGACACCCATACCACTGACCTCGATCTCGTAACGGGCTACCTGCCCTTGTCCTTTCCTCAAAGCTGCTGGTAATTCCTCACTGCAAAGGAACCGTGTTCAAAGCCTTCTCTTGATAATTTCGTTCCAACTTCCACAGATACGAATAAGGCTTCATCAAAAGTTAATGCGAATAAAAATCACCCTCCAAGCTCAGACAGTGACGTTGCTTCTAACAAAGTACATAAAGAAGACGGAGGTTCGTATTGCTCACAATTGAAACAAACCGAATCTCCTTCGGTTAAGTGAGGGCGTGAGAGATCGAGTGAGAGCAAGAGAGATCGAAGGCAAAGAGACCGAGAGAGAGATCGAGAAAGATCAAAGGGAGAAGAGGCTAGCTGTTAAGGCTGAGCGACATAAGAAATCGAGAGGAAAAGGTTATCTCAGCCCCTCAAGCATTTTATAGCTAGGTTTGAAGAGGCTTGGCTGGAGCCGCGCTATCCTTGGGCTCCTAATGAACAGTAACGGCTCTGTTCCAAGATTGTTATATAGGAAATTGTTCCGAGTGAGAGATAATTTCTTTGCATTAATTTATCTAAATTTTCGACTCTATTGATTTCTGATTTATTTATAAAGTCATTTATAAAAAGACGTTCCCGAATTTAAAAAAGAAAAAAAACATTGTATTTGTTTCAGGTAAGAGAGAGACCAAAAAGTAAAGAAACTTACCGCACATGCATACTGAATGCGGCAAAAACGCCATTTGTAATCAACACCAAATCTCAATAACACTCGCGCCTTCCTTCTCTTACACCTCACCGCTTCGTCCTCTTCTTCATTACAAATTTCATAAAGCCTTGACCTTTTTGCCCTCTACAGAAACACCACAGGCTCAATTCATCTTCCTTCAATCGGCAGTTGTTACGAGCAGCGCCTGAGATGTCTGAAAAGAGCGATTGTGAAGAAGGCGGTGGAGAAACAGTCTCAGATTGAGGAGAGAGTGAGAGAGCTTGATGGAATTGTGTATATGAAGGATCAGGAAATCGAGGGTCTCAATGCGAGTGTGAAATATTTATCCAATGGTCATCATGGGAAGGATGCATGTTTGAAGCTTTGGCAAATAGGATGTTGGCTTCCCTTAGCGGTGTAGTTGGTCAACCAGAACCGGTGGATGATTCTATAGGTGGAAAGCTGGTACATGTTGAGAATGGCACTTTGATGTTGATTGAGAATTTCAACCGAATGATTTCTGAAATTGAACATTTCAGACAGTGCTTGCCTGAGACCGGGGTAGATTATAGTTCGCAGGAGTTCGGAGGAGTTTTTGCAGCAAGGAGGCGGAATTTGTTGAAAGATCGAGTCATCTAGAAGATGGAAATAGGAAATTAGTTGAAGAACTTGACAATCAGAGAGCGGTAGCTGAAGGGGTGAATGCAGAACTTTGTCCAACAATAACGGAGCTGGAACAGGAGAAGACTAGGTGTGCTAATACTAGAGAGAAGCTTACTATTGCTGTGCAGAAAGGCAAGGGATTGGTACAGCAAAGAGACTCATTGAAGCAGACCATTGCTGAACAAATGAGTGAGCTTGAGAAGTGTAGGATTGAATTGCAGGAGAAGTCAAATGCTCTTGAAGCTGCTGAGTTAAGCAAGGAGGAATTGATCAGGACTGAAAACGTAGTTGCATCACTGGAAGAAACACTTTCCCAAAATAATCTAATTCTTCAAAAACTTGAAGAAATGTTGTCTCAGACTGGTTTACCTGAAGATCTTCAATCTATGGATATTGTAGAGAAACTTCGATGGCTTTTGGATGAAAGTGTTAAACTCAAGTCAATTTCTACGGAATTCCAAACCTTGACAGATAATATGTATGCTAGTGGTCTACCAGATGTTATTTTGTATTCTAGTTTGGAATCTCAAATAAATTGGCTCCGGGTTTCATATTCTCAGGCCAGTGAGGAAGTGCTTGTGCTACGTGATGAAATTACTGCAACTAAGGAAGTGGCACATAAGAATATTGACCAATTAACCGAATCACTTTCAGCTGAGTCACTGGCAAAAGAACATCTCCAAGCAGAGTTGGACAACATAACATCGGAGTACAATGAGATCATCAAGAAAGAGCATCAATTGTCTTTAGAAAATCTCAGATAGTCAGAAGGTTACTGGATGCCTCTGGAGTTGTAATGAACGATGAGGATGTCTCTCAACTTTTTTCAGACATTGGCACTCTTGTTGATACATGTGTTGGGAATATAAAATAACAGATCTCTGCTTCCCTTTCAGCTGACATGCAGGCTAAGGAGGTTCTCCAAGCTGAGTTGGACAGTCTAACATCAAATTACAAAGAGATAGTTGAAAAGGAGCATCGAGTATCTTCAGAGAATGCTGAGATGGTCAAAATGTTAGCTGATGTCTCTGGAATTGTGATGGATAATGAAGATGTTTTTCAGCTTTCCTCGGACATTGGCACATTCATTAACACATGTATTGGGAAGATAAAAGAACAGAGCAGTGCTTCATTTGAACAGTTAACTGCTTCGCTTTCAGCTGAAATTCAGGCAAAGGAAAATCTCCAAATAGAGTTGGACAGTCTAACATTGAAGTACAAAGAGATTGTGGACAAAGAGCGTCAAGTGTCTTCAGAGAAGGCTGAGATGGTCAAAATGTTACTTGATATCTCTGGGCTTGTGATTGAGGATGAGGATGTCCCTCAGCTTTCCTCATACATTGCCACACTCATTGATAGATGTGCTCAGAAGATAAAACAGAGTAGTGACTCACTTGATTCTCCAAGTTTTGATGTGGAGCTATTTGAAACAATTCAAAGCAACTTGTACATAAGAGACCAGGAGTTGATGCTCTGTCAGAATATTCTAGAAGAGGAGATACTGGTGAAATCAGAGGTTAATAAACTGTCAGAGGAGTTATGGATTGTATCTCAACAAGTTGAGGCATTGAAAGAGGAAAAAGGGTCCCTACAGAGAGATGTTGAACGGTCAGAAAAGAAGAATGCTATGATAAGGGAGAAGTTATCCATGGCAGTCAAGAAAGGTAAGGGAATGTTTCAAGATCGGGAAAATTTGAAACTTCGTGTGGAAGAAAAGAATACGGAGATTTAGAAGCGAAGGCTTGAGTTACAGCAGGAGCAATCCACTGTCTGAATGCAGGGACAAGATTAATAGTTTGTCTGCTGATACAGAATGCATTCCAAAGTTAGAAGCTGATCTCGTTTCTATGAAGGAGCAAAGGGATCAACTTGAACAGTTCTTACTGGAGAGAAATAACATGTTACAGAGAGTAACTAAATCAATTGATGCAATTGTTCTTCCTGTTGATTCTGTTTTTGAAGAACCTTTGCAGAAGGTGAACTGGCTTGCAGGATACCTGAGTGAATGTCAGGATGCTGAGGCAAAAATAAAGCAAGAGTTGGGTAGAGTAGAAGTGGAAACAAGTAACCAAGCGTTGAAGCTGGAAGAAGCCCATTCAACAATAAAATCACTGGAACATGAACTATCAGTGGTGGATAATAGTTTGTCACAACTTGCTGAAGAAAAGAGGGAAATGGAAGTCGATAAGACCACTCTTGAAAAGAGTTACAGAGATCATTAGAAGAAGCTGCTTCCCAGGCTAGCAAGTTATGTGAGGTTTCTGCGGCTAAAAAGGCACTGGAAGAGGCATTATCACTTTCAGAAAATAATCTATCTGTTCTTGTCAGTGAAAAGGAGGGAGCTTTAGTCAGTAGAGCCACTGCAGAGACAGACCTAGGAAAACTGAAAGAGGAAGTTGATATACAGACCAGTAAACTAACAGATGCCTATGAGACTATAAAGTCACTTGAAGTTGCACTTTCTCAGGTACAGGCCGACGTTTCTTTACTCACTGAACAAAACAATGATGCTCAAATGGGCAGATCCAGTTTAGAGGCTAAGCTGGAGAAACTGCAAGAGGAAGTTAGGTTACAGGATAACAAGCTCACAGATGCCAGTGCAACCATTAAATCACTGGAAGATGCACTGTTGAAGGCAAGGAATGATATATCTGTACTTGAAACTGGAAGGAAAAATGCTGAAGAGGAGATATTAACTCTCAATTCCAAGTTGAACGCATCCAATGAGGAGTTGTCTGGACATAATGGCAGCGCAGAAAACAGGTCCTTAGAGCTCAGTGGTCACCTTGATAATCTTCAAGTGCTATTGAGGGTCAAGACTATGTTGTCCACGATTAATAGATGTTTTGAGAAGAAGTTTGAGAGACTAAAAGATATGGATCTCATTCTTAAAAATATTAGGGACCATTGTGTTTCAGGGGGTTCAGAGCTGCAAAGGCACCAAGTACTGGAGGTATGCGTAAGGTTTTCTTCCATAGTGCTCACTTGCTCTTACTTTTTTGCTTGCTATGCCAGGATCAACATATATCTTCCTATGGAGCGTACATATGGCAATCATTATGTTTATCAATTTCATACTTCTTCCCAGGAAGGATATGTTTGCTAGTATATCTCAAGGTTAATACTTTACATCTAACATGGTCCTCAGATTGCTATTAGTTTTTTATTATCTCCAATAAAGTCCAGATGTTTTCATAAAAAGGTTCTTGATGGCTCAAAATCTTTATGATGATTGCACTTATTCTTTGTGAGAACTTAGGTTGTAGATATCTATCTCCTCCTATTTTAATAGTGCTCAGGTCTAATTAGCTCCTTTCATGATTTATTTCAGGAAGTTTCATATGTGACCGAATCTTTGTCAGATGGTCTTGGCAATATTGTCAGTGTAGAGGACAGTTCTGAGGTCAATGGTGTAGATGGTGACGATATACTGTCATATTTGAAGACGACCGCGGAAAGGTTGCTGCTGCGAGACATGGTTCTGTCACAAAAATTTGAAGGCTTCTCTTCTTTTATAGATGAAGTTATTGAAACTGTTAAGAAATTTACAGGCGAGAAGTGATGAAGTAGCAGCTATGTCTGAGCACATGGAGTCTTATAAACAAAAAGTAAATACTCTGGAAATACGTAAAGAAGAACAGGAGAACACCATAGCTATTTTAGAAAATGATCTTAAGTCTCTTGTCTCTGCTTGTACTGATGCCACCAGAGAACTGCAATTTGAAGTTAAGAACAAGCTACTTGAACTCAGGTCTGTTCCTGAACTCGAGGAATTGAGACATAATTTGCTCCAAGAAACAAGAGCAATTGATGGGGAGACCACTGAAACACTTGAGCAAGGTACAGATGGTAGCAAACATGGTAAAACAGCAGGAATGTTGTCAGTTGCTTGCAGGAATGTTCAAACTTTGATGAGACAGTTTGAGATCAAAAGTTAAGTGGCGGCATCTACAATTGAAGGTTTGCAGAATAAACTGGAAGAAGCTAGAACTACTTCTGAAAAGGCCATTGAAGAAAGGGATTTAAGACAAAATAGGATTTCCAAGTTGGAGGCAGATATAGAAGCGTTAAAAAGTTCTTGAACTGATCTGACGCTTAAACTAGAGTATTTTCAAGGGAAAGAGGATAGATTGAAGGAAAGGGAGGCAGAACTTTCATCAGTGCACAATCTGTTGTCAATGAAGGAACATGGTGAATACCTCCTCTATCCTTCCTTTTCTTTTGCTGTTATGAACGCATCTACTGAGGGTGTTTTAATATTCACTCACATTTGTCGTTTCAGAGAATGAAGGCTCCCTCTTATCAGCATCAGAAGTCAAAATTCTCGATGACAAAATCAAACAGATTGAAATCCCTATACCTGAGTCAGAAGTAGGAGACTTTGGAACCCATCACTTTCAACATCAGATAACCTCACTGTCTTGCGAAAAAGATGAGCTACAGTCAACACTCCGGACACAATTTCTTGAAATAAAGTATCTAAAGGAGGAACTGGAAAGCTATGTCAGATATGAACAAGATACTGAGAAGGTGAAAAACGAACTCTGTGCTGATATATGCTTTGGAAAAAATTATAGATATGTTGGGAGGTAATGATTTAGTTAAAGATGAAAAGCCTGCTGGTGTGAAAGGACTTGTGTCAGTGTTAGAGAAGCAAGTTATAGCTTTTGTAAAAGAAGAATAACATATTGAATGGAATATGTTGATTTCTATTGATCTGAAACGTTTACATATATAGAGAGAGACTTGGCTATTCCTACAAGTTAGGAATCCATTACAATCTAGGATATCTATTTACATAAGGATTCTATTCTAAATAGAAAGGATATGAAAGATTGATTTCCTAACACTCCCCTTCAAGTTGGAGAGTGGATATCCAGCACTCCCAACTTGTGAACCATAGGAACAAAGACTTCCTTTCCTAAGGGCTTTGTCAATACATCTGCCAACTGATTTGAAGAACTCACATATTTCGTAATCACAGAACCATCTTGAATCTTATCTCTAATGAAATGACAATCCATCTCAATATGTCTAGTTCGTTCATGGAAAACAGGATTGGCTGCAATATGTAAGGCAGCTTTATTGTCACAATACAATAGAGCTGATTCATAATGTGGAACCCCCAAGTCCCTTAACAAACAACGAAGCCATGATAGTTCACAACAAGCTCCTCTCATTGAACGATATTCTGCCTCAGCAGATGAAAGTGAAACTGTTTTCTGCCGCTTTGATCTCCAAGAAATCAATGAAGATCCAAGAAAGACACAATATCCTGTAGTAGACCTTCTAGTAAGAGGACAACCTGCCCAATCGGAGTCACAGTAAGCTCTCAACCTGAAGTCATTAATTGATGAGAAAAACAAACCTTGACCAGGTGCACCCTTTAAATAACGAACAACACGAAGGGCTGCTTCCATGTGAAGTCTTCTGGGTTGATGCATGAATGTACTCAAAACATGTACTAAATATGTGATATCAGGCCTTGAAACAGTTAAATATATTAGTCTCCCAACTAATCTCCGATAACGTTCTGGATCCTTAAGCAAATCACTCTTGTCTGACAACTTTATGCCTTTCTCCATAGGAGTATCAACCGGAGCAGCTCCCAATAACCCGGCATCTTTAATAATTTCTAATGCATACTTGCGTTGAGAAATAAAAATTCCACGACTAGAAGCAGAAATTTCAATTCCTAGGAAGTACTTTAAATCACCAAGATCTTTGAGGCGAAAACTACTATGGAGAAAACTCTTAATCTCACCAATACTAACAACATCATTGCCAGTAATCAAAATATCATCAACATAGATTAAGAGAGCTGTGAATGACTTGCCTTGTGTCTTGGTGAATAAAGAGTAGTCAGCGCGGGATTGTACGAAACCAGCCGAATGAATAGCTTCTGAAAATTTTGAAAACCACTGCCGTGAAGCTTGTTTCAGCCCATACAATGATTTATGCAACCGACAAACCAAATGCTCCTCCCCCTGTCTCTGGAGCCTTGGCGGTGGAGACATATAGATTTCTTCATCAAGATCACCATGAAGGAAAGCATTATTGACGTCCAATTGGTGAAGGGACCAGCCACGAACAGCAGCCAAGGCAAGCAAGCACCGCACAGAGATTATTTTAGCTGTAGGAGAGAATGTGTCATGATAATCCACACCCTCCAACTGTGTGAAACCTTTGGCTACTAACCGTGCTTTATACCTTTCAATAGAGCCGTCAGACTTGTGTTTCACTTTATATACCCAACGACAACCAATGGGCGTCTTGCCGGCAGGGAGAGAGGTAAGAGTCCAGGTACCATTAGCCTGAAGGGCTGCCAATTCGGACTGCATTGCATCACGCCATTCTGGGATGGCAACAGCTTCTGCATATGTACTAGGTTCGGACAGAACATTTATCTGAGCAATAAAAGATCGATAGGCAGGCTTATACCGATGATATGAAAGATAATTAGCCAAGGGATACCGTGTACCTTTGATTGGACCCGTCACGAGAGAAGAAGATTGGTTGGAGTAAACGTTGTTGCAAATGTAATCATCGAGTTTGACCGGAGGGACAGTCTGGCGACTTGAGCGACGAAGAGGGATAGTGCCGGGGTCGGCAAGCATCGGAGCCACCGGAAAAGGAGGTGGTGGTGATGAGGGCGGGTTCTGAGGCGATGATGGTGGAGACAACGGGTTCGCTGGCGGTGGTGGTGTGGATGATGCCGGCACGGTAGAGAGAGGTGGAAGAGGAGAAGTGGGTGGAGGAACGGACACAGGAGGTGCGGTGGTGAGGGGCGGTTCGGGGTGTCGAGGGCGGCGGGAATACCGATGAATAATGGATGGAGGAGGAGAGGGTGGTGCCAGGTCGGGGTTGTGGACAGGAGAAGCTAGGTCGACAGGTCGGGGGGAACAAGGATCTGGTGGGTTTGGGGAAGGAATTTGGGGATGTGGTGGAGAAGGAGAATGCAATGGAGAGAAGGTTGTGTCAACAACCAAGTCTGATGGAGAAGATAGAGAATGAGGTGGCAAATTAGCTGGGCCTGGATCAGGGGCCTGCGTAGACGGACTCGAAACAGGACGCACAGTAGCATAGGGAAAGATATGTTCATGAAACTTTACATCTCGACTAGTAAAAACCTTCTGAGTCGATAAATCGAATAATTTGAAAGCTTTTTGGCCGATGGGATAACCAATGAAGATGGAACGGATAGCCCTCTGATCGAATTTATGAGAAGGGTGAACATTAGTGGCATAAGCTAAACATCCAAAAACACGAAGATGAGAGAAAGAGGGATGTTTAGAGTAAAGAAGTTCAAATGGACTTTTGAAAGAAAGAATTGGTGATGGTAGGCGATTGATGATATGAACAGCAGTGAGAGCGCAATCTCCCCAAAATTGATTGGGGAGTTGAGCTTGAAATTTTAAAGCTCGAGCTACTTGGAGAATATGGCGATGTTTGCGTTCCACAACCCCATTCTGTTGAGGTGTGTAAACACAAGAATGCTGAAAAACAACACCATTATCTTGAAAGAATGAACGAAGTGAAATAAATTCTCCACCATTGTCACTGCGAAAAGTTTTAATACGACATTCAAATTGAGTGACAATGTAACGAAAAAAACTTTTGATGAGAGGTTGTGCTTCATCTTTGTGTCGCATTAAAAAAATCCAAGTGAAGCGTGTGTAGTCATCAACAATAGTGAGGAAATAATGTGCACCAGAAAGAGAAGGATATCGATAACGACCCCAAATATCACAATGAATAATCTCAAAAGGTCTTGTAGAAGAAATATGACTAACACCAAAAGGTAAACGACTCTGTTTTGCCAAAGGACATATGGGGCAAGCATTATTAAACTGAATGGAAAGATTTAAAAAGTTCTTGGCAATGTAATTGAAACAAGGAGATGAGACATGACCGAGGCGATTGTGCCACAAGTCAGCAGATGGAGTGGTGAGGAGGTGACAGGATGGTTGGCCTGAGGATGAGGAAGGGTTGGTGACCGGCTTTTCTGTCGCTAATGCCTCCAGATAGTATAGTCCGCCACGTTGTTTACCCAAACCAATCGTCTTCCTCGTAACCAGATCCTGCAAAAGACACCAATAAGGGAAAAAAGTCACTGAACAATTCAAACCTCTTGTCAGACGACTAACTGACATCAAATCAACTTTAAAAGTAGGCACTGACAACACATCATGTAGGTAATAGGTGGTATTTAGAGGCAAGGATCCTCGTGCAACAATATGCACTTTCTCTCCACTAGGCAATAATATTGTCGGTAACGGGCATGTTTTATTTGCATGAAATAAGTGAGATGATGAAGTAATATGATCAGTCGCGCCACTGTCAATAATCCAACGGGAAGCGACTTTAGACAAACCTGGCTTGGTTACCGTATTGGCTTTGGAACTAGAGGCTTCACGCTGTTTGTTAACAGTTTTCAAGAACTGCTTAAATTCTGAGAATGAGATTACAGGTTCATCTTCATCTTGATTTGGCACTTCAGATACTTGATTAGCAGAGGCTCTATGTTGAAAATTGCGTGAACCGATGGTAGAATTCTGCTTTGCCTTTGGATGGCCCGGTGGATATCCAATTAGTTGAAAACAAGTTTGGACCCAATGACCTGGATCTCCACAGTAAACACATTGAGGCCTGCCTCTACCTCGGCCCATTGGGCGGCCCACATCGGAAGACGCAGAAGAAAAGCGTCCTCGGCCCATTGAGCGGCCCATATCGGAAGATGCAGAAAAACGTCCGATAGATGCAGAAGAAGAAGAAGAGTGTCGTCCTTCTGGACGAGCTTCAGCACGCTCAGATCTTCCTCCTCTTGCCGAAAAAGAATTGGGTCTATTGCTATTCCTTACTGCCATGGCTGCGCTTGAATCCAATTCTGGTGTAGTGTGTGAAACGCAGAGAACACGCTGTTTTTCTTCTTGAGAGAGAGCAACATATGCTTGGTGAACAGTAGGAAGAGGATTCATTAACAAGATCTGCCCGCGAACTGCACTGTAAGTTTCATTCAATCCCATTAAAAATTGCATCAATCGTTGTTGTTCTGCTTGGGCTCCATGTACTGTGTCTGTATATGTGGCCAATTCTTCCCAGAATTTCTTTAGTGTTGTGTAGTAGGCAGAGACTGATAGTTGTTCTTGACGATGAGAAGCAATTTCTCGTTGTATCTCGAAAATACGAGTCGCATTCGCTTGAGAGAAACGCTCATGGAGATCCTCCCAAACTTCATGAGCATTAGGATAGTAATTGACACTCTCTGCTATTTCTGGATCACAAGAGTTAACGATCCAAGAATGGACAATATCGTTGCACCGTGACCAAATCTCATAAGCTTCAGGGTCAGTTTCCTCTGAGGGTGCCTTTATGGAACCGTTGACGAATCCGAGCTTGTTCTTGGTATTCAAGGCTCTAATCATAGCCCTTTTCCAACCAGAGTAGTTATCACCATTTAGGGGTTTGGAAACAAGAACCAGTCCGGAGTGATCGGAACTATGAATCAAATAGGGATTTGAAGAATCTGCCTTGAAGGAATCAGCAGATGAACCAGAACCGTTTGGTGGAAGGAGAGGAAGAGCATCACCGCTTGACTTCGGTGAAGGAAGAGGAGGAGCACCGCCTGATTTCGGTGGAGGGATAGGAACGTTGTCATCAAACATGGTGATTGAAGAGGAACGTAGAGCACTGATTGAATTAGGACCTTACTCCTGCTCTGATACCATGTAAAAGAAGAATAACAGATTGAATGGAATATGTTGATTTCTATTGATCTGAAACGTTTACATATATAGAGAGAGACTTGGCTATTCCTACAAGTTAGGAATCCATTACAATCTAGGATATCTATTTACATAAGGATTCTATTCTAAATAGGAAGGATATGAAAGATTGATTTCCTAACAGCTTTGCTATTAGAATCAAAAAAATCAAAAGCTCTGGAACTTGGCACTATGTTGGTGGAGACCCAAAAGGTTGTGGATGAATTATCAGGCAAGGTTAATTTTCTTGAAGTTTCAGCTCAAGGAAGGGTTGCTCAACCAGAGATTGTCCAACAAAGGAGCATCTTTGAAGCACCACCTTCTTTGCCTACTGGTTCAGAGATATCTGAAATTGAAGATGTGGTAAGTAGTATTTATTAAATTCTATTATAGTTTCCTTCTTTCTGTATAGTTGTACTACTTTCTTTTTACTAGTGATATTTTCCTGTTTCGTCGAGATGTCATATAATAAAAAGTATATACATTTGAACTTCCAAAGGCGACTGAAGTTTTGGCTCATTAAGGTGCTTACATTAGTTGCACAACTGAGGAATATGTGCTTTGAAGATGAACTGCACTAGTTGCTTTGTTCAACATCTTTGTAATGTCAAGAGTGATTCTTTGTTGGAGATCTGTAAGAACTGAAGTTGCTTGTATTTCAATTACTATCTAGGGATCACGTGGAAGCAAAACAGTATCCCCTGTTCCATCAGCAGCTCATGTGCGCACGATGCGGTAAGGTTCTGCTGACCATCTTGCAATAGACATTGATCCTGAATCTACTTGGTTAATCAGCACCGAAGAAACTGATGAGGACAAAGGTTTAAACTTTGAACTCTAGGATTTGTCCTGCCTTTTCTGATTTCCAGTAGCTCTAAAGTCTGCTTACTTGTCTCTTTCCTTCTGGTTTTTCTTTTTTGGTTTTATTTTCCAGGCCATGTATTCAAGTCTCTCAATGCATCTGGTATCATTCCAAGACAAGGAAAGTTGATTGCAGATCGAATTGATGGAATTTGGTAGAGTCCTAAACTTTTACTATAAACAAGAGGGTGGGGTGGGAAAATATCAGACCATGCTAGCCATCTTTTTCTTTTCTTCAATGCTATTTCTTCTCAAACCATATTAGGAAGTAGGTACATAGCATCTAAGAGTTGCACATTCAGTTTTCTATGATGTATGTTGTCCACCACCCTTCTAATGGAAATCAGTTTGGCTGTGGATAGTGGATCGTCAATTGGGTCATGGTCTTATTTGCAATATAAAATTGAATTGCGGTGCATATTTGGATATACCTGAACCCTAAGTTGCTTATGATCTCTATGCAGGGTATCCGGTGGTCGAAGTTTGATGAGTCGGCCAAGGGCTAGGCTAGGCGTCATTGCCTACTGTCTTGTCTTGCATCTGTGGCTGCTGGGAATCATCATTCTGTAAAGAAGCCTCTGGTAGATTACCCCCTCGACTTCATTTTGGGTCTGCAAGCAAATTTGTATCATAGATAGATGACATTCTGTAATTTTTTTTCTTCCATTCTTGTTTGCCACTTCTGCAGATCAATGTGAAATGTTTGTAGCTAGTAAGGTGAAAAGATAGCTCTTAAGTTTTGAGCTTTTGACCTTATTCAGATTTCCATCTTACTGTGAATAGCAGGTCCTGAAGGATTTTACTGTAAAAAGTTAATATATGAAGAGGATGTTGAAAAGTAGGGAAGGAGTATAGTGAAGACCTTTTTTGTTGAGGACTAGTTGAGAAATTTTTCGTTTCACTCTATTTTAGATTGTATATTCACATCTCCACCGTTAGTTTGTAGATATATATATAAGTAGATTATCTTTACAAAGTTTCATACAAGATGAAAATCGTTAAGACATTTATAAATGTGATTTACTTCGATGATCTAACGAATGTTTTAACGATGCCTTAACGATTTATTGAGTAGATCATTGCAATAAACTTGAATGGTTCTTGTTTGACATATTTAGACAATCCATTGATTTGATATATTTCGATGCTTTAATGATTACCAATTGATTGAAAATTTGTAGAAGTGAATATATAGATGATATTCGATGAATATATGTACTTCGATGATCTATTTATATAGACCTATAAACCGAATGGTTGAAATGAAAAATTATAATTAAAAAGTAGATGTAATAAACCATTAGAAAAAAAGTCTTTTAAAAGAAAACCCAATAGATATATCCAATAAAGTATAAAAGAGAGTGGCCTCACATTTCTGCTAATATCATAAATCCCGATTCTACCCCTTTCAACGAAAACCCAGCTTCCATTTTGACAAGGCAATGATCTCATCATCATCTGTGAGCCTGAGTTTTCTGGTTATGTTAATTGGGTTTCAGCAGGCATCATAGAGCACCCATTAAGCAAATGGGTTTGCTTATGGTAAACAATCCCTCTGCAACTTCATTGACCTTGGGGAACTCTATCTTCACTTGTAAGTCTTGAGTTTCATCTCTCTATTCTAGAGCACTCCTGGTTTTTAAGATACTGGTCAGCTATCATGGTATTGTTTCTTGCTTTGATTATACAATTCCTGAAATATGTGATCAGGTGGGAAGTTTAATGGTCTCGACGATGTGCAGAAGTGTTTACCAGCCATTTCATGCAGTGTGAGACTCTTGGCAGAAGTGTTTAACTTAAGCACTTTCCTTTTCATGTATGATTATAATGGAAACGTCAGTTTCTGTATTATCAGGGAGTTTCATTTAGGCCAAGAGCTTTTGCAAGCCGGAATTCGGTGAACAAGTTGAGAAGGGAGAGACTAGCAAGCGAAAGGGTAGCAGATAAAACTACTGCTAGTTCTGAAAATGTTCAAAATGACAACAAGGTGGAGCTTTCTGATGATTCAGTTGCAGAGAATAGGGTTAATATCCCTTCTAGAGGTGCTGTGCTTCAGGCTTGCACTGTTACTTCCGGGTTGATAGCTGCTTTGGGTATGCTAATACGACAGGTTGGATTTTCTACTTCTAGGAATGATCAGTTTTCCTCAAAAAAAATGAAGTATTATCAGTCGATTACATGCCGGCTTTGCATGTCTGAATGTATGGAATCTTAAGCTTGCCTTCTATTATAGTTTGTATTTGTTGATGTATAGTTGAGATATTTTCACTTTCCTATTGTCGCTCCTTGAAGGCTTAATTCTCTTGTTGTGATGAGACTAACTTTCCTACTTTGTATTGGTAAGGCTGGGTAGTTTTTCACTGACTAGCAACTATACATGATCACACCAAAGATTTGTCATAACAAATTGAACTAAGGATGAAAAGTCCAAATCTTTCTTGCTAATGGTTTGCTCAACTTGTTAATTATTCTGCATTTTACATTTTGTTCTTATATGTTTACTTGCAGGCATCTCATGTTGCATCAATCGAAGGATTACCAGTCATTGACTGCTCAATGGAAGTATCATGTACGCACTTTTCACGAACTCTCTGCAAAAATGTAAATTCATTCAAACTTTACTTTGTACTTCTTCATAAGGTGCCTTGCATCTTTGGCAGTTAGACTGTCAACAAGAGAGCTATTATGAAACAGATTACCAAAGAAAAGATGCAAATGTGTAATGGAAATAAGACTGTTTATGGTATTCGCTGCTGTGATCATTAGTAGAAAGAGTGTACAACTTTTTGCCTGCCTTCTGTACAGTTGAGTTCGAGATGTGGCATTTTCAGTTGATTGCCGGTTTGGTTATTTTGATATCATCATCACGATACCTATTACTGATGAAATGGCCAGAATTCACAGAGTCTAGCAATGCAGCCAATCAACAGGTATTTACTAATCTACTTTCTGTTCCCTGAACCGTCTAGAAAACTACTAGCTATAAATTTATTGACTGTGTTGAATATAGAATACTTGAAAAGCACAAGTGTCCTAGCTAATTGGTAATATTGTAATCATACAGTTAGACTTGCTGGTTGTCAGAACTCTTTAAGATTCAAACGAGTATTATCCTTGGCTGCTGATTCACCTCTGACATTGTCAAATTTTGAATTTATAGGTACTTACTTCACTTCAACCTTTGGATTTCATAATCGTTGCATTTTTGCCTGGGTTCAGCGAGGTGGGCAGATTACACTTGACCACATTGTAGTTTTCTTCCATGTCCAACTAATTATACTAATTCTTTGTGCATTATCTGGACAGGAACTTCTTTTCCGTGGTGCGCTGCAACCTCTTTTTGGATCCAATCTGAGTAGTGCCTTGGTGGTTGCCCTCGTCTTTGGTGTTCTACACCTGGGCAGTGGTCGAAAGTATTCCTTTGCAGTCTGGTACTTATCTTTGCAAGTTAAACCACATATGAATGAACTGCAATAACTTTAACCTTCTTTGAATATATATTGTTTTCTCCCTTACATATAGCATCTCTAACTACTGCTTAATGTTATGCTATGCAATTTTGTTCTCCAAGAAGAAAAAACTAAAAGATATGTGACAGGTTCAATGATTCAATATCTTGGCCAAGTGATGATTTAATTTGTGGTTACAGGGCAAGTTTGGTTGGCTTTGTGTATGGTTATGCAACCATTGCATCTTCTAGCCTTGTTGTGCCAATGGTTTCTCATGCAATGAACAATTTGGTGGGAGGGATTTTATGGCAATGCAGATCAGATTCATCGCGAGAGATATCCGATTCAAACTAGAGGTGGATGCTATTAGCTAGAATAGGGAAAGATTAAAATGGTATCTGTACAGAATTCCAGATGAAATGACTTGTCACCAGGCCTCTGTTAATTTGAATGCAAAATCTGGCATTTCATTTGGAAAAACTCTGTTTCTGTTCAAATGTGATAATTGTCATAAGGTTTCCAGGTGCTATAAATAGGGAGAAATGTTTTCTTGCAAGGCAGTGCAAATAAACCTTATCCTCTAATCTTATTCTTATAGTTAGCTGAAAGAGAAGGGTAAATGCCTCTTATGATACTTGATGTATGACCAATTAGACAAAGGTACATGATGTTTAAAAGAGGATAGTTTGGTACCTCAAAATTTGCTCAGTTAGATAGTTTGGTGCTTAACTTTTCTGTTAAATATGAGGGTAAAAAGTCATTCAGGTCATATATATATATATATATATATATATAATTAGAAATAAATAATATTTGTTTTATGGACAAATGACAATTATTTTGGGTCTTTATTATTTTCTAGGTTTTTGAGAGTACATGCATGAATTAATGTTTTTGGTTAGGTCGATAAATATTACATAGTTTTATTTTATGTTAAGAAATATGTATTTGTGATATGAACACATATTAGTCGAGTGAGTGTTTGGGTTAATTACAAAATATAAAATTTCTTAAATATAAAATTTAACATGTTTCAGGCACAATATTAATTCGATAAATATTAGATAAAATTTTGAATATATATTCAGACCTAATACACATGAATCACACAACAAATATTTTTATGTTTATATTGATAAATAGTATTTAAATATCTATTTTACTCTTATACTTAATGAAAAAGTTAATAGAAGTATTAAATTGTCTAACTGAACAAAATTTAAGATACCAACAGTCATATTTTAAATATCAGCTATCTAATTGTCTAATTGGTCATATGTACCATAGAATGTATTTACCCGAAAGAGAATGAACAAGATGATGAAGTCTTCCTTGGCAATTATATATGCTCGCCTTGTTTTCCATCTTTCTGGAGCCTAATATGGGCCAAATGAAATTAGTAGAAGCCAGCAGTAACATGATACTCTCGCAAGCTGTTAATCCAAACGACATTGTGCTTCGTATGTACTCTTACCTCTATGATGGATCTATACTTTCAGGAGTGTAGCTAGCTAGGAGGAAGGGGTCAATTGTCCACTTTTAATTTTTAAAAAGAGTAATTAGTTTTAATTTATATCGGAATTTAATAAAAATGAGATATAAATTGACCATTCTTCAGTTATTTTTTAAGAAATTCTAAATTATTAATAATGAAATGCAATAAAATTTATACAATTTAAATACTTAATTCAATTAATACAAACCATGTCAAGAGTTTCTTACCGTACTAATCCCTACTAATATGTAATTTAATGTTTTAAATTCCATTTACCATTTATTATTTTATAAATAAGCTAAATGAAAACAACACATTGATGTTTATCATACAATGACGTAAATTATGTTTAAAAAATAACACATTTTTCAATACTTATTATGCATGAAATTCTGAAAATCCAAAGTTTACTCGAGATGAATTAATTATCTTTTCAAGAGTGCATGTTCATTTACGAATTGGTATAAAGAACATTGTTGAAATTAAGTTTGTATCATTTTTTAAGAAAAATTGTATTGTTGTTAAAGAGTAAACGAAAATAATTTAATTTTTTCATTAATCAAATTTGATCATTCTTAGTGAGTTGTCTAGCTACGCCAAATACTTCCATTGTTCTTAACTTTAGTTGTCATCACTACCAGAATAAACATTACAGCCGACGAAAAAAATAGGCCGACAAAATTTTTTTCCTCAGCTAAGTTAATTTTTCGTCGGCTAAAGTGGATTTTTAGCCGACGAAATGTTTTTTCGTCGGCTAAAATAATTTTTTCGTCGGCTATAGTCTGTAAACTATAGCCGAAATCTGTCCAAAATTAGTTTGTGGCGCTATATATAGGTACGTATATGTGTATATATCTTATTTTTGGGTTGATTTAAGAGTTTTATTTGAGTCATATATATTGATTTTGAGTTTTAATTTGAGTTGAATTATTGGATTTTGAGTGTGATTGAGTTGATCGATTTTAATTTGATAATATATATGAAGTTGTTGTTATTAATAAGTAGATATATATATATACAATGCGGATCATGAGCGGAGGTCCGTTCCTAAGCTTAGGAACGGATTTCATCATTTGACCCACTTCCCGATCGAATTTCCTCAAACTTCCTTCTAGACATATCTATATCATCTTGTGTAGATCATCTCTACAAAATTTCAGCCAATTTGGTGATCATAAAGGCCTTCAAACTTGCGTTACAAAACTGACGGACAGAATTCTGTCCAGTTTGTCCATCTTTTTTGTAACATAAGTTTGAAGGTCTTCCTGATCACCAAATTGGCTGAAATTTTGCAGAGATGATCTACACAAGATGATATAGATATGTCTAGAAGGAAGTTTGAGGAAATTCGATCGGGAAGTGGGTCAAAATGATGAAATCCGTTCCTAAGCTTAGGAACGGACCTCCGCTCCTGATCTGGACTGTGTGTATATATATATATATATATTAATTTAATTATAATATTGTGTTATCATCTTGTGTAGATCATCTCTACAAAATTTCAGCCAATTTGGTGATCATAAAGGCCTTCAAACTTGCGTTACAAAACTGACGGACAGAATTCTGTCCAGTTTGTCCATCTTTTTTGTAACATAAGTTTGAAGGTCTTCCTGATCACCAAATTGGCTGAAATTTTGCAGAGATGATCTACACAAGATGATATAGATATGTCTAGAAGGAAGTTTGAGGAAATTCGATCGGGAAGTGGGTCAAAATGATGAAATCCGTTCCTAAGCTTAGGAACGGACCTCCGCTCCTGATCTGGACTGTGTGTATATATATATATATATATATATATTAATTTAATTATAATATTGTGTTGATGCATATATATAGTATGAATTAAGTAATATTTTGATTATGATTGATGTTAATTGATATATATATATATATATATAATATTGTTATATAATTAGTAATTAATATATATATGCATGTATATATATATATATATATACGTGTGTGTGTGTGTTAATTATAAATTGTTATTAATTAATTGTACGTTAACTGAAAATTGAATACTAAATGATTTGAAAATTTAATTAATTAATTAGAGTTTATACATATATATATATGTTATCTTTTCAGGATATGAATAAGAGTTGGATTTCGTTTCTAAAATGGGACAAAAGATATGGTAAAAAAGTTATTAGTTTTATTGAATATGTGATGGATAATGACAACGAGAATATAATTTTCTATTGCCCGTGCACTAAATGTTAGTGTTGCAGCGATATGCATTGATTTGCAATTGACAAGGTTTGACAGCACCTGAAGAGTAATGAGTTTTAGGAGAAGTACACATGTTGGATATATCACGATGAAACATCATCAGGGGGTCCACATAATCATGGACAATTTTTTGAGACGGGCAGTACATCCAACGATCTAACAATGGTCTTCATCAACGATATGTTTCCTTATGAGAGTTGTGTATGCTCTGAATGACCGTATATGTCGGGGCTGGTGCAGCCCTTCCCTAGAGTTGTCAACACTACTGGTATTGACAAGTATAACAAACTACTTGCTTTCCAACAGACCCATGTGTACCCCGGTTGTCAGAAGACGGTTCTTGAAAGTGTGATGGACGTTATAAAGATTAAAGTTGAGACAAAATCGACCGTGAAGGCTGTTGATGATTTTCTACAGTACACTGCTTCGATGCTGCCCCACGGTCATCGGCTTCCTACCACTCATCATAAGGTCCGATGTATCCTGAAAGATCTTGGGCTTTCCTACATCAAGATCCATGCATGCAAATATGACTGTGTTCTTTTCTGGGGTAAAGATCAAGAAGGGAATAACCTTGGTGACCTTGACGCATGTTCGGTATGTAAGAGTGACAGGTATAAGCTGATTCCTGCAGGAAATAGGAAACCTGTGAAGGTACTTCGGTATTTCTCTTTAAGGGATAGGCTGGAGTGGTTGTATATGCCATCACACACGGCCAAAGCTATGAGATGGCATGCTGATAGGGAATTGCATGGCGAAGATACCCTTATACACCTTACTGACGAGGAAGCTTGGAAGTATATAGACCTTGAGTTTCTTTATTTTGTGTCAGAGGTACGAAATGTGAGGCTCGGGCTGTCATCCGACGGGTTCAATTCTTTTGGCAACATGAGTCTTCAATATAGTGTATGACCGGTGATTTTGGTACCATACAACCTTCCTCCATGGATGTGCATGAAGAAGGAATACAATATGTTGAGTTTGTTGATTCCGAGGCCCGGTTATCCAGGGAAGTGTCTCGATGTGTATTTGAGACCCTTGATTGAAGAGTTTAAGTTTTTTTGGGAAGTTTGTCATCCCACTTATGACAAGTAAATGCACGAGATGTTTCAGATGCATGCCATGATTGTTGGTACCATCAGTGATTTTCCTGCCCGTGAGATGTTGTCGGGCAACGTTGTTAGGGGATACAAGGCTTGTCTAGAGTGCCTTAGCGATGAGAGGAGCAGTAGTCATTGCAACAAGATATGCAGATTGGGTCACCGTACTCTCCTTCCGTATGATCACGAATGGCGGTTCGATGACAAGACATTTGATGAGACTGTAGAAAATAGTGTGTCTCCTAGAAGATGGACAGGGGAAGACATTTTAGCAGTGCTTAATGAGAATGATTTTGGGCAGCTCAGCAATCATCCCAATATTGTAGCGGCAATACCTGAAGGACCCGACAGGTATAAAATTTAGACACATAAGAGCATATTCTGGAACTCCCATACTGGAGTAAGTTGTTGATCAAACACTACCTAGATGTGATGCACATAGAAAAGAATGTGTACCACAATGTGGTGGGAACAGTGCTGAACTTGGAGAGGAAGACGAAAGACAGTCCGAAGGCACGCATTGATCTTAAAAAAATGGAGATACGAAGACATTTGTGGTTGAAAGAAGGGAAGAAAAAAATGTCTCAAGCTCCTTACACCGTGAAGCCTGACCAGAAGAACGTAATTTTCAGGTGGATGAGTTCTGTGAAGTATCCTTCAGGCTACGCAGGAAATATAGCCCGGTGTGTAAACATTCAGGACAATAAAATATACGGGTTAAAGAGTCATGACTGTCATATTCTGCTACAACGTCTCTTCCCTATTTTCATTCGACCGTTCCTTCCCTGTCAGGTGCTGGAGCCGTTAGTAGCGTTGTCAAGATTCTTCCAGAAGTTATGCACATGGGAAGTGACAAAATCTGACCTCCGGGAAATGCAAGAGAATATTATTTATATCATGTGTAAATTTGAGAGAATATTTCCTCCAAATTTTTTTGACATCATGCCACACCTGATAATCCATCTTCCCGAGCAATTGTTGCTTACCGGTCCAGTACACTATACTTGGATGTATCCCATGAAAAGGTATGTTTTTACACCTAAATTTATAATTTACATGTTCAATACATAATCATAACACATTACAACAATTTATTTATAGGCAACTTGGAGACTACAAAACTTATGTTGCTAAGAAATCCCCGCCTGAATGATGTATAGCTGAAGCATATATTACGCACGAGTGCGTCACCAACATAAAGTTATAATTAGAAGCGTTGAAGGAAACTCCACAAACCATACCGGTAGATGTACAGAAGTTCAACCTTTCCATAGTCTCTAATGATGTTGAAGTTTATGAAATTTCGCCAGACTCCTACAAGTTGCAACCACATGAGCTAGTCATAGCCCATTGGTGGGTATTGATTAACTGTCCAGAAGTTGAATACTGGAAATACATCCATTTATACTGTCCAGACATTCAAGGTGATCTCGACTACTACAACAAGGAGTTCGCGAACTATTTTGGCGGCTGAGTATGTAATTCTTTATTTTTGTTCATGACTCTTTCATTGCAGAATTATTCATATTTACAATATATTGAATATTTGGTTGCAGATGAACCATATTTAATTCGATGGTCACCCAAATTGCTCACACGAACTAAAACTTCTAGCGATGAAGCCAATAATGTCAAGAGTTTATCCGATGTGCAAGGTGAATGGCATGCAATTTATATGTGAATATAGAGACAACAGAAGGAGAACACAAAATTCTGGGGTGATGGCACATGGTGGGCGGAATGGACTTGACTATTACAGTGTTCTCGATTCAGTGGTAGAACTCGTTTATGGGTAAGACATGACAGTGCACCTCTTCAAGTGTAGATGGTTTAATACTAGCAGCCCGCAGAGCATGAAGATCGATCAGTACGAGATTTTATAGGTGAACACTGCTAAAAGTTGTTACGAAGATGACCCATTCGTTTGTCACATCGGTAAAACAAATCTTTTATATTGATGACCTTGTTAAGGGTGATGCGTGCAAAGTAGTCAACCTTGTGCACCCTCGAAACATTTACCAGACGGCTACACTTGGAGAAGCCGAAGATGAGGAAGAAGATGTTGCATATCAAGATCCCAGCGCAATAGGTATTCCTGACTCCTCTACAATTCGCCTTAATAATTTTAAAGCGGGTCATTCGGTTCGAATTCATGATTTAGACGCAAGGCTTATTGATGTTGATCCAAATCAAGAAACAAACGAAGAATCTTGTGATGAGGAAATGCATAGATTGCCAAAAATTAATTCTGACACCGAAGAAGACTTATCAGATGATTCTGATTACGAGTCTTCTTAGTTTGAATTTGTAATACAAATTGAAGTGTACTTTATATGCTACTAGATGTTGAATTCATAATTTTGGCGATATATGAATAGGAAATTGGTATGGTTTACAGTAAACAACCTGTTTTTTATGTATTTTTCAGTTTTAGCCGATGAAATAGGCCATATTTCGTCGGTCAATATTGTTTTAGCCAACAAATTATATCATGTTTCGTCGGCTAAAGCTCTCTTAGCTGACGAATTAAGATGTATTTCGTTGGCTGAAATAGTATTGGCTGACGAATACCCTAATGTTTCGTCTGCTAAACCATAAATCCTAAACCATATACTATAGCCGACGAATACCCTAATGTTTCGTCGGCTATAGTTTAATAAATAAATTAATAATTTGATACCACTGGTTGCGTCTTATCGATTTGAAACTATTTGCAGTTGAAGATTAGGGCAAAATACTTAATTTAAACGGTCAAATTACCGTTTCTTCGCCTCCCACTGCCCACCTCTTTCTTTTGAATTTTTAAAGAAATTAAGGTATGCGATTCGATGCATATATTGAATTATATAATTGTTTTAAATTATTGATGTATACATTGAATTATATGAATTTATTGATGTATATATTGAAGTATTGATTTATATATTGAATTATATGAAAAATTGATGTATATATTGAATTGATTTATATATTTATTTTGAATTGATTTATATATTGAGGAAATTATTTTATCCGTGAATTTTTCTGAATTTATTTGAGGATTATATTAGCATGATGAGGCTAATAGTTTTAACAATTTTAGTTTAATTAAAATACAAAAAATTCCAATTAAAATTTAAAATTCTATTAATTTAATAAATTACTATTTTAAACAGGATGAAAGACTTTTTCGGTAAAACAAAGGGTTCAAAGGGCCAAAAGTCTGAATCGTCTGAGGGAACGTCTAGCAACCCTCAAACGTCGTTTCAGGGTCCCATGACAGTCAGACGTGTGTCCCTTCTCGAGACGACGCATAGGAAGCGGGGCGCCACTCATTCCTTCAGACAGCCGGGGGCCACACATTCCTCAAGGCAGCCGGACGCCCCTCGCTCCTTGAGACAGCTGTGGCCTTCGACTCAGGCGGAGGTGTCTGCATCACGTATGTCTGAGATACACAGGGCACCGACTCCGGGCCCTACTATTTCGGAGGGTGGGTCATCTGGGGTACAGATGTCGCCGCCTCTTCTCTACCTTTAGCGGTTGATAGCGGCATTACCGGCAGTCGATGACTCAGGGGCGTCGATTTATCCAGTGTCCCCGCAGGTGACCCCATCAGCGGCATACCGATTCGTGCCTTTTGGTACGGATCTTATTTCTGCGAGGGTATCATCATTGGCGACAGAGTCGGAATCCGTCGCGTCCGCCCCAACGCCCTCAGGTAATGAAATATAAATAATTTATTTTCTTATAATGTCATAATAAGAAAACTTTATTAATAATCAATTTGTGATAGGCACTGTCAGAGCCAAGCCGACAAGGAAGAAGAGAGGCTCCGTTATAGGGAAGGCTCTCGAGAAGACCGTGAGTACCTCGGGAAGAATCGTCATCGATACTGACGGGGATGACAACGTAGTATCGGGCGGGAAGACGAGGATGTACTCCGGACGCGTGGGAGCGCTCATTAGGGATAGAGTCCCTATGTTGTGTTTAGACTAGGGCGAGGTCCTACAGGAGGTTAAGAACATGGTCCACAACGCAAAGTTGGTAAGTTTAAAAAATTCACAGTTAATATTATGTATTATATTGTTGATTTATGAAAAACTAAACTAATAAAAGTTTTAATGCAGGTGTGGTTTGACGTTCCCCAGCACCTGAGGAACACTTGGGCGAACGTTGTTCATGAGGGAAGGTATGTTGGAAAGTTAATGAAAAAACAAAATTATATGTGTAATTAATAATATTTATAATTTTTTGTGGTATCTGTAAGTACAAGGAGTGGAAGAACGAGTTGCGGACCCACTGGACTACGCATGAGAACTCACGTTCTGGTACCCCCCTTGATTTCTAGTTCAGGGAGTACGAGTGAAGTTGGCTTCTGATATCAGATTTCAACAACCCTCATAAACAGGTAATTAAAAAATAATTTCTTATATTGATATTAATTAGTACGTTTTAAAATATTTTACTAATTTTTTATTTTTTTCCTTTGCAGGCCATTTCTCGGGCGAACGCTCAGAACCGACAATGTAACACAAGGAACCATCATGCCGGTTCTAGACCATTCGCATCGTTGATGGAAGAGGCGGCTAGAGAACATCCAAAAGTCAACCGGTACGTCTATACGTACGAGAAGGCATATCCTGACGCCCAGGAGGATATTGTAAGTCGTTTTATGTTTTCAAATTTTTTTAAATTATATATATATAAATAAATGTTAATTAATTATTTTTTCCTATCCAATTAGACGAAGGTGAGACAGGCTAGTGACGAGGTGATGACTGCTATAGTGAGGGAGGCATGGCCGGACACGCAGGAGGAAGATATGTCTGAAGCCATGTCTCGGATCGACACTTCAGATCTCAGGGTTGGGGCGAGGATCATGGGCACAACATTCCCACAGTAAGGAAATAACTTCTACAGCCAGGGTCTAGGAAAGAATGACGAGGGGGTATTGAAGACCACTCCCGGATTTCAAAAAAAAACAGCCCTGACCAGCAGTAGAATGACTCAGCTAGAGGCGGAAGTTCAGATGCTACGGGAACACCAAGCTGCTTTTCAAGAGTATAATGCGGCAGTATATGCCACCCAACAGACACAACAACAGCAGATGTTCCAGTACTTGCAAGAGTTTTCAGCTGCCCAGCTTCAGGGACTTCCGGCTCCGCCCATGCCTACGCCTATTCCCTTACCTCAACCACCGCAACCTCCTCCTAGCGCAGATATAGATTTAAATGATATAGATTTTATATAGTTTTATGGGTTTTTGAAGAATTAATTAATAATTTAATGAAAAACGTTGAGACCACTTTTGATGGTGTTGTTGGTTATTATATGAAATTGTTTGTGTAATTTGCAGCTTGCTTGGATGGTAATTTAGAAATTTGTGGTTTGTTTAGTATAAAAAGTACTATAGCTGACGAAATTTACCATAATTCGTCGGCTATAGTATTTTTCTACTTTTTTTTTTCAAGGTTTAGCCGACGACATATGATTTATTTCGTCGGGTATAGTAGTATTTAGCTGACGCAATGTACTATAATTTGTATGCTATATTTTTTATTTTTTTCAATATTAAGCCGACAAATTTTAGTATATTTCGTCGGCTATATTTATTTTTTAATTTTTTTTGTATAAAATACTTTGGCTGACGAAATATTTATATTTCGTCGGCCAAAGTCACACCTAACAGGCCGACGACAATGTATTTCGTCGGCTTTAGTCTTACTTTATCCGACGAATTTGGCTAACAGGCCGACAAAATTTTTTCGTCGGCTGGAGTGTTGATCCTGGTAGTGCATATACAGTTGCTAATTAATCTTGCACTGGTTGTGGATTCAGAATACTATGGAGCAGCTTGCTTGTTCACATGTTTAGATGGTTGTCCTTGCTACCATTGTGATTTTACTGAAGGTATCTTCACGCAGTGTTGCAAAGCTTCCTTGAATTAATCTTAAAAAAAACGGGGTTTGGAACCCAGCCTCACACCCGTAGAAATTTATTAATAAAAAAGAAAATGAAAAGGAAAATACATAAAAAAGAATGAGGGATTAGGCCAAAACCATTCTAGAAACAAACAATATCAAACAAGCAAAATAACATTGACTTGCTTCTTTTCCTAGCCATAAAAACAGGTCGACCTCCCATTATGAAAAACGATAATTTGGAAAACCAAAGTAACCCGCTTGTAAAAACTTATCAACCTTCGAAGGAGGGTTATCATACTAGATGAATGCAACATTTGTCAGCCCTAAATTCGTCATCTTGTCAGTTACCATGTTTCCTTCTCTAAAAATATGACTACAATGAAATTTTATTTGACGTGTTATAAAAAGAAAAGTACGCCAATGAACACGTAAGTCCTATGATGGAGAAAAAGACCTCGAAGAGAAACATGCTACCACACTAACAGTCACTTTCTAACCAAAGATTGAACCACCCTCTAGCGTGAGCAATTTCGATTGCCATGTTAACTGCATAAAGTTCAGAATAAAAAGAAGTATTTCAGCAAAAGAGATTGACAAAAACTCCCTAAAAACCACTTAGGGCATCACGAAACACACCACTACAAGCTTCTGGACCTGGATTACCTTTTGCCAAGCCATCAGTGTTTACCTTAATCCAGGGAATAATCGGTGTCTGCCATAAGACATGCTAAATTTTTGGTGCTTTACCAGATTTAGGAGCGATTCTAAGAGATGTCAACAATGTCAATAAAATTCTCCATACCAGAATAGAGTAATGAGGAGGAATGAAAGACCGCCATATATTAGAAACCTAATCTTTAACATATTCCTTGAATTAATCCTAGCTGCGTTGCTGCTGCAATGACTTCCTCAATAAACAAGCTAGAGACTAGTAGAACTTCCAACTTGGACAAACCCGAATAACCTATCTAAATTACAACTAAACTCATTAAGCTCCAAAAGGTTGCTCTCCGAACAACAAATGTAATCTAAGTAAGAATAATCGCTACCTATGATACGTAATATTCATTTAGTCTAATTTGCCTAGCAACTAGAGCATAAAATGTGGTACAAATGTACAATTATCAACTAGAGCATCGTAGGAAACCTTATAACATATTTCAAAAAGGTCGCGTTCAGAATGTCTTGTGTAGTTTGGATGTAAGTGTACAATAATGAGCGTAGCCAAAGCGCCGTTCTTAATTCAAAAAAGAAAAGAAGAGAAGAAAATTAAACGGAACAAAACAACTTGATCAGTATTCATTTGGAAAGAAATACGTGAAAAACAAATTACTCATGCGAATAAACCAATTTGATGGGACGATTTTTATGGCAATAAAGATCAAATTCACTGCGAAAGATATCAGAATCAAACAAGAGGTCGATGTTGTTAGCTAGAACAGGGAAATATTAAAATGATAAATGTACAAAAGAAAATGATTTTAGACTTTAATAAAACTTAAGATTTGTGACTTTAATCTCATCATCAATTATAAAAAAACTATCGATGTAATCATTCTGTACAAATTTCAAAATGAAATGAAACTGAGGTTCCTTTTTATTTGAATGCATTTCTAATTTATAACCAATTTCCTTTTCTGGTCATTCTAATATGCTTGAATTTAAAACTTATTAGTTTCATGTAGACCATACGTAGAAGACATGCATGATGTGATGGGTTATGATCTGTTCTTATCTTCCCTTTTGGTCAAAGAAGATAACTAGATTAGTAGTAGCCAAAAGAAGAACATAGTAAGAAGTGTTAACCCTAGAAGAGACATAGTCACAAGTGACAAAATCTCTGCGTAGAAACCACCGCGCTAGCTTGCAGGTTAGGAAACCACGCCTCAGCTAGCTTTGAATTCTAGAAGATCAACAGCAGTCTCAAGGCAACCAGAAACGCGTCGTTTCGGACTGTGTTCTCCTGAAACGGCAAACGACACCCTCTCCCTTTCCCGCGTCCCAGACTAGTTGCACCACCAAGTAAACAAGACAGAATCTTTCAAACTTTTCCTCTTCCTACTTGGTCTATAAAAACCTGAGTCTTTCATTTTGTTTCTTACATTCAATCCAACAGTACCTTCTCAATCCTCAATATTCAAATCTTCTTCACCCTCTGTGTATCTCAACTCCACGTACGACTCTGCCCAGATTCACCAACCATGGCATCGGTAACTTCTCTCTCTAGCTATCTCTGTGTTCTGTTTGGCAGTTCTTGTGATCAACGAATGAAACTTTCACATCTACAATGTTCATTTTGGTGATTTTGGGTTCTAGGGATGTGGGTGTGCTTTTTATTTTGAGAGAAGAAGTTTCATTTTCTAAGGTTAACCCTAGATCGTTATATGCCTAAACATCCACATAAACTTGCGTCTTGAATCGACCAGTGATCAAATATATGACGATGTGAATCTTTATGGTGTTTCTAAATGATTATTACTTGTTGCGTAATTGTTATAAACTATGGAAAATTATTTTCTGGTAAACTTTATTATTGTTGTGGTGAATGAAGTTTGGAACTTAATTAATTTGTGTTAACTTGTTGCAGGATGAGGGTGGAAGGTCGTTACCGAAATTTGGGGAGTGGGATGTGAATGATCCAGCCTCATCTGAAGGATTTACAGTCATTTTCAACAAGGCCAGAGCTGACAAGAAAAATGGTGGAAGTTTACTTGCGGCTGTGGAACCATCAAGCCACTATGCAACCCGGAAAGAAAATAACAAGCAAAAGTATCCCAAAAGGGTATGTTTTAGAATTACAATTTCAAGTTAAAATTTCTTATAAATCGATTAACCTAGCTGCTGATCAATCAATCTCAACTGAATATCTACATTCTGGATATGCAGAACAAATGGCTTTGCATGGGTTGTTAATTAATCCCCAAGAGCCAAGACCAAGGAAAACTCACAATTATTCAAGAGCTGTGGTGCTTATTCTTTATATCTTGGTTATTTTTTGACTCCTTGATTTTGCTATCATGGATTGTGAACTGTGAAGTATATAGATGAATAAAACGTCCCATTTTTTTGTTCTTATTCCGAGTGTTGATGCAAACAAGGTGAAGACCTTGAGATATATAAATATCATATGAATGTTTCAAATTGATGAAATGAATCACAGTGCTGTTTAATTAGAACATCAACTTACGATTAAGGTTACAACCTGAAAGTGAAGGTGTTATTGTGTACATAGACTAAAAAAATTCATAGTAATATGAAGATCTTTGCGTTTTTGTGACCCGATACAACTAAATTTTTAGATTAAAATTCAACAAAATGACTCGTACATGTAATTTGGTACACACCCTTTTGTAGCACGCGACTTGGACACTTCAAGTCTTCGATTTTGTCAAAAACACACCGCAAATAGTTACGCCATGTTCCCTTTTGGTCAAACAAAAATGTTGGAATATCTGCCGTGCCGATTTGGGTTCTGAAAGAACACCTAGGTTGGCGCACCAGTCTTCTAAATTCTCAGCACTTCAGATCCTGAACATGTGACACAGACTCGATCATTAACACTTAAAATGAACTAGTTCAAACCCTGAAGAAGGAGAACACCCTCAAATGCAAACAGCATGGCAAGCTGTGCAGTTCACGGTGGATGTGTCAGTGACTACATAGCCGTCACTGTTTCAGCCATTTGCTTAATTCTGTGAGTGTTTTTCTATCACAGTGTTGATGGGTTTTCTGTGTTCTTTGCAAATTGGTTTCTCTTTGGCTGTTTGGGATTGTCCTGGTGGGAAGTTAGATTGTGTTGTATCTGTTTGATTAAAAGTAAGAGATTTTTAGCTGAATTGCGGAAGATTTGAACTTTTTGTGGGAAATGAGATAGCTTATTAGAAATGCTTAACAAAGATTGAATCTTGGAACAGAGTTCGAATCTTTTTGGGCTTCCAAGTTCTTGGGGATCATATATGTTGCTTGGATATTTGGGCTGTGTTTGAGACATCGAGTCTGGAAAGATACGATTAGTATGGTGTTCAAAGTAATGAGGCTGTGATCTGTTTGCTAAAACGGGTCCTGGTTATGCCTGGTAGTCTGGTACTGTAATTTTGCAGACCAAAGTTAGCTTAATAGACCAACTCTGCTCCTTTTCAATTTGTTGGTGTCTTTCTTTCAGGCTTGTTTCGCGGTTGATGTTGCCCTATGTGGTTCACAAACTTCCTTGTGCGAAACGTAGTGGCTTTTGGATTCCAGTGATTCAAGTTTTCGCCAGCTTCAACCTTGTGTTATCAATTGTGGTAGACTACTGTAGATTTTGATGCTCACAGTTATTCTATAATATTGGTGATAACTTCGGCCACCATTGAAGCAGTGCATGTTTTATGCAGATGTCTGTCAATTTCCTGAAATTCAAAAAGAGACAATGGTGGCAGTCTTGCTACGTTTGGGCAGGTTTCTCACAGCTTTTGTCTTTGAAGTTTTGCCAGTGCAGTTTTTCATTTGTGAATGTGTGTGTTTTGTGCACTACCTGAAGTAACTTTTGGTTGCAGTCTGGATTGAAGCTCCACTTGGCTTTGGTTTGCTACTGAGCTGCCGCATATCACAGGCCTTTCAACTATACTACATTTTTGTCAAGTAAGTAATCATTTTATACTTGAGAAGTATTTGATCAGATCATTGTACTGGTGTATCTCTTTATGTTCTTAAAAGCAATTCATAAAGATGTTTTAGGTTGCATTTTATTGGATCAATGTGGTTAACTTGTATGCAATCAATATTCAGGAGGTGTCTGCCACCAATCAGATCATATGTTTTCCTTCCACTAATTCTCTTGCCATGGATTGTTGGAGCTGCATGTGAGGATCTTTGAATTTATTCATGCTATCTTAACCTCTTAAATTGCATGTCTTATACAATGTCTCTTGTATGCTGTAGTTATCCATATCACAAAGCCTCTAAATGATCGGTGCCACATGAAAGCTCAGTGGATTATCCCGTCTGTGTGCCTCCACATAACTTATGTTGCCATTTTGGTTGCTTTCACTTGTGCTATTCGGCATATAGAGTTCAGGTTTGACGAACTCAGAGACCTCTGGCAGGGAATACTTGTCTCGGCCTCTTCTATTGGTAAACTTCTCAAATCTGGTTTTCATGTGTTCTATATATGTCATTACAAAAGAATCTCTTTCTTCATTTCTACTGAAGAAGCTGTATGTCTTTTGATGCATTTTCAGTCAACAACTCTTTATGTTCTTTAGTTTGAATAAGTCGTCCCAGTGAATGATATGTCCTCAGATGATGTTCATTTCCCAAGCACATGTTTGTATCTATGAAGTGTTTGGATTTTGCATATGCATATAAGTAGTGCATACTCGCACAAAACTTATAAGGGGGCCATATTGATGCGGATGAGTCCATTGCTTGAGGTCACTAATTGTCATTATCGTGGGGCAAGTAAATCATATGATCTGAATACATGCTTTAAACATAAAACCAAGAACAAATTAATATCAACATTATCCAGTCATTTTGTCATTTTTCATTTCAATAACCGTAGAAAACGGGAAGTACAGTTGTCAAGCATTCTCAATGTTCGGCTGTCGTGAAGTCTAGTTGCATCTGGTTTTGAAAATTCTGGAAGGTATCATAATGCTACAGAAAATAGAGCATTTGTCTTTTGTAAGCTTATTAGGCTGTATATGATCATATCTTAGCATCACATTCAATTAGTAAAACTTTTAGGCCGTGTTTTGTTAATCGGTTATCCTAATAACTTCCAGGAGTATGGGTGGTTGCATACATCTTGAATGAAATTCATGATGATATCTCATGGCTTCAAGTTGCCTCCAGATTTGTGCTCTTAGTAACGGTACGGTTTATACTGCTATATTACCTTTGTATAAAGTACTGGGAATATAAGTCTTCCAACTGATGCATGTTGAATACATTTGTTATGTATATATTACAGACGAGTATTCTTGTATTAGCTTTCTTTTCGATATCAAGTTCACAACCTCTTCTATCCCAAATCAGCTTGAGGAAAAGGGAACCTCTAGCATTTGAGTCAATGGGTCAGGCTCTGGGCATACCTGACAGCGGCCTATTAGTGCAAAGGGAAAAGGCATGTGTCGTAGATCCTAATGAACCACTTGATAAACTTCTTCTTAACAAAAGATTCCGCCATTCATTCATGGCATTTGCGGACAGGTGTGTTCTCTTCTCAAAGTCCCACTTTTTGAAATGCCATTGCAGAAAGAATATTTATGCCCAAATTATTCATTGGTCCAGGATGTGAAAATACCTTCTCCTGAACCTAACTGATAAGTAATATATAATGAATTATCCAAGGGTCAGAGTAGTTTTATGCAGACAGACCAAAGCTTCAAATAAATATATCGATTCAGGGAATCCATTTTCGTTTAAGTTAATGAGATGAGAAATCAGAAATAAATTAATTTATTGGCTGGCATACAATGTATTTATTTTATCCTATTTTTCTTCTTAATCACAGTTGTTTGGCAGGGGAGAGTGTCCATTTTTTTGAGGAAGTTTATGAACTTGGTAAAATATCTGTGGATGACCCTGTAAGAAGAATTTACATGGCACGGCATATAATTGACAAGTACATAATTGCAGGTTTGTGATTTTGTCAATGATAATTATATTATATTTCTGTTTCTTTTTGGTAAGCATGCATTACTTTTGTGGTGGTCGGCTCACATAGCTAGAATTCACTTGAGTTAAGATTCATGAGTAATTGGGACATGAATTGCAATTTTCCTTGTGTAGGGGCAGCAATGGAGGTGAACATCTCTCACAGAACCAGACAAGATATTTTGACCACTTCCAATCTGGCACAACCAAATCTTTTTAATGATGCATTAAGTGAGGTTTTACACTTGATGAAAACGGTACGATGAATTCTTAGGATACCAACTTTTTTGTGGACATTTAGTTAGTCATATATAGGAGTAATGTCTGAGCTTTATTTATTTTTTATTTCATATTTTTATTGTCTTTGATTTAGAACCTGGCAAGAGATTACTGGTCATCTATGTTCTTCATTAAGTTCAAAGAAGAAGCGAGTATGAGATCTGGGGCCACTGAACTGGAACAGATGAGAAGTTGGAACTACTCTCCCAGGTTGAGTTCTGTACATGGTGCTGATGATCCATTTCACCAAGAACAAGAACCATTTTCAGTTGATTCTGGCTGCAACACTGAGTCCACGATGATGAACCAAGATTCATGAGTAAAATTCGTATGAATGGTAAATTGGATCATACAAAGGCATCATATATTCATATTATCAAATGTAGCTTACTTTCCCACTTCTGTAAATAGATGCTATTTTTCATAATTATAAAATGAAGGAAAAAAAATAGAAAACTTATCTTCTCTCAGTTTTCTGCGTCTCAAGTGCTTCCATCTAGAATCCTAGATCAGCCTGGCGGGGGTTCACGTAATATTTTTTCTGTACCTTTCTTTATCAGTCACGATTTTCAGTTCCGTTTCTTATTTTTCTCAACTGTGATGTCTGTGCCATATTCCACCGTCTGCTTCTTTAAGAGGGTAGCTGTGCATAGTAATCATGTTGGATGTGACTTGCTCATGGATAGCTTGTATTCCACGTGCGATTTCCACGTCCATTTATTTTATTTTGGCAAGTGGAGCAAATCCTCGCCCCCAAAACTCCACGCAAACCCCAGAAGGAACTCTGGGTTGGCCAAACTGCTAGCAAGAAAACAAAAAAGATGGTACAAACGTCTAGAGCTGCATGCAATATTCATGAGTACCTAACAAACCAACAACCCGTCTGGCTTCTCCTTCTCTCTTCCCTTGGTTTCTTCATCTTCCTCAAACACTGCATCTCTTTAGCCAGATGGCTCTTCATAACTTTTCTCCGGCCGGCTAAAGATCTGAAAAGATCGTACGGCTCTTGGGGCTTGATCACTGGTGCCACTGATGGCATAGGCAAGGCCTTTGCCTACCAGCTAGCCAAGAAAGGCCTAAACCTTGTTCTAGTCAGCCGCAGCTCTAACAAGCTCAGATCAGTCTCCAAAGAAATACAATCCCATTTCCCCAATGTGAAGATCAAAACTGTTGCCTTCGACTTTGCAAGCGATGAGGGTTTGGTTAAGCTGGTTGAGGAAGAGATCAAGGGACTGGACGTGGGAGTGTTGGTAAATAATGTTGGAGTGACTTACCCGGGAGCTAGTTACTTTCATGAGGTGGATGAGAAAGTGTGGATGAATATTGTTAGGGTAAATTTGGAGGGGACTACTAGGGTTACCATGGCTGTTGTACCAGGGATGCTTCAAAGGAAGAGAGGTGCCATTGTTAATATTGGTTCTGGAGCAGCCGTTGTGGTTCCTTCCCATCCTCTTTACACCATCTATGCAGCTACCAAAGCGTAAGCATAACCTTAAATTTACTTAATTAATCCTCAGTGCATCAGACTAACTAATTCAATTTTCAGATAAATTTTTACAGAAAAGCTTTCATATGGAATACAGAATCGTTTATTTCTCATGCATAGTATTTTTCACAATATTTTTCGTTATTTGTTTCTGTTTCTTTAGTTGGTCTAGCGGTATTAATCCCCTTTACATGTGTATATAAGTGGAAGTTCTTCAGTTGGACTCATAAACAAGTAATATTGTTGTGTTACTGTCGTGGTGAGCTAATTACACACATGAAATCAAATTAGTTTAGTTAATCCAGGAAAATTAGTGTGCGTAAATATGAGTTTTTTAGAGCAAAAAGGCAATCCGTATATATATATAAGTTAATGATATATACATTATCACAAAATAGCATAGTTGAGAAAAAAATAGTAGAGAAAAATAGCTTCTCAACTGAAAAATACGAGTGTTACAACACACTACAGTCATGATTCGTCGTAGTGAGAGGCTCAGTGTCGGATCATACAAGAAGGTTAATTAGGTGTTGGGTCTCTGGAATCTGGAGTTTTGATGCATAAACTCATAAGATAGTTTCATTTTAATTAAGGTGAAACATATGGTAGGGAGTGAGTCATTGTCGATAAAGATCTTCAATGCTATACCAACCCTTGTGGCTGTGGAGTCCTAAACATCAATGGCATGCAGCAACTTTCGCCAACATCAACTCCTTCCTGCTGTACGTTCCTGAAATGGCCACCAAAATCCTGCATGTAATTAATGTGGAGATGAAACTATATTTTTACTGTGCAGTTACGTGGATAAACTGTCTAGATCTTTGTACATGGAATACAAGGACTACGGCATCGACGTGCAGATTCAGCTTCCGTTATATGTTGCTACCAAGATGGTGTCAAAAGTTGCTGGGATCGAGAGGTCTTCATTGATCATACCATCTGCAGATGCTTATGCAGAAGCAGCAGTAAAGCGCATTGGATATGAAGCACGGTGCACGCCGTTTTGGGCTCACTCGCTTCAGTGGTGGTTCGCGCGGTTGGTCCCCGACTCTTTTCTTGATGCTTGGCGCTTGTCTATCGGTTTGAACAGAAGGGGGAAGCCAGCTAGTACAGTTGAATACAGTAAAGGATTGTGTGAGTATCGTAGAGATAATCCAAGTAACACTTAAAAGTAATTGTAACAGTGAGTTTTAGAAAAGTTCGACTTGCATGTGAGTTAATGGACGATATCGAATACGATCAAGCTTTGAGATTCAAGATGGCCTCAATTTCAAGAAAAAACAAGTCATAATTAACTCATTCTTGATCAATTCACCGTAAATGTGTAATAAATTAAATTATATTTATTAAGACATTATTAATTTATATATTGATTGGTGTTTATGTGAATTCTTGTATTTGTATTATATTATAAATTTAATGAATTATTAATTTAACACGTTGTCTCTGACTCAGAACCGATGAAATTATTATTTTAACGAAATTATTAATTAATCAAGTATTAATTTAACGATGTTTTACTACATGTTATTTCTTCTGTATGTGTGACGTGTTTTCACCGGAAGAAGTTGAATATATGTGTGTGCAAATGAAGAAGTTGTATATATGTGTTTAGAATAATATTGACATAACTTGCCATCTACATAAGTGTTAGAGTGATCGAATCAGCAATGAGTGAAATATATTTGGTAGATGGTTATATAATTAGGTATGTTAAATCTCGTGCCCCGCTCTCTACAAACGCTAGAGAGAGTGATCATGATTTGTGGCCAGTTCGGCTGTACCTCGTCGAGGTCGACAACCTCGGGGTAGTCAGCGCGTCAGGCACGACCGGATGGGTTTGGTGAGACGAGTCCTTAACTCGGAGTGAGGGTTTGCGTGGGTCATGTTCTTCTGTTTCTGGTCGGAAGCTTTGTTTGAGCTGTGCTTGAGGACGGAGGCGGTGGTGGTTTAGGTTTTCCTATGGTTGAATCAGTGATCGGTAATAGGCTAAACCAGGTGGGTTGGATCCGAGCTCATCGATTGGACCAGTGACGGATCTAGAAATTGAAACTGGGTGGGACTCGAATTTTACTATAAAAAAAACTCCAACAGTGCTAGAGCAATTTATAGATTGAAAATAAGGATACATCTAAAAAAGATGAGGGAAAGTAAAGAGCATTACCCCTCAATGCGTGTTTATACAAAACAATATTCATAAAATTTTACACGTAACAAAAAAATACAAAATTTATAGATGTAAAGCCTAGCTCACCAGCTTCAAATTTCTTTATCAAAAAATCATCATTATTGATAGTATCATCAGTCTTTCTCAATATCGAAGGACTGTACGTATAATTACCTAAATATTCTCTATCCATTGATGATATCAATGGGGGACTAAATTCTGAAATTTAGCATCACTAAACATGCCATTTTTATGTAGAGATACATATATCATTTACGTCTGTGACATGGACCGACTTGTATAGAATAGAGATACATATGCAATTTTTCCTATATCATTTACATCCCTTGGTGAGTGGGACTTGGACATGTAATTTTTCATTTTATAGGCTTGTATTTTTTTTCTCTAACCATCTGAGTGGGCCTTGAGTCCCACGGACATATGCTAGATCCGCCCTTAGATTGGACATTGTAAGGTGAAGCAGGATTTTGATCTGATATGATTATGGGTGTTCAACTGGTCCATGGGGCGGTTGTTATTGGTGTCGGTTTGTGACTGTGGCTCAGCGTGCTATCGGTGGTTGAGAGATGTGCCGGTGAGGTAGAGGTTTGGGCCGAAAAATTGGGTTCGGCCCACTTGATCATATCTCTTGGTTGGGCCTTGTTGGCTCTTGATGGGCTGAAGGCTTATCATTTGGCTTTTGTTTTATTTTTTTAATTTAGACTAGGCTGCTTGCCACACTAGAATACTTTCTTAATTATTTGACTTCGGCCGTTAATTATGACTTTTGATGCTTTGAGGTAGCCCTCTCTGCATATGGTGGTATACAAAGCAAAACCATATAATGTACTTGCATAAGTTTTTCACAAGACCAGTCGGTTAGGTCTTTAATTAGTTTCCCACATTAGGTTATTGGTTCACAACGATAGAGTTGAATTTTTTTTCTGTATATTTTTACATTTTTTTTACGGATAATCTACTCAAATGACAAATGCTATTACTTCAAAAGCTATTTGAAGTTGTATTCTCAGTCCAAGTTGGATCTCAAATTCATTCTCTTTTGATTGGAATAGTTGGCTTGCTGCTCAATTACATTGTCACATCACTCACATCGTAAGTGATTTATCTGGAATTGGAGGAATAAAGTGATCTTTGATCCTACTTTTATCGTGTCTGGCTAGCCTACTAATTTTTTTCGGAACCATGCTGAAGCAAGCAGTGTTCAACCTAAAGCTAATATTAATTTCATGTAACTATACTATGTTCTCATGGTGTAGGCCTTCTGAGAATTACTTCAAGCTGAAAATTGATGGTACCAGGTCTATATCTAGAAAAATTGGAGCTGGTGGTGATAAGAGATCACTTAGGTAACCAGGTGGATGGTTTTCAGGTTAATCTTGAAATAGGTGAAATTCTTGATCCTGAAGCTGAATTGGGGGTTTTTCTTTGGTCTTGAAATGATGTTTAATCATTCAATTTTCAATTTGGAGATTGAATCAGATTATGCAGAAGTCTAATAACAATGTTCATCCCCTAGGTACTTTACTTGAAAGTTGTTTTGTGATGATGTCTACTCTGCGGAATGCTAATCTAAGACATATTTTCAGAGAATGGAACATGTTTGTGTATGCTTTGGCCAAGAACAGTATCATTCATGATCTTCGTTTAATCTCTTTTTTTTTGAAGTGTCTGCTCATGCAGTTCTTAATGATATAGTTGGAGTTACTAGAACAAGGACCGACTACCTTCACAATGTAACCTCTATTTGATTTAACCCCGGATAACAGTGTACAACAAATGAATATCTCGTAATAATGACGAGGATCCCAACAACAGTAATACATATCACTAACGTACGCCCCCAAACCACAGAAATTCTGGAAATGATACGTACAAATCCCTATCCCAATAGAGTTTGAGAATTGGTTTATGGGAGAGAATAGGGAACGCGCCCCCAATGTTGGGGTGCTAAGGCTTCACGATTTCATCTACGTACTGGTCTTGATCCTCTTTCTGTACAAAGGGAGCTCTTCTCCGGTTACGTGGGTGGCATGGGTTCTCCGGCCAGGTTTTTATGCCCAAGTACAGCATTTAGTTGTTGCTCTTAGGCTAGATATTTTGTGTATCCTATATTCTAGAATCTCTGATTTTGATCCAGCTACGAACAGAAGTCTCCTACAAGGTCCAATTCTACTCTGTTTTAGATGATTCTTGAACATATAGAAAAATGAATGAAATCCACATGATACTGTATGAAATTCGTATCTAATTAAGGAGTTTCATGAGCCAAATGAGTCATGGAAACCATCCAGGTCGTCATCATAGAGAACCACCAAACTTCTCAAGACCACAATTTCCTTATTTCTCTATGTCCATGTAGATTATGCATAACCAAAATGAGAGCAATCCGAAACCAAACTTAACTGATTACCCAATCCTATAGAATTTTCCTGAAGCTGATTACAGAAAACTAGGAGGTTCCTTAATCAGAAACGAAATACGAACCTGGATATAAGAGCTAAGAGCAAAACCTGCAAAGCCCAACCGAACTGAAGGCCGATGGCAACCGTACGGCTCAGTGGGAACAGGCGGACTGTGCGGTGTCGGAAGGACATCGCTCCCTTTGGAAACGCAGAGGAATTGAGCCCCGAGTACGCAGAATGGAAACAGAGTCGTTCTTGCCCGCCATCGCGGCCGTGGAGGAAGAAGGGGGAGCAAGTTGGAGCCGGAGGTCCAGCAGGTGAGGGCCAGCCAGTGATAGGTGGCAGAGGAACTAGATTGGGGTTGCGTAGAGAAAGAAAGAAGAGAGATTCAAATAGATCATAACACGTCGCAAAGTGCTGTCACGGCGAGATCAGGCCGAAGTAGACCGAAGTGGTTGGTGTTTTGGCCACGCTTATAAGGTAGTACAAAAAATCTAAACACTTTAAAAACATAAAAAATCTTTTTTCATAATTTGTTATATAAATTAGGACACAGACTTAGGTCTAAAATCAAAAGTATCAAGCCCGATTCGGATTATACATATCAAATGACCATTATACTATCTTGACCTATATTCCTCTCTTCTCTCATTGTCAAGATCTGCGTATGCGTCTCTTTATTTTTTTCTTCATATCAGAATTCAACTCTCTCACTAGGAATCCAGATCAGACTTGCAGATCCCTGACGAGGAGGCTCGATGTTCGATGAAGAATTTGACGACGCTCGACCACGGCCATATCGCATATCCAGATTCGATTAACTCCATTTGTTCTCCGACGCCATTCGAAGACGCTCGACGACGGCGTCGACGTCCAGATCGCACCGCATCGGTCCTTCTATATGAGCTCTTAGATCAGGTTATGGTAAGGCGTTGTCATCTGGTCTTCATATTCAAATTTTGTTGCTTCTGTTTGTTGTAGATTGTCAAGCCATACTGCTACTGTAGTAGTTCATCAAGTCTTGCTGCTACTGTTGTAGCAGATCATAAAAATTTACTGCTACTGCTGCATATTATCAAGTTTTGCAATTGTTGCATATAATCATGTTTTAGATGTGTAAGAAAACCTGTTACTATACATTTGGTACGTAATAGCAGTAAATTTTCGATTGAAGACAGTAACAGCCTTTTGTATGATCTGGGGGACAGTAACAACATGATGTATTTCTAGGAGATAGTAGCAACAACTTCATGTAGAACCTGGGCGACAGTAACAACATGATGTATTTATGTGAGATAGTAGCAGCAGCTTTATGTATAACCTGGACGACAATAGCAACATGATGTATTTTAGGAGATAGTAGCATGTTTATGTATAATATAAGGGACAATAGTAACTTGATGTATGATTTGGTCGACAGTAGCACATTTTGACTTGACAGTAGCACGTTTCTTGTCCACAATATGTAGAGATGAGTATTTTAGTAAATTATTCAATGACAGATGACATAGTTATATTAGTTTGTCTTAATTTATTAATTTGTGTCCTTAAAAGTGTAAGATATTGTCTAAATGATGTATTTGTAAATTGAAATTTGATCGATAACTAAATTGTAGTTTACTTTAAAATTAAAGTATAAAAAGTAAATTATACTAAAATTTAAGAAGATGCAGACGTGTCACCGCATATGTGCGAGATATAAAAAGTAGTAGAATAAATGGGTGCACGTCACCTGTGTTTCACGTTAAACGATGTAGGTCATCGGTGTTATCTTGAAGGAAATATTTACAAGTAGTTTGCTACTCTAATCGATACTCGTGTAGAGACGAGCAGAGCTATCAAAGGGAAGGAAGCAGAACGTTACTCTAAGAAGCTTCGTACTGATGATGATGACTCCGGTGAGTTAGAAGGATTTGTTAAGGCGTAAGGCTTTAGCGTTTGGGTTTGTATCGACGAGGTCGATTTGTTGTTTGTATTTATTGTGATTGATTGTGTGTTTGTGTCTAGACTGATCTTCAAACCTTTTTTATAGTGATTTGTATAGTAGATAAGGATGCAATCTTCTCTGCTAGTTGGTTGAGTTACATAAGGTTTCTTTCTGTTTGGTAACTACGTAATTAAATGACGCAGTGTTCTAATAATGTATGATGATTTATTTTAAAGCCATCAGAATTAGTCTCAATCGACTGAAAGAATTGTATAACTCTTTGACGCTAAGATACTCTAAGCAAATAATGTTAGTATTAATTGCCTCTTGACCACAATAGAGTTGACTTAGGATTCGTAGCCTTTTCGACGTGTACCACTGCCCACTGGATGTTTATTATAAAATCCTTAACCACCACATATGTATTCTGTCCTTCGCATGCATACAATACACATGATCTTTTAACCAATTAAGGATAATTGTCCTTCAATCAATGATCGATGTGGCTAAGCCTCAATCTTTAGTCCTCCATTCATGCGAACTCCTCTCTAGGATTCTAAGCGAAGTCATCTTCTTCTACGCAGGGTCATCTTCGCATGAAAACCGTACGTCTAGCTCACATTTAGACTCCGTCACGTCTCTTAGTTCTTCTATGCAAAGTCTCTTCTTCATACACGAATCGTATCTAGCTCGCAGGGCTTTGTAGGCAAGCTATTACTTGTAACCCTAATATTATTTGAGTTCACCGATCACATGTAACATGAATCATGGACTTGACCCGTCTAACCGCCTTCACTTAAAACATTTAATGTTTCGTCCAAAATGTAAATTTGGATGTAAACAGTTGACGACCGCTAATGGCTACAACATTTACTCGGTCGCAAATATTACGACGATAACCAATTTTCCGTAGCAAAATTAGAAGTACTGGCAATGACATTTGCACACTAACACTAACTGGGGTAGCCAATGCGACTATTTTTGTAGTGTTTGTTCACCCATTTACAATAAAAAAATTACATATAAGAAACCAACTAAATTTAAATACACAAAAACTCTATTTTTAATATTTTATGCACAATTTAAGACGTCATCCTAGACCCAAAGCATTATTGAATGCGAGCATTTTTCGGTACTTCCTTGGGATGCGAAGGAGAGGGCAATTGAAGGAGTCTCGGATTAAAAAGATGCAGCAAAAAGAAAAGGCGTTGGAAAATCACAGTTAACTAGGTTCTTAACCTTGTGGACTGTAAGAAAATGTAACAAAAATGGAGTTAAATATTGTATATATATAAATATGTTCACATAAATTTAATTTATAATTAAACAAAATAATTATAAATATTAAAATGATGAACATAAAAATAATTAATATGAATAATTTTGTTTACCACACTTGATAGAATGAGAAGCATAATTTGTAGAAGTTGATCGAGTGTTTTGGAATACTTAGAATGAAGAACACAAAATCGTTTTATGATTCCAAACTCGGATGTAGAAGGAGAGGAAAATGTTGGAGTCGAATCGTGTTTCTTACACACTTTCCTTAAGACAAATTATGCCTCATATGTCGGTGAAAGAGCTTAATAACACTTGTTTCATATGATACAATGACTGCTTGTTCTTCGGAGTTGAACTATACTACCAAGAACACTTGACGAACTTGTACTACATTCTTTCTATCATCAGAAAACTAACACTAGAAAGGGAGAGAGAGAACTCAAGAGAGGAAGAGATGACTTGAGTTGGTGTTTCGAGACTCTTCAGACCATGTTTAGAAAAATAGAAGTGTCATCTATTTATACATGGAGGAATGTGATCACCATTTGTGAGGTTACAATCTTTCACATTATGTGAGGTTACAATCTTTCATATTATGTGAGGTTACAATCTTTCACATTATGTGAGGTTACTACCTTTTACATTATGTGAGGTTACTACCTTTTACATTATGTGAGGTTACGACATTTCACATTCTTGTGAGGTTACATCCTTTCACATTCTTGTGAGGTTATAATGTTACATTTTCAAGAATTCAAACAACCATGAAAGGTGAAACATATAAAACCGTTTCAATAATTCAACTTTTGGTGACTATTCTCGTTCACCTTATAGCCACTTAAATTATCCAATTTTAAAGTGGTTATATAAAATGATTATTTTCATCGTTTTTTCTAGGAAACTACTAATGTAGCTGATGGCTGGCTAATATGAGTCAGAAGTTTCATTTGGGTTCGCTTTTCTACGGCCAAATTCATTCGGTTCCTCATTTAGATCCATAACACAATTGCTACAGTGAGTTGGTTGGATCTTGGATCAGATCCTTGAGTCACTTTCAAGTCCTATTAGTATCCAACTAGTTTCGTCAAAGAGCAGTATAGTGCCAGAGTAGCCAAACCATTAGATATGTGGATGACTCACTCAGATTCAAACTAAACCCCTTACAGAAGTGTAGTTTTCGTTGAAAAGTTGATGGAAAAGATCATTGTGTGATTTTTGAGAAGATTTCAGATACTGTTTTTGATAATTCCCCTACATAGTGGCCTAGCCAGAAGTTGCAATTAACAGGAGCAAAATCAAAATAGCTAATACGCATTTCTAAGTTGATTTGGATTACAAATAATTCATAGCAATTTCAGTCGGTGATACTTTTACTTTGATTCAGAGTTTTGTCGACATATGAGGTTTATGTGAATATGATTTTTACGAAATCATTTAATTTGTATCTCTTCCCGCGATTTAGAGTTTTCATACATTTCATATTGATTTGTAGATTATTGTCATTTTTAGCTCTGCTTCATTTATACTTTATAATTGTATGACATAATTGCTAGAAATATAAAAAAGAATATGATACAAAATGAAAAAAAGAGATAAAATCATGCATTTAATGAATCAATCAAAGATAAACAACATTATTATGATTTGTTAACCTTAATTAAAAAAATTACCATGATATAATTATACAATAAACATTCAAAATTTAATTAAATAAAAAATATGAAAATAGGTAATTGCACCCTGTCCCTACGCCCTTGTCAGTGAGCCAATGAGTGGGTAAGAAGCTGGGGAGTAAATACTAGTCCATAAACAGCTAATATTTTTTTTGGTAAGACATAAACAGCTAATGTTGCTAAGCTTTGCAGAAACACATAAAAAGAATGGAAGGTAACATTTTAAATAACATAATGAACTAACAAAGTAACAAGGAGATAGCTACTTGTATTCAATCTATATCAAAGGTGGTTGGTATCAATCTCCTCACCAATAATTAATTTGATGATTCGGGTGGATTTGTATTTGGAATTATTCTGGTGTAGCTTCATAATACAAAGCCAATGTGATGGCCTCAAGATCCATTGTTACTTTGTACATTACTCTTTCAGCATAGGATCAGAAAGAGAGGCCAAATGATCAGAAAGAGGTGCCCTACGTTAACGTGAGAATCTCAACATAATGGTTCTATGTGTGCAGTTGCTACTTCCCCAACTCCTAAAATCCAAACCAGGGATCTGACAACCACCAACGATTCCTTATATGCAAACCTGAAATCTGACAACCACCAACGAACCAATCGAGCTGTTGATTACATGCAGGCGAACGAATGGTCGTTTTCTGCATGCCAACTTGTAAGTTATATATCATCTGCTTCAATCAGAAGATAACCAAAGAAGGAAAATTGTACTCCAAATTGCTTAACTAATCTACTCCATATTAGGCAATGGAGCTACATGAAATTTTCATAGTGGTAGCAATCACCATGGGGTTGGTATCTGTTTGTAAATCTTTGATCAAATTTGGGAGATGGGTATGGGTCATGTTCCTTAGACCTCCAAGGGATCTCAAGGAGTATGGATCTTGGGCGATCATCACTGGTTCCACTGATGGCATCGGCAAAGCCCTTGCCTTTGAGATGGCTTCAAAGGGTCTTAACCTTGTCTTGGTTGGACGAAACCCTTCCAAGCTCGAAGCTACCTCCAAAGAAATCCGCGAGAAATGTCATGAACCAGTGAAAGTTAAGAGCATTGTCATCGACTTGGCGAAAGTGAGTGGTGAACAGATAGCTAAAACCATAGAGGAAGGCATCAAGGGGCTTGATGTTGGCATTTTGATTAACAATGCAGGGGTGACTTACCCATATGCAAGGTTCTTTCATGAGGTAGATTTGGAGCTGATGGAGAGCATTACAAAGGTTAACATGGAAGCTCCAACTTGGGTGACTAGGGCAGTGCTTCCTAGTATGCTCAAGAAGAAGAAGGGAGCAATTATCAATATTGGCTCTGATTTATCCGCGGACCCTTCTTTGCCTCTATATACACTTTATGCTGCTTCTAAATCGTGAGCTTTGTTAACTAAAACGACCCTAGTTTCGTTTCATATAAATTTTCTCTTAGAATTCTAATTCATAAACTTATGTTACAGGTACCTGAAAATTTTCTCAAGATGCATTGGTTTGGAATATAAGAAGCATGGAATTGACATTCAGTGTCAGGTTCATTTTCACACTATACTTGCATGTTCTTGTTCTTTGTTTTGGTTGTTGATAACTTGATATTGCTGCTCATGATCAGTAGGTCATTTTTGCTCAATCATAAACTTTTATGCTGATAATGCGCGCAGGCACCTCGTTTTGTGGCGACAGGGATGACGAGCAATTTGAAGTCACTTCCCTTGTTGATTGCATCACTAGAGAAATTCAGCAAAGCCAGCATCCGATGGATTGGTTATGAGCATCTATGTAATCCTTACTGGTCGCATTCAGTGCAGGGGTTCATGATACATGCCTGTCCTGATGCGTTGATCAATGCACTCTCCTTTTGGATGTGTAGTACTGTGAGGAACAAAGGCCAACTGAAGGAGACGCAATAGAAAGATGATGCACTAAATAAGAACATCCATTATAATGGTAGTACTCGATTGCAGTACATACTACGTCTGGATATCTACTTAAACATTCAATGATGAGAGATTACATTGCCCATTATTTGGGAACATTGCACCTCCATTCTTAGCCATTGAATTGTACTGTTCCTTTACCATGGCCAGTTTATCCTATTATTATTTGTTTACCATATTAATAACTCTCAAATGCTACTAGTAAAAACTCTCAAATGCTACTAGTAGTCTTCCGTAATTACGGAAAAAAGTATATGTAGAGGTCTCAAACGCAAAAAAGTCATGAAATAAGATATGACCAGAACAGTGAAATACGTCTACGGTTAAAAAATCACGGTATTCCGGTAAAGTCTCGATGCCGGTTGTGGGGTCAACTCAATTTCACCATATTTCTCCCTATGTGTAGCCCTATCTCGGGTGGTTATTTTTGGTAAAAAATTTATACCGGTGGATGCGTCTCGTCGATTTGAAACTATTCTCAGTTGAAGGTCCGGCCAAATTACGTGATTTAGAGGGTCGAATCGCCGTTTCCGTCCGTTTAGATGTTTGACCGCAAGGTTTGACCATACGGATCGAGCACTTAACGTTGTCGGATGGACTTGAATTTTTTCCCACACAAATAATTCATGATGGTACTCATATCTGACGGTCGGTTTTCTGTTTCTCATGTTCGATCATCAAAATCACAACATACCTACTAATGTTGTATAACTTGTTTATACAAGTGTGGAGTTCAAGTATCGTTTTTAATACAAACTATATGTAAAGGCCTCAAACGCAAAAAAGTCATGAAATAAGATATGACCAGAATGGTGAAATACGTCTACGGCTGAAAAATCACGGTATTCCGGTAAAATGCCGGTTGTTGGGGTCAACACAATTTTACCATATTTCTCTCTATGAGTAGCCTTATCTCGGGTGGTTATTTTTGGTAAAAATTTTATACCGGTGGATGCGTCTCGTCAATTTGAAACTATTATCAGTTGAAGGTCTGACCAAATTACGTGATTTAGAGGGTCGAATCGCCGTTTCCGTCCGTTTAGGGGTATCTCTCTTAGGCGACAACATAAGTATTTCGTCGCCTAAGAGAGACCTTAGACGACGAAATACTTTTGTCGTCGCCTAAGAGGTCGGGCATAACCAAAATCCCTAACTTTCTCTCCCTCTCCCTCTCCTCTGCCGCTGCCGCTGCCACTGCCCATGTCGCTGCCCCTGCCGCCGTGCTACAAGAATCATTTCATGATCAATTTAGATGATATTGAATTTACTTTGGACTAAATTTATATATTTGTACGTTTATGAGCAATTTAGATAACTTGTAATGAAAAATTTGTTGTTTTATTCTTGAAATTTTTTGTGTTATTATTTATATTTTATAAAAATTTACGAAACTAAATAAAAAATTACAGAAAATACTTCAGGCGACTAAAACCTTATTTCGTCGCCTAAGAGTTTTTTATTTTTATTTTTAAAAATATAAAGCGACGAATATACACGTATCGTCGCCCAAGGGATAACACTTAGGCGACGAAACTAGCATCGTCGCCTAAGATCTAGACTCTGAAGCGACGAACAATTTTTCGTCGTTTAAGAGTATCACTCTTAAACGACGACTCTAGTTTCGTCTCCTAAGAGCGAGACTCTTAAACGACGACAGCTATTTAGGCAACGAAATGTGTGTTGTCGCCTTAACTTAACTCTTAGACGACGACACCTGTGTCGTCGCCTAAGGTCTCACTCTTAGGTGACGACAGGGATTTCTTTCGTCTCCTAAGATCATGGGCGACGGACTTCTTGCGACGACACCTTAAGCGACGACGCTTCTTCCCCTAAGATCTTGGGCGACGAAATTTTTTAACAGGGCGACGAAATTGCTTCGTCGCCCAAACACTCTGTTCTGGTAGTGTAAATCGAACAACCTCAAATTTGTGAACGATAAACAAGTCACTAAACTAAATGGTACATAACTTTTAAATAACCACAGGAAGATGCCAAAGAGTCCAAAGTAGCAGAGTCTCCAGAGGTATACTCTACGCTCGAATCAGCACCAATTGAACCTTCACCCTTCTCCAAGGAACGTCAAGTTGAAAATTGACGTTTCTTTGTTTCCTTTGTTCTAGTTGCTGTAAGCCCGTGGTTACATTCATAGACGAACATATTCCATCTTAGGTTTGTTTTTTGAACCGAATGGACATCCCACCTTTAGTTTCTTTGGAGGAGATACTAGGAGAGTATTTGTATGCACTGGCGGACTTAGAGGGGGCAAGTGAGGCCTCATGCGCCACTGACCTTCTATGAATAGTAGAGTAAATTAGTGATATACTAGCTAATATATCAAATATTGGCCTAAATATCAACTAATATGCCCTACAGCAGTTTAAAATACAACTAAATATGACAGTATACCCATTTGAATAGAATTCTAGGTTTGTCACTGCTTGTATGGTGAGGAAGAGAGCTCTGGACCTCTGGTACAAAACCAACCTCGAACTCGTTGACTAATGGGTTAGGGCACACAACTATTGCCTTCTTGCCGAAAGAAAATTCCATGGAGTGAGCATTTTGCTTCACTCCCACCTCAGGGGATGCAGAAAAAATATGCATATAGCTGACTCTACAATTGGAGGAACTAGGGAAACAATGCTTGGTGTCGGTTGAAACGCAGGTGGCGTCCGAAAATGTACCAGACGTTTGGTGAGTTCGGCGGCAGAGTGCCGGACAGTGTGACAGATGTGTGAGTGTAAGGTTAGTATTTAGTCTTTTCCTACTAATATATAATGAGATGTAACTGTTCATACTATCAATGCAATACAAGATGTAGATATTCAACCCATTCTCGCGTTTTTCTTTTCATTTCTGTTCTTTCAATTCAATAAACCATGATTCCTAACAAGGTATCAGAGCCTTGGTTTCGATCTTAACGATTTATCTCTTGCTTCCGCGTTTACTTCTTTAATTCCCCCAATTCAAAACTGTAAACCTCAATTTCAGTTTCAAATCTTTTCATTCTCATCGGCTTGTGCTCGTTGTTGCCCAACCATTCTTAGTCTCCGGCACAGCAATATGGCCGGGTCTCGATCCAGAGGTAACAGCGACCGGGTGTTCTCCAAGTTCAGTCATTAGGTCGCGTCCTTGTCGGCGTCACATATAGCAAGCCGAGATGAAGAGGTAAAGTAACGTCTCCGGAACCCTACCTCGAATTGCACAACAAAAACTCGAGCTCAAACTTCCTCTTCAAACTTGTGGAACTCCAAGAACGTCTCCGGAACCTTACCAAAGAGGTAAAGTACATACTGTTGGTGTGAGTCATACTTTCCTTTTGTATATATTTGTAATTACTATTATTATTAGGATTATCACTTACCTTAGGAAGATATACTTACCTACTTTGGCTCGGTTGTAATTTGTATATAATTCCTCCTTTGTGAGGTGAATCAATATCAATCAATATTCAGCCACAATTGTCTCTTGTGTTCATTATTTTGACTTGGTATCAGAGCAGAGATCCGATCTTGGACTCTGACTCTTTGTTCTTTGATTCTTCACCCTTTGTCCTTTTGTTCCTTGTCCTTTGATCCTTGCATCATTGTTGCCCTTGATCTTTGTTATTGAATCTTTCCGCTGCATATTTACCATGACTAAGGATTCCGAAATCTCACATGTGCTCACAAAAGTTGATAGTGGTGAGAGCTCTTATGACTCCAACAAAATCTCTGTCTCTGTTAAAGATGATTCAACTGGCAGCTATGGTGGTGTCAAGCTTAATGGCACCAATTATCGAACTTGGAAGAAGATGATGGAAGCTCACCTTTGGGGGATTGATAAGATGGGCTATGTTGATGGTTCGATTCCTGAACCACCAATTGAAGCCAACAACTATTCGAAGTGGAAGACTGCTAATGGTTCGGTAACTTCTATTCTTTACAAATCTATGACGGAAGATGTTTCACAAATGATTATGGGATGTAATACAGCTGAAGAAATTTGGGAAAGTCTCAAAGAAATCTACTTCAATGGAACGGATTTTTCCGAGGTTTATGAATTAAGTACTCAAGCAGCCCGTATGACTCAAGATGGGAGACAGGTTGCTATGTATTTTGCAAAATTGAAGGGGATTTGGCAAGATATTGATCAGATGCGTCCATGTCGCATGAAGTGCCCAGATGATATCAAGATTTTTAAGGAAGAGCAAGACCTTATGCGGGTTCATGTCTTCTTAGCTGGCCTAGATCCTATATTTGAGAATGCAAGGAGTGAATTGCTTCGTCGGACTACTACACCTAGTTTGCAGCAAGCTTTTTCTTATATCTGCAAAGATGAAACTCAAAGGGCGGGTACTAGAGGAGTTACCTCTAAAGTTGCAGGTCTTACCATTCATTCAAAGCCTTTCAATTCGTCCAACAATCGGCCATTATCAGGCAATCGGCCTCCTGCTTTGCGTCCTTCTCCTCAAGGTCCTCCTCCCGGGTTCCCTCCTAATGTTATCTGTAATTACTGCAAAAATCCAGGTCACATCAAGGCAAATTGTCATAGGTTGGTTGGCTTTCCAACTAATTATTTTAATAAAGCTCGACCTCAGGACAAATCCAAGGGAAAGGCTGCTGTCCATCTTGTTCAAGATCAAGAGTACTATGCTATGACAGACCCAGACCACACCGACGTTGATGGTAATGGTACCATGTTAGTAAGTCATGGTGGTAATGGTAAGATTGGAGTGGCTTTACAAATTTCTAACTTTACTGGTAGCAATACATGGATTATTGATTCTGGAGCATCTGACCATATGACCTATGATCGTAGTTACTTCCTTTTTCTTAACCCACCTACTATTTCCTCTGTTGTTAATGCCAATGGTGATTCTTTTCCAGTTTTAGGCATAGGGTCTGTTCGTCTCACCCCTTCTCTAACACTACATGATGTTCTTTATGTCCCTGATTTGTCCCATCATCTCATATCTGTGCCTCGGCTCAATACTCAATCTCGATGTTCTGTAACCTTTTTTCCTTTGTATGTGATTTTTCAGGACCTCCTCACCAGGGAAATAATCGGCAGGGGTTATCTAAGGGGTCGTCTGTTTCATCTGGATTGCATGTTCGCCGGAATGAAGCCAGAGAAGGCAGTCCAAGCAGCTTTGATTTCGACTGGGGTTACTAATCAAATTGAAGAATTGTGGTTATGGCATCGTAGATTGGGACATCCTTCCTTTGGCGTCATGAAGAAATTGATGTCCTCCTTGTTTTTTAGCGTTGATGAGTCTAAGTTGCATTGTGAGTCTTGTGTCTTAGCTAAAAGTCATCGTGCGAGTTATCCTTTGAGTACTACCAGGAGTTCTGTTCCTTTTGAGCTTATTCATTCCGATGTATGGGGACCTTCTCGCGAGTCGACTTTTTCTGGCAAACGTTGGTTCGTTTTGTTTATTGATGATTATACCCGTCTTACTTGGGTATCTTTGTTAAAACATAAACTTGACGTCTTCTCTGCTTTTCAAGAATTTGCTGCTCTTGTTCGAACTCAATTTGGAGCCAATATTAAAGTCTTTCGTTCTGATAATGGGGGGAGTTCGTTAATTGTCAGTTTACTCAATTCTTCCAAACTTGTGGTATTGTTCATCAAACTACTTGCCCTCAAACTCCTGAACAAAATGGGGTGTCAGAAAGAAAGAATCGTCATGTTCTTGATATTGCTCGTTCTCTTTTGTTTAGTGCTCACATGCCCAAGTATCTTTGGGGAGATGCAGTTCTTACTGCCTGTCATCTCATCAATAGACTTCCTTCTTCCGTTCTCAATAATCAAACTCCTTATGATGTCCTTTCCAATCATGTGTCAGTTCCTTCGTTTTCTAATCTTCCTGCTCGTGTCTTTGGGTGTGTGGTATTTGTTCATGTTCCTAAGAATCAACGTTCCAAACTTGATGCAAGGGCGCTCAAATGTGTTTTTGTGGGCTATGGTGTCAATCAGAAGGGCTACAAGTGCTTTCATCCCCCTACACAGAAAGTTTATGTTACCATGGATGTCACCTTCTATGAAGATGCTTGTTATTTTTCTCCTCCCAATCCTTCTCTTCAGGGGGAGAAACATACTTTTTTGGAAGAAAAGTCTTGTGTGATTCAGCCACTTGGGGATGAAAATGTTACTCGTGTAATCTTTGATCCCACGATCGATCGTCAGGACAACGACGAGGCAGAGGCTTCCAGTGGTGCACCAACGATCGATCGCATTGGTCCTAGCGATCGATCGCCCGAAGAGACAGAAGCTCCCAGTAGCTTACCATCCAGTAGCGCACCAACGAGCGATCATGTCCTTCCTAGCGATCATGACAAGGCAGAACATGCAATCGATCAAGGCCCTTCACCCCTCTCAAATATAGATAACTCTTGCCAGACAATCCCGGAGGAGAGTCCTAATCTTGAGGTTAGTAATGTTTCTTCTAGTTTTGGTAATGGTGATAGTATATGTGTCTTGCCTCCTAGGTCCACTCGTGGTAGACCACCTCGCCAATATGAACCAAGTTTAAATGTCAAGTCCAAATATGCTATAGCTAACTTTGTGTCCACCCATCGGTTGTCTGAATCCCATGCTTCTTTTGTGAATCAAATATCCTCTGTATGTGTTCCCAGTAAAGTGCAGGATGCTCTCAAGGATCCCAAATGGACTCAAGCAATGAATGAGGAGATGGAAGCTTTGGAGAAGAATAATACTTGGGAGTTGGTGCCACCCCCACAAGGAAAGAGAGCTGTTGGGTGTAGATGGGTGTTCACTGTCAAACATAATGCAGATGGTTCGGTGAACAGGTATAAAGCAAGACTTGTTGCAAAAGGATTTACTCAAACTTATGGAGTGGATTATGAGGAAACCTTTGCTCCAGTGGCCAAGATTAATACAGTTCGAGTATTGATGTCTCTAGCAGCCAATTTAGATTGGCCTTTGCAACAGTTTGATGTGAAGAATGCCTTTTTACATGGAGAGTTATCTGAAGAAGTTTATATGGATCTACCACCAGGATATGAAGCAAACGCAGAAGGAAGATTTGTATGTAAGTTGAACAAGTCCTTGTATGGACTTAAGCAATCACCACGAGCTTGGTTTGGAAGATTCTCTCAAGCTATGCGTTGTTTTGGGTACGAACAAAGCAACTCTGATCATACGTTGTTTCTAAAACGTCGGTCAGGTAAGGTGACTGCCTTGATTATTTATGTTGATGATATGATAATTACTGGTGATGATTCTGAGGAGATTGAGAGACTAAAGGGTCTACTTGCATCAGAATTTGAGATGAAAGACCTTGGTTCACTTAAATATTTTTTGGGAATTGAGGTTGCAAGGGGGAGTTCAGGAATTTTCTTGTGCCAGAGAAAATATGTGCTTGATTTGTTGACAGAAACAGGGATGCTAGATTGTAAACCTGCTGATACCCCTATTGAGCAAAATCACAAGTTAGCTGAGTACCCTGACCAAATTCCTACAGAGAGGGCTCGTTATCAGAGGTTAGTTGGCAGGTTAATCTATCTCTCACATACTCGGCCAGATATTGCATATGCAGTGAGTGTTGTGAGTCAATTTATGCATAATCCCAGTGAAACCCATATGGAAGCTGTGATTCGCATTCTGAGGTATTTGAAGTCTGCACCCGGCAAAGGCTTAATGTTTTCAAAGAATAAACATCTGGATATTAGTGGTTATACAGATGCAGATTGGGCAGGTTGCATTACAGATAGAAAGTCTACTTCTGGTTATTTCACTTTTGTGGGCGGTAATCTTGTTACTAGGAGGAGTAAGAAGCAAAAAGTTGTGGCTCGATCGAGTGCTGAAGCAGAGTATAGAGGTATGACCCATGGAGTTTGTGAATTACTTTGGTTGAGAAATGTACTTCGTGATTTGGGATTTAAACCAAAGAAATCCATGGATTTATATTGTGATAATAAGACAGCTGTTGATATTGCTCATAATCCAGTACAACATGATAGAACCAAGCATGTTGAGGTTGACAGACATTTCATCAAGGAGAAGCTTGATTCTAAGCTTATTTCCTTTCCTTTTGTTCGCTCTGAAGAACAGTTAGCTGATGTTTTGACTAAAGCAGTTTCGAGTAAGGCTTTTTATGACTCACTTGATAAGTTGGGCATTCGTGATTTGTATGCGTCAACTTAAGGGGGAGTGTTGGTGTGAGTCATACTTTCCTTTTGTATATATTTGTAATTACTATTATTATTAGGATTATCACTTACCTTAGGAAGATATACTTACCTACTTTGGCTCGGTTGTAATTTGTATATAATTCCTCCTTTGTGAGGTGAATCAATATCAATCAATATTCAGCCACAATTGTCTCTTGTGTTCATTATTTTGACTCATACAACAATAATAAACTAAAATTAGAAACTAAGTTATAAGTAGATAAGAAGTTCTACTATTCCAAACTATATAATAGATACAAAATAAGACTTCAATTATGTTTAGAATAACTAATGTACAACATAAGACTAAGATGCTAAAGAAAAGATTGAATTATAACAACGTTCCTCCTCCAATCATGTATTAAAACAGTGTTGAACAGGCTGTTTGGCTTCAATTTTCACTGACTTATCTCCAACCAAACTTGCTGAACCCAAACCTATTTTAAATATGGGGTTACAGGCTTTAAGCACATAGCTTAAGTTTCAAAATCCTTTCCCTGGAGAAGAAGTTGTGATATTTCAAAGTTGCGGCAAAAATCTGCAAACCCAGAAAATTTCAGTTTTGACAACATCTGTCACTGATTTTGGCAAGCAATTTGAAGCCCTAGGGTTTTAGATTTTGATGTTAGACGCTCAAAGGTTTGTTTACTCCTATATAAGGAGCTTTATCAGTTGTTTTCGACCATCTTATCATTCAATAAACCTTGAGTTTTCTCAAAAACTTCGTGGATTCGAGTTCGATTTGTGAATTTAAGTCACAACCGATTGGTAGATTCTAATCACCTTATCTCATACCTATACTCCGCTGCATCAATTGGTAATCAAAGCAATAAATTTTTTTCTAGTGATTAACATACTTACCTAATAAACCCTAGTTATGGCCGACAACACTCTTTTTACCCGGGGAGATTTGAACGCTTAGATAGCTGCACAAAATGTTCGTATTGACCAGATGGCTACACAGATTAGAGAGATGCGAGAGCTGCTGCAGGGCCTCAACCTAAACCTCTGAAATCATGCAAAACCATAACACCTTCTTGTGTAGGAGGATGAGACAGATTCTGAAGAAGAGATGTTGGTTGGCAGTGATGAATAGGTTGCCCAAAGTGATTACAGGGTGAAGGCTGAAATCCTGACATTTTCAGGGCATCTGAAGATGGAAGATTTCCTTGATTGGCTGAGTGAAGTCGACATGTTCTTCGACATGATGGAAGTACAAGAGTCGAAGAGAGTGAGGATGGTTGCTTTCAAGCTGAAGAGTAGTGACGTTGTGTGGTGGGATTAGTTGCAACAAACCCGAAGAAAGCTATGTAAGAAACCGGTCAAAACATGGAGAAGAATGCAGGAGCTGTTGCGAGAAAGATTTCTCCCGACTGATTATGAACAACTGCTATATCAAATGTACATAGCTTGTGTACAACAATACAATGCAATAAGACAGTGGACGAGTATACAGATGAGTTTCTGAGGCTGGCCGAACATAATCAGATAAGAGAAACGGAGGCACAGAAGGTAGCCAGGTATTTGAGTGGATTAAAATCTTCAATCCAGGAGAAGATCGGGTTGCAAACCATTTGGACCATATCTGAAGCTTAGAACTTAGCTTTGAAGGCCGAGCTGATGGAGAAAACAAAAAGAGCATATTCTTTTGGAAGACAGAACCCTTTGTTTGAGAGGGAGGTTGTCTCATTCAAAGGAGGAGAGGGGAACAATAAGGCTGTTAACAGGTCAGGAAACCCCCGACCTAACCCTATCCCTAAACTAAACCCCTGTCATAATCCTTATGCAAAATCAACTGGAGATATCTGTTATCGATGTATAGAACTGAGACATCGTTCCAATGCTTGTCCTAAGAGAAAGAGTGCCAACTTGGTGGAGAATAAGGGGCAAGTGGGGAACGAGGCAGAAGCAAGTGCAGAAGAGGAATACAAGAAAGATGATGGTTATGAAGGGGCAGAATTTGCTTTTGAAGAGGGTTTGGAGTGAGTGACTTTGGTGTTACAGAGAGTCATGTTAGCTCCTAAGGAATAAGGGCAACTTCATAATATATTTCGTTCATCTTGCTCCGTGAATGGCAAGATATGCCAGGTCATTGTGGATAATGGTAGTTGTGAGAATTTTATATCCCAGATGCTGGTGGAACTCCTAACACTGCCTACAGAACGTCACCCTAGCTCGTACAAGCTGGGATGAGTAAGGAAAGGTCTTCAAGACGACATTGCAATGACAAGCACGTTTCCTATTTCCATTGGGAAACATTATCGTGGTGAGGTTAGTTGTGATGTTATTGATATGGATGTTTGTCACATATTATTGGGTACACCTTGGCATTATGATCTTGATGTTGCACATAAAGGCAGAGATAGCGTGATGTTGTTTACCTGGAATGGACACAAAATTGCAATGACACAGTTAAATAGTGCCGTAGTACCAAAGAAGGAGAGCACAAGTTTTTTAATTAGCAGCAGGGAGCATGAACTTAATGTAGCCTTTAGAGAGTCAGAAACTATCTGTCTTATAGTGGTTAAGGGGCTGATGACAACAAGTACCAAATGAGATTAGAGATTTGTTGAAGGAATTCCAGGAGCTAGTTGCAGAAGATATGCCCAATGAACCTCCACCTATGAGGGACATTCAACATCATATTGACCTTATCTCAGGAGCTAGCCTACCTAACATGCCATATTACAGGATGAGTCCTAAAGAGGCCGAGATTTTAAGAGAGATTATTGAAAACCTCCTCAAAAAGGGGTTTATTCGTGAGAGTATGAGCCCATGTGTTGTTCCTGTGTTGCTAGTGCTGAAGAAAGGAGGGACGTGGAGGATGTGTGTAGACAGTCGAGCAATCAATAAGATCATAGTCAAATACAGGTTTCCCATTTCACGCCTGGAGGACATGTTGGATGCGCTGAATGGTTCGAACTTCCAAGTGGTTTTCGAATATAGATATGAGGAGTGGATACCACCAGATTCGAATCAGACCTGGGGATGAGTGGAAGACTGCATTTAAGACCAAGGATGGGCTGTATGAGTGGATGATGATGTCTTTTGGGTCGTCCAATTCTCCTAGAACTTTCATGAGGCTTATGAACCAGGTTCTTCGTCCTCTTTTTGGAGTCTGTGTTGTTGTATATTTTGATGATATCCTTATATACAGTAGAGAGAGGAGCAAGCATCTAAAGCATGTGAGACAAATTCTTGAAATTCTGCAGGCTAACAAGCTGTACATCAACCTTTAAAAAGTGCATATTTTGTACCAATAAGCTGCTGTTTTTAGGCTTTGTGGTTGAAGAAGAAGGAATACAGGTTGATAGATAAAATGTGCGTGTAATTAGAGAGTGACCTACTTGTAAGACAGTTTTAGAGGTGAGGAGTTTTCATGGCCTCGCTACTTTCTATAGACGTTTTGTTATTCATAAATGATGTTCTTTCCTCCATGATCAGGAAATTATGTGAATCCAGTTTGTTGGATGTTATCATGCTGGGTGACCATTGCCCCCTTGTGAGTCATTTATTCTTTGTCGATGACTCAATGTTCTTCTTCAAAGCCTCATCTTACAATAGTGAGGTGTTATTGGACACTCTTAATCTCTACTGCAGTGCCTCGGGGCAGTCCATAAACTTTCAAAAATCATTCTTGTTTTTTTAGCCCAAACACCTTCCCTTAGTTACTACACTCTATCAGCTCCACCCTAGCCATCCAAATAGAGCAAAATCCGGGAGCCTATCTAGGACTGCCCACAGTGGGGAAGATCAAAAATTGCAGCCCTATCCTATGTGAAAGATTCTATCTAAAGGAAAATTTCTGGATGGCATAGATCGACTCTTTTCCCTGCTAGGAAGGAAGTGATGATTAAATCTGTGGCGCTTGCAGTGCCGGCTTATCCGATGACTATCTTTAAGTTTCCTGCCTCTCTTTGTAAGCAGATCAATGCAGCTCTATCTAACTTCTGGTGGGGAAATGAGTCTTCCTCTGGTATTCATTGGAAAAAATAGGAATACCTTGGTCTGCCAAAAGCTCTTGGAGGTATAGGATTTTGGAATATTGCGGACTTCAATTTGGTCTTCCTAGCAAAACAGGCTTGGAGGCTGCATAACAACCCAAACTCATTATGGGCAAGGGTAATCAAAAGCATGTACTTCCCAACCTCTTCGTTTTGGGAAGCAAGGTGAGGGTCTTCACCCTCTTGGGCATGGACAAGTCTACTGGAGGGTAGAGATCTAATTCAAAAGGGGTCGATCTGGAATATTGGTGATGGCTCCAACATCAACATCTGGCATGATAATTGGATCCCAAACCTCCCTAATTTCAATCTCAGACATCTAGCTCCTCCTTTTGTTGGTAATCAGCTAGTTTCTTCCATCATCAATCGTGATATACACTCATGGGACCTTAGCAGCATACACCATCTATTACCTCTGGAGGCAAGTAGGGCCATACTAGCAACTAATTTTGGAAATGAAACTGAACCTGACATGCTCATTTAGGCTAATCAAGCTTCTGGAATCTACTCAGTTAAAGCTGGATACAATTTTCTAGTGAAATCATCAGCTCCAAGACTTACTGCTCACCCTCACCACTCTCTAGTTATTAGCCCGAAGACTTAGAACTGGTTGTGGTCTCTTCGTGCCACCCCAAAAGTGAAACATTTTGTGGAGAGCAATGTCAAACATTCTAGCAACCAACTCCAACAGGCACCACCGCCACCTTGCTCACACTCCAACTTGTCAACTTTGTGGTACACATCCAGAGACAGTAGAACATGCCTTATTCCTGTGTCATTGGACCACCATGGCTTGGTTCTCCCATCCGCTCAGCTACGTTGTATATCTGTTCCATCGTGTTTACTGGTCCTGGACCAGCAGATCGACAAACGCAGCAGCAGACTTTGTTGCTTCATTAGCCAACCGCAGGGTGTGCCCGGTTGACTGGGTCTCCAATCCACCTCCCTCCCTAATGCGGATTTTACTGTTTGATGCCCAAACAGCACCCCCTTAGCTGTTTTTTTTTCATTTTGTCTGTTTCATCTGTTGTAAGTTCTAGCCTTTTTGGCTTTTGCAATAGAAGATCTTTGTTTACCAAAAAAACATGAAGAGTTCTCAAGCGATTACCAAGTTCCTTCCTTGATGATTGGTTACTTTTCTCTTTCAGTTCCTTCTGGTCTAGTCTCTACTGGTGAGCAGTTAATAAGAACATCTGTTTTCTGAATAACAGTCCTTCGATATTGTATATCTGAGGTTACGTGAATCATAAGTCTCCATCATGATGACATTAGCAAATTTTCTTTTGGGCGGTAGTATTGTGTATGTTAACTTACATATTTCAAATATGTGAATATAGGTTGACAAATAACTTACTAAGCACAGCACAACAAGTATGGCTTCAGAAGTTTGGGGGTGCAAAGAATCCAATTAGTGAACCAAGTGATACCAATATCAAGGAAGAGGAACCCGAATTCAAAAGTCTGTCCCTACTCTAAATCCAACCAAATCTGTCTCTGCTCTTACTTCAAGCCAAAAGGATGCGAAACAAGAATTGAAGTTGACTTCAGAGGGTATGAGGCCTGGTTAAAGGTTAATAGCTCTTACTGTCACTTCTATCCTTTTGCTTTGCTTATAGTTACTATCATCCTAATTTGAGAATACTTTTCAGGTTTAAAATGATAAAGGAGCAAGAAGCCCGGAGAGAAGCAAAGAGAAGAAGAAAAGAGGAAAATTGAAGAGGCGGCACTCAGCAGCCAAAGGAAAATAACCAATGAGAAAACAACTTGTCATATGTACTTGTAAACACGAATTTATATACGCAAATGACAAAACAACACGTGTACAAAATAATATAATTTTATTGATGAATTTACGGGTTACAAATCTTTGTGAACTTCTCTGATTCTATCTCTGAATTTGGATTTGACTCAAGGGTAACAAGACACTTGTTCTTGAGGTGAAAAAGTAGTCACGAGAATTGATCACCTGACGAGTGGATTTGGTGAAGAACATGCTATTTAGGAGTTTGGTTGTTCTTCAAAAGGGTTTTGAGACTTTTGAGCTCTCAAGAGCAATTTTCTCTCTGGTCCCAAGTTCTCCTCTTGATATGAGATGAGGTATTTATAGTGTCAATGCTTCTCCGTGTAAGGAATGTTTTGTAGACACCATTTAATCGTATTTCCTTAACGGTGTAATTAAATCAATCAATTTTGATTGATTGGTCTAATTACAATTATTTACATAATTAAATCAATCGGTATTTATTGATTGACTTGATTATGACCGATAAGGTATTACGTCAGCTTGATTAAATGTCAGGTAATCAATTTAACTTGATTGATTTATAATTATCGATTGACATTTAATATTTTTTTTCAGTCAGGATTTGACGATTTTGTTGTTGATCGACCACCAACACGTCGCCACGTGTACTTCCGGAGTCTTTTTGATTTTGTCGACTCACATGTCACGTATAAATTATCAGGCTCACATGTGGTTTGACAATTCAACGATTTTATTTTTTGTTGAATTTTTATGTGTCTACAGTGCTATATTTCAGGAAGCTATTAAAATACAAACTTTCACAACCACCGTGGATAAAACAGTATCTGGAGAAGGCAGAGAGTAACAAACCATGTAGTATAACCATTGTTAATCAGTACATGAGTCGAGCTGTTCACGTTGAGAGGATAGTTACTGATCACCCAACTAGAATATGGATAGGGTCCGACTCATCCGAGCCATTCAAAGCAATCAGGGTTGTATATTGTATCCAGGAGAGACGAGTAGGATCTACAAGATTTTGATGTCTGCACTGCAGAAAACAGTTAATTTCCCTCATAATGCAATTTTCTTTATTTTTGGTGAGGTGGGAAAAATGGATAGGAAACTTACAAGATGTATGGGACTTTTTCTTTCTTTGTTGTTCATTGTGTAGCCACACAACTTATGAATAAATGATACACAAATTCAACTACTGCCGTGTAACAGTTGTATGAGTTTCCTTTCCTTTTCAGAACTCTTTTTTCTCAGAGTTCTTGTTGAATAGAATTTCTGATTTAACATAATCTGGAACGTCGTAGTCTGGTTGTTGAGATGATTCCTCGAGACCTGGAATGTCATTCAGGCCTTCAACTTTGAATTACTCAAGTCAATCATTTGTGATGAATTTCTTGTTACCAATAGCAGCTTGTTAAAACGTAGCGATACCGATGATTAGAGAAGCAACTCAAGGTAGCGATACCTCGAATAGTTAATTATACAAATGGAATTTCTATATTCTTGAAAAGAAAAGGAGAAGAACACTTGGTTTTTCCAATTTGATCTTACGGACCTAGGCACCTAGCTTAAAAAACAAATGTTCTGGATCTTTGAAACGTAATTAAATGATGAAATCCGCATACATGTTCTCAAATCATGTTGCTTAAGGAATTACAAGACTACAGGGATTTTTTAAAAAAAAAAACTACAAAACTTAAGGGATTGAACATTCAATTATATAAAAATAATAATCTAATAATATCATGGCTTGTAACTAAATAAGAACACTAAACTATAAGTTTCTTTGTCCGCAATTATCAAACGAGCTCAGACAGTGTTCATATGAAGCTGTCACACACATGCACAACAAGTTCATCCCACGCAATGTCATTTGGTCTCTGCATGGCATTAAAAGCTTTAGCAAAGTTCTAAATCATCATCTTAATTTCTCCTAGTCTTAAACTCTTAGTTAACTTGTTTCGAAATTAAGCTTCTATCAGTACGTTGCCAACAGATCATCTCTAAGTATCTTTAATATTCCAGATCGATGCTGCATTGCTGCATATGAACTTCTACAATATTGTGCACATGAACGTAATTAAATGTTCTGAACTTCCAATTTGCTGCAACCTCAGCCAGAACTTCAAGACTGATCAAGGTTTGCTATATATATATATTCGGGAGCAGACATATGCACTGCCTTTAAAGTGCGGACGTCTCTGATTTCTTCACGTTCAGTCATCGATGATGCTGTTTCTTCTTGCCAGACGGACACCGGTCCTTGGTATTGAGCTTCTGTAAGGGGTCCTTTTTTGGTCATTTTTAGGGATAGGCCCACACCATTAGATCTGTTTTTAATGGGCTTGGATGATTGATATTAAAACAAAAAACTTAACACTTATGTCAAATCTATACCGTTCAAGATCATTAAAAATAAATCGAAACTTTGGATACCTTAACGATCACCAAATCACATGAAATTTTATAGAGGTGATCTACTCATACGGGTGGGCATTTTACCCTTGTGTGATTCCTGTTGAGGCATTTTGAGTCTCGCATGTCTACCATTTCGTTATCAAGGCATCTTGAAAGTGAATAGTATTTCATGAATATGATATTTATCCAGTGTGATGTATGAAATATATGACAAGGGTCCAGTGTGGTAATTTACATAAATTTTCTTGATTGGCTAAGGGTTAAGAAGCAACATTGAACTTCATACCTACTATACATAATTGCCTATTTACGAAATCATTTGGTTTTCTTTCAAGACCAAACGTTTTAATAAGTCGTGTCAATCAACTAGTTTTAATCGATCCATACAAATGTAACTAGTATAGATACCATTACCAAAAAGAAAAATCAGTAAGAAGTTTTCCGGCAAATCTTAATGTAAGTTAACAAAGGTTTAAGTGATAATAAACTCGAGAGAAACATATGCTATAAACTCTTAATGATATGTGAGACAACACAAATTCGATTGCCAGTAAATTCAAAGTATCAAAACCTTGGAATGTAAAGCATAGCCTCATTAGTACACTCCTAGCCTTTCGGAACTAGTCTGAGAAGAAACGATGGAGTACTCAATTGGAAATGTGATCTTGTGCTAGAAAGTTAATGATCACTATGTCACTTAATGGAGATCCAAATCTTAGGAAAGACAATCATTTTTACCTTTTGGGTTTACTTTTTAACTGTTTGCATGCAGGTGAAACTGTGTTTACAAGCATGCCTTTCTTTTTTGCCTGATCGAAGAGTGTTGAAGAAGGTTGTGTCACTCATGATGGAAGCCAATGTTTCTTTGCTTGCAACTTTTGAGAGCTAATTGAGTTGCTTGTGGTGTGTGTGCATGTCCTCTTGAGCATGCACCCTTGTTCATTCATCGACGACAGATCCACCCCAGTTGCTTTCAGATGATGATGATCCATCAAGGTTTTGTTTCGAAAAATAAAGAAGACAACTTTAACTCCCAAACTTACAGTTTTGGAGATTTCTTCGATGGGGTTCTCTTGTAACTTGAGTCTAGCTTGCTAATTCTTAACAACAAATTAAGAGCCTGCAGGATATATTTTGGTGAGAATTAACATCCCCTTGTTTCAGTTATTTGAGTCGTTCTTCAAAGCTCATCTACCTAATTTATTAAGATCGAATTTTTCCTCATTTGAAGTTGTTATCAGCAGCCGCATTACAATGAAATTGGATTTTTTTTTAAATATCGAGAATGATATATGTTACGAGGTTTTGGTGGCTGCGCTATAGTGTAGCTTGAGAAGTGGAGAGGTTTCATCCTTGATAGAGGGAAGGCCGACAAAGGCCACCATGGTAGAGAAGAGGCTAGAGACGGTCTCTCTGATATCTTCCCTTTGCCAAGGCGACTAGAGTTTTATGTTACGATTATATAGAAATGTGATTGTTTGAGAGTATGTTTATGAAATTGGATTGTGTGTAGAGTTTTATTTGTGTTAATGTAATAATAGCATCTTCAACAATGCTAGTAGCCTTTTTTAAGTTAAATTTTCGTCAAATTAACTAAAATATTATTTTGGCTAGCCATTTTTAAATATGTATGCATCAACGCTTTCTATTTTAGCTACCATTACATCATTGATAATCCTTAAATAAATATTAAATAGTTTAAATGTATTTATATATCATCTAAAATATCTTTATTAAATTATAGCTAGCATCCTCCAAGTCATCTTGCTAGCTAAATATTGTTAGTCTGTTAGAGCTCCAACAATATTAAAAAAATATTAAACACGCTCTTCAAAATAGCTACAAACTAAAATAGAAAGTATGCTAAAGTTTTTAAGTTCAACAACTTGCATTTTGGAATTATATATATATATATATATATATATATATATATACGCATACATATATACATACATACATGACTCTTCCACTAAGGGATCCATATTTTTAGTTTATTTATAGGGATAGGCATTCGACAAACTTTTCGATCAACATCTTAACTGTTAAATTCTTAGGTCCTAATATATAGATCACCTTTGCAAAATTTCATCCAAATCTGTGATAGTTAAGATGTTCAAAACTGCGAATTAAAATTATAGGCATTAACGGTTCAAGTTTGACAGATTTGATCCGTCAATTAATTTCAGTTATTTCAAAGCCTTACCAATCACCAAATTGGATGAAATTTTACAGAAATGATCTATATATATGCATATGCGTATTGAACGGTGGAGATGTTAATATGTGATCGAAAAGTTTATCAAATGTCTATCTCTATAAATAAACCAAAAATAGAGATCCTCAATAAAAAGTCATATATATACACACACATGCAGTCCTTAATGGAAAGGATCCAAGCAATTTTGAAGATAAGGACGCTTTGTTGCAACAAATTCTGGCAAATTAGAACATTTGAGTTATTATTATTGTGATATTTTCTGACCCAATACTCGATTACTTAAGCATTTTATCTAGGGTGATGACTCAATAGATTAACTCAATTCTGCTACAAAATTATCCACTCTTCAATCTTCGTCACAACTTGAGCTAGCATAGATACTTCAAAGTGCAAAAGCTTCTGGACTCTTGATTAAAATTCAAATATTTCAAATATAATTGAGATAAAATGCTAATGTCTACTAGAGGCCATATATAAAAATATGTCGTGAGAGATTAACATGATGATATAAGTTTAGGCGAGGATGTGTGCTAAAAACCCAAAAAATGAAGCACATTTTAAGATAAATTCATTCACATATTTCATTTTATTTTAATTTACATTCAATTCAAATTATGAAAAATGATTTGAGGTCTTATTAAGGACTAAAATTTGTAGTCTTAATCTTAAGTGACATGCTATATCATCTAGACACATCACTAATTAAAAAGATTATGTAATATCAATTTTAAATAAAAAGACAATTTTATCTTTTTAAATAGCTCTATTTTTTTCATTAAAAGAAAAGGTATGGATTATATATTATGACTTTGTATTATATAAAGCTATATATTTTTAGCCTTTGTTTTTTTTCTTTTTTTCATTTTCATCACTATCGTACATTGAAATATAATGTGAATATATATATATATATATATATATATATATATATATATATGTGTGTGTGTGTGTGTGTGAAAATTTCATCCAAGAAGAATAATTTTCAAATATATATGATTCGTCCGAAATAAAATGTGTATATATATATATACTGTCTAGGTAATTTTTTATTGAATCAAAATATTTCATTTTCATATAAAGAATACATCATGAATCGATTTACTATCTTGTGTCCAGAGGGCAAATAATATTAAATGACTCATGTGCGTATTGCACCCTCACGACACATTTCAGCTCTCATACTACATTATGCCTATGTAATCACATGGAGATTACAGACAGATTCTCACAACGAAAACAAACCTATAATCTATGAGAAACATAAATTACAAGCTATTATTTGAAGCAAAAAAACAACGAAATCAAAAAGCAATTGGGCCCCACCCTATATCTAGTATCCCATGTCCAAAGAGACATGAAACCCAGACCCAGGCATATATATGGAAGCCCAAGAGTTCAGGCCCAGATGCTAAGGGCACCTGAGGTGGGTACGTACCCTAGCCTCAAGTCGTCTGCAAGTTGTTGCCACCGTCGTCGCCTTCGGCGGTCGGCCTTGACCCCAAAGGACAACCAGCAACATCCCCTCTCTCAAAACCAGTAAGATCACTCTTCAATCCCGCTATAATTTGTGTTGCCGAGAGCCGTAAAGCCGCCCAAAGTAGCCTCAAAGGCAATCCTAACAACCTACCAAAACAAGAAGGTTGGAGCTTACATCGTTGATCTGATCGAATCTGAAACATATATGATCCAACCTTCGAACTCTGTTGATCAACCAAATCAAGAAGTAATAAAGAAGTCGCCGCCTCCAACCTTAAAGATCAAAGTCGTAACCACCTATAAGGTTGTCGTCGTCCGGTCGCCAAGCCGTCATCAAACCTCAAAATAAAAACTCATGATCTAGGGCTTACATCCATAGCACCGCAACCGCTTGGAAGCTTGCCCACGACACCAAATCGTGATCTGAGCCGTTCACCACCAGCTAAGAAGTTGAACGGAGAGATTGCCGTCGTCGTTGCTCAATCGTCTCCTCTCCTAGGAAAACCCTAGCAGCGAGAGAGTCATCCTCTTAACATATGATACTGTTTAGGTAATTCATCTAAAAGAAATCGATACAATTTTTTTGTTTTAAATTCGATATAGAACAAATAAATATAAATATAACTAAATTTAGATATATGGATTTTAAATTCTTTCTAACCTGAAAATAAAATTTTAAAATTTAATAAACATTGTTTTGAATAAATTTAGATCTAAATTTAAATCACAAAGATGAAACCATTTTTTAATTGTTTACGATATCGATATGGTATAAAGTGTATAATAATTAATTCGATCATTATTGATAAATTAAATTTGGTACACCCATCTATTAAGAAGGTACACAATATTCCATTTTTGTATTGTTAGGGTTAATATTGTATTTTTTTCTAAGAAAAACATATCATGGTTTATTAATTTGGTGATTTGTTTAGATGACATGACACATAAGATTAAGGTCACAAATCTTATACCTTATTAAGACCCTCTAGCATTACTCTCAAATCATTTAACATGTCTTATGAGTTTTATTTCTAAAATTGAAATTTGTCACCATTTTTCTCTTCACTATTTTGTCATTCTGATTTTAATTATGTTTTTAGTAGATTTTGCTATTCCGCTTTAATATGAATACATTCCCTAAATTAAGTTGTTGTCTTTTGTCAAAATTATATAACTACATTAATTGAAAACGTAAATCTAGAAATCAATATAACCACTCAAAGCTTTGGTTTTTCCTTTGTGTTTATTTGTTTTCATTGCTGTTTGTCATTCCACTTTTTACTCTAATGTTTGTTTATATAATTAGTATATGATTGTGTCGAATTGTGTTGGTTTATCGAAGTGGTTAATCATTCTCGAGAACATGTATGTTAATTTTGTTCTACATTTTAATGAGAAATTATTAGATGTACCCGGAACAAATCCGAGTGGTGTTCCTAACCAACGAGACAACGCCATGTCGGCCCTTTGTCAGATGGAGCCAAAGCCGGAGACTTCAGTGGGAACTGAAGCTGGCGATGCAAGAGGAGCTGGAGGAGGAGTGGCCGGCCGGAGGTGAAGTGGCTGGTGGTGAGGTTGCAGGAGGAGGAGTTGCAGAGAGTTGACTGGTGGTGGAGTTGCCGGAGGGGGTGGGCTGACTGGAGGAGGAGTTGCTGGTGGTGGAGATGCGGTCACTAGTGGTGGTGAGGCTGCAACTGGGGGAGGTGAGGTGGCAGTTGGGGGTGGGGAGGAGGTGACAGGAGTCGTCGGAATGTCCGACAGTGAAATCTTCGGCTTCGGCTCCGTCTGACAAGGGTCCGATGTGGCGCTATCTCAATGGTTGGGAACACTACTCGGATTTGTTCCGGGTACATGTAATAATCTCTCCATTTTAATTTGTGATTAAGGTGTAGGTATTAACTATGCATTTTGTTTTCTACCATTAAGTTCGGTTACAAATAAAGGAATTGAGTTTTTGGTATAGGGTTTTAGGTTAGGGTTTATGGAGGAATTAAGTTTTGGGTATTAGGGTTTATGGTTTAAGGTTTAGGGTACACATTATACCTATCATCTAGAGAGATTCACAATTTTTACCTATTATCACAATAATTTCACAATTTTTACCTATTACTCATACCTATCACTCAAAGATATTCATAATTTCTACCTATCATCTAGATATTCTTATAATCTATACCTATTATATATTTAGGCATGTTAACATCTTGTACTTATTATTTAGGAAGGTTCACAATTTGTATATATCATTCCATCGCAGGTATTGATTGTGAGAGTATGTTAGGCTTTTGATTATATAACATTCTACGCAGGTATTGGTTTTAATTGCTTCAATCAAGGTTTGATTAACTAAAAGTGATATTCATGAGATATCATTTCATTAACGAGATTATTGAAGATAGTGAAAAATTTTGTAATTCTAGAAAAAAAATATTATTATTTATCCTAATAATATGTTTATTTTGTTTAGACAAACCTAATTAATAAATTTAGATGTATTTAAAACAATTTTAAAAGTGAGTGTAATCTAAAATGGGTCTACTAAATTAGTGGAACATCAAATACCTCTATAATTGAGATAAAAGGCTAATTAATGTCTATTAGACCATATACAAAGATACGTCCTGAGAGATTAATACGTAAATGTAAGTTTTGGTGAGGATGTGTTCTAATTTCTAATCTTGCAATGCAAAATTGGGGGAACATTGTGGAATTAGAGTATTAGACCATTATGGCGACATCCCAAATTCTAGTTTCCAAAACAACTAAACGTAATTTAGGGGTTGGTAGGTTGGTGTTAGGGTTGTGTCGTTGGGTGTGTCATGGTTAAAGTTTTGTGTCCAGGAGACTATTTTATCATCGGTTAATTTTTGTTGTCAATGTAATCAGAAGGTTACATGTGCGTATATGCTCGTAATTTTGACATATAATGTTTGAAAATGTTAGTTCTTCTTGAGATTGATTATGAAGATGTATCGAGACTTTTAAATTATATTAGGTTATGGTTGAACCTTCTTTCAGTGCTTTTTCACAGTAATCGCCGGTTGTAAGGATGGATTATATTATTATATAATATAGTTATTTTCCTAAAAAAACAACTAAAGGTAATTGACTTTCACATATGTATAATATTACACATAATGTAAGCAAATACAGAAGGGCAATACAGAATTACCAACTCGTATATTATGTCCAAAGCCAATAAACATGAATGAAACACTACGGCCTAGAAAGTTGGAAACCAAGACGGCAAACAAGGCTACTAAAACGTGCAAATCTGGACTACATGAATAGTTTAGAGTGTGTAACATTCATGGTCCTCTCCCCTATGTTACATATAATTGGCAATATTGGTCATATATTTAACATTATCACCTTGCTTAATGTGGATAACACATAAGTAATAGGATTGTTTTATACAGAAAAGTTTTATAGACATGTTAAAAAAACATGCAATGATATCATAGACAAGAGACAATCATTCACGTATAAATTATTTACATTTTACATAATCATACCTATTTATATACATAACATCATTACAATACTGACGTGTGTTTGTTATTATAAGTTCTCCATATATGTATGAGAAACGCTATAAACAAATTCTCTTGTAACTGATAATACGCATATATTGATCATTGATACTTATAAACTTATAAACTCTATTATAAGCGATCAGTATAATACCTATTACCAAAAGGGCTCCTACCAAAAGTCGTCCAAACATATATGAAAATATTCTCAAATATACCACCAAGTAGATGTCTTATTCTTCACATCTCTAACAACATCACACTAAAATAGCCTACTAATTTGACTCCAAAACGTCTCAAACAAGAAGAGAAAGAGCTCAAGTTGTCACCATCCACCAACGAAGCAACCACCAATGAGACGGACCCTGAAAATCATTTTCACTCAAACTAACAAAATTGTTTGAAAGGAAGCCTCCGAGTTTATGTAATCCTCAATCTCAAATTCCCATATAATTTTCACCTCAATTTCCGTAAAACCATAGGATGAGATAAAATCCGTTATGAGTTACCATGGTGATCAAGAGGGAAGCTTACGTGTAGCAATGGGCATAGTAGAAATATATAGCCAAAGTAAAAGCTTGATCACCACCCAAGCTACAAGATACCACCTCATCTTTAGGAGAAGAACTGTATAGTGTAGCAGTCCTGCTCAGGTGTGGAAGCCGTTTACGAAACGAAACGGGACGATTGAATGACAGATGTTCAATCTTTAATAAATTGATCATATTCCTTTAAATCTGTTTAATCATGTTCACTAAATTAATTTATTAAAAATCAAACAATTTTCGTTTGATTGTCTCATTTTATCTCAGAAACAGCTCTTACCCCTCAACAGTCCTATTTAACAAAGAAGAGAGTCACCTCTCAAATCTCGATTGTATAAAAAAAGAGAAAATAAAAAAGCTGTGCCTATTCATATTATCATCAACTCTCTCTCTCAAACACAAACCAAGAATCCTCCTTTCCTCTTCTCTCTAAATCCTTGACATAATCCTCATACCAAACCACAGCAGCCTTTTGATCAAAAATCCACTTCCTCTGCTCCATATATTTGATCCCCAAGTTTGGCTGTTTTTTGTCTCTCAAACAAACGTTGAATTCATGCAATTATTGAAGGGATGCAGATGGGTTTTGTGCAATCGTGGGGTTCTCTGATATGTACTCTTCATCTCTGAGTTGTTGGGTCTCGATCTGATGCGATCATAATGTAGAATTGAACAAGTTTTTTATGCATGTGATTGTGTTCTGTTCTTGGTGGATTCTCTCATTTTTTGGCTTAATTGGTTATCTTATCAAGTATTCTCATTGGTTTTGGATTACTGTGATGGTTTCATGATCTGGGTGTTGCAAAAGTTCTGATCTTTTTGGTTATTTCCTTGCAAAAACTTTGCTTTATAACTACCTCTGTTTTGGTGTTCAATGATGGAGGCTCCATTTTCTTACTTGGATCGTTTTGATCGGGCTGATCCGACTTGTTTGAGTTCTAATGAGTTTACATGGATCCAGTTTTCTATTTTGGTCAAATTATTTTCTTTTTCGGGTGTATTTTGGCTGTGGGAATATCCATTCCTGGAAGACCTTCAGAGTCACCTTCTTTTAGTATACATCAAGTTTGCCAAACTGTTTAAAGGTTTTGTGTTTCTTTGTTTCAATTGGAGGCTCTGAAAAGCTTTTGGTTGAACTATGATCAGGTGATCGGTCACTGAGTTTCTTCCGGGTCAAGTTTTTTAATGACTGGTGTTTTAATCTGACATTCTTCAAGTCCCAGTTCTGCCTTTTTGTTTCTTTGACACTATTTCCAATGACATGTTAATGCATTATGTGTTGTTGTACTTGCTGTCATATAAACAGTTCTTTTATATGTATGCTTTTTATTTGTAGGTTTGAGCTAGACATGAAGTTTGTTGACCAATAAGAACATAATTTTGAAGGTAGATACTGCTACCTAGATAAGAACATATTATGAATTTCGAAGACATGAAGACATTAGATGCTAATGCTGGATATTTTGAATTTCCAAAATATTAGAACTTCTACTTTGCCAAGCTTGGCCACTGCGAATTTAGGCAGTGCCAATGGATGCCACAGCAAGCGGAACCCCAACCATACAATACCATAACATTCCTGACCAGCCAATTACCACCATTGTTGCCACTCCTGTACCAAAATATGAAAGGCGGCAACGCCATTGCTTTGGGACCTCCTCAACCCCCGGAGAGTTCCCTTTAGCTGCCAACCCCTCAATTGTGCTTCATGTCCTTACTGCTTGTAATTTGGACCCTCAAGACCTTGCAAAGTTAGAGGCAAGTGACTGTTGCTCTATATTTTGATTTCATGGGGCTGCTGTAAGTCTTAGATTTGTTGATGCTGCCGTTTTGATCTTGGATGTGAGTGTTGCAGGGAACATGTTCCTTTTTCAGGCAGCCTGCAAACTTTGCTCCTGACTTTGACTTGTGCATATCTGAGCTTGCTGCTCTGGACATGTGCCAAAAGAGAGCTATATTTAAGCCCATGACAACTGAACAGCGTCAAGAGTTGAAGCAAAAATGTGGAGGTTCATGGAAACTGGTCCTGAGGTTTCTGTTGGCTGGAGAAGCATGTTTCAGAAGGGAGAAATCACAGGCAATAGCTGGACCTGGTCACAGCATTGCTGTGACTACAAAAGGAACTGCCTACTCATTCGGTTCTAATAGCTCAGGACAGCTTGGACATGGCACAACTGAAGAGGAATGGCGGCCTAAGCCAATCAGGTTGCCAATTTTTGACCACTCCTTAGACACCATTGTGTAAGTTTCGAGAAACAGGAAAAGAGAAATTGTTGACTAAATGGAACTCCATTATGTTGCAGAGATCTGCAAGGCATTCGAATTATTCATGCAGCTGCTGGTCCTGGTAGGACAATGCTGATCAGTGATGCTGGGAAGGTGTATCACTTTGGGAAGGACTCTTTTGGCGAAACTGAGTACGGGGTTCAAGGATCAAAGCTGGTTACCACTCCACAGTTGGTTGAGTCCTTGAAAGATATATTTGTGGTACAAGCTGCAATTGGAAATTTTTTTACAGCTGTGCTGTCAAGGGAAGGCAGCGTATATACAATATCTTGGGGAACTGATGACAAACTTGGTCACCAAACTGAACCAAATGATCTTGTGCCCCATCCTTTGTTGGGAGCACTTGAACATGTACCTGTGGTGCAAATTGCAGCTGGGTACTGCTACCTTCTTGCTCTGGCTTGTCAGCCTAATGGAATGTAAGCATTTCTTCATCTCTTTTCCTGCCTGGCCTCAAAATATAATTTTTTTTAATTAGAAAGAAATCAAAACTTGTTTTATTGACACCAACAAACAACTTATTCCTAAATTTTGTTCACTGTTTTTGTGAACCAGTAGAATGAAATATTGGTCTGCCATGCATGCCAAGTTATTTTTGAGCGACATCATAATCTTGTTCTTATGGTTTATTTTCTTGAACCCCAAATTTCAAGCTTTTTTACTGTATTCAAGATTATAATTACTCAATCGTATGATAACCATTTCAGGGCTGTGTACTCTGTTGGCTGTGGCTTGGGTGGTAAGCTTGGACATGGTTCAAGAACTGATGAGAAGCAGCCGCGACTGATTGAACAGTTTCAGCTTTTGAACCTTCAGCCCAAGGTGGTTGCGGCTGGTGCCTGGCATGCTGCTGTGGTTGGCCAGGATGGACGGGTCTGCACATGGGGCTGGGGTCGATATGGGTGCTTGGGTCATGGGAATGAAGAGTGTGAATCAGCTCCTAAGGTTGTGGAAGCATTGAGCAATGTGAAAGCTGTGCATGTTGCTACAGGAGATTACACAACCTTTGTGGTTTCTGAAGAGGGTGATGTGTACTCATTTGGCTGTGGAGAATCAGCTAGTCTTGGACATAATTCTGTTGCTGATGGACAGGTCTTTCTTGTCACTGCTCTTATTTAATTTATATACTCTAGTTGTGCCGTAACTACATTGCTGAAAGTCAGCATGTTCAATGAATTCTGAACATGGTTAACTTGTTCCAAACGGGATTAAAATCTTTCATTCATCTCAAAAATGTATACACCATTCTAGAAGATATTTGATGCTTTCCACTTCTACCAAGATTTTTGCATATTAGCACAGTTACTACCAGCTTTTTATTTTGGTACCAGATTAATATTATCATGCACCACACAGATGGTACATGAATGGCATGTTAAAGTGACTGAATCGGCTCTTTATTGTTATTCTACAGGGAAATAGGCATGCAAATGTATTGACTCCAGAGCTTGTGTCATTACTCAAGCAAGTAAACGAGCGGGTTGTACAGATCAGTCTCACCAATTCGATATACTGGAATGCTCACACTTTCGCACTCACTGAATCAGGGAAGCTATATGCATTTGGGGCAGGGGACAAGGGTCAGCTAGGAATTGAGCTTGTTGCCAATCAGACTGAGAGGGGAAATCCAGAGCTGGTTGATATTGATCTCAGATAGTTCATCAATATCAATACTCAAATACCTTTCCCAACCTCACCATCATATGCTTCATTTCCTCTAATTTATCTTCATCGTGACTGATTGCATTTCATGTTTAGATTTCCATGCCCATTCTTGTAAATAGAAGAAAAAAAGGATTTGTGAAGGTCCAAGCTAGGTAGGTACATAGGGTACAAATATCTTGGTTGATATTTTAAAAAAATGGTTGCCTTAGGCTTCAAGTTGTTGATAGCTAGTACATTTGTCTATGTTCAGTTCATTATAATCTCAATTTGACCATTTAGTTGTTGAATCCTTGCCTAATTTCCCTCTTCTTGAAGATCAATGTTTGCATAAGTTGTCTTTCAATTGGCATGAAAATGTTCAAAATCTTAAAAGTTGGGCATTACTACTGAACAAGGTTCTAAAAAACGTTAGGCGTTATTAGGGCGGATAGCCAACACCTAGCGCCCAGGAAGCCTAGGCGGTGTCTAGGCTGTTTTATATTTTATATATTTATAATTATTTAATAAATATAATTACATAAATAAATTTATAAAAAAACATTATTATGTTTCAAAGTAGCAAAAATACTTCAAAAATAGACAGTGTTTAACAACAAGGTTCTTAGAATAAAAAAACAAATTAGAGTGTACAGAGATGCAGATCGCGACTCACGAAGAAGAGATGCATATGAGTTTACAGATTTTGGTTTCTGGGGGTCATATAATTAGAGTTTAGGGTTTTGATGTTTTTTTTAAAAAGGCCGCCCCGCAAGTCTGTCTAGGGACCTAGGCGCCGCCTAGCCCTCCTAAGCGGTCTCTTTTCGCGCCTGCGACTAACTTGGCATGCTTGGAGGAAATCAGAACGGTCACTTGTCGCCCAACGTCTAGGCGGCCCTGAGTGCCTTCTTTTAGAACCTTGCTACTGAAGTACAGATAGGTTGGAGGGGCTTTGGCTTTAAATTAGACAATTAGCTACCTCTACATGATCAAATGGTACCAAACCAGAAACAGTCAAGGTCGATTGTACAGTTGATGAAAACACTAATTGCAGAAACCAACTCATACTTCCAATCTAGAACTGAGTCTGTAATCAAGAGATCAAGACTAATAGCATGGTTTTATCTAGGGGTCTTTGATCCAAGGTCCAAACCAATGATAACTTATCAACCCAGTCAGCTGGCTTCAGTTGGTACTAATAATCTCAAAACCCAAAATATTGATTTTGGAGCTGAAGTTACCAAAACTTGTTCCTTCACATAAATATATTTTCAACTGAGTTCCATTCCCTCATAAAAAAACTGAGTTCCATTACCAAACATTGGTCGATCGTCCTTGCTTCTTAACTCTTAAGTGAACCATAGGAACCATATTAGTTTCATGACCAGTCAAGTGATATACCGACGGCGGCAACGCCAAACGTTGAACACTACTCTCCAGCAACAAAGTTCCAGATAGGCTCCCTCACAATCTCACATTCATCTGAAATCCCAAGTGATCGATTTCTACTTGTTCCGGCCCACATACATGGACTGACATCTAAAATTCTTCTCCACATCTCGATAAGTTATGTCAAAATCGATCTGCATCCAAATACATTCATCAAATTAATTCAATCCAACTGAACAGTTCCCTTGATCTAAATTAGAAGTCAGTATATATATGGAAAAGTCTTACTTATTCTTTTGTGCTTCGATCGCGTTGTTTATATCATTCAGTTATCCCAGCGGTCGGTTATTATAAAAATTCGATATGTTTATTCTGTTCCGTAAGTTGGGTTAAAAAAATGCAGATCGAAATGCAGAGATTCTACGTACGAATCGTATACAGTCGACTGACTGGTGTCCTTGATTGTACCACAATATGCAACCTAACAATGCTTGTGATGAATCAGATAATCAAATCGATCAATGAAATCAATAATTTTCATTTGCTACCTAGCTATAGACGATTATATTTTCCTCAAAATTAGGGCAGGGTGTGAAAGAACAAGGGCATGCATGTGATGGAATTTGACCCTCGACTCAGAGAGCCCTGGTCTTAAGGACAAATTAACTTGTTTTGATTCGATTCAATATATATACTCAGTTGAAGAATACTTGCACGATTTAAACATAGATCACATTTCCTAGCTTGCACAGAAAATGTAACAAACATGCATCTGAGTGCTCAAACTCCAAATTTTGGACCTCTAATTAAAGCTCAATCTATGGAATATAATTATGTCAAATATATACATTTCGAATCGGTATCCTTATGTAAGGAGAAGAGATGTAGCTGGTCTGCAATTAGCCGTTTTCAAATAGAAGGACTAGAACGACAACAAAACACACTCATAAATTAAAATGAGATGTAGTTGTATAGGGAAATTTCTAATGTATCATCATCAGCATGCTATGCAGCAACAACCGTCGGATCGTTCAACAAGAAAACCCGTTATGTACGTAGTACCATCTTTGGTTGTCTATTGTGTTCCCTCCATTATTGATCGACTTAACACACTAAAATTCAGCGTCTTCTTGCCGACAAGTACATGTTCCTTCACTGCAGTAGCTCACATGCCCACATGTTCGTATCTACATACGACTACGTACGTTCGCCACCCCCAACCAATTTCATAGTGTCATAATATTAAGATCCAACTACAGAATACATAGATATACAATATACATTGATTATTCAAGCATATAGTAGCTACTTAATTTATATGTGTCTATATGTACCTACGTATCACGTTTGCTGCATTATTGTCTATGGTAGGTATGATCATATTTGAATATATTTCCCTGGCTAGTAATAATATTTTGTCTAATCGCATCACCAAAATGTCGTAACCCGTCCTTTCTTGGCCTTTGCTTTGTATGTTAGTATGCAATAATGTCCATCAATAAGAACTAAAAAGTGCATAGCAGGTAGCTCTCACTGTGCAGTCTGTGCTTGTAGCTATTTCTACATCGATATATATCACAATTCACAACAACGTAGTACAGTCTCATCAGATCGATCACTTATCTGTATGAATCGAAAACGCTCATGCATAGCTAGCTATATATACCTTCTTTCACTGATTCATGCAGACATACATGCCAAATTTTTGCTTGGATTATTAGACTTAAGCTAGCTAGCTAGAAACTTGATCTTGCTGTTGAAGATTGAAGATCACGAGCCGCCGTATAGATGGCCGCAAATTAAGTTAGCTTGTTTTCAGGGTCGTCCTAGCCATGCACGAAGCCAAAATTTCAAAATATCCTAGGCTAAGGTGTCATTCTGAAGTTCCGGCAGAAACAACAACCCTCCGATCAGAAACCAATTTAGACCTCCACGATACCGCCGATCTGGACCTCCACGATGCTGCTGATCTGGACCTCCACGATGTCGTTGATCAGAAGCCGATTTGAACCTCCATGATGTCGTCGAAAGCTTCTGGTGAGAAGACAAAGATGTTGGGCTATCAAGCGGGACGATCTGTGCATATCACTCAAAGCAATCTCTCCCAGAAGATGGTGCGTTTTCTGATTCCAATTCTCTTCTTCTAGATTTGTCGTTGTAAAATTAGAAATATTGGAAGCTTTTTCTTTGTTTTGGTGGTGAAGTTTTTTGAAACAGTAATTGCAGTAAAACTTTTGTGATGAAGATTGTTTGAAAGAATGTGATACATGTTGATACTAGGATTGAGATGTAATTGTAATATTTATTTGAAGATATATAGATTATGAGATAGAGATGTGTGACTGTTTGAATAAGTCATGCATCTTTTGTTGTGAGTATTGGGAGCTAATGTTGTTCATTGTAGACCTGTGAAGTACGGTATTCAGACGTGTTGATTTCACAATCAAATTATTCACTACCAGAAAAAAAAAAACTTTAGCCGACAAAATTTTTTTTGTCTGCTAAAGTGAAATTTTAGCCGACAAAAAATTATTTCATCGGCTAAACTAATTTTTCGTCGGCTATAGTGGAATTTTAGCTGATGAAATTTTTTTTCGTCGGCTAAACTAATTTTTTCGTCGGCTATAGTTTGTGAACTTTAGTCAACGAAATTTGAAAAGTTTAGCCGACGAAATTAGGGTATTTCGTCGGCTAAAGTATCTTTTAGTTACAAAATTGCACTACGGATATTTCGGTGTCCGATTGACTATTGTGATACCAATCTAGAAGCGGAACGGGCGTACGAGTAAAACTCATATATAATACTATGATATATGAGTTTTTTGGCCATCCGAGCTTGTTTAATGCTTCAAAATACAATTTTCTAAACACTTAACACACGAAAACGCCAATATCTGCATCTATATGAGTTAGTTTGGTCGAACCTTTAACACAACAAACTCTCACAATGATGAGACGCAACTGTCTATCTAAAAATTTTGTGACATTTACCCCTCGATTATAGGGCTCCCCATATGGATAAATAATGGTAAATAGTAGGCATGTTGTGATTCAAGTCATCAAAATTCACAAACAAAAATACGACCGTCAAATATCATCAATACGTTGAAATATGTCTTTGGTAAAGAATTCAACTTGATCCGATAAATTTAAGAGCTTCATCTGGACGGTCAATCTCGTAAGTCAAACCCTTAAATTGTATTGACCGCAACTATCGGTACCGAGACTTTACCGGAATTACGTGATTTTTCAACCGTAGACGTATCTCACCATTCTGGTCATATCTTATTTCACGACTTTTTGCCTTTGAAGTTTCTACGTAGAGTTTGTTTTTGAAACGAAACATTTACTTAAAGCTTAGTAAACAAATTATACAACATTAGTAGACATGTTGTAATTCCGATGATCAAAGTTGAGAAACAAAAATCTGACCGTATAATATGATCATTATGTCGAAATATGTGTATAGAAAAAAATTCAACTTGATCCGACAACGTTAATTGCTCGATGCTTACGGTCAATCTCGTAAGTCAAACCCCTTAACGCACGGAAACGGTCATTTAATTGACCGTCTAAATTACGTATTTTGCTCGGATCTTCAACTGAAAATAGTTTCAAATCAATGAGATGCAACCAGTGGTATAATAATTTTATGAAAAATAACCACCGGAGATAGGGCTACCTCTAGGGAGAAAGAATGGAAAATTGCGTTAACCGCAACTATCGGCACCGAGACTTTACCAGAATTATTTGATTTTTCAACCGTAGACATATTTCACCATTCCGTTCATATCTTATTTCACGACTTTTCTTCGTTTGAAGCTTCTACGTATAAGGTTTAGGGTTTAGGGTTTTAGCCGAAGAAATTAGGGTATTTCGTCGGCTAAAGTTAAATAAATAAATAAATAAATAAAATAACTATAGCCGACGAAATTAGGGTAATTCTTCAGCTAAGATTAAATAAATAACTATAGCCGACCAAATTAAGGTAATTCGTCAGCTAAAGTTAAATAAATAAATAACTATAGCCGACGAAATTTATTAAAATTCTTCGGCTAAAGTTAATTCAAAATTTTGAAAATTTTTCTACTAAAATTTTGAAATTTTTTCCGACTAAATTTTGAAATTTTTCCGACTAAAATTTTGAAAATTTTGCCAACGAAATTAGAGTATTTCGTCGGCTAAAGTTTTGAAATTTTCTATATCTTTCATTTTTCTCCTTCTCCTCCTTCTCTTCCTCCTCCTCTAGATCCTTCTCCTCCTCCTCCTCCCCTCCTCTCTCCTCCTCCTGGCCTCCTCCTCTTGTTCACCCCTCCTTCTCCTCTTCTCTTCTCCTCCTCCTCCTCTTCTCCTGTGTAAAAATGAAAAAGGAGCAAAAAAATTAATTAAAAATATAAAAAATAAAATAACTATAGCCGATGAATTTTAATAAAATTTGTCGGTTAAAGTTAAATAAAAAAATAAATAAAAAATAAAATAAAATAAATAACTATATCCGACGAAAAGTTAAATAAATAAATTTTAAAAAATAAAAATAATTACTATATTGGTAAGAGACAAAGGTAAAATGTATTGAAATTATAATTTTAATATGGTTTCAATAAAGATTTTAGTGTATGAGCACAAATAAGTGTATTTTTCATTCAATTGGTTGTAAAGTCTTATTTTCATTGAAATGATGTTTGACTTTTATTTTTTTGTGCAAATGAACATTAACCCTTGAATTAAATAGGTGGGCTATATGGATATTTTGTTTCCAATTATTTCCTTGTTAGTCGATTTTTAATTAATAAGAGGTAGACTGTTTTGACTTTTTTAGCTAAACCACGGAGTTTTGGTTAACTTGACTGGGCTATAAGCCCATATTTGCAAAAGAAATTAAAGAATAATACATGTATTTTATTGAAAAAAAATATAAAAACCCTCTAGGCTATAACGCAGGTACCAATACTTTATCCTCCGTCTCTGCTCCTAGCTAATTTGCGATCGATGATGAGCGAGCAAGATTGTTTAAGATAATCGATCATTATGAAATTTATCATTATTATTATTATTTTATTGAAAAAATATATATTGGATAATGCCTGATATTGTTACCGTGCAAACCAACCCGCACCAAAAAAATAAAGGTGAAAACACAGAACAGTTGAGTGAGGAGAGGAACAACAACCTAACAGCAATAACGGCCAGAAATTCGTAGAATTGAATAACGGAGGGTTCGGATTTGACCTAAGACGAGGATAGGACCCACCAGCAAAAGAATCTAAAGTAGCAAAACTCACATGGGTGAACGTAACTTTCTAAAATTAAGTCGCCACGTCAGTTTATTAGACGGATAGTACGGACCCGTCATGTGAGGTATGCCACAAGGCACTAAAGTCGATTAAGTCTTTCTGATTCTTTCTTTGTCTCTAAGATCTTTCACACTGAGTAAAATTGTAAACCATTTTACAGTACAGACCATGCTCCATGCCCTTGATCTCATTTCATGTTCTTTCTTCTGTGCAAGGGTTAGTTTTGTTTTCTTTGATCAGAAGACATCAAATTCTGTTTATAAATGACGGAATTCTTACAAGTCGATTGTGTGCTTTTTGACCTGAAAGCCGTTAAAGGGTTAAAAAATGGAGAATAAACTTACACAATGAGATGAATAAATAATGTCATTGAGGTTAAACTTGGGAGGTTGCAAGTCGATTAGTGTGATCGAGGTGTTTTTATCTACAAATGGAACAAACACATCTATTTTAGGTGTACGATGATAGACCCTCCCCATATGAATTGCTAAAAGCAGACCTCTCTGTATGTGAATGTGATTGAAAGAGGATGGAAATGTTCTGCCCTGTGCATATTGCTAAACTCACCGACAGAAGAAAGTGTCGGTGTACATTAGGTGATTTTCATAATGCATTATGTTGGTTTTGCTTCCCTTGGCAATTTGCATCTTAAAAATATAAGAAAATTCTATCTTATAGCATACATATCAAATGTCAATCAGTTTTAAAAAGATTATCAAAAAATTTATATTTAATATGTATGTTATACGTTAACGTAGGATAGTCAAATCTAAAAATATAAACATGTAGTGATGTTGCAATAGTACTATGACTTTGCCAGCTCAATGTGACATTTCTCTCTTGCATTATAAATCGCAATGATTACTAGTTCCGACCTTATGTACTTGCAGACGGATTGATAAATTTTGTATGCACCATATGTGTTCGTTACTTTTTTTATATTTATATACATTTTATGGATATATTTTTGATAATTCATTAAACACTTAATATTTATATCGTACGGATAACACTGAATAATGAAATGATTGTTCGACGTCTACCAGAGAGTTTGAACCCTTCTCTTTTGTTTTGAGTATATATAGAACCTGACCTCCCTTCAACAAACCTACACTCCGCTGTTCTCTCTGCCTTTTCCAACCAGCAGAGACCAGAACCATGGCAATGCCACTCTCTCTTCTCTCCCTCCTCTTTCTCCTCCTCTTCCCATCTCTCATTTCGTCCTCCCCGGTCCCAAACCCCGATTCCGTAATCCAAGAAGTACACAGGTATGTCACACCACAATCATTCACTGTACTCGAAATTCTATGTAACATTAGAAAGTTTCTATAACACTCGTGCGCAATTGTTAAACAGCAACATGCGTAGTAGCCCATGGAGTATACCGATATATATTGTCCCACATATATAACTCTTTTGTTACTTTGCAGGAGTATTAATGCTTCAAGGAGGAGTTTGGGTTATCTTTCTTGCGGAAGCGGCAACCCAATCGACGACTGCTGGAGGTGCGACCCCAAATGGGAGCAGAATCGCCAGCGACTCGCCGACTGCGCAATCGGGTTCGGAAAGCACGCCATTGGCGGCAGAGACGGCAAAATCTACGTGGTCACTGACGCCGGCGACCACCCTGTCAACCCAAGACCAGGGACTCTCCGCTACGGCGTCATCCAAGACGAGCCGTTATGGATCATCTTCAAAGGTGACCTGACCATAAAGCTGAAAGAGGAGCTCATGATGAACTCGTTTAAGACCATCGACGGCAGAGGAGCCAATGTACACATTGCCGGCGGACCTTGCATTACTATTCAGTACGTGACGAATATCATTATCCATGGTCTGAACATTCACGACTGCAAGCAAGGCGGGAATGCTTATGTTAGAGACTCTCCGGGGCATTATGGGTGGAGGACTTTGTCTGACGGAGACGGGGTTTCGATTTTCGGGGGAAGCCATGTTTGGGTGGATCATTGCTCCCTGTCGAATTGCCGTGATGGACTGATTGATGCTATTCATGGATCCACGGCTATTACAATTTCGAACAATTACATGACTCACCATAACAAGGTCATGTTGTTGGGTCACAGTGATACTTACACCCAGGACAAGAACATGCAGGTCACCATTGCCTTCAATCACTTTGGAGAAGGCCTTGTTCAGAGGATGCCAAGGTAAATAAAATTCGAGTTTTACCGTGGTGAATTTTTGACCTGTTTAGAGTACTAATTCTGGTGAATTGCAGGTGTAGGCATGGAAATTTTCATGTGGTGAACAATGACTATACACATTGGGAAATGTATGCAATTGGGGGTAGTGCTTCTCCTACCATCAACAGCCAAGGGAATAGGTTTCTCGCACCTAATGATAGATTCAACAAAGAGGTTAAAAATCGAACTCAACCGCGGTAAATTTCCTTTCTTGTTTACTTGTTCTGATGTCTGGTAACATAACATTCTTTGTTACAGGTGACTAAACATGAGGTTGCACCACAGAAAGAGTGGAGCAAATGGAACTGGAGGTCTTCAGGGGACTTGATGCTGAATGGTGCATTTTTCACAGCATCCGGTGCCGGAGCATCTTCGAGCTACTCTAAGGCGTCGAGTTTGGGTGCAAGGCCATCTTCCCTAGTGAGCTCAATCACAGCGGGTGCTGGTTCACTCAAATGTAAGAAAGGCTCGCGTTGCTGATGACCAAAATGGCGTGTAATTACAACTAGTAGCTAATAGGATTTTCCCTTGCGCTGTTATATATCGGTTTTTTCAGTTTTTTTAACTATTGTGTTGTCAACCTTGGCTTGTTTCACCATTGAAACCAAGTGTGTAATTTTATTGAAGCCAGACCAAAGTGTTGAAGATGAAGTGAAAGCTCGAGTTGTATACGTATATAGATATAATCTATGACTATTTTTCTGTCTAAATTGTCCATCTCAGTTTTCCCTTCTTCAAATGGGGTGGTGCAGACGTGCAGTAGTTAGGGGTAGGGTACTAGAGGGATTTGAATGAATGAATGAATGAATGAATGAATGAAATTCAGAAATTGAGCTAAACTTGGGTGCACATAAATGTTGGCCGCTACTCTTAGTTATCGAGGGCCATCTCTTTCAGACCTAAAGAGCATTTTTCTGCAGGATATTGTATATACTTGACACAAACTCGTAAGGACATCAAAGCCTAGCAGAGTCTATCTCCTTGCCTTCATCTATTTTGGCGAAAAATATAGTGCACCCGATATATGGGCAAGATAATGCATTATTGTATCAAATATGGACCCATAGTTACTAATTTAATATAACTTAATTGAAAAATATACCTAAAGCCTAGGGTTAGAGCTCGATTTAATATCAAACACTATAATATTTATAGGTAGTGATACATTTGTTTTTTATTGATAAAAACGAGGACGGTATCCTGAATGGTTTTTTAGATCCAAAAATTAATTCACCTCTAAAAACTAATTAAGGTGTGTTGAATGGTCATGTTAAAATGTTTTCTCTCTCAGATCATCAAAAATAAATTGTGATTTGAACTTAAATCAGCGTTAGCGGGTTTCGAATCTGAGTATGGGGGTTTTCTCCCTCAGACACCAGAAGTGGTGATTCCTAAGCGTTCTCTCCTGGCAGTGGGGTTGAAAAATTTAACGTTTTTGCCACGTTGCCAACATCTTGTGGTGGCTGGCTTGCTTGATCGCTTTCGTCATTAGCCATGGTGATGTGACGTGAGAGACCTTTTGCTCAGCTTCTCACAGACATCCCCAATGTTAATGCACTTGAATAGTGGCCTCGTAGACCGTCTATAACGATGTATTATGTAGCGGGATATGTCTTCTCATGTAAGGCTGTCAACAAGAGCACGAGACGTTATCTAGACTTTTAAAGGGAGGTTTTTGACTCTCTGGGGTGTAAGTCAGTATTGTGATGACATAATGACACTAGGTAAGTCATTAATGCTTAATTAATGAGGAAAGAGATAGTTACTATTTGTAGGCTGCTGGTAAGAATGTTCTCCCTTGCTCTTCGATGTGGGACTAGTGTGGTTTCATATGTCACACTGTTGTCTCGAGAGGCGTTAATGGGGCCGCTCATGAGAACGCGTCCCAACTCTGTTCGGGTAGTGGGTTACTGTCGTCTGTAGCTGCTACTTCTGTCTTACTGCTACTTGTCTTGGTGTGGCGAGTTAGACGGTTATGGTCAGCTCAAGCACTATCAAAGAGCGTTAGTTATGCATATGTGCCTACAATTAGGAACCTTGCCGATGGTAAATATGATGGTGTTGATGTAATTGATGGTAATTACCTCATTTTTTTAAACAGTTTTTAATCTCAAAGGATGTTTCTTATGAACACTTAAGGACTTTTGGTTGTAGAGCTTTTTTGCATGTTCCAAAGGAAGAAAGATGGAAGCTTGAAGACAAGACTAGGCAGTGTGTATTCACTGGGTATGGAGATGAAAAATTTGGTTATCTGTTATGGGATCCTATCAACAAGAAGTTGGTTCGCAACCGTGATGTAGTGTTCTTTGAAGATCAAACAATCAAAGACATTGTTCAGAAGAGTGAGAATATGGAGGCTATAGAAACTTTTGTAGATAATCTCATTGATCTAGATCAGATCACTCCTCATGTGGTTGAAAATATTGTTGAGCAAGTTGAGCAAGAAGCCGAGGTTCCTAATGGTGATCAAAGATATGATGCTGAAAACAATCAAGATATTCCATAAGAAAACCTTCAAGAGCAGCCACCAGTTATTGAAAAGGACGTGGAGTTAAGAAGAAGCACAAGAACTCACAAGTCTTCTACTAAATTTCCATCCAACAAATATGTTCTCTTAGATGAAGGTGAACCAAAAAGTTTCCAAGATGTCCAAAATGATGTTGACAAGGAAAAATGACTGAAAGCTATAAAAGAGGATATTATTTCTTTGCATAAGAATCAATTAAACATATGAATTTGTGGAAATGCCTGAAGAAAAACATGTGCTCAAGAACAAGTAAATTTTCAAACTTAAGACATCTGAAAATTCACAACCAAGGTACAAAGCGAGGTTGGTTGTTAAAGGTTTTGCTCAAAAGAAATGCATTGATTTTGACAAAATATTTTCTCCTGTGGTGAAGATGAATTACATTCGTGTTGTTTTGGGATTGGCTACAATTATGAACTTGGAAATAGATAGCTAGACATAAAAAAACAGTCTTTATTCATGGTTACTAAAAAAAGATCTTCATGGAACAACTGGAAGGATTCAACTCTGGGTAGAAAGCATTGGAGAGCAGTTAAATGGATTCTAAAATACCTTAGAGTTACATCTAAGTTGATTTTATTTTTTGGGATTGATAAGCCTATTCTTCAAGGCTTTACTGATGCGGACTTAGCTGGTGATAGAGACACAATGAGATCTACTTCGGGATATTTATTTACTTTTGCAGGGGGGTTTACTGAGCAAAAAAATATGTTGCTCTATCTACCATGGAATCAGAATACAATGCCGTTGTTGAATGCTGCAAAGAGATGTTATGGTTGAGGAGATATTTTCAGGAGCTTGGTTTACATCAAAGCAAGTATGCCATCTATTGTGACAATCAAAATGCTATCCATCTCAACAAGAATCCAAGTTTACATTCCAAGTCCAAACACATTGAAATGAGATACCATTGGATTAGAGAAAAAATTGAAAGAAAGATGATTGAAAAAGTTCATACTACTGATAATGTGGCTGATATATTAATAGTCACTTCCTAAAGGGAGGTTTGAGGATTGTTCATTCTTCGCATGTATGCGTCAATGAAGATTGAGTCGGGAAAAGGGAGATTGTTGGAGTTCCAACCTCATGCTTGACAACTAATTAATAGGTGTTTTAAACCAAGTTGGAGTCTGACTTGGAGTAGGAGAAAAAGAAAAGAAAAGAAAAGAAAAGGGCGACGTTTCTATTCTCAAAATGAAGGCGTGTTTGCTGCATTAATTTGGTATTGGTACATCTCTTATTTTCCCCACGAGCCTTGAAGGGTCTTGAACAATAATAAATCATCTGATAAAAATTTTATATTTGAGGAGCCCTAGCGTCGGAAAGTAAATGTCCCAAAAATTTTATATAGACAGTTGCGTCTCATCTACGTGAGTGTTTTTCGTGTAGAAGGTTTGACAAAAATACTTAATATAGAGGTAGATATGAGTATTTTCGTGTGATAACTGACGATGGATCAGGGTTGACCGTTTCGATCGAGCCCTTAACTTTGTCGGATCCAGTTGAATGTTTTTCCACATACATCTTTCGTCATAATGATCATATCTGACGGTCGAATTTTAATTTTTGACTTTTAGTCATCGGAATCACAATATGCATACTAATGTTGTATAACTTGTTTATTAGGTTTTAAGCAAATGCATAACTTTATGAACCAACTCTACATAGAAGCAAAATTATCAAAAAACTCGTGAAATAAGATGTGTTCGGAATGATGAAATACAACTATGGTTAAAAATCACGTAATTCGGGTAACGTCTCGGTGCCGATTGTAGCGGTCAACCCTATTTACCTTTATTATTCCCTAGGGGGAGCCCTATCATTGGAAGGTAAATGTCCCAAAATTTTATATGGGCGGTTGTGTCTCATCTACGTGAGTGTTTTTCGTGTAGAAGGTTTGACAAAAATACGTAATATAAAGGTAGATATGAGTGTTTCCGTGTGATAAGTGACGATGGATCAGGGTTGACCGTTCCGATCGAGCCCTTAACTTTGTTGGATCCAGTTGAATTTTTTTTCACAGACATCTTTCGTCATAATGATCATATCTGACGGTCGAATTTTAATTTTTGACTTTTAGTCATCGGAATCACAATATGCATACTAATGTTGTATAACTTGTTTATTAGGTTTTAAGTAAATGCACAACTTTATGAACTAACTCTACATAGAAGCAAAGTTATCAAAAAACTCGTGAAATAAGATGTGTTCAGAATGATGAAATACAGCTCTGATTAAAAAATCACGTAATTCGGGTAACGTCTTGGTGCCGATTATAGCGGTCAACCCTATTTACCTTTATTATTCCCTATGGGGAGCCCTATCGTCGGAAGGTAAATGTCCCAAAATTTTTATATGGGTAGTTGCGTCTCATCTACGTGAGTGTTTTTCATGTAGATGGTTTGACAAAAATACGTAATATAGAGGTAGATATGAGTGTTTCCGTGTGATAAGTGACAATGGATCAGGGTTGACCGTTTCGATCGAGCCCTTAACTTTGTCGGATCCAGTTGAATTTTTTTCCACAGACATCTTTTGTCATAATGATCATATCTGACGGTCGAATTTTAATTTTTGACTTTTAGTCATCGGAATCACAATATGCATACTAATGTTGTATAATTTGTTTAGTAGTTTGTAAATAAATGTGCAACTTTGTAAACCATAATCATAATAAGAAAAAAAAAATTATCAATTTGAAAAAATAAACCGAAAATAAACCGAACCGGACCGAAATATAACATTGGTTTGGTTCGCGGTTTGGGTATAAACCGAACCGAAGTGGACCGGAGCCAGCCCTACTTGATGGTATGTTTACTAAACCGTAATGGAATTGATGAGGAGGAATAGGAGAGAAAAGGAATGGGAAAGAGGAATGAGAAAGAAGAGGAGTGGTTACAATTTATGTGTTTACTTATTATCAGGAATCGGATGTAGTACCAAGATAGATTATGTGTTTACTAAAATAGAGAAATTGAAATCAAGATGTGTGTATTATAAAAGCATCTTTAATATAATTGAACAATAAATATGGTTATAGGGATAGTTTAGGAATAAAAAGTTGATTACCCCTTAAGCGCGGGAATCAATACCAACTCATCAGTCCCGAAAGAGAATAGGAGATTCATTACTGATAAATCAGGTGAGCCTCACACTTTTTTCATTCTCCTTGCAAGTAAACGTGCAAAACCATCGAGAGAGAGAATCCTGACTCATTGATTCTCATTACCCTTATGTAAACGTACCTTGAGTTTTACCTCTAGTTATCCAGAGAGATTAGAGATTGTAATCTCATTTTTACGGTGGAAGTTTTCGGAGTTTGTCCCTAGATTTTTCCTTCACTTTTCCACGTTAAAATTGTTGGTGTCATTGTTTTTTTATTTCTCTCATTTGTTCTGTGTTTGTTGGTGTTCAAAGCTACTGTGTTTGTGTTGCTGCATAATCAGGTCTGATCCCAACACAATCCAAAACTTAATGGCACGTCAAGTTGTTCTCCTTGTTGCCCTTGCTCTTCTGGCCACCGTGGCTTTCGTACCCCCCGACGCCGCCAGTCCCGCCTCCGATGAAGTTGGAACCGTGAGTGGTGGTAGTAACGGTGCTGGTGCTTCGGCTGTCGGCGGACGCATCATTGCCGACGCTTTGGCCACTAGGGTAGGTGCACCTATTAGTGAGAAAACTTTTGGCACCGCTGAGGCTCCCAAGTATGGTGCCACGGCCATCAAGGTATCCGCCGGAGCAGCTGTAGCCATCGTCACCGCCTCCTTCTAAGCTAGCTAGCTGCATTACGTAAATTACATGCACCTATCTATCTGTACAGTACTGAGATGGACACCGTTGAGAAGTATCAATATAAGGCTGGGTTTGGGAGAGCTTATAAGCTCCTTTGCTTTTAAGCACCAAAAGTTTTGGTGTTTGGTAAGTCCAAAAATAAGCTACTTTTTAAAAAAGTATAAAATGTTTTGAGGGAAAAAGGAGAAGCTGCAAACACCCACCTTCTGCTTATAAGCTAAAAGTCAGCTTATATCTTATAAGCCCAGCTGCACCAAACCCAACCTAAATCTCCTTGTTTAACTAGTATCGACTCCTAGTCCTAGAGTGGTTTTTCCAGTTTATTTTATTATCAATCTAAACATGTTTTGAACAAATCGGAGGATCTGGTAAAAATTTAGTTGCATATCTATAACTTGAATCTGGAAAACTGTTGAATGGGAAAGCATGAACAGTCGAAATTTGAGGACTATGATATGACCAGTGAACCTTATATCACTGTACTTGATACTAAAACAAAAGCATGCAACCAAGTTTCCCAGTCTTAATTATGTCTGACACCCAGAACGGGAAAACGCAACTCCATGATGTCAAAGCTCAATAAAGAACGAAAAAGAAGCCATAGTATTAATAAACAGAACCAAGCAATTGGCCGGCATTAGACATGCTAACCGAGTATTCTATGCGTTCCGTTTGTTCCCTCAACTGAGGAGTTGCACCTATGAACCCAGATGATAATAAAACCTCATCAGCGGCCTCAACTGCATACAAATGTGACTTTGTACTGTCGTAAGAGTACTCACTCTGCGAGTCTTCATAGCAAAATAGATAATTTCATTCATGGCAACTTCACAGTTACCAAAACTTATGAAATTTTAAACCAAGACACAAGTGCCAGAGCTCAAATGGAACAGCAGGACTTGGATAATAGGCATAGCTAGTCATACTGTTAGAAAAGCCTAAAATACAAGAACAAAACAGAGAAAAGAGCAAATGAGGACGATACAGAAGACTTTGCTGGTGATTGCTTCAAAACACCATGCTTTTAGATTTCATCAGGAAGAAATGCAAGGCAAATGGCTTCCCGTGGCGCCTCCAAGTATTTAGGACATGAGTAGAACACCAAATTTCTATTTCACAATGTTGACAGACAACATCATAAAAATGACTAGACCACCAAATTTGTTGAAACTCTGTTGAGAAATGGTACGGAAACAGCATGACAACATCACCAAATTTCTACTATATAATACTGAGAAACACTACAATCTGTTCCGATGAAAAAGAATGAACAGAAAACATTGATCGATCTATGAAGGTACAAAGCTAAACGCATCTTCAGTACAAGACTTCTACTATCTGACAGGTAAGCCTATTCTGGTAAGAAAACTGACAGGGCATTACATGCGGACTTGATACAAAAGTCAAATCTATTTACAGACATTCAGCTACATGCAAACTGATAAGTCTCCATCTAAAGTTAACCACTTCAAGAACACTCTTTCTAGTTGCATCAGCAGGCCTAATACAGATCTTAGGTGGTGCTTTCACAAAAATAAGGTGAAAGCCAAAATAGTAAAAAGGCTTCTTATTAACACTTGGCAACACATCCTTGTAACACACATTCCACGATGTGACCAGCACAGGCTGATTCAAGCATGAAAAGAAAGAGTTTCCCACTCTACTCCCTGGATATGAGGATTAAAAGAAAACCCGAATGTCAATAGACATCAGATAAAAATACCTGCCAAGTCACAACCTAATTATCTATTGCTGCCACATTAACATAACAAGAAGAAGATGGTGAGCAAAAAATGAACTTTAGGAAATGAGACACATGATGACAACGATCTCAAGCAACTCCCTCCAAATTAACAAGACAGTTCGCAGATCAACAGTAGTTATACTAACTTGCTAAATAAGAATTCACAAGAGATACAAATGATTATATGCTAGGAAATCATCCCACACCCACACTGTACAGACAACAAAAGTGGAGCATCATATTATAAATATTTTCAATAATTCAAACATATTTATAACTACCAATATCAGTTCAAAGTTAAGAAAAGACAAACCAACAATGTTTTTCATATATATATATATATATATACATCTTTCTAAATATTTCATCTAAAAGATGAAAAAACTCCCAAGATCACAAAGAAACAAGAAACTTTCACACTATAAATACCACAAACCTAATAAAGCAATGTCTTGAAGTGATATGTAGCATAGTTTCCAATAAGATAAATAGCTGCAGGATATGAATGTCCAAACCTCCACAGCTATTGCCCACTGGTATGCTACTATAAGTTACTTTTTTTAGCACACATTAATTGACAGAGATAAATGTTTTTTGTAGAAAGTGGAATAAAAGAAAGGGGGAACTGATCCTTCCCTTCTATGCACACTGGGAGAACTTACTTCTCCATCAAGAAGCAACGTTTGCAGGTGGGCTCATCGAGACACAGATGAAGATGCAGCGGCACAGTAGCTATTCAAGGCAAGATACCACTACAGTTGAGAAGCCATAACTGCAGTCTAAACAACATGCCAATCAAAGAAAAATCATTACTCATGTCACTCAGATGGAAATCTTCTCTTCCCATAATCCACATCCCTAGAACGAGAACGATGATCATCTTCTGGAACTGCTTTGGACCTGGTGCGAGGTCTTGAAGAAGATTGTCCTCTGTCCCAGTCATCCTCATAAACCAAATCCCGCTCTCTTCGACGATGCTCTCTGTAACTATCTTTTTCTTCTTTGTACCTGGGCTCCTTGTGCTCCCTTTCAGACCTGTCCAAGTCTTGTTCCCTCTCATCACGATGCCTCCTCTCAGATGATCCTGTCCACTCACGTTCAGATCCCCGTTCTCTGTCCCTTGAGACAGCACTTGACTTAGCTGATTTCTCATGATTTGCCTCAACATAGTTCCCATACTCAGAACCACCATCATCACCCCCATAGCTCAACTCCCTAGTTCTTTGATCCTGTTCTTCTCCTCCCCACCCAGTCATACTTGGATCATTCCACATAGGGGCGTGATGCCCCTCCATTCCAGAAGAACCCATAAACCCCATGCCATTTGTTGACATTCCCCTACCAAAGAAAGCTGGGTTTACATGAGGAGCAAACCCAGCAAGTCCCATAGCACTGACACCAGGAAACTGAGGAAGCATTCCAGGAAAACCAGGACCAGGGAACCCTCCATAACCACCTCCTCGACCCATATATGTTGGATCAAACCTAGGACCCATCATACCAGGTGCATTCATCATACCTCCCACAGTACTGCCAAAACCAGGACCTGCAAGGCCCTGTCCATAGCCTCCACCATTAGCACCAGTTCCAACCCCGGCATTGTTACCAACCATGTTCCTTGCACCCATGGCCCCTCCTCTTCCCCGGCCTGATCCACCAGGACCCTGCCCACCTCGTCCCCAGTTGCCCCTCCCAAAATTTCTCCCAGTGTCTCCACCTTGAAAATTCATGCCTCCACCCCTCCCAGCACCATCATTCATGGGTCTTCTCCCTTGGAGCTGAGTCTGAACCTGCCCTTGGGATTTGTTCACATAATTAGCTCCCATCTGCTTTAGAGTTTGTGAAGTAGCAAAGGCCACAACACAAGCTCTCCCATTGAAAACATAACCATCCATTCCCTCTTTGCATGCACTGGCTGCTGCAGGATCATAAAAATCTACCTGACAATAACCTTTGGATTTACCACTGGCTCTTTCATCAAAAAACTTAATTTCTTTCACCCTCCCAAACTGAGATAAAACACTTTCCAGTTCAGCATCAGTAGTCCACCAATGCAAGTCTCCCACAAACATAGTGGCTGAACCATTCTCAACTGGAGGACGGATATGGTGTTCATTAACCATTGGACGATTAAGATTGACCTTCATATTCATTTGATTAGCAGGCACCTGTGCAACAGCTGACGAACCAGTAGTGCCAGAATTCATTGATTGAAGAGGCTCATTAGCAAATTTTCTAGTAACTTCCAAAGAATCAACATCAACATTCGAGGGCATAGATGTTGACCCCTGAAACCCCATATGCCTGACTTGAGTTTCAGGCACATTAGTCACTGGTGGCTGAACCTTCTGTTCAGGAACAGTAGAATAGCTTCCTCCAACCGAAACCCCTGGAATATTCATTTCCTGAGAAGCACCAGCTTGAACTCTTAGTTCAGGAGCAACTGTCTTCTGAGCTTGGAGTCCTCCATTCCCAACACCACCAGCCCCAGTTGGTGCCTCAGATCGATGCATCTGCAGGAAACCCTCTCCAACATTAACATCATCATAGAGATCATCATACTCATCATCTTCCACCATCGGTTCTTCATCTGCAAGAGCAGATATGGCTCCACTTCCCTGATATTGGAGCTTCTGAGCACCTCCATATTCCTCCTCAAAATTAATTTGCTCCTCAGCCATTGGATCCCTTTAGACCAACAAACCAATTCAAACTCGACCACTATCTATCTCTACCTATAAAAATACAGAAGAAAGAAAAAGAACTGCCCTTAGATCCATCTCATCGCACAAATACGAAACATGGAGGGCTACATATCTGAAATTATTACAAATAGTTCTATCTCATACTCGGAATTGGAAATCAGAAACAGTCTAGTGCAAACCAATCAAATACCAAACTAAAAGAACAGCATCAATTTATACACTTTGTCATAAAATTGCTGAGAACAAACATAAATCAAAGCCCAATTGGGCAAGATCACAATCCACTTCACAAAATCACAAGAGTAACTGCATACATTAGAAACCCCAATCTTAAACAACAAAAAGATTGAAACTTCGAACACCCAAAAGAACAAAACTTTTCATATATATATATGTAAGATCAAGTTTACATAACCCAGTTCTGAAATCCCAGAAAATACAAACAGCCACCACTGATTTACATCAAGGAGATGAATAAAGTTAATAAACAAAACAGAGAATGATAGAAGAAACACAATCGTAGGATGATAATCGAACATAAGATTACAGATGTTGTTGTCTTACTATCTTCCTGTTCTGCTTTTGTGTTGAGTCTCTTGTTGCTAACAAAGGGTCCGACAAACTCGTAGCTGCCTCCTCTTTCTCATCAGATATCGGCTTCGGCTTTTGTTTCGTGTTTCCTTACCTTTAACGTTTTGTTTGGTTTTTTTCTGCGCAGTTTCTACAGTGTATAGATATAGAAATTCCATGTCCCTACATATCTGTAGACAACCTTTTACTATTAATGGCTCATCCATCTTCGACTCCAATCATTTGCGTTGGGTAAAAAACCCGAGTTCAACACTACAATAATTACCGTTTGGGTTGAAAATCAGAATTCAATACTCTACAGCATGATACAACTTTTTTTGGATAAGGGGCTGCTCCGGATTTCAACCTTAATTAAACGGTCTAATACGAAAGAGACATAAAATTTAAATCTCTGATTACAAAGAACTGAAATAGATAGAACTTTCAAGTCACCAAAGAATGAACGTAACATTTTAAAGCATTTTTAAAGAGTTCTTCATTTGTAATATTCAAAATTGTTTCCCTATTATAAAGAAATTTTAGATATTATAACATTTTTAGTCAATCTTCTTTATGAAAACAAAGAGCTGACCACATTTAACCATTATCTGTAAATTCTTATTTATTTTGAAGTAACTAATAAGTTGTCAGACTCGTGAAAAACGAAAAAAGGATACAGATTTTAAGATTGAACAGAAAGCATATTATGTGAGGTCTAGCTCGTGTTACGAATTAGAGCCTTTCGGAATCAATCATATTGTTCATTTTGTATTTGTGAATTAGGCATTCGAACCTTTCACTAAGACTGGAAGCTGTAAATGGGTTAAGCTCAGATCATGTTCGTAAAAAGACCACTTAGTAAAAAGATGTAACAACGGAAACAGATGTTACCAAGCACGGTAAAGGAATTTACATATGAAGAACTCCATAGATAGGCAAGAGTGATGAGAGAAATAAGCACCAACACCTACCAAAAGAGAGATTCCATAGCCATGCCCACATAAAATATATAGGAGAGGAAACAAACCATGCAACTGAAAGATACTCATAAACACACGACTTCAGAACCTTTAATCCCATACAATTCAGCCAGAAGCAAACGTTCAATAGAAGCAACTCTAAACAAGACTTGTAGATCAGAAAAGCAAACCACTGCCTGATGAAGACGCTACCAGTGGCCTATCCTTTGCTGTGCATCCAAATATTTGCACTAACAACAAATCAAACTGTCGTAAAAACAACACAAAGAATGCTCTAACCGTTAACCTAACACAGCAAAAAACATTACTAGTGGAAAAACAGTGTTTACACTCTTGTGCTGCCTTGCTCAATGAGATACTATTGCAAACCAATGAAACCAATCTCAGAAACAACTAGGTAAACCGCAGACAACAATCCTTAACTATTATAGGAAAAGTGAGCTTTGCACTAAAACAAAACCACACAATATAATTTTGTAAGGAATTTGCAGAAACATGCCAAGCAGTAAACATACTCCCGAGATCCCAGAGAGAAGTATTCAGAATTTCAGTAAATAGAGGCAAGCATATGCCAATGGGGAGAGATGCCAAAGGAGTAATTAGTCAAATGACTTGTCTATTTTACAAAGTAGAGTTGCAGCTAAGAACTAAGATCAGAAACCATCCTCATGAACCACCCAGACTACCAAGAGTCAACTTAGAGCCACCTTCTAAGAAAATTCAAAACCAATATACCAATTGCAGAGCTCAGAAAACAGGACTAGATAGCATTACCATAGTTTGCCTACTAGTACATAAACAGAATAAAACAAGACAACAGAACAGATTAAAACAAGACAACACACGGAGAAAAGAGGAGGGTACAAAACGCGTCATCAGGAAGACATGCAAGGCAAAGTGACTTCCACTAAGCACACCCTTCAGTACTACATAAAACATGACGACTAAAACACCAAACTTGGGCTATTCATTTTTGACTGCAAATCGTAGAGAAACAGAAAGAACACGACTGACACCAAATTTAAACTGGAAATCATGGAGAAAAGATCAAATAAACAACAGGCCTACAAAACAGTAGTATGACTAGTATCTGTCCCAATAAAAAAGAAGGAACAGATATCATATATTGATCCGTGCAGAAAGTACAAAGCTATGTCCCTGTGAGAAATGTACAAAAGGAGCATAAGAAAGGTCTCCATGAAGAAAGAATTAAACCCTAACCAACCCTTTCATTTTCAACTCATTTACAACGCATCAATGACTCACAGCTCACCACCCCCTCATCCCCAAGTGCACTTCCTGACTTACATTACATGATTAAAACCAGTCTTCCAGGAATTAGCTTCAACAGAAACTGGGGGCAAGGTGGCTTCTTGGTACAACGTTTTAATGGCTCAATGACTCCCTAGTCCACGCCAGTCGTTGAAATTTACAACACGGATATGGACAAATATAGACAGAAATTCAGAACAGGACAACTACAAGCTCATTTGGTAAGCCTAATACAGCCACAAAAACAACAAAAAGGGCATTACATGTGGACCTAATACAAAAATCCATCTTTACACAGAGGCATCCAGTTGGTTACATGCACACTGATTCAATAAAACAAGTTTAAAGCCAAAGTAGTCAAAAGGCTTCTGTTGCACACTTGGCAACCCATCCATGTAAGACATCTTCCACCATGTGACCAGCACAAGCTGATTCAAGCATAAATAGAAAGAGTTCCCCTCTCTACTTCCTGGATATGATATTAAAAGAAAACCCGCATGTCAATAGACATCAGATAAAATAACATGCCAAGACACCATCTCATAATCTATTGCTGTCCATTAAATAAATTAAAAGAAGAGGATAAAAATGAAAATAGCTAATCAAAGTTCACAGTCAAACCAGTAATGAAGTTTATTAAACTTCCCCATAGGCACATACATAAGACACATTAGACAACAACATCAACAAGACAACAAGCAACTTCCTCAGTTACTTCAAAAGTTAGCAGATCAAAGCTTTTCATCCTGACTTGCCAACCAAAGCTTTTAAGAGGGAGGAAAGATTGAGACATCATTCCAACACCTCAGCCAATAAGTCGAGCTTATAAACGATTCAAACATGACTTGTAGACACCAAACATCACTTAACTGTCACAAACACCAAAAAAAATTTCTCTTCCTTTTGTGGCATCCATCATCTTTATCAACCTTTCAGCTAAGATGAAGCAAATACCTCACTTGAGAAATAAAACAGAAAATCTAGAAAAACCTCCCACAATCACATAGACATAAAGAAATTTTTAAACTATAAATATCACAAACTCATAATCAATTGTCTAAATGAAAGATTAGGTAGTAGCACAGCAATAACCAACAAGATAACAGCAGCAGGATATGAGTAACCAAACCTGAACAGTGATATCTTGATAGTTATGCTACTGAGAGTTATTAATTGTTTTCAAAACACACACTAATTGCCACAGCTAAATGTTCTGTAGAAAGCAGTATAAAGGGAGGGGAGTTATTCTTCCCTCTTATGCAGACCCATAGAACTTACTTCATCATGACGATCCAACGATTGCAGGTGGGCCCATTGAAACACAGATGAAGATGCAGATGAACAGTAGCTATCCCAGGTTAGACACACATATTCTGCAGTCTCGCAGACATACTAAAGGACACGTATTCTACTTGTGTGTTGTCTCACTCAGATGGTAATCTTCTCTTCTTCCCATAATTCACATCCCTTGAACGAGAACGATGATCATCTTCTGGCTTTGCCTTGGACCTGCTGCGAAGTCTTGAAGAAGAGTGTCCTCTGTCCCGGTCATCCTCATAGGCCACATCATGCTCCCTCCGCCGATGGTCTCTGTAACTATCTTTTTCTTCTTTGTACCGAGGTTCCCTGTGCTCCCTCTCAGACCTGTCCCAGTCTTGTTCCCTTTCATCAAGATGCCTCCTCTCAGAGGTTCCCGTCCACTCACGCTCAGATTCTCTTTCCCTAGGGGCAGCACTTGACTTAACTGGTTTCTCATAATTTGCCTCCCCATAGTTTCCATACTCAGACCCACCATCATCACCACCATAGCTCGATTCCCTAGTTCTTCGATCCTGTTCTTCTCTGGTCCACCCAGCCATGCTTGGATCATTCCACATAGGGGCGTGTTGCACCTCCATTCCAGATGAACCCATCATCCCCATCCCATTCGTTGCCATGCCCCTGCCAAAGAAAGCTGGGTTTACATGAGGAGCGACCCCAGCAAGTCCCATTGCATTAACACCAGGAAATTGAGGAAGCATTCCAGGAAAACCAGGACCAGGAAAACCTCCGTAACCACCTCCGCGGCCCATATATGTTGGATCAAACCCAGGACCCATCATACCCGGTGCATTCATCATACCTCCAACAGGACCGCCAAATCCAGGACCTCCAAGGCCCTGTCCATAGCCTCCCCCATTACCACCAGTTCCTACCCCAGCATTGTTTCCAACCATGTTCCTGGCACCCATGGCCCCTCCTCTTCCCCTCCCAGGTCCTCCACCACCAGGACCTCTGTTGAGTACTCCCTGTCCACCTCGTCCCCAATTATTACCCCTTCCAAAATTTCTCCCAGCATCTCCACCTTGAAAATTCATATTTCCCCCTCTCCCAGCACCATCATTCATAGGCCTTCTTCCTTGGGCCTGAGTCTGAACCTGGCCTTGGGATTTGTTGACATAAGAATCTCCCATCTGCCTTAGAGTTTGTGAAGAAGCAAAGGCCACAACACAAGCTCTCCCATTAAAAACAAAACCATCCATTCCCTCTTTGCATGCACTGGCAGCCGCTGGGTCATAAAAATCTACCTGACAATAACCCTTGGATTTGCCACTGGCTCTTTCATCAAAGAATTTAATTTCCTTGATCCTCCCAAACTGAGACAAAACACCTTCCAGCTCAGCATCAGTAGTCCACCAATGAAGTTCTCCAACAAACAGTGTGGCCGAACCATTCTCAACTGGGGGACGGATTTGGTTTTCATTAACCATTGGACGATTAACATTTATCTTCATATTCATTTGATTAGCAGGCATCTGTTGAACAGCTGGAGGACCATTACTACCAGAATTCATCGATGGAATAGGCCCATTTGCAATTTTTCCAGTAGGACCTGAAGAATCAGCACCAACATTACACTGCATAGTTGCTGCCTCTTGAAACCCCATATTCCTGACTTGAGCATCATGAGCCATCTCCATAACCCTCCCCTTTTGAGATGCCATTTCTGGCACCACAGACACTGGGGGCTGAACTTTCTGTTCAGGAACACTAGAATACTTTCCTTCAACTGAAAACCCCGGATTTTTCACTTCCTGAGAAGCACCACCTTGAACTCTTTGCTCAGGAACATTACTTTTCTGAGCTTGGAGTCCTCCATTCCCAACACCAGCAGTTGGGAGTGGCGGCTCAGGTTGGTGCATCTGCAGGAAACCTTCTCCAACATTAACATCATTGTAGAGATCGTCATACTCGTCATCCTCTACCATTGGTTCTTCATCCGCAAGCGCAGATATGGCTCCACTTTCCTGATATTGGAGCTTCTGAGCGCCTCCATATTCATCCTCTTCATAATCTATTTGCTCCTCGCCCATTGGATCCATTTAGACCAACCAATCAATACAACTCAAGCACAATAATATCTCTACCTATACAATACAGAAGACAAAAACAAAGAACTATCCTTTAGATCCATCTCAACTGCAGAAAATAAATATAGACAAGTACAGATCTGAAAACAAACGCTCTTATTTACATAAACTAAATCAACTGCTTACAAAACTCCATGGAGCACCAATGAATTCTCATGGTATGCCTTTTGTCATATAATCTGTGTAAATATAATCAAACTTCGAATTCAATCAGATAAATCTAAATTACTAAATAACATAAACCCTAACCCTAGAGAGCAAACAAAGATTCAAATTTTCAAAAGACACAATCATGAGAAACAGGTCAAGCACACTACCCAGTTCTCGCAAATCTCAGAGAACAACCAGAAAATGCAAAAACACAATTCACAGAAATACATAAAGCACCAAACTTCAAGCTTAAACCGATTGTACAAGCTAAAAAATGGATAAATTGATAGAAAAGCTCAAATCTTGGAATGAGATTCAAGCACAGATTGCAGAGATTGGCTTACTAACTTCGATTGCTTCGAATATGTGTTGGGGTGGTGTGGTAGCTACCAGAGAAGGGTTAGGGTCCGACGAACTCTCATCAATATGGAATTGTGTTGCTGAGGTTTTGTCTGGTGAATTTTTCAAGTCTTATTATTTTACAGTGATAATCCTTAGTTTCCTCTCCTCACTTATCTTAACTGTGGCTGTAAATCGTAAACATTTGAGTAACAACATCTCTAACTGTTTTTGTATTAATTTTTTATTATAAAAAAAATTATAAAATTTTTATATATAAAATTAAATGTTTCTAATTTAATAAATTTATAAAAATATATAAATTGATTCAAATCAAACCATAATTATCTCGTTAATTGTTTTAATTTTATGACGTTTTGTTCCTTTTTTAGAAAATAAAATTAATTAAAAAATGCAAACAATAAATTTTACATGTAAATATAAATTTGTAAAAATTCTATAGATTTAGAGGATATGTTTCTCTCTCTTCTAACTTTTTGTATTATACAGGATCATTTACTCATATTGGAGCCAAGAAATGACGTTTTTCCTCTAAAATAAAGATTATTCTATGTTTACATAAGTTGTTGGAGATACTCTAACTAGTCTCTTTTTAGAATGGAAAAACAATAATTGATCATATAATACTAATTATAGGGATTGATTCTATTCCAATGAAAACAGATTTGGTCTGCTCATTCCAATTAATTTTATTGAGATTACATTTTTGCCCCTAACCTAATATATCTACCTCTCTTCTACCACTCATTCCAGATCGAACTCTCTTTTTCTCCCATCTCTCAATTTTCTCTCTTGTCTCTCCTCTCTCTCTCTCTCTCTCTCTCCTGGTCGACGTAGACGCCGACGTGACGTAGGCTTGACGACGACAACGCCTCTCTCTATCTCTCTCCTGGCCAACACCGACTCGACTCAGGCTTGACGACACCGACCACAAAAGCTCTCCTCTGCCTACAAAGCCGTCGAGTGCACCATCCTCTCCTCCGCCGTGTTGCGCCATATGTCATCTCTCTCAATCACAGATCTAGTTTGAGCTTTTTCTCTTATCTTTAATGCGTCCCTGACGCAGACGCCCCAACGGTTCAACATCGGGATGCTGGAGTTAAAGAGCACGAAGGAGGCGGGGGTGACAGCGAGGGAGTGGCCACCGTGGCCGAGGAACTCCAGGCTGAAGACTTGAGTCCAGTAAAAGTTTACTAAGGGTAGTAAACTTTATTTATTGCATGTAAGTTGATTTTTCACTGTTTTTAATGTGTATAATGGGCATTGGAGATATTGTTTTGCAATTTTACTGCCTCTGGTAAAGTTTACTATGTCTGGTACAAGTTTATTAAGGGTAGTAAACTTGTGATTTATTACCAATGTCTCGGTTTGTTCATCTGCTCGAGTTTACTACCCTAGTAAAAGTTTACTAAGGGTAGTAAACTTTAGTTTTTTACATCTAAGTTGATTTTTCACTGTTTTTAATGTGTATAATGGGTTTTGGAGATTCTGTTTTGCAAGTTTACTACATCTGATAAAGTTTACTACCTTTGGTACAAGTTTATTAGGGGTAATAAACTTATGATTTACTACCAATGCCTCGAGTTTGTTCATCTGCTTGAGTTTACTACCCAGTAAAAGTTTACTACGGGTAGTAAACTTTAGATTTTCATCTAAGTTGATTTTTCTCTTCTAATCTCCTCTCTCTCTAACTATCACTCACAGAGCCTTCGTCTCCACCATCTCCTACGACCTCATCCTCGTCTCCACCACCTCCGACGACCTCATCCTCCCCTTCACCTAATCTCCGCCCCGTACTCGCTGGTCGTTGCAAAACTGAGTCCGAAGAGTAACGTCAAATCCAGATCTGGTCATGTCGTCTACACGTTAGTGCTAAGAAACGTCGATACTGGGGTTAGTAGACTTGGTTTAGAAGTATACTGGTGTTAGTAAACTTGGTTTTGATGTATACAGTGTGTTATTAGACTTGGTTTGGAGTATACTGGGGTTATTAGATTTGGTTTTATAGTATACTAGGGTTATTAGACTTAAATTTGGAGTACACTGGGGTTAGTAGACTTGGATTTGATGTAGATGTTGTCCTAGTAAAATTTTTGTAAAAGTTTATTGCCCCTAGTAGAAAAAAAAAATCCGACGAAAATTCGGCTACCAGTAATTTTCTTGCGTCCGGTGACCGGAGTCCGACGGTTGGTGACCGGAGTCCGACGACTGTAGATGCTCCGACAAAATATACTCTCCTTTTTTTCTCCAAGTGTATAAGAAACAAGGGTAAAATTGTCTCAAATAATATTATTTTATTATGAATTTAATAAAGATTTGTGTATTTGGGCATTAGTAAGTACAGCTTGTATTGAAATTGGCATTTGACTTTTTAATTCATTGGTTTGGGGTTTGACTTTTCTTATTTTGTGTATATGGTCATTATTCAAACAATGTCTAACCTTTTAGAGAAACAAAGGTTTGTTATCTCACATTTCAAAAACTGCAAAACAGTATTTCACGTTCTTACCCCGACTGAAGAAATGTATCCGGAACCGTTAGTTCCGTTAAAAAAACTAAAGGCAGACATTTTTGACATGAAAAGACTAATTTACCCTTTATTTAACAATGTCTAACCTTTTAAAGAAACAAAGCTTTGATGTCTCACGTTTCAAAAACTTTAAAACGGTATCTCACGTTCTTACCCCGGCTGAAGAAAGGTATCTGGAACCATTAGTTCCATTTTTTATCAAATAGATAACATTTCATTAATAATCGAAACATAGAGCATCAAGTGGCCTCATTAAACCTCTCAAAACCAGAAGGAAGAGTACCACACTCCAAATTACATCACTTGACAAACTAATTTGCTTCCAAAACTAAACTAGGAGAGAGCCACTGTGGCTCTAACATCCACCAGTAAGTTGGGAAATGCAGCATAAACGCCTCACTAGCTACACGGTGAGCAACCATGTTACAGTTTCTAGGGACATAGCCCCACTCATAAAACTCAAAACAACTTATAAGAGACCTGACCTCATCTAGAATGCCTCCATCAACACTAAAATCTTCCTAGGATTCACCCAACTCCGTGAATACCCCCTGCGCGTCACCCTCCACCACTATATGAGTGAAACCACCTTTTGCACAAAAGTGCAAGCCATTCACCAAAGCTATCATCTGACAAGTCTGTGGCCTCAAGTATCCAATCCCTAGCACTGCCAAGACACCTAAACACACCTCCAACTCATTGCGAACCACTGCTCCTATTCCATATCATCCATTAGCCACATCAAGGGCACCATCAATGTTCAACTTTACTAAACCACCTCTAGGTTTCATCCATTTGTGTATCCCCTCAGATATACTGCCCCCATTTGACCGCAATCCCATCTTAGCATCATCGTCACCTCTCTTAGTAGCTCTCATATACCCTTCCCACCATCTGACTGCTCTTTCCATTAGTCCTTTTGGACCACCATCATCTACCATCTCATCATGCCTCCTCTTGTTCCTTCTATGCCAAAGTAACCAAGCAATCACACCAAACCATTCCAAATCAGAATCCCTAGTCTTTGAATACACATGAAGAAACCGATCAAAAAAGTCTCTCTTTCCATACTTTGCACACCTCTGAAAGAAAAGTCTGTTTCCATACTTTCCTAACAAAATGGCACTCCCACAATGCATGTAATATGGTTTCCTCACCTCCACACTCGCCACACTTCCCAACTCCAATCACTTTCCTAGCTCTGAGGGCTGCTACACTTGGTAAAAAAACGGAACAAGCTCTTCATAGAAAAACTGAATGATCATACATAGTTAGATAAAATTGTACCGAACAATGTTTGGACAAAAAGAAGCAAGTCACATATAAAGAAACAAATTTATTCATAAAAGAAAAAGGAAAAGACCATCGTGACACTGTCTGCAACCTTGCAACTAAACCATTGCAACACCAGACATGGGCACAGTTCAATGAAATTGTAGCAAACAATCCATATATGGTGCAATGAGGTATACATGCAGAGATTGATACAACCTACATTCAAAGAAAGAATGAAAGGCCATTAGGTGATGATCATTAACACCATTATTGAGTCATGAGGAATATCATTTCTTATTGCTTAGATAAAAATATATATCCACGAACGAATTAGCACAAAATGTGTTGCAAGACCCAGTTTACCTTGTACAAAGACCTCCTAGTGTCAATTGGAGTGGACTGAATACACTTGTCAATTAGAAGAAATCAACTCTTGTCTCTTCTCAACTGAGACAGAACGTGAAACTATGCCAAAAAGGAAAAGGAGTGATAGTTGGAGGGAGAAACAAACCTCTGGTCCGAGAAATCGTTCAAAGCCAATATCACAAGTGTAGGGTGCTCCTGTCTTTGGTTTAATGCCTTCCATTGCTTAATGTCTTTGGGTTTGGTGGGTATGGCTCCAAGAGAGGAAGTGAGGGAGAGAATCATGGTAATGAAGAGCGCCGCAGTGGTGGTGATAAAGAGAGGGAAGAGGAAGGTGTTGGTGACGCAGACTTGAATCGGAAGCAGCGACTCGAGAGAGGAGAGTTGCTGCTGCACCAGCTGCTGGTGGTTAGGATTCCCATTTCAACGGCGAGTGGCAGCGGACTTCATCATTGGTGTTGTTGTTTGTGAATCTGCGTTTGTTCTTTTTGGTTTCTGCGATTCGATGATGGGTTTTTGGTTGGGAAATTGAACAATGGAGACGAGATGATTGGGGTTTTCGCTTCTGTTTTGGGTTAGTTTATCAACTTATGATTTGTCGTCGTATGGCTTAGTTCAAGAAAACGACGTTGGGTTTTCTCCGTTACGTTATTTATCAAATTTTGGCTCATTTATACAAAACTGTAATGTTTTTGAGTATCTGAAAACTTAAACTCTCATGTTGTTTGGATGAAATAATTTCAATTTTTATAAAAAATTTAAAGTTATAAAAAAATTATAATTGTATGAATTTAAATTTCATTAATTACAAATTTTATTGTTTGGATTTGTTGATGTAAAGTTTTAAATTATAAAAAATTAGTATTTATATTAATTTCAGTCGAAAGAATTGAGAAATTATACATATTTTATGAGTAATTCAACTCAGAAATTTAAGCTTTCAAATTCCACAGTTATTTTTCAGTAAAAATTGCTAAATCAACAAGATTAATGAGTGTAACAATGGTTTGGGGTTTTCATCTAAGTCTCCTCTAGCAGTTACGAGCGCAAAGGTGCTTGATTTTGTGGCCATTACCAAGGCAATGGTGCAGCTGTTGTCATGATATATATATATATATATATATATATATATATATCATGACAACAGCTGCACCATTATATAGTTTCAGGTGCGGACGTCCGTATTTTGGTGCGGATTTTCATTTTTGAACTACTTTCCGATCGAATTTCTACAAACTTCCTATATCATATTGTGTAGATCATCTCTGCAAAATTTCAGCCAATTTGGTGATCAGAAAGACCTTCAAACTTATGTTACAAAAAAGATGGACAAACTGGACATAATTTTGTCCGTCAGTTTTGTAACGCAAGTTTGAAGACCTTTATGATCACCAAATTGGCTGAAATTTTGTAGAGATGATCTACACAAGATGATATAGATATGTCTAGAAGGAAGTTTGAGGAAATTCGATCGGGAAGTGGGTCAAATGATGAAATCCGTTCCTAAACTTAGGAACGGACCTCCGCTCCTGATCCGGACTGTATATATATATATTCAGGTGCGGACGTCCGCACTAATTTTTTGGTGCGTATTTTTATTTTTGAACAACTTCCCGATTGAATTTCGACAAACTTCATTCTAGACATATCTAGATCACTTTGTGTAGATCATCTCTGCAAAATTTTAACCAATTTAGTGATCGGAAAAACCCTCAAACTTGTGTTACAAAACTAACAAATTATGACATTTATCAAAGCGACTCGAACATTTATTCTAGTCTTTAACAATTGCACCACCGGTCACTTACATCCGCTTTTGGAATACGGACAAGAAAACAGCCCCAGTAAACGCAGCTGAACAAGTCAACCATCTCCCCAACAGCCAATCACCACCCCACACGTGCCCCACCTCCATTGTCCACGCTGCACCTCCTGCACACTCAACCTCCTCCCTCCTTCCCTCCACTCGAATCTCCAATGTCACTTCCCCACTGACACACCCGGTCCGTCGCTCGCTCATCGCTTTCAGACATCCTCCCAAAACTAGCCCCGCTCAACTCCACCGCTCGTCTCCATCACAGGGGCACAACCGTACTCTCACACCTCCTCACCGGAAAGAGAGGCATATGGTTCTTCTCCCCACCCAATCACTACCTGCGCACGTTAGCTGTCACCTCCACAATTACGCCCCCACAAAACCCCAAAAACCAAACCGCATTTATACCCCGTCCTTTTAATTCCTCCAAATTTTTAGGTTAAATTTTAATTTACATTTTGATTTTCGAAGCAGCCAAGCCTCAAAGATGGATCGGCACAGAGCTCAGTGATTTTCGAGCACGCTTCATAATTCCTAACCGTCTCTGGAATCGAAACGCTGCGTTTTGGCTTCCGCGCACTGGACGCCGATCCGGTGCTGGAGCCGTGTGATCGGTTCGATTCGGATGGTGAGAGCTACTGAGTGATGAACCCGCTGTGCTGCATTGCGCCGGTCTCGATCGATCGGGACCCGGCCGACCAGGTCGCCGCCAATAACTCCGGTCACTACCAGCTCGGCCTCGACGCGGCGGTTCCGATTCGCAACGTCAGCTACGGCGGCTACTCGGCGCAGGTCTCGTTGGCGGGAACCGGATCGGACCGAGTCTCGGCGGCGCACCACGACGCGGACGACGCCGCGTTCTGCGAGCCAAGGGATTCGAAGGTGTTCGGAGCGAAAAACGGAGGAGTCGCCGGGATTCTGTACAAGTGGGTGAACTACGGCAAGGGGTGGAGGTCGCGGTGGTTTCTGCTCGAAGACGGCGTGCTTTCATATTACAAGGTTCATGGACCGGACAAGATTCTGATGAGTCCGGCAAGAGAGAAAGGCGTGGCGGTGATCGGAGAGGAGTCGGTGAGGTATTTGAAGAAGGCAAATTGTAATCGGAATCGGCTTGGTCTTCCGTCGAGGAGGACCTGCAAGCCTTTCGGCGAAGTGCATTTGAAGGTTTGGCTTTCACTCTTACTAGTAGTGTAAACTAGTGGTAAATTTGGTTTCGTAAATCGGTACTGCTGGTGTTAGATTTAGTAAATCAGAAGTAAGTTTACTGTAAAATGAACTGAATCAATGCAATGCAAACAACTGTTTATCGATAATCGGAACTAAAACATTCTGATCTTTATTTTTCGTAAGTTTTTGACAATGTTACTGTTCATTTGTGTGTGTTGCAAGACAATGTGGATATGTACGCTCGTGACCTGTGTCGGTTTTGGTTACTGAATTTGAAGTGGTCTGGTTTACAGGTCTCTTCAATTCAAGCCAGCAAATCAGATGATAAACGGCTTTGCATATTCACAGGTACTAAAACTCTTCACTTGCGTTGTTTATCTAGAGAGGACAGAGCTGCATGGATCGAAGCATTGCTGGCTGCTAAGGATCTTTTCCCTAGAGTGTTGTCGAGCAATGATTTAGTGCCGTCAGAGGATATAGTTGTTTCAACAGAGAAGTTAAGGTTAAGATTAGCACAGGAGGGAGTTGGTGAGCCAGTGATCAAAGACTGCGAGTCGATTATGATTTCAGAAGTCTCAGAGCTCCAAAACCGGTTGAAGGCTCTTCAGAGTAAACATGTCAGGTTGTTAGACATATTGAGACAATTGGAGGTACATGTTATCCTGTTCTTGTTAACAATTCAAATGCATGCGTTTATTGTTATGGCATGCATTTCCTTGCTCAATTTCTGTCTGATTGCATCCATATGGTGGATGTTTGCTGGTTTGAAAAGTTAAACCCCATCCAAATATTTGTTCTGCAGACAGAGAAAATAGAGTTGGAAACTACAGTAGTGGACGAAACGAAGGAACGTGAGTCGTACTGCGTTCAGGGAAATAGGAGGCATAGTGGTTAGTTTTCTTTGGCATTTCCATTATCTTTGAGCTTTGTTGAACGTTTTGAAAATAAAACGTTACTACTAAATAATGTATATAATATTTTCATGTTCCCTTTGAGACTTCAAAAGTATCCCAGATTCCCAGTATCTATTTGATCATTAATGTCAGTCGTCTTCTGTTTCTCTTCATGCCACAGATTTTTATTCCGTCATGTCAGAGGGCAGTGCAAGTGATTTTGAAGCAGAAAATGAAAGTCATGATGGAGGAGATGCTGAAACAGATGATGATGATGATGAAGGAACATACTTTGATACTTACGATATTCTGTCTTCAGATGCTTTAAGAAGTGCATCCTATCGGAGTAGAGAAGGTACGCAAATGGTTTAGCACACAATAAATTTTCCTTCCTTTCTGATCAGGAACATAATTTGATGCATACATTTCAGATGCTTTAAGAAGTGCATCCTATCGGAGTAGAGAAGGTTCGAAAATGGTTTCACACACAAGAGATATTATTTCCTTTCTGATTGATTGATTGAACATATTTGATACTTATCTTTTTGGTCCTCAGATGCGTTAAGAAGTGCTTCCTATCGGAGTAGGGATGGATTGGGAAATGGTGGTGGAGATTCTCTCTTTTCTGTTCGATTGCATGGAGCTCAGGAGATCGTGACAGTTAAATATCCGTCTGTGAAAAGGAGGGATAATTTCCCAGAACCAAAGGAGAAAGAAAAGCCTATTGGCTTGTGGTCCATTATCAAAGATAATATTGGAAAGGACTTGTCTGGAGTTTGTCTTCCTGTTTATTTTAATGAACCACTTTCTTCATTGCAAAAGTGCTTTGAAGATTTGGAGTATTCCTACTTGGTAGATCGAGCATTGGAATGGGGGAAGCAGGTTAGGTTCTCTGTTGTTGTTTCTATTGTTGCAAAGTAGTTTTAAACAAATGCTCGTCTGGTTAAGTTATACTGTGGATAGATATTAATGCTGGGCTTAGAATTTGGATACTAATAATTACTGGAACCTTTCAGTTCTTTGCATTATGTATTGCAAGACAATGACTTGATGAACAATTTGTTTTCACAGTCTAGATATCAATCTTCCCTTATGCATCTGCACTTATATAATCTATTTATGTTGCATGTTGAGGTTGCAGTTGTAGTGAGGTGCATAGTGTTCAAATGGAAGCTTCAGCCAAAAATGTTCAATGAGGTCAAGGAAACAAGTTTAGGAGACTAATAACTGATGATAAGAAAAGAACACGACAAAAAAAGTCCATATTGTTGGAATTTTATGAATTGAATTGGATTTCATTCATTGCAGGGGAATGACTTAATGAGAATTCTCCACATTGCAGCTTTTGCTGTATCTGGTTATGCGTCAACAGAAGGTCGGCAGTGCAAACCCTTCAATCCTCTCCTGGGTGAAACCTATGAGGCTGATTACCCAGATAAAGGACTTCATTTCTTTTCTGAAAAGGTAGTGCTGCTGACTTTAAACATGGCTGTCTCATAGCATATCATTACAGACGGTTATCTGTCCATAATTAAATGATTTAAGAAGATTTCTAGCCTCCTTTTTGCTTTTTGTTATATGGAAGCTTCGGCTCATTGCATTTGAAACATCACAGCCAAATGTCAAAAGTTTAATAAAACACCGATTGCTGTCTAACAAGCAGAGCTTGCACTCAGGTGAGTCACCATCCAATGATAGTTGCCTGTCATTGTCAAGGAAGAAATTGGAAATTTTGGGCAGACTCCAACCTTAAAGGCAAATTCTGGGGGCGTTCTATTCAACTTGATCCTGTGGGGCTGCTCAACTTGCAGTTTGAGGATGGCGAAACGTTTCAGTGGAGCAAGGTCACTACTTCCATATACAATATCATACTAGGGAAGCTTTATTGTGACCACTATGGCTCAATGCGCATCAAGGGCAGTGGAAATTACTCATGTAAGCTAAAGTTCAAGGAGCAGTCTATCATAGATCGAAACCCACATCAGGTTAGTTTTATGGTTGCTAATGGAAGGAATGATGGGCAAAATATCTTCACCGAGATTTCTTCAATTACATTTTTCCGTTCTTGGTGCAGATGCTGACACCTGACCTTCATGAAATTCTAGGTTATTGGATTTGTTCAAGATAATAGAACCGGAGAGAAAGTAGCAATGTTGATGGGAAAGTGGGATGAAGCAATGTACTATGTTCTAGGAGATCCAACTACAAAACCAAAGGGTTATGATCCAATGACAGAGGCTGTGCTGCTCTGGGAAAGGGAAAACTATGTCACCAAGACAAGATATAATTTCTCTCCTTTCGCAATATCCCTGAATGAATTAACACCTGGACTATTGGAGAAATTGCCTCCAACAGACTCGAGGCTGAGGCCAGATCAAAGACATTTGGAAAATGGTGAATATGAATTGGCAAATGCAGAAAAACTAAGACTTGAACAGTTACAGAGACAGGTATCATACCATTTTTTTATATTTGTTCTTTCTTCTGGATCAGTTTGATCATGCGCCTTATTGGAATTGACTGAAAGTGCAACCGAATTCAGTCTGATGAAAAGTATTGTTCTATGCCTCCAGATTTTGACTCAGTTTGCAGCCAGAGTCGTGTCACATATCTAATTATGCAATCTACATAGTTGCAAATTCTTTCATTAGCTCACTAATAATAAGAGCATCTGTTTTAATGCCATGACGCAGGCGAGGAGGTTGCAAGAGAGGGGCTGGCAGCCACGATGGTTTCAAAGAGATCAGGATGGTTGTTATAATTACATGGGTGGGTATTGGGAAGCTAGGGAGAAGAACAATTGGTATGGAATTCCTGATATTTTTGGCCAGAGTAGTGATATCAGTGACATGCCTTCAACTTCTTTGGAAGATTAAAGGCATCTTGACATGCCTTCAACTTCTTTGGAAGATTAAAGGCATCTTGAGCTTGTTCTTCCCATTGTCTCTGTTCCCCTTCGTTTAAATTTGAGTTTGATGTAGGCTGTGCTATATGAAAAAAAAACTACTCAATTCGGTAATGATCATACTCTTGAACTCTTTTGTTGTCTGTTTCATTAGGCACATTCTTTCTGCCACCCACTTTCCTGCTTCCCTTGTACATGATTCCGTTGATTAGAAAATGCCTGGGTCTAGCGTTTTCAGGAAGAGAGAACAGTTTGCTATTGGGAGTAAATATTTGTCTATATTTTGAACTCTTTGGAATTGTTGACATTGTTCATGACCAACTCGAGCGTAACTCCACTTATTTTTGTTTTGGCGCAAGCAAGTGCTCGGAAGAAATAAATCTGCTGTATATTTGGGTCCAACAAATAAAAATATAAAACGTTCAAGTTGCAACAAGTCTTCATCTCAAATGTGAACCAAAGTAAAAGTATAGTTTACTGGAACTAAACCAGAAGTAGGACAATGCAAATTGGACTTCCATGATCATTTCCATGCTTTCTTCCCTCTGAAATTTTTGCCCGAAAGCTGTTGCTTTTTCCGTTTTTCCACTCGAGATTTTGCAACCCTTGCCTACTCGCTTATCAGAGTCTTCACAACTCCTGTGATATTATTCATAATTCAAAATGTCTTACAGCATGTTATATAACTCTTGAATATATATATATATATATATATATATATATATATATATATAGCAAAAACTCCTCAGATTTGGCAATGTGTTAGAAGGGGAATTAGAGGCATATGCCAACATATTGCACAACAAACTGGTATTTTAATCGACCCGGTGTTACACTTTCTGCTTGGGAGATGGCATTGGGCCTTCATAAAAAGGAAGCAGGAGGTGCAAAAGTGGCGATGCTTCACACTGGAGGCACTCTAGGCATGTTTGGATTAGCACGGAGGTACAATTCTTACTTCTCCAAGCTCAAAGTTGGACTATCCAGTTAAACAGTTAATGAGATCCGTTAAACAGTAGGGGGAGTATAGACATGGTATTTCTCCGTTAAACTCAACTCTGATACTGTTTATTAAAAGTTCTGAATATGCAAGTTTCATTGGCCATGTAATTTTCAGCTCCCTCTATACTGATGAAAGTAGCCATGAAACTCAGTTATCTTTTCTAGAAATATCACCATATTTTCTTCACCATCTAAAGTCTAATCAATCATCCTGATTTGGTTGACTTAGTGAGAGAATGAGAGTAGACTTCATATATGGTTTATAGTGTCAGCGTGAGTCATAGTATGAATGCATTATTGTAATCATATCGTAGGGTTTTACCTATTAATTGTATTGCGTATAATCTCTTATATAAACCTCCACTTTGAAGGTGAATGATATATCAGACAATTCATTCTTTCATCTTCATTATATTTAAGTTGGTATAAGAGCAAAGATCCGAGAGGACTTTGTCTCTTTGTTTGTCTTTTTTTTTCTTAAAACCCCAATTGCTAGGGTTTGTTTTAGCTTTCGCCGTCATTCTTCTAAGTGGGAAACATAAACTTTCTTTAGGCACCCCAAAGTTTTTCTTTTTCCGTACTTCGTCTGCATCCTGTTTTCGAGTTCGTCTACCTCTTATTCCCACATCGACTTGTCTCCAATCTTCATCTAGTTTGTCCGAGTTCGACTTGTCTCCAGTCTTCATCTCTGCTCCAGACCTGTCTTCATCTTCGATCGGACCACCTGTGTTCACACATCCCCGTGCCCAGCCGCACTTGTTCATCCTCCAAGGTCAGCCGCCTCCATCCCCGTGCCCAACCGCACTTGCTCCTCGATCTGTCTTTGCACCGGCGCTCCTCGATCTGTCTCAGCACCGACGCTCACCTCTAATTTTGTCGACCCAAATTCGTTTTTCTTTTCTGACCCGGATCAGGGTTCAGACTGGCCCAGCAGATTCGACCCACCTAGAAGATCCAACCCGGTCCAGATTTGACCCGGTCCAGACTCGACCCGACCCGACCCGCAGATTTGTGACAAGGAAAAAAATGACTCGTGTGTACGTTGAAAATTTGAGTTCCTAGGTTTTTGAGGAAGAGCTCAACAATGAGTTCTGCAAATTTGGGCCTATAAGGAGGATATAGGTTGTAAAGAGGTCATCGGGTCTTGCTTTTATCGATTTTAATGATAATCGAGATGCTGAGGATGCTGTTCGTGAATTAGATGGTCACAATGATTGGAGGGTGGAATTTTCGCATAACTCTATATGTGCGTGAAACACAACTTTAATAACGGTAATATTTATGCCACTTAAAAACCACGTGGAAATTGTAAGATTGGTATGACTTTGAAAATCTCTAATTTTGTTGGTTCTGATACTTGGATTATTGATTCTGGTGCCACTGATCATATGACTTATGATAAATCTTATTTCACTCAGTTGTCTTCCCCCCAGTGTTATATGTCACTAATGCTAATGGTGAAGTTTTTCTTGTGTTAGGAAAATGGTCGGTCCGTGTCACTCCTACTTTAGAGCTACATAATGTTTTATACGTACCTGACCTGTCTCATCACTTGATTTATGTTCTCTAGTTGAATACCGAGTCTCGATGTTTTATAACCTTTTATCCCATGTATGCGACTTTTCAGGATCTTCTTACCATGGAGTTTATCGGTCGGGGGTATTTGATGGGCAGATTGTTTCACTTGGATCAGACATATGTAGGAGAAAAACCTGGAGCACAGCTCGCACTGCTTTGACCTCGAGCTCTATCCAGCTAAGTGAAATATGGTTGTGGCATCGCCGCTTAGGGCATCCATCATTTAGTGTTATGAAAAAAAATCATGCCTTCTTTGTTTATTGGTGTGAATGAGTCTACTATACGTTGTGAAACATGTGTCCTAACTAAGAGTCATCGTGCTACTTATTCTCCTAGTTTCTCTAGAAGTAGTGTTCATTTTGAAATAATTCATTCAGATGTCTAGAGACCCTCTAGAGAGCCTACTGTGTTGGGTATGAGGTTTTTTGTATTGTTTGTTGATGCTTGCACAAGGTTGTCAACGATTGCTCTTTTGAAAACCAAAGATGAAGTCTTTCCAGCTTTTCGTACTCTTATTCAAACACAATATAATAGCACCATTAAAGTTCTTCGATCAGACAATGGGGGAGAGTATGTTAATCATTCTTTCAAACAGTTTTTTCAAACACATGAGATTATTCACCAAACTACTTGTCCACAAACACCAGAGAAAAATGGGGTGTCCGAAAAGAAAAACCGTCGTCTTCTAGATATGGCTAGTGCCATTTTTTTAGTTCTCATATGCCTAAATATCTTTGGGGTGATGCAGTACATGCTTCTGCTCATCTTATCAACCGTTTTCCATCTAGTGTTCTTCAAGGAAACATTCATTTTGAGGTCCTTGCATCTCATATTCTCATTCCCCCATTTCATAATCTTCTTGCCAGTGTCTTTGGTTGTGTTGCTTTTGTTCATATTCTTAAAAATCAGAGGTCTAAGTTGGATGTCCGAGCGATTAAGTGTGTGTTTGTTGGCTGTGGAGAACATCAGAACGGCTACAAGTGTTTCCATCCACCCACTAGAAAGTATTATGTCACTATAGATGTTACTTTCTTTGAAGATATGACTTATTTCACCTCATATGATACTACTCTTCAGGGGGTATTCATATTTCGAAGAGCTGTATCATGATAAGGGGGAGAAATTAGAAGGAGAAGAAGTTACACATGCAAGAGATACAACAATGGGTCCAGTTGAGATTATTACTTCATCAAATGCAGAAACAGAAGCACTAGATCATCTAGAAACTGAAGCACCGGTTGATCCAGTGCTTCATCCAGACCCAAAAGCACCTGTTTTAAGCACTTAGAATGCATTTGAAGACACAACTGCCCCTCCTGCCTTCACCGCTCCTACCCCTGACCTAGAGCTTACTGGTACTGAAAATCACTCATTTGAGGTATATTCCCTCACTTATACTAGTAGTAGTGAGTCTAATGGTGGTCAATATGTGTTACCAAATATATCTACTCTAGGTCAAACACCTAAAAGATATGAACCCACTCTTCAAGCTAAATCAAAGTACCATGTAGCCAATTATATGTCCACTAAAAGATTATCTAAGTCATATACATCATATGTGAATCAAATATCTGTTATATCAGTACCTAACAAAGTGCAGGAAGCATTGGGAGATCCAAAGTGAAGAAAAGCAATGGAAGAAGAGACTGAGGCATTACAGAAGAATGATATATGAGAATTTGTGCCTCCATCACATAGCAAGAAGGATATTCGTTGGGTGTTTACCGTAAAGCACAATACAGATGGATCAGTCAACCGATACAAAGCACGCCTTGTTGCAAAAGGGTTTACTCAAATGTATGACATTGATTATGATGAGACATTTGCTCATGTTACCAAGATGAATACTATTCGTGTTCTGCTTTCTTTTGCGGCTAGTTTAAATTGGCAACTTCGACAGTTTGATGTCAAGAATACGTTTCTTCATGGAGAGTTAGCTGAGGAGGTATACATGAATCTTCCATCTGGGTATGTAGCTGCTTCTTCTAGTGAATTTGTATGCAAATTGAGAAATTCTTTGTATGATCTCAAACATTCACCTCGTGCTTGGTTTGGGAGGTTTTCACAGTTTATGCGTAAGGTTGGTTACAAACAGTGTAATTTAGACCACATCCTGTTTCTCAAGCATCAACAAGGGAATGTAACATCCTTAATTATTTATGTCGATTATATGGTAATAACTGGTAATGATACTGTTGAGATAGACAAATTGCAGAGACAACTAGCCACTGAGTTTGAGATGATGGACTTAGGTGATCTCAAGTATTTTTTAGGAATTGAGGTAGCTAGTGGAGAGAATGGATATACTTGTGCTAGAGAAAGTACATTTTTGATCTGTTGACAGAGACAGGTATGTTGGATTGCACACCTATTGACACACTCATTGAGCAAACCATCATCTGGCAGAGTATCTAGACCAGGTACCTACTGATCGAGCTCGATATCAGAGGTTAGTTGGGCGCTTGATTTACTTAACTCATACTAGACCAGATATTACATATGCGGTGAGTATGGTGAGTCAGTTCATGCATAACCCGAGCGAGAGCCACATGGACGCTGTTGTGAGAATCTTAAGGTATTTGAAATCAGCTTTTAGGAGAGGAGTAATGTTTTCTAAATACAACAATATTCTTGATGTTTGTGGCTTCACAGGTGCAGATTGGGCTGCAAATATTACAGACAGAAGATCTACATCAGGTTACTTTACCCTTGTGGGAGGTAATTTGGTTACATGGAAAAGTAAGAAACAAAAGGTTGTGGCACGTTCTAGAGTTGAGGCCGAGTACAGAGGTATGACTCATGGAGTATGTGAGTTGTTGTGGCTGAGAAATTTATTACGTGATTTGGGTATCAAACTCAAATGTGCTATGCAGCTGTATTGCGATAATAAGGCAGCAATTGATATATCACAAAACTCAGTGCAACATGATTGTACTAAGCATGTGGTTTACAAAACCCATATACCAATATTATTAGTTTCCCTTTTGTTCCTACTGAAGAGCAACTTGCAGATATACTCACCAAAAGAATATTCAGGAAGACGTTTTATGACTCACTAAGCAAGTTGGACATGATTGATGTGTATACTCCAACTTGAGGGAGGAGTGTCAGCGTCAGTCATATTAGGAATGTAATATTGTAATTATATAGTAGGGTTTTACTTACCAATTATATTTCTTGTAATCTCTTACATAAACCTCCACTTTAAAAATGAATGATAAAGTTATATATCACAATTCATTTCTTCATATTCATTATATTTAAGTTATACTTTATATGATGAAGTGACCTCTCTTAGGCAACAAAAACTGCTGCAGTTAGGGTATGGGCCTTGCTTAGAACAAGTCACAAACTACATGCAAATATAGTCAAACGCCTAAAAAATTGAATTTGGTTTCTGAAACTGTTGATAAATCCACCTTATCAAAAAATCTTGCACATATGCTTGTTTGCGCCGAAATTCATCCATGACTGACGGCTCTCTCCCTCTGTTTGTCTGTGGGACTGTAAATCTGGGAAGTAGAAAGCTAAACTTCTTTCCACATTGGGCTGCTTCCCGCTGTTAATATTATAAGTGGAACATTCTTGATCATAGTGATAATGTTACAATAACACAAGTAGTAAACATATAATTGAATCCCCTAATCTAAAAGCTACCTAGAATCCCTTACCCAAATAAGAAAATGCATACGAGGAACCCTTGTCCCAAAGTATGTATGTTTATGCCTAGGAGGAACACTTGCAAAAACGATTTGCCACGGTGAGAGTAGCACACGAAATGGCACATACACACTTCAAGATTCTATTAACAATAATCATGATTAGAATAATCACTAATCCTAGTGGTTGGAGCATCACAGAGTTCGTGGTGCAAACCAAGCCACAAAAAACAAGTGCAGGCAACATTCCAGATACTAAGGGGAAGCAGAATTTGATGGTCTCCTGGATCCATTGTCTCGCTATACTGGAGCTAAATGGCAGCTCAACAACCTACCCCAATCAAATTTAGTATATAAACATGCTATCTGTTAACAGTTGGGAGTAATATCATAGGGTGTTGCGAATCAGGATTTCATTTTTTATCTACTTGCAATTGATTTTAGATATTCAAATTATCTCTTAATGTGATGAGGATTTTGATGCACGAGGACATCTCAGGGTTTTGAATCATCTCAGGGTTTTGAAAGTGTCATCCTACAATTCTATTGTTAGGTTTTTGTTGCAGGGTAATAATCGAATAGTCATGTTCACTCTGTCGGTTAGCTTTAAGGTTGATTGCTTATGAAATCTTAGTCACTAACTCACTAGCTGAACACTAATCCATAATCTAACATGATATCCACTTAGACAACAAAATTATATGCTATTGTTTTCTCAAATTAAAGTTGGATGCTCTGGTGCTCCGTCTGCAGCTTTCGTACTCCAAATATTGGCTTTCTTCTTTTCCAGGCAAAGCAAACAGTCTTCACTATTTTCTACATGGAATATTAGGGCTTCTTGCACTGGCCATATTATCCTCCAATGGCTAGTGACATATACAGGTGGGAGCACCCCACATAGGAATAAGGAGGGAAAATGTGAAAGGCATTGCTGCTACATTACTATATAGTTTGTGATGTAGAATGAAATTGATCCACAGACAAAAGATAGGGAATATCCCTGTGTGTGTTTGGCTGTTTAGAAAGCTTATACCTGCACATCCTTGAAATAGGCTAGGGTTTGATGGGATAAAGAGGAAAGGTCCCTTTCACTTACTTTCTGTGGGGATGAAAGGGATCCTTCTTCATAATGCAAGAGCTCGAGACAGAGAGAGAGACTGGTGGCCCATGAACCCTGTATAGCAAATGGGGAACACTGCAGCAATATTATCTAGGATTTGAACATGAGACAATTTTAAGAGACTGCCAGGGACAATATAACGTCTAAACCCAATATAATCGAAGCTTTTTAGACAACTAAAAAATACTATGTTGCCATTCACTTAATGTTGTTGCAATTGATACATATTTCCGTATTTTCTGACCTTCACTATTTATGCAATCTCGAATATTTTGGCCATCAAAGAGTTTCTGTTAGCCGAGAATTACAATATACCTTAATTAGTGACCTAGCTAGGAAGTCCTCGTCAAGCACATTGTAACTTGAAACAGAGAAAAAAAAATGTGTAAGAAGTATCTCCTCCATACCAAAACCGGTCAATCGTGCATGACAGTATAATATAGAAGTACAATCATGCTGTGACTTTACCAAGCTCATAAATTGAGGGTTAAAGAAATGTGATCACCGTATCGAAATGTTTGGATGTGCCCCATAAACATGTATGCCTTAATTTTTTAGGGCTTTGATGCATGTGTTAAATTGTTTATGTATGAATGAAAGGGAAAAGAATAACATAAGGGCAGACAACACCATACAAAGAAGAGAAAATTTTGTATGAATCTACATGTACCTGAAAATTTTGTATGAATCTACACCATACATGTACGCCTTTTATTAAAAAAATCTTAACAGTTAATAATTATATTTAATTTTTATTTAAAAAAAAAATTAATAGCATCATGAATGTAATCTAACCATTTATTTAAATAGGTTTAAATGCACCATGATGCACTCAAGACGCTATATATGACAAAGAATATGGTATAACATAATCGAATATGGTATTGACGACATTGGAAATCTCATTTTAGACTCACCGGATGGAAACTCCGGCTCATGTGTGCTGCTAAGAAGATGGATTTGGAATACTAATCGCATGCTCGAAGGTACTTGGGTGCTTGGATTTGAGTCTGAACGAAGACAGGAAATTCCAAAGATGAAAACTACATAAATATTGAAAAATTATCACAACGTTCCAGTATGGATGTAAGCAGAACGAAAGAAATCCATGTCCGGCCACTAGTTTAGTTCGATTAGAAATGCAGGAGTTTGCAGTTTGAGAGAGGAAGGAGGTTTGTTTTACACTCAAATCCTTGAGTTGATCCTATATGTTAATTAAGTTGATTCAAATGCTGGTTCAAATACACGAAAAAAAATTTGTTATGCAGGTTTCTATTTCTTTAAATTTCTCACCCACCGCCCTTTGTTAGCACATGCAACCACATCTTAGTTATATGTACGTCATATTTGTCTACACCAAGGACAAACATTTAATATACAACTAAACATGACCAAGACATCATAATTTAAACTTGAGCAATGTACTTCAATCTCCTCCTTAGACAATGTAATAACGCAACGTGCAACTATATACCAAGCTTTAGTCGTAATGCAATCTATCAAGCATGTTCAAAGACATACCTTTAAATTTTGAAAAAAATGCACTAATAGTGTCTGAAGACTTGGTGGACTTTCAATATGATACCCAGACTTTTAAATGTATCAGAAAGGTACCCGAACTTGTATTTTTGTATTGACGTCGTACCTATGGATGTTTTCCGTCACCTCTCCGTCAATTCATGTCACAATGCATTTTATTTAATCTGTCTTTCCTCGTTCAAAACAAAGACTCCACCTTTCTCTTCTATGTATGGAGCTCCACCGCCTCGACCTCCGCTCCCCAATCACCCAAAATCACTTCTTTATTCAAACCTACTTCCCATATCCGGACAAAGTTCCACTCTCGCTGCAAATCACAGGGTGCTTCACCGACCTCCTGTCACACACATACCGGATAGCTCGAATAACAGCCATAGCATACTCATCAATCCCATAGCTAACAGAAATCTCAGAGTCGCTGGATTTGGATCCATCGTAATCTATACCCAGACCACCTCCAATGTCTATGACCTTCATGTTGGCACCGAGACGGACCAATTCACAATAGATCTGCGCCGCCTAGGACACACCATCAGCGAGCAGAGCATTGGAAGGGATCTGAGACCCGATATGAAAATGTAGCAACTGGAAGCAATCGAGCATCCCTACTTGCTCAAGCTTCTTCACCACGCGCAGAATCTGAACGGTAGTTAACCCAAACTTCCCCTTCTCGCCGGAAGTGGACCCGAAATGGCCAGAATGCTTGGTTCTGAGCTTCGCACGGGCACCAACCACGGGACGAACCCCGAGCTTCTTGCTCAATTCAATCACCAAATCCAGCTCTTCCTCTTGCTCGAGAACAATCACCGTGTTCAGTTCCAGCTTCCTCGCCATCAGAGCAAGCGAGATGTACTCAAGGTCCTTGAAACCATTGCACACCAGGAGGGAATCCGGGTTACCTTTGCACAGGCAGCTCATGGCCAGGAGAAGCTCTGGCTTCGACCCGGCTTCCAGTCCGAACCGGAAAGGCTTTCCGAACTGGACAATGTCCTCGACGACAAACCGGTCCTGGTTGCATTTCACCGGGTACACGCCCTGGTAATGGGTCCCGTAGTCCTGCGACTGGATCGCAAAGTCAAAAGCTCCCTGGAGAGACTCGAGGCGATTCTTAAGCACGTCTGGGAAACGGACAATGAGAGGGAGCTGCAAGCCGAGACCGGGAAGTAGGTTTGAATAAAGAAGTGATTTTGGGTGATTGGGGAGCGGAGGCGAGGCGGGAGAGAAGTGGTGGGGGCGAGGAACGTGGAGCGGAGGTCGAGGCGGTGGAGCTCCATACATAGAAGAGAAAGGTGGAGTCTTTGTTTTGAACGAGGAAAGACAGATTAAATAAAATGCATTGTGACATGAACTGACGGAGAGGTGACGGAAAACATCTATAGGTACGACGTCAATACAAAAATACAAGTTCGGGTACCTTTCTGATACATTTAAAAGTCTGGGTATCATATTGAAAGTCCACCAAGTCTTCAGACACTATTAGTGCATTTTTCTCTTGAATTTTTATACTATTGTAATTACGAGATCTTTTATCAAACTAGAAAGAGCCTTGCGTTTTGCTGCCAGTTGCTTTTTTGCTAAAAAGGGCAATATCAAAATGATTTGAAATCTTTTGTTACTATTCTCCTCTCTCTGTCTCTCCATCGGTAACCCATTAAGATATTGTTATGTGGCATGGCATGACATAACATAACATGTTATGTCAACTCAATTATCAGTCTAAATGATGATGTTTTTTATCAACAAACAACGAAAAATACTATAACAAGTCTATCGTGAAGCGAACTCACAACCTCCCACTTATAAAGGGAGACTGATGTCGCTAGACCAAATGGTACTATGCTAAATGACGGTGTTAGACTTAAAAAAAACTTTTTATTTTTATTTTTATTATTATTAACTAAAACATAACTAAAATATTAAAACTGTGAAACCTAGTTGAGATATTCTTTTCTTCTTGCACGAACCAAGTTTAAAATTTACATTGGTTTTTCCTTTTCATTAGTTCTTGATTTGGGTTTCATATTCCAGAGATTTCCCTTCCACGTTTTTACCATTGACGACATCACCACTCTATCTCACCGCCTGAAGTTTCTCCTCTACTATCTTATTTGCCACTTTATCATCTCCTTTTCCTAAAATCCAAAGCATCTCCACCCTTTTTTGTGATCATTTTCCTCTGAAGACTACTTAAGTTATACCGCCTCTTAAAAATAGAAGATGATGAATACTGACTTTGTCCTTTAAAAAACAAATAAAACATTGATCAGGGTAGTACGTGAATTTCACATCTCAATAGTGAGGAATTTTTGATGAAATTTTGTTGACATTTTTGATTTTTAAGTCCTTGATGTGGCCTACCTTGCTCTGACCGTCCGTACCACCGTCATCATTTCAGCATGTAAACTCCGGCCACCATCCCTCACCAGTCCACCACCATTTTCTTCTACATGTATTATTCAATATAACCAGAGATTTTATACCTAAGGTCCCATAAGACACTTGATGTAGGTTGTTAGGAGGCACTTGTCATCTTAGGGTACGTTGTTATCCTAACGTATTTTACCTAACGAGAGTTAACCGTCATTTGTAAAGGATTGGATTGTGTCATATGTTTAATTTTAGGACAACATTTGATAAATTAGGTGGATACTTTCATTAAAAAAATTACTCCTAGAAGACTCTTGAAGCTACGAGTACTGATTAAGCAATAGATATTAGTGATATTACGTGGTAGGAGATTAAAATGGATTGCAATTATTTGCCACAAAAGTTATACAGTCAAATTAATACCAGGAAATGTCAAATATTCATGTAATTTATTATAAACGTTGTCCATGGCCGTTAAGATTCATTTCCATTTTAGCAAATAACCTAAAGAAACACACACAAATCCATGTCACACACGAACAGAGGCAGAGCCCATAATTAAGAACTCGGGGAGCCAAATAGATCAGCAACTAAGTTTTGGGGGCCAAACGAACAGAGTCATGACCCTTTTGGTCTCTTCATAGATCCGCGAATGCAAACGAAATACCAAATATTTGTCGTTGTAAGCGACATTATTTGTGCAATTCTCCAGGAAATAACTCGGATGACAATTTTCACCTTTGTCAATTAGCAACTACATCACTGCATCACGCTTGAAGAATTTGGTATCAAATTTGTAGATATTTATGCCAGAAAAGTGGAATTCAAAACCAAGACAATATGCTTCACTTTGGCAATGAATTTGTGGAAGAACAAGTACAAAGGGTCTTTTTTGGTAAATGACTAAGACAATGGCAAAAGCACCACGGTATTAAATTTCGACGATTACGGAAATATTGACATTCTGAAAAATGCATATTTCGACTGAAATTTTGAGGAAATATCGATAGTAGTAAAATGAGGAAATTAACGGAAATTTGAATAAAAAAACAAAAAATTTTAAATGAAATTTTAAGAGATATTTGTTTACCATATTATTTATTATATTTGAAACTAAAATCTTTAATAAATATTGATCTATATGGTGTTGCAGTAATTTAAAATGAAAAAGTAAGTGCTGAACCGTTAAATGAGTACTTTAAAACCACTTACGTAGAAGACCTAAGAGGTACAAAATTTTCGCTATATTCATCATCTCTATGTGTGGAGCCTTCAATGTAGTGTGAAAAATAATCATTAAATGATACCTCATCTGTGAGACCCCGAAATTTTAATTTAATTTTCCGACACACTTAGGGTTTAATTCCGATTACTTTTCAGTACGTCGTCATTTCGTCTAACGTTTTTACGTTAAGACACGCGTCGCCACTTGCGTGAAAGTATTTACGGAATACTTTCCGGCACTTCACGTATTTTTTTTCGTACAACTTTTACGTTTAAATTTGACGTTTGGTTATTTGAAATGAATTTTCGAAAATGGTTTTGGTTTTGAAATTTATTTTGGGATTGGGATCGAATCGTGGCCGTTAATTCGATCGACGAATCGTGGCCACTCATTTTTCTTTAAAAACCCTATCTCCTCACTTCTTTCCCTCACCTTTCCTTTTTCTTCTCTCTTTCTCTTTTCTCCCTTTCCTGTTTCGTCTTTCTCCCGAAAGAGAAAGTCTGCCTCTCTCTCTACTGCTCGACACAGCAGCGCCACCACCTCCTCCACCGGCGCGCGTCTTCACTCACCGCCACTCCCATTGGCTTCGCACAGCCCCGGCGACCCTAGCCAGACCACCGGTGAAGCCAGCGCCGCCGCCAGCGCCGCCCAGCCGAGGCAGAAAGCTCGGGTTCTACTGTGCAGCATAGATCGAAGCGTTTCAACACGTTTGGAGAGCAAGGAACCTCCCAGGCGCCACCAGGAGCTGCCCAGGAGCTAGGAGGAAGGAGGAGAGGCCCAGCGGAGCTCCGCCGGAGGAGAACCGCCGGAAAAACAGTGGAAGCTTCAAGGGTATGGAAATCTTGATCTTTCTTGGTGTTTGTGATGTTGTTGGTTAGCTTAGGATGTTTAGAAGGTGATAGGAGGAGACAGGAGGCTCGATTTGGCCGGAAAACCAGCCAAATCCGGCGGAGGAATCGATCGGGAACCGGCACGGTAAAAACTCTGGTTTTTACCGTGTCAGATTTACTTTTTACTTTAACCCAGGGGCAGAGTTACCATTTTGCCCCTAACTGTTTAAGTTATTTACGGTTACTGTTTTTACTATTCACTTTTACTGTTTTACTGTTACAGTTTTACTTTTACTTTTACTTTTTACTGTTGACTTTGACCGGTTGACTTTGACCGGTTGACTGTTTGACTTTGACTTTTTGACTTTGACCGGTTGACTTTTTGACCGTTGACCGTTGACTTTACTGTTGACCGTTGACTTTTACTATTCCAAAGTTGACTTTCTTTTATGCCGTAGAACACCTATTTTACGTTTTTGAACACTACGGTTAAACGTTTTAAAGACTTTTAGCTTGTAAACGTGGCAAAAACGACGTAAGTACTGAATAAGAAACAATTCCGACTTCTCACCGGTTCGAGAATCGGAGTGTCAAACAAGTCAAACCCTAATGTCAGAAAGATAAACAAAGAGTGTTTACCAAGTCTTAGTCGTAGATAGTAGATCCCCGAGTTACTTATACCTGACTATCACTGTTGTCTCACCCACAGACTCAGGAGCTCGTCTACGCAGACTTCAGGAGGACCAGGGATTGGAGCGCAGCCAGCTGTACCATCATACCAGGTAGGGGGAGCACGCCCATTGGGTGAGCCGAAACCCTCTTGGGTCGGCGGCTCTTTTACTTTTACGTACTAAATAAAGATGCATTGTTTTAAAGCTTGACCACATGCTTCTTATAGCACTTGGTGTGTGTGTGTGAGTTTTGGATCGAAAAGTAGTACCGTCGTCCTGATTTCCGGTGCTTGGCCTGAGAGCGACGGGACCTAGTATTCTAGCACTCATACGGTGTCGATGACCGTTAACCTCCGGAGGGGCTATGCCCTGTTTATTTTCATTCATATATCCCGCTTACGCTCGTCTCGAACAGAGTAAAACGTGACGTAAGTGTGGCCTGCTATTTGTTGGGCGTTAGCTGGAAATGGACGCTCTCGCTATTCTGCGCACTCGGGCGCTTAGATAGTTGGCCCCGGTTTGCGGTAAAGACAAACCCGGGATTCGGCCGCTCAGATCTAGAGAGTTCTTTCATATGTGGTCACATGATTTACCGAGCTTTGTGTGCGTGCCGTGCATTTACATTTCCACATGCTCTTTCGTACTTACGAGTACATATACATATATAAGAAATGTTTTCTCATGGGTTTTAAACCCCGACTTGGATGGCTTTGGCCCCATTTGGGTTAGCGAGGACGAGTTGCTCACCTCTACATCTTTTCAGGTCTACAGCACCCGACACTAGAGGAGCTGGACTAGGCCGTGGAGCGTCGGTTATCGTGCACTTCACCTTTCGAGGACTCCCATTCTGGTGTGGTTTTCATGTTTCTTGATTTCCGTATTTTCATATCTTGTAATCTGTTGGATACTCTGAGACTTTATTCGGGCCCAGTGTTCCGAGACTTTTTCATGTACTATTTTAGTCTCGGGTATTTTCTATTATCTCCCGCTTGTAAAACATTTGTGTGCTACTCTGATCATTTGTAATTCAGTATTTGACATTCATATTATTATTCATTTGTTGTATGTTTCATTCATAGCCTTGTGGTTTCGGTCCGGTGAGTCATCAATACGTCGAAAGACGTATTGATTACTTGCAAGATCGGGATTACGGCGGTTACCGTCGTGTTCCGGGACCGAGAATAGTCCCCGGGATGCGACATCATCTTTGTAGTTTTGCATGTATATATTGACTTATATACCAACCATACAATTCAAGGAGGACTGACCGTGAGTTTTTATACCGGGAGTTGTAGTAGGCATTGGGCATCACTTGACTTTGGTTATAATCATAATCATTGGAAGATTGTGCTTCCAACTATGACCACGAGTTATCATTTGATTGCACCCCATAAGACATGAAATATATTGGATAAGACATATTGTTAGATTTTCGTCGTAAGGGTATATGGTGGATTATAAACTTTTGGGTAAAAAAAATAAGGGATCAAAGTAATGATATGAATTAAAGTAATTATTTGAATTTTAATTTGAGGATTAGAAAATTTTGGGCAAAGAAATTAAAAAAATAAAAAAAAAGAAATTGTTGAAAAATATCCGAAAATATCAAAAATTTCATACGAAAAATGTTTAGAATGTAAAAGATATTTTGAAGATCTTAAAAACCGTAAATTTCGTCAAAATTTTTGATTTTTAAGAACTTCAAAACCGTAAATTTCGTCGAAATTTTCGATTTTTAAGAACATCAAAAACACATAGTAATTTGAAAATAAAAAGAGACAAGAAAATTTAACACAGTAAAAGTATTAATGTTAAATAAGGTACACAATACAGCAGAGCAATAACTATCCCCGTCCGGTTTGGGTAAAACCCCCTTTCCTCTGCATGACTTGTACTCTTCAATCGCGCATGATCACACTCCCTGCCCACGTGTACGGCCCCAAATCATTCTGATACCAAATTACCCAATAACCTCCCAAAATTTTATCTTTACCTCTGACCACCCCCCTCCAATGAACCAGGCTAATAAGGTAATTTAGGGGGAGGGCAAAAGATGCAGGTTTAGGAAACTTTCAGTAGTGGAAAAAGGAAAATAGAGCCAAAGCCAATCTGTGCTTTTTTCTACTGTAGCTTCAACCTAGAAACTCAGAGACCCATTTCTCAGAGAAAAAGTGTACTATTACTCTGGAAGATAAGCTGGGTGGGGATTTTGACCAACGCTGGAAGACCCAAGTAATAACCCAGTGGTTTTATTACTACTACTACTACTACACCGGAAAACCACTCGTCACTTGTTCATCACCGTTTTTCTACTCCCCTCGGCTGGTTTTCCGGCTAAAACCTCAAACCCACATGGCTGAAACCGGTTTCGTCCGGTTTCATGATGGCCTGGACCCGACAGCTGAGGAGTTCTGGCCCAGAACCCCGAACGGGTTTCCCGTTTTTAGCCTCTTACCACCACCACCGCCTCTACTTCCTCACCAAGTTTACTTTCCCTACCCACCGCCTCCTCCACCCGAGGTGGTGGCGGTGCCCTACGTACCGTCGCCCGTGGTGTACGTTAGCGCGGTGACGGTGCACTCTCCGATCCCGCCTCCGGCCGCGGCGCCGACTCGGGCCTTGCTGCTGAGGCCCATGCCGTGTGACGTCAGCGAGGTGACGATTCGCAGGGAGCTGGAGGCGTTCGGGCAGGTGAGGTGGGTTCAGATGGAGAGGTCTTTCGAAGGGATCGTCACCGTTCATTTTTACGATCTCAGGCATGCAGAGAAGGCCTTGGCCGAGATGAGAGAGCTGCACATGCAGCACCAGGCTCGGCTCCGTAGCTCCGGTCCTTACCGGAGCTCCACCGTTATCCTCGGTACCGATGTCTGGCCCCACTTCGTGATTCCGGTCCATACCGCAATCCCAGACGGACACAACCAAGGCACCCTCGTGATATTCAATCTCGACTCGGCCGTGACCACGAGCAGTGTCAAGCAAACGTTCCAAGCGTTTGGTACTATTTCCATTTCTTCCAACTTTTCATGGCCCGCCCTATAGTTGCGTGGATTGTGTCACGTTTGAGTGTGTAAGGTATGAGCTTCGTTTTTATTTTTATTTATGTTTTTGGATTTCAGGTGCTGTCAAGGAATTGAGGGAGACGCCGTCGAAGAAGCACCAGAAATTCGTGGAGTTTTTCGATGTGAGGCACGCTGCGAGAGCTCTCATGCAGATGAACGGGAAGGAATTTCACGGCAAACAGATTGTGATCGAGTTCAGTCGCCCCGGAGGCAACAGCTGGAAGAAGTTGAATTCTCTCACCACTGCCGTCCCGGCCAATCAGGCTGAATTATATCTGCCTGAATTGCCTCAGATATTCTCCGGGCACTCTCGGTTCAATGCAGGCTCGCCAAGCGAGTTTATGAGTGGCCCTAATTCTGGGTTTGGAAATGCTCATGTGGAATCTGTGATGTCGGAGTTGAATTTGGGTGGAATTGAAGAGAGGGAGTCAGGTGGGAGCTCGAGAAGGGTTTTGACTAAGAAGCAAACCGGCCAGGTGATGGCAACAAGTCCAAGGCCGCTACAGCCACCTCCACCACCAGCTCCAAGGAGTAGTAGGGGGAAGAGAGGCAAGCAACCGAAGAAGTATGATGCTCGGTTTCTAATCAAAGAAGATATCATGTTTGAATCCACAAGCGATTCAAGAACCACCTTGATGATCAAGAACATACCCAACAAGTACAGGTGGGTTACTCGTTCTCAACTTTTATTTTATGCATTGTTTTCTATTAGAACTTTCATCTTTGAATTTCACAAGCTCTTGCAGTCAGAAGCTGCTACTGAGTATGCTGGACAACCACTGCATTCACTGCAACGAACAGATTCTTCGCGACGGCGATGATGTGCCTTTGTCCTCCTATGATTTCATTTATCTCCCAATTGATTTCAAGTAATTTTTCCCATTAGTTTCTTTAATGGTATTCTTGAAATTTTACCATATATTTCTACACATTGATACAAATCTTACTCACGATTGGTTGTGGAAACAGCAACAAATGCAATGTAGGTTATGGGTTTGTGAACATGACAAGCCCAGAGGCCACATGGAGGCTTTACAAAGCCTTCCACCACCAGAATTGGGAGGTCTTCAACTCTAGAAAAATCTGTGAAGTCACCTACGCTAGAGTTCAGGCACGTATTAATTCCTTCCTTAATGCCATTAATCGATGTGTTATTTATTCTTATTTTCCCGAGTAATAATTTTTGGAACTAGAATGAGTTATTTATTTATTTATTTTTAATTACATATTTCCAGGGGCTGGAAGCAATGAAGGAGCATTTCAAGAACTCGAAGTTCCCGAGCGAAATGGATCACTACTTGCCGGTGGTGTTTACACCGCCGCGTGACGGCAAGCGTTTGACGGACCCACAACCTATCTTCGGCGTCCAACACAAGTCCGGCAGCAGCAACTCCGCTGTTGATCACCCCATTACTCTCCTCCTGCCTCCATCACATCAACATAACCATGACAACATGGATGACTCGACAGACCACTGTAGCAGCCGAAACGGCGGCAAAGAGGGTCTTAATGTCGACCAGTACGACGACGACCAGGAGCAAGACAGCTAAGCTCCCCTCTTTAGAAACTAGAGCTAGCTACCCGACTGCTTTCTTGTCAAGCCTCATTAGTTGATGTGATGTGGTAGCTTACCTCATATAAACAATAGCTGTAGCTATGTGCTTAAAAAGCTTGAAGCTTGCTTGAAGCACCGAACCAGTTTACCAATGAAATCCTGCTTTCTCATCATGCCTCTAGCCCTTAGGCAAAGCCCTAATTTCTGTCACTCAGGTTAACAGAGACCGGCCACCATCATTTCAAATTTCCTGTCTTTTCGTTGTCGTTTAGTGTTTCTATCTTGTATTTTTGGGCAAAAATGTAAGTTGTAGAGTTTCTACTTTGGTTTAGATGCTGGTATAGTAGTGCAGAATGCTGTAATTTCTTCTGTTGGTTTAGATGCTGGATTAACAGATTACACGAAATGAAATACCCAAAATTACTAAGGGGTTGGAACTAATACACACTGGAGTAAGATATATATGGACCAACGGTTTAACAAATGCGCTATAAACCGATCCGTCAAGTTCCATGTCGTTCTATTTTTCGAAATCGTCAATTTGTAACTGTCATTTTGGTTTAATCTTGCCCATCTATTTGCTGTTGTACGTAGTATAGCATTGTTACAAATCCAATGACAAATGCCCAAATCCTCTAGTTAGCTAGTGTTCGGCACAACGAAATTGTATATGAAAAGGCTGCATTTACATGGTTGCATCTCAAAAGGGTTTTGATTTGATTTCTTATGTCATCTTTTTAGTTAAATTGGGGTTTCAGACTTAGAGACCCAAAAACGCGAAATTTCTTCCGGCTAGCTTGATCGTGGGTCAAAATTTGTAGTACATGTACATGCACGCTATTAGTATGTAGCCGTTGCTGTCTTTACCAGCAAGATTTACCAAATATTCAACTATATATACTTTACAAGAAAGAGAGACAACTAGGGAACACTGAAACGAGAAGACAATCGAACTAAATAGAGGGCTAGCTCGATCATGATCATTGTCTGGAGTGTCCACTACAAAATTCACTACATAAAAATTGGAATGTGTAAAAATCGAATAAAATGAAACTGCTGAATCTAATATATATCTTCAACTGAAACTTGATTCTCGGAAGAACAACGTAAGTCTCGTTGGGAAGACAATCTTGAGGAGTATTAATCACTTTAAACCGAAATGCAATCAGTATGATTTAGAAGACGGATCTTAGACCGTCTCTCCTAGAGCAGTAGTTTCAACTATGAAACTCCAACTTTGACGTATCTTCTTAGCTCAGTAGCCAAATTTCTCACGGAACCATCAAAGTAAAAAATTGGTGAAGGAGAAATAAACTTACAAAATCATGTAGCAAATTAATTCAACAAGGAACGGAGCTAGCTAGACTAATTTACAACACGAAATCGAAAGCAATGATGAAGAACCTAATGCTACCTCTGGTAACCTAATCTGGGATTGCTACCAGAAGGGCCACGTGAACTTTCAGAGGCATAAGAATCCCACGCCACCTGGGAACTAAGCGGACGTGTCCATATATGTGGCTGTGTTAGAGTCTTTGACCTGAACCGTACCTCTTGCCCAAGGTTAGCAGATGCAGCAGTTCAGTACTCTCTAGGGCTCGGTGCTGCAGAAGAACCAGAGAGAGAGAAAGAGAGCCCTAATACGCTCGGGGTTAATCACGTCCGTGCATCTATCTTATTTTTAAGAGAGGGCACCTCTTGGACCGGCGGACCATGACGGTCTCTGTCGTCGTCCACTAAGCTTTGAGAGATGGATGACGGGTCTCTGAGATTTGCAGGCCCTGCCCATTTTGAATGCCCATGTCATATTGCGGGTGTGGGGCTGCTACTCTCTCTCTCTAGTTCCCCTAATCTGCTATTCTTTGTCAGACTCTCCCTTCTCTTTATGCTCTTTTAGCTGACGCTCTGGGGAACTGACACGTGCTCTACCGATATTCCCCACTTCCCCGACGACCAGAATCCAGACCCATGACCGTTATCTGGTATGCCGGAATATTACTTACCTCGTATTGGTTGTTCACCGCCGCTGAGATTGTACATACCAGTGAGTTATTAATCATCTTTACCTCTGCTTACCAATCCCGCGTCTTGCCATTCAAAAATGTGTTTCGTTCGTACAAAGACATGGCTAGTTGTGACATAGACGGAGCTTTGTATCTACCCGTACATATATATATATATATGTTAAGATCAACTTAAAACGCAGATATTCAATCTCCTATTGTCCGATTTAAAAAGTGCGTATTCAATTCAGATTTTAAAAGATGTTTTTTGACTTTTTATAATCTATGCATTCTCACACTATAGATTGTTTTAATTCTTTATAGAATTTAACACATTTTAATGGATTAATTTATCACTATTCTCTTATATTATATGAGTCCATAAATTGTTCTAATTGCAAATATTAATAAAACAATAATGACCAAAATACTAATAACAATACTTATTCAACTATTTTTATAATGCTTTTATAACCTAATTGAACGGTTTTGTACCAAACAAGATGATGAAATATGATGTTGTCATAAGGTACTCATTTTGATACAAAACTATAAATACTTCTTTTCTTTCTCAAAATCATTCTAGTATAATTAAATGGAAAAACCTATTGTACATATTCTTGTAGATCTCAAGTAGATGCTTTTTGTATGTTTAGTATTCTGTACATTACTCACATCATCATCACTGACACCAATGAAAACAAGAACAGACATTATTTGAAGTTTCATAGCAATTTGGGCAAAAATGTTGTTCCACACTTCTCATGCCTAATTCTACTATGGATACAATTCTGGTCTCCAAGTTATTGACAAGCTAGAAAAGAATGATCCAATCTTCCATCATCAAAGTCAAAGTTCCACAACACATCTCGAAGTGAGGTCTAGATTTGCCATTAAAGCTAGTGTTTTATTGTGTCTCTTCTGCTGTAAAAATCAATAACCAGACTCCAGATATATTGGAGTATAAAGACTACGGCCATAATACCAAAATATAAGACTTTCACGAGCCTTTCTGCTACTCATACACAATATCCAATAAATCAACAGTTACCATAAAAAATTAGGTCAGCATAAAAATTACCATGTCAATAAAACATTTCTAATATCAATCTGCACATCTTAATTATACCAATTATGCATACCTCTTTCAATCTAGCTAGTGAATCTAGTTCTAGTACTCAGGGAAGAGACGGTGTCTATATCTTGGGTTATGTCTCCAATTCAGATGGTCATAATTGAATCACTTTTGGGACAGACTCGATACAAAACAATTGAATGCTCTCTTTTTAAAATGTTAACACGATATATGAGAAATCATATGAATGCAACAATAGCCTGAAGTGTTGCACTCATTATGAGAAACATTATATTCCAAATTAAGGGAGCAAGTTATTACAAGTTAAATTATCTTTGGCTATGTGAAAATTAATGTCTTCTATCCAGGTAAGGCAACACTTTATTTCGAGTTATACCTGATACATATTAATAGTCCTATCTTATTGTTCCCCTCATGCAATTTCAATTAATCTTCAATTTTACAAATTGAGATAAAATGAACTTACAGATTACATCGAAATCTATATAAAACAAAAGGTTAAGTTACGAGTAGATTCTTTGTAATATCAGCACTACGAATAATCATAAACGGTACTTGACATTATGAATACAAGAAACTAGAATGGGCAAGCATGCCCTCCATGGACTACACCGTCCAGGTTCAACATGATATTGAGAGAGCCTGGAATTTAAAATTTCAAAATGATAAACTTTACAAAATGATAAGATCAAAACTCAGACCTAATTCTCAACTTTTCTTTGATAAAGTTTTCAATTTGCAAATTGACTTTCTACTAGCATTGCCCTTGATTCACAAGAAAAACAAAACATTTCTAAAAATTGTTATGCAGTTCTTCACACCTACAGTCTAGGCAAGCCAAGTGTTTATATTCTCATCATGCACACTTTAATTGCAAAGTTAGGAACAAAAGTTGCTAATAGGTATACAAACAATTCACACAAGAACCAAAAGCTCATTCTTTTTAACAAACGAGGCTTAATATCCAAAGTTATGTATGACACTGAACAATCAACAATTGTAATTCAAATTTGGATAAGAAAATCATACTTGAACTAGAAGAGGCTTTTCTTCCTTGTTGCTCTAATAAGAAAAATCATATTTGAACTAATCAGAAACCTGAAAACTCAAAAATCAATTATCACTATCAAAAGGGAAAATTGCACAAACAGTACACTAACTTTGCTTCACTCATAAATAAGGTGCATGAACTTTGTTAAATAACACATTATTACATAAACTAACAAGTTAGGCTTAATTTACGACATGCCGTTATAACACCGTTAAAAGTTAATGTTTTTTTCTAAGATCTTTTTTTTTCTGAGATCATTTTTTCTCTTTTTTTTCTTTTAAAGATGATTTTTTTTCTTTTAAGTGTCAAATCGGTGTTAAATCAACATATTTATTTTCTTTCTTTTAAAGAGATTTTTTTTCTAATTAAGGTGTTAACAATCAAATAGGTTATCCGATTTGACACCTACAAGACAAATTATTTTGATTACAATTTAACCTCTGTTTTATGGATTGCTAATTGCTGGTATATGAAGGAGAAAGAATTTTGGATAGTTGTTTGCTGGTAAGAGAGCAAGAGAGGTTAATTAGAGAATTGGTAAGAGAGAGAGATCTCAAGCGCATCCACTACCTATTGACGAAGTTATGGGTTCGAGTCACCATGGGGGTATAAGTGAAATCCTTTGATTATCTTTAAAAGAAAGATAAAAGAAATGAAAAAATATCTAAAAAAATATATCAGAAAATAAAAAAGAACAATAACTTTTAACAGTGTTATAACGATATGTACGGAAATTAGGCTTAACTTGTTAGTTCATGTACTAATTTGTTATTTAACAAAGTTCAGACATCTTAATTATTAGTAGAGCAAACTTGGTGTACTGTTTGTATAATTTTTCCCCAACAAAATGAAACAAATTAGAATTCTCTGAAGTACAAAGTTAAACCAGAGCACGAACCTAAAGAGTTGTATGTCTCGATAACATTTTGGACACAGTTATATATCTTCGAAATTGCCGCGTAGTATATTCGGTGGAGGACGGCGACTGGCTTAGTCATGCTTGCCATCACTTCTACTGATCTCGTTGGCGCCGCAAATGGATCTTTCGGCTGCTACCTAGTGTAGTGGCTGTGATACCGTCAACTAAGGTGGAGCTGGACATGGTTGATTGCCTTGTCATTCTCTAGATTGGTCGTTGGGTTAAGAACGTTTCCACATTACAAGGATGAGTGGTACCATCTGTTTGTCTTCTCCACTCAGGTCGAGCTCTTTCCATCATCAGGATGTGAGAGAGAGAGAGATGAAAAATAAATCGCTCAAAATCTCACCTCTTCTGGCCAGATTGCAGATTGAATTTGGTATTTATACCAAGCCTGTTAGAATCCTACGAATTCAAGTATCTATTAAAATCCTTAAAAATCAGTAAATTCTTGAATAATATCAGATTTATATAGATATTTCAAAATCTAAATTGAATACCACAAGATTTTAAAGGATTTTTTTAAAAGCTCAATTGAATACCTATGGACTTTCAAAATCCAAAAAAAATCTCATAGACTCTTGATTGAATACATAAACCCCCTAAAACTGTGTTTTGTTCTCCATTATGTGTCGTACAACAAAACATCTATGTATATATATATATATATATATATATACTGAAGACCAACCAAGTTCTTTTTAATTCATGATTTAAAAGTCTGATTTTTAATCATATTTTTTCATCTTATATGTTCAATATTTAGGCCCGAGTTAATCTCACTTAATCATTTTTTAAAGTTTTCAGTCAAAATGGCGATCGATAAGATATCAAATTAATGAACGAATCAAATCTGTCAAAAATGAACCTTTCAAGTTCAAAAATGGTATATTACACTTAATTATGAATGTCGTAACGATTTTCAATTTGGCTAAAAATTTACAAAAATTTTATATTCATAAATACGTATAAACTGAACGATGAAGATGTGGATATACAATCGAAAATTGAGTGAAGCAAAGAAGTTCATAACTAGTTCTCATATAGATGTACTCATTAGAATGACCACTACCGGAACAACGACTATAGCCGACGAAATTTTTTCGTCGGCTAAACTCTAAAATTCGTCGGTTAAAGTTTTACTCGACGAAACGTCGTCGGCTATGAAGTCGTCGGGAAAAATTGGTAGCCGTCAGGAAAAAGCCGTCGACCAAGACTTTAGCCGACGAAATTACAGTTTATCTTCGGCTGAAGTCATTTATTTAGCCAACGAAGAAATTTTTCGTCGCTTAATTTCAGGGATTTAGCCGACGAATTTTTGGACGTTAGCCGGCAAAATTTTATTAAATTTCGTCGGCTATAGCTGTTATTTTTATTTATTTATTTAACTATAGCCGACAAATTTATTAAAATTCGTCGGCTAAAGTTATTATTATTTTTATTTTTTAAACTTTAGCCGACAAATTTTAGTTTAATTGGTCGGTTATAGTTATTGTTATTTTTTATACTTTAGCTGACGAATTTTAATAAAATTCGTCGGCTATAGTTATTATTATTATTTTTTAACTTTAGCCGACGAATTTTATTAAAATTCGTCGGCTATATTTATTTTATTTTTTGCATATTTTTCTTTTTCTTTTTTTTTCTTGTATTTTTGATTAATTTTTTGCTACTTTTTCGTTTCTACACCGGTGGTAAAGAATGAGAAGGGAAGGGGGAGAAAAGGAGGATGGGAGGAGAAGAGGAGGAGCAAGGCTAGGAGGAGGAGAGAGGAGCTGGCTAGAGGAGGAGGAGAAGGCTAAGAAAGGGAGAGAAGAAGAAGAAGGATTTAGAGGAGGAGGAGGAGAAAGATTTAGAGGAGGAGGAGGAGAAGGATTTAGAGGAGGAGGAGGAGAGGAGATAGGATGAGGAGTACGTTGTCTCCGTCGGAGTAGAAGGAGGAGGAGGAGAAAAATGAAAGATATAGAAAATTTTGAACATTAGTCGACGAAATACCCTAATTTCGTCGGCTAAATTTCAAAATTTTAGTCGGAAAAGTTTCAAAATTTTCAAAATCCACGCCAAAAAATATAAATTTTTAATTAAATTTAGCGGACGAATTTTAATAAATTTCGTCGGCTATAGTTATTTATTCTTTGATTTATTTATTTAACCTGAGCGGAAGAATTATCCTAATTTCGTCGGCTATAGTTATTTATTTTATTTATTTAACTTTAGCCGACGAATTACCCTAATTTCATCGGCTAAAACCCTAACCCTAAACCATATATGTAGAACCTTCAAACGAAAAAAAGTCATGAATTAAGATATGACCGAAATGGTGATTCTAATGATCGAAATTCACAAACGAAAATCTGACCGTCTGATATGATCATTATGTCAAAATATGTCTATGGAAAAAAATTTAACTCGATCCAACAACATTAAGGGCTCGATCGGGACAGTCAACACTAATTTTATAACCACTTAACACACAGAAACACTCATATCTGCATCTATATGAGGTATTTTGGTCGAACATTCAACAGAACAAACTCTTACTATGATGAGACGAAACCGGTCTAGGTTTTGACCTAAAACCTGATCACTTTAGCTGACGAATACCCAGAGTTGTCGGCTAAAGTGTGAAAATACAGAATAATTACTTTAGACGACGAAAAATGCATATTCGTCTGCTAAAGTACTTTAGGTGACGAAAAATGTAAAGTCGTCCTATAAAGTCTGAAATTTTTTCGTCTCCTAAAGTCATGGTTCTAAAAATCGGCCTAGTCGGCCAACTAGTCGGCGACTTTGGTCTAGTCGGCCAGGAGAAAAATTGGGCTAGTCGGGAAAAAATCGAGTTAGTCGTTGAAAAATCGGCCTAGTCGGTCCATTCGGCTCAACTCAGATTAGATCAAAAATAAGAAAGAAAAAAGGAAACAACATCATTTAACTCATTTTGACTTAGTCAAAACTTAAAACCTAATTCGAGTTTAATATTGTAATGTTTTATTGACTATTTTTTATTATTTTAGACATTATACTACCTTTTACAAAAAATATATGTTATTATATGTTTTAAAAATAAAAATTAATCTAAAAATTAAAATCCGAGTACTCCCTGACTAGTCCCTTGACTACTCCTCTACTCGCTAGTCCGCGGCTGACCGACAGACCGACTAACGACTAGCGACTTTTAGAACATTGTCTATTGTTAAAAATTTCGTCGCTTAAAGTCTATACTTCTGGCAACGAAATTTTCACTTTATGCGATGATTTTTTCTTTTTCAATTTTTTTTCATATGCTAAAGTCTTTTAGTCGACGAAGAGAAATTTTCGTCGGTTAAAGTTATTTTTCTGGTAGTGTATCTACATGATAGAGTCCCCTTGTATGTTGTTATGCAGGGCTATGAATACCATTTGTGATGAGTATGTGATAAATTTTTTTTTCCGATGTAATATATGATGAATATTTTGATTCACGGTCTTTTTCTTAGGATACAAATAAAGGTGGTCGAAAAATTTAGGATTGAGTATTTAACCGAATGTGTGTAAAAAACCGACAGAGGTGAACTGAAAATCCGGATCGGATAACCGAACCAAAACATTCTAGTCAAAATAAGTAATGAATCGATTCTAACCGGTTTAAATCAAATTGGATATGGTTCAATCTCTTAAACAAATTGAAAATAATTGAACCGACCCGAATTATATATTGTATATATAAATATATAATTTATATGCATAAAACACTATTTATTATTAGTACATTTCACCTCTACTAACAGTACTCTGTCACACTTAATCTCTCTAAGTAAAAGACAAAGGTCCTCACTTTAACACAATTTCTCATTCAACTCATTTCTCGAAAAAATCTGTTAGTGTAGAAAAATTTAAGAGTGAATTTGATTACTTGTTCTACTTTGAGTTTATAAAATAATATATTACTCAAGTTAAAAAGTTGAAGTTCAACTTTTCATTAAGATATTAGATAGGTCAAAAGTTTTTAAAATTTGGACCTAAACCGAAACTGACGTGATCGATCCGAAAATTCAAATAGGTCGAATATTCAGATTAAAGGTTTTAAAATCTGAATTTGATTGAAAAAAATCTTAAACTGAATAATTCAAATCGGTTTTGATTTCGTCCTAAATCTGCCCGGAACCGAAGATTGTCCAACCCTAGACAAATTTACATTTCTAAGTACGGTTGAATAATAGTTTTTTGTTTTCTGTCTGAAGTTAAATAGTATTTTCCTAACTACACTTTTGCAGTTACCGATAGTATTTTCTGAAAGCTTTTGAGAGAAATGAATTGAGTTAATGGCGTACTTGGATATTTGCTTGTTAATTGTAGTTTATTTTCTGATCAATATTAATTGGTCAAAGATTTGGCTGCCCATCAGGCCACCATGGTCCAATGGAAACTGAGGCATGCGTGCAGAGGATGCCTACTCTGCGCCGTGTCAAAAGTTTTTACGGCGGCGCTGTGCCAGAATGAAAATGTGGCTCTAGTCTCACGAGAAAATAGGGATAGAAAAATAATTAAAATTAAAATGATCTAATCGGGTTTTTGATTTCGAGTTTGGAGACCATGAATATAATGAAGGTATTAATAAAAGAGATACGAGTGGTAAGATATATATTATTGATTTGTTAGGTCGTATATTTAACATCTACACATTAATTATGAGACCTGTAGGTTCATATGTTTTGGGTGTATGGACTAGTGAGCCAATAATTTTATCGAGAGAGTGCATTAGCATTTATGCATCGATTTGTCGTTATTTATGTGAAGGATTGTTTGCAACTTGATAACTTGATTTTGTGACGTTAAGTATAACTTAAGATGTTTGACCATACTAAGTGTAAGCACATCCTTATGAGACTATTCAGGTTAGCTGAAGGATACGAGAGTCGAAAAAGGATTACGAAAGATTAGAACTGAGGTAACTTAGAAGATCTATTTTGGCTTTTGGTTATTTATAAATGATGTAGAAAGAAGGGGTCGTTTTCCGACGAAAAATAAAGATTGGAGAACCGTTTGATCGTGGCAAATTATTTCCGGACATCCAAGTTCGTTGGGTTTCTAGAAGACAGTTTTAATTATTTTCGAGTTTTTTTATTTTTATTTTACTTTTTTTGTATTATTTTAATTATTTTTTTAGACTTTATTTTATTTTAATCCATGAGCTTTCATTGTTAGTTGCCCTACGGTTTTTTGCTTTTGAATCGATCGATAGATCACTCATCAAGAATCTACCAGGCTCTGATTACCAATTAATGCAGCGGAAAATAAAGGGATAAGATATTGGAATCCACCAATCTGTTTTTGATCTCGAATCCACGAGAGGTTCTAGAATCCACTAGGAATTGAGATAAACTCAAAGAGTTTTTTTGATAAAATCAAAGTTATCAAATACAATTGATAAAGACTCCTTATATAGGAGCAAATAAACCCTAGGGAAACTAACAATGAAACCTAAAAGCCCATGAATTAAAATAAAATAGTCTAAAACAAATTAATTAAAATAAAACAAAATAATAAAAATAAAACTCGAAAATAATTAAAACAGTCTTCTGGAAGCCCAACGAACTTGGATGTCAGGAAATAATTTGCCACGATCAAACAGTTCTCTAATCTTTATTTTTTGTCGTAAAGCGACCCTCATTCGTTCTACATCAATAAACGTTTTATTTTTATTATTTTGAAAAAGTATTTGAAATTGATTTATTTTCTTTTACTTTTCTCGCTCACGCCTCATATTCGGTGTCCAGTACTTGGAAACCATCGACATTGGGTCCAGGGTGTGACAAAGCCAAACTATGTACGTTAGAAAAAAATTGTCATCTCTGGAGTTCATCGAATAATAAACAAGTCGAGCACAGAAGACATTAATAATTCTCCTCCTCCTTCTCTTTCTTGTCCTCTCTTTCTCCTCTTGCTTTCTTATTTCCTCTCCTTCTCCTAGCCTTCCCTTTCTCCGGCCTCCTCCACCATAACTACTCATCCTCCTCCTCCTCCTCTACCTCCAAACATCACATCTGGACAGTGGTGTGGTGGCGGAAAAAAGAAAAAGAAGAAAAAAAATATCAAAAATACAAGAAAATAAAAAAAGAAAATAAATAAAATAAATAACTATAGCCGATAAAATTTATTAAAATTCATCGGTTAAAGTTAAATAAATAAATAACAATAAATAAAATAAATATCTATAGCCGACAAAATTTTGTCGCCTAAGGTTCAAAAATTCATCGCCTAAGGTTCAAAAATTCATCGCCTAAGGTTCACACACACACTCCAAGTTTAGTAATTTTTATATCGTACGACGTCACCCCATTTTAAATTTAGAGAGAGATCCGGATTTTAAACCCCTCCGTTAGAGTTAACATTCTATAAACATATGTGTTGAGATTAATTAGATAATAACACCATCACAATATTAATTTAGTAACCACAATATATTCTTTAGAAATACTATGGACACCAAATTAAAAGTCCCAACAAGAACCATTTCTGGAGCCAACATGAAGCTCCAATATTTCATTCACCGCTTAATCACACTTCAATATATGATTATCGTACAGAAATATTCTGATTCCTGGATTATAAATTAATTAACCGTTAATCTAGCTAGACCTCGAAAATTTCAAAAGCTATTAAATGTTACTCTAAAAATTACAAACTTTGCATCAATTGGCTTTTTCCAAAACAACACTTTAAAAAGCATGAAAAACTGCCCAAAACTGGCAGCGCCAGGCTGACCACCAGAGTTCGGTCAACCCATAAATCTTCCAAAATTTCACAGTTTGATCGTCTCATCAATCTAAACATATTTCTAGTTCAACACTAAGCCTAATTTCAGCTCTAAACATGTCAATTACTCAAGAACATAATAAACCCAAATTGGAGCTAAAAACCCTAAAATGTCAATTCTCAAATTCTCTCTACACACTCCAAATTGAGTTACCAAATTGTAGAGGAGTGTTGTACTAATCAAACCCAACATATCAATATAAGGAACTCACCGATTTTTGATCCATGGTGTTAACACTTTTTCTTTCCTGGCGGGCTGACGAGACTCGTGTTATCCGGATAATAGTACTGAAAATAGTAGCAGATTGATATTAGGAGTAACGACCGCGGCAAGCGGCCTATTACTCTCCGATGCCTAAGTCAGCAAGCAAGTAAATCTGACAGAGTAATAGTGAAAGTGTCGTAACGTACCTTGATCATTTAGACTGTCGCTATTTATGGGCTCTTCCAGAGGAGTCACTGAGCTCACATTTCGATGTGGCATGGGTATAAATGCTCCCCTCAAGAAAGGCAAAAGGTAGTGCCAAACAAGACCAACTTAATACCAAATAGCGGTTTATGCGCCGCGCGTGCAGGCGCGTTGCTAGGATGTTCGGCTGGCAGGTCACAACATTGCGTGGACCCTGTTGCAGCCTTGCCATTTGTGTCATTAGCACAGGCGGGAGGGACGATTATGATTGATTCCCAGGTAGCCAAAGTGCTCTGCTTAGCACGCATGGCAACACATGGAGGGAGAAATCGCATCAAAACTCACAACAGTACAATCAGAGTTACCATAATTTTGGCCGAACGACGACGTGTCTCGGCCCAACCCAAACCTAGAAATGGATTAGAGACGACGACGCTCTATTTCAACAGTGCAGGTGCCTCTAGTGGCCGCACGGCAGCACACGACGACGCAGAAGCTGCAGACCTGAAACGGGTCGGAGGAGAGCTCGATCTCTTTCAATAGTAAAAAGTTTTCACTTTTTACTTCCTTCCCAAATTCACCTCGGTAACTGATATATATAGGTAATTTACTGCACAATAATTTTACATTTTCACTTATAACTACCACATACGAACTTTGATTAAAATGCATAGCGTGTCTACTGGTTCGTATGAATGTCCTCTACAACTTTCCCGAAGAATGCTTTCCCAAATTATCGACTTAACGAAAAGTCAACTTTTAAGGCCTCTACGGTAGAACAAATAATAATCGAAAACTATTGTACTCTTCGTAAAATCTCAGTGAATAACTCGTTGCTCCAGAAAATAATCCAGATATACCGACGAGCTCATATTATCACATACTACGACTTCGGAGCTTTAAATCCCTTATTTACCGATTTCAGAAAAACTCGATAATAAGCTCGAGCGATAGACTAAAGTGTTTAAGAACACTGTCAAAAATCTCCAGTAACATTTACTACCTGGTAAATAGGTAACTATTTTTGTTCGGGTCGTGATAGTCCACATAGAGCTCCTCGTATTATTAAGATCAATTGACATCCTCCTATTCTTGGGTGGGTGAAAATTAATACTGATAGTGTGGCAGCGTGCATCAAGAAAAGCTGGTTATGATGATATTTTTTAATGATTTTTGTGGTTTCTTTCTTGGTGCCTTTGTTTCTAATCTTGATATTTCTAGCTCCGTTGATACAAATGTCATGGCTGTAATCCAAACAATTGAGTTAGTTTAGGTTAGAGCAGAATGGAAACATATATGGTTTAAGGTGGACTCGACTCTTGTCCTTCATTATCTTCGTGCTACTCATCTTGTTCCTTGCCGGTTACGGATAGCTTGCAGTAATTGCTTGTAACATATCTCACATATGCATTTTTGGTCCATTCATATTTTCAGAGAAGGTAATTGAGTGGCGGATGCACTTGCTACTATTTGTTTGTTATTGATTGAGATGTCATTGTGGGATGATCCTCCTCCTTCCATCATTGATCACTGTCATTGCACTTGGCTTCCTAAATTTTCATATCGCTTAGTCCTGTTTGGTTATATTGGCATAGGTGATGCTTTATGTTCTTACGTGAGACCTTGTTCCTATATTTGGTTGTACTCTATTTTATTTTATTTTCAATAATTGTTCAAGCCAAAAAAAAATATACAACATTTTAACACGTTTATAAATCAATTGTTGATAGATGCGGTAACTTCGTTTAATTAAATGTAATTATATAAGACATTTGTAGTAATTTTATTGTGATTGTTATAAATTTAGTTCAGTTGTATTTTAATTTTGATTCAAACTAGTCCTAAACTGGTATACAATTCAACCGGCCGCACAATAAATAACCTCGCAAAAAATGGAGCCACAATAAGAACAAATGCAATTTATTGATATGAGAAAACACACACTAGATAGGCGGCCTCCATAGAAGAAGGATTATCACACATAACAGCAACATCGTATATTAATTAGCAGCATAAGCTAATTAATTATTAAAAATCAATGTATCCTGAAAATCACTGGCAACAAGCTAGAGTACTTCAAGTAGTACTTGATCTGTTGCCATTTTCTCAATCGGTGCAGCAGCGGAACATGGTGTACCTTTCCATGAGACGGCCACATTCAGCGCAGGCCACCGTCTCAGGCATGAGTCCAGCGGCAGGCAAAACGAGATTGGTGCAGTGATGGGGGGCACTCTTATACACCCCAGCTAGGTATTCATTCAGTGCTGGTGTAAACCCCGTCTCTCGACGCTTCAACTCCCACGCCGCGTACTCCTTCAAGCTTCTCAACATGTGTTCCCCATTAGCCTTTGACATGTCTGCAGAACCAGTCCCAATCACCGCCCAGCCGCGCTCGGTGGAACCGAAGCTCAGCAGTGATATGATGCCCTTCAAGACCGGGTCGTTTCTCAGACTGAAACTGTCTGTGGTGGTAAGATGGCTTGAGCTTAAGAGCTCGTTCTTGAGTTGCTGTCCTTTGGATTGCCACATGCTTTCGAGACGAATCCAGAAGAACCAGATGAGGTTCCAGTCCATGACATGGCTTAGCTTCTCTTCTTCAATCATTCTCATGATGCTCTTCAGCTTTTGCTCCTTAGCCTTGCTCTTCCCCACGTATAGTAATTCCAACTGGATCCCAGCTTCCAAAGCCACACTTTTTGCAGCCCTTGTGAAATCCCGGATCCAAGTTATGTCTTCTCCACCATACAAGCAAATGTATTTCCCTTCTTGAATCTGAAAAATAATTTCTTCATTATCAACAACATAATCTAATAATACTTTTGATATATGTTCTCGTGCAGGGTATCTTAGATGCATGATTGATTGTGAATCTGACCAAATATTGTGAATTTAGGGTACACATTTTGATTATTATCAGTAAAAGATCAATCCAATAAATAAGACATGCATTATTTATAAACATGGTAGGTATCGCAAACATATATAGGTACGCAAGAAAATCCCTATAAACATACGTACCCAGGTAACTAGATTCTGATCGAGGGAGTCAGCCAGAAGTTCCATCCTCCATTTCTCTTCTTCCCAGAGCAACCTCTCTCTGTTGTTGGTGAATGGGTAAGCTGCACTTCCAAAGACACACATCATGTGAACAGCATTGGTGTGCACAATTTTTCCTTGAGGGTCCATAACCACTAGCAGAGGCTTCTTCACGAAGTTCCATTTGTCCTGCTTTCGGATGTAGCGGATCACTGTGGGAGAGACGACTGAAGGATGGTACACGGAGTACCATTCCATGCCATTTCTAAGGGTCTCGAATTGTTGGTACTTGGCTTCTGTCCAATTGTCCTCAATTGGAACCCAGACAATCTCGTACTGGCTCTCTGGCCTTGTTGGGAACTGGCGTTTTTCCGAGTGCATTTGATCGGCAATCATGTACTCGTTCTCTTGAGCCACGTTTAGGTCTGTAAGGAACAGTATCACAACCTTCCTCCTCAGCACATCAATGTCCACCTACATATATATGTTTTAATTAGGTATAATGCATGCGAATACCAAATGTTTTAATTGAAAAGATTGAGATATTCGAGTGAGATTGCTAAGAAAACCTTACCCTTCTCTTGTTGTAGCCATCGTATAGTGCAGGCTGATCATCCTTGTAAAATAAAACCCTCAAACTCTTGGTGTTATCAATGTGTGTTGTTTCTAAGACGTATGCAATTGCAGCTAAAGCTTCGTCGTCTTTCTTCCTCTCTACATCAGATAATTACTTTGAAGTTAGGTTAAATTATAGAGAAAATTAGAGAAAACCCCAAAAAAATAGAGCCTATTTTAAGATAAACCCATTCACATATCTCATTTTAATTTACACCAAATTCAAATTATTTAACATGCCTCATATGTTTTATTTTTAAAACTAAAATTTGTCACAAATTTTCTCCTTACGATTTTGTTATTCTGATTTTAATTTTGTTTTCTACATTTTAATTTGTGCTTAATTATGGTGTAGGTATTAACTATGCATTTTGTTTATAACCTTTAAGTTAGGTTACAAATAGACAAATTGAGTTTTGGGTTTTTGGTATAGGGTTTTAGGTTAGGGGTTAGGGTATAGGGTTTAGGGGTTGGGGTATAGGGTCTTAGGGTTCAGGGTTTATGGTTTAGGGGTTAGGGGTTAGACTTTAGGCTTTAGGGTTCATATATTCGTGTTTCATTAACGATTAGAGATAATGACAACTTCTGTAATTCTAGAAAAAAATAGGTTTGATTATTTATCTTAAATAATAGATTTTATTATTTATCCTAAATAATAGATTTATTTTATTTAAATAAACTTAATTAATAAATTTGGATGTATTTTAAAACAATCTTAACAGTGGGTGTAATTTAAAATGTGTCTATTAAATTAGGTGTAACATCAGATATCCCTAAATTATAAGACATGGTAAGCAGATGAAGTGATAACAACATATAAGAAACATAACTTGAAGATGAAAAGTATAATGAACTCACGGATAATATCATATAATCGGTTGAGGGTCTCCTGAAGGTGACTACGTATATTTTCGAGTTTATGGGACAAGGATGATAGTTCCCATGCTTCAGTTACCTGGCTGAGAGAATCAAAAACAAACTATATTTCAGTCTTTCTTTCGTGTTTTCTCGTTGGGAAAATTTATAAACAAGGCATAAGAATCCAAAGATTTGAACTCAACTAATAATACAAGAATCTAATTTTTTTCTAGAGCAACGTCAGGGTAGGATGATTTTAAAGAGAAGAAACTTCACTGATCAGGGTTTAGGGAGAGGGGACTTACTCTCGACCCATGCCTGTGATCCCCAAAAGCTGTGATGCAGCAATGACAATACTCCTAATTGTCCAGTAAACAGCTGAGGGGATATGAGCAGTGGAAGTTGTAGATTCGAGTTCAGCGGTCAAGTGTGGATCATGGCGAACCTCCTGTAACTGAACAATGCACTTGGTCACTCGGAGCACGGTGTTAACCAAATTATTGTAGGAATCAAACTTTGATTTCAGAACGGTGCTGGCTCGTTCAAGTATCTCCGGCAACTGTCTCAGTGTTCCAACAGCTTTGGCGAGTACGTTGGTGTTGTAAAGCTGAGCCACAAGCCAGAATTCACCATCTTTCACAGAGAAAGCTCCCAAGGCAAGTACCACCTTCTCATCCCAATCATAATTTTGGAGGATGTGTAGAATGTCCATTGTTGTCTTGTTCGCATCTTCCCCACTCATCCAATTGCAGAATATCTGTCATATGCAGCATGAATCAAAATGTGTAAAATTAATCGTAACAAGAATTCCTTTGTTTGTGAATCTGCTATATATTACACCAAAATTTATGGTTTATCAAATTTTCCAACACTCTACTCTAGAAGATAGGGTTTGATATGTGCTTGTGTTACACAGAATTTATAATGTCCAATGTACAAATTCATTTTCACAACATACGATTATCGATCCCATGTGAAAATCACAAGAGTTTAATCACAACATAATTAACCAATTAAGCATAATGCAAATTGACCTCGCAGGAAATTGCATTAAACAGGCTGACTGGAATTTCATAGTTATCATGAAGGCTACTCAGGCTAGCAAGGAGAGCCTTCTCATGATGTTCCAAAGCTTCTGTATGTGCACCTGTGGGTACTACCCCTGATCCCTAAGGCATGAACAAACGCACAAGATCAAAATTCATGAGCAATATCTGATCAATTACACGAGATTATAAATATATAATAAAACCTTGAAGTAAAGATACTTACTGGAACTAGAAGGTTGGCATGGATGTCAGGTTTGGTGAGACGAACGAAAATGACATCAACAGCTTGAAGAATATGTTTCAAGGAAACAGGAGTAGCATCATATGGACGATCATGAGATCTATCAGTGTCCATAATTTGAGTGATCAATCCGCTGTCATCTGATGTCAATGCCGATAACTGGCCATGGCGACGCCCATCCCTGCTGAGCTGTTGAGAACGGTAATTGTCTCTGCGCAGGGATGTGGGTGCCTTATTCTGAGGTACAAGGGCATTCTGAGCTGCATAGGTGTTTTGAGGCACCGGGGCAGTGTTTTGAAAATTGACCTGATTCTGAGGTAGATAGGCCATTTTGGTTTTTTTTCACAAAGACGTAAGGCTGGCTGCAAGTGAGGATTTGGGAGAAGAGCACAATATATGGCTTGTGTTGCCTGCTAATGGTTTTGGTTCTGGCTAGAGAGCTAGACCTTATATATAGGTGAGTTTAAAATGCAAAAAAATGGGCGCGAAATTCATGTTCTGCTATACCTTGCTTCCATTAGGGGTTAGATATTGATATTTTTTAGACAAGGGCTTGGACACCAATATCTGAGGGTAACTGTTTGGTGGCATTCAAAATCTTTTTTCACCTTCACAAAAGAGCACCCCGATATTCTTACTCTAGGAATATAATCTACCAAACGTAAACAGTATATTGTTGCTCAGACTCAGAGTCAGGACCCAGCTGTGGATATTCTTCAAGTTGTTACTCTCAAGTTGTAGTAATATAGCACAGATTGTATAATTGTATTACTAATTAGTTAGAACAACAATGTGAAGCTAGTCTATCACTTCATGAAAAATTTGAAACTATGTATTGGCACTTGACACGACAATATATCTCATTCATACTTTCATCATTGGCTGATGGATGTGATCCTTCTGATAAAAAAAATCAATGTCTCTAGCTATAGGTTATCCGATTACATTACTGTATATTCTGTCTAGTGTAGATTTGCAAGATCATAATAGTAGAGCTCCAATATAAGACATTAAATGATCGTATTATTGTGAAATCACTGACACAAGTGTCTTCGATCTTTCCGAGAATATGACCTGTAAAAGAATGCTCTAAAAGACTCTTCTTCTGTATACAGAAAGAGAGTTTTAGTTTGGTGCCTTTGCACTCAAAGCATAAGCTATATATGCTTTCCATTTAAAACAAAAGCATACAAGCATAAGCTGATTTTCTTTACTGATTAAACTTCCAAAGCTTTAGTCATGCTCTCATGATCTCATTCTAGGGGACCATATATACATGCTATCTGCTTTAAATATTCAAAGCATAACCTAAGAATAAGATGGGAAAGCTTTATGGATGACAAGACACAAACAGAAAAAAGGTTTTATATGCGAGTGCAAATAATAGGAAAAGGAATGTAAGATATGAAAAAAAACAGAGAAATGGAATATCCACAATTATATGAAAAAAATATATTTGTAAGAGGAAAAGAAAAAGTTCATGAAGACGGTCCTAAAACTTAAAAACTTCAGAAATGAAGTAACGAATATCCACAATTTCATCTTCATATTCAAGTTTAAATGATGATCACCAGCGAGTCAATTTTGAGATGTGGATGTGGTATGTTAATTAAGCTCATTTCCGAGACCACTTCTTTTCACTCTGAACTTGACAATTGCAAACCTTGCGAATTGCCAACAGAGTAGAGATGTATATATGTTTTCATCTATAGCCAAAATTATATGCGAGTTTCATAGTTGAAGGCACTTTCTCTTCAAGCTTCAGCCTAGCATGTCTCTTAATGTCTTCAATATGCTCCCGACTGTGAGAATAATAAACATTTGAGTCTTTGAGAACAAGTTTCTCGAGATCAATAGCATTCTCTATCAAATAGCAGATGACAAGTTCAAAATCACTTGTGCGACCAAAATACTCTTCCACTTCAACTATCTTGAGGCACCGATGAGAGTATTTTTCAGTTTGCTTGATTTCTATTCCTTCTCTTCTATTGGACACATAATAATGTTGCAACTTCAACACTATTTGTGCAAGTTAGGAGATGCCTGAATGAACGAGGCTAATTGAAGAACACAGCAAACATCGTCTACCTCAAAGCTTAATTCCAAATGCCTCAGATTTACTAACCTAGGAAGTACAAAATTCATCTTCTCGAGCTTGTGTGGACGTATTTTAAGAACCTCCAGCTGAGAAACACAGCATGAAAGTTGCGTCAACGCATTCATTGTATGATCTATAGTGAAAGAATAGGAAATGGAAACCTCAACAAGAAGCGGTACATTCCTGAGAACCAAGTTGATTATCTTATATCCAGCACAACTAAACGAGACAAGGTTTGAATCAGAAATCTCAATGTCTCTCACCTTCACACACATATGAATGTCTAAGTACTTCAATGCAATTGATGGACCAACAACTCTTAGCTTCTCCAACTTCCCAGAATAATGCACTGATAATCGTTCAAGAAGTGGACAGTCTTGACATGAAGCACTCAAGAATTTTCCCCCGACTTGAACATCCACGAACATCATAGCTTTGAGTCCTTTAAATCCAGTAATGTGCGCACAAGGGTGTACACAAATTAGTTCATCATGCGTTTCAAAACACAAGGGCTTCAAAGCAGACCCAGTTTCTATATGCTGGGGAGAAGCATAGCTCATTTCAATTTTTCCACCTTGTCTGTAGGAGATCTTAAGCCTTTCAGCTCCCTTCTTCTCTGCAAGTTGAATCCAATTCATGATCGACCTCATAAACATAAGGCATCCTGGATCAAAACAAAAACTAAACTTTTGAATATGTGAGCCTCTATATTGGCGCACCACACTCTACCCAATCAATGTAACTTCAACTATCCTTATAATATCGTAAGGGAAAGATGAGATTCATAGAAGAGGCCCATAAGTAGCGCCATCTAGAAGAAAGAATACTAGTAGCTGCTGCCTCCAACGCCAAGAGAGACAAAATACTAACAAGAATGTCATCGGGCAATTCACTGATGCGATCCACCAAACAACCCTTACCCTTGTCTTTTGCGAGTACAGAAGATAGTCGAGGCTTAGTTTTAACCATTGAATCTGTCTCCGTTTTGTCAGTAATATTTCCAGGTCTAACGGCTGCGCCTGATGTGCAATAACATGAACGAGTGCGGGTAAGAGTTAGGGTAGGGTTTCCTTGCTTTTACAGATTTTCTTTTTGATTGAACAGATTTCTTGATAAGGGCCAAAGCAATTTTCTCTGGATACAAGTGAGCCAAAGGCCCAATTGGCCTGACATCAAAGTAACTCATTTGTTGTTTTCCTATTTAACAAAGATTCTAGTTACACCTTTTAATTTGTTTAATACATCTTATATTTTTTAATTAACAACTTATTATCTGTTTTACCTTTTAATAAAATAAATAAAAATAAAATAAAATCACATAAACAAACCAATAAAAACAAATTAACAAATTGGGTTTGGGGGTTCTAATCGAAGGCCAAGTTTTTCTGCATTTTTTCCCGATCTGATTGAAACCATTCCTAAACTGAAATTAATTGTTTATGGCCTTCTGAATTTGCAAGCATGTAATAATCATTTTTTGTGAATAGCTCTAGATTATAAGGCTTTCAAAACCACCTCTATGAAAACACTAATATAGCGTTCATCCCAAACAAGTGAACTAGGGATATTGTAGCATCTCCATTCATCTTGATCGCAAAGTGAACTAAGGATATTGGACTACAATTGGCTCACAGTACTCATCGAAGAAGATTACATGTGGTTGAACACTCAACTTTTGTATTTACTAAATTGAATTTACCTGTGGAGGATATAAAGCAATGAATGCGGAGTACATCCATGCAACCGATGTCAAATTTTTTATACGTCTTCAGAACCTTGTATCTCTTCTCAATTTACAAACATGTTGAGAAATAAAATTTGCAGGTCAAATGCTTTCAAATGAAATAGAAAATTATGTAGAAAAACGGTTTCAGTCGATTAGAATACCAACAATACTGATTTTTTTTCTTTTGTTAAAGGATAAAACAGAAAATAAATTGTTGAAAAAATATTATGAGGTGTACTAAGCAAATTGAGAGGTGCATCTAGAATCACCCCTTAACAAAATACAAAAGAAACAAATAACTAAAAGAAGAGGGGAGTATCTTCAATACAGGTCCGTGTATGTACACGACACATGTGAACGAATGAGATTAAAGGATATAATATTGATACACAACTATGATCCTTGGAGTACTGGTTCTTCACTAGAGAGAGTGACATCATTGTCATGACCACAACTATACATTCAAGAACCCCCACTCTGCAACACTTCCACCTCATTTGGGAAAAATGTCAAGGCATTCCATAAGCTTTGGCCCTTCAAGTCTTGCCATATCCATGGAATTAGATCCTCTCCCTAGCTACGACTGCCCGGTTCTTGTCATTGTCAACCATATCTAGCAGTGCTGACACCTCAGCTAGAACATCGTCAGTAGATTCCGGCTTTCCTAGCCGTAGTTTTGATCTTCTTATACCTTCCTGCCTAAGCCAGAAGAACTGAGATTTTATGAAAGACAATACACTGCTTAGTTGAACCAGCCAGAGTGTATCGTCTATAGAAAGGAACTCTGGCCTTGAAAACAAGAGTATGACTATCTTGCCCTTTAGATCAGATACACCAAGCTCTTAACAAATCCGAGTGAGATGGTAAACCAGTTGAACTTACATTGCAAAGGGTCAAAATTAGTTTGGCCCCCTATATGCATTTCTGTTGAAGAGAGTAGAGTATGAATTACCAGGAATATTAACAGCAAATAAGGTTCTTTTGATGTTTTAAGCATCTTGATTTACTAATAGTCTTACGTTTGGATGTTATCTTGAACTTGAGTAGGCTTGATGTAACGTACCTTTGCTTGTGAGGAGCAATCCTTAAGTGGCAAGTCATCCCTCATAGCGAATAACAGGTTAAGCACCTCTTGGTTGTCCAGTTGAGTTTCCTAGTAGACATTCATCAGCTTCTAATACAGCTTTGTCTCTACTAGGGATGGCATTAAAACCCATGGGTATGGGTATCCGTGGGTAAAATGTGTATTGTGTATTATTTATGGGTAATGGGTATAATCCGTAACATTAATGGGTGGGTAATGGATATTATTTGTTCCTGCAATTGTTGATTTGCGTTAGAGCAGAGAGAGAGAGAGGAGAGAGCTTCGGCCACGCTGACCCTCTCCCTTCAAACCACAGAACCTATGCGTGAACATAGCTTGATGTTCCTGTTCCAAACCATATAAAAGTATCAACCTTGAAACTTGATACTTCTTTGTTTCAGATTCCCCTTCACAAATGCAAGTACCCAGATGGAGAAACTTGTATATCAGAAGTGATATTAGAATAGGAAAAGACTACATTTTCTTAGGACAATGGAATTTTTAGAGCACTGTTTTTCTTCCTTTTTCAATTCGTATATCTATCTTTGTTTTTACCATTCAATTACTATTAGGACAAGTAGAATTCATATGAAAACAATTGATTTGGGCAGATATCCTTCGTGTAAAATCACTTTGTAGGCGTGTTCTTTGCCTGCTTTCATGCCTCTTTAGAATGAGGATGCCATAACTGTTTACAATTTATTATACGTTCTGGTTTTCTTGTCTTCTAGATTTAAGTTTGTTTAGGGAGGGAATAGTGGCATTTTGACACATAAATTCTGTATACTTTGAATTTTCATTTTTGTAGGGGTGGAATACTTGTTTGCCTTTTTGTTTTTGGGTTGATAAGATTTGGGTTCTTATCCTTGTGTTTTGTGTGGGTAACCTGAATTTTCCATGTAATTACAGATAGTATGAACTTCTTGGACAATATGTTTTTATCGTATTCTGAGTTCTATGTTCAAACTGATACGTTGAACATGGTTGATAGTTTGGGTGACTATGAACTAATTCTTTCTTTCCAAAGTGGAAAGCTTGTGTTTGGTTCCTCTTGGTGGTATCAGAATTGGAATTGTGAACTCAACTTGTTGTGCTAATCCTTTATCCATTCTCCTGCTTTTACCTTTGCTTCTACATGAACCTTATGCTTCGACATGAACCTTATGCTCTGCTTAAGTTACAGGAGAAGGTAAACTATTTAAAATGATAGTGCCAATATTTAACTTCAAGACCCCAGAAACCAGAAGCTGCTCTGAACTAGGCTTTGTTTAACTTTTTGGACTTGATTCCCCAACTTAAACAAGTTTTATACTCATTTCATGTTCGTACTTTTTTTTCCTTCGAAATGATAAATTGTTTTGTTGGTGTGACACTTATTTTAGTGGGGAAATGTAATCTATTGGTAGAGCCCTTGAGCTGCTTGTCTCTGGTGTAAAATGGTTCACCTGCTGTCCCATGCATTCATCTTGCAAAGCCCGACAACCGATCCAACCCCACAAGCAAGAGATTTTGAAACTTTTGTTCTCATACAACTTGGTTGATTCATTGCAAGAGTTTAGCAGTGCTAACAATGAAACTATGGATGTGGATGTATAACAGTGTATCACGCACAAGGAGGAAAGCAGCTGTTTGGAATCATTTTGAAGTAAAAGTGATCATGGGGAAGAGAAAGCAATTTGCAAGCATTGCGGTAAGATCCTAGGTGCAAAGACTGGACATGGAACTTCTTTCTTGAATTCTCATGTAAAATCGTGTAAAGCACTACAACCCCAATCAACAAGTGACGAGACATCAAGAGAGTCAGTTTGATATACCACATGATACTAATGCAAAGGTAGAGCTTGCAAACATGATTAATATGCATGAGTATCCAGTGATGATTGTTGATCATCTTGGATTCAAGAGGTATTCATATGCATTGCAACCTTCCTTTACGGTTCCATGTAGAAACACAATCAAGAAAGAGATTATGAAAATCTATGAATTCGAGAAAGAAAAAACAATGAAGCTTATATAAACGAATACAAGTAGAATTGTAATTACTACGGATATGTGGACCGTAAGTAACCAAAAGAAGGGATTTATGGCTATCACGTCGCATTTTATTGATGATCTAGAAAAAAAAAGAAAAAAAAGAAATAGGTAATTTGGTTCCTACATCTAGAAATAGGTAATTTGGATGGGTATGGATATTACCCATTAAAAACGGATGGACAATTACCCATTATCCATCATGTTGTAAAAGAATATTATCCAATGGATATTATCCATGAATTCTCATTGGGTGAATATTTATCCACACGTATTGTCCAACGGACATAAATGCCAACCTTAGTCTACAAGTTTTACCAAAATTGTCATGGTAAGTAATAAGTATAATCTCATTACTCCCATACGCACACAATATAAATAAATCAAGCATTAATGTGCATCGATCATCCAGTAAACATTGACCAGTAATTGCTGATGACAGATTTCCAATGTTGTCTGAGGTGACTGTCAATGCTGCGCAGCCGATACACCAAACTTAACATCGATCACATGTTGCAATTATTGTTGAATCTCAATACTTCAAGAAATAATTCATTTCATAAGTATAAACCAAAGAATTTAGTGAATAGGAAAACAAATTAACTAAAGAGCGCAGTTATAAATAACTTATAAAGGTTAACAAAGAGAAGGAATATGAACTTGCTAGATTTCATGGATGTCGGGTTTGTTATTTGCGATGTGCATCTCTGGTTGGGTGTAAAATAAACTTTCTTGAACGGACCGTGTTCCGGACCAGTTTAATGGTTCATTGCTGTTATGATTGAGTATGTTGAGAAACATATGTAATTGAGACCATATTAGACATATCTTGAAGTTCAAGTAATTGTGAAAGCAAATTCAGATAATTCTCAATTTATCACTGATTATCGATTATTTGGTAATTAAGGATATTTAATTTGCTTAAGGAGGTGAAGGAGGATTTGGATGTCTACATACAAGTGGCTTCATGATTCTTGGTCAATTAGCATTGCATTCCTTAATTGATTATTTGGTAATTAAGGATATTTAATTTGCTTAAGGAGGTGAAGGAGGATTTGGATGTCTACATACAAGTGGCTTCATGATTCTTGGTCAATTAGCATTGCATTCCTTAATTGGATTATATTGCATGATATATGGTGTATCCGGGCCTAGTCCAAGACATGCATGGTGTGCAAGAGGAGCCAATTAAGGTACAATGTTGTGTGATCAAATAAGGGTTTCATTCCTAATGTGGTTATACTCTTTTGATACACGTCGAGAAGCATTGAAGGGTTTTATCATTTTGCCTTGAGGATTCATTCCTTAATGATGAAGACGTATGTGATGCACGACGGCGAGAAGATATATCAAGAAGGTAATTATATTACCTAGAAGACGTACATATCTAACTGTTAAAGAGTTAAATTTGAGGATCTAACCTTTTGAGATCCGATATGTCTTGATCCGTAAGTAAGAACAAAATCCTTGTGTTCTTTATATAAAGAGGTCGATGACAAATGATCAACTCATCAATTCATACACACAAAAACATTTTGCATCCTGCAAATCAAGCCCCCTTCGGAGCATCTACACAAAAAGACTCTCTGGGTTTTTATTCCATCAAATTGCTATCTGTAGGCATTCCCCATTTCTACTTCATCAAAGCCCGGCCAGTCGACAGTTCCCGCAGCTACCTCACTGGGCTTCAATCGTGAGCAAACAATTCATCCCCACTTCACAAAGACCTATTCGTAGGTGAATACCAATAAAATCATTCTTAGAGTGAATAACTCTAGTAAATATCTCAGTTTGTTAGATAACCTTTTAGCGAACGCATTGCAATCATGATTGATAGCTCTACTCAACCACCAGTCTGAGTAAGAACCGCCTGCGTCACGTGAGGTGGAGAAAAATTGTAGTCGCTCCTTGGCTAGGTCTAAGAAGAATTTGAGTGTCAGTTTGATCAGCGCCTGTGCGTCAGTCGTTTGAGGAGAAAGTCAATAGGCAAACAAACACAAAATCTAAGGTTACATCTAACTCAAAAATGTTGGCACACTTCAAAGCTGATTGTTCGGAGAAATCCAAATTCACCCCGAACAATCTCAAGATGTCTCTAATGATCAAGTAGACAGCTATGTAGATGATAGACTTGGTAGCATTCTTTGCCTCATGATCCAACGCGACATGTGAAAGGGGTAGCTTTTCAAACTGATATACTCTGTCACATCTAGCATTGTATTGACTAACAAACTCAAGGCCTTAAACCGAGGATTCAAATGACTCAAGTCAGCAGGCAATTGCTCAAGTGTTGTGCTGATAATTCCAAGGGGTTACTAGAGCATAGCTGCATTAGGAGCCTAAATTCACCTTAACTTGCTACAAAAGATGAAAGTACTAATAACTGTTGGTGTGAGTCATATTTTCTTTTTGTATATGTTCTGTAATATTTTGTAATTACTATTATTATTAGGATTACTATTATTATTAGGATTACTATTATTATTAGGATTATCACTTACCTTAGGAAGATATACTTGCCTACTTTGGCTCTGTTGTAATTTGTATATAATTCCTCCTTTGTGAGGTGAATTAACATCAATCTATATTCAGCCACAATTGTCTCTTGTGTTCATTATATCTGATTTGGTATCAGAGCCGAGATCCATTCGGGACTCGGTTGTTTGTTTTCCGCTGCAAAAATTTGTTTGTTTGGTTGGTTCTTTGGTAGTTGGGATTTGTTTGATCCGTTGAAGTTCTTGTTGTTGTTTGGGGTTTGCTATATTCTTTGGTGTTTTGTAGTGTACGTGAAGGAGCCTTAATCTTGATTATATTGATCAAGGTTCTGTGGAGCCGTGTATTGCCTCAAGAAGGTTGCTGCTTGTTTTTTGAAGTTTGAATATTTGAAGGAAGAAAAAAATGGGGAGAATTGGTATTGCTTTACATGTTTCTGACTTTATGGGTAGTGATACATGGATAATTGATTCTGGAGCATCTGACCATATGACCTATAATCGTAGTTACTTCCTTTTTCTTAACCCACCTACTATTTCCTCTGTTGTTAATGCTAATGGTGATTCTTTTCCAGTTTTAGGCATAGGGTCTGTTCGTCTCACCCCTTCTCTAACACTACATGATGTTCTTTATGTCCCTGACTTGTCTCATCATCTCATATCTGTGCCTCAGCTCAATACTCAATCTCGATGTTCTGTAACCTTTTTTCCTTTGTATGTGATTTTTCAGGACCTCCTCACCAGGGAAATAATCGGCAGGGGTTATCTAAGGGGTCGTCTGTTTCATCTGGATTGCATGTTCGCCGGAATGAAGCCGGAGAAGGCAGTCCAAGCAGCTTTGATTTCGACTGGGGTTACTAATCAAATTGAAGAATTGTGGTTATGGCATCGTAGATTGGGACATCCTTCCTTTGGCGTCATGAAGAAATTGATGCCCTCCTTGTTTTTGGGCGTTGATGCGTCTAAGTTGCATTGTGAGTCTTGTGTCTTAGCTAAAAGTCATCGTGCTAGTTATCCTTTGAGTACTACTAGGAGTTCTGTTCCTTTCGAGCTTATTCATTCTGATGTCTGGGGACCTTCCCGCGAGTCAACTCTTTCTGGCAAACATTGGTTCGTTTTGTTTATTGATGATTATACCCGTCTTACTTGGGTATCTTTGTTAAAACATAAACATGAAGTCTTCTCGGCTTTTCAACAATTTGTTGCTCTTGTTCAAACTCAATTTGGAGCCAATATTAAAGTCTTTCGTTCGGATAATGGGGGGGAGTTCATTAATTCTCAGTTTACTCAATTCTTCCAAACTTGTGGTATTGTTCATCAAACTACTTGCCCTCAAACCCCTGAACAAAATGGAGTGTCAGAAAGAAAGAATCGTCATGTTCTTGATATTGCTCATTCTCTTTTGTTTAGTGCTCACATGCCCAGGTATCTTTGGGGAGATGCAGTTCTTACTGCCTGTCATCTCATCAACAGACTTCCTTCCTCCGTTCTCAATAATCAAACTCCTTATGATGTCCTTTCCAATCATGTGTCAGTTCCTTCGTTTTCTAATCTTCCTGCTCGTGTCTTTGGGTGTGTGGTATTTGTTCATGTTCCTAAGAATCAACGTTCCAAACTTGATGCAAGGGCGCTCAAATGTGTTTTTGTGGGCTATAGTGTCAATCAGAAGGGCTACAAGTGCTTTCATCCCCCTACACAGAAAGTTTATGTTACCATGGATGTCACCTTCTATGAAGATGCTTGTTATTTTTCTCTTCCCAATCCTTCTCTTCAGGGGGAGAAACATACCTTTTTGGAAGAAAAGTCTTGTGTGATTCAGCCACTTGGGGATGAAAATGTTGTTCGTGTAATCTCTGATCCCACGATCGATCGTCAGGACAACGACGATCGATCGCCCGACGAGGCAGAGGCTTCCAACAGTGCACCAACGATCGATCGCATTGGTCCTAGTGATCGATCGCCCGAAGAGACAGAAGCTCCCAGTAGCTTACCATCCAGCAGCGCACCAACGAGCGATCGATCGCACGACAAGGCAGAACATGCAATCGATCAAGGCCTTTCACCCCTCTCAAATATAGATAACTCTTGCCAGACAATCCCGGAGGAGAGTCCTAATCTTGAGGTTAGTAATGTTTCTTCTAGTTTTGGTAATGGTGATAGTATATGTGTCTTGCCTCCTAGGTCCACTCGTGGTAAACCACATCGCCAATATGAACCAAGTTTAAATGTCAAGTCCAAATATGCTATAGCTAACTTTGTGTTCACCCATCGGTTGTCTAAATCTCATGCTTCTTTTGTGAATCAAATATCCTCTGTATGTGTTCCCAGTAAAGTGCAGGATGCTCTCAAGGATCCCAAATGGACTCAAGCAATGAATGAGGAGATGGAAGCTTTGGAAAAGAATAATACTTGGGAGTTGGTGCCACCTCCACAGGGAAAGAGAGCTGTTGGGTGTAGATGGGTGTTCACTGTCAAACACAATGCAGATGGTTCGGTGAACAGGTATAAAGCGAGACTTGTTGCAAAAGGATTTACTCAAACTTATGGCGTGGATTATGAGGAAACCTTTGCTCCAGTGGCCAAGATTAATACAGTTCGAGTATTGATGTCTCTAGCAACCAATTTAGATTGGCCTTTGCAACAGTTTGATGTGAAGAATGCCTTTTTACATGGAGAGTTATCTGAAGAAGTTTATATGGATCTACCGCCAGGATATGAAGCAAACGCAGAAGGAAGATTTGTATGTAAGTTGAACAAGTCCTTGTATGGACTTAAGCAATCACCACGAGCTTGGTTTGGAAGGTTCTCTCAAGCTATGCGTCGTTTTGGGTACAAACAAAGCAACTCTGATCATACGTTGTTTCTGAAACGTCGGTCAGGTAAGGTGACTGCCTTGATTATTTATGTTGATGATATGATAATTACTGGTGATGATTCAGAGGAGATTGAAAAACTAAAGGGTCTACTTGCATCCGAATTTGAGATGAAAGACCTTGGTTCACTTAAATATTTTTTGGGAATTGAGGTTGCAAGGGGGAGTTCAGGAATTTTCTTGTGCCAGAGAAAATATGTGCTTGATTTGTTGACAGAAACAGGGATGCTAGATTGTAAACCTGCTGATACTCCTATTGAGCAAAATCACAAGTTAGCGGAGTACCCTGACCAAATTCCTACAGAGAGGGCTCGTTATCAGAGGTTAGTTGGCAGGTTAATCTATCTCTCACATACTCGGCCAGATATTGCATATGCAGTGAGTGTTGTGAGTCAATTTATGCATAATCCCAGTGAAACCCATATGGAAGCTGTAATTCGCATTCTGAGGTATTTGAAGTCTGCACCCGGCAAAGGCTTAATGTTTTCAAAGAATAAACATCTGGATATTAGTGGTTATACAGATGCAGATTGGGCAGGTTGCATTACAGATAGAAAGTCTACTTCTGGTTATTTCACTTTTGTGGGCGGTAATCTTGTTACTTGGAGGAGTAAGAAGCAAAAAGTTGTGGCTCGATCGAGTGCTGAAGCAGAGTATAGATGTATGGCCCATGGAGTTTGTGAATTACTTTGGTTGAGAAATGTACTAAGTGATTTGGGATTTAAACCAAAGAAATCCATGGATTTATATTGTGATAATAAGGCAGCTGTTGATATTGCTCATAATCCAGTACAACATGATAGAACCAAGCATGTTGAGGTTGATAGACATTTCATCAAGGAGAAGCTTGATTCTAAGCTTATTTCCTTTCCTTTTGTTCGCTCTGAAGAACAGTTAGCTGATGTTTTGACTAAAGCAGTTTCGAGTAAGGCTTTTTATGACTCACTTGATAAGTTGGGCATTCGTGATTTGTATGCGCCAACTTAAGGGGGAGTGTTGGTGTGAGTCATACTTTCCTTTTGTATATGTTCTGTAATATTTTGTAATTACTATTATTATTAGGATTACTATTATTATTAGGATTACTATTATTATTAGGATTATCACTTACCTTAGGAAGATATACTTGCCTACTTTGGCTCTGTTGTAATTTGTATATAATTCCTCCTTTGTGAGGTGAATTAACATCAATCTATATTCAGCCACAATTGTCTCTTGTGTTCATTATATCTGATTATAACCACCTTTGCATCCCACTTATAACTTCCAAGCAAATCAAATAATAGCAATAGTATTGTCCTTGTATGTAGATCTTCATCAGGCCACTTGCAAAGTATCTGCCATCGTAACATATTGATCAAAACTAACTGTATCTGAACTATATGACGAAGAAAGAGAGGTTGAACTGCATACCTCATGTGAAATCTTACCAAAGGTCTTTCCAAGCAGTTCTATTTACTAAACTTACATCATCAGGAACCTGAAAGCAAGTGTTTGATGGGATCAAAAGTTTGAAATAGCTTAGAAAACTATATCATTGAGACAAAAACTATATACTCCATGTACTTTTTTTGGGAAGAATATCAATAATGATATATTGATGCTCAAGCCAGAAAATACTGTTACATATCTTTCCTCTTGTTTGAGAGGAAAGATCTCACATCAGAAAAGAGACAAATAAAATATAACTTATAAGTGGATGAATTGTATCCAATTGTATCGAGACATTTTGTAGTTAAAACCCAACACCTTAAAGGTGGTTAAGTTGGGACAGTATCGGTACAATTAGGTATGATCACCCATATATATGTTGTATTTTATTTGTCTCTCTTCCGATGTGGGATCTTTCCTCTCCAGCACTCTTCCTCACGTGCAACCTAACTTTTTAGGTTGACATGTGAAATTCATTCAGTCCAATTCCCACATCGGAAATCAGTACATTCATTCGGTCAAATTTTCATTTCGAAAATTGGGGTATGTGGTCCAAGACCCATTGTAGGTACTTGGTATGGTATGGGCCAATTAGAATTTTTTCCGACGGCAATTCAATTCGATGAACCCAAATTTGAGCTCATTATGTTGGGAGACTTTCCCCCGTTACGTTAGGAGAAATAATTGAAGAGAGACCCGCTCTGATACCAACTTGTGGTGTGGTTTGTTTGCCTTTTTGTGGTGTTTTGCGTTTGGGTTTTGGGATTCAGTATTTGAGAATTTCAGGTGGTGATTTGAGTTTTGGTGATGATTATGGTGGTACGCAGCAGAATACAAATACGAAATTTGAGTTTTTGCTTTTGGTGTGGGTTCATGATTTGTTTGTGGATTTGGACAGATTCATGATTTGTTTGTGGATTTGGGTGGATTGATGATTTGTTTGTGGATTTAGGTGGATTTAGGATTTGGTATGGTATTTGATTCAGTAACAATGTAACGGATTTGTGGTTTTCAGATGCAGGATTGAACCTGTTCTGAGGCATTTTGTAGTTAAAACCCAACACCTTAAAGGTGGTTAAGTTGAGACAGTATCGGTATAATGGTGATCCACGGGCCACGCTTGTCCCAGTTTAAGTTGGTATCAGAGCAAGTCCTTCTTCAATTATTTTTCCCAACGTAACGGGGGAAAGTCTCGCATCATAATGAGCCCAAATTTGGGTTCATCGAATCGAATTGCCGTCAAAAAAATTTTGATTGACCCATATACCATACCAATTGTTTATAGTGGGTCTTGGACCGCATACCCCAATTTCTGAAATGGGAATTGGACCGCATGAATGTACCGATTTCCGATGTGGGAATTGGACTGAATGAATTTCACGTGTCAACCTAAAAAGTTAGGTTGCACGTGAGGGGGAGTGTTGGAGAGGAAAGATCCCACATCAGAAAAGAGACAAATAAAAAATAACTTATAAGTGGATGAATTGTATCCAATTGTACCGAGGTCTTTTGTAGTTAAAACCCAACACCTTAAAGGTGGTTAAGTTGGGACAGTATCGGTACAATGGTGATCCACGGGCCACGCTTGTCCCAGTTCAAGTCCTCTACCATCAAAGGATAGATAAAAAATTTTTGATACAAGACCACAACGATACATAGAAGATAGTCCTAATCATTTAACCTTAAGGTGCTAAGAAAACAAGTCTATTAGTGCATAACGGATACCATAGTAGTCTACAATAAAACAATTAAAAACCAAGTGAGGGTCCCAAAACACCATCCTTTCGTTCAACCCATAACTTGAGCCCAACAACCATGCTTTCATCTTCACAGGTCCAGACTCAGGCCTAGCAGTCCAAATCTAGACCCTAAACATAGCCCTATATAGCCCAGAATCTGACCCAACACTCGACCCCTCTTCCGTGGTCAAACCACCTTGCGCGGTCAACTCTATTTTGAAACTAGGGTTTCCTGTCGAAAAAATCGGACGACTTCCGAGAGGCTTTGTCGCTGTTCCACCTCCTGCCCAGACCTCCTATGGCAAAGCAACTCTGTCCTGCAGAACCAAGTCGTCTTCCTCCGTCGGCAAGACCAGCCCGCCAGCCTGCTATGAGCGCTCCACCTCCGTTTGCAATCCAGACTCAAAGACGTCGTCTTCTATACTACTGGGCAGCCTTTCAGCGACCTCCAGCAAGTTAGCTTTCACCGAACCAGGATCCAGCCAACATGGAGGTTCCTTTTCGAATTCGGCCACCGGAAATCGGAAGCCATCCCCAACCAACGTACCAGGTCGACCAGAACTTCACCCGATTACAGAGTCAGCCATTATTCAAACAGTTGCACCTGTCACTGACAAGCAGTTCTTCTAGATCGACATCTCTAGAGATGAGCCGATCTGCGTAACAATAATAACGGTCGAAGCCTTCCCCTCCGGCCGTAGAGAACCGCCACCGAGATAAGAGCTTGCCTCTATCACTTGATCAATGTCAAGAAAACCCCACGTCGTCCCATCTTCAACAGATCAACACGATCAGCAGTCCTCTCTAAGGAAGATTGTAGCTGCAAGGTCGAAACCCTAGGTTTTGCTGCAAGCGCTCTCCGAGAAGGACAGACATGCTCCCTCATGTGTAAAATATATCCTTGAGCCAGGAAAGTAATGTACAGACTCCATGTACTTGTTGTACCCGTACATACTATATATATGCAGTGCAATTCTCTACTTCATTTCTATTTGTGATAAAACAATGAAACTTGAAAATAAGCAATATGCTAAGACTCACAATCTTGTTCTAACGGAACAAAAAAATAAAATAATATTGTTAAGAATGTACTGCAGATGTGTAACAAATGGGAAATTACTACTTCTGTTGTAGTACATAGCATGATGTTCTCCACAGCACAAAGAAATAGCTCAGAATCAAAATGACGACCATCCGGATCATGGCTAAGCAGCAGCTTCGTAATCAGGACTTCTTCTGCTAAAGATGATATTGATTGTGGCAAGTTCATGATGGCCAAGGTGATATTGTTGAACAAAAGGACAAGTAATGCTTGAGTACGCTACTATGAGCTAGCTTATCAGCTTTATGCAGAGAAGTAAAGAAGAAGAAAAAGGCCAGTGAATGTTCCTACTTGGTTTGCCTGGATAAATCTCTAGCTCTCTCACTGTTTACAATTCCTAAAACTAATTTCACGAGACCACCTTTTGAGAATGGTTGCTATTCAAGATGTTTGAGTACACCAGACTCCATTTCAAAGCTTGCTCCTTTGCAATTTGCTTTATAATAGCTGTGAAGAGGCCAAGAGCAATTATTCTGTGGATCTGTTCGAGATATATTATTGATTGTTTTGAGTGAAGTATATATCCTTGAGGTGTGTTTTGATTCTTGAAGCAACATCTCAGAAACAAAAGGGTCTTCAACCTTTGGTGCTACAGAAGACAGGAAAAAAAACATAATTAATTTAAAAGATAAGAAAAAAAAAGATAGACCTGCAGACCAGATTATCACATATCCAAATATGTGGATTTTGGGACACTTTTCTGGTTTGATTTCCCTAAAATTTGAGTTATAGAGAAAGTAGTCCGAACCTTTATAAGTCTATAGACAATGTCTCATTTTCCTGATGTGGGATTATATCTTAAAATGTCCCCGTACGTGTGACGAATCTTTAAGTTTAACACGTGTAGAACATCTTGGGATGACGTGGAGTGCGTGTGGCCGGTAACGCTAACACACGCCAGCCACATGTGAACGTGGGTAACTCGCTCTGATACCATGATAAAATAGTCAGAGGTTCACATCTAAAATCAATTGGCAATGGAGAAAGTATCCTAAATCCTTATAAACCCAAAGACAATGTCTCATTTCCCATGTGAGATTATATCTCAACACTTGGGATGACTGAAGTGATTCATAGATTAGCACTTGAACTAGAAGTGATTCTGAGCAGGGACAAAATTAATCAAAGCATGCAGCTACTGATGAAATCCCTTTAACAATTATATTTTGTGTGAGAGATTTCGTTGCACTTTAAGCCCCTAACAAATTCACATAAAGCTGGAAGTTTCTATAGTGGTCCTCTCAAGTCTCAGCTAATGGTTGGAATTCGTATGTGCATATAGAGCAAAATAAAGCAAACAACTTACATATATTCTTTTAACATAGGTAACTCCTATCAGCTTTTAACAATAGCTGGAATGTCTTCAGTTCAGTGTGTATTTACGCCTACCATCTGGGTGGCTATAAGATTAGATGATACTACTATACATGCGCATAGTGAATGACTAAAATTGCACTTTGTAAATACAGCGACATGTATACAAGAATTTTGTAAGCTTCTGACATATATTTGTTGAGTTTACATGGCCAACTGCTATCAACTATCATTTATTCCTTGCTGTTTTGCGTAACCCTTTAATTCAAAGCCTGCAAAGGTCCCCTGCTCCAGATTCTCTAAATTACTATTACCCATCTCCTTTAGTACTACCCAAGTTCCAAGTTCCAACTAATCTCTTTATTACCTTATCAGTTATCAACATCTTCAAGTTTAATCATTGGGTCAAAGTGTCAAATAATCAGGTGACAACATTAATTATAGGTCCTTACCAATGCTGCTTATATTAACCTCTCTGCTAATCCAAACACTAATCAAACCAAAGTTTAGCTAGCAGAATAAGCAAACATAAACCTGACCAAAAATCATGCCTGCAATGATTCTGAACTGGCTACATTTGTGGGATGTAGCAGCTGCCTTGATAGGCCTGTTCATATTTAGTTGCTTGCTTCAGAGGTTCACCAACAAAAATGGTCCAATGTTATGGACAGTTTTGGGGATTACACCCTCGTGTCTGAATGCACACACTATCTATGATTGGGCTACCATGGCTCTGATAAAAGCAGGGGGAACATTCCACTATAGAGGAGTATGGTTTGGAGGCTCCCATGGGATCATTACACTTGATCCTTCAAACATTGAGTACATGCTCAAAACAAGGTTCTGCAACTTCCCTAAAGGCAAGTATTACAGGGAGAGATTTCATGATTTGCTTGAGGATGGATTTTCAATGCAGACAATGAGCTGTGGAAGGAGCAGAGAAGGTTGGTGAAATCGGAGATGCATTCAGGTCCTTTCAATGAGAATTCGTATGCATCCATGAAAGACTTGGTGCACAAGAAGCTGTTGAAGTTGATGGAGAAAGTGGTGCTTTCATGGAGTAGCATTGATCTTCAAGAAATGCTTCTTCGGTTTACTTTTGACAATATTTGCTGTGTTGCTCTTGGTGTTGATTCAGGGTGCTTGGACCTTGATTTGCCACAGATTCCCTTTGTGAAAGCCTTTGACGAAGCTACTGAGCTCACTATGTTCAGATTCATGGTGCCACCTTTTGTGTGGAAGCCAATGAAGTTGTTTGGAATTGGATTCGAGAAGAGGCTCAAGGAAGCGACTAAAATAGTGCATTCTTTTGCTGAAGGTACAGTGAAGGATCAAAGGGAAGAATTGATGAAGCTCGGTAGCTTAGAAGATTGTTCTGATCTACTGTCAAGGCTTATGGACAGTGATAAGCAGCATTTTTCGGATAAGCTTCTAAGCGATTTCTGCATAAGTTTCATTTTGGCTGGTAGGGACACAAGTTCTGTAGGATTGGCATGGTTCTTTTGGTTGGTACAAAAACATCCTGAGGTGGAAAACAAAATCATCAAAGAAATCAATGAAATTTTAGGCCAGCGCCTATGAAACGAAAAGGAATTACCAGATGGTGATTCAGTTTTTACAGTGGAAGAACTGAAGAAGATGGTCTATTTACAAGCAGTGTTGTCAGAATCTTTAAGGCTTTACCCACCAGTGCCAATTGACATCAAAGAGGTTGTAGAAGATGATGTGTTTCCTGATGGTAATATCGTCAAAAAGGGGGCTCGAGTTCTATACTGCATATACTCCATGGCTCGAATGGAGTCGATTTGGGGACAGGACTGCTAGGATTTCAAGCCTGAAAGATGGATTAACAATGATGGTGAGCTTGTCAGTGAGAATCAATTCAAATATGCTGTCTTTAATGGGGGTCCAAGGTTTTGTTTGGGGAAGAAGTTTATGCATATGAAAATGGTGGCTGCAGCCACACTGCTCAGGTATGAGGTTAAGGTTGTTGAAGGTCAAAATGTTGTTCCAAAGATGACAACCACACTTTACATGCAGAATGGGCTGCTGGTGAGCCTTATGCCTAGGTTGGTGACTACTATTGTGTAATGTTTAAGGTAACTCTTAGTATATCATAAGTTTGAAGCAAAGTTCCGCCATGGTTTTGTGCTATGGGTTGGTTCCAGCCTCCCAGGATAGAATGTAGCATCTTTACCATTCCAAATAATCTTAGCAGGATAGCAGGCTAGCAGCACATCATTTTTACATTTAACTGATAATTACATGATTTATACAGATGAACCCAAGCTAGGATCTGATTTCTTACACTACCTTCACAAAATTACTTATTTCTTTACATTTCTTTACTACTTCTGATATGTATGACCAAGCAGTTTATCTAAACTTCAAAATACATTCATTCCAAGTATATCCAAGACAGAGTTGACCTGGAGAATGGGACTTGTGGCCTTGGAAGATATTGTGCTGTCAACAAGACTGAACCATTGGCTTCCGGGGTCACATGATTTATCTTTGCTCAGGCATTTGCAGGAATTTGTGACAATGGTGTTGCTGGAGTCTACATCAAGGCAAACTTCTGTACCGTCGGGGGTCTTAGACTGAAGGTGCAATTTAGAATCTGAAACCGTATCCCACTGTGAATTAGTGTCTGTACAAATTATCCCAGCTGCTGCTGGCTTCCCTAGTTTACCAGCTTGTATGCAGAAATAAGTTCCTTTCAGTGCTAGGACATTCCTTGATGAATAGCTCCAGGCTCCGGACTGAGAGCATGGACCCAACTTCAATGGCCCCATGAATCCAACCTTGAGAAGGCAAAGGCCTGTGGATGGATGCAAAATAATCTTATGCTTCCTGACTTCAGATAAACCTGGCCCTGCAAACAACACAGACAATCCTAAGCCTGCTATCTTAACAGTACTGTTGATATGAATCCTAATGTTCAGTCATAAATCAAGCAGTGGAACATGTCATATGTACAATTAGCTGAAACACTCTACCTTGGAAAGGAGATTGGAGGACAGAAAGTCGCTGCAGCAAACTTGAATTACGGATTTCACCCCAGTTCCAGTTCAAGAGCCCATAATACTCATTCATGCCGAGCACGCCACTCCTGAGATAATAGCTTCCAACCAAAGTCCAAAGAGCATACTCCACATCAAGTTCAGCAGCTGCAGCTAGGAAGCAGTTTAAGTACCTATTGTCATTCACATTTGTTCCTCTTTGGTCAATCCCAAACTCACTCACAAATAATGGGAACCCCTTATCCAGTAAATACCCTGCCTTTCTCTTCACTTCACTTGATACACGCCCACATACCTGGTTGGGGTTGCCATCCGCCCATGCCTGACCATCTGAAAAACCATACCAGTGCAACTCATACACTAGTTTCCCCGGAAATGTAAGTTTTACTGGTTGGTTGTTGACGAAAGATAAGTCTGTGTCAAAAGACAGGCCAGACAGAATCAGAAGCACATCAGGGTTTGCTGAATGCACAGCCTCAGCTCCTATCGGCATGTACCTACCATACCATAGTTCATAGAAAGATTATGATCATGTTTCGAGGTTGAATTGAACTAAAATCACATATTTAATCACGATTTCACATATCCATAGGTCCTAAATCAAGATAAGGGGAACAACATATCACATCAAAATTTGCAGGGAAAGAAAAATTGTCTCTGTTTCAACTTACTTGTACCAATCATCAACATTCTGTTTGGGGCCACGGAGCTCATTCCTTAAGCTCATGCCCACCACATTGGACACGCCCTTGAACAACGTGGCCATCTGAGTAAGGCCCTTGATCCAAAGATCAGGGTTAAAGTACTTGTCCCCAAAGAAGCCATTGTCATCATTGTTGCTGCAACACCAACCAGGCTTGCTTACGTGATTATCCAGTATAACCATCACATTGTTGTTGCCAAGGCTAGTAACTACTTCCTGTAGGTCAAATTCATAGTTTTAATCACGAATTACCCTCCGCTTAATCAACAAATCTACAGTAAGAAAGTAAACCTTGTCCGTACTTCAATTACCTATTTTGCAAGATTATCTCAAGCTCGTCTTCTATCAGAACTACAGAAAATGGATCTTACTTTACATTCAAAATGTAGAATGTAATTTTTTGCTGTTATGTATATACAATAACATAACGTAAAGCATATCTTTATTCAAAGAAAATAACATAACGTAAAACATAGCTATTATTTTCCATATTTCAATACCTTGATCTAAAGTGCTAAACACTTATATGTAATATACAATATTGCATATAAAAATAATTTGATCCACACTTCAAATACAGTTGCATATCCCTTATTCCCTAAACGTTTCAGTCGTTGGTTTCACTAGCACTGTAATGATAGATTGATAGGTTTAGTTTTGAAAATATTGGACACTGTTGTGTATTAGCAGACGAATACATATGATTAACGTACTAATACTATCAAGTAGTTCCAAATTTCGTCACACTAATGAAAATAAAATCAGTCACTCTGAGAGGTAAGATTTTCATCGTGAACAGTAAAACCTGACGCTGCTAGGTAAAGATTTTCAATGACAAAAGGTAAAGTCGTAAAGATAACGGTGGCGTGCAAGACGCAACTACGGCATCACCTATGAGTCACCATCATGTTCATACCTATCAGCCTTTTTCTTTTTTTGATCGAGAATACATATCAGTCTATTATTGTGAAATTATTTTCATAGAAAAACAAAAACCCTGCTTACACATGTGTAGGTCACTGCAGAATATGATATATAATTCAGAAATGAAAGTGTTGAATATTGTTATTGTTCTTGTTTTCATTTGGATCGATGATTTACCTGGAAAGCTTTAAGCAGAGGAAGATCGATGAGGGAGGGGTTGTTGGACTGCACCCCAGCAATGGATTCCTGGAGCCCTAGACTCTGAAACGACTGACGGACAGTGACGGCGGCGAGGGAGTCGTTGGTGGCCAGGTAAAGCGGCCATGTCAGCCTGACGCAGTTGAAGCCGAGGGAGGTGATACGCTTGGAGATGGAGTCGAGGGGCTGCTTGCTGAGACCTTCAGCGACGACGGGGTCGAGATGAGCCACCCAGTTCACGCACGCCAGCTTCACGCGCTGACCGTTCTCGTCGACGATCCACCGTGAGGAGGTGGAGAGGGGGAGGGCTGCGGTGGCGGTGATGAGAAGAGAGGTTAGTGAGAGGAGGGTGAGGAGAGTCACCGTGCCCATTTTGTTAGGGAGTCGTTGTGGTTTTTCGGATAGGGGAGAATACGTATGAAGTTGATCGTGTTTATATTTGTATATATAGTCTAAATTAGAAATGATGAAACCATCTGAAGATGGCCCACGACAGTGATGAGTATGAATTAGTCATATGTAGTATTTCAGGTGCGATAATACAAAATTGCAATGGAATTTACACTAAATAGAAATATGTCAATAGCATGGTTTTTTTTCATGGGACATCAAGGATTTTAAGGGTCACTTCTAAGCAAGGAAAAGTTCTCCCTCTATTTTCTTTAACTTCGGAGAAAAACGGATCAAGGGCTATTTTGGTGGGGTGGATCTGATTGAGATCATATTATTTGGGTATATCGATTTGAATCGAAGACGTGTGTAGTTTAGTAGAGTTTTGAAGAAATCGACTATATTTTGATGGAGATGTCCGGTCCTGAAGTGGTGAAGATAAAGGCTGAGTTTGGTGTAGCTGGGCTTATAAGATATAAGCTGACTTTTAGCTTATAAGCAGAAGGTGGGTATTTGCAGCTTCTCTTTTTTCCTTCAAAACACTTTATATTTTTTTAAAAAGTAGCTTATTTTTAGACTTATCAAACACCAAAACTTTTAGTGCTTAAAAGTAAAGGAGTTTATAAGCTCTCCCAAACCCAGCCAAAATCAACTATATTTTGATGGAGATTTTGATAGAGCTTTAATTTTTTTCGGTCAATGAATGAACAGATGATAAAATAAAAATATTTTCAAAAGTAATATAATAAACGTCCAACAAGGTTAGATTTAGCGTGTTTTTAAATGATTGTGCATTGTAGTGTGGTTTTGATTCGAGTCCCTTCACTGATGCTTTGATATATTTTTTTTCCTCATTTTTCTACTTTCTTTTTTTGTTCTTCGTTTTTCTTCTTTCTCATTCTCACAGTTCTTTTTACTTCTTTCCCCAAATTTTCTCCCTTATTTTCTTATATTTTACTACTTCTACTTGTTCTTACATAAAAAAGTTTTATTTCTACTTGAAAATCAAGAATCGGACATGAACATAAATGGCCAAATTTCATTTCGCACCGAACCCTCCAAAACATAGGATCGGCCTGACGTTTGTGATAATTGTTTTGCTAGATGTACTAAATTTTTTAAACTTCCTTTCAATTCATAATTTCTTCGAAAGTTAATGTTTTGATATGAAAACTATCAAATCATTGACTTTTACCTTATACTTAAGCGGGGCTTTACATAATGTAAGCTTTTGAAAATACATGGGTTGAGATGTAAGTGTCTGTAATGTTTTGAGTCAACTCGGGAGTGGTCGTAGTGGTTGTATGCAAGTCGACGACGACAAAGGCAAATGGTTGTGGAGGAAACGGATCTTGAGTTTTCTCTATTGGACCTTAGGCTGAACCTATTCCTTATTTTGGTTGTTAATTAGATTGTTTTGTTTTGGGTCGTCTCTCATCTTTTGAGAGAGGGTTTAGGGTTTTGGTAGAGTGGTGTTGGTCGTCTCTTCTCTTTTGGGCAAGGGTTATGGTTTTGGTAGGGTGGTGTTGTTGTGTCTTGAGGTGAGCCATGTTTTGGTGTCGTTTTCAGGGACTATTTTAATGTTGGTTAGATCTTGTTGTCAATGTAATGGGGAGTTTACCTGTGCATATATGCTAGTAGTTTTGGCATGTAGTGTTTGAAATGGTTGTTAGCATATATGCTGGGAGTGTTGTCACTATATTTTGTTGTAAGGATGTATCGATACTTCTGGATTAGGTTTAAGTACAATTGAACCCTTAGCGGTTCTTGTCCACTGTAACCGTTGGTGTTTCAGGTAGGTAGGGTGAAGAGTGAGAAATTTATTTTCACTACATGTGTCCATCATGGTTGTAATATTACATTCCCGATTAATGAAATTCTTGATATTCTTCCTCAAAAAGAAAATATATGTGCTAGGGGTTACTTTAGCAATATTGTTTTGGTGTTGTATGACATCAATTACAATCAATAAGTTTTGCCCTAGTTATTGATGCTTGTACATGACGTTCTATTGTTTGGTATGTCTTCCGTTGTCTCAAGTTCTGATTGTCATTGTTATTGTCAATTTTACCAGATCAGGGTCTTTCTTCTAAATAGTTCCAACAGAAAATTAATTGTTACAATGTTACTATGTTGACCGTTTACAAATAAAAGAAATTACAAACAATTGACAATTTTGTACCTCAATTCATAATTCATTTTTCTTTTTGGTATATTTAATGTGTAATTATTATCAAATTCAAGCAATTCCATGAATAATTAGACAAAGTGTGGGGAGTAGAATACATTCTCTTGGTGAAGAGTCTAGTTATTATCTCGAGATATTCTCTCTATGTTTATTATAAGTTGGGGTTAAGGTTCAATGTCGCACCCTTTTCTACGGTTTCATTAATGGTCAAAACTTGAGGGTAACCGTATTAGTCCCGTTTCAAAAAAAGACAGTGAGTGGGGATATGTAGGATGATTTATCACCCTATAAATAGTAAGCACTCATTAGCCATTTTTTTAGAAAAAGACATAACTCTTTGGCAAGGATAAGCAGTTGATAATAATTTTGAGTTGAGTCTCATTTCTAATTCATTACATGAGCTCTTTGCATTGGGTTTGAAGATGGGTCCTAGTCCCAAATATGTAAATTATGGATTGTTTGTTTTTGTGTCTCTCTTTGGTTTATTTGGAAAACAAGGAATAGAGTGAAATATGATGACATTACTCCAGATGTAACGACGGCTTGTAGGGCTAATTAGTGGTCTTGTCTATGATTCTAGTCGCATAGCTACTGGGCATATGTTCAATAGCGCTCAGGAGTTTTGTGTCTTAAAGAAGTTTGACATTACATGTAGGTCGTGTCGTTCCCTAAGATTTTATGAGGTGAATTGACACTCTCCTATTATTGGTCGGCTAAAAGTTAACAAAGACAGTGCTTAGAAGCGGGAGGATGATTGGCAAGGATGGAGCCATGATTTTAAAATGGTTTGGGCTACACACGTGTGTATATATATAAATGTGTGTGTGTGTGTAAAATTTCAGAAGTGTTGGTATATTGACTATTAAATTTTGATTAGATCTCATACTTCAAAATTATTCACATTCAACCTTCTGGAACTATAATTTACAAACTAGATGGAAATGATTCTTTTTTCCTCATAAACATATGGAAATAACTAAACTGGGAAGAGAAAAACAAGATTTCTAAAGCACAAATGAGAGAATCCAACAAAAATTTCAACATGTAAAAGCTACTTAGGCCAATTTGTATTTATTTTTGAGTCTTTTTGAGGAAATATTCATTGGGACTTTGACTTCATTTCAAAACTGATTGGGCTATAATTGATAAAATAATGTTTAGCAAGCCTAATTAGGTTTATGAATTAAGAGAAACGAAAAAAACTCGCTGGCTATAGCACATGTGTCGTAACATTATCCTCCGTCTTTGATGATTGGTCAAGTTATGGTGGAGTCTATCGTGATTTTCATGGTGAGGTGGTCGGTGCTTTCTCTTCATTTCTTGATATTCTTTTCTCTATTGTTGTTGAGGTTATGATAGTGATCAAGGTAATTGAGTTCGCTTGGGTTCGTGAATGAAGCATATTTGGTTTAAAGTTGACTCGTCTCTAATTATCAATTTTCTTCACTCTCCCCATTTGGTACCTTGACAACTCCAGGTGGCATGGAAAAATTTTGTGCATTGAATTTCAATGATGCAATTTCGTTGTTCACATATCTTTTAAGAAGAAAATCAGGTGGCTGATGCATTGGTCAATTTTGGTGCTTCAAGTATAGGTTTTACTTGGTTTGATTCATCTCCAAAAGTTCAGGGAACAATGCTGCCCTCATCTCACTATCTTGACCTAAGATAGTGTCCACAATGAACTCAAGGAAGAAGAAGAAGAAGAAACTATGTGATCATTAGCTAAATTTGTGTCGTTGTTCAAGGCTGGACCTCCATTAATGGTTGATGAAGATCCAACTTCAAATGACTTGGATTGAATTCCATTACCAACTGTGGGATTGGCTGGTGATGATACAAGTCCATGAAACACTTCTTGCTTGGGTTGATCTGCGGATGAAGGAGGATCCTGAAGAAGAAGAAGATTAAAGGGAGAAGATGATGATGTGGTAACCTGTGCTCTTCTTCTCACTCCAATTAAAGGGAGAAGATGATGGTGTGGTAACCTGTGCAGAAGCATGACATTGCGGGCTCAATAGATCAGTGGCAGGAGGAGAAGATGATGATGAGCAAGAGGAAATTACTTCATTCAGAAAGTGTGGAGGCAATGACACATTGTCTTCTTGATTAGAAGCATATTTGGCTTGAAGTTGACTCGTCTCTAATTATCAATTTTTTTCGCTCTCTCTATTTGGTACCTTGACAACTCCAGGTGGCATGAAAAAATTTTGTGCATTGAATTTCAATGATACAATTCCGTTGTTCACATATCTTTCGAGAAGAAAATCAGGTGGCTGATGGATTGGTCAATTTTGGTGCTTCAAGTATAGGTTTTACTTGGTTTGATTCATTTCCGAATTTCATTAGTCAATTTTTAGTTAGAGATAAATTGGGCCTCCCTAATTTTTATTTTTGTTAATTAGATATTTAATTTGTAAAAAGCAGGCCTATTTTTAAAAATACAATAAAAACATACTAGATACAAAAAAGCAGATTATATAAACTTGATTGTGTCCAAACTACAATTTTCTTTCATGAAGGGCAATATATTCTCTCTTGCGAAGGGTTGTGCTTTCCTCTTCCAATCGGTCCTGATAACCACTCTCCAAATTCAAGTTCTTAAAGTTGGAAAACCTTTCAATTCTTTTACTATAAACAATCAATTTGTTTTCATGTTTATCAAACTTGTTCATCAATTTTACAATTAGGAAACTTCAGGTCTGGTTTTTCATGTTTCCACAGCTAATTAACGTATAGACAGCAGCAGATTACCAGTAACACGTCATTTAAAGGTTTCGATCGTGGATACGCACACCTACATATGCACTGAAATAAGCAAAGGTAAGATAATATTATGTAGGCAAGCTAGAGATAAATGGAGTAGTTGAGTCGATGACAAGGAATTTCATGTCATTCTTACTGCGCGCGTTTGACCATTGCCGATCGAGCATGTTTCTTGTGTTGAAGATGTTGTAAACACGCCAAGTTATAGAGAGTGGTCACGTAATTGTATATAAAAGCAAACAAACTTATAAACATAGACAATGACAAAGAGGAATGCACAAGATATATGTTACTGCATGCTGTAGACTCTTATGGACATGGACATACTTACAAGGCAATCCATATTTTATCATGCTAACTATTCCTTCCAAGATAGATCAGATTAATTCTATATCTTGACGCTCAAAGTAAACCGTCCAGAGCAAGAAAGTTTGAGAATCAAGTTTCCTTGCCTCATTGAGACGCATGCTTTGCACGAATCATATGAAAACCATGCAAATGTCAATCCTTTCCTACCAGAGTTCCGGTAGCTCCAATCGTCTTTCACTCTTGCGGGTACAGTTAGTCTGCAATTCTGCATTACAACACTTTGCTTAGCACCCCGGCAAAATAGAGTGACCAACCGAAGCAAGACTGAAAGACCTAACGTCGAATACAAAATATATATTGATTACAACTAATTTGGTTTAGTATAACTTCATATGAATTTCTCTAGACTTAGGGTAGAGAGAGGTAAGGTAGCGCCTTGACTTGATCAACAAAATTTAAGGTCTGGTAGTAGTAGTGTCGGGTCAGGGCTCAAATATGCAAACTCTTATCCGCCCTTAAAACCTATTTTGTTAGGGCTAATAGGACAGACTTTTTAAATAAGGTTGATTATGAATTGGCTGAATATGACGTTATTTTGTTTAACAAAATAAATTCATGAATTTTATTTTTTTTTTTCTAAAAAATGACCTCAAGGAAAATATGTGATACCCTATTTTTAGTCATATATAGCTTATATATACGTTATATGTAACGTAAGACATCTAGAATTATTAATCTAAGTAGTTAGATTCATTAATTAATCACATTAACTATCTCTCTAAATCATCAAAAATCAATTGTTATTTAACAAAGAAAAATAAAAATTAAAGAAATAAAGCTTACAAAAATTAGTTGTATTATAAAATAAAAATAAAAAACATATTAAAAAAATAAGTAATTATTAGCCTAAAAGACAGACTTTTAAGGCTAAACCGGTATGATCCTGAATGATTCAATAAAATAGGGTCAGGTTTCATTTATGAAGCAACTTGTGACGGCGGACCGAGATGAGAGATGACAGCACGGCAAAAGCAGTGTTATTAAGTGATTGTTTTTTAAGGTGGGCCGACCAACCTGCATAGGCCCAACACGAATGGGTACCGCCTAGCCCAACAACAAAAGACCGCCCAGCTCGCCTTAAGCCCAACCATTATATCATCTCCAGAGGAAGAAGCTGACAATAGCGCAGGAACTGCCCCAACCTCTATAACGGTCGTAAACCCAACGCCAGTACGAGGTCATATAAATCAAGGTCTGAAACACGACCACACGAACGCGCCAACTCGGCTTCGATTCCCTAACTCAAATTCCGAACACCTTCAACCCTTTCAATCCAATCCTTCCTATTCGATTTGCTATTCACGTTTAGTTTTTTTTACCTTCTCGGATTTCAATGTCAAACTTCAGCGATTTACCACCTCTGCTACTGATTAAGGGTTTTCAATTCAGATTTTTATGGCAAAAACAAGATTAACGATGTAAAATTAAATTACTGAATTTTGGTTGCAGTGCGATTGTTAAAGGAATGAACTTTATGGATTTTGAGAAGTTTGTGTATATTGGGTATGGTCTGATTTTGTGGGGGGTTTAATGTATTTAGAGGAGGTGTTAAGTTGGAGCTTAGTTGTCCCAAGAAAGTGTACAGTGTTGAACTTGAACGTGGTTGCTAAGCGTTTCAATTTTGATGGTCTATACCTCAGGTATGCAGTACAGTTACACACTTTCGATCTTTATGATCATACATGCTAAGCATGGAACAGTCACTGACGATAGATGGATAGGTTTTAGTTTTACTCATCTTCCTATATATCCTTTGGTGATTTTGATGCAGAAGTCTTTCCACTATAGTAATTAAGCTTTTTACAGACCAAATTTATGAAGTATGATGTATAGTTTCATCTCTATCTTTTATCTTTTAGTGACAGTGATGATTCCGGTGACAAATCAGCTATTGGTGCCGAACCTTAACTATTGGAGAAGGTTGATCTAGTGGAAAGTGCTTTACTTGAGATATCCCGTGAACATCAGTTCAAAGTGAAGGTGCGTAACCATGTGGTGGTTTAAGCATCTTGCTAGTTTTCACTTGTTTATGGTGATCAGTCTTCAAGAAGCACTTACTACATTATATATCTAGCAATATGATTTTCAGTATGTGCCCAAACTCTCGTCGTAATAGCTTTACCCATTTTCGGTGGTATCCTTGTAACCCTTGTCTTACTGTCCCAAGATTTCTTCTGGTATTAACTACTTATGTAAGGATATAGGATGTACATTTCGATATTTTGTTAAAGCTGCATTAATACAAAATTCAATTTCATCTGTTTATTGTAAAGTAATTTGCTCAGTTTATAAGACACAGTAGAGAAGCACATGCTTCATTTTGTGTCAATGCACAGCATATACAGTTGAATTTTTTGGTATGTGTTTGTGGTCTCTCATCCTTGGTGTATTAGTAATTGTGATCGTCTTGACTTGCAGGAGGAAATTAGGAACCAGATGTCAGCATTAGAGACAGAGCTGAAGAGTGAAACTGACAAGTCTATTTCTGCACTTGTTCAACGCGAGAAACATAGAAAAGAAAGATCTGAAATGGATAGAAAACTAGATACTCAATATCAACGCAAGATGTAAGATTGTATATTTCAGTTTTTTCTCCCAAACCTACTGTTACTATTTGTTTTGTTTGTTTGTTCTGATATAACTATAATCATGTCTTAACTATTCTTTAAGCTTTCTCAGCTCATTTAAGAATACCTTACTATTAAAACAAAATGTTGAAGACAACTTTAATTCTGAAATACTTTATTTGATGCTCCTTTTTATTATTTATTGGTTTCCAGTAATCTCTCCATGCATTTTGGTTACCTTTTTACCAGTTAAATAAGGAATTTTTTTTAAAACAATTCCTTGTAATACCCTGTAGAGCGGAAGCACTTGATAATCACTTAACTGTCGTCCAGTGGGACCTTGAAGTCAGATCTCAAATAGAAGAAAGAAAAATAAGAAGTGATGCAGCTTATGAAGATGCTAAACGAAAAGAAGCCGAAGAAAAACTTCAACAAGAACGAGCTAAAGTTGATGCTGAGGTCTTTTGGCTTATTCTTTTTCTATATCATAGTTACTTTGTTGGTTAATTGCATGATATTGTGAATTCAATTTGCCTGCTAGGATATGCCTTTACCTGGTCCTTTTTAATGCGTTGTATGCTTGTGCAAACTTTGTTTGTATTTTTAGTATTATATTTGCACTTCAAGTTTAGGCTACTTGGTTGAAAATTAGTGTTCCTCACCATTTTCCTCAAATCCCAGATCGTGCTAGAAAAACATTCCTCTGAATGCAGCTCACCTAAATTAGCTATTCCATTCATCCTGTCTTCCATAGCCATAACTAGTTTCCCAGGCATCTTGCCATGTTATTCGAGTCACCATGGGGTAGGAGTGAAATCCTTTTATTCTCTTAAGAAAAAAAAGAAAAAAAAATTACTGCATTCAATTGCTGCACTTGAACTGTTTTGGCAGACGGACATCAATAATGTACATGGCCTGAACGAAGGTTGAGCTTGCCGGCTTGGCAAGCTAGGTTTTTAAATGCTCTTCCTGCGAACAGATATACTACTGTTGCACTTTCATCATTCCTACAGAATACCCCTTGATCTAATACGTTGAATGTTTTTAACAGATGGCAGGTTATTCTCCCTTCAGAAAGTACAAAAATCAATTCGTGAAGTTGTTAACGTGGTCTCAGAATACTTCTTGAAGGCACTAAAAGAACAAGGAGATTCACAGCTCAACCCAGTAATTGTAGAAATTGAGTCCTACATAAAGGACGGGGAATTCCTTAGTGAGCCTGAGGGAAGGCAATTGAAGAGCAATTTGCAATCAGATAGTTCTGTGCCATAAATTACCAACAGTTTTGCTTTCATACAATGTACCAGTTTTGTTTTCGGTCATATTCTGTATTTATATACTAGTGGGGAATAAGTGAAATGGTTAAGCAATACCAAGTTGTAGATTTGAAGCAAAAATTTGAATGGAATCAACAGAGAATATCATAGGACACCCAGACAAAATGAAACAGAAGGATGGCCCGGACCAGTGGCCTACTCTGCTCTAATCCTAAAATCTCCTTATAAACAAGATCATCAATCATGATGAACCAGGGTGGTACACTTTACAAAGAGGCTTCTGACGGAAAGTTCAGTTTGAACCTTCAACAAGCTCACTTTCTTCATGAAACACATCAAACAACAGTGTAGATTACTCGGATGCGTCATGCTTTCTGATGGCATGAGCATTTGATCCAGCTGCCAAAAGTCTTGGCTACGTGCGGAGAGTTCGGACTAGAAGAGTTTTATTCTAGTTTCTATTGAACTCCGGCAAATGGGGCATGCTTGGCGGTATTCTCCACGGTCACAGCAAGTCTGCAACACAAAACACAGGGCCAAAAATAAGGAACAAAAGATCCACAATCTGAGTTCACATCCTTATTGTAAATGTCATGAAACTATTCCATAGAGAAAATAACCTACCTGATGTCCACAACCGAATGCCATGTCTTTCGGATTAGTAAGACAGATGGGGCAAACCTGCATTGTAAGAAAAAGAAGAAGCAAAAAAAATAGAGATACTGAAGCTTTTATGTATTCATTTGTTAATGAATATAGAGCTAGATTGTTGTTGCTGAGCACCTGATTATCATATGTCGAATAAGGAGGTGCACTGACTCCTGCATCGTATCCAGTTTCTGGAGGAGCTGTCCTTGCTGAAAACTGCTTGAGCCGTATCCGGTATAAGGTGTTGTGTTGTTTCTAACAGAAGAGACTGCAGCAGGTGGGGGAAGGGGAATTCTGTTTGGGGAATTCCCATTTGGTACTCTGCATGTTCGGAGGAAAATATTGTCACATTACTACGAGTAAAATTCAATGTGGAAAAAAGTAGCTTGCATGTTGAGCTTGAATTTTTACCCCAATAGGTCTAGTGCCATGGTGGCCTTATATTGAGAAGGTATTTCCATCAAGGCTGAAAGAGTAAATTCTGTTTGCTTTCTCGTTACATCTACATCTTTGACATGATTTCTGTAAAATTCACAAACTACGTACAGCACGAAAGTTAGTCCTTCATAATCACAACACAATGAAGAGCTGTGAAAATGGCAAGTAAACCTTTTATTGATCAACTACGTGACACCATTGCTCACCTGGAAATTATCAAATGCACGAGAAGGGATGTTGTCATCCAATTCCTTCATCAGATCCCAGGGTCCTCTCCGACCCCGACTAATACTATAGACAAGGGGTAATTGCTGCCCAGAAAACAAGCATATGAAATATATCAGCAACCAAAAAATCTTTTGCATGGAAGATCTTCCCTGAGATTCCCTGTATTATGATAACATCACAACACCAATGAAGTACGAGCTCTCCAAGAACACGAGATGTATGTCTTGGTTTGTATTAATGTCTTTTATATGAACAAAAAATTTCACTTGTGCAGATTTAGATGACTCCACCGTGATGTAGAAACTGAATCTTGTAAAGTTGCTCTGCATGATGATACCATTGGTTGAAGTATAGTGATGTCATCTTTGAATTTTTAGTCACAGGTGTTGGCTAAATAAATCACTGCTAGACAATGCTTCAAATATGAGGAATTATAATTACAATTCTTCTCAATCTAACCACTATCGCCAACGGCTGTAAAGAAACACACAGTTGTTTTCCAAACTTCTGAAAAAAAAAGAAAAAAAAAAGAGGCCACATATATTGACATAGGAGAAAGCATCAAACCCTTAATGATTTAACACCACAAGGATTAGCTTTACGGACACCATAACATACTTAGATAGAGTTTTGATCTAGAAATTATCTTCTCCTCTTAACAAGTTCTTCTTTTCGTCTATCTCTTTGCAATGAGTATCCTTATATATGCACATCTGAGAACCCTCAAGCTTTATCAACTTGAACCACTTTATATTGATTTCTGTCCCTATGTGCACTAAGTTTTGGTATCTGAAATAGAGTGAATAAAGGAGAGAAAAACTTGAAGCAAGCCCCCCAAGTATGTAAGCATAAGTAGAGAACATTCTTGTATGCAATCGCCGAGGTATATGTGTCTGCAAGTCCGTTCGCCGTAGTCACAAACACAAGACGCATATTCTCGAGCATTCTGACCTTTCGATACTCAAACTGTCATAACTCTCTACTGGAATGTCGGAATCACGAACCGTAAATTGCGTTAGAAACTAGACATCCATATCTTTCCACCAATATGCAGCTTGCTCTCCGATTCGATCATGATCTTCCCAGGTATATCTGAAAATTTACTGCACAGAAGCTGCCACTGAAATTGGTTGAACTGCAAACCGTTTAGTTTTGATATACATAGTTAAGCGAAGAAGGATAACGAATCTTGAGTGTCAAGCTTTTAAGCAAATAAGAACATGTATTGAAGGCACCAGTATACATTCGCCAGCCAAACAAGACCTTCAATGCCCATTCGCCACACATATACTCATGCTGTCAATTTTCGTTCATCCTGACATTCCTGTCTTCATACTGTAATAACTTTTTATTTGAATGTCTGAATCACAAGCCTTAAACTCCGTTAGAAACTAGACATCCCGGGCTTTCCACACATATGAAGTTTGTGGATTAGTTATTTGTAGATCATCACCAGTGATTCAGTGAAGTTGCTGCATAGTAGTATAGGCTGCTGAAAACTTGCTGATTCGCAAACCCTTAAAGTTTGATATCAATAGCGCGAATGGAGGTAGAGAAACTTCAAGCCAATCTCCCCAAGCACGTAAAGACATATATACACTGCATAGGTGTGCATTTACTAGATTAAAGGGGCACGTAACATCCATTCGCGCAGCCACCATCACATAATGCTGATTTTTACACCTCCTGACCTACTAGGACTCCAATAGCCATAACTCCTTAGACTGTTGAAATTGCAAGCCAAAAATTGCGTTGGAAAGTAGACATCCATGGCTTTCCGTGCATATGAAGCTTGACTTCTAATTCTTTCAGGATCTTCCCAGTTTATTCCGTGAAGTTGTAACACAGAAGCTGCTGCTGCAAATTTGCTGAACTGCACTCTTGCTTCAAATCTTCTTTTGTCTTGCGCTTACTGGTAGTAGGGCAGCAACACCGTAAAGTGGGTAATACCTTTTTACTTTCCTCAGGCTTGTCAGATGAAACAACACCGTTTATGCCATTCTCTTGAAGCTGACTGTGCCTGTAAAAGATAAGGTTAGGGACGGCAAGTGTGAAAATATATCTGTGGCCAAGTTCTACTTCATGCATAAAAAACTCAATCTTAATACCAAATATGTAATAGGGCAACAAGCTACCTGGGTGTAGAAAGACTGATGTTGTTTGTTCTTTCATCAGCTACAGAGGTGCTTGAATTATCCAGTTCGCCCTCGCCAGTAGTTGATTTTTTCTTCATGGTAGGACTCTTTTTGGCACGACGCTTATGAGAGCTTTTTTTTCTCATCTTGGACATTGCCTTGAATATCTTCCGGGACAACTGAACATTCTCCATTAGTAGCAGATTTAATCCTCTTCTTCCTGAAAGATTTAATGCAGTCAGACACCAAAGAAAATGAGTATAACATCATAACAGCCTAACACATAATATTCCGCAGGGATGCAGTCATAAACTTATAAAGAGAAAGAATTTCCAGGAAGAACTTAACATTCAAATTACTTAGTTAACATATAAAGCCTGGGCCAACTCATAACCAACACATGCTAACAGTAAGTGCATTAATCCATGAAAATCAAGGAAAATCCATACTTGGAGCTCTCCGGTTTATTTGATCGCTTCCTTTTCTTGGATCGTGTCCTTGCATCATTGTATGGCGCATTTTGAACAGGGAACATATCTTCCAACTTGTCAGGTTCATCCTCTTCTAGCTCACTTGCATACCCTCCCTTCTGCTTTTCAAACTCCTCGCTCGCCAGAAGCTTCATACCTCCATTCACAACTCGCCTATTCTTGACTTCTTCAATCTCAATACAGTCTCTTCCATCCTCAATCATCCCAATTTCAGACACACGTTTCCTTTTCACACTGATTTACACAACAATGCACACATTATCAAACCAAATTAACATTCACCGAAACGAAACCGAAGAAAGAAATTCAAAACTAACCTGACAATGTCTTTATCCTTGAAAATGCAGGTGGACTCAAACGGCGGCAACACAAACTCATCCATCTGCAGTGACACAAATTGGAATCATTTCGTTTCGAAAAATTGGAACTTTAGATGTTACTAGATGAAATACCCGCGCCAGCGCGGGTCGGAATTATATAATTAATAAAATTTAGTTCTGAACTGACTTTTGGACATGAGATACCGACACTAACAGCAAGACCTCGTCTTCCTCATCATCATCGTCATCTTCACCCTAAAATAACAGAGTTGATGCCCAATTCGGAACCCCAATCTGAGTATATAGGATCGATGAAATTACTTCTAGCAAAAGAAGATGCATGGAAGGTGTTTCTGTGCAAGACGAAGACATGATAAGATGCAAACCACCGTTAAACCAAGTGAGCAGCTACCAATAAAGAGAAATCTCTATTTTGAGAAGTTTACCGTCATGTTTTCGCCTAAAACAGTCTAAACACCTCCAGATTCTCACTGATCTATCTTGGTTGAAGGGAGGGAACCCTGGACGTTCGAATAAGCTACTTGGTCTCAGCTCTACTGATGTACACAATCAACAGAGCATACATGATCCACCAAAAACACTATCTAATATAAAGCCAAACCACTAAAGCTTTTCCCCCAAAATAAATTCAGCCTGAATCAACACATACAATGTACAAGGATACGTTCGAACTTCAAACTTACCAAATTTGATACTGGTTATGCTCGGATGATGATTGACCATGCAAGTAACCGGCATGAGGAAAATTGTAGACTATTCGATCAAACCGAATATAACTCAGAAAAGGGTGTTGGCTCATTTTATGCACATCCACTCCATGCAGTACTACGCATCCCCTCTTCTCCAATTCCATCACATTGCTCATAGCCCTTGAATACTTCACCATCAATGCCTCTACATTCATCATACAAAAGAATTTCAATCAGAAACCAAAAAGACAGAACCTTTGAACAAACCTCAACATAGTTGGTTTTGCGTTAAGAGGCTGGTTCCCCTACAGAAATTTGCAAAGCCTTTGATTGATCCTAATTGTTTACAAAAAGATCATCTTATCCAAACCCGAAAACGGAATCTTACAGGATTGAAACGAAAACCATACAGGGCACGGATCCTTGCCTAGTGATTTCTGGACCTCCTAAAAATCGAAGCCGTGTATAGAGTATTTGAATTGGACGCGAACAGTTAAGAACAGATATAACATAGTAGTATTGGAATCCAAACTTGTTTGTTCCACAAATTCACACAACGATTTATTAATATGATAATGTACAGAAATAAAAAGGAGAAGAATCAATAATACGAACCGGTCGAGCAAATTCGATCTTAATGGGCAGACCTCGCACCGGAGTGCTCTGCAAAGCGTCCTTGGCCGCCGCAGCCTCCTCCTTGCGTTTGAACAACACGAAGGCGTAGCTACGCGTCGAGTATGACGTCACGCCGTCCAAGGCTCCGTAGTGGGAGAACAGGTCGTACAGATCGGAGTCGGTGACGTCCCTCCCGATGTTCCCGACCCACAGATTATTCGACATCATCATCAGACCCAGTTCTAGTCTTCGACGATTTCAACGCAATCATGAACTGAGGAGAGAAATTTGGGGGCGGAGAGCGATCAGATGCGAAGGTTCTGTAGGCGGTGGAGCAGTGCAACCTGACTAATATCCAAACGAAAGGATCGGTAATGGAAAAGCTGGACAGAGCTTTTGTGAATGATGTAGAGAGGCGGAAGAGATCGACTCGTTCCTCCATTGTTATATAGAAAATGTCACGGCTCGGCTCGGCTCTAGGTGGATTGGCTCGGCTCGGCTCTAGGTAGACGTGAACAGGGCAACTTTGCATCCCCTTTAGTATATAGGGAAATATTTTCCTGGTTTATGTTCAGTGGGCTCATCTTATTGGGCCTATACCTGGCCCTGTTATGTGTTGGGTTTTCAAGACAAATGGGTAACAAATAAAAACGGTCATAAATCATACACAACTCGAAGCGAGAAAAAAATGTAGATATAAATGCATTAAACCTCATACATGAAGCATTCTTATAAATGTGTTTTATGATCATTTGTTACCATCATAGATTTAATTTAACTCTAATCAGCATCGACCATACCGAAAGGGAGATTTGAACTAGAGGGTTTCACACCTGCACTATCACCAACTCGACTATATCTATGTGGTGGTTAGGACATCTTGTGATTTTAAAACTCCAAAAACACACTATAATGGATCCCTTGAAGGAACCAATCCTCCAACAACTTCATTCCGCAAACCAACCAAAGACATAACAAAGTCATCCAAGAAATATGCAACACTACCCAAGAAATATGCAACACTACATGGTATGATCCATATTACCAACAAGTCTAACATAGTGAGAGTGACCATTGCACAATGTGTCAAAAAAACGAAGATGAACCCGAAAGGCCAAATGCCCCTCGTTATCTACCATTAATTCAGAGTTTGAAGCTGCACCACATTTCTGCACGAGCTTTATCTCCCAAATAATCCATTTATAAAATTTTCAGTGGCTCTGCTACTGCCATTTGCGTCCAGTTCATGTATTGCCACATATATATATTGATACATATATACGTCAGTCTTCAACACTTCTAACTCGTACTCATCGAAAAAAAAAACATTTCTAACTCGTGCGTACCACTCCAGAACCCACCGGGCTTACTCTGCTACTCCTGTTCTCAGAGTTACCAAAGCTCCAGTTCACAGGTAGCTATGTCATGCCTTATCCCAGTTTGCATTTTTGCTTAAAACTTTTGTTGTTTATTCACATTTTTTCGGTGACTTTGTTTATATGTCGACGAGTTTGTTTTCTTGGTAAAGATGTGTGATTGTTGCCTCTCAGTTCATCTTGGATTTCTCTGTTCTGGCGTTTTTGAATCTTGTTCAGAAATCTTGTTGGTTTTTATGAATTGGGTATTTGAAGGTTAAAGTAAGTTTCTTTGTAACCAATCTTGTTTAGGAGTTGTTAGATGATATCTGTGATTGGCTTTGCTCATATCCCTTTGGTTTAGGTTTTAAGAATGCTTATCAGAATTGCAGGTGTGATTTTTACTGTTTAATTGTATAATTTATTGTATATAATCAGAATGATTCTGCTGTTGATTAGTTTAATAGTGTTTACCTGATTTTTAATCTTTTGGCTCAAATGACTTCTGTCGTCTTCATCTTAGATACAAAACGACAGTGGCCTTATAGAAGTCAGTAAAATAATTGATGAGTTTGATGGATTTGAGTCTCTGATAAATGGGGTCATTTCCATAACCTCTAAATTGTTCAGGTTAGGAACTGAGTACATAAATCTGCTGCCTTTCTAATCGAAAGTGAAACCTGTGAGCAATCATGCCACCGAAGGCATTGGACTATGAGTCACTGAATGAGAATGTGAAGAAGGTTCAGTATGCCGTTAGAGGCGAGTTGTATCTTCGAGCTTCTGAGCTTCAGAAGGAAGGAAAGAAGGTATAATTACCAGTCTGTTTGGTTGATTTGTTTTCCAATGTACTTTTATGAGTTTTATCTTGCCTTTGCAAACTGGGTAATGCTTCTAATTGAACATATGGATTTGTGATCGGATACACAGAATTAAGTGGATGACTATGTTTTACTGTCTCATTATTTCGGTTTCTTGTCTGCAGATCATTTTCACAAATGTTGGAAATCCTCATGCCCTTGGACAGAAGCCCCTAACTTTCCCTCGCCAGGTTCATTACTGCTTTTCAGATTGAATTGTTTGAGTTTGTTAACTTGATTTATATCTATATCTGACCAAGTAAATATTGTGTTACAGGTGGTTGCACTATGTCAAGCTCCATTTTTATTAGATGACCCCAATGTTGGACTGCTCTTCCCAGCTGATGCAATTTCAAGAGCTAAACATTACCTCTCAGTTACTTCTGGTGGTCTAGGTATCCGTCCTTCCTGCCTTTCATGTGATGTTATTCTGTGAAAAGGGGTGGACAACTGAAAATGTACTAAATAATTATTCTTTATTATAGATTAAACTCTAAACCCTTCAATTCCCACCATACACGAACACCCACTGGCAAGTGCTGCCATCTTAAGTTTTGGCAAGCCATATATCCATTGATTGTGATTCTGTCGTCTGTCGAATTTAATGTTTCTTTACAATTTCCCTGCTTTCTTTGCTTCTCCAAAGTTTCTTCCCTAGTGTTACCAACATATGTGGTATTCCCGATCACCGATATCAGATCATCTGACTAGTCATGTTATATCAGAATGTCCTTTGTTTTATTTAAAAGCTGGATAAACCTTTTATCTTATCAATAGTTCTTAGGTTCGTGGATATTATTCTCTATGAAAGTGAAGCACTTCCTTTTGACTGGTTATTGTTTGTATATTTATCAATTTTTGTAACCATGGGATTGCTTCATCCCACTTATCTGCAATAGGAATACGATGCTGAGAAGAAGTTCCACATGATTGTAAAAGAATAAGAACATTGTTATGTTGAGAATTGATAAAATATCTTTCTCGTCTAGGTGCTTACAGTGATTCTCGAGGTATTCCTGCAATTAGGAAGGAAGTGGCAGAGTTCATTGAAAAACGTGATGGTTATCCAAGGTGATGATTGCCAGATTGAAATCGTTATGCCTTTCCTTTTGAGTTACAATGTGTTAACTTGGTGACAAACTCTATTGCTTATTGCTTTTCTTTGCCCCAATGACAGTGATCCGGAACTCATATATCTCACTGATGGTGCCAGTAAAGGTGTAATGCAGATCCTAAATGCCATAATCCGTGGTGGAGGGGATGGGGTAATAGAATAATTTTCTTTTTTTTGTTTTCTTTATAGAGATAATAAATTACTTTACAATGATATTCCATTTCCATTTTGATTCGTTCTCTCCTTGGTTACTTCAGGTTGTAATTATGATCCCAATGCTATATCCAAGTATATACTTAATTTTGTGTTCTGTCAGGTTTTGGTTCCAGTTCCACAGTACCCTCTTTACTCAGCTGCAATATCTCTATTTGGTGGTTCTCTTGTTCCGTATTACCTGGAAGAAACTGCTAACTGGGGTCTTGATGTTACTGATCTTCGCCAGTCAGTTATAACAGCTCGCTCCAAAGGAATTACTGTTAGTATGCCTTTTCTCTACCTTTTTATGGGAGAATATTGGAATTTGTTTTTGTACTAAGAGTAAACTAGAGTACTGAATGAATAGGGGTGGGGAGCACATTCTGAATTGACACTTGAAATACCCTTTGATAGGGAAATATTTCATCGCCATTAATCTCCTCTTTAGCCCATGAATGTTTATATGTGGCCTGTTTTCTGTTGAATATAGTGTTAATCAATGCTACTGATAAATGCTAATCAATAACTATGATGCCTTTTCATGACGATTTAGACTCCCAACTAATTTGTAATGCAATATGATCAGGTGAGAGCAATGGTGATTATAAACCCTGGTAACCCTACTGGTCAGTGTCTTAGCGAAGCTAATTTAAGAGAGATAATAAACTTCTGTATCCAAGAAAACTTGGTCTTGCTTGGTGATGAAGTTTATCAGCAGAATGTTTACCAGGACGAGCGCCCCTTTATTAGTGCTAGAAAGGTGAAAATTAATGATCTTTTTAATTTTCTGTATGAATTTTTGCCTATAGTTTCAGCTTCAGCTAATGAAACTTCTCTAATTTCTGATGACAATGGAAGGTGTTGATGGGTATGGGGCCATTCATTAGCAAGGAGCTCCAGCTTGTTTCTTTCCACACTGTGTCAAAAGGATATTGGGGTGAATGTGGACAGCGTGGTGGATACTTTGAGATGACAAACATTCCGCCACAGGTTTGTTTCTCCATAAGTTATTACTTGTGATATTAAAGTTTATGAAAGGAAGGGATATGCAACAAGGTCAGGATTTTGATAAACTCAGGGCCTCATATTTCCAGTTATTAGATGTCAGTTAAAATTGAAAGAATTGGGTTAGTTTTCCTTTGCCAATGTAATGTGCTCTTATTCCTGCTTGATGTTTTTCTTAGATTGATCCGGACATTTTCTGGTTTCAGTAAATAGAATAAAATCGAGCATCACTATGATTTTTCAGTGTAGTTTTGGTATTTAAACCATCAATTCTTACGTTATGTTTTGACATGATGCTGCAGACAGTTGATGAGATATATAAGGTTGCATCGGTGGCACTCAGTCCAAATGTTCCTGCACAAATATTTGTGAGTGAGCAAATAAGTCATGTGTAGTTTTATGTGGAAGCTGACATGCATATTTCTGACGAAAATTATTTATTTTATTTGAATTACCATCTACTTTACAGATGGGGCTTATGGTCAACCCTCCCAAACCTGGAGATATTTCATATGACCAGTTTGTTAGGGAAAGGTATGTCTTCTAATAGTACAAGTGAATAACTTTTGATTAAATACAAAATGAACTACAGAAATTTATGCTTTCCATGATCAATAATAGTCACCAAGAGGATTGGTGGTAAGCTTTCTTTCTTACACAGTTTTTATCACAAGTTAATGTTCCAAAAACTATAATATATATAATGTAATTGCTGGTCTTCGTAGTAAAAAGAAAACGTATATCTTCACCAATTTGATATCTAAAATATCAGTGGTGAAAGAAGTCTTCTTGAAGCTGTACCTAATGGCGCCTTCATTGCTCACTTGGCAGCAAAGGGATCCTTGAATCTCTGAGGAGAAGAGCACGTATAATGACTGATGGATTTAACAGCTGCAGAAACGTAGTTTGTAATTTCACTGAGGGTAAAAATATTTGTAAAGTAAATAATACAGGTTCTTGCAATTGGTTTTTCATACTAAGCAGCAGTTGAGAATATTTGTTCTAGGTGCCATGTATTCCTTCCCTCAAATACGCTTGCCGCGAAGAGCAATTCAGGCCGCTAAAAGCTCTGGAAAAGTTCCTGATGTATTCTACTGTCTCAAGCTTTTGGAAGCCACTGGCATTTCCACTGTTCCTGGTTCAGGGTTTGGACAGAAAGACGGGTAATTATTTTTAATGCTCCTCGTTTCTCAGTTCGAGAGTATGATGCATATTACTCGTTTTACTTACATACTGTAATAGAAATATCAAAATGATGAGCATGTAAATCATGTTGCTATGTAGGGTCTTCCACTTGAGGACAACCATCTTACCAGCTGAAGAAGACATGCCTGCTATCATGGACAGTTTCAAGAAGTTCAACAATGAGTTCATGGAGCAATATGAAGATGACAGGGGCTATTCAAGGATGTAAAAATCCCGAAAATCAAGTATCCTCGTATGTCCAGCTTTTCTAAGCTGTTCATTGTAAAATCTGTCCCGACATTGTTTTACGTTGCTGTAAAAGCTACATTGTTTCCAGAATTATTTCCACCCTCTCAGATACTACGTGTTCTCTATTACAAAACTCTGGTTTCCAGCCTCTAATGTAAATTGCAGAAGTGACTAAGTTCCCAACTTTAAACAAGATGTAACCAATTGTGATGTGTGTAGCTTTACAAAAGCCTTTATCTCCTTATATCCGAAAAAGGCCTTTATCTCCTTACTACTTTTCCTCTTTTTTGCTAAATATACGATTTATTTATCCTCTAAAGTCCAAACCCATCTGGGACCTTTGATGTATGAACCAAACCTACCCAGTCTGGCTATATTTGATTGCACAGTTGGACCATCACTTTGAGAAGTATAACTTTCCTCTTTTCTGTGGGAGTATTTTGTGTTTGTGGCCATGTAGAAAGGTGTGAAAAAAGCATTGGGGAATGGGAACTCAGACAACTTCATCTACTTAAACAGATCTTGATCAGTCCCACAATGAACAATGTGTGATTTTAATGAAGACTGAAAGCATCGAATATGGAAATTTGAAAAGTAGATTTTGCATAAGATAAGGAGTGCGGTAAAGAATGTGTCCTGGTAAGGTGAAGTTCGAGTTATCTTTTCATGAATATGGGTGATGGGCAAACTAAATCTACTGATCTCTTCTAGTTGAGTTCATATATAAGGCCTACTCACGCAATATTATTCATGGAAGAATTCATCTTCATTATTCTGCCTTGTCTATTTGTTTACTATGGAGAATTGGCAAGCTCTCTCATTCAAAATGGTCATGATTTTTCCATTCATTTTGATTCTTTCTATAGGTTGACATAAAAGAATCGTTTGATTTGACATAAGATGACAAGATAAATACAACGTTGGATCTGTTCAAAGTAATTACCATTTCTTCCTGTCATATCACACTGGTAGGTTCAGTGAATTATACATGCATCTGTCGACCTACCTATAAAAAAACAAAAAAATTATACGTACATCTATAATTGAATGAGTAAAACAATGGCGACTTTCAGAAAGAGTTTGTTCTTAAACCAAATGAAGTATCTCACACTCTTTTAGATTGCAAGTTAAAATGGCTTCTACTGGTAGAGATTGAACTAGGATTTAGATCATGGAGGGTCCCGATATGAAAGATAAAATGAGAAAATATAGAGATTAAAATTTTTATCGATGACTTTATAAATAATGTAATCTTTAACAGATATTACATATCTTTAGCAAGTTCTATTAATTTTGATAAAATAATTAAATATACTAGAATGACTATATATCAATAATAATATTTATAAAATATTTTAATCTAAAAGATTTGTGGATACAGATTTGGTCATATGTAGAAGAAAACACAAACACACTTCCCATTTCTGTTGATTAACAAACCCAATAAGATAATGTACTATAGTTTGTAATCTCTATTTAAATTCATCCTTTCAAATATCACAGATTTATCTCTTTTTTTTTCTTCAGAACAACCAAACTCAGATGGCAGAGGTCAATGAGGGTGGCACTTATGTTACAACACTTTGTCTGATATAAAACCAGCAGATATGGATTTATTTGTAAGGAAAGATTTGACGAATGCAAATGAATGATTGTTGAGTGGGTGCCAACATAGTTGGGATGTGCTCAAACTATAGTGATGCAATCTCATATTTTCCGAATTGATAATGTTTTTGTACTCTATCACGGGGCATCGGTTTTTTGTCCTCCCCGTTGTACTCTATGACTAATAATAGGGATGAGCCTTCCAATTAGCTAACGGGGTTTCAAAACCCTTCAAAGAGTGTGATTTTGCTATTAACTATTATCAGGTTTGCTCAAACGTGTGATAACCGTACGGGACGAAATGACAATTAATTCATTAAAGATCAGACGACTGTCGTTATTTTGTCCCGTTTCGTGTTACGGGATACTGGGCCTGTAACTATTATATACTGATAATGTACGCTCCTAATCTGTATAGAGAGTTTGCAGAAGAGTACGTTGTTTACCAACTTTGACTGTTTCAGCAAACCTGTCATTTCCTCTAAGAAAAGAAGTAACTGTAGCAGCTGCTGGTGAGTTCACTGTTTTTTTGGTCGGTCTGGTGAGTTCACTGTTAATCATATAGTTCTTTTGATTTTATTCATTGAAAATAATTTAATGTGTAAGCATGATGGTGTGTTGAAGCAGGTGCTGCATTTGACTATTGAAACTGCTCCTTCCAAGTTTGACTTTTCTTTCTTGGCCAATTCAGTCTGGTATTATGCTTTCTACTAATAATCGTTTCAGTTTTCATTTGTCTTGAGCCTCAAACACAATTAAAATCTTACTGAACTTATGAAAAGTTTCTCCATCATTTGGAAAGTTTCAAATGTTGCTCTTATCTTTCAGGTGGACATTATTTGAGTCAAAATATTATCTTTCGACGAATGCTTTGCATGAGAGCTTATTAGAACAATTCTTGTGGTTTACGTTATGATTAATGTGTTTCCGTTCGACTTGGTGTTATACGTAACAATGATTTGTGGTTGCTTAAGGAATCCTCTAGAAATCCGAGGAAGATTTGATATGCCTTGATCCGCAAAGAAGAACAAACTTTAGTGTTCACTATATAAAGAGGTCAAGGTACAAGAAGACAATGAACATCTCAATCAATCAATACAACTTTTGCACACTGCAAAATAAGCCTCCCCGGAGCATCTCTACCAGAAAGATTTCTCGAGTCTTTTTGTTCACCAAAGCCCTATCCGTAGACATTCCCCGCTGCTATTCACCAAAGCCTCATCCGTGAGCACTACTCGCTTCTACTCACTAAGCCTCATCCGTGAGTAAACAGTCCACCACCGTTTCATAAAGACCAACCTGTTGGCGAATACCTGCAAACCATTGTTAAAGTGAATAACCTTAGCAAATATCCCTAGTTTGTCAGAGAATCTTTTGGCGAACATATCCCAATCCTGATTTTTAGCTCTGCTCAACCACACCGGTCTGAGTAGGAAACGTCCACTTCACAAGAGGAGGAGAAAAATCATAGTTGCTCTTCAGCTAGGTCTGTGAAGAACCTAAGAGGTCTGTGAAGAACCTAAGTGTCGGCCTGACCAGCGCCCGTACAACAGTTGTTTGAAGAGAAGTCAGAAAGCGAACAAGCATTAATATCAAGGTTGTACCTGACCAATAGGTACTGGCATGCCTCAAGACTAGTTGTTCGAAGAAAATCCATTTTCACGCCGAACAGACATTGCTTAATGCTTATTCACTATTCATTGTTTGATTTCAGCTTTTTACATTGGATGTGAAGAAGTATGACATCACTGCAGGGAGACCTAAATTAGCAGCATTTTGCATTGGATATGAATTAGTATGACATCACTGAACACAAATAAATCTAGTTTTGTAGAAGCTGTTGCATCTCAAATTTCCTTGATGCTATTGAGTTCTTGATTACCTCCATTTTATTTGTCAAAATGAGAACCTCCAGTTTGTCAGTCTGTTACTCACATGCAGTTATTGGCCGGCCCGACCTGGCCCGATATATTGTAGGTCCGGGTCATGAGCTGGGCTGGGTTTCATATTTTAATACATGGGCCGGCTCGAGCTCGAGTCCGAGCCCGATAAGAAACATACCAACTCTGGTTGGTCTGAGCACAACCCGAAACTCGTTTGTCATTTTTTTAACCTTGAAGCACGAGAAAATTTGTTTAAAAGAATAAAAATAAAAAGAATTACATCTGGGGGACAAGAACCTGACCCGAATAAAAATAAGAGATATGAAGAGAACCTTTATCTGATCATGACAAACAAACAAAAGCTTAACAAAAAAACAAAAATTAGGGAAACCGAACCAATCACGATTATACAATGATGCGATAAATTGAGGTGGTATAACCCACCAGATCAAACCTCTCAAATTGACGTCATGATTAGCCAAAGCATCTACAACTTTGTTGCCTTCACGAAAAATAAGAGATGAATGAACCTACATTTTATAGATACGGTGCAGGCAATTCCTCCACACAATGCTAAGATCGTTGCCAAGGAGCTAAAGATGGAGAGCAAATAAATTTAAGCACAATCTCTAAGTCCACTTCCAGCCATATATGTTTCCACTCTCTCACCCAAACCAACTCAATAGCCTGAATAACAGCATTAACTGAACTCAACATATCTAAATTTGAACAAAAAGCACCAACCACATGGCCTCTATAATCACAGAAAATACCACCATAACCAGCTTTTTTCGAGTTGCTCTTCCATGCCCCCATCAGTATTAATTTTTATACAATCAAAAAAGATGGCACTACCAGAAAAAAGACTTTAGCCGACGAAAAAAATTTGTCGACCTGTTAAACTTTTTCGTCAGCTAAAGTATCGTCGGGAAAAGGTCGTCGGCTATACTTTAGCCGACAAAAATATTGACATTCGTCGGCTAAAATCCACACTTTAGTCGAAGAAGAAATTTTTCGTCTCCTAAAGTTTAGACTTTAGCCGACGAATTTTTAGAAAGAAATTTTTCATCGCCTAAAGTTTGGACCTTAGCAAACGAATATTTGGACTTTAGCCGACGAAGAAATTTTTCGTCGCCTCAATTTCGTCGCCTAAAGTTTGATTTCGTCAGCTAAAGTTCATTTTGAACGATTGCTTTTTTTTTTCTTCTTTTTCCTTTTTTGTTTTTTTCGTGTTTAGAAAAAGAGTAGCCGCAAAGTTTGGTGGTGTTTGGAGGAGGAGGAGGAGCCGTGGTGGAGGAGGAGAAGGAGGAGGAGAAGGAGGAGGAGGAGCCGCGGTGGAGGAGAAGGAGGAGAAGGAGGAGGAGAAGGAGGAGAAGGAGGAGGAGAATGAGGAGAAGGTAGAGAGATGAAGAAAATGATGGAGAAAGAGAATGATGTAGAAAAAATTTAAAATTTTTGGTGAAAATTTTGAAGGTACTTTAGCCGACGAACATATTGAATTTCGTCAACTAAAGTTAAAATTTTTTGCGAAAATTTTGAGAGTACTTTAGCCAACGAATTTTATACTTTCGTCGGCTAAAGTACAATAAATTTTTCAAAATTCCCGGCAAAATTTTAGACAATAGCCGACGAAAATATATGATTTCGTCGGCTAAAGTCCTATGAAATTGAAATTTTAATTAACTTTAGCCGACGAATATTAATAAATTTTGTCGGCTATAGTTATTTATTTATTTATTTAACTTTAGCTGACGAATTACCATAATTTCGTCGGCTAAAACCCTAAACCCTATACGTAGAAGCTTCAAACGAAAAACGTCGTGAAAAAATATATGACCGGAATGGTAAAATACGTCTACTGTTGAAAAATCATGTAATTCCGGTAGTCTCGGTGCCGATAGTTGTGGTCAACGCAATTTTCCATTCTTTCTCCCTAGAGGTACCCCTATCTCCGGTGGTTATTTTTCATAAATTTTTTATACCACTGGTTGCGTCTCATCGATGTAAAACTATTTTCAGTTGAATGTCCGGGCAAAATACGTAATTTAGCCGATAAAAAATTTATACCTAGAGGTACCCCTATCTCCGGTGGTTATTTTTCATAAATTTTTTATACCACTGGTTGCGTCTCATCGATGTAAAACTATTTTCAGTTGAAGGTCCGAGCAAAATACGAAAAAAAAATTTAGCTGATAAAAAATTAACTTATCCGAAAAAAAAAATCGTCGGCCTGTTTTTGATTATTTTGTCGGCTAAAGTCTTTTTTCTAGTAATGTGGGTATCAATTGGCCTCAACTATACGTGGTGCTCGTTTGTCATCTCTAATTACACGGTAAAACCTCAACTTAAAAGTAAAAGTTTATAGACAAATTATAACGCTCGAGAGTATTGAAACTCCAAAACCAGAAATCGTTATCGATATTACTCTAAAACCGAAAAGTATTGTATTAATCCAGTATATTACAATAATAGACGTAATCTAATCTTTGTAGTTCCATTACAAAACCACCACCCTATACACTAGCGGACCTATGAATGGGCAAGTGGAGCCTGCTGCCCTCTTTTTTGTATGAAGTGGAGCTGGGTTCGATTGGTTTAAGAGATTGCCCCCAGTTGATGCTCTAAACTTTTAGTTTCTTTATCGTTTTGTGACATACTTCTTAATTTTTATTGGGCTAATGGAATTATGGGTTGATAACTCGAAATATAATTAAGGTAAAAGATACATCATCAAGTGATGGGATGATTAAATGAACAAAACAAAAGAATCATGAATGGTTTTTCTTTTATAAATAGAAGTTTTGTGTAATTGAATAGTAAAACAAATTTTGGCCTCTAAAACTGAACAAATTAAACTATTTAATATCCATAGAGTTCATAATTTGTTAACTTGACTTTACTGTTTTCTTTAAAATTTATTTAAATCTTTATTTGTTGTTACACAAAAAAAATAAAGAATGTTAGTCTTGATTTGCTGTTCATGAATTGAATCAAAATGTTTTGGGTAACCGAGAATCATATTCATATTTGATAGAAACTATAGCGCATGCATTGCCCCGACTAAGGAAAGCCGAAAACGGAAAGATTTGAACCGACGCCAGAATTTGGCGCCAAACTCCATAGCGCGTGAGCCACACGCATCTCCCACGTGGGACCCCCCTCGCTCATGTGACCGTCCGCAGTTTCCCTCCTTCCTTCTTCCACCGTATTTATTTATTTCACCCCCTCCTCTGTTTTGCTTAGGTCACGAGACTCGATCTCCTCGGGTTCTTTCTCTCTGTGATTGAGTGCGCCATTGGTATACTACACCAATAATAACCAGAACCCTCCAACATTAATACCCCCTTCTTCTTCTTCTTCGTCACCCAAATCTCTCAAACACAATCCAAAGTTGTTCCTTTCCCTCTTTATCTTTCTCCACTTTCAATTTTATTCCTCCTCCATTTCACTTTATTCGATCCTCTTATTCCCTCCTATATTAGCCCCTTTGGTAAGTTTGGAGAGTGAGAGCGCAAAACAGATGGGGTTTCCAGGCGACCTAGGCTTGGATTCCGACCCTCAGAAATGGGTCATGGCCGGAATACAGTTACGTGCTCCGTTAAAGCCGATATTCACCAACTCCGTGGCGGCGGAGATCACGCAAGGAAACGATGACGTGGATGAAGGAGAAGAGTGTGGCTCGACGACGACGACTCCGACGGCTGTGGAAGCAAGAATTCCGAAGAGGATGACGTGTCCGCCTCCGCCGAGGAAGAGGAAGTCGGCGGCTTCGAAATGTAACTATGTTAGAGAGTTTTTCACTCCTCCTGACTTGGAAAGCGTCTTCATACGCCGCCATGTCGAGAGCGCTAATTGATCATCATCTTCAAAGCTTCTAATTTAATTTAGGGATTTGCTTTAGTTTCGTTTTCGAATTTTTATTTCTTCAGAAACTCTGTTATGTTCACCATGTATTGCTAATTATCACAACTCAATAAAATTGCTCATATTCCTGCTGCTCTGTTTCTTTCGTTTTTTTTTTCAATTATGTCTCTTGTCATTGAAACTGTGATCAATCTCTACTGTTGAAAGCCATGCTGATTGCCTAGGTATGACAAATCCAAGTCAAAAACATCCAAGACTTGTCGAGCTGAATAAAGAGTCGTTTTCAACTGGGTTTAAAGTTGCAAGATAAGGCCAAAAGCCCCACATCAAGTTCATAACCCTAAAGACCCAGAGGTCTTTCTTGGGTCCTCTGCTGTCATCCAAATTCAGAATTGGTATGAGTTATCATAGTGGGAAAGAGAAGCTTCTCTGTAATTGAAGCTCTCAGAATTCAAATTGCGGATGAGGAATAGTGAGGACAAACCACATGTGGAATGCGATGGCATCCTATGTGAGAGTTTGAATGGTCCTCATTTTGCACTATGATTAGCTTCAAGTTTTTATTGCAGATACACCAATAATTGAGAATCCCACTTATCCAGCTAAATTGATTTTTAAAGTTTAAATCTTTTTTGGATTAGAATATGGAATGTTTATGAGTGGCAAAGGGTGGCTCACCTAATGCAGAGGCTTCCCCAATTAAACAAAGGCTTCTTGGGATCAGAGTGTGATTATATTTTAGTCTCTCAGGAAGAACAAATAGGGTAGCAACTTCTGGCAGAGACAGCAAATGTTACTTGGTTTCAGTTTGATTAATTTGGGATTTGGATCAGTTCTTAATCATATAACCAAGTTAGTTAATCAAATAATCTGTTCAAGTCTTTTCCTAAACCCTCCATTATTGGAGAGAGACCACATGGAGGGAGCAAAATTGTATGCAAATCCTAGCATGCTATGCATTAAGCTTTGGTTTGGTTATGTGCTTTGTTTGATGAATTGTTTTGTGGTGATTATGATAGAGTATTCCAACGGGATCATCAAAACTGGATTTGGCAATAGTGTTGGAAGCACGTTACATTTAACTAGTGTTGGTCAAATAACTTACCAAATGTTTACTTGACCTGGCCATCAAGTACTGCACTCGACTAATCACAACCTTCACATCCTGCAAATATTCAACTTGCATCCAAGTTTTCTACACTACCAAGTCGGATTTGCTATATACGCCAAACTGGTTATCAGTCGGATTTACTAATTGTGTAAGCAATCTTTTTCGGTTTTTCTTCGAAACTGATAACCAGTAGTGCTGCTTTTTCTTGGTAATGATTGGTGCTTACTACCAACTGAAATGGCAGTCAGAACCACCGGGATTATAATGTGCCATTGAAACCAAACTACGCTCTTGGATTGCCTTGTATATGATGTGGAGGGGCCAGAGTGAATATATTCTCTGGTACTTTACAACGATGAAGATAGAAATGAACTAGAAACCTCATACTTGTCGGATTAGTTAATCACGTAGATGTCACACAAGAAGCCTTAGTACAATGAGCTAATCTAACGACTCTTGTTCGAAACTTTGTACAATAAGCTAATCTAACCGCTCTTGTTTGAAACTTTTTAGAACTTATGTTGAATGGTGAGTTGCAACCACTTCTCTTGGTGGTGGGTTTGGGCAGCACCGAAGCAGACAAAATGCGCGGTCGTAATCGTAGAGTTCTGTAGTTGTGCATGTTAGGCGTGGCGAAGCCTCCACCGGCGCGGGCAAGTATTTCTGGTTCCCCATGTTATTCCAATTTCCAAATCTATGGTCATATAGATGGGTCATCTGAATAATTTAGTGAACGATTACTGTTGATTGTAGTGTATGGTTTACCTTAGTTTCTTTCTTTTGCTTGCAATGGAGGTCAGGTGAGAGTGGAGGAATTGGAAACTCAGATGCCTTGAAACTATTTTTCATAGCTTCAATACCTTCTGAGTGAAAGGTATGTGATATGAAACTTATAACACAGTACAATTGGAACTGAATGATCTATCATCTTATTCAACAAGCTTGGCTTAAATAGCCTTACATGAAACAGAAACCCTAACATGTAGCTCACGTTTAGCAACAGAAGCTAACGTGATTGAAACAAATAACAACTCAACTAATCCCTAGAGACTAGGACTTATTAACAGAAATCAAAGGACCAAGTAAACAAAGACTTGGTGAAACTCCTAAATTCATGAGACCAGTTCTTTCATTCCCTCCCTTAAACTAACCTGAGTTCCATCAGTTAGTTTACTTGCTGCAGAACAAATTCCAAGTTGTGCTCGAAGCTTCAGAAAATTATCTCGTTTCAAAGGCTTCGTGAGGATATCAGCCACCTGCTCCTGCGAACCACAATGCTCCAGCTTAACCTCCCCATCTTTCACTAAGTCACGCAAGAAATGATACCGAACTTTAATATGCTTGCACCTTCCATGAAATACTGGATTTTTGGCCAGCTTTATGGTAGAAGTGTTATCACACCATATCACTGTACTTCCACTCATTTTGTAGTCTAGCTCATCCAAAACTCTTCTCATCCAAATTGATTGACAAGCACATGCTGCCGCCGCTACATACTCAGCCTCCGTGGTTGACAATGTAACAATTGCTTGCTTCTTTGAGGACCAGGCTACTGCTGCATCATTCAACAAAAATACATAACCTGATGTGCTCTTTGATCTATCAACATCCCCTGCATAGTTACTATCAGTAAACACCTTCAAATTTCCAACTTCACTTCTCTTACGTCCCCTTTAAGTATCGTAACACCCTCTTGGCTGCCTGATAGTGGAGCTTTGTTGGTCTAGACATGAAACGACTGATTAAGCTCACAACAAACTGCAAATCTGGTCATGTGGTGGTGATGTACATTAGGCTTCCAATCATCTGCTTGTAGAGCGTGTCATCAACTCTTTCTCCATCTTCATCGCTGCCAAGTTTACACCCTGGAACAATAGGGTTGCATACTGGATTGCAATCCTCCATTCCAAACCTTCTCAAAACTTCAATTGCATACTTGTATTGAGATATATGAATACCACCAGGTGTCTGCATCACCTCTATACCAAGAAAAAACCTCATCTTGCCAAGATCAGACATATCGAACTCCTTTTGCATTGAACTTTTAAACTCTTGCATCATCAAAGCATCATTACCAGTATAAATAAGATCATCTACATAAACACTGATAATGAGTACTTTACCTCCACTGCCTTTCTTGAAAAATAAAGTCTGTTCATTCTTGCTTCTCTGAAAACCCTCATTGATAAAAGTAAGCCTCAATGCGACTGAACCAAGCTCTAGGTGCTTGTTTCAGTCCATATAAGGCTTTATGAAGCTTGTAGACCTTCTGCTCATTCCCCTTGATCACATAGCCCTTTGGCTGCTGAACATAAACATCTTCTTGTAAAGCTCCATGCAAAAACGCCGATTTGACATCAAGTTGAAAGATCTTCCAGCCATTTTGCGCTGCCATAGCAATCATCATTCTCACTGTGTCCATCCGAGCAACTAGTGCGTAGACCTCTGTATAATCAATCCCATACTTTTGTGAGTATCCCTTTGCCACCAAGCGAGCTTTGAGCTTGTCTACTTCGCCTCGTTCATTGAGTTTAGTCTTGTAGATCCACTTAACACCGATGCATTTAGCTCCTTTTGGTAACTCTGTTAGCTCCCATGTCTGGTTTCTTACAATTGCTTCCATTTCAGCATCCATTGCCAATCTCCACTCATTGCTTTTCTCTGTCTCCTCATAAGTTAATGGATCACTAGTGTCAACCTCAACCATATTTAGTTCTGCCTCATCTTCATCTTCGGATAGCTCATCACCAGTGACATAGTCACTAAGGTAAAAGGTTGTCTTCGAACTCGTCCCTCCCTTGCTATTGCAACGTTAGTTAAATTGCTAGTATTTCTACTGGAACTCCCTTCTTCTCTTACTCTACTAACAACATCACTTCTTTCTATATTAGTTTCTCCCTGTATATTGCCCTCATCCCCAAACTCACTCATATCATCTCCATTCTCTCCATCATCACTCCACACTAAATCTGCTCCAATTTGTTCTTCATAATTTTCTCCCCAATCCCACTGTTTATTCTCTTCAAACACTACATCCTTACTAACTACCACTCTTTTTGTTTTTGGATCAAATAATCTATACCCCTTAGATTCTTCACTAAAACCTAACAGAATACAAGCAAAACTTCTATCATCAAGTTTACCTCTTTTGGCTTCTGGTATGTGAACATGAGCTAGGCAACCCCAAACTCGAAAGTATTCCACTGAAGGTTTCACCCCATTCCAGGCTTCTTGTGGCGTGATGTCTTTGACTACTAGTGTAGGGCATCTGTTAAGGACATGGAAGGTCCAGTTTACCGCTTCAGGCCAAAAGGTTTTGGGAACCTTCTTAGCTGTTAACATCGACCTCACCATGTTAAGTACTGTTCGGTTCTTGCGCTCAGCTACACCGTTCTATTGTGGCGTGTAGGCAGTAGTGAGTTGCCTCTGAATTCCATGCTCCTTGCAGAAACTGTTAAACTCAGGAGAAGTGAACTCCCCTCCTCTATCTGTTCTCAAACACTTGATCTGCTTCTCTGCTTCTTTCTCAACAAAGCGCTTAAATATCTTAAAATGACTCAACGCCTCAGACTTCTCAACAAGCAAATATACCCATGCCTTACAACTAAAATCATCAATAAAGCATAGAGTATACCTTTTGCCGCTGTTGGAAGTAGGACTGATCGGGCCACAGATATCCGAGTGAATCAGCTCCAAGACTTCCTTTGCTCTCCAAGTACTATGCTTAGAAATTGCATTCCTGTGTTGCTTGCCCGCCAGACAATCTGTACATGTAATATTTGTTTCTTCAAACTGGGGCAAACCTATCACCATCCTCTTGTCCTGGAGTGTTTTCAACCCTTTATTACTCAGGTGACCATATCTCTCATGCCAGAGTTGTTGAAGATTCTCAGAGCTAGTTTGTAGACAGCTTTCGGTCGGAGCATTTGGTGTAGATTGTGCTATTATTGCAAACATTCTGTTGGCACTCATCACACTTTGAACCAGTAATCCCCTTGTTGGATGATAAACTCTACACATACCTCCTTGAATCTTGATAGCTAACCCCTTCTCTTGAAATTGTCCTACACTCAAGAGGTTATTCTTGAGGTCGGGAATATAGTATGCTTCACTAATCACAGACACAGCCCCATTCAAAGTTAACTTAACATTTCCTTTTCCAGCTACCTCCAACCTGGTATTGTTTCCAAGCTTAACTGAATGTCTGAAATTCTCATTTAAGCTTGAGAACATACCTTTGTCTCCACTCATATGATTTGAGCAGCCGGAATCCAAGAACCAGACATCACTCCTCTTTGCTTCATAATCTTCGACATAGGCCATCAAGAGCAGCTCCTCATCTTCATCAAGCTCAGCATAGTTGGCTTCAATATTCCATTTTGGACATTCATACTGAAAGTGTCCGAGATTGTGGCATTTGAAGCACTCCACAGTTGCTTTGTTGAAAGACTGCCTGCCTCGACCACGCCCTCTTCCTCTTGGACTAATTCTCTCTCGGCCTCTTGTCGATGTCCTCTCTACATGACTTACTTTCAACGCTTGATCTTCTCCTCTATTTCTCTTCATCTTCTGCTCATGGACAAGTAATGAACTTTGCAAGGCATCGACTGTGAGTCCATCTGTGTTCCTTGCTTCCTCAATTGAGCACACAACATAATCAAAGTTTTCGGTGAGTGTTCTCATCACCTTCTCAACAATCATAGCATCTGTCATGTCTTCTCCGTAATTCCGCATATCGTTGGCCACAACCATTACTCTTGCAAAGTAATCTGTCACGGACTCTCCTGCCTTCATCTCTAAGAGTTCAAAAACCCTGCGAAGTCGTTGCAACTGTGCACGTTGAACTCTTGCACTGCCTTGATACTTCACCTTCATTGAATCCCACAATTGCTTGGAGGTATCCTTCTGAGTAATGGTTTTCAGAATGGACTGGAAGAGATAATTTTTGGCCTTTAAATCTTTCAGCCTCATATCATCTAATGCTTTCCTCTGCGCTGCTGTCATGACCTCTCCCGACACAGGCTCAGTAAAACCTGGATCGATTATTCCCCAGTACTCTTTGGATCTCAGCAAGTTCTCCATGATCATGCTCCAATGATCATAATCCCCGTCAAAACGAGGAATGCTCAACATATTCTGTCCTTCATTCGACATGGCTGCACTCTTCTACTTTTCTCTCACTGTTTGAAATCACTCAAGCTGCTGCTTTGTTTATCAGGCCCCAGTAGGGAGCTCTGATACCAATTGAAAGGTATGTGATATGAAACTTATAACACAGTACAATTGGAACTGAATGATCTATCATCTTATTCAACAAGCTTGACTTAAATAGCCTTACATGAAACAGAAACCCTAACATGTAGCTCACGTTTAGCAACAGAAGCTAACGTGATTGAAACAAATAACAACTCAACTAATCCCTAGAGACTAGGACTTATTAACAGAAATCAAAGGACCAAGTAAACAAAGACTTGGTGAAACTCCTAAATTCATGAGACCAGTTCTTTCACTGAGCACCTCAACAACATGGGTTTGGCCACGAAGTGTGGAGTTGAACGCTCTGTAATAGAGATCTGGAAGTCTTGGCTCTCCGGCAATACTAGTTTATAGTACTTGTCGATCTAATTATTAGTCTCTAGTTGTGGATTATCATATTAAAATTCATATTTGGTGAATATTCGGGATCCGACATAACTCAAAATTCATATTATCATATTAAAATTCATATTTGAAGACGACCTCCCAATTTCGTGGATCTGACATAACTCGCACTGCCATCTGAGAATTCAAGCACGCCAAAAAAAATTGACAAACAATTTCTCTAAAACAAAGATTGTTTAACATTTAGGAAGATGTAGACTTGGTATTTTGTGTTCAAGGCGACAGAAAACGAGTTTAAAACAATTAAGGGCCAGTTTAGCACATCTTTGCTGTGAGCAGAATTGCTTTTAAATCTGTTGTGGTGAGAATTGCTTCTGGATTTGCTGTGAGAAAAATTAGCTGAGCGTTTGGTAAACTGTTTTTCAAAAGTGTTGTGAGAACGGAAAACAGTGTTAGTGTTTGGTAAACTATGGGTTAAAAGTGATGTAGTTTGTCTGATTACCAAAAGGGACATGTTTGTAAAAGGTTCTACGTCTCAATATTTTCTCTTCTACAACCAACTCAAACTAAACATGTCTTGTATATACATTTTCCCATTGTAACAAGTTCTTACAAAAATAAGAAAGCAACTGAAAAATCATTTGAATAAATGGGGACAATCAACACGAATGGTCTAAATATATTTAAAAGTAATGAGAAATGTTTTGAAGATTAGGGAGTTGTTTTAGCCAACTTCTTGGCATTGTTCGAAATCATTTATCTGTAACTTTTCTTATCACAGCCGCATTGTCTTAATTGCCTCTTAATTGTTGCAGTCCATGGATGATTTAGCACTAAACATTAGAAAAGAAAATGTCAACAACGCCAGTCCTCAGTTATCTGAACTATCACTGTGAAAAATTAAACCAAGCAAGTCAAATTTTCCAACTAAGAACCAAACTCAAATTTCTCCGTACTTAAAGTTCCAGAACACCATTAAAATGAAATCTCAAGTAATCAAATATGCAGCTTGAAACCATATTCAAAATCAATGAAAACAACTCAATAACTAAAGCTGTGTTTGCATAACCATCACCCATTCGTTGTTGAAGAACGTAACATTCTTATCCAATCAATTATATATATATACTTCCAAGATAAAGATGACTATCTCAGAGAAGAGTTGTCCAGGTCCGGTCGAGCCTTCACAAGAGAATCATGATTCAGAAATCGTTGGAGAAGTGACAAATTAGGTTCGAAGGGAAAATCCGGAAAGAAATGCAAGAGAAATGCAAGAGAGAGGGATCAGTGAGACGTCAGACCTTGAAGGAGCATGAGGATAGTCAGGGTAGTTTCACAAAATTTCATTTAACTCTTCGTGTTCTGTTTTTGATTCCCGCAAAAGCAAAAATGAAAAGCTACGAATCGTAGCTTCTTCATTTCGCAGGTTGGGAGAAGCGCTTCGGGTCAAAAGCTGTTTTTAGATAGGTTACCAAACGCCCCTAGGAAATTTCAGAATCGCTTTTCCTCTCAAAAGCGGGTTTAAAAGTGGTCCCAAAATGACCCTAAGGCGCAAATGCATTAACGACATTCTATATTTACGTTTTTTTTTTTATATTTTTCTTTCAGTAATCCATAAATCCTTTCATGATACATAAGAGCCGGGTTTTAACGTATACATTATAAAAACGAAAATCTTATATCATTCTAAAGAATTTGTGCATGTTGGTTCATGTAGTTGGAATAATGACCAGTGTTCTAAAAGGTCCCGCCTAGCACCGCCTAGTCTCTGTCTAGGCTCTAGACTGCAACAAGCCGCCTCGCTTTTCTTCAAAGCCTTTGTGTCAGGCTGTGGGCAATTAGGCGGCCGTCTAGCCCGCTTAATCGCCGCCTAGCCGTCTAAGGTTCTAAGCTCTCCGGCTAATTTTATTTACGTTTAGTGGTAGAGTTGTTACATTGTGGGGAGCATGTGAGTATAAGAGTAAATGATGTTTTTAGAATTTGAAATATATGTGTTTGTTGTTGTTGTTGCTCACTTTTACATGAAGTTATGCTAAATTTTAGCTATAATCTATTTTATAAATAGGTCTAACAAGATTTATGTCGAATAATTTATCCATATTTGACTGTTTTAAAATATTATAGTACATAAAATATATATTTTTAATTAATAAATATGAAAAAAGTAAATCGCCTAATCCCCACCTAAGCTGTCCAGGCGCTAGGCTATGGGTCGCCACCCGCCTACCGCCTAGCGCTTTTTAGAACATTGATAATGACAGTATATTTTTGTTCGGGCTAGAATTTTATTTTTGAAAAAAAAATCAGCTTTGTTTGGCGTGCCAGCACTGCTGAGTCTAGTGTAACTTGATGTCTGTGCTAAAAACCGCGTGCTGCTCTTTCTTTCTTCTTCTCAAGCATTGTGCTGTAGATACCGATCTATCCACAGGTTGAGTTCTTCTTCATATCTAGATGTTTCCAACTAGGATTTTTCGCCAACTACGTAGGTGATTGGGTCTTACTTAAACCGCGAATGCTCAAACAGATATAGTGTTAGAATATTTACCAAGATAAATATAATAACCAAGAAATTCAAATATTAATTTCTAATAATTTTTGTAAATTATTTAGTGGAGTTGGTGCGTATTCGTTCATTCGAGAAGTGTACTGAAGTGTTCAGAGTCAAGAAACGCTCGGAAACGTTTTATTTGAGGGTCAAATGTTGACTTTTTGCTACGTCGAGTTTCGTGGATAACTTCCTTCACTAGCGTTGTAGCGCTCGATGATACGAGTCTGTGGACATGCGGCATGTGTGAATCAGATATCGTGTGAAGAAGTTATTATCGTTTGAAAAATATATAAAAGGAAACTTGGGTTTCCAAAATGGGAAACTTTCATTCCCCTTCCTTTCCTATTACGCGCGTTCTTTATCTCTTTAGTATCTGAGTTTTGTGACTGACCCGACCTGAACATGGCCGACTTTTGCGGCGAGCTCCGGCGAGAATATATATATATATATATATATATATATATATATATATTCTCAGCTAAGGACATCCTTACCTAAGCTTTGCTAAGGATTTCTTAAATTGACCAACTTTTAGATCATATTTTCTCATCTTAACCGTTCAGTTTCTAGATATATATGAGTAAATCATCTCTGCAAAATTTCAGCTAATTTGGTTATCGTTAAGGCATTCAAAACTGTGATTTACAGAGAAGAACACGAACTGTTCCGGTTGAACAAATTCATTTCGTTCATTGTATTTATACGTTTTAGAGACCTTAACGATTATCAAATCAGCTAAAACTTTGTAGAGATGATCTATACATATATATCTAGATTATGAATGGTTAAGATGAGAAAATTTGATCGAAAAGTGGGTCAAATTAAGGAAATTCGCACCAAACTCTTGGTAAGGACGTCCTTAGCCAAGAAGGCATATATATATTATCGACTCTACCCAGATTAAACGAAATGAGGAGCACAACATGACCACCTCGATCCAATGGCTATCGTTTCACGGCCTTTCCTCCACCCAAAACCAACGACGGACATATCCATCACAGCCACAACAAGAAAAGCTCTTGGAAGCACAACTGGTGGGTGCAAATTTTTTCAGCACCCGATTTTCTGTGTAAGTGAATGTTACCTCATGAGGACCTAGCTATATCGAAGGTGGAATTGCTTCGCGGTGAATCATGTCAGGATCAGAAAATATAGTCCGGACCTGATAACAGATGAATTAGGTTATGTGGGTGCAAATATTTTCAATGCCCGGTTTTCTATGTGTAAGTGAATGTTACTTCATGATGACCTAGCTATATCGAATGTAGAATTGTTTCGCGGTAAATCATGTCAGGATCAGAATATAGTCCGGACCTAAATCTGATAAAGGATGAATTGGGTTATGGTTGAATCGTTGTGGTGCAAATATTTTCAGCACCCGGTTTTCTATGTGTAAGTGAATGCTACCTCATCATGACTAGCTATATCGAAGGTGGAATTGTTTAACGGTGAATCATGTCAGGATCAGAATATAGTCCGGACCTGAATCTGATCACGGATGAATTAGGTTATGGATGAATCGTGTAGTGTGGAAAATATTTTGGATATAAGTATGTTACTTTATGTAGGACAAATCATACATCAAGTGGGATCCTTTCGTGGTCATCTAGTCACGGTCAGACCCGATCAGACCCTAAAGTAGTATAAGTCCCAGCTTGGACGTGAATGTATTGGGCTATGGGTGAAAGATGTGCGAGAGAATTGGGCCATGAGTAGATAGGTGTCAATTGTAGGCCGTGAACAAAATGAATTTGGTAGCGAACGAATCATGTCCCAGGTGATTCATGATGGGGAATGAAACAGGAATGGAAAGGGTCAGATGAGAAGGGTACTCAAAGCCAACATGGGAGAACATGTAAAGAGGTCGTGACGTCATAGAAGTTGAGGCGTGATCTCATACTGGTAAATCTTTTCGTGGGTAATCATGTCGTCGAGATATCACGTCGTAGACAAATTGGGTTGAGGTAGAAATAAACTATTATCAGGTCGGAGCATGTAAAGTAGAGAGACTGAGAAGCAAAGTCATGGGCGACGCAAAGTGAAAGTAATTGACACATAGATAGAAGTCAGAGCTCTCCATGAACTCATAGTGTGTGGAGTCATGGATCCATAAAACACTTAATTAGCGAGTAAAGCCCAAGACATCAAGTAACTGCTGAGTCCACACCATTATGAAAAGGCGGCACCAGTTTATGACACACATAAAAGGGAGAAGAGAATAAATACCAACACGAGAAAAGTATCCGGCCCATTTTACGTTATAGACAAAAAGAAACTTTCATTCCTATTTCAATCAAAGTAAGTTGAGGAAGAAATTCTTTTTCTGAATTTTTTCACATGAATATTGCTGCCACATCCAAAATTATTGGCTTTCTAATTCAGTTGCACTTTGATTTCCTGCATAAAGTCAGCTGTACTGTATCAGGCACTTTTGGCTCCTCTACTGAAGTTAACTACTTGTCCAGAATTTGATCTGAAATGTTGTTTTCACCATGCAGACCAGGTGGTATTTGAGAGCTGCAGAACACGGTTATGTGCGTGCTATGTATCATTATCACTATGCTACAAGTATGGGGAAAGGTTGGTGCAGAGTCATCGCCAAGCAAGAAAGTGGGTGAAGGCAGCTGATGGTGGCCATAGTAAAGCTCAATACGAGCATGGACTCGCTCTTTTTTCAGTTCGTACACACTTTGCTTTTATATTTTTATTTTTAATTTGATTGGAGAGTGCATACAAAAAGATAAATAAGTTTATCACATCTGAAAGGGGATAAGATTGGATAGTATGATCAGGCATACATGATGATGACAATAATGATATGTCACTATGTTGATAGTATCATCTTAATGCCTCTGTTAAGAAAAAAAAGGAAGCAGGAGGGTGGATAATGTTACAAATTCTCACTTAAAGAGAAAAATAATAAGGCTATTGTTACATTAATATTTATGTTACGTGGAGTGTATGACTGATGGAGGGTAGTGCATTGGAATGGCTTTCAAAATGATGCCATTTTGTGAATAGTAATTTATCAGTAATGATCTTTAAGTGGAGGATGGCTTGCATGTATTGGCGCGCAGATTTTGAGTAGAGCGAAATATTAGTCAGTTGGCCATAAAGGATCCAACTTTCAGCTTAGTAGTAGCGGTAGCAGTCGAGTTTATTGTGAATGGATTTCATTCTAAATCATTAGTTGTTGTATTTCACTGACACTATTAAGGCTGGGTTTGGAAGAGCTTATAAGCTCCTTTATTTTTAAGCACCAAAGGTTTTGGTGTTTGGTAAGTCCAAAAATAAGCTACTTTTTAAAAAAGTATAAAGTGTTTTGAGGGAAAAAGGAGAAGCTGCAAACACCCACCTTCTGCTTATAAGCTAAAAGTCAGCTTATAGCTTATAAGCCCAGCTGCACCAAACCCAGCCTAAGTCTGCCTCAAATTTGAAGCCTTGTGCTTAAATGTGTTGCTGATTTTCCAGCTATGAGCTACGAGCATACGCATTTTGATTGGTGTTGGGATAGAGTGAAAAATTTTTCTTCCAAACAATGATCTCAAATTCAGCGTTCAAGGAAAAGGAACAAGAACGATGTACACATATTAAGACAGTAAGCAGCTTAGAGCCAGCAGGTTCACTACTGGTTCCGACGCATCAAAAATAACCTTCAAATAGCTCTGTAAGAGTCAGCTTGTAACTCAAAACAAAACGGTGTCATGACCAATGCAGATCATACCATGCGGTCCATGCCCCAATAATTTGGCAAACAAAATTCAATTTGGTTAAATATTGCATCTAGATCTTTTATAAATCATCTATGTTCTTCTGGTCTCCTGTCTTCTCGCACAACTGAAAAAGTTTCAACCTGATTCTACCACTGCACAGCAAATACTAGAACAAAAACATTGTGCATCCTTGCAACTACGAAACTAAGGCTCATATGTGAACCTTTGAGATTGACCTCCGGAGTGATACAGATTGAGGTGATATATCGCCTTCTGCACCAGCTCTCTAACCTCTCTTAACTCGGGATGTTGGGGGTTGACTACCCCTTCAGAGGCAGTCAACACCCTTAGCTGGTTCCAAAGCATCAGGGTTGTCAGCATGTAGTGCAAGATAGCAAAGGAGAAACAAACCATGCAACTTGGAACTTTCATTGCCTCTTAGCAGTCTCATTGAAGGAGGAATAGCATTGAACTCGACTATTGTTTTTGAGTGCTGAACACGAAAAAAAATTCTCTGAGCAAACAAACTTCCCTAGTGCAATTGCTGCTTCGGTTGCCACATATATGTTCTTATTACCAAGCTGAGTCACTAGTGGTTTGATGACCCAGGTCTCTCTAGCGAGGAATGTCCTAGCCAATGAACCAATTGCTTTTATAGCAGGAATTTGCAATGTAAGGCTATTCCCCTCCTTGACCAGCCTTATGAGTTGATCCACAACCGCCTTGGCTGCTGGTGAATGTCTTGAAAGCCGCTTGTCTAAGTTCAGCATTTGTTTCAGCGGCATCTGCTATCTCCATTATAGTCATCAAACAATTGTATTGCAACTCTCCCTCTTCCTTCACCAATTTGGCCAAACAAAGCAAGCCTTTGGTCTCGGTTATCCACCTACTATTAGATATACTACCTCTGGCAAGCATCCACAAAGCTTCAGCACAACTAATTTTCATCTGAAGCTTAACAACAGGCTGCTCATTCTCCCTATCGTTACGACCCCCTCGACTACTCCCCTCCGAATATGTATATGTATGTGACGCACTCGAAAACGAATTAGTACGAGTGCACCGCTGATTACTATCATAACTACCAACAGGTTTACTGCCTAATGTACCCTTCTCCATCTCCTTGTTAATCTGAACAGAGTGAATGCTCTGCTTACCTGCCTGCAGCTTCGGATCCAAAAAAAAGTGGCATGTTTTGCTGTTCTGCAATCGTGACTTTTTTGTTTTATTAGTGTGTTCAATGTACCCGGTAAATACCATTCCTTTCTTACATCAAGCAAATGAAAATTCACACCCAATACTCGCACACACCCAGCAACATCAACCTCATCCAATGGCACTTTGGATAATTAGAATAACTGATCTTCTCTATCTCATATCCTGATGAACAGCATGATCTTATTCTTCTTGAATTTATCATCTTGTTTTCAATGCTTGAGACTTCTTATCACAGAACTTGATGATCCCTCTTCCAGTTTCCTCTGCTCCATTCCTGGTCTGAATTTGGCACAAACCCTTTAATACCAAAGTCAGGAAAATTTTCATCGCTCCATTTTGCGGTTGTGTACAGCATGAGGCAGTTTGGGAAGAATTTTTGTTTTAATTAAATATATAAATTTGCTGGTTACACTAAATACTAGACGAGAATTAAATGTGAAAAATACGTCTGTATAATTTGTTATATTTTAGTAAAAAAATATTTTTAAAAATGCGACTAAAAAATATAAATTGAGCAAATTAAAAAAAATAGTAAAACAAGATGCAAAAAAAATACGTCCGTAAAAATTCAGGTACATTTTTAACTAGACTAGTTAAAAATTCAGTATGAAAATGATGTTGCTATACGTATCCAACAAATATCGTCTTAAACCCAGCAAAAATGGCAAGAAAATTATTCAACTCAAATGGAAAATCAGATTACTTGTAAAGCAGGAATAACATAATAATTATTTATTTATTTATTATGAAATAAAAAGCATTTCAGAATTGAGATACTTTAGTGAGTAGTCATACCAAAAGGGAGAAATTTGTAGCGTCTTGTTCAAGTCAGCCTGACCTGCAAGTCAGAGGATATGACTGAACAGACTTTGTTTGAGAACCACATAGCATAGTTTGATAGAGAAGTTTCAGCAAATACAATGTATTATAACGATGAGTACTTCATCCCAGATCCTGCCTCATGAATATTCAAATAGTATTGCATTGACTGATTGACTACAGAAATGGACATGGAATAAGGATGGCCAAGATCTCAGCTGAATTTCCGTTGTGCTTCGTGGTTTTCAGAGCTTAGCGACAAGAGCAGTCTGAACAGGTTTTGTAGCCATCTCATTTTCCTTTAGGTCATTCTCACATATGTTTGGAGGGACGTCCACTGCCGTTGAGCAGTTAAAGAAACCATGTGGCTGCAATACAAACAATAAGATGAACAGATTACAGATGATCGAACCCAAACAACTTGTGATCTCTCAAACTTGCTTTTAAAAGTAAAATATAGCATCTGGGAGGCAGAAGATTTTGATTCCAATCAGCACTGGATTGAAGCATATGTGAAGTGCGACTGTGCAAACAGTGTGGATGATTAAAATGAAAATGAACTGTGTTTAATGACAAGTAAACAATCATGAGCCAATTGAACAATAGATAAGAATTTCATACCATGAGTGTAAAACCAATATGTTCCACAGGCATGACCGGCCAGTCTTCCAGTCGAGGAATGTGAGTCACACCAAATACATACCTGCAATGATTGGATAATGCGATCAGATTCCAATTGAAGTTAAATTATTACACGTACATAATCAAAGACAGTGACGAAACGGATGGGACTGTAATCCCCCTTTTAATCATTTTCAGTTAGCTTAAATAGATGTTTTCCTTAGCACTCAAATGTTGTTTATGCTACCATATCCTAATCCTACTTCCCCAAATACATATTCTCATTTAAATGTGGTGTTTTCTCATTTAAACCAAATGTTGGAATTATTCACCCTGCCAAGTCCGTATATCGCCTACGGGCTATTTGATGTCCAACACCTTATAATTTTAGGCATGTAGCAGCCACACATTAGCACCTTATAATTTTAGGCATGTAGAAGTGAACTCACCAAAGAACAATATCAGCTTCTTCCAGAGACCGATCTTGCTGAACCCAGGTGGCTAATCCCTCCCCTATACGTGGATTTTGATTAGGAAATTCTCCTCCTGGATACATTTCATCACGTGCATATGATGTGACCCATAGATTATGCTTCAAAAAGGCAGCTCTTCTCAGAAACTTTGCCTCAGAACCAGCTAATGGTAAACAATTTGAACCAGGTACCAGCTTGAAACCCGTAAGCTGTCCTGTCCGGTTGACATTTCTTGTGTGCCTGACCTACATAAGCAAATAGCATTTGACATTGAGCAACTAATTGTACTTATGGTTGCATAGAGAGAAGGTGGCATATTAAGCTCAACTACTCCTGGAGTAATAATAACTGAATTCTATAGAAATATAAAAAGGTCTTGCAAGTCAAAAAAGCATTAAAAAAATTATATAAATCACAGTAGCAAATAACGCTAAGCAATCCAGGCACATGTTAAAGTGAGGAATCAAATAAACTTTCTTAACACAATGAGAAGAAAATGGAAAAGAACATAGCTTTAACATATTCTCTTGTCAAGCAAACAAACAATTCTAAAACAGAGCAATTATCTGAATTCCGTAACCAGTGCGCAAGATAGGATCTCTATAACCAAATTAAAATTAAAAAATCAACTCTTAGAGCTTCAAGCAATATCCTAAAGGATTAGATGTGCTATTATTATGCTTGAACAGGATCTATATATAGAAATAAATCAGTCCCTTGACAAAGCATATCAAGAACTTCAACAAGGGCTGTGTCTTACAATCCAATGGCGAGCAGATAAAGGATTGCAATCACGCATTGCTTGCAGTTCTGATTTCAGAAGTTTTTCCTCAGCATAGAATGCATTGTTATGGACATTGTTCTTTCCTGGTTCTTCAACTTTAACATTTACTTCAACCACCTGAAAGGAAAAAGAGTTAAGAAGTAAGAAACGAAGTTAATGGCAATGATCTGGAAGGTTTCTGTGTGTTTCAGTCTTTTAATAAAGGAAAGACATCCATTTCAGTAAAACTGCAGACCTAATAACCAACAGATTATAAAGTAAGCTTCAAATACTCCAAAAGATTATAAATACTACGCTTCAAATTATAACATTAATTTATGTAAATGGCACAATAGAGAAATATCTCTAGACTTTCATATGGAATCCTAGATTACAATACCTGATCAACCTCTGAATCTACAGATGTATTGATTAGCAAGAGTATAGAGTGGCAACAAACTGGTCGCAACCTTTTGATATAAATTTTGACCGATTCAAAACCTGATATAACAACCTAGTAAAGTAAAGAAAGATTCCAAAGAACAATTGTATGACCTGATTAAAAGTTTCACCAGGCTTGCTATCAACTGCCATGTCCATACGAGCAACAAAAAAGTGCTGATGTACAGGAGCATATAGTCCAGGTGCAATAGTTGTACCATACTTTCGGGTTTCTCCTGGTTGAAGCGCACCTAAGCTTAGAATTCCTGTAAGTCGCACCGCAGCTTCAATTTTCCCATCCTATAATAGAAAGTCGATAAAAATCACTGTTGCTCTAGTTGCTCACTTCAAAAACAAAATCACAACACACTAATCAAAGCACACAGATTTTATTGCAGTGGAGGAAAACAAATGTTCACGAAGATGGTTGTGTACCCCATCTAGTGAAATCAATGCAGATGATAGCTTACCTGATAAAAATGCCAGTAAAATCCATACTCATAGTTAGCTACAGTACAAATAAAAGATACTGTCAGCCTTCTGGACCGTCGAACTTCTGCTAAACCTGTTCTCCAATCCTGATGCTTCCATAAAATTCCATGATCCTCCTCATGCAAGCAAACACAATTCTCAATTGTTTCAACACCCCCAGTGAAATTTGTAAAGTGTGCATCAAAGTACTTGATATAACCTAGACAATCACAACCCTGTAACAACATAAATAATGTCAAGAAGTGAAAGATGTAGATATACACCATATAGACAGATGGAAGGGGAGACGGGCAAGGGGAAACTGTCTGACCTTCTTAAGAGAATGTGCATTTTTACCTAGCCCATCTTCCCCAGCATCAAATGCATTCTTCCTGTAGTGGGGATCATTTGGATCTCCATAAGGAACCACCATCTCAATAAAACTTAACCTGTGAGCCACAGGCCTCCGGCCTCGACTACCATCAATATAAGCAACAGAATAGATAACCAAACCTTCCTTTGAAGTAAAGCCAATGCGGAAATTCCACTGCCAACCAAAAAGTCAAAGTGATAAATAGAATTCGATACGACATGCTGATCTGAGATAATCTAACGGTATAGTTCCAAGAAAAGAAGCTAGAACCTTCTGCCATTCAACAAAGTGCCCATTAACACGAAAACTTGGCCCTTCAGGCTGAACGATCTTTAGGGGTTTCACATCACTTCGATCAACACCTCCTCGTGTTTCACCAGGAGTATAATTTCTCAAAGGATCAGCAGGAGGCAAGGGAACAAGTTTACGGTCTTCAAACTCAAGAACCACCATATTTTGCATATCAACAAGTACATGAATTCCTTCCACTGGACGAGCATAACCATTTTCCATTGGGCAATCACTCTCAGTTCGACAGAAGATAAGAGGCTTAGCTAGCCTGCGGCTAGGAGCATCAGCCTCACTGTGATATCCTGTACACCTGTTAAAAGAGTGTCAATAACAGTGGCCAAAGAGCCAAACATGGATCGAAGTCATATTCGTGCAGCACATCCATTTGAAAGAATATCAGTTAGAAACTTACCATGGATCCACCATAACGAGGTCCAAATCTTCAATACCCCTCTTCTTCATTGCATCCCGAAACGGTGGATAGTCCTTTACAACAGCCTCACATTCAGCATATTCCATAGCATCCTGCACTTTCAACATTACTTAATTACTTTTGACAGATGTATAACAGACAAATAATACTAGGCAAAATCAACTCTTTGGGTAGGCTGTATATACCATGGGAGGCTGCACATCGGGAACAACTTTGGCGGAGATGACTTTACCCCTATGATGACCACCTCGAGTTGCAGCATGAACTTCTGATAGCTCAACAACCCAAACACTAGTCTCATTTGACTTTTTGTTATACACTACAAGCCGCGCTTGCCTCGGAGGAAGCTTACTAGGAATCATAGGTCCTCCCTTCGTTCTGGGAAGCAATGATGGCTGGAAGGGAGGGAAGAAATACGCATCCGCCAATGCCACAACACGTTTATCTGGTTCCACCAAAGCTACTTCAACAAAGCGCATGCTATCCCTCACCTGATGAAAAAAGCAATCAAATCAATGATCTAAACTGAATTCCTGGTGAACATTATGAATGATAGTATTGCAACAAACCTCAGGGGTTGCTCCAGCTGCCCTGACAGTTGCCACGGCTACCGAGATTTCAGCCGCAGATAAAGGCTCTAAGGGATGGCTGGATTGAGCCCTCAACATGACTGGGAGGCCTAGACAACCAAAATCAGTAATCACTTCCACAAATACAGACACATTTCCTACATTTCTAGCAACAAAAGCCCTGCTCCAATCTGCACCCTTCTAATCTTGAAAAAATCATACAGTAACTTTTTTATCCAACCAAGTCAAAAAGAGCAGCTTGTTGCAACATTTTGGACCCCAGAAAAGACTTGGCAAAAAGTAAACTCAACTCACGATCACTACCAAAATAAAAAAGTACCTTTGGCGGCAGAAGTGGCGTTGGCTGAAGAGGCGGAATCGAGGGGTCGGATCAGGGTCGGCGGGGCGGAGTTTCGGGTCGGGATCGGATCCTGGGCCGGATCCGCTGAAGCTGAGGAAACGTTACGAAGCTGGAGAATGGGTTTGGAGGGTGAAGGGCTCGGGCAACAAGGAGGCGTCGTTTTTTGCGGAGTTGGGGCCATTGAGAAGGGTTAGAGAGGTCAGCGTATCCACCACCGTAGTAGTCGTAACTATGAGTGCAGTTAGTTCCCAGTGACATACAGCAATGTCAGCCCACACTAAACTCAACTCAACTCAACTCAACTACTCTCTGTTTCCCGGGAAAGACAGACAAGCTAGCGTTGCAGATCAGATGGGAGGTTGGAGATCAGATGGGTATGGGGTTGCTTACGGGAGTTTAGAACTTTATAAATATGCAGAGAGAGAGGTGTGGAGTGGTGCGATATGAGCTCCCACTTGTAAGAGACGTCGTTCTGCTGATCTCTGTTTTCATTGTCCTTTGTCTTTTAACAGACGTCAACACTGCTTCGGTGGTTCACCAAACACTTTTTTTCGAAGTATCAGAAAATTAGAATGACGACTTAAAATTACTAATTACTCCAACTCCAAGATCGCAAATGTGACTGTGATCATAAAGTCGGAGGCCAAGATATACCTTCACCATCAATGTGCATGTTCATAGAGCTTCGAAGATAGAATACAGACGAGAAACTCTTAATTCTTTCATCAAATTAAGTGTTCATAATAAGATAATCTCGGTCTTCACCTCCTGCGTTTGGAGCACTTGGAATTTTTCTTTTTTGGGTTTTAATTTTGTTAACGAGTTTAGTATATATGCATGATAGTGCTAGGTGAATGACTGGATCAAATATTACATATAAGTTAAGTAAAATTATTGTTAAATATGATATTTAGCAATTAATATGAACATTTGACTCAACGATTATTGTTAAATGTAAGTTGATAAATATTTTTAACCAATAATAAACTAACACGTGAAGAAAAAAATGAGAAAAGACTTAGGTTTCTCGTTAACAATTCTTGACTAGATTGATAAATTTTTCAATTCTGTTTATCAATTTTAAAATTTAGAAAAAATTTATGCATTCTACTGCTCTTATTCATCCCAAGAGTTAAAAATTTCAAAAATAATGATTTAGCAATACCGCTGGAGATGCTCTAAAAAGAATTTTTACCTAAAATCAAAAGTTCTGCTTGTCTTAACTCTTAAATGTTTTGTATATGCGAGACTAGCTTGTGACAATGGTGATGACCGTCCACCTAAGAACTGATTAAAGTTTAAGGTACACTTTTATATTGAAACTTTAAAATTTTAAGGAGAATCACATAAGTAACCCATCAAATTTGTAAACATAAAAACCTTTTTTTCATAATTTGTTATATAAATTAGAACACCAACCTAGACCCAAGCCTTATCCGAATTAATAGAATAAATTACCATAATACCCTCAGGTCCATATATATTCGCTCTCTCTCCCCTCATCGTCTTTTTTTGCTCACCTCTTTCAGATGTGCTTCTCTTATTCTTCTTCTCTCTCTCTCTACCATTTCAAGCTTCGGTTCAGATCTGTGGGATTTGAAATAAAATCGAATTGGGAGTGATGATGAGTGTTGCTACTGTGCATTCAATAGTAGCATATCTGCAGTACGTTTCAATAGTAGATACTATTATGTCATTTTCTAAAATTTCATGTTGTTATTGTTTGCCAAAATCACTTATTGTTGTTGTTTAACCAATATGTACTTTCGATTTATTTCTATTTTTTAGGATTGTACTGCTACTGTTTGCTAAAACATCTTGTTGTTACTGTTTGCCAAAACCTCGTGCTGCTAATGTTTGCTAAAACATCTTACAGCTACTGTCTGTGAAAGATAATGTTAAATAGTAATTGTGCTGCTACTGTTTGTCAAATCTATTATTGCTACTGTTTGTGAAAAATTTGAGTAAACAATCATTGTGTTGCTACTGCTTGCCAAAATCTGCAGAGTCGGGCAGTAGCAGTGCGACAAAATCAAAGAATTGTCAGAAAAAATTGAAATATTGTCAGCAGTACCTTCCGACCTGATAGTAACACTTTTAAACTCGGCAGTAGCAGCGCGTCATATCAGCATCAAAGAATTGCCTGAAAAAATTACAATAGCGTTTACAGTAGCACTTTTTCAACTTGGGCAGTAGCACCTTTCAACTCGGCAGTAACAACATGTCACGTCAGTAGATAATTGAATATGTAGTGAAGAGTAGTTTGGTAAAATATATAATGGCATGTGGACATCAATTTGTTCTAAAATTTTTATAAGGGTAATTTGGTAAAATATATAGTGATAAATGACATGTGGACATCAACTTGTCCTAATTTGTTAATTTGTGTCTTTAAAAGTGTAAGATATTGTTTAAATGATGTATTTGTAAATTAAAATTTTCTTGATAACTAAATTGTAGTTTACTTAAAATTTTATAGCCTCTAGTCTTTGATTTTATATTTAAACCGTCCTAATGAGGATAAAAATTTCACGTTACTGTATTATTATTTTTGGAACGTATAAGCTTTCTATTGAATTATTGATTAATAATAGTATGTTACAATATAAACACGACCCACGGCACGGGTATATTAAATATCAAAGACATCAAACCATACAAAACAACTTAAGAGTATCCAACGCTATTTTAATTTTACAGCCCTAAGACGACACGCCTTGATCAATCTAGATTGTCTTGGTAGCAACCTAACGATATCTTGGTAGTCCGATACAAGTTCAAAGTGTAAGAAAAAAATACTATAGATCGAAATAAAAGGGTTTTAGTTACACTTCTCAATTTAATGAGGATACATCCGTTTATTTTTATATAAAATTATTTTTTAAATTACCCTTTAACAAACAAAAAGAAAAAAAAAAAAGTTTGTGTTCAAATTGAAGGAGAAGATCGACTCTTCTCTCTTTCTTACTTTGTCGATCATATGTACAATCAGAATCCCAGCCATGGATGGCATTGATCCCTCCTAGTTGTGCAAATTGTCCAATACAATCTGAAATTTTGTCACTCTTCTAGTCGGTCTAAAGTCTGCAGGCTGCAATGGTTATTTTTCCACTCTCTTGTGTCGAAATACCTACAACAACTGGTTATATGTGGTCATGCTTAGCGGGTGCTTTAGATCATTATTTGCTTAGTTCAACATACTTTGAATTACTTGGACCTCAATTACAACAATTTTCAAAGAATTTTTGTTCCAAGTTTCCTAGGTTCACCCCTCAAATTTAGGTATTGACCTCTCCTAATCATGCTTTGGGAGAACAATCTCTCTATATTGATCTAACCACCCATATACTCATCTACCTTGAGATGGATCGCATACATGTTTGGGTTTTGGTTGCATATACATGACTAAGAGAAAGGCCAGGGAGTCTTCCTCCGATGGGGGAACACAAACATTTTTTTCTCTTTTTTGTTTGATAAAGGGTAATTTGGAATATATATATATATATATATATTAAAAAATAAACAAATATATAATCAGTAATTTCGTAGGTATAACTAGAATCTCCCATCGAAATATTAGAACTATGAGCACACACAAAAATATCTAACAAGATTATAAACCACCCAGAGGTAAAAGTAAAAAAAAAAGAGATAATCAATTGAGGTCACAAAAATATTATAAAATAGCTATTCCAACCGAAATTTTTCACAAATGGAATATTTTCACAAATTAGCAGCCGAAATGATCAACAGTCATCCCAATCAATCAAATTAAGTGATCAATGCCCATGAAAATTTATTTGTCATCGTAAAACAAACAGCCTCGATGTTCTAGAGTCATACCCTTACCTGGGACGATGAGCATGACTAGGGACTAGGGAGAATGTCCATGCACGTCTTAACCCTACCTGGGACGCGTGCATTCCATAAGGATTCCTAGATATCGAGCTTATATCTCATGGTTTTCTTGATATATGTTTGGTAGGTCATTGATTCGATGTTATTGAAGCCTACTTACAGACATCATGTATTTCTTCATCTTGACTCACTGTGGGGAAAAATATACTTCATGATTCTCAAATACTTTGAAATGAAAAGTCTAATCACTAATTTGATCGACGACCACAACCTATTCACATATGTTTGGTCCTATTTAAACAAGAAATAAGGACTCTTGTCTTCTAAAATTAATTTACTCTCATTTTGAAATTAGGATTCTGTGCGTGGATCTTATGCTAGAGTGCGCACGTTCTTTGTACCTTGGGCTGATTTGTAAATTAATACACAAAGAAATATATCTCATCTTTCAAGGAATAATAAATGAAAATCCGATGCTGAAATAACGAAAAAGGAAATTCAAATGAGAAAAAGAAATATGGCATTTTCGTTTGTCAAACATGAACTAATATAAACAGGTATACAATAATCACGACACATTGATACGCATGGTTGACTGGTTGAGCATAATTGAAAAATGCTTGGGTTCTATTTATACAAGAAACACATTGTTAAAATGTTAATTATGTTCTTCTACAATAGATTTACTTTTTATTAAATAAAAAAACTTTTTATTAAATAACGCACTCACCCTACATATGTCGTGAGGTTTGAACCCATTACCTTAAAGTTGTTAGTTAAACATCTTAACAACTCAAGTCACAATGTACACCTTAATTTTGTACAATAAAATTGAATAGTTGTTGGCATTTAGCTCCTTTTATTTTAAAGAATTTTGTAATTCTCTCCTCTATCTAGAATAGATAAATTATATAAGAGCAATTGAAAATGTTCTAAAAGAGACAAAGTAATTGAATATATATTATTTTTCTTTATTTAATTTCTCAAGTATTTAATCTCCTAGATTTTTAATCAATCGAATAAGTATGGAAATTTGAGATGACATACTACATTTCACATTACATAATGATCAGATACGTCTATAATACAGTAATTTGTTTCTTTTCTTAATTAGTTATATTCTTCTTTTTTCCCCAAAACTAAAGTTGAACTAATACAAGTAAGACATCACCTAGCTGAATACTGTGTGTTTTGATGAATCTAACAGATTCACTAGTAGGATTCAAGTCTCATGCGATGAAATTAATTCGTCATATAAGAGGCAATTTTCATCGCATGAGCCCTTAAGCGACAAAAAATTTGTTGCATAAGGTTCGTCGTATTAGGTTTATACGACGAAAACGTAAATTTTCAACGCATAAGTACCTTTTAAGTGATCAAATTTTTTTCGTCGCACAAGTCCATGCGACGAAAACAAATTCGTCGCATAAACTTATGTGACAAAAATTTTCGTCGCATGGACTTATGTGACAAAAAAAATTTCGTCGCTTAAAAGTTTTCAATAAATAAATTAAATATTTTCATTTTCATTTTTTAATTAATTTTTTTGTTTTGTTTTTTTAGCCAGAGGAGGCGGCGGAGGTGAGGTGGTGATGGTGTAGAAGAAGGAAGAAGAATGAGTTATGGTGATGGGGTGGTGTATAAGAAGGAAGAAAAAGAAGAAGAAAATGGGGAGAAATTAGACTGAATGATTTAAAATTCAAAATTTTTGATAGAAACGTCGCATGAGTGAAAAATTTAATTTTTTTAAAGGAATAACCTATATGACGAAAGGTTAAAATTCGTCGCATAAGTTAGCAATTATGCACAATTTTTTTTTTCGTCACATAAGCGCTGATAAGTTAGCAATCATAATTACTGATTAAGATATTGAAGGTGTCAGGTATATGCTGCCCTACTTGTTATATGATATTGAAAAGGGATGACATGTTTATCATCAAACTCATAATAAGGACACAGATCACCAGATCGATTAGGCCATCATCCTCGGGCAATGCCAAAACTACTTTGAAAAACTATGGATGACAGCAATGCTCTAATGACAGCCATCCTTAATGTATGTATGTTTCTACAAATTGCATTACATCATTGACGTGACATTATGCCTTAAAACAGAATATTATCATTCTAAATGATTTTGTAAGGTGTTTTGGAGCTCATGTAATAACGTTATCAATCGATACATTTCATATGAAGTTCTTTTTGCTTGTTAATTCATTGGATCCCTTTGATCAATTATTGTTTGAATTGAATAATAGAGTATATTTTGTTACAGTTTAGGAGAATTTGAATTCCATATGTCATCCAAAGCTGCCTCTGCTTATGATAAGTTAATACCAGTAGCCTTAAAGAAACAAATTAAGCATAGAAGCATGGATCTTAGAAATCATGGTGATAAGGAAACAAGATATATGGCATCCATCTCTCATTGTCATCATTCCATATTTACAAATTAATCAAGAAAGCAGCCTAGCTATGATTAATTTCCATCTTCTAGCTATTTAGCATATTGTACAACAAAATCAAATAGCCGCTTAGTTAATAAGAAAATCTCATCATTCCTTAAGTAGGCCAAAGCCCAACAACGAACAGAAGCATATTGACCCAATATTGGCCCAAGTGGCCACTGACTCCTTGGATTCATATGTTCGGATATGTGGGCATTAACTAGCTCATGATTCATTAAGGATTTAAAATGCTAATTAGGATCATTAGGCTAGTTGAAACCCTAATGATATGAACTCAGAGATGAACGCTGGCATGGGTTTCGTTTTTTCGAAGATGAACGCTGAGTTTCTAACTTTAGTAGACGATGGAGCGTACGTACCAAAAGTTAAACTTAATTTGTTACGTTTACATTAATATGAATTCAAATGATCAAGTTGATAAGATAAGCTAATTACTACTCATCCCGAACTGATCAAATGCTTGAGATCGAGGAAAAAAGGTAATTGCAACGTCGGGTAGAGTTTAATTTATTTTGCATTTAACTCAAAGGTCATGAATCAGGCAAATATCTCAACGTCAATTCGTACTAATTTGAAAACACAAACGTCATGGCACGATAGTGTTGGCTAAATACATGGCCAGATCTGAGATTTTTGAGGCGTGAGACGAGTTTTAAAAATTGTGCTCTCTTCACATGGTTTAAAAAAACTCATAGATACTCCGAACAAATATAAACATAATTCTTGTAAGTCAAGCGCAATGAAACACAACTAAATCCCCATAATAAGAATGTGTTCATAAGTTCCTGAGTTTCCTACGTTCATCAAGGCATCTCTTGATACTCTATCTATTTTAAAAGTGAGGTACCTAGTTGCACCTAGATTAAATGGAAACAACTTTTTATAGTCAGTAAAAGACATACATAAAAACAAGAGAAACAAAATAAAACGAAGGGACCACATATCTCATTATTCTCTTCCTCTACAGAACCCATAACTAAGAAATTGGGGATAAAGAAGACCCAGAGACTTAGAGAGAACGGCGTAATGAAGAAGAAGAGGGTGACGTTGGAGGTGTGGTGCTAATACTGGGATAGGGAGTTGGACGATGAGAAAATATTGGTGCAACACTAAATCGAAAGTTAAGCTGATTGCAAAAACTGAAATTTGTTATGGTGCCCCCAATTTTCTGGGCCTGAGGCGGCCACCTCTTCGGCCTCACCTCAGGTCCGGGAATAAATCGATCAATTTTAGACACTTGAACTGTTGAATTGAAAACAACAACGTACTTCGCTAGCTCGTAGCTCTAGTTTCACTTCCCTTAATTAGCTGCACAGAAATAATGGATTGGTGGTTAGTAGTTAGTGTATCGCATTGCTTGCAGATGCTTAATATATTTGCAGGCCGTGCGCACCAGAACAAATTTTGAGTATAAATATGATCGAATAGCTGAATACTATGATCAGGCATCCTAAGTGTTCGGACTTTAGTCCTCGTTGGATTTATCAAGAAGGGAATACTTGTTCTTAGTTAGATATACTTTTTTTTCTTGATCATTGGCAAAAGAGGATGATGACTGATGTGCCATGGGAACTATATATATCGATTCTGAGAAACAATGAAGGACAAGAAGAATGAGCCATGCCCTAGATGTGGGTGAACAGTGACGCTCCACCAGTCCACTTCAGAATGGGAAAATATCAAACAAACAAAGACGTGCGTGGTTCTTAATCAAATCAGAAACCCTGGCCTTTGTTCATTGTCCGCCACAGAATTTATTGGTATTGACATTCCTATACCATTTACATGAAAGTGCATGACAATGACAATGTGATCTTGACTTTTATCATTAATTGAAATGTCATATGCATATAAGTTTTAATTCATAAATTCTTGTTTATTTGATATGCTGTTTTGAAATGGTTTATTGACAGAGATTTTCTCGTATGTAATAGAGTTCTAACTTGGTTAGGATCTTATTACATAATGTTGTGTTTGATATAAATGAAATTTTCTTTAAAAAAGATTGTTAAGTAAGGAATGAAATCCTCCTTTAGTTAGAATATTCTTTCACACTTAATAATATTCTCTACGTTATTGTGGCTCAACTGGATTTCCTTTTTGGACAGGAACTAGGGTTGCGATACCAAAACAAGATGCCATATAAGAGAGACGCTGTTTTCATGGTAATATATCTTTGCACGCTTAGCGTTTGAAAAAATGCATTATTCTGCTGCTTATCTGAGTGCACAAGTTCAACCGTTTCTTGTTGAGTTGAAATAGTTGTTTGTGAGTTTGTGATTCTCTTGTGTGTTGTGAGAAGTTCATTGAAATCATCTTCTGATCTTGTGCTCCACTGTGATTTTCACACATCGTTAAAAATTTGGGGTTTAGGGTTAAAAATTTGAGATCATCATCATATTTGAAGTTTTTATACCGCGTTAAAAATCTGATGTTTGTATTATTTAAACTGTTAGTGTGTTTGTTTTAATCCTCACTGCACCTTTCTGTAACTTTAGAACTTTGAGATAGCTTGGCTTGCAATTTTGAGACGACGTTTCCATTTTGGCTTCTATTTCTCATTGTCCCTCAGTCTCTTTCGATTCGCCAGAACTGAAATATCTTGAAACCTGTGATTGACTGTTAATTACCATTCTTGAGAAAAGTAGGAGGCTCTTCGATCAGCAGTTGAATCGTGGTTGTAGTGAATTCGACATTGTACCTGGCAATGAAGTTTGAAAACATGCATGGAACTCTGAAGCATCTTGGTCTCATTCTTAACTTGTTTACAATATAAAGTATAAACAGATCCTCGATCCCCCGACCGAAAATGAAAACTGAGATAATTTAAGCTATCCTGTATATAATTTACAGTATCACTGCAGACTCGGGAGAAGGGAAACATGATTCTCGATATAGAGCGACGAGCTAGCATTTCATTAGCCTCAAGTTATTGTTATTCCACCATGTCTTTCACAGTTTCACTTTCACATGGATCGATTAACAGCAAATTTATTAAAATGATTAGTTATATCCCTGAGCTGATAACTAAAATGTGATATATAATTGTAGCTACCCGTACGTCAACTCACGTTTCACATCCCCTGAAATTTATATATTTTGCATGCAGCTGCTTAATTAATGTGTTAATCAATATTTTAATTGAGCATGCAATGCAATGCGATGCAAAAAATATTAAATATATACAATCGCAAGCAGAATATATCATTGTCATCATCTGAAAATCTGTCAAAAACTGATATTTCCTGTTCTGCAAATTAACTATATATTAGTTCCATCGATCTTCATCGTCCGACAAGTATATATCTCCTTAAACTTAGGTGGTCGATACAAGTGTGTGTATATATATATATGGGACTTGTCTGTTATATAAATCTGCATATTATGCAGATTTGTCGTGAACCATTAGATCGGTCAACTAATTTAAAAAGTCAGCTAATCAAACGGCTCACGATAGAATTTTCCTTATAGCATAGTAGAATTTTTCTTATAGCATAGTAGAATTTTATTTAAAATTCTTTACTAATATATGATCATAACTAACGAAATACATGATCCAGCTGCTAGATATATACAGGGCCGACCCTAGGGCGTGCCGGTTGAGGCGGCCGTCTCAGGCCGCATCTCAAATTTTTGATAACCCTCCTATCATGTAAAATTTAAAATATGCAGAAATTTAATATATATTCTGTTTGCAAAAAAAACACATAACGCTTTTACTCTAGCGGAAGAGAAGTTAGTTTTCTTCTCGCCTAAACCAGATTCGAACCTTACATGTTGCCATTTTTTTTTAACTTTTTAGGAGGCCGCTTTTTAAAAACTTTTTACGAGACCACAATTTTCTTCTTTGGCTCAACCGTTGTCGTACCTCGGGAGGGGGAGCTACAACGACCACGAATTTAAGCCAATAAGAAGCCAACATGTCCGAAATATGTGCCAACAACTCATTAACCTAAAATCGTAGAAGATTTAGTAGGTAAAATTAAAAATTTTAAACTTGAGTGACACCACAAGAATTTCACAAAATATCTATCAGAGTTTTTTCAATTTTGCGGAAGGTGGACAATTTAAAGGGTTAATTAAAAACTTTAGCGACAACAAGAAAAACATATAACAAGATTAATTATGTAGGTAGACACCTTTATAAATTTTGTCAAACACTCTGAAAAATGACTCGAAGGGTAGAGCAGGAAAAATGAGTACGGCTTGGACCAATCATCGAGTAGGAAATGAGACCATACACATAGCTTCCTCTATCTATCCTGTCACAGTACACAGTACTTGCAAACAACCTGTTGTAGTGGTGAGTGTTGTCCTCGCGTGCTCACATATAGTCCCACCAATGCTAGGTTTGAAATCCATAAAATCATATATATATAGATTTGAGCTCGAAATAAAACCGTTTAGAAAATCTTACCACACAAAATCATCATTTTATATCTTTAGAGGAAAAATATGCAGTATGCTAAAAACAAGGACCAGAGCACTCAATGTATAAATATAGCCTGCAAGGCTTTACGGATCTGGGTGGCCGAATTCTGGGTTTGTCGACGCTGCAAACTAGGGCCAACTACCTATGCGTCCGAGGACGAATAGTAGCGAGCGTGTCCATTTACAGCTAATGCCCAACACATCATTCATAGTAGCACGCCACACTTATGACTAGCTTAACTATGTACGAGACGGATGTAAGAGGGGAAAAATATAAACAGGGCATTGCCCCTCCGGAGGTTCACTGTCATCGACACCGTGTGAAGCGTAGTCTAAACAATAGGTCATGTCACTCTCAGGCTAAACACCGGAAATCAGGACAACGATACTACTTTTCGATCCGTATCATCACATAAAATCATTTGCGTTTAGCCTTGGGTTTTCTTGGCCCAATAATAAATAATTTATCACATAATATATTGAAAACTTTTCTGAGGCATCGACCATGAGCATACAAAAATAATGCACTTTCATATATGGAAGCAAAACCACTAACAAAGGGGGATTAGCTTTTCCTACCTGGAATTGTCGTTCCTTAAGTAAGCTTCAGCTTCCAAGTACCGTCTTGGTAATCCGAGGTCTCCGCATAAGCTAACTCATCTGATGAATCACTATAGAATAGAGTAGCTTAGTAACGAAGTAACAATAACATCTCAGTTGACCTCGGCATTCCTAGTTTGACTAGAATAGACCACATTGACCAAGTTAACAAACCAATTCCTTTTATGACTCTTTAACCTTTTTAACTTGCTTTTGCTATTTTTAATTTGACGTTAGGTTATCACATAATAATTCGTTGAATTACTATGGACACCCAATGTGTCTCTTAGACCATTTTATTCACTAAAAATCGATATTCCGATAATGTGAATCACTCATTTTACTTAAAATGGTCAACTTGACACTTCCGGAATTCTAGTTATCATCTTTCGATAACAATTCAACATTTGACCAATTCTCGACCAACTCAAATCTTTTTCTAAATTTTTTTTTCTAAAAATGGACACTTTCTCAAAATGGAAACATATCCTTAATGGAAAGTTTCCTAAAATGGAAAAGATTCCAATTATAGTTGGTTTTCGTTTTTAGTAAGTTTTCTTAAACTTAATTTTCTGATAACGACCGTTAACTCGATTAAATGGAAATGACACATTTTAAAAGGAGTCGAAGACTACCTCCTCGGTATTCTGCCGGATTTACTGTCTCACCGAGACAGTCACCAGATTCCGACGACTTGCCGGAATCTCTGTCGGATTCCTGTAACCTAGCCGGAAATTCACAATAACTTCCCCGTTTCGTCGATTTCCAAGTTCTCGACATGCAAAATCCAAATAACACCAATTTAATCACAAATCAACACCAAGACAACAATTCAAAGACATAGTGGCCAAAAACCGGATCCTCACCTCTAAAATCGATCCGAGGAGGAATACAGTAGTCTCCTCTAAGATCCTTCCAGCCCTGCCACCGAGTCTCACCAGTGATGCTCCTCTTCCTCCTCCTCAGATTCCCTAATTCAGCTCCACAAGAACATAGTGGCAGTCTCATAACCGAGACACTGCAAAGCCATCCAGGACCTTCAGCTGCCTCCTAAAGCCTCATCTCAGCCCCAATTCTCCGCTTTCAGCCTTTCCGGAGCTCGAAGAACTTGCCCAAAACCCTAAAAACACAGTCGCCAGAAGGAGAAACCCGAAACCCAGAAAAATCGAAAAACACAGAAAAAATGGAGTTTAGTGTATAGGGCTCGAATCAAAGAATCAAGGACATCAAAAGGAAGAAGAAGTGAAGAGGAGAAGAAAGGTACCACTCACGCGCCCTAACGCCACCTAGATTGTTAGAATTTGCCCGTTGACCCCTTGCGCAGTGGCGCTCGATCTCCTTTCTCTGTGGACGTCGACGTGATCTGACGACATGGTAAGTTAAGGAGAAGATTGGTGGTGGCCAGATGGCGGAGCCTCACCGGAGCTGAGAGAGCTCGGGAGAGAGGAAGAAGAAAGAGTTGACCCGATTTATGATCTTTGACTTCGGTCAAAGATCTAACCTCTTTTTATATTAAAATGGACGACCAGAATTAGATCTTGGAAAGATTTAACGGTCCAGATTTAGTGAAGGGTAAAAAGTAAATCTGAAATGGTAAAACTTATTTACCGAAATGGTAATTAAAAATTACCAAAAACTTCAGAATTTTGTAGAAAATAGATGGAAGCTCTAAAAAAATATTTCAAAAATACTGGGAGACTCGTGTCGACAGGTACTATGACTTCGAGTCCTTAAATGAAGAATTTAGAAAAACTCAAAAATGAACATGGTCGTTAACTTGTTAAGTTACCGAGTGCGACAACCTCAGTAACTCGTCATAAACCACGGTAAAAACGTATGAGGTCTCATAACCGTGTCCCTTTTTTGTCTGTTCTAAATAAAAACTCAGCCATGACCCAAGAATAATTAGTGTTTCTCCTTTTTTCTGTTCTAAATAAAAAAACCGTCACTTTTCTTCTCTAAAATTAATTTATTCCCATCTCAATATAGAAAATACTTTTCCTTCACCATATATGAAAAAATAGATCGGATTGAAAAAAAAGCTATAAAAGAATACAACAATTGATAAACAATGGCAAGAACAAATATCGAAAGAGAAAGAGCATTGGAGACAAATATTACTCAGGATACTTGCTATTATTAAAAGACTTGTCAAAAATAATTTATCATTTAATGGAGATAACGAGAGGCTCTATGTGGAGAATAATGTAATTTATTTTTGCAAATGATTGAGATGATAGCCTAATTCGATCTAACAATGCAGGAGCACGTTCGACGCATTCTGAGTCATGAGACACACTATCAGTACCTTAGTCACAAAATTCAGAATGAAATGATACAAATGTTAGCAAGTGAGATAAATCAGTCAATTGTTAAGAGTTTCAAAGATGCAAAATATTTTTCGGTAATAGTGGATTACACTCCGAATGCAAGTCATGAAGAGCAAATGTCTCTTGTGGTACAGTGTGCCAATGTTTCTTCCACGCCTATAATGGTGGAAGAGTTCTGGATTGAATTCTTGAAAGTAGATGATACATGACTTTTCACTGAGCTTACCAATACATTGAGCAACCTTCAACTTGATATTGATAATATAAGAGGACAAGAATATGACAATAGAGCTAATATGAAAGGAAAACATAAAGTTGTTCAAAAAAGCTACTTGAAATAAATCCCATGGCATTATACACTCCATGTGGTTGTCATAGTCTCAATCTTGCACTCTGTGATATGGTGAATAATTGTCTTAAAGCTATGTCCTTTTTTGGTGTGATTTAAAGGATATATTCATTGTTTCATTTTCAAAGTTTATGTGGAAGGTCTTACAGTTAAGTCATTGTCACAAACACGTTGGGATAGTCATGTCAAAAGTGTAAAATCCATAAGGTTTCAAACTCGAAAAATAATAGATGCATTAAATCACATGGCAGAAGTTAGTGAAGATCCCAGAGCAAAGAGTGAAGCCGAGTCGTTAGCAACATTTGAGATGGAGAATTTTGAATTCTTACTTGGCATGGTTATTTGGTACAGATTATTATTTGCTATCAATACTGTTAGCAAAATTCTTCAAACTGAAGACATGCATATTGATTTCGCTATACAGAACAATAAAAATTTATTTCTTATCTTAAGAACTTTAGAGAAATTGGTTTTGATGAGGCCATGATTGCTGCTAAGATTATTGCAAATGAAATGGAGATTGAAGTTGTATTTCGTGAAAAGCGTGTCATTAAAAGAAAGAGACAATTTGATGAAAGTGTTTGTGAAGATATAATACAATCAGCTAAAGAATCATTCTGAATTAATTACTTTACCTACATAGTTGACCAAACTCTTTCTTTATTCAGAAGTCGGTTTGAATAATTTCAAAAATATGAAGAATTATTTGGATTCTTATTTTACGTAAAGAAGTTGAAGTGCTCAGATAATGAAAGATTGAAGAAGTATTGTGCCAATCTTGAAAACTCTTTGGAACATGACGAGATTTCTGACATTAATGGGGAACAATTATATTCAGAGTTGACACATCTGAAAGAGACTTTTACAGAATAAGGAAAAAAGGGAGATTGAGGTACTGAATTATTTAAAAGAGATGGATGGTTGTTTCCCTCATGTCTGGATTGGATATAGAATTTTATTGACGACACCAGTCACAATTGCATATGCAGAGAGAAGTTTCTCAAAGTTAAAGTTGATCAAATCTTATCTCCAGTCAACTATGTCATAAGAAAGATTGAATGGTTTATGTATGTCGTCTATAGAGGTAAACTTGATTATGACAACATAATTTGTATTTTTGCAGCTAAAAATGCTAGGTGAGAAATGTTTACTTGATACAATTGTTACTAATAAGCGCGATGACCTAGTCTCCTACTAGAATCCAGCCATCAAAAGAAAATAAACATTTTGTTAAATTATTTATGTATTTTAAATTCTCTTAGTATGAATAAAAGTTTAATTTTTTTGTGTTAATAAAAATAAACCACGTTCATCTATTTACTGTAACACATCTTTTTATATTATTATTTATTGTAAAAAAAAATTATATATAGGTTTACGAGACCCTAATTTTATTGGTCAGTTGATAAGATAGTTGTATATGTATTATTATATATAATATGTATGCAAACTTTGCTAATTTAACGTGATCAAAATAGTTGATAAGGTAGTTGTATATGTATTATTCAGTATATTATTGATCTGACTTCGATTAATTCCTGCTGACTTGAGCAAAGAATGTGCGGTGTACCAACCAAAGACCTGGATTGTCACAATCTATCTAACATGGCAGCGATCGTAATTCACTACATATAAAGTATTTTATTTCTTTTTAGGTCCATTTGCTAGGTTTTCAATCAATGTGCTACAATGATCGAACACATTTATATTCCAAATCCTAGCTACTGTTTTAGCTAGATTTTGTATTTTTGGTGAAGTGCGACATAGATTGGCATCTTACTTTTCATAAATGATCGACGAGATCATTTAGACATGCAAGGTATCATTGATACCCACTTGTTAAGAGTAATTGTTGTAAAACAGTAAAATTTAGTCTAGTTTTACTATTTATCTACAAGCTTTTTACAGTTGTACTGTACCTCTCTAATAGCTATAGGTATAATAGCAGGGCTGCTCAGGTGCGGGATAGCCGTGAGGGACGAAATGAGACAAAACGGAGACAACGTCCGATCTTTAATGAATTAATCAAACGGATAAGATCAGACGAACTCAAACGGACAGACCAGATCAATTCATCGAATGACTGTTACTGTTTCGTCCCGCACGGCTCTCCCGCGTCTGATCAAGTCTGGATATAATAGATGAAGTCTTTCACTTACACAAGATAATAGTTGCAAGTTATTTGTTTGATCCTCTTAATTCTCTCTATCACTTTGCTTAAGTTTTCATGGTACCAAAGCCCATGGTACCCGATTTGGTGCTTTGTGGTTTTTGTTAGTTCATCCATCCTTTAGCTTCCGTTGAACTGGGTATTTCAGTGCTTGCAAGGGTTTTGACCCAAGAGGAAGAACTAAAGTTTGTTATCAGAATAGTGGGTGGAACAACTACAGAACTCAACAGTTCAAGTATGTTCGCAAAGATCTGCTCCTCGACAAGTTGTTGCCTCTAGATCTTATATACAGTGTCAAATTTGCATGAAGTCAGGTCATAGTGCAGTTGAATGCTTATACAGAAATACATATTCTTCTCAACAGCCAACTCATATCCTTTATGCTAGTCAAACTCATCCCTTACATATTGGCACTACTGCCAGTCCAGTTCTCTCTAAATGGCAGCAAGAAGTGCTTAAGGAAATTGAAGTTTTACCGGTGCAAGGCAATTGGCGACTCTTATTTACTTCTTCGGATCAAACTACATTAAATTGTAGGCGTGCCTCTTATGAGTCTTATCCTAAGCAGCTATGCCAGTCACTGCCGCTCATTAAACCGGGTTGAAACCAATATTTTTGGTCACTGTATTGCTGAAGTCTTGGCTCTTTGCTAATGCAATCTGATGGTAGCTTTTCTCCCATCAGCTTGATGGAGGGTGTTAAGAGTAATTGTCCTAACACAGTAAACTTATTGTAGCTTTACGTTTATCTAGAAGTCTTTTACAGTTGTAATGTACCTCTCTGATAGCTATAGGTATAATAGCTGAAGTTTTGTCCGAAAAATGGTGAAAATAATTATTTTATTTAATTAATTTAAATTAGAGAATTTAAATGGATGAATAAGAAATAGTCATTCAAAGATGAATAATTACTTGAAACCATGTGTTATAGACTTTATATAGTCTATTGACTAATTGAATTCTATGAGCTATAACCTCACATAATGTGTAAGGATGCAATCTCACTAATGTGAAAGGTTGTAACCACACACTTATGTGAAAAGGTTGTAACCACACATTTATGTGAAAGGTTGTAACTATAGAATGTCAAAGGTTGGAAGTAATGCTAAGGGTTGTAACATATCAATCAGAATTCATGGCAATTCAAGTAGTAGATGGTTTCTCCCATGTATAAATAGGTGACACTTCCTTTGTTCTAAACACAATCGAAAATATCATCTCCTCTTAAAAAATTATTATCTCTCTAGTTTATAGCATTCCAGTGATAGATTGAAGGTACTACAAGTTCGTCGGGTGTTCTTGACAGCAGTACAGCTCCAAAACATTAGTAGTCGTTGTATCCTGGGAGACAAGTGTCATTAAGCCTTTTGCACCGGTAGAGGAGGCATAATTTGTCTTAAGGAAAGTGTGAAACACACGACTCGACTTCATCACTTTCCTCGTATCATTCGTTTGATTTTGGAGTCATGATACGTTTTTGGTGTTCTGTGTACTAAGTGTTTCAAGACACGTGATTCAGCTTTCACAAGTTCTATTTCTCCTTGAATCAAGTGTGGTAATCAATGTTGTTCATGATAATTATTTTTATGTTCATCATTTCATTATTTATGATTATTGATTAATTATAAATTAGATTTTTATGAATATATATATATATGCAATATCTAACGCACCTTTTGCTACAAGTTTTCCCTTCCACTATAACACAAGATAATAGATGCAAGATATTTTGTTCGATTCTCTTAATTATCTCTATCTCTTTGCTTAAGCTTTCACCACTGTAGTAAATCCAGTTTCTATTTCTTACCTTAATTTCGCTTGATTTTATACAAAAAATTTTGAGTTGTTGAGTTTTGGTTCATTGGTTTTTTCTTGCAATTTTCATGTGTTAAGTGGTTAGAAAAACTGCATTTTGAAGCCTTAAACGAACTCAGATGACTGAAAAACCCATATATCATGAGATTAGACATGAGTTTGACTCGTACGCCTGTTCCGCTTCTATCTTGGTATCACAATAGTCAATCGAACACTGAAATATCCGTAGTGCAATTTTGTAAGTAAAAAGTATTTTAGCCGACGAAATACCCTAATTTCGTCGGCTAAACTTTTCAAATTTGGTCTGCTGAAGTTCATAGACTATAGCCGACGAAAAAATTAGTTTAGGCGATGAAATTTTTTTTTGTTGGCTAAAGTTGACTTTAGCTGTTTTTTTATTTTGTCGACTAAAGTCTTTTTTCTAGTAGTGGGAATTCTCAAGCTGGTTAAGTGAGTTCAGCCTTGAAATTCATTTGTGACTGAGACCCTTATCTGTTTAATTTTTTTTTATTTCAAAAAATAGTCCCTTTGAAATAAGAAGTATCTGTGAATATATAAAATATTTATGCAATGTTAAGATGTGATCGAGATGGTCTAGTGGATTAGCCTTGGATCTTTCATTGAAAGGTTAGAGGTTCGACTCTCATATATTCATATTTTTGTATTTTGTTGAGTGAGACACTGATGAGCCAAAATTTGCGACTGAAAGGTAAATGGGGCACGGGCTCCACTTTGTCCCTGTGTGCCTCCGTCCCTGCCTATTATTGACAAACTGCATGCAAAACGTTAGGTGACTTGTTATGTTTACTCCTTACATTTTGAAATAGGAAATTAGGATAGATCAAGTGGCGTAGCCATTATAGGGCCAAATGGGTCAATTTACCTTTCTCATATTTTTACCATAACTCTCATTGTTTGAAATTTTTACTTCTCATTGCACATAATATTACATTTTGACCCCTATGACAAAAAATAAAATAGAAATATAAGCATATCTCATTAATTTGAATATATATTCATTTTCTTTAAACAATGAACTAAAAATAATAGATATGTCTTTTGACTATACACTTTACAATCTAACCATATATATATATATATATATATATATATATATATATATTTTCTTCATTTTCAACCATCGTTTACCTATTTTTCTTTCTTAATATTTCATGACTACCCTCTTGTCACATATCAGCCTTCTATCTATTCAATTTCCAATAATTTCTTGCAAGATTTAATTCTTACCTTACATGGTTAGTCCAATTAAGGCAAACACACTAGTAGAATTCGAGACCTATGCAACGAAACCATTTCGTCGCATAAAAGTACATATTCGTCGTATAATAACCCAAGCGACGAAAATGTCGTTGCATGGGTGTCTTTTCATACTTACTGTCCCACTGGTATCTATGCTACGAAAATGAAGTATTCGTCGCAACAGAATACACATATGCGACGAAAAATGTTTCGTCGTTATATTCTTATGCGACGAAATTTTTTAACTTAAGTGTCCAAATATTTCGTCGTTTTAGTGTTTACACAATTTCAAAAAAAAAGAGCAGGAAAATTTTGAATGAGAATTTTTTTAGTTCTTTTACTCCTCCGTCGACCACCCACGCGCCACCACCACCACCGGCCTCTATCCACCAAACCCACTCTCATCGACAACGTCGGAGTAGAGAACGAGTTGTCGTCGTAATCGTCGAGTGGTGGAAGTCAGAGTTGCTGGAGTCGTCGTAATGGTCGGAGTTGGCGTCGGCGGAGGAGGTGGAAGTCGGAGGCGGTAGAGGAGGCGGATGTCGGAGGCGGTGGAGGAGGTAGAAGTCAGAGGCGGTGGAAGTCGACATAGAGCGAAGGGAGGTGGCTGGGTTGAAGAAGTTCGAGTGGTGGATGAGATGGACGCGGCAGTGGGGTCGGAGTTGGCGTCGATGGAGGTGGAGGAAGTCAGAAGCGTCTGTGTGAGCTAGGTTGGCGGAGTTGACATCGATGAGGGAGAATTAGGGTTGTGGAGCTAGGGTGAGGGAGGTGGAGAGGCGGAGGAGATGGATTAGGGGTTGTGGAGGGTGAGGGTGGTGGAGTAGGTGGCGGCAAAGGTGAGAGGAGTGGTGGGGGAGAAGGGCAGAAAAGGTGGAGAAGCTTCGAGTGGTGAGAGGAGGCTAGGCTTCTGGGAAATATATGAGAGAGATCGAGCGGGATTTTTTTTTCAAATTTTTTGAAATTTTTTGCAGGATTTTTTTTTTCAAATTTTGAAAGTTATGAGACGAAAACATATTTTTCGTCGCATAAGTTTGCTACTTATGCGACAAAAACATATTTCGTCTCATAAGTAGAAAACTTATGAGACGAACTTATGCGACAAAAAATATGTTTTCGTCTCATAACTTATTTTCGTCGTTTAGGTTCTGGATTCGTCGCATAGGTTATAATTTTGATGACAAAATTATTTTCGTGGCATAACTTGAAACTTATGAGACGAAATTATTTAATTTCGTCGCATAGGTCTCGGATTCTACTAGTGACATTAGCCTAGATTGTTACTATGCATCATAAACATTTTGAGATTTATAGACTAATTATACAGTGATCCAAATTTATTATAAACCTCAAGTCTGCTTTATTTATTGTTGAAAATTTTTGTGGATACTGATAAAGTAGTTTGATGTTCAAATCTAAAACTAATTGGCAATGGAAAGAGTAGCTCAAACCTTTATAAACCCAAAGGCGAGGTCTCATATTCCCGGTGTGAGATATATATCTCAACATGCCCCCGTACGTGTGGCGAATCTTTAAGCCTAACACGTGGATAACAACTTGGGTAGTCGTGGAGTTTGTATGGCCTTTGAGCTTCACACGTATACGCAGGTAACCCGCGTTGATACCATGATAAAGTAGTCTGAGGTTCAACTCCAAAACCAATTGGCAATGGAAAAAGTAGTTTAAACCCTTATAAACCCACATGTGAGGTCTCATATTCCCGATGTGGAATATATATCTCAACAGATACGTTTAAGAAATTTAACCCTCCTACATGGAGTTTCTAGCTACGTCACTAGATAGATCCTCAATTTTTATTTGACAATCAGGTAAGTCCCTGTTATGTTTACTCCTTACATTTTATATACATAAAAACGATTCACTGAGCAACATTTATTTAAAACTCCATACATTACTAATTTGGTACGTCAAGTTTGGTTTCTTGTAATTTCCAAGTCAAACATCCCGATATAAATGCTTAATAGAGATTTGGTACGTCAAGTTTGGTTTGCTTGTAATTCATATGTACTATTGACCTGTTGGTGTGTTTTTCACTCCACAACTTACCCGAATATAGTTTTAGTTTATAGTTCCAAATTAAAATGGACTAGCTGTTCAGTCACTTGGCTATATGTACCAAGCTCTACCAAATGAAACTGCGAATCCATTTCTAACACAAGCCCTAAGAGCTTAACCAGATCCAATAATGGGGGACTATAGACAGCCACTTCTGTCGTCGACAGAAGATGTGGTGCCATCTCACCTAGAGTCCTTCCCTGCACCAGCAAACCCTTCTTTCATTTCCTCCGCCACCTTCAATCCTGACACCGATGACATCCCTCCCATCACTGGCGTCCGTGAGTTCTTCCGGGAGTTCAACCGAGAAACCAAGAAGCTCTGGTATCTTGCCGGTCCCGCTATCTTCACTTCCATATGCCAGTACTCTCTTGGCGCCGTCACCCAAATCTTCGCCGGGCAGGTCGGCACTCTCGACCTCGCCGCCGTCTCCGTCGAAAGCTCCGTCATCGCCGGTTTCTCCTTCGGCATTATGGTACTTACACTTTCTAATAGTACATTTCAGTTAGCTTATATATACTTATGCATAACTCGACAACATATATAACATGTTAAACTGTGTGTCTGAACTTGTATTCGGTAGTACTAATTTGAAGTTTTGAACTACACAACTTAATTTGGTGATTGAAGCTTGGAATGGGGAGCGCGCTTGAGACGCTATGTGGGCAAGCGTTCGGGGCCGGACAGCCTGACATGTTAGGAATCTACATGCAGAGGTCTTGGGTTATCCTCAACACAACTGGATTAGCATTGTGCTTTCTGTACATATTTGCTCAGCAGATTCTGTACGGGATAGGGCAGACGGCGGAGATATCTAAAGCTGCGGGAGTTTTCGCTCTCTATATGATCCCTCAGCTGTTCGCTTACGCGATGAACTTTCCGATAACCAAGTTCCTGCAGTCGCAGAGCAAGATTATGGTGATGGCGGTGATTGCGTTGGTGGTGCTGATCATACACACAGTGTTGAGCTGGCTGCTGATGTTGAAGCTCGGGTGGGGGCTGGTGGGTGCGGCGGTGGTGCTGAACCTGTCGTGGTGGATTATAGTGCTGGCGCAGCTGGGTTATATTGTGTCCGGGACTTGTGGCCGGGCGTGGACTGGGTTCTCATGGAAGGCCTTCCATGATCTTTGGGAGTTTGTTAAGCTGTCTCTTGCTTCAGCAGTCATGCTCTGGTAAGCTTAGTCTCAAAACGCAAGCTCCCTGCATTTCATCTTTTTATCTGAACTATTTATCTTGTTCCGGTAAGTGACTGGTCAGAGCTACTTGCACATATGATGCAAATTGACATATGCAGGCTAATTAGAGAGAGATTACCATCTGAAAAGTTGCATAACTTTTCTCTTTTGAATCTTCCACATATGGGTTACACATATGTCAGTGCAAAGATCTGATTGTCCTGTCCTGGCACCCAATAGATTTTCTTAGCATGATGCCTTATGCTAGCTAAAGAGTACGCTGCCACAGCACAAATTGCCTTGATGCCTTTTATAGATTGTTTTCCCCTTAATTAGAAGGACGATGATTTCTTGCATTAATTTTCAATGAAGAAGAGTTATTAATTAAAATGATATACGTATTTATTTATTTTTTGCTTTGATTTGTTTTTATGATATTCAAATTATTCATCCATAACGGATGCTCATTTTTATGATTATAATCATTATCGTTTTTGTCTAGATCATGCATTATAATTTATGAATATAAATAACTTTTCCTTATGAAGAACTAATAAGAGTATCAATTGGTCATGTGGCATAAATTTTGCTAAACAGAACTCTTGATTATTTGTTTTCTCAATTCTTGTGCAGTTTGGAGGTGTGGTATTTTATGGCATTGATTCTCTTTGCCGGCTACCTAAAAGATGCAGAACTTTCCGTCGATGGCCTATCCATATGGTGAGTTCCCTGTTTCTCTCTAGATGTATTGGTACAGCTTTTGAGTACACCAATTGTACCCATGAAAATGATTAACATTAATCTGGGTACATGCATGTTCTGAGTTTGCAGCATGAACATATTGGGATGGACAGTCATGGTGTCCCTTGGCATGAATGCAGCAATAAGGTTGGTCTATCTCATACCAGAACTCACATCTAACTTCCCAGTTCCAACACACCAAATGTTCAATCTGAATTGAAATAATGTACTTTGCAGCGTGAGAGTGTCAAATGAACTAGGAGGAGGACACCCAAGAACAGCAAAGTTCTCACTAGTAGTGGCCGTGATAACATCCTTTTTCGTCGGTGTTTTGCTTTCCCTTATCCTTATCATCTTCAGAAACAAATATCCCGTCTTGTTTTCAAGCGATTCGGAAGTTCAGGCTCTTGTGGAGCAGCTCACACCTTTGCTGGCAACCTGCATTATCATCAACAACATTCAACCTGTACTATCTGGTGTTGCAATAGGAGCAGGATGGCAAGCTTTTGTCGCCTATGTGAACATAGCTTGTTACTATGTAGTTGGGGTACCCTTGGGCTTACTCTTTGGGTACTACTTTGACTGGGGTGTTGAGGTAAGTCTCTATCTATCTAGCTTCTAGCACCTGCCCTATATTTTTACTGGATAGTCAAGACTGATCAAGAACAAAAGTTTCATTGAGATTGATCATTTTTTGCAGGGTATTTGGAGTGGAATGCTGATAGGAACATGCATTCAAACTATTGTCCTCTTTATCATGGTTTATAAGACTAACTGGAACAAAGAGGTAAAGGGATCGATTTGACATCCTTTTTCATTATACAACGAAGTTGAACCTCACCAAATCTTCAACCGAGTTCAGTTTATATATTCCATACAAACTAAGATATTTATGTGTTGTGCATTCAGGCTTCTATAGCAGAAGACAGGATAAAGACATGGGGAGGCGGATCAGACAACCCAAGTGACAAGGAGAACAACGTTGCAACGACATAAACACAAGTCGAAAAGACCGATAGATGAGGAAGAAAGTAGTCATATTCAAAATATAACTGGCGCGAATAGCGATTTTTGTTTTTCAATGTCAGGCGGCCAATATTCTACAACAAAATAAAGAGCATATGAGACCTTCCCAATCATTTTGACATACTGGCATTGAAAGATGACTTTGGAGCTAAGAGGATTTCTAATTGCTGTCTGAAGTTTTGAATTCTACTACACATAGAGAACCATTGTTCCTATATCAGTTGATCATCTTTTAAGCTTTTTTTAATCATCTAAGTTAGTTTCCCAGTAATGCTTGTATACAGAGCGTGCAAGTACACGATGCGACGTATACCATTACGAAAGAAGAGTGTCTACGTAGACTCTTATTGCATCCTGTATGACAAATTGACAATGCACAACTCGTTCTAATAAACGTGATATGCAGAGAATCAGATTCTAAAATTAGTATTGCAGACTCAGATTCTAACCAACTTAATTTGTACATTACTGATCTCCTATTGCATCCGATCTCGATCTAGGACCGAACGCGCTCATGTTGATCTTACTGTGAGATGCCTTATCAGATTCTACTAAATTGCATATTGCATCTGCAAAATTAAGTTCCCCCTTTCGATCTAAATCAAGTATGACCTTGACATTGACCACGCATCTAACAAATCAGACATAACGACCAGCAAGCAAGCGAGCTCATAGATCCAACAAACTTGCACGTACAGTTGCCTAAGTTAATACTCCCAAGACGGAAATTTGTAGCACTAGTTAATAATATATGCATGCAGCTTTTGCTCAACCAAGCATTAATTTATCCCGATTTCCCTACACATATTCATCCCAAAAATAATTGCAGTAAATTTCATGTCTATCTCACCAGTACATTGGTTTGTATTTCACTAAACACCAATTCTTATCATTGTCTGTCTGGCCGATCAAAAATTGAAAAGTTACATAGTCTAATTTTCCATGTGTATAATAATTTTTTTTAGGTTTGGAACCTCCTAGGAGGCTCATCCTTATAGCGCCAACAACTTGGCTACCTCTATAGTAGTAGCAAGACCGAGTCGGTTATCTGTTACTTCTTGTGATGATTATGTGCTAATCACTCTTTTAATATGGTTGGATGAGACTCCTACTTATGCATAGCAATAGAATGTTGGGAATTTATGCCTCGGATATGATAGGCAAAACAAGATTGTTTAGTCCTAACATTCTTCAATCCTTTAAGCTCATGCTCAGTAAATGTTGGATGATGAAAGAGATAACTATCAAATAAGTAACAAGGGAACCAAAACTTTATTCAGCTTCTTAGAGTACTCAAGCCAAGGCCATTCTTGAAACCACATGGGAATAAGTTTTCAGCCTTGACCTCCATCAAGTGAAAGTGGGTAAAAACTTGAGAATGATTGATATGGTCCTAACACCACATAAGCTCTTCGAATACTATCACGCTCATTCATAAGATACTTATATATCAGAAGCCGGATTCCCGGATCACGTTGAAGAGAATTAATATCAAACATCTCTTATCTCTTCTAATGCAATGGATGGAGAAGAGTTCAAAGGAACATCATTAACATAATTTTCAGTCATTTTACTCTCACTCCTTATCTCATTATTATCGACACTATCACTTGATTAAATATTATCAAGTGTAAACCAGGACGGTATATTATTGTATGTTTTGGTTTTCTAACAATTCGTCATGGCATCATCACCTTTTGACAAACCTTTTCAATTGAATCCACTATGGATTCGTAATTTCGCATCATTCATTATGTATACAGCAAAGGAAACTTGTCTCTGTTACTTGAAATTATCTTAGCATAAAAATTAGAGTGCGTCTATTTTCACCCCATAAATTATTTTGTTTATCTCACATCATGTTGATTTATTAAAATACCAAATTATCCTAATGTAAAATTACTGTAAGGGACAATAAATTATTACAAATTACAATTTTTTTTAATTTTTTTATTTTGCTAAATACTTGTTTCATAAACCCTAACCAAGCTATTAAAAAAAGATAAAACCCTGGAAAAAAGAAAACGATGGAAGGGAGATGATGATAACATGTTAATATATATTTTGTTCTTATTAGTCTATCATTATCCATCTATTTATTGATATTGTGTATATTGCAAATGAATGAATATAAATTTAAAATTAAATATAAAATTTAATAGATTGAACAAGGCAAATATGAAATTGTAAAAAAAAATGTAGGATGTGAAGTGACAGTAGTGTTCACCTGGTCAGTTACTGACAAAGAGATTTATGATCAATTACTGTTGGATCTAAATCCAAAGGTGGAGATTATTATTTTAAAGTTAAATTGTTTTGTTCTCTACCCTTGGATTTAGATCCAACGGTGATTAACTATCAATTTCTTGGTTAGTAACTGACCAGGTGAATACTACTATATGAAGAGAAAGTAGGTTGAACAAAGTAAAAATGAAATAAACAAAAAAATTGAGGATGAATAAAGTAGAATTAAGAAAATGGTATTTTAGGTGTTGTAAAGGGATGAACAAAGTAGACTATCAATAAATAATTTACAAATAGGGTGTGAAGAGAATGTGGGCTGAATAAGGTGGATTGTGAGGTGGCAATAGACGCATCCAAAAATTAAAAACCCTCAATTGAAGCATAAACAGAGAATCTCAATTCAAAATTAAAAGCTAAAACGAAAGTTAAAAAACAATGAATGAGTGACTCAGTGTTAAGAATTTATAACTAGACTATGAAATTTATTGAATAACATGGAAGAGCAAACAGCCAGAGGAGAGGAGAGGAGAGGAGAGGAGTCGAAGGAGAGCGATGTGATTGTGAATCGCCTACTGCAAACTGAATTTTTTTTTTCTTTTTAAGTATGTAATGGGCTATATATACCTCTATGTACCCTTTTCGGTCCAAATTTCTATCTGGGCTTGAGCCTAAATAGCTCTTCGCTTCTATCCACCTCTAATGTAAATCGGTGTTATTGTTTTCTTTCCTCGTCTTCTCTATTTCTTTTTCATTTAACAATATTCAACCTCCTTGCACAAACACTTACCATTACCGCATATATATATATATGACCCTTTTATTAAGAGATTTTTTTTTTGACATATATGAGGGATCAAGCATTAGAGTGACTTTTCAATCACATATCAACATCTTCACTGTTCAATACGTAGATTCATATATGTAGATTATTTATGTAAAATTTCATACAATTTGGTGATTGTTAAAGCTTTGAACTAATTGAACTCAATTGAAGCATCAAATCTGCCAAACATGAACTGTTCATATTTATAATTTTAATTCGCAGTTTTGAACATCTTATCGATCATCAAATTGGATGAAATTTTACAGAGATGATATATATATATATATATTATACTATACGGTGGAGATGTGATTTGTTGATCAAAAAGTTGGTGTAATCATTGATCCCTCATATATGTCAAAAAAAAATCCCTCATTAAAATAGAGGTGTATATAAATATATATAAACGTAGCAATCTCTACCGACGCAAGCACCAATCTATATTCCAAATACCTCCAATACTGATCCGATCATCAAAATGGAGGAGAATAGACAGCCACTTATGTCACCAAGGGATGATGAGGTGGTGGCAGTTGCACAGCATCGTCATCATCCGGTGCATGACAACCTAGAGTCCTTCCCTGCACCAGAAAACCCTTCTTCCATTTCCACCATCACCTTCAACCGGAATCCGCGGCTTCGTTCGAGAGTTCAAGAAGCTCTGGTTTCTTGCCGGCCCCGCCATCGTCACTTCACTATGTCAGTACTCTCTCGGCGCCGTCACTCAAGTCTTCACCGTCCAGGTCAGCACCCTCGACCACGCCGCCGTCTCCGTCGAGAACTCGGTCATTTTCAGCACTGAACTCAATATTACTTCAGCTCATACACTGATAACTCATTAATACTCTAACAACGTTACATATTGGACTCCCTCTAACAACGTGACATATCATACGCTCTTTTTCTGTGTCAAAATACTAAAATGTCATTGTACTTGACAAATTATAACTGAAGCTAATATCGTCTAATCATCTGTTTATAAAGCTCGGCATGGGGAACGCGCTCGAGACCCTATGCGGCCAACCGTTAGGGGCCGGACAGCTGGACATGTTAGGGATCTACATGCAGCGTTCATAGGTGATCCTCAACGCCACCAGCGTAGTGTTGTGCCACGCAGAGCAAGATGATGATGATGATGATGATGATGGCAGTTATCGCGGCGGTGACGCTGGTGCTGCACACGGTGTTCAGCTGGCTACTGATGTTGAAGCTCGGATGGGGGTTGGTGGGCGCAGTGGTGGTTCTAGATGCGTCGTGTTGGATCATAGCGGCGGCTCAGATGATTTATATTGACTCCGGGACTTGTGGTCGAGCATGGACTGGTTTTTCATGGAAGGCCTTCCATGGTTTGTAGAGTCTTGTCTAGCTGTCTCTTGCAACTGCAGTCATGCTCTGGTAAGTCCATCTTCAAATTCAACACCTTCATTTTCGTGAGGGTTTGCGACTACTTTTTTCGAGAGTACAAGTTGATTTCCTAATTGCATGGATTCTAACCAGGCGCAGATCTACATGTAAGCTTGGGTGGGCTCAAGCCCAATCAAGATTTTTGAATAATTAAATTAAGTAGGCAAAGAATGCAGGAGCGAAGGATTTGTTAGCTTGGCCTTTTGCTTTTTGACATAGAAAGCTTTAGAACAACTCTGGCAGCACAACTGCAATTTCTATTTTTCAATTTTGGTGAATGGAGTGCAAAGTCCGAATGCGCTCCTCACCCGGATCAAAACGAACAAAGAAAAAAAGGCACTCCAAATAGTCTCGAGCCTCAAGTTAACAAGATTTTTTTAGCTGTATGAAAATCATAGGCATTGAAATCCAGTATTTTCCCCTGTAGTTTATGTTTACTCAAGTTTATGCTGACTACTATTTGCAGAGACGAAATAAAATGACATCATCACACACTACAGAAGAACATCCAATAGCATAGACATAGCTGCAGAAACCATTTACTGAAAATGCCATGTTAGCCAATCTAGTTAAAAGGCACATTTGCTTGTAAAACAGCAAATGCATATATCCAAAAATCACTCCTACAAATATAAAATTGAGTAAAGAACTGCTAGAGATTAATAAGATCCACATTCAGTGACCCAGTAGAACATCCCATGTATCCAACAATTGAATGCAACTTGCATTCACCAACATATTCAAAATAAGAACCATGGACTTGTGCAAACCCAATCATGGCAATGCTCTAAGGGAAATGAGGATATGAAATCAATGGTATTTTTTATCTCTATACTCATCCCGTAGGTACAGGTTTCTCATTCTCCTTCTAACTAAACCTTGACATGTTTGAAAGGCCAACAAGTACTAGTCTAAAGGAACAAATTCCAACTCAAACATTCATCAAATCATCAGAATCAATCCAAATGACAACCAAAGAAACTGCAAGACCCCTCAATTAAGCTCACATTTTAAACAAGAACAATTCATTGTAGCTCATGCTCATAGACATATACACGATGGAAGGCTCACCAACAGCACCACAAATATCAATACCAGATATCAAAACACATCGAAATCTATCAATACCAAACACCAAAATCAAACCATGAAACCAACAGAACAATAGATAATTAACCAAATCCGATAGATATGAAAAGCCATTAAACGATCCAAAACCGAAATTATAACATAGATGTCTCCACGAAACAAAAAAGAACTTAAAACAAATGTCAAAAACCCTAATTTCCGAATAAGGACCCAGACCTAAGCGGTGAGAACCACAGCGCCGCCGGCTTCCTTGATCTTCTTCTCAGCTACCTTGGAGATGAGCTTGGCCTTGACGACGACAGGGTGGCCCTCCGGGAGCTTCCCCTTGCCGAGGATCTTGAAGTAGCCGTGCTGAGTGACGTCGATCACGGGCACGTTGTCCTTGGTGGCCTTGTCCTTGGCCTCCTGGGGGACGAGTGACCAGAGCTTGTCGACGTTGACGATCGGGCAATAGAACTTGTTGCGGAGCTTGTGGAAGTACCTCATACCCACTTTACCGAAATACCCCGGGTGGTACTTGTCGAAGAGGATGCGGTGGTGGTGCATGCCTCCAGCGTTTCCGCGACCTCCGGGATGCTTGCGGTGCTTGCCGATACGACCGTGACCGGCGCTGACGTGGCCTCTCTTCTTGCGGTTCTTCTTGAATCGGGTCGTCATCGCTGCTGCGGCGGCGGCGCTCTTTCTTTCTCACACTCTCTGTGACTCTCTCCTAGGGTTTCAGGGTTCGGCGGCTCTCACAGAAGCTGGAGTGAGGATTTTTGGGGTATTTATGTGGTGGAAATGTGTGTGCGGTTTACGATTATGCCCTTAGGTTTAGGCCTAGTGGATTGGACTAGGGGACGTCGAATGGGTTGTGTGACTGGCTTTGTTCTGGGCTAATTAGCCCAATCACGAAGGTGAATGAGAAATGAGTGAATTTGACAACCAAAATTGACAGTATTGCTCAGACGCGGAAACCGTTTACGGACAGAACATGACGATCAAACGACAGTCGTCTGATTTTTAATGAATTGATCCAACGGACAGGATTAAATAGACTTAAACGGACAAGATCAATTCATGATCGTTCGATCATCCCGTTCCGTCCAGCAAACGGCTCCCGCGCCTGAGCGGGATTCACATTCTTATAAAAAAAATGAATTCACATTTTAAAATTGTATGTATGCTTTCCAATTATATACATGGAATTGAGATGCATTTGTCTCTCACATTCGTTAAAACTATTCCATGACTAAACAAGTATGGGCTTAATAATGAAAAGATGAAGAATTATACGCTTTAGACAAGATTCCATATTATTTGAAAGTATTAGAGGTGCTAATGTTCTAAGTCACGAATTTAAATTTCTTCGCACAATATCAAAAAGAGTCAAGAATTGATTGACGAATCAAAAAGGCCACCAACCCCGCTTACCGGGAAGAACCGAACAACCCAGAACACACCACCACCCAATCTCGTCGCTGTCGCAGCCAATCCGAGTCCAGTCGCTCCACCATTCTTGAAACCATACACGATCAAAGAGGTGGATACACCCCTTGTCGCCAAAGCATGATCGTCACCGAGTTTCCTCTGCATCGCCGCCATCTTCGCCAAAACATCACGATCAACACTCGTCCCCAAAGAAGAGTGCAGAAGCCAAGACAAAACCCTAGGTTTCGCAAAGAGAGCTCTCCAAAACTCAGAGTCGCTCCATTTCCTATCTTCTAGGTTTTATTGTCTTGATTCGACTGATTTTAATTTTAGTCAAGAATATAAATTCAGTTTTGATTTTAATTTCTGGGATAAACTTTGTTGTAGTCTTCTTTAGGTGAACTATTTTATTGTAGCATATACTATTTAATGGATTGAAGGGAAAATTGGCATTTGCCCCTTTAAAAAAATTGATATAAATTCAATTTAAAATGACAAAATCAATACTACACACGTGTATCCTGTAGTGTAATTGTTAGCATAATCCTAGGTAAATTTATTGACGAACATAGCAACATTGCAATGTATAAACTACACTTCCCTTCCCAACCATGCTGATGGCAAATTAATGATGAACGAGCGATAATATTACAAAGTTTTGATTTACACTAATATTTTAATGTATAATATAAAAATGAAAATGGAGAATGATAAAGTGAACAAATAATTTGTTTTGATTAGCCCATAACATCATTTTAGTAAGTAAAAAATTGAAGAGCTCGACAACCAATCGGAGAAGCCGTAAAAAGGAACTTGCTCCCAGGGGGAATTTCACTTATGCTATAAGTAAAGAAAAGGTCAATTGCGCACCGAGCTTCTCTCGACTAATAGTTGATCAAAAAAATAATGGTTTGATTACTTAAGATTCTTCGGCAATTTGAGAGTTGGGACAGCTACGAATATTGTTGCCAAGTGAGTGCCCATACGAATCTGAGATCGGAGGGTGATTATATGACCCATTGCGGCTAGAATTTGTTTGCTCGACAAAAATGAGTGATGGCTGCACCAGACTGAACATCGATCACAAGCATGGTATGCATATTATTCAGCACTCAAAAACATACACATATCACACGTATCACTCATTTTAAAAGTGAAAATTATACACTAAAATCAGAAATGACTTCTCTAATTTTATTTCTTAGTAGGTAGCGAAAATGGTTTCCAGTAAATCATAAAGCAATCATGTATTCTTAGTAACTTAAAAACATCCTCATATTTTCCTGAAAATCTATATCGTTTAACCGAAAAACGTCCACGTTTACTGTTGATTTTTATTGCTTGTGTTGATCTTTTTATATGTTGGGGATTTTAAATTCTTTTATTTGAATTTACTTAGATAATTTAGAGTGAAATTTGAATATTTTTTTTTGTAAACTGCACTCATTCCTTATATTATTCACTAGACTTCCCAAATTACCCTTAGAATTTAGTCAAATTTTCTTTATAACTCACCGACGCATTCGATCTAGCCGGAACTCTCTCTTTGTCACTTTAAATCAATTTGCAACTTTAAAACAATTCGATTAAATAAAATATGATATTATGATGATATCACGGAACCACGTTGTATTTAATCTAATGTTTTTAAATTATTCAAACAAATTCAAGCAACACAAATCTAAATAGAGAAACCAAACTCATCTGCAAGACTTCTAAGCTCTAGAAAAGAAGCGGAGATATTCAATATTTTCACCATGAAATATACAGTGTTGGTGTGTTAATTACATCAACAACAAAATAATTACATGAATTACATGGTAAACACATCAATTACTCGCATAACCATTACAATGCTTGTGTAGTTCAATTTTGAAGAAAGACTGCAGCTCCAACTAAACCCAACCATAATGTTAAAGCTATCCAGAAAGCCTGGCTTTTCTCCAATCCAATTGGGGGTCGCCATACCATGAAGTCCCCAAAATAGTCTTTGGATGATGGAGTCTGATTAGTTACTGTCCCGCTGCTCCTCTGATCTTTGTCCTTGTATTTATCACTCCACGTTCCAGCATAGCTGCGGTACTCACGCATCAAATAACCTCATTAGTCAACCAAACTAATGAGGTCTTGCAAGAAATGAACCAAATCTACCAAATTATGAATCGACAATAACATCTAATTATTTCTTTCTAGTTTGTTACTTGAGAGCAACTCTTGCTTCCTAGACTCACTAAGAGAAGATAGAAGCAACTTCATCGACTTGTCCAATTTGTGCAAGTGTTTGTTGGGAAGGAGGAAAAGATTCAAGCAATTGAAGAGTGCATGTGGAAGGAAAGGTCAGAAAAAGAGAGCTGAAAGTATGATGACTTTTTATGTATGGACTAAGATTTGAAGCTCTATACAAGAGAAGGATACATGTAAACATGGTCGAATGTAAAAGAACCAAACCTGTCATAACTAGAACCAATGAGTGGTATGGTTACCATCTCTTCTCGGGTAATCTTGATCTTTGGTGCTTGCAAAATGTAGCGAAGCTCTGCAGCCTGGCGTCGTATGCTGACACTAGGGTGCTTATTCTCCAATTGCTTATAAAGATCAATGCAATCAGCGTGGCGCTTATTAGCCTCGTAGGCCATAGCTAGCCAAATCTGTATCTGTCAAACCATAACACTACTTTCCATCAGAGCACTGATCAATTTTATCGCATTTGCACAATTAACAAAACAAGATCCTACCTCACCACCAAATAACGTTGGCCTCGGAATGATTGTCAATGCACCTTCTAAGAACTCAATCGCGCGACCATACATCCCCCTCCCGTAAGCCTTCTGTCCCAAATCGAACATTAACTGTGCGGTGGCTCTCCGCTCAGCCTGCTCCTTAGCCACCTGTTCTCATCTCATAACAACACAACCAATAATCCCCATTACAAGCTGCAAATACCTATCTAAGCTACCTAGAAGCTACATAATCGAACATACAAAAATCTCAATCTGTCTACTAGATCATATCTACAATATTCTTATTAACAAGCCGAGAGAGATGTAACTGACCTTTTCAAGCTCTTTCCTAACTCGCATCCGCTTCTCCTGCTCCGTCTCTTCCCGTCCACCATCTCCATAATCCTCCTCGATCCGGCTCTGTAACTCCTCAGCCTTCTTCTCCAGCTCCTTCCTCTCCTCGATCTCCTTCACCCTCCGACGCATTTCCTTCTCCCAATCCAACGGCGCCGCCTGCTCCTCCTCCTCATCCCCTTCTCCAAATCCATTCCCGCTCCCCTCCCCAAAGTCCACCCCGTTCACCTTCGAATTCGCTTTCCCCCGAGCCACCACTCGCTGGCTCCGACTCTCGCCGCCGTCCGAGTCAAACCCCTTGGCGCCGATGAAGCCGTTAAAGGAGTGACTGTGATTATGCGGCAGGCTCATATTTAGGTTCAGTAAAGCGTCCAGCGCCACCGGACGAGTTTTCCGGTCAGCTGAGATGGTCCGAGGCGAGGTCACGTCTAGTAAGAGAGCTAGGTTTCCGAGAAGTACGGCCATTAGTGCCGGAAAGAGTAAAGAAAGAGAGATAAAGGAGGGAGGAGTGAAGATGTGAGATATGAGATTCCCGCTGAAAAGACTGTGACACTTGTCGTTAATGATTTTTCATGACTAAAAGATCCTTGATTTATGGGGTTAATTACTTGAATTTTTAAACTTTTGGGGTGTAGATTCTGAACCCCGTAAAGGGCAAATGCTATTGTCAAGGATGTGAACGTGGCGCGTCATCGGCTAGAGCCGTGCGGCGTTGCTTTTGACTTGTTACACAAAGCACGCCACCGGCGGTAAGTTATTGACAAAAGAAGACATTTAGTCATTTATAAATTTTTTTCTTACAACAAATTTAGAAATGAGGGATTAAAATTTTGATGATTTTGAAAATATTGATCCTCTTAAATATGAATATTTCTATAGAAATTTTAAAAAAAATATCGATTGTAGTAAAATTTTGAAAAAATTAAAAAAATAAATAAAGAAATTTTAAATAATATTTTGAGAGATGATTGTTTTCTCAAATTATGTAATATACTTGAAAAAAAAACTTGTATAAACATTGATATATTGTGAGTTTATAGTAATTTAAGGTGTCCAACACCTTAAAGGTGGTTAAGTTTGAGACAGTATCGGTACAATGGTGATTCACTGGTCATGCTTGTCCTAGTTCAAGTTGGTATTAGAGCGGGTCCCTTTTCAGTTACTTCTCCAAGCATAACGGGGGAAAGTCTCCTAATATAATGAGCCTAAATTTGGGTTTATCGAAAAACTTTTAGCTTGATATCGTACCAAGTGCCTACAGTGGGTCTTGGACCGCATACCACCAAATCATATTCCGAATTATATTCCGCCCAAATCATATTCTGAATCAAATACTGATTTCCGATGTGGGAATTGAACCAAATCAAATTACACGTGCATACCTAAAAGTTAAGTTGCACGTGAAGGAGAGTGTTGGAGATGAAAGATCCCAAATCAGAAAAAGGATAAATAAAATATAACTTATAAGTGGATGGATCATACGCAATTGTACCGAGACCTTTTGTAATTAAAACTCAACACCTTAAAGGTGATTAAGTTAGGATAATATCGGTATAATGGGGATTCACGGGCCACGCTTGCCCTAGTTCTACTTAGCATCAGAGCCACAAACCCAAATTTCGTATTCATATTTCGCTGTGTACCATAATCATACCAAAATCCTAAATCCCGAATTTCAAATTCTGAATTTCAAATCCCAAATTTCAAATCCTGAATTTCATATCTCAAATTTCAAATCTCTAATCTCAGCAAATTGAATTTATTTTTCATTATCATATCAACAACCACACCATCATTCCACCATGTCACAAACCAAATTTATATGCAAACTCAAAATGTCTGCTTTGTGGATATTTCGGTCATAGCAAATAACTGTGTTATGAAACAATTGGATACCCAAATTGGTGGGATTTCACCAAGACACCCCGAAAGAATCAAGCAAAAGTTGTCGTAACCACTACAGAGGAAGAACAATTGTCCAATGCTTCTAATGTCGCACAATCAAGTACGAACGGTAAGGTATCTATGAATAGTTCCTAGATTATTGATAGCAGAGCAAGTGATCACATGACTAATGATTATACCCTCTTTCAAAAATTGCAATCTTCCTCTCAAAATAGTGTTTCTACTACCGATGGTACTCTAATTCCAGTTACCGGAGAATGTTTTGTTGTTCTATCAAACATGTTAACTCTTGATTCTGTATTAGTTGTCACTTCATTGTCATATAATCTCCTCTTAGTTAGCCAAATCATTCAAGCATTATCATGTACTGTTACTTTGTAATATTCTTTCTACGTATTTCAGGATATTATGACTCGACTGATTCTAGGTTATGGTGTACGGAAGGGAAAATTATACTATATAGATCTGATAGATACAGGAGAAAAACAAAAGCATTTTTTTGGGTCAAGCTAATCAGATCAATGGAGCTGAGAGTGCTAAGAAAAATGTGTGGCTTTGACATTATCGACTGAGTCACCTAAACTTCAATTATCTGAAAAAACTGCAACCACAATTATTTTTAGGTGTTGACCATTCAAATTTTTGATGCGACATATGTGAACTGGCCAAGAGCCATCGTATTTCATATTCCCCAACCCTGCATAGAAGTCATGTTCTATACCCCAACCCTGCATAGAAGTCATGTTCCATTCATGAAGATTCATTTTGATGTTTGGGGATCTGCAAAAATTCCTACTCACAGTGGCTATCGATATTTTGTAATGTTTATTGATGATTGTACTCGTATGACTTGAGTGTCTCTACTGATGAATAAGAGCGATGTCTATTCTTGGTTCACAGAATTTCACAAGATGGTGTCTACACAATATCAACAGACTATTCGAGTCTTCCAGTCTGACAATGGTGGAGAGTATGTTAATGGTCGTATGCAAGAGTTTATGCAGTCCCATGGAATTCGACATCAGACTTCAAATTCTTACACTCCTCAGCAAACTGGATTAGCAGAACAAAAAAATCGACAATTGCTTGAAGTTGTTCGTGCTTCTTTATTTGACATGAATGTACCTCTTGAATATTGGGGAGAAGTTGTGAGGTCTGCTGCATACCTCATTAATCGTACTCCTTCTCGGGTAATTGAATTTCAAAACTCTTTGCAGCAGCTTCAACATCTTCTTTATGTTCCGTCATTACCTATTTGGAGCCTCAAGTGTTCGGATGCGTAGTTTAAGTTCATATTCTAAAGCAACAACGACGTAAACTTGATCCTCAGCAAGACGGTGTATCTTTATTGGATATGCTGATTTCCAAAAGAATTACAGATGATATGATCCTCTCACCGACACCATTCATGTTTCCCTTGACGTTTCTTTTCACGAATTTAAGCCTTATTACTTAGGGGAAGTATAGAGTTCTTCTCTTCAAGGGGAGAGAGGTTGTGAAGGGAACTCTCGAAATAATTTATTTGAACTCGAAGAATTTGAAGAATTATAAGCTTTGGAAACAAGATTTGGAGTTGGAATTCATAATAGCAGTCATATTGGAACATAAGAGTCAAATAGATATGAAAGTATTGACGCAAGCGTAAGAAATTCTGACGATGCAATGCGTGTCAGAACAGGAGAGGCTGAAGCTGAGACCCGAGCCAAGCCGGTACATGCTAGAGAAAAGCCGCCAAGCCGAGCCACAAATTCTGCTAACATGTCAACTTCCACAGATTTTGTCCATATAGATCAGAGTCACCAGTCAACAGTACTTCATAACTTGCAAGTCAGGCCCATAGAGTTGGCATATCCAGCTGATAGTAATTTAAATACTTATTCGTCAAATTCGTTTCCCTTATCCACACAATCAACTGAAGAATCCGCCACTAATATCACTCCTTAGGTACCTTTAAATTCAAACCAATTTTCTGAGGTAGATAATATTGAACCTAGGAAATCACATAGGGTTACCAAGGGTATTCCAAAAAACAATATGAACCAGATATCAAAGCCAAAACCAAATATCTTATTGCAAATTACATGTCTAACCATAGGTTGGCTGGGTCACATGCTCTTGTCATTAATCAATTATTCAGTGTTTCTATTCCTGGTACCATACATGATGTAATGACGGATCCGAAGTGGACTCAAGAAATGAATGAGGAACTAGAGGCCTTGCAAAAGAACTCGACATGAGATGTTGTTCATAAACCTGATGGAAAGAAGACCGTTGGATGTCGTTGGGTATTTGCTGTAAAACTCAAAGCCGATGGGAGTATTGATAAGTATAAAGCCAGATTAGTTGTCAAAGGATACACGCAACGTTATGATATTGATTATGAAGAGACGTTTGCACCCGTAGCAAAGATCAACACTGTTCGAATTGATTGCACTTGCAACAAATAAAGATTGACCTATACAACAATTTGATGTGAAGAATGTTTTTCTCAATGAAATCTTGGAGGAAGATGTGTATATGGACATGCCGCCAGGAGTCAAATGTAGACATTGCGATACCAACAAGGTTTGTAAGTTGAAGAAGTCGTTGTATGGACTAAAACAATCTCCTAGAGCGTGGTTTGAGAGATTCTCCAAATCAATGAAGACGTTTGGTTACAAACAAAGCAACTCAGATCACACTTTGTTCATCAAACGTAGTCAGGTTAAGATCAACGTTTTGATTGTGTATGTTGATGATATGATTGTCACAGGAGATAACCTAAATGAGATTAAAGGTTTTACAAAGTATCTGTCGAAGGAATTTGAGATGAAGGACCTTGGACAGCTGAAGAATTTTCTTGGAATTGAAGTTGCAAGATCAAAGAAGGGTATTTGTTTATCTCAACGAAAATATGTACTTGACTTGTTAGTTGAGACTGGACTGCTTGACTGCAAGCCTGTTGAGACACTGATTGAGATGAATCACAACCTCGCCATCTATCCAGATCAAGTCCCGACTGATAAAAGGAGGTACCAACGTCTAGTAGGGATACTTATTTATCTTTCTTATATTAGACCTGATATTGCTTATGTTGTAAGTGCTGTTAGTCAATTTATGCATTGTCCTAGTGAAGAGCATATGGATGCAGTGTATTGTATTTTGAAGTACATGAAGATGACACCAGGTAAAAGATTATTATTTGAGAAAAAAAAGAGAATTTGATGTTTTTGGATACACTGATACAGATTGGGCTGGTGATAAGACTGACAGACGATCCACATCTGGGTATTTTACATTTGTTGGAGGAAATCTTGTGACTTGGGGAAGTAAGAAGCAAAAAGTTGTAGCCAGATCAACTACTGAAACAGAGTTTCGAGGTATGAAACATGAAGTTTGTGAGATGCTATGAATTCGTAATGTGTTGAAAGAATTGGGTTTCAAACTCAAGAAATCTATGGACTTGCATTGTGATAGCACGTCTGCTATTGAAAATGCTCATAATCATGTTCAACATGACCAGACAAAACATGTGGAGGTGAATCGACATTTTATTAAGGAAAACTTGGATAAGAAAATCAATTGTTTCCCTTTCGTGTATACAGAAGACCAATTAGCAGATGTTCTTACGAAATGAGTGTCAATGAAAATATTTGACAATTCAGTGTAAATATTTACTTTCCTTGTATGTGTAGGTTATATTATTCCTATTAGCATTATGATTGTATTTCTATATATACCCTCTTATTTAGAAGAGAATAATACATCAAAATATTCCAAACCATATTAAAGGAGAAAAGAAGTGAAGAGTATAGTGTTTCCCTCATGCTTGACCTGAAAGGAACATCAAAGGATTCACTAAACAATAAAGAAAATTTAGAGTCAGACCGGCCCTAAATTTTATTGAATTTAATCGAATCCTTCCTTGTTAAGTCCTAAATGATGAGGCCTATGTAGTTCGAACCCAATACGAAAAAGGAAGTGTGAGATTTTAGCCATCGGAGCGGAAAACGACGTCGTGTTGCAGGGAAAGGCCTACCACGCGCCAATTAATGCTCTCCCTTTTGGAGGTTTCCGTAACGAGTCAAACGTCCCCGCAACCCAGTGGTTGTTGTGTGCACTCTCGACCTCCACATCTTCTTCTTCCTCTCCACGGCACAAACACCACCTCACTATTTCACCAAAAAAATAAAAATAAATTCAAGCTCCAAAAAACGCCATAGCCAAATATTCATACAATGCATCTCTCTCTTTCCACTATGGCTCAGCCCCTCTGCAATTCCCAACCTCCATTTCTCTCTCCCCTCCACCCCAAACACCACCCTAACCTTCTCCATTTCACCTCCACCGCCAGAACCAACCACCGCCGTGTCTCTCTCTCCTTTCATTTCTCTAATGCCCGAAGCCCTCGATTTTCGCCGCTGAAATCGGCCTCCGTCAACGGCTATGCGGCCGAGGAGTATGCAAAGAAAGACCACGGAGCCGACGAAACCGGGGTCGAGCTGTTCGAGCGGCTGTTCAGTTTTCTCCGGTCAATTTTGCCCGGCGGTGCTTGGTGGAGCTTCGCCGATGATGCCGACGTTAGAATTTTCGCGGAGCCGGTGACTGTGACGCGCGCTCTTACTCGGATGTGGGGCCTGGTTTCTCAGGACCGTTGGGTTATCTTCGCCGCTTTCTCCGCCCTAATCGTCGCCGCTGTTCGTGCTTTTGTTAATTTCAGAGAGTATAGTTAGTTTCTGTGGAAATTGCTTTTACTGAGAGTTGTTTGTGGACTTGTAATTACAGCTATCGGAGATATCGATACCGCATTACTTGACGGCATCAATCTTCTCGGCGCAGAGCGGTGAGGTCGCCGTGTTCCGACATAATGTGAAGCTGCTGGTGTGTCTCTGTGTTGTTTCTGGAATTTGCAGGTCAAAATCTTGTATGGACTGAGTCCCCTTCTTTTTTCAAGCTGCATTTCAAGTAGCTCTTAAATTTTTGATTGATGAAATCTGTGCCACTTGATATTTTTGAAATACGCACAATCTCGATGGATTAGTGATTTGGTACAATGCTGACCTTATACTCTGTTTTGCGCTTCAGTGGTTTGCGAGGATGCTGTTTTGGCATTGCGAATATGATTCTTGTGAGCTTCTCATCCATGATTTTTCATTTTCTTTGATGCTAATTGAAATCACTTGGTTGAAGTATAAAGACTGACTTTAGTTCTCATAATTGGATCAACTTATGCAATTGAAATTCAAGAATACCAGCTTCAACATGACATCATTATTCGTTAATAGATACCCTCTTAGCCTTATTTTCTTGTTTATTATTATTATTTTTTTTTTCTTTATTGCTTAGTGAATCCTTTGATGTTCCTTTCAGGTCAAGCGCATGAGGGAAACACTATACTCTTCACTTCTTGTTCAGGTTCTGAATAACTTACATTTTTGTGTATTTTAAGTGATTATTATGATATCGTTTGCTTTTGTCTGTGAAGTTATAGCTATCTAGATATGCTGGTATCGTTTGACTTATTCTTCTGTATTTCCATTGTAGGATATTTTCTTTTTTGACACTGAAACAGTTGGTGATTTGACAAGTCGGCTTGGGGCAGACTGTCAGCAAGTATCAAGAGTTATTGGAAATGATCTCAATCTCATAATGCGGAATGTTCTTCAGGTAAATTCAGTGCCCAAGTTATCCATCTATTCCCAGTTTGTTTAATCATTCTGTGATTTAGTTTCCATTTTCGTTTGTTTTTTTCCAGGGAGTAGGTGCAATGATCTACTTGTTAGTTTTATCACGCCCACTTGGTTTATCTGTCTTGGTGATATGTTCTACTCTAGCAGCAATTATGCTGGTTTATGGCCGGTAAGACTAGTTTACTGTTTTGTCAGTTATCCTTCCTATATATATCAAAGTGTCATGCCAAAATGATGTCGCCTTTCAGTTTACTGGTTAGTAACTTAATATGAGGCTATGAAGTGGATGTCTAGGTAGGAAATAATGGATGACATTAGAAAACAGTATTCTTTTGAAGGCCAAGATGAAGTTGCAAAATGATGTGACTTGCTTTACAGAAAAAAGGGGAAATAATGTTCTTTTGGTGTCGAGGTTTCAGAACAACAGGTTACCCTATGACTTCATAGAAGATAATTAAATGCAGAAAATTCACATAATGTCTTGCAAAATTTTGTTGCTCTTAAGTCCTGTTGTTTTATGCTTTACAAAAAAACGGGAAAATAATGGTCTTTTGGTGTCAAGTTTCAGAACAACAAGTTACCCTATGACTTCATAGAAAATTAAATGCAGAAAATTCACATAATGTCTTGCAAAATTTTGTTGCTCTTAAGTCCTGTCATTTTATCTTCTTACTGTATTGTTGATGATGTTGAGGCTTAAACTTTTTCCCTTCTTGTAGTTACCAGAAGAAGGCTGCAAAACTAACTCAGGAGTTTACTGCTTCTGCCAATGAGGTAGAATTAGTAATAGTTTAGCTTAAAATTTGTATTTGAAGATTTTGATCGCAACTTGTTTAAATGTTTAGAACTTTCTTCATCTTATGTAGGTTGCACAAGAGACATTCTCTTTGGTGAGAACTGTCCGTGTTTATGGAACAGAAAAACAAGAACTTGGAAGGTATAAATGCATTTGTATACCATATCAATCATTTTTATTGCTCCTTAATTTGTTGTATCAAGGTATGTAATAAATTTGGGCATAGACCATCAAGAAAATCATATTTGTATGTACTTAATTAGTTGTTAACAGGGGTATTTTTCTATGTGATCTATAGGTACAAACTGTGGTTAGATAAATTAGCTGATATAAGCATACGGCAAAGTGCGGCATATGGTTTTTGGAACTTGAGTTTCAATGCGCTTTACCACTTGACCCAGGTCCATATATTCCAGTGGTTTTGAACTGATATGATTTATGTAATTAAAGATAGTGACTTTGTGTTCATGATCAACAAGGGATTGATAATTCAGTTGAAATATAGAATATTTTTATTTGTTTTATTGATCGTACCTTGGTGTTGAGTTTCTTTTTATTTGCACAAACGATTTGTAGGTCATTGCCGTGCTGCTTGGAGGGATGTCTATTCTATCTGGTCGTATTACAGCAGAGAAACTGACGAAGTTTATATTGTATAGTGAGTGGTTAATTTATGCAACATGGTGGGTGGGTGACAATTTATCCAATCTGATGCAATCTGTTGGGGCAAGTGAAAAAGTCTTCCAATTAATGGATCTCATGCCCAGTGACCAATTTATATCAAAAGGCAAGAAACTTATGAAGTTTAATTGAACTGTTATTTGATATGTTGGAAATTGTTCTACTATTCTTCTTTTATTAATCATGGATTCTCAATGTTCTGTGGCAGGATCAAAGTTGCGAAATCTGGTTGGAAATGTTGAGTTTGTAAACACTTCTTTCTATTATTCATCAAGGCCAACGGTTAGTTCCATGTTAGAACATATGATCTTCTTAATTATTTTGGCAGCCATGTTTCTGATATTCCCATGATTCACCACGTCGGAGCAGTCAGTGTTAAAATGGATAAAAATATTCATAAAATTCCTTATTTCCCAAATGAGCATACACTGCCCAAGAAGTTTTTTTTGGATAATGGCCCAAGAAGTATTTATCTCATATTAATGATATTATGTCCACGCATCAATAGCACCTATAAAACTGAATTTTGTAGCTCTAATCTGCACTTTGTGTTTCCTGGTTCCCCACCACAGTATATATCTACTGCGACTCGATAGATTTTATTTTTCTATGACTGTGGTTGTAAAAACTATAGAGATCTATATCCTCGAGTACTTTATTTGACAATCTTTATTTTTCCCCTGTTTGGTATGACTATCCTAGCTGAATATGAAATTGATTGTATGATTCTTTGTTTGGTTACACAACCAATAATGCTAATTGAAAAAGGGATATGAACAGGTACCTGTACTGCAAAATATCAGCTTGTCCGTGAAGCCTAATGAAGTGGTTGCTATCGTAAGTGTTGCTGAGGCTCTTTTATTGATTTCTTACTATACCCTGTAAAGTTAAGCACTTAACTCTGCATCCTCTAATCTTATAGGTTGGGCTTAGTGGTAGTGGAAAGAGCACACTTGTGAATCTTTTGCTCCGTCTCTATGAGCCTACAAATGGTCAGGTAATTCATTTTTAGCTTCAATCAGTAGTAACGAACGGAAATATAGAGAATTGGAAGGTTTTATGATAGTGCTGGTGTTGGTCTTTGAAGTATCTCTTTTTCTTAATGTAATATCCCCTCATTATCACTTTTGATTTCAGATTTTGATTGATGGCTGTCCTCTACAAGAGTTAGATGTCATGTGGTGGAGGGAAAGAATCGGATTTGTTGGACAGGTTCTTATTTTACTCCCATCATGAAAATTAGCAGGTTAAGTAGACCTTTTTGTCTTACGGTTGCATTTAAACAGGAACCCAAACTGTTTCGCACAGACATTAGTGCAAACATTAGATATGGATGCAACAGAGATATAGGGCAGGTGGATGTTGAATGGGCTGCCAAGCAGGCATATGCACATGATTTCATTTTATCACTCCCCAATGGTTATCAAACACTTGTTGATGATGATTTACTCAGTGGGGGGCAAAAGCAAAGAATTGCCATTGCAAGGGCCATTCTTAGGGATCCAACCATTTTGATCCTTGATGAAGCAACTAGCGCGCTGGATGCAGAGAGTGAACACAATGTCAGGGTAAGCACTTCTGGCGATGAGCTCCCCACATCCCAATACTCCAAAGGTTTAGAAGATTAAGTTTGATGTAACATTCCTCATTTCCAGGGTGTTCTTCGTGCTGTCAGAAGAGACAAGACAACGAGAAGAAGTGTGATAATAATTGCGCACAGGTAGGTTTCTCCAATATTCAGTCTTCTGATATTCTTATGCTGATACTGAATGTCAGCTTCCTCTGTACAGGCTTTCTACCATACAAGCTGCTGACAGGATAGTGGTCATGGATAGTGGTAGAATTGTTGAGGTTAGTACTTGGTCTATCATGATTTTCTTACATTTATATCTGTAAAGAGCAATATTTGAACTTCTGAAGAATCCCCACTTCCCACGCCTCTCGTTCCTATCTTCATGCTATGTCTTGATATATCTTATGTTATGTCTTGATATATATCTTTTGTGTTGCACAGACCGGCAGCCACAGTGAGCTGCTCGTTAAAGACGGCCTCTATGCACGACTAACTAGAAGGCAAGCTGATGCAGTTGCATAACCTTTGACCTTGTTTCTCAATTTCGGATGCTTCTTACAGCCGACACATAATTCGAAAGTAAAAGCGCACAGCGGGTACAACTGCATAGGAAGCTCTACAACAGCGTTGAAGTTGTTATAGTGACGCCATCTCCATCTCCATACTACTGCCATGCTGCTCTGAACAGAATCTGCGGCATCATACTCCCAATTTTGGATCGTCTGAACTGCAATTTTAGAAAGCTCAGATGCATAGATTGGCCTATTGCTTTATGGAGCAAAAAGTACAGAGATCAAAAGTACAGTGTAATTCTCAAGAAACATACCATGGAAATGTAGAATCAAGTAAAAAGCAAATGCATTCAACCAGTTTTCCAGTTCGATTTGATGGGCCCTAGTTGTGTGAGAGGTTTTTCCATGTAATTTTCCATTTTCAATAAAATAAAATAAAAACTATAGCAATAAAAATCAAAATAAAAAAAAATTATTTTGGCCCAATAATATGTACCCGCGTCGTCCTCTTCCGTTTGGACTATACAACATAAAAAACGAAATTGGAACAGAAAGAAACAAGAGGGCAAAAATCGAGCATGGATTCTTACAGACCGCACCACCAGCAGTACATGGGGCCACCACCGCCGGCCACGTCGGATCCCTACCACTACCAGCAGCAACCACAACCACCTCCTCCGCCAAGACCACCACTCCCTCAGCAGCACCAACAAGGCGCGTGGTACTCGAACCCGAACCAATACCACTCAACCACACCGCAGCAGCAGTGGGGCCCGCCACCTCACGCCGACCACCTACCTCCCCCGCCGGGATCTTACGCTCCGCCACCGCCTCCTCCTCCTTATTGCCATCCTCAATCTCGCCCTCACGGACCTCCTCCTCCCCCTCCTCAGTCTTATCATCCTCAGCAGCTCAATCAGGTATGTCTCTGCATTGCGGCTATGATGTTGAAGATTTGAGTGTCTTGTTCTTAGATGATATTGACTGTTGCATTGTATCCAAATTTGATGATTGTATTAATATTTCCACGCAAAATGCTTGTAGGACTGGGGAGCTCAGACTCGGCAAGGTTGGGATTACCCTGGTAAGTTCTCTATGACTTGCTGATTTCGTATTGAGATGTTTCACATTACGTTTTGTAGTGTTCAGAGTAATTTTTGATGAAATTGTATGTAGTACCGTAATTGTGTGCGAAATTGTTGTTGGGGATTAATTGCGTGGGATTAAATTTAATTGTTCTGTAATTGTAGTTCATAACAATGAACAAGATTGGGCAGCCAAGGCTAGGGCATGGGCAGCTAGGACGGCAATGGAGAACCAGGATCAGCAACCACATTTTAATCCAGCTGGCAGACCAGAAGATCAAATTCATTATCATGAGCAGTATCATCAAACTCAGCCCCAGTCTCTTTCTGCATTTAGCTATCAACAGGTTCCGCTTTCAGGGACACCAACGCACCGACCACCGGGAATGCATCCTCAGGACACAAACTTTATCGGCTCTGAACCGTCTCCATACGGACATCATACTGTCAGATCTGCAATTCCATCTGTTCATCAGCAGGAGGTACCTTCTAGTTATTCTTCTGTTCCAGGTAATTTTCACATGACATATTCGTTTTTCATGTGAACCTTGTGTTCCATACTGCTGCTATGGAACTTAATTTTTCTTGAATTCTACGTTCTGGATTTTTATCACTCATACCAAATAGTCCTTTTGGAGTATATTTAAATTCTAAGTAGAGGTTGCTTCTCTTATACTGTTTATTTTGGATAGTATTAGGTAGTTAATATTAACTGGTTAGTTATTTACCTTTCTACCTTCACAATTCCCCCATTTTTCTTTTTATTTGTGAAATATCTTTGTTCTTTACTGGTTATTTTTTCTCAGTGGATGCTGAGTTGCTTGTATAGTTTTATATATTGGTTATTGTAGTTGATTCATTTCAAATACATAATACATGTGTGTTTTGTTTTCGTATAATGTACATGTTATTTATATGATACAGTTGATGTGAACTGCAAAAGAGGTTAGAGTACTATACTCAAATGAATACAGACACATACCTTTGTCATATATGTTATATTGTTGCGTGGAGCTTCTTTTCATTTTTAATTTTCAAATTATTACGGTCAACCATTCTTATGAAGTTCATCAAGAATTCATCCTCCATTTGATTGAGTGCCGTGATCATCTCCACTAAAAAAGGCCTTATAATAAGCAAGGACTACATCTTTATACAGATGCTCTCAGTTTGGATGCAAGAAAACTTGATTGGGGTTTCTGTGATTCTTTTGTTGTAATATTTATGGAAAACTGAATCCCACCTTGATCAGCTTATGCTGACATTAGGTGGAGAAGATCTTTTAACTTCTAGTTCTGGTAGTCTGTAGTGGAAAAAGTTTTTAGATGATGGTAATGTGTATACTCACAGTTATACATTATTTTCTTATGGTCTATATATCTTATAACAAGCATTCATGCAAGCAAGATCCTCCCATAAGCTGAAAGCTTGAAAGATCGGATACCCTGTAGCAAATGGAGACATTTGTTGCTCCCAAGGGTTTCCTTTCTGATTTAGTATTTTGGTTTGCTGCTTGACTTCTTTTTTGAATGGCAGGCAATGACACTTCTCCAGAAGCGAATGAGTACTCTTACAACTTGTTACCTATGCCGAATTCCTCAGGTCAGGAAGGACAACACCATTTGCAACAATCCCATGCAGTTCCGTTCGGATATGTCGGCCATTCTGCAGATCCAGCAACCAATCCTGCTGACCAGCCTCTAGAATTTGCATCTGGGTTTTCTTCTGATCATGGCGCTCAGGCGTCCAGCTATCCTTATCATGATTCAGTTGGAAGTATACGAGGTGTGGACCCTGCTACGACAGTTCCTTCCATGAATTCTTGGACTGTTTCTGTTGCACCTGGTGTGTTATATCCTCCTACTCTTCCTGTTCTACCATCAGGACCACAGGTACGAATTTTAGTTTGATAAATCTCACTTTCGTTCTAAGGCCTTGATATGAATCTGATGTCATTGTTTCATAATGCAGCATGATTCTTCTATGACGATACCCTCTCCAGTCCCTGGAAATGCTCCACATTCATTTGGTAGTTTTCCTGGATTGAGCCTCCAGCCAACAATTCCAACCACTGGTCCGCCCTTTGCTCTCCCTGCAGGAACTGCTGGTCATTCTACTGCGGCCTTCCCGGGTGATGCATACGGAATTTCTATGATTTCTGAGCGCCCAAAGAAAGTAATATTTTGATGTTCCTTATATGTGAATGATGATTGGCATAACAGTTACTAACTCTACTTTCCTAAAATGTATGCTAGGCATCAGTTCCTAATTGGCTTAGAGAGGAAATTAAGAAAGTGAGCATCACAAGTTCCACCGTGGACCATCTCAAGGAGGAAACACGGTCTGTTGAGGATGAAGGTGTTGACAGATCTTTTGGGAAGGGTGATCAAGCAGATAGCAAAAGCATTGATTCTTCTAGATCAACTGAAGAAGAGGATGATGAGGTTTTATTCTCTCACCTGAAGATGGTTCATTTTGAATTTGAGCTTCTCTCCCCTTAGTGAATTATTCTATCATGAAAAATGAACTCCGGTCAATTTGCGCCACTTATTCAGTTTTTGTAATAGCTGATTGTGTGTACTCCGTTTCATGACTAAGAATTGACTTGCCAATCTTATGTTTTGCAGGATGAGGTGGAGGCAGCTCGGACTGCAGCAATTAACAAGGAAATAAAGCGTATCCTGACTGAAGTTCTGGCAACGGTTGTACTGCTTAGAAAGTTATATACAGTTTTATTTTAATTTTTTTTATTTTAACTTATACATACTATATTTGTTAATTATTATTGTTTCTATGTGACAGGTTACTGATGATCTTTTTGATGAAATTGCAACAAAAGTTCTTAGTGAAGATGATTTAACATCTGAAGGTAATTGTAGTACTGCACATAATTATCTTGAAGTTACTTGTTTTATTGACAAAAAAACAATATAATAATAAAAAATTACGTTATAATGTCATTGTCCACAGTTGGACAGGGCGGCCTCCCATCAATCCATAAGGTGTTACCATCTTCCACAGCAGTTTCAGCTGCCAAGGCTTCTGCAAAGCTTCTAATTCCAGCCAAGATTAGGGATTCTGAGACTGAAGATGTCAGTGAAAAATCTGGCTTCAGTACACCTGGTGATATATTGGGTCTTGCAAATTATGCTACTGATGACGACGACGATAATGATGGAGGTGATGAAATTCCAAGTTCTGGTGAGCCAAAATCTGGGAACGATCAGTTCACTGTTAGAAATCCCCACGAGTCGCAGGATGCCACTACAAATGGAAGTTCTCCAGTAGAGCTTGAGGTGCATAGGAGAAGTCCAACAAGTTTGCCGAATGATCCGAGCAAGAGTGATATTAGTTATAATGGCGCTACTGCAGAACCTGAACCACCTGTGGAACATGTTAATGTCAAAAGGACAGCAAAAAATGACTCACAAAGTAGGGAGTCTCAAATGAAATCGGATAAGCATGATCGACATGAGAGTAAAAGGAGTTCTTTGAAAGAGAATATGGAGGTAGAGAGTGGTAAGATTAGGACAGACGAGAAGGGTGATGAGAATCGTAGGAGGCATGATGAGAGGCCTTTGAGGAGCGAAAGGACTGATGATCGTAATGGTTCAAAAGAAAGGATCAAGGGCCAAAATGTTAAGCCTAGAGATAAATCAAAGGAATCCGATTCAAGAAAAAGGTCTTCCCATGGTGATGTCGAGGTGGACAAAAGAGAAACAGAAAGACTTCATAGAGATACTTCTAAAGATGTGAGCAGAAAAAGAGAACGAACAAAGAATAAGGAGGATGATAGATCAAGACGTAGATATTCTACTGACTCAAGCCGGCACAAGAGAAGGCGCTCCTCTTCCATTGACAGCAAGGATAACTCCATTAATCATGCCAATCATTCTACTGATGAATCATCTGAGGATTCTAAAAGGTTCATCATTTTGTCTTCCTACTATTTCATTGTTTGTTCTACCTATGTTATGTAGTTTCATATTTATTTATGTGCTGCAGGAAGCTACATTCAAGGAGACGTCACTCATCACCTTCACCCGTCAGATCTAGGAGAAGGTATTGTTTGTTAGAGATATGCTTGTTCAAACATTTATTAATCCTATACCCTTATCATATGTGTTTCGGTGGACCTTAAGGTTCAGCTTGTTGTATTATTATAATTCTCTTGGTGGTAAATTCAGACCATTGTGTTCAAGTAGTACTAAGCAGGTATCAATTAGGTAGGGAAGATATTTCTTATTAAATCAACACAATAATGCATAGAAATACTCATAGTTATGTAGAAATGTCATTAGTAGCCCACTAGGTTCGTGATTTTAATTTGTTGGATTTTTTTTCTGGTTTCAAAGTGATTGTTGTGTAAGATGGACCATACTTTGTTGATAGCTTATTCTGGGTACCATGCCATATATCAAGATATACTTTTCTGTTCCTATTAGATTCTCTTGATCTTTTTCGTTCTATTGTCTTGAATGTACATTTTTCAGCATGTTCTCTGTTCTCTTGAAATTTAAGTGCTGTTTCTGGTGTGGTTCATGACTACTTTAATGCATGTTAGCAAAGTGATTTAACCCACTTAAAACATATACTATTGATATATATATGGTGTTTACATTGTTTTATAGCTGTCTAGTTTCAGTGAAACTTATTAGCGGAAAGTTTTAATCTCGAGTCTTCCAAGCCCCTTTGTGGGAGTTATGACTCTGATAGAGATTTTTTAGCCTTTTGTCTTTTTTGACTCTGATATAGTCGTTTAGTCTTATTATAGATAATAATATATCAATCAAATATGACTCTGCACAACGCTTAGCATTTCTCTTCTGAGACCATGTATGTTAAACTCACTGTATTAGTATCATGGGTGTTTTCATTTCTAGACAAGTTTCGCGGTCTCCACATAGCAAGCATTCTCAGCACAGGCGTTCTTCCTACTCTTCTCTTGATAGCAACAGGTATGCTGCCCAAAAATTCTTTGTTGTGTTAATGTATTTGAGAAATAAACACCAATCACTAAGCAACTCAGGTGAAACTATCCATCCAGGCTTCTGCATATGCATCTGTAAATGTATCCATCTTAACAATGCTATTTTAAATGCAGGGGGAAAGGGTCAAGATCCAGATCACCTGTGCAGCGACACAGATGATTGGAGGTCAGATCCTACGAGTCAAGTTCCAGAGTTATGTTCTGAAGTTCTTCAAGACTCGACAGGCATTGTGACAAGTTCCACACAGAAATCGGGTGCACTATACACAGCTAATGCAGTTGAATTCTATACATCTAAATCTGAAGTAGGTGTATTTGTTGAATGGATCCATCTATCTCTAAGATGTAGCAGTAGCACAACCTTAAGGGGCAGGTTGTTTATGTGACTGCGCTGATCTGTGGGAAGTATTTATTACAGTTTTCTAGCATCACGGTCCATATGAGCTGTTGCGCTTTGATCGATATACTTTCGTGTTTGCTGCTCTAAGGTCGTTCTATTTATGTTTTGTGCAAATTGGTTATACACTTGTGTATTTCAGGATCCCGAAATGTTAACCGCCTTGAGCTAATGAAATTTTGTACTCTGATAAAAGCTTGTGTTTAGTCTGCCTATACTTATTGTATAATTAACGAACAAAGACCGAAAATTACACGATGATTAGAGAACCAACACTAGCAATTTTGAAGTGTAAACGGCGTCGTAAAGTAGCAGCGCATGGTTTCGTTGACCCTGAGCCCGTAGAATGTGGAACAAGGGGTCGGTGAAGTTTTTTGGAAATGGAATTAAAACCTCACATGAATCCCCGCTGTGACGGCCGTTGTCTTTGGTCAGAGCAAAGCTGGTGTGTTCGTTACTCCTGCAACTCTTCTTCTTCTTGCATTCTTTTTTTTGTTACAAAAATGGTGGTAAGATGTGACTACCACTCCGAGACTTATAAGCAGCATGGGTATGACCCTTTTTATAAGGTGTTTTTCACTTGGGTATAATTGAATCGGTGATCTTCTATTACCAAATGTATCACTGTTCTATTCGTACAACTTCTATTACCACATAACCAAACCCCCCCATCAGTTTTTGCATCCTTACATTCTCTCTCTTCTCAAATCCAAATGCTACCAAACCAAACGCAGTTCATATATAAACAAAATAAACCGACCAATGTTCTTCAACAAGTACAATGAAGAAGGTAACCACTTCTGCTTCCTATATTTTCGATTTTGTTTACCTGCTCTTGTCTTTTTACACATGAATAAAAGCCAAGTTTGGTTCTGTTTTTTACAGGTATTTCGAGGAGGAGTGTCGGGTTTATGGTCAGTTTGGCTATGTGGGTTTGCGTTGATTGGTTTCTCCTTCTATGCCAGTCAGAGGCTGCCTTCCCTCAAGGATCAGATCACGAGGTCAACTTTCAGTCAACGAGCTGCCGGCGTTTCAGAGCCGCCGAGGATTATTATATTCTCGGCGCCGAGGCCGTTTAGTGGCTCTGTTGGGGTTAGGCAGAGTTTAGCTCTTCGTTCATGGCTAGCTTTGTCACCGGAGATTAGAGTTGTGCTGTTCAGCAAAGACCCTTCTGTTGTTTCTTTCGTCAGAGGGCTTGGTTCTCGGGTTGTGGTGGATCCCAACATTGATTTCACGTATGTTCAATGCAATGAATTTTGTTGAGCACGTACAATTTTATTTAGAACATAGTTGATTAGAGAACAATCTGCTAATAAAAGTAGAAAGCAATGCATTTTGATGAACACACTTCTATCTAGAGCATGGTTTATTAGAGAACGAACTGGTAAACTGAGAGGTTTCTGTATGCTTTGTTCCAGTATTTGAGGCTTTTCTGAAAATAAATTATTGGGCATTTGTTCCTGAATTGATTAAATTGGGCAATGTTAATCGCTGATGAACATAAAATTTGGTTTATAATTCAGATTTCTTGATACAATAATACATTCCATTAGATGGTTTTTGTCCTTTTGAGGTCTATCTCAGGCCTCAGGGTGAAATCCTCAGGAGTAGTATAAGAGGTTTAGATCTAAAATGTCATATTTATTGCCATCTGATACATGTCTATGTGGGTCTAGGTTCCTCAGTACCCCATTTTTCAATCGATGATGGCAAGCACATGGTCTTTTTCAGCAGACATATCTGTTCTGGTTGATCCAGAAACAATTATTTTACCTGACTTCATTTCCACCCTGAATTATGCTTACAATCTTGATGATTGGCTTCTAGTTGCTTCATCACAAAATGTGTCCTACTTCCCATTCTACTTGGATGAGGATGGAAAGCATTGGCAAAGGGAGGATGGCAAATCTATCAGAACACATGAGGTATGAAGCAGCATATTGTAGACTGAAATTTTAACGGTCCATTCAAGATAACTTGATATTGTTCTCTCTTCCGTCAGTTGCAGGACATAATCCATCAGAGTTGGCAGCGAACTCCCTGTGAACAGAAACTGCTTATGGCATGGAATAGTGGAGAACTTGCCGTATATTCTGGAGTCCTTCCTCCTTTTTTGTATGGTAGGGGGGTGCACAATAGTTGGGTCATTAATGAGGTCTTGTCATTGGAGCTCAGGTTTGTGTTTGATGCCAGTTGGACAATCTCAAGCTTATATTTGACTGGTGAGGGGCTTGTGAATAACTGGACTGTTGGAGCTTCCAATGCTTCAATTTTTGAAAGAAGAAACTGGGAATATGCCGGAAACTTTCATCTTGGCGCATTATATGGGTCATTGTCTCATCATGAAACTAATTACTCTAGCCTAGTTAAACTTTTGAAATGCGATAGCGGATATATCTTTGTTAACAAAACCGGAAACATTTGTTCATCTGCATATCAACGTGCTGGCTTGGGTTCCTGGTGGAAGAAGAATAGTTTGGCTCTGGTTGAGGCCAAATCACAAGGCCATTTATTAGATTGCACTCCCATGGTTCCCACAATGAGTTCAGGACCATTTGACTATCCTTTTTCTTTAGAGACACTTCTACAATTAACGCAGACAAAAATAAGACAGTTGTGCTTGCTGCTGCTGGATGTAGTTACAAGGACATGCTAATGAGCTGGGTGTGTCGAATGCGCCACCTACAGATCACAAATTTTATCATTTGTGCCCTCGATCAGGAGATCTACAAATTCTCTGTAATTCTGTATTGATGGTAGTTTACTCAATCTTGATTATTTCTTTGTTTAGTTCTCTTCATGTTTATGTTAAATATGTCCACTTCTACTGGAAACTTATCAGCAGTTCATCATTTACATGCATATGATTCAAAGGAGAGTGAAACTTGGATAGCAGATGTGAAAATATAGAGTTTATATTTAAAAAAGTGAAACTCGTCTAATTTGTAGAGTGATCTCCAAATGTGGTACATTATTTGACAATCTCTTAACTGTTAGGGCCTGCCTGTGTTCAGGGATCCCGTTTCTCCGAGTGAGATAAGCTTCAATGATTGCCACTTCGGAACAAAATGTTTTCAGAAGGTGACCAAAGTGAAGTCCAGAATGGTTCTAAACTCTAAAGATACTGAAATTGGCTACAATGTACTGCTTAGTGATGTGGATGTATATTGGTTTGGAAATCCATTGCCATTGCTCTGGTCTTTTAGTCCTGTTCTTGCAGCTCAGTCAGATGAATTTAACAAAACAGGTGCTTTTTGTATACATAATCCTTCTTTCTCCGTGGTATAAAACTGAGAAGCACTTAGTAAACAACTACACATCCAGAGAAAAAAGAAATACCAATATTAGATTTTTCTAATGTTTAGATGTAAATTGTTTAAATCAGTTTCGTTTATTTTTTTTTTGACTTTTTATGTGCAGGGGGTGTTTGGGTGAACAGATACGTCTTAATGATATCACCATCAGGATAAATGTTTAGTTATTAATCCAATGTGCTGATCGCCTCTGGTATTTTTTTTCTATACAGGACCAATCAACTTACCTAGACGCTTGAACTCTGGCTTCTACTTTGCCCGTTCAGATAGTGCAACAATTGCTGCCATGAAGAAGGTGGTGGCACATGCTGCAACTTCAGGTCTATCTGAACAGCCAAGCTTCTATGACACACTGTGGAGAGGGGGCTCCCATCGTATGGGTAACAATAGATGCTTAGAGCCGGGTTTTGCTGGTTCTTGAAAGGTTGGCTCAGCTTCAGTTTCTGTGGTTGAATGTAGTGCAGTTCAGGATGGTCTCTTTCATGCTTTTTTAAATAACTGCAAGAAGATTCAAGTTGAAAGGGACTCTAAGCTCGCAATTGACGTTATCAACAAGAGATGCTCTCCCGTTGGAGGCTCAAAACACTCCTCAAAGACATCTTCTATTTGGCGTCTCAGTTTGAAGAAATCACTTTTCATTACATTCCTCGAGAAGCCAATTTTGTTGCTGATTCGATCACTAGTTTGGGTCACCAAGTTGTTAATCCTACCACTTGGAGTAGGAAGTTGCCGCTTTCAGCGCTCAGCGCTTTTAACTTTGATAATTTAGTTGTAGGTTGTAGTAGAGGTTTAAGTTGTAACATTTATTTTTCTTCTAAAAAAAAGGCTAGTAACCTATATAAAGGAGGATGACCTTTTACTTCTCTCACACTGAATCCAGCTAGTGTCTCACATTCACAGAATGTGAATTCCTTCTGGAAACACAAAACCGTCGATCCATGGATCTCGTTCTTTTCTTGACAAGGCTATAGGTGATAGTTAAAGAAATGTTTCAGATTTAGAAAATTAAAGAAAGCTTCATCTCGACCCTAAATATAGAGAGCGGGATAGTTAAAATAAGCTGGGAATGGTATACTTTTCGTCTGATATAGGAATTTAGTTACCTACCTACTGGACTACCAAAGCCATAACAGATTGTCGTGGAGAGACTTCTTGTGCAGACTAGGCTCCCATCCGAATCCTTTACCTGATCTACAACGTCTTCTTTCTTTTCATTGTGTTGAGATATATATCACATTAGAAATATGAGATTTTGCATGTAGATTTATAAGGATTTGAGCTACTCTCTCCAAAGAGTCGTCACACTTGCGGGGGCGTGTTGAGATATCTATCTCACATCAGGAAAATATTGTCTTGCCTGTGAGCTTATAAAAATTTAGGCTATTCTCTCCATTACCAATTGGTTTTGAAGTTTGAAACCCAAACTACTTTATTATTGTTTGTAGTGTTAGGGGTTTCTAGATAGTCTATCTAGAAATTGAATAATTACATGCAATAGTTTCTTAAAGTTTTTACGCCCAGACACCTAACGAGAAATTGAATCAAATTTTTGTCATAGGTAGCCTTTTAATAACTGGAATACTGCATATATATGGTGTTCGCATTTTGTATTACTTGTGCCGCATTTGTTAATCAACAGTAATGTAATCCCTGATTCATAGTTTAAATGATAGGTTAGAAATGTCATAGTACAGATACTAAACAAAGATCAAGGCTTTGAGCACAGGTAAGAAGGATCATTGATTTTACAGATCAATTTCAAAAGTGGGTGTATGTTTTTTCAATAAAAGACGTACATATTCTGTTCATCGCTTCTATCATCACTACAACACTCACAAAACATAGGATAACAGCTTGGTAAAGATCCATGTGTACAAAACAGAAAATGAAGCACCGGCTGGAATGGTCACTGCCCAAGAAAGCACAATTTCCTTCACAGTTTCTGCTCTAACACTGTTAAGCCCCCTTGCAAATCCCACCCCCATTACTGCACCCACCAGAGTATGAGTTGCAGAGATGGGTAGTCCCAGCTTCGACGCAAACAGAACCACAGAGGCTGCAGCAAACTCAGCTGCAAATCCTCTAGTTGGTGTCAGTTCTGTGATCTTCTTCCCAATTGTTGCTATAACCCTATATCCCCACATTGTAAGACCAGCTACGATTCCAAAACCTCCCCACGCTAGAACATCGGTTGGAATGACAATGTCAGCTCCAGCAGCACCACCTTGCAGGATAGATAATGCAGCAGACAAAGGACCTATTGCATTGGAAACGTCATTCCCACCATGAGCAAATGACATGAAGCAGGCTGAGAGTATCTGCATGTATCCAAACACCCCGTATACTATTTTCAGTTGAGTACCAGTTGGACCTGCAATATCAGAGAGAAACCCAATATCTTTATGGACCTCTGTGGATTCTGCGTGCGATGAGGATTTGGACTTGAGAAGGAGATCACCGAGCTGCCCTTGAATAACTCTAGACACAAGTAAAGCACCGGCAGCTCCACATCCTAGAGCCTTTGCCACTGCCAAAGGCAAGCTTGATCCAAGGGGAAACGCTGCAAATGAGATTGCAGTTACACCCACAAGCACAGCAATTGGTGCTGCCGCAGCTGCAGCTTGTCCAGGATTTGGAGCACTGTAGACAAACTGAAAACACATTGAAAAGAGTAAGAAGTGTCGTAAGAACCAAGAATATCTAGAATAAAACTTGATTTTCGAAAGATGGCATATCTTTCACTATTTGCTTACTAACATGTGTGGAATTTTTCCTTGTAAGAACCATTGATTAGCATGTACGTTAGGTTGTTATGTGTTATCATAAGCCAACGGCATACCGAAATATGATTTTAGGGCTGTAGAGCATTTGAGAATTCCATCTCCAAGGAAGGAGAACATACCCTACGGATGCATTTGTAGACGATGAAGGAGACCAATGCTCCCATGAATGGTGAGATAACCCATGAAGAAATCACTCTTGCCAGTGAGCTCCAGAAGACGGCACCTGCTCCGCCATAGACCAGTCCAAATCCAACCATTGATCCTACTATACAGTGTGTTGTTGACACAGGCCAGCCGTAATATGATGCAACCTGACTAGCAGAAAACAATTATTCATGGATTGCAAAGAAAGAATCAAAGAAACAACATGTAAATTGATGTAAGCATACTTCTACGGAGATATACATTCAAAATGCATCAAAAAGTATATAATCTCAGAGGATTGCTGACGTAAAAATTACTCATATTAGCTATCCCTGCAGTAATTTTGGCTTCCAATTCAGCACTTAGACATCCTTCAAGAAATTTTAAAGGGACAATCCGAATGTTAGATTGAGAGGTCTGAATAGAATCTATGCTATATAATTAGAAAAAAAATGTTCTAAAATGGTTATAAACTGGATACAGTTTGGCACTTTGGCATTTGTTCTTTACTTCTATCACTCATTATTTGGAAATTCTTGTTCTATGCTATTTCTCTTGGTTGATTAGCTAGTGAGACTCATGCATGCCACTTTGGAATAACCAAACTACTGGACAGTTCACATAAAAAAAAGGTTCTCCTTCACTTCTTGGCTTCTTGGCTTCTCATACAAAGTTAATCCATTGCTAGCTTTCTATAATCTCATTCTTCCTAGCATAAACTATTAAAACAATGTAGTAATCTTGTATCTATAATTCTATATGTAACATTGTGTAATAGGAATCCATAATGTTAATTTGCATTTCCATGCAGAGTGGTAATTCAGTATGCTAATGCTGACATGAATATTCTAAGAAGAACAAGACTGAAGGACAAATCTAGAACTGAGTCAAACGAAAACAGAGGAAGGAAGAAGCAATAGATTACCTGCAACCAAGAACCAGCAGCAGCAAGAGAAGAAAGCAAGCCAGCAAAAAGCAGAGTATCTTTCCCCTGAAACACATTGGACACCAGAATCCCTTTCTGCATTGTACTCGTCACATGAGTCCCCATCAGAAACGCCCCTGAGAACTCCAGCACCGCGGCGGTCAACACGGCCTGCCGGAGAGTCAACGCCCCGGAGCCGACCGAAGTCCCCATGGCATTCGCCACGTCATTGGCTCCAATATTCCAAGCCATGTAGAACCCGAACAGGAGGGTTGCGTACGACAACAGCTTGGTCTTCAAGGGTAGACTTTGTCCTAAAGACTTCATGAAGTAGGGAAGAGTAAGGGCAGCAAATGCTATGCATAGGGAAACGGCCATGGCGGTTTGAGAAGATATGTGGAAGGCCTGAGCCATTCCACGCTCGTCGTCATCGGTTTTTGAAGGTTCTTGATTCAGTTGAACTTCTTCTTTATGATCGTGTTCTTCGCCTTCTGCGAATGAAGATAAGGCGAAAGGGTGTGTGAGTTTGGAGTTGTTTAGCCTCAAGATGGGGGAAGACTTGAGTTTGAGGAAGTTTGTTTCCTTTTTGGGAAAGTACTGGGATTCACCGAGTCTGTGTTTTGGGAGGTAGAGATGAGAGCTGTGGAGAAGTAATGCTTGGTTTCGTGAAGATGAAAAGCAGTAAGATGGAGTCATGGTTAGATGAAGAAAGTGAGCTAGGGTGAGTAACAGAGAAAGAGAGAAGAAGAATCCCTAGGGGATTATTCAGGTGGATTCATGGCCATGGAATATGGAGGAGTAGGTGGTGGTCGTAGAGCAAAGGAGGAGTGTGCATTTTGGAATTGGATAAATGTTTTTATTTTATTTTTTTGGGTGGAAAGAAGGGGAGATGGGGATTTGGCTGCTTGTTTGGGTTCGATTTAGAACGAGTGGTGCTTGTACTTCAAGAGAGACTTCTCAGTAGTGATCACCACTCATATATTTCCCTGGTCAATATTGAGAAAATATATGAAATTATGAAGACAAAATTGAGGAAGAAGAATCTAGCACAATATCCAATAGAAATAAGATCCAATGGAATAGTTTCTCCATATGGAAAAGGAGGATGTTAAGTTAATGTTGTAGAACCAATATTGGGGATTTACTCATGAGGTTTGGTCTGGTGATTAAAGTGGGTCAGACCTGCTTGCAAAATGAATGTGTATAATGACACTCTCGATGTGGGTGATCACTGTTTCGATCCTTGTCAAGTGAAAAACACTCAATAAAGAGAGGGTTAGACCTTAACCTGCTCCAACACCCGGAGTGGTAGTCCAACCTAAACTACAATTTTGTAACAAAAAAATACTAGGGATTTAAGCTTTGGACAAAATAGAGGCAAAAGAATCTCTTCTTACTCTAACCAAAACAAACATCCAAGGCAGTAACCGAAAGAAATTTCTATTTTGGGTGAATAACTATGTTCGGGGTGAAAATGACTTTTTCCAAACAACCAGCTTTGGAGCGTGCAATCACCTTTGGGTTAGGTGCTTGTTTACATTCTGACTTCTCCTCAAATGACTGACGTATGAGTGTTGATCAAGTCGGCACTCAGGTTCTTCACAGACCTATCTGAGGAGCAACTAGGATTTTCCTCCACTTCACGTGAAGCGAACGTTTCTTACTCAGACCAGTGTGGTTGAGCAGAGCTATAAATCATGACTGCAGTGCGTTCGTCAAAGAGTTCTCTGACAAACTGGGTAATTTGCTAGAGTTATTCACTCTACCTATGGTTTTGCGAGTATTTACCTACGGATAGGTTTTTGTGAAGTGGGAGTTGACTGTTTGCTCACAGGTGAGACTTGATGAGGTAGCTGCGGGAGTCACCGACGGATCGGGCTTTAATCAGGTAGAAGCGAGAAATACCTACCAATAGGGCTTTGGTGAGATAAAAAGACCTGAGGAATCTTTTTGTGTAGATGCTCTAAGGGAGGCTTGTTTTGCAGGATGTAAAGGTTTGTTTGTGTATGTTGATGTGTGTCTCCTTTGTTCACCATCGACCCCTTTATATAATGAAGTCTAGGGTTTGTCATTCCTTGTGGATCAAGGCAAATCGGATTCGTTGAATCAAATAGGAAAGAAATCTCTCAAAATGATTATGAAACATTTGCAATCTTGCAAATCAAGCCACGCATGGCCCCAAAAGGAAAAAGAAATATGACAGATATTTTAACCGTAGGAATCGGTTCAATGGGCTCGCAGAGTCAACATTCGTCATGAAATATTATTTTGGCTCAAACGTAGCCCCTAGGACTTGAAGAAGAAGCCATGCATCTTAACTGAAAAGACCTATAGTCTTGATACATCACTCATACTGTCAAAAAGCCACTTACTGGTTCAACTGATAAACACCAAACTAAGAAACATTCCAGCTCGAGTGACTGCAAAAACAGACCTTAGATATAGGTCTTAGAGCTCGAATGATAACAAGCAGTAGGTAGGCAATCCGCATAGCAGCACAACTAATTACCGATATGATAATCAATGCACCCAACAAGAATACCTTGTCTTTAGAAATTATAAAACACATTCTGACGAGAACATGCCTTGAGCTTCTACTGAACACTTTGACATAGAGAAACACCTCATGCTTAATTGGACAAGGCAAAAAGACCACATCCATTGATCTTGATGATAATTGATGGCAATGAGCCATAAAAACTTAAGCTTAAGACATGCAAGGCCCTATACTGCATGAAGCAAACTCCAGATAATTAGAATAAGGTTTTACCAATTATTTACTGGTTGTTTGATTGCTGTATAACATCATGTTTTCCACACTAAATCAAAAGCCTTTTGATAGCCTTCCAAAGAAGCTGATGAATTGTGCTGCTCTAGATATCGACTTTGGACATGATTTTCACTATGCTTCGATGGCATTTTTGATTGTTTCTTGGCTTGAAAATGTAGTACGACGTATGTACTTGAAGAAATAATGCAGCGAACAGCTAAAGAATCCCTTTAAAATGGAGCGAATGACCTCACAAAACAGCTCCAATAAAGCCATATTCTGGAAATTCCAGCTTTTGTTTATTTTCTTGCCCATTTCTTGAGTTTATAACTTGCTTTCCATGGTATTTTTGGGCGATTCTTGATTCTAAAATGCTCTACAACATCCCCACTTGATGCATAAACAACCACCTCAGTGATATGTATATTTTAAGATGAAGAAACAAGGCTATAAAAACCTAATGCAGTTCAGCTTTTCAAGAATGACTGTTTTCAGGTGCCAACTTGTAGACCTCGTAATTCATTCCTCCAAACAGAGAATGACATGATTCTTTTTTATAATTATAGTCCAATATACTGGTTTTAATGTGATGTATGGCGAACAAGACTTCAACCCTTGAAAGAATGCGCAAATGAGCCACAAAATTGCCATAAACCAAGTAAAATCTGAATTTTTTAGATTTTCTCTTTGCATGGGTTGATTTGGATGACGAATTTCATACGCTCCTCTTGTGATTTCTGGGCAATGGAGTAGCCAGACATGTTCTCTTAACATCAAAAGTACATGTCTAAAATCTTGGATGCATGCTTGATGTGAACCTTCCAAAGGCTTGGCACTTCCCTTCCAAAATACCTTTGAGATACTAAGTTTTTTTTTCTTGACAACTTTTGCTACTTCTAGGCGTGTTAAACGCCTTTAATTTTAAAAATAATAGGTCACAAGTGTTAGCCTTGAATTATAATAATCAACCTTAAGATTAGATTGACTAAATAAAACCATAAGTTGGTTTCGGTAGCTGGTGTAAGTACTTGGCTAATAAATTTCAAACCTTAGCTATATGAAAAATGGGTTTGATAAATAAATCACAGGAGTTGGTTCAAGACTGATTGAATACTAAAACTAAAAAATTCAAAAAAAATGTCACAGGAATTGGCACAGAATATGTATAGAGTAGCCCTCCCTCAGTTTAATTGGGTGTACTGAATGTAGTGAAAGTATGTCGATTAAACTGATCTTGCAAGCCTCGGGTATAGGCTTTCCTTTGTAATATCTGATGAAGAGAATCGAGCTGCATATGTAAAGTTAAACTTACTTTCTTGTACACTTGTGAAAATTTCGCTCCATGATGGCAAACTACAAACTCCTTATGGTGATCAGATACAAATAGACTTGTATTGTTACTGTGAACGTCTTGCCAAACCATATATATAACATGGTCATCTTGTACTTTCGTCAACTCTGTTTCCATTTCTCTTACAAATGTTAAAATTTCTATTTTTGTCAGCTCCCAACGTCATAATGCACTCCGGAAGCAACTCAAAAAGTTGTTTGTAATTGACACAACAATATATATATAGATCGTAGCTTGCATCCCCCTAGTATAGACTTGGCTAAGAGATCCAAAAGGCTGTCGTTCTTCTTCTTCTTCTTCATTATGGCAGCGAATGCTATAGGGCTTGTCACAAATCTTCATGCTCCCAAACCAGAAACTTTCATAAAGTTGCAGTCTTCCTTCTAACTCCTTACTTTGGAATTAACATTAATCACATAGTGACTTCTCTTGAAAAATCTTTTGTTGCCAACATGAGGTTTGAACCCCCCATTATAAAGACTTAAACAACTAGAACACTATCGCATCATCACCAATAATTAAATACAACTCTTGCTAACCTTCAAAGGAGAGCGAGCAAACTTGATGAATCCAATTATAATTCTTCAGATTGATATACCGAGGCACTCATCGAATGGTGACATCAGAGATCTTGAACCATTGTGTTGGTTCTAAAATTGCTCTTTGTAAGGTGCCTTCATGACCATTATTCCAAACAGCATGACCACCTTCGTGCACATCCCTGTTTCTTCTTTGCTTTAGGGGCGAAGGGCCGCTTCTGCACTTCTTTGACCAAACACAACATTTAAGCCATCGGTATTGGCCTAATAGAATGCATCTGGTAGCTCTACCTTCATACCTCACATTTAACAGTTAAAACTATGACATATAATTCCCAGCTGTCATGAACCTGCTACCATAATAAAACCATCACTTGGTTCTCCTCTTTCTTCTCATGAAACTTCAGAACTACTCGAGTAAGCCTGAAGATAAAAAAAGCAGCCCCCTATGTACAAGCAGGTATGGACTCTTGATCATGGTCTGCTGAACGAACAAGATATTTCATTGGAGTCAGTAACATGTCAGAGTAATTATCATGAGCTAGAAAAACCACTAAAATTGGGTTTTAATATACTGAAGGCGAGATTGGCAAATTCTGAAGTTCTATAAGCCCCCCAACATAATCTGATGAGAACCGCAACACCTTCCTAAGTATGACTTCTAGGGAATGAAATTCGAGAGGTAGCTACATAACGCCATTGCCTCTTAAACTCTTCAGCTGTGAGGAACTTTTCAATCTCCTAACCAAAGTCATGCCAATTGTCTTCTACCTCATAGTTAGAACCTGAACGTCGTTGTAATTAGCTTTGAGAAACACAAAGTTGTTTCAACATACGGTATTAGCATCCATTAATATTGACCAAGGCAAAGAGTAACCCTCCTACATTTCACAAAGAACACATACGTGCACATACCAGATGAAGTTCAAATATTCTCCTCATATATATAGGCCACGTGTATTGGTCTAAATCATTCAGACATCACCAAAAGCCTGAAAATCATAAAAAAAAAATCAAAAATTTGAAATACATGCTTCAGTTCCTATGTGCCCCCAGTTTTGGTGCTCGAATTGAAAGAATAAAGGATAGCAAAACTTGAAGCTCAAGACCCCCAAGCATGTATGTATGTATAAGGAATGAGGTAGTATGCATTCGTTGGATCAATTGTGATTGTAAGGTCCATTCGCCATATGTACAAACATAGGATGCAGATTTTTGCGCATTCTGAAATCTCGACACTTAAACCGTCATAACTCTCTCCTGGAATGTCAAAATTATGAACCTTAATATTTGCTGGAAAGTAGACATCCAGGGTTTCGTGGATATGTAGATTGCCTTCTAATTCTTTTTGGATTTTCCTAGTTTAATCTGTGAAATTGACATACAAAAAGTGCAACTGTAATTTGCTAGTTTGCACTCTTATCTTCAAATCTTATTTATCTTGCACTTCCTAGCAGTACGGCAATAACTTCAAGACACAAGAATTGTCTCTTGTATTCGAAGCTTCAGGGGTAGACCTTTAAGTATATGATGGGGCATATTCAAACCTTAACTAGGTAAGAATATTGTCTTGCATTTCAGCAAAACTCAGAATCTCTTTTTGAATTTTATTTTTATTTTTCAATGCTAGAAATAAAATGAAACTAGCTAAAAGTCAAAGATTAAAAGCAAAGGGAAAGAATGAAACTCCGCTTGATTAGTTAACCTTCGTATGACTATGGGAGAGGCCACCAATGGTTCACTCCAAGCCTTCACATGTTGATATTTGCGGCATGAGATTCTCTCTTACGATAAACTCTCAATGTTGAACAAAGATGTTTGGTGTCATCAACATGAAACAACTGAAGTGGCTGCTCATAAGGCATGTTGCATAGCCCCCTATGCATCTTCGTGGTTTGACAAAGCATGACCCTTAGCTGCGATCGCATAGATGGTACGGGATGAAGATCTGTCTTGTCGCCTACTACCATGTCGTAGTGCATAGTATATACAGATGCAGCCACATATTGGCTTTCACCAAAAACCACTTACTGGTTCATGCTCACAATACCAAGAGATTCAAAACAATTTAACTCCTACATGTAAGAATAAGCCTTGCTGAACTTGAAGCCAAGAATCAATTTGTTGTCATCATCGTATTTGTCGTAGATTGGCCCCTTTGGAGCATAATAACTGCAAGCCAGGTGATCAACTTTTTTGCTTTGAATATTTCTGAATTTATATATGTCAAAGGTGAATAATCTGTTGTAGAAGTCATTGGAAGAATGACAAAATATCTGTGTAGGGCCATCATTTTGACTATTCTTAAATCCATAACATATAACATGGCTCTGATCAAAAGATGGATCACCAATAAATACAATATTAAAACCACAATTTGGTTTTGAATTTTTCATACATAACCTCAAGTTAGGTTCATCAACAAGACCATGAATTGACTTACATGAATTAAATATTTAATTACACTGGTCATGATTTTGACCACTTCTATGAGAATGTACAGTAGTAACAAGAAATGAACTTAACCCAAAAATTGTTAATAATTAAAGCCACAAATTGGCTTGGTGAGAACGAAACTCATACGATAGTTATACCCCACATGAGTTTCATCACAATCAGGCAATGTAACACCCTCTATGGATGGAGACTCGTCTGGAACTAAGTATTTGCCGCTAAATTGATCAAAAATTGAATTAACCTCTTTGTCAAAATTGTCGTCATCAACTTCAGATTCTACTTCTTGGGGTTGTAAAACTTCTTGGTTAGTATTGCAAACATCACGATTTGCTTCATTTTGCAGCTTTGTGATCTTCTCATTGGCTTCCTTGATTTCTTCAATATGTTGTCCCTGAGTTTGCCCAAAATGTTGCATGGTAACGTCTAATTTTTCTAAGGTCTCATTGGTCTTCTTAGCCAATAAGACCTTAGAAAAATTGCTCAATGAGAGTCTTCAATATCTGTTTCGACTCGTCGTCTATGTTTTAATCAACCGAAACGTGAAATTGTTTTTTTTCACAATCCTGACACGTTATGTCTCGCTATGGGCGTGCCAAATGTTCAGGGTGAAAATGACTTTTCCGAACAACCAGCTTTTGTTGGCGTGCCAACACCTTTGGGTTAGGTGCAACCTTATTCTCTACGTTTGTTTACCTTCTGACTTCTCCTCAAACGACTGACGTACGAGCGCTGATCAAACTGACACTCAGGTTCTTCGCAGACCTAGCTGAGGAGCAATTAGGATTTTCCTCCACTTCATATGAAGCAAACGTTTCTTACTTAGACCGATGTGGTTGAGTGGAGCTATAAATCAGGACTGCAGTGCGTTCGCCAAAGGGTTCTCTGACAAACTGAGATATTTGCTAGAGTTATTCACTCTATCAATGGTTTGCGTGTATTAGCCTACGAATAGGTCTTTGTGAAGTGGGGGTGAACTGGTTGCTCACGGGTGAGGCTTGGTGAGGTAGCTGCGGGAGTTACTGACGGATCGGGATTTGATGAGGTAGAAGCGGAGAATGCCTACATATAGGGCTTTGGTGAGATAAAAAACCTGAAGAATCTTTTTGTGTAGTTGCTTTGAGGGAGGCTTGTTTTACAGGATGCAAATGTTTGTGTGTGTCTGTTGATGTGTGTCTCATCTGTTCACAATCGACTCCTTTATATAACGAAGCCTAGGGTTTGTCATTCCTTGCGGATCAAGGCAAATCAGTTTCGCTGAATCAAATACAAAAGAAATCTCTTAAAATAATTATGAAACATATCCTTACGATCTTGTAAATCACGACACGCATGACCCTAAAAGGAAAAATAAATATGTACATATATTTCAACCGTAAGAATCGCTTCATTAGGCTCGCAGAATCAGCATTCGTCGATAAATATTATTTTGATCCAAACAAAACTTAAAAACATGAAGGGACGAGAACAAGGACCAATGTTGAAAAGTTCAATATTTGCTAGAGGAAAGCAAACTGGGAATAAGTATTTTGGTTTGGTATTGCATTCAAACTAGAGATCGATTGAAGATTGAACCAACCAATGAAACAGTTTTTCAGTTTGATTGGCCGAGTAGCATCATCAAGACGTACCAAAATTCTCACCGATACACGGTGCTGCAAGTATGTAGTGTAATTTTAGCCATTTATATATGGAGATCTCCATGCATTTGTATTAATGTATATGTAATCTCAAGTTTTTAACAATCCATATGGTATCATGTAGGCCTCATTATAGACCGGGCTAGGGCCAGCCCAACCCTAAATTTTAGGGTATGGTAGGGCTCGATCAAAGTCAACAAAATTTAAGGTCGGGTAGGGTAGGACAGAGACTTTAATACGTAAGCCCTAACCCGTCCTAACGGCCCATTTCGTTAGGACTAATAGGGTTGGGTAGGGTCGGCCCTTTAAATAGGGCTAAACATGGCCGAGATGAGTTTGTTATTTTTTTCTCACAATTTAGTTTTAGAATTATATGTAATGAACCTTATTTTTATGTTATATTTAACATGCATGCATACACATTATACTTAATTTAAGATATATATATATATATATATATATATATATATATATATAAACTAAGTGGTTATACTCATATATCTCACGAACTAATGCTCTAAATCATCAAAATACAATCGTTAATCAACAAAACAAAAAGAAATCAAATGAACAAAGCTAGCAAATCAACTACAAAAGAGAAGATTAGTTGTATTGTATCTAAAAAATAAAATACATATTAAAACAATACAAAAAATAATAAATTATTAGGGCCTAAAGAGAGGGCTTTTAGGGTCGGGCCGGGTTCGACCCTAAAGGGCTCATTAGGGTAGGACCGGGTTCATTTGCTCAACCCTTACCCTACCCTATTCGAGAAGGGCTATGGTCGGCCTGCCCTAATGGATTCGGCCCTAATAGAGGACACAGGATAGAGCTTCGGCCTTAGAGGATAGGGTGGGTTTTAAGACAAGTTATGGTCGAAAGACCAAATGATGAGGCCTAATATCATGTATCTAACGCCGTGCAAGACTCTTCGCTTTTATGTTTTATGTTTGTATTATTTAGTTTTTTTCCCTACTCGTGCCGTCTCGAATCTTTATGAACCTGATTTTAAGTGACTTGTTTCTAAATCTACCCATGGTTTTATTGGCCTCTCTTTGTAGTCATTCACAAACGACAACAATATCAAACAAACCTAAAGCCCAAGCAACCCAAAATAGCTATATCTTGTAGTTGTCGGACCACCAAATCTACAAAAGTCGCGAGCGTAGATAGAGAACGAGGAGTGCTGTAGATGTGAGGATATTTATGAACAGTAATGGGCTTATCTTATTATATACTTGCATAAGTTGCATTATTGTACTCAACAATGAAAATACAGAAATTCCAAATTGACCTATCACTCTATCATGAACAAAACCAGCGACCTCTGTTGGGTGAATTTATCAGCACGGCCGACATATGAAGAGGAAGATATTTCAGAGTTCATCAAACGCTTTTGTTGCAAAATATCTGAATCGACTTCTTTCTTTTTGTTCCAGAAATATCTGAATCGACTTTGTTCTTATGCACTTAGCTTAACGTATAGACTAACACTCTACCACTAGCTCCCAAGTCTCCATTCGATCACTTTCTAGGTCCACTATGATCGACTTCTTAAGCATGTATATGCATAACATACAACTAAATTAAAATGAGAAAACCTTGAGTTTAGGTGGATGCATTGGTAAATGTTGGTCATTATCTATATCTCTGCAATGGCCAATTGTAGACTTCATTTTTTTCATTTCATGTTTTCTCTTTTTTGACATTTACATATAAAAAGAACTATAATGTTTGTTTTTTTGGAGGCCCCAAGCTTGTGCTTGCTTGGACCGGTCCTGCCGGTTACCCTAAAGTGATCCAAATTACTTGAATCGATTTCGAACATTTTGGATCCGGTTACCTTAAGTTTTTGTATTTAGGTATGTGTTTTCAAGTTTTCTATCGCATATTAGTCTCTTCTTGCAAATATATTACACGATCAGAGCATATCTTGAGGCTCTAGCAAGTAGCAACGGCCATTACCATTTCATGAAAACCAAGGGCTTCTTTGAAGTGATGTATCTAGGTCGAAAAAGTCGGGCATCCATTACAAACCTAATAGGGGTATAAATCGATGGATCGATCAGTTTCCTTGTATTAAGTTGGACGGCTTTGGATATTTATGTTCTGCAATGTCATCTGATATTTGTCCCTTTTTCCTCTGCGTTTCTGGAAATCATTTTGATTCCTCGTCAAGATAGACCCTTCATTTCATCGGAAAAAGTCGGTGAGAAAAGAAGAGTAGAATCAACAGCTGTGGGGACGATGGCATGATTTGGTCTCACTGTCAAGTTGATTTTTCTTGTTCGATCTACTAACTACTTATCGTGGTTTTGGTGGCCGACTTGATCCAATGTTTACATGAACTTTTCGAAACCTAATCGACCACTTTGAATGCCGAAGCATATAGCATTTTACAAAATTTGGTATTATACTTCACTCTCACCAATTCTCAATGCTTTGGTGAGATGAACGACGAATATATCTTTGGAATTATACTTCTCTTCTTCACATATATTGCCCTCCACAGAAAATATGCGAAATTTCAATGCATGCCTACCTCCATATAGAATAAGTGATATTTCAATACATGCAATGCGTGTCAACATATCACACCTTTTGTATTTACATATATGGTATCCTGGATTAGATGATTAATGAGTCAAACTTAATTTGTCAACGCATATAAAATGCTTCAACTATACATTGGATTATGATGTCCGACCATGCACTATAACAGCTTTGAGATTTGAAGTTATAGGGGATGATTAATGAGTCAAACTTAATTTGTCAACGCATATAAAATGCTTCAACTATACATTGGATTATGATGTCCGACCATGCACTATAACAGCTTTGAGATTTGAAGTTATAGGAATGCTTCAACTATACATTGGATTATGATGTCCGACCATGCACTATAACAGCTTTGAGATTTGAAGTTATAGGTTGGACTGTTGGAGAGCACGCGAAGGTAGATTGGAGAGCACGCGAAGGTAGATTGGAGAGCACGCGAAGGTAGATTGTAGAGCACGCCTAAAACTAGCTAGACAAAAACTACTAAAACGCTGGTTAACATTTTTCACACTTTAACATGTATTTGAGCTAGATCAATGCACTTGAATAGCTTTCGAGTATTTCTGCATCAGTTTCCTTCATATTGAAAATTCTCAAACCCTCAATTCACCGCCCTGATATTTCCTCCGCCGCTGCACGACGGAAAACCTCGAGGTCCACCGTACCCCTACCCCAGCGGCCCATCACTTTACCAATTCCCACATATATAATTGAGAGCGCGCCAAACCAAATCGCATACATACAGTGTGAGGCTGAGCCTCCTAGCTAGGTTAAGTTCTAAATCCTTAAAAAATACACATGCTCAGCTACACAATCCAATCTGGCTCCCTAGCCATGGAAACCGATTCTGATATCGGCTAGGGTTACAGAAATATGGATCTAATCATCGATCAGGTCGGTAATAATCTTGTCTAATCATCGATCAGGTATATGGTTACCGAATATTTAGGTTGCTGTTTACGTGATTATGTGTGAGCCACAAACGGGAAGAGATTCAAGATGAGGCTGAGAACCTCCCTGCCACCTGGTATAGTGGTGGCGACACGAGTGACTCACGACACGTATTTGAAATCAGAACAAGATGACAGCCCACTGTCGCTACCACCCCGAAACCCAATTTGGCTGGTTTGCCCTAATAACCAGTCAGCATCGATCGCCATCTATAGGCGTCCCTTGCGGGAGGCCAGCTTCGTCTATGAGAATACCCCGATTGCTAAACGTACCGGCGCAACTGTAAAAGTGTGGTTTTAGTTTTTATGGATCAAGGAAGAAGCTTCCATTAATACTTGTCTTCTGGAGGGTTATTGATGTTGTTACTAGATAAAATAAGAATATATCATTTTATGAGCTTTGCTCGCTAGTAGCTACTTAGCTAAGTGTATCATACTATACATTTATAAGTACTATATATGTTGAAAAGGTATCTCATTCGTGAGTGAAATGTAACGACGTGTATTGTCAATTAGTTTATTTTTGTAATGTTGAAAAAACAAAAGAGAAATAGAAAAGAAGTGTCTATATTATACCCTAGTAAGGCTGGGTTTGAGAGAGCTTATAAGCTCCTTTGCTTTTAAGCACCAAAGGTTTTGGTGTTTGGTAAGTCCAAAAATAAGCTACTTCTTAAAAAAGTATAAAGTGTTTTGAGGGAAAAAGGAGAAGCTGCAAACACCCACCTTCTGCTTATAAGCTAAAAGTCAGCTTATATCTTATAAGCTCAGCTGCACCAAACCCAGCCTAACATTAAGAGGCCCTCAAATAATTAGATTATGCAGCAGATCGGAACAGGCTGCAGATAATGCTCATCCATATATGCAGTGAGAAATATTTTTGAAGCAGCTTGATCTCTCCAATATTAAAATTGCGGACCTACACCATATAGTATATATAAGAATTACAATTCATCAAGTTGTATGCTGATGTATACATATGAGAAAAAATTGAATAAACCAAACACAGTAATAGACTTGTAGCAAGCAAGTGCTTGATTCTCTCTCCCGTAGAGGATAAGGAGATAGAGGTGGGATATGCCCACGGCACCTTTGTATATATGTTTTCCAAATGTCATGCAAATTAGTTATTCATTATTAGAATTAAATTTGGAGATCGAGGTGCTGAGGTTTGTTCGAGATTAAGATTACAATACAGAGCACAATCGCTTTGGAGGCTAACGTCGTAGGACCCCGTTACATGCAGGATCGATAAAGGAATGACATAATCGAGCAACAAGACAAGGATGATTAGCATTTTAGTTTTTAGTTGAGTCTTGATCAGAGTTATCCTGAAATGAGTACGGATGAAATAATTGGATGCATGAAGAGCTTTTCCATGGACTAGTCACTTTTCAATGCCACGCCCTTTCCTTTTACCACTAATTTGTATTAGTCTTTCATTATCCATGCTAATCCTTACTTGTTTTCGGTTTAGAATTAATGCTTGTATAAGAAAAATTCTTAATCGATGATCAGTGCATCGATCTTGGTCGTGACTTGAGTTCCTGGACAATATCAATTCAAACTAAATGTGTTTTGAGCCACGCCTTCCAAGCAGGAAAAGATAGTACAAAATAGTAAAGAGATAAGGTGCAGAAAGTAAACAAACAGTGTGCGTGTCACTACACGCATGTGAAATGTGCACTAAGTCATCAGAAGGTAGATACACGCATCACCAGTGTTTCAGATCAAACGAACATAGGTAACTACAACTACTAGAAAAACATGCTTAAGCGACGAAAATGGTAACGACCATAAAATTTATATCGCTTAAGCTTTCACTTAAGCGACGGAATAATGAATTTTCCTTCGCTTAAGCGACATAAATTATTTGCTTAAGCGACGGATATTTACTTAAACGACAGAAATGGATTACTTAAGCAACAAAACTTTCCGTCGTTGAAGTAAAAAACTCAAATTTATACGTTTTGGCTCTCAAAAACGTGATCAAAAAATTCAAATTTTCTTAAGCGATGAAAATGATTGACTTAAGTAACAAAATTTCAGTCGCTTAAGTAATTTTTAAATTTGTACGATTTGGCGCTCTAATAATGAATTTCAAAACTTGCAACTTACTTAAGCGACGAAATTGGTTTCGTCGCTTAAACAAATGATTCAAAATTTATTCTCCCGCTCTTGCTGCAGAAGAAGAAGAGGCTGGAAGAAGAAGAAGATACATAAGAAGTAGAAGAGGAGGATGAAGAAGAAAAGAAGGTGGTGGCGGAGGCGGTGGTGGTGGTACCGTAGTGGTGGCAGAGGAGGTGGTTTAGTGGTTGTGGGGGCAGAGGAAGAAGAAGAAGAAGAAGAGAAGAAGAAACATTTTGTAGAACAAAAAAACAATTTAGCCGGAAATCCGTCGGAGAATTTTTTTTTGAAAAAAATCTAAGCCTTAAGTGACGGAAACATTGCGTCGCATAAGGTCTATTTCTATCGCATAAGTACATCGCTTAAGCGACGGAATGATGGATTTCCCAAGCTTAGGCGACGGAAAGTCGGGCTTAAGCGACGTGACATTTTCGTCGCCTAAGGCCGTTTTTCTACTAGTGTACTTTCACCGTGTGGACAAGGATTTATGAGTAGTTCTTCTTACTACTCAATTTATACTCGCGTCGTGAGAGAACAGAGCTATCAAAGAAAAGTACGAGCAGAACGTAGCTCCAGGAGCTTAAAAGTAATAGGTTTCTAAGGCTTGATGCTTTAGCGTCTGGATTGTAGCGACGTAGTCTAGTTTGCTTGCTTTGCTTGTTGTTTTTATGATTGGTTGTGTGTAGGGTGATTCCCGAACCCTCTTTATGTAGTGACTCGAATAATAAACTGATTATAAGGATGCAACCCTTTGCAATCTAAGAAGTAGGTTTCTACTTCTTGTTGTGCAAGGCGTCGTTTTGCTTGACAACCAAGTAGTTGGATGACGCATATCTAGCTATTAAGTAGATCTCGCATAGGTCAAATGTACTGACTTGTTACTTACTATCAAAAACTTCTTAGTTTCCAACGTGGATTCAACCACTAAAGTTCTATTTTCTCCCGTGAAACAGTGCAACTATACTAGGGCTCTGCCTGACCTCTTTTTTCTTGCAGGGCCAAAGTTCCAAAAAATATATATTTTTGAGCCATTGATTTTAGCCCAAATGCTGTTAAAGACTTTACAAAATTAGCCCCGGACCCAATTCTCCATTGGGCTCAAACAACATGAACCTGCTTAATCAGTACGGGTAGCTAGATTCAATTCAACGTCCAGTCTAATACTTTGTTGTTGGTTTTCCTTTCCTCTTCTTTGGTTTGTAATTGTTATGTTGTTAGATTGGATACATGAATAACCTTAGCACAAAAACAAAAAGTATATACAATGTGCAGAACATCTTGAGTGTATCATGATGCACTTAAATCAACTTAAATGATATCTTGGTTGTATCATGATTACATTTATAACACTATTTATTTATTTATTTTTAAAATAAAAACTAAATGTAATTATTAACGGTTGAAATTTTCTAATAAAAACTTGATTCACTTGCACTTAATTTGATGCATTCAAGAATTTTTGATATAATATGTCATTATATTATCAGAGATATATAACCTTAGCACAGATATAAATAAATCCATATATTCCTTTAAAAAAATTAATCTATATATATATATATATATATATATCCAATAGGCATTACGTTAGAATGAAGCAAAGATAACTCATTAGAAGATTTTTTTTTCCATATATATAATTATAGGAGCAATATTTTTATGGAGCAGCTTTTTTATTTAATTTTTTTTTATAATTTGCTCTCAATTCAGAACAACTTTCAAGTAGTGGATCCCATGGTTTAGCTTGCATTAGAATTTTGCTTCCATGAAAATGACTCAGAACATGGTATGCTGGAGACTGGATGATCATTTCTAATTAATTAAGAAGCGCGCCATGCAGAATAATGGTTATTCCAAAATATCATGAATAGGTACGTTACGTAAATGCTGCTAGATTAACAAGGTCAATACGAATAAAATCATAAACACATATTTGATGGCCAAGAAAAAATGGCCGGAAAATGAATTTACAGTACTATGAGGTCGGGTTTTACTCCACAGGAATAGGAATCTAATCCACCTACGTAAGCTGACCAACCCCGTCCCTTTGTCTGTGCCACGTACCACCCGCTCCCCCTCTCTGCAAATCAAAATTCTATAAATAACGTCCAAAGGGTTCCATACGTAGGCTTGAACACACGACTCTCGAGTCTACTCTACAACCTCTCCTTTCCTCCCTCCTCTTCTCAAATCCTCAGTCCTCCCTCTTTTTCTTTAATTTACACGAAACCCCTGAAGTTAAAGCCACCATGGTCGGACCTTCAGCTGACCCCCCCATACTCACTCTCAAATTCCTCTGCAGCTACGGAGGCAAAATCCTCCCCCGTTACCCCGACGGCAAGCTCCGTTATCTCGGCGGCGAAACCCGCGTCCTCGCCATCCACCGCTCCATTTCCTTCTCCGGTTCAACTTCCACCTCCGCTGTTTCGTCTGTTCGTACGTAACATGTTATATATTCATAGTACAATTGAGCTCATGAGGGTTTTTTGGTCATTTACAGAGCTATTGTTGAAGCTTGGAGAGCTGTGTGGCACAACAGTCGGTCTCCGTTGCCAACTGCCAACCGAAGACCTCGACGCCCTTATCTCCATCACGTGCGACGAAGACCTCGCCAATCTTATCGAGGAGTACGACAGAGTTGCGGCGGCCGCCACGCCTTTGAAGATCAGGGCCTTCCTTTCGCTCCCCGTCAACAAAACTACTTTGTCTCCTCCATCTTCGTCGGTCTCATCCTCGAAATCCTCGTCTTCCAATCACAGTACTACGTGTGCCTCCGGATCCACTCCCAGATTCTCCTTGCCGTTGCCTGCGGAGCGTTGCCTCCGTCAAGTTTCACATACGGCGCCGTTTCAGCGAGCTCCGGCAGCAGCTGGGAAAGCTCCTCCTCACTATGCTAATTACCACACTCATGGAAACCCTAGCCGTCTCTACCTCGTCCACAACGGCAACCACTGGCAATAGCACGTACACCATAATGACCATATGCATGTCAGCATCAATACCTTGAATCCAAGAGCGAGACTAGTCGGACGGACTAAATCTCATATGCCATTGCCGACTAAAAAGAGATCCATCACCAAAAATTTAAAAAGAAAAATGAAACAGATCGAGTATATATATATATATATTACCTGATGTAATCGTTCAGAAGGGTTGCCTATTTTTTATCCGTGGCGATTAATGAATTTTCTGTACTACAATTTCCTCATTTTTTGTGATTTGGTGAGTGCTTAATTTTTCATCTATGTTCTGGTTCTCTCCTTTTCTGATTCCGGCCAGTAATGAACAACGACTTTTTCCGTCGTCGTTTCCAGGTGGATAGAGTCCGTTAACGTCGTTGTACATTGTAATCTGTGCTGAATGCGTAAGCGTAACAGCCGGTTCAGATCACCTGTATATATTTGACACGTAGTTGTGGTATCTGTGATGTGTCACCGTTTAACGTACTGTGTCGCTGTAATGTGTCACTGTATTATGGGCGCCGATCATGCAAAACCTGATCTGATCCACATCTTTTCCGGTCTTTCCGTCGGTCTGAGTCCCGCAATTTCTCTGTTTTCTCTATATTTACGTACGTACTTATCTTGATTTTTTTAACTGTAATTCGTTCTTTGGCATTGTTTGCAGGTTTGTGATAAACGAAACAAGCAGGACGTTGATTGATTGAGAAGATGAAGAGATAGCTAGCTTTCGAGTCGTTTTGAAGCATTTTTCGTAAGTTCTAACTCGACCTTTTCTGCTTTTCTGGTCTTCAACTAAATTTTAGTCATTCTGGATGATCGAACAAACTAAAATATAATTTTGGCTCGAGTTACCAGAACTTCGTTACAATCAGGTGTTGTTCATGATGCACTAAAGCTGGGGACGGATCTAGGAGTGGGCTGGGGTTTGCTGAACACCCCAGCTTTAGAGGATCAGTATTACTGTTACTAACGTTCATGATCAGTCGTGCCAAAACTTGCTGCATAATCATCTGCTTCAGCTCCACCCTCTACTCATCCAGCTGCTTCTTCGTTATCTTTATCTTCACTTATGTAACTCCTTGCTCATGCTGGTTCAGCTTTCGTCTTTGAAGAATCGTAAGAACCAAATAATCTACCACCACCATCTTCTTCACCTCCAAGAAGCCCCTCCTATTCTTCTGCTTCTATCTTCCTCGTCTTTCTCATATGCTTATGATCTCGATCATCATTTGCCAAAGACCCCCAGTCCTCACCTCCCCAGTTCGCCGACAACGATTCATACAAGGCAAACGTAGCCCACCCGATTTTTCATTCCTGGTTCCATCCGTACACTAAACCATGAGTTTATATTGTCATACTCATACATGAGAACGCCGGTATTTCTAATCTAACCAATCTAGCTGTGTTTGCCTCCACGTTTATCAAAAAATCAAGATATTCTTAGTCATACATATATATAGAGTATCTAAAGCGGACGTCCGCAGAGGGGAAAAAGTGCGGACGCCAGCTCAAGGAGGCTCCAGGCGGTGTCAATGACAGCTTTGCTTCTGTCCTTGAAGACATCAGACATTCCAGACGTCGTCATCATCAAAGTGAAAGCTGAGATGAGCTAGATCGATGGTCCGGCTGAGAAGTTTACCAGAAAACTTCAAGCTTCTCATTCTCGACTTTGAACTCGGCGCTGACGAGTCCACCGGCAAGGAGCATGACAATGTGAAGTATGCTTTAGCAACATCAAGGTCGTCGATGTTGTCAGCACCGCTTGGAGCCTTGTTGAGTCGGTGTGCGCACTTTTTCTCCTATGCACACGTTCGCTTCATATCCGGCCTATATATATAGGTGATCCATTAGTAGAAAATTCCTATATATCAACCTCATTCTAATAAGAATTTCTTTTTTGATATATATGAAGGATCAAGATATACACTAACTTTTTGATCACAAAATCACATCTCCACCGTTCAATATGTAGTTCTATATGAGTAGATCACTTTTGCAAAATTTATTCAAATTGGTAATTGTTAAGGTACTTAAAACTGCGAATTAAAAGTTAACATGAACGGTTCAGGTTTGACAGATTTGATCCGTCATTTGATTTTAGTTAGTTTGAAGCCTTAACGATCATCAAATTAGATAAAATTTTGCAGAGATGATCTACACATATGCATTTAAATATTGAACGGTGAAGATATTGTTATTTGATCAAAAATTTGATGTAATCTTCAATTTCTTGTATATTTCAAAAAAACAGTGGAAGAGTATATATAAGGCAATATTTTGTTTATTTTATATATATAAGGCAATATTTTGTTTATTTTATTTTCTATATCTTCTCACATTATGGGCCATGACTACCTAGTGATGGATGCATGTACATATGATGATTGTTTGCTATATATTTTGTCCAGATTCGATCGTTCATCGAGGATATATGGCTGCTGCAGGACGATAAGAATTATTCAAGGTAGAATTACTGGTGATTTCGATCGTCGTATCAGAACTTGAACATCCTTCGTATAATTCCAAAAAGCATAACAATTGCAATAGAGATATTCTCTGGAAGCAAGTTGGGGACCATTATTTTGGTATCAAATTATCAATGACAAATAGACAATGAGGTTCTCATCAATGAAATAAAATATAATGCCCAAACAAATTAATGGATTAACACACCTGAGATGGGATGGGAACTAAATAGAAGTGACACTAGTAGATTATCTTACCTGATGGAACATTTTCGTCTGCTAAGAATATTTTTTAGTCTTCTAAGCTCTTTTTATCGGTTAAGATCTGTCGGTTAAGACGCGTCGGTGAAGACTCTAGCCGACGGAAAAATATATTTCGTCGACTAAGACACAATGTAGTCGACGGAAATTTTGTCTGCAATGATCCGTCTACTAGGATCTTAGCTGACAGAATTATTCTGTCGGTTAAGTTCCTAGTAGACGAAAATATTTTAAAATAAAAACAAATTAATAATCATCTTACCGTCGTCTAAGTAATTCTTAGCCGACAGAATTCAAAATATTTCGTCGGTTAAGAATCATTTAGCCAACGGAATTATTTTAAAATTAAAAAAAATACTTAGCTGACAGAATATTCCGTCGGTAAACATAAAAAACGGAGATCGATCTTTGAAAATTCACCGCTGGCGATCGATTTCCGATAATCCACCGTCATTCCAATTCCACCACCACACACCACCATCACCAAAAACCACCACCATCACCATCACCAACAACCACCACCACACACCACACACAATCACCACCCATCACCACACACCATCACCACACCACCACCACACACCATCACCAAAAACCACAACCACACATTATCACCACCTACCACCACACACCATCGCCACAGACCATAAGCCACCACCACACACCACAACCAACATTTGGAGAAGAGAGGAGAGGGAGAGGAGAGAAGAGAGAGTTTGGAGAATAATAGAGAGGAGAAAAGAAGATTTAAAGAAAAAATTTTGATTTTTTTTAGAAATTTAGCGCGGGGAAAAGAATTTTGAAATTTTTAGCTCTTAGCTGACGGAATGCAATAATTCCGTCGACTAAGTGATAAATAATTTTTTTTTTGAAATTTTGGTCTAAAAATTATTCTGAATTTTTTTCCTTTACGCGGCTAAATGATACCTTAAGAGATGAAATTATTTAATTTCGTCGGCTAAAGGGCAAAAAAAATATTTTTTTAGATTATAATTATGATTATCAAACTTGGCAAACGAAAATCCGACCGTCTAATAAGATAATTATTGTAAAACATGGATATGGTAAAAAATTCAACTTGATCCGACAATTTTAAAGACTCGATCCGAAAGGTCAATCCTATAAATCAAACCCCTAAGCGCACGAAAACAGTCATTTGACCGTCTAAATTAAGTATTTTGACCCGACCTTCAACTGAAAATAGTTTCAAATCGATGAGACGCAACCAGTGGTATAAAAATCTACGAAAAAATAACCCCTGAATATAGAACTACTTATAGGGAAAAAGAATGATAAATTACGTTGACCGCAACTATCGGCATCAAGACTTTGCTAGAATTAAATGATTTTTCAACCATAGACGTATGTCACCATTCCGGTCATATCTTATTTCATGACTTTTTTGAGTTTGAAGCTTCTATGTAGAGTTCGTTTTTGAAACGGAACATTTACTTAAAACTTAGTAAACAAGTTATACAACATTATTAGGTATGTTGTGATTCTGATGACCAAACTTGACAAAACCAAAATCTGTCCGTCTGATATGAACATTATAGTAAAACATGGATATGATAAAAAAATTCAACTTGATCCGTCCCCCACACTTAACTTTTGCTAGTCCCTTAGCAAAATCACATAAAAGACTCAAAACAAAATTAAAAACTACATAACAACACGTTACACGTCTCAACAAATTAACATCTCTATTGCCCATAACTATTGTCTCATAAATTTTTAATCTCATGACATCAAAATTAGCACTCAATCAATAATCAATCCATGAAGTTTCAAAAGCTAATTGTCATGCATAGATCACATTTTTACACGTAGGACACAAAAAAAACAGTGGTTATGTTTAAGCTCAGCATGTTTCAGATAAGTAAGATTCAAATCTCACAAGGTATACACTCAATTTTCACTCAGATTTTCTGGCTTAATCACTCATAAAATATGCAAGAGAAAATAAGCTTGCATTTATAAGAACAAAAACACATTAGTAATGAACTAAACCTCATGAAAGAATATGATAACATGCACAAATGAACTAACTATACACTTATTCTTGTGAAATACTCCACAAATCATAGGTTGTCATCTCAAAGATCGAGAAATAACTCTTCAAGGTTGTAATAGGGCTAGACTAGAGGTATGAATTTTTAAGTAAGTGAGTTTTAAATCTCCTTAAGACCTAGCATAGCATTCTTCAATTGCATCTTATGCAATGTTCTAAAAAGTGCTAGGCGGTAGGCGGGCGGCGACCCATAGCCTAGCGCCTGGACAGCCTAGGCGGGGACTAGACGGGGATTAGGCGATTTACTTTTTCATATTTATTAATTAAAAATATATATTTTATGTACTATAATATTTGAAACAGTCAAATGTGGATAAATTATTCGACATAAATCTTGATAGACCTATTTATAAAATAGACTATAGCTAAAATTTAGCATAACTTCATGTAAAAGTGAGCAACAACAACACAATAAACACATATATTTCTAATTTTAAAAACATCATTTACTCTTATACTCGCATGCTCCCCACAATGTAACAACTCCACCACTAAATGTAAATAAAATTAGCCGGAGAGCTTAGAACCCTAAGCGGCTAGGCGGCCTCTAGGCGGCGATTAAGCGGGCCAAGCGGCCGCCTAATTGCCCACAGCCTGGCACAAAGACCTTGAAGAAAAGTGAGGCAGCTTGTTGCAGCCTAGAGCCTAGGTGGTGCTAGGCGGGGCCTTTTAGAACACTGATCTTATGTCACCAAAGCAAGTGTCAAATATCATCTTGTTGGACTCATCATTATTCCAACCCCCTCACAACATTGTGAAAAAGAACAAAGGCCATATATTTAAGTTTTGGGTCTTCAAACGTACATAAAACTCCAAATTCTCAAACAAGAGACTTACTTTTTTTGCCATTTCTTTTGATTTTTCATTTTTTATTTTCACAACTTTTTTTTTCTTTTAGATAAGTCACCTTCCCCCACACTTGTTTCTGAACATCACTTTCACAAAATTCTTCATAATTGCTATACTAGGCCCATAGGGCAAGGGTAAAGATATGCTACACTAAGCTCAAGATGAAAATTTCATGGGTGATGAAAGAAAATGCTTAATATAGACTCAAATGAGTTTAACTAAGAGCAATTGCACCCGTAGGCAAAAGGCAATTGCTGATTTGCCTATTAAATTGCCCATGCTAATTTACTATTTATCATAAATTGGCAATTGCCTCTCCTTTATTAATGCACCCGTGAAGGCAATTTGCTTGCTAATTTATTATTCATATTTTTATTTTGAATAATTTATTAGTTAACAAAACTTAACTTATAATTTGATTAATTCATAATGAGATTAACTGTACACCAACCATGACTGTTAAAAGAGATTATTATTTAATTTATTGTAAAATATCTTATAATTTCTGATAAGATTTTCATCCAATCTTTACTTGATACGTGTCAACTTCGGAAACTGTTATCATCTAGAAATATATATTAGATTTTTGATAAGATTTTCAACCTATCTTTATGTGACACGTGTACTTATCAGAAACTTTTTATCTCGAAGATTGTTGATAAATAACCTTCAGACTTCATTCTCTACTCACACATTTCCTCTCATTCTACCTTCATCTCTTTCCAATTATCAACACTCATCCCATTCTCCTTTTTTTCAATGGATGAATTAAACAGGTGGTTGTTAGAAAGGGATCGTGAAAATATGGAGGAGTTAGAGCGAATTCAAGCTACAAATTCTCAAGCGGTTGCATTGGTGGCACAATATCAACTGGAACAGACACCTAGAGGGCGTGGTTCACGGCCTGGTCGTGCACCAAATGTGGAGAGACACAGAGAAGTCCGAGGTCAATTCCTCCTGCAGGATTATTTTGTTGAACGTCCAGTGTATGATGAAGCATGTTTTCGGACTCGGTACCGAATGCATAAACATGTCTTCCAACGTATAATGGAGGATCTTTGCAACCACGACAGTTTTTGGAGGCAAAAAGCAGATGCCACTGGAAAAATGGGATTGCTTCCGGAACAAAAGATGACAGGTGCCTTGAGAATGCTCGCATACGGTGCAGCTGCTGACCAATGTGATGAAATCACTAGGATGGGAACTTCTACAGCGCTGCAGTGTCTGAAGAAATTTTGCAGACAGATCGAGATTTTGTACGGTGAGTGGTTCCTTCGTCCTCCTAATCCTGCTGACTTATATAGGCTTCTCAATAGAGGACATCACCGTGGGTTTCCAGGCATGATTGGTAGCATCGATTGCATGCATTGAGAGTGGAAAAACTGTCCAACCGGTTGGGCTGGAGCTTACTCGGGCCGGAAGGGAAGACCAACTATAATTCTGGAAGCGGTGGCGTCGTACGACACACATATATGACACGCTTTCTTTGGAACCCCTGGAGCACAAAATGATCTCAACGTTCTTGGTGCATCTAATGTGTTCGAACGTGTCATAGGTGGAATTGCTCCTCAGGTTCAATTTGAGGTCAACAACAAAATGTACACCAATGGATACTACCTTGCTGATGGAATTTACCCTAGGTGGTCTACTTTTGTGAAAACAATATCGAACCCTAGAACAGAAGAGGAGAAACACTTTTGCAAAAAACAAGAGGCTTACCGCAAAGATGTGGAACGGTGCTTTGGTATCATCCAATCTCGATGGGCAATACTACGTCACGGTGTCAAGTTGTTTAAACTAGAAGATCTTCGATCCATCATGATAAGTTGTATCATTCTTCATAACATGATTGTGCAGGATGAATTTGTCGAGGAAGAATTTGTGGAGCCTGAAGAAGATGATTTGATGAATCCATCCATGGCAACTGTCTACGATCGACCTGTGCATCCCGAAACTGGTGAACCTATTCGATTTGAACCGGTGGGGAGAGATGGACGAAATCTTCCTGCATTCAAGGATCGCGAATTTCAGGTAGAGTCTGCCTACCTCCACAAGTGTTTACAAGATGATTCGGTGATGCATAATTGGAACATGGATGGCAACTGAGTATGAACTCTAGCGATCGAGGAATAAATTGTTTTTATGATTTCCATAAATGTACTCATAGTTTGTGTGCTTTATTTGAAATCTTGTTTGAAGTTTGTTTATGTTTACGAATAAACTTTGGTGTGGTTTAACATAGTTGTAATTACTATCAATGTTGTTAAGCTCATTTATTATATTATTCAACCGGGTAGATTTTTATTTTATAAAATTAAAGTTACATAGGCGGAATTTAAATTACAGGATTTCCTAAACAACATTTTATTATCGGAAAATATAACTAATTAAAACCAGGTGTGTAGCAGTCACTGCTACCATCATCAAACAAAGTTTTTGCCATAACACTTCTCTTCCTTGATTTCCACCAACGTTTTTCATCTAGAGACATGTTACTAGTATCTTTACCCATAATCATTGCATCTTCTTTCGCCTCTTCAAATTCCAATACCCTCTTTGAGTGAGCGGCAATTTCTTCATTTCTTTGCCTCACTAGCTCAACAGAAAGCTTGCGTTGATTCGGCCATGGATTGAATAGAAAGAGCCAAACTTTCAGCAGGATCTTGCACTTTCTTTCCTTTCCTATGTGCTTCTTTGGCTCTCTTTTGTCCCATTGGTCTTGGCACAGGGATTTGTGTCTCCATAACGATATCATCTTCCAATTCAATAGGGGACTCGTCCTCAGAGGCAATAGGTGTGCCATATGGTGCTGGTGCTCGATGCGGTGGATCAAGAAAAGTAGGGTGATGTTTAACTTTCTCCCAACATTCCCATTTATCAAATTTCTTGGGATGATTTTTCATGAAGATAGATTGAGCTTGATTCTCCTAAAGAATGAGAATAAGACAATTATAATCTACCATATAGTTCATATATTTTATCTTAAAATAATTCATATATAAGGATAAATTTGACTATAAAACATAAATAACAATAATGTTACAATTATGAATATAAGAGGAAACAAATACCATATCCATCATGTTGGTGCCACTTGCTATTTTATTACGGGCTTGAATTTGTGCATTGTGCCAATCTTTAAGCAGTTTTTTCAACTGTCGAAATTGAGATTGAAGAGCACTAGCGCTTCGGTTTGTTGGAGGACCACGCCAATTTTCTACATAATCGTCAAACACTTTATCCCACAACTTTGAAAGACTTTGAGATTTTCCAGTGATCGGACACACGGTTACACGAGCCCAAGAATCGCACAATTGAATTTTTTCATCTTCTTGCCAATTGCAATTAGATTCTCCCATAGTTGAATAGAAAGGAAGAAATGGAAGCTAAAATTGTTGAAGAAAGAAGAAGAAGAAGAAGAAGAAGAGATGGAAAACTTTCAAAAGTTTTGGTGTAAAAATTAGGGAAAGATGATTAGTATTTATAGAAGTAGGTTTCTGATTTTTACTTTAGAATTAAATTTTGAAGTGAAAACGGAATGGAAAAAAAAATCTTACCGTTGGTTTAATTATAGCCATAGGATTAAATCTGATGGTTCTAATCAAAGAGTCGTTGTAGCTTTTTACTGTTTAAATTGATCGGTTGGCAGGACAGCAGGTGAAATGTCAGTGGACCCCAACAAAATCAGTTGGGCGAAACGATGGCCGAAAATTGGCAATTGATTTGCCTTGTTGATTGCTGTTCATGCGGGCCCCATGAATTGCCTATGAAAAACTCAACTGCTGCATTACAAATTTGGCTGAAAGTATCTGGGTCTCACTAATTAGCCATCTAATCAGTCCATCGCTGCAACTGCTCTAAGGGGTGTGTCGCACACACAAATAAAGACACAAGCTTATTTGACAATGTTGTTCATCTCAAAAGTTCCTCTTTTTCATTTCCATGATCAAGACATATAATAACTATAAGCTTTGAAATTCATAAAGAATGAGTTCTAGTTTTCTGCAATCATTTTAAAGTTATTACATGCAATCAATCAAAATGAAAGAATAATGATGTTTTCTATAATTTTATAGCCAAGAAAACGAAATAGAATATTTGAATTGTCACTTAGAAAGAATGACACATATATAGGCTTAATATGCTCATGTTTAGGGTTCATATGAATTAAAAACTCAGCTTACCATGCTCAATTTTGTACTAATGTTTAGGCCACATCCACTACGTTTCACACGATTTCCATATATTTCAATTAACCTAAGAATATCAGTTGGAAATCATCTCAATCTGTAATCTTTTTTATTCATAATTTTAGAGATTTAAGCTAATAATAGACAGTTATAGGCTCTTAAAACTCAAAAACAAACGATTTTAAAAAAAATTGAATTTTTCTGATTTTTTTAATAAAAAAATGACTCTAAAACAAAACATAACACAACAAGAACAGAATGTTCCCTCCCTCACACTTAAATATAAACTTATAAATCAACCCTACAATCACAATTAAGTTATCGATAGTAGTATAAGAAATTTGGGGTTTCCCGTAGAGGATTGTGTCTAAATCATCAATCGAAGACTCGATCTAAACTAAAAAACATAATCTATCCATTCAGAAATAACTGATCGGCAAATGACTCTAAACTACTTCTAACACGACAAAAATTTACATACACGAACTAGACACACTAAACTAACTACTGACAAAGTTTCACAATTTTGGGGTTGATTTACTATGCTAAATAAATTTGACAAAACAGAGAACAAAAGACCTACGAAAAATAAAAGAATGTTTTTGGGCTTTGAAATATATAAGAAAAACAATAGCTAGTGTAGCAGCCCGTCCTGAAATTTACCTTTTTATAAGAAATCAGGCGGGTTACAGAGGGTTGTAACCACGCTGTTAGTTTTTCCCGAACTACTATTCGAGTTTAATATCGAGATATTCTCGATTCTGGGGGAAGATAAAATTAATGTCCCGAGATGGTAGATTATGTTAATACGAGTCCACCGGTATGTTCAGAATATTTTTCTGAGCTACTGGTTGTTTAACAGGGATTTATTTAGTTTACGAAAGTAATAAAGTTACTGTAACTGAGTATGTGAAGATGACATACATGTTGGTGTGAAGTCGCTTAGCAATTTCATCAGCTCGAGTGATCAGCTTCGAGGTCGTATTGTGGTATGCGCTTTCGTTCGAGCCCCGTGATCGATAGTTAAGGTACGAGGAACGAGAAATTGATAATTTTTGAGTGAATGACGCAGGAGATAATACGTCCATGGTCTCAAGGCCTAGTGTAGAAAGTGCACGATTCTGTTATCTCAAAAGGTGCAAGAGACGTGTGAGTTTTCCCTACAGTGATGGACTATAGCAGTTCCACCCTCCCACGAGGAAGACATTTGCGTTAAGTGTCAAGTGTGGCGGTTGTAAAAGTGGAGCATATGTATTGACCACGAGTTAGTCTACGTTTATGTCTCGGAAAGCTACCATATTGTCTTAATGACCAGTTCGGGAATTAACTTGAGAAGAGTTAAGAGGCAAGCCTTGTGGAGTCGGTTTACAACGAAAGTGATGAAAGGAGGGTATCGTGTTTGACAAAGTGTTTCGAAGCGGGCATAGTTGTGTATCTCGTATTACAATTACGAGAAGACTTTGGTTTCTAATAAAGAAATTGGTATAAAGAGCTGGTGACTCTTGTTTGCTTGAAGTTCGGTCCAGTGAAACTAGACGATATTCCTGGACGGTTGGACCGATAAAGTCTTGGAATGTGGATCGTCTTTAACTGTTTTGTGTCATTGGGAATGTCGGATAGTTTTACGTCACGCAATGGAAATTTCGAGGACTAAATTTTTATAAGGGGGTAGATTGTAACACCCTGTCCTGAAAATTTACCATTTTACCGGGAATTAGGCGGGTTACAGAGAGTTGTAACCACGCTGTTAGTTTTTCCCAAACTACCATTCGAGTTTAATATCGAGATATCCTCGATTCTGGGGGAAGATAAAATTAATGTCCCGAGGTGGTAGATTATGTTAATACGAGTCCACCGGTATGTTCAGAATATTTTCCGGAGCTACGGGCTGTTTAACATGGATTTATTTAGTTTACGGAAGTAATAAAGTTACTTACTTTACTGTAAAAAAGATGACTATGCGATAAGTCGAGAATTTGAGGAAAGTTGTAGGGGATGTTAATACGAACTCGTGGGTATGTCCTACGCTTTAATCAGAGTTCGTATGCGGAAATTAAAGAGGTTAATGTGTTGTTATTGTACTGTAAATAGCAAAATATCTCTGTTCATGGTAACTTTTATAATCCAATCTGGACCGTCAAATCAATCAGAGATGTATGTGTATTATAAATAGGAGTTCTAAATTACCCAACACACAAAATATATTATAATATTTTAAATTAGGGATATTTCTAAGTTTTATTGTTTTTATAATATTTATAAATCACTCAACCCTAAATATGTATGTGTATATATATGCATATATTGTATTTTAGGGATATTTTAAATTTATTTTTTACATGGGTATTTTAGTAATAAAATTAGTTTTGATTATAATTTCATATGGTAAGTAAATAATATCAATCATAATTAGTTTTATTACTGTTTTCATTCCTTATGATAAGTAAATAATAATATAGTTGAAATATTCCAATACCGATTTTTGTTGATACCGATACTTGTTGATACCGATTCTTATCAATCATAATTAGTTTAATTAAGTAAACAGTAAACTAGTATGAAATATTCTGATACCGATTCTTATTGATACCGATATTTGTTACCGCATGATAAATTTCATTTGAAGTTATTGAATGAATGTTACCCCGAGAACGAAGTCGTATTCTTCAGTCTTCATCTCCCCGTGAAAATTTAATACTCTAAAACCCTAGCCCGCTCGCCTAGTCCCAACACCCCCAAACTCAACTCTCCCAGAAATCAACCCCTCAATTGCAGAAATCGAAAGCCAAGTATGCAGCACGACGAGGTTATATGGCAGGTCATCCGCCACAATCACTGCAGCTTTATGTCCAAGTACGTCGTCTTTTTGTTGGATATGATTTGCTGACTATGTCTTCCTAGAAAGTCTCTTGTTAGTTGAGTTTGTTTAGTTCAGTTAATAATAACCCTGACTTGTAGGGTTGCAGATCTGCTTTGAATTGGTATTTCCCTTATCTAGTTCATGTTGTAGGTTGTGTAAACGTGGTTTACATTCTGTTTTGAATTCTGTTTTGTAAAAGGCTATATAAAGCCTAGAGTTGCAGTCAATAAATATACAGAAGCTTTCGAGCAAAACTGTGTGTACCTGCCTTTATTCCTCAGCTTCTAACAGTGGTATCAGAGCCCAACAGGGGCCTGATCTGAGTGTGTGTGAGTGCAAACACGAGAGAATAGTGAAAAAACAGAGTGTGAAAAAAAAATGGCAGAGAGAGATACAATGCTGACTATTCCTCGTTTTGATGGAGACTATGAGCATTGGGCAATGCTGATGGAGAATCTACTGCGTTCAAAGGAATGGTGGCATCTAGTGGATCCAGGTTTCAATGAACCAGCAAGAGGGGAAATTTTGAATGGACCTCAGAGGGAGGAGCTGGCAGGCTTGAGGCTGAAAGACCTGAAGGTGAAGAATTATCTGTTCCAAGCCATCGATAAGACAACTTTGAAGACAATCACCGAGAAGGACACTGCCAAACAACTCTGGGATTCCATGAAGACAAGGTTTCATGGAGATGAAAAGGTGAAGAATGCGCAACTGCAGACACTTCGGAGGGAATTTGAGTTACTTGAGATGAAAACTGGTGAGTCTATTACAAATTATTTCTCAAGAGTGGTTTTAGTCTCAAATAATATGAGTAATCTTGGAGAAGGCATGGAGGATGACAAAATTGTGGAGAAGATATTGCGCACTCTTCCGGACAGCTGGAATTTTGTTGTGTGCTCGATAGAGGAATCGAAAGATATCAAATCTCTTTCTGTAAATCAACTCAGAAGTTCATTGCTAGTTCATGAATCAAAGTTTCATAAAAAGAAGAATATTGAAGAAGAGCAAGCTTTGAAAGTGGCATATGATGATAGAACTACAAGAGGCAGAGGACGTGGGGGATCTCAAGGTAGCTTCCGAGGCAGAGGAAGTGGAAGTGGACGTGGTGGAAGAGGCAACAAAGCCTTCATAGAGTGTTTCAAGTGTCACAAGTTAGGACACTTTCAATATGAGTGTCCTAACTGGGGAAATGGAGCCAATTACACAGAGCTTGATGAGAGTGAGGAGCTGCTGTTGATGTCATATGTAGAGCTTCATGAAGCAAAACTTGAAGAGGTATGGTTCTTAGACTCTGCTTGTTCGAATCACATGACAGGAAACAAGTCATGGTTTTTGAGTCTAGATGAGGGATATAGGCAGACGGTGAAGCTGGGTAATAATGCTAGAATGAATGTGTTGGGTGTGGGAAACATTCGAATGCAGGTTGGAGGGTTTACACAAGTCATTACACATGTGTATTATATTCCTGAATTACAAAACAACCTGTTGAGTATAGGTCAGTTACAGGAGAAGAATTTGGCTGTACTTATTAAAGATGATATGTGCAAAGTGTATCACTCTAGCAGAGGGCTGATTATGCAAACAGGGATGACAGCGAATAGAATGTTTGTACTACTGGCCAAGATGATACCGCCGAAACAGTTTGGTTGTTCAGAAGAGCCGACTTGTTTTAAAGCAGTCACCGAAGACCAAACAGACTTGTGGCATCGCCGTTTTGGCCATCTCAACTTCAAGGGCCTTCGAACTTTGCAGTACCAAAAGATGGTGAAGGGATTGCCATTATTAAGAGCTTCATCGAAAGTTTGTGGAGGGTGTTTAGTTGGGAAGCAGCACAGAGACTTTATTCCAAAACAAAGCAGTTGGAGAGCTACACATCTATTACAACTCGTACATTCCGACATTTGTGGACCTATCACTCCGGAATCAAATAGTCACAAAAGGTACATGATTACTTTCATAGATGATTATAGTCGGAAAGTATGGACATATTTCTTGCATGCCAAGTCTGAAGCACTCATTACCTTTAAGAAGTTCAAGAGTTTGGTAGAAAAGGAAACTGGAAATTATATTACTTGTCTTCGAACTGATCGGGGTGGAGAGTATACTTCGTTGGAATTTAATGATTTTTGCAGTTCACATGGAATTCGGAGACAACTCACTGCTGCCTACACCCCACAACAGAACGGGGTAGCAGAGAGAAGGAACCGTACCATTATGAACACAGTTCGCTGCATGTTGAATGACAAGGATGTTCCTAAAGAATTTTGGCCAGAAGCAGTAAGATGGGCTACACATGTTCTCAACCGATGCCCAACACAAGCAGTGAAGGGTAAGACACCAGAGGAGGAGTGGAGCGGAGTAAAACCTTCAGTAGACTACTTCAAAATCTTTGGCTGTATAGGAAATGTTCACATACCAGACAACAAAAGAAAAAAGCTTGATGACAAGAGCTTTAAATGTGTATTCCTTGGCACCAGTGAAGAATCTAAAGCATACAGGTTGTTTGATCCAGAGACAAAAAAGGTTGTTGTGAGTAGAGACGTGGTTTTCGAAGAAGACGAGAAGTGGGACTGGGGAAAGTCAGAAAAAGAAATAAAAGCTGATGTACTAATGTGGGAAGATGATGAAGAAGAGAATACAAATGATGAAGAAGAAGAGGTAGCAGAAGGAAATGACGCACAACATGAAGTTGAAGCTGCCAATGATTCCAGCTCTTTACCAAACAGTTCTTTACCTAGTCGTGTTATAAGGAGGCAACGGAGGGAACCTGTTTGGATGGAGGATTATACAAGTGGAGAAGGGTTATCAGAAGAGGAAGAAGCGTTGCAACAACTTGTGATGTACACAGCAGCAAATGATCCAATGGGGTTCGAAGAAGCAGTTAATAGTCCAACCTGGAAGCAAGCTATGGACCTGGAAATAGAAGCCATTGAGAGAAATGGAACTTGGGAATTGACAGAGCTACCAAAAGGAGCCAAGAAGATCGGAGTAAAGTGGATTTACAAGACGAAATTGAATGAGAAAGGAGAAACAGACAAGTGCAAGGCTAGACTTGTTGCGAAAGGATATGCACAACAAGCTGGGATTGATTACAACGAAGTATTTGCTCCTGTTGCTCGTTGGGATACCATCAGAATCATCCTAGCACTTGCGGCTCACAAAGAATGGGTTGTGTATCAACTTGATGTGAAAAGTGCGTTTCTGCATGGTGAACTTACTGAAGATGTTTTTGTTGAGCAGCCAAGAGGATATGAGGTCAAAGGAGAAGAGGATAAAGTCTATAAACTAAAAAAAGCCCTATATGGACTAAAACAAGCTCCACGAGCTTGGTTCAGTAGAATAGAGGGGTATTTTGTGAAGGAAGGTTTTGAGAGAAGCTTGAGTGAACATACTCTATTCACAAAGAAAGGAGCAGGTGGGAAGGTACTTATTGTGAGCCTATACGTTGACGATCTTATTTTTACAGGAAATGATGAAGTGATGTTTGAAAACTTTAAGAGCTCAATGAAGAAGGAGTTCGACATGTCCGATCTTGGAAGAATGAAATACTTTCTCGGTGTGGAAGTAATACAAAGCACAGCTGGAATTTTTATTAATCAAAGGAAGTATGCAAATGAAGTACTGGAAAGGTTTGGAATGGAGCAGTGCAATCCGGTGAGGAATCCAATTGTTCCTGGCAGTAAGCTGTTAAAAAATGAGGAAGGGGAGAGAGTTGATGCTACTGACTACAAGCAAATGGTAGGCAGCCTTATGTACCTAACTGCCACCAGACCAGATCTCATGTATGTTGTAAGCTTGGTGAGTCGATTCATGGAGAAGCCTACAGTAATTCATCATCAAGCTGTAAAGAGAGTTTTTCGATATCTAAAAGGCACTGCTGAGTTGGGGATTTTCTATCAAAGAGGAGGAGGTGAACAATTGGTGGGATATAGTGACAGTGATTATGCAGGGGATCTCGGAGATAGAAAGAGCACTTCAGGTTATATTTTTAAGTTGAGTTCTGGGGCAGTTGCTTGGAGCTCCAAGAAGCAACCTGTGGTGAGTCTCTCAACAACGGAAGCTGAATACATAGCAGCAGCCTCCTGTGCTACTCAATGCATCTGGATGCAAAGGATTATTGAGAACCTCGGCTTCAAGCCAAGTAAGTGTACTCAGATTTTTTGTGACAATTGTTCAACAATTAAGCTTTCAAAGGATCCTGTTTTTCATGGTCGAAGTAAACATATAGATGTTCGGTTTCATTTTCTTCGGAACTTAAACAATGATGGAGTGGTGAAATTAGCTTACTGTGGTACTAAAGATCAATTGGCAGACATCATGACTAAACCTTTGAAGTTAGAAGTGTTCTTGAAGTTAAGGGAGGAGATTGGTTTGTGTCGGAGCTCAGATGTGAACTGACTGCATTTATGCAAAGTCAGTTCAAGGGAGGATTTGTTGGATATGATTTGCTGACTATGTCTTCCTAGAAAGTCTCTTGTTAGTTGAGTTTGTTTAGTTCAGTTAATAATAACCCTGACTTGTAGGGTTGCAGATCTGCTTTGAATTGGTATTTCCCTTATCTAGTTCATGTTGTAGGTTGTGTAAACGTGGTTTACATTCTGTTTTGAATTCTGTTTTGTAAAAGGCTATATAAAGCCTAGAGTTGCAGTCAATAAATATACAGAAGCTTTCGAGCAAAACTGTGTGTACCTGCCTTTATTCCTCAGCTTCTAACACTTTTTACTTCAATTCACTTCACATCTTTTCAAATTTGGATTTCTAATCAGGTTTTGTTCCTTTCGGATTTGGCAGAATTGAAACCGGAATATTCTGCCGAAACCCTTATAACGTCACCGGGGTTTGTAACCGGAGCTCTTGCCCTCTCGCCAATAGTCGCTACGCCACCATTCGCGACCACGATGGTACTCACTAAGAAATTTCTCATCTTTTATATTGGGATCGATTGCGTTTGCATTTTTAGCTCGACCCATTTTCCTTAATGTTTGTTTGTAAAGTTATTAGTTGTTGAATGATAGGTCAGAGCTATTGCTGAGAATTCCGATTTTTCGATTTGGAGTTGTTAAAGAACAATCATTGGTAGAATGAGGAAAGGGGAAGATGTTTAGCTTCTTTTAGTTTGGACAACTCTTTTAATTAAGTTGCTTAAAGCTCTAATTTTGTGCTGGTTTTAATGAACTTATTCGTACAATGGAGTTTATCATTTCATATGCTTGTGTTGATGAATTGACATTAAGGGTTTTGAAATTTGTGTGTTCTTCAGTCAAGGGTTTTGATTAGATGAACTCTCTTCTAGGTTATTATTTACATCATTTGCTTGTGTATGCTACTGTCCATCAGTCTTCTGTCTTTATATGAAACACTATATAAATAGCCTATAAAACCAAACAAATTGTGGGAAAATTTGCTTCATATGGTTGTGTTCATATTTAGTTAACAGGGGATTTATCATACACTACCAGCAGTGAACATAATAATTTATGTGCTTTTATTGTTGTTCTGCAGGAGTCTTCTATCTTTATATGAAAAGTATAGAAAGAGCTCATATGCCAAACAAATTGTGGGAAAGAATTAAGCTCCCTAGGAATTATGAAAAAGCACTCGAAATCATCGACAAAAATCTGGTATTGAAACTCTTGACCCTCATTTTGTGTTATTTGTCTAGAGATATAGATTCTTGAAATTGGTTATCACCATGGCCTTTCTGAATGGACAGATGTATTGGCCTAAGTTTCTTGTTCATAAAGCAAAGCAACGGCTCACTAAAATGACTCAAATGCGGATACGCATGAGGAAACTTGCTTTGAAAACAAGGTATACATCATCTGATTTTCCAATCCTACTTTCTAATAATAATAGTTGCTATAAGCAAAAAAAGGAAGAAGGGGAAATTGTCAGAATACTGGCTTTAGAGTTCACAGCACTAGTTTTATCACTTCTAAGAAGGGGAAATTGTCAGAATACTGGCTTTAGAGTTCACAGCACTAGTTTTATCACTTCTAAGAGGGGGAAATTGTCAGAAGACTGGCTTTAGAGTTCACAACACTAGTTTTATCACTTCTATATTTTTGATATTAAATATATTCACCCAGTCAACGTGCATTCTTTTGTGTTGTTTAACAGAGAGAAAATAATGACAACACCAAGGAAGGAAATAAAGAGAGAAGCTAGAAGAGAGGAGAAGGCTGAAAAGGCTGCACTCTTGGATAAGGTCATAACTTATGCTACTGCTACACATCATAAATGTCTTAATTTATATCTTATTTCTACCTGCTCTCATAACTTCCTATTCTTCTGCAGAGCATTGAGAAGGAACTATTAGAACGCCTTCAGAACGGATCTTATCGTGATCAATATACTGATATATATAATTACCCTTTTGAAAAATACCAAAAAATCATTGAAAAGGCAGATCCGAATACTGAATTGGATAAAGAAGAAGAAGAAGAAGAAGAAGAAGACTATGAGGTATAACTGTCGGTCTTGTTATTGTCTTCCTTGTATGTAGATGTGATCCGTTTGATGGCACTTTACTTGAAGATTTAGATTAGTACTTTATGGTCACTTAACTACTCTTGTTCGTGGAATAAGCAGGAAGAGAGAGAATATGTTGCTTATGATCAGTTTGAAGAGGAGGAGGAGGATATTGAAGATACGGGTCTTGCACTGAACCATTCACATGCGGATGATGATAATGGTAGAGCTAAATTCTGTACACTAATAAGTATTGTAGAAAGTGGATGTCTTTGTGGTCCATACTCATATTTATTGTATAACCCCAGTCTTCATACTTCATGCCATATGTGAGAGTCCGGTGATAAACGAGTTATGAGGCTCTTTTCTCTTTTGTATATAAACAATTACGGCAAAATAGTATGTATTTGACTGTATTAGATGGACTGAATACATCTTAATGTGCAGTTGGAACGGATGAGGATTCTGAAGCAGATACTCACAAGAGAGGGAGAAAGTCTCGAAAGTTTCAGAAAGATGGAGCTGTCACCAAATCGAAGAAACCCAGGGTACTTGTTGAGGTAATGGCTTGTTCGTAAATTCTTCTAGCCTGCTACCTTATACTCTAGGTTGATCAATCTAACAAAAAATGTGATGGTGAATGATTATAATTGATGAGGAATTGAATATCATTATTTGAAGGGTGCAGTAAACTGGAGTGCTTTATTGGAGTACTTCGGTTGGTTACAATATAGACATCTCACATTCTTGAGTTAAATTGTTGATGTATTGCTTTAATTTGAAACTATTGGTACTGTCACTCTAGGACTGCTAAACAAGGTCATCATTTGGCAATGTATTGGATCAAATGTTCGCAGTTTGCAGTAGATCATATTTTATGTTAAAACTGAGTCAAATCATCTATTATCACCTTTTCATAGCAATTGATTAGTACGGTAGTCTTTATATACAGATAAATGACGTGTTATGAAATAAACATGAGAATTGACACAAAATATCTCTGCAATGCCATATCTAATATAAATCTCTTCATTATTGATCAGGTGGAGTATGAAGATGGTCGTGATAGACAAAAGGGAGTTCACTAAGAGATTGTGCTCGTGTTGTTCGTTTCATCTGTAAAACAGATGGCCAGAATTGTTTCCTCTTGTGAGGTTGGTTGTTGCTTTTCAAAAGCCTGTGTGGAAAGAAGGAACATGCTGTGGTGATGTTAGGAATAGTTCAAAGATTTTGATAGTGATGAATTATGTTTACAGGAAGAGACAATTTATTTTTATTCCGAGAAACCAGTGTTACACTGTTACCCACCAAACTAATTTGTAGTGTTGACTTGTGAGGAGGAGCCTACACTACATTTTCTTTTACGTGAAGAGCTAGTTGGATATAGTTGGCCATCACATATTGTGTCATTGGTTTTCTGAGTTGTAAGCGGGTTCACTCTATAACCATGCAATACAATTATTTGTTGCTACTGTTAAGGATTTTCAGGCACTTGGTTTTCATTTATGCATGATTTCCTTTTGTTTATGTGGACTGCATTATTCATTTATGAGATATCATAAAGAATGATTCAATTGCTGCTTGTTTCTCCTTGAAAATTGATGTCTCCTTGATCACTTAATTGATTTCAGATTGTCTATTGACTGGCAAATCAAACTTTTCTAAAACCTCTTGTTGCACATGCTTATGAGTGCTACTTAGATTTTTCATGTTGTATTCGCTTAATAATTTACACATTTCGGCTGGGTTTGGGAGAGCTTATAAGCTCATTTGCTTTTAAGCACCAAAGGTTTTGGTGTTTGGTAAGTCTAAAAATAAGCTACTTTTTAAAAAAGTATAAAGTGTTTTGAGGGAAAAAGGAGAAGCTGCAAACACCCACCTTCTGCTTATAAGCTAAAAGTCAGCTTATAACTTATAAGCCCAGCTGCACCAAACCCAGCCTTCATCCATCATCATTGATTTTTTTACTCATTTGAGATGAGAAGTCATTCTTGTGCTTTTGAAGTGGTATGTGACTATACATTTGTATATGAAATAGTGTTTTGTTTATTTAATATTTATTCAATGATCTAATATTGTACTTCGAACTAACATAATACGTTGAAAAATGTTGTACATCGAAAAAGTATATCATATTAATGAAATTTTCTACCATACATTCATGTATCTCATACTTTTAATTTATAGAATATTTTAGACCTTTAGATTTATTATATATATCTAATGGTCCTAAATATTTACCATAGCTTTATTTTCTTGAATATTTTAGACCCTTAGATTAATACTAGTTACATAACAGTTAATTGCTTAATTTTGTCGATAATAAATTAATATCTTTCGTAAGTAATTATTAATAGCAATCAATTACACACTAACAAGATCATAAACTTTGTAATTTAAGTATTCAAAACCTTTTTTTAGTTAAATTATTTTTAATACTAATTCATATTTAATTATCAACCGATCATTCGTCACTAAATGTTTTCCTTTTAAGGAATATATTTCAAAAAAAAAATTATATACCAAATTCCAATTAGTTACAGATTCAACGAATTAACGTCTCAAATTAATATGGTTGGAAATTGTATGAATCTATTAATTATATGGTCACAAATACAAATTAATCATATATTTATTAGTTTCCTTAAACAATTATTACTCCTCATAACATGAATTTTATGACAAACACAACAACTTGTATAAAAAATAATAATTAAGTACAATGTTATGGAGATTTTATTGTTGAATTAGTAATCATTTTTAATCAACATAATTTGTCATAAACTACAACAACTGATGTAAAATGAATATTTTTTGTTCTAATTGTAGTAATTACTTTACCTACAACATATGTACTAATATATAGACAATTCTAATGTGATAACAACAAATTTGTTATCGAAATGGTAAATCCTTATATTCCTACAATGATCATCTATTTTACCACAACTCAATAAAAATGATATTGAAACGGTAACTTAGGTTCTTTTTTTAGTAATTACTCTACCTAGTCTAACATATTAATTGTGAACGATTTTAACAAGTATGATATGAAAACTTTGTTGTTAAAGTGGTAAATTTTTATATTTTATTATTAACAAAATAGTTACTACTATAACTACAAATTGTACTACAACCTACGACAAATAATGTAAAAGCAATATATTTTGTTCAATTTACAGTAACTACTAATTCTAAACTAATGTACTAATTTATGGACAATATGACAAAAAACAACAACAAATTTGTTATCAAAGTGATAAAATATTATGTTTTTATTATTAATGAAATAATTACTACAATGAGTCAATGACTACATGTTTTACCACAATCCACTACTATTGATGTAAATGTTGTAATTTATCTGCAATTTATAGTAATTAATTCAAAGACTAGATTAAGAACTAATTATTTGAAAGAAGATAATCAAGGTTCTCCATTTGATAAAAGTTGTCGAAAAATGGTATTTACATCTTTGACAACTTAATTACAATAACTACAATAAATGTTGTCAAAAGAGGTAATTGTAGTTTACCAAAGTGTAATTTACTTTTGACAATATTTGTACCATGAATTTGAACAATGTTACCTATTAAGAAAGAATATGTTGTAAAAATGGTAAATTTAGTTTTTCAATAATGACACATGTCAATTAGTAGTTGGATAATTTCTTAATCAATTCAATTTATTAAATAGATTTTTTTTAAAAAATAAATGTATGAGATACATTAGGGTACCATAAACGACCCTCATATTTAATAATATATACGTAATAGATTCGTCAATATAGACACTGAATAATGTACAACAATATTATTTTTGTTGAAAAATAAATAAATGTAATATTTAAGAAAGTAAAAATATTTTTATAAATTAATAAATTATTAATTTATTGATTAATTAATAACTCGCTAAATTAATAAATTTTGCAGGTCCTAATGTTATTTTTTTTAATAAAGAGCTTGTGCGGTTGCCCTCAAGCCTTCATCCAGATGCTATTAATTTATAAAAGTTTAACTGTATGTTAAATATGATTAAAAAATAGGATGTATTGCACATAAATGATTTAATTTCTTAGATAAATTGTGAGAAAAATAGTAATAAAATTAGTCCATTTTGGCCATATTTAGCCCTATTTTAGAGGGCCGGCTCTACTCGACTCTTTTAGTCCTAACAAAATGGGTCTTTAGGGCAGGTAAGATTTTACATAATCAAACTTCGGTCCTAAGTTTAATTGGCTTTGATCAAGCCCTACCTTACCGTATCCAAAGCCTTAGGGTAGGGTCAACCCTAGCCCTGCCATTGACGAGATCTATTATGAACCATGCATTTTGACTAGGATATGCACTTTCTCAAACAATAATAACAAGGTGGGAAGCATGTCTCTGTAGGGAGGAGATCCATTGAGGATCTTCATATTGAGGACTATTGAGGACTTTGTCCTTAATAGTTTATTACACCCACTTTTTAATCTCAATTTTTTATGTCAATTGTTCAGTTTATAGGTCTATATAAGTAGATCACTTATACAAATTTTCAGTCAAATTGATGATGATTTAAGCATAAAAAAAGATCAAATCAATGGATGGTCCAAATATGTCAAATAGAAACCGTTCAAGTTTATAATCGGCGAATCACATTTTTGAATGCCTTAAAGATTTTCAATTTATATGAAAATTTGTAGAGATGATCTACTCATATATATCTACAAACTAGACAGTCAAGATGTGAATATGCGATTGAAAATAGGGTGAAATGAAAAAGTCATCAACAAAAAGGTCTTTAATAGAACTGCTCCGTGTCTCTATAGTCACTTTTGTCCTGCAATGTAGTCATTTTACTGGTTGCCAAACATCGTTTGGTTTTGGGGTTGTTACATTATGACCAATTCCATGTAGTATCAGAGTCCCTGGTGGGTTAATGTCCAATCCAGCTTGAATAATGCATAAGCAAAGCTACTATCTAGTGGCGAAGCCAGAAATTGTTGTATAGTGGGGCACAAAAAATAATATAAAAATATTAATAAAATTTATGTGTTATTCAAAAAATTAATTTAATTTTATCTGGTATAAAGATAGTTGCATGACTCATTTGAGCTATATGTGCATACCGAGTCCTCCTCAATAACATTGTTCGTTCCTTTATGAAATCTTAACATATATGTGAAAAAATGATTTGATTGCAAAACTAATATTACTGTTTGACAAAAAACTACGATTCTCCACCATACTTGACAATATATATGTATATTTGAAATATTTTTCTTAAGGTTTGAATTTTTTTGACAAAAGTGTATATATTGAACTTAGAATTCTACTGCTAAACGAAATGAGAAAAAGAAAATAATGTAAACATAAAATAATAATTAAAGATCAAATTTTCCTACAAAAAAAATCAAATATAAAAGGAAAAAGAAGACACATGTGTTCTCAAATGGTTATTTCTCGAACTCTCAAACTCCTAAATGGTAATAATATTTTGATCTGAACGTATTGCTTCACATACAATATATTAACATTAATATAATAGGATACATGTAGGGAACCAATCATTTTTTTTAACAAAATGAAAGCGTTCATTCATGAATCAAAGGCCAGAATGACGGATTACAATGACCACACGGATCATAATAGTATCATCATTAGACATTTAGCTCATTTATTATGAGCTTAACAGAGGATAAAAACTAGTCACAAAAACAAGATACTAAAGAAATCACAAAACCAGAGCTAAGACGCTCAATTACTGTACTCCAAGCCTTATGAATCCATCTCGCTGCATCCAGCTCTCTCAATCTGTTAAGCTATCGATGCACTAGCACCATCTACACTTTATTTTTGCCCCTTGGATCAGGGTTTGGAGAAGTGTTAGGGCAAAGCACACTCAGGGCATCAACTCTTGTTTGTGTATTATGTTTGGAAATTTTGTTACCTGGATCCAAGAGCTCGACCCTTCTTCTTCTTCTTTGGTGGGATTAGAGAACCCAGTTTCATGATTAATCTGTCATTTGGACCATGAATGAGGCGAAGTACACTTTCTGGGAAACGAATGTTCGCACGGACCTTCTTACCACTATCTGCAACTACATCAGTTAGGTCCAGTATTGGAGAGCCAGGTCGCTTCACCAACTCCTCTACCTCACTAGACACATGCATCACATTCTCTTTGCCTATCTTTTGTCCAGTCTTCTTTGGTATAAGATCACGCAACACAACATCATCACTATCAAAATCTAGGAGCACTTCATTAGTAGCTGTTTTAGTTGTTGATGAGTCTGCTACTGTCTTCAGCATTGCAAGCTCAGGGATAGGTTCCTTTGATGCTAGGGTAGAAGAAGCTGGTATCAACTTATTACCTGTATCTAACAGTTTCGAAGCAGGAGTCGGTTGCTTAAGAATTACCGGCTTGCGCTTCAAACTCGAATTTGGCACCTGTAAGGAACCAATTAGTGGGGCACTAAAGGGCTCTTTTATGAACAAATTTTGAAGTAAAATGATGACTAGTGCACATGATGGGTCCGCCCTTGCTAATATCTACTGTGGGGTAAAGAAATTGGAGCATAACCACCGATTTGATATGGTGTAATTGTTGATTCAAGGTAATGAGTTTTGTCTTCTTCTTGTTCATGGTGCATTTCTTTATAGTATCTTGCTGTCTCAACTATCAAACAGAATTCTCTAACAAATAAGAAATTCACTGCTGTCTTGAATCTATTATTTCTGGGAAAATCATACTTCGATTTGATTAATGATATAATTCCAGTACTACAGAAGTGTATTTTGTAAGATACTTGAACTCACTCCCAAGAATAAATCTTGATCAGCAAGGTGGGGATCCAATGAGTTTGCAGCAAAGAGACGAGGACTGGTGTTCCAGATTTGTAGACAAAAGACAACAAAATTGGTCCCACATTGGTCATTCAACTACTTGCCAGAGATATTCTCACCCAAAGATTTTGATCACTGAAAATCTTTTTTCTTATTTTAAGTTACAAGATGAACAATGCACATTGGGATTCTTAAGTGTTGTTCCTAGTAAGTTACAAGGAATATATGAAGAAGAGGAAGAAGCATAGTATATGGTTACTCTTTGGACTTGACCATACCCATCTTGCAAAGTGAACAAAAATTACTCAGTTCTTTTCACTTGCAGTATACTACTTCTGTTGATGGACCACAACTTGCTAAGCATTCTTTTGGGTCTTGTAGGCAGTATGCAGAGACCCTTAAGCCTTGAGCTTCTCCCAATCCCATTGTCATCAAGATCATCGTTTTCCTCTAGCTTCATTCGTAGCGTTGACATCTTCGACTTGGGTGATTTAAGGCCCGAAACACTCCATTGATCCTCTGCAGGGATGATGCTAGAGGCACTTAAGGGCGGTGGAGGCCGTGTTGGGTCAATGTCATGTGAAGCTAGCAGGGCCCTTATGTTGCTTGGCAAATCGGTCACTTTGCCGCCTGCCATGGCCGCTCTAGCTTGCTCGAAGAAGAGAACTTGGACCACCACTCTTAGTGGAAGTAGCTCATTTTGTGCAGCATGCATGCAGGCCTCCATTGAAAGCTTTTTGCAATCTAGGATTCTACACAGCCTTTTCCTTTCACTCTTGTTCAGGTCTGGATGTGCCTGATTTTGATGTTCAAGCATATACCAACTTTAATCAATAAATTCAAAGTTACATCACTCAACATCAACAAGAATCAGACTAAATTCCATAACAATTTGTTTGATCCAAAATTCTGAATCTGGGGATGCACAAAAATGCTATCAACAGATTGTGGACTAATTCCTCCTATTTTACTGGTGGTACCACCTAATCCTGATAGTAATAAATTATGATTGTGACATGATTTTAAGGTCAAGAGGGTTGGTTTTCTACTGGTAATGCTGACCCACAACCTAAAATGTGACAGTGGAACTATTTTTGCCCAGAAACGTAAACACTAGACTAATTGAAAATTGTAAATCTAATCCTGTCATTTACCTAAAGAACATCCTAACCGTGATGGCGAAATATGCCAAGAAGTCTAAACACAATGAGAATTTGCAATGATGGTAAATTTAAGCCCAAGTAGTAACTTGTAATTACCTTTAGGTAAATGTCAATTGCTCTGTAGAGGTCATCATGATCAAGCCTGGCAAATTCTGGTAATGCCTCAGCAATAGCAATAAACTTGGCCAGAGGCAAATTTACATCCCTGCCAACTTCCTGAAGATACACATCCACAAGCTTTGCCACTTTCAGCTTTGAGCTATGTGATGCTGAAGATGATCTTCGGCTCTCCAGAAACTCAAAATCGATGTTCTCAGCTGACCTAGACCTTCTCCTTTGGAAATTACCAAGCTTGGACCTTGGAGGACTAGTAGGGGGACTCTGCCCTTGTAACTTGAACTGCTCCAAAATGGTCATCACAATGTCCACATCATATCGAGTACCCTTGGCTTCATATGGTACAGATGGTATTAACAAGTCACCAACTGTTGCCTCCTCCAATTGAAGCCCAACTCTTTTAGCCAATTCCATTTTGGAAGAGGATGAAGCATTGAGAATATTGGCTGCCTTCAACAGTTTGAGCAAGAAACTACTAGAAGTAGCACCTTTCTCAGCTGGAACTAAGCTCACAATTGTCTCCAAAATCAGCCTATGCTTTGAAGTCATATCATTCCCACAGTCTGAATCAGAATCAGACGTAGATACTGCTTGTTTGCAGTACTCATGTTTTGATATGTTGGGCAGCCATTTTGCTGCATATATTTTCAATGCATCACCTATGAGATTAGAGGGTATTCTTCCACCAGATTTAATACCAATCATGGTCCTCCAGAAAAGGTCTATTCCCAGTTCTGCTATATCCTCAGCCCACCACCCCTTGTTTCCAGGCCTGCCATGCCTCAGGCTCTCGGCACCATTGCACGACATGTCGTCTCTGCCTCTCCGGGAGTAGCTATGTGACAAGCTAACCTTTGAAGGGTGTGCTAGGACTTTGGAGGCAATTGTGTCTATACATCTGCCTGTGATTCCAAGATCCTCAGACCACAGAGGAAATGCCTTGGTGCTTTGTAGAGTGGCAATTGAGTCCCTCCAGCCATGAAGTATGCAAGAGTTGAAGAACACCTCAAGCTTGTATATCAAGTTTCCCTTCTCAACATCTTCAGTCATCTGCAAGTACTCTGCGGCGCAGCGAGCAGCTACAATGTTGTGGGCACTGAGGGTGATGGTGATTCCATAGCAGAATTTTGAGCAGAGCTCGAATGCCTCAACTCCACACGGAAAATCATGCAGTTGGATTATCTGGTGTTGTGAGGTTTCTGCATATTCAGAGCAGAGCCTCTGCAGCCTCAAACACTTTGACAGGAGGGGAAACTGTGTGACATGTGAAAAACGGATGAACATACTTCAAGAAAACATTCATCTGCCAAAGTGAACTGGAATTTTGTTATGAACTTATACCTTGTGGAGCAAATATCTGCTTCCCTTCACTTGAATTATGAGATCACTTGAAACTTCAGAGGAAACTGACCTGAATTGAGCAGAAAAATGAGAAGAACGACTTTTAATAACCTTCAATTCATAAGTGACAACATCATATCTTAAAAGTAACTCCATATTTAAGGTGTACTTAACCTTACAGCCTCAGAAGTGTAGAAAGTATCTGGCCTAGATCCAAGTTTCATAAACTTCATGACTGATTCCGTTGTTCCTTCACATCAGATTCTTCTCAACATAGTTGGATTGGATACTCCAACTTGTTGGGTTCTAGAACCTGTCCCAAGTGAGCTCAACCCAAAAAAACTAAACTCCACAACATAAAAATGGAAAAGAATTTCCCTTTTCATGGATGAGAGAGGATATCCAAGAACAAAGGAAAACCAAGCGCTCTCTTGAGGGTGTGATGCTAAATGAGTTTCACATATAGAATGTATTTATAACATCAGAGTCAAAATGACAAAAACCATGAGGAGCAAAAACACCAAATCCAGGTCCTATCAGTCAAACTCGATACCCCATGTGACTTGGACATGCAAACAAAGAACCCAAAGTCACTGCAATCCCAACCAAATCCTCCAACCAGCCAACCTGGTTAATCAAATTTAAAAGAAAACACCAGCTTAAACTAAACCTGCTCAAACCCCCAAGTAAACAAACCAACTGAAAAAAGGATGATTCTTTAAAGATCAAAACCTGAATCTAAAGCAAACCCAGAGACTGCTAGGAAAATCGAATATTGACCATGAGAAATGAAAAATGTGAAAAATGGTGAACCTTTCTTTTCTGCAAGACTAAAACTTGAAGAAGAAAAAATGGATTGAGGAGCCCCTTCTTCTCCAGCAAGTAGTATGGACATGCCAGCGTGCAAATCAAAAGGCAACTCCCACGTGCTTGTCTAGAGCCCACTTTGTGCCCTTCCCTCTCATCATTGCCACTCCGTTTTCTATTCCAATTCTACGCCCCCAGATTTTTTTGTCAAAACTCTATTTTATACACAGTCTCATTATCGAATTGTCATTGTTCATTTCTAAAGGTGAATATCAGAAGGAAAAAGAAGCAAGAATGAGTGTATTTTTATACATTTGAAATGAATACAAATTATACAAAAGTAAAGCAAAGGAGAAGAATAAGGATATGTGTAACGCTATCAAGGAGATAGGCTTTTGAGGCTTTTGAGTCTTTTCTGCTATTCTCCACCACCACCATATCTTACAGATAGAGAGCAAATGCCAGAACTCTCCCTTGTGATTTGGTGCAATATCGAAACTGACACTTGTTGTAGTAATGGCATCTGGCCCATGACTGAAGCCTTTGAATACTATTGGTGTGATAGTGAAGACAACCTGCATATGAATCATGTCATATGAATCATGTTAGAATGAGAGCAAGTGAAAGCTTTTTTGGTCCTAAACCTTCATAAATGCAAGGGCTAATAAACTGGCATAACTTTGCAGTTGAAAGTCATCTTATACGGTACCTAGATGTAATAGAATTTTCTATGGTAGCTAGATGTATCTAATATCTTGATTTTATTGAATATTTTAGACCTTTGGATTAACAATATATCTAATAGCTCTAAATATTCTAATTTAAGGTAACCTGTTTAGCCCTTCAATTTGTGCGTGTGTTTATTATGAGTTCAATTAGAATTCTCTAACAGAATTTAAATGGCTAAGAAAGGAAAATAAATAAAAATATTTAGAGTCATTAGATATATTATCAAAATAACTTTCTAACCTAAACATTCATTTAAAGAAACTTTTAAAGAAATTATTTAATAATAAATGATATTTGATTATCAATTACCAATTGATCACTAGTTTGTTTTCCTTTTAAAGAATTCTTTTTGACAAAAAAACTTCTATCTTTATTTCACTAGATTATTATTCATTACTAATTAATTGTAATGATACAAATTATTGTCTCTATTTAACGGGTAAGTATCATGGTTGATATTTATATTATTTCCATATCAAAATTATAAATATTCTAATCTAGGCATTTAAGAAATTTTTTAGTCAAATTATCTTTAATACAAATTAATTATATCATTAATAGTTTCTTTAATCGATTATTATTATTCTTACATTCCTTTTCAATCAAAAAGACATTCTTACATGCATTTTACTACATTCACAACAACTTGTATCAAATCGAGATAATATTTGTTTACATATAGTAATTACTCTATTTACAACTTGTGATTACCATTTTTTAATAAATGTTACCACCATCGATATCAAATAGGTAAATCACTATATTTAGACTCAAAATAAGTACGTCTCATGCGTTAAAGTTATTCTTTAGGTGATTCAGTATAATGTTATGGAGATTTTATTACCAAAGTAGTAATTACTTTTAATCGACATAATTTATCATGAACTACAATATTTGATGTAAAATGAATAATCTTGTTCTAATTGTAGTAGTTACATCGATCACCTATAACCTATGTACTACTGTTTAAATAATTAACAAATGTGACAACAAATATGTTATTAAAGTGGTAAATATTTATGTTTCTAGTATTGGTCATTCAACTACTACAATAAGCACCTATATTATCACATCTAAAAAATTGATGTAAAAGCGGTAACGTATGTTCAATTTTTAGTAATTACCCCACTTAATCGAATATACTATTTCTGGTCTCTTTTGTTGTCATAGTGGTAAATTTTTAGGTTTTATCATAAACGAAATAGTTATTACTATGACTACATATTTTACCACAACCGATAACAAATGATGTAAAAACAATAATTTTTGTTCAATTTACAGTAATTATCGATCTTAGACTAATGTACTACTTTATAGGCAATATAACAAAGACAACAACAAGTTTGTTGTTAAAGTAGTAAACTATTGTGTTTTTATTATAATGAAATGATTACTACAATGATTACATATTTTACCACAACCCACAACTATTGATTTAAATGTTGTAATTTATTTGCAATTTGTAGTAATTATTTCAAAAACTATATCAAGAACTCAATATGTGAAAGAAGTTCTTCACGTGGTAGTTACAGTTCTCAATTTCATAAAAGCTGTCCAAATATGATATTTACATCTTTGACTACTCAATTACAATAACTACAATAATTGTTGTCATAAGTCGTAATTGTAGTTCACCAAAGTGTAATTTAATATTTAACAATATTTGTAACATGAATATGGACAATATTACCTATCAACAAAGAATATGGTGTAAACATGGTAAATTTAATTTTTTTTAAAATGACACATGTCAATTTGTAATTGGGTAACCTACTAATCTGTTCAATAGGTTTCAACTATATTCATTTATATTTAATAATAAAAAATAATAAAAATATAGATATGAGATACATCAATGTACCATAGACGACCCCATCTTTCACACATTGCACATCGGATTATTTATGGGATTTTGTAGCTTTGGGATATTTTTTTGTTCATATTTGTGAATTTGATGCATGATGGTTACAACAATCAACAATGAGTAGAACACTCACAGGCAGCAATGCCGGCCACATTTTCTAAACATTGATCTTGCGATTCTAAATTTTTTAAATACCATATATTTGTATTCATTCATACTTGTTCATACGTATCATACAAGTGGAGATCTTAGCGAACTACTGCAATGTAAATACGGTCCGCCTCCGTATGTTTGAATGTGAAAAGTCTTGTGTTTGTTAAGCTTCGCATCAAATTAGGTATGTTTTCTTGGTTTGTTAAGAAAAAATAGGCAGAATGTCTACATTTTCAACTTCCGGGGAAGCAAGAAAACCCCACCTCATATGTGAATTCTGATCCAAGTTGAAGCCATCAAGTTCAACAAGAGCTAGGGTTCACATATTTCTCTAATTAGATTGCATTTCCTACACTCATTTATGGTTCTTTACCAGCTTCCAGAACCCTTTGGAGAAAAAAAAAAAGATATATATATGAATTAAACCAACTTTGCAAGTCTCTCAACAAGTACGTAATGAGAAGTAGTTGAATATATACCACAAGTATCCATTTGGAAGAGAAAACGAAGAAAACAAAAACAAACAAGCAATTGATGAAAAGCATGGATGTTAGGGACAGTAATTGATTCATCGAAAGAGAAGTAACATGTACACGGGCTGCTAGTGTCTGCAACAGTGTTGCACCATATTCAGGCATAATCAGGAAGAATGAGACCCATTACATTGTAAGTCTCGTTCAATGTCCTCCAGACTAGTACTTATTAGCTTGTCTTGGCACGATCAACACCTCACTTGGTTTTCAATTCACTTAGCCTCTAATCCAGGCAATTGGCAAGTTTTGCCGGTTAGATATTTGGGGCCACCGACTAATTCTCCATTGCTGTGTGTCATCCTTGCGCATGCATGGGCCATCCGGCAACCAACTAGGGATTGCGTTCGTTAAATTAATAAAAAAATTCTTTCTTTTTTATCTGTTAAATTAGAATGATATACAACGTTTACGTACTCGTGTTTACTTACTCTATATGTCATCACTGTACTAGTGATTGTAAACTATCCTAATCAGGACTTAGCTTTCAAACCATCTGAACAACTTGGGCTAACTATGCAGGCAGGACTGATATTTTATTCTACGAGTAGAGGACGATAAGCTGTGAATAAATGATCGAGTGGTGTTAAACAGAAAGAAAGAAATAGAGGGTGTATATTTGGCGGGGAAAAGCTGATGTCCACCATAGATAGAGGAAAGAGGATGAATCAAACAGTTCCACAAATACCTAATATTGTTGCCGTAAATAGTCCTCCCTGTGCTGCCCAACGGGGTGGCCAACAGACAATACGGGACCCCACCTTAACGCCCAACTAACTGAGTCCTTTCATATCCAGAGGGGTTAAGTTTTGGCCATGCTAGACCAGTAGACCTTGAGGCTTGAGCCTCACGGTCATGTATAGTGTAATCTTATCAGTTATTAGATTACATTGAAAGGTTAGAACTGTTTTGTAAAATTACATTCTTAATTAAGAAACACAAGGAGCCCACAAAATTGTATGCGTCGAGATCCTGTTATGAAAATCAAAGCCAGTTATAGTAAGAATTTTATGAGGGAATAGAGAGGCACCACAATCCCACGTTGGAAAAAGCAGAAAGAGACTTTGGTCTTCAGTGAATCACCTGTACATGTTGATACGAATCACGGCTAAGTTGTTAACTGCGGAAACGAAAACAACACGAACACGGGTATTGGTCGAAAAATTGTTCTTCTCTTATTATTGTGCTTAAAGGCTACAATCTCTGATGTCTACTCCTTTGCTACAATAACACTATGATTCGATGCTAGAACTAATGCTAGGCATCTCTATTTATAGAGTCACAAACCCTATAAATCCTTATCTAACTAGAAAACTATACATTGTCCTAGTTAGACAACTATTCCTCTCCCATAAAGGAGAAGGAATCCTAATTCCTAAAAGCTAAAGGATACACCCGTATCACATGTATATGTGAATAACAGAGAGCATCTATCACGAACACAGAATACAACAAGCTAAGCCTCAGAATCGTGGGAGCGTATCACTGAATACACTGTATTAGATATTGCATATATATATATATATATATACACTGTATTAGATTTATATATATATTTATATAAATCTAATTTATAATTAAATAATAATTATAAATAATGAAATGATGAACATAAAACTAATTACTATAAACAACATTGGTTACCATACTTAATTCAAGGAGAAATGAAATTTATGAAAGCTAAATCACGTGCATTGGAACACTTAGTACGCAGAACATCAAAATACGCATTATGACTCCAAACTCAAACGAATGATACGAAGAAAGTAATGAAGTCGAGTCGTGTGTTTCACACACTTTCCTTAAGACAAATTATGCCTCCTCTATCGGTGCAAAAGGCTTGATGGCACTTGTCACCCAAGATACAACGACTACTAGTGTTTTGGAGCTGCACTGCCGCCAAAAACACCCGACGAACTTATAGTGTCTTCAATCTATCACCATAATGCTATAAACTAGAGAGAAAATAACTCTTTAAGAGGAGAAGATGATTATCGAAAAAGTGTTTTGAATGTTAATGTTTTTAATTGTGTTTAGAACAAAGAAAGTGTCACTTATTTATACATGGGAGAAACCATCCACTAGGGGTGGACTTTTAGACACCGAAAAAACCAAAACCGGTCAAAACCGTACCGAACCGACACCGAATAACCGAAACCGAATATATCGAGACAATTGGTTTTAGAATTCACAAAAAACGACTTGTGCGGTTTTGGATTACGGTTCCGTACTTTCTAAAAACCGATTAAACCAAACCGAACCAAAATATATTCATTTACTTATTAATATTTAATTTTACATTATATGTCATGTTCTTATTGATTATAAGCTACAAATAGTAGACTTCCACAAACATGTTTATATTTTAAAGTGTTTAAGTCTAACCTAATTCTCTTTCATGTAGTATTCTTTATGTAGAGTTGGTTCACAAAGTTTGTATTTCTATATTTCCAAAACTTCAAGCATCATAATCTTTTTTTCTTTCATTTACCATATGTGAAAGTTATTTCGAAAAATAAGTTTTATAACCGAAACCGTACCGAATTTCGGTTAACCGATGAGTGCGGTTTCTTGTATGTACTTTGCAGTTTCGGTTTTGAGAACTATGTAACCGAGAAATGCGGTACGGTTCTCGGTTCTTGCCCTAAAATTGAACCGATTGGACAGAGTCCACCCCTACCATCCACTACTTAAATTGCCTTGAATTCTGGTTGATATATTACAACCCTTAGCATTCCAACCTTTGACATTCTATAGCTACAACCATTTACATTTTTGTGTGGTTACAACCTTTTACATTAGTGAGGTTACAACCTTTCACATTAGTGAGGTTACAATCTTTCACATTTTGTGAGGTTAGATCCTTTCACATTTTATGAGGTTACATCATTTGACATTATGTGAAGTTATAGCTCCTAGAATTCAATCAATCAATAGACTATACAAAGTCTATAATGCATGGTTTCAAGCAATTAGTCATCGTTGGGTGACTATTTCTTATTCACCCTATAACCCATTTAAATTCTCTCATTTAAATTGGTTAAATAAAATGGTTAATTCCTTCATTTTTCCAACAATTCCCCATATGAATGAAATAGACGACCAAAGACTCGATAGACTTGGTGATAGATTTCTACGGTCGAAACCTACATAGGATAGGTAGGTTTTACCCTTTGAACTTTTCTTGTGAAAGTATGCCAACTTTAATAACTTGACAGTAGACGTAATATCTTTGAACTATCCGTCATTTGTGTAAATGATAACATACCACACACATAAGTCTTCTTGGTACATACAGTTCTCACTTTTGTGTCCATTTTGGCCCTGGACATGAGCCTGGTTCTGTAAGAGTTTGACAAGAATTGTGCCCTAAACAATTCCCTTAGAAGCGGCCTCACTTCTCTCTTACATAGGTAATTTCTTAATTAAGAGTAACCCACATTACTCTGCTCGGATTTCAGACGCATAAGAATCATTAAAAGCTTTCGCTTAACCTTATTCCTTACGGGCATCACTGTTTTCATCCTATGTATGGACATAAAGAAAATTCCCACAGTGATCTGACATGGTCTCTACAGTTTGGTAGTTCCTTTTGAACCTAGATCTTGGGATCTCCAGTCAGCTAGGTTGGATGTCCACTGTAAAGATTTTTATTCATGGTCTTTAGTCACATTCCCCTTGATGATTTTCAACTAACTCTCTATTTAACCCTTTGGTTAATATGTCCATAATATTATCCTTTGACCTCACATAGTCAATATAGATAACTCCAGTCAAGAGTAGTTGTATAATGGTATTATGTATTTATCAAATCTATCTTAACTTACTATTATAACATCTTGTTATGTGTCGTGCCAATTGCAGATTTACTATCACAATGTATGCATGTTACAGACACATATTTTGTCCATCCGAAATATCTTCTATGAATTTGCGTAGCCATTCAACCTCATCCCCATATTTATCTCGGGCGACAAACTCAGATTTCATTATGGATCTGGTTATGATCGTTTGTTTTGAGGATTTTCATGACACTCCTGCACCCCCCCAATGTAAACACATATAATCATTAGCGAATTTTGATCATTTCATGTCAAATCCAATTTGCATCACTGTATCCTTTTAGAATAGCTGGATAATTGGTATAGTGCATCTCATAACCCAGAGTGTATCTTAAGTTCATGAGTACTCTTGCATTTGCTTGTTAATATATAGCTTCAGAATTACTCATGTACTACATAACTTGCACTCAACATAGTAAGTTATGTCAGGTATTGTACAACTCATTGAGTACATCAAATTTTCAATGACTCTGGACAATTAAAAGATTACTACTAAATTCTTTCGGTAATTCTAATCATACACGACCAGGTAAGATGGTGAGGTTTTAGTGGAGCATGGCTCACTTAAGCACATTGTTTTGATGTTTGTTGCCTAGACATCGTGTCCAAATGAGTAAGCCTAGTAGGAAAGATTCATAACATTCATTTCCATAGTTCATATGGAGCTTGTTTTTTGGGTACCTTATTCAAAAAGGTCACTAGCCATAAAATTGGCGTCTCCCCATATTTTGAGTTGATTTTCAACCTTGTTATTATAGAGAACCAATTTCTCTATTCTCTCATCTTTGCTTTCCAGCAAGTACTTACAATAATATTTTATTGTTATCAACAAAGATAATAAAGTATTTATTATCACTTTTTGTTTGTGTTGATCTCAAATCACATATATTACTATGGATTATATTAAATAGTTTTCAACGTCTTCTCTGAAAAATGAACTTATTAGTTTTGTCACAAACCGAGTTTTTACACTTATGTTTGATAAGTGATCTATGTTAATTAGTCTTTGCAAAACAACGTAATTAACATATCGTAATATTCCGTGCCAAAAATGGAAGACTTAAGCATATGAGTGGAAAAACTAACTTTATATATTTCATTAACAATTGTCATATAAATAATCCACCACCCATTGCACTATTTTATTTTGGACAAACTAAATTGTCATCATTGAGAGTTTCTCATATCAAAGTGTGTAGCTTAAATGAATGATCTCACAACACCTTAACAAAACACGTAGGTGTTTTATCAACATTCAAAATCACGTCCTTCTTGCAACCAAAGGGACTCGATGTGCTTTCTTTCAAGCACATGTGATGTCTCAACGCCTCTTATCACTATTTTAGTGGCATCTTAAATGACGTCTTGATTCTTCAAGAGAACTTCATTGTACTTCTCAAATTTTTCTCCATATGAGGTGAAGAGCAGTACAATAGCATTCACATGTATGGTTGGCACTGAGGTTGACTCCTTGGTTAAGATTTCCCATAACCACTTTTGGTCATCATTTCTGAAACACATCCCTAAGTGTTAATTGCATAACCACTTATTTATCAAGGCAACACATTGTTAACTACAAATTTTGTAAGTTAACATAACTCGTGTAGGCAACAATTCCGTTTAAGCTGCACTGCTGCCAATAACACCCGGCGAACTTGTAGTACCTTCAATCTATCACCAGAATGCTATAAACTAGAGATAAAATAACTCTTTGAGAGGAGAAAATGATTATCGAAAAAGTGTTTCGAATGATGATGTTTTCAATTATGTTTAGAACAAAGAAAGTGTCACCTATTAATACATGGGGGAAACCATCCACTACTTGAATTGCCATAAATTCTGGTTGATATGTTACAACCCTTAGCATTCCAACCTTTGACATTCTATAACTACAACCTTTCACATTTTTGTGTGGATATAACCTTTCACATTTTGTGTGGTTACACCATTTCACATTTTGTGTGGTTACACCATTTCACATTCTGTGAGGTTACATCCATTCACATTATATGAAGTTATAGCTCCTAGAATTCAATTAATCAATAGACTATACAAAGTCTATAATGCATGGTTTCAAGCAATTAGTCATCTTTGGTTGACTATTTCTTATTCACCCTATAACTCATTTAAATTTTCTCATTTAAATTGGTTAAATAAAATGGTTAATTCCACAATTTTTCTAACATAAACCACTCTCAGTATCATCTTCTCTCTCCTCTCAGGGTTCTTCTTCACGCTCTGCATTTCAATTGAGAGATAAAGATTAAAGAGCAGAAGCAATTGATTGAATTGATGATGATGGTGGAAGGTGGTGGTCGTGGTCAACAAACTACGACTGCACCGCCAAAAGAGTACTAAAACACCGTCAACTAGGTCGAAGTATTGCTACGGGAAACGATACTCCACCGACGATTCAAATCGGAAAAACTTGATCACCGTTTTTTTTTCTAAAGCTAACAAAGTTTAAGCCTTTGATTCTCCCCCACACTTAACTCGTCCTTGGAGATGCGTGTTAGATGGAAATCAATGCGTCGCGAAAATTTTGGCGTGTGATAGAACAATCATGTTACTTTCTGCGCTGAGTGGGTTGTGAAAATAGATTGGGAGGCTCTTTGATATTTTTTGTTTTGTTTTTAGAGTGTTGTCAGACAATACTTGACCTTCAAACTAACCAGCTCTAAGGCCTCCATCCAGTGAAATCTCAAATTCTCAATTGGTATGACTAATATCAATCGAATACGACCGGAGATGTGTATGGACTAGAGAAGGCACGCCGACGCCATAGAGAAGATTGAAGACCCCGATCCCCGTCTTCTGGAATCAGAAAACGAGGAAATGACATGTTGTGAGGCTCTCGTTCTTCAAAAGATGACCATCTGATACTGCAGAATGTAAAGGGATAGATGATTGGAATCCGCCAATCAGTTTTGGTCTCGAATCCACGAGAAGGACTAGAATCCATCAGAAAAGTTGAGATAAACTCAATGAATTTTTTTTAAATCAATGTTAACTAATACAACTGATATAAGCTCCTTATATAGAAGCAAACAAACCCTATGACAACTAACAACCAATCTTAAAGCTCATGGGTTAACTGAAAATAAAATCCAAAACAAACTAATAAAGTCCTAATCCAAATCAAACTAGAAAAGGTAAAATTGCTATAATAATTAAAACATTCTTCTAGAAGCCTAACGAACTCGGATGTCCGATAATAATTTGCCATGATCTAACGGTTCTCCAATATTTATTTTTCGTCTGAAAGTGACCCATCCTCATTCTACATCAGTCCCTTCCACCTTAAAAGAACTCTACCTCAAGTTCATCTTGAATAAAGAAGAATAATTTATAGAAAACAAGCTCAATAATAAATCTAACAATTGAACTTGTGGTTTGAAACTCTGAGACTCGGCAAACTCTAAAGGCACAACTATGAACCCAACACCATAGATGAGTTTATGAAATGCAACTTGAGAGAAGTTTTCTTGATTCCCTAGATTGTCTTCTTGAATGACCTTTGGTTTTGGTTCTGGAAAATTAATTTGAGACGATGTGTCTTCTTGAATGACCTTTAATTCTAGGTCTGAAAGATTCATTTGAGGCAAGGCTTCTTCAATACTGACAACCGAGTCAACATGAGCAAATACTTCTTGAACCTCTTTAAAGATAATGTCGAGTGGAGTTTCTTATTGGCTCACAGAAATACTGCAACCTTGAGTGACAATCTGAGCCAACAAAGTTTCTTCTGTTGACAACTCATAGACAATTTCTTGCGGAGCTGCTTCCTTTATAGATTCTTCTTAAATTGCTTACGTTGGAATACTAATCTCAACATGACAAGAAATTTATGTGAACTTCTTCTTTCCCTCCTTAGATGGGTATTTCTTGAGAGAAAAATCTCTAGGTAGAAATCTTTCTCTAATGAGACATTTCATCTTTCTCCACGTTTTAACAAGTTCTTTTCCTTGTAACTTCCTGGCTCTTTGAAATTCATCCCACCAAATTACAGCAGTGTCTTTAACACGAGAAGTCACCTTTTAGACCTGTTTATAATCTGGAATCTCCATGATATCAAGGAATTTATCAACCTCAACCAGCCAATCTAGAAAATCCTCCACTGGCATGTGATCTGAAAAATAAGGAATACTCAACCTATTTGATTATCCTCCACCATTTATTTTACTTTTACGATCATTATTGTTGTTGTTGAGTAACAACTTCCGAATTTTTTTCAACTGCTCAACCATTTTTGCTAAACGTTCATTCCGAGCATTCATCTTTGTTAGGGTAACAAGAACTCGATCAACCATGTATGCTAGCTGATAATCACCATGAAAATTCTTCTTTTTTCTTCTTCTTATTCTCTTTTCTTCTTTCTTCTTCTTCTATTTTTTTTGGTCAGGCGGGTTGGATCAGTTCTGGGTCGGGATCGCTTGGGTCGGGTTGTTGGTTACCAGGTCGGGTAATGGGTTAGATCTACATAAATCTGGTTTAGGTCGGATAACCGGGTCAACTGTCAGGTCGGGTTTTCTATAGAAAACCCAATTTTTTCTGGGTTTTGTCGGCGCTGCTGTTGCTGGAAAGGGTTTTTTTGGGGGCGACAAGAGGCTAGAGAGGCGTAGGGGCGGCTCGGAAGTCCTACAACACCTTGGTTACGTTCGCCGGTTCGAAGCCGACCGGGCTGGAGGAGCGGTGCACGACGTCGCTGGGTGGAGAGTGGAGACGCGAAGGCTTGGCTAGAGCAGTGTCAGGTTGCTATAGAGGATGGGTCGAGGGGGCAGTTCGGTGGTTTGTGTTCTTCTGTTTTTCTTTTTTTTTCTATGCAAATCGAGCTGCACTTTTTTTTTTCTAATACGAATTGATAAATCACTCACCAGGAATCCACCAGGCTCTGATACCAATTGATGCAGCGAAATATAAAGGGATAGATGATTGGAATCCACCAATCGGTTTTAGTCTCGAATCCACCAGAAATGTTGAGATAAACTCAAAGGGTAAAATCAAGGTTAACTAATAAAACTGATATAGGCTCCTTATATAGAAGCAAACAAACCCTAGAACAACTAACAACCAATCCTAAAGCCCATGGGTTAACAGAAAATAAAATTCAAAAAAAAACTAGAAATGATAAAATTCCTAATAATTGAAACATTCTTCTAGAAACCTAACAGACTCGGATGTCCGATAATAATTTTTTATGATCAAACGGTTCTCTAATATTTATTTTCCGTCCGAAAGTGACCCCTCCTCGTTCTACATCATCATCGCTTCCGCCGGCGACGATGGTGTTGGGCGAAATTGGAGAATGTGTTTTTGTTTTTTGGTCAACTGGAGAATGAGTTTTTGAGGGAATCAGATATCAGAATGGTGAAGTATCTTCTATACACGGTCGTGTATGTAAACGACACATGTGAACAGTTAAGATTATATTAGAGGATATAATATTGATACATGGGTGGTCAAACATATGAATGACTAAGATTGTGTCGTGTACATACATAGTTGTACATACAAGAATTTCCCAATGAGCACTCTCCTCACTTCTATGTTTTAGTTTTTAATAGATCCTCACTGACATAACTAATGGACATTTAACGGCCCACTAACGCCAAATTTCAAGTAACTGGCCACGTGGTAAAATGAACGGTTGAGATTTATCAGTGAAGGGTAACACTGGTGAATAGAATCCGTTCCCCTCTGTCATGTATGTGGCTTCATCCAGGGCACTATGCAACTGTGGATGTATGATGTAGGACGAGATTCTAGCCGAAATCAACAAAGAATCTCGAAAAGAAAGAAACGGCGTCACATTAAGAAAAATGATTTGAATATCAGAAATTGGTATTCAAATAGGCTTCTTAATGATGAAATTAATCATAAGTTACTATTTTGGATATATCGGGATTCTCGAGCAAAAAGACACATTCTTTGTTATTCTAGGATTTCTAGTTCAGTTAGGTTTTATTATTTTAGTTATATTCTAAATAGGTTTTAGTCATGTGTTAGGGCCTTTATAAAGGCACATCTATGTTGTAATTCAGGCATTCGATAAATTAATCATATTATTAACGATTAAGCGTACATCTTTCTCTTATTTTTTGGGTTAATTCCAGACTTCTATCTGAGAGTTTAACGCTGGTTAACTCTTCATCTTATCTAGGGCTTAACGCTGGTTAGCCCCCTGTATCGTCCCGCTGCGTTAATGTACACAAATTTTGAATCCCAAAAGAGAGTGAATCGAAATACAAACATGTAAGCAGAGACAGAGGCATGACAAAGTGTGGCATAAGTTTTTTTTTTATAATTATCGTAATCATGTCTTTTCTCTACTCATTATCTGTATTTTAGAAAAAGTTACAAAGAATATGTTTGAGCGAAAGAACAAAACTTTTCACCAAAATTGAATAAATTAGAAAAAATGTTGGAGTTGGTTGATCTAATGACTCATGAGAGGCTATGAACGACATAAAGGTGCTTGATGATATTGCTGTCTCGATCCAGCATGTATAATCTTCTTTAATAACATTTTAACACTGTAAATAAATGAACAAAGTAAACTGTACTAATCGCTGCAGATATCATGCTTAATTATTAACCATGTATGTTCAAATCATGACGGTCTATTATTTGTAACACTACGTTGATTGCAATTTTGTCATATAAGAAACAATCATCCTCAAGTTGGTGTTGTTTTTGGTAACTATTTCAGTCGACAGATGACCAAACATGAAATAAACCAGAAGAGACTAAATTCCAAACACGAACAGTCAAGCTGCATCTAAAGGATCCCACATGGCTTCCATAAGCACAACAAAGCCTGCTGCAATCATCCAATTTTCGTACGCAGGAATAGTAGATTCTGTTTCAATGTCATTCATCACTAACAGTAAGATCGGTCGAGTGCTCTTCTTGTTGGCTTGCACTGCATGTCATCGATCAAGTTGGTTTTGGATTGCCTCCGTCGATCGAGTTTAAGCTGCTGGAAGTGGCTTCCTAAGCAATTTGTCTTTGTTTTATTACCCCAAGGGTCGATCTATTTGCCACCTTATTAGGTCAAAAGGGAAAAATTAAGTATGATTTGCCTTCTGCTGTCTGTCATCAGATGATCTAGTATATCAACTAAAGGGGTCTGAAAAGTTAGAATGCAAAGGAATCTTAATAACCTTTTTTTTGCCATTGTCTCTCTTCTCATTTCATACGATCATATTTTATAAACGGAACACAAAAGATGAAAAATTGTTTAGTGCATTGAGTGAAATTTAATTAATGTATATACAGATAATTTTAACCAATATATCAGTTTAGGTTCTGATAAATTTGTCATAATAACTAATTTTTAACCGGTCAAACTCACAAGTCACAACCTTACATTTACAAAGAGGAGTTGATGTCATTAGGTCAAATTGTACTTAGCACAACAACAATAGATCGTGTGGGGAAGATTATGTAAATTTCTTTAAACTTCACGGTGCCGGTTTGTCTTAGAATTCTTGTATACATCAAAGTTCACTTAAATCTATATTTATTGAGCGATTTGTCCAAGATATTGATATTATTTTATGTCAACAGTCTACGCTTAATGATCTTTACTCCCTCAAAATCAAATGCATATAGAGATAATGACATTTCTCTACGCTTGCACATACCACACAGTAGTTTGGTCTATCACTTTCAATATTAGATAGGTTAACTTGCACTTTACAGATGCAAGTCATGGTTAAGGTCCGAGCAAGAATTTGCTAGTCAAAGAGATCAAAAGGTTAATTTGAAAGCTTGAAAATCACAAGTTTTAGTCTGTAAACTTTAGATGATCTAGGGAACGTATCGCTTTTCCAAAGATACCCATGTCACCCTCCATTTGTCAAGTACATCAATCGCGTGCAACGCATGTTTTGGGTCGGATGAGTAGTATTGATATGGCAAATGTTGTTTCAATCAAGCTTTATCATAGTATTGATTGTTTTCGGTCAACTAAGAATAAATCATAGTATTGATTGTTAATACGAGGTAATTAACACGCTTCTATTTTTATATGCAAGCATGATGATGATCATTAGTACAATATTAGTACTATTGTACTAAGGCAATTATCATAATTAAGCATGTTTTTTTTCTAGGATTTTCTTTGACATGAAATATTGACAAGAAAGATATACATGATCATATATCTACCATTTGCCTTCGATCGGCAGCTATTTGGTGGCTTGAAATTCACTCATAGACCCAAGAAGATATAATTTATTTTGGGTATAGTTTCATTTTTTTACATGTTGAATAGGGCAAGACTGTGAGACTCCGCACGTTTTTACCGTTTTTACTGAGGTTTAAGTCGCATTCGGTAACTTTACGAGTTAACGACCACATTCATTTTTTGAGTTTTTCTAAATTCTTAAAATTCCTCATTTAAGGACTTTGATGTCATAGTACGTGTTGACACGAGTCTCCCGGTATTTTCAGAATATTTTTCAGAGCTTTCGTTTATTTTCTGTGAATTTCTGAAGTTTCTAGTAATTTTTAATTACCATTTCGATAAATAAGTTTTTACCATTTCAGATTTAATTTTTTACCCTTCATTAAATCTGGATCGTTAGATCTTTCTCAGGTTTAATCTGGACCGTCTAATCCTCTATAAATAGCGGGTGAGTTTTGATTCGGTCAAAACATCCCTTCTCGGTCAACTCTCTCCCTCTCAACACTCTCCTCTCCCTCTCGTCTGCTCTGCCTTCCTCAGTGCGGCAACGACGCCTCCGGCCACTACTCACCGGCAGACCACCACCAACCTTCTTCTCCCTTCCTCTATTTCATAACCCAGTCCTCATATTAATTAGGCGTTCATCCATGGCGGAGATCAAGCACCACTGTGCTTGATCGAATTCCTGCGATTCTCGGCGTTTCAGGCCATAGTTCGGCCACCTGGAGATTTGGTTCTTCTCCTCTCACCTTCTGCTTCATCTTCATAGCCTTGGATGACCGAAATCGAGGCTAATTCGAGAATCCCTCTTTTCCTGTTTTTCTAATTTTCTGGGTTTTCTCTGCAACTCCTCTGACGGTCTGTGTTATTAGCTTTCTTTACGTCCTCCCTCTCTTCTGGCGACGGTACGAGTACGTGGATGAGGTTGACGAGCTTGGTTGGTGAGAAGTGAAGTAGCAACAGCGACTTGGAGGAGACCCCGTGGAGGTGTGGTGTTGGTTTGATGCAGATGGTGACCGAAGAAGCATTTGGGGAGGTTTATGGGGTTCTGTAAGTCAAGTTGAAGACTACGGATCCTTTGGGTTCGATCTTGGAACAGATCAAGGGTAATGATCCAATTTTAGGCTATTATGTTGTTTTGGTGTTGTTGTGGTTGAAATCGTGTAGTTTGGTGATTGATATGATGTTGTGTTTTATACATGTTTGTCGTAACTTGGAATCGAAGAAACAGGGGAAACTGGCGAAATTCTGGCAAGTTGACCGGAATCCGACAGGATATTCTGGCAAGTTACCAGAATCCGGTGAGGGTTCCGATAAGGCAGTGAATCTGGTAGAAATGCTGAAGAGATAGTCTTCGACTTATTTTGAAATGTGTTGTTTCCGTTTAGTCGAGTTAACGGTCGTAAATCGGAAAATCACATATAAGGAAACTTGCAAAAAACGGAAACTAACCGTAATTGGAATCTTTTCCATTTTAGGAAACTTTCTACTTTGGGAAAGTTTCAATTTTGGGAGAGTTCCATTTTTGGAGAAATGGTCTAGTAAAGATTTGAAGTTTGATGAAATTTGGTAAAGTGTTAAATTGTTATCGGAAAATGATAACTGGAAATTCTGAAAGTGTCAAGTTGACCATTTTAAGAAAATTGGGTGATTCACTTATCGATGTATCGACTCTTAGAAAATAAATTGGTTAATGTGATACATTGGGTGTCCATAGTAATTCAACGAATTATTATGTGACACCCTAACGTCAAATTAAAATGATTAAGGAAAGTTTGAAAGTTAAGTCAGACTTTCAGAAAATGAGCAAAGAGTCGATAATAGGAAAAGCAAGTTAAAAAGGTTAAAGAGTCAAAAAGGAAATTGGTTGGACAACTTGGTCAATGTGGTCATTCCTGGTCAAACTAGGGATGCTGAGGTCAACTAGACTGTTATTGTTTCTTCGATGCTAAGCTACTCTATTTCTGCAGTGATTCATTGGATGTGGTAGCTTACGCGATGACCTCGGTTTACCGAGACGGTTCCTAGAAGACTGGAGCTTACGTAAGGAACGACAATTCCAGGTAGAGAAACCCCCTTTGTTAGTGGTTTTGCCTATATATGAAAGTGCATGATTTTTGTATGCTCATGATCGATGCCTCGGGAAAGTTTCTTTATATTATGTGATAAATGATTTATGATTGGGCCAAGAAAACCTAAGGCTAGACGTAAATGATTTTTATGTGATGACTCGGATCCAAAAGTAGTACTGTTGTCTTGATTTTCGGTGCTTGGCCTGAGAGTGGTAGGACCTAGTATATAGTACTCCCATGGTGTCGATGATCGTGAACCTCTGGAAGGGCAATGCCCTGTTTATTTGATTTTCCCGCTTACGCTTGTCTCGTACAGAGTTAAGCGAGTTGTAAGTGCAGTGTGTACTACGAGTGATGTGTTGGGCATTAGCTATAAATGGACACTCTCACTACTATTCGTCTTCGGACGCATAGGTAATTGACACCGGTTTGCTGTATAGACAAACTCGGGATTCGGCCGCCTAGATCCGTGAAGCCTTGCAGACTGTATTCGTACTTTGAGAGCTCTGGCCCCTGTTTAGCATACTGCACAGTTTTTTTGAAAGATATAAAATGATGATTTTGTGTGCCAAGAATTTATCTAAATGGTTTTATTTAGAGCTCAAATCTATACGTATATATATGGCTTTATGGATTTCAAACATATCATTGGTGGGCCTATATGTGAGCACGTGAGGATGACACTCACCCCTACAACAGGTTGTTTATAGGTAATGTGTACTGTGACGCGATAGATAGAGAGAGAGCTGTGTGTGTGGAGCCTCATTTCATACTCAGTGTATCGTCCGAGCCATTGACACTTGACATACTTTATCCTTCGAGTCATTTACTAGAATATTAAACATAAACTGTAAAGGTGTCTTCCTGATTTGTTAACCCTGTTTTATGTTTTTATTGTTGTCGCTAAAGTTTTTAATTGACCCTTTTAATTTGTCCACCTTCCGCGAAATTGGAAAGACTCTGATGAATGTTTTTAAAAACTATTTTGGTGCCACTCATGTTTAAAAATTAATTTTATTTTACCTACAAAATAGCATATGATTTTAGGTTAATAAGTTGTCGGCACGTCCTTCGGACGTGTTGGCTTCTTATTGGCTTAAATTCGTGGCCACTGTAGCTCCTCAACCCGGACCGCTACAAAGAAAAATATGTTTTTGCTCGTTGATTTGATCACTAGTAGAAAAAATCTCTTAAGCGACGGAATAGTTCTGTCGCTTAAGACCGATATTCCGTCGTCTAAGCAACGGAATGTCCATCGTCTAAGGGTCGTCACCAAAGCTTGGTCGTATTTTTCAATAGCGACGGAAATCCATAATTTTGTCTTTTAAGACATATATCTATGTAACGACACATGCACCTATGCGACACAATGTTTCCGTCGCTTAAGCATTATATTTAAAAAAAAATCTCCAGCGGATTTCTGGCATAAATTTTCTTCTTCTTCTTCTTCTTCTTCTTCGGACATCCCTTCTTCTTCTTCTTCTTCTTTTGTTCTTCACTTGAGCGGAATGCTTAAAATTTGAAAATTTTGCTTAAGCGACGGAACTAAGTTTCATCGCTTAAGTAAGTTTCAAATTTTTGAGCCCTAAATGGAGAAAATTTGAAATTTTACTTAAGTGACGGAACTTTTCGTCGTTTAAATAAATCATTTCCGTCGCGTAAGTAAATAATTTTCGTCACTTAAGCGAAAGAGCTTAAGCGACGGAAAGTTTAATACCCTTTATAATTCTGTCACTTAAGAGCTTCTTAAGCAACAAAAATTTTTTGGTTTTAAAAATTTGTGTCGCTTAAGCCATTTTTTACTAGTGGATCAAAGGCCTATAATTCCTTTTCTTTTCTTCTTTTTCACAAATATGTTCCTCTTTTATATACAGTGAGGAGCTAGCGCTGAGGAGCAGTGTGGAAAGCAACTTCAAGGCAGAGCCGGTTCTAGGGCGGTCAAGACGGCGCAGCTGCACAAGGCCCCCCGGCCGGCAAAGGGCTCCAATTTTTTTTTCTTCTCTGTTTACTTTAACAAAGGTTATTATTTAAAAAATGCATCAGAATACACAATTTCTCTTGTAGTTGAGTTGGTGAAGAAACTTGGTGAAGGTGCCATGTGTTTCAGAGGTGTTAGGTTCGAACCATCATTCTCACCCTTTTCCTACTATTTTCTTTCTTTTTTTTGGTTTTTTGTTCAGTCCTTTGTTTTTGCATCGGGCACGGAAAAACATTGGGCCGGCCCTGCTTCAAGGTTTGTCTTATTTCTCTGTTTGATTCATTCTCGATCTTTGTCTCTCTGCTTCAAGGGCATGGTGAAATTTTGATAAGTTGTTTAGTGAATTTAAAGAATATATACACGGTGGCAGAGTCAACATTTAGAGCGCCACGAATAGTAATATTAAAATATAAGATATCACATATACCTTCTTCAAAAGTTTTTGAAACATAAATAAACTCACTTAAGTTATTGTTAAACATATAATGACAGTTTTTAACAAATAAGGACAATATTTTCTTTATCTTCCATGTGTCATGATTTAATTTACCAAACAAACCCTACACTAATTAAATATGATTTTAGAAATCTATACAATAGCACGTTTCAATAACTTGGTGTAATAGCAGTTAATTCCAGTATAAGTAGTAGTAGAGGTTAACATCCTAATAGAATTAGTGTAGGGGTTAACATCCCAATTAAAGTAGTAGCATGGTTAACATTACAGCAGAAATAGTAGCAGAGGTTAACATCCCAATTAAAGTAGTAGCAGAGGTTAACATCTTCTTAGTGTTTCGACAATCTTTTAGTTCTGCTACTACTTGCATTTTTATTCGTTAATTCTACCATTACATTCTTACTGCCCAATTCTGCTAGTGCCTATTGAAGGTCATTTTATGCTATTACATTCTCCAACTGCATTCTTCCAGTTATGCATTTCTGCTACTGCTTGTATACTACTACATTAAATATGTATCGTTGCTACTGCCAACAACAAAACGACCAATATTACTACTACTACTACTACTACTACTATCGTCGTCGAATCTTCTGCTACTGCACTCATCTCAAATCTTATGCTACTGCACTCGTCGTCAAACCATCCATTAGTTACAACTACTTCATTCACTGAACAGTTAGCTCCTGCTAAACTTCCAGTAAATGTAGTAGTAGTTTTTTAGGGGTTTAGCTAGTGTAGTAGCAGCTTCATTAATAAGTGCGGTAGCAGGTTTTCAGTGGCTCAGCTAATGTAGTCGCAACAATTTTTAGTACGTGCACTGCACTTCCAGTAGATGTAGTAGCAAGCTTTTAGTTGTTCAGCTGGTGTAGTAGCAGTATCATTAAGTGCAGTAGCAGGTTTTTAGTGGCTCATCAAATATAGTAGCACTTATTTTCAATATATGAGTAGCAGGTTTTTATTTTCAATACTACATGACAATTAAACATTAAGTAAAACGACATCAAATGGGTTATCCAATTAGTAAATTAGTATAATATTGCTATATATGTGAGAACAAATCATACAACAAACCAGTATGAGATATAAACTAAACATATAAATTAACCAAGCTTATTCAGTGCAGCTACTACGCTTTTACTTATCCAGTGCTACTATACTGCTAGCCAAGTTAAGTTATGCTACTGTAGTACTTCTCAACTTTTGATACTGCACTCGTAGCAAGTTCTGCTATTGTAGTAATCAACATCTGCTACTGTACATTTTATTTTCAACTTCAGCTCATATACCCTTCTTTCTCAACTTCTACTACTGCACTCATCCTTTTGCCTCAACCACAAGTCCTTCAATTTGTCAGCAATATTGCAAGACAACCTCTGTCTCATTACATCATCTCCAATTCAAAACCCTTAATTTCTCAATTAATCTTCATATTAGAACCTTAGATCAATCAAACCTCAAGTCGGCTTCGTGACCCCGAATTGCTTCACGACCACCGCCTATGACGGCGTCAGCGTGACACTCAATCCATCCAAACTCACCATCACAACATCTATATTCGAAAGAAAAATTAATCTGTATCTTTTGAATGATAAAACAAACCAAGATTTGAAGAGCCCGAATTGCTTAGGGAATGGAGATCTCGAGGAGATCAGGAATCCAGAATTAATCAGTCTCTTTCTAATTCACCCACAACCGTACGAGAGAGAGAAAAAAAAGATAATAAATTGAAAAAAAATGAAAAAAGTTGGTTGTAACAAAAAAATAAAAGTTTTAAAATTCTAGTGACAGCATCGTAATTATTGTTCAAAAACAATATTTTTTGTTATTTGATAAAAACAAGTGAATCAAATCCAGTGGCAGCCTTGTAATTATTGTTAAAAATAGTATTTTCATCATTTTATAGAAAAAAAGTGGATCCAAATATGTTTTATATTAGTTTAGGCTTAGGTTGTTTGTCCTTATTTATTTAAATCTTTGTAATAGTGGGTTTTTTGTGTTTTGATATTGTTTGTGGTAGTTGGTTGTTATTCTCTCATTAAAATATGAAGATATCTAGATACAATTTTCTATGATTTTATATAATGCCTATATATAACATAACGATATTTCATATTTTATAACCGTTTTATTTTAGTCTTCTTTTTATATTTAGTACTAAATTACTAACAAAATGTTTCTTTTGTTGAAAGACATTTGACATATGTGTGCCTTGGTCTATGCTAGTTAGAATGAGATTCATATTCCCTGGTAGAATGGGATTCATGTTCCCTAGTAGTGATAGGATATCTACTTGTTTTCCATGTATGATTATGAAAGACCCTATATATAAGGGGCTCCTATCAATGAAAGTGTAGACACAATTCTCCTTTGAATTAATTCTCCCAAAACACGTTATCAGCACGCTCTCTAACCCTAGAACCTAGAGGCCATCCATAGCACCCTCTGCCGAGCACCTGCAGCACCCCCTGGCGCACCCCTGGTCACACCCTCTGCCGCACTTTTGCTGCACCCTGCCGCACACTTGCTGCCGCACCACTCTGCGCTTGCTACCGCACATAATCAACGTAGGTATGTTGTTGAAACCTAGCTTGTTTCAAAGTTACTAAAGTCAGGGAGCTCATCCCTCCCTTTCCCTATCCCTTCCCATGCTTGGTATTTTATGCATGCAGGTTGGTAAATCCCGGAACTTATGGTGTTCTTGGGTCCGCGTTGTCTTGGTATCCAACGCTGGCTATGTTTGATTAAAGGGTTGTGTAGACAATCCGCGTTGTGTAGACAACGTTCACCGGGTTGCTTGTGACAATCCGTAACAAAATTTAAGCATCGAACCCACGTGGTCTCGAATAAACTAACTAAAGCTTGAAATTTTGTATGCAGAGCTATGGAAGCTCGCTTGGAATTCACGGCTCTTGACGCCTAGGGTAAGGAGTACCATCGGTGGGTGTCAGACGTGAAGCAGACCTTCATTGGCCAAGAATATACCTCTGCCATTGTTCCTCCCGCATCCGCGGATCAGGCCCAACCTACAGATAAGGTTAAGTCTAAGGCCTTGATGTTCCTGCGTCGACATATTGATCCCACATTGAGGTGGCAGTATCAAGACATAGACGAACCGCAAGCCCTTTGGGATGCACTTGCGGAACGCTTTGCCAATGTCCATGTCGTCCTGTTGCCGGAGCTGCAAGCTCAGTGGGACACCATTCGGCTCTTGGACTACACTTCGATGGAGGAGTACAACAAAGACATGTTGTGCCTGTGTGCACGGCTTAGTTTTTGTGGTGTGAAGAAGTCTGATGACGATCTTATTGAGAAGACATTGTTAACTTTCCCTAAATCAGCAAGTGTCCTAATGAAACAATACCGTTTGGAGTATAAGGCCCAACGTATCACAACGTTTAGCGGACTTATGACTCAGCTGTTGAGTGAAGAAAAGGATAAGATGCTCTTGGATCATAACAACTTAAGACCTGTTGGTACTAAGAAAGTGCCAGAGAGTAACTACTCCAGGGCCAAGAGTGGGAAAGCTCTTAGAGGGAGAGACAGAGATCGTCCTGAACCATACCCTCATGAGGCAAGCTCACGGCGTGGCACCCAGAACAGGAGACGTGGCAACAGAGGCCGCTCCCGTACCGAGAGAGAGGTAGATGCGCCTGGCCCCCGTGGCGGTGCTCCCAGACCAGTTAAGAAACAAGCGAGACCTAATAGCACTCGAGCATCACAATGCCATCGCTGTGGATCTTTGGATCACTGGATGAAGCAATGCCGAGCTCCTCAACATGTGGTTGCTGCATATAAAAAGTACAAAGAGTCTTTGGAGATTGATTGTACGGAGACTCATGACACAAACACCAACACCAACACTCAGTTTGTACCCTGATATGGACGCTGCCGACTTTTGATGTCGCTCGGCTTCTGGTTGTGTTTAGTTGTCTCTTTTAAAGTATTTTGACATGACATAATGTCAGTGCCGCAGTTAGTTTGGTTGTTTTTGACACCTTTTTATTCCGAGATCTCGTTGTAACCATTATGCATTAATGAAAGTTGCTTTCGTTTTCAATGTTCTTAACTATCAATTGATCGATTTTTCAACATTTACCCTTAGTTGACATGATAAATGCCGCTCTAAGTCCTTCCAAAGGGGATTAGATGTCGGACATAACATACTCACGTAAGAAGTGCACGTATTTTTGGCTCAGTCTTCACTAGACAGCGGATATTCCATCACTGTTTTGCCTAAGATAACCTCTCGACAATATGATGACTTAGAATTGTTTGGTATACAGAGAAAGTGGTCTTAAACGTGCCATGCACTACCGACTCTCTGCAAACATGCCTGGTCATATTGGTTGATGTTGCCAAAAGCTCTCGGTTTTGGATGCAACTTGTGCTGTTCTTCTGTACCGTCTTTTGTAGATGTTGAGACTTGTGACGCCCACTCACAGCTGCCTCTGTACGTTGCCATAGGCCTCGGAGTGGTACCATGGTGCCATATTGAAGTTTGTAGCTTCTCATGTCGGTTTCTGCAGAAACAACAATTCAGTCTCGTTCTGTACAGCAACTTCGTCAGAGCTTTGTGAACGGCTCCGGATGAACTAGAACGCGAACTTTACATTCCTGGAAAGCTCTCTGAGTCTAGTTTCCAACGGTTTTCGCGGTTCGTTCATATCCGTCCGGACGTGAAAGTTATGGCTTTTCTAGTGCAGCAAGATCATGCTGCCCAGGAATGTGAATTGTGCTCGGGATTGCACTTTGGTTTGCATCCTTTTATGCAATAGTTCTTCCGTGGCTATTTGCTAATGCCTCTACCTTTTTGTATAGGTATGGAGCTAGAGTGTCTTCCAGATAGTGGGACTACCCACACCATCCTAAGAGACAGACAATTGTTTGTGAACATTGTGCCGTGTCGGACATCTGTGACTACGATGATCGGTTCATCCCCTGTGATTCACGGGCGTGGAAGGGCTAAGTTTATGTTTCCCAATGGAACCTTGATTAACGCTCCAGATGCTCTTTATGCACCGAAGGGAAGTCGAACGTTGTTGAGTTTTAAGGACATCCGGGCTAATGGTTTCTATTTGGAGACGCATTGTGAGGATGGACAAGAGTTCTTGTGTATTACTTCTCATGATTGTGGACGGAAACGCATCTTGGAGAAGCTCATGAGTTGTTCTAGTGGTCTGTATGTAACTCAGATCCGGATTGTTGAATCCAATGCAATTGCCAAACACGATTTTTGGGACTCCGACTCATATATGCTTTGGCATGATCGCTTGGGACACCCGGGAAGAGAGATGATGATTAAGATTCTGAGAAATTCTCATGGACATCATTTCTTCCGGACCAAGAGGAAGGTACTGGAGCACGGACTCACCATTGAGGGTGAAGGTACCGTGTTCACCAGAGGTAACCCCGGGCCGGCCCCTAGGCCCTCGGTGAGCGGTACCCTGGGCACCTCCCGGACGGCACCGAAGCCTCCGGAGTGTGACACCTTAGGCACCACCCGGCTGGCACTAGGGCCCCCGGTGCGTGGTCCCATAGACACTCCTCGGCTCAACCCGGGTGAGGTGACTATGTCCTCTCCTGAGACGTCGTTGGCTTTTTCCGACGCTCACCGATCATTATGCAAAGCATGCACTTTGGCTAAGTTTGTTACGAGACCTTCTTACGCTAAAGCAAACACAGAGAACATTCCATTCCTATATCGTATCCAAGAAGATATTTGTGGACCCATCCATCCAGAATGTGGACCGTTTAGATACTTCATGGTTCTGGTAGATGCATCGACGTGCTGGTCACATGTAGCGTTGTTCTCCACACGTAATGCTGCATTCCCAAAACTCTTGGCACAGATTATAAAGCTTCGGGCTAACCACCCGGATCATCCTATTAAATCAATACGGATGGACAATGCCGGAGAGTTCTCATCTAAGACTTTTGATGAGTATTGCATGTCGATCGGGATTGAAGTTGAGCATCCCGTTCCCCATGTGCACACGCAAAATGGTCTCGCTGAAGCTATGATTAAGAGGCTTCAGTTGATTGCTAGAGCGTTGGTCATGCGTACCAATCTCCCTATTGCGTCCTAGGGTTATGCAATATTGCATGCAGTAGTACTTGTTCGTTTCAGACCCGCCTCCAGCCAAGTGTTTAGTGCATACCAGTTGGTCACTGGATATGAGCCTGATATCTCACATCTACGCATCTTTGGTTGTGGAGTGTATGTGCCTATTACGCCACCACTACGTAAGAAAATGGGTCCGCAATGACGTTTGGGTATCTATGTTGGCTATGAGTCATCATCCATAGTCTGATACCTTGAGCCTTTGACAGGTGATCTCTTTCAAGCACGTTTTGCAGATTGCAAGTTTGATGAGACCGTCTTCCCGTCGTTAGGGGGAGATGGGAGCACTCATGCTCAGGAAGAACGACAGGAATTGTCCTGGTGCGTTCCGACCTTGTCTCATTATGATCCCCGGACTTCACAAGTGGAAACGGAAGTGAAGAGACTTGTTGAGCTCCAGAATGTGGCGGATTCGATGCCCGACTCATTAGCGGAGATTGCAAAAGGGACGAGATCAGATATGCCAGCTGCCAATGTGCCTGCAAGGCTTGAAGTCCCGAAAAAGAGCAAGACCACCTCGGGTCCGAGCTTGGCTGCCGTCGGTATCGGCACCGCTAACCCTAGTGGAGGGGTGGAGGCCGTGGCTCCTCAAAGGAAGAGGGGGAGGCCACTTGGTTCGATTGATGTGCGTCCTAGGAAAAAGAGGACACCAATGGCACAGTCCGAACCTTTACACATCGACACTGAGAATCCTTCTCATGAGAATGTCTCTGACTATACTTATGTCCTTGAATCGATGTCGGTATTGCTGGGGGACGCACCGGGATACACGTCGGTGTCGGAGAACATGGAAATCTCAATGTGTTATTGGAACACATTTGAGTTGCTGGATCGATCATCCATGCATGTCGATGATGTGTTTGCATATGCCGTGGCTCAAGAGATCAATGACCACGATGACATCGAACCACGCTCCGTCAGTGAATGTGAACGTAGAGCAGATTGGCCTAAATGGAAAGAAGCTATCCAGGCGGAATTAGATTCCCTAACAAAGAGACAGGTATTTGGGCCGGTTGTGCTTACCCCGCCAAGTGTAAAGCCTGTGGGACATAAATGGGTCTTTGTTAGAAAGCGTAATGAGAAGAACGAGGTCCTTCGGTATAAGGCTCGCCTTGTGGCACAAGGTTTCTCACAACGCCCTGGAATAGACTACGAGGAGACATACTCTCCCGTAATGGCCATCATAACTTTCTGCTACTTAGTCAATTTGGTAGTGTCCGAAAAACTTGACATGCAGCTTATGGATGTGGTTACTGCGTATCTATATGGGGACATAGATTCAGAGATATACATGAAATTACCTGATGGTTTTTCAGTGCCTAAGTCAAGTGACTCTAGACCACGGAGTGCGTATGCTATAAGGCTGCAACGCTCACTTTATGGATTGAAGCAATCCGGACGGATGTGGTATACCCGTCTAAGTGACTACTTGATTAGGAAGAGTTACAAGAACGATGACTTATGCCCTTGCGTGTTCATAAAGAGAACGAGTTCCGGATTTGCAGTTGTAGCCGTTTATGTTGATGACATGAACTTGATCGGTACTCTTGATGAGATAAGAGAAACAGCGGCTCACTTGAGATCTGAGTTTGAGATGAAAGACTTGGGGAAGACGCGGTTCTGCCTAGGCCTTGAGCTAGAGCATCGAGCCAGCGGGATATTGATTCACCAATCTGCATATGTCCAAAAGATGCTGAGGCGTTTTGATATGGATAAGTTGCATCCGGTGAGTACCCCCATGGTCAGTCGAAGTTTGGATGTTCACAAGGATCCATTCCGTCCTAAGGAGGATGAGGAGGAAGTACTTGGAGCAGAGGTCCCTTACCTCAGTGCAATAGGTGCGTTATTGTACTTGGCTCAGTGCACTCGACCAGACATTGCTTTCTCTGTGAACTTGTTAGCAAGATATAGTTCTGCACCAACGCAACGTCATTGGACAGGTATCAAGACCATCTTCCGGTACCTTAGAGGGACAATTGACATGGGTTTGTTCTTTCCCTATTGTGACTCAAGACGAGCCGCAGCCGTGCCTGCCATCCCTGAGAGTCTCGGCACCTCTCGGCTCCGGGACCAAGGTGTATCCGCCACCGCCGTAGGCGCTGCAGCCAAGCATCACTTCTCCTATGCTCACGGCTCCGCCAAGACTTCCTACGCCGAGACACCAAACAATGTGTTGGTTGGTTTCGCGGATGCAGGATACTTGTCAGATCCGCACAAAGGAATGTCACAAACTGGTTATGTGTTCACCATTGGGAATACGGCGATATCATGGAGGTCTACCAAACAAACTCTAATGGCGACATCTTCAAATCATGCAGAGATCATAGCCCTTCATGAGGCTGTGCGTGAATGTGTATGGTTAAGGTCTGTCATCGGACATGTCAGAAGAACCTGCGGATTGAGCCATACCACCGAGAAACCTACATGCATTTATGAGGACAATGCAGCCTGCATTGAGCAGATGAAGCTAGGTTACATCAAAGGTGACAACACAAAGCACATCTCTCTGAAGTTTTTCTACAACCAGCAACAACAAGCGCTCCTCAACATTCAAGTAAATCAAGTGAGTTCAGAGGCTAACGTTGCGGACCTGTTCACGAAGTCTCTGCCTAAGTCTACTTTCGAGAAGCATGTGAAGAGCATTGGATTGCGCAAGCTGTCAAGCCTATCCGACTGAATTATACATCAGAGGGAGCCTCACATGATGACGTTTCTCGTGGAAGTAGCATGGTGCGTTGTACTCTTTTTCCTTCGACCAAGGTTCAGTTTTTCCCACAGGGTTTTTGTTTACTTGGCAAGGTTTTAATGAGGCAACACTGGAAGCACTATCTAGCATCAAGACGGGCGGCACAAGGGGGAGTGTTGAAAGACATTTGACATATGTGTGCCTTGGTCTATGCTAGTTAGAATGGGATTCATATTCCCTGGTAGAATGGGATTCATGTTCCCTAGTAGTGATAGGATATCTACTTGTTTTCCATGTATGATTATGAAAGACCCTATATATAAGGGACTCCTATCAATGAAAGTGTAGACACAATTCTCCTTTTAATTAATTCTCCCAAAACATCTTTCAATAAAATCGAGAAATTATTTATCAACTTGGCAACAAGAATTGAATTGCTTACACAAGACTTCAATATTTATCTTACATAATTTTTTTTGCGGAAGTGTAACTCAGTTTAGATAAAACACAAGAGAACCTAAAACATGCGCTCTGCTAGGGTTTGACGTTTAGCACCCCCATCTCGTTTCTCATGGAAATTCTTGCTTGAAATTGTAGGGGTTTGAACAACGATCAGTCTGTACAAGCGTTACAAACCCTAATCCACCAAAGAAGCCATCCCTTATCTTCTTGACTGAAACCAAAGCCCATGACATAGAGTATGTGAATTTGATTCGTCTCTAGATTTGACTGAGGATTTGTGAATCTGTCGACAGTGTAGGGCAGTCCGGCAGCCTTGCACTTTTCTGGGAGGATGGGCTAGATATGCGCTTTCACTAGTAGAATAAAAGGCTCATGCCACAAAATTTTTTTTCGTCGCATGAGTTTGGACTGATGTGACGAAAACAATTTTCGTAGCATAAGTGTGAACTGATGCGACAAAACACAATTTGTAGCATAGTGCTGACTCAAGCGACGAAAATTTATGTTTTCATCGCATCAAACTAATGTGACGAATTTTTCGTCGCTTCAGTATTCATGCGACGAAAAAACCCTCTTATGTGACGAAATAAAATCGTCGCATCAACCTTTTCCTCTACTAGTGCTTCTATCCAAATCCAGGTACCACATTGACGTTGTGGTTTATGTAGTGGACGGTTCCGAAATCTGGTGGAGACTGACCGGCTTCTATGGTCATCTATCGGCCTCGGAACGTCACCATTCTTGGGATTTGCTTTAGGATCTCACTAGTGGAAAAAAACACTTACCCGATGAAATACAGTCATTTTCGTCGCCTAAGATATACTTAGCCGACGGAATATCTTTTGTAGCCTAACTTATCACATTGGCGACGGAACATTATTCCGTCTCCTAGGTGATAACTTAGGCGACAGACTAATTTACCTAGCCAACCATATATATATATATATATATGAATGTTTATAATAACTTAGGCGACGAAAGAGTATTTTGTCGCCTATGTGATTTCTTAACCAACGGAAAAATTCACTTAGTCGACGAAACCATTTTTATAGAAAATAAATAAAAATTTAATACAATCACTTAGTCGACGAAATATAACTTTATGTCGTCTAAGTGCCGAAAATTTTAGCGGCAATTCTTCCTCCACAAATTTGGTCAAATTTCAAAAAAAAATTAAATATTTAGGGATTCGATCCAATCTTTATCTCTCCCTCCTCTGCCTCTTATTCTTCTTAGCTCTCCCTCTAGTCTGCGTCCCAATATGAGCACACTGGTCGAGCAAGCATAACTGGGTCGCCGGTGAAGGAACATATCTGAATACGCAAATCAAAACCACCAAATGAAGGAATATAATCTCAACTGTTCCGATTTTCATGGCCTCCAAAATCGCCATCGTCATCTACTCTAATTAGTTTGTCATGCCCCGGCCCAAGTTTACCTCTCTAAACCCGGGATATGACGTGCGAGACCCATCCTAAGAGAGAGATTTACTCAAAATCTCCCTTGAGAAGGGATAACCCTTTTTCCCAAATATATTTTCAACAATCTAAACAATACAGGAAAAGACCTCACAACCGGAAGCAATCCCGATTTCCGCATTTAGATTTCATACTAATTATTTTAGAAGACCTAGAGTTCTAATAGTATTTGTGTCTACACCCGAATCCCGGTCAGGCTGCCTACGTACCCGGTATTTAGGGATCAAGCCACACGTAGATCTTATCTACTTAAGTTGTCAGACCGGTTAATTCTCACTTTTCTATTTAACAGACCAATTAATAAACCCGCTAAAACATTAATATCGTAAACCAGAAGTTCCATCCCTCTGCTAGGGTAGCATTAAACACTTATTTATACGGATTAATCCAACATAATCCCATACAGATAAACATCATCCGAACACATAAATTCACAGAAATATAATGGTATCCACGTAAATAAATAAGCCACCAAGGATATAATAGTCAAATTATCTGTAATGGCATTCTTGTAAATAATTTAAACTACCAAGGGTAGCATTGTCAATTTAGCCTCAATGGTAGCTGGGTAAATATGCTAAGCTGCCAGGGGTATTTCTGGAATTTCAGCCTCTAGGGTAGTCTTGTAATTAACTAAATCTGTCGAGGACAGTAATGTATTTTTGACCTCAGTGACAGTCTTGTAAATATACAAATCTGCCAAGGGTATTTTTAGGATTTCAGTCTCAATGATAGCTTTGTAATTAATCTGAACTGCCAGGGGCAATTCTGACATTTCACACTTGCGGTAAATCAATAGAAATCCGGATCTACCGCTATAAAAATACTGAGAATTTACCCCTTTCTACCCAAACAGCTCTGATCGGTTGAACAGCCGAGTTCCTCCTGTTTCCGGCCAAATTTTCCCCAATCCATACCCACAACAACCAACAAACAGCACAAATGGAGGAGAGAAAGGAGTAAAAATGGAGAAAGTACCTCGATGAAATTGTGCAGGAACTTTCTCGGTGAATCCTCTTCGACGAAACGTTTCAAATGCTCTCCCTCCTCCGAGCCACTCAGCAGCTTCAGCTGCTGCTTGAAGCTTTCCAGGAGCTCCTCCGGCCTGGGTTTGCCGTCCCACTCACTCTGGAAGTTGGTCGGCGTGCTCCTCCTCCTCAGCTGAGCTTTGATGCGGCGTTTCCAAGTAGCTGAAGGTCTGGGCAAGCCGACAAGGACGAGGGGAGGCTGATAGTGGTGGCGGTGGGTGAGGCACCACTCGCGGCGGTGTGGCTCCGCTGAAGGGGGAAGCAGAGAGAGAGAGCGCGTCCGGTCTCTCCCCTCCCACCCCGATCCCAAAATATATATATATATATAAACACAAATCAACGACCCAGATCACTCCCCGATTGATCTGATGGCGCTGATTAAATATGAAAAGGTACCGTGAACAGTAATTAGATATATGAACTCCGATTACTTCATAGGGCATACCCACGAAATAGTATTAACGTCCTCTATAACTTTCCTGAAGGAAATTTCTCCAAATTCTCTTCTTATCGCAAAGTCACATTTTTACGGTCAAGTAGTTAATATTTATTGTTTCCGTAAGTTGAATAAATTCATATTAAATAGCTCGTAGCTCCGGAAAATATTTCGAACATACCGGATGACTCGTATTACTATATTCTACACCCTCGGGACATATAATCTATTTTTCCCCAAAACCAAAAATATCTCAATATAAAACTCAAATAATAATTCGGAGAAAACTAACAGCGCGGCTACAACACTCTGTAACCCGCCTGATCCCGGTAAAAGGGGGAAATTTGGGGCGGGGTCTTACATGGTTTGTCCCTTACTTTCTCTCTATCTGTCCTTCTCTGTTAAATATTTTTTCCATTAATTTCGATTTCAATTTTTGATTGTTTCAGACTAAATTCCAAGTTGGTTTTGTGGGAATTAAGCTATAATTGTTTTAGATGCGTGCTGGGTTTGTTGGATCGGAGGAGGCTAGATTTGAGATGATCAATTGGTTTGTGGTATCAAAGGAGGAGGTTAGAGGATCAAGTTGTTTTTGGGTAGGTTGAGATGATTTTTGGAGTGGTGGTATTCGGGGGCAGAGACCGGCTGGTTTTGGAGGTGGTGGTGGTGATGAATACTTGATCGATTAATCAATCTTGTTTTTCTTAATTAGGACATTATTTCACTCTTACTTTAACTATTTAATCTTTTTTCACTTTTACTATTAAAAGATTTTATATTTGACTCGGTTAATTATACAAGAATGTTATAGTTTAGACTTTAGATCAATAAGCCTATATAAGTTGAAAATTACTAGAAAACTACACGGGCTGAAGCCTAATGATGAATGCACTAAGATCTGTCCTTGGTTTATATATTTGTTATTTTTGTAATTGAAAAAAGCTGACCGGAGCGTTTACTTACTCATACATTAGATGGAAAACCATTCATCATTAAGAGACAAGTGAAATAAAAGAAGAAATAAATCGATATTGGTGTGTAATGAAAGAACACTACCAGGATTAGTACTTTGACCGACGAAAAATTTTTGTCGTCGGCCTGTTAATTGTATTTGTCGGCTAAAATGTCGTCGGCAAAAACTCATCGGCTGTGCCTTTAGCCGATAAAAGGATAAGTAGTCATCTGCTATAGTCTCATATGTTAGCCGACGATTTGTTTTTATATTTTTCGTCGGTTAAAGTTTAAGACTAAAGCCGATAAAAGTATATTTTTTGTCCATAATCTGAAACTTTAACCGACGAAACTTTTAATATATTCGTCGGTTAAAATATTTAATTAAAAAAATTAAAAATAACTATAGCCGAAGAAATAAATCGGTATTAGTTCCGGATTATTGATTCTTAAAACCCATTTGCCATCTGCCCTTTTTTAATCAAATTCCAGATAATCACCGACTCTATTGACATGAGTATTAGGGAGTAGACTGAAAAAGGAATTAAGGGGAAAGTGGATGCTTAGTGTAAGTCTTGTTCACGCTTTCGAGATATATACACATGTGAAGGTGCAAACTCATTATTTTTATAGAAAAATTCTGCTATACAGAACTGTATAATAGGTAGATTTGTTGTGAACTGTTTAGTCAGTTAATTTTTTAAATTGATTGAAGATCTAAGAGTTTACCATGCAGCTCAGTCTAACACAAACCCATTTTCACAACCCTGATTCTGCAACGGGTAAAAATTAAATAAAGGAAAACAGATAAACTGGTGAGGATCAATATATACTTTATTAAAGGTGTTATATATTTTTTTTTGCAAAATCATATCTAATGCTCTGAATATATATATATATATATATATATATATATATACAGTCCGGATCAGGAGCGGAGGTCCGTTCCTAAGCTTAGAAACGGATTTCATCATTTTGACCCATTTCCCGATCGAATTTCCTCAAACTTCCTTCTAGACATATCTATATCATCTTGGGTCTTTTTTTTTCTTTATAGTTTTTTATTTTTATTTACCACATCTATAGTTGGGCCAACAAGCAATATCACGTTCATACATTGGAGCTAAGAACTGAGGAAGCACATCCAATAATGAGACCCATCACATAAAGCGTCATAGTTAGCTAAAGCGTCTGCCGAGGTGTTCCTTTCCCGGAAAACATGTGTTACCCGAACTTGAGAACCACGTAGAAGAGACATACCATTCATCCACCCAATACGCAACCTCCAAGGAACCAAGGAAGGAGATTGAAAATATCTCAACACAACAATGGAATCTGTTTCTATCCAGAGATGATCCCAATCTGTAAGTCTAGATATGTGAATAGTCTCTAAAAAGGCCAAAACCTCAGCATCTAACGCACTTGGAACCTAAGCTCTTACCGCAAAAGCATGCAAGAAAACACCTTCATGGTTCCTAGCAATACCACCATAACCTGCATGATCCATATCCTGAAAAGAGCCATCCGTATTGAACTTTATCCATAGGCAAATAGGGGACTCCCACACCACTCTCCTAAAAATAGGGACACTCAAACGAAGCTGAGAGATTCCCAAGAACATAAACATGGGGGTACTCGAACAAGCGATTGAATGAGAGAAAATAAGGCTCGTTGATTTCTTTAAAGAGATCATAAAAAAAGTGTCGAAATTTTAAAAAAGAAAAATGACATGTATCGTGCTTTAGTTATTGATTAACATAACATAATTTTGAAGAAGACATAACAAATTCCTCTGTCTGTTTTGGGATCTGTTAAGATAAACAACTGAGAAATTCATGATGAGCTCTTCCATACATGTCGAATAAAACTTATCCTTCACTTTTGTGTCGAAAGTTGATCAATTATTTCGTCATTGATATCTGGGTAACGATACTTCTCTTGATGATACCGAAAGAGAAATCGGCGATCAAAAAGGAGTTTTGAAGTTGGCAGAATTTGTTAGATGGGTTTTTGAAAAGTGTTGCTTTTAAGCACTAAGGTCTAAGGTACGTTGCTATAGAATAACATGTTCTAAACTCTAATCCTATGGGCTAGCAATATGATATATACTATTAAGAACACGGCATATACCAGAAAAAAGATTAAGATCGATGATGGTAATCATTCAGGCCCCATATATATTGCAATGAGCACCAGAGATCAAGTCAAGGTCAACTTCGTGATCGAGTGGAGCAAAGGGGAAGAAAATAATGAAAGAGAAAGAAAGCATTAGGGTTGGAGTACCACACTGTTACTTGAGGTTGAAGATCATGGACTTTAGGGCATGGCACCTGTATATCAATGAGTAGTTTTTCATCCGCTTCATTTCTTGGTTTATCTGATTTAACTAAGGTTTCGGGTTGGCCATTTCAGCAAGTTATATATATATATAAGAGACATCATTGTTGAAGACGGACCTTGTGGCCAAAATTGCATACACTAATGATTGATTTTTAGGTCAGCCAACAAGAGCGATTTAAGTTGTGGTTGATATATGATTCTTATCGGACCGCTTTGCGTATGGGCAGGTTTTTGCACTGAAGTGTTCCTCCACACTTACATACACCTAAAGGTGATCGATCAGCTGGTTATTAGCTTCATCTTATTTCTTTATTTGTCCATTGAAGTATATAAGCTAGATGAAATTGACGTTTGGGGATGCAAGGAGACTGTATATAAGCTAGGACAAATTAGAGGAGGCCATATATATCACAATTACCAAATGATCGATGAACATCATCAACCAGAAAAATATATATATCAACATCTGCAGTATAAGTTAGGCTGCAAAGATAAAGTATATGTGGAAAGAAATCATCAAACTCAAACCGTCTTAGACAAATATATATTACCGAGTCTTAAAATGAACGTACCCTAGACTGCACCATTCATACAAAAAGCCATCTCTTCACTCTACATCGATTATCTCATTACTTTTATCGCAGTGATGAATAACCAACAAATCCGATCATCTATTATATCTAGGAATTGAGAGATCCCTCATCCGTTTTTATATTTTTACAGGTTTATTATTTATTTAAAAATAATTATATTAATGATAATAATAGATTGATATGTGTGTTAATAACAAATAACGATGTTGTTAATAACATCTTTATAATAATATTCATAATAATAGAAAGGAAATTCAATTAGCTCTAAAACTAAATAATTGTGTTGAGTATATTTTAACTGATTAATAATTGTATCGATTATTCAGAGTTTATTTTCATTTATATCACTTTTTAAAATATTAATTTTGACGATGCATATGAATGTTGGGATGTGGATTTAGGGTTTATGACATCGATTAATAATTGTATCGATTTTTTAGGGTTTATATTCATTTATATAAATTTTTCAAAATATTAATTTTGACGATGCATATAATTGCTGATATGTGGATTTAGACTTTAGAGTTTAGAACAACAATTAATTTTTCTATTCATTAAGTTTTTCAGTTCAGCTTATGACATAAACTGATGGGTGTTACTTACTTGCAATTCTAGATATATATTTTGGTTGTTAATATAAATTCAGTGTTAACGTCATCTCAATTAATGTGTAATTTTTATTAGAGTTTCAGATAATTGTTATATAATATTGATCGAACTACAAAATTCACGTGTATAGTGTATCGATTTGTTATTCAAATTATATGTATCTCAATGTAAATATATAATTAATATGATTAGTAAGTTTTAAGGTTGAGATACATTATATATATACTGAGGGTTATAGACAGTGACATAGAAACCAAATATTTTGTAGGAGCGAACAAAATTTTTCTGCACGCGCGAAGCGCGTGTTTGATGGCTAGTCTATCTATATACGCGTGAACAGACAAAATTGCTTTTTTTTATAATCAAGCCATTCATAAACGAATTGACATATTTGTCCTCAGTTTTTATATTTTTACAGTTTTGTCACTCATTTCAAAAATAACAATATTAATTATAATAATAATAGGTTGATGTGTGTGTTAATAACAAATACCGGATGTTGTTAATAACATTTCTATAATAGTAATAATATTCATAATAATAATAATAATAATAATAATAAAATTGAATCAACTCTAAAATAAATAATTATGTTTAGTGTATTTTAACCGATTAATAATTGTATCGATTGTTCAGAGTTTATATTCATTTATATCACTTTTCTAAAATATTAATTTTGACGATGCATATGAATGTTGGCATGTGGGTTTAGGATTTATGACATCGATTAATAATTGTATCGATTGTTCAGGATTTATATTCATTTATATCAATTTTTCAAAATATTAATTTTGACGATGTATATGAATGTTGATATATGAGTTTAGGGTTTAGGACAACAATTAATTCCTTATTGATTTAGTTTATCAGTTCAGCTTATGACATATGAATAGTGAACGTTCGAAACTGCCCCTCTTATTTTTACAATCAAGCCATTCATATACAGATTGACAGATATTCCCTCAGTTTTTATATTTTTTTACAGTTTTGCCACTCATTTAAAAATAATAATAATATTAATTATAGTAATAATAGGTTGATGTGTGTGTGTAAATAACAAATACTGGGTGTTGTTAATAACATCTTTACAATAATAATATTCATAATAATAATTGTATCGATTGTTCAGGATTTATATTCATTTATATCAATTTTTCAAAATATTAATTTTGACGATGTATATGAATGTTGATATATGAGTTTAGGGTTTAGGACAACAATTAATTCCTTATTGATTTAGTTTATCAGTTCAGCTTATGACATATGAATAGTGAACGTTCGAAACTGCCCCTCTTATTTTTACAATCAAGGCATTCATATACAGATTGACAGATATTCCCTCAGTTTTTATATTTTTTTACAGTTTTGCCACTCATTTAAAAATAATAATAATATTAGTTATAGTAATAATAGGTTGATGTGTGTGTGTAAATAACAAATACTGGGTGTTGTTAATAACATCTTTACAATAATAATATTCATAATAATAATAGAAAGGAAATTGAATCAACTCTAAAACTAAATAATTGTGATGAGGGTATTTTAATCGATTAATAATTTTATCGATTATTCAAATTTATATTCATTTATATGACTTTTTTAAATATTAATTTTGACGATGCATATGAATGTTGACGTGTGGGTTTAGGGTTTATGACATCTATTAATAATTTTATCGATTGTTCAAGGTTTATATTCATTTATATTAAGTTTTTAAAATAATAATTTTGACGATACATATAAATGTTGATATGTGGATTTTAGGGTTTATGACAACAATTAATTTCCCTATTGATTTAGTTTATCAGTTGTGCTTATGACATGAACTAATAGTTGTTTCTTACTTGCAAATCTAGATATTTTGGTTGTTAATATAAATTCTGTGTTAACGCCATCTCAATTAATTGTGTAATTTTTATTAGAGTTTCAAAGAATTGTTATATAATATTGATCAAACTATAAAATTCACATCTAGTGTATCGATTTGTTATTTAAATTATCTGCATCTTAATGTAAATATATAATTAATATGATTAATTAATAAGTCTTAAAGTTGAGATACATTATTTACTGGAGGTTATAAACAGTAACATAGAAACCAAATATTTTACAGACGCAAATAAAGTTTTTCTGCGCGTGTGTTTGAAAGCTAGTTATATATGAATCCGATACTACACACAAGGCAACAAGAGGAAGGGAACGATCGATTGCTGTTGATCAGTGAGAACCATGCATATATGGGCTCCATATCACAGCAGAGAAACGCTGTAGATGCCCAGATAAGTGGGTGACAACACAGCCCCATCAGCGTGTATGTTTTTTGTATGCATATATAACTATTTTCACCAGAAATTAAACTGATCGAGCATGCAGACAGAGAAACCCGACTAAGCACACATGCATGCCTCCATGCACATTATCTTGCAAGCTTACTTGGCATGGCCAAATACAGAGAGACCCGACTAAGCACACATGCATGCCTCCATGCACATTATCTTGCAAGCTTACTTGGAATGGCCAAATACAAGCTCTCCCTGCTGTCGACCATGGCTTTCAGTAGGAGCCAGGCGGCCAGTTGGTAAGGTAACAATGACAAACAATCTCTAGCAATGCCCATATCGGTTCGCATGCACACGTGCAGGCCTGGATCTGAGATTTTCAGACCTGAGTCGAACTTTAAAAAATGGGCCTTTAAACTATATAGTATTCATTTAAATTTATTTTCTCTTTTAAAAAAATTCATGAACTAAAGCTATAAACTCAAAATCTAACGACATAAAACATTAGAAATCTTTTTTACACTTTTTACACTATTCATTTTTTAAAAATAGTAACTAATGATTGTAATATAATGTTTGTTTTTTACCAAACTAATGTGTTCACACAATGAGAAAAAAAATTGGGTCTTTAAAAGTTCAGGGCCCTGAGTCCATCAACTCTTGAGACTCTATTCAAGTACGGGTCTGCACACGTGTAGCCGTACCTCTGTCTATGAATGTTACGTATCAACCTACTTAATTCCAGCCATCATTCACTGATAAGAACACACATAAGCTAAATTATATATATATATATATATATATATACACACACACGTGTAGCCGTACCTCTGTCTATGAATGTTACGTATCAACCTACTTAATTCCAGCCATCATTCACTGATAAGAACACACATAAGCTATATATATATATATATATATATATATATATATATATATATATATATATAATCTAGCTTATGTGTGTTCTTAGCATTGTCTTCACTTTGGTCTCTTTTCAGTGGAATTGGAGAGATTGCTTTATATATCGTGTACATATGGCGCTTCTTAATTTCACTTGATCATATATGCAAACCATGGCTTTTGCGTCTTTCTTTAGCTAGGGGTTGTAGTTTAGCGTGTAGAGTTTAATGCTAGATTGACTCAAAGGTGTTGGGATCGATCTCTTGGAAACCGCTTTATACCCTAATAGTCTAGCTTAAGTTCTTCACACTTGTCACGTATCATGTAAAAATTCATTAGACATTCGCACACCCATGGATCATGGATTGGTGGTTATGAAGAACTTATATTGTAGCAGAAATTACAGTAACGTTTGCCATTCTTGTTGGGCCCAAGTTGTGTGGCAAATGGTTGGCACTTCTCTCCTATGGAAAACTTGGTTGACAAATGAATGGCCCAACAAAGCGGTGGCCTAAGTTCTCTGGGTATTTTGTGGGGTTCCTTGTTTAACCTTTGGGCTTTCTTTAGATTTATTGTCATTTCTGTTTTTCTCATTGGTCATTTCTGTTTCTTATTAGGTTTCTTATTATGGGTGCACATTTTGTAATTTAGTCTTGGTATTTGAACGAAAACGAAAATATTTCTTAAGTGTGATTTGCTACCTATAAGAACCCAGTTTTATCAAAACTTCAATATAGATATAGGTTTTAAACCTGTCTCCTTACACCTCAACTTCATTTCCAGACCATTTACCTCTACCAATATTTTGTACACCACCTTTGGCGACGCCACTCACCTTTTTCCGGCAAAGAACATTTCTACTAGAATCCACAGACCTACATCTTTTTTTGTTGTTTCCTGAACTTCGCATACTTTTTGATTCTCATGAACATTTTGTTTATTCTTCAGATGGCAGTGTTTGTTTTCATTGTTGACGTGAGTCCTAATCCTAGTATGATTAGAAAGTATAATCAAACTAGGATTGTGTAAGTCTTTCTGTGTAATTAGTTTCCTTCTAGGATTACAACTATTCTTATATATAAATAGGACCCTAGAGGCATAGTTTTAGAAGTGTAGTGGTGTGATGTAGATCGTTGAGAGTTCTGATCTTGGGAGCTGGAAGCTATGGTAGATCATAGTAGATCTGTCCTAACTATCTTGACAACCTGAATCTGTCCTGAATCTGATTTGTTCGCATGATTGAATTAACCCTGAATTAAAGTATTCTTTTCTACTTGGCATCAGAGCCTAGGTTTAAAACGATCTTGGGCGCCGCACCACCGATACGCACCGCACCATCACCATGGGAGAGAAGACGGCTCCTCCTATTGTGATACAATCTGAAGGTTCTGGATTCATTGCCTGAATAACCCTGACTGAAACAAACTACGATGTATGGTCTCAGATGATGGAGATGCACATCGCTGGACGTGAGAAGATTCAATACATTCGTGGAAAAAGTAAACAACCAAGAGAAGGAGAAGCAGATTATGACAAGTGGTATGCTGATAACCAAAAGGTCAAAGGATGGTTACTTATGTCCATGGTTCCTGAGATCCAGAAGCGCTACCTCAGATTGCGCACTGCCCGTGAAGTATGGAGTGCCCTTGAAAAGACATTCTATGATAGTACTGATGAAGTACAAGTTTTTGCCCTACATCAGAAAGCTTTTTTTGCAAAACAAAACGGAAAAAGCCTTTCTGCCTATTATGGCGAGTTGACGGAAATGTTCCAAGAATTGGATCATCGAGACAAGGTGATCATGAAAGATGCTGATGATATCGAGTTGTACCGGAAGTCCATTGAACGTCAGAGGGTGCATATTTTCCTGGCCGGATTGGATTCAGAGTTCGAGCAGATTCGCGGAGAAATTCTGCGGAAAGATCCGGTCCCAGAGTTAGAAGAAACATTATCCCAGACCTTGTTTTAAACTTGGTACCAGCAACCATCTTGAAACCCTGAATTCCACCACTACCACTATTGAAATCGAACCATCTTGAAACCCTGAATTCCTACAACCCTGACTTGAATTGAAACCCTGAATTGAAACCCTGAATTGAAACCCAAAAATCTACCACCACACTGTTTAGGAAGATTGCTGCAGCTTTACCAGGAATGGAAACACTCTCTTTCTTTATGATTGATTGTGTGATCGATCGATCTGAAATGGCGCCTGTGTCAGCTTTGGCGAAGTACAATCTGGTCTTTCTAGGCGATCAAGTCCGTCGGCAAAACCAGTATCATCACTCGCTTCATGTATGATAAATTCGACAACACGTATCAGGCTACAATTGGTATTGAGTGAAGAAAAAGAAGATGAAGAAGATGATGATGAAACAAGAGATGAAGATAAAGAAGAGGGAGGGGCTGAATGAATGAATGAACAAACGATATCACCTGAGACCATAGTCATAACACCTGAACTTTATTACTCAGGAGGAGTTTCAGAGTCTTCCCTTCAGGAGGAGAGCAAATATGTAGGAAATCCTCTGAATATGGACGAATTTAAAGAGTTGAAGAACCTGGAAAGTCTGCTTGGGGCTGGAAACCAAGTAAAAGAAACTGCAAGCACATAAGTGGATCTGTCAACTAAACGAGTCGACTCGTCAACTAGCTTACGGTTGATGACTCAGGCGACTCATCAATTCCTCCCAGAACAGAGCTAGTCGACCTTCCCCTGCTTCTCTCAGGTGCAGTTCGTGGCGTACCGATTGGTGGGTTGGGGCCGTGTTTACCTGCCCGGCCTGTACCAAAGATGGGAGCTGCTTCTGCTGGAGGTTCTGTTTTACCTTCAGTTAATAAACTGGAGAAGCAACAGGCGGTTTTGCCAGCCGAGAATGGACCGGAGGCTAAAACCCAGTTTCCGAAGCTTGTATTGAAGCCTTCTAATGGTACTTCGAGATCTTCTAACCCAAGTAAGGCTAACAAGAAGGAGCTGTCATCTTCTTCCTCAGTTGCATTGCATGTTCATGGGCAGCGGGCAGAGACTGCAATTCGGTGGAGACCATTGAAGCTTGTGTATGATCATGATATAAGGCTTTCCCAAATGCCTGTGAACTGCAATTTCAGAGTTTTGAGAGAAACTATGACAAAACGCTTTCCGTCATCAAAGTCGTTTTTGATCAAGTATAAGGATAATGATGGTGATTTGGTGACTATAACCTCTACCCCTGAACTCTGGTTGGCTGAATCGTCTGCAGACAGGGTTATTACAGAAGATCCTGAAGATAAGGCGGAAACAATTGGGATGTTAAGATTGCATATTGTGGAGGTAAGCCCTGAGCAGGAGCCACCTTTGTTGGAAGAAGAGGAGGAGAAACCCGTTGAAAGCGAAGGTATCAAAGAAGATGAGAGTGGCTCTCATTCATCACTTGGTGAATCACTTGGTGAATCTGTCTTGGAAGCTGTTGATAATGATATTCATAAGACAGAAAAAGTAGCACCGAAAGAGAAACCAGGAGCTGGAGAAGATCCTGAGTGCAAGGAACTAGAGATGGATGATTTTGGTTGTTTGAGTTTTCTCAGCTCTTCCGCAGCCATGATGGTATTGATCCAGATGCTCATATTGACTTGCATAAGCTGGGAATGGAGCTTTGCTCAGAAGCTCTTGAGGAGGCAGTAACTAGTGAAGAAGCTCAGAGTCTTTTTGATAAGGCGGCCTCAAAGTTTCAGGAGGTGGCTGCATTGGCTTTCTTTAATTGGGGAAATGTTTATATGTGTGCGGCAAGGAAGCGAATTCCCTTGGATGAGTCTGCTGGACAGGATGTAGTGGCAACACAGCTTCAAATTGCTTATGGCTGGGTCAAGGATAAGTATTTGTTGGCTAGAGAGAAGTATGAGTAGGCGCTCTCGATCAAGCCTGACTTTTATGAAGGTTTGCTAGCATTGGGGCAGCAATTTAGTATTGGCGAAGTTAAATACCTGATGAAAAGGCTGCTGGAGGGTGAAAAATATCTTCATTGGATTCTTCATAGGGATCTGAAAACCTCAAGCATCCTTTTGAACGAGGATGAATTGAAAATATGAGACCTTGGGATGTCACGCCTGTATGGGAGTCCTTTGAAGCCTTATACTTCTCTGGTGGTCACTTTATTGTATAGGACACCTGAACTTCTATTAGGCCAAAAACAGTACACTACAACGGTTGATATGTGGTCAGTTGGATGTATAATGACTGAACTTTTGACCAAAGAACCTTGCTCGACACGTCGAAAGGATGAGAAGTGGGTCAAAGCAATGGAGGTCGAGATGGATGCTCTCAAGAAGAATGGTACTTGGGATTTGGTTCCATTTGAAAAAAAAAAACTGTTGGTTGTAGATTGGTTTATACTGTGAAACACAATGCAGATGACAGCAGTCTGAGAGAGCTGAAATTTGAATCTAGTGATTCTGAAGACAACTGTGATGAAGATGATTCTGAATTTGATTATGAAGTTTTAAGACATGTGTTTAGAGTCTACCAAGGCCGTTTCGTCCAAACATTTAGTGACTCACTTGACAAGTTGGACATTCAAGACTTGTATGCGCCAACTTGAGGAGGAGTGTTGACGTGAGTCCTAATCCTAGTATGATTAGAAAGTATAATCAAACTAGGATTGTGTAAGTCTTTCTGTGTAATTAGTTTCCTTCTAGGATTACAACTATTCTTATATATAAATAGGACCCTAGAGGCATAGTTTTAGAAGTGTAGTGGTGTGATGTAGATCGTTGAGAGTTCTGATCTTAGGAGCTGGAAGCTATGGTAGATCATAGTAGATCTGTCCTAACTATCTTGACAACCTGAATCTGTCCTGAATCTGATTTGTTCGCATGATTGAATTAACCCTGAATTAAAGTATTCTTTTCTACTTTCATAAGCTTGAAGCCTCGAACACAACATATGAAGAAAAGGTGATATTAGACCATATTCAAGTTAAAGGCTAAGGAATCAATATTATGCATGATTGCATGTAAATGTACGTCTAAGTTGTCCTATAAGAAAGAATCAATCTAGGACAACTATGATAGCATATATAGGATAGATTGTATAGTAGCTACGATCTAATTACCATATTCAGTATTGCATAATCTCACATGACAAGGACGGTGGTAGACCTAATTGGATATATGCCATTTAGGTAGAGTTTCATGAATGAAATGATCAAAGAAAATGATCGAGAATCGATTATATACAAGTACGTGACAACACATATAAAATTATATATTAGATATTTCCAATGGCAATGAAATTTTAATTTCAGTTAATTATGAGCTAGCAAATAGCTATATGTGAACAAAGTAGTGCCAAACAATATCGAACTCCCTTCTTTTCCAAACTCTGCATACAAAACCCTAGGGTACCAGTTTTGTGAGCAAGACAGTGACGGTAGTTTTGCTACGCTCCCAGCCATCAGGGATTTCGTCCGGCGTCACGGTCTAAGAGGAGAGGGATGGAGGCTCTTAGCTCTCTCTCTTGGGGTCGTGTTTCGGCTACGGTGGGTAAGGGACCTAAAACTTAGCAGCGGTGTTTCTAGTCTTTGGTTCTCATCAGGGACCATCTTCTTAGGTGAGACTAGATCAGTGAAATCTTCCTCTTGGGGTCGTGTTTTGGTTGCGGTGAGTGAAGGACCTAAAGCTTAGTAGCGGTGTTTCCAAAGGTATAGCTGAAAACAAAGGTTACTGAAAGTCTGAGACTACCGATCCTCGATCATGAGAACTCAGGTTAATAAAACCAACAGAGTAAGTCAATACTAAGTAGAAACAAAGCTTCCATCTTTCCAACTTCAAACAATACCTGACAACAAGTCAATAACAACTGCAAGTAACAAGAACAAGTCGATGGTGCGGCAAAGCCTTTGGTTTTCTCGTCGATCAAACTCGATCCATCTGTTAGATGAGGCTATTAAATTTGTATTTCCACTACAAGTCAGACGTGCAAAAGCCAAAAAATACGAAGAACAAGTCCCTGGTTGACGTCGAGTCGTGAGTCATAAGTCATCTCTATTCGATCATACTCCTGAAGTCTGAATTGACTTTCAGCCTGGGCCAAGTTGCCACTGCTGCTATAGTAGCTAGTTACTTATATGTGCCAGGAATGTTAGGTTTAGTTTATTTCCTACAACAGTGAAATGTTACTTTCATAATCTAGTAGTCAAACCATTGCAGGTGTCATCTAGCTGCTTTCATGGCCACAGATGGCAGATTCTGATGAGTCTACGCCAAGACTGGAAGTTCATGATACAGAATTTTAGATATTCAGAATTAGTCGATATCAAACAGCAGGAAGGAAGTGGGGAGGAAATGACCTAGAAAGCACGAGCTCCATTTTTGGCTTATATACCCATGGGTGGTAGCAACTGATGATAAGGTAGTACCGATTCTTCATGTATGGAGATAGAAGAGGAGGTGTTATTACACCTACAGGTTTATTTATCCAGCAAGTGTTTATACTTCATAGCATGCGCTTCAAGATTTTCCTGTCTTAATTCACTTAAATATAATGATATTGAGAGAATAAATTTTCTAACATGTTATTCATCTTACCATGAAGATTTATATAGAAGTACTAACTATGGTATATCAGAAATTACTCTATGACATAACTACAATATATTTACATTCTTATTCTGACTCACGCTAACACTCCCTTCAAGTTGGCGTATATACATCAACCATGTCTAACTTGTCTAGTGAGTCATAGAATGTCTTCTTGGAAACTTTTTAGTGAGTATATCTACAAGCTGCTCTTCAGTTGAAACAAAGGAAAAACTAATAATTTTGGCATCTAGCTTTCCTTTATGAAGTGTTGATCAACCTCCATATGTTTAGTACGATCATGTTGAACTGGATTTTGTGATATATCAATTACAGCTTTGTTGTCACAATATAACTGCATAGCATTTTTAGGATTAACATCCAAATCACATAACAGATTTCGTAGCCACAATAATTCACACACTTCATGGGTCATACCTCTGTACTCCGCTTCAACGTTAGATCATGCCACAACATTCTGTTTCTTACTCTTTCATGAAACCAAATTACCTCCCACAAATGTGAAGTAACATGCTGTCGACCTCCTGTCTATAATATTTCCAGCCAAATCTGCATCCATGGAGCCACAAACATCGAGGATGTTGTTGTGTTTTAAAAAAAAACATTAATCATCTCTCTGGAGCTGACTTTAAGTACCTTAAAATTCTTAAAACAGCATCCATGTGTCTCTAGCTCGGGTTATACATGAATTGACTCACCACACTCACTGTATATGCAATATCTGGTCTGGTATGGTTCAAGTAAATCAAGAGCCCAATCAACCTCTGATAGCGAGCTCGATTAGTAGGTATTTGGTCCGGATATTCTGCTAGTCGATGGTTCTTCTTAATAGGTGTATCGATAGGTGTGCAACCCAACATACCTGTTTCTGTCAATAGATCCAGGATGTTCTTTCTTTGGCATAAGTAGATCCATTGTCTCTCTCTTCCTACCTCAATACCTAAGAAGTATTTAAGATTACACCAGTCCTTCATCTCAAACTTTAAGACTAACTGATTCTGCAATCTATCAATCTCAACGGTATCATTGCTAGTGATTACCATATCATCGACATAAATAATTAAGGCTGTTAACTTTCCACCTTGATGTTTGAGAAACAAGGTGTGGTCTGAATTACTCTGTCTATAACCAATATTACGCATGAATTGTGAAAACCCCCCAAACCAAGCACGATGAGAATGTTTGAGACCGTACAAAGACTTTCTTAATTTGCACACAAATTCACCTGAAGAACCAGCTACATATCCAGGTGGAAGACTCATGTACACTTCTTTGACTAACTCTCCATGCAAAAATTCGTTCTTGACATCAAATAGTCAGAGTAGCCAGTTTAAGCTAGCAGCAAAAGAAAGTAGAACCCGAATAGAGTTCATTTTGGAAACTGGAGCAAACGTCTCATCATAATCTATTCCATAAGTCTGAGTGAATCCTTTTGCAACAAGATGCGCTTTATATCGGTTTACTGACTCATCCGCATTGTGTTTCACAATAAACAACCAACGACAGCTTACAACTTTCTTGCCTTGTGGTGGAGGCACAAGTTGCCAGGTATCATTCTTCTGCAATGCCTCCATCTCTTCTTCCGTTGTCTTCCTTCATTTTGGATCTACCAACGCATCCTACACTTTGTTAGGTATTGATACAATAGATATTTGATTCACAAATGACTCATATGACTTAGACAATCTTCTTGTCGACATGTAATTAGCTACTTGGTACTTTAATTTAGCATGAACAGTGTGTTCATACCTTTTTGCTGGTTGAACCCTAGTAGACTTATTTGGTAACACATATTGTCTAACATTAAACTCATTATTGCCCGTACCAATGGGTTGTGATCATACCTCAGTTGAGTAATCTTCTATACCAGGGAGTTGTGAGTCAGGGATAGAAGTAACAGCGGAAGGGACAGTTGTGATTTCAGCTTAATCTTCCATCATCGGAATTGGTGATTCTGATTCCGAGTAAGCCTCTGCTTCTGGATTATGGGGAAGGACGGAAGTATCTAAGACTTCTGCTTCTACGATTTCTACGGGAGCCACACAAGTATCTAAAACTTCTACTTGTTTTTCCAATTCCTCCCCTAACCATGATATATCTCTTCGAAATACAAACTCTCCCCATGAAGAGATGTATCAGAAGAGGAAAAATAACTTATATCCTCAAAGAAAGTAACATCCATTGTGACTTAGTATTTTCTGGTTAGTAGATGATAACACTTGTACCCTTTCTGATATCCTCCATAGCCAACAAACACACACTTAATTGCTCGAGTATCAAGTTTAGACCTGTGTTTTTTAAGGACATGGACAAAAGCAACAAAGCCGAAGACACGAGCATGAAGATTATGAAATGAGGGTATAGAGACATGAGACGCAAGAACCTTAAAAAGAATTTTTTTCTTGAATGACACTAGATGGAAGGCGGTTGATTAGGTGAGATGAGGCTAGTACAACATCTCCCCAAATGTACTTAGGCATATGAGCACTAAAGAGAATGGTATAAGCCATATCAAGTAGGCGACGGTTTTTTCTTTTGGAAACTCTATTTTCTTGTGGTGTATGTGGACATGTGGTTTGATGAACTATCCCATATGTCTGGAAAAAATCTTGGAAAACATGATTAACATATTCCCCCGATTATTGAAACGAAGGACTTTGATAGTGCTTTTGTATTGCGTTTGAACAATAGTACAAAAAGTTTAAAAAGCTGCAATGACTTTATCTTTGGTCTGTAGAAGAACAACTCATAATAATCGAGTATAATCATCAATAAACAACACAAAATATCGCATACCAGACACAGTGAGTTCTCTAGAAGGTCCCCAAACATCATAGTAAATTAACTTAAAAAACAAAACACTTTTATTGGAAATACTAGAAGAATAAGTGACACGATGACTCTTGGCCAGGACACAAGTTTCACAACGTAAAGTAGACTCATCTACACCAATGAACAAAGTAGGTATGGTTTTTCTCATAAGACTAAAAGATAGATTCCCTAAGCAGCGATGCCACAATCAAACTTCACTCAGTCTATCAGAATTCGATGTCAAATCGACATGAAACTGTGCTCCTGGTTTCTCCTCCGTATACTTCTGATCCATATGGAACAACCTGCCCTATAGATACCCCGATCGATTATCTCCCTGGTGAGAAGATCCTGAAAATAATATACATAGGATAAAAGGTTACAGAACATTTAGACTCAGTGTTCAACTGTGAGACAGATATTAAGTGATGTGATAAGTCAAAAACATATAACACATTATCGAGCTCTAAGGTGGGAGTAACCCAAACTGATCCTGTTCCTAATATTGGAAATGTTTCACCATTAGCATTAGTAACATGTGAGACTAGTAGGGAAGATAACTTAGTAAAATAAGATTTATCGTAAGTCATATGATCACTAGTACCTGAATCAATAATCCATGCATCAGAACCAACAAAGTTAGAGACTTTTAAAGCCATACCAATATTACCACAACCAGTTATAGAGGCTGTGGGAGTAGCCCCACCAGTTGTATGATGATCTTGTTCAGTCACTCCACATAAATCTGGTTTTTGAATCAGTTGAACTGCAGGTCTGCAGCTGCTTTAGCTTTAGGACGGGAACCCGAAATTTTGGGTCTGATGTGTGGGTGTTGCTTATAACAAGTCTGTCGAACATGCCCGAGCTTGTTGTAGTAAGAGCATTGACGGGGACGGTAACTGAAGCCAGGTGGAGGGCCTTGTTGATGGAGTGGAACATGATTTTATTGCTGGAGGGGTGGATTCGGTGGTTTGGCTTGAATGGCCAGGCTAGACACTTTCAACTCGTGCTTGGTTGAGGCAATCTTGCTGAGACTTATCTTTCCGAATGTATGTAAATGCCACAGTCAAGCTAGGAGGATTTGACATTCTCAGCAATTCTCCTTTCGCACTGTTATGTTTTGCATCAAGTCCTCTCAAGAACACTTGAACCCTTTCAAGCTCTTTCTCGTTCTAGTACCAGATAATATCATTAGGGTTTTTGATCTTGCATGGACGCTTCTTATCTATTTCGGCCGGTACATTCTTTAGCTTGGTGAAATACAACGATACTGGTTGTCCATTTTGTTGCATTGCAGCAACTTTACACATCAACTCATGAACCTGAATAAAGTCATACTCATTTATATAAAGATCTGCTAAAGTCTTCCATATTGCCTCAATAATTTCACTCTCCTCCACTAACTGTACTACGTCATCATTCATGGTTTTGAACAAAGTTCTCATCACAGCTCCATCATCATCCTTCCATTTGGCAAATGCATCTTCACTCAGAGGTTTGGTAGTTCCGGTCACATGTCTCATCTTGTGCATGCCACAAATATGAAATGATATTAGCTTTTTCCAAGTCCGGTAATTGGTAACGTTGAGTTTGGTACCCCTAAACGAACCACCATCTGAGCTTCGAACCGAAACTGCAACTTTCTGAACTTCGTTGGTCTTCGTAACCAGCTCATTTTGATCATCACCCGCCATTGAGAAGGTTTGAGTATGCAGCGAAAGAAACAAAAAACCTTAAGGAATCTGTTTTAGGTGTGCCTCTACTTAGGTAGATTTCCACTAAAGTGAAAATGTACTTATATAAAGAAACACTGAAATGGATGTGATGAGCCAAATCTAGTTGTGGACTCGAGCCCAAGCTAGATTGAATAAAGATTTGTGGATGGGTTGAATGCAGGACCGGGTCGGATTGGGTTGAATCTGCTGGGTGGGTCGGATGATGGACCGGGTCGAGTCAGATGTTGGATCGGGTCGAGTTGAATACTGGACTAGGTCGGGTCAGATCTGGATCGAGTCGGATTGGGTTGGATCTACTGGGCAGGTCGGCTGGATCGGGAACGCAACGTACGGAAGGAACTAGGATTACCAGAAAAGGACTGATGTGGGTCTGGGCTCACTAGAAAAGGACTGCGATCTGAGACTCGCCTGGGTTCGGGTTCTAGTTCGAGACTCGCCCAGGTTCAGGTCCGGGTTCGAGACTCGCCTAGGTTCGGTCGGGAATTGCCAGCTTGGGAGGATCTGAGCAGAGACTTCAGACAATAAAAGGACAAAGACTCTGACGAGCTATTGATCTGGAAAAAAAACAAGACTGCTTTTCGCCGATCAAATAAATATAAAACGCCACAGACAAAACAAAACCCCAACAACAACAGGGTCATCAATTAGATTAATAAGAAAATGACAGAAACAAACCATAATAATATGGTTCTCCATATCAATTCTTCAAGATCGAAGAATGAAAAAATAAAAGAAACAAAGTTCTTTCAGATTTTTGCTCTGATATCAACTCAAATATAACGATATTGAGAGAATAAACTTTATAACATGTTATTCATCTCACCAGGAAGGTTTATATAGAAGTTTACAAGAAATATAAATAATAAATACTAACTATGATATATTAGAAATTAATCTATGACATAACTACAATATATGTACATTCTTATTCTGACTCACGCTAACAAATTCTATGTATGTAGGAATTGTTCCAACTTCGAATAAGCAATTCAATACTCGTTTTATTAGAGGAGGCTTTCAATCTTCTGAGAGTAGAAGAGGTAATTTGACGGCGAGAGGTTGTGAAGAAGTTCGCACACTAGTATTACTTGCGTGTTAAGCAATACGTCACATTTTTAACCACATGTTTACCATATTCTTTTAAGATTTTGAGTCAATGTAAACACTTTACTCCACGTTGTGATAGCAAATACATCAATACCAGGATTTGAATTTGTAGTGGCTAAAACATTTGTTGGTTGAATTTCGTCTATCTCACAAGAACCATACATATTAAATTAGCAAAAAGAAGAGTTCATAACTTCCAATAAGAGTTTCAATCTTAGGAGGGAATTTTGTAACAAACATGCACCTAATGCGAAATAACCAACAAACTAATGAAGTAATGAGACATAGAGAACAAACGGCAATGATAAGGGAGTTGGACTCGTCAACATGTGACTGAACCAGTCATAGAGAAACAAGTATACTGAAATCGCAACTCTAGGTGACCGCTTCACCAGAATCATACCACCATTTCAAGCATCTTAATTCACCCAACTAAATCGCAGACCACAATACAATAATGAAGAAGACTTAATAGAGTTTGATCAAAATTAAGTAATTGTTGGAAAATAATTGGGAGAATTACATTTAAGTTAAGTTAAGTTAAGTTGCCAGCCAAATTTTAAAAAACAAAAAAAATCCACTTCTAACAATTTTAGACAAATTAGGACATGGTTGGAAAATAATTGGGAGAATTACATTTAAGTTAAGTTGCTAGCCAAATTTTAAAAAACAAAAAAACCCACTCCTAATAATTTTAGACAAATTAGAACATGGGTTTGAGACCCATAATTTATAATATCATGACCGCTCCAAAACTGCTATGCAAATGACTGAAATGTCCACTATTTACAATACTCTCTCCTCCACACCTCGCCATCTCTTTCACACCTAAATCTGATTCTCTCTCTCTCTATGACAACAACAACAATAAATGGATGACAAGATTGAAGAAGGTGCCATCGACGACGACTACAGAAGAAGTGATTTGTCGACAACAACGCCTTGAGGAGGACGACGGCAGCAACACCTCGAGAAGGACGACGGCGGCGACAACGCCTCGGGGAGGACGACACTGAGCCTCAAAGATGACGATGAAGCCTCCAGATTCTGAAACATAACGCATTTCATCACTCTTTCAATTCAATTTTGGGGCTTCTATTAGGCCGCAACAGCTTGGATCCAATCCCTAGATTCGGATAAGGGCTTTTGTGGTGTTTGGTGGCTGTGTGCAGGCGACTAGATTAGAGTGTGACTTGACTAAATCGAGATCAACGACGATTTGGCTTTTATTCTGACCAAAGTCACCTCAGGCAGATCAAATTGGTGGCCAGACCTTGATTGTAGGTTCAGGCGGTGGGTTTTTGAAGGCACCAAAAGGTTGTCCATGGTGGTGGAAAGAGAAGCTGTCAGAGAGGTGGAACTCGGCAGGTCAGTGGTGGTGCCGTTTTTGCCCTAACTAAGGAAGAGAGGAGGAGATGATTGGTATGGGCCATTTTAAGCCCATCAATCTTTTTTCTTTTCTTTTTTGTTTTTGTTTTTTATGCTTTAAATAAATAACTTATAATCTATTAACTATATCATAGATTATAGATTTTATTCTTTTCGTTTTATAGAGTAGTTGTCCATAATCGTTTGTGGCTATGGATGTTATGTGAGCAAGAAACGTGTAATAAGGGTGTCACCTTACATTGAATCACTTATGATCTTATTTGTCCTTTGTAACTAAGACAATGAATCGATTCAGAATGTATCATTTACTATTAATGAAATTAATTTGAATCAAAATTAAACTCATCAAATTCACATAGCAAATCAACTGGTAATAACTTTGATTTGGTGCGAAATAGTTTTTAAATGGTAACTGAATCGATTGATAACTTTGAGTGGATGATGATGACTGAATCATAGTTTTAATAACTTTGAGTGGATGATGATGACTGAATCGATTGATGATTAAAAAGCCGTTTGTGTGTCCTTTGGACCCTTCGCACTTAGTTTTGAATCAAAGTAGGTCGCCGCGCTGTTGTAGTGAAGAAAAGTATTCGGAAGAACTTTACATTCTTATTTATCTTAATTATGAGTTAATATATAACTTTACTAGAGGTGTTCTTATAGGAATAGATATCTATAAAATATCTTCTATACAAACAAGGATTCTAAAAGATCTTCTATACAAACAAAGATTCTGTAATTCAACACTCTCCCTCAAGTTGGTGCATAGATGTCAATCATGCCCAACTTGCCAATTGAGTCTTCATATGCTTTGTGTGACACTCCCTTAGTAAGTACATCCGAATGTCTTCATGGTTTTGGAGAACCTCCCAAACCAAGCTCTAGGCGATTGCATCAATCCATACAAAGATTTCTTCAGTCGACACACTTTTCCAACATTACATGGTCTACCGCTGATATCAGGCGGTGTATCCATGTACACTTCTTCCAGAGTTCCATTCAAGAAAGCATTCTTCACATCAAACTGACGTAGTAGTCAATCATAACGAGCAGCCAATGCGATAAGAATTCTTACAGTGTTGATTTTGGCTACTGTATCAAACGTCTCTTAATAGTCAATTCCATAACGTTGAGTGTATCCTTTAGCAATCAAGCGAGCTTTATATCTGTCAATGCTCCCATCAGCTTTCAACTTCACTACAAACACCCAACGACACCCCGACTTTCTTCTTACCAGGAGGCATGGGAACAACATCTCATGTTTCATTCTTCTACAGGGCTTCCAGTTCTTCATTCATAGTTTGCTTCCACTTTGGATCCGTCAGGGCATCCTCTGGGAAGACATTCTGGACGGGTCCTTCAGTTGATAGATTAGAAGGGGGGTCTTCAGACATAATTCTTTAAAATTCACTCTTTCACAGTCTCACATTTCACCGGCCGATGAGATTCCTTAGTACAGTTTCAGCAAAATGTGTATTTACAGAGACAACACACATCATAGTTTCCATCATCACCTTTAAAATCACTAATAGCATATTTGCAACCTGGAGCAGGACACCACTTGGTCTTCTTGTTGCTAGCGTCAATGTAAGACCTAAGCTGGTAATAAGAGTATTTTCTCTTAAGCTCGTCTGAACAGAATATTTCAATCATGTCTCCATCGATAGCAACACGGCAAGCAGGGTCAGGACATCTCAGCATCAAACACCCCAGACCGTCAGCAATGGATATACAAATATAGCTTTCCCAGCATTCACAGCAAAAGAGATGGACACAGCCAGCCGACTTCATCTTCTGGATTGCACAGGCTTCTAGACAGATCCTACACTTCATTTTTCCGGATTTTTCTGGAGACTCAACAACCAGTACTGGTCTAGATGCAGGTAACAAGCCAACATCTTCTCAGACTTTATCTTCATCCTTAAACCATGCGTCCTGACACGAGTCCAATTTCTAGTTATGGTGGAGAAGCACTAGGGTTGAGGCAGCTCTTGCTAGAGAAGGATCCGATAGAGAAACCCAGGAGGTTACACTAGTGATATCTTCTTCCTAGCGGCCCTTCATGTCGGAATCTAACAACACATTATAGCTACTATCATTCTTAAAGTTTTCATCATCATCATCATCCATGAGGCCATCATCGTAGTTGCATTCATCCTTCGTATCATTATTTTCATATTCATCGGAATAATAGTATTGCGTCTCATCCTCAGAATCCATAAAAAGACCAAATAATTCTAGATCTGTTCTTGGAGGAATCGATGAGTCACCTGAGTCATCAACCGTAAGCTCCTTTGCAGTTGATGAGTGGACTCGTCTGGTTGCTAGATCCACTCATGTGCTTGCAGTTTCTTTTACTTGGTTTCCAACCCCAAATTGACTTTTCAGGTTCTCCAACTCTTCAAATTCGTCTATATCCAGAGGATTTCCTACATACTTGCTCTCCCCTTGAAGGGAAGACTCTGAAACTCCCCTTGAGTAATAACGTTTAGATGCCATGACTGTGGCCTCAGGTGCAGCTGCAAGGTGCAACATTCGATTGTTGTGGACTCTGCGAATGTATGCATAACTTTGCTCCAAATCCAGCTTCGGATCCTTATTGAAAGAACCCTTATCTCCAAAATTCCACCATAATTTCTATACCCATTCATTCATTCAGCCCCTCCCTCTTCTTATCTTCATCTCCTGTATCATCATCTTCTTCATTTTCTTTTTCTTCACTGTCACAGAGACTCTTAATCTTAACCGAAGATAAGCAGTGCCGCAAAAATTTGACATTAAATTCTTTACAGCATACGGGTTGCTCTTCCTTATCCGTTAATATCTTGTGTAAGAACTTAATAAATTGACGGTTAGGTGCGTCATATGGTACTGATATGGTGAGTGGATGACAACTCCAAAGTACGCCATCAAGAAGACTTGTATAGTCACTCGAAGGTGGAACATCTGTCATAACCAATTGCTTGACTTTTGGCACAGGAGGAAGTTTTTCTTCTTGTAATTCCTCAAAAGAAAATTCCACTATTTCACATGGCCGTCGTCTATGATATATTTTGAAACGAAGACGATCACAAGCAGTAAACTTCCAAAGATATTCTCTCAGTTTAATAAACTATGCAATGTTGAGATGAGTTACTCCACATATGATAAAGTTAGCAAATTCTAACTTCTCAAATATTTGATCCATGATCTTATGGTACTTGTGATAAGGTGTGGCTCCTTCTCCATGATTAGGGTTTTGAATCATATCTCCCATGATTTGCAGATTTCAGATATCAAGTTTTTGGATTTCGGGTGCAGCGGAAACGATTTCGATGGTGGTGGTGGTGAATTTCTGGGTTTCAATTCAATTCAGGGTTTTTCGGCTCTTGTGGGACCCCGCATGTTTTAACCATGGTTAATGGCGAGTTACTAAGGGTTTAAGTCACATTCGGTAACTTCGCGAGTTAATTACCACGTTCATTTTCGAGTTTTTAAAAGTTCTCCAAATACCTGATTTAATGACTCGATGTCATAGTACGTGTCGACACGAGTCTCCTGGTATTTTCGGATTATTTTTCGGAGCTTCGGTTTATTTTCTATGAATTTTCGAAGTTTCCGGTAACTTTTAATTATCTATCCGGTAAAAAGAGTTACCATTTTACCTTTTACTTTTCACCTTCTTTTAATCTGGATCGTCAGATCTTTCCAAGATCTGATCTCAGCCGTTGGTTTCCCTATAAATAAGGAGAGAGTTTTCACCGAGTCAAAACTCTCTCCCTTCCCCTTTCTCTCTCTCCCTCTCGACGCCTCTCGGTCGAGACTGTGAGCTCGACGACGCTCCGTCGTCCGGCCACCACTGGCCGGCGCTCCACCACCAGCTTCTTCCCCTCCTTCTCCTCGTCCTAACCCTGTCCTCAGTTTGCACTGACGTCCGCCGAGGGAGGAGATCGAGCGCCACTGCGCTCGGCGGTCAACTGCCGGAATCCGGCGATCCAAGCGTCGATTCAGCGCGTGAATGGTATGGTTCTTCTTCCTTTCTCTTCTTCCTTTTCCTGCTCTTCAATCTCCAAATCGAACCCTAATTCGAGTTCCCAATCTTCACTGTTCTCCCTCTAACTTTTCTGGGTTTTCCCCTGCAACTCCTCCGGCAGTCCGATTCTTGGCTTCCTCGGTGTCCCCCTCTTCTGACGACGACACGAGCCCGTGGATGAGTTGGGTTGGTGAGAAGTGGAGCTGTAGCAGTGACTTGGAGGAAACCCAATGGAGGTGTGGTGGTAGCTGGATGCAGATGGTGACCGGAGGGGCGTCCAGGAAGGTTTAGAGAGCTCTGAAGGTCGAGTTGGTGAGCTGCTGGGTTCATGTTTTGGAACAGATCAAAGGTAAATCGAGAGCCTGATTGCTTCTGTGTTCTTGATCAACTGTGTAATCAGTGTTGTTTAATTGGTTGATCTGGTGTTAATTGATGTTGTTTTTCCTGCATATGTTGTCGAGAACTTTGTGATCAATGTACGGGGAAACTCTGGCGAAATTCCGGCAAGTTGAAAGGAATCCGGCAAGTTGACCGGAATCCGGCAAGAGATTCCGGCAAGTTGCCGGAATCTGGTGACGATCCGGTGATGTAGAAAATCCGGCTGAAATGTTGAGGTAGTCTTTTGATCCCTTCAAGTGTGTTGTTTCCGTTTAGTAGAGCTAAAGTGTCGTAATCAGAATTTACGTACAAGGAAACGTGCTAAAACGGAAACTAGCCGTAATTGGAATCTTTCCATTTTAGGAAACCTTCTATGTTTGGGAAACCTGCTAAATTGGGAAACTTTCTAATTTGGGAAACTTTCCATTTTGGGAAAGTTTCCATTAAGAGAAAGTTACATTTTCAGAAAAAGGGTTAAAGAATTGAAATTCAATGAAGTTTGACACTTTTTGGTTAAATTGGTAAAGTGTTAAATTGTTATCTGAAAAATGATAACTGGAATTTCTGGAAAATGTCAAGTTGACCATGTTAAGTAAATTTGGTGATTCACGTAAATCGGTAAACCGACTCAAGGTTAAAGATTTGGTTAGTGTGACACGTTGGGTGTCCATAGTAATTCAACGAATTATTATGTGACACCCTAATGTCATTAAAATGGTAAAGGGAAGTTCGGAAACTAAGTCGGACTTCCGGTAAATGAGTTAAGAGTCGATAACCAAAAAAGAAAGTCAAAAAGGGTTAAAGTGCCATAAAAGGGAATTGGTTGGTCAACCTAGTCAATGTGGACATTCCTGGTCAAACTAGGAATGCTGAGGTCTGTTGACTGTTATTGTTTCTTGGTTGCTAAGCTACTTTAATTCTGCAGTGATTATTGGACGAGGTAGCTTACGCGGTGACCTCGGTTCACCGAGGCAGCTCCTGGAAGCTTGGAGCGTACGTATGGAACGGCAATTCCAGGTAGGGAATCTGAACCCCCTTGGTAGTGGTTTTGAATATATGTATGAGAAACTGCATGATTTTGTGTATGCTCATGGTCGATGCCTCGGGAAGGTTTTCTTTATATTAAATGATAAATGATTTATGATTGGGCCAAGAAAACCCGAGGCTAGACGTAAAAGATTTTTATATGATGATGTGATATGTTGAGCACCGTTGTCCTGATTTCTGGTGCGTGACCTGAGAGTGACGGGACCTAGTATTTAGACTACGCTTCCCACGGTGTCGATGACCGTAAACCTCCGGAGGGGCAATGCCCTGTTTATTTAAATTATCCCGCTTATGCTCGTCTCGCACAGAGTTAAGCGAGACGTAAGTGCGGTGTGTTGTTATGAGTGATTTGTTGGGCATTAGCTGTAAATGGACACTCTCGCTACTATTCGTCTTCAGACGCATAGGTAGTTGACCCCGGTTTGCTGTATAGACAAACCCGGGATTCGGTCACAGAGATTCGTGAAGCCCTGCAGGCTGTATTGTTCTTTGAGCGCTCTGGCCCCCCTGTTTTTAGCATACTGCACTATTTTCCCGAAGGATATGAAATGATGTTTTTGTGTGCCAAGGATTTTCTAAATGATTTTATAAAGAGCTCAAATCTATATGTATATATGATTTTATGGTTTTCAAACCTATCATTGGTGGGCCTATATGTGAGCACGTGAGGACGACGCTCACCCCTACAACAGATTGTTTGCAGGTATTGTGACGGGATAGATAAAGAGAGCTGCATGTGGGGACCCTCATTCCTTACTCGATGTTTGGTCCAAGTGTACTCCCTATTTCGGTTTTACCCTTCGAGTTATATACCAGAGCCTTTTTCATAAACAGTAAAGGTGTTATCCCGATTTGTTAACCATGTTGTATATTTTTATTGTTGTCGCTAAAGTTTTTAAATTGTCCCTTTATTCTGACCACCTTCCGCGAAATTAGAAAAACTCTAATGAATGTTTTAAGAATTTCATGTGGTGCCACTCAAAGTATTAAAGTTTAAATTTCATTTTACTTACTAAAAGTCTACGACTTTAGGTTAATAAGTTGTTGGCACATCCTTCGGACGTGTTGGCTTCTTATTGGCTTAAATTCGTGGCTACTGTAGTTTACCCTCCCCGGGTGCTACAGCTCTGATGCCAAGAAGAAAGGTATTCAGGAGAACTTCACATTCTTATTCATCCCAATTATGGGTTAATATATAACTTTACAAGAGGTGTCCTTAGAAGAATAGATATCTACAAAAGATTTTCTATACAAACAAGGATTCTAAAAGATATTCTATACAAACAAGAATTCTGTAATTCAACAGTATTTCAGTCGGTTAGGGGGCTTATACTATCAGGACTTATCTCAGATTTTATCTTAAAATCCATAATGAACCCTGCAAGGACCACTCCAAAGAATATTCTACCAAAAATTTGGTAGCACCTCCTTTGAAAGTGGACAACTCTTCCTAAACAAAACATGCAACCCACTTCTAAACACATAGTCTAACCTTATAACTCAGCCTTCATGCTCCTCAATTTCACAACATCTCTTAAGTTAATAAAAGATAAATTATCAGTTATCTTTTATCCAATATTTTTTTGTCAAAGCAATTCTATTAACGCAAAATGAATACAGAAATATGTATATATACACAAATGAATAAAAGTTACTACTACACTATCGACTATGCCTCAACTTCATGTACGTCTGACCCTAGCTAAACTGCTTGTAAACTGGACATCAGAAACCGAAGGGCCAAGGGAAAACATTTGGAAAATGTTAGTGTGAGTGGACAAAAATAAAGTTATGAGAATAAGTAATTAAATTAAAACTTTATGCTTTTATTAATCTTAGAAAGTGAAATGCATGCTCAAATGATAATGAGAACTCCGAATCTGAGATAAAGGTCAAAAACTATCGAAAACTAGTCTTTCTAGTTTATAGAAAATAATCAAATACACGACTAGCCTCGTTAGTCAAAAATGAAAAGATAATATATTGAGTCTCTCAGACTCTAGTACATGATTACATAAGTATGCCCACCCAGCCTACTACGCTCGGGTCCAACGCTCACGTCACACCACAATGACGACATATACGGGGCACACCATTAAGGCAGAATATACTCCTAGTAAGGATATAGTATATATAATCATGATTTTACAACTACGCATATGTATGTATACTCATACAAGGCTACTACGGTTGCGCTTTGCCCTTACGTCACGCTCATAATGATGACTGATAAATAATATAACATTATGGCAAAATATACTCTCTATAACCCCATGAAGTTTAGGGGCAACTTCATGTTAGTCCTTAAACTTTCAATTTCATCAGAATACCCCTTAATCTTTCCAAATTCAATCAGTCATGTCAAATTTAACAGATACCATCCAACTTGTTTGTGTGATTTTTTTATCAAATAGCTTTGGTAGTGTGGAGGGCCGGCGAGAGAGATAATGTTTAAGAGAGGAATGCATATTATAACATTTGGAACTAAGGAAATGATGATGAAGATTGCCCAGATGTCATTGAGAGCAATTTGTGGAGAATTTATGGGGGAGGATCGAAGAAGGAATTTGCCTTAGAAATAAAATGATCATTCTAGCCCTTTCATTGGACCATATTAATAGACTTAACGTCCAATTTGGACAGAGTTTGTTAAATTAGGTACGATTGATTAAATTTGGAAAGCTTAAGGAACATTCTGATGAAATTGAAAGTTTAAGGACTAACATGAAGTTACCCATAAATTTCAATAGGGTAAACTGAATTTAATTCTAATATATATTCAGACATTGAAAATCTCATTTTCGATAACCACGTAGACTCTACCGAAAATCTCATTTTCGGTAATTCTTCAAAACAAATAAAATTTCCAAATAACAAAAGACAATTAAATATCCTAATAAAAATGGGAAAGAGAAATATTTTAATAAATTAAAATCCTCAATGAAATAGATTAAGTGCATGCATTTAATTTAAATAAAATAAACGTCCACTCACAGTGATGTAGTTTGATTAGAAATGAAGCCGAGACTCTCCATGTTGTCGGTTCAATGATTTCCTGGAATCAGACGTTAAACAAAATTAGTAACTCGGTGTCATGCTTCTGAAATCTTTATCCTAATAATTATATATTTAAATTATATTTTTTTTCTCCATGGGTATAAAATATATTTTTTCTTTATAATATGAAGATTATATATTTAGAAATAATATAAAATTTGTTTTAAATGTGAACAATGACTTATAAATACTAATAATTATTCATTTTAATTCTCTTAGACCCATAAAAAGTTTTGCTAAAACATTACAAAGTATAAATAATGGTCATATTTATATATCATATATTTCTTTAATTTGTTGGCAAAGAAAATAAATAATTGATGGAAATTGTGATTTTTTTTTTCATTAGTTTTTGTTTTGGTATATTATGATATAAATTTTTGACTAATTTCTATTTTTAACTAGAAACGGGTCCGACCTGAAAACAACCCAATATGTTATGGGTTTGGACCGTGAACCGGGTTTGGCCTTAGATTTAAGTAAATGAGCCGGTCCAAACCCGAGCTCGAGCCCGTTAAGACATGAGCCGTCATGAGCCGGTCTAAGCACAACTCAAAATCTGACTAGACCGGTCGGGCCTGACTAGACCGGTCCATTTGTCACATTATATAAGAAATGATTTAGTAGTGAATCACTTCTAAATTATTTTTTTAAATTTTGAAGTTTACTATAAATATAAATTTTATCTAAATTTTAAAAAATCAACAATTTAGTGGAGAGAGAGGAGGAGAGGTGTGTGTGTTGACAACTGCCACCGAATACCAGAGTGGCCACAGCTTAGCATCCCCTCTCAACAAAGCCTCACCTTTCTCCTCTCCTTCCCTACACTTCTCAACCAACACCCAAAACCTTCCATTCTCTCCATCTCTCTTCACTGATCTCTTCAACTCTCACTGACATAGATAAAAAGGCTCCTGCTTTGCTTCAGGGGCTCTCTTTCTCGCCGGAATCTGTTTTGGGGGCGCTGAGCATTTTGATCGGTCTAAAAAATGTGGTGGATAATGGGCGAGGGTGGAGATCCTTACTGCTCTAAGAAGACTGACGATTACTGCGCCGATATTTGTGGCCAGGTACTTTTTCTGGAATCGATTTCTGGTTTTAGGGGTTTTCGTTTGCTATGTCCATGTTATCATCGATTGCTTATATAATGTAGCCGCAATGGGATTACGAAGTTCCCGGGATTTGTTTATGAACTGATCGGGACTAACTTTACCGACGTGTTTGTGTGGGTGTGAATAGATAGTCCGGTGTTTGGTTATCAGATCAGAGAAAACAAAAGTCGTGCTTTTTTCTGATCGGATATGATTTTTGGTGTGTAAACAAGTTTTCTCTGTTGGAAAATCATGAATTTATCTGATTAATTGTCTTGGGTTGTTTGGTTTATCATATGAGCACAGATGTATTGGAATGCAAAATATCGTGAAATTGGAATCCCAACGGTATTAGCTCCAAGTTTTGGTTTAGAAAATATGAGACCCTTTCTTTCTACCTTTCCCAACTAGGTGAATATTGACTAGTCTTATTTTGGTTCTTCGGAAATGCCAGGGTAAACCTATAGAAATACTGCTAAATCTGATTTTTTTTAATTGATGAATTTCTGTGCTTCTCATCTCTATGTTGTTTACTGTTTTGCAGGAATCAGGTCGACTAATAAGCATGTCAAGAGTCCGCTGCATTCTCCGTGGCTTTGATTTGAGAGCTCTCATTCTTATCATTATGCTTATTCCAACATGCATCTTCGGCATATATGCTCACGGGCAGAAGATCTCATACTTCTTGCGGCCGCTATGGGAATCACCGCCCAAGCCTTTCCATGATATCCCGCACTATTATCATGAGAATGTGCCAATGGAGAAGCTCTGCAAACTTCATGGCTGGGGCATCCGTGAGTACCCAAGGCGTGTCTACGATGCTGTGTTGTTCAGTAATGAGATGGACATCCTTACGATAAGATGGAAAGAGCTGTATCCCTACATAACAAAGTTTGTTCTCTTGGAGTCGAATTCCACATTTTCTGGACTTTACAAGCCTCTGCATTTTGCAAGAAATCGGGAGCAGTTTGATTTTGTTGAACCCCGGTTGGTTTATGGGACAGTTGGAAGAACATCCCAGAAAGGGGACAACCCATTTGTTGAGGAGGCATATCAGCGATTAGCATTGGACAACCTTCTCCAATTAGCTGGCATTACGGACGACGACTTGTTGATAATGTCGGATGTGGATGAGATCCCAAGCAGACACACTATCAATCTCCTGAGGTGGTGTGATGATATTCCTGAAGTTCTTCATCTTCGGCTAAAGAACTATCTTTATTCCTTTGAGTTTCTTGTGGACAATAACAGTTGGAGGGCCTCAGTACACAGGTATCGGGAGAATGTCACCAAATATGCGCACTATCGGCAGACAGATGAAGTCCTGGCAGATGCAGGGTGGCATTGCAGCTTTTGTTTTCGCAAAATTAGTGAGTTCATATTTAAGATGAAGGCATACAGTCACAATGATCGAATCAGATTTAACAAGTATCTCAACCCTACAAGAGTGCAGAAGGTAATCTGCAACGGAGATGATCTGTTTGATATGCTTCCAGAAGAGTACACGTTCAAGGAAATCATTGGCAAAATGGGCCCGATTCCTCATTCCTACTCGGCTGTTCATCTCCCCTCCTTTCTGTTGGAGAATGCAGAGAAGTATAAATTCCTTTTACCTGGGAATTGCAAAAGAGAAAGCTAGTGAGCACCCTCTTTTCAGTAAGTTTTGATGTCTGCTGTAAAGATAGTTGGTCATGCAGCTTCTGTGACTCCTCATGACTGGTTCAACCGAACAATCGATGACTGTGGTGTATCGCTGACATAGCTGTTCCTCATTCTCAGCTACATTTATATCTCATTCTTTGGATCTGTTTCGGGGCTGAACAGAGACCTCTGAGTATTTAGGGTAATCTTGTGTACATAGCTTTTACTGGAGTTCGGTTTATTATAAGGTGGAGCATGTCTATCTACTGGAGTTCGGTTTATTATAAGGTGGAGCATGTCTATTTACTTGAATGGAAGAGCTTGCTGCTGCACTTGAATCAGTCGTCACCAGTCTTATGTTCGCTTAGCTTTGAGATTGCATGATTCATGGATATACTGAAATTATAATTACACTACCCTTGGGAAATTTTGCTAACGAGACATCATTCGTTTATGCGGTGAAACTGACTTTGTTTGTGGCACTCAATTCAGTCGTCACCAGTCTTATGTTCGCTTAGCTTTGAGATTGCATGATTCATGGATATAACGAAATTATAAGTACATGGGTGCCTACCCTTGTTGGGAAATTTTGCTTATGAGACATTCGTTTATGCGGTGAAACTGACTTTGTGACATCTGAATTGCTTGTAGATCTGTCATTGATCAAATTGCATAATATATAGTGCAGCCTAAGCTACTTTTTTCAGTATTATCTTCATGTCATTTCAGGTCTTTCTTGAGTACCAGTTAACCTTGCATAACTTGTATAAACCATACATCCAAGGCTCAGTCTCTTGCATTTTGATTATACTTAAACATGCGTGAGATCTATGGAACGCTGAAAGTTGTGCTCAACTATAAACTTAATTTGGAAACTCTGCTTTCAAACCGCTGCAGTCTGAGATTATCATCCCCTGCTTATTTCAACCTTGGCAGTGTCTTGTTATCTGAATCTTTCATTTCATTTTCACGTATGATTTTGTCGGGAAGCGATGGAGATAGTTTCAATGATGAACTGTAAACTATGGTTTGTTTAATACAGAACGATACCAAAGATGATTTCTTGTACACATGCAGCTGTGTCTGAATTATCATAAACTTACTACATTTTTGGGTTTTTTTATTCACTGCCAATCTCTCTGTAGTAGTTTGGCTTATTCTCTGATTTAGACAACTTAGCTCTACTTGTGTTAATCTAAACATCATAAGCAGTTTATTTAATGACAAGACATAAACACGACTGCAGGACTAAGACAGAGCATGAGTGCTACAATACTAGTGATAATACCAAAGAGACTAACCACTGATTCCTCAACATAGATTACATCAATCCTTTTGTCACTTCAGTCAAAGAAAATCGAGAAAAAAAGATCTTCATCATATCCCTTTTTGGTATAATTAATCTTTCTTATCACTTCAAACTTCAAAGTTGGGATTCCAGAATAAAGTAGAGGCATAGAAATGGCACAGATACACCTCCAAGTATTTCATGTGCATATGCTATTCTTACTCATACACTATCAATGTTCGGATACGAAGTGCATTCTTATTTAGTTCGTAGTTCCATTACTACCATTACATTATGGTTGATGGAGTCTATAAATTGCACCCCTCGGTATGAGGAGAGACATCCCAGAAAACTCAACATATATAGAACAATATGCGTCACACCCATGGGTTTGAGCAGCAGAGCTATGGTGTGCACCAGGGTTCTTCTCTCTTCTTATTCTTCCATTTCATATCCTTGCATTCCCAAACGGAGTCCTAATCTATTTTCCACTCTTTCTGCCTTTTCTGGGTTTTTCACGGCGAGATTGTTCTTGTGATCTGGCGAGACTAACGAGTTCCGGCTAGCCTTGAAACCTTCGATGGGATTTTGGTTGTTCATTTTTGCAGTATTGTTGGGTTGGTGTGAATGGAGAAGATGATAGAGAAAGGATTTTCACCCTGAGGAGATCGATAGGGGAGGAGATTGATAGGAAGCAGAGGAGAAAGATTGTCAGTACAGAATTACAAATCCACAATCGCACATACGGCGCGTGCCAACCACTTGCCGTTAGATTTTCCGGGCGGGGTTTTGTTGCGGTGAGAGTGGGACGTCATATTCAGACCTGACAATGAAATGGTAGCTGGCTACAAACTGTGTTGTGAGTTGTGACGAACTTGCTTATAGCCTCGGAGGGTTTTAATGTTCTCGGCACCTCTAACGCGCGGCATATTAGTTTCGAGTGGGTAAGTATGTCTATATCTAGATCTGTAGCGATTATATGTTAAAGATATGAGGGAGAATTACGTGTAAGTAACAGATGAAGACATTAAGGTGAGGCCTAATATTAGCAAACACAGTCTGATCTGAAATTTCAATACCAAGTAACCGAAATCTCTAACATTTACAAAAAATTACATAAATACCAAAAACTCTCTTCACCCACCTAGTCGCCTACCACAAACTCCTCTCTCTCTAGACACCAACGATGATCTCTCGACAACGCCCTGACCTCACCAGCTATTCCCTGACGATCTAATCCTCGAAGACTTAAACACGAAGGTGTGGCTCGACAATGATACAAAGATCTTTCAACGACGCCTAGCCCATCGCCGATCTAATCCTCAAACCCTTTAAGATGATGGCGCAGTCTCATCGCCTCTATCCACGGCCTTGAAAACGTATGGTCTCTTGACGCATAACTCAGTCAAATCCAAACAAGGAGTGCTGCTACTATAATTCTAGTATATCTGACATCTAAGGTAATTTTGGTATATTTGGCTTAGATGAGATATGTGAGATTTGGGATTAGATCGAATGAGTGATGATGAGTGATGCTACTGTACTAGTGGGTTTTAGTGGTGTGATTATGAGTGATGGCTACCGACAATAGATATTCGCAGTAGCAGTTTAGTGCCGGCAACAACACTCTCACTCGGCATACTGTAGTAGCATGTCTCTCGTCGACACGACAGTAGCATGTCTCTCGTCTGGCACGGCAAGCATGACAGTAGCATTTATTTTACTAGTTATCACTACAAATTTAAAGTGAATTATTTTACGTCCCATTTGATATAAATTTTTGGCTGCGTCATTGATAAGTAGCTTCACTGCATCACGCTTTTGTTTAATTTTAACTGTCCAAAGATTGTTTTCTTGTAATGCATTTTCTTCAAGACCCCCGAACACAGAAATAAAAGAGGCTACCTTTTTATAGACGTGCGTGCAGTCTCTCTCTGAGCTGCTCAATCTGCAATGTGTGACTGCGAGTGATACAGTACCAAGCAGTAAAGCAGAGGGTATGGTTTCAGTTTCGCCCCACTACAGGGGAGTAGCTAGCATGATGAACTGTGACATCTGTAACTATCTATAGAAATATGCAGCTTAAATCTGCTCTTCAGGTAGTACCCATACACTATTACACAAGGCCATGTTAAAGATCTATCATGTCAAAGTTTCAATTGAAGCCTGAAGATGACTTGTAATTTTCCGGCAATGGCGAAAACGCCTTCACTCAATACTAGTTTGCTCGGTCTTCTTAGTTATGTTTAACAAGCCAAAACATCTCGATACGGCAGTGATAATGATTATGGTAAAAACATGTTACACTGATCATAGCAGATCTTTCTATCTACTGAAGTTCTAAAAGGGGTTTGTCTTATGTTTGTGTTTGTAATCAATAATGACAGAACTTATAACGGATTTCTACTAATATATGTAAAGTTCTAAGCACAACGTAGGTCATGGATGTGTACAGTCGCTGTATCATTGCTGCTCCCCTAGTGAGAGTTTGTCGTATTACGCTTTTGTTTAATTTTAACTGTCCAAAGATTGTTTTCTTGTAATGCATTTTCTTCAAGACCCCCGAACACAGAAATAAAAGAGGCTACCTTTTTATAGACGTGCGTGCAGTCTCTCTCTGAGCTGCTCAATCTGCAATGTGTGACTGCGAGTGATACAGTACCAAGCAGTAAAGCAGAGGGTATGGTTTCAGTTTCGCCCCACTACAGGGGAGTAGCTAGCATGATGAACTGTGACATCTGTAACTATCTATAGAAATATGCAGCTTAAATCTGCTCTTCAGGTAGTACCCATACACTATTACACAAGGCCATGTTAAAGATCTATCATGTCAAAGTTTCAATTGAAGCCTGAAGATGACTTGTAATTTTCCGGCAATGGCGAAAACGCCTTCACTCAATACTAGTTTGCTCGGTCTTCTTAGTTATGTTTAACAAGCCAAAACATCTCGATACGGCAGTGATAATGATTATGGTAAAAACATGTTACACTGATCATAGCAGATCTTTCTATCTACTGAAGTTCTAAAAGGGGTTTGTCTTATGTTTGTGTTTGTAATCAATAATGACAGAACTTATAACGGATTTCTACTAATATATGTAAAGTTCTAAGCACAACGTAGGTCATGGATGTGTACAGTCGCTGTATCATTGCTGCTCCCCTAGTGAGAGTTTGTCGTATTATGAGTCTCCATTGCTTTAAAATACGCAGTTTCTGCATTTGCGACCCTCATCTGAAACATTGTCCATTCCTTTCTGCACCTTTCCCTCACCTGGCGTTTGGACACAGTTATATTAGATAAACTTGTCTAAAGTTTCCTGTATGATTTTGGTATCATTGCTTCTTAAAAGGTTACTTTTTGCGGTAGTTGCTCAAATGGATAATTGGCAAGACAATGATTACAATTTAGAAGAATCAGGGAATTCACATACCCCTTGCCATGGCGCCTTTCCATTTTGTGATTCACCCTGCCAAAACCAGGAGATGAATTTAGTATTTTATCCAGTATTTAAAGTTTGGTTAGTATGGAAATGCGGAAGACGGTGGTGGTGTCTTACCTGACTACCAAGTGATGGAACACTTTGATGAACAATCCATTGAGAATCTACAACTCCTATCTTCTCATGGGCAGGCTGTTTTCAAGTAAACATATTTGAATTATGACTTCAGATGAAGTCCCAACAAGGACAAACTATTGGAGGTGGGTCACTTACCTCTACACATTTTCTAAGGGCAAAGTCGAGACCCCACCCATGGACCAAGTCATTCTGCAATCCCAGAGTGTTGCCATTATAAGTTACAGAAAAGCAAACAGCATACACCACAAAGTTTAAACTAGCAAGCTGGCAAAATAATTGAGGACTAAAAGTGGTGATCATGAACAAGAATGTGGTCACCAATTATACCTGAATCATATGCCACACACAGCGCCAGGCACTTCGGGAAAATACGGGAGCCATGATCTCAACAAACCTAAATCAAACAAGGGTGGAAACCAGAAATGATTATTACACCAAACGAGAGACAAAACAGGAGTACAGAAGCAAAGCAAATATAAACAACATCAGAAACTATAAATATCATTAGATTCTTACGCTGCACATGGAGGCAAATGTGGGTCAGTGCACCAGCCTGGTTTCTCCTCTGTTTGTCTGGGATAATTTAGGAACAAGGATTGCAAGGTTATTTATATTCATAAAATAAACTTCATACTAGAAAACTTTCAGCATCGGTCACATGAGCTTACTTGTGAACTTCACGGTCACCTCTTCTCTTCGTCATCTGCCATGTCAATCCCTTGTCAGGTTCTAAACCAGGCTGTGAAATTTCCAAACCATGCTTCCGGACTAGCTTTATGTACCTGATATGGATAGATAAGAATAAGAAGGCAAATTTAAGTTTTTCTGTAAACTGACAAATACAGGGTAAAGTTACTTGGTTACCAAAGACTCACTCTTCAGCATTAAAATGCTCAACTCCGAGGTCTTCATCCCAGATAAATATGTAATCGTATGGGGCCACAATGTCAGGATGCAAAAATCGCTTGGCATACCACCTGTGACAAAGATTCCAAAGTCATAAACCAGAAATCCATTACATACATGCATTTTGAATTGCAAACTTGAGGTAGCAATTTCTTACCATTTAGTTTGCTTGTGAACACTAACATGTATAGCCCTCTTAGACCACTCAAGGTCATCCCATTCAGTTGTTATCCCATCGTAATGGAAAAGAAGAATCGTGAAGTCCTCTGAAAACTGTGAGAGAGCCTAATTCAGTTACCTACATCCACCTCAGAGAGATATATTGAGAGAAAGAGAGAGAGAAAGACACCTTTTTCACAGCTGCATCAATATTCTTTTTCAGATTGATACCCACAGTGAATGTCACAAGGTACCTAGGTTTGGTTGTTAAGTCCTGCAATTGCAAACCAAATTAGAAGCTTTATAATTATAAACACCATAAGACCACAGAAGCTTTATAACTATAAACCCCATATCAAAAACACCATAAAACCACATTAAAGAGCCACTGAAGGAGTTGAGAGGGACCATAAAAAGTATTTGCAATTCTATTGTGTTCTACTATGAAGACTCTCAAACACAGATTGGAGCATTCCAAGGGTTATGGAAAGTTCAAACTATAACCGTATAGATTGTACAAATATATGTAGAATAGATACCTCACTAGGCTTGCCCCATAATCTGCGCAAGTAGAAGTCTGACTCAGCTTCAACAATTCCTGGGGGTAGCATTTCTGCACCTCTAGGATTAGTGGGCACCCAAATCTACAAGAATGAAAGGAAGATTACATGAGCATGAGGAGATGCAACTTTAAAGAGTCTGGATAATCAATGATTATTTCTGATGAAATTTTGTCACATCCGGACAGGAAACTTCGACCATACATGTATTGCTACACTTATCAAATAAATATTATAAAAATAAAATAAAAGCAAGAATTTTTTTTGTATCCCTATAGCACTTCCAACAGTTAAAAAAATCATGGTTATAGAACTATATTCTAAGGAATTCTGGATAAATAATTGTTTTTTATTTTTTATTTTTCATTCAAGTCTGTCATAAGCTACTAAAGGGAAGACGATAAACTAATCAATAGTTCAATACTATTTAGAAATATACTATCAAGTTGAAACGGACAAAAAATCAATTAATAAATACCAAATCTGCAACAACCACAAATGCAGTTATAGAACTAGTTCAACAATTGTATTTTCAATAACCTTAGTTGCACACTCCTCAATAAAATACAAGTTTCAATATGATGTAAAACCTCTTATCATAGAATTTCTAGTAATGATACTTGAGGAAGAGGAGGTATACCTTAGATGTATCATTTGATCTCTGAGATTGAGATGAGCTACTATTTTTCTTCACATAAGAATAGAAATCAGAGATACTTGATTTCCCGTTCTCATTGTATGATAGATCAACTGATGGAAGAAGGCTGGATGAGAGATTCAGCTGTCAAAGTTTAAGCACATTAAATATGTTTCACATCTCGGTGAGAATGAAAATACTATAAATAAAAAACAATCCGCACCTTTGTTAATGACAATGTTGGAAAAGAAACACCTATCAAGAATCCAAAAACTACTCCTACAAAAGTTGTCACAATAAGCCTCATAGTCTCATTCGGTTTTCTACCAACCGCACTGTAGGCAAAAAAATTTAAATGTTACAGAGAGTTAGTTGGAATTAGAGGCAATTAGAACTCAAGAATAAAATAATAAAAAAAAGGCATCAACAGTCGGTTTTTTGAAGGGAAATAGGCTGTCATAAAATATAACCTGCGTGAAAGGATTCCCATCTTATTTACAAGCTTCTGACTACAAATGCATGGAAAAAGGGACTGCAAGTAGAAAGCGATAGCTGATCTGCATTATTTAACAGGTTTGAATTGGCAATTCCCCTTTAAAGAAATGATGACCCTCATGGAAGGAACAAATACCTGGTTTGAGGTATGAACATGAAGATAAGTTGGAGCACTAATTTCAGGAATTCAAGCAAGATTTTATGACTCAGTACTTGTCAAAATTATAAAACAGGAAATTTTAGCTGAGAATGACTCGGTTTGAATTAATCAGACCAAGTTCGAGTGCACTACTTCAAGAGTTTAAGCATAACTCTATGACTCAGTACCCCAAGAATTACTACTACCTAAGAGCAGAGTATGATTCAAATATCTGTGTCGAAAACACCATATGAAAGACTGGTCAGCACTTACCACTCCAAAACCCAAAGCTTAAGAACAACCACCGACTCACCTCTCTCAGTATGAAATCCACCTTACAGAAACGACCATTTAACATCAGCAATTGCACACTCTGCACTCAAACTTATCAACTACACCGTATTCAAACACAATGTGATCGAAACCACAAGCAATGAAAATCATGTGCTTCTTCCTCGCCTCCTCTCACACTAGAAAAACTCAATCAATCATGTGCTTCCATTTGACAACCAGTAAATCAAAACACATATTCAAACCCTAAGATTAAAACTACTACTACCTCCCTCCCTAGCTACGCAACGCATGTGCTTCGTTTGAATTCACACACCAAAACGTCTACCCTAAGCAACAAAGACCGGCCTCCACACTAGCAACCGCGCTTGCTTAACCTCAAAGATAGACTAGCCTAAACCTCAAATCATTAACTAATTTCGCAATCAAACACATTAATTATCTTCAATAATCGGAAATATTAAATCGAAAAAAAAATCGAATCTCTACAGGATCTAGCAGCTTCGAAAACAGCAAAACTATCCATCGGATTTGATTAAAATGGAAAATCAAGATGAGCCGAGTAGATAGCTACTGAAGTACATAGCCTTTTTTCTTTTTCTTTTTTTTTGAGCAGAAACGTAAATAGAAAACGAAAACGGACCTCATAAGGATGAAGATCTGCAGGCGAGTCACGCCAGAACTTCAAAGCAGCTGGCCCAACGAACGAACTTGGATGATCTTCGAAAACGCCGAAACGGCAAGAAGCGGTTTCAGTTTGGTCACGGCAAGAATGTGAGGATTTGAAGAAGAAGAAGAAGAAGAAGAAGAAGAAGAAGAAGAGAGCTGGGGGAGGACTTGGATTGGACTAGGGAGGGAGAAGGGTCTTAATATTTATCGGTGATGTAGCAATAACCGGTTTATTTGTTTTTGGGTTAGAAATTTCAAATACCGGATTATTTAGACTTAGACCGGTCCATAATAGGTAAAACCCAACTTCTATTTATTATTTTTACCGTCCAGTTTTATATGATTATTGGATTTTATTTTATTTTTTGAGTTACAAATGTGGCAACTTTTGCTTTTCTGGCTTTTTGTTCTTGTTTCTTTACTTGTGCCGCTTTTGGTCTTGTTGGTCTGTTTTTTCGAGTAACCATTTTGTGGTGAAATGATATATTTTCAGCTATTGTTTCGGATTATTATAAAGAATGAATGGACACAAAAATAAAACATATTTAGGTTGTGTGGATTAGTTAATCACTTTCTGAGGGGAAAATAAACAGAGGTGGGAAAATGTCAACTCAATTAAGATCCTATAATGGAAATTAGGTTATGGCTCTAATTGACTGGAAAATAAACCTGGTCCTGGTATATGATTACTTACCAGAAATGAAGAGATTTGGATGAATTGTTTGCTAAACATCATAATCCTCATAAACATTTGACCTTACAACTATTTCTATTTTTTCTTTTATGGGAAAAAAATTTAGGAGTAAAACAACTGTTTATGAGCTCTTAAACATTTTAATTCCTGATTTTGATTCAATTAATTAGGCATTTGTCACTAGATTAAAGGAATGAACAAGGTTTCAAAGACAATTAATTAGGCTGTCTCAACCATTATTGACTCCAACATTATACAAAGTATTTAAATCAGACGACTAGGAGGCAAGTACGTTAGGGACCGACAATGATGTGTCTAGTTCTTTATGGGCCATGGCGTTCGTATCGAACCGTAAGTATACGTATACATGTACAGAGATCAAAATTCTTTTTCTACTTCTTTCCTGTTTTATTGTTTAGCTTTAGGGGTTAAGAAACTTGTTTGGGATGATTGATAATGCCAAGAGATATGATAGATCTGTATCATTGAGATGCAAACAAAGCTTCTATGACAACAACATTTTTGGTTAAGATGGATAAAGGCAGTGTGCACGGATTTACATTCTTTTTCCATCAACTGTGTTAGTTCTCGGTTTAGGTAATAAGATAATTACCTAGGGTTTCCAAAACATACACGGTAGAGGCAAATCAATTCTCTCATCTTCGTCCAAAAACCTCGGAGCTAGGGTTTCGAAAAAAAGTTTGGTTTCTCTTGTCTGACTGCGTCGCGGCGCTGTGCCGGCCTCAAGTCGTGTCGGCACTTGTTTGGTGTGGCCGAATGAGACTTTCTGGTAGAGGATGGTCAATATGCTCGGTGGATCGGATTGGAATGAAGGGGAGGATTTTAGTCCTTTCAGTTTTAACGAGTTGACTCAATATGGGTTTGTGGAGTGGCTATGGGTTGGGATTGGACTGAGAACGGTGTCTTGTTGAGTGAGGGTGTATGCCAACGGCGGTTTGTGGCGGTCATAGAGTTGTTTGTGCTTGATGGGTAAGAGAATTGCCGGTTTGAAGAGTGAATGCAGAGTTAAGGCTTTTGGTCTTTTTTCTGTGTATATAGTTTGGATGACTCTTCGACAGTTCGGCAGACCAGCAGACAGCGTCGCATCGAGATACGACGATGGTGGTGCAGTGGTGGCAGAGGGGATGGAGCGTGGTGCAGTGACAACGTCAGATTTAGGAGGTGGGTTGGCAAATCTGGTCTAGACAGGGTGCCTGTGTACTGATGGTGGGCCTTAGGCCCTGTAGTAGTTGGTGGGTTGGGTTAGGTCTAGGTCTTTAGTTTGTTTTTAGGTTTTTTTTTTCTTAATTTGGTTTTGTTGTCCCTCCACTTTTAGGCAAGTGTAGGGTTGTGGTAGGGTGGTGTTTGGTCGTCCCTCCTCGTTTGGGCGAGGGTTTGAGTTTTGGTAAGGTGGTGTTGTATTGTCGTTAAGGGAGCCATGATTATAGTGTCGTTTTCAGGGACTATTTTAATGTCGGTTAGTTCTTGTTGTCAATGTACGGGAGGTTACCTGTACATATATGCCGATAGATTTGGTATATAGTGTTTAAAATGATTGTTTATTTTTGAGGTTGACCGTAAGGATGTATCGAGATTTCTGAATTAGTTTAAGTTACCGTTGAACCCCTTTTGATATCAGTTCTTGTACACTATAATCGCTGTTGTTTCAGGTAAGTATGGAGGAGAGTGAGGAATTTATTTTTATCACTGATATCTCTCATGATTGTAATTTATATTCCCGTTAAAGAAATTTTTGATATTACTCCTTAAAAATGTAATAAGATAATTACAATTGTTATCAGTTGAATGTCACATTTCCACGAATATTATATAGGAATTCCTGTAATGGGAGAACAGAAGAAAAAGTGGCATCACAAATGTTATATAAGAAATATCTAGATTATGGATCTTATGAGTTGAATCTAACTTAACCAATTACCCAAGAAATGAGATGTTTGATCTTGGCAGGCCTACAATATTAGATAGTTGGGTGTACCATCCTTTGTCATGAATATGTTCAAAGCGAGTGGCCCAATAGTGCTGCCAATTTCAGATTTTGTCACATGTGGTCATGTCCCTATGCAATTTTGTAGCCATCATTGGAAAATCGAGTTGTGATAAGTGATTTTTTTATAGGAATCTAGTTGTGAATTAAGCGGTTGGTTTTCCATGTTTTAGTCAAGGTATGGCCTCATAATTCATGAAGCTGACCCATTTCCAATGGAGTCCTCCATAGTTCACTAGGTGAGGAGGTCACATTATAAGTGACGAAAAAATGGGGTGATTGGTATTATGGTATCCTTCTAGAGTATGAACCATGAAGGAGAAAGGAGTGGGTGAGTGGTTTTTAACTTCTAAAGAGAAGAGGCTAGTGGAATCCTTCTCGTTCCACACTTCCACCAACATGAATGTACCTAAATACCAGGCCCGTTCAGGCGCGAGATAGTCATGTGAGACCAAACGGCAACATCCATCAGATTTTTAATGAATTGATTAAACAGACAGTATAAAACCAACTCAAATGGACAAGATCAATTCATTAAAGATCGGACGACTGTTGTCGTTTCGTCCCGCACGGTTATCCCGCACCTGAGCAAGCCTGATGTGAATACATACATGTGAAGAATTATGTTTAGGGGTGAGAATCGGTGTGAATGGTGCAGTTTATAGCTAATACCGGACACCAAACCGATCTTTTTTTTGTTTGGTTAGGTTTGGTTTTTAAACTTTTAAAAGAAAACCCGATTGTGTTCGGTTTTTTTCGGTTTTGGTTATATCTCTGGTTTTTTTTTATTTTGATTAACTTGCAAGAAAACCTGAAATTAAATAATAAAAACAAGTACAGTAGAAAGTCTTATGTTATATAACAGTTTATAAGAGAACTATCAAATTATAACAAGTCTGGGACTTCAAATAATAATGTAAATATTATTTTCTATTTTAAAATATATAATATCGGTTAATACTTATATAATAATATTTATATATGTAATTTTCTATTTTTTATTTAATATATATATAATATCGGTTTTACGGTTCGGTTTTCAAACATCAGAAACCAAAACCAAACCAAACACTTCGGTTTTTTTAGTGCGGTTTGGTGTGGTTTTTTTCTCTAGGCTTTTTTTTCGGTTACAGTTCGGTTTCGTTGCAGTTATTTTTCAATTTTTGGTTTTGAAATCCCAGCCCTAATTATGTTACCAGTATCGCTTACAAGTCATGAAGTTAGGCCATCTCCAAAGACCAGTATACAAACCATGGTGAGAGCTAGGCCACAAACTAATGAAGCAAACTGCGCTATAAGCCAATGTGATCAAGGGCTAGAAATTTCATCTTTGTAATTTGTCATAAGATGTTGTCATAGCCCTTGAAAGATTTAGTTTGCAAATTGCAAGGAATGATCAAGTGCCAGCTCCATTTAGAACTGAATAATGAATGGCTATCTATGTGTTGACATCATAGACGTGTGGTTCAAACTTGTCCCGGATTCTACTGTTAGTTCTACCGTCAGTTCTCGCCGCAAAAGGCTTCCCGCATTTCCGGCTCCCAAGATGGGTATGCACCGGAGATGGCGTCCAGTCATCTACGTGTGGATGAGCACCTCAGTTACCTGCGCAGGTCAACATGACAACCGAAGATATTTGAGCTTCGAAAGCTTAATCGAAGATTCTGACAGTATGGTGTTCAGACCAGAGAAATTATCGTCCAGAAACACAGTATTGCACTAGCTAGGTCCAAATTAATCGACCCCAATGCCAGTACTCAGTAGATTGTAAGCTTTAACTTCTACATACAGTGATCCAGAAATGATACATTTTCAGAATCAGTTCTTCAATATATGAGGTTTCAGTAGCCTAATTCTATTCAAGTGTTTCTGTACAAACTGTGCATGATGTGGAAAGACAGAAAAGCTATACAGAATTACTTCCTCCAAATTGCAAATGGACGCATCATGCATGATCAAGGAAAGACTTCCCAAATTCTACCACCGTGTTCTCACTAATAGTCAAACAGAGGCAGCCGAACCACACTTCTCTGTTTGTTGATCCAAGCATCCAGAAGGGGGTCATCAATACCAGAGAATTCCATGAGAGAAGGAAGCCATAACTTTCAAGTATGACACGGACAACACAACCAGAAGGGGGTCACACTTCTCTGTATTCCGAGGTGATTTGACACGGACAACACAACCATAACTTTCAAGTATCTCGCGAGCAATAGTCAGCCCAGCAACAAAATTCCATGTCATGTTGTCTTCAACCATATTTTCTGAGAGATCAGTTCCAAAGGGTGTGAGGGAATGCATTTGTGTCTGAAGTTGAAAACATCAAAAGTACAATTCATCTATGAGAAATAGTAACAGGCCAAAAATACAATTCAGCTGTGTAAAATTGCAGGTATTGATTTGGTTATGAATTATCACAAAGAAGAAACCCTATTTAGTCTCCAAGCAAGCAACTCTAGTTTGTCAACAGTATGAACAGTTAGTTTTATAAAGCATTTGCTGCTATCTCAACAGAAAGTCCCCCATTCAAATCTATTTTTCACTATCACACCCCTAAAGTTTTTGAACCTTCAAAACATATATTTGTTGGTACTCTCAACAGGTGGTGAGTGACAAATGGTAAATGTATACAAGGCAAAGTTTACGGAGTTAAAAGTTTGTGATCTTACCATATAATGCATGTCAGGCCCATCGTCATCAATTACTACAAGAGCACCTCCTGCTGGAGCTCCAGTAGACACAATTTCTACCTTTCCCCCAGCATGTGTACGCAACAACGCGCTTTCGATTAAATTGCTCAGCCTGTCGTAAAGCAGATTCCTCGACAGCTACTTCCAAAGATTTTCCAAGTTCACTCAGTTCTACTACATGCTGCTGGTTATAGGCAAGAGGTCTTACAACTTCTACCAAATCTACCAGTATATCAGAAACATTGCATGGTCTTCCTGACATCATTGACAAACGTAAGACGCATGAAAGTTCATGAATGAAATCAACATGAAGTTATCACATATGCCAACCATTCATATGGAGCAGCATGCACCTGTGATTATCATCTCAAGTATCAACCTTAGAACTACACCTACCTAATTCCATCTTGCCGTGAAGGAGCAAGGGCTAGAGGTGGCATCGGCATTTCAATATCTTTGGTTGCAGCATTTAGAGAAAGTTGTTCACCAGAAATTTGCATCTTTATGCTGGAACTATCACTTGGCAAGTTAGGGACCTCCGTGCATCAGGATGGACATATGTACAGTCATGTTCGTTATAGCGCATAATATTAGCCTGAAAAGAATTAACATGAAAAGGTCAATGTGTCTCGGACTATAAAAGTAACCAACTACAATTCAAGAATTTAGAAGAGCTTCATAATTTTTGAAGAAACCAGAAATCTCAGAGAGAAAGATTGAGTGCCTTAGTCAAGTAAACAGCATCTTGGAGTTGCTGAAAGGTATCTTTCACTTGATCGCCTTGTACCAGTATATCTTCAACAATGTCGTAAGAAATCTACATAAGCACATCATTTCAATGTAAATATCGGATATTGAACACATACAGATTATCTGAAACTTAAAAGGAAGGTTGTATTAGAAGGCAAACCTCACTTCTTTTTGTATGCATGGACAACATTTTACTTAAAGTTCGAATGCTAGAAAGAGGACCACGAATCTGCAGAAATACATTAACAAGAAGTAAAGTTCAATCTCTTCAACAAGCAAATACAAAACGAAAATATTACAAAAATTGTCTTACCTGTTCAACAAGACTGCCCATCCTAACGTTATTCTGCCACGATGATTGCTGGAGTAACATTGCTTTCTGAAGAAGAAAAAGATAAACATTTCCCCTAAGTCAAAATGTGAGAGAATTTGAAATGACAAAACCATCGAAAGCATAACCTCGTAATCTACCTGATCCATAACATATGCCATAGCTAAAGACCGAGAAATGTTAATAGCAATGGATCTCTGCTCCACACTAAACTTGTACATTGTCGGTCCTGGTTCTGGTTCATCCTCCAGAGAGTGATCACCCCAAGGCTTGACATCAGAGCCCCGACGCAACGCATAGGCTTCCTCAGGAGTAGGGCAGTAAATCAAATCACAGCCTTCACTCCCAACACCACCAGGGGGAGGCACTTCCATCCTAGGTAACTCAGCAACCAAGAACCCCACCACAAAAGGGTGCTTCACCATAGGAAACACCAAAGCTTTACACTCGGCCACAACTTCCACCTGTAAAATGTGTTCCATTAACTCACTAACATCAATTCAAAACTCAAACTCATCAGCTAACAACTTACCTTGTGATTGGAAAGTACAGCCTCGGCGGCACGAAAACCAGTAGCACTGAAGCTTCCAACTAAAATCACAATATCTGATGAATTCACTCCCGGATAGCAAGTCACTCTACGCAGCTCTAACCGGTCCATCACAACTACCAGCAGGTCTTACATATATCTAATTAAATAAGGAAAATACTTGTATCAATATTGACGCGTGCGTGCATACTCTCATTTATTTACATATTTTTATCAATATAAATCATAATCTTAACCGTTCAAAAATTTAATTAACCAATCAAGATCACATATGTAAAAAATCAATTTAGAAAATGATCGTTTACTCAACCAAATGCTTCAATCAAATGGACAGTTATGATAAAAGTTAGCAGCCTCATGAACTGCCGTCCATTTGATTGATGTAGCAAACGATATTTTTTTCAAATTAATTTTTTACATGATCTTGATTGGTTAATTAAACTTTTAAAACGGTTAAAATTATAATTTACATTGTTAGAATTATTTTTTTTGCTGTGATGATGAAGCTAATTAATTTTTGCCTATCATTGGTTAATTTCTTTTTCCCGAGTGTCTTCCATTTTCATCACTGTTATGCAAGTTCAGATTTAAGATTCTGTGTGGTTCATAAACTTCAATAGCATTTAAGTTCATATACTTTATGAATGCAACACATGACATACATTATATCTCCAGGCCAGAGAATTAAACTGAAGCTTGGTGAAGAAGCTAATTAGTTGTCTCATTGATAGTAGGATATGGATATGATGTGCAGAGATTAACTGTGAAGACAATCATGTATAAATTTTTTAATAGTTTGAATAATGAGTGTATCGATATCTTCAATCTTCCTGTCCAGATTTTTGAAAGTCATTCCTTCTAAATTTTCTGCTGATCATTTTATCTAGGTTGGCAACCAAGAATCAATTGACATGGCGAAACAAATTTATTCCATTCAGAAGAAAATGGCACCCCAGGAAATGGACTGAAAGTTAATGATGAGGACCATCGGTGTGTCAGTGTTAGCCCTTCATCAAATTTGCGTAGGAGCTTGTTGGTTAAGGAGCCAAAAGTGAACCAATCCCCGGGAGAACTACACAAAGATGATAACAATGAGAGTGGCTGTGTTAGTGCAAGCCCTTCATCAAAGTTGCATAGGATTTCATTGGTGAAGCAACCAAAAGGGACTCAATCCCCTGGAGAGCTAATGGTAGATAACAATGAGGACTATGGCAGCTTGGATGACATCACTGTAATGATAATTGATCTCAACCATTTCAGATGTATGACACAGAGCTTGGATGACAGTCTAATCCTCACTGAATCTACATAAACCTGTCGAGGGTCTATCTTGTACCAGATGTGAAGCTAACCTGTCGAGGGTCTGTCCTGTTCGGGATGTGAAGGTATACATACTGCTGAGGGTCTAATCCATTCTGAGTATACATTAGATTCTTTAACATGTTAGTCACTTTTTCTCTCTCAAAACCTTAATGATCTCGCGCCACCTGAAGCTGACGCCAATGTGTTATTCTTCAGTTCTTAACTACCACTCTTTTGTTAGTGATTCATGCTCATCTTTGATTTCTACAACGTGTGGATATCTGTGAATGTAGGAATTGCTGTATCGAACTACTAGTTACCAGTGATAATTGAAGCTTTCGTATAGTCCATTGTGTCATATCCATTCTTCTGTCTTTTCAATATACGGTGCTGCAAATTTACCTTCCCCACCACAATGTTGCAGCATAGTACATTGTACTCCTTTTTTTTACTGTATGCTGTTCAACGCTGAGGTGAAAACCCCCGGTAAACTACACAATGCTTAAACAAATCAAATCATGTGAAACCATGATAACCCTCATCGTAAATCCAAATTCTTGTGTAGATTTTAATTTGTTACAAGCTCAGTTCACTCATATGTTCCCCTAATCTTAGTTGTTTATTTTCCGGTTCAGTGTCACATGGAATTCAAAACGGGGATGTGAGTTGCTTTTCTCCATGCATGAAAAAGATAGATTTATGGGGATCAAACCGAAGCCAAACTCACATCCAAGAAGAAAAAAGTCGGTTTTGTTAAAATCAGAATGGAAGTAACAGATTGTAAAGTCTAGTCTTCACGGCTTACATGAACATATATAAAAACGTGTTTAGTTTTACTCAACCCTCACTTCCCATCTGCCTCTTTAACTCATCCAGCTTTGAAACCTATCCAACTGGGTCACATCCTCCTTTTGCTCATTATATGTTAAACCAGAAAAAGCTTTCTACCAAGATCGTAATCATCTTCTTCATCTCTATGTGTTCCAATCTGTACTAGTCTGATTATTCTAGTGTTTTGTACACTTCGTTGTTTAGCCAATATGCATGATGCAATTGGATTTCCAGCTTGCTTTTCGGCCGGTGCTGCTCATCAGAGGCCGGTTGATCATGATCCGGCGGGCGTGATTAGGTCAGGACAGAGTTTGGTTATGTCAGTTTATAGTACAAAGATTGCTGGCCGGTGCCATTTGATCACAGTTACTTGGTGCAAGAATCTATTGCTACATGGTCTCTCTGTTTCTGTTCAAGGCCAAGAAGGAGAGGATGACTATAGATGCAAGGTTGAGCTGAAGCCCTGGTACTTTTGGAGGAAGGCAGGCGCCAAACAGTTCATGGTGGATGGTATCACTGTTGATGTAGTCTGGGACCTCAAAGCTGCCAAGTTCAATGGTGAAACGGAGCCGCAGTCGGACTATTATGTTGCCTTTGTGTGTGAAGAAGAGGTGGTTCTGCTTGTTGGTGATCAGAAGAAAGATGCGTTTAGAAGAACAGGTTGCAGGCCATCACTGATTGAGCCTATCTTGGTTTCAAGGAAGGAGCATTTGTTTGGTAAGAGGAAGTACTCAACATGGATGCAATTTCATGAACTAGGAAGGGGAAAGTTTCATGAGATTTTAATCGAGTGCAACAACAACAGCAACAATTATGTAACAGGGTCAGGGGCTGATCCAGAGTTGGAGATAAAGATTGATGGGAACCAAGCCATTCATGTCAAGCACCTTCAATGGAAGTTCAGAGGCAATGAGTCTGTTGATGTGAACAAAACCAAAGTTGAAGTGTGTTATGATGTTCATGACTGGCTCTTTGGCTCTGGTCCAAGGTATGGAATGTTCATATTCAAGCCAATACCATCAGAATCTGCAGAGTGTTCTTTATCCCAAGTTTTGACTAATCATCAAAAATCAAAGGGTGGATTAGAGGATGAGGATGATGATCATGCAGGTGGGTCATCTGGATTTTCCTTATTGGTTTATGCTTGGAAAGTGGAATGATAGTGTTCATCATCAAGAAGAATAATCAAGGAGTTAAGGAAAGGTGATCATGGTTAAGGCTCCACCTTCATGCACAGCTAGAACAGTGAGCTTCCCATGGAAGAACAGATGAGGCCAAAAGAAACTTGGGAGTTTGCTAACAGCTGGAATTAAATAACGTGGACATGATTCGACATTCCAGAATGGATCCACATTTACACGTCCAATAATCTTTCCAATCCCAATCCCAATCCCAATCCCAATCCCACATTGTTCCTGTCAAGTTTGAGCATTATGCCATTATCTTCTGTAATTCTTGGTTCTTGTTCTACTATTTATTTAGTATTATTTTTGCATATTTGAATGAAGCATAAGGAAGCAGAACCCTGCATTTTGTTTAGTATATGTGTGTAGAGCATGAGTGGGATGTCTGATTGTTTCTTTGAGAAAGTTTCTGGTTTTAATACTTAAGAGCATTTAGTTAGTTTTCGCCTAATGTTGTAGCATGAAAATGAAATTTTTATTCACCAACTTCCATCATAACCATAAAGCTTTTCCATGATACCAATCCACAAGGATATGATAGCATATTGAAGAGAAATGACACAGATGGGTAAGGTTTGCCATCTGCTAATCACATGAACAAGAACCCTAAAGTTGGGGATAGATCCTTGCATGAGAGGATGGGCCTTCTGGTGGGCCTTCTACTTTTACTTGGTATTTCCATGTTCGGCAAAGACAAGCCCAATAATACAAACCCAGTGAAAGGCAGTTCAACCCTCAATTGACACGGGCAAGTTCTTTTTAGAAGATGAAAGGGCATTGGATCAGAACAGAGAGGAAGCAGAGGCAAGTGAGGATGGTGATGCATGCAGTGGTCCGTTGAGTTTCTTCTAGTTCTATGTCAAGCCATTTTCAGGGTTCTAATATCCATTTGTTTGATCGTCTTCCTCAGGTACTTGTTGTAACTTGTAATTATGTTCTCCCCTGTGAACAAAACATGGAACAAAGACCGAACTCATTGATTCAAAATCATGATTTGGATAATAATAATAATAGAACCAAATCAGAATCATGATTTGCATAATAATAGAACCTTCTTTTTACCAACTTCCAGAAGATGAATGGTACTTGTGAGAAGAATCTATAACTATTTTTCGTCAGGGTCGGTGACTGTTCACGCGTGTAGTGATTTTTACTGTTTATATCTACAGTGTTGAGTCTGCCCAATCTATTCTATGTTCTTTAAAAAATTTCATGAAAGTCCACTTTTGAACATTTTCTTTCTCATAAGTCCACATAATATTTTTTGTACATACAAGTCTACTTAGTGGTCCAAATCTGTCACCTAAATTTTCTTTTCTACCTAAAATACCATTACTACCTTTAAAATTGAATTCGTTATCAGAATCACACAAAACTGTCCTCTCTCTCTTTCTCCATGAGATCCCAACGTCGGCGGCACCGTAGCGGAGGCTTCAGCATCTCCTCCGTTTGCCTAGATTTGATCGTCACCATCCTAGTCGAGCTCACCGTTTCAGAACATAGTCATTTCAAATCTTCGCTGACTCCACAGACGAAGAAGAAGCTCTATCTCTCACAGTCTGTCTCCCTCTCTATCATCAAATCGTCAAGTTCTCTCTCTCTTCTCTGGGTATCAAGAAGCTTCAATTTTGCAGATTCGGCGAGAGAAGACTCTTCGCGTTCTAGAATCGATTCTGGTCTCTAAGGATGTCAAATCCTCCATGGAAGTCTGATTCGGCTTGAGACTGTTCATGAGATCCGAATCCCTCTCTGTTCTCCCCAAAATATCTGAGAAAAAATATGCGGAGAAGCTTCTCGTTCTCGAATTTCTCGTCCGCACCTTCGCGCTCGTCGGCGATGTTGAGGTATCTCTCCTCTTGAATCATCTTGATTTCATTGTTTTCAAGTAATAGAAAATAGAAATTTCTAGGATTAGATTCTTCTAATTTGATTTTTTTAATTTTGATTGTGTGGATCTGATCAGGTAATGCATGTGGATCAGTTCGATAACTATAAACTCTCATATAAGAAACTGTAAGATTGTAATTGTCCAAAGGAGTAGTTTTCTATAATTGGTCTATAATTGTGATAGTATTTTTCTACTACGATGGTAGTATTTTTATGTGCTTATGATAGTATCTATACATACTCGTGCTAATTGATAAAAATTGATGACATCAATTTTGGAGTTTCAAATTTATGGCATTAGTGTTAAAGTTTCAAAGCCTTTGATGACTAAGCCAATAAGACTTGACACATTATGTTTATTGTTTTTTGTTTATAGGGTTTAGGATATGTTTTGAATTATTTTCACCATGTTATTAGGATTAGTTAACGTGGTTCTTTTTTGATTTTGGAGAGAGCTGAATTTCAAATCCAAGGCAAGTTTCTCAAGGGACAGACTGATGGAGAACTCCTTGTGGGCATTGGGGATCACTTACGAACCCAAATTCTCAAAATACAGAATAGTCCTCATGAAATTTATAAGCATATTGTCAGTCATTGATGACATGTATGATGTATATGGATTTCTGGATGAGCTTGAGCTTTTTACAAATGCAATAACTGTAACAAAAAAGGGGTTAGATATTGCATGTATATATTATACATAAATCTAATTTATAATTAATCAATAATTATAAATAAAGAAATGATGAATATAAAAATAATGATTATGAACAACATTGGTTACCACACTTGATTCAAGGAGAAATGGAACTTGTGAAAGCTGAATTACGTGTCTTAGAACACTTAATACGCAGAACACCAAAAACTTTTTATGACTCCAAACTTGAACGAAGGATACGAGAAAAGTGATGAAGTCGAGTCGTATGTTTCACACACTTTCCTTAAGATAAATTATGTCTCCTCTACAAGTGCAAAATGTCTGATGACACTTGTCTCCTAAGATACAACGACTACTAGTGTTTTGGAGCTTCACTGCTGTTTCCGGGTAAACTCGCGGTCCCTTTAGCGGGTTGCACGGTTCCAGAAATAGCGAACTTCCTCGCACTCCGAGTTTTCCTGTGTAAAGAACAAACACGTCAAAGAGGCGTCCCCGGGTTTACCGAGGGAAGCCACTCCGATGCTTAAGTCAGACACTGTCAGCTAAGCAGAAAACTCAAGAATAGTTAAGAAGTTGCGCCTCTGTGTCCCTCCCTTACCGGGAGGCATGCGCTGGTATTTATAGTAGCGCTAAAGACAGTATTCTTGTCCTTTTCTAATGTGGGAGTAGTTTCCCTTGCTTTACTTAGCTTTATGGCGAGTTGGGCCTAGACAAAGGGCCCAGAGTGGCTTCTCACATTTAATTGTAACCCGGTAAAGGTGAAATATTAGGTTCCACCTATAAACAAGTCCCCCAAGTCCTCAGTCAAGGGGTACGCTTGGGTGGGGACTTGAAATCTTTTCTTTACCGGGTTACAATGGTAGCAGCCAAACCCGGGGTATCCAGTCCCCCAAGTCCGTACGCAAACGTAACCCGCAGACCTTTTTCACCTTCAGAACTTAAAACGACGTCTCCGGGTTGTATTGGGGGGAAACTTGAAAATTTTGCAGATGGCCAACGAAGCAATGGACACTTATCTCCCCGAGTCCAACTTTGTAAACCTCATTGATGGGACCGCTCTCGACCCTCCTGGGTATTCACTGACAGCGGAGGAGATTGTGGAGTTGAGGAGCAACTGGAAGATCCCCGAGTCCGTGGAGATACGGCCTTTAGAACCCGATGACCAATTCTTAGCTCCCGGGGATGAGTGGATGTTCAAAACCCGGGATACACGCTCTAAGTACCGGTTGATTTCCAACAATTGATGAGCAAGTCCTCTCTCTCCGGGTTTTTCTTTCTTTTCTCTGTCCCGGGTTATAATTATGTTGTTTGTGTTGCAGATGTCCCCGACATTCCTTTGGATCCGGTGATGGAGGAGGATCCGGAGGATGCTATGGGCCTTCCGGGGTCAAGATGACCGGAGTTCATACCGGCTTTGTAGGCTGTACGTGTACGGCAGATGCCGGTTGATGGAGCACTCAGGTTTGTCCAGTGTCCTTTAAACTCTGTTGTCATGCTCTTGTGTAACGAGTATACTTTCTATATGTAGCTCTTCTACCGATGGAGTTTACCAAGCGGAAGAACCCGGGGATATACGACGGGTTTGAAGATAAGGTTGTATGGGCCGGGATCCGGACGCAAGCAACGGATGGTCAACTGTATGACATTGACCTGACCACGAAAGCGGCTTTCCTGGCTGAAGTACTCGGTACGGAGGTGTACCAGGAGGGAGAAGAGGAGATTGCGAGGAATCCCGTGGAGGAGGTGGCGGAAGACCCGGTGATTGCTGCCCGGAGGACACAAACCCGGTTCGGAGTCCCCCGGTTCCTGCTTCAGCAGCCCGGAGAGGTGTGTCCCGTGGCGGTATTGTCGGGGGTCCTCAAAACCGACCACTACCCCATAGAGGACAGTTTATCATACGGCCCCAGGGAGGACGTGGCGGGTCGAGCACTGGCGGGGGTAGCGGGTCTGCAGCGCCATGAGCTAGAGCTTCTGAGGATTTTTGTCTTTGCTTTTGTAGACTAGTCTGTATTTGTAGCGGTTTGCTACTTTTGTAACTAACCTCTTTGAATGAAAGTATTCAAGTTGTTTGCATAATTCTTCCTGTCAAATAACACGTTAATTTGATGCATAATCTGCTAGTGTTGACAAAATATACACATATAGTGTCGGTTTGGCATGTGAATAAAAATAGTGCCGTTAGGGCTTTACGGGTCCATAAGGACTTTCAAGGGCCGCTAGGGCTTTCACGGGTCCGTTAGGACTTCCAAGGGCTTCCTGCCAAATAACACGGTAATCTGATGCAAGATATGCAAGTGTTAGACAAAATATACACATATAGTGCCAGTTTGGCATGTTAACGTTATAAAAATAGGGCCGCTAGGGCTTTACGAGTCCATTAGGACTTCCAACCCGATGCATAACCTGCAAGTGTTGACAAAATTCACACATATAGTGCCGGGTTGGCATGTTAACATTATAAAGTGAAAATAGGGCCGCTAGGGCTTTACGAGTCCATTAGGACTTCCAAGGACTGAAATAAGGCCGTGAAAGGCTTGCAATATTTCAAGTCATGGAGATTACCTGAGATTGCCGAGTTTTGACAGTGAAATAAGGCCGTTAAGGCTTGCAATATTTCACGTCATGTAGATCCGGAGATTATCGGAGATTATCGGAGCTTGCCGAGTTTTGACAGTGAAACAAGGCCGTTTAAGGCTTGCAATATTTCACGTCATGTAGATCCGGAGATTATCGGAGCTTGCCGAGTTTTGACAGTGAAACAAGGCCGTTTAAGGCTTGCAATATTTCACGTCATGTAGATCCGGAGATTATCGGAGATTATCGGAGCTTGCCGAGTTTTGACAGTGAAACAAGGCCGTTTAAGGCTTGCAATATTTCACGCCATGTAGATCCGGAGATTATCAGAGATTATCGGAGCTTGCCGAGTTTTGACAGTGAAACAAGGCCGTTAAGGCTTGCAATATTTCACGTCATGTGGAGATCGCCTGCATTCACTCAACAAACTGATTGATAAACATAACCCGGTAGGGTTTTACGTGGGCCTGAAAGGCTTTATATATATAACATTAAAACATAATAAATTTGGACATTTGTAGATAACTTGGTACCTATTATCAAGCGGGTGGGAGGGTAGCGGGTTTGATGTATGCACTGTCAAAAGTTCGCGGGTTTCCTTAACCCGGAGGATCAGCAAGTCTGGCTAACGTCTCATTGGCATTTCCACCATTGTTCTTCAAAATATTAAGCGAGAGGTCCTGAGTTCAGCTCTCAACGAGAGCACCAATTGTTTCCGGGTAAACTCTCGGTCCCTTTAGCGGGTTGCACGGTTCCAGAAATAGCGAACTTCCTCGCACTCCGAGTTTTCCTGTGTAAAGAACAAACACGTCAAAGAGGCGTCCCCAGGTTTACCGAGGGAAGCCACTCCGATGCTTAAGTCAGACACTGTCAGCTAAGCAGAAAACTTAAGAATAGTTAAGAAGTTGCGCCTCTGTGTCCCTCCCTTACCGGGAGGCATGCGCTGGTATTTATAGTAGCGCTAAAGACAGTATTCTTGTCCTTTTCCAATGTGGGAGTAGTTTCCCTTGCTTTACTTAGCTTTATGGCGAGTTGGGCCTAGACAAAGGGCCCAGAGTGGCTTCTCACATTTAATTGTAACCCGGTAAAGGTGAATTATTAGGTTCCACCTATAAACAACTGCTGCCAAGAATACCCGACGAACTTGTAGTACCTTCAATCTATCATCAGAATGATATAAACTAGAGAGATAATAACTTTTTGAGAGGATGAGATGATTATTGAAAAAGTGTTTCAAATGATGATCTTATTCAATTGTGTGTAGAACAAATTAAGTGTCATCTATTTATACATGGAGGAAATCATTCACTACTTGAATTACTATGAATTCTGGTTGATATTTTACAACTCGTAGCATTAATTCTAACCTTTGATATTCTATAGCTACAACATTTCACATAAATATGTGGTTACAACATTTCACATAAATGTGTGGTTACAACCTTTTACATAAATGTGTGGTTACAGCATTTTACATAAATGTGTGGTTACAACCTTTCACATTCTGTGAAGTTACATCCTTTCACATTATGTGAGATTATAACTCATAGAATTCAATTAGTCAATAGACTATACAAAGTCTATAATGCATGGTTTCAAGCAATTAGTCATCTTTTGGGTAACTATTTCTTATTCACCCTATAACCCATTTAAATTCTCACATTTAAATTGGTTAAATAAAATGGTTATTTTCACCATTTTTCCAACAATTCCCAACATGAATGAAATAGGTGACCAAAGACTCAATAGACTTGGTGATAGATTTTTACGGTCGAAACCTGCATAGGATAGGTAGATTTTACCCTTTGACCATTCCCTTTTGAAAGTATGCCGACTTTACTAACTAGATAGTAGACGCGATGTATTTGAACTATCCGTCATTTGTGTAAATGATGGCATGTCCCACACAAGAATCTCCTTGGCACATTCCTGTTCTATTTATTGTGTCTATTTTGGCCTTGGATACGCTCCTGGTTTTGAAAGAGTTTGACAAGAGTTGTGCCCTCAACAACTCCCTTAGAAGCGGCCTCACTTCTCTCTCACATAGGTGATTTCTTAATTAAAAGTAACCCGTATTACTCTGCTCGGTTTTACTGACGCATAAAAATCATTAAAATCTTTTATCTTAACCTCATTCCGTACGGGCATCACTGTTTTCATCATAGGAATGAACATGAGATGAATCCCCACAGTGATCCATCACAATCTCTACAATTTAGTTGTCCCTTTTGAACCTAGATCTTGAGATCTCTAGTCAGCTAGGTTGGGTGTCAACTGTAAAGATTTTTTATTCATAGGCTTTAGTCACATTCCCCTCATTGATTTATTAACTAACTCTCTATTTAACCATTTGGTTAGAGGATCCGCAGTATTATCCTTTAACCTCACATAGTTAATATAGATAACTCGAGTCGAGAGTAGTTGTATAATGATATTATGTATTTGACTAATCTGTCTTAACTTACCATTATAATATCTTGTTGTGTGTCGTGCCAATTGCAGATTTACTATCAAAATGTATGCATATTACAAGCACATATTTTGTCCATCCAGAATATCCTCTATGAATTGGCATAGTCATTCTCCATCTTTCCCACATTTGTCTAGTGAGACAAACTCAGACTCCATCATGGATCTGATTATGATTTTCTGTTTAGATGATTTCTAGGATACTGCTGCATCTCTCAATGTAAACACATATAACCATTAATGGATTTTGATCCTTTCATGTCAAATACAATTTGCATCACTGTATCCTTTTAGGACAACTGGATAATTGGTATAGTGCAGCTCATAACCCCGAGTGTATCTTAAGTTCTTGAGTACTCTTACGATTGTTTGCCAATGTATAACTTCAAAATTACTCATGTACTACATAACTTGCTCCTAGCATAGTAAGTTATGTCGGGTCTCGTACAACTCGTTAAGTATATCAAACTTCCAATGACTTTGGACAATTCAAAGATTACTACTCAATCCTTTCGGTAATTCCAATCAAACACAACCAGGTAAGATGGTGAGGTTTTAGTGGAGCGTGGCTCACTTAAGCATATTGCCTCGATGGTTCTTGCCTAAACATTGTGTCCAATTGAGTAAGTCTAGTTGAAAAGATTCATAACATTCTTTTCCATAGTTCATATGAAGCTTATTTTTTCTCTTTTGGGTACCTTATTCAAAAATGTCACTAGCCATAAAATTGGTATCTCCCCACACTTTGGGTGCCACATTTGTTGAGTTGATTTTTAACCTCGTTATTATAGAGAACCAATTTCTCTATTCCCTCACCTTTTTCTTTCCAACAAGTACTCACAACAATATTTTATTGTTATCAACAAAGATGATAAAATATTTATTATCACTTCTTGTTTGCGTTAATCTCAAATCACATATATTATTATGGATTATATTAAATAGTTTTTAACGTCTATTCTAAAAAATGAACTTATTAGTTTCGTTTTAAACCGATTTTTTTACACTTATACTTGATAAGTGATCCATGTTAATTAGTTTTTGCTAAGCAACGTGATTAACATATTCTAGTTTTCCATGCCATAAAATGAAAAACTCAAGCATATGGGTGGAAAAACTAACTTTATTTATTTTCTTGACAATTGTCATATAAATAATCCACCACCCATTTCACTATTTTATTTTAGACAAAACTAAATCGTCATCATTAAGTCTAAACTCATAAGACCTTAGGAACATACAATTCTTTATTTAAAGTCGAATTCTTTTTCAGAGATCATCGCATGAACCTCCTTTTCTAAACTTGGTTTTGTCATACAACAACCCAAAGTTTATCATTCCACAGTAATGACTTTTTTCATGCTTTGTTCGTCATCCATGCTCACATCTAGTGAAGGTCACTCACAACTTACAATAGTCTCATTCAGAAACTCTATTGCTTCTTTATAAATATGGATGCTCAATTTAATCCTCATTATCATTGTCATGTCCTTTTGAGAAACCATGAGACTCGATGTGTTTTCTAACACATATGGTGCTCAACACCTCTTATCACTATTTTAGTGACATCTAGAATGACATATTCATTCTTCAAGTGAAGCTCATTGAACATCTCAAATTTTCCTCCATATGAGGCTGAGACCAGTACAATAGCATTCACATGCATGGTTGGCACTGAGGTCGACTCATTGGTTCAGATTTTCCATAACCACTTTAGGTTGCCATTTTTGAAACACATCTATAAGTGTTAATTGCATAACCACTTATTTCTCAAGGCAACACATCGTTAACTATAAATTTTGTAAGTCAACATAACCAGTATAGGCAACAATTCAGTTTAGGCAACCATCAATATATTTGTTCACCAATATATGCAATAGATATAATTTGTCTTAAGATTGTAACAAAAAAAGGATTAGATATTGCATATATATTATACATAAATCCAATTTATAATAATTAATAATTATAAATAATTAAATGATGAACATAAAAATAGTTACTATGAACAACATTAGTTACCACATTTGATTCAAGGAGAAATGAAACTTGTGAAAGCTGAATCATGTGTCTGGAACACTTAGTACGCAGAACACCAAAAACGTTTTATGGCTCTAAACTCGAACGAAAGATACGAGAAAAGTGATGAAATCGAGTCGTGTGCTTCACACACTTTCTTTAAGACAAATTATGTCTCCTCTACCGGTGCAAAAGGCTTTATGACACTTGTCTCTCATGATACAACAACTACTAATATTTTGGAGCTGCACTGCTGCCAAGAACACCTGAAAAACTTGTTGTACCTTCAATTTGTTATCAGAATACGTACTATAAACTAGAGAGATAATAACTCTTTAAGAGGAGGAGATGATTATTGAAAAGGTGTTTCAAATGATGATCTTTTTCAATTATGTATAGAACAAAGGAAGTGTCACTTATTTATACACGGGATAAACCATCCACTACTTGAATTCTCATGAATTCTGGTTCATATGTTACAACCCTTTACATTAATTTCAACCTTTGACATTCTATAGCTACAACATTTCACATAAATTTGTGGTTACAACCTTTCACATAAATGTGTGGTTACAACCTTTCATATTAGTGATGTTACATACTTTCACATTTTGTGATGTTACATCATTTCACATTATGTGAGGTTATAGCTCATAGAATTCAATTAGTCAATCGACTATACAAAGTCTATAATGCATGGTTTCAAGCAATTAGTCATATTTGGGTAACTATTTCTTATTCACCTTATAACCCATTTAAATTCTCTCATTTAAATTGGTTAAATAAAATGGTTATTTTCACCATTTTTCCTACAATAACTCAGTAAGTTGCTTATCAACTAATCAAAGCTAGACTAATGTAATTATATATGTTCTAATTTAATTTGTTGTTATAACAGATAGAGTCTGAAGGCTAATGAGGACCGCCAAGTCTCTGACCGCCGCAATTGCCATGTATTGTCCTCATGTGAGTATTTATATTTTGGCTTTCATATTCGGAATCTTGTCGTAATCTTTTAAAAAAATCACTGAAATATCGACCCTTCGTTGGAAGTTTTATTAAGGGGCATGAACGTTGAAAATGATTTACTGGGGGCAATAAACTTTATATGGGTACTTTACTAAGGGGCAGTAAAAGTTGAAAGATGATTTATTGCTATTTTAACTTTCACTTTTCAGAAAATTTATCTTAAAATGAAAGAGATAGAAAACAACAAAATAACAGTATTGACCTTTTGTAATAACTTAATTTACTACTCTCCGTAATAAATTTATTTCCCCTAGTAATATTTTTTTTCAATATTGACAATAACTTTACTACCCTAGTAATAAAGTTATATATATATATATATACATATATTTGTATGTATCACCCCCAGTAAAAGGTTATTACCCCTAGTAATAAACTCTTGATTTTCCTCATTCATTAAAGCAACCTTGATTATGGAATTTTGCGAAGAGAGAGAGAGAGAGAGATCTGATAAGAGAGAAAGTGTTAAGTTAGAGGTGATATAGTCATTGCGAAAAATAAGAATGGTGACGGCCAAAAGGGGTTTTATTTGGATGGAATTGGCCCTTAAACAAAAAAAATATATATTTTACATCGATGAGCCGTGACTTGGTTGGTTAAGGAGTTTAACTGAAAAACTTTGAGGTCACATGTTCAAACCTCACGACATATGTAGGGTGTGAAAGTTATTAATGAAAAAAGTTTTTAAAAATGTGGGTTTGGTTATGAGCCAGGAAACGGCAAGTGTAGTCCAAATAAACTCACCCAACTCAAATTCGTAACAAACTCCACGCGTTAAAATTTTTTCCCGTCTGGTAAAGATTCTGAGGAGGATGCTGGGGAGTTAGGGTTTGGGTCGTCGGAGTAGCCTTGGATGAGATCCATGGTAGTAATTTGGGGAATTGGCTTTGAACTTGGGAAAGGGGTGGTGGTGGCTCAGGGTTTTATGACTTACATATTAGATTTGGGCCCCTGATCCGTACCTGACAATTACTAGGATCGTAAAGAAACACGCCAAACGGGCCTCGACGAGGGTTTTGTTTTGGTCAGAGGGAGTCTTGGGGTCTGCAAAAACAGGTTTGTTTTAGTCAAAGACCCAGTTTAGGATTGATGTGCTATGAGCAGAATCATTTCTGAAATCAGTGTGAGTAGAATCACTTTTAAAATTCCTGTGAGAGAAAGCAACTGAGGTGTTTGGTAAACTGTTTTGAAAAGTGTTGTGAGGACGAAAACCATTTTAAATTGTTTGGTAGACAATGCATAAAAAATGCTTTGGTTGTGTTTAATTACCAAAAATGATACAATAAAAAATGTGCATATAAAAACCATATGTGTTTTCTCTTATACAACAAACTCAAGTAAGAATTAGGCTATCTCCAACTGATGTGCTAAAGTGTCAAATAATGTGATTATAGCACTCCCATCTCCAACTGATGAACTATGTGCTAAAGTGCTATCCCGATAGCTGAATTTAGCTAACTGAATGACATTTAGCACAAGCCATGTGGTAGGGTGAGATGTGCAACACATTTTGTCTTAAAAATATAAAAATATGAGGAACATGTGTTTTAGTCTTTTAATATTTGACAATTATAGTCTAATTTGCATTTAATTTTAATATATGTCTTGTTTTTATTTGAACTGAGTAGACCCACACGTACATACTAGTTCAGACGAATGTTTCATTATACTTAAATAAAAAAGCAAGGTCGATAATGTATGAAAAACAATATATATTAAAGTGCTATAAATGTTAATTGTTATGCAATGAGGGGTTTATGCGTAGTTGGTTTGTTTTTCAGGATATCTTCTAGTACAAGCTCACTTGTATGGATGCTTGTCTGTAGACGTCAAATACAAGCTCATTTGTATGGGTGGTGCACTGAGGCAAGGGAGAAATACGGTAACGCAGTTGATAGGGAACTTTGATAGTCTCCGTAACCCACACTTGATGGTTGTTGTCTTTCAAAATATACAATACCCTCTCATCTCTATCATTCCTCCTAATCCACTTGGATAATCCTTTGGATCTTCATTGTTTGTTGTTTGAATCAACTTTCATTGAGAAGGTACCGGTATGATTCTTAACCTCTCATCTCTAATGTCAAGAGCAAATATAGCTTCATGACTAGGAGCCAACCAATGCAGGTCTCCATCGACACTGACATTACTATTCAAGACGTCCGAAGGTGGAGGATGAACGAATGAGAGGTAATCCCAGTCTACCAGCAGATTTTTTGAATGTGAAGGCGCTTTTATAATCCTATCTTAATTAGGCATCTCAAACAAACAAAAACTTGTCATGCTTCTTTCGACTTGCAGAATTTACATATGATGCAATTGAGGTTACTGATAAAGTAGTCTGAGGTTCAACTCTAAAACCAATTGGTAATAGAGAGAATGACTCAAACCCTTATAAACTCACAGGCAAAGTCTCATATTTCCGATGTGGGATATATTTCTCAACACGCCCCCGCATGTGTAGCGAATCTTTAAGCCTAACACGTGGACAACAATTTGGGTGGTCGTGGAGTTCGTGTGGCCTTTGGGCTTCACACGTGTACGTGGGTAACCCGCTCTGATATCATGATAAAGTAGTTTGAGGTTCAACTCAAAAACCAATTGGTAATAGAGATAATGACTCAAACCCTTATAAACCCACAGACAATGTCTCATATTTCCGATATGGAATATATTTCTCAATAGTTACATCTAAACATGTGTAGGCGAAGTCTCATCAGAAGGCCTGGTAACAGAGTCGTCTTTTCCTCTTTCACTTCGGCTATTCTCAGCAAACTTCACACTTGCATGGTGATAACCTTTATCCTGCTCCTTTGTGCTCCATTCAGACGTGTAGTAGTCTTCTTCCGTTGCAGCCTTGCCGGATGACGGACCGAAAAACATCCCACCCCATTGTGGGAAGTGTATCAGAGTCATTGGGAGAGTGCAGCAAATGATCATAATCCCCATTAGAGTGATCCCTGTTTCTTTTGAGTACTTTGATCCTTTGAAGAATATCAGTTGGGTCACAACTGCACCCATATTTCCACCACCTCCTGTCATACCAGATATAACCCCCAATGACCTGAAAAAAAATGAAATTTATTAGGCTTGAAAGTGAGTGATACAAATTTTATCGAGAAATTTTGAAAAATAACCATTTTAAAGGTATTATGTTGATTTTTAACATTATCTTTTATTTTAGTTAAAAAATAACCATTTGAGAGTGTAAAATGTCTTGTAAGCCGTTCTTATGAAACTTCAATATCTCTTCTCTCGCATAATTAACTTGGGCAGGTCTACTCCACTAACACTTCCATCGATATAATTGAAATTCATGGTTATGTGTTTATGTACCAAGGGAAGGAAATTGAGCAGGTGACGATTCTGAAATGATGAAAAATTCTGAACTAGCATAGGACTATTACATGATAATTTAGAAGACACGTATGTGCAGATATATATGATTAAAAGACAGTTTCATGAACAAGTGGAAAATATCACGAGTTCCAGTTGTTCCGAACTGACACAAAAGAAATAGAAATAAAGGAAATAGGTAATTGTAGCTAGGCCTGTAAATGGATCCGATCTAGACCTGATCCACCTAGATCCAGATCTGAATCCGTAATAGAAACTTTAGATCTGGATCTGACCCGTTACCCGCCGGATCTTTAATAGCTCGATCCAAATCCGGATCCGACGGGTTAACGGATATCCGACCCGTTAATCCGATCCGTTTATATATATATATATATATATATCAAATTTTAATAATAATTTCATAGTTTTATTATAAAACATCGATTAAATTTTATAAGAAAATAAAGTTTACATCAAAAGTTGAATTACATGTCTAAAATACTTCTTAACGGTACACTAATATAATTAAAATATTTGACCTCTAATGTTTTTTAGCATAAATATATAGGCATTAACAATCTTCAACTTCATCAGATAATATTTTAGAAGCAATTTAAAAATGAATATTTAGATTATCTAGTTTATTAGAAGCAATTTAGAAGCAGAGATGATTAGATTAGAATGCGGACGACGGATTTCTAAATATCTAGTTTATTAGAAGCAATTTAGAAGCAACGATGGATTTCTCAAAAAAAAAATAGTAATCATGTAAGGTAATAGTCATTTTACCCTCTTAAATAGCTATTTTCAACCATATTATAACTTGAGGCTAGAAATCAATTTGATGACCAAAATAAGATCATTTTTCAAAATTTCTCAATTTTATCATACTGAACAACTTCAACGATTGGTCATAATTTTCACACATGGATGTAGCAGACTCTGACACATAATTTTCATACCTTTAATATGGAAACTCTGACAAGATATGTTGCAGACTTTAATGTAATCATATTGTAATTTTCAACACTTTGATTTTCTGTAAGACTAATGTGGTTGATTGGTTGTATATCATTCCACTATTTCCAGCAGTCAAACTTCCCAGCTCATGATGGGGTTTGCAGACTTATGTTTCAATGATAATGACACTCCATTTTTACAAATAAAAATCTCAGTTTTTGCATGAGGGTAAGAAGACACATGAACACAAACAAACACTGAGCAATGGTATGTGAAACATTGATGATTGCAGTAGAAGAATTAGGGAAAGTATGAATCCAATGCAAGTTGAATCATAGAGGTGAAGGTGTGTGTAGGAAACGTTACCTTCTGGAAACAAAGGGAACCACCCCAAATGTAAGGCCACAAGCACCTTGGACAAAGAAGGAGAACAAAACCATGACGAAAATCGAAGCACCCAAAGAACCAACCTGCCCCATAATCACACACAAAACACCCCCAAAAGTTTGCACCGCCCACAAACTCCACAGCCTCCCTCTCATCCCGAACCTCCTCGACACCATATCCGATAGAACCCCGCCTGCAGGCCTAGAGACAACGTTAGCCAAGCCGAATGTCGCCGCAATAATCCCGGCGGTGTGAAGTTTGAGATTGAATCGATCATAGAAGTACTCTGCTATGATATTATCTATAGTGAGCTCAACTCCAAAGCAGTATCCATACGTCAATGCTAGAATCCACCCTCTGTAGTTACTAATCCCATGCCAGAACACACTGGTGAACTTGTCTTTCGGCTTGTCACCGGACTTCTCCAACAGGTGGTAGTTCCCGTCCGGCATGTCCTGCCCGAACAGCAAGATCATAAATGCAGAGAGCATCTGAAACAAAGCAGGGATTTGGAAAGCAATTCTCCAAGCGGTGAACTTAGTTGCACCTATGTCACGGACAAGGCCAAACACAAGCGGCATGATCAGCTGCGTCGCACCGCCTCCTAAGTTGCCCCAACCGCCGGCGACACCGTTGGCGGTGCCGACGACGGTAGCCGAGAACATGGAGCTCATCCAGAACTGGGTGGAGACGAAAGTAGCCAGAGAGAATCCGATGAAGAAACGCAGGAGGAGAAAGGAAATGGGAGATGAGGCCATGGAGAACATGAACACAGCCGGCGCCGTTAGGAGAATGAGGCAGGCGGAGGCGAGACGTGGGCCGAACAAGTCGCAGGCAGTTCCCATGGCGACACGAGCGAACACTGCGCCGGAGACGGAGGCGATTCCGGCATTGCCGATATCGGTGGCGGTGAGGTTGAGGTTGTCACGGATAATGGGAATAAGAGGAGGTGCTGCGAAAGTTGAGACGAAGCAGAGGAAGAAGGAGAACCAAGACAAGTGAAACGCTCGCATGTGAGGCTTGGCAAATGAGAAGAGCCAGAACTGCGTTGCCTTGTTGTCTGAGTCCACAGGCAGAGCAAACTTCTGGGGCTGCTGGGGTTTGGACTCCATCACTGTAGTGGCCTCAACTTCCATCTCTCCTGGTGATGAAGAAGAAGATGGATAGGTACCTAGCTAGTTTTGTACAGTGAGAAACGCCAGCAGATATATGCCCTACTGATGAAGCACACACAAAATGAACTTGGCTATGTATTTATGTAGTTCGGCATACCTTGTGTTCGGAGAGGCAGAATATGAAGTCAATCGCCGAGTCTCAACCTTTCACTGTGGCTGAAGGGATGAAGATGATCAACGTGAGGACAGTAGTGGTTGTCAGGAAGTGTGTTTGAATGGGAGTTAAATTTGATCGTAACGTTTTGGTTTTTGGTGGTACAAAAACAGAAAATTCTAGTATAGATGTATAACATAAATCGAGCCTTGAAGCGTCTGATTTTCTTCATAAATCGGATTGAAAGATTCACGAACTTGATATATATCATATATATATATAGAAGACAAACCCCGCATGAAAACTATGAACAAGTCCCGTACGCCGAAGTATTTGGAATTTAAGTGAACAAGTTGGAGCTGTGAGCATTGACCTGGAGGCATGGAGGGTTGCTTTACTTGCTTAGATAGATAGACTGGGAAGCATGGGAATCAGGCTTGATTCCTTGTTGACTAGGCAAAGAGATACTCTCATGTGTCCCTGTCGAGTTTGAATACAGCATTGACATTGGGTTTTAATTTTTGGGATGTTATTCCGCACATGATCATAACTGTTCTAGTTTTAACATAGTGGTTGCGTAGTTTGTGACTAGATATAGCTTCGTAGGATTCCAGCAGGAGAGATATCCCCTTGGCATTAGGGTAATTAGTAGTATTTTTTCTTAAGAAAGACGGGTGAGGCTATTTTTAATCTTTGACTAATGAAATCATAGAATACAAGAAAGGAAATGACATATAGCCTAAACTTCAAATTAAAAAAATATATAGTATTCCAACCTGCATCAGAGTGCATCATTGATAACTCTATTTGCTTTGACAAAACGGTGAATAGTGTAACTTTCGATTAATAGTGTGACTACTATGTTGCCACACAGAATCATATCCAACAACCCTCTCTTTCATCCTGTCATTAAGAGGTCGTGACTGTTTGACATAACAAGGAACTCACAACACACTTAGAACAGATCATGCACGCAAGGCTCACACATTACAGGAAAAAAACTCTTTTAGTTACAAACCTATTTTGTCACAAATTAATAAAAAACTGTCACCCTCTTTTTTGGATGACAAAATCATTTCGTCACTAGTTTTGTCACTAATAATGTGTAACTGATTCTTATTGGTGACAAATTATAAATTTGTCACTCAAAAAGATCGTAGACGAAATCTTTTTTTTTTCTCTAATTCACTCAATCTTTGTCGCCAATATTGTCTAACATTCCTAGAAATTTGCCATATATATATATAAAGCGGAAAATACGGGTTAAAATTGGTTTTTTTCTTCAGTTTTATTTATATATTTTATTTTTATGAACTAAAATATGAACAAAAGAATAAAATCACATCGATCCAAGGAGCTGAAATGAACTTCTTTCATTGATAAAAATAATAATTTTACATTGTATCGATCATGATAAATTCAACATTCAACAGGTAACAGAACAATTCTAGACAAATATATCCATCTTTTCCACGCATCCAACAAAATTCATTTTTCCCTTGCATTCATCTTCATCTAATAATGCGTGATTGATTTTTATGGGTGACAAATTATAAATTTTGTCACTCAAAAAGATTATAGACGAAATCTTGTTTTTCTCTAATTCACTCTATCTTTGCCGTCAATATTGTCTAACATTCCTAGAAATTTACCATATATATAGCGGGAAATATGGGCTAAATTGGTATTTTTTTTCTTCAGTTTTATTTATATATAATCACATCGATCCAAGGAGCAGAAATGAACTTCTTTCATTGATAAAAATAATAATTTTACATTGTATCCAACAGAATTCATTTTCCCTTGCATTATAAACCAGGTTCTTCATTAGCGATACAGCTCTATCCCAACGTCATTAGCAACATTTCCCTTATCATTCCCCTCCCTCTCTCTTGTAACTGCAAATAAATAAGAGGTATCATCAAAATAACCCTGCTCAAAACAATACCGAAGATGGGATCATAGCGTCAGTACATTAAAGTGTTTCCAGCAATGAGTATAGTCCACAAATGCAACATAGAACATATAGCAACATCACTCCAGCTATCTGACTATTCTTAAACATAAATCAGATACATGATTCATCATGCATGTGCTTCAATGAAATAGGAGGTCCAAACCCTTTGAATTGAGCATAAATAGTAAAATGTAAAACAATGAACCTATTGAATTGAGCCTACAGTGTTGCATCAATACACAGAGAGAAATGAGATTTCAATTTAAGCTAGTTTGATACCTAAACAGTTTCAAGGAGTGAAATGTAAGGTTCAAAGGATCAATTATGAGCCTTGATAACCATTTTTACTCTACTGTATCAGAACATAAATGAAATCAAGCAAAAACATGGAACTAGTACTAACCTTGATCAAGGCAGAGGAAGAAGGAAGTGGTATCTGCTTCACTGCATCAAAGCAAGAAAGAAAAAGAAAGTAATAAAATTGATTGATCTAGAAATGCTTTCTAAGATTTAACAGAATTGTAAATCAAGTTTTGATTATGATCAAGAACCCACCGCAGTAAACAATATTTATTCATAAATTGATATTGAATCGACCTTATAGACTGGTATACATGTATCAATATATAGCCTACACAATTATTCCACCCAAAAAATGAAGAAACCATAAAAATGGCAAATTATAAACAAGGAAAAGAAGAACTATGCTGTTTTGACATTACGTACCAAACATGGGGAGGGATGTATGGTTAGATCTGCATGCCTAAGAAGAATGTAAAGAAGCATTCCACTTACATCTGATCATGCTAAACTTGTTCTTGCGAGCGACAAGCATGACCCGTGGATCATCCTTGTACGGATACTGTTTCAACTTAACCACCTTTAAGGTGCTAGGTTTTATTTATAAAAAGTCTCGGTACAATTAGGAATGATTCACCCACATATATGTTATATTTTAAGTGTCACTTTTCTGACGTGAGATCTCTCATCTCCAACGGTTCTCTAACCAACCAAACCATTGAAAAAGGTATTACATGAAGTCGACTTATCAATATGAGCACTAGAGGTTTAAGAGACTGCTGACAAACATCCTCTAGTGAGGCACTGAGGCTCGTGTGATTTGCTTGCGATTTGCAAAATATATGTTAGTTAGCCCATTATTCAGCACAGATATTGTTCGTCGTCGACACATGGATGTACTTTGGGCCTGAACATGAGCTATACAGCAGGGATCACAATTCATAAGCCCAACGGGGGACCCATAGGTGCATCACCAAAAAAAACAAACCGACAAACTTGATGAAGATGATGCCTGACCAAATAGGTTTGGAACAAAAAAAAGGTTTGGAAAAGGCCCGAACAGGCCCGATCCTGGGGTAAGACACAAGGCCCATGTCTAGAGCCTCTAATTCTAAAGGATTCTTATATATAAAATTGTTGTAAAGATCTATGTAAAGTTGTTCCAGTTTTAGTAGTAAGTAATAGACATAACTTTTATCACATCTTGGGATCGAGTCTCATGAGTGTTATTTTTTTTGTTTTTTTCTTTTGTCTGTCTTTTTTTAGTTTTTGTCTCTCTTTTTTATTTGTTATTCATACTTACATTTATCTTTTTATACTTTTATTTACAATTGATATTTTTAAATTTTATTTTATACAATTCTTTTTTATTACCTTGATATTATAACATTCATATTATAAAGATCCGTGTAACATTTTTTTCATTTATAACAAGTTATAACTATTTCTTTTATTATAATATATATATATATGATGGGTGATTAAAAATGATCTTATTAATATATTATATATATATATATATTAATTTTTTACCTAATATTTATTAGGGGGCACTGGAAAAAAAATTATCTAGAGAAGCAGGGCCGTCTCGGTTTGGAATAATAGTCTATACTATAGCACAAAATAGTTTCTAGCTACTATAAAATCAAAACTTTCTGTTTCTATCCACGTACGGAAGGGGAAAGAAAAACAATTGACACGGTGTTGAGATGAGACAGCCAAGAACTAAATGGAAATAATGTATATCCATCCAAAATTAATGGCAGTTATAAGTTTTTTTTATTTCCGTTAATGACAGTGAAATAGAATTTACTAAATAAACACAATAAATAAAATTTACTAAATAAACACAATAAATAAATTTATTTATTTTAAAATTTATCAAATAAACACAATATTACAAAGGATACCAAACAACGGATAGACATAACTTACAATTCAAATTCATCAAAACTTACAATTTAAAATTTACTAAATAAACACAATATTACAAACAATACCAAATAACGGATAGACAAAACAACAATAAAAACTAAACAAAATACAACAAAACATGGTCCAACCATCATCGAGTCAAGGTGCAAACCCTCCGAAAGATGAAACAACTATAGTATGACACAATATCGCCGTTATTACAGATTGAATATCTTCAAGACACATAAACGTCACAGCGACCCAATTAAAGACGGTTAAAAGTTTGAATATCACATTTACACATTTAGAACAACTGCGGATATCTTAGCATCCTACTACCATCAACAACTCTATATTGGGTTTAGAATGAAAATCGAACCCATCAAAATTCTACATTCTTAGATTTTACGTTAATTGATTCAAAAGAAGACATCATGTAGAAATCGATCGCTTAGCTGTCTTGCTTTGGTCGGGAATCGATCGCTTCTCTTGTTAGGGGCGGTCAGTGGTCTTTCTCTGTTGATGGAGGATTTGGGATCTAAACCTTGGAGTCCTGCAAGTTATGAGGACAGGGACGAGGTTATTCATAGGGAATTTTGGTTCGATCTAACGAACTCAACCCTTATATTTGTTGGTGTGGAGCGACAGATGATTGGATCAGCCTTCTCTTATCCTAATCCTGGCAGTGGCCTGAAATTTGTGTTCTTCTGCAACAAAATTGAAAGCTGGGGCTAGCAGCTGTGGGATGATGACTGTCTTGTTTAATCCTTGGACGATGACGATGGAAATAGTTTGGGGCTGAGGAGGACTGGCGACAGATCTTGCGCTAAAAAGGCTACAGATCTTGCGCTGAAGAGGGAGATTGGAGTGCTCGGTGGCGGCAGTGGCTGGGCAGCTCCACTGCTTAGTGGATCTCTAGTTGTAAAGGTGGCTACGAACATCTCTGCGATGGAGAGGGTTGTGATGATGAGGATGGTCTGTTTCTGGGATGGAATAAGACGGATGTGTCGGTTTTTGGGACTGACGACGACGACAAAGGACAAGTGGAGTCAAACTTCGCATGGATTGGGTTCAGACCTGCGCTTTGGGTCGGATCTGGATCCGGGCCGAGGACAGAGTTTGGATATGAGATCCGGGTGGGACTAGTGGGTTTGGGAGTGTAACCCAACATCTGGTTTCTCTTAGAACTATTGCAGTTTCTTTGGTCTTGGCCTCTGTCTGAATAATTTTTGGTATTAGTTGACGGACCCACAACTTTGGTATATGTTCGTTCTGGATCGTCTGCCAACATGGCCATATCTGGAATCACTCTTGGCCGGCTTTGATTCTTCAGGTGGAAGATTACCCTCATCCCGATGCCGAAATGATTTTATCGTTTTGTGCATTGGTTTTTGATGGGTAGTCAAATCACCGACTACTCATTTCGCTCAATGTATTTAGTATGTAAGCGTAACCTGAGCATTTGCGTTATTGTTTTAGCGTTGTTGTTCTTCTTGCAATTTTACTGTCATATGTTTTTATTTCTCGATGTACTTATATATCGTCTCTATGTAAATCCTTCGTTTATAATAAAGTGATGCCCCATTTCATTCAATATATATATATGTAGTCATTATTTAGTATATCAAACAATTGAAATGCCACAAGCATTGATCTGAGTCCCTTTATATGGAGCTAGGTCTTGGTCTGAAGCTTTAAACATGAACTGCAGGTGGAACCTCATCAGTGGTCCTGGTTAAAGAGTCTGATTTTCCCCTTTCGCTTCTGTTGTTCTCGGCAAATTTCTCACTTGCGCTATGATAACCTTTCTCCAGATCACTGAACTCCATTCAGACAAGTAGTACTCCTCTTCAGTGACCATTAAGAGTAAGGAAGACTCTTAAGTGATCTGGATCATGACTCACTACGAGTAAGGAAGGCTCTTCTGCGTAAAGTCTTTCATGACTCGATCACTTGACAAGTTAATTATAATGATCAATATATAGTTCTTCACAACTTCTCTCTGACCGGCCGGGGTATAGAAGATGAAGAAATTGTTGAAGTTATATATAGGAGTACGTGAAGATATATAAAGACTACCCGACTCCATAGGTTAGGAGTACCTCGAAGTACTCCTACCTCATACCCATCCAAGTCTCTGATTTGATCTGCTTGCTTATGAACAGCGGACTTGATTTCGGCGGCTTTCTTAGAAGCCTCGGCGGCGAACTCGCAGGATGGCGGAGGTGGTGAACTATAGTTTCGTGGCTGCTAGTTCGGCGAATCTCTTGGGTCTTTTCCACATATCTTCCATTAGTTGATCTCAGATTTGGATTTGGTGTTAGTCGCTACGTAAGAGGGTAGGCCTGCAGATGTTTGGAAGCTGATCCTACTGTGTTTGGTTTACAGAAGATGATCCTACTTTGTTTCCTTTTACAACAACTCTCATTCCACTTGCATTAGAGACTTCAAGCTCTCAAACCCGAATCCACTATCCACCGCCATTGATTTCTCCTCCGGTTACATTCATGGCAAAACAAGGTTAAGGAAAGTGCATGTTTGGATAGGGCTTGGAGTTTATCTTTGTGGCCCTCTTCTTTCACCGGAAAAGGGTTCTCCAAAGATTATTGCTGAAGTAAAATCCAAAAAGGAATTGGATTTGCAAGAACTGTATGTTTCCATTGCTAAATCTGATGCAGGTTTGAAACTCTAGATATGAAGAACTGGACAGTGCTACAGAGGATTAATGCAAAAGATCAATCACTTCAATCTGATTAGTCTTTTGGGCGCGTGCCAACACTGTAAGGATTTCATCCTTGTCTATGAGTTCATGGAGAATGGTTCATTAAGAGATTGGCTAAGGTGTCCACAGGTTTTGGGATGGAGGCGCAGGGTTCAGATTGCGGATGTTTGGAAGATGATAATCTTCACATAATTTTGTAATCCAAACAAAAAAGAGATAATGACTATTTCTAAATTTACTTCTCTACCCATTATAGACAACATGATTTTTCTAGTGTCTATATAAAGGGTAGTTACGTAAAAACAATATACCGCTATATGTTATTTCTTTTCATATTTTTGTTTATCTATCATATATGTGATTTATTTTTGATTACCATTTTACCTAATGTTTTGAAATGAAACGATCGGCTTATTTTCAAAGGCTTTTATAAATTGACTCACCAAGAAATTCAATGGGGAGCTTTCAAAAGAAATACACACAAAAAAGATTGATGATTAGGATTAACCGATTAACATGGTGGAGATTTTTGCATCAACGACCTACATATTCTTAAACAACAAACTTTGTGTTGCCTAAATATTCTTTCATGCATTTAACCGAGTACATGTTAAATAATAAAAATAAAATGGTAAAAATTGTACTTAACTAATTGTGAAACTAACTACAGTAATTGAGTACGTTCTCCAAATGATAGACGGGTTAGAAAATATCATCAAGGATACGTGTGCATGACTTTGTTTGGCATGTGTTAGTGTGTGCATGTAGTGAGTGGACACGTGGTCGTTGAAGCGTGTCTATGAGGAACCACATGTCTGGATAGAGAGAATGTGTTTAGACATGAATGAGTATGGTCTGCCCTGGCTCTCAAGTGAGCTTGGTGTAACTTAATCTAGAGAGGGGTTTGGCTTTGCTGGCGTCCTTGGTGCTTTGGGCATAGCATGACATGACTTTCCTCTTTCATCCTAAATAGATACCTTGAACCAATCCTGATTTACTTGAAGCAGACCAAACGACCCTGAATATGGATGATACAACCTTATATCAAACCTAAGCCTGATCTTTGACCTTAGATCTTTAAGACATCCAATAAAAAATAAGCTTACATTTTTGGGTATCAACAGTTGTACAGTACGTGAAAGGAAAAAAGAAAAGAAGAGTAAATTAAGGAGAGAACAGGAGGATTTAGGGAAAAATTCATTGACGTTGTGTCCTAAAAAAACTAAAATTATGATCCTGGCTTTCAAAAATAGGGCTCGTCCTTAAGGCCTGGACCCTGGAGCAAAGATTCCGGCTTTAGCAACAACGACAAAAAAAGAGGGAGGCATTAAAAAATAAAACCGGTAGCGGGAGCACCCAGAATTAGTTGAGTAATCAAAAAGTGGTTCAATTAATTAACAAGGACCGGCCGTTGTTTGTTTTCCAGTTAGAAGCATGAGCTTGTTGTTTTCTTGCCATTGTCTACAAGAAAAGTAGAAAACCATGGGCAAGAGGTAGCCATGCCAATGGGCTCTTGATTACTTTAACCTGGCTGTAGTTATTTATACAGCTTAATTTTGAGACTCGAATCCATCAGACTTAGATCCTCAGCTTCAGACTTAAATCATCATCTTCAATTCGTCTAGTTGCTTGTTCGAATCTTCAGTCATATGGCTTCTCTTGTGCTCCTGTTGTCTGTGGTTACGCGTCCCAATAACATCAACAAGATAGAACAAGAACTTGTTCGATCAATCAACTCAGCTTCTCGAGCTGCTGCTGCTGCTGCAACTCATACTGTTTCATCATCGGCTCCCAGAAAATTACAAGTTCAAGAAACTAGGGTGTTGGAAGAAGAAGACGATCTCTCATACTGCTCGACGGTTACTGTCGAATCAGTTTGGCCCTAGTTTTGTTGATTTTATCTATTTCTGCGTGGTTGTTCTTGACAAAAAACAATCCAACTAATACTGTACATATAAATTATTAATGGATTTCTTTTTCTTTCTTCTTTTACCTCATTTTTTCCCCTCAGAGAGAAGAGTCATGGTTGTGCTGGATCATGTCTTTCAATTAGTTAATTAATAGGAAGAACTGACATATATATGGAATTCTAAGTGATGGCAAAGTCCACAAAGTAATTACTTAACTGGTTGAACTTTGCACTTGAGAACTAGCACATATCAAAAGATGTTATTCTAGCTAGCTTGAGCACAAGCTATACGACAAATGGGCGGGGTTAATGGACGGACTTTAACAGTTAACGGGCACAGTGAATTTAACCTGCGATAACCCGTTAGCTAGTAACTATTATATGCAAAATATATATTCAAGAATTATTCACGTAGTGTTCTTAAAACCATAGTGTAAACTTATGAGATCGTCATTTGTACTTGTAAAAGATGAGACTTGTCCTTTGGGCCTTCACCAATAATTCGGGCTCAACAACCTATGTATATTAAAGGTCTGTTGTCGCTAAATGATAAAGCTGGTGCGTCCATCAAATCATCACGATTTTGGCAACATAATCAAGAAACATGAACACTAATATAAGCCCGCGAGTTGCTGTAGATATATATTATGTATTCGAATCACAATCAATAGTGACTCAGTAAGTGTACGGTTTTGCCTCATAAGTCATGTTCATCAAAGAAGCCTCATAAGAAACCTTATAAGTCATGTTCATCGAAGAAACAGACAACTGGTGATTCTCAAATGTCGTAAAGTTTTCCCACTGAGTAACCCCAAAAACTTCTTGTTCCCTTTTGTCATAACCTGGATGAGTATATATAACCTGGATGAGTTAGCAAAAATGTATTATACTCTTGTTAAACTTTAGAGGTATCTATAGCAACTTTTAAATGTATTATACTTGAGTTGAGCAAGAGATGAATGAAGCAAGAGAGAACCATTTTTTTTCTCTGTATAAATAAGGTAAACATAGTTGAGCAAGTTTTCTTACCCGTGATCAAACCAAAAAAGATGTTCATTGTGTACACAACTTTCTTGTCAATTGAATTCTAGCTCTGTGGCTGTCAAAAAAACAAAGCAAATGTCATCAACATTTGCATGGAGTAGACATAAACAGAAAAAGTATGCTTCTGTAAAGCCTTCATAAGACTATCAGTTATATAGTTGAAATAAGGGTAAAATGCATCAAAGGTGTTTACACTCTTAGATGACTGACAAAATGATACATGAACTTGTAAAGTTATCAAAGTAATACCTAAACTCTTAATTTGTTATCAATAAGATACCTGTAAAGAATATTCATTTAAGAATATTCTGTTATTATTAGAAAATTACAATTTTAACCTTATTTTATGTGTTGTATTGTTTTCTTTTAAATTTGATGGAGCATGGTGGGCCTAGGTCTATGAATTTGTTTATCTAGCATACTACAAATATAAACTCATCCTCTTACTCGAAGGTAAACAATTATTTTGCATTATCAATAGCAAACTTAATAGCTACCCGGCTTGATTTATTAGCTTATGTTAAGAATTTCCATAAAAAATTGCAAGACGAAAAAAGAAACTAAGAAGATTGAAAATGTATAGAGATAATCTTTCTAGAAAAAAAATTGTGATATTAACCTCAGAGTTCAGCATAGAATCAAACGTACTAAGGAACAAATTAAAGTTCTACATGAAGTTTTTGGATACCATCAGAGTCCTATGAACGTTCTGAGCCTCAGTTAGATCCGCTATAGCTAGTATCAGAGTCTGTTTGGCTCAAAAGCAGGTTATCAAGGCTTATGCCACAAAGTTGGCTTTTCTTAACTAACAAGAGAGAATCCAAACTAAAAAATTATCAATCATTCTTTATTACAAAATGTACTGATAAGTGGCAAAAATGCTTTCATTTAAGGCATATTCAAGAATATCAATACTCGATAGAGTACATCTGTAGAGTATTAAACACACTCTACGACGATCTTATCTACCTCCAGAGAGAAGTCAGAGTTGAAGAGCTTGACCCTTCCAGATCAAGTTTTAATTGAATATCTAGATCATCTATCTAGGAACAAGACTTCAGACAAGATAGTAATACAACTTGAGAGATTTTATCTCAAGTTCAGACAACTTGAAGAAATAAGTACAATACTTGGCAAGCTTGATTATCACAAAGAAAAACAATATATATTGGATATTGAAAAGAAGTTAGTCCGCACTAAGCATCTTACAGACAACATTCATCAGCAAGCAATTGAGCTAAAATCTTCTCAAGAATCGCTGAAAAAGTTTTTAGAAACTATGATCACCCGATTAGGATGAATCACAAAGTTGAACTAAAAGTAAAATAGGAAGATGATAAAGCTCTAAGTTTTTTCCTTCCTACAGAGACAGTACATAATAATATCAAGACAATAATTCATCAGCAGAATTACAAGATCGCTTATCTCTAAGAGATGAGTATTGATCTCGAAAACCAATTCTAGGAGTTAAACAGCAGGATAGCAAGACTGCAAACAAGCATAGAAAAAATGAAGATACAAGAAGGAGAAGGGATCAATGAAGAACAACGCGTAAAATAATCATACACCCTTTATCAAAAGGAGAAAGTGTGTTTAAGTTTAGTAAACTTATACTCTTTACATGGTCCTTTTCCAAATCCACATCTTCAACCAGAAGAGATACAAAGATGCTGTACTCAGTAAAAAAGCATTATACATGTACAACTAATCAACACTTAAGAATTTGAGTATAATGAAATTGAATCTAGTGTGCGAGAAGCATCAGTTTCTAGATTCAAACTCAATGAGATCTATAGGAGATGATATTTTCTTATGGATTCTCACAGATTCAAGATTCTTGAACTGACAGTTCTTGCTACAGGAGGAGAAACCGACATCAGGTTAATCACTCTAAAAGAAGTAAGTAAAGCATCTCAGAAGAAATATGTCAACATGCATATTGGAGCAGTCCAAGTGGGAATAAAGCTTTTGGCTAGAAATGGTATGAACTGTTCTGTTTTATATGTCTTACAAGACGATATAATAACAGACTTTATATGTCTTAGAAATAGTAAAAGCTTCTTTGTACAACCAAGTTGCATATTTCAATGTATTCCTAAACTTCACCACACATCTCAGAGATACAGCACACTGTTTAAGATTACGAATCAAGACAGATGAAATTTCCATGAAGAAAGACATGATGGAGTTTACGATAGATTATCGAATCTATTATAAGTTGATGAGCTCGAATGTAACCCCAAACACTAGATTTCTCAATAGTTCCAAGATTACTACAACAATTCTCACTAATCCAAGATATCATAATGAAAAAAGCATGTCAGAACATGACATGAAGTAACATTCCTAAGAGAATAGAATCTGATGTCTCCAACTAGACATGTAGAAAATACCAATGCTTCTATCTTTGAAGATATGAGAGGAAAAATAAACTTACAATTTCATAGGCATTCATTCGCTAGCTATGAGGAAGCTAGTACTTTTGGAACCAAACCAACTTCTTGTCTTGAAGAATCTTTTTGAGGAAGAAGATGCTAAAAGACCTATGATAATGCTAAAGTTAGAAGAACTGAAGAACTTGTATGAACAAGCGAAAATTTGTGAATCCATAGGAGCTTGAAAAGATAGTGGAAAAGATTTCTCAAGTCTAACTGAGAAAGAACAAAATGAAGATTCTTCCTTATCAAGTGGCAACAGCAGAACCAGACGACTTCTCGACAATGGAAACCGAAAATATTCTCTAGGGAAGCACTGTAGTTCAGAACATCACGAACTACCCCACTAAGATCATTCGAGAAAATAAGATTAAACTTCCTAATGGACATGCTCCAACAGGAAAACTAGGAGAACGAAGTTCTAAGAAATACATCCCTACAGAACCTATATAGGGACAGTCAATATCTAAAAGAGGAGTTTATCTTGATCTCGATAGGGTAGGAGAAAATAAAAAAACAATAGACAACTGAGTAGCTAGATTACGGCTAACTCAGGTTTTGGTGTTGTCTAAATATGCCTACGAGGAAGCTTATACATATTATGAGTCCACCTTAACCGGCATAGTTCAGAAATGGTGTCAGTCCTTCAAGCGAAGTTCTCAATGACTTGTTTGGGCAGACAAATTGGCTCAGACCAATAATTTTCTAGATTTCGTATGTCCTGTTTATATACAATTTTGTGGAGATGTTACTAGGCATAGTGAGCAGTCTAAAGAAAGAGTTAAGACAAATATTCAAAAGTTGAGCATTTGCAACATGAGATACTTTGAAGAGTATGCTAATGAGTCTCAAAATTACTAATGTATCATTGGAAACCTAGATAATGAAGATCTGGTCAGAAATTACAGAAAATTACCAGAACCTTGGAACGATGCTGTAACACAATCTTTGGAAGAAAATCCTTTGTCGTTTTTCACGGTAGGATGAATTACTAAACGAGTCAGGGATCTCCTGAGAAAGCAACGCGTTGAAAATAAAAAATCTAAAACTACGAAGAAGCAACTCAAAAGAGTTGAAAATATGTGTCCCAAGATATTGGAGACTCCAACTCAATAGGGATGTCACATAGAGAAAAGGTTATCTAGCAACAAGCAGAGAGAGAATTTTTCTTCTAAAAAGAAGTATAAATTCAAGAAAAGCTCATTCAAAAAGAGCTCTGCATGAGAAAGATCTTCTCCTAGGAAAATATTTTTTAAAAGAAAAAGAACCAACTCCTCGAATTCGTTTTTGAGAAGTAAAGAAGTGCATATGTTTGTTTTGCAAGGCAGAAGGACATTATGCAAATGAATATCCAAAAAAGAAAAAGAGATATGCGAAGGTTTTAATTGAAGAATATGATGCAGCAATAGAATATGCAAACCTGAAAGGTTTTGAGATAGCATATTCTGATGAAGAGAATGATTCAATATATTCTCTTGAGTTCTCATCAGAAAGTGTTTGAGTTTGTTCTCTTTTCCAATTTCTTTCATATTCTGAATATAGAAATTCTATTTGATATTTGAAATATGAGTCATACCTCAAAAAAAAATATTTCTAAAAAATCAGGGTGCGAGATTAGTGTAGCATATCTCTACACTTGTCCTTTTGGTTTAGCAGAGCATATTTATGATGTTTTGCATGGAGATGATGATCAGAAACAAGTGTGGGGGAAATGACTTGTCCTTGTGCAAAAGAAAAGAAAATACCGTGAAAATAAAAGAAAAAGTAAAAAAGAAAGAAAAAAATAAAACTCAGAAGAAAAATAAAAACAAATATTTTTGGACATGATCTTTGCTTGTGAAATAGGAGTTTTGATGTAAATGAAATATCTAAAATCAAAGTTATTCAGCCTGTGTTCTGTTTCATTTTGTGTAAGAAGGTGCAAAGACGTTTTGGCCTTGTTTTGACGACATAAGGCATTTAAGAATGCTCTGCTAGGTCATAAGAAGTTTTGTAACTTACTTATCCATAAATTCATGCCCCTAGCTTAGCCCATTATCACCTTAACTTCTTTCTCGATCCTTGAGATGACAGCATATGATTTTGTGGAGTCTATCACAAGAATGAGAGTATGGTTAGTTTATTTGTGTATGTTATCATATTCTTTCATGAGGTTTATTTCTAATATATCGTGATTTTGTTCATATAAATGCAAGTTTTCGATTATCTCTTGCATACTTTTTGAGTGACTTAGCTAGAAATTCTGAGTAAAGATTAAGTGCATACCTTGTGAGAAATGAATCATATTTGTCTGAAACATGCCTTAACCATCACCATTATTCTTCTGTGTCCTACATGTAAATATGTGATCTATGCATGACAATTAGCTTTTGAACTTCATAGAATGATTCTTGATTGAGTGCTAGTTTTGATGTCATGAGATTAAAGATCCTGAGACAATAGTTATGGGCAATAGAGTTGTTTGTGTATTGAGTCTTTTGTTTGATTTTGCTAAGGGACTAGCAAAAGCTAAGTGTGGGAGAATTTGATAGGTGTATTTTATGCAATGTTCTTAATGTGTTTCCGACCCTATTTAGCTATGCAATTCCTTTAACAATATTCATTTTAACTTATTTTGTGTTTTTTGATCGCAAATAAAGCCGAGAAGCATAAAAGAAACAAAAAAGGAGAAATCTAGAAGCAAAAAGAGTCAATGTCGTTCAAGGAAAGAAATTCTAAAAGTTGCCATAAATTATCCATCAACTTCAACAGAAGATTGTGATAAGCTCACAGTGATCCACGAGATGAATCTTATATTAACGGAAAGCTATACGAGTCTAGTTTTTATAACTTTTTACGGATCGTAAATACCTATTTTGAAGAAGAAGTTATGACCATTTTAGTGGTCGAATGTCAGTCTGTCCGAATTTCTTATTTGGACCAAAACATCAATTTTAAGGCCCAGAGCACATAGGCAAACACAGACGAAAATTAGAGTTCCCTAATTTAGCAGTTGTTTATTCGTTCTTTATATATATGAAGATAAAGGAACGTGAAAAGGGTCGCTCTTTACTGCAGAAAAACAATGTTTTCATCTCATTCAGAAATTCCTCTCCAAACACAAACCTTAGTTTTAGGATTTCTTTTGCCGTGCTTTCTCTTCTATTCTCCTTGGCGTAGTTCATTGTTTCAATATTCAAAGTGTAATCTAAACTCAGATCTCATATTTTCTTTTACTATCTATTCAATTACTTTAGTTTGTTTTCATCTCTCTTACTCGTTTGTGTTCATGAGTTGGATTTTTGATTGAGTTTGTTCTTGTGATCATGAAAATCAGATTTCTATGGTTAAGATGTTGGTGTAATTGATGATGCCTTTGATGATTTAGATTATGTTTATGTGTGATTGACAACTTATGACTTGTTTCTAATCAATATGTGCTATTGTTTGTGTTAAGTCCATGTCGGTAAACATAAACGAGAATGGTAAAGAGTCGTAGGTTGCATGTTAGGATGTTTTTGAAGTCCGCATCGGTGAATTACATTATAACATGTTCAAGTTATTCCTCTGATTTGTCTTAGGTTTGAAGTCGGCATCGATACATATCTAGGAGAAGTTAGAAGAGTTTTAAGTATTTAAGTCTGCATCGGTAAATTACTCGAAACATAGAATTTGATTCGTTTCTTCATATGCATGACTCAGGTTGTTTGGGTTGAAATTGCATGGCTAATTGATCATATGATTATGATTTTATGTTTTCTTGTGTGCGAATAGTCGATCACATGTATATAGTAGCTTAGGATTTGATTTTCTTTTTAGTTTAGGATTTTCGTCACTATTATGCCCCCGGTTTTATTTTATTTATTTTCTATACCAAACCATCTCCGATTTCCTTGAAATTTTTTTACAGTTGTTCATATGTGTGTGTATAAATTTTGGTAATTTTCTGAGTAGTTTAGGTTAGGTTTTTATTTATGTTTTGACTGTTGTTCGTTAGGAACAGTAGCCACTTTTGTAATTATTTTTAGTTCGTAATAATTGTTGTGATTTATATTAACGCTTATTTTGCAGGTACCCTCAATCGCCGGCCCTATACGATAACCCTACTTGCCTTACGCTACTAACGATAAAAAGATTTATTTGACGCAGGCTTAAAACCCCATCGTCGGAGACAACAAGCAAAAGACTAGTATGCTTCACATCATGCATGTTGCAAGTGCTCTACTTCAGGGAACCAATGACACTTCATAGGCTGGTTTGACAAGAGTTGAACGCTTCATTGCAAAATATGGTTGTGCGTGGATCACACATTCTACTAAGAATCATTCTAATTGGTGTAATATATTGCGCGTAAGCTGAAAAATGAGAATTGTAAAGAGATATTTCACCTCACATTTCTCTATTTCTCTATTCATTTTTGAAGCGTTGTTGATAATTTCATCTCAACAAGGATATGACACAAGGAATGAGTGCATCCCTTAACAAGATGAAGGCAAACTAATCCCATATGCTATGTTCTAACTTTGTATGCAAAATTGAACAATCAACGAAAGCACATGAATCATAAGCTTCCCTGCAGCTAAGGATGTGAAGGACAACCCCCCGAAAAAGGGATCGAACTACTTGCGTGCTTGGTTGGGTGATTGTCTTCCCCTTCACATGAATCGAATACACCATTTTCCATCAAAAAACTTTCCTTCGTTGATAATCAAAGCTATATATGTGGTTTTGTTAGGAACCAACCCCTAACTGATATTTTTCATTGATAATTAGCAATGCTCACAGGCAGTATATATATATATATATATATATATATATATATATATATATATATATATATATATACTATAAAGGCGAGCACGTTCGAGTATGGTCCAGAAGCTTATTAATCTCATCAATTTCACGCTGCTTCTTCTTCGCAAGTGTCTTAAGAGTAGCTACCTTTTTTGGTCCCTGCATATCTTGACTAACACTAACACCCTCAAGCTCTTTCACGACTCCACAATTCCCCTTAACATTCTTATCTCCCTGCTCAATGACATCTTCAAATGGAAGAGGAGGCAAATAGCTCCACAATTTGAAGTGGTGGCTCATGAGCGGCATGGGGTGGAATATATGGGGTTGTAGGGATGAGATGAGGCTGCTTAGGTGGTGGGTAGCTTGGTTGGTAAGGATGGTACGCATACACAGAGTAAGGATTATGCGGTGGTGGTGGGTGATAGCCTAGTGAGAGAGAAGTCTGATCCCATACCGGCGGAGGTGAAGAGAACTGTACAGATTGATACTGCTACTGGTTTGGCTCTGGATACCAATTATTAAGGAACCAACCCCTAACTTACAGGAACTACAACTAGAAATTCAAAAACAAGAAAAAAAACCTGATATAGACTATGAAGACGAGCACGCGAGAAAGTAAATTATAAATTTCATAACAGTTTTAGTTTAGTCTAAGCGATTCCTTTCGTTAACATCACACTAACGTGTTGTGTGTGCATGCCCTTTTTCTTTTATAACCTGCTGAAAGTGACTGGTTTGGCCTCCATGTCCGACTTCTTATTTCTGGATCTGAAAATTGCTAAAATCCACATCGAGAAACAGGGAGAAAGAAGAAAAGCAACGGTGGATATTGAAGACCGACTTGGTCCCTCGAATAATGGGACTCTATCTAAGATATTGTATAGTATAAATCTGTCCCGTTATGATAAATATCTTAAGTAATCTTGGATCCATCGATGAGTGCAGGCACTGAATCTAAGAGTACGTTGCTGCAGCTTAAATTCATCATTGAGAAATGCAAAACTTGAAAATGGAAAGGCCATTATTGAAAAAAATACGAGAAGGAAGGGCAAAGAAAGCACCATCCTTGTAAAATATCAGTGTAATAAGAGAACCGTACACTAGTCGCTTCTCTGGTTTTCCGGTGATGTCAGGAGGCTAGGACGACCCCAGACATCCCTATCATAGGGACCTCCAGGTCGCTCAAGTCGCACGTGAGAATAATGTAAGCCACGCGTCGTCGCCTGGACGGAGATGAAAACGCCATGCCACTCACATAAACTCGCTCTTTCTTTCTTTCTTTCTTTCTTGATTTCCAGAACTGGTGGGAAACCAATCACATGATTTACCGGAGGAGCCTCACTCACTCCCCCTCTCTCTCTTTCTATTACAACATTAATCTGATCGTATATTCATCCTCTCTCTCGCTCTCAACAGAATTTCCCAGGTACTCTTTCTCTGCAATTCTCGAATTTGTTTGCTTCAAACTTCGTCTCTCTCCGTCTTCTTCTGATACCAATTTAGAGCTCTGTTTAGTCTCTTTGGTTTCTGTTTAATTTCAATGACACCGAATTTTAAACAGAATGTGCCAAAAGAAACAAGATTTTAATTTCTTTACTTTGATTTTCAACCTTACCCAACAAGAAAAACAACGAAACTTGTTGATTTTGGATTGGTGGTTCTGACATAATACTAAAGCAATTTCCTTTTTCTTTCATGTTCCTCAGCTAAAGCATAATTAGTATAGACTAATTGACACGGTTACTTGATATAGAATGATTCTTCATGCTGTTTATAGGGGCCCTTAACATCATTACTTTGATCCCTTTTCTTTTTGATGGAGAGTCTCTTACTGTGTTTCAATTTTCAGAACTAGTGTATAAAGTGTGTCCAATAATATGAGCAACTTGGTGAGCCATAGTCTGCTCCAGAGCAAAATCAATTCTTCAGGCATTCCTTCAAACAGGTTGTTTCGGCCAGAGTGTGTACATCAAGTCCCAGCGCAGCCCCAGAAGTCTTCTTTATCCAACAAGTTCTGTGGCAACAGTTTGCAGAAGCCGAAGCTGGCCATGGGGTCTCGCAGACCTGTTACATTTGTTCCTTGTGCTGTACTAACCACGGATCAGCGTTCTGAAGTAATGATCCCATTAGTTTGATATATGTACTATTTCGTGGTGTTGGTCTGGCCATATTGCAATGCTGATTAAGTCTTTCCTTGTAGCAGAAGCTTGCCGGGAAATACAACCTTGATGGGAACATTGAATTGGAGGTACACATGTAGTTGTAGTGTTGAGAAATCCTAGCCAATTTTACTGCTTGGATAAAGATTTATTGAATTTAACAGACGGAATATGTGATACAAGAGACTATGCTAACAGAAGCTGTATATAAATGAGCAGGTTTATGTAGATGCTTCCTCTCCAGGGTCTACTAAAGTAGATATTCAGGTCTCATATAGCGGTGATTCTTTGGTTCTTCATTGGGGTGGGATACAAGATAGAAAAGAGTAAGTTAACCTGCATTTACTTCTTTCAGTGAATACAACACTCAAGATTTCTACCTTGGATTCTTATCTCTTCTTTCCATTTTGTCATTTGACATTTTCAGAAACTGGGTGCTTCCTTCTCGTCACCCAGATGGAACTAAAGTATATAAGAAGAAAGCTCTTAGAACTCCTTTTGCAAAAGTAAGTTCTTAATATATCACAATTGTGCCACCATATGTCTCTCATTTGATTTTATTTTGCTGCTAATTTAAGATTTATTTGTTTTCCGTTTTGTCTCTAGTCTGGTTCCAATTCCTTACTTAAAATTGAGATCGATGATCCTGCAATACAAGCTATGGAGTTTCTCGTAGTTGATGAAAGGCAGAACAGATGGTAATCTTTTTAACGGATTTGTTTTTCTTGACTTATAATCTTTACTATAAGGAAACAGTATGTGTTTTGTTCTTCTTTATATTTTCTCTTCTCACAGGTTTAAGAACAATGGCGGCAACTTTCATGTTAAGTTACCTTTGAAAGAGAGGCCAATATCAAATGTTTCAGTTCCTGAAGATTTAGTGCAAATTCAAGCGTATCTGAGGTGGGAGCGAAAGGGTAAACAGATGTATACTCCAGAGCAAGAGAAGGCAAGTGAACTACACTCTAGAGTTTACAAATTCCTAACTGTCATTGTTTCTACATCTCCAACTATAATTGTGTCTCTTTTACTTCCTGTGGTGAGAAAAAAAACCACTAGAGAAAGAGAATGCATAATGCATGTGAAAATTTACAATGTTTGTAATCATTCGTACTGCAACTCCAACTGCAGTATCCTTTTTTTTTGTTTCCTGTCGGGACGAACAGTTATATTAGGATGTTTCTTAACAGTTTTAGAAACATGGCCACACGAATAATTCTCATAATAGTCCCAACTTTAATTGCTTCTTTTTATTAAATTTTCTTTGCTTCATGCTAGACTAAAAGGCATCTACTTACGTATCAGTCGTTCTTGTTGAATTCCAGATGGACCTTTTCCAAGATAATTTTTGAACTCGTAAGAGTACAGGATGTACTTCATATAAGCTTTCATGTTATCAAATGTCTGGACAGCCGAAATCTGCTAGGCATAAGAGAAACTTGTTATAGGTTGATTTATAGACTTTTATGTTTCTGTTGGTTACTGTCAAAGAGTTAATGAATATATTCTGTTTTATAGGTGCAGTACGAAGCAGCCCGAACTGAGCTATTGGAGGAAGTAGCCAGGGGAGCTTCCATTCAAGAGCTCCAAGCAAGGCTGACTAAGAAAAATGATTCTCGTAACAGTCATGAACCGTCTCAAGCTGGTAGCAAAGAGGTCTCCAAGGCCGCAAAGAAACATGAGAGTAAACAAGTCTACAGAACTGGAAGAATTAACCGGAAACAACGAGACTTAATGAAGATTCTCAACAAACATGCTACTAAACCTGTAAATGAAACTAAACCCACAAATGAACCAGCCAAACCAAAATCCTTGAAAGCAGTTGAGCTTTTTGCCAAGGAAAAAGAAGAACAAGATGGTGCTTCGATTCTGAACAAAAAAATCTTCAGGCTTGGTGATAAGGACCTACTGGTGAGAGAATTATGTGTTGATTCTTTCTGCTTATTTTGTTATTTTTGCTACAATATGATCTTGTAGGATTAAACTAATTTATAGAATCATGAAATGTTTACAAGGTACTTGTGACAAAGGTTGCTGACAAGGTAAGGGTTCATCTGGCAACAGACATCAAAGAGCCGGTTAACCTTCATTGGGCTCTATCTGTAAACAGGGCCGGAGAGTGGTTGGTAAATTCTTTAAACCTATTAACTGAAAAGGCATACATCAACTCTAAAAATTGGACCATCATTGCTTTCATTTATACACTTCTTTGGGACATCTTTTTCCATGCATTTCTAGTTAATCACAGTACATTAACAAGTAAACTGTATTGACATTTTCAGGAACCACCTCCAAATGTACTACCCCAGGGTTCAGTTTCTCTAAATGGGGCTGTAGAAACACAGTTTGTGTCCAGTTCTGTTGATTCTATTTATGAGGTATGCCCAGGGAAACATGTATGTTCCATTGAGTTGGAACTTTAAATTGGCCTATATTTCCAAATCCCTAAGAAAATGGTTTTGATATTCACAATAATTGTACAGGTCCAATCTTTAGAAATAGAAGTGCAAGAGGAAAATTTCAAAGGAATGCCATTTGTCCTTTGTTCTTCTGGAAACTGGATGAAGAACCAAGGCTCAGATTTCTTTGCCAACTTTGATGTTGCAGTCAAGAAAGTTCAAAAGGTTGCTCCTTTTCTTTGGTCATAATGTGTTTCTACTGCCTTATTTAGACTCTGGATTCCATAATTTTACAAGTTCAGTCACTCAATTTCTCCCACTGAAGGATGCTGGTGATGGAAAAGGTACTGCAAAGGCTTTATTGGACAATATAGCAGATCTGGAGAGTGAGGCGCAAAAATCCTTCATGCATAGGTCAGTGGTCTGTCAGGAATTGGATAACAAAAAGCTTTATTGAACTATATATTTTTCCACTTTATGCTATTCTGCTGTATTTGTAAACAAATTTTTGTGTCTGCAAGTTTGAAGAATGGTTTGGTTGCTTTACTTGGTTTCCCTAGACCTTTTAGTCATGCCAAATAAAGATCTAACTACACTTCAATCAAAGAAGTTTTACTCTTTTGACATAATTTCAATATAAATTTATTTACTTCTTTAGAATCCATCTGTTCTTTTCAGGTTTAACATTGCAGCAGACTTGATGAATCAAGCAAAAGATGCTGGCGATTTAGGTCTTGCGGGTATTCTTGTGTGGATGAGGTTTATGGCTACAAGGCAGCTCATTTGGAATAAAAATTACAATGTCAAACCACGGTAAAGTTCTTTTCGTTGCTAGAATAAGATTTGTTGAAATACTGATATCTTTTTGGCTTCTAGACACTGAAGGATGTGGAATATCTCTTAAATATCCCCCATATACAATCAATCACAAGTTCCACTCACTGTTTTTGTTTCTCTTTTCTAAATTAAATATCAGCTAATTTTGTTTTCTAAATGTGCCTTTTCCTAAATGTATGGTGGCCATGTTAGAAGTTCCTTTAAACCGATCAATAATTGTTACTCTCCTTGAGCACAGTGAGATTAGCAAAGCACAGGACAGACTCACAGACTTGCTCCAGAGTATTTACACAAGTTATCCACAGTATCGAGAGCTTCTACGGATGATATTGTCTACTGTTGGACGGGGAGGACAAGGGGATGTGGGACAACGAATTCGAGATGAGATCCTTGTCATCCAGGTGGATTATTTATTGATATATTGGAAATTCTTTAGGTGGTTTATATATTTCACTCCCCTCATAGTTGCTTGAATAATCTTTGGTTGGTGACAGAGAAGCTGCGAATGTAGTGGTGGAATGATGGAAGAATGGCATCAAAAGTTACATAACAACACTAGCCCAGATGATGTTGTTATATGTCAGGTATTGGACCTCATGAGCTGGAGAAAATCTATTCCATATTTTCCATTGTTTGAAAGTTTTCTTATTAAAATGTCCCTGCAGGCACTAATTGATTACATCAAAAGTAACTTTGATATTGGTGTTTACTGGAAAACTTTGAATGATAATGGAATCACAAAAGAGCGCCTTCTAAGCTATGACCGGGCAATCCATAATGAACCACGTTTCCGGGCAGATCAGAAAGACCGTCTTCTGCATGATCTGGGAAACTACATGAGAACTTTAAAGGTTGAAATCCCTAAACTCAGTTTTTAGTTTTATATGACTGGGTTTCTTTTTTATTTGAATATACGCATCATATATTTGCACATGAAATATTCCAACTAGCAGGAAGATTTTTTGTGTTGAGAATCCTATGATATTATGCTTTCATTCATGCACTTTTTTCTTATGATATGGATGATGGGTTGTGACAAATGCATGTCATCAGAGGAATTCATTATACATGTTTCCATTTTTATTATGAGAAGGGATAGTATCCAAGTCTATATTCTGATAATATGGACGTCTTTTGACTCATATTGATCGTGTGTATTATGTTACTACTTTTGCGTGATAAGTTTTACATGTGTTTAAATGCAGGCAGTTCACTCAGGTGCAGATCTTGAGTCTGCCATCACAAATTGCTTAGGTTACAGTGCTCAGGTAGTTTTGGTAACTAATTGGAATAGTTCTACATAATGTGTTTTTAGCATTTGATTGGACTTTTAATTCTCTCCAGGGTCAAGGCTTTATGGTTGGAGTAAAAATAAATCCTGTATCTGGCTTGCCCTCTGAAGTTCCAGTAAGATTTTTCAACTCATTTAAAATTCTCGATTCTGCTGTCCAAAAGTTCTTGTGATACTTGATTTGAATGAGATAACTAATACGAAGTTTTATATTAACAATTTTTCCAAACAGGGGCTGCTGCAATTTGTAATGGAACATGTTGAGGACAGGAATGTGGAAGTCCTTGTTGAGGTTTTGTGAAATGTTGATATTGAAAATTATTTGTTAGTCTTTCTCCTGCGCTCCTAGTCTGATTGTCCAATGGTATTTTAAATTTTCACTTAGGGGTTGCTTGAGGCTCGTCAGGAGCTATGGCCATTGCTCTCTAAGCCTAATGATCGCCTTAAGGATCTCTTATTTTTGGACATTGCCCTTGATTCTACTGTGAGAACTGCCATTGAGAGAGGATATGAAGAACTGAATAATGCTGGGCCAGAGGTACCTGTTTTTATGCTATTTCATAAATTCTCATACCCCATCTCTACGCCTTTCTTCTCCGTTGTCTTCACTGATGTTGTATCAGGTTTTAAGTCTAGTTTGAACATTTCCAATGTCATACTCCCAACTCTAAAACATATTATCTTGATCATCTGATTTATATGTTATGCAGAAAATTATGTACTTCATCTCATTGGTTCTAGAGAACCTGGCATTATCGTCAGATGATAATGAGGACCTCCTCTACTGTTTGAAGGTAAGAAAGCCACTACATGAGTGTCTTGGTGCTAATGAGTGTTACATGTCTAAGATATTAAAAATGGTCAGAGTTATTTTGTTGTTGTTGTGTGCGTGAGAGAGAGAGAGAGAACTTGCCTAATTATTTGATTTTTTTCATTGTTTATGAAGGGATGGAATCAGGCTTTAAAAATGTTAAAGAATAATACCAATCACTGGGCATTATTTGCAAAATCAATTCTAGACAGAACCCGCCTGGCGCTTGCAAACAAGGCAGAGTCATATCACAGTATTTTACAACCATCAGCAGAGGACCTTGGATCAAGGCTTGGAGTGGACGAATGGGCTGTATGTATTATTTAAACCATTTTATTCACTCGTGCCTCATGATCTTCTACCTTTCACTTCAATATCAAAGCATTGTGTTTCATGTTTTGTATGATGTAGGTTCCTTGTTTCTGTCCTGATGATTTTTTTTGCAGTTGAGCATATTTACTGAAGAAGTTATCCGTGCTGGATCAGCTGCCTCTTTATCCGCACTCGTTAATCGACTTGATCCGGTTCTTCGGAAGACTGCTAACTTGGGAAGGTTGATTGCATTGCCATTTGTTAGCCAATTATATCATATATGATATCACATAGTTAGAGAAATTGGAACGGAAAATAAAGAGAATCAAATTAATGTTGATGTTGTTAAAGCTAATAAGTTTAACATGTGCAATGCCACAATTCTATGAGCCTAGGATTTGTGAATAATGTTACTCTGGTTGGCCTGGACAGTTGGCAGGTTATCAGCCCTGTTGAAGTGGTTGGATATGTTATAGTTGTGGACGAATTGCTCACTGTCCAGAATAAAGTATATGATAAACCAACAATTTTGGTGGCAAGAAGTGTGAGAGGTGAGGAAGAAATTCCAGATGGCACAGTTGCTGTGCTAACACCTGATATGCCAGACGTCCTATCTCATGTATCTGTCCGAGCAAGAAATAGCAAGGTAATTTGTTCAACAATCATTTATTTTGTTACCTCTATAGCTGACATGTTTCTGGAAATAACAAACCTTTATGTACAGGTTTGTTTCGCGACATGTTTTGACTCCAATATTCTAGCTGACCTCCAAGCTTGTGAAGGGAAGTTATTGCGCATAAAGCCTACTTCTGCTGATGTAACTTATAGGTACTACCCTCTGTTCTTTATGTTGAAAGATGTTCATATCCTTGATGAGGGTGAGCTGAAAACAACGTATACTTTGCATATGTAATTGCAGTGAGGTTAATGAGAGTGAGCTAGGAGATGCAAGTTCAACTCATTTAGATGAAGACACCCCAGCACTGACATTAGTGAAGAAACAGTTTACGGGTAGATATGCCATATCATCTGATGAGTTCACAAGTGAAATGGTAAGACTTACAAAGCTTTTCATCATACAGCCAGCAAGCACAAAACTGTTTCTTTCTTTTCTTTTCTTTTCTTTTCTATTTCATTATTGATTAGATTTTGGAAAATATCTTGGTATTAATCCCTTAACCCACCATAAATGAATATCCTTAAAAAGGTAGGCGTCTTCTTGATTTCTGACAGTTTGCTGTGACATCATTGGTGATGGCAGGTGGGAGCTAAATCACGTAATATTTCTTATATAAAAGGAAAACTGCCCTCTTGGGTTGGAATTCCTACATCAGTTGCCCTACCTTTTGGAGTATTTGAAAAAGTTCTTTCTGAAGATTCAAATAAGGTTGTTCACCTCTATACTTTAATAATTCTGCACATATATCGCTCATGCAGCTGTCATTTCCTACTAAGACGTTAACCAGAAACAGTGAAGTTATAATTTGTCTGGATTTTTGTTTTTGGAAGTTAACTTATCATTTTCTAATAATACCTTAGACTGTCAATTAAACTATGAGATGCATAGAAATTTAACTTCCGTACTTTAGTAATTATACTAATGTGATTGCTTCTGTTTGTAATTCATTATTTATCCGGAGTCACACTATAGCCATAGTTTGACTTTATTTGTGTATGCGTGCTTTTGTACTTTATAGGCTGTTGCTGACAAGATAGAAATTCTAAAGAAAAAGTTAAAAGAAGGAGAATTTGGTTCACTAGGGGAGATTCGAAAGACAATTTTACAGTTGACAGCACCACCCCCATTGGTATGTATTTACTTCTTTTTTTCTATCAAAGACTTCAATGTCAAAAGTTGTAATTCGTAACAAATGATATGTTGCAAATGCATGCAATTTTTATTCCATAGCCCGCAATAGTACAATCACATGATCTCCTTATAGAAATGTGTTGCTGAACTGTGGTGGTATCCAATAATTCATTTTCCAACATAATTCTTAGTAAAGCAGGCAAATGACTTCTCCGATTTGGCTGAATCAAGAACTAAAGTTTATATAGTTTTTACAGAATCCTTTTCTTCCTCAACAGCTGAAGTTTGAAGTGCAGTAGAGTTTTTTTTATTGAACCATTGTATTTTCAATCGTTCCTTTTCTTGATAAGATATATGACCAGTAGCTGTGTTCCTGTAAGTAAAATAACTTGAGAGGAATTTAAGTGAAAGCTGATGATGAGAGTTACCATCAGGTGCAAGAGCTGAAATCTAAGATGCAAAGTTCAGGAATGCCTTGGCCTGGTGATGAGGGAAAACAACGATGGGAACAAGCATGGCTGGCTATAAAAAAGGTAAGAATGTTTTGCTGCATGTGCCCATTTGAACTTACATAGATCTTGGAATCTGGTGTTCTTAAATCCTTTAATGCTTGTAATTTAACTGCCCTTGATATTAATATCAGGGCCTTGAAGAATTATGTCTCAAATCCTGTTATTTCTTTCTCATTCCTATTGTACATTTGTACTCTGTTGAGTTGATTGTATGTTCTCTTTGTTCTTGTTCTGTGGTACTGGTACATGGCTAAAGCTTTCTGAAACCACACTGGGGTGGGGGGGATTTCCCATATTTACTGTACACAAACATCATAACTTGATTTCAGAGCTCAAGCTGCCAATCACGTTAATGCTGACCAATTTTTTTATATGAAAGTTTTCTGATATAATGGGTGGTGCTCAGGTCTGGGCTTCAAAGTGGAATGAGAGAGCCTACTTCAGCACAAGAAAAGTGAAATTAGATCATGATTATCTTTGCATGGCTGTCCTTGTTCAAGAGATAATAAATGCTGACTATGCATTTGTTATTCACACAACTAACCCATCTTCAGGAGACTCGTCGGAAATATATGCCGAGGTATTTAGTCATATATATGTAAGATATAATTTCTATTTAATATCAGACATTGATTTGGGTTGTTTTATTGTGACAGGTTGTCAAAGGACTCGGAGAAACCTTAGTTGGAGCTTATCCTGGACGTGCTTTAAGTTTTATTAGCAAGAAAAATGCTCTCGACTCCCCTCAGGTATAAACTTCAGTACCCACCAGCCAAAAGTGACATAAGAGTGACAAACTATGTAGGGAATGAATTCCGTTGATAACTTCCACATGGATTATATACTAACGTAAGATGGTCACTGGCTTTTACAGACGATGTGATTAGGAAACACCAAATATCTCCACAATTATAGTACTTACAAATGGATTTTCTAATTTACCTTCTTACTGCAGAATAACAGTTTGGTTGTTGGCCACACCATGTAATTAGGCAACACAATAAGTCATTAAATCCCTACCTTTGTCTTCACTCATGAATTTGTGATTATTTTTCAGCTGTTAGGCTACCCTAGCAAACCGATTGGCCTCTTTATAAGACGGTCTATAATCTTCCGATCCGATTCTAATGGTGAAGATCTTGAAGGTTATGCTGGTGCGGGCCTTTATGACAGGTGAATTACTATGCAATTGATTTACAATCACCAAAATCTTTCTTTTTATTCTATAATCACTTGATTTATGTCGTTTTTTTGGTAATGATAGTGTGCCTATGGATTCGGAAGAGGAAGTCGTGCTTGACTACTCATCTGATCCACTCGTTACTGATGCGAACTTCCAAAAGACAATTCTATCAAGCATTGCTCGTGCAGGAAGTGCAATCGAGGAGTTATATGGTTCACCACAAGATATTGAAGGTGTGATCAGAGATGGCAAACTCTATGTTGTCCAGACAAGACCCCAGATGTGATTTTTCTTTTTGTTAGATTCTTTTATAGGAATATCAGTATAGACGCCATCCAATTGAGAATGAAAAAAGGAGAAACAAATAATGAGGACCTGTGAGAAACATACATGAGCATCCATTTGTATTTTATGAGGTATTTTCAGAGTCCATACTCCACTGGAGTTGCTCTACAAGGACGTTATCTTTATTCATCATATTGCATGCATCACTCAGCAGTCTATAGTGAATCCAGAGAGATCCATCCACACTTCATTCAAGCGACCAGAAACATGATGTGAACCATTGTATTGAGCGATAGCATAAGCACTCTTTTCTTTCAGGATTCCTGGTTTTCCGTTTAGGCTGCTCACAAGTGTGTCAAGTTCATCAATGCCATCATCCGTAGCAAATCCAGTAAACTTTCGGGCTGCTATGCAGCGACTTCGCTTATCAAACTGCAAATTCTGTTCAGGGAAAGGCTGTGGTGTTCTTTCATATTTGGAAGGCACATACAACCTTACATAGTATTCCTGTCCATGCACATAAGGGACACTGCTTGTTACCACCGGAGCCGTGATGTTAATCTGGGGCGAGTTAAGGTTTTCGCTATGAATGTACTGATACAACCTGTGAAAAGCAGAAGTGAGAAAACATTTGGAACCAACTAAGGAAAAGCGAAAACAAAAACAGTGTTGGAGAAACCTGTGAAAGCCATCTTTAGTGGCTTTTTCGAATGAAGTTGTTTCTCGGACTTGAGCTGACATCCATGAGGATTCTCTGTAAGGTCTGACCTCAAAATCTGATTCTGACTGCACCACTCTGTACTGAGGCGACTCAACAGCTTGACCAGAGAGTTCAACTATACTACGGCAGAAGCATATAACTATGATTGTGAATAGCCTCTCCATTACTGGATGATTAGTGGTCTGCCCCCTGAACGGACCTCTGCCTATATAAGTGGCAAGCCAAGACAAGTCTTATTTTTGTGATCAACTTGTACGTGACTGAAACTGAAGTCAGTGGCTTCAGTTCCAGGTTTCCACCACCATTTCCTTTAATATGTTTCCTACTCGGCCTTCCTTGTACCACTAGCTGATTAGAGCCGTACCAAACCCAAATATATCCGTATGGAAAATCGTAAGTGCGCCATGAGCAATGGAATTGAAGCATGGGTACACTTGAAATTGAAGTTCTTCTAGAAAGACACTACTGACCAAAAACTTGAAAAGAGTTGAAGAATTTGGTTATGGAAGGAGACAATCCAAGTATTGGTCTTTGTTTAGATGGGTTAATGGTGAAGATGAGAGCAAGATATTTATTATAATTTTTAATAGCATATAATTATATAAATACGTATATTAAAGTATGTATAATAATATCTAAAATTAATAAAAACACTGAAAATATATTGAGTTAAAAGATAAAGTTATTGATCAAAATTTTAAAAAAGTAAAAAAAAAATTGTTGAATGACGTAATGATAAGCCCATATCTAGAGATAGAGCCCAAGTCTAATATGTAGTCCTTAACCAATATGCTATTGTTAAACTATTTTAAGTTTTACCTGTACGTTTAACCTAACAATCACAATCATTCTCTTTCTCTACGCCTCCAAGAACTCGTATGTTGACATATACAATGAACTCCACAAAACTGAAACTTCACGCCCTCCCACCACTCAGGTGTCAGGACAAATCATCTGCGTCAATCTCATCCTCATTGTCTTCTGCTTCCTCTTCGCTCCTCTCTCTAAGTCTCTATTCTTTTCTTCCACAATGATTACAACCTGACCTATATTCCATAATGAATTAAGCCTAGACCCTGATCGTACGTATCACCAATTGTCGGAGTCAACTCTGAGATCGAGCTTTAGAGTTTTGATCTAACCCAACCCCGTCCAGCCGATTAGTCCTGCCCAGCCGATAAGTCGCCCGTCCAGCCGATTAATCGGACAGAAATCGGTCGACCATTCAAAAACGTCTTTTTAGATGAAATCGAAACGGGCGACCGTCTAGACCGATTTTTAGAACATTAGATAGGAGATATCATCCAACGGTGGTAATAGTGTAGGGTAGTTAATTATGTCATCTCGTTATATCAACCTAGCTAAAAAATCTCAAGCATCGTAATTTATTTCATCTCATTCTTACAAATGCAAGTGAGGTTTGAATGAAGGATCTCAATAATACTATTTTACCTCATTCTTATATATGCAAGTGAGGTTTAAACTAAAAGTCTCAGCGACGTGAGGTAAGCTAGCTAGCTAATTAAGTTATAGCTCACCAACATAAACTTACTTTACTTCATCTTGAGTTCATGAATTCTCATAACCAAGTAATTAAACCAACCTTGTGTACTTATCTTATTGTTTTAACCTATAATTGTTCTTAAGCTTGTCGATCGGGATAGAACTTGATGCATGTGCCGGTGAATGGAACATATGATTGATCATCATCCTTGTGTTCTCTCCTTAGCAAGCAATCCGACGAGACTCCTTAAAATTATGCACTTGATTGGAGTGACATAATGATGATGTATGTATTAGAGACCGAGATGCCAATGCCTCCATGATGAAGATGAATGCCAAATGAAGCATGCCAAATAGTATTAGGTAGAAAATTCGATTCACACATTCTTCTCTAACAAACTTAATGAAATTAATCATGCATTATTCTGCAAATGCAATATGGATTAACATGAAACATTCTTATCTATAATTTTATTTTGGAAAGATAACGCTATGTCACAACGCGCCGAATTTCTTAGACATTTTTGAAGCAAACATTGCTCATGGAAGATTGTGAAGTACACCAGAGTGTTTTAGAAGTTTCCGGAACACTATGTAAAACTTTGGAGGTCTCCGGAAGGATCAAGTAAGATCGCGAAGTCTCTAGAAAACTCTTGAATTCTCTAGAGTCTTAAGGGAGATTCAAAGGACTAGAGAACCCTAGAACTCTGTAGAACTCTTTAGTAGATACTTAGAGTAGTGTAGAATACTCTAGAATCACCTACACTTGTAAATGTCCTAGATTTATCTAGAACTTAGGCACGGGGGAGGTTGCCTATAAATAAGGAGACACCCTTCCCATTTGTGCATAGAAAGCATTCTAGCATTCTAGCTCATTTTAAAAGCTTTGTAAAGTTCTCTTGAAGTTAATACAGCTTCTTTGCTTTCAAGTGTTCTCTTCTTGCTTTCTTTCGAGTGTTCTAGTCAAGGCGTTGGTGTGAGTAAGGCTGAGTTAGTATAGCAGAGTACTAAGGCCGCACAAGTACTTTAGAGGAAAGCTCGTGACAGGTGGTATCAGAGCAAAAGTTTAATCAGAACCTCGCTCGACATCATGGAAAAACTCGGTGCTGCTAGAGGTTCATCATGAGTTAACCCTTCCGAGTTGGCTAAGCTTGATGCTACCAAAGGTGCATCAGGTTCCAACCCTTCCAAAAAAGTGATGTAAAGGAGAGGCTGCAAAGAGCAAGGCGAGCTGGTCCTTTCGAGGAGCGAACGATCAAAGGACTTCATCTCTGCTTTTGACTCACGACTATCTCAAGTGGAGGAAGTCGTGCGTGGCGTGGAGGCCCAGGTGGATGAACTAGGCTAACAGGTTAAAGGCCCAGAGGCGGAGTACATTGCCATCCATACTGCGATTAATAGCCTGTTGGTCCAGCTAGAGGAGTCATTGTGGGTGAGATTGTGAAGGTTCGCGAGGAGTTCATAGGGGAACTCTCCAAGATACGTTCAGTTCACGAAAATGAGTTGAATAACGCGCTTACACGTATGGAGGAGATGCATGGGGACTTGACCCTCTCCAAGAGTGCATTAGTGACGAGAATTAGCACTAGCGGTGTCATGGAAGCTAAGCACATAGAGGTGCCAAAGCCTAAGAGTTTCGGAGGATCGCGTAACGCTCGTGAAGTCAACAACTTCTTATGGGGGCTAGTCCAATATTTCGGAGCCTTAGGCATCACGGAAGAAGAAGCCACGATCAAGACCTAGGCTCTTTACCCCATTGACGCCGTCATGCTAGGGTGGAGAAGAAGGCAAGGAGATATCAAAAAATGTACGTGCATCATGACTACCTTTGATGATTTCACTAGGGAGCTTAAAAGTCAATTTTATCCTAAGAATGCCGAGGAGGAGGCAAAACCTCGCTTGTGAAGGCTCAAGTACTCGGGGCCTATTCGGGAGTATATTAAGAATTTCACCAACTTAATGCTTGAGATCCCCTACTTATCCGACAAAGATGCACTCTTCAATTTTATGGATAGTCTCCAATCATGGGCCAAGACCGAGTTAAGGCAACGTGGAGTGTAAGACCTTGCTACCGCCATAGCTATGGCTGAAAACCTAATCGACTATACTAGTTCAAAGGATTCCATTGCCAAGCCAATGGAGAAAAAGAGTATTCATGCCAAAGATGGGGGAGACAAAGACATACTCGGCAAGGAGCAAAGATAAGGGGAGTGATAAAGGGGGCTTCATCAAGGTGATCAATTCACCCGCTCGACCCATTCATAAACTAATCTGAGGAGTCAAAACTACCGTAGGGGTCTGGTGTGGGAACCTAGACTTCTCAATAGTTCTAATGGATGACTTCAAAGTCGTCCTAGGGTCGGAGTTTCATGATCAAGTCAAGGCAATTCAGGTGCCATTCGCCAATAACATGTGCATCATGTATGGTGACAAGGCGTGTGTCTTGCCGACAACTAGAAGTTCCAAGCAAGACGTAGAGGTGTTATCAGCATTCCAATTCAAGAAAGGCATCAAGAGGGACGAGGAAAACTACTTAGTCATCCTCAAAGAGTTCGATTACGAAGAACCAAGACTTTAAGACGACATGCCCAAGGAGGTAGTCGTTGTACTTGAAGAGTTCAAGGATGTTTCACCATCCGAGCTACCCAAGAAGATGCCACCAAGGAGGCAAGTCGATCATGTAATAGAGTTTGAGCGGGGAACCAGGCCACCCGTTATGAGCGCATAAGACATTGCACCACCCGAGTTAGTGGAGTTAAGTAGACAATTGAAGGAGCTTTTGGATGCGGGATTCATTAGACCTTCGAAAGCCCCATTTAGTACTCCAGTATTGTTCCAAAAGAAGGACGACGACTCTTAACGCATGTGCATCGACTACCGGGCACTCAACAAGGTCACAGTAAAGAACAAGTACCTCATTCTTCTTCACCAATCTTTTCAACCAATTAAGGCCTGCGTGCTACTTCACAAAGTTAGACATTCGATCTGGATACTACCAAGTACGCATAGTCGAGGGTGATGAACCAAAGACCGCGTGCATAACAAGGTATGGTTCTTACGAGTTCTTGGTTATGCCTTTTGGTCTAACGAATGCAAGACGACGTTTTGTAATTTGATGAACAAGATATTCCACCCCTATCTTGATCGTTTTATGGTCTTCTACTTGGACGACTTCGTGGTGAATAGCTGAACCTTAGAGGAGCATATGGAGCACTTGAGGGAAGTGTTCAAACTGCTAAAAGAAAATGAGCTATACATCAAAAATGAGAGGTGCTCCTTTACGAAGAACAAGGTGTTGTTCTTGGGGCACAAGATCAAGGACAACAAACTTATGATGGAGGATTGCATGGAGCATTCCATACAAGCATGGGAGCCACCCTCTAAGGTACATGAGTTAAGATCTTTTCTTGGGCTAGTAAATCACTACCGCCGCTTTATCAAGGAATATTCGGCGCAAACCGCTCCTCTAACCGACTTTCTCAAGAAAAACAAGACATGAGAGTTGACGACAAAGTGTCAAGAAACCTTTGAATACTTGAAGAATGCAATATGCGAGGAGCCTGTACTAAGCCTACCCGATCATACCAAGTCATACGAGTTGCACACCGATGCTTCCAACTTTGCTATTGGAGGCATGCTCATGCAAGAGGGACATCTGGTTTCCTATGAGAGTCAGAAGCTCAATGACATGAACCTTTGCTACACAGTGCAAGAGAAAGAGATGACCGCAATCATTCATTGTCTTAGAGTGTGGCTGAACTACTTGCTTGCGGCGAGGTTTGTTATTATGATCGACAACGTAGCGACGAGTATGACTGAAATGGAGTACAAGCTGGGAAAGGTGAACGTGGTAGCCGATGCATTAATCCAAAGGTGGAGTTTGCGAGTATATCACAAGTCACTAAACCACTCATATGTAAGATCAAAAAAGGGCTTAAGGCAGATCCACACACATGAAGCGTCATTGCCTTACTAAAGTAGGGTGAAACACGGAGGTTTTGGATAGATGAAAACCTCCTTTACACCAAGGACCGCAGCATATATGTACCAAAGTGGGGCAACTTGAAGGAGCTCATTAAGGAATGTCATTATTCCTTATGGGTCGGCCATCCAGGAGTAAGACGCACACTTGCTCTCTTAAAGTCCATCTATTATTGGCCAAGGATGCGTGATTGGGTCGAAGAATATGTGAGAACATGTCTTGTGTGCAAACAAGACAAGGTAGTCCAACAACAGCCGGGGGGCTTGCTCAATCCCTTGCCCATTCCTATGAGACTGTGGGAGAGTGTCTCTATGGACTTCATCACTTGTTTGTCGAAGTCTGAGAGGTTTAGGAGCATCATCATTGTGGTGGATCGATTTAGTAAGTATGCCACCTTCATGGCCACATCAGCCGATTGCATGGCTGAGGAAACAACAAGGCTATTCTTTTGCAATGCATGTAGTCAAGCTTTAGGGAGTTCTAAAGAACATTGTAAGCAACCAAGACCTACGCTTGATGGGAAGATTTTGGACGAATCTATTTAAGATGCTCGGGTCAGACTTGAGCTTTTCTAAAAGCTTCCATCCTTAAAGTGACAGACAAACAGAGCGCATCAATGCTCTCTTATACTTACGATACTACGTGAGTGCCAATCAAAAGGACTGGGCCAAGCTTCTTGATGTGGCGCAGTTTTCATACAATTTGCAACAAAGCGAGACCACCAACAAGAGTCATTTTGAGATTGTGTTGGGACAACAGCCGACTACCCATGTATCCCTTGCCACTCGTTTTGAAGGGAAGAGTCCTGTCATATTCAAGTTTGCCAAGTCATTGCATGAGTAAACAGAGTTAGCTCGAGCGGCGTTGCACAAGGCTGCTTCAAGAATGAAGAAGTGAGCGGACAAGAAGAGGAGGCACATGGAGTTCAAGGAAGGGGATCTTATACTCGTTAAACTCTTGCCGCAACAATTCAAGTTCTTTAGGAAGGTGCATAAGAGCTTGATACGCAAGTACGAAGGATCATTTGAGGTTATCAAGCACATCGGCAAAGTTTCATATAAGCTTCACCTCCCGCCCAAGTTGAAGATTCATCTGGTCTTCCATGTGAACATGTTAAAGCCATATCATGAAGATGAGGAAGATCCATCAAGGGGAGTTTCACATCGGGCACCAACGACAGTTGTTACTTCTTTCGACAAAGAAGTGGATGAAGTACTCGCGGACCGCTTTATCTAACAGCGAGGTGTGTCGAGTTATAAAGAATACCTCATCAAGTGGAGAGGATTTCCCCCGAAGCAAGCTGGGAGTTTGAGGACACGCTTTGGCAGTTCAAGGACAATCTCCAGCGCTACCATGATCTAGACGCGACTAGGGCGTCGCGGATTTAGGTGGGAGAGAGTGTCATAACCCGCCAAATTCCTTAGGAATTTTTGACGCAAGCATTGTTCAAGGAAGATTGTAGAGTACACCATAGTGTTCTAGAAGTTTCCGGAACACTACGGAAAGTTTTGGAGGTCTACGGAAGGATCAAGTAAGATCGGGAAGTTTCTAAGCAACTCCGGAGTCTTAAGAAAGGTTCAAGGGCCTAGAGAACCCTAGAACTCTTTGGTAGATACATAGAGTAGTGTAGAATAGTCTAAAATATATCACCTGCACTTGTAAATGTTCTAGATTTCTCTAGAACTTAGGCAAGGGGGAGGTTGCCTATAAATAGAGAGGCACCCCTCCCATTTGTGCATATAAGTTAATAAAAGTTCTTTGCTTTCAGTTTTATCTTCTTGCTTAACTTCTTTCAAGTATTTTAGCTAGGGTGTTAGTACAAGTAAAACTGACTTAACATAACGAAGTGCTAAAACCGCATGAGTACTCTAGAGGAAATAAAGCTTTTGACAGCTAGATCATGACCATGCATACTTGTTAGACAAAATCATTGATCAACATCATTGTTTCACGCTTTGGTTAGCTTTTGTATCTTTTTTTCCACTTTCGAAACCCCTTTTAAACTTGTAGCATTCACAATCAAATAACATGTACACAGACCCACTGGGATAAGAGTTTCATTCTACAGTATTATTATATTGGATTCGATCAGCTATATATCACACTATGTATAATACAATATACATCCAAAGATAGAGATATTTGCTTCACTTCACACGAACAACTTCATAAAAATGAGTGTTGGTCTATTGGTTCTGAATCATCGTTTTATATCTAAGAACCACCACCATTCTTTCTCATGATCGATTATATATTCTTTTCTTTTATGCCGGTATAAATTCATTTCCAACTTTTAAATTCAAGTGGGATCGGATAATTATGCAAAGGTACTGACACTTCTGTTGGACCACCTTTTGAACTTTGAATTCAGAATCGAAGATATATATATTTGACTATAACATATAAGCGGCTCACATAAAAATATGTCAAGGAATTACAATTGTGTCATCATGATAATCACAACTATATGTTCCTCTGCATGCATATATTCCTTTGTAAGTTTAAGCTTTGATTACAGCAGCTTAGGGCGGCCTGCTACTGTCCGCAAAATTTGGCAATGAACCTAACCTCTTATTATGTTTCACAATTCCATGCCGCTCATTCTGTTAAGGGTCCTCAATATCCAGGAATCGAGACTCGAAAAGCTCACCTTTGGTTGCTTGTGGGGTTCTCAATCGACATCAACATCCTGGTCAATACACAATCCTAGTCATATTGTCTATGTCTAATCCCACTTCTGGTGATTGATCACGAATTTTTCCACATGATTTTAAGGAAATGAGTCTTGGTCAATTCATATAACCTTTTAGCCGATAACACTTCTTTTCTTAGTTTTCTACATGGAATCCCTTATGCAGAAGTTAAAATATCACACAAAAACAATCGGTAATAGATTTAATATGTAATATAATCGATCTGATGTACGTGAAACTAGTACCGTAACTGTAATTGGAGGTCTGAATTACATATACAGTATTATCTTCAAATTATATATACTCGATACAAATAACCAAGTAAGGTACTATTTGATCACGGAATAATCAAATAACTATTAGATAGGAGACGGAAAGAATCAAAACGTAAATAAAATATCAAATAACTATTCAAATTATCTATTCAATATTACGCACAAGATACAAACTTATAAATCTCACTCGCGTAAAATTTCTAAACAGGACAAATAGCTCTGTTTCACTCTATATTGTGCAAAAGAATCAAACTATGATCTTTCTCTCACAATATCACTCTAAACAGGACAAATAGCTATGTTTCACTCTGATAGGAGAAAAGTATCCCTCTATTTGTTTCACTCTGATAGGAGAAAAGTATCCCTCTATGTTTAGATCTAAACTAAACATCTTTATTTATAGACTAGAGTCTCTTAGAATCCTTATCTAACTAGAAAACTATTTCCCTAACTAAGTAGAAATAAGTCTTCCCTGACCAAGTTGAAGAAGGAATCCACCTAAGTTCCTGGAGAGGGTGATATATATGTATCAATACTTCTTGCAAATAAGTAAACGTCTAGTTTCTTTGACAATTACCATAATTAATTGAATATAATGTTTGCAGCGATCTGATTTATGTATTTTAGTTGGTTTTACACAAAGCTTAAACTTTGCTGATACATGAAGCTTCAAAAAATATAATCAAACAATCAGTATTTCTGTTAACATTGAATTCCAGAGATCGAATTAGTCTTTGTACGTATGCTGATGTTAAATTTGAGATATGTATCAACGGTACATGTTATAGCTTATTTTGGAGGTTGAAGAACTATTGCTAGAGGCAGCACTTGAATCATAACACGTTAATGGCCTGTTGGCATAACATGCATTGAGATGGAGCTGCTTTTTCTAGCTATCAAGTAGTTGCTGCTGCATGCCACACACAAGGTTCCAAGAATGAGAGACTAAAATTGTAAGTAGACCTGGAAGAAGTGACCCTAGTGATCATGTCATATGTTGATGAACTGGATCGATTCTCTAGAGTCAATGCAAGAAATTATACAGCAGCTAGTACTACAGAGACGTCAAAAAAGGTGAACTTTGGCTCCCATTCTGAGAGAGATATATGCCAAATAGTGGCCCTACCTTGCTGTGTTGTTTATTTGAAAACCTAAAACGACATTCCTTTTTTTTTTTCCAGATGACTCGTATACACATATATACCCGGCCATACTTAGATCATTGGTTCAAGGTGGAGACACCATCATTCTATTACTGTATCAATCCCAGAATGAAAACAAATGAACTTCGCAGAACACATACGGCGTTGGCTAAAGTTTAAAAACTACAGGGCGCTTTGAACCTGTATATGACAAGAGTACCACAGTATGTACTGCTGCTGATCTGCAAAATTAAGCTTTCTGGGATACAGAAATTCTACTGAACTATTTCTATATATATATATATAGAAATAGTTCAGTAGAATTTCTGTATCCCAGAAAGCTTAATATTCCTTCATTATATATATATATATATATATATATATATATATATATCGATTATGTTGCAGTGTTGCACTGGCTGCATTATTGCTTTCTTTAGTTTTGTTTTATCATCAATCATCTCAGAACTTCACCTTCCTTAATTAGTTCTCTGATCGAGGCTAATGTAAAGCGAAACTCTGAATTCTATTGCATACGTACATTTATAAATATATGGATATTAACATCACATGGTTATTTCCTCCCACGCAAGATTTTCAATTCGTACCTTAATAAGCGTTCTTTATTATCTACTTACAAAGATTAAGTCACCCCTTAAGTGTTTGTTTAGTTAAAATCTCGATCCTTACTTATATATGCCTCAAGAACATATGTAAATGAGTTCCCATATATATGCAAACATATATAGTTTAGTGATGAAGTAGAAGCTATTCGAAAGATGCATTTTCCAGAAAAGGTACCATGAACAAGTATGCCACATATAAATGACAGGCTGATCGATCATCGATCGGAAGACTCGGTAAGTTCTTGTTGTTAAAAGTTTAAAACTATCTTCCCCTAAAACGCATAATTATTTGTTTCCTGGCCTAATTATAAAGCGCGACCCTTTTCCTTTTCTTTGTTCAAAATCCTTTCCTTTGTTCCCCTTCAAAAGGAGCTCCACATATATTACTTTAGCAGCCTTTCATTATCTTTCAGTTTTATTAAAACAATTTTGCGATAGAATATGGTGACCCAAAAATAATCAACCAAATTAGGCTTAATTAACCCGTAGGTTAAGCAACTAGCCTCGATCAATAATCAGTGAGACTTAAATAAACTGGCAGAGTTTATTACTGGTACGTAGGAGTAGTAGCAGCTGCATGTGTTAGCCAGCTGCATCAAATCCCAGCAATAGATTAGAGTCCACACCCTCTTCATGATCGGTCTAAGAAACACTTCTACTATAGAATTCTTATCTCTACCCGAAAATTTAAAACCTCCGGCCAGCTTCGTATGCATAGTAGAGTACTGGCCGGCTAAAGGTTTATAATGCATGGACGCCGGCCATTAACTTGATAGGGATATCAGCATTCAGCTTTTGCTAGCCATCCAGCCAAGAGGGTTTAAACCGTTTAATAGTTTGACTAATTTCATTTCCTTTGTGTGGTTACCGATCGTTCGGTAATGAGATTAATGATACTAGCTTGTGGGTCATTTCTTGTTTGTATATGTTTCGAGTTTTCAGTATATATGATATAGAGGTCGCCGGTCGGTTGAGTACGTAGGGCCGTCGGACTGGTTTAGTACAAAGGAATTAATGGCCGGCCAGGCCGGGGGGAAGTGAAAAACATCATTACCAGAGCCCTAAAAGAGAACCCATTTAGGGATTTCTGGAGAAATCTACCCCAGCCTTGGTGCTTGGTCCTTATATATTTCTTCATTATCTCCCATAAAAAATGAACAAATCTCCAAATTAAAAATACATAAACCATTGTTAAGAGCATCTTTAACGGTACAAGTAAAATTATTGTTAAATTTAGTAATAATTATGAGATTTAATAATTGATATAAGCATTTAGTTTCAGTAATTATTGATAAATGTAAGTTGATAAATATTTTAAACCAATAATAAACTAACACGTGAATAAAAAAAGGAAAAACTTAGGTTTATCTTTAGCAATTATTGAATAGGTTGATAAATTTATCAATTTTAGGATTTATCAATTTTAAAAGTTGACAATTTTTTTAAAAAAAAATTGATTCAGCAATACTGCTTGAGATGCTCTAAATTGGATATTTTGTTGGATAATTGCTAAATAAAATTAACAAATTTGTCAATTTTTTATGCATAACTAAAACAATAGTTAAATCTTCTCTCTCATCTCTTGCCTACCATTTGTAAAAACAAAATAAATAGCAACTACTGATAGAGTAATTGTATCCAAAAAAACTACCGGTAGAGTAACATTGTCAAATCGATACCTAAATTTCAAAATTTTAACAAAATATAACAATGTTTTAAGTTAGCTGCCGGAGATGCTACACATCATCTTACAAACCAGATCATTCACTCTAACACACATCATCTTGCAAAAACTAACCAGTGTACCTACGTAGTTCAATTTCCACTGCAACTTAATACATATCCTATACTGATCAATAGCCTATACGTAGTCACAGTAGTTTTTAAGAAATAATTATTATTCAAAGATGATAAATAATTAAGTGCCTTAATTGGATGTAAATTCATTGGTTTTTATAAATCAAGAAATATTTGGTTGATTGAGATTGAGATTGAGATTTAGATTTAGATTTAAATTGTTCTAATCATGACAATTTCTTTTTTATCAAATTACAACACAAAATTATGAGTCAAACTTACAACCACCCACTTATTAAAATGAGACTGTCATTAAACTAAATTGTACTAACCAACTTTGTGATACAATTTCTATTATCATACAGTATATATATTTGCATATTTGTAATATCCTTTGTCTGGGAGCTAGTTGAAGGTCGTCGTTTTTTTGGTCAAACTAGTTGAAGGTCGTCGTTGATCAGTGAAAGATGGGTGGTCACTGTACGTTGCTTAGGGCTTTGTCTTCAAGCAATTGTAGTTTCGGTTAATAATTAAGCTGGAGCGTGGGATATTTCTATTTATGGTAATAATTAGCATGAATTCATATAATAACACCCGACGACCTAATTACTACAGTATCGATCTACTACTACCTACAGAACTCATTTGTTTAAAATTAGGTGCTTTAGGTTGGAATGAAATAGACTCGATTGATCTAACACATTGCATTGAACAAAATAAACCAAAGAATCAGGGGCGGAACCCGGATTTAATCTTTGGTAGGGCTAATTCAAGGGCAAAAAGCAAATAAATGGGTGAGCAACAAGAGATGGGTACAATGCTGAAAGAAGAAATGGAAGAGAAATAAAGAAGAAAAAATTCAAGGGCGAGCAAAGAAAACAATCAAGCAGCTTTGCCAACTGAACTGTGATCAATTTTGCATTTAAAATAGTACATATCCGCTCTTGAAATTGAAAATGAATGCCAATTTTGTTTGATTGAAATTATGAAATGTGATCAAACCATATTGAATTACGAAAAATGTTATCAAACTAGATTACTAGTTTTAAGTGTTACGGCCTGGATGCATGCATCTAACCTAGTTGAATAACAAACACATCCAAGCCGTAGTGCATAAGCATTCGTTAACAAACTCATCCAGGCCGTAATGCATGAGAAATCACACTTCAAAAAGATTGAGCCCCTAAAACGCAGTTAATTTGAAGCATAATAATACATAATGAGGTAAATTGCATGTGGTGTGTGCATTCGAAATAAGCATGCAGAGTGACTGCACAAAACCAAGTACGCATGCCTACTGCTGCCACTGCCAACTCAGCATTCCCAACACAATGACACCATGACGTACTCCATTTTCTCTTCCCTTCGCACAAAACGACGTCGACACCTTCAAAAAGCTATTCTTACCTAGCTAGCTACTTAGATCATGAAAAAAAACTAGTTAATTACATTATCTTACTAATTAAGGACAAGATATTCCCTTTATCTTTTTTTTCCTCAAATTATCCAACTACGTCCGTAACTTATTTATGTAATATATAAAAAGTTTGAACCTATTACCCTATTATCGTTAGATGTAACTGGTTAAGTAATTTAACCAATCAGACTATGACTTACTGACAAATACGAATGATTATTTACATGCAAACAACAATGAAGACTTGCTTTGTTGGATGATCTGGAAAGCTAGGAATGATGTTGCTTTCAGGAATAACAAATCTACTCCACAATATATCATCTCTGCAACAGCTGTTGTTCAGAAGAATTACAAAAATCACAACCCTAGATGCATTGGAGGTTATTCCAAAAAACTCTAAAGCCATCAAATGGAAACCTCCACCTGCATCCTCCCTCAAAATCAACTTTGATTGATCAGTTACTAGATCATCTGCTGCTTGCGGTGCAATCATTAGAAGCTCGGATTTTTATCACCACAATAGTTCATCAAATGTACCAACCACAAAAGTCACAGCTCTAAGAGATAGTCTCATTCTTGCAAGAAACGAGGGACTCGTCAGAGTTATTGTTGAAGGCGACTCCAACCTTGTTATTGATGCAGTAAACAAGAAATGCACCACAACTTGGAGATTGAATCAAATTGTGGAAAATATCAGAAAAATTGCATGAGATTTCAAAGACATTAGCTTCAGACATGCCTTGAGGGAAACCAATTTTGCTGTAGATGTAACGACAAATTTTGGAAACAATATCACTGGACGAAGAAATTGAAACCAGCCCTTGCCTACCTTCATTGCTAGAGTAGTCCTCTTCGACTAACTAGGATTTGGCTGCCCTAGAGGCAGCATCTTGTAATTTTTTCTTTGTTCATTCTTTCTTACCAAAAAAATGAACACATGTTTAACAAAAACTGCTAGGATAATGAAAAATCAAAGTAATTAAATTAGGAACTTGGAAGCTAGGGAGTAACATCGATACAGAAGTGGCACATAGAACATCTAGGGAAGTGAGAAAGGGAAACCCCCAAAGCATAGGACTGGAAAACCAGACTCAAGTGAAATTCCCATTTCTATCTCTTTCCCTCCTCTCCACAGAGCAAGAAGAAAAGAATAACAGAAATATATCAGTCGCATTTTCCCCTATAAAATTAACACAAAAGCTAAAGTTTCAGTCCTTGTATTGGAGACCGGAAACACTACCTCTCTCTACGGTCTCTCTCTCTTTCATTCTGTCTGTCTCCTTTTTCTATTTTCTCAAAAATAAAAAATGAAGCATGATTTCATCACTACCCAGTATATATAACTCCACTCTCACATGGCCAAAACTTTAACTAAACCCAACCTCCTATTTCCTCTCATTTCCCATTTGCCTCTTCTCTTTATTTTAATCACGTCGTGCTCGAAATCTCAAATTCTCAGAGCATAAACCCGAAGAAGGCTCTTACAATAGAATAGAAGGCAAATTTTCTTCTTATTCTGGGGCTCAAAATCATTGAAAATGGTGTGGGAGTGAGCGTTGGGGTTTCTTAGAATGGTCGTCGTGTGTTGGAAGAGCAATAGATGGTGTTATTTTGATGACACAAAAAGACAATTACCACATCAACGTAAACAACAAAGGGATTCAACACAAGAAACAGAACAAGAAAATTTCACAGCACCCATGGCTTCTAGCAGCCGGTCTAAGATTTCCTCCCCAATCATTCCTGTTCTTGTTTTCTTTCTTCTTGTTTCTTCATCAACATGTCTAGTAGTCCGCGCCTCCGAAATGGCCAATCGGACTTTCAATCCCGAGCTACAGTTAAAGAAGTTGAAGAACATGAAGGCTCGTCTCAGAAAGATCAACAAGCCTGCCCTCAAGACATTTCAGGCATAATTTTCACCTTATTTTCCTCTGTTCTTGCTCTGTTTCTTTCTCTGTTCTTGCTCTGTTTCTGTCTCTGTTCTTGCTCTATTTCTGGCTCTGTTTTTAGCTATGCTCTGTTTTGCTCTGTTCTTGAATTGTGCTCCTTATTTGTTAATGGTGCAGAGTCCAGATGGTGATATCATAGATTGTGTTCACTCTCATCAGCAACCTGCTTTTGATCATCCTCGATTAAAAGGACAGAAGCCATTGGTAAATACCCCTTAGCTTTCTCCAAAATTGTTAATCCTCCAAGCTCAAAAAGTGCAGGAAGATTGATTTTCTCTTTCTATTTTGAATTTGCAGGATCCACCGGAGAGACCAAAAGGGCTTAACCCCACTAGCATGATCCATGAAAATTTTCAGCTATGGAGCTTATCAGGTAATATATGCCCAGATGGAACGATTCCTATTCGAAGAACAAGAGAGCAAGACGTGCTCAGAGCTAGCTCGGTTCGACGATACGGAAGTAAATCACCAAGGCATGTTCGAAGAGATACCTCCAGCAATGGCCATGAGGTTAGTACATAGTGTAATGAATGTAGCAGAAGAAACCTTGGAGTTTTTCTGGGAAGGGTCACAGTCATATAATTCATTTCAGTTAATTTAGAACTTATTAATGGAATGAAAATGGAAGAGTGTAGGTACAGAAAACTGCTTTACTAATGTTCATTGTGAAGTCATCTTCTTTCTTTTTTATCCATGGGAACAAAGTCAGTGATTTTACTGCTTTTTTTGTCCACCACTTGAGTTTTGTTTTCTTCTGGTTTGAAACTTTCAAATTGACACACAAATTGTTTTTAATTAAAAGAAAATCAAGTACCAAGAGTTTCCATACATGTTGCAGACTTTCATATTCATTTGGTTACAGCATGCAGTTGGGTATGTGAGTGGAGATCAATACTATGGAGCAAAAGCAAGCATCAATGTCTGGGCGCCAAAGGTTGTGAATCAATACGAGTTCAGTTTATCTCAAATGTGGGTTATTTCTGGTTCATTTGGCGACGACCTCAACACCATTGAAGTTGGCTGGCAGGTACCGCTGAAGTTTACCTTGTAAAATTTCTCTATTGCAGTCCACTTAAATAATTTAAGTCCATGAAAGCTACACTCTAACTCGCAATTTCATGGTTGCGGACTCGCACCGGAAAATGTGATTTCACATTTAAGGCAGTAGTAATCAGTAATCACAGCTCAACCACCTTGCTCTGTTTTTCCTTTGCGTATGGTAGCCATGGAGGCTAATATCATTTAATTTCTCTGCAGGTCAGCCCAGAGCTATATGGGGACAACTATCCTAGATTCTTTACTTACTGGACTGTAAGTCACTGAAAAAATAAATCTCATTTCTTTACTGTTAAGGTTAATTATTGGACGAAACTTGATGTTTGAGATACTGTTGATTTTCAGTCAGATGCATATCGAGCAACTGGGTGCTACAATCTGCTGTGTTCGGGTTTTGTTCAGACGAATAGTCGAATCGCCATTGGAGCTGCAATTTCTCCAACTTCTGGTTACAATGGTGGACAGTTTGATATTAGCTTATTGATTTGGAAGGTATATATTATCTAGCCATTAAACTTTTAAGTCTTCTGCTACATTTAGACACTGAATAACTTTTAAGTTTTATGCTTGAAACTGCAACGAGCCAAAACCAAATCTAACAGGAAATGACAAGAACAGACAAAACCCAGAAACGAAAAAAAATACTTAAGATCAAAGATTACGCAAACATTGATTTTGTTATGCAATACATTACCGAGTGACGGAACAGTTTAGTTCAAAGATAATGTGATATAAATAAAACTTAATTAATCATAATCGTTTAACTTAACTGTTATGGTACTCGACATGAACAACATGTTGTAAATGTTGTTGATGAGTAATTATTTTCAAAAATGAGTGAGAGTAAAGAGGACATATTCTAAAGTGTAAAGGTGTATTGTTTTGCAGGATCCAAAGCATGGAAATTGGTGGCTGGAATTTGGGAATGGGGTTCTAGTTGGATACTGGCCATCATTCTTGTTCACTCACCTTCAAAACCACGCAAGCATGGTACAATTTGGTGGAGAAGTTGTGAACTCACGGCCTTCTGGATCTCACACTGCAACACAAATGGGAAGTGGTCATTTTGCAGGAGAAGCCTTTGGCAAAGCTTCTTACTTTAGAAACTTGCAGGTTGTGGATTGGGACAACAGCTTAATCCCATTATCAAACCTCAAAGTTTTGGCCGATCATCCAAATTGCTATGACATCCAAGGAGGGATTAACAATTTTTGGGGGAATTATTTCTACTACGGTGGTCCTGGAAGAAATGTGAGATGTCCCTAAAGGAATTAAGGTATAGAGCTAGGGTTTTTTATTCTTTCCTTACATAAATATTATATTTTCTCCTTTTTTCATTTTCTTCTCTTGGTGATTTGGGTTCCTCTTGGAAATCCATTAGCAATTGAGTTTGGGGTATTTCTTCTTGTATTTGTTTTCCTTCCTTTTTTTCTCCCAACTAACAGGTGATCTATTCATCACACCACCCTTAGGGACTCATGTAAATTTGGAGGAAAACAAAAGGTAATAGTGGATTATACTATGGCTTGTGATTATTCATTTACCCTCTTAATACTTTGTTTAACAAGTTCTCAAAGCTTCATCACACCACCCTTACAAGTTGCAAAATAGAGTGGAAATTGCCTCTAACCTTGAATAGTTGAACCCTAAAGATTATAAATAATTGTGACCATCAAGGCCTTGATATTTACAATTGAATATCATAAGGCTATTTCTTGCCTTTGAAGACAGCACAATTTCACACACAGAAAAGCAATAAACAAAACCGAAAAGAGTATTCAACTAGTACCCCAAAATAGATCATAATGACCATCTCTATCGAAATGATAGCACAGCTCACACTTCGCGTTACCACATGAACTTGTCGAAATTGCCTCCTTCTTATGCACAATTTGGGTTATAGTCTTTTTCTTTAAGTTTACTTTGGCTCGTAATTGTCATGATTAAACTTCATGCAGTAGAACAGTATCATTAGGAGTAGATCTATTGATGATCTTATTCTTGTTAAGTACTAGTTGATGACTTTCTCGTTTCACTATATTTTCGATTGCATATTCACATCTTAACTGTCTAGTTTGTAGATATATATGAGTTGATTCATACAAATTGAAAATCGTTAAGGCATTCATAAATGTGATTCACCGATTATAAATTTGAACGGCTCCTGTTTAACATATTTAGACCGTCAATTGATTTGATCTATTTCGATGTCTTAACGATCACCAATTTAGCTGAAAATTTATAGAAGTGATCTCCTGATATAGATCTATAAATTAAACGGTTGAGATGAAAATATGATTGAAAAGTGAGTGTAATAAACCATTAAGGAGAAAATCCTCACCAAGAAGATCCTTAATAGATCCACTCTCCATTATCATATATCCCATATTCATTTATAATGGAAATCAATGATCTATTGGAGTCATATTATTTCTTTTCCATACTCCAAACCAAGGTTCAAAAAGGCGCTAGGCTCGATTAGGAGGTGCAGCTACTGCCTAGCACCTAACAATTTAGACGGAGTTTAATCAGTGATTAGGCGGTAATTAAACGGATTATTTTTATATATTTATATGGTATATTATAATATAAATTATAAAGAAATGTCAACAAAACATTCAAAACACATTGTCTTAAAATAATGTTATCAAACAATAGCTAAAAAATACAAATACAAATAAAAGCACAAAAAATAATTAGGTTGTTTAGGGTTTAATAGCATTAGGCTGTTTAGGGTTTAATTTTTTTAAATTGCAGCGTCTAATCCCGTTTAATTACAGCCTAATCGCTAGGTGTTCCGCTTAATTACCGATTAATCGACATCGCCTAATGTGTCCGTCCAACACCAAAATTAAGCTTTATGCTTGGTTTTTCCGCCTAGGTGCCACCTAATCGGCCTATGCATCCGTTTTTTCGAACAGTGCTCCAAACCCATGTTTTTAATCGTTAACAAAATCAATCTCATGTAATTTACAAGATGATTATGCATATTAATTTATTGATGCGTAGAATAAGTTCTCTATTTTTTAGCTAATAATGTATAAAAGAGAGACTGACCTTAGAAGCCAAGTTGGTGGTTAATTAGTGATAGAAACCAGAAGTCGAATTTAGATTTCTGATTAGGAAATCAAACAACGTATACAGAGAGAAGACGTGGAAAATGATCGACTAGGACTTGAGAAAAATCTCATGGCATCACATGGGATATGGTATTTCATATAGGCATAAGCTCGATCGGTACGTGTGGAGTATTGACTTTGGAAGTCCATAGCTGCATTCGATTATATTCGATCATAGGTCACATTTGTAAGGTTCGATCAATCAATGTAATGGCCCGAGTGACTCCTGCTCTTGCGCCACATCTTAATGCGTTCACTGATTAACCATACGGTTGATGGTTGTCGACTAGGGCTATCAATTCCGACACAACTCAAAACTCTATTTCTCTCTGGATGCCAAACCATGAAAGAACATGTTGACAAAGACACAAATAGTGGCGGAATCGTTACAGCCAGAAGAGGCTATGACCCCCACAAGCTTGTTGAAGTCTGAAATGGTGATGTGTGATTGGCTGGTGATTTTAGACAAAATTACAGTATTTATTAGGTAATTGGTCTTTCATCTACAAATTAGTCTTTTAATATATGTGAAGGATAATAATAAAAAGTTTTTTTGTGTCTAATGACTCCATTCTATTAACTAGTGTTTTGGAAAAGCAAATACATATTTTAAAAAATTCAATGCTAAAAAGTTTAAAACGGTCAAGTATTAAATAGGTAGTTAAATTTTTGTGTATTTTTTGTCTTCAAATTTTCGGCCCCTCCAAATATTGGTTTCTAGTTACACCACTGGACACAAGTACTAACTAACCGGTAGCTCTTTGTGGTATATATGCAAGCGAGCTATACTAGCTCACTCCAGATTCCAGAAAAGCTAGCTAGGTTCATTTCTTGTGTGCAGTTAACTTGGAGATCATGGAATTGTGGCCTGGGTGAATTGAGCTGCCAATAGTGAAGGTTTCTCTATGACAGTGGTATGGGATTCATGATGAGGCAGAAGCTCTTCTGGAACCCGCCCAGTAAAGCTCCTTAAAAGTAACAGTAGATCAGCATGGCACTGTAACTGAGATCGAAATGCATAGCCTCATCACCAACAGTCTTAGCCACGGTTTCAGAGAGCTATTGCAGGAAACTATTTGGCATCATTGCATGTCTTGCCGTTCGGATTTTTAACGTAGAAAACAGACGAATCACAAGATAACGAGAAGAAAATGTTGGGTTTGGGCAATGGGCATATATAATTGTACCAGGCTTCTCTGATAAGATGAGAGGACTCACTGACTAGCCCATTGTATCCATCCCTCTCTTTTACTAAGGACACCCACAACAGTTGTGCTAGTACATACCCCTTCCCTGACCATGAAATGAACTAATGAAGACGATCAAATTTTTGTTCTCTGCTTTTGCTACTATGCACGTTCTATCGTTCTTGTCAGGATTGGGTAGCGTTTATTTGGGCCTAAACACCACTTACCCTACTTGGCATTGGTTTGGATCTATACACATTGCGGTTTCGCGACAATATTCATGTTCTCCCAAGCCCAATAGTGATGACGAGGAGCACAGATGAACCAAAGCAGACGAAGAAGAAAAATGAGTTACGTTCAAATTAGTTGCACATTTTGGACTAGAATTTAGCAGCTCAGTCGCGTCACACAGGAGTAGTGGGCTGACGATTCTTCCAAAAGACCAAGAAGTTTCCAATTCCATGGAGATTTGATTCCCCAATTCCAGATCTGCTCCTGCGTCTTCACGTGGCACAAAGCATCTAACGACGTCGTTTTCTGGTTACCCGGATCTTCTATTTTCGGGTGATGTAAATTGATTCCAATTCCATATAAGAATGAAGGAAATGAAAACACGAAACTTAATCTTATTTTGATTAACGGCATGTGAAGAACGATGGGTGATTAACAAGTAATTAAGGGGAATCTGGGGGAATGGTTTGGTGGATAATCCTCAATTAATTAATTTTGGTGGTGTATCTAATTGCAGTCAAATGTCTTGCCCATTTTAGACAACTCAAGACACAAAACGTCTTTAGTACATCATGGTATACTTAAATCAACTTAAATGGACGGTTAGATTGCATTTATGACACTATTTATTTTTTTAAATAAAAATAAAATATAATTATCAGTGGTTGATATTTTCTATTAAATGCTTGGTTCACTTGCACCTTTGTGCATATAAAAATTTTCGCAAAAGACGGCACAAAATGCCTCACCCTTGACCATTTTTTTTCATAAGCTTGTAGTGTATTATTCTATGCGCAAAATGCTTAACTATATGGATTGCATAGAATCCCCTAAGTTTGCTCAGAAAGCCAGATACGCGTGGGGGATGAAACGGCGATAGCCGCCCGATCTTTAATAAATTGATCAAACTGACATGATCAATTCATTAAAGATCAGACGACTGTCGTCATTTCGTCCCGCACGCATATCCTACACCTGAGCAACCCTGTAGAATCCCCTGCCACGTTTTGCCAATGCGTGTAAGCTACATTCCATTATTGCCTTGATACATCAATACATGAGTATTTTTAGTTTTTTACCTCCTTTTCTCATCTATCAATAATGAAATTATATGCGCGTAAGTTATGGTTTGGTTAATTAGGGTGTTTAACTATTTAAGGTCATGAGTTCAAACCTCACTGTATATGTAGGGGTGTATGAGTTATTAGTAATATTTTTTTTCTAAAAAATAAAATAAAGAAATAACAATTTGTGATAATGATAAATGGATACATATTGATGATGCTTAACTTATAATTTTATAAACAAAACAAGATGTATATCACTATGTCATAAGTTGCATGCCACCATTGTTATATTTCAGTAGCGTAACAATCAGGATGTCACCACGTGTATCCACACATACATACATATATAACTATTATCGAATGACTAATATCAGATGACATTGATACATATACATGATGGTCCTCATTATGAGTTGATTATGTATTTCTTAGATCACATGACATACTTTCATCGATGTGGATACATAAATTTATGCGAACAACCAATATGTATAGACCGGGTGAAACCAGGATTTGAATCTTATAGGGGGGTTGACATTGAAAACAAGAGAGTTTAGAGGTTTATAATGTTATACTTAACAAGTTTTAAGTCTATAAAATAAAGATATTGAATGCAAATAACACATTACTTATCATTAATTGTAAAATATTTCAATTCTAAGCAACATTTACATATTTTATTCCATAAATTAGATGTAATTAGTACATATTAAATATTATTAGTTCTAAATTTTTCTCTTTAATTGCTCGATCTTATATTTGTTTTGGTCATTGATTAAGGGAGTTGAGTGATGAAATTAACTCTAAATTTCTTCATTTGCATGACATTCTATGATGATTATGGAAAGTTTGTAAATGTTGGCAGAGGTCCGGACCCCTTCACGCCTGAAGGTAGTTTTGCCTTTGTGTACGGATATATGAAAATCACTTTCCTTCATTTCTCAATCATTCTACTTTTTTTTCCGTAATTCTCATTAGCACAATATCCATATTACATCAAGAAATACTAACTCAATCATATTCGTAAGTATACGCAACGAGTGTAATTAGTTAGTGGTCACAATTGTATTCACAACTTGATCATATCTCATATTATGCACTTCAAACATAATTTGACATTTGTTATCAAAACACAAAACGACATTACATCTAGCCTTTATGTTTGCCGCACTTTCTTTTCTTCAAACCAAAAACATAAGAGACAGTAAACCTGTTCGTCACTACCTATTAACTATTGAAAAGTAACTTCTGAATATAAGAGCTCTTGGTAAATGGTAAGTTGCCGATGTTGAGGCCATGCTCATAAATAACCCTGGCTCTAGACTGACCCATGGCCACAGCCATAGCCGTAGCACTGATAGCAGTTAGGACGTTAACCCATCTCTTCCAGAGTCCGGTACCCCGCCCATTACGTGTCAATCACCTTCCGGCGAAAGCGCGTTGACAGAGAAATTAAAGAAGCTCATTATTGTTCCGTAATAGTTGGTGCGGCGCATGTAGCCTAACCTTTCAGCTACCACACCAGCACACACAGTCACAGTTTTGTCCTCACTGAATTCCAATCGTCTCCGCTCTCTCTGCTAATGAGGTTTGGCTCAATTGGCAAGGACGGGCTTGTGGTGGAGACCCCATACGAGTTCGATCCCCGCTACCAACATGCCTCGTTTGGTTCGCGATCTGTAAATTCCTGTGGAAATCCATACCTGGAGACTGGTGTGGCAGACAAGTGTCCACTGTCAGTCCTTCAGGGTTGAGGTTGCAGGTATGCCATGACGATGGTAGTGTAGCGTAACCAAGCTCTCACCTAAACTTTTTAGTAACAAATACTCTAGTTGGATTTCTTAATTATTATTAAATATTAATGTTAATAAATAAATCACTTAAAAATACAAAATAATGAAGGTTATATCTCTCTTTGATTTTTTTTCCATACGATCGGCACATCAAACCCCATGTCTAACGTTCAATGACCAACAAATTTAAGAGACAATCGGATTTGTGGGCGAGTTGTATGAGTACACACTATCAGCACAACTACTTTAGCCGACAAATTTTTTTCGTCGGTTTGTTAAAAAATTTCTTCGACTAAGAAGTCGTCGGGAAATGCCGTCGACTTAAGTCTTAGTCGACGAAATAACTGTATATCGTCGCTTAGAGTCAGAACTTTAGCCGATGAAGAAACTTTTTGTCGCCTAAAATCTAGATTTTAGACGACGAATTTTTGAACTTTAGGTGACGAAATTTCGTCAGAAGAAACGTCCCATATTGATCAAAATGGTTAACTGAGTAAACTTTAGCCGACAAATTTTAATAAATTTCATGGGCTATAGTTATTTTATTTAACTTTAGTCGACGAATTTTAATAAATGTCGTCGGCTATAGTTATTTATTTTATTTACATATTTTATTTATTTAACTTTAGCTGACGATAATTTCGTCAGTTATAATTTCTTTTATTTATTTATTTATTTTTATTTCTTGTATTTTTTTATTATTTTCTTCTTCTTGTATTTCTTAGAGGAGGAGGAGAATTAGGAGATAGGAGGAGGAGAATGGCTCGATCTTTACGGTCAATCACGTAAGTCAAACTCCTAAACGCACGGAAACGGTCATTTGACCATCTAAATTACGTATTTTGGCCGGACCTTCAATTAAAAATAGTTTCAAATCGATGAGACAACCTGTGATATAAATTTTTTATTTTATTTATTATAGCATAACCGATGAAATATTAGAGTATTCGTCGGCTAAAGTTTAGAGTTTTAGCCGACGAAATATAGCTGATTTCGTCGGCTTAACTTTAAAATATAAGACACTTTAGCCGACGAAATTATATATTTCATAATTTCGTCGGCTAAAGTTCACAGACTAAAGTCGACGAAAAATTAATTTCGCTTCGTCGGCTAAAATTAACTATAGCTGACGAATTTTTTATTAACCGACGAAATAAAATTTCATCAATTAAAGTCTATTTTAACCAACAAAAAAACTTTCATCGGTTTGTTTTTTTATCTAGTAGTAACATGATGAGCAACTTACAAACGTAACCGAAGCAATTGACAACTCATATCAATGAAAAACAAAACAACATAATAATATCAAAAATTAAAAACCTTATCCACAAAAGTCCGAATCTATCATTATTTTCAGCTTGCCTGTGTACTCTTGGTTTGTTGTGGCTAATAAAATGTCCCCACCAGGAGGGTTTATAATTTCTGGAAGCGTTTTTTTCAAGGGACACGTTTCGTACTATACCCTATTCTGGCACCTTAGTCATCTTCTTCGTACAGCGAACCAAAAGAAAGAAGAAGTTTTTCTTCTTCTTATTTTTGGGGTTTTGCTTGTTTTGTGATTATAATCGCGTGAGAGGGTAACGAGAAAATTGTGGACAACAAAAACAAACCCATTTCCCTCCCAAGTCCTCCTCCTTTTCTCCTTTGATTCTTCATCTCTGTTTCCGTTGGGACAAAAGAGGCCCGCGGGGTTTCAAGCTTCTTCTTCTTTATTTTGTGTCGCATTATTATATATAGCCTTATTGGGTTTGCATAAGGCTGAAGAAGGCTCCTCCGGGATTTAGATGTGTAGCAGTGTGAGGAAGATGATCAGATTATGGATTGCCGCACTGCAATTGTCGGAGCTGTTTGTCAGTTCCCTTGTTCATATGCTTTATGGGCTTTACATCTTCAGCTCCGCCGTCGCCGTCGACTACTCGCTGGCCTTGAATGAGCTTTTGTTTAGGCCCAATAACGTGGAGTGGGTGCCTAGTGAGACCTCGGTGGCGCCGGTGACGGTCAATGGGGATCTTCCTCCTATTGTTTTGGTTCACGGGATTTTCGGGTTTGGTAAAGGGGTATGTCTTGTTTGTTTCATTGTCTCTGAAGATAATTAATTATGTAATTTGGGTTATGTGATTGTTTATCTAGAGTTGGTTTTTGATTCTGCAGAGACTGGGAGGCAGGTCGTATTTCGCCGGAGCTGAGAAGAAAGACGAGAGGGTTCTGGTGCCGGATTTGGGATCTCTGACGAGCGTTTACGACAGGTTTGTGCCTTTTTCCTTCGAAATTGGTTCATTGCCGGATTATATGTTTTTGTGGGGTTAGTGAGATTTAAGGGTTTTTGGTGGTTTTAGGGCTCGTGAGCTGTTCTATTATTTGAAAGGTGGGCGGGTGGATTATGATGAAGAACACAGCAAAGCTTGTGGGCATTCCCGGTTTGGCCGTCTATATGGACACGGTTGGTTGTCGTGTTCAGTGTTCTGTTATGTTGTTTGATGAAGAAGCAAAAAATGAAACTGAGTTTTATGTTTTGGTTGTGGTTGAATTGCAGGGCACTACCCTGAATGGGACGAGGATCATCCTATTCACTTTGTGGGCCATTCCACTGGAGCTCAGGTCGTCCGTGTTCTCCAGCAAATGCTTGCTGATAAGGTGAGTCTACATTTGAAGAACAAAGTTTGTGTGGAAGAAATTATGAATTGGTTTAGATTGGTTTTTGACTTGAATGTATGGTTCATTTTGGTTCAGGCTTTTGAGGGGCATGAGAATACTAAAGAGAATTGGGTATTGAGCATCACATCATTGTCTGGAGCGTTCAATGGGACTACAAGAACTTACTTGGATGGAATGCAGTGAGTTTCATTTCTTCAACTTTGTTTATCTCAAATCTGACCGATGAAATGCTTGAAAGATGTAATTATTGACTACAGACACAAAAGAACAAAGTAGATGGAAACTTCTTTGTGATATCAGATTTACTCTTTTTCTATGATAACTCATTCTAACAGATGCAAAAGGAGTAGAATCAAAGCAACCAAAAACTGATATAAAAGCTGTAACTTGATGATCACTTTCAGTGCTAAAACACTAACTGTGGTCTCCATGTTTCTTCAGGCCTGAGGATGGCAAAACCCTGAAGCCCATATGTCTGCTGACACTATGTCGCATAGGAGTGATTATTTATGACTGGCTAGACATTTCCTTGCTGAAGGAATATTACAACTTTGGGTTTGATCACTACAATTTCACATGGAAGAAAGTCGGTGTCTGGGGTCTCATTGATTGCCTCTTGGGAAATTCGGGACCATTCGCATCTGGTGATTGGATCGTGCCTGACCTAACAATCCAAGGTTCCATAAGACTCAACAGCCATCTACAGTCCTTTCCAAACACATACTACTTCAGCTATGCCACAAAGCGCACTAAGAAGATATGGGGTGTCACACTTCCTTCTACCATTTTTGGAATTCACCCTCTGCTTTTTATCAGAGTACTACAGATGAGCCAATGGTGTCATCCTCCTGATGCCTCACCCCCGTATAAGGGATACAAGTAAGTTTTCAACTTAACATTATGATATGGTTTGTTCTGCATCAATGTAAAGTGCAATGTGTGAACTCAATCCTTGTATAATTGAATGTGCAGAGATGAGGATTGGCAAGAAAATGATGGGGCTCTGAATACCATCTCCATGACTCACCCTCGTCTCCCTGTTGAGCACCCAAGCCGTTTTGTGAAAGATGACTCAGAGTGCCAACCCTTGCAACCAGGCATCTGGTTAGTAATGCTTCTTATTTGAGCATCATTAACTATCTTCTTAGGAATGAACTGAAACGATAAATGTGGCTGGGAACTTTAAACATGATGAGTTTGCAAAATGCAGGTACTATAAGATTGTGGAAGCTGATCACATATCCTTTATTGTGAATCGGGAGAGAGCAGGAGTTCAGTTTGATCTGATATATGACAGCATTTTTGAAAGGTGCAGAAAGCATGTGTTTAGAAAAACTCCACCAACATTACCCAACCAAACTCAACATTAGTTCAGCATCCATTGCTCTCACTCATAACTAGAATCTAGAAGCATAAAGAAAGCGCTAGTGAATTGTACCCCCTTCTTTTCTGACTTCATGTAAATATCCATTTTCTATCGTTATTTTCCCCCCGTAGCCCCTTCCTGCGGGTACAAGGCTTGTAGATGTAGTGAGAGATGTTAGAGGCTTAGCTTATACATCAGACTTTGATCTTTCCAAAGTTAGATGATGTATTTTCGACTTTCATTATCAAGTTTTTTCCTTGGTTACGAAATTAAACCTCAACTTCATGATTTTCATGTAAAAACTGTCTTAAAGAAGATGGTGCATTATTACTACAGTCATTCGGTTATAGTCCCAGAATCTATATAGTGAAAGAACTCTACAAATTGACAGAACAGAAGAACTCTGCAGATTCAAGAAATGGAATTTGTGAGTGGAAGACAATATGAGAGAGCCCTGATCTCTAGCTTGATTCTCAAGCAACGATACCATGAAATCATGAGTGACAAACTAATGTGATACCATGAAATCGTAGCAAAACAATACAAACAAATACGAGTGAGTACTAAATTCTCCTTCTCTTTAATACGCCAGAATGTGTTCTGTTTATACAGCGAAAGATAATAATCCAAATAAAACATGGATCTTTACCTTGATTATGAAGCAATGCCTGCCGAGTCCTATCTCCATCAATCTGGAAATCTGAGAAATGAATCAATTTGATCCAGTCCTTGAAATCTGAACAAAATCTCCACAAGCTTCTTTAAGATGGTAGTTGAGCCTGGTTCTTTATTACGGGCATTAGGTTAGGTTGGGCTTAACAGCAAAAGTTCTGGGTTTGTGGTATTCCACTGGGCCTTACGCCTAAACCCAAATTCTTACATCATGTAGCCAAGTTTGTGGTTCTCTGTTCACTTGTTTTCATGTGAAAACATGATCTCATCTATAATTTCCCCCTCCATCTCAAAGCTTATGACACAAGTATGCACCCCATTTCAAATCTTAAGAAGAGGAAGAAGAAATTTATGCTTAGCTGAGTTAGCCCAACAAGTTTAGCAGGATAACTTTTACGTTTTGATAAAAACGTAAATTACATAACAAGAATAACACACGTTCAACGAGTTTAACAAGATAAATATCTAGATGTTATTTATAATTTTGAACAAAAATATGCTCGATATAAGTCAACATATGCATCAACCCTCGTATGCTAGGTTTGCTAAATATGTCGATGATAACCTCATCCACTGAACAACACCATCTCTATTAGAAATATGAACATCGATATTTTCAGTACATTATTCAATGTGATTCGAAGTGCAATGGAATTAATGCAAATCGAAGGATTATGGAACATGAAATCATACTCAATCACGTTGTGATAATCATCATTTAGCACATGAATCATAACAAATGGCAAATGGCAACTGTATCTAATGTCGATACAACACAAAGTGCCGGAACCAAACATGTTTCTTGAACCAAATTTACGTTCAAACTGAATAATTATGAGACTTAATCTGAAAGTGTATATATACTTGATTTAAATGATCGATTCAAGTTATTAATTTTCTGTATCGATCTTAAAGAGCAAGATAGCTTGACCCCAGATGAACAATTTTAGGTCTTCCAGATCGATGTGGCTGGACTAATATAAACATGGGTGAGACTTGTGTCACGAACTTAATATAAGATCGGCCGACAAAGTATTTTAGCATAAGCATCATGACAAAACAAATTAAGATTGAGAAATTTTGATAAATAACCAATTGATTTTTAACCTTTGTTTTACAAATAGTTGAAAATGACCATGTTAAGTTACCGAAAGTCTTAATTGCCATTTTTTTAAAATTGTTGCTACTATCTTCATATCATTTCTCTAGCTTAGTTCCTTTCAGATATTTCTATCTCGTGATTTACTATGTACATAGCAGCAACATACCAACATATGGTAGCGACTAAGATCATTATTCTGCCCATCGCTCCCAGCCTAATACCGATTCCATAGGCAAATACCGCCACAATCATGTGAAGAGTAACTAGGCTCTAGTTCAATTCCATAACCCGTTGGTCTATGCTCAAGAACATCATGATTTTTCACAAAGCAAGGAGTCTTATCAATGGATCTCTCCCTTAACTGCATCATCTCAAGTTAGGGATGGCAATAATACCCGACAGGTAGAGTATGCACGGGTATTCAACCCTAACGGGGAAGATAAATGGGGATAAACGGGTAACTTTCATATAAGCCTTAACTCATACTCCCCAGCAGTCTTACTCTAATCTATCCAGCAGTCTTACTCTGAAACCATTCAATATCATACACATCAAGTGCGTGCAACTTTCATATAAGCCTTAATTCATACTCCCCTGCCATGGTTATGTATCTCACCCATGGAAGAGCTTGGTATCCACTCTTTTCAATAATCTTCAGGTAACGAACCTACAAAACCCAGCGTTGAGATACATTTAAAACTAATTTCGCTTTGATTGCTTGTTGTTTCAACATAATCATGAAATAACTGGAACTCTTATTTCTTCATAATAAACAGGCTAGCTCTACAATTGCATACTGTATCAACTTGACATCCTACAACAAAATCTTTAGTGGTTTCTGTTGCACTAACAGCCAGTTGAGAATTATTTGAATCTAACAAATGGTACGCAACAACCTACAACCTTAAAATTTATTCTCTTTTCTGCCTATAGGAGTGCTAAATAAAAATGATGGTTTTAGAGAGATCGAGATGTCCCAAAAGTAGCAAAGCAATCATGTCCATAAAAGAATACCTGTATTCCGGAAACAGTAAAATATGGTATCTCAAACTTCACACGTATAGGAGCTTTTCTTTCAGGAGTTGATTCTTCAGCTGTTACACTTGGAAGGTGAAACTCTGCTCTCAACAGATACTCCTATAACATTTCAATTAAAGGCACAATTATTTAAAGGAATAATGCTCATTTGCCCTAATTTTGAGAATTTTATGCCAACAAACAAAATCAGATTCTAAAATTCCCAATGACCAACTTAAACATCTAAATGACCATAATACCCTTACTAAATTAATCAAACTACAATATACCATTATAAGAATATTAAAAAATCTAATAAAGAGTTTATGACCGTTGACCGGACTCGGTGACCGTTGCCCGGATTCCGACACTAAAGGGTTCACTGGGGGTAATAGGAGGGTCTATTAGGGGCAGTAGGAGGGTCAATTAGGGACAACTAGAGGGTTCACCAGAGGATATATGACATATATTGGGGCAGTAGGGGGTCTACTAGGGGGTATTAGGAGAAGGGTTTACTGGGGGCAGTAGGAGGGTCAAGAAGGTCCATCAGAGGGTATATATTGAGGGCAGTAGAGGGTCTATTGGGGGAAATATGAGTGTTTACTGGGGGCAGTAGGAGGGTCAATTAGGGGCAACTACAGGGTCCACAGAAGAGTATATATTAGGGGCAGTAGGGTAATAAGAGGGTCTACTGGGGGCAATAAGAGGTCTCTTAGGGGGTCAATCGAGGGGAAGGGGTCCATCGGAGAGTATATTGGGGGTAGTATGGGGTCTACTGGGGGCAGTAGGGGTCATATTGCCCCCAACAAGGTCTGTTACAGAGAACCATAGAAAATTAATTTACACAAACTAACCCCAATATGAGGTCCTACTACCCCCAAATAGGGGATCATATTGCCCCCAGTAGGAGAACCATAGAAAATGAATTCATCCAAACTGACCACAATATGAGGTCTTGCTACCCCCAATAGGAGGCCATATTGCCCCAGTAGGGCTTGTTACAGAGAACCATAGAAAATAAATTCACACAACCTGACCCCAATATGAGGTCCTACTACCTCCAATATGGAGATTAATTTCACAGATTTCGGGTTAAAGGGTCGCTCCGATACTGAGAAAACCGGTTGTAGTTACCGGGAAGCATATCATCTTATGTTGGGTGACAAAAAGACATATTGAGAGTACTAGATCGAGCAACAATTCAGGAGAAACATGTGCAGATGGATCGAGACAAAGTCTATACAAACCATCAACGATCCGTGTGGTAACAGAGAATTGGTTCAGTTCCAAGAGAGTTTTAAAGTAGACAAGCATGGCGGTTTGTCCTCGGCTGACAAAAGGGAAAGAGATATTTTCACAACACCCAAAGTACCCAAGGCCTTGGCTTGTTGGAGGAGAACAGATGCATTAGCATTTTTATCATAGTCCACTAGTGGAGGATACTTATTCAATAAGTCAGCAATCTGTTTGGTTGCAGGGGCAAATAGCGGTGTTCCTTGAAAACTTTGCAGTACATCAGGAAGACACACACAATTGCCTTGTCACCTGTTTTGGGATTCCAGTTAGCACACATTAGCCATCAACAATTATCAAGTCTATACTCTTTAATTTCAAGAAAGGAACTCAATATCTAAACAATTATTGAGCTTTTTTCAAGTTGCTAGTAATTCTTAACCATCAACAAATGTGGATTGGTACTAAAGAACTTGGATTTCTATCAGTAATAATATTCAACCAATTGAAACAGAAAAAAAAAATAGAAGATACCTTCAGGTCGTCAAGGAATGCCAAGCTGAGGAAGGAGTCGTAGACTTGCGAAACATATGTTCAGACCTCCACACTGCAGGTTCTTCTAGGCCATTACCATCACCCCCACTATCATCACCTAACCCCCCCACCCCGAAACCGTTTTATCTTTCCCACCTGAACCATCAATCTGGAAACACACCCTCCAACCCGACCTCACTCGAGTTCGACAACTGCCTCAACCAGGTCAAACTGCGCTACCGCAGTTGGCCAAATCCGACCCCGACTCCGATTCGACATCGCGCCTCGCCGCCACTTTGATCTGCGTCAACAACCACTGCTTGGTTTGTCATCCGAAATGCATGTCTTCTTTCTGTTATGTTTTTAGATCCATCACGCCATTCATCTCCTTAAGCACACACTTCTCCACCGCTGCCTAGCTCGTCGAGTCCTTCCTCTCCCGTCGCGGCCGCATCAAGCCACCTCGCTGCTTCTTCCTCCAAGTCTGACACCATCGTCATCAACAGGCCCACAAGCTCGATGACATGCTTCGCCGGAGTGAATGGTCCCCCTCGTCGGGCAATTTGGCATCGAGAACCACAAGATTATGAATGAGAGAGAGAGAGAGAAGATGAGGGTTGATGGGAATTTTAAAATTTTGATTTGTTAGTGGGAAAAAAATCCCTAGATTTAGGGCTTGTGGGAATTTTCCCTTATTTAAAAGCTGAAGTGTGTGGCACAAGAAACAACCCAAGTATCTAATTAGTTTAGCTACAAATACTGAAGTACGTGAATGCACAGATATATGTAAATAAATCCATACCTTGCCACCAGGAAAAGATCTTATCTTCCATATTAGTGCGTCATTTTCAGGTGCATACGTTGCAGATCCTAATGATGTCCGAATATTTGGGTTAGTGGCATCTGTTTGGACAGGAACCTCAATCTCAACATTTGTAGCAGTGCTGTGCAATTAAATTTTCATGAGTACTAATGGAATCTTAGACATTAGGGCTTTCATAGGACAGAGCAATTGACTTGACAAGAGGCATGATTTACACAGCAGTAACTAGACGCCAACCCCTCCCATCTGTGTAAATCATGAAAATTCATGAAAAAAATCAATTACCTGCGCTCCTTGAACTGGCTTCGAGCTTTGACCAGGATCTCAATGCGACTTTTTGAATGCCTTTCAATTTGAGCTTCAACCCAAATTAACGGTTTGACCTGAAAGAGATGGAATGAAATTTGTTACAATCAATAAATCTATAGAAAACTACCAAAAAGAGAAGTACGGAAAAGAAAAATAAGGTAAAGTGCAGTGACAGAGCATGAGGTTACCTGCGTACTCAGTCTATACGTCATGAGATCAAAAGCTCCATCCGGTGGAACAAAGGATATTGTCCGGTCATTTTCAAACCGGGCCAAACGAACACACCTAAGGAGATTTTAAGATTTAGTGTGAGGCTGTAGGAATAATGGTTGGGTAACCACTCAAACAGTAATAAGACTAACACAGGCACTCATAACCAAACATTAGTTTCATACTGATGAAATTTGATGTCTTCCAAATCAATGGCCTTTGCCTTTGTAGTTCTGCCTTGTGCTTCCAATAACACTCTATCATTTAAGCCCAGCTTACACTCAGGCATACCACTGCAGCAGGAAATGAGCATATACACCCAAGTTATCAGATGAAAGACAAGATACTTGAGCATGTACTTACAATTAGCAAAGTCTAACAAAATTTATTATTATTTAAACGAAAAAAACAGCAACAGTAAATGTACCAAAGTTATCAGATGTGATGACTAGATACTTGCCTTAAGGTCTTTAAGATTTATTAGAAGAAAAAAAACAGAACTTAGCAGAGATTATACATTTGCCACAGCAAAGTATTTGGCTTTTGGTCAGGAAAAAACAGGGCTGATATGGAACACAAGTGGATTTGCACACTAAGAAACAGCAAACGAAATAGAAAATCCTGAAATAGTATCTCAATCTAAATGTTTATGTTTACTAAGTATTCGGTAAGAGCATAAATCGACCAATATGTTCAGTTACAGAGTGAAATAGACTACTAAACGCAAAGATCAAAGAATCAAATAGAACAGACATCTTTGCTAGAATAAACATCTCAGTGAAAACACACCTCAAATAAGTTCTCATCTTCAAAGCACCAACAACATCAGACCTAATGATTTGTCCATTGCTGTTGACGAGTATATTAACGCTCTCCACCACATCAAGAAAAACCTGCACGAATACAAAAAGACCAAAGGTAAACCAACCACTGTCTGTTGCTTCAAAAGAAGGATATTTTTTTTCTATTCCCAGAGTAACGTACCTCATTCTTCTTGTAACGTATCCCTTCACTGCGCCAAGACACTGCATTTGTTACGGCCATCGGGGGCCTCTGGTTAACTTCCATCCTGTAAGCATCCGTCTTGATAAATTCACTTAAAATCTTAGCCTCAGTAAACTGAGGGTAACCGAAGTCCATCATCTCGTCAAGCAACTCATACTACAAAGAAATGACACAACAGAAACACATCAAACCACAAAACTCCAACATTAAAACTAGGCAAAACGAACGGCACGAAACACCTCCTTACCACAACCACAAAGTTATCCCTAAGTGACTCCTCCTCTAACTCTTCGAAATAATGCTTGAACACCTGCCCATCACAAACTCACAATTTACGCAATGCTCACACCGAAACGAAAACCACGAAACAATGCAGGCATTAGGCTCATAATTTACCAATATAGATCTTACATCAACAATGCGGTGCAAAAAGAAGAGAATGCTGGCAGCATTGCAGTTCTGCCGAGACGCCGCCATCAGGTACACATTGTTATGCTGCAGAAACATGTAGCTCACGCCTTTATCGTGCACTACCGGATCGTGCGACTCCGCATCAACCTGAAACCAACAATTTCAATCCACCCATTTCAACTCTAATTTAGAGAATTTCAATCAGATATTAGAAACAGTGAAAAGGAAGGAGGAACCTCTTTGTCGACGAGCTTAGTGAAGAAGCGCTCGGCCTGGACGGCGGAGACGTCGCCGCGATAGTCGCGCCAGATGAGAACGCGGCCTTTGATGTCTAGGAGGAACAGCGCCGAGACTGCCCCTGCCATTAGGTTTCCGGGGAGGCTCAGATCGGAAAACCACTCGATGCGATCTGTGGATTTCTGGATTTACTAGAAGCGCCCAGTCTAAATTCGCAAGAAGAAGAAAAAGAGAGAGGTTCTAAATGGTGGAGCTTGAGGGGGCTCTACGACGTCGTTTCTGCCATCGAAGGTTTTAGTCTTTCACCGTGAACCGGCTTCTTCTTCTCTCTCGGTCAGAGTTTTGGGGATGAAGGTGAAAATATTTGCTTCTTTCAGTTTGGAGCTGCGACGTCGTTTTGGGTCACTTAAAGATTGTGAATAATAAATAATTACCACTCAAGAGATTTCTATTTTTGATAATTAATTGGAAAATAGACTGGCTTTTATTGCAGGTATGTGACAATAATGTTTTGTTCAAATTTCAGGCTGGGTGAGTTATTTAATAATTTTGTTTTTTAAATAAAAAACATTTGTGGTGCATTTTTGCATTGCAAGGTTCAATTTTCAATTTCATAGTTTACAACACAACTTTCTTGTTGTCTTCAATTGGATTGGTAAGTTCTTACTCTTGATTCAGTATTCAAATATAACTTTCTTATTGTCTTCAGCCAAATTCCTAAAACAAAAAAGATGCTGAAAAATCTACCAATTCACTGCAAAGTTCAAATTACAGGAGTCAATAAATGAGAGTGGTCATTTAGAATGTGACCATATTTCTCTAAAGTAGAGAGCTGCTTTTGATCATCATCTTCCATTAAATAAGCCACTGAAGTGTTGCTTCCCACTCAGTAGAGTTTGTCACAATTTGAGAGAGATGCACTACCATCTCTCTCATCTCTGGCCTTCCCACTGCTTCTTCACTCAAACACCACTCTGATATCTCTGCCATCTGCAACACTCATCAGGTCTCACATCAATAGCAGAAACTGATAGCTCAAACGTAATCTACAATACCCTTTTTGATTATGTTTGAGGGATTGCATAATAAATTGAAGATAAACCCTGAACTGCAAATGGGGATGTGTGTGTATTCTGAAATCAAATACCTTGAATAGCTCTTCTATAGGATAGGTTCCCTGGAGACTAGGGTCTGTGATAGCCTCCAAAGCTGATTCTGGTTGATCTTCATGAAACACCTGTTTAATCTGTCAATGTGAAAGAAATCAAATTCAGATTTGCAATGAGAGACCAACCATGTATAAAGATAGATACGTTGTTTAAATTTATGCATCTACGTTCATGTTTTCATTTATGCAGTGATGGGTAATTGGGGGTTTTGAGCTTTAAAGGTTTGGCATTTGGGGATTACGGTTTGATTGTTTGAGGATTTGAGGTTTGAGGTTTTTTTTTGGAGTCTGGGACATTGTTGCTTAGATTTCTGTTTTGTTGAAGATTCAGTTAAAACTTACTACTGTAATCAAAGATTTCATCCTTGCAGGCTCCCGGTGGTCACGGAACAGTGCTTGTTGCCCTGTAATCAGTTCTCCAAGTACCACTCCAAATGCAAATACATCACTCTTGTGAGTCACCTGGAGCTCCTGCACAGATCTTTCACAATCACATGGGAGGTAAGCTGTATATACTTAATAACTGCTCTTGTATCATTTGTTAGTAGTATAAAACCAAAGAACGTTAAACTTACTCTCCCGGTGTTCCAACAAGTCGTGTGGCTATAACATCTTCATTTGTTCTTCCAACAAGCTTTGCCAAACCAAAATCTGCTATCTAAGGATGTGCATTTTAAAATAACAACTAAGAACTAACCATGTATTGTAAGAAAGTTGTATAATAGATTGAATCTAGATAACATGCAGACCATATCTGCACTAGATGATGTTAATGAAGTCGTGGATTTGGATTTAGTACCTTTGCTCTGAGACCCTCATCAAGTAGAATGTTACTTGTCTTTATATCACGGTGTACATATCGAGCTTTTGTGTGGTCATGAATGTATTCAATACCTTTTGCAGTATCCAGTGCAATTTTTGTTCTTGCAGTCCAGGAGAGAGGCTGATGACCTGATTAATGACATTTTAGGTTTTGTTAACAATGCATTTAGGTACTTAAGAACCTCAGTGTTTAGTTGAGTTAAGCAATGTATGTGTGTACGCGCTATTTGAGTACCTTGAAGCAATGGATCATGAAGATGTTTGCTCAGTGATCCATTCTGAACACTCATAGACCAGGTAGAGGTGGTCATCTCCACTGGCATACCCTAAAAGCTCCACCTAAAACAAAGATTGTACAAATGAATGTACTGTAGTCTACCATATTAGAGTTCATTTATTTAGATTGGTTGCTCACCACATTAATATGATGGATCTTGCATAAGACCTTTAGCTCTGCAAAGAACTCTTTGCACTTATTAGATCTCATCTTCTTTATAGCGACCTCCTGAAATTTGAAGCAGCTGTTATCTTCTGAAACTTAGTGTAAGAAGATAGATATAGCTGACTTCAATATATATATATATATATATATATATATATATATATATATATATATATATATATATATCGGGGAAGATCTTAAGCCGACGCCCGCGAAATATGAAAAGTGTGGATGAGTTGACGAGGGTCTCAGAGCAAGGGTACTAAATCCAAAGCAGAGAGAGCACGACAGAGTGAGAGAGAGAGAGAAAATTAGTTTTATCTTTAGTTGAAGAGATCTGAGTCATGGAATAAGAAAGAACGACCAGGATTTTCTTATTAGGAAATATTAGGAGAAGTTTATGAGGAGAAGATTTGGATCCCCTAAGGGTATTGATAGAGGACCTTAATAAGACTAAAGATTTATGGTTTTAATTCTTATGTGTCATGTCATGTTGGGATATAAAAATATTTGTTTTAATTCCACATAATATATCTTGTCAAATCATACTATTGTTTTACCATTCATATCCTTTTTATTTCCTTTTACATTTTAAGAAGTAAATGAATGATATTAATGAACTTTATGAGGTGATGAAAGTCAATAGTAATAATAACAGCCATTTATTAGGTAAAAATATAAAGAATGTTTTTTACACAAGGTGAATATCCATGAACTTTTTTTTCTTCCAAATTCGAATCAATTTCGTCCAAAAAAATAACATCTTAAATTTGAATATGAAATTATATGCAAACTAATATATGCCAAAATTTAAGAGGTAAGAATTCAATCAAAAAAAGAGGTAAGAAAATATTTCTTTTACCACTATATATATATATATATATATGATTTTGTATATGTATAAAAGCTTGTTTATATATATATATATATGAACATAATTTACGAAACCAACCATGAATTTCAATACATTTTGTTATGAAAAATTGTGAAAATGTAAAGAAGAAAATGTCAAAGTATAACAATAAAATTAGAGCAAAAAATTAAGTAAAGATAAGATAATACATAATATGATTTGGCAAATTGATGATGTGGTTTTATCTAAGGCTGGGAAAAAAGCTCAAGGAAGAAAAAAAATCCGGACTGGACCGTTGGGCCCGAAGAAGGAAAAAAATTCGGACCGGACCGTTGGGCCCGGGCTTTTTTCGGGCTTATTTTTGTTATGTGATATACGGGTCGGGCTTTGTTATGTCCTGGCCGGTCCCGAGCCGTCATATCCTTAAACAAAAAAAGCCTGAAAACCCAGGACATTATGTGTCATTATCTAATTGGTTCTCGTAAGTGGTCTTAAACCTAACACTAGAACATAACCAAATAACTCTAAATCATCGTTTTGGACCCGAAACCCGAGCGGGCTCGGCCCAGTTGGTACCGGTATGGGCTTTACCGGGCCCTGCAAATAACTCACCCGGACTGGGCTTTACCCGGGTCCTGATTTTTTAAGGATAGAGTCTGACCCGTCATACTACCACCGGGCCAGATCCGGGCCTTAAAAAAACTAACCCGAACTTAGCCCGCACCCAGTTACAATTAATGTCACAAATCTTTGACCTTATTAATGCCACAAATCATTCTCTAAACTCCGGTTTAAAATAGAACAACCTTACAAACTCAGGAATACCCATCTTTTCTTTTCTATTTTTTGAATGGAAGAGAATTACCAGTCTCTCTATAACCACAAACTTGGAAAGAAACAACATACAGATCTCAGCTAGCATCCGACTCTGGTGGTTGCATGACACAGTCTGTGATGGCATATATAGAGAAGTCCACTCATGGTTTAAGTTGTGATATCACACGAAGAAAACCAGTGAAAACAGATCGAAATACATTTATAAGTGTTAGATATAGACATGGAAAGGAGCCTAATTGCCTTATCTATCCTCACCTTCACCTTGTTCGCCTTCGTCATCCTTCCTTCCGATGCTCGACTGAAACCACAGAAGCCCAAATCCCAACCGCAGCAACCAGGACCCAAGCCAGCAGGTCCCCGACACCCAGTACCCAAGCCAGCAGGTCCCCGCCAGCCAGGACCCAAGCCAGCAGGTCCTCAGAAGCAGGGACCTAAGCAACCGATTCCCAAACAACCAGGACCTATGCAACCAGGTCCCCAACAGCCGGGGCCGCAGCAGCCGGGACCTAAGCAACCAGGTCCCCAACAGCCGGGGCCGCAGCAACCGGTTCTCCCGCAGCCGGGACCTAAGCAACCGGGCCCCCAACCGCCTGGGCCACAGCAACCAGTTCCCCAACAGCCGGTGAATGTGGAGGAAGGTTTGAGTCTCGGGTTTTACGCAAAGACTTGCCCGAGGGTTGAGAATGTTGTGGCCGATGTTATCAAACGTGTTCAACAGCGAGATCCCAAGCTCCCTCCTGCCCTCATCCGCCTCTTATTCCATGACTGTTGGGTCAAGGTGTTCATAGCTATATCGCATGCATTCGAACATTGTAAATTACTATAGCATGCATGCCATGCATGTAAAACGTACGTACTAAATTATTGTTGAGATACTAATTAGGGTTTCCATGTGTGCAACAGGGTTGTGATGCCTCAGTCTTGTTGGATGGTCCGGCCGTAGAGAAGATGTCTGATCGTAATGGTAAAACTCTGCGAGGTCTTGAGGTTATTGACGAGATCAAGACCCAGCTCGAGAAAGATTGCCCACGAACTGTATCCTGCGCCGACATACTAGCATTTGCTGCTAGGGAAGCCGTAATACTTGCCGGCCTACCAAGTTATAATGTCGTCTCCGGTCGCCGTGACAGTACGACTTCACGTGCTTCTGACGCCGATGCATTTCTGCCTGCACCTAAAGACGATCTGCCAAGAATAATCGGAACGTTCACCCATAAAGGCTTTTCAGTAGAAGATATGGTTGTCTTGTCCGGAGCACACTCCATTGGTGCAGCACAATGTAGCCAAGTTAGAGACAGATTATACACGTTTGCACCAAACGTGCCTAGAGACCCATCCCTAGACCCAGCCTATGCTGCTGAGCTAGCCAATAAGTGCCCGGCACAGCCGCCTCTGGGGCAAGAACTTTTCACGGTGGACTTGGATCCCACAACGCCACTGAAACTCGACAATAATTACTATTTGAACCTGCAGAAAAGGAGAGGCTTGCTTCAATCGGATCAGGTACTGGCTACCGATCCCGGTACCGTAGGAATTGTGAACCAATTGGCTGGTGATAATGCAGGTTGGAGTAAAAAGTTTACCAATGCCATAGAAAGGTTGGGGCAAGTACGTGTTCTCACCGGAGATGATGGAGAGATCAGACTAAACTGCCGGGCGGTAAACAAATAAGGACTATCGCTTCATGGATCCTCGTCAAAACTTATACTAGCTAGTACTGTAATTCAATTTTCTGCCAAATGAATATTTTATTGGTTCAAGACAAATTTTGATCAATAACATACTTGAACTCTATCTCCACGTTAACTTTTATCCATGTTTCTCCATATGTTAATTAATTTTTCCTGACTCATGCATGGAAAAGTAAACCCATTACAAATTCACAATGCACGTCATAGCTACGATCTATCGAATAATAACATGAGTCTCAACAATATTAATGCATTCAAACATATACCAGACAGTAAAGAGTGTCATCATGATATCGATTCTAAAATTTGCTTTCCAGGATGGCGCTTTACCGGAAAGTTGAGAGAGAGAGGAGGATGCGATGATGGTGATGATCAAAATTCTTCGGCATTTTACTTTGCATTGAACACTCTAAGTTTGAAGACAATTAGTACTCAATCGTTTTGGAGTGGGAGATAAGTGTTAAGGTTGTAAGATAATGAATATATACTTGTTTTGATCTTGGGTTGGTTTGAACTTTGAAGTAGCTTATGCTTCTCTCTTGGTCGAGGACATGTATATGTATATTATCTCAAGCTTGAGACTCTCGAACTGCAGATGGCCAAACTTGAAAATTAACTAGAAGTGAAAGATGGAGGTGCTTAGGATTTCACGTACTATAGCTAGAGATGGGGATGCAGATGGCCAAACTTGAAAATTAACTAGAAGTGAAAGATGAAGGTGCTTAGGATTTCACTATAGCTAGAGTTGGGACTGTCAGGATATAATTAGAGAAATTTTGAAAAATGACCTTATTTCATCACTTTATAATTTTGTTGAAAAATAACTACTTATGAGGGTGAAATGACTTTATTATCCTAAATGGTCACAAACCTATCTTGTTTGAAAAATACATTGATACTTCTACTTCTAGCAACACGACCACTACAAAAAAAGGCAATTGGGCGACGAAGAGAGTCGAAACAAGGCAACGAAAGCAAATTTCGTCGCCTAAAGTTCCTCTTAGGCGACGACACATATTTTCGTCGCCTAAGAGCAAAAAATCGTCGCCTAAGATAAAATTTAAAGCGACGAAAATTGAAATCGTCACCTAAGGCCATTCCTTCGTCGCCTAAGGTCTAGTCTTGGGCGACAACAGTAAGTTTCGTCGCCTAAAGCCTAACCGTCGTCGCCTAAGAGGGTATCTCTTAGGGGACGACATGTTTGTCGTCAACTAAGAGGGTCATTCTTAGACGACGACAAACATGTCGTCGCCTAAGGTTCGAAAACTTTGGGCGACGACGTCCTTTAGTCACCTAAGAGGATCATTCTTAAGCGATGACAAACATATCGTTGCCTAAGGTCTGAAAACTTTGGACGACGACGTCCTTTCGTCGCCTAAGAGTTATCCTCTTAGGCGACGATTTTTTTTTTAAAACTTTAGGTGACGAGCCCATCTCGGGTGGTTATTTTTGGTAAAACTTTTATACCGGTGGATGCGTCTCGTCGATTTGAAACTATTCTCAGTTGAAGATTCGGCCAAATTACGTGATTTAGATGGTCGAATCGCCGTTTCTGTCTGTTTATGGGTTTGACCGCACAGTTTGACCGTACGGATCGAGCACTTAACGTTGTTGGAGGGACTTGAATTTTTTCTCACACACATAATTCATGATGGTGCTCATATCTGACGGTCGGTTTTTCGTTTCTCATGATCGATCATCAAAATCACAACATACATACTAATATTGTATAACTTGTTTATACAAGTGTGGAGTTCAAGTATCGTTTTTAATACAAACTATATGTAGAGGCCTCAAACGCAAAAAAAGTCGTGAAATAAGATATGACCAGAACAGTGAAATACGTTTACGGTTGAAAAATCACGTTATTTCAGTAAAGTCTTGATGCCGGTTGTTGGGGTCAACACAATTTTACCATATTTCTCTCTATGTGTAGCCTTATCTCGAGTGGTTATTTTTGGTAAAACTTTTATACCGGTGGATGCGTCTCATCGATTTGAAACTATTCTCAGAGGGAGATGGAGTGCGAGAGTGAAAACTGTAGAAATGATGTTGGTGTTAGGGAGGCGGAGAGAGATTTTTTCCTTATACCCTACCTCTTAGGCAACGAAATACTTATGTCGTCGCCTAAGAGGTCGGGCTGCAATTACAAATATAAACTGTCCACTTTAACGGAGAACAAAATTAAAGCCAAATAAGCTACCTATACAACACACAAGCATTGCCCACTCCTGATACCTCACAAAAGGTTAGCCCAAAGTCAATAATGTTCTTCCCCTTCTCTTTCTTGGCTGATCTCTAAGCACAGGAATACCAATCTATGTCAGAAGCACACCGCTTTATCAGCGTTGGCATTCCAACTATAGTCACAGTAGAGGGCAGGGGACATAAAGTACATGGTAACTATGGAAGGAAGAACAAGGCACATGCACTAACACTTTTTCGTCGTTGTGGTTTGTTATTGGGTTGCGCGTCAACCCTCCTCTTGACAGACTTCTGCACAACATAAGAAACTAAACACAATAGAGAAATCATTTATTTGCAATCACAATATAAGATGATGAATATACATGTATCATCTCCCAAGGTAGAACACTTACGCGACGAAACTGGCGTCGTCGCCTAAGATCTAGACTCTTAAGCGACGACGGCTGTTTAAGCAACGAAATGTGTGTCGTCATCTTAACTTAAGGTCGTCGTCTAAGGTCTCACTCTTAGGCGACGACAGGGATTTCTTTCGTCGTCTAAGATCTTAGGCGACGAAATTTTTTAACAGGGAGACGAAATTGCTTCGTCGTCCAAACACTCTGTTCTGGTAGTGAACACACTTCTCTTATATTTAAAACTTGAACAACATAATCATAATTGATGTATTATACTTCTACCAAGACAACACACTTCTCTTATATTTAAAACTTGAACAACATAATCATAATTGATGTATTCTAGATGACAACATTCTTATTTATGTTTTGGGCCAATGCTTGCCCACTCTATTTTGTTTTTGAATATGTTAGATATATGATACTCAGGTTACGTACTTGTGTTAAGAGTTTTCAGATTATTCTATTTCAGATTAAGTTTTTAAACCATTTTAATTATTTGTATATTATGAGATATATAGCTTTGATAATCAATATAAGCAAATTATTTTTTCATTTGAATTGTTAGGAGAGAATCACATTTTTTTAACAACGTTAACACAATTAAGATTCATTGAATAGGCTTAGCGGTGCAGCATTTGCTTTTGGTTTTGTTTCGCAGCAACGCTGAATTGAATCAAAGCATATACCTAGATATGAGCTACTTTTGTGCTGTAATTACGCTCTTTCCTTTATTTTTATTTATTTCATATTGTCTCGGACAACTAGAATTCCTTATGTCTTCCATTTCATCATGGAATTACCTTTGAATCATATGTATCGGCACATATATGTCTTCTAAATTATCATGTTAGTCTTCAACTTCTTCATAATTCTTCATCATTGCAGATTATTTCACCTGCCCAAGTTCCTTAATTTGGTTCATAAACACCCAACCATGAATTTTGATTATTTCGATGAAAATGTGTCGATACCTAAAAAATCACACATTGTGCCATACGACAATTTGCTATGCGATTCAACCTAAAACATATAGTCTTGAGTTAAATCCTTGAATTTAACCTCCTAATTGATGTGGATACAAGCCACATCCACGCACTTTTAGGGCTTGTAGAAGTGGGTATGTTGTGAAAGGTTACAAAGACACATACACTCGTTCATTGATTTAACGTCGTAATAATTTCTGTCTTAGGCCCAAAATTCAAGCCCGACAAGTTAAATCGATAACGAATTGGTGAAATGAAAGAGAATTGGACTACTTATTACCTAAGCCCAAAACACCTAATTCCTTTTAAACACCTAAAACACCAATTCCTTTTAAAAGCTCAAACCTTCCCAAAGACCCAACTCTTTTCAAGAGCCAAAATCCTTTCTTTTGCATAAACCCAAATCTTCCTTCTTTCTTCTCAAACCAGTTTCTCCGTCTCTCCCCGCAACAGTAATTACCCTATCCCATGGCTTTATCCAAGGGAAGAGTCGCCTTCTTGTTTGATAGAAAGAAGAGTCATCATTAAAAGACGAGATCGTGAGCGCGCTTCACGTTTCGTCGACCATGTTCCTTGTTTTCTGTCTCTGCAGCCGCCCCTACAACACCCTCTACAATGAGTTGTCATTGTCATCCCTCAAAGAGGAAATTTCATTGCCCAGTAGCTCAAACTGCCTAGCAACTCAAATATAGAAGCACAGCCTAAAAAACCATTGATCGAGTCCTATACAAGGAGAGGTTTAGAGCTGTGGAGATCATCAAGCAATAATAATCCAGAAAAACCCTTCAAGCACTCATACCCTCATCCATCAAGTCATAACCCAGAAAAAAAACCTCTCAAACACTCATGCTTTCATGCATTCAGGCAATAATCCGCATTCGTCATTCCAATTCTTGTTATTCATCTTCAAACCCAGCATTTTTCCCAGAAAACCTAATTCTGAAAACCAATCCAATTCTCATTCACTGTGGTGCTCTTCAGCTCCCACACCATGCTCAAACTACAAGCCTCATTTATTGTTTGAATTACATACAAGATTGCTCATTAAGACATGTAGAACCGAACATGAAGACGACTCTGTCCCTTTCTTTTTATTAGCGTCAAGAACACTGTCACCCATAATTTCCAACCAATAATCAACTCTCAGTTCAGAACTTGGCTCTAATACCAATTTGTTATGCGGAAGTGTTAACAAACAACAATATTGATCAAAACTAGTCTACCAAACACAAGGACGATAAAGAAAAGAACACACAATTTTATAGTGGTTCACCCAATTAATATGATTAAGCTGTGTCCATTTCCAGAGCCGGCGATAAATTTCACTATAACCAATTGGAGAGAATACGATAGATTATATGGATAATATTCTCAACCCTAAAACCCCAATCGTTTCTGTTGATAGAACAAAGAAGCTACATACTAGGTTAATCACCAATTGAATAATGCAATAGTTTCACTATAACTAATTGGAGATAATACAATAAAGTATATGGATAATACTCTCAATCCCAAAACCCCAATCTTTTCTGTTGATAGAACAAAGATGCTACGAACTAAGTTAATCACCAAATTCTCTCTCACCAAACAACATTGGCAGCAAAACTTTATATATAACCTAGCTAGTTAATCTAGACATACATATATTTCTATCAACCTAAGTAAACAATGAGAAGCCCATGTGATCAAGATCGGATGAACTCCTCTTCAATTTAGGCTTTGTCTAACTATCAAATTAAAACCAATATCAATATTGTACACAGGTTGAATTTACTTGAAAGAGTGTTCATTTCAAAAACAAAGTTTGAGCCCTGGGAAGGAACTATTTCATTTCTTATGTATACATTTTGAGGGTTATGTAGGTATATTTGTTGTTAATTGTTTACTGAAATATCTTTATGTCTATCTCAAAAAAAAATCTTTATGTGAACATAATGCTGCTGCTCTATTTAAATGCTGATTCTTTTTCAACAGATTCATGATTTCGCAGGTACTTGATAGCATTGGCAGAGTGGGCAGTTTAGGGTTACATCGTACATGAAAGATTTGGTTACAACAATGATGAGCAATGTGCTTGAGGATTCAAGCTCATCTCTCATTATGAATAAGTAGGCAAGTAGAGATAGGCCCTTTTGAACTGATGCTCATTGATAAGCTTGTGTACATTGTCATTGTGGCTGCCTAGATTCATAGATATGGACAGTTTTTCAACTGATGCTCGTGATTAGGTTTGTGTACCAAATGATGGATTAATAAAAATTGCACTGAATGATTTTGAATGTGGATTTTATTGTTTCAATGTATGTATCCAGTTCTAACATGAGGCTATTAATATGTGTAGTCTAAATATCTAAACAACAATAGAGGGTAAATGAAAGTGAAGGCCAAATTGTAAAACAACAACAAATATGTGTGGTTTGACTTAATCAATGATATATAAATGACATGCTATACGTTGTCCCATTTTTATTTAGACACCATATATTTGTCGTCTTAAATCCATCTAGACAACATTTGTCTCTCGTTCGAAAGCATACATGTCATCCATTTGCACGCATCAGGTGACACAACTTTGTGTTGTCTTATGGCAAAAAATAAGAAGTGTCGCCATGTACTGTAATTACTAGGGCTGGCAAATTCGAGCTTGGCGAAACCAACCAACCGTACCAAACATGTTGGTATGCCGAAAAGTTGGTAACCGAAAACTCGGTACGATAGTACCGTTTCAAGTTTCTATACTCGGTTGGTACACGGTAGAAATTTTTGTATACCATCGGTACATGGTATGTACCGAGTTTAGAGTTTTTAACAAAATAACATACAAAGTGATATACCATTTGTATACCATCTTTTTTCTCTCACCTTTTTCTTCTTCTATCCTCACCTCCCACCTTCTCATCTGAGTACCGTACCAAGTTTCTATACCAAGTTTTTGGTGCCCCTCTCTCTTAGTATCGTACCAAGTTTCTATACTCGGTTGTTAAGAGTTTAATTCACCTTCTCATCTGAGTACCGTACCAAGTTTCTATACTCGGTTGTTAAGAGTTTAATTGATGCATTACTACTTTGTTTGGTGTTTGCAAAGCTTCATGATTGAATTGGTGGTCTCTTGGACTTTGTTTGGAGTTGAATTGCTACTAGTAAGGATGAATAAGAGATTCTGAATAAGAGCTTATACCAACTTGGTACATGGTCAATATCAACCGTACCGACAAAATCGGTGACGGTGGGTATTGGTGCAAAATTTTGTCTACCAACTAGAAGTTAGTTGGTACATGGTATAGGCAAAAAACCTCGGTATACCAACCGAAGCCAGCCTTAGTAATTAAGCATTCTGGATTAACCTCTGCAACCCGAAATAAATTCTACGGGATCCACCTTAAGGGAGATTTTACCCCAACCTCCGTTGAAATTGATAACTTTTTACATACTATTAGCCAGGACATCCTGAATCTTTATGTTAATTCTAATATTTGTGACTGCACCTACATAATCGATCAGACTGCCTACATATCCTCTAAAAAAGATCAAGTCACTTCTAGTTCAACTAATTAATATATTCTTTCTAATCATAGTGCAATAAGAAAACACTATTGATCTTATTTTTCCATATCAGTGGTTAAGAACAGTATATAACCACACAACCACAGATATTTCTGTGCCTCCCTAGATACCTTTATGTCTCTTCACTACTAGAATTGTAACTACACAGTCGATTGAAAGGATAAAGCATAAACTCCTAGCATAGATAGAATTGCTACCACACTGCAACTCTGCCACCAACAAAGACGTTTACATTCAGTAAACATGAAGAACTCAGACAATAGCATCAAACTTTTAAAACACATGGTTTTTTATAGTAGTGGCTCTGATACCACTCATGGTTTTTTATAGTAATGGATCGGATACCACTGTTAGAAATTGTTTAGTGTGGAAGCTGTTTATTGATAATGGGCTAGGTGAAGTTAGGAGCTAGACTTGGGAAAAATTAGGATGTGGTTTATTAAGACAAGATGTTTAGGAGGGAGATTAGAGGAGAAGTGACTGCCTCCCTCTGCCGCTTCCTCGACCTCGAATTATACCTCGACCTCTTCCTCCAAACTTAGCTTCATGAGAAATCTTCAAGGCATGTTTATCTCCTCCACCGTGACTGTTCATTCTCTGCTCATGGACTAATAAGCTGCTTTGTAACTCATCAATGGTCAACTCATCCAAGTCATTTGACTCTTCTACAGAACATACAACATAATCAAATCTAGAAGTCATAGATCTCAAAATCTTCTCCACAATTGCAACCTGTCCCATCTTCTCTCCATGAGCTTTCATCTTGTTTGCAATTGTTAGTGTCCGAGCAAAGTACTCGTCCACTTTCTCTCCTTCTCTCATTTGAAGAACTTCAAATTCTCTTCTCAGTGCTTGCAACTGAGCTCTCTTCACCCTTGTTGTCCCCTGATACTTTTGCGCCATTGAATCCCATATGTTCTTTGAACTCTCCTTATCAAGAATTGTTTCCATGATGGTCCTGTCTATGGCTTGGAAAAGTTAATTTTTCACCTTTAGATCTTTCAACCGTTGATCTTCAATTGTTTTTCTTTGAGCCTCTGTTGGCTCAGCATCTTCTGCTATTGTGGGAATCCCTGTCTCTACCAAGGACCAATATTCCTTCGATCGGAGAAAATTCTCCATGAGCATGGCCCAATGATCATAGTGACCATCGAACCTAGGTATTGCAGGCTGGACAAAGCTACCTCCTTCAGTTGTCATCTTGCTTTTACTCGTTCTCACTCTCTGTTTCCTCTATTGTTTTTCCTTTTGTTAGGAGACTGCAGTTCCTAACTACACTCGATCAGGCCCTTTTTAGGGAGCTCTGGTACCAATTGTTAAAAGCCTAAAGCCTTAAACACAGAAAGCTCACGATATTGGGAGTTCGAAGCTTATGATATTATTCAAAGGAAGAAAACACGGCTTTATACAAGCCTTACAAAACAGAAAACCCAAAAACAAGCCACTACAATCTCTTCGCCTACAGACTTGTTCAAATTCGTTATTGGAATGAATTAAACCTAATCTACATCCCTACAAACCAGGGAATTATTAACAGAAACGACTAAATGCAGACTTATTCATATTGACTTGGTTACCAAGTAACCTACAGCTTCAACACTCAAATGAAACTCATCAAATAAAAACAAGGCCTCTAAATCTATAGTCGCTAGATTCAGAATAATCATGAAAATCCAAACAGTATATAACGCCAATTCACAAAGCTACAATTAATATTGAAGCCAATACAACTTCACTGTGGACTTTCATCGAATACTTTACACGCAAGGCTCAAATGTCACAACTACAGTTGAACAATCTCGCCGAAACGACGTCGCACTGTCGCAAAGTAATCTCAGGCGAAAGTTCTCTACATCGTCACACACATCTCCGTTAAAATCCAAACAGTTAATCTCCGGCGCCGTTTGGTCACCTTGAGACTACTACTACGTATATATGCAGGAAACTACGTACTGAATTCGATTTAATGCTAATTCAAGTCCGATTTCACATGGAATCTACAGTCGGAAACCTCCTAGCTCTAACCACAACAACGAAAACAAAAATTCAGAAAAGGCAAACGAGAAGGTTCTAGAGGCTAGGAGTGACCTGGATCTTCCCGCTGCAGCAAACAGTGAGGATGACGTCGGAGCTGGAGTGGTCGTAGATGAGTTGAAGCATGGCGGCGGAGGTGGCGGAGATCCAGTTACCAAACGGCCGTCGATTCCTGATCTGCATAGGGAGAGGGGCGAGATCTGGACACGTGGAGGTGAGCGTAGGGTAGCCGAAGAAGCGAGAGAACTCGACCTCCCAGCGCTCTCGGATGGAGCTCAGAGACCATGACGTCACAGGAGGGTTGTTTGGTAGCAGAGCCAGTGCCCGCCATTTTTTTCAGGCTCTGTTTTCTCTGAGATTTTAATTTTTGGGGAAAACCGAAACGTGTTTGAAATGGTGGGTTGGTGAAACGAATTTATAGTGGACTGGAGAGAGTGAGAGGTGCGGATCGCGTGACTAGACCGGGTCGCCACGTCATCCTGCACTTTCTAGAAAACCATGGTCCAGTCGGATGCCATTAAATTTTATAATTAGAATTTTATAACGAGAATAAGTAAGAATTTTTTAATAAAATTAAAGATTTTTATTTTTAATCTATAGTTTCTAATTTTAAATTTTAATTAATGTTATTGGTAAAAGTAAGTAGTAATTAATAGTTAAGTAGTAGTAGTAAATAGTAACTCATTTGTCACCTAGTCAGCTGTCTAACACTGCGATTATGAGGACATTTTTTTGTTTTGTTTTTAGAGCATTTTTGAGGATGGACTTGTTTTTTTTAATTTCTATTTCTATTGAATTATATCCTTTCAAACAACTAAAGAGTTAAACAAAATAAATTATTAACCATTTTTGTTCTTCGGTCAAATAAATCGTACTTTTTGATACAACCATAATTCAAAGAATCGAAATGAAAAACTTGACTAATTGACAAATGTAAGAGTAGTTCTAGGAATGAACTTCAAGATGATGAATGGATCTGGTTATAGCATCTGCAAGAAATTTCACCTCTTTTTTATGCTTGAATAATACATACAGATCTGTTAAAGAGAATATAAATATTATATAACAACAATGAAGAAAACAACAGTTAATATACACCGATTCTATAACACAAGTAACACAATTATTAGTTGAAACAATACTCATAAAAGCTAATACGAAACCAAAAAACCAACTCACAAATTTACACGATTCTAACTTTGTAACCAACCAACTTATTATTGCATTAAAAATTTACTGCACAAGTTATATTTTTACTGGTCATATTATTTAGGATTAATTACAAAAAAATCACTTGAATTATAATGTTATTTTTATTTTCACATATTTATTAAAAACTTGCATATATATACCCCAAGTTTCATTCAGTTAGCATTTTGATACATTGACCACTAACACTATTAAATTTCAAGAGTATTTTTGTCATTTTAAAAAATATATCATTTTTACATTTATTTTTAACAAATTTGTGAAAGTATTTTAGGCTCTAAGAAAGTGTTTGTAAGTTATAATCCTTGCTAGTCTTGGAAATGGAACCCCTGACTCCTTCGTGGAGAGAAAACTGTGTAATATATATCAGAACATATGATCTAGATTACTTGTCTAGTGTTGGTTTATCTAATTTATAAGAGGGCTAGTCATTAATATGCCATAATAACAAAATGTTTACATCCCATTTCATTGTTTCCACTAAAGTGACAAATGGCCAGCATTAGCATTGGTTGACAGGCCCGGGGGAAGGAAGCAATTGTCACCGGATTTTACCATCAAGGTTATGAGGATTCACTCTTAATGCTTATGAAAAGAAGAGGTGGTCATTCTGGCTTGGTGGCGAAGGTTTGAACTTTGCAATATGTTGTACGTGGGAGCTTGGCATTGTTCAAATATTTTTGTTTCTTCCCTCTTGCACCAATTGCTTCTACAAGTCTATCCATGTCATTTTGATCGACTTGTAAGTGTAATACCATTTTTTATAAGTCAGAAGTTGACTAATATGAATTTGATGTAAATTTTTCTGTTAATGTTGAAAATCATTCATACAGATCAACTATAGCTTTATTTCATCTTGTCAGAGTCGGCCCTTGGGATCAAGATATTTGGGGGCTGTCCTTTTATTTTAAACTGAAAACTAGACCAATCTATGGAATATTGCTCAGAGTGATAATAAGTATAATAGTTAAGAATCCACACAAGATGCTCTATGGATATTGCATTACCAATTTACCATTGAGTTTATGTTCCTTCCCATTTATTAACTTGCACTAATTAAAGCTGACAAATGAAAGTGCAACAGTTTGTACAGACAATGAAAAAGAACAGAACAGTTTTTCAATGCCACTGAAAGTTGGCGTCATTTGGTGATCTAACTGCTGCAAGAAGTGAAAAATTCTCAGCCAGACTAACTACTCAAAGCCGCATGCTTTCTCTATGCCTAATGACTCCAAAATCCATCGACCACTAAAAACAGGAGGGGGTTGGGGAGAACGAACATTTATTCAATGCTTTCTAAGTTTCACCTACTTTTGAAGAGTAGTCGCTATGGAACCAGCAAGGCTAAGAACTTCAAATGGTGGATTGTGCGTCACATCTCTCACCGTTGTGGGACAAGAGTCGGTAATCCAGAAGTATGTGAGCCCCTGCTCAGGGTTACCTGGTTGCGAAAAGAAAGATTGCATGAAGTGATTAGAAGTCCTACTTTGAGTTAAAACCAAGTTCGCATCAGAAATACTGATTTTACTCGGTTAAATTATACAAGAGAAAGAGAGTGAACTGCGAAAGAAAAGCAATCAATGCAATGCTAGATGCAAAAAGAAGCAGTAGAGAATGCAATACCTCCTTCATCACTTTTGAAGCGTCCCCATGATCTATTAGGGAAAATCCCATGTGTTACATAAGCGCTTATCTTTGCTGCTCCATGGGCAGCTAAAACTTTCTAAAACAATACAATAATGTAATATAGCATTTCAGATTACTTATCAACAAGAGAACAAGCTTTCTTCCTTAGAAAATGAACCTAAAGCAGGACTATGTCAACTAGCAGATGAGTCTAACATCTATTTTAGTCCAAAGTTCTAGCCATATTGACTGATTGAGTCATCTATTCTATCCGAACGAAGTTGTTCATTTTGCTATGATCAAACTTAAAAGGGTTAACCACAAGCCAATCATCCCCAACTTTTCATTTTCTTTTTAATACGAGGCAGCAAGCAAGAAGTTCATTCAGGATATGGATACCTGACATTCTATCAGTGTGCCACCAGATTGAACCAAATCATCAACAATCACAACATGCCGTCCTTTAGGGTCCCCCTCTTTTATACGCACAATGCGTTGGTCTCCTTCCCTAACTTTAGCACAAACAATCTGCATTTCAATTGTCATCAGGTTATGCAGATAACATAGATAAGCAAGCCTTTATGCAGTAACATGTACAGCTATAAAACAGTCGGCTCAGGAATATGGTACTGTTAAATCTAAGATGGAATCTTAGGGATGATAAAAGGACAGCGTGAACTAGTGCAACCTGAAAAGATAGACTTTTGTCCGGCTTATTGACATATACATCCTATTTTTTCATTATAACCAGTTCACATAGCTAAACAATCAGACCCAATCAATTGAACAAATACAAAGACTCTTAGATCCAATGCACATGCACATACACACAAGAAGTAGCATATCATCATTGGTATAAGGAAACAAATACCGTTGGGAAGTGCTGTAGCTGCTTATGAAATCTTTTCCATGCACCATCATCCGGAAAACAAATGGATATCTGAACAGTGAAAACACCAGCAGCATGTCAGGGACAAAAACAGATTTTAAAGTTTGTTCTTATACACACTCCCAAACTCAGATATCAAAAACAAGAAAAAAGAGACTCACGTTGTCAGAGTCAGGGAGCTGTCTAAGCCTAGTTTTAAGCAATGGAATACCGCTCTCAAAGCACGGTAATATATTATCGCCAAAGTAAAACCTCTCCTACACATGCACAAAACAATAACAACAATCTGATCACAATTTCGTTGAAAAAAAAATTATCAACTACCAGAGCTGTTTATTCTAAATTTGCAGAAACCTGCAAGGCATGGATATCATAGATAACCAAACTAGTAGGCCCTCCCATCGAAATCGGAATAATCGACAATGCCCTGGCCAATGTGAATGCAGTAGCCACATCTCCCTCATCCTCCATTCTCTCCGACGTCCCCGTCGGAAAAAACGGAAGCACAAGCGTGAACGAGGCTATAAACAACTTCGGCAACGCATAAATCACAGAAAGCTGCTCAAAAATCACCGCCGGAGAATTAAACGACGCCAGAAACGCCACGTGTTGGCCGCGAATCGCATGAGCGTTAGGTATGAAAATGTTAGGGAATCCATCCGCAAATTTCCTGATCAAAAATTGAAGATCAAAATTTGTTCATCAGAGAATAAATCTTGATTAATGCGGAAATGAGAGGTGTAACTACCTCCAGGTGATGCTCCGGAGCTCGATTCCGTCGGACTCGGCGGCGACTTTCTGAGCGAGCTCTTTGGTTTCGGCGCAATAGAAGAGGCAGACCTTCTTGGATGTCTTGACGGCCGATTCGGAGGCCATTGATACCGGGAGAGGCTCCGGCGAGGTGTTGTTGGTGAAGAAATGGACCGGAGGATTGGTGCTGGTGACGTCACACCTGATGGAGTTGTGGTTGTTCTTCTTGTTAGGTTTGAGGAAGAGGAGAGCGGCGGAGGAGAAGGAGGATTTGAGTGAGGGTGGGAGGGTAGGGGACTGGTAGGGAGAGGGGAGAGCTCCAGTGGCCGCCATGTGGCGGGCTTGTTCGAGAGTCCAAACGCTGCTTTGCTAGGCGGTGTCTCATACGGCTTTTGGCAGTCACCTTTCACACATTTTCTGTGATGCATATTCACCCGAATATTTTTGTTCACCTAACTCTAACTTAGTTTAAATAAAATTTTATATTAGATATTAAAATTTAATAAAAGTACAAACCCTCGTTCAATAAAAAAAATAAATTATTCTTTTTATATTTATAAAAATATCATTTCTTCTATAAAAACTCTTCAGTCGACCTCTGACGAGGTCTCCGATCGACCTCTAGTGAATTTTCCGACCGACCTCTAATTAGTATTATAACGACAATAAAAAGCTAATACAGTAGGCAACAAAAGCTACTATCTCTAGAGTCAAAAATTATTACCAATATATACAAAAGATACTATCACCAACAACAAAAACTACTACTACAAAGACCAAAAGCTACTACCAGTGACACTAAAAGCTACTGTCTACTATTACAAGGACCAAAAGCTACTATCACTGACACCACAAGCTACAAAAGCTACTATCACCAGCTTGAAAAACTACTAACACTAAAAGCTATTACCACCACCAACAAAGGAAAACCTACTACCACTTTGAGAAAAGTCAACAACTAATATCCTCTCAGAAAAAGTTTTCGGTCGACCTCTAGCATTCCGGCCAATCTCTGAGGGGTTTCCTGCCTATCTCCGGTAAATTTTCCAACCTGACTCAGAATAATTTTCCGGTCAACCTCCGGTGAAAATTATGGCGACCATAAAATCTACTATCATTGACAACAAAATATACTACTAACAGTAAAGAAACCTACTGTCATTGACAACAAAAGATACTATTGTCAACAAAAGATATACTACCCTGGCAAAAAAAACTACTACCCTTGCAAATAAAGCTACTACCTTAAGTAACAAAAGCTACTATCACCAGCTACAAAAGATACTACCATAAGTTACAAAAGATACTACCATAAGCTAGAAAAGCTACTTCTGCCACCAACGAAAGATACTACTGTAAAAGCTATTCAATACCTAAATATATAATCTCTAAAAACAAAAATTACTACCGCCAACAATAATAGCTACTATCACTATGTTGAAAAGATGCTACCACAAAATAATGAAGTTGGTGACATCATCTTGAAAATATACAAATATAGAGAGAAAATGACTACTCAATATGTTAAAAAGATAATAACACACACATAAAACTATTACCACAACATTAAAAAAATACAATTAGAAAGATATTGTTCGTTTACAATAGTTCAAAGAGCATTGTCATTTTTAATGGACAATGACAATGGGTTCATTGACAAACCACCTGCAATTAAAGCTACTATCAGTTTTTAATGGTGATGCTCAAAACTCATAGGAATATTTTTTCCACATTGACCACGATTTTTTAGGTTGACCGAATGATCTCTATGGACGCTTCTATATCCAAGTTCACCTATTGTTGAATTCAATTATCACAATACAAAGGGAAGAATCCTGCAAGAACAAATAAACAACAAAAATATTAGCATTTGGAATTCAAATATAGTTGATATTGACATCACGCTAAAAATATACCACTCTTATATATATTGAAAAGATACTACAACATAAGGAAAAAGCTACTGAAAATCATGTTATAAAAAGACTAACACAGATATATGAAGATGCTATCAGAGTGTTAATAAAATACTATCAGACATATAAAGATACTATTAGTGTGTCAAAAAGATACTAGCACAAATATAAGAGATACTATCATTTTGTCGAAAAGATATTAGCACCGACTTAATATGATACATTTAGTGTGTCGAAAATATATTGTATGCTGAAAGCACATAACAAACTGATTGTTAGAAACACAAGAGCTCACAAAACAAGTCCCGCTAATTCAGAGATTGAACTTTCTGTATTATTGAATGAAAACAACTGAGGTTCTATATTAGCCTTTGATTGACTCAGTCATCAAAGACTTTGAAACTCCAACAATGATGCCATAAATTTTTACCAATTAGCACCAGTATGTATAAGTACTATCATAAGCAAAGAAATATACTACCATCGTAGCAAAAAGATACTATGACAGTTACAAAAAGCTACTCTAGACAATCCTGTAGTTTCTTTATTTAAGAGTTTATGAACAATTATAACTACCGAACAGTCATGCAAGTACTTCAACACCCCAACAAAATAAAATAGATCACCAAATCAAATCCAATACGCAAATAAACTCATTCCTAAATTCATAGCCTATTAGCATCACAAATTTGAAATTACAAGAGCAGTGCTTCAATTTGGGGCCAATTACTTTACCAAAGTCGGTCAAAAATAGAGGATTTGAAACAGTTCGAAAAATCCAAGTGAGAAATGAGAAGAGGTTACCTGAAATGCTATTGATGGATCAGATCGGAGCATTTGAAAGCTTTCTACGAACTTCATCGAGAATGAAGACGACCTAGGGCACCGTGAAACATCGAGGAAGACCATTGGACCAGATTCAGGCTCCCTATGTCGTTGGACTAATAAGATGATTATCATCGGCGAGATCGTGAGATCCAAATACAGGAGAGGGAGGTTTCCTCTTTCGTGATTGGGTCACCGGTGATGGTAATGGTTGTTGTTCCGTCGGAATCACTGAAGAGAGAGAGAGAGTCTATTATGCGTGTTATTTGATTTAAATTGTAGTCGAGGGTAGTTTATGCATATCGATATATAATTAGATGAATTAGGGCTCTGTAAGTGGACTTGCATGAACAAATATATTTAAGTGGACTTATGAAGGATAAAATGTTGAACAGTGGACTCTGTGACATTATCTAATGGCTTTTTCAGTTGGTTTGTTGAAACTCCAGAATTGCCCCTCCCAAGAAGTAAAATATCGGTGATTATAGAAATTTTGATGGTTCGAAAAAAGAAAATCTCGTTAGATATATCAAATTTTGATAAAAATTTTATCAAATTTTATATAAAATTTGTATATTCGATCAAAAATAGACTAAATATAAAATATCAGAAAGAAATAAAAATTAATCTGCGTTGAAAAAAACAAAAATTTAGAAGAAATATTATCATTGAGATTTTAGTCCTTCGCTATCCCCTTCTAAACGCAGCCGTTTTGGCATAAATTCTTTTTTTGTTGGATAGTCTTCATTTTCCGCTCCTTAAACAAATGTTTAGAGAAATTCTTATTATTTGAGTTTCTCTCTCACCTTACGCCTCACCACTCTCCTCTCACACCGAAGGGCCCCACAAAAACATGACTTCTTACAGTCCGAAGAGAGCAATGGCGGAGCTGAGGCACTCCATCTCCTTGGGCCCCCGCGGCACTTCTTCTCCGATGAAGCGCGACGAAGACTCCTCCCCCTTCATGTCCGACGCTCAGCCTCACCAGGACGACGACGGCCGCGGTCGCCCTCCCTTCAAAGATCGCGACCGTCCCTTCTGGTCTCATTTCCAATCCCTCTGCCCCTTCCTCGGCGACGACGCCAACACCTCCAAGATCTCAATCTTCTTCCTCATCCTAGTCGCGCTCCTCGGATTCGTCTCCATTTTCGCAATCATGAAAAAAGTGGTACCGATTAATCTGATTGTGCTTTTTCTTGTTTCTCGAGAAATTTAGTGATTGAGAATCAGGTTAGGATTTGACTTTGTTTTGTTGACTTTTTAGAATGCTCCTTACTTGTGTAGTAAAGATGGCATTACTCTTCACTGCCCTCATGTAAGTGTTTTGAAGCTGTTTTTGGTTTATGCTAATTTCAAATGCATGTGAATAAGTGCAAATGTTGAAGGATTTGTGTTACTAATTTAGGTTAAGGAAGCGCCGTCACTTTGGGAGAATCCGTATTCGTCAACCACATCTTGGAAGCCCTGTGCTGAGCGCCGTGCCGGTGGGATTTCAGGTGAGCTGAGCTGGTTTTGATTGGTTAGGACTTCAATGTTTACTAGATCTGTGATGTTGTTTTATCATTAGTTGAAGCTTCGGGTTCTGTTTGGGTGTTTACGTTTCTAGTGCTGGTTATGTGCAGATCTTCCGCCTGAAAATGAAACGAATGGGTATATATTTATACACGCAGAGGGCGGTCTAAATCAGCAGAGAATAGCTGTAAGTTCTACTCTTATACTTGGACGCTGATAAGAAATTTGGTCAGTGTTAGAATGAAGTTGATAGACGTTAAGATACTTGGTCAAATCTCCCAAAATTTGATCAGTATGCCTTGAAGCAGACAGATTAGCCTTTTAGTTAAATGATCGTTAGATACTATTAGTTCGAAGTGATTAGCTTTTACTGTTAATCAGTTACAGCCGAAAGATAAGATGTTTTTTAGTTGATATTCAGTTGGATGACATGATGAGAGGGATATGTCTGCTAATAAACAGTCACTTTTAAGTTTTGTTTATTGGTTGTCTCACTTTCTGTGCTCTAATCTCGTTATGTTTGCTCCTCTCTTTGTGGTGAGGAAAGGTTGTTTGGTCCTTGCTTTTGAAATTGTAGCTTGTCTGAGCTTCTCTCGTACACAATTTTTTTCACTAGTATGCTTCTTCAATTTTGCATTCCATTGATTAACCTTGGTCCGAAGGGGTTGGGGAAAGCAGTTAACTTCCTTAAGAGTAGGATAAGGATGGAAATGTGAAGTTGTGCATTAGTCTGGTTGGCTATTTGCATATTAGTATGAGATAATGGTTCTGTTATTGGGTTTTAGTAATAATCTATGGATGAATCTGCTGTATTGTAATGTGTAACTGATTGGCCATGGCTTGCAACATATTTTACCATTGAGCATATCTTTTGATGCAGATATGCAATGCTGTAGGTGTGGCCAAAATAATGAATGCCACCCTTATTTTGCCAGTGTTGAAGCAAGACCAGATTTGGAAAGACCAAACGTGAGTTTACTGCCATTTTCTTTATAGTCATTGGGATGGGGTTTTAAACAGTGTTTACAGAATCAAACAACAGAAGGACATCATTGTCCATGTTAATTGTCTCTGTTACTGATCTTGAAAATTTGAAATGTTCTCACTTCTCAAAGTTTGGGCACACTTTTGCCTAGATTTATCAATGAGGAATTATTCTGTTACTTTGCCTTAATATTATTTTCCTTAATGGTCTACTGCTTTGGAATTTTATTAATATTTGATAATACCTGCAGGAAATTTGAAGATATCTTTGATGTTGATCATTTTATTGATTACCTGAAGGATGATGTACGAATTGTTCGTGACATTCCAGAGTGGTTTACTGACAGAACTGAGCTATTCTCTAGCATTAGGTTATCTGCTCTCTTTCTATCTCTGATGACAAAACAACCTTTTATTAAAAATGGAGAAAATATAAAGTAATGGAAGGAGTATTCTTTACATTGTACTTCCCCTGTACTATTAGTAATCCTAAACAAAGCTCTTTGATCTCAGTAAATCTAGGCATATAGTGGCTATACTTATTAACTCTTCTGAAGTTTCTTTTTGAGTGTATGTATGTTATTGTAGCTGCAACTGTCATTTATCTGTAAGTTGTATTTCTTTTAGGCGAACAGTTAAAAACATTCCAAAATATGCACCAGCTCAATTTTACATCGACAATGTTCTGCCTCGAATCAAGGAGAAGAAGATAATGGCCCTTAAGCCTTTTGTTGATCGACTCGGGTTAGTCACAAATTTTATACATGTGTGGCTGCCCTGAACTTAGTTGCGTTTTTACTTCTAAAAAACAATTCCATGTTACTTTTCTATTATGAAATCTGATTATTGATTGGGTAAAGCAGTTATATTTCCTCCAGATATAAGCTATTGGGGAATGGCTCAACTATATTTAACCTTACAATGTCATGCCAATTTTGTTTCAGGTATGACAACGTTCCTCAAGAAATCAACAGGCTGAGGTGCAGGGTAAACTATCATGCTCTTAAATTTCTTCCTGAGATAGAGCAGATGGCTGATTTATTGGCATCAAGGATGAGGAACCGGACTGGAAGTTCCAATCCTTACATGTATGTACATTTCCATTTTATATGAAAAACTGCTTTGGCTCCTGCTAGGATCTCAGTAACAACTTTTCACTCGGCAGGGCCCTGCATCTTAGATTTGAGAAGGGGATGGTAGGTCTATCCTTCTGTGATTTTGTGGGGACAAGGGAAGATAAAGCTTTAATGGCAAAGTACAGAGAAAAAGAATGGCCCAGACGATATAAGGTACATAGAATATGCAGTTGGCTAACCTTTTACATCAGTTGGAACCTTGAAGTACACCAGTCTGATGGTGATCGTTTCCCTTTTTCTTGTCTAAATCTTTTTGATGATCTTGGTGTGCAGAATGGTACCCATCTCTGGCAATTAGCTTTGCAGAAGCGGAAGGAAGGGAGATGCCCCCTTGAGCCTGGGGAAGTAGCTGTGATTCTTCGAGCAATGGGGTATCCTAAAGAAACTCAAATATATGTTGCTTCAGGACAGGTCTATGGTGGCCACAACAGAATGGCACCACTCAGAAACATGTTTCCAAATCTGGTATGTACTTTTAAGGAAGCTTTACTGCTGTAGATAGTTAATTGATTTTGAAGAAACTATATCTTTAAAGGTACCAAGTGACTAGTCAATGTTGAAATTTCTTTCCCTATAATTGTAGCTGGTGTTGTTATGGATCACCATGTATTCCTTTGAAACTTGAAACTTACTGGATAAATAGATGCTGCTTCTCTGAATCCTTTTCCCCCACTTCAATGAAATGCTCGTTGTAATTGTTCATGACAGGTAACCAAGGAGGAGTTGGCAACTAAGCAAGAGTTGGTTCACTTCAGGAAGCATGTGACTAGCTTGGCCGCTCTTGATTTCCTGGTCTGCTTGAAGTCTGATGTATTTGTAATGACCCATGGAGGCAACTTTGCCAAGCTGATCATTGGCGCACGCAGGTACATGGGGCACCATCTCAAATCCATAAAACCAGACAAGGGGTTGATGTCCAAATCCTTTGGTGACCCTTACATGGGATGGGCAACCTTCGCTGAGGAGGTGGTTATCACCCACGAAACACGTACTGGATTACCAGAAGCGACCTTCCCTAACTATGACTTGTGGGAGAATCCCCTAACTCCTTGCATGTGCAGAGCTTGAAGAATATCAAATGGAAAACACCCCACACTGATTGTTAGAAGCACCTCCTCCAAGAGCTCGGATACCATAATGTGAGATGAAATGTGTCCTGGACAGTTGAGGAAAAATTTAGGGTATACAAATCTTTTTGGTCCGTGTCGACAAATTCAAATAGCTTCAATGTATCATCATAACTGTGTAAATTATTAGTGAAATGTGAAAGATGTTTGTCATGTATCAGTCCCTTGTTGAATCATTCAAAGGATAAAGACTACAAGGAAGACAATGTACCTAAACCACCATTGTAGAATCTTTACCAACTCAGATTTTTCTATTTGTAAGAACCAGTCCACTACCAGATAGAACAGCCGGCGCTGGCACGTTGTGTGTATTGCTAATACTTGAAGGAATCGGCATCACACACCATCCTCACTGCCTCAAATAGAATGAGAGACATGAGGTTTGTTTTGCGCTCAAACCAACTCAGGAAAGATTACACGATAGGTAGAACAGTAAAGGAGATGAATAAAATCCAATTTACTTTCTGTAAATTTTTCCCCGGATGGAACTATTTCTCTGATGATTCTATATTATTATGGTAAATATTAATTACGGCAAAATTCAGATAGGACCAGTTCTTTGTCAGCATCAGAGCTTTGCCTCCATTTAACCGCTGTCTTTGATTCTTTAGTTTCTCTCAAACCCTTTGGTCTCTCCTCTGATTCCCAAGTCCCAACACTCTTACTCAGCTCAGTTTTCAGTAATGAAGAAAATCTTTGTCTTGAGTTTTCTGTGCTTGTTCCTCGGATTTCATAGCCACATGCAATCAAATCACTTGTATCCTTACCATGTCATCATCATTATCATCATGCTTAGTTTTGATTATGAATACAGAGATGATCACCAAGTCAATGACCCATTATTTGTGTTCATGATCACGACTTGAGAATTGTCAACTCCATTTGTTTATTGTATAATGTGCATCTGGGTGATATATACTGCTGTCGAAATGTTCTGTCTTTTTGGGATCCTGATCTCAAATCATTGCTCTTGCCATACCCAGATTTCAAAACTTTGTTTCCAAAAATTTCATGGCACTGGGAATAGGGCTCTGTATTGGAAACATTAAATGTTTTTCTTTATTTTTCATTTTCATTTTCATTTTTATTTTATTACCATTTGTAATCAAAATTACGCATATCAACTGTGTTGGGAGGGGATCCATTGAAGACTTTCTTGTTGATGACTATCTCAATGGTTTATTACATCAATTTTTCAATCATATTTTTCCATTTCAACCGTTCAGTTTATAAGTCTATATAAGTAGACCACTTCTATAAATTTTTATTCAAATTGGTGATTGTTAAGAAATCGAAATATATCAACTCAATGGATGATCCAAATATGTCAAACATGAGCCGTTCAAGTTTATAATCGGTGAATCACATTTATGAATGCCTTAACGATTTTTAATTTGTATGAAAATTTGTAGAGATGATCTACTCATATATATCTACAAACTAGACGGTCGAGATTAGAATATGAGATCAAAATTAGGGTGAAACGAAAAAGTCCTCAACAAGAAGGTCCACAATGGATTCCCTTCCCTACTGTGTTTACTGTTTTTGTGGATGCATTTAATTGTATTATTTCAAGCAAAGGCGGAGGCAGTAAGGGACCTAATGGATCGCTGGCCTTACTAATTATTTCACACCAAAACTGAGTAGATAAATACTGTATGGGTACCCCACGGATGAAATCACAAAAAATGCTTATTACACATATATATATATATATGTATATTATATTATATATAATGAAATTGAAAGTCGCTATATATTTGGACCATAATGCATTTCAATTTTAATTTCACCAATTAGAATTATTTTAGTTGTAAAAATATAATTCTTTTACGCTTTTTCCCTATGCCTTTTTAGTAATAGAATATGATATCCACTACATTTTTTTTAAAAAGAATATTTCAAACACACAGTTGAGACTATATGTGTAGCAAGATTATTTCTTGCTATGAATATTGTAATGACTCGATTACGCAGTCGGATGAGTGACTATTTTATGAATAATTGTTTGATTCATATATCAATAATGATTTATTATTATTATTATACTCAATGAGATTATTATGTAACAATTTAAACTCTTGTCAAGAACAATTATCATTGAAATATATATAAATTATTTTTAATTATTATTATTATTGTTTGCCTAATGACTTAAAATTTCTGGCTTCGTCACTGATTTCAAAGTTTTTTTGTGATGCAAAATAAAAACTGAAATGGTGTTGATTTAGGGTATCATCACAAGAACATGCTAGCTACCCCACCCAGAGGTTGGAATTCCTATGACTCCTTTTGTTGGACTATTTCTGAGGAAGAGTACTTGGCAAGTGCTGATGCAATAGCTAAGAAGCTACTCCTCCATGGATATGAGGTGCTCATTGAATTCACAAAAATTGAATTTTCTTTTGTTTTGCTTCATTTCGTTTAAATTATGAGTGTCTTATAACTTGTGATGTGATTTTATTTTTTTCTTCTTTTTCAATGCAGTATGATGTTGTGGATTACCTGTGGTATAGGAGAAAGGTTCCAGGCGCTTTTCTCTTGGATTTGATGTAATCGATAAATGGGGGAGGCCTATACCTGATCCAGGTAGGTGCCTCCCTCCAGAGGTGGGAATGGGTTCACTGAAGTGGCATCGAAAGTACATCAGATGGGTTTGAAGTTTGGGATTCATCTCATGAGAGAAATTAGTACTCAGGCAGTAAATGTGAATACCCCTATCTTGGATGTCACCACGGTATTGCTCCCTCATGCCACTAGGAAACATTCAAAATTTGCATTAGTTTTGATCCATACATCTTTCGTTGTAGTTATCATGTGATGTAGAAACTGAAAGCACACACATCATGTCATTTGGAGCATATAACTGATGCAACAAGAGAATTTCAAGACTAGTTATAAGAATTGATCTAATTGCTCTGAGAATTTTTCTTGATCTTTATTAGGGGACTGCTTATAAAGAGTCCGGAAGAATATGGACTGCAAAAGACATAGGGATCAAAGAACGGCGTTGCGCCTGGATGCAAAATGGTTTCATGTGTAGTTCCCCCTCCCCCAGGTTCTAAAGCAACTTGACCATCCTGTGTTGTATTCTCTCTCACCTGGAACCCAAGCAACACCTGCGCTGGCCAAAGGTCTAACTGGTATAACAGGGGATGATTGGGACACATGGGGCGACGTAGCATCCCATTTTGATGTTACAAGGTGAAGAACATGTTTTTAAGTCGAGGCTTAAATTCACGCAGTACATTTCTTTTTCAAGTTTAGTTGACCTGTTATGATCACACTATGCAATATATATTAGGGATTTCGCTGCTGCGATTTTGATAGGAGCAAACGGCTTGCTGGGAAAATCATGGCCTGACTTAGATATGCTTCCCCTGGGATGGCTAACCGATCCAGGTAATAGGACTCAAAATTGATTCCTTTCTGTAGCAGTGGAGTTTCTTTCAATATCTTTGATAGGTGAAGATTCTAATTTTTATATGCCATCACTTGAACAAATAGGACTAAGCTTGATCATCATATGGCTTTTTATGAGTTAATAGTGCCCTGGCCACATCAGAAGCTCCTTATAACACCTTAGTTTGAACTATTTAAATTTGGGATCTACTTCTGATGGATGAGAACCATAATTTCTCCTTGTTTTTCTGAAATGTTAGGTTCAAATGATGGTCCACACAGACAATCGAGACTCACTTTAGACGAGCAAAGAACTCAGGTACTTACTATAGGAAGATAAAGAGGCCTTTTAACTCCTTACAATTAGCTGAGAAATCTGAGTATTTGACCAAGTGTAATTATTTTCACAGATGATGTCAGAAAGCTCGATGATGCCACAACTAGTCTCCTCACCAATCCTACCTTGCTGGAGATTAATTTGTTCAGCTCCAACAATGAGGTCTGTAACACCATTTTCTCAAGAACCCCAAGAAATAAATTAAAATAACAAAAAAAAATCCTAGTAATGACAACAGCAGGAAGCCTATTCTGGTACAATTTGATGATTCTTATCTCAATGCTTATATAGAGAAGAAGACATAACGTACAAACAGCGATACCAGGGGAAGGTCAATTTGTTAGCTAGTGACAGGGAGGACATGTGCTTGCATGGCTCTCCAAAACGAAAGCTTACTTCGAAAGAGCTAAAGAGAGGTTTCTTTTCACCTTGCGGATGGGATGCAAATCAGGTAACTTTAGAGAATTAAGAGTTCTGATTTCTTTCTTTACTTAATTTATTCCTGAAATTATGTAGTGCAGGTGAATGTTCTGCTTCTTCTGGCATCTACTACTACTATGGAAACTAGTAACTGAAACATCTAAATAGAACACTAGCTAGAATGTATCTCTGAGTTTGTAGCTAGTCACCTATAGAAAATCTTGATGCAGCTTGTTATGGGAGCTGGATGTTTAGAGTTGTGTAGATAACAAAGTTCTTGTAATTAATGCTGCAGGCCACCAGGACAGCCAAAGGTTATTGATTCGGTTGCCAATATCAATAGTCTAATGTGACACACATTGATTTGGTTAGATCACCGAACGGATGATGTCAGATGAACCTTCTGTGATTAGAAGCTTGGGTTTACAAGGAGTGAAGGATGCTCCGGCATCACTATTTGTATCTGTGAGTTGTGACGCTAGAAGCTTCATGCTTATTTGGTCATGAAGTCACTCCCAGTCTTGGTCCTTCTGGTTTTGAATTGGTTTGTTGTTGTTTTTGGTCAGCAAATTGTTCTTCAGGACCAAGTAATAAGTACAGATATCTTTTTGTTTTTCTCTATGTACGATTTCCTTTCAGATTTTGTGGACATGCTCTGCAATCTACAAAAGAGGTGTGATAAGTTTGTCAGTCACACCATTCATTTTGCTCTCCAGGTGGAAGTTGCGCCAAGCTTCAAAATCCCTAGCTGTAGCAGCCTTGCAGGCATGTGTTCTTAAGCATATAGTTGACGCTGCATATTTGTCCACAAAAACAACAGCAGATTTCCAATGGAGACCATAGCAGGTTTCACTCTTCTAATTTACTATCCTCTTGTATGGTTATGGTTGAGTTGTTTTGGGTCCAGATTTGGCCTTTAGAGACCTCCATTTGTAAGGGGGTGATGATCAGGTTCGGTGGAGTTAGTTTCATCCTCATCCGTACTGAGTACTAGCGAATCGATGGTTAAAAAAGGCTGCCATGAATAGGGTTTAGAAGAGTTGGGTCACAAGTTCTAATGTTCTATTATGATGTGGTTGTTAAAATTTAGTCCAGCTTCTGCTCCTTCACAATTCCATATATGAGCATGCGTAAATCTGCTCTTGTTTTTGTGGACAAATATGCACCGTCATCAGGCAATGCAGAGAGTTTTCTGCCTAGATCCTGTTTTGAGGAGGCGGACTAGTCAAGGTCAGAACCAGGTCTTTCTGCATCCCAATACCAGGGAAGAAGTTAGCAATTCTTTTCTGTGTTGTGTTCGGGCTTCGGTTCCCTGCCCGGGGTGTAGACAAAAGCCCTTTCCCCCCATTGGGAATCACTAGGCTAACTGCCCGCGCCAGCGCGGGTTGAAAACGTGTAATGATAGTTGTCGATGAGTGATGATAATGATAAATTAATAAGTTCCAGCATTGTTTTAAGGTTCTAATTTAGAGAATAATAACAACTACGCTCATAAAAAATATAGATAATAGATTGCTTCTCCCCTTAGATTTCACCTGCTCCCCTCTTTAAATTGCCTTTTTCATGAACTATTTAACCAAAAAAACTTCACTTCAATTCAAGACACCCATATGGATTTATTTAAGCAAGAACATATCATATTTGAAATTGTAACTAAAACTGAGTATCTGTTCACAACAAATCACAACATTAAAGGAATGAGTTTTTTTGTAACTCTGTTATTTGACGGTGTACCTTTTAAGTTCTTGAGAGTGCTCTAAAGTATATTGTTTTTCACACAAACAAATCGGTAACTAAAGCCGACAACTTTTCTCTTTTCTATCAGAGACATAATAAAATTGGTCTTACTAAAACAAACCTAATCTGGTCAACAACCCCAAAACCCGTTGTCCTCCTCTGAGCCCCCTTCTTCTTGAACAAAACGAAGGATACCAGAAATAAACCAATCAAAAACAACTGATTTCAGACACAGCAACTTATAAACTCAGTCATACATTTGCGAATGAAACATAAGGATTAAATGTTAGCTAACAGAAACCAGGAGGAAGCATAACTGAGGACCCGTAATCAATTAATACACATCATAAATCGGAACATGTACAATGGTATAGCTCAAGAAATACAACCCGATTGAAAATAATTGTAGCGGAGAAGATGATACATAAACACAACACAATAGCAATCCACAACACCAACCTGGAACTCGTGTTGGACTCCCAATTTTTTTCTATCCCAAACACTGAAAAAACGTCTTTCTTGTATGAAAATAAAGAGCAATCAGATCAAAATTGAAACACGAACTCTTTAATCATCCTCTGCAAATAACCAAAACGCCATATGTCTGAGAAGAAGTGTAGCAGAGAAAACAACTAAATAGACACCCATACCACTGACCTAGAACTCGTAACGGGCTACCTGCCCTTGTCGTTTTACACATACAACGAAACTCAAGTATGATGTGATCCTATTACTGTTGTATTTAGCTTTTAAACCAACTCCAAAAATGGTAATCAAGAAAGCAAACAAAACTCTATTAAGTACCATGGATCATCACAATTATAAAGAGAAGGATGTTTCTTTTCAAAACAAATAATAGTTGCTGCATCATGTTACTCATAACACTATTACAGATGTATGTATATGTGGGATTGCAATTGAACATGATTTGAAGCAGAAATGAACAAAAGAAAATTTACCCAATTCAATTGAAGACGAAACTTGTATTTGTTCATGCTTAATTTTTTTTCCTTCGGCATACTGCAAAATCAGAGACATGAGCAGTTTGGTTAGTTTTCAACTGATGAGCACATAATAAGCAGAGAGAAACAGACAGACCCTAAAAACAACATTGTACCTGCATCTCATAAAAGGAATCGATGAAACAAAAGAAAAGCACATTGTAAACAATTCAAAACACCATTTCCTTTCGTTTTAAGAAACAACAAAGCTACTTATTTAAGAGTGAACATGTTAAAGACAGCCAGTTTGTCCCTATGAAATCATATAAGGGATATACGCAGTAATGAAGAAAAACAAAAACAACTCACCAGGAGTTATTGTAGCACATTTTACAGCAACATTGTACCTGCATATCATAAAAGGAATCGATGAAACAACAGAAAAGCACATTATAGACAATTCAAAACACCATTTCCTTTCGTTTTAAGAAACAACAAAGCTACTTATTTTAGAGTGGCTTCGACACTCTCTACCGTAACTTTGTCATCAGTAGCATCACGGTTCAAAATCCCTAAATCATAATACTTTATGTCCAAATCCACATAAGGGAAATTAAGCTGCAATACCAAAACACAAAAACTTCCTACTAAATCAAATCAAGATTCCAGCAAACCATAGCAAAAACGAACTTCAAGCCGAAAAAAGAATAAATTTTCATACCTTTTCTTTGATTGCTGTCCATGTGATCCTCGTCATTTCATCACCTGAACAAAAATTGCACAATAAGCACACCACCAATTATCCTTTGAAAACCGAAAACTGCAAAAAAATCACATTTCCATGATCTAAAACATTCAAATTCCTCACCACTCAACTGAACTTCCAATCGTAAATTTACCGCCAACAAAACTACTTTATAAAGCACAAATGACTCAAGATAAAGAGTTGTGCTTTGGATTATTGACCGTCCATTTCGACGATCGGATTCTGAACCCTGACTTTATCGAAGCCACATAAACCCAAATGACTAAATTTACTCCCTAGAGTAATATTGCGGACTTAAATCATAAAAGTGCCATAAACTGCCTTTGCTGACAAAACCACACCGACGCTGGGTCCTTATTCCCTTCTGCCAAGCTGCTGCTTTGAGTCCAAAAGACTCTCAAAGCTACTGCCTCAACGCTAGGCTCCTCCAAAGCTCCAACTGCTGCCACCAGCCACATAGGAGCTTCTTCTCCTCCTCCTCAAACGAAACAATAATCCAAAATTCACCAATCACAGCACCAAAACAAATCTATACATTTAGGGCAGAACCTCCATACCATTTTTCTCGATCACTAACAACTCAACACAAAAACAATAACAATAAAGAAGCTCCAAAACACATTCTCACCTTCAATCTACCCTCAGATCGAGTTCAATAGCTCCTCCTTGACTCACTGTTCGTCCATGGAGCGAAATCCGAAACTCCTCCCCAACTCGGCTCCCGCTGCATCTCACTGCCCCATCTCCAACTCACTGTTGCTGCCTCCAATTTCTCCCCAATATGCGTCTGGCTCTAAACAAAAGTTTCCAAGCTCGCCAGAGCTCGAGGAGGCCATAAGATGACTCGGAAAGGCGTCATTGATGGATCTCGACACAAAACCCAGAAACAGAGAAGGATGTCGATTTATGAACTCCAAAAACCCCGAAGCTCTAAAAACCCGGTCGATTTATGAGCTCAATTGATCACTCAAGTAGATGGCCAGAAATCGATGACCTGGATGTTCCAAAACCATCACTCTAACTCAGAACATGCTTCTTTATTTCCTGCACAATAAATCAAACTGAGGTGAGGAGAGGGCAGAGAGGGTATGGCGGGGGTGAGGTGAGAAGGGTATGATGAGGGTAGGTATGCCAGAGAGAGCAGAGATGGGTATGGGTATGGGTATGGGTATGTTGAGGATTATGAAAGGGAGAGAGAGAGCCAAGAATCTCAAATGGGAGAGAAACAAAAGAGAAGTGGAAGGATGGGAGCAGGTGGATGAGGGATAGATTGGGTCTTGCTTTCCCCCTTTTCGGCTTTTCTCTCTCGGTCTATCGACTCGGCTCAATTTAAGCCGACTCCATTTGAACAATATATGTGAACAGGGCACACCTTGCACCCCCTTTAGTATATAGGGAAATGGTGAATTGTGGGGGCCTCTGAGCTCCTGTCTTAGGGTTAGCTCTTGGACAAGCATTATGCGGGACATACTTCATAGCCCCATCCACAGTGTTGCCCCTAGCGGGAAGTCTAGCACACCGCTTTTCTGAGGCTGATCACAGATCGTCTCTTCATGCTGGAGGAGCCTTAAGTCCATGGATTCCTGCCTGTTCTTGACCTCTTCCCTGAATTCGGCTAGTCGGGCCATGTTGTTCTTGCTTCTAAAGAAAGAAGCATCTTGTTGCTTCTTTAAAATCTCAGTCTGCTCATCGGAACGAGTTTGGTGGACCTTACGGGTCTCCCCAAAGTGGTAGAGTGATCATTCGATTATCTGCTTATGTTTGATATGCTTTCCAATGACGGAGCCGAATCTTCCTAGAGTTGTTTGAAAGCCACTTGTCTTGCCGCACGAGCATATACCTCGGTCTTGAATTGGCTTGAAAGGTTGTCCACCTTCCTTGTGAGGGCGTTAATTTTTGCCTCAACATCAGCGAGGCCATGGACTTTCACGATGAGGGAGTCAATAGTCTTTCCTGCTTCAGTCAATGCATTGTCTCTTTCAACGAGGACGTCGAAATCAGCGTTGTTGAACGCCTCGTTTCTCTGACAAAAAAAAGGAAGGGAGGTCTAAGAGCATCTCCAACAGCTTATGTAAAACTAGAATAATCTCTATTTTTGAGAAAAACATCATTTTTTGGCTCCAATAGCTCATGTAAAGGATCTTCTATAATACAAAAAGTGGAAAGAGAGAGAAACATATCTAGGAGTGTAAATGGACCGGGCCAGGCCGAATACTATAGTGTTCATGTTTGACTCATTGTATTTTTATCGAGCTCGAGCCAGGCTTAAGCTTAAATATATTTTTTTATGTTCAAGCTCGGCTCAGCTTGTTTAAGCTCGAGCTGGGCTTGGGTCGGCTTGAGCCATTTAGTTTAAATTACAAAACATTAAATTTAAGGCTATCTCATCTTAATTACTTTTTTTTATGGTAACAGTGTAAGGGGATTTCAAGGTAACTGTGAAAGAGGATATCATGGTAACCGGGAAGGAGGACATCAAGGTAACCGGGAAGGAGGACATCAAGGTAACCGAGAAGGAGGATTCCAAGGTAGCAGGGAAGGAGGATTTCTAGGGAACAGAGATTTCCACAGGTGAAGATTCCTTTAATGTGTGTGTAGCCTTTAGGAGGTTGATTCTGAATGTGTCTCAAATGGCACATGATGTTTGAACCTTGTTATTTGACAGGCCAAGTTCAAGAGAGAGATGGTGAGCAACTCAACTTTGTCTATGGATTCATCGAATTAATCTTCTACCTTTGACAAGCAGAATCAAATAATTTTTGGCGTCTCCCTTTTTGTTTTCTTCATTTTGCTCCAGGAAATGGAACAAGCATTATTGATTACTGGCATCGGGAGAAGCTCTTGCCTTGATCTATTGTTACATCTTTGAACCCATGTAAAATTGCATTTTTCCCTTCTTCTTGTCTGTCTTATATCAAGGAGACTATTGAAAAGGAAACTATTGATCTTAGGATCCAATTTTACTAAACGCTAAGGAACCTCCACTAGACTACTTTTGTGATGACTGTTATACAGATGATTTGGTTCTATTGTTCTCGAGGTTCTAGACTCTCGTTCTCGCTCTCTCCTTCTGTTGTGTGAATTTCAACTTTTGCAATACAGAAAGAAAAACAGGTTCATGTTTCTTATATTTTGATTCTGCCAACACGCCTTGCGCACCAATCCCTGTTATTATGATTCCGACACCAATTTGATTACTCTAAGCTATAAGCAGTCAATCACTTTATGTGCAAGGGCATTTAAGAAGCAAAACTGCTGGTGTCCTAAACAGAGGGAAGACTAACGCTCTGAAGAAAACTGCTCTGTTTGTAAGTTACGATTCCGACACTGTTTCTTTGTTCATATGAATATATGATGTCGGAGGAAAGAATTGTCTTCGACAATGAAACCTGAATATAGTAATGACGATGAGTTCACCATGGCTTTTTTAATATTCATCGTTTACATGTACATCTACTACCAGCTGACCTTGAACCCACGACTCCCTCTTCAAATTTTATGAACTTTCCACATCAAATTCTTCAACAAACACAACAAAACAGAAGCACAACCACCTGTTTGACTCTATTGATCAAGCAAAAATCTCATCCTCAGCTTCGTTTGATTTATACTAATTGATTCTGTGTGATTCTCAGAATTGCATCACACTATTATATATTTCTTGTTTGCTTAAGGTTGTGACTGAACCAGTTTGAGGGTGATATGGACCCTGTGAGAAGGCACTGGGGATTCAAGAGGAGTGTGGATGCATTAGCAGTTGGAGTTGTTTTAGTTGGTGTACTTTCAGTTTTTCTTAGCCTCAGACCCCAAAAGATTCAGTCAAATGGTTGTCACTTTCCGGCAATATATAACTTTGGTGATTCAAATTCCGACACAGGTGCTTCATCAGCTGTATTTTATGGGCTTCCTTCTCCCTATGGCAATACATTCTTTGGAAAACCTTCAGGAAGAATGTCTGATGGGCGTGTCATGATCGATTTTATAGGTTAGTATGTCAGCTTTTGTTATTGGACTAGTGCAGGTACAAGTGTGGATTATGGTTTTTAGGTCTTGGATGCTCTTCTTTATGCAATTTCTTATAGTGCAAATTGTATGTAATGATTCTCAGTAACTTATATGGTTCCTTTCATGTAAGACGCTGAAATGATAGCGTGGTGTTATCACTTTGAATCTTACATAAATAGTTGTAAGCCTTGTGGTGTTATAACCTTGTAATTACCTTCTCTAGCATGTTCTTTTTATGTTGCTTGTATCATAGGATAATTCATCTTGGGATCTAAATGTTCTATTTGGCAATATTGCAGCTCAGAAGTTGGGTTTGCCATTTTTGAGTGCGTATCTTGATTCAGTTGGAGCAAACTTCTGCCGTGGAGCAAATTTTGCAACTGGAGAATGTACAATCTTGCCATTAGATGGAAGGATGTTTGAAGGAAGATTTAGCCCCATCTCTCTTGACATACAGTTTAGGCAGTTTGCGCAGCTTAAAGCTCGTGTAAACGAGGTTCTAAGTCAAGGTTAGAGACACTTCTGAAAACAAACCTTTTAGTTATATGGAGTTGAGGGAGTTACCTCAATCATATAGGTTACGTTGCACTCAATTGTGGTTGATTTTCAGATACAAGCTCATATGTCAGCGCCACGATCCCCAGACCAGAGGACTTCTGTAAGGCATTGTACACCGTAGACATAGGACAAAACGATATTCATGCTGGATTAAGGTGGAAATCGGTACACCAAGTGCTGGCATCCATGTCTAACATGACTGCTAATTTAGCTTTGACAATAGAGGTACTAAGATTCACAAGCATATTATATGACATGTTGCTTGTTTGGGGTATACCAATTAGTTGATCAGAGCAGTAAACCGGTTACTATGACGACAGATTCTTTACAATGTAGTTGTCACATGAACTTGATAAAATGTAAATAACATGAAAGTTTGATGTTCAGCAGAGTGCCTAGCCATATATCTGTTTTAACTTTGATGTACTGAGCAGATTATATTCTCAAACAGCATAATGAGATTGTAGTTTTGCAGCAATTATACCAACAAGGTGGTAGAATATTTTGGATACATAACACAGGTCCACTCGGTTGCTTGCCTATGGTTCTTGCACATACGCTGCCAGAACCCAGTGACCTGGACCAGAGTGGCTGTTGGAAGTCTTACAATGAGATGGCCCAAGAGTTCAACAGACAGCTCAAGGAGAGAGTACTTGATCTAAGAGCCAAGCTCTCTGATGCACTTCTTACTTATGTCGATATCTATAAAGCAAAATACACACTAATTAGTGAAGCAGAGAAGTATGGTAAGCTTCTTCATCTTTATGCCCAACAAATTGAAGGTAGCATTGTTGTCCTCAAGACGAAGAAGGGAGTTACATTGTTGTCCTCTTATCGAACTGTGAAATCGATTTTACTAGCCGACATAAACTTACATATATATACCCCTTTGTAACGTATTCTAGCGAAAATTATAGCTGCATCTCATTTATGTTTTCATCCTTAAATGTATTATTTACGTTTTTTTATCCATCGAACAATACACATTTTCCAAATTTGGTCACAAAAGTAGGTTGTATCTGTCATTTTCAAGTAAAATAGTGTTTGAGGAGGTTAGTTTGAGTAACTCTTTCTTTTGAAAACTAGGTAGAGTAAATCTTAAGATTTGAGTAGAAAATTCTTGATTTCCAGTAGTGGCCAATCATAGACCTCATCTCTGTGTCAGCAGGCAGTTCTAATCTATAAAAGTACACTACTCTACAATCCCAGTGTGCTTCACTCCCCAGCTCTCTTCTTCTCTATCTCTTACCTCTCTGAATATGGAAACACATTCCTCAACAATACTAGCAGTAGTCCTCACTCTTCTGGTGTCACTGTCTGCAGTGAGCTTGGCCTCAGCTTCATGTAACTTCCCAGCTATATTCAACTTCGGCGACTCAAATTCCGACACCGGTGGCTTGTCTGCAGTCTTCGGCCAGGCCCGTTCGCCTCATGGGGAGACCTTCTTCCACCACCCGGCTGGCCGTTACTGTGACGGCCGCCTCGTCATTGACTTCATAGGTACCTTATATTTTACCAACATTCATTCGTATACAACAATGTATCTATCTTTTCTATCGTTTCACGTTTTTTTCTTAGCTAAGACACGTTTTACATAAGAGATCTATCTAAATTGAAGCCGATTTGGAAGCTCCCATAATGCCGAAATATTTAATATTATCCTGATGATTATAAAGCAAAACGTTAATCTGGTTGTCTAATAATTAAGGGTTTTGATTGATTGGATGCTCCTGTATCAGCTAAGAGCCTTGGACTACCATATCTTAGTGCATATCTAGACTCTGTGGGAAGCAACTTCACTCACGGAGCCAACTTTGCGACTGCCGGATCGACCATCCGGCCGCAGAACACTACTCTTCAGCAGAGTGGTTTTAGTCCCATCTCCGTGAACGTTCAGTACAACGAGTTCTATGATTTTCTTCCTAGGTCCCAAGTTGCTCGAGCTCAAGGTCATACTACTTTTTACTTCACTAGCTAGTATTACTGGTTTTGGAATGAAGTACTACATTGACTATAGTTGTTACTTGCTATGCAATGTAGGTGGAGTTTTTGCACAACTTATGCCTAAAGCTGAGGCTTTCTCTCGTGGCTTGTACACCTTTGATATTGGCCAGAACGACTTAACAGCCGCATTGTTCTTGAACATGTCCGTTGCTCAAGTTAAAGCAATTGTTCCTGATGTGCTTGATCAGTTCAAGAAAATCGTCAGTGTAATAATTCAGTAGCACTTTTGTAAGATCAATATTGAAGGATTGAAATATATATTCACTATTTTGATGTTTTGATGTGAAAGCAGTATGTACACAGTCAAGGAGGTAGAAACTTTTGGATACACAATACCGGTCCGGTGGGTTGTTTGCCGTATGTATTGGACCGCCTACCGGTCTTAGTATCAGAGATGGACCGCCACGGTTGCGCCACTCCTTTCAATGAACTTGCTCAGTTTTTCAACCGTGGATTGAAGCACGCTGTGGTCCAGTTGAGGAAAGAGCTACATTCGACTGCTATCACATATGTAGATGTCTACAAGGCCAAGTTCAACCTTATTAGCCAACCTCAAAAGCATGGCAAGTCCTTAGAGCTATACACTTATCCATTTTTGGATGAAATAGTTGGTGAATGAGCTTGTTTATCTGATATGAACATCATATTGCAGGAGTTGAAGAACCTATAAGAGCATGCTGTGGCCATGGTGGGAAGTACAATTTCAATGTGCACCTTGGATGTGGAGGAAAGATTAAGGTTCATGGCAAAGAAATATTAGTGGCAAAGGCATGTGAAGACCCTTCGGTTTGGGTAAACTGGGATGGGGTACATTACACTGAAGCATCTAACAAAAAGATCTTCGATCAGATTGTAGATGGTTCACTTTCGGACCCTCCGGTTCCTTTGAAAATGGCTTGCTATAAGCACCATTAAACCGCATGCCAAACTCTTTCTTTGAATCGTTACACCTTATCGAATAATAAAATTACATACAGACCATGGCAATAATCTTTTTAGTTTATGTTTGCTTGTTTCAATTCAGGAGGATCAGTCATGGATTAGTAATTTCTTATTTTTCAAATATATGTAGACAATGCAAATTAAGAAAGAGGTCACTGCAAGAATCATTTGGCAGGAAAAGGATAAAGAACGACCCAAGTGGGCACTGGTCTCTTTTCTGAGAAAAGTTTTCTCCATCTAATTCTCTACACATTTCTCTTGAATTCATGATCCCTTTCACTGTAGTTCTCTTCCTCTAGAGAGACTGTTGACACATATGGAAACTCAGTTTCTAAGAAATTTTGCTTTTGGGGTTGTGATTTGGGCAACATTGCTTCTGTATCCTAGAACTTTCAAAACCATATTCAACTTTGGAGACTCAAACTCAGACACGGGCCTGTCCGCGGCGTTTGGACAAGTCCCTAACCCCAATGGAGAGACATATTTTCGAACACCTTCAGGCCGTTATTCCGATGGCCGTCTTATAATCGATTTCATAGGTTTGTTCCTAACTCCAATCTCTCCCATGTTCTTGTTTCCCCTTTCATTATGTTACTAGTTTCATCTTATTGTTTGATTCTGTTCAACTTGGGTCTGGAACTGTTGTACAAGTGACTGCCATTTTATGAACGGTTTGGATCAGTTCAACTGGATCTAGTCATTGTATATATAAAGTTGAAAAACAGGACCAGTAGTTCAGCTTTTGCATATGCATTATTTAAAAAGCAATGTCAATGCCAGACATGTATGCCAAATTTTGGGTTCTTTCTTATCCTACACTGACTATGAACACAGTTCAATGCCACTCGTTCATGAACATAGAAACATAGTTTTCTTAGCTAAATTCTAGGGTGAATTCTCTAACTTTATGCTAATTACCATTGCAAATCCACTTACTGAGGTATATGCATCTTCTTGTTCTTGTTGTTTTGAAGCTGAAAGCTTGAGATTACCTCATCTGAGTACATTTTTGGACTCAATGGGATCAACCTTCAGCCATGGAGAGAACTTTGCGACTGCAGGATCAAACATTAGGCCCCCAAACATGACCATCCAATATGGACCTAGTCCCATTCCTTGGATGTGCAGTCTGGAATTCTTAGACTTCCATAGAAGATCGCAAATTTACCGCAAAAAAAGGTAACTCATTTTCACTCCATCTATTCTAGAATATACTGTTGCATTCAAACTGTTGTTGATGAAGTTGGGATTGTGTGCAAATTGGTGTAGGAGATTTTTTTTTTGAGAAACTGCTTCCTGTAGAATTGCTGTAAATCCGTATATAATTAGGATTCTTATGTAATTAGGATATACTATGGGTAGATTGTTTCCTATTAGAGTTAGATTACTCATTTGTACTTGTATATATGCCCCTATTGTGGGATGAATAAAATTATTGAATTAACCCTGAATTGAAGTATTCTTTTCTACTTGGTATCAGAGCAGGTTCAATCCTTTAAACTTGCTTTGCATCCTTTGAATCCTGAATCTTGAAGAACACCCAAACTACCACCACAAACCGCTGCGTACCACCACTACCATCATTGAAATCGAATCATCTTGAAACTTTATTCATCTTGAAATTGTTCCCTCTTATTCATTGATAAGAACTTTTTATATAGAAAATTGAAAATTACAAAATAAGGTATGGAGATAAGAAAAACATAATCATATTTTATCATGTAATCTTATTACTGTGCGGAATAAAGATTTCTTATTTTAGGACAAGACACAGGTAACCAAATATCTTAGAACATTTATGTTTTTTCGGAGGAATCCAAAACTTTCTGATGGGTGGTTTCTCGAAGGAGACGGAGAAATTTGATAACTCACACTTAACATCAATTCATATTGAAATCCACAACATACATAAAGAAACATTGGGGTTAATGACAAATAAATCCTTATTTATAAATAACTGAAGATTTTCCTTATTTATATCTTGAAATCACCGGTCATGTTGGAACATGGATGACATGATGGATTTCAACACATAAATAACATGATAGACGGTTGAGGTTATAAGGTATAACATGATCATATAATATATTGATTTTATAGAATAGTTGTCTATAATTTTAAAGAGTGGTGTTTATCTGATCAGTGACTGACTAAAAAATTCATGGTAAGTCACCGTTGGATCTAAATCCAAGGGTGGAGAACAATACAACCTTAATTCTCTCCATCCTTAAATTTAGATCCAACGGTGACTGACCATGAATTCTTTTGTCAGTTACTAACCAAGTTAACACTACTGAATTTCGAAATGCTCTAGAATGCATTCTGCATAAATGGAAACTACCACAATTTGTGATATTATGTCAGTACAAATGGCTAATATGTTGATGTATACTGTATAATGAAACAGTAAAATTGTTTATGTTCTTCAACCTTGATTTTTTTGCAGATATTTTGAATTTAAATGATCTAAATAGTATTCTATTAGATTTGTTTTTTCTTCAACAGCTAAATGAGATGGACTAAAATGGGTCTGAACTCTCAAGTACATTTCATATACAAGATTGACCAGGAAAAATCAGGATAAATACATGTGTACCATCACCTTTTAACAGTAAAAAAATCCTGTCGAAGGGAAGCTCATGAATCAAATAGGAGGCTAATCAACGAAGCCAAATCTGCTAGCACAGATGCTGGTGATCATGTGACCTTGCTGTTCTCTTGACTGGATTTTCATCTCTTCTCAAGCAGTAGTCTATGCTTGAAGGGACTAATGGAGCTTGAGACTTACCATAAGAGTTCCAACACATAGCGTGCTGAAATCTCTGGTACACTGCTGAGGGCTTGAGCTGAATACCAATAAGGTCCACATCCGTGCATGGCACGTCGCTGCTGCAAGCAAGATGAACAGGCTGCACTGAATATGTTCCAATTATTTGGTCATATTTCACACCTGAGATTGCTACTGCTCCTGTTTGGTTCTTGCAGGACTTTTTGTCACAGTAGTACTGGTCTATCATAACTGGAACCTTCACGTCCGAAACTTGGATATTGGAAAACGATACATTCTTCACTGACCCAATGCCTCCCTGAAAAAAAGGTTTATTCAGAAAAGAGAGCAGGTGTTTAAGTTGCATATATATATATATTGTTAATATATGCCTTGAACCAGCCATCCGAAGGTACCAGCTATTCGGGGATCTCGCTGCCCGGTCAGCGAGTCGGGGTCCAGGGGCGACGCGCCCTGGTTTGAGGGTTCGGGGGCGCAACGTGGTCCCCGATGGGATCAGTTGGTTGAACAGTTTCACCCGCGCGAGCATCAATCAACCCGCGCGAGCATCAGTCAACTCGCGCGCGCATCAGTCGCTCGCGCGCGCATCAGTCGCTCGCGCGAGCATCAGTCGCTCGCGCGACTGTCGCTCGTGCGACTGTCGCTCGCGGGGACAGTTTCAGTCGCGGACGTTTAGTATATAAACGTCCTTAACCTAATTGAATTTAGTACTCTCTGTAGAGCGCCGCACTCTGTATTATTCTGTATTCAGTGTTCTTCCTCAAGCTAATAAAACTGTTCTCCTTCTACCGTGGACGTAGCTAACATATCGTTAGTGAACCACGTAAATCTGTGTTCTTTCTTCCATCCGTTACAACATATATATATATATATATATATATATATATATATATATATATATTTGTCAATTTGGTGATCAGTACCTGCCAAGTTTTGATCCTTACTCCTGATAGAGTATTCTGAAATGAAATGTCATTGACAATTATATTTGAGACACAAGCAACACTTCTGTCTTTTCCAAGTCCTCCCAGACTGAAATGAGAAGTTTTGTGCAGAATCAGAACCAGAAAATTCATACTACAAAATTCAAACTAAGAATTAAAAAGTACATGCATGAGTGTTTTGAATTTCGATACTATAGACAAGTTAATGACAGTATGATGTACCTTATGCCATGGCCAGGGCCACAACTGATATGATGAACATGAACATTGGAGCATCCAGTTTGTATGGATACACAGTCATCTCCTGTAAAAAAGAGAAGCAACTTTAGAATTTAATAATATGGAATTATGAATTCTAAGAGTCCCAATGGAACTATGGACGTTTGTCAAGTTGTATTTGTTTTCTCTTTGCTTACTTTTTAGAAGTTATGGTTCAGTGCTGGTTACTGTCTAAATGTCTAAGAGAGTTTCAGATTTCTTTTTCTGTAAAAGTTCAAGTGCACAACACAATATGCACTCCCTATAGTTTAACTGGCACTGATTTTATGGGTGGAAGTTACTGCTTGTTCAATTCTTACCACAACCAATAGTAGAATGATGGATTTCGACGTTTTGGGTGTTCTGCAAGTGAATGCCATCAGTATTTGGGCTATTCTCTGATGAAGATATAGTAATGTTGTCAACTTTGATCCCTCCAGAGTTGTCAAATTTCAAATGGCACTGAGGGCTGTTAATGATTCTAACATCTCGTACAGTGACATCATAGCTTGAATAGAATCTCAAAGCCTGCATTTCAATTTGTACAAGGGAAAGGAGCAAGTTTTCAACACATACTCATGTCTTGAAGGTACAAATAATATTTTTTGAAGCAAGTAAAAGTAAAGAACATTTACTGTGGGTTTGAAATTTGGGATATGCTTATTGGAATTCTTCTGCAAGTAATAGACTGAAGATGAAGAGGAACTACTGCTCCACCAGTCAGAGCCCTGGCCATCAACAACTCCGGTGCCCTGGATGGTGAAGTTATGAACCCATTTGAAGTTTATCCACTGAAAAAGACTGGACTTTGACCATGAACCAACTTTTGGAGGAGCCATTAGAGTTCCATCTATCTGTTTGGTGCAAAATATCATTAATAATCAGATTTTTTTCATATTAGTTAGGTAACAAAGTTAAAAAGATGATGAGAAACCAATTTCATTAACCTGAAGAACAAGGTCAGGCATACAAGGGCCTTGAAGAGTTATTGGCTTGATGAGGAACTTGAATCCTGAAGGGATTTCTACACTTGCCCCATTCACTTTGCAGGCAGCTTTCCATGCGGATATGAGCGCCTGATTGTTGGCATGCATTGATGTCAAGACATTTAGAAGACATTCTACCAGAAACCACATAAAGAAGAATGCAATTAGCACATACAAGTACTCATCCTTTTACCTTAGAATCATCGGAGACACCATCACCCTTGGCTCCAAAAGACAAGACAGAAAAGGAACCATCCTGAGGAACTGGATGTTTATGTGGTTTAGTCTTCTTGGTTTGGTGCTTTCTTGCCTCAACTGAAGGTATGGAGAACGTGACAAGAACAATCAAGAAAAATAGTAGAGTGGATGAAGTTACGCGTCTCTTCATCTGTATTTTGAGATGTATGTGCATCTAACTAGAGCAGAGAGATATTGTTCTTGTTTTCGAGTTTCAGGAAGCTAGAAGTACTCAGGTGCTTGAAGCAGGATAGAGGTTAAGGCAGTTATAAACAGTTTATATAGGAGTCGCTGGCCTTGCTTGGATTCTAATTAATTCATTCTGGTCATAAATAACTACCCTCAATATTTCTAGTAGTACTTTCTAGACTGCTAGCTTTTTGTTATGCCTCTAAATCCATTCGTCTAATTGATCAAGTCACTCTTTGGCCGGCTGCCTGGAATATACACACTGTACTACACTAGCAACAAGGTGCTTACTTTTTATACAATATGATGAAATTTGTAGTAATAATTATCTCTGTGTGAGCTCTGAGTCACACTGAACCCTCCCAAGATTAATTATACAATGATCTTGAACTGTATTAGGGTATTAACTCTCTATCTCTCTCAATGACTAGCTATGCTCGGTGTAACACCAGAGCTATTCAAGATAGATTCTGTATTATTCTTTATGCTAGCTGCATTATTAATTATACAATGATCTTGAACTGTATTAGGGTATTAACTCTCTATCTCTCTCAATGACTAGCTATGCTAGGTGTAACACCAGAGCTATTCAAGATAGATTCTGTATTATTCTTTATGCTAGCTGCATTTAACATTGCCGTCATCATTTCTCATTTACAAATGACTGTTGGAGAGAAAATATTTCACATCAGAAAAGAGACAAATAAAATATAACTTATAAGTGGATGAATTGTATCTAATTGTACCGAGACATTTTGTAGTTAAAACCTAACATCTTAAAGGTGGTTAAGTTGAGACAGTATCGGTACAATAGTGATACACGGGCCACGTTTGTCCCAGTTCAAGTTTGTATCAGAGCGGGTCCCTCTTCAATTACTTCTCTCAGCATAACGGGAGAAAGTTTTCCAACATAATGGACCCAAATTGAGTTCATCGAAAAGTCTTTGGCTTCATATCATACCAATTGCCTGCAGTGAGCCTTGAACCGCATATCATAATTTCTGAAATGGAAATTAGACCAAATCATATTCTGAATCAAACTACCGATTTCCAATGTGAGAATTGGACCAAATCAAATTACACGTGCATACCTAAAAGTTAAGTTGCACGTGAGAGGAGTGTTAGAGAGGAGAGATCACACATCAGAAAATAGACAAATAAAATATAACTTATAAGTGGATGAATTGTCACATCCCGGTTCTAGAATCCATTTACGGTCGGTTACTACCCAAGTTACTTTGATCTTTAACCATTTCGTAGTAACCGTTTTACCGTGAGAGGTCAAAAAGTTAACTTTTCGTTAGATCAGGAATTTGGGAAAACTTTCTTCATGAAAGTTGTAGAGGGCGTCGTTACGAGTCTGTGGACACGTAGCACGTTTAAATTGGAGATCGTATGAAGAAGTTATGGTATAAAAACAAAAGTTACTATTTGGTGAAAAGCCTTATATAGTGAGTTACTGGGGTAAATCGGTGAAAAAGTCAAAATTGAAAAAGTTACTGTTCACCTCGAAAATTCCTCCGAAAACCCGATTTTTCCGCCGGATTTCATCATCAGATTTCTCCTCCGTCCGGCGGAGTTAGGGCGCGTGCTAGGTACCAAATTGAAGCCTGCTGTGCCACCTTCAAGTTGGTGGTGGTCACCGGAGCCAAGTCGCCGCCGTTAGAGAGAAATCACGGCAAGAAGGGACGGCCTGAGCACTGTTCATCGACACCGGATTTCTCCCTCCTCAGGCCACCTCCCGGTGAGTTCCTTATATGGTTTTGATAGGTTTGAGGTGTACATTAAGCCCCTAGAATTTGGTAGCTAGATTTGAAGTGTGTAGGGAGAATTGAGGATTTGAAGTTTGGGTTGACTTTTAATTCGGGTTTTTGTAATTCTTGTCGATTGACCTAGTTAGAGGCCGAATTGGCCTTCGAGTTGAACTAGGAAGTGGTTCCAATTGATGAGACGAAGCTGCTAGTAAAATTTAGTGGCGATCGGAGGTTGTCGGAGTTTAGCCGGAATTCTCTGCCGGCGGCGGAGCCGCCACTTTTTGGACTGTTTTTCTTGCCCAATAAATTGTAAAAAATAAGAGAAAGCCATTGAAGGGCGGTTTCTAATTTTTGGGGATTTAATTGAGATGTTAAGTATTTTTGGAAGGTTTGGGTTATTAATTAGGTAATTAAAGGTTAACCGGTCGTTTAGGGAGAACCGGCTAGGCGTGAGAGCGTAATTGAGAGTTTGTACGCTAATAGGGTATTAGAGTCCGACTCCCCACGCTTTTCGAAAGATGGTTAAGGTTGAACGTTAAGGGGTAGAGCTTGTTATTGTTGCCCTTACTTTGATTATGGGTTTAAGATCTGTTTGTATGTTTTGAACAGGACGTGGGGGATGTCGAGCTGAGCAGCCTTCTGGTAGCCGACAGACCTAGCGGCATCTTTGAGTGGACCTTGTTTTTAAATTAAACTGCATGACATAGACTTTAATTGTTTTCTCCTTTATTTATGTGATTTCTTCCATTTAATGTTTTACGGTGATTTTGGGAAAATGGGGATTTACTATTTTAAAGATAAACGAGCCGGGAAAGAGGTTCCTACCTTTCCCGTGGTTTAAAGGATTTTCCCGGGTTATGGTTTTAATGGTTTTCACCGTTTTGGGATTATGGAGGGGGATGTTTTAAAAAGGAGAAACTTGGCTCTTGGATTTAAAGGGTTTTAAAGTAAACGCAGAGAACCGGTTTTTGGTTCCTGGAAAGGTTTCTAAATCCAATGTATTTGGGGTAAAGTCAGGGATATTTGACTTGGTTTTCGATTTATTATTCCCACGAGGTTTTACGAGGTTTTACAGGTTTTAAAGGATTTTAAAGGATAAGGATATATATTGCATGCTAGCATGGACCCTCTCCAGATGGAGCGGGTACCATCTCTGGATTGTAGTTGGTCTGACCCTCTTCGGTGGTAGCTGGTTATTATGACCCTCTCTGATAGAGCAGGTCAGGACCCTCTTTGGTGGTAGCTGGTCAATAGACCCTCCCGAATAGAGCAGGTCATGGAACTCTCTCCGATGAGCTGGTCAATGGACCCTATCGTGGTAGAGCAGGTCGGTTTTCTCGTGCATGAGGTTAACACCCCACATAATTGTTTATATTTGAGCCAAGACATTATTTATGATTTACTTGCATGCGGATTTTCTTAGGAAAACTTAGAGGGAGAACATTAAAGGAATTAGAGCTTTTATATTATTTTTGTCCACTCACCCTGACAGTTTTCAATGTTTCTCCCCTGGGCCCTTTGTTTTAAATGCCCAGATTGCAGTGCTCGACCCGACTAGTCTACTCGGAGGCCAAGCATAGTTACCGCCACTTCCCGCACTATCAGTAGGTTCCGGGTTGACCTACTTGTAATCTATCTATGTTTCTACTTAATCTTAGACGCTCTGATACACATCGGGTAGTTTTAATTGTGGTGATCAAACTCTTAGAGATTTGGAACTCTATGTATCACTTACATTTGGAGTTGTTGAACTATTTGTGAATTTATTCAAATGTGTATCTTGTGGAGGTTGTTGTCTAGTGGGAGAAGGATGGCTCCAGGAGATTTCGGATGGTTATGGTTATAGAAGTGTATTGTGGGTTACTGCAGGTTAAGGGTTGTCCACTTTTCAAGGGAGACTATGTCGAAATTTCGGCAGAATCTTCTTTGGAAGGTGGTCCCCACAGGACTTACTTCAAGTTAAAGGGGTTTAACTCGGGGTGGGTCCTGGCATGAATTGTATCCAATTATACCGAGGTCTTTTGTAGTTAAAACCCAACACTTTAAAGGTGGTTAAGTTGGGATAATATCGGTACAATGGTGATCTACGGGCCACACTTGTCCCAGTTTAAGTTGGTGTCAGACAATGGTGATCTACGGGCCACACTTGTCCCAGTTTAAGTTGGTATCAGAGCGGATCCCTCTTCAATTATATCTCCTAGCACCACAACCAAACATTAATCTGCCCAAATTCACAAACAAATCCTGAATCAACCCAAATCCTAAATCCACCTAAATCCTGAATCGTGCAGACCTAACAAAAAATTAGGTTACACGTGAAGGGGAGTGTTGAAGAGAAAAGATCTCACATCAGAAAATTGACAAATAAAATGTAACTTATAAGTGGATGAATTGTATCCAATTGTACCGAGGCCTTTTGTGGATAAAACCCAACACCTTAAAGGTGGTTAAGTTGAGACAGTATCGGTACAGTGGTGATCCACAGGCCACACTTGTCTCTGTTCAAATTGGTATCAGAGCGGATCCCTCTTCAATTACTTCTCCCAGCATAACGGGAGAAAGTCTCCCAACATAATGGACCCAAATTGGGTTCATCGAAAAGTCTTTGGCTTCATATCAAACCAAGTGCCTGCAGTGGGGCTTGGACCGCATATCCCAATTTCTAAAATGGAAATTGGACCAAATCATATTCTGAATCAAATTACCGATTTCCGATGTGGAAATTAGACCAAATCAAATTGCACGTGCATGCCTAAAAGTTAGGTTGCACATGAGGGGAGTGTTGGAGAGAAAATATCTCAAATCAGAAAATAGACAAATAAAATATAACTTATAAGTGTATGGATTGTATTCAATTGTACCGATGCCTTTTATAGTTAAAACCCCACACCTTAAAGGTGGTTAAGTTGGGACAGTATCAGTATAATGGTGATCCATAGGTCACACTTGTCTCAGTTGAAATATTACAACCAGACTGCATGCTTCTTAACCGATATAAAAACTCATATCACTTACATCTTTGTATAGTTAACCATTAATCCCTTCAAACCTCTGTCGACTGTAAGCTAGCTGCGCATAAATCATCGGTATGAGCTGGTCTACTCTCTAGTCTCCATCTAAAATTAATTCTTAGAAATTGAAAGACAACCATTAAGTGGAAGCTGGTAGAGGAACAAAACTTTTTTGTGGATAGATAGGAATTTGGATAACATTGGTAAGTCTTAGTGATCTGGTATTATTGTTTATACGTAAGTGCTGCAATCTAAAGGTAAATGATCTGGATTCCTACACCAATTCATATACAACTGGAATTGTCTTGTATGCAAAAGAAGTCGATTTTAAATTTGGTTTAACTGATTGAAGACATTATTATTGAACAACATTGGCATTTCAAGTCTGGGTTCTTCTTAGGATGCATGGCACTATGACCTAACTTGTATAAAATCAGGATGCATGGCATTTCAAGTATATTGTTATATACTTCACTTTCTAGTAGAATTTTGAACTTTCATATTAATTGGTGGTCCTAGGTTTTAAGGTCAAGCAGACAAATGAGAGTTGGTGACTCGAGCACTGACCAATCTCTGCTGCGAGTGCCATGTATAATAGCCACGAATTTATAAACTGAACCTAGAGCAGCTGAAGAATCATGCTGCTACACAGGGATGGCAAAAAGGTTGAAGAAGAAGACTACTGCAGAGTAAAGAAAGTGGTGAATCTTCCTTTTCTTTTTGTTTGGGGCATGAACAAAAAGGAGTGGCAGGTATTTTAGTTACAAGTTAGTGCAGCCATTACAATAATACTCCTGGCTCGGTGGTTCCTTTATTTTAGTGTAGCCGGCTGGCCAGTAGCTCCTTTTTTCTGGTGAAAAGAGAGGCCGCCATGGTGGTTCACACGTTGAGGAAAAGCTAAGGTTAAGCTAGTGAGAATGGAAAGAGGAAAAAGGAAGCACAAAAATGATTCGGGTTTCCTAGTCTTTGTTTGTCTGTCTTCTTGTTCTCGCACGCCGGGGGGCCACGAGTTGGTCACTGGTCGGTGCCATTATGCAGCTGCATCATCTTCACCGCGATCAAGTTCTGTGCCTTTCTGCGTGAAGTTGTTAGTTATGAATGTATGCTGTTAATTGTGTGCTGCAGAGATGGCATGTACATTCAACATGACAATGAACTCTAAATGAAACAAGAAAATTAGCAGAACAGTATGCACAATTGTAAACTTAAGAAAGTACCGTGTTATCTTCTCATAAGATGTTGGAGTGAATTAAATAGGAAAGTATCATCTAAATCGATTGAGAAATGTGTGATTTCTATTGAAGTTGAATTTCATTGAGATTTTGTATTTGCAAGTATACACATATATAGCAGATCTATATATGCTAGTATGCATATATCTATTGTTGTTTACAACACTACTATTAAGCTAATATTGAATCTACAATTAGTCCTAACCTTGAATCAAAACAGCCTATGAATATCGTTAAAAACTTATGGAGAGCCGAGGTTCTCTCTCCTCTTTCTCTCCCCAAACCTCTTCAATTCCTTTAGCAGCGACAGATCTGCTGATGACAGCCTAAGTTGGACTCATGCACTTTGGTGGTCACAACCATCTCTCCTCTCTCTTCCTTCTTCTTTCCAGGCGTTCATGGAGGTGAGGGGAGATTCACCATATGGGATCGGGCTCCCAAGTCTTTCCTGGCATAATTGTGGTGTTTTGAATTTTGGCTAGGGTTGGTGGTACTCTGGGATCAAGGCAGTGGTGGTTGGAGGCTAGAGGATGACTGATGCAAGGCGGCAAGTTCAAAAGGAGATTCGGCATCCAGAGTCCATGCGCAGATCCGTTCTATCTTCTTGAGATGGGTTGGTTTTCTTGAGGCGGTGATTTGCCAGGCTCGGTGCTATGGGTTCGGTCCTGGTCTGGGGGCTGTGTGGTCACAAAAGGCCCACAGCAACAGCTGTAGTGGTGGGTTGTGGCAGATCAGGTGCCAACCCTATGGGTGCCCTCTCCAGGTCACTGATCCGGTAGGGTTCGGCGGTGGTGGTGACATCGACGATAAGGTCAGATCTAGTCGTGTCGGTACAAGCTCTTGCCGGCGACAACGGGGGTGGAAGTCTAAATGTCCACTACGTCCATGGGTTCCCTTATCAACTCAGGCCTGGGGTATGGGCTTGATTCTTTTACCTTGTGGGTTAGGTTTGGCATGGTTTGATCAATCTGGCCAACTAATCTAAGTAATACTTACAGTTTCTTTCTGATCAGCAGTGGAGTCAAACTTCTGTGAGTTCCTCTATTGAAGAAATTTGGTTTCGCCAAAATAAAGAGTTTTTTTCTAGGACTTTGTTAGTTTGTTTATGTTCTTATTATTTTTTTTCTCCTGATTACTATTTATGAGGCAACCCGTAATGGTTAGTAGCATAGGAATTACTTAGGTAGTTTCAGTTGTTTAGATAGCTCTAAATGATTCAATTTCTAATGTGCTCGCGATGGGGTCATGTTAATGTTGTAAGTCCACATTGATACTATCAGAAAAAAAGACTTTAGCAGATGAAATGACCAAAAACAGCCCGATGAATTTTTTTTCGTTGGCTATATATACTATACTTTAGCCGACAACAATTTTTTTTCATCGGCTAAAATTTCTCATCGTCGGCTAAAGTATTTTAGCAGACAAGTAAAAAATTCTCGTCGGCTATTTGTGAAAAAAAAATCGTCGACTATTCATAACTTTAGTAGACGAAATTGGACTTCAGCCGACGACCTATTAATTTTGTCGACTAAAGTCCTTTAAATTTTCAGATCGGGACACAGCTCATTCATTAAAAAACGGTAAAGAAAAGACAAATCTCTCTCAAATCATTAGGTGTTGTTGGAATCTGTTCAAAATGAGTTCGTGAAGCTAAATAGGTACGTATACAATTTTTTGTTATATATTATTGTTGATCTGTTGTTAACTTCGATGAAAATATATTATTGTTGATTTGTTATTAATTGTTGATATTATGCATATATATAAGTATGTGTTAATTTGTGTGTAATCAATAGTAATAATAATGTTTGTAGTTTCAAGATATATATATATATATATATATATATATATATATATATTTGGGTGTTGTTATTCACACATCTCATTTTGCTATTAACCCTTTTATTTACAAATTATCGAAATTACCCTCATTTAAATTTCTATTATTTCCCTTATTTAAAAAATATATTATTTCTTTTCTATAGCAACTGAATCTCAAATTAATATAATAACCCCCTACTGGCCACTTGGACACAATCATTTCTTCGCCAACATCGATCGCCTATCATTCAAAAACAACTATAGAATTCAAAGCAAAACCAATTTGTGCAGACACAATCACAAAGTCATTCTTCTCCAAAGAAACATGTGGAAGCAAACAAACAACTTTAGACCCATTTTTGGTGAGACACTGTATTTTTCAATCAGGTAATCTACTTGGTGAGAAAATAGAGGATAGAATGCCCACAGAGAGGAAATTAAAATTGGGGTTTTCAGGAATTGAAGAGAACATATATGAAACAAAATCAATTTGAGAGTTAAAACTGAAGGAGTACCTTGAGAAGGTCGATTAAATTTAGAAAACCCAAGATCATATCGAAAAAAGGATATCATACTGTTCTTATGCCATTAGAATGAAATATATTAGGCCAATGTTATTGTTTTTCAATGAGGAAACAAGATTAAAGATCGAGAGAGAGAAGAATGAGAAGAAGAGCACAAGAACCAAGGAGACTGGGAGAAGAAGAAGAAGAAGAAGAAGAAGAGACCACCCGTCGGGCTAGGAACTCCCACTTTGGGTACTTTGGAGTCAGATGATGAGATGGATGATTAATAGCCATTCAATATAAATGGGTTATGAATTTTGTTATAAATAAATATAGAAAAGAAATTTAAATGAGGGTAGTTTCGATAGTGTGTAAACAAAAGTGGGTTAAAGGTGTTTTAATAACAAAATGGACTGTGTAAATAATAGCACCCTAAAATTATTCATAATTGATTATCTCTGATTACTAATTATGTATGTAATTAACAATATCAATTGTTTGTCTATTGATATTGATCTACCATACAAAAAAAATTTAGATGTCGTCTTTGACTACATGGATAATAGTTGAAGCATGAAAATATATGCAACAAGTCAGGCAACCAAATATTATTACATGGAATCACTACCAGAAAAAAGACTTTAGCCGACAAAATAACCAAAAACAGGTTGACGAAATTTTTTTAATCATGTGAAGTCCACTTTAGTCTTTAGCCATCGATTTTTTTTTTCGTCGGCTAAAGTTGACTTTAGCCGACGAAAAAAAAAAATTCGTCAGCTAAACTAATTTTTTCGTCGGCTATAGTTTGTGAACTTTAGCAAACAAAATTTGAAAAGTTTAGCCGACGAAATTAAGGTATTTCGTCGGCTAAAGTACCTTTTACTTACAAAATTACACTATGGATGTTTCGGTGTACGATTGACTATTGTGATACCAATCTGGAAGCGGAACGGGTGTACGAGTCAAATACATGGCTAATGTCATGACATATGGGCTTTTTTGGCCATCTAAGTTCGTTTAAGGCTTCAAAATGCAGTTTTTTTTATCAACATAGCACACGAAAATGCCTATATATCTGCATCTATATGAGGTATTTTGGTCGAATCTTCAACACAACAAACTGTCACCATGATAAGACGCAACTACCCATCTAAAATTTTGTAAATATTTACCCATCGATGATAGGGCTCCCCATATGGATAAATAATGGTAAATAGTAGGCATGTTGTGATTCCGGTCATCAAAATTCACAAACAAAAATACGACCGTCAGATATCAACAATATGTTGAAATATGTCTATAGTAAAAAATTCAAGTTGATCTGATAAATTAAAGGGCTTCATCCGGAAGGTCAATCCTGTAAGTCAAACCCTTAAATTGTATTGACCGCAACTATCGGCACCGAGACTTTACCAGAATTACGTGATTTTTCAACCGTAGACGTATTTCACCATTTCGGTCATATCTTATTTCATAACTTTTTTTGTGTTTGAAGTTTCTACGTAGAGTTTGTTTTTGAAACGGAACATTTACGTAAAACTTAGTAAACAAGTTATACAACATTAGTAGGCATGTGATTCCGATGATCAAAGTTAAGAAACAAAAATCCGACCGTTTGTTATGATCATTATGTCGAAACATGTCTATAGAAAAAAATTCAACTTGATCCGACAACGTTAAGGGCTCGATTCTTCCGGTCAATCTCGTAAGTCAAACCCCTTAAAACACAAAAAAGGTCATTTGACCATCTAAATTACGTATTTTGCCCGGACCTTCAACTGAAAATAGTTTCAAATCGATGAGACGTAACCAGTGGTATAAAATTTTTATAAAAAATAACCACCGGAGATAGGGCTACCTCTAGAGAGAAAGAATGGAAAACTGCATTGGCCGCAACTATCGGCACCGAGACTTTACCGGAATTACGTGATTTTTCAACTGTAGGCGTATTTCACAATTCCGGCTATCTTATTTCACAACTTTTTTCATTTGAAGCTTCTACATATAGGGTTTAGGGTTTTAGCCGATGAAATTAGGGTAATTTGTTGGCTAAAGTTAAATAAATAAATAACTATAGCTGATGAAATTTATTAAAATTCGTCTGCTAAAGTTAATTAAAATTTTCAAAATCCCCGTCAAAAATTTTGAAATTTTTTCTATATCTTTTATTTTTCTCCTTCTCCTCTTCATCTCCCTTCCTCCTTCTCCACCGGCGCCAGCAACTCCTCATCCTCCTCTAACTCCATCTCCTTCTCTTCCTCCTCCTCTCCTTCTCCTCCTCCTCCTACTCCTCCATCTCCTCCTCTAACTTGATCCTCCTCTCCTCCTCCTCTACTTTGGCCGGCCTAGCTAGCCTCCTCCTTCTTCTCTTCTTCTTCTTCTTCTTCTCCTCATCCACCACCGGTGCAAAAACAAAAAAGAAGAAAAAAAATAATCAAAAATACAAGAAATAAAAATAAATAACTATAGTTGACGAATTTTAATAAAATTCATCTGCTAAGGTTAAATAAAAAAAATAAAAAATAACTAACTATAGCTGATAAAATTTATTAAAATTCGTCGGCTAAGGTTAAATAAATAAATAAAATAAATAACTATAGCCGACTAATTTTATTAAAATTTGTCGGCTAAAGTTAAATAAATAAAAAATAAAATAAATAACTATAGCCGACGAATTTTTTTAAAATTTGTCGGCTAAAGTTAAATAAATTAAATAAATAAATTACTATAGCCAAAGAAATTTAATAAAATTTCGTCGGCTAAAATCCAGACTTTAAGAGAAGAAAAATTTCTTCGTCGGCTAAATAAATGACTTTAGCCGACGATGAACAGTAATTTTTTCCTATAAAGTTTTGGCCGACGGTTTTTTTTTTCTGACGACTTCTTAGCCGATATTCGACGAAAAAATTTCGTCAGCTAAAGTTGTTATTCTTGTAGTGAATGATAGTAGCTTGTAACTTGCAAATACCTAGTCACCAACACGGACAAAATTTTCACAGTATGCTTCACTAATAAAAGGCTAGCTTCAATCCATAATAGAGAGTACGAAGAATGATGAAGTAAATGAAGTTTAAAGCATACTCATCTGTTACTAAAAATCCTGATTTTGATCATGATTTATTTCTAAAATGGAATAGTGTAATAAGAGATAATTGATTTAGAATAATTTTATAAAGAAGAGATTGAGAAAGAAAAGTATTAATATTGTAGGAAATATGACATATGCGTGTGTGCACTTGGTTTTATGCCGTGTATATGACCTTATGCGTGTGCCCTAGTTGTAATAGGTTTACATTATGGACTTAACTCAATCCATGTAGGATTGGCCCATTGTACTTAGAGTGAGTCTCTATATAAGAGCTTCTCCTTATTCATAATAAGATTGATGTCATTCATTCTCTACACTTATTCTACAAGACGTTATCAGTCACGCTAGCTCTAGGGAACCTGAGCTAATATCGGTCGTCGACCACCACCGAAAAAAAATCCTAAAACCCAAAAGTTTTTTTTTCGGCTGATCCTTCCCTGGATCGCTGCAACTACTGCCTGCGCACTGCAGCGAGCACCGACGTGCACCCCCTGTGCACCACCGCGCACCGAGGCGCACCCCCGGGCACCAACGCGCACCGCTACGCACCAACGTGCACCATAGCGCACACCGAGCTGCCGCTGCCTATTTTCTGCGCACAATCGCTGCCCCAAGCACCAAAAGCTGATATTTCAAGCTTCTTAGGAGAATTTATCAAAAAAGGTATGTATTTTGGAACTCATTCAAAGTTCACTAAACTCGGGTGGATAAAGTTTTTTCCTCCCTTCTCCATCTCCCTTCTATGCTTGAGACGTTTGTCTTTGTAGGTAAAATTTGTTGAACAAAACCCTTGATGGAGTGATTGCATATAACTGCCATACTGTCGCTATGCGCTGCATGTGCACCTCCTGTGCGCTGACGCGCGCTGCTATAATGGATTGCCCTGTGAGCGCGCACGCTATTGTTGGGCACTACACGTGCACCTGCTGTTCACTTGCCGAGCACTCCACGCGGCTGCCAGAATGCACATATGCACTTTATATCCTCTCTAGGTCAGCATGGTGTGGTATCCATCGCTGTTTTGATTTTTAAGAATTAAGCATCGAATCCATATGGTCTCGAACTAATTGCTTGAATTCTTGTATGTAGAGTCAATGGACAAACATTTGCAGTTTGATCCCCTGGACGCCCAAGAACGTGAGTACCACCACTGGGTCCTTGACATGGGGCAGACTTTCATTAGCAAGGACTATATCTCCACCATCGATCCTCCCACGGAACCCCTAGAAGAGGGTGTAGAGCTGCTAGACGAAAAGACAAAGTCCAAGGCGCTTATATTTATCCGCCGGCACCTAGATTCCACATTGAGATGGAAATACTAGCAAGTAGCCAACCCACTGGAGCTATGGAAAAAGTTCGCGACACGATTTGTTAATGTTCGTGTTGCGCTTCTACCCGAGTTGCAGGCTGAATGGGCTTCTATCAGGCTAATGGATTACAAATCTGTAGAGGAGTACCAAACAGACATGCTTGCACTACGTGCTCGTCTTCATTTTTGTGGAGTTGAGAAATCCGAGGATGATCTCATAGAGAAAACGTTGCTCACTTTCCCCAGGTCGTCAGCCACGCTGATGAAACAATATAGGCATGACTATAAGAGTGGTCTTACTCTAACGTTTGACTCTCTTATGACGTTGTTGCTAACTGAGGAGAAAGATTGTAAGTTCTTGACTAAGAACACTGCTTGGCCTGTTAGGACCCTTATTGTTCCAGAGACTAATTACAACAGTGCCAGAGGCGGGAAAGTCATGAAGCAGAGAGCACAAGATCATTATGAACTATATCACCGTGAGTAAGGCTCCGGCCATGGCACCTGGACTAGAAGAGGCACTAGAGATTTTAAACGCTCTAAGGGCCGTTCTAATACCCAGAAGAAGGATGATGCACCTGCCCCTAAGTGCCGACCTCCCATGCCGGTTCAGAAATTCGCCAAGAAAAATGTTAAGGCAAATGAGTGCTATCTTTGTGGGTCAAAGGACCACAAGATGAAGCAATACCAAACACCTGTTCACATAATAGCTGCATACAAGAAGTATAAGGAAACTATGGAGAGTCATGTCACTGTAGAAGTGGACAAAAAGCCGAATGCCAACCCTACGATTGAGGATTTTCGGGACTTAGATGCAAAACCGACTTCGATGCACCCGACTTTTGAAGTTGTTGAGCTCTTGTTTGTTTTTACCTCCATGAGTTGTTGTTTTTCCTTTCAAACATTGTAATAAGGCATGTTTATGCTAGATTAGTTCAATTTGTTCTTGAGACCTTTGGTTGTAAACCCTTATGCATGTAATAAAATTTCGATGTTCTTAACTTGTGTTTGATATGTTTATACAAACACTTGACAATATCCGATGCACTTGACCATTGTATGCCGCTCTAAGTCTCTCTAACGGAGTTTAGAAGCTGAGCAACACTATTTTATGCCTAAGGCAAGCAGCTATTGAGCGTTGCCTAGGAGCTGTGAGCGCTACACACGCTGCCGGCATGGTTACCGAGCTGCCGTGCACCGCTGCCGAGCCCACGTGCAGCTGGCTGCACCCTGTATGCTAGCTGCTGCCCCTTGATTGTTTTTGCCACTATTATGTGTCAGTTGCCGCCCTTGTGTGCCTGCTGCTTCATGTTGTGTGTGGAATGCTACCATCTATATGTCAGATGTTGATAAGTTATGTGTTTATTGCTTTGTGCTCTACACATGAACTGCCGTGCACTGTGCATTATGTGGTGAGCACTAAGAGCCAAATGTCTAGCACTGAACACAAGAAACCGTGCATTGATCACCAATTGATGTGCACATACATCAAGAACAAGTACTAAGCTAGCTACATAGCATAGAACACTCGAGGACGTGCACAGGACACCGACTGTCGAGCACTGGGCAGCAGGGCCGAGCTCTGTGCAGCAGCTGCCGAAGCTCTGTGCACCTCACGCCGTGCACTTGAGACAAGCCGAGCCCCTTACTGCCCCATACCGTGCGCCATGGGTGCTAGCAGTTGTGCAGCCACCGAACGTTATCGAGTGCTCGGTGCACCGACATATGTGTAGCTCCTAATGCACTACCAAATGTTGCCAAGAGTTTAGTGCAATAGCATATGTGTAGATGCAATGTGCTACCGAATGTTGCCAAGGGTCTAGTGCATTGGCATACGAGCAAGCTGCAATTCAGGGCATTCAATAACGAAAACAATGAATCTTTCACTTTCTATACAACAACTTCCGAAGAACTTTGTGAACAGCTTCAGATGAACTAGAATGCAAACCATGTATCAATGGAAAGCTACGTCTATCTAGTTTCCAACGGTTTTTACAGTTCATTCATATCTGTCCTAAGGAAGGAGTTATGACAACTTTAGTGAGCAAAAGTCATGCTGCCAGGAATTCTGCAATGCACACCGTTGCCTCGATTGTTGCCTTCGGTTGTTTCTACAGGTATGTCACGTGGAGAAATCGAGTGTCTTGCAGACAGTGGAATGACTCACACGATCTTGAGGAATATGATGCTCTTTACAGAGCTGACGCCATGTCAAACTTCCGTAAAAACTTTGATTGGTTCATCCCCCGTCATTTAAGGGCGCGCACCAGCTACATTTCTGCTGCCGAATGGGACCTTGATCATTGTTTTCGATACCTTGTATGTGCCTAAAGGCCTTCGAACACTACTGAGTTTCAAGGACACCCTTGCCAATGGTTTCCACTTAGAGACGCATTGTGAAAATGGACGCGAGTTCCTCTCTGTAACCTCTAATGAGTGCGGCTCTAAACGCATCTTGGAAAAGCTAATGAGTAAATCTAGTGGTTTGTACCTCACCACCATAAGGGTTATTGAATCCTATGCAGTCGCCAAACATGATTATTATAACCATGACTCGTACAAGCTATGGCATGACCGCCTCGGTCACCCCGAAAGAGATATGATGATAAGGATTCTACGTAATTCGTATGGACATCCTTTCTTCCGTACAAAGAGAAAATTTTTGGGACACATCCTCCCCAAAGAGGGTAGAGATGTCGTGGTAGCCAAAATGAGCTCATGGCCGACACTTGGGTACCCAGAGGACAGCTCCGCCGGTCCTCACTCGGTCATGAGGATCCAGACCCCTCCTGACGCGTCATTGACACTGTCTGATGCTCATAAGTCGCTTTGTAAAACTTTTGCAATGGCTAAGTTGGTGGTCAGACCTTCTTATGCTAAAGCAAATATAGAGAACATCTCATTTCTCCAGCGTATCCAAGGTGATATCTGTGGACTCATCCATCGAGAATGTGGACCGTCTAGATACTTCATGGTTCTGGTGGATGCATCGACACGTTGGTCGCATGTCGCTTTGTTGTCCACAAGGAATGCTGCCTTCCCCAAACTCCTGACACAGATTATTAAGCTGAGGGCTAACCATCCTGATCATCCAATCAAGTCGATTCAGATGGATAATGCCGATGAGTTCATGTTAAAAACTTTTGACGAGTATTGCATGTCCATTGGGATAGAGATTGAGTATTCCGTTCCACACGTGCATACGTAAAATGGTTTGGCTGAAGCTATGATAAAGAGACTTCAGTAAATAGCTAAAGCACTGGTCATGGGCTCAAAGCTCTCTATTGAGTCTTGAGGTTATGTTATATTACATACAGCCGTGTTAGTTCGTTTCCGACCCACCTCCAACCAAGCGTTTAGTGCGTACCAGTTGGTTATTGGATATGAGCTTGACATCTCGCACTTATGCATATTCAGTTGTGGAGTGTATGTGCCTATTACGCCACCACTACGTAAGAAAATGGGTCCGTAACGACGTTTGGGTATCTATATCTATGTTGGCTATGATTCCCCAACTATCATAAGATACCTAGAGTCTTTGACGATCTCTTTAAGGCCTGATTCATTGATTGTCACTTTGATGAGGCCGTCTTCCCGTCGTTAGGGGGAGATGAGAACATGCATGCTCGGCGTAAACGACATGAATTGGCCTGGTCGGTTCCAACGCTTGGTCATTATGATTCCCGCACCTCTCATGTTGAGAATGAAGTAAAGTGGATCCTCGAGCTCTAGCAAGTGGCGGATTCGATGCCCGACTCATTTGCTGAGATTGCTAAGGTCACGAGATCGGGCATACCAGTTGCTAATGTCCTTGCAAGGCTAGAAGTTCCAAAGATGGGCATGACCACCCCGGGTCCGAGCACTGCTGCCCAAGGTATGGGCGCTGCCGACCCTAGTGGACATGTGGAGGTCGTGGCTCCTTAAAGGAAGAGGGGGAGACCACTTGGTTTGAAAGATGTCCAGCCTAGGAAGAAAAGGGCTCCTATGGCACAATCCAATACCTTACTCATCGATACTGAGAATCCTTCTCACGAGATTAGCTCTGATGACACCTATGTCCTAAAAATGATGTTGGTGTGCTTGGGGTATGCCCTAGCACCTGAGTCGGTAATCGAGAACATGGAAATCTCGATGTGTTATGAGAACACAGTGTCATTGCTGGACTGATCATCCATGCATATCGATGATGTATTTGCTTATGCCGTGGCTCTTGAAATTATTGAGCACGATGATATCGAACCACGCTCCGTCAGAAAATGTGAAGTTAGAGCGGATTGGCCTAAATGGAAAGTTTCTATCCAGAAGGAATTGAATTCCTTAACAAAGCGACAGGTGTTTGGATCGGTTATGCTAACGCCGCTAAGTTTAAAGCCCGTGGGATATAAAAAGGTCTTTGTTAAAAAGTGTAATGAGAAGAACGAGATACTAAGGTATAAAGTTCGCCTTGTGGCACAAGGTTTCCCACAATCCTCTGGGTTAGACTACGAGGATACATATTCTCTCGTAACGGACATAATCACTTTCCTCTACCTTGTCAGTTTGGTAGTATCTGAAAAACTGAACATGCAACTCATGGACGTGGTTACAACATATCTCTATAGGGATCTTGATAAAGAGATATATATGAAATTGTCTGATGGTTTCTAGATGTCTAAGTCAAATGACTCTAAACCACGGAACGTGTACTGCATTAAGTTGCAACGCTTACTATACGGATTGAAGCAATCCGGACGGATATGGTATACCCGCCTTAGTGACTACTTGATTAGGAAGGGTTATAAGAACAATGAGTTGTGCCCTTACATGTTCATAAAGAAAACGAGTTATGGATTTGCGATAGTTACCGTCTATGTGGATGATATGAATATCATAGGGACTCTTGATGAGATCAATGAGACCGCAGCACATCTGAAGCCCGAGTTTAAGATGAAGGACTTGGGGAAGACTCTGTTTTTTCCTAGGCATTAAGCTAGAGCACCGAGCCTCGGGAATCTTGATACACCAGAGTGCATATGTTCACAAGATACTCATGCGCTTCAATGTGGATAAAATGCATTCAGTTAGCACCCCATGGTAGTCCGGAGTTTGGATGCTAAGAGAGATCAATTCTGTCCTAAAGAGGATGGCGAGGATGTACTTGGAGTCGAGGTACCATATCTTAGTACAATCGATGCGCTACTATATTTGGCTCAGTGCACTCGGCCAGACATTGCTTTCTCAGTGAACTTGTTAGCTAGACATTGCTCTGCGCCAACAAAATGTCATTGGACCGGTGTCAAGAATATATTTCGATACCTTAAAGGGTCAATGGACTTGGGCCTTTTTTTTCAAATAAGGATTCAAGATGGACTGCAAAGAAGTGTAGTGTTCATGAGAATCTAGGTGCTGGTCACCTAAGGAACCAAGCTGCCAGGTATGGTGCACCTTGAGCTGTGCACAGCTGCTTGCCGAGAGCTGTGTGCACGCTGCCGAGCACAGTGATGTCCTTGTCGAGCACCAGAAGCTGCCGGTTGTGCACTGGATGCACACTGCCGAGTGCTGCATGTTGAATGCCAAGCAGTGCACGCTGTCTACTGGACACTGCCGACAGAACACCTACCGGTGCACACTGCCCGCTGGGCACTACCTGTTGCCTGTCGAGCGGTGCACGCTAGCTACCGAGCGCTACGCTGCAGCTACCGGGCACTACGTGCACACTGTTGAGCACGATGCACATGGTGCTGAGCATGATGCAGCAGCCAACGAGGGTTGTGCACATGACTGCCGAGCGCTGCCCTTATACCGAAACACCTAATGATATCTTGGTTGGTTTCACGGATGCTGGATACTTATCTAATCCACATAAGGGGCGCTTCCAAACTAGTTATGTCTTCACCATTGGGAATACAACGATGTCTTAGGGATCCACTAAACAGACCTTAGTGGTGACATCCTCTAACCATGCAGAGATTATAGCGCTACATGAAGCTGTTCGCGAATGTGTTTGGCTCAGATCAGTCATTGAACATATTAGAGGAACTAGTGGATTGAGCTCCACCACAGACAAGTCAACTTGTATTTATGAAGACAATGCCACATGTATTGAACAAATGAGGCAAGACTACATCAAGGGTGATCATACGAAGCACATCCCACCAAAGTTCTTCTATAATCAGCAACAACAAGTCCTCCTCAACATCCAAGTTATTAAAGTGAGTTCAGAGGCAAACGTAGCAGACTTGTTTACTAAAGCTCTGCCTAAGTCTACTCTCGAGAAGCATGTGAAGGGCATTGGAATGCGACGACTATCGAGTCTTCCCAATTGAGCTACTTATCAGGGGGAGCCACGCTCTTGATCAAGAAGCATGGTGTGTTGTACTCTTTTTCTTTCGACCAAGGTTGTTTTTTTTTCCACAGTGTTTTTGTTACTTGGCAAGGTTTTAACGACGCAACATTGTAAGCACCATCCGACATTTTGACGTGCGGCACAAGAGAGAGTGTTGTAGGAAATATGACATGTGCATGTGTGCACTTGGTCTTATGTCGTATATATAGGCATTATGCGTATGTTCTAGTTGTAATAAGTTTACATTATAGACTTAACTCAATCTATGTAGGATTGACCCATTATACTTAGAGTGAGTCACTATATAAAAAGCTTCTCTCTATTCATAATAAGATTGATTTCATTCATTCTCTACAATTATTCTACAAGAATTAATGTATCATTATCTAATTATTCTTAAAGAATTAATAAATACTCTTGAATCTAAACCATCAATTGTCATTAGATCTAATGGACAATATATGGAGTATAATGAGTATAATTTGGGTCGTGGATACAATACAAACACTTAAGAGGGAAGTGAAATCTCAACTCCCCACACTCCAATTTTCCATATTTAGTCATCATTCTATAGTAAAAATACAAAATTTGAGTCACTATTGACAAAATTTAAGTTACTAAAAATAGAAAATGCGAGTGTAGATTTCAATTTGAAGAATGGATTTCACTTCTCTAAATATAAGGTTATAACAACCGATATATCTAGCTAAGAGATGTCAGAAATAAACTGCATTCAGTACTTGTACCATCACCAGCCTCTCCAATGCAAATACATAGAGCTTGAAAATTGGTAGACAATATGAAACAGTAAGCGTTTTATTATCTAGAACCTTAATTGGTGAAATAGCAAATAACAATAATTAGACCTTTCCCCCTATTTGTTATCGAGGACGGAGATCAATGTTCGGTAAATAGTTTGCATTTTTCAGATCATGTACATGAATTAAGGTAGGACAAACTATTTGTAGCATAATAAAAAGATTATGATCGTGCATGATTCTTGAGGAAAGGTATTTAGAGAACACATATATACATGTAGCACCTCAATGATCATGTGCAAAGAATGATCCGGAAAGGTTATCCATGACCGCGAATTGCATGTTTTCCGATGGTCGCCAGTGCCGCTTACGTTGATTGATGAACCAGTTGTTGATTTGCCTCTGATCGAGCCCCGTTGATTCCGCCAGTGCAATCTTATCAGACTCCTGAATGCAGGGATGAGAAAAATAGGAGGTTATGTTGATTGTTACATTATTTTGTCATATGAATTGCAATGTAAAGCAGCAAAGTATATAAAACGGATCGAGATAATGCAGTAGTACGTACCGTCGGGTAAGGCCATTTATAGTGAACACTCCACCATTGAAGTAACGCTTGTCTTGCCTCCTTCGGAAGCTTTCCCTTCTTCTTATTCTTGGAGAACTCCATCTTTAAGGTGCCAATGTGACTGCCAAACTTTCGTAAAAGTTTGTCTTTGAGATCTCGATCTTCTCCCCTTGCCTGAGCTTCTTGTTGAACCTCTAGTTCACCTCCGCTGAACTCCCCTGATGACACAGCACCTTCATCTAACCACAGAAAACGTTGGACACATAAGTAATCGACTATAAAAGATTGGCATATTTTTATTCCACTTTTCAATGTGCATGGAAATCGTAGATACACACTATGTGATGAACAGTATTCAGTTAATTCAACATACAAACGTCATTTCAACGTTTACGTTATACCAAAGTTCAGGATCAGCCACTCTTATAAACTTAAACCATTTTGATGCACTATGCAACTAATTAGTTTCTATTTTCAACGTTCAGGTCCTTGATCAAAACTGAAACACATGCACATTTCTGAAAGCTCTTACTTTAACTAAACCTAACTAGTCCTCGGTTAAATAATAATAATAAAACTAGTCCTCGGTAAATTTCTTTATTTAGTGCCATATTTCCTTAAACAACCTTCAGTGAGGTTAATTTTCTGTCTCAGCTGATGAGCATGTTCAATGATTACAGATTTGCAGGCTTTGAAAATTTCAACCGTTAATGTTTTAGGAGACCCAGAGCTCTTTTATAAAAGACCAGAAGAAGCAGTGGAGTGGTAGTACTGGTTTACCACACTCAGACACTCAGAGTAGACAAGACTTGGTAGAGCCCATCAATCAAATCCAAACTGACACACAGAAACCCCACAACCACCGCAATAAGCATTGTTCAGGGTACAGATACGCAGTCCCACCGCCCAACCCCAGCACTAAGCAAACCGGGATTAAGCAAACCCAGTCTCACTGACAAACCCTAATCACTGAAAGGAGACCATGTAGGACCCGAGTGCACACGCGGTAGTGTGGTCGATGCAATTATCAAAAGGGCAAAGACCCAGGCATAAGCGAGAAGCTTAAGCCATGGTCAAGGACAAGAACAGCAGCCATGGTGAAGACAGGCAGCGGAAAACGCGGGAGTCCATGTGAAATTGTGTGGGAGATAACTTCGACCACCCGCTCAACCCGGGCTTGGATTGGATCGGATTGCCCAGCCTCTCTCAAAAGCTCTCTGATCTCTATATCTATCTCCGGCCCCTCACGATCTCCGTCACAATCATGGACGAGTTTGGAAGGAATGACTTGAAGAGAACCCTAGGTTATGAATCGAAAAGATGATGACAAAAACAAATGCATGCTAGGGTTCATGGTATTCAAGCCAAACTGGATTTATACTCGTACGAAACTACACGTGAATTTGTGTGGGAGGACACGAAATGAACGCACGACAATCTCACAAGAAATGTGAAATCAATAATATATTGCTGCACCTGCACATAATGTGAAAGTACGGTTTATCAGAATCATGTAAATTACACCAGAATCATACATGGCTTTTTTTTATCTTCCCCTCAAATTATTTAGGATAGAAGAATTCGATATTCATGGAAAAATTGACTACATAAAACTATAAAATCACTACTCACTAGTAGCTGGAATCAATCAGGAACTGTTCCAAGTTATCCAAGGAAGTTCTCACTTCAAATCAGCCACATGGAAACGTTTGCAGAAAATCAGAAGATCACCAAAACCACCATAGCATGTGAAAATTTGCCAAATGTTGTTGCTATGGTCGCATGCTATTGCTTTGAGAATGTTCTTTCTCCAATTTAAAAATTAGGGGAATGATATTAAAGGAATCCTGGTTAAAAAAAGAGGATTAAGGAGAACCGACTGATACAGTAGTAACCACGAGGCCTAATTTAAATACCAGAACCACATCACTGGAAAGGTATTCTGTACTTCCATTCTAATAACAAAAAATATAAAGTTGCCAACCGTAACCAACAAGGATTATGAAAACCCCTATACCTGAGATAATGTTATTCTATGTTAATCATACCGTCTTGGCTAGCTAAAGCTCCATTCTACTCCACGCGAGGCCACCTGATGCATATGTACTGGGTCATCCACCGTCTTTTAACAGGGTTATAAATTTTGAAAACATGCAGGGAAGGGAAACTGAACTCGGATCAGCAGTAACGAAACCAAAGTAAATTAAAAAAATGGTCTATGGTCCATATGCATCTGGTTCATTGTAAAATTTTCGCCATGCCTACATACGTTTTTTTGGTCGTCCACGCCTACATATGCATAAGAAAACAATGCCCAGATCTTTGCCAAAAGAAGTAATCAAATAACAAAAGCAACTGTGTTTTATCATCCACATGCAAATGAGATTTGTCTCAAGTCTACATCTGCTGCTTGGTTATTACATGTATAACAGACAGAGAATTTAGCAGTATATCATATCAGCACGCGATTAGTGAGATTTAAAATAGCTTCGGCTCTATTCTACTCTGGTGAAACAACTTTCATCAAGAAGATATGAATGTAGTATTCTATATTGTAATACTGCAGAGAAGTCAGATACTAGTTATTTACTTAGACTTTCCTATGACATATCAGAAACAACCATATGTACCACTCATACTGTACCTTGGAACTTGACGTTAATGAGATTTAATAAAGAATCCAGCCTACACATTGGTCATAAGCTTTTCAACTTGCATCTAAGTATCGTATCAAAAAAACCTTGCATCTAAGTAATGGTACAAAAATATTTGAAATTACTACTTTATATTTTAATGCTAAATAAGGATAAAAATTATTAGCTATTCTGTAAATAATATTAACCTTTGTTAGTTTGTTATGAGTCACGGGGTCTTCTTTTCTTTGATCAATACTTTTTGTATAAATAGCTGGAGACTTTTTGCTTTGTAATTAAACTTCATTAGATTCAATCTAAGCTTCTCTAATTGTCTGGTTCTCTCTCTCATTTCTCATTTCTCATCTTCGTTGCTTGTTATAAACCCTAGCACAAATCTTTGATCTCTCATGCCATGGCTATCAAAAATGCTACAAAACATCCATCAAAACTCCATGCAAAATAAAATTGTGTAATTAGGTGTATGATCGAATTAGAAGACCTTTTCATATGATTACTATCTGTAAGCTATATGATCCATTTTCCCAATTAACATAGTTATGCCAATCAGTAATACTGTCAAGCTTGCCATAAAACCAGGAAATCAAACTTCTACTTGCCACAAATGAGTTTGATCAGCTTCGATCACACTCATGCAATGCAAATTCATACGTTTACAATAGCGTATTATTAACAAAGAGTGATCTTATAAGAAAATGATCACATCCCTTGACCTATATTTGAAACAGATATAAAGGAACACAATATCAAGTATTCAAAAAGTGCTAAATCTTGATAGATTACGGTTCATATATGCTTAGGAAAACAATAAGACACGTACACTGATATTTCTTCCATACTTCCCTAATGACTGATCAAATTAACTTCAAGAATACTGCTAACTAAGTTCATGGAACAATTACTATTAGAGATGTCACTGTATAGAACCAATCAAAACAACTATTTAACATGTCGTGTCTTTAGATCTGCAGATCTAGCTATCTCTGAAATGTCAAATCAGCATCTGTTATATAAAAGAAAAGTTTTACTCTCCAATCTAGTTAACGTATGGCCTGCATTTACTACAATTAAAGATAAAAAAGAAGGCAGAAGAACACAGCAAAGAACATGGTGGATTGGTGGGTGGACAACTCAAGTAAGCCACGTATTACCAAGCTAGCCTGATCATCATGCCAAAAACAACTGAAAAACAAACTGAACACTAATGAAGTTCCTCCAGACTCAGGTACCCCCACCCCGACCGTGATATTTTTTTAACATACATAAAAACAGTCAAACGAGAGAGAGAGAGAGAGAGCTGAATCAGAATGCAGGCCAAGGATGATAAGTACTACTAATGAAGTAAATTTCAGATGATTACAATTCCGAGTACCGACTCAGACTGCAATAGAGTTTAGAAATGTGTATGTATGTATATCAATGAAGGGTATGTGCCATCAGATCCTAGGGTTTTGTTCGCTTTTGTTTCATGTCTATTATTGCCATGACCCTATTATCATGAGAAGTAGATAATTATTCCGCGGGTATGTTTTGTGTTTTCAGAAGAATAACATGCAAGTACCCTTTACTAAGGTTAATCTTCACCAAGAAAAAAAACCAGCTGCTACCTAGTGGGGTATGAGCCTCACCAAACGCAACCGTGCGCCATAAACAAAGAACAAAAAGAACTGTGGCCGCCGGCCCGACTCTCCGACACTCGTACTTCATAGAGAGTGAGAGAGAGAGACTGACCGGAGAGAGTTCGAATGCAGAGATTGCTGAGCTGGGTTTCAATCTTGTTCAAGAAAGTGGTGGCTTCATCAAAAGGCCTTGCGAGATCGGATTTGTACTTGACCAGCATATCGCAGTAGGTTTCCTGCATCATAAAATAGAAGGGACAATAAAGACGAAGATTTAGCCAGCTGAACCAAATCGAGCAGCGTCGACTAAACGCCCAAAAACTAAAAAGTGAGAAAGAGAAAACTGAAGCGCGGGGGGACCATAACTAACTTACCATGAACTCATCGAGCTCGGGATCGGCCCCTAGACACGTGGACATAGCAGCGTCTCTTTCTCGCTTATATAGGTCGTTTTCTCGTCGGATTTCCTCCAAGAAGCTCGCTATTTCCGGCGGCGCTCCCACCTAGAACACACAACAACATTCACAAATTGTTCCTCATCATTATCTACAAGTCGATCAGTTCTGACATGATCCCCAGCAAGGATTAGTCTCCGGGTGTAGAAAACATTAACGAAACCGTGTGATCTCGATTAAAAAAGACTTTGATCGATGTTTGATTACTAAACGAAATGAACCAAAGAAAAATATATAGTTGAATCAAGCATGGACGGTTTGGTTTCACCTTCTGGCAATCGATGTAGGCCTCAATGAGTCTAGGGTAGATTGGATGGGAAGAAATTTTGGCTTTGATGGAACCGAAAACATCTTCGTCTCCTCCGCGCCGAAACTCCGGAGCAGAGGATATGGCAGAGTACAAGTCGCCGACGTCGGATCCCAACATCATCGGCAGCCGATGGTCGCGGAAAGCTCCGGAGGAGAGCAGGCTCTGGTAATCCATCGGTAGGATCAGATTCTCTGGTGTCATGAGGGCCTTGTCGGCGTAGTGATCCGCCGACTTATCCCCGTAGTCGACCACCGATGATTGGAATCCGTACATTTCCTCCATGAATATGTCTGCTTCTTGGAAAAGAAAGAAGAAAAGCCAACAATAAACATAAGAACTACCCAATGCTAGAAATCATTTTAAACCCCATTGAAAATGATTTATTTTTATTTTTCAATGAACTTACCTTAGAAGCTGAAGTTTTAACTGAGATGGAATTGGGGCTGTGATTGTACTTATTTGATTAGGGATATATTCAGACCAAACAAAAAAGATTAGGGACATATACCTTGTTTTTTCTTGTCCTTTTTCCTTTTTCTCTTTTTCTCTTTTTCTTTTTGTACCTTTTCTGATTAATTGGTGTTTATTTACAGCAAACCAGCATTATTAGGATAAAAAAGCTTACGTTAAGTTGTATCGAGCGTCACTCGTAAGTTCGTAACTTTGGAAGTTGCAAGGTTCTAGGTTAAGAAAGCAATTTATTTCCTTAAACGTGCTTTTTACCTGGATGTGCTTTTAATTATAAAACTAATGAATAATTTGTGTGACAATATTAGATTGAAAAAGGAAAACGAATTAGTTTCATTATAATTTCGTATTTAATCCATATGATTTTGTTCATCAAGGATGGAATATTGATTTCTCATACTATATCTTCTAACGAGTCGTATAATATGCTAAATCGTAATTTTATTTTACAATTGATCATTAGCTCAGCAATGGTACTGATGATGGTGTGTGCTTAATATGGTCTTTGTGGCAGGCCATGCTTTGAAAGAGGCGGCCATCATGTGTGGGACTCCTCACACGTGGAGCGGAAAACGACCGTGTGTTAAAAAGTGGTAGTTCTGATACAGATGAAGATTCGAAAATTCTACGGTGCTAATTCATATACACCATATATCAAATATTTTTTTTATGAACTTAGTTTTTTTTTAATTTGGTTTCGTTATCGTCGATCCGAGTTCAGTTTCTCTTTTTTGTTCATTTTCAAAACTTGTAACTATGTTAAAAGAACGGTGGATGATCGGATGCATATGCACCAGGTGCACCCCAACCGCATGAGATTAGACCATCCAGCTATATATATATATATATATATATATGCTAATTACATCTTTATCCTTAACACATTCCACTAATAATATAAGATAAAAATATGATAGAATGATCATTGATAAAAGAGAATACAAGAGGAGGCTAGGGTAAGTTTATATATGCATGAAGCTACATTACTTGGGCATAATCTGGGGACTTGGATAGTAATTGTATATAGTATCTCGAGTCTTTAATATCTTCAGTGTCTGAATTCTTGGAAGACTGTCAATATAGTATCTGAACTTACAAAATGATCAATGTAGTACACAGACTCTTCTTTTAGTATCAATGACATACCCGTTAGGGATAAAAGTATACATTCAATTTTTTTATAAGGTATTGTATTTAGGATATTCTACAACCTAAAACATATTCACCTATCAACTTTTGAACTAGCCTTGAACATGCTAAGACTTCACCTAACGACTTCTCTTATCACCTAACCGGAAACCGTACCATACATACCCGGTTCGGTCTGGTTTTTGTTTTTCCGATCGGTTTTTCTTCCGGTTTAGTTCGGTTTTTTTTTGGTTTTCGGTTTCAGATGGCCACCCCTAGCTGGAGCATGATAACTATTGGAAGGTCTGATCAACTTTTTTAGCAACTATTGAATTTGACTTTTCATCTATTTTCTGTCATTTTCCCAGTAATGAGGGATTGCTTTAACATGGCACATAGTATTTGCGTCATGCATTTTGAGCTGACAGTATACTTGATCTCCTTTCCAGTACAACAGAGGATCTTCACTGATTACTAGCTTCAACAAGTTTTCTATTACTGCAATAGTTGTCACTCTCTTCTGTTAGAATCTTGTTAGCATACACTTTTAGGTTATGCTCACTGATAAATTCTTCTTCCCTGTTTGAGCTTTCTTGCTCTAATAGGTCTGAATCAGACTCATCTAAAGGGGATTCATACTTATCTTCTAACTCAAAGTCTTTTGAATTCAACCCTTCATTTATCAATATTTCAATGTGACACTTCAAATGGTCTTTTAGCAATAAAACTGGTTCTAAAACAGGCTTATAATCACCACTCTTCGCTGACGATCTCTGATATTGGTATGTAATTCCCGGACTGGTAACGCTAACAGCGTTCACTACCGAAATCAGTAGTTTGGCTGACGAAAGATTTTCGTCGGCCTGATAGCCAAATTCGTCGGCTAAGATGTTGTCGGTAAAGACTCGTCGGCAATGAGTTTAGCCGACGAAATAAAAGTTGTTGTCGGCTATAGTTTCACACTAAGCCGACGACTTATTTTTCAATTTTTCGTCGGCTAAAATAAGACTAAAGCCGACGAAATAAATTGTCATCGGGCTCAACCTAAGAATTTGGCCGACGAACTGTAAATATTTCGTCGGCCAATTTAAAAAACTATAGCCGACGGAATGTACTATAAATCGTCGGCTAAATATTTTAAAAAATTAAAATAATATAGCCGACGAAATATAGTACATTTCGTCGGTTAAAATACTTCTATAGCCCACGAATTAAGCCATATGTCGTCGGCTAAACTTTGAAAAAAAAATAATAAAATACTATAGCTGACGAATTATGGTAGATTTTCGTCGGCTATAGTACTTTTTATACTAAAAAAAACATAAAATTTATAAATTACCATCCAAGCAAGCTGCAAATTACACAAACAATTTCATATAACCAACAACGTACACCATCAAAAGTAGTCTAAACGTTTTGCATTAAATTATTAATTTATAAATTGTTCATAAACCCATAAAACTAAATAAAATTTATATCATCTAAATCTTTATCCGCGTCAGGAGGAGCTTGTTGTTGTTGTTGAGGGGAATAGGCGTAAGCATGAGTGGAAGTCCCTGAAGCTGGGCAGCTGAAAAATCTTGTAAGTACTTGAACATCTGCTGTTGTGCCTGGTTGGTGGCATATACTACCGCATTATACTCTTGTAAAGCGGCTTGGTGTTCCCGTACCATCTGAACTTCTGCCTCTTGCTGAGTCGTTTTGCTGCTAGTTGAGGCTGCCTTTTTTGAAATTCAGGAGTGGTCTTCAGTATCCCCTCGCCCTTCTTTCCTAGACCCCGGCAGTAGAAATTATTACCTCGCGGTGGAAATGCTGTGTCCATGATCCTCGCCCCAACCCTGAGATCCGAAGTGTCGATCCGAGACATAGCTTCAGACATGTCTTCCTCATGCGTGTCTGGCCATGTCTCCCTCACTATAGCAGTCATCACCCCGTCACTAGCTTGCCTCACCCCCACCTAATTGGATAGGAAAAAATAATTAATTAATATTTTGAAATATATATATATATATATATAAAAATATAATTTAAAAAATTTGAAAACGTAAAACGACTTACAATATCCTCCTGGGCGTCAGAAAATGTCTTCTCGTACGTATAGACGTACCGGTTGACTTCGGGATGTTCCCTGGCCGCCTCATCCATCAACGATGCGAACGGTCTAGAACCGGCATGATGGTTCCTTGTGTTGCGTTGCCGGTTCTGAACCTTCGTCCGAGAAACAGCCTACGAAGGAAAAAAATTAGTAAAACATTTTAAAACTTACTAATTAATAACAATATAAAAAATTATTATTTTCAATTACCTGTTTATGAGGGTTGTTGAATTTTGATATCAGAAGCCAACGCCACTCGTATTCCCTGAACTGGAACTCAAGGGGGGTACCAGAACGTTCGTTCTCATGCATAGTCCAGTGGGTCCGTAACTCGTTCTTCCACTCCTTGTACCTACAGATACCACAAAAAAATTATAAATATTATTAATTACACATATAATTTTGTTTTTTCATTAACTTTCCAACGTATCTTCCCCCATGCACAACGTCCGTCCAGGTGTTCCTCAGGTGTTGGGGAACGTCAAACCACACATGCATTAAAACGTTTATTAGTTTAGTTTTTCATAAATCCACAATGTAATACATAATATTAATTGTGAAATTTTTATACTTACCGACATTGCGTTGTGGACCAAGTCCTTAACCTCCAATGGGACCTCGGCCCAGTCTGACCACAACATAGGGACTCTATCCCTAATGAGCGCTCCCACGCAGCCAGAGTTCATCCTCGTCTTCCTGCCTGATACTACGTTCCCATCCCCGTCAGTATCGATGACGATCCTTCTCGAGGTACTCACGGTCTTCTCGAGAGCCTTCCCTGTGACGGGACCTCTCTTCTTTCTTGTTGGCTTGGCTCCGACGGTGCCTATCATAAATTGATTATTAATATATTATTCTTATTATGACATTATAAGAAAATAAATTATTTATATATCATTACCTGAGAGCGTTGGGGCGGACGTGACGGATTTCGACACTGTCGCCGATGATAATACCCTCACATAAATTAAATCCGTACCAAAAGGCATGAACAAGTACGCCGCTGATGGGGTCACCTGCGGGGGCAGTGGATAAATCGACGCACCTGAATCATCGACTGCCGGTAATGCCGGTATCAACCGCGGAAGGTAGAGAAGAGGCGGTGGCATCTGTACCCCAGAAGACCCACCCTCCGAAACAGTAGGGCCCAGAGTCAGTGCCCTGTGTATCTCAGGCATACGTGGTGCAGACATCTCTGCCTGAGTAGGAGGCCATAGCTGCCTCGAGGAGTGAGGGACGCTCGGATACCTCGAGGAGTGAGCGGCATCCGGCTGCCTCGAGGAATGAGGTGCGTTCGGCTGCCTGGAGGAAAGTGTGGCCCCCGGCTGTTTCTGCGTCGGCTCTAGAAGGGACGCACGTCGGGCTGTCATTGGGCCCTGAAACGACGCATGAGGGTTGCTAGACGTTCCCTCAGACGATTCAGACCTTTGGCCATTTGAACCCTTATTTTACTAAACAAGCTTTTCATTCTGCTTATTAAATAATTAGAATTTTTAATTTGTACAATTAATAATAATTAATATTTTAATATAAAAATGTATCAAATTATCAAAAATTAACAAAATTATCACAAATATATTAAATATACCAATTAATATTTTAATATACCAAATTTATTAAATATACCAAATTAATAACAATTAATATTTTAATACACAAATATACCAAATTATAAAAAATAAACAACATTATCACAAATATATTAAATATACCAATTAATATTTTAATATACCAAATTATATTAAATATTTCAACAACATTATCACAAATATATTAAATATACTAATTAATATTTATATACCAAATTTATTTAATATACCAAATTATATTAAATATTTCAACAACATTATCACACATATATTAAATATACTAATTAATATTTTAATATACCAAATTTATTAAATATTCACAATTTCAATAACAAATATACCAAATTAACAAAAATTTCAATTCAATATATACATAAATAAATTCATATAATTCAATATACATCAATAATTCAAAATAATTATATAATTTAATATATACATCAAATCGCATATCTTAATTGATTGAAAGAGGGCAGTGGCAGTGGGAGGCGGAAGAGCGGAGTGGAGGCCGAAAGGAGAGGGAGCAGATTAAGTGGAGGTCAAGAGGAGAGAGGGAAAGAATGAGAAAATGTTAGGGTTCTGTCGCTGGGTTTTGATATATAGGAAGAAGTATAGCCGACGAGATAAAAAATTCGTCGGCTAAAACTATGTGTTTTGTCTGCTATAGTTCAACTTTAGCCGACGAATTTAAAAAATTTCGTTGGCAATTTACAATACTATAACCGACGAATTTACTAATATTTCGTCGGCTATAGTACTTTTTATACTAATTTATTAAATTTATGTCCAATTTATATGTTTAATCTTGTGAAACGAAAATCCGACCGTCAGATATCATCATCATGTTGAAACATGTGTGTAGGTAAATTGTCAGCTTGATCCGACAAGGTTAAAGACTCGATCCAGATGGTCAATCCCATGAGTCAAACCCCTAAACGCAAAGAAACGGTAATTTGACCGTCTAAATTACGTATTCTGTCCGGACCTTCAACTACAAATAGTTTCAAATCGATGAAATGCAACTAGTGATATAAAAATTATAAGAAAAATAACCATCGGAGATAGGGTTACCTATAGGGAGAAAAAATGAAAAAATGCATTGACCGCAACTATTGACACATAAACTTTATCGGAATTACTTGATTTTTCAACCGTAGACGTATTTCATCGTTCCATCATATCTTATTTCACGGCTTTTTTTCGTTTGAAGCTTCTACGTATAGTTTGTTTTTGAAACGGAACATTTAACACGGTAAATTAGTTATACAACATTAGTAGACATGTTGTGATTGTGACGATTAATCGTGTGAAACGAAAATCCGACCGTCAAATATCATCATTATGTTGAAACATATGTGTAGGTAAATTTTCAGCTTGACCCGACAAGGTTAAGGACTCGATCCGGACGGTCAATCCAGTGAGTCAAACCCCTAAACGCAAAGAAATGGTAATTTGACCATCTAAATTACGTATTCTTCCCGGACCTTTAACTACAAATAGTTTCAAATCGATGAGGCGCAACCAATGGTATAAATTATTATTTTATTTATTTAACTTAAGCCGACGAATACCCTAATTTTTCGTCGGCTATAATATAGGGTTTATAGTTTAGCCGACGAAAATTTTTCGTCGGCTAAGATAGTTTTAACCGACGAAATTCCAATTATTTCATCGGCCAAGATAGTTTTAGCCAACGAAATAATTGAAATTTCGTTGGCTAAAAATGAAAAATACATAAAAAAATTGGTTGTTTAATGTAACTATACCAATTTCCTGTTCATATATCACCAAAATTAAACTAAATTATGAATTCAACAGTTTATAGCATATAAAGCACACTTCAATTTGTATTACAAATTCAAACTAAGAAGGCTCGTAATCGGAATCATCCGATGAGTCTTCTTCGGTGTCAGAATTAATTTTCGGCTATCTATGTATTTCTTCATCACAAGAGTCGTCGTCTGTTTCTTGATTTGGATCCACATCAATAAGCCTTGCGTCTAAATCACAAATTCGAACCGAACGACCCGCTTTAAAATTATCAAGACGAATTGTTGGGGAGTCAGGAATACCTATTGCACTGAGCTCTTGATACGCAACATCTTCTTCCTCTTCCACGCGTCACCCTTAACAAGGTCATCAAGATAAAACACTTGTTTTACCGATATGACAAAAACGAACGGGTCATCTTCGTAACAGCTTGGAGCAGTGTTCACCGATAAAATCTCATACTAATCAATCTTCATGCTCTGCGGGCTTCTAGTATCAAACCATCTACACTTGAAGAGGTGCACGGTCATGTCTTGCCCATAAACGAGTTCCACCACTGGATCAAGAACACCGTAATAATCAACTTCATTCCGCCCACCATGGGCCATCACCCCAGAATTTTGTGTTCTCCGTCTGTTGTCTCTCTGTTCATATATAAATTGCACACCATTCACCTTGCACATCGGATAAACTCTTGACATTATTGGCTTCATTGCTAGAAGTCTTAGTTCGTGCGACCAATTTGGGTGACCATCAAATTGAATATGGTTCATCTGTAACCAAATATTCAAAATATTGTAAATATGAATAATTATGCAATGAATGAGTCATGAAAAAAAATAAAGAATTACATACCCAGCCGCCAAAATAGTTCACGAACTCCTTGTTGTGGTAGTCGAGATAACCTTGAATGTCTGGACAGTATAAATAGATGTCTTTCCAGTATTCAACTTCTGGACAATTAATCAATACCCACCAATGGGCTATGACTAGCTCATGTGGTTGCAACTTGTAGGAGTCTGGTAAAATTCCATAAACTTCAACATCATTAGAGACTATGGAAATGTTGAACTTCAGTACATCTACCGGTATGGTTTGTGGAGTTTCCTTCAATGCTCCTAAATACAACTTTATGTAGGAGACGCACTCATGCGCAATATATGCTTCAGCTATACATCCTTCAGGCGCGGATTTGTTAGCCACATAAGTTTTGTAGTCTCCAAGTTGTCTATATATAAATAAATTGTTGTAATATGTTATAATTATATATTGAACATGTACAATAAAAAATTTAGGTGTAAAAAATATACCTTTCCATGGGATACATCCAAGTATATTGTACTGGACCGGTAAGCAACAATTGCTCGGAAGATGGATCATCAGGTGCGGCAGGATGTCAAAAAACTTTAGAGGAAATATCCTCTCAAATTTACACATGATATAAATAATGTCTTGTTGCATTTCCCGGAGGTCAGATTTTGTCACTTCCCTTGTGCATAACTTCTTGAAGAATTTTGACAACGCTACTAACGGCTCCACCACCTGATGGGGAAGGAACGGTCGAATGAAAATAGGGAATAGACGTTTTAGCAGAATATGAGAGTCATGACCCATACATTTTATTGTCCCAAATGTTTACACACCTGGATATATTTCCTGCGTAGCCTGAAGGATACTTCACAGAACTCATCCACTTGAAAATTTCGTTCTTCTGGTCAGGCTTCATGGTATAAGGAGCTTGAGGCATTTTTTTCTTCTCTTCTTTCAACCACAAATGTCTTTGTATCTCCATTTTTTAAGATCAATACGTGCCTTCGGACCGTCTTTCCCTCCAAGTTCAACACTGTTCTCACCACACTGTCACACACATTCTTTTCTATATGCATCACATCTAGGTATTGTCTGATCAACAACTTACTCCAGTATGGGAGTTCCCAGAATATGCTCTTATGTGTCCAAAATATATACCTGTTGGGTCTGTCAGGTATTGCCGCCACAATATTGGGATGATTGCTGAGCTGCCCAAAATCATACTCATTAAGCACTGCTAAAACTTCTTCCCCCCGTCCATCTTCTAGGAGGCACACCGTCTCTTACAGTCTCATCAAATGCCTTGTCATCGAACTGCCATTCGTGATCATACGGAAGAAGAGTACGGTGACCCAATCTACATATCTTGTTGCAATGACTACAACTCCCCTCATCGCTAAGGCACTCTGGACAAGCCTTGTATCCCCTAACAATGTTGCCCGACAACATCTCACGGGCAGGAAAATCACTAATGATACCAACAACCATGGCATGCATCTGGAACATCTCGTGCATGTACTTGTCATAAGTGGGATGACAAACGTCCCAAAAAACTTAAGCTCTTCAATCAAGGGTCTCAAATACACATTGAGACACTTCCCTGAATAACCGGGTTCTGGAATCAACAAACTCAACATATTGTATTCCTTCTTCATGCACATCCATGGAGGAAGATTGTATGGTACCAAAATCATCGGTCATACACTATATTGAAGACTCATGTTGCCAAAAGGATTGAACCCGTCGGATGAGAGCCCGAGCGTCACATTTCAGACCTCTGACGCAAAATGAGGAAACTCACGGTCTATATGCTTCCAAGCCTCCCCGTCAGCAGGGTATATAAGGGTATCTTCGCCATGTAATTCCCTATCAGCGTGTCATCTCATAGTTTTGGCCTTGTGTGATGACATGTACAACCGTTCCAGCCTATCCCTCAATGGGAAATACCGAAGTACCTTCACAGGTTTCCTATTGCCTGCAGGAGTCAGCTTATACCCGTCAGCAGGGTGTATAAAGGTATCTTCGCCATGCAATTCCCTATCAGCGTGCCATCTCATAGCTTTGGTCATGTGTGATGACATGTACAACCGTTCCAGCATATCCCTCAACAGGAAATACCGAAGTACCTTCACATACTAGACATGTGTCAAGATCACCAAGGTCAATCCCTTCTGGATCTTTAACCAGAAGAGAACACAATCATATCTGCATGCATGGATCTTGATGTAGGAAAGCCCAAGATCTTTCAGGATACATCGGACCTTATGATGAGTGGTAGGAGACGATGACCGTGGGGCAGCATCGAACCAGTGTACTGTAGATAGTCATCAACAGCCTTCATAGTCGATTTTTTCTCAACTTTAATCTTCATAACGTCTATCACACTTTCAAGAACCGTCTTCTGACAACCGGGGTGCATAAGGGTCTGTTGGAAAACAAGTAATTTGTTTTACCTATCAATACCAGCAGTGTTGACAACTCTAGGGAAGGGCTGCACCGGCTCAGGCATATACGGTCCTTCAGAGCATACACCGCTCTCATAAGGAAACATATCGTTGATGAAGGCCATTGTTGGATCGTTGGATGTACTGCCCGTCTCAAAAAATTGCCCATGATCATGCGGATCCCCTGATGATGTTTCACGGTGATATATCTAACATGTGTATTTCTCTCAAAACCCATTACTCTTAAGGTGCTGCTAAACCTTGTCAATTGCAAATCGATGCATATCGCTGCGACACTGACATTTAGTGCACAGGCAATGGAAAATTGTATTCCTTTTAGCAATATCCATCACATATTCAATAAAACTAATAACTCCTTTACCATATCTTTTGTCCCATTTTGAAAGCAAAATCCAACCCTTATCCATATCCTGAGAAGATAATATAATATATATATGTATAAACTCTAATTAATTAATTAAATTTACAAATCATTTAGTATTCTATCTACAGATTACTTAATAACAAATTAATAATTAACACACACACATATATTCATCTTCTACAGTTTCGTCAGGCAGTTCAACGAAAGGATTGAATTCTCTTTTATCTGGCTAGTTGATAGGATTAAAAGGTTTAACCTGTTATATAACAGGTTCTGTGATAAGGTCTTCTCTCTGCCTTATTGTCGAATCACTGACGGAATTAAAGGACTCTTTTAATTCCTTGTTCTGGTTTAATGAAGTTACTAACTTCATTTTCTTCAAATCTTCTTCCAAGTTATGTATATGTTGCTTCTAAGCTTCGCAGAACTCTTTATATTCTTTTTCTACCATGGTGTGAGCTTCATTGTCTTTGGTTTTTCTTCATAATTCTACAATAAGCATTCTCGATGATGTGTTTCACCTGTACTTTTACAGTACATGAGAATTGAATTACTATCATCCCAGTTGTAGTAATCATATGTAAATCTCCCTACATTGGGGTGGAAGTTATTGATAATATCAGTAATTTCTTCCTTCTAATTTAGGACCTTAAGGTCAAACATAAGACGAGGTCTATCTTCTTCTTCTTCTTCTTTAGAACTTTCTAAAGTGTTTTCTATTTCACTTTTCGATGGGAACTCAAGAGAATATATTGAATCATTCTCTTCATCAGAATAGGCTATCTCAAAGCCCTTCATGTTTGCATATTCTATTGTTGCATCATATTCTTGTCCTTTTTTGGACATTCATTTGCATAATGTCCTTCTGCCTTGCAAAGCTAACATCTGCACTTCTTCACTTCTCGAAAGGAATTCGAGGAGTTGGTTCTCTTTCTTTTAAAAAAATCTCTTCCTAAGAGGAGATCTCTCTCCTGTAAAGCTCTTTTTGAATGAGCTTTTCTTGAGTTTATACTTCTTTTTAGAAGCAAAATTCGTTCCCTGCTTGTTGCTAGAGAACATTTTCTTATATTTTTTTTACTATATGACATCTCCACTGCGTTGGTGTCTCCAATATCTTAGAACACATATTTTTAACTCATCTGAGTTGCTTCATCACAGTTTTGGATTTTATATTCTTAACTCATTACTTTCTCAGGAGATCTCTGACTCTTTCAACAATTCCTCCCACCGTAAAGAACGACAAATGATTTTTTTTCAAAGATTGTGCTACCGCATCGTTCCATGGTTTCGGTAACTTTCTGTAATAGGTGCTGACCATATCTTCATTATCTAGGTCTCTAATTATACAGTAGTAATTTTGAAACTCATTAGAGTACCTTTCAAAGTATCTCATGTTGCAAATGCTCAACTTTTGAATATTTGTTTTAACTCTCTCTTTAGATTGCTCACTATGCCCCGTAACTTCTCTACAGAATTGTGCATAGATAGGACATATAAAATCTAGAGGAATTGGTCTGAGCTAATTTTGCTGCATAATCAAACCATTGAGAACTTCGCTTGAAGGATTGATACCATTTCTAGACTATGCTAGTTAAGGTGGACTCATAATATGCATGAGCTTCCTCGTAGGCATATTTAGATAATACCAAAGTCTGAGTTAGCCTTAAGCTAGCTACCCAATTGTCAATTACCTTTCTCTTATCTCCTACCCTATCAAGATCAAGATAAACCCCTCTTTCAGATACTTACTGACCCCATTTGGGTTCCGTAGGGATGTACTTCTGAGAACTTCGTTCTCCTAGTTTCCATGTTGGAGCCTATCCCTAGGAAGTTTAATCTTATTTTCTCGGATGATCTTAGTGGGGTAGTTTGGGATATTCTGAACTACAGTGCTTCATTGAGTAATATTTTCAGTCTTCATTGTTGGGGATTTGCCTGGTTCTTCTATTGCTACTTGATAAGGAAGAATCTTCATTTTGTTCTTTCTCAGTTGGACCTGGAAAATCTTTTCCATGATCTTTTCAAGCTCCTCTGTACATTCACAAACGTCTGCTTGTTCATACAAGCTCTTCAGTTCTTCTGACTTTAGCTTCATCATAGGTCTTTTGATATCTTCTTTCTCGAAAGATTCTTCAAGACAAGAAGTTGGCTTGGTTCCAGAAGTACTAGCTTCCTCATAGCTAGCGAATGAATGCCTATGAAATTGTAAGCTTATTTTTCTCTCATATCTTCATAGATAGAAGCATTGGTATTTTCTACCTGTCTAGTTGGAGGTTTAAATTCCTTTCTCTTGGGAATGTTACTTCATGTCATTTTGTGACATGCTTTTGTTCAGTATAATTTTTTGGATTAGTGAGAATTGATGTAGTAATCCCGGGACTATTGATAAATCTGGTGTTTGGGTTACATTCGAGCTCATCAGCTTATAATAGATTCGATAATCTATCGCAAGCTCTATCATTCATTTCTTCATGAAAATTTCATTTGTCTTGATTCGCAATCTTAGACAGTGTACTGCATCTCTGAGATGTGTGGTGAAGTTTAGAAATACGTTGAAATATCACTTGGTTGCATAAAGAAGCTTTTACTGTTCCTAACAGACTTTTCTTAAAGTATGTTATTCTATCGTCTTGTAAGACACATAAAACAGAACAGTCTATACCATCTCTAGCCAAAAGCTTTTTTCCCAATTAGACTGCTCCAATATGCATGTAGGAATATTTCTTCTCAGATGCTTCACTTACTTCTTTTGGAGTGATTAACCTGATGTCGGTTTCTCCTCTTGTGACAAAAACTGTTTGTTCAAGAATCGTGAATCTGTGAGAATGCATAAGGAAAGATCATCTCCTATAGATCTCATTGAGTTTGAATCTAGAAACTGATGCTTCTTGCATGCTAGATTCAATTTCATTATACTCAAATTCTTGAGCGTTGATTAGCTGTACATACTACCAGAATAAGTATTATAGCCGACGAAAAAAAATTTCGTCGGCTAAAGTGGACTTTTAGCCGACGAAATGTTGTGTCGTCGGCTAAAATAGTTTTTTTCGTCGGCTTTAGTCTGTGAACTATAGCCGACGAAATTTTAAAAGTTTAGCCGACGATATATATAATTTCGTCGGCTAAAAGTCTTTATATTTCCAGATCTAGACAGCAGCTGATGTGAAAGAAAAAACGGGAGAAAAAGTTTTGGGGTTGGCGAAATTGTTGGGTGTTGTCGAAATCTGTCCGAAATTAGTTTGTGGCGCTATATATAGGTACGTATATGTGTATATATCTTGTTTTTGAGTTGATTTAAGAATTTTATTTTCGTTATGCATTGATTTTGAGTTTTAATTAGAGTTGATTATATTGTATTTTGAGTGTGATTGAGTTGATCGATTTGGGTTTGATAATATATATGAAGTTGTTATATATATGTATATATATATATATATATATTAATTGTACATGAACAAAATTAGTTTGTGGAGCTATATATAGGTACGTATATGTGTATATATCTTGATTTTGAGTTGATTTAAGAATTTTATTTGAGTTATATACATTGATTTTTAGTTTAATTTGAGTTGAATTATTGGATTTTGAGTGTAATTGAGTTGATCGATTTTGATTTCATAATATATATGAAGTTGTTGTTATTAATAAGTTGTAGTAGCTAGATATATATATATATATATATATTTATATATTAATTTAATTATAATATTGTGTTGATTATAATTGATGTTAATTGATATATATATATACATATATAATATTGTTATATAATTAGTAATTAGTATATATATGCATATATATATATATGTGTGTGTATGTACGTGTTAATTATTAATTTGTTATTAATTAATTTTACGTTAACTGTAGATAGGATACTAAATGATTTTAAAATTGAATTAATTAATTAGAGTTTATACATATATATTATGTTATCTTTTCAGGATAGGGATAAGAGTTGGATTTCGCTTCTAAAATGAGACAAAAGATATGGTAACAGAGTTATTAGTTTTATTGAATATGTGATGAATAATGCTAAAGGGAATACAATTTTCTATTGCCCGTGCACTAAATGTCAGTGTCGCAGCGATATGCATCGATTCACAATTGAAAAGGTTTGGCAGCACCTTAAGAGTAATGAGTTTTTAGAGAAGTACACATGTTGGATATATCACGGTGAAACATCATCAAGGGGTCCGCATAATCATAGGAAATTTTCTGAGACGGGCAGTACATCCAACGATCCAACAATGGCCTTCATCAACGATATGTTTCCTTATGAGAGCAGTGTATGCTCTGAAGGACCATATATGCCTGAGCCGATGCAGCCCTTCTCTAGAGTTGTCAACACTGCTGGTATTGACAGGTACAGCAAACTACTTGCTTTCCAACAGACCCCCGTGTACCTCGGTTGTCAGAAGACGGTTCTTGAAAGTGTGATGGACGTTATGAAGATTAAAGTTGAGACAAAATCGACCGTGAATGCTGTTGATGACTATCTATAGTACACTGTTTCGATGCTGCCCCACGGTATGAAGATTATATGCTACAAGTTGTTGAATTCATAATTTTGTTTAATTTTGGTGATATATGAACAGGAAATTGGTATGGTTACCTTAAACATCCTATTTCTTACATTAAACATCGAAATAGGCCATATGTCGTCGGCTAAGATGGTTTTAGCCGACGAAGTATATCATGTTTCGTCGGCTAAGATAGTTTTTGCCGACAAATTACATCCTATTTCATCGGCTAAAACTATCTTGGCTGACGAATACTCTAATGTTTCGTCATTAAAATAGTTTTTAGCTGACGAATACCCTAATATGTCGTCGTCTAAACCATAAACCCTAACCCCTAAACCCTATACTATAGCCGACGAATAACCTAATTTTTTGTCAGCTATAGTTAAATAAATAAAATAATAATTTATACCACTGGTTGCATCTCATCGATTTGAAACTATTTGCAGTTGAAGGTCCGGGCAAAATACGTACTTTAGATGGTCAAATTACTGTTTCTTTGTGTTTAGGGATTTGACTCACGGGATTGACCGTCCAGATCGAGTCCTTACAGTTGTCGGATCAAGCTGAAAATTTACTCATACATATGTTTCAACATAGTGATGATATCTGACGGTCAGATTTTTGTTTCACAAGATTGATCATGAAATCACAACATGCCTACTAATGTTGTATAACTTGTTTACCAAGTGTTAAGTAAATGTTCCGTTTCAAAAATAAACTATATGTAGAACCTTCAAACGAAAAAAATCGAGAAATAAGATATGACCGGAATGATTAAATATGTCTACGGTTGAAAAATCATGTAATTCCGATATACTTTCGGTGTCGATAGTTGCGCTTAATGCATTTTTTCGTTCTTTTTCCCTAGAGGTAGCCCTATCTCCGATGGTTATTTTTCATAAAATTTTTATACCACTGGTTGCGTCTCATCGATTTGAAACTATTTGTAGTTGAAGGTCCGGGAAAAATTCGTAATTTAGATCGTCAAAATTCGTAAATTGGAATAACATATAATAAATTAGTATAAAAAGTACTATAGTCGACGAATTGCCTGAGTATTCTTCGGCTAAAGTTTTACTATAGCCGACGATTTTTTTAAAAAAATTCGTCAGCTATAGTGAAACTTTAGCCGATGAAAATCATGATTATAGCCGACGAATTTTTTATTTTGTCGACTATACTTCTACCTATATAGATAGAACCCAGCGTGCTACAGAAACCCTATTTCATTTTTTCTCAAATCCGCCTCCACTCCTCTCCTCCTCCACTGCACTCCTCGGCCTATCTACCGCCTCCTCCATTCCTCTCCTCCGCCTCCACATCCTCTCTCTCTTTTTTGAATTCTCAAGCAATTAAGGTAAGAGATTTCAATTTTTGTATATATAGTATATATTGATGAATTTTTGTTAATTTGGTATATTTGTTATTGAAATTGTGATAATGTTGTTGAAATATTTGTTTAAATTTGATATATTTAATAAATTTGGTCAATTAAAATATTAATTGGTATATTTAATATATTTGTGATAATTTTGTTGAATTATTTGTGATAATTATGTATATTTAATAAATTTGGTATATTTGTGTATTAAAATATTAATTGTAATAATTTGGTATACTTAATAAAGAATTAAATTCAGTTTAGCCCCATGAAGTTTAGGGGCAACTTCATGTTAGTCCTTAAACTTTCAATTTCATCAGAATACCCCTTAATTTTTTCAAATTCAATCAGTCATGTCCAATTTAACATATACAATCCAACTTGTCTGTGTGATTTTCTTATCAAATAGCTTTGGTAGTATTGAGGACTGGCGAGAGAGATAATGTTTAAGAGGGGAATGCATATTATAACATTTGGAATTAAGGGAAGGATGATGAAGATTGCCCAGATGTCATTGAGAGCAATTTGTAGAGAATTTATGGGGGAGGATCAAAGAAGAAAGAGCATTGTCGTGTGTGTGTTTTTTCCTTAGAAATAAAATGATCATTCTAGCCCTGTCATTGGGCCATATTAATAGACTTAACGTCTAATTTGGTCAGAGTTTGTTAAATTAGGTACGACTGATTAAATTAAGAAGCTTAAGGGGCATTCTGATGAAATTGAAAGTTTAAGGACTAACATGAAGTTACCTCTAAACTTCAATGAGGTAAACCGAATTTATTTCTTTAAACTGAATTTAATAAATTTGGTCAATTAAAATATTAATTGTAATAATTTGGTATATTTAATAAATTTGGTCAATTAAAATATTAATTGGTATATTTAATATATTTGTGATAATGTTGCTAAAATATTTGTGATAATTTGGTATATTTGTGTATTAAAATATTAATTGTACAAATTAAAAATTCTAATAATTTAATAAACAAGATGAAATGCTTGTTTAGTAAAACTATGGGTTCAAAGGGCCAAAGGTCTGAATCGTTTGAGGGAACGTCTAGCAACCCTTAAGCGTCGTTTTAGGGCCCCATGACAGCCCGACGTGCGTCCCTTCTGGAGCCAACGCAGAGGCAGCAGGGCGCCACACATTCCTCCCGACAGCAGGGCCACACATTCCACCAGACAGCCTGGGGCCACACAAGGAATTATCATACCGGTTCTAGACCGTTCGCATCGTTGATGGATAAGGTGGCCATGGAACATCCAGAAGTCAACCGGTACGTCTATACGTAAGAGAAGGCATATCCTGACGCCCAGGAGGATATTGTAAGTCGTTTTACGTTTTCAAATTTTTTATATTATATTTATATATATTTCAAAATGTTAATTAATTATTTTTTCCTATCCAATTAGACGAGAGTTAGGCAGACTAGTGACGAGGTGATGACTGCTATAGTGAGGGAGACAGGGCCAGACACGTAAGAGGAAGACATGTCCGAAGCCATGTCTCGGATTGACACTTCGGATCTCAGGGTTGGTGCGAGGATCATGGGCACAGAATTCCCACCGCAAGGAAATAACTTCTACTGTCGGGCTCTAGGAAAGAAGGGCGAGGGGGTATTGAAGACTACTCCTGGATTTCAAAAAAAGGCAACCTCGACCAGCAACAGAACGACTCAGTTAGATATGGAAGTTCATATGCTACGGGAACACCAAGCCGCTTTACAAGAGTATAATGCGGCAGTATATGCAACCTAGCAGGCACAGCAGCAGCAGATGTTCCAGTACTTGTAAGAGTTTTCAGCTGCCCAGCTTCAGTGACTTCCGGCTCCGCCCATGCCTACGCCTATTCCCCTACCTCAGCCTCCGCAACCTCCTCAACAGCAACCTCCTCCTGGTGCGGATATAGATTTAGATGATATAGATTTTATATAGTTTTATAGTTTATGAAAAATTTATAAATTAATAATTTAATGCTAAATGTTTAGACTACTTATGATGGTATACGTTGTTGGTTATATGAAATTGTTTGTGTAATTTACAGCTTGCTTGGATGGTAATTTAGAAATTTTGGGTTTTTTAGTATAAAAAGTATTATAGCCGATGAAATTTACCATAATTAGTCAGCTATAGTATTTTTTCCACGTTTAGCCGAAAAAATATGACTTAATTCGTCGGTTATAGTATTATTTAGCCGACGAAATGTATTATATTTTGTCAACTATATTATTTTTATTTTTAATTTTCTTTTTAAATATTTAGCAGATGAAATTTACTATTGGTTGACGAAATATTTATAGTTTGTCGGCCAAAGTCTTAGGTTGAGGCCGACGACAATTTATTTCTTTGGTTTTAGTCTTACTTTAGCCGACGAAAAATATAAAAATAAGTCATCGGCTAAGTGTTATACTATAGCCGATGACCACTTTTATTTCGTCGGCTAAAGTCAGAGCCGATGAGGCTTTGCCGATGACATTTTAGCCGACGACAACTCGTCGGCTAAGATTTTATCCGACGAATTTGGTTAACAGACCGACGAAAATTTTTCATCGGCCAAACTACTGATTCCGATAGTAATGGTTTGAACCTAACATTTTCGAAATACAGGGCTCCTTCGCTAAGCTTCTTCACCAACTCAACTAAGAGAGAAATTGTGTATGCTGATAAATTTTTTTTAAATAATAACCTTTTTTACAATAAACAGAAAAGAAAAAAAAATTTGGGCTCTTTGCCGGCAACCTTGTGCTGCTGCGCCGTCTTGACCGTACCAGGACCAGCTCTGAGCTCAAGTGTCGTGGACCAAGCTCATTGGAAACAAACTGTTCGTTTTCCTTGCTAGTTTTGATGTATGATTTGATTGATTGATGATCTCTGAGGGAAGAAAAAAAACAAGTGACAGGAAAGGAGAGCTAGCCTCCTCTCAGTGACCCCCTGAGATCTAAGTAGTATAGTTAAAAATGAAAGGAACTTCCAGAGAATCCAATGGGTGACTTGCATTTTACCCCAACTGCATGAAGTCTCGAGTCGATCTCAACAAACATGATCAACTTTTAACCTGGCTTACCTAGCTTGCTTGAATTTAGAATTTTACATTGCCTGGTTACCCCTGGTAGCTAGATGTATGCACAGGGTTATTTTTATAGTATGATCTTACTGCTCAACAAGGTTTAGATCCTCATGCATTCATATTTCATAGGGGCTCTTTCTTATTTTCTTTTTCAACAACTTAAAACAACAAAACATAACAATACAACGTCTTTCTCAAACAAGTACTGTTCAAAAGACTCATTTTACGTTAGAAACGTTTTGTATTGTAATTTTAGAATTTAAAACCGTTTAATTAGTTTCAAGACAAGAAATAGGATAAAAATATCAAATCACTTCCAATTACAAACAAACCCGTACGTTCCACATCGTATACCAAATTTTGACAAAGAGCATGTTATATGTGTGATCGAGATCAATGTTTGACGTAAAAACCTGTGAATTTACAGCTCGCTTAATGTAACAATAAATCTTAATTACAAAGTTATAAACTTTAGGAACTTGACCTAATGAAATGAATGACAAGTGTTCGAGCACCCTAAAGTTTGGATTATAATAAAGCTCCAGGTAATTAATAATAAAATCAGCCAAAAGGATTGAGAAGCACAAGTACACAACTCTAAATCATCGATATGATGCTTTCCAGAAAGTTAATTAGTTTGTTGATCCAAACCATAAAACGTGTTACTTAATCATAGGTTTCATGTAGAATTTCAAGTCATTTTCAAAAGATGCCCGATTAAGCATGATAAAATGCACCTTAATCCCATATTGTTTACTAATTGACTTTTGTTAACACAGTGAACTTAACTCGTCGTCCCACTTCAAAGCGGGCAACATCTGAGGCAGCTATTACGTGGATGTTTTAGATTGACAATAAAACAAAAGTATGATAGCTGCCAACTTGCCATGTATTTATATTTATAAATTACTACGATTGGTCCATGTACTTCGCCACAGTCATATTCAAAAATATTTGATGGCATCAGCTACTTCAAAAATATAGCCTTCTCCAACAAGAGCAGATTTGATAAAGAAGCATGTTGTTATTCCACCTATCTGTCCTCTCTGCAAAGTCGAGGAAGAGACTACTCTCCATTATCTATTTTGCGACTGTCAGCAGGCTATGCATCTCACAAATCACTTAACACAGGGTGAGTCAATCTTTCCTTTATCCTTTAAAGAGTGGTTGTATTGTTGTTCTGAAAAAGCTGTTAGATGTAAACTTATGTAGCCTTTTAGCCAAGTGTTGACTTCTTTGGAAAGCAAGAAATGACATGGTCTGAAAAAATAAAATGTGTCACTCAAAATTTGATGTTTAGTGCTCAAGTTTGGTATGCAAAGTATCTCCAAGCCGACGCTCTCCTCCAACTGCTCCTCCTAGGCAAGGTATGTGTGGAAGAAGCCCAGTTTTGGATGATATAGTGTTTGTATGGATGGTGCCTTTGATTTGAATTCTCATTTGGGTGGTGTCGGTATTGTGGTGAGGGATGAGTATGGTCAGTTTATATGTGGGAAAGCTATGTCTTTTGATCATGTTTTCTCTTCCGCTCATATTGAAGCTTTAGCTGGCAAAGTTGCCTGTAGTTTAGTTTTGGAACAGGGATTTGGTCCGACTCGTTTTGAATTAGACCCTCTTGTTCTTATGCAAGCCATCCACACAATTCACGATTCTACTGTTATGTTGAGAGTGATTTATGAGGATGTTCTACATCTCTATCATCTTTATAGGGATACAAACTATGATGCTCATACTCTTACTCTTACTCGTTGGACTCTCAATTGTAGACCTTGTAATATCTTTTTTACTTCTACTCATTTTCTCTGAAGGATGTTCTTACTAGTGATTGTAATTGACTGCTTAATATAATTTTCGTTTCTTTCATTAAAAAAATCATCACCAGCCTCTTCTACTTTTTGGTGATACATTTAATATGACTGAATCTCATAGTAGCCCATACAAATTACAAAGCTCGCCAATTTGAATTTGGGCGTCTGCTCATGCTACCCATTTTGGGCTGAAGCTTGTTCCTTTTTGTCGAATAGACCCAAGTGCTGCCAAATCTCAGCCCAATGCCCAAGGCTCTCATCTTTAGTTTCCTCTGTAAGTAACATTCCCCAGCTAGCTGGGAAAATCACGAGAACGCTTCTTTCCCATTTGTATCAAAGTTATCATCTTTCTGTTGGAAACTTTTTTCTTCAACCCAAAATCTTCTATCCTTAGCTTTCCTCTGCAATAATTTCCAACCTGATCCTTGTCAAAAAAACCTAGTCATTGCCCTCCACTAATTTTTCGTCTCCAACACTTCAGTCATTGATTCTCCAATAGAACCCTGCAGCTATATATGGAGTAATGGTATATATGAGCGATTAATACTTGAAACTTGAAACAAAAGAGGGATTTACACACAAGCATTATAAAACATTACCGTAGAGTACGTAGGACTGCTACATTGAGATGATAGGAGAATAATTTCACATTATTTATATCGAATTTCCTATATTTTCTTTCTTTGTGTGTTCGGTATGTTATCTAGTTATTTACTTTGTTTATTTTTTTTTTAAGTATTTTGAAGCAAATAAGAAGAAAAGAAGGAAATGAGGCATTGGAAGACAAAACTCTAAAATTTGCCTATGCAAGTCAGGAAACTTCAACTGATCACTGAGGACAGCTCGAGACGAACTAGTTAATGAATTTTATATCATTAGAAAGATACAGATGTCAGCTTTCCATAACATTTTATGGTTCATGAATATCATTTTCGTAGAAGAAATTCTGACCGATTTAGTACCACAAAATCAATCTACGCACGAATCTGATTCTTTACAGGAATTTATGCTTTGAAGCCCAAATCACACTAGGAAGCCCATGGACGAGTTTGTACTTTATATTCTGACTTATTATCTTGATGTGAAGCTGATGATGAAGAATTAAATGAGTTGACATATTTCTATTGGTCATACATATGTTCACCAATCAGAATGTTTTAAGGAAACCTACATCAAGAAGGATTGGTTGAAGGAAACAATATAAAAGGAGGACTTGACATCATTCTAAAGATCTTTGGACGCTCAACATTAGTCCATTGACATCATTCTCTTCTCATTCCCTTCTCATGTTTAATGTTATCTTCCGAATGTTTTTCTAGTACTCTTTGATAGTTAGGGGCTGCTTTCAAGCCCTAGACATGGTGTAACTATGATGTTGGCGTTTATTTGGTATGTTCTATGGATTTTATATATTTATTGGTTTATCATTATTTCATTGATCAACTTTGTATGTTTATTGATGGATGTTAAGAGAATGATGTTCTCACTTAGTAGATAATTTTTCTAGATGTTAAGTTGAAAACATCATTCTCTTAACATACTAAGTACGAAAGATTGTTAGGTTAAATTCAATACATCATCGGCTTAGCTTGAGTAAAAATTTCTGAATGAATTGAACATGTTAGTAAACACATCATAAGTGTAATCATTGTCTAGTAGAGAGAAGTTGTTTCTAGCTATTGCTTTTTCTTTTCTATTTCAAAACCCTAAAATATTCTTTTATTTTCATAGGTCTTTTGTCCTTTGTTTTGTCGAATTTATTTAGTATAGTAAATCAACCCCAAAAATCATGAAACTTTTTCAATAGCTAGTTAGTGTGTCTAGTCCGTGTCTGTAAATTTTCGTCGTCTTTGAAGTAGCTTAGACTTGTCTGCCGATCAGTTCTTTCTGACTAGACAGATTAGGTTTATTTTTAGATCGAGCCATAGATTGATGATTTAGACATAATCCTCTGCGGGAGATCCCTACTTTCATATACTACTATCAACAACTTAATTGTGATTGTAAGATTTATTTATAAATATATTTTTATGTTTTATCACGAGGTGATGCTCACAAAAAGTACAATGAGCTAGAGAGACCAGGAGTTTCTAGTTTTGATGCGAATAATAAGTATAACTTCTCTAGTTTCTTTAAAACCATGACTGAAGCCAAAAGACTATTGGAAAAGTATGGCTTAGATAGAAGCCATCATGAAATCCCATCGGGTACCACACACACTAATGTCGAGACCTTTTATGGAAAATCTCATACATGTTTCTTCACCGGGTGGCTAAAGTGGGGAAGTATCGGCATTCTTGGAACCGTGTGTGTGGACCCGTTAAGCCCCATTGGCCGCTTCCGCGTAACAAGTGGTATCAGAGCCCAGGTGACGCTTGGACATTGGTGTCTCGTACGATCGAGTTGCAATTTGGTAGAACTCCCATTTGGATTAGAATCACAAAATACAGATGGTTCTGATCATCTAGATTGGGATCACAAGATACAGATGGTTCTGATTGAGGTTAGGCTATTAAAATTTGAATCATGTGACAGTTAGAGATATCTCGAATCATGTCAGGTGGAGAGTATTGGAAAAGTGTGGCTTTGATAGGAGTCAGCATGAAATCCCACATCGGGTATGAAGATGAGTCATCCTTGAGTTATAAGTAATTGTACCACACACAATAATGTCAAGGTTTTTTATGGAAAATCTCATATCCGTTTCTTCTCTGAGTGGCTAAAGTAGGAAGAGTATCGGCATTGTTGAAACTGTGTATGGACACGTTGGGCACTGTTGACCGCTTCCGCGTAACAAAGAGAAAGCATGCATGCAACACCGAGTTGGGTTAATTACATATCAGAGGAACGAGGGGTTGCAGGGATCTATTACAGAGATGAAGCAAGAAGGAATGCACACTGTATATACTTCCAGTACTGAAAATGAAAAAAGAGAGTAGAGAGAAAACTGAGCGCTGGACAAAAAGTTTATATCGCGCTTTGGCGCGAAGAGATGCGGCGACGGTGAAAGTTGCAATAGCAAACTAAAAACCATATTTCCTTCTACAGGGGCATCTTTGCTAGATCATTCAACTTTTGATCACCCATTTCTATCATAATTAGACAGTTTAGAGACCAATTTAGTAACACATCAAAACAAACAGCAGCAAACGTTCAAGTTTCTATGTCTTTCTGATCAAACCTACTTAATTCATTGCGGGATGCGTTTTTCTAGGTCATGCAGGATAAGCTTAATTGCCTTTGCAGCATGCGCTGGCATCCAGAAAACTTCATCACACTGGCCTATTGTTTATCAGAGGAGGAGTGGATCTAGAAATCACACCGGGTGGGACTTGATCTTAAACCATTAAAAATATCTGACGGGACAAGAGTAATAGTATAAATTAAAATGAATCATACACCTAAACAAGAGAGACATAGTGAGCCCTACCCCTTGAATGTAAGTTTTTTTTGTAAAACAAGATTCATAACAATATATTTCTAGATACACAAAAAAACTAAATAAATACAAAATATATGGATAAATACAAAATACACCATATTTAAGAGATGATGAATGAAAGACTAATTTAACTTACGAAAAAGATAACTTAGATTGATTAGAATAATAGTCGAATAAATCGTTGCTATATAGTCTAAATGGTACTTAACTTAAAATATTAATAGTCTAATATAGTTGATATCTATACATACAAATTATTTTTTACCAAAAAATTTGGATGAGAGTTGAGTCCCACTCTTCTAAGCAGTAGATCCGCCCGTGTACGGGAGAGAACAAATTATTAGCTACGGCAAAAAAAGTCGATGATGGTGTGACGACCTTCTCAAGTTAGTATTATTGTGTTCATCTTCTTGGTTAGAGACTTAGAGTAGCTAGTGTTTTTTTCCTGTTCTCATAGCTGGTTTTTTGGAGCCTTAGTTCATTATGCGTCAGCAGTGACATATATGAGATATATACGACACCAATAAGATCAATGTGGTCCTTTCTTAGCTAATTTGCAAATCAAATCATTTCGATGGGATTCAGCATTATACAAAATTACAAATTCCACAGGTTGACTACTGTTTCAATTAGAAGAGAAAATGATGATAGGTGACAAACGCACCTAACAAATATACCCTATTATCAAATCAATTATGTCAATGTAGTAAATGGCAAATAGGGGTCATTACCTGCAGAGAATTGGTGAAACTAAGACTTAAAGACACAAGAAACACAAACAAATGCAGAAACTATAAATCTGGCAGACTCGACCAACGAGCAGAAACCTAATTAATTAGCTAACCTAGACTCAACCAAAAATTACGAAATTAAATACACACTAACTAGACACAGTGGCGGACTACCACACAAATTTTTAGGGTAATCGGAGTTGGTTTGATCAGTGAACAAAAATAAACAAAACATAAGTACTGCTGAAAACAAAATATTAAAGAAGATAAATATGAATGCAAATATGAGAGGAACAATAGCTAGGAACTTCTCTCCACCACTAGATATGCTTCAATCACCCCAAAACAATGTCAAAGATTATAAATGAATGCACTCACAGTCAAGCCAATGTCGTTAGGTCATTAACCGTATTACGTTCTCTTACTTGTCATGTTAAGTGAAATGTCGTTATCGACTTAACTATATTCCCAATTAATTGATCTATGAAATGTCGGTATCTAGATCAAAATAACTGAAATCATGAAGTTCTAAGAACGTTTGAGTAACAACAAAGAATCTAAGGTCAATGTCGGTAGCCTTAGATTACCAAGGAATCACTTCACACAAGTACCTGCAAGGAACATGTTATTTCTCATAGAATATGCAACGATATGTCGGTCATATACACGTTCAAAATAATAAACCCTAAAACATGCATCAAAGTGTCGACCCAATGAAACATGCAACAGAATTATCAATGAGCAATCAGTGAAGAAATTCTCATCTAAAAATTATATAAATCAATTGGGGTTTGAAATCAAAGACATATCTAGGGCTTTGATCAGCCCCTAACTATTAAGGAGTTTAGCTATACATAATCTTGAATAAGAACATCAGAGAATACATGGAAGATGAAATAAAGGAGAAGAAGAACCGGTGCACAGCCCTGCTGCCGCTGGATGCACGCTGGTGCGCACGAGGTGCACGTCTGGGTGCACAGTCACTGCCTGCTGGTGCTCTGCTGGGTGCACGCTGGTGCACGTCTGGGTGTGCGCTGGTGCTCTGCTGGGTGCGCGCGAGGTGCACTGCAGGTGCGCGTCTGGTGCACAGCTGCGTTTTCTTTTTCTCCCTTTTGTTTTCTGTCGAACTCCTCCCTTGTTTAGAAAACCCTAGAGTCCTTTTATACTCCTCTTGGTCTCCCCTTCCTTATGGCACTAGGAATCATTTTTATTTCTTTCTTTTCTTTATTTCTCCACAAAACCTAATAAAACAATAAACATTAATTAAATCACTCAATTAATAGCAATAATCCAAGTGTAATGTTTCAATTAAACACGATAAATACGCATAAATATGCGACTATCAAATGACAATACGTAAATCAGTTAAATACCGCACATGATTAATTAACACCTGATGTTAATCATGAAAAATGTTTGCAAATTAACACCTGATGTTAATCATGAAAAATGATTAATTAACACCTGATGTTAATCATGATTAATTCCACAGGTTGGCTACTATTTCAATCAGAAAAGAAACAGTAGCACACACGTAAATGGCATCTGGGTGGCTAAACTAGAAATAATATCGGCATTTCCGGACCCGTAGGACTTTCGTTGCTTGTCGGCTGCTTCAACATAACAAAAAAAAATTCTTGGACCTCTCGATCATTTATGGTCAAATTCGAAACCCTTACAATTAGTTGGAGCCAATTAGGATCATGAATTCTAGTTAATTTCGCTGGATAAAACTCCATTTTGTTGGGATAGGGATTAGGGATGCAATGACAATAAACTAAAGAATGATTATACTTCTTCAGTTCTTCTAGAGTCGGCTTATAACCGACATTGCCTCACTAATGTTAATTAACTGGAAAAAGCGACTTAATTTTTATCAAGTTTAAGGTCGTGGACCAATAATCTTGGTCTGCGGCTATTTGTTTTTAACCTAGCTAAGCATTATCAAATGTACTTTCAAATCTTGTAGAAAATTTCAATGTGGTTAGCTTAAATAAGATTATCTCCTTAATTTTCATCGAAATCAGTTGTTTTTTCCTCGCGAAATGCAGATATATAGGTTATTCGTAAGCTTTCATTCCGAAAGTGCATTATTTAAGCTATCACTGAAGTATACTTAACAGGCCATCTCTAGTATACTAGAAGACCTACCTGATTATGTGATCGATGCTTGGCTGTAATACAGGTTAATTAATCCCAGATTCTCAATCTTAATTGATATCCATGCCGTCAAACCAATACTTTGTGACGAATTGCATCTTTAAATAACTAAAACAGACCAAAAAATAACTAAGACACAGTGAATGCGAATCAAAGCAATACAATACTTGCGTGTTTTAGTTTATTAGGGCATGTGCTTCATATAAATTATTTCTTGTCGGTCCTTCATATTCAGAAACACACCAACTTCTACTGAAATTGATTAGTGTGTATTTGTTTCTTTTCCACCGATTAGTTTAGAACATGAGCTAGGCCCCGCACCTTACAATTGAAAACTTACATAGCTAGCTTGCTAGGCCAAATAATTAAGTTATAGGTCAATCAAATTTGTTAACAAGTGAGATCGGATGTTACTCCAGCACTTGAGTCTTGATGTTTTCTTCTTAATTCTCATAAAAAAACAAGTCACACGAGAATTAAGTTACATTACACCATCATATCATTGTGAAGACAAACATGTAATATTAACATTGGACTTAAAGTTTACACATACGCACCTATCACTCCAGCTCTGATATATGGAGTTTCACATGAGGATTTACGTACAGATGGTCAAGCAAACAAGGCATATGCATGTTGGTAGCGGCGCTGGGAGTCTTGAGGTTTGATTATTCCTATATCCACGTACTTATTGCGTATTCAATCAAACACCCAATTATTGACCAAATTGTAGATAGTCCTTGGCTTACAGTCTACTATTAAGTACCCTAATCAAACAATAGTTAAGCTAAGCTAAGGTACCCTAGCTAGATTCGTTGACTTATTGGCCAGTATTTATAAACATATAAGTATATAATAAGAAAAAGAAAATCAGACAGAGTGCAAAGTCTGCACTTGAGTGCTGATCGGCCATATATATAGTCTTCAAACATATTCAAACATGCTTGAAGAATATCTTTATTTGTATCCGTAAAATATTTAGTTTCTACGTTATTATTTATAACTTTTAATAAATAATAAATTTTATATTTAAGACTTATCAATCATATTAATTATATATTTACATTAAGATGTAGATAATTTGAATAACAAATCGATACACATGTGAATTTTATAGTTCGATCAATATTATGTAACAATTATCTAAAATTATAATAAAAATTACACAATTAATTGAGATGACGTTAACACCGAATTTATATTAATAACCAAAATATCTAGAATTAGAAGTAAGAAACACTCATAAGTTCATGTCATAAGCTGAACTGATAAACTTAATCAATATGAAAATTAATTATTGGCCTAACCCTAAACCCACATATCAGCATTGATATGCATCGTTAAAATTAATATTTTAAAAAATTGATGTAAATGAATATAAACTCTGAAAAATCGATACAATTATTAATCTATATCATAAACCCTAAACCTTCATGCCAACATTCATATGCAAAATTAATATTTTGAAAAAAATGATATAAATGAATATAAACTCTGAACAATCGATACAATTATTAATCAGTTAAAATACACTCAACACAATTATTTAGTTTTAGAGCTGATTTTCTTTCTATTATTATTATTATGAATATTATTATTATTATGGAGATGTTATTAACAAAACCCGGTATTTAACACACCTATCAACCTATTATTATTATTATAATTCACATAAATTATTTTTAAATAAGTGACAAAACTGTATAAATATAAAAACTGATGATAGATTTGTCAATTCATATATAGATGGTTTGATTATAAAAACAAAACAAAAAAGACGGGCAATTTCGTCCTTTTACTATTAACATGAATAGTAAAAGGAAATCCCCTTATATATATAAACTAGCCTTCACGCACGCGTCATGCGCATGCTGAAATGTGTTTTTGTCAGACAAATTTATTGTTATGCAATTTTCGGTAGTTCAATCAATATTGTGTAACAACTCTCGGAAAACTCAAATAAAAATAAACGCATTTAATTGAGATGGAGTTAGCTCTGATATTTGTTGTCTATCGAAGTGTTTTTTTGTTAATTCGGTTAATATTGTATAACAACTCTTTAAAACTCAAATAAAATAGCGCAACTCATAAACCTTAAATCCGAACTCCTAACCCTAAACCCCATAAACCCTAAATTCATAACCCTTAAACCTTAAATCTAATGTGTTGAGATTTGGTCATATATTTGTTAATATACTTTTAAAACCTATTAGATTTAATCACAAATTAAATTGAGCGGCAAAACGGAATATATATATATATAAAGGGAAAAACTAAAAGTCAGAATGAAAGAAAGAAAAAAAAACTGAAGTTAGATTCACAAAAAAAATTGGCAGCAAAAAAAAGTGGCAGAAGGGGGCACTGTTCATGTGAACAGTAAAACCCCCCATCGGTTTTATATATATATATATATATATATATATATATATATATATTAGGCCAGATTGAGAGCGGGCATCTTCATTCAGGTTAAAGTACGGACGTCGACAATTTCTCCGTCGTTTCACGCCGGCGGTGACAACTTCTCTCTTTCCCAGACCACTTCTTTCATTTCAGAACTCGTCGGCGATAATGTTTCCGTCAAAATTGTGTTTTCTATCCAGAGCTTCATTCTGGCCGAAAAACTCGTCGTCGACGAGTCTTGGAAGGAGGAAATCGGTCCTGGGAGGCTGCATGTGCATTCGTCCAGGTGGGAGAGTAGCCGTCACCAACATGAATCGACGGAGAAACGACCGACGTTCGCACTTCGGCTCTGATATATATATATATATATATGTGTGTGTGTGTGTGTGTGTGTGTGTGTGTGTGTGTGTGTGTGTAGATCACTTCTACAAAAATTCATCAAAATTGATGTTCATTAAGGTGCTCAAAATTGCAATTTGCATGAACGGTTTAGGTTCGGCAGATTTAATCCGTTTATTGATTTTAAATAGTTCGAAACATTAACAATCATCAATTTTAATGAAATTTTGCATAAGTGATCTAATCATATATATCTAGAGGTTAAACGGTGGAGATATGGTTTTGTGAACGAAAAGTTAATGTAATCTTCAATCCCTCATATAAATCAAAAAAATAGATCTCTCATTGGAAGAGTCTTACATTTCTGATAGCTAATGCATGCTAACTCTTTAACTTCCAAAAGTATATATATATATATATATATATATATATATATATATATATGTTGGTAGCCTTGCAAGTTAACGAGCTCGCATGCATTAGCCAATAGAAATGTAATTAGCTTCCATGCATCATGCACAGGAAATTGGAAGTCGACTAGCTTGTTAGAAACCCAGATGCATGCACAAATCTCTCAGCGTCAGTTGATCTTGTAGCAACCATTAGTAGCACTCACGCTTATAATTAATCTTTATTATTAGAACATGGTATTAGTTAGTACAAACTCGTGAAGCTACAACTACAATGACAAGCCCAAACATATATCTTATTCGTTCTATGATAAAGAAATGCACGACAGTCGTTCTATTAAATGCAAATAACAACTTTGATTGGTTTGTTAGCTTCTTGTGGCTCTCATTGCGTTTGAGTATGATAGCTTAGTATAGTACTACAATCACTATAATGCGTATAAATGTTTGTATATAATACATAAATCGTGGTTAAATTAGAAAAAAAAATGTAATTAATTTGAATATTTGATTGGAGGGTGTTGAAAGATGACTTTCTATTGATGAAGGAAATTGGATTCTTGTACCAAGTTGATAGCTAATAGCTGGAAAAGTAATGTTAAAAATTTGGAAGAGAAGCTCTTGTTTCTTTCTTGCCCTAGCTGGTTAGGTCAAGATACTATTCCATGGTCATGTACCCTTCTCTTTTAAAACCTCATATTATCCAATACACGACAGAATCGCACCGGTACGGGATTAAGTTGTTCATCAGTGCCGGATTTTTTTAATACGGCAACTCGTGCCCTAGCTAGTACTAGTTGTATGTGCCGGCCCGGCGGCACTACTGGACCGACATAGAGAGCCTCCGATTCGATCGACCATATGTTTGTTGTTATTCTAATCGATTAGATGCAGCTTCCTGGAGTACTACATCAGACAATACCTGTCAGCATTTAGAAAAACTTATCTATGTTAGGCAATGACATAATTTAGCGTGAGTCAGAATAGGAATGTAAATATATTGTAGTTATATCCATATACACCAGAACAAAATGGAGTTTCCGAACGAAAAAATCGTCACCTACTTGATATGGCTCGTGTCATTCTTTTTAGTGCTCATATGCCTAAGTATCTTTAGGGAGATGTTGTACATGCTTCAGCTCATCTTATCAATCGTCTTTCATCTAGTGTTCTTCAAGAAAAAAAATCCTTTTTGAGGTTCTTGCATCTCATGTCTCTATTCCTTCATTCCATAATCTTCTTGCCCGGGTCTTTGGTTGTGTTGTTTTTATTCATGTTCCAAAAAAACAAAGGTCCAAACTCGATGCTCGAGCAGTTAAGTGTGTGTTTGTTGGCTATGGGGGATATCAGAAAGGGTACAAGTGTTATCATCCACCTACCAGAAAATACTATGTCACTATGGATGTTACATTCTTTGAGGATATGAGCTATTTTTCCTCCTCCGATACATCTCTTCAGGGGGAGAGTTCCTATTTCGAAGAGATGTATCATGGTGAGGAGGAGGAATTGAAAAAACAAGGAGAAAGCTTAGACACTTCTATAGCTCCAATGAAGATTGTTGTTTCCCATAATCCAGATGTAGAGGCTCACCCAAAACCTAAATCACCAATTCCAATGCCTGAAGATGAAGCTGAAGACACAACTATCCATTCTGCTATTACTTCTACCCTCGACCCACAACTCTCTGATACAGAAGATCTCTCACCTGAGGTATGTTCACAACTCATTGATACAAGCAATAGTGAGTCTAGTGTTAGACAATATGTGTTTCCAAATAGGTCTACTATGGGTCAACCAGCAAAAAGGTATGAACCCACTGTTCATGCTAAATCAAAGTACTCAGTAGCTAATTACATGTCGACAAGTAGATTATCTAAGTCATATGAGTCGTTTGTGAATTATATATCCGTTGTATCAGTACCTAACAAAATGCAGGATGCGTTAGGTGATCCAAAATGGAGGAAGACAATGGTGGAAGAGATGGAGGTGTTGCAGAAGAATGATACATGGCAACTTGTGCATTCACCACAAGGCAAGAAAGTTGTAGGCTGTCGTTGGGTGTTCACTGTCAAACACAATGCGGATGGGTCAGTAAATCGATATAAAGCACGTCTTGTTGCAAAGGGATTCACTCAGACGTATGGAATAGACTATATGATGAGAAATTTGCTCCAGTTGCCAAAATAAATACTATTCAGGTTCTACTTTCCTTTACTGCTAGCTTAAGCTGGCAGCTCCGACAATTTGATGTCAAGAACGTTTTTCTGCATGGAGAGTTAGCCGAAGAGTTGTACATGAGTCTTCCACCTGGGTATGTAGCTGGTTCTCCAGGTGAATTTGTGTGCAAATTGAGAAAATCTTTGTACGGTCTCAAACAGTCACCTCGTGCGTGGTTTGGGCGTTTTTCACAATTCATGCGTAATATTGGTTACAAACAAAGTAATTCTGATCATACATTGTTTCTCAAACATCAAGGTGAAAAGTTAACAGCCTTGATTATTTATGTCGATGATATGGTAATCACTGGAAATGATACAATTAAAATGGAGAGGTTGCAGAAGCAGTTGGCCTCGGAGTTTGAGATGAATGACTTAGGTGATCTTTAGTACTTCTTAGGCATTGAGGTAGCAAGAGGGAGAGAAATGATCTACTTGTGCTAGAGGAAGTATATCCTGGATCTATTGACGGAGACTAGTATGTTGGATTGCACACCTATTGAGCAGAACCATCGTCTAGCTGAATATCCAGACTAGGTACCTACTGATCGAGCTCGCTATCAAAGGTTAGTTGGGCGCTTGATTTACTTAACCCATACTAGACCTGATATTGCATATGTAGTGAGCGTTGTCAGTCAGTTCATGCATAACCCGAATGAGAGTCACATGTATGCTGTTGTGAGAATTTTAAGGTACTTGAAGTCAGCTCCAGGAAGAGGAGTAATATTTTTCAAACACAACAACATTCTCGATGTTTGTGGCTTCACAGATGCAGATTGGGCTGGAAACATTACAGACAGAAAGTCGACATCAGGTTACTTCACATTTGTGGGGGTAATTTGGTTACATGGAAGAGTAAGAAACAGAATGTTGTAGCACGATCCAATGCTGAAGCTGAGTACAGAGGTATGGCTCATGGAGTGTGTGACAACAAAGCTGCAATTGATATATCAATTATATATGCAGTTGTATTGTGACAACAAAGCTGCAATTTATATATCACAAAATCCAGTTCAACATGATAGTACTAAACACGTGGAGGTTGATCGACACTTCATAAAGGAAAAACTAGACTCCAAAATTATTAGTTTTCTCTTTGTTCCGACTGAAAAGAAGCTTGCAGATATACTTACTAAAGGGGTTTCCAAGAAAACACTCTTTTCCAAGTGGCTGTAAGCTTACTCATGTGCTCTATGCGGACAATTTATTCATATTCTGTAGGGGTGATGTTTCATCCCTTATACATTTGCAGTTATTTCTTGACTCTTATGGTGCTACTACTACACAGATGGTTAACAAAAATAAAAGCACATTTTATATGGGAGAATCTTATTCTTATCGGCGCAAATACGTCCAAAGAATTTTGGGGTTCAGGTCCGGGGCTGCTCTAGATCCTTTTACTTATCTGGTTGTCCCTATTTTCAAAGGCATGCCGAGACGTGTTCATCTCTAATATATCGTTGACAAAACAAAGGTGCATCTTACTGGTTGATATGGTAAATTGTTTTCTAGGCAGGCCGATTTCAATTGGTTCATGATGTTTTTCAAAGCTTATTTCTCCATAGCTTCTCGGTGTACTTATGGCCTTCTTCTTTGTTGATTCATTTGTCTACTTGTGCACAAAATTATATTTGGTCTGGTGATATTGTGGTCAGAAAAATGGTCAATGTTTCATGGCGTTAACTTTGTGTTCTGAAGGCTGAGTCTGGGCTTGGTTTGCGAGATCCTAAATCTCTCAATACAACCTCTCTCATGAGTATGGGATGGAGTACCCTCAGTACTAGATCTTTATGGAAGTGTTATGCTTGTAAGAGATTCTCACTTTCACGTCAAATGAGTTATATGTACTTTGGATCCTCAATTTGGTATGGATTAAAAGCTGTTCTTCCTATGATTTTTCAGCACTCCAGATGGATCATAGAAGATGGTGAGTCTGTTCTTTTTTGGTCAAACAAATGGCTTGATTCTCCCATCCTTGATAAACTGCATGCTAGCCACTTTCCTAAGCCTCTTCTCACTAATGTGGTTTCTTTTATTTTTGGTCAGCAATGGAATTTGCCACACCGATTTTCTATTTTATTTTCAGGTTTGACTGAGAACATTCAACGTTGTCCACTTCCTATTGACCTTGAAGATGACCTCTTGATTTGAGAAGAATCTAGTAATCAATTGTTTTCTTTTTCAGAGGGTTATAATCTTGTTCGTCCATATTTTTCTCCTAATGACTTACATGCTAAGGTTTGGCAGAACTTCATTCCATCGAGATTCTTCATTCTTGTTTGGCGCCTTCTGCATAATAAGTTGCCAACATATGATGAACTTCAACGACGAGGCATACATTTAGTTTCGGTATGTCAACTTTGTCATTTTTGTGTCGTGGAAGATTCTACTCATGTTTTTGTTACTTGCTCTTTTTCTCAGTATGTATGACAATGGTTGTCTTGTTGTTTTGGTACTTCTTTACCATCTCAAGGCTCAATTGCAGACTTATAGCGTGCTATTGTTGATAAGTCTCTCTCTCTTCAATTAAAGAATGTTTGGTTGTGGGTGCCTTTTTCCTTTCATGGTTATGTGGAGAACACGCATTAAGCTCTGTTTTGATAATAAGAAGTCTTCTCTTTTGCGTGTTTTTCATTCTATTAAATCTTGGTTGCGGTTTTCTGCTTCTCATCTCCTTGGCTATTCCCGTGGTGTTTTGGATTCTCAATTATTGATAAGCTTAAGAATTCTGCCAGTTTCTCCTAAATTTGTTGCTCAACAGTTAGTCATTTGTCACCCTCCAAACTTTTCATGGAAAGCTCAACACGGATGGGCTAGCTAAAGGTAATCCAGGTCCTACAGCTTGTGGTGGAGTCTTTCGGGTTGGTAATGACCATTACTTTGGAGGTTACTGTGTAGGCTTAGGTCAATAATTCATTTTCTTTGCTGAGTTAATGAGAGTTATCATAGGGATTGAGATTGCTTTTCAAATAGGTTGGCATTGTTTATGGTTGGAATGTGATTCAACAAGTGTCCTAACTTGTATCCAGTGGCGTAGCCAGACATTTCACTTAGAAAGGTCAAATTTGATTAACGAAAAAATTAAATGATTTTCGGATACTCTTTAGCAACAACACGATTTTGCTTAAAAAAGTGACACAAACTTAATTTCAACAATGTTTTTAATACCAATTCAAAATGAAAACGCGCTTTCGAACAAACCATTAATTCATCTTCAATAAACTTTAGATTTTTATAATTTCAATAAGTTATTTTAAGTCATAATGTACGTCAATGTATGATAAAAATCAATGTGTTGTTTCCATTTAGCTTATTTATAAAAAAAATCATGAATAGAATTTATAGCATTAAATTGCATATTAGTATGGATGAATAAGGTAAGAAACTCTTGACAAGGTTTGTATTAAATGGATTAAGTATTTAAAATAGTATAAATTTTTATTTCATTTCATTATTATTAAAGAATATTAAAGACTGATTAAAAATTTCTTAAAAGATAATGGTCAATTTATGTTTCATTTCCTTTAATATCTGATACAAATTAAGAGTAATTATTTTTAAAAAAATGAGCGGGGACAATTGACCCCCTTGCCCCCTCCCTAGCTACGCCCTTGCTTGTATCATATCTTCCTCTTTGCTTCGTCTTGGTCGTTGCACATTGCTTGGTTAAATTCTTTATCACACATTGGGTTAATGACGTTTCACTGCATCCATGTTTTTCGGGAAGGCAACTCAGTCGCAGATAAATTAACTAACTTGGGTTTGTCTTGTTCGTCCCTGATTTGACATGTCTCTCCTCCTCTTAAGATGTCTTCATGTTTATGAATGGATGCAGAAAGGTTCTTTTACTCCCGGGCATAATCCTGTGTTCGGACTATGGTGTTTTCTTTGCTTCACAAATGAAGTTGTGTTCTCTCCATCTTTTCGTAGTTTCTCTTTTGTATTGTTTTTGTTCGTACTGTGTAATCTTTCTTCTTTTGATTATAAAATTCAGCCATGGGGCTGAGCCTCCTAGCTTGGTTGGGTTTCAAACCCTTTCAAAAAATACTAACAATGCCTTATAAATAATTGTCTAGAACGAAAAAAATGGTTATAAATAATTGTTCTCTGACTTTTCTCTTTTACTCGCGTCTGGATTAAAATTCAAATGCAGCCGAGTGATGATATATATATATATATATATATATATATATATATATATATATATATATATATATATATTTGCAGCCATTGTAGAAAGTAGAAGCCCGCCGAGTGCTGATCGGGATTATGCCTTTCTTCATTCGAACATTTGGGTAGCCACTAAGTTGTCGACACATCAGAAAGGTCGAGCATGGTTAATTTTCTGTTGCGCATCTGTTTTCCAATATGCATATAGTGAGATCGATGGACCACCCGATCGACCACTTGCCCTTTAACAATCTAAGCACAAGAAAATATAATCCTTCAAAATCACCACCCTTTAAGAAACAGAAATATTCAAGCCTACAACCATCTCTGTCTCTGACAAAGCTAGGTCTTATATAAATATATAGTGATGGAATATAACATTTGTATATAGCAAGTTGGAACACAATGTGACTTGATCGCGCATTTCTTTTTGTGACTGGTTAGCAGTTTTGCATTTCTTTCGTTCATACAGTTATACACCATCCACATATATCGCTTTAGTTTTAGAGCGATCGAGCAAATTTCCCAACTGCGGATCCATGCCATCCTTCATCTTTCTCAACTTGCAGTGTGGCCAGGAATAATTATTATCTCTGCAATATTTCTTTTTATCTCTTTTGGCATTCTCTTTCTAACCTTTTCTCATAAGTACCAGTAGTCCATCTCCTTCTGTCCTCATTTGATCCCCACTAGCTCTCACTAGCTTCCTCTCCATGACTGCAACTGCGAGAAATCAAAGAGAAGTGAGCACCACCCTATCTCTTCTGATCTCTCTCTTTAGCTCCCATACCGATCAATCTACTCGCAGACATGCTTATTGCTTTCTTATATGTATAGGTGATCATGTGGCCTAGACTAGTAGCGAACAAGATTCTGAAGAAGCGATTGGGAAGCAGCAACTTTGTAGCAGATTTCCCAAGCAACTCAGAGGACTCCACCTTGCTGCTGGAAACACCGAGTTTTGATCCAGAGAAATCGTTATATTTACGCCCGACGACACCAGCTCAGAAAGTTTTGAATCATGATCACAAGGCAACACACAATTACAAGTATGTATTTCCCCAAAATAACTCCATAGATAAAACATATATACTTGCCGGTCGGCATCTAGAACTCCTGCAAGTTATTCTTAGTTAATAAAGTGCACCGTTTACTAGTTTTATTCCTATTAGTTTAATTCGCGATCGGTTTTCACTTCCATCTTCAAGGGTTTTTGTAAGTACATGGAATGTTGGTGGAGTTGAACCGCGAGATGATATGAACATGGCGGATTGGATTAATGACACTTCCTGTGACATATATGTTTTCGGGTACGTAAGCACGTAATTATGATACACATATAATTCCAATATATTTGATTTTTTTTATTAATCATCTCGATCACGATGCATGTTTTAATTTTGAATCCATTCAGGTTTCAAGAAATTGTTCCTCTTAAAGCTTCAAACGTTCTCGGATCTGAGAACAGTACGATCTGCATGAAGTGGAACTCCTTCATTAGAGAAACATTGAACAAGAAACTTAACTACCCAGGACAGGATAAGAGTAGAGACAAAAATGAAAAGTCAACCATTGTGGAAAGCAGCAATAATAATCCAGAATCACACGATTACTTCCAGTGTATTATAAGCAAGCAAATGGTGGGAATACTAATAACAGTCTGGGTTCGAAGAAATCTTCGTCCTTTGATTCGAAATCCCAGTGTTTCATGTGTTGGCTGTGGCATCATAGGTTGCCTCGGCAATAAGGTACGTACAATATATTACTAACAGTGTGTAATAAACAGCCGTAGTTTCTTCGACCATGTTCAATTCCCCTTATTTACACGATGTGTATATAAGATTTTCGGCTCGAAATAATGAATAATCTTTTGCAGGGTTCGGTGTCAGTTAGGTTTCAACTGCATGAAACAAGCTTCTGCTTCGTATGCTGTCATCTAGCTTCAGGAGGAAGACTAGGAGATGAGAAACTCAGAAACTCAAACGTAGCTGAAATCATGAACAGAACAAGTTTCCCTAGAGGTCCTTTGCTTGATTTGCCACGAAAGATCCTGGACCATCAGTATGTGTTAAAACTAAACTTCAAAACCGTCCAAACTCTTTCGTTTTTCAGTTAATTAATTAACCTGCAGCTAGTAAATTACTCTCCCTAATTAATCAAAGATCTTTTAATTTTTTTTCTTTTCACTACGTACCGTGAAAATAAAAAAGACCGATTTCAATGAACATTATTATGGTTTTCTTCTCAACTTTGAATTTGTCTTGACAAATTAATTGCGGTCAAACTTGTATTATTATGCATGGTTTTATAACTAAGTAGCTGTCAAACATATAAAAATAGTCGTAATTGGACTCATGGGACAGTCCGTTGTTTCGTCTCTTTCTTTAAACAATTCATTAGTTGACTTATATATAATCAAACCTAAAATTAAGCTGATATTCTATATAAACCCTAGTAATTAACTAAGCTAGCTGATGGATTATACAGTACTACATTTAATATCTGTATTAATATTGCAGAAGAGTGATCTTCCTGGGAGATTTGAATTACAGAATTTCACTTCCAGAAGAAACTACACGGTCATTAGTGGATTGCAAAAACTGGAAAGAATTACTGAAGAGCGATCAGGTATTTATATTATATATAAGTAACTAGGTTCCTAATTTATATTAATGAACAACCTGAATGTGAAGTAAAATTTTGATCTGGAATGAAGCTGAGTATGGAGCTGAATGATGGTCAAGTGTTTGAAGGCTGGCTTGAAGGAAGTATCAAATTTGCTCCGACTTACAAGTATTTTCCAGATTCTGATACATATTATGGATCTCCTTCTCCTGCAAGAAAAGGTGAAAAGAGGCGTGCTCCTGCATGGTAATTATCTTTTACTATTCAATCTTAGTCATGTAAAGTATCAAATCAACGTACGTCTTATTATTTGTGGATGTTTTAGGTGCGATCGGATAATCTGGTATGGAACTAGTTTGAAGCAACATGAATATGTCAGAGGCGAATCGAAGTTGTCCGACCACAGGCCAGTGAAGTCAATATTTACCGCCCAAGTCGAAGTTTTACCATCGCTTATGAGAGGATACCAGAGCTTTTTTCTTGCAGACAGGTTTGACAAAATTTCAAGTCAGTTTGAGGTACCACCCACCGGCGATCGGTATCTATGTCAACGTAGATCATCAAGCTTCAAAACTTAAAACAAAGCTGGTTTTTTTTTCTGAGATCGAAGCTTATATATACTGCCGTACTGGGGATGATTTTGGCACACAATTGTACTTCTTTTACTCTCACGCTTCACAATAATATCATGACGAAGCGTGAGAGTAACTCTATATTGGAGATCGAAGTAGTGGCAAAATCAACCTCATTATATCTGGTTATTATTTAGTTGCTTAGTTAACACGGCGATGATGAATGTACAGTGACGAAGTTGGCAATATGTGTGAAAGAGCTTGTCTGAGGCATCCTTTCTATCATTTTCGATGCAGTTATAAAAAAATAGGGCTCGTGTTGTTACTTCTGATCCTGCCAACATGTATATGTTATCTTTGTTATATTAGGATACAAATTAATCAACTAATTAAATTAGCAGGCATATGAGATATGCTCCCAACTAGGGTGTTGTGTGCTAAGCACCATCCGGCCATATGAATCTCTTTGCCATATTATAATCAGAACTTTGCCAATGATTAGTGCCCTCCAGCACAATCAAATTACAATTAACGATCATTTGTAGGGGACAAATTATAAGAACGTAATTAACCCTAAAAAACTAGACTTTTGGTTTAATTAACAAATCAAATAGTTAAGGGATAATGTCCATTTTCACAAAATTTAAAAAATCAGACCCCAATTCAATGAAAAGAAAAATTAAAAACTCATTCCAATAAAAATTATGTAAAAGACATTTTTACCCTTAATTTAATTTCAATCACAAAACTCTCTCCTTCTCTGATTAGGTCTCCTCCATCAGAGATTCGTCTTCGGTCGCCGTCAGGAAGAGGATCGACGCGGAGGAGCAGTCGAATCTTGAACCACCGTTGTGGAGCCATCGACTTCATCAGATTTTCCCGATCTGGACGCCCCTTTGAAGCATAAGCACCGTTGCCTCGCCGATGACCTTCTCGATCTCATCCTCGACCTTGATCTTTGACGATTTTCAACCTCAGTCGCTCCAGCCGTGTCTGCCACGCTTGGAACTCCATCCCTGATCAACAGATTGTGGTCAAAGCCCTCAAATCTTAACGAAAATTGCCTACGATGGCTGCGACTGCCGCACTCACTACCAGGACATCATCCAAGCCGACGACCTCTGTTCTCTCTTCTTCGACATTGACTCCCTCATTTCCTCCCTTTCCGACGTCGACATAATCTTCTTTGCCATCAGAGGGGAAAATGGAGTTGTCGGAGAGTGGAGGCGAAATAGCACAATTCCTAGAGCATGGCTACCCATATTTGACTTCTAAGTAATAGCATGTCGGGGAGAATATGACTCGTTGAGGCCGGCGTCTTGGAGGCAAGGAGGGACGCAAAACATAAGTTTTTGAGGAAGGGTTTCAGCGTACGTTGTCGAGATGAATCCATTTGTTTGTTTAAATTGGTGATTTATTGAGGTAATAAATTTATTACTAGGGTAATAAATTTATTAGTAAATGCCAACATAATTATATTTCTTCCATTTTTCTTTCATTTCAAGAATAATGTTTTGAAAAACGAATGTTCAAGTGGCAATAAACTTTTTATTGACCCCAGTAAAATATTATTCTTTATTTTACTGACCCTAGTAAAATGTTATTCTTCATTACTAACCCAAGTGTCAAAGTTATTGATGGCAGTAATTTTTCATAAGATGTGATTTTTCGTTTTATGAATCCAAGTATGAAAATTATTACGGGTAGTAATTTTTCACACCTGCTGTTTTTTTTCGTTCTGCACACAAGTATGAAAGCAGTAATTTTCCTCACTTGATACTTTTTTTTGTTTTGCACCTAAGTATGAAAGTTATTGAGGTTAGTAATTTTCCACACATGCTGAACTTTCTGTTCTACAGCCTGGTATGAAAGTTATTGAGGGTAGTTTTTTTCATAAGATGAGATTTTCTGTTCTACGCCCAAGTATGAAAGTTATTAGGGATAGTACTTTTTATACTTACCGGAATCCGGCGACCGACGACCGGAGTCTGATGACCGGATCGGAGCCGGTGAGGTTCTGGCCAAGTCTTCTATCTCTTTTATTTTCTCTCTCTAAACATGTTTAAGGGGTGAGGGTAAAATGACATTAAAATAATATACATTCCTTCGAGTTTTAATAAAAATGTGTTCATTTGGGCACAACTAATGATATTTTATATTAGAATGGACACACTTTTTAGAATCATTTAAAAGGACTAAGAGATAGCTAAATTAGTACTACATGAGTATTTTCTCAATAGTTAACTTCTTTTTAAATGCTAATGCAATGCACATTTCAAAGATAACTAAATTAGTACTAAATGAGCATTTTCTCAATAGTGAACTTCTTTCTAAATGCTAATGCTAAGCACATTTCTTCGATAAATCTGATATTTACATGTATATGTGGGATATTTGGTAGATAGAAAGATATGTTTAGTAACTACAAGTTGTTCTTCTAGCTAGCTAAATAAACTACGAGTTGTTCTTAGAAATCAGTTATCTGTATCTATCACTCAATACCAACTCCACCAGTATGATTTTATGTGGAGCACGAAAAAATGAGGTTAGAAAAATAGAAGACAAGCTACTGTACATGAGCTCCGCTTCACCAGCCCCACCATAAACAATTCACGAACCACAAATTGCAATAAAATTTCAAATTTTCAGAATGTATGTCGATTATCATGCACAAACTTCAACATTAGTATATGTGACAATTTCTGCAAAACTAAACAAAAACAAACAGAATATCCTACATTAAACTTCAAAATGTTATGTTCTAGTTAATAGTGTTTTAGTTTGGAACTCCACACAATTTTATTTTTGCGAATGAGGACATTACTTATATATAGACTTCAAACTTCAGAATATCCTACGACGTAATATTTCGTCGCCTAAAGTCTAAACTTTAGACGACAAATTTTTAGACTTTAGACGACGAAAAACGTCATCTATTGGTCAAATTGTTGACTGAGTAAACTTTAGCCGACGAATTTCGTCAGCTAAAATTTGAATTTCATCGCATAAAGTTTGCATTTCGTCGGCTAAAGTTTGAATTTTGCCACCTTAAATTTAAAAAAAATAATTATTTATTTTCTTTTCTTTTACATTCAATTCATTTTTTTTCTTTCTTTTCGTTTTTTCCGCCACCACCACCACTGTCCGGAATCCACTGTCGTCGAGAGGAGGAGTTGTCGCCGGCTAAGTGCTTGGAGGAGGAGGAGCTGCGCGTGGTGGAGGAGAAGGAGAAGGAGGGGGAGGAGCCGAAGGAGAAGGAGTTACCTCATCAAAGAATGAGGAGGAGAAGAAGATGGAGAAGGAGGAGGAGCAAGAGAGATGAAGAGGACGAGGGAGAGAGATGAAAGATAAAAAAAATTAAAACTTTTTGGAAGGAATTTTTCCGCAACATGATAAATAGAGTTTTGATCTAAAACATGATCACTTTAGCTGACGAATTCCCTAAGTCATTTGCTAAAGTGTGAAAATACAGAAAAATTACTTTATGTGACGAAAAATATAAATTCGTCGGCTAAAGTCTGAAAATTTTCCGTCGTCTATAGTTAAAATTTCGTCGACCGCCTATAGTCTATACTTTAGGCGACAAAATTTTCAAATTTTAGGCGATGATTTTTTTTCATCGGCTAAAGTCTTTTAACCGACGATGACAATACTATAGCTGACGAAAATTTTTGATCGTCGGCTAAAGTTATTTTCTGGTAGTGCTAGAATCAAGATTAATGTATATTTCGGTTAAAGCACTAATGTTATCAACCCAAACATATATCAAGATATCAAATAACCTATGTCGACACCCACTGCATAGACTTCAACACGACCCTTTTAATCCAAAGAAAACAAGTCTCTATATCACATTATAGGTAGGAGCAGTGATTTAGTTTCTCTTTAGGTTTAGAACAGGATAGTGATAAAATCTCAAACCCCAAGATTTGTGGTTTTTTTAGGGTAAAGGAGAAAGTTCCACTTGAATAAATATCATGACGGCCAAAACAGTCAAACATGAGTAGTCTGAAGATCATACAAACAGCTAACAACTAAAAATTGATAAACAACTTCAAAGCTACATTCCAAAAAGATGGATCCACAACCGAACTAATTAAAAAGCAAATAAAATTACTTCTAAACCTGCAAAGCCTTGAAGCAAAGCACCGATTTGACAAGTATTATACTTAAGATCTAATAATGTATGATCCAATAATGTATGTTTCCACTCAACAAACCTGTTAACGAACCCTGCTTAACCAGAAATACAAGCTAGAAATTGTCACCCCTCTATAAACCCAACACATGCCAACCCCAAAAAGAAGAGAAAAGGGAAAATAAAGTCCAAGATCCAGCCCACCAAGGCCACAACGGTGCAGCCCTGGAAACCATGGCTTGGCCCAAACTTCCCCTCATCTCTCTCCTCCCGAGTCGTCCAGCCATTGACTCATTGCTATAGCCTATTATTGCCAGTTCATTTTGGCGGCCTCCCTCTCCTTCAGGTCATCATTACGTGCCAAGAAGTTGATAAAAATGTAGGAAAAATGATAGAAATAAAATATTTTTTGTAATCATTTTGATAATTAAAGGTGAATGAAAATAATCACCAAAGTAATGTATGTAATGGTTGATATTTCAACTTCCTTGTCTTTTGGTTTTGCAACAACATGAATCAATGACATGGTAGTTGGCTAATAAAAGGTGGTAACCTTATTCATGACAATCTAGTTTTTCTCCAATCTCACCAATATAAATAGATGACTCCATCTCTCATTCTAAACACACCAAATCAAAGCATCTCTCCTTACTTGAGTTCTCTCTCTCTCCCTCTTTAAGTTGTGTTCTGGTGATATACGAAGGCACTTCAAGTTCGTTCAGTGTCCTTAGTAGCAGTGCAGCTTCAAGGGACAAGCAGTCGTTGTATCCTGAGAGACAAGTGTCATCAAACCTTTGCACCGAAGAGGAGGCATAATTTGTCTTAAAGAAAGTGTGTGAGACATACGACTCGACTTCCTTCAACATCCTTCTATCATTGAGTCTTCCAATTTGTGGCATGGTAGACTAGGACATGTTAATTATGACACTTTGCAAAGGCTAATTAACATGGAACACTTACCAAAATTTCAAATTGATGCGAAACATAAGTGTGAGACTTGTGTAGAGACAAAACTAACGAGATCATCTTTCTAAAGCGTTGTAAGAAATAATGAACCTCTTGATTTAATTCATAGCAATGTATGTGCTTTAAAACTAACACAGTCAAGAGATAGTAACCAATATTTCATTACTTTTATCGATGACAGCACGAAATACTGCTATGTCTATTTGCTGAAGAGCAAAGATGAGGCAATAGAGAAGTTTGTTCTCTATAAGAGTGAGGTGGAGAATCAACTCGATAAGAAAATAAAAGTATTGAGAAGTGATAGAGGAGGTGAATATGAATCGTCATTTGCTAATTTTTGTGCTTAGTATGGGATTATTCATGAAAGAACTGCACCTTACTCTCCACAATCAAACGGTGTAAGAGATAAGTGGGGCTGCTTCAAAGGGAATTGTTTAAGGGCTCAATTCATATCAAACTCTTACAGAACTAGATGCGTGTCCAGGGTCAAAATAGACACAAAAGTGAGAACTGTAAGTACTAGAAAGATTCTTGTTTGAAGTATGTTATCATTTACACAAATGACTAACAATTCAAAGACATTGCGTCTACTGCCTAGTTAGTAAAGTCAGCATACTTTCACAAGGGAAAGTTCAAAGGGTAAAACCTACCTATCCTACGCAGGTTTCAACCGTAGATATCTATCACCAAGTTTATCGAGTCTTTGGTCGCCTATTTCATTCGTGTGGGGAATTGTTGGAAAAATGATAGAAATAAAATATTTTTTGTAATCTTTTTGATAGTTAAAGGTGAATAAAAATAGTCACCAAAGTAATGCATGTAATGGTTGATCTTTCAACTTCCTTGTCTTTTGGTTTTTGTAACAACATGAATCAATGACATGGTAGTGGACTAATGAAATGTTGTAACCTTATTCATGGCATTCAAGTTTTTCTCCAATCTCACCAATATAAATAGGTGACTCCATCCCTCATTCTAAACACACCAACTCAAAGCATCTCTCCTTACTTGAGTTCTCTCTCTTCCTCTCTAAGTTGTGTTCTGGTGATAGACGAATGCACTTCAAGTTCGTTCAGTGTCCTTAGTAGCATTGCAGCTTCAAGGGACAAGCAGTCATTATATCCTGGGAGAAAAATGTTATCAAACCTTTGTACCGAAGATGAGGCATAATTTGTCTTAAGGAAAGTATGTGAGACACACGACTCGACTTCCTTCAACATCTCCTATCCTTGAATCCGAGTTTGTAACATTAGTGTTCATCATCATGTTTGTATTATGAGTTTTTAGTTATAATTGTTTATTTAATTATAATGAATTTATGTTATTATATATTTGTAATATTAGACATATTTTCTAACAAAAAATGTATCTACATGACCACGCCTCACCACCCCGCTATACTCAAGATCTGATTGCCGCCTAACCCACAAAGATTGGGTCTCACAAAAAGTAAATCCATCTCCGCTTTAGAACGCGTCGCCGTCTAAAAACGTAGACTGATCTGATCTAAATAGAGTACCTTCAAAATAAGGTCTTAGATATCTAAAATATCATCGATATTTTCTCAAAATTTCCATTTTTTATAAGTACCGATATTAGTTTTCATAGCTTTCTGATCTTTTATATTTAGCTTATTATTAGTCAAACATATAATTTTTATTTAAATTTTGGAAAAATTTCCATCGATATTCTATAATTTCTCGATATATCCATTGAAATGTCCATTTTTCAAACCACCAAAATTTCTATGATTCTCGATATTTTAGTGCTTGCTTCAAAACGATCTCGTCGTTGTCACAACTAACTCATTCTTGCCAAAAAAAAGCCACCCAACACCGCAGTCGAAGAGGATGACCTCAACAACCTCCGCCTAAGAGTTGTCGCCCCGGCTGAAGTCTGCACCTAATCCTCTTGTTGCTACTATGATTAACGCTCTAGGAGGAGTGTCGTCGTCGCCTAGGTCACGATTTCTCAAACCCTCCAAGAGGAGAGAACAAATGACCAACTACGACGATTTGTGTTTGTTTATACTTATGATACTTATACATATAATTTTTATCATACATTTGTTTTGCAGAGATACTCTTAATCTCCAGCTCTAAACGATACCCTTTAATCAATACTACAATCAATAATGTTTTTGATTTGATGCAGATTTGTACGTATCAAAATGGTGTCGTTATTTACATCAAATCAAAAACTCTATCAATTTAGCATTGAGCAAAAGAGTAACGTTATAAGTCAGGGATTGAGGGTTAGAAGAAAAAAATCTATACCATTCTAATTCATGTCCTACCTACCGAAGTAGACATTAACAATGACACATATTATTAAGTCACATATTACAAGTAGTTAATTATCAGCATGAAAGATCTAAAATGCTTAAATATCAAAAATAGTGTGAACACCTGTACAACTCAAAACATGTTACTCCATTAGAAACTGATTCCAAAACAACAAAATATCAAAAAATCTACTGTTATTAAATAAAGAATAAACCAAATAAAAAATGTTTGAAACTATGATTTCACTTTGAAAGAGAAACGACAAAGTACTCCAATAGATGCACAAGAGCTTGCACACATCAAGGAGAAAAAATAAACCTAAGCTAAGGTATTTTGTGAAGAAATTTGGGAGAGAGAGAGAGAGAAATGACATAGCTCCTTATAGGGGTTTTTTTCATGGAAAAACATAGATGAGAAATTATGTGGAAGACAACCTATATTTATAGGAGAAATTTTCCTTCTTCAACTAGGTCTACTTTCCTAAGAAAATTTGGATTTGACTCTCATGATTTTCCACGATTTAATTCTATAAAAAATATTAGACCTACCTCCAAATTCGTGCAAAAAGCCCTAAAAAGTCTATTGGATTCGTCCCTCAAAATTGGCCTAAAACCCAAACTCAACAACACTGGGTCGAAAATTTCAGCTTTCTATCAAGTTTTCTTCCCACTTTGAGCAACTATAACTTCAACAAAACTTGATCTTTCTGGGTGGTTCTTGTCTCTAAAATGAATTATTCTTGTTGATCTATAATTTTTTTTAAGAAACCTTCGAGAGGAGAGGTCGTCTTGATGTCATAAAAGTAATCTAATGATTGCCTTCCATTAATCTTGCCAAATTTCCAGTTTCTGAGACCAACTTTGAGAACTTGTAACTTGGAGCTTCACATCTTTTTTGAACGATTCTTGGTATGATAATGCAGTGCAAAACAAGCAATACAACTGTGAATCAAGTAGGGTATTGAAATTTGCACCCCTCATTTTACAATCCATACTCCTAACTTCTTCTTTTAGTAAGTTTACTTTTATCTTCGATAACATCAATTTTACGTCTTTGTAAGAGTTTTAATCCAACGAAATGTGGATTATCATAAAAAGTGAGAGACAGAAAGAGCGAGAGAGGCGGAAGGATGAAGGATCTTTTTCTCTTACCTTGGCGGTTGCTAAACCTAGTTTGCTCCCGTCTGAATCTCTTGGGTTGTCACTTCCGCTCATGACTCTCGAATGATGAATCCCTCAGATTCTCATACCCTTTCGGAGCAGCCTTCAGGTGGTCACACTCTCATGCTCTCGTCTTGGCATCGCATCACTGTCATTCCTGCCTTTAGAGGTGTTGGTGGTTGGCGAAGCTTCACATCGGCAGATCCAATTCAGATATGGGATCCTAGGTCTGTGCTAGACTTGGAAATTGGTTCATCTCTTTCGATGGTGATCCAATATGTGGCTGAGGGGTTTTAGAAGATGGATTCAGATTCTCTTCAGTGGCGTTATTCCTCTTGGTGGAAAGAGAAGTTGGCCTCCTCATCGGATTCCTTGAAGCTACATGGAAGAGTTACTCTTGCTGTTGTCAACCGTTTGTATGTCCGACAGTTCAAATCGGCTCTGGAACGACGAAATCCTAGTTGGATGCGGCAGCGGAAAACTTTGCGGAAGCATCGTGGTGGAAGTAACGATGGCGACTCAATCATAGTTTTTGCCTAGGGTCGATCTAGTGTGAGTTGGGCTCAAAGTTCGTTATGTGGAATTAGGCTTCAGCCTTTATGCCAGACCTAGAGCAACAACATTTGGGCTTCCTAAATTTTTGTTTTGGATCTGGGATTTAGGTGGTTTTACAATAAAAATTTGGGACCCATGACTTTTTGTAGTTCGGTACCAATTTTTTTTGTTATGATCAATACATGCAAGCAATTGCTGAGATTATTGATCATAGGTTGTCAACTGAGTATTGTAATGGATGCTACGAAAATATTATTGTCAGTATTTTATTAGTTTACTCTCCCAAGCTTCACTTAATATGTGAGTTGTATTACGTTTTAACGGTATCTTTTTTTGACGATCCTGCAAGGACGGGTCACTGTATAAAATGACTTGTGTTTATTGAATAAAATCGTCTGACCTCCATTTATTCAAAAAAATAATGTGGATTATCAAGTTATGATTGCAAATTTTGGTTCCCGTCGAGTAATAGAAAACAAGAAACATGGGCCTGCATTGTGATCAACCTTTTTAAAAAAGATTATTTGGATTGGACCTCTGGAAGATCTGGCTTTAAATTGTAAATGGATTGTTCATTAACAAGATTCTTGAAGCCCAAAGAGAGATGAACTAGTGATAGAGTTTCGGGTTTTGCTTTAAGCCTATAAAATGTCCCAATTTTCAAAAACTCGCGCAAAAAAGATCGAAATTCTGGAGAATCTGCTTTCCACTTTCTAGAATTCCAGAAGCGCAGAGATGCAGAGAGAAGCCGCTTCGGCTCTGCCGCTCCGATCAAGACTCATCGACTTCCTAACCCAATCCTCCGAGGTCATTTTCGTCTTTTTGTTTAGTTCTGATGGTTTTTTTGAGTTCAGGGGAGACAACAATGCTATATGTTAACCCTCGTTTTCTCGCTGCATCAGTTTGGTAACATTGAGTTTTAATCTCTTCAAATGCTGTGTACAATCAACATTGTTAGAACCAAATGCAGCTAGTTCTAATATATGTTCTCTACTGTACTTTTTTGTTATTTTGCAGGTTGCTTCATATGTCACTACAATTCCCAAACAGAAGTTGGAATTTCCGGTTCTTTCCTGGGGTAAGATCTCATATACCTTACCTTTTGTTATGTACTTTAACCTGAATCAATTGGTGCCTGAATGCTAGAACTGCTTAACAAATCTATTCCTTCTTAAGAATGTATACTAGTTCCAAACTGTTGTAACGGACGGAAGAAAGAACACAGATTTATGTGGTTCACTAACAATATGTTAGCTACGTCCACGGCAGAAGGAGAACAGTTTTATTGATTGAGGAAGAACCCAGAATACAGAGTGCGGAATACAGAGATACAGAGAGTGCGGCGCTAACAACCCACTACTAAGTATATCAGATACAATTAGGTTTAGGACGTTTATATACTAAACGTCCGCGACCGAAACTGACCCCGCGAGCGACTACCCCCGCGAATGGGAACTGACCCCGCGAACGAGACTGATGCGCGCGAACGGCTGATGCGTGCGAACGGAACCCAGCATAACAGACAACAGGTTTCGTGGGCTTCGGGGGCGTTGCCCCCGAACCCCCAAACCAGGGCGCGTCGCCCCTGGACCCCGACTCGCTGACCGGGCAGCGAGATCCCCGAATAGCTGGTTCAAGGCATATATTAACACAAACTCAAGAGAATGATCTCTTTGAAATCCAAAAGAAAATCTAATCTGTTGGAACTGGCTTTGTTAGTATACTAGACAGAACAGTGATTTTCCTCAGAACGATCAATTGTAGTGATTCTTCACTCATTATAGAGAATAGAAAATCCTGGTGGGGACAATGAGAAATTTCCAGGTGACTGAGAAGTGAGAATCTGAGACGCAGTCTGCTGATCGGAGACTCGAACTCACCTTACTGGGACGCCAACTCTAGTGAGAAAAACACACGGAGAGATGCAAATTGACGTTTTGCTGCCTTTGTGCACTGACTCAAGTGTCCCTCTACATTCTACTGATTCTAGCAATCTTCCTTTATCACAGCCTTGTTTGATCCTTGACTACATGCCCTGAATTCAACTCATTTTTCTTCTTCTTGGAAATATATTTGTCACTGATGCTCTTTACCAATAGAACAGTTGGAAGATTAAGCTCAAAAAGTAGAGAAAAATATTCCTTTCCCAAGCCTGACATGGGTCTGTGATCATGCCGTGTCGTATCCTTTACAAGGAAAAAGCTGTTAAGCGTATACCTCTACTTAAAACAAAACTGATTTGTACACCTCTACTTGCACAAAGTGATTTGATGGTACATATTTCACTTATGCTGATAACAAGGTAGCGTTGTGAATGCCATGATCTGGGAAGTGAACTGTAGAAATTTAACCTCATGATTACGTGTATGCAGTTAAGTTTGTAACCGGCTGAGAAGAAGATATTGTAGAGATGGTCAGAGAGATTCTTAAGCATGTATTCCATCTTTCTTGCTGAAGTCTGAAATCTGGAGTGCGCAAGCTGTATGTGTTTGGTACAGGTGATGGATGGGACACAAATGTTTTGTCTTCTCTCCCTTATCAATATACAAAGGTACTTTTTTTGGCGAATATGCAAAGCTACATCGGATGCAAGTATTCTTTTACAACTTGTAAAGATCTCGTTCATATCTCTAGCTAGTAAATAAACTAACTGGGGGAAATTATTATTATAATATCTAGACCTATAAGTTACATTACAAATTCATGATAGGAATGTTAAAGGTTCATGAGTTATGAGTTAATAGTCTTATGAGTTAGTGGCTCTTAAGTTACAAAATATAAAAACTTTGAGTTACACAAAAATATGGATGATTATAGTGTCATGAATTATAAGAGTTACATGAAACACCATTATAGAAGAGCACTAATGAGGATTCCTCCTTAAGCTTATAAAAGGAGAGATCATTTGCTCATTCCATTACATCGAACATCGATCATCTCAAACATCTTCATCCTAGTAGAGAGTGAAGAGTGTCCACTCCAAGTTGAGAGTGTAGTATTGTGTAACAAAACAAGTGTGAGAGAGTGTTTCCTTCAAGTGGTGCTCTTGAAGTTGTGTACCTCTTCTATACCCATTATTTGATAGTGGAAGTTCTTGTTGTTGCTACCCCGTGGACGTAGGCACATTGCCGAACCACGTTATATCCGGTGTTCACTTTCCTTCATCCTTTATATCTTTGCATATTTATGATCTGTTGGTTTGAGTTTGTCACTTCCATTGTATTATTCTTCCCAACAGTGGTATCAGAGCCCTGTTTATAGGGCGTGGGTGAAAATGGAAGGTTCAAGGAGTACCATGGTCTGACTCAACCACACAAATTGGATCACATGAAAACCGCGAATGGAGGACATCCTCTATTGCAAAGATCTGCATGAGCCTATCGAAGGAGCTGAGGCAAAGCCAGAAGACACCTCGGTTGCAGATTGGACGAAGATGAACCGTAAGGCAATCGGTCATATTCGAGAATGAATGGATGATAGTGTGTTCCACCATGTGGCGAATGAGACCGATGCGCATGAGTTGTGGACAAAGTTGGAGTCATTATTCGAGAAGAAGACTGCCGCCAAGAAATCCTTTCTAATCAAGGAGCTTATCAATATGAAGTATAGCGATGGCGTGAGGGTCACTGAGCACTTGAATAATTTTCAAAGTTCAATTAATCAATTAACCACCATGGGCATGACGATTGATGATGAATTACAAGCACTGCTGTTGTTAGGGTCATTGCCGGATAATTAGGAGACTTTTGTAGTCACTGTAAGTAACTCTGCTCCAGATGGTAAATTAATCATGGATAATGTTAAAAATAACATGTTGAATGAAGAGACTAGAAAGAAATCTTCAACCTCTAAAAATAGCCAAGTCTTTATGGCGGAGAATAGAGGAAGGAGCCAGAGTAGAGGACCCAAAAATCATAGAAGGAATGCAAGCCGGTCGAGGACAAGATTCAACAGAAAATGTCATCATTGTGGCATATTTGGCCACATGAAGAAAAACTGCAACAAATTTAAGAATGAGGATGGTTACATCTACCAAATGAGGGAAGACAAAGGTATCATTGCCGCTGCCATATCACATGAGGAATGTGAAGTTCTTTGTTTTGATGATGAATGCCTACATGTCGATGATTCTTTCAATTTTGATGTTGCATGGATCGTTGATTCTGGTGCCTCTTTCCATGTCACTCCACACATGGAGTTCTCACTACATACAAAGGAGGTGACTTTGGAATTATGAAGATGAGCAACGAGGGTTATGCAAAGATTGCAGGAATTGGAGATATTTGTTTTGAAACTAATTTGGGCTGCAAGCTTTTGTTGAAAGATGTTAGACATGTTCTTGGTCTACGTCTTAATTTAATGTCAACCGGTGTGCTTGATCGGGAAGAATATCACCATCATGGAGGTGATCAAAATGAGAGGCTTACCAAGGGATCACTAGTGGTGGCTAGAGGGAAATTGTGTTGTACCATCTACAAGACTTAAGACAGGATATGCAAAGGGGAGTTGAATGTTGCGAACGACTCTTTCCAAATCTATGGCACAAAAGGCTAGGCCATGTGAGCGAGAAGGGATTGCAAATTCTGGCAAGGAAATCTCTCATTCCTTTTGCCAAAGGTAATTCTCTTGACTCTTGTGATTATTGTCTGTTTGGTAAGCAACATAAGATTAGTTTTGCTAATACATTCGTCAAGAAAGAAAGCATCTTAGACCTAGTACACTCAAATGTGTGTGGCCCCGTGGAAGTTGACTCACTAGGTCATAACAAGTATTTTGTTACTTTCATTGATGATGCTTCACGAAAGGTTTGGGTTTATTTGTTAAAATCAAAAGACCAGGTGTTCCAAACCTTCAAGGAGTTTCATGTCATGGTTGAGAGGGAAACAGGGCGAACCCTCAAGTGTCTCCGCAGTGACAATGGTAGAGAGTACACTTCGAACGAGTTCAGAGATTATTGTTCGAAGTATGACATTAGACATATAAAAACAGTATCTGGCACCCCACAACATAATGGTGTAGCAGAAAGGATGAATCGCACCATTTTAGAGAAAGTGAGAAGTATGTTGAAGACAACGAACCTGACAAAGAGGTTTTGGGGTGAAGCTGTGACAACCACATGCTATCTGATCAACTGAACACCATGTGTTCCACTGGGACTGAAGACCCCAGAGAGTATATGGATTGGTAAGAGCGCTTCATATTCGCACTTGAGAGTGTTTGGGTGCAAAGCATTTGCACATGTCCCAAAGAAGGATAGATTGAAGCTAGATGACAAAGTCATACCATGTATCTTTCTCGGGTATGGTAATGAAGAGATGGGCTACAGGCTATGGAATCTCATAACCAAGAAGTTGTTCAGAAGCAGAGAAGTAGTGTTCCATGAGGATCAGACTGTTGTGGATTTTGACAAGAAGACAATTAATAATGAAGACAACCTCACTTATTCCTCACCACTTCAAGTTGCAGGTGTCGCGAATGATGTCGTGAATGAAGCTGCAGATGCAGCGAATGATGAAGCTGAAGCTGCAGAGGCGGCGAATGATGTCTAGGAGGCCGCGAATGATAATTAGGCTGCCGCGAATGATGATCAGATTCAAGAGCATCATATTCGGGGGGAGCCTAATCAAGAGCAGCAGCAGGCGAATATCCAAGTACCAGTTCGAAGATCTCAAAGAGCGCCGAAGCCAAGCGCTAAGTACCCTTCTTCTCAATATATTTTGGTCAACAGTGATGGAGACAATCTATATGCCAGATATATTCTGTTAACCAGTGATGGAGAGCCCGAATGCTTTGAGGAAGCAAAGACTCATGCAGATAGCGACAAGTGGATGTTAGCTATGATGTCTGAGATGGAGTCTTTAATGAAAAACATCACATATGAGTTGGTGGAACTTCCCAAAGGCAGGAAAGCACTCAAAAATAAATGGGTGTTCAAGCTGAAAAGGGATGAGAACAACAAGTTGACCAAGCTTAAAGCCCGGTTGGTTGCCAAAGGTTTCGGGCAAAAGGAAGGAGTCGACTTTGAAGAGATCTTCTCACCTGTTGTCAAGATGACTTCTATTAGAGTTATTTTGAGCATGACAGCTAGCATGAATCTTGAGATGGAGCAGTTAGATGTGAAAACTGCATTCCTACACGATGATTTGGAGGAGAAAATATATATGGAGCAACCTGAAGGTTTTACAGTTGAAGGCAAGGAGCACATGGTTTGCAAGTTAAAAAAAAGTCTGTATGGGCTGAAACAAGCGCCAAGACTCTTTCATGGTGAGTCATGGGTACAACAGGACTGATGCAGACTCATGTGTGTATATTCGCCGATTTGCTGGTGGTAAATTTATCATTTTGTTGCTTTATGTTGATGATATGTTGATTGTGGGGCAAAATGTTCCTATTATCTGCAAGTTAAAGGCAAATTTATCAAAGACTTTTGACATGAAAGACTTAGGTCCAGCGCAGCATATATTGGGCATGGAGATTACTCGTGACAGGAAGGTAAAGAAATTATGGTTGTCACAAGAGAGGTATGTTGAACAGGTTCTTGAAAGGTTCAACATGAAAGAAGCAAAGGCAGTGAGCTCACCTCTAGGTAATCACTTCAAGTTGAGTAGGTTGTTATACCCAACTACACAAGAGGAGAAAGACAAGATGACAGGTATCCCTTATGCATCAGCTGTTGGTAGTCTTATGTATGTCATGGTATGTACTCGCCCAGATATTGCTCATGCAGTTGATGTTGTTTGTAGATATTTATCTAACCCTTTAAAAGAGCATTGGGAAGCTGTTAAGTGGATACTCAAATACTTGAGAGGCACTTCAAAGTTGTGTTTGTCTTTTAGTGGTTCTGAACCTGTTTTGGAGGGTTTTACAGATGCAGATTTAGTTGGGGACCTTGATAACAGGAAGTCCACATCTGGGTATTTATTGACATTTTGTGGGGGAGCTGTGTCATGGCAGTCCAAGATACAGAAGTGTGTTGCCTTATCTACCACGAAAGCTGAACATATAGCGATGAATGAAGCGGGCAAGGAAATGGTTTGGCTGTAAAGGTTCATTCGTGAGTTGGGTGTGATGCAAGAAAGGTATGTGGTGCATTGTGATAGTCAAAGTGCTATTCATTTAAGCAAGAATTCAGTTTATCATCCTCGCACCAAACATATTGATCTCCGCTACCATTGGATAAGAGATGTAGTGTCGAAGAAGCTCTTGCAGTTGAAGAAACTTCATACCAACAAGAATACTTCTGATATGTTGACTAAAGTCGTGTCGCATCAGAAGTTGGAGTATTGCAGCAAGTCCGCTGGAATGGACTTCAAGTAGAAGTCTCATGTCGTATTACCCCGGGTTGGTCTGGAGAGGGAGATTGTTATAATATTCAGACCTATAAGTTACACCATAAATTCATGATAGGAATGTTAAAGGTTCATGAGTTATAAGTTAGTGGCTCTTAAGTTAAAAGGTATAAAGACTTTGAGTTACACAAGAATATGGATGATTATGGTGTCATGAATTATGGGAGCTACATGGAGCACCATTATGGGAGAGCACTAATGAGGGTTCCTCCTTAAGTCTATAAAAGGAGAGGTCATTTGCTCATTCCATTACATCGAACATCGATCATCTCAAACATCTTCATCTTAATAGAGAGTGAAGAGTGTCCATTCTAAGTTGAGAGTGTAGTGTAGTGTTGCAAAACAAGTGTGAGAGAGTGTTTCCTTCAAGTGGTGTTTTTGAAGTTGTGTATCTTTTGTGTACCCATTATTTAATAGTGAAAGTTCTTGTTGTTGCTGCCCTGTGGATATAGGCACATTACCGAACCACGTTATATCTGGTGTTTACTTTTGTTCATCCTTTATATCTTTACATATTTGTGATATGTTGGTTTGAGTTTGTCAGTTTTATGAGATTGTTCTTTCCAAAAACAATTATAAAGAGGCTCTTGAAAGCCATCGATCCTAACACACTAGAAAGTACTTTTAAGCTCTGTGATCTGTGGGTTCTACCAGACACACGGCCATTGATTTCAATCGGGAAGTTGCCTAAACTTTTTATTGCTTTAACTTAGTTTGGGTCCATCAGAAAACAAGTGTTAGATACCAAACTAGTCTGTGATCAATGTTGTTTAGCCTTGTCCTCTTATGGAATATTTCTTGTTTAACCAACCTTCCTTACAATCTCTCCCTTCTTAATGTTTACACAACTTTAGGATTCAGGGATATATAGGGTTTATAAATTATAAGGTTGGTGAATTCCATGGATTAACCACGAGAACGCAACAAAGTAGTCCATGATTAAGTTCGTTTGAACTGAAAGGGATACTTTCTAGGAGTCATTATATATCGTCATTGATCGATTGTAACCTCTCTATCATTGATGGTTGAACTCTTTCAATCAAAGAACCAAGGGTTTAAGCCGAGGATAGGTTGTATATAGTTCTTAGTCAAAGAAAATACAAGTGTCAAACTGAAGTGAACAAGTGAACCACCTCAAGGCTGAAGTCCAAGCATAGGGGCCTATCTAAGTGTCGTCGTTGGAGAACTTGGAGGTCAAGTCTGGTGAGCTATTCTTTTATACTCTAATATTTAGTTTGGTTCTGTCTTTGTTGAACACTTACACATGTTTTTAGCTATTGTTGCTATGTTTTTGTATCATAAGCACACGATAAATATGATTTGTTGGGATATAAAGAATACTACATGTCATGTCCAGCTTCCAAGGAGTTGGACTGCGAGAGTAACTTGCAAGGAAAACCCTGCAAAAGTCTCCATATTTTCATCTGCTTTGTTTGCCACTTTGTTTTCTTTTCTGCATGATTATGTTAGAAAGAGCTGCGTGTCTCGGTTGATTAAGTAGCTTAAAATGATTCAATTCAAATTATTGTAGCGTAGTATCATCTGAACTGTAGGATTATCTCTTTTGTGTGTTCTTGTGCCCTCCCTAATAGGCTGTTTACTGGGCACATTTGTTATAATGGTGTCGGCTGATAAAGCCAAGCAAACCAAGCCCCACGACCATTTAGTGCAAAACCGTACTATATACTCAACGAGTCGTCTAGTCTTATTCCCCATCCTACAACCAATTTGATATAAAATATTTTTGTTCTTATGCTTCTTCTTCAAGGTTAGGTTACATACATATCCACTATATATAAGAGGTCTTCATCAGACAATGTATGAGTTTTATCTATCCCTTCCTCTTAACGAGTGGTCCGGGACTTTTGGTTCTGTTATTTGGGACTTTCCGGTGAAAATGACCGAGAAAAGAAAGAATCTTAGGCTCTTTTCCGGCCTTCCGGTTTCTGAAGGCAGCTTCAAAGTATGATTACCACGTTTGCAAATCCATTTCTACAGAGTCCTCGTTCCTTAACCTTCAAAGAGAAGGAGGTAAATTAGTATGTGCCATGAGATTTGGGGTTTTCATAACCCTGTTTTAACATATTGGACTACTATGGCACTACAGTAACTTTCTCAATGTGCACTTCGTTTCTCTGTTTCCTACTGTTAGTGAAAACCCTGTTTTAACATATAGGACTACTATGGCACTACAGTAACTTTCTCAATGGATGTACCTCGTTTCTCTGTTTCCTATTGTTAGTGAAAATTTCTTTCATTTCGACCTGGAACGGCACAAGCCGGTTGGAACTTAGAAGTAGGAACATAATTCCTCTTTTAAGTAAAGATCACATTCTTTACTTTCTTAAAGCTAATTATGGAAAGACAAACTTTCTTATAGTGGCAAGTGCTCGAGTGTTGACAAGACAACGAATTGTTATCCCTATCATTTTCAATAAGTTTGCCACATGACCTTTATACTGAATTTGTATCTTTAAATCGTTATAAAATTTAAAAATTATTTAAAATTTAAAAATTTATATTTTAAACTCAAATTTTATCAATGCTAACATGTAAAGCAACAAATCATTAACTAATACGTACTACTAATGTTATGCGAAGGAAATCGTGTATAAGGCAACTTCATAGTCATAGTATGTGTGATAAGCTCCGCAAAAACAGGAGAAAAAGGTTTTAGGGTTTGTGTTTCGTTGCTTGTCCGGCAATGACTTCGAGCCTCATCAGTGTACCTTAGGCCGCTGTCGGATGGGCGATTTTGATGTCGGTGGATCGAAAGAAAGGAGATTATTATGGGGTTGGAGAAAGACGGCAACATACTGTTGCGTATCATTGTTGCTCCGATCAGGAGGCTTCGACGTTATCCTTGAGATGCGGCTTTGTAGCATGGCTGAGGTGAGGTTAAGTGGATTGGGTGGCTGGGATGATAGGTAGAATACGGCACTGGTGGACTCCCAGTTGTGGTGACCTAGGTTGCTAGGCTGTAGTGACTTGGGTTGAGGCTGACTTGCTTCGCTTTGCTGTGATCTAGAGGATGAGTGATATAGGCTGCTCCCCGCAGTGGGTCGTCATGGTGATACTCTTTAGGAGGCGGCTGACGTCAACGTTAGCGGCGGCGACTGCTCCAGACTACAGTGTCCTTGATTAGGCTAGACCTTTGGTGGCCTGTTTTTGGAGGTCCATTGGTTATGGTTTGGACTAGGCCTTGATGGGCCTAGGTTTAGGGTTTGTTTGTTGGTTAGTTGTTCATCCTCTATATGAGAGGGTTTTGGCCTCTTCTTTGAGGTGGGGATTTAGGTTGTTTTGGTAGGTTGGCATCGTTGGCCGTGTCATGAGGTGAGTCATGGTTATGGTGTTGTTTTCAGGGACTAAATGTAGGTCGGTTTGTTTTTGTTGTCAATGTAATGACGAGGTTTACCTGTGCATATATGTCGGTAAGTTTGATATGTAGTGTTTGAAAATGTTGTTTCGTCTTGAGGTTAGATGTAAGGATGTATCGATACTTCTAGATTAGGCTAGGTTACGGTTGGACTCTTATTGGTTCTTGACCACTGTAATCGTTGGGGTTTCAGGTAGATAGAGAGGAGAGCGAGTAATTTATTTCCATCACAGATGTCTCTTATGTTTGTAATTTGTATCCTCGTTAATGAAACTCTTGTTATTACTCTAAAAAATAATCATAATACATGTGGTACAAGCAGAAGTACGTACTCAAACATTACGTATTTCACTGATAACACTAGTTACTATTCTTTATACAAGCTACATCTCTTGTACGCCCTCTATCCATGATAGTGTTATCATTTGTTATTTCAAAATGAAGACAACAAAGTTTGGTTAAGGTGGATTGGGTAGGTGCTTTTATTCATTATTGAGTGGGGGAAAGAATGATAGTAATCACTAATCATCTAGTGTTAGAGGAACATATATAAGAGTAGGTACGGAATTTATAGGTTGAGAATGAGAAATTTCCAGCTCTTGGTGATGGATCGAATTAGCATCTTGTAGCTTTCTAGGATATGTTTATATGACTTGTTATTATTGATATTAGAAAACACATACTTTGCTGGGTCCATTCTCATCATCTTTTGCAATATATATATATATATATATATATATATATATATATATATAAAAAGCTCCAGCGCCAGCTAGTTTATAGTTCCTTTGTCTCTGTCTTTGCACCATCAATCACCATGCTCAACGGTCTCGACCTAATCACTGTTCTGTTGCCAGCGTCTTTCATTACCAGCGATCTCTCTCTCTAAAGAAAATGAAACGTACAAGGCTATTTCTTTCTGTTCATATTTGTATTTCTAGTTGAAGTCGTCAATTAGTCTTCAACCAGATAATCTACATTAATAAAGAAGTGTAATAAATCATTCCTCAAATAATACTCAACCAAATAGTTTACATTAGAACCTCTTCATATTTCATTACCAGCGATCTTTATATTTTATATACACGTATGCCGATATTACATCAAATATTTCTGATTGTGATGCTCTCAATTTCTTGAGATTTAGTATTGACATGAAGGTTTTGAATCATGGATTAAAAATTAACTAATTTGTATTATTGTGACATGATCCGTCGACCAAACTGACTACTATAAAGCTTAAGATGTTTGACCTTAATTCTATATGACATGTAATGTCATGTGGATATATCATCAATTTAAAAAATTATGTCAGATCATTCGTAAGTAAAACTACAATTTTATCTTTCTCAATTAATTTAGTTATTTTTTTATCTTAAATGAACACAATTAAATTTATTTCCTAATACAATCTAACATTATAATAAATTATCAAATTTTAAGATCACAATTACTGTATTAATCAATTTTTTTCCATCTTTGTGAATCAAAATTGAATTTTAAACTTTTTAATTCATCATTATTTTTGTAGTTTTACAATTAAAGAACAATATCAATATATATATATATATACATATATTCTTCATTGAATTTTAAATATTAAATATGAAATAAAAAAACCTCTAATCCTCTTTTGGATGAATTATATATATATCAACTTTTTTCGGGACGAATATGTGTATATATATACACGTATGATTTTTTCATTTGGTAAAAACTATATATATATATATATATTCATATAAATTCATATTTTCAAAAAACAAGTATAATTTGAAATATATATATATATATATATGTATATATTATATATAACTCTCATCATATATTTAGTTTTTAAATTTAAGGATGAATGTAATAAAGAAAATAGCTTTAAAATAATTTTATATAGAATAAAGACAAAAATAATCTAAAATATTGGATTTGAAAATGACAAGATTTTATTTTGAGTCCGGTTATTGGGACCTCCATATTTGCTTACTATACCTCTATCTGTTTTAACTTATTAGAATATTGTTTTAACCTCATACAAAATAACAATAATAGGCATTCAATTTCACACCAAAAAAATGAAAAAAAATTATAATCACACTACTATTCTTAGGATGAAAAAAATTATTGTCGATATATAGATGCAAAACCCTAAACATGTTCTCAATAGTTTCTCAAAGAGACCTAATGGAATAATCTTCATTGATGAAGACAAAATCGTTTGTTCCAAAGCCTTCAGACAATGTATCATTTGTTCTTCCTCTGAAAGTATATTTAGTTTATAAAAGTCTACTTTTCTTCATCTTCTTCTTTTTCGTCTTATTCATTTTTTTACTTTGAGAATACGTCTTCTTCTCTTCATCATCGTCTTTTTATTCTTCTTCTGCTGCTGCTCCTTTTTTGTTGTCGTTCCCCTCCTTGTTTCTTCTCTCGTTTTCTTCTTCTTCTTCTTTTGTCGTTCCCCTCCTTGTTTCTTCTGTCTTCTTTTTTTGGTGCCGTTCCCCTCCTTTCTTCTTTATTCTCTCTTCTTCTTCTTCTTTCTTCTTCTTCTTCTTCTTCTTCTGCTTTTTTGTTATTGACGTTCCCCTCCTTTCTTCTCTCTTCTTTCTTCTTCTTCTTTCTTCTCTCTTCTTCTGCTCCTTTTTTTTTATTATTTTTTCTGTCATTCCTCTCCTTTGCTTCTTCTTATTCTGCTCCCTTTTTTTGTCGTTCCCCTCCCTTTGCGTTTAACCTATATTTCTTCTTCTGCTCCTTTTTTTTATTATTTTTTCTGTCATTCCTCTCCTTTGCTTCTTCTTATTCTGCTCCCTTTTTTTGTCGTTCCCCTCCCTTTGCGTTTAACCTATATTTTTTTCTTTATGTTTATCTAATCTGAAGTGTGTGAAATTTTTATTCTTCAGTACTTGATACATGTATTGATTTTACTTGATACATATAGGATGGAGAAAATGGTGATAGCTTTATTGCAAACATCAAAGTTGAAGTTGATGATGTACTTGATCAGACCAGCCAATTTACAACTAAGAAGGTATACCATTTTCTTAATTTTCTTAAATAATGTAACTATATTGGCAAGTATATTTTTATGTTTGCTTTGTTTTTGTTTTGATATGTGTTCAAAAGTAGAGCAGAGATGTTACAATGGACTCATTCAGAAGGAATACGAAACGGTTTTGTGATTGTTATTCGAAGTCTAACTCTGGACAAATTGGCAATAAGAAGAAGAGACCTAAATATCATGGGATTATATTCACTCTTTGATAGAGTTACATCACACTGAAATAAAGGCATCTTTTGAAAAGAGTCGATGTTTCGTCCAACATCAATTTAACCATGCATATTTGAAAGAACTGATCGGTAATGTATCAATTACTGCTCTAAACAAAATTGTACTTGAATCGACAAGGTAAATTTTCTTCCTTGTAGTCTTTACCTTGGCCCTTTGCTTTTTTCCTTTTTTCGTATAAGGTAGACACTAACTCAACTACGGAATGTAGGTTTGATGCAACTGAAATTAGTCTTGTTTCATGTGGTCGTGTCATACGTCAGACACACCAATTACCATGTGCACATGAGATTTTTGAGTATAAGAATTCCTATAAGCCTATTCCAATAAATTTTGTTCACTCGCATTGGAGCCGGTTAAGTGTAGGTGATTTTGAGGAGGAAACTGATCCTGAAGAAAAATTTCAACTAAGACCACGATTGACACAATTGCAAAAGCGGCTTGAAGAACATAATGATGAAACCAAGAGACAAGTATTGTTGAAGATCGACGAGCTTATAATTCCAAGTTCTACAATGCTTCAACAACCAAGTGAGAAGCTTAAAACCAAAGGGCATCCTAAGATTGACGATAGCACTCGTCGTCTGCCATCTGCTTTTGAGATTGTTGAAGCTAGTCTCGTTTAAGGTAGTCAGTCACAAGTACAATCAGAAAAGGTTAATGTTTCTCCTATTGTTGCAAAATCAGACAAGCTTCCAGAGACAAATTTAGTATGTCTTTATCTTTGATATATCCTAAGTTGGTTAAAGTTTTAATTGCAATTGAAAGAGCTAGCTAATTTATATTGATTTTTGTGCAGCCTATCTTCATTAGTCAAATCACTTCACAATTTGAGTTAACACAAAAGTATACATCCCAATTCATTTTTGGCATGAGACCCTATATTTAAGATTCATTTGATGTTGAAGATGATGGTAATTGTGGTTATAGAGTTGGGACATCTGTTATGGGATTTGGTAGGTGTTATTGGCAAAAGATGCGACAAGACCTGATGAATGAGCTAAATAGTATGCCTCACTTGTATAGGAACTATATGGCAGCGAAGACGGTGTCGAGAAAATTAAACAGAGAATTCACCATTTTGAATCTGCTACACCATGTAAAAAATGGATGTGTATAACTGATATGGGGCATCTGATTGCTACTTGTTATGGAGTTGTTATAAACTTATCTGATGGATAGTGTTATTATTATTTTTAACTTATCATTTGCAAAGTTACAAAGTCTAAACTAATCATATGTTATTATTATTTTTAACTTATCATTGGTAGCAGGATGTCCATTACCGCCAGTTTCACCAGATTGGTACCGCCATGCTGATGACAAAGCAAGATCATTATACAGTAGATATAGTAATCGTTTGCATCTCAATACTCAAATACTCCATCCAGAAAGAGTTGCTACAATTTTTATTGAAAGATTCTTAGAATAATTGTTACTTTGAGTTGATGTATTTTATTGTTTACAATTGATTGTGAAAATTATTCATGATTCTAATAAATTATTTTGAAATAAAATTGTTTTCATTGAAAAATCTTTGTTTACTGCTTTATTAAATAATAGAGATTTAGTGACATTCTATGCAAAAAAATAAAAATAAAGGAACTGAGGTCGCCGAAGAGGTTTGCATGAAAAAAAATCAAGAACGGATCTTCGAATGCAAAAAGAAAAGAAAATTAAAAGGATGAGAGGTCTAGAAAGTGAAATGGAGGTATAATAAGTAAATTATTGAAATATATAATTAATAATAAATCTAAGGTTATTTTAGAAATTTGCAAGGAGGTCTAATGAGCAAATGCTCAAAGTTAAAAGAAAATATAAGGTGTAAAAAGAATGAGAGGTACGGTGAACAAATATGGAGGTCTCAATAGCCGGATTATTGTATTTTTACTAATGAATGACATTACATGAATATTTAAATTGATGATGTGTTTATGTGACATGTCATGCCACCTATGATTAATATCACAAACTTTAGGCTTTAATAAGGCCTAGAATCTGTTTGGGCCAAAATATTAATATTTGGGCAAATGCTTTGTCAGAAAGCCCATTAGACCGATTCTTGCGGTCTACGTTATTATTAACGTATTTCCTTTTGAGTGAAAGACATTATTGGCAAGGATTCATGGTTGCTTAAGGAATCATTAGAGAATCCAAGAATATCTAATACACCTTGATCCGCAAGCAAGAACAAACTCTAATGTTCATTATATAAAGAGGTCAAGATACAAAGACAAACATCTCAACGATTCAACACATCTTTTGCACACTGCAAAACAAGCCTCTCCGAAGTACCTCTACCAGAAAGATTCCTCGAGTCTTTTTGTCCACTAAAGCTCTATCCGTAGGCATTCCCCGCTGCTACTCACCAAAGCCTGACCTGTCGGCATTATCCGCTTCTACTCACTAGAGCCTCATCCGTAAGCATTATCCGCTTCTACTCACCAAGCCTCATCCGTGAGCGAACAGTCCACCACCGCGTCATAAAGCCCTATCCGTAGGCAAATACCCGCTAAAACCATTATTATAGTGAATAACCTTAGCAAATATCCAGAGTTTTTCAGAGATCCTTTGGCGAACGCACCAGCTCCCATGATTTTTAGCTCTGCTCAATCACATCGGTCTGCGTAGGAACGTCTGCTTCAGAGGAAGATGAGAAAAATCCTAGTTGCTCTTCAGCTAGGTCTATAGAACCTATATGCATGCTTGATCAGCGCCTGTATACAATCGTTTGAAGAGAAGTCAGAAGGCAAACGCGCATCAAGATCAAGGTTGTACGTGACCCATAGGTACTGGCACGCCCTCAAGCTTTGTTGTTCGAAGAAAATCTATTTTCACACCGAACAGAATCATTTTTCTTCTTAGCAATGCAGTATGCATGTGATAATTTTGTTTATTTATATATGAGAAAATACCTATTTAGTACAAATTTAGCTATTTCTTAGCCCATTTTAATGATTCTAAAAAAATGTGCCCATTCAAATACAATGTGTCATGAGTTGTGCCCAAATAAAAAAATCTTTATTAAAACTCTAAGGAAGCTATATTAATTTAGTACCATTTTATCCTCACCCCTTAAACATGTTTAGAGAAAGAAAACATAAGAGAGAGAAGATTTGGCCGGAACCTCACCGGTCGCCGGATTTCGTTCACCGGTCGCCGAACTCCGGTCACCGAAATATCTTTAGACCTTGCCGGAACCATTTTTGCACCTTCGTTTGATGTTTTATTGGGGCAGTAATATTGAAAAAAAAATTACTAAAGGTAATAAACTTTATGAAGATACTTTACTAGGGGTAGTAAACTTCATGAGAAAACTTTGTTAGAGGCAGTAATGATGAAAAATACCTATTTAGGGGTAGTAGACTTTATAGGAAGACTTTACTCGAGGCAGTAAACTTTATACATAATTTATTAGGGGTAGTAAACTTTATGAAGAAACTTTACTTAAGGTAGTAAATATTAATTTTACCCAAAACAAACCAAAACAGAATTTACTAACCCTAATAAAAGATTACCAAATTTACTAACCCTAATACAATATTACCATGCAGTGGATGGCAACAACAATCAGTTTGATGAAAAACAACACGTGCATAACCATCAATGGTCTAAAAGGCGCTAGGCGGAAGGCAGGCGGTGACCCATAGTCTAGCGCCTTGACAGCCTAGGCGGCGCTTAGGCGGAGACTAGACGATTTAATTTTTTTCATATTTAAATTAATAAATATAATAATTAAAATGAGTTATAATGAATATTTACTAAATTTTTAACAGCGACTCATTTCAGCATCACTTAATCAGTGAGCTTTGAAAAATTACAGCTAATATCAGTGACCCAATCCATCAAATATAACTTAATATTTATTATTTATTAATTTTGGTCTCTTTTTTTCTTTTTTAGATTTGTTCTCTAGCTTATTTAACAATATTTTTTCTCTCTCTCATACTCTAACTCACGCCGCTCTCTCCTCTCTCTTATGTCTTCCTCCACTCTCTCATTTGAAACCAAAGAGACAATTATGACTTATGAGAACCTCAAAATTGTTTGAGTGGGTTAGAGCGATACCGTTGTTCATCAGTGATCTAAACATATATCCGATTCAGTGGTAAGATTCAGGTACTGAACCCACTTTGTCAGACGTCTAAGTGAAACATGTATGGGATGCAGGTTTAGGATTTTAACGCGGATTTATTTTCCTCACCCACTGCCTCTTCTCTGCCTTGTCCGCCTCAACAGCGCCTTGTCCGCCTTTGTGCCGCGTATCAAAGATTTGATTGTTTTTCACAAAATTGGTTAGAATTTGTAATAATTTCAAAGGTGTCATGACTCTCATCGTAGGATTCGGGGTGTCATGACACTTTTATTGGTCTCAACATAACTCCGTCTATGCTAATAGAGAAGAAAACAAATAATTTTATAAGTTCAAAAATAAATATTTGCTCATGTAAGAGGTAATACTAGACATATGTATACATTACGCATCGATATATATTTTCTTTCTGTAGTAGTAGGTTTCTCATTTCTCATTTCCATTATATATTTATTTCATCAAGCAACCGACAATACTTCATTTCATATAAGATAAAATTAACATGGATGAACACAAAATTCTTGACTCGATAATGAAACGTTAACTAAGTTGCAGACGCGAGACCTTGCTCGATCATAGTCGACATGTACATCCGAATTGGAAACTACTTGTATTTCTTTGGTTTATAATCAATGGAAATGACTGCATGGCAGGCTAGCCTCGATCCATATATTCGTTTAGACTCCAAGTAACTATACTGCTATTGCACATGAACATTATTATTTAATAGTTCAGAGGCTTCTGCATGCAGAGAAATGCTCGATTGTACCGTTGAGGAAATCAGTCCATGCCAACTGTTGTATTCACCATATATATGGATATGATTACAAAATTTATAATAGTTAGATCGAGTGTCCGTCTCATAACATTAATGTAACAAATCATGTCACTCAAGTCATTTCCTTGGTGTTTCTGACATACCAACCATTCGACATATATAGTCGATCTAACAGGCTATTACTTTCTCCAAGCAACCAATATCATTCATAATTCCATGTGATATATGATGTCCAGCTATAAGCAAGAAGATGAAGTACATTTCATAGGTCAATTAGTACTTGGAATATAGGGTTCAAAAGAGTACTGTGACCCACATATTTCCACTTTCTACTAATCAAACCCTAATCCCCTCCCTTTATCTAGCTAGCTTGTTCCAAACTTTTGTTTAGGTTGTGTTTTGACGTCGCAACTGAGTATATAAAGTGTGAGATAATTGTACTAAGGTCTCTTTTAATAGTGTGAGTGTGTCAGCACGTGGGTGGGCAACCGTAATAGTAGATGTAGTGTGTTTAGATTTATGTTTCTAATCAAACGATTGAGAATCAAGAGAGAACCAGCTTAACCATCAGGTTCTTCAGGAGTCACCTTGCAGACTAGGATTTACGGTAATCTATTGTTACCAAATCGATACTCGCGTTGTGTAACGAGCAGAGCAACCAAATGAAATGACAGGGAGAGTAACACTTCAGGAAGCTTGAAGGTAAAGAGTGCAAAGTCTCTAGAGAACCTGAAAAGTAAAGAGAGAAAGACTCTGGTGAGTCAAGAAAAGTAAAGTGGTTGCTAAGGCTTGATGCTTTGGTGTCGGGGTTTGTGTCGACGAGGTCGAGTGTTTGTGTTTGTAAAAGTTTGCAGGTGGCCTAGACTAATCCTTGAACCTCTCTTTTATAGTAGTTCGCATAGTAGATAAGGATGCAATCTTCTCTGTTAGTTAGTTGAGTTGCACAAGTTTTGTTTTACTTGGTAACTACGTAATTGAGTGACGCAATTCCAATAATGTTTGTAGACTTATTTTAGGGTCACATAGGTTGTCCATAATCGAGTCAAAGACTTGCAGAAATCTTCAACGATAATGTTGTAGGACAGTAGTTCGCTGTCTCTTGATATAATTATGCTAGCTAGATAAGGCTAATGAACTCGTAGATGAATGAGCATGCACATCTAGCTTTCTAGCTATCTCCACATAATAATGCCTCGGCGGAGAACTTGGAGGCCCTTCGTTGGAGACTTAGAAGCCTACTAGCGGTGTAGTACTTGATGTGGACGTACATGTATATATATGCAATCAAGAAATAGAATCATAGTCAAATGTGAACACCTTCTCATTTAAGTAACATGTACTGTGTAGCTCTTCAAAGCCAAGGATAAATGATCCATATTCTCCAATGAAGTATGTGGTTGATCCACACCTCTTGTCTAGTAGCAGCCTTTTCACATACCAATTACGTGCTTCACATCGCGTGCGTAGACCCCGCAAGTCAAAGAACTCACGTCTCCCAGTTCTTTTATATGAAATCTCCTCTTGGTACGCGAACGGTACTCCTAGCTAGCTCGTGTGGTTTTGTAGGCCATCACTTGTCAACTTAATATTATCTGAGCTCGCCGATAACATGTGACATGAACCACAGATTTGACCCATATTCACTCAAAACATTTACATTTTTGTCAAAAGTGTAAATTTAGGTGTAAACATTGTCTCCAACCTTGAGGTCATAAGTCTCGAGATGGATCAAAAAAGTTTAGGTTCATGCTCCTAAGCCACTGGTATTGGCTCAGTTTATAACATCAAGTGAGTATACAAGCCATCGAATAGGCCTTGAAACTCAAGTACCGCGCATCAAAACATTGTGGAGAAGTTGTGTGCTTCGTTTGCTCTTAAAGATATAGTACGTTGTGCTTGAGCAGAAAATGTCCTCGAATGAATATGCCTTCAATAGAGGTAGCTCGAGTAGATGCACCTTGAGTAGATTAACCTCGAAAAAATGTAGCTCGAGCTGAGTTGACGTCTATTTTGAACAGATGACGAGGTCATAGTTGTTGACTTGTTGTTCGCCACACATTCAATAGCCTTCGTTGCCTGTTACTGATCAATCATGGCTATTTGAACCTCAGCGAGTCAATAACTGTACGCCCCTGCCAAAGTTTACCTTCCTAAACCCGGGATAGGACGTGCGGGGCTCATTCCAAGAGAGATTTACTTGAAATCCCCCTTGAGAAGGGATGACCCTTTTTTCCAAACCATTTTAACAATCCAAACGATACCGAAATAGACCTCACAGCCGGAGGTTATCCCGATTTCCGCATTTAGATCTCAAACCAATTACTTTAGAAGACCTAGGGTTCTAATATTGTTTGTGACTGCACCCGAATCCCGGCCAGGCTGCCTACGTACCCTATACTCAGGGATCAAGCCACACGTGGCTCTTATTTTAATTAACGTCCTAACCGAAAAAAATTTCAGCTTTTTTAATTATCAGTCGATCTAATAATACATATAGCTTACGCTTATCGTAATCCGGAGGTTAACCTCTTCGCTGAGGTATCCTCTAACCATCTATCTATCGGGATTATCCCGAACATAACATCAAACAACCATACACATACACAGAATATAACGACAATCACATAATTATAAACAACATCCACCCATAAATATATAATATAGTGGCATCCACGTAAATAACATTCCTCTAGGGGCAATATTGTCAATTCAGCCTCAATGGCAGTTTGATAATTATATTAAGCTGTCATGAGCATTTTTTGGAAATTTCACCCTTAGGGGCAGCCCTGTAATTAACTAAAACTGTCACAGACAGTATTGTCTTTTAGCCTCAGTGGCAGTCTTGTAATTAAACAAAATTGCCAGGGCGTTTATGGGATTTCAGTCCTAGTGGCAGTCCTGTAATTATCTCAAACTACTAGGGGTATTTTCGAAATTTTATCCATGATGGCACCCCAGTAATTTCTCCAAACTGCCAGGAGCAGTTCTGACATTTCACACCCCCGGTAAAACAGTAAAAGGTAAAACTACCGCGGTAAAAACCAAAATTTTTACCCTTGTCTTCTCCGATCACTGGTTTTTCTAGAAAAGCTCGGTTTTCCGGCCAAACTAGGCTTCTAAACATACAAGGTAATCTAATACACCACCTAAGCATCCTAAAACACTTAAAATAGAAGAAGAAGAAGAAGAAGAAGAAGGGGTGGAGAAGTTACCCAGTCGACCTCGAAGGCTTGACGGTGGCTGCACAGCGTCCCATGGCTTGTCATCTAGGGTAAAGAAAACTCTCTCCGGTCAACCCCCTATATATAAACGAAATCAACAGTCTAGATTTGAACTCCACAAAATCAACGGCCTAGATCAGCCCATAAAAAGTTACTGTGAACAGTAAATAGATATTTTGCTATTTACTTTTACCACACGGTAACAACACATTATCCCGCATAAATTTCGCATACGAACTCCGATTAATTCATAGGACATACCCACAAGTTCGTATTAACGTGCTATACAACTCTTCCGAAGGAAGTTTCCTCAAATTCTCGACTTATCGAAAAGTCATATTTTTACGGTAAAGTATATAACTTTTATTAGTTCCGTGAACTAAATAAATCCATGTTAAACAACCCGTAGCTCTGGAAAATATTCTGGACATACCGGTAGACTCGTATTAACATAATCTACCACCTCGGTACATTAATTCTATCTTTCCCCAGAATATAGAATATTTTGATATTAAACTCGAATAGTAGTTCGAGGAAGACTAACAGCGTGGTTACAACCCTCTGTAACCCACCTGATCCCGATAAAAGATAAATTTTGGGACGGGGTGTTACAATCTACCCCCCTTATAAAATTTCATCCTCAAAATTTCCACTGCGGGTCGTAAAACTAACTGTCAAGGAATGTCGTTAAGTTCCACTAGACGGAATTTCAAGCAAACAAGAGTCACAAGCTCTATGTACCAATTCCTTTAGAGACCAAAGTCTTCTCGTAGTTGCAATACGGGATACATAACTACGCTCACCTTAAAACACTTTTTGAGCACGATACCCTCGTCTCATATATGTCGTCATAAATCGACTCCACAAGGCTTGCCTTTTAGCTCTTCTCGAGTCAATTCCCCAAATGGTAAATTGGTAGCTTTCCAAGACACAACATAGACTAACTCGTAGTCGACACGTATATTTTACTTACACAACTACCACACTTGACCCTTAACGCCAACGTCCTCCACGTGGAAGGACAGAAATGCTACAGTCCATCACCGTAGGGGAAACTCATACGTCTCTCGTACATTTCGAGATAAAAGACACTTGCATTTCCTTCACTAGGTCTTGAGGCTAGGGACGTATTATCTCTTGCGTCCTTCACTCAAAATTCTCATTTCTCATTCCTTGTACCCTAACTTTCGATCACAGGGCTCGAACGAACTCGCATACCACAATGCGATCTCAAAATTTTTCACTCGAGCTGATGACTCCGCTAAGCGACTCCGCGCCAACATGGATGTCATCCCCACATACTCGGTCACAAATTAATTTCATCATCCTACTCCACTCTCTCAGGAAAGAGTCTACAATAGGGCATTTCACAACAATCAGAGCTAACAAGCTCGCACACAACTCTTGTGTGTTCAAGTCCTGCCTAAAGGACAAAAGTTTAGCTCAAAATCCTACTTGCATCTCATGATGCTTCTGTAATCAAATACAACATTACACCAATCAGCTCAACATCTTAATACAACATTACACCAATCAGCTCAACATCTTTCATTCCTCATGAGTGGGTTTACCTTGAAGAGATGTCACGATCTCTTTTACCAAAATTCAACCACCACTCATGCAAGCAATCACGAGCAACCCGAATCATCTCCAACTATACTCGTAGAAACCCGGAGTACCTCACTCCTAAATCGTATATGCCACCTATAACCAGCGTGGACATGTCAGCCTCCCAAGCTAGGGTCAGAACTTCTCAGACGTGGAAAGTTTTAGAGCGAGGGGACCATAAATCAATGTCAATAATAATGGTTCAAAATCATAATTTCAAATTTCATTTTCATTTTCCCGAAAATAGTCAAGGTCTTACGCCAAAAACAAATAATTTCCTGGCCCACGACCAAACATAAATCAAATCCCGGCATGCAGCCAATATAAAACAAATCCTGGCCCGTAGCCAAATATAAATCAATTCGTGGCCTGCAGCCAAATATAAATCAAATCTTGGCCTGCAGCCGTATAAAATCAGTTCATCGTCTGCAGCCGTATAAAATCAAATCATGGCATGTAGCCATATAAAATCAACTCATGGCCTGCAGCCGTATAAAATCAAATCATGGCCTACAGTCGTATTAAATCAACTCATGGTCTGCAGCCGTATAAAATCAAATCATGGCATGCAGCCGTATAAAATCAAATCGGGAAAAACATTTCACAAATGATCGATCACACATAACAGGGTCAAAGCTAAAAGCTCTAGCGTACCTCTCCAAGGACTTGTTCCACTTGGAATATCAATATCACATTTAAACATTTCCAAGGAATTTAATTACCTAAACCTTTGGTCCGAGATTTGAACCTGGCTCTGATACCAGTTGTCACGTCCGGTCTAAGTTTACCTTCTTAAATACGGGATATGACGTGCGGGACCCATCCCAAGAGAGATTTACTCGAAATCCCCCTTGAGAAGGGATGACCCTTTTTTCCAAACCATTTTAACAATCCAAACGATACCAGAATAGACCTCACAGCCGGAGGTTATCCAGATTTCCGCATTTAGATCTCAAACCAATTACTTTAGAAGATCTAGGGTTCTAATATTGTTTGTGACTGCACTCGAATCCCGGTCAGGCTGCCTACGTACCCTATACTCAGGGATCAAGCCATACGTGACTCTTATTTTAATTAACGCCCTAACAGGGAAAAATTTCAGCTTTTCTAATTATCAGTCGATCTAATAATACGGATAGCTTACGCTTATCGTAATCCGGAGGTTAACCTCTCCGCTGAGGTATCCTCTAACCATCTATCTATCGGGATTATCCCGAACATAACATCAAACAATCATACACATACACAGAATATAACGACAATCGCATTATAAACAACATCCACCCATAAATATATAATATAGTGGCATCCACGTAAATAACAATCCTCTAGGGGTAATATTGTCAATTCAGTCTCAATGACAGTTTGGTAATTATATTAAGCTGTCATGGGCATTTCTAGAAATTTCACCCTTGGGCAACCCTGTAATTAACTAAAACTGTCAAGAACAGTAGTCTTTTTGGCCTCAGTGGTAGTTTTGTAATTAAACAAAACTGCCAGGGGCGTTTTTGGGATTTTAGTTCCAGTGGCAATCTTGTAATTATCTCAAACTACCAGGGGTATTTCCAGAATTTCAACCCTGATGACACCCATGTAATTTCTCTAAACTGTCAAGGGCGGTTTTAGCATTTCACACCTCGATAAAACAGTAAAAGGTAAATCTACCATGGTAAAAACTAGAATTTTTACCCTTGTATTCTCCGATCACTGGTTTTGCCGGAAAAGCTCGGTTTTTCGGCCAAACCAGGCTTCTAAACATACAAGATCATCTAATACACCACCCAAGCATCCTAAAACACTCAAAAACAAAAGAAGAAGAAGAAGAAGAAGAAGAAGAAGAAAGGGATGGAGAAGTTACCTAGTCGATCTCGAAGGCTCGATGACGGCTGCACAGCGTCCCATGGCTTGTCCTCCACTTCCTCCTCGTCGGGGCCTCTCCACAGCTGCCTGCCTCCACCTTAGAGCTGTTGTGGACAAGTTTGAAGTGAGGGAGCAGCTTGGTGAAGGTCGTCTGGTTTGGCTGGGACAGACGACAGAGCTGGGCGGAGCTGATGATGAGGCGAACAGCGGCGGCAGCGAGACAAGGCGGAGCTGATGGGAGGGGCGGTGAAGCTGGACGCGCCCCGGCGGGGGCGCATCTGGGGCGTCTCCGATAGACTGTATCTCACAATCGAAGTGAGAGAGAGAAAGAGAGAAAAAAAAACTCTCTCCGGTCAACCCCCTATATATAAACAAAATCAACGGCCCAGATATGATCTCCACGAAATCAACGGCCCAGATCAGCCTATAAAAAGTTCCCGTAAACAGTAAATAGATATTTTGCTATTTACTTTTACCGCACGGTAAAAACACATTATCCAGCATAACTTTCGCATACGAACTCCGATTAATTAATAGAACATACCCACGAGTTCGTATTAACGTCCTCTACAACTCTCTCGAAGGAAGTTTCCTCAAATTCTCGACTTATCGCAAAGTCATATTTTTACGGTAAAGTATATAACTTTTATTAGTTCCGTGAACTAAATAAATCCATGTTAAACAACCCGTAGCTCCGAAAAATATTATGGACATACCAGTAGACTCGTATTAACATAATCTACCACATCGGGATATTAATTCTATCTTCCCCCAGAATCAAGAATATTTCGATATTAAACTCAAATAGTAGTTCGGGAAAGACTAACAGCGTGGTTACAACCCACTGTAACGCCTGATCCTGGTAAAAAGTAAATTTTAAAAAGGGGTGTTACAATGACACTTCGTTGCCCCCAGTGTAGATGTCGTGAGAGCGATGCGCTCCGCTGCCCCCAGTGTGGACTTAAAAAAGAGACGAGCTTAAAAGCTTTTACTGGCTTTGTAATTTCGTAAAAATAGCTACAATGATTGACCTAAAAATGACCGAGACACTTGAAGAGGTCTAAAGTCTTTGAATATTTGGAACACGTCTTTATCATATATGTGCCCCTAGTTTTGATATCTGTTTCACTGGTACCATAGGAAAATGGAAAGACATCAAAATTTTAGTGTGCCCCAGTGAAGGAGGTGAGATGGTGTTGCAATATCGTGCATCGTTTAAGGTGATAGACATAGCGGTGCATAGATGAAGGTATACACAACTGTTATGGATGCTCCTCTAGTGTAGGAAAACATGCTACGATGTCACGAAAGACATAGAAAATAACATGTTGCCAATTCGCGCATTTTCTGACCTACCTGCATTCAAGCTGTCATAACTATCTACAAGAATTTCGGAATGATGAACCATAAGATTCTATGGAAAATAAACATCCACGGCTCTCTGGTGATATAAGGTGCATATACTGGTTCTTCTTGGATCATTCCAGTTATCCGCGAAGTTGGATTTGCTGCTGTGTCTGTTGTAATTTTTCAGTATTAGAACCCCATGTTTCATTTTGCTTCGCTGACAGTAACTCAAAGACAATTGAGATTCCTACTGTCTTGAAGCCTCAGGGATAAGCTGCAAATAAAGTCAAGTCTTTTCTAGGCAAAACCATTGGTTCCCTCAGACTCTTGTTTTTAGAAATTTTCAAGTGTCGAGCAAGAAGTATCGAGTCAACAACTTGAAAATTTTGACAAGGTAGTTTGTATGGATTGGCTTGTTGCCCCCAAGCGTTGTTGTCATGTGACAAAGCATGATCTTTGATTGCACTGTTAAAGGTGTCGCAGAGTATAGATCAGCCTTATTGCCAATAATCATGTTGTTATTAGTATTCGAATCGATCGTTTCTTTTAAGATGGATTGTTTTGTCTTATTTTCAAGCTCCTATTTCTTAGAGTTGAGGGAGCGGATCTTGTCACGCCAAGTCAACAGTTTCGCGTCGATGACATCCAACGTCTGGTCAATTCACTCTAGAACCGCAGGGTTCAGCTTTAAGCCTTGATTTTGACCATTGTTTTAGGTTGTTTAGGAGAGATTTGCAGTATGGATTCTCGTCTGCCCTTCTAAGGGTGGTGGATGAAAGAGACTACCCTGGTCCCACTGGGCGTGCCATTATTTTGGTGTCGTAATATGGAGTGTGAGGTAATTGCACCAAAGTCTTTTTTGATAGTGTGGGAGTGCCAGCTCGTGGGTGAGCAACCGTAGTAGTAGGCGTAGTGTGCTTAGCTTTCTGCTTCGAATTAAGTGACTAAGGATCCAGAGAGCACCAATTTGATAACCATGTTCTTCAGGCGTCATCTCGCATTCGGGGATTTACGGTAGTCTATCGCCACCAAATCGATACTTGCGTTGTTTAGCGAGCAGAACAACCAATGAAAAGGATGTGAGAGTAACGCTTTGGGGAGGTTGAAGGTAAAGAGTGCAAAGGCTCCAGGGAACCTTGAGAACCTGAAAAGTAAAGAGAGAAAGACTTCAGGGAGTCGAAAAAAGTAAAGGGGTTGTTAAGACTTGATGCTTTAGTGTCAGAGTTTGTATCGATGAGATTGAGTGTTTGATCTATACCTTTTGTTTGTGAGTAGCCTTTTCGCATACCAACTTTGCGCTTTGCTTCGCGTGCATAGACCCCGCACGCAATTGAATATTGGAACCAAGTTCAATAACTCACACCTTTCGGTTCTTCTAAGTGAAATCTTCTCTTCGTACGCGAACGGTACACCTAGCTCATATGGTTTCGTAAGCCATCACTAGTGAACTTAATATTATCTAAACTCGCCAATAACACGTAACATGAATCACAGACTTGACTTGTATTCACTAAAAATATTTTACATTTTTGTCTATAATGTAAATTTGGGTGTAAACCAGTTGTACCTTTACCTTTCACTCAAGCAATATCAACAGTGTTGATAAATCTTAGCTAGCCGCATAGATGTAAGATATGTATGATTAACTTCCTGTTAATCATTTAACAATTATCACTCAATTGTTCATTCGGATTTGCATTTGTTTGGCTAATGATTACTACATACATCTTGGAATTTGATAGCTAAACAAGTGGAAATGTTATAAGATTTTATTTGAAGACAACGAAGACTAACTGTTCGCCCAGTAAATACAATTAATTGATGCTCAAACTGTCAAACATTAACCTATTGATAACGGTGAAGGTTGCAACAAAAATTGTCCATATTCTTGGGGCAATTGTCTATCCTTTTATTTTGAAAAAAATGGTGATTAAATGAGGCAATGAGTTATTACTTTGGGACCGGAAGCAATTTAGGTATGACCTATCCACGATGAATGTTTTTCACTAGTTGAGTTAAAAACCATACAACTCTTATTGTTAGAACCCTTAAACCGTGCGTACTGTTGCAGGTTTTGCAGCTAAACATGCTCCGACTAGACTAACCCCATTAGAAATTTGTCCATCTGCCTCAGTTACTGTATTTTGCATGTATAGTTTGGTGTTGATCAGATTAGGAAACAATGGAGTGGCACATATTCAACAACATTTCACTTTCATGTACATGTTTAGGTCCTATAGCGAAAGCTAACTAAAGTGCATGTACTGGTAATTGATCAAAACTTTAAGTCTTAGTCAAACAAAGTCAGTGGCCAAGTTATTATGTATATTGGCATATATGTATAGTGAAATAAAGAGAATTAAATTGTTAAATATTAATTCTTAGATTCTCATTTTTCATGGATCACAAATTCACAGCTAAGCTGCTTTAAGATTTTGTTAAATATTAATTTTTGTTTTCGTTATCTCCAACAGCTCTTATAAAATTATGATTATCTTTATTTTAAAGGAAAAAACATCGTTTTTTGGCTCCAACAGTTTATGTAAAACATCATCTAAAATACAAAAATTGGGAAGAGCGAGAACATGATCCTCTATATCTACAGGTGTAAATGGGTTGTGCCGGGCCGAATACTATAATGTTCATGTTTTTGACTCATTTTATTTTTATCGAGCTCAAGCCGGGCTTAAACTTTAATTTTTTTTCATGTTCAAGCTCGGCTCGGCTTGTTTAAGCTCGAGCTGGGCTCGGGTCGGCTTGACTCATTTAGTTTAAATTACAAAACATTAAATTTAAGACTATCTCATCTTAATTACTTCCTTTTTGTGGTGATTGTTAGTGTTTGATTTCATTGTTTCATAAATTGATTGTTTTAATATATGTATTTAATTAAATAATTTGATTATAAAAGGAAAGTAATAAAAACAATAGAAGATTTGAATTTTAAACAATATATTTTACATATAACAATTTTTTTAAAAGCTAAGTTTTAAAAACAAACTGCTCACGAGCTAAACGAGCCGAATACAATCTTGTTCAAGCTCGGCTCATTTTTTTGTCAGGCTCAATATTGAGCTCAAGCTCGACTCATTTATCTTACGAGCACGAGCCGAACAAGCTAAAAATCGAGCCGAACACGAGTCGAGCACGAGCGGCTCGAGCCTACTTACAGCCGTATCTATATCTATACAATTCTCAAAATTTGTATATTTCATGGTGAAATTTTTTTTTCTTTTATAATGCAATATCTCTCCTAAAAAAGAAGAAGAAACTGACATTATCTCTCTTTAATCGAAAATTGAGAAATTAAAGCAATTAACTATGTGATTTTGATATGAGTAAATATAGAATACTTATATAGGGGAATGAACCATTGATGACATTCTTGTTGAGGACTAGTTGAAGATTTTTTTGTTTCATCATATTTTCGATCGCATATTCACATCTCGACCGTCTAGTTTGTAGATATATATGATTAGATCATCTTTACAAATTTTCATACAAATTAAAAATCATTAAGACATTTATAAATGTGATTCATCCATTATAAACTTGAACGGTTCATGTTTAACATATTTGGATCATCCATTGATTTGATCTATTTCGATGTCTTAATGATCACCAATTTGATTGAAAATTTGTAGAATTGATCTTCTTATATAGGCCTATAAACTGAACGGTTGAGATGAAAAATGTAATTGAAAAGTGGGTGTAATAAACCATTAAGGAAAAAGTCCTCAACTAATCCTCAACAAGAAGGTCCTCAATGGATCTCCTCCCTACTTATATAGATTCATTAAATTATACAAGAAAAATATTTAATTTTGTAGAGTACAATAGAAGAGCTGTTGGAGTTGAACTCGTTTTTTATAGAGATTTTATGATTTTTTTAATAGAAAAATTATGCAAGAGCTGTTTGAGATGTTGTTATAACCGTTAGGGGTGGGCACTTGAACCGAAAATGTTGGTACCACATCGGGCCGTATCGGTTTAAATCGATATTCAAACCGTATCGATTTTAGTCGATCAGATTAAGGTTGAAAAAACTTCAACCCACATGAAAATTGATTGGATTAGGTTTGAGAAATTTCTAAACCGATTTAAACCAACCCGCACCGGTTGTATTTATTTTATTCATTAATTAATTTAATTTATCATATATAATAGATATAATGATGTATGTACTATAAATGATTAAAATCATTAAAATATTTATAAATGTGATATTCAAATTTATAATTTCAAATTCAAGCCCATAACACTAAAGGTCATAGATCTCTTATTATCTCTAACACAAATATTTTTCAGACATGTTAATTTGGTATCTAATTGACTAGTTTTTGTTATACTATAACATCTATTTTATTTTGATATTCAAAATATGGGTTCAAACCAAATCTTATCGGGATCCAATCCAAAAAAACGGATCACCCAAATATATGAATTGATCTCTCAAAATGTAGTTATGAATTAAAAAAATATCAAACGATTTAAAATAAATTAGATTAAGATTGAACCCACACCCATTGAACCCTAACTCAGACCACAACCCACACCCATTGAACCCTAACTCAGACCACAACCCACACCCATTGAACCCTAATAACCGTGTAGTACTAATTTCATGAAATTTCCAATCCAATTTTTATTGGAAAGTAAACCCGCGCGCGCCATTTGATGCATAGTTTGCTCATCTCAGCATTTGGCTCACATAAGATTGTCATTTTTCCTTGTCATTTGTTTAATAATTGGTTTGGTTACTCTGCTTATACAATGCCAATGTTTTTCTTTCTCTTTCTCTAAAATCTGTACCTTTACCCTTCTTCTTCCTCTTCTCTTTCTCTAGTAGGTGCTAGTCTTTCTGTCTTCCATTTTTCCGTTCCGTTCTAAACCCATCTCGGAGATCCTTTACTTGTTCTAAATATCATCCTTTCACATTTTTCTTGCAAAATTTAAAGAAAAAGGTGAGCTGAGCTTTTGGCAGTGAAGAGTGAAGAGAGGGTTCAGATCTAGAAGAGCTTAGGTTGTTTCTGGCAATGGAGACAGGCCCTGTTGTTTCTTGGTCTATTGGTCTCTCTTTGACTTGAAACCCAACACTTAGTTAATGCCTCCTCCTTGTTCTTGTTCTTCTTTCTGTTCTGTGGTGTGAGCTTTTTACACTGTCAACGTCTGCTTCTTCAATTTGGGTTTCTCTGGGTTTGGTGGGTACTTGAAAGCTCATAAGAAACTTGCTTTAACTTCAATTTGAGTGAGTCACAGAGATCTGAGCAAAATGCTAGCTCTTGGGAGTCCCACTATCAGCTTCAGAGCAAGCAGTGGCTGCAATCATTTGCTCAAAGAGCTTCAGGTTCTTTCTCTCTTCTTCACTTTCTGTTTTCTTCTTGTTTCGCAACAGTAAACTTTGTGCCTTTTGGGTCTTCTTCTGCTTCTTCTTCTTCTCGGAAGCTTTACTTTTTCATCATGGGTTTTCAGCTCACTTTTTAGTTGTTTTGCTCTGTCAAAAGGAGAACATTGATTATTTCGCTAAAATGTGTCATAATGGAGCTTTAAATTAGGGGTCTTTTTATCAGGTATGGTTTCTTTGAATTGGTAAAGAAGGTAGATATATCAACCTTTTTAAGTTAACAGGCTCTGTAAAATGTGATCTGTTCCTTATAGTTTTCTAATCCAGTTTTTCTGGATTACTGTGTATACTTGAGCATGGTTTTTTATGAAACATGTGTTTGCATGGTCTTTTCTTCTAATGGGTTTCAACAATCTGTGGAATTTCCAACTATTTTCCTTGTACTCATGACTAAATTGGCGGTTAATTTTTTCTGCTGTATTCATATTCTGGCTTCTTTGGAAGTGTCTTCCTGAATTAGTAGAGTTCCTCAATCTTATGTTTTCTATTTGAATGGTATTTTTTAGACTAGGGTTCTGTAACTTGGTTCTTCTTATGGGATGGATTTGACTTTCGGTTGGTTCTTCCAAAATGCTCCTTCATCTTGTGGTATTATGACCAGGGATGCTACTTGGCCGGAATGAAGTTGCTAAACTTTTGGGTTCTTGAAATTTGTTTCCCAGTTTCCATAATTCAACATTACTACTTCATCTACCTTAATTTCTAATGATTTTTCTTGTGTGTTTCCCTTGATTACTTTTTGTTAATAAAATCTTTGTTACCCCATGTAACCCTGGCAAGTTTTTCACTCGAGTAAAGTCATGAAAATGAAGATTGTACACGGTACAGAAATAACTGTTTTGTGCTTCTGCCTTGCAGCAAATATGGACTGAAATTGGTGAGTGCGTGGTAGACCAAGATCGAATGTTGTTGGAGTTGGAAAGGGAATGCTTAGAAGTTTACAGGCGGAAGGTTGATGAAGCTGCCAATACCAAGGCACGCCTTCATCAGTCCGTTGCAGCAAAAGAAGCTGAGCTCGCCACTCTCATGGCTACTCTGGGGGAACTCAATATTGATTCACCGGTAAAGAATCAAAACTTGGACTTTTGAGGAAATGATCATTTATTGACCAGTTTTGGTTCTCGTACTAGCAGTACTTCGATCTTGTATTTTACAATTTGGGTAATTTATTTGTGATTGATATACTGTGTGTGAATGGCTAGATTTGTTATTATTTACCCTTCAGACCTTTATTGGGTACATTTGGATTGTTATACTTCTTGATTACTCCAGAATTGAATACTCTTATCACATTTATCAAATGTAGGGAAGAATTCCCTTTGGCCTTTTATGTTGCGTCCTCGAACAATCTAGCTTGTTAAAGATATTTGTTTGATAGGTGTCTTTTCCTATTAATAAATGTTTGGTCATACACTGTTCTGCTTGGTAATATATGTACTGATTGCGGCTACCAGTACCAGCTGTTTCAGTTGCGTATGTTTACTAATTCACAACATAATTTTATAGATATGGAAAGAGAAGAGATCAAGTTCTTTGAAAGAGAAACTCGCATCTGTGGCACCACTGCTAGACAATCTAAAAATGAAGAAAGAGGCACGAATGAAGCAATTTGCAGATATAAAGACACAAATTGAGAAGATCAGCGAGGAAATTTCTGGTTACGATAACCTCAACAGTTCTCTCATCAGTTCAATTACCCTTGACGAACAAGACTTGTCATCGAGAAAGCTTACTGAGTATCAAGTACATCTGCACACCCTTCAGAAGGAGAAGGTGAGTATATTATCATATGAGGCCAAACTGCAAGTTAACTTGCCACTTCTTCGATTAGAGTTGTGAGGTCCTGTTTAAATGATTGCAACATCTGAGTAAATGAAAACTGTAGAGTTAATATAAAATCAATAGATAGCTTATGGGCCGATCTCACTTTTTGTACAAATTGCCGGATGTTACAGCTTTATTGCTGTAACCAAAGGCTCCATTCGTCTGTGAACATAGTTCACTCTCTCATATACATTGTGTTGATTTTATCACTGGCAATTGTTTGATAAACAATAAAGCTATCCTATTTTAGATAGGAGATTATTTACATTGTGGATGGTTTGGATTGATTTACCTCACTAAACTGTACTTGTATCTATATTCTGATAATTTGAGTATACTTCTCTGTTTTGTCAGTCTGACCGCCTTCAAAAGGTTTTGGAATATGTCAATGAGGTTCATTCCCTTTGCGGTGTGCTTGGCTTGGATTTTGGTAAGACTGTAAGTGAAGTGGATCCCAGCTTGCAGAGGACAAACACAGAACAGTCCACAAACATTAGCAATAGCACATTGGAGGGCCTTGAGCAGACCATTCTCAAGTTGAAAATCGAAAGAAAAGCTCGAATCCAGAAGGTAAATCCTGTTCCTACCATACATGCCTTTTGATTCTGGCAATGAAATCTAAGTGCTACTCTTTTTCAAAAATGCAGCTAAAAGATGTCGTAGCATCACTCTTTGAACTTTGGAATTTGATGGACTCGTCAAAAGAAGAAATGAATAGATTTTCAAGGATTACTTACATTCTGGGAAATGCAGAACCAGAAATTACACATCCTGGCTTACTTTCAACAGATGTTATTGAACAGGTTGAATATCAATCTCATATCTCTTAGTTTTAGTTCTCCAAAAATTACTAAAATTACTCGTCTCTTTGACAGGCATGTGCAGAAGTGGTGAGACTCACTGAATTGAAAGCAAGTAGAATGAAAGAGCTTGTTATGAAAAGAAGGTCTGAATTAGAGGAAATTTGCAGAATGACTCGCATTGAACCTGATACCAACACCGCTGCTGAGAAATCTAGTGCATTGATAGATTCTGGTATCAAACATCACTTTGGCTAAAGCCAGTTAATTGAATTTGCTAAAATATAATTGCCTAAAAACAATCTATTGATCATGTTGCCTATGTTCAGGTCTAGTTGATCCATCCGAACTTTTGGCGAACATAGAAGCACAGATAGTCAAAGTTAAAGATGAAGCTCTAAGTAGAAAAGAAATAACGGATAGGATAGACCGGTGGTTATTTGCTTGTGAAGAGGAAAATTGGCTGGAAGACTATAATCAAGTAAGCTTTTAGACGTTGTGGTAGTTTTCTATTTTTCACTGGTTCTGATATGAAAACAATATCTAGTTATACTAGCTGGTCTTATTAACTCGAATATTTTTGAAGTTAGAAACGTTCAACATTTAATAGCTACAATCCATCTTTGGTGCCACTGTTAATTATTCATGCTTCTTCTTTGTAATAGTCCTAGTTTTATTCTCTTTTAAATCTGTTCATTGAATTCCAGGATGATAGTCGGTACAGTGCTGGGAGAGGGGTTCACATTAACCTTAAACGTGCTGAACATGCTCGAGTGACTGTAAACAAAATTCCAGGTATTGTCTTCTTGAGCATTCGCTACAATATGTACGGCTTGTTGTACTGTTAGCTAACAATTTATCTTTGCAGTAATGGTTGACAATTTGATAAACAAAACGCTGGTCTGGGAGGACAAGAGAAAGACATTATTTCTTTATGATGGGGTAAGTAGTATTATAGGTTCTGTTATCTCTCTGAATCTCTCTTCTAAACTTGGTTAACAAATGTTTGCAGGTACGCTTGGTGTCAATACTAGAGGATTACAAAGTGAGCAGGCGGCAGAAGGAAGAGGAGAAGAAGCAATCCAGGGTAAGTTAACTACACTATCTTATGTGTGGGTCTTTCATGTAAAAAAGATGAAAAAAGGAGTCGTGTCAAATGAGTTTGTAAATTGGCACTTTGCTTGAAAATCTAATTCTATGGCTCTTTCATCTTCCTCTGTGGATGATGTCGTTAACTTTCTTTCCTTTCCTTACAGGACCAAAAGAAGATCCAAGATCTTCTCCTCACAGAGAAAGAGGCCATGTATGGGTCTAGACCTAGTCCTAGAAAAAGTAATAGCTTCAGAAAACCAAATGGATATCATCCAAATGGAAATGGATCCATGACTCCTAACCCTCGTCGGAACTCAGCTGGCGGTGGAACTCCAGACCTCTTAACACCACGATCTTACTCAGGGCGCCAAAATGGATATTTCAAGGAACCGAGACGATTGTCTACTGCACCACTAAACTTTGTGGCCATATCGAAAGAAGATACAATGTCATATGCTACATCTGTCTGTGGTTCTGTGTTAGGCTCCCCCCCTCGTGATTAATATTGGACATGGTATGCTTCACCATAAAACTTTCTCAGTTTATTCTGTAAAGAAGTGTTTGTATATCATTCTGCAAGATTCTTGTTCCACTTTATTGATAACCTGGTCATGTTGTTAGAGCAGGGTCAGGCAGCTGCTTACAAGTTAGATGAAAATTCACTGGATGAAAAGCAGTGGAAACCTTGTGAATATGGAAGGGGATTGTACACACTAGTCTATGATTGTAATTTGTTAGGATTACATGGAAAATGGTAGTAGTTTTAACTTTTGAGAACAAAGTTGTGCTGTGAAGGGTATAAGAGAGGTGACTGCTAGGTAAAGTTTTGGCATTTCAGTCATTAACTTGGGAATTATTGCATGTCAACAGTGAGTAGCTTTATATCAAGGGAGAAAGGGTTATGGTAGTGCTGATCTTGTGCTTTGTTGGATTTGCGTGTGTTTTCATGATTTCATGTTTTCATGTGTATATATGAATTACCATGATATCTCCCATTTCCTGTGCGCATTGCTGCCACAAGCCTAAAGCTTATTCATATTCTGTATGCACAATTTTTCTACTTGACTACAACACGAGCTTGATTAGCACCTCAAAGCCTCAATCTTTTGCTCATGGGCTAATGTTTGCTTCATAAATCTACCCATTCTTTCTTAGCCTTGTTCCTCGCACTGAAACAAAAGAAACCGCAACTCCATCCCTGTGCAATTTCATGGTCTTCTTCTCTGTTGGGATCAGTCTGAAATGTAAAGACAAGAATTTGGACTATCCTGACGTAGTACCAAGAATACAAAGATCATACCTTTATCACTGTAATAAATATTTCTTTGAATACAATCACTAAAATAATTTACTACAAGGCAAAATCTACAACTTGCATCAGACATTGCAAGTTTGCAACAAAGATGTGTAATTTCTAGTAGTAGCAGAGTTTTGTGTTGGGACTTTTAGGGAGTAGGTAGGGATCTGGACTGTCATTAGATTCTTCTTTTGAGACTTTGTTCTAAAAAAGAATAGAAACACTAAAAGAAAATAGATAAAGAAAAAAGGGAGAGATCTCGGGGGATGGATGTGGTGACCTTCGGTATCATAATCGGAATAATAGTGCTTTTCTTTATAGTCGTTTGCGTAATCAGCATCGAGGGAGTCTGCAAGAGACGATCTTAACCAGTCTAGTCTAGTCTAGTCTCTGCTCAGTCTCACTCCCAAACACAACCTTAACCAGTTCGCCCGGAAACGGCGCTGTGTAAGAGACAGATGTTGTTAGCTGTTGTTGGTTTGGTTCTTGGGCTGTGTTTGGATCTGAGTTTGGTTTGTGCATGTGTGGAGGCTCGTGTCCATAGTCACAAATGTAGTCATGGGCATGACCATCAAGGCCAGAGCTTGGTGGGTTCGAAGCTTCTGCCGGAGGAATTGGCGGAGGAGGATATGAGGTTGTATGGATTTGGGTTTCTGCATGACCATGATCACGGTCATGGTCATGAGCATTTTGGTGCTTTGCAGCTCTCCGTTACTGGTATGTTGTTTTTGTGGGAATCTTGTGATGATTTTGTTAGGATGAGTGTAGATTTACTGATGATTTTTTTTTTATGTTTTCAATTTTGGGTTTGTTTGAGGAGTGTGTGATGAACTAAATTGTTTGAGTGTGTGATGAACTAAATTGTTTGTGAATTGTAGTTGCCAATCAAGTTCTGAATTATTAGTAGATTTCGATGACTGTCATTCTGGTATACAAATTCTGGGAATGTGCTTCACTATATGCGTTAGCTTTGTCATCTGAGATATCAGTATGAAACTTAGTCATGTAGGTAATGAAATTGATAGGATTGATAATCTATATGTGAACTGAAGTGCCTCATTTGAAAGTTCTGATATTTAACGTGGAATGCAGTATCACAAGTGCGAAGCTTTGAGATGTTCCTTGGTTTGGTGGTTGATCTCTATCTTTATTAATACAAGCTTCACTCTTTTTCAACCCTGCTTCACCCTGGTCACTGTTCTAAGTTCTTAGTTCGTATCTATTCGTATTACCTTTTTGTGTCAAGTTATAATACTTGTCTGAAGTGTGTCCCCGACTCCATGTAACCTTGTTCCTCATTATTGTTTATATTTATAGGTCTATGGTTTCATTCATTGGGATGCTCACTCTTGGTCAGCATGGCTTCCCTCATTTGCCTGATTATCTTGCCAGTAATATTTGGTAAGTGGCTTCATTACAAATGTAGAGATCCTTATTGTCATTGGCAATAACTCTTTTCTCAATGAAGTTATAAATTTTGCTGTAGGATGCCTGTCTCAGTGTCAGGGACTGACTATTTAGCATTATTGCAGTACAGGGGAAACCATCCAAGGCAGTTGTTGATTCGTCGGCTTTATTTGGGGTCAGATCCCTTATTATTGCTCGTTTACATTTAACTTCTAATGCTTTTCTGTAATTGCAAATTTTATGTGGCTTACATCGCTTCACTACTTTATATCGTCAATTAATCACCAGTGCTCCCCTTGCTGTCTGTCGTTGCTAATATGGTGATTCTAAACAACTTGTTCAGAGTGACATTACTTTGTATTTCAACACTTTGCTTTATGCTTTTTCAACATTCCTGTCGACCATTGAATCTAAAATTTGGCTTTGTGAAATTTTCTGAACAATGCCTACTACATTTCCTCTTTGTGTTAAAGCAACTAAAGTACGAATTTAGATGGATTTTGGAATTTCTTTAAGTATTTTACTTGGGGTTGAACATTAGCTCAGCCCCTGGCATGGAGTTTCTAAGTTAGCTGATGTAGACTGCTGTAGTATGCAGATCAGGCTGGGAATTTGTACAGTTTTTAATCAGAAACTTGAAAGGCTCTGTTCAACTTCCACAGCCTTGCTATCCTTAGTGGATCACAGGGATCTAGAAGATCTTAGGGAAAAATGCCATTTAGGCATCTCGTTGCAAGTGCCTTAGTGGTGTTGTCCTTAATAGGCTCCCAGAGTAATGCTCCACAGTCCTGATGCCAGGGTTTAGGCCTCAGTGATTTCATAATTTACATGTTTTGACTTAGGATAGAGTGACCACTGAACTGCTAGATTTACTATCATTCATCTGTCCTGACATATTCAAATCCAATTTTGAAACTTTTGCAGGTCTCAGATTTGAGTTCTGGCATTTCACCATTTCTTTCAGTTACCAAATAACAGGATCTTTTCTCTTATAATGTTCTTGAATTTTAAATGCCTTTTCTAAATAAGCAATGTGTACTTGTTCATTTGTGTTGGATGGTATCATAATATACGAATTTTCATTCTTTAGTTATGAACAAATAGCGTCTTTTGATCGGAATAATATCTTTCCACAGTAATTATTTTATCTTAAAGAGCATACAATAATAGTTCTAACTAGTCAGAGGTTTTGTAAAGCATTTCTAGTGTTTTCGTGAACCACTATATGAATTTCATATGCAGGCTGGAGCTATGCTAGGGGATGCTTTCCTTCATCAATTACCACATGCATTTGGTAGGACAATATTATGGTGCTTGGTGTGTGTGTGTGTGTGGTAATTTATTTAGTATAATATATGATATAATTAGGGTGTAGCTGTTCATCTTTGCATTTGATTTTCTTATAAGTGAGTCAGTATCCAATTTACTGCAGGTGTAGGGCACTCCCACTCACATGACGACCCGACGACCATGTAGGCCATGATCATAGTGAACATGAGAGCATTCACATGACTCTTTAGAAGATCTTTCTGTAGGAATTGCAGTCCTTGGTAAGTATTACTACTCATTCTGCATGCTGTCTTATTGCATTTTAGTTGGATTCTTAAATTATATCTTGGTTGCTTTTGGAATTGTATTGTTTCTTGTAGAAAAGATAGTAAGGTATCATGAGGAACACTCTGGAGGAACTAATGCATGGGGTCATGGTCATCATCACCATCATCACAGCAAGAAATTGAAGGATGACAATGATTCTCATGATGACTTGCTGTCAGAATCTTCCACCGGGAAAGATGGGAGGAAGCCAAATTTATCATTTGAAGGAAAAGGGGAAAATTCTCGTAGTGATTCTCAACTGCTAAAGGTAAGTAGCTTACTGGGCATCTTGATTTATATTCAGCAAGGTTGAGTTGCAACTTCATTTTGTATCAGATATGGAAGTATGGAACTGCTATCTTATGGTTTATATAAATCTAGTGTAAAACTTAATTACTTCCATGTTGATATTAACCTTAAAAGTTAAGGATACTGTCCGTTTTTATAATTTTACCCAGTTTGATTTAAATAAATGAAAATTACCCCTTGTTAATGAAGTTTCATAACTGCAATGCATTTGAAGTATTGACATTGTGCCATCTGGCCAATCCTGCAGAGAAACACTACCACAGGTGATAGGGATAATAAACAAGATGTTGATGCTGCAGATGACTTGAGTCATGATGCTAAATCTTTAGACGGAGAACCAGCACGAAAACCAAACAATCTTGTGTTTGGTTATCTCAATCTCTTCTCTGATGGTGTTGTATGCAGTTCCCCTTATTTGCAATTAATCTTATTCAATCAAAAACTGTGGTTCATGATACAGGGTCATTAACTTATTTTGATATTAAAAAGCTGTCTTTCCACTGCAGCTGGTATGGCTTTAGGAAGTGCTTTCCTGCTTCATGGTACTGTTGGTGGGTGGTCTAGGACTCTATTTTTGCTTGCGCATGAGATTCCTCAAGAGGTTTGCGTTTTCCTTTTTGCTCATTTAATGTTTTCCCTTTTATTCAAGTATATGCATCTCTTGTGTTCATAATTTATCACCTTACTATGTTTCAGGTTGGTGATTTTACTGGTGAGGTCTGGTTTCAGTGTATCTAAAGCTCTCTTTTTCAATTTCGTCTCAGCACTTGTGGCCCTAGTTGGAACCGCAATGGTAGGTTGTAGTGTATAGTTTGTATCTCCATTGTGTGAAATGATCGAGTAATCTGTTGGTTTTGGAGGCTTTGCTTATTGGACAAGATTCGGGACAGTCATCTTTGATGGAGGTGAAAAGAGCCTTGCGTTTTGGTTGAAAATTTAGTTCATAATTTGCCTGCGTTTTGGTGGATTTATATACATTGCTGTTGCTGGAGTGCTTGCAGAAATGAATAACAATGTCCAACTCATCATTGAAAAGCACGGCGATGCAGTTAACGGTTAACGTCCTTGATACTGGGCATGTCAGTTGCTCTATGTATTTCACTTTATGAATGAAAGTGCATTTAGAAATTAGGACTCAAATATTGGAAGTGTACTACGCATAGGGATGAAATCAAAATACAATTCGTCTTCTCCACCTTGGGGAATGTATGGAAATGAGACGAGAAAATAGAGAATAGAGAATGCTTAAACCTTGTCACTATACACCCTGTGGAACATGGTTCTTGTTTTTGCGCTGATTTGAATCCACATGCTACAATTGCTCTAAAAAACACAGTCAACAGTTAACATGCTTCATCTTTCTTTTCTTTCTTTAATTTCGCCTCTCAATTTAATTGATGACTTAGATTTCTACCAAATAGAAATCTCAATATATAGAAACAGCATTAGAAACAAGCAATGAAATTATAAAGGAGTTCATGCTGCATTTTGTTTTTCTATATTTAGCTACAAGTTCTTGAATATCAGACTTGAAAAGAGCAAGTCAAGTGACAAACCATTTCCGATCAGGACTTGTCCAGCTGTTGAAGCATTTCAAAGACAGTGATGCTCTGAGCCGGTAGAGGGCGAGGCGGATGCGGCAGCATTCTCCTCAGAGGGGATATGATAAGGTCACCCCCGCCGCGAGTGAGAGTGTGATGCCTCTTCCTCACTGCTCTCACCGGAAAAGGAGGCTGATCTATCATCTCCATATAACAAGGAGAAGAAACTTCTGTTCTCTTACGCGGCATTGAGCTCTTATATTTGCTTTCAGAAACCCTTCCTGTTCCTCCATCCTGTAAATTTATTTTACATGAGACTATATCAATCTGCAGATGTAACAACAAACATCACTTACCAAATGTTAAAACACATAACCAAAAAAAATAAAAGAGAGAATTAAGCACATATATGCTTACATTGATGACAGAAGAGTCCGGCATTGGGCATTTCAGAGGGTGATCCTCATCTGGCGGCTCTGAAGGATGCTGGACCGGCCAGAACTCAAAGTCGAATAGCTCTACTTGACCTTCATGAAGCTCATTGTGAACTTGAACATCCATAGCTACAGCACACCTCTTTGTTTCATTTATCAGTGGCACTTCTGGTTCTTCTCCATCCTAATGAAAATGAAGCAAAGCTATATAATGATGACGTTCTGCAACTAGTATATGGAAAACTTTGGAGAGAGAGAGCTTACATAATAATGACTTCCACATGAAAATGCCATAGAGATACTATTGTTATTGTTCATATTGTTGGGCACATGCTAGCTGAAGCTGAGCAAATTTGTTCTCTTCCGGAGTGAGAGTGCTTGCTGGGTAGGAAAATATGGATGAAAAGACAGCTGCTGAGCAAAGACCATATATAAAAAGTAGTAGCGAGGCTAAGCTAGTAGGTGTAGCAGTAATAGCAGTAGGGAGAGGCCGAGAGAGAGGTGGCAATATGGGAAGGTTTACACAGTGGTCAGTGGAAGAAGATCATAGAGAAAAGATTCCCATTCCCACCACCATCTTTTTTTTTTCTCTTTGGATTTCCTCCCACTCCTGCTACTACTTTATTCATTTGCTTTATTTGGGGAGCCTCGTTTCTCTTTAGCTTTTTTCACTCATTCTCGCTCACAGATTCAATTCACAAAAAGAGAAAGAGACAAGCTTTTGTTTTCACTTTATTGCTTTGATTAAGTAACAGTTATAGATAGCTAGGTTAAAAATGTAACAATCTCCCGCTTTCTGCTTTTTAGGGTTTTGCAGGCAGAAAATATATCATGTACATGAGCTGCTGGTGCGACTGTTGCAAAAGCTTGAGACTCGCACAAACACATTCACATTGAGAAAGAACTCAAAAAAGCAAAGAACAGAAGCACATAGAGGTGAGCGGAAAGCACGAGATAGGAGAGAGCTTCCTTTAAACAGTTCGTTTTTGTTAATTTTGATGCAAATGCATTTCAAGTTCGGTTCTAAACTTCTAATTGAACCGCAAGGACCAAAGAAAACGCAGGCATGCTGTTGCAGGCTTGCAGATCGATGCTGCAGAAGTACATCTAGCTACGCAAGTCATGTCAATTGAAAGATATTGTTGTCTCTAGTTTCTGGATCTTCCTCAAGAGTGGTAAACAACACATTCAGTAAAAAATAAAATACATTTCACAGTACTATAAATTTCTTACACACTTCGCATTTTCCGTTTAGAACTCATTAGGGCAACTCCAACCAAGAGGAGTCAAATCCACCGTGAAGACTCGTACGGAAACAATTGACATCTCAAAACCAAGTTCAACGGAAATACTTAAACGGCAACGATTGACATCACAAAATTGGAAAACAGTAAAAAGAAGTTTTACCGCGGTAAAAACCAGAATTTTTACCCTTGTCTTCTTTGATCGGCTGTTTCGCCGGAAAAGCTTGGTTTTCTGGCCAAAAAAGGCTTCTATGTCTGCAAGAACATCTTCTACAACACCCCAACAACATATACAGGCTAAAATCGAGAGGAAAGTTGAGGTTTTATACCTCGAGTTCAAACCGCTGCAAACCTCCGGCGAAGCTCCACAGCGCTCCTCCTTGCTTCTGGGCAGTTCCTGATGCTGCCTGGAGGTCCCAAGCTCTCCCCCTCGCCTAGTTTGAGTCGAGGCAGAGAGAGTAGACCTCTACCCTGTCTCTCTCCTCTGCTAGTCCTTCCCCACGGCGGCGCTGGCTCATCTAGTGGTCAGGGAGTGACCGCCGGAGCTTGGCGACGGTGATGGTGGAGGCAATGAGGCAGCACGCGCGCCAGTAGACTCGAGGAGCGGAGCTACCAGTCGCTCGAGGGAGGAGAGAGAGAATGAGTTCGAGGGAGGAGAGAGAGAGAGAAGTGATCCGGTCAACCCCCCCTTTTTAAATACTAAAAATAAACGGCCTAGATTAAATGATGAAAAGTTACTATGAACAGTAAATAGATATTTTGCTATTTACTTTTACCACACGGTAACAACACTTTATCCCACATAACTTTCGCATACGAACTCCAATTAAAGCGTAAGACATACCCACAGGTTCGTATTAACGTCATCTACAACTTTTCCGAAGGAAATTTCCCCAAATTCTCAACTTATCGCAAAGTCATCTTTTACGGTAAGGTAATTAACATTTATTATTTCCGTAAATTGGATAAATTCATAATAAACCGCTCGTAGCTCCGAAAAATATTCCGGACATACCGGAGGACTCGTATTAACATAATCTACCCCTCGGGACGTTAATTCTATTTTCTCTTAGAACCGAGAATATCTTGATGTTAGACTCACAAAGAATGACTCCAAGGTATGTAAACCTCAATTTTTCTGGTGTTTGAGACGTGGTTAGACTGCCTAGGATGTCTAGAAGCTAGGTTTGCAGCTGTGGAAGCTCGATTTGGCCGGAAAAGCTCGGTTTTTCGGTGAAACATTGATCAGAGAAGACAAGGGTAAAAATCATGGTTTTTACTGTGTCAGATTTACCTTTTACCGTTTTACTGTAGACTGTGAAATGCCAGAAATACCCCTGGCAGTTTAGGGAAATTACTGAGGTGCCATCAGGGCTGAAATTCCTAAAATACCCCTGTCAGATTGGTATATTTACGGGACTGCCATTGAGGTTAAAAGACCAGACTGCCTTGGCTGTTTTGTCTATTTATAGGGGCGGCCACTAAGGCTTAAATTTCTAAAATGCCCCTAGTACTCAGATTAATTACAAACTACCATTAAGGCTAAAATGACCATGCTGCCCCTGACAGTTTTAGCTAATTACAAAAGTGTCATTTGAGATTAGATTGACTTTTATATCCCTGGAGTATTTATTATTTACGTGAATGCCATTATATTATATATTTATGTGGGGATATTTATATTTATGTGGTTCTCTTAAAAGCTTGATGGTATGTTTGGGATAATCCCGATGGATCGTTCGTTGGTGAATACCTCAGCGGAGAGGTTAAATTTCGGATATGCAATAGGCGTTTGCTATCCATAAAAGTAAATTGACCGATAATTAGAAAAGCAGGATTTTTCCCGGTTAGGGCGTTACTTAAATAAGAGCTACGTGTGGCTTGATCCCTGAAGACATGGTACGTAGGCAGCCTGACCGGGATTCGGGTGCAGTCACAAATAATATTAGAACCCTATGTCCTTAAAAATGTTTGGTTTAAGATCCAAATCCGGTTGTGAGGTCTATTCCGGTTTCGTTTGGACCGTTTGAAAAAGGTTTGGGAAAAAGGGTTATCCCTTCTCAAGGGGGATTTCAAGTAAATCTCTCTTAGAATGGGTCCCGCACGTCTTAACCCAGGTTTAGGAAGGTAAACTTGGATCGGGACGTGACAGTTTAACTTGGTCCCTCTCCAGTTGTTTGCCAATGGTTGGTTGGCTAGATTAGTTTAAACATACACATGATAAACCCTTGAGTGTGGTTACACGTGACGGTTCGTGTTCGAGTGGATTGTCATCAAGTGCTAGATGTGGGCCGGATTGGTTGGTTGGTTCAATTGGTTTAGACATATGTATTCGTGCTAAACCCTTGAGTCTGGTTGCACGTAAGAATTCGTGTTTGAGTGGAGAGGATGAGATAGATTCATTTGCAGACCTTGTCAGGTTGCACGTGAGGAGACGTGTTAGAGATGAGAGATCTCACGTTAGAAATATGACAAATAAATATAATTTATATGTGTGCGGATCATTCCTAATTATATTGAAACCTTTTGTGGTCAAAACCCAACACCTTAATGGTGATCAACTTGAGACAATATCGGTACAAGAACGATCTACGGGCCACGCTTGTCGTTGTTTGACGTGGTATCAGAGATGGTCTATCTCCAGTTGTGTATCAATGGTTGGTTGGTTCGATTGGTTTAGACATACACGTGATAAACCCTTGAGTCTGGTTGAACTTGAGGGTTCGTATTTGAGTGGATTGTCACCAAGTGCTAGATGTGGGCCAGGTTGGTTGGTTCAATTTGTTTAAATACACACTTGCTAAACCCTTGATCCACATAAAAAACAAGATAAATAAAATATAACTTATATGTGGATGAATCTTTTTTAATTATGTGGAAGTTTTTTGTGATTAAAACTTAACACCTCAAATGTGGTTAAGTTTGTGACAATATCAATATAAGAATGATCAACGGGTCACACTTATCGTGTTTGACTTGAAATAATCAACTAACCTCATAACCGATGATCCAAAGAGTAGCTAAGGGAGTTTTATCATCGATATTTGCTCTCTTTCTTGACCTTTGCTTTTGGATGTTGTTCATGTCTTGTCGCCCTTCAGTTCAACTTTCGGGTCATAAACATGTCCAATATATCTTTCAGAAAGGCACAATTCTGTTGAGCTCTCAGCGTTACAAGAGCGTCCGCAAATCAAACCTTGAAAAACTCCCAACGTAACACGATTAGTAACTAGCCAAACAAAAAACATAACATAAACTTCAGTAATCAAGTCTCTCTAGACGTTTCTCAGTCCGTTCTGTAATGCAAGCTCCTTTTCTCTTTTTGGAGAAGGAAAAAAATTATTATGGTCAAAATTTGCAGCTCATGCACTTAAGTTTACTAAATAACGCACGTCCAGAAATAACAAAACGGTACCACTCTCGGTTGTCCCCAATTCGAAAAATGGAAAAACCAAAATAAAAAAAATGTAAGGAGGGAAGCACCTGCACCAGAAACAGAGAGAGATCAACGAGGCATAAGTCCCCAAGTAAAATAATTAACCAAAGGGAATTCCATTCTGAAAAATCTGCTGGTGAACGACGTTTTGAGTTAAGTGTACGCCCTAGGGTCAGGGGGCACCGGAGGAAATGAAACTGTGGAAAAAAGCTGCCGGTCTTATCAAAGACCGGAACAGCATCTGGGCGGCTTCCATTTCTCGCCGGACCTCCTACCGCAACCCCGACCTAGAATCCATCGTTATCAAGGCCACCAGCCACGACGAGCTCCACGTCGACTATAAGAACTTCCACCGCGTATATCAATGGGTACGTACATCTCCCATGTACGTAAAGCCTTTGTTGTATGCCATCTCTTCCAGAATGGAGAAGACAAGGTCATGGGTGGTGGCGCTCAAAGGCTTGATGCTCATGCACGGCGTCTTCTGCTGTAAGATCCCCGCCGTGCAGAGGATCGGAAGGTTGCCGTTTGATCTCTCCAACTTCACCGACGGGCATTCCAAGCCGAGCAAGACGTGGGCGTACGACGCGTTTGTGAGGGCTTATTTTACGTACTTGGACCAGAGGTCGGCTTTTCTTCAGGAAACTGCGACGTCGGCCGTGGCTTTTAAGAAGCAGCAGCAGCTGGGGAGATTACAAGGCGGCGGGATTGACCTTGAGGAGGAGGAGACACCGTTGACGGAGGAGCTTTTGAAGCTGAGGAAATGGCAGGCGTTGATGGACATGTTGCTAGAGATAAGGCCTAATCTTGGCACGGAAAAGGTGTATCTGGTATTCGAAGCCATGATCTGTATTTTGACGGAGGTATTCGACGTGTACAGCAGAATATGCAAGGGAGTAGCTAGACTTCTGATGAGCATTTACGCTTCGCCGGGGAAGGAAGAGGCGCAAATGGCGCTCGCGCTGGTTCAGAAGGCGGCGATGCAAGGACATGAGCTCGAAATGTACCTTGAATTCTGCAGGGATTTGGGTGCTCTTGGCTCGTCGGAGTGCCCTAAAGTAAAGCAGATTCCTGAGGAAGATATCAAAGACCTAGAAAGAATAATACGCGAGGCTGGTGATGATGCGGTGAAGGAAACAGAGAAAAGCACGGCGATTGTAGAGAAAGAAAGCGATGGTGGTGATTTGTTAATTGTTGTTGATGATCATCATGACCAAAGGACGACAAAGAAGAAAATGTTCAAGACTATAATCACAGATAAATGGGAAGTGTTTCCTGAGGACGATATGATCAGCTGGGTGAGTACTGGTTATAATGATTCCAGTGCTGCATCTGCAGATTACAATAACCCTTTTGCATCCTCTTCGAATCTGATGCCTCATGTTGCTCCTGCTCATGATAATACTAAGCCTGTTCTTCCGGATTTAATTAGTTTCTAAATTGATTGTGGTATCAATACTTTAATGAAAGGATTCTCCATCTTCGTTTATGCCACTTCAATTTCCCAATTTGTGAGCCCGACTTGCATGCATCTATGGAAAACATTAGATATATGAGTTCAATTATGCGGATAGGGGGGAAGGAACTGCACATGGGTTGCACAGGACGGGAAACTGAGCGGAAAAAACCGGTCGGCATATCTGTAGGATAGAATTTCCCCAATTATATATGAGATAAACTATTACGTACTGAGGAATGGTGTCTATCTATTCTCTCTTAATTATCACCTCTTTTTTGTTTCTCACAACACTTTATATAGGTTGGCTAACTATTACTATGACGAGCTAGCTTGTTCCTCAAAGTTCTGTAATACGTATTTGATATTTCTGCTTATCCGGCATATGCTTCACAAAATGCGTATTTCATCATATTTTCGACAACTATTGCAGAGTGTGGTTCATATATTTAAATTACGTGCATATCAGATTGTAAAAAATTACATTCAGTAGTTTCAAGAAAAAGCGAAACCCGCAAAATGACAAATCACAAGAGCTATGCGCGTCATTGTTAGGAGCACATGATCTAGTAACACTGGCTAAGAATTCATTCAATGAAAATTTACATTCGAGAGGACAGGGTTCTTATAATCCCCTATTGATTAAGATTGTAAGAAGTGCCCTATTGAGTAAGAAGTGTTCTAATAATCCCTATGTTAGGCTCGAAATTAGTCGAGTAAATTTTTCTTGAGGATATGGAGATAATTTCATTAATCAAAGATCATAACGACTAAAACGGTCAAATATGAATAGTCCGAAGACTATACAAGTAGCTACCAACTACGAAATGAAAGAACTTATACTATCAACAATTGCTAAAAGTAATCGTGTTATTAACTAGCCTAAAGAAGCAGTAAAAAGTGATGCCGATAAAGAAAAAACACCAATGTTTAATCATCTCAAACCCTACTCTGATCCAAAAATGAAACCACTGCATTTATTATGTAGATTCTTATTGGTGTACGTTTTGAAAAATCAACCCAGCAAAAGTTAATACTTAAGTGCTAGAGATAGGACATGGGATAACGCAAACAGCTGCAGTGCATCCAAACCATCCTTAATCAGAAAGAAAAGAAATAGATCGGAACTGGGCTACAAAACAACCTAGTTAGGTAAGGGCCCGAACCCAAAACCCATCTCTTTTTCCGTCCCCTATTGGGTCTAGCCAGACTCTCAGATTCCACCCTCACTACTCTGGGCCTCTGGCCGTCTTGGTCTCTCCTCCACCATTGAAGGACCCCTTAGAACTTGATATGAGGTTGCAGCTGCAGCAAGGGTTTAGACAATAACTAAGAAAATAAAGAGGCAAGAAAGAGTTGTATTCATTGCCCTCTTAAAAGGGCGTTTGTCTGATATACAGATCTGCATACTATGTAGATCTGTCGTAAACCGTTAAATCGGTCAACCGATTTAAAAAATCAAATTATCGAACAGATCACGACATATCTGTATAGGAAAAATTTTTCTCTTAAAAACCCTAACATGGAACTATAAATAAATAGGATAAATAGAGTGTCACGACCACAACATGTGCCTTAAAATTACCATATCTCTAACTTAAAATTCTTTCCCACGAGAGAAACACGTGCTCGGTCACAACAGTATATTCCTTAATCAACTAGGATAGCCATGTAGTTTCACATCAGAACTCGAAAGCTGCCTCAGACCCTTCACACCCGACAACTGATCAGGCTGCCCGGAGCACTGGCAAGAATACCACCGCCTCAACCTTCAAAGACCACCATGACCTCCACCTCTTCGTAGTTTCACGAAGGCATAGCCTCAAATCAAATACCTCATGCTCAGATTAGAACACCAATAACTAACCACCACTATCAACAACCCACTCGCACTCTTATCTCCCGTATTAAGAGGCTAGATCTTTTTTTTAGATTGATTTGCTCATATACTTTCTTTCCGCCTCATGTTTTCCAATCGATTTGGGTTTTGAGATTTGATAAAGATTGGGTAAAGATTTAAAATTTGTGTAAGATTGAAAAACATGTTTGCGCAATCTTATGAATTTCGAATCTTCAGTTCTGGTATATTTGAATTTCGAATCACCAAACTGTGAACCTAAGATTTCAGAATTTGGGAGTAGGTCTGATGCGTTTTGGATTAATGATTTGGGTTAAAGTGATATTTTCAATCTTGATTTTTTTATTTGCATTGGCGCAACTTTTGGGTGGGGATGTTGGATTGAAGATGTTTAATTTGTATACTTCAATGTTAATGAACAGAGGCTTGCATCTTCATGAGCCAATTTCAATTTCTGTTTTGTAGCTTGCAATAAAGTCGCTGGGAATACTATTCTATGATTAAGGGCTGTGCTCTTTTTTCTTGTAATCCATTGAAGGGTATGTCTTCTTACTTCAATTATTGTTAATTTGTTCTTTTATTTAGTTCTTGCAGCTATGTTTCAGCATTTTGGGTTTAATTCTATTGCAATTGTGTTCAACTGTGTTTCGTTCATTCGGGGTTCCATTATGTTGGTTTTGGTTAGGAGAGAAATATAGAAAACTGGCATAAATAATATTTAGTTGTTAACGCTGGAAATTTTTCATAAAAGTAAAGTTTCCAGATATATATTTCTCATTCAAATAGCATATATATGAATACAACCCTATGATTATTAATGTAAAGAAATTTGATCCAAGGGGACAAAAACTGATGAGCATGTCCTAATAAACTGATAAATAGTTTATTATTATTATTCTTTTTTTTTTGAAAATATCAACGATCGATATATTAGAACTCAAGCCAGAATATGTCATTACATATCATCTCTCTATCGACATATGAGTAGATAAAATTTTATGATACAAGATCACAGTGATACATAGATCAGACTTAATCATTAAAATATTAAGATGTTTTACCAAAGAGAGTCAATAAACCAAAACATGAAATGCAAAGTTATAGACAATTTTTTTTAAAAACAAAAAAACAAAACAAAATTTAAATTTTCTCCTTGCCTTTCACACTGGGGCTAGGAGGTGGAGCAACAAAGACATAGGCCTCATATGGTGATGAAGGAGCAGCATCTTTCACAGCCTCTTCCTCTGCCTTTACAAGAGCTCTTGCAGAAGGTATCTAGCTTGTTCTTGGATCCAAATGAACGACCTCTCTTCTTCTTTACAGCACTTGGGGTATCATCAAGCACAAGAACACCTTTTAAGACCAAGTGAGCTTAGTGACAACTTGCTAGTGAATTCCAGAACTTTGACCTTCTTTGTTGGAGCCTTGTACAAGGTTTAGGCTTGAGCAGGGCAAGGATGTTCAGCTTTGTTGGGGAGAGCAGCAAGATACCTCATGAGCGTTTATGCCCAATGCATCCGTGGACTCAGACTCTAGTCCCAATGCATCCGCAAACCAAGTGGCAATAAAAGAATGAGAAGCTCCTGTGTCAAACAATACCCTAGCCTCTGAGTTAGAAACAATAATCGTACCACGTACTCGTGGACCGTCAAGCTCCCCTGGGTAAAGCTGAAGAACTCGCCCATCTTCTGGTCTCTCAAAACCGGGGGAAAGTACTGCTCATAAAACAACTCCTCAAACTGATCCCAGGTCATCTGATCAGGATCGTGGCGGTCTGCAACGGTATCCCACCAACTATCAGCCTCTCCAGTGAGGCAGTGGACTGCGAAGGCAACTCTATACTCGATAGGGGTATTGACTGTCCCCTGCAGCTTCTTGATGTGCTTGAGCCAGATCTCAGCATCAACTGCCTCTGTAAGGCCAGTAAAGTTAGGTGGCCTAACTTTCAGAAGGGTCGCTAAACAGTTGGACCTCCTCTCTAACTCTAAGTCCTGCAGAGTAGGAGGTGGAACATTTCCCATGGCACGGAACGCTCGCGTAACCTCATCCATCTCGCGGCGAGGCGGCATCGTGACTGACTCTGAAAAGAAACAAGGATTAGTCACCGAAACAATGTCCAGTCAATAAAGATAATGAGGATGTCGACTACTGGAACATGAATGAACTTTTGACTTCCGTATGAAAGAATACATCATGAGATCATGCAATGACGTCAGCATCGCACACAAATAACTCGAAGTATACGGCTCGAAGAAAACAAACTGGTCGTACACCAATGACATGGAAGGTACCAAAACGATGCTCTGATACCAAGTAATTACTGTCACATCCCGGGGACTATTCTCGGCCCCGGAACACGACGGTAACCGCCGTAATCCCGATCAGGCGAGTAATCAATACGTCATTTGACGTATTGATAACCCTCCGGACCGAAACCACAAGGCTATGAATGAAATAAACAACACATGAACAATATGGATGTCAAATACGAAATGACAAATACACAGAGTGGCATACAAATGTTATACAAGCGGAAGATAATGGAAAAATACCCGAGACAAAAATAATGCAAGAAAAAGTCTTGGGACAACGAGCCCGAAAAATGTCTTAAGGTATCCAACAGAATAACAAACATCAAAGATACGGAAATCAAACGACATGGAAACCACACCAGAATGGGTGTCCTTGAAAACTGAAATGCACGATAACCGTCGACGCTCCGCGATCTCCTAGTCCAGCTCCTCTAGTGATGGGTGCTGTAGACCTGAAAAGATGTAGAGGTGAGCAACTCGTCCTCGCTAACCCAAATGGGGCCAAAGCCAACCAAGTCGGGGTTTAAAACCCATGAGAAAAAATTTAGCTTATATATGTAGGTACTCGTAAGTATACGAAAGAGCATGTGGAAATGTAAATGCAAGCCATGCACATAAAGCTCGGTAAAACATGGGACCACACATGAAAGAAATTTCTGGATATGAGCGGCCGAAATCCCGGGTTTGTCTTCACTGCAAACCTGGGCCAACTACCTAAGCGCCCGAGTGCGCAGAGTAGCGAGAGCGTCCATTTCTAGCTAACGCCCAACAAACAGCAGGCCACACTTACGTCACGCTTTACTCTGTACGAGGCGAGCGTAAGTGGGATAAATAGATAAAATAAACAGGGCATAGCCCCTCCGGAGGTTTACGGTCATCGACACCGCAGGAGTGCTAGATACTAGGTCTCGTCGCTCTCAGGCCAAGCACCGGAAATCAGGACGACGGTACTACTTTTCGATCCAAAACTCTCACACACACACACACCAAGTGCTATAAGAAGCGTGTGGTCAAGCTTAAAACAATGCAACAGTATTTTTATAGATATAAGTAAAGTGAAAGAGCCGCCGACCCAAGAGGGTTTCGGCTCACCCATTGGGCGTGCTCCCCCTACTACCTGGTATGACGGTACAGCTGGCTGCGCTCCAACTCCTGGTCCTCCTGAAGCCTACGTCGACGAGCTCCTGAGTCTTGAACTTCCTCCACTGTGTTCTCCGGCGAAACTCCTCCGGCAGAGCTCCGCTGACCTCCTCCTTCCTCCTCCTTGCTCCTGGGCAGCTCCTGGTGGCGCCTGGGAGCTTCCTAGCTCTTCAAATAGGTTGGTTTGCTTCGATCTGCCTTGCACAGTAATCTCCAAGCTTCTGTCCTCGGCTGGGCGGCGCTGGCGTCGCTGGTGGCCTGGTTGAGGTCTCCGGGGCGAGGCGAAGCCAATGGGGGCGACGGTGAGGCTCGACGCGCGCCGGGGCGGAGCAGCTGTGGCTGCTGTCAAAGAGGGGAGAGAGAGCAAACTTTCTGTTTCGGGCGAAAGCTGAAATGGAAAGAGAGGAAAAGGAAAGTGAAAGAAGAAAAGGAAAGGTGGGGAGAAAAGAGAGAAAGAGATAAGGTTTTAAAGAAAAACGAGTGGCCACGATTCGTCGATCGAATCAACGGCCACGATTTAATCCCACTTCCAAAATAATTTCAAAACCAAATCCATTTTCAGAAAATTCATTTAAAATAACCAAACGTCAAATTCAAACGTAAAAGTCGTACGAAAAATACGTGAAGTGCCGGAAAATATTCCGTAAATACTTTCACGCATGTGGCGACGTGTCTTAACGTGAAAACGTTAGACGAAATTAACGACGTACTGAAAAGTAATCGGAATTAAACCCTAAATGTGTCGGAAAATTAAATTAAAGTTTCGGGGTCTCACAGAGAGAGTAGTCCAAACCCTTATAAACCCACAGACAATGTCTCATATTCCCGATGTGAGATATATTTCTCAACAATAGGATGTCACAACAGATTGCCAGACCAAAGATTACCAATCACCAGTCACATCAAGTAGAATTGCGTCTTGAAAAATTGATGGCTTACCGCAAGCTAGATTGTTCTACAGCAACCTAAATTATGCATTTTTTGAGTTGTTTTTACCTTTTGATTACTTGGTAAATATTCAATTTGTCACTCCGAATCCTCACCGGAAACGCAGTTTCGTAACTGTTGATCACTTCTTGCATCTTCTTAGATGATTGATGAGCATATTCAATTGGATAAGACCCAACGAGGTTACTTTTGACGCTAGTAAGACCATAAGCGAAGCTAACCCTGGGGATTCCTCCGATTTCATATTCAATATTCCTAGGTGCCTCTATTCCTTCGTTCTCTGCAAAGCTGCATGCACTACTACAATTAAACACTTATGCGACGAATTTTTTTTTTCATCGCATGAGTTATCACTTATGTGAAGAAATCGATTTTCTCGCATCAGTTTGAACTCATGCGACGAAAAAAAAATTGGCGCATAAGTTCTAACTTATGCGACGAAACTTTTTATTTCGTCGCAGAAGTTCAAACTGATGCGACGAAATTTTATTTCATCACATAAGTGCTAACTCATGCAACGACTTGAGATTTCGTCGCATAAGTACTAACTCATGCGACGAATCTTAGTCTTTTGTCACATTGGTTATTCCGCCAAAAATTTTGAATTTTTCACTCTTAAATTTCATCGCATAGGTCATTCCGCCAAACATTTAAAATTTTAAATCTTTCCGCCCAAATCCCCCCCCCCGTTTTCTTCTTATTTTTCTTCCTTCTTATACATCACTCCCTCCCCCACTTTTCTTCTTCCTTCGCCTCCTCCTCCGACAAAAAAAAGTAACAAAAAGTCAATTTAAAAAACAAAAATCAAATTAAGTTAATTTAATTTTTTTTATTTATTGAAAACTCTCGCATAAGTTTATGCAACGAATTTGTTTTCGTCGCATGGACTTATGTGACAAAAAAATTTCGTCGTTTAAGGGATACTTATGCGACGAAAATTTATACCTTCGTCGCATTTCGTCAGATAAACCTAATGCAACAAATTTTTCGTCGCTTAAAGTCTTATACGACGAAAAATGCCTCTTATGTGATGAAATGAAATCGTCGTATGAGGTTTTTACTCTACTAGTGATATCAACCTGGGTCGAATCTAACATTGAGGATGGTAAGTAGAGCTGGAGCCAACATTGAGGATGGGTGGTATGGTGATGAGAAGGGAGGTTCGGGGTCCTCTAGGCAGGAACGGAACGAGAAAAGAAAAAAAATGAGGTAGGCTATACTAAGAAGCTAGGTATGCGATTAAGAAAAAAAATCACAATGAACTCACATATTGGGGATTTCTGTGGCATACGTATATAACTATAAATATGAACCAGAGAGAACCCAAATAATGACAAAGCAACAACCAATTGGTCACAACAGAGGAAAAACAATAGACCAACATAGTATTAATTAGCCAAATGTAAATATAATGAAAATGCAATACAATAATCGGTTTTGATCGTACTAACTAAACACACTGGCATTGTGCAAACAAATGAATAAGGGAGAAGCCGTACAAAATATACAGGTTTGAAAGAGAAACGAAAACAAAGAAATGAGCAGTATATGTTGAAAAAAATATAGGCATGGAAGGAGAGGAATAGAGTGATGGCCGAGTAGGAAAAGGAAGGATAAGGTTGAGATTGTTGGTGCTCAAAATTTTTGTTTGGCTTGCTTGTTTATCGTTTTTTACCCTTACAGTGGTGACATTTGGGTTTAGTTTGATAGGAAGGGTGAGTTAATTAACTGAGGCATTCTTAGTCAATCATACATTGTGATTGATACATTTTTATTTATTTATTATTTTAAAAAGAATGAAATGATTTCACTCTTCCTTTCACCTTCATTGATACGTATGTTAAAGATACTCAATATAGAATTAGTGACAGTACATGAAAATTTATGTGATGCTGCGTGGTACCGTATGCGCATCAATTCCAGCCACACAAATTGTACCCTATCTAATGGGCCCCCTCCTTCCCTTTCTAAACAACCGCACGATATAACTTACCGACCTATAGTACATGTATATGTATCAGGAAGTTGAGGTGTGCTGCAGTATATAGCTATAATATACCGATCGATAGTACATACATATCGCGGTATAACATACCGACCCATAATACATATGTATGAGGAAGTTGAGGTGTGCTGCAACACATAGCTATAACATACCGACCCATAATACATATGTATGAGGAGCTGCAACACATAGCTATAACATACCGACCCATAATACATATGTATGAGGACCTGCAACACATAGCTATAACCATAGTACATGTGTATCAAGAAGTTGAGGTGTGCTGCAACACATAGCTATAACATACCGACCCATAGTACATGTGTATCAAGAAGTTGAGGTGTGCTGCTAGGTTCCTTCCGTCTGGCAATATGCAGCTAAATCGGAGGAGTATTTCTTTTACTTTTCGATTTTCTTTTTATCTTTTAAGCATACAATTTATTAACACTATTTAAGCACATAGTTAGAGAAACTACTGAATTATCATAGTTAACAAAAAGGACTTGAGGTGTAAACTCACACAAGTTCGATCCCCGTTGCCAACAATCCCTCATTGGTAGGTAATCTGTAAAATGTCTCTGGATCCTTAGGCTGTAAAAAGTCCTTAGACCGCTGGGTGAGGGTGTGGTCTCTTTGGGAAATGTCTCCGGGCCCTTGAAGAGGATGTCACCTCTCAGTAAACGTGGGTGAAACTCTCCCCAGTCAACAAATCCGAAAGCCTCCAGACCTAAATCACAGGGTTTTCCCTGACTTTGATAAGTAGGGTAGTCCCCATTTTATCTAAATTTTTGATCATCAGAATAGTTAACAGAAAGGACAGATATCAAGAGGATAGAAGAGTGAGCTTTTGGGTCGGCAAATAACAGGTAATTTGCACTCGTATCATCAATTAGAGTTGCTCGTAACTCTTACCACACAAATTAATAAGACCATAAATTGGTAGTCTCTGTAATCAATTAACCCCCCTATTTTTAACGACCACCATCAAAATCTATCTTGAAAAAATGGGCTCCTCTTTGATGGTCTCCAACAATGGCTTCCTTGACCTACACGCAGCTAACCTATTCTGGAACTCCGCCACTTGCAACCCCTCAACTCCGTCCAAGCTCAGCCTCGCCGGAGCTTCACCGCTTTGTTTTTTCTCTTCCTCGTCACCGTTTTGCACTGCTTGAGCCTCCGGCAAGGTCCGGACCTTCCCGCCGGAAATACCCTTGGCCGCGGAGTTGGCTGCGATGAAAAGGATGGTCATGTCGGCGGCAGTGACGACGGAGCTGAGCCGTTTCATGGAGAACATGATGTAGACGTTGCCGAACTCGAGCTCCTCGTCGGCGGCGAGGGCGGAGAAGCGACGGCCGATGTGGAGAGACTTGGAGCTGGCTAGGAACGTGTTTGGAGACTCGAGCATGAGCTCGGCGGCCTTGATGGGTTCACGGAACTGACGTACTTCGCCGGTGGGGAAGATCACACGCGCCGCTTTGGTGCTCTTGATGTGAGGCGTGGCTAGAGTGCATGAGATGTAGTTCCCCATGAGAGTATATATATTAATATATGAAGAAGAAGAAGAAGAAGAAGAAGAAGAAGAAGATGAGAGAATGCAGAAGATTAATTTGTCAGAATAGAGATGGAGTTTTGGGTTGATTTTTGAAGTGCTGGGTGGGTTGGTTTGTGGGTATATATATGAGGGGAATGAGGAAGTCAAAGAAGAATGTGTGTGATTTTTTATTTTTGAAAATAAAAAATCGTAAATAGGAAATGAAATGTCCTTAAAGTGAACTAAAATCCTTAAAGTTACTTGCTGTTAGTTTGGAGTTTAGCACTTCTTCTAGTTACTGAACTAAAATCCTTAAAGTGATGTTTACAATTTCACTAAAATCAAGCTTTGCTTATAGAACAATTTAAACAACTTTTCTAAAATAAAGAACTCAAAAATAAGAAAGTTGTTGAAGATATTGATATTTGTATTAAAATTTGAATCGTAAAGATTATGAAGAAATCAAACTCAGCTATTTTTTGTCCTAACCACTCGAATCTCATATAATCTAATATATGGCAAGATGTGATTATTTAATATTGACGTAATCATAAGGTGAGATAAGATGTAAGAAATTATAGAGAAAAGAGAAAGGCAAGGGAGGTGGAATGCGCGTTTAAGTTGGGTTGAAAGAGCAGGGAAAATGAGGAGAAGGTGCAATGTGTCGGTTTTCAAACATGGGGACGTGTCTCAGTTCCCACTTTGTCATGCGAATTTGCGCTGTGTGGGACCCGGCGGGGCTTGAGAGGTGGGAGTGACTCGTTCACTTACTAGAAGCTTTTCGGAGTTGGCATTTGTTTAATCAGTCTGGGAGGCCCAACTCGACGTGGGGCCGTCGACATTGGCCCAAACCAACCGTGTTCCTTTGATTTAGTATTTGGGGTGTGGCCGAAAGAGACCATTTCTCCATTTGTGTAGGTCAAATCTGTTCTTTGTTTTCGCCAAAAAAAAAATCCGTTCTTTGTCCAATGTTCTAAAGAGATCTTGACCTTCAGCTTCTTCCAATGCTCACGTTTAATCATAAATTCTTTACTGTAAGGTCAAAGCTCAACAGAAAATCTCTACACATGTATTAAATTGGAGTTAACCATCGTTTAATTTTGAAAAAAGACATTAAAATATTGATTAAAAGTAAAAGAAAATAGACTGTGGTGGAGTTGGTAAGAGTTTAGGTTTGAAACTTTCATACACATACTCCAATCTTGTCGAGAGTCGATACTGATTGTAGTTACATCTCAATAAAAGTCATCTGATAAGATCTCTCGATACAGATTAGCTAATTGATCTAAAAAGTTTTTAAGGAAACCGTTGACAACAAATTTGAAAATATATGAATTAAGAAGTTTGCAGATAAATCAAGCTTCAGCGGCAGGTGCAAAAATGTGTATATGGGATCGATGACGAGCATGGTCTTCAAGAAAAGGGCTAAATTTGACAGAGGATGTGATGGAATTAGCACTAGCCATCGTTGTAAGAAACACTTGGTTAGGAATCAGGATCATAGACAACTGGAATGTTTGCTATATGGTACTACTCGAAAGACATTGTTGTCGGAGGATTTGACGCACACCATGAGGACATGCCTCGCAAATTTAAGACGGTGCTTTCGCGAATCACAGTAATACGGATAGGACTCTCTTACGTACTGCAATGCACAATATTACGCACAATATTAGACCTAGGAAACCATGCCAGTACCCAACACTTTTTTGGACTTGTTTTCATTTCTTAATCTCACCTATATCACATTTTATCAACAATATTAATTAGGTGAGCCGGTTGCGTTTAATCCTCTATTTAGTGATTGTTTAGTTAATTTCAACAGAATTTGATGAGTTAGTGACAAGTGACCAACCAAAGATGTACACAAGCTTGTACAAACTTGGATTGGTAACAAATCTATATCAAAGTTAAGTAAATGTATGGTAAGACAGGTTATCACCATTATATCATCATCTCCACCATCCGAAACCACAATTTTTTCACATGTACGGTATACCGTTGGTATACGGGAATTCATACCGTAGCCGAGCCGCACACCCTAGGTATGACTCAGCCGAGTCAAACTTTAGGTCGAAATTTCGGCCCAAAATGAGGCAGACTGGTCGAAACTAAGCTAGTTCGGTCTACTGGGCCCAAATTACCAGGAGGAAGGGCCTTGATAGGGAACTTGCACTCATTTCTTGATCTCGCTCGCGTCGAATAGCATAAACCATACCTTGCAGAGCCAACTCTGATACAACTGTGCAGCAGCCCAATTAAGTTTGCAGCATCACATGTAGACAAAATGTGTCCAAATTTGATGACTATTTTCGTGAGCTTAAATAAAGGGTATTGTTATTAACACATATTTTTTGTTATTAACACATTCTATTATTAACACATTCTATTTCTTTTCTTATCCACACATTTTATTTTTATTTATAAGTTTACCACTTAAATTTGTTTCATAATTGATTGTCATCATACGTGAGATGTGTTAATAATAAAAATGAGTGTGTTAATAGCATCATCATAAATAAAAGATTTATACATGGGGTAGTATTATTCTCCTCCACTAAATATTCAATCGTAGTTAAAAGCCAAACACTCTTTTCCTAGTTGGCTCTGGTTGGTTTTGTAGTGAGGCCATATCATAAGGAAAGAGAGGATCGTAATGTGGATCTCCAACATTCATAGGCAGCTGATGCACAGTTTTGAACCAGGTGCGAGGAAGCTTGCCAGGGAAAGCATCAGCAACTCCTTGGCCTTCGGTCCCTGGTAGCCAAGCTTCAACCAGAGCATCTATAATGGAAAGATATGGTTTGATCACTATAGGACGGCCGGTGATAGTAGAAAAGAATAATTTGATATAGTTTGGAATACTTTGATATATTGTTATTCTCCAAATAGGAAGGTTTATATAGAGATACAATCATAATGTTAATAGGAAAAATATAACCTACATCTACAAGGAAAGTAAATAGTTACATCATATTCTACACCCCCTCAAGTTGGTGCATAGATAGTTATCATGCCCAACTTGCCAACTGAGTTGTCAAACACTTTCTTTGACACTCCTTTTGTGAGAACATCTGCTAATTGATCTTCTGTATACACGAAAGGGAAACAAATGATCTTCTTGTCCAGGTTTTTCTTAATGAAATGTTGATCAAGGGAAACAAATGATCTTCCTGTCCAGGTTTTTCTTAATGAAATGTCGATGTACTTCCACATGCTTAGTCCGATCATGTTTAACATGATTATGAGCAATTTCAATAGCAGACGTGCTATCACAATGCAAGTCCATAAGTTTCTTAAGTTTAAAACACAATTCCTTCAATACATTACGAATCCAAAGCATCTCACAAACTCTTTGTGCCATACCTCAAAACTCTGCTTCAGCACTTGATTTTGCAACGAATTTTTGCTTTTTACTACGCCATGTGACACGATTTCCTCTAACAAATGTAAAATACCTAGAAGTAGATCGTCTATCAGTCTTATCACCAGCCTAATCTGCATCAGTGTATCCAACAACATCCAATTCTCTTTTTTTTTCTCAAATAATAATCCTTTACCTGGTGTCATCTTCAAGTACTTCAAAATACGATACACTGCATCCATATGCTCTTCACTAGGACAATGCATAGATTGACTAACAACACTCATAACAAAAGTAATATCAGGTCTAGTATGAGAAAGATAAATAAGACTCCCTACTAGACGTTGGTACATTCTTTTATCAGTCAGGACTTGATCTAGATAGATGACGAGGTTGTGATTCATCTCAATCGGTGTCTCAGCAGGCTTGCAGTCAAGCAGTCTAGTCTCAGCTAACAAGTCAAGTATATATTTTTGTTGAGATAAACAAATACCTTTCTTTGATCTTGCAACTTCAATTCCAAAAAAATACTTCAGTTGTCCAAGGTCCTTCATCTCAAATTCCTTCGACAGATACTTCTGTAAAGCTTTCATCTCATTTGGGTCATCTCCTATGACAATCATATCAACATATACAATCAGAGTGGTGATCTTACCCTGACTACGCTTGATGAACAAAGTGTGATCCGAGTTACTTTGTCTGTAACCAAACGTCTTCATTGATTTAGAGAATCTCCCAAACCATGCTCTAGAAGATTGTTTTAGTCCATACAAGGACTTCTTCAACTTACAAACCTTGCTGGCATCACAAGGTCTACATTTGACTCCTGGCGGCATGTCCATATACACCTCTTCCTCCAAGTTTCCATTAAGGAAAACATTCTTCACATCAAACTGTTGTAGAGACCAATCTTTATTTGCTGCAAGTGAAATTAAAATTCGAAGAGTGTTGATCTTTGCTATGGGTGAAAACGTCTCTTCATAATCAATCACATAGCGTTGAGTGTATCCTTTGACAACTAATTTGGCTTTATACCTATCAATGCTCCCATCGGTTTTGAGTTTTACAGTAAATACTCAACGACATCCAACGATCTTCTTTCCATCATGTTTATGAACAACATCCCATGTCGAGTTCTTTTGCAAGGCCTCTAATTCCTCATTCATTGCTTGAGTCCACTTCGGATCCATCATTGCATCCTGTACGGTACTATGAATAGAAACACTGGATAATTGATTAATGACAAGAGCATGTGGCCCAGCCAACCTATGGTTAGACATGTAATTTGTTATAGGATATTTGGTTTTGACTTTGATATCTAGTTCATATTGTTTCTTTAGAATACCTTTGGTAACCCTTTGTGATTTCCTAGGTTCAATATTATCTACCCGATACAATTAGTTTGAATTTAAATGTACATGAGGTGGGACATTCGCGGCAGATTCTTCGGTTGATTGTGTGGAGAAGGAGAACGAATTTGACGAAGAAGTATTTGAATTATTATCAGCTGGATATGCCAACTCTATGAGCTTGACTTGCGGGTTATGAAGTATACTGATGTTTAGTGACTTTGGTCTATATGGACAGAATCTGTGGAAGCAGGCATGTTAGCAGAATTGGTGGCTTGGCTTGGCGGCTCTTTTCTAGCATGTACCGGCCCGTCTCGGGTCTCAGCTTCAGACTCTCCTGTTCTGACACGTATCGCATCGTCAGAATTCCTTACGCTTGCATCAAGGCTTTCATGTCTATGTGACTCTTATGTTCCAATATGACTGCTATTATGAATTCCAACTCCAAATCTTGTTTCCAAACACTACCAGAACAACTACTTTAGCAGACAATTTTTTCGTCGTCTAAGTAAAAAAATTCGTCAAATAAAGTCTTAGCCGACGAAACGTTGTCGGCTAAGAAGTCATTGGGAAAAAGTCGTCGACCATAACTTTAGCCGACTAAATTACTGTTTATCGTTGGCTAAAGTAATTTATTTAGCCGACGAAGAAATTTTTCGTCGCTTAAAGTCTGGACTTTAGCTGACGAATTTTTGGACCTTAGCTGACGAAATTTTAATAAAATTCGTCGGTTATAGTTATTTATTTAATTTTAGCTGACGAATTTTAATAAATTTAGTCGGCTATTTAGTTATTTTCTTTTTTTCTTTTTTTTATTTAACTTTAGCCGACGAATTTTAATAAATTTTGTCGGCTATAGATAGTTATTTTTTTTATTTTCTTGAGTGCAAAGATTAGTGTATAAAGATTACTAAGACACATAGCTTAGTGAATAAATATTACTTGAGTGCAATTGGTGATACTTCTTTGGGCGTATGTCACTAGAGTGATGTCCATATTAGGAAGAAAGGTGCTCTGAAAAAAAGGCCCCAAATTTCCTTTTCCAATAGGTGTTCTGACCAGGAAGGTGGTCAAGAGTTGAGCCACCACTGGGGATCAGGGGAGCTGCATGCTCTAACCACATAATCTGCATCAAGTCAGCTTGGGTGGACTTCTGGAGTCACATCGGTATTCCTCCCTCATGGTTTGGAGGGCGAGATTGTTGGGTTTTCCAGACCCATGTGGTTTTCATAGGATGTTTCATCTTAGAGTATGATGTCTCAATAAGGAAATGATATCCTTATTAATGAAGGTATACCTGTAATCAAGGATTACAGAAAAGGAGGAGGCATTGTTGCCTACCACAAATAGGATTCGGATTCCTATTTGGTGAATAGATTTGATATCCTTATAGCTATATAAGGAGGGGGGCAGCTCTAGGCTTTGTATCACAGAGGAAAAGAGCAAAGTGTTCCATTCTCGGTTAGAGGGTGAGAGATAGGGTAGAGAGGATAGAGATAAGAAGAGAAGACAAAGTCATTGTTTTCTTATACTTTCTTATGTACCCATTTTTAATATAGTAGAGAATAGTATTTTTCCTGCCAGTGGACGTAAGCAATTTTTTGCCGAACCACCTTAAATCTGTGTTCTTTGTGTCTATTATATATGGTTGTTTCTCTTGGTTTTCTGTGTTTTTTTTGGGTTCCTTGACACTTTTAATTGGTCGATATCACAACAATTAGAAGCAGAAAGCTAAGCGCATTATCCCTATTACTATGGTTGCTCACCCACAAGCTGGCATGCTCTACACTACCAAAAGAGACTTTGGTGCAATTACCTCACACTCCCTGAGCTGAGTTGCGACGCCAAAACAGTAACGACAGCTTGCAGACTAATTAGTGGTCATATCCATGATTCTAGTTGCATAGCTACGGGGTATATGTTCAACAACGTTCAGGAGCTTTGTGTCTTGAAGCGGTTTGATGTTACCTGTAGGCCGTGTCGTGCCTCAAGAGTTTATGAGATGAATTGACACCCTCCTATTATCGGTTGACTAAAAGTTAACACAGACGATGCTTGGAAGCGGGGGTGATGATTGGTTAGGTTATGGTGGAGTCTATCGTGATTTTCATGGTAAGGTGGTCGGTGCTTTCTCTTCGTCCCTTGATATTCCTTTCTCTGTTGTTGATGAGGTTATGACAATGATCAAGGTAATTGAGCTCCCTTGGGTTCGTAATTGGAATATTTGACTTGAAGTGGACTCGTTTCTAATTATCAATTTCCTTCACTCTCCCTATTTGGTACCCTGACAACTCCAATGACATGGAAAAAGTGTGTGCATCGAATTTAAATGCTACAATTCTATTGTTCACATATCTTTCGAGAAAAAATCAGGTGACTGATGTATTGGTCAATTTTGGGGCTTCAAGTACAAGTTTTACTTGGTTTGGTTCATCTCCGAATTTTATTAGTCAATTTTTATTTAGAGATAAATTGGGTATTTCTAATTTTTGTTTTCATTAATTGAATTTTTAATCTGTAAAAATTAGGGGGGAGTATTGTGGTTAGATCTCCATGAAGTTTTAAAGACTTTTATGAATTTTAAAAGTTTAGGGGTATTCAATTAAAATTTGTAACAGAAGATTTAAAATCCATAAAAGTGTGTGGGTATTCAATTAGGATTTTTAATTAAAGATTTTAAATCCACGAAAGTATGAAAGTATTCAATAAACACACAAATTGTTAAAGATTTATTAAATTGTGGATTTGCACGGATTGTCAAGTGTAAATTGTGAAGTGAACAATCCAACCCCTTAGACATAAGATTTTTGTGGATTTACAATTTTTATCTTTTATTATTTTATTTTATTCATTTCTCTCTCCATCTCTCCCTCTCCCCTTGCCACTATCATTTTTCTTCTTTTTTATACATGATTTTAGATCTTTTTTTACTACAATACTCATTCACTTGGTTTTTGTACGTGTCTTATAAATTATACACAAATTTTTTGTCTTATTTTTTTGCTTCATACTCTATTATAACATTTATTCAACTCTCTCCTTGTTACTATCATTCTTTCTTTTTTATACATATTTTTTGATCTTATTATTTTTTACTACAATATTCATTCACTTGGTTTTTGTAAGTGCCTTATATATTCTACACATTTTTTTGTCTTGTTTTTGATTTGTTAACATGTATTCAACTCTTTCAATCTAGTTAATATGTGTAACATAGACTATCAACACTTTTGTTAGAATTTTAAACTTTGCTTTATTGTAGTAGAGATATATATAAATATAACCATTATCTTTAGTCGTCACATACAACTTAAGTACAAATAAAAATGTTTTATTTTACCGTGTTTTGACACGGGTCTATTAATTTCAAAATGATATCTTATGAATAAGAATCTTTTATTCCCTCTTCATAATATGTCTCTGAATGTGTGGTACACATGTAGAGCTTACATTAAGAATTTTTTATGTTATTACTTTTTTAACTTTTTTAACATCAAGTGTCGATCTCAGATTTATCAACATTACAAGTGCCAATTTCTTGTTCATTTACATTTTATTTTCTCTTCACTGCGACTTGTATGTTTTAAGTCCACAAAAAGTTTAGTACGAATGAAGATTAACCAAATGTCAACTATGGATAGAACATTGTTGCCTTTACTTTTGGTAACTAGTGTATTCTATTTCTTAGGGCTGCCATTTGGTTTGGTAAATACCAAACTAACCAAAAACCGATCCAATATTTTCGATTTAATAAACCGAAATTTGGTAATTGAAATCGAAATAACCGAAACTAAAAAAGTTAGTTTGGTTTTTGGTAAATACCGAATTTACCGAAATGTTAATTATTTAAACACTTACATTTGTGAATAAGGTTAACTGCTTTGATCTGAGCACACACATTATCTAAAATATGTAATTTTTCTACCTTAGCTTATTTCACTATACTGATCATATCTTATTTCACATGAGTATCGAAAATTTTGCTTCCTCCATACAATTGGTTCACAAAGATCTACACTTGCAAATAACCTATTAAACAAGTTATACCACATTAGTAAGCATGTTATGGTTTCTAACACTGAAATTTATAAAATCAAAATTTGTCAGTTTGATTTGGTCAGTATACTTAAATACGACTATGGAACAAATTTCACTTATTTTCGACAATGTTTAGAACTTGATCAATGCGCTCAACCTTAATATGATATCACTTATTACATGAAAACGCTATTATTTATCCCTTTATGTCTTATTTTGATCGATACTTCTGCTCATAGCCTCTCGTATGAATGAGAAGTAATGCTTCGGTGTAAAAATATTGAGAAATTTACATCCCAATAATATGGCTCCCCATGGGGAATCATAAGAATAAATAATGTTGACTGATTTGATCAAGACCCAAACGTTACAGGCAATATGTGATTTTTCTACCACAATTATTTTTCACCATATTGATTATATCATATTTAATAATATTTTCAGAAATTTTGCACTCTATACGGTTGGTTCACAAAGATGTACACTTGTATATAATTAACCTATTAAACAAGTTACACCATATTAGTAGGCACGTTATGGTGTCAATGACTATATTTTCAAAAAATTTGCTTCTTCTATTGTTTCATTATATTTAGAAAATATATTTGTTGTAAAGTTTGGTAATACCGAAAACCGAAAAATACCGAATTCGGTAAGATTTATCTCATACTGAAAAAGTTGGTTGGTTTTTGGTAGTCTTATTTCATTACCAAAAGCTTTGATTTTGAAGTTGATAACACCCATTATCGATTCAAACCGACCGAATGACAGAGATAGTATTTCTAAACATGTTTTGTTGCGTCACTCTTATCGGATCACAAGACCGAAACCTAGAAACCCTAGGTTTCATGAGCAAGGCAGCAGCAACTTGACGGGGATTCCGACTGGGCATCTTTGGCGTCGGTTTCTTTGAGGGGAAGACACAGAAGAGGGCTGGTCGGAGTCCGGCTGCTTGAAGGCCTCAGGTTTGAGTGTTGATGTTTGGTTTCTTCTGCTCCAATTCTTAGATCGAGGTGCTCCGTTTGTCATCGGTGGCAGATTGAGGCAGCGGATAGGCGGTGGAGATTGCTTGGACTATCGGTGCGGTAGCGCGGCTGTAGAAGGTCGGCAAGTTAAGGGCGGTAGCGCAGGATTGCTCTGGGCGGAGGAGCTTGTGTGACTAAGGTTTTTGGTGATTGGCGACGATTGAGAGCAGCAGATTACCTGGTTCTAGGTTGCGACCTCTTCACGGTGGAGATATAGCACTTCGGCCAGCTAAGTCACAAGATTGAACCAACGGAACCCCATAAGACCGATGGCCGAGACTGGATGCGTCAGGAGAGAGGTGGCCCTTGGGTCAGGCTCTTGTTTGAACTGGGTCTACTTGGCCCCTCTTCTCTCTTTTCCTTACAGGCTGAGTTTTAATAGGGATTTTGAGGTTTTAGATCCCTGCCATATTATAACAGTAATTCCCTCGCTATCAATTGATGAAAGGTACATCATTTAGTGTGAGACCTCTAATCAGTACGAGTGAAGTTTTTATTTAGGTGTGTAGCTTCATTTGCTTTTCAGTTTGTTAGGTCCATATTTTTAGACGGAGTTTTGAAGTTATTTTTCTAATTTCTAGTTGTAGTTTTTATTTGAATTTATTCTTGTTGATTTGACACTTGAGTGGTTCTTAAACTCTTATTTTGACCGTTACAGATCGTGACAATACTCCATTTTACCTAAAAAACATGTTTTGTTGCGTCAATCAAGAACATCATTGCCTACTGTTAAAAACAAAAGAAATCATTGCCCATTTGATAATTAACATGAAACTTGACCGCTAATTTGAGACTAGTTGTAGAAGGAAAAACTATCCGCTCAATCTGCTAGTTGACGGGAACTAGATTTTATTTACTTCACGCTTATAGCTAATCCACTCCACTGTAAAAGCAGATAGTTGGTGTCAACTGATGAGAACTGGTTGACACTCGAATGTGAATCCCTTCTTCTGGAACAAGATTCATACCACCTGCAACCTTAGAATTTGGATTTATCACTTCCCATTTGTATAACACTAATACACTATGCACATCCACTAGCTATTTAGCAATCCAGCTAATTAGTCTCTATTTTGTGTAATTGTTTTCAGGTACACTAGTCCTCCAGCAGCAGGAATAAAACTGCAGAGCAATTTACAGCACCAGAAGAGTTTGATCCGAGCGGGTTTGAAAATGGAATGGCTGCTCCATTGAAGCGGTTCTCGAATCTGTCCAGCTCTTCGTGAATCCTGTTCAAGAATAAGGGTTTCGCATTCGTCTCCAACCTTTACAATCAGTTGGCCTGAGCAGAAGGGATTCATAATCACCTACAATCTTAGTTAGCGTGAGGGGCATTTCAATAATCGACACAACAAACTTGAAAATGAGTATGCCAGAGGGGATCAACAAGTGTATAAATTTAATTTGAAAAATCAGATGCTGCTGGTTCATAAGGAGTGTTTTAAATGCATAAATTTATTATTATTATTATTATTATTATTATTATTATTATTATTATTATTATTCTAGATGTATCAGAAGTATGCTATAGCTATAGTGCTACAGAGAAAAATGTTATAAGAAGCTACAAAAGAAGAACACCACCAGACAACCAGAAATATGCCAGGCAAATAAGACTAATCTCAAAAAACTGCATCCGAATGATAACTTATAACAACACATAATGAACTATCAATCAATCATATTGGGTGGGTATGGAGTATGGACTGCCAACTCATCAAAATCTTACCTGCAACTACTGAACCATACCTATATCTATATAAAAGAAGGGGGCGCGGCATAATCGATCAAGGCAGTGGGATGATTTTGATCTTTGAGGATCAACTGCTAGAAACATTTTTCTGACAGTTAAAAATTTCCAATGAATGTAGAACATGCGAAAGTTTCACATTATGGAACTAAAGGAGGTCAAAACATGTTGAAGAGTAGTAATTTCATCCAACGTTTAGTATGAGAATACCCCGAGATATTACTCACATAACAAGAACACAATACAGACATGCGTGTGGCAGGCAGAAAGGTTGTTGCATCCAATTGCAGCACATAAAAGTAAATACGATCACTCGACATAAGTTTGACATGCTAGCAACGTTCGAATAAATCATGCTCATACTGCTCAGACAATAAACAGACGTGTGTGCCTACCCTCAATCGGTGCTTCCCTTACTTCTTATAGTACTGTACTAGACATTGTGAATCTAAAGGAACAAAAGATTCAAATGAGCAGAACACTTGAAAAACAAAAGGGTGAATCGCTATTACCTTTCAAGGTAAGAAATCCCAAGGTTTGTAAGGCAATCATAGTTGGTATAGTTAACTGCTATTCTACTAACGACGAGGATACCGAAAGGGAATTGCCCACTGAAACAATGAAGTCCATATCAGAATTTTTTCAAAGAGCTGAAAAACAAAGAAAAACTCATCTAATGTAAATAGAATCAATAAAGACAAATAAGACAATGTAGCTGCAGACGGCTAGTTTTAAGCAGTACCAAACAGGGAGTGATCCACACAGCTGACTGCATCGATTCTTATAGTCCCGAAAGTATCTCATTTTGCTCCTGAGGTTCAGGTTCTTTATCCGAATTACCATTCATTGGACTTAAAATCTCAAGAACAGCAACCTTGGGCCGACGCAAAATCTCATCTTGCTTCTCTTACCCTGAAACTGCTTAGAACCCAGTACTCATAAGAACAGCAAACACATGATATCACTAAAGAAATAAAACTAAAAACTAAGAATCTAGGACTCAAGAATCTACCTGTGAAGGCTGACCCGGCCACTGATGCTGTGATTCATCAGTCCCAGTCTGAATTGACCACGAGCGTTTTTCACCATCTTGCTTGCAACGTGAACCAAACCCAGCAAGCAATTAAGGAATTCAGGATATAGAAAGGAATGATGTCTAGCTATTCCTAACTTAAATGCTTGTTTGATTAGAAACAAGTAATATATAGCATACATGTTTGACTAGCTAGTTTACATTTTAGATGGTGAGAATCTTGACTGGGAATATACAGAAAATGAGACATTCTGGGATAATGCCAAAAATCAGATGGTGCTGGTTCATAAATCGAAGGGTTATAAATGCATGAATTTATCATTATTCTGTTTCGATATACATCACAAGTATGCTGTATACAGAGAAAAATGTTTTATGAATCTACAAAGGACACCACCAGACAACCAGAAATATGCCAGGCAAATAGACTATCATCTCAAAAGACAGCATCTATACATCCGAATGATAACTTATAACACAATGAACAATCAATATATTATGTGTAGCCAAATCAATGAGTGTTTGACTATTGTGGTTTATAGTAGCCACTCTGGTTCGGAGGGTATTGAGGAGGTGGAATGGTGTAAGGAGGTCGCGGATGCGATCCAGATTGTTGTGCGTTGTAGTATGGACCCCGCCACCCTGGATAAGCAGGTTGACCATATTCATGGTTTGCAGGGGGCTGTTGCTGGGCCTGTGGAGGTGGGTACGGACTACCAGCTTGAGGGGGTGGGTATGGACTACCAGGTTGAGGTGGTGCATGGTATGGAGGCATCTGCTGCGTTGAGTAGGGGGCAGGCTGAGCATAACCTGGCTGCTCAGGAGGTCGGTAGTAGGGTGTTTGAGGACGTGGATCAGTTTGCTGTTGTGAAACAGATCTTTGACTTTGACTTCCAGCAGAAGGATAGTTGTACGCGGCTGAATTTTTAGAATCCTGAAAATTGAGACCTGCCATTTGTTTGTGCACATCTTCAATCATTTCCTGGCACTGGATATTTCTAGTCATCACAAAGTCACTGCATTGCTGCTTTACATTAGTTATTGCATCCTGTAGGAAAAATGAGTAACCAAATCAGTAATCCACCAATTCTTATTGTGCCTGACACTGCAAGAATAAATTTAGCAGCAATTGATCAAACAGATTACCTGAAGAGTAACATAAAACTTCAAACCCTCGTTTATGTTATCCTTAATCTCACGGTACTTTGCTATGGCACCTTGAATCTGCTTGTAACATTTCTCACGAGATGCTTGGAAAAATTCAGAATAGGAATCAGAAACAAAACCAACATGAAAAAATGGAAAAAGAAAAAACATAGAAATACACTTTTATTAAGATTACACTCAATTGGAAATTCATATAAACAGTTGCAGAGTTAATAAATGATTCAATCTGGAGATTACAGAGGGTAAAGGTAGACAGATTGAGACAACTTAGAGACTACCCATGCCCAGATAACAGGTCAAGCTCATATTAAAATGTCAACAAAGGTAGGGCAAATACTAGCATATTACATGAGAAGTCAAGTCTCACGAACAGTGAAATGACCTAACTACGAGAACCCATAAGAACAAAATAGCTAAGACTCGGTTCACCAGCTAACAATTGGAATGCCGTTTGATTCTACTCCTAAAATAAAAGTAACCAGAATCCTCCAATCAAAATTCAAGTAGCATATTCGACTATTCGTACAGCTCAACCCATTACATGCATCAATAATTGTTACTCTCAAACCATACAACACATGAAACAAGTAAAAAGCCAAATATTAAAATACCTACCTTTGTAATCTTCAAGATTGAATATTGCAGCAAACTCATCATTTTGGGACTGCAGATGATAAACAATATGCATCAGTTATGAGATGTTTAGGGAATAACATCCATTTTCATTTATTTAAAATAAAACTTGCCCCAACTTAATAGGACCGCACATTTCTGTATGAATATCAAACTATTTAGATGACACTGATCACAGAACACCCTTTTTGTATCCTCATCAAACACATGCATCTCACTCAAATTATCATTGTTCTCATAAAACCTCCTCCAGGATGGTAAAGGGAATTGAGCTTCAGTGTATCAAACTTCAACTATTTAAACCTTGACTCTCTCACCCACAGTACACTGATTTTTTTCTTTTCAAATTTCAAGATTGCAAAAATCGAGTGCAAGATTAAATGTATATATTCAATCAAACTGTGTGTCAGCTATGTAGTTATAACGTAATACGATAGGCATATAGATACTGTATAACATCACTCATTGCAACACAGAAGACAGATGTTGGAAAAATAAGATTGAAGAAAGAACTTGACCTGGATTTGCAGCAGTAATTGTTCTTGTGCCTCAATATTGTGGCCAATGTCTTCACTTATAAGATCATATTTTGATATCTCCTTCCTGAAAAGATCCTCATAGGAGCCAGTTGATGTCATCAACTTAGGAAGTATGTCATCCTGAGGCCACAAAAAAACAATAAGGGCAAGACAGCACAAAAATTAAGAAGCAATGCAGCAAAGGAATTGACAGCACATTAATGAGGTGTTGCAGGAACAAAGAATTTATTCAGAAGAAGCCAAACATCCAAGGTAGTGAATAACTTGGCAATCAAACGAATTCTAAAATTATTCTATGGTTTCAACAAAACTGTCCAGGTCCTCAATAGCTTGATAACACAATGAGTAGCAAACAATAGAGAAACATCTGAACAAGATTAAGTTGCAATCAGGGGGTTGGGGGAAGATCACTGATGTGAAAAGAAAAGAAAAAGGCCAAGCAAAGAATTTAATGAAATATAGTGCACCTTTCTTTTCATCTCTTTGAGCATGTCTTCAAGGCCTGCTCGTTGAGCACCAAGCGTTTCCAATTGCCGCTGCATTATTGACACAAACATATAAAAAGCAATATCAAATTAAGAATCACCGAAATAACACAACTTTAGTCTATCTTCCACAAAGATAGAACATGATCTCCTCATACAGGTTCCACTTTTTTATGTTATAATATGTAACAATGTCGTAGAAGTATCTCATATCAATAAACAAATACATACATGTTAGTTTAACATATTTTAATTCATAAAACATAATAACAGACATCGTTCCCTGTCAAAAAGCAAGAAGGGGAAGCATATTCTTCTGGAAGTAAAATCTCTTACTTCCATATGGTAAGTTTTTATGCAAATAATTATCGTGATCATGCAAATATCTAGTCTTGAAAAAGAAAAATATTATATATATATATGCCATCAGCAAGAAAATAAGGAGCAGCATAATAAGCAAAAAATGGGCAGATAGTAAAATTTGTTCCTGTAACCTTACAGAAATGAACTAAAATCATGAAAAAATTACCAAGCTTTGCTTCAGGGCCCCTAATATAGCGTCTTCATTGGCATCCAAAGACATGATCGGCCTAGCCAGAGTTGGGAGGGCAGATTCAATCTATGAGCAAAGAAAACACAATGACTTAGAAATACGCCAGACCTACTAACATGAGATAATGATTCAATCCTGCTACACCTGAATAACTTTTAAATGCCACACACAAAGGATCCCAAAACAATTACCGGGTGACGATCAAGGATGGACATGAGAGCTGAATGTTCTCTGACTGAGCGCTCAATCCGAGCATCACTGTCTGAAGCTTGCTTCAAGTTAGCTGCAAACCTACTTAGCCTATCCTGTAAGCTCTTAGTAAGAGTGCTTGATTGAGGCCTTGTCCACCGTGTTCCAAATTGGCTTCTAAACTGGGAATCTTCTCTGGCTTCTTTCTGCAAGAGCTCATCAATATGTACCAAAATTTCCTGGTTCACTCTTCTCAAATCCCTAAGTTGCTGCAACTCAGCTTCCAAACCAGCAGGACCCCCACTAATCTGCACTGCCTCCACATCTTCTTTAAGATCCGTAGGAAGGGTAAAATTTCCTTCCAAAGCAAGAATAGACTCTGGAAGGTCCATTTCCTTGAGCCTTACTCTAGTCAGCTCACTGGCTTGTTGCAATTTCTCAGCTTGTGTCCTGATAATATCATCGACCATTTCGGTGTACCTGGAAAGAGCTTTTGCACTGCTGTCCGGAACAAGACTAGCAAACATCTTCTCCTTGCTTGCATCCAAGACCTCACTCATCGCCATAGGCTTCACCATAGAAAATGCTGGCAGTGGTGGTAAGGAGCTAAGGGAAGGAACCCTCATGAGGTAAACTCTGTCATTCTCCTTCATAGCCCTCTCAAGGTTACGGTTAAGGTTGGCCTCTAACTTGCTAATTGCATCCAAAATTTGTTGAGCTGCCCCCCTTGTTGATTTCTTAGACTCCGCTAGAGCACTTATCCCACTCTTTAACCGTGCAATCTCTTCTGCAATCTCTTCTTTCTCGTGCAGCTCCAGACCATACCTATAGCAAGCTTCTGCATAAAAGAGTGCGGCCTTTAACTGCATGTGTGATACCCAAGCCTTGTCAAAATGCTGGTTCAAAGTCGGAGAATTTGCCGCAGCTAAAGCTTCCTCGTAGTACAATCCAACCTGTAACCATAAGGAACCATTTCATATCTAAAGTGAACTCTTTCAACAATAATTAGTGTCTGTAATCCGCACCAAACAAACAGAGCTTATACTCTAAACAATGAACATTTAATAGTCGAATCACTTAACTATATACTGAAATTAACTCAATCAGGCCATCAGATCACTTCTAAGCTCTAACTCGCCTATCGAAAACACAATTCAATTGCTCTAATTCAATTCAGTAAGGCCGAATGGAAACACTGACCTGCCTGGAGATCTTGGCACAAACACCAGGCGTGCTACCTTTGGCAATGGTGTTTTCGAAGACGCTCTCCTGCGCCTGAGCCAGCATCAGCCTCTCCAGCATTCCGGCACACTCCACCGATAGATCCACCGTCGTTGAGCTCCCGATCGACGCCTTAGTCGCCGCATTGTCCCTCAGATACGCAAACGCGCCGGCGGCGGCGATAAACGAGTGAGACGCCTGCCGCCTTCCATCGACGGTGGCGCGATCGTAGGAAAGCCCAATCTGGCTGTAGACGGCGCCAAGATTGAAAAGCACGGCGGCCTTCTCGAGGTGGATGTTCTGCTGCGAGGCCTTCTGCTTGTTCTTGAAGGCGTCATGCCAGACGAAGGTGACGGAGTTGATGTGGTCCTTGTCCGGCGAGATAGGGAAGCGAGTCTCGACGAGGCAGAGGGCTTTGTAGTAATTTTGGAGGAGGTCGCGGCGGGTTGGGAGGGACGGGTCGGGCTGGCGCTCCAAGTCGGAGCGGAGCTGTTTTAGGGTTTGGAGGTCGTCCTCGAGGTTCTGGGCTTCGCGTTCGGAGTAGTGGAAGGCGATGTAGTTGCGGAGAGGGCGATAGAGGTCGATTTGGGTTGTCTTCTTCTCGAAGATGGCCAGCATGACGTTGGAGGTGGCGGAGGAGGACGGTGTTGACGTCATCGAGTGCGATCAGAGTTTTGATGATTAGGGCGAATCATAGAGATGAACAAAAGACTGAGAATTTGACCGGGTCAGTCTGGTACCCCTTGCCCCTTCGCCAAGTTTGATGGAGTCGATGACTTAATGGTTGCGATCGCGGGTGCGGAAGTGCGGTTTTGTTCGGCGCATGTTTTATAATTTAAGTGATATTTAGATGTAAAATCGTTAAGTGAAGAACAAAATGCGAAATTAATATCGACCTTCAAGACAACGGGTAAAATGAACATAATAGATAAACTATATACGAAACAACTCAATATAGCGCATAAATTGAATTGACAACCAAATTATATTTTACAAACATAAAAAACTCAAACATAAAGTTTGATTATTAAATGTGTCAGCATAAGTTACAATGTCCTTTTAATCAATCTCGAACTCTTAAAATACTTCATTTTTCCTTTATATTATCTTTTCTCCTTCAATCTCTCGTATGTATTCTTGTTCAAAAAATATATCTCATATGTTTTTCTCCCATTCTCAGACGGACTCAGGCAATCACGTTTATGATCGTACAATTACATATAATATAATCTAGGTGTCTTTGGATGCGGTGATTAACCTCTGATTTAGTGTCTTTACATGTTGGATTTTTGGGTTTGAATGTGTGAAGACCGTCTTATCGATCTAGGTATTGAGGGGAAAAAGGTCAAATTTATCACTCCACAACCTCTATGTTTAGGACCCTCATGGTTTAGCAACAAGAAAACTAAAAAATCTTCAAGGTATCATATATGTGAGCCAAAAAAATAGAGAAGTTCGCATCCATTGTGTTGATAGCATTGGCCATTGTGTATGAGTAACTACTTAGAAAGTTAGAAATAAATCAGACCCAAAAATAAAAGTTAGAACTGAAACTTACACAAAAAATTATGGTATTTTGGCAAAAACTGAATAAAAAAAATTGAAAGCAAAATAGGAATATAGATTTATTCAATATATATATATATATATATTAATAAAGGGAGATCCAATAGGAGAATTACCCAGAATAGTTAAATTTGTGAAGTTTCAAAAAAAAAACCCAAAGTTTATTATTCTTCAGCGATGTGTTAATTATTGATTGAAGGACATTATCGTAATTACAACGAAAATAGGAAACAAATAAAGGGGATTCAACGAAAGAGAGAAAAGAGAAATCGAAAAAAGAAGGGACGCAAAATCAATAACTGAGAACCATCCAACGATCTCTGTTCTTCAGAATAACTGCTTGACACAACTGTGAGAGTCAATTGGAGTACACATGGATACATCACTACGCATTTCTCTTCCAGATTACAGAAAAGAATAGCAGAGCGGCGCCGAGGAGAAAATTGCTATTAATTCGGCTGAGGTTGGAATTGATAATCGACTGAGGTTGGAACTGTATGTATATTTTTCAATTTTTACTTTTCCTTATATTTGGTTTTGGGTTGTGAGATTAAAGTTCTGCGTACATTTTTTCGTGCCTTTTCTTCTGTGTTGCAGAGCTGGGATGGCTTGGAATCAAGGGCATGAGAGTTAAAGAACCATAGCGATGACTTACTCACAATGTGGTATGTCGATCACTCCTAGACTCACTCATTCGGTTAAAATTTTTTGCTCATTACTCCCTGACTGAATATGTATATGCCTTATCTTAATAAATAGATGGAGATTGGATTTAATTGAGAACCGTTCTTGAAAGGGTGTAATGTGGTTATCTGGATTTTGTTGTTTGGTTCCTTTGGTATATAGGAGTGGTGGAATGGCAATATGTATGCATCAATGAAAGCAGGTTGATACAAAGTCATGACTAGAAACAAAACTAAAAGCAGGTTGATGAGGATGTATTGATCTATATTTAAGATATCTATACTTTAGTATGCCACATGTATTCAAACCTGATAGTTCTATGATCTTTTGCTCCATTTTTGTTATGTGTCCAATGAAAGGGTGATTCTTTTGAATCATATTTCTCATTCATCTGTTATGAATGATCCAAGATAGGCACCAAAAAAAACAAAATGAAGAATTGAAGAAATCAGAATATGCCCCCAATCTAGGTAACTAGGTTATAATCTCTAACCAAACATTCGTATCTCTTCAATTTCTTTGGAACCAATCAAATTCATCAGTGACACACAAAACCGTTGGCTATATTTTAATTTGCAAATGCATCTGATAATTGTTCTTTTTTTCTACACGCTTTGTTTTGACCTTATATTCTTTATGCTTATCAAGTGTTCATTTCTGGTACTAGATTAAAAGAGTAAACATAAATGTTGTTTGCGGATTTGGTAAAAAAAGAAGTATTCATTTCATCATTACTCAAATTAGTAACTAAACATTTTCCTATTCCCAAAAAATATAGTTTTCATGTTGTTTGTCTAATAATAACCGTTGTCAAATTCACTTATGAATATTTTTAGGAATAATGTTCTTTTTGTAATCAAGTTCAGTGGGGAATCAAAACCAATTTGCTGATAAGTAAGCAGTCGACAAAATGTCTCATTGTTTTGACAATCTAACATGCATGAATAGAGAAAAAATAGAGTCATACAATCTTTACAGGTTTGAAATCTGTTATTTATCAGGAACTTGACACGAAGTGTATAGATACACAAAATTTGTTGAATATCTTCATTTGGTGTTCTGAGATTTTAAGTTATAGAGATTGAGATGGTATGTTAATAAACAAAAATGTGGGTCTTGCTCGTAGTTTCAGTTTTACTTGTACTTTCGCATATTTGTTCATGATTTTGTATACAAATATTCAATCTGGAAGATTACTATATGAATTATTTGTAAGAAATATTTGATCATTTTGGAATGAAAGATGTGTGGATTGGTAAAATGTTAAAGAGAGACGCGCGACCAAGATTGAAAAAATTGATCTTCACATTAAACTATACTTTGCCTACACGTCAATTTAAGGACAAATATTCACACGCGTGAGCGAGCATTTACGCATGAGCGTATGCGCGTGCAGGAAGGCTAGTATATATATAGTCACAAAGGGCAAACTATAATTATATAAAATAGACAATTTGGTATGGAGGGCTGTACCGTAAAAAAAGCAAAAGATGAGGCAAGAGGGTTAGGGCACAGTTCGGGAGAGCATTCTAAATTGCGTTTTTACACGTTCGATTAATTATTATGAAATTTTTAGTTGTTCGATCAATATTGTGTAACAACTCTATGAAACACAAACAAAAATAACACAATTGATTGAGATAAATTTAACTATGAATTTAAATTAACAATTAAGATGTCTAAAATTACAAAGAACACCAATCAATACATGTGATAACCTGAACGGATAAACTGAATCAGAAAGAAAATCAATTAATGTCCTAAACACAAAACTCTAAACCCAATTTAAATTTGAAACCAAATCTAGATTAGTTGACATACCAACACTCATATGCACAACTAAAACTAATATTTTGAAAATATGATAAAAATCATTGAAATATATATACATTCACAATATCAGGATTATTAGCTTTACACTATCAACCTTATTAAGATAAAACAATTGTTTTGTTGTTTTAGTTCGTAGTTAAACGAAATAAGAAAATAATTAGTTAATGATTGATGTAATTAGAACCAAACTCAAATTACAATATTTTATACTGTAAGCAATCAATATTAATGAATATAATTATTTAAATTTAAAATAGACTCAAATTCTTTTTCTTATTATTATGAACATTATCATTATTATTATTCTTAAAAATGTAATTTCCTCTCATGTAATTCAATTAAAATTGAAACAGTCCTCTCATTCCAAATCGACCAAACGTATGACATTATCATGTTAAAAAAGTACGTCATTTTGGGAAAAACTGAATAAAAGAAAATTGAAAGCAAAGTAGGAATATAAATTTGTTAAAAACTAATAATATAGAGTCACATAGTGTAACTGTAATTAAATAAAATTCAGACTTAAAACAAACAAATTGGTATAAATAGGCTGGACCATAAAAGAACAAAAGATGAGAGGATCCGAGCACTGTTCATATAAATAGTAACTCGGTCTCCGCTTAATAAATAGAGAAGAGATGCACTTCTTACCATGGTGGGAACAAATTGTGGGAAAATAAATTGGTTGTAAAAGAGAAGAATGCACTCACACTCTTTTTTATTATCAATTTACAGAAATCTAGACTTGATTTGAATTATGTATAAGTATAACCAATTAACTAGTAACAGAGTTGATTTACAATGATCGATCAAGATTTTATTCTTGACACTTCCTCTCTTTGTATTCTCAAATAAAATCAAAACAACACTCCAAACATAAATAAGTGCTCCCAGCACACAGACATATATGCTAATACGGGTTACAAATATTAGGCTACAATAACGTTCACTTCGTCACCAACGAGGTTTGACTCAGTTGGCAAGAACGGGCTTGTGGTGGAGACCACATCCAAGTTCGATTCTCGCTTCCAACATGTCTCGTTTGGTTCGCGATCTGTAAATTCCTGTGGAAATCCATACCTGGAAGCTGGCGTGACAGACACGTGTCCACTGTCAGTCTTTCAGGATTGAGGTTGCAGGTATGCCCTGACGATGGTGGTGTAGCGTAACCAAGCTCTAATCTAAACTTTTGGAAACAAAATAATGCTCACTTCGCCAGTAATTGATTAGGAGATTTATAATCAGTTAAAGATAAAACAACTCAACTTTAAAAAAATTTCTCCTTAAAAATCTCATAGTCAATTAGACAATTACAGACCACTGTTGTGTGTTTATACCCTCATTCGGCATATGTAATCAGAATAAATTGTACAACTCTTCTTATTCATGTTATTGTGAGGTAATTTAAAAAAGGTAAAGAAACCGAGTAAGTGAGAGCGGGTAAAATCTAGGTATATAAATAGAGGCCAAATCTGCAGAACGCGTAGACGTTTCTCGAAAGTCAAAAGCCCTATTCTCGCTCCCGACGCCGCCCTTTTTCATGATCTCCGCTTCTCTTATCTCTTTTTCAGGTACCTATCTTCTGCCACTGCATGTTTGTCACCGGTTCATTATCAGCTTAAGGTCTAATTTTTCTTTGCTTCAGTGTTTGGTTTGTGGTTTACTGTTTTGATTTCATGTGAAATTTGGGGTTTTGATGATAAAGTTTATATTTTCTTTCATGGTTTAAGTTTCTGGATTATTGATTATGGATAGAAAGAATAGGTTTTATTAGCGAAAGTTTAAATTGATCGAGTTGTTTTTGATCATTTTTTTTTTCAATTAATTTGAGCTCATTTTCAATTTGGTTTGTTTATAAGAGACGAAGGGGTCGGTTTTGATATCTGGCATAATTGTTGTAGATTAGTTTGAAGTGGACTTGCAGATTTCGGGCTGGACTTTGGTGCTTATAGCTGTGATCTTTCTGGATAAGGTAAGAGCCGAACTGAATATCCCAGATTCTATTTTGTTTCTCCTTCTTAGGGTTCATGTCATGCTCTTGGTAAACATGGAATCGAGTTTTTTGGTTTCTGTTACTCTGCATTTGTTATACAATATGCTTGTAAGCTACATTTGGCCAAGTAGATCTAGAGCTGGTTAGTTTTTACCTTTTTCGAGTGTTAAGATTGTTTGTTGTCTCGTGTTTTTTGATATCTTATACGGATTTCAAATAGAAGGATATGTACTGAGCATGACCAAACTTGTGTGCTTTTGTTTACCAGACTCTATGATCATAAAATAACATTGTTTTTTCTCTTCTTTGAGATGCACTTCTTGTCATCATCATACCAAAATGCAGATATTGTACTGGTTTTTGTATCTCAATGGACACCAAGAAGTTCATGCAACTGGTCGAGGAGAAAAAGAGGAGAGCTTTGGAGAAGAAAGAAGCCCCTATGAAATGGGAGCAGAAACTAGAAGCTGCTGCCAAGGCAAAAGCTGATGCTGAAGCCAAAGTGAGGAAGTTGAAATCTTCAAAGCATAAGAGAAGGTCTGTGTCAGACTCTGATTCCGATAGTGGCATTAATGATAGGAGAAAATCAAGTAAAAGGACTTGCAAGAAGCACAAGAAACACTCTCATTCAGACTCAAGTGACAGCGAAAAGAAGGAAAAGATATCCAGAAGGAAGCCAAAGAGATATTCCTCGGGCTCAAGTGATGACAGCAGTGATGGATATGAGAGTGGCTATGAAGGAGATAAGAAGAGGAAGAAGCGAAGCCACAAAAGGCACAGCTTTTACGATTCCAGGTCAGAATCTGGTGCTTCTGATTCTTCAAGTGATGACAATGATGAGAGAGTCAGGAGAAGTCATGTGAGCCACCACAGGCGCCATAGGAGGGCAGATTCTGATCTTTCAGATTCTAGTGATGATGAACAGAGAAGAATCAGAAGAAGTCATGCAAAGCACCCTAAACACCATCGACAGTTGAAATCTGCTTCTTCTGATTCTTCAAGTTGTGAGGATGGTGAGATCAGAAGGAAAAATCATTCCAAGCACCATAAACGTCATAGGCGATCAAATAGTGTTGATTCAAGGTCATCAGAGTCGGATTCTTATAGGCGTGACAGAAGGAGCGGATCTTTTGGGAAGTCATCAGATGGCAACCATGATCACGCTGGTGAACATACGAAGGACAGAAATGGACATCATCACCACCATCACAGACGTCGTCACGACCATCGCGTAGAGGAGAAGGATCACAATCATGAGGATTCAGTTAAGCCCAATGGAAAGCTTATTGAAGATCTTGGTATGAATGGAGCTACTGACATTAATGATGCTCCTGATGATCAAAATGTCTAAATGATCTTTTAAGATGCATATTTCACTTCCCTGGATTGGTCTTGTTTTCATTGATTCTTGGTTGTTGGAGGGATGCATTTCCTGCATTTGTACCTTAGTCTTAAACTTCTATCAAATCAAAAGGCCTAGCCTTTCTTATCATTCCAATCATGAGTTGGTATCCGAAAGTTCTGCTTGTTAAAGTTGTTTGTTCAACCTTCTGATTGGTTTAAAGAAAAGAAATAACAAAGCGGAGATTGCTTTGTTGATTGTAGGAAGATGAGTTTGTTTCGCGAACTAGGGGGTAAGTATGTTTCACAAACTACTTTCAGCGCTGAAAACAAAGATCTGTGAGCAAATCCCTTTTTCTCCACAATTTACTCTGTTCTTTTCATTTAAAGATGTTACTTTCGACAGTAGATGTTGCAGAAGTGAAAATAAGAAGCTCTAACTTTCAAAGTATGCTTCCATGCGAGACAAATCTTTAATGAATTGATCCTACCTGTTTAAATCTGTTTTGTCTGATCTTTAATGAATTGATCTTATCCGTTTCAATCTGTTTTATCCTGTTTGTTTGATCAATTCATTAAAGATCGGACGGCTGTCGCCGTTTCGTTCCGCACAGCTATCCCACACCTAAGCAAACCCGATTTATCAGTTATTAAGACAAGACAAGGCATTCCATTCAGCACAGAGATATTTCGACACAAAATGGATCATATTTCAAACTAAAGCAGACGACCAAACTACAAAATTGCTCTGAAGTGGGAACACCAGAATTGTATTTATTTTTCTGATTCCAAGCTAGGACATTTTATCCTCAGCAGTGGGGAACAAATCAATAGTAACTATCATTCCACAATGGTACAACAATGCAGACTTTGAACCTATTAGTTAAAAATTCTTCAGTATCTTTTCACTTTCTACTCCATCAGCTAAAAGAATGGAGGTAACTTCCTGCAAAGAAAAGATGTAGAAAATATCAAATTTGCATAAATGTTTGATACTGATAAAAATTAATCTGACATGCTGAAATTATAAATTAATAACCAGAATCATGTTCACAGAAGCCAACATATGTGGAACCTGTTAGCTTTCAATATTTATAACATAAAACAATTTTATGATAAAAACAAGACACCACTCATTGGGGCAGGTCTATACCAAATTCTTCTTCGTTCTACATTACTCTACATGTATCAGATACCAAATTCTTCTTCGTTCTACATTTCTCTACATGTATCAGATATATTTATTTCCCAGAAAATTGTGTAAACCATTGAAGTAATCAAAAGTAAGCAAATTGAGTTGCTCTTAGACCTTGCTTAAGAGCAGGCCTGATGCATATCAAAATGTGACTGACCCACAAGACAAACATGAAAACCCGAAAATATTCCAAAGACTAAATCCATGTGAAACAGAAAGACATTATGGGCGTTTTAGAAGGCATGGAAATAGCAACCATGTTTCCACATATCAGACCAGAAGTGTTTACACCTCATTCCCTTCATTGGGGATGTTGTGAGGGGTATCCCACTAACCCCCTCAAAACAAAGCTTCACATTTTGATTTCCAGAACAGAGACTCTTCAACTCATCAATACTACTAAACAAATGAGATTCATTACGCAAAGCTGCCAGGTTAATCAGAGTTTCCTTTGATACACATGAAGAAAGACATAACACATGAAGATGGCCTCAAAATCCATCTATCTTTCAAAACTACCTTCCAAAAAGTGGCTTGACAGAATCTGCTTCCTACATTCTTGGTTTAAGTGTACAGCACTGTCAGCCAACATGTTTGCTACTCCACTACTACAAAGAAAGAGTCAAACACCAACCCTTCCTAGAGTCGAGACTAAACAAGTAGTTTGTCTATACCTCTAGTCCAACTTACTAAGCATGATAATTTAGCTATAGCATCTTGCCCAGATCAGGACTCCAAATAGATTATGTCCATTTTATAAGTGGTAAAAGATTCAGCTATCTTTATGTCCATGTCCATGTCTAGGTTTTGATATGATAGAAGACAACAAAAACAGACCATGTTAATTAAAACAGTCCATCATAACTGTTCAACGTTTCTCCAACTGAATCCACACCCCAAGATGTTCATACAGATGTTACCAAACATGGACAGGCACAAGACATAACTATGATACGAACAAGAATAACAAGCAGCAGCAGAGCTAGCAAAAAAGTAAGACAAATAAGAGCGAGGTGAAGTGGTAAAAACCTCAGCCATCTGTTTCTGCCCACAGAGAACAGCAGCGGTGGAGGGAGCATTATAAGCTTGCTTGGCTCTAGAAAAAGCAGCCTGAAAATGTAACCAAAGTGCGCATTAACCAAAATGTAAGCAGATCGTGCCAAAGTCGAAACAAGCGCATGGCCGCAAGTTGTTACCTGTACATAACCGCTTTGTCCAGTCCAACCTTCCTGTGGTTGTGATAATACCGGAACTATCTTTACACCTGAAGCTTCCCAGTCTTTAAACCTATCCTATAAGATTTCAAACCAACAAGTAGCATAGTTACTTTAAATCCCAAATGTAATTGAATACAGCACATTAAAATGAATAACAGCAACATAACTACAAACCTGATAAGCCATTCTGTCAAGGTTTCTGGCCCCATAGTAGAGCTTCACGTCGGATCGCTTATCGGCGTTAAACCCTGATTCAATCAGAGACCGGATTGGACTGCACAGCCACAAAATTCAAAACGTCAAAATCATGATATTGTATCGAAATTATTGATTTCAATTCAGAATCGATTGAACAGAAACAAACCTGATTCCAGATCCCGTCGCGAAAATCAGAACGGTCGGATAATTCTCCGGCGGAATCTGATCGATCTCGAAGCCTTTCCCCATAGCCTGCGTCAGCTCCACCACGTCCCCTTTCTTCATCGCACACAGCAGCTCCGCAATCGAGCCCTCCACGCTCTTCACCAAAAACTCAAACACGCCCTTCGCCGCCAGCGCCGGAGGCGACGCGATGGCCAAGAACGAAGGCTTCTCCACGTCCGGGACGCGCAGCTGGAGGTACTGCCCGGGGCGCGTGTAGGAGGACGCGAGGTCAGGCGCGTCGGAGAGGTCGACGCGGACGTGGAAGAGAGACTCGGCGGCGGGCTCAACACGGGAGAGCGGGGCCGGGGTCCAGAGAGTGGTGTCTTGGCGTACGGCGGCGGCGACGGAGGCGAGACGGCGGCGGTGGAGGGTTAGGCGGGAGGGGTTGAGGCGGCGTAGGATAGACATGGGAGGGAGGGAGGAGCGAAGGTGCGCATGAGGCGCCAACGGGGTTTGGGAGATTGTAAATGACATGGTTTTGGTGTGACTGGAGTCAATGCAAACTGAGATGAGCCTCGCGGTTGAACCGGGGTTGAGGTTAAATTGGTAATTGAATCGTCCAAAATCCACGTGGCAAGCTTTTGGGAGAATCCTGGATTGATGGAGGATAACTGATCCTCACGACTGCGCTATGCAAGCCATGATTTGCATGACGTGGCTGGTTGGAAATGATATACATCAGAGGAAGAACATTCCAAAACAAGGGAGAAACGGTTTGAAAATCTCAACTAATTCACATAAACAAATTGAACATTTTTCAGTGCATCCAATGGTTTGGAAAATTGAAAAGGTAAAATAAATTTACATGTCCTCTATCTTTTTCCCCTTATTAAATAAATCAAGAAGAAAGGGGATAGGCCATTGGCTCCATTTCTCTCTCACACTCAGTAATATCCTTGAATCTGAAATGCTCATACAATTTGTCTCAAAAATGAAAATCCTATTCGCCAGCATAGCCAGCGCCATCTAAATTATTTGGTTTTCACAATTATCAAGATAAAGGGCCAAAGATAGGAGGTGTGGCTTAAGCATTTTCCTTGGCAATCTTCTCAGCCTTGGCAATAACCTCCTCAATACCTCCAACCATGTAGAATGACTGTTCTGGAAGGTCATCGTACTTCCCATCCAACACTCCCTGACAACACAAAATACCAAAATCAAATACCAATCAGGTTACTAGTTCACAACTCTTCAGTAAAGATTTAAGGCAGAGTTTTATGGAGATGGTTGAATTTAAAGTCCTAGTTTGCTCGTGTTTTAATGCATCCCTGAAAGAATAGAAGGCAATTCAGGAGCAGGCTAGGTTTGCTCATTTTGTCCTAGTTTTCTTTGAGCTCAGGATTATATCGAAGACTGAATCCGAACTGAAAACATAATAATCAGAGCACACCTCACTTTGGAAATGAGAGTTTACCTGGAAGCTTTGAATGCTTTCTTTCAACTCTACATACTTTCCGGGGGCACCGGTGAAAACTTCTGCGACATGGAACGGCTGGCTCAAGAAACGTTGAATCTTACGAGCACGGGCAACAGTCAATTTATCATCTTCACTAAGCTCGTCCATTCCCAAAATAGCAATGATATCTTGCAAATTCTTGTAGTTCTGAAGAACCTTCTGCACTCCACGAGCAGTGTTGTAATGTTCCTCACCCAAAATATGGGGAGAGAGCATACGAGATGTGGAATCAAGGGGATCAACAGCAGGATAGATACCAAGCTCAGAGATCTGTTCAATTCAAAACAACAAGGTTATCCACTGGAAACATGCAAAACAGGTCTATAAGTAGTCCAGAGTAGTGACAGACCTGTCTAGACAACACAGTTGTGGCATCCAAGTGAGCAAAAGTAGTTGCAGGAGCGGGATCTGTCAAGTCATCAGCAGGCACATAAATGGCTTGGACAGAAGTAATGGAACCCTTCTTGGTAGTTGTGATACGCTCTTGAAGACCTCCAAGATCGGTAGCTAGAGTGGGTTGGTATCCGACAGCGGATGGGATACGACCAAGCAAAGCAGACACCTCAGAGTTAGCCTGCAGGATAAACATAAAGCATAACCACATTAGCATCATGAAATGTGAATACAAACAATTTGCAAAAGTTCCACGAAAACCATGCTTACTTGGGTAAATCGGAAAATGTTGTCGATAAAGAGGAGCACATCTTGCCCTTCAGCATCACGGAAATGTTCTGCCACAGTTAGGCCAGTCAACCCAACACGAGCACGGGCACCAGGGGGCTCGTTCATTTGACCGTACACTAGAGCACATTTGCTGTCAGCCTGATGCAATATAAATGAAAGAAGAGAAACTGAGCAATAACTTCGGGAAAGCAGAATGTGATGAACACATATAGGAGGGATCACATGTAAAGTGTACTGACCTGCTTTTCACCGAGCTTAATGACACCACTCTCAATCATTTCTCTGTACAAGTCATTACCCTCACGAGTGCGTTCTCCAACACCAGCAAACACAGAGAAACCACCTGATCAACAAAGATAGGTTGCTATATAAACAAGCAATAACATTATAAAAATAGTGTGTGAACATGTCTATATTTTGAAAACTGACCATGAGCTTTTGCAACATTGTTGATCAGTTCCATAATAAGCACAGTCTTTCCTACACCGGCACCACCGAACAACCCAATCTTTCCTCCTCTTTGGTATGGAGCAAGAAGGTCAACAACCTGAACATGAAACAAGTAATAATAATACACTGAAAATTATACTGAAATTCATAGCATACATCTGAGGAAGGGGAAGGAGCAAGAAATGAGGTGGTTGGTACCTTAATTCCAGTAACAAGGATCTGTTGTTCAGTAGCTTGATCAACAAAGGCTGGAGCTTCTCTATGAATGGGCAGATAGTGATCGGTTGCTGTGTAGTTTCCAGAGAAAAAGTCAGAAAATTTACTCCATTATTATCATACTGCACTTCAAGAAAAGTTATTTAAGGTTCCCAGTACTTACTGATATCGCCTCTGTGATCAATGGGCTCTCCAATAACATTCATGATTCTACCAAGGGTAGACCTACCAACAGGCACCTAAAGGGCCAAACAGAGAATAAATTATAAGTCCCAAATCGATTAAATCAAAATTTCATCTTTGAAACTGAACCCCAGCAATACACAAAATACACACATTCTAAAGGATAAAGAGTAAAATGGCCAATGCATCAAGTGTGTAGCTCTAATCAAAAGGCATCAGTCATTCATCAAAGATCAAATCTTTCTAACAGTAAAAGCTAGTAATGCGCAACAATCAACAATGGGTCAACTGGAAACGTAGCGGACAGAGCAAATATCAACAACACAGATTTAGCAAAAACATCGCCAATCGATCATTTACATCTATTCCGCAGCCATAAATCATGAAAGGTCAATAAAGCCCCAGAATTTCTCATCCAATCTTAACATACATTGCCTTATCAAATTGAATAACCACTAGATATCATTAAGCACAAGAAATGAGAGCTTACAGTGATGGGAGAGCCGGTGTTGAGCACGCGCTGTCCTCTAACAAGCCCCTCAGTCCCATCCATAGCAATAGTCCTGACCACGCTCTCACCCAAGTGCTGAGCCACCTCAAGCACCAACCGGATCGAGTTGTCCAGCACTTCCAGCGCCGTCAAGATCGGCGGCAGTCCCTCCTCGAATCTCACATCGACGACGGCACCAATGACCTGGCACACCTGCCCGATCGAGCCTTTCCCGGTGAACTCGTCGGTGATTTTTCCCTTGGCGCCATCCTTGGGCCCGGCCGGCGACGTCGACTTAGTCTCGGCGACTGCGGCAGTGGCGTACTCGGCCACGCGATTGAGAAGGAAGCCGTATGGCGACGCGCGGTGAGGTGGAGGGGAGGGGGAGGTGAGCCTGGGGTAGGAGTTGGAGATCGGAGATTTGGACGGAGATCGGCGAACGGAGGAACGGAGGAGAGTGGATAAGAGCCGACGGGAAGCCATCTGGTTAGGGCTTCAGAGAGGAGAGAGTGAGGAAGACTAGGGTTTGTTATTTGTGAAGCTGAGAGAGAGAGACTATATATCTACAGCTCCCAAGTCCAAAATGGGGAATATTCTATTTTTTTTACCTTTTCGGGTTTATGAGTGGGTGGAGTGAAACGCTGCGTTACAGTGACGCTATCGGGTTCAGGTCGTTGCTTTGGTCAAATAGTGAAGGATTGACGTATGTACGCTTTCAATCGTTACACATTTCTCCGGGGAAAAATTTGACGACCAAACAAAGCAACTGTCGCCGTAAACTACGAGTACCAACATTTTCTTTGGAGGAAGAAAAGAAATTTCTGACAAAGGCCTATCTCTGCACCGCCTCGAATTGAAAAAAGGCAGGTTATGGATCAAACTGCCAAGGTTGAGGTTTGAACATTACTCTCAATACTACAAAGGATCGTAATTTTGCTACTAATACTATTGACGATCCTTTTTTAGTCTCGTGATATGAAAAAAATGTGTCGTTTTTAATTTTTAATTTTGTCTTTATTTTGTTCAAGAATATTAAAGAACAAAAAAACTCATGTTTGACTCATTCTGGACGTACTCATCCGAATTCTTTTGTGATATAATCTCAACCAGTCACGTGTTTAGTTTGTTTTGGTTTGTTTCCTTTTTTATTTTTAGCGAAGAATTTCTCTATCTATCTATCTCTACTATATATGAATTTTATGATTCAAAAAAATCTATCTCTACTATAATAGAAAGCAAAGACCTTATTTTGGTGTCACCTGTCACCAAACTTTTAAATCTCTGAAAATACCCCTACCAAATATCAAAAATGGAGAAAAGTAATATATACAAAGGTTAATAAGGTAAACAATAAAAGTAAAACAAAGTTAAAAATAGAGAAAAAAAGAGATGTGAAGATGTGAGAGCAAATTTTGAATTGAAAACAAAAAAGTAAAAAACATGGAGCATTAATGCTAACTGCATTAGCAAATAATAAAACAAACTTAATTTTTTTAATAAAACAAAAGGACCAAATTTTTATTTAGTGTAGCCACATAGATTTTTGCAAAGATCAAAATGATTAGTGTCATTGAATCCCGGTGCAGCCGGGTGGGAAAGGAAACGTGTTCCCAAAATTGTTAAAATGTCCCGCCCAAATTCCCACCTTATTTCCCTCCAGAGCAACCTCACCGGCTACTCCCGGTAACCCCAAACCCCTCCTTTTCCCTTCCATATAAATACCCTCCCAAATCTCCCACTCTCCAAATCTTCCCTATCTTCGTTTCCTTGCCCCCTCTCACCTCCACCTGTCCGTCCCGCGTCTCCGTTCTAGGGTTCTTCGAGAGTCGGCCAAGTCCGGGATTGGGTCTCTCTATATAATCAGGGCCTTGTTGTGATTGGGTATCGCGAACATGAGTGCCGTCAACATCACAAACGTCGCCGTTTTGGACAACCCCTCCGCTTTTCTCAATCCTTTCCAGTTCGAAATCTCATACGAGTGCTTGGCTTCTCTCAAAGACGGTAAAACCCAGGCTTCTTCTATCTTTGATTTTAGTTCTTGTATTCTGTGTGGATGAATTTTGGGGAAAATGTTCGTTTGGTTTTGTTTGAGGTTGCCCTAAATCCCCAATTAGTTGAATTAGATTTATATCTTGCTGGATTTTGTAATTGGGGGTTTTTAATTAAATGTATGATTAAGTACGACCAAGAATTAGGGGATCTCTTCTAGAATAGATCATGCTCAGTTGGTTTGATTTTATCTGCTGCTGTAATTTTTTTTACTTTTAACTGCGCATGTTATAGATTGTGGTTGGTCATTTTGGAAAATCACTGTGTTCTTGACACAGTGCTGAAAGGTTAATTCAACTGAGGGAAAGGTCCCATTTCTTAGTTTGGCGCAAATTTCTTGATGGAGTAACTTTGTTTCGAGCAGACTTTGTAGTTGTACAATATGGTTTTGCGTTTTATATTGTTATGGCAACTGGTTATTGAAAGAGGAAAAATGTAAGCTATTTGATGTTCCCACTCGCAGAGAAATCTACTGTTATAGGTGGCTATCTTTCAGAGTAATGGTTGAATATGTCTAGGCGATGCTGGAAATTGAATATGTCTAGGTTCAGAACTTAGGACGAGCATGATTGCCTTTTGGTTTTAGGATGATGGGAATTTCACAGCACATCCACCTAATAATATTTGAATGAAATTATGTTTTCTTTGCGGTCTGTAATAGAGTAGCCATCTGCAAGTGGCAGCATACTATCATGTCCGCCCCTTTTTGAATGATATAATCTTTAGCGGCAATGTTTATAGGTTTGACCTGAGATATTATTTGGTTTCTTACAGACTTGGAATGGAAGCTCATATATGTTGGATCTGCTGAAGATGAGACGTATGACCAACTTTTGGAGAGTGTGCTTGTTGGTCCTGTCAATGTTGGCAACTATCGTTTTGTATTTCAAGTAATTATACTGTTTCGTTGCATTGAATTTTCAAGTTCAGTTAAGGTTTCCAACATGGATGTGAGACTCAATCCTCCTGTTTTCTCACGTGTTTTGTTTTCCTGGCAGGCAGACCCTCCAGACCCGTCAAAAATACGTGATGAAGATATCATTGGTGTCACAGTGCTGCTGTTGACATGTTCTTATATGGGACAGGAGTTTGTTAGGGTGGGATACTATGTGAACAATGATTATGATGATGAACAACTGAGAGAGGAACCTCCCCCTAAGTTGTTAATTGATAGGGTCCAGAGAAACATTTTAGCTGACAAGCCGCGAGTCACAAAATTCCCTATTAATTTTCATCCAGAGAACAATGATCATGAGGAGCCAGCTCCCCCTTCACTTGATGATTCAACAGAACCGAAGCAGCCTCTGTCGTCACTTGATTTTCCGACCGAGTCAAACATCAATGCAGAAGAACAAACCCTTCCACCTGTATCATCTGTTGGAAGTGTGGAAAATTAGCTGGTTTTATATCAAATTTCTGCCTGGCAGGGTGATTGTTTTTGGTGACATAGCTATATTTACTTTCAAACATTCCCATTTTGAAAAACTTTAGCATTCATCTGGAGTGTTTGATCGGAATGTTTTGTGCCATCATTTTCTTGTTGGGTATTAAGATGTGCCATGGGATTGGTCAGGGTATTCTTCAGATCCTTAGTGCTCTTCTATACTGACAGAAATGATGTAATCAAGCATGTGTAGCCTAGACTGAACACTCCTGAATGAAATAGAATGGAATGCACTTATTACTTTGTTAGCAGTTGTTGAAGTATAAGTTGAATGTTAAAATTATTATTAGTCATCTAATTGTACTAATGTTATTTGCATGCTTTTAGAACAATCTTGGAATAGAATTGGACTGGAAATTTCTTCCATTACAGATCAATCTTCTTGACTTCAGATTCCAGGTATGCTGTATGCTACATCAATGTGTTGCCTTCCATTTTAGTTGATGTTTCTTCAATATCATTGGAGTTGTTTTCACGTCTCATAAACTAAGCTATTGCCTTGTCAGTCACCAAGCTAGTATTCTGAACTCTATCAGCAGCTTTCATGGCCTGCATTTTGTAAATTAACATACATCAAATAAACTCTTTTTGACATTGTATAAATCAGTTTTTAATTTTGAATCAAAATTACCTCTTGAGACCAATCAGTGCAGGCATTTACTGCAACAAGTGCAGTAACTTGTACAAGAAGTGCACAAATGATTCCCATCCAAAGCCCCATGCCTCCAATATGAAGGATGAAAGCAAAAAGCACAGCAGTAGGAATTCCAACAACATAGTAAGCCACAAGGTTTATGTATACACAAAGATTTTGCCATCCACACCCTCTAGCAGCTCCTAGACATTTGAAAAGACAGATGAAAGGCACTTGTGTAAATTTCAAATCGAAGTCATGAAAATTGAAAACATTAGATTCAGAAGTGTTGCTGATAGAATTTCGGACCTGACAGCACACATTGGAATCCATCCAAGAAGTCAGATAGTGCAAGAAGCGGCAACATTTTAGCAACATATGTGATCACTTCATTCTCATTGCTGTAGAGCTTTCCCCAAACATGGCGAACTGATACTGTAACTATTGCTATAGCTGCACCCTCGGATAAAGCCATTATGATCATGACTTGTAGAGCTAGTCGTGCACTTTGTGGCCGCCCGGCACCCAATTCATTCGACACTCTTGTACTGTTTGATAAGAGACGATTGTCTTTAGTAGAAAACATATCTACTACCAATTCTATGTTGCTGCTTTTCTGGAGGATATCAACTCAAGCAGTAGTAATGAGAAATCACCAAAAACAAATGGCATCACTAACCTTATAGCACTGCCAAGACCTACTGATACCATATAGACCGTCCAACATGTGTTAAGGCTGCTTGAACAATAGTATCAATCAGTTCATATATTGCTATCAGTCTATCACTAAGTAGAAACTTACAGAATAAGGCAGTGATACCTTATTGATAATACAGATGTCTCAAGTTTTGGGTTTGGGAGGAGACCGGACAAGAGAACAACCATTTCGAATGTCCAATACTCGAAACTGCATTAGTAAGATTCTAGTAAACCATTAGTTATGAAATATAGTTATAGGTAGCCTGCAACAGATCGATAAGTACTACCTCTTAATATGGAGATCAAAGGAAAAACTTGGTTACCATATCATTATGGCTGATGGAATGGCAAGCTTGATGAAGCTTAAGATATCATGCAATGCCTCCTTTGAGAATCCTGTCCAAGTGTTCTTGCAGACTGGCGAGAACATCACATAACTTGCCAATAACAACAGATTCACCCAATTCGAAATGCTAATTGCCAATGCTGCGCCTTTGCTGCCTAAGCCAACTTTAAAACAAAGTGCCCAACAGAATATAATGTGCAGAAAAGCTGTGATTCCAGCGCTTATCATCATTGGAAGCACACTGTTTTGTGTCTGTAAGAATCTATTGAGGCATTGAAGGAGGCTATAGGCGAAAAGACTCGGTATCATCCATCGGTTGAAAGGTCCTGCTTCTTTGGATATCTCGTGGTCTTGGCCAAGAGCAATGAGAATGGTGCTTGTGTAGAACCAAATGAGAGCCAAGGGAATGCTCACCACTAATAAGGTTAGCATTCCTCGTTGCATATGAACTCCAAGCATGTGGTACTGTTTAGCCCCATAGGCTTGCCCACATAGCGTCTCTAACGCACTTGACATTCCCAGCTGTGCTGAACAATATCAAATATTTGTAAAAAAAAGTTGAGGAAGATCATCTTCCAGGCCCTGCTAGGAAAAATGAAGTGATAGACCAAATTTTCGAATAAAATGAAGTGAAAAAAGGATACAGTCAAGTTGTGACAAAGTGATGCCTTCTTACCAAGATATCGAATCCGGTGACCGCAGCGAACGAAGAGGCCAAGGAAGCACCGGAAAGTGCAAGCTGTCCGAGATGGCCGACGAACATGACTGACGTGATCTGTAAGCTACACTGCAGCAAACTGACTGCAATAAGAGGCCCTGCTAGCCATAGATGCTTCTTAGCTTCTTCAATAACACCATCCACACCACCAAATCCTTGCTGGGATGTTTCGGCATCAATTCCATGGTTTCTCTCTTCATTTGCAACCAGAGGAGTCCTAAGACTTGAGCTCACTTGTGCCATTGTTACAGAAAGAGCATCTTTGACATCCAAAGCTGATTGGTTTTGTTTATTGTTAATGGCATGGAGGCAATTAGTGAGATGGGGGATCTTTATTCATATGCAAACAAGGGAGTACGTGACAAATTAAGAAGACAACTTAAGGGATAGTATATAGAATGCCCAAACGTGTCATCGTCATGTGATATGAAATTATCAATACTTGAATATGTTTTTTTGGCAAAATACTTGAATATGTTTTTGTTGGTCGAATATGCTATCAAACTTTCTAACTCCTTTATCTTCCATCTTGCCAATGTTCTAAGTGGCGCCATCACAGCTGTTCGTTATACTAGAAACTTCTTTTGTGGACGTCCAAAATATTGGGATTTAGCTCATTGTTTAACCATAGGCACCTATTGTAAGTGCATGAGTCATGATTTGTGTGGGATGAAGTACCATGTGTCTTAAGTTCAGATCTAAGGCCAGTAACCATCTTAAAATCATCGATCACACTGTTTCAATATAATTAGTCTATATGTATATCAAATTAATCAACGTAATATATCAATATATTAGTGAGTATTTGACCCTGAAAAAGAGAGAACGTGCCTCCATGTCCGGCGGAGAGCTCCTCCGCGGCCTTGGTGATTCCATGTGGGTCGAGTGAGATAGGTTTTTCAGTTGGTGCTTTATACAATCGGAGAAATTGCGGCAGCTGTTTGTGGGGTGAGAGAGAGGGAGATCAGAACAGCTAGCAATCAAGGCTGGGTCATTTTACGGCCGAAATGGAAGACTGTTGGGGAAGAATAATATAATAGAAGTAAAAAACTCAAACCAACAGATCACAAATATGCAAAGATATAAATGATAAAGGAAAGTGAACACCGAATATAACGTGGTTCGGCAATATGCCTACGTCCATGGGGCAGCAACAACAAGAACTTCCACTATCAAATAATGGGTACACAAGAGATACACAACTTCAAGAACACCACTTGAACGAAACACTCTCTCACACTTGTTTTGCTACACTATACTACACTCTCAACTTGGAGTGTACACTCTTCACTCTCTACTTGGATGAAGATGCTTAAGATAGATGAGATGATAGATGTGATGGAATGAGCAAATGACCTCTCCTTTTATAGGCTTAAGGAGGAACCCTCATTAATGATCTCCCATAATGGTGGTCCATGTAACTCTCGTAACTCATGACACCATAACTCAAAAAAATAATCATCCATATTCTTGTGTAACTCAAGTCTTTATACCTTGTAATTTAAGAGTCACTAACTCCTAAGACCACTAACTCATAACTCATGAACCTGTAACATTCCTATTATGAATTAGTGGTGTAACTTATAGGTCTGGATATTATAACAATCTCTCCCTCCAGACCAACCCGCGGTAATACGACATGAGACTTCTACTTGAAGTCCATTCCAGCAGATTTACTACAATACTCCAACTTCTGATGTGACACAACTTTAGTCAGCATATCAGAAGTATTCTTGCTGGTATGAATTTTTTTCAACTGTAAGAGCTTCTTTGACACTACATCTCTTATCCAATGGTAGCAGAGATCAATATGTTTGGTGCGAGGATGATAAACTGAATTCTTGCTTAAATGAATAGCACTTTAACTATCACAATGCACCACATATGAGTATCCTAACAATATATAGGTTGGATCTAACAGATTTGATTTGGGTTTGTGTTTGTGTTTGTTTGGTTGGATCGACGGAAACAAAGGTCGTGGGTGTGGCGGAGCTGTTACTGGATGCCAAGGTTCTAAAAGTCGCTAGTCGCTAGTCGGTCGGGCGGTCGGGGACTAGCGGGTAGAGGAGTAGTCGGGGGAGTACTCGGTTTTTAATTTTTAGATTTATTTTTATTTTTAAAACATATAATTATATATATATATATATATATATATTTTTTTTTAAAAGATATTATAATGTCCAAAATAATAAAAATAGTCAATAAAATGCCGAGTTTGGGCGATTTTTTTCCGAGTTAGGCCGATTTTTTTCGAGTTGGACCGATTTTTTTACCGAGTTGGGCCAATTTTTTACAGAGTTGAGCTGATTTTTTTCGAGTTGGGCTGATTTTTTCCGAGTTGGACCGACTACTCGGCCGATTTTCTTCCGACCGACTTTGTACTCCGATTTTCTTAAAATCGTCTCGGAAGGACGCCGACTAACGAGTACTCGCCGAGTACTCGGCCGACTAGGCCGAGTTTTAGAACACTGCTGGATGCCCAACAATTCCGGCGTGGCTGCTACAACGGCGGCCTATTGGCTATGGATGGGTCAGGTCTGGGTTGGTTGGTAGCCCAATATCCCTCTGACATTGACATCAGTTTGGGCTTGGGTCCTATTATGCCTAGACTGGGCTAATATATTTATTTATGTTTTTTCTTGTTTTATTATTTAGCTTTTGCCGGCTTTATGACATTAATAAGCCCCTTTTCGATTAGGCGATGTGGGCTCTGTCCCAGTAAGTGTACGTAACGTGTCATGATTGTCTTGAGGAGATAGCAAGTTTTTTGCGTTCTCAAATGGTTTAGATCACGTTATGATAGTGTAAAACTTGAGTATAATAAGAAAGCGGATAGATAAAGTATTTTATAACTCTTTATGAGCTTTAACTTTCGTTATGTCGCCATATTTTAGTCAAAGTAAATAGAGTAACAAACGATACATTCTTTGCTAAATTGTTCTTGTTAGAATATTCAGGTAATGTAAGGTCACCTAATATTATGTTTATGTGTTCTTATGTTATTAAATTTAGATCTAATGTTCTATTTTTATATTTTATAGTTTTATTAATGATAACAAGGGCTAGTTTTTATCTTATTTTTTTGTTTTTAAATATATCGATATGTTAATGCAGCGTAGACCAACCACATTATCACTACTACCATCAATTTGCAATGGGAGTAATCTCGGAAATTTATTGAAAGCGGAAACAAATCTTAAATGATCTCTAATTCATATTGATTTGGATAATACACGGTTTGGATCGATTACTATTAATCACGGCGATTACAGAGTCTCCCACAAAGTTCCTCCTACTTTCCCAAACCCAGTCTTCGTCCTCCTCTCCTCTCAAAACTTCCAGAAAAAAACCCTAGACAATGGAAGAAGACTCAGTCGTCGCCGGCGACCCGCCGATACTCCCTCCAGATCTGGCCCCAAAGTGTACCGATCCCGGCGAGGAGTGCCTTGCGATCCCTCCTATGGATCCTCAATTCCTCTCATCCGACGCCGGAATGGCCACCATGGCCGCCGATTCGTTCATGTGGGATCTCGGGTTCGGGTTCCGATCCGACGACAATTGCGACTACGAGCTCACGTTTGATGATTTGGATAATCTCTACCTCCCGTCGGAGGCCGGCGACTTCCTCCTCCCCGAAGGCTTCGGTCCAACGGCTCAGCCCAGCGCCGATTCCACTGTGAATCTGAAATCGGAGTCGCCCGAGTCCGGAATTTCCAAGGACTCGGACGGCGTCGTCTCCGGTTTCCTGAATTATCCGTCGGAGGAGGCCGGTGAGTTTTCGGAGAATTCCGGCGGGCCGCTTTCATCTCAGGGATCGGGGATTCCCGAGGCGGTGAATTCCGGGAACTCCGATCCTGACGTGTCGTCTAACGTCACTACTGCTGATGAGAAGTTGAAGATTGAGGAGGAGGTGACCAGAGGCGGCCTCTTCGTTGCGAAGAGGAAGAAGGAGAGCGGCGGCGAGGAAGGGAACGTGGAGTCGAGAAGCTCAAAGATTCGGAGATCAGAGAGTAGTGGTGGCGGTGGTTTGAACGATGAGGATGAGAAGAGGAAGGCGAGATTGGTGAGGAACAGAGAGAGTGCTCAGCTTTCGAGGCAGAGGAAGAAGCATTATGTGGAGGAGCTTGAAGATAAGGTAAGGTCTATGCATACAACTATAGCTGATTTGAATAATAAGATTTCGTGTGTTATGGCCGAGAATGCTACTTTGAAGCAGCAATTGAGCAGTGGTAGCGGCATTTGCCCGCCGCCACAGCCGGGGATGTACCAAATGCCGCCCATGGGTTATAACCCATGGATGCCGTACTCGCCTTATGTTGTGAAACTGCAAGGCTCTCAGGTGCCTTTGGTTCCCATACCGAGGCTTAAACCGCAGCAGCCTGCGGCTGCGCCCAAGCCGAAGAAGAAGTCTGAGAGTAAGAGTAAGACTAAGAAGGTTGCTAGCATTAGTTTGCTTGGTCTGCTGTTTTTCCTGTTGCTGTTTGGTGGACTTGTTCCGATGTTGAGTGTTGGTTTTGGTGGGTCGGGTTATGTTAGAGATAGGTTTTATGATCAGCAGAGGGCGAAAGTTTTGACAGTTCAGGGTCATTTGAATGGATCAGAAGGAAATGTACCTTTTGCTAACAAGATTCATGAGAGGGCTCATAAGCAGAAAGAACAAGGGTTACCTGGTGTGGGTAATGCCAGTGAGCCTCTTGTTGCTTCTTTGTATGTTCCGAGAAATGATAAGCTGGTTAAGATTGATGGGAACTTGATTATTCATTCGGTCCTGGCGAGTGAGAAAGCTAAAGCTCATAAGAAGAGTAGGGAGGCCAGAGTGGAAGGAGCTAACGGATTTGTTTCGGCACTGGCTATACCTGAAGCTGGAGTGAACAGAGGGAGACGTGCTCCTTTATACAGAACTCCTGCTGGACAACGGAAGGCTCTTACAGCTGGTTCTGCTGATGGGAAACTGCAGCAGTGGTTTCGTGAAGGTCTTGCTGGACCGTTGTTGAGTTCAGGCATGTGCACTGAAGTGTTCCAGTTTGATGTATCAGCTGCTAACTCAGGAGGTATAATTCCTGCCTCATCAGTTGCAAATGTTTCCGAGCACAATTCAAATGCTACGGGGCTTAACAGGGGAGGGAACAGAAGGATCCTTGGTGGTCGTGCAATTCCCCTTGCTGGATCCAATCATAATGTTACTGATGAAGAACACGCCATAAGAAATAATCAATCAAGCAACAACTTTCAAGTTAGTAATTCCTCCATGGTCGTTTCTGTTCTGGTTGATCCTAGAGAGGCAGGTGACATTGACGTTGATGGCGTGATCAAACCCAAGTCACTTTCTCGGGTTTTTGTTGTCCTGCTTCTCGACAGTGTGAAGTATGTCACGTACTCATGCGTGCTTCCTCACTCTGCTCCTCCTCACTTAGTGACTACTTAACATGGACCTTCAGTTTCAAAATCGTAGACGATACCTAGATTTAATCTCAGAAGCTCCCAGTTAATTTATGTAACAGGAGTAGCTGTTTCTGTAAGACGTTTAACTTGATGCTCTCTACTTACTAGAGTATTGAGAGCTGTCTATGCTTTGGTCTGAATGTTCACTGTAGCAAAACTTTTGAGTTTGTATGGAACAACTAGGTTATATGATACAAGTATCTTTGCAAGTAAACGAAATATACATTCCAGAATGATTATTTGCGCCCCATTTAATCAAAATCGCACGAACTTCCCCATTTTTTCTGTTCTTGTAAGGAAACCTCATCTTACATGGTAACTATTGAACTAAGTTGGAAACCTGGAATTCTAATTTTCTCTATCTAAATAATAATAATTTACTATACTTGGTTTCCACGTATGATTGGTAATCAGATTGAATGACAACAAACTAATGTTATATTTAACGTTCGAAATCACTGGCGTCCGTAAGTACCACCTCCGCCTTGTAGTACATACAAGTCCCCCAAACCCTTGTGCAGTTGCAGGCAAATTACATGGAGGTCTGTTATTGCCAATAGGCAAAGAAGAAGAAGAGCAAAGAAACGTCAGTGGGTTTGTTTTTCGAAGAAGTCAAGAGTGAGGTTGTTTCCATGGTGCAGGTTGGTCACCTCGGCGAGCTTGCCTCTCCATTACTGCCTTGGCTATATCGTTTTCAGGGGTCACCGGCTTTAGTCTTCTTGTAAGTCCTTCCACACCATTTAACTTTCTCATTCTTTTCTTCGTATCAGGGAATATGGTATTTTGTGTCTAGCTTTACTTAAATCAATTTGCATTCTTTTAGTTTAGTTGAATTGTCGGTATGATCCTAGACATTTTTCGTCTGCACCTTATGCTAGATTGAATTTATTTGTATCATGTTATCGATGCTCTAATGTTTTAGCCAGTTTTATGATAGACTTTTACTCAGAGTCTCGGACAATGAGCCGCATCTGGGTTTTGGATTCAAAAGGCCTTTGAATGTACTAAACAATAGCTTAAGATTTAGTAAAAATATGACCCTTGGCCAACAGCTTTTGATACAGATATTAGACCTTTAAAGTTAATGCTATACATATATATATATATGTATATATGTATAGCATTAACTTTAAAGGTCTAATGTGTATATATATATATATATATATATATATATATTTTATGAGAATCCTGATAAAGTGGTCTGAGGTTTAACTTTAAAATCAATTGACAATAAAAAGAGTAGCCCAAACATTAAATGCTATGATTTCAATCACAGGATGTACATCAGTAATGAAGCATATCTGTAGGATCTACAAATCTGTAATTTATCTGCAATTATGTAAATGGCTGATTATATGGATCTAAACAGCAAATGCTCTTGTATATAATCCTTAAACATAAATGGGAAAATCACTAAGCTTACCAATCACTTTTGTAGCTCTTCATGGTATCACGAGCCACTGTCTAAACGACACTCTTCATCTTTTTTTCCCACCCACCTCCCATGACCAATTCTTCAGAATCTCCCAACACCAACAACAAACTCTTATTCCTGTCCTTACCATGTCTGCTATCAAACAACCACAAACACTCCAACATCAAACTTTCTAACAATCAAGTTAGATCGAACCAATTACTCACTATGGCTTGCTCAAATGTGTCCACTCCTACGAAGCAGGAACCTTATGAGTTTTGTTAAAAGCACTAAGCCTTGTCCTCCAACGTTTCTTCGTACTGAGGTAGGTAAACTAACTGCCGTTGTCAACCTTGCCTATGAGGAATGGATAGCAACAAATCGGATGATTTGGGAATGGATTAATGGCTCCTTAACTCCTTCCGTCCTGGCCACTGTCTCTCGGTCCATCTCCTCCCACACCACCTGGAAATCTCTAGCCCGTCGTTATGCCTCTCCAAATCAGAACCGCATTCTTCAGCTCCGTGAGACACTTCTTCGTAATCAGAGAGGTGTTCTTTCAATCTCAGATTATTTAGACAAAATTAATCAAATAGCAAATTCCCTTGCTCTGTCAGGTCATCCAGTTGATGATTATGATCTCATCTTTATCATTAGAGGTGGCAAACGGGCCGGCCAGACTCGTTTAATTGGGCTTCGGGCCGTGCTTGGGCCGGTCCACGACAGCCCACGTCTTAACGGGCTCGGGCCCAGACCGGCCCATTCACTCAAATCTAAGGCCCAGCCCACGGTCCAAGCCCATAACATATTGGGCCGGGCCGGGTCGAGCCCATTAATGGACCCGTTTGTAGTTAAAAATAGAAATTAGTCCAAAATTGATATCATATTATACCAAAACAAAAACAAATGAAAACTAACTCACATTTTCTATCGATCATTTGTTTTCTTTACCAACAAACTAAAGAAATATATGATATATGAATCATATGATCATTATTTATACTTGGTAATATTTTAGCAAAACTTTTTATGGGTCTAAGAGAATCAAAATGAATAATTATTAGTATTTATAAGTTATTGTTTACACTTAAAACAAATTTTATATTATTTATAAATATATAATCTTCATATTATAAAGAAAAAATATATATATTTTAAAGTGGGCCGGGGCCGTGGGCCTTAACTTATCGTGCTTGGACCGGGCCGGACCCGTGGACTCATTTTTCTAGGCCCGACCTGGCCCATTAAGATAACGTGCTTGGGCCGTACCGGACCACTTTTAAACATGTCGTGCTCGTGCTTTACGGCCCGTTTGCCACCTCTATCTATCATCATGAACAACATCGGGCCTCTTTATGAGAGTACAATCACAATCCGGCTCTTGAAATGCTTATCTTGAGATGCTTATCTTGCTGTCTGGACTATTGCAAAATCCGGCTCTTGAAACTTCAGTTCTGTCAGTATGGTAAGCATTGTCTTTGTAAACTTCAGTTCGTCAGTAGATAAACAGAGAAGATTAACTCCTACCTGTCTGAAGTATTAGTAGACCTTGGAGAGGAACGACAAAGCAGCATTTCCTAGCGGAAGATCCTTTAGGCGGGTCTAGGCAGACCATTGTGACGCTATTACATAATATGTGAATTTGCTGCTGCAGCAAGGTATATTTTAAACAGATCTACCATCAGGTCTAATTTACGTATTTGATTACATTGGTCTTATACATCATTTGCTCTTGATAATTGTATAGCATCAGAGTTTCCAATGAACTAGCAGCTGCTAATCCAGAAGTATAGCTACATGTGCTGCGCTGTTTCTTGAAATCACAGAGACAACTTTACTACTTTAGTAACCACAACCCTCTTTGTTTGCCGAAATGCATTTGGTTACATTTTAAGTAATGATCGTGTTGTAACGAATGGAAGAAAGAACACAGATTTGCGTGGTTCACTAACGATGTATTAGCTACGTCCACGACCAGACGAGAACAGTTTTATTATCTTGAGGAAAAACAAACACCGAATGCTTAATACAATTAGGTTTAAGACGTTTATATACTAAACCCTAAACCCTATATACTAAGCCCAAACAGAAAATCATAACCCAGCATAACAGATATCGTGGGCCTCGGGAGCGTTGCCTCCGAACCCTCAAACCAGGGAGCGTCGCCCCTGGACCCCGACTCGCTGACCGGGCACCGAGATCCCCGAATAGCTGGTACCCCCAGATGACTGGTTCAAGGCTTATATTAACAAATCTCCACCTTGACTTGAATCCTCTCACAAATGTACCAGATGCACCACAATAGTGTCAGATGTACCAGATGCAACACAATAATGTCAGATGTACCAGATGCACCACAATAGTGCCAGATGCACCTCTACATCTACCTCTACCTCAGATGTTCCTGCAGCTCCTATTTATACTAAATATAGACATAAGTCTATTTCAATGTAGAAGTAGAATTCAGAATCTGCTAATGTATAAAACTGCCGTCATTTCAATAAAACAAAAATCAATATTTCAATTTCTAATAGAATCTTAAAAGACCAACCTTTCTAGAACTTATAGAAAAGCTACAACACTGTTCTCTTTTCATTCTAGACTTGGATTTACCTGCTAAATCTTAACTCCCAAATCATATCAAGCCAAAAAACACAACATATCGAGAAAGAAGTTTATTACACAGCAAACATGGCTCCTCTTGTTTGCCTGTCAAATGTTCAGATATTGTTTCGGAATCAAATAAATTCATGTACGTCTTCTTTCTTGCAGGTACTGACAAAAGACAACAACACTTCCGTCTTAAAAATCATAGTACATGAAAAAAACAGGACTTAATTATAAATTAAATGGTCACAGATTTCTACACCAAAAATTGAGTCTTGTCTTTTTGGTCAATATGAGAGCCGCCAGTATTGATTCTGTGGTATGGAAATAATTTTTATTTACTTTTACATAATCACTACTTGGTTGTTTATGACCAGATAAGTTCTGAAGTGCCAACACCTGGTGCTGAAGAAACAAACATGGAGAAGGGATTGTTATTGCCAAGAGGCAAAGATCAAATTGAGCAAAGAAAAGTGTCAACTAGTCTAACATGGTATTCGTTCTTGGAAGAAGTGAAGAGGTTGGGATGCATAGCAGCACCCATGGTTGTTGTGGTTCTATCCCAATACTTGGTGCAGGTCGTTTCAACGATGATGGTTGGTCACCTTGGTGAGCTAGCTCTCTCTAGCACTGCCATTGCCACCTCTCTGGCTACTGTCACTGCCTTTAGTCTTTTGGTAAGTCTTTCATCTTCACATTTCTTTTGGTAAATCTGTCTAGTAATGCATTCATCCATGTATAAACTACTTTTGATGTCCAACTGTTTATGAGACATTCCAAGTAGTTAAGGTGAACATGATTCTGTGTTTGTGAAATCAGTCGAAATTTGAATCTTAATACGAGTTTGTTATTTACTTACAGTGTAGATTTACATCGGATCATTTGACTAAATAGATTGTGGGCAATGTTGATTTAGAATTAGATTACAAATCAGTATACTTATTCTGGGTATCTGATTTCAGTGACTAATAGTCTTGTAACTTGCTATTTAAACAGTTAGGAATGGCTAGTGCACTGGAAACTTTATGTGGGCAAGCTTATGGAGCTGAGCAATATCAGAAACTTGGACTTCAAACTTACACTGCTATATTTTCTCTCAACTTAGTTTGTCTTCCTATATCTTTTATATGGTTCTATGTGGAGGACATACTGATTTTTATGGGTCAAGATCCTTCAATTTCTCATGAATCTGGCAAATTCATAATTTGGCTTATTCCGGCTCTGTTTGCTTATGCAACTCTTCAACCGCTGAATAGATACTTTCAGACACAAAGTTTGATACTTCCTATGCTTCTGAGCTCTTGTGCAGCCCTGTTGTTCCACATTCCTCTCTGTTGGGTCCTCGTCTTCAAATCTGGAATGGATAACCTTGGAGGAGCATTGGCAATTAGTATTTCATACTGGTTAAACGCAATTTTACTAGGATTATATATGAATTTCTCTTCTACATGTTCAAAAACTAGAGCTCCAATTTCTAAGGAGGTTTTCCAAGGAATTGGGGAGTTCTTTCGCTATGCCATCCCTTCTGCAGTAATGCTTTGGTAGGTCTATTGTCCCTGATAGGATTATATCTGTTTCCTTGAAGTTTGGTCCCTTTAACATCCTTGTTTATTTATTTTTATTGTTGGTGATGGTTGTAGTCTCGAGTGGTGGTCATTTGAGGTGCTTATCTTGCTGTGTGGGCTTTTACCAAATCCTGCTCTTGAAACTTCTTTGTTGTCTGTATGGTGAGTTTGCAAAATGTGTTCTTATACTAATTTCATGTACTCTGAAAGAAATCAAAGAATAGTTTAATCTCATTGTTTTGTGGACAGTCTGCAGACCATTTCGACACTCTATTCAATACCGTATGGATTTGGTGCGGCAGCAAGGTCTGTGCACATGCAGTTCAACCAATAGATTACCTATTTTGTATCCATAGTGTAAAATGCAGTTTAGTTTTCTTAAGAGTAGATTTAAATTAACTAACAATCTTGTTTTCCCAAGCATTGTGCAGTACTAGAGTTTCAAATGAACTAGGAGCTGGCAACCCTGAAGGTGCTCGTATAGCTACATGCGCTGCCATGTTTCTTACAGTCGCAGAGACGAGTACAGTAGCCACAACCCTCTTTTTCTGCCGGTATGTATTTGGTTACCTATTCAGCAATGAGGAAGAAGTAGTCGATTATGTCAGAACTATGGCTCCTCTAGTTTGCCTCTCTGTAATACTAGACAGCTTCCAAGGGGTCCTATCAGGTGGATTGCTCATGTTTTCAGTTTAGAGATATCTTAATTATCTACTTTCAGGTTTTATCAATTCTAAGTGTTATGTATATGTTTTCTGAATGGTTACGTTCAGGTATTGCAAGAGGATGTGGGTGGCAGCATATAGGGGCTTACATAAACCTTGGAGCATTTTATCTATGTGGGATTCCAGTTGCTGCTACATTGGGTTTCTGGTTACAACTAAGAGGAAGGGGCCTTTGGATTGGAATACAAGTTGGTTCTTTTGTGCAAGTTACTCTGCTTGCTTTAGTAACAACTTGTACAAACTGGGAAAAACAGGTCTGTTCTCAACCATTTTTCTTCATAATTTTGATCTGCTCCATCATTTTTAAAGTCTTTTCGACTTACAAAGGGTTTAAGTATGACTGAAAATGATCTCATTTGAACTTCCAGGCAAGTGAGGCAAGGGAGCGGATATTTGAGGGAAGCACTCCAGTTGATAATTGATTGTGCTACTAAGAAGAATTGACATAGTTTCTTTCTCATGAGTTTAATGCTGTTTGATGTGGTATGGAGCTAGAAGTACTCAGTGCTACATAACATGACACATTTGAGTCGAAACCCTAAACATTGCGTATCACGCAAGTAATGCAACGGAGAGAGTACATATGTGGGAAGCTCTGGCCGGATTCCTGCACTACGCAGAGATTTATGTATTTCTGATTAGCCTAGTTCTCTTAATTATTATGAGAAACTTGCTTGTATCAAGTATTCCTGGAAGACTTACCTTCTGCCTCTATTCTTTTTGGCAATAAAAATTAAGTTTTCCTCTCTGTAGTGCCCACAGTCATAAACCAGCAAATAATTATTATGAAAGAATTTATATGTAGACAAAGTTAGAACCATGTTCCAGCATTTTCTTCTTATGAAATTTGAGACGCCGTAGGAGTTCAGCTCATTTCTGCCGTTCTAAGAGAAAAGGCATTTTACCACTTGAGGCTAATGGCAATACAATCATAGAATAAAGAACAGATGACAAATTCATCATAGATAATAATTAATTTCGTGATTTTCTCACCAAAAATTCTCTGTTTTTTCTTTCATACTAGGCGACAGGTGCATATAAAGTTTATTACTTGCACCGGATTGTTTACTTTATCTCGTTTGTCTGATTGGCCTGCAATATTGTTCCTTCCACGCAAAAATGACCAAAACAGATATTTCTACATATATATGCTATATAAGTACCAAAACTTCGAGTTCTGCTGCAGATGCTGAAATGACAAACATGGAAGAGGGATTGTTATTACCAAGAGGCAAAGATCAACTAGAGCAGGGAAAAGGGTCAGGTAGTACTAGTATTCCAACATGGTTTTTGTTCTTCGAAGAAGTGAAGAAGCTGGGATGCATAGCAGGACCTATGGTTGCTGTGATTCTATCCCAGTACTTGTTGCAGATTGTTTCGATCATGATGGTTGGCCACCTCGGTGAGCTAGCTCTCTCTAGCGCCGCCATAGCCATCTCCCTAGCCGGCGTCACCGGCTTCAGTCTTTGTGTAAGTCTCCTATGTCTTCACCTTCTCTTGTCTGTTCTTGCTTGAATCTGTTCATTTCTTGCTTTCATGCAATTTGCATTGGAACTGCACTTTTGAAGCCAAACAGTTTGCAGAAAGGCTAATTAGCCTCAGCATCATCTAACATGAACATATTGGTCTGCCATATACAAGCATCAAGGTCTAGATGATGGTACTTTGTCTATGATTTCAGTATAAACTTATATGAATTATCTGTTGCAATTCATCATTTTTTTTCTAACACGAAAGTGATATAATATATGGCCCATGGCTGCTTCCAATGGTTCCTTTTGAATCACAAGGGGACAATGCTGGCATTTATGTTGAATGAAAATCATTATAGAGTTGTCTTTGTAAGGGTTCAAGCCACAGCTGCTTCGTTTCTTGACCTCATGAAGTTATATGGCGGCCAAAGTTGGCTCTATTTCATTTTATTTTCTAGGCCAAAGTTTCTATGTGATATTCTTTGTTTTCAGATTAGAATTCTACTTGACTAGTTGAGGACTAACCATGTAGGGAAACTGTGTGCAATGTTCCTCTGGGGTTACCAAATTAAAGTACTTGTACTGGTTTTCTCACTTTTCTGTTTCAATAACTAAACATCTATGTGGTGTGACCTGCTATATGAACAGTTGGGAATGGCCAGTGCACTTGAAACTTTATGTGGACAAGCTTATGGAGCTAAGCAGTATCAGAAACTTGGACTTCAAACATACACTGCTATATTTTCTCTCAATTTAGTTTGTCTACCAGTATCCTTGATATGGATATATATGGCTGATATACTGATCTTCATGGGCCAAGACCCAGCAATTTCGCACGAAGCTGGCAAATTTACAATCTGGCTTATTCCTGCTCTATTTGCTTATGCAACTCTTCAGCCACTCATTAGATATTTTCAGACACAGAGTTTAGTCATTCCTATGTTCATAAGCTCTTGCGCAACCCTTTTGTTCCACATTCCTCTCTGTTGGGTTCTAGTGTTCAAGTCTGGCCTTGGTAACTTGGGAGGAGCATTGGCAATCAGCATTTCGTATTGGGTGAATGCAATTTTTCTTGGCGCATATATGAAGTTTTCTTCTGCATGTTCAAAAACTAGAGCTCCCTTTTCTATGAAGGTGTTCCGAGGAACTGGAGAGTTCTTTAGCTTTGCAGTCCCTTCTGCAGTTATGATATGGTACGTAGTTTTACACTCATGGCATTTATGTTGGTTTCAATAATGTCCTGCTTTATTTTGTTTAATTTTTCCCTTGATGGTTGTAGCCTTGAGTGGTGGTCATATGAGCTGCTTGTCTTGCTGTCTGGACTTTTACCTAATCCTGCTCTTGAAACTTCAGTGTTGTCTGTATGGTAAGCTTTGTTTTCATGTCCTGTTTAGAAAAGTTTAAAGAATTTGTCGAAGTGTGACCTCCTTACTAACAAGTAATTAGTTGCATAATGCACTTAACGGAAGAATTTGATGTTCCAAATTCTAATCAAGTTTTGCGGACAGTCTCCTGACCATTTCGACACTCTATGCAATACCATATGGATTTGGTGCAGCAGCAAGGTATGTTCAAAAACAGATATACCATCCTCTCGCACATTATGTACACCAAAACGTAAAATGCAGTCAATTTTGCCTTACAAGTACTAGGGTATCTTTCTTTCTTGGTATTGTGCAGCACTAGAGTTTCAAACGAACTAGGAGCTGGTAAACCCGAAGATGCTCGAATAGCTACTTGCGCTGCCATGTTTCTCGCAGTCACAGAAACAACTGTAGTGACCACAACCCTCTTTTGCTGCCGGCATGTATTTGGTTACCTCTTTAGCAACGAGGAAGAAGTCATCGATTATGTCAGAACCATGGCTCCTCAAGTCTGCCTGTCTGTTATATTAGACAGCTTGCAAGGGGTCCTTTCAGGTATATCTCTTTCAGGATAAGAAATCAAGTTATTTCATGTTTCAACTATAAGTGATAAATGTACTTAAAATGGTTAGATATTCAGGTGTTGCCAGAGGCTGCGGGTGGCAGCACATAGGGGCATACATAAACTTGGGAGCATTTTATCTATGTGGGATTCCAGTTGCTGCTACATTGGCTTTCTTGGTACAGCTAAGAGGAAGGGGCCTTTGGATTGGTATACAAGTTGGTGCTTTTGTGCAAACAACTCTGCTTGCTTTTGTAACAACTTGTACAAACTGGGAAACACTGGTCTGTTTCCAACCATTCATGTTGAACCTTGGCCTCATTTTTAACTTTTAAAGAGGATCTTATGTTGATTTCTACTTATCTTACTTTGTAGGCAAGTAAGGCAAGGGAGAGAATATTCGAGGGCAGCTCTCCGGTCAATAATGGATTGTACCACTAAGCAGAGAGATCAGTGAATTTCTGATGAGCTTAATTCCAGTTTAACATGGTATAAAGGAGAAATTTTGTGACGATCAACAAAAAGAGCATTAGCTCTTATTATATGTATCAGGCAACCAACCAAATTTGAAAGAATCGCATATAAGTAATGGACCAATTACAGCAGTTACTCCTACCTGGGATAGGACTACAGCAGAAGGACCTCCGGATATTCCTACCTTGGATAGGAATCCTCAGGTGGATGGATAACTCTCCACTGATGGAGTCTATCCTTCTGGTATAACAACATTATAGGAGATAGATCTTGTGTAACTAATACTTATCAAATGATTGTGTAATTGTAATCCAATTCAGTATATAAATGAACATCGGCCACATCTCAGGATGGCCAACTTCCTCCAAATCCTCTCTTCTGTTCTTGATCCTTTATGGTATAAGAGCTTAACGATCCTATAGTTTTTTTTTCTCTCTCAAATGGCTTCCTCTGCTGCTACTGCTTCTACTACCATCAACTCCACCATCTCTGCTCCCATTCGATCTTCTTCAGATCAAAATCCTAGCATCACCAACTATTTGTCCATCAAACTTGACCGCACCAACTACTCTCTTTGGCTCGCTCAAATTCGACCCCTCCTCAGAAGCCGCAATCTCATGTGCTATGTAGATGGAACCAAGAAATGTCCTCCCTGTTTCAAAACAACTGAAACTGGTCAGATAACAGATGAACTCGATCCTGCCTATGAGGAGTGGATAACACAGGATCAGATGGTGCTCGGATGGATCAATAATTCTCTAACGCCTCCTGTCTTGGCAACAGTTGCTCGTTCAACCAACTCATTCTCCACCTGGTCATCCCTTGCAAAACGTTTCGCCTCACAATCTCAAAATCGAATCCTTCAACTTCGCGGGGAACTCCTGCGCACCATGCGAGGCACAATGAGTATCTCTAATTTCCTTGATCAAATTAATTCCATTGCTGATAATCTTGCTCTTGCAGGCAGCCCTGTATCTGACAGTGATTTAGTTTCAATTATAATGAACAATGTCGGACCAGTGTATGAAACTACTGTTAGTTCTGCTCAGGCTAGAGATACTCCGATCACATATGATTCTCTGGAAGCACTCCTTCTTTCCGCTGAACGTCGACTCAAGGATCAGCAACAGGCTGTATTTGATATCAACTCGGTTACCACTGCTCTCCATGCAACTCATATTTCTCATCGACCACGTGGACGTGGACACTCTAGTCCTGCACCATACAACACCCGTGGCTTTTCCTCTTCCCGGGGACGAGGTTCTTCCATTCTTGGTGCCCCTCCAATCACCATATCTTCTGGCAGCTCAAGCACTTCCAGGCCAATATGTCAAATCTGTAATCGAGCTGGACACACTGCCCTTGATTGTTACAATCGCATGAATCTTGCTTATGAAGGACGAGTCCGATCCAAGAAACTGCGTGCCATGGCAGCTTCTACCTCCACCTCAGCTCTATCTACTTGGCTGCTAGACACCGGAGCGAATTCACATGTTACATCTGACTTGGGAAACCTGCAAAATCCCAAAGCTTATACTGGTAATGATCAAATCAATGGCATAGGTACACACACTCTCCCTATCTCTCATATTGGCTCAAACACACTCCACCTTCATAACCACTCTCTCTCTCTGAAAGACATTCTACTTTGTCCTTCTACTTCTACGAATCTTTTATCTATTCATCGCCTTACTTCTGATAAAAATTGCTACTTATTAATTCATCCCAATTTTTTTGTTCTTAAGGACATCCGGACGGGGAGGATCCTCTTTAGAGGACATTGTGAGAATGGTCTGTACCCTCTGCGTTTTCATCAGCAACATGGTCTCTTGCCTCAGCAGCATTTTGCTCTTGTTGGCGCAAGGGTGTCGGCTCCGATTTGGCATTCTAGGCTAGGTCATACATCTTTCAAAACTCTTTCTAAGGTTTTATCAAATAAGGCAGTGCCTTTGTCCGGCAGTCCTTCCGTTAAGTTTTGCCATTCTTGTCCTTTAGGCAAAAGCACCAAGTTACCTTTTGTATTGTCTAATTCCATTTCTAGTAATGTTCTCGATTTAATTCACTCTGATGTATGGTCCTGTTCTACCCTTTCTGTGCAAGGTTTTCACTATTATGTTTTGTTTGTTGATGATCATTCTCGGTATACATGGATCTATCCCATGAAACATAAACATGAAGTCTTTAACCTTTTTGTCCAATTCAAACCATATGTTGAGACTCAATTCTCTCGGTCTATCAAACAATTTCAATCCGATGAAGGTGGTGAGTATACATCAACTGCATTCAAAACCTATTTTCAAACTCATGGCATTCACCATCGTTTCTCCTGTCCTAAGCATCCTGAGCAGAATGGCCTTGCCGAGAGGAAACATCGACATATTGTCGACACTAGTCTCACCCTTCTTGCTCATGCTCATATGCCCTCCTCATATTGGATGGAGGCTTTTAACACTGCTGTCTACATCATAAATCGTCTTCCCACCCCAGTTCTTCAAAATGCAACTCCTTATACAAAACTTTTTCTTCGGTCCCCTAACTATACTTTCTTACGTACTTTCGGTTGCGCTTGTTATCCATATCTTCGACCGTATAACAATTCTAAACTTCAACTTCATTCCAAAAAGTGTGTTTTCATAGGCTATTCATTGAATCACGTTGGTTACAGGTGTCTTGATTTATCTACTGAACGTGTTTATCTGTCTCGCCATGTTGTTTTTGATGAAGAGACTTTTCCATTCCAACAGACCATTCGCTCCTCTCCCACAGGTATGTCCTCTCCTACCACATCTAATCTCCAGTTCTTCTCTCTTACTACTTCTAATGCATTCAGTTATCCTTCTACTTCAACATCACCTAATCTTCCTCTCACTCCATCTCTTATTACCTCTACTAATCTCATTCCACAAAGCTCTCCGTTTCCAACTACATCTGTCTCTTCTACACATACATTGTCCACACCTCTCATAACCACACCTTCACACGATGTTCCTTCTAGTACCAATCCAGGTCATCTATCCTCTCAATGTGCCGACCCCCCTCAAGCCATTCTTCCTCCCTCTTTGGATGTTGCAGGAACTTCAAGTCCAGTGCCTGCCTCTGTCAACAATCACCAAATGGTGACTCGCCTCAAAGTTGGTATGGTTAAGCCTAATCCTAAGTATGCTTTAAATGTTGCACTCATCACTGATATGACAGAACCTACTTCATATACCAAGGCTGCTAAGGATGGATGTTGGCGTCAAGCTATGCAAGATGAATATTCTGCTCTTCAAAATAATGACACTTGGGAACTTGTTCCTCTCAAACCTTCCATGAATGTTCTTCCCAATAAGTGGATATATAAGATCAAAAAGAGAGCAGATGACACGGTGGAAAGGTACAAGGCTCGGCTTGTTGCTAACGGGTTTCATCAACAAGAAGGTGTGGATTTCAGTGAGACATTCAGCCCTGTGGTTAAACATTCCACTATCCGCATGATTTTGGCTCTAGCAGTGAGTAACAAATGACATGTTCGACAACTTGATGTTCACAATGCGTTCCTTCATGGTCATCTTCAAGATGAGGTCTATATGAGACAACCAACAGGCTTCAAAGATCCTAATTTTCCCCAACATGTCTGCAAGCTTAAGCGCTCTCTTTATGGTCTTAAGCAGGCCCCTCGCGCCTGGTTCCAATGCTTTGCTGATTACCTCGAAAATTTAGGTTTTCATGAGTCCTTGTCTGATTATTCGATGTTCACTTATACTTGTGATGGTATATTTCTCGTCTTACTCATCTATGTTGACGACATCCTGGTCACAGGGAATAGCACTTCTCATGTCTCTCAACTGATTCATGACCTCGGCAAGCAATTTTCAATGAAGGACCTCGGTGCTATTCATTATTTTTTGGGGATTGAAGCTTCTTACGATGGCCATGTGTTGTACTTGACTCAAAAAAAGTACATTGTTGATTTGCTCAAAAGAACTAGTATGCTTGATGTACGCCCTTGCTCCACTCCAGCTGTTTCTGGTCAAAAGCTTAGCATTCATGACGGTTCAAAACTCACAGATCCTGGTGAATACAGGAGTGTTGTAGGTGCTCTTCAGTACCTTACTCTCACCAGACCGGATGTTTCATATGCAGTCAACCAAGTCTGCAAATTTATGCATTCCTCTACCACAGTCCACTGGTCTGCTGTCAAGCATATCCTTCGGTATTTGAAATCTTCGGTCAATCATGGCTTACAGTACCAACCTGGCTCTTTGTTTCTCAGCGCCTACTCTGATGCTGACTATGCAGGTGATCCGGATAATCGCCATTCAACAGGGGGATATTGTGTCTACTTAGGTCCCAACCTCATCTCTTGGAGCTCCAAAACACATAGGACGATATCTCGTTCTAGCACTGAAGCCGAATACAGGCAACTGGCCTTCACAGCTGCTGAACTTTCTTGGCTGCGTTCTATGTTCTGTGACTTGAGCATTTTTCTTCAATGTCCTCGCATTTGGTGTGACAACATCTCTGTCATTGCTATTGCCTCTAATCCAGTCTTCCACGCAAGAACTAAGCATGTAGAAGTGGATTACCACTATGTTCGAGAGAAGGTTGTTAACAAAGAACTTCAAGTACATTTTGTTTCTACTACTGATCAAGTGGCTGACATTTTTACGAAGGGTTTATCCTCCTCTCGTTTTCATTTTCTTGTCTCCAAGCTCCCAGATCTGGAACGACCAGTTCGCTTGCGGGGGAGTAATGGACCAATTACAGCAGTTACTCCTACCTGGGATAGGACTACAGCAGAAGGACCTCCGGATATTCCTACCTTGGATAGGAATCCTCAGGTGGATGGATAACTCTCCACTGATGGAGTCTATCCTTCTGGTATAACAACATTATAGGAGATAGATCTTGTGTAACTAATACTTATCAAATGATTGTGTAATTGTAATCCAATTCAGTATATAAATGAACATCGGCCACATCTCAGGATGGCCAACTTCCTCCAAATCCTCTCTTCTGTTCTTGATCCTTTAATAAGGAACCAACCAAATTTGTAAACACAAAAAACCCTTTTTTCATAATTTGTTATACAAATTAGGATACATGCTTAGACCCAAAACCAAAAGTATCAAGCCGGATCGTGATTATATGTATCAAATGACCATTATACCCTCTTGACCTATATTTCTCTCTCTCCTCATTGTCAAGATGTGCGTCTCTTTTTTTCTTTCTTCAGATCGGACTTCAACTCTCTCTCTCTCTGGGAATCTAGATCGGACTTCAAGACCAGCGTTCGTCGACCTCCTTCATGCCGGCATAGTCGTCAATCAAAGCATCAGAGCTTTTTCCATGGACTGAGATTGACAGAAATGGCCGAGATCGGGAGCCATGGCGCTTGTCGATCCTCGGGGCTCGTAAAGATCGATACCAATAACCATTCGTCGTCGTTATCAGTCTCGATTCCAGCTCCTCATCCTTGTCGTCCATGACGTCACCGTCTTCATCCTACACCAACTCAGACTTCAAGACCAGCGTTCGTCGACCTCCTTCATGCTAGCATAGTCGGCAATCAAAGCATCAGAGGTCTTGCCATGGACTTAAATAATGTGTAAATGGTGTATTTGTAAACTAAAATTTGGTTAGTAACTAAAATGTATATATATATTAAATAATGTGTAAATGGTGTATTTGTAAACTAAAATTTGGTTAGTAACTAAAATGTATGTATATATATATATAACGCCCTTCTAATGAGAGATCTCTTATATATATGTGAGGAATCAAGGTTTACACAAACTTTTTAATCATAAAATCACATCTCCACTGTTGAATATGCAGTTCTATATGTAGATCACTTTTGCAAAATTTCATCTAAACTGGTATCATAAAGGGGATGGGATCCATTGAGGGCCTTCTTGTTGAGGACTTTTTCGTTTCACCCTATTTTCAATCGTATATTCACATCTCGACCGTCTAGTTTGTAGATATATATATATATATATATATATATATATATATACAATGCGGATCAGGAGCGGAGGTCCGTTCCTAAGCTTAGGAACGGATTTCATCATTTTGACCCACTTCCCGATCGAATTTCCTCAAACTTCCTTCTAGACATATCTATATCATCTTGTGTAGATCATCTCTGCAAAATTTCAGCCAATTTGGTGATCAGGAAGACCTTCAAACTTATGTTACAAAAAAGATGGACAAACTGGACAAAATTCTGTCCGTCAGTTTTGTAACGCAAGTTTAAAGGCCTTTATGATCACCAAATTGACTGAAATTTTGTAGAGATGATCTACACAAGATTATATAGATATTTCTAGAAGGAAGTTTGAGGAAATTCGATCGGGAAGTGGGTCAAATGATGAAATCTGTTCCTAAGCTTAGGAACGGACCTCCGCTCCTGATCCGGACTATATATATATATATATATATATATATATATATATATATATCATATCTACAAATTTTTATACAAATTGAAAATCGTTAAGACATTCATAAATGTGATTCACCGATTATAAACTTGAACGTTTCATGTTTGACATATTTGGACCATCCATTGATTTGATCTATTTTGATGCCTTAACAATCACAAATTTGACTGAAAATTTGTAGAAGTGATCTACTCAGATAGACCTATAAACTGAACAGTTGAGATGGAAAAATGTGATTGAAAAGTGAGTGTAATAAACCATTAAGGAGAAAGTCCTTAACAAGAAGTTCTTCAATGAATCCCCTCACATCGTTAAGGTGCTCAAAACTTCGAATTAAAAGTTAAAACATGAATGGTTCAGGTTTGACAGATTTGATATGTCAATTGATTTCAGTTAGTTCGAAGTCTTAACAATCACCAAATTAAATGAATTTTTGCAAAGATGATCTACATATATGCATGTAAATATTGAATAGTGGAGATGTTGATATGTGATCAAAAAGTTGGTGTAATCTTCAATCCCTCATATATGTCCAAAAAAGATCCCTTAGTAGAAGGGTCCTCTCTCTCTATAATTGACAAGACAACCTGATTAGGCTAAAAAATTATGAAAACACGTTAAAGCCTATCTAATAATGAGTAAAATCAAACACAAATGACACATTATTCTGTTTTAAAGTCTTAATGCAGAAAGCCTAGAGGACGCCACACTCTCTCGGTCTCTCCTCCACCACTGCCTCTCCTACACTAGTAAGAATCTACTTTGTTTATTTCAAATTGTTTTATTATTGTTTCTAAGAACATTATTGTTGAACATTTGGTCTATTTTTGAAGTATTTTTATTATTTTGAAACATAACAATGAATTTTTTATAATTTTTATTTATTTAATTATTTTTATTAAATAAATAAAAAAATAGAAAATAAAAAATCCCCTGGACGCTAGGCGCTGATTGTCCGTCCGACTAGCGCCTTGCGTTTTTTAGAACCTAGATTGTATATAGAGATCTAGAAACACAAGTCGTGCTCATCCCATAAGGAGTCTGAGTTTTATCAGATACAAGAATTAAGGTTTATCCAGAATTCTCAATGTTAATCAGGCTCATTAACTTGATAAGTCTCAAACTTCTAATGAGAGACTTATACCTCAAAGATAGAGTTTTACATTTATATTTCTATTGATTTTACTCAAGTTAAATCAATATTATTATAGGGGTGTGAAATCCACACACCCTAAATTGTAATTCACACACCAATTTTCTATTTTGGGTAATCACTTTCGTACAAAATTTAAGTTACGAAGGAAAAAAAATTAGTGTGTGGATTACAATTTAAGATGTGTGTAATCCGTCATTATATGCAGACAATGATAAATTCAAAGTTCAGTATTGTTTTTCAACACTACTGCCAACAACGGATCTAGAAATTATTTTGTATACGCTAGTTTACACTTTTACACGCGATCTTAACAAAAACAAAGAAAACAAAAAAAAGAGGTCGAAATGGAAAGCTGCAATGGAACCCAGAACAAAAGAAAAAGTAGAAAAAGGTGGTAGGGAAGCTGCAATGGAACCCATAAAAAATGTAGAAATGGATGGTAAGGGGAAAGCAGGATTCAAACTAGGCCTGTAAATTCAGTCCAGGGCCGACGGGTATACCAAAATTTAGCCCCAAAAAATGGGCCAAAGGCCGGCCTGGCCCAACCTAATGAGCGAGTTTTACCCAGCCCATTTTAGAAAAGGTAAGGTATGGGCAACACTTTTGAAGCCCTGGGCGGCCCAAAGCCCGGCCCATATAGGGCCAACTGATGGCCTTGTCCGGCCTAATCTCGGCTCATATTAATAATAAGCTAATTATTAATTATTGAATAATAAATATCAATTGTCTATAATTGTGCAACGGCTACCTAAGTACATAGTTAAGAATAATTATCATTCAATACATAAGATTTTCAATATTAATGGCAAGATTTGGAAAAAAGATAAAGATAAAAATACAAATCATTGTATCTAATTGAGCAATGACTCACCCTAATAAAATAAAATAACTCACCTTAATTTCCTAATATCATATAATTGTGATTGATAGACTAACAAAATATTTTAGTTCAATTGGTAAATGTGTTGTATTTATGTTTCCAAGAGTGTGGGTTTGATCCTTAACAACAACAATTTAAAAAAAAATTAATTTCATTATATACAAATAGTTGGCCAAAAGTTGGACGGGCCTTGTCCGGCCCTGACTTTACCCGTCCAAAGGCCGGGCTTGGGCTTCACATATTTGTGATAGGATCAGCCCTGCCTTGCCCATTTAACACCAAAAACTGAAAAAGCCCTGGACCGAGTAGTATATGCACATCATATCTTAGGGTCGGGTTGGGCCGTACCGGCTCATTTTACAGGCCAAATTCGAACCTAGCTTCAGCCAGAAGATGGATGACTAACAAAAACATTTGCGAACTCACCAAACAAGGAATTTGGTACAGTTTGCACTGGTAGTGGTATGTATCTTAAATATCTGTCTAGACTTCAGCATATAGTCTTAGACGTAGATCCGCCCGTGACTACTGCAACATCAGTCCAGACAAAGCTTTCTCCTTCGCACTATAAAGTGTTCCTAGTCGGCAATTTCATTATCAAACTGTAGAAACTAAAAAGTTATGATTGCAAGATGCAAAAAGTGAGGAAGTTTTGGAGAATCTGTAACCTAACAGGGACGCGTGGATTGTAAGCATAATGCCAAAATATCATGTGCCTCTTGAAAACTTCCAAATCTGATACAAACCTAAAACTGAGACGCCAAAACATGAAGATTACAAATCAAAACTGATCAGTTTTCACAGACCAACCTAAAGTTTCACTTCTCCCTAATAATCCAATGTCTATTATACTACATGTTTGTTAGGAAGAGGTCCATAACTCTGACAGGCTGAGCGACATAGATTTTCTCACTATGGATAAAGGGTTGTTGATAAAGGAAACAGAGGAGAACAGAGAAGAAGGATGTGGTGGGTTTGTTCGAGAAGTGAAGAGGTTAGGTTACATAGCAGGCCCTATGGTGGCTGTGAATTTGTCACAGTACTTTCTGCAGATCGTTTCGATCATGATGGTTGGTCATTTAGGTCAGCTCTCTCTTTCCAGTACTGCTATTGCCATCTCCTTCTGTGCAGTCTCCGGCTTCAGTTTTATTGTAAGTCCTTTTTCTGTTCTTGGTTTCGTTTTGGCAATTAGGGTATGTCTTAATTTAGAACTTTGGTTCTTGTTTATGATAGTTATTGTTCATTTTACTATAAAGACGAAAAGAGAATGTAGGGTTAAGTTGAACGAACAAGACTTTGTAACTATTAGGCTGAATATATAGGATCAAATTGGCTTGCCAATCAGTGTTTCACAAATCTTGATAATGTGTACATGCTGAGCAGTTTGGGATGGCCTGCGCACTCGAAACGCTATCTGGGCAAGCATATGGAGCTCAGCAGTATCGACAGCTAGGACTGCATATAAGCACTGCTATATTCTCTCTAATGCTAGTCTGTCTTCCTTTGTCTCTTGAGTGGATTTATACGGAGAAGATACTAGTGTTGTTGGGACAAGACCCTCTAATTTCGCATGAAGCAGGCAAGTTTGCAAGGATGCTCTTACCTGCACTGTTTGCTTATGCAGCTCTTCAGCCACTTTGTAAATATCTTCAGACACAAAGCTTAATCGTTCCCTTGCTTTTAAGCTCTTGTGCCTGCGTGTGTTTCCATATACTTGTCTGCTGGCTTTTGGTGTTCAAGTCTGGCTTAGGAAACCTTGGAGCAGCTTTAGCCATTGGTATGTCTTATTGGTTGAATGTTGTTCTACTAGTACTGTATGTGAAGTACTCCAGCACCTGTGCACATACCAGGGTTCAAATTTCATTTGAAGTATTTCAAGGCATTGGAGAGTTCTTACGTTTCGCTATTCCTTCAGCTATAATGATTTGGTAACCTTCTTCTTGCTAGATTGGAACATTTCTGGTTTTCTATTCTAACACTGACCCTAAGAATTTGATTTCTCATTGATGCTTGTAGCCTTGAATGGTGGTCATTTGAGCTCCTTACATTGCTGGCTGGATTTCTACCAAATCCGCAGCTTGAAACTTCAGTATTATCAGTTTGGTATGTGGAAAATATTATGAGTGGTAATAATAACTTTTTGTGATATCATGAATAATAAGTTTCATTTTCTGAGCAGTTTGTCAACTATCGCATCACTGTATACAATTCCAGAAGCGCTAGGTGCCGCTGTAAGGTGTGTTCCGAGAGACCTGAATATATAATGAAAGACTGATTTATAATGTCAATTAAATCTTCTTACTTTATTTTCTGACAAGCTGTTATCTTACGGGGTACAGTACTAGAGTTTCAAATGAACTAGGAGCTGGGAACCCACAAGCAGCTCGTTTAGCTGTTATTGCTTCTATGTTTCTTGCCGTCTCAGGGTCAGTCATTATAAGCTCAACTGTTTTTGCCAGTCGATCTGTTTTTGGCTACATTTTCAGTAATGAGAAGGAGGTTGTGGACTATGTCACTGCCCTTGCTCCTCTGCTTTGTCTATCAGTTATAACAGACAGCTTACACGCGGTTCTTTCTGGTTAGTTTCTATTTCTTCCACAGTTTTGTTAGTGCATCATCACACTAGTAATATCCTTGCAGCTCAAAGTATATTTTCTTTTTTCTTTTGTTTGAGTTCAGGTATTGCTAGGGGATCTGGCTGGCAGGACTTAGGAGTGTATGTCAACCTCGGAGCGTACTATCTCATTGGGATTCCGGTGGCTGCCACATTGGGTTTCTGGTTCGACTTCAGAGGAAGAGGCCTTTGGATTGGGATACTAATCGGTTCTTTTCTTCAAGCAGTTCTTTATTCTATCATAACAAGTTGTACAAACTGGGAAGAAAAGGTTAGCCCTCTGTACTTTATGTTCTGTCAAACCTACATGTGCTAGCTGTATTTCGAACAAACTAACTGAGAAATGAAGCAATTTGTTAAGTAAAGGTCTAACTTCAGATCATTCATCTTTCTGTTTCGGATGAAAACTTGTATCATTCCTTTTCTAATGTGACCTCTTTCTTCTGTACTATTTTTACAATGCCAGGCAAAGAAGGTGAGGGAGAGAGTATTCGAGGGAAGAGAAGCTTTAGTACGGTAGCAGCAGCGCGATACAGATTTCCATTGTATCCTAGCATTTCCGTTAAACAGTTGAATCAAATGAGGACCAAGTGAGGACTTTCAAATAAACAATTGAATCAAATGCACATGGAAATTATAAACTATCAATTAAAAGTGAAAACTTTGATCCAATCGTTCATTTAAAAGTTTTCACTTGATCCTTATTATAAAATCCTCATTAGAAACTCTCCCGTCTGTTCAGTACCTAAGCATTACAGGAGATGCTTTAGAAAGCATGCAAAATTGTTGCCACTTGAGATTTAAGATTGCACTGAAGCATGAAGTATATATCTCTGTCGGCACCTTCATCGATCTGACCAACTAATCTGGGTGACGTACACACATTGGTCAAGTTATCGGGTTGATTTGATTTACATCCTTCTTGTATTGCATCCCTTCCTCCTTGAGGAGGACGTGGAACAGGAAGTTACCATACAATTTTGTAAGCCTCAGTGGTGAAAGTTATTCAAGCAGTTTTTTTATTTTTTATTTCTCTTTTTAATCTGCAATGCTTAGTTCAAAACTGGGAGTTTGAACTTTGATTACTACGAGTCGCAGCGAAGCTAACTTATGTGGCCCTTTCAACCAGTGTTTCAACTTTTGGGGTTAAGCAAATAGCCAATGGCCATTGTTCGAGGTCTCAGAGGCATTTTCAAAAATCATATTCTACAAAAGATGAGATTACCAAACAATTCACTCATGAAGAGATTTATAATCAGTTATTATTAGATTTAAATTTAAAGATGAAAAAAATTATTTTTTAAGTATAATTATTTAGTTTTCAACCTTTCGTTCTAACGTGACTGATCATATGAACACTAATTGATTACTAAATTCCAAGAAAAAATATTGTTAACAAAATAACATGTTTCAACAATGCCGTTGTATTTTATGAGTGCTAGTGTGTCACCATATCACAAAACCTTTATTTGAATCGATTGACAATAGTTATATCAATTCTGTCCGGTATATAGGATCATTAAATTATACAGAAAAATATTTAATTTAATATAATAAAATAGAATAGCCGTTGGAGTTGGTCTCTTTTTTATAGAGATTTTGTAATTTCTTCTCCTATAATAGAGAAATTATAGAAAAACTGTTGGAGATACTCTTATATTATAAAGGTAAGCCCATTTTTTGTCATCAATTTCATCAAAAATATAAATTTCTGAAAATATCCTTATTAGATACCAAAATTACTAAAAATGAAAAAGTAATATACATACGAGTTAATTAGGTAAATAACAAATATAAAAAAATATGAGAAGACGGGAGTTTAGTATCGTGGGAGAAAAATATGTAGGTTTTGACGGAGTAATTTTTTTATTAGTGAGGGTCGAGACTTGAGAGGGTCCATTTAAATGTGGTTTGGACCAAAAGAGAAAACGGTACGTGCCGAATCGGGTCGGATGAATTAATCATCAACCCTGAGCTACTGACTCACAGATTGTCTTACCTTGTTCTCCAAAAACCCCAGAAACCCTGAGAGCTGTGAGCTGAAAATGGGTAGAGCCGAGAAAGAGAAACTCAACCGAACTCTGACCCAGCACCTCAACACCATCCATGACATCTTAGAGGTTTCACTTGTTTGTTTGATATTTCTCTTTCTGGTTGGTTTTTTTGGGTGATGATGATGATGTGGGTTGTTTGCTTCTTCAAATCAATGAAAATAGGTGTTGGATCAAAACCCACCTTCTACAGTTGAGAAGGTGGCTTGGGAAGATGTTGTCCAGATGGGTAACCAAGTCTCCAAACAAGCCACCATTGGTAACCTTTTTGTTGTCGTCTTCTCTCTTGCCTTAGTCTTCAAGTGTCTGTTTTTTTATTTCATTTGTAATTAGTAAACTAGTTGTCAGATGACAGTTATAGTTCCTGATAAAATGTTCCTATATTATTCCAACATAGCTGAACCTTTCAAATTGCCTAGAACTTGATTGTTGGTAATTTCTGTATCCTATATTGAGCTTTCAGAATCTACCCGAACAATTCTAAAACAAAAAGAAAATTAAAAAACAGTTGTCAATAGCTGTCAAAATGTCGAAATTCTTCAGATAACGTTTTTTTCCACATGCATAGACGAAATGTGAGAAGATGATGCCTTCCTGTCACTGGAAAAGGCATGTTGGAGGAGATATGCCTGTTGTGGTTTGGTCTATATTTATTCAGTGTGCAGTTCAGTTGCATAGCTTCTTCTAGTGTGGCGCATTCCCCTTTGTGTGAGTAATTTAATGTGACTTCTGTTCATTATGCAGTTGGAATGATTTGGAGTGGAGAAAGAGTAGAAGCTAGAGTGATTGAAGAAAACATGACTGCCTACTTCAATATGCTACAAAGTTTTCTTCTTCTTTCGCATGGGAGTATGGTTGGTGCAGGGCCTACTCTTTCTTCTTGTGTCCACGCATCTGTAAAACAAGTTGTTGACTCCAGTTTTAAGTTGATGAAGGAATCTGTCTCCTTATATGGTCTTTCTCTGTCTCAAAGCTCAGGCACACAGAACCCATCTAAATTCATACAAATAGACTATAACACCAGCATGTGCATTGTTTGAGGGTGTTCATTTTGATTTCTGGCATGGCATGTGTATTTAAAACTAGACAACATTTTTGTTGGTGTATCTTGTGCTTGAGAACTTCAATTTATTGGAGTTGACCAGTACCGATTCGAATATGTTATAGCAAATGTGATCTTAATTTTCACTTTGAATGCACACTTGCAGGAGCATTGAATAAAGACTGGAAATTGTCAATTCCACAGTTGGCTGGTGGAGTATGGGAAGCCTGTTCCGCTCTTAAGAAGAGCCCTTCCACAAATGTCACAGCAATTGGACGAGCAGTGACACAAGTTGCAGTCACTATGAAAGATGTTCTTCGAGAGATGAAGGAGCTTAAGCCAGCTACTGACCCAACAGAAGATGAGACTGCAGCAGAGATTGAGCCTCATGATGATGATGATGATGAAACTTCTAGTTACAGTGATCTGGGAAACGACTTATCACCTGAAGAGATGAAAGTTGCTGAGCTAGCAATTGATGCCGTGTCTGAGACTCTTGCGGTGATAAGGGAACTAATTCGAACCATTACAGGTTTGCTTAAACGGGAGAATCCAAATGACAGCAGTCTTGTGGATTGTCTAGAGAAATTGTTGAAGATGTGTAAAGGAATTGGAGAACAGATAGACGAGCTTGGAGCTTGTCTCTACCCCCCACAAGAGGTTCCAACTATCAAGACAATAGTGGAAAAAATGTCCAGCCTTGCTGATGATATGAAAGCTGAATTACAGAGTCTTCAAGGAAATTTGGAAGCTTTTATTCAGGCATGTGATTGTTTGAAGAGTTCATTGAGGCGGCTTGAGTCTGCACTAGACTGTCCAACACCTATTGATTTAGAAAACAGAGTGCAGAAGATTGATTTGAACAATTAAGGGGAATAGAAAGCGTGAGTGATAATCGAAGCAGAAATTTTGTTTGTTTTCCATATAAAGGAAATTGTTCTTGTAATGGTCTTATTTCAGCAGTTGAACAATTTTAGATGATTGTCTTTTGTTAGTCTACTAGGATTGTTTATATCAGTTCAAAAATTGAAACAACACAGTTGTGTACTGAAGAAACGTTCTTCTATAAGATCAATGATTAGCAAAATCATATAATCGATAAGGGCATTCACCCTTCAATAGATATCATAGCATGCTACATAATGTGGTAAAGCACAGGATCCTTACAAGTTACAAACTGAGTATACAGGACACTATAAACAACTTTTGTGCATTTAAGCCGTCTGGTATATCTTTCACCGGCCAGTGAGCTTCACCATCCAGGCACCACCCAAGTAAAGACCAAGTAGGGGCGCTGCTAGAAGACACTGAGTGAGTGGATCCGTTGATGGGGTAAGCACAGCAGCTGCCACAACAGCGCCGACCACAACATACCTCCAAATTGACAGCATTTGATCTCCTGATACTAGACCAACTTGTCCAAGGAGAACTTGTATCACTGGAACCTGGAGATAAGATAAAGGTAAGTTATTTGCATAGTTCCTACTGAACATCCACTTCACAGAGCACAGACCAATATTCATACGTCATTTCAAAATTTGAAGTTAGTTTCTGCAATGAAGTGTATTAATAGTGATCAGTTATCAGAATATGCAAATGTCATCTTTAAGCGAAAAAAAGGATTTGAAAGCATAGACGTTACCTGGAAGGACAAGCCTGTGCTGAAGAGTAGCACGAGAACGAATTCAAAGTACTGATCTATGGACCACAATGATTCCACAACACCTTCGGCATAGGTAACAAAAAAGTTCAAGGCTGCAGGCACCAAAACGAAATAGGAGAAGCTAATACCAGCATAGAAAAGTACTGATGAGCCTAAAACAATTGGCCCCAGGAATTTCCTCTCGTCTCTGGTTAATCCCGGAAGCACAAAGGCTATGATTTCATACAGAATGACTGGACTCCCAATGAGAAGGCCACAATATCCTGACACCTGCAATGCAAAATCAAAAGGATTTTCTTGTTACACTGACTTGACACATAATCAAACTCATGAATAAGGCGGAGCACGAAACGCTAAACTCAATCTAACCTTTAGGGTAGTGAAGAAGAACTCGCCAGGAGCTAACTGCAGAAACTTTACACCTTGCGTCTTAACAGGAGCTTCAAGAAACACTATAAGATCCTTTGAAACCGCAAAGCATCCCAACATAGCAACTCCCACCGCTGCAACGGATACAAATATTCTCTGACGCAGCTCTTCGAGATGATCAAATATACTCATCTCTTTATCATCCGGCAGTAGCTCTTGACTCGGATATAGAAAATTGTATATCGAACTTCCTCCCTCCCCCTCCTTCGTTTCATCAACCACATTTTCTACATTGCCACATCAAATTAAACTAGATTTCAACGCCTGAACTAAAAAAACATCAACCTCTCAAACTTCACTGCAATAATTACAAAAGGCACTATCTTTCCGCTAAAATCTCCTACTAAATTAGCATCTAAATGCGTTAAATAACTCTAAAACTGAAATGAAATCTTACTAATTATTATGCTAAAACTGAAAACTGCAAAAATTAAAAAGAAATTTGTGAGCTTACCAAGTCTATCTTCGACGGCGGAGCCAAGCCCAGACCCAGCACCGAACTCCTTCTCTCTCAAATCGTCATCAACCGCGGAGCAAACGACGTCGCTTCTCAACCTCCTCCAACCGCTAAGTTCCAATCTCCGCCGCCTCGGATAGTGCGCCGGAGCTAGGTGGTTTCTGATAGGGCCGAGCCGCTCGTGGCTGCGATTTGGAATGAAGTGTAGATTAGAAATGGAAGCACAGCTCGTGCTTCCCATCTCAAACTTCGCTTCTTCTTCTTTTGTTCTGGTTTTGTATGAGAGCTTCTGCAATTTCAGAGCAAACCAAAAACGAATGACTGGTCAGTTGTGGCTCTCTTTTTGTGTTTCTTTCTTTCTCATCGATTTTTGATTTTGCATTTTAGCGTAATCCTTGTTTGTTTTCTACAGTGCCGTCAACGTTATCTTCAATTGGCGGGCCAAGGAGTTTAGGCCCAGTTATAGTTAACCTCCTTAACGCCATCTTTCCCGCCACATCCTCATTTCCGTTCAGAGAAAGCCCTAATTCTTCTGAGGACCAGACATTGTGACCCGAATTTCATTTTCCGGCCAGGTCAGATTTTTATGGTTCACTGTATGGAGCCAAATTAAAGTTGGGTTTTGATTTCAGCAAGCTCAAGTTTTTAAGTCGTCTTCGGTAACGGAGGGGTGTAACAACTCAATTCTGCTTCTGGGAAAATTTCTGTATGTCCAAATTGTTTATGGTAGTTTTGATTTAATTCCTATTGGTCTTAATTTTTTAATATTCTTTTCATGGTTTATTTGGGGATTCTAGTGTGCATTTTGATCTGGATTGAACATTGTGTTGCAGATCAGGTTGAGTGGCCTTTCTCATAGTGACGAGAATTGCTCATTAAAGGTTGAGAATTCTGTCTTTTTTTGTTATTTTTCTCTGGCTGGGGATAATGGCAAGGTTTTCTTCATCCAATTATACTCCAATTTTATACTCTTAATCATACAAATATGCTACTGTTGATCAATGTATCAATGTTCAGTCAAAGCTGGGGCATGGGGTAGGGGTAGGGGTAGGGGTAGGAGTACAAAACTTCATCCTCTATTTGATGAGGTCCGTTGTGCATTCTCGCTATTACATAGTACTTACTATATTAGGAATCGGTTCCAACCTCAACTTATCCAAACATGAATAGTACATACATCTAATGGTTGAGAACGTAATCAGACGGTGTGAGATGTGCAGGTCACGTGCAACACCGATGCACAGAATAATATTTGTGCATTGATGTTCTATGTTACATGGCATCAGCTTAGCCATCATCTTAGGCTTTATTTTAGTGAAATAATGATATTTGATAAACTTGTTTGGGCCAAAATAATATTTCTTGGTGAATGCTGACTCCTCGAGCCCATTAGACCGATTCTTGCGGTCCAAGTAATTGTAAATATTTTTTCTTTTTATTTGAGGTCATGTCTAGTAAGGATTTGCAGTTGCTTAAGGATTCTTTTCATGATCTTCAAGAGATTTGATATTCCTTGATCCGCAAATAAGAACAAATCCTAGTGTTCACTATAAAAAGGGGTCAAGGTACAAGAAAAAGAGATCTATCAATCAACATCTCAATCAATACAACTTTTGCACACTGCAAAACAATCCTCCCAGAAGCACCTCTACCAGAAAGATTCCCCGAGTCTTTTTGTATCACTAAAGCCTTATTCGTAGGCATTCCCCGCCACTACTCATCAAAGCCTCATCCGTGAGCAAACAGTCCACCACCGCTTCATAAAGACCGACCCGTCGGTGAATACCCGCAAAACCATTGTTAAGGTGAATAACCTTAGCAAATATCCACAGTTTGTCAAGGAACTCTTTGGCGAACGCCCAGTAATCCTGATTTTTAGCTCTGCTCAACCACATCGATCTAAGTAGGAAACGTCCACTTCGTAAGAGGAGGAGAAAAATCCTAGTTGCTCTTCAGCTGGGTCTAAGAAGAACCTAAGTGTCGGCCTGACTAGCGCCCGTACGACAGTTGTTTGAGAAGAAGACAGAAGGCGAACAAACATCAAGATCAAGGTTGTACTTGACTCATAGGTACTGGCACGCCTCAAGCCTGGTTGTTCGAAGAAAATCCATTTTCACACCGAACATTTGGCACGCCCAGTGGGACATAACGTGTTAGGGTTGTAGAAGAAACAATTTCACGTTTCGGGTAATTACCAGTCAACTGGTTGTAGTGAGGTGATCATGGACGATGAGTTGAAGCAGAAATTGAAGGCTATCATTGAGCAAATTGATAAAATCAATGTAACCCCAGATCGGATAAATGCTTCCATGGATCAGCATAACCAAAAAATTAAAGCAGCCAATGAGAAGACAACAACGCTGCAAGATGAAGCAAACCATGATGTTTGCAATACTAACCAAGAGGTTTTACGATCCCAAGAAGTAGAACCTAAAGCTGACGAAGATACTCTCTTCAAAGAGGTTGAATCGGTTTTTGATCAATCTAGTGGCGAAATCTTTTCTCTGGTCATGTTAGAAAAAATTGATTTGCCAATTTGTAGTGATTCTCATGAGGAGCACAGCAATGAATTCAGCAACCAACAAAGCTGCTCCGAAAGCGAAGTCATTTCGTTCGCGCATGATACTATCTATATGGACACATGTCAAGCCGAACAGATGGTCCTCAATGATGTTAATAGCAGGAATATGTCTATGTCTGAGGCAGAAGTTAAGTCATCAATATATGGTAATTATTATTTTGATATGGAGACAACCTACGACGAATACGATGGTGATTATAGATTAATTATTGGCTCCAATATCAGTAAGTCTTATGAAGTTCGGCAGAATATTCCGATAACCAAGCAGTCTGTCGATCATTATCGCCAAGGGATGATGATCGAAGGCGGTGTAGGGTACAGACAGAGGGTGGTTATTAGGTCTTATGAAGTTGGTCCTGATAAGACTGCAACATTGGAGAGCATCCTTAATCTTCTGCAGGTCATTATAACATATATATCAACTTGTTAAATATGATGCCCATTCTAAGCAGACCGTTACATTTATCTTTGAAGTACTGACTCCCGGGGTATGTTATGCAGGAAACGGCATTAAATCATGTGTGGATGTCAGGACTCCTCAGTGATGGGTTTGGAGCAACTCATGGAATGATGAAGAATGATCTCCTATGGGTTGTGTCAAGAATGCAAGTTCAAGTTGATCACTATCCTACCTGGTAAGTCCAATCATCGTGTCACTGTTACAGATCAAACTGATAAAGTAGTCTGGGTTTAACTCTAAAACCAATAGAGAGTAGCTCAAACCTTTATAAACCACAGACAATGTCCTATTTTTCCCGACGTGAGATTTATATCTCAACACGTCCCAGCATATGTGGCAAATTTTCAAGCCAAACACGTGGACAACATTTTGGGTTAAGGTGGAGTTCGTGTGACCTTTGGGCTTCACACATGAAGGTGGGTAACCTGATACCATAATAAAGTAGTCTGAAGTTCAACTCTAAAACTCAAACCAATTGGCAGAAAGTAGCTCAAACTCTTATAAAACACATGCAAGATCTTATTTTTCCTGATGTAAGATTTATATCTCAACACAAACAAACTCATGTCAAGTCCAATGCTTCAAGCATTGCAGTCTCAGCCAAACATGAGCAGTATATCAGTGATTTTTCCCTTGGTTACTTGCCAAAGTATTAGACAATGGAGATTATCATAGGATTCTTCTCCATCTTCAAAATTATGATTAGCTGTCTAACCTAGCTTGAAGACAACTAGTAATAGTAAGGCAATAGTCAGAGGGTAACTAGCAGCCTATGTTTGGACCAACTCAGTATTAGTAAATAACTAAATATGACACAATATGCAAACATTATGCAGGGAGAAGTGCTGGAAATTGACACCTGGGTTGGGGCATCAGGGAAGAATGGTATGCGTCGAGACTGGTTGATCCGAAGTGAAGCCACAGGTCATGTTTTAGCTCGTGCAACCAGGTATGTGATAATTTCTTCAGACTCAATTATGACTACTTCATGAGGCTTTGTATCTCTTAGTGATGCTAATTGGGATATGTTAAAACATGGAACAGCACCTGGGTGATGATGAACAGAAAGACAAGACGCCTCTCAAAAATGCCAGAAGAAGTGAGATCTGAAATTGTACCTTGGTTCATAGAGAACCAAGCAATCACAGAAGATAACGTTGAAAAAATTGTCAAATTGGATAGCAAGGCCAAGTACATGAACAAGGACTTGAAGGGAAAAAGACTCCTACACCTCAAGTCAGGGTTATGAAGAAATTTAGCATATGCTGAATATGCAATTTTCTTACTGTGTAGCCCAAGAGAAGCGACTTGGATATGAACCACCATGTCAACAATGTCAAGTATGTAAGGTGGATGCTTGAGGTACAAACAACTACATGATCAACATTCTTTACCTGGTTAAGTTCTAATCACTTTTAACTCGTAACTAATCGGGGTAACCTACGTTACAGACCATCCCTGACAAAATTTTAGAGGCACATCAACTGACAAGCATTGTCCTAGAGTACAGAAGGGAGTGTGGGAGCTCAGATATAGTTCAATCACTTTGCCAACCCGATGAAGATGGCATTCTCAAAGATGGACTAAAGCAAGAGAAAGATACCACCCACGTAAACGGGTTTCGTTGGCAGCTGAGATTCTTGAAGGTAATGGATACCTTGCATCCTTTGGCAAGCAACCATTGCGGTATACACATCTCCTCCAAGTTGATGGAGAGTCACAAAATGAAGAGATTGTCAGAGGAAGAACTACATGGAAGAAGTCCTTTTCGTCATAGGAAACTATTTGTATTTATAGGGTTCAGAAGCTTGTCCTAGAACATCAAGGAAAATATTTCTCAGTCCAATATGAATCAGGGGCATGGTGTGGAGCTTGCTTCAAATCCCAGAAGGGACCATGGCTATGCTTGGCGGCCTTGGCCTTCAGGGAAGCTGATTGAAGATCTTAATAAGCTGTGTGATTGCTGAGTCCCCTAAAGAGGACACTACGGTTATCATCATGAGTTCTACCGAGTGAATAAGGGTGTAACGTGGGGCTAAGAGGAATCGTTTGATTTGTGTGGTAAAATATTATTTGGTCAAGAATACACTTGTACAATTATTGAGCCACAGAATGTGTGCTACACTACAGCATGGAGATGTGCCTACAAGAAGCCGTCACTAATTACCTAGTTTATGGTTCGAACAAATAAATCCGGAAACTAGATTTATACCCGGTAAAAAATCGAAGGGAAAAAATTTGACAGTAAATGATGCCATAGAGATGATTTGATAAAGGATGCCCTCAGTACATAGCTAATCAAACGACCTCTATTGGTAAGAACATGAACTTTGGTGAGACAGGAGCACTGAAGACAATAAGGGCCACATTGTATGGCAAATTTGACTCATTTTGTATATTATTACAAAACATGATTTTATGAAGGAAAAACTAAACAATACAACATCAGGGAATCTGTAGTTCAAAATGGCTTGGTCCCTAGACTTTGGGTAAAATCTGCCAGTAATGGTGGCAAACCAGTAACTCACCAGCCCTTAAAGTACCACTGCCTAGCAAGAAAGAATAAATAATCTCTACTCAAGGAACTGTGATCCGCTAATCTAACAGAATCAGAATGTACAACTATAACTTTAGGAAATAAATAAGCATTTACATCATGGATTGATACCCTTGACCTTGAGGAAGCAATTCAAAGAATGAGGTACCACGATGGAACAATCATGGCCTCTTTCTCCCAAGAGTTCGATGCAATTGCCAAGACCAAATAATCAAAAATATTACAAGTGCCGTTCCAACAGACGTCCAAAAGACTACCAGCCATAATGGCATTGGTTTCGGATATAATCCTAAATCAGAATCAAACAAAAAACTGATGTCAATATCATGACTAAAACCAAATCGTATATGGAAAGACAAAATAGACAACTATTCCAACAGAAAAAGGAATAAGGGCATACCATGTCCAAACTTGATGCAGATGAGAAGTTCAACAATGCAAATAGCAACAGAAAGCCAACAAAATGCACCAACTTTCTTTACCGGTTTCCTGCAAAACATAGTAAAACAGTAATTAGATGGACTCATTTCTTGTTATGTGTGATTGTGTGTGTGTGTGTGAGAGAGAGAGAGAGAGAGAGTACCGGTCTTGAAGGTATGAATTGTACTCGCGAATTGTTGGAATTGCAATTAGCCACCACAAGATCAACCTATATACAATCAAAGGGTTCCGGGGAGGAATCCACAGACAGAACTTCAAAAAGAATGTATTAAGCTCTACGGTCATGAAAACTATGCAAAGAGTGATGACTTGAACAAAACGCCATGGACCAAGTAACGGATGCCACTCATCTTTGTCCCACTGAGCTGGTGTAAATTGTCCCAGAGTTCGTTTCACCTGAAACCAAAATTCGATTGCATGTCACTAATGACATCTACTTGAAACCATGGTAACTACAATCTATTGACAATAGCATCTAACAACAAAAGGGACATATTACTTACTAACTGCATACTGCAAATGAGATGATTACTATTTTCAAACTTTTTGTAAATATTAGCTAACCTTTTGAGGGGAATCAGCAAAAACAATACATTAAGAGTAAACCAAAATGTGTTATTGAGACTCTTTACATACTTTTCCAAAAATATTGGGCTGACGACTTAGACCAACCCACTTATATGTTTTGCCATCGAAGTACCTAACAGTATGCATTCCTGCCCATATACCTGACAAGTACACCAAACAGAACTAGTTACAAGAGCTGCAAACATATTTATAGATAAAATCTTGCAGAATGAAATTTTAGAGCTATCAATCCTATTTTACAAAGTTCATGATCCGCTCAAGCAAATTTTGCATAACAAGCTTACAGGTCGTGTTACTTGAGAAAATGATATAGCAACGATTTAATTTCTATCTAAATGGAACCTATAAATAAAGTTACAAGAACATCTAAAAGGATCCACATCCAGCAAGTTTAAGTCCTGAATGCCAAACCAGGTTGAACAGGCAAGCAACTTACTGTACAGAAGAAAAATATGCATTGCAGTGACACAGTTTTGTTCCAGAGGTCTTTTACAAAAATTACATTACCTATGCATGGCTCATATGAAAATAAAACGAACCAAAAATAAAGAAATAAGAAACTTCCTATTAGGACTGGGCAAAAAACCGGTTTTGGCCCAAAAACCGATTAAACTGCCCGATTATTCAGGTCAGATAACCGAATTAATAAAAAATGGGTCAGAAAATGATATGAACCAGCCCGAACTGAACTAAACCGGTTTGACTTTCAAACCGCCTGATTCAAACCGGGTTAACCTGAATTTAATTTTATTTAAAAAGTAATTTTAATGTGGTGTTGTTTTATTATTGTTTGTCCATTTTAATTAGTATACACTTCACCACACACGATCTAATCATTTTATATTTTTTGAAAAATCATAACCCTAGCCAACCTCCCACTCATTCACGACAGCCTCCCTCAACCCTCATCTCTCTCTCTCTCCCTCTCCTGTAAATCTGGGTAAATCTTTAAGCCATGTACCCTCTTTCTCATCCTCTATTCCTCTCATCTCATTCTAGGTAATACCTCTTTCTCAACCTCTCTCTCATCACTTTTTCATCTGCAAATCTGGGATTGAGACATGAATTTCACTTCCAAACTAAAAAAAGAGATCAAAACCTGGAAAAACTATAACCGGCCCGATCAGAACTGAAAATTCGGGTTGACTGAAAATTCAGACCAAGGACTTCAGATCCGGATCTGGTTTCACAAAATTTTAAACCGGCTAATTCGGGTCGGAGTCAGTTTGGGCTTAAAACCGGCCTGACCCAAGGATGCCCAGCCCTACTTCCTATGTTAGTAAGACACAGATTTTGCTACTGCTTAGAAAAAGCCAAATATTAATAAAGTACAAGGGTGCTCACCAAACCAGTTGCAGATCAAAATGTCAAGTATAATACTATCCCACCAGCATTCATTGAAATTTGGTAACATATGACGGAAAGTAAGCTGATCATTCAGAAAAAGAAAAACTTCAGGATACAGAACAACCACTTCAACAAAATGAGTTAAAAGTCAAGAAATTAACCTCCATCATCTCAAATCCAATTGACAGCACCCATAAAAGGGACTGATTACGGATCAGTATCGCTTTTCCCCACCACCCAATGATATGAGCAACAACAAATTCATCAAAAAGTGTTTCCTAGAGAGGAAAATAGATATCAGAAGACTGGCAGTTGCACCTTACTGATAGTGCATTAGGCACTTAGCAGTACGCGAGAAGCAATTTAAGTACATAAGTTGTGAAAGAAGAAATCATACATAAACATTCTTAAACCTCCTTTTAGGATTATCAGGCAAATATATACGACAATCAGCACCATAAGATCTTTCTGGGAGTTCTGTATGAAATAGGAAATACAAAGAATGATCATCTTGGAAATGCAGCCAATAATAAGTTAAGGCATCTCAGATAATTTGAGTATGAAATATTCCTTAAAAGTTTGTCATTTTCAAAATTTTAAAATATAAATTGCAGTGTTGCATTACCAACACCAAGATCAGGATGCATAAATTTCATGAACTGCCGAGCATCATCACGCTTCTGTAAATTGAAAAACCAGATATTAGCTACAAGAGGATTTTAACTGCGGAATAATTCACAAAAAAAAGGTTTCTAGAGATGTAAAATAATTCAAGGTAAGAGGAAATTGATGAAATTGGAGAACCCTGAATTTGTTAGTAATGCACCGATTAAATTTTTCTGAGTACACTTGTGATGCTCCATACATGATACATTAAATAGGCAGAGAAAAGAACTTGGCTAGGCTTTATAAGCATAAATGTGCATATGCAAATAGAATGAAAACTAGCCTATTAAATTATAAAGGACAACTAAACTCACCTGAAAAAGTACAAATGTAAGAGCAACAAGGTAAACAACAGCCATTCCGTGAACTAACCGCCAAATTGCAGGATGTGGTCTGATAAGAACCCTGCATGACATGTTAAAGAGCGTAAAACTTACAGTCTGACCAAGTATTGCTATAAACTTTAGTACCTAAAGTAGTATTTGCGTATCAAAAAAATAACAAAAAGGAACACACACACACACACCAATACCATCCTATCCTTATCAAAACAACCATCTCGTAAAAAAATATCAAAATGGAGAGCAGAACAGAAAAATAAACAACCATCTAGTAAAATAATATCAAAATGAAGAGCAGAACAGAAAAAAGAAAAAACACTAATCTGCACATTCCCATCCCTTTATTATGTCACAATATTATGTTACAAATAAACCTCAATTTTCCAGTTGTTAATAAAAATAGATACTGCCAATTAAAAGACTTGCAAAATTCAATTGCCTATCTGCCAACAGTGACAAATCATGGTTTCCCACACTCCTCACTCTGCTCCTATCAGATTAAAGAGCATGCCAATCCCCCCAAATCCCCCATAAATCTATGAACTTCCAACTTCAGGTGTAAAAGCAAACGCTGAGAAGTTACTAATTATTTACATCCTGAAAGCCATGCTACTAATCTCAACCCAATAATGTAAAGTTCACTGCGATAAGGATCGGAAACATTAAATTCGCTCAACTCAAGAACTTACGTAGATGGGGCTTGGAGTAAGCAATAAGCAAGAAAAACCGCTATCATTGCCCATACACCCCTGCAAGAAAGATCAGCAAAGGCATTTAGATGATTTCTAATGTGTAAATTACAATAACATATAGTATCATGGATTAACAACACAGAACAAACCTTTTGACAGATGAAACAAGGTCTCCAGATGCACTGCTTTCTGTATCTAAGGCTCCACTTACCCAACTGGAAGAAAAATTAAGCAAAGAACATTATGGCAATTATTTCAGTATTTAAATAAATATTAAGAAGATAACTAATCGGTACGCTCATACTGATTGGATAGGGTAAGGTACGTGCTTTATGGGAAGCATAAATAACTGGGAAGGAGTGTGGGTGAGAGCCAAACTTCAGCCCTATGGGTGGGGATTGTACTCCATTACTGAATGCAAATCCCACACAAAGAAAAGGACAAGGCCTATAAATACTTTTACAAATTCCTACACTTGATATTTAACATAGGCAATGAAAGTAACATAAAGCAAAGTGTATTGACCACTGTTAAACCTGAAACAATGATGCACCACAAATTATGAAACGACTTGTATTATTTTCATACAGGATTTCCGATTCTAATAGAGAACATCTAACAGCTTCATTGCATCACCCACATCATATTCAACAGCCAAATCAATTACCAATGCAAGCACAGCCAATTGATAAACATCTCAAAACTACATGGATTGAAAGAAATACTAGGTAGAGACTGCACTCACATAAGAAAACATGCACCAATAAGTAACAGTGAAATTGTACGAGGCTTGTATGCCCATGCAGTCCATGGATCCAGTTCTTCGCCTGCATTTGACTCACTTTGGTCACCATTTTCTTGAATATGAACATCCTTTCTCCTCATTCTCCTATGGCCATTAGGCTCCATCAAATACGAAAGATGCAACTTGCTCACTACAAAGAACAAAAAAGAAGATATCCGTCAAAGAAATAAGAAACAGCATGTCAAAATTCTTAAACCATATGTAAGGGCACTCTATAAATGCACTACACTGAAAGGAACTTCATAGGTGCAGTTATTTTAATTTGTATTTTTATGTCCGTCAGACCTTTTCTCTAGTATAAAGGTAAAACTTGATAGTATGATTGAATGAGAAAACCACTGAAGTATACAACCTGCAGAAGTTCGATATGTTGTCAACAAATAAGTGGTTGTGTGGTATACATGAAAGACAAACATCTAACTAGTAAAAGCAAATAGGAATGACAAGTAGATGGGCAAAAGCTTTTCTTTCATAACACAAGCACATGTAGTAAAGCAAATAGGCATGTTAAGTAGCTAAGTTCCAGTGTTCCACTGCAATGAAATTAACAGAAGCCTACTGAATGGAATCCATCCTCATAATTAGAGTCCTAACAGACAATGACAGCCATTGATGTAGCATAACTTAAAGAAGAACAGTAGTGGTTCTTGATAAATTTAAAGGACATCTCTAATCCATAACATCGCCATCCCAAATAAGAACTGATTGAAATGCTATATGTTACAATGCAGATGTTTGATTCCCACAAAAACACGGAGACCTACATGTTGAGACATAGATTTGATAAAGAAATGGAAATCTAGTCAGCCATTGATTTTAATACATCATGCACCTTATATAAAGGCAGAGTCCCTACAGCTTGTCCTACTGACTGTAGTAGCATCCAACACCATCCTCTGTAAAGTAACTATCACCTTCCACATACAATTTCCACCATGCAAATTATACTCTTCCAATACTATTAATTTCTTAGATTTAAAATAAAAAGTGCAATCCCATATAGATCAAGGTTCCACAATAAACCACGATTTAAAGTTGGAAACTTTATAGGTGTGTTAACTACTAAAGTCCAAATGCCAAAAGTTGAAAACAACATTAACACTACTAAATTTGAATACGCAAGTATCTCCCTGATCTAATCCAACAAACTAAACCTATGTGTTCTTGGGGTCTCCCTAAATCCATCTACACACGAAAAGAAACTCTGCACCTGGATTTATAAACCACTAAACAAACGAAAAGCTTGAGCAAAACGCATTGAATACTCTGAATGCCAAAACAGAACCAACCCACCTAACCAAACCAGCATTAAAACACAGAACTCCAAAGCTTTAAAACCGCTTTGATCACCAAACCAAATTCAGATACCAGTGTGTCAAACCAAGACAAACCCAATTCTAAAGCCAAATCTCTGCATGCGGGAAATGATCGAAACCAAGTGTTCATTTTCGAAAAACAAAAACTCACAACCCAGAAAAAAGCAAGGTGTCATTCATAAACATACAACAATTAGTTCACAAAGTGCATCGAGAGATATAGAGGAGGTACTCACGTAAAAGATCGTGGCAGTAAAAAGCGAGAGAGTCGAGCGGCGAAAAGGAGGAGGAGGGTGATGAAGATGACGACGAAGAACGAGACCCAAAAACTAATTTTCTTTTTTCCGCGACTGCGTGTGTATGTGTCTGTACGATGGTCAAAGAGAGATTTTGAAGATGTGTGTGTCAGCAGAGACGAAGGAGGAGATTTTCAAAAAAGATTACCTTTTTATTTTTTCAGATGCTGCTATGCAATAAATAGGCGCTCAAATTAGACCATCGTGCAGAATATTCTTTAATTGCGCACTGTATTATCGTAATTGATTCTGATTTTGAACTAACACAAAACCATTTTGCTCGACGTTGAAAGGTTGTGACATTTAATATTTTTTTTTGTATTTGCTGATTTGAAACTAGGATCGGTGTAGAAATGAGTCATTGCAGTCTATGTTGTTATTCTCTTAGAATGGCCGTATATTGTCTTTAGAGCTAGTGTTGGTGCTTAGGAATTCAAGTGTCATTGCGTTGCCGTAACTGTTTGGGCCTCAATTGTTTCATTGAAAGTAACTATAAAGTTTGACCTGCATTTCATTTAGGAACGCTAAAAGAATGGAAACCATGAGGAGGGAAACGAGTTTCTTTTAAATTTAAAAGAACCACTTTCTCATCTTATTTCCTTCATTAATTACTCTCAATATATTATTCTATATAATAAACTACAATTTAGTTATCAACTAAATTTCAATTTACTAATACATCATTTAAATAATATCTTATATTTTTAAGGACACAAATTAACAAATTAGGACAAGTTGATGTCGACATGTCATTTGTCAATATATTTTACCAAATTACCCTTAAAAGTGTGTTTTAAGGACACAAATTAACAAATTAGGACAAGTTGATGTCCACATGTCATTTGTCATTATATATTTTGTCACGCCCCGGCCCAAGTTTACTTTCCTAAACTCGGGATACGACGTGCAGAACTCATCCCAAGAGAGATTTACTCGTAAATCCCCCTTGAGAAGGGATAACCATTTTTCCAAACCATTTCCAACAGTCCAAACGATACCGGAATAGACCTCACAACCAGAGATTATCCCGATTCTCGCATTTAGATCTCAAACCAACTACTTTAGAGGACCTAAGGTTCTAATATGAATTGTGACTGCACCCGTAACCCGGACAGGCTGCCTACGTACCCTCTACACAGAGATCAAGCCGCACATAGCTCTTATATTAAATAACGCCCTAACCGGGCGAATCCCGCTTTTCTATTTATCGGTCGATTTAATAATATGAATGGCAAATGCCTAATGCATATCCGGAGTTTAGCCTCTCCGCTGAGATAATCACCGACCCACTATCTATCGAGATTATCCCGAATATTTCACCACAATTAAATACAACATTCACACATACAAACACATAACTATAAAATAAATACAACAACTAAATATATAATTCCCCCCAGGGGCATATAAGTAAAACCAATCCAAGGTACCCGCGAAGTTAACTTGAATTCTCAAGGGCAGTATTGTCAATTCACCCTTAATGGCAGCTTGGTAAATATGCTAAACTGGCAGGGGTATTTTAAAAAAATTTAGTCCTAATGGCAGCTCCTGTAAATAGACAAAACAACAAGGGCAATATGGTCTTTTTAACCTCAGTGGCAACCCTGTAAATACACAAATCTGCAGAGGTATTTATGGAATTTCCAACTTAGTGGCAGCCTTGTAATTACCCCAAACTACCAGGGACAGTTTTGACATTTCATACCACGGTAAAACAGTAAAAGAAAATTCTACCGCGATAAAAACCAGGGTTTTACCCTTGAGTTTCCCGGTCAGCTGGTTTGGCTGGAAATCCGAGTTTTCCCGGCCAACCAGGCTCCTCAACCTGCAACTCCCCCTTCTACAACAACTAATCAACCCAACCATGCTAGAAATAAAGGGAGCAGTGAGGGTTTTCATACCTCGAAGGATTTGCAGGAGTGTTCCCTCGGCAGATCCTCTCCGACGATCCTCCCAGGCGCTCTCCTCCTCCTTCAAGCCACTAAGCTACTCATGCAGCCACCAGGAACCTCTACTACGCTCCTCCAATCGAGCTTGAACTCCCCCTCCTCTGAGCAGTCCTCTGACGCGCTGCTCTTCCTTGGCAGCGCTTTGGATCCGGCGCCTCTGTCGTAACTAAAGGTCTGGGACAGCTGAGCGAGGCGAGAAGGCTGGTGATGGCGGTGAGTTGAGACGCGTGGCAGTGGTGGTCTTGAGGGGTGGAGCACACAGTCGATCGAGGGAGGAGAGAGAGAGCTCCCGGTCAACGCCCCCTCCTATATATACCCATCACCAACGGTCCAGATCAATCTCTGATTGATCTGACGGCCCGGATTTAATTAACCAAAGTTATCATGAGCGGTAAATGGTTATTTATTATTTACTTTTATCGCTTAGTAACTATACCAAAACCCGAATAACTTTCACATACAAACTCCGATTAATTCATAGGACATACCCACGAGTTCGTATTAACGTCCTCTACAACTTTCCCGAAGGAAGTTTCTCCAAGTTCTCGACTTTTCACAAAGTCATCTTTTTACGGTAAAGTAATTAACATTTATTACTTCCGTAAACTAAATAAATCCATAAAAAACAACTCGTAGCTCCGAAAAATATTTCAGACGTACCGGATGACTCGTATTGACATAATCTACCACATCGAGACATTAATTCTATCTTCCCTCATAATCGAGAATATTTCGATATTAAACTCGAATATTAATTCGGGAAAAACTGACAGCGCGGTTACAACCCTCTGTAATCCGCCTAATCCCGGTAAAAGGTAAATTTTTTTAGGTGAGTTCTTACATATTTTACCAAATTACCCTTAATAAAATTTTATGACAAATTGATATCAACATGTTATCTGTCATTATATATTTTACCAAAATACCATTCACTACATATTCAATTCTCTACTAACGTGGCGTGCTGCTACTGCTGAGTTGAAAGTTGCTACTGCCCGAGTTGAAAAGTGCTACTGCCCGAGTTGAAAGGTGTTACTGCCAGCGATATTCCAATTTTTTCCTACAATTCTCTGATGTTGACGTGGCGTGTTGCTACTACCGAGTTTAAAGGTGCTACTGTCAGCACTATTCCTATTTTTTTCAGTAATTCTTTAATGTTGTCACATTGTTGTTGCCCAACTTTGTTGCTGGTGTACTCCTACTACCAGATCCTAATGCAGTAATGCTAATGCATTGACAGCACTGTTATTGCCAACTCTAATGCTAGCAACTGAATATTCTTCTGGTGCTACTGTCGACTGAATACCTACTATTTTGGTCTGCTACCAATGTTCTAAAAATTCTCGTGTAGACCGATTAATCCTTCGTCTAGGTGCTAGACGGTGTTTCACCGTTTTGATTGAAACTGATTGATACTCGTCTAAAAGCGATTAGTCAATCAATCGCCCGACTAGCATGGTTGTCCGCCCGACTAGCGCCTAAAGTTTTTTAAAACATTGTCTGCTACTGCTAAATGAACAGTAGCAACACTCATTATCACAGCCCATTTGATCTAATTTTGAACTTGAAAGATATCACTGCCAAAAATCTCATAATCCCAACCTCAATTCAACTGCCCTAAGATCAAACTACTCAATTTTCTCCAATCACAAAGTCCATATAACCTGAAGATTTACTGCTGAAACTTGCTGCAGATCTGCTACTGCTGAAACTTGCTGCAGATCTGCTACTGCTGAAACTTGCTGCAGATCTGCTACTGTTGAAACCTGCTGCAGATTCGTTACTACTGAAACCTGCTGCAGATCTGCTACTGCTGAAACCTACTGCAGATCTGCTACTGTTGAAACGTACTGCATATCTACTACTGCTGAATGTACAGTAGCAACACTCATCATCACTCCCAATTTTATTTTATTTCAAATCCCACAAATCTGACCCGAAGTTTGGAATGGTACAAAAGAGAGAAGAAGAAGAAGAAGAAGAAGAAGAATAATAAGAGAAGCAGAAAAAGATGATGAGGGGAGAGAGAGAAGATAAATAGACATGAGGATATTATGGTAATTTAATCTATTAATTCGGATCAGTCCTGTTATATCTTGGTTTTGAGCCTGAGCTGGCATCCTAATTTATATACTAAATTATAAAAATAATTTTTTATGTTTACAAACTTAGTTAGTTTCTTATACGTAATTCTCTATATTTTATATTATGTTACCGAACAGCCTAATGGAAAGTACTTGGGCACTGTCATTTCATGTGGGAAAAACAAAACTGCAAACCAAACGAGGTCTTACTGTCAATGTGGTGGTGAACAATCGGTGCATGACTGATGGGAGATGGTGAAAAGGTTCATAGTTTTGTGATAAGGTATCATGACTTTGTAGCACGAGTTGATAGACTACCTCGTTAGGTTAGATGTTGGGTCTCATTGACTCATTATGATTATTCTTGTCAATATACCCAAACTTACAAATGATTTTCTCATTGATTGAGTTATGGTGAAAAAAGATACCACAACTTCTCCTGTTACGCTTTGTAATCATTGTTTCATCAAGTAAAAGTATATTTTTTCTATTTGGATGAGAGTTTTTTATATTCATGAGAATTTTTAAAATGATGGAATTTACATTTACAGATTCAAAAGAACCACATTCTCATCTCATTTTCTTCATTTATTACTCACAACATATTATTTTAATTAACAATCTCCCTAATGATTTTCTTTTATTACCAAACATCGTAATGAAAAATACTCAAGAATTGTCATTTCCCTACTCTTTCATTTCATGTTCGAAAACACAAAGCCGCAAACCAAACAAGGTCTTGTTGTCAACGTGCTGGTGAACAATCAGTATACACGACTGACGCGAGATAGTGAAAAGGTTCTTATTTTTGTGATAAGGTATCATGACTCTCCTAATTATTCTACTTTTATAGCACGAGTTGATAGGCTACTCCATTTAGATTAAAAGTTGGGTCTCATCGACATGATTATTCTTGCCAATTTTCCCATAAGTTACAAATGATTTTCCAATATATCAAATTATGGTAAAAACAAAGATACCACAACGGCACAACTTCCCCTTCTATGCTCTATAATCATGAAGCAAATTTGCTCTCGGCCCTTACTTTCCCACACTCATCCCTACCCATCTAGAATTATGACACATGTCCATTTTGTCTAGCCACTTTAACCATGATTAACAAAGGGAAATACTTGCGTCAATATCAGTATTGACGCGTGCATGCATACTCTTCTTTATTTATATACTTTTAATAATGTAAATTATAATCTTAGCCGTTTCAAAAGTTTAATTAACTAATCAAGATCATCTCTGCAAAAAATCAATTTGAAAAAAGATCGTTTGCTCAACCAAATGCATCAATCAAATGAGCGGCAGTTCATGGGGCTGCTAACTTTCACCATAACTGTCCATTTGATTGAAGAATTTGATTAAGTAAACGATCATTTTCCAAATTGATTTTTTGTATATGTGATCTTGATTGGTTAATTAAATATTTGAACGGCTAAGATTATGATTTACATTGGTAAAAATATATAAATAAAAAAGAGTATGCACGCACGCATCAATACCGGTATTGACGCAAGTATTTTCCATTAACAAATATGTATTTATGATAATAAATTATATTGTTATCTAGTTTTGCCTAATTTAATCCATTATTTTATTTTCTTTTTCTTAAAACAAATCTCTATGAGTGTGTTTTTTAAGAATTCATATCTTCATTAAGATCTCTGGAAACATTAAAATAGAACCCAGTTTTTTTGTTCGATTAAGAATGATTAATACACAATTAGAGCTGCAGCTAAACAAAAAACACAGAAATTGAAGGAAATTTGTTTCCAAGAACATAACAATCTCACATAGATCTGCAGTAAAAAAATGAAGACGCAACATTTGAAATCAAACAATTTCTTTATTTATAGTTTATAACCATACACTTTAAAATAGATGAGGTCTCTAGTACAAGCATAGGCTCCATTGAGAAACATATCTTCTCCAAGTTACTGGGTTTAGTTTTTCAAATCTTATCTTCTTCCTTTTTTATTTTTTTTATTTAGTCAAGTCGTATCTGCAACTCATCATATCGTATAGGCTGGCACGCGGACGTCTAGAGCACCCGAATCTAAGGGCCCAAAACCAAATTTCCGTTTAATTATCTAAACCTTAATACACTAAAGTTTCTAACCTTGTTTACTTAATCAATATTTAAAGGGGTTTTATGGTTCAAAGTAGGAAATGACAAGTATTCATGTTTCCTTAACAACAATGAAACTATTTTCTAATTTTCTTAAAGGGGGTTTCATGGTTCTACATTCAAGCCGTTTTTAATTATTATCAAATATTTTTCTTACAATTCCTATGACCAGCTACAAAATATTACTTGGTAACTATTTACAAATTTTACATAAATTTAATATACATTATGACTCTTACATATATTGTTACATTATAGTTTTTGAATGGAAAACAAATTATAATCGACAAGGTCACGAATCTCATTTTGTTGTTCGCCTAGAGTCCCGAAAATCTCAAGACCGGCCCTGTACTGAAGAACCCTGCTGCGCTCCCTCTCTCTTGCCTCTAGGGTTTAAAAAAATTTCATTGTCTTCATCTGACAAATGGGGTGTGTTCTCTGGTCTCTGTGCGAGTTACTTTTGGCCTCAATTATTGGTATTCCATCCTAAACTGCTACGATTTGAGGACAATGGTGGAGGAGGTCAAGGTTCTTGTTGGGTGGTGGTCCGATTCTCATTAGTTGGACTGGAGGTTGCTGTCATTTTCGTTGAGCCTGGGTCGCCATAATCTGTGTGGTGGGTTGTTGGAACGCTGGTCGAATTTGAGGCCGATCAGCCTGTGTTCTCTAATTGTCAACACAGATCCAGCAGCGTGGATTAGGTGGTCACAGATTGTGAGGGATTTTCGAGGGCGGGATCTGTGGAGCGGTGGAGGTGATGTGCCAAGGAAAGGAGTACGACGATGGTGGAGAATCCTAACGCGGTCGACGGCTGGCGCGGGTGCTGCGACAAGGACAACAGGCTGATCAAGGTTGCGTTTGAAGGTGTGAGTTAATTAATTTTATTGCTTTTAATAAATCCTTACCACCTTATGGTTTGGAGGTGTGAGTTATGTCCTGGTAGGTGTACTCAGCATGTCGTGTTTGCTCTAATGAGGCGGCGTGTTCATTTGTTCGTTAAATGGTTGCAGCCTCCTAGTGGCAGAATGAAACTTAGTGTCATTGGTCATACTTTTTAGTGGCAACATAGTAGGAAAACTGATAGATATAGTCTTTTATGGCATTCTATGAGCTTTATCTTTCTAATACGTCACAAAAATTGTAAAGTAAACGGAGTAGCCAATGATGCATTTTTTATTAAATTGTGTTTAATAAAATGCATGGTTATTTCTCTTAATATTATTTCAGGATGTTACATTTTAGGATTTAGATTTAATGTGCTCTCCTGTAATCTCCCGTTTTTTTAATAATAATGATGTGAGCCCCTATTAAAAAACAATAGATTAAATTACGTATAACTAGACAAGAATATAATTAATTATCATATAAATACATGTTTGTTAACCATGGTTACAGTAGCTAAACACAATGATCATGTCGGCGGGAAAATAAGGATGGGAGCAAATTTATTTTCATTATTTGTTAGAAGGGGAAAATGGAAAAGGTGGGGATGAGTGGGGTAAATGAAAGTGGGATTGGAATTTGACCCGAGCAAGCACACGGGTAGGGCTTTTTGATTAATAAAAGCTCGTGTGATTACATTTTGATTCAGATTTTTTTGATCAAGGAATAAAAATGATTTGGGTCAACAATAATGATGGGATACTTAATTAAGCAGCCCCCAAAGCACTACCACTACCACTACCCACTACCCACCCTTTATAATACTTTCGACCAAACCATTCCTTATATCTATGATCCATTTTATGCACGTAACTATTTATCATATATATTATTAATTGATCATTTAGCAAATGAAACTCGATTCTATCATATTAAGTCATTTAGAGTCAAGTCCGGCCCTAAAGACCGTCATTTAAGTCTTAATAATTTCTTATATTTTCTATTTTTTAAAGTACTTTTTTAAATACAATACAACTCATGTAATCGATTTTGCTAATTTGATGATTTAAAAAGATAATTTGTGAGATATATGAATATAACCTCTTAAATTAATATTTATATATAGATGTCCTGAGTTAAATATGTATGTTAAATATAACTACAAAAATATGGTGTATTACATATAAGTAATATAATCATTGAGGATTGAGCTAAATTGTAAGAAGAAGAAAAAAGAACTAGCCCATCTCAACCCTATTTAAAGGGTCAGTCCTACCTAACCCGTTTAACTAACAAAAATGGCCGCTATGACGGGTAAGAGTTTGGAAATTCAAACTTCAATCCTACCCTACCCGGCCCTAAATTTGGTAACTTTGACCAAACCCTACCCGACCTTACCCTAAGCTTTAAATTTTAGGATAGGGTCGGCCCTATCCCGACCCATGATGACCCCTAGGTACTATGTTGTATTATGGTTGTTAATCTACATGTTTGGATTTCAGTAGTTGTTTTTACAAAGAGATAAAACGAGATGTGATGGATTAAACGAAAAATGCATGACTATTACAGGTGGTCAAGTTATTCAAAAAAAAAATATAGGTGGTTGATTCGATCTGTTTAGGACCCAGATCCGTTTAAAAATAATTAAATAATATTTATATAAATATAATATTATTAAATAAATATTAAATAATATGAGTTATCTAGATAATCTAAACATTCATATCTAAATTGTCTCGTAAGTATGATTTGATGAAATCGAAGGTTGTTAATGCCTATGTATCTATGCTAAAAAACATTGGAGGTAAGTATTTTAATTATATTAGTGTACCGTTAAGGAGTATTTTAGGCATGTAATTCAACTTTTGATGTAAACCTTTAATTTCTTATAAAATTTCATCAATGTTTTATAATAAAACTATGAAATTATTATTAAAATTTGAAATATTTATTATTATAAACAGATCGGATTAACGGGTCAGGTTTCCGTTAACCGGTCGGATCCGGATTTAGATCGAGCTATTAAAGATCCGGCGGGTAACGAGTCGGATCTGGATCTAAAGTTTCTATTACGGATCCGAATCCAGATCTAGATAAATTCGGTTCAGATCCGATCCATTTATAGGTCTACCCATACTCAGGTTTGAAATCCTCCAACGTTGATTGAATTTAAATCTCAATCTATTATTGATGATTAGAATGGATAAAGCAATCTAACATAATCTTTCCGTACGAATTAATGTGAATTTTGAACCAATAACATCAATCATTTAATATTCTAAGCTTTAAATCATTGAATTTTAGGAGCAACTTAGTTTAGTTCTGTTACATATCAACTAATCAGACTGCATGTCGTATCATTCTCAATCAGAACATTTGTTCTCTCTCAAGTACTGCATGTATGTATAATCAGAATGTGTAAGGTAGTGGTAGTACAGCTGCAGATGGTGAACCGTGACAGCAGTGGTAGTCCTTCCCCGTGCTAAAACTTTTTATTATTATTATTATGATTATTATTATTTATAATGATGATGATAATCCGTAGTAGGGTTTGGGGGGTTCCCACAAACGAATAAATGTGGAATAGATATGAACAATATATGGCTTGAAGGTCATCATAAAGTAGAAGAATAATCCAGCTGTTGGAATATTGCATTGAGTTGTTCAACATCAAAAAATGCTTTGCTCTCCTCACAAATCATTATCATCTAGGGCGCCGCTTCCAAACTCTTTGTTCCATCCATCCGTGGTACCACATTTCACTTCTGTAAAAATACGAAGGTTTAGATCATTCCTGAATTGATTTTGAGTTGGATGCTCTAATTTCTTTTTTGTTTTGAATGCTTCATTTTGATAAAGTAGTATGAGATTCAACTCTAAAACCAATTTACAATGATATAAATAACTCAAACTCTTATAAATTCACAGACAAGCCAACATTTTCCGGAACAAATTTCTCAACACATTTCAATACCAACTCCAACAACCACACCGGTCTAAACGTAACGACGAAGAGGTCGTCACATGGTTGGCGGGGTTGGGAGCTTAAACAAGTAAAGCGTGGGTTTTAAGAGGAGCATTATAGACAATTGGGACATGAAAGGGGCCAGAGCTTCCCAGCCTGTCCCATAACTCAAACATATATCATATGGTTAAGATTCCATATTGTTCAACATATTATTTAGCTAATCAACAAGCAATGCTCCCCGACACACCATATCAATGTCGCATTTCGAGGTCGGATTGAAACTTGTTTATTCCATTTTCAAGATAAGAGATCGATAAATCTATGATGGTAGAATAGAAATGAGGAAGAACCCCTGAGGCTTCTAAATGTTGGGGGCAAGGTACTGCTGTAAGATGCAGAAGGCCTTTACTTTAGTTTTGAAAGCTGGTGTGGTCCCTTTATAGGACAAAACCCACCCTTGGAAAAGAAATATAAGAAATCAGAAATCAAAGACCCATCAGCGGTTTTATCTCCCATATTGCAGTTTCGAGTCACATGCACCAAGTGCCATGTGATATGCTTAACAAGTCATGCAAACACCCACATCTACATCATAAAGTTTCCATCAACAATGATCTTACAACTAACCTTGCAATACTACCGGAGCAGGGAGCTTTGCTCGGATACCATGCCGCACCAGCCGGACTGTATTTGTGGCGCTTAGCAGCTGCAAACAGCGGAGAAAATATTAGGCGGCATCCATCCAGGACATTTCTTCTTACGAAATAGAGAGCATACCACATATTAACAAAAACAGAGTCCTCTCTGGAATTTACAAGAGGCTACTCATTAACAATAGGAGACCGAAAGTGGTACACTTAAGCTACACAGGCCTACTAACTAGTTGTACAGAATGCCAATATGTGTGATGTTCCTCCTTGTCCCGGCTAACTACAGTTTCATACCCCTTTTGATCATCTGCCTTGGTCACCATCAATTTCATGTCCCAAAAGCACCGAATGGACAAAATAGGTAAAATTTCTAGTCCCCTCAACTTCAGCTCAAATGTAAAGTCACTATGTGCCGAAATAGATGATCCAAAAGTCCAAAAACCAACCACACCATTATGGGGGTGGAAAAAGGCCAGAACTATTGGCCTTTAAGTGATAAAGAAGCTTTACACATCTGAGGCAGGTAGAGTGATTCAGACATTGTGGCAACATTGATTCTCAAGGCATTACGAAGCACTAACAAGACTGCCCCATAACCTGCATATTCCATTGAACTCCACACTAGATTGGAATTTACAGTTCTTTAGTTGCCTGGTTTTGTAGGTCGGCGGAGCTATCCTGCCCTTGTGAGCAATGTCTGGAGCTGACTCTTAGCATTATCCCCCCAGGTCCACTTTCAGTTCTTGAAACCAGGCCTGGCTGAGCTGCCCCCACAAATGGCTTGAAGGATTTTTGGACCTGGCAGCCAAATACAAATCTACCCTCACCTTGATCCTCGGAGAGCAGCAACCGCACTGCAGAAAGGAGTTCGTGATAATTTGTGGATGGCCATCCTTGGGTTCCGTAGCTGCGCTCAATCGACATTCACATGAATAAAAATTAGCCAGAGATAAAGCAGAGAGAACATATTTCAAATCACTTCCAGGTGCAACTGGGAAAACAAAGTAGCAAGACGTTCTGATAAAGAAACTAAAAGAACGAAATAGAAAAATGGAATATAGATGAAGAGAAAATTTCTTCACAGCAGCTTTACTTTGGTCTGAATTAACTCATCAAGTTCCATCCTCAACATTGATACATTTCTGCTACAGCAGGTTTCATGAAAAAATCCAAGTATCCACCCAACATTTTCAAGTGTCCATCCTGCTAGAACAGGAATTCAATCCCATTAATATCATTCAATCCCTTGATTTCCCTTGGATGACTCAACATGCTATTGCTACTTAGTTAGATTTTTTTGTAACTGGAGTGTTCTGTTGCTTTAAGGGGAGAAAAAGCTTGCCACATGTGATAGGTGTTTTAAGAAAAATATTAAGGAGACTAACATTATAAATAATGGTAAATTGAAGTTAAATTACATTAGATAGAGAGAAATTAAATAAACTATTACCGCAAGTAACTCTGGTGACTGTATAGCCCTAGATAAGAACTCTGAAATACTTACCAGTTTTAAACTTTTGATTTGCAGACAAAGAGACTGCAGAGGTGAACACGCCCAGCCTTAAGATTTGCAGCAATTGATATTCTGCAAACATATCATACACACATCTAGGATAGAGACGATAACATTCCCTAGGTTGAACACGCCCAGCTCTTCCTCTTCTCTACAATCCATAACCACATAGGAATTTAGCTTCCTTAAAATAAATACATCTCAACCTTCCATAAATGTAATAATACAAGTAGAGCGCATTAATAGAAGTTTGATTAGTAAAGGCTCCCAGAGTACCATTAAAAAATATGGTAAAAATACATTTTTCAAATGCAGATCTGTCTTTAATCATAGAGTGAGGAGGTCTAGATACTATGTGCCCAGCAACCCAGGTACTTTTCAGCCCGGAAGAGATGATCATGTAACTCATGACGACCTTTTGTAGGAAACATCAATGAATTTTTTTTAAGAGAAAACTTACCAGGGAAATGACCAGCAGACAAACCAATCACCCAACAAGGTAAGCCAACCTAGTCAGAAGGAACACCTTGATAATATGTTAATGACATAAAACCTTCAACCCAAGTCTTATCCCAGAAAATTATGGTATGCTACTATGCTAGGGTTTCTACTACTCATTCTACAGCACAGACGCACAATGTAGGTCAAAAATGTTTCAAGTTAAACCATTATGGCTTGGATACTGCCAGGTCATATTAGTTTCATCCAAGAGACCAAAACCTTCAGCAAAAACACAGATTACACCCTTACCTGTTGAGCAGAAACCTTCGATATCCCGGAAGGAAGCAAACAAGGAGTATTATTCAGTGCATCATATGAAGTCTCTTTTGTCTTTCCACAATCAAGAACAAAAACATCATTATTTGTGATACTTGTCTCAGCAATATTAGTAGACAGGACTATTTTCCTGACTCCATCTTCAGGCTCATCAAATATTAACCTCTGCATGCAGTCCAAAACAATATAAATAAGAGACAGCAATATGAGTTAGCTAAAAAACTCAGCAGTAATTCCTTCTTTCACCAACAATAACAAAAATCTGTGCCAGAACTCACAGGATGGAACACTATCAACTAACTAATTGACCAGTAACCAACATAGAAGCAGAGCCGAGTACTAAACACTAATGCAGACAAGTTATGCTGGCCAATGCACAACTATTGGGGCATCAAAAGTTTACCTGCTCAGAACTGGCCATGGAACCATGGTATGCTAGCAACAAGACTCGGCTTGGATCACCTATGAGAGGATTTGCATGCAACTTTTCCTTCAGAGAATTGACGTCATCCCACCCAGTCATAAAAACTAGAATGGCACCAGGCCTTTCATTCTCACAGATATTGCATAAGAGATGCTCTATGAGATTAAAACCGATACAATCAGGATTCCAACAAGCTAGAGATTCTTGAGTCTGAGGACTGTAACCTTTAAAGTCAGCTGCTTAGAGTGCATCTTGCATATATTCCTGTAAGAAAAAATTGACAACATGCTTACAATTGCATAGAACATAATGGTTTATGTGATCACTTGTATACCTCAACAACAGAAGCAATTTGACTTTTCCTCTTTCTTGGTGCCTGTTTACTCATTTTCCACATCTTTTCTTGTCCATAATAATCAATCTGATTGTATGGAGTTAGTCTGCAACCCGTACTTTCCAGAACATCCTCCAGAAAATGAGTTCGAACAGGGTATGTAAAACCCTAATTTGGAGGAGAAAAAAGAAAGAGAAACACACTTAGAAAGCAGCGAAAATGAAAGACCCTAAGTGACATTATTACAGTAAATAAAAGAAGGGAACAGATTAGTCATTAGTATATCATACATCTAAATCTTCTGCAACTCATAAATGGCAGGACAAAATGTTATTACAGGAAATTTTGAACTTACTGGAACATGAATTTTCTGAGCCCTGCTGAAGTAGGATGTGAAAAGCTCAGCATCCAGGGTTGCACTCATCAGAACTAACCTCAGTTCTGGCCGGCGAGGAAGGAGATCCTTGAGAACAATAAGCAGAAAATCTGGCATCAAATGATTATAGTGAGAAGTCACACTTCATCATCCAGAATTAAGCCTCGGTCTAGACCCAGCCAACATTTAATTACCTTCATTCATTCCGCGTTCATGAATCTCATCCACAATGACATGTGTTACCTTCATTCATTCCGCCTTTCAAACTTCCATCAACTAGCAATCTTCTCAACAAAATGTCAGTGGTACAGAAGAGAAGCCGTGTGTCTTTCCCTTTCATACCCTCTAACCGAACCTTATATCCAACCTAAGAAGGAAATAAAAGAAAAGGAATTGTAAAAAGCATAGTAAAACATGACACTGGTATTTTTTTATCACAAAGTTGAGGATAACTCACTGAGTCACCCAGCTTCTCCCCTCTCTGAAGCAACTCTTTCAGAAACAGACATAGCTGATATTCGCCTAGGCTGTGTACATATGATACTACAAACAGCTCCACGGGAAGCTTCTATCTCAGATTCTAAAATGAATTGTGGAATTTGAGTGGTCTTTCCGCAGCCTGTTTGCCCTGATATGATAACAACCTACACATACAAACTTATATGTATCATTGCGTAATTCTGTCATGCCTGTCAATACTAGGTGTCAAAGAAATTATTCTCTAGTCACAGGCCACAATATCATAATCATATATTCATATTACAACAATTGAATGGTTCAGTTATCCACAATAAGGACTACCAGTTATGAAATGTACACATGGATTTCAACAAATACCAGCTAGAAATTGTAAACCTAGAACGAAAATCAGAATCACACTTCTACCTAACCAAGAATTGAATTTTCTGATAAAGTGAAGCAAAAAAACAAAAACAAAACAAACAAGAAACAACTTGAAAAATCAAAGTAATGTAAACCTGATTTCGTGAAATTGCTGTCAACAAAGCACCTTCTCTTTATAAGCTGGGAGACTTCTACGAAGTTCCATAACTTTTATGCCTTCATGAGATTCCTGCAGAACCGATAAAATTACACATGGAGAATAAAAACACATTAAACTGGTATAACAGTAAATAACAAATCCTCCAGGGGTATAACAGTAATATCATCTAGAGGGCACCCTTGTAATTACATTAAACGGTCAAGGGCAGTGTAGTCAATTCAACATCAATGGCAGTTTGGTAAATATGTTAAACTACCAAGGATATTTCTAGAATATTACCCTCAAGGGCAGCCCTGTAAATATCTAAAACTGCTGAAGCCAGTACCGTCTTTTTAACCTCAGTGACAGTCTTTTAAATATACAAAACTACCAAGGGGTATTTTTGGGCACCCCTGTAATTTCCCTAAACTATCATAGGGCAGTTCTGACATTTTATACCAGTGGTAAACTGTAAATTTCAAATCTACCGTTGTAAAAATCCAGGGATTTCTCTTGTTCCCGATCAACACCTCCCCAAACACCACCAAACAACAACCACAAACAAGAACAAACAACAACAACATGACAATACATCAGCCTAAACAAGATCCTCACCTTCAAATCCGAAGCTGCTACCTCCTAAAGCCTCGTCTCAGCCCCAAACCACCGCTTCCAGACTCATCGGAGCTCGAGGGACTCGCCAGAAACCCAAAAGCATGGTCGTCGGAGGGAGAAACCCGAAACCCAGAAAAACTAAAAAACACAAAATTAGGGCTTTTCGAATTAGGGCTCCAATAAGATGATCAAAAGCATGAAAAGGAAGAAGAAGTGAAGAGGAGAAGAATGTTACCGGTCACGCGTCCTAGCGCCGCTTGGATCGCCAGAATCCGGCCAACACAGGCGAGCCTGCAACTCTCTTGATCCCCAGCTATGGTGGGTGCTTTGGTGAGCTAAGGGCAAGACTGGGTAGAGGAGAAGGAGGGGAGTCGAACGGTGGTGGTCCGCCAGCCAGTAATGGCCTGACGGCGGGGCTTACCGGAGAGGACCAGAGCTCGGGGAGCTCAAGTTGACCCGAAAGAGAAAGCTTTGACCGAGTCAAAGCTGACCCTCCTTTTATAAAGAAATGGACGGTCAAGATCTGACGGTCCATATTAAATATTATAGTTACCATTGACGGTAAATGAATATTTTACTGTTTACTTTTACCGCACAGTAACTATACCGTATCCTAAATAACTTCTGCATACGAGCCCTGATTAATTTATAGGACATACCCACGAGTTCGAATTAACGTTCTCTACAACTTTTCCGAAGAAAATTTTCCCAAATTCTCGACTTATCGCAAAGTCATATTTTTACGGTAAAGTAATTGACATTTATCACTTCGGTAAATTGAATAATTTCATAATAAACCGCTCGTAGCTCCGGAAAATATTCCAGTCATACCGGAGGACTCGTATCAACATGATCTACCCTCTCGGGATATCAATACTATCTTCCCCCAGAATCGAGAATATCTCGATATTAACTCAAACATTAATTCGGAGAAAATTAACAACGCGGTTACAACCCTCTGTAATTTGCCTGATCATGGTAAAAAGGGAAAATTTTGGGACGGGGTCTTACAATCTACCCCCTTATAAAAATTTCGTCCTCTAAATTTCCACTGCGGGACGTAAAACTATCAGTCATTCCCAATGACACAAAACAGTTAAAAAAACAATCCACTTTCCAAGACTTATTGGTCTAGCCGTCCACGAATATCGTCAAGTTCCACTGGACGAAATTTCACGCAAACATGAGTCACAATGAATTTCTTCATCCTACTCCACTCTCTCTGAAAAGAGTCTATAATAGAGCATTTCACAACAATAAGAGCTAACAAACTCTCACACTAACTCATGTGTGCTCAAGTCCTGACTAAATGATAAAAGGTTAGCTCAACATATCTCAAGTGTCACGTCCATACATATTTATTAATCGTCAACCCAAAATTTCCTTCCTCGTGAGTGGGATTTCCTCTAAGAGATACCCTGATCTCATTTACCAAAATTCAACCATCACTCATGTAACCAAACATCCACGTGATGTGTAGTCCAAGGGTTCACTGCATGAAACATATTCTCATTGCTCTGTGACCCAATCCCATACGTGATCACAAGCAAACCTAACCGTCTTCAACTATACCCTTAGAAAATCATGAGTACCCCACTCCCAAATTTTATACACTATCAATATTTCGCGTGGACAAGTCGGCCTCCCAAACTAGGGTTGAACTTCTTAGACGTGGAAAGCTGTAGAGTGAGTGGACCAAAAATCAATACCCAGAGTAATGTTTCAAAACCATAATTTCAAATCTCATTTTCATTTTTTTTTCCGAAAACAATCTAGGCCTTACGTCAAAAACAAATAATTTCCCGGCTCACGGCCAAACATAAATCTAATCCCGGCATACAGCCAATATAAAACAATTCGTGGCATGTAGCCAAAAATAAATCAACTCGTGGCCTATAGCCAAAAATAAATCAACTTGTGGTCTGCAGCCAAATATAAATCAATTCGTGGCCTGTAGCCGTATAAAACTTATATCATGGCCTGCAGCCGTATAAAAATCAAATCGTGGCCGGCAGCCTTATAAAATCAAATCATGGCCTGCAACCGTATAAATTCAAATCATGGTCTGTAGCCGTATAAAAATCAAATTATGGCCTGCAGCCGTACACAATCAAATCGGGAAAAACATTTCGCAAATAATCGATCACACATAACAGGGTCAGAGCTAAGAGCTCTAGCGTACCTCTCTGTGAGGACGCAATCCCGCGCTAACACTACCATCTCCCCCAATGGAAGAGGAGAGCAACGAGTGGCGCACTTCCACTCCGCAGAACGAGGAGCGCGCTTCCACTCCGCGGAACGAGGAGCGCCGCTTGCTAGCTAATAACAAACAACACATCTAACGACCCTTCATGACAATGAACCCCATAGGCTAAGGTCGGAGCTAAGAGCTTTAGCGTCTCATCCACTGTCTAGTGAGAACGCAAATCCCGAGTACCATCCATTCCCTGCAAGAACACTTATCCCACGCTTCCACTCTGTTGAACAAGGAGCGCCGGGTAGGCGCGCTTCTACTCTGTCGAACGAGGAGCACCGTCCGCTAGCTATAACATCCAACGACCCTCTATGGTGAAATTAAAAACAAATTCCCGATATTTTCATAAATCCAGGCTCAAAGCCTATTTATAAAATCCAGGTCCAAAGCCTAATTATAAAAATCCAAGCAAATGCCAAAATATACTTCAAATCCTGGCAATACGCCAAACAATCAAATCCTAGTAAAACATCGGGTCTGATTCCCATCTGTCCGACGGAACTCTCCCGTCCAAAAACTATTCAAAACTCAAGTGAAAATAAGCGAGTTGAAATCCATAAATCAAATGGAAATAAACGAATAAAAACCCTCCACTGGGATGCTCACAAAAAAAACCAAAGAAATCGAAAATATAGATAAACCCTAAAAAAATTATTCGTTCTGGGAACACTTTAAAAACCATTTAATTCGTTCTGGATTGTGCCTTTAAATTTATGGGTTATAAATATATTGGTAGAAGCTCATTACCAACCGAGTACCAACTGTACCAATTAGTTGGTATACCAACGTTATTGGTTAGTATAAATGGTGAATTTTTCATACCAATCATATATTGGTTGATACATGATATTAAAAAAATAGAGTTTGTATACCTACCAATCCAACTCTAATTTTATGTTTGGTAACTATTAGTTTTAAAAATGCTGTTAAGATAAAATATAGTTATTTCTAATGTTTTTAATCAAAGCTGCTTCTGAAAACGACTTTGATGTTACTTCTAAAAGCTGCGTTTTTAAACAAAAATAATCAGATTTTGTTTAGTTTACCAAATACTACCAAAACTTTTCGGATTGAAATTCGAATAACTCATTTCCATGGTAAACACGCGCTAATTTTCGGATAAGATTTTTAACACTCCACGTCAGAATGTCTCAACCTATAATCACAATCACCCACGTCAGCATGCCCAGGAAAACCTTCTCCTCATCCAGCTCACACGTCCCAATCTGTTAAGTTAAACCATAAATCCCAAACTACTAAGGAGGTCACACTTCGACACTAACCTCTGGGTGCGCTCTCTCGTTTAGATCCGCGTATCCAAACCCTAACCCTAACCCTAACCCTAACCTGCAACTCAAACTTCTTCTTCATCATCCTCATTTCCCCAAACCTCCAATTCCACCAATTGACACACTCTTCATCTCTTCAGAAATCCACAACACCTCTCCTCCTATCCCCATGGACGGCTCAGAGGACCGAAGTAATCCACCGCCGCAAATGGCCATCGGAAACGGCATCGTTTCGAAGACGAGGCTGAGACTGAAGCCGGAGAAGGAGCACAAGTCGGATAGCTACCATGACCTGCAGCAATTGGACTTCAGTCCTCTGCTCTTCAGCTCTCTCGAGCATTACTTGCCGCCGAACATGCTCAATGTGCCGCGCGAGCTCAAGCTCCGGTACATGAGGGACATTCTGCTCCGGTACACCTCCGACGGCGAACGCAATCGTGTAAGAAATTACGGTTCTCTCCTCGCTTTCTTTCTCTGTTTGGAAATGCAAGATGATTTGGCTTGAATGTGAATGTCGATGTTTTGGGAATTCTGTGCTGTATAATTTTCAATTTCGCGGAATTGAGCTGGCTCTGCTGCAATTGATGTAGAATAGGTAACGGTATCGCCGTAGATTGTGATAGGCATTGTATTTAGGACTTGGTGGTTATATGAATGTTGATAATTGTGTATATGATTTGGTGTGGAATCTGTTTCTGTGTATAAGATTAGAAATTGTGTGTCCTTTGGAGCGCAATGAGAAATGTTCTCTGGCTAATATAGTCAATGTAGCATAATTTTGCTCCGCAAAGGCTGATAGTTGTTTTGTGTCTGAATGAACAGATTCAGCAGCACAGAGAATACAGAGAGAGGATCACATCAAGCTATCAGGTTCGTTTAATTGAAGATGCTTGATTGAAAGATTTTGGTATAGTATTTACACATGTTTGACTACTTCTGCAATTTAGGACTTTGAGAGTTTGAAAATACTCCATGTAAGCGCAAATTACCTGCATTGGCTTCCATCTGCATATGTTTTCTTCCTTATTGTTCCTTCCCCCTTGTAGTATCTACACGAGGAGCTATACACTATGCAAGCTGAACAGTTCTTTGTCCCTTCATTTCTCGATGCCATCTATGAGGGTACAGAGGATAGTTTTAGAAGTGCACTCAATGAACCGTCTCCGGGAATCTACACATTTGAAATGCTTCAACCACGTTTCTGCGAATTGTTAGTATCCGAGGTATCATGTTTGGGTTTTGGAGATTATCTTTCCCGTATATTGGTTTTCCTGCTTGCTTACTTGATTCTGTTTACTTAGGTTGAGAATTTTGAAAGGTGGGTCCATGAGACAAGATTCAGAATCATGCGACCAAACACAATGAACAAATTTGGTGCTGTTCTTGATGACTTTGGCCTTGAAACTATGCTTGACAAGTTGATGGAGGAATTTATACGCCCTATCTCTAAATGTATTGTCTCAAAATTGTTATGAAATTATAATTAAATCTGGATGTATTACATAAAGGTTTTGAGCTAATGATTTACTCTTTTTCTTGGGTGGAAATGTTTTGTAGTTCTCTTTCCAGAAGTTGGTGGAGCCACATTGGATTCACATCATGGATTTGTAGTCGAATATGGAATGAAGAGGGACGTTGAGCTTGGTAAGTGCTACTTATCTGAGATTTTGGATTTCAATAACTTCCCATTATTTCCTTATTACTCCACTGAGTAAAATTGTTGAGTAATGCTGGAGCTTTGATATCTGACAGATTTTTGGTCTCTATTTCTTAATTATACTGATCATAGTAAGCCCAAAAAATAAAATCATTTTTCACAAATAATGTTTAGTGGCATAGCTGATACGATTTCTCCTTATAGGAATTTCACATTGTGTACGTGAACTCTTTCCTTTCCTCTCTGTTCTTAAGCGTTTATGGACCAACAATAGTTTCTTATTGTAGGTTTTCATGTGGATGACTCGGAAGTCACCTTGAATGTTTGCTTGGGTAAGCAATTTATTGGTGGGGAGTTGTATTTTCGAGGTGTTCGATGTGAGAAGCATGTGAATTCATCTACACTCTCAGAGGTATGCTAATCTGTAAGATCAGGTTTTTCAGTACAGCTCTGGTACGAGTCCACTTCTTTTTGAACTTTTGAGAAGTACAAGTGCTTCAGGCTATCATACTGGATATCGTTCTATTTCACAATACCTTGTTGCATCTCCACTATAAAATTGAAAATTTTACCGACAGAATCTGGACATAAGATATGAATGTTCTTTCTGATATAGGCTGGCATATTTAATTTTATTCACCTGTTCACTTATTAAAAGGATGCTTTTTGTTCTTATAGGAAGTCTTTGATTATCCTCATGTTCCGGGACATGCGGTTCTTCATCGTGGTCGCCACCGACATGGTGCTAGAGCTACAGTATCTGGGCGTCGAGCCAACTTACTACTATGGTGCCGAAGGTACCTTTCTCCTTCACCTCTTGTCCTTTTAAAAGGCTTTTATAAACCTAACACAAGGTTTCAAGGATCACAGCCTCCTAAGATTTGCATATCAATCAGCTGATCTATGTGACTATGTCAAAATGTTATCCAGTTAATTCAACTTATCAGTTTCTTTATTAATTGAAATATATGGCTAATGCATGCATCTAAGTATTCAAAGCTCAATGTTTTGGACAAGTAAGTTGGGTGACATATCAGAAATCTAAGGGTTTCGTAATGCATGTATGGTTTTCCATAAGCGTATGTTCACGATTGATTTCTCAACTGACTGTGATTAATTCACGGCATACTCAATGGTGTGGAAAATGTATGTCAATACTTGGGTTCTACTGCAAGGATTATTTTGATTGATTAGTGCTGTTCTTGTTGATCAATTTGTGTCTACAATGTTCTTGTAGTTCGGTCTTTAGAGAGCTGAAAAAATATCAGAAAGATTGTTCTAGCTGGTGCGGAGACTGCCATCGGGAGAAGAAAGAAAGACAGCGCCAGTCAGTTGCTGCCACCAAACTGGTATTGAAAAGTTTGATATGAAGAAGAGACTAGGAAATAGTAATCAGCACGTGTTTAATGTTCGTCATACATTAATCTCGTGTGGCATCTGATGCTTTTCAGGAATTACTTTACAAAGATGGATATTAGAGCTGTTCGACATGCAACTTTTTCTTGTGAAGTTGTAAATTTACAAAATTCTCATTTTTATCTCAACATATAGAAGAATTTTCAGTCTATCCTCTCGATTCTAATTTCAGTAATAAATGTAGCTAGGCTATTTCTTAGAAATGAACTCTGCATTCAATGCTTTTGCAAGGTAGTTGTTACCAGTACATACACAGTTTCATCATGAGATTGTGCTGGTCTTTTCGTAGTTAGCTATATACTATATGCACTTTAGATTGATGGAGTTTCGTCTGTTCAGTATGTGCCGATTACCATGACCAACCGGACATACAATGATCCAAGTCCAACATTCTTTCCCTGCTCAGTAGGTAGGTCTATTCAGATCCCTACTAGCTTGTGATTTATCTTGTGTTAATGTTGTAGAAAGCAAGCCAAACAATATGTTTGTTGCCTAAAGCCATGTTCCAAATGTTATCAGTGCATGAACCTGTCAATTTGTTTTCAGTCACTATGAACCTGTAGATTATATCAGCAGGGACCAGATAGCATTGCTCTGTGTTGTGCCGTTGATTTTCTTTTTGACTTGGTAGTTCTGGAGGTGCAAAGTGAAAGCCCTGTTCTTGTTCTGTTATGTTTCGAAGACAGGTGGGTGGTCTAAACGCATATTTGATGACAATGTGATATGCTTACTTAAGTATACAAGTGAATGATATTCATGCCCCATCTGTTTTTGTTTTATGATATATTCTGCCTTGGTGGCCTGTCTAGTAACAATGAAATAATGAAGGATCATATGTTCTGATCTCTTTAGGAATCTTCTGGGTTTTGCAAGACCTGAATATGCATCCTCTTTTGAAGTTATAAATTTCTTCAGGTCTATTGCATATGGGGCCTTTAGGTATAATATCTTCCCCAGTCTTTCTTGAACTTACTGTGATTAGTTTACAGTAATGCATAATTCATTGCTTGTCATCAGTCTCTTTATCATCAATCAAATTAATACAATCTGGATCCTTCTAAAGAATGTATAATATGCATGATTGGTAGGTAGTACTCCATTTTTCTAATTATCAGAGCAGGCAGCTCCAAGCACTTTTATGTGGACCAAACGCAACTGAAGGGGAGTCGAGCACTCAGGTGTTATGTGGAAAAGAAAATCATATGTTGATAAAGCGATAATATCTTAAATATTTTTTTTTAAAAAAATTCATTTTTTATAAATACTGATATTAATTTTCATATATTTTATATTTAGTTTATTTTTAGTTAAATATATTATTTTATATAAATTTTGAAAAAAATTTCATATATTTTATATTTAGTTTATTTTTAGTTAAATATATTATTTTATATAAATTTTGAAAAAAATTTCAATCGATATTCGATAGTTTCTTGATATATCTATTTTCTGAACTACCGAAATTTTTATGATTGTCGCTATTTTAGTCCTTTCTTTATATTACTAATATTAAATGTGTGGGTATGTATAATTTACTAATAACACGGAGACTTAGTCGAATGAGTAAGATGTGACATCATGTTAAAAACGAGAACACTTAAAATCAGAAAGAAAAAGACAATTGCAACCGGAAACCACCTCAATGAATTTTTTTTGTTTAATGGTAAATAAATAACTTTATTATTTATAGTTAGAAGACACTTACATCAAACAGTGCCAACAACTACCTGATAGATAACCCTCACTGTTAACAACTAAGCTCACTTATTGTACCTATACATCCGAATTCAAAATCCTTATCTAACTCTCAATTCAAGTCATTAGTCACCTCGATGATTTAAAAGATAGAAAAGTGCTAAAAAATCACTAATACAGTTTTTGTTTTTTCAATACAACAATAAAACTCATCTTGAACCCTCAAATTTTGAAGGCCGGGCGTGAGCCTATCGACTATCGTATTCGCACTCTGTTGAGTTCATGAACCAAAATTCTTTGTTGTATTTCGTTGTTTGATTTTGGTCTTATGTTTAAATCGACAGCTCTCTCTAGCTATCTACGTTGTGTGGTCCTATATGAACGAATTCTATTGATCTAGCTAACCAAGCAGGAAGTTGACAAGACAACAAAATGGGAAAGTATGAGAGTTGAGACCACATCCCACATTAGAAATCATAATAGAGGAAATAACAACGAAAAAAATATATGAAAATAGCAGATTGTATTATATATTTCGGGACGGTGGAGATTGCTTCATGCCTACATGCATCTCTAAATTCTTAATCGTATTGTATGTATCCTGTTCAAAAAAAATCGTATTGTATTTATATAATCACCTCTTGCTAAATTAATATATGGAGTCTCCTGGGGTTGTAGATGATAATCCTAATTAACTATGTGGTCTTTATTTCGGATATATATTATTTAGTGAGCAAAGATCTTGGAAAATCTCTTTGGTTGTCTTTGATGATTGTCTAATCCCACCGCCCTTAATGTTGTTATGAGTAGTCTATCTTGGTTTATTAACTAAACCACATGTTGGAATTTCTTCAAACAACCTCCATTACCTCCGCATGCTTGACAAACACAACAGCCTAATGCACAGCCTAAATTTACCGGAAGATAATTGTCAACCCGAGCTATTGGCACCGTTGGAGTTGTTAAGCCCCGAATGTTAGGACTCACTTCCTCCCCGTACGTAGACGTCCACATGAAGAGGGTCTTGATTTCAGATGTTCGATCAGTTGGATATTTAGGACCGGTTTGTATAATAGAGAAACTTACAAAAATAGTATCGTTTCTTCATGTTATAAACAAATATAATCTTCGTTAGTAACATCATTGCCAAAAATAGGCAACATTTGGTGTGAAACGTTAGAGTTGCGTTTTATCCGTTGAATTAGTGAATTGATATCATAAGGTGTTATGAATGAATTTTAACTTATCTTTACGTGTAACACATGCATAGCAGTTTGTAACATTTCACAATATATGAAATGTGAGTTCTTTGACGACATTATTGCCAAAAAATAGCTAGTTTTACATGTGATACGTCATAGATGTGTCTTATCAGCTGATTTTGTGTGTTGTTTTCCCTCACAATTTATGAACAAAGTTTAACGCATTATAACAGATGTTTAGAGTTTTATAATATTTCACAAAAATAAAAGCGTAGACCTGCACAAAAACCTAGCCCAAACCTTATCTGCCTCTCGTTCCCTCCCTCCCTCCTGATGAGATCATTGTGAAAAATAGACAACTTTCCACATGAAATTTCATAGATGCATTTTATCTATTGATTTTGTGTGTCGATTTCGTAATGTGTACAACAAAATTTAACGTATTGTGACGCATGCGTTTACAAAGTTTCACAAAAATGAAAGCCTAGACTTTCATATAGAAACACATTCCTTTGGTGACATCTTTGCCAAAAATTGGCAAACTTTCCATGTGAAATGCCATAGCTACACTTTTGATGTTGTGCTTTAGTTTTGTTATAAATAGAGCTTAATGCATTGGAATACATTAAGAGTTTTGTAGCATCATAGTAAACGAAAGACGATACTTTCATAAACACCCAACAAATTCCTATATGCATCTTTGTTCCTACTTTCACTTACCGGTGTACTTTGAAGGTCCTCGAGAGGGTGAATAGGCCCTTAACAACTTTTTCTTTTTTGTATAAGTCTGTTCTTAGAGATAACAAGGGTTGCAGCCATCCTGATTCACATATACATAATGACAGTAAATAAAAGTTGCAGCAAAATAACAATGAACACTATGAAATTTTTTACTCGCAGAAACCCTGAACTCAGGAAGAAAAACTGTGTGTCCATAACTCTTGAGGGACAAACCTTTCCACTATGTTGCAAAAGCCAATACACGAATAATAGTTCTAGAGATACAACCACTATATCCTACCTAGTCCGAACTAGTCTAGATATATTTCCTCTCTTGTCCCTAAGCCTACAACTAAGAAGTATAAGAAGTTTCAACTTAGAACTCAGCTATCTTTATCCTAAACTGATTTATCGGAACCTAGTTACCTCAGCGGGATGCATCCGACCTCAACAATCCTTAGACCTCAGCTGATTCTTTCATGAACACTTCTTGGGTTGCTGCACTACCAACTGGTCTCATGGTATGCAGAATGCTATGAGTTTATGAAAAAATATTTTTGTTCAGCTCTAAGGTTTATAATCACAAGAGGAAGACTTAGAGACTAATGAACAATGTAAAGTAAAACCAAAACCCAACAAAACAAATGTAAAAACTACATTTTGACAACCACCAAACCAAGACAGTTTTGTTGTGTATATATAGGCTAAATGAGTGCTCAAACAAGAGAGACACAAGCCAAAAAGATGTCATAAGAGGGCAAGCACGGGTGCCAAACATGGGAGGAGTTTTAGACTTTTGTCTTTGGCCAAGCTTTGAAAGTGAGAGGACATATGTAGCTATGCAAGACCAATGAGAAGACAAACAAAAACAATCCAAAACAATGTTTGATTTAAAAGCAAGAGACAAATAGATTTGCAAACTTTTTCACAAAGTATATGACCACATTGTTTAGCAAAACCCTTTTTTCTGATATCAAACAATGTAGCTGTTGTATTGGTTTGTACAAACACAACTACAGTCTTGGACATCAAATCATTTGGTCACCGGTTGACATAACAAAAGATATCAGCCTTAGACTAATTTGAGCAACATGGCAAGACCTCTATTCTAGTTGTCAATTTGAAACTCAAATGAAAATTTCATTTAGACATAAGTCTCAATGTAGTAAGGGTAAATAACTCTAAACATAAGACAACAAAACTACAAACCAAAAAACTAGAAACCCAGATTTCAGGATGTCAGACAGTACTGCTCTCCTTAGTGAAAAACCATGAAATACATAAGCATGATTTTACCTGAGTTCCATGAGATCATATTGGTTCTTCTACGTCCTCAGCTTGTTGTTCAGTTATGGAAGGTCAATCTCCCAAATATTTTAGGCTTCATAGATTGTGTTTTATTCCATACAAGGATTGCCAACAACCTTATACTTCTATACTTTCAACTTGTTCTTTAACCCATTTCCATTACCTCATAATATTGAAACTTGAGTAACTTGATCTCTTTTCTTTTCTAAACAATGGATGGACAATGGAGTTGAAAGGATAAGTCCTCCCACCTTACATTAGAGCTTATTATCCGGATGTAGGCATCAATAAACTCCAACTCTAGTGATAATACATTCTGGAAATGAAGTGTTCAATTTGGCTATAATAGGCGAACCTAACTAAATATAACGTCATCTTTCATATTTTGAACAAAACCAATTTTATCTCATAATGTCATCGTCTAAAACAGATATATTTTTGTGAAATCTGTCGAAATCCTTGATCTTCACCGATTTAATATACCGTTTACGTAACTCTCATCAATAAAATTTGACGCGTTAACCTATGGTGACGTAACACTTTATAATGTTTCACGGTGGACATCCCACTCCAACCCTTATGTAGTTGTGTTTGCCTCTGTCCCTCCCTCGTCTGACAGACGTGTCAATTTTCAGCTTTCCGATTCCCCTTTCCCTCTCGTTGTAGTTGAAATCACCTCACACCCCTCCTCTGCCTAACTAAATATAACGTCATCTTTCATATTTTGAACAAAACCAATTTTATCTCATAATGTCATCGTCAAAAACAGATATATTTTTATGTGAAATCTGTCGAAATCCTTGATCTTCACCGATTTAATATACCGTTTACGTAACTCTCATCAATAAAATTTAACGTATTAACATTTGGTGACGTAACACTTTATAATGTTTCACGGTGGACATCCCACTCTTACCCTTGTGTAGTTGTGTTTGCCTCTGTCCCTCCCTCGTCTGACAGACGTGTCAATTTTCAGCTTTCCGATTCCCTACTCCTCTCCGTTGTAGTTGAAATTACCTCACACCCCTCCCCTGCCTAACTATAGCACCACATATATAAATACCTGGCCTCTTTTCTCCCTTCTTCACTCGTCTTCTTCTAGCTTAGCTAGGTCTCCTCCACACTCCATTACCAATCTCAACATCTTCTTCATCATTTACACCGAGAGATTAGATTAAGATCGGAAATGGGGTTACAGGGCCAGCTTAGCGACTTGTCGTCCGACTCCATCCCAATCCTACTCCTCGTCGTCGCCGCCACCTTCGTCAGCTACCTCCGCCGCTCCATCTTCTCCTTTCTCCACTCCCTCGGCCTCTGCCGACGCCGCCAGCCCCCCGCCGACGACGGACTCCTCACCGCAGTAGGCTCTGGTCTCGCCAATCTCGCCCTCCTAGCCGAGCAGCTCAACCACAACAGCCTCTTCTCCTACCGCTACGACCACAGCCGCCACCGCGACGGCGCCGTCCCCGACTGCATCGTCTGCTTGTCCTACCTGAAAGACGGCGACCGCGTCCGCATGCTCCAGTGCCGTCACCTCTTCCACAAGCACTGCTTCGACGGGTGGCTCGACCAGATGAACTTCAGTTGCCCTATCTGCCGCTCCCCGCTCGTAAACGAGGAGAGCGTGAACCAAACGCGCCGCCGCGTGGGGGGTGACCTTGTGAACTGGTTGCAGTGAGTCTGTCTAGCTAAGCGAATGATGTCGCAGCGATGTTACGTTGATGTTGATGATAGGCCGGCCACTAGCCACGAGATTACGATAGCTAGCTGGTGCCTGGTGGTTTCTTAATTTCTTCCTTTTTTAATTTTAATTTCTAGATTTTCACAGTTGTCTTTCTAGCTTCCTTTTTTTGGTCCCTCCAAATTTTTGTCTTTTATTTCTCCTTTTTGTTTTTGTTTTTTGAAAAAAACTCTGGCATGGGTTTTTTTTACTGATGTAAATTTCTGCTACTGGGTTTTTCTGATAATAATAAATAACAAGGAACAGAGTCTCCTTAATCAGTACTGTGTTGTTTACACTGTTCATTCATTACTTGCATGCAGTGACGGTTAATTTCGATATTTTAAGCATAGAGAATTTATAAAGATATAAAAAAAAAGTCAAAGAAAATATAAACACTACACGACATTGATACAATCAACCACGTCAAAGTTATAGTTAAGAAAGAAACTTAAAGAAACAAGAACAAATGTAAATTGAGCTTAAAAAACTCTAATAATAACCTTAAAAACTTAAGAGACTATTTTGCGGGCAGACAATGCAAGACCAAACAAGGCCTAAATCTATACGCACTAGAAGCTTTCTAGTAGGACCGTCATTCGGTCGGTTCGAATCGGTAATAGGTGTTATTAACTTTAAAATCAAAACTTTCAGTAATGAAATATGACTACAAAAAACCAACCAACTTTTTTCGGTATGACATAAATCTTACAAAATTAGGTATTTCGGTTTTCGGTATCACCAAACTTTACAATAAATATATTTTCTGAATATAACGAAACAATAGAGGAAGCAATTTTTTTGAAAATATAGTCATTAACACCATAACGTGCCTAATAATATGGTGTAACTTGTTTAGTAGGTTAATTATATACAAGTGCACATCTTTATGAATCAACAGTATAGAGTACGCAAAATTTCTGAAAATATTATTAAATATGATATGATCAATATGGTGGAAATAATTATGATATAAAAATTACATATTGCCAGTAACGTTTGGGTCTTGATCAAATCAGTCATAATTATTTATTTTTATGATTCCCCATGAGGAGCCATATCATTAGGATGTAAATTTCCTAATGTTTTTACACCGAAGCATTTCTTCTCATTCATACGAGAGACTATGAGCGGAAATATCAATCAAAATAAGACATAAAAAGCTAAATAATAGCGTTTTCGTGTAATAAGTGATATTATATTAAGGTTGAGCGCATTGATCATGTTCTAAACATTGTCGAAAATAGATGAAATTTGTTCCATAGTCGTATTTAAGTATACTGATCAAATCAAACGGACAAATTTTAATTTTATAAATTCCAGTGTTAGAAACCATAACATGCCTACTAATGTGGTATAACTTGTTTAGTAGGTTATTTGCAAGTGTAGATCTTTGTGAACCAATTGTATGAAGGAAACAAAATTTTTGATACTCATGTGAAATAAGATATGATCAGTATAGTGAAATACGGCTAAGGTAGAAAAATTACATATTTTGGGTAACGTGTGTGTTCAGATCAAAGTGGTCAACCTTATTTGCAAATATAAGTGTTTAAATAACCAACATTTCGGTAAATTCGGTATTTACCAAAAACTAAACCAATTTTTTCAATATTTTTCTGTTTTGATTATATTGATTTCAATTATCAAGTTTCGATTTATTAAATCAAAAATAATCGGTTGATTTTCAATCAGTTTGTTTTTTACCAAATCAAATGATAGCCCTACTTTCCAGCCTCCAATGGTACTAGAAATTATCGGACTAATGTGGATAATGTGCCGCATAGAAACTGAAACGCGGAATGGGAGCTCTTCATCTTGTCGCCAGATGAAAAGAAATAATAGTTGAAGTTTTGAACCAAGATATGGACATTCTCTCTGTGATTCTGCTCAGTACGCGTCTCCTCCAATCCAGTTTGAATCCATCAAAATCAGTCAGAGTTGTGTATTGTAGTCATATGAAATAGGAAGGAGTATGCTTGAACAACTTTTGGCCTAGATAGCCTCAAGTTAATATGCATCTCCTCTGTTTGGCCCTTTGTTTGATGAAAAAGAAAATAAAAAATAAAAATAGGAGATTGCTCTGTACAAGGAAATCAGAGCAGTCCTCGCCCATGTCCAAATAGAACTATTCAATTCTAATAGGAATATTAATCCTTATCCACGAGATTGGTTTCTTTGCTTGGATTTTTGTTGATTGGATGATTTAAAATTATTAGATTGAATATAATGTGGTCACGTGATGTCATCTTTATGTCATTTTTATTCAATCTAATGATTTTAAATCATCCAAACAATAAAAATTCAAATAAAGAAGTCAGATCCTTTATCCACATTGCTGCCTATATATTTCTTTTCCATTTACGTTTTACAAAAGAAAAGAGCTTCTGATGCAGCGGAAAGTAAAGGGATAGAAGATTGGAATCCACTAATCTGTTTTTGATCTCGAATCCACGAGAGGTTCTGGAATCCACCAGGAATTGAGATAAACTCAAAGATTTTTTTTTATAAATCAAGGTTATCAAATACAACTGATAGAGACTCCTTATATAGGAGTAAAGAAACCCTAAGGCAACTAACAATGAAACCTAAAAGCCTATGGATTAAAATAAAATAAAGTCCAAAATAAATTAATTAAAATAAAACAAAATAAAATAATAAAAATAAAACTCGAAAAATAATTAAAACAGTTTTCTGGAAGCCTAATGAATTTAGATATTAGTAAATAATTTGTCACGATTAAACGGTTCTCCAATCTTTATTTTCCGTCGGAAAGCGACCCCCATTCGTTCTACATCAGCTTTTCTATTCATCTTAGTGAACGAATACCTCTATACAATCATTCAAACTCAATAGTCATTAAGGACTTCTATTTGCTATTTGCTGTTTGCTGTTTGCTGTTACCTAGCTAGTTCTAAACTAAATAGGGCATTAGTCATGAGTTTGAGCATCCGCTTTCATTGTGTCAACATCAATCAACAATAGAGAAGCAACTTTGATGGCTTCCGGTGATGTTGACCTTGATGAAAATTCTGAGAGTTATCATCATCTTCACAAATATTATGAGCTTTTGAAAGTGTCGGTCAAGTATTTGCAAGTTCAAGGGGATTTGTTCTTCGTCAAGATTAATGCTCAAAAGACAACGACGAAGCTAAGCGGATGAAAACTATTTCGGAATCTGACCAACTTCATCAACAAAAGAAATTGATGGCCATGGAAACTCTACATCCATTTGCCGATGTGATCGACCCTACGAAGGCACCCTTTGCCATTGTATGAGATGCATTGACCCAGCAGGCGATCGAAGTGGTGTGAAGATAACCAATCTACACACGAATTCATTTTTGAGCAAGCAAAACTCAAGAACATTTATGTGTTACTGGATCTCATCTGGCAGGCACACAAACATCAAAGCCTACAATTCAAAAACATTAGCATTACTAGAAGCTGGGAACTTGAACGAGGTGACCTCGGATGAGATGAGGAATCTATAAAGGAATAGGAAGTTTGAGACTGAAAATTATCCTATTGAGTTTATCACTTGGGGCACTCACTTGCTTCTCAACCAAAAATCTCCAAACTCTCAAAATCTAAAGGTCGTTGTCGCCTACCTGCAACCTTCATCTTCGTTCGGTGACACCTATAATGGCGTGCCTGGCTCTTGCCTTGCCGTTGTCAAAGCTCTGATGCCGGACGGGGGATCGAAACCTAATGCTCTTTGGGTTCGCAAATGAAAGGATTTACGGGTCTAGATGTGTATTTTGGATTGGCAAGTGAGAGGATGGTGGGTGTCATCGTGGATTCTTTCGTGGTTCATTTTTCTCCGTCAACGACAAAAGCCGGAGCTCGATTTGGTCTGATGGATTCTTTTGAGGAAAGTGAGATGTGGTGTGATGTGAAAGCCAGAGCTTGATCTGTGGTCATTGGTCATTGGGGGCTATAGGCCGGCTTGACTTGGGGCTGACTAGGTTGGTGGCAGCACAGTTTCAAGGCGACGGACAACAATGACCTTGTGACGATATATGGTGCAGTGACAGTTTGAAGCAAGGAGGTAAAAATCGAAATTTTTGGCGAAATTTTGCTATTTTTTCTTCCCCCCAAATTTTTTCTGCCCGAAATTATCGATATTTTTGATTGGAGAATTAGGGCTTTTCGATTTGGAGATCAAATCAAATATCAACTGATAAGGGAAGTTAGAAGAAGAAGAAGCTAAAGAGGGGAGAAAGAATATACCGGTCACGCGCCCTAACGCCGTATGGATCGTCGGAAAATGGCCGTTGACCGCCGCGTCTCTTCTCGGTCGATCTCCCTCAACGGTGGACTTCTGAGTGATCCGAGGACTGGGCTAGATAGAGGAGAATTAAGGGAAGAGAATTGTGGTAGTCCGCCGACGAGTGGTGGCCGGAATCTCCGGCATCGAGCGGAGGTCGCCGGAGCAGAAGGAGAGCTTGGGAGCTCGGGTTCAGGGTCGAGTAAGAGATCTAACCCGAGTCAACGGGTCTCCTCCTTAAATACAAGAGTGGACGGCCCTGATCAAGTGAAATAAAAAATGAACGATCCATATTTAAAGTAGGTAAAAAGATAAATGGTTAAATGGTAAAACTCTTTTTACCGGAATGATAATTAAAAATTATCATAAACTTCAGAAATTCGTAGAAAATAGACGGAAACTCCGAAAAATATTCTGAAAATACCGTGAGACTCGTGTCGACACGTACTATAACACAAAGTCCTTAAATGAGGAATTTGAAGAATTTAGAAAAAAATCAAAAATGAACGTGGTCGTTAACTCGTAAAGTTACCGAGTGCGACTTAAACCTCAGTAACTCGTCGTTAGCCACGGTAAAAACATACCGGGTCTTACAACTATTCTTCATAATACATTGAAGACTCTACGCAAAAAGATGATGAAGACAGTGCCCATTTTGTATCTCACAGATCTTCGACATGGTTTTAAAATACTTATTTAATTCCATGTAAAATGTATAATATGTATATATATAAGGCGTGATGACCTAGCCTCACTTTGGGTTTCCAGCCATAAAAAAGATGTTTAAAATAAAGTTTAAGTATTATTTACGGTTCAGCACTTACATTTTCACCTTAAACTACCATAACTCAATATGAATCAATGTTTATTCAAGTTTTATTTTCAAATATAATACATTATATTGGAAACAAACATACTCTAAAGTTTCATTTAAATTTTCATATTTTTCTTCAAATTTCAGTCACTTTTTTATCGTAATCGATATTTCTCGATATTTTTATCAAAATTTCCAATTTTCAGACCATTGAAATTTCCTCGAAGTCTGATATTTTACTCCTTGGTTTGAAGGTAGAAGACGGGAACCAAACATACTGATGGACTTTGTGATGCTGTCTTTGATGGACTCTCTTGGGCTTGCTAAGTTGGACTAGAGTTTACTCTAAACTCAGAGCCGAGATCCTCTCCTAATGAAAAATTGCCTAATACTTCCTAATAAAACGATCTTTACCGTCCTTTTTAATTCAAAGGCCAAGATCTCCAACCCAACTCAAAACCATTTTCATTTCGAATCTACCCAAACTCATCTCTATCTCCAGCGTCCCCCAGAATTCTGAGTAGAGCAACCATTTCATTGGGTTACTGCTATGTTCTTTTTGCTAGCTAATTCTAGCTTGGAAAAAGCTTGGGTCCGATCTAGTTCGGACTCAGCTCCTCGTTCGAACAGGCACAAATCCACTTTTCACAATATCAATCGTGATCTTAACAGTTCAATAGTTAGATTAACCCATGAAGATCATCTATACCAAAAATCAACTTAAAAAATGATCGTTTGCTCACCCGAATGCATCGAACAAAGTGAACGGATAATCATAAAAACTCAAGAACTGTCCATTTTGTTCTATGAATTCGGGTGAGCAAACGATCATTTTTTAAGTTGATTTTTGGTATAGATGATCTTCATGGGTTAATCTAACTATTGAACGGTTAAGATCACTATTGATATTGTGAAAAATGAATTTATGCCTGTTCGAACGAGGAGCTGGGTCCGAACTAGATCGGACCCAAGTATTTTCCTTCTAGCTTCAGACCCAAGTATTTTCCTTCTAGCTTTGTGCCACCATTGTTATAAAACTACAAAGAAAACAGGCCAGGGAATCTGCCATCATTTGCATCTTAATAGCTTCATTCGACAAGGGCTTTGGCTCAGGGAATCTGCCATCATCACCGCCTTCAACTACCTTCGTCCTACTTTGGGTCCAAGAAGCCAGAGAGAGAGCGGGCCAGCGTAAAGACGGATGTGGCAGTCGTTGGCTGTTGACCGGCAGAGAGACTGGAGAGGCAGATAGATAGGTGCAGGAAGAAAGAGGAGACTGTTTGCTTTCTAAGAGAGGGATGAGTTTGGATGGAGAGATCTTGGCCGTTGAGTTAAAATGGAAGGTCAAGATCGTTTTATTAGGAAATATTAGGTAATTTCTCATTAGGAGAGGATCCCGGTTCCTAAACTCAACCGTTAAGTTGGAATAGAATTTGCTCTAAGTCAAACCACTGTGGTTTTAGTTTTGTCTAATTACAATAATTTTTTTAATTTTTTTAGGATTCTTTAGGTTAGTCTGGTACCTGCAGAATATTATGTTTCTTTTACATCTAGCTAGTAAACATTTTTTGGTGTCCCCTAATTGAGTGCCTTGGCGACAAATGTTGTTCAGACGAAGTATCTCTATGTAAAGATAGATTATAACTTGTTAGGCTCATCGTCGATGAGCGACAATGTATAATGTAATGGCATGTGAATCATCTCAATTTATTAGGATCTGTATCGATGTCATTATGGATTCTTACCCACCTTTCTGTCAAAACAAAATACTTGGGGCACTCACGGCGTCATCCCAAGATGAGTTTGGTGGACAGATATTCGGCATGGGTGGAAGATGAACTGCGGCAGTGTGAGGAGGAACTAGAGACCACCAAGTTCATTGTGTTTCAACTTTCAATTAATGAAGAACAAGTTTCGGGGACTTCCATGGTTTGGACTTCGATGGTTTGAACTTCAATTGGTACATGCTGGTTTTTATTGTAATCGGGCCTAATAGGCTGCATTCTCTTTGCAATCAACGAAAGAATTGGAAATCTCACTTCTTTTTTCATCAATCCAACAGTTCAAACTTTGGATTTGAAGGGAGCTGAGATGACTCTAACAGATATTTGTCAACTTCATTCTTGATATCGACGACATCTTTTAACTGTCTAAGCTTCATAAACTCACTTATGTTTGCTGCATAGTTCTCCTCATACTTCATACTTACATGTGCAACAGTTTTAGAGTTGCACAAAACGAAGCTTGTGCTGCATCCGGATGATTTTCTGCGTACTCAATGAAGAGTTGCAGTAATATGCTTTTCACATTTTTTTTACCATAATATCCTGCAAGGTCTTGTTCTTCTCTGGCATTGGAAAAAAAAATATTCCAAATACAACATTTTGTACCTAAATACAGAAAGAACAATATGAGTTGTAAGAATCTGATGCTACGTTACTGACTTTTTTGGGTTGTTTAAAAACAACCAAACCTAAATAAACAATTTTAGGTCTTATGTTTATCATGTACATAGACACAGAGCAAACCTGGATTCATCTATCAAATATTTAAGCACACAGAAACATACATACACCATATGAACATAAATACAACATCATTTGATCACCTTGCTTATTGTGGTTAGTGTCTTATGCTTTCTATATATTTATCGCTTACATGTAGCATGACACACACACACATATATATATATATATAATATTTATATACACATATACCAGTGATCTGATTATTAACACAACAAAATAAATAGCAATGTTTTTTTGAAAGTCAATAGTGTGAAAACTACCGGCATTAATAAAACAGAGCAACTTTCAAGTCCAACAAACAAGTTAAAAGTGAAATTGACAACAAACTACCTTGGATCCAACACTACTGAAAGCAAAGGGACCTTGTTTAGCTCCTCAAGCTTTCCCCAATACTTGTCTAACTTCATCTTCATCTTCATCTTCATCTTCATCGACTTTGCAATGCATCACCACAACTACAATAAAATAGTTACACATCAATTTACAAAACAGAAATTAGACATCAAGTAGTAAACAAAAATCTGAACAACTTAGTTACTTTTTGAACACTTCTCCAACTCTCCAATGATGGTGCACATTCAAATCAATGGCTGATTTGCAGTCACAATTTGTGTCTCACTAAACTTCAATGTTGCATCATAAAATATCTTCAAGAACTTTGACTAGCCTTGCAGTCTTATCCCAGTCGTCCCCTTTTGGAGGTCCATCTTTACTTTTGAAATAGGCTTCAAAATGTGGATCTTCATCCTCCATCATAAGAAAAGCATTCTAATACTTTTTGAGAACATTGTGCTTGGACTACAGGTCTGAAAATATTGTCCTTTTTGAGAGAATCAAACTCTACTTGGATTGCATCTTTCCATTTGAGCAAATCAGATCTCTGTCTACATTCATCAACATAGTGAGGTTCAAAGCATGTTCTACAAGGAGTATTGTTTGACAAAATAATATTTTTATTCATCAATAGGTGTCCTTTGGAATTAGTAATGATCCTACATATCATTAAGGATTTTAGGTGACCTAAACGGTCATGCCAAAGCATTAATGTGTGTTGATCAATGAACTTTTAGTTCATAACATGGTATGCCTAAATCGACTTAATAATTGTATAGTATAAACTAGATGAGAGGGCAACCATCCTTTCTAATATCCTTCTTTGGCTGTAAGTATTGGAAGTAATGCAAAGACACTCCACACTGTTCTCATTTGTGGTTATGATCTTATAATCTTCTTTCATCTATCATCTGCTCAACTCAACATTTCCTAAGCTTTCTGGAATCCAAATCCAAGTTCTGAAAGTTGTTCTACTAGCTTATATCATGAGGAAAGGCTCTACATCAATTGCATCAACCATTCTGTTCCCTATCCTAATCTTCTCACTTTTTGCCCTCCAAGTTCGTGGAAAGTTGAATGAAGCTGGTTGTTCTTATTCCTGTGGAGAGATTCACAATATCAAGTACCATTTTCGCCTTAGAGGCGATCCATCCGGCTGTGGTGACCCCAACTATGAATTCTCATGTGTCAACAACACAACCATCCTCGAAATATTTCCAGGCAAATACTATGTCAAAAGCATTTCCTACACTGATAATCTACTCCATTTAGTTGACGTCAACTTCGCAAATGGAAGCTGCAGCCTCCCATCTGGTTCTCTGAAAAATAGGGATCCAAGACCTTCGTTACAAGGGCGAAGTTGACTTCGCTACTGAATCTCTTATCCGATTTGTCAAGTGCTCTAGTAATGTCACCTAGCAGTTTAATAAGACGCTGAATTATAACTACACGGAGGTTCCTTGTTTGTCAAAAAATGGTACTTATATGTATGCAGTTGTGGATGTAAGGTACCAGGCTAACAGTTATCCCTTGTTTCGTTGGCTCCAGTGAATTATCATGATGAACTTTATAAGTCGACCCCTCTACTTATGAAGCTGTAGCCAAAGCGTTGCAGGCCGGATTTGATATGGGATGGTCTGTTGAGTGCAGAGATTGTTCTTTGGCTGGTAAGTATTGTGTATACGGTCCCAAAGCATCGGACACTAGGCCAAGCTTTATGATCTTCAACTCTTATGTGCCTTGAACTATTAGTGTTCTCATTGTTCATTAATCTATTTTATGAAAATGTAAAGTGATAAAGTAGTCTGAGGTTAAACTCTAAAATCAATTGGCAATAGAAAGAGTAGCCCAAATCCTTATAAACGTGGGATATATATCTCAACACGCCTCCGCACGTGTGACGAATCTAAAACCTAACACGTGGACAACAACTTGGGTAGTCGTGGAGTTCGTGTGGCCTTTAGCTTCACACGTGTACGTGGGTAACCCGTTCTGATACCATGATAAAGTAGTCTGAGTATCAACTCTAAAACCAATTGACAATGGAAAGAGTAGCCCAAACTCTTAAATCCACAGACAATGTCTCATATTCCCGATGTGGGATATATATCTTAACGCAGAGTACCATGAACTCACAAGGTTTGAAATAAATTTGATCATTGCGGGAACCGTTGTGGGAGGTATTGTTTGCATGATATATATGATGAACATTGACAGTTAGTCTTGTTTGCATTGCACTTTCGATTTCTGGATTTTGGAACTTATAGAATCTTTGTTTTCATTTTTCAGGTGTAATTGGTCTAGTTATTATAGTGGCTGTGTTGGTGTGTGCTATCTGCAAATAAGAAATAAACAGCCCAAGAAGAATCTGCAGAACCAGCGATCATCGACACTTTGAATCAGTATTTCTTTGTAGATGTTAATACATGTATACCCTCCACCCTCTAAGCTAATCAGCTGTAATATGCTATGTCAGACAGTTAAATGTAAAACATGCCTGGTGGTTAACAATTGCTATACAATTTGTTGATACTGATCAAGTATAATTCAATTGTCATTCTTTGTGTCAAATACTGTGTTTGTGAAAACTATTTGTTACGGAATTTCAAGCTCCCTGTAGAATTTGGCAATTTGTCTCTTCAATTCCTCTATTGCTTGCTGGGTTTGGCTCACGTTGCGAGGACAATGCCGAAAAACAGAGTCCAATGTGTCACACGAGACAATCACATCATCATCATCATCAATCGATAACACAGCATCAGTTCTGATTCCCTCAATTAGCTTGAACTCAAAACTTTCTTTTTTATTGATGAAATGAAACGGAGGGATTGAAATAGAAGAGAAACAGAATGCGCAACTACCTGAAATGGGTGGATTTGCCTAGTGTTATCAATATTATACGGAATTAAGGACTCAAAAAATGAGGAAAAGTCATGATGATGAATAATGGTCACTGCTTGTTTTTCGCTTTTGTAAGCAATTCACTTGTGGTCATAACATAATTCAATGGAATATTATTTATCTGTTTAACCTTTAACCTACAGTCTGTCTGATACAACATTCTAGTATAGAAGTAAAGCATGGTTGAGTTGAATGAGCATATAACATTACTGAAACTTATATATATATATATGGTTGAGTTGAATGAGCATATAACATTACTGAAACTTATATATATATATATATGCTCAGATCCAAATACTGAAATGTAAAACATGAACTTCCTCAAGTGGCTGGAAATTAGGTAAAGGTCTGAAAAGAAAAAGCAACAAAGTACAGAATGGAATTTCCATGTTGCCAATTACTTTCACAAAATCAGATTCTACTTTGAATCAACATCTAGATCAGAGACAGTAGCAAAAGAACAAAGGGGAAAAGAAGATCAAAGATGAGAGACATAGACCAGAGAATGAAAATAAAGTCATTCTTTTCTTAATCACCTCCAACTCATTGCAAAGCAAACAAATTACATGATAGGTGTAAGTGTAAGTGATGCATGCCCAGCAGCCCACCTAAACAAAGTAAACTAGCTAGCTTCTCTAGTATGCATCTCTTACATCCCATGTCTTATAACGTCAAACAAACTTAAGAAAAACATATCAACTAATTAACATAGCAAAGGAAATACCTCAAGAGTTAAGTAATTAAGTACATGAAACAAAGTGAAAGACCCTAGCGATATAAGGTTAAGATAAATTCGGACCGCTATCCTCAATTCCCCCGCAATGCAATAGCGCCGTTCTCCGAACTCCTCCTCCACTTGCGTGGTGGTGGCTAGACGTTCAGGAGAGCACACACAATTGCAAATCCTTGTTTTAGTATGCTATCTTTTCAATCAGCTCCCTCCTCGTGGTCGCCGCCAGCCACCACCACCTTCATCATCTCCACTGCCAACGAAGTAGCCCAGGAACCCCCACTGGTGGTGGCTGCTCATCATGATTGTACAATGATGAATGATATGATTGAGCTGAAAATGTAGCAGATCAGCTAGCAAGAAAGAGAGAAAGGAAGGAAGAGTAGTATGAATGAGAGTAATTGATTATAGAGCAAGGGGGGACATATATAAAGACAAGACATAGTAGCTTTTTGGTTGAATATGAATGCCATTTTTTCTTTTTTTTTCTTCTTATTTTTACATGATGAAATTATTTAAATCTCTTTTGGCTAAAGTGAAGTTGAACTTCTTGGTCCAATCCAAGATGGGGTTTGTATAAGGCTCTGTTCGAAAAATCGGTCTAGGCGACCGCCTAGGCGCTGGAAGGTGGCAGGCCGACCCGTTTTTGTAAAAAACCGCCTAGGCCCGCCGTGCAATCGGCAATTCTTCCCAGGTACGTTTTCTGTCCATTATATTCAGCTGCATATGTATTTGGTAAAGAAAAATATATATGTTGCATTGGGGACCCAACCCGATTATATATGTTGTAATATATACTAGACACTTTTATTGTAATATATGCTAGACACTTTTATTTTGTGGTAGTAGTACTTGATTGTCTTTGCATGTTTGAGTTTATATGTATGTTTTTATGATAAGTTTTCGTTTTAGAGTTGTTTGGAAGCTCTTGTATTATTATTTGATTGTTGATGGATCAATTTGGTTGTTGGTAAATGTCTATTTGAGTATTATATATATTTTTAAAAAAGGTAAAACCGCCTAGGCCCCGCCTAGACCCCGCCTAGGCGCTCTGGGCGCTAGAAGGTGGCTGACCGCCCGACTAGCGCCTAGCGTTTTTTTGAACACTGGTATAAGGGCATGTTTGTGGGGAGTGCAAACTAACTCGGTTGCCAAGGCTCTTGGAATTTTCATATTATTCTCTCTTCGAGTCTATACTAGTTTCTCGGATTCATATATAAGTGGGTGAGCTGCAATTTTCCCACTCAAATTCCTCAGCTCGATCCAGACAAAGGCTTTATCGGCCAAACCCTAGCCTTTTGAGTTTTATTACCTTATTATTGAGCATCGATCATTCATAAGAAGATGTGAAGTGAGTGAGTGCGTGGTGGGTCGTCATTTACATATTCATGGATTCCTGCGCATATAAATCTTGCATGGAATTTCGAAGCAGACAGATGAGCTTGATTTCAGCAGGAAAACACTGTTTGGAAACACTCGACACAAAACATACGAACTCTTTAATCATGTATACAGAAGGATGTATAATGATGAAGATCATGAAGATTTATATGCATGTTCTGCTTAGACAAATTATAGGAGGTTTGAGTTTGAGCAAAGTTAAGGGGTTCCTTTTAGTAGAGATGTGAATATCTTTTCTGTCCTATATGATTATGCATCCACTTTCAAACCAAATCATTGTACAGATTGTATAATGATCAAACCTTTAAAAAAATAAGGTAAGGGTTTTAATTTCTCCTATCAGGACTATTTTCTAGTGCAGTGCCAGTACCTAGTGTGCTTACAAATATACCAATAGCTCAATTATCTTCGGCAGCCTTGTTGGAACACCACATGAATTCAAATACTAGGTTTGAAAGAATATTTTGATGATAGTTAAACTTATGATAAAGATGAGAGTTTCTGATGCAATCTTCAAATACGATATGAAAATAACATCATTTGAAAATAATTTTGTTTAAAGCTGACTCTCTTAACATGATGCATCATGTCATTTGGGAAAACCCTTCTACTGAGGACCTCTAAGTTGAGGACTAGTTGAAAACTTTTCGGTTTATCCTACTTTTCGATCTTATATCCACATTGTAGCGTCCCGGGAGGGAAAACTATAGTGGCTACGATTTTAAGCTAATAAGAAGCCAACATGTCCGAAGGACGTGCCGACAACTTATTAACCAAAACTCGTAGGCTATTTAGTAAGTAAAATAAAACTAATTTTTTTAAACTTGAGTGGCACTACAAGAATTTCTTAAAACATTCATCAGGTTTTCCAATTTCACGGAAGGTAGACAAATTAAAGGGTCAATTAAAAACTTTAGCGACATCAATAAAAACATACAACAGGGTTAACAATTCAGGATGACACCTTTACTGTTTATGTCATATACTCAGGTAAATGACCCGAATGATAAAACTGGAAAAGTGAGTACAACTTTGACCAAACATCAAGTAGGAAATGAGGCTCCACACACACAGCTCTCTCTATCTGTCCTGTCACAGTACACAGTACCTGCAAGTAACATGTTGTAGGGGTGAGCGTCGTCCTCGCATGCTCACATATAAGCCCACCAATGATAGGTTTGAATTCTATAAAACCATATATATATATATACATATATATATTTGAGCTCGAATAAAACCATTTAGAAAATCTTAGGTACACAAAATTATCATTTTACATCTTTCGGGAAAAACAGTGCAGTATACTAAAACAGGGGCCAGAGCGCTCAATGAATAATACAGCCTGCAGGGCATCACGGATCTAGGCGGCCGAATCTCGGGTTTGTCTATACAGCAAACCGGGGCCAACTACCTATGCGTCCGAAGCCAAATAGTAGCGAGATTGTCCATTTACAGCTACTGCCCAACACATCACTGATAGTACACACCGCACTTACGGCTCGTTTAACTCTATACGAGACGAACGTAAGCGGGAAAATAAAATAAACAGGGCATTGCCCCTCCAGAGGTTCACGGTCATCGATACCGTAGGGGTACTATATACTAGGTCTCACCACTCTCAGGCCAAGCACCGGAAATCAGGACAACGATACTACTTTTTGATCTGATTCATCACATAAAAATCATTTACGTCTAGCCTCGGGTTTTCTTGGCCTAATCATAAATCATTTATCACATAATATAAAGAAAACTTTTCCGAGGCATCGACCATGAGCATACAAAAATCATGCACTTTCATATATCACGCAAAACCAATAACAAAGGGGGTTTAGCTTCCCTACCTGGAATAGCCGTTCCTTACGTAAGCTCTAAGCTTCCAGGAGCTGCCTTTGATAAACCGAGGTCATCTCGTAAGCTACCTCGTCCAATGAATCACTGCAGAATAGAGTAGCTTAGCAACGAAGAAACAATAACAATCTAGTTGACTATAACATTCCTAGTTTGACCAGGAATGACCACATTAACCAAGTTGACCAACCAAATTCCTTTTTAACTTGCTTTTCCGGTTATCGACTCTTTGCTCATTTACCGAAAGTTCGACTCAACCTCCGAACTTTCCTTAACCGTTTTAATCTGACATTAGGGTGTCACATTAACCAATTTATTTACCAAGAGTTGATACATTGATTTACATGAATCACCAATTTTTCTTAAAACGGTCAACTTGACATTTCCAGATACCAATTTTGTCGAACTTCAATTCTTTACTAAACCGTTTTTCTGAAAATTGAACTTTCTCAAAATGGAAACCTTCATTTAATGGAAACTTTCCCAAATTAGTAGGTTTCCAAAAATGGAAGGTTTCCTAAAATGAAAAGATTCCAATTACGGTTAGTTTCCGTGTTAGTACGTTTCCTTATACGTAATTTCAGATTTACGACTTTTAACTTGATTAAACGGAAACGATATATCCTAAAGGGATTCGAAGACTACCTCCTCAGCATTTCAGCCGGATTCACTGCCTCATCGGAACCGTCACCGGATTCCGGTCAATTTGCCGAAAATTTGCCATAATTTCCCCGTTTCCTCGATCCACCAAGTTCTCGACATGTAGGATCAAAACAACATCAAATTAAACACAGATCAACACCAATTCAAAAATACAGCAGCAATTATACAGTAGCTAGAACATGAAGGGAATCAAACCTTACCCTCTGTGTTCTCAGAACTCAAACCCAGATGCTCAACAGCAGCCTGCCTCCACCTATTCTCCTTCCATCAGCTCCAGCAGCTTCTCCTCACCTCTGCTCGTTGCTGACCCGAATGTTGTGGCTTCTTGCTGCCCCAAACTCATCAACCAGGACCTCCTCTACCTCCTACAGCCTTGTCTCAGCCCCAATGCTTAACTTCCAGCCTCGTCTGAGCTTGAGAAGCTCACTAGAACTCCTCGTCGAAGACGAGAACCCGAAAACCCAGAAAAAATGCAGAAAGAGGAATAATCAAATCAGGGCTAAAATCGAACGTTTAAGGACAAGGAAAGGAAAAAGAAGAAGAAGAAGAGGGGAGAAGAACCTTAACGTTCACGCGCCTTTCCACCGCCTGGATCGCTGGAAAATGGTCGTTGACCGCCGCGTCTCTTCTCGGTCGATCTCCTTCCACGGTGGACGTCTGAGTGATCCAAGGACTGGACTGAGTAGAGGAGAAGGAGGCGAGTCGAACGGCGGTGGTCTGCAAGCCAGTGGTGGCCAGACGGCGGAGTCTCACCAGAGTTGGAGAGAGCTCGGGAGGAGGAAGGAAGAAGGAGTTGACGGAGTGGGGGGAGAGTTTTGACCAAGTCAAAACTCTTTCCCTATTTATAGGGGATTGGACGGTTGAGGTCAGATCTTAGAAAGATATGACGGTCCAGATTTAAAGAAGGTAAAAAGTAAAAGGTTAAATAGTAAAAGGTTAAATAATAAAATTGTTTTACCAAAATGGTAATTAAAAATTACTAGAAACTTAAGAAATTCACATAAAATAGACGGAAGCTCCGAAAAATATTCTGAAAATATCGGGAGACTTGTATCGACACGTACTATGACATCGAGTCCTTAAATGAGGAATTTGAAGAATTTAGAAAAAATCGAAAATGAATGTGGTCGTTAGCTCGCAAAGTTACCAATTGCGACTTAAACCTCAGTAACTCGTAACTAACCACGGTAAAAACATTCGGGGTCTCACACACATCTTAACCGTTAATTTTATAAATATTTATGAGTAGATCATTTCTGTAAATTTTCAACTAAATTGAAAATCGTTAATACATTCATAAGTGTGATTTACCAATTATGAACTTGAACGGTTCATATTTAACAAATTTTGTTCGTCCATTGATTTGATCTAAAACTTGTACTTAACGATCACCAATTTGGTTGAAATTTTGTATGATTGATCTACTTATATAAATCTACAACTTCAACGGTTAAGATGTCAATTTTTTTTATCAAAAATTTGGTCTGATAAATAATTAATTCAAAAGTTCTCAATTAGTCCTCAACTTAAATGTCCTTATTAGAAGGGCTCCATGTCAGTTGGTATCATATACTATTATTAAGAAGAAAAAAAACGAAGTTGGTGGATTTCTTTGTCAAACTTTGGATGGTAGAGAGAATGTTATAGACATCTCTATATATTAAAGGATGATAGGGGTTTACTATTCATATAAATAGTAAATAGTGAATAGTGAACGGATGAAACTACCCTTTTTTACAATCAAGCAATTCATATATGAATTGACAGATCTGTCTTCAGTTTTTATATTTGTACAGTTTTACCACTCATTTAAAAATAATTATATTAATTATAATAATAATAATAATAGGTTGATGTGTGTGTTAATAACACATACCGAGTATTGTTAATAACATCTTTTAATATTAATGTTCATAATAATAATAATAATAATAGAAAGGAAATTTAATCAACTCTAAAACTAAATAATTGTGTTGATTGTATTTTAACCGATTAATAATTGTATTGATTGTTCAGAGTTTATATTTATTTATATCACTTTTAATAGGTTAATGAGTGTGTTAATAACAAATATTGGAATGACAAATATTTAGTATATAGTAAATAGGTCCAAAATACAGACAAGAAAAATTTGAAACAAATATTTGAAAACCTTATATTGAAAACCTTATTTGACTATAATAACAAATATTTGAAAACCTTATTTGACTATAATAACAAATATTTGAAAACCTTATATTAAAAGTAAATAGGTCCAAAATACAGACAAGAAAAATTCTTACTATATAGTATACTCCATCCAATTTGAATGAAGTTTATAATTTTAGGACATACTAGCAAATTTGTTGACAAAATCTATTCGGCTTGAGCCTTACCAAAGTTGTACCTGGCTCCGCACCTGTGGTACAAGTGAGAATGCACCGTCGTTAATTTTCTTTTCCTTGATGAGTTCCTCTAAACATTTCATGTGCCATTCCAAACCTTACCATCAGAATCAAATCCCCTTGCTAAGTCAATCGGGGAAGCTAAAGCAAAACGCTAGAAAGGGGAAAAAAGAGGAAGAGACGGTCAATAATTGGATACTGGAATGCCATGTGTCCCAAGATTGTCCAGTGATGGGCGGACAAGAAGCAGCGCGTGAGGGCCTCGACAATTTTGATTCCTTTTAAGCCGTATACGACGCCCCATTGGACCAGAAAGTATGTACAACCGAGTAAGCACGCACGCCTCCGCATTGGATCCCTCGTATATTTTCTCATCTAGATTAAAGCATGCATGCATTTTCCAAAGGATAACACTCACTTGTTAACTTAAATATTACTTTTCTTCATCTTTTACTAGATTTGTAAATGAACCGAATATGGAACACATCAATATAGATTCATACCTGACCGTCAGATCTTTAATAACTATATTTAAATCTGTATCTGACAGGTTAACGGATATCCAATCCGTTAGTTTGATCCGTTTATAATAATAAATTTCTTAATCTTTAAATAAAAGTTTTAATATTTTATCATAACATCTCATAAAACACTAATTAAATATTATAACAAAATTAAAATTCCTATCATCAATTGAGTTACATGACCAAAATATGCCTTAAAACAATAAACTAACATAACCAAAATATTAAATTGTCAGTTTTTTAGATATTATTGTATCATATTTATTATTTTATGAGTAATATTATATATAATAAAATTAATATTTAATAGTTTAAGACGAGTCAGATTATTAACGGATTAGATCAACCTAGATGTGTATCCAATTTGTTTAATAAACGGGTTAACAGGTCTAGATCATTTACAAATCAACATATCAAAATTTTAATCTAAACCCGTTTAAAACTTAAAGATCCGGAACGGTCGAGTTCAAAATCGGGTCCGTTTACTGGTTTATCTTTTACCGTCTGTGGATGTTAATGGGGTACAGAAATTTTATCTTCCATTTCCAGGGACGACGTTGACCCTTTTCGAAAATGATTGCTCTGGATCTACAGGACCCCTCTTGTTATTCCCTTTTATTGTCTTGGAGCGACTTGTCGTCTTGATATGGCATTTCCAAGGGTATGGTGCCCTTAATTTTCTTGTCTTAGAGCAGCTGATCACGGCGGTGTCTGGCCGAGTGGAGTGCCGCTGCACTCCGCCGGGAGAAAGATGAGAAGAGAAGACGGCCAGTGCAGCTCTGGCTATAGTGTCAGGTTTATTTGTTCTTAAAGGTGGGCGAACAACCTGTTAGGCCCAACCAAAGTGGGTCCCGACAAACCATAGCACAACGCCTAGCCCATGCAAGGCCCAGTTGCATTTTTAGGTTTATTAAGGTGGCGAATAGCGTTCCAAGGCCCAGTTAAAGTGGGTTCCACCTAGACATAGCACGACTCCGCCTAGCCCGCTTGTTTTTTCAAAGAATAGTCCACTCGTTTCGCCACCAAAATCAAAGCTCTTCTGCTTTGAAAACGAGTGAAAGTGAGAAGGTAAATTGTAAAGGGCTGCGGTTCGAGGCTGTTTTACCCGATGACGTCTAGGTCCAGAGAGATTGCCAGTTTTCCGTCAACTTCTCCGGCGAACTTTAGAAAAGGACATTTCTGTTCCAGATGGACTTCATTCTCATCGAAAAATAAGAGAGAAGGCAAAAACCATAGTACACGTACAAAGGAAGACGGATACTTGAGTAGAAAGTAGAAACTGTTATAGGCATGATATGGAAAGAAATTATGAGCAGTAGGAATTATGCAACACTAGTTTTGAAGAATGGAGCATAAACAGTTTTCTTCTCTATTTGGCTTGGCCAATTGTATTTCCTTCACCAAGAACTAGACCTACACTATCAGCCGTGCCGTGAATACAGTATTGACTATCGAATCCCTTATGTTGAACATTAAAAAGTCAAAAGAATTTGAAAGAGGTGGTGCTTTGCAGATAATTATCAAAAAAAGGATATAATAGCAGAAATATATTACAAATTATCTAATTCAAATACAGAGTCCAAAATTGACCAATTCCACAAACCAACCTCCGAAACAAAGAAGAAAAAATAACTGAAAGAAGATTCTTCAACATATCAGATAAGTTTTGACTGTTTCATCTCCATGATCTCTATGGACGTTCAAAGTTCAAATTCATTCTTATCTAGCTGGTTGGTGCTCTCTATATAAACCGGTAAAGTGAAGAAAAAAAGGGGAGGAACGGAGAGGAGCCAGAAGCAGAGCAACGTGGAAGAGGCAGAAGCGGGTAGAGTCAAAGAAGCAGTGCAGCAAGGAGAAGACAAAGCAAGCACAAGAGGAAAGGTACAAAACTATTCCAGCCTTGTTTCACTTCCGAGTTGTTTACTCAACAAATCCCACACCACCAACATGCTCAAAAGCCACCACAAAGTTCCAGCATCAACTGAGTGCAAAGCTGCAACAAAGTTTACCTGTCAAAGCTCCATGACATTCACACTTTGTCAATGGCACCTCACTGCATCAAAGACGTCACTGTCATACATCAAAGAAGCAGTTCAAGTCCTCCATAACAATAGCAAGCAAGATGGAGGTCCGTTACCTCAATAGAGCTGCCGCCGATGTGCTCACGGCCTGCTGTGATTCAATCACCGAAGGATGCGTCAAGGCGCCCTTGTATGATGTCCTGCAGCCTCCTTCCTCCTCTCACTGCGTCAAAGCACATGGCCTTGCACCACTCCCATAATAAAGCCGCAGAGGAAACTAAGCATTCCAGGCCGGCATGTCAACTACAAAGAGAATGAACTCTCTCTTGATGTTGAAAACCAGTTGTTTTCAAGACCTGCACAAAGCTTTAGACGTACAATTGTTAATATGTGTTGAAAGTACTGAAGTTATGTTCAAAGCTGCAAGACTGCCATCCACGTCGGTAAAGCACTTTGGCAAAAAGACAAAGAAGACTACTTCCAGAAACTTATGGCTCCCCTTCTTAATCACAAACAAGCGGTGGAGTGGACATGATGAACTTGTTTAATCAAATTGGTAATTGAAACATGTGTTGATATATTTCCAAAGACATTTGACACGTCCAGTTTGATTTGCTTTGTGCATAAGAGACAAATGTCTCAATTAAACATATGAGGTCTCTATATCAAATGGTGGCCATGAATCAATAAATTTCCAATTAAGCAATAGATGCTTACCAAGAGGCTCAGACGCGAAAGTGGCCAAGAACACCGAAGCCAAACCGCTCCAAGTTTCGGCAAAGACAGTGGCAATGAAAACAGAAATCAAAAGTGGAAGATTAATTGTCAGGAAGAAGCTATTCAAAATCAAGGAGACCCATCCAGAAGAAGTCTTTACCCAAAGCAAATGTCGACTGTGGGAAGTGGAAGCAGCACCAAGTTGAAAATTACCTGCATAGCTAGACTCTTTGGATCAGATCTGATCTCCATCTCCATCGCTATTCTGAATGATAACAGTAGAATTGGAATTGGAGAAGAACGCCTATTATGCTCTCTTGGGATTCGACTTTTGCATAAGTAAAGTCAGTTTCAGATGATTTGGGTTCTGCAGATTTTGGGCCGTGGCAAACCCACAAATGATCAAAGCCCAGAAACGGTGTTCCGTCAACCAAGCAATTAAGACAAGGCCCAAATCAGATAAGACGTCTCCGATGCAAGTTACATGCCTCACCAAAATTACCCGTTGAGTACAAGCTAAAATACAACAGTGCAAAAGCCAATCTCAAAATGTTAAGGCCCACTGTAAAATTCGGCATGACGGGTGCCCAAATCAAATCAGCAGACACCCTACCAAATTTGGTGTCAACAGGAAATACAGTTGATGGATTCAAAATATGTATATCTGTCAATCTCAAAAGTCGGTACAAAACCGCAAATACAAATCAATGAACTACGGTCGGTTTGATCCCCTCAAAAGGGGTACGTAGGCAATCTAGCGACCCACTAGATACAACCACCATTCTAAACAGAATCTCTGACACCACCAGTCAAATACGGCCAGTCCAAATGACTTTAGTCAAATTCTCAAATCACCGGAAAATCAAATTTGAACTACATCGGTTTGATCCCTTCACAGGGTATGTAGGCAGTCTAGATTTAAATCTGGATGCAACCACAACTCCAAATAAATTCTCAGATCTTCTGAAGTCTTGCTCCATAGCACATATGCCTTCAGATACAAATCCAAACACTACTCTCATTTTAAAATCAAAGCCATCCAATAAGTCATTCACTTGTTGGGAATCTTGAACTACGAATGGCTTGATCCCTTCCCCGAGGGTACGTAGGCAACCCATTCAAAATTCCGGGTGCAGCCACAAAAACAAACAAACCCAAACACCCCTCTAGTTGGTATTTTCATTCGGAATCAAAGGGTTTTCCTCTTGGAATAAGGGGATGTAATTAAGAGATATTTTTATCTTGAATAGTTCGAACTTAACATAATAAAAAGTTTTATCTCCCTTAATGAGATAGAATGAGATTATGTTGAGTATATTAATTTACTATTTTTGCTCAACACCTTACTTGACTGCCCTTCTCTCTTCTGGCAATACACTAGCCGTGAATACAGTTTTCTTCATATCAGATAGACTTTCTGGCTCTGGAAAATACTTTGCAACACACTTTCAATTTGATAAAATTAAAATCATTGAGATGCATAACTAATTTCAACCATTCACTGCAGTACCCAATTACTTGCTCAAATTCTCATTCTTGCATCATTGCATATATCTGAAACCAATCAAACACAATCTCAAAAACACAATGCCACCAACATCTTTTGAGAAATTACACACATGCATGGATATACTAATGGATCAACTACAGTAGCATCTACCTTTATAGCTATCACTCGTTTGAATATTGCACACAACTGAGAAGCTAGGTGAAAATACTTGATGCACTTGAAACCTTTCAAAATATTGAAAGGATCACAGAACCTTGGTCAGAGAGCCATAACTTGAATTGAAATTCATCACCTACTATTTTGCCCTGAATTCTAACAAACTCTGGGGTTGTGTAAAAAATAGATCAGTCTTCTCAGGCTGTGAAGCAGAATAAGAGTTCACACATAATAGTGTTCTTCTTTTGGTCCAAGTTCATCCACCATTTTAGAATGACATACACTCTACTCCTAGTCTCCATTTTACACACCAAATCTCTATATTATCAAGCTTGGTTCGAAATTCCTCCCAATGAGTTCCTCTCGGAATCACCGGCTTCTATTGACACATAAAAGACTTACCCAGAAGGGTAAGTTAAGCTATAATCCCAGGCATGTAAACACAGCAGCGGGCAACATTTATCTATATAAGTATATATCAATAATCACGCTTATTTCAGAGACATGAATTAGATGCAGGAACAAAGCTCGTCTCATATAATAAGAACAAGCAGAACATATGCAGATGATAAATAGATCAAGGTAGAGGAAGAATCGACCTAACTTACCTGAAGCAGATTTGCACAAAAGAAGAAGAAGAAGAAGAAGAAGAAGAAGAAGAAGGAAAGGGTGGAAGCAAAGGAAATCATGGGATATAGGTGGTATAGGGAAGAGAAACTGTTCATCAAAAGAACAAGTCTTTCATCTGGTGTAGTAGGTAAGAGAGAGTGTTCATACAGATCCACAAAGATGATGAATCTCATCTCTCCTCTCTCAAGTCTCACATACCAACCAGCAACCACTTCCTCTCTCTCTCTCATTATCATCCCCCATATATAGGTTTATTGGGTCCATTTGGGCCAGTTAGGTTTGGATTTGGTTCGGGTCTGAATAAGTAACCTCATTCTTCTACTCTTCCATATATAATATAGGTCGCACAACACATAGAAAATTAGAAATGATAGAATGGCATTCAGGGGGTAAGACCTAACAGGGCCTTGGGGCATCATAACTCAGTCAAAACCAAACACAAAAGCACATCAGAAGTAACTGAAACCAAAATGAGAGTGAGATGAATAGTTTTGAATACAAGTCCAAACCCAAAACATATTAACATTGTTCAGCCAGAGAGTTTCTTCTTGGTTGGTAGTTTGGTTTGACAGCACCAGACATCTCATCTACCTATGAAAACGCTCACATACAAAAGCATCTCTTCTCCATTTTCTGCACATTTACCGCATACTAATTATTTCTTACTATGCCATGTAGTTCCATATTTATACTTAACAACATATAACCAGACATTATATCTGAGGGCATGTAATATAAACATCAGTACTGTACTCAACCCCAGCTCTCTCCCTCTCTCTTGTTACTTACTGTCTTCCATCATATTTTACCTGATTGGCCAACTGAGCTTACTTTTGCCACCAGCAAGCTGCTTCTCCTCCTCCTCAGTGAGTGCATGGCGAAAATGGCAGCGATGGCCATATGGACAGACATCACCAGCTAGCACCATTCTACAAACTTCGGTCTTGTAGCGTGGATGGCGAATCACTGGGCGTAGCTCCTCAACGCCGTGAGCATATTGGCAGTGGTCTTTGTAGGGGCAGTCACCAGTCTCCTGCCATTTGTTGCAGAGTTCAGTCTTGAACATTCCCTGGTTGAACACCTCCAGTTCAAGTGGCACCTCCTCTTTCTTCCCTCCTTGAACATACACCTTTTGCTGCACCACAAACACTCATCAGAAGGAGCTCCAATGTTTCAGAAAGAATCATCACACATCTCAATTTGGCATTTTCACAAACCATGTCATGTGCATTACTAATGTGCAAAGCTTAAATATGCCAATTAAACCAAATGCTTTCACAAATCAACACTTCGTTAGAAGATGCATAATCAATATCCCAATTCAAAAAGAAATTAGAAGAAGCATGTTCTAAGAATATATTGACAGGTAGTATCATCACCAAACTCATTCTGGCATTTTCACAAACGGGTTATGTGCATTGCTTATACAGAGTCTAAATGTACTCTAGCAAACTAATGGTTCCACCATTACAAGGAATCAAAGCTCATGAAATTGCGGCCTAATTTTCCCCCAATTTAACACGCAAAGAATCCATGATCAAAAGTAATCAAACACAGAAAGAGCAGGCACTAACCAAAACTGATAATCGAATTTATGATTCAAAGCTAATGCTTGCAGTGAGTTAGAGTAAATAGGATTCCAATGAGCAAAAGTAAACTAGAACACAGAGAAGAACAATATATAACTCGTTGTGCAATTGATTCCTGTATCTTCTGAGAAAGGAAATACGAATTTTACTTCTAACAGTAAGAATTTAAGTAAATCCAAACCGAAGCGCAATTTAAAATAGCATGTAAAAGTAAAAGAGATAGCGTTGACTCACTGAAGCACTGACTGGCTTGGAAGATCGAGATCTGGCTGCGGTCCGAGCCCGAGCGGCGGCGTTAGTAGCAGCGGTGACCGGAGGAAGCTTCACATAGCCGTTGGACCTCACCGATATGCTCTTCGGCAGCGCAATCCTCTCCACATTAACATTCTCGACCTCTTCGTTGTCCATGACGTCACTCGTCGGACTGTGATCGCTCAATTCCTCTTCCTCATGAGTCGATGACTTGCCGTCAATTGACAGGCTACGAATCCCGTTGACGATCCCAAACGGCGACATCAGCTGGCTCGCCACAGACCTTGAAGAAGTTTCGATCTCTTTCTGGATGGAGGCCTGGATGAGGAGACTGAGTTGCTTGTTGAGCTCGACGTTGACGTTGCGGAGGTGGCGGTTCTCGCGGCGGAGAGCGTCGGCTTCCTCCGCCGCCTCGTGGAGGCGCTTCAGGCAGAGCCTGTGGCGGTTGACCATCTCCTGGCGATTCTGGACCAGCAGAGACTGGTAGAGTTTGTTGCGGTAGGCCTGTGACGTGTCGGAGTCTGATTGGACGCCGGAAGAAAAAGGCGACGGTTTTGGACCGAAGATCGAGGAGGAGTAAGCACCGCCGTAAGGTTGAGACTGCGATGATGACATTGCAGAGGTTCCGATGCGAGCTGAGGCGGTGGCGTAAGCGACGTCGTTTTGCATTCTCGGTCTCAATTCCACTGTAAACACGAACAAATTTCCGATCATTTCAGCACTAATCAATTCTTCTAAATCACACAATTACACAATCAAGTACAGTTAATCATAGTTTTCTTGCGGTTTTGCTTCGATTTCCTCTAATTAGATTCTCGAATTTCACAGAGGACTATCCTAAATCCTAATCTTCAAGAAACAATTTTGCTACAGTTCTAGGCCTCAGAATCGGATTAAACTCGGTAAATTAAACAATTCGATCAAGAAAATAGAGATTTTACATTCTGAGAAACAGATCTAGGATTTGAACAAACAAAATGAGCGAAGAATTAAAGCGGAGAGCAAAAGGAATTGACTACCTTCAGAAGCACTGAAGCCGTAGCGTGACATAAGCAAAGCCTCTCTCCGATCTGAGAGAACGAGAGTGAGGAATGGAGGTGGAGACTGGCTTTTATAGGTGCGAGGAGGAAGGGGGAGAAGCATTTGGAGGGAAAATGAAGAAGCAGGAGAGCATCCAAAACCGTCTCTAACTATATGCCAGCTCAGCTCTCAGGGCCAATTTACATGAACTGCCCTCGGTGCTCTAGCAGTTTGTTTGGATTGTGCTTGGGTCTTTCGTCATTTTGAACCGTTGGATTCAAACGTGTTGCTCATCTACGGCGTACGCGCCAGTTAACTGAGGAATGTTGAGCTCCAACTAACACACTACCGGTGGTTTTACTTTTATGAGTTTATCTTGCTCTCTCCGCCTCTCTCCCACCACCTTCACGTGGTTCCGGTGGCGACTGACATCCACGCGCCACTAGTTGCATATTTTTCTTATTATAAGAACAACTCTGAGAAGGTGAGGGGATATGTTAGACATGTTAGGTAGTAAGAAGTGATGAGTTGCAGTTAGCTTTACATTGTTGCTTAGTTTGGAAACATTTTGAACTGGGTTATGACTTGCAATATATATATATATACATGTTTTCTTGGTTAAACCCGTTAGTACCTAAAGACTAGACGGTAGAGATGTGAAAATTCAAATGAAAAACGAGTCAAAAGTGAAAATGTGTAGCGTAAGAATAAATAAGAATGTCCTTGGTCAAGAAAACGTGTATATATATATATATTAATAACTAACATGTCTAATGAGATTTGAACGACCTCAAAATTCTTTAAGTTGTTTATCAACTGAGGTATAACTAATGAAATGAAACATAAGTTTAATACAAGAAGAATTGTGAAGGAAGTGAAGAGCCATCATTTTCGGTTGGTTTTAGAGGGGAGTTTTGCTTCCTTATCACACCTATAACTACCTCCTTTTGTCAGAATATATGTAGCTCTTCCATCAAAATCTAATATCATATGTTTGGTGAATCATCACATAAAGTACTAAGCTACATAACCAAACTAGCTAGTCATGAGATGATCACTCGAGGGCTTATGCGTGAAACAATCACTCATGAGAAAATATAAGCAACATAATTTCTTTAGTACGCTTTTGCACATTTCACTACTCGTTCGAGTTTAGAAACAAAGCGAGTCGATGTACAACATACAGTTTTATTCACTAAATTAAAAATAACTAGAAAATGCGGTCGATTTTGAACAATATATGTTTGCTCAACTTTTCTTATTTTTGTTTGTCTCAATTCTAGCATGAAGATCATGTTTAAAGTTCAAATCCTAACACATTCACCGATGAAATTAAACACGTACTATAGACAGATTAATAGTACAGCAATGTCAGCAAATGATTTGAATAATACAACTATTGCTCAACTTTCTGGAGATTTGATCAAAATTACCTCATGAGTAGTTTTATTGCCGCACATTCCAAGAGGATCATAAGGTGAGAGGTTGTTGCATGAGTCGCATAAGATGGTGCGAGGATGACGGTTCACTACTTGGTTAGCTGAATGAAGTTCTGAATCGCATGACAGGCAGAGATGTGCTGCATCGGCTTTACAGTGTACTGCTGCGCTTGAGGTCGAGCAGAAGTCACAAATTCTCGGCATGGAGTCTCAGCCTGATCTTCTTGTTTGTGCTTGATTTGCAGGAGCCTCAGTTGTCTATGTTGAATTGTTGGTTGGTTACAGAACCTTCAACATGTTGGTTCTAACTCAGACAAACCATTTGAAAGTCCTATGCACTTTTCTGCCTAAAACTCCAGATGGAGTTGGGCATGAGATTAGTTAGCCTTCTGTGTCAATAGTGCGTGAGGGTTAGACATTCCGGTATGGGAGTTAGGCCGGAGTGCGGGAGTTTCTTGGCCATGAATGTTATCCACTGTTGGGGTAGCCATGGATATGTCTACACCGCCAAGTATAAGTGATACCTTTTATGTGGGCCCACGAGCCATGACGAGGCCCTACCACGACATACATCACGAAGCTCGTCATGCAAGCTACGCAACTACAATCGGAAGTCACAAATCAGACATCGGGAAGCTACATTGCTGGCCTCACCAACATGCCCTCACGGAACACTACTATGACTCTTATCCCACATCGGAAACATGTAATAGGAGACTCCCCCCTTCCCATTGAGGAGAGGATGAGATATGTAGACCATGACGGGTACTTGTGATGTAGTCCTTTGCCCATAGATGATGGAGTGAACCACTATAAACCTTGTGTCCGCTGTCTCTATCCCGCTACATACATACATATATAACACACGTAGATACATCTGTATCAACATTGACGCCGTCTGTGGGAAGCCGTTACAAAAGGCTTCGTCACACTTTTAATGAGCTAAAGTCATCTTAAACATCTTAAAAGTTATTCAAAAAAACAACAAAAAAATCCCAAGAAACGCCATCCATTCAGGGACTCAGGAACTCAGCCAACAAGCAACGCCCCAGCGTGCCTTAGTGTGGATAGCGCCATCAGACAGCGCCCAACGCCCTTTGGCTGCGCACCAGAGTGCACAGTGCCATTAGGTAGTGCCTAGCGCCCTTTGGCAGTGCACAACGCCATCAGGCAGCGCCCAAGGCCCTTTGGCTGCGCACCAGCGTGCATAGTTCCATCAGGTAGCGCCTAACGCCCTTTGGCAGTGCACAACGCCATCAAGTAGCGCCCCAGTGTGCACATCGCCATCAAGTAGCTCCACAGTGTGCACATCGCCATCAAGTAGAGCCCCAGCGTGCACATCACCATCAAGCAGCGCCCAGCGCCATCAGGCAGCGCCTAGCGCCCTTTGGCTGCGCACCAGCGTGTAGAGCACCATCAAGCAATGTCAAGTGCCCTTTAGCTGCGCACCAGAGTGCACAACACCATCAGGTAGCGTCCAGCGCCTTCAGGTAGCCCCCATTAGCTTCAGGCAGCGCCCAGTGCCTTCAGGCAGCGTGCACAATGCCTTTGGCAGCGCCTAGCACCTTCTGCCCAAGCAGCCTGCTGGAAAACTCCAATAACACTCGGGAACTTGAGAAAATCGCCACTTCGAGGCAACAAAAGATAAGTATTTTGATGTTATGTCACTTGCTATATCGCTTTCTAAGCATACTTTGCTAGGTTTGCTAAACGTAGTCATTCCGTTATAATTACAAGCTTTGAGATGTTGGGACAATAAGACTTGCCAAAATATCATGGATAGAAATTGTAAACGGTTACGAGCATGGCTACTTGCTTGATCAAGCCCACGTCTCACAAGCGACACGACGCCTACACGCTCACAACACCTAATTTACAACGCATCTCTATCATACTCTAGTTCAAGCATAGACCATTACCTCTTTATGCTCCATGTTAATAGAGGAAAACACTACAATAGATATACATGCATAAGCGTGGATCCGCTCCACCAACATTTAAAACCCGAGGACAACCCGGCACACATACATGGATCCGGTCCATGCATTTTCTTTTGTATAACTAAAAACGCTACAAATGAAACAGGATTATCCTAAGCTATTATCATTGGGCAACCAAGAATAAAGATAATCCTATAGAGATTTCATTTCGCAACGAAAATGCGACCGCTTCTCACAAACATGTGGTTTGCTTAGTAGGAAACTTGGGGACTTCCAATGCTCAACACGCCACATAGCAGCGCTTATCCAGCGAGCAGCGCTTATTCAGAGAACAACGCTCATTCATCAGCCAAAAGAAAGGCAGCGCGCAACGCTCATTCATATGGTGGAAAGCGTGACCAGGCAAGGAAAATACAGCGACCAGCACTCATTCAGATAACGGCAAGCGCACATCGAACAAGAAGAATTCATATAGCGACAAACAACCCGCTATTTCAAGCATTCAGCTACTCCAAGATTATGTCTCAAGTAGCATTTCGTCATCAAACGTTGTTCCGCTCTCAAGCAGCGTCCCACATTCAGACAACGCCCTGCCTATTGACAGCGCCTTCAGACTTCCATCTTCAAGCAGCGCTCTTCTCCTTCAGACAGCATCCCGCTCTCAAAGCAAGGGAGTCGGGGACTTCTCAATTCGGCATTCTGCCACAAGGAAGAAGCTCAGAAGCATATGGATGAGCCCCTTCTTGCTTGAAGAGCTCGGGGACTAATAGGGATGGGTGCCACCTTGTTGTCACTTATGTTTGGTGACTTGGTTTAACTCCCCAACCAAAAAGGTGCTCTTGCTTGAGGACTTTGGGGACTTGTTGGGGTAGCCATGGATATGCCTACACCGCCAAGTATAAGTGATACCCTTTATGTGAGCCTACGAGCCATGACGAGACCCAACCACGACATACATCACAAAACTGGTCATGCAAGCTACGCAACGACACTCGAAAGTCACCAATCCGACATCAGGAAGCTACATTGCCGGCCTCACCAACATGCCCTCACGGAACACTACTAGGACTCTTGTCCCACATCGAAAATATGTAATAGGTGGGAGTCTTCCTCTCTTATAAAGGGAGACTCCCCTTTCCCATTGAGGAGAGGATGAGATATGTAGACCATGATCGCTACTTGTAACACTTTGATGCCTCCAAGGCGCCTCAACTCATAATACATATTAAGTGGATATAGCTCTTTGTTCATAGATGACGGGGTGAATCACTATAAACCTTCTATTCACTGTCTCTATCCCGCTACATACATGCATAACACACGTAGATACATCTCTATCAACATCCACTCTATAAACAACCATGTAATGCATCAACTTCATCGTACATAACTACATGAAACTATGGTGCATTTGGCATTAGTTGTCTTTTTCGTTATGATCAAATGTATGGTGCTACTCAAATGCTTAGTTGCTGCTTAGCTAAAAGCAACTCTGTTGTTGCCGAAAAAAAGAAACTTACACCTGATCTACATAAATTGATAACTCCCATGATGTCTCAAAAATGGACCAACATGACTTGGACAGGGAACAACCTTCCTTGTCGTAGTTGCCGGAGAAGTTAGAAAGGACATTCTTACCTAACTAGACCTAGCTGATCCACTCATGTTCATGTTCATGCTTTCCAATCAGATAGAACTACACGTACGTGGACCTGATATTCCTGGAAATGGTTCACAACCGTCCCAAAGGAGCTTTCATTTCATGATTGCATATTTTCATGAATACAAGGAAAAGTTTACTGTTAAGAGTAAGTAATTGAGCAACCGCTGTAAGAGAAATGTTCAAGCATGCTTTGATGACTGTAAATGTTAAACCAGATTGCACCTTCACTTGGGATATGGTAATATGTACGTACAGACGAAGAAGCTTAAGTTCGATCAGTAACTTCTTGTCACATCTATGGTGTCTGAATCCTATTCTTCTGTCTTAACAATTCGACCTTTTCCCCGCCTATGTACATCAACTGTAGCTTTCCGTGATGAATATGGAAATTTCTTCTCAGTTCTGAATATAACAATGAATATATAAAACTTAGCATGACACATCTCGATGTGAGAAATCACAAGTGAGAGATTTAGAATTATTGTACTTACAGTCGAGATTGCTTCTTCTCTTTGTACCTCATTCTAGAATTTGCTCTGACTTGCAGCTGTCCAGCTACATCATGGTAATCTGCATTGCTGTTAGTGGAGAAGTTCCTTGGTACAGAGAATGATAATGTTGAAGAAGATGGTGGAATATCCATGCTTCCCGAAACGTTTTCAACTTTGTTACAGGTTTTGTCAAAGTCTGCAGGCTGAGTGAGGCGGTAAATAGTAGAAGCCTCTGATGCATCCTTCAAAATAAATTATATAGGAGCAGATGCATGTTTAGCACCTTAATTTCATGTTAAATAGAGAAGCTTGATGATTCTATTATAGTAACACTAACATTTCATTCATAAGAAAGGAAACAGTGGAAGTCCTAATCCATACCACCATTGCTCTTGAATTGCAGTCGTCTGATTTATCGAGGGACATGTCCCTCTCCACTGAGGAATATGAGACATCTTTATCATCAAGCAGCACTCTGCTAGGATCTTGATCACCTCCAAAGAGTTCCTCAAAATTTCGGAATGTTAAATCAACATCAGGTATATTGAAATCATCATGACAGACAAGCTCTTCACAAACCCCAAGGTCTTGCATATTTTGAGACCACAGCTACAAAATCAGGTCAGATGGTAAAACACAATGAAAATGGTTCTTTAATAGATTTTTTAGAGGGTATCCACCCTAGTACATCTCCAACTTCCAGACCCCCCTTCCGTTGTTAAACGAGGAGGGGATGGAGTACCGGTGTTGTTAAGACTAAAGTCACTTGATGAACTAATATTGCAGAAACATAGAAATTCTTGAAGTCTGGGTCGAAACTTAATGAGCAGTCACTTAGGAATAGTAGCAACAAAAGAACCAAAACAATGATTAGAGTTTTTTGATCGAGATATGGTATCTAATTTCACCTCCATATGGTTGGCATAAATTAGGAAATTCTTCATCTCGGGAACACTTCTAAACAGTATTAACTGAATAATTTTAACAGATAACTGATGTAACATGAAAAAAGTCCAGATGAATGACTTGCACTAGTATTGATCGAACCTGACTATTTTGGACTGGACTTCTGCACTGCCAAATGGAATCTGTCTGCAATGGAAGTCCAATAGTTGAATTTGATGCTAAATGATCCGACTGAGATAATGGAAGTGGCAAAGGATCATCTTTCAGACTCTCCTTTAGCTGAAAGTTAGTACCAGTAGTATCACAACGTTGTAAATTCTGATGAAGATTCTCATCAAGGCTCTTCCAAGTATTATTATGTGCTGAAGAAGATAGGTCACTTTGAGCGGAAGGACTATTCCCTTTGGCAAGCTGCAGCCTTTCCAAGTCAAGTATCTGATGCAGAATAATACTAGTCTTCTTATGCTCTTCACCTTCACAATAGATCTGCAAAGATAAAACTCATAAAAGGCATGAATATTTCAACAGTGACAATTCATTCAATTAGTTCTGGCTACCTTTTGTTTACTGGTTGATCCCATTTCAAACTTAGCACCACCTGAAAGACATTCAATATGTGAGCTAGACTGCCCATGAATATCATAGTTTACCACACTTGAGTCACAAGAAGTGGATAGAGTCTTGTTATCTATCACATTTGATTGGAAGCCCCACAATGTTGCAAAATCCTTGGCAGACGGGCAACCTGTGTAACTCTGGAGAGTGCGTTTGTGATGATGTTGGGCAGATGATATGTGCTGGCTCCTGTCACAGTCATTGCACATAAACATTCTGTGATCCAAACACTGAACATATGCAGGGAGGCCTTGGCAGGTTTCACATAAGATAGTGCGCTGATGCCGGTTGAAAACTGTGTTAGCCGAATGGATCTTTGCATCACAAGATAGGCAAAGATGTGCTGCATCAGCTTTACAGTACACAACCGGCCTTAGGGCTCTACAGAACTCACAACATTTCTCCATTTTCTCCAAAACTCGACAACCCCCTCAAAGTGAAGCTTCACATTTGCAGTTTCTAAATTGAAACACCGATTTTTATTAGTCCTAAAGAAATAAAAGCAAACTACTTAAGTAAGAATAGTTGAGGTTCCCTAACAATTATACACATTTTGCAAGTTCTACACTTCTGAAGCCTTTCTATTTCGATCATGGTTAGATCCGGAGACATGATCCAAACATCAAAATACATTAGAAATTTGTATTATGAATCTCAAATATGTTCTTATTCAAATTCACAGGACCAGCAAATATGAAAAATAAAAAAATTAAAAAAAAAGACAAACAGAGGAGATCAAAACTGGGAACAAATCAACTATAGTTAGAAAAGCTCTAAGATAGTAGCTTGGAAATTTGGAAAAAGAAAGAATGAAAATGTACCGGTGATCTTCTTCCCGGGAAAGAGAACAAGGATCAGAATTAGAGACGCAGAGAGCTAGCTCATCTTCTCTGGTTTGCTTTGATTATCTTGTTGTTGTTGTTGTGCGCTGTTATATGATTTTGACACTTAACTGGTCTGACGTGTACGTCTGTGAGCTCAACTTTCCAGCGTGGATTTGAATACGTGGCTCATGAGCCGTGCGATCATCATCCACGTTATCCCATAACACAATCTCAGAGTAAGTGCATGTAAAATGTATGGCCCAGGTCATTCAGATCCAAATCCAAGTTCAGATAGATGGGAGCTGGACGTTTGTACATTTGACATGAAAATCGGAAAACTTGTTTCAAAATATAGTGGTCGGTAAATTTGTATCCCTTCAAGTACTATAATGTTAACCATAGTCAGAAAGTTAAATGCTGGGTTTACAGCACTTCTTGTTTTTGGTTTCCTTGAGCAAGGCATGTCTTTATAGCTTGTTCGACAAAAGAATTGTGAAGAAGTTTTGAAATGTGAACTACGACTATACAATTGGGGAGGAAGCACAAGCATACATCAACCATAAAAAGGAGCAATCACGGCTATCCTTTTCCCCGGGAAATAGTCACCGAGTTGCCTTGGTTGAAGAAGCACCTGGATTTAGAGAATAATGAATAAGAATTTGGATAAAAGTTGAGCACATAACTTTGAAATGGAAGCTAAACTCTGAATGTCAAGCTTAACTTTCTCTGCACAGTTTGAATATCCCGTTAACGTAGAGGAAATATTATTCGATTTACGAATTCCTAAACATCCAGTAAGTCATATACATGAGACTTCAATACAGAGAACATGACACAAAGCAACATATAAAAAAGAAAAGGAGTTGATGATGGCTTTGGGGGAGAGATGAGGAAGAAAAGAACTAGAAGATTGTGCATTCAGGGTCAGAAGAGTTGGGTAAATCTAGCACAAAACGCCATCAGGTGAATGCAATACAGCTCTGTGACATGTAGCACATAATATTCTCTATCCTTTGTGGTACAGTTCTTTCTGTGGTTTTTCAATCTTCATACAGTAGTACAAATATATTGAATTTCCAGATAAAGCACCTCCTTTAGCTCAAGATAAAGAAGTAGAATAGCTCAAGATAAAGCTCGACAAATTCGAGATCAGGTCAAGCTAGTCGAGTTTTCGATAGAGTCAATATTCACCTGTATCAAGTCTAGTATTACTTTCCCTTATTAATCCTATTTTTTGTGCGAGCCAAATTGAACATTTTGGCCTTATAAAAAAAGACTTATGTCGTAGACCAACTATTCATTAACTTTAAAAACGGTCTTCAGATTATGTTTTGTGATATGAACGTGGTATATGATATATTTGTAAAGTTGAAACACGTTAAATACAAATAGATGAAATTAGTATTTGTGTGGCATGTGAGTTGTTTCCAAAGAACTTTCTAATAAGATGGTTTTGACTACTATACTTCAAATAAAGTTTCACTTTCCTTATTCTCGTACGTTAAAACTACTCAACATTATTAAGCTGCAAATGACTCAAAATATATCAAAAATTTTGTCTGCGTGAAACATTTCTTCACATGATCTATAAAATTAAATTTTGGCTTTGATCCAGAAAACCGTACATATTTGTACGTGAAAAATCCTTCATTTCGAATAATATTAATTTTTTTTTTCACTTTCAATTTTTGAACAAACACAACCGACTTCAAATAACAAACTGTTTTTGACTAACTATTATTTTCTTACGAATAAATGTATGCTAGAATTGGTTATTTAGGTGAATCTTTGAATCATTTTTTCTTCCAAAACCACATCTTAATTTCCCACGTTTTTATGTAATTTTTTTTAATGTTACATCCCAATTTTAGCTCACAAGTAAGAAAAAATTTCCGTGATATTATGAAGACCCAATAGAAATTATCCATAGGACTCCCAAAAATAAATAAATTTGTTGGTATTTGGGAGAAATTGATAAAATGAAAACCTAATTTCTCTTCATTCATAAAAACTCTTTATATAAGGACAAAGTCATAGTCATACAAGAAAGCATATGGAGATACCTATTACAACTAAGGAACATAACTCTCATGTTAGGAAAGCAATTGATCGATGGGACGGGAAAGAGAGTTTATATCACGAGTTTATTCGGTATAGACCAAGACACACACATGTCATATATCCTAAGACACTGCCCCTTGTGTCGTGAGTCATCATGTTGAATGGTGCATACGGTGTTGCCTCATCAAAACCTTGCCAAGAAACAAAAACTCTGTGGGAAAAAACTAAACCTTAGTCGAAGGACAAAATAGTATAACTCACCAAATGCTTGAGAATCCCACCATATATGTAAGGTTCCCCCTGACAAATAACCCAGTCGGAGAGACTTGACAATTTCCGCATTCCAATACTAGTCACAAGCTTCGTAGGAACGTCTTGAAGTTTCAACATAGAAGGTCGTGACGGTGGTGGTGGTAGCACAGTCATGTGACCAGTTAGTGCTGAGATCCTCAAGGACAACACACTCATTTGCGGCCCTTTTTGAACCTCAAGCGGGCCGGTGAAGATAATGTTGTCTCGTTAAAAACCTTACTAAGCAAAAATCTAGTGGGACAAAAAGCTTAGTCTATGAAAAAAGAGCACAACATGGTTGACAAAATACAACCACACTCTTCATATTTGATAATGACATGTATATGCTATACTCCCCCTCAAGTCTGCATCTCCTCCTGATTCTAACACTAATCATAGGACGCTTTCTAATTCTTAATAATCACAGAAGTATCGATAACTCGACATATTAATGCTTTTTAACATGTCTTCAAAATATGGTAGTGGACAATGATTAACTAAATCATGTCACATTGTCCTCATCCATATCTATCACACATTGATCATGAGGAGAAGGTCTCTTGAGAACTCTCAACACAAGTTCACGCAGAGATTTAGATTCTCGCGCATCATGACCTTTGTTGACTAAATTAGCTCTAAATTCCTATAGGAAATAGATACAGACAATCTGTAAATAGCTTGGAAAAGTGCACATCCATACCTTTCCAACCATAGGTCATACACTTTCTGGTTCATTCGGAAAAGCTCTATCGAAGTTGGCTGACTATATTGGCAATATTAGATTCTCAGACAGATCTGTCTTACTTTATGAGAATGGTCATAACTCAGTCAATATGATAGCTAAAATCAAATGGTTAGTGTCCCTGGAAATTACATATATAGAAATTTCCAATGGGTACCAATTTTATTGATTTCAGTGAGTGAAAGTCCATGTAGGTCGCATGGAAGTTGACCTAGGGAACTTGACAAATTCTAATTTCGTTTTTGATGCATCTTTACTCATGCATAGCTAACAATAGCATACATTGAATTCATTATATCATTCCATTGTCTACGTAGATATTGAATAAGCCCAAATATATTTAAGTAATTATGGGATGTCCTTATGTCATTCCATTGACATTGCATGTGCGCAAAGCTACACTTAGTTTTTCAACGAATGAGTGGTCAAGTCTTTCTTTATATATCATCTCTCTTTAGACGAAGCAGATAACTCTCTCATAGAGTAAAGACTTTGAGTAATCATGAGATTATATGTAGGCCTCACTCTTATTAGTGTGTCGAAGCCGATTGATGGAAAAATGTCATCAAGACACAATTATCGACTTCATGTACGAGACTGCATTGATGAAAAAACATCATCAATACAATCATCGAGTTCATTACGAGACTGTGTCTTTCCCAAGATTGTTTCTATTAAGAGTCCTTGTAAATCCAAAATCCACACGCAAGGGCATTATTCATCATACCCCTTCCAAATCAAGGAGTTACTTAATATGCATTCCAACCAATCTTGAAAACGCACGCTCCACTTGATTTAGGCGAATGAAGTCTTTTCAAGACCTTCATGTATATCTCTGATCCCATAGAGATATTACTATGACCACATTCATAGGCTGTATGTTCAGTTTTTCAGAAACCGTCAAACTAAAAAAAGTAGTGGAGGGCAATGGCATCCATTATGAGAGCATGTCTCGTCGTAATCTATTCCAATGCATGTTTAGTGAGAAACCTTGTGCCATAAGGTGGGTTTAAACTCTTATTCTCACTATACTATCTAACAAAAACATATTTTATAGGATTTACACTTGTGGTGTTGACATCACCTGCCCAAAGACCTATCTCATTGTTTTTGATCGTATATTTCCATTAGACCAATCAACTATGTATATATTTATCAACAAAATATGGTTTGATAGACTCATTATTTCATGTTCTCATGTACACTAGTGTAATACTTGTAGAGATCTCTACATGGATTTGATTTGACATTGAGACGTCTCCCAACGATAATCATAATTCAGGCTCCAAAAGACAGATTTGAATATCACTGATCAATGAATCAGGTTGTGCTAAGCTCAGTCTCTCTCTAATGATTACAACTTCATGTTAATCCTTGCACACACTTACAAGTTGTCGTGCAATAATTCAATGATTATAAGTCATGAATTAATTAGTAATATTGCATGCGGTATAACCTTATTGAAAGTATTGGTGCACATCAACCATCCTCAAGACTTTATTGTAGTCGAGTTCAGTGAGACCAAATAAGTTATAAATATCTGCAATGATATATCATCAACTCTATGATGAAAATTTCTTAAAAATGGATAGAGGGCCCATAAAAGTATAAGCAACATATGGTAGATGATAATGTAACACATGACTGGTGTGTTAGCCCTACAACCAACACCATAAAAGCATATAGAGTGTCCGCAAGTTGGTTATATCTATCTACAAATCACTCTTTTGATTTGGTGTAAGAATGTATTGTTATCTTTTATGTCATAGCATAGAAGGTCATCATGAGCAGGGTGCACGGTGTCAGCAGTCACGTACACGCTACTAGGCAGCTAGGTGCATGGTGCTAGGCAGCCATGTGCACTCGGTAGCTGGGCACATGCTAGTGACAGCTATGTGCATGCTGTGAGGAAGCTCAGTTCACTCACTACTTAGCTAAAGTACAAGATTTACAAAATTAAACAGTTAGCATCGGATGAACCTAATGACGCATTACGAGAGAACTAATGTGTGAAACCACGCACATGAGACCTCAATGTCGCCCGGGGGTCGTCGTTTACAACCATGACGTCGTCACCATCTTGTCGGTTAGTCCATGGCCCAAATGTTTTTGTTTTCAGAGGAAGAATGGATGTCCATAATAATTTCACATAATTCTGACTCATATATCACTTTCGGTATGACCTAAATGTCATAGCTTGTTTAAGTCAATGTCCTAAAATCCATCTATTGCCAACAATATAGGATTCAATCATTGAATTTTAGTGACATACAATCCACTACATTGATTCATGATTTTCTTCATGATGCTCTCTCATGAGAAGTATACACAAAAGTTTTTACTATTCTCACAATGATGGTAATCATTGACGTGTATGTTCTCAAACATATCAAGGTTTGATTGCCTCTAAACACATGAAAAGAATATATGACTTAGATCATGGTGTCATAAAGCATCAACAACTGATTTCAACGACGTCCATATGATCGGTGATGATCCAATCATCTTATTTACAAGAGATCCACAAGGCACACAATCACGAATTAGGTGTCGGTTCCTTATCTCATGAATAATTCCACTATATGTGATGCACTCAATACCTATATGAGACATATCCACTAAAAATAGTAGATATATGAGTAAATAGTTTCATTTGAACCATTTAGAAGGATGCAAAACAATGTGCAATCCCGAGTGTAATCTAAATTTTCCGTGCAACATGACCTTTGCGGACTAAAGTAGTCTTAACTCTCATGATGGATATGAACGAACCGTGAAAACTGATGGAAACTAGACTCAAGTAGCTTTCCAGTGATATAAAGTTTTTGTTCTAGTTCTTCTAGAGTTGATCACAAAACTCAGAGGAAGTTGTTGTTCAGAAAGGGTCATATTTACTATTTTTCATAGAATTGACATGAGAATCTTAAAAACTTCAAATGCCGCAATATCTCTACTCCTAGGCCAAAGGAAACGTTCAAGAAGACGACATTGGGGTAACAAGATTAGTGGAATCCAAAATCAAAAGCTTTTTAGCATCCGATGATGAACAAACTGCTGTTTTGGTGAAGACTGAACCACAAACACGTGCAGTCCTTCGTGAGGATGCTATGCCCTGCCTCTAATCCCTTTTGAAGAGACTTAGAGTGACATTATCATGTCGTACTTCTAAGTGTCGTGTCAATAACACACTTATCGAACCATAACATACAATTGAAGAATACTTTCAATCCGTACAAGAGAAATTCTTCAATATTGTGCCAACGATTTCTTCTAGGTCTCAAATTATAAATACCAAGAACATCGATACGACGTCTATTTACATATAGCTTGGGAAGAAAATGAAAGTAGTTCCTCAATGACGTCAAAGTCAAAGATACCTAAAGTTGGATCTAAAACTTCATAGTTCACGATCATGAGGATGACATTCATGTCCTCAATTTGATATTCCGTACACTCTTTGTACATTCTTTGTATACATTCACTCTTAAGAACAAGCTCGATGATTCTTGAAACTGGTAATCTAGAGATCCACAACCGTTGTATTGTCTTGAGCCACTATGAGTTGTATTGAAAAATTTGTGTCTAGGTCTCTAGGCCGGGAGCACCACCACTATAGTTGGCGTGACACCCCCTATTCTCTAGACATCGACGTGACCTCTTTGTTTTCTTTTTAAAAGAGGATCAAATGATTTCACTCCTACCCATATGATGACTCGAACCCATGACTTCGTCAATAGGTAGTAAATGCGTTTATCACTGTGCTATAACCACTTCGTCAATCCTAGCACAATAATCATCCCGCTAAAGCTTTGTATACATTTTCAGCTCAATTGAGGATGGGATACAAACGGTCCTAAAATTTCAAGGTCAATGCTACGCCAAAGTTGAACTAATCAACGTTATCAAAATAACCGTACCAAACCTGACCGGAAACAATCTAACCAAAGAGCACACTCGTACCGGCGTGGAGGTAAGCCTCAGGCTTCACAGTTTAAACCCAGTGTGACTTGATTAGACCAGAACAAATGCATGGATAACTAATGAATTCTATTTTTGGGCCGCCTCATTGAATCATGAAGCCCAATGACCAAAATGTTTTAAGGTTTTGGATTTGGGCCTTACTGGTGAGATGAGAATTCAACAAAATAGCCATTCCTCACGACTGGTGTGTTGAACAAAATGGCACCATGTCATCTCTTCAACAATACATTCGTCCCACCATATGTGAGACCAATACCAAACGTCGTGCTCAGCCGGTGAGGAGTGAGACCATGGTGCAAGTCACTGAGAAATTTGTATTCGCCCTAACACATCACAATATGCACACCACACAACACATGATCAGAAGTTCAGAACCCTAATTGCATGAGGCCAAATTATTTTTCTTCTAGAATTTAGACCCATCAAAAAGTCGTCCTGAAAAACTGATATTCAATAACAACGGCCATAGAAATATGTCTCCAAATATAAGAAATGCAAGATGTAAATCTTAAGCAACGTTTTAAGAGTTTAAAATTGAGCATAAGTTATCATTTTGATATGGAACTTTGCGTGCCATGCTGAGGTGATGAGTGAGACCACGAGATTAATCAATAACTGCAAATTCCAAGCAAGAATATTTTGTGTATGTATCAAAATAATGTGCCTATCAAAAAGTGTATGAATGAAAATGAAATGCAGCCAACAATGTTTTGTCTATGGCCCTCTGACATCGACAACCCCAGAAATTATAATTTTCCCGGATATTTCTGATAACAGTTTTGTAGATTTTTCTGGCTAGCCGTCAGTGTTGTGTTCAACTTCTCTTGCCAAAGTCAGAAACAAAAGAAGCAAGGAACTGATATTCATCGCTTAAAGTCTAAAGCTGTGAAAATAATACTCATCTAGAAACTAAACTTGAAGAAACAAGTGAATTGCAGGAAATTACGTACAGCTAGCAAAGAAAAAGTACAGTGAACTCTAATGAAAAGAGATAGAAGAAGATCATAGATTCGGGTTTCATACGAGAGATTGCGGCTGAGTTCTTGCTTGTAACCGAGCTGTTTCAAGCGTGAATCATCGGAAGAAATGGTGTCTCTGTCGTCTTGAAGAAGAGGGTGATGATAAGAAGGGCCATCTTCCTCTTCCATGATATCCTTCGTTTGGGCTATGAATTTACCTCAAACGCAAAGCACTTCAATTTTTCAGATGAATATCTTATACAAGCATGTCCAATGAGGAAGAAAAGGTTCTCACCTTGTTGAGGGAGAAACTCATGAAAGAAGCAGAAGTTTCTCCTTCGACGTCTACTGTACGCACACCGGATCCATGGTAATACCTCAATCATCCACTCTATCTGCATCATTCTAATCAGCTAGGAGCTATTCTTGTGACTCAAGCTTTAATAGAAGACAATTACTTTGAATAGATCGGATCTATGACCATAGTTTTAACAATCAAAAACAAAATCGGTTTTGTCAATGACTCTACTGTTCGACCAGTAGCTCAAGATAATGAGAGACAACAATGAGATAGATGTGACACATTAGTTAAATCTTGCCTAATCAGTTCCATGTCGAATGAGATATCCAAAAGTGTGAAGCATTGTAAAACTTCTCATGCTACTTGCAAATATTGAAGGAGAGGTTCAGTCAAACCAACATGGTTCAGCTTTTCAACCTAGAGAATGTCATCTTGACCTGCACACAATGTCCTGATTCTGTCACCTCTTACTACACCAAACTTAAGAGTTTATGGGATGAGAGAGATTCAGTATGTGACTTAACAATATGTGGTTGTGCTGATGGTGTGAAACTCAGCAAGTATATTGCGAACCAACAAACAATGAAGTTTCTGATGGGTCTCAATGATAGTTATGATGCTTTAAGGAGTAGTGTTATCACTATATATTCTCCTTCAAATGTCAACAAGGTTTCTTTCTATGGTATTACGTCATGAAAAACAAGCAAAGGTTGTGCACAACAAGAAGTTTGCAGATGCAGCAGCCTACTCGGTGCGGTGGCAAGGCCGCGAGAGTGAGATGGTTCCGACAAGGGTCCCAGAGCTAGCCTCGACACGTACATTCTCAGGCAGCCCTTCGGGAATCAATTCAAGCTGGTGTGATATTTGTCAAATGAATAATCATTCCACTAAGTATTGTCGAGCACACATAATATGTGAATATTGCAATTGGAGAGAGCATGATTCTGAGCATTATCGCAAGAAGAAAACTGATGAAGATGTCACTGCTATAGCTAAAGAAAGCCGTGTGAATCATGTTATGAGAATCCAAGAAGAGATGCAGTTCCTTTTTTCGAAAGAGGATTGCCAGCAAATCATGGAGCTTTTGAACAAAAACAAAGTCTCCACATCTAAGCAAGTCGGTAATATTTCCTCTCCTGATGAGATCTCAGGTAAAACATTTCAAGTTGCTTGTAATAACAAAACTGGTGCTTGGATCATAGACAGTGGAGCTAGTGACCACATTGTATGTGATCATACTTTACTTACTGAGTCACATCTTACCCATAACCGATTTGTTAAACTTCCAAATTGTCACACCGTAAGGGTTAGTCATGTTGGCTCAGTCACCTTCTCTCCTCAGTTCACCCTCCACAATGTCTTTTGTGTCTCAATATTTTACCTAAACTTGATATATGTTAGCAAACTATGTAGGGATTCATTTGGTATCACCATCTTTCTAAAAAAAATTGTGTTACATACAAGACCTACTTTCAGGGAGGATGATTGAGATGGGCCATGAGGAGGAAGGACTTTATTGTCTCAACAAAGTTCAGCAAGGTACTCTGTTGATAGTGGTTCACAAACACTCTAGCATCAACGTTTTGGTCACCCATCATTTAAGGTTTATCCTTTATTTTCGTTCCTTTCCAATAGGCCTTGTGATTCAAACAAATGTTCTATTTATCCTTTAACCAAACAATTGCAAACTCATAATCATTTCCCTTTGAGTTTAATTACAAGTGTTTCTTCTATTGAATTGATTTATGTTGACATTTGAGATGGTTATCATGAGCCTTCCACATCGGGTGCAAAATATTTTGGTACAATCGTTGATGATTTCACTCGGTACACTTGGGTGTTTTTGATGATATCCAAATCGGAGACAAGAAAGTTTTTAATCAATTTTATACAAATGGTTAAAACTCAATTTGATTAAAAGGTCAAAACAGTTCGTAGTGATAATGACTCTGAGTTTAATATGCCTGATTTTTATCGTTCTAAGGGCATCATACATCAAACGAGTTGCGTCAACACACCACAACAAAATGGTGCTATTGAACGTAAACATCGTCATTTGCTCAACGTGGCTCGAGCTCTCTTGTTCTAGAAACAGCTGCCTAAATCCTTTGGAAAGAAGAAATTTGCACTTCTGCCTACCTTATCAACCGCACTCTTACTCCTTTCTTACAAGAGAAAACTCATTTTGAATGATTGTTTCACAAAGAAAAAAACTTTGGTCATCTTAAAGTTTTTGGTTGCCTTTGCTTTACCTCTATTCATCCAAGAAAACTCACCAAATTCGATCCTCGAGCAACCAAGCACATGTGTTGTTGGGTACCCAAATGGCCAAAAGGGTTACAGTGATTGACTTAGAAACAGAGCAAATATCTGTGTCACCAGACGTCATATTCTATGAGGACGATTTTCCTTACCCCTCCTCATGGGCTTCTAGGGAAACATGGACTCTTAAACCTCCTGAACCTATGGTTTCCGATTATGATAACTTGGGCTCTATGATTTTGGATTTTACACAACCATCTAGAGTTGCTTCTCTGCTTGACGAAATTGGGGTTCATGCCTCACCAGTTCACACACAAGTTTTCACGCCCTCAAACCCTAGTGAGCCAAACTCTAGTGAACCTAATTCTCACTTAAGTCTCGATATCCAGCCTATTGAGATATCTGCTCCTTCTGTTCCTACGATATCAACTCGTCGTTCTTCCCGTTCAACTCACACTCCAGGTTACTTGTATGACTTCCATATTGAGGCACAACTTCCTTCTCGCACCATCTTGTCATACTCCACATGCACATGTACCGCTTATTCCTTAACAACTGTTTTATCTTATGATAACTAATCTCCCTCACATCACGGTTTAACTACACAGTTATTACTTCACAAGGAGCCACAAAAATTTTCAGAGGTAGCAAAATATCCAAAATGGCATGCTGCCATGTTTAACGAGCTCAAAGCCTTACAAGAAAATAAAACGTGGAGCTTAGTACTTTTGTCTCCTAACAAGCGTCTGATAGGTTGCAAATGGATATACAAGATCAAGCTCAATCCTGATGGTACCGTGGAACGCTAAAAAGTAAGACTTGTGGCCAAAAGTTATAGTCAAGTTGAAGGTGTTGAATATCGAGAGACTTTTGCTCATGTTACTAAACTCACTACTGTTAACGTTCTTCTTGGTCTTGCTTTTTTTTTCAAGGTTGACATCTCCACCAGTTAGATGTCAACAATGCATTTTTTCATAGAGATCTTTCTGAGGATGTTTACATGCACTTACCACCTGGATTTGGCCGAAAGGCGGAGAACATTGTATGTAAGTTACATAAAATCTTGTATGGTTTTAAACAAGCTTCTCGGTAATGGTTCATCAAGCTGTGCCAAGCGCTCAAGTCTGTGAGTTTCTGCCAATCATGGAGTGACTATTCTTTGTTCATCTGAAAACAAGATGACAAGTTCACAATTTTTTTGGTGTATGTGGATGACGTCATTCTTGCGTGAATAGTTTAGAAGACATCACAAGTACCAAGAAGTTTCTCTCAAGCAAATTCAAACTGAAAGTTCTCGGGAAGCTTAAGTACTTCTTAGGCATTGAAGTAGCTCGATCCAAGCATGGGATAACCTTACGTCAAAGAAAGTATGCGCTGAAAATATTCGAAGATACAGGTTTCTTGAGTTCTAGACCTTCTCGTTTTCCAGTTGATCGTAATCTTGTTTTAACACAATCAGGAAGTGATTTGTTGTCTGAGCCTTCACAATATAGAAGGTTATTTGGACGTCTGATCTAATTGACAATTACTAGACCAGACTTGGCGTACGCAGTGCACGTTTTGAGCCTGTTCATGGACAAGCCTCGGAAACCACACTTGAATGTTGCATACTAGGTTATTCGATATCTTAAAAGGACACCAGGTCAAGGAATTTTACTGCATTCAATTGAAAAGTTAAAATTAAATGGTTCTGTGATGCTGATTGGGCTCGATGTAAAGACACAAGATGATCAGCTACATGTTATCGTGTAATGCTTGGGAGAGCACCAGTTTCATAGAGATTAAAGAAGCAAACCACAATTTAACGTTCCAGTGCAGAAGCAGGATATAGATCGATGGCGACTAAAGTTTGTGAAATTACATGATTAAAGAATATTTTGAATGTGAAGCAGCTTCGGCCAACCAGATTGCTTTGTGACAACCAAGCAGCACTTCATATTGCTTCCAACCTTGTCTTTCATGAATGCACAAAGCACATAGAGATTGATTGTCATGTGGTGCGAGAAAAGATGGATCAAGGAGTCAATCAAACCAGACACATAAGAACTAAAGAACAACTGACATATTTGTTTACTAAATTGGTGGGTTCGACTCAATTTCATATTTTGCTTGGCAACTTGAATGTAATTAACATACATACCAATTTGAGGGGGAGTGTTGAAGCGAATGATCATGACGAATGGCGAATGATCTTGGCGAATGATGTTTTTCTACTTGAGGTACGTAGAGATTGTCATGTGGTGCGAGAAAAGATGGATCAAGAAGTCAATCAAACCAGACAAATAAGAACTAAAGAACAACTGACATATTTGTTTACTAAATTGGTGGGTTCGACTCAATTTCATACTTTGCTTGGCAAGTTGAATGTAATTAACATACATACCAACTTGAGGGGGAGTGTTGAAGCGAATGATCATGACGAATGACGAATGATCTTGGCGAATGACGTTTTTCTACTTAAGGAACGTAGAGATTCTCGGTATAATCCTTAGAAGTTAGGGATTTGTGCATAGCTGTAAATCTATATCTGTTAGGATTTGTACTGTATATATATCATGTAAATGTTTCTTATCAAAATAAGATGAAATCTTCACCAAACACAAACTTCGTTAAACACATGTTTGAACTAAATCCTCAGTTGAAAAGGCACTTCAAATCGAAAGAACAAATTTGGTGTTGTTTGTCGATCTCTATAATTTGTTAATTGTTGTTGCGAATTATGCCTAGCTTTTTTCTATTCCTTTCACAAAGTACCATTACTGCCTACTTTTCTACATAATTCTTCACAATCTAATTAAGGCATAAGATACGTATTGGGCAGATTCGATTCCTTCACTTTCCAGGAGCACAAAATTTTTACATTTCCAAACTTCTTTTGTTTACAATTAACATGCATGCATGTCAAAGCTACTACGCAGCTCACTTCTAAAAGAAATGAATAAACTCTACAACAACTTGAGAAACATATCACACAATTTCGAATTGGAAATTTGAAGTTTAAATTTTCTTGATTGCTTTGCTTCAAATCTCATTAGGCAGCTAATTGGCGAGAAGCGGCCAATCTCTTGTAAATCTCCAAAACCAGTCTAGTGTCGACGGCTTGTTCACCGCTAGTAGCCGCCGGCGCCACAGAAATCTGATCCTGCGCTTTAGCCACCTTCTTTGACCCTCCTGCTATCCTTCTAGCGCCGCCGACGTTTCCGGCCATCTTTACCATCATGTCAACATAAGCACCGTGGATCTTAGCCAAGAGGTTTATTGGCGAAATTACGAACTTGATAAATTTCAGCTTTCTGATCTTGAAAAACCGCCTAGGAGGACTGCTAGTCCCATTACCAAGCCTTTGAACTCTCATCTTCTTCTTGTTGTCGACGCTCAGCTTTTGGTACCTTCTCCTCCTCCAGTACCTCTTCACGTTGGTGTAGTATGAACTAGGAGCAATCTCCATTTTAGCTAATTTTTGAGAGAAATGAAGGGTTTGATTATGAGAGCTGAGAGAAATGCGTGAAGATGAGGAAGCAAGAGGGGGTTTATATAGAAAGCGGAGTCAAAATGAGGGCTTTGGTCAGTTTGGTGTTACTTCTGGGAATGAGTACATTTCAGAGGAAATATGTGACAAATGAGTTTTTGTTGTGTGGTCAAGAATTGTGTGTCTGACCCAAAATTAAATATTAACTTCCTGAAGGAAAATACTTGTGTCCGAGTCTCGCGTGTTCGATCTCTCTTTTTTATTTACATATTTTTAATAATATCAATTGTAATCTTAACCGTTCAATAGTTAAATTAATCAATTAAAATCATATCTACAAAAAATCAATGTAAAAATAAATCGTTTTCTCAGCCAAATGCATCAATCAAATAGACGTTCTTGTTAAAATTAAGACTTATGATCAGACGTTCATTTGATTGATGCATCTGGTTGAGCAAACGATTTCTTTTTACATTGATTTTTTATAGAGATGATCTTAATTGGTTAATTCAACTATTGAACAGTTAAGATTACAATTGACATTATTAAAAATATGTAAATAGAAAAGAGATTGGGCACGCATGTGTCCGATTTAGGTCAGACACAGGTATTTTCTTTGTTAAAGCATGGTTTAAATTGATTAATGAAATTCAATAATTTGGATACATAGTTGACTGCTGCTCCAAGTATAAGTTGAATAAGACCTTCTGTACGTACAAACAGAAGCTGCTGAATTACTGCAGCTGGCAAATAGGTCATGCATGGCCAGAAGAATTTTGTGCCAGGATAACTAACAAAAAAGTATGCTTAAATCCAAATAATAGAGGAGCCATAGATTAAGCAGATAAATTCAAACATGTAGTATATGCTTATTAATATTGTATATGATATGATGTCTAATACATGTCTCTTAATGACAGCATAATACAGAGGCATTTGGTCGTTTGGCTCTGAAACCATGTGAATTATTATATTTTCAGTTTTGTTTTTCGGGCAATTGATGAGTTTTAGATAGAAATCAAAGATGAAATTAGTAAACGCATGCATGGTTCGATTAGAGTAAAATTGGGAATATCTTCTAATTAAACGAAGATTTTAGATGTTTGAATAATCTATATATTAGATGAAGTTTCATTTCTTTTGCAAGGAAAACAACCAACTATTTCGGTAGTGTATGCATTCTCATATAACATCTGAGAGACTCACCAAGATATTGTATGAAAACGATCATGTAATATTGTATAAAATGAATCAATTACAATTCACACACATACAATTTGTCAAATTTGAATTACTATCTGCACGCTTGCTAGCCTAATTGGCGAGAAGATGCTTTGTGACTCTGCAAAAGTTCCAAAGGTCACCCACTTGTCTCTACAGAAGCTACATTTTGAATCTGTCAGTTTGTCACCCACTTGTTTCAAAGGTCACGAACGTCGGTTAGTTGAGGACAAAAGTTGCTCCATCCGGGTATCGAACCTTCGATCATGAGAGTGCAATACTTAGCACCTAAGCCAACTCTACTACTCATCTGCCTTTGACTATATCTCATCTTTATTGTTTATATTCGTTTCTTCTACCGCAACTAATTTGCAACATTTTAACAACATTTCAAAGATATTTCCTATATAACATCCCACTTTTAATCTTTCTCATTATCTATTTTGTTCTTCTATATTTCACTACACTTTTCATTGAGTTCTTTCTCCCGCTTCTTCCTCATTTAGTGCATGCATTGATTTTATACTCTAATGTTTTAGTGAGTAGTTAGTTTATATTATTAAGTGTTTTTGTAATTTAGTTTATTATTCTAATTAATTACTAATACACTTATATCTAGTTTTCTACTATGTTTAGAGTTTAGACTTGTGAGTTCTAACTTATTATTTACACATGAGGTCTTTATAAGGAAATTCAATGGCTAGTGAGGAAAGTAGATGTGATCATACATGGCAGCATGTAGAACAAATTTCCAACAACAAAAACTCACCTTGAATAACTAAAACTCAGCACTTCAGCATGTAGTTATTCATCTTGAAAACTAAAACTCAATCAAAATTAATGTTTATTCAAGATTTGTTTGTCAACTATAATAGATAATCGAGATAACAAACATCTCTCAAAGTTTCATTTAAAATTTTCATGTTTTTCTACTAATTTTCGTTAATTTTCTCATTTTTTTACTGCAGCCGATATTTTCTTAAAATTTCAATTGAAATATCTATTTTTTGAAGAGTCGATATTTCAATAATCACCGAAATTTTAGCCCTTGACTGAAACAATCTGATCTTCCGCTTTCGCCACTTTGATCCGCCTGCAACACTTCTGGCTCCCCGAACATTGCCTGCCATCCGAACCATCATGTCAACATAAGCACCATGCAACTTGGCCAAGAGATTTATCGGCGAAACAGCTCTAATCAATCGAAGCTTTCCGATCTTGAAAAACCCCGAGCCTGGCAATCCACATCTTCTTCTTGCTGCAGTGATCACCATACAGCCTTTGGTACCTCCTCCTTCTCCAGTACCTCTTCACGTTTTCGTAGCATGTAGTCGGAATAATCTCCATTATACGAAGTACGTGTGTCTGTTTCCGCAAGCTTAGAATATATTACGGATGTTTGAGACTTTTAGACAGGTATGTGTGAAGAGAGAAAGTAAGAAGGGGTTTAAATTAGAGAAGTAGACTTGCAGCCAAGTCAAATGGAAGGCTTAGTCAGTTGGTCTTGAAGAACAGTTCCAGGAATGAGAACCAGCGCCCAGGTATCGTATCAGTCGACGTACGTAAATGAGTTTACTTTGTTTGTTTATATGGTCACACTAATATTCGAATTGAATTAAATCATATTCGATTGATCAAGCATATATGAAGTATGGTTTTGCTTATCAAATTAATTAATTGATTGATTCCATTTCATGGTCAAACTAATACTCCAATTCATTCAGACTTGGCTTGAATAAGATCGAGAACTCTTGCTCCTGTACATCATATACCTACCGACGACAGAAGATTCTTGCAGCTAGATTATATGTGAAGACCCAGGAGAATTTCGTGCTAAGCTTAAATGGAATTTCATACTCTACAAGATATTTGAATGAGTCATTTTCATTTGCCCTTATTTTATCTGGTTCCAAATGTTGCTCGAGTGAATCTTCATCTTCAAAATCTTATGGCTCGCCTTGAATGTTCGATCTGTATAACTTAAATTGTTTAAGTACATGTTGCTTTAAGGAAAACCTGATCTGGGGCAGTGAGAAAGCATTTCAGAGGGGTACGTGTAATTTTCTGCCTGATGAAACAAAATGAATACCTAGAATTAATGGAGCCATGTTTTGGGGCTTTTCCGTCTTCACCTTTGTGCCTTTGGTTTTCTTGGTTGTATGTGTCCCAAACTGCTAATTACATACGGGTGTGTTGGGTCTCACATCAAATAGTTTGACATGTCTTATAGATTGATGGTGCGTGTTTGATTAGAGATACAAGTAGAAGGTATGTTATTAAATTAGTGATATATAGTTGATCATTTCATGGTCTCAGTTTATAATTTATACCGTTATTTGCAAAATTGTGAGTAACATAATTGGTTATTGGGTATGCAAGTACAAGTTATGATAAACTCCATTTTACAAGCTTTAAACCCGGCCATCATTAATTTCTTTTGGCCCCTGAAGTATTTTTCTTTCACATGTAAATTTACGAAAATCACATTCTAATTAAAAATGTAAGCCAAGATACATGTTGAAGGAACCGATAATTCCAATAATGCAGTTTGTGTATCTCTATAGATATCACCCTTATTGCCTATTGAGCCTCATATCGATTTGTTTATGGCATCACACATATGCTTTTCAATATTGATTACAAATGCTACTCTTTCCACACTAAAGGAATTTGCATCTGTTCATTTCATATACATATGGTTTTTTCAGTAATATATTGATTGTATAGTTTTTCTATCCAATTTAGTTACTTCCAATATCTCTAATATCTTTAGCCGCTAGTAAATAAAGTTTAAAATCCAAATGTCTTCAAACATTCGATCCTAGCTTGTTCATTCACTAGTATTTTAGCGTAGGTAGTAGACATTCCTTTTATATCTTCTTTGGTCATACATTAGTACGCAGTTCATAGCACTCACAATATTTTCAATTCCATCACCAACACACAACAAAATTAAATCAACAAAAAATATCGTGGTTTGGAACATATAACGAGCATGACAAGTATACAACATAAATAATGAATGAATTCATCAAGCTTAAATAAAGGAATATATGAACAAATTTAAGGAATCAGATCAATACATACAATCTGAACTAATTGGATGGTGCATGCTTCAATAGGCAGATAATTGGCGAGAAGCAGCCAATCTCTTGTAGATCTCCAAAACCAACCTCGTGTCAACGGCTTCCTCACGGCCGGAAGAAGCCGCCACCGAAACAATCTGATCTTGAATTTTCGCTACCTTTTTTGATCCTCCCGCAACTCTTCTGGCGCCACCAACGTTGCCCTCCATGCGAACCGTCATATCGACGTAAGCACCATGAAACTTTGCCAAGAGCGTTATCGGCGAAACAAACTTAATCAACCGAAGCTTTCTGATCTTGAAAAACCGAGTAGGACTAGTACTCCCCCCCGTAGCTCCACCACCGAGCCTCGCAACCTTCATCTTCTTATTGCTCGCAACATTCAGTCTTTGGTACCTTCTCCTCCTCCAGTACCTCTTCAAGTTGTCGTAGTAGGAACTCGGAACAATCTCCATGGAAATTAACCTCGGGCTACAACTGTGTCTGCACTCTGCACTCTTGTGTCTTTGAAGCTTGAAAGGAAATAAGGATGTTTAAGAGTCGATTGGAGATAGATAGGTGTGTGAAGAGAGGGATGCAAGAGCGGGTTTATGTAGAGATGTAAATGGAAGAACTGGAGGGCTTAGTCAGTTGGCCTTGGTCTGAATTTGGCCAATTCTTCCAATAATTGAATAACGAAAAATAATATATGGAATGGTTCTGCTTGTGATTAATTAATTTATAAATCCAATAGATAGCATAATGCTTTATATCCTTTACCTAAACTCCATGGTCCAATTCAAACTGAATAATATGACTCTTGCTCTGTACATAGTACGTTGTATACAAGCAGAAAAGCCTCGCAGCTGGGAATCTGGGATAACAAGTATATATAACTATAACGCGTCGGTATGTAGTAGTAATATCAATCCCTTTTCGTTTTCTGTTTCTAAATGAAATTGCGTTGCATGCATTCCAAATGGAAGCTTGTTCTATCTTTCAGGTCATTCCCGTCACTCTTGAGTGCTTTAATTACTTACTGTGTTTATTTACATGGAGGTCGTGTGTTGGATCTCTTGAATATGTATGTTTATATTGAGATTCTTACAAAATGCAATCATGGCCTTAATCTTATGAACAGTTATTAACAATATGAAAATTAAGATAAAAAATCTTAGATCAAAAATTATTTTCCTAATATAAATTGATTTTTAGTTAGTTGTATATTGTTTATTCATGCAGTTTAATTCAAACCTCGGTTTAGCAATTCCAACATCTTCATTTTCAAGCTATCAACATAAGAAACAAATAAAAGAAGTCTGACTCCAATATGACTATCCCGTACATATCAAATAGAAAGTGGTTGCTTGGCAGTAGGTGCATCATGATCCAGACAGAAGAACTTCTGGGATATTTGACTATCCCAACACTGTTTCTTCATAATCTATTTGTATTCTTATATTTATTTCACAATGAACTATGCTATGAATAAATCAGAGAGGAAGCTTGTGATCTCCTATTTTATGTGGTCCCTTGGAACTAATCTCTCATCACTTCATTTTAAACCAATATTCTCTCTATCACCAATTTGGTCTTGATAATCAAGTTTGTTTAGCATATCATTTTCATTAAACGGCGTAATTAGCTTGATAACTTGTTAACCTTGCCCCTTAGTTTTCAACAGATCCGTAGTATCCTAAATTATAGTCAAAAACTCACAATGTTAGTGTTGAGATATAAATCTCACATTGAGAATATAAAACCTAATTTATAAGAGTTTGAATCACTCCACCTATTGTCAATTGATTTTAGATATAAACCCTAAACTATTTTATCAAATGATTAAAGAGGAAGCTTATCACCTATTTTCCGAGTGTTGACTATAATTCAAGGTGGCATGGAACCGCCCTCTTAACAATTTCTTAAAGCAAAGGAAATTAGAGCCTTTAGGATAGCTGCTCTATATTATTTCAGAAGACTACGTTTCAGTTTAGTCAAGTACTTGATGTCGGTCTATCTGGTGACTAGACATATGTAAGGTGTGTGAGTTATTAATAAAAAGTACTAGATGTCAGTCAGAAAAACTCCTTTTTTAACTTCGACAAAATTTAGGCTAAACATGCATATGGAAATTAACACATGGTTGACCGGAGTCCAACTAGATATGAAGTGGGAATCGGCACAAGTAGACGGGTGAGACTAGAGTAATGAAATCCTGGGGTTTGTTTCTTCTCCTTGGTCTGAGGCTGGCACCCAAGTTCTGGAATAAGTGGCCTTTCCGGTGAGACCAAAATTAAGTATGGGGTGCGTTCTAGATGTTATATATAATTCAAACAAACATATAATTGCAGTGTATCAATTGTATATTATCCAAACTTGAAGACTCATCACTCTTCAGAGTTCACACAAACAAGCATCTAGAGTGTAATATGAACATCAAGAAAAATCCTAACACGAATCAACTGATCAAACTCAAGCCAAAGGGATGGTCCATATATGCTATCGATTATAGAATTCAAAATCTGTAGTGAAACTCAAACATCCGCGGATCCTAGAGTATGGACATCTATCTGGTCACTAAATCTTTACTTCTTTCTGCAGTCGCATACTCACAGCCTAGAGCTAGTGTATTCTCCCACCATTTACCATGGGATTTGTGTCTCCACTACTCGTCTGTGAGCTTCAACCTCCTGATGATGGGTGTATATACTCTCGAGTGACATTGAGATTATTTACATTGGTGGTCAGTAGCTGAGCATTTCCAACGTCTGCCAGCATCTGAAAGTACGCATGAGATCCCCAACCCTGCACATCCAATTGGGAAAGAATCATCAAAAAATGATAATGAACTGCTGAGGTCAGATATTTAACTTAGCTGAATACCAAGGCAAGGAAGAAAAGGGCAATGCTTGGCATTTCCACCTCCTCTTAGACATACCAATTTCAAGATTATCAAATCCCATCCGCAAGGTATGGAAAGGGTAACAAGGACAAAACAAAACTGAAAATAGGCTAGAAAAACAACTCTCAAACAGTGCATACCATCAGTGTCATACGGTGGTGGAAAGAACTGCAAGTAACAAAATGAAGAAACAGTGACTCCTGCACCAAAAGAAAGAACTTCACATTATAAGAAATGAAAACAAAAGGCCTCAACAAACACTACTTATTTCTCTAAACATCTTGAAAGTGAGATTTCATAAGCAGGCAAAAGTACCTAGAAGACCTCCAGCAAAAACATCTTGCCAGTGATGCCAGTAGTTATCAACTCGAGAAACTCCTACCATAGCTGCAAGAAGTAATGGAGCAAAAACAATACAGAGTTTTGCAACATGCCCTTTGCGATCAAACACCCTCACTTTCCCTGACAGGTACCATGCAAGGAAAGTAAGACCTGCAAAGGACCCTGCCATGTGGAAAACCAGAATTTCTGTTAAATTAATCTTGTGGTTATACGGATAAGAGAAGAAAAGTTCAAATGAGAAAAGCCAAAAATCCAAATATATGCACTAGAGAATAAGATGGCTGGGTAGCATATCCAAACCCCCATAAAGCATGGTATAATAAGAGAGAAAATCTGGGAGAATATAACATGTGTCCTAGAGAAATGGGTTGGATATCACACAGAGAAATCCCTAATCCTCGTGTACAGTTTCATAAAATTATTAAACTTCTTACATGAAGTATGCCCGCTTGGGAAGCTTTTGTGTCCTTCCTTAATGGCACTTTTATTTCCGGTACACATGACATTCTTTGTGATGGCATCAAACACCTGGACATGGATTACTTGTATGTCATTGTGTGTGTGTAAAAAAATAGGACCAAGAAGTAGCAGTGCAAGTTTATGTCAAGAAAATATCAAAAGATAGAAAAATTGAAAATGTTAGAAGTCCCACCCCTTTTCCATCAGGGAAACAGCGCCAAAAGAAGTCTGGACGAGGCCGTCCAACACCATCTTTGATTGCGTCAGTTAAAACAGTGGTTATGAAGACAGAAAATAGAAGGCCTGAGAATGAACATCAAAAGTGGCATTGATATCAAGATAATACAACATGTGAATCCACTGTCCAAGATATGAATCACAAACGAATGACAGAAGAATTACCTAAAATGGCATGGTGCAGATCATAGACATCCCTTCTGATGAAGTAGTAAACAAGAATGATGGCAAGAGGTAACAGTACTGCAATTATCTGTTACCAGAAGTTAAACAAATAAGATACGAGACTCGAGCAAATTTACTCTATTAGCACTTCCATAAGTGATACTAATTTCTTGGAACCAAAACTTACCGGAACACTCCAGATGGGAACTGTATTGTCTTTCATCTTGTATTTCAAGTCTGTCATCATATCCTCTCCAACAAAGCGATGAACAGGCTCTATCACATTCAGGCCAATGTCTATGAGCACAAGAACAACCATAATGATCCAATCATGTATATGAAACCTCGCCACTTGCGCTCCATGAGACCTTAGGGTGTGAGAATCCAACTGAATCTCTGGCATTTTCAAACTGAAAAAAACAAATTCAAGACAATGTAAGCTAATTTAAAAACAAATATAAGAAGCAATTCCTCCAATATGCAAAAATTCATGCTGCCATTTACGAAAAATCAATTAACTTATAATCACACTCTGCTTAGCTACTAAAAGCATCATAAACAACTATACTATCCACAAGCTTATGCACTAATCCTACCGAAAACAAACGAGTCTGAAAACTGATGAAAAGAAATCAGAAATTAGTCAAATTACTCTCACTGGCATCTCAAAAGAGCAGAAACTTGCTGCAGAAATCGATTCACAACGTCAGTAGCCGGCACATAAACCTAGCTCAGATAAAGCCTGACCGAGCAATTTCAACCGAGTTGATCGAAAAAGCTGCCTGCAATTTCCCTTTCTTATATATAATTTAGTTCAATTTCAAATTCTAGGCAACCAAACCCTAACATCAAACCACCAAAATGAGCTGCACATGCACACGGATTTGAACGCGCATAGAATTTGTACGATAAAAAATTACAGCACTAAATAGAGAGACTTACGAGTAAAATTTCTTCGCATTCGAGCGAGTTTGTGACAGAATGAGCAATCGAGACTTGACGGAATGGTTTTGGCTGCGATCAGGACGCGGCGGAGTGGATTCCGATGACGGAGACAACTTAGCCGGTGGTAGAGTATTCACTATCCGCCAAATCTCTACTAGCAAGAAGAAGAAGAAGAAGGTGGAGGAATTCGAATGGGTCTTGGCTTTGCCTGGTATTTAAGATTTTTATGGATTTCAAGAGTGAGACGACGAAAAGAGAACGAGTGCTGGCTGGGGGCGACGGTACCACTCGCACTGTGACAGCTATAATTCTATTTAATCCCATCGTTAATTAGGATAGTACGTAACGTGTTAGATTTGGATTTTAAGGGAAGTAAATCTTATGAATTTGGATTTTACAGTAATTTCCAAGCAAATAAAATGGTTGAATAATTGAGACCTAATAAAGGCAGGCGAACTAGCAAACATGTGTCTTGCTTAATATACAGAAGATGTGTTTCAACTAAGATCCGCATATAACATCCATGGATTCCAAGCTACAGAACAAGTGTTGAACTAGTACCTAGTATAAACATAAGTGATTAAGCAGCCAAGGACATGGTCAAGCTGCAGTGTTATTATCCCCTCCAGATTCCATTTCATCTAGCTTAAGGCTTGTGTAGTTACTTGAAGCATATGATGATGTACATGCAACACCATTTTGTGCAGGGACAGGTCGAGTCCCATTCTGAACCCCCATGACCTGCACACTGAGTGCATTGGAAGTGGAAACCGTGCTTGAATTGCTACGCGCCTCCTCTAATGCTCGGAAATATGCATAAGGACCCCATCCTGATCGATACAGAAGAACCAGCAAATCCATCAGCGGTTTTTCTTGACAGCAAGAGCAACATACAGAGAACAAAAATATGCAGGAAAAAGAAAAGGTGAAAAAAGGACCTTCATCATGATAAGGGGCAGGAAAGAACTGCCGGTAGCAAAATGCAGCCACAACAAAGCCTACAAGATATGAACTCGTAACAAATTAGTCTCAAAGAACTTATTTCTACACTATGCGGTATTGAATAAAAAAACTTAGAAACGTATGAAACACAGACCTAGCAGACTTCCAGCAAAGACATCTTGCCAATGGTGCCAATAGTCAGAAACTCTCGACACCGCAACAAGAGAAGCCCCCAGTAGAGGAAGCGCGACGATGCATAGTTTCGCAACATGCCCTTTTCTATCAAAAACTTTAATCTTTCCACTCAAGTATAAGGCAAGGAAGCCTAATCCTGCAAAGGACCCTGCAGTGCAATGCCAAAGTATCATTATATGTCACATTTTTGGGGAACATATTAACAATAACGGAGCAGGAAGCATTGCTTACATGAAGCATGGCCACTGGGGAAACTCTTATGTCCTTCCTTTATGACACTCGGCTTACCATGGCACAACACATCTCCCCACTTATTATCATAAACCTACAAGAAGTAAAAGCAAAGATCAACACAAAACACCATTCAGAACAGGATTTCAATCTTCATAAAAGGGAAAGGCTTTGAGTCAATGGGAAACATAACACACTTCGATTCCATCAGGAAAGCAGCGCCAAAAGAAATCTGGTCTAGGACGCCCAACTCCATTTTTAATTGCATCAGTAATGACAGCAGTAACCAACACAGCAAATAACAGGCCTGCTCATACGCAGGTACCCAAATTAACACACTTAAATTATTCGAGTGTCCCAACTCAAGCAAAAGCGAAAAATGTATTACCAAGAATGCTATGGTGAAGATCATACACATCCTTGCGACGCACATAGAACAAAAGGAAAATGGCAATGGGAAGCAAGACTGCATACATCTGGTTCATATCAACAGAATCATCAATCCCCACAAACTAGTACAAAACAGATCAATAGCTGCGAAACAAATTAACATTGTGCGAAAGCTCTTACAGGAACGGCCCAAACAGGCACAGTGTTCTCTTGCAAGGGGTACTTGAGGTCAGTCATCATATCCTTCCCTACAAAACGGTGGAAAGGCTGAATGATATAAAACACTATCTCTATGATACCAAGAAGCACAAGTATGAGCCAGTCATGTTTGTGGTTCTTTGCAACCGCAGCTCCATGAGACTTGATGGTGTAAGTGCCCAGTTGATCGCCCTGCACCGCCTGCAACACCACATTAACACAACACCTTTTCATTACTGCACTCACAAACACGATTAACTGATGATTAACATTAACCCGGTATTTTAATCATCACCACAAACCTGGAAGTGAAAGAGACTGCGGAAACTAGAAACAAGGGTACCAAGATTCCACCAACCCATAACGAACAGAAAACCCAGCAAACTGAGCCGTACAAGTGTTCCTGAACAATAATCTTAGTCTCTCTGCAACAATAGAGAAACGACACAGATCGGAATCCACAAACAGCAGAATCTTATCACTAAAACAATAATTGAAGGAAAAAGGAAAAAAAAGTAGTGGATTGAAGGAAAGTGAGGGCCTATTTGTAGGGAGCCAAAATTGAAATTTGAAAGGTGGGGATGGACGTCAGCAAAACTATTACCTTAAAAAAAGACCGGGGTGTTCTGGGTGCCAAATGCCGATGAGTCTACAAAGAAATGGGGTTATGGTCTATGTTTTTGGATCGACGTTGAATACAATGTGAGGATGAACAAGGCTCGAGGATATGAGATAAGTCGATGGATAACGACCTTGTTGGGATTTTTTTGTTTCTTCGGTTTGGTTTTCTCCTGTATTTGGAGTTGAAGAGGTAACTGATCGGCTTGTTGACTTACGGCGGGTGTGGCTTGACTTGGTTATCGTTCAGTGTGGGACTCAGTGGCGGAAAGGGAGGGTTGGTAGAAGCGGGGACGACGTCGTTTTACGAGAATTTGAGAAGTGCGGTTGACAGGCTGGGGGACATGTGCGGGATTAAGGGTGGTTGATACGACGGTTACCTTTCAATTGGCGGGACGATTGGGTCAGTCGTGACAATTTTTTTTGGTGAAACAGTCGTGACAAATTACGCGGCCTAACCGCGTAATGGTTTTTCGGTGCCAATAAAAATGACCACTTTCGAAATATAATATCAAAAAATGAAAAAAAATATGACCTGGCCATCTGCTAGTCTTTTTTTATTGGTTATATCTGTCACATACTAATTTATAGGTAAAATTACATTCTTTATTATGTCCGTTAAACTTGACAACAATAGACGAATGAGATTAAAGAATTATTGGTCATGTACGTCTTGCGCCCGTCCGATAACAAACCGTAACCACCTCGACGAGGCTAGGAGCCAACGCCGTCGTAGAGGCGCCGCCAGACAAGCATCGACACAAATAGTGAGAAACTTCTCTCTCCCTGTTTTTTAGTTTGCCCTCCGTATAAGATTTGGTGTAAATTTAATAATTATTGATATGGCAAAATAAGGTAGCTATTTCTTGTTGTGATTAGGTATGCTAAAAAATAAGAGATGGGAGATTAAAATATTAATAGTTGTGATGATTATCATATAGTGTGTTTAGAAAAAGAAAATTTAATAACTAATCTTTAATCTCATCTGTCTAATGTTGTTAAGTTTAACGGACGTGATAAGTAGTATAATTTTACCTATAAATTAGTATGCCATGGATGAGGCCCCTTTTTTATCTTAGTATTTTTTGTTTGTTTTAAGTCAAATATGCTTCTTCAATTATATGGGTTGGTAAGGTGGCATTCCTGTAAATGAGAAGAACAAGGTGGTAAGTTTTTGTTTGTGTACTGTACATGGTTTTTGATGGATTTTTTTTCACAAGTTGTCATACTAGATAGTGAATTCTTATGTCGTCATTTTTTTTTTGAAGTAAAAAGAACATTCTCATTGATCGAATGATTATATGACACAAAGGTCAAACAAAGATGTTTCGAAGAACATACAGTGCATAGCTAATGCTACATCCAAACTACATCGAAGAATTGAAAAAACTAGCCTAAACAACTACAGTCCAAAAGATATCAGACATTACACACTAGAAATCAAATGAATTTTTCCTCCCCTAACTAACCCTACACTGTCTCATGAATCAGGCCTAGGACCTAACGGTGTACATTTCATCGTTAAAAGAGTCAGTGTAAGATCAATTAGAGTTTGAAAAAGGTCTTTCCTAGCAACTACTAGGAATTTACTCTTAATGAGACCTAAAATTGAGCCCAAATAGAAGAAAACCACCAAAAGATTCACACTCTCCTAGATCCTCTTTCAACCCAGATAGCCACTCATCTACTGGTCCAGCACAGCCCAGACCTGGCCCACCATCCTTAGGGTTTCTAGCCGTAACACCTCTACCTGCAACCATGCCCTGACGCCACTCTTCTCCACTACTGCCAGCGAGAGCTGTTTTGGCCCACCAATATAGACTCACTTCCCTAGCTTGATGTCAAAACCAAACCCAGGAACCCAACCCCGAAACAAAACAGCCACAACCCTATTTCGTCCAGCCACCTTGAGTATAGCCCGTGACAGCAAATTGAGCTCATGCGCATAAACACAGCCACCATCCTCCTCCATCCAGCCCAACTCCAGACCTTCTATGTCACCCTTCACCGACACCTTAGGTTCCACCACCCTCCAATCAATGTCGACATCACCTCTTGACGCCATCAATGACTCACAGCTCAAACACCTAAGCTATTTTGGTCTCCAAATCAATCAAGGCTACACTCGCCCATTCACGCACGCCGCACAGCCATACGGGCACCAGAGCACGAGCAACGTCCTCGAGAGAGCGTCGTCGCATGTTGAAACCCTAGGATTCAGGCTTCTTTTACACTCTGAGAGAGACAAAGCCATATTGGAGGAATGAATCGCTATACTTTGTGTCGAGCTCGTCATCTTTTATTGAAGCAAACGAGGTTTTCTTCTTTAGCTCAACTCTATCGATCTGGTCAATTTACCAAGCCAACACACTCCCTTAAACGTCATTGAAATTTTATGGATAAGTTTCATGTGTCGATTAATATGTAGATGGTAATGGAACGAAAGCACATGTTCTCAATTTTCATATTAAGTTTCATGGTGACCCCTCACGCGTCCCGATGACACATGGCGATAACTCAGTGAAGCTTCACCCTTCCCCCGCCCTATTTTCTAGAGATTGACTTATCTACTTAAATTTTTATTGCTTGAATTTGTTTGGATGATTTAAAATCATTGGATTAAATATAATGTGGTTCTGTGATGTCATCTTCATTCAATCTAATGGTTTTAAATCATGCAAGCATATCCAAGCAATAAACATTCAAGTAGAGAATCTAGATCCCATTTTCTAACCCCCTCTCTTTCTCTCTTTATATTTATATTTACATATATGTATACACACCCACACAACTGTAAAACAAAAGAAAATTGGATAGCAGCCGGGCCATTATGAATAACTCTCAGATTTTCACTAAACGTCTGAACGCCCCGACTCTGAGCATCGAGTTTCCTTCCTGATCTCTCTCTCTCACACACACACACTACCCTGATACAACTAAAAAAACATCTTCAACGTTAATTGCAATTTACAGAGAGACATAATGACATATTTATCGTGAAAAAGTTAACTGAGGTACACCGTCAGTGATACTAGATACCAAAAGTGGAACAAGTTGAAATGTGAGATACAATTTTGATAGGTCTCAAAATTGAAATACATAGCGAAGCAAATTTAAGATACCATTTAAGCTTCACCCTTCCCTAGCCCTATTTTCTAGAGATTGACTTATCTACTTAAATTTGTATTGCTTGAATTTGTTTGGATGATTTAAAATCATTGGATTAAATATAATGTGTTTATGTGATGTCATCATTATTCAATCTAATGGTTTTAAATCATGCAAGCATATCCAAGCAATAAACATTGAAGTAGAGAATCTAGATCCCATTTTCTAACCCCCTCTCTTTCTCTCTTTATATTTATATTTACATATATGTATACACACCCACACAACTGTACAAAATTGGATAGCAGCCGGGCCATTATGAATAACTCTCAGATTTTCACTAAACGTCTGAACGCTGACTCTGAGCACCGAGTTTCCTTCCTGATCTCTCTCTCTCACACACACACTACCCTGATACAACTAAAAAAACATCTTCAACGTTAATTGCAATTTACAGAGAGGCTAAAGACATAATGACATATTTATCGTGAAAAAGTTAACTGAGGTACACCGTCAGTGATACTAGATACCAAAAGTGGAACAAGTTGAAATGTGAGATACAATTTTGATAGGTCTCAAAATTGAAATACATAGTGAAGCAAATTTAAGATACCATTTCTTAAATAAGGGATTAGGGAATATTTTAAATAAATGGTTCTAAAAAACGCGTTTTGATAAAGCTGGTTTTCAAATGAGTTTTGTTTTTGAGTTTCATGAGAATCTGCTTTGATTATGGAATTGTTTTTGCTTGACAAATATAAAATATAAATGTTTTACTGATGCATTGAAGTATTCATATCCTTTGCGATTTATTAAGTTTTAATAATTATAATGTCGATTATAAGGATCTGATCAATCCAATCCGGATTTGGGATCCCGAATCTCCCCGATCGATGTTCAATTACGATAACCGGTTTTCTCTCTGGCTTGGGGTGCGGTTGAGCCATTACGGCGGTGGATCGAGGACCTCAGTCCCAGACAGACGATGGCGCTGCGGCTCAATTAGAGGCTGCGTCGGCGTTGTAAGCGAGGGCTTCTCCTGGTTAAGGACGATAACGCGATAGCGAACGTCGAGTCAGGGGCGACGATGGGTGACAACGTTGAGAAGACGGCGAGTAGGGCCGATCTGGGTGCCTACAGCATTATACGGTTCCCATGGTGGGAATGGCATGCAATGGGCCTGCGACATGGGTTGGGCTTTCTTATGGCCTACCCACTGCTTGGCTCACATTTGGGACCCAGGTGGTTGGATTTGGTCTATTTGGGCTCCTAATTTTTTTTAGATAGGAGACCCAAATCGATCGTTCCAATGGGTTTGATTAATATATATCCAAGTTTCAAACCCGTCTTACACCCTTAATGGTCTTCGATCTCTCGGGAGTTATAGCCCTTTCCAAGCAGGGTATACCTCCTCAGTTACGGTTACGATCTTGGTTACAGTTACGATTAACTTTACACTGTTTTCATGATATATGTAGTGCAGTGATATCTTGCGACATCATCTAATCATGGGGCTACCTCCTATCATGAATGCGGTTTTACATCTGGTTATCCTTTCGTGTTCTTTATTTTAGATGCGCATGTGTATCTTGTTTTGCTTTGTCTTTTTATGCTATTGTAAGTAACTTTGTTACTGGTTATGTATGATCTTTATCATAAATAAAAGCTTTTCAAATTTAGTAAAAACACCCAAGGTTCAAAAAGGCACTAGGCGGTGCAGCTACTGTCTAGCGCCTAACAGTTTAGACGGAGTTTAATCGGTGATTATGTGGTAATTAGGCGGATTATTTTTTATATATTTATATGGTATATTATAATATAAATTATAAAAAAAATGTCAACAAAACATTCAAAACGCATTGTCTCAAAATAATGTTATCAAACAATAGCTTAAAAATACAAATCCAAATAAAAGCACACACAAAAATAATTAGGCTGGTTAGGGTTTAATAGCATTAGGTTGTTTAGGGTTAATTTTTTTTAAAAAAAAAATTGCAGCGCCTAATCCTGTTTAATTACAGCCTAATCGCTAGCGTCCCGTTTAATTACCAATTAATCAGTATCGCCTAATATGTCCGTCCAACACCAAAATTAAGCTTTATACTTGATTTTTCCGTCTAGACGCCGCCTAATCGGCCTAGGCGTCCGTTTTTTCAAACAGTGAAAAAAACCGTTGCTTCTAAATTTTATGCATATACGTATGTGTGTTTTGATTCGTATGTATATGTAAATCACATGAATCTAAAATTATGAATCTGTTGATCAACCTTTAATATTTATATGTACTTAAAATGTGCAGATACTGTATTGATACCGAGATATATCAAATGTATAATTAGTTTGTGTAGTTTTTGCATACATAAATGTTTACTTTATTCAAAATATATTCTCTTCATCACGAAAACACAATATTTAATTGAGCCAACAAAATTAAATTTGGCTATGACCCGCTTATTTTTCTATTTTTGGAGCCATGGAGATTATCATCGTAATCAGCACTAACACTCCTACCGTGTCAGAACGGATTCGGGGGCGCTGAATCACACTTCATGATGTCATGCTGCTACCCTGCACCTGCCGCACCAGAACACCACACCCTCCGTACACATCCAACTGGAGCCAATCACTAAACCAGCTGTCAAACCATCTGCACTTTTATTTCAAATTCCAACTGGGGCCATTTAGTAATTTAAATAAACATTAAAAATAAAAAAAAGGAAAATAGCTGGAGACCAGGTATAAGATCAGTGGTGCCCTCCTCCTTTTCTTTCTCTTCATTTTCTCTGAAGAGTAAAAGATTCTGAGAGAGCCCAAACCACCGTCACCACCACAACAAACTCAGTCCACTACCTCCCATGGAGCCACCGGCGGCGGCGCCGCCATCGCTTCAGCCTCAGTACCCTGACTCTCTCGACTCGTCGCCGCGCTCCCGCAACACCGAATCCTGGGACGACTCGCTCCCTCCGGCGTCCAGGCTCCGGCTCATGTGCAGCTACGGCGGTCACATCGTGCCGCGGCCGCACGACAAGTTGTTGTGCTACGCAGGCGGCGACACTCGAATCGTCGTGGTGGATAGGAATACTTCGCTCTCGGAGCTCTCGAATCGGCTGGCGAAGACGCTTTTGAACGGCCGGCCGTTCACGCTGAAGTATCAGCTTCCGAGCGAGGACCTGGACTCTTTGATCTCTGTGACGACGGATGAGGATTTGGATAATATGATCGACGAGTTTGACCGGACTGCCAGCCATAATCCGTCGAAACCTGCGCGGATTCGGTTGTTTCTGTTTCCGTTGAAGCCGGATTCGTCGCAGTCGATGATGGATATGCCGACAAAGTCGGAGGACTGGTTCCTCGAAGCGCTCAACGGCTCGTCTGGGATGCTCAACCGCGGCTTCTCAGACCCCGCGTCCGTCGATTGCTTGCTCGGTTCGGACGGCGGCGGCGCAGCGAACAATTCGGAATCGAGAGGAGACGCGGAGGCATCTGCGGCGGCGAATTGCAAGAACGGGAGGCCGGACGTTCATTCTGTCCCCGATTCGCCGATGCTGGAGAACTCGTCGTCGTTTGGTTCCACCTCGTCGTCTCCGTCGCTGGCGAATTTGCCTCCTATTCGAGTCCACGTGGAAGACGGCGGGGGTGGTAGTAGTCACGGCGGGAATAGAGCGCAGGATCAGAAAGTGGGGATTGAAGAGCAGCTTGCACAGATGACGGTGGGGATGGTTGGGCAGCAGAAGCTAGATGACGGCGGCGGCTTTGTGGTGATGTCTTCACCGCCTAGTTTGCCGACTACTATTATGTCTTCCGTTGCGCCGGTAAGTTCTACTACGGCGCCTGATTACATGAGTCGGGTGGTCTCCGATGACGAGCGATCCGATCACGGTGGATATCGGAAACCGATTCCTCCTCAGCAGCAGCAACAGAGTCTGCCTCAGTCTCAGCCCAAATCTACTGGAATTCTTGTTGATTTGCCGTCCCCAGATTCAGTTTCAAGGTAAGCTTTGCTTTTCACTTATCAAACAAATTTACCAATTTGTTCTCTATATTTTGGTTGTTCAATTTTGTTTCAATATTGAATTTTATTTCGTATACAATTTGCTGGTTTACGTCATACTGTTTATGTCGATTCATTACCATGAGGTGTTGTTGATTGTGGCAATGTGCACTGTGGTGGTTACAAATTTACAGTGAGCATAGTTTATCAAATGCTGCATTGTCACGCCCAAAGTTTACCACAAACCCAGTAGTTTATCAAGATCCAGTTGCTCAGTTGCCCTCTGGAACGCCCACCAAGTTTACCACAAACCCAAACCTTGTTGATCCGAAAGTTAATGTCTCTGATCCCACCACTCGGGTTCAGATGCAACAACAGATGCAGGATTCCGGGTATGTGTTGCAAAACCAGTATGATCAACAACTACAACAGCAACTACTACAACAACTACAACAGCAACAACAATTTATACACCCTGGTGCACATTACATGCATCATCACCCTGGATCTGTGCCAATTCAGGCATACTACCCTGTATATCCTTCTCAGCAACAGCAACAACAACACCACCATCCTCAGCTTGATCAGCAGCAGCAATATCAGGTTTATTATATGCCCGCAAGACAAGCTCCACCCTACAATAACTTGCCCCTGCAGCAATCGCTTCAGTCTAACATGAGTGAAGCTGCTGCCATTGCTTCTAGCCGCTCTCAAGCGCCTCCCAATCCCATGCTATCACCCACTGCAGCTTACAGCCAAGTAAGAAATGCTCCCATTGCCAAATCCGAAATTGCTGCCGGTGTGTACAGGACAACAACTACAGCTGCTCCTCCATCTCTGATTCAAGTTACTCCTTCTCAGCCTCAGCCTCAGCAACAATATGTTGGTTACTCACAGGTTCACCCGTCTCAATCAACTGTTCCTACTTTAACGGGTGCTGCTAATTATGCATATGAATATGCTGATGCCTCTCATGCTCAGCATGCCCAGATATACTATACTCAGCCGCCTCTCGCACACACAATGACTTCTCAGTACCAAACCATGACAGCTGGAGCAGCCATGGGGCTGCCTGAAGTTTCTTCTCAGCTTCCTAATGACAACATCAAGCAGCAGTAGCAGCAGAAACCATCACAATGAGGAATTTTACAGCCTTTGTAAGTCAGTTTTCAGAAAGAAGAAACAATTTTGGGGAAGTGGGGTGCCTGGATTATGTTAAATTATCGATATGTTTCTTTGGTAATTGGTTTGTGGTATGTATTTGTGATAGATAATAAGGAATTTCTTGGTAAGTTTTTCAAACTCGTTCTTGTGTGTCATATTGTTTCTCATCATCATAGAGGCTCATAGGAAATGAAAATGAGATTATACTGTAGAACTTGGAAACTGAAACATAGTGTGCTTGTGCAGATCGGTTTCTGAATAAAAAGTAGCAAGAGTTTTGAATTATTCCGTTGATGGATGAGCATTTTGATGTTGCCCTTATGATCTGTTTTATGTTGCTTCAATTTCAATTCTTCAATACTACGCTCGCTGCAACTAGGTTGTAGCCGGAATTACACATTCGAAGTGCCCCTTTTGGAATAGTACCTTTCATTTTTACGCACCAAAGAGTGTGTGGTGTGTTCTTTAAACAAGAAAACCCAAATGCTAGGTGGGAAAACCCCGTAATGGAATCTGCTGGGTGGGGACACAAATCTTGATTGGAATTGAATTTTAATCGATGTTGGACATCTTGAAAAGCTTGGCTCACTCATCTCATCATCATATCGAAATCGACTCGTATCTGGTATAACTCCAAATCCTCCACATAAGAAAGTGACTATTATTCGGCTACTTGATATGACACAGTGCGCGCTTAGATTCTTCCTTCTCATTACCCAACAAAAACATTACGTCTTAATTACTCCTTAAATCATGAGCAAACGTACGATGTTTTAAACCGGAATGTGCTGAACTCTGCTCGCAGTGAGAGCTACGCTGCCGTCGACACCGCCGTGGAACATGAAAGCGATTGCCCGGTGGTCTGGTTTGGTACACTGATCATTCAACCAAAGATGTCTCGGTACTACACAAGATGATTCCAACTATGGTAAACATGGCCAAATAGCGACGGTCACCGCGTTGGGGCATTCCACCTTTAATGTTGAACAGCTGAATGGAAGTGGCAGAGTTTGAACCCTAATTTGGGATTAGAGGTCATGCCAAATGCAAAGTATCATCTGAAAGAGAAAGCTCTGGCACAAGATATCGGCGCCATCAAGACTCATGTCACATTCAATAAAAGATGAACATGTTATTCCTTTGTAAAAAATGATTTGGATTTGATATGATGCACAAGAATCAATGACATGTCCAAAGCAGGAGAAGCAGACTTGTCAAAATTTCAACTGGTATAATTGGGTCCACTAAATTAGAGCTTACAGAACTGATGTTACTGACAGTAAAAGTAATTAATATTGAAAAGTTAACATTTTACCTCAAACACTCTCACACAGTGATCAGCTCCACTTGAAGCAAGCTGTATGCTAGCACAATTCATTCTTGCGCTTTCTCCACGCCAAACGGCTCACAGAAGAAACATGGCACATCAATGGATCAAACTGTGCTACAAAAGCAGCAAGTACATTTGCTGCTACACCATTGTCGGTTCTGTTAACAGAGAGACTCCACAATCCGCCTTCCATTCCAACTACAAGCAAACCATTAAATAGTAACAGTGAAGACAACACTGCCATAATTTCATACCCATCTTGTGACCATGTCTATTAGAAAGGTAAGAGAACAATTACGGAACTTCAAATGTAATACAAGTGACCTAAAGTCTAGACAACCAGTTTTTGACCCTCAACCTCATCAAGAGGTAGATAAAACGAGACAAAGCATATTTTGTATCATTTTGTTGAAAATATTCAGCCTGGGCAGAATTGGTTAACCAGACATGATCATTACTTCAACAGAGCATAAGGTAAGTTTTAACAAAATATACCAGGACATCAATCAAAGCATACCTGTTTTGTCAATCGAAAATACAGGGAATTGGCGATCCCTTGATACTGCCAACAGGAACTTGTCATCAATAGAGAACTCCATTTGTGTAACCGTCAAGCTATGCGACTGCAAACGACGGACTGCTTTCCAGGAACATGCAAGTAGACAGTTCATGGAACCAACTTCCCACAGCCATATAACTGCTGCTGACTGGGCCTGCAATACTTATCAAGTTTGGTACAGTAATTAGAGTTATCATAGCACAAGACCATTACTTTTAAATGATCTAATACTTCTTCCAAATTCTGTTTCCATGAACTGTCTACTTGCAGCAAGTACTCCATAACTACTAATATAACAGTACTGCAGTGACCCCAATATACCTTACAAGATGAAGCGACAAGCTTCCCTTCATGATCACTACAGAGAGCAAACAGCTCATTCCCTTGACCATAAAGCTTGTGTGATTCTGGCCATAGTGTATGCCATCCCAACTGATCTTCAATTGGAGGTTCAGTCAACACAACAGGAACCGTATCAGGAATAGATTCTTCTCTATGGTGTACTGCTCAGCTGCCAAAATGAAAATTCCATTAGAAAACATTCTATTTTTGTAATGTATAAAATTCAAAGCAATGCTACTTGCTAGGAAAACAAGACACATAGTATCATTTGCAAGATATTTAATTCTAAGATTTTAGCTTTTAATAGAAAGATAGAGGATCGCCATGAACATAAATAGGCTTTTGTGATAGCCCAAGAGCTGACATATTTGCACCCAATATCTGTACACCCAACTGTATATCTTCGGAGAAGGTAGAGTTCTGTGAAATGGCATGACCCAATGTCTTCAAGAAAGACAAAGGAGCTTCAAATACTCTGGCAACTTTCTCATCGGCTCCACTGACAAAACGATGGTTTCCCTTTTCCTTGGATGATGGTGACACAGTTCATATCATGACCATGAACTTGAGGACGAGCAATTTCATACCAAGAACGCTCATCTCCTAGAGATGTTTCATTTTTCCATGGAGAAAAAATCCGTGTTTTCTGCATATTTGACTTCAAGTAACATGACAAGTCCAGTTGATTGTTCTCATTCTTATATAATTAAGCCAATTCTTGATAAAATGCAGTTAAAAGCCTCTTATAAATAAATCTATGTCACCAGTAAAATTCTCAAGTGTTATTAACTTCACTAGGATGAATGATAATTTCATTAGATTTACCGTAACATAAGCAACATATTCACCTGGTCATCACTGACAGACAGCAAGTATTCACCAGATCTCCCCCAAGAAATATCAGTAATTGCTGTGAAATGCCCTGATGGAACTTTTTGTGGTTGCCAATTATCAAAGCCAGTACCGACATTCTCCACAGATGGAAAGATCCACCATACCCATGTGCTAAGATAGAATCTCCATTGGGACTCCAGTGGCCACCATAAAATACTAGAGCACAATGACTTAATTCCCCAACAGTAACAACATTCATCCAGATACCAGAAGTTTTTCTGGTTTCCAGATCATCATTGTCTTATCCATAGAAGCAGATAAGATGCTCTGGTGTTGAAAATACGGAACCCCTCTGAAGATACAGATGACGGAGTGAATACACCCAATCCTCATGACCAATTAGAAGAGATTCCAGTGAAATCTGATATGAGGTTGTTCCAGCTACAAGTACAGGGCCTTCTATGTAAGATGCTAAGCTAATTTTTTCTGGCTTGGAACTCTGGCTGCTGTCCAAAGAACCCCGTAGAGCCATCTTCCATATGTGTATGCCTTTGTCTTGTGATGAACTAACAAGAAGAATATAATGTGCCTCACCATTGTTGCACATAGGTAATGAGAAATCTAGACTCCTATTCCAATCTGTATGTCCTTTAGAAGAATATAATGTTCCTCACCATTGTTGCATATAGGTAATGAGAAATCTAGACTCCTGATCCAATCTGTATGTCCTTTCAATTCGCAGGCTTGAACAAACTGGGTGTACATATGAAAAAAATTCAAAATGTTTTAACATTCTGATGTAAATCACTGTGTAAGGTTCATAAATGTGATGTCAATTACATTTCCTCTCCTCTCCCCAGAGTATAGGTGAATCTTGTTATCCAATCCGCCCATGGCCAAGACTAAATGCCCAGTATTCCCAGGCAACTCTGCTAGTGAAAGTGCTGCCATAGGTTTTGAACCAACAAATAGAGAATCCAAATGCAATAATTTACAGTCACCTGAAACATATATCAATTGCTTCAGTGCAAGACCAAACCAAACAAGCTGTTGGAATATAAACTGCACAAAATATTGATAGGATGCAGAACCAAGGTTATTTTCCTGTATTGCAACTCAATTTTTTTTCTTAGGAGGGAGAAAATCTTAGAAGGGCCACAATATATGCCTTCATGAACAATGCATACTGTTACTTCAAAAAAACTCTAGATTCATTATGTGCATTGAAATGATAATGAACAACCTACCAACACTGGGTTGCATAATCCAACCATCTTCTGTCAGAATCACATAGACCATCCCTTGTCTTCCTGGAGTTTTGTTCCTTGCTTGTTGTACTTGCATATTTGTAGCAGCAGAAGAAGACAGGCAACAATGAACCAATGATAATGGAACCTATAACCCTTTCTCTTTCCCTGTTTCCATGTTTAATGTTTTTGCCCCCACTTAATAATTCTTGCTTGGCATATTCTCACCACTGTTAATATAAATATCTTTGTTCTACTCTATATATGTTCAGTTATATATGTGAGTGGGAGAAGTATCTTACATCTTGATGGATCCTAATGCATCAAGCTTTCTTATGAACCACTCAAGCTTTCAGTCAGTTTATTATGAAGCCAAAGAGAATGAGGGTATCATTGATCTTGGTCTTAGTCTCAGAGCTCTTCAACCTGAAACTTATCATCACCCATCAGCACATTGTACATTCCTTGATTTTTCCTTTGTTTTGTTTCTATATATTAGATTGCTCAATACATATACTAATGATGGTATTGCATTTTTATGTGCAGTGGTGAGCTTGGAGGGCTATGATAGTCTGATAGATTGGCCCCAGGCTAACAACTTGAATGTGAAGAATGTGAATGTCATAAGTCCGAGAACTATATCGGAAGCCTGTGATGAGGAAGCAGAGGGAGTGCAGAGCAATGAGAGGTGGACTTATGTGAAAGTTAACATGGATGGGATTGTTATTGGCAGAAAAGTCTGTGTACTTGATCACAGTGGCTACTCAAGTCTTGCATTTCAACTAGAAGACATGTTTGGTAGGTACAGTTGATATTTGAACTAAAGTGAAGTAGTTAGCATGCAGAAATTTAATTATATGTGGTTCTTTGTTTTCAGGTAGACAATCTCTATCTGGGTTGGATCTGAGTTTTCGCTTTTCTTTAAGGACAGAGATGACAATTGGAGAACAGTTGGTGATGTTCCATGGAGGTACGTGGTCCTTATCTATCACTTACATTGTCCACTGTCCACTGTCATTTTTCATTTGTTGTTCATTGATTATCTTAGATCTGCCATTGTAATGTTATTGAACCATGTTATTCATTGAATCTCCGTTTCCTATTCCAACAGGGAATTCATAGAATGTGTGAAGCGGCTAAGGATTGCCAGAAAGAACTGAGCCGTTCTTCCCTGTTCTGTGAAATTAATTAGTTTTTCTTATCTTGCAGTCTTGCTCTCTCTGATATATCATATATGTTCTTATGATATCCCTGACTTGGAGAAAACTAGTGTAAAATTACATATCTAAGAAGTCCATATCTGTTCTGCAACAATGTATAACATTATTGTTCTTATCAGTCTAAAAATTTACTCATAAGTTGTCAAACATTCTTGTGCATGATATAAAAGGCCCCAAAGGTCTGAAAGATATTCTAACAAAGATGAAGCTCAACTACTTTTGTTGGTTAAATTGCTTATGATTAGTGTGCACAGTTGGATATAATGGACCAAATACATTCGGGCAAAGATGTTGTGTTTAAGTCAGAAATGTCACAGTGAGATTATAGTACCAATTAAGCTAAGAGACAGCAAGAATCTCATTACAGAATGATTAATGCATTGGTTGTTGGACTCTTCCCCTATATTCGCGCCTCACAGTTGGGAAACATCTTTAAGGCTTATAGAAATAAGATTGAGAGTAAAGATGAGATTGAAGGATATGATGGAGTGAGCTGGAGGATGTGCAAGTGCAAAAGTAGAAACACAGTTCTAATTTTCAGAGGGGTAAAAGCAAAGAAGTGATCCACTTCATTAACCTACAAGACACAAAAAAGGTCTACAAGAAGAGCATGAAGAAATCCTTCACAATAACACCAACTAATCAAAAGGCCAGATTCATGCAAACTCTAGTTCATTGCTCTTATAGAAGACCAAACTCAACCTAGCTCTAACAAATGACAGAAAAAAAAGAGTAGAAAATGCGGGTTCATATTCACTCGAGATTGAACTAACCCAAGCATCCAGCTTCAAAAGTGGATTGAATTTGATTCAACACTGTAGCAAATTCACACAGCAGGTGTGGCCAACCTGTCCAAAGCTTCAGAAACATGCCTCATGATTGGTCTTCTTTCGGGGCTGCTATGAACGCAAGCCATTGCAATCTTCAATACTGCGATAATCTCTTCTTCCATTTCTACATCTTGCATTAGATGTGGGTCTAACACGTCTAGAAGAGGCTTCTTGTCGTCAATGCAGAGCTGAATCCAATGAACTAGGTCCATTTCTGAGGAACCTACCTGTACTATTGGCAATCTTCCGGTAATCATTTCAAGCAAGATTACCCCATAGGAATAGACATCCCACTTCTGTGATGGTTTCACCACTTTCAGAGCTTCTGGAGCTTGATAATAAGATCCCAAATTACTATACGAACAAACTACAGCAGATTCAATGGTGGTGCTCTTTTGGTGCCTTTCTTGTGGTTTGTCTATGGTGGCCTTTCTGTTGGATTCCAGTGTCGGGGTACCTCCGGCTATATTAGCAAGGCGCCCGAGTCCAAAATTAGAAATATGTGGCTCCATGTTTTGTCCAAGAAGTATGTTACTCGGCTTCAAGTCTCCATGGACGTACTTTTTGGGGCTAAACTCATGCAGGTAGACCAAGCCTTTCGCAATTCCTTTCATGATTTGCAACCGAACAGACCATGAGAGTGGCGTAAATGATAGCATTCCTGGCTTACCTAAAAATGCACCAAAATAATCAGATCAACATAAACACTTATGATTCCATTCACAACTATGACATAAATAACAGTGAGATATAATGAACTTACTATGAATAGCGGCTGCAAGGCTGCCATTAGGCATATAGTCATATATCAGCAGCTTTTCATCAACAGACCAATAATAAGCCCTTAGTGTCACAATATTTGGATGCCTTAGCTTTCCAATTGCTTCAACTTCTGTCTGAAACTCCTTGAATCTCTGATAGCCCCCTTCACCCAATCTCCTCACTGCTAAAGTAAGTCCTTCAAGCACGACTTTGTAAACAATGCCAATTCCACTCTTTCCAAGAACAAAAGCAGAAGCCTTAAGAAGCTCATCCAGATCAAATGCAACTTGTGTGTCCAATGCCACCAGATCATACTGCTCCATATTTTCAGATAAAGTCTCTGACTCATCTTTCCTGAAGCAGAAGCACTCTTTCCTCCCCTTGCTGCCCTTTGCAACCCCATAACCATTTTCATCCTTAACCTTGTTACAAGAACAAATCCTCGAATAGCAATACGAGAAAAGGAGCCCAACAAGGAAAATACCAATCACGTCACTGACTACAATTGCAATCACAGCTGTCTTACTTAACCCTTTCGATTTCTCACCAGCATTATCATCAGAATCCTGAGGAGGGAAGTTATCCGGCAGATACGGGAAGGATGGTGCACTTGCACCAGGAGTATCTGAAGAACAAGGGTTCTTCAATGGAGGGCCACAAAGACCAGGGTTCCCAATAAAGGCAGTTGGTCCTCTGTTCATTAGAGCACCATTCTGGGGTATAGGACCGCTTAAATTGTTGTAAGTGAGATCAATGTAAACCTTCTCAGGAAGGTATCCAAGGCTAGGTGGGATTATTCCAGAAAACTGATTATGAGACAAATCAACAGTGCCTTGCAAACTAGACAAATTTCCCAAATCACTAGGAATTGAGCCATTGAACTTATTGAAAGAAAGATCAAGCTTTTCCAGAGACACCAAGCCAATCCCAAACCCATTTGGCAGCGAACCAGTGAAATTATTCTGACTAACATCCACAGTTCTGAGTCTCTTGCATTGTACAATTGCAGAAGGTATTGACCCATTGAAGAAATTTTGTGACAAATCCAAGTTTTGTAAGTACTTGAGCTCACCAATAACATTAGGCACAGGCCCAGAAAATGAATTTCCATAAAGAACCAAACTTTGTAACCCTAAAGCCTCAAAAAGCTCAATGGGCAAGCTCCCATAGAGCTTATTGTTCCTTAGATTGACATGTCTGAGTTCAGAGAGTGACCCCATGGTAGAAGGAAGAAGCCCAAAAAGCTTCTTCTTTGGAATGCTAAGGGACATAACTCTTTGCTCCTTGCATGTAATCCCATTCCATGTACAAGGATTTGCATCAGAAGAGTTCCAATTACTCAAAGACCCTTCTGGGTCCTGAGTGATTGACTGCTTGAATGACAGAAGGGCTTGGCCTTCTTCATTCAAAGCACCCACTAGGCTATCAGAGTTAAAGAAAAGCACAAGCACCAAAACAAAACACAGCATGGTCTGAACTCTAAAACTACAAAGCGTAGAGTTGAAACCTGAAAGGGTTTTACCTTTTTGTGAACCAGAAAACTAGTGAAGGTAGTGGAGAAAGCTGAGGACTAACAGAGGAGGTGCAAAAGAGTAGGAAAGGAAGTGTGACAGCTTTGAGAGTGATGGAGATTGAGGAGAGCGTTTGCAGAACGCTAAGGCTCAACAACAAGCAAGAAACACATTGGGAAAGTAGTGAAGAAAACACAAAAGAAAATGGCAAAAGAGAAGGTTGAAGTGGGAATCCATAGAGTATTGTCACCATTCTCAAACTCCCACCATTCCCAAACCATGCAATTTATCGCGATATTTTGTGGGAGATAATACTTAAGGGGAGACATAGTTCCAGTTATTAAAACTTCTAATGGACCCTTCTACCCTTTTCTATTTTCAGTAGCCATGAAAAGCATCCGGTTATCATTAAGAATTATAAAGTACAAGAACACACAATAATTGTCATTTTTTCAAAATATTTCAGAAAAACTTAACATAAAGAGCCGTTAGACTAATTTATTATAAATAAAGTCTAATCTAACAAATTACATAGGACTTCGCTATATTTTAATAAAATAAAATGTAAGAGAAAGAAGACCAAAAATGCATATTAGGCAATGATGATTGCCCCACACCGGTTACAAACCGTTAGAGGAAACATAAGATGATCAGGATCACTAACTGTGATCATATTAAATTCATTGGAAACACAACGGCAGGTTTCCAAAATTAGAATAAACTAATTGCTCCCTAATCTCCAAACAAACCTTAGCTTAGCTTCAACACCTGACACGAGAAATGAGAATTTGACGAGACCGTTAGAAATTGACATGTGAATAGACTAGACTGGGACTAGAGAATAGCCGTTTGTCAGTGGTGGCCTCCACTTGGCTAACTTACTTAAGGCCTCCGTTAATACTATATGAAAACTAGAGAATGTAAGTGAAAATCTTAGTTTTCTGAGGTCTTGATTGCAAATTATCACAGTTAAAGGTGTTTTAAAGACATGTTCCCCAGTTTATTTTTGATAAGAAAAAGAACTTAATTAAATTAACATGTCTGTAGTGTACCCAAGGTTTACAATGTCAAAGGCCAAAGCAGAAGATGCTTTTGGCGAAATATTTCCCTCCTAAAAACAAAGATTGCTAAGCCTATGACCTAGAATGGCGAAAGCATGGACAACAAAATTTCCTTTCCTAAACACAAGTTTAATGCACACAAACTCAAAGGAGTTACTCAAGATCTTGATGTCTTGGATTAACTTGAGCAAGCTCCAAGGGGGTGTGGAAACTCCATTCACAGCGTCGATCACTAGCTTCAAGTCGCCTTCCACTTCTATTTTGGTGAAACCACGACTCTTAACACAAATGAGACTGTTACGAAGGGTCATAGCTTCTGCAACAGGGACAGTGGTAGTGCCTGAGTAAAAAGAGGCTGCAGCAAGAGAGTTACCATATTCTGTTCTAAGCATGAACCCTCCTGCAGCAAAATTACCCCACACTGAGCCATCAAAGTTTATTTTGATTCTTTCATGAGAAGGCGGGTTCCATTTGATGTTCATCTCATTTCCGGAAATGAAAGAATTCATTTTTGCCATTACAGAAGCATTTGACAAGTTCCCCCGGTTGTTGGTGTGGGTTTCACTAACACTTTGGCTACCTCGTGTCCAAAGCTTGGGGACCACAGGTACATGAATTTGTAGTTCTAATAACTCTTGTTATTGATCTAGTTTTGTGTGTGGTTGTCTACCATGCAGTGCGGCATGGTAGACAGATAGAAGAAAAGAGAGAAGAGGAGGAGTCACGTGACCAACAGGGGGCTGGGTTTTTGTGTGTGGCTGTCTACCAAGCAGTGCGGCATGGGATACAGATAGAAGAAAAGAGAGAAGAGGGGGGAGTCACGTGACCAGTAGAGGGGCTGGATTTTTGTGTGTGACTGGGGTTGCTGCTCACGCTGTACCGCGCGACACAGCAGAAAACTCGTTGCCTACCACCCTTATTTTGCTAGTGGTACCACCATCCCGTAAAGTCATGCCACGTGTTTTATAACATAATCGTGGTTAAGTCTTTCATATTATATTAATACAAAATTATGCCTTGTGATTTTCTTTAAGATTTTCACTATTAAGCTCCCGTGCCAAGGTCCATAGCCTCGTTGGAACTCGTTGAAACAAAAAAGAACTTATCTACAATGTGGAGGCCACCATCTCGTCGGCCAACATTGTGTTTTATGTTCAGAGCTTCATTATGATCGGAAAACTAGTTGTCAGCGAGTTCTGGAAGGAGTGAAGCGGTCATGGGAGGTTGTGTTGTTATTCGGGAAGGAGAGAAGCTGTCGCCGGCGTGAAACGACGGAGAAAAGGCCGATGTCCGCACTTTAGCATGAGTGCGGACGTCTGCTCTCGATCCGGCCTATATATATATATATATACTCGTCGTCTACGAGTCATGGAATGAGGGAAGCAGTCTTGAGAGGCTATGCAGTCATCCGAAAGGGAGAGAAGCCGTCACCAGTGTGAAACAGTGGAGAAACGACCAACATTGTGTTTTATCTCCAGAGCTTCATTCTGGCCAGAAAACTAGTTGTCGGCGAGCTCTGGAAGGAAGGAAGCGGTCTTAGGAAGCTATGTTGTCGTTCGGGAAGGAGAGAAGCTTTCGTCGGTGTGAAATGATAGAGAAACGGTCGACATCCGCACTTTAGTCAGAGTGTGGACGTCCTCTCTCGATCCGACATATATATAAACTCGTTGTCGGTGAGTCCTGTAATGAGGAAAGCAGTCTTGGGAGGCTGTGCAGTCGTCCGGGAGGGAGAGAAACCGTCACCAGCGTGAAACAACGGAGAAACAGCTGACGTCCACACTTTAGTCAGAGTGCGGACGTCTGCTCTCGAACGGCAATATATATATATATATATATATATATATATATATATATATATATATATATTATGTTCCATGAGCTGATATAAGTTCCTATAGTTGACATCACGAATAGACCAGCCAATGCCTGCAAATATACACATCAAGCATTCAAAATTAACGTCAATTCTTAGACTTAACCGTGGGGGTTCAAAATTATGAGGATAATAAAGAAGCAGATTACATACCACAAAGAAGAGTTTGAAGTCTTTTCCTGATGTGATTTCGCATAACTTCAATAGGAACCGGTTAATTTTTCCAATGAAGTATATGCAAGTAGATTCTGGAAGTTGAATGTTGATCTCATGTGGCACCTGTAAAGTACATCACCAAGACCAAGTTAGATCGAAACCGAAAGTAACAATATCTGCAACATCTATGTAAATTAACAATTTACATAGGAGTCTGCAGTATCTGCAAACCGAAAGTAACAATTTGCACCATAGGAGTCTTAGAGTCATGGTCAGCATGAGGGTGTCACAGAGGAGAGACACAAATTGGTATTCTTGTACTTGGTAGGAAAAACCATAATGTGGTGAACCCCTGATAAGATTGCCGCATCTGATCTCTTGTCCGTCCACAATATTATGTCAGCCACTGCAAAACCAAAAGTAAATTCAATATCAAAACTATATTAGGGAAGAACATGCAAAGATAGTAAAAACAACAAGCTAGGGAGGCTAATGTAGGATTAATTTTACCTTTTCCTCCTCCAAGAATAGAAGAAGAGCTGACATGATTCTACCGCTTAATGTTGTTGCTATGAAATCAAACACAATCCCGCAGAAAACAATGGATTCGAGTATATTTGTTACACAAGAGTGTTTAGAGCAATCGCAGTTTCGAATCCCCGTATAAAAGCACTTGGACGGACAGATAAGAGAAATTCTGATTCTTTGCTCATAAATGGGCAATTTGGTTTTCCTTGTTCCCCTGAGAAGTGATGTTTTCATTACTACAAGGAAAAGGAATGTTGCAAAGAATTTGGAATTGCTTTCATGCCTAGTAATAGGAAAACTATTCTGGTGGAACGTCCCAAATTGAACCTAATTTCCTTGTTACATAAGCTTTCCAAAACCTAATTGACATGAGTTAAAGATTACAGATTCGGATTTGGCACCCTTTTCCCAGATCCTAATTAGTCTCAAATTCGATGGTCTGAATTATCTTAGAATATCAGTTTTATGATCTCAAGTTCTTAACAAGTAGTAACACGAGTCGTGCTGTTGGTATTTAGCACTGAAGAATAGTAATGCTTTACAATATGTTAATGAAAACAGACAGACATATACCTGATTCCACAAGATTGAATGAGGTACTACTAGTGCTATAACAGCCACCACGAAAATGAGCATGGGGCGTACAACTTGAATTTTCAAACGCAAAGTTACAGGGTCGTGCATAAAACATGGATGGAATATATTACTTCCATTGTTCACCAAAATATTCTACTCGCATTTCTAAGACCAGATCTGCAGATGACTAGCATATACAACTAAATACAAGTCTATAGGAAAAGCCACGAGAACTTTGAATACTTATCTACCTAGCTCAAACTCATTCCACAAGCATGGCCATATAAAATTAAGTAATATCATAGCAGAATTAGACCTTCTCAATCCAGTGGTTTGCTGCTGCTGCTGCTAATGCTCTCCATAGTTAGACATACCAAGGTCTTCATTGCGGTGCCTCTCCCATCCCCCAGTATCAGCCTTGGAATGTGACCAATAGTAAAGGTTCGCTCCTATCAGTGACAACAGTGTAAGAGCAGCTGCTGCAGCAAACACGCCCTTGAGGAGAGTGGCACAGGACAAGTCGTCTAGGTTTAATTTCCCCCTGTATTTTGTGTGGTATGCATTCCTTGCTGACCCAGCCAATAAGCATGCCTCGGCTCCCAAAAATGTTGTCCTGGTTTCGTAGTTCAAACTTCCATTTAGCAAAATGCAGCAAATGGAATACCCATGCACACAAAAGAGTAGAGAAGAAAGAACATGTACCGAAGAAAATGATCAAGGATTAGAGTAACAATAACTAAATTCACTTTCCGGACGATGAATTAGTACTATTCCCGCTTACCCAAAAAAAACTAAATTCACAAGAGGAATACCACTCAGCCTTAATTACTTGTCTAGCAGAACACGACTACCTATCTATCTAATTGGCTAATGCTGATTCACAACGTAATAGTTACAACATATCATATCCCCGTGAATTAATCATATAGAATGAAAACTCATAGGTTCTTACAGGCCCGCTTAGGCGCGGGATAGCCCTGCAGAACGAAACGGCGGCAATCGTCCGATCTTTAATGAATTGATCTTGTCTGTTTAAGTCGTTTTATTTTGTCCGTTTGATCAATTCATAAGATCTGACGACTGTCCCGTTTCGTTTGATCAATTCATAAGATCGGACGACTGTCCCGTTTCGTACCGTTTAGTCCCACACGGCTATCCCGCGCCCGAGCAAACTCGTAGGTTCTTAAATGTCAAACAAGTTGAAACTAAAGACTGTCGATCAGAAAAAAAAACAAGGAGAAAAAAGCAAGTAAAGGTGGCCAATCTGTTAAAGCAAATCTCTCGGTGCCTACAATCATGCCTCATAATTCTCTCACACAACATGATCCTCCTAAACTCTCTCAATCCTAATCCCTTGATAGAGTCATTTGTGTTTATTTCTCATATCAATTGTATTTGTTGTCCTTCCCGAGAATGCTAGGAATAATCTATATATATTAAACAGATGTAAACATTTCAGAGGTATGGAAAAACATATATTACATGGTATCAGCCAAAATCTCGATCCTTACCTGCATATCCATCTTTCTTGTGATTCCACTATTGCTTTCCTCCTCGAATATCCATCATTCTTGTGTCTTCCTTCTCCCTTCCTTCGTCAACTTCTTTGTTCTTCTTCTCTTTTCCTTGAACCAATTCATCCCAAATTCTTGTTTCTTTACTCAGCCCAAACACCAATCCTTTTGTGATTTCATCTTCTATTTCCTCCTGTTTCAATTCTTTCTTGTCTTTCTTCTTCCTTTCACAAACCTCCTCCAATTTATCTTCTTCTGTCACTCAAACCTTTGTTCTTCGGTCCGATCTACCTCTCAATCACCACATATTTCTTGTAATCAAGCTATTTCAGCCACCCTACCAAAAAAAATCTATCTACCGTAAATGGCTGCCCGTTGTCATCTTGGCAACTTCTCCAATCAACAGCAAGTCGCTTCTCCATACTACTTGCAGCAACGACCCAATATGCCTAGTTACTCATGGATGGTGCCCTATATCCTCACATTTCCGATCTAAAATCGGTCATGCCATTTGCTGGTGTCCATTGTGCTTCTGACCCAACTTGGTACCCTGACACAGGTGCAACTCACCACATGACGGCTTTGCCTGTTCAAAACCCACAACCGTATGGTGAACCTCATAATGTTTATATGGGAAATGGCAATTTCATGTCCGTTTCCCATACTGGTAACCTTCCCATGTCATTGGGTCCTTCTACTTTCTCTCTCCAAAATGTCTTTCGTATTCCATCAATTCAGAAAAATCTTTTGTCCGTAGCTCGATTTACTAAAGATAATCTTGTTTATTTTCTTTTTGTCCCAGATTTTTATCAAATCTACTGCTTACGTACTAGGGCTGGCTCCGGTCCACTTCGGTTCGGTTTATACCCCAAACCGCGAACCAAACCAATGTTATACTTCGGTTCGGTTCGGTTTTTTACTATTTAAGAGGCCAAACCGCAAACCAAACCACACCTACGGTTCGGTGCGGTTCGGTTTTTTTTTTTCAAATTGATAATTTTTCTTCTTATTATCATTATAGTGAAAAATGGTTATAGTTCACAAAGTTGCACATTTATTTACAACCTAATAAACAAATTATACAACATTAGTATGCATATTGTGATTCCGATGACTAAAAGTCAAAAATTAAAATTCGACCATCAGATATGATCATTATGACGAAAGATGTCTGTAGAAAAAAAATTGAACTAGATCTGACAAAATTAAGGGCTCGATCGAAACGGTCAACCCTGATCCATCGTCACTTATCACACGGAAACACTCATATCTACCTCTATATTACGTATTTTTGTCAAACCTTTTACACGAAAAACACTCACGTAGATGAGACGCAACCGCCCATATAAAAATTTTGGGACATTTACCTTCCAACGATAAGGCTCCCCACAGGGAATAATAAAGGTAAATAGGGTTGACCGCTACAATCGGTACCGAGACGTTACCCGAATTACGTGATTTTTTAACGAGACGTATTTCATCATTCCGAACACATCTTATTTCACGAGTTTTTTTGATAATTTTGCTTCTATGTAGAGTTGGTTCACAAAGTTGCACATTTATTTACAACCTAATAAACAAAATACAACATTAGTATGCATATTGTGATTCCGATAACTAAAAGTCAAAAATTAAAATTCGACCCTCAGATATGATCATTATGATGAAAGATGTCTGTGGAAAAAAATTCAACTAGATCCGACAAAGTTAAGGGCTCGATCGAAACGGTCAACCTTGATCCATCGTCACTTATCATACGGAAACACTCATATCTACCTCTATATTACGTATTTTTGTCAAACCTTCTACACAAAAAACACTCACGTAGATGAGACGCAACCGTCCATAAAAAAATTTGAGACATTTACCTTCCAACGATAGGGCACCCCATAGGGAATAATAAAGGTAAATAGGGTTGACCGCTACAATCGGTACCGAGACGTTACCCGAATTACGTGATTTTTTAACCATAGCTGTATTTCATCATTCCGAACACATCTTATTTCACGAGTTTTTTGATAATTTTACTTCTATGTAGAGTTGGTTCATAAAGTTATACATTTGCTTAAAACCTAATAAACAAGTTATACACATTAGTATACATATTGTGATTCCGATGACTAAAAGTCAAAAATTAAAATTCAACCGTCAGATATGATCATTATGACAAAATATGTCTGTGAAAAAAAATTCAAATGGATCCGACAAAGTTAAGGGCTCGATCGAAACGATCAACCCTGATCCATCGTTAGTTATCACACGGAAACACTCATATCTACCTCTATATTACGTATTTTTGTCAAACATTCTACACGAAAAACACTCACGTAGATGAGACGCAACCGCCCATATAAAAATTTTGAGATATTTACCTTCCGACGATAGGGCTCCTCAAATGGAATAATAATTGTAAATAGGGTTTACCGCTACTATCGGCACCGAGACATTGCCCAAATTACATGATTTTTAAATCATAGCCGTATTTCACCATTCCTAATCTTTTTTGCAAATAATACAAGTAAAAGGAACATTTCCTCCTGATTTCCTTGTATTATCAACATCAATAATTGGCTTCCTAGTCACATATTTCCAAAGAGGTGCACACAAATTGTCATCTACATCCTGTGCTCATCCTATTCAGTAAACATTGTAGTTCATATACATCAACAAGCCAACAAATAAACATATACTTCAACAAAATCATGACTTCGCAGTTCACACAATCAAACATTCCCTACATATTTTAGATTCTGGAACAATAATTATGAAAGAGGATGAGATGAAGTGATGAACTTACGAGAAGAGTACTTTTCACAGATCAGAGAAGTTGGAGATTGGCCGTCGGAGCTGGGCGTCAGAGCAGGGAGATCGAAGGTCTCGTCTGGCCGTCGGAACTCGAAGGTTGGCCGCCGAAGCTGGGCGTCAGAGCGCGGAGATCGAAGCTGGGCAGCAGAATTCACCTCCCTCTTTGTGTTTCTCTATTTGTGTTTTAGGTGAGGTGCAGCTTAGTGGCTTACTGTTAAAGGTCTCGCATGACCGTCGAAACTCGAATGTTGGTTGCTGTGGCTGGGCATCAGAACATGGAGGTCGAAGCTAGGCGTCGGAACTCGCTTCCCTCTTTGTGTTTCTCTATTTGTGTTTTAGGTGAGGTGTTGTTTACTGCCCGCTTTAGGTTTTGATTTTTTTTTTTGTGAAAATTTCCAAATTGACGACGTGGCGTGTCGACAATGACGTGGTGTGTCGTCAACGTGTCGAAAAAGTCATATTTTTCTGACACGCCATGTGGCGTGTCCGACACCGTGTCGGGGAGTTTCTGACACTCCTTCAATAGACGTGTCCGTGCTTCAGAACTTTGAACCAATCCACGGGGTTCTCCTGTGCGAAGGGGAAGATATAGATCCATCAAATTACGACGCAGAGCTCTCGGGGTTGACCTCCGAGGAGCTCTGAGAGATCGGAAAGCTACATTCAAGTGACACAGTCATAGACAAAGAGAAAGACTCCATTGAACTGAGGCTGGCAAAGCTATGCCTAGATAGGAACATACCGTACTTGGGAATATGTCGAGGATCGCAAGTCCTCAATGTGGCTTGCAGGTACATTGTACCAAGATGTAAAGAAAGAACTTGAGAAAGAGTGCCCAGATTGGAATCAAAGAGTGATGCATATGAACTATGATTATTACGATGGACATAGACATGTGGTGAAGGTGGTGGAGAAGATTCCTTTGGATGATGAGAAAATGGAAATGAGGGTTAATAGTTATCACCATCAAGGTAGGGCTGGGCCTGGGTCAGGCCCGGCCTATTATTTTCAGGACACGGGTCCAGACCGGTTAATGTGGATCCGGACCAAGTTTTGATGTTGGAAAAACAGAGACCGGTAAAAATCCGGACTGGCCGAGAGCTCAAATGTCAGATTTCTTGAATGTCAAATGGCCGAGAGCTCAAATTGTCATTCAAGTTTTGATGTTGGAAAAACAGAGACCGGTAAAAATCCGGACCGGTAAGTATGTCATCCAACTCGACATTGACAGAGATGACAAGAAATCTGACAGTTTTCGATTGGAGGTGGAGGCTGATCGAAGAGAGGAAGAAATAAAAAAAAATAACGAGTTACCGAGGTCGAGGAGGTCGACGAGGCGAGAAGATCGAGGAGGTCGAGGACTTGAGGGTTGAGGAGGTGGGTGGAGTAGGCGAGGAACGGTCTGAGGAGGAGGTCTAGGTTGAACTAATGGCATGTGGGATGAGGTAGTGAGGTCGCTGGCATCCCCTTCTTCCCTGACGTCCGGCGCGGCGGTGGCCCCTTCTTCGCTCTAGCAGAGACAGAGAGGCCGAGAGAGAACTATATTGATGTTAGATTAGTTTTAGGTTTTAATTATAAAACTGTACAAGTATAAGTATATAAGTATAAGTATAATTAATTGTAGGTGTAAAGTATATTTGTATATGGGTGTATATAGCAGAAATTTGGGCCCGACTCGGTGTATCAAATCTAAGGCCCAATACCGGCTCATGATTATATGAGCCCGGCCCAGCTCGGAAGAAAATTTAAAACCCGTATCGAAACCCAACCCGGCCCGCTCAAGTCCGTCGGACCAGTCCTGGCTTTTTTGTGCCAACGTGATTTTGCCTAGCCCTACATCAAGGTGTTAAGAGATTGGCACAGAGGTTTGTGCCGATGGCTTTTACCCCTCATGGTTTGATCAAAGTGTTTTCTGACCCGGATGTTTATAATCCTGATGAAGGTAAGTTCATCATGGGACTTCAATTTCATCCAGAGCGAATTCAGCAACTTGATTCGGATGATTTTGAGTATCCAGGATGTGGATATGCATATAACGTAATTCATATATCTCAGGTTATGTAGCCCGGACACGGCGACACAACGCGACACAGCAACACGGTAAATTTTAAAAACAATAATCCCAACACGGCATGGACATGCAAATAAATAATAAATAATATATTTTTAATACATAAAAACATTTCTATATAAAAAAGCCCTAAAATGATTAAAAAGCTATATATATATATATTAGACTCTTTTGACATGTTATTTTCTGACTAGCATTTAAACGCCCAATATAATAATTAGAAGATCCATAATCTTCACCAAACCGGATCCCAAGGCTGTCATACTCTCTCTCTCTCTGCAACTTCCTCTCCTTCCTCAAACCCTCAAAGCCCACATCCCATACCAAGTCTCCCTCCACTCAACCCAATTCCTCTTCTCAATTCTTCTCCCTCTCTGCTTATATGCTTCTGACTAAACTTACGAGAAGCTGAAGGTCAATGCCCAGGGATTGGAGATACCCAGAAGTTATCGGAGTTTGCCTCTGTCTTTTGACTTCGATTAAAGGTTCGCATCTCTCTCACCCTTCTGTTTGTTTGGTGGAGTTCATCTCTGTCTTTTTTTTAATAATAAAAAATCCTCAAAACAGTGACGTGGCGTGTCGAGGATGAAGTGGAGTGTCGTCAACGTGTCTAGAAAGTTAAAAAATTTTGACATGCCACATGGCGTGTCGGACCGTATTCCGGCGTGTTGGACACTTAACACTCAGAGTTTTGGCGTATCCGTGCAATATAGATCTCAGGCATTGATAATGCATTGTGTTCATGATATATATGAATGCGCATATATCTTGCCTAACTAGTATGATGTCAATGAAGGAATTTGTTAAGGCAGTAAGAGCTTATCAAAAGAAGCTCAGTCAGTTCGAATGCGTGCAAAAGGCTCCTAAGCGCGGAAGTATGGCAATCAAAGAATCCAAACTGGAAGTTGGAGATGAGTTTCTAGAGGTCAGTCATTTAAAAACTGAAATCCTTGAAAGAGATTAACAATTTGCTTACTCGTTTCAGTACTTTTAATGCCGGTGTTGCATTTCCATTGTCGCAGTCGAATACAGCGCTGAGTTTGCAGCAAGAGAAAAGGCTAAAGCAAATGAGTGCAACGGTGAGAAATGCTTCGGCGTATATGGAGCGAATGAAGATGGGTGAGGAGGGAGAGTTGCAAGGGCCATCTTAGGCAAAATGTCCATTGAGCAGATATCTGAATCGATGTCATACCGCATCATGACTCAGATATGTTCCGACTCTTTACAGAAGAAGCTAATTGCTGTTTGTTTACATCTGATTGATGTGCATACCTTGTGATTTCCCAGAGCAATCTTCTAGGCTTCCTTACAAGCCACTATTTCATCTTCTGTAACATTAAGTTCCATTCCCCCGAGAAATGCAAGAATGATTCGATGATGGTGAGCAGAAATTTGATTTCCGATAGGTGAAAGAAATCAAGAGTACCAGTTTGAGAGGGCTGCTTCCTTCCCAGCCAATGCTTTCATCATTTGCATAGATTTATTACTCTGAACGCAACCATGTATTCAACAACACTAAGAACCATTACCCAGCTCAAATGCGAAAACGAAAAAAAATGATGATAGCTATTAGGGGTGGGCATCTGAAACCGATCCCGAAGGCTCGTCCCGATCCCGTCCCGAAAATTCACGGGACGAGACGAGACGTCATTTCAAAAATTAAAGGCCCGACCCGGCCCGTCCCGTTTTAAAAAAACGGGATCGGGACTTGTTGAATAGAGCCCGTTAAGACCCGACCCGTCCCGAATTAAAAAAATCATAATTATATGGGTGTTCAAATCAAATCTTGGGTATTTTGATTCAAAGGTTGTTTGTTTTTTCAGATGTTTTAGTGCTCTAGGATTGTTGTTTTTCTGTTTCGAAACTTTAGAACTCCATTCTTGCTCTAAAAAGTCGAATTAAAGCTTCCAATTTCTAGTTTCAAACTTATTGGAAATTTCCAGAAAAAATTGCAGAAAACTGATTTTTCTTGCCAACTTTGGGACATCATATCTTTCTGCTCAGACCTTGTTTATAGGTGGAACCTAATATTTCACCTTTACCGGGTTACAATTCAAGAAATAACCCGTAAGTGTGGTCGATTATTAAATATGCATCGTTTATTATGCTTGAAGTGCTGTTTACAGGGTAAAAGCCCAATCAGATTTGAGAAGCCACTCTGGGTCCTTTGTCAGGGCCCAGTTCATCGTAAAGTTGAGGAAAAGCAAGATAGATTATTCCCACATTGGAAAAGGACAAAGTATGCTGCCTTTAATGCTACTATAAATACCGGCGCGGACCTCCCGGTAAGGGGACGCGCAACTTCTTAACTACTCTTGAGTTTTCTGCTTATCTGACAGTGTCTGACTTAAGCATCGGAGTGGCTTCCCTCGGTAAACTCGGGGACGCCTCTTTGACGTGTTTGTTCTTTACACAGGAAAACTCGGAGTACGAGGAAGTTCGCTATTTCTGGAACCGTGCAACCCGCTAAAAGGGAGCGCGAGTTTACCCGGAAACAATTGGTGCTCTCGTTGAGAGTCGAACTCAAGACCTCCCGTTTAATATTTTGAAGGACGGTGGAAATGGCAGAACAAGATCCAACTAGGAGGCTTAATTTCTCAGGGGATGATAACCCGGGGACCTCCGGGACCCAGTTTGGCCAGACAGATTTGGCAGCAGCATTTGAGCTCTTGAAAAAGGATTTTCTCGCTCAGAAGGAGCAATCTACTCGAGAATATGCTGAGTTAATGACGGTAAAGGAGCAATTAGCGACTATCCAGGCCGAGCATGGGCTTCTTCAAGCAACCCTAACTCAAAGGGCGAATGCCATTGGGACGTCAGCCAGACTTGCTGATATCATTACCCCAGAAGGGAATCCTCCGGGTTATGGAAACCCGCGAACATTTGACAGTGCATACATACCACCCGCTATTCTCCCACCCACTGCCCACCCTAACCCAAATCCACAAATTATCCATCTCTCCAATCCGTTGTTTAATCACAATCTTACAGGACCTCCTTCACCTCCAGAGCCGGTGTTAAATCAACCACTTCCCCCAGCCGATGCCCAGACCCAGCTGCTCTTACAGTTGGCTCAAACTGTGACCCAACTTGAGCAGCGTCTTAACTCGGGAACAGGGCCACAGCAATACCAACCCTTTATTACCCGTGCAAGCCCATTCTCCACACGGGTTCAAGCAGACAAAAAGCCACCCGAAGCAAAGCCATTTAAGATCAAGAGATATGCCGGAACGGGCTGTCCATATGCACACCTAGAGTTGTTCCAGTCGCAGTTGGATTCAACCCGGTTCACGGATGCCCAAGCATGCCATGCTTTCCAGGAAACACTCAGTGGGGAGGCATTGAGTTGGTTCCTCAAGTTACCGGCTTTGTCAATAGAAACCTATAGTCAGCTGACACAGAAGTTCCTTTTCCGGTTTATCCTGCTGTCTAGTGCCAACCGAAGCACCACTTCATTATTCAAAGTCCAGCAAAGGGACGATGAGAGCTTGAAGGTCTTTATAACCCGTTGGCTATCCACGACTTCCAAATGTGGGCACTTGGATGAGTCAGTGGCATCAGAGGCGTTCTTGCAGGCGCTCAAGCCAACCCGCTTTGTGGTGGAGCTCAGGAAGCAGCGGTTCAGGTGCTACGACGATTTAATTAATGAAGTAACTCGGCAAGCTCAAGCCGAGTATGACACCTTCGGGGAACGCCGGACGAATACCGGATTCACAAGCCAGCGAGCTGATGGATGGAGAAAGGAAGGGCAGAATAAGAGTGGTCAGGGATACTACGGCAAAAGTTCAAACAGATCAAGGGAGAAGCCAAGAGAAGCTCCATACCCGAGACCTCCAGCCTAGGAAGCAAAAGCCCCTTACATCCCTCGATATGAAGTGTTAACCAATTTGACTGCCTCCTATGAAGAAATTTGGAACCGCCATAGGAATGACATTCCCCCCGCTCCATAAAGGAAGTTTCCCAAAAGGTCAGGGCCGGACAACGGGCAACATTGTGCCTATCACAACGAGTCTGGCCACACTACCGACCGGTGCTTTTCCCTTCGAAACACCATTGAATACATGATCCAGAACGGCAAGTTACAGCAGTATAAGTCACCCGCTACAGGTGTCAACCTGATTGAAGTATATGGGAAGATAATGACGATTCACGGGGTGGCACCCAAGGAGTGTCCGGTCACCGGGCCAAAAGACTCTGCCCAAGAGGCCCGGAGTTAGAGATAATGCAGCTTCGTCAGGAATGCCGCAAGGAATTGGTGCCCTGGGATACCGTGTCATTCTCTCACTCTGAAGACACGTTGAAAATGCATCATAATGATCCTTTCATAATCACTCTTCAAATTGACCATTGGCGAACTCGGCGAGTTCTAATAGACACGGGAGCCGCTGTCAGTGTCATGTTCAGCAGCTGCTACAAGGGATTTAAAAGAGGAAGAGATAAGCTGTATAGAAACCACGAGTCATTGATCAGTTTTTCAGGTGAAACAACTCAACCATTGGGGTCGGATCAACTCGCAGTTACAGTTGGAACCGGGCACCAGTCCACAAGAATCATAGTTCCCTTCATAATTGTGGACTGCCCATCATCCTACAATGCCATACTTGGGAGAGATGCCCTTTGGGGCCTACAGAGTTTTATAGCGGGTCATATGCTGCTTATGAAGGTACCTACACCCGGGGGCTGGGTTACAATTCACGGAGACCAAGAAGCCGCTGTCAGATGCAACGCGATAGCAACAGCTCAGTCCCAGCATGAGATGTTTTCAGCCGGTTTTTCCCTATCCCCATTTGACAAACCCGATGACCCCAGAGATGACCCGGATTCCTTGCCCATCAGTAAGACGGCACAAAAGAAGAGCCAGAAGTATCTCGCCAAGTTCCCCCGGCCAGCCCCAATCGAAGCAACAGAATGGATTCAGATTTCAGAGGAATACCCGGAGAGGAAGATTTGCATTGGCACAGGCCTTGACCCAGAGGTCAGAACCCGGATGAATGAGCTGCTAACCCGGAAACAGAAGGTGTTTGCATGGTCATATGCAGACATGCCCGGGATTTCTCCAGAGGTTATGACGCATTCCCTCAATATTATCCCGGGTGTTAAACCGGTAAGACAGAAGCGTCGTGCATTTTGTGCAGAGAAGTACAAGGCCATTCAAGCAGAAGTTAAACGTCTTAAGGACATCGGGTTCATTGAAGATGCAACATACCCGGATTGGTTGGCCAATGTGGTGATGGTCAAGAAGGCAAACGGAAAGTGGAGGATGTGCGTCGACTACACAGATCTGAATAAGGCTTGCCCGAAGGATAGTTTTCCCCTTCCAAAGATTGATCAACTGGTGGATTCAACCGCGTGCCACCCCTAGTTGAGTTTTATAGATGCATACTCGGGATTTAACCAAGTTCCGATGGATCCCGCGGATCAACAGCACACGTCTTTTACAACAGACAAGGGGATGTATTATTACAAAGTGATGCCTTTTGGACTCCGGAATGCAGGAGCCACGTTCCAGCGCCTGGTAGTGGGCATGTTTGCAAACCAACTCGGGGATACTATGGAGGTTTATATAGATGATATGTTGGTCAAAAGCCGGGAAACAAGCAAACACCCGGATGACTTGGAGACCGTTATCAACATTGCCTTGAACAAGGGAATGAGATTAAACCCGGAGAAGTGTGTGTTCGGTGTTTCAGGAGGAAAGTTTCTCGGGTTTATGGTCAGCGCTCGGGGAATTGAGGCAAACCCCGACAAAATTCAAGCCGTCTTGGCCATGGAACCGCCAAGAACCAGGAATGAAGTCCAGCAACTTACTGGCAGGCTGGTAGCCTTATCCCGGTTTATATCCAGGTTAACAGACAAATGTGCCCCCTTCTTCAAAATTCTCAAGAGTCAACACCGCGAGCGGATTACATGGCAGGAAGAGCACAATCAAGCTTTTGAAAAATTGAAGGAATACTTGGCGTCAGTTCCTTCCTTGTCCAGACCTAACCCGGGGGAAGTACTCTATCTATACCTGGCGGTATCTCAAACGGCTGTGAGCTGTGCCTTGATAAGAAAGCCAGAGTCTGAAGAACTGCCGGTCTACAATACTGGAAAAGGATTCAATGATCCGGAAACTCGTTATCCAGATATTGAGAAACTGGCCCTGGCATTGGTTGTAGCAGCAAGAAAGTTAAGACCCTACTTTCAGGCACATTCTATTCATGTGCTCACCAACCAACCGCTACGGCAGGTTCTGCAGAAGCCGGAGACTTCAGGAAGATTGGTCAAGTGGGCGATTGAGTTGGGGAAACACGACTTACACTTTAAACCGCGCACGGCAATCAAAGGGCAGGCAGCAGCAGACTTCATTGCCGAGTTAATCCCAGCAGATTCCTCAGTTGCTGAAGCTTTACCTACAGAAGCTGAACCGGAGAGTTGGCAAATGTTTGTAGATGGATCAGTCAATCAGAGGCAGTGTGGAGCAGGAATTGCATTGGTGGACCCGGAGGGTAACATGTTTGATTATGCTCTACGCTTTAAATTCAAAGCATCAAACAACACGGCTAAGTACGAAGCCTTAATCAAAGGTCTCCAACTAGCTAAAGATATGGGCGCCCGGCATCTCCGCATATTGAGTGATTCACAACTGGTAGTGCAGCAGGTTAACGGCGGATTTCAGGCAAAGGAAGCACATCTTTCGTCCTATCAAAAGTTAGCGGCTTTCTTGCTGGAAAAATTTGACACCTTTGAGATTACTCAGATACCGAGGCAGCAGAATGTGAGAGCAGATACTCTGGCTAGAATTGCAACAGGGGACGATTCCAACACCGAGTTTAAAGGCTTACTAGTCGAGACGTTGGAGAGACCAAGTATCTCACTCTCCTTTTCTGAGATTTTCGCAGTGGAAGCAAACCCGCCACCATCTTGGATGAATGAGTTCATTAACTTCATCCAATATGGAACCCTACCTGAGGACCCGTTAGCGGCCAAACGACTACTGGTTCGAGCGGCACAGTATAGTATTCGTGATGGGAAACTGTATCGAAGAGGACATACTTTCCCTGATTTGAAGTGTATTACACCCGAGGAAGGAGACCGGGTTTTGCAGTCACTTCATAGCGGGGTATGTGGAAATCACTTTGGAGCCCGTAACCTGGCTTTCAAAACCCTCAGAATGGGATATTACTGGCCTTCTCTGGAACAGGATGCCAGAGTCGTGGTAGATTCCTGTCTTCAATGTCACCGGTTTGCAACCTTTCCCCGGGCCCCATCGGTCCCACTATCAGTAATCATTTCTCCATATCCATTTTGCATGTGGGGGATTGATTTCATTGGACCTCTACCCACAGCTCCGGGACAGCTCAAACACGCCATCGTCTCAGTGGACTATAATTCCAAGTGGATAGAAGCTCAACCCCTTGCTCGGATCACAACCGCAAATGTTAAGAAATTCCTCTGGAACAATGTCTTTTGCCGGTTTGGAATCCCGGAGACGTTTATCACAGATAACGGGATGCAGTTTGACAATGACGAGTTCCGGGAATTCTTACATTCCAATGGGACAAAGGTGCTATATGTCTCCCCTGCACACCCGCAGACTAATGGACAAACTGAAGCTGTTAACAAGCTAATCAAGCAAGTTCTGAAAAAGAAGCTGGAGGACGCAAAGGGTTTATGGGCTGAGAAACTTCCAGAGGTTTTGTGGGCACTTCGAACAACTCCGACAGAAGCCAATGGGGAGAGCCCATTTTTTATAACATTTGGCTCTGAGGCAGTGATCCCAGTAGAGATGGAAGTCCCGAGTGACCGGGTACAACTGTTTGACAGGGAAACCAATAATGAAGGCATTCGCCTTAACTTGGACCTCCTGGAGGAACGCCGGGAGCGTGCACATCTCCGAAATATCAACAAGAAGCAAAAAGTGGCCAAACATTACAATTCCCGGGTTATCAAGCGCCCACTCAAACTCGGGGATTGGGTAATGAAGGAGGTTATCCCTAAGCCAACGGGGTTGAAAGCTCCATGGGAAGGTCCATATGAAATTATTGAAGTCGTGGGTCCGGCAACGTTTTACATCAGAGGTACAGATGAAGTTACGCTTCCACGACCATGGAACGCCCAACATCTACATCTTTTCCCCAAGTAGGTAACAAGTTATCTATGAATGTCCAAGTTTATTATCTATGATGTTATATATAAAGCCTTTCAGGCCCACAATGCATAAAACCCCTACCGGGTTATGTTTATCAAACAGTTTGTTGAGTGAATGCAGCCTTTAGCGGCCCTACTTGTATGCCTTAATCGCCAATCTCCGATAATCTCCGGTCTACATGACGTGAAATATTGCAAGCCTTAACGGCCTTATTTCACTGTCAAACTCGCCAATCTCCGATAATCTCCGATAATCTCCGGTCTACATGACGTGAAATATTACAAGCCCCAAACTCGCCAATCTCCGATAATCTCCGGTCTACATGACGTGAAATATTGCAAGCCTTAACAGCCTTATTTCACTGTCAAACTCGCCAATCTCCGATAATCTCCGGTCTACATGACGTGAAATATTGCAAGCCTTAACGGCCTTATTTCACTATCAAACTCGCCAATCTCCGATAATCTCTAGTAATCTCCTTAACTTGAAATATTACAAGCCTTTCACGGCCTTATTTCAGTCTTTGAGCCCTAGCGGCACTATTTTTATTAACATGCCAAACCGGCAATATGCGTAAATTTTGTCAACACTTGTATATTATGCATCACAAATACCGTGTTATTCGACAGGAAGCCATAACGGACCGGTAAAGCCCTACCGGGCCTATTGTTATTTTATGACGATAACATGCCAGACCGGCACTACGTGTAAATTTTATCTACACTTGCGAGTTATGCATCAACTTAACTTGTTATTTTACAAGGAACAAATGTTATAGAAAGACATTCCCCCGCAAGGCCTTAGCGGCCCATGGAAGTCCTAACGGACCCGTATATCCTAGCGGCACTATCTTTATTTACATGTCAAACCGGCATTATGTGTAAATTTTTGTACTGTGCATCAGGTTACCGTGTTATTTCACAGGAAGAGTTATGCGAAGGAAAAGTTTGATTACTTCAAAAAGATCAATTACAAAAAGTAGCGAACCGCTACAAGTAAACTCTAATCTATAAAAGCAAAAACAAAAAAGCTTATGGCTCCAATTCATGGCGCTGCCGACCCGCTACCCCCGCCAGTGCTCGAGCCGCCACGTCCTCCCCGGGGCTGTATGATGAACTGACCCCTACGGAGAGGTGGCCTGTTTCGAGGACCACCGACAATCCCACCACGGGAAGTACCTCTCCGGGCTGCTGAAGAACGAACCGGAGGACTCCGAGCCGGGTTTGTAGGAGCCCTAGGGTTTGCAGCCATGGCAGGAGTCGACCGGGAGGTGCCTGCAGCCTCGTCGGGTCTGACATGACCTTGGTGACCATCATACCCGGCTTTGTCAAGCCAGCCTTGGCGAATCCCGGCGCTAACAATTTCGGCTCGAGCCTCAGCCCTTGCCGACCGCAGCTTCAGTTCAAACTCGGGACTCGCTAGAAACTCAGAGACAGCAGAGTCCCTGGCCCGGGAAACAGCCTGCGCCAACTCCCCTTTCTGCTGCTCCAGAGAAGTCACTTGTTGCTGCAGCGCTTGATTCTGTTGGGTAAGCTGAGCAATGGCGGCGTCTTGAGCACACCGGTCCTCCCGGTGACCCTCGATGACTCTCTCAAACTCCGAGTTCTTGGCCACCAAGTCTGCTATTTGTTCTTCTGCCTTGGCCAACTCCGCCCATGACGCAACAGCCGATACGCTTGTCTCTTCCCGAACCCGAGCCAGGCATTCTTCGCTCGCAGTCACCTGGTCCCGGGCCGCCCGGAGATCGTCCTTGAGAACTCTCTCTCTCTCGGGGATGCCTTCGTTTATGAGCCGGTCAGTTGCCAAGTACGACAACCTGACAGCCTACATAAAACAAATAACGGGTTAGTATTCAAAAAAAAGAAAAAAGACACGGGTTAGAGAAGAAGAAACACTTACCCGCATCAGTTTCTCCTGTGTCCTCCGGGCTACAATCAACGGGTCCTCATGCTCCAGGACATAGGAATCGGCGGCACAATTCTTCAAGTCCGCTACCATCCTCTGGATGGCCACGTCCGCCATTCCCCCGCTCGCCAACTCCTCCATTATCTCATTAGTATCCCGGTGCTGCTTCCTCTCCCTCCTCTCTTTCCTCTCCTTCCTTCTCTTCCTCCTCTCGGACCTCGCCGAGCTGGATGCCTCCCGGGTGCGTTTGCGAGAGGGAACGGGCTCCACTTCGTGAACCTCGTCACTCCCATCACTCCCCTCCGGGTTCTCACTCCCTATCACCCTTTCCAACCCCCCAACCTCTTCACCCCCGTCGTCATCCTCTTCGGTAAACTCCTCCTCACCCGGGAGCACAGATGAGGGAACTGCGCTCATCACCGGTTCTTCGAACTCCACCTCCTCTGCCAAGGGGAATTGCGTTACCAGGTCTTCCGCCACCTCCTCTGTGGGGTTCCCCACAAACTCTTCATCCAGCTCCTGGTACACCTCCGTGCCGAGTACCTCAGCCAGGTACCCGGGGATCTCGTTGAAGTGTAAGGTGTCCACGAGGAATTTCTTAGTATCCCCTTGCTCTGCTTCTGGGCGCAGGAAAGCCGCTTTCGTGGTCAGGTTAACATCGTACAGCTGACCGTCAGTTGCTTGTGTCCGGATCCCGGCCCAAACAGCCTTATCTTCAAACCCGTCGTATATTCCCTGGTTCTTCCGCTTGGTAAACTCCATCGGAAGAAGAGCTGCAGAAAAACATACAGCCCGTTACACAAGAAGCATTTGACAACAAAAGTTGAAGGGAAACGAGACAAACCTGGGAGCTCCATCAACCGGCACCTGCTGTACACATACAGCCTACAAAGCCGGTACGAACTCCGGTCATCTTGACCACGGAAGGCCCATAGCATCCTCCGGATCCTCTTCTCCATCACCGGCTCCAAAGAATGTCGGGGACGTCTGCAACACAAATAACATAAGTATAACTCAGGATGGAGAAAAGAAAGAAACCCTGAGGGAGAAGACTTACTCATCAGTTGTTGGAAATCGACCGGTACTTGGAGCGCGTAGTCCGGGTTTTGAAAGTTCCTTATTAAGAAACTTCTCTCCCTCCAAGTCCTGCTCACCGAAGATGGCAGGTCCTCGATGATCTTCTTGAAAACCGCTTTGGACTTCAGTTGGATGGTCCCGCTGAAACCCGCCTTCCAGGAGTACTCGGCCCGGTACATGGCGTGTAACTCGTGATAGGTTGGCATCTGCTGCTTCAGCACCTTTTACATAACGCACAACCCGAGTAGCTGCCTCCACATGTTCGGTCCAACTTGCCCGATTGCGAAGTTGCTCGCAGCCAAGAGGTACTGCACCTCTACCTTCAGCGGGAGTGACAGGCTGCAGCGTAGCTGATACTCGTGGCACAGCGTCCACCCATCCCCGGGAGCGAAGAACTGGTCCTCGGGTTCTAAAGGCCGTATTTCTACAAACTCGGGGATTTTCCAGTTGCTCCTTAGCTCCACGATCTCCTCCGCTGTCAATGAGTACCCGGAAGGGTCAAGAGCGGTCCCATCAGTGAAGGTTACGGAGGCAAACTCGGGGACGTGAGTGTCCATTGTTTCGTTGGCCATCTGCAAAACAAGAAAACACGGGGGCGTCAAACAAAACCCAGGTAACCCGGCGTCACAAAGCTAAATTCCCAGACGCAGAAACCCAGAAACCTTCCTGGGAACCCAGAAACAGTACACACATCGTCCCAAAACAATCAAAAAGGAGGGAAGAAGAAACAGTACCTTACTTTTGAGTGTTTGAAGGGGTTATTGAGATCGATTTGAGTTGGGGAATCCAAAGAAACAGCGACAAAAGAGGGCGAAAGCAAAAAGGCCGAAAAAGGTATCGGTTTGGAAGGTGAGACAAAACTGTCTCCCTCAACCCCTATTTATACAGTTAAAGGCGTGCACTGAAGGGACGTTTCGGTTTTTCGAGAAAATCGCCACGTGTCATGCATGCCGCGTCCCAAAACCGAAAAACTTTTCAGTTTCCCCCACTCCAAACGGAAAACTTTTCAGTTTCCCCCACTACAACCCGGAGACGTCGTTTTCAATTCTCAAAGTGAAACGTGTCTGCGGGGTACCCTTGCGTACGGACTTGGGGGACTGGGTACACCGGGTTTGGATGCTAACTTTGTAACCCGGTAAAGAAATGATTTTAAGTCCCCACCCAAGCGTACCCCTTGACTGAGGACTTGGGGGACTTGTTTATAGGTGGAACCTAATATTTCACCTTTACCGGGTTACAATTCAAGAAATAACCCGTAAGTGTGGTCGATTATTAAATATGCATCATTTATTATGCTTGAAGTGCTGTTTACAGGGTAAAAGCCCAATCAGATTTGAGAAGCCACTCTGGGTCCTTTGTCAGGGCCCAGTTCATCGTAAAGTTGAGGAAAAGCAAGAGATTATTCCCACATTGGAAAAGGACAAAGTATGCTGCCTTTAATGCTACTATAAATACCGGCGCGGACCTCCCGGTAAGGGGACGCGCAACTTCTTAACTACTCTTAAGTTTTCTGCTTATCTGACAGTGTCTGACTTAAGCATCGGAGTGGCTTCCCTCGGTAAACCCGGGGACGCCTCTTTGACGTGTTTATTCTTTACACAGGAAAACTCGGAGTACGAGGAAGTTCACTATTTCTGGAACCGTGCAACCCGCTAAAAGGGACCACGAGTTTACCCGGAAACAGACCTTTGTTTTGAAATCCGAAAGTATTTTTGAAAAACTCATATATCCATCTTTAAGCATACAAAATTTCATAGGATTTGGATAACATTTGGTTTGTCAAATTGCTATGGTTTTGTATTATAATTATTTGTTCAAGGCCCGTTTTGGGCCCGTTTTAGTCCCGGTCCCGGCCCAGTCCCGTTCGGGACCGAGCCTTGCCAGGATCACATATAAAAAACGCTAATCCCGTATCGTCCCGTCCCTTTTCAAAATTTCGGGTTCGGGTTCGGGATCAACCTAAACCCGGCCCGTCCCGACCCATGCTCACCCCTAATAGCTATTATCAGAAATTTAATCTCCATTCAGTAGATTTCTGTTTTGTTATCTGTGGTAAAGAATATCTTGCGAGCAACAGCCTCACCAAACCCTCAATTATCAGGCACAGAAACAAATGAAATTGGCAAAAGGGTGACACAATTCGACCAAAACAGATTATAATACAGTCTAACACAATCAAGGTTATGACTCGTACAGATTTGAGGAACCTGAAGCTAACACTTACAAAGCATCTATCAAAATCCCCACACTAAACTTAACAGGGCATTAAAAGAGCCTGGTTTTTTCATAATATACCCTTGCTAATACATATCGAAAACGAGCAAGATGAACTTGCTTAGGCTAACAACTTTGATTTAACTAGCCCATCTATTGCTTAACTAACTCTATAATTCCTCTATCACCTTTTGCTGAGCCTTTACACAGCCAGCATAACATGCCAAAGGTCCACTTTCTATAAGTTTCATTCAATTTTTTTTTCATTTTTCCCTCTTTTCAGTAAATAAGAGAAACCCAGATCAGAGAATCACCGAAAAACAACTTGCCACCTTGAGTTTCACCGAATACAGCAAACAAGTAACTTTTCACCAGTTAACGAAGCAAACAGGCTTCGACTATTAGAGCGGAGCGGCTGCATCATCACATTTGAGTCTTGATATCATCGACGGCTGAAGAACAGAAAGTCTGGATGATTGACCTGAAGCAGCCTTAGAAAGTCATCAGTGGCCTGCAAGAGGGAGTTCACTAATTGTCGTTCCAATCCTCCACTAGGAGTCCACAAGGACCCTCTGAATTTGTATGAAGCAAGACCAAATACAGGCAACGACATCTTAGGGATACCATCCATATCACTAGGATATGTCACTACAGGAGCTCGGGGATCCTGTACACCTGAAAGATAACATCATGTATATATAAGCAAACCATCACAAAAGGGGGAAGTTTAACCAGACAACACAAATACAATATACTTACACAATAAATTATGTTATCCTCCACATATTTCTCTACTATAATACATCTGTTGTGACATGAAAACATGCATGTGCACACCAGGCATACGACAATTTACAAGTTTGGTTTATTATGTGTGTTATTCTCATCCTACCTTATGAATACCAAATAGAACCTAAATGTAAACAAATCAATTCAAGTAGTTTGAGTAATATGTGATCAGAAATTGCTACTCAGAACAATACACTAACTGAAGAATTCCAAGAACAGAGGAACCCATCTAAATATCAGCCTACACCTATTCCTACCACATCGTGGTAGTGATCACAAGTTATTACTCAGAACAATACAGTAAATGAATGATTTCAAAAGTAAAATTACAGATATCTACTATAAGAAGAATATATTGCAGCATCTAGTTGTAAACATATCAATCGTCACGGAAAAGCCTTCCATCATAAAGAGAACATCATACACAGATGTAAGAAACTAACAACGGAAATACTTGTTACCTCCCATAGGGGTAAAAAGGGAATGATATGAGAGAAAGCACGCATCAAGATCCTTTAAAGTTGGTCCTGTTGGAATCCTGTAAATTGGATACCTGAGCATACCACTCAAAATCGATTAATCAACTAATTTTAGACATATCATTAAACCAACTGCAGATCTAGATAGTACCATGCAACAGAAATCCAACTGGAAGCCAGTAGATCACAACTTCTTATTGTCTTCAGCTCAGGAAAACGAAACGCAAGATCTAATATCTGTAAAACTGGGAGGTTCAGAATAAAGGCCAAAACCAGGAAGCAATATTATAAAGAGAAATAAAATATTACTATATATTGTACTAAACACAATGGGAATTAGGGTACAAGTTCAGTTATATAACCTTATCAGCTAAAGGCTCACGGCAGTAAGGAAGATCACGTTCAAAATACTCAAATAACAAGCAACCTTGTGAATTTACAGGTTCACCCTCATCACTAGAGCAGTCCTCATGAAGTGGATAATGCTGATCTCTCAGAGCTATTCTTTCTAACCTTTGAGGAATTTCACTTGATAGCATTTGATGATTCCGCTGCTTCCTCATATATTTTATTCTATCTGATTCAGACTCACAGCTACCATCACTACTAGAATCCCTAAAATCACTGTCACTATCCTCATCTGGTCGCCTATCAGACAGAAGGACCATCAGATTGCAGTGCAAAAAACAAACGAAATACAATTGATCTTATTATGATGTCAAACCATCAATGATATGCACATGGAACACGTTATACATAAATTTGCAAGTAGGGAAGGATAATGGAATGAAAAAGTGACTCAATTAATACTACTAGCAGTATGGATTCAGATAGAAAGAGTAACAGGAAACACGGCTAATCCAATCGTCTAGTTTCCATGTTCAAAACGTCACAGCCATAATATACAGAATCCATGATTCATGACTTGAATTAAATTAACTACCCGTCTTTCTTTTCTTTTTTCAAATGACAAAAGCACTTCAGACAATCAGTTCAACTGGTATTGTTGTAGAGGGAATGCATAGTGGGACACCAATGATAGATGCTAATTTTGGGACAGCAACATAAAACATGCTGTATACTTGAGAGGTCACAACTCACGTACAGGGAGGTGCAGATAGCCAATAATCATTATCTTCAATCCAAAAATATAGTAACAATAATGCACACTGAACACAACAATCAAGCTACATTTTCATTCCGCTAACATCAAATAATACTTAGCAATATAAATCAGAAACCACAGTTATCCAAACCGATTGCGACAGCAACTAGAACTTCAGCAAAAATCATTTTCACCCTTTAAACAGAGTGAAACGTACCTTGAGTTAGAGGACACCTTCATAGAGTTGCCGTATATTTGAATACCGGATAAATAAGGAACATAGTACTGAACAACAGAGTGACTATCGTTCAAAATCAGAGGCACTCCGGCACCATAAGCACTCCACTCCTTGAACGACTCCCACAGATCACCAAGAACAAAGTACGGCTGAAACTCCACGTCACATGTACTCAATCCTCTAATTGTCGTCTGCACCACTCAATCAATCAGCACAGCATTTACTCAAAAATCAAATTCGATAAAAATCCGCAACTGAGGTTACAGAAATGAATACCTTAGAGAGGTACTGAGCAGTGACTGAGGGAGTAATGGACTGCAAGAACCGCTCCAGATTACTCAACGGCTTAACCACGGGCTCGCCAGCCGGGACAGCGACCGGTTTAGGATGGTGCTCAACCGGCCCGGCCCGGTTTTCCGGCACCCGGTTCAGGTTGCTGCTGCCTTTGATCGCAGGCGATTGACTGGGCGTGACATCGCTCTGAGCTCGTCGGAGTTGCTCGGCGGCCTTCTGGTTCTGGTGAGCCCTGCGCGCTCTGGCGGGATTGTAGAATCGATCTTCGCCGCGAGCACGCGTCACCTGCAATCCCGTCCCCGACATATCTCAAACTACCACTACGCCGGAATCCGGTTCGTTATCGGAGTTCTAAAACCCTTGAAAGTCAACGAAATCGGAATCAAAAAGCAGCGGCGGCGGTATGCAATTAATCTGATCGGCCGGCGTGTATTGCAAAATTGGTGATGATAAACAAACAAAGCGGAGAATCAGATCGCAGAAATGAGATGGAGAAAACGGAAATGGCAAAACCCTAGAATGGAGACAAATGGATCTGGTGGGGGTGGTATTAAGGGGCAGATTGGTAATATCAGTTCAGGCAGAGGAATCAGAGAAAGGAAAAACGGAGGAAGCAAGGCTCTGAATAAATGGATGGGAAGGGTTAGAGAAGAAGAACAATTTCCATTGTCAAACAAAAAAATAATAATTAATAGCATTTACCTTGGGCGCCCACGTCTTTGGAATTACAATTTTGTCTTTAATCAAATGCGATTGTGAGGGTGGGATTTGGAGTTTCACGAGGGTAGATAAGGAAAGTCAACGGTGTGTTATCTAATAAAATTAAACAACTTAGAGTGGGGCTTTAATGATCCGAGCTGGGGATTGGTGGGTTTGAGGCCACTCGGATTAGTCACCTAGGGGGATCGGGGATGTATTTGGATGTACGACACGTGTGAGTGGTGGGAAATGTTGCACACGTGGATGGTGCCCATTTCGATTTTCTCGAGAAACTTCCATTTATTGATTTGAGCCACAAGTTTTTTTGGGGGCGTGAGACGACGCGCCGTTTTGGCTTTTGCTAATGTATAGTCAGATCACCCCGTTTTGATAAAATCAGTTCCAACGGTCATGACCTGCGATAAGAATGGATGGATTTATTTCCTTTTTCGGAAAAATAGCTTTTATTTTTGTTGATGTTATTTTCTTTTTTGGAATGAAAATTGTGTAGCTTTTTTGGATTGATTATGTGTCATATAAACATAAACAAGATGTTAATGATGTTAGTTTGAGACCTATAATAGTAAATGTACATATGAAATGACGTTGGAATAAAGATATCTGATGTCAACAAAACAATTAAGCATGAGAAAAAAAATTTATGTATCTATCTATTTTTGGTAACCAAAACAAGTTGATACCTCATTTTGTATCAACATCACTTAAAGTCTGCCAAATTGAATAGGCCAAGGTCCAACAGTTCAAAATTTAAATTCCTCTCATCAACATTTTGATTCTTCAATCCTTTACTAGTTCCATAATTAGTCTGCAGTGTTCTAAAATAATGTCACCCACCTAAGCGGCTATTAGGCGTTTCAAATTTGTCTTTCGTTCTGGGAGCGTTTGAGTTTTTAAACCTTTGAATAATGTGTTTAAAATTACTCGTAATTAAGTATGTAAAATTCTATTATGCAGATCAAAAATATGTTGTTGCAATTGATTGTAAGAGTTTATAAAATGAAGTGTATTTGTCACTATTGCCCTTTATAGTTCGTCTCTTGGTCAATTTTCAAACTGTATGCAGTGCAGATATGCACAACAGATGTACCCATACAAGGATAAGTTGTTTGATACTTTGATTATTATTTTTTTGTATAGGATAAAATGAAATAGCTTATGTGTGAGACCCCACACGTTTTTACCGTAGTTAATAACGAGTTACTGAGGTTTAAGTCGCACTCGGTAACTTCGCGAGTGAACGACCACATTCATTTTCGAGTGTTTCAAAGTTCTTCAAATTCTTCATTCAAGGACTCGATGTTGTAGTACGTGTCGACACGAGTCTCCTGGTATTTTCAGAATATTTTTTGGAGCTTCCGTTTATTTTTTATGAATTTCTGAAGTTTTTGGTAACTTTTAATTACCATTCAGGTAAAACAGTTTTACCATTTAACCATTTACATTTTTACTTTCTTTAAATCTGGACCGTTATATCTTTTCTAGATCTAATCCTGACCGTCCATTTTCCTTTAAATAGGGATGAGACCTTTGACCGAAGTCAAAGATCCCAAATCAGTCAACTCTCTCTCTCTCTCCTTCCTGGCAAGCTCACCCGAGCTCCAGCCACTGTCTCCACGATGGAGCTCCGCCGTCTGGCCACCACTGGTCGGCGGACCACCACCAATCTTCTCCTCTCTTCCTCTATTTCCTAGCCCAGTCCTCAGATCACCCAGGCGTCCGCCATGGAGGGAGATCGACCGAGAGGAGACGCGACTGTCCTCGAGATTTTCAAACGAAGCAGACGGCGATTCGACAAACAGATTCTTGTTCCTTTTCTCTTCCTCTTCCTCTTTATTTCCATGCCCTTAAACCATCGATTTGGAGCCCTAATTCGAAAATCTCTTTTCCTTGTTTCCCTCTTTTTCTGGGTTTCTCTTCTCCTCTCTCCGGCGACCGTGTTGTGGAGGTTCTGGTGGACTTCTCGAGCTGCGGTGAGACTTGGGACGCTGAGGATTGGAGCCATTGAAGTCGAGTTGGAGCAGAGGTACTGGGTTCGGGTCAGTGGCAGGCAGAGGGTGAGTGGTGGTTTATAGAGCTATTGTACTGTTATTGGATTTGCTGTTGTGTTGTTTTATGCATATTTGTCGAGAACTTGGTGAAATGAAGAAAACGGGGAAGTTATGGCAAAATTTTGGCAAGTTGACCAGAATCCGGCAGAGGATTCCGGCAAGGCAGTGAATCCGACAGAAATGTCGAAGAGGTAGTCTTCGACTCATTTTGAAATGTATTGTTTTTATTTAACCGAGTTTATGAGTCGAAATCGGAAAATTACGTTTAAGAAAACTTACTAAAAATGGAAACTAACCGTAATTGGGATCTATTCAATTTTAGGAAACTTTCTATTTTTGGAAACCTACTAATTTGGGAAACTTTCTACTTTAGGAATCTTTCCATTAAGGGAAGGTTCTATTTTGGGAAAGTTCCATTTAAAAAAAAATGTCTAGTAAAGATTTGAAGTTCCATGAAATTTTGGTAAAGTGTTGAATTGTAATCGAAAAATGATAACTGGAATTCCGGAAATGTCAAGTTAACCGTTTTAAGTAAAATTGGTGATTCACGTAAATCGATAAATTGACTCAATGTTAAAGATTTTGGTTAATCTGATGCATTAGGTGTCCATAATAATTCAAACTAAAATGGTTAAAGAAAGTTTGAAAGATTAGTCGGACTTTCAAAAAATGAGCAAAGAGTCGTCAATCAGAAAAGCAAGTCAAAAAGGTTAGTGCTATAAAAAGGAATTTGTTGGTCAACTTAGTCAATGTGGTCATTCCTGGTCAAACTAGGAATGTTGAGGTCAACATGACTGTTATTGTTTCTTCATTGCTAAGCTACTCTAACTCTGCAGTGATTCATTGGACAAAGTAGCTTATGTCACATCCCGGTTCTAGAATCCATTTACGGTCGGTTACTACCCAAGTTACTTTGATCTTTAACCATTTCGTAGTAACCGTTTTACCGTAAAAGGTCAAAAAGTTGACTTTTCGTTAGGTCAGGAATTTGGGGAAACGTTCTTCGTGAAAGTTGTAGAGGGCGTCGTTACGAGTCCGTGGACATGTAGTACGCTTAAATCGGAGATCGTATGAAGAAGTTATGGTCTAAAAATAAAAGTTACTGTTTGGTGAAAAGCCTATATATAGTGAGTTACTGGGGTAAATCGGTGAAAAGGTAAAAATTGGAAAAGTTACTGTTCATCTCGAAAAATCCCTCCGAAACCCGATTTTTTCCGCCGGATTTCATCACCTGATTTCTCCTCCGTCCGGCGGAGTTAGGGCGCGTGCTAGGTACCGAATTGAAGCCTGCAGTGCCACCTTCAAGTTGGTGGTGGTCATCGGAGCCAAGTCGCCGCCGTTTGAGAGAAATCACGGCGAGAAGGGACGGCCTGAGCACTGTTCATTGACACCGGATTTCTCCCTCCTCAGGCCACCTCCCGGTGAGTTCCTTATATGGTTTTGATGGGTTTGAGGTGTACATTAAGCCCCTAGAATTTGGTAGCTAGATTTGAAGTGTGTAGGGAGAATTGAGGATTTAAAGTGTGGGTTGACTTTTGGTTTCGGGTTTTGTAATTCTTGTCGATTGACCTTGTTAGAGGCCGAATTGGCCTTCGAGTTGAACTAGGAAGTGGTTCCAATGGTTGAGACGAAGCTGCTGGTAAATTTTGGTGGCGATCGGAGGTCGCCGGAGTTTGGCCGGAATTCTCTGCCGGCGGCGGAGCCGCCACTTTTTGGGCAGTTTTTCTTGCCCATTAAATTGTAAAAATTAAGAGAAGGCCATTGAAGGATAGTTTCTATTTTTTGGGGATTTAGTTGTTATGTTAAGTATTTTTGGAAGGTTCGGTTTGTTAATTGGGTAATTAAAGGATAACCGGTCGTTTAGGGAGAACCGGCTAGGCTTGAGAGCGTGACTAAGAGTTTGTACGCTAACGGGGTATTAGAAGCCGACTCCCCACGCTTTTCGAGTAATGGTTAAGGTTGAACGTTAAGGGTAGAGCTTGTTATTGTTGCCCTTACTTTGATTATGGGTTTAAGACCTGTTTATGTGTTTTGGACTGGACGTGGGGGAGCTCGAGCTGAGCAGTCATCTGGTAGCCGGCAGACCTAGCGGCATCTGTGAGTGGACCTTTGCTTTTAAATAAAATTGCATGCCATAGACTTTAATTGATTTCTCCTGCATATATGATTTTCTCCATTTATGTTTTACGGTGGTTTTTGGAAAAATGGGATTTAAGGATTTTAAAGATAAACGAGCCGGGAAAGAGGTTCATACCCTTCCCGTGATTTTAAAGGATTTTCCCGGGATATGATTTAATGATTATCACCGTTTTGGGGTTATGGAGGGGGATGATTTTAAAAGGAGAAACTTGGCTCTTGGATTTAAAAGGGTTTTAAAGTAAAGGCAGAGAACAGGTTTTTGGGTTCCTGGAAAGGTTTTTAAATCCAATGTTTTTGGGGTAAAGTCAGGGTGATTTGACTTGGTTTTCTGATTATATTTCCCACGAGTGTGTTAAAGGATTTGATTATATGTATTGCATGCTAGCATGAATCCTCTCCAGATGGAGCATGTACCATCTCTGGATAGTAGCAGGTCGAGACCCTCTTCGGTGGTAGCTGGTCATTAGACCCTCCCGGATAGTAGCAGGTCGGGACCCTCTTCGGTGGTAGCTGGTCAATAGACCCTCCCGAATAGAGCAGGTCATGAGACCCTCTCCGATGAGTTGGTCAATAGACCTTCTCGTGGTAGAGCAGGTCGGATTTCTCGTGGATGAGGTTAATACCCCACACTTATATGTATGTTTGAGCCAAGGGAGTTTTATTAATTTACTTATTCATTGTCTATATGGTGCATACATAAGGTTTTTCGTAGAAAACCCTAAGGGTGAACATTAAAAGAATTAGACTTTTATATTTGATTTTTTTGTCCACTCACTCTAACGGTTTTCAATGTTTCTCCTCTGGGCCCTTTGTTTTAAAATGCCCAGATTGCAGTGCTCGACCCAACTAGACTACTTGGAGGCCAAGCATAGTTACCGCCACGTTCCGCACTATCAGTAGGTTCTGGGTTGACCTACTTGTAATATATCTATGTTTCTGCTTAATCTTAGACGCTCTGATACACATCGGGTAGCTTTATTTGTTGGTGAACTCTTAGAGATTTGGAATTCTATGTATCACTTACTTTCGGAGTTGTTGAACTATTTGCTGAATCTTTTATTAGATGTGTATCGTGTGGAGATTGTTGGTTATTGGGAGCAGGATAGCTCCAGGAGTTTTTGGGATGGATATTGGTTATAGAAGTGTGTTGTGGGTTACTGCAGGTTAAGGGTTGTCCACTTTTCAAGTGAGACTATGTCGAAATAAAGGCAGAATCTTCTTTGGGAGGTGGTCCCCGCAGGACTTACTTCGAGTTAAAGAGGTTTAACTCGGGGTGGGTCCTAACAGCTTACGCGGTGACCTCGGCTTTCTGAGGCGGTTCCTGGATGCTTGGAGCTTACGTAAGGAACGACAATTCCAGGTAGGGAAGCTAAACCCCCTTTGTTAGTGGTTTTGCTTGATATATGAAAGTGCATGATTTTTGTATGCTCATGGTCGATGCCTCGGAAAATTTTTCTTTATATTATGTGATAAATGATTTATGATTGGGCCAAGAAAACTCGAAGCTGGACGTAAATAATTTTTATGTGATGACTCGGATCGAAAAATACTACCGTTGTCCTGATTTCTGATGCTTGGCGTGAGAGTTACGGGACCTAGTTTATAGTACTCCCACGGTGTCGATGACCGTGAACCTCCAGAGGGGCAATGCCCTGTTTATTTTATTTTCCCTTCTCGTTCAGAGTTAAGAGAGCCGTAAGTGCGGTGTGTACTACGAGTGATGTGTTTGAACATTAGCTGTAAATTGACACTCTCGTTACTATTCGTCTTCAGACGCATAGGTAGTTGGTCTCAGTTTGCTGTAGAGACAAACCCGGGATTCGGTCGCGTAGATCCGTGAAGCCCTGCAGGTTGTATTCGTACTTTGAGCGCTCTGGCCTCTGTTTTAGCATAATGCACAGTTTTCCCGAAAGATATAAAATAATGATTTTGTGTGCTAAGGATTTTCTAAATGGTTTTATTTAGAGCTCAAATCTATACAAATATATATATATATATATATATATATATATATATATATATATGGTTTTCAAACCTATCATTGGTGTCACATCCCGATCCTAGAATTATTCTACGGTTGGTTACTTTGGTCTTTAACCATTTAAAGTAATTGTTTGACCGTAATGACTGTAGAGTTGACTTTTCGTAACGTCGAGAATTTGAGAAAACGTTCTTCATGAAAGTTCTAGAGGACGTCGATACGAGTTCGTAGACATGTAGCACGCTCAAATTGGAGTTCGTATGAAGAAAGTATAGGGGTCCGAATTGTCAAGGATATGAGTAATTTTGCAAAAAACTATAAATAGCCTAAAACCCAAAAATCGGGCAGAAAATCTGCCCGGTCCCAAAAGGAGCGTCTCTGAGTCTACTTTAATTCTAGGAGATGAAGAGTTCTCGCTTGAGAAGCGATCCGGATTTCGTCAGGCTAAGACCTAAGTCTGTGAGTGGACTTTTTATTTTAAACCGTGCATGCTCAAATATTTTTAAATATTTATAAACAACATGATTTTGTTGATTTAATGAGCCGATGGGGCCAAGAAGGTGGGTTTAGGGTTTATTTGGCTCCAATCCTAGCCTGAGAGGCTCATTGTCATGGTGAAATCTCTTTGTCATGAAGTGTCATTCATTACTTAGTAGCCTCTGGAAGGCTCCGACCCTAGTCTGGGAGACTCTCCGTCATGGTGAAACCTATTTCCCTATTTTTTAATATTGATTTACAAGCCAATGAGATTGGCATTTTACGTTTTGGTTTTCAGAACGATTATTTGGGATTCTTTCTTGACGAGGCATATATATGGATTTTCTGGAAATTTGAAGGGTGAACATAAATTGATTATTTTCACACGCTTGGATATTCTTTTTGTCCACTTACTCTAACGTTGTGTTTTTAAATGTTTTCCTTTGAGCCCTTCGTTTTCAAATGCCCAGTGTTGCAGGGTTGTTGAGAGGCATGCGACTGAAAACGAGGCATAGTCAAATTATTCTGTTGTCGTTATTTAGTCTATTTAGGTAATTTCTTCCACGTAGAATGCTCTGAATACCCCAGTATAGTGTTTAGTTGCATTCGATTGTGGAATTGTTTTCGTTGGATTGCCAGTAGGGTTGTCCATTTCAAAAGTGGGTTTCTGGTAAAAATTTCCCTTCAGATGGACCCCGCAGGGTTTACTTCGGGTTAAAGGGGTTAACCCGGGGTGGGTCCTGACAATTGGTGGGCCTATATGTGAGCACGCGAGGACGACGTTCACCCCTACAACAGGTTGTTTGCAGGTACGATGTAGTGTGTCGAGATAGATAGAGGGAGCTGTGTGTGTGGAGCCTCATTTCCTACTCGATGTTTGGTCCAAGTTGTACTCACTTTTCCGATTTTACCCTTCAAGTCATTTACCAGAGTATTTGGTATAAACAGTAAATGTGTCTTCCTGATTTATTGACACTGTTGTTTATTTTTATTATTGTCGCTAAAGTTTTTAATTGACCCTTTAATTCTGTCCACTTTCTGCGAAATTAGAAAAACTCTGATGGATGTTTTAAGAAATTCTTGTGGTGCCACTCGAGTTTAAAAATTGAATTTTATTTTACTTACAAAATAGCCTACGACTTTAGGTTAATTAGTTGTTGGCACGTCCTTCGAACGTGTTGACTTCTTATTGATTTAAATTTGTGGCCACTGTAGTTTCCACTTCTGGACTGCTACATTATGGGTGTGTAGCACCTAACCTAGTACGAGAGTTTGATAGTTTTCATTTTTGACCATCTACCTAAAGGTGTGACAGTCAAAAACTGAAAAACAAACCCTCCCTATGATAAAGATCAAATTTCAAGGCATGAAGAAAAAGTTATAACATATTCTTGTTCTTGTTATAACATATTCTTGTTCTTGTTCTTGTTCTTGTTCTTGTTCTTGTTCTTGTTTTGTAATAATGAATACTTTTGCTGCAAGGCATGCTTGACTATTTCCAGAATACACAAGCTAAGGTCATGGTTTAAATATATATATATTCCTACTGAACCACTAATTAGCCAGTTTAATACCCTCCAAGAGGTTGCTAATCAATATTTTTCCCATTAACAAGATCTGCCAAACGTGTCAACAACAAATTCAAACAAATAAAGAACCAGCCAATTCCATGGAGTTTTGGATCACCTACTGCTACGTACAGAACCACCCACAGGTCCACATGTGATGAACATTGAAGATAATGCTTCATTTTCATGATACGCAGGAACTGGAATATAGTAAAACATAAACTAAGAAAGGGTTTCTTGCTTCCAAGGCTCATGAACTTTATAAAATGTAAGACTTTTTCTTCATGTAGAACAGTAAAAGGTCGGATACATCCACAGTAAAAGATGTTCAGAATCCCATTCGTTCCACCATGGAACAGCATGATCATTTGAGAAATAGATACGGTCAGTCACATTAAGACCAAGTCTACTGGAAGAGGCAGATCTTGAAGAGCACTTGCTCAGAAATAGTATTTGATCTCCTAAACTCTCTACCCTCTTCCAGGACATCCTGCTAAAATCCAGCGAGTATACCTCAAAATGATGTGTTACAAGCACAGCATCTGGTCTGGTACACTATAGAACCTGCAGACAAGTAGAAGCTCTCCACAAGATACTTCAGCACAACATTATTTTCAAGCTCATCTGGCATCGTTACTTCATAGTAATGCCTTTCAATATGCCAACACAAGTCCTAACCCTTTTGTCTTTCTCACCAGACATTAGGAGCCAGGGGAACCCATGCCCTTGAACACCAATCGTTAAAACTGACTTTTCAGCCTGTCTCCCAGTCAAACAATGAGGTGGGAGTACTGTGCCTAAATTTCAGAACCCCACAGATTCTAGATCACAACCAAATTTGGAATTCACTTGGGAAAATGAACCCCCTCCCTCTCTCACTCACTCTCACTCTCCTTTTTACCTCCTCAAAATCCCTTCTTTTGAAATTTGGTGAAAAAGAGAGAAAAACCAAATCACTATAGAGCCCAAGAGTGTATAAAAAAATGCAGCCACTTCCCAACACCCTCTCCTCCATTTCACAAAACCATCAATTGTCTCCCTTAGCCAAAAGTTTCAATCTTTTCTGAGCCTCTATATATATATATATACAGTCCGGATCAGGAGCGGAGGTCCGTTCCTAAGCTTAGGAACGGATTTCATCATTTGACCCACTTCCCGATAGAATTTCCTCAAACTTCCTTCTAGACATATCTATATCATCTTGTGTAGATCATCTCTACAAAATTTCAGCCAATTTGGTGATCATAAAGGTCTTCAAACTTGCGTTACAAAACTGACGGACAGAATTCTGTCCAGTTTGTCCATCTTTTTTGTAACATAAGTTTGAAGGTCTTCCTGATCACCAAATTGGCTGAAATTTTGCAGAGATGATCTACACAAGATGATATAGATATGTCTAGAAGGAAGTTTGAGGAAATTCGATCGGAAAGTGGGTCAAAATGATGAAATCTGTTCCTAAGCTTAGGAACGGACTTCCGCTATATATATATATATGATCACAGAAATATATACATGTCAGTTTGCAGAAGCAGCAACAAACCTGAAAGATGGCGACTTTGCAGAAATGAGAAGATGGAGAAAAGAGAGGAGTTTGGGTTCGCCGAGACCAGGTTGGACCGATTTTCGTTAAGGTCAAATTTCATACTTGTCATTTTCGGGGTGCTTTGATTATGTTGGGATTTGGTCATGTCCTTCGTCAAGCTAAATTCTTGTCATTTAGGAGTTTTGCCGGAGAAGTTGGCCGTGATTTTAGATTTGATCCTCGGTTGTAATTAAAAAAATGCAAAATGAAATGTAATGTGATGCAAGAATGAATGAGAATCCAAGTTTGCATCAACGATGGAGTTGTCATTCTTCTTCTCCTTCTTCATTTGTGAGGTGCCTTGCAAAAGTTAAGGTGGATGCTGACAAAGCACTAATACATGTGCCATGGATGCTGACAAAGCACTAATACATGTGCTTAAGTGACTAGTTTTCTTGGAAGAAAGGCAAAGGATGATAGACATGCTTCTGATTCATCCACCACCAAAGCTTGAGCTTTGGCTTTTGATATAGAGCACCACTTTTGAAAATTCTTATCTTACAATGCCTCTCTATATGAGGATGGCATCCATACTCCAAACATGACAAAATCCCATATTGGCAGCTTATGATTTGTAACAGAAAGATAATATAGACTGCAAGCCTTCAAGTGAGACTCCTGATCATCATATAAATGCTAAAATTCTGTACTTCCACATCAAACAAGAGCTCAAAATAATTACTTGGATGCCTAATGAGATGATGTGCCATTTCTTCATAAGGCAAATCATCTTTTTCATTCCCTCTTCAAATGCAATTACATTTATCTACTGTATTTTAATTTCATTATTACAGGAAAAAATTTCTTTAACTAAAATCTGAGTTCAAAAAAAGGCACAACAGTCGATCAGTGTCTTGCTGTTAGGCTGCTCTTTGTTTCCAACAGGAATTGTTCCCCCCTTATTTGATCGGGTTTGTAGTTGCCGCAAAGAAGTGTTTTTATCATCTCCCACATTGCCTTTATCTCCTTGCTGCGGTTTAACGTTGCCATCTGATTTTGGGGGGTCTCGTGAGTGCTCCTTTTCTGAAAGTAAAACTCTTCGCAAGAACCTATCTATCATCTCGTAACTGGTAAATGTAATAACAGCAGAAGGTGTTGTTCTTATTAAATTTGTAGCGCAACCGTTATAGAAACCAGGAAGGCCTTCCTTTAGGAACACCTTCTTAATACAATCAATAACGCCAGCATACTTGGGTTGAATATGTCTAGCCTGCCCTTGCTCTTGAAGCCTGGAACGTATGACCTGGAGATAATTTGATTTAGACAGGGCAACAAAGAAAAGAAAAGCATAAGACAGAGAAATAGAAAGAAACAATATACCTAACTAGTAACCAGTCCCAGATACAAAGCAACTTAATTAATAAAGATCTATCTGAACATACCTCGTGAGGGTATGTTATTACAGAGGCCAGTATTTTTGATATTGACGAGGCAACGGCAACTCTCCCAGGCTTTAACTTATCAACAGTTGTGCTATCTGAAAATTCAATTTCATAAAGTCAACACTATATAAGTATACAGTAATAAGCTAACACCGCAGATTCTCTAACAAACAGCATTATGTACATGTTTCTTGAAAAAAAACAGCAAAAAGTACACATGACATTACCCTCCTTTGCCATGATTGATTTAATCTTTTCATAAGCAGGAAACTGAATTGCAACATGACTTATCCCAGCCAAAGAAGGTATAATGCCACTGTTCCAAACAACACACAACAAAAAAGGTATCATCAGCTAAAACGACAAGAATACAAGTTTGATCCAATCAGCTGATCTAGAAACCACACTTCCATAACTGTCACAACTTGAGTGGGTCTCATAGTGATTTTGGAACAAAAGATTTTCATTAGTAATTGATCAACAGTAAAACACATGCATACTATTCTGTATCTACATGCTATAATTTAGAAAGAAAAATGACCTATATAAACCTCGCAACCCTTCCTCAGTTGCTATCCTTGTGAAAGCAGATCTCATGCTTTTGTATGGAATCACACCAGGCCTCATTCCTTGTGTCTATATGAAGATAACCAAGAAAAATATATATCAATGTCCGGAAAAGACAGGTCAAATTAATAAAACTAACCAGAGTGGATGTCTAGAATTTTCTAAAACCATGAACAAGTAAATCCCAAGCTATCTATATCTACTCATATGGCCGATAATCTTTAACCTAGTCAACATGAACCCCTAAAATTATGTTTCCCACAAAACCCTTGGAAACCTATAAGCATTATTGAACTGCATGGATCTTCAGTTCAACAATACCAAAGAAGATCTTACTAGAAGAAGGCTAACGAACCTAGCAAACCATATGTGCGTTGTAAAGCCAAGCCAATGCATGTGTTTTAAAGTTAACAGTCTTTTATTCGATAACCGATTTCATTAATAATTTTCTTTTCTTTTAACACTTGATGTCAAGAGCATGACAGTTGGACCAATATATACTTTGTCCCAAACCAAACCAAACAAAATGCAAGAAAGGTAGAAGGCCCCAATGAGTGGCTGGGTTGTCTGATAGCTGATAAGTTAGTACGTGGATATTCAGAGAGTTCCTTTCTAGTAATAGAAATTGGTGCTTTCTATCACATATAGTCCTATTTGTTACATGCCACAAACTATTTCGGACTCATTTCAATTTAAAAGGCCTAGTTTAGATTCTTTGGTGAGACTGCAACACAATGTAGCATCTTCTATGCTAACAACAACAAACTCCAGTGATTAAATGTAACCAGAGCTACAAAATCATGAATACTGAAACCGGACAGATGCTTGCAAGGGTATGAACTATGTTAACAACTCCCTCATGCTATTAGAACGAACAGCCAAACAATGATCATGCAGCCATAGACACTTGACCAGAGATGTTCAGATTATATATGTTGTTATCAGTTCTGAATGTATTGAGAACATAAGATCATTAGTTATATAAGTTGTAAGTATACATTATATACCAATGATTTCGAATGTAAAAGCATTAGAACATCAAACTTACTTGCAGTCTTGTCTTAACAACCCACAATGGATTTGTTGAAATGGCTGTGGTAGTCCCAGCACCAGCAGCAGCTACCATATGTTCACCAATTGAGAGTGGTGAACCATCCTCTACATTATAATACAGAATGTTTAGAATATTTCAAACCATCACTAAATAATCTCCAAGCTCATAAATAAGTCACTTAAATGCAATTCACAAAACTTCAAAAACCACAAACACAAATTCAAGTAAGAAAATTAAACACCAACCATGTGACTGCAGTAGACCTTTGAGTTGTTCATAAACTGTGAAATACACCTACATACGAAACAAAGAAAAGATAATATAACAACAAGAGACAGCAAAAATGATACAAAGCACGACAATCTGTCCCCATAAGCAGCACAACAGAAGCAATACTCACTGCCCAATTCGGAAGTAGCGCAAGAATTGTAGGCGAAAGGCCACGATACATCCCCCTAATACCCTCCGTCTTCAATATGTTCTGCAAGCTCGTGACAATAATACTGCCTGATCACAACATTCATTCATCACTAATCGTGCCAATATACCACATGCATTGTCACCATAGTCTAATTTTTGCAATGTAATGAGCCAAAACTAATACCTACTTCCATCTCAAATTTGTGCCAATACTTAAATTTCACTGTTTGATACTTAAGTGTTAACACAATTACAATCCCAACACACTAGGCAGTAAACCTGGTAGCGTTAAAAAGCGAAACTTTAACACAATTCAGTAACAAACTGAACCCAAAAATTACCTCTTTGACTGGTAGGCATGCCATGGACCTGTAACCTGGTCTTGATGACATCCAAAGGACAAACAAACGTAGCCGCCACAGAACCTGAAAAAAAAAGATCAAATTTTCAATCTCATAATCTCATCAGATTTCGCCGAACCCCTAGAAATTGAGGGGAAGACGCTGACCGGCGGAGGCGCCGGCGACGGCGTGGCAGAAGATATCTGTGGCGGCCTGGTGGTCGGAATGACGTGCCGCCTCGCCGCCCATCTTGGAAATCCCGAAGATGGGTTTCAAATTTGCATGGAGATATATGAATAGATAGATAGATATAGATGGGTTTGTATATAAAGGTTAGCTTAGGGGAGGCTTGGTGGAGTTGGGTGGGGTTACATTTGAATTGGGGTGAGTCAGGTGCAGTGTGTTTGGGGTTGAAGAGAGACCGACTGTGGCCTGCGTCGTGTTTGAAGGGTTTAGGCGGTGAATGAAGAAGAAGAAGAAGAAGAAGAAGAAGACTACATCCTTTCTCAGATGGTTTGTTTTACAGTCGCTTGGGAATTTAATTGTATTTTTTTCTTTTTTTCTTGTCAGTAAAAATAGAATTATTGGGTGAGAATTATGTATCAAATAAGGTGCAATTACATACATTGGTATCAATAATTTAGATCTTGAAAAAATGAATTGAGGAAGGAACGAAATGGACTAAGCAATGAACAACTGATTCGTTGTTAACTTGCTTATAATGTTTAGATTCAAGAAAATGATTAAAGCCAAACGTAACTCACGAGTTTTATTATTGTGATTTGTGGAATAGTCAAGGATTAAAATATCGACAATCATGAAAATTTTAGTGTTTCGAAAAATATATATTTCGTTAGATATATCGAGAAATTATCAAATATCAATATAAATTTTTCTAAAATTTATACAAAAATGATATATTTGATTAAAAATAGATTAAATATAAAATATCTAAAAAATATAAAAAAGTTAATAACGATACTTGTAAAAAATAAAAAAATTTAAAAAATATTGATAATATTTTAAATATTTAAGACTTTACGATAGTATTCTAGGCGGTAAGTTTATTATTCGAGAACCACGTGCGTAATCACTTAGTTAACTATCACTCTTTATCTAAGAGAGATTAATCTACACTCAGACTCGGGTAATCAGAACAAAGCCGGTCAATCAATCCATTGTGTTTCTATTTCATTATTTTTGTGCGGTTAATGTTAGAGATCGCTTACTAATCAACCTAATAATCAATATAACTGAAAGACAAAATCATTCATGAACGAACCATTCAAGTCCGAATGGTGGATATGAACCGACTTAAACCAACGTTTTCCAACTTCTATTTTCTTTCTAAAAATTACTCATCACCACACTCGTACATACCCAAGTGATTATGAAATCTATAACATTTACCAAGTTAAATTTAAAAACTTACCAACATGTCACACAGATGATCACCTGTAATAATATATTTAATATTACCTTCGTCGAACCAATTCAATACGAAATTACAATATCACATCATGTAACAACACCGGAAAACACAAATACTAAATGAGGAAATCCTCATGATGAACTGAAAAGGAAAGATACAACGTTTTGCACCACATGATGAGGGAATGTGGTCATATAAGCATCACCATCAATATTGATTAAGGAAACATGGGGATTAGAAAATGATCTGGTTTCTCTAATTGAATTTTTTGTTTTAATTTGTTTGGATGATTTAAAACCATTAGATTGAATAAAGATGATGAAAATGACATCATGTGACCACATTATACTCAATCCAATGGTTTTAAACCATCTAAAAAATTCAAACAACAAAACATCTAAGTATAGAAACCAAATTCATTGAAAAAAACCTCAACAGCAGGAGAAAATTAAACCTACACTTGCAGCACGATTATGCTTTTGTTTCTCTTTGGGCTTATCTAGTCTCCCTCTTAAGTTGGGCTTGTGACTAAGAAAGCTTTGCTTCTGCTGGGCCAGTGTTTGTGGACTTTGATTGGTTACTCTTTGGGTCCTTGTGTTTCAACTTTCAATGATTGTCTTCTCACATCTAAAAAAATAGAAAATGTCACATAAGTCTCATTTTTAACATTTTCTCCCTCATAAGTTTACCATAACAGTTTTGTTCATGCAAGTCCACTTTTAAGCCTAAATATGTCTTTTTATTTTTTTGATGTACCCGAAATACCATTCTCTCTTTATATTCCTTCGCTCGCATTCTAGTGACTATTTCTGTCTCTCTTTCCCTCTCTCTCTCCATTCCAACGTTGCCGCCATGACAAAGTAGCCATCGCTGCCTCGACGCGACTGTCGGTTGGAATTCGACGATGACCTCTCGACGACCTCCGCTTCGGCTTCGACTGCATCTCCCCCCTACGGCCTCGACTAGATCTCCTCTGCTTCTAGATTTCAACATTGGATCTCTGATTTGGTTGACGACATCCTCGATTAGATCTTTGATTCCGTCGATGACGACCTCGGCTAGATCACTGGAAACCAGGAAGCTGAAGCACAGGTTATTCGAGCACTTGTCATCAAGCGACCAACCAAGCTATCAGATTTTGGGTTCAAATAACAAGTAATGTCTCTTCTTAGTTCTTAATCTCTTATGCTTCTATGTACAGCTCTCTAATTCTCGATGTAGTGCTTGTTCAATCGGTTAATGAGTTTCGGTACTTGTATATTATGCCAGATTCTAAACTTATCAATATTCTTGTGTTTGTGTGATGACGATGAAATCTTTTCAACACCATGTATCTTTTTAGGTCTGTATTAGTATCTTTTTACCATTGTGACAAACTGACAATACATTTATGTGCATGTGGTAGTATATATGTATACTGGTGTCAATATTGTGCTTTAAAGTTAGAGCTCAACAATGTGTATATGTGTTAAATTTGGATCTTATTAGTGTATATATGCATACCGGTAGTATATATCTTTATGCTTCTGTGTTAGTATCTTTATATGCTCAATTCTTGTAGTACCTATGCACACTGGTGCCGATACTATATTTTTGTTGTACTAAGTGCTTAGTTTGTAAGTGTAGTAGCCTTACATGTCAGTGATATTATCTTTCTTTGTCTACGTTAGTATATTTTCAACATGATGTTAGTAATTTTTTCATTGTCTGATAGTATCTTATTTATAGAGTGATAGCATTTGTTTAACATATGGATTGTATCTTTCTATCTCTATGGTAGCACATTTTCAAAATGATGTCAATAGCTTTATTTGCATTCCAAAGGCTAATACCATGCTGTCCATTTTGCTTGCAAAATTCTTCCTTTTGCAATTGTGGTGGTAGATTTTGAAAATCATACAAATCTGGAAATGAAGCCTCCTATTGACCAAGAGATCTTTCAGCCAACTAGAAAATGTTTGAAATGAAGTCTCGTGTTAACTGTGCGAAATGGTGTGATGGTTATGGTGATGTTTCATTTTTAGGACAAAGGAGAAGCTCTGGAGCCTCAATGTGAAGCCGAAGTAGAGAGCTAGGGAGAGGCGAAAGTAGAGAGTAAAGGTGACCCGTGTCAAGTATATTTGTACAAGGACAGTGGCTGTATCTTTTATGATGAACATAAAGTATACAACTATTGTAAATTTGTAATAACAAATAGTATCTTTTTGGTATAATGATAGTATTTTTTCATGTCTGTTTTAGTATCTTTTCAACCTTGTGATAGTAGTATCTTTCTCTTTATGTTAGTAACTTTTGACTTCAGAGGTAGTAGTTTTTGTTGCCGGCGGTAGTAGCTTTTTATTGTAGCTAGAATCCTCATGGGAGGTCAGTCAAAAAATTCATCTGAGGTCGGCCTGAGACCTCATCGGAGGTCGGCCGGAGACTTTTCATAGATGAAAAGATATTTTGTAAATATAAAGAGAAATAATATATTTGTTTAGTTGGATGACAGTCTGTAATTTTGTTAAACTTCAATACCTAATATAAAACTCTATTTAAGCTCAGGTTGACTTAGGTGAACAAAAATATTTGGATGGACCTCCATGTGAGAAAATGTCTCAAAGGGAACTTCTGTGTAATTGCCCCATTTTTTTGTTAATATTATCAAATCAAAATATTTTTGTTTTAGTTATCTTTTTGGCGGAATTCAAAAGAAATTTGATACTCCTAGAAACTGTGTCCTTGAGGAGATATACTCGTCCATGTTACATTCAACTCTTTTCATTTAGTTTTCGTACAATTTGGAATTGATCAATCGGCAACAAGGGCGGATTCAGAAATTCACACCGCGTGCGACTTGATCTTCAACCATTAAAAAAATTCGACAGTGCAAGAGTAATAGTATAAATTAAAATGAATCATAAACTAAACAAGAGAGACATAGTGAGACATATCCTTTGAATGCAAGTTTTTGTAAAACAAAATTCATAACAATTTCTAGATGAGAAAATTGCTTAAACAATGTCCGAAGTTTGGTCGACTATTAACTTCAGTATCTCAACTTTGTGATATATCAAAACCGTATCTGAGGTTTCAATCTCTTTCCAGTTTTGATATCTGAGACAATTAATGGTGTTAATCCAGTTAACTTATTAAGGGCACATTCGTCATTTCACTCACTCTTGCACAAAAACTACCAGTCTCTCTTAGCTCTCTATTTTCCAGATCTTTCCAGATCAATTTTGATCTGAGTCAGAGAGATTCAATCAATAGCTAGAAAGAATGAAGCAATTGAGAGTTGTGTGGGTGTTCACCGAGAGAAGATGACAGGAAGGTGTTGCCAGTAGAGGGATCTCCTCGTATGCTCTATCGCTTTACTTCTCTGTTTTCGACGGCTCATCATCAAAGGAGGGCGGCAGGGGAGGCCCTCTGGGGCTCCGAGGGGTCGAAGACGGCATGGTGGTTTTCAGGGGTCAGAGGAGGAAAAGAAAGTGGTTTCGTGGGCATTGAGGATTGGGATGGTGGCTCGTGGAGAGGAAGAGGGAGATGGGTTTTGGGGAAGGAATAGGAGGATGGAGTGGTGGGAGGAAGAGGTGAGGGAAAAGGAGGAGGAAAGGGAAGAAAGAGACGAGGTGGGTGTGGTGATGGCCATGAATTTTTTTATGGTCGTTGTGATGGCCATGATTCATGATTGAATCACTTGTTTCTGGGTTTTGGATTGATTACGCAGTAGTCTGGTTCAATTTCTTTCTTCTTCTTCTTCTCTTAATAATAAGACTATGATCCTAAGTAAGAGGAGTAAATTGTGCTTGGAGTTGTTAGAACCAATCTATAATCTTCGAAGCAAACAATAAATATATAACAGTAATTGAATTGAAATCAAAAACAACAACGAAATTGAAATTAAATTCACTAACTTGATCAGATAGAGGCCTGTTATGTAGTGACCTAAGACAGAAATTCGTCCCCACTCGTGCTGCAGTTTCGGACGTCTATCTAGAGGATACAACTATCTTGTTTAAGTTCTTGCACAAGAACTTGACCCTGACGAATTTATTTTGTGCTTCTCAGAAATTTGTTTTGGGGTGGAAGAAGAAGTGCAGATGGTTTGATGGGATACAACGACCAAAAGGTCGTCCTTAAATAAAAGTCAAATTGAACAGACAAAACTGTTCGAACAGTTGTAACTGTTCCGAACAGTTATAACCTTTTATTCGAATTTAAAATTTAAATAATAATAATATTATTATTTCAAAATTTTAAATACAAATTTTATTTCAATAGAGCACAGGAGGCCCAAGGCCCATCTTTGACTTTTTAAATATATATATATATATATATATATATTTTCTATTGAAAAACCCAATAGAAAAGCCCACCAAGCTCATACAAGGCATTTAATCCATTTAATACCTCACATGGGTATTTCCTTATAAATGTCTATTGCATTTAATCTTTCTTCAATGTGGGACAAGTTCCAATAAGAGTTTGGTTCCGTGCTGGATTTAATGGAGACAATGACAACTGCAACCATGAAGGAGGTAAAACATGTTGGTTTGGGGAGTGAAGATTTGGTGATGATGGGGTGGAGATGTTGGATGAAGAACTGAGATGAATGATATCGATGAGAATCAACAAGAGAGTGAAGATGAAAGGATGAATGTGTCGTCGATAAGTTAACTGGCTTAAGACCGTCATTTGTCTCAAATACTAAAAGTGGGTTGAGATTGAAACCTCACATACTGTTTTGATATATCGAAAAGTTAAGACACGAAAATTAATAGTCGAGTAAATTTTAGATATGTTTAAGAAATTTTCTCTTTCTAGATACACAAAAAAAATTAAATAAATAAAAAATATATAGATAAATACAAAATACACCATATTTAGAAGATAATGAATGAAAAACTAATTTAACTTGGGAGAGGAATAACTTAGATTGGTTGAAATGATAGTCGGAGAAATCGTTACCATATAATCAAAATGATATTTAACCTAAATTAATAATTCAATATAATTGATATCTATACATAGAAATTATTTTTGCCAAAAAATTTGGGTGGGGCTAGAGTCCCACTCTTCTATGTAGTAGATCCATCCCTGACCGGTATTACCAAAGCATGTCAATACCGGTATTGACGCGTCGTTCATACTCTTCTTTATTTACATACTTCTAACAATGTAAATTATAATCTTAGCCGATCCAAAAAGTTTAATTAATCAATCAAGATCATCTCTGCAAAAAATCAATTTCAAAAAATATCATTTGCTCAACCAAATGTATCAATCAAATAGACGGCATTTCATGAGGCTGCTAACTTTCACCATAATTGTCCATTTGATTAAAGCATTTGGTTGAATAAACGATTATTTTTTCTAAATTGATTTTTTCCATATGTGATCTTGATTGGTTAATTAAATTTTTAAACGGCTAAGATTATGATTTACATTGATAAAAATATGTAAATAAATAGAGTATGCACGTAGAGGCGTAGCTACATGATGACTAGATGTGTCAAATGACCCTTCTCACCATATTTTCATGTGTGTTGTGTTTCAGATTTTTACTTGTATATTAGAGTAATATAAGCTATTTGGCTTATTTTGCCTTGACAAAGTAAAATTTTCTCCATACATAATTAGCTTGTCTAAATTGACCTCTCTTCGTATACTTTCTAGCTACGTCACTGTATGCACGCACGGATCAATACAGGTATTAATACAAATATTTTTAATGATGTAAATACATATTGATCATGAAATAATTCAATTCATGATGCGCAGACAGAAATGATAAGAATCTCATAAATATTCTTAAACATTAAAAATACTCTGCACATGGGGACAATTATTCATCTGTTTTTTATTTTTATTTTGAAAAGATTCATACTTTTACTAATACCTAAATGAACCATATTTGATTCGGTGTAAGAATCATTCTCATACTGATTCTTTCATTATTCATTCTAGCTGTCTCAGATTCATGACTTCTTCCATTTCAACCGTGTTGGATTCATTTTGAAAAAAAGTACCTTATTAATCTAAATAAAGTTTTACCATTGAGATGTCATTGAAATTTTATTGGTCTAATGATATATTTATCTTAATACTAGTATTCGTTTTTAGATCTCTCTTGTCTTATTTATGAAAATCCCAAAGAAAATGTCAAAGATGCACCAAAATGAAAACAGAGAGTTCATAATCTGTCATTAGAAGGAAAACAAATGGATCAATAATATGTATTAAAATGTCCAATTGCCGGGATACTCTCCTTCAAGATCCGTTGGGTAACAAACAAAGACACACGATGCTCTGAACACATAGAGCTCAACAGTTGTAACTTTTCTTCCCAGGAAAAAAATTCAGAAAAAAGGGTAAAGCTTTAGAGAAACCGACTTTTAGCAGCAGCAGCACAATGTGGGTTCATGTATGGATGCGTTGCTTTGTTGTCAACCAAACCCACTTCTCTCCTTTCCCCTCACATTAAAAAGCTATAAGCTTTTCCACACCCAACAAAAAATCTCAGATTCTGAGATTTCCTTTTGCATTCTTATTTGTTTGGTGGAGGAAAACGTAGTGAAGCTGACTCGAGAAGAATTGAAAGCCTCTGTTTTGTGTTTTTTAATGGGAGATTTGGGTTTTTGATTAATGGGTTTTACAGTTCATACCTGGTCACCAAAACGCGTTTCGTCTCTGACTTAGAGTTCTTTCATGCGCTTCCTTTGTTTTTCTTCTTGTTCTTCTGGTGTTTCCTTGTTACTGTCGCAATCGGATCTGCGCTTGTCTTTCACACTCAGACATTCTCTCTCTTCTGGTATTCCCACGTTTTCTGTCTCTCTGTTTTGCTTTTGTTTTCGAATCTTTGTTCCTCCTCTCTTTGGTTACTCAGAAACCCGAAAACTACAAACAGAAAATTTTGGAAGCGTTGTCATCTGGGTGAGCTGAAGTACACGTCTAACATTGGCATCCTTCATTTTGTTTGGTAAAGTTGGAATCTTTATTTAGGTTTGTATTGTCCTTAGCTCGAAATTTGGGGACAAATAATGGAATATATGGCGTTTTTTTATTTTAATTTTGTTATTGTTCTTCTTGCATACCATTGGAGTTTGATTGATTGGTTTTGTTTTGCTTTGCTTTTGTGATTGGAATATGCAGATCAGCTGGAGTTTTCTTTTGCGAAGTTGGGATTTTTGAGAACCATTGAGTGCAGAAATTGATGTTTGGATGCTATTAGTGTTGTGATCTGTTTCGTTATAGTATGCTTTTGAGGTAAATAGTTGGGTAATTTGAAGGTCTTGGGCCTCTGGAGTGGTGTAGTTATGGGGTCTACTGAAGGGAGGCGTAGTCATCATAATCTGGTGCCTCTTGCTGCATTGATCAGTAGGGAGCTGAAGAATGAGAAGATGGAAAAGCCTACTGTGAGATATGGACATGCAGCTCAATCCAGGAAAGGGGAGGATTATTTCCTGATCAAGACTGATGGTCAGCGTGTGCCTGGAAATTCTTCATCAACGTTTTCTGCATTTGCGGTAATCACGAGTCACTATTATATGTCCATACAGAATCATACTTTCGCAGCTCAGTTGTTATATTGTTGAACCATTTAGGCATGCTCGAATTTATGAACTTGATAGCTATATATGTTCTGTCTGGACTTTTACTTTCCAACATAGATTGTAAAGTATATAGTTTCAGGCAATATATTGAAGTACAAAAATTTTGGGATTGGGAGAGAAGCAGTGGGCTTAAAGCAATTTTCTTTGTTGCCAGATCTTTGATGGCCACAATGGAAACGCAGCAGCCATATATACAAAGGAGAACTTGCTAAATCATGTGATGAGTGCTATTCCCAGGGGGCTAGGAAGGGAGGAGTGGCTCCAAGCCTTACCTCGGGCCTTGGTTGCAGGATTTGTGAAGGCTGATAAGGATTTCCAAAGTAAAGGCATGTAACTTGCGAATTTTTGAAGTCTCTCTTTTCCAAAGTGAAGTCATACTTTCTAATTTTCGTGCACTTAAGGAAGATCACTTATTGTTTTATACTTGTATTCTCCAGGAGAAACTTCTGGAACGACAGCTACTGTTGTAATAGTTGATGGATGGACTGTGACTGTAGCATCAGTAGGAGACTCCCGTTGTATCTTAGATACTCAGGGTGGTGCAGTTTCCACTTTAACCGTTGATCATAGACTTGAAGAGAATGTTGAAGAGTATGTATTGATTAGAATCACTAGTTATAAAATCAGGCTCTTGTACCCTGGATTTCGTAATGGTTAGTCATGAATAATTGTTCTGTAATTGCAGAAGGGAGCGTGTTGCTGCAAGTGGCGGGGAAGTAGGGAGGTTGAGCATTTTTGGTGGTGCAGAGGTGAGAGCTCTTAAACCTTTTTTTTTCTGACAAAAGAATGAAGACACCTCTTCAAATACAACAACATGATTCTTATCATCATTGATTGGTATGATGTTGCAGATTGGTCCTCTTCGTTGTTGGCCAGGAGGTTTATGCCTTTCTCGGTCAATTGGAGACATGGATGTTGGGGAGTTTATAGTTCCAATACCATATGTGAAACAAGTCAAGGTATCTGTCACTTCTGTTGAGCTAAAACATGAACTGTTGTTCCATACAATCTTATGACAGGTCTTCTGTTATGAAAGCTGATATATCGTTTGTTGGTCTTAAAGCTATCAAATAGAGGAGGGAGGCTTATAATTGCTTCTGATGGCATCTGGGATGCCTTATCATCAGAAGAGGCAGCAAAATCTTGCCATGGGTTGCCCGCTGAACTTGCTGCTAGACAAGTAGTTAAGGTACTTTGATAGTTTGAGTTATTCACATATGCCCTTTATTTGAGTTTGTGTATAAGAAAGGCCAGAACTATTTCTTATTGCATTTGGTTTGAATTATTGTGCAGGAAGCCTTAAGGTCAAGGGGTTTGAAGGATGATACAACCTGTATAGTTGTTGATATAATCCCTCCTGATAACTCGGTACAGCCTCCAACACCCCCAAAGAAGCAGAACAAGCTCAGGGCCCTCTGGTTCTGGAAGAAGTCACGTGATTCTGCTCATAAACTATCCAAGAAGCTATCAGCTGTGGGTATTGTGGAAGAACTATTTGAAGAAGGCTCTGCCATGCTTGCTGAAAGGTTTGTTGATTCTCTCTTTAAATCAGACTGCCAGGAAGAGTATGCATGGTTCTCTTTTGACTTCAAAATCAAGTTTTTAGAACTTTTATTATTTTGAGTAGGAAGTTCTATTTGTTGCTTGGCTTCTCCGGATATTGATTTGCTGGTGGGAAGTTTCCTATTGTGTATTTCAGCATCTGAAACTGATGATTATTTGATTGTGTTGCAGGTTGGGCAGTGATGAGTGCACAGCACAATCAACAACTGGGTTGTTTATGTGTGCTGTATGCCAAGTGGACCTTGCACCGAGTGAGGGCATATCTGTTCATGCTGGTTCCATCTTCTCCACGAGTTCAAAGCCCTGGCAAGGGCCTTTCCTCTGTTCAGATTGTCGTAATAAGAAGGATGCCATGGAAGGAAAACGCCCTAGCGGAGTAAGAGTAGTGTAACTTATTTATTATTCATCCCTATTCTTTAAACCCTTCATTCAATTTTTTATGCAACTCATTTTCTTAGGCCAGGCATTGCCGGAATCTTTCCTTAGTGATGGATGAAATGTATATGTAAATTTGATAAATAATGTAAAATGAGTCTTAGGAATTGAAGAAGATTTGGTACTTGAAGAGACCCCACTCTGTTTCTATCTGCATGTGTTTTTCGTGCACGTGAGGCAGATTTCATTGCTTTGAGTGTTGATATCTGTTAGCTATGGTCGGGTAAAATTAGAAAGTAGAAATGGAATTGGTCTGAGTATTGACGAAGACTTGGATCGGGTAGCCCCTTTCACTTAATAGCAGTGTGTTATCTTCCAAGCTAGTTCCAAGTCTTCGTATCTGTTACCCCAAGTCAATGAAGTGCGTTAAACTGAGAATTACTGGATATTTATGATACAAAGACGGGAGGTAATTAATACACTGAAGTATTCAACAGTTTTATTCTAAATCACAGAAGTGTTTATCTTCTAGTGGTAGCTAGTTTGCTCTAGGATCACCAGGAAGTGTTTGCATGGCTACCGCGGCGGTGTTTAATTTCTGTCTTCACACATTTTCTGGTTCTTTACTCCGCTGAGAGTTGTCCAGGCTTCTTCTGTAATGAAATAGTAGGCGTAATCTCCTTCCCCTTCAAAAATGAAACGTAGAGTTTTCGTGACTGCAGATATTATGCTCTGACCACCGCAGTACGAAGATCCAGCTCAAAGAGGGAGGATACTGGTTTCAATCAATGATAGCAGGCTTCCAATGTCTATAATCGTTCTTCATTGATTGCTAAATTCTATCTCCCTTCTAGTGCAATATACCAAAGAATGTGATCAATGCTATACTACTGGAGGTAAATGCGTGGATGGCTACGGAAAATTCAAATGTGACCGCACGGAACCTTCATGCCCAGATGGGAAGGGACAAATTACGTTAGAAAAATGTGGTGATTATATTGTTTACATACTAATAAAATGAAATAACGAAAATTAATTATAATTAATCAAATTACATGAACATGAACAGAACTATAAAATGACAAACTGAGGATTTGAGAATAAAAATTCAACCAATGACAAACTGATTATATTGTTTACATACTAATAAAATGAAATAACGAAAATTAATTATAATTAATCAAATTACATGAACATGAACAGAACTATAAAATGACAAACTGAGGATTTGAGAATAAAAATTCAACCAATGAAAGTTTGTCGAGTCCCATGTATCACACGGTGTCCTTAAGACGAATTACGGCGTCTCAATTGGTGCAAGGACCACAATGCCGCTTGGTCTCCTAGGATAAAACGACAATCAAACTCAAGTTGTTACACTACGAACAAGAGCTTCAACGAACTAGGAAAAACCTTCAAACTATCACCGAATTTTGAGAGAACTAGATAGGAGCAAAGAAGTTTTTTGAAGAAGAAGATAAGTGTTTGTTGTTGGTGTGTTCAGAATGAGAGATTGGTGGCCTTTATATAGTTTCTGTTACATGTAATCATAAACAACCCTTAATAAGTCTGTTACAAAATCATAATCAGACTTAATAGGTTTGTTACAAAGTCATAACCAGACGTGTAAAAGGTCAAAAAATAAAATTTGGGTTCTCGTACCACAAATTTGAGCTGCATTGGTATCCGCAAGACCAAGTGGAGAAATTGGACTTCCGACCTGATATTGAACAAGTTAAACAATTAAACTAATCAAGTAAGCATGTGGAGGACAAATATTCTACTAGCTAAAAAGCATTTGCCATTTCCTTTAATTTGTGGTTTTCGTTCTCAATCACCAGGTGCAGTCGCTGGTATTGTGGCTCTAGTGGCTATATCTTGCTGCTACTTTTGGTAGAAGAAACGGCAAGATCGGCTAAATGTTGAGGCCTTTCTAAGGTATTACGGGCCACTTCAAGTTAAAAATACAGCTATTCGAAGGTCTTGAACAAATCAAAAGGTTATGGAGAAGAGTTTATGAATGAGGTCGCAACCATCAGTAGAACTTCCCGTGTCAACATTGTCAGCTTGTTGGGGTTCTGCTTTGAGGGTTCAAAAAGAGCTATTTATCTGAGATAATGTTCATTTATTATATTTTTTTGGACTTTATTTCTCATTCGAACAAATTTTTTTAAAATATTGACCATTTCAATCTTTTTTTTTAATTTGCTCATTCCAATAAAACTCATAACAACTCTATACAACCTATGATATTTCAATACTCATTCTATCATCATCCATTAAAACATACTAAGAAAGAAAATGGAAGAGAGAGAGAGAAGACACGAATGACCCTCACCAGTTCCGGTCACCGGCCACCGAACTCTGATCATCGGTCGCCGGACTCCGATCATCAGAATCTCATCGGAATTTATAATCAAGTTTATTAACCGTCAGTAAAATTCAACAGTCAACTTTATTACCTGTTAATAAACTCTCACTGAACCATAAACCACATTCATATTGTCACAACCAACTTTATTACCAACTAATAAACTCTCACTAAACATGAAATTACATTCTTATCATCATAGCCAACTTTACTACTCCCTAATAAACTCTCACTGAAACCTAGCTCACTTTCCTATTGTCACAACTAACTTTATTACCCGATAAAAAACACCTGTTGAACCCTAAACCACATTCCTATCACCATAGTCAACTTTATAACCCGCTAATAAACTCTCAACAAACTATAAACCGCATTTCTATCGTCACAACAAACTTTATTGCCACATAATAAAGTTGGAAAATGTTATACTATGAGACATTAAAGTTAAAACATACTTTACCAGGGGTAGTAAAGTTGATCCGGACGATTGAATTTGGATCCGACGAGGAGAGAGAGAGAGGAGGCAGCATCGGCAACCCGGAGATCAACGAGGTAGCATCGCCAGAGATCAAGGAGGTCGAGACGACAACAAAGAAGATCAAGGATGCGTCGACAACAACAACAGAGATCTAGAAGGTAGTGACACATCGACATAGATCCAGGAGGCTGCGACGGAGATCGAGAAGACCTTCGTCGTCATCGACATCAAGGGAGATCGAGGAGACCTTCGTCGTTGGCGGTAGCGACAGAGATGGCCAGTTTGATTGCTGGAGAGAGAGAGAGAGAGAAAGAAAGAGAGAGATAGTGGTGTATGGAATCAAAGAGAATGGTCTGCACAAATATTTATTTGGCTTTGTGTTTATAATAGAGAGACATTTTGGTTTTTATCATGTTAAGTTGGAATGAGCAATTGTTAATTCTTTTAGTTCAAATGAACACTTTCTTATTAAATTTGTATGAAATAGTCATTCCCCTGTTATCTATGAATTTATACCTAATGGATCTCTTGAGAAGTTCATATTTGATGCAAATAATCCACAACATGATCATTATTTGGGATGGGAAGCATTAGAAAGAATTTCACTTGGCATTGCTCGAGGACTAGAGTATTTACATCAGGGCTGCAACACTAGAATTTTGCATTTTGACATCAAGCCTCATAACATTCTTCTTGATCAGAACTTATTCCCTAAGAGCAACTCCATTCGAGTAGTTATTTCCATGTGGCAATGCTAACGGATATAAATGACCTTGAAAATTCTACTCCAACTGAAGAGTCATGCACACGTGTTGTCCACCTAGATTTGACATAAAGGACAGCCTTGTCAAATTTGACATATTGAACTGCTTCTATCTTTTATTTATTATTTAGAACGAAACGGGATCACTTTCTAATGAAAAATAAAGATTGAAGAATCATTTAATCATAATAAATTCAAACCTTGGTATGCTGTAAATTTAGCATTCGGTGTCTGATTGACAATTGTGATACCTTTTCGGAATGAGAACGACGAGATCTTCAAGACAAGTGAGTCTTGTCGGATTTAAGCCAAAATATGTCATCTCAAACATCTGATTCGGCATTCATTGTGTTTTAGTTTTTTTAAAAAAATTTATTTTGGATTTTGTTTTTTATGTTTTAATCCTTGGGCTTTAGGTTTCCTTGTTAGTTGCCCTAGGGTTTGTTTGCTCATATATAAGGACATTTTATAAATTGTATTCATCATTCATTTTATCAATAAACCTTGAGTTTTCTCAAAACCTCGTGGATTCAAGACCAACTTGTGGATTCTGGTCAAAACCGATTGGTGAATTCCAAGCAATCTATCCTTTACATATATCTCCGCTGCATCAATTGGTATCAGTGTCACATCCCGGTTCTAGAATCAATTTACGGTCGGTTACTACCCAAGTTACTTTCATTTTTAACCATTTCGTAGTAACCGTTGTACCGTGAGAGGTCAAAAAGTTGACTTTTCGTTAATTCGGGAATTTGGGAAAACTTTCTTCATGAAAGTTATAGAGGGTGTCGTTACGAGTTCGTGGACACGTAGCACGCTTAAATCGGAGTTCTTATGAAGAACTTATGGTCAAAAAACAAAAGTTACTATTTGGTGAAAAGTCTATATATAGTGGTTTACTGGGGTGAAACGGTGAAAAGTCAAAAGTTGAAAAAGTCACTGTTCATTGTCGAAAACCTCCGAAACCCGACAGTTTTTCCGCCGGATTTCATCACCGGATTTCTCCTCCGTCCGGCGGAGTTCGGGCGCGTGCTAGGTATCAATTTGAAGCCTGCTGCGTCGCCTTGAAGTTGAGGGTGGTCACCGGAGCCAACTCACCGCCGTTAGGGAGAAATTACGGCGAGAAGGGGCGGCCTGAACACTGTTCAACGACACCGGATTTCTCCCTCATCAGGCCACCTCTCGGTGAGTTCTATATATGGTTTTGATGTGTTTGATGAGTACTTTAATCCCCTAGAATTTGGTAGCTTGATTCGAAGTGTGTAAGGAGAATTGAAGGATTGAAGTTTGAATTGAATTTTATTTCGGGTTCTTGGATTTTTTGTCAATTGACCTAGTTAGAGGCCGAATTGGCATTCGAGTTGAACTAGGAAGTGGTTCTAATTGACGAGACGAAGCTGCTGGTAAAATTTGGTGGCGATCGGAGATCGCCGGAGTTTGGCCGGAATTCTATGCCGGCGGCGGAGCCGTCACTTTTTAGGTGGTTTTTAGTGCCCATTAAATTGTAAAAATTAAGAGAAGGCCATTTAAGGACAGTTTTTAATTTTTGGAGATTTATTTGATATGTTTAGTATTTTTGGAAGGTTTGGTTTTTTAATTGGATAATTAAATGACAACCCGTCGTTTAGGAAGTACCGGCTAGCTTGAGGGTGTAATTAAGGGTTTTTACCCTAATGAGGTATTTGAGGCTGACTCCCCACGTTTTTCGAGAGGTGGTTAAGAATGAACGTTAATGGTAGAGATTTATTGCTGTTGCCCTTATTTTAATTGTGGGTTTAAGACCTGTTTGTGTATTTTGAACAGGACGTGGGGGAGCTCGAGCTGAGCAGTCTTCTGATAGCCAGCAGACCTAACGACATCTGTGAGTGGATTTTATTTTTAAATATAATGCATGCCATAAACTTTAATTTTTGTTAGTTTTTGATTTGAGAGGAGATTTTTTTAGATAATTTATGGTAGGAGATGTGCTCAGAATATTGGAAATCGAACCCTGCCTGCCCCAAAAAAAGAAGAAGATAATGAGGATAAAGTCGTCTCATATAGGAAGTACCAAGGTCTAACCCCTTGTTTAACGTGCTCTTAGATCCATTACTATTATTTGATGTCATTAACCAATCTGTTTAATATTGATAAAATCCCACTTTGGACTAGATGATTAGCGATACGCCACAAGGTAATGATCCATTAGTGATGCTTTTCATGACATTAACAAGTTCCCAATGCAAAGTCCAACCAAACCTTAAGTAAGATATGACTAGTTGATTTGATTTATTATTCTAACTTCTCCCAATAAAACTGTAAAAGTTGAAAAGCAATAGACCCTTTTTAGAAGAAGACAACCTACCCTTTCGTCGTTCCTATTTCTTTTTATCACAAAGAAAATTGTAGCTAGATCAATTAATAAAAGAAAAAAATATCTATGTAACAGTGTAACAAAAGTAAAATTAATCTCGTAACAAATTTAGCCAAATACATATCACAAATCTAGAAGAAGCAATTATAAACCTACATTTTAAATGAGCATATTTACATAAACGAAATCAATTCTAGCCATAAAGAACTACAATCATTAAGGTCATGTGGCTGCTTGAATTTAAGTCTTCATAATTTAATATTATCCATGTTACTTACGATGGGAATCGAACGTCTGATCTAGTTTAATATAACTAGAGTATGTTCGGTGTACGACATGTATTTTACACATATTTATGTAAATAGTTAAAATTTAAAAATATAATATAAATTAAATATATAAATTATTATAAATAATTAAAATTTGCTCGTGTATAAAAAATGAAAAGGTTGCTGCAACTTCATTCCTCTATAAAAGTGCAGCATGTTAAGCGTGCTGCTAATAAGGTAGCTCACCTGATGGCTTCAAGTGCAAGATCTTTCCATTCTGAAATTTTTTATTTTTGGATTCGTTCTTTTCTTCAGACTGCAATAGCAGCTGAGATGAATATCAAAACAAAATTTTAAAACAAAATATTACATCGTGTATATCAAATCGAGCATATAAAAATTTCAGTGTGTAATAGAATATGACATTCTTTCAAAACAAAATATTACGTCGTGTATATCAAATCGAGCATATAAAAATTTCTTTATTATCGCCGGGTAACTTGTTCATACTCTTTTACCCTCATATTAATCGTATTAACTATGAGATTAAAGTAGAATTTGAACATTGACTCGTTTAATAGAAACACGTGATGTGCAGGACACGCCTCAGTACGGATGATCCCCTGTATCACGGTCCACATTGAAACTCATAAACGCTTTTACTCATGCTCTTCAGGCCAGAACCCCACGTGTCTCCATGTCGTCCCATCTCTCTCGCTCCTCAACAAGCAAGTCATTAATATCAACGGTAGAGACATGACGCCAACGTATCCCCACTCTAGTACGCAAAATAGATTCCAAGCGTTACACTGAGAGGCCAAAAGGGCATCACTGTCAAATCATACCCACAGTAAAAATAAGTACTTTTCCAAAAGGGCATCACCTGCTTTTCCCCTTCGATCAATCCACCACCAGGCTCCTGCTTTTCCACTTTTAAACCCCTCAACTTCCACTTAATTACACAAACGCCCCAACTCTTCTTTTTCAGTACCTCCTCACTCTCTCACTTCTCTCATTTGCAGAGACACAACCATGGCAGCCAAGCCCATCTTCTTCTTCCTCCTCTCTCTCCCACCTTTCCTAATCTATTCACACCCAGACTCTGCGCCTCTCCTAGCCTTCAAGGCCACGTCGGACGCTTTCAACCTTCTCGCCACGTGGAACTCCTCCACCTCCGACCCCTGCAACTTCGCCGGAGTCTCCTGCACCCGCAACCGCGTCTCCCGCCTCGTCCTCGAAGACCTCGACCTTCGCGGCTCCTTCGCCGCGTTAACCGGGCTGACTCAGCTCCGAGTTCTCAGCCTGAAGCGTAACCGTCTCTCCGGCACCATCCCCGACCTCTCTAACCTCACCTCCCTCAAGCTCCTCTTCCTCTCCCACAACGACTTCTCCGGCGAGTTTCCAGCGTCGCTGACGTCACTATTCCTGCTTTACCGCCTCGATCTGGCGTACAACAACTTGACCGGTGAAATTCCCGAGACGGTCAACCATTTGACTCACCTCCTCACTCTCCGCCTCGAAGCCAACAGCTTCTCCGGGTCGATTTCCGGCCTCAACTTCCCGAATCTCCAGGAGTTCAACGTCTCGGCGAACCGCTTCCACGGCGAGATTCCCAAGTCTCTGTCTATCTTCTCCGAGTCCGCATTTGCGGAAAACCCGGGTCTGTGCGGCGCTCCGGTTCAGAATTGTAAAACAGTAACCGACCCAACCCGACCCGGATCCGGCGGAGCTATCGCCTCTCCTGTAATGCCAGCCGTAGTTGCGTCCTCGCCGACTTCATTGCCTTCAAGCTCTACCTCCGCGAATTCCTCAAAGTCCACGTCACACCGCAGCAGCGGTTCGAAGATTAGTCCGGCGGCTCTAATCGGCATTATAGTCGGCGACGTGGCGGTCCTTCTTGTGGTGTCTCTTTTCCTGTACTGCTACTTCTGGAGGAACTTGTCGGCCAAAATGCGGCAGGGGAAGAGCAGCTCGAAGCTTCTGGAGACGGAGAAGATAGTCTACTCGTCGAGCCCTTACTCCGGCCAGCCCACATTCGAGAGAGGGCAGATGGTGTTTATGGAGGGGGTGAGGCGTTTCGAGCTGGAGGATTTGCTGAGAGCCTCGGCCGAGATGTTGGGGAAAGGTGGGTTCGGGACGGCGTACAAGGCGGTGTTGGATGATGGTAATGTGGTGGCGGTGAAGCGGCTCAAGGATGCGCAAATTGGTGGGAAGAGTCAGTTCGAGCAGCACATGGCGGTGCTGGGACGGCTTAGCCATGACAACATTGTGAGCTTGAGGGCTTATTATTTCGCTAGGGAGGAGAAGCTGCTGGTGTATGACTACATGCCCAATGGAAGCTTGTTTTGGCTCCTTCACGGTAAAGTGAAACCCTAGGAGCGGCAATAATGGATATGCGTAATTATCACCAACTTATGTGGGCTATTTTGAAATGTAGGTAACAGAGGCCCTGGAAGAACCCCACTGGACTGGTCCACCAGGCTGAGAATTGCAGCCGGAGCTGCACGAGGGCTAGCTTTCATTCACAGCTCCTGTGCTCCCCATAAGCTCACTCACGGTAACATCAAATCCACCAACGTTCTTTTGGACAAGAACGGCAATGCGCGTGTCTCCGACTTCGGACTCTCTGCATTTTCGCCTTCGGCTTCTTCCTCGTCGGCGCCACGGTCGTGCGGGTACCGCGCTCCGGAGCTGGTGGACGGTAGGAAAGTGACGCACAAGTCTGACGTGTATGGTTTTGGTGTTCTTTTGCTTGAGATGTTGACCGGGAAATGCCCGTCTGCGGTGGTGGACCGAAGATCTGGCGGTGGCTTTGGTGGGTTGGTGGACCTGCCAAGGTGGGTGCAGTCTGTGGTGAGAGAGGAGTGGACTGCCGAGGTGTTTGACTTGGAGTTGATGAGGTACAAGGACATTGAGGAGGAGATGGTGGGGCTTTTGCAGGTTGCTATGGCTTGCACCACTGCAAGGCCTGATCAGCGGCCGAAGATGAGCCAGGTGCTGAAGATGATTGATGAGATTCGCGGCGTGGCGGTGTCGCCGCCTCATGAGGCCTTTGATTCCATGACAGAATCACCGGCATTGTCTGAGGACACTTGCGGTGCGAGTCAGTGATGAGCATTAACGTTGATGATGATGCTACGTTGTAAATCATGGGGGTTTTGTTCTTTGATCAGTTTGATCTGTTAGCTAGCTAGGGCAGTTTCAATTTCTTTACTTGCTGTTTTAAGTACTGTCTTGGTTTGGGTGATTACAAGGATTATGAACTATGCTATACGAAGTTTGATCATCAGCAATATTTTGCTCACAGTTTCATCCTAAATAGTTCTTCGTACTCAAATTGGTTTCATCTGTTTCAATTTTCTTGACAACTTGTTTTCGGATACAACTCAAATAATTGGAATCAAATTCAGATAGAATTGCTTTAGGAATCTGTGTCTAACTGCATGATCTATGTGGCAAGCCTGAGATGAAGGCCGGAACTTCCTAGCAAATAAGAAACAAATATTGCTTGTCCTTCGATTGTATAAACATCAGGTACCATTACCATTGCGCAGGATATCCAGAAGCTCAGCCGTTGTGCTATTGTACTCGACAGGGTGAGGGCCATGAGTAGACCAATCAACCCAGGTGAGACTTCAGTTTGAATTCTTTGCTGAAAATTTTTGGTTCACAAATGTAGGCAAGTAATGTTCATCTGCAAATCAAGAGCGGTTGCCTAACCGGAAGGTTGGAAAGTATGTCCAATCAGAGACATTTTCAGTGGCAATGTCTCTATCAATCTCAACCCACTGTGACCCTTTTTCTCCACTGATCCAGTGTGATCATTGGGTAGTAACTTGTATTATATCGACCGCGGCCAACTGAACATGGATCATCATAGACTTCCACAAAAGTTTCTTTGGAGTTTAGGAGGTAAGAGTAGATAGTGGAGAAGTTGTAGAGGGGGATGCATGTTTCTGAGAGGAGAACAAACCTCTGGTTTGAGACTTTGAGATGTCAAGAAGCGCATTCGCAATTAGGCGTCTCCCGGCCTCAATCATATTCACCTGTGCCCATTTTACTATTTGCAATGCAGTACATGAAATTAGTGGAGTGAAATATTGAGGATGATTTTACTAAGCAAAGAAACTGACGTTACTAGGAATTCTTCTGCCTTAAAAAATAGGACTTTCTGGGTGTGATGATGCTTTGTAAGATGGATCTACGTGAACATAGATCAAATACAAGCCCTGATACCCTTTGAAGAACTTCTTTCACAATGAGGCCAAATGTACAGGTCCCTTTGTCAAGAACGTGAACACAACTTTTGGGACTCGATCGAATGGATATTCAGGAATCCGAGGAGCCATTGAAGCTCTCCATATCAATTCTTCATCGTTCATGTCGTGTGTAACTTCAGCCGACTCCAGATATGCTTTTAGTTCTGTAGGAACATGTCTCAGAGAGGGAGGTGATGAAGTAGCAAAGGAGAATTGGTTTGTTTGTAAAGTGAATATGAAGTGTTTCTTAGATATGATGAGGTAAGTAATACTCCAAGGGTGAAACCACCAATGAAGAACAGAAAATGAGAAACGGGATTGAGGAGATGGAGTAATCCAAGTTTCGGATTCGCTCTTCGGAAAGGTTCCAAGAATTGATCATCCCTACCTTTCTTAAAATGTATACATTTAATCTAGGAAGCACAAAATGAGAAACTGACCATGGATTACTTTGGAAGACATACAGTACTATTTTAAGGGAGAAGTTCATTGTATTCGATTACTTGCACGATAGTTGCCAGCCATGGCCTATTTGGTAAAAGAGATAACAAAAAAGAAACTACGCTCCCATTTGACTCTTAACGATTAGAGTTCTGATATGCATGGCATACACACCACAAATAAATTGGACAACAATTTTGAGTCATAATTCAAGTTAGGTGCAATCATCATTCAGAGGTGTTGTTTTCATATAAATGGTGGTGATATATTGGAGGAACACTCAGCAGGTTATCCAAAGAACCTGGCGGGAACTTACGCGCGAACAAGTAACAAACATCTGTGCCCCTTCCATTGTATTCACACCAGGAGCCATGCCTCAGCTTATTCAGAAGCTCAACCGTGACATCTGAGCTCTCATACTCGACTGGATGAGATCCGCCCTTAGACCAATCAACCCAGGTCACACTCCTATTTGAATTCTTTGTTGGAAATCTTATGTTCATGAATGTTGGCAAGTAATGCTCATCTGCAAAGCAATAGCCTCTGCATAGTTTCTGGAAAGTTGTGTAGTATTTTTAATCGGAAACAACTTCAATGGCAATGTCTCTATCTATTTTAACCCATTGGGATCCTTTCCTCCACTGGTCCAATGTGATTTGAGGGTAGTAGCTTTCATTATATCGGCCACGCCCAACTCCGCTTGGATCATCATAGACTTGAACAAAAGTCTGGTTGGCGTTTATGAGGTAGGAGTAGACTGTGGAGAAGTTGAAGATGGGGATGCATGCTTCTGAAAGCAAAACAAAACGTTGGTTTGAGATGTCGAGAAGCGCATTCGCGATTAGGCGGCTCTCAGCTTCAAACAAGTTCACTAGTCCCAATCTACTGTCTGAAATCAAAACATGCAACATGCAGGATATTTGACAAAGGTAGTTTGACACTTCTGTCTAAAAGTCTAAACAGAGCAAAAACCCTCTTAGCAAGTAATCAAATACACTGTCATTTAGTTTTAGTCAATCAAGTTGTTATATAACGTTGATGAAATTTTACTTACCCCTTTCAAAACTACTTTTCCCTCCAAATTTACAGCTTATAGAAATTGGTAACATGTAGGTAGAAATCTAAAGGACTGCAGATCACATTGTGGTTACCCTGAATTATTTGCTTATTCAGCTCAATTATAATGTCATGCATCACAACCATAGAACGAATTTCGGTAGGGATTCATCACCTATGCTGGTGGATCCATTGTTTAGATCAAATAAGATCGACCGAAAAAGTTAATGTAGAATTATAGGTTACAAGATATCATGAAAATATAACAATACAATGTGTGTACCATTCAAAGTGAGCAGAAAACTACCTGACTTGGGATTCTTCTGCCATGAAAAATTGGGCTTTCCGGGTGAGACGATTCATTGTAAGAGAGATCCGAGTGGATATAAATCGAGTACAAGCCTTGATGCCCTCGGAAGAACTTCTCCCACAATGGGGCCAAATGAATAGGCCCCCTTGTCAAGGCCATGGAAGCTCTCCAGAGCAATTCCTCATCGTCCATGTCATGCCAAACTTTAGGCGGTTTTAGAAATTCCTCTAATGCTCCTATATGAACTTCGGTTATATTAGACAATGTGACTGCCATTTGGACTAATTACCGTATGTGAAATATTGGCATTATCGGAAGAAGAAGAAGAAGAAGAAGAAGAAGAAGAGAATGATAGTTCGGCTATTTGAAGACTAAAGGAAGAGCCTTTGAGATAAGAGGAGGCAAGTACTATTCCGAGGACTAAACCACCACCAAAGATGAGGAGATAGGAGAGGAGATTGAGGAAGTGGACTTGGACATTGATCAGCTTTGTGAAGAACTTGGAAGGGCTTTGATTATGAGCCTTCATTTCGGGTTAGCTCTATGAAACCTCATAAACTAGAGGGTTCTTAATCTTAAATCAGAAGCTTTGTGATCAACGTGTTTGAAGAAGCAAAGAGAAAAGAATGAAGAGAAAAATAAAACAGCTGCTAGGGAAAGTGATGGCGGTGAAGAGAGGCGGCTCTTCCTCTCTGCCTTAAATTGACCAATATTAGCTATATACGTGCCTTGAACGGCTTTGGAGCAACCAATGCATTAGGCCGGCAGGGAGAGAGGCGTGGCTGCATTAGGAAATGTTATATATTTTTGGAATGTAGAGAGTTGAAATCGAAGCCTTGATTACAGTTTAATGATGAAAAAGTTGAGATTTGGAAATCAGAATCCTAGATTAATCTCCTCATTAGTTTTAGTAATTTGGAGTCTTTATGAGAGAAACGTGTTAACTAAATTTCTTTAAGTTCCTGCATAAATTTCGCTATCTGTTGGGTTCTGGTTCATTCATGGGGTTTGTTTAGAATAATAAAAGGCTTGACCAGAAATAAAGAAATGTGTTAACTAAAAGAAAGAATGTTTATAATCCTTTTCATTTTGTACCCTCTCTATATATACACTTCATGAACCCAAGAATGAATAAATTAGTGATGATGAATCTGATGAATCATCACCATATAGATAGATCTATCAGTCGAACTGCATCAGTTTTGGTGCAAATAGCATCAGCCTCTGCAAAGTCCCAGGAGTGAACTTCCTAGCAAACAAGTGATGACAAGTGTTGCCGGTCATTGCATAATCTAAGCATTTGGTACCATTCCTCAAGCTGTTCAGCATATCAACTGTCACGTCTGTTCTGGTGAACTTTGCAGGGTGCTGTCCACCTTTCGAAAAGTCGTACCAGGTCAAGGTTTTATTTGAGTTCTTTGCTGAAAATTTAATATGAACAAATGTTGGCAAGTAATGCTCGTCTGCGTAGCATGAGCGCCTGCAGTACTTCTGGAAAAGAGGGAAGTACTTCTTGTCTGCAACAACTTCAATGGCAAGGTCTCTATTCATCTCGAACCACTGAGACCCTTTCCTCCATTGTGATAATGAGATATGCGGGTACACGTGCGAATTGTATCTCCCGCGCCCAACTCTACTTGGATCGTCATAGACCTCAACAAACGATTTGTTCGAATTCACAAGGTGATGGTAGATGGTGTCGAAGTTGTGCAAGGGGATGCATGATTCCGAGAGAAGAACAAAGCGCTCATTTGAGATATCAAGAAGCGCATTTGCCAGTAGGCGGCGCTCGGCCTCAACCATGTTCACTTGTCCCCATTCCACTTCCTGCAATGCATTTGAAAAACTGAAGTTGTTAGAACAATTTGGCAGGAGGTGCACATCAACATTATAATAATGCAGGGCTTAATGTCAAAAGTAGAAAAGGACTAATGAAAATGAACTTCCAAACTTATGTTACAGTGGTTAGCATCATTTTGATCATACTTTGCATACAAGAACATTTATTATTGAGATTTAAGAGAACAGTGACTTGAAAATAAAGGATTTGGTTGTGTGATGTTGTGGATTTTACAAGTAGGTAGTTTATCTTAACTCTAAGGCACTCCTCACATTGATATAAAATAATAAACACAGTAGGTAGTATGGTGGATCAACCAGTTAACATCAAACATGCCATGGTAGATCAACTTCATATTATAGTGTTCAACTTTACTTGGCCCTTTCCCAGAACCAACTTTCCCTCCAAAAGTTTAAATTTCACCACTAGTAACACATTCAGGTAAAACTGTGAAAGTAAAATAAGTACCATCACACACACTGCACTTTTCCTCTGTTATTTGGTTAGCACTAGTAAGAATTTCATGCCTCAAATATCAGAAGCTTAAAAAGTATTGATAAACACTGACCTGACTAGGAATTCTTCTGCCCTGAAACACAGGACTTTCCGGGTGCGATCCATTGTAAGAAGGATTCGAGTGCACATAAATCGAGTACAAACCTCGATGCCCTTTGAAAAACTTCTCCCACAATGGAGCCAAATAAACAGGCCCCTTTGACAAGAACAAGAAGGCAACTTTCGGAACTCGATGGAATGGATACTCTGAGATCTGAGGAGCCAAAGAAGCTCTCCATAGCAATTCATCATCATCCATGTCGTGCATAATCATAGGGGGCTTCAGAAACTTCTCCAATCCAATGTGTTGGGGGTGACTCGAATTCGTTTGTGTAGCTATCACACCTGGCATTATCATGTTCTGATTTGATGAAGAAGTTGTGAAGGAGAATTGGGCCAATTGGAGACTGAATGAAAAGTCTTTAAGATAGAATGTGAGGAACATCCCAAGGGTTATTCCAACACCGAAGAAGAGGAAATAAGAGAGGGCATTGACGAGATGGTGGATTTGAAAATTGATGAGCTTCGGGACAAATTTTACAGTGCACAGATTCTGACCACTACCACCCTTCATCTTTTGAATTAAAGATCAGAAATATACAACCGAAAAGTGAGCCAAATAAAGCAAAGCTCCGCACTGGATAGGAGCCGAGAACTAAGAAACCTCAATATACCCAAGTTGAAGACTGTAAATATATGAACCTTGTATATATCAATGAAAATCTTTGACACAGGAAAAGATTGGATCCGTATGAACTAAAACCCAGAAAGAACAAGGGGGTGAGTCTAACCAGGGACTTTGTTGAGCAGAGACAACGAGATGAAGAAGAAGAAGAAGAAGAAGAAGAAGAAATGAGAAAGGGACTCTGGTGTCGGTCTTGAATTTAAGGTCATATATAGTGAAGCTTCTAATTATAACTTTCTAGCTAATCAACCATGGGGTAGGCGTACGTAGTAGAACTACGAGAACGACTCTTTCTGCCCATTCTGCAAATACTAATATATATTTGAAGTATCTGAAACGTGTTGTGATTCTCCTTCCTCGAAATTTTTACCCAAAACCCAGAATGTATGGGTGAATATAAAACCCTGTGTATTCAGTTGAAGAAAGTCAGAAACAAAGACTGATTTTTGGTTGTTATTATAAATATAATTCAGAAAAGAAAATGCGTCACACTAGGGTGCACGGACACGTCAAAACTCTGAGTATCAGAGTGTCCGACACGCCACGTTATGTGTCTGAAAATTTTGACTTTCTACATGTTGATGACACGTCATCCTCGACACGCCATGTCACCGTTTTGAGGATTTTTATTATGAAAATAAATAAAATAAAAAAGACAGATGCGAACTCCACCAAACAAACAGAAGGGTGAAAGAGATGCGAGACTTTAATCGAAGTCAAAAGACAGAGGCGAACCCCGATAACTTCTGGATATCGCCAATCTCTGGGCACTGACATCCAGTTTCCCGTAAGTTTATTGATAGGTGGGTTTACTGGTTTAGTCAGAAACGGAGAAGGAGAGGGATTGAGTGAAGTGCGTTTAGTTAGAAGCAGAGAAATAGAGAGGAAGACGAATTGAGGAGAGGAATGGGGTTGAGTGGAAGGAGACTTGGTATGGGATGGGGGCTTTAAGGGTTTGAGGAAGGAGAGAAAGTTGCAAAGAGAGGATGGGATAGCCCTGAGATCGGGTTTGGTGAAGATTATAAATCTTCTGATTATTATGTTATGAGTTTAAGTGCTAGAGTCATAAAATAACATGTCAAAAGAGTCCAAAATATATATAGCTTTTTAATTATTTTTAGGAAGAGAGAAATGTTTTTATGTATTAAAAATATATAAATATATTATTTATTTGTCATGTCCAAACCGTGTTGTGATTGTCGTTTTTGAGATTTGTCCTGTCACGTCGTGTCGCCGTGTTTGTGCAACATAGATGTCCCATAATATAAAGTAGTATAAAGGTACTAGAACATGCACTGGGGATTGAAAGTCTATTACAAATTTTAATGCACGATTGTAACCAACAACTATTACAAATTCCCGACGATTTATTTCTTTAATCTTCTCTTCGATCTTCAAGGAACTGACCGCGTCCTTGAAACTTCTCAGTCACTCACTACTGGCCTCGAGAGAATGACAATCAATCACCCATAAATTTCACTTTGACAAGGAACAAGTGAACATCAAACTTTCATGAGCTTTCGCAGTGGACAACACTCTGCTTTCTTTTTCTTCAAGAGAATATGCATGTGGAGGTTGTCTTTAACTTGCTGGAATGCAGCATATATATATATATGAGAGCCTCCACCATGCATCACACTATCAGAGTAAGTACTTTAGCCGATGAAAAAAACAGGCTGACGAAGCATTTTTTTTCGTCGGCCAAAAAAACTTTCGTCGGCTAAAATCCATTTTAGCAGATGAAAAAAAAATTCATCGGCTAAAAATTTTTTCGTCGATTTTAGTCTCTATATTTTAGATGACGAAAAAATAAATTTATCGTCGGCTATAATATAATAAATAAAATTAAAAATAAAAAATTAAATACCATAGCTGACTAAGCCCCTATAATTCGTCGGCTATGATACAATAAGGGTTTATGGTTTAGCTATGATATAATAAATAAAAAAATATTTAAATACCATAGCCGATAAAGCATTAAATTCGTCCACTATAGTTTCTTTACCTAACGAGATTCATATTTAGGGTATTCGTCCGGTATGGTTTTGATGTTTAATGTCAAGGCCTTCCACTTGTTGCTTCTCATCGATTTGAAACTATTTTGTATTGAAGGTCCGGCCAAAATACGTAATTTAGACTGTTAAATGACTGTTTTCGTGCATTTAGGGGTTTGACTTACGAGATTGACCGTCAGGATCGAGTCCTTAACTTTATCGGATCAAGTTGAATTTTTCCCATACATGTATTTTATCATGATGGTAATATCAGACGGTCTGATTTTCGTTTGTCAAGTTTGATAATCAGAATCACAACATGCCTACTAATGTTGTATGACTTGTTTATTAAGTTTTAAGTAAATGTTTTATTTCAAAAACAAACTTTGCGTAGAACCTTTAAACTCAAAAAAGTCATGAAATAAGATATAACCGGAATGGTGAAATACGTCTACGATTGAAAAATGACGTAATTCCGGTAAAGTCTCGGAGTCGATAGTTGCGACCAACGCAACTTACCATTCTTTCTCCTTATGGGTAGCCCTATATTTGGAGGTTATTTTTCAGTAAATTTTTATACCACTGGTTGTATCTCATCGATTTGAAACTATTTTGTATTGAAGGTCCGACCTAAATACGTAATTTAGACGGTCAAATAACCGTTTTCATGAAATAAATAAAATAAATAACTATAGTCGACGAAAATAATTAAAATTCGTCAACTCAGTTAAATAAATAAATAAAATAAAATAAATAACTTTAGCTGAAGAAAATAATTAAAATTCGTCGGCTAAAGTTAAATAAAATAAATTAATTAATTAAATAACTTTAGCCGACGTAAATAATTAAAATTCGTCGGCTAAAGTACCATCAAAATTTTCAAAATTCCCATCAAAAATTTTAACTTTAGCTGATGAATTTTAATTATTTTCGTTGGCTAAAATACCCTCAAAATTTCTGCCAAAAATTTTAAATTTTTTCTATATATTTCATCTCTCTCCATCCTCCTTTTCATCTCTCTTTCTCCTCCTCCTCCTCCTCCAAAACCTCATTCTCATTCTCCTCCTGCTTCTCCTTCTCCTTCTCCTCCATCACGGCTTCTCCTCCTCCTCCAAACACCACTTTCGGATAATGGTGTGGTGGCAGAAAAATGAAAAAGAAGAAAAAAAATTAATCGAAAGTAAAAAAATAAATAAACAAACATTTTTTAACTTTAGCCGGCAAAATGCAAACTTTAGGTGACATAATTAAAACTTTAGGCGACGAAATTCAAAACTTTGGACAACGAAATTCAAACTTTAGGTTTTGTCAGCTAAAGTTTACTCGACCAACCATTTTGACAAATAGTGGAAGTTTCCGGCGACGAAAAATTTATTCGTCGGCTAAAGTTTAGACTTTAGGTGACGATTGAAATTAATTTCGTTAGCTAAAGTATAACCGATGAACTTTTCCCTGTAACCACCTTAGCTGACGAGGTTTCTTCGGCTAAGACTTTAGCTGATGAAATTTTATAATAGGCCGACGAAAATCTTTCGTCGGCTAAAGTAGTTTTTCTGGTAGTGTAACGCATCTCAAACCCTAATTGATGACCGCATAGAAAAGAGATTAATTAGCAATCACCAATTAGATCAATTTAAATCCATTTAATATCAATAGAAAATACCCGGTATGTTATAGGATATTTGATATATATGTGTGTCTTGGTCCGTACCTTGTATACGGGCTTTATGTAGTAATTCATGTTGTAATAGGGTTTTACACATATTCATGTAATATGCCTATTGACCCATGTAATAGTCCAAGAAGCCCATGTATTTACCTATATAAAGGGCATCATTATATCAATAAGATAATGAGAATTTAATCCCTCAATATTATTTTATAACACGTTATCAGACACTTAGCTCAAACCTTAAAAAGAGCAAGTAGGCCACCACCACCAAAAGAAGGAAAAATTCTGTCACGAACGCCTGTGCACTGCCGTGCGCACCGCTGGGCACCCCAGTGCACCACCTGTGCACTGGCGCGCACCACTGGGCACCCCCGGGCACCACCTGTGCACTGGCGAGCACCACTACTGCGCACCTCCTGGGCACCGCTGCGCACCTTCTGTGCACCGCTGCTCACCTTCTGTGCACCGCTGTGCACCTTCTGTGCACTGCTGCGCACCCCTCTAGGCACCACCGTGCACCCCCTGTGCACCAAGAAACCCTAAAATCTGCCTCAGGTTTCAAACACAATTATCGATAGAATAAAATCCGAATTAGATTTCGTAACCAACAGAGAACTTGAAGATATTGTTCTCACAAATCCAACGCCACTGGCCTAACTCCAAGAACCGGCCAGGAAGGTACCGAACTGGCCGTCAGAATACCCAGACCGACCGAACTGTTCAAGCAACCGGTTCTGCACTTGCCGAAGTTCGATTTCCATGAAATTTGGAGAGGTTATGCAAAAGGATGTCAAGATTCTTCAGTCAAAAGAGCACCTCCAGAACCGGAGTAAAAACGGATGAACTGGTCCTCCCAATGAATGCACCGCGATTGAGAATCAATTTTTCTTGAGAAAAACAGGTTGTATTCCTAATTTCTCTTTGAATCCTTTATATGATTTATGTTTTTCAATGATTTGCTACTATTTTATGGTAAGTTTAACTAATCATATGATTTTCATGTGTTTCATGATCTCCCCGCCTGACAATTCACAATGGAATTACGCGAACGATCGCCGAACGCGCATGGAAACATGGAGCAGCTTATATAAATGCAGTCTATTTGGCAGACTAGCAAGTAAGGTTTAAATTTTGAGTAATTTCAAAGTTCAATAACCTCGGGGAGGATAAAATCCGTTCCTCCATTCTCCATCATCATTCTATGCTTAGGACGTTTGTATTTGCAAGTTATTATGGAAATCCGAAAACATATGTGCATTTGGCTACCAGCACCACTAGCCCACATGCTGCTCGCTGTGCGCTGCTGCCGAGCACTGTGCTCTAGCGCGTGCACAGCTGCCGAGCGCTGTGCCCTGGCACACGTACGCTGCTGTTGAGTGATGTGCTCTAGTGCGCGTACCTACTGACCGCTGTGCTGCCGCATGCACCTACTGACTGTTGTGCTGCCGTGTGCACATGCTGAGCACTGTTGTAAGGGTCTGCCCCTGTGCACGTGCACGCTGCTGCCAGGGCTTGCCCCTGTGAACGTGTGCGCTGCTGTCGCGCACCGTATGAGCACCTGCCTCTATGCGCGTGCACGCTGCTACCAGGGCTTGCCCCTGTGCACGTGTGCGCTGCTGTTGGGCATCGTTTGTGCACCTGCCTCTGTGCGCGTGCAAGCTGCTGACAGGGTTTTCCCCTGTGCACGCGTGCACAGCTACCAGACACTGTATGTGCACCTGCCTAGGCGCTGCCGTGCGCTGCTGCCAGGCACTATTCGTGCACATGGCTACCAGCTGCCGAAGCCCTGCACACTAGTTGCTATGCACTGTCAAGTGCTGACTGCCGATTGCTACCGAGTGTTGCCTAGGGCAGCTGTCGAGCACTGTCGAGCACAAACACTTGTTACCGTGCACCATGCACCAAAGATGTTTTTAGGTCCACGTTATGAGGTATCTAATTTTGGTTTTATGTTATGCTATTAAAGAGAGTTAAGAATTGGAGAATCACCTCATTCCTTGAACCCGCGTTGTGTTTGATCAACGTTAGCACATTTCTCCGGGTAGAAGTCCCGTTGATAACAACGTAGGAGATCAGCTTTCGGTGCAAGATGCCCAGCGTCTAGCTGCAGAGCTCCACCGCCAAGCTGCAGAGCGCAGGCTACCCAGATGCCGAGCGCTTAGCGCCCAGCTATCGTGCGCCTAGTGCCTAGCTACAGAGGACCAGTGTTGCATAGCTACCGAGTGCTAGTTTCTAACCACTAAGCACCCAGCTGCCGAGCTTGACCTAGATTTTTCTCGAGATTTAGCCACTGCTTCCTACGCTAAAACTCCAACCTATAAAGCGAAATGACCACTATCGATCCTCAACAGTTTTGTATTGTATGCATGAGCGAGAAAATTTACCGCTCACTTACATATTGACCCTTGAATGCTGCTCTAAGTATCAAACGGAGATTAGAAGCTAAGCAACACTGTTTTATGCTAAAGTCATGCAGCTATTGAGCGCTGCCTAGGAGTACTGAGCGCTACACAAACTGCCAACATGGTTGCCGAGTCCATGTGCACCTGGCTGCCAGCTGCCGATAGTCACGTGCTTGTTGCCGCCCAACGTGTCTGTTGCTAACCATGTATGCTAGCTGCTGCCCCTTGATTATTTTTGCCAATATTGTGTGTCAGTTGCCGCCCCTGTATGTCAGTTACTTCATGTTGTGTGAGGAATGTCACCACCTATTTGTCAGATGTCGATAGTTATGTGTTTGTTGCTTTGTGCTCTACACATGAACTATTGTGCAATGTGAATTTGGTTTTGAACACTAAGCACCAGATGTTAGCACTGAATACAAGGAACCGTTCACTGATCACCAATGGTTGTGCACTTACATTAAGGACAAATACTAAGTGAGCTACATAGCACAAAACACTCGAGGATGTGCACAGGACACCAACTGCCGAGCACTGGGCACCAGGGCCGAGCTTCGTGCAGCAGCTGCCAAAGCTCTGTGCACCTCATGTTGTGCACTTGAGACAAGCTGCCAAGCCCCTTACTGCCCCATACCTTGCTCCATGGGCGCTAGCGGTTGTGCAGCCACCGAATGTTGTCGACTGCTCAGTACACCGGCATATGTGTGGCTCCTCATGCACTACCAAATGTTGTCGTACAATGACATATGTGTAGGTGCAATGCGCTGCCGAATGTTGCCGAGTGCCTAGTGCATTGGCATATGTGCAAGCTGCAAAGGCGGGCAACCAAAAACAAAAACAGTGAATCTGCCACTCTCTGTACAGCAACTTCCGAAGAGCTTTGTGAACAGATCCGGATGAAATAGAACATAAACCATATATCACTGGAAATCTACGTCTGTCTAGTTTCCAACGGTTTTCATGGATCGTTCATATCCGTTATAACGAAGGAGTTATGACAGTTTGAGTGAGCGAAGGTCATGCTGCCAGGAATTCTGCAATGCACACGGTTGTCTTCGATTGTTGTCTTCGGTTTTTATGTCTTTTTCTCACGTATCTACCTTGTTCGATAGGTAAGTTATGTGGAGAAATTGAGTGCCTTGCAGACGGTGGGACTACCCACACAATCCTGAGCAAAGGTCATGCTGCTAGGAAATTTGTTGCACACGGGATTGCATTTGTGCACCTTGTCATGTGCATATTTCCTCTTGATAGCTCTAGACATCCCGGTTGTAGATCCTTAGATCACTGGTTCATGATTTTCGAGCTCACTTGTAAGAAAGAATGCATACAAGAAACGTACAAAAAGGTATACGGAACATCAAATGGATGTCTCTGACATTTGACGTCACGAAGGGCTCTTTGATTTTCTCCAAGCTAAATGAGACCTCGATAAAATTGTTGGTTCGATAAGTGTATTCACACTATGACATGAACATGCACGGCCTTATGAAGGTGTGCCGATGTTCGTGGTTTAGTCTTCACCTAACAAAAGATTTTCCATCATTGGATGACTTTGTTAACCTCGACCAAGGTTACCTACTCCCTTGATTTTGGATCCCCCCATAATGTTGTTACCAAATGCCGTCCTTCATGGATGTTGAAGACTTGTAATGCCATATGTATGCTTTACTTTTGGCCGAGGAAAACTCTAGCGATACCACTTTAAAGTTGAAAGCTTCATCATGTCAAAATCTACGACCACAGTAAGTTGAACCTATTGTATCATAACTTCATCAGAATTTTCTGAACGGCTCTAGATGAATTAGAAGCCGAATTTTATATAATTGAAAAGCTATGTGAGCCTAGTTTCGACAAAAGAGTTATGACAGTTTAAGTGCGTACAGGTCATGATACTAGATGACAGACTATATCCAACTGTCCCCTAACTTTGTCATAGCCCCCAGATCAGCTCCAGATGAACTGGAACTCGCACTTTATATCATTGGAAAGCTATGTGAATTTAGTTTCCAATGGTTTAAGCAGTTTTTTATATCCATTCAGACGAGAGAGTTATGACTGTTTTAGTGAGTATAAGTCATACTACACGAAAACTGCATACTCTTCACAGATTGTGAATCTTTTTTGTAACTAAGTTTGATTGGATTTCACCATCTTTTATGACATGGTTGAATCAATTCTTGATGCCTTTGGCTCGATGATCCAAGTTACAAATGTCATTTTTATGGTGAGAGAGGCAATCGAACATTAAAGTGTGTTATAAACATACACACCAACGATTACCATGATGAGAATGATTGAGACTTTTGTGTATACTTCTCATGAGTGCCGACTGACAACATTATGGAGAATAGCATGAGTCATAAGGTGTCGCCAATAAGTAGATTTGAGACAATTGACTCAGACAAGCTATGCTATTTGATCATATCGGGAGAGAGGTATGTGAGCCAGAATTGTTTGATATTCTTGGGCGTCCATTCCTCGATAACAACTAAATACGCCATGATTGTATGTTGTGTTTGTGCACCGACATGATGTCCTCGACAGCCGCACGATACTCATGTTTTCGTGTGTAAGGCTTGTTCTTTAGCTAAGTAAGATGAAAGATCCTCTTATGTTATACCAAAAAAGATATCATTCTTATTGAAAATCCAAAGATGGATTATGTAGACCGATGCAACCAACGTATGGATACCGTATACGCTTTTGTGGTGTTGGTTAAAGGGCTAACACACTGGTCATGTGTTGCACCATCGTCTACCACATATTGCTGATGTATCTATGGGCTCATAGAACTATAGTGACGAGATCAATGATGCATATGTCTGTAAGGAATGATGTCCTACCAAGAGGACATGTCTCGACCAAAATTGAGGTGGTCTTGATGCCATGGCTCGGCCATATTGAGATGGTCTTGATGTTATCACCTTATGTGGTGATATGAGGGCGTCATAATGTGGCAACATGATGTCGTAGGCCTTGTGGCTCCCTGAAAGTTAGGTTGAGACCCTTGGGTTCGTTATACACTCGCACTGAGAGAGAAAGCCAGTTTGGCACTACTGGTCCATTGATCAGTGATACTCACTTCGTCTCATGGAAGTCTGAATTGTGACTATCATTGGAGGACGCTGAAATGCGCAAGGTTTCTCACAAACAAGCATTGGGATCGACTACGATGAGAAGTACTCTCGTAATGGATGTTATCATACTCCACTACCTTGTCAGTTTGGTAGTTCCCCAATAACTGTACATGCAGCCCTATGAATATGATCATAGTGACGTCTCTATGGAATTAGAGATATGCATGAAGATCTTAAATAGACTTCATAAGCCAAATCAAGTGGAGCTTGCGTTGATCAAGTGTTTTTGACGCATATTACATGACTCCTTGATTTCAGATGGGATATGATGAATAATGTCATTGCGTATTGATTCCGGATGATCGCAGTATATGCTGGATATCCGATGTTGGAATGAAAAGTATCTTGGGAAAGACACAATCTCATATTGAAGTCGATCGATTGTGTATTGATGATGTATTTCCATCAATCGGCTTACATCTTTTGAAGAAGAGTGAAACCTTCATATACTCTCATGATTAGTCAAGGTCTTTACTCCAAGAGAGAGTGATCCGTTTAATCAAAAGAAAGATTTGACCTCTCTTCAATTCATTATAAAGCTAAGTAGCTTTGCGCCCACGCAATGCCAATGATATGACAAATGACATCACTTAAATACTCTAAGAGTATCTGACATATTCAATCCCTATGACATGAGAGAAAGGTTGTTGCCTATGCCATCGCTAGCCATGCATGAATCGAGATGCATCGGAAGCAGAATCATGATTTAGGCACCGGTCTGTTTAGTGGCCGAATTACTAGACATATAGCACGATGTCTGTGCACTGCCTGAGCGGTGCTTGTGCGCTGCCTGAGCGGTGCTTGTACGCTGCCTGTGCGTGCGTGCACTGCTCACAGGCACTATACGTGCACCTGTGCACCCAGCTGCCGAGCGTTGTGAACCCAGCTGTCGAGCGCTGTGTACCCAGCTGCTAAGCCATGTGCACGCCAGCTGCTGAGCATTGTGCACATAACTGCTAGGCACCGTGCACATAGCTGCTAGCACTGAGTAAAGCCACATTTGAGACATGTTAAAAGAGAATACAAATGCTAGGTTGTCAAAACAGCTCTGTGGTTATTAAGGATCTGGAAGCGCCCTATGAATGATCTTAAGATCAGGCGGAGATGCAGATTCAAAAAAAAGTCTAACATATACATGTCATGATCAAATGTGAAGGGTGTGGTTGTTTGTGTCAACCATGTTGCACTCTTTTTCCCTTAGTCACAGCTTTTTATCCCACTGGGTTTTTGCTTGACAAGGTTTTAACGAGGTATCATTGCATGCACCGCTAAGACCATTGATCCCCATTTGTGGTTGATCATGGCAGACTTGTTCAAGCCTTGGCTCACATCTACTCTTGAGAAGCATGTTGGAATGCACCATTCATCATTGAAGTACACATCAGGGGGAGCATCACATGACGAGTTCTCAATGGAGTAGTTGGTGCGTTGTACTCTTTTCCCTTCGACCAAGGTTTAGTTTTCACACAGGATTTTTGTTACTTGGCAAGGTTTTGATAAGGCAACACCGTAAGCACCATACTGGCATGAAGACACGCGACATAAGGGGGAGTGTTATAAAATATTTGATATATATGTGTGTCTTGATCAATGCCTTGTATACGGGCTTTATGTAGTAATCCATGTTATAATAGAGTTTTACACATATCCATGTAATAGGCCCATTAACCCATGTAATAGCCCAAGAGGCCCATGTATTTGCCTATATAAAGGGTATCATTCAATCAATTAGATAATAAGAATTCATTCCCTTAATATTATTCTACAACACGGCAGCCCTAATTTTGAAAGTTTTTTTCCCACTAACAAAATAAAATTTTAAAATTCTCATCAACCCTATATACTCTAAGAGTGTTATTGACACTAGCCAAATTTTTAGAATTTCACCTATTTTTGCTGACCATACTACCCTATCTTCCTAAACTACTTTCTTTTTCCATGTCGCCGGTTCAGATCAGATTGTTTCACCTCTTCATCTTCTCTCTCTCTCTCCTCCCAAACCCCACCGATCAGAATCTCTCCCTTCCGCTCCCACAAGTTGTCGGCGTCATCATCCAAGCCTCGCTGAGCGACGCCTTTTGCTTCGTCAATGAACTGCTTCACCGTCGTTGCCTACTACTTTGTCACCGACACACTTGAATCAAACCTCACCCGATCTGCCTTTAGTTGAGATCCTTGAGCTACATAGTTCTGCCTCCGCCTTCCATTTTCTCTCTCTGCCATCGTGGTCTTTAGATGTAGATCACAGATTCTCATGAAGACCTACATCAAGGAGGTGTTGTCGATCTGATTCCAATGTGAAAACTGAATTGGAGGTTTTCGACAGTGGTGGCGTACCTTTCCACTCGACTTTGGCCTCCGCCGTCTTGACCATGCCGTCGGCAATGTCTCCGATCTCGCCACGAGTTCACAGAGTTTACGAGGAAGGACTGGCTTACAACGATGAGATGGTGCTACTTGAAAATTTTGGTAAAATTGATATATTTTATGTTGAGATATGTTCATGACTTGACATTGTTCTTGATGTTTTGATTCAATGCAATATCGTTGCTCCTTAATTTATTGTTTGTCATAATTCAATGCAATATCGTTGCTCCTTTTGGTCTAGCTAGCTCGATCATTAAGCCTCAAATATAAAGCAATTTGTCTCTGTATGCATTCTGTGTATATGGATTGATAATTTGTTTTATTTGAATTAGATAGGGATCCAAAACAATCATGTATCATGCTGAAATTGTAAGGTACTTGTTGTTATAAATGCTTGCTTGGGTTGATAGGATTTATTTAGTTTGTGATGAATATGTGATTGTTTGATTACTGGATACATAAATATCAATGGAGTTTTATTGAAAGCTAGAAAAGATCATAGCCATTGTGGAGTGATATTATTATGATCATAAGTTCATAATTGATGGAGTTGACCCAACATTAAATAGCATCTATTACCCTCAGTATGAGGTCATACTGCCCCCAGTAGGAGACCATATTGTCTCTAGTAGGAGGTCTTATATCCTACTGCCCAAAACCACTAACATTAAATAGCATTTACTACCCCCAGTAGGAGATCGTACTGCTCCTAGTAGGCGGTCTTACATCCTACTGTCCAAAACCACAAACATTAAATAGTATCTACTACCCCCAGTATGAGGTCATACTGCCCCCAGTAAGAGGTCTTACATCCTATGCCCAAAACCACACCAACATTAAATAACACCTACTACCCCTAGTAGGAGGTCATACGACCCCTAGTAGGAGGTTATACTACCACCAGTAGGAGGTCATACACCCTTAGTTGTCCCCGGTTGACCTCTTAAGAGACCTCATATTGCCCCCAGTATGACCTCCTACTAGGGGCAGTATGAGCCCCTACTACCCGTAGTAGACACCCCTACTACGTATCCTAAAATATACTACTACGATCTCTTACTAGAGGCAGTATGATCTCCTACTGCCCCCAGTATGACTCTCTTACCAGTATGACCACCTACTTAGGGCAATATGACTCTCTACTGCCCTCAGTAGACGGTCAACAGTCGCCAGAGACCGGTCAACGGTCGCCATAGACCGGATTAACTTTTTATTGCACATCATTTTTATTATTCTTATAATGGTCTATTGTAGTTTAGTTAATTCATTAAGAGTACTATTAACTTTTTATTGTTTAAATTGGCTAGTGAGAATTCTTATTTTGTTTGTGAGAATAAAATTCTTAAAATTAGGACTAGTGAGCATTACTCCTAATATCAATGAAATATTTCGAGCACATGAATCCTAATTAGAATAATATTTTTTTCTTTCTCACAAGACCTAGCTTTTAAAATTAATCAATTTAATTGATATCTTTTCAAAAATCAATGGAGATCACCAATAATATTTGTAGGAATGCCCAACACAAAATAAATACTAATAAAGTAAAAGATATTAAAGAAAGGAAGAACATTCCTTATGGGATGCGAACTCTGAATTTTACTGTTACATTTGAGCTTGGTCATGGTTTTCAAACGTCAACTGTGTGGACTTATATAGCCGCCTTTAAATTATAGTTAAATGATTTCGAATAAAAGTCCTTGTGAAAAACGGACTTGTTTCGAATCACTCCTTCTCTATCAGTATGGCCTGTGGATTCTGCTTTCCTTTACTTGCACGGAAATGATATCGATCATGAATCTTCTGTTGAAATCAACGTGGCATGTTACATTTGAATCTGATGGAACCCTAGATTGAGAAATTTCAGACCTTGATGACAAACCCATTCCTTATCTTTGTTTCGTGGCCGTTGAAACTTAAGTATCTAGAAAAACTTTTTTTTATGTGGTGTAGGTTTGTTGTGAAACTGGACGCTCGGTTTATGTTCATATGTCAAAATTTGTTCGCATATGTGGAAAATTCTTGATTTTTTGGAAATATGTATATATTGAAGAGAATGATTGGTTAATTCTAAATCATAAATATTTTAAATGAATAAATCTCTCCCGAAGAAATCATAAGAAAACTTTTCAGATCTTATAATAAAAAAAATTATTAATTACTCACACACCTCATATATAACTGTGAGATGGATTAGGGTGTACTCACACACTTCTCTCTTTCCCTCTTTCTCTCTCTCGTTATTTAGGGTTAGGGTTTTGGTTTTTGGTTGTGTAGCGCAATAGAGGGATGGCTTCTGTGACATCTATGACAACAAGTTTGGCCTCCAAACTCTCAACAAGCAGGAGGAAGTGGTGGACCTTGGAGATCTTTGTTGCCCCTTAAAGGGTTTTGTGGCGTAGAGGTTTTACCTCGTTGGTCGTCTAAATACCGCTAAGGCGGTCTCCTTTGATTTCATTCGCAGTTCAGTGAGGAGCATGTGGCGGCTTCCAACCCCTGTAGAGGTTCAGGAGAGGGGATCAGTATTTGTTACCTTCTTGATAGAGAGGGATCTGATTCGGGTACAAAGGGGTGGTCCATGCTATTTTCAACGAGCCTAATTATTCTGAATGATTACGATGGTTTTTCAGACATCATGAAGGTTCCTCTGGACTTTGTTTGGGTATGGGTGAAGATCTAGGGGATTTTGGCTGCCCTCACAATAGTGGCGATGGCTAGGTTGGTTGGAGAGATGATCGGTCAAATTCTGATGGTGGATCAGTGTGACCTTCAGCGAGGTGTGGGGCGGGTTCGTCTCTCTCTCTCTCTCTCTCTATGAACGCTCCGGTTAGGTTAGAGCGTAGGTTTCGTTTCTCTATAGTGGATACAGTTAACCAGTCATTTAAGTTTGAGTGCATGGTAGGATCGAAGGTGCATAACATGCATGATGATCAACCATGGAGGTTTACGGTGTTTGGTAGAGGTGGAGGAGGCTAAGGAGGTTGTTGCCCTAGCTGCGCCTCCGGAGATGGTTTTTAAGGCTGCAACAACTGTTCTAACTTCATTTTCAGTGCCTTCGGTCTCTCTTCCAAAAGAGAGGAGGTCGGTGAATATTAGGGATGTCCCAGCTTTCCCGTCCCCAACTAAGATTACTGGGGTCAGGAGAAGGAGAGAGGAGGAGGAGGAAGAAGAGGTTGTGAAGCGCCCATAAATGCCCTTTCGCTAGTATCGGCAACATTGCAGCCGTACAAGGTTGGTTTTTGTCACGCCCCGGTCCCGACGCCGGTGAGATTTTCATCCCCAGTCGCCGTTTCTGAGATGTGACTTAGGGTTACAAAGCAGAATGTAAATAAAAGTAAATTTTCTAGGCTCTTCACTCAAGGCTCGTCATCTACCCCGTTCCCGGCTCGGTCAAATCTAAATACTTTTCTCGGCAAAAAATATTAGAAATGGGTGGGTGAGCAAAACCACGCGCTCAGTGAGTACACCAATGTAATATGTCCGCAAAGCCATGTTTTTTTACACATAAAATAAAATATGTATATATCGTATACACATCAACTCTATCAATGCATCATGTCACACGATCCCTTCTTATTGGTTATCCTTCAATTTAGTTTACCACGGAAACCTAATGACTATCATCTCCTATAAAACCGTGTGTCATATCCTTATTTTGGAATAACCAAACAAGAAGTTCACATGTTTCATGACTAATCACACAATGGATCCAACATATAATAATAATTAATATAAATACTGCACATTTTGTAAATATCGACATGCATCACTATAAAATAGATAGATATTTCTAAAAAGACTAAAACATGTTTTTTGACTATTTAAAACATATAAGAATATTTTTAACATATTACAAGAATTCACTCACATCGATAACATCGAAACCCCATTAACATACCGATCATAAACTGAGCCTCCTAAAACGGGTCATCTTAAAAATATTACGACTACCTTCCAAACCTTAATGGTTGGAAAGATGACATCGATATGAGCTTGTAGCCCTTTGCAGAATAAAAATTAGAGTTACAGATCAAAATTTATGATCATTCAAAATTTAACCGCAAAATTTTAGAGAGAGAAAATTTAGACTGAGAATCTAAAGAGAGCTATCTCGAAATTCTAATGCAGAAGGAGTGAAGGCTGCTCCTTATTTATAGGGGTCTGATTTGCCACATGACAGCTCTTGGTTGGCTAGTTTTAGTGCCATATGTCAGTCTACAACAAGCCACACACTAACTAAAGTCACCATTTGACACTTGTCTCATGACTCATGATGATGCTGATGTCAGCAAGTCTACTGGTCACTACTCTCAATGCCACATGTCATCCTTTCAACCAATCGAAACTTGTCACGTCAATATTTTCAAGTAAAACAAATAAATTTTTTATGAATATTTAAAAAATAATTAAAAATAGCTCGGGAGTCTGAAAAATTAATCAAAAAACACGAACTCTTGACGACATCTACTTTTTATTTCTAAGAAGAAAATTCAATTTTCAGAAATTTAAAAATTCAGGATATTACAGTTTTGCTGTCCAAGATATTGGTGCTCTGGTGCTTCAGAAGACAAAAATTTCTCCAAAGAAGAGGGGACGCCCCCGTGGAAGTCTGAACAGAAGAGAGACCCCTGCATCGAAGACGTCCGACTTCATGTCTCCACCTTCTATCATTTCTCTGGCGGTGCCTCCGGCAGGGGAGGAAGGCTCAGAATGGGCCGCAGAGTAATTTCCTGGATACACTAGGAAAGACTCATCTTAAACCCTAGTAATCTTTTTCACTCTTCTTTAACAATTAAAGGTACACTGGTGGGTCATAGACCTGATTTATGAGGAGTTGGGGAGGTTGTTGGGGTCTAGGAGGGTTTTAGTTTTATTTTGCTTCCAGTATGTGATTTGCTTTCGGGTTTGTAAGTCTGTTTCTTTTACGAACTTGTTTTGGTTTTCATGGTTTTATTTTCTTAGTTGGATTGTAGCTTGGTGGTAGCTTTGGCTACGACGTTGGATGGTTTTTTGAATCATCTATGTTTGACTTCTGTGTCGTATGATCTTTTCAATCAATGTGAATACTCCTTTTTACCTTAAAAATATATATATGACCATGAGATTTAAACTCGTGTAAAGATCCCTTAGTAAGTGGTGTCTGGATGAGTACATATTTATTATAGAGATTCTGATAGTATTTTAGATCCATGTAAATATGTGATGTTGTCGTTATGTTCCTAAGTTACATTACAACTTTACAAGGCTTGAAACTATCTTCTTAGAACCCTTTGCAAAATCATGTGACGACATGATCATTCCACGATTTACTATCAAACTAAATTAGTCTATGCATGATGACTATCAATATTATAGGCTTAATCTACCGACTTGACTATTCAAACTAAATTTAGGGCATATTTAATTAGTTGGAATGAAATTCATTAGGAATGGAATACGATAGTAATTGTTGACGGAATGGAATAATATATGAAGATTTTAATTTTATTGAGTTGTTTACTTACAACATCGAATTTGAATAAGAATTGAAACTAAATGCAATTGATGTTGTTTAGTTAAGATAGAAGATTATAATTAAACTAGTACAATTACTAAATGACCTTTTAAAAAATAGAATTTGTAGTTTTAATTTTAATTAATGTGAGGATACTTTAGGTACAAAAATTTTATTCCGGATGGATCATTTCCAAACCCACCCCCTCTTGGTATTACAAATCCGGGCTATCAAGAAATCAATTCTGAGTTTAGTGGTAAGACCCACAATAATTTTCATTCTACCATGAGCAAGTAAACACAAGAATTCTTTTATCCCGTAATTATTTCGACACATTTTAATTTCATTCCTGTTAAGTAAACGTGTCATTGTTTTTTTCAAAAGAAACCAAAAACGAAGACAGGAAAACTTATCAACATGCATAAAGCAAGTAAAATCTAGAAACAAATGTGAGGTTGGAGATATACCCCCGCGACTGGTGACGGAGCAACACGGACCGGTGGCGTCTTGTTTTGAAAGTGAAGTTTTGGTCATTTTCATACAACTCAAAACGAAAGCAGGCCAAAAAATAGTGCCGTGTTGTCTTTGTCTCTTGTCCATTCTGATGGCTGCCTTCCCTGCATAATACTGCTACTGACTTTAAATATACGATACCCCCTTGAATACGATCCCCCCTTGATGGTTTTATATTGTTACACAATACCAAGGGGTGCAATTCAAGTACCTAGTGCAGTTATCCAGAGTACTCAGAAATTTTATGTTACTAGGGCACGCATAAAAAATATAAAAATAAATAAAATTTTTAAATATAATTATTATTGTAATGTTTTTTTAAATATCTGAACATTGGAAACTTCGACAGAAATATTGAGACAATAGAAATTTAAATATATCATATATAAAACTTACATTCATTTGTAGTGTACAATGCCGAAAAGTAGTCAAAAAAATTTTAACCTTCAAGTAAATCTCATTTTCATAACCTGCATAATCGTTATAGTTAATATATATGTATAAGTTGGACATATTACATAAAATGAAATCTTAGCAAAGATGGTTAAGTCATAGGCAACCGTTCGAATCTTTTTGTCTCCATTTTAATAGCATTTAAAGTGGAAGAGATATAAGGAAAGAAACACATGCTCCCATTTAAAAAGTTACATAGACGAGTGGAAGCGATATAAAGAAGGAAACACGAGCTCTCATTTAAAAACTTACGCAGAGAGAATATTCTATAGAATCTATTGAATATGGACCTATAATTCAAAAAGGCACATATATATATGGGTGTGCTTGACAAAAAAATTAAGGCACGAGACCCAGTGGGTCTCTTAGTGCCTCCGCGGCTGCAGTTATCCAAAGGCAAAGCTCCCATAGTCTCACATTGTATTGATCAACAGAGGTGAATTGGTTAGGAATAGATTAAGACGTAGTTTGAGATTGTTGTGTTTGTGTGAGGAATGAATCTGAAATCGTTGTGAGAAGAATCACTTCTAATATAATTTTTCAAAAGCTACCATTTCATAACTCATCTGTAACAGCTTTCTCAATAATTTAACTGTCAAAAAACAGTTCCATAGAGTTTTACCAAGCACCAATTTTGATCTTCATGAGAAAAAAAACACAAGTTTTGATACCCAAAAGCATAAGCAGTATGAAAAGCAGCAGGGAAATCAATCACAAACTGGGCCTAAGTAAGGAGTTCGAATTTTTGTTCCCAAAACAGTGAATTATGACGAGTAAGAAGTTCGAACCCTTGGATGTAACAAAAACAAATTGATGTAAATCAGTAAATCATGTTGGTGTTATATACCGGCGGTAGTATTATAGGTGTTAAATTCGAAGAGAGCCGGAGCAATTTCTAGCAGAGGTTCAAGGGCACTAGGATGGAATTTCCTAGCGAAGAGGCGGCAAATGTTACTAATGCCACCATTGTAGGTATAATTAAACCCATGTCTCGACTGATTTAGAAACCCATGTTCATTCACATCATGCCTCTCATATGTTGCTGGGTGAGGGCCTCCTATGGACCAATCAGCCCAGGTAATGCTTCTAAATAGTGCTCATCGTTGTAGCAAGGAGGTTGGCAAAGGTCCCTAAATATGGGGTAGTAGGTTACATCTGATACTATCTTTAGGGAAGGTTTCTGTGAACTTCAAACCATTGTGAGCCCTTGCGCCAATCGGACAATGTCACTGTTGGACACATTCGTCGGTTGTAGCGCCCCCGGCCGGTACCTCTCGGGTCGTCGAATGAGCTGATGAAACTGTGGTTGGAGTTGATGAGGTAGTCATAGATTGGAGTTGATGTGGTTGGAGTTGATTGTGTTGAAGTTGAAGAGAGGTATGCATGATTCAGAGAGCAGTACAAATCTGTCATTTGAGAAGTAAGGCATTCATTGGCTAATAGGCGCCTCTATGCTTCAACCATTGTGGCATTTCCCCATTCAACTGCCTGCAAAATGATACATTTCCAATATGAAAAATCTAAAGCTACAAACTCGACTATCTGACCCTTCTTGGTATCATTCGTTTGTAGAACACTGAGGATTCGGGTGGCTCGTTCATAAGTCTGGTGCTGCATGGAGATAAACTGAGTAGAAGCCTTCATGTCCCCTGAAAAACCTTTCCCAAAGAGGCGCCAATGGAAGTTTTCCCTTCGTTAGGTACATGAATGCGACCATTGGTGTTCGATTGTAAGGGTAGTCGGTGACCTGCGGTGCCATAGAGGCTCGCCACAGTAGCTCCTGATCACCATGGAATGCCATAGCTCTTTGGGAGCTATGTAATCACTCAGATTCGGAAGAGAAATGATAGGAAAAAACTGTGGAGACACAGAAAAGTCGCATCGACTTTGCGCATGGCAAGTGCAATTAGGATTGAGCGGGGAAAATGTCTTCAGCTGAGAGATGGACTTGGAGTAGTACTCTGAACTTAAGAACTTCGTACTGTGATTGATAATGAACATACCAAGAACGAAAAGAAGCAATGCTACAGACAAAGAGAGTATGATGGTGGCTTTAGCATGAACATAACCTGTGGAAAGCTCCTTTACAGTCACAGTAAGCTTACCCTGCTTCATCTGTATCGGTTTACGTCCTGCTCCTGTGTTGTGTGAGACTTCGATCGAGAAGCCTCACAAACTTATAGTTCATATAAAATCTAATCAGAGAAAAAGTTACTGGTCGAGCAATAGGTAGGGGGGCTAAAACGTTTTGATTGAAACCAAGGCACATGAGAAGTGCCATCACCACCCTGAAACGTTCTAATAGATTCATAGAATATGGGATATATGATGGACCATGAAGTTCATCCTAGCGAACTTTCATGCACTAGAAAAAATAAAAATAAATAGTACACACATCTAATCACCGTGAGTAAATTAGACAGATCATTGACAATAACAGGGGTACACCGAATAATTATCGGACATCATTAATATCATGCGTTGCATATCAGAGTTACAGTATATCTAACAATAAAAACAAAATAAAGTACACAATCCTAACTTTTTCATCAGCAGAAATTTAACAATTGACTATTTAACTGTAGTATTCATATCTAACCATAAAACACCGTCTAGCGTATACACCAAAGATTAATGGATTAAGGGCCCGGATTTTTAGAACATTGTTTAAGACGGCAAAAATAATTAACGGGAAAAGAAGCGAGCTTGGGTCGGGCCTCGAATCTCCATTCCAGCTCTGGCCTCCTCCGCTGATCAATTCCAGGTCAAACCTCTCCGACTTGTTTATTATTCCGAGATTCGAAAAGAAAAGCAAAGGGCGCGGTCCTTGGTGGTTACAGAGGAGAGAGGGAACGATTGCTTTTGCTATAGTAGAGAGTGAGAGAGAAATAAAGAAGCAGCGAGAAAGAGATGGGCTCGGGTTCGAAGTCGGAAGGCACCACGGCTCTGCCAATACGACGGGACCCTTACCAAGTCTTGCGCGTTTCTAGGGATTCTTCTGACCAGGAAATCAAAACCTCCTACCGGAAACTCGCTCTCAAGTAACTTCAATTTCGAAATCTTTTGCTTTGCTTTTTTGTCACTTCTTGTTAGTATTATGTTCAAGTTTAGTGTTGAATTGAATTTGTGTAGTGGTTGTGGTTCATTAGGTATCATCCGGACAAGAACACCAATAGTCCGGAAGCGGCGGAACAGTTCAAGGAGGTTGCGTTTTCGTATAGCATTTTGTCTGACCCGGAGAAGAGGAGACAGTATGACAATGCTGGATTCGAGGTGAGTTTCTTGTTCTGTTTCGAAATCGCTGTGTTTTGATTATATAGTGGATTTTGTATGTGCCGTAGCTCTGGCTCGAATGAAGAATGATCTAATTTATTGATTCGGAATCATATCCAAACTGTAATCTTATTGCCAAAGCATTGCGTATTACATTTCTGCTAGACTTTAAATGAGGCGGTAGCTTGGCATATTTCTGATATTACAACAATCAACAATGCCAACTACTCTCTGTAGGTGAACAATTGAAAGGAAATGTATAAATGAGACTGTCATTGATGTTTATATCCGTAATCATTTAGTTCTTCAAATCACTTTACAGCCCCGATTATTTGACTCGGCATTGCCCACCATGCCTCATTGGTTAGGCATTTATTTATTTATTTTTATGGCCTGGAGCATTCCATCATTGATGGTTCTGTTTCATTTTCTAGGCTATTGATGCTGAGGGCATGGACATGGAAATCGACTTGTCAAATCTTGGAACTGTCAATACAATGTTTGCAGCTCTATTCAGGTAATATATTGTTTGACAGAATTTCGTTGTTAGAATCGTCTTGTCTTTTTGATATTGTATGTTCTTTGTAGCAAGTTGGGTGTCCCTATCAAGACTACAATATCAGCTACTGTGCTTGAAGAAGCTTTAAGTGGTACTGTTACAGTTAGACCTCTCCCAATTGGAACATCAGTTAGTGGAAAGGTGATTCTTGCTTTGTATCATAGTGCAACAGTACTGATTTTGGTGTATCACTTTTACTTATTTTGTGATTACCTGCAGGTGGAGAAACAATGTGCCCACTTTTTTGGTGTAACAATCAGTGAGCAACAAGCCGAGGCAGGGATTGTAGTAAGAGTTACTTCAACTGCACAAAGTAAATTTAAGGTACACAATTTTGCATAATGTTCTTCTAAAATTTGGCCCTTTCTCTTTTCGAAACATAAAGTGTCCAAGTTGTTATTAATAATTACTAGTTCAATAGTCAATACTAACATCTGCTATTCAATTATTTTAATTTCCAGTTACTCTATTTTGAGCAAGATGCCAATGCAGGCTACGGTTTGGCCTTACAGGTACGATACGATTTTCTCCCATGTCTCTGTCTTACTTTATCATAATACCTGTGCGGATGCTTTGATTTTTCATATTGGACATGTTTTTCACGTGTTTGAAATCAAGAAGTGTAACTCCTGCAATTATTGAAATACAGATGATTAGACATTACACATGTGCTTTATAGAATGATAAGAATATATATGCGGACACATAGCTTTGATGCTTCTACCATTTACCAACCTCTTTTGAACTGCTTTTGAAAATTTATTGCCTAACCAGCATGTATTCCCTGTACAGGAAGACAGTGAGAAAACCGGTAAAATAACGTCAGCAGGGATGTATTTCCTGCATTTTCAAGTATACAGAATGGATTCAACTTTGAACGCGGTATTCTTAATGTCTTTTTAGACTTTAGTCACCACTGTTTTTCGGGTCTTTGAGTAGATTCCAATCACTGACTGAAAGTGATGATGCTTCCTTGTGATGATGGTGTAGTTGGCTATGGCAAAGGATCCGGAAGCTGCTTTTTTTAAGAGGTTGGAAGGTCTTCAACCTTGTGAGGTCTCGGAACTAAAAGCTGGCACTCATATATTCGCTGTTTATGGTATGAACTTTAAGGATTTGCTCCGTTTATATTCTTGTGCTTTGTTTGTGTCTTCTTAGTTCCTCCATGATATTTTGCATATCTCTGTTACTAACCTGCAGTGAGATTTCTTCAGGAGATAATTTTTTCAAGACTGCTACCTATACAATTGAGGCTCTTTGTGTGGGATCATATGAGGATACGACACATAAGCTTAAAGATATTGAGGCTCAAATATTAAGAAAGAGAAATGAGCTTCGCCAGTTTGAGACTGAGTACAGGAAGGTATGGATTCAGGCTTTTTAAATTGGACTGTAATACGATCCGGTCATATTGTTAATTATCTCAATTTTATATTATGTAGGCATTGACATGCTTTCAAGAAGTGACAAATAGATATACCCAGGAAAAGCAATCTGTAAGTCATTTTTGCTTCTTTCGTAACAGTAACAGTATTAAGCATGCATGCATATACCCAGACTCGTTATTAGTAAAATAAGTTTTTGTCATGGTGTTAATGAGCATGAAATTTTTGGTGATTTTATTTTCTTTTCCAAGTCTTGCTTCTAGATTTGATTTTTAACAGTATTAGTTATTTGATTCCTTTAACAAAGCCAGAACTGAGTTTAAGCGTCCGGTGATTAAGTGGGAAATGACCTGGATTTGGGTCTCTCTCAATTTTGATTTAAGCAACTGTCTCTCTACACTGGGGAAATACTTAATAGCCTTTTGTCAGCCCCAATCAAATACTAAGAGCCATTTGATTTGCACTTGAAATTGTAGACGGAAGCCTCAACAATCGTATATAAATGTTTAAAAGTAAGAGAAGGAAAAGTGAAAGTTTCCTTCAGCTGTGAAGTGTGAACTATGATATCACATGTGAAGCCTAGGTTGGAAGAGGAAGTGATGTAGACTGTAGAGAGATGGAATGGTTGTGGGTGGAGGTAATGGCTTGGGGAATGTTTTAGTAGTGGTGGAAAGAGGAAGTGATGTAAACTTCTAGATAACTACTGTATGTTTCCCATAGTTCAGGATGTATAAGTTAAGGGTTAAAATGATAATCCAGTGATCCATGTCTGAGCAAGGAGGATTATGTGATCTCTTTAGTTTCTTTTACATTAGTCGTAGTGACTTAGTTGATGGTAGGTAGCGTAGTTGTGATGTTTTTTCTTTCTCTTCATTGAAACATTTTGTCATCTGAAGCTTGCCTTTTTTTTCCTTCATTAATCGGAGATCATGATTTTAATGTACAGGTAGATGAGCTGCTGAAACAACGAGACAGTATTCACTCATCTTTCACTGTCACTCAGTTAGCTAATAATGCTGTGGGTGGTAGTGGTATAAGCAATGGAAGTAGTAGCAAAACTCCTGGCGAAGATGCTGAGAGCCCAAAGGAGGATGGAGGCTCAGACGGGAAGGACAAGTCCGGTAAAAAGAAATGGTTCAATCTTAACCTCAAAGGATCAGCATCAGATACAAAGCTTGGTTAATTAAGGGTCTCGATAATATTTTTTCTTTTTCCCATCATTGGAAACCTTTAATATATCCAATTCATGCAAATGCTTGCGCCTTTTACTCAGCACAGAGGCTTCTCTTGTATTTCTGACTTTTTTCTCTTGCAGTATGATTTTGATTTGCGTAATTGCGTCTGTAAAACGGTCAATTAGAAAATGCATCTGTATAAATATCATAACATTCAAGTTTGTCAGACTCAGAGCAGTCTTCCATTTTCTTGTAGAAATACAACCAAAATTAGTTTAAAGCTGTAAAAAATATTTCAGTTCCTTATTGTCAGTGTCATGTCTTCCTTGATCACTTGTTGTTGCTAAACCGAATATGGGCTTTATTCATCGATTGGCCCAGTATTAAGAAACGAACTTAATAGTCACTAAATACAGACTGGCCCAAACTTATTTGAAAACGCGGGTAAGCACCCAAAATTTCTCTTCCCCAAAACCCTAATCTGCAAAAACACGCACAGTGAGTCAGTTCTTCTCCCGGAGCTCAGTGACTCGCCGTCGCCGGAAACAGCTGCCAACGAAATCCGGTTAGTTCATTTTCTTCAACGCCGGGTGAATACGACATTTAAGAATCACGAGATCGTCTTAATCCCTTAGGTTTTGTTCTTGCAAATTCTGATTTCACAGTAGATTTTACAGTCGACTGTAAATTTCTGCCTGTGCTTCATTTGGTTAAGTAAATCGTATCTTTCTTCTTACTCGATTACCAGGTTGAAGAAACAGAAGGCGATTTTGAAGACCGACGATATGGTAAAGGCATTTCCGTCCTTGATTTCTTTTTTCTTTATCCCGGATTTTTTTTTGTTGAGGCTATTGATGGTGAGCGCAGGGATATAGAAGTTGATTTGTCGAAATTAGGAGCTGTCAATACAATGCTTGCAGCTTTATTCTGGTAATATATATATATATATATATATATATATGTTTTTACTTTATAGTTTATACAGTTTATTTCATGGTTTGATGTTTATCCTTTTGTGTTCATAGCAAATTGGTTGCTCCTATCAAGACTATAATCTCCGGCAATGTATAGGAAGAAGCTCAGGATAGTAATGCTGCAGTCAGACCTCTCCCTCTTGCAACATCAGTTACTGTAAAGGTGGTTCTTGCTTTGTGTCATAGTGCAACAGTACTGATTTTGGTGTATCGCTTTTACTTGTTATGTATCCGATAATCCGAATGCAGCACAGTGAGAATTCTGGTGCAACTCTTAATTTTATGTCGTGAATATCAGTTATTTTCTGACATGTGACAGTTGCAAACTAGTCGGCTTAATATTGAGTGCTATCCCTGTCCTCCATGTACAGGAAGATAGTAAGACGATAAGCGATGTACCATCGGCAGGGATGTATTTTCTCCATTTTCAAGTATACAGAATGGATTCAACTTTGAATGTGGTATGCACACTCTTGTATCTTCATTTTATGAATTTTCTTATCATTTTTCATGGTGAATCACTAGATTTCCTGTTTATTATAGGCTCCAGCTGCATTTTTTAAGAGTTTGGAAGGTGTTCACCCTTGTGAGGTCTCAGAACTAAATGCTGGTACTCATATATTCGCTGCTATGGTATGAAGTACTTCAATTTGAGTTCCTCCATGGCATAATATTGCTTCTCACCAATATTTCTTTTACCATCTTACACTACATGGACTGATATCTTCAGGAGATAACTTTTTCAAGAAATCTCCCTATAAAATCGAAGCACTTTGTGTGGAGCCATCCAATGATAAAGCACATATATAGACTTAAAGAAGTCGAGGCTCATATTTTTAAAAAGAGAGACGAAATTCACAAATTTGAGACAGAGTTCAAAGAGGTATTTATTGTCAATCCTCACGTGTTTCTTACTTGTGCTCGTCTTCAAATTTGATTGGGATGTTGTGACTTGTGACTCTGATGTTTATTACCTACAGTAGTTCACTTCTTTTCGTTAATATTCTCTATAGGCCGTGGCAAACTGTCAAGAAGTGACAAATAGATACCCCCTCGAAAAACAATCTGTAAGTTTGAGTTGCAAATGAAAATTTCTCTATGCAAATAGTGAGTCCAATTATGAACTTTGTTATGTGTACTATCTGTCTGTCTTCTCAGGTAGATGAGCTGCTGAAACAACGAGATGATATCTATTCTTCTTACACTGTGAGGAACAATTAGTACAACAATCCTGGTTAAGATTCAGAGGTTGAGAAGCCAAGATCATGGATCAAAAAAGAAAAAGGCAAAAGTGAATGAAAAACTGGGTAAACGATTGAGGTATGTTGAGGCATAAATTTCCTCATAACAGACCCAATTTATATATCAAGCCCAATTTATTAATTCTAGACGAGTTTCACTGGCAAACATCATACCAAGCATGTGGGTCCAAGCCACATTTCTTCACTTAGGGCTTACAAAAATAGGTGTGGTGTGGAAGGTAACATAAAAACATAAGGTCCATTATTAGTTTTAGGATCGTTGGTAATTTCAGGATTTTGGGACCTAAATTCATGTACAACGACCTAACACCTAATACGGATAAAAGAAGAAGAGAGACCCATAGGCCAAGCACAAACCCTTGAGATCCACTTAAACATAGGATTTTTAATCTCAGCCGCATAATAAAACAGTTTTCCAGCAACACAATATATCACCTAAAAGCAGTCCCAGCAGCAAAATCCGACGTCAGATTTTACAACAGCAAATCCGACATAAATCACGTGAAAATCTGCCAAAGCCTATTTCACATGTTTTAAAGCCTATTCTACAATTTCAGCTTTAGACACAACCTGACAAGTCTAGAAATAGTTTACAAAAACCAATACATGCTTTAACCCTACTTATTCCATTTATGCTGCAGTAAAAAGTCTTCTTTTAGTTGTCGTTATTACCTACAAATAGCGGTTGTTACTAGCCAAATGTAACCAAAACCAGAAGGAGGGAGACTAGCATGCTCTCTCGTACTCCCCTTCTTCCATCTCTTCCTCCATGCTTCTCTCTCAAGCCTTAATCTAATCTCATCTCATTCCAGCTCCAAACATAACCCCAGCAAACATATAGGCAAACCAGGCAGCAACCTCAAACAATCCACCAATATTTATACCAAATTTCTTATCCTATATACCCCAATTCATACCTCATAGATACAACTGGGCTATCTTTTTCTGAAACTTGTGCTTTTCTAACTCTCACGTCATGCACTCCTTGCTAAGTCTCTTTTTGATTTGCAGCCATTAAGGAGCTGTCGGGAAGAAGACAACAACAAGCTTCCTTAGATTCTCAGTCCTTCGAAATTTGCTAGGTCTAATCTTCGTTAATTTAGACAAATGAGACTAATTTTTAGGCTCGGTCATGCTTGTCTTACTACCACATAACCCTTGATCAAAAACACTTTTAACAAGATAATAAAGGTTTTCGTTTCTTTCTTTCTTTATTTTACCCTTTTATTCTTTTCAGGAGAAAGAAAGAGTATTAGGTCCCCAATATGCAGTATTTTGTGTATAATTGTTTTCTATATTATGAAGAAGAAAAAATTCCGCTATTTCTCTCTAGCTGTGTTTAGTATTTGGGCTTGTACATGTGACAGATGACGAATCAAAAGATTGGACTCCCGGCAGTCATGGCTGGCCTTGTGCCATATTGAATGGCTTACTAGGCTCAGGTATTCTCTTTGTAGCTTAATATAGAATTGCCCCAATTCCAATCAACTAATTATTAACGACCATGGAACATGGTTTGCTTCCTTAAAATATGGACCTGACCATCTTAGGTTATCGGCTTTGGAACTAAATTGACAAACCAGAACACCGCAGGAAGACGACATCTACTAAAAGAAAGTTCTATTATGCAGTGCTGCTTGATATGATTAAAATTTATGGCTAAAAATTAATGAAGACATTATATATTTACCAGTTTGACCATCATAAGTCCGTCCTTGTACATTAATAGGGTTAATTTTCAACATATTATATAATATTGTACATTAGACAAACTCATCTATTAAAAGCAAATCTGCATTCTTTAACCCTATTTTAAATCAAACCCATCCTTTGTCTTGACCTGTGTTTGAACCTTGAAGTTTATGTATCCTTCATTTAGATAGATATATAAGAAACCACTTTGGATGTTCCCAAGGGACAAGTTCTTCATGGCATTGTTTATATCTGGGTTTTAGTTTTATAAACCAAAGAGATGAGCAATTCATAGTAGAATTTAGATTAGGAAATGATTATACTCTTTATCTACGACATAGTCCCACATGTGCCTAAGTTAGGAACCCATTTTCCCTAATTGTATATGACTAAAGTCCTAAACTCCTAACTTGTGCTAGATTGGAGATTCCCATGTTCAGAACACAGTAGGTTCCGAATCTTTTGTCACATCGTCTTTAACATGTGGATGTTTTTGAGGCAAATCCTATTCTTCCTATCTTAGCATGTATTACTCTACACAAATAGACTTGGCATTTTGTGAACACAAGGCGAATAGTGAATGTAAAAAAGAAGTGTATTTATTCTCATTTATAAGTTATGATATTCCCTTGAAATAAGTCTTTTTAACTAGGATGATTAAGTTGAGGACTTCTTTGTTAACACCCTCATTTTAATGGTATAGTTTTTAGGTATATTATAAGTGCAAAGTTTTTTTAAACATAAAATTAGTAAGATATTCATAAATGTGATTTACCAGTTATTAACTCGTGTGATTATTGTTTGACAGATTTGATCCATCTATTAATTTGATTGAGTTCGATTTCTTAAAAATCATCACTTTTGTTCAATTTCTTAAAAATCATCACTTTTGTTCAATTTCTTAACTAAATGATGCTAGAAAAGGTTCAAGTTTGGAGGATAATGAAACCAAGAGAAGCAGTCCAAAGAACAAGGTAGCAATCAAGACTTGGTAAAAACACTAACCCTCTGAGCTAGTGGCGTTGAACTTTGTAACCCCGCTTGTGTCAACTCCTGGGAAGATTGCGCAGAAATGCAGAATCTAGTATTAGAGTTTTCAAATGCATTTTGTGTCATACCAGGTGCTGGTGTCTCCCAGCGACTCGCTGACATATGTTGTTTTTGAATTACATGTCGTTTGGGTTGTGTTTAGCCGACTACGTGTCCCTCTCTCACTCGCTTATTTCAGCAAAGCTAAGCACATTGATATTGTCCCTCTGATTGACCAAAGTCCCACTACTACTCCTGCTCACTTCACAGATTTGTTCAATGGGTTGTAGTTTTATAACCTCTATACTCTATTGCTTTGTTTATATAGAAACATTCTAGACTGGATCTGATGTTCACATGACTTAAAGCTAAGGTCATCTTTAGTGTAAGGAGGGGCTATATTAGAGTCTGATTAAAATTTAATCCTCTTAAATAATGTATTTCATTCATGAGATAGTAATCATCTTCCACAAGAAAGTGCTATATTTAGCCATTTTAAATAATTTATAGTATTTATGTTTGCATCTAAAATTTGACAAAATTTATTTGGTCTAATGGTCTTGGATAGAGACCTTGACTGTATGACTGAAGTAAAATGAGTATTACGGTCTTGGATGGAAACCTTGACTGTATGACTGAAGTAAAATGAGTTCGGCCATGTAGCCAAGGTAGAATGAACTCGATTGTTTGGAGATCAAGGTCGTACGACTAAGGTAAAGTGTGTTCGGCCATGTGGTCGAAATAAAATGGGCTTGACCATGTGGGCAAGGTGAAATCGACCATATGGATGAGATGAAAAAAGCTCGACCGTGTGGAAATGAGATCGACCTTATGACCAAGGTAAAATGAGCTCGGCTGTATGCCAAGGGGAAGTGAGCTCGGTCATTCGGTCAAAGTGAAGTGATCTTGGCCATTTAGGTAAGGTGACATAAGCTTAGCCATTTGGTTAAGGACACGAGATAAAATGAGTTCGACCATTTGACCGAGGTGAATGAACAAACTCGACCATTTACTAGCTAGGAAAGAACTAAAGCGCAGCCGAGAGAAAAATGTGCTACCGAGAGTACGCAATTCAGACATAAGACCAAAGTAGAAATGTAGTACTGACAAGATAATTGGTTCGCTTTATTTGCATTTGGACGCCCAACTATTTGGACAATGTGAGTGAGTTGGTCTAAAACAAGGTCGACCTAACAAAAGGATTTAGTATTCGGCCGAGCCCAAACTATAATCTTGGCCGAGAATTTTGTTTTAAGGAAGAGATCTCTACAAGGAAACACTTTAATCAAATCAAAGACTGCAACCACGAGTATCTTAGATTATCGGTTGAATCAAAATATTTATGTATAATTGGAACTAAAAAAGGAATAGATATCCTTGAGATTCCATGATGTGGGGAGCAAGCTAGCTAAGTTTTCTTACTTGTATATATAGAACCTTGTAGCTCATATGTAAAGGGTCCTGAATCACACAAACAAATCAATATACATCTTTTCATACAAACTTCTCTCTATCCTTAGGTACTCTATCGTTCCTTTCAAATTTCAAACCAATTTTATTTAAGTTTTACTTTGATTCTGTTCTTTACGTTCTTGCATTTTAATCTTATCATTTTTTACTTTACATGCTCTTTACTTATCGCACTTAGGAGTAGTTTTAGCATAGAATTCTCGTCCATTGATCTCTTTCAGTCAGTCCGGATTGCGTTGATGCGATTTGATGTCCACACACACATCACTTCACAAAGATTCGACAACCGAGTCTTTTTCAGCTTCGTGTTCACGGTGATTTGCGAGTATCTTCATCTAATAGATCTCTCGTCCGTCACCAGAACGTTCGAGTTCACCCAAAGGTAAACGATTTCGAGGATCCCGACGACGCCTAGCTGAAAGTCCTTGAAACACAGGCATCAGAACCATACGGCCGAGAGGGTTTCTTCCTCGGCCTACAATCACTTGAAGAAGTTAGATCAAGCGCACTACATCGATTAAAACCTCACTTGGCCATTCGGCCGTGAGTTGGCACGCCCGCACACATCAGAAGGACATTGCAGCCAAAAACCTCGGTCTTACTTCGGCCGAGACCATTTTTGAGCAAACATCTTTTGGCTCGCCCAGTGGGACCACAAGCACTAAGGCATCAATCACCGAATGCACACAAATCTATATTTAGTCTATCGAGGAAACACTTGTCACAAGTGCCAAGAAATCGGTCATACCTCGATCGAATGGTCGAGAAGAAAGTTCACAGAAGCAACTTCAGCCATGAGTTTCGGACCTCATGTAACAGGTCGTATAACTCCACCACACACCTTACCTGTGGCCGCGTCTCTAGCCATAACTGGCCAACTGACCCCGACCGCATCACATGCCATATAAAGTACTCCTAATACCTTGACCATGGCTATAGTTATCCCAAGTATACAAACAGACGCCACAATCATGGCAAACTCTGTGGCTACAGCCGACCAGATGATGGTGTCACATCAAAGCTCTTCACAATTCGGTCATAACTCATGGGGAATTTACCCAAATCTCAACCCTTCAGTCGATAAGATCGCTCGAATGATGGTCGATGAATCAAGAAGAATAGTTCATGAACTAAGACTTTCGGTGGATAGCCTCGGCCGAGATTTTGCTGCGAGTATCAACAATAACACCAACACTCAGATGGGGACCCTTAACAACACTCTCCTTCTCATTTACCAGCAGTTGTTGACAAATAGAGGTCACGGAGGGCACGAAAATGTTGGGAATCAATGGAGCTTGCAAAACCAAATCCAACCTAACCAGGCCAACATAATAAGGGCAACCCAGATGAATCTTGGTAGGCCAGTACCAAACATGAATCAACAGTTTAGGATGTTGAACCAGAATTATTTATCTAACCTAAGTTTTGCAAAAATGGAAACTTACGACCACAACGACCAAGATAGTTACTGTCAGCCGGCTAAAAGCACAAATTATTATGAGTGGATGTATTCAAATGATAATGGTTATGGCTCAAGTGGCCAGGATAATAATCGATTCGGTTACAATTTCATTGATTCTATTGTAGACAATTCTCAAGCCTCTAGCCAATCCATACATGGACATTTCAACCAAGGCAATGGGCAAGGTTGTAGTTCAAGTGATGGATACATGTCAACCTTTGATTCGGCCGATCAAAATAGATGCTATGAGTCGGCCGAGATATTGGGCTATTATGACGACCAAAGATATCAAAATCGTTGTTACGTGGATGGGGCACGGCCTAGTCAGATAGTTAGAGACATGGTTAATCCACAACATGAAATTCTTTCGAAACACCAATGCCAATGTTGGAAAATCTTGGAGTCCATACGAAAGAACAAAGACAGTTAGCATGAAATCTCTGAAAAGAGCCAACAAGGGTTGGATGAATATTTTCAAAGATGTAAGGAGAAACTTGAAGAAGATCAGAGGAAGCATGAGATGGAGTGCATGGAGAGAAGAAGGAAAACTGAGGAAGAATATCAAGCACAAAAAAATACATATATGATTTCAATGGTTTCTCATTCATCTCGCCCATTCATCCAATTTGGCGAAGAAATATGCTATTCGGTTGTAGAAGATAAAGTCGGGTTAGTCGGCCAAAAAACTTCCCAGTTGGCTGAATCAAACAGTGATCCCAATATTTGTCAATCAAATGCGCAAGAAGTAGACAATCATGTGTCGAAGTACGAAGATCAATTTGTAGAAGGTATTCAGCATATTGACATGATCATTGGAGACCATGAAGATAACCTTGAAAAAACACAATTGGCCGAAGTAGAAGTGAAAGTTGAGGTTGGTCCAAAGCATGAAACTTCGGATTACACTATGGATGAAAATCAAGAAGCTGCTACAAGGGATATGAATGAAATGTTTAAACGTCTCAATATACATGGAATAAAGGCTGAGGATACGAAATGTTTAAACGTTTCAATAAAGCATCGTTGGCCACCTCCACTTTGATCGCATGGTTGCATTTTTTTATTTATACAACTTCATCTTTCATAAAAACTCGGCCGAGACAAAGAAGAGTTTGATCAACTTCTTAAAGGAAAATATCCGGTCGAGATGGCCACCAGATGAGCCAGTTGTAAACAAGATGTAATGGCTGAGTTGCTTAAGAGTATGACAGCCAAGATACATGACTTCGCCCAAGTTGGCCGATATAAATGAGTTCGACCGAGACACGAGACTTCGTCCATGTTAGTCATCGAACGAGTTGGTTAGGAGTGCATAACTTTAGCCTAGATGAATAGATTCGATCAAGTTTGTTGAGATGCATTAGCTGGGCCGAGTTGGTAAATATTGATGAGTTCGGCCGAGTTGGTCAAGATGCATGAGTGTTGCCGAGATTCATGAGTATGGCCGAGTTGCAAGAGTTCGGTTGAGATGAAGAAGTTCGGCCGAGTTGGTCCATATGGTTGAGTTCGGTCAAGATATGACCGAGTTGGTCAATATAGAAAAGTTCAGAGTTGGTCGAGATGTATGACTTCGGTCGAGTTGGTCTTGATACATGACTTCGGTCGTGTAAGTTAAGTTGCATGAGTGTAGCCGAGATCCATGAGTTCGGTTGAGATGGTGGAATTCGGTCGTGTTGGTCGGGATGCAAGAATATGGCCGAGTTGGTCGTTATGAAAAAGTATGGACGAGTTGGTCGAGAATTCATGGCTTCGGCCGGATGAATGAGTTTGGCCGAGTAGGTCCAAAATGCATTAGTTTGTCCGTGGTGTTTGAAAATTGTTTGGTCGAGGTGTTGAATGGGATGACCGAGGGCACTCCACTTGGCCAGATCATGGAGTCATGGCTGAATGTTTCAACTCGATCGTTTCGCCTTATTTTGGTCCATATATATACCAAGACATCGGTTTAAAATATTATAACCGAAATTATGTTGCTTGGTCACAAGTCCTCGACTTGGTTACAACTTTTGTACGACCTTGGCTAACTTAGTCATCTCAGCTTGGTTACCACTTTTGTACGACCTCTGCTCTGTTACTACTTTTGGACCGAGACCATTTTAACTTGGTCACCTCGGCTTGGTTACAACTTTTGTATGACCTTGACCAACTTAGTCACCTCGGCTTGGTTACCACTTTTGTACGACCTCGGCTCTGTTGCTACTTTTGGACCGAGACCATCTTAACTCGGTCACGTCGGCTTGGTTACAACTTTTGTACGACCTCGGCTCTGTTACTACTTTTGGACTGAGACCATCTTAACTTGGTCACCTCGGCTTGGTTACAACTTTTGTAAGACCTTGGCTAACTTGATCATCTCGGTTTGGTTACCACTTTTGTACGACCTCGGCTTGGTTACTATTTTTGGACTGAGACCGTCTCTGCTTGATCAAGTCACAACTAATATTATGGTCGCCGAAGTCGCTTGTTCGTTAGTCGTGACCGAAATTATTTATAATGTCTGTGGTCTAAACTTATGCAAGAATAAGAGGGACAGACTTGATATTTGAGGTCAAGGACATGTGGGTGATGGCTTTCGTTTAAGATGAGGGGTTTTAAATCAAAAAGTATGACCGAGGTCCTCTACTCCTGGTCAAATCATGGAGCCATGAGCAAATGCTTCATTTGTACTGTGTCGTCTTATTTTGGTCTATGTATGCATATATCAAGGACCTCGGTTTGGATTATGCAAGAATAAGAGGGATGGACTTGAAAATACAAGAGGTAGAAATCGTTTCCCCTGTTAAGCTTTAAGTCAAAAAGTTCTCTTGATCAAAAATCGAGTTGATCGTTGTAATTATTTGGATAATTTCATACCTGATATATCGACTCATAATCCGTAAATTGGTTAAGTGGTTGATTGGGTGTCCATAGTAATTCCACAACTTACTATGTGTTACCTAACGTCAATTGATTTAATAAAGAAAATACATGTGCTAAGTGGCATAATCGGAAACCAAACTTCGAGCCGATATTCGGAATTAAGCGTAATGGTTGAAAAGTTGTTAAAAAGAAAGGATTTTGGTCAACTCCTGGTCAAGCTATGGTTTCCTAGTCAAACTAGGAAGAGTACAATTCAATAGTATTAAAGACTGATACATTGGTTTAATTGTACAGTATATGGTTGAACGTGAGACGGATTCGTCCTTGTGGTTATTTCAGGGTTGCGCTCGAGGGGCTTTCTAAGCAGTGAGGATGTCGCATTAAGTACAGTGAGTGAACCTTTTATTTTAAATATAATGCATGCAACATATTTTTATTAAGTTTCTCCTTTATTTATGAAATTTCCTCCATGTTGAGTTTTATGATGATTTTGGGAAAATTTGGGAATTTAATACTTTTTAAAGATAAGTGAGCCGGGAAAGAGGTTCCTACATTTCCCGAGAGTTTAAAAGATTTTCCCGGAATATGGTTTTTAATTGTTATCACCATTTTGGGTTATAGAGATGGATTATTTTTAAAAGGAAAAACTTGGCTCTTGGATTTATTGATTTAAAGTAAGTCAAGGAACCGGTTTCGGATGTTTGAAAATGTTTTAAATCTAATGTATTATGGGGAAAAGTCATGGGTGTTTTGACTTGGATTTCGATTTATTTACCACAAGGTTTTTAAGGATTTTCAAGGATATGTTTATATGTATTATTTGCTAGCATGGACCCTCTTCAGATGGAGATGGTACCCTCTCTGGATTGTAGCTGGTCAAACTCTCTTCGGTGGTAGCTGGTCAGAAGGACCCTCCCGGATAGAGCAGGTCAGAACCCTCTTTGGTGGTAGCTGGTCGGTTGGATCCTCTCGAATAGAGCAGGTCATAGGACCCTCTCCGATTGAGCTGGTCAATAGACCCTCTCGTGGATAGAGCTGGTCAGTTGTTTTCTCATGGTTATGATGTTAATATCCCACATCTTTAATTATGAATTTGAGCCAAGAAATTTATTTTATGATTTATTTATTCATTTTCTATTGGTTGCGTGCATGTGGATTATAGAAAAATCAATGGAAGAGCATGAAAAGATGTTTACCTTTTCATATTTGATTTTTGTCCACTCACGCTAATGTTTTTAAATGTTTCTTCTCTGGACCCTTCGTTTTCAAATGCCCAGTGTTGCAGGGTTCTTGAACGGAGGTCGTGCGTACAAGAGTTGGAACATAGTCGATTAATCCGTTGCTACATGCATATTGATTTAAGTAAAACTTCCATGTAGACTGCTCTGACTAGCCAACTTAGATAGTTGGATAGGTTAGTCAAGCGTAGTTTTGACTTGGGGAGCAGGATGAATCAATGTCTTGGGGGTTGAATTAGTTTATTCTTGGTAATGCTTAGTTAGTTTGTAAGAAGGGTTGTCCATCTCAAGGGGGTTTCGGTAAGGAGTTCCTTTGAGGTGGTCCCCACAGGATTTACTTCGAGTTAAAAGGGTTTAACTCGGGGTGGGTCCTGATAGATTATTTCATTACACTTTTAAAACTAATGATTTCGTTTTAGTATAGTATCAATATAATTTATATCAAAATTAATTTTTGAGAAAAAAAATTAAGTTAATTTTTTTAATGATAGAGACAAGGTTTACATCATGTGTTTACGTGATTTTTTTTAAGTAGTATTTATGTGATTTGATGATAACATATTTAGATAGGAATTTCAAGTGTCACGTATCCGTCTGCAAACAAGTTTCTAGATTTCTGATTAGATATAGTGTAGTTGATTTCACAAGTCTTTGGATTTCTGATTAGATATAGTGTAGCTGATTTCATCACGGTAAAATTAGACCATTGTATAACTAACCAACTCTCTGATTTCAACCATTGATTTTCAACGACCATGACACAAAGACCTTTAGATTTGCTTTCAAAAAAATGCAGTGACGCTCTTCCCCTTATGCTCTAGCCTTTCTTATTGGAACCCATATTTAGGACAGAAGGGCTAAAGGTCTCATATAGCCACTCCTACTGGAGATGGCCTAACTACACCCAAACCCTACACCCCTAATTGTAAATTGGGGAGAAATAAATGGTAGTGTCACTTGGGTTACATGGAGGGAGTCCCTCACTCCCATATTGTTTGAGATTTTTTGCCCTAACAAAGTAAAAAGGAAAAGACCCTTACACATATCCACAAAATGGAAGGGATTTCCAACTTGAAAAAGCAAACCAAAGCTTAGCTTGGATCAACCACATTGTTTTTGGATCCTTCCAAAAGTAATGGGGTTGCCAAAAGAAACAAAAGGGGATTAGAAAGTTAACGGAGTTCTAACATGATCATATAGCAAGTAGGATCATATCCCAAATAATATATAAAATAATATTTAGGGTTAGTTTAATTATCTTTAACCAATAATCAAGCACCACTTGGTGGGTCATAATGGGGATTTGGGAAATCTTAAGATGATAATATTGGCATCACTTCAAAGTTTCAATCAACAAAGAAAAGTAAAAATAAAGAAGAAAATGAAAAGCATGATTAAGGCCCTTAAACAAGTGTGTTTTTATACTAAATAAGATGGGGTGGAAACCCGACAAAATATTATGGGTGGGCTATTTAGGGGCAACCTTTTTTTTCTTGTATTTCTTGAGGAAGTTAGAGACGTTAAAAATGAAAGAAAAGAGAATAAAAGTTACTAGAAGAAGGGGAAAAGAAAGAAAAGAGATTGAAATTTAGTAGAAGAAAAAAGAGGAAAAAGGGGTAGAGAACTGGGAAAGTAGAAAACCCACTGCCTTATTTCGAACCAATAACCTGAAAACTGGTAAAGGAAAGCCTTAGCCAACAGATCTATTAGTTGTTACGGTGTTTTGTTGCATAGATATATCCTAGTTATTCTATTTTGGGACAAATCTGCCTTGGGCTACAGCCCAAGTAGCCTTAGGCATAGATACGTCGGATTAACTTTGTTTGGTATATTTATCGTGACACACGATAATAAACCGTTAAGTTATTGTAAGAATAATATTAAAACCAAAACTAAACTTAAAGTATCGTGTTAACCATTAAAATCTGTTAAGATAATTAATCATAATACCTAATATTTTTTCTTTGTTTTTCACATTTTATATAACAATAAAAATAGATATTAATGAATATATTGGAAATACTTATATTTTTTTGTATGGTTGAGTATATCGTATTCATATGGTGAAAGAAAGTATGATGAACAAAATAATTCCTTAGCCTTTCTTAAATGGGATATATAGTAGACAATAAAATATAAAAATCTTTCTTAAATGGGATATATAGTAGATAATAAAATATAAAAATATAAAAATACTGTAATGTTAATAAGTTTTATTGTATTATCGTTTTACTCTAAACAAAACGTCTTAACATGATGACCATATATATAAAACTAAATTTATAAATCCCAAACTAAATTTTTATAATTTTATTTATTTTTGTGTGGTACATACTGTTGACAGATCTAATTACCATTAAGCAGACTATATAGTTGTTAAGTTGATTAATCAAAAGGGTTAAGCAGCTCTAGAGAAGAAGCTCTCTATGTGATTGGATTGGACGCACAATTATATAAAACCCTAGCTAGCTAGGCATCTTCCACTTGGTTATGGGTGTGGGTTCTCACAATGTGCGGTTCGGGTCCTACCGGAGGTTGTTGGAGTAGTGAGGAACCAATGAGGGGCCGCGTCACATGGTTAACCCTTCAGAGAGCCTATGTAATATAGTAACGAATAGTAAATATAACCTTCATGACATGGTTAACCCCTTTATTTTTATTTTTATTTTTAAATTAAAGAAGTACCTGAGTGATTTCGATCCGTTCTTATGAGTATGATAATTTTCATCCTTTAAAAACTGAAGAAGTACTTGGGTATATATATAGTGAAATCTACCTAGTTTTGGCTAGAAATACATTGATTTATGGAAGCTACAATTTCATTTTGTAAAATCAGTAACTTTCATCTAAATAAGAAAAAAAAACAAAGATAAAACCCAAGAGGGAGACAATTCATTAATATATTCAGCGACCACATACTGTTTCCCAACTAACAAGCCTGATCGAATGAACTCTTCAACCTTTATGGAGTAAGATTGATCACTTGAGAAACCTACATATTTTCTTTTTGAGTTCGACCAACTCCATGAAACGTATACAGTAGCTGATTAGCTCCCCTTTGCCTACCTTTGCTCCGCTAATAGTCAAGATTGAGACCCCGAGATCAAAATCAAATAAAGTACGTTGTTAGGTATAAGAGAGCTAGGATTAAATTACTATGTGATTCATCATTTCAAATTGGTTTACTTCATACTGTAATCCCAGCTTCTAAATCTATGTGCCTTATGAATTAATCATTCCCTGGCCCCAAAAACTCATCCATGATCCATGGTATATGAATCAAGAGTACATTTTACCTTAGTCATAAACTAAGGGTAACGATACATTTCCAAGAAGAAAACTATGGATTTGTATGCACTACGTTTGATAATCTAAACCACCACACATGAAGGTAACGTTTTGATGATTTCGTTTGTTTCAATATATAGTGCCACGGTTACAAGTACGATCAGCTTAAATTCTTTTTTTACGTCATTAGTGTTCGTCAATATAAAAGGGACATGCATACGAGTAGTAGTAGTAGAACTACAAGAAGTGGTGTGTCCCATTAAAAAAAGGTACAACATATATGAGCACACCATCTTGTTTGCAGAAAATTCAGTGGTACCAAACCGAAAGAAAAAAATGTACCAAGTCACAAATTGATTATAGAACTTGAACACAGTATAGAGACAGTTCACATGTCACAACGTACCATTCCATAATTGATAGGGGTAAAAGAAGGGAAACATTTGAAGAAAACTCATGTGATAAAATTAACCATGATCGAATAGCTTGACTTTAGTTTACCTAACATAGATATTTCATGTTTCATTAAGCTTAGTTCATCTGTATAATGATGATTAATGATCAAATCAAACGGTTGAAACGTTTGCAAGCTTTGAATCTCCATATGTGATGATTCAGAGATGATCGATGACGGGGGATCCGATTGATCGAGTAGATTTTTAGGATTGGGAAAATTTTGACTAAACAGAAAGAAACAGAAGAGAGAGAGGAGACAATTGGTGGGTCGGCTTTGGAGTTTTGATGAAGACATAGGGTTAACCAGAGGCTAAAGAAAGAGCTTTCCGAAAACGATAATAGTTAATTAACAATGTGAGATTAAACTAATTCATATCTAATGGAAGTGGGAGATTACGAAAGCCAAATTCGATCACTTGTTTCAGTCTTTCTCTTCGTAGTTAGTAAGATTCGCAGAGATCTCTTCCAAAGAAAGCAAATCATTCATGCATTTGATTAATCTGGATTTCAACGTCAATCACGCAAACATCCCTAGCTAATTAAAATGTCGATTAATTTAACCTAATCCCTCATCATCAACACGTAATGGTAGAACCCAACAAAACACATCTGATATCAAACACTTGCTTGATGAGTTTGAGAGAGAGCTTCCCATGTTGACTTTAATCACAAAGCTGCCATCATTACCAGTGATATACGACTGCTCCTGCTGCTGCTTTAGATTTTGTTGAAGCAAAACTAAACGTTTTGGAATTGTGGAGGCCATGCGTATCTGTTAGCTAGATATCGAAGACACCTGGGCCATGAAAACTGAGTTGGGAATAGGTTGACGGTAATAGATCTGGAGCCGAGAGAGAGTGCGTGCATGGAGGTTTTGACTTTCAGTAGAATGAGAGAAGTATTCAAACAGCTCCATTGGCCGGTGGTGTCGGCGCTCCTGACTTCTTCCTGAGATTTGAGAGCTCCAGATTCCAGAGACATCTAGCAGATCCATCACAGTGAGAGGGTAAAACTGGAAGCGCACTGAAGAATTAAAGTGAAGGTTTACAAGTTTGGGGAAATATTTATAAAAATTTCTAGTCTTGTTTTCTCTGGGAGTTGGAGCAGTTGGGGTCAGGGAAACACAGGCCGGAAATAGTTGGGTGTAATGTCGCTTTATTTCCTAGGGTTTCGTTCCAATACTGCAGCTGATGAGCTTTAAACTGTCTGCGAGATTACGCAAGTACCCCCCACATTTTGAAATCCGTAATCTCTCTTTAATTAGTTCCTAACAACATTGTGTGTGTAGTTTAAGTTTCAATGCACGTATTACTTTATTGATTCATTTTATCTTGTTGTTACATTTATATGTAACTATGAAAGGAATGTCTTTCCGAATTAGTCAGTTCATAACTCTGCACCAATATATATTATGCATGCTTAACAATATCGTGCGCTCTACGTACCTCTCCCAAAACTAGGTTTTCGTGCGTTCTCATTCTCTAGACTCGTTCGGCGGCTCACCATGCTGAGGCAAGCTTATGGCATTTTCGAGGGTGGTGAGTGCAGCTGGACGGGTTGTTGGCCATTGTGTTGATATTTGTCGTAGGATTGGAGGCAGTTTTCGATCGAATATACCAGATCCTGTGAGAAACCTTGCTTGGACGACGCTGCATCGGTGGTCTGCAACTCAACGCATCGCTTCATCTCAGGGTGAAGATTCATCAAGGGGGTCAAGATCAGATCGAAGGTATGAATGAGAGTGAGCTACCTAGGTGGCGACGACGAGATTGGTCATTGATTTTACAACCCTGATCTCTGATACGGGAGTTTCAGATCTGTTTGGGTTTGATCTGGTTGCTAGAACAGTGTGGCGCCAATCGGGTCCTTGATTCGAGCGTGGTGGGTCGACGTCGGTGGTGTAGTGAAGGTGACGAAGTTGGCAGTAGCGTCGATTTCCAAGGGGCATCGATAGTGATGAGCTGTTCTCTCACTGATATTTGGGCTCGATGCTGGGTTGTCCAATTCTTCATGAATAATAAGGTTGGGGCTTTCAGAAGCCTTAGGTCTCTTTTTCATTTTCATGTCCTAGTTTATTACTTTTATTTGTCTGTAGGATGTGGCTTTATGCCTGTAGTAAGTCCTAACCTTCTTAAGGTAGGGCAACGTGTGCACAGTCCCGGATGATACACCTTATGTGCTTTGACTGTTATAGGTAGGTGATGAGTTCCTTACTTCGTCAAATGGTCGCAACCTCCTAGTGGCAAGATGAAACTTAAGACCACTAAATTGGTCTTCTGGTGGCAACATAGTAGGAAGGCTGTAAAACATAGCAACTTATGGCTCTGTACGAGCTTTATCTTTCTTGTATGTAGCTAAATTTGTAAAGCAAATGGAGTAGCCAATGATGCACTCTTTGCTGAATGACGTTTGTTAGAATACATATTCTTAGTTGAGAGCTTTGTGATCATCCAGAGTTGTTCTCTTTATGCTTATTGCAATAAGGAGTTTAGACATAATGTCCCCCCATGTATTATGAAGTTTCAGTAATGTCAAGGCTTGAGGGGTAGCCGTTCTGGCCTCACTTCAAAAAAATAAATGGAATGTCTTTCCGACTATATTTTCAAACAAAATTTACTGTAGATCGATCTAGATATGTTGTCAGAAATAAATTTTATTAAGCAGTGTCATTATCCAGTTGGCCTCTCTATCAAACCAAAAGAGGTATATTATTGTATTTACTTATTTATATGACATGACACTATGTATTTGAAAACATGTTATAACGTACTCAAATAGTTATCATTCATAATGTCATTCAAATACTTGTACGTGCATATCTGGCATTCGGCTGCATGTTGAATAAATGTCAATAAGATACAACCGATGAATAGTTTTGCTAAGAAATTAACCAGAATTTTCAAATTCGTGCTATGTATTTTCAAATTCAAATTCTAAAGTGCAAGTTGCATTCATAGCACTCACCTGTCTTGTGAGAATGTTCATGCATGAGACAAATCTAACATATACGAGCTAGCTAGAGAAACTGATTAGAAACATGAAGGCCGGGTACGTACCAGCTACAATGGGGGCCTACATATCTATAACGTGTCGACTGACAAGCCTTCAACCAGAAGTAGTACACTTGGAGTGATGGATGATTCTTTAGCCAAGGTTTCTTCATTTGATCAGACACATTCTTTCAGCTTCGGTATTGGTCATCCTCCTCCAATTTTCCTCCCCCTGCCTAAAGCTAGCTTTCATGATTGAACCAAAGCAATTAAGTTAAGCCATCGTGTCTGACCCCATATATATACAACTAGTACTTTCTCCAGACTTTTCTAACCTAATTTCTCTTTGTTAATTGACTAATGAGAGTGATGATGATCGAGGTTGTAGTTGTAGTCCTCTAATTGAAAGGGTTGTATCAGTCTCTCTGATGCTGCCCAACACCAAACCGTCCGGTTCACAACAAAGAAAACTATTCTAATCTTGTTGGTTATAATTACTTGAACTAGTGCATATGCTTTGCTAGCTTAGTGCTTTGCTTGGTACACCCAATTCACATAAACAAACAAGTTAAGCTAATTAAGCTAACCCCCCCTGTTGGTTGATTAGACAAATCCAATCATACATCTAATTCTTCGTATTCTAATTCCAGTTCAAAATTAAACAACACAGTAGTAGTAGTACCATGCTCGATCAGCATCACATTCTTCACTCAGAAATGACAAACACCCCAAGAGCATAAACAATGCATTTACCTATTAATTCGCGTAATCTGATCTAATCACTGTGATTTGGAAGAGGGAAGACTCTCCTCATGTTAATCAAAGGGCATTCCTGAAATTTGACATGAAGAGTGAGAGAGGGAGAGAAGGTTAAAGCTAAGACATCTGCACCGGTGTCTGAAATAGCACGAGTAGAGAGGTGTAGAGGTGGACCTGATAGAAAAATATCATGAGCAGTTTGGAATCAATGTGCAACGGTGAGAAGAGAAGCCGACGACCGCACGTTGACCTACTCGGCAGGCACCTATTCGAGCAATCTCTGCTCGTTCTTCAGCATGAGCAGTCCTGATGGAACTCACACATGTGGGTGACGCCAGGCGAGGGAGAACAGACAAGTCGAAAGAGAGGGGAGGGGGTTTTGACCGAAGTCAATACTTCTACTCTTTTTAAAAGAAAATGAACGGTTAGGATTTAATTTTAAAATGGGAGATTGATCAATGACTGAGAATTAATCTGAGATTTTAATTTTTAGAAAAATAATTTTCTAATTTAAGAAAATGGAGTATAATTTATCAGAACTTCGATAAATTATGAAAAATAACTCGATGCTCCGAAAAACATTCCGAAGACACTGATGAACTCGTGTCGATGCACACATCGACATTGAGAAATTAAAAGAGGAGTTTGATAATTTAAGAAAACAATTAATGAACAATACTAAGATATACTATTTTTTACACCGTTGCAAAAAAAACCCTCTTATTTCTCAAATAATTTATGCGCCTCCTCAAAATAGCGGAGGAGCAAGCCACCTTAACCGGTGCATATGCTCTAACGCAGAGTAGTAAACAAGTGCAACCTGGGTTTTGGGGCCCCGATGGTGTTTGTTGGGTCGTGTGTGTTTCCCTAATATTTACAGTGTTTTCCATCCAACTCACTTTCTTTCCTCTCATCCCACTCTTGGGATGTCCGCAACGGCAACCATCTCTCTCTCCCCCTCTCTCTGTAGAATATATATGCACACACATCATAGTATACACATCATCAGAGAGTCAATTAGCTAGAGACCTCTCTCTAGTTTATATATAAATACACCAACACATGCAACAACTCCACTACATCCTCATTTGAAGCCATTCCTCTCCGCTTCTCTTCTCTTCAATCTTCCATCCCTAGCTTTCATCTTAATTCTCTCTCTCTTTGTTGATCGTCCTAGGATGGCAGAGCCTGCAGAAAGAGAGCCACAATATCAAACTAGTAGCAGTGCTGCTTCTGCTGCTACTAGTCCAACCACCACGCGCTTAAAGCTCTTTGGCTTCAATGTCAACCAGCCATTAGAAGACGTCGAAGAAGCCGCTGTTCTTGACTCTGCCAAGACCACTTCTTCTGAATCGCCAGAATCCGGCGGGTTTTTTACCGCCGGCGACCGGAAGTACGAGTGCCAGTACTGCTGCCGAGAATTCGCCAACTCGCAAGCCCTCGGCGGTCACCAAAACGCGCACAAGAAGGAGAGGCAGCAGCTGAAGCGGGCCCAGCTCCAGGCTAGCCGTAACGCTGCCGTTTCGTACGCGCGCAACCCCATAATATCCGCCTTTGCGCCGCCGCATCACCTGCTTGCGCCGCCGGGGTCGGTGATGGTCCCGGCGGCGTCCCCGTCGTGGGTGTACGTGCCTCGCTCGGCGACGCCGTTCCAGGTGTCTCACGGGTGTGTGTTCCCTGCGGTGGCAGGGAATGGGAGGATCGGAGGGACTTATGCGTACGGCGGAGGCGGCGGAGCGGAGTCGGCATTGACGATGATGGGGCCGCAAGTGCAGCAGAGCCATCTGGCCCACGGAAGAGCGGATGGGCCTTTGAGTAGGTTCACGAAGGGTGATAGTGGGCCCGGTTTCGACGATGGGCTGGGCTTGGACTTGCAACTTAGCCTCTGACTGATCCGCTCCTCCGGCATATGAGGAAAATCTGAAGAAAACTCAGCTGGATGTTTATTTTAGCAGTGAGATTTTGTACATTTCCAATTTTATTTATTTATTTCATTTTTAAGAAAGTAATTTCAGAGGCATACATTTTTGAGTAGCTAACCTTGTTCTTTTTTTGTTCGGCGCGCTATGTGGTTTTAGTAAGAACAAATATTTATTATGTTCGAGATTTTATGTTACGTTATAACTTTAACAGTTGAAACAAGAACCCTGTTTTATAAGTTCGAAACTTAGAATGATGAAAATGGGACCTGAAAATTTTGAGTCTAAAAGGATCGTCGGCAACGTGTTTTAATGTGGTACCTAGCTAATACTATGGCATGACTCAAGTAACAATAACTAGTACATGAAGCGTTTGGTCAGTGTGTACGGGTGGAAATGTAAAGGAAATACTTGTTTTCCATCTATTGCTTTTCACCCTGATTGTTGGAAAGGTATAAAAGCCAAAGTGAAAATCATGTAAAATTCAAGATCCTTTGCGGCAATCCCAAATGATGATAGTCCTTTTCCTTGTTGGCATTCTGGGTCATGCTACTCGATCGACTTTTGAATCAAATGGGATGTAAACCTTGAGGTAATTAGGCTATTCTGAATGGCGATGGTGATAAAGAAAATAGTTGAGGCGAATATAGCGTCATCTATATATCTATATTCCTTTCTTGAAGAAACGGGAATTGCAAATTTTATTTCCCTTCATTATAACAAAGAAAGAATAACTAAAAACGGTTTGAATTTTGGCTCGATTCCCACGTAAAATTTGAACTAATGGATTAATTTGAATTATTAGAGATCGAAAAAGACTTGAGCTAGGTCGCTTAAGATCATAGTAAATAAAAACCATCGACTCTCCACTAGAACAAAGAAGGAACCAGCAGGATACGAAGTTTGAATTATATGGTTTTGTTTTCTATTATCAGATTCTGGATAATAGAAAAATGAGAACCTTAATCTATTCCCTTTAGTATGAGATAGATCTCATGCGAATCAATCTGGTGTTGACTACTCGAGTGAACAATAGAGTTTAAAGTAGTAAGCTATGATTCGTATTTAAACTCTTGATGATGAAGTTCACACCAGCCAATCTAACTAAAGTCTTCTGAATTTGTTAGACCTTTCTGAATATATCTTAAAAATATTCAGAATTATTCCATTGGAAGGAGAACTGCTTAATTTCTGGGTTTGAGTCACGTCTTTCTCCATTGTATATATACATGATCGATGCTCCAAGATGCTCTTCGATGCATGGTAAGAGACAAGTTTGCGTACTTTGATATCATTTCACTGAAATACTGAAACCAATTATTGCAGAAAAATAATAATTCAGTTTTTATTCTATAATATTTTGTTTTGGCCTTATGTAATTTAGATTACAAAATACAATAAGATTATGTTTCTTTACCTATACCGAAATAGTATTATGTATTCATCTATATAAAAATGTTTCTATCAATGAAAAAGATGATTCTTCATTCTCTTTGATATCTATCGTTCTCTACCCTATTTACTTGTTTATGTTATCAACGATTTGATTCTAACCCTATATAATAGCCAAAATACGATTTTTTTGAAACCCAAAAAAAAGGAAAATGCTCATTTACACAAAAATAAAAAAGTCAGACTCTAATCGAATGAAAAAAAGTCAAAAACTCATTCCAATAAATCTTACACAAAAGACATTTTAACCCTAACCTAACTATCTTACCTCTCTCCTCTCACTTGTTCACCTATCTGAGATCTTCTCTCTCCCCCCAAAACTAAATCAGGCAAGCTTTGCAAGGTTTAGCTCCGAACTCAAGGTCCAAGATCACGACAACTCTTCATGGACGGCTCGTGGAACTTGATATTTTTAAAAATTCCAGTCAGACCAGTTTTTAAATTTCAAAATAATGGATTTAGGCCCGGCCTGGTGAGGCCTGGCCCATTGCCAACCCCTATGAGCAGCACCACAAAATTAGTGATGATATTAACGTGATTGTGGGCAGAAGATCGATTTGTGAACTATAAAATGCATGCACCATATTTCTGTGTGCTACTAGAAAAAACCCCTTATCACACCCAGATATATTTCACACACATTCACACAGAGAATTTTGTGTGAAAAACCCCAATACACAGATATCTGTGTGCAAATTATTTTTACGCAGATTTGCATGTGAAAGACTGAAAGTATAACCTAATAGTGAGGTCACACTAATCCACAAGACTATTTGTATCAAAATTCACACAAAAGACTGTATAAAACATCTCTAACTGCTAATATAAAACTAGAATTATCTCAATTTTAAAGGAAAAACATCATATTTTAGCTCCAACAGGTCATGTAAAACATCATCTATTTTACAAAAAAGTGAAAAAAAAAGAAACAAATCATCTATATCTATATAATTCTCAAAATTTATATATTCATTTATAAATCTCTAAAATTTATTGTTTTTCTTATAAAATTCATTTTGTCTCTTCTAAAAGATGAAAAACTTCATAAAATTAAAAAAATTAACATTAAATTTTGGGTTTAATTTGAATAAATATATAATTTATACATAAAAAACATTTTATGTTGTACAACAGAATAGAAGAGCTGTTGAAGTTGAAGTCATTTTCTTTTAGAGATCCTATGATTTTCTCCTCTAGAATAGATAAATTATAAAAGAGTTGTTGGAGTGCTCTAAATACTGTGATACACAAACTTTCGTGGAAAATTTTATTGTTATTTTAGATAAATGAGCACATGTGTCAGAACTCGTACACAAATTGGTGTGAATCGAGTACTTTATTTATTAGGAAAAATTTTAAAAACAGTACACGAAGTTTGATCGACTACTAACTTTGGTACATTTCATATTCTTTTTTCTTCAAAATAGTACATGATGTTTGTAATCTGATTCATCTTTTGTACACACCGTTATACAATTTGTTATAAGATATGCCATTACGAAATAATTGAAAGGTAAAATTGTATTTGCATACAAACATCTCTCTCTCTCCCTCCCTCCCTCCTCATCAATGCTTCCTGTTGCAAACGGTCGTCGTCCTCGCGTCCAAGTCGGCAAGCCAGTGTTGTTTGAAGCTCTAAAACCAGTGACGGAGTCTACCGCTCTCTTTCCCCTTCGTCCACCTCCACCAGCCCTCCCCACCACTTCCAACGAGCCCTAGAATCCTATGCATCTTCAAGCATGTGCCTTTCTCCCCTCTTCTCTCATCCATCGTCGTCTACACCAAATCCCCGTCGTCGATCTTCTCCTCACTCTCCCATCTCTCTTATCTGCATCTCTCTTTTTCGGATTATTCTTTGAATAGACGAAATTGCTCTTCAAAATTTGACAGAATCCATTATATTAAACGGACCTAACAAAAACGAAATTGTCCTTCAAAATTTGACGGAATTCGTGGTTGTGTTGTGTGTACTAATGCTTTCACAGATAGCTATGTAAAAATTAAAAGACTATTTTTACACGGACTTTCTTATGAAAACTGTTATTTCACACAAATTTGTATGTTGGTAATGCGGGGTATTTCGAGTACTTATTCCTAGCAACCACTTATGATGATTGAGGTGATACTCAATTTTTGATTCACTAATTAAGATCCGCATAATTTTTATTCCAGAATTGGAGAACTAACGGCCTAAGGTTATATTATACAAGAACAAGTGAACAACTAAAGTCGAAACATGGATTTGATATTGGATTGGAAGCTTTTCAAGGTTTTCCTTTACAATGTTTGGTGGTTAACGAAGAGAAAAAAGGTAGCTAAGGTGTGCAAGAATATACAAACCCTAGACCATATCCAGTTGACAGTTGGTGTACATTTGCACAACAAGTAATTATAATAATCTTCGAATTGGGTTCCAGAATTTTTAAGTTCCATCAATGGCATGAAACTGATTTGGAAATCCACTTCAATATGCCACTTCAAATTAATTCTCTTGCTCTCGGCCTTTGTAATTAGTCACTAGCTACATGTAAGTATATGCATATTAGGCAGAGTCACCCTCCACTTAAAACAAGTGATGAATGAGCGAGAGTTCAAGTATTTTGTATCGTCTCAGTTCCTAGTCACCATGATCCAATTATGTAGAAGGATTAATTGGGATGTTTGAATAATGCATGCCTACAAAATATGACAAAATGTTGCATGTTAATTAGTAACGCTCCTGAAAGTAAGCCCTGAACCAAGGAATGAATATGATTTCTCAAAGCATGAGATACCAATATTTCCAAGTGATTGCTTTGCTTCAACTATATATATATGCATGGTTGCATCTAATTGATCAATGACAAAGGCTAGAGAAGATAGGCAGTCGTTTTCTTGTAATACATACAAGTGAAACACAAATGAGTTGCTTGGGATGGAAAATGACCTTCTATTATTACAACCAATGAAGTATCATCCCTGCGTGGGTTTTGCATTGCCACCATTATCGTACAGGTTTCTTAACGAAGTGGGAGTTGATGTTTCAACAATATATATCATATATATCTAACCTTTCGGATTTATGTACTCTAGCTAGCTAGGTAGCATGTCAATGAAGCTTGATTTGATACATGCCTGCATCTGTGTTCAATGATTATACACAAGTTCACAGAACTGAGATGTGAACTATCAAATTGTACTCTAAACTATGTATGACCTTAGCTTAGCTTAACTTGTGGGACTCCAGGGCCCTGGATAGATACAACTGCCAACGATCTCCTTCTCGGGCGCTAAGAACTTTCAATGGAGCATATAATATATAATGATGAATCTAAGCTCTCTACAAAAGATCAAAATCTCAAAAGCCATTTCATATCTTGAGGTAGATGGCCAGGCACTTTCATGTTCTGCCTTTTTCTTCTTGAAGTGGTATATGTATGACCTCCAATCTGAACACGAGGCCCTCGTTCGTTTCTCCCTTCTGCTTTTATATACAGAACCATGCATGTGCCCTAATGCTGCACAAACACACTTTGAATTTACTATGTCCTACCATTTAGTTACTCATCAAGTTTTTGGTTTTGTTGCCTGGGATTCGACAAATGCCACAAATTCCTCTATGGTCGACCCTACTTGGCAATTGGTTTTCATACCTTGCTAGCTAGCTAGCTACCACTATTAGAACTGAGCAATTATCACCAGCTGCCTTTTCGAATGGTGGTGTCTTCAGAGTTACTCATTCTTACTTGTGAAAGAGGATTTCATGATTTGGACTGTCTTCTCATCAGTTGCGTGCTTCTACAAACGTAGGGCTTGTAGTCAATTGTGTGCCAAGTCGTTCCAACCTGAAAGAATAAGATGGAAGTTGCTCGTGAAGTTCAGGCGAAGTTCAGCTCAGTCAAGATGAGTGTCCGACATACAGTTCTAGCTAGTTGTTTCTTGTTGACTCAGGATCAATGGACCATGAACTTGAGAATGGATTGGTTTCGCCCATTAGCTAGTTATTAGGTTTGTTTAAGCTTCAAGGGTTTGTCATTGTCAGAGCAACTATGTATGGCCCTAGACTTTAAGACGGGCTCAAAGGTTGTGAATGGATTGGTTTCGCCCTCATCTTGAGATAAGGATGCGAGAGACCCCAGATTAACGTATACACGTAGTTTTTTTGTAAAAACTGTGCGTTTTCAGGTTGAGCAATGATAGCCGAACTACATTTTGAAGAACCATTTAGAGCGAGTCTTATGTGGATTAGAATACTTCCTTATATTACGTGGCGAGCCACATCAACTGACAATGAGGTTAGGTTCTTGGTAGTTCCTTAAAATGTGGACATGCAGAGAGGCCAAGGATGCCAATGTCTAATGAGGCTAACGATGCCCCCATGTCCATACAAACGAGACGAACTCCAAGTGAAGCGACACCTGAACTTAATAAACTTCTGTCTTACGACCAAGTTCCGAACATAGGCTTACCACTTACAAGCTTAACCAACAGGCTCAGTGAGTCGTTGCACCAAGTGATCAAGGAAAAGCCTTAGCTAGCTAGGTGAATTGAAGGAGAGTCCACTATTGCCTCTTCTAAACAATTGTTCAAGTCCACCACAAGCCCATTTGTTCAGACGTCCTGCCTAGATCCAAGTCTTTGCATTGCGCTCCCCTCCGCTTGTGACAATCTCATCTCAGATTCTCACAATACTTTCACCAAAGCAAAATTCTCAGTATACAGCATGACCAGACAATAAAATGGCACGTTCCAAATATGCAAGATTCTAATTTGAAAGGAAGGTAATCCAAAACTTCACCCCAAAGGATGAGCACTTTAAAATGAAAATCAAATCAACATTCTTATATCCAAATTGTATAATGCAGAACCTGTTTGGTATGCTGCTTGAAAAGTCTCAAGGCAGTATTCCCATTTTCATTGCAGGGAAAAACTACAAGACAAGAAAGAAAAAAGTTCCAAGGAACTTCAGAAACTGATAACTACAGACAAGTAAAAAGGAACTACAACATCAACTATGTCTGATAAGATCTTAAAAACAATTTCTAATGTTCACTGTTCTTTTAAAGCTTTAGGTCTCCAGATACTCTCATTGCCCACATCCATGATTTGAATACCCTTTTCCTCCATTTCTTCTCTGATCTGATCGCTTCTTGCAAAATCCTTGTTCTTCCTTGCTAATGTCCTCTCTGCAATTGTTTGCAGCACATCATCTTCAGAAAGTCCAGCCCTAACCAATGCCTTGGACTTCAATTGCTGCACTACCTGTCCGTAACAGAACCTTCATGTTCATAACTCGAACCAAAGAGCAATTCATCTTCACACAGAGAAAAAAGGGGACAGATAAATCACCTCAGAGTATGTCTCGGAGGACAGCAAACCCAAAGTGTCCAGAACTTTTTCAACAGCTTTCTTTGTTTCAACTAGTGACTTGTATAATTGCTGCTGCTTTGAATTCTTCTTCTGGAAAGTAGAAAATATAGTACCAACTTACACACATACTGACATACACAAATAGAAGGGGTAAAGAGAGCATATAAGAGATAGTGAGGCGTTCTGGAACTAGTACCAAAGTTTTACCTTGAGTGGTTTCGTATTTATATTTATATATCTCAACGCATCTTGAAAAGCACCGGTCAATATGCTTGCAGTGTTCAAATCATCAGACATTTTAGTCTCAAATTCATTCTTTAGCTTACTGATCAATCCTTCCGCTTCTTGAGTGATTTTAACTGTTCTACCATTCTGTTCTGCACCTTCCTTATGGGCCCCTTCTTGAAATGGAGATAAAGCATCTTCACATTCTTGTAACGTCTAACAATTACAAAGAAGCCATAAGATCCAATTGTACACAAGATTCATTTGTAAATGTCATCCCAATTACTTTGCTTCTGTATTACCAAATACAGGCACAGTTCAGTAATTGAAGCGACTTGTAAATCTTTGGCCAAAAAAAACTCTAAAAGACAAGAACAGCAATTGATACAGAATTGTTTACTCTGTCCACATCATTTAAGAAGCACCACACCATAAATTTCATCTCTACTGCCAACAGACATTGCTGCACACAACATTAGACTAATAGCAGGTTTCAGACATAAAAAAACAAAACAAGCCTAATGATCCAGGGACTAACATCAACTCAGACAAAAAGGAATATAAACATGGAAAAGCAGTTTCATACTAAGCGTACAGTTCTAGGTGTGTCTATTGCATCACCCACTACAATTGACATAACAGAGTTGTAACGAAATAATAACAATAAAAAAGAATATAAAGGGTGCATGCCTGCATATTGTCTAGCTAAGGACTGAGGAACAAAGAAGAAGATAAAAGTTATTCAAATCTAGAAAAGGGTCAAAGGCCATACATTGTATATGTAATACACTGCATCTGATGCACTTTCCAGCTGGGATACACTATAATTGAGAGGAGTTCTGTAGTGAGCGCTTAATAGGAAGTGTCTCAAAGACAGTGGATGATACCGTTCAGTAATCTGCAACATGATGGATACTGCATGTAATTCAGGTACAAGATGGAAATATGTAGAAGCTCTAAAATATATTATAACAATATAAAGAAAGTATCCGTTTACCTGACGAATTGTGAAAAAGTTTCCCACTGATTTTGACATCTTCTCATTATTGTTAGTGACATGACCGTTGTGCAACCAATAGCTGACACGTCCCTCCTGGCATGCAGCACAACTTTGAGCAATCTCATTTTCATGATGTGGAAAGATCAAGTCAATACCACCACCATGAATATCAAACTTGAATGTAAGATAATGAGCACTCATGGCACTGCATTCAATGTGCCACCCCGGCCTTCCTTTTCCCCAAGGGCTGTCCCAGCTTGGCTCTCCAGGCTTTGCAGACTGAAAATATTTCGAAATATCAGGAACTTTGAGAAAAATATTAACAAGAACACTAACAACAAGGTAACTTGTGATGGTTTCAGACCTTCCACAATGCGAAGTCTGCAGGATTGCGCTTTCTTGAATCAACAGAAACCCGTTCACCTGCCCTAATATGTTCCAGCTTTTGTCCAGATAACTGCCCATAATTTGGAAATTTCTCAACAGCAAAGAAAACATCCCCATCAACTATATAGGCGTAGTCATTGTTGATGATCTACATGATAAAAAGTACTGTTTAGAATGATATTTATGTCACAGAAGAAACAAGGCATAGAAATAGCACACACGAAACAAACAAAAGAGCAAAAAAAAATCTATAGCATTATCATGGTGACACTCAAAATTGATGATGTATATTACAAGGAAAACACAACAAAAATAGGTTGGAGTGATGCATTGGAGAACCTGTGTTATCATATCTATTATCTGTTCCATGTGATCAGAAACACGTGGCTCATGGGTTGGAGTGCGGCACTGGAGATCTCCCATGTCATTGGTGTATTCTTGGCAAAAGCGATTACTTAAACTTATTGGATCTTCCCCAAGTTCATTTGCTTGACGAATTATCTGAAATTCCCAGACGTTAGCAACCACTGCGTCAGCATTATAAGCATTAATCATATATTATGACTACAAACAATTTTAAAGCATCAGCCAACAAACTGATTTTGGACATACAAATATCAAAAAGGAAAAGAACTAATAATGAATTCCTGCACAAATTTAACTAGGATTCTGACAGATTTCTAGATTAGTGTGCATCTAGCATGGTTGTCATTTAGATTCGACTTCTTGTCCACATTTATAGTATATTTCCATTATTATCAATATAACTCGTTTCCCTTAACTACATTAACATCCAAGTAAGAATGAAGTTCAAATCGGCATTCGACATTGTTCACAAATCTCACCTTGTCATCAACATCAGTGAAGTTCCTCACATATGTCACCATATAACCCAGCTCCTCCAAGTATCTGTACAATTTCAATGACACCGTTAACTACTGATCCAATTCATCACACATTTCAAGTAAAATCGACCATCTAATCGCTCATATAGATCCCGCATGGTCTGATAAAACTACTAGATTACTGTAAACATTCAATTGATCAAAGCAGAGCCACTGTAAAAATCTAAGCACAATTTCCAACTCATGGTACAATTTCTAATTGATCGGAGAACGAATAGATCAGATTGAGATTGTTTACCGGAAGAGGACGTCAAAATTGACGGCGGCGCGGGCGTGGCCGATGTGGCTGAGAGCGTAGGCGGTGACGCCGCATACGTACATGCTTACCTGGCCAGGGACGAGGGGCTTGAAAACCTCCTTCTGCTGGGTCATGGAATTGTAGAGCCTGAACTCGGCCATCTTGATCGGAGAAATCGGCGGTGGCTCTCTGCGCGATTCAGAAGAAACGAAGCCCTAGACTAGAATGAATGAGTCCAACGCTTTACTCTCAATTTGGGGGTTTATGTAAATGGAATAAAAGAATAAGCAACGAAACGATAGTTTACGCATTTACTTTACCGTAGTAGTGTCAGAGATTCCAAAGAATAGGGGATGGTGGAGGCTGGCGTAATGGGTATGGGAAATTACCATTCAAAGTTGGGCCGAGCCCATTCACAAATTATTGAGTTAAGCCCTTACCCACTTCAAATTACATGAATGGATTTGGTCATTCGGCTGTTTTTTAACCAAAAAAGAGCAAATTTAGTTTCTCAAAAGAATAATAGGGTTGGGTCATATGGTTTGAGCGAAGGCTCGGGTCACATGGTCCTTAGAGTGGAGGGCAACGCGAGAGGCTGGTTTCCACACCAAGAATAAGAGGGGAAAAATGTCATGAAGAAATGTTACGAAGGAAATTACACCTCCCTCTGTCAAAATGTCTCGATAGAACCATTTAATTAACTATAGCTCAAAGAGATTAACAGAGGGAGTGAGTATTGATATTGTTTCGAAGCTAATCATGTAGATACCATAGTTTGACATGTAGTATTGATTTTTTTTTGCGTGTGAAGTTTACAAGGCTTCACTAAAAAGTTGATCTTTCAAGTATATTGTAAATGTTAGAAAACCTGAAAGAGGAAGCAAATACGTGACTTATAAGATTATAATCAAAATTCTAACCGACTATGATCACAACTATAAAATAGACCTATAGAGAGAAGTATTGGACACGACAAACTTGTCTGATGCGTATATGGGTTAATAGGGACAGATTAAGTGAATCTGTGCAGATAAGTTCATCTGAGCTTAAATAGAGTTTTATATTAGGTATTGAAGTTTAACAAAATTACAGACCGACATCCAACTAAAAAATAGATTATTTCTCTTTACATTTACAAAAATATCATTCATTATATGAAAAGTTTCCGGCCGACCACCGACGAGGTTTCCGACCGATCTCCGGTGAATTTTCTGGTCGACCTCCAATGAGAATTCTGACGACAATAAAAAACTACTACAGCCGGTAACAAAAGCTACTACTGCTGACAACAAAAGATACTACCTCTGGAATCAAAAGTTACTACCAACATAAATTAAAGATACTACCACCAACAACAAAAACTACTACCGATAGCAACAAAAACTACTACTACAAAGACCAAAAGCTACTACCAGTAACACTAAAAACTACTGTCTTCTACTACAAGGACCAAAAGCTACTACTGTTGTAACCAAAAGATACTATTGCTGACACTAAAAGTTACTATCGTCAGCAACAAAACTACAACCTCTAGCTACAAAAGCTACTACTCATAGCTACAAAACTACTAGCACTAACTACAAAAACTACTACAACCAACAGTAAAAACTACTATTACTTCATTGATTGAAGTCATCTGAGGTGTCGTCTTCAACCTCCCCACACCTCATCTCTGCTCTCTTCTTCTACCGCTCAGCCGATTCAACCCTCACTTCAAGCCCTGCGCACTTGTCCTCAACCTCATGAGTCTTTAGCAGCTCCACCCTCTTCAGATCAGCCATCATGTGCTTCTCGTCGAGCTCTTTGTACTTGCTCTCCACCACCAGCTCCACACCGCGCATCTCTTCCAGCACTGCGTATTCGCTTCGCATATCCTCTAAATCACGGTGAATCTCCTCATCGGAGGCTAAGAGCCTATGCAGCGCCATCGAATCTCTTCCCGAGCGTCGCGATCAGCTCGGAGATAATCTGAATCTGAGCGTCGTCTGAGTCTTTCACTATGGCCATGATCGGTCGCAGGAACAGTGCTGGTGTCGGTTGGCATTGGAGGAGGGGTCTGATTTTGGGGTTTAGGGTTTTGGTTAGAGGAAGTGACAACGGAGGAAGTGAGTGAGGGAATATCAGTCAGCTCTGATTGAGTCACACGGTGCGAGTGTTCTAGGGGGTGAGGAGATCATGCCAAAGAAACTGATTTTCTTTTGTTAGAGAGAGAGCAGGGTATTTTGGGTATGGAGTAAAAGTAAGATGACAGATCTAACTCATAAAGTGAACTTGTATGAACAAAAATGTTAGGGTGTACTTATGAAGGAGAAAATGTTCAAAAGTGGACTTTTGTGACATTTTCTAAATGATAAAATAATCAACATAGAGTTAAATTGGCACGCGAAAGTTTTTTATCTGTCTCCAAAATAATATATTCTTGTAATAAAATAATCAACCTAGTGTTGTTAATTTGGGCACAAACAAGTTTGATTTGTCCCTAAAATAATAGTTCAATGATAAAATAATCAATCTAGTGTTCACGGTCTGACCCAAAAATAATATTCAAATAGTTAAAATATAGAGTAAATATCTTCCATGGTACCTGATGTATAACCACTTGGACAATTAGGTAGCTGATGTTTAAAAGAGGACAATTTGGTACTTCAAGTTTTGCTCAGTTAGACAGTTTGGTACTTCCGTTAACTTTTCCATTAAATATGAGGATCAAATAGACATTTAAGGAATTTTTATAAAATTAGATAAAAAAATATTTGTTTTTTGGTTAAATGACAACTATTCTTGAGCCTTTATTATTTTCTAGGTTTTTAACTATTTTAGAGTACACACATGAATTACTGTTTTGGTTAGGTTGATAAAATATGATATATTTTTTTCTTTTTTCTATAAATAGGATCAAAGGATTTCATTCTTACCTCATGGTGACTCGAATTCACGACTTCGTCAATAGGTATTTGTGATATGAACACGTGAGTATTTAGATTAATTACACCACCCAAATTTCTTAAATATAAAATTTAATCATGTTTCGAATAAAATATTAATTTATCTTTATATAGATAAATATTAGTTAAAATTTTGGATATATATTTGGACCTAATACATGAAACTACACAACAAATATTTTTTATGTTTATATTGATAAATAATACTTAAATATCTATTTTATCCTCGTATTTAACAGAAAAGTTAACGGATATACCAAACTGTCTAACTGAGTAAAACTTGAAGTATCAAACTGTCTTCTTTTAAACATCAAGTATTTAATAGTCCAAGTGGTCATACATCAGGTACCATAAGAGGTTTTTACCCTAAAATATATATGTATATATATATATATATTTAAATATCAAATAAAGAAAATTTTTTAATTTGGCCCCAGATTAATACTCTAATAATGAGATAAAGATTATTCTCTCTCAAAACCCTATCGTTGGCGGCAGCTGTCGACAAAATCTTGGGAAGTTTGAAGACGACGTTCCTAGCGACGGTGACTCTAGCATGACTAAAGGGGATGAGGCTTCCCTCCTCCATGGACGAATTTCGGATTTGGATGGTGGAGTCTCACTCCTCTATATCCTTCTCTCTACTTTTCTGGGTTTTCTCACTCTCAACGGTTTTCCTGTTCTGATGGGAGATGGAGGTACGAATTATGCTTGTGTACCAGTTCGATCTGGTTAGGATTGGTGGGATTGGGACTAGGTCTCAGTGGTCGTCGTTATAGGTCCACCTGCTGAGGAAGACTGGCTTGGATCTGGTGGATTTTGGCTGGTTACGACATCGTTTGGTGGTGGAGGTTAGTGGTGTAGCCAGAAATTTTTGGCTAGTGTGGCATAAATAATAATAATGACATATTTGCAATGATATTGGTTCTTAACGAGTGTTATGTGCTCAAGTTATTGCATGATAGCTAGTCTCATCGACTATATTAGAAAAAATTATCATTATAGATATATTAAATCAAACAATCATTCACCGAGACTTTACAATGTTTATAACATAAAATAAGTGGCTCATAATCTTGGCTTTCACAACTCTAATAAATACATTAAAGGTAAGTTGCAAAATTAAGGGAATTCTCAAACTGGTTAAGTGGGCTCAGCCTTAAAGTTCATCTATGAGTGAGGTCCTTGTCTGTTTAATTTTTTATTTCAAAAAAATAACCCATTTGAAATAAGAAGTATACGTGAATAAATAGAATATTTGTGCAATGTTAACATGTGATCTAGGTGGTTTACTGTATTAGCTTTGGATCTTTCATTGAGAGGTTAGATATTTGACTTTCATATAGTGTATATTTTTATATTTTGTTCAGTGAGGCACTGATAAGACTTTGATCAACCAAAATTTACAATTAAAGAGTGAATGAGGCATGGCCTCACTTTGTCCCTATGTGCCTCCGCCCCTAGTGGAGGTGAAATCTATACTGTCAGCCACGGCAGGGTAGGCGGGAGAAGGTCCTATGCTTTCCTAGCCGATTTGGACATTCATGCTGTGGTGGTTGGCGGTAAGGATGAGGGGGTTGGCGGCGTTCCCTTGATGGCAACGTCGCTGCATCTCGACGAGTGATTCAATTCTTGTCGACTCTCATCGTAGGCATTGGCAAAGATTAATGGAAGCCGGAGGTGGTGATGCCCCTACAAAATTTTGAAAATGGTGATGTGTGCACGTAGGTAATTGGCTATGGGTTTAATCAGTTTGAAAAAAATTGTATTAATCCTATTAAGCATAGTGTCTTAATTTCGTCATTGATCGTAGAGTTTCCAAGTCTTTGTTGGTGGGTTTGGATTAGAGGACAATGGTTAGAGATGTCCTAACCCACACGTAGCAATATGAGACAAAACTTCTTAATTGTCCATCCATTTCTGAAGTGTAATTCTAGAACGTTATGATGACATTGTCGGGGGAGAAACTCTGATCTGTATTGAACTTAGGGACCGGTAAACCGGATCCAGCTAATGGTAACATTTAGGCAACTCTAAGAATTTCACCCCCTGGTGTTAAACACACGGATCATGGACACCAACACCATGTGCTATGAACGCATCAAATAAAAGAAACACAGAATTCCAAATCTTCACACAACCAATGAAAAAATGTGATATCCCAATTTTTTTTTAAAAAAATGCAGACCATATAAAATATTATCAAATATATAATTTCTGTGTAGATAAAGGTTAAATATTTTTTTTATAGATATAGGAGATATTGTTTTCCTATTAAATCCATGATTGTATCTGTATATATACCTCCATTGGAGAATAATAATATTGTTTGAAAACCATTATCAAACCATTCTTTTCTACTTTGTATAAGAGCAGGTTCAATCCTGCACCTGAAAATCACAAATCAGCTGCATTGTTACTGAATCAAATACCATACCAAATCATGAATCCTCCCAAATCCACAAACAAATCATGAATCCACCCAAATCCACAAACAAATCCTAAATCCGCCTAAATCCACAAACAAATCATGAACCCACACCAAAAGCCAAAACTCAAATTTCGTATTCTGCTGCGTACCACTATAATCACCACCAAAACCCAAATTCCAAATTTTAAATCCTGAATTTATACCCAAAATACCACAAATCGCTGCGTACCAAAAACCACAAATCTCAATTTCAAATCCCGAATTTCAAATTTCAAATCCAGCAAATTGAATTTATTTTTCATGACATATCAAATCAAGAACCACACCATCATTCCACTATATCACAAAACAAATTCATAGACAAAAAACAAAATTCCAAAATAGATCAACCAGTCTCTGCATCTAACGAAATACTGAGAAAAGAGAATAACGAAACGACGTCGCAATAGGGATGAAATTTCTGAACAAGAAGGGATGACACACGGGGAGCTTCCGCAACATCGAGAACGTTTAGAAGGCGGAGCAGAAGCACGTCGTCGAGGAGAAAAAGCTCGACGAGCTCCGCAAGCAGATCATCGAAGAACGCGAACGCTCGGAGTTCCGTGAGCTCCAGGAGCAAACTGGCCTCGTCCCCAAGCAAGAGCGATTGGAGTTCCTCTATGATTTTTCGGATTGGCCGTCGGACGCCCCAGGGGCTCTGATTCTCTCAAGGAAGCCTTCACCAATGCTGAAGATCCGTCTTCTTCCGCCGCTAAGGAGGCATCTGCAACGAGAGCTCTGTTTGCGTCAGAGAAGCCTCAGTCTGCCAATGACGCTTGGAGGAAGCTTCACTCGGATCCTTTGCTTATGATTAAGCAGCGAGAGCATGAGGCCCTTGCTCGGATCAAGAACAATCTTGTTCAGATGGCTATGATTCGCAAACAAGTTGAAACAAAGAAACCCAAAGAAAAAGAACACAAAACTGATTTGTCAAGTAATGTTGCTGTCAATAATGAGGCTTCTGAACAAGTCACTTTGATGATATCTATGGAAGATACATGATTGGTATACCATTATGCGCCCAAGAACGAGTTTTTATGCCCTTCATGCAGGCAGACAGTTCAACCTCTAGACATTATGGAGGTACTAGTATCGGCTTGACCATCAGCAAGTGTCTAGTTGAACTGATGGGTGGTCAGATAAACTTCACAAGTTGACCTCATGTTGGGAGCACATTTTCGTTCACGGCTATTTTTGGGAGGTGCAGAGAAAATGCAGTTAGTGACTTGAAAAAGCCTAAGTTGAAAGATCTACCTTCTCACTTTAGAGGATTGAGAGCAATACTAGTTGATGGAAAACTTGTGAGAGCTGCTGTAACAAAATACCACTTGAAGAGACTTGGGATCTTAGTAGAAGTTGTAAATAACATCAAGATGGCTGTTGTTTTTTGTGGAAGAAATTGTTCTGTGACATCCGAAAATATTGTCCCTAGCTGCAGATATAATTCTAGTAGAAAAATATGCATGGATTTTCTGGTGAAGAATGTGACCTTAACAAACAACAATTGGAATGAAAATAGAATGGGCACATACATAAGCTATGTGCAACCAATTTCAGTAAAGGTGAATTTGACAAGGCAAAGACAACAGGTTTTGCAATTATGAAACCTTTGAGGGCTAGTATGGTAGCTGCATGTCTTCAACAGGTTCTTGGCATAGGCAAGAAAAAGCAACAAGGGAAGGAGCTTCCTAATGGATCTAATTTCCTTCAAAGCTTGCTCTCTGGTTAAAAAATCTTGGTTGTTGATAACATGTCTGCTATTGAGATTGCTCATAATCATGTTCAACATGATCGAACGAAACATGTGGAAGTAGACCGTCATTTCATTAAAGAGAACTTGGACAAGAGAATCATTCGTTTCCCTTTTGTGTATACAGAAAACCAATTAGCAGATGTTCTTACGAAAGGAGTGTCAAGGAAAGTATTTGATAATTCGGTAGGCAAATTGGGTATGATCGATATCTATGCACCAACTTGAGAGGGAGTGTAGAATATTCTCAAATATATATTTTCCTTGTAGATAAAGGTTAAATATTCTGTATATATATATATATATATATATATGAGATTTTGTTTTTCTATTAAATCCATGATTGTATCTGTATATATACCGCAATTGAAGAATAATAATATTGTTTGAAAACCATTATCAAACTATTCTTTTTTACTAACCAATCAATCTCCAGGTACAATGTCAAAACTATCTTGTGGAGATCAAACAAATCAACAACAAACTAATACAAATTGGCAATAATTAACATGCTATTGGATCAAATAATTTAACAAGCTCAAATAAACTCGTGCCTCCGCATTCTCATGTCCTCATAGAACCTATCGATGAAGATTTGAGCCCGCATACCAATCGAAGCTTCGTCACTTTCCCAATTCAACGACGGCTGCACCAGAGCTAACGCATTCATTTGCACCTTCAGTCGCCGTAGTACTGACTGGAAGAGCTTCCACGGCCAAGTCTCCGTAGTTCTCGCCTTCCAGCAGCCAAAGGCTACCCCAACATTTGCATAAGAAGAAAAGAGACTCGAAGTCTCGGGAGCCTCTCTTCTTCGTGAACTGCTTTCTGGGGTAGCGAATGAGGGGAGTGTTGGAAGACGAGAACTTGTATTCGCCGAGGAAGCCATAGTTGTAATGATCCATAAACCTCAGCTTCTTTCGGTTTCTCTGCGCCTTCCTGATGAGTGACGTGTACTACTTCTCCAACTAGAGGTGCCTCACTTTGGCAATGAAGATGAAGACTCTGATGAGGAGCTTCGAGAAGACGGGCATGTGTTTCCTCGACATTTTTGAGGTGAAAAGAGAGATGATTGGGATCAGTTGCGCTCTCCTTTTGGGTTTTGGAAAGGTTGAGGCTTTCATGGGGGGGTTGATCGGGTAAAAGAGAAGGAGAAGGATTTATAGGGATGCAGAAAGGGAATGAAGAGAAGCGAATATTATTGGTGGTTGAGGAGCCTAGCTGTAAAAAGTGTGGGTATAATGGTCGGTTGCTTCGTATAAAAGAATATGAAACTAGCCGTTGGAGTTAGACCCTGAGTGGGTTTGCTTCCCTCTTTGTAATTCTATGAACAAAGTTTCGATTACTAAACGAAATTCTGTTCAAACCTGCAGATTTGGGGTATATGATCACATGCATTCTGCGAGGTATTGAGGGTTTGTGTGTAGTGTGTAACAAAGTGCCTTGTTATGTATTGAAGCATACACAATGTATACATATTAATACCGTAATGAGCTGGGTCTATGTTTTCTTTCTCCTCACACATTCTCGTGGATCCGATATCACATTATATTTGCAGTTTTGGTTACTAATGTGTTGCATCACTTTTTACATATGTTTGCAATTCAAAATGTTAACTATGAAAGGTGAACACACTTCATTGAAAGGAATGGTCTTACACTTTCTAAATATCATTGAATTGAAGTATTGATGGCTAATCTAATAATGATATAACATATCATCATTACACAGCATAGGCATAATGAAATAACCAACATCAATATTAGAAATGGCCCTGGTTCTTCACCAAGTAAAACCAATCCATGACTATTACGATTATGAACGCAGAGCTCACTTATGGATGAACACTTCGCAAGGCATGCCAAATCACTTATCTCGCCTCCTATATAACTAGAACAAGGACAAACTTGGTCCGTTGATCATCATTGTATCGATACTGTCTCAACTTAACAACCTTTAAGATGTTGGGTTTTAATCACAAAAGACCTCATTACAATAAGATATGAACCATTCAATTATAAATTATATTTTATTTGTCTATTTTCTGATGTGAGATATTTCCTCTCCAACACTTACCCTCTTCACGTGTAATTCATTCGGTCAAATTCCCACATTGAAAATCGGTAATGTGATTCGGTCCAATCCCATTTCGAAAATTGGGGTTGCGGTCCAAGACTCACTGTAGACAGTTATGGTATGAAGTCAATCAGAATTTTTTCGATGGCAATTTGATGAACCCAAATTAAGGTCCATTCTATTTGGAAAACAATCAAAGAGGGACTCGCTCTGATACCAACTAGAACAGAGACAAACGTGACCCGTAGATCACCATTGTACCGATATTGTCTCAACTTAACTATCTTTAAGGTGTTGGTGTTATTGTTGGGTTTTGTTGAGTCTTAAAAATCCAGCTAGCAAAGCCTGAATCATTCTTCGAGCCTAATTCACAATTTTAAGTATGAGGTCTGCTATTAGGGCTTGCATTCACGCACTTAGGGCTTTCATGAATGGGTGTGACGTGGAAGGTAACAGAAAAGTGTGAGGTCCGCTATTAGTTTTAGGATCGTTAGTAATTTTAGACTTGAGACCGAGATTCATGTTTAAAACTTAACTCTAATATGAATAAATGAAGAAGAGAAGCTCAAAAACTCAAGCCCAACTCCTTTAAAACCAAACAACCATTGCTAGCATTTTTTCACACATCAATGATTCATGTGAAAGACTAGCCATTAATCATAGTATAAATTATACAAAAGCAATCCCAGCAGCAAATTTCAAATCAGAAAATCTACCCAAAGCCTACTATCACATCTTTCAAACTTATTACACAGCCTGACACTATCTAACAAACAAAAAAACACTACAAGACCCAATATATGCTTTCATCAAGCCATCCCCTTTATCCAATAGTAAAAATCTTCAACCTAGATTCTCTTGAATTGCCAATAAATAGCTATTGCTGTTAACAAAACAGGGACCAAAATGAGGGATGTTAGCATGTTCTCTAGCACTCTTCTTCTACCATGCTTCTTCTCTCACAAGCCCTTATCCAATCCCATTAAAAAATTCCAAATACAACCCAAAAAACACATGCAAAAGCAATTCACCAATATTTATACCAAATTTCTTATCTCATATACCTCAATCTATACTTTGGAAACATAGTTGGGATATATTCGTCTGCAGCTCATGCTTTCTAGCTCTCACGCCACACACATTTTGCTAAGCTCTTTGTTGAAAGATTCATGTCTAATTCATTACTATTAATATGCATAGAGCTATCAGGAGGCACACAACAATTAGTTTCCTAGGATTCTCAATCCTTCGGGTGTTTATGGGCCTAGTTTCTGCTAACTCAAACAAAATAAGACTAATTTTGGGCTCTGTTATGCTTTCTTACTACAATACACTCTTAATTAAAAGTGTCATCCACTGGTTTTAACCACAAAAGGTCTTGAGTATGATATATCTACTTATAATATATATTTTATTTGTCTCTTTTCTGCACGTGTAATACTTAACTTCCGATTAGATCCATAATGTTCTGAAGAAACTGAATATGACTGTGAGGGAAAATTAAATCAAAACACAAACACGAAAAGTCGTAACATGGTCTACATAGGTCAAAAAGCGGTTCTAAGGCAAATGTTTGGGAACATGACATTCTAAACGAGGGAAAAATTTCCTCATTTACACCATATTGCTCTCCTTAAAGGATTCAGCTACTATGCATGGGTTTGGTTTGCTTGGATTTGGTTGGATTTTTTCATAACTCGTAAGTCTCCCACGTCATTAGGAAAGGAGAAGTAGAATGACGTTACATGCTTAGAAGCAACCTAAGTAAATCCAAGAAAAACAAACCCAAGGATATAAGCTATGTGAGCCCTTCTAGTGAGGACCTCTAAGTTGAGGACTTTTCGGCTTATCCCGCTTTTCGATCTTGTATCCACATCTTAACCGTCCATTTTATAAATATTTATGAGTAGATCATTTCTGCAAATTTTCAACTAAATTGAAAAAATCGTTAAGGCATTTATAAGTGTAATTTAACAATTATGAACTTGAACGGTTCATGTTTAACAGATTTGGTTCGTCCATTGATTTGATATAAAACTAGCACTTAACGATCACCAGTTTGACTGAAATTTTGTATGATTGATCTACTCATATAAATCTATAACTTCAACGGTTAAGATGTCAAATTTTGATCAAAAAGTTGGTCTAATAAGTAATTGATTCAAAAGTCCTCAACTAGTCCTCAATTTAGAGGTCCTTATTAGAAGAGCTCCCTATAAGCTATATCCATCTACAAAGAATGACAAATGTTCATGATAAAATAAAAAAATTACACGTGAGTGGAAAATATAATATCGAGCAAACAAACTTGGACGGATGCTTTCTCCCGTATCCAACAAAAGATAAAAACAATATAAATAATTTGTTAATATAGACCGACGTTATTTACATACCTATTAAAGTATGTTGCTCTTTCTAAAAAGATTTATGGAATGAATATGTTTGCATTGAATTTCAAAATTCATGAGTGAACAATGTAATGTTTAGCAAATGTATAGATAGCTACACCGATACATTTTACAAGACAAATTTAGACCGTGTGTTTTCGTGTATCCATCATTGTATAGAAATCATATGAATAATTCGCTAATATAGCTGATGTTATCTATATTCCTGTTAAAGCATATTACATATTTAATTCGACAAATTAGACATTTGCTGTAAATGTAATATGCAGTAAATAGATTCAGACTGATGCATTCCCCTCTAACAAAGCATAGAAACAATATAAATAATTTGCTAATATGTCCATCTACATCCGGTTAAAGCATATTACTCTTCTTTATTGGGTCATCGGAATGAAAAAATATTCACAGTGGCACTTAGAAAAAAAGTGAGTGGAAAGTGTATTTCTCCACACATTAGGTTTTCAATTTTGATATCCATATAAAAGAAAATAAGATTCGAATCAACGGCTATAACACGAGATCAAAGACAGACCCCTGCTCAAAAACGCGACGCATCACCCGGGAAAACCCCGCGGTGCACCCAAAACACCACGGCGTAGTTTAGCACAAGCCCAAAACCGGGAATTAAACCCGAAAAAAAAACAAAGGACATTTCCTTCTGGCAAATAAAAAAATAAAAAATATATATGAGGCCAAGTTTCGGGCAAAACCCGAACGTTAAAGGGACCCCCTGACTCCCCCACTCGTATATAAACTTACGTTTCCCGGCGATTTCACAAAAGAGGGCAAAAAATAGAGCCAGAGAGAACCAACAAGAGGGAGAAAAAAAATTAGAGAGAGGACTCTGTGATCTGAGAGTGGTGGGACGCTTGGTTTGGTTTTGAGTTTTTGTTTCCGATCAATGGTGTATACGGGTGCGTCGGAGGAGAAAACGAGAGTGGCGGCGGCGGCGATGAATTCCGAGAGAGCGGCGAAGCCTCTGCACAATTTCAGTCTGCCGTGGGATTTGAAGTGGGGGAACCAAAGGCACCTGCGGTGCATGAAGGTGGAGGAGTCCGACGCCGAAGTTCTACCGCCGCCGGCGGGGTTTGATCGTCGATCGGCGGTGGGGATGACTCGGCGGCGGGAATCGGAGGGGATTTTCGAGAGGCGGAGCAGGGCGAGGCTGCCGAGGATCGACGACGGCGCAGAGGAGGAGGTGGAAGGGATCGAGGCGGTTAGGGAGAAGCTCATGTTTGAATTCAAGACGGCGGCGGATAAGATGAAAGACGCGATTTTGAGAGGCGAGGAGGACGTCGACATGGCGCCGGCGCCGGAGCTGTTTGCTGCGGCAGCTGCTCCGACTGACGTGGCGGATCCGGCGGAGGAGGAGGAAGCCGAGGCCGCGGAAGAGGGGGGATCTTCGGCGGCGGCTAGGCCGTGGAATTTGAGGACGAGGAGGGCGGCGTGTAAGGCTCCGAATGGCGACGGCGGCAAGGGTTTGAGAATTGAGGAGAGGAAGGTGAATTACTCGCCGATGAGGAGTGAGGGCAACAATGGCGGCAAGTCGCCGAGGCTGGTCCGGGGGGCTTCCGGGTCGGGTATGGAGAAGGAGAGGCCCAAGTTCGCACTCACGCTCTCCAAGAAGGAGATCGATGAGGATTTTATGCAGATGCTCGGCCACCGCGCTCCCCGCCGCCCCAAGAAGCGGCCCAGAGCGGTGCAGAAGCAATTGGATGTAAGTCAATTTTGAATTTTTAATCTTTCTTCGTAATTTCACTCACCAAATTAACTGTCTTCACATTTCGTGATATTCGTGGTGGTTTGGATTTTTACAGGCGTTGTTTCCCGGTATATGGTTGACGGAGGTCTCAGCTGATTCGTACAAGGTTCCTGAGTTTGCTAAAAACGTCAAGGTATTTCCTTTCTTCTGAGTTGTCTCTGAAACGTTTTAAAGTTTCGTGCTTTAGTCGAAATAGAATGAGATGAGGGCGCTGGTAGTTTAGGCCTCTAGCTTCTGAATTATGGAAGTTTGTGTTCAATGTAGTTGAGCACTTGTCCTGTCGGTTCATAAGTTAAGAAGAAGGCATGGAATTTAAAGTTCCCGCTCTTCTTCTGTGTTGGTCACCAATTTGTAAATTTGTTTCAGCTGCTTCTTGGTTTTACTTACTTGAGCTCGTTTTCAGAAAGTTTGGTTCTTTAATTTTGAACTCATTTCGTTTTGCAGAGGTAGCGAATGCTGGCTTGTGTTGATTGTTTCAATGGCTCTGTCTTCTGACTTCTGCTGCTGCTGGTAGCGCTAATTAGTGGTAGGCCACAGTACACATTGTGCAATGGGAATTTGATGAAAGGTCGAATCCCTTGCACTGCTTAATGTTCAGTTGCTTTGGAACAATAATTTTGTTTGTTAATTATAATTCATCCTATTTCTTCTTTTCTTAATAATTGTAAAAAAGGTAAGCTGGGTGGCTACATTATATGGAACTAGTTATGGAATAGAATACATGTTCTATTTTCTTGATTTTGTGACAGTCTAGTGTTGCAGTTGCATTAATATCAGTGTACTCAGTGTTCATCTTTATTTGGTGTGTTCTTTGAGTACTAGACAATTTGTCTTCTGAGTCTTTTAGCTGTTCTCTTCTAAGTGAATGTGTGAGAAGAGGATTATTAGCTTGGGGGAGTGAGTTTTTGTATGAAAATGGAACCTGAAACCTTTCACTTCTGTATCCTCTAGTATTCTGCCCATATGTTGGGAACGTGCTCAAGTTTGATGCTATGTGGGGTCTTTGGGTTCTTGCCTCTATGGACTCTTGGCTGCTTTTGTTTGTTGCTTGGCTTGGAAATCACACATTACTGGTGATCAATTTTCACAAACCATAATTTAACTTTCCTTGTCAGCTTGGCTGTCGTGTGAGTACTTGTAATGTCTTGGGTTAACCCATAGAGTGCAGTATGTAGTCTTTTGATTCCTTGTTAAACCCTCAGTTCCTTCCCTGCTAACTGCTATCAAATACCTCAGTTACTTTTACTACTTCCTTGTTCATTGTTTACTGGTATTTCACATGCTGTGAGATTCTGTGTGGTGAATATTGAGTTGGTCTGATAACAGTGTAGTTCAGCGGAATCTTTCACCTTATATTGCTTGACTTGTTCATCTGTCTTGTTTCTGATGGATACTCTTTTCTTACTCAAAAAAGAAAAAGAAAAAAAGATGGACTCTTTTATTCTCGTGTGAATCCTTACAGGGGAAGGCATGCTAGACTTCATAGCCATTCCCTTCCCAATTTATTTGAAAACTTAAAAAAAACTAGTCATTTCTGCTTCCAAATTGGTCTATTGTCATTTTCTGTCTTATTCTCGTTTATACTGAAAATTTCAAACCAGACATGATAATGCAGACATTTTGCATTTGGGTTGTTTTGCCTAAACCTTTTTGGTAATAGTAAACCACTAAAACCCACCTCTTCTCTTTTTCAAATTTCTTACTTTGATAATCAAATTGCCATAAAAGTTTGTGGAGCTCCTCTGATGTTAGTGAGTACTAATCTCCAATGCTTAGTGATTAATGATGAGTTTTTTGGATCATTAGCCAATCAATTATGTCCATAAATGATCTTACCAGCATTCACTATTGTGTTGCTTTTAGTCTATGCTGGGGCTTTGGCTTCCTGGTCTGCTGGACTCTTCTCCATCCTGGAAATTGGCTCCAAGCAACTCCCTTGTTTGACCCGTAGATTTTGGTTGGAACTGGCTGACCTGGTTATTCTCTGGCGCTTGAATTCCAAAACTCAGCGAGGACGAAGGTCCAAAGGCTGTTGTTTGACCCAGCACCCTTGACCTTTGAATACGCGTCAGTTGCTCTGTTCTGTTGCTTTCTTCAACAGAGGCCCAAGTGCTCAAACCCATTAGTGGAACAACTCCAGATTGAGTTTGAAGCTTCTCTGTTATTTTGAGGAGTGCAATCTGTCATTAGCACACTATTTGGTTCTGTTTGTTATCTTCCTAGTGCAATCAGTCGTCCCTCTCAGATCCATCCCTCCTCATTTCCATCTCAGTTTTCTATTTCCAGGCACTTCAAAACTTCATTCTAGATGAACAGCCTTGTTCTCGTCCTATTTTATTTCCACTATTTGGTACTAAAACCCAAGTCAATGCAGGGGTTTAGATATGTCACTTAGTCATTCTAAACCTCTTTGCTTTGAGAAATGGTGATAAAGAAATGGACTCTTTTTCCATTGATGATCGATTCTTTTGCTTTCAGCTAACCTGTTTTTTATGTCCTAATACTACTAAATGAAACAAAATTAAAGGATCTTAAGCAAAGCAAAGAAGAAAAGAACAAAAAGAAACCACCCTTGAACAATGTTCAAACAAAGAACAAGAGTCGTATTTACTTGGTTTGTGCTATATAGAAAAAGAATCAAAGCATAAAAAATAAAGGGGGATTTTCATATACACCTAATTTTGAAGAGTAATTTAAAATAAAATCTAACCTAATATTCATTTCCGATAGACATCTAAAATGTATTAATTATAATACATATTATGTCCTATTTTTTTTCAAAATTTTACACAATTGCTACTATTCAATTATAACATATAACACTCAATTGGTAATGTTTTAAATAAGTTGATTATGATTTTTTTTAACGCTAACATTTTCCAATCAATTTGGTCAAGAATTATGCAATTTTCTTTGTTTTTAGGAAAATATCATCTAGGTAAAATGATGCATTTCTTCATTTTGTGATCTATACATAAGGTAGAATATAATGTAAATAACATATTTGAATATTAAAGTAAAATGAAAAAATTCTAAACTCTATACTGTAAACCCTAAAATTGAGAAAGATACTAAATTTAGTTTTTTACAGTCTGAAAGGCAAATCAGAGAAACCGAAAAATAAAGAAAACTATTAATTATAGACATATTCTTTATATAAGAAGTTTGTTTATGTAGAGTGAGTGTAAAATGAAATATGTATGAGTTTATCTTAAAAAAAGTTTAAAAATTTAGGTTTTACGACCAATTTTTTTTTGTTGAATTTTTCTCTAATTTCTTTAAAAACAAAAGAGAAAGGGATGTGAGAAGTATAAGAGAAAGATACCTTGTTTATCTTGTCTCCTAAGCCAGTAACACATTGATATGAAATGCAGAGTTTACTGTCCCTACACTTCTCTCCCCTGTGGTTTTCACAAGTGATAAACGCAAATAGTCGATGAACTATTTCTATTTTTATATACCGGCAAAGATTCCTAAACATGTCTTATTTTGCAGAGTATGATCACATGGTTGGACAGCTAACTGCATCTGTGATTGGACATGAAGACATCTCATTTCTTCTTCTTTTTTAACTTACCATTACAGAAGAGAGATCCGAACCCGAAAAAACTCACGGTAACTTTCGAAATGTAAGGCGGTGGGAGATTCAGGATTGGACCGATTCGTACCCCATTGCCGTTAGATCCACTCCTCCTTAATGAAGGCTTGTGTGACCGTGGTGAAGTGTTGTAAGGATAATATGTAGTGCTACTTGAACATGATGATGATCTTCTTCTTGAGTTGGTAGATTGGTTTTTCCGCAAATGCTGCTGCTTCTGATTTGGTGTAACTGTCTGTTTTGGATTTGGAGCTGATCCGGTTGAGTTGCTTCTCGAAAGAAAATGGAGTGATCGGATAAAGTTCATGCCTCGAGAAGTAGTACTATCCAAATTGAGGCTGCTGCTTCTCCTGAACTGCCAGGAGGGCTTTGCAATTGGAGGCTTCTCTTCGTTTTCAGTAGTTTCATCTTCGGCATTGCTGTCGTCTAAGAACTCCTTTAGTCTCTTTTTCTCTGTGTTCTTTGTTGCAGATTGAGGATGAAGAAGAGTGTCTTTGGTGGTGGTGGTGTTGGGATTTGGCTTGATTTGCACAGGAAGAATCTTGCCATTGGAGAAAAGCTCGTCGGCTGAAGATAACTCCAGCCTGACATTTTTGACAATGCAGAAGTCGAAATCAGAACTTGAATCCACTAGAGAGGATTCTAACCCTTGTTGCTGCTCTTCTTTTGGCACCGTAGCGTTTGCCTCGTCGAGATCATGAGAAAACGAAATCCTTGGACTAAATCCGGGGCTGGAAATCTCCGAGCACACCTCGATGGCCATAGTTGAAAGCAGAAAGCTTTCATAAAGAGAGAGATAGATAGAGCAATGTAACTCTTTCAAACTTGCTACAAGCCACTGCTTTGAATTCAAAGAGAACAAGGAGGAAGGGATTTTGAATCACCAGAGAGCCAAAAAATGATAAGGGATGCCAACTGATTTGGAGTCAAAGGAAGAAGGAAAGCTGGCAGAGATTGGAACTATGGGAATGAGAAGGCAACATTTGCAGCTTTAGATGGAGAGTCAGATCAGTTATGCAGAACAAGAACTGAAACTACTGCTTATATCCCCCCAAGTTATCAGAAAAAAGAAAAAGAGAAGAGTAAAAAGAATGAAAGTGGTTGAATTTAAGCACCGAAAGACTGTAAAAGAATCCCTCCTCACTATGAAGCTTTTACTTTTAGGGATGGAAATCCCAGAGTGAAAGTGACTGAGGACTAGTTAGAAGGCAAATGACCTTATTCTTGGGATTTTTTGCCGTCTGGTCCAAAGAAGAAGATATACAAAATATTTGGCAGCCATTTGATCAAAATGTGTTACATGTTATAGCTTGGTCAGCTTCCTTTCTGAAATCAATCGACACAGTACCAATCCATGTGCATATTTACACATTCAGCAGATTATTAAAACCCAAAATCTGATCTCTGCATGAAAAGGAACAAAAATTGCATTGGAGAACAACTGGTTGAGGGTGGATCTAGTTGCCATTATAATATAAACACCTAGCTAATTAGTGTGAGAGTATTGAAATTTCAAAAACTAATATTGTTATTGTCAGACAAAATTAGAATGACTACATTTCCTCCTCATATCAAGCCATAATCAAAATGATTTCTGCTATGATTCCGGTGTAATATGTTGATTGCACATTATCTCTTGATTTGTAACAGCAGTAATACTATTATATATACTGTACATTTCAATAGTGAATGACAAAGGGAAATCATATTCAACATGATATCAGAGCGAGTTACTCACGTACACGTGTAAAGTCCAAATGTCACACGAACTCCACGACCATCCAAGTTGGTGTCCACGTGTTAGGCTTAAAAATTAACCACACGTGTGGGGGCCTGTTGAGATATATATCCCACATCGGGAATATGAGACCTTGCATGTGAGTTTATAAGAGTTTGTGCTACTCTCTTCATTGTCAATTGGTTTTGGAGTTGAACCTCAGAGTACTTCATCATGGTATCAGAGCGGGTTACCCACGTACACGTGTGAAACCCAAAAGCCACACGAACTCCACGACCACCTAAGTTGTTGGCCACGCGTTAGGCTTAAAGATTTGCCACACGTGCGGGAACGTGTTGAGATATATATCTCACATCAGAAATATGAGACTTTGTCTGTGAGTTTATAAGGGTTTGGACTACTCTCTTTATTGTCAATTGGTTTTGAAGTTGAACCTCATACTACTTTATTAAGGATCTTGGTCCCCTATATTATTTTCTCGGCTTACAGGTTACTTCCTAGAATAGTGGTCTTCATATGAGTCAATTGAAAAATGCTTATGATGTACTTCAAAAGCATGAATTGTTGCTAAGTCAATTGGTAAACACTCCAATGTTCGCCAAGGTCCATCTCACTACCAATGATGGCGACCTTCTTCCTAATCTGACCAAGTTTAGGGAAATAGTTGGCTCATTGCAGTATTTAACCATTACTCGTCCTGACATTGCATTTGTTGTCAACTCTATCTCTCAGTACATGAGCCAGCCACGCACTACCCATCTAATTGTTGCCAAGCGAATCCTGCGCTACATAAAAATGACTCTAGATCATGGCTTATTTTTTGGTCCTCAAAGCAGTTTTGCTCACCTCTCTGCTTATACTGATGCCGATTGGGCTGGATGTCCTGAATCTCGTCGCTCTACTTCCGGCTATCTAGTTTATGTTGGCTCCAACTTGGTTTCTTGGTGTTTTAAAAAGTAGCCTACCATTGCTCGATCTAGCGCCGAGTTAGAATACCGCTCCCTTTCTCATGCCAATGCTGAAACAACTTGGTTAGCATTTCTGCTCAATGAACTTGGTGCTAGAATTCAATTTTTCATCTTACTACACAGTGATAATCTGAGTGTCACTTACATAGCTACCAATCCTATTTTTCATGCTCGCACCAAGCATATTGAATTTAATTATCATTTTGTTGGTAAGCAAATAGGTCTTGGTAGTTATTGAGTTTGCTATATTCCATCAGTGGATCAGCCGATAAATCTTCTCACAAAGCCTCTCCATAAGCATCGGCATATGCTTCTTACCCGCAAACGTGTTCGTCTAGGACCCCCAAGTTTGAGAGGGGGGATGTTAGACAGATTTAGGCCCAGTTTGGCACAGTTGTGCTGTGAGCAAAATTGTTTTTGAATTTGTTGTGGAAAGAATTGCTTTTGGATTTGCTGTGAGTAAAATCAGTGAAATGTTTGATGAATCGTTTTTCAGAAGTGTTGTGATTATGTAAAATTACAAAATTAGACACGAATGATCAAATTGCATTTTTTCACAAAATATTTTCAAAACAAAAAAGCTTTTATACATATGTTTCTCTTGTTCAACTCATCTTTTTTTTTTTCTCTCCTATTTCTATAATAATGAAACTGTTTCCTGTATTTGACAAGTATCATGTTTTATCAGATGAGGACAGCAACCTTTATCTTCTTTGACTCACTTTGCTCAATTTTCCTTTCGTCCCCTCCATCTCTTCCATTTTATCCAAATATAATTATCATTATCCAAAAAAAAATTATCCAAATATAAAATTAAACCCAGAATTCATTTTGTACCTTCAAGAACAGATTGATAATCCAAATAAACAAACACACACAACTCCATGTTTATCTCTCATCTATTTCATACACAATCCTAAAATCTCATATCCTGTCAAAGTTAAAATTATAGTTTATGCTCACAATCAAGACTGAAATGCTGAAAGATATGAGGGATGAATGAATGAATATCTAATTGAGAAAACAGGAGGACAGGATGGGTATATTGATAATTTCATTTAATTTGCTCCGTATTTTCATCATGGTTCCGTGGAAGCAGTTTTAAAAGCTACAAATTGTAGTTTCTCCGAAAACCCAACTTGGGAGAAGCGCTTCACTCAAAATCAGGTTTTCTAAAGTTACCGAACACCCTTGATTATGACCAAAAGCCATTCTTGACTCAAAAGTGACTCAAGAAGCGCCACCAAACTGGGCCTTAGAATGACTACATTTCCTCCTCATATCAAGCTATAATTAAAATGATTTGCTGCTATGATTCTGGTGTAATAGCATATCAATGTAGTTGATTGCACATTATCTCTTGATTTGTAACAGCAGTAATACTGCTACATATATATTGTACATTTCAATAGTGAATGACAAAGGGAAATCATATTCAACAGCTATTACTCATGTTTCTCTTTCACCGGTTCTTAGATGCATGATTTCATTACTCGTGTGCACTATAATACACAATGTCTTGAGGTTTACAACAGGGGGATTCAACCAGAACTAATAGTATGGATTCTAATTCACAAGCAAGCAAAGGGTGTGTGGAGTTGTAGTCTTACTGACAGACAGAAGGTTTTGATGATTGATAATGCGAGAATAATGTGGCACGCTATGCGGGGGTTGTTCAATAATGTGTTGTTGATAGCATGTATTTAGGTGCATCTAATTTCAAAGTACACTGCCTATAAAGCAATCACTTTGTTACCCCATTTAGGGGCAGACATATGAGTTAGTGAAAAGTTAGAACTAGGAACTGGTACAAAATTCTCAAGCCTCTGAATTTTTGGTTTATTTATAGGGATAGACATTCGACAAACTTTTCGATCACATAACAACATCTCTACCGTTCAATATGTAGATGCATATATATATAGATCATTTATGCAAAAGTTCATTAAATTTGGTGATCGTTAAGGCTTTAAAATAACTGAAATAATTTGACGGATCAAATCTGCCAAACTTGAACCGTTATGTCTATAATTTTAATTCGCAGTTTTGAACATCTTAACGATCACCGATTTGGATGAAATTTTGCAGAGGTGATCTATATATTAAGACCTAAGAATTGAACGGTTAAGATTGAAAAATGTAATCAAATACCTATCCCTATAAATAAACTAAAAATATGGATCCCTTGATGGAAGGACCCTATATATATGTATATATATTTATTTACATATGATTTGGGTCCGTAACTCTATATCTTTCATTCCTATTTCAAAATATTTGCTCCCCTAAACCTCTATGGAGGAATAAAAAACCCCAAGTAGCAAAGATTTTTTTGTAAGAAGAAATCAAAACAATAGCTTTGTTGAAGGGTATTGATGAAAAAAAAATAAAAGGAAAATAAATTTCAACCATATTTATTGTTAGTATTTATATTTATAGTAAATAACAATTATAGATTGATATTTAGTTGAATGTGCACACTCAAATGATTCTACATATTACTATTCAACTAGATCTATAAAACGGTGTCGTTGTCACCCATCAAACAAGAATATCTGAGCAGCGGAATTACCGAAACAGCCCCTAGATACAGCAGCAATGAAAACCTCAGATCTAAACGGGATATACGCGCGAACAGTGGTTTGTTTGGTATGGACTTGCCTATTTTGTCCCTTTCGTGGGGGAGCTTACATGTTTTTGGACTGGCCACTCTGTCCTTGGTCCTTTTACAACGCGTGAAAATCAGATATCACTACTATTCTAGACGAAAGGTCCTCCTTAATCACTACTATATTTGTACGTGTGAAACCATCTATATTAATAAAGTTACGATTATGAGAATAGTTAAATTTTTATAGTATTTAAAATATTTTTATTAATTAAAATTTTAAATTTAAAAATTTCAATAATTATGAGTAAAATAGTCATTGACACTAAACTTACCAATCAAATTCCTTTTCCTTTAAAAAGAAAAATGTGATGATAAAAATTAGAATGAGAGAAACTTTAAATATAATTAAATAAAAATATATATTTAAATACTAATTATAAAAAATTATAAAAACAGAAAATAAATTAACACCCATATTGTGCGGGTCAACTTGCAAGTATGATTTGATTTGGTTTGACCCTACATAAACATATCTTGATTTTGATATGAGTTTTTTTAAATAAATATTTGTAAATATATATATGTTAAATTTTGATTGTATTCGAGCTAATTTATTATGCATTTCTTTAAATAAGACCACTAAAACACAAATAATGCACAAGATATAGTTTTGTAAATACCACTAATTTTCTAGTTTTGTAAAGTATTAGCGTTTAAATCGTATCTTGATGATGATGTTGATACGTTGCGTTCACATTAATGGAGTCGTTACGTTCATATTGATTGCTTTTGTAAAATAGAATAAGAGGGCCAAAATTGTCATTTTTCCAAATGCAATTAGATTTCCAATTTTAAGGACAAAGTTGTCACTTGGATAAAAAAGTCTTGATGTAGAACTGCACACGATACGAAAACGAACAAATTTATAAGGATTTGGTATGAGGTTTATAGATTTGGTTTCATATAAGGTCACCACGATAAAAACACGATTATTAGGGGTTTGGTTTAGAATTAAAACGGTAATATGATAACCCCATTAACATTAAAGTATTTCATTCTTATTTTCTTGTCTATTATATATAAGAAACCATAGGAAATTATTTTGTCAATCATACTTTCTTTCACCATATGTATATTGCATATATACTCAAACTTAAAGAAAAAAGTTAAGCGTTTTTCAGTATATTTATTAATATCTATTTTTATCCTTATAGGAAATGTGAAAAAGAAAGAAAAAATATTAGGTATTATGATTAATTATCTTAATAAATTTTAACGATTAACACAATATTTTATAATTTAATTTAATTTTAAAATTATGTTTATTATAACTTAACGGTTTATTATCGTTTATTATCTATATTAATAAAGCCATAAGCATGAGAATGATTAAATTTTTAAAATAACTAAAATATTCTAAATTAATTAAAGTTTAACACTTAAGATTTTCAGTAATCATAACTAAAATAGTAATGGACACACGAATTCATTTTATTAGAATGACATAAACTTTCAAATATTATTAAATAAAAAAATATTTAAATATTAATTTTTTTGTTTATAAAAACAGAAAACAAATTAAAATATATAAAAGAACCAAAACGGACCAAGCAAACAGCCAGAGACCCCATCGGAGCGACGTTGACAGTTTTGACCATCGGTTATCGTACGCCTTACCGTCATATTCCACCACCGACGCAATCCAAGTTGGTCCTCCTGCATTTCAGGGCCATCATTATACATACACACTCACCTCTCCTCCATTTGCCAATCGAAATGAGCTAGCTAGCTCATGGAGCCCTGGACGAACACCACCATGAAGAAGCTGAGGCCCACCCGGAGGCCCGTAAGGCTCCGCTGCTCCGTCAAGAACTACGACTGGGGCATTCTCGGCCACCATTCTAAAGTCGCCCGCCTCTTCGCTCTCAATTCCGGCTCCGACATCGACCCCGCCAAGCCCTACGCCGAGTTCTGGATCGGCACTCATGAATCCGGCCCGTCTTTCGCTGATTCCGGGTCGGAGGAAGACCCGGTCAGCCTCAAGTCGTGGATCGCCCGGGATCCGAGTGTTCTTGGCCACAAGGTTCTTGACAAGTGGGGCCCTGATCTTCCGTTCTTGTGCAAGGTATGCATATGGTCCGGAAGTTTTGGATTGCATTATTTGCGGAATTAGGATTTGGAGAGAGTGATTGGATGTGTTGTGTGGTTTTTAGGTACTTTCGGTTCAGAAGGCTTTGTCCATACAGGCTCATCCGGATAAGGAGATGGCTAGAGTGTTGCACAAGTTGCACCCTAGTGTTTATAGGGATGATAATCACAAGCCGGAAGTGGCATTGGCGCTGACGGAGTTTGAGGCGCTTTGTGGCTTTATTAGTCTCAAGGTGAGATTGGTTTTGGAACTCATTTGTTCTTGTGTAACTTGATAATTACACTGTTGTAAGGTTGCAGGTTCGGTTGAGGTAAAATATGATTAGTGTGTTGACTAGTTGTATCTTGCTGAAGTAATTTCAGTTCTTTAGTGAGGGCGCATTTGATTCTGCTCTTGCTGGCTTGTAGTAGTTAGTTTCATTTAAGGAGTCTTTGCATTAAGAAGAAAATAAATGACTGAAGTTAAATCACTGAATGAAGGCGTTTTTGCTGCAGCAGCTTAAAGACTTGGGATGGATGATGAATGAATCGTATTTGAACTTTTTCCCGAGTTTAGTAACGTTTGTAAAATAGAGAGATGATGATGAAGCATGAGCTAATTAAGATCAAAACCAATATATGTCATTCCAGATTTGTATATCAATCAATGTCTCACGCTCTATATTATTATTGAGTTTTTCTTGTACTTAATCTATGTTTGTCTATATTACAGGAGCTAAAAGATATGCTTCGTACTGTTCCTGAGATAGCCGAATTGGTTGGGGTGGCAGATGCAGAGAAAATTCTACTTGTTGGTGAGCGACATGAGAATGGGAAAGTAAACACAGATTTAGAGGCCATGTTCAGTCGACTTATGTTGTCAAGCAAAGAGACAATTTCCAAGATGATATCCAAACTGAAAAGGCGTCTTAATCAAGAGAAAAAGGTATGTTTCCACTTATGAAATCTTAGAGCATATGCATCAGTAGGCGATGCCTATTAGCAGGATTTGTATAAAGGCAGATACTATTCACATGAATTGTCTTTGCCTTGTTTTGTATGCAGCAGTTGAAGGCAATTTCCATAGGCAATGTATTATTTTGAGTAAAAAATTCATTTTGATAATATTTGAATTATGTTTGGGTATATATAGTTTATATCTTTAAATTAAATTATATATTAAATGAAAGATAAATTACTATTGAGTGTGTTTAATTTTTAATTAATGCTCGTCTAATTTTTGTGATATGTTTCCATCATTAATAAGTGAAAATCACATAAATAACTTAAATTAATTAATTGAAATTACATAAATAATATAAACTACTTCACTAAAATTACATAAATATTTCACATACTAACACTAGGAATATTTATTTCAAATAATAAAAATCAAGGGACTTAATCGAACTATTGGGTGTCTTCAACACTACTACTAACATCTTCTCATGTTTTTGCTTTAATCGTATCTTTCCTTATTTTCCACCGTAGTTTTGAACCCGGTGACATGTTAGTGGTATCTTTTGACATAATTTTTGTGTGTTCTTTTTCCTCAAGTGCCAATACTCTTGCCGCATGATTTCGGGAATCCTCATCCCTTTTCCTAATTAGATCAACAGTAGCAGCAGTGGACTGAGCAAGACGTAGCAATACTCTTGCCGCATGATTTCGGGAATCCTCATCCCTTTTCTATTGCAATTGCTACACGGTCATCTTTCTCTTGTTCCCTCTTTCCCTTTTTTTGCTTTTGAAGCCTTTATTCCCGGTAGCCTTGCAGATTGACTCAGTGGAGACCCGGTGGCCTTGCAGATGGACTCGGTGGTGTCTCCACAACTTACTCCTCATCCAAATTAATGGGAGAATCCATCTCTTCAGTGTGAAATGTCGGTCGGGGAGGGGTTCTTGGTGGATCCATGAAAGACTGATGTTGCTTAACTTCCTCCCAACATGCTAGTTTATCAAACTCTTTCCCTTTCATTTGATCGCTAAAATAACCTTGAGCTTGGATATAGTATATATATATATGAAAAACTAAAATTTAGTAAAACTAAAAAATTCATATAAATAAAGAATTTTGTTGGAAGTCGCCTTAAAAAAATAAAGAATTATGTTGGAACTAGTGACATATTCTCAACACTAGTAGTAAACTAAGAGAAGTTCATATTATTGTTAATATTTATCAAAAAATATTACCTCATCCATTAGATTTCACCACTTCGTCGATGGTGTGTGACTTTTTGCAAACATGAATGCCAAACTTTAAGTATGGCCTTTAAATTGTGCCAATGAGATTGTTGACCTTGGTTGCTTCGACAATCGTCGGGGTTTCCATGCCAATTTTCTTTAAAATCGGCATGAATTTTATCCCATAGCTTTTTACTTGATTGACGGTTGCCGGTGATGGTGCATGTAGTAAAACGTACCCATGACCTACACAATTGAATTTCTTCACTAGGTAGCCAAGTAGACATTTTCAAGAACAATACAAGAGAGAATGAGAAATGAAGATGAACAAGGAGAGAAAATAATGGTAGAAATGTGTTACCCATTAGTGAGTATTTATACTATGATAAATTTGAAAAATGAAAAGAGATTTATGGTCATTGGGGACAAAGAGATTTATGGCCGTTGGGGACAAAGTCCAACGGCTAGCTTCATGTAAAAAAAATCTGCCATTGTTCCCGTTATTTCCCATTGGATGCTGCTCCCAAAATCCCAACTGTTTGATTTGCATTGTTTAATAATATTAATGAGTTACTGGGCTCCACCATGTGGTGTGAAGTCGGGCGATGGGGGAGGCAAAGTTTGCCTGTTGGATTGGTCGGGCACATGGGCCCCACTGAATTGCCTTCAACTGTGTTCCCTTGCATGCATTTTTTTATGAAAAAAGCTGAAGGGGCAGCCCATACCTGTGCCTACTGCTGCATATGCTCTTAGTGAAGTTTTATGCATATTATTGTTGTAGCCATGGAGTAATTTGCTTGGTGGGGGGTTTACTATAATTATGTTTATTACAAAGATAGTCTCTTTTTTTACCAGCAGGACAAAATAGTTGTTGATCCCATCTACTTTTGCTTAGTAGTATAGCTTACAAAAGTATAGTTAATTTGATGCTTTCTTGAGGTAAGACTTGACAACATTTAGGAAGTGGGAATGTTGTTTCAATGGTCAGTGTTGTTTCGTCCCACTATGATTATATAGATGACATGATTGGGCTTCGATTTTGCAATAACCATATTTTCCCTCATTGGACCAGAAAAGGCAATTGACGGTTAAAGAACAGCTGGTACTCAGATTAGAGAGTCAATATCCAGCTGATGTGGGTGCTATAGCTGCATTTTTCCTTAACTATGTGAAGCTGAAACATGGTGAAGCATTATATTGTGGGCCAAATGAACCACATGCATATATTTCTGGTGAATGCGTCGAATGTATGGCTACCTCTGACAATGTTGTTCGAGCTGGCCTTACCTCAAAACAAATCGATGTTCAGACACTTCTTTCTATGCTCAAATACAGACAGGTAATGGTTCAAAATCTTTGCTACAGGTGTGCATATGTTTGATGGCTGATTTCCGGAGGGATATCCCATCATTTAAGTCCAATATTCATGCGTTTTGTTTTTGTCATGATATATACCACGTCCTTCAGAGGATACTATATGGCAAACCCTTGTCTGTTTAGCAGCACTGATCTTTTCTGTTTCCTCTATTGTTTTGCAGGGAGCTCCTGAAATTATGCAAGGAGTTTCTATGAACGCATACACAACAAGATTTATCCCACCGTTTGTAGAATTTGAAGTCGACTCCTGTAATCTTCCTCATTCTGCTTCGGTAGTGTTTCCCTCTGTCATAGGACCATCTCTTTTCCTAGTCACTGCTGGGAAAGGCAGGTTTGATGCAGCATTAGCTGAGGATGATGTAATTACGGAAGATGATGATATCGTCGAGGGCGAGGTTCTATTTGTGCCTGCCCACACCAAGATTGGCGTTACTGCTAGATCAAAAGAACTACATTTGTATAGGGTGGGGGCGAACAGCACATTTTTTAGGGACCTGTAGCCTGCACTTAAGAATTACTATTACTGTTTACTTGGAATTTAGATAATATGCGGACAAAATGGATATTTTCGTGTTCGTAGGCATGTAGTTATGCTCTTTTATTCTTTAATTTTTTTTTTCATTTATTCTTTTAAATTCCTTTAATTGAACAACATTTGTTCTAAATATAGTATTTATTCGGAACTACTAATCGTTTCTTCAGTATTTTTATTTCAAACAGTCTCAATTTCGAAGTCATTTTCCTCAATTATAAAATAGTATTACAAATCACGACTTATCCATTTTTCTTGGTCAACAAAACTAAATAGGAAGTTTCTATATGCCATCAAGTAGTGAAAGAGAAAAGAGAAATATCTTTCCGCATTTAATATCGGTTATGTCAATTTTCTCCATTTAGTATTAATTTTCTTTTTGACTTATCGTATGCTTAACCAAACGGGCGCTATATAACTCAGTTCTGCTTAAGATGTTGATTCGGTAAATGTTACCAAGGATTCTAGTCTTGTGGAATTTTACTTTGGCTGCGTTTCCAGATTGTTTAGATTAAGAATTTGTCCGCAGGTTGCTACGAAATTTCCAGCAAATGCCCTTGTGCATTGGCCGGTATTGACACAGTACATTGTGTCCTCAAAGGTTGGTGATATACCTTCGGAAGTTTAGTTTTGAAGAGTTTATTTATGATTCCGTCGAATTGTTTGTTGCATTAGTTTTTTCTGGATGCTCAAGAAAGTTTTTGTTTTCCAGATTAAAATTCCGGCTCAGTTGGATGCGGCTTTGTCATTTTTGAAAACAAGGAGCCAGAGAACTTCAAAACAAGTGAATTTGAAAGAAGCATGTGGTGTTGGTAGGATTAAGATCATATTGTCTGGATTTGATTTTGACCATGCTGTTAGAATTATTAAGTCTCTGACCTTGATAGCATTTGCGAGCAGGAGTTGAAGTTTCAGAAGAAGAAACCGAGCAATCAGTTAATGAGGTTTTTGAAGAGAATAAGGCTGCAATTTTGGAGCACCGCTATAAAACAAATGGTTAGTCTTTTTAAGTGATTTTTACTAAATAGGCTTCATACAATAATAATATTTTGAGTTATAGTTTCAAATAGAAAACAGATCTACACTGATCTGTACAATCTAATCGAAAACATATTCCTATCTTCCACCTCTCCCCAATTCTTGATAAAATTTCATTTGCTTTTTATATGCTGCATGATCACTCTGTTGGAAACTAAACTTCAAGATCTATTTTTGACTCCAGTGGGAGACTTGTTTGCACGTCTTAGGAAGAGACATCCGTGGGCTGATCCAAAAATTGTAAAGGTAAATCTTTTGTTTTTTGATGTATTGTTGAATGCATACACTATTGTTTTTTGCAAATAATTGTTTGACTCAATGTGCCTAATCCTGTTACAGACATACATCGATACAAAGTTGCGTGAATTTCTTGGTGACAGGATTGCAGAAGATGATGTAAAGGCTAAAAAGAAGAATGGGAAGCCCGCTAAAGTAGAGGTAAGCATTTTATAATGCTTTGTCATTCTGCTTGTAAGCTATTGACTGATAACCGAACACTTATCATTTCTCTTGTTTCCTTGTGTAGGAAATTGTTAATCCATACTCTATTTCCTTAGCTGGAGAACTTTTAAGGTAATCCCGATCACTTTTTCTAATTTCTTCTTGTGTTAGAATGCACTTTAATTACTTAAGAAATGTAGTGGGACAGAAAACTTAAGAGAAAATTTGCTTCATGTAATTTCAAAAGCAGTGATTGTATTTTTGCATATTGGTGTTACCTTTGGTTTCTCACCATCAAGCAGTTGTATAATTGATTTTGGAGGTCCTACTTAAATTTTTCTGGTTCAAACTTCAGTTTTCTTTAGTCATGGGTCCATTCTGAGATGTTGCAATTCAAAGGAACTCCTTGAAAAACACTTGAGTGGACTGGGGGGAGAGTTTTAACTCGCTTTCCTCCTGAACCAAATGGATATCTACATATAGGACATGCCAAGGTAAGGATGTTAATGGTTTCTAGTAAACTCTTTGGTTCATCAAGTTCCAACTTCTAACCATCTCTGTTCATCAGGCAATGTTTATTGATTTTAGCCTGGCAAAAGAGAGAGGTGGTGGCTGCTATCCGAGGTGTGGGTCATTCCTTGTTAATTTACCAGCTTTGTAAATATGTATCATATATCATATATTCAGAAGAGGAAAAAGAACAAACATGCAAACCCATCATTGACGCGCTGTTTTTAATTGTGATCTTACGTTTATAAGATGGTATATGGTAATTCCATATTGCTGAAGGTCTGAATGTCTTACGTATAACTTTTTTGCAATATCTGAATCAAGATTTTTTTCCTGATTATGCACAATTAATGCAACTCTCACGGCAATAAAATTAACAGCATTAATAAATGACCATTGGTATAATCTTTCAAATTTTTATGTTTGGTTTGAAGAGATACGAACTTAACCTGGCTTTTTGTTTATCTTGCTTGTAGGTACAATGACACAAATCCTGAAGCTGAAAAGAAAGAATGCATTGATCATATTCAGGAAATTGTCAGTTGGATGGGTTAGGAACCCTACAAGGTAATAGAGTTGGTGGGCTAACGTTTCGCTTCTTTGACCTTATTTCCTTGTGATGTCTGGCACCTAATTTTATGCTGAGTACTTACACTAGTGATTGCTTCCAAGAACTGTATGATTTAGTAGTGGAGCTCATACGAAGGGGTCACGCTTACGTTGATAATCAGGTTTTGTGTTATAGTATTCAAATAAATGAATACTTCAGAAATTGCTTTTCATGCTTAGTAGACTGTAACTCCATTATCTGACCCCAGAATATTTTTTTCTGGCTGGCTAATCTCTCCTACTAGAGGGATAGTATCAATTGATTATCACTGATGGCCTTGGAGAAGGTTACTTACTTTGTTTTTAGACGGGGGATGAAATAAAGGAGTACAGGGAGAAGAAGATGAACAGCCCGTGGAGGGAAAGGCCAATGGAAGAGTCACTGAAACTTTTTGAAGTTATGAGGCGAGGCCTGATTGAAGATGGGAAAGCAACTCTAAGAATGAAACAAGATATGTAGAATTGTAGAGTGATAATTTTAACATGTACGACCTAATTGCGTATCGCACTTATGGCTTCCTCAGACTTGTGACTTCCTCATAGTAACAGTTTTTTTGACCGTCTTCTTTCAGTTTACTCCTCATCCACATGCTGGAGACAAGTAGTGTATCTATCCAAGTTACGATTATGCTCATTGCATTGTGGATTCTCTTGAGAATTTCACCCATTCGGTATGTTTTTCACCTTGGTATTTTTAGGATTTACTTTAGTGGAATAGTTGTAATCTTTAAATATATCAGAGCAACCTATATTTCCAGAACTATCCCAGAAGCATTATGTTTAGTTTCTATAACATTACTCAGAATGCTATACATGCATATCACTAGTCAGAATTTATAGACTAACATTTGTCCTCTGAGAAACTGAGTTTCTTCTTTTTTTTTTCAACTTAGTAGTGTTTCTGATAACTTTTAAAGAGTGCTGATTTCTTTATTCATCATGTCAATGAATATGGCAGCTGTGCACTTTAGAATTTGAGACACGCTGTACATATTAATGGTTATTGCATTCTCTGTGCCTATATCAACCATATGTTTGGGAATATTCAAGACTGAATGTCAGTAACACTGTTATGTTGAAGCGTAAGGTGAGTCAACTATTTGACGTGCTTAGGTTGTTCACAAGTTTAGTATTCAATACCATTTATGTGTTTTCTCCACACTTAACAACTACTATTTATGTGGCAGTTAAATCGACTAGTGACTGAAAATTGGGTGGATGGTTGGGATGATCCACGTCTTATGACCCTGGCTGGTTTGTGACGTAGGGGTGTGACATCAACTGCCATTAATATGTTTGTTAGATGAATCGGAATCACCAGAAGGTTTGATTTTTTTAACACATGCATACATCTCTAAATTGGGCATTTTCTAAAGACGATAAGATTTTCGGAGCTCATAACCGTTATAAAATTTTGATTTCTCGTGCTGCAGTTATTGCAGTATGCTTCATCTGAGTTGCCTTGAGTATCACATCAGAGAAGAGCTCAATAAAACAGCTCCTCGCACAATGGTTGCGCTTGACCCTGTAAAGGTAATCTCTTGTTGCCATTGACTTTGCTTTTGGCATGATTTTCCTTCTCTTTGAAAGACCAAGCATTTTTGTTTTAAGGTTGTCATTACCAACTGGAAAGATGATCTCATAAAGGATTGTGTAGTGAGAAAGTGGCTTGATTCTGAGGCAGTCCTACAAGGTAACCTTGGATTTCACTGATCAATTGGTTGCATTAACAATGCTGAAATTTGAACTTTGGTCATCTATGATGATCAGTACTCTAGATTTGTAATTTATGTTAACAATTTATATCTTTAATTTCTGTTAGTCCAACAGTATTTCGGTTGATATGATTTAGAGATATAATTATTGGAAAAACACTGTTGGCTGGATTTCACAGTTTTAATGACTATTTTTTGCTTGGCTAATGTCACTTTGCTTTTGTTTTTGTTTTTGTCACCACCTTTATCAAATTTAAGCTTTTACCTGTTGTGATTCAAAAGTTTCTTCGAGTGTGTGGTACTTATGTCACTGAGTTCTGTTTTCTGGCCTACACATCAGGTTCCATTTTCCAATGTGTTGTACATTGAACGCTCTGACTTTCTCCTTAAAGACTCAAAGGACTACTTCGGACTTGCTCCTGGGAAATCTGCCCTGCTCAGGTATATATGGCGTACAGATTCTTTATTTTCCTCTACCCTTCAGTGATATATAACAATCTTTATCTTCCTAGTTGCAGATATGCATGTCCTATCAACTGTGGAAGTGAAGGATGTTGTTTTAGCCGAGGATAATGAGAATGTCCTTGAGATACGTGTTATTATGAAGACAAAGCCAAAGGTTTGTAATCTTTCTCCTGTGCTGGAATCAAAATTGTGCTTCAAAGTTACATGATGATGCTTCTTCCTCGTTTCTAAATTGATCCATTTATGTATTCCACAGGGGGTGCTGCATTGGGTTGCTGAAACCTTGCCAGGGGTCGATCCACTCAAAGTGGAGGTCCGATTGTTTGACAGACTATTCAACTCAGAGGTTTGCCATCATTTATTTTTAAAAGTTTTGACAGCACCGGTACCTAAACTCTTGTGACATGATTAAAATGATATCCAAACTTATAAAACTACCAATGTGATATCCAAACTTCATTTTTGATATCGAAGGACATGGGTCATTTTCCGTCACGACGTCGTTTGTTTGATGATGTCTCTTATATGGCCGACCAAAAATATTTTTTGTCAACAAATAACCACATCAACAATCCCCAAACTTTTATGGAATGATCAGAGTGATACCAAGAATGAAAACCTAGGTTTTTCATGTTCAAACCAAGAGGGAAAATTGATCCACAAGATATAATTTTAGAGATTTTGGAAAAATATAGGATCGAGAATAAGTGAGAAGGTTATTTTTGTTGAGGGTTTAGGGTTGAAGGCTTGGAGATTTTAGAGTTTAGAAGACTGTCAGACTTTTCCTAGATTACATTTCCTTCCAATATCTCCAAAATTAAATCTTGCATACCCATTTTCCCTCCTAGTTTGAACATCTAAAACCTGAGTTTGTATTCTGAGTATCACATTGATCATTCCAGAAGAGTTGAGTGGCAATTTGCTGACAAAAAATATTTTTGGTGGATCTCATACGTGACACGTTATCAAACAAACGGCACCTTGACAAAAATAGGCTCAAGCCTTTTGTCGGTAGCAAAAATGAAGTTTGGGTATCACATTGAGAGTTGTAAGTTTGGGTACCAGTGCTGAAATTTACTCTTTATTTTAAGACCCCTATCCCCCTCTAATATTTTGTATTCCTAACAAAAACTGTGGTTGTGCTAGAATCCTGTTGAGCTTGAAGACTGGCTTTCTGATCTGAATGGAGAATCAAAAATGGTAATACCAAATGCATTTGCTGTTCCCCCACTTGGGAAAGGTGTTGCTGTTGGAGACAAGTTTCAGTTTGAAAGACTTGGTATGTTCCTGCAGTGATTGTTGGTTGTCTTATAAAGATAGATAGGGGAACTTCTCATGAGGCATACATGGGTGAATTTTTGCGTCACATCCAGTATATTCTGCCATTTTATCAATTATATACCAAACTATTTTTATAAATTCTTCATGTATTTTCAAATCACTGCTTGTTCTTCAGTTTTAACTTTGCTTGGGATGTTTTTGGGAAAATTTTCTTTTGATAAACTCTCCATTTACTGCAAATCTAACTAATAAATCTGTGTGGTATACCGTATACATCACAACTAATAGATTCTGAAATTTGTCAAGACTGGTTTATAACGCAATGGTTTGACATCTAGTTAGCTTGATTCCATACATCTTTCTGCTTGCATTTCGTGAGTTTGGAGATATTTCTAGACTTGTCTGACTAGCGTACCTATTTGGAATTCCAGGCTATTTTGTGGTCGACAAAGATTCGACTCCTGAGAAGCTTGTGTTTAATCGAACGGTCATGCTACGAGATAGCTACAAGAGTGGCAAGTAGGTGATAAGGAACAGAAGCGTAATCACGATAGGCAGCAAGATTTTGTCAAACATCGAAACCTTAATGGAAGGCATAAGCCTAAACACATGAGTTTTTACTCTATTTTTTTGGGTTTTCGTATTGATAACTTTAATCCAAAATACAATCTAGCTATGGCTTTATATAGACAGAAATAAACATATTCATATTAAAACTAAGAACTAAATCTTGACTAGGAAACCTTAATTTTGAATAAAACTTAAATCCTAATGAAACTGGAAAATAAAACAATTATAATTCTGCCAGGGAATATGCAAGCACAGCTATTGTTGTATAGAGTCAAAGCTTTTGCTTTGACTTTGTTTCTTTGGCTTCTTTTGAAGTTGTGCCTTAAATGCCTGAGCAAGCTGTTTTATATCAATTTCCTCCACTTTAGAAGAACTTGACCTTGAGTTCATATTAGAATATAACGCTTCATCATCATCTGCTTGGTAAGCATGTATGTCACTAACGTTGAAGGTCTTGGATATTCCTAAAGAATTTGGCAGATCAATGACATGCATTTTCATTGATTTTCGTGATAATCTTGTATGGTCCATGTTTCTTGGGCTTGAGCTTGTTGTAGGTGCCGATAGGACACGTTTCTTTTCGTAAGAAAATCATCACAACTTCTCCTTGAAACATGTTCTCACGTTGATGAGAATTTGCAATAGCCTTGTACTTGGCATTTGTAATTTCCAGCTTCTGCTTATCCTCATCTTGAACTTTCTATACTTCTTTTGCCATTGTCGCAGCTGCTGCTATAAAACCCTTAGCCTTTGGAACAGAAACCACGTCAACCACAAGTTTTGGAGGTGAAACATACACCACTGAAAATGGTGTCCTTCCAATAGAGCTGTGTACTGACCCATCTTGTCCCCATAATTACTTCGAATCATATTTCCCAACGTCTTATTAGTAACTTCGGTCTGACCATCAGTTTACGAATGAGCCGTACTACTTCGGTTGAGTGTTGTCCCAAATATCTTCCACAAAGTAATCCAAAAGTGGCTAAGGAACTTGGTGTCCCTATCTGAAGTAATAGACTGAGGCACCCTATTTAATCGAACCACTTCTCTAAAGAATAATCTTGCAATGTGAGAAGCGTCAGATGACTTCTTACAAGGTATGAAATGTGTCGTCTTAGAGAACCCATCCACCACCACAAATATAGAGTCCACTCCTCGTTGTGTTCGAGGCAAACCTAATATGAAGACCATGGAGAGGTCTTCCCAAATTCCCTAAGGCGCTGGTAGAGACATATAAAGTCTTGTATTCTCATATCGTCTTTTAGAAGATTGGCAGATGTAGCACTTGCGAACAATGTTTTCCACCTCTTTTTAGTTAAGGCCAATAATACCTCTCCTCCAAACCGACGATAGTTTTATCCCTTCCAAGATGTCCACTTAAGCCTCCATGTAATTCTCGAATTAACATCTCTCTAAGTGAAGATCTTGGGATGCATAATCTATTTCCTTAGAAAAGATACCCTTCTCTGCATGCACTTGGTCCAAATCTCTTTGAAGTCTTCATCTTCCTCATAAAGCTCTTTCAAAAATTCAAACCCAATAACCTCTTGATAAAGTGTCACCAGTAGTTGGCTCATTCGACTTAATGCATCTGCAACACGGTTAAGCGTTCCAGACTTGTGCTTGATCACAAAAGAAAACTGTTGTAGGAAAGTAGCCCACCGAATATGCATCTTGTTCACACTTCGTTGGCTGCTGATATACTTCAAAGCTTGGTGGTCGGTGTATAACACGAATTCCCTCTGCACAAGATAATGCTCCCCTTGTTTTAACGCTCGAACAACTGCATAAAACTCCTGGTCATATGTACTCCACCTCTGCCTAGCTTCATTAAGCTTCTCACTAAAATACGCCACTGGCCTCCTCTCTTGAGATATGACAGCTCCAACTCCTACCCCACAAGCATCAGTTTCTACATCAAAAACTTTGTCAAAATCTGGTAAAGCTAATACTGATGTTGTGCTTAACTTATATTTAATAATGGCAAAGCTTTTTTCTTGCTCCTCACCCCAATGAAATCTACCTTTCTTTAGACATAGTTATTGGTGCAGTGATAGCACTAAAGTTTGGTACAAAGCGACGATAAAAGGTTGCTTATCCATGGAAACTTCGTACATCGCCAACAGATTTAGGGGTAGGCCACTCCAGAATTGCTCTGACCTTATCTTGGTCAACATGTATACCTTCTAAACTGACCACATAACCTAAAAACAGTAGCTTCTTGGTCATGAAACTGCACTTCTTCAAATTCACGTACAACTTATTTTCTTGGAGAATTTTCAGAACCTGACACAGGTGTTTCAAATGTTCTTCTTTGCTCTTGCTGTAGATTAGTATGTCACGATAGACAACAAGGTTTTGTCAAAGTATACCACCACACATACCCTAAATAGTGGTCTAAGGACTTGGGTCATCATTCTCATGAAAGTACTAGGTGCATTAGATGATCCAAACGGTATGACTAGCCATTCATAGAGGTCGTCTTTACTTTTGAAAGCGGTCTTCCATTCGTCCTCAGGTCTGATCCTGATTTGGTGATATCCACTTCTGAGATCAATTTTTGAAAACACTACTGAGCCTCCGAAGACATCCAACATATCTTCTAATCGTGGAATCGGGAAGCGATACTTTATTGTGATCTTGTTTATAGCTCGACTATCCACACACATCCTCCAAATCTCATCCTTCTTTGGTACTAACAAAACAAGCACTGCACACGGGCTCATGTTTTCCCGAATGTGTCCCTTTCGCAGTAATTCTTCAATTTTCTCTTTAAGGATCTCGCTCTCCTTAGGGCTCATTCGATAATGAGGGAGGTTAGGGAAACTAGCTCCAGGGACAAGATCTATATGGTGTTGGACATCTCGCATAGGCGACAGTTCATTTGGAAGTTCATCAGCCAATAATTCTTCAAAATTCTATAGTAATTGTTAGACTTCTTTAGGAATTTTCTTCTCCTCTTTGTCCTCCTAAGCCACCATAACACCTTTAACCACCAAAGGATAAATTCCTTCTACATCCTTCTTAAGTTCTTCTACCCTTTCACCAGGTCTGGCAACAATAAGAAAGTTTGGCTCCTTTAGTAGTACCAAATTTGTTGGCTTGGTCTTAGGCTTCAAAGTGATATGGTGTTTTGCGCATATGATAGACACCGTGTTTATCTTCCTTTGTGGATGGTGTTGACATCAAGCTGCCATGGCCTCCCTAGAAGTATGTGACTAGCGTCCATGTCCACCACGTCACACTGAACTTCATCTTGATAGAATTTCCCAATTGAAATTAGCACTTTACATGTTTCGGTGATGCAAACTTCTGGGCCCTTCTTGATCCACCCAATAGCATAAGAAGCTCGATGTTTAGTTGTCAGAAGGTTGAAGTGCTCCACCACTTTCTTGGAGACAGTTCTCACAACTTCCACCGTCTATTATCAATGACATAGGTTTTTCCTTGATAGCGCATGTACTTCGAAAGATACTATGTCGCTAGTTTTCTTGTCTTGTAGAACACAATAGCGTTAACTAGGTTGTACTCGCTGTCGTCTCCAGAATATTCTTCTTCCACCACCTCCTCATCATCTTCTTCTTCGTGCCCTTCATCATCTCATTCTATGTAGTTAACTCGGCGATTTTCGGTCATTACAACTTTGTCAGTTTGCCGTCAAGGACATTGACTGGAGATATGCCTCAGTTTGTCACATTTAAAGCATTTATCCAATCGTGGCTTAACATATGGATCTGAATTACTTGTGCTGTTATGAGTAGACCTTTTGGGCTGACTGCTAATCTTGCTGCCACCGTTCGTGGGCTTGTTGGAAATACCAAGAGGCTTAGTTGCAATACTTTCGTTGGTTCTACTGTAAGCTGATGTGTCATTCCAACTTCGACGGTTACTTGTTGCAGCAAATGTGCCATTTGCAAGCTTTTCAGCTCTCAAGGCCATCTTGTGAGCTTCTCCAACATCCTTGAATGTATTCAACCCAATCTTCTCCTGAATTTGAGGGTTTAAACCCCGCATATACCTTGCAACTTGTTGAACTTTAGTCTCTTTCAATTTCTTACGTTTGGCAAGACGGTAAAAATCAGTTGTGAAGTCCTGGACTGATCTGTTCTCTTGAGAGCACTCCTAGTACTGTTAAATAGGGTTTGCTCATAGTCATCAGGCAGAAATCTTTCTTCCAAGAGCATCTTCATAATGTCCCAAGTTACAATCGGAGCCAAGCCTGACTCGAATCGCTCTTCTTGTATTTGCTGCCACCAATATCCTGCAATACCTTTTAATTTATATGTTGCATACTTCACTCGCTTGTTTGCAGGAATTCCCATCAGCTCAAAGAACCTCTTAACATCCATAAGTCAATCTAAGAACTCATCAGCATTTAAATTTCCATTAAGGTTAGGAATATCAGCCTTAATCTTGAAATCATCGCCTCCTTGACGTCGTAGATAAGGGGGCTCCCTATCATGGAAGTTGGCAAATTCCATGAGTTCTCGTTGTGCGGCTTCTTCAAAGTCTTGGTCACGTTCCAATTATTCGATACGTCGACCTCCTTGTTGATGGCCATGTCTATGGGCAAATCCCATAACGTGTTGATCATCATTCTCCCTGTAGCGTTGTTCTTGGTGATGTCCACGACCTCTGGCAAATCTGATGGTGCGATGAGCATCTCCTGTTTGATTTACGTTCATCTCCATGAATAATTGTCGAAGCTCTGTCGTTGCATATTGCACTGATTCTTTCACAAAATCATGTGCCTGTTGTCGGAAGGTTTCGAACTGGTCAGCTATAAGCTTTGAATGATCCCGTAAATCCTTCTTAATGGTTTTAATTGCCTGGCCAGCGTCCGCGAGGTTGGTGAAAGTGATTTCGTCCCCTGAATCGTCTCCTATCGAGCGGGCAAATCCTCGCTCTGGTACCAAATGATACTGAACGAAAGTGTAATCACGATAGACAACAAGGTTTCGTCACATGTCGAAACCTTAATGAAAGATATGATTAGAATCCACTAGCAAAACAAAGGCATAAGCCTAAACACAAGAGTTTGTACTCTATTTTTTTTTGAGTTTTCTTATTGATAACTTCAATCCAAAATATAATCTAGCTATGACCTTATATAAACATAGAAATAAATCTATTCATACTAAAATTAAGAACTAAGTCTTGATTAGGTAACCTTAATTCTGAATAAAACTTAAAACCTAACAAAACTGAAAAATAAAACAATTCTAATTCTGACAGGAAATATACAGAGTCAAAGCTGCTGCTCTGACTTTGTTTCTTTGACTTCTTTCGAAGCTGTGTCTCAAATGCCTGAGCAAGCTGTTCTATATCAGTAGGTCTTATCTTTGGATCATCATAATAGAAAGCAATGTGGCTAGTTTTATAGCTGTTATAGAATATATGAGAGCTGAATATTGTAGTGCTCTTATTCATCAAATGAGAGGCCCCTTATATAGGGGTTTACATGGAGCCTAGTATGGAAACATACTACATGTACTATGTGTAGTACAACAAGATATATATGGTATGTAGTACATGTTTCCTATTACATCTAAGGCCCATGGGCTAAGCCCATATACACGGCATAAGACCAAGTGCACACACACACATGTCATATTTCCTACAACACTCCCCCTTGTGCCGCGCGTCGATATGCCGGATGGTGCTTACAATGTTGCCTCATTAAAACCTTGCCAAGTAACAAAAACCCTGTGGGAAAACTAAACCTTGGTCGAAGGAAAAAGAGTACAACGCACCAACTACTCCATTGAGAACTCGCCATGTGATGCTCCCCCTGATGTGTACTTCAATCGGATTTTCCTGATGAATGGTGCATTCCAACATGCTTCTCAAGAGTAGATGTGAGCCAAGACTTAAACAAGTCTGCCATGATCAACCACAAATTGGGATCAATGGTCTTAGCGGTGCATGCAATGTTACCTCGTTAAAAACCTTGTCAAGCAAAAACCCAGTGGGACAAAAAGCTGTGACTAAGGGAAAAAGAGTGTAACATGGTTGACACAAACAACCACACCCTTCACATTTGATCATGACATGTATATGCTAGACTTTCTTTCAAATCTGCATCTCCCCCTGATCTCAAGATCATTCATAGTGCGCTTCCGGATCCTTAGTGACCACGGAGCTGTTTTGACAACTTGACATATGTATGCTCTTTCAACATGTCTCAAATGTGGCATTACTCAGTGCCAGCAGCTATGTGCACGGTGCCTAGCAGCTGTATGCACAGCGCTCGGCAGCAAGTGCACAGGTGCACGTATAGTGTCTGGCAGCAGTGCATGTGTGCACAGACAGTGCACAGGCAGTGCCCCGGCAGCGTACAGGCAGCGCGCACAGGCAGCGCACAGGCAGCGCACAGGCAGCGCGCACAGGCAGCGTGCAGGCAGCGTGCACAGGCAGCGCGCCATATGTCCGGCAACTCGGCCATTAAACCAACCGGTGCCTAGATCATGATTCCACTTCCGATGCATCTCAATTTATGCATGGCTAGCGATGGCATAGGCAACAACCTTTCTCTCATGCCATAGGGATTGAATATGCCAGATACTCTTAGAGTATTCAAGTGATGTCATATGCCATATCATTGGCATTTGCGTGGGCGCAAAGCTACTTAGCTTTATAACGAATGAAGGTGAGGTCAAGTCTTTCTTTTGATTAAACGGATCACTCTCTCTTGGAGTAAATGTAACACCCCGTCCCGAAATTAACATTTTTACCGAGATTAGACGAGTTACAGAGAATAGTAACCGCACTGTTAATTTTCCCCGAATTAATATCGAGATATTCTCGGTTTTGGGAGAAAATAGAATCATGGTCCCGAGGGATAGATTATGTTAATACGAGTCCTCCGGTATGTTCAGAATATTTTCCGGAGCTACGAGTTGTTTAACATAGATTTATTTAGTTTACAGAGGTAATAAATGTTAAATTACTTTACCGTGGAAAAAGATGACTTTGCGTTAAGTCAGGAATTTGGAGAAACTTCCTTCGGGAAAGTTGTAGAGGGCGTTAATACGAACTCGTGGATATGTCCTATGAATTAATCGGAGTTCGTATGCGAAAGTTATTCAGGTTAATGTGTTGTTACCGTGCGGTGAAAGTAAAATAACCATTTACCACTCAGGTTAATTTTTAATAACTCAATCTGGGCCGTTAGATCAATTGAGGAATTGATCTGGGCCGTTGCTTTCTCTATATATATAGAAGACTTTTCCCGATTCGGGAAGTCTCGGCTGGCTCTCTCGATTCCTCCCCTTCGTTCTTTCCCTTCTCTTTGTTTCCTCCTCCAGCAGAGCTCAAGGCGACGAGACGTGCCTCACCGCCACCTCCTACGGCTCGGAGACGTCGAGACCGGAGCTCTGTCAAGGAAGTAGGGTACGCTGGAGCACTGCCTAGACGTCCCTAACGCCGGATCGGACTGGAGGAGCACCGAGAGGGTCCCTGGAAGCAACAAGGCTCGCCTGGTGGCTGGAAAGGGGGAGGTGAACGCCTGAGACGCCTCATCAGTGAGGACCTGCCGGGGAAGTTTTGTCAGAGTTTGACAGGTAGTTTCCCTTCCTTTTTCTGTGGTTCATCTCCTCGAATGTGTGGTTAGGGGATTGTTATTGTTACTGTGGTTGTGATGGGGAGGGATTATAGCCGGATTTTAGGAGAAAAACCCGGCCGGAGGGCCGATCGGTGGTGTTGGGGTAAAAGGGGTAAATCATTAGATTTTTACCGTGGTAGATCCGGATTATTACTGAGTTACAGTGGAGGTAGAAAGACAGAACTGCCCCTGGCAGTTTAGAGGAATTACAGGAGTGCCATCATGGTTAAATCCCAGAAAGACCCTTGGTAGTTTAAGTTTATTACCGGACTGCCATTGGAACGGTAATTCCAAGAATACCCCTGCCATAATTGTATATTTACAAGGCTGCCCTTGAGACTGAGAACTCTAAAATGCCCCTGACAGCTTGGTATAATCACAAGTCTGCCACTGGGGTAAAAAATTACAATACTGCCCTGACAGCTTAACATATCTACCAAACTGCCATTGAGGTGGAATTGACTTTATTACCCTTGACTGTTTAGGGTAACTACAAGGGAACCTTCCAAGTGACATTGCAGTAATGCCCCTGGAGGATTGGTTATTTTACGTGGATGCCACAATGTTTTATATTTATATTTATGTGTTATTGTTGTTTATAATCGTGTGATTGCCGTTATTATCTGTCTTGTCGTGTATGGATGTTATTGTTTTGAATGATAGAATGTTCGGTTTAATCCCGAGGATTTGTTGGTCGGCGGATACCTTAGCGGAGAGGTTAAACTCCGGATACGCATTAGATGTTTGATATCCGTACTAATAAATCGACCGATAATTAGAAAAGCGGGATTCTGCCCGGCTAGGGTGAATCTTATACAAGAGCTACGTGTGGCTTGATCCCTGGAAAGACAGGGTACGTAGGCAGCCTGTCCAGGATTCAGGTGCAGTCACAACTATTATTAGAACCCCTAGGTTCTTTATTTGGCATATTTGAGATCCAAACGTAGGAGTCAGAATAACCTCCGATTTGAGGTTTATGCCGGTGCCGTTTGGACTGTTTGAATAGGGTTATCCTGGCTCAAGGGGGATTTCGAGTAAATCTCACTTGAGTTGGGTCCCGCACGTCTTAACCCAGGGTTAGGGAGGTAATCTTGGGTCGGGGCGTGACAGTAAAGACATTGACTAATCATGGGAGCATATGAAGGTTCCACTCTTCTTCAGAGGACCTAAGCCGATTGATGGAAATACATCATCAATACACAATTGATCGACTTCAATACGAGATTGTGTCTTTCCCAAGATACTTTTCATTCCAACATCGGATATCCAGCATATACTGCGATCATCCGGAATCAATACGCAATGACATTATTCATCATATCCCATCCGAAATCAAGGAGTCATGTACTATGCGTTCAAAACACTTGGCCAACGCAAGCTCCACTTGATTTGGCTTATGAAGTCTATTTAAGATCTTCATGCATATCTCTGATCCCATAGAGACGTCACTATGATTATAATCATAGGGCTGCATGTACAGTTATTGGGGAACTACCAAACTGACAAGGTAGTGGAGTGCAATAACATCCATTACGAGAGTACATCTCATCGTAGTCGATCCCAGTGCGTGTTTGTGAGAAACCTTGCGCCATAAGGGAGTCTGAGACTCTTGTTCTCACTACGCTACCTCACAAAGGTTTACTTGATAGGGTTTACACTTGTGGTGTCGGTAACACCTGCCCAAGGACCTATCCCTTTGTCCGGGTCGCATCTTCCCATTTTAGGTCAATACACTTTGTCGACATATCAACAAACGTGTGGTTCGATAAACTCATCATCCCACGTCCTCATGTACACTAGTGTAGTCATTGTAGAGATCTCTTTCTATGAATTGGATTTTGACGTTGAGGCGTCCCCCAACGATAGTCACAATTCAGACTAACATGAGACGGAGTGAGTATCACTGATCAATGGACCAGTAGTGCCAAACTCGCTTTCTCTCTCAGTGCGAGTGTATATCGAACCCAAGGGCCTCAACCTAACCTTCCGGGAGCCACAAGGCCTAGGACACCATGTTGCCACATTATGGCGCCCTCACATCACCACACAAGGTGACGGCGTCAAGACCATCTCAATATGGCCGAGCCATGGCATCAAGACCACCTCAATTCGGTCGAGCCATGTCCTCTTGGTAGGACATCATTCCTTACAGACATATGCAGTATCGATCTCGTCACTATAGTTCTATGGGGATCATGTTGAGACTTAGTGGTAACCAACCACGACATTCACGTCGTTCCCACTTGAACCCTGGTGTTCGTATCTCCCCCTAACGGCGGGAATACAGTCTCAAAGTGACAGTCCGCAATGTAGCGGTTAAGTAGATCGTCTGTCAAGGAGCTTAAGGTGGAGAGCAATAAATTGACTTCTATCCAACCTTAGAACATATTCATCTCATGCGACACATCATCATTGGGCACTGTGGCAGTCCAATTTGGCACATTGTGGAACTCAAGGCTTGGAGATCCGTTACTATCCCGCCGAGTTCAAGGATTACAACTTTATGTCAATCCTAGCACACAGTTACGAGCTGTCGTGCATCAATGCAATGATGGTAAGTCGTGGACGAATTAATACATGTCTGCATGTCCCTCTTCAGGGATGGGTAGTGAGCCCATAGATACATAAGCAGCATGTGGTAGACGATGGTGCAACACATGACCAGTGTGTTAGCCCTTCAACCAACACCATAAAAGCGTATACGGTGTCCATTCATTGGTTGCATCGGTCTACATAATCCTTCTTTGGATTTTCAATAAGAATGACATCTTTTGTGGCATAGCATAAGAGGATCTTTCACCTTACTCAGCTAAAGATCAAGCTTTACACAACGAAAACATGAGTACTGTGCGGCTGCCGAGGACATCATGTCGGCGCACAAACACAACATACAATCATGGTGTAGTTCGTTGTTATCGGGGGAATGGATGCCCAAGAATATCAAACAATTCTGGCTCGCATATCTCACCCGGTATGACCAAATGTCATAGCTTGTCTGAGTTAATTGTCCCAAATATACTTATTGGCGACACCTTAGGACTCATGCTCATCTCCATGATGCTCTTAATCGGCAGTCATGAGAAGTATACACAAAAGTCTTAATCATTCTCATCATGGTAATCGTTGGTGTGTATGTTCATAACACACTTCAATGTTCGATTGCCTCTCTCACAATAAGGAGGGCATTTGTGACTTGGATCAAAGGTATCAAGAATTGATTCAACCATATCATAAAATGATAGTGAAGATCCAATCAAACTTAGTCACAAAAAGGATTCACAATCTGCGAAGAGTATCCAGTTTTCGTGCAGTATGACCTATACTCACTAAAACAACCACAACTCTTTCGTCTGGATGGATATGAACGAACCGCTTGAACCATTGGAAACTAGATTCAAATAGCTTTCCAATGATATAAAGTGCGCGTTCTAGTTCATCCGGAGTTGATCTAGGGGCTCTGACGAAGTTAAAGGACAGTAGGATACAGTCTGCTATGACCTGTACACACTTAAACTGACATAACTCTTTCGTCGGGACAGGTATGAACGAGCCACTTAAACCACTGGAAACTAGACTCACGTAGGTTTCCAATGATATAAAATTCGGCATCTAGTTCATCCGGAGCCGTTCAGAAAACTCTGACGAAGTTACGATACAGTAGTTTCAACTTACTGTGGTAGCAGATTTAGACATGATTAAGCTTTCAACTTTAAAATGGCATCGCAGGAGTTATCCTCGACCCAAAAGTAAAGCGTACATATGGCATTACAAGTCTTCAACGTCCATGAAGGACGGCATTTGGTAACAGCAGCATGGGGGGAATCCAAAATCAAGGGAGTAGGTAACCTTTGCCAAGGTTAACCACGTCATCCGATGATGGAAAATCTGCTGTTAGGTGAAGACTAAACCACGAACATCGACACACCTTTATAAGGCTGTGCATGATCATGTCATAGTGTGAATGCACTTATCGAACCAACGATTTCATCGAGGTCTCATTTCGTTTGGAGAAAATCAAAGAGCCCTTCATGACGTCAAATGTCAGAGGCATCCATTTGATGTTTCGTACGCCCTTTTGTACGTTTATTTGTATGCATTCATTCTTTTGCACAGGATTGTGTGGGTAGTCCCACCGTCTGCAAGGCACTCAATTTCTTCACATAACATACCTATCGAACAAGGTAGATACATGAGAAAAAGACATAGACACCGAAGGCAACAATCGAAGGCAACTTTGTGCATTGCAGAATTCCTGGCAGCATGACCTTTGCTCATTCAAACAGGCATAACTCCTTCGTTAGAACGGATATGAACGAACCGCAAAAACCATTGGAAACTAGACAAATGTAGCTTTCCAGTGATATATGGTCTGCGTTCTAGTTCATCCGGAGCTGTTCAGAAAGCTCTTCGGAAGTTGCTGTTCAGAAAGTGGCAGATTCACTGTTTTGTTTTTAGTTGCCTGCATTTGCAGCTTGCACGTATGCCAATGCACTAGGCACTTGGCAACATTTGGCAGCGCATTGCACCTACACATATGTCATTGCATTAAGCACTTGACAACATTTGATAGTGCATGAGGAGCCACACATATGCCGGTGCACCGTGCACTCGACAACATTTGGTGGCTGCACAACCGCTGGCGCCCATGGCGCACGGTATGGGGCAGTGGGGGGGAGCTCGGCAACTTATCTCAAGTGTAGAGCATGAGATGCACAGAGCTTCGGCAGCTGCTGCACAGAGCTTGGCCCTGGTGCTCAGTGCTCGGCAGTCGGTGTCCTGTGCACGTCCTCGAGTGTTCTGTGCTATGTAGCTCACTTAGTGCTTGTCCGTGATGTAAGTGCACAACCATTGGTGATCAGTGCACGGTTCCTTGTGTTAATGCTAACATATGGTGCTTAGTGCTCAACACCTAATGCACAGTGCACGATAGTTCATGTGTAGAGCATAAAGCGACAAACATATAACTAATCGACATGTGACATATAAGTGGTGGCATTCCTCACACAACATGAAGCAATTGACACACAGGGGCGGCAACTGACACACAATATTGGCAAAAACAATCAAGGGGCAGTAGGTAGCATACAGGGTTAGCAACAGACACGTTGGGCGGCAACAGGCGCGTGACTATCGACAACTGGCAGCCAGGTGCACATGGGCTCAGCAGCGTGCACGACAGCTCGGCAACCATGACAGCAGCTTGTGTAGCGCTCAGTAGCTCCTAGGCAGCGCTCAATAGCTGTATGCCTTTAGCATAAAACAGTGTTGCTCAGTTTTTAATCTCCATTCGAGACTTAGAGCGGCATTTAAGGGTCAATATGTAAGTGAGCGGCAAATTTCCTCGCTCATGCATACAAAACCAAACTATGGAGACTCGAGAGTGGTCATCTCACTTTATAGGTTGGAGGTGCAGCGTAGGAAGCAGTGGCTAAATCTCGAGCAAAATCTATGTGATGCTCGGCAGCTGGGTGCTCAGTGGTTGGAAACTAGCACTTGACAGCTATGCAGCACTGGTCCTTTATAGCTAGGCACTAGGCGCACTACAGCTAGAAACTGGGCAGCCTGTGCTCTGCAGCGTGGCGGTGGTGCTCTACAGCTAAACGCTGGGCATCTTACACCGGTTGCTGATTCTCCTACCATATTCTCAACGGGACTTCTACCCGGAGAAATGTGCTAACGTTGATCAAACACAATGCGGGTTCAATGAATGAGATGATTCTCTAATTCTGAACTCTCTTTAATAGCATAACACAAACCAACGTTGGATACCTCACAACGTGGACCTAAAAACATCTTCGGTGCATGGTGCACGCAACTAGTGCTTGTCACTCGGCAGCTAGTGCTCGACAGTGCTCGGCAGCTGCCCTAGGCAGCGCTCAGTAACAATTGGCAGTCAGGGCTCGACAGTGCATAGCAATTAGTGTGCAAGGCTTCGGTAGCTGGTAGCCATGTGCACATATAGTGCCTGGCAGTAGTGCACACGTGTTGGCAGCCGCGTGCATGTGACAAGGCCCAGCCTCGGCAGCAGTGCTTGGCAGGTGCACAGTAGGTGCACGTGTGGTGCCCGGTGGCAGCGTGTGCGTGCACAGGGCCAATCCCCGGCAGCAGCGCTCTGCATCAGCCAAACCGTTGCACATATGGTGCCTGACATCAGTGTACGTGCACAGGGTCGATCCCTGGCAGCAGTGCACGTCAGTGCACAGAAGGTGCGCATATGGTGCATGACATCAGTGCACGTGCACAGGGTCGATCCCCGGCAGCAGTGCACGTCAGTGCACAGAAGGTGCGCATATGGTGCCTAACATCAGTGCACTTGCACAGGGTCGATCCCCGGCAGCAATGCACGTCAGTGCACAGAAGGTTCGCATGTGGTGCCCGGTGGCAGCGTGCGCGTGCACAGGGCCAATCCCCGGCAGCAGCGCTCGGCATCAGCCAAACCGGTGCACATATGGTGCCTGACATCAGTGCACGTGCACAGGGTTGATCCCCGGCAGCAGTGCACAGAAGGTGCGCATGCGCGCCGGCAGCAGCGTGCACCCGCGCACAGGGGCAGGCCCCGGCAGCGGTGCTCGGCAGCCAAATGCACATATGTTTTAGGATTTTCTATAATAACCTGCAAAGACAAACGTCCCAAGCATAGATTGAACTTTGAAATTACTCAAAATTAAAGCTTACTTGCTAGTCTGCCAAATAGACTGCATTTATATAAGATGTTCCATGCTTCCATGCTCAAATCCATGCGCGTTCGGCGATTGTTCACGCAATTCCATTATGAATTGTCGCGTGGGGAGACCGTGTGCACATGAAAAATATATGGTTAGTTAAACTTGCTATAAAACAGTAGCAAAAGTATTGAAAACATCAACCATATGGAGGATTCATAAAGAAAATAGGAATACAACCCGTGTGCACAGGGGGTGCGCGCGGTGCCCAGGGGGTGCGCAGGGGGGTGCACAGGGGGTGCGCAGGGGGTGCGCAGGGGGGGTGCCCAGAGGGTGCCCAGGGGTGCACAGGGGTGCCCAGGGGGTGCGCAACATTTTGAATGTATTGTTTAGCGATGTTATTTCGACCATGTTTGTTGTGTACATTTAAAACCAATTATACGACGGTTTTGAATGTATTGTTTAGAGTGATGTTATTTCGACCATGTTTGTTGTGTACATTTAAAACCAATTATACGACGGTTTTGAATGTATTGTTTAGAGTGATGTTATTTCGACCATGTTTGTTGTGTACATTTAAAACCAATTATACGACGGTTATATATACAGTTGGCATTGTATTGTTGTCATCCAAATCTGTTCTGCCATACTCCCAGTTCTGTGCGTTGTTGCATGTCAACCATAGCGGCTCTTCCTGGTTTTACCCTCACTATTATTAAGTGCCTTATGCTGGTGTTTGACTCGTGTCCATGGAAAGAGAACTTAGGCTGGGTGGGGAAGTGGCTGCTGAAAATATCTGCTTCAGCTGCAGAGGAGCAATAACAGAGGTCTGGATCCCTCTCTTGAGTCTTTAGTCATCACAGAAGAAAAGTAAAAGCCTATCACCATCAGCCCTCCCTGTGACTCTGAATAGAGTTCAGTCTCTTCACGCTTATTTGTGAGAGTGAAGGGACAGATTGATTTGAGGTTTGAAAGGATTGATTTGAGGATAAAGCTGTCATATTCTTCTGCTTTTCTCATCATGCACTCTTAGGTTCCAGCCTCACATGAAAACTTAGTGCCATTTGGGTCACATGTTCAGGCACGGCTTTTTCAAAGATATCATCTTTCACACATTCACAAAATCTATACCATGATGATGATCAACATCCAAGAATAAGATACCCATAGGCCATAGCCATATACACCCCTCTTGAGAAACCTAGAGACTGGAATAGAGAATCCTTCGTTACTAGCCAAATCATTGACTGTTGGAATAATAAATATATATATGCTTCTTCCACCCGGTGACTTGTAAGAGAAGCCGGACAACCTCGAATCCCGGTAAGAAACGGGAAAAATTGAGACGGAGTCAGATTTCGAAACTACAGACTAAATTGTAATGGGATAAAAATTTTGAACTTTTTTTTCATGTAAAAAGTTGATAATGTCAAATACTCAAAATAGTTACTTAATCTTTAGCTGGATTCTATAATTATTGATAGCAAACTCATAAATTATTGACTCATTGTCAATATTATCTAAAAATTATCATTCAATGTGTACTATCATGCAATCATCAAGAAACTCTTATTCTATCTTTCTTCGAAGTCTGTTTTTAATAATTCATAAAGTTGTAAATGTATGTTCTGTAGTTGTTGTAGAGACTGAAAGAGTTAATACCAAACAAAACAGTCTATAAACCAAGTGATAGTTTTCAGCCAATCTTGTTTCAACCAATTTCACACAAATAAAAAAAATATTGAGAATGTTCTGGAACTCAAGATGTTGACGAATAATTACATTATAGAATGTCAATTGCAATTTTAAAGCATGCAACTCAGAACTAAAAAAATTATAGAAGAGATTGAGTTATACAAGTAGATACCGAAGAGAAACGAAAAACTATAGACTTTATTTTTTCATGAAGGTCTTGTTTTATAGAGATTATTTTGTACGGTGTTATTAGCAAAAATGTGGTTTAATAATAATTATTTTCTTTGTTGTTTCGAGAAACCTTGTTTGACTTGATTAATGATTTTTCTTAAGCATCTAATAATCATGTTTTGCACGGATTTCTCTTTTGGTTTGCAATAACTCTATTTTGTTTAGGATAGTTTGACTGATTAACTCACATTAATTTTGACATTACTTTTACTTTTTTATTTGACTTTGCTATAAATATTAGAAGACAATCTACATGGGTTATTGCAAGGCTATTGATTAATTATGCCTATATAAATAAAAAATGGCTGAAAATCTGCACGGACTATAGCCCAAGAACACTAACACCATGCTCCGTCATTGGGGAAAAGTGTTACGAGTTCTTAGTGCAGACTCTTTGTCATTGATCTATAAGTAAGTTTTTAAGAGTAATGCTAGGTGAACCACCTTTAGATGAACTATCTAAAATCGACATTAGGTGGCAAGGTGAGGTGGTATAGCCATATCGTCAAAACATAAATTTATATTTCCCTATATTTCTATTTTCTTGATTATTTTCTACTTTCTTTATTTTATGATTTTATCTTCTAAACTCTTTTTTTATCTCTGTTGAAAATTTCAATCGTTGTTCCCCTCTACTCTTGGATCTCATGATTCTCATCCCTGCTCTAAACAATCACACCCCATCTTTAATTGTTCAAACACTTAATTTCAAATTTTGTTTTCCTCACAAGCATTGTTAATTCACTACAAAAAAACCATTGGGCGACGAAGAGAGCCGAAACAAGGAAACGAAGAGAGCTGAAACATGGCGACAAAAGCAGATTTCGTCGCTTAAGAGGAACTTTAGGCGAAGAAAATATGTGTCGTCGCCTCAGAGCCAAAAATCGTCGTCTAAGGTAAAATTTAAAGAGACGAAAACTGAAATCGTCGCCTAAGGCCATTCCTTCGTCACCTAAGGTCATTCCTTCGTCGACGACAGGAAGTTTCGTCGCCTAAAGCCTAACCATCGTCGTCTAAGAGGGTCATTTTTAGGCGACGACATATTGGTCTGAAAACTTTGGGCGGCGACGTTCTTTCGTCGCCTAAGAGTGACCCTCTTAGGCGATGATTTTTTTAAACTTTAGGTGACGAATTTTCAGTTTCGTCACCTAAGAGTCTTTATATTCCCAGATCTGGACAACAGCCCACTCGAAAAAAAGGGAAGAGAATTTCAGGTGTTGTCGAAATCTGTCCATACTCAGTTTGTAGAGCTATAGGTACGTATATGTACGTGTATATATGTTGTTTTTGAGTTTTATTTGAGTTGAATTGATAGATTTTGAATTTTATTTGAGTTAATGAATTGATAGATTTTGAGTGTGTGATTTAGTTGATCGATTAATATTTTGAGTATGTTGATTGATTATGAATTTGTGTTGATGTAGTTGCATTAATTGGTTGATATATTTTTACATTTTGATTAATATTATATTGAATATATATATATATATATATATGATGTTGTTATTAATTAATAATATTGTATTGATGTTATGAAGTTGTTGATGATAATTTTATGATATGATGGATGTATATATATATGTTGTTGATATATAATATTGTTATTATGTAATTATTATTATGTGTATATATATATGTTAATTAATTAGTTTATATATGTAAGAATATTGTTATGTAATTAATTAATAATTAAGTATATATATATATATATATATGCATGTGTTAATTAATTAATTTGTTATATATATATATATATATATATATATATATTGTGGTATTTTTAGGATATGGATAAAAGTTGAATTTCGCTTCCAAGATGGGACAAAAGATATGCTAAAAGAGTTTTCAGTTTTGTGCAATATGCGTTGGACAATGCTGGCCGGGGTACACTTTTCTATTGCCCGTGCAAGAGATGTCAGTGTTGCAGCGAGATGCATCGATTTCCGATGGAGACAGTATGAGAGCACCTGAAGAATAACAGATTCTGGGACAGTTACACATGTTGGATATATCACGGTGAAACATCATCAGGGGGTCTGCATGATCATGGGCAGTTTTATGAGAGGGGCGGTTCATCAAACGATGCAACAACGGCCTTCATCAACGACATGTTTCCTCATGAGAGCGGTGTATATGCTCAAGGACAGTATAATCCTGAGGCGTCAGTGCAGACCGTCCCTAGAGTTGTCAACACTGCTGGTATTGGCAAGTACAACAAACTGCTTGCTTTCCAACAGACCCCTATGTACCCTGGTTCTAAGAAGACCGTTCTTGAGTGTGTAATGGAGGTGATGCAGATCAAAGTTAAGGAAAAATTGACCGTGAAGGCTGTTGATAGGTATCTACAGTACGCTGCTTCGTTGCTGCCCGACGGTCATCGTCATCCCACCACTCATCATAAGGTCCGTCGTATCCTGAAAGATCTTAGGCTTTCCTACATCAAGATCCATGCATGCAGATGTGACTGCGTTCTCTTCTGGGGTAAAGATGCAGACGGGAATGACCTTGAAGGCCTTCATCGTTGTCCGGTATGTGGGACCGACAGGTATAAGCGGACTCCTGTAGGCAATAGGAAACCTGTGAAGGTACTTCGGTATTTCCCGTTCAGGGATAGGCTAGAGCGGTACATGTCTTCACACACAGCCAAAACTATGAGATGACACGCTGAGAGGGAGTTGCATGACGAAGACACCATGATACACCCTACTGACAGGGAGGCTTAGAAGCATATAGACAAGGAGTTTCCTCATTTTACGTCAGATGTCCGAAATGTGAGGCTCGGACTGTCATCCGACGGGTTCAACCCTTTTGCCAATCATAGATGGACGGGGGAGAGATTTTAGCAGTGCTTAATGAATATGATTTTGGGCGACTCAGCAATCATCCCGACATTGTGGCCTCAATACCTGAAAGACCCGACAGGTAAAAATTCTGGACACATAAGAGCATATTTTGGGAACTCTCGTACTGGAGTAAGTTATTGATCAGACACTACCTAGATGTGATGCATATAGAGAAGAATGTCTGCGACAGTGTGGTGTGTACAATGCTCAACTTAGAGGGGAAGACGAAAGACGGTCCTAAGACACGCATTGATCTTAAGAATATGAAGATAAGAAAACATCTGTGGTTGAAACAAGGGTAGAAAAAGATGCCTCAGACTCCTTACACAATGAAGCCTAATCAGAAGAACCAAATCTTCAGGTGGTTGACTTGTGTGAGGTATCCTTCAGGCTATGCATGAAATATAGCTAACTGTGTGAAATTTCGGGATAATAAGATGTACAGCTTGAAGAGTCATGACTGTCATATCCTGCTACAACGTCTCCTCCCTGTTTTCATTCGACCGTTCCTCAATAGTCCGGTAATTTTTTTTTTAATTTTTAAAGCTAAATTTGTTAAAATTTAACGGTCAACTGGTTACTTAAAAAATTTGTGTTGGATTTGATGGTAATTTGTGGTTTGTGGCTCTCGTCAGGTAGTGGAGCCGTTAGTAGCGTTGACAAGATTCATACAGAAGTTATGCACACGGGAAGTGAAAAAATCCGACCTCCGAGAAATGAAAGAGGACATCATTTATATCATGTGTAAATTTGAGAGGATATTTCCTCCAAATTTTTTTGATATCATGCCTCACTTGATGATCCATCTTCCCGAGCAATTGTTGCTTACCGATCCAGTACACATCACTTGGATGAATCCCATGAAAATGTACATTTTAATCACCTAAATTCCTCAATATATATACATATTCAATAATCATAACACTTTGCATTTTTATATTTATAGGCAACTTGGAGACTACAAAGATTATGTGGTTAATAAATCCGCGCCTAAAGAATGTATAGCTGAAGCCTATATTGCGCACGAATGCGTCACCTACATGAAGTTGTATTTAGGAGCGTTGAAGGAGACTCCGCAAACCATGAAGGAAGGTGCACTGCAGTTCAATCTTTCCATACTCTCCAGTGATCTTGAAGTTGGTGGAGCAATATTGTCAGGCGAATACAACATGCGACCACACAAGATGGCCATCGCCCACTGGTGGGTATTAATTCATTGTCCAGAAGTTCAATTCTGGAAAGACGAGCATCTATATTGTCTAGAAGTTGATGGTGATCTCGAATACCACAACCGAGCGTTCACATACTATTTTCTTTCCTGGGCACACAATTTAATATGTATGCAATAATTTTCCGTTTAGTGCATATCGTCCATATCTACAGTTGAATGGTTGGTTACAGATGGACTCAAATCTGATGGTCACCCAAATTGGTTGCACGAACTGTGGCTTCTTGCGATGAAGCCAATACGGGCTACAATTTATCCCATGTGCACGGTGAATGACGTCCAATTTGTACATGAAGAGAGAGACACCAAACGGAGAACACATAATTCAGGGGTGATGGCGCTTGGTGATGGGAAAAGTCTCGACTATTACGGTGTTCTCCATTCCGTGGTGGAACTCATGTATGGGGAACGCATGACAGTGCACCTGTTCAAGTGTAGGTGGTTTGATAATAGCCCATAGAGCATGAAGACCGATCAGTACAGAATATTATCGGTGAACACTGCTACCAGCGCTTACGAAGATGACCCGTTTGTTTTTGCCACATCGGTCAAACAAGTGTTTTATCTTGATGACCTCCATAGGGGTGGCGCGTGGAAAGTAGTCAACTTTGTGCATCCTCGAAACATTTACCGGGCGGCTACACTTGGAGTGATCAGAGACGAGGATGAATATGATGTGTATCAGGAGACCAGCGTAATAGGTATTCCTGACGTCTCTACTGTTCGCAAAAATAATTTTCCAGCGGGTCGCTCGGTGCGAACTCGTGAAGAGTCAACCCTTATTGATGTTGATCCAAATGAAGAAAGAGACGAAGACTCTGACGATGAATTAAGGTATAGATTACCAGAGATTAATTCTGACACCGATGAGGACTCATCAGATGATTCCGATTACGACCCTTAGGTTTTATGGAATCATCGTTTTAATTGAGCATTAGGGTAAGTCATGTTTTCATTCTTGATGTCGGTAGGTATTGGTCTAATCCCCCTACCTTTTCTTTGTACTTTTTGTTCTATATATATATATATATATATATATTCTACATTCATCTCTAAGGCGACGAAATGTGACCGTCGTCACCTAAGGTCTCTTTTAGGCGACGAAATACTTATGTCGCCGTCTAAGGTCTCTCTTAGACGACAAAATACTTATGTCGTCGCCTAAGAGAGATACCCTACCTCTTAGGCGACGATATAAGTATTTCATCGCCTAAGAAGGTCGGGTAGATCCGCCTCCCTCTCCCTCTCACTCTTCCTCTCCTCCGCCTCCCTTTCACTCCCTCACTCCCTTTCCCTCTCCTTCTCCTCTGCCTCTGCCTCTGCCGCTGCCGCCTCCCTCTCACTCTCTCTTCCACCCCTGCTGCCGTGCCGTAGTGCCGCCGCACACCTAAGATCCAGGTACCGCCGTGATAATTTTGTTGAAAATTTGTGGAAAATTAATGGAAAAATTGTGATAATATTGTGAAAATTGTGGATTATTTTTTTTGTAAATTGTGATAATGTTGTGGAAAAATTGTGGTAATGTTGTGGAAAAATTATGGTAATGTTGTGGAAAAATTATGATAATGTTGTGAAAAATTTGTGGTAAATTAGTGAAACATTAAGTGTAAGTTTGTGATAAATTAAATGGAAATTTTATGGAAAATTTGAGGAATATTTGTTCAAAAATTGTGGAATATTTGTGGTAATTTTGTGGTTAATATTTGCTAAATAATGATAATTGCGTGGTAAATTAAAATTATATTTGTGGAATATTGATTGACATTTTTATTTTAATATATTGTAATTTATTGTGCATTTTTTTAGGTTATTGATTGGAATTTTTATTTTTAACAGGATGTTGAGGAGTTTTCGGTCAAGCAAGAAGGGTTCGAGGGGCCAAGCGTCTGGTTCGTCTGAGGGAACCGCAAGCAACCCTCCACATGAGATGTTTCAAGGCACTATGTCTACCAGACGTGCGACTCTTCTAGAGGGGTAGAGGCGGCCGAGCGTTTGCACCTCTTCAGGGCAGCCAGACGATTTCCTGTCCGCACTCCGTAGGCCTTCGGTTTTGCGGGGTCTCACTCCATCTGCTGCAAAGGTGTCCACTCCTTCTGTTGTTTCGGGTGATGGGTCATCGACGCCACAGGTACCGACCATTATATGACTTCCGTTGATGGTACCGGCCATACAATCATTGATGCGGAGTGGAATATATTATCGTTCCCCCCGGACCTGACTGTTCAAGACGCGTACTTTTACATGTCTTTTGATGGACCTCTTCATCCCGTCAGGTGCAAGGAATCGGCGTAGACACCGGCAGAATCCGTTGACTCCGCCGCATCACCCTCAGGTAAATAAATTTACAAGGCTTTTTGAATTATTATATTTAATGACGGATTTTAATATTAAATTTGGTTTATTATGTCATAGGCGCCGTCAGGGACAAACCGACGAAGAATAAGAGAGGCATCGACATCAGCAGGCCCTGAAGAAGCTAGTCAAAAAATCATAGTCAACCCTTATTGATGTTGATCCAAATGAAGAAAGAGACGAAGACTCTGACGATAAATTAAGGCATAGATTACCAGAGATTAATTTTGACACCGACGAGCACTCATCGGATGATTCCGATTACGAGCCTTAGGTTTTCTGGAATCATCGTTTTATTTATTTTTTCATTGTGGTTTAACCTTCTGTTTTTTTATTGTTACACCATTTCGTCGGTTAAGAGTATCCAAATAAATAAAATAAATTAAAACAGATTGAAAATATAGGGGTTTTAATTTTTGGTAAAAATTTTATACCGGTGGATGCGTCTCGTCGATTTGCAACTATTCTCAGTTGAAGGTCCGGCCAAATTACGTGATTTAGAGGGCCTAAAGTCTCTCTTAGGCGACGAAATACTTATGTCGTCGCCTAAGAGGTAGGGTATATAAGGAAAAAAAATGTGGCCGTCGTCGCCTAAGAGGTCGGGTATAAGGAAAAAATCCGGTAATCATTTCTACAGTTTTCTCTCCGTCTCCCTAACTCTCTCTCTTCGCCTCCCTAACACCAAAATCGCGCTAATTAATCTCACTCCCTCTCCTCCTCCCCCACCTCGGCTTCTGTCGCTGCCCTTGCCGCAGTGCCGCCGCGCACCCCTCAGCCTCCTCCTAGCTTCAAATTCGAAGGTACCTATCCGAATTCAAAAATTATTATAATTTTGTGTTTAATTTGTTATGATACTGTGTATAATTAGTTATAATTTAGTAGAAAAATTATGATAATTTTGGTGGTGAAATAATTGTAAATAGATGGAGGGTTTGTAATATATTTGTGGGAAATTAGTGGAAAAATTGTGTGTGGAAAATTTGTGGATTATTTTTTGTAAATTGTGATAATGTTGTGGAAAAACTATGATAATGTTGTGGAAAAATTGTGGTAAATTAGTGAAAATTAAGTGTAAGTTTGTGATAAATTAAATGGGAATTTTATGGAAAATTTGTACAATATTTTATGGAAAAAATTTGAGGAATATTTGTGAAAAAATTGTGGAATATTTGTGGTAATTTTGTGGTTAATATTTGGTAAATAATGATAATTGTGTGTTAAATTAAAATTATATTTGTGAAATATTGATTGAAAATTTTATTTTAATATATTGTAATTTATTGTGTATTTTTTTAGGTTATTGATTGGAATTTTTATTTTAAACATGATGTTGAGGAGTTTTCGGTCAAGCAAGAAGGGTTCGAGGGGCCAAGCGTCCAGTTCGTCTAAGGGAACCGCAAGCAACCCTCCACCGGTCGGGTTTCAGGATACTATGTCTGCCAGACGTGCGAGTCTTTTAGAGGGACAGAGGCAGCCGAGCGTTTTCACCTCTTCAGGGCTGCCTGACGATTTCTCGTCTACACTCCGTAGGCCTTCGGTTTCACGGGGGCCCACTCCATCCGCTGCAGAGGTTCCCACTCCTTCTGCTATTTCGGGTGATGGGTCATCGGCGCCACAGGTACCGGCCACTATATAGCTTTCATTGACGGTACTGGCCATACCAATCGTTGATGTGGAGTGGAATATATTATCGTTCCCCCGAACCTGACTGTTCAAGAGGCGTACTATTACACGCATTTTGATTGACCTCTTCATCCCGTCAGATGCAAGGAATCGACGTCGACACCGGCAGAATCTGTTGACTCCGCCGCATCACCCTCAGGTAAATAAATTTACAAGGTTTTTTGAATTATTATATTTAATGAAGGATTTTAATATTAAATTTGGTTTATTATGTCATAGGCGCCGTCGGAGACAAACCGACGAAGAATAAGGGAGGCACCGTCATCAGCAAGGCCCTGCATAAGCTAGTCAAAAAAATCAAGGAATATCTTAATCCGGGTTGGTCTGAATGAGGAACCGGAATCAGCAAGAGTGAGAAACATGTACGTCCGCGCCGCAAGACCAATAATTATGGCTAAATGCCCTATGCTGTGGGGAGAATGGAAAGACGTCTCGGATTCCTTGAAGACCCAGCTCGATAACGATATGTCGGTGAGTTTTAAAAAAGTCTCAATAATAATATTATGTGATGAAGTTGTTGACTTTTCGAGAAAATAGACTAATAAACGGTTAGATGCAGTTATATTTTGAGTTTCCCGAGGGGTCCAAGGAGTTGATGAGACCATGGCTGGAAGAAAAACATTCCCAAAGGTACGTACGTTGAGAAAAATATTGTCGTGAATTATATGTTATATTAAATATATATCTAATATTTTATGTCGTATATGTAGGTTTAGGGAGTGGAAGCATAAACTGAGGACACTGTAAAGCGCACGGGAACGGCCGGCTGGGTACCCCTCTTGAGTTCTAATACAGGGAGCACGAGTGGCGTTGGCTTCTGACGATCGAATTCAACAACCCTCATAAAAAGGTAGATAAAAAATAAATTACTTAATTAGTTATCGAGGCCGTACTTAATTATTAAAAATAATAATTACGTATTAAATAAATATTTTACTAATGGTTAAGTTTTTTCTTTCAAGGCCGCCTCTCAGAAGAAGGTTGCAAACCGGTAACGCAACACGACCAACCATCATGCCGGTTCAAAACTGTTTGCTTGCATCATGGAGGAGGTGATGAGGGACAATCCGGAGGTTAACTTGTTCGTGGGAACGTTCCATAAAGCGTATCCTCAATCCGAGGAGGATCTTGTAAGTTATCTCACGCTTTTAATTTTTAATTTTACTTATATGTATTATTTAATGTTAATTAATAATTTATTTCTAATATTTCGAATTAGGAGAGGATGAGGTCGGCGGAGTCCGATGTGATGCATGATTACGTGTCAGAGACATGGCTGGAAACGCAGGAGGAGGATATGTCCGAAGCCATGTCTCGGATCAACCGATCAGATCAACTCATCGGGGCGAGGATCATGGACACGGTTTTCCCACACCGTACAAACAACTTCTACTGCCAGAGTATGGGCAGGGTTAGAAACCAAAAGCTGAAGGAAATCAAAGGAGGGTAAAAGAGAGCCTTAAGCAGCAAAGTGTAACTACAGTCAGAAGTTGAGAGGCTGCAGCAGAGACTACAATGCCAGGAGCGACAGGAGGCTGCCAGAAGAGCCTTCACATCATCCCTAAATGCCTATGATGACGCCAAGAGTGTCTATGAAGACGCCCGGGAGCAGTATAATGAAGCGCGTAATGCAGCCCAGGAAAACCATTAGATGCAGCTGGGGCAGTGGGTTCAGGACTGTCTATATACTTAGTCAACAGGACAAATTCCTCCTCCCATGCCGATGCGTCCTATTCTGCCTCCGCCCCCGGAACGTCCTCAGCTTTGGAAACCATAAGAATCGGATTTCATGATCGATTTAGATGATATCGAATTTACTTTTGACTATATTTATATATTTGTACGTTTATGAACAATTTAGATAATTTGTAATGAAAAATTTGTTTTTTTTCTTCTTGAATTTTTTGTGTTGTTATTTATATTTTATAAAAATTTACAAAACTAAATAAAAAATACAGAAAATACTTTAGGCGACGAAATAAGGTATTTTTCGTCACCTAAGAGAGGTTTAGGCGACGACTTTTGCACCATTTCGTCGTCTTAGGATCACTTAGGCGACGAAATATACCACTTTCGTTGCCTAAGAGATTTTTTTTATTTTTAAAATATAAGGCGACGAATATACACGTATCGTCGCCCAAGGTAGAACACTTAGGCGACGAAACTGGCGTCGTCGCCTAAGATCTAGACTCTTAAGCGACGAAGCCAGTTTCGTTGCTTAAGCGACGAACAACTTTTCTTCGCTTAAGAGTCTAGATCTTAGGCGACGACGCTAGTTTTGTCGCCTAAGAGCGAGACTCTTAAGCGACGACGCCTGTTTAGGCAACGAAATGTGTGTCATCGCCTTAACTTAACTCTTAGGCAACGACGCCTGTGTCGTCGCCTTAGAGTGAGCCTTAGGCGACGACAGAGATTTCTTTCGTCGCCTAAGATCTTGGGTGACAGACTTCTTGTGACGACACCTTAGGCGACGACGCTTCGTCCCCTAAGATCTTGAGAGACGAAATTTTTAATAGGGCGACGAAATTGCTTCGTCGCCCAAACACTCTGTTCTGGTAGTGGTTCTTTTATTATGTAAGAAATTATGAAAATCATATATTTAGATTAGGGGTAGGAGGGAGTGAATTTATTATCTAAAAAAAGGAGGGAGGGAATTTGATTCATAGAAATTGTTGCACGGAGAAGAAGAAATTGTTGAAGAGGAAGTTGAAAAGATATTTGTTTAATAAGTGATGAGGGAGGTGAGAGGCCGAGAGCTATGGTTGACACTTTTCTTTTGGGTAAACTACAGAAAAATATCCGAACTTTCAAGCTTATTTCAAATAAATACTTCATCTTCATATTCTTTAAAAAAAATACACGAGTTATGCAAAATCCTACAAAGTCTAAATTCCGTTATACATTCTGTTAAACAAACCGTTAACTTGTCTACGTGACATATGTGACATGTCAATTCATATTAACCGGACATGTCAGCAAGTGTATTGTACGTAAAATACAATAATATTTTAAACAAGTTGATAAATTAAATTGTCAACCATTTACTATCGAGTTTGCACATTTCTTTTTCCTCAACAAAATGAGTATTGTACTTCACTCGAATATCTTTATATTCTCTTGCCTCATGAATAATCCTATGTCATTAAACAACAATGCAGACTCTAAAAAGAGAATAAACTTAATCATAAAACAACTTGAATGTTTAATCAACTCCAAAATGACAATTTAGTGCTAATTGTGACATTGAGCGGAAAAAAATGTGTTGCCTATAAATGGAAACTCAATGGAAATGGTTGAAAATTTAATTTATCAATTTGTTGAGAATATTATTGTATTTTGTCTAAAATATCTTTGTTGACATGTTCAGTCAATAAGAATTGACTTGTCACACATGTCACGTAGACAAGTTAACCGTTTATTTTAACGGAATTGAGACTGTATGATTTTGCATAACTCGTGTATTTATTTGAAAAAATCTAAAGATGAAGTATTTATTTGAAATAAGCTTTAAAGTTCAGACATTTTTGTGTACTTTACCCTTTTATTTTTTCCGAGCCCCATCAATTGCATAATCTAGAGACATGTATCGATTGCATATCCAAAGGTGTGGGTACCAGCACCAACCTTGAAGGATTATGTGAATGTTCATAACAACTATGGCGGAATTTTATTTTTCTGATAAGGAGCACCAACTTATGTGAATGTTCATATCCAAAGGTGTGGGTACCAGCACCAACCTTGAAGGATTATGTGAATGTTCATAACCAACTATGGTTGACAATTAGAGATGACAGAGGATGAGAAGAAGAGAGAAGATTAAGGAACGTCTGATGAAGAAAACTCTAAAGATTAAAAGTAAATTCAAGAAATTAAAAAAAAGAATTTAAGTAATTAAGAAAAATAAAATAAAAACTAGAAATTATGCTTCAATATGTAGCTACGCCACCTCGGTCTGTCACTTAAGATAGATTCTAGGTGGTTCAACTAACATTAGCGTGAATATCTTCACAAATAAAAATACTAATACAACAAACGAGGTGATTGATTGATTTAGTAGTTATACTGTTGTGCATGACAAAGGCGTCCCTGTACATTTGAAGTCGTGATTGGTCCATCGAGTACAAATTCCTTCAATAGCATAAGCTTCAACATCAGAGATGAGGGTTTCAAATTGTTTGAGTCATCACTTTTCTTGAACTGACACCAATGTTTTAAAAAATGTTAGACGCTCGTTAGTTCGGACGGATAACAGTGTTAGTCAGATAATTAATTAATTAATCATTTTTAGACGGGGATTAATCGGTTATACGATAAAGATTAATTGGTTCCAACTAAAACGGTGAAACACCGTCTAGCACATAAACAGAGGATTAATCGATCTAGAGGGAGATTTTTAGAACATTAACTGACAGTAGACTTGCACCGACTCAATAACAAGGGGCAGACAGCATCATGTAAATTGGCAACAACTTGAAGCATATACAACTACACACACAGAATATGATGCACTAAAAACCTTTGCTGCATGCAGCTATAACTAAATGTTCCTACAGATAAGGGTCACTTAGATTACATAACACACTCAGATTCCTACTATGAATTCTAATCCTCGATACCCTGATTAATCTTTTATCTCTTCCCAATTTGTCACATCCCCTGCATGTTCCATAAAGTGTCAGTCATGAAATCGTCTGACATCCAATCGCTCTCTGCCGTCTGGCATTCAAACTGTGAAGCGTCGAATGAGGCCGTTTCTGAAAAAGGGTCGAGGCCAAAACCTTCCATGTCATAGTCCACATAATAACTGTCATTGAGAGCTTCAAAGGCATAGGATGAACTTGCAAGCTGTTCTGGAATTTGAGGCAGCTGTGAGATGAGAGAATCCGAGGAAGGACTATTAAGACTTGGGCATGAAATTCCAATTAGGGAATGATCAGATACGTGTGACACCATCGTGCTTGGTGGAGGAGGAGTAGGAGCTATAGAGATTTGAGAAGTTACGTAACTAGAAGGAGAAGCTGAAGGGTCTAAACTAAGAGAAGTTTGCTCCATCTTCTGACGCAAAGTCGGCATCCAGAAACATCGAACTGCATCAAGAAACCTCTGGCTATTAGACTCAATATTAAGTTGGCGCGCCTGTTTTTGCACCCTTGTTCTCCAGTAGTTCTTAATTTCATTGTCTGTTCTTCCTGGCAAATGTTGCGCTATTTTCGACCACCTAACATTCCCAGAAGTGCGTAAGTATGAACATTGAGTACAAAGGTAACTATGTATGCTACAACTCTGACTAAGATTATTAACTTCACCTGTTACCCCATTTGGAATGGAGCTCAAGAATCAAGAGTTGTTCTTGAGGAGTAAGGTTCCCACGCTTGATGTCAGGTTTCAAGTAATTCAGCCACCTCAATCTGCAGCTTTTTCCTGTCCTCTTCAATCCTGAACAAGTTGAATGAGAATTTGAGAAACGAGTTCGTTGATGAAATAGTTGTGACATGTCATGAAGACTCAAAACTGTCATGAAAAAGTTGTGACCTGCACATTTTGCTAAGGCATTCCAATGGCCTTCACCATGGTTGGCAATGTAATGTATGAGCAGGGTGTCTTCGTCAAGCGTCCATGGCCCTTTTCGGAGATCATTCTCTTCTTCATTAGGACTTGTGCTCGCACTGTTTGCAGCACCGGTCATGGCTGCTCCCTAAGAGTGTTATGTGTTTCTGAGGAAGGGAGAGGAAACAGAGAAAGGAACGAAGAAAGAAAGAGGTGCCACAAAGTTGTTTTTCTTGAGGTAAAGAAGTAAAAGCCAAAGATTTATAGGCAGAATAGAGATCAATGCTAAAAAAATAAAAACTTAAATAAAAACCCAAAATAAAGGTTCTGTCTTTCTAAACTGACTAAAATGGAATTGTTCTGAGATGAGGTTTGGTTGTAAAGGTTCAATGAGACTATTTGGTTTATTGGTTAGGTGGCTAAGCTAGAGAACCTGAGGCTACAGCAAAATGACCCTATATATTCAGTCCAAAACTTTATGTGTTTGAACTTTCTACATGCATAACTAATTGCTTTATATTTGATCATATACTGTTGGACAGAGATTTGAAAAGGTCTTAAAGAAAGAGATAAGAGATTGGAGCACATAGTTCTAAACTGAGAATGAAAATGAAATATTTTTTTGGTGTTTCTTCAGGGGAATTACTTCCTTCCCTTCCCTTCCCTTCTCTTGTCAATCTGGATTCTCAGTACAGGAAACGTGATTGACTGGACAAAATATATTTGCTTTATTAGCAAGTAAAATACAAAACTAAGAGTGGAATTATAAGGGTTTGTTTCTTGGTTGGAAACTATATATGACCCTGACAATGTGATTGCAATATAATACCTGATGCAAGCACAGTAGTTTCAACGCTCTACTTATTTCTGTAAATTTTCCTTCCATAGACCCAAACACTCGAACAGTAGCAAGAACCAAATAATGCCTTCATAAAAGGGTTCTTAAATTTTCAACATTGCTTCACGCAGCTATAACATTACTAGCACCATCCTTAACAATTAAGATTCCAGGAAAAACAGAAGGGGATTTAGACTATGTTTGGATTAAGGTAAACTGATGAAGTTCAAGCCTACTTGTATCAAAAGTAACACCAGTAGAAACAGTTTTACAGTATTACTTGCTATGATTCTACACCAGAATTTAGCAAACACTCAATTCCTTCACTAAACAAGGGATTATTCTCAAATCATGACTGAAGTCTTTTCGATCTCCTTACATAATCCAGTTGATCCCTATAAGAAATGTTTAAGAAAGAAGTGGCATGGTTAGCTAGGGGAGCTTTTAAAGTGGGTGGCATGGGGGACTTGAATAGATTCAAATGGGGTTTAGGGTGATGATATCACACAAGAATCAATGACCGGAAGATAGAGGTTTCCATTTTGAGTCGATGGTTCCATAAGATGCTTCTGTCACCTTTCCTAATTTTGATAATGGAAAAGCTAAGAATTCATGACTCGAGATTTATCAAACAGGATAATTCAACTCCTGCAATTATTGAGACTAGGATATGACTACAGTGGGATTCACGCGTGTTCTAAGTGGTGACCCAGCAGCTCTCTAATGGAGATCAAACTGTGGTTGAAAAAGAGAGAGTACGTATTCCTTCGTCTATGTCACTATGATGATGATGATCATGTATTTTCATTCAATCATTGACATGCACTATAATTGAAGCCCATATAGTTTGAACCATGGAATGAGTTGGTTAGTTTTTGAGACTTCAGCAAGTACAAAGGGTCATACGCATCATCACAAACTTGTTGTTTCTGAATGACATTGCCTTTCCTCATCAGAATCAATCGCTTCTGCATGCATTTGGTCCGTCCAAGTTCATTGAAATATCAAACATCTTGAATACCTGACTGAATTGCTGCTCGTACGTACACATATAGAAGTAATACAACTCTTGGACTTGCATATGTTGTATACAGGCATACATACGTATAGGTATATATTCTGTAGCCTAAATCGAAGGTGGAGCTAGGGTATATGATGCTGAATATTTTGGGGTACGTAGCTTGCAGCTTCTACTTGTGGAACAAATCCCCATCTAAATCCTACTGCAGCACTAGAATGCATGGAATATCGTGTTCTAACTAATGATAGTCATCAAACACATGCAATTCTGGAAGCCCAGTGAAATCTGACCAGAGCCCACCTTTCTACTATCAACTCGTTGGGGCTCTAAGATGGCCTGAACTGTTAAAGCATTGAAGATAATCATCGAGATATGTAGCTTGTTATGTAGCTGGTGAGAATCCGATCCTTTAACTTGACAGGTTGGGTATTGAGACATCTAAGAGATTCTATGCATATCTCTTTTCTTTTTGTAGTTATCTTTACGTTATGGTAACAAATCATGCATATCTCTTTTCTTTTTGTAGTTAGCTAGAATCAAGGAGCAATTAACTTCTTCTCTTATATATATTGTAGACATTCTATCGAAACCAATATGTGAATAAAATTTATATCAATATCAGATTTTATATAGTATCAGAGTATTGATCATTGGTCAAAATCTCTCAAACACAAAACTCTGCTAAACCCTACCATCATTCGATATGGGAGACGAAGAGAATGAACAAAAACTCACTCTGTAGTTTCTAAAGGATGTCCTTCTTAAAGAAGCTTTGAGTTCAGGCCTTTCGCGCACAGCAGAACCTTGGGAATATCCCAATCATCAACTGTATCTTCACCACTCTAACCAACCAGGTGTAATACTTCTGTCTTAGTCACTTGTTGTAGATAACTACTCGGATTGGAGTCAATCCATGACAAATGCCTTGACTATAAAAAATAAGGCCGGTCTCATGAATGGAAGCACTCCTAGACCAATTGAACAAAACAACAAGCAACTTCAATGGGAATGTGTCGACACGCTGGTCAGAACCTGGCTCACCGATTCCATATCAAAAGAGATTTTGAAGAGTGTCAAGCATTGCAAGACGGCCCGAGAAATTTGGCTTGAGCTCCAAGAAATGTTTTCTCAAACTAATACTGTGCAATTAATCAATGTTAAGAATGCAATTCATGATTGTAAACAGGGCAACGAGACCGTCACATCCTTTTACAACAGGTTGAGGGGTCTTGGGGATGAAATGGATGCTCTATGTGACTTGTCCACAGAAGGGATCAAAATTCAGAACTACATCATGACTCAGAAGATGATGCAGTTTCTTATGGGATTGAATGCCAATTTTGCAGTCATTCGTGGGAGCATTGTTGCTATTGACCCCTACCAGCTGTGAATAAGGTGTTTGCCATGACACTTCATCATGAAAAACAAGTTGAGGCCATGACCGACGACAAGGGAGTCTCCACACAACCTTATGGTGCTGCTTTTGCAGTAAGTTGTAATCATGGAGCCCCTACGCTCGTTGAGGGTTTGGGCAGTGCAGCGCACAACGTCTTGCAGCAAGAATCCTCCGACAGCAGGAGAAGATGCGTAAAATGTGGCCAAGACAATCATTCCACCAAAAACTGCAAAGCACACCTCAAGAGCACTTTTTATGGTCTCAAATACCATGTGGTTAAAGATTGTTGAAAGAAGAAGAAAGCACTTGAACAGTTGCAAGCACAGACTCACGGAAATCATGTATCTTCGTTGTTTGACATTGAAGGCAGTCCAAGTAATTTTCCTTTCTCAAAGGCAAAGTGAAATGAGATCTATGAGCTGCTCAGTAAAAATCGCAATGCTTCGGCAAACCATGCTGGTAACACCTCAACTTATGAGAATCTCTCAAGTAAAGCTTTTACCATTTGAAATAATGCAAAGACAAGTGTATGGAAATTGGATAGTAGTGTCACTGATCATATGGTTTGTAATCCTTGCTTACTCACTCATGTCGTACCTATCAAGCCACGTTATGTTAAACTCCTTGATGGTAGTCATGCTAGGGTAACCCATATAGGCACAGTAGTTTTCTCTCCTCAGTTCAAACTCCAAAATGTCCTATGTGTTCCAATATTTTACCTCAATCTTATTTCTGTCAGCAAACTTGTTCATGGTTCCTTCTGTGTCACAATATTTCTTAAACAAGCTTGTTTTGTACAGGATCTACGATCGGGGAAGACGATTGGGATAGATCATGAGAAGGAGGGATTATACTGCCTCAATGAAACCAAACAAGGAACATGTCATGCAGTCAGCAGTTCATCCAATAATGTATGGCACCAACGTCTAGGTCACCCTTCTAGTCGTCTCCTTTCTTTATTTTCATTCATGTCAAATAATTCTTGTGATACAAGCAAGTGTCTCGTTTGTCCCTTAGCCAAACAAGTAAAAAATCATTTTCCGTTAAGTACAATTTCCAGTGCGTCAGCTTTTTCATTAATTCATGAAGACATTTGGGAAGGATATCATGAACCTTCACTTTCTGGTACAAAATATTTTCTTACAACCATCGATGATTTTACACTGTGTACTTGGGTTTATTTAATGGTCCAAAATTCTGAGGCCAGACAATTTCTTGTTGATTTCATTCAGCTTGGTGCAACTCAATTTTAAAAGAAGGTTAAAATTGTACGTAGTGATAATGGTTTAGTGTTCAAAATGGATAGCTTTTATGCGTCCAAGGGTATTATACACCAAACAAGTTGCGTCAACACACCACAACAAAATGATGTTGTTGAACGCAAACATCGTCATCTAGTCAATGTCGCTCGTGCACTCTTTTTCCAAGCAAGCTCACCAAAAACTTTCTAGGGTAATAACATTCTTACTTCTCCTTACCTCATAAACCGTAGACCTACACCTCTACTCTCGGGGTAAACCCCCTTTAAACAGCTAATCAACAAGCCTCCTACCTACACTCATCTCAAAGTGTATAGTTGTTTGTGTTTTCCATCTACACACCCACAAAAACCCTCCAAATTTGATCCTAGAGGGACTAAGTGCATTTTCCTAGGTTATCCAAACAGACAGAAAGGTTATCGGGTTTATGATTTGGAAACAGAGGATGTTTTCGTATCACGGGATGTCACATTCCATGAAACAGATTTTCCTTTTGAAACAAAGTCATCTATTTTGCCTCCTATTCCTAGTCAAACTAGGATGGCGGGTCAACCACAATCTTCATCTCCACATAGGGTTTCCGATGCTGATCTAGATTGGGTTCCTCCTTCGAGTCCAACTCCTACTTCCCGTACTAATCTTCCACTGCTTTCAACCCAATCTTCTCCAGCTGTCATCCAGCCTACTGTGCTTCCCACACAAGCAGACACACAATCTCCTATCAATATCGACACCCTACCACCGTCAAAATCCCCAACCCACTCCACACCTCCATCACCTACTCTTTAGCCGCATCGGTCATCACAGCCAACACATGTACCTACATTCTTGCACAATTTCCATGTTGAAGCAGCGCTGCCCTCTCGTGCCCTCCTATCGTCTTCAACGTCGTCAGGTACTTCTCACTCTCTTGCTCATGTTATCTCTTATCATTGTCTCTCACCTACACATAGAGTTTTCGTTGCTAACCTTTCCACACACAAAGAACCTACCTCTTTTTCCCATGCAGTCCAAATTTCGGAATGGCAAGCTGCCATGCGTGCGGAAGTAGATGCGTTACAAAGTAATGAGACTTGGAGTTTGGTTATTTTGCCTCCGCACAAGCGACCTATTGGCTACAAATGGGTTTACAAGATCAAGCCCAAACCAGATGGTAGTGTTGAGAGGTATAAGACAAGACTTGTTGCAAAAGGCTTTAGCCAGATAGAGGGTGTGGATTACAGAGAGACTTTTGCTCCTGTTGCTAAACTCACCATAGTGTGTGTTCTTTTTAGTATTGCTTCTATCAACGGGTGGCATCTCCATCAATTTGATGTGAACAATGTTTTTCTTAACGGTGATTTGCATGAAGAGGTGTACATGAAACTTCCACCTGGTTTTGGTGGAAATGGAGAGACTAGAGTTTGCAAACTGCGTAAAAGTTTGTATGGCTTGAAGCAGACAAGTTGACAATGGTTCATCAAGTTGTTAGTGGCATTAAAATCAGCTGGCTTTCATTAATCTTGGGCAGATTACTCACTATTTGTTCGAGCAAATGGAAGTAAGTTTACTGCTCTACTTGTTTATGTGGATGACATGATCCTAGCAGGAAACAGTCTTGACGAGATTACTCCAACTAAAACATTCCTATCCAATCAGTTCAAGCTCAAGGATCTTGGACAACTCAAGTACTTTCTAGGAATAGAAGTGGCACGTCCAAAGAATGAGATTACAATTTGTCAAAGGAGGTATGCTCTCGAGATACTAGCAGACACAGGCTTCCTAGCTGCAAAACCATCATTATTTCCTATCAACCAAAATCTGTCCTGACTCAAGATGATGGAAAATTGCTCACCAATCCCTTAAAATACAGATGGCTCGTTGGAAGGTTAATCTATTTGACTATCACAAGGCCGAATTTAGTTTATGCAGTGCACATCTTGAGCCAGTTCATAGATAAACCACGTGAACCACATTTGAATGCCGCTCATCAGGTGTTACACTATATAAAGAGTACGTCTGGACATGGTATCTTTTAGCCCTCTATAGGAAATATTGAACTAACAGCCTATTGTGATGCAGACTGAGCCCGTTGCAAGGACACAAGACGATCTATCACAGGTTATTGCATTATGTTGGGAAATGCATCAGTATCTTGGAAAACTAAGAAGCAGACAACAATGTCACGATCTAATGCTGAAGCTGAGTATCGTTCTATGGCTACAACGACTTGTGAAGTCACATGGCTTAGGAATTTTCTTAATGATTTGAGTGTTCGACAATTGCAGCCTACCAAGTTATATTGTGACAATCAAGCAGCTCTCCATATAGCTAACAATCTGATATTCCATGAACGTATCAAACACATTGAGATTGATTGTCATGTTGTCAGAGAAAATATTCAAAGAAGTATGATCATAACTATGCATGTTCGAACTAAAGAACAACCAGCATACCTCTTTACTAAACCACTCGACTCCACACAATTTAGAGCATTACTTAGCAAGTTGGGTGTCATCAATATCCATTCCAACTTGAGGTAAAGTGTTAAAGCATAGGATCCGAATTGAAGATAAGAATCGAGATATGTAGCTGTTATGTAGTTAGTGAGAATCTGATATGTAACTCTTATGTAACTAGTGAGAATCCGAGCCTTTAACTTGGCAGATTGGGTATTGAGAGATCTAAGGGATTCTATCCTAATTAGTTATAGCTGGTTATCTTTACGTTATGGTAACAAATCATGCATATCTCTTTCCTTTTTGTAGTTAATTAGCTAGAATCAAGGAGCAATTAACTTCTCCTCTTGTATATATTATAGACATTCTGTAGAAATCAATATGTGAATAAAATTTACATCAATATCAGATTTTATACAAACCTTAGAAGTTTTTTTAATAATTAAAAATACCATACATATGTCGTGAGGTTTGAATCCGTAACTTTAAAGTTATCGATTACACACCTTAACCAACCAAGTCACAACTCACTGATAACTATAAGTTATATCTTAAGATAATGTTGTGGTAAAAATTAAGGCGAACAACTTAGGACAACCTATATATGTTAAAGATTTTGTCAATTTGCAACAATACATTGTTGTTTTATGACTTCATGAGAAAAGCAACCATTGGAGTGAGAGAGTCAGAGTCGAAAAGAGGATTTCTCACTTCTTTCTCATTCAAAATTGGGCATGAAACTTTTATCTCGCATCATTCGTAAGTGATAAATGAAAGAACTTTAAATCTAAGAAATGTAAAATGAAATTGATATGAAAATCGATCAACGCCTAAATAAAAATCAGAAAGCAGACAAATTTGTAATATGCAAGTCAAATTCTACCCATCAAAAGAAAAGAAAATCGGATGAGGATGAGGATGGTCATTCTCATCTTGAATTTAAATGGTAACATCATCGCTAAATGTGTAAACCCTAACTACCCTATGGTTCCAACTATTAGAGGCATACTTTTTGTTTTTGTTTGGAACATATAGAATGCATCTAAATTCAAAATCTGGTAGCTTAGCTACAGTAGGTTACAAAGTTTCGTAAAAGTTGATGTGGATGATATCGATCCAGTAGTTCTGAAGAAGAATCAAAAGCCAACCCTCATTATGTGAAGATTGACTCATTAGCACTACTCTGTTCTAACGCAAAAATCCAGGCAAAGACATTTTAATTTGGGGCTTTTGTGAGGGGATGGAGACTAATAGCTATAGCCATCTAGGGTTTTTGAAACAGTTGTCAATGGGACGGTATGGGTTTCCGAGCGAGGTTCATTTTTTTTCGACCAAGTTATGTTACAGACAAAACGATAGAGATCACAACTCCAGTTTTGGAAAGTTTATAGTCAACCTTGTTTGGACTCCAGAGATTATGAGCACTCCAATTGCAGCCATTCTTTTATATTTGGTTTTACAAGCTTTGATTGAGAGGAGTTGAAGTCTTGAGCCTATGTATGCGATTTGTAGTAAGCTCATCATCATTATCCATAAAAATAACGTATGTTACCATATAAACTAAAGGAAAAGACACAGACACATTAATATCATCTCAAACTTAACTATTAATATCGAAAGTTTATTACGATAATTTTACTATGATAAGATTCAGTTGTAACTAAACCTCGGTGTGAATTACGCAAATTTAACAGAGAAAAAAAAGGGTTCAATTTACGAATCAGAATTATGATCATTTTTGTGCTTAATCCAAAACGCGTTTGGTGCAGGGCACCGCTCAAAGCTGAGAATGAAAAATAAAAATAGCAATAATTGGGATACGAAGTCAACTTATAACTGAAATTAGAATGTGTGTACAATATGCTCATGTACTTAAGTTAGGAGGGCATGCAAAACCTCAGCTCATACATATATTTGTTTCTAGACATCCCACACTACTACTCGATCTCCAAGCGAGCAGCTCAATCAATTTGATTAACATGGAACTGATAGACAGTCTGTGTGAGTTGGAGAGTCTAGGCGCCAATCATCATCATGAAATCATGGCTCTCTCCACTGACAGCTTTACTCCTCCTTATCATCATCATGATCGGCAAGAACCTCAAGTCCCTGCAGCAGCAGCTATGAACTTCAGCACTGATCATGGTCCTGATATTCAGAGATTCACTACTTCTTGTGATCGATACGATCATCATCATCATTTCCTAATTGATCAATCAGCAGCTATAGAGTTTGGAGAACAAGGCGAAAGGGAAAAGGTAAACTTGGAAACTGATTTATAATTGGTGGGAGAATTTTGACTATTGATTTTCTGATATCTTAATTGGTGTTCTTATAATGTTGGCATCTATGTTCATCACTCGAAACTGTTTAATTGGCAGCCATTGGGAGGAAGAAAGAGAAAGAGATTCAATACTGACAAAGATATGGGCAAACCAAGGGAGGTAATTCATGTGAGAGCTAAGCGAGGCCAAGCTACTGATAGCCATAGTTTGGCAGAAAGGGTACGTATTGAGATAGATTAATTGTTTATAGACCTGTTATGCAAGCAGTGGTCCTTCTCATGTTGATTCAAGGCCAGAGTTTGAATCAATCCTCTAAAATAGATTTGAAAGAAAGCCATTACTACATAAGACTGATGCTCAACTTGATGGGTGTATATAGGTAAGAAGAGAAAAAATAAATGAAAGACTGAGATGCCTGCAAAATCTTGTTCCTGGGTGCTATAAGGTAAAACCATAAGACCTTCATTTTCAGAAGTAATTAGTGTTTGTTTCTCAGGTTTTATAATTTTCTGTTTATTTGCAGACAATGGGAATGGCGGTGATGCTTGATGTGGTTATCAGTTACGTTCAGTCACTGCAGAATCAAATTGAGGTACTAATAATTGCTTTATATTATTAAACCAAAGTATGATTAACTGCTCATATACATAAGTTATTAGTACGTATATACTAATTAAGCTGCGGATTTTGTTTTGGTGTTTCCAAGTTTCTCTCTATGAAGCTTTCTGCAGCAAGCGCGTACTATGATTTCAATTCACCAGGTCATGCAGATCCTGACACAATGCAGGTGCGTTGATCTAAATGAATATTTCTTTTAATTTGATTAAATTGAATTAAAGCTGGATATATTCTATGAGCTGAATCTGATATAAGGCGAGAGAGCAGCCTAAATTATGGGGATTAATATTGCAGGGGACAAATGCGTATGAGATACAAGAGAATATGGTAAGATCAGAGCAAGGATATGGAGGACTTTCTTTCAGCCAAACAACACCATGGTCTCTTTGAGTTCATGCAACCTTCAGTTCCTATGCCATAACGTTATTCAAGCTAGCAAAACATACAGTGTCGTCTTTCTTCGAACCGCAATAAAAGAAATTCCTCTTTCTTGCTGCTTGGTATATATATATTTGTAGGTGCATAGTACGTACCCTATACATTATGATCAATATCACAGTACTAAAGAGAAGCTCGAAGACTATCATCAATGTTTAAATCAGTATATATGTATGATTATTAGCCAAATCTCCATGGCATCGGTATATAATCAATTAAGTTGAATTCGACTATTTAGTGATTCTGGTCTTGTGCATATCTTGTGTATAATTAATCGATGTCCATATTGAAAGGTTGATGAAGCTAAGCTAGGAACAGGTACATTGCATCCTTAATATATAAGGGTTCGAGCAGGGACCCTGATATTATACATATATATGTATCTAGCTAGACCATGAAGACAGCTTCAATCAAAATGAAAGGTTTGATTATACATTACTTATAATTAAGGTCCCTCGTTGGTCACAAAAAATTAAAGAAAAACCTTCGTGAACTATCCAAATTAGACTTTGTGATCATTCTGCGGTACGTGCTTACATTATGAGTTTTGCTTCTTGAACTTTTGAGGGAGGGGCAATTTCTAACTTTCTATCTTCAAACCAACAATATAGGGAACGGGCACGTTCAGCTAACCGTTCAGTCGCTCTTGTCGAGTTTGGGAGAAACTCATTAGTATATATCCAGTAAACTCACCAAATTAATCTCAAAAATCCAAGAGTTATAGTTGGCTCACTTGGCTGCGTAATAGTTAGCTTGCGGTGGAAGATGCAATAAGCAAATAGAGTTTTTATTTTTCATACAATAACCTCTGGGAATAGTTTTTATTGGCACATAATGGATACTATATAGGCAATAGTATGCAGCCAGGTGCATTTGCAAGTTACACACTACTAGCCCATTATGTCTTCCCATCTACGCACAGAATATGATCGAATACATACATACAATAACCTGCATGGCATCACTACGTACTTGTATTACATAAACCTAATACGATACTATATATACTTTCACCTTCTGAATCTCCCAAGTTTTAGCCACTGTAAGGAAGCCTGAAATTCAGAAGAGTGTGAATTGATGAACAAGGTAGCTAGTTTCATTCCAGTAATTAAATATTTACATGCACGACTTCTCGGTGATGAAAGCAACTAGGCAAAAGCTCCCTCACCCAAGTTTTAGTGATAAAGTGTCGTTGCCAGAGTCATCATCATCTACGGAAAAACCAGTAGAGAAGCAGCTACTGGCATTGGTGTCGGATTTTGATGCCGAACCTCCAGCAGGCGAGATATCTGACTCAAAGGTGACACCATTTCCATTGGATAATATCCGTATCTGTACGTAATTAGGGCAGAACTCCATATTCACTCTACTTTTTAATCAAGGAAATAACCCTCGATAACAATACTAGTTAAAACAACCGTATCAAGTAATTATCACTTGCTTACCTCCGGCCTCAGTTGTTTATTCGCTTGTTCCGATTCAGCTCCCTGCAATTATATATATATCAGGTAAAATAACTGATAAAATGATATCACAGTACTGTTTTAGTTTCGGCCATACTGTTCTTAAGTTCTTAACCCCTAGTGTTATGGGAACGTGCAATTTCTAACCTTTGCCTCAAGTGCTAGAATTTCACTGACCATCTTTTCATCCTGAAACATGGAAACTTATTATTATTTTTTGGTAATGATAGGATTTTTATTCCAATAAGAACAAAATACAATCAGAAGATCCTAAATGGATCACAAGAAATAAAAACAGCATAATAACATATTCTACAGATCTACAATCTTTTGCTAAGATGCAGATCGATCTGGAGTAGGATGACACAGAGATATTTTCCTAAGGAGACACAAGACCGTCACCCGATCAGCCGGCAAAAGCTTGGTAACCAACCAAACCAGTCTTGAAGAAGCACAACAGTACCCAAACAATCTAAAACTCTCCACAACACAGATCTCAAATCCATACAATACACCCTCATCGACAGTAACCATAATAAAAAAAATAAAGGAGATAACAAGGAAGATCCGAAATGCAGCGAGGACGAATCCAAAGAGACAGCATGCAGCCCCTTGTAGCGCCACCGAGGTCCTCGGATTGATACGTGAAGACGGGATAATCCCGTTAACAAATTTACTCCAGATGCAAACGACAGAGCTCGAGGAACACAACGAGCAATCGGCGGAGATGAATCCAGATGAGGATGTGCATCTTTTCCATGAAGAGTTTGAGATCTATGAAGTTGATCGAGAGGGAAGAGAGTGGGTGAACTGGATTTGAAGGATTAGGCATGTTTAGGAATTTAGAACTGGGAGGGGAAGAAAATTGAAAGGGAAAAACGGAAAATACATGTCATTACCAAGGCAGAGAATACTCTCCCTGCTCTCAAGCGAAGGTTCCAAATCAAGATTTGATCTAGATCTTGACCGGAGAGAGGGGAGGAGGGTGCAGCTGAACTGGGAGTTCTAGAGAAAAGAGCTTCTCTCATTAGGGGGAAACACGTTTTTTCTCACTAAAAATAAAACTTATTATATATATACTTATTACAAGCCAAAATACATTAACTAGACCTATGCTATTGGTAAATGAATTCATTTGTGCTATTAACACAAACCTTCGTTTGACGAACACGGTTAAGACCTCCTTCAATATCTTTCTCCAATCTCTCCAGCTCATCTATGTTCAGCCCTACTAGATCCTCTCCATTCATCTGTCTGTTGCGACAATGCAGAAGGTATTACAGTCCAAATAATCGATCTATAGCAGCATATGTGCATATGTTATAAATCAATAAAGGTTAACTAATAAACCTTAGCATGCGGCTCTTGTCCGCAAGTTCCTTATCCAACTTGATGCAATGATGCTAACATGAGAAACACAAACGTCATTTTGATCACTAATACAATCCGCAACATGAAATGTATCAATGCTTAACAATTTAAGCACAAAAAAGAAGGGAAGCAATATCATTTTTGCTTAAAAAGAACAGTTTACAACTCCAATGCCCTATTGTATGTATCAACTGAGATTTCCGTTTCCCAGTATTCAATTGCATTGATGAATTAATAATCACCTGGAGCTCAAGAAATGCCTGCTGGTCAGAGTTTCCCACATTGTCTGTGTGCAACTGATACCTCAGGATGATATCCTCTGTACTGGACAGAACAAAAAAGAAACCACTGAGTAAGAATGTCCTCCAATAACCCCGAAATCTTCACATTGATGTTAATTAACTTCAGACAGATGTCATTGATATATGGTTCAAATTATTGTCTACAATCATGATGAGTGGTTGATATATACTGATTTTCTGTAATTTTTGATGTACCAGTAAATAAGAAGTCTATTAATAATAGCCAACAAAAACCAACGCACTTGGATTACCATTCAGTAAATTACCTGCAATCTTGAGGAACAAAAAGCAAGATCATATCCAATTGATAACCGCTAATTTCTGTCTTAAAGATCTTATATGTATTAGCTAGGTTACTTGTAGCAGATTCACATGCATACAGTTGATTTGAAAAATGCATATCGATGCTAACGATCGAGTAATACACTTTCAACAATAATAACCAGTCATCGTAAGTGTTATGCGGAAGCGTAAACAAACGACAATATTGATATGGAACAATTTGGATAATCGAAGAACGGTAAAGAAAATAGAAGACAAGAACACAAGATTTATAGTGGTTCACCCAATCAATTTGATTGAGCTATGTCCACTCTCGAAGCCGGCAAAGAATTCCACTATAACAATTGGAGAGAATACAATAGAGCTTTATGGCAAAACTCTCGACTACCCAAAAACCCAATGTTATACGTTCCCTGCTGATAGAGAAAGATAGCTCTGCTCTAGGTTAAACGATTTCTCTCTCTCTAGTCATTGACGGCAGCACCTATATATATATATATATATATATATATATATATATATATATATATATATATATATATATCTAATCCTAGTTAGGCTAGAATACATGCATACATGGATTTACTAATTAACCTAGACATAGTATAGCCCACGTGATCAAGATAGACTTCCAATGGGTTTTGGTCCACCTTCAAGATAAAGCCAATATTCAATAATCTCCACCTTGGCTTTAACTTGATACAAATCCTCCATAGTAGAAATCCAAACCATTCGCCGCTCCGACATCCCCGTAGGGATCTTCAAACTTTACAAACACCAATCAAGTCCAAGCAATGCTTGAACTTGCTGAATGGAACTGGCTTTGTCAACATATCTGCAGGATTATCTTCAGTCCCAATCTTGAGGAGTTGAATGTCACCATCCTCCACCATTTGACGAATCTTGTGATATCTGACACGAATATGTTTAGTACGTGCATGAGTAACCTGGTTCTCTGCTAAATGAATAGCACTTTGCCTATCACAATGAATATCCACATATTCTTGAATAAGTCCCAAGTCCTCAAGCAAACCACGAAGCCAAATTGCTTCTTTTGCACCCTCTACTGCTGCCATATATTCAGCTTCTGTAGTCGACAAAGCAATTGTATGCTCCAAGTTCGACTTCCAACTCACCGGTCCACTAGCAAGAGTAAACACATAAGCTGTAGTAGACCGACTCTTATCCAAATCACCTGCGTAATCAGAGTCCACATATCCAACAACACATTGACTCGTCTTATCCTGCTGAAATACTAATCCAACATCCACAGTACCAAAAATATACCGTAGAATCCACTTCACAGCTTGCCAATGACCTCTACCTGGATTATGCATATATCTGCACACCATACTTACAGCCTGTGAAATATCAGATCTAGTACACACCATACAGTACATCAAGCTACCAACAGCACGGGCATAAGGAACTTTAGCCATATATTGCTTCTCATCATCTGTGCTAGGAGACATAGTAGCATCAAGTTTAAAATGAGAGCCAAGAGGTGTACTTACAGGTTTAGTTTTATCATCCATGCCAAACCGATGTAGTACCTTCTTTAAATATTACTTCTGTGACAAACAAACTCTGCCTCTTGATCTATCTCTCTCAATTTCCAAGCCCAAAATCTTTTTAGCCTCTCCCAAGTCCTTCATCTCAAATTCACTACTCAATTGTGACTTCAATTTCTCTATCTCCACCTTGCTCTTAGATGCAATTAACATGTCATCAACATATAAGAGCAAATAAATGAAGGTCCCATTCTGTAGCTTGCGAAAATAAACACATGGATCATAATGACTCCTGGTGTACTTCTGACCTGACATGAACTTATCAAACCGCCTATACCACTGCCTTGGAGACTGTTTCAATCCATATAAAGATCTCTGCAATTTACAAACCCAATTTTCCTTACCAGCAACCTTAAATCCTTCCGGTTGGGTCATGTAAATTTCTTCTTTTAATTCTCCATGTAAAAAAGCAGTTTTCACATCAAGCTGTACCAACTCAAGATCATATTGAGCAACCAAGGCTAATAAAATACGAATAGAAGAATGCTTAACAACAGGAGAAAATACCTCATTGTAGTCAATTCCTTCCTTTTGTGCGTAGCCTTTAGCTACCAATCTAGCCTTGTACCGTGATCCTTCCTTTTTAGCAAACACCCATTTACAACCAATTGCTCTCTTCCCATGCGGTAACTGAACCACCTCCCACGTTTTATTCTTGTAAAGAGAGTTCATCTCATCACCCATAGCTTTCTCCCACTCAACATAATCTGCATGTACGACAGCTTCTTCATAGGTAATAGGAATTTCTTCTTCAGTAATGGGAAGTGCATAAGTCACCATATCATTAAGCCAAGCTGGCTTTGGAGCATTCCTTTTTCTCTTTCTCGATGCAATAGGTTTGTCTTGTTGTGTAGGCTCTTGCGTTGGAGCCTCTACTTCAACACTCATGTCCTTATTATTTGAATCATCTGACTCAACTGTAGGACTCACTGGATCAACTGGAGTTTCAACAACTTTTCTCTGAACCTCCACCTGTTGCAAGTTCTCTTTGGTCTTTCTCTGCTCTTCAGAAATTTTCTGCTTATTCTTATCAACCATAATTGCTTCATCAAAAGTAACATCTCTGCTCACAACAATTTTCTTCTCATCCGGAAACCAAAGCTTGAACCCTTTAACACCATCACTAAATCCCAAGAATATTGCTTTCTTGGCCCTTGGATCAAGCTTGCTTTCTCTGACATGAAAATAAGCAGGAAAACCAAAAATTTGAAGATAACTATAATCAGTAGCAGGTTTACCAGACCATACCTCCATGGGAGTTTTACCCTCAATTGCAGAACATGACAATCTATTAATTAGATGACCTGCATATGTGACTACCTCAGCCCAAAACTCCTTGCCTAAACCAGCATTAGACAACATACATCTGACTTTCTCCAATAAAGTCCTATTCATACGCTCTGCCACCCCGTTCTGCTGCGGTGTCCCTCTAACTGTGAAGTGTCTCACAATGCCCTCATCTTCGCATAATTTGAAGAACGGATCAGATTTATATTCACCACCATTATCTGACCTGAGCCTCTTAATTTTCCGACCGGTCTGAGTCTCAATCATCTTCTTCCACTTCACAAATATATCTAAGACTTCATCTCTATGCTTCATGGTGTACACCCACTCTTCTAGAGAAGTCATCAACAAAAGAGACATAATAATGCATACCTCCTTTAGATGCTGTTTGGGTAGGTCCCCATACATCTGTGTGAACATAGTCTAGAGCTCCTTTAGTCTGATGGATTGCGGTGCCAAATTTAACTCTAGTCTGCTTACCCAAAACACAGTGTTCACAAAATTCCAATTTGCAAGTCTTTGCACCTTTCAATAAGCCTTGCTTCACTAATTTCTGCATTGCTTTCTCACCAGTGTGACCAAGACGCATATGCCATAATCTGGTAGTGTCTGCATCATCTGCAGTCTCAGAAACTGCCGTCTCACTTGTCACAGTACTCCCTTGTAGAAAATACAAGTTTCTTTCTCTAGTACCCTTCATCAAAACATGTGAACCAGAAACAATTTTAGCAACACCATCCTTCAAAGTAATTGTGTGCCCCTTTGATTCCAAAGTACCCAAAGAGATCAGATTTTTCTTCAAGTTCGGAACATACCGAACATCAGTCAATTTTCTAACAACCCCATCATGCATCTTGAGACGAATTGTATCAATCCCTTTAGTTCTGCAAGGACTATCATCTCCCATAAGATCTACTCCACCATTTAATTCCCTCAAAGAAGAGAACCATTCCCTGTTGGGACACATGTGGTGAGTACAACCCGAATCCATAATCCACTGATTAGAATAATCACGTGTAGGTGAACTTGCTAGAGCTAAATCGATCTCATCATCTTCAAAATCTTCGAAAACCGAAGAACTCAATGCAAAACCGAAGTCATCATCATCTTCAAATTTTGTCATATTTACTTCAGAACCCTTCTTGTCTCTAGTCTTCAACTTGGGACAATCTTTCTTCCAATGACCCTTTTGACGACAAAAGGCACACTCATCTTTTGCAGGAAATTTAGCTCTTGACTTGGAACGCGACTTACCTCGATTTCCACCAAACTTTCTATCTTCTAATCTGCCTCTTGCAACAAGTACTTGTGCTTCACCACCTGAACCCCTTTGCAACTGCTTCTCCTTCTTCCGACATTCATTATTAATCAATGAATTACACACATCATCAAACTGCACTTCATTCTTTCCATGCAGCAAAGTTGTAATCAAATGCTCATACTCGTCAGGAAGAGAATTAAGCAAACATAAAGCTTTATCCTCATCATTAATTTGCACATCCAAATTAACCAAATCTGCAAGTATCTTATTGAAATCACTGATGTGTTCAGACATAGAAATACCTTGTCTGTAGTTGAATCGGAAAAGCCTTCTCTTCAGGTGAAAGCGGTTTTCAGCACTCTTGATCATGTACTGGTCCTCCAATTTCTTCCACATATCCTTTGCTGAAGTTTCCTTCATGATAAAGAATTTCACTCTTTGCAAGACATAATCTGATAGAACCACAAGCCCACTTATTAATCTGCTTCCACTGCGCCTCGGTCATATCTGCTGGTTTCTCTTCGAGAGCTATATCCAATTCTTGTTGACACAAGACATCCATCATCTCACACTGCCACATACCAAAATTATTTGTTCCATCGAACTTCTCAACTTCAAATTTGACATTGCCAACAGATGGCTTAGCATGTGTAGACTCTGTCCCTTTCTTCTTCTTATCAACTTCAGCACCTTCACCGTCACTCATGATTTCCAATCAATAATCAACTCCCAAATCAGAACAGGCTCTGATACCAGTTTGTTATGCGGAAGCGTAAACAAACGACAATATTGATATGGAACAATTTGGATAATCGAAGAACGGTAAAGAAAATAGAAGACAAGAACACAAGATTTATAGTGGTTCACCCAATCAATTTGATTGAGCTATGTCCACTCTCGAAGCCGGCAAAGAATTCCACTATAACAATTGGAGAGAATACAATAGAGCTTTATGGCAAAACTCTCGACTACCCAAAAACCCCAATGCTATACGTTCCCTGCTGATAGAGAAAGATAGCTCTGCTCTAGGTTAAACGATTTCTCTCGCTCTCTAGTCATTGACGGCAGCACCTATATATATATATATATATATATATATATATCTAATCCTAGTTAGGCTAGAATACATGCATATATGGATTTCCTAATTAACCTAGACATAGTATAGCCCACGTGATCAAGATGGGCTTCCAATGGGTTTTGGTCCACCTTCAAGATAAAGTCAATATTCAATAGTAAGGTCAAGTACATTCTAATCAACTTCTGATTATAAACTATATATTGACATCAATCCAGAAAAGAGTAGCAAGTAGTAACTACCAACTACTAACTACAATAGTAAGGTTTAATTAGCTACTTTTGGTTATGCATGCAAAGTAAAAACATATGGGAACACTTGAGCACCCATAAACCTCTACCTAAAACGTTTTTCTCGATCTTTTATGGGAATAAATTAAAAATCTCATGGATCAGGTAGTTGGAAGACAACTGGAAGAGAAGACATGGAGGTATGTGGATCTAAAATGTTTCTAGTGTAGTTGGTAGAGAAAGGAGAAACCCTCTGAATCTGAACATAAGTCTGTAAATCACCAAAACAAGGGTGTTAAGCAACCACAAAGGGTTGAAAGAATCAGAAAATAAGAAAAGACAACCAGATAGAGAGGGAGTGATACTCTCCACCCCTCCCCCAAACTCTCAAGCCACCACTCAAAATCATGAAGGATAATGATGAGATGAGATGAGATGAGATGAGATGAGATGAGATGAGCAAGAGCAACAGATTTATGAGACAGGAGATAAAACAAATTCTTCTTTGGCATCACCCTAGCTATAGAAGTATAAAGAAATAATAAACCTATTGTATAAAGAAATAAGAAGCTTATATACACGACTAAGAAATAAGGGTTTGCACCTACGTAGCATACTCATGAGTCATGACCCAACAATGTGGTAGTACAAAATAAGGCAGTACCACTCGACCAATTTCTTGCACCCTCGCCGCTGTAACTATAGTCCACCGCTACAAAAGGGTCAATATCTTTTTGGACGTTTACATCTGAGTGCATGGTGGTACGTTTCTTGTTTGGAAGCGTTATACGTGTCCCACATACTCAGGTCCTATGTTTTCCTGCCAGGACCGGTTCCGAGATTTCAACCAGGCAAAGAATAAAAATGTAGCCTCATTATTATTATTATTATTATTATTATTATTATTATTTTGCAATAAATAGCTATAAAAATAATATGTTGAATATTTTGTTTCTTCATAATATACAAAATGAGTGTTCTATAACTGATCTGGAGAATGACTCATTAGTAGAGTTTGAGTTGTTTGAGAAAAAAAAATTAGACAAAAGAAAGATGGATTTTTTTAAAAAAGAAAAAAAGAAAACAAAAATTAATTGGAGCCTATGAGAACCACAAGCCCATTATAAAAGAACGAAATAGAGAAAAAAAAATGCAGCCCCTAAGTTTCGAATCTGGGTAATATTGGAAAAACCTGACAAGTCAACCACTAAAGTAAAAAAACTCCACATATATTCTTTGAGAAAATCATGTATATATACATATTTAATTATTTTTAAACATATCTCAGATTTTGAATGGCAGGAGGCCCGTCGAGAAGTGGTGGCCTGAGGCGGCCGCCTCAACTTGCACCCCTAGGGCCGGCCTTATTTCCTGCTTTAGCCACCTGATGAAGATGTGTTAAGGTTTTAACACAGACGGTGTAGTGTAAACATCATTCCCTATAACTTAAAGATGATTCTTCACATTTTTAATGTATAATTCCAAATGACTAATCTAAATCATACTGTTCCAACAAGAGCCACATCTCCAATCGTCTCATGCTCCAAATTTCAATAGTTTTACCCTTACTACAAACATCTAATTCCAAATCTTGTGAACCCAGTTTAAACGAGTGTTCCACTAAATTTCAACTACAATCTTGTGGTAAGGCCCAAGCTAGGTCCGATACCACTTGTGCTGAAGAAGTGAGAGTAAGGAATCCCAAACGTGTCAAATATGCGGATACCCTTACTTTAGTTATTTGATGAAGATCGGAGTAAGGCTTATGATGGGGCAAAAAACCTCAACATTCGTGTGTGGCATCATTTCTCAATACCAAAGAATTGCTCTTGATGTGGGTTTCCAAAGTACTCTTTCCAACATCGTTTTGATCAAAATTGTTTTTCCTTCCATCTAATACCGAGGACAAGTTAAATTCATTCCTCTTTCCTATAATATTCGAATATTTCACTCCAACGTACATCTCAAACCACCCCAAGTTCATATCTACAATTCATGTAGCTTTCCACTTGGACTACTCTCCACACTAGACTACATTATTCTCTCCTATCTGTACCAGAGAATTGGATAGTTGGTTCCTAAATCTTTAAGATAATGAATTCTACTTCCATTTTTGAGACTTCTATAATTTTTGCAAAGTGATATATTTTCCCTGACCTTTTAAGATGAGTTTTTTAAAAGTGAAATCCGCACTCTTTAAATTAAAATCCACATTTTCTATTTTTGGTAACTTAAATTTTGTTTTTAGTGACACAAATTTTGTATTTATATGAGAATGATGGCTACAAATGGAAAGTAAGGGTGTGGATTTCAATTTGAGCAGTGTGGATTTCACTTCTTCTCAAAAAATTCCTTTTAACACAAACATAGTCTTTCCTATCATAATTTTTTTTCATAATAATTATTTTTCTTATTGTTTGTCTTTTTTGCATATATTTAGAGAAAACATAGCATACGTGCAGAAAACAATGGCATTTCATATTGCTAATACCTAAAATCCTAATTCTTTTGCTCGGAAGAATCCGGAATCAGAAGAATTTTTATGTAAGGAGATCACATCTGTAGTGATTCATAAACTAACAGTGTCTGGGATGAAGAAAACGATCCCATAGCTAGGTGGATTTAGTTTAGTAAAGTTTGAAGTGATCCCAAATTCCCAATCATCTAACACATGAATATAGTAGCATGCATCATGCTTATCATATTCTTTTTTTCTTTTCTTGTAACAAATACTCTTTCAGAACTTCAGTACAATAATTAATAATATGTATGTTTCAATCAAATAAAAGCAAACATTAATTAAATCTTATTCCATATTTACAATACTACAATACATTAACTAGATCTTCCCATCGTGCATATGCTTGTAGATGTTATTAACTTTTTTTTCTTTTAATTTCATGAAATATATTTTATGAAAGTTTGTTTTTGTAGTGCAAACTCAATCAGTGCATGGCAAAAAGTAGTGTACGAGTATGTTTATATGCATGCATTATGCATAGTCATGCTATCTCCACCACTCATTGCATACCAGATGAAAGGCTTCAAGCTTCTATGATGTGATCCAACTGATCATCAAATCATGTACTCGCCTAGTAAGAAAACATCAAAACATATAACATAATGTCTATTATGCTAATTGCTATTTAAGTCCCTGTGTTACCACATTTAGGGACAATGTGATTTTGGTATGTAGGTCTTGATCGAGATGTGCTCTCATATTAAAGTACAAAGAGCTCGTTACAAGAAGAAAATAACAAACTATAAGTATCATCTCTCATACGAACGACTTAAATATGTACAATATTGTGTTATAATTATGATCTCCTGTTGACATTTACTACAGATAGATACCAATTGATTAGCAGGATCGATCTTGAAAATATGTACTGAGCAAATTTAATTATTCCTAAATGTGTATATGATTCTAATTAACAGTCCTACAGATTTGCATAGGATTCTTGCCCCAAACATAATCATATATAATATGTGTCAGTCACGTTTTTTTAATCAAATACATAATTATATGCTACAAGATGTGTCGGTCATTGATATGTGAAATTTGAATCAGGTTATTCATCAATTGATCATAATACAAATACATATATATTATCAACAGAATACCCAAAAACACTATCAATCTTTATAAAAAAACACTATCAATTACCCGTGATATATATATATATATATATATATATATATATTTCAAGACGATGACACGTGTAGTTGATAATGTTTTTGCATAGTGTATTTATGATATTTAATTTTCAAGAAAGAGAAGTGGATCGTAGGAAGGTGGAGAAGTACCTGGAGCTGGAGGACTCACAGAGCTTGCCGGTAGAAGAAAAGATGATGAGAGAAAACTCACAATCACAGAGAATTGAAAGCTCTCTAGCTTTCTTCAAAAGCCCTCTTCTCCTCTTCGAAAACGTCACTTGCCTCGCCGGCAGGTTGTCAATCTTTTGGATCTTTATTTTCTTCCTCGCCGGCTTCATTTTAATTTCAGCAAAAAACCCTAGCAATACCAGATCTAACTTACTTAAGTAAAGAAAACCCAGAAAAATCCACAGGACCTATATGTTAGCTTGAAAAATAAAGACAGAAAAATGGATAAGAGAACTTAACCCAGCAGAAATTTTGAATTGAAACTGATGGTTTTGTTTTTCTACTGGGATTGAAATTGATGGGTTTTGTATCCTCTTTTGCTTACCTAACGTGAGGAACCCTAAGCTGGAGCAGAAGTCCGAAGTCGTCGTACACTACTTGGTTTTGGTGGCTGTGTTGTAAGAATGGAAACGAATTTTTTTTCCCAATTATGGTAAAAAAGAAAGACCTCAAATATTTCTCCATTGGATAGACTTTCTTTGTTATAAAGTGAAGGGGTGAATGACCCGATGGTTTGGGAACTACACAACTATGTACTTTGGTTACTGACCCTTGGTCCCTGAGGCACCTGCGTTATGTTTTATAGCGTGTCAAACAATGATTGGCTACTATGCAGAAGCTCATTTTCATCTGTCTAATTTGCCCCCGCCCCGACGGAGATTTCACAACTTGGTCCTCAACAGAAACTTCATCTATGATCCTACACCTTTCCAGCAATTTTTGGCCTGGATGTGGTTTTTCACGAAAATTTTGAGGTGCATCATGTGTATATGTAAATTTTTTATAAATTTTTACAGGTAATTTTTTTTATAAATTTAGTTTTTATTTTATTTATTTTTATTTGATTTGGTTTCATTTCTGTCAAGCTGAGTTCAACTTCATTCTTTTGTCTTTTTTTGTAACCTTGTTAAAGAAATAGTGGATAACCTGGTGCACATGCATTAGGTGCACTTCAGATATTCTCTTTCGATGAAGTGAACGACCATGTTTCTCACACTATTTCAAATTTGGGATAAGGATTCTAAAGGGATCCGATGGTTCCATATATTTTGGTTGTTCATGTCTGAATCAGTTTCTTATTGTTTCCTATGTGAACAGTTTGTAACTTTGTATCATTGTAATTCTTGATGGGGCTATAATTTGTGAGCAGTTGGTTATAGGTTTTGTAAAACTTCTTTCAATATTATGTTTTTGGTGTGCTTATTTGGAATATCATTGTTTTTGTTTATCTTTTGCCGTAGCTTTTAATAATGCAACCATAAAATTGTTCATGAGTAAAATTGTTCATGAGTAGAAATTTTATTAACACATCCTTAATCACTTAATACACACCACTAATATTTTTTGATCATTTTTTCTCCAATAGTTCCTCTTTTATCCTTCTTCCTCTTTATTACCCTCTTTCTATCCATCTCAACTCTCTTTGTCAGGTTATCTCTCTGTTCTCTTATTCCTTTTTCTTCTTATACACACCATAACACCACCTAGATCTAGGCTCATGATTAATTATAAAATTGAAATTCATGAATTCAAATAGTTGATGAGATAAAAAAATCAAAGAGCATACAACGTTCATGCGATACTCCCCAATTCACACAACTCCTTTCGTTATTGCATCTCATAATTGGATAAATCTGGACATTGATGTTATCGATCAGTAAGCTAGCTTCCGCTTCAAAATGAAGACAAGACCATATATAGGCTTTTGCTTTGCATGATGGTTCTAACTTTCAAGCTTTTTCTAGTTTCACGAATGAGTTTAATCGTTTGTTAAATTAATTAGCAAATTGAATAGATTGGTTGTTCTTACTAACCCGAGGATAAGGGTGTGCTAGTGACAAACCAAGACAACCAAGCTTCCCACAAGCCAATCACTTTAATGCCCTGCTTAGTTACAAACCCACGCTACAGGCTCGGCTTTAGGCCCTCCTTAGTTACAAGCCCCGCTACAAGACTCGGCATTGAATAGATTGGTTGTTGATACCTTATGATAGTTGTCTAGATTTGAAAAAAGGGGCGCTTTCTTTCACTATTTCCTCATTTGTTCTGTCTTAATATAATAAAAGGGTAGTAATAAATGAATTTAAAATTTTACAAAAATGTGATATGTGTTAAGTAAATTGAGTTGTGTGAATAAAATTTTTCATGAGTAAAAAATGATTCATAAAGATATACACCAACTTGATTCAATGATTAACCTTGACTTTTATTTATAGTCATCGAGTTAAATATAACAAGTATGAGAGAATGAATTGACTAATATATTATTCATCTTACCATGAAGGTTTATATAGGAGTTTACAATGAATACAAATGGTAAGTACTAACTTTGATAAATCAGAAATTACTCTACGACATAACTACAATATATTTACATTCATATTCTGACTCACGCTAACACTCCTCCTCAAGTTGGCGCATATACATCAACCATGCCCATGTCCATGCCAACTTGTCTAGTGAGTCATAGAACGTCTTTCTGGATACTCATTTGGTGAGCATATCTGCAAGCTGCTCTTCAGTAGGAACAAAAGAAAAGCTAATAATTTTGCAATCTAGTTTTTCTTTTATGAAGTGTCGGTCAACCCCTACATGTTTAGTACGATCATGTTGTACTGGGTTCTGTGATATATCAATTACTGCATTGTTATCACAATACAACTGCATAGCACTTTTGAGTTTGATACTCAAATCATGTAATAGATTTCTCAGCCATAACAACTCACATAATCCATGAGTCATACCTTTATACTTAGCCTCAGCACTAGATCGTGCAACAACTTTCTGTTTCTTACTCTTTCATGTAACCAAATTACCGCCCACAAAGGTAAAATAACCTGATGTTGACCTCCTATCAGTAATATTACCAGCCCAATCTTCATCTGTAAACCCACAAACATCAAGAATGTTGTTGTGCTGACTTCAAGTACCTTAAAATTTTCACGACAACATCCATGTGACTTTCGCTCGGGTTATGCATGAACTGACTCACAACACTCACTGCATATGCAATATCTGGTCTAGTATAAGTTAAGTAAATCAAGAGTCCAACTAACCTCTGATAGCGAGTTCGATCAGTAGGTACCTGGTACGGATACTCTGCCAGACGATGGTTCTGCTCAATGGGTGTGCCAATAGGTGTGCAATCCATCATTCTTATCTCTGTCAACAAATCAAAGATGTACTTTCTCTGACACAAGTATATCCCTTCTCTCTCCCCAATCTACCTCAATTCCTAAGAAGTACTTAAGTTCCGCCAAATTTTTCATCTCAAACTCAGAGGCTAGCTGTCTCTGCAATTTGTCTAACTCAACAATATCATTGTCAGTGATTACCATATCATCAGCATAAATAATTAAGGTTGTTACCTTCCTTTGTTGATGCTTGATCGAGGAACAAGATGTGGTCTGAATTACTTTGTTTGTGACCAACCTTACAAATGAACTACGAAAATCTCTCAAACCAAGTACGAGGTGACTGTTTGAGACCGTACAAAGATTTTCTCAATTTGCATAAAAATTCACTAGGAGAAGCAGCTATATACCCAGGTGGAAGATTCATGTACACCTCTTCAGCTAACTCTCCATGAAGAAACACATTCTTAACATCAAACTGTCGAAGTGACCAATTTAAACTAGCCACAAAAGAAAGTTGAACACGAATAATATTCATCTTAGCAACATGAGCAAATGTCTCATCATATTCTATGTCATATGTTTGAGTAAACCATTTTGCAACAAGACGTACTTTGTATCGATTCACTGATCCATCTGCATTATGCTTTACAGTAAACACCTAACGACAACCTATGACCTTCTTTCCATGTATTGGAGGCACAAGTTCCAAGGTGAAACAAAACAGTAGTGATAATATCAGCTAACTTAACATGTTATTGGATAAGCTTCATTATACACAATAGAAATTATAGCAGCCAAACAATGCAACAAAAACTGGATCTTCATCTTATTGTTAACTCTAAATAACCTGGTTATCATAAGAAGCTCTTCAAGATCTTCTTTAGAATGCATGTCATTTGCACATGAGTTTAAAGAAAGGAAAATCACAGCCAAACACTACAGTAACAAGTACAACACTCAGTAGTCATAACTAATACCAATTACAATCACAACAACCATTGTCTGAGTACTGGTTTAATTGTAACATTTAGTAGCACACCTAGCGTTCTTGGCGGGCTCCTCCTTGTCCAAGATCAAAGCTTAAAATGAGACAAGGCAGACTTCTCATTAAGACATTTATCCCTGTAGTAGACATTAAAGTCCCTCAGAGTGGTCCAAATAAACCCGCTTACTTTTACGTCACGGGAGATTATGGAAACAATACCATAATTAACACCTCAACTTTCTAATACATATATTTTTCAATTGAATCCAAACAACATCTAATAAAAATGAACATATCACACTGAAAATGCAGCAGTAATTGGACCTAGGGCTGGCTCCGGTCCACTTTGGTTCGGTTTATACCCCAAACCGCGAACCAAACCAATGTTCTACTTCGGTTCGGTTCGGTTCAGTTTTTTACTATTCAAGAGGCCAAACCGCAAACCAAACCACACCTACGGTTCGGTGCGGATCGGTTTTTTTTTCTGGTTTTTTTTCAAATTGATAATTTTTCTTCTTATTATCATTATAGTGAAAATGGTTATAGTTCACAAAGTTGCACATTTATTTACAACCTAATAAACAAATTATACAACATTAGTATGCATATTGTGATTCCGATGACTAAAAGTCAAAAATTAAAATTCGACCGTCAGATATGATCATTATGATGAAAGATGTATGTGGAAAAAAATTCAACTAGATCCGACAAAGTTAAGGGCTCGATCGAAACGGTCAACCCTGATCCATCGTCACTTATCACACGGAAACACTCATATCTACCTCTATATTACGTATTTTTGTCAAACCTTCTACACGAAAAACACTCACGTAGATGAGACACAACCGTCCATATAAAAATTTTGGGACATTTACCTTCCAACGATAGGGCTCCCCCTAGGGAATAATAAAGGTAAATAGGGTTGACCGCTACAATCAGCACCGAAACGTTACCCGAATTACGTGATTTTTTAACCAGAGCTGTATTTCATCATTCTGAACACATCTTATTTCAAGAGTTTTTTGATAATTTTGCTTCTATGTAGAGTTGGTTCATAAAGTTATGCATTTGCTTCAAACCTAATAAACAAGTTATACAACATTAGTATGCATATTGTGATTCTGATGACTAAAAGTCAAAAATTAAAATTCGACCGTCAGATATGATCATTACGACGAAAGATGTATGTGGAAAAAAATTCAACTGGATCCGACAAAGTTAAGGGCTCGATCGAAACGGTCAACCCTGATCCATCGTCACTTATCACACGGAAACACTCATATCTACCTCTATATTATGTATTTTTGTCAAACTTTCTACACGAAAAACACTCACGTAGATGAGACGCAACCGCCCATATAAAAATTTTGGGACATTTACCTTCCAACGATAGGGCTCCACCTAGGGAATAATAAAGGTAAATAGGGTTGACCGCTACAATCGGCACCGAGACGTTACCCGAATTACGTGATTTTTTAACCAGAGCTGTATTTCATCATTCCGAACACATCTTATTTCACGAGTTTTTTGATAATTTTGCTTCTATGTAGAGTTGGTTCATAAAATTATGCATTTGCTTAAAACCTAATAAACAAGTTATACAACATTAGTATGCATATTGTGATTCCGATGACTAAAAGTCAAAAATTAAAATTCGACCGTCAGATATGATCATTATGACGAAAGATGTATGTGGAAAAAAATTCAACTGGATCCGACTAAGTTAAGGGCTCGATCGAAACGGTCAATCTTGATCCATCGTCACTTATCACACGGAAACACTCATATCTACCTCTGTATTACGTATTTTTGTCAAACCTTCTACACAAAAAACACTCACGTAGATGAGACGCAACCGCCCATATAAAAGTTTTGGGACATTTACCTTCCAACGATAGGGCTCCTCCTAGGGAATAATAAAGGTAAATAGGGTTGACCGCTACAATCGGCACCGAGACGTTACCCGAATTACGTGATTTTTTAACCAGAGCTGTATTTCATCATTCTGAACACATCTTATTTCACGAGTTTTTTTGATAATTTTGCTTCTATGTAGAGTTGGTTCATAAATTTATGCATTTGCTTAAAACCTAATAAACAAGTTATACAACATTAGTATGCATATTGTGATTCTGATGACTAAAAGTCAAAAATTTAAATTCGACCATTAGATATGATCATTATGACGAAAGATGTATGTGGAAAAAAATTCAACTGGATCCGACAAAGTTATGGGCTCGATCGAAACGGTCAACTCTTATCCATCGTCACTTATCACACGGAAACACTCATATCTACCTCTGTATTACGTATTTTTGTCAAACCTTCTACACAAAAAACACTCACGTAGATGAGACGCAACCGCCCATATAAAAGTTTTGGGACATTTACCTTCCAACGATAGGGCTCCTCCTAGGGAATAATAAATGTAAATAGGGTTAACCGCTACAATCGGCACCGAGACGTTACCCGAATTACGTGATTTTTTAACCAGAGCTGTATTTCATCATTCCGAACACATCTTATTTCACGAGTTTTTTTGATAATTTTGCTTCTATGTAGAGTTGGTTCATAAATTTATGCATTTGCTTAAAACCTAATAAACAAGTTATACAACATTAGTATGCATATTGTGATTCTGATGACTAAAAGTCAAAAATTTAAATTCGACCATTAGATATGATCATTATGACGAAAGATGTATGTGGAAAAAAATTCAACTGGATCCGACAAAATTAAGGGCTCGATCGAAACGGTCAACCCTTATCCATCGTCACTTATCACACGGAAACACTCATATCTACCTCTGTATTACGTATTTTTGTCAAACCTTCTACACAAAAAACACTCACGTAGATGAGACGCAACCGCCCATATAAAAGTTTTGGGACATTTACCTTCCAACGATAGGGCTCCTCCTAGGGAATAATAAAGGTAAATAGGGTTGACCGCTACAATCGGCACCGAGACGTTACCCGAATTACGTGATTTTTTAACCAGAGCTGTATTTCATCATTCCGAACACATCTTATTTCACGAGTTTTTTTGATAATTTTGCTTCTATGTAGAGTTGGTTCATAAAGTTATGCATTTGCTTAAAACCTAATAAACAAGTTATACAACATTAGTATGCATATTGTGATTCCGATGACTAAAAGTCAAAAATTAAAATTCGACCGTCAGATATGATCATTATGACGAAAGATGTCTGTGGAAAAAAATTCAACTGGATCCGACAAAGTTAAGGGCTCGATCGAAACGGTCAACCCTGATCCATCGTCACTTATCACACGGAAACACTCAAATCTACCTCTATATTACGTATTTTTGTCAAACCTTCTACACGAAAAACAGTCACGTAGGTGAGACGCAACCGCCCATATAAAAATTTTGGGACATTTACCTTCCGACGATAGGGCTCCTCAAATGGAATAATAATTGTAAATAGGGTTGACCGCTACTATCGGCACCGATACATTGCCCGAATTACATGATTTTTAAACCATAACCGTATTTCACTATTCCTAACACATCTTATATTACGAGATTTTTAATAATTTTTCTTCCATAATTAAATTCTTTTTCCTTCCTACTACATAATTAAATTCATTTTAATTTATGAGTTTATTTATTTTTTTTCCGATTTTTCGGTCTGGTCCGGTTTCTACGGACCCCAAACCACAAATCGGACCATACATACCCGGTTCGGTTCGGATTTTGTTTTTCGGTTCGGTTTTTCTTTCGGTTCGGTTTTTTTTGTTTCGGTTCAGAGTTTTTCGGTTTTCGGTTTCGTATGACCACCCCTAATTGGACCTAATAACTCAAAATATGCCAAATAAAGTTTCATTCAACTCATTCCACTTCTGGGGAGCAGATATTATTCAAGCCAGCAACTGGGCCCTAGTCCTAAGAAGCCTCAAAACTCTTCCTCTTCTTTATCAACTAACACTCATGCATTTAGCATGTCAATCCAGCTCCAACTTAATAATGATTTACATCCACACTACAAACACGTCATTACGGAAGTCGATGGAGGTATAAAAACAAACCTGTAGAGCATAGCCAACCATTTTTGAAAAAGCTGTAATTGTGATATCCTTTCCTTCTCTCTCGATCTGCATAAAACCAAATTCTGATTAGAATGGAACCATCAAAGATAAAAGACGCAACAAAATTGATTAATAGTTGCATTAACTATCATCTTTACAATACATTTCATTAGCATAGTAATTACCTTAGCTTTTCCTATTGGAAGGCAAAAACTGGAATCAAGTACTTCAACAGAAACAGGAAATGATTCACCATATCTGAATGATAAATTTGCATAAGTCTGGAATGTTTGACATCATAACAATCAACAAATAATCAAACATTGATAACAAAATAATAACAACCCTTGCAGTGTATTACTTACAGCAACTCATTTTCAAAAAAAACAACGAGATCAAGGTCCCTAATGGCAGGTTTTAGCAGCCCACGAGCATCTTAAGATGAATAAGGGGCCAAAAATTTCAGCCCAGGGACGGCCAAACCATGCTGCATAACACTGGACAAAAGAGCATTCTATTGTCAATATTCATTCCCTAGTCACCAGAAAGTAATCCCTCAAATTGCCATATTAAGCATAGATCATGAATAAACTAGATGGTACAAAAAATGCCAATTAACATAAGTAGTTGGTAAACTAAATAAAAAGGGCTGCCGGAGCAATTACTTGAGAGTGCTGCGCACCAACACCAGCAGCAGCACCATTTGGACCTCTGAACACAATGGGCACATTTATTTGACCAGCAGACATGTAATTTGAATTTGCAGCAGAATTGATGATATGGTCAATTGCTTGCAACAGAAGCCAGAAGTGAGGTTTTGATCAATAACCCGAGAAAATACAAAAATCCTTTTAAAAAGGTAACCTGAACCTAATGACCTAGAGGCTCTAAGAGCTAAGACTGAAGATCACATAGCTGAGATGTGTTTAATGACAGTCATTATCATTTATATTTGGCAGCCAGCTTAGAGAACAAAACATCCCACATCCTTCAACAATAACTCCCTCACCCTGCCAACGAGGTTTGGCTCAGTTGGCAAGGGCGGGCTTGTGATAGAGACCCCATCCGAGTTCGATCCCCGCTACCAACAGACCTCGTTTGGTTCGCGATCTGTAAATTCCTGTGGAAATCCATACCTGGAGGCTAGTGTGACAGGTACGTGTCCACTATCAGTCCTTCAGGGTTGAGGTTGCAGGTATGCCCTGGCGATGGTGGTGTAGCGTAACCAAGCTCTCACCTAAACTTAAAAAAATAACTCCCTCACCCTCTCCTACCTCTTTCCTTTTGTCAGTCGAGAATTGACATGCCTAGTTGCTAAGGAAGAACTAGATATCTTTTTCAAGAACCCTATTGAAAACATGTTCAGGTCTCAGCTAAATCAAACTAAGAGCAATAATAAGAAGCAAATAACTCACCAAGATACACATAGAAACCACAACTGAGATGAGTAAAATTAGGAATTTGAAACTCCACCCAATCAAATCCTTGAAGGCCAAAACCTATAGATCGAGCGTCGATCGTCCTCAAAGAGGGGAGAGAAAAGCATAGACGAGAATTCTGGAGGAGAGAGACGGTGGATCTGGAGGAATCTCTCTATCACCGATCTCCGACAATCGCGGTGGACTCACCCACGAGATGACGCATATCATCTACTCACCCTATATCTCACTCACTCATGCTCTAGAGATTTGTGAAGAGAGCCAGAGAGAGACGGGGTTTCAGGCTTTCGGTGAGGAGAGCGATGTGGTTTTAGGAGGAGAGTGAGAATGAGAGTGGGAAGAAAACAATTGGGTACAAATTTAATTAACCTAGTAATACCCTGTTTTTACCTTTTTAGCCACGGTCCTATACTTTCCGTTGCCATCGATCGAAAAGAATGCGACGGGGTTAGTCTACCGTCACAATTTTTACATTTTTTGCCACGGTTTACTAGTTGTCATTCGTAAACTCATATAAATTTTGCGACGGCAACTTTGCTGTCATTGCACCACCGTAAATATTGGACCAACGACGACGGCAACACTGAACTGTGGCAAACTTCGGTGGCTAACTGAATTCTTTTTTATAGTGTTTTAATGGTCATGATGCAGTGGCTCTGCCTGTTACTCCTGTTGATCATGTCACGCTTGTAAAATCCGCGGTTCAAGGCAACATGTAAGTGGAGAACATGAAGCAGACTCTGCTGAAGAGGGAAATCAAGGTGATGTTAATCAGCCCATGCAGGAGGCTGTGCGTAGTTCAATGAAGCCTTTGACCGAAAATTCTCTGCCTTCAAGCAATAGTCAGCTGGGATGCTTAGGGAAGAAGCAGCATTTGAGTAACTGATTTTGGGCTTTGACCGAAAATTTTATACATGTTTCAAATGTGGTTGTTTCAGTTTTTAAGTATTTGAATTTCAAATCTCCTTTAAAACACAACATTTGAGTAATTTATTTTGGGCTCCAAGTTAATCTAGGAAAGTGTAACAAACTTATCCTTGATCACACTTGAACTTTTGAGACCAGCTGAGTTTTGTGAAACACAACCCAAGTTGGCGGCTGACCCATGTGGTCACCCAAGCTATTCAGCTGACCTATGTGGTCACCCAAGCTACATGAGAGTTGATTTTTGTGCCTCTTTTGCAAAATGGTTTTGTAGAGTCTTTTGTTTATTCAAAGATTGACATAGTTTTTCCAAAACCCTTTGTCCTTTTCTTTTGGCTTACTCCCTTTCTGGAAAATTTTTTTAGCTATTGTCTCATGACTGGAGGGATCTCTATGATCCTACTGGTCTTGGTTTTCTGACAAAGGTTTAGAGTCCAAAAAGATCCCTTGCTTCAGTTGCTTGTGTGGCTAACATGCTTGCTTCCTTATAGTTGTGCACTTGGCCTATAAATAGATAGCAAGGTTTTCTCTTACTTCTTGGTTGTCTTAGTGTTGAAAATTGTCATTGTTGTTTTCTTCACTTTGAGTCTTGCATTGTGCTAACTGCTCATTTATCTCTAAGTCTTCCTTGTGATTGTAAATCTTAGAGCTGAGAACCAAAACCTTTTCAAACTTATTTCTTTGTGCATTGCATACCTTGAGGGCAGTCTCGATAATGCAACAACCCGAAGAAGATGTCATAGAGAATTAGCTATATGCGATAGTTAAGTTTTGTTGAAGCTTATTGTTTTCTTTGTAAAACACTAAGTTAAACAGAATAGCTAGTTCAGTTGAGAGCTAGTAGGTAGACTAGGCAGAATAGCTAGGCGTTGTGTCATCCTCTGGATTGTGAGTCTTGTAGTAGTTTATTTACAATAGTGGAAATGTTTGTCATTCAATTAAGGACACACAGTTTTCTTCCCTAAATTCAAGGTTTATAAGTTATAAAAAATATCCTGGTTTTATTTTTACCTTCCCATTATTTGTTCTTTATACACACAACAGCCTACAACAAACAAGATAACTAAATATTTGTTATCCTTGTGTGTGGGATAGAGCAAAAAAGTTGTCACTGTCTATTCCCTCTCCCCACCCCCTCTAGGACCTTCACATTGCGCCTCTACAAGTAAGGCTTCATATTACACTTTCATAGTTTGACGTCTTAATTTCATTTTTTTAGTACTGCAAGTTTCCAAACATGTACTAGGACCCAATCTTAATGCAAAGATGCTCACCTTGCTTTCCCCTCATTCTACATTTGTAAGCATGCTTGTATATGTGCACTCTAAATCTGGAAACTCACTCTTGTTATTTTACATGATCTGTTAAGAGTGGAGACAAGTTTGTTGTAAAGGTGAGGGTGTCCAACTCCTCAGCTGCCCGCTTGTATTTTGATCACTTCATTCTAAAGCTGCCAAATCTAGATGTTTCTCATCTATCACTCCTGAAGTTATTTTCTATAGGAAAAAACTTCTGTCCGATCTAGATAGCACGGAGTTTCCCGTTCGATCTCTAAATTAGGTTATGTGTACAATATTAATTGTAATCTTAACCGTTCAATAGTTGAATTAACTAATGAAGATCATCTATACAAAAAATCAATGTAAAAAAGATTGTTTGCTTGACCGAATGCATCAAACCAAATGGACAGTTCCTGAGCTTTTATGATAATCAATTCATTTTGTTTGATGCATTCGGGCGAGCAAACAATCTTTTTTACATTAATTTTTTGTATAGATAATCTTTATTGATTAATTAAACTATTAAACAGTTAAGATTACGATTAATTTTGTACACATGACCTAACTTAAAGATCAAACGGTGAGCTTCGATTTAGATCGGACCGAAGCAAAATCCTTTTCTATAAGGTGAGTCTTAACCCCTGACACTGAGAAATCTTGGGAGTTGTGATATTGTTTTTCTGAGAAACCTAATTTGGAAGCGAAGGCCACGGCAGTGTAGTTTGATAAAAAACTATTGTCCTGTCCATATTCCGCCGGAGGTGAGATCTAAATTTATTCAATTTCTTCGCCATGAGGAGTCTAACTGATTATCCTGCAATATGGAGTTGGTGGGACGTCTTCTATACCATAGCTCCATTTTAAGATCAGAGAGGATACAGGTATCTTAAATTCCACTGGCACCAGAAAAATTGGAGGAAGAATATATTGTTAATGTTAATTATACAAGTAAATTGTGATGTATGTGTGATTGATAATCATTTTAGTGATTTGAAGAATGATAAAAATTCATGATTATCATAATCTAGAGGAAAGAGACACCAGAGGATCTCTCATTTTCTCGATTTTTCGTTTTGTCAATTTTCTGGGACATTATTTAGTATGCACTTAACGTTTGATGGTAAGTCTGAAACTTGTGTATTAGGCTGAACAGAAGACAAATAATTTGTACACTATCTGAGATGTGATAGATGTTCTATGAAAAAATAAAAGAGGGACCTGAGAGACAGTGAGAAAGAAGTTACAGGAAAATGAGGAAATGAAGGTGATGTTGTCATGGATGAGAGGGAGCGCTTAAGTGGAACCTTGGAAAATTTACTCGCCTTCCCTGCACAGCCCACCACCATTACTTTGGCTTACAGAAACAATAGCCTTCCTTGATTCCTTGTTGAATGTTGTTTCTGGCGCAAGTTCATATCTCACACTCAAAATACACCAGTCTTTACATGGTTTAAATTAAGAGCGCAATAGTAAGCTTAATGGCTGCCATTCTTCTTCTCCACTAGAAAGAGATTGGTTTTGCTGGACAAAGCTAAAGACCTCTGTGCCAACTTTAAGGTAAGTTACAGTATTTATAATTCTACATCACTCCTACTTCTTGGCACATGTTATTACAGGAAAGTAACAAAGATTGGTGAACCTAGAAAGGCCATATATATGTGAAGCAGTAGAAAATCTCAACATCCAGTACGTTATGGTGACTAGACAAGACTGACCAGTCATGGTCCGGGAAGGTATAAGGCCTTAGGTATTTGGCAGACGGCAGACCTATGTTAGATCTGCGATAAATGGAAATGGTAACTGACAAAACGTTTTCAATTGTAAGGCTGTAGCCAATGTCCCCAGCTTTCGGGTAGACAAATCATTTATGTTGCATCTGGAATTATAATTCATATGTAGCTAGGTTGGTCAGCGTTAGCAGTTAGCTTGTTCATAGAGCCTGCTGTCCTGTTCTTGATAAAAGACGTCCTTCTCTGATATTCTACGTACTCTCTCTAGCTTTGCCCGGCATTAGTCAGCAGCACAGATGTTGAGGTTGCAGGCATTTTCATTTGCCGACTACAATCCGGTTACCTTTCCCTCTTCATGCGGCATTCCTAACTCCCTCCATCTTCACCGTCAGTCATTATCTTTTCCAACCACACAGACACGTCTCCGGTCACTCCCCACTGTCAGGATATGCAGCACTTCCATAGCATGCGCTATCGGAGGTGGCATGGGGTACTACTACTTAAAATCCTCAATAAGTCAGTGAAAAAACCAGAAATGTATATGTAATGGACAAAGTTTGTTGTTCAATACTTCAGTTATATTATTCCAAGTTCTGTTATTTGGGTTATGTTCTTGCTACCCATGTTAAAGTGATAATATAACTTGGTGGGTTTTGTTGTACCTTTCTTTTCATCCTATGTTTTCTCCTTTCTGAACTTACAGAATGAGTGGTTTTCATGATGTTGAGCTTAAAGTCCGCGACTATGAGCTTGATCAGTACGGAGTCGTAAACAATGCTGCCTATGCAAGTTACTGCCAGCACGGTGAGACCCTATATTCGTACGTTCACGGTTAACATTTCTGTATTTTGAAAGGCTTTTCATTGATATGAACACAGTTTTGGTAACATGCTTTTTAATTTGGTGGCTAAATCTAAACCAAGGTATCATAGGTGATGATTTTCTCATGGGAAATGAATCCGTAGTGTTACACATTGCTTTTATTATGATCAGCAGCAATAGATCAAATCTTTTAATATCTTTACCCCAGATGTGATTACATATTATATTCATGCTTCAACATTTTGATTATGATCAGGACTTTCTGAACTTCTTGAAAGGGTTGGCATGAGTGCTGATGCAGTTGCCAGAACCGGTGAAGCATTCGCACTGTCAGAATTGTCTCTGAAATTCATCGCGCCTCTGAAAGTATGTAAATCATTCTGATCTCTCGAGTCTTTTTCTTTCAATTTTGCAAACACTATATTTCTGCTACCACAGAATGTAAAATGTGAGAACTGTGGTTGTGACAACCGATTCTTGCTTTTCTACATGATATGTAAACAGAGTGGAGATAAGTTTGTCATAAAGGTCAGGATGACCAACTCCTCAGCCGCTCGCGTTTACTTTGATAACTTCATTTTCAAGCTGCCAAATCTAGAGGTTTGTCATTATCACTCTCTATTTATGCTGGCCTTGACGCCGAGTTACCTACTGATCATGACATGGTTTCTAAACAGCCTATCTTGGAAGCAAAGGCCACAGCAGTGTGGCTTGATAAAGACTATCGCCCTGTCCGTATTCCATCCGTGGTGATTTCTAAATTTGTGCAGTTTCGTCGCCCCAAGGAGTCTAACGGTGTCGTGCACAACGGCGTTGGTGCTAGGGGAAGTCTTCGTTTCTAAACCTTTCCCGCTGTTACCAGGAGAATGGAGGAAGGATAAACAGATTCCTTTCTCATAATTAAGTAATTAAGATTGTTGTTAGTATTAAGATTAAAGTAAGTACAGGATTCCTCAGCATAATAATTATATGTGAGACAGATCATCTCTGTTACAATGTTTCAATAAAGTTTATGATTTTCCAAATAGAACTCAGAAGTTATTTGCCTGTGATTCTAACACGTAGTCTCTGATCTTCTGGACTATTGCGATACGTGTGCACTTGTAGGAGTTTGAAGGTCGGTTAGGGAACTTACGTGTTAGGACGAACAGAAGACAAATCAATCTTCATCGCAAATTTATTGTTCTGAAAAATATATTTAAAGGTAGCTAGGAGCCTAGGAGGTAGAGGCAAGTAATGGAGCAGCAGGGAGAGGAGAAGATGAAGCAGAAAGTGATGGTGGCAATTGATGAGAGCGAGCTTAGCCACTACGCCCTCGAATGGACCCTCGAAAATCTTGGTGACACCATTCACAATTCTGAGCTACTCGTCTTCACTGCACAACCCATCACCATTGATTTTGGTTACTCATACTGTCAAACATCGATTAATTTTGTTTAATTTTTCAGTCTCAGAACAACAGTCTTGAAATTAGGAGTGCAAGCTTCTTATTCCTTTCTCTTTTCCTGCTTTGTATGTAATATACAGCTCCTGAATTGGTAGCAGCTCTACAAGAAAACTACAAGAAGGTTGCATTGGGTTTGCTGGACAAAGCTAAGAATATCTGCGCCAACCATGGGATTGCTGCAAGAACAGTAACAGAGATTGGTGATCCTAAAAAGGCAATATGTGAAGCAGTAGAAAGATTCGACATCGAGTTACTAGTATTGGGAAGCCATGGTCGAGGCATTGTACAAAGGTATTTCCTAAGTTGTTTTCAGGATAGTGGTTCGGAATATTGAAACTCCATAGCTGAAAGGCTTGTCACAATGACTAATCTAACTGCTATGGATCGTAGAGTTTCAATATTGATTTTGTTCATATTGGTGAGTGCTGCTTCTGTTTTCTGAACGACATATGATTAACTTGTTGCATCTTACATGTGGGATCTAATTTTTTGCACAGGGCTTTCCTGGGAAACGTCAGCAATTACTGCATTCATAATGCCAGATGTACCGTTCTTGTTGTAAGGAAACCAATCTGAATAGCTTTCTGATATGTATGATCTATCGCTCCAGTGTGAATGTTCTATAGTAATCCAGACTATGTTTGAGTCTTAATACTCTGATGGATGTACTGCATAGTTTGTTGATATGCTTCTTGAGTTCTAGGTAATAACTGATCGAAATTCGAAACCTACATCATGCTAGAAACAGAATTTTCCTCAAGATTGAATAGAACTTTTCAATGAAGTAACAAGATTGCACCATTATGCATAACTGAATAAACTGATTTATGGATTGAAATGCTTGTGCGTTTCTTCAAAGAAAATTTTGGATTTTGCCCAACATTTTGCAATGACAGCTTTTTTTGTCGTTGCAATAACACAGCTTAATGTCACGGCATTCGGCCACCACATTTGGTCCATGCGGCGCTCTCCCACCTAGGAGCCAGCCTTATCTATCGGGGCAACATACTGGTTTCGTCTTACCTTGGGCTCATCAGGGGATCGGCTCCAGACCCCGACCAGTTTGTGTAGGGATGACCTAGTCCCCTCTTCAGGGACAAGCTCCCCAAACTCAACCGGGTCGGCCTGCCTGAACTCCGAAGGGACAGCACATATGCTCCTACACTCCGTGTGGTGGGAGCGTAATCCCACCAGCATCGCACACAGTAGACACTCCCGAAAACGGGACGTGACATCCTCCCCCACCCAACATGGTGTACGTCCTCGTACACGGTACCCGCAGCACGCACTTCTACTCGCATCACGATGCCTGAGCGACGTGTCGCGGCATCCCACCACGATACCCAAACGACGAAAGAAGTTTTCCAAAGATCACCCAACATAGCTTCCGCGCCAGACTTCGTCCAATCCTCTCATTCGAGGCACCCTGCCCACTCGACCCCTCTACCACGAGATCCCCCATCCACTTGGAGACACGACGGCACGTGTGAGCGCTCGGCAGCAACGGACATCCATCTGGTCCTCACCCTTCGAGGAACCCTGCCTACTTGACCCCTCCTTCGGGATGTGTGAGCCCTCGGTGACAACGGACATTGATGTCGGGGCGGCTCTGATACCACTTGTCACGGACCTAGCCATTCGGCCACCACATTTGGTCCATGCGGCGCTCCCCCACCTAGGAGCCAGCCTTATCCATCGGGGCAACATACTGGTTTCACCTTGCCTTGGGCTCATCAGGGGATCGGCTTCAGACCCCGATCAGTTTGTGTAAGGATGACCTAGTCCCCTCTTCAACGGCAAGTTCTCGACTAGCAACAAGCTTCCCAAACTCAACCGGGTTGGTCTGCCTGAACTCTGAAGGGACAGCACATATGCTCACACACTCCGTAATCTGGGAGCGCAATCCTACCAGTATCGCCAACAGTAGACACTCCCGAAAACGAGACGTGACATTAAGCCACCATTCTAGACTTACAACTCTTCAGTAGCAGTAGACTTAAAACTCGATATTAGTTCAGCCAAATTCCTCATCCGTTTGACGAGTGTGATGGAACTCTCTAGATAAGACGTTTGCGTTTCGTCCTAGTTCCTACCTCAATACCTCATCGTACCGTTGTTGATGTCATTGTCATTTTTGTTATCTGTTACACGATCATTATTGGATACAGAAGAAAGTTTCCTATCTGGAAACAAAAAGGATAACTTTGAATTATGGTGAATATAGACACCGCTACGTTCTGATTAAACAAAAATACAAAAGAATCGATACTTTCATTTGCTACAAAATTTGGCACTCTATTAGATTTAAACACTTAAAAATCTATATTATTTTAGTATCATTATACATTCACCAAACATGTTTAAAGATAGAAAATGATATAGGAGAAGACTTGACGGAACCTCACCAACTCCGATCACATAAATTCCGATAACCGGTCTCTATCTAACTCCGATAACCGGATAACCGGCTACCGATCGACCGGAATCTTGTTAGACACGTCACCAGAATATCACTGGATCTTGCTAAAACCATATTGTATCTTTGTTAGAAGTTGAGGGGTAGTAATGTTAAAAAATGATTTACTAGAGGCAATAAATTTTTTATGAAAACTATACTAAAAGTAGTAAACTTTATAAAAAAAACTTTAGTAAAGACAGTTGAAAAATGACTTCTAAATTCATCAAAATTAATTCACCTCCGTCTATTCACTTCATCAATCCACCAAAACCAATTTACCACACCAAGACCAAAATATAAACCAATAAACCAGGGCCCAATATTTCACAAACAACCAAACCCGGTTGGTTTTTGGTGAAGGCGCGTCAGAGCGTCGTTGAATCAGTGAGCTTCGTCGAATCAATGGGCGAAGTTGAGGGAGGAGAAGTCGAGCAAGAGAATTTGGCACGGGTGAGTACTCAACGAAGCCAGAGGTAGACTCATACGACAAGGATGAACCATGTGAGCTGGAACGTCGTAGTCTTCGTACGGCGAAGAGAGAGTGGTGGAGGGAAAGAGCGGAGGTGATAGGAGGTTGGATCTAGATGAGTAGTATAAGGAGAGACGGTCGTGTTCGGCGTTTAACTGGTTCCCGGCGTGGTCGTTGAGGTGTGAACAAGATCGGAGGCGAGTAGATCAAGTTTAGAGTCGAGCAAAACAAGATCGAAGGCTAGGTCACCAAATTAGCGTTTGCAGGCGTTGTCGAGGCATTGGTTGACATCATCCTCGAGATGGCAGCGAGAGAGAAAGAGAGAGAGTTTTCAGATCGGAAGAATGAGAGATGAGAATATAGTAGTTAATAAGAATAAGGATATGATAGTAATTTAGTTGTTAAAAGTTAAAATGACCACGATTAAATTTTTTAGACCTAAAGGACACTAATTTCTTTATTTTGTAGTGAATGATCATTACTCCAAGTATAATCTGAGGCAATGCAGATTGGAAAATACTTGGGTTCGATTTAGATCGGATCAAGTTCTTCGTTCGATCTCCTGAAAATATACTTTTAACAATATTAATTGTAATTTTAACTGTTCAATAGTTGAATTAACCAATAAAAATCATCTATAAAAAATCAATTGAAAAAAAAATTGTTTACTCAACCGAATGCATCGAACAAAATGAACGAATTATCATAAAAACTATGGAATTGTTCATTTTGTTAGATGTATTCAGCTGAGCAAACAATCATTTTTTACATTGATTTTTTTTGTATAGATGATCTTTATTGGTTAATTCAACTATTGAACGGTTACGATTGACATTGTTAAAAATATATTTTCAGAAGATCGAACGAATAACTTAGTCTGATCTAAATGAGACCCAAGTTTTTTCATGCAAATTGGCTTCCTTGTATGGAATACTTGATAAAAAAAAGATAAAATTCCAACAAATGTATGACTAGTCAGCTAAAAACTATCCAATATAGGATGAGGATGGGGCCTCAAGGCCTCAAGGATGCGTGGTTTATGATCAGTCAGCTGAAACAAATAAACAATGATAGTAATGTTGAGAATCTCACATTAAGAAAAATAAGAACTTATATGTGATTTATAAGAGTTTATATTACTTTTTATATTGTCAATTGGTTTTTGATATGAACTGCATACTACGTCCACGTGTGAAGCCCAACAGCCACATGAACTTCATATCAATCTAAAATGTTGTCAATGTGTTAGGCTTGAAAATTCGTCACACATACATAAACGTGTTGAGATATAAAACTCATATCAAAAAAATATATATAACATTTATGTTATTTTTTTTATTATCAATTAATTTTAGACTTGAACTTCATACAAATTAATTTATCAATTAATGGTGAGAAAGTGTACCAAGAATTTATAGTAAACTTATCCGATTCCTCATGATTTGGTGTTTGACTGACAGTTATGATCACCCTCTGTTTCTTCAACAACTTTTTACAAAACAGCAGCTTCTGCCTGAAGTTGAATCCCTATATATCTCATAAGTGCAGTGCTGTTTGGTATATTGTATCTCTTTGAAATCCTAAGGTGGAAGATAACAATGGGTGAGGTAGTTGAAAATGGAGGAGCAGCTGAGAGTGGTGAGAAGCCGGTTATGGTGGCAGTTGATGAAAGTGAGTGCAGTCAATATACCCTTATGTGGGTTATTGAAAACCTCAAGGAGTCTATAACTACTAAGTCGCCGCTGCTCATCTTCATGGCGCAGCCTCCTCCGGCCAACAACATCACATTCGCGGCGCCTCTCGGGGCTGCTCGCATGTATTGCCCTCCCAGTTAAGTTGTTCAAACTCAATTTTCATGTTAAGCAGAGGAGTGTTGGGAATTTGTATCTCACAATTTGTGTATGCTGTCAATTTCAGCTCCGGAGTTTACCAACAATATGCAGGAAAATCATCGGAAACTTACAACGGCTCTGTTGGCGAGAGCTAAAGACATATGTACTAGTAATGGGGTAAGCTCTTGACTGATTCCCTGATGGCAGAATGTTTTTTTTGTCTGGAATATTATACTTTTAGGTAGATATGTAGTTAGGTATCATGATTCGTAATTTTGACATATTTTCGTATAACTAATAATTAAGTTCGGAGATCATCATCTTCCTTTTCTTTTGGACAGGTGACTGCAAAGACAGTTACAGAGGTAGGGGATGCTAAAATAGCTATATGTGCAGCAGTTCTAAAACACAATGTCAAATTGCTTGTTCTTGGCGAGCGTGGACTTGGAAAAATCAAAAGGTAATTAGTCTCATTTTGTTTTAGTGAAATGTATAGACTGTTGCCATGTTCGATTAAAGTTTGATGATTTTGTTATGCTGATTCAGGGCTATCCTTGGGAGTGTTAGCAACTACTGCGTTCAGAATGCAAAGTGCCATGTTCTTGTTGTGAAGAAACCTCAGGTTGTTTGATGTGATTCAGATTCCAGAATCCGCATGTAAACATTTTGCATCAGAATAATGTCATGCGGCAAAAAATGTATTAGACTTGAATTCTAGCTTCTAATTAATATCAAGTGAATGATGGCAATGTAATGAAACTTTGTGTTTCCCTTTGACAGTACTGGTGAATTCCTATTAGTCTTGTGTTTGTTACCATATTTCAACTTGTATGAGATTTATATAGTGTACACATCTGTGAATAATATGATTACTAGAATTTGAAAAGAGTGATATTATAATCATCTGCTCCATAGTTTTAAGATCAATACTTAGTACACTTCATGATGTAGAACAAGAATGAGTCAGATTTAGACACAAAATAATAAAAGTAATGAAGCGGCGAATAATAAAAAAGAATGATTTGAAGATAAGTAATTCTCGTGTCATGAGGATGCTAACCGCTAGGATATTCAAGAAGTTGTTGTTTTAGGCTTTTAGGGTTTGTCGTGCATAATCTGTTAAATCTGAATTGAAATATCTTTTGACCAGATTACCCGTTTAAGACACATGATACCTTTCCGAAAAGGGAATTGCTAGATCTATAAGACTCACTAAAGTGAGCCTCGTCAAATTTAAATCAAAAGATGTCATCTTAATTGTCTAATTCCGCATTTAGTATTTGTTTTGGTTTTCTAATTTATTTTGGATTTTGTTTTCTTTTATGTTTTAATCCTTTGACTTTTAGGCTTTGTTGTTAGTAGCCCAGTATTCTTTGCTTTTATATAAGGAGCTTCTATCAGTTGTATTTGATATATCTTATCTTTTATAAAACAAAACCTTGAGTTTCTCTCAAAACCTCGTGGATTCGAGTTCGACTTATGCATTCAGATCAAAACCGATTGATGGATTCAAATCAATATATATATATATATATATATATATATATATATATTCTGCGTCACTTAAGTACCTTTAAGGTTTCAATTTTGAGATAATCTCCTAGAAATGGAAGGAATGTCAACCGAATATCCGGTTGAGAGTGGCTGCTAACCGGACTCCGCCTTGAGGCAACCACCTATTGACGACAGGTATCCGGGAGAGGAAGCATGGATCTACAAATCAAGATAAGTTGTTATGACACTTACTAAGGAAATGATCTATGAACTCAAAAATTTTGCTGCTAAAAGTACCTTGTAGCACTGATCCTTCATCTACACCCTTGTGAGCCCAATCACAAGCTGCTTTGATACCTTCAGATGCATATCTGCAAATCCCAACATAAATATACGCATAATGCAGTTAATTTGCTTCTATTTTTTACAGCTAACCTAGGTTGCACTGTGCTTATGAACTGTGATATATACACATCTGGGCATGCTGTCTTGTTCAAACTGCAGGTTTCCCAAGCCTTAACTTCATCTGCCCATTCAGTCTGTTGCAAAAGAGTATTAAACCAAAAGGAGTGAAATATTATGATGGATGAACCTCCACAGAATATTCCCAAAGGCTAAGATCATACCGTAATGTTTTGTTTAATTGCATCAACCAATTCATCCAGATTATTATCGTAGAACCTCTCTTCCGCTGTTTTGATTATGTTGCTGTCCCATATCTGCATGCATTACACATTCCAAAATTCAGACTTGTAAATTTTAAGTGTTGTAGTGGAAAAAAAATTATGAAGCACAAAGATGGGAATTGAAATTGATAACAAGACACTCACATGGTGAAGATTTTGCTTCCTAGTGTACCAGTGAACATCGATGGTGTTGCCTCCCCAGTCTGAAGTGAAACCCACATGTAGAGGCTGAATGAAGGTAACAAATGGCTCATTTGATCATATATAGGACGGACATTGAAATGAAATGTGTGTCTAACTGTCTATACATGGTTAAATTGGTTATAGAGCTTGCACAATATGTAGTACCTGATGAATATCTCCTAAAAAATGTGAAAGGAATAGCAGTGCTTCAGTGAGGTTATCTGGTGATATTAGAGCAGCATGTTATAGTAATAGCACATACAAATGATCATCAAATCATAGAGTAAAAGAACTTACAGTCCGAATTGGAAGAACTGGAGCTGTAAGTGAGAAGCTGAGTGGTGTAATTGTTTATGGCCCCTGCAACACAACGTCCCTTGTCTCCATTTTCGTCTTTGCAGTCCCCTGATGACATTCATATCAGTTAGAAACTTAGATATGTGAATGTGTTCGTTAAGGTTCATGAAGAATGGACTTACTATTGTACTGATAAGTGCAAAGATTGTCAGGAGTGTCAATGTAGTGAAGGGCAGATGACCAGTGATAACGAAACTTGACACGATCGGCCCAGATGCACACACTTCCCAAGTCATTTTCTGCATACTTGGGAAGCAATTGCTTCACTGCATCTGCTGCCGCATCGCTCAACCTAGACTGCATGGATGCAACACCATCTAATCGAAGGCTCGTTGCAGTCACGCACAGAAGATAAAAAAAGGATGTAATGATAGGTCTAAGAAGGGCAGTTAAGTACCTGAGCAATTCTACACACCGTAGTGTGACCCTCGATTCCCCAACCATGAATCACAGGAAAAAGAAGAACAAGCAGCAGTGAACACAAAGAAATATCCGGACCATGCTGCCCATCACGTTAATTTCTCCACTGAATATTAAGATGTGAAGGGTGGTTTCTGCTCTGATTTTATAAGTCCTGAAGGAAATCTGGTATTGAAATCTAGGTCTGGCTAGATACAATGAATGAATATCCGATTTCACAGATGGAATTCTTGGCTGTCATGTTCACACACCTCACCTGGTTCACATAATGATTTGAATCAATGTGAATGAAGGTTTTGCATCTTTGGTCATTTAAGAAGGAGATCTTGGTTTCTATACGTATTCATGGCTGCGTGATTGGAAAGGAAGGCAACCTTTTGAAAAGGAAAAAGATTTATAACGTGCATGACACAGTGGTGGGAATGTAACGGTATGCAGCTGCAGAATGTATCCGAGGATATCTTGTAGGCTTTCGGCTGACTTGAGTTTCATATTTCGGATCTCCTCCTTGAAGGCCTTCATGTACTGGCCTGCTCAACTTCTGGGTTCTATATTCTGAGTAGCATTTTCCCCTCTGCTGGCCCGTCATTTTGTCAATGCATTTCCTTAATAACCAATTAATCACATTTTTCTTATTGGAACGATTTATATGATTATATATTATTGAGATCCGGCTCCTCTAAAATTAGTAAACTGTAAAGTTCATAAAATCTGAACTCTTTATATAATCTGAAGGTTCTAGAATGACACATGACCCTTGAATCAATCTAATCTAAACTATAGTTAACTTAGGTTAATTTTTTTTATATATATTAAATGACTTAACGTCGTTAACAAAAAAATCAAAAAAGACTTTTACGCTTTTGCTGATCGAGTTGAAGGATTCCTGCACTCTGCACTTTTCAAAAAAAAAGATATATGCACTTCATGGGAATGATGTCGTCTTCACCCTTCAACTAGTCCTGCAATTCCCAAATCAGCAACCAAATTTGTCATGTCATCATCTAGTAGAATGTTTGTTGGGTTTGAGATCTCTGTTACAACCTTGTAACACATCTTCAGATCATGAGGTATGTTGCAGACTCAAAGAACGTCACTAAACTTAAAAATTGGTTGTTTATTCTTCTGTTTTTAGGATTTGTATTGTGTCATAAGGTGTTCGACAAAACGACAAGCTCACTATCTAATAATTGAAATCGATATTAGTTAGCAGAAGCTATGTTTTTGGTATTCATCTATACATATTTCTTTAGTTTAGGAGTTTTCTTTACTCTGTGTCTCTGTTACGTTTTCTTTAATCTGTAAAACACTTGTTGAACTAGATTGGATTCATGAAAATTGTAATGAAATAGCAATGCTTCGGATTCAACAATGCTTTGTATTCATGAAAATTGTAATTGTAATAGTTACTGAACATAATAAACTAAACATGATAGCAACTGGACATAATAACAAGACCTGATGGTAAAATTTGTCCACCAGAAGTCTGTCCAACAATTAAGGGTAAAAAAAATATGAAGGATCTCGTTAGAGGTTTGGCGAGTCCCCTGACTCCCCTAATCCCTTGCTTGGGTTTCACTACTTGTCTGAATCAAATTAGTAAACACTGACTTGGACCATTAGTACAACCATCAGTCTAATTTTCAACATGTGTATAGAAAATTACCAGGTATGGTAACCAACTAAACGGGTAGATAATTGTTTCTTTCTCTTGCTTAATGATGGAGCTCCTTGATCCTATATGATAAGCAAAAAGAGAGAATTGCATTCAGTTGCATATCATAAACATATTTCTAGTCACAAACATCAATACTAATATCTGTATTACTTGTGAGTCATGCGGTAGTGTTTGAAAGGATTTCTTATTTCTCTTTTTTGAAGGTTCAACTTCTTGATTCTATATGATAAAAGGCAACCGTTTGAACTTGGAATCCATTTTTAATCAATAAACAGTGGGTGGAAGGAATAAATTGATGGAACTATATTTTGTTCTGATTCAAAAAGAAAAAAAGGCATATGTGCTTGATATAATCTTATCACCTGAGATGGCTGAGGTGATGATTGAACTTTATTAGATGATCTGGTATTTCTCTTCCTTGATGGTTTAGCTTGATCTTATTTGACAAGAGCAAAGAAAATGAGTCTACACATATATTACATATCCACAAGTACATAATATGCATAAACCTTTATCACCTGGGTTTCTTGAGGTACTGATTGATCTTTATCAGACAATAATTTCTTATTTCTATTACATGATGGTTGAGCTTTTTGATCCTATTTTACAAGAGTGAACACAACATTAAATTCAACTGCATATGATAAACTCATATACATAATAACAATATTTATTACACTAGATTGTTGAGACTTGTTTATTCTTATCAGTTGAATTATTGTTTGTCTTTTCTGGTGGATCAACTTCTTGAACCTGTTTGATTGATAAGAACAAAAAAATTACTTATTCACTACACATGATAAACTCATAAGCCATATCCTTTTGACGCTTACTTCTTAAGTAATTTTTTTATCCCTTTCAGTGTAACCCGGATTTTCCTTCCCACTAACTTATTGACTAAAAAATTGGTATGCCTCATTTGGTTAAGTCCAGAGTCAATGGCAAAATCAATATGAACAGCTTGACTATCTGCTACATTCCGTAGAGATGGAATCAAGTAACACGTTTCTTGAGTATACAAAACATGGTTATGCTCATGCACAAAATCATGAACTTCAAACTTGCTACTCCCTCTATTGAATTGCAGTCCCAATCTTACTTGACAACCTGTTTTTGTTTCTACACTACGGGGTCTTTGTTAGATGATCACGCTTATCTTGTACTCGATGACCCTCTTTTGAACACCAAAATCTAACTGAAGTAACTTGTCCATCTATTTGACTGTTATCTGTATACATCTTTCTAATCCCAAAACCAATTCGGCCTCCATAGTCACGCCAAAATTCAAATGCATCATCTACTATATCAAATCACATCCATATTTTAGGAATTCAATCAAAAGACTCATTCATTCCCCCATCTAAAATGTTTGTTGTACTGTCATCCGCCCTACTTCATAAACAACAAAACAAAACACATATTAACTATAAGAACAACAGTTCACACTCACACCGACTATAAGAACAACAGTTCACACATATTAACATGAACACCGAGTTCTAGGTTCGCGCTCAGGATCTGCCATCAAGCTTAACATGATATGCAAATCAACCCAATTGTGTTTTTCTTCTCTCTCTTATAACAGATAGATTCACACATGAACCATGAATTGTTGTTCCGTCTTAGTGAGAATTGATTGTTGAACATAAAATCCATTGCGATATTCACATCATGACTTCGGATGAGAGATAAGAACTGCAGTCTGCAGAATGGAACTAGCCATGTATTTTTGATCTGATTTAAATATAAAAATTGTTACAAGAAAACAGAACAAGGAGAACGTCCGTTAGCTGGAATGAAAGTATAGATGTCAGCTAACTAATGGAGTGACATGAATGGAGACAGAAAATTGGTGACAGAGGATTTTCTCCTGAGATGACTTAAATAATACGACTTGGTTTTTCTGTTAGGGGCCCATCAGATGTTGGGGCCCTACGTCTATGCCTTTTGGGTCTATGCTCAGGGCCGGACCTATATGACAAGAGAGTTTAATCCCTAATTCCTTATTAGCAGAACTATCTAAGGTATATGACAAGAGAGTTTAATCCCTAATTCCTTATTAGCAGAACTATCTCATCTTAAATCTAAACCGTGGGAAGAGATAAATTAAGTGATTTCGTGAAAATCATATTCACATAAACCCCATATGTCGACAATTCTGAATCAAGATAAAAGTATCACCGACTGAAATTGCTATGAATTATTTGTAATTCAAATCAACTTAGAAATACGTATTAGTTATTTTGAGTTTGCCTCTGTTAATTGCAACTTCTGACTACGTCACTGATTACACATGCAGGCAAGTAAAACGAGACAGCTGATTAATTAGTTTCATAAGAAGGTTAGATGAAGTTTCTCCCGATCAATTCTACCTCCTCATGCGGGCTTCTTGGTACAACTAATTTTTCTTAATATGCTGTTTAACGAGCTAGCTAGAAAGGTAATATATTATACCCAACCTTTCTATCGTGTGAAAGATAGCTAGATGTAAAAATATATTATATAACGTAGGCCTTTACCTGATCGATCTCTTTGTTGTTTGAGCTGTGAAGAAGCTGGAGGAGATCTAAGTAGAGCATGTCATCAAATAGAATGCGTATTCACATCATATATAGCTAGATTTCATATCCTATTCCAATATTCATTTCTATGAGTAGGTTGCGTGCGTAAGTTCTTTTGATCATTGATTTGAGCAACTTACCTGAAAGAAACTCTAGCTATTACGGAGACGTGCGTTATAGGCTCTCCTAAGGGCTGCTCGTTCTGCCATTCGATCGTTATGGAAGAAATCGAAAACGAAATACGACTATTCCATCAGCTGCATCCTCTGTCCTCACTTTCCTTTTTCTCTTGTTTGATTTGCTTTTTAGGATCTTTGCATAATCGATTACTAGCTAGCTTCTAATTACTATTTATTGCATGATGGATTTGCGTTCTCTTTGACCTGTTCAAATTAAAGGTCACAAAGTTTTTCTGTGATAGAAAGAAGTTCACTAAGTTGATCGAGCTATATATACATACGTACACATCAGTTGGCTCGTTGTGAGTCAATTCCAACTTACATGCCATATATTTATTCTGGTCTTGCTACGCGCGTTACACCAATGTATGACCAATATGAACATCAGATTACGATTTTCGTATCATTTCTAATCATCAGCAGGTACTGTAGATTAAATCTAGATTAACTGTAATATGTAATTACATATTTATCATAATAATTCTAATACGTACATTGAAGTCAATGAACTATGGTACACATTGGCACATTGCCCTTTTAATATTTAGGTCTTTTGTGTTATCTCCTTAACAGTATAATTGCAAATTCGTCAAATCAAAAGCACTAGCTTCTTGCATCCAAAATGTTTATGACTAGGTCGTCTTCTCCACTCGATCAACTCGGTAAATCTCTCCCACAAAGCTAACTAGAAGATGTCAATCGTAAATGATTTGACTTTGACTTCATCTCTTAATTGGGTATATTTCATAATTTTTCTGGTTGTAACGAGTCAAAGTCCAATTTCTAATAATGATGTCTAAATTAGACTGGCATGGATTGAATAAAAGCATATTGACGTCACTGGTGTTTGTATACCAGCTCGGATATACTCATATACGTACGTACCTTCACTGGTGTTAATTATATATATACCATTATTTTCATAGACCAAATAAGTTGAAGAAGCAACCAATACAAAGACTTTCTTAATGACTCCCATATCATTGCAGCTGTGATCAAAGTGCTCATGCACCACGAGATGCACACAATAGAATCTGAAATTATTAAAACCAACGTATTCATGCGTGTTACTTTTTTAGAGTGGACCTCATAAAATTTGGACAGTTGTGGTCGTTGGTCGGTGAGTCGTGCAACAGAGGCCAAAACTTCCACCACAGCCCTAACCAACACCAACACCAACACCAACACCAACACCGATCATATTACCCACCCAAGCCGGTGGACGCCGCAATACGTCGTATTATTTAACCCAAAATCCTAATGGTCCAACCGCCAAGTCACTGCCCACCACAGGTTTTGGATCTCCCCTCCAAATTAGAGGATCATATTTACCTTCCTCCTCCTCCCTCCTCGTCAGCTCTGACCCTCTCGTCACTAGGGTTTCTCTATTTCTCTTCTCCTCCTCTGGTTGGGCCTGTGCTGCCTCCGCTGCTCTTTTCTGACGTGGAGCTAATATCTCTCCCAGTTTCAGATTCAGTCGTTATCTTCCACATCAGTCTTTCTATAATTTATAGGAAACTACCTTCATCGATACTTCCATACTATTCTGCCTTTATAAACCCAAGCCCTACTCTTTCCAAACCTCCTTTCAACCTTTTCTATCTCTCTACAAAAAAAAGCACGAGCTAGCCCCCTCCAACCAACTCTATGGAAATCCCAGTAGTGAATAGAATAAGCGAATTCGAGGTAACCGCCTTGGCGATCCCTTCCTTCCCTTCTCAGACTTTCTCCATTTCCGGAATCGAAAAGGTCTTTAGTGTCTGGACATGGGGTGCTTTGATACTTGCCGTAATAGCTTCCGTCGGCACCATCATCACTAAAATCAACTTTGTTATCATCAGCAGGCTTCGCCACAAGACCTCAGAGCCTTTCTCCATCTTAGAAGAAGATGATTTCTCCGATATCGACGACGATGACGACGCGTATTCCGTTTCCACGTCCTCGTCAGTTTCCGATGAGGAGGACGAAGAGGAGGACAGAAGAAGAGACGAAGATTTCAATGTCTCGGGATCTGGCCGTAATTTGAGGCTCCACCGTGGCAGAAGCTTCGCCGGCTTAAACTTGAACCGGTTCTCGTGGTCCGACTTCGCCAGCGGCAAGAGCGTCGTGAATCTCTGGGATAACTTAGCTTTAAGATTGGACCTTGATGACGATAGCAGCGACGACGAATATTCCGGCAGCAGAAGAGTCGTCTCCATCTACGACATGAACAAACAGAAGAAGATAAACTCCTTCTTGGCCGGAAGCTTCCAAGTTCCGGCGGCCGCCACGTCATCGTGCTCCACTATTCTCACGGCGGACACGAACTCCTCCGGGGGCGTAGCGTTGGGCGTGTGGGACACGCGCGTGGGCAGCAGGATTCCGGCGATGATGGCCGAGTGGGGCCCTCAGATCGGCAGAATCGTCGGGGTGTCGTCTGGCGGCGTCGATAAAGTTTACGTCAAGGACGACGTTACGGGAAAGCTGACGGTCGGTGACGTGAGGAAGGTGGGAGCTCCGTTACGAAACGTAACGGATGCTGACGTGAGCGATACGTGGTGGGACGCGGACGCAGTTATGGTCTCGGACGAGTGTTTTGATGAGCTTGCCGCCGCGAATGGTTGCGACTCGGCCGTGACTCGGTGTTGTAGTGCGGTTAGGTCTTATCTGTTATGAGAAACGGATGTGGAATAATGTAAGGCCATTAATTTGTATATATATTCCAATTTATTTCCTTTTATGTTATTATTATTATTATTATTATAAATATCATTACCTGTCAACTTTTGTCTGGTGAGGTGAGATTATAGAGACTAAAAATCAAAATATCAGTTACGTGGATTGTGGTTGTACATAAACGGATTTTGTAAAAATAATAATAATAATAATAAGTTCCTCGTGAAACACATACTGAATTTAAATAAATTATTATGCATCATCGCATAAGAAGTAATTTGTTATATCACCGTTACATGCTCTTAATATAATCGTAGCTAAGCTCGAACAAGCAACAACTCATTTAAGTGATTTTACCGGGAAAAATTAGACCATATTGTCATCCCGTTAGGTAATCTTTAACATGATTGTATTATTGCCTAAAAAACTAGTCTCATGATAAATGCTTTTCAAGATAAGTGGAGAAAGAAGAATTAAGTCCTTAAGGAAAATCGTCATAAATTGATTTGGAAGATTTTATGAGAGTTGACCCACATCTTTGGCTGTGAACTATTTTGCAGCCATTGTTTTACTTAAACAAACGTACATTTCAAGCAAACACAGAGTTTCTGTTTTTGCTTTACTCATCACTTCAATGTAAATGTGGATGCAGAATTCGTGGATACCGAAATAGTTACTATTTCAAACAATAATGTAAGAAGAGAAAACTTACATTATATCAAAGTTATTAAACACTAACAAGAAGGAGATGCGATGATGAACTGATCATATCACTCAAGTGACTCAACTCAATCACTAAGAAAATTACTAGGCCATTCAATAGCTTAATTGACAAACTTGAAAGAAATGTTCTGGTAATACATCAAGCTATCAACATTATTGTTTGTCTTTCTGGCAGCCAACTCTGGAAGAACCCTACTGGAAGAAACTACAGCTTATTAAGATTTTCCCTATACATGCATGGTCTTAGAACAGGTTTTCCTTTTGGTTCAAGAACGATTTAGGCATTTAGCTATAGGTTAAATAAGAAATGACGCATCTGGTTCTGATAGCGTTTAGGTTTTGTATACATGTTCTTACGCAAAGCCGATTGGCCAAGTTTCTCCATAAATCAAATAGAGCACGCTTTGTTGTTACACCCATGCCCAGATAAGAAACCAAACTTCGGCAGCATAATCGATTACGTGACGGCTGATGTTTCTCACCAGAAGCAAAACGCAACATTGTTTCCAGAATTGCTTTTGGAGTAACTGGAGCTTGATGTTCTATATCAGCCTTTCCTACGATAGCAGGCTTCAGTACAGCGTCTTTTGGACCCAAGTTGTATCCAACAACGGCCCGACCTTCAGCTCGAATATGAGACTGGTCTAAAATGACGACAAATAGAAAAACAAAAATTTTATTTTGTGAACTAATGAGGATATTGCCCTTTTCATGAAATTGATTTTTACTTTTTAGGGTGTAAATTAATATATAATTAAGGAGTCTTTACGTCAAACGATAACATAACTTTTCTTCAATATTGTAACTCGTGCTAGCTAAAATGTTTCTGCCTTTGAATTCTATAAGAAAAATCTAGTAGGTTAATTTCAATTCTTCCCTTTTGATCTACATTTCAGCAGCAGTCGTAAGTTTTAACTCTTAATTAAGCATATGAACATACGTGCATACGATGCCATTAACTTGTATCGATTTACTTGGTCTAATCTTAACCATGTGCCTCGGAGAATTGGTGATCTTATTAATTCACTACGACTGAATATTCAATTAATTCTAGCCATATCTAGTCAATGGTGTACGCCTTTGATCCGTATGTAATTTGTTAACTCGAGTTGATTTCATTAGGGCTACGCAGTTGAGTCCGAAACCTGAAAATTTGGACCGGTTAGGACCGAACCCGATTTGATTGGGCTAGGCTAAAACAAAAATGATGGGTTCGGATAAAACTTCGACCAATTTAGACGTTGTCGGGTCGGGTATAACCCAAAATTTTATGGCCGGTACATACGTACATGTGTCGGTTGTTTATTGGATTAATTAAGTGTGTGTATATGTATATACATACATACAGTTCCCTTCCAATGAGGGGGGATTTCTTTTCTTGACTTATATGAGGGATCAATGATTATACCAACTTTTTTATCACCAAATCACATCTCCACCGTTCAATATATAAATTTATATATGTAGATCATCACTGCAAAATTTCATCCAATTTGGTGATGGATAAGGTGTTCAAAACTACGAATTAAAATTATAAGCATGGAGTTCAATATATAGATTTATATATGTAGATCATCACTGCAAAATTTTATCCAATTTGGTGATCGATAAGGTGTTCAAAACTACAAATTAAAATTATAAGTATGAACGGTTCATGTTTGGCAGATTACGTCAATTGATTTCAGTTAGTTCAAAGCATTAACGATCACCAAATTAGATGAAATTTTAAATAAATGATCTACAAATATGAATCTAAGTATTGAACGGTGGAGATGTCGATATGTGATCGAAAAGTTGGTCTAATGCTTGATCTCTCATATATGTAAAAAAAGGGATCATTTGGTGGAAGGGTCATATATGTGTGTGTATATATATATATATATTGAACGGTGGAGATGTCGATATGTGATCGAAAAGTTGGTCTAATGTTTGATCTCTCATATATGTCAAAAAAAGGGATCCCTTAGTGGAATGGTCATATATATATGGTCCGGATCTAGAGCGCACTTTAACAAAGTGCAGACGGTCACGTGTCGCCATCTCCATGTAGCGGAAAGAGAAAGTGAGAGGAAACGAACGACGCAGATAGTGACACGTGGACCGTGCACACTTTAACAAAGTGCGGATGTGCGTTTCAGATCCGGCCTGTATATATAATTATATATATAACTCTAAGAAAGTAAGAAAACCTAGCTAGTTTTTTCGAGCAATAACAAGAATGTTCTTTAACATGAATAAAATATTACAACCATAAGGAATATAGATGGTGAAAATAAATTCCTCATCTCCTTCTTAACTATCGGAAACACGATTATAGTAGACAAGAACATATAGAGGTTCAACGTAACCTAACCTAATCCAGAAGTCGCGATACTTCCTCACAATCAACATCAAGAAAAACTAACCCCTTCGAACACTATATACCAAAACCACCAGCATACATGTATATGCAACCTCCCATTCACATTGACAACAAGAAATAACCGATATTAATATAGTTTCTACACTTGACACCATAACCATGACACACCCAACGACACCAACATACCCAAACCCTAAACCCTCACTCAAAGAAGAGGAACAACCAGCGACACTAAACCTACCAAAACTCTAAACCCTATCTCGGAGGGACATTTAAATCACCAGAACAAAAAAAACCAAAAAACAAACGTAAAAAGAAGCTAAAAGAAAACCCAAACCAAGACCAAAGGCACAAGCCCAACCCACCATCAATGGACCAGCAAAGAAGCCACCAGACGTCCATCCCAAAGTTTGCACCGCATTTGAGCGCCTCGCCGACGTCTCGTCACTAGTGCTTGTCGTCAACCGATCACACCATTTATCAAGTACGGATCGATAAGCACCACCCATCTTCACCCATCACGATCTACACCAAACGTAGCAGAGAGAGCCCGACACGAATCGGGAACTCGAATAAGATAGCTATCTTCGTTGCCCGATCCTTCGACGCGCACCATCGATCTAGCTGCCCAACGTCCACAAGACCGGCAATGTCACACTTGATCGACGACAATGCCCCTGCTAGAGCAACCCAGCGACACAAGATGCAGACAACTCAATTCGTCCTCATGGATAACTTCCTCACTCGCTCCATCACCACCACCGACCATGAAGGTATGGCCACCAACTGACCATCCACACAACGCCCGTCCGACGACAACGTCATAGGATGCGTCGTCGGACAGGAACAACCCTTAGCTTTGAAACTCTAGAGATTCCTTGTTTTACGGAGAAGAGGGAGAGAGGAGAGATCCCAGTGGCCCTTGAAACCCTTGCTAGTTAGTTTGTGCTTACTGCAAATTCTTGAGGTCACCAGACTCACCGCCACACTTCTTCTTCTTCTTCTTCTTCTTCTTCTTCTTCACAGAAAAGCAAAACCTCGATCTTAATAACCTGGGCCACTCAAATTCCCACCGCCCGAGACTATCATCATCATCAATACACCATCACCAATATCTCGCAAGCTCCTCGGTTCAATTTGAAAGAAAGGGAATCTCGAATTGGGTTCGACCTCAGTTCGATTAGAGCATCTAGGTAACTGGGTTGCAAAGTTCTTCTCTCTTCTCTTTTGCACATAGATTTCATCTAATTTGAAAGCTATCCTGATCTAATTTTGACTCCAAATCTCCAATTACAATTCTGATTGGAAAGCTAAGAATATTGAACTGAGTTTTGATTCTGATCTGAAGTTACGCTGGGTTTTGATCCCTTGAGATAAAGCTCCCTGTCACTGGTTCGATTAGGTCTGCACCATGTGTGGAGTAGGTCACTGGCTCGATTGGGTCAGCACTATCACCGTCATCATCATCAAAATAAAGCTACATATTATTAATTTTTTTTTAAAAAAAACTGCAAACTGGGCCCCTGAAAAACTTGCCCTATAGGAACCAGACCTGATTTGATCGGGTTCATATTGAAAAATACTCGATCCGGATCGACCTGAAAATATCGGTTTCTGGCATTTTTTCTGCCCTTATCGGCCTGAAAACAGTCCTAGATTTCATAGAAAAATAGTAGCGACATTTAACAACTCCCACTTGACAATATTGTTTATAATGGTAAATACATCATCTCAAACAGTTCCGGGATTCAAATAGTCAAATTAGTTGTATAATGTCATTGTTATAAAATATATGAGACAATTATAGTCGAGCAATGACATCGATATAGTTATTTAATCCTTAGTCAAAGTTAAAGAGTTAGACTTTGCATAGTTTTTTAATCTTCATGCGTAGAAGAATTTTCATGGTTATTGACATCATTACTCAACTTAGGGTACGTACTAACAGGACATGGAAAAATAATAGTAATACTAATATGTGCATGTTTAAAATATTTTTAATACACGGTCGTGTATGTATATGACACACATAAATGGTTAAGATTAGAAGATATAATATTGATATATAAGTGATCAAACATATAAATTATTTTAAATAACTAAAATGGTGTCATGTAAATACAAATTTTTTGATATTATTGAAATATTCGGAATATGCTTGCGGGAACAGAACCACACATTTGCTATTGGGTAGCTGGTACTTGTAAATCACACGATACTATGATGAATTTGAAAAGGAAATATGTATATGTATGAAATTTTGACCGGTAAATTTTGATTGAATATCAAATACACTATGATGACTTTGAAAATTAAGGAAACATGTATATGTATGACATTTTTACCGGTACATTTTGAATGAATATCAAAGACGAAGTCAAAGATTCCATAAGAAACAAAATGATGGGGCTAGAAGCACTAGAAGCAGCTTTCCTTGACAATACTGGAGATTACAGATAACTGATCAATCTACAAGAATCAAGTAATGGAGGTATGGACAAGCTACTGAGCTAGAGCAACAGAATGAAGGAATTAATCAATGAATTAAACTGTAGTGTACGTAGTATTAGCTAGCTAGCTGCTTAGTATTCTGGTAGCTAGTCCTTTGATGAACTTGAACATTGAAGGAGATATTGAACCGCAAAGAGTACTCGGAGATACCAGCGAGCTCGAATCCGGAAATCTGTGAAGGGGGCGAGGTGAGCAGAGGAAGTGGTTATGAACATCCACCGAAGTCGGTGTAAACATTAATGGAATATCTAAAAAATATGGATGCTGATTCTGCTGCTACTGCATTGGGCTGAAACCACTGAAACTGCGATTTGGTGATGCTTTGTAACATGAATTGTCACCTCGAACATCAGCGCAGACATTAACAATATTCTCCTCCTCACGATGATCACCGCCACTAATCTCATCTGTCGTACCGGAAGAAGTCTCATTATCGTTAACAGCTCTGTCAACAATAGCACTATCATCTTGGTGATCCCCAGATTGACGAACCTGAAGGGTTCTGTGTACGGCTAATTCGTTATGAGTTTGGTCTTCATTGGAGCTGGATATGCCGGTGAGCTTTTGTACCAGATCCATGAAATCATGTGGTCGTGTGTGGATGACTTTTGGAGATTGAGTGTAAATGATGACCGGACGGTGCCGCTGTTGTTGCTGCTGATCTCCATGATGAGCTCCTGCCAAGCGAGACGGCTGCTGTTTATGAACGAGATGAGAATCTCTGTTGATCTTCAAGGGAGAAGGTCGGCTGCCGTTCATCATCGTCTCCCTCCTTGCTACTGAACGCTGGTCATTCTCATGGAACATCTTCACAGAGTTCATGGCTAAATTAAAGAGAGGAATGAATTGGTTGGGATCGAGCTAGAAATACAGGGATGTCAATTAGGGAAAGCAAGAGAGTGATCCTCTGTATATATAGAAACAAAAAAGATGACATGTTTAGAGTGGAAATGTAGCCAGCGATTCTGACCGTTGACATTGATGGAAAGGGAAAGGGAAAGTGAAGGTCCTTAGGGTTACGTAGGTGGTAAAGACGTGAGGTTGAATAATGTTACAGAGGTTAGATTAAGGATTAATTTCTGTTTACACACGTAACCAATGAGATTAACATTAGTTCATTCCTATTTTTAATTTCAAAAGTTTATCTTTTAAATTTTTTAATTTTCATCAATTGTACGACTAATTATTAAAATTTTGACAAATTTAGAAATTAAATGTTAATATATTGTCTTATTAAATAGTTTTAAACCTTTAATAAATTTAGACATTAAATGCTAATATATTGTCTTATTAAATAGTTTTAAAAGACAATTTTTGTTGTTAGATTACTATTTTTGTCTTTAAAGTGAGTTATAAAGTTATAATTAACATTTAAATTACACATAATTTCACCAATTAAAAATGATTGATGAAACTTAAAAATTTTAAACGATAAACTTTCATAATTAAAATACAAAAATAAAATAATAAGTAAATTAAAATTAATCGTTTAATTAATTTAGGAATTATTTGGGTAGAAGTTGGTAGAGGAAGGAAGACAGTAGCTACCTAAACGATTCTGGGGGTGGAGTTTTAGGTGTCCTCTTGGGGCCGTTTTGTCGGCTTGAATTGACCTCGACGGCGGAGTTGCCGGTCAATGAATAGTTTTTTAATTACTTTTCTTGGCTTATGTGCTTTATTACAATGGGAACACTGGAAACCTTTCACTAATAACATTATTATTGTGATAATTAGGACATTTGGGAGGCTATCTTTCAGTTGCCATTTGTAACTTTTGCCCCCAGCCCCCAGCTTAAGTCCTCACCCCCTTCTGCGAACATGGTAGTTCAAATCTATGGAAATTTTCAATCGAAAATTCGATATATTTTGGTCAAATTGATACACATAAGTTTTAGTTACTTATTAGTTTTGTACAATGAAGTTGACTAACATAAATTTTTGATTATATTTTTTTATTACACAGAAGCCTGAAGGCTAGAACAAGAACCTAAAACACAACTGTTTGAGTCAAAATAATATTTCTTGACGAATGATGACTTCTCGAGCTCATTAGACCGATTATTACGATCTAAATAATTGTAAAGATTATCTTTCCATTTGAAGTCATGTTTGGCAAGGATTTGCAGTTGCTTAAGAATTATTTATGTGATCCGATTAAAATTTGATATGCCTTGATCCGCAAGCAAGAACAAACTCTAGTGTTCACTATATAAAGGGGTCAAGGTACAAGAAGAGACACATCAATCAAAATCTCAATCAAACACAACTTTTGCACACTGCAAAACAAGTCTCCCCCGGAGCACCTCTACCAGAAAGATTCTTTGAGTCTTTTTGTATCACCAAAACCCTATCCGTAGGCATTCTCCGCTACTACTCACCAATTCCCGCTACTACCTTACCAAAGCCTCATCCGTGAGCATTACCCGCTGCTACTCACCAAGCCTCATCCGTGAGCGAACAATCCACCACCGATTCATAAAGCCCTATCCGTAGACGAATACCCGTAAAACCATTGTTGGAGTGAGAACTCTAGTAAATACCTCTGGTTTGTCAGAGGATCCCTTTGGCGAACGACCTACAATCCTGGTTTATAGCTCTGCTCAACCACTCCGGTTTGAGTAAGATACGTCTGCTTCGCGAAGAGAGAAGAAAAATCCTAGTTGCTCTTCAGCTAGGTCTATAGAACCTAAATGCAGGCTTGACCAGCGCCTGCATACAATCATTTGAAGAGAATTCAGAAGGTGAACGAGCATCAAGATCAAGGTTGTACCTGACCCATAGGTATTGGCACGCCCTCAAGACTGGTTGTTCGAAGAAAGTCCATTTTCATGCAACTTCATTGAATCACTGGTGATGATCTACTAAGAACTAGTCCGCGAACTGCATATTTGTGGTAAGCCCTAGATGTCTAGTTTCTAACGGAGTTTACGGCTTGTGATTTTGACGTTCCAGTAAAAAGTTATTACAGTTTGAAGACATGAAGGTCAGGATGAACGCAAAATTGACAACATGTATAAATGCATGGCGAATGGGCATTGAAGGTCTTGTTTGGCTGGCGAATGTATACTTGTGCCTTCTATACATGTTCTTATGTGTTTAGGGAGCTTGGCATTCAAGATTCGCTATCCTCCTTCGCCTAACTATGGACATAAAAACCAAGCAGTTGCAGTTCAACCAATTTCAGCTGCAGCTTCTGTGCGGTAACTTTGAAGATATACATGAGAACATCCCGAGTGAATCAATGTGTAAGCTGCATATTGATGAAAATGTATGGATGTCTAGTTTCTAACGCAATTTACGGTTCGTGATTCTGACATTCCAGTAGAGAGTTATTGCAGTTTGAGTACTGAAGGGTCAGAATGCTCGAGAATCTGCGTCTTGTGTTTGTGACTACGGCGAATGGACTTGAAATCATATATACCTCGGCGAATATACACATGAATGCTCTATATTCATGCTTACATACTTGGGGGGCTTGAATCAAGTTTTGCTCTCCTTCATTTGCCAACTTCGGACACCAAAACTGGGGGCATATAGGGACAGTAATCAGGTACCTCAAAGTTTTGAATTTTTTGGAACTTTGTGCTTTTTCTGGACTTCTTCTCTATGGTGTCTTATTAATTTTGAGACCAATAAAATTGGCTTATGATGTAAAAGTGTGGCTTAAGTTACACTATGCATACATATGAGGGTGATCACTGGTTCTTGTATGTACGCCAAAGCTATTACTGTAGAAGAGAGTGATCTTATGTCTTGATTCTTTGAGGGGTTGGCCATCATTCATCAAGGTTCATATGCAGCTCAAATATTTTATGATATTACATTGGTCCCAGGCCTCATGGTGTGAAGGATAATAAACCAGCAGTTGCAGTTTTTAGTCTCCTAAGAGTACAGTATTACGAAGCAGCATTATGTTTCATAAGGGCCCGATGCAGTAGCCTACATTGGAATTGACAAAATGGCACATATGTTCTTCATGAGGTACATGAGAACATCTTTATCGGCAAAGAAGAAACAAATCAAAATGAGGAGGTTGCTTGGAAAAACTAAAATAAATGTGCAAAAAGATATAAGGCAAACATGCTAAGTTACTAGGCATAGAACTAAATCATTTGTAAAGCACAATTTAAGCAACTAATCATGTTGTACAATTACTATTTTTGAACCAACTCCAGTTCCAACCAAGTTAACCTATGTTTTAATACACTTTTGTCAGGTTAACCTCTGTATAAAAATCTTTCCCCATTTCAATAGAATGTGTTACTAATCATCTCTACTATTATTTATCTACAAACGCATCACACAACAAAGCGCAAGTGGTATGTCTAGTAGCTAACACTTGGCATAGATATATGTTCTTAAAGAAGTTGAATATAAAAGAAAATATCCATGTGGAAACTAAAATAGTAATAACAATTATTTCATATAATTCTTCTCATAAAATAAAGCATCTTGTGAACGTGATTCGTAATTACATTAGCGCATAATTGTTAATAACACTCTCCAGTTGGTAGCACTTATTTGTCTCATGGTTTGCGTCTTCATGATACTTGCATTATTGCCCCTTGAGCTTATCAGAAAATATTAGAGGTTGAGGGAGGAGTAGCTTGTGCTTGTGTTTCTAAAAGGCTTCGTCATAGCTTCCACTGATTCCGCAACCCAAACGGCGTTGGTGGCTCCTGAACTTTAAGGGCGACAACATCGCTCTTCTAAATAGCGGGGGGGGGGAATTAGTCATTCTCTTTTTCGCCCCACATGGCGTATTCTTTCAGGGCCGTTTTTATAGCATATGCCAGGACTTCATCATAATTGACATCTTTGAACTTCTTATTCAACTGGTAGAGGTAGTTCCCTTTATGGAGCCATTCTTTAAATGCTATCTATCTCAGACAATTAGATGTCGTTGTTTGCCAACGCATGAAGAAAGAGCTGAGTGTGTCCCATTGTGATTGCTTTACCTTGAATAATTGGTCCGTGCTATGTTCTTCCACATCGTTTAGTATGAAACGTGTGAAGAAACGTGGGTCATACTATCAAATGAATCCATCGAGTCGACGGGTTATTCGAATAACCAACTCATTGCTTCCTCTAATGTTTCACACAATAGCTGGCACAGGGTGACGTTATCATGCTATCTTCCGTTGGTGTCCTTTCTGAAGTCATCCATGTGAGCATATGGACTGGCGGACAACTTTTCCTTATATAAGTGGGTAATTTAGGGCTTTTGAAATTTGCTGGCTGCTGTGAACGACGAATTCTTCTAGTGAATGGTCATGATCTAGCTGTAAAGAGAGGAGCGACTCTGCAGGGCACTGCTTGTTCATTCAATTTTCACTCTATCTCAGCCAGTTTCCTCATCAATTGTGCTGCAGTCGCTTCCTCCTCACCGCGTCTTTGGTCTCCTAGAGGATTAATGCGCTCTCTGATCCTCACCAGAGACAGATGGCGCTGATCACCCAACTCCTCTAGCATGAGGGAGTAATCAATATACGTTATTCTTCGGTTTCCTCTACTAATCTCATCGTCCTGTGTTGCTCTTGACTTGGAACTAACTGTGACAGATTCGCTGTCTGCTACTCCCTCAACTATTTTTCCTCTTCTTGCTTCTTGTAAGCGAAGTTCTTTCTCTAACACGAGCTTCGCCTTCTTCACCTCTTGGAGATCTTTGATGGCCAATGCCAACTTGGTGGAGTCATCACTGACTGGCGGTGTCCCACTTCTTATCGTTAACGATCCCAATGCTGGGAACGAGGATTCCTAACCACTCCCTTCAGGAAGTGGAGTCTCAAAATTCAGCCTTCTTGCAATGTTATTATTATCTGATGGTGATTGATTCGCTTGATTGTTTTTGTCATAGTCATGGTGACTTGACATGAGGAACCTTTTGCTCAGGTTCCCACAGACGACATCAATGTAAGATATAAGTTAAGATAGATGTGTACGGCTACTGATGTCGATATAATCCACAACGTCATATTTCCGTTAGCCTATCAACAGGGGTACAAGTCACTTAGAGGTCTAGATCGCCAAAAGATGATCTTCAACTCTCTAGCATGTAAGTTAGTACTGATGTTGACATAATAACAGTAGATAAGAAATAATTACGTAGTAAATGAGGAGAGAGAAAGAAAGTTACTATTTATAACTTGTTGTTGAGAGAGTTCTAACATAACCTTTGATGTGGGATATTTTTGTTTATTCCGTTATCAGATAGCGATATCCGAACCGCGCATAAGGACGTGTCACTGTACCATTTGGGTGGTGGGTCATGATTAATAATAGCTGACAATCTCATCTGTTTGTTGTATGTCTTGATTGTACCAAATTTAATTGTTATAGTTGGTCAAAGTGTAGTCAAAACATGATATTTTGGCACATGTGTATACACCATCTTTTCAAACAAATCCACAAAAGCTTCAATATCTTCGATACTTGCATAACCATTCAATACCGTTTTCCAACAAATAACATCACGCCTCGGCATCTTATCAAAAAGCTTTCTAGCTGCTATCAAATCTCCCCGCTCAATATAACCAGAAACCACAGTGTTCAACAACACAAAATCTCGTTCCGGTGCCAAATCAAAAAGCCGCTGCGCAGAAACCATATCACCACACAAAATGTAGCCATTAATCATGGAAGTCCAAGGAACCACATTTCTCTCAAACATCTAACCAAACACCTTATAAGCAGCTCCAATCACTCCCCCAGCCGCATACATTTCCATCAGCGTAGTCCCCACAAAGGGGTTCGCTCTAAACCCACATTTTATTGCAACAAAATGCACCTCTTCACCTTCTACCAATCTACCCAACCTCCCACATCATTTAATCACAACCGGGAACGTATAACAATTCGGCATTCAGCCAAGAGATGAACACCATCGCTTCACAGAACCTGGATCACGCACCTGCTCGGATACGAGTTCGCTCGGCATTCGTCGACGCGCATAAAAAACTTGACCATTGCTTGTTCAAGGCTCGTTAAAGTACGATCATAGTGGGGTGCTAGTGTTAATGCTACACTAGTATGAAATTCAAAGTTTATGTCTTGATAATTGAACTCAAAGTGTAGTTTTTATGTTTGCTGACATTTGTTCAGATGGATCATGCTGGCATCAGAACAGAGGAGGTAAGATAGAAAGAAAGAAATGTATTGCTTAAATCTCATTGTTTCTAACTTTCTATTGCTATGGATTCAAACGTTTAAAAGTTCACTCTGGCCTTTTAGTGGTATGGAAGGAATTCAAGGGGTATGGAAATTTTCTGCAAAATCTGGTTGCCAAATCCAGGTGATCAAGTCAAAGCTGCCTTGTGTTTTTGCCATGGGTAAGTAGTACTTGTACATTCTTCTTTGAAGGTTGGCCTCTTCGTCTTTTCATGCCAAAATTTGAAAGGTTTTCTCTTTACGGATGAGAATTGATGAATTTTGATATCAGGCATTGCTTGGAGAATTGCTCAATCCGGGTACGTTGTATATGGACTTTCCAGGTTTTGGTCTTTCTGAAGGGTTGCATGGTTACATATCGGACTTTGATGAGTTGGTCGATGATGTTATTGAACAATTCACTGGTATCAAAGGTGTGAAATTGTTTGGTTAGAACAGTGTAGTGACATCAGTTATAATATGGTTAATTTGGCTAATTGCTTTGTTTTACAATTCAGGAAGATCTGAAGTAAAAGGTTTGCCCTTTTTTATAATGGGGGAATGGATGGGTGGAGCTGTGACTCTAAAGATTCATCTAAAGGAACCGGATAAATGGGATGGAGTGATCCTTGTAGCTCCAATGTGCAAAGTAATTATGCTCCTCTGTTGAAATGTGTTAACTTTGATGAGGACGTAGTTTAATATTCAAAAATCCTTGCTCTCTTTGTTTGAACCAATTCAAAAATATTTATTGATTTTGAGCTTTCAAGATTGCAGATGATGTGATGCCTCTTGCTATAGTGCTGAAGCTATTAGCATTCATGTCTGAAGTTTTGCCTCAGGCAAAACTGTTCCCACAGAATGATATAGCTCATCTCAGCTACAGAGAGCCTGAAAAGAGAAAAACGGTTAGCCCTGTGTGCTTCTCTTAATTTAAATGGACTTGTATGGTGTTGTAGGCTGCAAAAGCTCAGTGTACAAGATCGTTTAGTGATAACCATATAGGCTGCAGACTCATTGGATCAATGATAGTTAGAATCACACATACCGTTTCATTGTTTTCAACAAAAATACTGATGCTAGTCTATCTAAGGTAGGCTCTCTCATCTGCTTCCAAGCTATCCTTTTCAAAAATATTGGGTAAATTTGACAGTTGCTGAGCACTATATGATTTCTGATGATTTTCATGTGAATCACAGTTGTAGCCGTACTTCTTATAACGGAAAACCATACAGATAATCCAGATAAATATTTTGACACATGCTCCATGTGCAAAACCCAAAGACAGCGACGTCCACATTGGACGGTCATAACCCATAACTCTACAACAAAACCAAAACAATCTTCAACCTTAGTCTTCTGACTTCAGTTTCATTCGAACTCTGAGAGCTCCGTGCTTAACTTTTCCTCAACTCCCCCATGGAACTTTCTCGACCTCTGAGATTCCAGCAATTGGAGCTTCCTTTTTGTCCCCAACAAACTCAGAAGCCAACATTTTCAGTCAGAAGAACAAGTCAGGTAATAGTTGCAGCGGCCAAAACCAAGAGAAGGCCACCCATTGAAGGTGTCAGCGAGGAGCTCAATTTGATCGCCGATCAGAACCTTGACTTTGCTCCGGCAAGGAGAAGAGTTCGATCCGCATTCGGTGAGCTGCAGCAACAGCTTGATCACTGCTTGTTTAAGGTTGACCTGTGATTGATTACTAGTTACTATCCCTTTTGTCATTTGTTGAAATTAATTTACATGATTTTACTAAAAAAATTGCTCTTGAATTGGAATGGATGGGTGAATAGTTGGCTCCAACTGGAATCAGAACAGAAGAGGTAAAGCTTGCTACCTGTGCAAATTAGTAAAGCATGGATAAAATGTGTGTATAGTATTATTTACTGTAATTGTATCTGTTTGTACCTTGTAGTGGTATGAAATAAATTCAAGGGGGATAGGAATTTTCTGTAAAAGCTGGAAGCCAAGAGAAGGTGTTCCGATTAAGGGGGTGTTGTGTTTCTGCCATGGGTATGGTGACACTTGCGTTTTCTTCTTTGAAGGTTTGTTATTTTGTCATTTGGATTTTCTATAATGAGGGAAGTCTAGAGCTTTCATGTATGTTCTTGATTTTGGTACATTGTTATACTTGAGCCTCATTTTGGTACATTGTTATACTTGAGCCTCATTTTGGATGTCCGGAAATAATTTGACACGATCAAACGGTTCTCCGATCTTTATTTTTCGTCGGAAAGTGACCCCCCTTAGTTCTACATCAAAGGCTTAAGCAGAAGGGATGATATTGGTGATATTTGGATTCTGTAGGTATTGCGAAGCAAATTGCTGCGGCTGGGTACGCTGTGTACGCCATGGACTACCCAGGTTTTGGCCTTTCGGAAGGATTGCACGGTTTTATCCCAAGCTTTGATCAGTTAGCCAATGATGTTATTGAACAGTATACAAAGGTTAAAGGTTTGGCTTTAGTCATAACTCATAACTCTTTTAGGTCTTTTTAATCAGGGGTTGCAGCCTCGCCTTCTTAGACTAACTAGTACTTTGCAAATTGTGACTGACAGAAAAACCAGAGTTGAAGGGGTTGCCTCACTTCATATTGGGGCAGTCCATGGGTGGAGCTGTTACTCTCAAAGTTCACTTCAAGCAACCATATGCATGGGATGGCATAGTTCTTGTGGCTCCAATGTGTAAAGTAAGTCCATCTGTGCTCCAATATATGCATCTAGCGAACTATATTTAATGTTCATTGACTTCAACTTCAGTTTCAGCTTCCTACTATGATGTTAAGCTCTGCAGTATCATGTACTTCATTTAGATTTAAAGACTACTGTCTCATGGGTCAGAGTCATGGTTTTTCTTTTGATGTCTATTATTTTAGCAAACTGTGACTTGTAGGTTTCTACTATTAGTTAACTGAGTCTGTAGTATTGATACTAGTTAATTACATCTTTACCTGGAATATCATGACAAGTATCAGTCTTGTGATATTTGTCTTGCTTCGCTCAATGAAGTTAATTTGACCCTGTTTAACACAAGGAACATGATAGAAAGTAACCATTCTTTGAACAATTAGTCAAATTATGGCAGCCTAACACAAGCAACTCATAGAAGATGATGTTAATTTCTTGTGTGCAGAATTAGCTTAGTAAGTTAATTCCAGGACTTGCAAGACCTAATTTTGTGTGTAGATCAGTGTACTTCAGATTAGACTATGAAAATTTTAGCTGACATTGAGTTGCTGAAAGATTGCAGAGGATGTAACACCTCCACCAGCTGCAGTGAAGTTATTAACTCTTATGTCCAGAGTTGTCCCTAAAGCAAAACTTGTCCCACAGAAAGACTTGGCCGAGTTGGCCTTCAGAGATGAAAGGAAGAGGAAACTGGTTAGTGCTTACGGGGAAAAATGTTATCTTGGAGAGTAAACTCAGTACTAAATTTACATAATCAAGTAAATAATGCTTTGATTATTTCTAATCAGGCTGTCTACAACGTGACATGCTACAATGGCCCAGTGCGATTGAAGACTGCTGTGGAACTTCTAAACGCTACTAAGGAGATTGAGATGCAAGTAGATAAGGTCGGTTTTACTCTGCGATTTCCTGACTTATTACTCATGTTTAAAGTAACTCATACGATGGATTAACCAAATGGGATATGCTGATTTGCAAATGTCACAGGTTTCATCTCCACTGCTGATTCTTCATGGAGCTGCAGATAAGGTGACTGACCCCTTAGTGAGCCAGTTTCTTTATGAGAAGGCATCAAGCAAAGACAAAACTCTAAAACTCTACCCGGATGGCTTTCATTGCATTCTTGAAGGTGAACCTGATGATAGAATATTTTCAGCCCTTGAAGATATTATCACTTGGCTTGATCACCGGTGTTTGCTCAAGTGACAATTTTCTCTAAAAGGTCATCCAGTTTAACTTGTAATCTTGCACTAATTCTTGTCTTGTATGCAACTGGAAGTATCTCCATCATTTTTATCCCGGCTAGGGATTAAAATATTCTCTCCGGTCTCCTATTCATTCTACATTTCCCTTCTTTTCTTTGTCTTTTGAGAAAGTACGTTACTATTGGCTATTTATCTCATCAATCGAAAACATCGAGAATCACACCTACAAAATTTAAATCCTGGACATAATTTTTTATTGACATAAAGGTGGGCAACAACTCATTGTATTGATAGTTGTAACCTGATAACGAATTGAGCTGATTCATATATCATTATATTGTACATTCGCTCATCGACGATGAGCCTAACAAGATATAATCTAGCCTTACATAAAGATACTTCGTATGAACATCTGTCGCCAATGCGCTCAATTGTGGGACGACAAAAAATGTTCACTATCTAGATGTAAAAGAAACATCATAATCAAGAGCTAAAAAATTAGGAAATTATTGTAATTAGACAAAGTTTAAAACATAGTGGTCGGACCTAAAGCTATGTTGCACGGACACCGACATAACAAATTTCAAAAATTAGAGTTCTGACACAGCTTGGACACGATAAATAATTAATATTTTATATATATTTAGTATATATAAAAATTATCAAACGCTTAAAAAACCTTTTAAAAATACTAAAAGCTTGTAATATATATATATATATATATATATATATATATATATTGTTCCTTTTGTTTTCTTTGCAGTGAGAATCATATCTACTCAACTCAATCACGCATCCCTCTTTTTTTGTTGGATAATGAATTTGTCATCTGTCTCTATTTCTTACTAAACCGAGTAACCCACTGAACCATATCTTACCGCCTCTTCTTCTACTTTACTTTTAAACAAATTTCAATTTCAATTGCAAAATCTTAATCATAACTCTTCTATCTTCCAACCCCAATCTCGTCCTTGAAGCCCTGATTATTTGATGACTGTTGTCGGCTGTCGACAGAGAGGACTGTGACGCAACCTAACATAAGGAAGATGTTTGTCGCTCTTAGAGACTAAGAAGAGGATCATGACATGAGGATTCTTTTTTTTCTTCTTTTGTTTCGACGCAAGAGAAGCTGAGAGTCGGTGACGTGGTGTGTTGGTCAAAGAGTTTAAAACATGTCAAAACAATCAACATTTCTGACACGCTACGTGGCGTGTCGGACACGTATTTTGAAGTGTCATGTAAGTGTTTGCGTGTCAGGAGTGTCCGACAGACACGTCCGTGCAACATAGGCCTAGAGCAAACTCTAGTCCAACTTAGTGGTTGAGTCTAGAGCAAACCCTAGTCCAACTTAGCAAGCCCAAGAGAGTCAACCCGAGACAACATCACAAAGCCCATCAGTATGTTTGGTTCTCGTCTTCTACCTTCAAATCGTTGCCGCACCATACATCGTCGGCAATGTCACTGTCGTTCGCCTCCTTGAAACTGTGCCGCCACCAACCCGATTAGCCGCAAGTCAAGCCGTCCAACAGCCCCAATGACCATAGATCGAGCTTCGACTTTCGCATCACAACCCGGCATCGGACCAAATCTTACCATCCTCGAAAGAATCCATCAGACCAGATCGAGGATGGTAAGATTTGGTCCGATGCCGGGTTGTGATATCCATCAGACCAGATCGAGCTCCGGCTTTCGCCGTTGACGGAGAAAAATGAACCACGAAAGAATCCACGATGACACCCTCCATCCTCTCACTCGCCCATCCAAACCACACATCAAGACTCGCAAATCCTCTCCCTTGTGAACCTGAAGAGCATTAGGTTTTGATCCCTCGTCCGACAGCAGACTTTTGACGACGGCAAATGCTAGGCACGCCATTATAAGTGCCACTTGACGAAGACGAAGGCTGCAGGTAGGCGACAACGGTCTTTAGGTCTTGAGAGAGTTCGGAGAGTTTTGGTTGAGAAGCAAGTGATGATGATAATCGACAACAGAGTTAATAAAATAGCTAATGCAAGAAGTAAAGTTAGGAATCGGATCACAATTCATTCTCATATGGTCCCATATGTTCTAGGAAAGGAATAGATGGTTAATCTCTATTCTCAATTGTCGTCACATTTTGTACCGCAAAAGTTGCGAGACCCATTAGGACTGTCATGCGTTATCCCATGGGTCTCAGAAAGTTTACATTTTTACTACAAGTGTAAATGTAAAATGTGAAAATGTAAAAAAGATAAAAGTTAAAATGAAGGGTACATATAACGTAAAATGAAAAAGTGTTAGAGCTTCAGCTGAGCGATCAAAGACCACCTGCGACAGAGGCTTCATCGTCTTCGCATAGGATCCATGTCTCTGTTGAACCAGCTCTTCAATAGAGGCGTTTTCGGCACAAAATGGTGAGTCTTGGCTTTGACCTCTATATTTGAACCAGCTCGTCTTCGCATATATATTCGTTTCTTTTGTTTTGATCGATTTGATCAACTGGGTTTGCTTATTCTTGATCATATTTGATTGAATTCCTATCAATTTGTCGGTCAACTTATTTTTATACTTGGAACTCACTATTCAGTTTTATAGCTCAATTTGTGAGGCGTGTGTTATCGAAATTCTTGTTTCTCTGAGATCCTTAATATAATGTAGTACATTTCAGCATGTGGGGGTTTATATGTTGCAATAGTTTAATCGGTTTTCGCATGTTGTTAGTAATTGGGTATTTAAGTTGAATGGGATTATCCAATTCGGAGTCTTGGAGCCAAATTTGTTGTATTTTAGATTGCTCTTGTTGTTGTTATAGATTTTTGATATTTGATGATTTGTTTGTAGCAAAACATGTTTGCAAATGTCCATTTCGCGTATCAAGTTGCTGCAAAACAAGAGAGATATGCAGCTCAAGCATATGCGCAAGGAGATTGCTCAATTTTTGCAGGCTGGCCAAGAAGCAATAGCTCGAATTCGGGTACAATTTTTTGCAAGTTGTATGGAAAACTGTGTGTCTATTTGCTTAGATTACTTTGTGCTTGAAGTTTGATCAATGATGTCGTTGAAGAATGAAACTTTGATAATTTGGTAGGTGGAGCATGTTATACGAGAGCAAAACATATGGGCTGCTTATGAGATATTGGAGCTTTTTTGTGAATTTCTCCTTGCACGAGTTCCAATTATTGAAAGCCAAAAGTAAGTCCTTGATTAGTGGTAGTGTTAGTCTTTTTTTGCTTTATAAACAGCTGATGTACTGGGGCTCCTCTGTCAACTATTAACGAATAGATCACTTATGTATTGCTATTTGCTTATAAAAACTTCGGAGAAACTTGTATAGAGGACAAGAATATATTGGGATTTGAAAACTGTTTTGGCATTGTTAGAATTACTTTCAACCAGAATGAATATTTGAAGCCCGCTGTATCTCCAGACTTGTGTATCATTATAATGTGCTTATGCCATTGCCACTCAAGTTTCAGCACGCCTGTTCTCCTTATTACAGGGATTGTCCTCCAGAACTAAGAGAAGCTATTTCAAGCATAATATTTTCTGCCCCAAGATGTTCAGAAGTTCCAGATTTATTGCAGATCAAGAACTTATTTACAACAAAATATGGGAAGGAATTTATAGCAGCTGCATCTGAGCTGCGTCCTGATTCTGGTGTCAACCGAACTGTTAAGTGTTTATATTGGATATGCCAGTTTGAATTCAAGAAACAGCCATTACAATAGTCAGAGGACTAACTTTTTCATATATTATATGACTTGTGCAGATAATTGAAAAGCTTTCGGTTAGTGCTCCCTCTGGAGAGGAAAGGCTCAAGGTATTGAAGGAAATTGCACAAGAGTACAATCTGAATTGGGATTCTTCTAGCACTGAAGCAGAGTTCAGTAGGAAACATGAAGATCTACTGGTACAGTTTCAATTATGTTATTTCCCTTTATTAGTTGTAGCATATTGTTTGGTTGTTCAGAATCATGACAATCATGTTATCGTTCCCTGGTTTGATTTGGCACAATTCAACAGTATGCCTTTTCTTAGTATTATTATACGAGTTCAGTACCATAACAGGGACTTGCTCATGAAATTTTGAAACATCATCTGTGCTCAGCAGACATCTTGTAACTACGTTGTTGATTGTGGAATTAAAAACTTCAATTTTTTTCCTTGTAATTTCCACTGATTAAAATTGGACCCTTCTTCGTTATATGTAGGGTGGATCCAAGCACATAAGTAGTGGAGCTGCACTGCCTTCTCGAGCTCTTGCAAAGCATGTGTCTTTTATTTCTACACCTTCTAATGGCGCACATTATACTCAGCCCACAGAGATTAAACTAGAACCTCAACAACACATTCCAGCTCCCAGATCTTTAATTCAGACACATGTATCAAGCACCAATGAGATTCAGCCGTCAATTAATAATGAGGCAGGACCAGTTAGGGAAACAAGACTACAATCATCTGACATCCTGGAGAAAGCTCGTGCTGCCATTGCCTCTGCTGATCGTGCATCGGCTGCTGCCCGTTCAGCTGCTGAGCTGGTTAAGTCGTTATAGTACTCAACTACTCATTGATCATTGGATCCCAGTGCACAAGAGGCACAACACAAAAGAAAAACGCATGTTTCTTTGGCAACACCCTTTCAAACTGTCTTCAAAGGATGTGGTAAGGGGTACACGGTACTGATAAATATGATTGTATATCTTGCACCCTAAACTCATTGATCATTGGATCCCAGTGCACAAGAGGCACAACACAAGAAAAACGCATGTTTCTTTGGCAACACCCGTTCAAACTGTCTTCAAAGGATGTGGTAAGGGGTACACGGTACTGATAAATATGATTGTATATCTTGTATGTTGTGATGGTGAAGAACTCGTATGTTTTCATTTTCTCTTAACATTAATCAACAGTTACTGCAACTTATTTCTACAACTTTTGTGTTTCACACCGAGTACCAATATGTCTAACACTATCAGACCCTCCTTGAGCCATGTCTTCTGAATCATGATTTTGATTGCATCCATTCGTTACCAGGAATTCATGATCTACTTAAATGGCCGCACTTATTTGTTTGCTTGGACATAAAAATTAGTTTTTCTCTTTCTTTTTTCAAGGGAACTGTTACGAGGTTGAATGCTCTTTCTTTCTTTTGATATATTGTTGCAACGACCTATCTAACACTGTATATATATATATATAGAGAGCTTCTCTGGCGCGGACGTCCTTTGGTGCGGATGTGTGATTTTGCCTCACTTTTCAATCTTAGTTTCAGATCTTAACCGTTCAATATCTAGGTATATATGTATAGATCATCTCTGTAAAATTTCATCTCATTAGGTGATCGTTAAGGCATTCAAATCTGTGATTTACCATGAAGAAAAATGACTGTTCCGGTTAAACAGTTCAGGAACCGTCCGTTTTCTTCATGGTAAATCACAGATTTGAATGCATTAACGATCACCAAATGAGATGAAATTTTACAAAGATGATCTATACATATATACCTAGATATTAAACGGTTAAGATCTGAAACTAATATCGAAAAGTAGGGCAAAATCAAACATCCGCACCAAAGAGTTTGGTGTGTATATATATATATGAGGAATCTCTTTTCTTGACATATGTGAGGGATCAAGGATTACACCAACTTTTTGATCACAAACTCACATCTCCACCGTCCAATATATATATTTATATATGTAGATCATCTCTGCAAAATTTCATCCAATTTGGTGATCGATAAGGTGTTTAAAACTGCGAATTAAAATTATAAACATGAACTGTTCATGTTTGATAGATTTGATTCATCAATTAATTTCAGTTAGTTCAAATCTAGTCTTAACAATCACTAAATTGGATGAAATTTTATAGAAATGATCTACATATATAAAATCTAATTATTAAAAGGTGAAGATGTTGATATATGATCCAAAAGTTGGTTTAATCTTCAATCCATCATATATATCAAAAAAATGATCCCTCATTAGAAGGGCCCTGATATATATATATATATATATATATATTTGAATCCGTGACCTTAAAATTGTCTTGTCAACACGCTCACCCCCTATCTAACACTTGATTTTTCTGTTTTTGTGAAATCAACGTAAATCACAACTGGGAGAAACACACATCACCAAAATGGCAAAACCTTCGGAACAAGTTCACGAAATCTAATTTGCTGAAGACTACAAATATTACTTTCATAATCTTACAAGATAAAATGAGGTAGCACATCTCACCATACTTGTTATGATAACGATGTTCAAATATTAGTTATAGCATCTATTAGCTTCTTTCATTCTCTATATATGTGAGTAGGTTTGAAATTTGTTTGTGAAATTTTATTTGTATATACTGTAAGCAATTTTAACCAACGTACTCGAAGCTGGCAAGGCACAACTAAAAGAGAACAAATATATTGAAGTACGAGTTGAGGTTTCAACTCCTTTCTACCACTTCTTTGCCAAGAAACATCAGTCCTCCGAACCTTTATACATCTAACAGAAAAACAATTTCACCGCAGTCACTACAAACAATAGAAGGCAACAATCACACACCATGTGGCTTTTAGAAGTATTACAAATCACATTCTATTCACTTTATGTGTGATAAATTAGGATATGAGTGTGAGTATCGGTGAGATATGAGGAAAAATGCCACATATAATGTGAATAGAAGGTGATTTGCAACACCTCTAGATGCCACACAAGTTGTGTGGCTGTTGCATATTGTTGTAGTGAGTACAACAACGTACTTTATAGAAGAGTGATTGGAGGCCTCAATGAGACACCAAATCTTGTGCCTCAATTTTACGTGTCATGTCATGTCAGCAAAACACATCATTATTTAAAAATATCATGACAAGTCATTTTTTAGAAAAAATACAATCTTGTCCCTCTATAATCCAATGGCTCTAATTTTGTCTCCCCTCTATTAACAATAATATTTTAGAACTTTTTTTCTTACAAATCATTAATGGATATAAAAAATATAAAAAAATATATCTTTGTTTAAATATAAATTTTCTAACATTAATATATATATATATATATGTATATATATTAATGTTAGAAAATTTATATTTAAACAAAGATATATTTTCTTATATTCTTAAATTGGGATATATATATATATATATATACTGTATTTGTACAAAAGAGAATGTATATATATAATTTATCAAATAAATGTTTAGATTTTTTTCTATAATCCAAAAATATTAAGATATTGTAATTATTACTCTATTTTATAACAGAATTTCTTTTTGTTTTTAATAATCGATACTATAATTATAGTTCAGAAAGGTCAAAAAATATTTTATTAAAAAATTCCTAAAAATAAATCTGATCAAAATATGGTATAACTAGCATATCGTGAAGTTATTTTTAAATATTTAGGATGTTAAAATGTTTTAAAAGTTATAATGATTAATTAGAGCCATAATATGTAAAAATATTGGTAACTTGATACAATTAAGGAAATATATGTGATCAATGAAAGATAATTGATCCTCCACAATAATTTTATCAAAAAAGTCAAAGGTTAAATCAGATCCATAAAATAATAACACAATTATTAAGTATCCCATAAAATCATGTAATTAGAAAGGTAAGAAGCTACTCACTAATTAATTTGAATTATGTAAGAAAATGTGAACACATATGAATATATATATATATATATATATATGTCTAAGAAAAAATCAATTATATAGAATTTCTAATTATTATTAATTTTAGTTTTGGGTATTCGTGTCACACGATCTATTTCATAAAAGTTGAAATCTAAGAAAAGTTGTTTATTGAAATTTTGACTAATAATAAAGTTGATATAGTTAATAAAAGGTAATGGTCGTTTTCAAAATAATTGGTAATTGTTTTTCTGAACTTTTATGGCTTTAATTAATTATTCTAACTTTTAAAACATGTTAAAATCCTAAATATTTAAAAATAACTTACGATATACTAGTTATATCATATTTTGATCAGATTTTATTTTAGAAATTTTTTAATATAATTACAGTATTGATAATTAAAAACAAAAAGAAATTTCGTTAGAAAATAGAATAATAGTTACATCGAACATTTTTGGATTAAAGAAAAAAAATCTAAACCTTTATTTGATAAATTATATATGTTCTCATGTGTGTGCACTCAAAAATATATTTTCTTATATTTTTTTATATCCAATAATGATTTGTAAGAGAAAAAAAGTTCTAAATATTATTGTTAATAGAGGAGAGACAAAAAAATTAGAACCATTGGATTATAGAGGGACATTATTGTATTTTTCGTTAATAATGATTTGACATGATATTTTTAAATAATGATATGTCTTTCTGATATGGTCTGACACGTAATATTGAGACGCAAGATGTGGTGCCTCATTAAGGCCCCAAATTATTTTTCTACTTTATATATATATATATATATATATATGTATATGAAAAATATAGTTTACATGGATTTGCTTTATGTTCATGATTGGAAATGTGCGTAATGGGTTCTCTAACTCTCTTGAGGATATTCAGGAGCATTCTCTTTTACAATAGTAGCTTAATTGTTTCTTGAGTAACGTGATTTCTTTCTTTATTTTTTTGTTTATTATGTATATATACCTGCAGTAATATCAGAATTAAACTAGTTCTTTACCAAAGGCGCATCAGTAAGATGAAATAACAACAAACCCTTTCAGGTTAAACGCAAACTAAACGAGAGAAAACCAAGCCTGTTATTGACTTGCTCACAGGATGGGAGAGCAGATATAGTAAAAACCAAAACATTCTTGTTTGCTTTCCCAGAGATCAAGTACTCCGATCTACACGACACTAGCATGCACGACAGGCCCGAGAGAGAGAACCCTAGCAAAAGCTATAGCTATTAGCTATATAGGGTTGTATATAAGAGATCCCTGTTGCATGCCCTCGGGATCTATATACAAAGCTAGGTTTTCATTTGTTCAGATATATTGTTATCATGCTCGCTGGCAATATAGGAAAAAAATCAGACAAAGTTTCCCATTTCATCTTTAAGTTATGCAAAATTTATAATGTAATCTTAACCGTTCAATAGTTGAATTAACTAATAATGATCATCTACATAAAAAATCAATGTAAAAAAAGATTGTTTGCTTGTCCGAATGCATTAAACCAAATGGACAGTTCCTGAGTTTTTATGATAATCCATTCATTTTGTTCGAAGCATTCGTACGAGCAAATTAACAATCTTTTTTTACATTGATTTTTGTATAGATAATCTTCATTTGTTAGTTCAACTATTAAACGGTTAAGATTACGATTGATATTGTACACATGGCCTAACTTGGAAATCGAACGAGGAGCTTCGTCCGATAATCCGGCAATATATGGAGGCGGGACAAGTTTACATTACCAGATGTAGACTTGTAAAAAAAATATATGGTAACATTTCTCAACGATATTCATATACATCAAATACCTAGCTAGTTCTTCTGATACAATCAAAGAAACAACGTCTGTTTCACAAAGGACACTCGTATTCTCATGCATGAAACTTCAGCAAACTCTTCTCAGCTAGAGGCACACTAGCTAGAGCCGTACTTGTGCCTGTGCCCCAGCTGCCCGAGAGAGAAAGAGGTTTGTGTGACATAGATGTAACAAGGATTATTTCCAGGAGGGAGAGAACTAAACTAGTAATAAAGACAGAGACAAAGTTAACAGGACCAAAAAAGAGAACCTGGTGTGAATCATAACATTGCCATAACAGGGGATCAACCGCGTGATATCTAACACACTCAACAAAACCAACTTTGATCCCTATAAACATTTTGTTGGAAAACCAATTGATATTGAGCATGAGACGTCATTTTCCGTCTTGAATTTCGTTTTAGCGCGCACACTTTCCATTGGTCGATTCACACGCCCTAAATTTCTTGTGGCTGCAACTGATAAATAAATTCTTCGTCGACTATATTACTTGGTAAAACTATCGGGAAGAAACAAGAAGGTAAAAAAGAGAAAACATATCAAATGGCCTTTCATTATAAAGAAATTTGGTCATATTGTTCATTATAATTGTAAAGAAGAAAAATTAACAAAAGAACTGAGTTGAATTTCCATTGTTCCAATTAGGTTTGTCTACTAAGTTAGCTCTACAGCCTCAAGCTAGTTTTTAGAACACGATGGAATATGCACTAGCAATTACTGGTCGATTTTACTGGTGGAAGCCATTTAATCAACGTACGCCAGGGTAATATTAATGAATGTGATCAAAGATGTAACTAATTAGTGGCACGTACTCTGAAACGACTAGCTAGTGAGCTAGTGATCGATGATTATAAATTGGCACTAATTAACTGCAACACTTATTAACTATCAAAGTACCCGGCCTATATTTACCAAAAAAAAGTACCCCGCCTATAGCTTTAGAAATGTTTAATTGGCAACTTGTTTTTCTTATATTTTTATGAAAATGAATAGTAGTCATAGCAGTGCCGCTCTTGGCTTAAAGCCACTAAAACACCAGTTTTGAGCCCCCAATATATATATGTCATCAATGTTGGCCGGAAAATTCTTCGTCGGCGAGTCCGGAAATGACTAGAAGCAGGGCCGGCCCTGAGGGAGGGCAGCCAGTGCTACCGCACTGGGCCCAGGGCCCAAAATTCCAATTTTTTTTTTCTGTTTGTTTGTTTATTGATAATAAATTTAATATAATTAATGAAGTAAAACCACACACAATCGTGTTTTAACATATTAATAAAAATTTTCAGACGTGGGGATGAGCCTCCTAGCATTGCACTTGGCTAGGTTCCAAACCCCAAAATTTTTTTTTTTTTTTTTTGTGTAAGGGCCCATTTTTTTTCTTCGCACTGGGCCTCAAATCCCTCAGGGCCGGCCCTGACTAGAAGCTGCTTGGATGCCTCTTGTGTCGTCTCCAGTAGAGGAAAGCCGTCGCCGGCGCTCGACGGAGGAAAATAGACGAAGTTCGCAATTTAAAGGGGAGTGCAGACGTCGGCTCCACATTCTCCATATATATATATATATATATAGGATCAGTTCTAGCTTTAGAACAGTGGGTGGTCCTATACAATATACTGCATGCAGCAGCAAGCAGCTCCAATTATCCATTATCCAGAGTCTGCCCCCAATCTTTGTAACCCAAACCAACAATATGTACAGTGATCAGTTTATACAGCCTCGCACCTCTTCTCTCTCTCTCTCTATGTCGATCAATCCCTTTGATCGTCTTGGGACGCGCCGAGAGTACTTGCACCCGCTAGCTCCATGAATTACTAATCGTGATCAACTTAATTAATACACACTGTCATTGATAATTTTTAAATTATACTAAACAGTGAGCGAGGCTAGTTGGGGGCATGCCGTGCATATTTCACAGATGAATGCTGCTTGCTCTGTTTTCTGTATAGAGCTAGGTAGATGTTCGCCTTTTAGTTTGTCAGTGAATAGTAACCAAAAACCAATGTTGAATTAAAGATGCAAATCCAATCAAATCAATGTTCCTCATCAACGTTTTCTCTTTGTTTTTTCCCTATACATTTATGGTAGGCCTGGGGTTCTTCACTTAATTATTACTAATTGAATGCCTGAAACATCTAGATCTGACCTAGTTTTTTGATTCGCTCTGTAAAGGTAAAGATTTTGTGGCGCACATTTTAAATTATATATTTTCTCTCTTCTTCGATCTTCTTCTCTCGAATTCAATTACTAATATCAGTACCAGTACTGTTAATGAACTTCCACAATAATAGAATATCAGTATTAATTTTACCAGAAAAAAGGAGTAAGAATAGAAGAAAGATAATCCAGTATAAACTTCAAGACAATCATTAATCTCAAAGTGAAACCGGATCTCTGCAATGAACTATTTCATCTTCGTGTCATTGCATCCTCATCAAAAGGATATTGACTCGTGTGTTATACAGATATGTATAGCATGGGATTAATTTTTAGCCGTAAGATGAGGACATAGGGACTAGTAGGGAGAGGAGTGAGTGGTTGGGAGGATGAGGATGATCGGCATGAAATACTAATATGTAGAGCAGATTTTTCCAAAGAGTAGATTCAAATAAATGAAATGTGAAAGATCTTCGGCTATACGGTGGGTCCAGATAGCAAAGCTTTTTATGTAACTCATAAAAACAAGAAAATGATAAGATGCACGAGCTCTATTCAACTAGAATGGTGTTAGGATATCAATATCACATCAGGAATATAAGATCTTATTTGTGAGTTTATAAGAGTTTGAGTTACTTTTTTCGTTGTCGAACTACTTTATCATGGTATCAGAGCAGGTTACACACGTCCACGTGTGTTAGCGTTACCGGCCACACGTACGCACTTCATGTCATGCATCTCTAATGTGATCCATGTGTTAGATTTAAAGATTCGTAATACGTGCAGGGACGTGTTAAGATATATATCTCATATCGAGAATATGAGCTATTTCCTGTAGACTTATAAATGTTTGAGTTACTATTTTCAAATTTCGTCACACGTGCAGAGACGTGTTGAGATATATATCTTATATCAGGAATATGAGACATTGTCTATGAAATTATAAGAATTTGAATTACTCTTTTTGTTAATAATTGATTTTAAAATTAAACAAAAGACTATATATTATCATTGGAAGATATAGCTCCCATCAGTTAGCAGACTCGTGATTTGATTTTACATATACACACGCTAGCTAGCTGCTTAATAATGAAAATTATGAAATTATGGAACCTCTAAAACATTTTTGTGGCGCTATTCCTGTGATGATGCAGTCCAGCTTAACCTAATCTAATCTGACCCAAACTATAAATATACGTGCATCAGGTTTTAGTCTGCATCGAGATTTATTTATATTCTTTAATGTTGTGGCCGGTGTAGCTAGATAGCTGTGTAATCTGAGGCTAGGGTTTATGAGAGAGCCGCGGCCGCTTTCATTGGTCAGCGCCTCTCGTCTGCTAGCTCCTGCTGCTCTACCTCTCCCGATCTTTTGCACTTCACCAATCACTTCAAGTTGCAGCTTTAAGCACCTGAAAGCCCTAAATCGCCTTCGGTTCTAGAGGTTACTCTTGTCTAATTACTATTGAAAATCATGCAATAGATTAGGGTCCTGTTGATATTAGACTACTTTAATTTCATTCAGCAGACTAAGTAAGATGTCCGGGACTTCGTAACCAAACCGCTGAGACAGGGGCTGAGTCGGCTGAGATCTAATTAAATTGTTGTTTTTTACTAAGGAAGACAGTATATAACTATATATATACACACCGTATATTTCCTGTAAACTCATTCTCTCTTCTTTTGGATACTAATTAGTCTAATTTGGTCCCAAGCCAATTAAGTACGTATTTACCTTCTTTAAACTAGAATTGAAAGGTAATTGAGTGGTCTTGTCAGTTATCTATTGTATGATATTTATCTGTTCTTCTCAGATGGTTTTAGCAGATAATTATATATGATTCTCAAATGTTTATTATCCAATAATTCAAGGCTAATATCTGAACTATAGCATGCGTTAAAGTACTTGCGTTTGTAGTGGAAACTTATCAACGACAAAATAATTGATCATGATTCTGATGCCCAAATAATCACACCTTCGCTTTTTGAGTGACCTTCAGTTTACTCCATGTTTGGCAAGTATATTGCACAGTTGCAGTCACCTGCAGCTTATACCTACTCATACTATTTTTTCTGGCTACATCGTAATTAAAAAATAATAATAAACCAAAATAAGTAATCACTCTAAATTCTTTTATATATATCAGCATTTTATTAGTACGTTGTTTTTTTATTTTATTTTTGAAAACGGAGGTCAAGACTTTTAAGAATATGGTGATTGGCAAGCGAGAGCTAGTTGAATGATTTATTTCCCTTGGAGGGAGTCGGAGTTTTGTTACTCTTGGATGAGCTTACTTAAATGTGAGCTTCAATTCCGAATGATGTTATTTGCTCTGCCTTGGATTGGATAGGTTATATATGGAATTTTTCTATCGTACATGTTTATCGTACCTTTATTTTAATGAATCTTTTAGACCTTTGAATTAATAATATATCTAACGATTCTAAATATTTAACATAATTTTCAATGAACAATTATATATATGTTGACAAAATCATAACCTTCTAACTTAAGCACATCCTTTAGTTTAATTATCATTAAAAATAATTAATATTTGATTATCAATTGATAATTCATCAATACATTATTTTCCTTTTAAAGATAACTTTTGAAAAAAAATCCATATAGATCACCTAATAACTATTAATTATATAAATTTTCTTACTAATTAATTTTGTTAATCACGAATTAATATCTCTAATTAATGGTTAATTATCAATGTATGGTTGACAATTTCATTATTTTCATATCAAAATCATAAACTTTCTAATCTAGGCTTTTGAGGAATTATTTAGTTATATACAAATTAATCATATTGTTAGTAGTTTCCTTAATCAATTATTATTCTTCTTAAATGCATTTTATGACAAACACAACAATTACGCTACAAGAAAAAAGACTTTAACCAATGAAATAACAAAAAACAGGCAGACAAAATTTTTTTTCGTCGGCTAAAATGGAATTTTAGTCGACAAAATAAATTTTTCGTCTGCTAAACTATTTTTTTCGTCGGCTATAGTAGAATTTTAGCCAACGAAAATTTTTTTCGTCGGCTATAGTCTATGAACTTTAACCGATGAAATTTGAAAAGTTTAGCCATAAAATTAGGGTATTTCGTCGGCTAAAGTATATTTTAGTTACAAAATTGCACTACGAATGTTTCGGTGTCCGATTGACTATAGTGATACCAATCTGGAAGCAAAATCTTGCGAGTCAAACTCATTGATAAAGTAATGATGTATGAGCTTTTTTGGTCATCCGAGTTCGTTTAATGCTTTAAAATGACGTTTTTCTAAACACTTAACACACGAAAAATGCCCATATCTACACCTATATGAGGTATTTTGGTCAAACCTTTAACACAAAAAACACTCACCATAATGAGACGAAACTGTCCATCTAAAAATTTTGAGACATTTACCCCTCTATGATAGGGCTCCCCATATAGATAAATAATGGTAAATAGTAGGCATGTTGTGATTCCGGTCATAAAATTCACAAACAAAAATACGACCGTCAGATATTATCAATACGTTGAAATATGTCTATGGTAAAAAATTCAACTTGATCCGTTAAATTTAAGGGCTTCATTTGGACGGTCAATCCTGTAAGTCAAACCCCTAAATTGTATTTACCGTAACTATCGGGACCGAGATTTTACTGGAATTACGTGATTTTTCAAACATAGACATATTTCACCATTCTGGTACTATCTTATTTCACGACTTATTTGCGTTTGAAGTTTCTACGTAGAGTTTGTTTTAGAAACAGAACATTTACTTAAAGCTTTGTAAACAAGTTATACAACATTAGTAGGCATGTTGTAATTCCGATGATCAAAGTTGAGAAACAAAATTCCGACCGTCAGATATGATCATTATGTTGAAATATGTCTATAGAAAAAAATTCAACTTAATCTGACAACGTTAAGGGCTTGATCCTTACGGTCAATCCCGTAAGTAAAACCCCTTAACGCACGGAAACGGTCATTTGACCATCTAAATTACGTATTTTGCCCGGACCTTCGACTGAAAATAGTTTCAAATCGATGAGACGCAACCAGTGGTATAAAAATTTTATGAAAAATAACCACCGGAGATAGGGCTACCGCTAGGGAAAAAGAATGAAAAATTGTGTTAACCGCAACTATCGACACCGAGACTTTACCGGAATTACGTGTTTTTCAACCGTAAACGTATTTCACCATTCCGATCATATCTTCTTTCATGACTTTTTGCATTTGAAGCTTCTACGTATATGGTTTAGGGTTTTAGCCGACAAAATTAGGGTAATTCGTCGGTAAAAGTTAAATAAATAACTATAACCGTCGAATTACCCTAATTTCGTCTGCTAAAGTTAAAATTCGTCGGCTAAAGTTAATTAAAAATTCAAATTTTTGGCATGGATTTTAAAAATTTTGAAATTTTTTCGACTAAAATTTTAAACTTTAGCCGACGAAATACAGTTCAAAATTTTCTTTATCTTTCATTTTTCTCCTCCTCCTCCTCCTCTTCATCTTCCTTCCTTCTCCTTCTCCGGCAGCAACAACGTACTCCTCATCCTACCTCCTCCTTCTCCTCTTCCTCCTTTATCCTCTAAATCCTTCTTCTCCTCTCCCTCTCCTAGCCTTGCTCCTCCTCTTCTCCTCTGATCCTCCTTCTCCACCACCGGTGTACAAACGAAAAAGAAGCAAAAAAATTTTAATCAAAAATACAAGGAAAAAAAAGAAAAAAATATGCAAAAAATAAAATAACTATAGCCGACGAATTTTAATAAAATTCGTCGGCTGAAGTTAAAAAAAAAATAATAATAACTATAGCCGACGAATTTTATTAAAATTCGTCGGCTAAAGTTTATAATAGAAAAAAATAAAGAAATAATAACTATAGCTAACGAATTATCCTAAAATTCGTCGGCTAAAGTTTAAAAAAGAAAAAATAAATTAAAAAATACTAACTTTAGCTACGAATTTAATAAAACTCGTCGCCTAAAGTTAAATAAATAAATAAAAATAATAGCTATAGCCGACGAAATTTAATAAAATTTCGTCGGCTAAGGTCACAAAATTCGTCGGCTAAAGTCTAGAAATTAAGCTACGAAAAATTTCTTCGTCGGCTAAATAAATGACTTTAGCCGACGATGAACAGTAATTTCGTCGGCTAAAGTCTTGGTCGACGGCTTTTTCCCCACGACTTCTTCGCCGAAGAATTTTAGAGTTTAGCGGACGAATAAATTTTGTCGGCTAAACTAGTTGTTCCGGTAGTGTTCGTATAAAAAATAGATAATATTTGTTCTAATTGTAGTAATTACTCTAGTACAACCTATGTACTAATGTATGTACAATTCATAAGTATGATAACAAATTTGTTATCAGAGTGGTAAAACTTTATATTTTTTTAATTAATCAACTAGTTACTACTATGACTACATATTTTACCACAACCTGTAATAATATATGTAAAATCAATAACTTTTGTTCAATTTACAATAATTATTGATCGTTAACTAAAGTATTAGTTTATTGACAATTTAACAAAGACAACAACAAGTGTGTTGTCAATGTAGTAAACTATTATTTTTTTTCCATTAATGAAATAATTACTACAATAACTACACATTTTACCACAATTCACAACTATTGATGTAAACATTGTAATTTTTCTGTAATTTGTAGTAATTTATTCAAAAACAATAACAAGAACTAATTATTTGAAAGAGGATAATCAAGGTTCTCCATTTCATAAAAGTTGTCCAAGTATAGTATTTACATCTTTGATCACTTAATTACAATAACTACAATAAATGTTGTTAAAAGTGATAATTGTAGTTCACCAAAAAGTAATTTACTTTTTGACAATATTTGTAACACAAATTTGAACAATGTTACCTATTAACAAAGAATGTGTTGTAAAAATGGTAAATTTAATTTTTCAAAAATGACATATGTCAATTTGTAATTGGATAACTTCAAAACCTTTTCAGTTTATTATATAAAAATATAAAGATATGAGATACATCAGGGTACCATAGACGACTCCGGTTATATATACATGATTATCTTGCCGGAGTTCTTATGTAAAAGCGTTGCAATCAAATTATCAAAAAAAAGAGCCTGCATGCTCAGTGAATGAAATTATACTCGAGCTAGCACTACCGTTATCAGTAGTTTGGCAGACGAAAAATTTTTGTCGGCCTGTTAGCCAGATTCGTCGGCTAAGATCTTAGCCGACGAGTTGTCGTCGGCAAAGCCTCGTCAGCTATGACTTTAGCCGACGAAATAAAAGTGGGCGTATGCTATAGTGTAACACTTAGCCGACGACTTATTTTTATATTTTTGTCGGCTAAAGAAAGACTAAAGCCGACGAAATAAATTATCATCGGCCTCAACCTAAGACTTTGCCCAACGAACTATAAATATTTCGTCGGCCAATTTAAAACACTATAGCCGACGAAAAATTTATATTTCATTACCTGAGGGCCTTGGGGGGGACGTGACGGATTTCGACTCTGTCGCCAATGATGATACCCTCGCAGAAATTAGATCCGTACCAAAAGGCATGAAGAGGTACGCCGCTGATGGGGTCACCAGTGGGGGCAGTGGATAAATCGGTGCCCCTGACTCATCGACTGTCGATAATGCCGGTATCAACCGTAGAAGGTAGAGAAGAGGCGGCGGTATCTCTACCCCAAAAGACCCACCCTCCGAAACAGTAGGGCCCGGAGTCGGTGCCCTGTGTATCTTAGGCATACGCGCTGCAAACACCTCCGCCTGTGTCAGAGGCCACAGCTGCCTCAAGGAGTGAGGGACACTCAGCTGCCTCGAGGAGCGATGGGCATCCGGCTGTCGGGAGGAATGAGTGGCGCCCTGCTGCCTCTGCGTCGGCTCTAGAAGGGACGCACGTCGGGCTGTCATGGGGCCCTGAAACGACGCTTGAAGGTTGCTAGAAGTTCCCTCAGACGATTCAGACCTTTGGCCTTTTGAACCCTTAGTTTTACTAAACAAGCCTTTCATCCTGTTTATTAAATTATTAGAATTTTTAATTTGTACAATTAATATTTTAAATATTTATTAAATATACCAAATTATTACAATTAATATTTTAATTGACCAAATGTATTAAATATACCAAATTATTACAATTAATATTTTAATACACAAATATACCAAATTTATTAAATATACCAAATTATCACAAATAATTCAACAAAATTATCAAAAATATATTAAATATACCAATTAATATTTTAATTGACCAAATTTATTATTAAATATACCAAATTTAAACAAATATTTCAACAACATTATCTCAATTTCAATAACAAATATACCAAATTAACAAAAATTCATCAATATATACAATACATACAAAAATTGAAATTTGTTACCCTAATTGCTTGAGAATTCAAAAAAAGATAGGGGATGTGGAGGCGGAGGAGGCGGTAGATAGGCCGAGGAGGGCAGTGGAGGCGGAGGAGCAGAGTGGAGGCCGAGAGGAGAGGGGAAAGAATGAGAAAATGTTAGGGTTTCTGTCGTTGGGTTTTGATATATAGGAAGAAGTATAGCCGACGACATAAAAAATTCGTCGGCTAAAACTATGTGTTTCATCGGCTATAGTTCAACTTTAGCCGACGAATTTAAAATAAATTCGTTGGCTATAGTATTTTTTATACTAGTCCATTTAATTTATTTCCCATTTATTTGTTCAATTTTGTGAAACAAAAATCCGACCGACAGATATCTTCATTATGTTGAAATATGTGTATTGGTAAATTTTCAACTTGATCCAATAATGTTAAGGACTCGACCCGGACGGTCAATCTCGTAAGTCAAACCCCTAAACGCAAAGAAACGGTAATTTGACCGTCCAAATTACGTATTTTGACCGAACCTTCAACTGCAAATAGTTTCAACTTGATCTGACGCAACCAGTGGTATCAAAAATTTATGAAAAATGACCATCGAAGATAGTGCTACGTCTAGGGAGAAAGAATGATAAAATGCATTGACCGCAACTATCAGCACCGAAACTTTATCGGAATTATGTGATTTTTCAACCATAGACATATGGTTTATGGTATTCGTCGGCTATAGTATAGGGTTTAGGGGTTAGGGTTTATGGGCCGACAACATATTAGGGTATTCGTCAGCCAAGATAGTTTTAGCTGACGAAATAAGATGTAATTTGTCGGCTAAAACTATCTTAGACGACGAAACATGATATAATTCGTCGGCTAAAACAATCTTAGCCGACGACATATGGACTATTTCGTCGGCTAAAATCTAAAAATACATAAAAAACAAGATGTTTAATATAACCATACCAATTTCATGTTCATATATCACCAAAATTAAACAAAATTAAGAATTAAACAGCTTGTAGCATATAAAGCACATCAATTTGTATTACAAATTCAAACTAAGAAGGCTCGTAATCGGAATCATCTGATAAGTCTAATTCCGTGTCAGAATTAATTTCTGGCAATCTATGCATTTCCTCATGACAATAGTTGTCGTCTGTTTCTTGATTCGGATCCACATCAATAAGCCTTGCGTCTAAATCACGAATTCGAACGACCCGATTTAAAATTATTAAGACGAATTGTAGAGGAGTCAGGAATACCTATTGTACTGAGCTTTTGATACGCAACATCTTTTTCCTCGTCTTCAGCCTTTCCAACATGTGTACTTCTCTTAAAACTCATTACTCTTAAGGTGCTGCCAAACTTTGTCAATTGCAAATCGATGCATATCGCTGCGACACTGACATTTAGTGCACGAGCAATAGAAAATTGTATTCCCTTTAACATTATCCATCACATATTCAATAAAACTAATAACTCATTTACCATATCTTTTGTTCCATTTTGGAAGCGAAATCCAACTCTTATTCATATCTTGAAAAGATAACATAATATATATGTATAAACTCTAATTAATTAATTAATTAATTAAATTTTCAAATTATTTAGTATTCTATCTACAGTTAACGTACAATTAATTAATAACAAATTACTAATTAACACATATATATAGATGCATATATATACTAATTATTAATTATATAACAATACTATATATATCAATTAACATCAATCATAATCAACACAATATTATAATTAAATTAATATATATATATATAGCTACTACTACTACTTATTAATAACAACCACTTCATATATATTATCAAATCAAAATCCATCAACTCAATCACATTTAAAATCCAATAATTCAACTCAAATTTAAACTAAAAATCAATATATATAACTCAAATAAAACTCTTAAATCAACTCAAAATCAAGATATATACACATATACGTACCTATATATAGCTCCACAAATTAATTTTGGACAAATTTCGATGACACCCAACAATTTCGACAACACCCAAACTTTTTCTCCCGTTTTTTTCAAATGATCTGCTGTCTAGATTTGAAAATATAAGGACTTTTAGCCGACGACATTACATATTTCGTCGGCTAAACTTTAAAATTTCGTCGGTTATAGTTTGTAAACTATAGCCGACTAAAAAATTATTTTGTCGACTAAAAAACTACTTTTAACTGACAAAAAATTAATTTAACCGACTATTTTTTGTTTCGTTGGCCTGTTTTTTTATTGGTTATGATGTTTATTTTGATAGTGTAGATAACGTGACTGCTTGTGGCCGTCCGCATGATGTAGTCTTCTCTTCTTTTCGAAAGAGAGCGAGTCTGAAACAATCAATTCAATTCAATTCTTCGCACTGTGGGGGTGATACAAGCGCGTTGGAGTTTGTAGTCTCTCGAGGGATAATTTGCAAAGTGGATCTAGCACACTAAAATATACTTTTATTGTTTTCCAGGTGTTGTGTGAAGAAGTTTGCAGGAAAAAGTAACAATGGAATTGTGAGTTATCAGCAGTCATTGCCCCCTACAGTGCAAGCATGGTGTGACACAGTGACTTACATAAATATATATGACCCAGCAAAACCAGAAGATCCCCAATTTTGGGACTAGAAAAACAGAGACCCTCTTTCTTCTTACGGTCAGATAGGTGAATCCATCTAAGAAATACTAAGCAATAATGCTCCACATCAAAAGTCAAGAAATATCAAGTCGAAGAAGGCAAAGGTTAAAATATTCAGATATGGCATGCAAAACGAACTGGAAATGCCAAAAGGGGTTGGGAACTTTCAGTTCGCTTGTAACTGGCAGTCCCTTTCTAGTTCCCCCCTTTCCCTTTCAGAGTTCACAACATACACAGGAAACCCAACTACGTCCTCTTCCAAAAATCCCCACAGCTTGAAGCCAAACTTGCTGAGCCTGTCCATGACCTCTAAAGCTGCTGTCTCTAAGTCCAGTCCTTCCTGAAGAGAAACACCAAAACTCAATCGATCTTCTTCTTGCATATTCATGACCCCGTTTTGTCACCTTCTTTTGAGTCTCTCATCTCTCCCTTTCAATTCTGCGTGGCGTGTTACCAAATACCCTAATAATACCACTACTACTCCAGACTTACTAATTACTATAACTCCATTAACAAGAAATATTTTTGTAAATATAACGCTATGTTTTTATTGATAGATAAAAGTTAAAATGATGTCAGACAAAATCTTTAAAAAAGATGACAATCAAGCACATTACATTGAAACTTTATGCTCAATCACAATCTGTGGACCATTAATTAGGAAGGCCCTTAATTTAGAAGCCATGTTGAAACCGGTTGATGGAAGGAGGAGCAGGCGGCTGTGTTCCTGAGTAGTTCATCGACGCATCCCTGGCTCCACCACCGATACTGCCTCCTCCTCTGGATCCAGTCATTTCCGAACTCAGGCTGCTACTTCCTTGCCCAAACCCTCCGCTATGCGTGACCGGAGCGCCGATACAAGTATAGTTATTGTAACCACTGTTGTTGTTGGTGGACTGATGATGATCTTGTGCACCTGCCGCGGCGCCGTAGTTCAGATGATTGCCGTACTGGGAGTGGGAAGCACTAGTGTTGTTACCGCCGAGGACATGACCGACGTAGTAGTCATTGTGGTGTTGGTAGTGTGAAGAAGGGTAGGACATGGGGCGTGTAGGAGAGGAGTATAAGTAGGGCTTCGGCGACTGTGGTGGATCTGGGGCAGCTGCTGGTGGCGGAGGTATGAGTTGTGTGGAAGGAGAACTAGAAAACATTCTTGCAGGGAATCTCAGAGGCAATGCAGTCGGGTCACCGGGAACTGATCCTTCAATTGGGTGGGGGTACCCTCCTGGAGGTGTCATCGGATGGCAGCACCTAAGTAATCAAAATTAAACCAAAAATAATAATTACCTAATAATAACCGAAACATCAGATATTTTGTGGCAGTTCACTTGCATTATTTTGCTTGTTTTGCATTACCCTAAATGAGGAGGAACAGGGGCAGCTAGGTTATCGTTGTTGAAGACGAGCTGACGAGCACGGTTTAGTGTCTCGGTCTCCCTCTCTGTAAACAAAGACCACCCAGCAACACAAATCAAATCAAATCACATCAGAAATCCCAGCAAAGACTTTTGATAACAGATCACCCAACTTTTGTTTTCTACATTTGACATGACCACGCTAAAGGCTTCATGGCTAAATCGATCCGATCATCATCGACCTGGCAGTACTACCCCTCAATCTTTTCCTCAAAATATATATAAAATTTACCAACTTTCAAGGGAGCACATAGGAAAAGAAAAGGAGAGGGAGAGGCTGGTGAAGTCAAATCGAAGTAAGACTTGCCTTGGCGGTGGCGGTTCATGTGTCCCCCGAGAGCTTGAGATTTGCAGAACTTGAGGGAACAAAACCTACACTCGTAGACCTTCCCACTCTCGTCTTTTCCATCTTTTCCGCCGCTTTTCTTTTTTCTATGGCCTGCAAAACCAGCCAATCAATCAAATCAATGCTTCCATCGATCAGACTAATCCTAGCTCACCTCTCAACCCTAGCTACAATTAAGGACTTAATTAATTACCCAAATATCTTATATTGTTATAGAAAACGTTAATTTAGGAACCCAAAATCTCCATGCCCTATTCATGATTTCAAGGTTGAAACTTGGATCAAATAACAACTCTGGAGTTGAGAAAACTAAAAGAAACTCTGCAAATAAATTTAAGAAACAAAGGTTCGCTCTTGATTTGGTCTGGAATTCCTGTAAACCAGTACCTGAGGAGGAGGGGTCACCGTCGATGATATGCTTACCATTTTCTCTGTCTCTATCTCTATCGCGATTATAATCATCAGGCAAGTTGTTGAGGTCTATTGGATTCCTGCAAACACCAAAAGAACAAATCCCAGTTTAGCATTAACTATGTGCTAGAGTACTTTTGTGTGGGATAAAGTTGGACGAACTAGCAGAGAGGAAGAGAGTTGGAAAGGGGTGTTAATAGAACTTTAATTAAAGACGATGATGACTTACATGAAACCGACAGAGAGACAGAAATGAAATTATGTGAGGCAAAAGCCCAAACCCGAAGCTAAATATCTCTCTCTCAGATGAGGATGTAGGATATGGGGTTGGGAACGTGGAAGTGAGTAGTAAAGATATAGCTTTTAAGAGAGAAAATAATTCAAGGGACTTTGAGTTGGAGAGTACTGCAATGAAGAAGCTGGTTGAGTGATGGTGGAAGATAAAGAGCTTTGAAAGTTCTCTATCAGTTTTCTCTGCCAAACCCTTTTTTTTGGCACTCTCTGCCAAACCTAGGGCTGGGCATGGGACGGGATGGGACGGGATTGGGGTCATCCCACGTCCCGTCCCGGTTGTTACACACGGGACGGGATCGGGACAGGCCTTGCATTTTTTAGAATGAATCCCGCCGGGCCCAATCCCGGATGGGACGGGACGGGATCGGGATGGGACGGGCCCAATCCCGCCACAAAACTGAAAACAGAAAAGAAGAAAAACCTGCTTACATTCATAACTTACAACATCAATCCATGATCTGATTACAATTACACAACCTACTTACATTCATAAGTCACAATCCATAACCTAATGATACCAAACATAACAAGAATAACATCCATCATCTGTTACACAAGTTCACATATCATAAGTTTAACAAGAAAAGAAGAAAATTAAAAACATAGCAATACAAGATTACAAGCTGCTCCAAAACAGAATTAAACATTGATCACTCCAATTGCAACAGACTTCCCCTTCCCTTTCGCTTTTGGAGCTGGAGGTGGACAATTGTTCTTGCTTGAAGCAGTGCTCTCATGCTGAAGGCCAGAAGCAGAGCTTCGCGTCGAACAATTGTTTTCTTCCCTCTAGCCATTGTTTTTCCTATGGCACCTGCAATATAAGGTCATCTATTAGAATTCAGATCGAAAACCAATTAGTTGACAGATTTCACTTCACACAAATCAAACACTTCGATTTCACACAAACCAACAAGAACTATATACAACTGCTTCATACATTTCGATTCCATTTCTCACAGTTCAATCAACAAATCAAACATGAAAACAGATACATAGACATGTACACCTGCTGCATCTCTTCTTCTACCAGACAACTGTATTTCAATGATGTGATGAAATTAAACACAAAGTTCAAATCCTAGTAATCAGAAGTTCATAGGTAAGTTTATTTCTCAGAGATTAGAGAGAGAGAGAGAGTTACAGTTGAAGGATCGGATAACAGCAGCTTGAGGCGAGAAGCGGATGGAGGTTGCAGATCGGGTTGAGGCGAGCAGCGGAAGGTTGCGAGTGAGGGTCAAAGCAGAGTGAGGAGAGGAGAGGAAGCAGAGAGAGGAAAGGAGACTCGAAGCTGAATAAGGAGGCTGAGTAAGTTTTGTTCAATGTTCGGTATTAGGGCACTTCCATCAACGGTGAGATATAATAAATTTAATAATCAACGGTCAAGATTAATTATTCACTGTTTATACGGGACGGGACGGGCCTGACGGGACGAGAAATTTCAGTCCCGCGTCCCGTCCCATTGTTTTTCTAACGGGACGGGACGGGACGGGACGAGTGTTTTTAGATTCAAATCCCGCCGGGATCGGGACGGGATCGGGACGGGACCGGGACGGGACCGGGATTTGCGGGATTTGTGCCCACCCCTAGCCAAACCCTTTGGAGTTTGGACCATCTCCCCCCTCTCTCTCTCTCTCACCATTCAATATATAAATTCAAAGGGAACAAAGGACGACAGTAGTGGCTCTCGTGACTTTAAAAATGTCTTTAGGTACGAAGTCTCATTTGGTTTCGCTGATATTATTAGAATCAGAGAAATCTATAACACTTCAAAGTATTGAAAACTTGAAAACTACTGTATGATACTATATATAATTCATTATTTGTTGCATATTTGACGCCAGAAACTAATTCATCTACGTTCTCCAGACTTCAGAGTACCATAAAACACCCATTTTCAAAGTTTATGTATAACAACGACAGAAATATTATTGCTCTTCGCCAGTCGAGGAGATATATGTGTGGGAATCACATAGCTAGAGCTAGCTAGGTAGTATTTGTCTTTGTGCTTGTCCTGTGCTAGCTTAGCTCAACTCTACCCAGGCATTTATAAAATTAAAGGCAGGCCGGAACCAAAGGAGTGAAAGATATGCATACTAGTTACTACTGTTGTGAATGATCAGTAGCTAGCTACGATGATCATAAATGTTAGAGATATATAAGATCGAGATGATACATATATAGATTGACACAGATATATGATGATGAGATTATATAGGTTATGTAATATGGATGGTCCATACAGTTTAATGCCCAAGGCTATCTACTAAGCTAAAGACTAGCTAAGGGCTCCTGGGCATCATTGTACCACTTTGACTGCCATGCATCATGGAAGTGTTACTATCAATGTCTGATTTTCAATATTTTCATGATCTAACTTGGGATGGGCTCAACCTCAACCCCACATAGCCATGTCTTGTTTTATTCCTTACTAGTACCTGGGTTTTTGTTCGTAGTCATTTTCATCCAACGTCCAGATTAATCAAATTAATCAAGGATCGATTTAGACAAACGCAACCATATGTAATTGTCTTGAAATTAAACGTTGTAATAATGCAATGCGAAGTTACTTTAGACAAACGCACCCAAAGCCCTCCATACCACCATGGACCGTATATATGATCATTATGGAAGAAAATGTTTGTCTATGTTACACTCTGGATTACAACATGGAGTGCTCGGTACGAGTTTGCAATTGAATCTAAAATTAATCAACTGCCCACTCTTTCTAATGAAACATCTTTGTCAATACCGAATGAAGATAGAGACATGGATCAAATGTTTGAATTCATACCTCAAATACTTGAGAGGATTAATTGTATAGCACTAGCTAGTTTTAATCCTCGCATAGTCAATTGGACCTTTGTGAAGCTCTCTCTCTCTCTGTCTATATAAAGTCTGGATCTAGAACGCACTATGCGTACTTTGTTAAAGTACGGACAGCCACGTGTCGTCATCTCCATATAACGGGAAGAGAAAACAAGAGGAGACAGATGACACAGATAGCGACACACGGACCGTGCACACTTTAACAAAATATGGATGTGCGCTTCAGATCTTGCCTAATGTATATTATATATATATATATATATATATTAGGCAATGCATATGACACCATCATTTAGATTAAGAGAAAAAGGCCCCTCTTAAGAGGAATGGTGTGTTGTATCGATTTATCATCGAAATTTTGACGTTTATTGTAAATTGACAAAACGAGGTTGAATAAAACGTCATTATAGTTAAATGTGGTTCACCTAGTATATATTGCTCTTTCTTTTATTCGATCCATACTTTGTGTTGTTTTGATCTTTTTCGCCAAGAGCGTTAGGATAAACATATTAACATGTTTAAATAAGGCCGTGCCGCACTACTTATATATTTGCGATTTCGATCTAGTCCAAATATAACTTGTTTACTTGGCTCCTGAAGCAAACACTTACAAACAAATCACCGACGGAGTTTGGCATAGAACAATAGTGTTCACTTAATCACCCCTGTAATTAAACAGGGACGGGACATGGTACAAATCATAACCTTATTTTTTCAGTCAAACGAATCATGATAACTAAGGTGGTGATCTCAATATCTGGAATAATCAAAATATATGGATAAATATTCAGGTGGTTGATGGACCATTCTACATAGACCTCGAGGTGGACAGATGAATAAGATTTCAAAAAATAAACTTATAAGGTCCGTCCATGCAAGCATGCATAAGCCGTGCATCCAAATACTGGAAAGTGGTCCTTCTCCAGTCTCCAGCAAAACACCAATTTACATGAAACCATCTTCTTCTCTTTTCTCCTGTACTTTATCTCAAGCTTAGCTAGTGACCTTCATCTTCCAACATTATTCCAGTAATTATCGTTTCAGTCATGCTTTTCAGTCATACATTCATACATCTCTTTCTCTACGGCGCTATCGAATTCGATCATGGAGCCCAGATGAAGCTCTCTGTAACTGTTTCAGATTAAATATCATGCCCATCGGCATTGCTGTATGGTTTCGATCATGAAGCTTTTAAATTCAAGTGGTGGCACAAAAATGTAGGAAAAAGACATTCGAATAAAGGCAGGGAGAGGAATCCATGTACAACTAGTCGCAGCAGAGTTGTGCAGATCTTTGAAACTTAAACGTTAATTCAGATTCTTGCCAACTTCAGGTGTACCCAATTTGATGTTTTATTGCCATGTGTGTTGACATACGTGCTAAGCAGAGCACTTTGGCGACCTACAAATCAACCATAACCATCCCACCAGTCTGTGCTAACGGCACGAAAAAGCAAGTCAGCAACAAGGTTCACACAACAGTGCGACCAGCCAGCCAAACAGCCTAGCGGCGCGCCCGCACACGCGGTGCGTAAACTGCTACTTGACGCTATGTTGGCGTGGCAATACAATGCCTCTTGCCTTTCCCGAAGAGAGTATTTACTCCCGCATCGAAATGTGAGCTCAGTGACTCCTCGGGGCAAACCTATAAATAACGACAGTGCAAATGACTAAGGTACGGTTACTATCTCATTACTATTGCTCCACCAAGTACGCTTACTGACTTAAGCATGAGAGAGTAATAGGCCCCCAGTCGCGGTCTTTACTTCTGATACCTATCCGCAACTATTTTCAGGACAACATTTTGGGCAACTCCCCGAACCCTCTAAGGAGATGACTCGTCCAAAACATTGGCGCATTCTGTGGGAATCCAAGCATAAGATAGAAAAAAAAAAGAGAAAATAATTGTGGTCGAAAGCGATCAACCACCCAAGCCTAGCCGCCAGAGGATAACGGAAGAAATCACAAGAAACCTGAATTTTTTGACGCGTCCCTCAGAAGCTGGGGATGTTATCGAAACGCCAGCATCAAATTTACCATTTACTTCCTTAACCACGATCGATGATGGCAACGATGTGTTAGCCGCCCTCACCAAGAAACTGCAGGATTCCAGAGCACGCCAAGCTAGCCTGGAGAAAGAATTACTACTGACTCGTGCAAAACTGGAAAAAGGGGAAACCTTGGATGCAGACACATCAAAATCCGTCAGCTCTGGGACAAGAGGAGCTCACCACCAAGGGACCGGCGGATCGAAAACATTGATAATCCATTGATCCCACCAGAATTGGGAGGCCGGCAGGTACCTCTTTCCAGGAAAGTCAGGAAAAGTTCTCCGTCACCATCCGCCAGTCATGGACAGCTCAACAGTAGGGAAAGCGTCGGGACTAACGCGATCCTTCGAAGATTGGCAGAGCTAGAACAACGAATAACTGAACAGGCCGCCCACAAGCAACCTCAACAGTTGTACAATGAGCGGCCGGACCTGTTCACCGCGCATGTCCGAATAAAAAAACACCCCACTAATAAAAAAACTTTGAAGATTGCCCCCTATTTTAGAAGCTCGGATTCTTATGCTCATGTGGACAGTTTTCAAAAAGTTACCTGCGAAAGAGAATACAATGATGTCATTCTTTGCCAACTATTCAGTGAAACACTGGAGGGCGAGGCCATGAGCTGGTTCTTCGAGCAACCGCCTGATTCCATCGACAACTTTTCAGATTTACATCTAGCATTCCTGACCCGCTTCATCCTACGGACGGATGCTGGTCAAGGAATCGAAAGGTTGTTCAGGGTAAAACAACTACACGGTGAGTCGCTCAGGTCATTTCTCACTAGGTGGCAATCCGCTGCCTCCAAAGTCTGTAAATTCAACAAAAAGAGTGCCCTGGCAGCATTCAAGGAGGGTCTGCTAAAGGGGAGGTTTCTCGTGCGACTAAACAAAAAGTTTTTATCCGCCATATATGATGAGGTAATGGTGGAAGCCATCGGCACGGCCCAGGCTGAATACCTCACATATGGCGAGAAAGCCGAGCCGACAATAGGGAAAATAGCCCAACCATCAGTAATTCCCAGCAGGGAAATCGACACAAAAGACTGAAAAAAGGATTGGCCCACGAGAAACCAGCAGGACAAACGTCAGCGGGGAAATCACTGGCAGGACAAGAACCGCCAACTAGGACAAGGTCATGGGGGGTAGGACCGAACACAGCAGAGAACAGTAAAAGTATGAAGAGCTATTCGAGCGTTATAAGGATCGCATTCCACCTCCTCCACCTGTGCAATTTCCTAAGCGCCAGGGAGATGGGAATAGATGGTGCAAACATCATCAAGATGCCAGCCACAACACCAACGACTGTGGACATCTAAAGAGAGCCTTGGATTGCCTACATAAAGAAGGAAAGTTAGATGGGTATTATCAGCAGGCAGACAAAGAGCCTATAGCGGAAAATGCCGCGCTACGGCGGATTAACATGATTGACGGTGGGGCACCGCTAACAAACATGTCAAACAGAAGTAAGAAGCGATATGCTAGGGCTAATGACCCTAGAAATGTCAACACAGTGACTTATGATCGAGCATCTAAGATGTCTAAACAGGGGTATGCGGCTATAACGTTCCAGGAAGAGGAGGAAGATGGGATTAACGGGCCTTGTGACAACCCGTTTCTGTGCGATACAGTGATAGCGGGTACTTTCATCCTTGGTAAAGTTTTTATCGATAGCGAGTCCGCCGTTAATATCATGTTCCGCTCATATCATGAAAAGCTCGACCGCTCAGACCGCCGACTTATTTCAGATCATGAACCGCTGCTCAGTTTTTCGGGCGATATGGTGCAGCCATTAGGGTCAGATATGATGACCATAGAAATAGGAACTGCTCCTAGAACCGTCAGGATCGACGCCCAGTTTATTGTTGTAAACTGTGTAAGCTCCTATAACGCCATCCTCGGCAGACCTGTCTTTAACCAGCTGAAGTGTATTATAGCTGGCTACATGCTCGTAATGAAGTTTCCAACACCTCATGGCACAGGTATAGTCAAAGGTAGTCATACAGTGGCCAGAGAATGCTATATGACTTCAATCCAGTAGGCCAAAAAGATAAGAGAAATCCTATCGGTTAATAACCAGAAGGAATTAACAGAAAAACTGGACGATCCTGGGGAAGGAAGTGATAAATATGCCCCGAAGACGCCAGTTAGCGACACTGTTGTACGAGCAGTCAGTATATCCACCACCAATCTTGAGCGCCAGATATTTATCGGTGCCCAATTAGATCCAGTTTTGGCTAATGAATTAATCTAGTGTTACAGGATAACGCACATGTGTTCGTATGGTCCCATGGGGATATGCCTGGAGTATCCCGCGATATCATCGAACACTCTTTAGCTATCAAACCATCAGTTGTTCCCGTCAAGCAGAGACGTTGGGCCTTTGATGAGGAACGATATGCAACAATAAATCAAGAAGTACAAAAGCTATTGAAGGTTGGCTTCATCCGCCTAGTTTTTACTCGGCCTGGGTCTCTTAAGTTATGACACATATAAACATGAACACCAGTTAGCACCAAAATAGTGTAATCAACACCCAAGACTATGGTTTAAACAACATAACAGTAACCTATCAAGTTTTTTGAAGAAAGAGGAATCACCTTCAGACTAAACATCAACACCTCACTCCGGTGTAGCCTCCTTGCCAGACTTCTTAGCTCGGTCTTCCTCCTAGCTCGGTTTTTTGAAGAAAGAGGAATCACCTTCAGACTAAACAACGATGGTTGCCTTTCAAGCTACATCAGAACACCTTTGGCTCCCAAAAATCATGGCCGGTCCCCATAGCACTCGACGAGGTCACTAAAAGTCGAAGAACACGGCGACAGAGAAGCTCGAGAGAAATCCAGAAACGTAAAAAAATAGAAAAGGGGATTTTCGATTAAGACTTCAATTCAGTGATTTAAGGACAAGGAAATGAAGAAGAAGAGAAGAAGAACAAGAAAATAACCTCCATATGTCGAATCGCCGCCTGGCTCACCATATTTTCGCCTAGGTCTGCCACACCCCACTCGATTGATCTCCCTTATCCTTGGTTCTCTGAGTGAATAGCGATAGGGGTTTTGAAGAGAAGAATGAGAGGAAGAGATTGGTGGTGGTGAGTCGTTGGGGTGGCCGGACAACGGAGTTTCGCCGGAGAGGCGACTAAGCTAGGCAGAGCTTGGGAGGAGCGAGTTGTCACGAACTGGGGTCTTTGACTTTGGTCAAAGGCCTATAGCCTTTTTATAGGCAATTGGACGGCCCAGATCAAATCCCTATACATATGGCGGTCCAAATTTAAAGAAGGTAAAAAGTAATTGGTTAAATAGTAAAAACTATTTACCAGAAAGGTAATTGAAAATTACCATAAACTTCTGAAATTCACATAAAGTAATGAGTACGAAATCCAATTCGGTAATTAGTATGAAATCCAATTCGGAAATAGGGATAACCTTAGGTTTCGTGAGATTTATTTCAGTGTCGTTTGGACTGTTGAAAACGGTTTGGGTAAAGGGTTATTGTAACACGCCGTACCTAAGAAGTTACCTTTTTACAGAGGTTTGTGAGTTACCGAGAGCTTTTAACTGCGACCGGTGAGTTAATAAGTTATCGCTCAAGCGAAGTCTCCACAACACGAGCCTCTTCGCATCCTGTTTCACAATTAATGTTAATTTTTCAGACGTTAGAATAATAATTAAATAACATAGACGTTCACATTTGTAAGCGTACAACTCGCTCATCGTCTCCACACTACTCAAATTGTCATCTAAAAATCTCCGACCTTCACCAATAACTTAGGAGTCCTTAAAATATTTCTTAAACATTAACCGACAATAATCAATGGCCAGAATAATATTTTATTATCCGCCAATATTACTAAACTTGAAAAATTCTAAAACCTAACCAAAACTCCTTCAAAAATTACCAAATTTAAACAATACACTCCTCTGAATTTATACTATTTAATGGGCATGAAAAACTGCCCAAAAAGTGGCGGCACTGCCTCCCTCAGAAAATCCGGCCAAAATTCTGGCGACCTCTGATCGCCACCAAATTTTAACAGTAGTTTCGTCTCATCATTTTGAATAACTTTCTAGTTCAACTCGAAGGCCAATTCGGCCTCTAACTAGGTCAATTGAAGGAAAATGTAAAAACCCTGAAATTTTAAACTTCAAATCTTCAATTCTCCCTCCATACTCCAAATCAATCCACCAAACTTTAGGGGTGAGTAGTACTCCTAAAACCCATTCTAGCCATATATAAAACTCACAATTTGGTGGCCTGAGGAGGGAGAAATCTAATCTAGACTCCACACTGTACACTAGGCAAACAAATCGACATTTCTCCTAAACCAAGACGAGATAGGTCGAAAGTCTTACCTAGAATTGAAGTAGACTCAGAGGCGGTCATTTTGAGACTGGTAGGGCTGCCTGAGGTGGCTGGACGGCGGCACGGTGGCGGCTGGAACTTCTGGCAGGGAGAGAGAGAAAGCACGGGGAGAGAGAGAGAGAAAATGGCTAGGGTGAAAAATCTGATTTTTCACCCCAGTAACTCTTATTTATAGTTATTTTACCGCACAGTTACTTTGTATTCTTGCTTATGACTTTTACATATAAACTCCGATTTGAGCGTGTTATATGTCCACAAACTCGTATTAAGGTCCTCTACAACTTTCATGAAGAAAGTTCTCTCAAATTCTCGACTTAACGAAAAGTCAACTTTACGATCATTGTAGGGTTAAACGGTTATTTTAAATGGTAGAAGACCAAAGTAATCAACCATAAAATAACTCTAGGATCGGAATGTGACACTTTCTTTCTTCAAGCCTAGCCTTGCGTTTCCCTTCTTCTCCAGGTTCTCATCAATCCTTTAACTCTGCCTCTCTAATTCTATAACTTCCTCAATAACTATTGGAGAGGAAAGATTCCAAATCAGAAAAGGGATAAATAAAATACGATATATATATATAGGTAGATCATACATAATATCGAGATATTTTGTAGTTAAAACCCAACACCTTAAAGGTGAGTTGAGACAATATCGGTATAATGATGATCAATAGGTCACACTTGTCCCAATTCAAGTTGGTATCAGAGCGGGTCTCTCTTCAATTACGTCTCCCATTATAATGAGCCCAAATTTAGGTTTATCGAATTGTCATAGAAAAAATTCTGATTGGTCCATACACCCCAAAAACCAAAGCTAAATCTCGAATCACACAAACAAAAAACAAACATGAATCCTGAATCACATCACAAACAAATTGTAACTTGAATACTGAATCACACCATTACCAATTTTTCAATGTGGGAATTGAACTGAATGAATTCCACGTGTCAACCTAAAAAATTAGGTTGCACGTGAGAGAGACTATTGAAGAGGAAAGATCTCACATCAGAAAATAAATAAAATACAACATATATGTGGATGGATCATACTTAATTGTATCAAGACTTTTTATAATTAAAACTCAACGCATTAAAGATGATTAAGTTAAGACACTACTAATATAATGATGATCCATATGTCGGATGTCAGAATTCAAGTATAACTTCCTCCTTTCTCACATGCTTTGTCTACATGATTCCATCTCACGACTTCACATGCTTTGTTTATATGGCCATCATTTTTGGATTTTGTCCATCGCTGCCCTTGTTTTTAAGGGCAAATAGATCCAAGTTCTTGGACTCTGGCAGCAGATCCCGTGCCTCATGCCTTTCCTTTATTATGATTAAGCAAACATGGGCGTGACGATCCCACTATGACTTAAATATAGAGCACCACTCAACAATAATACCACAACTCACTGAAAATGAATTCGAATCGAGTTCAAGGGTATCTAAGACATGGAAGCAACGAAGATTCCTAACTATTTCATCAACCCAGATATCATAAATCTATAATCCTAAAATGATTCTTAGTTAGGAATGCATGTAATTTGGATGCTTCATAGTTGAAAGTCCTACTTATAGATCACATATGTCATGCATAGTCTTCATATGTGAGTGGCTTTAGGACAGGAAACTAAAATCAGTGAGCCAGGAATCCCTTTAGCAAAGAATTGACAAGATTCCATGAGATAAATTCAAGGGCCGGGGAGCGGGAAGTTAAATTTAAAGAATTGACAAGATTACTTTCGATATTTACATATGACACTGTCAAAGGACAGAGTCAGAATTCGTAAATTGTCGGGGCTAATATTTATTTAATAAAAATTTGGGATAGTTATATTTAAGTGTTATATATAAAAGATAATAAAGTTACCTAATACTTTTTAGTACAGACACACTCGTAAGTTCAACTCATAATTCAGTGGTTTTAGCATTTCAATTATTTAGTTAATACAAAAACTTAATAAAGTATACAAAAGATATTAACTACCTAGCCTATTCCTAAGCTGCCAAAATATATTAACTACCTAGCGAATTCATTAATTATTATCTAATTTTAAGTTTGATTTTATGATTTATTTTAGCAAATTCATCATTTTGAAGAGAATATTTGACCTTTTTTTTAATTGTTTAACTTTTCTTTTACTTTTGATTTAAATGTTCGCAACTGATGGCTTCACCCACTTCTTCCGGCCAAGCAAAACAGTGACACTACAGAGAAAGCCCGAGCCTTAACACTCAGCTTTACTTTGAGTTCCCCATCACCAAGAATCTTGAAAAAGAAAGAAGTCAAGTGATTTAAATCAAGGACTAAAATATCGATAATAATGAAAATTTTAGCGATTCGGAAAATGGAAATTTCTATAGATGTATCAAGTAATTATCAAATATCAATGAATTTTTTTTGAAAATTTATATAAAATTACATATTTGACTAAAAAATGTTAAATATAAAATATCATAAAGATATAAAAATTAATATCGGTACTTGTAAAAATGGAAAATTTGAAGAAATATCGAGGATATTTTGGATTTAAGACTTTGATTTAAATCAATATATAATTTGAGTGACTTGAACTTCAATTAACCATGCTTTTACTGAATTTGCAGATAATTGGTTAAGAGGTGCGCAATATACCTGAGCAACCCATAAAAAGTATGTGCAAATGCATCAAAAATTACTGGGCCAATTTGGGGATCAGAATGGCTTAGTTCTTTTTAGGTGTGTGCAAAAAACCGGTTTTCAACCGAAAATCGAAAAAAATCATTCGAAAAAACGGACCGGATAACCTATCCATTTTAAGCGGGTGAAAAAATAGCTCAAACCGATCTGATCCGGTTTAAACCGGGTTGGTTCCGGTTTTTCTTGAAAACTGGTCCGAATTATCTGATTTTTTAATATATATATATATATTTAATAAGTGTCACCATTTTACTAGTTAATTTGATTTCTTACTCCGCATCTTCCCACACTTAATTACAGCCCTACCACTATATATAGGGAAAAAACCTAGTGACCTAATCCTCTCTCTCGCCTCTCAGTCACTCACTCTCTCAGTCACTGCCGTCATGAAGCCAATATTTGACAAATCCGACTCTACTTGCTGGCCACCTCTTCACCGTCACCACAATCTCCGCCAACTCCGATCTACGACAACGGTGAATTGATTATCTACGACATTGACTGCTTCTTCGACCAGTATTTCTAGATATTCGGTCGGATTCAGACATGTCGTCACGAGAATCCCTTCTTCCTCGCACCGAAAAACCCTAACTCGACGGCGAAGACAGCTGTGACTTACCCGTTCAGTGACGTAAGCAAGGTTTTGAGATCGATAGGTTTCTCTGCCGAGATTGTCTATGTTTTTGAGTTTTTAGGTTTCCTGTGTTTATGATTTTATTTCACCATCACTTGTTTTTGATTTATGAGGTTTTCTGTGTTTATGATTTGTTTCGAGATCTATGTTTTTGAGTTTTGAGGTTTTCTAGGTTTATGATTTTGTTTCACCATCACTTGCTTATATGTATTATGTATATGAATGGATATGACAAACTGATATTGCTCGCCAATTGTTTGAATGAAATTGTAAACTGAAAGTCTGAAAGTGACACTCTCTAAATTCGGGTAAAACCCGAAACCGATCTGATCAGGATTTCGGATGATCCGAATAATCGTGTAACCAGAATTCAGATTCGGATGAAGATTTGACAAATCCGAATTATTCGGATCGAATACGGTTTAAACCTAAAATTGATCAAGTCTGAATATGCCGAGCCCTAGTTCTTTTATACTGTGATATAGTTTCTATTCATTTAAAGTTTTGCTGCATCTTTTAAGTCATGTCAAACAGGTCATTAAGAAGCTGAATTAGGTTCCAGGATTAGAAAGCATTTAATATGTTACCAATGGCATTGAAGTTTCAAAACCAGATCATATAGAAGGTTGGGACAAGTTCCGGCTAGAAATTCTAGAATGTCTAAAAGTATCAATACATTTAAACAAGACCCAATACTGTACGAATCAGCTCAGCATGAAAATACACCAGATCTGCCCCGGCCCTTTCAAATCCGGACCGAACCGAACAAAACATTGTTGTTAAATTCACACATTCTAAATTGAAAACCACATATTTTATTTTTTATTTTTAAGTTAACACATTTACAAAAAAAATTAAATCATTAAAAAACAAAATTCAAGTTACCAAAAAAGAAAAAAAACGTTTGGATTTCAATTTAGAGTGTGAATTTCACATCCCTATTTTCATAGACTTTTGGGGTCTAGAAATTAATCCACATCCGGAGGTTGGGCTAAACTTATTATACATGTTTTAGAACATGTTTTGGGGTCTAGAACATGTAATCCATCAATCCTAACGCCGTGACAGCCGTTTACAGCTCTTCTTCCTCTCCTTTTGGCATCCGATTCCTTCTTCATCCACGATTTTATTCTTTACGCGATTTATTTACTAATGAGGATAATTAGATCGATGTTGTTGACGGTCACATAGAGAACATTGAATAAAATGAGTAATGACATACCTACCCTCACTGCGACTGACACCGTCCAACGAAACCCCGTCGAACCGTAACTAGAAGGAAGCCCCAGTTACCCCAAGGTGAAGCTGAAATGCCTAAACTAGCAACTGTGGGTGAAAAAGTTAATCGGAGCACATGGTTTGTTTCAAGTTTGTCGTCCTAGCTAGGCAGGTTCTTTCTGCTATAAGCTTGACTGTCAGCTTTTTACTTTTAACCTTTCTTCGAAAAGTGTGTGAGGTTTATGGCGGGAAGGGTTTTAAAAATTAAAATCAATGTTATTTTACCGCCCACAAATAGCGCCACTGAACTGTGGGCTGGCCCGAGAAATATCTTGTACTTTGATTTTTTAAATAATAAAAAGGGTTGTATAAAAAATATTTTGCTGTAAAATACTCAATTATATATAAAAGTCATTATACCTAAACCTTTCAAATCAAGATATTTTTCTTCAAATTTATCTTCACACCATCAAATACCTGAACATTACTAATTTAGAGGTTGAGTCTGACTCTGCTGTTCTCGTTAATCTGCTACTTAATGCTGATATTGATCTTCATCCACTGAGAAGTATTGTGCTTAACTATATAGCTCTTGTTCAGCACTTTGCTTCAGTTCAAGTCATTCATATACGCATAGAGAGAAATATTGTTACTGATATCCTGGCTAAAAATAGCACTATGAATGAGCATGGTATTTGTTGTATGCATAATCCTCTTGAGATTGCTATTCAAGCCTTACTTGATGACATTGTTGGTATTTCTAGGAGTCGAGTTTGTTGCTCCAGCAATGCTGGTTAGTCTTTTTTTATTTTCTGTTTTGGCCTCTGGCCTCGTATGTACCAAAAAATAGGAAAACTACAAATTAGTTACTAATAAAATTTCAATTTACAAATACATCCACAAGGGAAATATCTAAACATATAAGGATAAAATTTTACAAAAAAAGGACAACCTGTTATGTTGCTGCCATGTGGTAATAGCATTGTTATAATTTTATCCTTCACATGAAAAATTGGAAAATGTTCAGTCCCCTGTCGTTGCTACTACCTACTATCAACGAGAAGAGTAGATGTTACTCTCGACGAGCAAGAAAAGATCGACAATAGATGTTACTATCAACGGGAGAGAGATGCTACTACTGAAAACAAAGGTATTATTGTCGAAAATAAAGAACAAAGTTGCTACTACTGAACAAGTGGGGTATGTGCTACTACCAAACAAGAGTGGTGCTACTACAAAACAGGAGTGGTGCCATTACTAATCCATATGCTACTGACGACTACTACCAATCTGGCTGTTACTGTCTAAGTTTGGTATTTATCCCAATTTGCTACTATCTACTTTTCCTCTATTTTCAATGCATTCCCTCAACCTAATTTTGTAGCTCCATTTTTAATGCTTTGTCTACTTCTGATCTCAACCTACAACTCCTACTCAACCCAATCATATACCCAAATGTAAACCCCAAAATTTAATGACAATTAAATTGAAATTCTTTGAACGAGAATCGACTTATCTCTTCCTCCTCGAAAGAGATCGATAGAGTAGTCGCCGTCGGAATAGAGGCAGAGCCATAGGATGAGAGAGAGAGAGAGATCTGGGAGGATAGAGAGATGGAGAAGATCTGGAAGGATTGAAAGATGAAGAAGAAAGATATGGGTCGCATCATTGATTTATGAAAATGGATATTTTAGTAATTTTGAAGTAGAAATAGGAGACGCGCCTTATTTATGGATTGTATTATCTAGTCTCATGTAATAATTAGTATAAAAAATTATGAAAATGAGTTTTTTATGCTTACAAGTTTGAACAGATAATATTATGTAATTCTAACAAAAAACAGTAGAATTTGCTTACCATGAAATGAGGTAGGAAGTCAAATAAAATAAGCATATCGAGGGGATGTTGTAGGCACGTGACACGTCGGAGCAAGGGGTAAAAGTGGAAAATACTTTCGTCTGATCTAGATCGGACGGAGTTCCTCGTTCGATCTCCAAATCAGGTCATACGTACAATATCAATCATAATTTTAACCGTTCAATAGTTGAATTAACCAATGAAGATCATCTATACAAAAAATTAAAGTAAAAAAGATTGTTTACTGACCCGAATGCATCAAACAAAATAGAGAGTTCATAAGATTTTATGGTAATCCATTCATTTTGTTCGATGCATTCGAGCGAGCAAAGAATTTTTTTTACATTGATTTTTTGTATAGATGATCTTCATTGGTTAATTCAACTATTGAACAGTTAAGATTACGATTGATATTATACACATGACCTAACATTGAGATCGAACGAGAAACTCTGTGATCGGACGGAAGCAAAATCCGGTAAAAGTCCGCAGTTATCGAGGGAGGCACCGCCTGGGTGAAACCCATTATTTAATTCCACGTTGTCATTTCAGAATTGTTAAATTTCCCACAATTCACATCCCTAAATAATAATAAACGACACAGCCTCCTCTGTCGGCCTTGGCCTTCCCTCTTCTCAATTCCTCCCTTCACTCTCGTAGTATAGATTTCTTTCTCATCAGACTCGCACCTGAACCAGCTTAACTCATCGCTCTTAGCTTCAAGGTAACCATCCTTTTTTATGTCGCTCTCCGAATTGTATCCGAAACGCGTCGCCGGTTTCGGAATTCTTTCAGATCTGCCGGTTCCGTCAGATCTGTTGGATTTTTTGTTGATCGGATCAGATCGAATTAAGTTTTCTGCGGATTGAGATTGATTATTGTCGTGTGTTGACCAGGTCGTGCGTTGACGTTTTCAAAGATGAACCACTGTGCGATTCAGCAGAACGACGCGTGCGAAGAGATGAGGAATTTGAGAGACGCCGTCGTTTGTCCCAAGCCTCGCCGGTTGAGGAACGCTGTCCTTCATGAACCCGTCAGATCTTGCCGATGGCTTCTAGGGTAAGTTATTCGCTATAATTTGGCTTAGAGTTTCGAATTAATGGATAGTCGTATGAGAGTTTTATTAATTGGATGTTGATTTTGAATTTCAGCCACCAAGCTGAGCTGAGTGATGGGAGAGCAGGGTCAGATCTTTTGGAAAATCTCCTTACAAAGGTACGCTCATTAATTTCTTTCACTTGTTAGAGTTTCAGATTTGGAATTAAAATTAATTTAGTTGAAATATGTCTGATCAAGTTACCGCGCGTAAATCCTAATTCTATTGTTCAGCGAGATAGTTAAATAGGTAATTTTAGGACATTTGGAACTTCATTTCAGATTCTCAATTAGATCAAGTATCTTTATATCTGTTCTAGGTGGATAGGAAGTTAGGAACCACATGAATCCAATTGTTGTTCTTCCCTTTGCCAAGGCACTCGATTAGGATTTCCGGGCGTATATAAGTTGGTGTGGAAATGAGATTTTCTTTGTATTTGGTTTTCTTATGTGTATGTTTTTATTGTATTTTTGTGCAGGGCTCTTATGGTGTTGAACAATTTTACTGTACAGAAATTTCGTTCACGCACCCATTTTATAGTGGGTCGCCACCGAGCCGAGTAGCTAACCCTCTAATTCAGGATGCTAGATTTGGAGATGAGAAGCTCACCCCATCATCACTACTGTCACCTACACCTCCCCCTTCAGGTCTGTCAATGTCTCCATCGAATGCAAGGAAAGTAGGCTGTGTTCGGGCCAATTTTGGAAGCAAGCCAGCAGTGAGGGTTGAGGGTTTTGATTGCCTCGATAGGGATCGGAGAAACTGCAGAATCCCTACCCTGGCATAGAGCTAGATTCCGGCGATAAACAATGAAGAAGGTACATAAGATGAGATTAAGCTAAAGTTTGCCATAGACAGTTACGGAAATTGGATAGTGTGAGAGGTAATTTTGAAATTCTCCTTCGAGAATGAAGGAGATCCGTCTGCCTTTTTGTATATATGTTTTGACAGACGGAAAATGAGATGTGTCATGCAGGTAGTGTTAACCAAATAAACAGAGGGGGTCCTAGGTCCATTTTTAGTTGAAGGTTTATGAGGGAGTGGTATTTGGTTTGAGAAGAGTCTGCACCCCTCTTGTATTGTAAATAGCGAGAGTCTGGTGGGAAAGTTTTCTTTCTGTTACCATTTAGGTCTTTCGGAGTTCCAATGAGCAGCTTATGAAGTGAATCTGTACAAATGAAGTTGTTGTTGAGTCAATTTAAACAGTCATTTACAGTGTATATCATTTGTGTTCTAGTCTGGTTCTGCTCGCCGTTTGTCCATGTTCTGGTTTCTTTTTTTTTTGTGGTTTTGGGATCCTGAATGCTTCTCTGACCATAGGGACTGATCTCAAACCTTTCCTGGATGTATATGGATGCCCATTCTCTCATTTCTGTTGCTGTGAGAGCTTGATGAAATATCCTTGACTGTTTATATTGGGCGAGTAGTATTGGCCATTCTGCCTAGGGAGATGGTAATGTCCAAGACTACAAAAGCAGGAATTGGGAAAGTGATGTAAGATTACAATACCGGAATATAGAAAGAAGTTGAGAAACAAAGTGGTTTCTCCTGCTACTAAATAGAATCAAGGGGCACGAATTACTTCACATGAGAACAATGCATGTCTTCAACTTTCAAGTATACTGGTAATTTATGTACCTACAAATAAAGGAGAATCAGGAACAACCATATTTTAAAACAAAAAATCCATTTTCATAATTTAACCTAATATATATTTTTCGTGGCCGAATTACTGTTTACGTGTACAGTGATTTCACTGTTTTATGCTACAGTATTGGGCCTGGCCTGGATTTGTTTCAGCTCTTTCTCGATTTGGCTCCTTTTCATCTCTCTTCTCGACATCTCCTTTTTATCTCTCTCGCTCTCTAGCTAGGAACTCGATTGAGCCACATCCATCGCTATCCAGATTTCGACCCAAGCCATTGACATCTTTTAAGGTAAATTACTTCCTTTGATCTTCAGTTTCTTCTTCTTGTGATCTGAAAGTTGCACCATTCTTCTTCACCTTTCTAACTATGGATTTTTTGTTTCCCTTAATTAGAACTGATTCAGCCTTTTCTATTTGATGCAGCACTTGAACGCAATACAGCAGCCATGTCTAGCAACTTCACATTTGTATATTGTAGAAGCTTTACTCAGGTTTTGCTTTTCTTTGTTAGCGGGTATAGACCACATTTCCCAGGTCCAAAATTTTTTGGCAGAGTTTATAGGATATAGCACTGTCATGTGCTATTGGCTTCTTTGTACTGCAAAACCTGTAGGAACTTCAGTTTTACATTTACTTTGGAAGCATTTAATCCTTGATTATAATGCCTCCTAATTTAATACAAATGTGCCCAATTTGTGTGTTTTGTGGGTGTGTATATTGTGTATTGGGTTTTGTTTCTTTAGCTTTCTGGGGTTGGATTTTGATTAGCTTTTTGGGTGATTTGGGTTGATGGGTTTGATGGGTTATGCTTAGTTTCTGTGTCAAGGGATTGGTTTTTGTTTGTTCTTTGACAATATAGCTGGATTTGGTTAAAGAACAGAGCTTTGGTTTTCTGAAGATTTGGGGATTTGACCAGATTGATATAGGTTAAATAGGCTGGAAGGATAGTGTGCACTTTCACTCATTGCTCGAGGAATGCCTATATTGTCATATGAACTCTATCTGCATCATGGATCATTGTTTGCAACTTACTGCTATAATATGAAATTGACTTTCTAATGAATTAAGAGTATTCTAATGATTTATCTAATTTTTTTTCTAATGCACTTTTAGATTTATGAGCGTTTGTCTTCTCTTCGCTCCTCTTCTCAGACGATCCCTCCTGTTCTCTGCTCGTCATATGAATCTCTTTGTCGTTTTTCTTTCGGTAAGTAGCAAACCCAACCCAGTCATCTCCTTACTTGCCTTTCTCCTTTCTATTGATTTTATGCCTTGAACTGATCGGGGTTTTATTTTTGAAGGGACTTCCTTTCATTTATGCTGGAGTCTGAGATCTCAGTGATCGATGGCACTGGTGTGAAGTGATAGAAACTGATAGCAAAACCCATTGCTTTTCCCAAATTTATATGTACTTCAAAACTGTATGTGCAAGGTATTTTAGTTTCATAGACATAAATGAACAGTTAATGCTGATTCGATTATTTTTGTTGGATTTATACAAACATATGCATTTGCCATGTGTTCCCAACTCTTGCATTTTAGGAGCACACATGAGATATGCTGTTGAAGTCCTATATACATATTTTTGAATGATTTGCGTGTTTTGAAGAGCACTGCCATTACGATCCACTCTTTTACATGCCTAATACTATTTATTGCTCTCAATTGATAGGTATCACACCCTCAGAATCTGTTGTTCAACGACAGCAACATAGATATGAGGTTAGCTGTAAACATGTTATTACAGAGATGTTTCATGAAGCTTTCATGCATATTCAAAGACAACTCGAACCCAGGAAAAAAAGTCCAAGCTTCAGCTTGGAATAATACTGGTACTAAAGAAATGTGCACCCATCTTCCAGTTTTGTTCGTGTTGTACCACAGTATTTGAATTTTAAATCGACATTTTAGATTTGTTTGTTTCCTTCTCTATTTTCTATTAAAATTCATTTTCATGCAATACTATTCTGATTTGGATTAGTCACTCTGAGATATGTGCAACTGCCAATTAGTTGATTCAATAAGCCAGAACGAATGCTTTGGATTTGGTGGGAAAGTTTCTTCAGCTGGTATGAGCTAAAGTTACTTCAACTTAAGTAACTTTGGTTGTTATTTCTCTTTATAGTGTTCTATGTCTTCTTAAGTTTGTGGATATAGATGTATCATGTCTTGGATGCTATATATATCGAACTCTCTTATTATGGATGTTTCAATTGAACTGTTTTTTTCTTTTTCTTTGTTTTTGATTGTTTTATCAGAAGGTATACTTGAGTTAGAGGATCATCTAGGATTGTCATTTAGATTATTTTGGGGCACTGATCTTCTTTTATCATACAGATTGAATTTTCCGAATATCATTGTAATCCTTTGTCACCTCACCTTCTTTACTGTTGTCATCTTGGTGTTTTGTGAATTTTTAATTAATTGATAACCTGCTTTTTTGCCTAAGAGGGATGAAGAGAGTGATTGAATGTACACTCGAATAGATGGTGTTCTGATCGTATTGTTAAAGGATAATTATAGACTTCAGCCACTAATTTATTTGATCTGTTTGGAATTGGTTATAACTGAGTTCTTGGACTAATCATGTTCAACTTTTGGTTGGATTTTGCATGGAATCTTATTAACATTTTTCTGTTTCTGTATGTTCCAAAGTTGCTAGGTGTTAAACTTTGTGTTCCTTTTCTTCTACTTTATTAAAGTATGCTGTTTTACTGTTTTTTTACTTTTAAAATCATCATAATAATATACATATAATTGCAGTGTTCTTCTTTCCATGCTATGATCAGTTGCCAAAATATTATTATTATGAGACAATTGGTTTTTTCCGCCTACTGTTAAGTAGTGTGTGGTTATTTACGTGCCACCATTGGTTTGTTGTATACATGTGGAAGAGCTATATATATAGTTTCACCGTAAATATGCTCTTCTATAACCCTGAAGATGGTGTAATATTCAGGAAAAAAAATTCATTTGTATTGGTACATATAGAAAATTTCAATAGAAATTGACATGTGTTTTCAACCATGTTAATTGATTTGTCATGCTGATTTCAGGTTGCAAAAGCATATTTGGAGTAGCTTGAAGTTTCAGCGCTCTAACACCCGCAACAAAGCGCGGATGGAGTGATCCTCGTTTGTTATACAAATTACTGCACCAGCTCAAGCTCAAAACTAATTACATCAGACCCGATCTTAATTTTACCTATTCAATTACTATAATGCCCCTATATTCCCTAATCCTCTTCTCGCTCGCCAGATATGTTCTTTTTCAGATCTATTCTTCTTCTTCTTCTCTCTCTCTCTCTCTCTCTCTCTCTCTCTCTCTCTCCGCTAATCTGCGAGATCTATCCAGTGGCTTTGATGACGTTGCTACCACCTTGACGAGGTTGATTCCCTTGAAGGCGCTGCTACTTCCTCGATGAGGTGGTCGTCGCTTTGATTCCTTGACAACACTGCTACTGCTTAGAAGATGACGCTGCTAGTGTCTTATGACGACGCTGCTATTGTCTCGATGACGTCGATGAAGAAGGTTTGGAGGTCTACGGTTAGAGAGACGAGGTTTTCGACGACGCATTTGAGGTAGTCAAAAGTTGGTGACGAGGCAGGGTCAAAGGCCTTGATGGACCGAAGGTGAAGAGGAATCATGCTCGATGTTTGAAATTGCTCTTAGATTCGATCAAGACATGATGCTACTGCTTCCTTTGTATTTTCGATTTGAAATTTAATATAATTTAGTCTTGATTCTTTAGGTTGACTCTACAATGAGGGAGGCGTGATATTGCTCGGTGGGGTTGTGGGTTGCTACTGTGCGATCGTGCTTAGGGTTGTTATTATGTCGTACTCTAACGTTCTGCTACTGAGTGGTGCTTCTATTGAGTGGTAGGGCTATGGGTTGCAACTGTGCAGTCATGCTTAGGGTTGTGGGCTGCTACTGTGTGGTCGTGCTTAGGGCTACTACTGCATCCAAGTCAGTAGCAGCGACGACCACCCGAGTCAGTAGCAGCAACGATCATCTAAGTCGGCAGTAGGAGTGAATTGTAATGAGGGTAGTTTGGTAAAATATTTAGTCACATATGACATGTGCATATCAATTTGTCCTAATTGTTAATTTACGTCCTTAAAAGTGTAAATTATTGTCTAAATGATGTATTTGTAAACCGAAGTTTGGGTGATAATTAAACTGTAATTTACTAAAAAAACTAGGTAACTAGGTGTCAATAATTCTTCAAATATGAAAGGTATCACACATGTTTATAGATTCTCTTACACAATTAAGGAAATATGATGGAAACCATTTTCTTAACATCTATGGTCATAAAATACAATTAGAGGCAATAATTATATGAGAAATTTTTTAGTGCTATGGTAGAAACATGTAACATTGTTTAGTGGTGTTACATTTCATTCAAATTTGATCATTTGGATTTTCGACATAAAATGCATTTTATCTATTTTGTCAAAGATTATTTTGGGTTTGTTTGGTTTTTAAAATCTTAAAACCATAAACCTTAAACCCTAAACCCTATCACTATACTCTATAAACCCTATACCTTAAAATCTAAACCCTAACCTTAAAACTCTAATCTGAATTCATTAAATATCGGAATGTCATTTCACAAACATTGAAAATATTAGTTTCTAATACCTTTCTTATCTCCTTCCTTTCTTTCTTATCACTAATAAAAGGGAGAAAATAGAGGTCGTTAGACAAAATAATCATCTAGATCCTATTGGATTACACCCTAAAAAAATCGCTCCAAATAAAATAAAAACCCCAAACGAGAGGAACTGTCGCCCGCCTCCCTATAAATCGCCTCCATCCTCTCGCCTTTCTTTCCCTTGGCTCATTTTGCCGTACTTCTCCTTCCGACCTCACTCAAACTTCAGGTAACTGCTCTTTTTGCTTTCTCTCAAATCCTGACCATTTTTGATTCTCTATAGGTCCCAGATTCATCACATCAGTTTCAGTTTTGAATTTTCTACCAGATCTAATTAAGCTCTGAACAGGTTTTGCGAAGATGAACCACTGCGTGATACAGAAGACCAGCAGCGCCCTTTCGGTTTGCGAAGAGATGAGGACGGCTGTCGTTTGCCCCAAACCGCGCCGTTTCGGGGTCAGATCTCTCCGTTGGCATCTCGGGTAATTCAAATTCCAAATCCATGCTTTTCTGTCTCTCTTTCAAAATTATTTTGTTAATTAAAATTTAATTTCAATTTTCAGTCATCAAGGAGAGCTTTGTGATGCAAAGTCTGGCTCCGATGCTTTGGAAAGTATCTTAACAAAGGTGTGTTCTTTACATCCCTTTTACTACATTTCAATTTAGGGTAAGAAATCAATTTGTATTTGTATATGTGGTTATGAACTCAGGCTTAATTCGATTTGTTTGCAGGGAGTTGAACAGTTTTCGTTTACTGAAATGGGCTCGCCGCACCCATTTTTCAGCGGGTCGCCGCCGGGCAGAGTAGCTAACCCATTGATTCGGGATGATAGATTTGGGAGTGATAAGCTGACCCCAGTTTCGCCACTTTCACCGGTGTCATCAGCGTCTCCATCATCTTCCACAAGGAGTGGAGGAGGAGGCTGTGTTCGTGCCATTTTTGGGAGCAAACCGATAGTGAGGGTCGAGGGGTTTGATTGCCCGAAATTGCAGAATTCCTTCCCTGGCTTGAGGTACATAGGATAAGATTTAAGGTTTAGAGTGCTAAAATCAATCAGAAAAGAAAATTGAGAAGAATATTGGAAATTCTCAGTGCCGGAATGAAGTAGATCCTTCTGCCGTGAGTGTAGATATGTGTCGAGGGATTACTGTAAATGTGATGCGTGGTGTATGTAAATGAGTTTGTAGGCAAATAATTTGAGAGGTCATGTCTAGAGAAGGAGGGTTTATTGGGGTGGATTTGGTTCAGAAATAGTCTCTGTACCACCACCCTCTTGTACAAAACTAGTATGCTTGGAAAATTTTCAATTTGATTCCATTTAGGTGTTTGGTTTTGGTGAGCGGCTTAAAAATTAAATCTGTACAAATGGAGGTTGCTGTTGAGTCTATGTAAACAGTCATTTGCAATGTATATATATTCCATATATTTACATTTGTTCTTACGATTTGTTCAACATGTTCATATGATGTTATTATGTTTGCTTATGATTCACGCCAGTCAAGAAGAACCAAAAAGATGAATTGTGTGATATATTAACATCATTCAAGAATAGAGAGTCTATATACAAGATTACACAAATCTTAATAGGAAATTAATTATACGAGAATGTTACTAAATATTTTTAACAATATGCAACCTTAATATTACATGGATTGACTCACGTCAACACTCTCTTTTAAGTTGACGCATACAAATTACGAATGCACAACTTGTCTAGTAAGTCAAAATGTCTTGCTAGAGATTGTTTTCGTAAGAATGTCTGCTAGCTGTTTCTCAGTAGGTACATATGAGAATGCAATAATCTAGGGGTGAGAGTTTGATACTGAAATCCCCATACCGATCCCGACCGTCCTGTATCGAACCCGATCGAGTCGGGACACAGTGAAAAAGTGTTGTCCTGAACCGTACCGAATCCCGAATTTATTAATCGGTATGAGCTAAATAGATACCGAATGTCCTGAACCGTCCCGAATCCTTCCAAATTTATAATTTTACTAGTTTTAAAGAAAAAAATATGTATTTATAATGAAAAATTAATCATTTTAAAGTGATGAAGTCCCCTAATTATGTTAGTTTGTTGATTTATGTTAAGAATAAGTGTTAAATATTACATAAATATAGTACAAAAGTGATTGTTTAAGTTATAGATATAAAATCCTAACTTAAAACCTTATGTCCCGATTGATCCCGAACTTGTCCTGAATTTTTCAATATCAGGACGGTTCGGTACCAAGCCTTAAAATCACACATCCCGTCTCGTACCGATACCGAAAAAAATGGGATCGGTATCAGGATAGGTGAAATCCCGTATCAACCCATACCGATCCCACCCCTACAATAATCTGTCGATCCAACTTCTCTTTAATGAAATGTCTATCGACCTCCACATGTGTCGTTCTGTCATGTTGAACTTGGTTATGAACAATTTTAACAGCAACTTTATTATCACAATATAAAGACATCGTCTTCTTTTGTTTGAATCCCAAATCTCTCAACAAGTGTCTCAACCACAACATCTCACATACTTCAAGAGTCATTTCACGATACTCTACTTCAGCACTAGAGCGAGCTACCACTTTTTGTTTCTTACTTTTTCAAGTAACCATATTACCACCTACGAAAAGTGCAGTAGCCGGAGGTAGACCTACGATCTAGGGGTGGGCATAAATCCCGATCCCAACCCCGTACCGTCTCGATCCCGGTGGGATTTGAAACTAAAAACACTCGTCCCGTTAGCGAAACAACAGGACGGGACACGGGACTGAAATTTTGAATCCTGTTAGGCCCGTCCCGTCTAACTTTAAAAATTCATAACTAATTATAGAAATCTTATTTTCGAGAGATTTCAACTCTCAACTGATCTTTAAGATGTCCTCTATAACTTTCATGAAGACATTAAACTCATATAACAAACCAATTTGAATAATTTTTGAAAATAAGTTAACTAGTCCAAAATCTCATAATTGATATGTATAATTTACTAATGCAGATTCTAACGTTTAAAAATCATAACTTAATCTAGAAAATTCATTTTCAAGTGATTCAAATTCTGAAATAAACCTTAAAATGTCTACTATAAATAATATGAAGATACCTAGATGAAACTTCAAATTAAACTGTACGATTTTAAGAGGAAACCAAACTAATGCAAGATGACTGAGATTAGGCTCCTCTCATCTAACTTTCAAAATTCATAACTAATTGTAGAAACCTTATTTTCGAGGGATTCTAACTCTCAATTAGTCTTTAGGATGTCCTCTGTAACTTTCATGAAGACACTAATCTTAAATAACCAACCAATTTATACAGTATTTTAAAAGAATCCAACTGGTTCAGAATCTCAGCATTTACTGATGCAGACCCTAAACTTTAAAAAATCATAACTTAATCTAGAAAAATCATTTTCAAATGATTCAAATTCTGGATTGAATCTTAAGATATCTACTACAAATCTTATAAGACACCTAGATAAAATTTCAAATGAAACTGTATGATTTTCAGAAGAAAAGAAATTGATGCATAATTGCCGGGATTGGGCCCGTCCCATGTGTAACAACCGGGACGGGACGTGGGATGACCTCAATCCCGTCCCATGCCCACCCCTACTGCGATCAGTAATATTAACTGCCCAGTTTGTGTCAATGTACTCAGAAACATCCAAGTGCCTGTGTTTTGAAAAGATTAATCCATTTCCTAAAGTAGACTTCAAATATCGCAAAAATACGAAATACAACCTCCATATGAGCCTGCTAGGATTATGCATAAATTGACTCACAACACTAACTGCATAGGCTAAATCTGGTATGCTGTGAGACAAATAAATCAACTGGCCAACTAACCTCTGATATCGTGCTTTATTTGTAGTCACCTGATCCAAATATTATGCCAACCCATGATTCGCTCAATTGGAGTATCAAATGGTTTACAATAAAACATACCTGTTTCTGCAAGCAAGTTCAAACATATTTCTTCTGGCTCAACACGATACAATTCTTGGCACGAGCAACTTCGATTCTAAAAAAATTTCAAGCTACCCAAATCTTTCATTTCAAATTCAGAAGACAACTGATCTTGTAACTCCTAAATTTCCTCACCGTCATCACCTGTCACAACCATATCATCGACATAAATAATTAAAGCTGTCACCTTACCACAACGATGCTTAATGAACAAAGTGTGATATGAATTGCATTATCGATATCCAATCTTCTTCATAAACATGGAGAAACGTTTGAACCACGCTCTTGGTGATTGTTTTAGACCATAGAGTGATTTTTTTATCTTGCACACTATCCGCTTCCCAGTTGAAGTATCATATCCAAGAGGCAAATCCATATAGACTTCCTAATGCTAATCCTCACGCAAGACAACATACTTGACGTCAAATTGCTGCAAAGGCCAGTGGCTAACGAAAGAAGTATTCGAATTGTATTAATTTTAGTCACTGGTGCAAATGTCTTGTCATAATTTACCCCATACTTCTGAGTGTAGCCTTTAGCTAATAACTTTGTCTTGTACCTATCTACTGAATCATCAGGATTATGTTTCATTGTGTACACCCACCTACAACCAACTGTCTTCTTTCCTGATGGAAATGACACTAACTCCCACATACAATTCTTCTTAAGAGCATCCATCTCAACTGTCATTTCTTTCATCCACTTTTTATTCTTCATGACATCCTGCACTTTATTCGAAAGAGACACAAAAGATAATTGATTCACAAAGGCTATATATGGGTTAGATAACCTATGGGTCGAAACATAATTAACAACAGGGTATCTAGATTTAGCTGTTAAACTTGGTTTATACTTCTTTGGGGGTTGAGCACGTGTCAATCAATCTGGTAAAGTTCTAGTTTAACCTTGTGTAGAACCACATAAAGGAGCAACAACACTAGACATAAAAGGATTATCAGCACTACTAGATGAAGAATGAAGATAATCAATACATACCTCAGGCGATTCTTGAATAGGAGAGACCACTGATGGAGAGGGAGAGACTATAGTAACAGAAGTAGCAGTAGTAGCCTGCTCACCTTGTAAAATATTATCCTCCGATGATGTACTGTAGATGGGTTACTCCCCCTTCAACTGATCAAAGTCCTTTTCGATTGGTCGAACAGACCCAATTGACTAGTCATGGGCTTCATGAACCGTTTGTTGCAGTGGTTTAACAAGATGTCTCTAGGATGAATGAGTAATTTTAAGACTTGCTTTGGTCACATCGTTATACTGATCCTCAAAGTAAACACTCTCTCTTGGCAAGAAGTAGCAGAAAGTGAAAAATAATATGTACCTTCATTGAAAGTAACATCCATGGTGAAATAAAACTGTTGGGAAGGAGGATGATAACACTCGTACCATTTATATTGAGTTGCATACCCGACAAAGACACACTTGAGAGCTCTAACATCTAACTTGGATCTTTGATTTTTATAAAGATGGACATATGCTACACAACCAAAAGCACCGGCATGAAGTGTATTAAGAGATGGAATTGAGACATAACTAGATAATACGTCAAACGAAATGCGATCTTCAAGAAAAGATGATGAAAGATGATTGATGAGATGAGATGAGATGAGGCATACAACAAAGCCTCCCCAGAGATACTTAGGCACATTGGCACTAAGGAGGAGGGCACAAGCCATGTCTAATATATGATAATTTTTTTCTTTCAAAAGCCTCATTTTGTTCTGGTGTTTAAGGACAAGTGGTTTGATGAATAATCTCATGAGACCTCCATAATCAGACCGAAATATCTTAATACAAGCATCATATTAGGTACAAACAAGACTGCTGTAAAGGCTGACAAAAATGTGGAAGCATATTTCTTCTTAAGCAAAACAACCAAAGTTAATTTTGTGAAGTCATCAATGAACAAAATAAAGTAATTCATACCTGACTAGGTAGAATTTTTGAAATGTCTCCATAAATCTGAATGAATTAACTCAAAAGGTCGTGAACTTGAATAAGAACTCAAAGGATAATTAGATCGATGACTCTTAGCTAGGACACAAGTTTCACAGTGTAGGCTAGAATCACTTATCCCATAAAACAGAAAAGACATTGACTTGTTCATAACACCAAATGATGGATAGCCCATACGCCGATGTCACAACTAGACTCCATTCAACAAATCAGAACTCACTGTCAAAGAAACTGGTCCTTGTGGTGTTGGTATCTATCCAGTGTACATGCAATCCAAGTGAAACAATCCCCCAAGGTCTCCCTTTCTAATTATCGCCTGAGTGCACTGATCCTAAAAACAACATACATAGGATAAAAGATGACATAACAATTATTTTGTGAGCTTAACTGAGACACATACAAGAGATGATGAGACAAAGAGAGTATATATATGACATTATGAAGAATAATGGAAGGTGTAACATGAATAGACTCAATACCTTTAACTAGAAAAAGACTCACCAGTGGCATTAAAGACTTGTTTTATAGACCAAAAGGATAATGTGACAAAGAATGACTTATCATAAGTGATGTAGTCTGAGACACAGAAATCAATAACCCACATGTCACTTCTAGTAAAGTTAGAAACATGTAAAATAACACCAACTTTACCTCGAGTTTGCGTAGTCAAGGAAACATCACCATTTGAAAGATCTCTACACTCATTGTAGAAGGGCAAACTTTGTGACGCTTCACTCTTACACTCAACAATTTTCAAAAAAATCCATTGTTTTTCCTTCTCTTTTTTTCTTCTCTTCCCTTTCTCAAATATTCAAAAAAAACAATACTACACTAATTAACGACACAACAACGCACTTCCAAAAAGAATGCCCCAAGTCTTGAGACCTCCTTGTATAATGAAACACCACTCAAACGAATCAAACCTATTATATGGATACCTTTAGAAACTCAGACTCCAATCGAACAAACTCACAATGACAAAAAATATGAAACCCCAACGACCAAAGAAGAACCAATTATTGAATTGCAACAACAAAAGTATGTACCTGTTCTTCCCTTTCTTTCTTTCTTTCCTTTCTTTCTTGACAAGTATGTTCCTATTCTTCCTTTAGTCTTCACACATTTTTTTTCTTTTCAAATATTCAAATCACCTAAGCACAACTTCTAGAGGAGAAGAAACTCACCAAACTTATGTCTCCACTCTCCACCGCCGTCCTCAATTAAACAAACAAAGAGAAGGAACTCACCGAGTTTCTTGTGTCTTCACGACCTTGCTCAATTAAACAAATAATGAGCAAAGGGTATTTCACACCACCGAAAAACAAATTGAGAACCCTAGCGAATTAAACAAAAGAATATCTAAAAGAGCAGCAAACCCAAACAACTAGAGCAACGAACCAATTGAAAAATACCAAATTCGCAACGAAAACTAGCTGAGTCTGAAGGATCACTACACTGCTCTGATGCCAAATCAAGAAGAACAAAAAGAATATAAATTGTGTGATATATTAGTATCTTCAAGAATTGAGTATATATACAAGATTACACCAATCCTAATATGAAACTAATTGTATAAGAATATTACTAAATATTTTTAACAATACGTAACCCTAATAGTACATGGATTGACTCACATCAACAACGTCAAGTTGTGCCGCTTTCAGCTTTTCCGCCGTAATCTGGTCTCTAACTCTCACGAGCTCTATTGTCGATTTTAGTTTTGATTTGTATGGACACGATGTTTGAATCATTGGAATCGATCTTACATCATACATGCTTTGTAAAAAGAAAGGATCATTCGTCCATACTCGTCCATCTGTATGATGTGCTTTTTTCTACACCTTTATTCCTAATGTTGAGCATCTATGATCGAGTTGTCTTTGAAAGCTAAGTTATTGTCTTGACGAAGCTAAATGAGGTAAGCGAGATGTTGAAATGTTGCCAAATGATTCTGTCAAATTTGTTGAGGAATTTCTCCCCGTGTATTGTGTTTGACAATTTCGGGTTATACTCATGCTCCTATAAGATTGAGAAAATTAGATAAAAACCAAAAATATCAAACATGTTTTAATATGTTTATTTTCATTCTATACCAAAGACATTCAATCATTATCTTTACTCTTTTTCTCTATATATATGTCTAATTTTTCTTTTCAGACATATAAATACATATATTTAATCATGTATTTACCTAATCTTTAAAAATCAGCTAGGTATATTAGATATGATTTCTACAACTCAGATATATTAATTACTTCTAACTCCTACAAGTCAGGTATTCATGAGTTCGGGTATAGGATTAGGGTATAGAGTTTGGGGTATGGTTTAGGGTTTTAGGTTTAGGTCATATATTGTATAATATATTATACCTTTTGTGTAGATCGGTGAATGAATTCCTTCATCTAGATTTTCAATAAAAATTAAGAAAATTGCATGATTCTTGTAAATTGATAGAAAAATGTTAGTGTTATAAAAAAACTCACTCGATTTTAGAAAGAAACATTACATGTTTCTAGGCTACATAATGATAAAAAATGTAAAGTAGCATAAACTATAAATTTTCTTATAGTGACAATTTTTATAATTTTCAGAGAAAACATGTTTTATCATCTATCTTACATGATAACCTAATTAATAGGTATGAGTTTATTTTAAAAGAATATTAAAGTTAGGATTAATCTAAAATAGATGTGTAAATTTTGGTGTATATATAGTAAAATCCCCTATAAGATTTCAGAAAGTAGTTGCAGTGATATCCAAGAAGAGAACAATAAGTCAAGTGACTACTAACAACTTAATACGGAGGATCTCACTTTGATATTTGGCATGGGATGTCTCATCATTACACACAAACTTTAGTGCTTGTGTCGTTGAAATTACGTAATCTTTTTCTCACATTTTGTTTGAAAGAATTCTCGATTGATAATTCATAAGGAGATCCTGGGCCTGCAATACTATATACGTATGAAGCCCTTGATTGGTTTGCCTTATTGCAGCCGGCTTAAAGAAATGCTTGAGCAGACGGCCAGTTACTTGACTTGCTACTCAGCTGGGCATGGCCTGCCTTCCCTCAAAGGTCTCTTCACCAGCCCCAAGATCAACCACTTCTAAAACTGGGTGGCTGCTGCTGCACATGCCGCTTCCATCACCACGACAATAATAACAACTCACTGCAGTCTGTGCACTGTTGTAAAGAAAAGGAAAGGCAAATCATGTTATAGATTGTTAGGGTACGTGTACGTCTAACTGCCAAACCAGAGAGACGTCGCTGAATTGAAGCCCGCTGACGGTGGGCGATGGAAGGCTGTCTTGTGCTGATAGGGTTGTGCCGTATTCCTAATATATCTAGGAATGTTCTAGATCGACATCACACAAATATCTCAGATCTCTGCTGATATGTTAGTTGTTTTAAAAGATCAACTTCTGTCTCGACGCACCCAAATTCTACCCACATTCCTGACTCGTGAGTCTGGCAGAGTGGGTTTCTATACAAATTCGCTGTCCAATGTAGCTTACAGAGGCAAATAGTACTGGAGAAGTACTGGTTTCATGTTTTTGTTATCCACATCGATGTAGTGAAAGTTAAAGCAGTTGCAGAGGCCGCGGATCGAGCTACTTGAAGACCAAATAAGGGCACATTTTGGTTTGTATATGTATTTCTTCTTTGTACGTTGTTCCAAATGAGTTCATGTTTAGGTTAATAACTAAAAGAACAGAAGGAGATTAATATATGAATATTGCTTTATACCACAATCAATATATTGACGGACTAACTTAGTGGTATTGTTGATGGAGATTGTCATGATTTTTTGTAGTGACTTAAAACTACAATATGCTCTTTAGATAAGATATGAATTGAATGTGTCTTGTGATGAGAACAAAGACTTATGCTCCTTTATATATAGTGATCAACTAGTGTTTTTGTCCATTAAAAAATCATAGTTGATCTTATAAGATTTACCTTAGATTACGAGATAATATCAGAAGATATTATGAATTCTTTAATCAATATGTAAACTATATATTATTCACATATCACAAGATTACATTTCTTATACAACTCGTAACACTTAGAATAGGTTTAATCAATTACTTGAACATTAAGTCATATAATATTGTTAGTCCAAAATATTCTTTTAATCTCCCACTGGACTGTACAATATTTATCAGCAATTGAACCAAAACAAAATTTAAGCCCTACACTGAAGAACATGCGTGATTTATATAAAATACAAGAAAATCCAACAGTAACAATTCATTCACTTTACAGTAGCAAGCACTGAATCTAAAATTCTAACAGACTTAACAAAATTGGCAGATTAAAGACCACAATACATGTTCCTGCAAAGCACAAGAGTTCCATATATGAACTGATTAGAGTTGATGACATTTTCACATATATATTAAACTAAATTGTCAAAATTCTCTCTGTCCACTAAATGATTTTTTTTTAAAACTTCAAAATCACACCTTTACCGGACTTCCATAGTAGACTGGTAACCACCCCGCGCCTCTCGCCGCAGAACTCACGGCGGTATGTGATACATCCAAGTACAAATAAAGTACTTCCCCTGCGGTTTGGATAACAGTGGTACCGATGATAGATATTTCTTCCCAGTCGTTTTGGATTCCGACGTGGGGAATGGTTCCAAGAGGACTCGCTCCTCAAACGACCTCAAGGAGGAGTTGGATTCCGAATGAACAACGTCAAGGAAGGGCGTGAAGACGGGGGTCAGGCTTGTGCTAATAACCGCTTGGGCTTGTGTCCTAGTCCGCTACATGGGCATCATTTAGAGCTCATAACACTTTATTAGTGACAGTCTCAGTGTGTGTGCTACCTAAGTGAGATTTTGCCTCATATATATAAGACTGGTATACAAAAGCAGAAGATTCAGTCTCCCTTCATCCAAGCAAGCCCACAGATAAGCCCATCCATGATCAATGCCTCTTACAGGCAGGCGCTCACTTTGATAGCACACAAGGTTCTGCAAGAAAACGATCACTTTGTAATATTGAAGCTATTTCTAAAGTAATGGATTGGGCTTTCGTAAATCTTCCATTTCTATATCCTTGCCTGAGCGAATTTCACAAATGGCTATGTACGTACTTGTTAACTTAAAGGCAATATATGAACAGAATAAATTCTGCATGTAACCAACCATCTGAATTCATAACACCTTGATAAAATAAAATTGAACATGATGAAATATATTTATGAACAAACATAACATTGTAATGTTGTAATATTGTAATTCTGTATTGTTGCATCAACAAGAACTAGACACTTTAACTTTATTGATAATAGAAATTAAGTTTACATCAATGAGTCATAAACTCAAAACTAAAACAAAATACAAGAACAAAAAACAACGAAAATTGTAACTGAATTTTGAATGCTCCTATTAAATTTCAGAATCTAACTTATCAAGAACACCTATATTAGCAAATTGTTTCTTGAAGACTCCAACTGCTAAAACTTTTGTGAAAGAATCAGCTAACTGATCCTCTGAATCAATGTTCAAAATCTCAAGTTCACAATACTTGAATCTCTTCCTGACATTGTAATACTTCAGATCAATGTGTTTGGAATGAACTGATCTCTTGTTGTTCTTAGAAAAAAAACACAGCAGCTTCATTGTCGCAGTAGACTATCAGCTTGTTGGAAATCACATTTTTCATAATCTTGGTATCCATTAGAAAATTCTTAATCCAAAGACATTCACAGACACACACACCTTCATAAACAACTATCAATTCAGCCTGCATGGTAGAAGTAGCTATGGGGCTTTATTTCATGGTTTTCCATGCAACTGCACCTCCAGCTAACATAAACACATATCCACACGTAGACTTATTTGAATCTGGATAGTTTCCAGCAAAAAGTTTGAATCTGTGTAACATTCTAGAACTAAAATTTTCACTCTCCTATAAATAAACATGTGGTATTTGGTGCTCTGAAGATATCTTAAAACCTTTTTTCCTGCATTCCAATGCTGAATTTCAGGATTGCATTGAAATCTAGAAAGCACAATAACGACAAAAGCTATATCTGGTCTAGTGCACACCTGAGCATACATCAGACTACCTACACGAGGTGTATATGGTTTCAAATCCATACTAGCTTTTTGCGCATCAGACTTGGGAATTTTGTTTTTAGTCAATTTATCACTTTTGGACATAGGGACTTCTCCTTCAGTATAAGTTTCCATTCTAAAACATTTCAGAACAGTCTCTATAACTTACTTATGAGAAACCAAGTAAGCCACGTTTTCTATCCCTTTTTATCTAAATACCTAAGACAAATGATGCTTTCTCCAAATCTTTCATGTCAAAAAGCTTTGACAGAAAGATTTTAGTGTCTTTAAGAAAATTGAGATTGTTATTAGTAAGGAGGATGTCATCTACCTAGAGGATGAGGAAAACAAAATTGCTTCCCTGTGTCTTGAGATAAACACATTCATCCACTATATTTTCTGTAAATCCAAAAGTTGATATAACTGAATCAAATTTCTTATAGCACTGTCCAGAGGCTTGTTTTAAACAATAAATTGATTTCTTGAGTTTGCAAATCATTTTCTCCTTTCGGGGAACTATGAAACATTCAGGTTGTTTCATATAAATTGTTTCTTTCAGCTCACCATTTAGGAAAACTATTTTGACATCCATCTGATGTAACTTCATGTCAAAATGAGCTATTAATGTCATGATGATTCTAAAAGAATCTTTTGCAACACAGGAGAAAAAAAAATTTGTATAATAAATTCCTTCATTTTAGGTGAAACCTTTAGCTACTAACATAGCCTTATATCTTTCTACATTTCCCCTTGCATCTCTCTTAGTCTTAAAACCCCATTTACAACCTATTGCCTTTTGATTACTTGTATCCTTAACCAAGCCTCATACCTTGTAATTCTTCATGGACTCAATTTCTGCTTCCATGTCTTCTTGCCACTTAGCTGAATCCTCAATTTCTATAGTTGCTTTAACGGTTTTAGGGCCAGTTTCTACTTTTAGTGCCTGCTCAATTTCTGTAGCAAACATCATGTAGTCACTATGAGCTCCAAAAGTGGGAACTCTATATCCCTTTTGGATTTTCTCGGTTTAAGAATAGGTTCAGGTTGTGTTTCAAGAGTTTCTAAGTTTTCTAGAGTTTTTGAAATTTCTATAGTTTCATCAATTTCCATATTTTCAGAAATATTTTGATTTATTGTCTATTTCTTCCCCAAAGCATTAGTTTCATTCAGATTTTCATTTCATGTAGGTGTATCTGAAGCTAATAATGAAGCAGACACATTTCTTAGGCTTTGTGAATTAACTGTATCATCTGCTACTTCCTCAAAGTTTACGGACAAATTCACATACTCTACATTGCAAATTGTTTCACCAAGAAATTTGACTTGATGAGTTTCAAAAATCCTTGACGAATAGTTTCTTGAGTAGAGTTTATACCCTTTTGATTTTTCACAGTAACCTATAAAATGACAACTAACATATTTAGTATCAAGTTTACTCAAATCCGCATTATAAATCCTAGCCTCAGCTTTACAACTCCAAACATGCATGTGATGCAGACTCGGCTGCCTGCCATGCTATAATTCATAGGGAGTTTTATCAACTCATTTACTTGGGGCTCTATTGCAAATATAATTTGTAATTCTTAAGGCTTCACCCTACAAGTATTTAGGTAATCTTGAGGTGCACATTAAGCTTCTGACCATATTTAAAAGAGCTTTATTCTTTCTTTTTGCCTCTCCATTTTGTTAAGGAGTATATGGACATGTACACTGTGCTAAAATACAACGTTTTTCTAAATACAAGACAAATGACACTTTGTGTGACCAGTTTCAATATACCTTTCATAAAATTTTCCTCCTCTATCAGACCTCACGGAAATTATTTTCAAACCTGGTTAAAGTTCAACTTCAGTTTTGAAAATTTTAAATGCTTCAGCAGACTGTGATTTTTTTGATAATAGCATAATGTGACAAAACCGTTAAAAATCATCTATGAATTTAATGAAGTACATGTTTCCACAAATTTTGGTGTGACTGAAAGGTCCAAAATATTTGTATATGAATTAACTCTAATAAATTATTACTTTTGTAAGCACCTTTAGAAAATTTGTTAGTCATTTTCCTCTAATAACATTTCATACATTTTGTTAAGTCTGAGAAATCTAATTGTGGCAACATCTTGAGCTTTTTGAATGTTTTTCATTAGTTCTTTATATATGTGGTCAAGCCTTATGTGCCACATGTATGCAGATTTTTCATTAAATATAGTTTTTTTAACACTAACAGTAATGTTTTTACTTAAAACATTTGAATTTTCTGCTGAATTCTCAATAGAAAATATAGATTGAGAAGGTAAAGAACATTGAAGTTGCAAGTATCCATTCAAACAATATGTAATGAATTCTTAAAAATCTTTATTCCATTTAAGTCATAAAGAAAACTATATCCAAGATTAATCAAAAGATCCAAGAAACTAAATTTCTCTTCATTGAGGGTACATAAAAAACCTTATCCAGAATAAGAAAATTCCGTAGACTTAATTCTAGCTTCATGCTTCCTATAGTTGTAACAGAAAGCTTCATGTCATTTCCAACTTGAATGTGTGATTCCCCAGTTTTTGGTTTTCTCTTCTTTGTGAAACCCTGCATGAGTGCATGGTGTTAACTATGTGTAAGGACTGCTAGAGTCGAGCCAAAAGTGTTTGACTCTACATTAATTAAATCAACTTCTAAGTAATAAAGAGAAGGGAAAGGGACAGAATTAGAAGAGGAAAGAATTTTACCTTTCTTGACCATCCAGGCCTTGAAGCTTGCATAATCTTTCTTAACATGACCAACCTTTTACAAAAATAACACTTATACTTAAATGTGTCATTGCTGGATGTTCATGCCCCTTTAGATGTACTAGGTTTGAAGTTGGTTTTCTTCGCTTCTAACTTCTTCTATTTTTGTAATTTGCACTAGTTAAAAGTTTAATCTCGTTAAGAGTGACAACTTGGACACCTAATGAGAAAACAAAAGAGATTTTCGATTAGTTCTTATTTTACTGCATTTGTTAAGTGTGAAAGTAAGCTAGATATTTTCTGTGTTTTAGGTAAATATATCAAGTAGAAATAAAATCAAAATCACAGAAATATCACGCTTGGGCATACTGAAGGCATACAAAACATACATATGCATACAATTATCCTACGATGAAAACATGTTTCACATCACCTAAATGACAGAAGATAAAACACAGTGAATTATGAATCCACACACCATAGTAATTAATCTCAATTTTTATAAAAGAAGTAGTCATCACCTAAAGGAAGAAGAAAACTTCTAAAATAACAGAATATGAGATTAGAAACTATGCATGCAGTTGTTTTTAGTTTTATGCAATGCACGAGAAATTTCTATGAAAAATAGTTAGTGTCGCATCCCGGGACTATTTCTGACCCCGGAACACGACTGTAACCACTGTAATCCCGGTCTAGAGAGAAATCAATACGTTATTTGATGTATTAATAACCCTCTGGATCGAAACCATAAGGCTATGAATAAAATAATCAACACATGAATAACAAGAATGTCAAATATGAAATGACAAATGTGCAGAATAGGATACAAATATTTTACAAGCGGAAGGTAGCAAATAGAAACACCCGAGACGAATATAATACAAGGAAAAAGTCTCAGAATAACAAACCCGAATAATGTCTTAAAATACGTAACAGATTATCAAAAACATCAAATACGGAAATCATAAGATATAGAGCCCACACCAGAATGGGTGTCCCCGAAAGCAGAAGCGCACGATAACCGACGTCGCTCCACAAGCTCCTAGTCCAGCTCCTTTAGAGATGGGTGTTGAAGATCTAAAAAGATGTAGGGGTGAGCAACTCGTCCTCGCTAACCCAAATAGGCCGAAGGCCAACCAAGTCAGGGTTTAAAACCCATGAGAAAACATATATAACTTATATATGTAAATATACGTATAAGTATACGTCCAGGGCATGTAAAAACATATGCAATATCCACGCACACAAAGCTCGAGTAAAACATGTTGACCACACATGAAAGAACTCTCTGGATCCACGTGGCCGAAATCCCGGGTTTGTCTTCACATCAAACCGGACCAACTACCTATGCGTCTATAAACGAATAGTAGCGAGAGTGTCCATTTACAGCTAATGCCCAACTAATCTCTCGTAACAGCACACCGCATTTACGTCTCGCTTAACTCTGTGCGAGACGAGCGTAAGTGGGATAATTAAAATAAATAGGGCATTACCCCTCCAGAGATCCACTGTCATCGAAACCGTGGGAAGCGTAGTTTAAATACTAGGTCTCGTCGCTCTCAGGCCAAGCACCGGAAATCAGGACAACGATACTACTCTTTGATCCAAACACTCACACACGCACACCAAATGCTATAAGAAGCGTGTGGTCGTACTTTAAAAATAAAGCAGCTATACTTTTATATAAGTAAACAAAAGTCACTAACCCGGGAGGGTTTCGGCTCACCCATTGGACGTGCTCCCTACTACCTGATATGCTGATACAACTGGCTGCGCTCTAACTCCCGGTCCTCCTTAAGCCAACGTCGATGTGCTTCTGAGTCTGTGGGTGAGATAACAATGACATAGTCAGTCATATGTAATTCGAGGATTTACATTCCATAATTACGACTTGATAAACATTTTCGGTTTATCTTTCCGACATTAGAGTCTAAATTATTTAACACTCCGATTCACGAACCGACGAGAATTTGAGATTATTTCTTATTCGGTACGTAAGTCGTTTTCGTCAAGTTTTTAATTCGAAAGTCTTTAAACCATTTAACCGTAGTGATTAAAAACGTAAAAGTAAATGTTCTACGGTAAAAGCCAAAAGTCACCTTTGGAATAGTAAAAGTCAACAGTCAACCAGTAAATAGTACAAGTCAACAGTAAACAGTAAGGTAAAAGTAAAACTGTAAATGTAATTAGTAAATCTGTCAGGGGTAATTTGGTAACTTTACCCCTCAGTAAAACTGTAAAAGTAAAACTAACGCTATAAAAACTAGAGTTTTTACCGCGTCGGTTCCCGACCGACTGTGTCGCCGGAAAAGCTCCGTTTTCCGGCCAAATACCCTAGGCCTGTCTTTTTCCTTCTACACATCCTAGGCTATCCAACAACACCAAGAACACGAGAAAATATCGAGTTTTTATACCTTGAAGCTCCTTCCTGGTTTTCCGGTATACCTCCTCCGGCGGAACTCTGCTAGCCTCCTTCTTCCTCCTCCTTGCTCCTGGGCAGCTTCTGGTGGTGCCTGGGAGCTTTCTTGCTCTCCAAAAAGCCTGGTTCGAGTCGATCTCCACTGCACAGTGATTTCTCCTCTTCTCCTTGCTGCTGGGCGGTGCTGGCATCGCTGGTGGTCTAGGCTAGGTCGCACGGGGCAGTGTGAGGCCGATGGTGGTGGCGGTGAGGGTCGACGCGCGCCTGGGTGGCTCTGCCAGCTGCTCGATGGAGAAGAGAGAGAAAGTTTTCTCTCGAAAAGGAAAGGGAGGAGAAACAGAAAGGGAAGGAGAAAGAAAAGGAAAGGTGGAGAGAAAAGGAGAAGGGATAAGAGGATAAGGGAGAGAGTGGGATTTTAAAGGAAATCGGCGGTCACGATTCGACAATCGAATCAACGGCCACAATTCGACGATCGAATCAACGGCCACGATTCAACCACATTTTTAAAATGATATTTAAACCAAACTCATTTTCAAAAATTCATTTAAAACAACCGAACGTCAAATTGAATTGTAAAAATTGTACGGAAAATACGTGAAATGCAGAAAATATTCTGTAAATACTTTCACGCATATGGCGACGTGTGTCCTGAAGTAAAAGTGTTAGACAAAATTTACGACGTACCAAAAAGTAACCGGAATTAAACCCTAAATGTGTCAAAAAGTTAAATAAAATTATCGGGGTCTCACACTCTACCCCCCTTAAATTGAATTTCGTCCTCGAAATTTACCTGACATCAGAAGAGGTAAGGATGAGCCTGCCGCATGATTGACTCTAGCTCCCAAGTAGCCTTTTCCTCATTATGATGATCTCACTACACTTTTACAACCGGAACCTCACGGTTCTTGAGTTTCCTCACATCAAAATCCAAGATGCGGTACAACCTCTCCTCGTAAGAAGCATCACTGCGCAGCTGTATTTCTATCCAAACAATATTTTGTGGGGCTCCCGGTGGGCTTTTTCGTAACTGTGAGACGTGGAACACGTCATGTATATGCTGCAGTCGTGGTGGCAGGTGAATCCGATAAGCAACGGATCCAACTCTCTGAGCTATCTGGAAGGGCCCTACAAACCTTGGGCCAACTTTCCATTAACCCCAAATCGTCTAACTCCCTTGCGGGGACTAACTTTCAAGTACACAAAGTCTCTCACTGCAAACTCAAGGGGTGTTCGACGTGTATCTCCATATGACCTGCTCCTACTCTGAGCTGACCTAAGCCTCTCCTGGACAATTGAAAGTTTCTCCGAAGTCTCCTGTATCACATTAGGACCAAGTAAAACCTTGTCCTCTCTGTCCAACCAACATGTAGGGGATCTACATGGTCGACCATAAAGTGCCTCAAATGGAGCCATACCAATGCTACGGTGGTAGCTATTATTATATGCGAACTCTGCAAGTGATAGGCACCCATGCCACTTTTCACCAAAATCAACTATGTACGCTCGAAACATGTCCTCCAAGGTACGAATCGTACGCTCGGACTGTCCATCTGTCTGAGGATGATATGCTGAACTTAAATGTAACTTGGTGTACAATTCTTTCTACAATGCCTTTCGAGAGCTTAAAAGTGAAACGTGGGTCACGGTCTGAGATGATGCTCTTCGATTTTTGACCGACCGTGTCGCCGGAAAAGCTCTGTTTTCCGGCCAAATCGAGTCCCTAGGCCTGTCTTTTCTCCTTCTACACATCCTAGGCTACCCAACAACATCAAGAACACGAGAAAAGGTCGAGTTTTTATACCTTGAAGCTTCTCCCTGGTTTTCCGGCATACCTCCTCCTGCGGGCTCTTGCGGAGCTCCGCTGGCCTCCTCCTTGCTCCTGGGCAGCTTCTAGTGGTGTCTGAGAGCTTCCTTGCTCTCCAAAAAGCCTGGTTCAAGTCGATTTCCACTGCACTGTGATTTCTCCTCATCTCCTTGTTGTTGGGCGGCGCTGGCGTCGCTGGTGGTCTAGGCTAGTCACGCGGAGCAGTGCGAGGCCGATGGTGGTGGCGATGAGGGCCGACGCGCACCTGGGTGGCTCTGTCGAGCTGCTTGAAAGAGAAGAGAGAGAAAGTTTTTTCTCGAAAAAGAAAGGGAGGAGAAAGAAAAGGAAAAGTGGAGAGAAAAGGGGAAGTGATAAGAGGATAATGGAGAGTGGGTTTTCAAAGGAAAATCTACGGCCACGATTCGACGATAGAATCAACGGCCACGATTCAACCGCATTTTCAAAATGATATTTAAACCAAACTCATTTTCAAAAATTCATTTAAAAACAACCAAACGTCAAATTGAATTGTAAAAATTGTACGGAAAATACGTGAAGTGCCGGAAAATATTCCGTAAATACTTTCACGCATATGGTGACATGTGTCCTGATGTAAAAGCGTTAGACAAAATTTACGACATATCAAAAAGTAACCGGAATTAAACCCTAAATGTGTCAGAAAATTAAATAAAATTATAGGGGTCTCACAGTTAGTGCATATTTTAAAATTTTTGAACATAAGTTTTAGCGTTTTAACATTATGATTCCCTGAAAACATGAAAGAGTTTTGCTATGTGCAACATGCTAATCCATATTACTAGAGAAACAAAGACTTAGGAATTTCAATAAGTTTTCATTTTAATCTAAGTTAACAGAACCTTGAATAAAATTAAAAAAACATTTCTTTGCTGCAAATTCATTGTTATGATTAAAGCATAATGTTTTGGGACTATAACAATCACAACAAGATCGAAATTTACATAGTTTAAGCAAATAACTCTAGGGTTCTTAACGTCATTGAAAAATTCAATTTTAACCCAAATTGACATACCTTGACCTCTGCTACAGCGATGCAATATTAGCGGAAGCAAACAATAATATAGAAGTGCAGCACCAATCAATCAAACAAACAATTCTCAATTTAATCAAGAACACAATGAATCTAGAAAATGAAATATCATCCGGACAACTCCAGCTATCCTAACGTATGTGCAATCCAAACGTGTTCTAGGGTTCTCTAATTGTTCACCTGAATTATGAGTGGGAGGGTCTGGAAACCTATTCCCTGGTCTAAAATCTCATTCGCGGGTCAAAAATCTCATTCGCGCGCTTCCTCCCTTCATCAAAACCAAAACCCAAAAAACCATCGTTCTAAAACAATGACAAAATTAATCCCTTTTTGTTTTCGGGTTTTTCTGTGGATCGGGTCAAGTTTGGGTCACGCTGCTTATATGCCCAGTTTTTCTGAATTTTTTTTGTTCTGAAGCATAACATATAAACCCTAATTGTTATTTTGTTGATTTTCTTAATCGATTTACATTCAAGACTTTATGGCTTTGATGCCAATTAAAAGAACTGAAGAAGATTAATATATGAATATAGCCTTATACATGTAAACACATAATTAACGTATTGACGGACTTAAGTACTTACCGGCATTGTTGATGAAGATTGTCATGACTTCTTGTAATAGTTTAAATCTTTGGTTGCTCTTACACAATGTGCTCTTCAGATGGGATAGAGACTAAATGTGTCTTGTGATGAGAACAATGACTTATGCTCGTTTATATATAGTGATTAACTAGTGTCTTGCCTATTAAAGAGTCCTAGTTGATCCTATGAGATTTACCCGACATTACGAGATCATATTAGAAGATATTATGGATTCTTTAATCAATATGTAAACTATATATTATTCACATATCACTAGATTATATTCCTTATACAACTTATAACACTTAGATTGAGTTTAATCAATTCCTTGAATATTAAGTCACATAATATTGTTTAAGTCTAAAATATTCATTTAATAACGTTATAGTGACACCCTCTTTATTTCTAATCTTTGACCCCGTCACAGCATGAAGAACCTAGAACAATGATAAAAACCCGTTTAACAGGCATTTTCACGAAATCTTCACTCTTTGTTCATCTGAATTTAGTAGATTAATAGATTTGCATAGATTACTAAGCCTTAGAGGAGAGACATAGAGAACACCAACATCTCATCAGAATAAGCAAAATGTTTGCGATTTTGGTAGACTAGATTCAAATTAAAAACTCACCAGAAAAAAATGTCATTTATGTTAAGACCCAACTTGGCAACAATATAAGGCCGTATGCGAGCCCAAAGGGCAAAGCCTATGTCGACCAGCAGCCACCACTCAAAAGCTGTCATTTTCCAAAACAAAACAACTTACGAGTTAATTTGTTCCCCTCTTGGCCTTTGCTAGTTGTCAGCACCACCTCATAGAGATAGCTTTCTGGTTGTCCAAAGTTGAAAATATATAACATTATCATTGCAGAATTTGGTTTCGTTACTTAAAGTAATTTGTTTGAATTTTATTAGATAATTTGGTCTTCTCATATCATTTTTATTTAATATAATGATGTTAGTTCATTCAAACATATCCACGGGTTTCTTTGGCGGCGGCTCTCCTCTGGAGAACTGCTCAAACGTGGTTTCAAGGGAGGCGATGAGGACTTGTGGCCTGCGTCTGATCGTGTTTGGAGGTTTGGGGTGGTCTCGAACTGCTTTGTGGGTGCGGCAGTCTCTCGACGGCAATGCTAAGTCGAAGCAATCGAAGTTCAGTCCTTGATCGTGGTGGTTTGATTGGCAGTGATCTAAACGCTCATATTAGTTATCGATTTGAGTGAGGAACCTGTTTTGATACTCATATCATATTTGAAAGGTGCAGACGACGCCTGTTTTGATCGGCGGTGAAAGCATTGTAGGTTCAGCTTCCTCCTTATCTGTATTGCGAGCGGAAGGAAATAAAGGGTTGTATAGGCAGTGGTAGAGCTGCTGGGAACAAGGAGAAATCCGATTCTAGTTGAACTTCCCCATCTGGTTTGAGGCGGTGAAAGGTGGCTTGACGAGTACAGTGATGGTGGAGGGGTGAGGACGGCCGCCGGAGCTAGGTGGTGCCTATATTTGGATTTTTCTAAAGTGAAGTGAGGACGGAAGGGATGGGTATGAGCCTTCAATCTATCTAGGCTAATTTGTTGTCTAGATGGATTAGCCCATCGTTTTCTGTTCTTTTTTCAATTTTGGTAGAACTAAATTTCCTTTCTTTTATGTTTTGTTGTTCAGAATAATTGCCAATCATCTATGTTTCTTATAGGTGATAAGTTGTTTTATTGTTTTTTCTTTTGATGAGAGAACTTGTCTGTAATCTTCTTATGATTACTTATCTAGACATCCATATTTCCCCAATATGTTCGTAATTGTTGAAATAGAACGTACGATGTATGTGAAAAAAAAAGGATAATAGAGTATATGTCAATGTATATCGTAATGACTATAAATAGACCTGTAAATGGATCGGATCTGTACCGGATTCATCTAGATTCGGATCTAGATCTGTAATAGAAATTTTAGATCCGGATCCGACCCGTTACCTGTCGGATCTTTAATAGCTCGATCCAAATCTAGATCTGACTGGTTAACGGATACCTGACCCGTTAATCTGATCCGTTTATAATAATAAATATTTCAAATTTTAATAATAATTTCATAGTTTATTTATAAAACATTGATGAAATTTTATAAGAAAATAAATAATTACATCAAAAATTGAATTACATGTCTAAAATACTTCTTAACGGTAGGCTAATATAATTAAAATTCTTGACCTCCAATGTTTTTTAGCATAGATAAATAGGCATTAACAACCTTCAACTTCATCAAATCATACTTTAGAGGAAATTTAGATATGAATATTTAGATTATCTAGATAATGATCATATTATTTAATATGTATTAATAGTATATTATTTATATAAATATTATTTAATTATTTTTAAACGGATCCGGGTCCTTAACGGATCGGATCAACCAAGATCCGAATCCGATCCGTTTAGTAAACGGGTTAACGGATCAACGGGTCAAATATTCAATCCAAACCCGTTTAAAAATCACGAATCCGGAACGAGTCTAGATAAGATCATGTTCATTTACAGGTCTAATTACAAGTCATGATTACTATTCGTAGTCAGTTACGAGAGTGGTTCTATGTCTCCATCTACATTATTGATCTCTGTCTTGAAAGACACTATTTATCTATGAAATAGCTTGGTCTTTTAAGCTTTTTTGTTGAATCTGATTATAAAGAATATATGAATTTAAATGAAATAATGTTTACTCATTCATATGAAACAATAGGATATCACATATACCTCCTTTAAAAGTTTTTGAAACATAAATAAACTCACTTGAGTTATTGTTAAACAAATAAGGACAATCTTTTATTTATCTTCCATGTGTCATGATTTAATTTACCAAACTAACCATACACTAATTAAATATGTTTTTAGAAGTCTATACAATAACACGTTTTAATATCTTGGTGTAGTAGCAGTTAATTCCGGTAGAAGTAGTAGCAGAAGTTAACATGCCAATAGAAGTAGTATAGGAGTTAACATCCTAATTAAAGTAATAACAGGGTTAACATTATAGTAGAAATAGTAGCAGAGGTTAACATCCCAATTAAAGTAGTAGCAGAGGTTAACATTCTAATTAAAGTAGTAGCAGTGGTTATCATCCTCTTAATGTTTCGACAATCCTTTAGTGCTGCTACTACTTGCATTTTTATTCGTTAATTCTGCTATTGCATTCTTACTGTCCAATTTTGCTTGTGCCTATTGAAGGTCATTTTATGCTATTGCATTCTCCAACTGCATTCTTCCTGTTATGCAGTTCTACTACTACTTGTATACTACTACACTAAATATGTATCGTTGCTACTGCCAACAACAAAACGACCAATATTACTACTACTACTACTACTACTACTACTACTACTACTACTACTACTACTATCGTCGTCGAATCTTGTGCTACTGCACTCGTCGTCAAACCATCCATTAGTTACAACTACTGCATTCACTGAACAATTAGCTCTTGCTAAACTTTCAGTAAATGTAGTAACAGTTTTTTAATGGTTCAGCTAGTGTAGTAGCAGCTTCATTAATAAGTCCAGTAGCAGGTTTCAGTGGCTCAGCTAATGTAGTAACACCTATTTTTAGTACATGCACTGCATTTTCAGTAGATGTAGTATCAGACTTTTAGTTGTCCAGCTGGTGTAGTACCAGCGTCATTAAGTGCAGTAGCAGGTTTTTAGTGCCTCATCTAATATAGTAGCACTTATTTTCAAATATGCAGTAACAGGTTTTTATTTTCAATACTATATGAAAATTAAACATTAAGTAGGACGACATCAAATGGGTTATCCAATTAGCAAATTCGTATAATATCGTTATATATGTGAGAAAAAATCATACAACAAACCACTATGAGATACAAACTAAACATATAAAATTAACCGAGCTTATTCAGTGCTGCTACTACACTTTTACTCATCCAGTGCTGCTATACTGCTAGCCAAGTTAAGTTATGCTACTGCAGTACTTCTCAACTTTTGATACTGCACTCGTAGCAAGTTCTGTTACGGTAGTACTCAACTTCTGCTACTGTATCTTTTATTTTCAACTTCAGCTCCTATACCATTCTTTCTTAGCTTCTGCTACTGCACTCATCCTTTTGCCTCAACCACAAGTCCTTCAATTTGTCAGCAATATTGTAAGACAACCTATGTCTCATTACATCATTTTCAATTCAAAACCCCTAATTTCTCAATTAATCTTCATAATAGAACCTTAGATTAATCGAACCTCAAGTCGGCTTCGTGACCCCAAATTGCTTCACGACAACCGCCTACGACGGCGTCAGTGTGACACTCAATTCATTCAAGCTCACCATCACAACATCTATATTCGAAAAAAATTGTACATTTTAAATGATCAAACAAACTAAGATTTGAAGACCTCAAATTGCTTATGGAATGGAGATCTCGAGGAGATCGGGAATCCATAATTAATTTGTCTCTTTCTAATTCACTTACAACCGTACGAGAGAGAGAGAGAGAAAAGATAATAAATTAAAAAAAAGTTGTTTGTAACAAAAAAAATAAAAGTTTTAAAATTCTAGTGTCAGCCTAGTAATTATTGTTTTAAAAAAAATAATTTTGTAATTTGATAAAAGCAAATGGATCAAATCTAGTGACACCCTTGTAATTATTGTTAAAAATAGTATTTTCGTCATTTTATAGAAACATGTGGATTTAAATCTGTTTTATATTAGTTTGGGCTTAGACTGTTTGTCATTATTTGTTTAAATCTTTTTAATGGTGGATTTTTTTGTGTTTTGATATTATTTGTGGTAGTGAGTTGTCATTCTCTCATGAAACAATTGATAGTTTACTTATGACTTCTGAAGTTTTTTTTTGTATTGTTGCAATTTTAGTGGATGTCCTCAATGTCTGATTTTTTTATATGATAATCGGGTTCTGATCATGTTTGCTCATATGAAGAACACCTTAAAAGATTGTGAGAGACAAATGCATCTTAACCATATGTATTGAATATATTAACAAAAATTATAACAACTTAAAATTGCTCAGTTAATTTCAATCGTTAGATTCACTTGTCCCTTATATTCTCTTAAAAGCGGTTGCTTAGATGAGCCGTCCTTGTTATTAAAATCCATTTCTACTGAAAATACACTGAATTTGACTCCATACAGAAGAATGATCTGATCGGTGATGAGTAATTTTACCGAATTGGTTCTTGTCGACATTCCTTCAGCTAGTTGCCCAATTGTCCTCTAGAAGTTAATTTCAAAAAACAAGCGCCACTACTTGCTCTTTTGGCACTTAAAACATGTTCAACAGTTTCTCTAATTTCTTGAAGTTCTTAATTTTGGGAAATATTGAGCTATTTTTCAGTCCAACAGTTTTTCCAACACATTCTCCAAAATAGGAAAAGAGATGAAAAACAAGAGTTCATTTTTCAAATTTGCAGCAATGCATTCCTTTCCTAAAATTAAATTATTCACATGTTTCAACCTGAAAAAGGTAAAATATAGAATATTTTTAATTGAGTATTGTATATATATATATATATATATATATATATATATAGTTATAACTAATAATGATATAACATATTTTATTGTTGTAATAAATGTCAGAATTTTCAAAATGAAGAAGCTGTTAGTGTTTAAGAATAATACTTTTAGAGATTTTAAGTTTTACTCTCCTATTATAAAATTTGTTTAAAGAGGCTATTGGACGTACTGGTATTAGGGTTTACGTGAACACTTCTCCAAAATAATAACAACCGCTGCTGCGCTGCCTCCTCCAGGCTCTCAATTCTAATCAAATTTACAACTCGTCCAAATCCTAAAACAACCGTCCAGCCCTATATAATGCTGATATAAAATGTGAGGTGACCATCATCAATCTCTTCCTCACTTCTTGCCGTCTCCTTCACGAAGTTATACCTAGCTTCTTCTATAATAACCAGCTTTTTATCGTAGGAAAGAAAACCCCAATCGCATCAATGAAGAGGCAAAGACGTGTGGATCATGGTGGTGGTGTTACCTTGGAAGCTCCAAAGCTAGAAGGTGCAACAATGTCAATACCAAGGAAAGAGGCGGTCATCAAGGCGGAAAGTGTGAGTGTTGATGGTGGAAATGATCAAATGGTGGCGGCTCAGGTTGCGGTGGCGGCGGTGGATGAGCAGGAGAAGTACTCGTGTAGTCATGGGTCAGTTTGGTTGGATGAGCTAATGTCATGGGGAGCAATTTGGTCGCCATTGTGGGATGTGGAGTTCATGGGTGAAGCACACTATGGATTGTTTAGTGATCATGTGGCTTGGGACGATGATATTTGGGGATTAGGGACCACCAGCAAGGAGATTCCAGTTTCAAACCGATGAGGCTGACAATTGATAGCTTTGAATGGTTATCAGATCAGAAATTCTGCTTTTGTATAAGTTGTACTAGTTTGTGGCTGGAAAAAAATTGGAGCTATGTAGCATCATCTGGTGTCTGCATATGATGAAGTTATGAACAGACTGAATATTCAGGCCACTAATTTGAAATTGAAAGGACTTGTCTGCAAACCCCAGCCTGCAAATACATATGTAGTCTACTTGTCTTGTAGCTTCTATGCATGAAAATTTGGAGACGATAAATATCTGATGAGAATTATTATAACACATATATATGGGGACGTTCATGAACAACAAATTCACTCCATGACTTCGATCTGCTCCCTCAGAAGGAAATCACAAGAGTAAACAGACGAGATTACAGAAAGGAAACAGAAAAATGGGAATTGCTACAAAACGAATGAGATGCACAGCGGACTCTAAAAACGTTATTACACAAACTGCAAGTCGAAAGCCATATATGATAGGTTTAGTATCATAAATATGGGGCTTAGGACTTAATAGCTTGCTGGCTTGTAGGCAATGAAACTAACGCACTGTGTTTGGCGAACGTTGTCGAATCCGATGATCCTGATGAAGGCCTCGGGGTAAGTCTTCTTCGCCTCTTCAAGCTCAGCAAGAACCTGGGAAGCGTCAGAGCATCCGAACATGGGGAGCTTCCACATTACCCAGTAACGTCCGTCATAGTACCCGGGGGACTTGTTGTTCTCACGGTAGACGAAACCGTGCTACATATCACATACACCAACACAACAAGCTTAAGTCAGTACATAAATTTTATACTAAGTTACTAGCCTCGATCAGTAAAATTCACAAGAGAAAACTAACAAATAATGATCGCAAAGTTTTCTTAACAAATCGACATATCAATACGGATGCTCTCATGTTTCGAAAGACCACTATTACAATACTTTGAATATGGTTGTGACTAGTTTAGATGAAAATTAGATCATACGGTTTTATGAGATCTTGTCGCACTAGATACCCTATCGTTTTAATAGTTTAGATCATATTTGAGTTACCTCCAACTCAAATTCCAAGCAGGGAACCCATTTGTTGCGGAGAAGGTACTCTACTTGCTTAGCCAAAGACTCGACAGATAGAGGAGGAAGGTAAGAGAGGGTCTCAAACTTCTTCAAACCTACTGGTGGCCACACCTGCACTCATCAAATCAAAAGTTCAGTTAACTATAACCCGATTATTAATCACCCTGCAACTTACTAATTAGGGTTTTGAGCTAGCTATATATACAATTATGTACCTGCATGCACTGGACTCTTCCACCGTTGCTGGCAAGAGTGGTAATATCGTTGACCTTGCGAGTCACAGGGAAGGCGGAGGCCGACTTGAGCCCGTTGAAGGGTGCAACCATGCTAGCCTGAACCGGAGAGGCAACTGTTGCTGAGGACATCATAGAGGATGCCATTTGTTTCCTCTCTAACCTTAGCTCTCTGCTTCTTCTTCAGCTACGTTAATGAGGACTTGCCAGTATTTCCTGCTTGATTCTTTATATAGTTAAAACCTCATTTCTACAGTCCAAAACTCTCATCCGATGGCCTCAACCTCATCTACCGGTTTCTGGGAACATCTCCTCCATTAGATCATACTCGGGGTGACATTACAGCTCCAGGGCCACATAAAATGGGGAAATCCAGAGCCTTATCTTATGCACTCCATGGTTATGACACCTAAGCATGACCCGTACCTTATCGCAAGCTGAAAATTATTTTTCTGATGGTGCTATAAATGTTTGAGATTAATTTTAATTTAGTTACGTGAGTTTTTTGAGCTAACATTATTTTATCTTTTGTATTTTAATTTTAAAAATTTATTTTATAAAGTTTTTAATTTTTGTTTCGGTTGCTGGAATTCTGTTTAATTTAGAAATTAATAATAACTTTATAACTTACTTGAAAGATAAATATAGTTATCTTACAGTAAAAATCGTGTTTTAGAATTTTTTTAATAAGATTGTATATTAATATTAAATGTCTAAATTGATAGAAATTTTAACAATTAAGATGATTGATGAAAATTAAAAAAATTTTAAAATAAATTTTTAAAATTAAAAATATGGGGATTTTGATCTGTTGGGTCGGCAGAGGCTAAGATATTTTTGGTTGAATTGATTGCGACTGAAGTAACTGTCAACTTGCCTTTACCAAAAACAGAAACTGGAAATTTTCCGAAATCAAATAAGTTTTACACTCATATCCACGTCACAATAATTGCAGGGCAAGAGTGGGAGCTAATCAGAACCATGTAGTTCTTGGCTGGAGATAAGTGATAAGTGATGTCACCTTTCCATGGACGGGTGTGGAAAGAAATATCTGACTACTCGCTTGGAATGTTTCAAGGCCTTGTGAGATACGAGTGAATCTCTAGGTGAGTTCTAGCCCACGAAAAATACGGGGAAAATTAGCAAGAAATATTTGGTAGCCTGCTAACGAAGGTACTAGAAAATTCTTAGCCGAATAAGGCCTCATAGAAACTCTATAGCCCATTACCTGTCGTGGCTTAAGGACATGACAATGATATCCTAAAATGGCAGTTTCTTTTTTATTTTATTTATTTAATTATTTCCTCTCAGAAATATTCCGGCCCAAATTGATTTGTTAGCAATGGTACGCTTCGATCACATACTTTCTTGTTTTGCTTCAATCCTGATGGAACGAGGTAATTTTATAGTGAAAAAAGTGCAAAAAGTGCAAATAGTGTCTCAAGTTTCATAAAATATGTATCTTGGTGTCTCACGTTCTAAAAATATCAGAATGATATCCAAATGTTCACTCTTGATCCAATATCACTATCTCTGTCAGTTGACTTAGTTCTGTAATGAATATAAAAACTTCAAGGGTGTATTCGTCCATGTGGATTTTTCTTTCAGTTCTTTTCTTTTTTATTTTCTTCTCTCTTTCCAGATCATATACGGTTTTGTTTTCACTACCAGAAAAAAACATTTTAGCCGACGAAAGAAATTCATCAGTTTGTTAGACTTTTTCGTCGGCTAAAGTATCGTCAGATAAAGTTTGTCGGCCATATATACTTTAGCCGACCACAGTATTAACAGTCGTCAACTAAAGTCTGCACATTAGCCGACGACAAACTTGTCGTCTGCTTAAAGTTTCGACTTTTGCCGACGACTAAAGTCTTTATATGTCGTTGGCTATAATATACATATCATCGGCTAAAGTGTTTTTTCCCATTAAAAAAATAATAAATCAATTTTCGACCATCCTCTCTTCGTGACTCCCATCGTCAACCATCCTCTAGACATCGTTGCTCTATCTGAACCCACCACCAAACTAAACCCACCACCACAACACACCATCACAACCACCACACACTTGAGACAGTGGCAGATCTAGGATTTATGAATGGGATGGGTTTCAAATTAGGTGTGTTGGCTAAAGGCCAAAAAAAATTGTGTATGAACTAAATAGGTTTCAATGAAACTTAGAGTTACAATTTTAATAGATGGAAAATGAACTAGAAGAGTTTTCTTGAGAAATTGTTGTGAATAATGAGAGGAAGGCTGAAGAAGACCAGAAGAGAAAAGGTTGTAAGGACGAAGGAGGGCTGCAAAGAAGAAAAGGAATGAAAAACACTGCTGGAACTGGGAATCGAACTCAGCTTATGAGATTATTAGCAATCATAAAAAACCAAGCCTGCAGAAACCTCTTTTACGCCTCCAGTGTACACGTTAAAATATTTGTTATCAAACTCTAGGTTGGGCTTGAGCCCTACCAAGCGATAGCCTGGCTCTGCGCCTGCTTGGAGAGGTAGATGAGGGAGAGTGAAGAAGAAAGTTTCATTCAATTTTTACGAAAAAAGCAGGAAAAATCCGTTAAATTTTGACTTTAGCCGACAAAAATCACTTCGGCTAAAGTCAAAAATTTGACTCGTCGGCTGAAGTCACAAATCTTGTTGGCTAAAATTAAAAATCTCGTCGGTTAAAGTTGAGAATACTTTAGCCGACGGGTCAAAACATTTGCCGACGACTTTTTAGATTCGGCAGCTAAAGTATAGTATAGCCGACGAAAAAAAATCGTCAGCCTGTTTTTTGGTTATTTCGTCGGCTATACTACTTTTCCGGTAATGCTTGTGTATGGTTGTTCAACTTATCATCTCTACACGGCCGCCACTATATATATTTTAGCTCATTTTTCATCTAAGAAAGGAAATGCATGGTTGAGATATGTTTAGATCTGGAACAAGATTCGATCGCAGATAATACACACAAAAATTGAAGGCCATACATGGAAGCAACATGAAAAAGTTTAATCACTTATGAACCCAACGATTGTCTTTGGACACACTAGCCTTCTTCTTTGGTTGTCTATCTCTGAACACGAGCACGCCAAAAAAATACCAACTCAGGTTATCTCTGTCTCTGGACTCGAGCACTCTAATCAAGCTTAGGGCTGAAATTTGCCTCATCTTCAAGAACAGTAACTGAAAGTCTGAATTTACCGAGTTTGACATCAACAAAGATCGATTAGCAAAGGTTGGTTCAAAGCCAATGCCCGTAAAAGCTAACCAGTAAAATTTGCATTCACCTGAATATGGTTATACAATAATGCTCAAGAAACTATATAAACAATACCAAAGTTTCATAATGTGACAACGACAAGTAAAAAGCTTTTACTAGATGTAAAATCTACTACCAATGTGTTCCAAATATACTCCTTATATTAACAAAAGCTACTACTTGTGTTGTAAATCAAAAGCTATTGCCAATACAGACCAAAACTCCATATATTTTCTGGGCTTCAGATTGGTGTTATGCATGTTGCCATGTTGTGGCGCCCCAACTGACCACACCGATCACATCTGATTGCTCTCCTCGTCCCACCTTCTGCAGCATACTTCACTCGAACTGATTTTGGCCGACTGGATGGCCTCATAACCAAGGGAGGTTGCACAACTACAGCTGACGTTGCTACATCAACATAGAACTTGTCAATATTTGGTATTTGCTGAATATCATGCTTGTACGCCTCCCTATAGCTCTGGCAAGTGTGTAAGTACTCGATGTATGCATACACATGTAGATCTCTAACTTCTTGGATGACCGTAAGAGCGTGTGAACATAATAGTCTCTTCCATATAGATGAATCTGGCATATGGTGGAGCATCCATGGCTATATCACTGAAAATTCGATAAAGCTACTATCTAGAAATGGAAAAACACTATAACAATTACGGAAACATACTCAATATACTAAAAAAGCAAAACTAATAGATAAAATTTGAAATTCAAAATCAATGTTCAATTTACAACGAATTATCAAAGAACTACAACAGAGAAGATAGAGAGAACCTGAAAAGTTGATGACACTGAGGGAGATACATCGTGAGAGAGAGAGAGTTTTCGATTTGAAATGAAGCTGTTGAGCTCGACGAGGACGGTCGCGATTGAATCTAGGCAGACAGAGGAGATGTTGAAGCCTCTACATTGGCGTCGCCGACGTTGGGATCTCATGGAATGAGAGAGAGCAACTGTTTTGTGATTCTGTAACGAATTAAAGTTTAAATGTAGTAAGGGTAGTTTAGGTAGAAAAGAAAATTTAGGTGATGAGTATATCACACATTGGACTTGCATGTATAAAAAAATATTATGTTGACTTATGAAGAAGAAAATATTTAAAATGAGACTTTCATGAAATTTTCTATGTAAATTTTCATTTTGAGCCAACATATATACGTATTTATATGAGTTCAAATTTTTACATTTTGTTATGTTTTTTGTTTAAATATAAGAATGAAAGTGATGAAAAAAAGAGTTGTACAAATATTATTTTTTATAGAAAAAAAAACAATTATTAAATTAGAAAAGATAAGAATGTCATTTTATTTTAAAATGACTTGACATAATAGTATTTTTAATTCAATAATAAGTATACGTGACTTGAGACCCAAATCATTTTCCTATGACTTATGTATGCCAAAAAATGGAATTCAGAAAAAAAAAAAAAAGAACTCTTCTCCTAATCTCCTCCGGTGGAAAGTGGAAACCCTCACATTCCTTTTAAACTCGGGCTCGAACCGCCTCCTCGTTTCTTCATACCAATCACACGACCCGCAGCTGCTTTCTCACGTGTGCAACACTTTCGGCCCAGCGACAGAACCGGAGAGGCGGAGACCACCGTCCTCCGTACTTTTGCCCCTCGCGTGTCTTCAACTCTCTTCGACCCTCGCGTGGGTCGGAGAAGCTTCCCCTTCGGCCAATACAAAAGCGCTTTTCCACTGCTTTGAAGAAAAGCAAAGCTGCACTTTGGACTGCGTGTTGCTGTTTCACTCTTCCGAACTGTGTCAGTGTGGGCGTCTGATTCCGGAAGAGATGGGGGAAGGAAAGGGCTCGACTCTGGTGCAGCTTCTGGTCGTCGTTCTCAGCTTAGTCGCTTTTGGTTTCGCCATTGCCGCCGAGAGACGAAGAAGTGTGGTAAACCCTCTTTTTACTCTCTAACACTCTTTGTTCTTTTTACTGCGCTCATTTACTGTTCCCTATGTAATTGGGGGTTAAGCTTTGTACTTGCTGCTTCTGGTCTTCGTGTCTTGAACTCTTGATCTATGTTTTTCTAGTGCTTATCTATCTCTGGATCCTATGTTCTGTTCTATGATTAAGGATTCTAGAATGACAGAGGTTTGAATCAGCTTCCGCTGAAAGTTGGTTTGCTTAGAGCTTTTGAGTTTGGATTTGCTGATGTTAAATAATGGGTTTGGGGCTTGTGTGATGGATGCATAAGTTGGGATTTTGATGTTGAACTTAAATAAGATTAATATATATTTTATATAATGATATATTGTTTGATATTCATTAGGCTTGTAGGAATAAGAGCGTTGGAAATTTAATATGCAGCGGAGCTGGTCTCCTTTCTAATTAAGAATTAATGAGGATTTCACTAAACTACGTACTGATTATTCTTGGAATAGAGATGGTTGGTTCGTGGTTCATACTGTTTATGATTTTATTACTTGTTTCAGGGTTATAATTATTGCCATTGTCAATCTGTGATCTATGATGCCAGAGATTTTTATTTTTTTCTTATTGTGTTTAGTAATCAAGCTTTCTTGTTGGAATAGATTATTGATGTTAAAATTGTTGCTGACTGTGTATGTTTAAATGATTCCTGGCTCTCTTTACTCATTTGCTCTATAGGCTTTTAGACCTTAATTTCCAATTCATCAGTCCGGTGGTCCTTAGTTTTAGGAGGATGAAATTTTTTGTGAAGAGTTATGGACTTTCATCTTGGCATATAGGAGTCAATCTATGTGTCATCATATTAGCTTTCTGAAGACTGTATGATCTTGATTCGGTTATTTAAACATTTCATAAGTTATTTCTTTTCGTTTTTCAAACAAATTTTCCAAAATAGAGTACTTCCAAAGAAGCTAACAGCTTGCAATAGTTACCCTGTTTCAATTTTCAACTCGTGTAGTTTGGTAGCTATTTTACAGGTACACAGGTGCTATTACTTTCAATTTCTTGCCCCACCTGTCAACTATATTCACTTGGAAGATTCGTTACTTATAATTTTCCTCCCCATTTTCCAGTCCTTTTCTTTTAGTCCACTACTAGATTCATAACCATTACTTGGTGTCTTGGTTTACTAATCTGATGTCAGTAGCACATGCAGAGTAAGACTACCATATTCTTTGGTCCTCTTTGTTGGTTGTGTATAGGAAGTTGTCTCTCCATGGATGATGTTGCAATCCAATTCAAACCTTACAATGATATTATAAAACGTATTCAAGTGTGTTTAACAACTATATGGTTATTTATGTAGATTTTTTACATGTTTGTATAGATTTGTATCAAACTGGACTACATATGTAGCTGAGACTTGAGGATCTTGTAATTATTCGGATGTATAAGAAGGGAATAGGTTTCCAGTGATAACTAATTTGTGTTAACTAATGAGAATATTCCTTATTCTTGAGTTAGAAGCACATGGGGATTATCCTATTTGTGTTAACTAATGAGAATAATCCTTGAGTTAGAAGCACATGGGGATAAGGCTAATGTGATCTTTGGTCCCTCTCTGTTAAATTGTTAATTAAGTATATGATTTTGTCTCTCTTTGGATGATGTTACAGTAGTCCAGTTGATTAAACCTTTCAATCATATTTTGGTACTCATATGAGTGAATATAAAAGCCATGTGGTCAGTTTTGTGGTTTTGAGAATGTTTGTACACATTTGTATCCAACTGGACTACCGATGTGGTTGTAGACTTGAGGATCTTTTATCTGTTCTGATGTATCTGAAGAAATGGTTTTCAGTGGTAGATCTGCAGTATATACTCTTAACAACTTATTTGTGTTAACTAATGAATAACTGTTCTGGTAAAATGTGTGCTGACATACTGGGATTAAGCTTTATTATGTTGCTTTTATGGTCTAAAATTTCTGTGCCATCAATGTAAATTAACCTTTATTTCCTGGCAGGCTGAAATATATAAGGATGAACAAACAATCAAACTTACTGTGTCTACAACTCAGATGTTGCTACTGGTATTGGAGTGGGTGGATTCTTGTTTCTTCTCTCAGGGGAATCACTACTCATGGGTGTCACCAAGTGCATGTGTTTTGGTAGACCCTTGGCCCCTGGCGGAAATCGAGCTTGGAGCATTATATATTTCATTTCATCATTGTGAGTATTCTTGTTTTACTTAATACCATGGATTTACATTTTGTCATATTTAAATCCTAGCATGCCATAATCAGATCATATGAGATTATATGCCGCCACCGCAATTGAATTTGGTCTCTTGGATTAAAATTTCTTCCAATTTTCCGTCTGCAGGGTAACTTTTTTGATTGCAGAATCATGCTTGATTGCTGGTGCTACAAAAAATGCCTATCACACCAAATACCGGGGAATGTTATATGCTCAGAACTTCTCCTGTGATGCATTGCGAAAGGGTGTTTTTATTGCTGGAGCTGTGTTTGTGGTTGCAACAATGGTCTTCAACGTCTATTACTACATGTACTTCACCAAGGCAACAGCTACTCAGGCAGCTCACAAAGCCAAGTGTACAAGCTCAAACATCGGGATGGCTGGGTATGCATAGATAGAAAAGTACTACGACAAGCTAGATAGCTTCCAAGTCCAGTTTCACGTCTTGTTTATCAGTTTCTCGAATGTAATATGAGTTAGGTGTGCTTCTGTGATTGCAGACTTTTAAGTATATATGAGGCTTCAGCCAGCCCTGAATATAAGACACTCATGGCTTTCTGGGAAAAGAAACTGCCTTGAATATGTCACACACTCACATGCATATAGGTCACCTCTGCTCAACATAGCTCACTTCACCAATGGTGTACGTCTTGTTGGATTTTGTCAATCTTACATGTACCAACCCCTTTAGCTCAGAATTTACAGCACCCCTGCGAGGTGTATGAGTCCATCACTTAAAACGCTGAATAATAAAGTTACATGATAGAGCAGAGTTGCAGAATTAATGAATTATACAAGGCCAAGAAGAAAATGGCAAAATTTTTAAAGCCGGGGGTAAGAGAAGAAGTAAAGGGTGCTCAGTGAAAATGACAAAATGCATATGGAATAGTTAATGAACACTGCAGGTGAAAATCACCCGGTGTAACTTATATCTATCAAATATTCAAATTTATTTGGAATTTGAATTTTTACTTGATTTTTTGTTGTTTTGATAATTTAAAATTATTGATTAAGTATAATATGGTTTTGTGATGTTATTATTATGTCATCTTTATTCAATTTACTAATTTTAAATTATCTAAATAAAGGAGGAGGACAAAATCGAAGCAGAAGCTGAAAGGTGTCACATACTTTAGCTGCAGAGAGATATACAGAGGATCAGATTTGAGATAGGGTAAGTTTTTTTTTCTTTCCTTTTTTAACACTATAGGCCTTTGCCCTTATTCTTTTTCCAGCCACAAAAGAAAACACACTCTTCCTGGGAAGAAGAAGAAGCAGACCAAAACAGCAGCACCAGTATTTTCAAACACTCTTACGTAAAATTTTAACCGTAAGCTTCTTGTTAAACAAGAAGACTATGCTTCACGTGTTCTTCTTCGTTTCCATTATACCCTTGGCTTTGGATAGAATTTATCAATTCCACACTGCAAATGTAGCTCTGAGCGAGGCTCTGATTGATCATTGGGATTTACGTCCAAAATACCATATGAAAGTGAAGAAATTGCTCGAGTCCCGTCAGAGTGTTAACGTGGAAGTGACAATTGCTGAATGAATAGAGAGCAGCCGTACCCCATTTTTTATTTTATCATTTAGGCAACGACACACTGGTTTGGACATTTCCCTCGATCTTTTCCATTTTCATTATTGATTTTAACATTTTCCCTTTGTTTTTCCTACTAGTCGGATTGAAAACCCAAGCTAGGCTACCTTTCCCACACTTCACCTCTCGGAAATGCTAATGACCCTTCGATGATGACTCGTTAACTTAAAATATATGAATTTAAGGTTCATTTTAATAATTGAGCAACCAGCTGCAACGTATCTCCATACATGATATTACCTTCCCCACCATTTCTCCATTTCCAAATTACAGTTCTTATGTGTCCTGAAGCCAATTCTGATCAACATTTTCCTTTCCTTCAACAAAATCCCTGTTCTTAATTCTCCCTGCTGGACCCCATTCTTTTTGGTCGATGCCCTCGAGACAAAACCCCTTAGTTTCATCATTCGTAAACAGCAAGCAACGATAATGATCCAAGTGATGCTCATTATCTTATACATTACTGTACGCGTTACATATGGTTCCCTTCTTAGTTGGCTCGACAATGAAGCATATGAGCAGGCCGGAGATTGATACGTACGATTAAATTCGAAGTAGGTTTCGAGTCTATTTTGTTTTGCAAATGGTTATATATATATAGAAAGAGGCATGTATGCATGGCACACTGGTATCTACTACTTCTGGGTAGAAGATGAAAGCTGTGTACGTCCATCGTCCCCATTAAACTTCCTCACCTAATATGACTCGCGAAAATGAAAGCCATTGATAAATATTTGACCTACCCAGAATAAGGACACTCTGGTCATTCAAGCTCAATCACTCCCTCCCTCCCTCACTCACAAGATTGCATAAATTTGACAACCTCTGATTATAATTAAGATCGTACATGATGTATTAATCCACGTTTAGTGAATTAGGTACAATTGTCTCCAACACCCCGGCGGGATTCCCGGCCAACTCTCTCCTCTTCCATCTACAATTCCAAAGTCCTAGCTAGTTATATATTGATACAAAATTCCGAGCAAACATATTTATAATTGGACATTTGAGTGTGCATTCCACGCATTGTTGCCCGCGTAGTTCATCTCCGGCGAGACATTGCCGGGGGAGCATGGAGTACTGTGATCCTTGCCTCCCTGGCTCGCAAATCCTAAAAGATATTCATAATCACAACCCGACGTCGTAACACACCCAGAGAGACTCTCGTGGTCGCGCGTGGACAAGATATTAATTATATAACCAGAGAACTGTCGCTCACCGACATGCAGATTTCAAACGGAACATTACGTGGTGCAGTTGCATGAGTATCCATGAGAGCATATTTAGTGGTGGTAAAAGTAGCACGAGCAGAAGGGAGGGAGGGAGGCGGGCTCTGTAGTGGTGACCGCTCGTTGACCGGGTTAAAATGCTCTTGCACAAGCAATCTTTGCTCGCTCGAGAGCACGACCAGAGGGAGGAGCAGCACGAGCAGAGAAGCACCGCTGCAGATGATCTGACGGTTTTACTGCTAATTATGCTTCGAGGTTTATACTGTTTACGTAGCTTAATGTTAGATCACTAATTAATTTTGAATTAAAATTAGGAGAGGGAGCTAGCAAGAGAGAGCTTGGACATGGACTGGCAGAGACTGGTGTTATTTTCTCTTCACGTGGGTCAGCGTGGGAAAGCATACAAAATCATATTACAATACCAATAAGCAATAGCCGTCAATCCCTTGCTCACAGGTCACACTAGATTAGACCCGAGAGAGAGAAGAGCTTGGGGCTCTCCACAGTCAATAGTACTTCTTCTTCCTTCATCAACTCGCAGCAGCTGGTTTTTGAGTTATACGATTCTAGAAATCTAAGAGGAGTGTTTGCATTAAGCGATTTGGAGGAGGGAGGTGCAGGCAGGGCTTTCATTTATGTAGCGGAGCCGATATTTGTCCGGTAATGTTTTTCGCCGGCGGCAGGAGGAGGAGGCAGTTGCGGTATTCGTCTCTGGCGGTGGCGTTGATCGTGATGTCAGTTTTACAGATTTGGGTCTGCTCCGACGACCGGTACTGCAACGCTGGGGCAATTCGGGTACTTCCGCCGCCAGGAAATGTTAATCAGCATCATCATTCTATTGTAACATCACAGTACCACCAACAAGAACATGAAAAGAAGAAGGCTGCTAGCAGAGAGGAGCTGTTTCGTAAGTTCTTCAGCGGAATATCATCGGCTTCCAAATTCAACAAAACCGAAAAGGGATTCGAAGATAGCAAACGAAGAGTGCCCACTTGCCCAGATCCTCTCCACAACTAGTAAATTAAATTTCTTTTTTCTTTTCAAGTTCCATTTCTTTCTTTCTTCTGGGAATTTTTGTTGATCCATGGGAGGAGTTGTTACCAAAATACCAGCGTTTTTCTCACCGTTGTGATTCCTATATTGGGTTGGTTTCTGTAATTCAAGTGGGAAAACCGATGTTATTTTGGTATCCTAGCTAATCAAACCCGTAGTCTAATCTATTTCATTTACTTACAAGAATTAATGGACGATCATGATCAATGACATTGATGTGTATAGTGAAGAATTGAATCTTGTTTTTTCAATTTTCAGTTTACTTGTTTATCATTCACAGCCATTCGATCTGTAGCTAGCTTTTGTACTACTGGCTAGCGCCTAAAATCTCCCTAAAGATATCTTTCTTCATTGCCTTTGATGATCAGAAAGAAAAGACTGCATGTACGTAGTTACAAAACGAGATTCGTTTCTTTTCTTACCATGCATATCTAATCAGTAGTCTCAGTAGAACTACTTCAGAAGCAAACCATACAAAGACAAATCTTTTCACATTGATCATATTTGAATCAAGAATGTTCACTCTAGCTACTTTCATAGGGTGAATAAAGTAACTTCTATTTTGGTGAAACATAGCAGGTATGATTCTGGGTTTTATTATTATTGATCGTCAAGTTGAAATGCATTGTTGACCGGGTAAGTCTAGCATTTGTGATGAAGGATGATGTTTCATAAGTTTGTAGTAGATCTCTCTATCGTGTAATTCAGCGTATGTGGTAAGTTTTACCCATCATATGTTGTATAGGTTTTCGATCCTGTCCTTTTACTTCAACTGGCAAAAAATAAAGGAAATTGTTTTTGAATCTTCCATCACTCCTCTCCTCTTTCAGAAATGGTCTCAATATGCCCAGTTCTTGTATGACCCAGCTGGCCATTATAGTATTGGTTCTGATGCCTTTGGCTATTCTGATGCAACTTATATATAATAGCCTTGATCAGATCGCTTTCTACTTGAGGTGTCTGAATAATTGCTGGACCAGTTGCTTGTTAAAACACATATATTCATGCCCTTTCTGCTAACTAGCTAGCCGTTGACTCTTTGATCTTTTTAAAACACTTCATAATTCATAGTAAAACCCAGCAGAGGTTGCTTTTATCGATCTTAGACTTTCACCTTTTGTATAACTTTAGCAGAAAGTGGCATTTCGAGGTTTATAGCCGGCCATGCATGGAAGGGGGGTAGCTTTAGCCTTTAGGTCAAAGAAGAGAGGAGTTTTTATGTAGTAAAAAAGAACTAGTAAACTAGATCGACAGACAATCGACAGACTTTATGTACTCGTAAATTAGATCGACTTTATGTACTCGTCATTAAACTAGTTTAATGTAGTGTTAATTGGCAAATCAAAACTGTACATTAGGAGCCCTTAATCTGATCAGATTAAAAACGCAATGCTAGATGAAAATAAAAGTTTTGAGTCTTCATTTTATCTTCGCAACTCAAATGGCACAACTTACATATCAATTGTGCAGGTATACCTCAATACGTGAAATCCTCCTTCTTAAATTACATATATAATCAGCTTGATAATAAGTCTGTTTCTTCATGCATTACGTTTAACTCATAATATATAGCTTTAACTTATCGAGGTTAGTGTGGTTAACTATTTGATATTTGATAGATAATGGGATAAAAGTTGTTTTTGTTTGATAGATAAAGGGGTAAAAGGTTGACTGGGAATTGTAAACGTGGGAGAGAAATTATGAAACTGTAAAAAGGGTGCTTGTGGTTTAATGTTGGGTGGACTCTAGTGTTTGTAAACTAGGGTAAAAACAGAAAGTAAAATGCTATTAATATCATTCTAGCTAATTGTGAGATGGGGGGCACGTATTGTGCAGCAAAGATGGTAAGAGATTTTGTCTGCTAGTATTTTGGATGTGGAATCTGTTTCTAAATTCACAAAACGCCGTTCATTCGCTCCTTTCATTAGCACAACCAATCAAACACATTTTAGCTCATCGATGCATTCATTTCTACAACTATTGTGATCGTATCTTTAGATCCATTCTACAATGAAGATTCTTGAGTTAAAAATGTAGCGATTCAAGTTGATCAAACTGGGAAAGAAGTTACCGAGCTTGATCACTCGGTGAAATTGCCTCCTCCTTTACACGGCATTTGGAGCGAGACGGTGGCAAAACCATTTTAAGGGATGGGCTTGTTACCCAACATGTGCATGGGGAGGTGGGCCTTCATGTCACGTAGATTAGGCCTAATGCTTTAATAAGGCCCAAATTCTTAGTCCTTTTTCAAAAAAAACGTCTATGCAATTGGAAGCCTATCTTGCAAGAGAAACGGTGGCAAAGGTTACTTATCTCGCAAGAAGGAAAAGGAATTAAAAAGCCGACCATAATCACAATTTCCTCTCTTTCTTCGGTCTTGATCTTATTACAGAAAATCTGAACTAATACAATCCCAAATTATGAATTAGCATAACTAATAGAAGAATATAATTAATGAATTGATGCAAGTATCCACATGATGTGTAAGATTAAGGGATATTCATAGTGAGTCCATATATATATAGTCCATCTATTGAGAGATCCATATTTTTGGTTTATTTATAGGGATAACCATTCGACAAACTTTTGGATTACATAACAACATCTCCACCGTTCAATATATAACAAACTTTTGGCTTTTTCCCGACGACTTTTTAACCGACGAAATTTAGGATTTAGCCGATGAAAAAATTTCGTCGGCTAAAGTGGTTGTTCTGGTAGTGTAGTTACTTGGGCTAATTGTCACACAAAATTTCAAACAACATCAATAGTGCAATTTTTTTGTTAATTTGAGAGTTGAGAAAGAGACATTCGAGCTCAAGTAAGTCGCTGATTGATACAATCAATTAGCTCTCTAAAATGAATGAAATCGATGAGAGTTTAAGAGTCGTGAATTGATAATTAAGGTTGAGGATGTAGGGAGACTGCATTTGTGATTTATAGAATTGAGATTCCATAGTGACTAATGTCTAGCCAAAACAGTATCACGGCTTGATTAACAGTAATCTATATGTATTTCCTGAGATAGTTGTGATTTACATGTGCATATCTCTCTTGGATTTAGCCTCTCAATCTAGATCCAAATCTTAACCTCTAATAAACCCTAGTTCTACAAATATCTCTACAACACCTGAAGTTTGCATATGTCACTTCCTCAATGATTAGATATCAATATGACTAATTATCAGGTGTCATCATTTAATTTAGATTTAAAGGATAAAGATATTATTACGTTTTTAGATGTGGAATATGTATTTTTTTACCTAAAAACTTTGACCTAGGCTTAAGCCTTGATGAAGCTAGGCTGGCTCGATCCGCCAGTGTACGCAACAATGTTCGCTCCCTGATTACATCGTGGTTTCTAATGAACTTTGGTAATCTAACAAACCGCTAGTAGACTTCAAACATTATCTGCAACAACATAACATATGAATGATTTTGCCTAAATGGTAGATTATTTGAAATAAGTTGTTTCTTTTACCTCTCCTGCTACTAGTGGCAGAGCCAGGATTTTCAGTTAGGGAGGGTTCGAGTTTGACACCTGTTAGTATGCTATTGGATGGGGGTCCGGTTCATATTCAGAAACAAACTCGTACTTAGCAACTTTGCTCTCTGTAATATATAAAAAACGAGATCTGCCGGAAACTTAGGGGGTCCGGACTCCGTCAGGTCTAAACGTAGCTCCGCCCCTGCCTGCTACAGTTCAGTTGAGTAAAAACCTAAAAATCAAGAATCACTGATTTGCTTCTTGGCAAAATTCTCACACTTCTATATGCACCAAATCACCATATTTCCTATATACTGAAAATAAAATATAGAGAGTTTACGGTCAAAAAGTGTTCATCCCATTTCCGGTAATCCATACCGTGAATCACATAAATCCTGGAATCCATCGTGTTTATGAGTGGGATTGTTTTTCCGTCGCGTATAACCATAAAAGCAAGGAGCAGTTGATTAATTACTTAATCTGCATAATATTCCCTGGGTTTGGTCTGTAATAAAGTTCTGCATGCAGGGTTTTGCTGAAAGAAGAAACTCAAAAACAGTGCAGCTGGATTTTCCGGTTTTTCTTGAGCTCTTTTTGCCTTCCTGGGAAAAGGTACCTTCAAACCGCTGGTTTCAAATCCCACACACCTCAGGAAACAACTGCGCTCCAAACACATTTCCCGTTTTGCCCTCACCAACTCTGCTCATAAATACACCCTCTCCACCTCTGTTCATGTCCGTACTATTCCGAAGTTTCATGAGCCTCTTCTCTGATCTCAATTAATTAATCTCGAAGGGAGTGTTTAGGGGTTTGATACTTGAGCCATGAGGACTAGCTGCAATGGCTGTAGGGTTCTTCGCAAAGGTTGCAGTGAGAACTGTGAAATCCGACCCTGCATTGAGTGGATCAAATCGCCGGAATCCCAAGCCAATGCCACTCTTTTCTTAGCCAAGTTTTACGGCCGTGCCGGGCTTCTCAACCTCATCAATGCCGGAGCACAGCACCAGGGCCCAGGTATACATCAAAATGCACCAACTTTTTCCTAGACTTTTTTCCTTTTTCGGTTTTTCAGATTTTCATTAATCAATGATGATTGTGTTGGATTTACAGGGATTTTCAAATCACTTCTCTACGAGGCATGCGGAAGGATCGTGAACCCGACTTATGGGTCGGTGGGCTTGCTCTCCTCCGGGAACTGGGCCCAATGCCAGGCAGCCGTCGACGCTGTTCTCGCCGGCTTGCCGATCGTGGAAAACAATGAGCCTGTCCCATACCTGAGCCCTAACCCTGTCACTCCTGTAAACTCCTGTGACATACGCCACGTGTCCAAGGACACTAGCATGGGAAAGACCCGGAACCGGTTTAAGAGGTTCAGGTCGAAAATCCAGCTCGGTTCGATCACGGAGGCAGCTGCGGAATGGGGCCGGGTCAAAGAGTTTGGACAGAGCTCTAACGGAGGAGGAGGAGGAGGGGAGAGAATCATGCAGTCCCCGGACCCGGTTGGAAATGGTGATGAAGAGGAGGTCGGGTTGGAACTGACTCTGGGATTTGGGTTCGGGAAATTGAAGGGAAAAGCTTAATCATCAAGTATGGTTAATATGGGGTTTGGTTTGGACAAGTGGAGGGTAGAGGTAACAGAAGTAATTACAAGTGGGCTTCATGCAATTGCAAAGGAAGCATATGTTTTGGCGGTTTCGAATTGGTCACCTGCGTTTGTTTTGGTCTTTTCGATCGAGTCTCTGTTCCTAATTTCTGGTTTTGTTTTTAGGAAGTTCAAATATGGGTCCTGTAATATTAGGTGGATTATCTTAATTTCGGTGTAAAACATTAGCACAGTTCGATCATAAAGAGTGTAAGAGATACATGATCGATATGATGATACATCATATGCAACTATACAAGTTTTTGGCAAGAAATGCAACAAATTAATCTTCACCATAAGTGTTGAGCAGAAGAAGATTCTCTCTTTTTGGGTGTGTTTTTCGTTTCCATTATTTTCATAATGAGAAAGATGATACATGTAACCAACAATATATGCTTTAAATTAGTGGTTTTTGGATCCTCTTTCTGGTGCTTTGGAAATGTTCAGATTTGTTGAAAAGTGAAAGGACTCATATTCTATCTCTACTTGTGGATGCTTCCTTCAGAAAGAATGTGTAGGGGCACATAAAAGTGACTTGACTAGTTGTATTGACACCTGATTAATTTGGTTCCAAACTTCCAAATAAATTTAATTAATCTGGCAAAGATGCACAGGAGTAGTTGCAGTTTGAATCCATATGTTTCATAAAATTCGCATTCTCAGATTTTGAATATAGGATCTCGGAATTCATAATACTGAATTAACAAACTCACTCGGTCACATTAATTTATAGACAAGAAAATGCAAACTTTATATAAGTTTCATCAAACAATGTCTCAGAGGAATAATGCCCATCAAACTCCACAAGTGACAAATACTCCTTCACATGCCGAAAAAATGCTAATTTTTAACTTTTTGTTTATTTTATTTAACAAAAATGACTCATTTTACGAAATGAGATCATATTGGTCGACACCCTTAAATTGCAAGTTTGGTACCACACATATTGTCTGAAATGTATACATGCAAATTTGATGCAACTTATCCATTTTATGTATATATCTCGGGACTGAGTAGTTGTCGCAACATAAATTTTTTGGAGAGTGTTAATTTCACACTCATCATGAATGTGGATAAGCCACACTCACTCTCAAACTATAAAAAATACACAAAAACTATAATTTATAGTGAGAGGATTCAAAATGAATTTTTTTTGTGGTTTTAAGGGTGAGTGTGGCTCATCCACACTTATGGGAAGTGTAAGACTAGCACTTCTCAAATTTTTATTCTCTGTAATTAAAATTGTTCCTCGGTTATCTCAATTTGCAAGGCAATTGTTTCACGCACATGAAGATTAAACCTGATGCGTACAGCAAAATTTTCCAATGTCAATGTGATTGATGAATTAATTAATTTGAATCAGTTTGTTAATACAACAAAGAACTAAATCAAACACGCTATACAAATTCTACTTCCAAAAAATATATGTAGAATTAACATACATATGTTAACCATTTAAAAAAAACATACATATGTTAACATACATAATTCTAAGTATTATTTGAACCGTATGCAATCTCACATTTATTTGATGTGTATGCAAAAAAGTGTTCTTGCTGGTTTACTGTAAGTGAACTTTAGCTGTCCATGACTCATTTAGTAACCATAGGTAATGTAGATGCCGTAGCTGCAAATGAAGCTCTCTTTACAAATCTTCCTTTCATTCTGGGTCTCTTCTCAGCATTCAGCTTCCTCACTTCGTATCTTATTTTCTTCGAGAACAGCCTCGTCTTCCTCTTTTCTCTGTACCTTGACACCCTCGCCTCTCTACCACCATTGGTCATTGCCGGATGTAACCCAATTACTCCGTTCAAATCTCCGGAGGGGTAATGAAGTAACTCGGCTCCACTTGCTGTGTGCTGAAAGACATTTTACAAGTCGCATGAGTTTCAAATTTAATTCCGAAAGTAATAATATAACTAGCTAGCTAGTGCATGTTTAAATTAAGAACTAGAGGGTTAATTAGGTTAAGAATTACTAACCATGAAGTCAGGTAGGGAATCAAAATCGGACCGATCTCCAAATGCAAACAGAGATCCTTTACTTTGGCTATCCCATTTGGTAATCACCTCATCGTAATCTAGCCTAAAAAATATCTTCCTCTTTTTGCAACTTTTATGCTTTTCAGTACTACTCTTCGTCTCACCATGACTCATTCTCACTCCCAGTTTGTGATCATCCACCTCCTCCTCCTCGGTGCAGGAGGCAGGCGAGTCGTCGTAGTCTTCGAAGTTCAACACAAAAGGCTCCCTCATCAAATCGATCTCCGTCTCAGCTTGGCACGCCATATAAGCATCTTCCTCATCTTCAACCTTCACTCGTCCGGTACTACCCTCCTCCGTAGTTGTGAATTCCTTTTCATGACACTCCATTAATTCCAACCACTACTACACAAGAGCACATCCACGACGAAAATTTAACTTAACTGACGAAAAAAATTTTGTCAGCCTGTTTTTGGTTATTTCGTCGGCTAAAGTCTTTTTTCTGGTAGTGTATTGATTTTCTGCAATTAATCAAAAATCAATTTTCATATTAGACATAAGTGAACTATTACACACCACAAAAATTCATAGAGAAGTGAGTTGTGCAAAAACTTTCATTAATTTAATATGTCAATGTCTTGATACATTTAAAAGTGCTCTCATGGAGCACTGATGCATTGAAGTCATGCCACCATAACTTGTCCAAAAAAGAATCCAACTCAATGTGTTTCATAGTGTTTGGAGTGCTAATAGACAGCAATATGAAATAATCAAACTTTGTGCAACATGTTACAAAAGCTAACAGTGTGGTTTGCACAAAAACACTAACTTGTATCCAAAGCCCCCTTCCTCTCAACAGTACTAAGAAAGCTAATGTAGCACCAACAGGAATCCCACACGGATAATATGTCCAAGGTTTATGTAAGCCCCAATATGCTGCCACCCACATCCTCTAGATATACCTAGAATAAGATCCCTTGGGAAAATATAAAACACTAGGAATGATACATAAGAAAATGAAATTTATTTTGGTATATGTCTTGAGCTTGAAGAGTAATGAACATGAAAAAGCCCCTTACAAGAGTAATCAAGCTTGTATATGTCTATTAACTATTTAATAATATGAAGTTTTCTTAATCAGATTTAGACAAGCATTGTATACATGTTAAAAGCATGAAACCTGCTACCACACATATAAAGTACCAAGCATGTCCTTACCTCTATATATATGATGCTTTTGAGCCGCAAATACTAATACCCTATACCCATCCATATAGAGCACATAACAACTCAAAAATGTTCTAGTTGGTATATAGTGCCAAAATGCACAATAGCTTGTAGTAGTATAGAGTTCTAGACCATATGCTGATCAATGCAAAACATAAAAAGTAATCAACTTAATGTTTCAGAATCAAATACAATTATGCAACATTGTGCAAGATTCTGCATTATATCAATTTTACATGAAAAATTACAGTTCTAAAAACTCATAGCTCGGAGACAAAACCATCCCTTAGTTTTTGGTGAAGGTTTCGAAGACTGTTCGACCTAACATATCAATTTCATTCATTATGTATGGACTAAATCACCATTTGAGACCACTAACTTAGCCAAAGAACTAATATGAAACAATTTTTGGTGGCTACATTGAAACAAACATTCTTTAACTATACAAGAATGCAACTAGAAAAAGAGATTACATGCTGCTTGAAAGATTTCAAATGAGAGCAGGAGTTGTGTAGATATCCAATGATCTCAGTCTGAATTTTGTCTTCACTGATGTTATCAAGTGCCTGAGAAGCAAACTCCTCACATAATGTGCATACATTTTCATTCTTAGAAAACTCTTTCAAAGATTGAGGTTCCCCTCTTGCACTGAACCAGAAAGAAAAAGGTAAGAACCAGGAGGTACAAATACTAATCAACTCATTGTATAAGGAAGCAATTTGTCCAATATATAATTGAACTTTGCATGACACACTAGATTATAAAGTCTCATTCAGTTAGGAAATGAAACACACACCATAATACTTATGCCCATTTAAAACCCCCTAAATTTTCCCTCTTAGGCATCTCCACAAACACCTTCTAGGCATAAACCCTGGACCTTTATTCAAAACATATACAGCCAAAACAACTAAAATTTCACGCTACTGGAAACAAAGGCAACCATAATCTCATACCTGCCATTTCCATTGAGCGAGTCAGACCCGGAGTCGGTCTCAGAAGATAAGTAGCTAACCACCGATCGCTGATTTCTCAGCTTCAAAATCAAAGTCGATTGAAGTTCAAGCTAACCTATACAGAAACACATGCAAGCTCAAATTCATCGACGAAAAATTCAAATCTAATTCGAATTGAAAAAGGAGGCTGCATCTTCAGCCTTGCGTTGTTGTAAATTTACCTGATTGATTGATTAATCTCCACCAACTTTGGTGAAGAATTTCCCAACAAGTAAGAATTTCCAATCTTCCCAATTTCAAGACCAAGCAAAAATCTGAAACCCAAGAGACCGATACTCTTCAGTCAAACATATCCAATTATATAAATATTCAATTTGAGTAAAATTCAAGAGAAATTTTAGACCTAAACCTAGAGAATTTTGATAAAGAGCCACTCCGCCTCTTCTTCTTGTTGCAAGGTATCGTTGATATGATTGATGGATCGACTTAGCAATAGCTGGGAGAACACTTTGTTCTGGTTGTTGCCCCATATCGAAAAGAAAAAGTGAGGGAGAAAGAGATCGAGAGAGAGCAGAGGAAACCGAGAAGGTAGAGTATTTGAGAGAGAGTTCGACAAAAAAGTTTGAACACCAATAATTATAGGTTCACAAACTATGACGTTTCTAAACGCCATGTATTACTATTATAGTTATGGCGTTTATTAAACGCCATGGATTACTATTATATATTTGACGTTTACTAAATGCTGTATTTTTTATGACATTTATTAAAATGTCATAAAATTTTCATTATCAAATAATCCATCACGTTTTCATATTAAAATGTCATTAATTAAATTGTTCATTCATGCTATTTTTGTTAAAAACGCGAAAAGCCATAAACCCTTCCATACCAAAACACTCATGATCATCGAGCGCACTCCCCAATAAGCTATCAACATCAGCTGCAAAATCCGCCAGATCCATATCACTCGGAAGATCAAATCCATGCGAAGAAGGTGAGTTTCCATTCCCCACACCGTAGTAGTTCGGCATCGAAACCGCTTTGCTTCCATTGACATCGTTGGCAACAGTGTTGGAATTAGGAGAAGTGCAGAGCTCAGCAACAAAGGGATCGTATATCGGAACTCTATACAAAAGCTGCTCCTCCTCATTCTCCTCATACGACAAATCGTCAGCACCGACTTCCGGAACAAGATGAAACCGATTCCGAGGAGCAGCAGACTTGCCCTGCCGAGGCGTCCGTGGCTTCCTCGTGAACCCTCGGTGCCATGACGGTACTTCGGATTTGTCACAACTCCCGGAGTTTGTCGTGGACTTGACCGACGACGCCATTTTCAACCGGACACGTTCATGTCTCCGAGCCAAATGGTTGGCCAAGTGGACGGAGGAGTAGTCGCACGCTGGACACAGAAAAGCATCATCAGCAGCACAGTACCATCTCGCCCTCCTCTTTATACAGCTGTCACAAGCTCTCGACGTCTTTCCTCCGACGACGTTCGCTGTTGCCGCAGAAGCGGAAGCAGCTGCTTTCTTGTTTGAAATCATGGAGTAGAGAAACCAAAAAAAGAGACCAGCAAATTCAGGATTTTCAAATCTCATAGCAAATCCAATATAGTAGTATGAAAGAAAAGGTAGCTAGATTCAGTAGATTGTGCTCGCTCTTTACTCGACTGTTCTGTGTTCGTATGTGAGGAGAGTGACCCACAACCGCGCTTTTCCAGTAGGGTTAGGTTTTTGGATTGCACTTTTGGGAGAGGACTGCACTTTTTGGGTCCTACCTTAAGCCTTATCTATTTTTTAATTGGTCGAGTTCCGAAAGTTAATCCTAACCCTCGGGCTCTCAGTGGCTGCTTTCCCTATCTTTGGGATTTCCGATTTGTCTATATATTATTGGGTCCCCCTGCTGATAGGTCCTCGCAATCATCATCATCGGTGTCGATCTCAGTTGCTCTTCTTATTCTCTGCTCGACATTTCTTCGATAATTTGAAAGATGCGCTTTTTGTTGGATTGCCGTGGTTGCTCTATAATGCATAGTGCATACACTACCTGTTTAAAGTTGGGACTTTTGTATCAATTGGTCCTATGGACCCTGTAATCCACATTTATCCTCTCGTCATGGTTTCTATCACATATAAAGTTTCCGGAGTGTGGCATGACAACTCGCCCAAGAATATCTTTATAGCTAACGTCAGAGATTATCCAGTGATTGATCAGACTCTCTCATCCTTGAAAGCTCGCTAATATAGGATATTGATGTAGAACGACTTGTAGAGAAGTTCGAGGAGCAGCTGGAAAGTCAACGTTGTAAGCAAGTATAAGTTTTCTATTATTCTTAGGATTATGATTTATGATTCAATAGGAATTTCTAGTTTCAATGGATTTTGTTATTTGCTAGTCTTATTCTAAAAATGATTAGTCTTGAGTTAGAGTCTATAAATAGACACTCTCTATGTTGTATTAGGCATTCAACAATTCAATAATATTTCAAAACCCCAGATATTATTCTCATTATTATCCTATATTTCGGTTTGACGCTTGTCTACTGTTTCCACCTATTCAACCCATAGCTTTCACTGCGTTAGGTGGCCTCAGAGCCTTGTTTCACCTGGATCGATATCAAACGACGGAGAGGGGGTTCATATCACACTCGCCGACGTTGGTCGAGAGATTGCTGCTATTAAACAGGATATTGAGAATTTTCGTCAAGACACCAACAATGCTTTGGCAAACTTGACTACTCTTATGCAGCAGCTTACGATGGAGGTACGAGCCGGAGGAGTTGCTCGAGGACAATGCCGTCATCAAGAATAAAACTATGATTCTGAGAAAAAAGAAAGGGGCCCACCAAACAATCATTAACAGAATCGTCATGAAGATAATTTTAGGATGAAAACAGACATATCTTTCTTTTATGGGAACTTACAAATTGAAGAGTTTCTAGATTGGCTTTCAGAAGTGGAGAGGTTCCTCAATTTAATGTATGTTCTATAAAACAAGCAGGTGAAGACAGTTGCTTGGAAACTAAAAAGCACAGCTGCTTGTTAGTGGGATGATTTGCAAGAGTCACGCATTCGACAAGGAAAAGAACCTGCCAAGACTTGGCGAAAGATGAAAGCTCTACTCAGGGGGCGTTTCCTACCTCGAGATTATGAGCAGACTTTGTTTGAAAAATATTATGACTGTGCTCAAAATAAACGGTCTGTATTTGATTATAACCATGAGTTTATGCGACTTAGTGAGCGAAACAGACTTGAAGAAAGAGAGACTCAGAAGGTTGCAAGATATCTACGTGGTTTGAAGACAGAAATCGGAGAGAAGATAGGTTGCAGACAATATGTTCTCTCGCAGAAGCTAAAACATAGCTCTAAGAGCTGAAGCATTACTAGCAAGCAGTAAAGTTAAGTAGCAGACTGTCATGAGTTACCGCAGAAATTAGGGCGAGTCATCTACTTCAAGAGGGTTGCAAATCAAAGAGCCCACAAAAGAGCAACCGGTGAGGACAGAAACAAGTAGCAGAGACAAAGAAAAATCTATAGTCACATTTCAAAGACAAGAACCACCTGAAAGCTTAGGGGAATATGCCAAACCAGGGGGAGAAAAGTGTAATCGATGTAATTTGTCTGGTCATCCTTCCAACAGATGTCCAAAGCCAAGGGGACTGCATTATGTGGAAGAATATGAGGATGTGGAAGAATATGAGGATGTTGAAGAGCAGGATGAGGTTGTCACTACTGAAATCGAAGGTGAATATTTTGATGATATCCCACAGTTCTTAGTTTGCCAACGACTTCTATTAGCAAAGTAAGGACCCGACACACAAAGACATAACTTATTTCACACTAAGTGTATCATCGAAGGCATGGCATGCAACCTAATTATTGACACCAGTAGTTATGAGAATTTTGTATGCAAGAGGGTGGTTGACCGTTTCAAGTTGCCAACAGCGAAGCATCCAACGCCTTATTTTGTTGGTTGGATTAAGAAGGTTCCTTCGGAGCCAATGACAGAAACATGCAAAGTTCCTATTGCCATAGAACCATATAAGGACAAGGTTGTGTGTGACGTTGTAGACATGGACGCTTCTCATATTCTACTTAGACGGTCGTGACAGTATGATGTAATAGTGTTATTTGATGGGTACAAAAATACCTACAGTTTTTTATGAGAGAAGAACAAGATTGTCTTAAAGCCTAGTAGTCCATGTGAGGTTCATAATGATGGGAAGAAGACAACAAACTTTCTTATTATATCAAATTGTGAACGTGAGTTTGAAGAAGGAATCAAGGAGACACTAGTGTGTTGTCCTATTATGATGAAAGGTCTCTTCACCACCGAGAAGGAAGCAATGGAAGCCAAAGTTCCAGAAAAAGTGAAGCTTATAATTAATGACTTCTAAAATTTGATGGCTGATGACTTCCCTAATGAGCTACCATTGATGAGAAATATCCAGCATCAGATAGGTTTAATACCAGAAGCTAGCTTGCCTAATCTTCCTCACTACCGTATGAGTCCGAAAGAGAATGAAATTTTAAGAGAGAAGATTGAAGATTTGTTACGAAAGGGGTTCATTCGTGAAAGTATAAGTCCTTGTGCAGTTCCTGTGCTATTGATGCCAAAGAAAAATAGTAGTTGGCGTATGTATGTTGATTGTCGTGCCATTAATAAGATCACCATTCGGTACAGGTTTCCAATTCCACGCTTAGAAGATATGCTCGATGTCCTTGGAGGATCAAAGTTTTTCACTAAAATTGATTTGCGGAGCGGGTACCACCAAATTCAAATTAGGTCTGGCGACGAGTGAAAAACCGCCTTTAAGAGCAAGGACGGTTTATACGAGTGGTTAGTGATGTCGTTTGGCTCTTCCAACCCCCCGAGCACTTTTATACATCTCATAACCCAAGTGCTGCGTCGTTTGATTGGCAAATGCATGGTCGTCTACTTCGACGACATTCTCATCTATAGCATATCTGAAGAAGAGCACCTGGATCATATTAGACAAGTCCTTGAGATTCTTCAAGAAAATAAATTATATATCAACTTGAAGAAGTGTTCTTTCCTCACTAACAAATTGTTATTCTTGGGGGATGTAGTGAGTTCAGAAGGCATACATGTGGACGAAGACAAAGTGAAAGCAATTAAGGATTGACCTACTCCGAAAACCGTTAATGATGTGCGAAGTTTCTATGATTTAGCGACATTTTATCGACGGTTTGTTCCAAACTTCAGTGCCATTACCGCACCTCTTACCAAGTGTCTAAAGAAGGGGAAATTTCAATGGAAAGAAGAGCAAGACAAAAGTTTTGCTTTGATCAAGCATAAATTGTGCACAGCTCCAGTATTAGCCTTACCAGATTTCAAAAAAGTTTTTGAGGTAGAGTGTGATGCTTGCGGCGTAGGAGTTGGTGCAGATTTATCTCAAGAAAGGAGAGCGGTCGCATATTTTAGTGAAAAGCTTCGCGATGCTCGACAAAAGTGGAGTACCTATGATCCAAAATTTTATGCCGTGGTGCGAGCATTAAAACAGTGGGAGCATTATTTAGTACAACGTGAATTTGTTCTCTACACAGTTCATCAAGCCTTGAAGTACCTTAACAGCCAGAAAAGTGTGAGCAAGATACATGTACGTTGGGTTTCATTCTTACAGAAGTTTCCTTTCGTAATTAAGCACAAGTCCGGGACTCTAAATCGAGTGGCCGATGCGTTAAGTCGAAGAAGCCAATTATTGGTGACGTTATCCCAAAAAGTTATAGGGTTTGTATTTTTGAAGAAACTATATGAGGATGATGACGACTTTAAAGAATTTTGAGCAAGTGCATGAGATATGAACCATGCAATGACTACTTTCTAAAAGATGGATATCTCTTTCGTGGCAATAAGCTTTGCATACCACAATCTTCATTAAGAGAGATGTTGGTACGTGATTTGCATTGTAGTGGGTTAAGTGATCATCTTGGTAAAGACAAAACAATTACGAGTTTGGTGGAAAGGTACCACTAGCCTCAGTTAAAGAAAGATGTGGGCAACATTGTTCGGAAGTGCTACATATGCCAAACATCGAAAGGACAATCGCAAAGCACCGGTCTTTATGTCTTTACCAATTTCTAACGGTATTTAGGAAGATCTTAGCATGGATTTCATCTTGGGGTTACCTCGAACACAACGTGGAGTCGACTTCGTCTTTGTGGTGGTTGATAGGTTTTCTAAAATGGCTAGCAATGCAATGAATCGAATATACGATTGTCACACTGCGGCCTCATTTGGTTAGCAGAATGTAGACTACGACTGAATTTACCTTTGTTAATTATACATGAATTAAAATGATCATATTTTCAATCACAAAGATTGCACAAAAAAAGAAAAAAACATGTTCAAAAGTTTGAAGAACTTGGTATTCAACTGACGGAATATTCTAGAGTACCTACATGTTTGTGATACTTATATTTATCGATATAACAACAAATTTGTTGTTATTTTGGTAAATGTAGTTATTATTTAGGTAATATTTGTTCTATTAAATGTAATTACTCAATTTAAGACAATTTACAAGTTTATATACAACTTGTTGTCATTGTAGTAACTTTGTACAATTATATGTAAATGTATAATATAAATGTAGTAATTTTGTTGTGAATATTGTAAAAGTTATAATTTTACTCATTTAACTACTTATTTTTGTTTAATTAATGATAAATGGATGTATGATATACATCATAGTACCGTAGACAACCCCTTCAACTGACTGAAATAAAGCTTATCAACAGTGAGCCGGATTGTTGAGAATGATTATCATTTTGAATATATTCTTAGGTATATATCTACCATTTTGTGGTATCTACATGTACACATATAACAACAAATTTGTTGTCGTTTTGATAAAGATAGTCATTACTTAGGTAATTTTGTTCTATTAAAGGTAATTACTGAACTTATGACAATTCACAAGTTCATGAACAACTTGTTGTCGGTTATAGTAAGTTAGTTCAATTATATGTAAATATGTAAAACAAATGTAGTAATTTATTGTCAGTGTTGTAAATTTGACTCAATTAACTTGTAATTTTTGTTCAATTAGTGATAAATAAGTGTATATTTATTGATCTAGGAGTATCTGTTAGAATCTCGTGTATCAAACTATATTGATTTTGTATCAATTAGAATAAGATTCTATCTCTGTTCAGTCTCCTAACTCTATGGAGATTGCTTTATTGTAAAACATGTACCTTGTATATATATCTCTTACGTACTCAATACAAGAAGAATTAAGAGTTTGATTGACTAGTATTGTACGCCGGGTTTAAACTTTCACATCCGGTAGAAGAAACCATATGGATAAAGCTGCTGTGGAGATGTCGTCGTTGATGGTAAAGCATGTGAATGATACTGGAGCAGAAGATTACCGCAAACTTGCAAACGACGACCGAATTCTCATGAAGAAATATCGACCATATCTTGGCCACCGGTGAGAACGACTATCAGTGTAGCTTTCCTCGTGAGGGCCTGCCTCCACCATTAATAGTCCCAATTTTGGACATTCCTTCATGTTCCTCTCCAAAATTATTTTAGAATCTTTGCTCACATTGTAATTTCTCTATATATACAACTATATCAGATACGATAAACTTTGAAATGATGTTCAATATACTAAATGGATTTTGAGTGTGGTGACCGGAGTCTGCCGGCCAAGTGGCAAACTCGTCGCCGAAAGACTTGATCCTGAAGATCGGAGCCGAAAGACTCGTTGCCGTTGAAGATCGGAGCTTTTTAGGCAGTCACTCCTTCTGTAAGTTTTTACTTCAACAGCTTCCTAGTTCTCTTCAATTACCTTCCTGTAATATTTTTGCTACACCTATAGATAAATGGTCTGCAATTTCTTGTTATGCATGAACTTCTGGGTATAACTGAATTGGTGGTCTGAGTTAAAATTGAAGACCCAGAATTCTTTTCTTTCCTTTTTTCTTTTATGGTCTGATCGCTGCAACATAAGAACGCAATTATAGAGATGTATAGAGTTAAGGGTATCAATTATTTCAATACTTTGATGTGTAAAGATCAAATTTTTTTGTTTGCTTTAAAAAGATTGGATGTAGTTAAGTAGTTTACTATTGATGTTGATCGTAGAGACGACCAATGATATACTTCAAGGAGATGAAGAATTGTAATCAAAGAGTTGTTAGGTGATCCTGTTCAGGGTTACTGTGGCTGGGTATCGCTAATTCGAGATGCAGCTTTGCCCATATGAAGTTTGGTTCTTGTTTAAAGTGTTGAATTAGTTTAACACTAGATACTGTTCAGATGATAACCAAGGCAAAGAGCGTGGTTTTCCTCAAATTTTAGTGCGTTTATTAGCATTTGAGGATAATTGATCCTTTTCTGGAGTGGGATTTGACTTTGGTACTACGTACTTGTAGAGTTAGTTGCGGTTTGACAGGTAAACTTACCCCGCGTGCAGCAGAATTTTACAGTATGAGTGACTAGTTTGTAGATGTAAGTTGAAACATGCAAGATCTGTTCAGATGTTTAAGATGGCAGTGTATGTTACAGATATAAGATTAAGAAAAGTTTGAAGTTTAGATTAGTGTTTAGGTTTGAGTTCCTTGAGGTGATAATTTGTGATTGATATTCAAGGCCTATGACCCTGTTGCTTCTTCTTTGAAGAAAATGGTGAAGCTTCCTAAAGTCGTTTAGTCTAGTACTTTTCGAGAGTACAACAAGGATATTGATTTATTATCTGATGGAAATGGAAGCCATCTGAGGTCAATTTTCTCTTTGAAAGAAAACAAGGGATATTCATAACTTCTGATCATTTAGCTGAGCCCTTTCAATGGGGAAGTTTTAGGATGTTGATTCAATATCCAATGGAAACGGAAGCCATGCCAGGTCTATATTCTGGTCGAGTCCTCTTAGAGGATTGAAATATGATCCGATGTAAATGGAAACTGTTGTAGTGTTTCATGCATCTCACAGAGCATTATTGAGACGAACAAGTGGGCATGGAAACAACAGACATGGAAAGGTGTTTGTTGTGTTTCCATTAGTCTTTATGTTTTTGGCTGCCTGGTTTATCGGTCTATTTGCCCAGGGATGTTAGCTCATCTTCCATAATACTTTATGTTATGCTTCAACATTTTGGAATGCCAGTGATAATGCCATCATTACTGCAGGATCACTGTCATGGCAGGGAGAAATCGTATGCCTTAACATGCTGATGGAAAGGTGTTTTCTGTGTTTCCATTAGTCTTTATGTTTTTGGCTGCCTGGTTTATCCGTCTATTTTCCCAGGGATGGTAGTTCATCTTCCATAATACTTTATGTTATTCTTGGTCACTTCGGAATGCCAGTGATGATGCCCTCATTACTGCAGGATCACTGTAATGGCAGGGAGAAATTGTATGCCTCACCATGTTGATGGAAAGGTGTTTGCTGTGTTTCCATTAGTCTTTATGTTTTTGGCTGTCTGGTTTATCGGTCTATTTTCCCAGGGATGGTAATTCATCTTCCATAATACTTTATGTTATGCTTGGTCATTTCGGAATGCCAGTGATGATGCCATCATTACAGCAGGATCACTGTCATGAAAGGGAGAAATCATATGCCTCGCCATGCTAATGGCTTTCGAGGTTATCGTGATGATCCTCGGCCTGGTATGCACCGTGGACCAGAAGCATTTTCTATTCACCCTGCAGCTTTGGAAGAACTTACAATGCAGCACAGAGAAATGCAATGAATAATCGCTAAGAATCGACTTGTGATTGATGACAATACTGTTCTTCAAAGGGCATTAACAGATGCAAAAGATGAGATTCATAGATTAGGGCACGTCATACCCAAACTCCGAGCTGAGAAAGAAGCAGAGTCTAGGGAGTTGATTGAGAGAGGATTAAAGCTTGAAGCTGATCTCTGTGCTGTTGAGCCTATAAAGGCAGAGGTCGTTCAATTGAGAGCTGAAATTCAGAAATTTAATGCTCTACGGCAGGAGTTGTCTACCCAAATCCAAGGTCTCACTCAGGACGTCACTCGATTACAAGCTGAGAATCAGCAACTAGTTGCCATGAGGACTGATAATGCGAAAGGAGCTTGTCGAGACAAGGTTAGATAGTGGACTTTTAATAAGTTTTCTTGCCAAGTAATATTTTGTACTTGAGCCTTTTGAAGGGAAGTCGACACTTGAACATTTTAATAAGTTAGGAAGTACTTTATTCTGCATCATACTTGAATTGATCAAATTCCTTTCTAGGAGAGCTTATGAATATGAGAGAAAAGCCAATGAAGAACAAGCTGGACAAAAGCAAGCAATGGAAAAGAACCTGATTGATATGGCTGGTGAAATAGAGCTGCTACGAGCTGAGCAGATGAATGCAGACTGGAGGGCACGGGGACTAGGTGACTTTCTCTCTCTTTTCTAGTATATTGAACAAAACACCTCCAGAAGACAAGTTATTTTGACTCTCGTCTTTTGTATGGCCAGTTAGGTGGCGGGGTTATGGAATGATGAGTGGAGGTCCTGAAATGAGATATTCGGGTGCTTTGTATGGCAATGCTTATAGAAATGGTTGGGGGCCTTATGACAGGCCTGGTCCACGGCGTTAATTTTGCAAAAGATGCACAATGCTGTGTTTGGGGTTGCATGTCTGGGTAGAGTACTGGACACCTAGAATATTTAGCCTTGGGTAGATTTCCTGTCTGTATTGATTAAGTTTTGAGCAGCCTATTGCACAACTTATGAAACCTATTTATTCCCACGTTGATTTAGAAAATTTTAGTTAACATTTTGTGATTTGGTATCGAAATTGTAGTTAGAATAAGAACTAAAATGAAAGATGTTGTCGGCCCTTGAACCGTATGTTTGCAGCACCGTAGCTTCCAGTTAACTTTGATAGGTTACGATTTCTGAAATGATGGATCTTTTGGTGGATTCTCCTATATGAGACAAAATGTAACTGTCACTCGAGCAATTTCTAGTCACAAATTTTACTGGCCCTCGTGATTCTCTTGTTTTGGTGAAAATGGAATCACAGAATAGTCAACTTGAGAAACACCCTGCTGTACCCCTACTTCACCCGCTGCTGCAACTCCTACATCATGTCGAAACAAGAAGAATGAACAAGCCACTTTCCTGGAAGATGTGAAGGATCACATTGATGAATTTATCAATGCATCTATGGATGACCATGCGTCTTGCTTCAAGAAGACAATCGACAAGATGTTCAGAATGTAGAAGATTGTTGCTGATAAGAATGCTGCTGATGCCAAGGAAGTCGAAAGTTTGCTGCCCCTTCCAACAACATTAGCAGACTAATATCATCTCCTTCATTCTGTGATTCTGATGCCTACCGATTAAGCAACTGAATTAGGGTGATGTTTAATTTGTTACAATGGTGACCCTTGCGTTGCACTTTTATTTTGAACAACTCGAAAACTTATGTTTTCTCAGATTTTTTTAGCTGCAATTCCAGCTGGGCATCCAGAGTCTTCAACTCTTCATCATAGACTCGTAGTAATTAGCACGCGATGGAAAAAGAACAAGACCCCTTTCAAAAGTAACGTGTAATTAACAACTCACATTTACCATTACATTCTCTTCAAAGCCTTGAGCATCTAAGCAAACGAATAACCAATTCAATCGTTCTGTGTTCTGGTTAACCTAGAATTCCTACACAGTAAGCATAACTGTGCCCTTTGCCATTCTTTGGTAAACCAAATCAAATCTATCCATAGTTTGGTTAAGCTAGAATTCCTAGACTGTAGATTTAACTCGTTCATTGTTGCTCAATTTTTGGTGATATAATCACTGGGATTTCCCCTATAGATCCTTAGAAATTGCTTGAATGGTTGCTGGGGTTGTCCGGCAACAGCCTCCAATGAGCTTAGCTCCTGAATCGCGCCATCTTGTTGTGAAGCACAGAAACTTGCCATCATCCTTCAAGCACTTGGAAGGCTGTCCATACAACATAACCACAACTGTTTAATGCTCGAACACAGAAAAATTCATAATGCATATGTAATGTGTTCAGCTATAATATTTCAAGGATTGCAAAGAGGTTCTACAACAACTTTGACTCACCAGCCATCTCTTAGCTTTCCCATCCCATATGCCATATCTCACCACTATTAGGCTACACGACAATTGCCTTACTGTTTAACTGTGTAAACAGCTGTGTTAGATGACTAAATCATAGGATAACTTTGTTGTTAGATGGAGCATTCTCACCATCTACAGAGCTGAAACATATCCAAGATGGCAGTTGAATATTTTCTTCTTCAAGCAGCTCAATGCAGGCCTGCAAATGCGTCCAAAATCCTAGTTCAAATGGAGATGTAATATATATCTTACTGGAATATAAGATTGGTAAAACCACAAACCTGAGCTTGGAGCGTATTAGGAATGGTCTCAAATGCAAGTAACTCCGGACCTGCTTCCACAAGAACTTGCAATCTGCGGCGCTGGAAATCCTTCAGCTTATCCAAATCCACATTCGGTCCATAATCCCCACTGAAACATTCAAAGATTGTTATGTCAGAACATTGTAAATTACAATGTTCGTCTGGCCAGAGTTGTTTAGGAATACAGAACCATCAGCAAGATAAGCGCCATAGCTTCCGATAGAGGCAGCAACCAAAGCCCTATTATAGTGATGATGACCGGGATTCACTTTCACTGCCTCCCAGAAACAATTCCGAGCTCCGACAGCTAATGACACACTCTTCAATTGGAAGCACGACGGACCAACTCAGTTTCACTGTTTAGGAAGGTTATCTCGATTATACCAAACTATGGATTTTCAGTCATAGGTTCATGCACGAATCATGCATGATATATTAATTAAATAAATCATTCTATATATTAACTAGTAATCGAAAAATTCTATATATTGACCCAAAAAAAAGGGAGAACAAAATCATACTATTGGCCTCGTTTCGTTCGGTAAAAGTAAGAATCGTATTCATTTCTTGTGTTTGTGAAGCAAGGAAATATAGGGAGGAAAGTTGTTCACCGGCGATGAACCGTCGGCAACGTTTATTGCTGGATCCATGCTTTAAATTGACTCCAACTCAATCATGCTTGCTTGCAGGTTTTTAATTAAGTTCATTATTTCTGGGAAGTAAAGTGCTCGATCAATATTCCTAATAAAAGGGTTTGTTCAAGTTTACACTACTCAAGTACAAATCTATTAATACATAAAAGAAGAGCGCCTTTATGTATATAAACTGTATATGTAAGATTTCTGTTCAAAATGACGATGGCTCGATTGGCTCCTGCTCATCGAGTTTCAGCTTCTCAGTCTTGCCTTGCAAGGACCAAAATGTGCAGGCAGCTGCGTGCTGGGGTTGGTTTTGATGAAAATGGTGGGTGAAACAATAAATTGCCCTAATTCAAACCCATGATGGCATTTTTGATCGTGTTATGCTTCCATTGCGTTCGTACGTAGTAGTTGTGAAATACTAAATCTTGTATGATCTGGTTGGAATTGTGGTGATTTTCAAGAAATCGACGTTCTTCGAAAAGTAAACTCAAAGATTAAACGGACGAAAAACTAAGAGAATGAGCGCGTCAATCCATTAAAAGATAAAGAAGTTACAAGTTCAAACAATTCATCACTGAGCTTTTATATATATATATATATATATATATAGTTTTTCCACTAAGGATCCCTATTTTTAGTTTATTTATAAGGATAGTTATTCGACAAACTTTTGATCACATTTTTCAATCTTAACCGTTCAATTCTTAGATCCTAATATAGACCACTTCTGCAAAATTTCATCTAAATCGGTGATAGCTAAGATGATCAAAACTGCGAATTAAAATTATACATTAACGGTTTAAGTTTGACAGATTTAATCGGTCAAATGATTCCAATGTTATTACTACTGCAATTGTTGGAATGTTGTTGCTACTACAATTGTTGGAATCATGTTGCATTGCCGATTGGAATGTTGTTGCATATATCATATCTCTCCCAAACATAATTATACTAACCCAACCACATACTAAACAAATCATTCTAACTCAGTCATAATCTCAAACACACTGTTATCACCATAAACACTACTCTAACCACTACCCAACTCAATCCCAACTCCATTATTATAGTTCACACAAATTTAAATGATAATAAATAAATCAAAACCATAATTTCTAGATCTGATCACATGCAATCAAATCTGCAATTGAAAATTATCAAAACCCAAGAAAAACTCACTTGATTTTAGAATCTCGTTCCAAGACGTTCGTCCAAAACAAAGCAACAACTTGAGAAGAGAGTGAGAGCGCTTTGATCGCATAGAAGAAGAAAGAAAATAAGAAAGAAAGAAAAAAGAGTGTTTTATCTAATTTAATTGTAGATTTGTAATTATTAAAGAAAATGACAGTATTTTCGTCATTTACTGAAAGCAAATGGATCCAACCTTGTTTTATTTTAAGGTGGGTCAGAGCTGTGTGTCCTTATCTGTTTAAATCTTTTTGAACATGAGTTTTTTGTTTTTTGAATTGTTTTATGGTAGTTATATGTTATTCCATATTTCTTTTAATTCATGGACTTTTAGGTTTCGTTGTTATTAGCTTTAAGTAGGGTTCTTTATTTGCTCATATATAAGGAGTCTCTATCAGTTGTATTTGATATCTTTCATCTTTATAAAAAAAAACTTTTTGAGCTTACCTCAATTCTGGTTAATTCCAGAATCTTTTTCTCGTGGATTCGAGATCACGAAAACCTGACTTGTGGATTCAAGTCAACCTAATGTGAAGGATTCGGGTCTAGTTTAGTGGATTTCAAACATATCTATCAAGTTCTGCTGTCACACCCCGGCCCGAGTTTACCTTCCTAAACCCAGGTTAGGACGTGCGGGACCTATCCCAAGAGAGATTTACTCGTAATGTCCCTTAAGAATGGATAACCCTTTTCCCCAAACCATCTGCAACAATCCAAACGATACCGGAATAGACCTCACAACCGGAGGTTATCCTGATTTCCAGATTTGGATCTCTAACCAATTACTTTAGAGGATCTAGGTTTCTAATATTATTTGTGACTGCACCCGAATCCCGGACAGGCTGCCTACGTACCCTGTACTCAGAGATCAAGCCACACGTCTCTCTTATTTAATTAACGCCCTAACCGGACAAATTCTCGCTTTTCTAATTATTGGTCGATTTAAAATATGGATAGCTTACACCTATAGTAATCGGTGTTCAACCTCTCCGCGGAGGTATCCACTAATCATCTATCTATCGAGATTATCCCAAACATTCAACCATACTTATCTATAACATCCAAACACATAAATATAATAGAAAGACAACCACATAAATATATAAATCCCCCCAAGAGCATATAAGTAAAACCACCCAATGGGCACCCTTGTAGTTAACTTGAAATGTCAGGGGCATTTTATGAATTTCGACTTTAGTGGTAACCTTGTAAATAAACAAAACCGTCAGGGGTATTTTTGAGATTTCAGCCTCAGTGGAATTAACTCACCTCGAAATCCTGATGCATCATCTACAACCACAAGGTAAATCTTTAACACTTGGTCGTTCAATATACACCTACAATTATATAATCGACCTTAGTTGCCACACGAAAGTAATAATGACTCGATTCGACTAAACGACACACCAAACGATAACCGAAACTGGCAAATTATATATCCATGCGTTCGTATTGACGAGTACATGAACCAGAGACAACTTACTGCCCCTGAGGATGTCAGACGTGTCGCCACAGGCGGCTGCGCGTGAGCCTCAAGCACCACCACCCTCAAACCGGTCAACTTCACATAAAAACCACCTACATGCAACCACAACAACCCTAGAAGGCCTACAGGAGCAACCAGAACTCCCAAAACTGATGGACGTGTCTACACGGGTAGCCACAGCCGGCGGTGTGTGGGCGTCACGCTCCTCCACCAAAAACACATAATTTTTACAAACTCAAAACATGAAAGTTGAAGATCAAAGCAAGAGGAACAACTTTAATATCTGAGTTTTGATCAACTCGGCCAGGAAGTGACCCAAAACTATCCCGAAAGGGCTGCCTCAACTTCAGCCGCTCCTGCCGCCGTGTTGTGCTTCAACACCACAGGAGATCCGCCCAGAACGCCTTGGCTGTCCTTTCTGGGCTGGTTTCACGCCTCGCCGCCGCCCTACGCAGGAGAACAAGTCAAGTCGGGAACCGGGTTTCGACGTCGTACTGTTCAAGTCTAGATGCGTCGTTCCAGGTCGAACGGGACCACACCACCACCACAGGGAGGCTAGCACGGAGGAGAAGAAGAGATCCCGACCGGCCTCGACGTCTTCAGTGGTCGGAGCTCGCCGCAAAAGTCGGGTCGAGTCAGTTTGAATTTTCTGCAATGTTCTAAAAAGCGCTAGGCGGTAGGCGGGCGGCGACCCATAGCCTAGCGCCTAGACAGCCTAGGCGGAGACTAGGCGGGGATTAGGCGATTTACTTTTTTCATATTTATTAATTAAAAATATATATTTTATGTACTATAATATTTGAAAACAGTCAAATATGGATAAATTATTGGACATAAATCTTGTTAGACCTATTTATAAAATAGATTATAGCTAAAATTTAGCATAACTTCATGTAAAAGTGAGCAGCAACAACAATAAACACATATATTTCTAATTCTAAAAACATTATTTACTCTTATACTCGCATGCTCCCCACAATGTAACAACTCCACCACTAAATGTAAATAAAATTAGCCGGAGAGCTTAGAACCCTAGGCGGCTAGGTGGCCTCTAGGCGGCGATTAAGCGGGCTAGGCGGCCACCTAATTGCCCACAGCCTGGCACAAAGGCCTTGAAGAAAAGCAAGGCGGCTTGTTGCAGCCTAGAGCCTAGGCGGGGACTAGACGGTGCTAGGCGGGGCCTTTTAGAACACTGATTTTCTAATAGTGAAGGAACGCGCGCGCGTGAAGGGGAGAAGAAAATGGGTTATTTCCCTTTTTGGAAACTCATCCCTTCTATTTGTATACTTTCTAAAAATAGAAACTCAACTTCGGTTGATCATAACTTCTCCACACGGTATCCGATTCACACCTGCCACGTGTCCACGAACTCGTATCGTCGAGCACTACAACTCTCGTGAAGGAAGTTTTCCGAGAAACTCGACGTAGTAAAAAGTCAACCTTTGACCCCTTTAATTAAGTCGTTTCTGAGCGTCCCTTGACTCTGAATACTTTGACATTCTTCTCGAAGGTACGGATACGCACCAATACTACAAATAAATTTTCAGGTTATTTCACTCGTTAATAATTCAAAGGAACTAACAGCACAGTTACAACCCTCTGTAACATGCCTAATCCTGGTAAAAGGATAAATTTTTTGGACAGGGTGTTACGTCTGCCGTGTCATCATATCCGATCAATGATTTATCATGAGATTGTGAATTTGACCTCAGCTTTCGGATTAAGAGCAAACAGACCATGAGAAGCTAGCTTGTTCATTTGCAGATAGAAGGGAGTAGTAAATCCGGTCCAACTTCAATTGCCCCCAGCACAAGTAGGGACTCCATTTCAACGGACTCATCTTCTGCTCCCTAATCCATAAGCCGCCATGAGTCGTTCCATCATTGTTTCGTCCAACAAGACAAAAGACCTGCTAGAATAATTAGCATCCAGCAGATAGGCTGATGGAATAGTTTTGGAGATTTAAAACCATATACATGTTTTATTTAAAGCTTCAATTCAGTGAGTTTGGCAACATCCATCAATATATATCAACATGGAATGCACGTGTGTGTATACATGTTTTATTTAAGCTTCAATTCAGTGAGTTTGGCATCATCCATCAATATATATCAACATGGAATGCATATATAGATATGACAGGGATCCATATTTTTGAATTATTTATAAAGATAGGTATTTGATAAACTTTTCGATCACATAACAACATCTTCACCGTTCAATATATATATATATATATATATATATATATATATTTACAGATCAAATTTGTCAAACTTGAACCGTTAATGTCTGTAATTTTAATTCGTAGTTTTAAACATCTTAACGATCACCGATTTGGATAAAATTTTGCAGAGATGATCTATATATTAGGACCTAAGAATTGAACGGTTAAGATTGAAAAATGTGATCGAAAAGTTTTTCGAATGTCTATCCTTATAAATAAACTAAAAATATGGATCCCTTAGTGAAAGGTCTCTCTGTTACTTTTCTAACAAAAGAACTTGAACAATTGCCTATTGTTTTAACAGTGTAAGTGAGATAATGTAGGAGGTGGCGCAACAGAAATTTTGAGATCGATGATGGGACACAAACAACAAGAATAATAATAATAATAAATAATTATACTAACAGTTTAAATTAAATTTAGAAAAAATTCTATTTATTACAAATTTTGGACCTCATTTTCCATTCCAAAAGTTTTTTTAAAAATATTGACCATTTCAACTTTTTAAAAAAAAAAAATTGTGTCAATTCTAACAAAACTCATAACAACATATAATATTTGAATACTTATTCTATCCTCACCCATTAAAACATACTTAGAGAAAAAAAATGAAAGAGAAAGGGGACATATGGTCGACACCTAGCCGGCTCCGATCATTGCCTGTCAGACTCCGGTCACCGGAATCAAGTTTATTACCCACTAATAAACTCGTACTAAACCCCTAAACCGTATTCCTATTACACAACCAACTTTACTACCCCGTAATAAACTCCCGCTTAACCCTTAAACCACATTCCTATTGCACAGCCAACTTTACTACCCCTTAATAAACTCTCGTTAAACCCCTAAACCGCATTCCTATTGCACAACTAACTTTACTACCTTTTAATAAACTCCGGTTGAACACCTAAACCACATTCCTATTACGCATCCAACTTTACTACCTCCTAATAAACACTTGTTGAACCCCTAAATCACATTCTTATTGCACAACCAACTTTACTACCCCTTAATAAACTCACATTAAACCCCTTAAACTGCATTCTTATTGCGCAGCTAACTTTACTACCCCTAATAAACTCTCACTGAACCCCTTAAATCGCATTTCTATTGCACACCCAACTTTACTACCCCTAGTAAAGTTGAAAGATAGAGAGAGAGAGAGAAAAGAGGAAGAGAAATAGAGAGAGAAAGGGTGGCGTCCTCGATGAGGTGCATCCCAATCATTTGTAGCATTTCAGAGTGAGGAACCTTGGGAGCAATGCTTTTGACCCTGCTAGAGACGAGGAGAGCTTTCAACAACAAGCGATAATCAAGCATGAGCGCTAGCTTCGCCTTCGTGAGATGCCACTCCGCTCTGCTTTTGAATCCCGTACTCAATTCGCTCAGATCTTTTCCGGCTAGCAGCACAACAGGATCAAAATCCGGACTCTCTTCCACATTCTAACCCGGATTTGGATCCAGGTTCTCGATTTCAATGGCTTACAGAAGCTCATGGTTCACCTAAGGATCTGTCATTGACTTAAGACACTCTAGTTTTGCTTCAGATTCATCAATTAGCTGCAGAAGCTAATTCAGATCGAGTTGGTTTGGCGACATCAAACAACTGAGGACGAGCTCCGTTCAACACTCTAGTTTGTTGTCCTTCATGGATGCGCGCGAAGTTGGTGTGGGTGTGAAGGACGAGCTCCAATCTAGCAGCAGTGCTCATGACCAAACGACGACTTGAAGCTGGTTGGAGATTAGAGCGTCGTGGTTTGCTGGCGACGATGCAGAGAGAGAGAGAAGAAGAAGAAGAAGAAGAAGAAGAAGATGATGATGACGATGATGATGATGAAGAAGAGAAGAAGAAAAAAGAAGAAAAGAAAAGGGCGATTGGCATGAATGGTGGGGGGGTAGGAGAGAGAGATAATAAAAAAACAGGGATAAAATTGTAATTTTATTACAAAAAGTTGGAATGGGCAATGTAAACTAGTTTAGTTAGAGTGGTCACTTTTTTTCTTCAATTTGTATGAAATAGTCAATACCCCTTAAATTTATATATATTTCAATAATAATTGTTTTTGAAGAGAGTTCATATCATTGCATAATAGTTTCATCGATCATACTATTAAAAATTTTCGATATATGAAATCAAACAATTATTCATAAAATGGTCACTCTCATTTAACTGCGTAACCGAGTTTTTACAATATTCATAGCAGAAAATAATCTCTCTACACATACCGTCGCAACTAGTACAATATATATATATATATATATATATATATATGTTTGAAATATTTTTTCTTAAAGTTTTTGTAATTTGACATCAAATTTTATTACTAAAATACGTAAGAAAATTAAGTAAAAATTTAGGTTTTATGATTAAAAAATTCTATTGCTAAATTGAATTTAAAATGAAAATAGCTATAATAATAATAATTAAAATTGAAGCATAATTACTTAAATTTTTCATCAACAACTAATAAAGGAAAACAACCAAATTTAGAAGAAGAAGAATAATAATAATAATAATAATAATAAGATAAAAAAGAAACGTGTGTAACTTAAGATAGTATTGACCCACAGAATTGTTCTCTTTCCTACTTTCATTTATCATATATATTAAGTATTTTTGTGATTTCAACAATAAAGGGACAGTGTTCTACAAAAACTTAATGCAAGAATTTGTGGTATTCAGAAAAGTTTGGGAAGGGGGCATAATCAGTTTCTTCAAGATCTTGAGAAAAAGCTTATTGTTGAATATGAAAAAGTTAGAGATGCTGAGGTTCTTTTCTGGAGACAAAAGTCAAGAGACAAATGGCTTAGTGAGGGTGACAGGAACACCAAGTTCTTTCACTTAACCACTATTGTTAGAAGAAGAAGAAATAAGATTGATGGTCTATTTGATGCTAATGGGGTCTGGACCAATGACATGAATAGTATGCAACAAATTGCTGTAACTTTCTTTAAAAATCTTTTTACTGCAGATCCTGTCCAAGATCTTAGGGTGATTATCCCTCCTTTGTTCCCTAGCATCCCTCAGTGTGATATGGTAAGAGTGAATAGGCCTATTACTGAACATGATATCCATAATGCTCTCTTTCAAATTGGCAAACTGAAGGCTCCAGGTGTTGATGGATTTCCTGCTTTATTTTTCCAACAACATTGGAGATTGTGTTCCACTGAGATTGTTAATGTTGTTACTCAGGCTTTTGCTACTGGTTCTATTCCCTCTGGTTTGAATCATACTTTGATCACTTTGGTTCCTAAAGTCCCTTCTCCTCAACACATGCACCTGTTCAGACCCATCAGTTTGTGTTGCACAGTTTACAAAATTATTTCTAAGATAATTGTGGATAGGGTGAGACCCTTGCTGCGAAAATGGATCAGTCCTAATCAGGTAAGTTTTGTTCCTGGCAGACATATTTCTGATAACATCATGATCGCTCAAGAACTTTTACATAAATGCAAAAGCTCCAAGGGTAAGAAAGGTTTTATGGCCTGGAAGGTTGATTTGTCAAAAGCTTATGACAAACTCAATTGGAATTTCATTGAGCAGGTTTTATGTGAAATTAAACTTCCTGCAAACCTTGTGAAAATAATCATGAGTTGTGTTTCTACTGCTAGTTATCAGATTATTGTGAATGGTGAACTTTCTAGTTCTTTCACGGGAAGTAGGGGTATTAGACAAGGAGATCCTTTATCTCCTTACTTATTTGTTCTTTGTATGGAAAAGTTATCCCACTCTATCCAAACTGCTGTTGAAATGGGGCATTGGAAGCCTATTAGGTCTTCCCACTCTGGACCTTATGTCTCACATCTTTTCTTTGCGGATGATCTAATACTCTTTTCTGAAGCTAATGCCAAGCAGGCTACTGTGATGAAGGAGGTCATGAATTTGTTTTGCAGTCTCTCGGGTCAGTCTGTTAGTTTTGAAAAGTCTATGATTTACTGCTCTCCTAATGTCAGCTCTTCCCTTGCTATAAAGATTAGTAGTATTTGTGACTCTCCTCTTACTCCTGATCTTGGTGTGTATCTTGGTATGCCTCTTATTCATTCAAGGGTTTCTGCTTCCACTTATGCTCAGCTGGTGGACAAGGTTCAATCTAGACTTGCTAGCTGGAAAAGTAAAACTTTGAATATGGCAGCTAGACTCACCCTAATCCAATCAGTGACCTCATCTATCCCTATTTATGCTATGCAAACTACTAAGCTTCCCATTAGTATCTGTGATAAGTTGGATAGATTGAATAGAAATTTCTTGTGGGGTGATACTGCTCAAAAGAGGAAAGTCCATCTAACCAATTGGGATATGGTTTGTAGACCGAAGTGTTTTGGTGGGTTAGGAATCAAAAAATCAACTGATATGAACAAGGCCATGCTTGCTAAGGCTGGGTGGAGAATGATCCAAGGAGATAAGGGCTTATGGAAGGAAATTTATCAGAAAAAATACCTACATTCTGGTTCTGTTTTGCAGGAGAACTATAAGAAGCCTAATAGTTGTTCTAGTACATGGTCTAGTATTGTGTGTTGGTGCAGGGCTGTTGAAAAAAGGGTTTCAATGGAGAGTGGGAAATGGTTGCACTACTAAATTCTGGACTGATAGATGGTCCCCTTGTGGTATTTTGGAAAATCTTGCTTTAAATCATGATTTTATCAATTTAAATGCTGCTGTGAAAGATTTTTGGACTGGAAGTATGTGGAATGTGGACATGTTGAGGTATCATCTTCCTTCTGATGTGGTTCATATTATTCTTGCTATCCCTATTTCTATTGGTGATTTACAAGATAAAATTATTTGGGGGAGAACTTCTACTGGGATCTTTTCTGTTAAATCAGCCTACAAGCTGCTATGTGATGAAGCTGATCACCAGAACTATGTTTGGAAGAAGAATTGGTCTATGCATATTCCTCCAAAACTGAAAATTTTTCTATGGACTTTTGTTTCAAGTAAGATTTTAACTAATGTGCAGAGAGTTCATAGGAGATTGACTGTTGATGCCTCTTGCAAACATTGTTCTAATACTCCTGAGACCATGCTGCATCTCTTTCGGGACTGTACTAAGGCCAGGTTCGTATGGAACTCCTTTAATATTCCTACTAATATGCTGACCACATTTTCTTTAGACTGGGATGGTTGGATATTTGCTAATTTGATGCAGAATAGTTGCCACATTAACAATTTAAACTGGAATGCTTTCTTTGTGTTCTGTTGTTGGTTCATATGGAAATGGAGGTGTAAGAGTGTTTTTGATAATAATTATCAGTATCCATATAAACCTGCGGAAGTAGTTCTTGGTTATGCTTCTGAATGGACTAAGGCCATGACTAAGCCTAATATGCAGTTGATGAAACATGTTGAAAATCTCTCTTGGGTTAAGCTTGTTGATGGTTTCCACAAGCTGAATGTAGATGGATCAAAAACAAGAAATGGGGATATTGGTGCTGGAGGCGTTATAAGGGATGAAAGTGGGTGTTGGAAGGGTGGTTTCATGATCAACATTGGTACTGGAGAAGTTTTGCAAGCCGAGGCCTGGGGTCTTTTTTATGGTATTCAGTTGGCTTTAAGTATGCAAATCAAGAAGCTGGAGGTGGAGTCAGACTCTGCTATTTTAATCAACCTTCTGCATAATGCTGATGTTCAGCTGCACCCTTTAGGCACCCTTGTGCTAAACTGCAGATCTATGCTTCAGAATTTTACTTCAGTCCAAGTTAAGCACATCCACCGAGAGCGCAATATGGTTGCTGACTTGTTGGCTAAAAACAGTACTCTTAATGCCCAAGGCATCTGCTATCTCCATGAGCCTCCTGCCATTGTCACTGAAACTATGCTTGATGATATTGTTGGAATTGCCAGAAGTAGGAGTTTTAGAACCAGTAGTACTGGTTAGTTTTCTTTTGTAGTTTTTTATTTTGGGCTTTTTGGCCTCTTTCTTACCAAAAAAAAACCTTAAATGTAATTAGATGAATGAGTCACGGGACCCACTGTGTCTCTTACTCCTCATCCTCCCCTGAATGCATATATACGGGGATTTTTGTTCAAATGTGAACATATTACTATATATCAAAACTTGAAAGCTATGCGACACTCAAATTTTATTTTAGAGATCACTCTAATCCATTGAGCGAGGGATATATATACTTCTAGTTTCTACAAACGTGCTTAATGAGCACAACCACTGTAAATACAATCGAGCTGTGCCATCTCCACCCGTGGTGCTGTCATCATTTATGTTTATACCGAAACAGACATTGGGGCACTGGCATGGTCATATCACAATATAGATATAAAGTGGGCAGATATCGAGTTTAATGTTGCTGCAGTTCGTCACTCACTTTCTACTAGTTCTAGAATTGACCCTTCTATAATAACGTACTTGCAAACGTACTCAAGCGAAACAAGACGACCCAACTTCAAAACAGAACATGACAAAAGTAGGAAAACGAAAATCAAATCGATACATCTTATTTATCGTGTTACATAGGATGGTGAGAAAATGATTTTCTGCATCAATTATAATTATTATGTAGTGTTGCATGAGACTACAATGTATAATTGAGATTGATTGTAGAAGTTATTGAAATAATTATGTATTTATCAGTTTGACCTTCCTTGTATACTAACATTGTCAAATTTTTAGTGTATAACATGCAAACTATACAACAACAGACAAACTCAATGATCAATTGCAAACTTCCATAACAACTCGTTCAACTGTGGTTTCCTTGCATGGAATAAAATGATTAATACATAAAAGAAAACAGATTTTGAACTTCTATGCAAATTGGTAGAGCCATAAGAAATTTGAAAGAGAAAAAAAATACTGCAGACCATGAACGTAACGGTAAACGCAACTTTGTGATTTTAGCGGCAAATTGATAAAAGCTGAAACTGAAGAAAAGCCATCAACACCACCACCGATGCAGTTCTCAGTGTTCTCTAGAGTTTGACGACATCAGGAATATGAACCGGATACCTTTCAATGCAATCGGCCCACGGCGAATGATCATTTTCCGCCGTCTTGATAGTCCGGTTACACTTCCACACGGCGCTGTTGCACTTAAACCCACTCCCAAACGCAATCTGCCAAACCCTGTCTCCCTTCCTCATCCTCCCCTTAGCCTCAATGTACCCCAACTCATACCACAGCGAAGACGACGACGTATTGCCGAACCTATGCAGCGTCATCCTCGACGCCTCGCAATGCTCGGCAGAGAGTTGCAGATTCTTCTGAAGCTCATCAATGACGGCTCTACCCCCAGCGTGGATGCAGAAGTGCTCGAACGCCTGCTTGAAGTCTGGTATGTAAGGCTTCCATTTAGAGTTGACAAGCTTTCTTCCGATGAGGGTCATCAGGAAAAGGAGCTGCTCCGACGCTGGAAGTACTAGAGGACCGATAGTGGTGATGTTTGACTTGAGAGCCTCGCCGGCGATAGCCATGAGATCTTTTTGGAGTGAGATTCCGACCTTGCCCTCCCTGTCCTCCTCCTCGAAGACGCAGCGGTAGGCCCTGTCGTCGGCTCCCTTGTGGGTCCGAACGACGTGGACCAATCTATACTTGGCACGTCGGCTCTCGGATTTACGGTTGGACAAGAGTACGGCAGCCCCACCCATGCGGAAGAGACAGTTGGGTAAAAGCATTGCCCTCTCTTTTCCTTGGTAATAGTTGGGAGTTATGATCTCCGTGCTGACCACCACAGCGTTTGAGTTGGGATGAACCTGAAGAAGATCACGTGCCAAGTCAATGGATATGAGACCGGCGCTGCACCCCATGCCGGACAAGTTGAAGCTCCGGATGTTACTTCGGAGCTTGTACTTGTTGATCACCATCGCCGACAAAGAAGGCGTCGGAGAGAACAGGCTGCAGTTGACGATGAGAATATCTATGTCTTTAGGTTTCAGCCCTGTTTTCTCAAACAAGGAGTCCATTGCTGAGAATATTACGAGCTCCGCCTCACCCCTCGCAGCCTCCATGGTTGGCTGTGGAGGGATGTAGTGAATGGCTGGGGGAAGACAAGTCTCTTCTCCTAGACCAGAGCGCTCGAGGATCCTCATCTGGAACTCTACGCTCTTAGGGTTGTTGCAGAGGATAAGACGGGAGTGTTCCATGAATGTGGAGAAAGGGACGCGGCAGGTGACAGGGGGCTTGTAGCAAGCGTAGTCGACGAGGAAGATGCTTCGTGGCTTGGACATAAAGTAAACGGTGGCGATAAAGATGATGAGGAAAGAGGAGCAGAGGATTTGGACAAGATCCAAGTGAAGATATCTCCACAAGTTTAGAATCTCCTCCGGGCCGATACGTACAACCTCGAGTAAAATCCCGGCCATTATGGGAACTAAGGCCAGGGTGAGGAAATGGTTCACGAGGTATTGGTAGCCGAGTTTGACATACTTGAGCTTGACGGAGTTTGAGATTTCCGGCAATATTGGAGGCATTGCTGTTGTGTATAAGTTTGTACGAAATGTGAATGAGAAAGATGAAGAGAACCAGAGATCGAGGGCTATGCCTGGGAATGGAGAATGGTGAGGAAGGAGGATATGATATTAGGTGTAAAGGGGTGGTGGATTTAAAGGCAACGGGACCGGGAAATTGAAGGTGGCAGACGGGGAGATTTAATGGAGGGACTTCACGTCATTCCAACGCTCACTTAACTTGTTATTAATTTTTTTCCCACAACTCCTGCCTTCCTTTTCAACATGTAACTCAACTAAAATCTCCAGAATCATATCATGCCTAACAGCAAGAGCCAAGATCTAGCTAGCAGTGACAAATCTGGATTTGATTCTATTTTTGGTTGTTATCTATCCTTCTATCGCACCCATTATATTTTACCTGGTTTCCCTACGTACGAGCATGAATTGCACGTAGAACTTAGCTATATTAATTATTAACCCAGAAATTTCATACAATTCAAAGCCAGAAAACTGGTTCACACGGGCGTCTCACTTTAATTAGTTTGGAATCTTATCATATAATTATGTTTTGAAAAAAACTGTTGTAAATTAACTACTTCGTAATTAGACAATCAGTCAGTTTCATATATATGGTGGATGAGTGTTAGACCTGAGTGATTGCTACATTAACGTTATGCATAACGCTATATCATGAACATTGAGATCGAACTGCCTATTGCGTCCTGAAAAAACAAGATAAATTACATTTAAGTGAAATAAAGACATCTAGCATTTCGTTTTTGAAATAACAAAATCAAACAGCTTGCTATTTTTCTTTTGAGAAATGAATTTCCCAATTAATGTGGTTGTTAACTAGTTGTTAGTGGTTCCTTACCTATATTTGTAGTGAGACTAACACATAAATGAAGAAGGCCAGGGTTGGAACACTGACAGATTTGAAGAGAGACGTCTTCTTTAAACCTGCTGGGATCTTATTCTTTACAGGATTAGCTAGATCCTCACTCCTCAGTGTTGACAAATTTGACATGATCAGTTAAATTTCATTCTTGTTGGTAATTATATATGACTACACTGTTTAACTTGATACAATTGATCAAGTTATACTGATAGATATATCCTGGCCCTATCAATCTACCATATATGGTTAGAACTTAGAAGTAGAATCCTCTATGGTTCTTGACTTCCTTTGCTCTCTTTATTTGGTCACTTGCAAGCTTCGGATCGCATAAGGTAATTGTTTGTGCTTAATTTCCCAAATGCATTTCAAATGATGCATATTTTTGGGACGGGAAGGTAATCATACTTTAGCAAACTATATATGCATGGTGCTCCCTCCTCTGGTTAAGTACGAAGGAATTGCCTCCATTCTTTATCTAGCTAGACATAACGTAATGATGACCATTCGGGTCTACCGACGTTTCATTTTTTCTATCTTCATCGCGATAGTTGGTTTGTATAGTTTCTTTGCATTATGGAGACTTAATTAGTGTTATTCTCCATCCGGTCCTTTCATTCTTTCAATAAAATTATTAAAGTATATGGAACTAAGTAGAAATGGTTGGCAGGGGTAAGGTTAGGATAAATTAATGCATGTGAACAATATGATGCATCAATTATGTAAAATGAGTTGTTAAACTAGTAATATTAATCATTAAAGTTGTAATATGAGCCCTTAGTTATAAAAAAATAGTTACAACATTAGTTATCATTTGTCCTTAAATGGTAATTGAGTCCTCAAAGTTGTAATTATCATCTTACGGACTCAATTACCACTTTAACAACACATGATGACTAATGTTGTAACTATAAAATTTACAACTTTAAAGATTATTATTACTATTTTGACAATTTATTTTACATAGTTAATGCATCACATCATTTACATGTATTAACACATACTAGAATTTCCCCTTGCATTTACTTCGTTTCTAATTTCTAGCAAAAGTAGAAGTAAAATAGTTATATGGATCACAACTCAAGTTGGTTCGATTCTCAATAAGGAAGATCAATTTTAAAGGTAATTATCAGATTTTCACTTGTTGGATCATCCATATTGACCATATACATCTTTTATATCATTCATAGATTTTAGTCATAGTTGCTCCGTTTTGTGTCGAGCTAGATATCCATCTCAATCTCCCTCCACAATGGAGTAGTTTAGGGAAAACATTTCCGTGAATAGTTTGAATAGGTAATTTGTGAGAATATAGTATAAAAATCACGCGTGTTCTCTTTGTTGTGGACATGCAACAAGTGCCTGTCCAAACCGAAATGGGGCTGTCGACGATTCTCAAATCTCAATGTTCGACCACGCAGCTTTTGCTCTTCATCGTGTAGAACAACAGATCTGTATTTCCTGCACATAAAGATCAAGCAACCTTAATTTCTTAATTATAAGTAATTAAACTCATTCCTTTACAGAATAAACAAAAGAGGTTAGTCGACTCTGCATCGACCGAGTGCCTGGACACCGGTAGAGAGGATTGTTCTACGTTATGGCAGCATGAGAGAAGATGTGTATAGTGATCATCTCTTTTTGTTTTTGGTTCAGTCTGCAGGACCGTCGAAGACACGCGTCCCTGTTCATTAGGTGCATATAATGTGCTGCCCCACAACAGTGATGGGCGATCTCCGATCATGTAGTTAACATCGACACCATCAATAATGATAGAACCTGTTACTGATGATGAATTGATAACTTAATTGATGAATATGGCATTGTTAGATCTATGGCGGGACTGATATGTTGTTGCGCTGCTGCTGGATACAAATTTATAGGTTTCTGATCACCAATATTAATCTCTAACTACTTCCCTGTCTAATACATTCAGAAATTGAACGTTCCTCGAGTTTTGCACTGATCGGTATGCTTTCAGTGTTGCTAATTACTAAAACATTCATCGTCACTCACTATTAGATTTATATCGAAGAGATTAACATAACAGGAAACTAAACCTTCCTGGACAGTACTTACAAACATGCATCTCTTGGATGTTAAGTATGAATAATATATGGTATTCAGACAATAAGGAAAATAAATGTTTGAAGGCAAAGCTGTCTTCATATCACCAAGTAGGCTAGTTCTAAAGCCATGACATGTTTGGATGAGGATGTAGTGAGTAGCTAGGGTTTCCCAAATAAGGTGACCTTGTAACGTACTGATGAATCGGTTGGAACGCAATTGGGTACAAGTTGGTGGATTGATCTAGCTAGCTAGCTAACTTCAATGTTGGCTATGGAGTCACTGGTTTCTGCTGGCTAGTATAATGACAATGATATGAACCTGGAACCTGCCATGGACAATATATATGGGACGGTGCGGCCCATAATCTGTAGGGTTTCATCGCCTATTTAAAGATGTGGTTAGCAGTATGCAGAATATAAGAGATTAGGTGTATACTTTCCAAAAGAAAATATGCATGCGGATGTGCAACTGTCTTAGGTTGAGCTTCAAGCAATTCATTGAAGAGTAATGGTATATGTAAGCAGTGTAATTAACTTCTATCTATACATTATAGTGTGGAGGTGTTTCAGTGTTTTTGTTTCATTATCGTATCACTAAGATGACAAAAATGAGCTAGAAAGTAAAACATTTACACCATTATCCGCAAAATAAATTACAAATTTAGCCCGTTAAAATGTAAAATACGGATATATCATGATATACCGAAACACCATGCGTCCACGTCAAATATATTCTAATCAACGTATGAATTACACACGTATATTTTGTTATATCGAATCAAGAATCCTGCAACTAAATATGTATTAAACCTCACGTTTAAAATACCCGAGTACATTCCTTCATGTACATGAATTATATATATCATATCCAAATGATCATGACACGACAGAGATAAACTTGTAAACATGAAACATCCCACTCCCACTACCGGAACTGGAAAGCTAACTTTGACAACACTTGCTCACAAATCGATGCCTCCTTTGCTTTCCCCTATTGGGCGACCAATTCCTATGTGCCATTAAAAAACCTAGTTCACTGAAAGAACGAAGCCATGTGTGAACCTGATCAACAACATTGATCGATCATAATCATATATGCGTCCATCATAGTCCCCCTCCATTCCGATTGATACGTGTAACGATCGCAACGAGGCGATTAATGTCCTAACAGCTAGCTTTTAGTGTTGTTCAAATGATGATAACTCTGATAGCTAATTTGTATCGAAGTGCTGTATATGAACCAACCCCGCAGCTAGCTAGCTCCATCCTCTTACTCAAACGTACACCATTACATTACTATACGTCTTGCCGACATGGTTTGTTGGGTTGCAACTTTCAAATTTTTCGATCTAGCTATCCTCGAATATGGAAAAAGGACCGACTTTCAAAGGTCAAGTTGGAAATTACGTTTGCGTTTGGCAAACGCAGGCATACGAGTGTAGTAGATTGAACAACAGAGGGAGGTGACAAGCTGATATTCTTTCATGTTCACCCATCAGGCTCATCTGGCCCATTTAGCCTCAGGCCCAGATAGAACTCTTTTTTGCCAAAAGGTTCGTCCGATGAATTCTTAGTTCGAGCTTCCATAGCTTTTCTGTTGATATTCAGTACTAGTGGAACTTACTCTTTCACTGAGCAGGGAGATGCGACCGCCTAATTCCTCAATAATTTTTCTGATCAAAATGTCCAACTGCATGTCTTGGACGAGTTAGAGTATAATTATAATATTAAATGGCCATAATCACTCTGTGTTGGCGAGCAGTCCGGTTACCGTAATTGTTGATATCTCGATCTCCGGCATATTGACATCTATGGTTAGTTCTTTCTCCTGTCATATTTATAGAAAATCTAACAAAGAATTCGAGAAATTTTTCAGTCACTTGATAATATTGTCTAGTGATGCTACATTTCACTCAAAATTAGACATATAGATTTTCGACATAAAAATGTATTTCAGCTATTTTCTCAATGACCATTTTTGGTTTTCTGTTGTTTTTAAAATTTTAAACCCTAAACCCTAACCTCTATCACTCTACCCTAAAACCCTAAACTCTATCCTAGTTTAAATTTACTAAATATTCATGAATGTCATTTCACAAAACATTGAAAATATTAGTTTATATTTTAGTTGTAAAAAATCCACATGTCTAATTTTAAGTGAAATGTAGCACCACTAGATATTGTCATGTGGTTCTCCTGTAGCATCTAAAATTTTATCGGATATGAGTTATGTTAAAAATCAAGCACCAATTAATTGGCTACGATTAACCTCAATAAATAATTTTTGTATTTTGAAATATTATCTCAAAAATACCAACACGAGGTACATGGTTCATAGCTGCTTACTTGGTGAAGGCTTTGCTAGAAAATGGCCAAGTTGTACGAGCCACTGTGCGAGACCCAATTATTGAAAAGAGGGAGGTGGATAGGCCAAGGATAAGAGAGAATCTTTGAATTCCTCGAAGTGATTCTAGAGGCCTCAAAACCCTAGGGTTAGAGGCTTGGCGACGACGCCCCTCCCATGGGCAGAGCGGTGTTCGTGCTGGCGGCAAGACCGCGTTGTTGGAGTATCCAGCCTTGAGATGGCAGAGAGAAGAAGATGAAGGTCAGGACTGCTGCAATGACGTCAGATCTTCAAAGTGTTTCCTTTGACTGTGTTGGCTTTGTGATGTGTAGGTCATGGAGCTTTGTTCACGATGTTGTTGGTAAGGAGCCTCTTGTACTCCTGATCAAGCGCTAACGAGGTGATGACGGTGTGGGAGTGAAGAGGGTGTGATTTCTTTCTCGACGATGTCTAATGCTTGTTCGTGTTTCTGAAGAGCTCTGGTTGAGGTGTTTCTCGACTAAGAATGCTGTGGGTGTGGGCTGGCAGATCTTCCAAGATGTGGCGTCAGCGACTCGATCGTAGTTGTGGAGCATGGAGTCTCCAGTGTATTGGCTAAATATGGTCAACCGACGGCGGCAACTCCAACCATGGAAGACATCTAAAATTCGGAGGCAAACCCGACTTCGGGTTTGAGTTTGGTGGTCGAAGGAGTCGAGGTGGAATCAGAGAAGGTTGTGGTGGTGGTCGATGGAGGAAGCATTCCCCTGAAAATTTCGACAGGAAATGCTAGGTTTGAATTGGTTGGCTTGCTGACCGGGCCGTTGACCGATGATGGGTCGACTTGGGCTTGCTCAATGAATGGTTGAGTTGGTGGCTAGTCTTGGGCTGCTGGAAGTTTATGAGATTAGCCCATAAGGCTTGGAAGTCCCTTTGGACTACCGGGCTTTACCTAGACTAATGATAGATGGTTATTTATATTTAATGCTTGAGTTGATTTTTTTAACAAGAATGCTTGAGTTGTATCTAGACATATACCAATTGAGGTCTTTAAGTGATTGATATTTCTCTTTTAAGGGTTTAGATAGAAATAGCTAGAAGTCATTTGTCGTAAGTTATTATCTGAGCACAACTGCAGCAATGAGGGCTACCTGTCATGTGTAAGGGCTTGTGCCGTTGGTTTCAAAACAACATTTGATGTAAGCGACTTCTAGCCGAAGAAATTTTAATGTAATTATATGATTTCTCTAAAAAAATTATAGTGCTCCGGATTATCAATGTTCAAAAATTCATACACGTACACTCAAAACGTTCATGTTAGATTCAGTTTCAGATAAATAAGCTATGTAAGTTTTACATAACAGAACCCATTTCATCTGTTTGGCCATAGAGGATTTGCGGAAGGTTGGTTATCTGTGGGAATTGAATGGAGCCAAGGACAGGCTTAAGCTGATCTAATGGTGGAAGGAAACTTTGATGAAGCCATACAAGGCGTTGATGGGATCTTCCACACCGCATCACCGGTGTTTGTTCCATAAGATAACAATGTTCAGGCAAAGCTACCACTTGATATATATTGCAAATTATTCAAATAAGATGTGTTTTCAGTTTCATAAACAGCCAATGTTATTCAGTAAGATTGAAAAATGCTAGACACCAAAAAGTTATACAAAAATCATATACCAAATGATGTGGAATGTGTCACCTCATCAATTTAAACCTAACTTTTTCCCATCATGTATTATTATTAAACTGTTTTTTATCAAATTAAAAATAAAATTCACAAAATTCATTACATCATATATTGTTATTTTTCAATTATGTCATTACAAGTTTCCAAATGGTGTTTACTTCTCTTGGGCAAAGCTCCAATCTGACATCAATTTCATTTGGTGTTGATCATGTTTTAGGATTTGAATTATTATAAAGAACAATTACAATATAAATTGTTGCAATTAACTCCCGTTTAATGATCAATTGGAGATTATTGAGTTGGAGTTATTCACTTCATACTCGGGGGCCTTGTTTATGAACATCAAATATTCATAGATGGATTAGATGGTGGCATTTCCAATTGAATTTGATACCTATAGTTCGTGAGATAAGCAAGGATTCATAAGGCTAGTATTATAGCATCAGTTGAGAGATCTTCTAAGCAAACCCATAGTATGCAGATTACCTTAAAAACACCAAAGATTTATCGATCAAATCGGTGGTGATATGTTAGAGAAACCCTAGAGACTGGAGAGTAGATCTTGGCTTCAAATAGGAATCAATTAATGTTCTTTTTTATTCTAGATATAAATCATGTAATTATGGTTTTTAATTCACTTTCTATGTATTTTTTTTAATTCACTTTCCATATGTATTTTTTCTTTTTTTTAGCAAACTACATTTTAGTTACTGACCAAATTTTAGTTTACAATTACATCATTTATACATTATCTTACATTTTTAAGGACAAATACTAACAAATTAGGATAAACTAATATCCACAAGTCATCTGTCACTACAATTTTACCAGAATACCCTTAACTACATATCAACTGCTACTGTCGACCAGAAATGTGTGCTACTGCCGAGTAGCATAGTAGCACCCTGCTACTGTGGACCAGAAATGTGTGCATCAGCACCGGGCATCACCACGGCACAGTAGCACTAAGCATCACCACTGCGTAGTAGCACCGGGTATCACCACCGCGCAGTATCACCGTCAACTAAAAAGACTTTGGAGACCAAAACAAAATTGTACCAACCTAGACAAAATTACACCAACACAGCAAAAATTACACTAACTTAGTCGTTGAAAATCACTGTTGTCGTCGTCATTGTACCACCGATGTAGTCGTCATTGACAAATCATTGCGTCGTCATCGAGGTAGTAGCAGTATCGTGCACGCATCAAAGGGAAGACCTCATCGAGACATTAGCAGATCGGATCTGAGGCAGTAGTAAATCAGATCGAATAGACGACCTCGTCGAGACAGTAGCAGATCAGAACTAAGGCAGTAGTAGATTGGATTTTTATTAGTGCTACTGTTAATTGTAGATTTGAATCTTGGCTGCTACTATTTCAATTACTCATCAAATCTGACCAAATCCAGCCACAGCTCAGCTTCCTTGCAGCCTCTGGTGTTCATAAACCCAATCATATCATCTCTCTCCGACTCTCCCCAACCTGTCTCTCCAGATCACAAATTCTCGTCTCTGCCGCATTGATCTTGCTCAGTAGCTTCTTCTCCTCGGCCTGCCACGCCTCACAATAGCCGCTTCTCCTCAGCCTGCCACTTCGCCTCTTCTTCTTGTGCTTCTCCTTAGCCTGCCTCGTCTCACAGTGGCTGGCGAAGATCTCGATGACTCTAGTCTTGGAGTCCTCGTTTCTCCTCGATCTCATCTGCCAGACTGATTATTGACATCGGCTTGATTTGACCGTCCTCGTCGAACATCAGTATCAGACTGATTAGGCTGTCGTCGTCGAGCTTCGGCGGTCAGCCGATGTCTCTTCTTCTTCTTGTGCTTTGAGAGAGAGAGAGAACCAGATTTGAGAAGAGAATGATATAACTTGGTTACGTAATTTTATTTAAAAAATTGGGTCAGGCCTGTTATAACTTGGTTACGTAATTTTATTTAAAAAATTGGGTCAGACCTGTTATAACTTGGTTTTAGATTTGAGTTGGTGTCCTAATTTGTGGGGTTTTTGTGTTTATAAATTTAGTTAGTTCCTTATATGTAATTCTCAATTCTTTTTTTAGTAAAATAATTCAATAAATTACTCTTTCAAATTAATCAAATCCATGTCACTAATATTGATAAATAAAAGAGGTGAGTTGGCTTTCACCACATTATGTGGGATTCATATTTTGTAAAAGATTTTGGTGTGTAGCATTATTCGTAGATACTGCTACAAAACTCATGCAATCCAGGCTAAAAGGGAAAATCTTTGAATCTTGATATTGCAAGTTTCTTAAATCAACCTAGCTAGTATATATGTTTTCAACTTCATATCAATTAAGTGTCTGATGATTCAACTGAATGCTGAAAGTTGGTTGAACTCATGAAAAAAGGGAAAAACCTTTCTCTGAATGAACTATTTTCTTGTTTTGATTATGTGGCAGGCGACTTTGATTGATCCATGTATAAAGTAGTGTTTTCAAAGGCGAAGTGAGGCGGCGCTGGGGCGCGCCTTAGGGCGGAGCGACGGGAAAATGCCTCGCCGGATGTTTCGCCGCGACGCCGCTGGAAAGGCGACCGCCGGAGCGACGAGGCGACGCAGAGGCGGGGCGAGACGAGGCGCGCTGCAGGATTTTTTTTTTTGGTTTTTCCGCGTCAAAACGACGTCGTTTTGCTACTGGGTTTCTGTTTTTTTTTTCGCGTCAAAACGACGCCGTTTTGGTTTTTTTTTTCCAAAACGACGCCGTTTTGGTCGTCTCCTTCGATTAAACCCTGCGTCTCTTCTCTCTGCCTCCTTTCTGTTCGCTCTGCCTCCTTTCTGTTCTCTCTATGTTCACACACAAATCCGCCCTGTCCACCACCCAAATCCGCCACGATCCTATTCGAACTCGAGCTCGAGCTCTCCACCGCAACAATTCCCCCACCGCCACCGTAAAAACCTGTTATTGCTGCCTCCTCTTATTCCCATCACCCCCACAACACCAACCGCCCCATCACTTCCTCCTCCGCCTCGAGCGCAACATCACTGCCTCCTCCGCCACATCACTCTCATCCCAACATCGCATCTGATCACCTCCTCCCAATCCGACCGCAATTGCAGCAACCTCTAGGTTTGTCTTCTCAATCCTCTCTTCTTAATTGTACTGTTATTGCTGCAATTGTTCTGAAAACTCTATGCTTATAAACTAGGAGTCTAGGATTATATATACTTGAGCATTATTCCTGGGAAGATAGTTTTGCCGCTTCTGTATGATCAAGTTTCAAACTTAAGGGTTCTGGTATTGAATAGAGGCTTTCAAAAATTTGCAGCGACAACCGATAAAAATTTCTGTGGTTCTCGTCTTTTGGGTTCGTCCTCACTCTGCCGTCTGAGCTCGTATCAGGTACTCTCCTTCATCCAGTCTCCCCCAGAAACCAAAATTGAGAAATAATCTGTACTCTCCTTCGCATTAGCAAGGTGAAATTGGACCAGTGCTTAGTGTTTTTGGAGCTGTGTTGTGTTTGTTGTGTCTGAGTTGCTTTAAGATTTTGAGTTAAGGGGCGGGTTGGGATCTGCAAATGAATTTTTTGACTTAAGTTGTTGTGGAGACTTGTTTAGTCAGAGAAAAGTTACTGAATTCAGTGAGGTATTAAATTGCCTCAAATGTTGGAAGGGCGGTCGCCCCGTCGCCTCAAGGCTTTCGCCTCGCAGGGCTTCCACAATTCGCCTTCGCCTTCGCTTTCGCCTTTGAAAACATTGGTATAAAGGGCACCTTGAATGTGCTGAGTTCATGCTCGAAAGCACGCCTGAAGGGTTGTGCTCACATCTTGTTCTTCAATAAGATACCGTTAAGACGCTCAAGAGGCCTCTCCTCTCAATGAGTCGCATTGGAGCGATCCTGAATACTGCAAATACTTCAATGTAAATAATTTCAAAACATACTGTGTGAAGTTTCCAAATGCAGCTTGCATGCTTACATAACGGCACATAGATGTTGTATGCAAGTTGAGATTGCTATTCATTATTTTGTTCTCTGTTGCACCAAGTGTATTGTGGTGTAAATTGTTGTTTGCATATAGCTTTGGTATGCCTATGCAAAGAAAACAGCAGAGAAAGAGGCGTGGAGAATCGCCGAGGAGAGTGGATTGGATCTAGTGGTGGTGAATTTGTCTTTCGTGGTTGGTCCTCTGCTAGCACCACAACCTACAAGCACACTGCTGATGGCAATACTTAAAGGTTCGATTTCCCATCACCAGCAGAATAATGTCAAAGTTATACTGGCAATACTTAAAAGGTTATAGGTTAGATTTCCCATCACCAGCAGAATGATGTCAGTTATAGTATGAGTTGCCTTCTATGCTTCAGACTTGGGGAAAAAGTAGTTCAACTATTGGTGGCATTTCAGTTCTCTCACCGTAACTAAAGTATATAGCAAGTATAATGTAGGTATATCAATTATGTGGAAAGGGGAATAACAAGGTAAATAATCTTTTAGAAAAAGGAAAGCGCTGGAAAACACCGGTTGTACAGTACATCAGTGTGGGCATAAGACATGTGGTGGCTTTTAATAGGCAGAGAAAATACATTTGATGATAGGGTTGAAATATCTCATTTGACTTAACTTCACTGGTTAACTTACAGAAGTAAAAATGCTTGTTAAAGTTAAAACTTTGAGGGCTTTTTGTATCAAATACCATAAGTTTCACTCTCTGGACGCGTCAAGTTTCTATCGGACGACGGAGATGCAGTCAGAAGCCGCTGTTGCCTTTCATCCCCGGCCCCGATTACTCCGGCTTCGTCGACGCCATGGGACCCGCCATCAAAAAGTTCAAAGCCAGCGATAGGGTTTGCTCTGTCGCGGATCTCAGGTCCTTGCTCAGTTCATCGTCGCTGATAAGTCTTTTCTATAAGTTGTATAGTCAGCTATTGTGTAGAAGTTGATGATTTTGATTGAATTGAAATAATATGGAAGTTTTTGAATTTGGAAGGTTTGGAGTCCCGGAGAGGGTATGAACTACTGGCGGCAAGTGGCTCTAATTTACCGGGCCAATTTGAGCTCCGGTCTAGTGAGGGCATTGGTATGATTGTGTTGACATGTGCTGGTGCTTGGTGCAGTAGGAGGTGTTGGTCTTGCAACAATATAGATTGGGAAGTACAGATTGGGAGGTTGTTATTGCCGTAGGTAGGTGGTGAATTTGTAGGGGAAGGGGCGGGTGGCAATGGGGTTGATCATGTGGTGGACTGAAAAAAGATTGCTTGAAAACCCTAATTTTCAAAATTCATGGTCTGCCCTTCAGTTTTGCAATGAAATCAAGCAGTTATCTTGATGGTATGAATTTACTAAATTGCCCCTCCATTAACAACTTACGTATTCTAGCTTTTGCCTTAGAAAAATGAATCAATTCAATTTGGCACTCATGCATCAAAAAGGTAGTGTTAATCACCCCAAAACTAGCATATTTGTTATTTAAGTGCTCTGTGTTTTGCTCCAATGGCACAAAAAATGAGATCTGCTTGTAGATAGAATAATCCCATTTCAAGTTTGAGTCTTCAACTAAGTACTCTCATAGCTTTACATTTTATTTGTTTGGTTTAAAGGTGATTACCCAGTAGGATTTGTGCACATAGATGATGTGGTAGCTGCACATATTTTGGCGATGGAGGAACGCAAAGCATCAGACAGGCTCATATGCTCAAGCTCGCTAGCGCACTGGTCGCAGATCATTCAGATGCTCAAGGTCAAATATGTTGAGAGTATTAGAGAGTAATAGATCATACATTAGAAAAGTGACAAATAAAATATAACTAATAAGTGGGTGGATCATTCCTAATTGTACTTGATCAGTTACTTTTAAACCAATTTTATTTTCTTTATTCACAACTAGATTGTCGTATATAGCATAAGCAAATAAGAGTATTTCCCGCAGAACACCAAGAAATTCCAACTACTCAAACAAATGTCACAAAAGTGACTACTGATCCTAGCGACCAGCAGTCGAAAATCTAATTATTTGACTAACCTAAACTAATCAGAAAAATACGAAAATTTACAGAGACAAACTAGACACACACAGACGAATAAGCACACAAAATGTCAGATTAATTGGAGTTCGTTTGCTATGCCAAATAAATACGGAAACACAAAGGGCAGAATAATGACGAAAACTGTTTTTGGGTTTTTGAGATTGGTTTTAGAAAACAACGAAAATAAAGATAGTTAGGGAAGATGCAATCCACCCCCGAAAATCACACAGAAGACAATTTGTTTAGTATCTAATCCAATCAATCTAGATGAAGATACTCAGGTTGGCTTGGTACGCTTGTAACACAACCTATTACCCTTTCTTACTTCGTACATCAGGCAAGAACTGCTCTACACCTATACTATTCTCAAGCAATGCAACCTAAAGGTACTCTTATTAGATTAAACATGCAAAGATCATTAAGTTCGAAAAGAGTTTGAGACATCACAAGTCATCGCAATAAACTTAGCGTCTTGCTAAACCAAGGAATTAGTTTACTTGCTAACGAAAGCTAACAATTGCTTCTCTAGATAGTTTGAGGAGTCTGATATTGACATTGGCATCAAACAATCCAAGCTATAGGATCCTAACATGCATACTAAGCGTGCACTTAAAGCATACAGGAAAAGAATTCATCAATGAAATAATAGTAAACAAAGTCTCAACTTAAATTGAAATAAACTAAAAACCAAATCTCAAATCATCATGGAGTTCATATCTTAGGGCTTCAAGCAGCTCCTAACTAAGGAAAGTCTAAATAAACATAGTAAAAATAAGATACACAGCAGATTGGGGAGGATAGAGAAGAAGAAGGAAGAAGAAAAGAGAAGTCAAATATGATAGAGTAGGGTTTATTTGCTTCCTTCCACCAATCCTTCTTGATTATGGTTTCCTTAGATATCTTGGTTGGTTTGGACCAATAGAAGTATGTCAACTCATTTAATTCTTCAAAATCAGTTTCATATCGAGGTTATAAATTGGAATATGAAGTACAAACTCGTCCATGGGCTTCTCAGTGTGATTTGGGTCTCAAAATTCAAATTCCCGTCAAGATTCAGATTCGCGTGCAGATTGACCTTCTGGTACTAAATCGGTCATAACTTCATCTAGGAATATGCTATTCACGAACCTTAAAATGCCCTGGAAAGCTAACATCCGTAGATTTTCAACGATATAAAAATCATCATTTGGTGTTTCGTGAGCTGCCCTCAGTGTTATGTCAAAGTTGGATGACTTTCATAGACATATTTCAGAAGTTTGTATTCCAATCTTTATTTTCTTTCTTTTCTTCTTATTTGCTTTGAAACACCTAGAAAACAAAGAAACAAAGTAAATAACTATAAAACACACCAAATAAACAAATAAAGTATAGAGGAATTACATATAAATAATGTATAATTGTGCACCTATCAGTACAGAAGCCTTTTGTGGTTAAAACCCAACATCTTAAAGGTGGTTAAGTTGGAACAATATCGGTATACAGATGATCCACGAGCCACGCTTGTCACCGTTTGACAAAATATTCATCCTATCTATATGAAAGCAAGTAGAAAACGCAGAACAAAGCAAGCTTTCAGTGAATTCCTATAGTTATTCTTGAAATATTAACTATGAAGGAAACTATAGTCCGCATTGCATGGACACGACTAAAATTGCTCAACTGGGGTTTCCTCCTTTCAAAACGCTTGAAAAAATGTTTGATGATTGCATCACAAGTTTAGGGTTTAAGGATTTTTCGTTGAGGGTTTATGGTTTATATAACATTTAAACTTTTCTTATCTTACGAATCCATTTTTTCTAGTTTGAACATCAAATTGATTATTTCAGAAGAGTTTGGGGACTACTGATATTGCTATCTACTGACAAGAAACATTTTTATGGGTCTCATACAAGACACGCCATCAAACAAACGACGTCATGACGTAAAATGACCTTAGATTTTTTGTTGGTAACAAAAATAAAGTTTGGGTACCACATTGATAGTTTTGTAAGTTTAGGTATCACTTTAACCGTATCACAAGAATTTAGATACCGACGTTGAAATTTACTCAATAGAAAATGGCTGCAGACAACATCTGTGCTGATGGAGAATAATATCAGAAGGACGGACCAGCGGTAAAACCCATGTTTTGAACCTTTGATCTGATTTAGTAATAATTCAAATATTCAATTAAAGAAATGTAATTTTGATCCATAGAGTTCCCCCAACAATTAGGCGAGATTATACCCTAGAACGTGAGGTTGTTTGTTGGCTAGAAGCTTGTTTAAACGTGAGCTTCAGTGTTTTAGGTTGTTAGGTTTTTTAACTGTAGCTGATAAATCTTAGTGACATATGTGTGAGTTATTTAATAAATTTTAAAAAAATAATATCAACCTATCAATTTTTTTTGCAAAAAAATGGCTGCAAAATATACTATAGTTACTTAAGTGCTCAACAATAAGGCAAGATAACCTTAATCGAAAAAAAAAACAGTAAGTAAAAACTATCTGAAGGTAATTTGACAAAAAAAATATCTGAAAGTTATTTGAATGAAAAAAAATATCTGAAGGTAATTTGAATGAAAAAAAATATCTGAAAGTAATTTGAATGAAAAAAAATATCTGAAGGTAATTTGACAAAAATATCTGAAAGTAGTTTGAATGGAAAAAATATCTGAAGGTAATTTGACCAAAAAAAATATCTGTCCAAAAGAATATCTGAAGGTAATTTGACAAAAGAAATATCTGAAGGTAATTTGAATGAAAAATAATAATATCTGAAGGTAATTTGACCAAAAACAAATATCTGAACGTAATCTGCCCAAAAAAATTCTGAAGGTAATTTGACCCCAAAAAAATATCTGAAGGTTACCGACAAACTTTTTTTACCGGATATGTTCGGACCGCATAAAACTTAAATTTCGCACAAACAAACAAACAAACACGTAATAGAATATGCCAAAAAGGCTAGGGGGAGAAACATTTGACGTTTTTCTATTTTACCATAAATGGGAAAACATCGTTTCCATTCTTAGAAAATAGAACAGCCACCAAACCAGCTTCTGCTCCAACTTGGGGTTCCTCACATTTGGTAAGCATAAGAGGAAACAAACCTCAACAAATTTATATCAAAATCTTTGGATTAATTATTCTCTGATCCGTTTTTATATCTTTAGTTTTCAAGCAATCATATAAATAGGGTATGTGGATTTTTCTGGGTTTTGTAGACTTAATTTGTTACTTAGATCTGGTTGCTGGCTAGGGTTTTTAGCTGAAATGATTAAATTAAAATGACTCCAGTTCTTAAATCTATATGTCCCGTTATTGTTGATCAGTGTTTGGTTTGATTTTTGAAGGGAAATATTAAGGATCGGAGCAGCTAGATATATACGATGAACCCGGCGAGCAAGAAGATAAAGATCGAGAAGATTGACAACTTGCCGGCGAGGCAAGTGACGTATTCGAAGAGGAGAAGAGGGCTTCTGAAGAAAGCTAAAGAGCTTTCAGTTCTCTGTGACTGTGAGTTTTCTGTCATCATCTTTTCTGCTACTGGCAAACTCACAGAGTCCTCCAGCTCCAGGTAATTATCAACCTTTTTCTTACTTGAGTTAGCTGTAAATATGTAAGGAGGAGGGACCTTTGTGGGAAATTTGATGGTTTCAGGTATTATAGTATAGATTTAGCTAGTGCCGTATATATTTAAATTGATTGCGTTATTGGTTTTGACAATTGCGTGCTAGCTTAGCTCTTTCTATATCCACGACTGAACACGTGGTGGTTATTACCTAGTTTGAGTGCGGAGTGGTGATGATGATGACATGATGTTCTCCTTGAATGGAAATGATATGTAATTTTAGTATGATTGATCCTAGTAACCTTAGTCGACCCAAGTAACCTTAATTTAATGCTCCAACCTTAGACATTTAGACATAATAAATTTGCTCAGTATATAGTTTCGAAATTGATCTCCTTCATTGGTATCTAAACAACAGTAGATAACACAAGTTATCTAATAAAAGCACATCTCGATCGGTCTCTCCAGGATCACAATCGAGACCTGCACACCTAAAGCACCTGCCCCTAAATGTGGTAACGGTTTACAGGGCCATCAATAGCAAGTAGCATAGTAGACATTATGTGATGTGATTTTATCGAGGCTTTCTTACTAGGCAAGAGCATGATTTGATTATCCGTTGGATCACATCATAGAAGCTTGAAGCCTTTCTGCTGGCATGCAATAGTGGTGGAGCTAGCATGGCTATGCATGCATATAAACATACGTGTATACTAGTTTTTGCCCTGCTTTGATTGAGTTTTTGTACCAATGAGTGTGTGATCCATCCTTAACGTCTCAGCAGATCTCTTAGGCCTTTAGGATCGCAGAATTAGTCTTTAATGATCAAGAGTCCCTAATTGCTAGTTGCGGGTATATTACAACAGTTGTTCTAGATAAACATTTTTCGATGTGGGAATCTACATAAACATGAGTTTTAGTGGGGCCGATAATATGAAAGCTTGAGTTGATGTGTGGTTAACCAAAGATCTTTAGTGGGGAAAATTTTCAGTTATTAATTTTTTATGTATGATTTGTTTAAGGTATTTAAGTAACAGCTTTCATGGATTCAAACCTCAAAAATCATTAATAAAAAAAAGTTTTTTTAAAAAAAAATGCATGATTGGTTTATCCATCTAGAAAAAACTTTCACAAATTGTCTAATGAAGAAAATACAAAAATCCGTTTATAACATCTGCAAGCATGCACAAGGAGAATGATCTAAAAATGAGAGAGGGTGAGGATGTATTGTAGCAATGTAAAAGCATGACGGTGCAATCAAACTAACTTATGAACGGTTAGATTGTATTTATGACACTATTTATTTTATTAAATAAAAATTAAATATAATTATTAATGATTTAGATTTTTAATAAATACTTAGTTCTCTTACACCATGCAACAATTTTCATATAAATTATGGAACAAGATTTAATAAAGGTTGTGTTTGCTTTTATTTAGTTGAAACATACATAATATAATACTGAAGTTCAGAAAACCCCTGTTAAGTAGTTGGGATCACTTCATGTCTGCTAAAACTGTGTGTCAGTATTTGATTCACTACTAGTTATCTTTATATGAACGTTGTTTTGATTCCTCCTTTTACAAAGTAAAGGATTTTAAGTGCCTTTATTAAAAGAGAAAGGGAATGAATTCATGAGTCATTCTCCTATGAATTTGTGTTTACTAACACCTAGGTGAATAAAACGACCAAAAAAACACGGTCAATAAAAAAACACACTAGGTGAATCAAAGTTGTGTGGGTCCACAACAAAATTAGAAATCCTCCCTCATCTTCATTCACCAAGGAGAGTGGGTATTAACAATTCTCATTATTTGGTAAGTCAACAATCTTTTTAAAATGACCTAATAATTTTATGAAACCCATGCTCCAAAGCACAAAAAAAACCCTGTCAAAATTTGTATCAAATATTTATATTTATTTTGATGTTTCATTTTTTAGAATGATTCTTTTTCATTCATCGATTAAGTAAACATGCAATATGAATGATTCATTCTCTATCTCATTGATTCTCTCTACGGAGGTTTAGTAAAGGCTGATTTAGGTAGCAGATTTTATATTGCCGACTCTAACTTGCAATATAAAAAGTCATTGTTTATTTCACGTCCGTAGTTGAATTGCTGGAGAGATAATAGGTTTTGCTTCTTAATCTATATTTTTTATGCTGCGTTTTCTCCGAAGCCAAAACATATGCAACTAGCTAAAACAGTCAAAGAAACAAATAAAGGACATTTTACAATTGGTACTTCAAGTTTAGTCCATTTATCATTTTGGCATCTTAATTTTGAAAACTATGAGAATGGTACCTGAACACAAACTTAAAACAGTTTCAGTTTCATCTGTCACTAACAGTCAAGTTGGACTATTTTCATGCGCAAAATAGTCTCTTAAACTATTCTACCCAAAACCTTTTCATCCAAACCGTTTCTTATTATGCAAGCTCTATATTTATAAATGCTGGTAAATTTAAAGCTCCAACTATATCATTGTCTCTCATTGGGGTAAATATATAAGTTTCACAACTGAAAATGGACAGAGATTTGTGTTTGATGCATCAAGCTAGAAACTCAATTAAGTGTCATACTTTAGAACCGAGAAGAGTGCATGTGTATAACCTTCACCACAGTCCCAAAAAGGAAGTATAACATTCATTTGGGTCCGGTTTTGAAACCAAAATTGTTTTGGTGATGAGCCAAGCCCAGTTCATGTGCACTAATTCTTGAATGCTACTATGGTTGGAGATTTTTCAAAATGTACACCAATGAAGGTTTTACGGGTAGGCCTATAAATGATCTTTACCGTGGTCCCATTTTTGCATCTCTTTTTAGTTCTTGGAAAGATTTTATTGTATTTCATTTCGTTATATTCTATCTCTTTTTAGTTAGTTGATTAATACGAGTACACTCGGTAATTCAGTATTGATTTTATTTTCAAATTGATGTGAAAATCGATTTTGGTATTTACAAAACATTCTTACTAATTAAATGGTTAATTTTGTTCTGTAAAGTACGAAGGATGTCATTGCGAGGTATGAATCGCACAAGGGTGATGGGGGAAACCTGGACCAGACATCTCTTGAGCTCCAGGTAATTATAATTAATTCATCATTGCAGTTAAATTCTGGGAAACGAAAATCTCAGTTGATACATATACAGGACATTAGAATTTCAAAATGTTCTTGGAAGGAAAATGATGCTTGGTTCACTTATTTATAGTTGTGTTTTTGATTGTTAAGCATTAGTGGTAACAATGACGTTTGTGTGTCTCATGTTAGCATGATTGCTTCAAGTTGAGTAAGGAACTCGCGGACAAGAGCGGCTTGACAAGGTTTTTTAGTTGAACCTTAATGTGGATGTCAATGTCAATACGTACAAGTTTTTTTTCCTTTTCTTTTTGATGGTATAGATCAAACATTTGGACTGTATGTCTTTTGCATCGTCACATCAGGCAGATGAATGGAGAGGATATAGATGGGCTGAACTTAAATGAGCTTCAGATATTGGAGAAAGTGATTGAAGGTAGTCTTAACCGTGTGCTTCAAACTAAGGTATGTATTGATAGTACATAAAAATTCATACGTTTTTTGGCTTTTATTTGTAATTATATAGGTATATAGTTATTACATAAAAATAATAAATTTTTCATTCATATTTCAGGAAGAAAATATTAGCGGGGAAATCTTAGCACTTGAGGGGAAGGTTAGCACTTGGCAATTGCAAGTTCCAATAATTTCCCTAGAATTTTTTGTTTGTTTCAATGATGAATAATAGCAGGGTTGGTACCGTAGTGGGATTTTGATGGTCGAAACTAAAAGTAGTTAATAAACTATCACTATTTTAGCCGACTCTGTTAAAAATTTCGTTGAATATCAGTATTTTGTCTAATATACATATTTGCAGGGAGCTGAGTTGGAACTAGGGAATAACCAATTGAGGCATCAGGTAAGTGATAATTGCCTAATCTGATTCTGTTATATTATTATCTGGGGTCATTTTGTTGATTACAAAGGCGAGTGAATATGGCGTTTTGCTCTAATTACCTAGTTAAGGATGTTGTCCAATGGAAATGGTGTCACTGCTGAAGAAGCTATCTCGCCTGATGGAGGTTTGGTATGGGAGTCTGACACTAATGCCAGCAGCTGCTTTTCTACTGGTTCTTCCATGGATCGTGTCTCTGGCGCCAACACTCTATCTCTCAAACATGGGTGAGGGAGCTTGCCTTGTTTCCTTCGTCTCCGAGAAGTCATGCATATATATTCATGACTGGAATGAAACTTGTTCATCAATTCGCACTCTTATAAATTTCAGGCTTCCTTTTTTTTGAGGGAAATTTCAGGCTTCCATAGTGTGCTAAACTGGGGAGATTCTGAATGTGGAAGTATATGTAGTGTGGTCTTTTCTGTTGTAGATGGCCGGACATGGCCAGTAGTATGATTGTGTGACTAATTTGCCGATGTGGGTAGTCAATGTGGGCCCATCAAAACTAAAGTTTCAATAATATTGTATGAAGAATTATATTATTTGCGTATTTTTATTTCGTTTCTATTTTTTTTTCTTCAAAATATTATTTGCTTATGCGGGCAACTAGATGCTCGATTTACTGAAAAAGATGACTGGGTTACGGTCAACCTATAAGTAGCAAGGGCTGAAAATTCTTGGCTGTTTGAAATTGAGCTAAAATAGGTATAACCGTTTGCAATGAGAAATTCTTATATACGGTATGTTGTTGGCACTAGGGGTGGGTACGCGGCGGGTCGGTTTCGAATTTTTTAAGAATCGAGTCTGAATTCGAACTAATTGGACGACATGTTGGTATTAGGGGTGGGCACGGGTCGGACTGGTTTTAAATTTTTTAAGGACCGAGCGTGAACCTGAACTAATCGGACCAGTCCGAACTCGGGCTTTACGAAATTCAAACCTGAGCAAAACCCAACTTGGGCCAGACTTCGGGCTTTTCGGGCCCAAATATCAAGTTTCACATATTTCATTTATTCTTCCACATTACCAGGATCAGCACTTTAGCCGACGAAAATTTTCGTCGACCAGTTCATCAAATTCGTCGGCTAAAATCTTAGCCAACGAGTTGTCGTCAGTAAAGACTCGTCGGCTATACCTTTAGCCGACGAAATAAGAGTAGTCATCGGCTATAGTGTCACACTTAGCCGACGACTTATTTTTCTATTTTTCGTCGGCTAAAGTAAGACTAAAGTCGATGAAAAAAAATTTTGCCGGTCTTAACGTAAGACTTTGGCTGACGAAATATTAATATATTCGTCGGTTAATAGCTATAGCCGACGAAATTTACTATAATTCGTCAGCTAAATATTGAAAAAATAAAATAAAAACATATAGCCGGCGAATTATAGTAAATTTCATCGGCTAAATACTACTATACCTGACGAAATAGATCATATTTCATCGACTAGACCTTGAAAAAAAAATTAAAAAAATACGATAGCCGATGAATTATGGTATATTCCGTCGGCTATAAGACCATTCTAACAAAAAAAAGCCCTAAAATTTCTAAATTACCATTCCAAGCAAGCTGTAAATTACACTAAAACAATTTCATATAACCAACAACACCATCAAAAGTGACAACACGTTTTTCATTAAATTATTTATAAATTGTTCATAAACCCATAAAACTATATAAAATATATATTATCTAAATCTATATCTGCGTCAGGGGGAGGTTGCGGCGCTGAAGTAGGGGTATAGGCGTAGTCATGGACGGAGCCAGAAGTCACTGAAGCTGGACAGCTGAAAACTCTTGCAAGTACTGTAACATCTGCTGCTGATGTGCCTGTTGGGTGGTATATACTGTCGCATTATATTCCTGTAAAGCGGCAGTATAGGTTGTCTGGGCGGCTTGCTATTCTCGTAGTATCTGAACTTCCGTCTCTAGCTGAGTCGTCCTACTGCTGGTCGAGGCTGCATTTTTTTTGAAATCCGAGAGTGGTCTTTCCTAGACCCCTACAGTAGAAGTTGTTTCCTCGCGGTGGGAATGTTGTGCCAATGATCCTCACCCCAACCCTGAGATCTGAAGTGTCGATCCGGGGCATGGCTTCAGACATGTCTTCCTCCTGCGTGTCTGGCCATGTCTCCCTCACTATAGCAGTCATCACCTCGTCACTAGCTTGCCTCACCTTCGCCTAATTGGATAGAAAAAAACAATTAATTAACATTTTGAAATATATATATATATATATATATATAATTTAAAAAAATTGAAAACGTAAAACGACTTACAATATCCTCCTGAGCGTCAGGATATGCCTTCTCGTACGTATAGACGTACCTGTTGACTTCTGGATGTTCCCTGACTGCCTCGTCCATCAACGATGTGAACGGTCTAGAACAAGGAGTAAAATATCAGACTTCGAGAAAATTTCGATAGTCTGAAAATTGGAAATTTCGACGAAAATATCGGGAAATATCGATTAAGGTAAAAAAATGACGGAAATTTGAAGAAAAACATGGAAATTTCAAATGAAACTTTAGAGGATGTTTTTTTCCAATATAATGTATTATATTTGAAAATAAAACTTGAATAAACATTGATTCATATGGAGTTATGGTAGTTTAAAGTGAAAATGTAAGTGCTGAACCGTAAATAATACTTAAACTTTATTTTAAACATCTATTTTTTTATAGCTGGAAATCCAAAGAAGAGGCTAGGTCATCACGCCTTATATAAATATTATACATTTTACATATAATTAAATGGGTACTTTAAAACCATGTTAAAGACCTGTGAGTACACAAGAATAATTTGAATTTGGGTACACACGCACACACCAATGTCTAAACAGTTCATATTGCGTGTGGATATCCTGCACAATGTGGTACAAGAAAGATCCTAAATTAGGGTGCTTTCATCATCATGGTATCCGAACGATATTTGGGTGAACATAGATTCTCAATGATGACCTTAATTTATTGAATTCAAGATGACATATAATATTTCTATATAATGATATGGCAAAAAGATGAATATTAGCAACACAATGGATTATAAATCTATGAATAACAGAAAATTTATTTTTTAGAAGATCGATCAATCTGTGGAAACCTTAATCATGAATGAAATTCTAATCCTTTAGTGATGTTAGTCGATCCATTCGATATATTATAACATTTAATGTAGTATATGATATAATATACTGACATGATGAGAAACTTTCTGATGATATCTCAGTCTTGACCAATATTCGTATGGGGCACAACAAAATCTGCAGAATCTTAAAAGAGCTAAAATTGCAAAGAAATAACAATTTATAATTTCAACGTGGGACAATCACAGTTCGTCGTCACTGTGCATGGGTGTGTGAGATATATACAAAGATCATTGATTCGTGATCTGAAGATTTTCCGAGTAGCTAGCTAGAGCAGCTAATCATCAACACAGCTTACATTTCTACCTATAAAATTAGTTTTTAGGGTTTTGAAATTCTTGGGTTTAGAATGACAGAAACAACCAAGTGTAGAATTGAGGGTTTTCATATATCAGAAAGATTCATTAAATACAGCACAACCACAAGAACTCAATGCAATAAATGAAAACAACACAAACAAATTAAGTCATTAAATATGAAGCAGCAGTAGCAAGGCCATGAATGAAAGAGAACAAGGCATGAAGAATTACCAGATTCTGAAGAAAGGAGCGAGCTTATTAGCATCCATCAAGAGAAGTGCATGATAGAACTTGTTGAAGAATCACGATCACTATTTCCAGGTCCTCTGCCTTAGCTACTGCTGCTTGGAGTTGTTGTCGGGAAAATTTCCCCTAAAATATCGATAATTTGGGGAAAATTTTGATAATTTTGGGGAAATATCGACAATTTCAGAGAAATTCCGATAATTTCGGGGAGAAAAATTTGGGAGGAAGAAAAAATATCGATGACCAAAAATAGCGAAATTTCAATTTTTAACTCCTTGGTCAAGAACCGGCATGATAGTTCCTTGTGTTGCGTTGTCGGTTCTGAGCGTTCATCTAGAAAACGGTCTACAAAGGAAAAAATAAAATATTTTAAAATATTTTAAAATGTACTAATTAATAAAAATATAAAAAATTAATTTTTTTAATTACCTGTTTATGAGAGTTGTTGAATTCTGATATCAGAAGCCAACAACACTCGTTCTCCCTGAACTGGAACTGAACAAGGGTACCAGAACGTGCGCTCCTATAAGTAGTCCAGTGGGTCCGCATGACAGGACCCACCCCGGGTTAAACCCCTTTTACCCGAAGTAAATCCTGCGGGGACCACCTCAAGGGAACTTCTTACCGAAACCCCCTTGTAATGGCCAACCCTTCCTACAAAACTAACTAAACCAGGTTAGTCAGAGCAGTCTACAGAGAGGTTTACCCCAAAGAATTTCAAGCAGCAACGGAATTATCGACTATGCCTCGACTCTCGTACGCGCTCGACCTCCTCTCAAGAACCCTGCATCACTGGGCATTTAAAAACGAAAGGCCCAGGGGAGAAACATTTAAAAACTGTTAGAGTGAGTGGACGAAAATCACATATAAAAACTTCATTTCCTGTAATGTTCTCCCAAAAGTATATCAATTTAAAAATCATTTATGCATGCCCACAATTACTAAATTTCCGCAAGTGCATAATAAGATAAACCAACAAGGAATATGGGAAGAGAAATGTTCACCAAACATAATAAGTCTGACCTCTCAGACTAGGGTCGGAGCTAAGAGCTCTAGTAGCGCCCTCACGCTACGCTATGCTAGCTAGATAAAATAATACGGTCAACCCTTATAATATCAACCTGACCTCTCAGGCTTGTCTGACCTCTCAGACCAGGGTCGGAGCTAAGAGCTCTAAATAAAAGGATAACGGTCAACCCTTATAATATCAACCTGACCTCTCAGGTTTGTCTGTCCACTCAGACCAGGGTCGGAGCTAAGAGCTCTAAATAAAATGATACGGTCAACCCTCATAGTGCACTACGTAGTTTGCCTGACCTCTCAGGCTAGGGTCGGAGCTAAGAGCTCTAGTAGCGCCCTCACGCTACTCTAGCTAGCATATTTATTGGTCAACCCTTAAAAATAAAAATTCATAACAATGCATTAATCAAATTCTCTTCCCAACACAATAAATAAAACCATTCCTCGTCCTATATGCATAAATCCACTTTCCAACGAAATCTCGGGTTCAATTCCATTCAAATGACGGGCCATCCCCGTTTATAACCATTTTCAGAAAGAAATAGCAAATTGGAGGAATAATGGTAAATACGTTTAAGCATAAAAATCAAGAAAACCTTTAACCGAGGTTCCCGCTAAACTTTATCCAAATAACACCTCCAAGAACCCGGGAAAATATAATTCTCGAAAACGATCATAAAAACCATGCAATTAAATCAAACATTAAGGCATGCATTTATTTAAAATAATATGTCCACTCACAGTACTATTGTGACCTTCCCGCTCGGAAAGCTCCTCGAGCGAAACCCTCGAACTACCCACGTAGTCGAGCCCGTCTCACATCCGACCAGAGACTGTACAACAAATCATCAAATTAATCAATCACATTTGACTTGGTCTTTTCCTAGTTTGACCAGGAAATTCCTATTTGACCACATGTTGACCAAGTTCCGTTTTATGGCACTTTAACCTTTTTAACTTTCTTTCCCGGTCATCGACTCTTTTTCAATTTACCGAAAGTCCGACTCAACTTTCGAACTTTCCTTTATTACTTTAACTTGACGTTAGGGTGTTACGTATTAATTCGTTGAATTACTATGGACACCCAACGTGTCACATTAATCAGTACAGTTAACCTTGAGTCGATTTACCGATTTAACCTTTCCTCATAAATTCCAGTTATCAATTTCTGATAACAATTTAACATTTTACCAAATTAACCATTTTTCTGAAAATGCAACTTCCCCAAAGTGAAAACTTTCCTTTAATGGAAACTTTCCCAAAATGGAGAGTTTCCCTAATTAACAGGTTTCCAAACTTAGAAAGTTTCCCAAAATGGAAACTTCCTATTTACGTCCAATTTCTCCGTAAATGTCTCAATTTCGAAATAACCGTACTTTTTGACTAAAAGCTTAACAAGGTTCGATTTCTACCTCTTCGGCTTTCAGCCGGTTTACAGTAACACCGGAACCGTCACCGGATCCCGGTAACTTGCTGGAATTTCGCCATAACCTCCCCGTTTCTTCGGTTCACCAAGTTATCGACACAACAACAAAAACCACACAAATCAGCATCACTTTAACAACATACAATACAGCACAAGTTGTACCACACAGTAGCTCCAGATTAACCGCTCACCTTCACCTCAATCCGAGGCAGAACACCAGACCTCTGCCTCCGCCTCCGCCCAAGCACCAGCTGCTGCCCTGCAGCTCGCCTGAGCTTGAAAGCTCACTTGAAAAGACCGCCGGAGGAGGAAGAAGAGGCACCCAGGAGAAACCCAAAAACTGTTGAAACAGTGAGACGGGGATTTCTCGATTAGGCTCGATTCGACCAGGAAACTGGTAAGGGAAGGAGGAGGGAGAAGAAGAAAGAAGAGCTCTACCTCATGCTACCCAAAAACCGGTGAGCACAGTCGCGTCTCCCCTCGGCTAAGCTCCTTCCACAAAGGACGCTGGAACAAATTGATAAGGGTGTTTTGAAGAGGAGGAGGAGAGGAAGATATTGGTGGTGGTGCGCCGGCGTGGGTTGGCCGGACGCGCCGGTGGTGTCGATCGGAGTGAAAAGGGCGCCGGTGGTGTCGAAGGGAGAAAGCAACTCGGGTTTGACCCGATTTTAAACTTTGACCAAGTCAACCCATCACTCCTCTTTTTATACTTGAATGGACGGTCCAGATTCATTCTCCAAATGATCTGATGGTCCAGATTTAAAGAGAGTGAAAAGTAAAAAGGTTAAATGGTAAAACTCCCTTTTTACCGGATGGATAATTAAAAATTACCATAAACTTCTGAAATTCACAGAAATTAGCCGGAAGCTCCGAAAAATATTCCGGAAATACCGGGAGACTCGTGTTGACACGTACTACAACATCGAGTCATCAATTCAGGTATTTGGTATACTTTTAAAAACTCGAAAATTAACTCGAGCGATAACTTATCGAATTACCGATCGTAGTTAAAAATTCTCGGTAACTCGTAAACCTCGGTGAAAAGTAACTTTTGGTAACTTTAAAAGATTCGGGGTGTGACACCGCAACTCGTTCTTCCACTTCTTGTACCTACAGATACCACAAAAAAATTATAAATATTATTAATTACAAATATAATTTTGTTTTTTCATTAACTTTCCAACATACCTTCCCCCATGCATAACGTCCGCCCAGGTGTTCCTCAGGTGTTGGGGAACGTCAAACCACACCTGCATTAAAACATTGATTAGTTTTGTTTTTCATAATTTAACAATATAATACATGATATTAATTGTGAATTTTTTAAACTTACAGACATTGTGTTGTGGACTATGTCCTTAACCTCCTGTGGGACCTCGCCTAGTCTGACCACAACATAAGGACTTTATCCCTAATGAGCGCTCCCACGCAGCCGAAATACATCATGGTCTTCCCGCCTGATACTACGTTTCCATCCCCGTCAGTATCGATGACGATATTTCTTGTGGTACTCATGATATTCTCGAGAGCTTTTTCTGTGATGGGACATATCTTCTTCCTTTTCGGCTTGGCTCCAACGGTGTCTATCACAAATTGATTATTAAAAAATTATTTTTATTATGACATTATAAGAAAAAAAAAATTATTTATATTTCATTACCTGAGAGTGTTGGGGCGGACGTGACGGATTCTAACTCTGTCACCGATGATGATACCCTTGTAGAAATATGATCCATACCAAAGGCACGAACTGGCACTCCGCTAATAGGGTCACATGCGGGGATAGTGAATAAATTGGCGCCCCTGAGTCATCGACTGCAGGTAATGCCTGTATTAATCGCGGAAGGTAGAGAAGAGGCGGCGGCATAATTACCCCAGAAGACCCACCCTCCGAAACAGTAGGGCCCGGAGTCGGTGCCCTGTGTATCTCAGACATACGTGGTGCAGACACCTCCGCCTGAGTCGGAGGGCACAGTTGCCTCGTGAAGTGAGGGACGCTCGGCTGCCTCGAGCGAGAGGCGTCCGGCTGCCTGGATGAGCGAAATTTACCATAATTCGTCAGCTATAGTAATTTTTTTTTCAATGTTTAGCCTACGAAATATGGTAAATTTCGTCGGTTATATTATTTTAATTTTTTAAAATATTTAGACGACGATTTATAGTACATTTCGTCGGCTAAAGTGTTTCAAATTGGCCTACGAAATATTTATAGTTCGTCGGCCAAAGTCTTAGGTTGAGACCGATGACAATGTATTTCGTCGGCCAAAGTCTTACTTTAGCCGACGAATAATTGAAAAATATGTCATCGGCTAAGTGTGACACTATAGCCGACGACCACTTTTATTTCGTCAGCTAAAGTCATAGCCGACGAGTCTTTGCCGACGACATCTTAGCCGACGAATTTGGCTAACAGACCGACGAAAAATTTTCGTCGGCCAAACTACTGATTCTGGTAGTGATATGTCCTTATTTATTCTTATGGTACATATTTTCACTTTAGACTCATTTTTCGATTGAATTTTTACATCTTCACCGTCTAGTTTGTAGATACTAATGTGTTGACCATCTATACATAATTTCAGCTAATTTGGTAATCGTTAAAGCACCCAAAAATGTTTTTTTTTCTGCTATAAACATGAACGGCTCAAGTTCGATAGAATTATTTTCATCCATTTTTCAATCGAATTTGAGTGCCTTAATAATAACCAAATTGATTAAAATTTTACATACATGATCTATACATTAGTACGTACAAAGTAGACGGTAGAGATATGAAAATTCAATCGAAAAGTAACTCTAAAGTGGAAATGTCTACCGTAAGAATATATATACATGACCATTCCACTAAGAGATTCCTCATTGTGACTTATATGAGGGATTGAGCATTAGACCAACTTTTAGATCATTTTTTTTCAATCTCCACCAGAGTAGATCATTTCAGAAAATTTGATAGTCGTTAAGGCTTCGAACTAGTTTAAATCAATGGACGGTTTTAAATCTGCCAAATCTGAACCGTTCATGAAAATCACAGTTTTAAGCACCTAAACGATCAGCAATTTTGATGAATTTTTTGCAGAAGTGATCTACATATTAGGACCTAAAAACTGAATGGTGGAGATTAAAAAATTTGATCAAAAAGTTCATCTAATACTCAATCCCTCATATATAAGTCATAATAAAGAATCCTTCATATATATATAACCTTTCAATGAAGGAATATATATATCTTTGGTGCGGACGTCGGCACCAAAGGGTTTGGTACGGATGTGTGATTTTGCCCCACTTTTCGATCTTTATATATATATATATATATATATATATATATATATATATATATCTTTGGTGCGGACGTCGGCACCAAAGGGTTTGGTACGGATGTGTGATTTTGCCCCACTTTTCGATCTTTATATATATATCTTTGGTGCGGATATATATCTTTGGTGCGGACGTCGGCACCAAAGGGTTTGGTACGGATGTGTGATTTTGCCCCACTTTTCGATCTTTGTTTCAGATCTTAACCCTTCAATATCTAAGTGTATATATATATATATATAAATCATCTATGTAACTTTTCATCTCATTTGGTGATCGTTAAGGCATTTAAATATGTGATTTACCATGAAGAAAACGAACGGTTCCTGAACTGTTTAACCGGAACCGTCAGAGATGATCTACTTAAATATTAAATGTCTTAACGATCATCAAATTAGCTAAAATTTTGCAGAGATGATCTACTTATATATATTTAGAAACTGAATGATTAAGATGAAAAATATAATCTAAAAGTTGACAAATTTAAAAAATTCTTACCAAATTCAAGGTAAAACCTTCCTTTTATATACATACATGAGATACGCTGTGAGGTGCTAGCTTTTATGCAATTAGGATGGTTCACTAATTACAACATATTTTATCCTTTTCTCAAGTAGTTTTGTAACTGTAACTATTTCCCGTGGGCCGTGACGAGGGTCTGATGCATTCTAGACAACCACCCAAACTGGGTTTTATCTCTCTTTTTTCTTCTTTTTCATTTTGATAAAAACGACGGGCTAAATGGTTAACTGGAGCAATAAACAATGGAATGGTGATGGGTATGCTACTTAGTCAATTCCTAATCGAAGTTTCTTCAAAACATGTACCCCACACAACCCATTGTAACTTGCAAGCACATTTGTAGGGTAAGTATAGCATACCCCACCAATTCACCATAGTAGACAAACCCATAAACTCTAAACAATATGGATAAACTAAAACGGTAACACCACTCCAGAGTTTCCTCTTTATCATGCATTTATATTACCTGGCAACAATAACAAAAATAAAGGACATTAGTGGTTAACAGGTAAAAATCTGACTAGCTAATCTGGTTGTCTATCTCTAAAGAAGCAGATTTTATTCGTAGATAACAACTTCCCAAATATGGATTTTCGTTTACAAATATACCTGATCGGGATATAACGGAGTTGGTTGGTTCAGCCGCCGAGAGTGAGGGCAGCTTTAACGTCAAGCCGCCATGCAAATCCTCCGCCGTCCATCCTCCACAAATCACAAGGCACCAACTGCGAGTAGTAGTTCTTGTCCTTCTTGCGACTCTCCTCCACCGTCGTGTATTTCAGTTTCACTTGGCAAGTGAACGCCGTGTTCGTTGTGTTCTGCAGCTCCTCATTCATCCATAACCACACTGTTACCTCCGGCAACACTTGATGCTGCCTCGTCGTCATCATCATCCTCGTAAAAGCTCCGTTCAGCCACTGCACTTTGTTCCAACAGTCCGATATGAACCCCGGACAAGTGTCGCTCTCCAGTCTTCTCATTCCCTCCTCAAACCCAAGCCCTTGAGAAGAACTCGGAGCCATCATGCAAGTGCCTCTCACGCACTCCACCGCCACCCACGACTCCACTCCTCCAATTCGATCCATCACCGCCGACGGATCTGACGTGTTCTCAACCTCCTGCCTTCCCATCGCCGCCGTTCCACTCAAACTCAAGGTCAACCAATGACTGCCAGCTCCAAAAACCCTAGAATCAGCCTCAGAGCTGGATCCGCCACCGTTTTTGGACCGGTCGGTACAGCAGCTGCTACCACTACTCTCCTCTAACGTCAGAGGAAACAGCTGCAGTGTCTCCACGCCCGTCATTTCGCGCTTCCCGTTTTGTTGTTTCCTAACGTACCTTCTCTTGGTCCTCTTGGGAAGCTTGTCCGAAGGTAAGCCTCCGGTGAAGGGTTTCGGCGCAATCGGGTGGTACTTGAGCATTATTCGATTCAAAACAGAAGAACCCTCAACACCTTTGCCTTCCATCTCCGATCTATTTTTCTCTTAGATTCTCACCGCAACTTCAACAAACAGCTGCACTTGTGATCGAAGGAGCGTGACGGAACAACAAGATCTGCCGGCCCGGACTAGTTTGGTTCAATTAGCTAGGACTTGGACGTTGAGATTTGATTCAGTGTTAATTAGTTTTTTCTCTCTTCTATGGCTGCGTAGGGCCGAGTAGCCTAAGCCCCTATGGGGGGTGGTCCCACAGTGTATCCAATGAATGGCGACTAGGTGACTAAAATCGGGCGAATCATCTGGCGAATCAAAAGCTTAACGTGGTGCTTCGTCTGCTGAGACGACGTTGTTTGGTTCAGCATGCCCTACCGCTCTTCCAACTTACACGCGACCGTGCTAGCGTGAGATGCACTTCCATAAGTTTTTGCGAGGTGTTCGCGTGAAGGTGTTGTTATTTGTTAATCGTTATCGGTCATTTTAGATTAGGAAGGGGTGTTTTTTTTGAAATGTTGGAATAAATCAATTGATATTAATCATATAGCCTTTGGTCGTCAAGTTAGAGTGTCTGAGAACAATTCATGACATTGGATGCGTAATAAGTGTCTACATTCCTAAAAGAAGATAAAAACTAAAGCTAACTAAAACCAACAGAAAAGAAACTACTACATGTCTATAAATGAACTTATTTGTAACCATGAAAACAAGTAACTCAGGATGTACCATCTAACACTATCAAATGACTTAGTCCTAAAACCCCATGATGGACATTTCCATCCATCGAGAGAAAAGCTCTATCAACATAATCCTTGCGTAGGCGTCTTCTTGAGGAGAGATTTTTCTATTATTGGTATTAATAAATCTCTCATAAATGGAATGGTAAAATTTTCTATTATACGGATACGACTTTATTAGTTGCCACTTGTCACCTGCCATGTAGTACAACTTACCAACCACAAAATACGAATATAATCCCATGTCTCTTTGTGCTACTTGGCCCACTCGCTACAATAATTATCAGTTATTTACTCGCTAATTGCGCATTATTCTTATCTAATACAAGATTAATCAACCCATTATGTCTATAGTATATTAAGGCATAATTGTACGGATACCTGTTATAAAGTTAAAGAGGTAATGCTTATTAGTTCTGATTTGAAAAAAATTATTCTCACTGACAAAATAAGATTTTAAAATTCTTGATAACCAACTTAAACAAAAAAAAGTCAATAGTATTCATAATGAATTAACTAAACTACAATAATAATAATAATAATAATAATAATAATAAAAACGTGTATGTAATAAAAAGTTAATGGTCGTTGACGAGTCTATGAAAACCGTTGACTAAACTTCGGTGACTATTGACTGGTCTCCGACAATCGCTAACCGGTTTCCAGCGACTGTTGACCGTCTACTGGGATAGTAGATGGTCATACTACCCTAAGTAGGAGGTCAACTGGGGCAATAGGAGGTTTCTCGAGAGGTCAATCGGAGGGACAACTAGAATCTGTAGGAAGACATATATTGAGGGTAGTAGGGGGTCATACTGTCCCCAGTAGGAAGTCATACGTAGGAGATCTATCGGGAGATCAACCGGGAGACAACTAAGGGTTCGTAGGAGGGTATGTACTGGGGGCAGTAGGGGCTTCTATTGGAGGTAGTAGGTGGTTATACTGTCCTCATAGGAGGTCATATTGCCCCCAATATGAGGGCAATGATCAAGGCACTTCAAATAGCAACTGCATGAACAATATCTTTTCCAAATAGATATCAAAAATTCAAAATATATATCATAAATATATGATTCAAAGTGCTCAACCTAGTCTAAAGAATGCACAGTGATATGTGTATTTTATACAATGTTCTTAATGCATTTCCGACCCTATTTAACTATGTAATACATTTAACAATATTCATTGTAACTTAATTTATGTTTTTAGGTCTCAAATAAAGTTGAGGAGTACAAGAGAAGTAAAAAAGAAGAATTCTTGAAGGAAAATGAATTCATATCATGCAAGGAAAAAAATCAGAAAATCTGTCAGAAATTATTAGTCAACTTTGACAGTGAATTTCGATTAGCTCACAATGATCTAGGAGATGAGCCTTATATCAACGGAAAGCTACAAGAGTCTACTTTTAAGAAACGTTTCTGAATTGTCAATACCTATTTTATGTAGAAGTTATGACCATTTTAGTGACTGAAGGTCAGTCTGTCTGAATTTCTGATTTGGACTGAAACTTCAATTTCAAAGCCCAGGCCACAAAGGCAAGTCCATGGATGAAAATTAGGGTTTTCTATCCCTAATAGCAGCTGTTTATATATAAAATGAGGATTTGACATCATTCCAGGGAGTTTGGAGACATCTACTTTGGACGCACAACATCAGTCCATTATCGCCATCTTTTTTCTCATTCTTCTTCTAATGTTTTATTTTATTTTCTCTATGTCTTTCTAGTAGTATTTGATAGTTAAGGGCTGCCTAAGCCCTAGATATGTGTAATCCAATATTTTAGCATTGATTTTATTGTTTCTGGGATATTAAATGTTTGTTGATTCATTTGTTTTTCATTGATGAATTCTAGTTTTGTTTATTATGGTTGCAAATGTAGTAAGCATGCTAGGGTTTTATTGCTATGATTTTTTTGTTTTGATCATCATGTCAAGCATATCATCTACAGTAACATATGATTGACTTGAGCTTCATTCATATGAATTGACATCTAGGTAGATTAGGACAACATCAATACCAAAATTGTCTAGCTTTATTCATAATTTTTTTCGATCTTAATGGCTTATATGTGAGAGCTGTGCGAGAATATCACTCTAGGTTTCATGTTAGAAGCTAAGTTAAGTTGAAAACATCATTCTCTTAACATACCAAGTGAGAAAGGTTGATATGTTAAGTTCAACACATTATTAGCTTAACTTGGATAAAGACATTCGATTAAATATGAGCATATAAGTTGACAAATCTTTGGTGAAATATGTTCTAGTGGTTCATGGTTGTCCATAGCTACTGTTTTTCTTATATATTTCAAAACCCCAAAACAATATTTTGTTTTCGTATTTCTTTTGTTCTCTGTTTTGTCGAATTTATTTACCATAGTAAATCAACCCCCAAAAATTGTGAAACTTTGACAGTAGTTAGTTTAGTGTATCTAATTCTTGTCTGTAAATTTTCGTCATGTTTGAAGTACTTTAGAGTCATCTGCCAATCAGTTCTTTCTGACTGGAGAGATTAGGTTTTTAAGTTTAGATTGGTAATTTAGACATAATCCTCTGCGGGAGACCCAAACTTTCCTATACTACCATCGACAATGTAATTATAATTGTAGAGTTTATTTATCAGTCTATTTTTAGGCTTATCACACAGCAACAACATACAATATCCACTAGTGGATTTTCTCTCTTAACCGACAGAATATATATTGTTCTGTCGGCTATGATTTTATTAGAAGACAGAAACATTTCTATCGGCTAGGAGAAAAAGTTCGTCGACTAAGAACCTCTTAGCCGACAAAATACGTTCGTTAGAAATTTTTGTCGACTAAGACCTTCTTAGCCGACAGATATGTGTTCCTGTTTATTTTCGTCAGCTAAGAGAGCTCTTAACCGACGGAAAATCTTATAGTCCGTCGGCTAAGACTGAAAAGCCTAGCCGACGGAATCTAAACTATATTCCGTTGGCTAAAATTAAAAATAATATTTACTTACAAAATTGTACTACGGATATTTCTGTGTCCGATTGACCATTGTGATACCATTTCAGAATCAGAATGACCTTACGAGTCACTCATTGCTATACTATGACATATGAGCGTTTTTGGTCGACCGAGTTCATTTACGGCTTCAAAATGCAGTTTTTCTAAACACTGAACAAACGAAAACGTCTTTATCTGCATCTATATGAGGTTTTTTTGTCGAATCTTTAACACAACTAACTCTCATCATGATGAGACGCAACTGCCCATCTAAATATTTTTAAAAATTTACCCCTCGATGATTAGACTCCCCATATGGATGAATAATGGTAAATAGTAGACATGTTGTGATTCTGATGACCAAACTCCACAACCAAAAATCTGACCATCTGATATGATCATTATGTCCAAATATGTGTATGATAAAAAATTCATTTTGATCCGATAAATTTAAGGGCTTGATCCGGACGGTCAATCCCGTGAGTCAAACCCCTAAATTTTATTGACAGCAATTATCGGCACTGAGACTTTACCAGAATTAAGTAATTTTTCAAACGTAGACGTATTTCACCATTCTGGTAATATCTTATTTCACGAAGTTTTTGTGTTTGAAGTTTATACGTATAGTTTGTTTTTGAAACGGAACATTTACTTAAAACTTACTAAACAAGTTATAGAACATTAGTAGACATACTATGATTCCGAGTATCAAACTTGAGAAACAAAAATCCGACCGTCTGATATGATCATTATGTCGAAATATGACAATAGGAAAAAATTCAACTTGATCCGACAACGTTAAGGGCTCGATCCTGACAGTCAATCTCGTAAGTCAAATCACTTTACGCACGGAAACGGTCATTTGACCATCTAAATTACGTATTTTCCCGGACATTCAACTGAAAATAATTTCAAATCGATGATACGCAACCAGTGGGATAAAAAATTTATGAAAAATAACCACCGGAGATAGGGCTACCTCTTAAGAGAAAGAATGAAAAGTTTCATTGACCGCAACTATCGGCACCGAGACTTTACCGGAATTAAGTGATTTTTCAACTGTAGACATATTTCACCATTCCGGTCATATCTTATTTCTCAATTTTTTTTGTTTGAAGCTTCTACATATAATTTGTTTTTGAAACGGGACATTTACTTAACACTCTGTAAACAAGTTGTACAATATTAGTAGGCATGTTGTGATTCTGATCATCAAAATTAAGAAAAAAATAATAATTGAGAGTTAAAAAAAATAAAAAAAAATCTATTTTTTTTAATAATTTTTAACCCCTTAGCCGACGGAATTAAATAATTATGTCTCCTATGGTATCGCTTAGTCGACGGAATTATTTAATTCCGTCGGCTAAGGGCAAAAAATAAGAACAATTTTTCCGTCCAAAATTTTAGACCAAAATTTCAGAAAAATTTTCAAACACTTATTCGACGGAATTATTGCATTCCGTCGGCTAAGAGCTAAAAATTTTAAAATTTCGAATCCCCGCACTAAATTTCCAAAATATTTAAAAAAAATCAAATTTTTTTCTTTAAATCCTCTTCTCCTCTTTTTACTTCTCCAAAATCTCTCGCATCCTCTCCATTTCCTCTCTTCTCTTCTCCTAATGGTGGTTATGGTATGTGGTATGTGGTGGTGGTGTGTAGTGATGTGGTGTGGTGTGTGGTGTTGGTGTGTGGTGGTGGTGTGTGGTGGTGGGTGGTGATGGTGTGTGGTAATGTGGTTTTTGGTGGTGGTTTTTGGTGGTTGTGTGTGGTGGTGATGTGGTGGTGATTTTTGGTTATGGTGGTGTGTGGAATCAGAATGGTCGGTTTCTTGTCAGAAATCGATCGCCGGCGGTGGATTTCCGGTGATTGATCTCCTTTTTTTTTTAATTTTTTTGGTTTACCGACAGAATATTCTGTCGGCTAAGAGTTTTTATTTTTTTAATTTAAAAAAAAAATTATGTCGGCTAAGAATTAATTAGGAGATGGAATATTAAATATTTTATCGGCTAAGATGATTATTAATTTATTTCTATTTTAAATCATTCTGTCGGCTAAGATCTTAATAGACGGATCTTAGCTGACGAAATTTCAGTCGACTAGGTTGTCTCTTAGTCAACGGAATAAAATTTTTCGTCAGCTAGGGTCTTTACCGACACGCCTTAGCCGACAGATCTTTGTCGACAGAATTTCCGTCGGCTAAGAGCTTAGGAGACGGAAATTTTTTCTTATGAGACGGAATTGTTCCGTCGACTAAGAGTCATAATCCGCTAGTGATCTTTTCCAATAACAAAGCACAGTGCAACATGTTGATCAAATTCCGGCGATAGGATGTCTACTCGGGGTAGTATTAGGGTCTATTGGGGGTAGTATTATGGTCTACTGGGGGTAGTAGGAGGCTCTATTGAGGATAGTAGAGGCTATTTAATGTTGGTGTTGTTTTGAACAGTAGGATGTAGGACCTCCTACTGGAGGTAGTATGACCTCATACAGGGGATGGTAGATGTTATTTAATGTTGGTGTGGTTTTGGACAGTAGGATGTAGGACCTCCTACTGGAGGTAGTATGACCTCATACAGGGGGTGGTAGATGTTATTTAATGTTGGTGTGGTTTTGGACAGTAGGATGTAGGACCTCCTACTAGGGGCAGTAATACCTCCTAATAGGGGCAGGTGAATGTAGGACCTCCTACTGAGGGCAGTAGGACCTCATACTAGGGTCAATAGGCTACCTATTAGGGGAAGTAGAACCACATACTAGAGTCAATATACCACCTATTGAGGGTAGTAGGACCTCCTATTGGGGGCAGTCTATCCTAGGTACTTGTCACAGAGCAGGTCCTATTATGAGTAAGATCTCCTCCTGGAGGTAATAGGACCTCCTACTATGGTCAGTAGGCCACACACTAGGGTCTATAAAAAAGAAAAAAAAACAGAAAATTCACATTGTAATAGAGACCATGTCATACAAAAGTCATCCCTGAATCCCCATACAAAAATTACAATATTGTTTCAACCTCATTATTCTCATTCATTCTAACCATATCAACTAAACAACAATGAAGTTATAATGAGGAATGCATGATTCTGAAAAAAAATGAGCCAACAATGAAGTTATAATGAGGAATGCATGATTCTGAAAAAAAATGAGCCATTCATTAGATATATGTTGCAATGCTTTAGCAAAAGTCTCCTCTCAGCATCACACAACAATTAGAATTATTCATATGTGTGTGTATGTATGTATGTATATATATATATATATGTATATATATATATATATATATATATATTTATAACTCTACAAGATATAGTGTTTGAACAACAATAAATCTACAAAGTCAAACATGAAATAGTTTAAACAAAAAGCCACAAGAATAGAATGATCTCAAGATAATCTACAATTTTGAATGAAGAGTACTTTACTTAGCTGTTAATCACATATATACTCTTGTATTGGATGCATTTAGGTATATATAGCCGTGTTTTTTCAAATGAGGCCAATACTCTCAAGAACAAAAGTAGGCAGAAACACAAAGAGGCATCAAACTTTTCTAATACATACATTTGCAAGTCAAATCCAGTTGCTTGTTGTCACTAGTCGTCGGCGTGGTAGAGATTCTGGCGAAGGACACAACCTCGAGGTGTGTGACCACTGAATCAAACCTCTATATAAGCTTCTCCTCTGCCGCTCAAAACTATCTATGTGGCTCTCTCTTGCGTTGTCTGTGTTTGTTTTAGATGAGATCTGTGGAGGGAACAAACGAGATCGAGACTTGTTGACCGAACGAGATCGCAGAGCAGTGAAGAAGCAAAGTCATCGTCGTCGTCTTTCGTGGAGATTGAGATTTATTGAGTGATTTGAATCGAGATGAAAGAACGAGAATGAACGAATTAGGAATTGGAGCAGCAATGACGATGACGATTGGTAGGAAATTAGAGAGCGAAATTGATGGCGATTGGTAGGAAATTGCTGATCTCCGGCGAGTCACACGGTGAGGAGAGAGAGTACAGACAGATCTGGATTCTGGACGGGAGAGAAGCGAAAGAGAGTACAAGGGTATATCGGACATAACAAATAGGTTAAAAACGAAAAATTTAGCTAGTGGAAATAGAACTCTTATAGATTATAAGGTCGGTGGGAATTTTAGATTTTTATTTTGTTAGTGAGAATTTTTTTAAAAAGGGGGTGAAAGGATATTTTTTTAAAGTTAAATCTTTATAAATAAAATTTATTAATTTAATAAAATATTAATTAATAGATAAATTAATAAATTATTAATTTCTTAATAATTTAATAACTTATTAATTTATTAAAATATTTTTAAATTTCTTAAATATGTCGTTTTAATTTTTCAACAAAAATAATATTTGTGTACCCTATTCAATATCAATATTGACGAATTTAATATGTATATATTATTAAATTTGGTACTTTATTCAATGTACAACATTTTCAATGTAATATGTTAGTTGGAAGTATTATATTAGTTCATTGGATAAACATTAAATAAACAAAACTCTATTTAATATACAAAAATATAAACACAAAAATGGGTTCTCATCTTAAATGTGTAAAAAAAATCGACGATGATAAATGAAATGCGTAAAACATTATGCGAATACAACATTGAAAATCCAGACTCAACAACATTTACAACAGTTGGTTTTAGAAAAGTTTGATTTGCAAGTGAGTCAAGGGATGATATGAAATCGATCAAGTGATTAAGGTGAACTCAATTTTTAAGAAAAAAACCAGTCATAATTGACTCATTTTTTTTTTTATAAAATCCTCATAAATAAATAATTAATTTTATGTTTTAAAGAACTATTAATTTATATATTCATCGTGGTCTATGCGTATTCTCTTATTTGTATTATCTTAAAAATTTAGCGAATTATTAATTTAATACATTGTGTCTAACTCTGAACCAGTGTTCTAAAAGGCCCCGCCTAGCACCGTCTAGTCCCCGCCTAGGCTCTAGGCTGCAACAAGCCGCCTTGCTTTTCTTCAAGGCCTTTGTGCCAGGCTGTGGGCAATTAGGTGGCCGCCTAGCCCGCTTAATCGCCGCCTAGAGGCCACCTAGCCGCCTAGGGTTCTAAGCTCTCCGGCTAATTTTATTTACATTTAGTGGTGGAGTTGTTACATTGTGGGGAGCATGCGAGTATAAGAGTAAATAATGTTTTTAGAATTAGAAATATATGTGTTTATTGTTGTTGCTGCTCACTTTTACATGAAGTTATGCTAAATTTTAGCTATAATCTATTTTATAAATAGGTCTAACAAGATTTATGTCGAATAATTTATCCATATTTGACTGTTTTCAAATATTATAGTACATAAAATATATATTTTTAATTAATAAATATGAAAAAAGTAAATCGCCTAATCCCCGCCTAGTCTCCGCCTAGGCTGTCTAGGCGCTAGGCTATGGGTCGCTGCTCGCCTACCGCCTAGCGCTTTTTAAAACATTGCTCTGGACCAACAAAAATTATTATTTTAATGAGATTATTAAATAATCGAGTATTAATTTATTAAGATTCTACAATATATAGTAAGAAGTTGATTTTAAAAAAAAATTGAAAGGAGTTGATCACTCGTGCACCTCGTTTGGTTACGGTAATGAAATCATTTACGTGATAGTTTTCTTAGGAAACAAAAGTAACTTTTCCACTAGTTTTCCTTTCCTTTGTTTGGAAATGTTAGTGGTGTTTCCACTAGTGATTTGGCCAAGGCTGTGGTATTCATTTACACAATTTGTTGATCTAAGCTGCCTGTGACTTGCCGAACCAAGTAAGGATAATAGTTTGAACACTAAATATGAATTCATTAAAAAAAATTGAGATTTGAGAGAGAAATACTTGGAAGTACAACTAAGGAGCCATCTCGAGGATCGTTTGCAGTTAAAATCTACCCTCGTTGGCTTCGGACGCCAAACAAATACGCAACACCATATAATTTATATATTCCCTTTCAAAAAATATGGTCTTAACTTTAAATCCTTTAATTTATAGTAAAATTGTCGGGCACTACAAACCTAGTTATCTTAATAGAATGATGTTTTCGGGTCACTTTAAACTTTTCATGTTTGATACTGAAATATAAATAAATAGAAAAAAAAAGAAAACCACACCAATTTGTCATTTTCACCTTTTTTGTAAACTTATCAATAACACATCCCGAATTTCACCCTAAAATTCGAGGTAAACCCTGCATGGACCACATTCATAGAAGATTCTTCAGAAAATTTAGCAACACATTCCTTGAAAGTGAACAACCCTTACTAAACAAAACCTGCAAACACTTCTAAAAACAACTTCAACCTTATAACTCATGGAGCCTACGTGTTTCCCAAAACCACACCTCCTAAATTTGCAAAATGATCTAAAACGATCCCACAACTAACAATCATAAAATCAGAGCAATTCTAATTTTAGCGAAAGAAAATATGAATATACAAATAAGCTGAAGGTACATTTTCGACAATGTCTCAACTCCATGTATGTCGGACCTCAACTAAGCTAATCTGCAAACTGGACATTTGAAACCGAAGGACCCAGGGAAGAAGCATTTGAAAAACGTTAGTGTAAGTGGACAAAAATAAAATTTAAAAGAAACAAGTAATTAAATATGATTTTATGCTTTCCCAAAATTTACTATCGAAATCGTAATGCATGCCTCAGTAAAGAGAATACTCAACTCCTGAGTAAAAACTGATAACTACCAACTAGAGCCTTGTCGGTTAAAATAAAATGAGAAAATACGCGACTAGCCTCGCTAGTCAATAATATATATATATATATATATATAGCCCTTCTAGAAAAAAAAAATGTCCGTACCAATAGTTTTGGTGCAGATTTTCATTTTTACACCACTTTTCGCTTGAATTTCCTCATCTCCACCGTCAAATATCTAGATAATATTGTGTAGATCATTTCTGCAAAATTTCATCTAATTTGGTGATCATTAAAGCCCTTAAAATTACGTTTTTCTGTTATAAACATGAACGGTTCATGTTGACAGAATTCAATCTGTCCATTTGTTTTTCGATTTTAAGGGTCTTAACGATCACCAAATTTGCTTAAAATTTGCAGAGATGATCTACATAATATTATCTAGATACTAGAAGATGCAGATGAAAAAATTTGATCAAAAAGTGGTGCAAAAATGAAAATCTGCACCAAAACCATTGGTGTGGACGTTTGTATCCAAGAAAAGTTATATATATATATCACACTCTAGAACTTGATTACATAAGCATACCCACACCAGGCTACGACGCTTGCGTCTTACACCCACATTACACCATAATGACGACATATATGGTCTACACCACTATGACGGATTATACTCCCAGTACGGATATAGAATATATAATCATTGTTTTAATATATATATATATATATATATATATATATATATATATATATATATATATATATATATATACTTATACAGGGCTACGATGCTCGTGTCACACGCTCGTCACACCATAAAGGCGGTCGGTATATACTATATCATTAGCAGAATATACTTTCTGTAAGAATATAATATATATTTATACATATCAGAAATCTCATTTTCGATGACCACGTAGACTCTACCGATAAAATAGAAACGAAAATATTTCAATAAAATGAATTCCTCAATGAAAAGATTAAGTGCATGCATTTAACTTAAAAATAAACGTTAACTCACACTAAATGTCGCTAGAAATGCCACGTATGAATATCTTTGTCAAAACAAGTGTCCGACTACCATCCCAAATCCTAGAATCCGAATGTTAGATCTTGACGCTAAACGAAATTAGTAACTCCATGACACACTTCTGAAATCCTTCAGCTTCTGCAATCACCAATACTCATCGAGTGATTCTTTGTTCCGAGAAAAATCGACACACTTTATCTGATATGACCATGACCTCAAATTTACCAAGGACACCCAAATCATTTATCTGCAATATGCCTCGTCCAAACTCCATCCACTCCTATCATCCAATTATACCTCTTCATCTTTACACTTTACTTATTGGTCAACATCTACCCTCGATACCATTTCTGAGTTGTCACCTACTCCATTCCTCATGACATTTCTGATAACTAATCTCCAATATACCATTCATGGAGCCAGCTTATACGCATCAATACCAAAATGAAATAAGAAAACATTATTGATCTTAATTTCCAGCCACTTAGTCCATACTTTCAATAATCACAATTCTTCCAACTCCAATAATAACTCAACAGTTGATACTCATCCAAAAACCCAAACATACTGAAACCTTCGTATCAAAACTGAAGCAGCTAAACACAACTAAAGTCAACAATCCGAACTCACCTTCCCTTTCACCCAATTTCAGCTCAATTCTGAATTCAGCTAGACTTCTTTTCATCCAGCTTCTCCATACCTGAATTAACTCATAAACACAGCAACATTATTAACCTATTCAGAGTAGGGGTCGTCTACGGTATCCTGATGTATCCCATACCTTTAATTTTTTATTTAATAAACTGAAAAGGTTTTGAAGTTATCTAATTACAAATTGACATATGTCATTTTCAAAAAATTAAATTTATCATTTTTACAACACATTCTTTCTTAATAGGTAACATTTTGTTCAAATTCATGTTACAAATATTATCAAAAAGTAAATTACTGTTTGGTGAACTACAATTACCACTTTTGACAACATTTATTGTAGTTATTGTAATTAAGTGATCAAAGATGTAAATACTATACTTGGACAACTTTTATCAAATGGAGAACTTTGATTATCCTCTTTCAAATAATTAGTTCTTGTTATAGTTTTTGAATTAATTACTACAAATTACAGAAAAATTACAATGTTTATATCAATAGTTGTAAATTGTGGTAAAATGTGTAGTTATTATAGTAATCATTTCATTAATGGCAAAAAATAATAGTTTACTACATTGACAACACACTTGTTGTTGTCTTTGTTAAATTGTCAATAAATTAATACTTTAGTTAACGATCAATAATTACTGTAAATTGAACAAAAATTATTACAGGTTGTGGTAAAATATGTAGTCATAATAGTAACTAGTTGATTAATTAAAAAAAATATAAAAATTTATCACTCTGACAACAAACTTGTTGTCATATTTGTTAAAGTCGTCCATAATTTGTATTTTAGAATAACTAAGCTAATTACTAAAAATAGAACAGAAGTAACGGTTTTTACATCAATTTTTTGAATTGCGATAAAATAGGTGATCATTTTAGTAATGAAATGACTAATAATAAAATATAAAGATTTACCACTCTGATAACAAATTTGTTATCATACTTGTGAATTGTCCATACATTAGTACATATGTGGTAGTAGAGTAATTACTACAATTAGAACAAATATTATCTATTTTTTATACTAATTGTTGTGTTTGTCATAAAATACATTTAAGAAGAATAATAATTGATTAAGGAAACTACTAACAACATGATTAATTTGTATATAACTAAATAATTCCTCAAAAGCCTAGATTACAAAGTTTATGATTTTGATATGGAAATAATGAAATTGTCAACCATACATTGATAATTAACCATTATTTAGAGATATTAATTCGTGATTGACAAAATTAATTAGTAAGAAAATTTATATAACTAATAGTAATTAGGTGATCTATATGGATTTTTTTTTTCAAAAGTTATCTTTAAAAGGAAAATAATGTATTGATGAATTATCAATTCATAATCAAATATTAATTAATTTTAATGATAATTAAAATAAAAGATGTGTTTAGGTTAAAAGGTTATAATTTTGTCAACATATATATTAAAGGAACATACAACTCCTACCCCTCCATCACCAAACTCTCCGAGTACTGTAATTTGAGGGCTTCCAATCTTCACTCCCTCTTCAGCTTCTTCGACATACTTACAAAGCCAGAAAACTCAATGATAACATCACAGCTGCTGCCGACGCCAAGACCAACACCAAACACTACTACCTTCAAAACTCCCTCTAGCGGCCAACACCACTTCACTAGCCACTGTCCAAGATCCAGTTCCCTCCAGATATCAATCTCTTGTAATTCCAAGACACCTAGCAGTCACAAACATATTAACTACCATGCCTAGAAAAGCTGAAAACGCAGCATTCGAAGTATGCTTGCCCACTCTACAATTTCATCAATTCCAAAACCATCATAATCATCAACTCATCTTCCTGAACAAGAACTAAGCCAAGGATGAGCTAAGGAGGCCAGCACTGCCACGGTACACAGTGGTCGACTTCTGCCTAACATATTCTCCAAAACTCACCAAAACTTGAATTCAATCGTAACCAACAATGAAATCAAGTTCTTAAGCTTCTATAAATATTAAAAGAACTATTCTAGAACCCAAAATCATCACCGCCGCCACCGTGCAAAAAGACCACGCACTGCGGCTCTCCTCTGCTAAAACCCAACTTCTCCTTAACTTAACCAAACTAGAATTTAAGCATACATAGAGATTGAGCTTGAGCTTGAAGAATAGACAAACTTTGATACCTGACTCGAACCCAAAGTCTCACCGGAAAACGAAGAACACGGCTAAAAAACTCAAAAGCCTTCCTCTACTACACGACTCTCTCCCCATGAGGCTTCTCTTGGAAAATCAGTAACACAGGGAAGTTAGCTAAGTCGATGTGAAGCAACCAGCCAACCACTACCTTTCTTTTCCGCCGCCGTGGCTGTAATCGGAAAATCCAATCGGAAGGCAGTCACCTTCTCTTCCTCTTTTCTCTCTCACCAAAGCTTAACTCTACTCCACCAAACGAAATGAATCAACTCTCTCTGCAATTTTTATACTCAAGAGAAGATCTGCAACCCTTCAACGGTCTCTCAGGTCGGTGGAGGAAGTTGGGTGACAGTGGGGTTGGCTGGGTTGAGTCGCTCCCCTCCTCGGCTTCTCCTTGCCCAGCAGTCGAGTCTGATTGGAAGGAAGAGATGGCCCGTTGGCGCCTTGAGGTGAATCATAAGTGGTGGTGGTGGTGGTGGTGAGGCGGATTTGAAACTCGTCAGAGGGAGAGAGGAGGACGAGAGATACACCGATACACCCGTGTGAGCAAGAGAAAAGAAACCTGGCTGTTTTTTTAGAACTTTCCAGATATGGAAAGTTCTAGTTTTTACCCTTTCCTCATTTATCAATTCTAGTAAAACACCTAATTACCTAAGGTAAAAACAAGATTATACTGTTAAAATTTTCAATACTAATTCAAGGTAATACCTATGTCCGTCGACCAACTCGTACTAATGTCCTCAACAGTTTCCCTTGAAGAATTTTTGTCTGAAAATACCATACTATCAAGAGTTATCACTTGGATTTTTGAACGGTAAAACTATTTCAAGAGCGGTAAATCTCAACGTAAAATAATCAAGATAAATAATTAGGATTCAGGATGTGAAAAATACAACCTCTATGAAGCAAAATACTTGTGTCAATTAACGCGTGCGTCCAAATTTTTCATTATTTACATACTTTTACCAATGTAAATTATAATTTTATCCGTTCAAATTTCAAAAGTTTAATTAACCAATCAAGATCATCTCAGTAATAATTCAATGTAAAAAACTGTTTGCTTAGCCAAATGCATCAATCAAATAGACAGTTCTGGTCAAAATTAGCAGCCTCATAAACAACTGTCTATTTGATTAATGCATTTGGTTAAGCGAATGATCTTTTTTCAAATTGATTTTTTGCAGATGTGATTTTAATTGGTTAATTAAACTTTTAAACGGCTAAAATTATGATTTACATTAATAACAATATATAAATAAGGAAAAATTTAGAAGCATTTGTCAATACTAATATTGACGTAAGTATTTTTCTCTATGACTTGTATAAAGCTTTGTTCATTACACAGTTGTTGCATCACTTTGTAATAAGAATAGTCTTCCAAACTTTTATTTTTGATAATTGGTATTTATTTAATTCCGAAGTTACCATTCTCTCTATTCTCTCTAACACTAATAGCCGCCGCACCTAGGAGCCACCATACGAGTGTCTGCCTGGTCTGACGACATGTCTTTGTGACGGCAGCGTTGGATGGGCTAGCTAGCAAGGAACCATTATTCAGTGAGATATGACCCATAGAAGAGCGGGTTATGGGTTGTTAGAGTAGTGGTCTTAGGAAGAAGGTTTTCATGGCAATTGGCAAAGACAACTTGGTGGCCTGGAGGCAGTTGGGGCCGGGGTGGCCTTCCTCTACGAGATAGTACAGAAGACCAAGTGATGTTTCCAAGGTGGTGTGGGTCGTGTGGCGAGCTCAGGAATCACATGTAGGTGACGACATAGGGACGACTTAGCAACTTGGGTGCAAACCGGATTGGGTGGGCTCGATCTGGTTTGGACGATGCAACCTCAGTCTGGTCAAGGACAAAACAGTGGCCGGAAGCATACTTGGACAGTGGTAGGACGTCGGGGCATAATGGGCTTTAGGAATGGGTCTCTTCCTAAATCTTTTGGGCTAGGTTTGATGATTGTTGGGCCTGGGTTTTAGTCAGACCTATTTTATTTTAATGTAATTTTATTTTGCTTCATTTATGGGTTATTGCTTGTTGATAAGGTGGATTACGCGGGTTAACCTCATGTATCTATGTATGTGGTGATACACGGATTAACATAGTATAAGAGGGATAGAGATAGTGTGACATAAGGTTTATAGTTCACCTTGTCATTGGTGGACAAAACTACATCCACTTAATGCATACTAAGTGTTGGGTGTCTTGGTGGGTTCTCGAAGTATTACAAGTAGTAGTGATGGTGTGTAGAGTAAGTGGGAAGGAGTCTCACGTTATAGGAGACATTGGTTGATAGGTCTGGGTAGGAGTGGCTTCAACAATTCGTCCCCGCTCTTGTACATACAAAGTATTTTCTTTAACAATGTTCTTGAAAGCTGGAGGGATATATGGCCCAGTGGCTGCTCCATTGCTTGTAACCGCTACTAGCTGTCCAGCCTGTGCTTTCAAAAAGACATTGGAATCTCGGACCTACCCTGTGCCTTCTCCTAGTGTCCCTAGGACTCATTGGTTGATAATGCTCTGGTGTAGATCAGACTCTCGGCGGTTCTACTTCTTTGACTTTTGTCCAAACTCCTGGTGAAACATCTTTATTCCATAACCTGCACGGAGAATACATAACTACAACTATAGTGTCTGATTGTTCCTTCTGGGACTCCAATATTTCTTATTGGTCTGTCTCCACAAGCGTGGGTTCCAACTGCAATGTTGGTCTTTTCCCAGCTATAATATGGGTTTGTATCGTCTTCAAAGATATGAATCCCTCATTGATCCACTATTGAATCTGGTCCTTCAAATGTATGCAAGCTTCTGTTGTATGTGTCCATGCATTGTGAAACTTGAAATAAGTCTTGTCCATGGTTTCTGCATCTGTAGGGAAAGACCCCCAAAGAATTATAATGGACTCATCTTTGATCAGGGAATCCAAAATATGGTGCGTAATTCGGGCATCATATGTGTATTCAACAAACTTTAGCTTCACTAGACACTTTATAGGTTACACATCTCTAGTATTCACAACAAGGAACAGGTCAATGTCAACCAACGCTGCTGTTTTTTCATTTATGGTCTCCAGTTTTCCGGTGTTGATCCATATATGGATTTGATCCTTAAGCTTTATGCAATCTGTCGTGTTTTGGTTCCACATATTGTGAAACTTGCAGTACTTCTTACCCTACAACTTTCTTGGCTTTGGCATAGCGCCAAAGTCATGTCGGATCTGATCCTGAGTAAAGTGGTCCTCTAGGATGTCATGGGCATTGTTGTCATACGTATCGAACTCGGTCTTTGTATAAGCTGCCCCTGAAATTTTGATGCATACTTCCCTGTTATCTCCACTGCTGTTACCTCATCCTCATCATCCAAATAACAATGGTCTCTTACCATTGGCTCATGACAAACTAGTGGTTCATAGTATGGATCCTTGTGAGAGTAGATTGCCCCCAAAGTCATGTGTATGTTTAGTCTGTAACGCTGCTTGAAGGCCCTCTGAACATATGAAATTGGGACCCTCGAGGAATTGGCCCGCTCATATAGATCATTCAGTACATTCTGATAACTCTCAACCTTGTGCATGAGGTCAGCCATGCTAGTAAATTGTGCATCATGATGTTTCAAGCTCTGTTTTTCTTCCAGACCTTTAACTGATATGAGAATAACATCTCTCTTAGACAGATGAGTTCTGCACTTCATCTGCTGGACTTTGAACCTTTTCAAAAATTCAATCGGAGACTCCATTTGTTGATGGTATATGGAAGTAAGTGAGGATAGGTCTACGTCTAGTTCAATGGTCCCAAAAATGGTTAGAAACATAGTTTCCATTATTGGCCAATCAGGTACTAACTATGGTGATAATCTTGTATACCAAGTCAATGAAGACCCCAATAAAGAAGAATCGAACACTTTGAGCTTGAGCCAATCATCTCCTCTAAGCAGATCGCATTCTTCCTTAAACCGCGAGATATGTGTGGTAGCATCCTCTGAGCCCTCCTCTGAAAAAGTAGTCAAGCAGATGTGTCTGAAATCTATAGGCCAAGGTCTACTGGCAACATAATCTGGAAAAAGGTTTTGATATGTTAGGTTCAGTGGCGGGGTAGCCCCTAGCGCCTGGACCATTTGAGAAACCAAATCAACCAAGGTTTCCTGATCAATTAGTAGAGGAATCAATGTTGGTTGTGGCATGGGCTGTGGAGTTGGTTCTCAACCTCTTGCAGATCCTTGAACTTCCAACACTTCTTCCTGCCTTGGGGTTTTTACTCGAGGGACCATTTGCCCCCAGGCCTTGTCACTTGACTTTCTAAAGGCATATGATCCTTTCTAAGTGCAAGTGTTTTTGTCCTAGTGTTATTATTGGGCCCCACCTGATTTACTATAGGATCTGCCTCTTCATCGGTCTTAGTGAGATGACCCTCCTCGAGCGACTTCACATTTTGAACTGGGAGTCATTTAATGATCTTTTGTAATGTATTCTCATTTGATTTCAACTTGTCAAAATACTCTCCTAACCTGACTCATATCTTGTCGAGGGCTTGATCCACTGCAGCAGCCTTAGCTGCCCTCTGACTTTCTGCTTCATCCACTTTCTTCGTCAATTCTTGCACTGACTCTATTGTTGCCATCGTTTATAAACTGAAACGCTGTGTTGTTTCTTCAAACGTCTGCACTCCGCCGAATTATGCGGTTTGCAGAAGGTATGTTGCTTCTTCGAACAATGTGGCTAATCCTGACACGTTTATGTCTCATTGTCAGGGTGTGCCAATGTTAAGGATGGTATTTCACTTCTTCGAAAATCGGCTTGCTTAGTGTGCCAGCACTGATGAGTTCAGTGCAACTTGATGTCCGTGCTGAAAATCGTGCACTGCTCTTCTCTTTTACTTCTTTTTTTTCTCAAGCGTTGTGTTGTGGATGCCAATCTATCCACATGTTGAGTTCTTCTTCAGACTTAGCTTCTTGCAACTAGGATTTTTCGCCAACTATAGAGATGGTCGGGTCTTACTTAAACAGCTAAAGTTTGAGCAGAGATAGTATGTGACAGGACTGGATATTTACTAAGATAAACCTTAATAATGTCGATGTCTGGTAATTTACCGAAGGATAGAAAAGGTTAGTGACAGATTAACTCCTTGGTGGGGACAAAATTTCACTAACAGATCAGTATGATACTAACAGATTGGTCCTTTCAAAAGATACCAGAGAACCTTTTTGGTGGTGGGTGCGCTCCGGAGAAACGTACAAGGTGTTTGCAGTTGTGTTTGCAAAGGGTTGTGTTTGTAGGTTGATTGCTTGATGTCTCCTCATATCCGCTCTTAATCCTTTTATAGAGCTAGGGTTAAGTGTTCTACTGTTTTTTTAACTCCAAGGCAAAAAGATTTTTCTTCTTTAAGTGAGAGAAGAGAAATCTTTGTCAAGATCTTGAAACTTGATTCTTAAGTAACCCACTAACGTCGCTTCTTATTTTACCCACAAAAAGAAATATTATGTACAACGCTTCTTTGTATCTTTTTTTTTTGTTTAGAAGACATGTAAACTTTTATTAAAGCAAATTTAAATACAAAACAACAATCGGTTACAAGGAACTAACCGTGAACTGAGAGTAGCTCATATCCAACAACCAAAAAACTACCACCCAAACCCAGAATATATCATACAAACAATGAGGAAAGCTGATCATAGCCATACTAAAATGGAGGATTACCCCGTTGATGTATTCACATATAGAAACTAAAAAAGAATAAACGGAAAACTGAAATCCAAGCAATCAAACTCAGGTTGTCACCTCTCAATGTAGTAGTAAAGTTAAGCACGGAAAACTATACAAAGACCCAACCAACCAACAAACAAACCAAACAGCTAGCAAGGAACCCCAAACAAGACTGAAGCCCAAACTACCCACAAATAACCCAATCACCAATAAATCCCAATAGCCTACAGAGCCCAAAAAAGCAAGATAACCCCTGGAATTGTGCATCGGAGCAGCACCAAAACAGTCGCATCATCACCTTCAAGCACCACCGCAGGTAAGTCCACACCACACATATTTAATCCAGATTGGGATTGAGGTATCAGAGCAGACCATACACCTAGGCATGTAAATGTACCGGATCTTATCCAAACTTGCTCCTGATCCGTGGTTTTTAAACGGGTTTGAATCAAAAATTTGTCTCGTTGTTCCGTTAAGGACCCGGATCTATTAACCCGTTTACTAAATGGATCGGATCTTATCCAGACCCGTTCCGGATCTGTGGTTTTAAACGGGTTTGGATAAAAAATTTGACATGTTGATCCGTTAAGGACCCGGATCTGTTAACTCGTTTACTAAACAGATCAGATCTGGATCTTGGTTGATCCGATCCATTAAGGACCCGGATCCGTTTAAAAATAATATTTATATAAATATAATATTATTAATAAATATTAAATAATATAATAATTATCTAGATAATCTAAACATTCATTTTTAAATTGCCTCTAAAGTATGATTTGATAAAGTTGAATGTTGTTAATGCCTATGTATTTATGCTAAAAACAATGGAAGTCAAATATTTTAATTATATTAATGTACCTTTAACGAGTATTTTAGGCATGTAATTCAACTTTTGATGTAAACTTTATTTTCTTATAAAAATTTCATCAATGTTTTATAATAAAATTATGAAATTATTATTAAAATTTGATATATTTATTATTATAAACGGATAAGATTAACGGGTAGAGTATCCATTAACCCGTCAGATCCGGATTTGGATCGAGCTATTAAAGATCCGACGGGTAACGGATTGGATCCGGATCTAAGTGGATCCGGTCTAGATCTGATCTATTTACAGGTCTACATACACCCAAACAAAATGAAAAAAAACACAACATAACACAAGGAAAAGTGTGTATCAGATCGGGATAGTGTGTACCACAGGGGAGAACGAAAACATCTTCACCTCTGTAAGAGCAACGACAGCAGTCGGAATAAAGTGTTCTGAAGGCAAAAGACAACTCAGATCGGGATGATCTAGGACCGAGGACCTACAAATAATAATAAAAAAAGAAAATCTAACTGCCATAACCGATCAAGATGTTAATAGGATCAATGAAGTATGCAAGGTTTGATTTGGAGATCAATCAAAGCTCAGAGGAGTAGATCTGAGGGAAAAGGAGAATGGAAAAGAAAGAAGGTGGTGGGAGAGATGGAAAGGAAGGAGTGAAATCAGAGGAAGAAAAGATGGAAGGGAAAGCAGAGAGGGAAACAAAGGATTGGACTAGAGAGGAGGCGAAGATGAGCTCTGAGGAGAGCCCACGAAGGGCGGAGATGCTGCCATCGACTCTGAAACCAGCGATATCCGTGAGAGAATACCCACCCGAGAAGGAAAGAGGCAGATGATGGTTTATGTATGTTGTTGAAGATAAAAGATTGCACATCAGAAAATGAATAAATAAAATATAACTTATAAGTAGATGAATCATACTAAATTGTATATTTGCAATTTGTAGTTTAAACAACGCACCTTAAAGATGGTTAAGTTGAGACAATATTAGTATAATGGTGATCCACAAACCACACTTGTCCCTGTTCAAACTCGATAGTAAATATAGCTCGTCGGTCTAATGGTCCCTCTATTTTTCTTTTTTTTAAGTGATTAAATTCAAAGGTACGGATAGCAACACTCAAATACAAAATTGCTAGCACATGGCATTCCATTATCTTTACCAATCACCACTCCAAGGTCCTAAATTTTGACGATTACGAAAATATAAACCTTCCGAAAAAATGGATATTTCAAAAGAAATTTCAATCAAATATCGATAGCAGTAAAAAAATTGATAAAATTGACAGAAATTTAAAGAAAAACACTGAAATTTTAAGAGATGTTTGTTTAGTATATTATGTACTATATTTGAAAAGAAAATCTTGAATAAATTTGATCTATAGGGAGTTGTAGTAATTTAAAATGAAAAAGTAAGTGTTGAACCGTTAATAATGCTTTAAAGTTTACTTTAAACATTTTTTTGATGGTTGGAAACCCAAAGGGAGGCTAGGTCATCATGTTTTATATACATTTGATACATTTCACATATAATTAAGTGAGTACTTTAAAACCACGTACAAGATCTATGAGGTACAAATTTTTTGCTATATTCATTATCTCTCTGTGTGGAGTCTTCAGTGTATTGTGAAGAATAATCATTAAATGACACCTCACCTTTACAGTTTTACATGAATTGACTTATATGCCAACCATACGGGTCAAGGGGGACTAACCATGGGTTTTCATACTGGAAGTTGTAGAAGCATTGGGCATTGCTTAACCTTGACCATAACCATAATCGTTGGAATATTGTGCTTCAGACTGTGACCATGAGTTATCATTTGATTGCATCCCATAAGACATGGAATATATTGGATAAGATATTGCCAGATTTTTGTCGTATGGGTATATGGTGGATTATAAACTTTTAGGCAAAAAATAAAGGATTAAAGTAAGGGTATAAATTAAAGTAATTGTTTGAATGCTAACTTGAGGATTAGAAAATTTTGGAAAAAAAATAAAAAAATCAGAAATTTTCGAAAAATATCGGGAAATTTCAAAAATTTCGGACGAGAAATGCTTAGAATGTGAAAGATATTTCGGATGTCCCAAAAAAAAATTTGACGAAAATTTTGATTTTTAAGACCTTACACCACTCCATTTATATGCAACTCTTATAAAAAACAACAGCTCATGTTATTCCATAGCTGGTTAGCAAAGAAAGGTGCCTATATTGTGTGACTGGAGAGACAGGACTACATGGTTCATAGCTGCTTACTTGGTGAAGGCTTTGCTAGATAATGGACATGTGCATGGTACGGGCAACTGTGCGAGACCCAGGTATTGTTTTCACATTCATGAAAATTTTTTAATTGCGGTCCAGAGTTCAATACTATTCTCAAAAAAATTATGTTAGATTCATTTACAATTAAATGTAGCTTTATAGCTGTTAAAGAACATATGTTATGAATTGCTTTGAGTTTCCAAAACATTTATGCGATGAAATGCATAGATGGATGGTACACTTTTTGGTGGAGTTACAAAGGTGGTGAGAGAAGGATCCATTGGGTTGCATGGGATAAGCTACGTGTGCCTAAACTAGATGGTGGATTTGGATTCCGGGATATGCAATGTTTTAATACTGCTCTTTTAGCTATGCAAGGATGGGGCTTGTTGAGACGCCCCAATTCTCTTATTGCTAGGGTTTTAAAGGCCAAGTACTTCTCAAATTCTAGTTTTATGGAAGCTAAGGTTAAAAAGGGATGTTCTTATGCATGGCACAACCTTATGAAAGGAAGAGATCTGTTGTTTCATGGTTTAAGGTTCCAAGTTTGGGAATGGTTATGCTATATCAGTCTGGAATGACCTGTGGATTCCTGTTCCATACAGTTTCAAGCCATATTCAGCTCCTATGAGGGATCTGAGGAGATGATGGTGGAAGAGTTAATTGACAGTGAGGATAGAAGCTGGAATCTCTGGTTACTTAACGAGTTGTTTACAGAAGCTGAAGTACAACATATTGCCAAGATTCCCCTTGGCATGGTGGGTGGTGAGGATAAGCTTGTTTGGCACTATGATAGGAAAGGAATTTACAGTGCTAAAAACGGGTACTATGTTGCAAAGATGCATGAGACATTAGGAGAAGCTGCTACAACGTCGGATAATGAAGTGAGTTTGAGATCTTTTTGGAAGAAACTATGGAGTATGCATGTTCCACCTAAGGTTAGGATGCTTGCATGGAAAGCGACCAAAGATTTGGTTCCAACTAAAGGAGCCTTAGCAACGAAGATGGTTTATGTAGACATGCAATGCCCTTTCTGCTCGGCTGGTAAGGAAGATATTATGCACATTCTCAAAGTGTGTGAAGGGGTGAAGGTTTTTTTGGAGAACTGGACCTCTGAGGCTCATTTCGAGTTTACGCCCAGCAAGGTCTATTAGGGAATCAATTCGTGATATGGAGTGTCTAAGAGGTGATCAGTTAGAGTGGTTTTTGATGTCAATTTGGGCAATTTGGGAGAAGCGTAATAGATTGGTCTGGAAGGAGGAAGTGTACTGCCCATTGAACATGTCAAATAGGATGAGCTCTTCTTAGAGGACTATAAGAAGTGTCATCTGTCTCCTGCCAAGCGAGTCATTAGACAAAAAAGAAGTGGGAGGTTCCGCCGAGAGGTAGACTCAAAGTTAATGTCGACGATGGTTTCTTGGCAGAGAAAGTCTGCGGTGGAGTTGGTGTTGTTGTTAAAAATGATAATGATACCTGCATGGCAGCGTTGGCTAAACCTATACCATTTGCGAGTTCTGCTTATCATGCGGAAGCTGAAGCACTTAGAGCTGGTTTGTTGGTAGCAATTCTCCAAGGGTGGGATGACATTGATGTCGAGTCAGATTGTAGCAGGTTGGTCAATGCCCTTGCAAGGGATGAAGATGATTTATCTGAGGTGGGTTGTATTGCGCAAGATTGCAAAAGGTACGCGAGTTCTTTTCACTCTTTTCAATTACACACATCTACTGTGAAACAAATGGTGTTGACAACAGATTAGCACACCTTGCTAGTTTGGGAGGTGATATATCCCCCTATGTATCCTTCGTTCATCAATAAAACTACTTTACGTAGAATTGAGGAACCCGGTTAAGACCGGCGCCTCATGCTTATTTTTAAAACCCCTTTCATCTGTTCGACCAGTGGATTTGGGGAAGGTTTGTTATGTGTGGGAGTTAAATGGAGACAAGGAAAGGTTTTGTTGAAGCTTATCTAATGATGGAAAGAAGCTTTGATGAAGCAATACAAGGCGTTAGCGGGGTTTTCCATACAAGAATGTTCAGGCAAAGCTACTTCTTCACAATGCAACTTCTTATTCAATGCATGTGTCTTCAGTTTCATGCACACCATGGCATGCAAAAACCTTTGAATCTTGATATTGAACGTTAGGGGTGGGCACATTGAGCCTGAAATGCAGTCACCCCCCGTATCACACCGAATTATTAACCGAATTTAGGTAAACCGACGTCGTTTTGCTCATACACCGCACCGACCCGTTTTCAAACGGTGCAGTTGCGGTTCCGGGTATAAAACCCCCCGATTTAAACCCACCGAACCGTTTACAAACCAAACGGCGTTTAGTTTAGTGTTAGGTTTGTTAATCTTGTTGGAATTCAAATGATGCAATTACATATGCGGATTGTTTTGATTTTAATCAGCTTATTTGATAGTGTATATGTTTGGAAGGCAATAGGTTACTGAATAGATAGTAATAACGTATATGCGCTACTCCTATTGTCATTTGAATAGACATAAATAAATGAGTATAATGTAATATGATGAAATGAGCATTAGACCTGAGAAGCTAAGGAAACAGCTCAAACATGAAAAACGTGAAGATCTGGAAGTAGAACATGGTACTTGTTGAACATAATCTCTGATTTCTACAAATTCATTTTAATGTTTATACGGTATGCCCATGAATTTTTTTTTCCTTGTTTGTTTAGTCAAAGTCTTTCCATTTTACTTTGGTTAATCTTTGAGCACTATTCATTATACATCAAGCTTCAAACTGCTTGATTTATCATGCAAACTGATTTGCTAGAATTGGACACAGATGCACACACAGATATGTATATGGACTTACATATAATATGTTCTTAAAGCATAAATGCTAACATCATTTAATTCAACTATGTGTGTGCTAACCCATATGTTTGTTCTTCGGTCTCTGATATTAATCATCATCCGATGTTTCAATATGCTACTTTTTATTTCATGTTGAATGTTGGTTTAACTATTTAATGCGGTTTAAAGCAAACCGTACCGAACCGCACCAAAAATACAGTTCAACCGAAAATGCAGTTTGCATTATTTAAAAGCAGTTGCAGTTTGTAAAATTAGAACACCGAAAATGCAGTCTGCACTGCGGTTTTGGTCGTAAACCGCATTGCACTGCACCGCGCCCACCTCTATTAAACGTTGGTAACTAGATCCTATTATGCCCATTAAGGGTTTGAAGACATGGCAGGCGACTTTGATTGATCCATATTTATAGGGAACCTTTGAGTGTGCTGAGTTCCTGCTCGAAAGCACGTGTGAAAAGGGTTGTGCTCACATCCTCTTGTTCTTCAATAACATACCGTTAGGATGCTCAAGAGGCCTCTCCTCTCAATGAGTCACATTGGAGTGATCCTGAATACTGCATACACTTCAATGTAAATCATCATTTCAAAGCCTTCTGTGTTTAGTTTTCAATTAAACCATGCTTACATAACAATATATATGTCGTAACTTGTAAGCAAGTTGAGAACTTGAGATTACTATTCATTATTTTGGGCTGCTGCACAATGTTGTGTAAATTCTTGTTTGCATATATCATTGGTATGCCTATGCAAAGACAACAGCGGAGAAAGAGGCGTGGAGAATCGCAGAGTGGATTGGATATAGTAGTGGTGGATCCGTCTTTAGTGGTTTGTCCTCTGCTAGCACCACAACCTACAAGCACACTGCTGATGATACTGGCAATACTTAAAGGTTAGGTTTCCCATCATCAGCAGAATAAGTTCAATTATAGTATGAGTTGCCTTCTATGCACTTTAGACTTTGACAAAAGTAGTTCAATTCTTCCGGGGCACTTCTCTCACCATATATATAGCATACAATGGGTATAAAGGAGAATAACAAGGTAAATTATCTTTTAGAAAAGTGAAAATCCATTCAATTTGGCTCTCATGCATCAAAAAGTTAATGCTAATCACCCCAAAACTTGCATATTTGTTATTCAAGTGCCCTGTTTTACACCAATGGCACAAAAAGTATGTCTTGGTTGTACATCGAATGTATCCCATTTCAAGTTTTCAACTAAGAAGCAAGTTTTCATAGCTTTACATTTTATTTGTTAGGTTTAAGAGTTGAATACCCAATTACAACAGTAGGATTTGTGCACATATATAGATGATGTGGTAGCTGCACACAGTGGCCATGGAGGAAAGCAAAGCATCAAGCAGGCTTATATGTTAAAGCTCGGTAGCGCACTGATCGCAGATCATTGAGATGCTCAAGGCCAAATATCCATCCGATCCATATGAAAGCAAGTAGAAACTGCAGAACAAGGCAAGCTTTCGTTAAATTCCTTTATGGTTCAGCCTTGTTATTCATGAAATATGAACTGTATTTGTAGGTGTAGGTGCAATGGAGACAATAGCCCGCATAGCATGGACAGTTGGACACCACTAAAATTGCTCAACTGGCTTTTCCCCTTTTCAAGGAATTGTTTGATGACTGCATCACAAGTTTTCAAGAGAAAGGGTTTCTGTGAATTAATTCCACAAATTGCAGTGCACCTTCTAGTTTTCTTTACACTAGCACTTCTAATAAGCAGGTGCACCCTAGATGCACCCTATTAAGCAGGATTTCTGTGCATATATGCACGGGTGCACCCTAGATGCTCATGTCTCTCGTAATGTGTGTTATGTTATTCTTTTCTTCAATTGTAAAACCAGTTGTAGTTTCTGTTTCAAGAACAGTGTCATCCCAATGACTCCTAGGTACGACAGACAAGAAGAGGCAATTTGCTAGATCAAACGTATTCGACTGTTACACCGCCGAAAGCATCAAGACCTGTAACAACAAGACCTATCAAACAATCACTAGATTCTGAAAAACAACAAAAAGAGCGACTTTTCTTCAATAGATTCTGAAAGAGAACAATAATAGAAGCATAGAACCCAATCCTATCACCCACTTGATCTGAAGCTGCCCCTGATTAAGACTTGGGGACTGTTATAGTCATAGATAATACACAAATTGATAAAAAATATGAAGAAGGCACTTAAGCTGTCATTCATATACTTTTTTTTAGGGAAATGGGATATGGCTCGATCATTACGACCGAGTCAAACAAAAGAAATTCAAAGATCCTCAAGCGAAAGTGTACACTTACAAAAGAAGACTAACTAAGAATTGAAAAAACAACTTCAGAAACTACTAAAAAGGTGGATCTATCAAACTAAAAAGAAATGAACCTACTTGAACTGGGACAAGCGTGGCCCGTGGATCACCATTGTACCGATACTGTCTCAACTTAACGACCTTTAAGGTGTTGGGTTTTAATCACAAAATGTCTCAGTGTAATTAGATATGATCTATCCACTTATATGTTGTATTTTATTTGTTCATTTTCTGATGTGAGATCTTTCTTCTCCAGCACTCCCCCTCACGTGCAGCCTAATCTTTTTAGGTCTGCACGTGTAATTCGTTCAGTCCAATTCCCACATCGGAAATCGGTACATTCATTCGGTCAAATTCTCATTTCGGAAATTAGGGTATGCGGTCCAAGGCCCACTGTAGGTACTTGGTATGATATAGGCCAATCAAAATTTTTCCGATGACAATTCGATTCGATGAACCCAAATTTGAGCTCATTATGATGGGAGACTTTCCCCAATTACGCTGGGAGAAGTAATTGAAGATGGACCCTCTCTGATACCAACTTAAACTGGGACAATCGTGGCCCGTGGATTACCATTGTACATATACTGTGTCAATTTAACCACCTTTAAGGTGTTGGGTTTTAATCACAAAAGGTCTCGGTACAAATGGATACAATTCATCCACTTATAAGTTATATTTTATTTATCTCTTTTCAATGTAGGATCTTTCCTCTCCAACACTAATGTCATTCTCTTCTTCTCTAATTAGAGAACTAAGACTCCGATGGTGTATCTTTTATCGTTAAGAGAATGCAAGAAAGACAAATAAGCTTTAGTAAGGATCTTTGTCCTAATTGAAGTCCAGTCCACGTCAGGCCCATAAGCAGAAGAAGACAACAAATTGGGTCAAAATGAAACCCAGACCAGTCTTTTCCCACCGTAGCAGACCCGACTGCATCAGGCCCCGATTTAGGGTTGCAGGGCCGCTGCTACCACGACTTAGTCTGACGGCCTTTCACATCAAGATGCCATGATGACCTGCCGGTGGTGCCTCTTCCGACTAACGTCCAAGCATACATATAATAATTATACTTTATTATGTTTTATTCAGCTTAACGCATTGGCATAAGTTATGCAGGTATGTCATTTCATACAATCACTACAGTAAACATCTTTCTAATTAACGTTTATAATCAATCATTTCCGGACGTTCCACTTGTTCAAAAGTGATGGAAAAAAGGAGGATCATTCTTCTGTTGAGAAACTGGTGAGACGATAATATAGATTAATGGGCAGCAAGTCAACCAAGCAATTTAGTTAAGCGTTAGTGATTTGATTAAGCTGCAATATGCAATTTAGTGACTCACTTGATGTCGCAAGATCCATCGCTAAAACACAAAAACGTGCAGAAGAAGGAAACAGACACATTGAAAGTGACCAAAAAATGAGGGGCGATGGTGGATGAGCCATTGGCTAGTGGAATGGTATACAGCTAGCCTACCTCATCAACTAGGATAACCTTTCTTTTTACTGCCTCTGGTTCAGGATATGCTTTGTTTGCAAAAGAAACCCCATCAAAGGCCCAACCTTCTGGTGCAACCTCCGGTACGTTTCTGGAACCAAGAATAGAACCCAAGACCTCTCTCTGAGCGAGCCAGCAGTCCCAGCACTCTAGTACTAGCGAAGACTCAGTCACATTTGACGCCATAATTTAGTAAAGAAAGACATGGGAATAAAAAATGGCACAAGGGCCATGAACAACTTGGAGAGCAGCACATCTTAAATGAACACCAATGTAGTTGATGAAATCTTGTAAAAATCACACAGCATTTCAGTGGAGATTGAAATTAAAGATTGGCAAAACTGAGAAATTTGAACTAGAATAACTCATTTCATACTTCTACATTACCGGGGAAAGGAAGAGATAAGAGAGGACAGTGTGCAGAGACTCTCATCTAGATCCAGAACAGCATAAACCCTTTGGAAAGCTCTAATAGCACAAGAAAACCCAAAGGAACTTGTACTTAAACCCTACAATGTTGCTGCTGCCCCTGCCTCTAATCTCAATGAACAAACAAATTAATAAATAAACTCACATAAACCACTCACGCAACAACCCAGGTTAAGAGTTCATGGGATTTCACCTATTGGCTTCAAAAAAGATAACTTATATGATAACAGACATTAAACTAGATACCTAGCTGCAAAACTTATTGGCATTGTATGTTGGAGGTTTCAGTCTTCCAGCAAGCAAAGTCCTCCTTGCCAAGATCCCCAAAGTCACAGTCAGGAAGATTGCTGGGCTCATTTCCCTCAAAACCACCGATTTGGACATCATCAACACTACCGAAAACGTTGAAGAGCTGCCCAATTTCATCCAGGAGGAGAAAGTCGATCTCCGCTTGAAAGCTGATTGGATCAATGATCCCGTCAAAGTTGAGTTCCTGCCCAAATGGCTGCTCGTCCATGAATCCCAAGTCGTTGGGAATGGGCAGTTGCCCAAGGGCATTAGTCCCAACATCTTCATTCTCCATATCACCACCGTTCTCCGAATCACCACCACTGAGAATGATGTTGGAAGCACAGGTCTCAACATCCAGAACTGAAGCAGGAGACCTTTGGGAGTAGACGCAGTCAGATTCCTCAGATGAAACAGCAGGTTGCTGAGTGTTGACTGACCGAGAGACAACGGCAGAACAAGAGGTGGTGGTGACATCTGCTGTGGCCAAGGAGAGCATCTTTTCGAAGAATAGCTTCTTTTCTTCGTAGGCCTTTGAAGCATCCTCGGCAGTGTCGTATGTTCCCAACCAGATCCTATTCTTTTTGAAAGGGTCACGAATTTCGGCTGCCCATTTGCCCCATTTCCTTTGCCTCACACCCCTGTAGGGTGAATTGGTTACTCTTTTTGAAGTTTTAGACAAAACCCCCAACTTGGGTTTAGGCGTTGGGGTTTTGACTCCATTGTTGCAAGAACTCTCGGGCTCAACAACGAGCTTAGATGGCCGAGTAAAATGGAAAGGAAGAGTGACTTCCTTCACCATGCGTTTGTGAAATTTTCGATCAATTTCTTCATCCTCGGAAGATGAGTCGTCAGTCGCATCAGGATCGGAGCAGATTATCCGAACCTTCCTCACCATCTTGGGCTCTTCAGCAGGAAACAGCGGTTCCCTCTTAGACTTCTTGAAACTATTCCTTTGATTCAGCCGTTGATTACGAGGCTCAGGCATTTTCGAAACTGGTTAAAAGATAGATCCTCTCAAAAACCCCAAAACTTTACCCAGAAAAAAAATTAAAAACAAAATTGGTGTTTGAGATTCAAGATGGTATCAGGTAAGATCCACTCTCAAGAATAAGAAGAGGAAAGAAAATCGCTTTATATGAAAAGGCTGAAAGCTTTGTATTCCAGAACAAGCCCTGCAAAATCAAACCACACTCACAATCAAAACCAAATTTTACAAACAAAAATGAAAAACCCACAAAGGGTTTAAGCCAGATATCAACATACCTTACGGGTTTCAAACTCATCGAAACCGGCTGATACACCGAGTTGAATATCTGCCGTAACCAGCAGACGAGCATAAAGCAGATGGCAGAACAAGCCTTTGAACCAGAAGAGTTTGAAGAAGATAAAATCCAGAGCTTCTGCAACAGAGCCCCAATCAACACCAAATCAAAACAAGCCGACATAAAATCTCACTAATCAGCCTCCTTGAATCTCTTCCTCTGTAGCAAACCCAAAATCCCTGTCTCTTATGTTCTCGTCAGCACCACCACCACTGGAGAGAAGGCGAGGCAAAGGCGAAAGGGAAGCTAGTTAATAGGCAGTGACAGTTACATATATAGTGGTAGGTCAAAAGCAACAAACAAGCAAAAGAAAAGGATCACAAATCTATGGCCATGATTCTCTCACAGCGAGTAGGTTAAACAGTTATTATCGAATTTACAGTCAGTGACCACGACCGTCACCCCCGATTAAACAAAACACAGACGCAAATCTCCATAGAAGAAGCTTCCGAGAAAATACAAGAAAAATTTAGACACCTGCGTTTGCTTTCTTGCCCAATATTCTAATCAGCTACACGTCCCTTTCGGTTTTTTTTCAGATTCAGTATTTGTTTACTAGAGCTGTAAACAAATATTACCACTTGTTTGGAAATATATCGATGGTGCTGATGAGCTGGCATGGGCCTGGCCCATTCGTGCTGCATGACCATACCCATCTGCCATTCATGTATCTCATGCCAGCTGTTTAGTTTGTTATTCTACGGTTGCCGCGCCAAACTTGCACTTTGTCGCACACACGCTAAACAGACGGCTTAGAGAGGGTCGTGGAGACACGCGCTATGAATGGACGTGTTTGGGAGATGAGAAACGCAGCGCCACGAGTCTGCAGTTGCTTTCAGATTGGGAATAGAGCGAGTACATAGCAGAAAATCCGAGTACTTAAACTAAATATATAGTGAATTTCCAAGTTTATTAATTTCAGAAATATATTTCCCAAATATTACGAGATCTCTTTTATGTGTTTTCCTGGTTTGGTTCCAGAAAAAAAAAATTGAATTTTTATATCTTTAGGAAAGGTATTATTGTTTATTGAGAAAATTAGGATAGTGGTGATTTTGTGAGGTCTGTAAACATGGACGGTTGAAATTTAGTCCAGAATAAAACATGGGTGAAATGGAAACTTAAAAGAATATATAATATAAATTTACAACGGTCTACATTAAAGTATTCAGTTGTTTCGTTAAAATGTATATATAGTAAATAAAGTAACCATTTAAAATAATGAATGCTTACGAGTTACAAAATTGATAAATGGCTTAGTGAATGTAATCTTCTTGGATTGTCATTTCGCGAAAATTTCTAGACCAGTTATTATCAAATAAGCTAGTTTTTAATGTATGACTTTGTTTGGCCTTCTGTTGTCTTCGGGCATTTATAAACAAGTCACTTATAATGAGATTATTAGGAAATCAAGACAAGAGAAATACATTAAATTATATAAAAAACCTAAAACATAAATAGCTCATGCAGCCCAACAAACTCAAATCTTAAATAAAACTTTTTCTTCAACTCTATCTCGCAGCCGTCGTGAATGAATTGTCGTCGAAGCTTGGACGGAAGTCACGAGCTTGGACAAGGAACCGAGGTGGTCTGTAGAAGTGAGGATACAGCTGGAGCCGCCATACATTCTCCAGTTGACTGATTACGAGAAAAGCGACGAGAGTGCATCTCACACATTGTAGGTGTCATGTCAGTACACCACAGCCTAGTTGGTCTTCACCTTCACATGTCGGGTCGTCCTTTATTAACTTGCAAACCTTTTTTTTGCTTTGAGGACTCGTCAGTGAGGTTTCCCAACATGACTCGCCTTTTGGATCATGTCCTCGCACCTGTTTGGCTTGCCAGCACACTACTTGAGTAGGCAACTCATTCTCAACCAACCTTTGGCTTGCATCCGTCTTGTTGGTAGCACCCCTTCCATGCTTATTGACGACTGTTCTCTTTGGGTAACGTCAAACCTAAACTCATCCATATGTCGCTTGGGTCCTAAATCCCTGAACTATCTTAGTAAGACTCACTGAGTGCCTCATTAAGGCCGACATCATGGGGATGAAGAGTCTGACACCATGTACTCCTATATAGTATATCAAACAAATTCTTACTTATCAGGAAGAAACATTAAAAGGTCGAAGAGGACCAGCTCTCATAACTAATTCATACGATCTCATAAAAATATGTCATCTCTTTTTGACATTCCAAACAACTTCCGTGTTTAGATTTTTCTCAAATTCCAAACTGAAATACCTCGAACTATAAGTTCCACTTAATTACAATATTGTCACTCAGACATCATGTCAGCCCTAATTCTTGTTATTGACATGCCCTCTTGGACATCACATTTATTATCCTGAGGGGACATTACCAGATTAACTCCTTTTAACTAGGAGTAAATCCTCCATAGACCACCTCCCAAAAAAATTCTTCCGAAATTTCGATATAGCCTCCTTTGAAGTGGACAATCCTTAATCTACAACAACTCACAATACACACTTCTAAATATTCAACAACCACCCTTAAACTCCTAGAGCCATCCTGCTCCCAAAGAACATCGTCCGTCACAAACAAGCAAATAACTTAAGATCATTTACGATACAAATAAAGTCACGTCACACAGTTTAGGAGTAACATTTCACAACTACAAGGTTGAGATTTAGCCCCCTAACACACAACCGCAATAATACAAAGCCTCCATAGTTGTCAGAGATCTAATAGCTATAGCAGGAAACGAGAAAATTTACACAAGTATGTATATAGGAACCTACTATAGAAAAATGAGAGTGTGGTAACTATGCCTTGCCTCTTAGCTATGGCCGAGCCGAACTCTGCAATCTGGGTATTTTAAAACGAAGAGCATATGGGAGAAACATTTAAAACATTAGTGTGAGTGGACAAAAATAATAATTTTCAAGTATGAAAAATATATTTAGTAATGTCCTTCATTTTTATCGTTCCGATAAACGTTAATGCATGCCACAAGAGGAAACATCCCCAAATAATCATTGAAAAAAAATAAGTCATGACAACTCAATGACTTAAAACTCAACATTAAATAATAAGGGAAGATATTTCACCATGATAATGAGTCTTCAAAGCTACGGTCAGAGCCTCCTAAGGCTTCTAAGTATGTCATGTGTCATTACTTTAAGTGAGGGGTCCACCCCGCTCCATCTTATTTTGTTAATAAGATGGAGTCATCAATCTAAACGCACCCCGCTCCACTTCCTTAAGTGGGGGTGTCACGCCCTCACCTAATTTTACCTTTCTAAACCTGGGTTAGGGCGTGCGGGACCCATCCCAAGAGAGATTTACTCGAACTCCCCCTTGAAAAAGGATAACCCTTATTCCTAAACCAATTTCATCATGTCCAAACGAAACCGGAATAGACCTCACAGCCGGAGGTTATCCCGATTTCCGTATTTTGATCTCAAACCAATCATTTAGAGGACCTAGGGGTTCTAATAATATTTGTGACTGCACCCGAATCCCGGTCAGGCTGCCTACGTACCATGTCCTCAGGGATCAAGCCACACGTAGCCCTTGTTTTAATTAATGCCCTAACCGGGCGAAACCTGCTTTTCTAATTATCAGTCGATCTAAATTTAAGGATAGCTTACGCCTAACAAGATTGTAGTCGACCTCTAAGCTGAGGTATCCTCTAATCATCTATCGAACGAGAATAATCCAAGCATTCAACCAATCTGATCCACGGCATCCAAACATGCAAACACATAAATATAACATAATGGCAATCATAACATTAGATAAACCCACCAAGGATAAAATAGTCAAATTATCCATAATGACACTCCTATAAATACCTAGAACTACCAAGACAATATTGTCAATTCATCCTTAATGGCAGTTTGGTAAATATGCTAAACTGTCAGGGGTAGTTTAGGAATTTCAACCTTAGTGGCAGCCCTTGTAAATAGACACAACAGCTAGGGACAGTCTGATCTTTTTAACCTCAATGACAGCCCCCCGAAAATATACAAATCTGTCAGGGGTATTCTAGGAATTTCAGCCATAGGGGCAATTCGGTAAAAAACTCAAACTACCAGGGGTATTTTAAGTATTTCAACCCTGATGGCACCCCTGTAATTAACATAAACTGTCAGGGACAGTTTTATCATTTTACATTCACGGTAAAACAGTAAAAAAAATCTGTATCAACCGCAGTAAAAACCTGGGGATTTAGCCCATTTTACCTTAGAATACTCCGGTCAACTGATTTGGCCGGAAATCCTAGATTTCCCCATAACCTCTGCTCCTCCTCCTGAAAACTCTCAAATCTACCACCAACAACACCCTAGGGTCTGAAAACAAGAGGAGAAAGGGGAAACATCTCTTACCCAGGCGAGCCAAAAGCTCGACGACGACACGCTTGGCGTTCCTCCAGTTTCTCCTCCACCTCCACGAAAATCCCTCTCCCCCAAGCGCTACTGTACCTCCCTAGTGCTGCTGCAGCTGGTGAGCTTCAGGCACGCTCAGTGCAGGCCCCAACAGGTTTGCTGGGTTGGAGGGCTGAGGGAGGCGAGGCGGAGCTAAGAGAAGTTAGCTAGTGGTCAAATCATGGTCGCCGAGACGAGGTGAACTTGATGGCGACTGCGGTGAGGCAGGATGCGCGCCGGTGGCTTCGGTGAGAGGAGAGCAGAAGAGAGAGTGTGTGTGAGTGAGTGAAGGATCGAAAGAGGAGAGAGAGTGAGATTTCCGGTCAACTTCCTCCCCTTTATATAATTAAAATCCGACGGCACAGATTTGATCTTCATGAAATCAACGGCCCAGATTGAATTATGAAAAGTTACCATGAACAGTAAATAGATATTTTGCTATTTACCTTTACCGCACGGTAACTATACATTATCCCGCATAACTTTCGCATACGAACTCTGATTAATTGATAGGACATACCCACGAGTTCGTATTAACGTCCTCTACATCTTTCCCGAAAAAAGCTTCCTCAAATTCTTGACTTATCGCAAAGTCATCCTTTTACGGTAGAGTAATTAACATTTATTACTTCCGTAAATTGGATAAATTCATAATAAACAACTCGTATCTCCGGAAAATATTCCGGACATACCGGAGGACTCGTATTAACATAATATACCCCTCGAGATATTAATTCTATTTTCCCCAGAATCAAGAATAACTCGTTTTAAACTCGAATATTAATTCGTGAAAAATTTAATTGCGCGGTTATAACCCTCTGTAACCCGCCTAATCCCGATAAAAAGGTAAATTTCAGGACAGAGTGTTACAGGGGGTCCACCCCGCTCCACCCTAATTAGATGGAGGGTAATCACTCTACACACACCCCGCGACACCCGATACGGTGGGGGTCATTAACCTATCCACCATGCGCCGCTTTTTCAAGTGGTGGTACACCCCGCTCCACCTTAATTAGGTGGGGGGGGTAATCACTCAACAGTCAACACGCACCTCGCACCACCCTCAATAGGTGGGGGTTATCACTCTCAACGCATCCCGCACCACTTCCTTAAGTGGGGGGTCATATATATTAACGACCTTTCATCGTGAAGAAAACAAATAAACAAATCCGAAAAGTCGTAAAAGTCTTTTTTCCCGTTAATTAAAATATACATCAAGCACGGTTTTTAACCGTCTTTATAACAATGGCCATAAACAAATAATTTCTTAATAAAGTAAACATAACTCATAATTCCGCCGATTTAAACAAAGGGCTTACGAAAAGAGAGCAACCCACCTTCCTGACACACCGGCTCAATATAATGAATAAATCATGTTATTTAAATTATGTAAAGAAAATATAATGGGCATGCACATATTAAAACCAAAGGCCCACTGACAAAGATATGGCTAAGTTTCTCAGCAATCTGAAGACTGCTCAGCTGGAACTCCTCCACGTCTTATTCAAAATATACAATTAAAGTCCCAACTCCACAATTAAAGTAAAAGATATCAAAATTTAATATCCTCCTCAACGTTCGTCCTTAACTACTACTATGAAAAATGTGGGAAGTCGGCTTCAACCCCACCGGTAGTGTAAAAATCCTTAACAATATTCTCACGTCTAGTTGGTAATTTTCTAATAGCCGGATATCTTTTATTATCCATTTATTAACTCTAACTCTTAGGAAAATCCAAAATTAACCAATAAATCTCAAAAAAAAATATAAACTGTCTTTCAATGGCATTCTCTTATTTTTTTACAATTTAATGAGCAAGAAAAACTGTTCAAAAAGTGGTTGCTCCGCTGTCGACGACGGCCGCTAGCAGGAAGATCCGACCAAGCTCCAGCCACTACCAATATGCTAAAAATTTTCACATTATATTCCTCTCATCAATCCGAACAATTTTTTAGTTCAACTCGAAGGCCATTTCCCAGCCTAACTAGGTCAATCGAACAAAAATGTAAAAATCTGAAATTTTTAAACTTCAAATCTTCGATTCTCCTTCCACACTCCAAATCAATCCATCAAACTTTAGGGGTGATTAGTACTTCTAAAACCCATCATATTCACATATAGAACTCACCAATTGGAGGCCCGCAGAGGGAGAAATTCGATCTAGATCTTCTACTGTACACTCGGCAAACAACTCGACATTTTTCTCAAAATACGTGAGATAGTTCGGAAAGCTTACCTAGAAGTGAAGTAGACTCAAATGTCATTCTTTTGAGACCGGTGCGGCGGCTTGAGGTGGAGTGACGGCAGGGCTGCAGCGTTTGAACGCGGTGGCAGCTGTTTCAGGTCGGGAAGGGTGAGAAACTTTCTGATTTTTACTTTCTACTTCCGGTAAGTTTCCCTTTTATAGAATTTCCTGAAACAATAACTTCCCGTTTTTAGACCATAACTTCTTCATACGAATTCTGATTAGGACGCATAGCATGTCTACATAATCGTATTAACGTCCTCTACAACTTATATGAATGAAGTTTCTAAAAACGATCTTAGAAAAAAGTCAACTTTATGACCTTCTACGGTAAAATGGTTACTACAAACGGTTAAAGATTAAAGTAACAAAAAAGTAACAGACCTTAAATTAATTTTAGAACCGAGATGTGACATTTATGGAGTGTCACATTGACACTGCCCTTTAATAAAATCTAGTGACACCCAGCCTCTTGAACCATATCAGTTAGGTACGATGAAGATAACTGATAGATGGTGTTGGTGTCGGACAATAATGGTGGAAAGACAACAATGTGGCAGATTTGGAGGTGAAAGTTGTAAACCTTCTTTGCTGCTTAGATTGTCTCCACATATCGCTCAATTTTCTCAACATTTTGTTCTATATTCTGCCCATAAGAAGAAGCATTATTAGCACTAGAAGCAACAAAGTCTTCAAGAGAATTACCTTGAGATGACTGAAATTGATGGTCATGGAATGCATTGAAGAATCTTTGTTGAACGTTCGGGAGATCTCGACACATAATAAGAATATTGATTCCACACATAATTATATGATGATAAATACCACTCATTCCAACCACATTGATTCTCTTGATAGTTATCCATCATCCATGTTTGTGCGAAGTCATCCTAATATTGCATCTTCAACAGAAAATAAAATTGAAGTTAGTAGTATACAAAATACAAAAAAATACAAAAAAGCTAGATTAGCAATTCAGGAAAACAATCCCTGACAACACGACGTCAATTTGATAAGTCTAAAAATAGACTTATAAATAAACCCTATAAGTTGTTGATGGTAGTATAAGAAAGAAGGGTCTCTCGCAGATGATTGTATCTAAACCACCAATCTACGACTCAATCTAAATTCAAAAACCTAATATGTCTATTCAGAAAGAACTGATCGACAGATGACTCTAAACTTACTCCATATATATATGATGAAAATTTACAAACACGAATTAAACACACTAAACTAACTACTGACAAAGTTTCACGATTTTTGTGATTGAATTGCTATGCTAAATAAGTTCAACAAAACAGAGGACATAAATCTTACGAAAATAAAAAAGAATATTTTAGGGTTTTGAAATATATAAGAAAAACAATAGCTAGAAACAACCATACACCACTAGAACATATTTCACTAAAGATTTGTCAACATATATGCTCATATTCAATCGAATGTTTTTACTCAAGCTAAGTAAATGATGTATTGAACTTAACATATAAACTTTTCTTACTTGGTATGTTAAGATAATGATGTTTTCAATTTAACTTAGCTTCTAACATAGAACCTAGAGTGATGTTCTCGTACAACTCTCATATAAGTCATTAAGATCGAAAAGATTGTGAATAAAGTTAGACAATTTTGGTACTGATGTTGTCCTTATCTAACTAGATGTTAATTCATATGAATGAGGCTCAAGTCACTCATGTGCTACTCTAGATAATATGCTTGACATGATGAGCAAACACACAAAATCATAGCAATAAAACTCTAGCATGCTTACTACGTTTGTAACCATAATAAACAAAATCAGAATTTATCAATGAGAAACTAATGAATCAACAAACATTTAATATCCAATAAACAATAAAATCAACATCAAAATCAAGGTTTACACATGTCTAGTGCTTAGGCAACCCCTAACTATCAAAGACTACTAGAAAAACATTAGAGAAATAAAATAAAACATGAGAAAGAGAATGAGAAGATGATGACGGCAATGAACTGATGTTGTGCATCCAAAGATATATGTCTAGAATGATGTCAAGTCCTCCTTTATATATAAGCAGCTGCTATTAAGGTTAAAAAACCATAATTTTCGTCCATGGATTTGCCTTTGTGGTTTGGGTCTCAAAGTAGAAGTTTTGGTCCAAATTATAAATTCAGGCAGACTGATCTTCGACCACTAAATTCGTCATAACTTCTTCATCAAAATAGATATTGGTGATCCATAAAAAGTTCTAAAAAGCAGACTCTTGTAGATTTCCGTTGATATATGACACATCTCCTAGATCATTATGAGCTGATCACAATCATTTATCGAAGTTGACTAATGATTTCTGGCAGATTTTCTGTTTATCTGTTCAAGTCCTTCTCTATTTTTCTGCTTGGTCTTTATCTATTTTCTCCATCTTTTATTGAGCTTCATAGGCTAGGGAATCATCGGTTTATCAAAAATTCACAATGCATTAGAATTCCTCGTAATTTCTTTATTTTATTTTTCTTTTTTTAGTTGATTTTGGACAACCTAACTAACACACAAATAAATAAATTATCTAAAAATAACATAAAATAACAGAAAATATATAAGTTAAAGTTAAACAATAATAACGTAAAGTATGCAATTTGTGATTGAGTGTGGCTCCCGAAAAAATACATCATAAATGCACGTTTGGTATTTAAGAGTGTATTAGACTAAATCAGGCCGTCACGTGAACTGCTTTATATTGTACTAATTATGAATCATGTTTGGTGTTACGTGGACTGGAAACAGAAATTTTAAAAATAGATTATTTCATGTTTGGTGGTGCAGGCTGGACAATTTCTATATCTTCACGATACTTTATGCAATGCGAGAGCAAACAGCACAGGCAGCTGCGATTTCTTAACACAAATGCATCTGATTTGTGTATAAGAATAAATAGAAAAAAAAAACAGATGAGTTTTCAGAAGATGATCCCGAAAAGTTTGAGAGAAATTTCAGCAAACCCCTCCTCAATCCTCATACTTTCCTTTTATACAAATTCACATACTCGAACTGTGGCTGATTCAATTTTTGACTCCCTCAAATCGTTAATCTCATCCCACATTCCAAACCCGGCATATGGATTGGACAGCAGCACATAAATAACATCATCATTATGAGGATTCAACTCAAGTGCTCTTTGAGCAGCCAGTTTACCCAATTCAATATCACCATGATCTTTTTAAGCAAAACTCCCCACATTGGGACAGTGCCGCTGGTGTCACCTTTACTAAGCATCTCATCGACAAGCTTCCATGCCTTGCCCAATTCACCAGCTCTACACAGCAAATCAACTATACAGCTGTAGTGTTCGGGACCTGGTTTCAAGCTGAACTCAAGTTCCTTGGTGTGCGCATAAGCTGAGATGTATCTTTAAACAATTCAATCACCTCTTTATAGTATCCATTCCTACCATACACACCAAACAGTGACATTAACAGATTAAAGTATTATTATCTAGAGATCATTGTAAGACTCATTAGGTGAACCAATCATAATTATGCAAATACTAATTGGAACAGATTTCGACTTAATAAGAGCTTATGTTATTATTTAACATTGTTTAATATGATTTATGTATATCTATCCATATATGGTAAGGAAATCCATTAGCGACAAGTATATTGTGTTGTTAATGTATTAGGATAAGTTTATAGGAGTTTACTTAGGGATCAAGAAGTATCTTTATGGAAGGTCTCTTGTTATCATGTAACACTATAAATAAAGATGCTTTAGTCCCTGCTCTCTCTACAACAAGACATAAGAGTCATTGTATCTATGGTGTCTAAGCTTAGCATAGAGGAGAAGACAAAAGCCAAAGCCAGATTTTCTCAAGACGTTAATAGCCTAGTTGATCAGATAGAAAACATGGACACCAATCACGAAGGTATGTCAATATCTCATGCAGATAAGTTCATGTAATTAGTGTTTGGTCTAGAATTTGCAGTCCTTCAAACAACCGGCTTGTAAATTTGTGCTAGGCGTGCCAGTACCTTTGGGTCAGGTACAACCTTGAAGTTGGATGCTACTTGCGTCCCTCTTCTGACTTCTTCTCACAGCGACTGTGACAGACGCCGATCTTCTTCCTCTGTGCTAGGTTCTCTTCTTAGACCTACAAGGGAAAAGTCCCTCTAGGATTTTTCTCCAACCTTTGAGGATGGCCGAATCTTACTTAGTATGCAAGGAAACTAAGCAGCGGGTATCAAGATATAAACTGGCGAACGGATTCTCCAGAACTGATTGCGGGAGTAAAACTGCTCAACGGATCGAACAGGGGAGTAGAGAGATTTCAACGGATTGAAACCTGTCAGACTTAACGGATTAAGTCCCTTTTGCAGCTTGACGGATCAGGCTACGGTTGCTGACGGATCAGGCTTGGTTGCTCCGGAGAGGCTTGAAGACTTTCGCGTGGCGAAGTTGTTGTCTGTTTGTTGATAGATGTAGTTGTGTTTTTCTCTTGCACCTCAACCCTTTATATAGTGAATACTAGGGTAGATGTTTCCTTGCGAATCAAGGTATAGCCTCAAATAATCCTTCTTGTAGTGCAAGACTAGTTCTTAAAGCCCAATCATGTAAGCCCAAAACCATTCTAGTGGTAACTTAACCTCCTGCAACCACGTGTCTAATTTCTTATAATACCCTCGCGAACGCTTTTCCAACCGCGAACGTATTCTGTTAACACACGTCCCGCTTCGCGAGCGCGCTTCCCCCTGCGAACAAATTATCTCCTTTCGCGAGCGTACTTTGTTACTGTGCTCCTTGCGAGCGCTTTTGACTTTCCAAACGTCCTCTGACCCTCTTGACCGCAGGCATCGGTCCACTTGCCTTTCTATAAATGGGCTTTTTACTTCTGGATCCAACATTGCCCCCCAGTTCTTGAGATTAAGCCCGTTTGCGAAAATCGAAAAGAGCTATACCTTAGCATTGATTTAACCAAAAGCAAACGTCTTTTCATTGTCAAACTCCTCAGAACACTCAACCATCATTTCCCTCTGCAACTCTTTTCAAACCTTCCTGAGATAATCCGCCGCCGTTCCTACTTCCAAATCAATGGCACCCAAACACACCTTCTCTGCTGTGAAAACCACACCCAGAACCCCTTCTGAGCATGAAGCCCTAAACTTTGTCCAAGCCATGGTTGGCCTCCGACCTGCTCCAAAACCCAAGGGTTCTTGGTTGAGAGTTAAGATTGATCAAACCTGCGACCTAGGTCCCTGGGTTGATGTCTTCCCACACCCACTTGAAATGCCTTACCGTCAACATGCATCTCGAATTCCCCCTTTAATCTTTCGCGAGGAAGAAGTTTCATTCGTCGACTGGCAGAAGTCAGACGCCCAGACCAGATTTGGGCAGTGGCCGAATACTAATGACGCCGAGATCCAGTGGTACCAACAACGCCGTAGTAAGGACCTTGAACGATGGCAAGCCGTTGGAATCGCCGATCCTATCGACCTCTGCTTCTCCTTGAAGTCTGGTTGTAACAGAGCTCCCCTGGCAGCAGCAATTTGCTTCTGGGACACTTCATCAAACACCTTTCATCTCCCCGCAGGCCCAATGGGTATCACCCTCCTAGATATGTATACAATTACCGGATTTCCATTCGCCTGCGCACCGAGTCCTCTCAACGACCTTGCTCTGGAACATCAAATCCCCTCTGATCAGCCTCGCCCCAACTCATACGCCGCGTGGGTCAATCACTATGGGAGCACTGACGACGATCTGAGTGGCCTAGCATTTCTGGAATTCTGGCTACTCAAATATGTTGAATGTAGCGCCACCAACAAACCCACTTTCGCCTGGGCCAGAACGGCTGAGCTACTTTACAACGGTATTCCTCTCAATCTTTTGGAGTTAGCCACTGGATTACTATATAGGTCACTACACTTTCTATCCTTAGAGCCCTTTAAACACAGATCTGTTAGCGGTCCTCTTTGGATTTTGGACTTGTGGCTTCAAATCTATTTCCCTGCTTTTCGCTCTTCCTCTGTCACCAGCTTCCTAAAAGATAAGGTTTTAGGCCAAACCATCGTATCCGCTCCACATCCTCCAGCCCTTAGCTATTCGCGTTGTTTCCACCATCTGTATAGTATGGAAAGCCTACCTTCAGATTCTATTCTCGTTATCTGCAGACGCACATACCCTTCTCTCGTTAAAGAAGGTTTTATTTTCAGCAACAAACACAACGTCCTGCAGCTCCTTTTCTTTCTACGCCTCCTTTCCAATCGCGACCTTAAACTACCAGGGAGAGCCGGAGTAGAAATCTATGCCCCCAACTTCTTCACGAGGCAATTTGGAATGTGCCAAAAAATTCCATATCCCCCATTGGCTAGTCGCAACCATTTCACTTCGTGGCGAGAAACCTATAATGCTGGGATTGATCCTGATTCCATCCCCTCCCGTTTTAAAGACATCGCTCAGCCTGTCAACACCTATCCCCTCGGCGGAGTACGTCTGAGCTTCGAGGCCACTAATGAGTTTACTAAGTGGTGGACATCAATCAACGAAGGCAAATGGAAGCCAAACCACCTATCTGTGTTTAGACAGATCTTCCAGCCATATCAGACACAATTCCGTCATGCCGAAGACCTGGCTGTTTCTGGTGCCCCCAACCTAACTGTTCTAGCTGAAGTAACCTCTGCCGTGGCCCAAGAGGCGATTCCTCCCAGAGCTAACCTGGACACTGGGACTCCTGCTGAAACAGAACAAGAGGTATTATTTTGATAAACCATTCAATTGGCGATGTTTCAATGATCTTGAGCTCAATTGTGCTTCTGTCGTTTCAGGGACCAACTCCTGTATTTGAAGTTAGCTCTTCCTCCGAGTCAGTTGCTTCTCCGATCCTGGATACTATGATGGGAGAGATCTTTAGTGAAAGCGCCAAGCTCGTTCCACTTCAAACTGTTGCTGCGAATGAGCCTTTTCCCCGCGAGGCAACTTCCTGTTCGCCTCAGAGAAAAATGACTGATACTCGCGCGAATGAAATTCCTCCCGCGAACACAGTCTCTCCGGCGAACGAAACTGCTGTCGCGAATGCCGATCGCGCGACTGATATTGTTCAACCAGTGCTTCAACCGGTAATCCCAACTGAGACTGACCCAAAGGTAACCATTTTTATTTTGCAGCTTCTGTTTGTACTCTCACAAACACTTATTATTTCTTTATTTGACAGATTCCGGAGAACCTCCCAATGACCTCCCCATCTGATCATGCTACGCCTTCCCTCATCGAGCAAGTTCAATTAATGATGGATCCTTTTCAAGCAAACCAATCCATCGCTGATGCGACACTATTCCTCCGCAACCTAGAGCATGAAGATCTTCTCCACCCACACACTAGGGTCCAAATTGAAGATGCTGTTCGTCTCCTTCGAGTTCAAGCTGATGAAAGACTCTTGAAGAAATTGCAGCGTCTGTGGGAATTCACAACCAAAGCTGCGACTTTGTCTGAACGTGTCAGAGCCACGCGATTGGAGGCTCCTCAGTATCATCAACAGAAAGAGAAGTTCCAAGCCGAACGGGTTGCCAAAGCCACCAATCTTGCCAAACTTGTCCATAACGCGACCCAGCTGTTTCCTAACCGACTTGCTGAGCTTAAACGTCAGAAAGCTGAGATTGAGGCCCAGCTAGCAATTGTCGAAGAGGAAACCCAGAACAACTTAAACGTCTTGGAGCAAGAGAAGAACTCCTATCAGACTCTTCAACAAATGATCAACCAGGTGGACGACAGGATCGAAGATTCCCTGATCAACGAAGAAAATATCCAAAACGCCCTTGATACTGCTTTAGCGAACATTAAGCACATTAGTAAATTTATTTAACTGTTTATCTGTTCTGACTTTGTTCGCGCATATTATTCTGAATGCAGAAGATCTTTTCAAATTAATTCCATATCCTTGACCACTCGAAAACTGTTCCCAACTTTAACTGCAACGTCGCACCATTAACTTGCGCATTTACCGTATTCAACTAACACAGCACGCGTGATAAATGCTTGACCAATGAACGAATAGCAAACCATTCAGTTCCCTTTGGTGAAAACCTAGCGTTTCGCCTATAAATATCGATTAATTCCTTTCATCACCTTCAACAACCAAGAACATGTATTCTCCTTTTAGTCTCAAAGCAATTCCACCAGACCTCTTTCTTCAACCTTTCTGTCCTCTAGGCTTCACAACCAAACCTCAAATCCTGGGTAGGCTTCACAACCTAACCTCAGGAATAAGATCTGATGCGCCCAGCCCTGAAGTCGCATCGAAGTGCATCACTGGAACCAAATTCCACTTGATGAGGGGATTGACTTCTGGTATTGGACCGAAGAAGGCTTCTGTGCCGACATGATTCCTCTTGCCGAGCCTCTTCCGCGCCAGGTCAGACCAAGTTGCTTCTACTCCCATCACCGTCGACTTGCTTTCAACAAGCTGGCCGCGCAAGGTGGAAGATGAAGCAAAACCTGCAACAGTTTGAAGAGAGACTTTATGAAAGGAGTCGTAATAGCTCTCTCTTTAAGCAGCTTTGTTCTTGTTCAACACTGTATTTGTTGCAACCAGTTCTTGTTCAACACTGTATTTGTTATCCATGAATACTATGCAATAAACACACATTGTTTATGTTCTATGTATAAACCACAGGCGTTGGTTCAAACTAAATTAGGGCTTGAAAAACACAATTTGTTCTTCCCAAAAATTGTCAAAAAATTCGAAAAAAGTCGAAAAAACCACATTAATTGGTTTGTATATCTATGGTGCCCCCCAGTTTTATCATGTGCATAAAAAGCCGAAAACCTCAAACAGGTTAGGCGTTAAGCAACATGAATGAAACTGACAAGATCCCAATTCTGCAAACAAGATCCTAAGGCTCTAAACTCTGCCCCCCTTGCTGGCAAACAGGCTGTTCTGTCATCTGTTGCGACGAAGGATCGTCAGAAGCCCAAACACTTGGAAAGTACTGTTTCAGATGCCTCCCATTAATAGGGTTATTATGGACTTCTCCATCCAAATCTCGCAAATAATAAGCACCTTTACCCACGATCTGGTCAATCACAAAAGGCCCCTGCCACGTAGGCGACCACTTACCCCTGCCGCGAACGTGTTCGCCAAAGGGAAGTACTGCTTTCCAAACCAAATCGCCAACTCCAAAACTTCTGCCACGTGTCCTGGCGTCATATGCGCGAGCGACTCGTTGTTTTTCAACCATTATATGATCTAAGGCTTCCATACGAGTAGTATCCAACTGTTCATGCTCCTGAAATATGGCCTGAACATAATCCTCTCCTACTAACTGATGTTGTTCGCGAACCCTTAAAGAATTAACACTTATCTCCATGGGTAAAACTGCATCATGCCCAAACATCAAGGCATAGGGTGTGGTTCCTGTAGGCGACCGCTTAGATGTTCGATATGCCCACAGAGTATGATCAAGCTCGTTATGCCAATCTCTAGGATTATCAATCAGCATCTTTCGCAGGATATTGATTATGACTTTGTTACTAGCCTCAGCTTGTCCATTCGCCTGAGCATAATATGGTGTGGAATGCAGAAACTTAATCCCATAGTCAGTAATGAAGTCTTCGGTTTCTTTCGCTAGAAATGCTGCCCCCCTGTCTGCAACTAAACACTCTGGGATACCATACCTGCTAATGATGTTGCTGAAGATGAAGCTGCAAACTGTTCGAGCAGATGCATCTTTTAAGGGTACAGCCTCCACCCATTTTGTGAAATAATCGGTCGCTAATAGGATGAACTTATGCTGCTGAGACGAAGCTGGATGAATAATTCCTATAAAATCCAACGCCCATCCTCTTGCTGGCCAAGGCTTAATAATGGGTTGCATGGGCACATCTGGAACATGCCGCACCGGTCCATGCGCTTGACACTCCTGACAACCTTGAGCAAAGGTGATGCAATCTTTCAAGATTGAAGGCCAAAAGTAACCATAACGACGGATAAGCCACCTCATCTTTGGTCCAGCCTGGTGCGAACCACACACTCCTAAGTGTACCTCTCTCATTACTCGCTTAGCTTCTTTTCCAAAGATACACCTAAGATAAACTCCATCCTCTCCTCTGCATAAGAGTTCGCCACCTCGTATCACATAGTTAGTGGCAAAGTATCTGACTTGTCTATCAACTGGAGTAGATGGATTATCCAAGTAATCAATGAGTGGTTGACGCCAATCTGTATCGATAGCCTCTATCGTAGCGACGTACCATTCATCCGCGTCTACCCTTCGAGCCATGAAAGAAGGTAACGTCCTTCTTTCCACCTTCAAAATCCGCTCGCAGACTCCATCAGCCAAAGTTATGCCAGTGGCGATTTGGGCTAATTCATTCGCCGCGACGTTGTGTGCTCTTGGGATATAATCCAGAGTGACATCACTGAATTGCTCCAACAACTCTGTAGCCCTTTCCCAAAAAGGAACCAAAGTAAAGGTGGTACATTTGTATAACCCCTTAAGCTGATTGATCACCAACAAGGAGTCACCAAACACACTTACCACTGTTGCCCCCATTGCGAGCAACATTTCCAATCCAATTATGAGTGCTTCATATTCAGCCTGATTGTTGGTGCATTTCCACTCTAGTTGGAAAGAATATGCATGACGAACCCCGAGCGGACTTACTAGAGATATCCCTGCGCCAGATAAACTCTCAGTACTGCTCCCATCAAAGTATAATTCCCAAGGCTGCATCAGAATGGCCACCACATCTAACTCCCTGTATTGTAAATCTTGTTCCACAGGATGATGAAGCAAAAAATCTGACACCGCTTGTCCGGTTTGTGCCTTCAAAGGTGTATATTGTAGTGAGAACTCCGACAAAGCTAACACCCATTTACCAATTCGACCCCTAAGAATGGGTCTAGTTAACATGTATTTCACCAAGTCCGTCTGTGCCACCACTACCGTTGTGAAAGATAACATGTAATGGCGTAATTTGCAACCGGCGAAATACAACGCAAGGCACAACCGTTCCATGTCACTGTACCTGGTTTCTGCATCTATCAACGTCCTGCTAAGGTAATACACAGCATGCTCAACCACTTTATCATCCTCTTGGTGTTCATCTTGTGCTAAAAGTGCAGCAATGGATGTCTCGCATGCTGAAATGTAGAGCTTCAAAGGGTGACCCGGCCGTGGAGGCATCAGAACTGGCGGTGAAACTAGGTACTGCTTTATTCTGTCGAACGCTTCCTGGTGACTTGTCTCCCAACGAAACTCCGTATCTGCCCTCAATTTTAACAAAGATGTAAAGGGTTGAATCTTTCCTGCTGAATTCGAGATGAACCTACGCAAGAAGTTAATCTTTCCTAGTAACTGCTGCAACTCCTTCTTGTTAGTTGGGGCAGGAGCTTCTATGACTGACTTGACCTTGTCCGCTGGAATCTCGATCCCCCGCTGATGGACCACAAACCCTAGGAAATCGCCTGACTGAACCCCAAAGACGCATTTAGCTGGGTTCATTCTGAGTTTATGTTTTCGCATCCTTATGAAGACTTTTCGTAGATCCTCTATGTGGTCTGCCTTAATCTTGGACTTTACTACCACATCGTCAATATAAACCTCCAATATCTTCCCTAATATGTCATGGAAGATAAGGTTCATCGCCCTTTGATATGTGGCACCAGCATTCTTAAGCCCAAAAGGCATGACTTGGTATTCGAATGCTCCTGTAAATCCCGGACATCTGAAAGCCGTCTTGTGCTTGTCTTCCTCCTCCACAGGAATCTGGTGATATCCTGCGGTTCCATCCATGAACGATAACAACTCATGCCCTGCCACTGCATCTACCAGCATGTCCGCCATGGGCATAGGATACACGTCCTTTGGTGTGGCAGTATTTAAATTCCTGTAATCCACGCACACCCTCATCTTACCATTCTTTTTCCTGACTGGTACTATGTTAGACAACCACTTGGCATACTTTGTAGGTCGAATAATTCCTGACTTAAGCATCTTTTCCACCTCTTCCTTAACTGAAGCCGCTGTGTCGGCATGCATTCGCCTAGGTTCTTGTCTGACTGGCCTGTAACCATCCATGATTGGTAGCTTATGACAAACTAGCTCTGGTGCTAAACCAGGCATGTCCTCGTATTTCTCTGCGAAGCAATCCTTGTACTCGTGAAGTAGCTCAATGAGCTTCTGTTTTTGTTCAGGCTCCAAATACACACTTATTCCAACCTCTATTGGTTCCTCTAGGGTCCCCAGGTTGACTTTCTCTACTGGATCCTTGACCTTAGGTGGAGTATCATCCAAGGCTGCCGGAGCTGCCTGGATAATCTCCTCCTCTTCCTCGTAATATTCCAACACATCATCGTTAACGCACTCTACTGCCGCCACCTGTTGGAAAGCCTCTTGCTCCTGCCTAAAAATAGATAATCTCTGATGCAGGGAAGCGTAGGCTTCCAACTCCTCCTTGCTGAGTTGTGGCTTCATTGATTGTTTCGGGGTAAAACCATGGAGATTGGTCTACTGGCGTCTGCTTGAAGTTGCGCCAATCCCCATTGCGTAAGCTCAGTGGAGGTCACCCCATATGGATGTCCTTTCTTTGTGATGCCACTGACTCTTAAAGGCCTCATGTCTTCACTGTAATAACTTGCATCAACAAAGCAAGCTGCTACTGAGAACGGTCTAGGATCGGCCTTGATTATTTCAGATTCATCAGTTTCTGGGTTCCAGATAGCGAGCTCTTGATGGAGCGATGATGGAACACAACCGGCCTGATGAAGCCAATCTCTGCCCAGAATCATAGTATAAGGAGCAGTACACTCAGCTACGAAGAAAGTTTGATACATCTCTGACGGGCCAACCCTAATTTTTAGTATCACTACACCGAGTGTCTGAGCTATGTTTCCAGCAAAACTTTTCACCTTCATCTTGCTATCTAGAATTTTCTCCTTCGGAACCTGAAGGAAATTCATGGTCTGTACGGTAAGGACACTTACAGCAGCCCCTGTATCCACCAATATCCTACTGACCCTTTTGTCCATCATATCAGCAGATACGTATAATGGACGCAAATGCTGCCTCATGGCGAATGTGGGCTTGGAGAACAAAACGTACTTTCTTCTCAAATCAGGGTCCATGTCCTCTTTATCCTTCTTTACAGCCAACTCCTCTCTGCGAACGGATGACTCCACTCCAGTCTCATCTTCTGACATGTTGAGGAAGACTTCAGACGAAATTGGCTCATCCAATGCATACATAGAAGGTAAGACATACACCATATTGCAATAAGTGTTTGTCTCTGGAACTGGTATCACAGCTTCGGTCGTCACGTACACCTGAGCAGATTCAGATTGGTCTGAAATCATCTCACCATGCTCGTTTTCCACATAAAGCATGCTACACGGCAAACTTTCGTCCATACCCCCGGTTTCATCTTCCTCAGTTTCCTCCATATCATCTTCTATGACTCGAGGTATATCGACTTCTGACTCTTCTTCTACGCGGGCAAATGCTTCAGCCATCTGCTTTACTAAAGAAACCTCTGGAACAGGTCTTTGTTGCTCAACCTCAATCATAGGTCCAACCTTATCTGTTTCTTGGGACCCCGGATCCTGACGCTGAACTACTTTTGGTCTCCATTCGACCTTTGTTTTCGACGTCTTGATATTGTCTCCGCTCTCAGGGACTTCTGATATCCTAACCCTTTTCGCCGGAGACGTCTCAGGTGTCTTACTAAAGGTGGAAATAGATATTTCACCCACCACCTTTTTACCTACCCGTGACCAAACTGGTTCTCGCGTATGTTGACTTTTGTCAATGCTCACCCTTGACCATACAGACTTTCGTTCGCCGCTATTTCCTTCTCGCGAGACTCTCTTCTGTCCGCTATGTTTCGTGGTAGAAGTCTCGGTGGTATCGCGAACGTTTCTGATAGGGCAATAAGGTCTAGCTGATAATAAATCCAGCTTCCGCCTTAACTGTTCCGGAGTCTCCCTGATCTGGTCTGGGCTGACTAGGCCTTTATCCAATGCCTCCAAAAGCCTCTTGGTTTTGCCATATCTTCGCTGCACGTTCCTAGTCTGAGTAGGTGTGGCTTCTACCACCTTTCCTCTCTCTCTGACCATCCAGACGTTGTCTTTGAGGATATTCCGTGAAGCTGGTGGTATATAAGGCTTAGTTATTACGTCCTGCGGGTAGACCACTGGCTTCTTCTGCTCCATTCTTGCCTGGCGTAAACGCAAGTAGAGGTTGGAATCCCTCTGACTAGGGCTTGCTGATCTCCTCATCTGCTTCGGGCTGTGTGGCTGATATGCTTCAGGGGGTGTAGCAACCGCACTCTTCTGCTTGTGTTGTGGCTCTTTAGCAATGCCACATTCAGTTTTGCACCTATCACACAACCTGACTGCTGATGTACCTGCCATTGGTTCTTTCCGTTTGACAACTTCTGTTTCTCCAGCTATAGTGCTTAGGTCAAGCGTCAGTTTTCTGCTACCCCGAGCCAAATCAACCACAGCCACATCTGCTACCGCTGGATCACAAAAGGTGATTGACCCCTCATTGACCCATTGTTGTATCTGATCTTTGAGCTGCATGCACTGAGAAGTCTTGTGAGTCCACAAGTTATGAAACTTACAATAGGTCTTACCAGCTATTGCCTCTTCTGGGGGAAAGACTCCCCAAGGGATGGCCACCTCGTTGGCCATGATCAGCTTGTTCAGGATAATATGAGCCCTACTGGCATCATAAGTGTATTCTTTGAACTTCGGCCTTGTTGGCAGTGGCTTTTCCTTCTTCCCTTCGCAGGGCGCTAAATCAATCATATTGATGGTGGGAAAAGGATCGATGTCCACCCAAGCCGCAGTCTTTTCTTCATTCGCTCCGAGTTTTCCCTCGTTGATCCAAGTCTGGATAGTGTCCTTCAAGCGAATGCACTCCGATGTGTTATGGTTCCAAAGATTATGGAACCTGCAGTACTTCTTTCCTTTGAGCTGTTCCTGTGTAGGGGGAGGTCCAAAGTCATTCCTTACCTTCCCTAATGCCGTTAGATCTTCCAAAATTTCCGGTGCCTTGTGTGCATTATATGTATAGGATTCGTACTCCGGCTTAGCGAACGCGGCGAACGAGATCTTTACTGGCTCTTTAGACATTTTCAACACCTGGGACTTGATAGGCTGTCTGCCTGCTAACTCTACTGCTGCGACTTCTTCCTCATAACCCATCATGTATGGGTCTGCATAGGGCGTAGCTTGTGGGGCCGAATAGTAGGGATCCATATGGGAATATATTGCCCCCACAGTCTTGTGCCTTGCTGGAGGCATTCTGGGCCTCAGCGTTCCTGGGATGAGAGCTAAGTTGTTCCTGGAATTGTTAGCGTCTTCGTCCAGCTCATTCAGGAAGTACTGGTAACTGCCAACCCTGTTCATTAAGTCAGCCATGCTAGAGAACACTCCATCGTGGTGTTTTGCTCTCTGTCTCTTCTCCAACCCACGAATTGCGATTTTGATCAAGTCAGGCTCCGGGATTGGAGTTTTGCACTTGGCCTGTTGAATCTTGAACCGCTTGAGGAATTCTACAGATGACTCCATAGGTTGCTGATACATCGCTGTCAAAGAAGACAAGTCAACCTCTGGTTCCACAGTTCCAAATGTGGTTCTAAACATGGTCTCCATCACGTTCCAGTCAGGGACCGATCTTGGTATCAACTTGGTATACCATGTCAGTGCTGACCCTGACAATGAGGCACCGAATGTGCGTAACTTGAAAACATTGTCCGCACCATATGGTCCACACTCGCCTGTGAATCTTGCGATGTGGGTGGCTGCGTCTTCAGATCCTTCTCCTGAGAACGAAGTGAATCTAATCTGCCGATAATGTTCCGGCCATGGGCTCTCAGCTACCCATTCTGGATACGGGTGTGCGTATGCAGTGTTCACAGCAACAACGGGAGTTGCCCTTATGGCCTCCTGTATCATATTCTGGACTGCATCCCAGTCCAGCTGAGGTCTCCTTTGATTAGGTGTTGGCGAACGACGTGGTTGCTGCCTTGGAGCCCTCTGTCGTCCTCTAGCCCCTACAGGGTTCTGATTATTGTGCACCGCTAATTGGTCATCACCCACACGAAGTGGACCAAATCCCTCCCGGTGCACGGTTCTTCTATCCACCTGGTGATCGACCTCTTCTAGCAACTCTTCTTCTGGAGGCTGTTGGCGGATAAGCTGCTCAGTTCTCATGGCATTTAAAGCCTCCATGAACATATCCATCCTCTTATTCAGCGCTTGCTGATTTTCATTCATCTTAGTTGCTAGGTCTGCATACCTTAGGTCCTGAATCTCGGCCTTTTTGTCTTGTTGCCGGGCTCGGTCGCGGACCTCCTGGAAACCTTTAGTCAGGTTATCCAATGATGAGCTTAATGCTCCTACCTGTTCAGCAAGGTTCTGTGACTGTCCTCCGTTAGTCATGGCACCGAACTTGCTAATAGCTTGTTCTGCAGATAGCTTCCTACAGTAAGCCGAATTATGTGGTCTTGCGACTACGTGTTCTGGTTTGGAACACGAAGGATATTCCTTTTGATATTCGCCGAAGCCTGTAATCTTGACACGGTCCCACTGGGCGTGCCAGATGTTTGGTCTAGAATTTGCAGTCCTTCAAACAACCGGCTTGTAAATTTGTGCTAGGCGTGCCAGTACCTTTGGGTCAGGTACAACCTTGAAGTTGGATGCTACTTGCGTCCCTCTTCTGACTTCTTCTCACAGCGACTGTGACAGACGCCGATCTTCTTCCTCTGTGCTAGGTTCTCTTCTTAGACCTACAAGGGAAAAGTCCCTCTAGGATTTTTCTCCAACCTTTGAGGATGGCCGAATCTTTCTTAGTATGCAAGGAAACTAAGCAGCGAGTATCAAGATATAAACTGGCGAACGGATTCTCCAGAACTGATTGCGGGAGTAAAACTGCTCAACGGATCGAACAGGGGAGTAGAGAGATTTCAACGGATTGAAACCTGTCAGACTTAACGGATTAAGTCCCTTTTGCAGCTTGACGGATCAGGCTACGGTTGCTGACGGATCAGGCTTGGTTGCTCCGGAGAGGCTTGAAGACTTTCGCGTGGCGAAGTTGTTGTCTGTTTGTTGATAGATGTAGTTGTGTTTTTCTCTTGCACCTCAACTCTTTATATAGTGAATACTAGGGTAGATGTTTCCTTGCGAATCAAGGTATAGCCTTAAATAATCCTTCTTGTAGTGCAAGACTAGTTCTTAAAGCCCAATCATGTAAGCCCAAAACCATTCTAGTGGTAACTTAACCTCCTGCAACCACGTGTCTAATTTCTTATAATACCCTCGCGAACGCTTTTCCAACCGCGAACGTATTCTGTTAACACACGTCCCGCTTCGCGAGCGCGCTTCCCCCTGCGAACAAATTATCTCCTTTCGCGAGCGTACTTTGTTACTGTGCTCCTTGCGAGCGCTTTTGACTTTCCAAACGTCCTCTGACCCTCTTGACCGCAGGCATCGGTCCACTTGCCTTTCTATAAATGGGCTTTTTACTTCTGGATCCAACAATTAGTACTAAGGAATGTGTTTATGTATTTGGTTGTGATCGATTCTGTTTTTGCTCATATGATCTTATAGTTTGGTATCAGAGCAACCCTCACAAACCACATAAATCATATACAGAAAAATTGTCTGGTTTGATCGCATTTCTTTTGAATTGATGAAGTTTGGATAATCTTTTTTGTCTAATCGTAAGGAATTGTGTGTTAACAAACCTAACGAAATCATCATTTTTGCTAACAAAAAGAGTGGAGTGCATTATGCTGCAAAGAAGGGATGCGTCGGCGCTATCAAAGGAAACCTCGGTGCATACGAAATTATTATAAGACCGACCTCATCATAACCCAATCTTTTTTTTCTCGCATTTTCCCCTACTAAAAACACGATATTTATGTCACTTTGAACCGTTGGGCCCCATTCTTTGGTGAGATTTCCTCACACCCTACACGTGACCGTGTTTGCTTCGAGTTTCGGGACCAAAAAACAAAGAAAAAAGATCACGTGCCTCGTCAGCCACAAGGTACAGTCGTCTCATATCCATCACTCACTCTATTGACTAACAGTCAGTACTTGATCGGACGGTTGAAAAATCATTCTTCCAAAGCAAAGTGAAATAGTGAATGACATGATGAGGCATATCCAAAGTTGACTAAAGACCAAAGGGGATGTCAGAGGCCAAGTGGGCTACGCAAATGGAGCGGAGCTGGCGGCCTTACTTCAGTTTCCCGCCAAAAAGGGTGGACATCAACCGTCATTCTCCCGCCAAAACGCCTCTATTCCCGGCGTTTCATCCAAGCACAACGTGACACGCGGACTATATGCTAATAGAGAATACAGTGGGTTGTGGTGTTGTAATGGAGGAATTTTCCACTTTTACTATATGGTAATAGAGAATACAGTGGGTTATGGTGGTGTAATTGTGTTACATTTCAATCAAAATAAAATATATGATTTTATTATAATTAAATTTAAATATATAAATTTTAGCTATATTATTAAAGATCATTTTATATTTCTTATTATTTTTTTAAATATTAAACCCTAAACATTATTTCTTATTTTAAAATATATCATCACTAAACATTGTTACACGGTGTTATAGTAGTATTGAAAAATTTCTCCTTCTAATCAGCCTTCATTATGATAATATACGTATCGTGAATGATATTCATATAACGGAAACTATATGGTAATAGAAGGTTCACGATAACCACAGTATGTAGTGCAGTTCATGCATTTGATCGGAACTTTAAACAGATAACTCATACGTTATGGGTTCGAACACCTTACCAGACTTGCCGTGTTTCTTTAAACCTTTTTAGCTGACGAGAAAATTCAAGAGAAGGGAGAAGAGGTTAGAAAAGGATTTGGAGTGGTTGAGGGATAAGACTAAATTGGTGAGAATTGAAAGACTTAAACCAATATTGCTACCTGTTACACTAGTCCAAATTCACTGCGATTTTCATTTTGGGACTTCATTGATACCAACCTTGACTTATGAAACCTTGTATAATTTGGTTAACTCTTCAGAATCACATGCCGCTTCCAGAAACGAAATTTATAGCAGATTGGACTTTAAATTCCAATTCAAAATACGTAATCTTGTATATATGTAAGGTTCTGAAGAACAAGATGATGATGTTCAGAATTTGGGGAGGGATTGCTGATTGATCATGGAGTTGCGTAAAAATGGCTATTAAGACATATTTGCTGAGATTGGAAGGGTCGGATACTTCATGTTTGCGAGAAACAAAGCTTATCCCCAAGGTTCTAGTAACTTGTGTAGCCACAAGAGAAATGGACTCGGATTGGTCCGCATGTAAAGCTGGTCCAAACATTAAGGAGGTTCAGTAGCTGTGATGATTGCATCACCTTCTTTCTACGATTCCACTTGAGCCCAAAATCCCTCGGAAGAATAAGGGAAAGATGATTCAGCTGGGGAATATAGTTTACAGAAGCTAAAAGATTACGGTAAACTAGTAAATTACCAGGTAGATAAAAGCTACTTCTTCACTTTCCCTTAAACATGACATGAAATTTGGCTTATTCCATAGATGCTAGTAGCTACAACAACAATGGATGACTCTCTCTAAACCTCTCTATGTTGGCTCTTTTTGCATGGAAAAGGATGAGCATTTCCTTGGCTCATCTCCTCGCCATAAAAAAAACCGACAATATTAAATTTGAAATGAACTACACCCTCGCTGCTAACAGCTTCAGAAAGAAAAGAAAGTAATCAAGAGCTAGATCTAAGCAAATGGAAGACGCACATTTTCTAGTTCTCAACCTTAGAAGCCCATTTTCCAGGACATGAAAAGTTCTTCCCTACAGGAAGTGATGAACCATTGACCTGAACCATTACACTATTGGTTTTGCTCTCTCCATCTTCCACCTCCTGTTGGTACTCCTGCTCCAATGTGCTCACCTCTATGTTTGAAACACTAGTCACTGTGGTTCCATCAACCTCGAGAGCTGATGCTCCACTAACACCCAATCCCAGCACACTCACCTTCTCGATAATCAAACCTTGGTCTAGAGCAAATTTACCCTCCTGAACTTCTGACCACACCTTCACAGAACCTTGACTTACGGTTGCATAGAGATTGACATATGTGGAGTAGCCATTTCCGAGTTTCATTTCTGGAAGCTCATCGTCAACAATGTAAATGTTTCCTTTCGCTGTCGCATGGCTTGCCCCAGCTGGGAAGGTTACTACGAGGCTAAAAGGAGTTTAGATACCATTCTACCCTGTTGCATTGGTAAAATGTTGTTCTGATATAAATGCACATTAACTACGTGCAAAGGAGCATCTAATGTAACATACTGTCCCTTTGAGTTAACAGCCTGTGTCATATCAAATAAACTGTACCAGCTTCCAGGGGAAACAATGCTTCAACCTCAGTTTTTCCTTCCTCAAGAACAGGAGAGATCATAAGACCGCTCCCTAGCAAGAATTGAGTACTCAACCCATAGCATTCAGTATATGTTGGGAATGAGAAGAAAAGTGGCCTTGCAATTGGAGCTCTACTGATATGAGCTTCATAGGTCAAATTGTACAGATAAGGAAGGAGCTTATACCTCATACATAGTGCATTTCGGCCAGAGATAGCTACTGACTCCCACTGATAAAGCTCTTGCCTTGGGGAAACGAAGTTTGCATCCCTTGAAAATGGATAGAAGGCGCCTACTTCAATCCAACGATTGCAAAGCTCTTCAGTAGGTGCTGGATAGAACCCACATATATCTGAGCCAACCATCGGCACCCCAAATATTCCGAAATTGAGGACAATAGAGATTGAGATTTTCAAATCCTCCCAAGTTCCCTTATTATCACCTGTCCAATGTGCAGCATACTTGCCTGAACCAACATAAGTGGAGCGGGTTAATACAAATGGCCGCTTGCCTGCAATCCCTTGAAGACCTTGATGAGTTGCAATGGATGGCGTAAAACCATAGACTGTGAGCATCGTACTCCAAAACACTATTGTAATGATATGCACTAGTCCCTGAAGCATTTATCTTGTAAGGTGGATCATCCCATCTCGTGTTTGTAATGTTCTTGCAATCCAAGCAACATATCCAGCCAGGTATAGCCCCTTCGGAATTGTGCATTTCCCAGAACAGAAATTTGAAGCCTCATTCATGTCAATCCATAACCCATCAACAGGTCAAAGTTCATGAAAGCGCTTGACCTCATCAGCCCACCATGAAACAGGTTTTGGGTTGAGGAAGTCAGGGAAGTGTACAGCCCCTGGCCAAACCTGAGCCAAGTAAGGTTCATTGTCGTACTTGATGAAGACATCATTAGCAAGACCTCTTGTGTACACACCATACGAGCTATAAATACCAATTCCAGGATCGACAATGACAACGTACTTCATGCCAATCTTATGAATTTTGGCATAAAATCTAAAAAACCAATGAGTATTAAGAAAAAAAATCTTAGTCAGATTAAGTGATAGAAGAAAAGTTGGAAAAGAGATTATACAATACTGAAACGAATCAGGAAAGCGAAAGAAAGAGAGATAAATATGTTTGATTTGATAAAAAGCAAATGTTGTCCTATTAGAAGCAAGAACATGTTATTGTTGCAGGAATTGGGCACACTGCTTTTCTGGAGATTTCTCAGATATTTTCAAATCTTTCCAGTATACTACATATCTATCATCTGCCACAATAGTCAACATTTAACAATGCCCAGTGGATCAATCTAGCAAAATTTACACTTCCTTGAAATTGTTTCAATTATCTACTGTACCACTCGAAACAGAAGAGTATAGGAAACCAGCAAACAGTCCAAAAGATAAAAATGCCAGTAGTCTCACATGAGGCAAAAAAAGAGAACACCATGTATTAGCAAATTACAACTTCTCACCAACTTGGAAAAAACTAATAATGCAAGGGAGACAAGACAACTATTTTTTAGTATAGTGACTTGTGATACTGAATACTTTCTCACAGAAATGTAGTTCATTTGTAAGACAAAACTGTATTCGCCAACTGCATCCAAAATCAAGAATCGAACAGATCAACTAGCCTCTAACGCACCAGTTGGATACGAGGCTATGGACAAAGCACTATCATTAAATGCCGAGCTAATACAGGTAAATGGAACCACTTTGATAAACTCTGACTTAATAACTTGCTTCCCAGGACATGACAATAGTTATTAAGTATGAGGGACAACAACACTAACACGCTGTAGAATGCCCAACTACCAAAGATGGTTGTCATTATCATAGGGCATGGCAATGATATATGGAGATCAGAGAGCATTACGCTCTGCTGGAATGGCTTTCTGAGAATACCATCAACAAGACCCTAATAGCAAACACCACAGCTTTTGGAGAGAGCTTAAAGATAGAGAACTCAATAAGCACTTCATAAAGAAAAAAGATGATATCAAGTTACTCCAATGTGAAAAACATGAGGATACAAAAATGGCTGGAAAAAAAATATCTGTGACGGTGAGGGAGATGATTAAAAGATTAAAACTTCCAACTTTCCGCTGGATTATATCTATAATGTGGACCTAGAAAGTTACTTTCCATCACTAAACAAGGAAAAACAACAGAAAGTTGCTTCTAATGAGACAGGTAATAGAAATGCAGGAAAAGAATTAAACAACAAATGGACCAGACCAACGCACAAACAAAGATTAGAAAAGATAAAGCTCACTGTCTATACTCAATTACTCATTACTAAATCTGATACTGTTTACACCAGAGTATCATGGTCATACACACACAGAGCATATCACATTAGGGACAAGTAAAACATTAAAGAAACACACAAATCCTTTAAAATCATCAACTTGAATTAAAATTTATAGAAACACAGAACATCAGCAAAAGATTTGCAATTTGGGACAACTAAGATAGCATATTATAAGCCAAAACAAGACTCTTGATTCTGCAGAAGAACCATAATTCCAAATTCCTAATCAAATACAAGCAGAACAAACGGTAATGAAATAAACCAAGAACAAAAAATCAAGGGTAAGAATCAGAAAACATACCTAGAGACCAGTAAGGCATTGGAGCCGGTCTGCCAATAAAAGAAGTGTACTGGTCAACCACAGCCAGTGGACTAGTCCCAGAAAAGAAGTAGAAATCAAACACATCCCCGATGACCTTATACGTCAAAGAATTGCCTCTATAAAACAACTCCATGCCATTACTGTTGAGCAACAGAACAGCATGAGCATAAGCCTCACCACCCACATTCCTCAGATCCATGCAAACTGGGTGGGAGCCATACAAGTCAGTATTAAGATTCATAGCAGAGGCATTAGTGGTGTAGAGGGTATAAGGATCATAGGGGTATAGTTTGATCCCATGGGGCTATGAGTTCTCTCCAGTGCACTAGCATAAGTTCCAAGTTTGAACCCACCAACCTAACATTGAAGTCCCTAGCGGCAAAGATGGTCAATCTCAAAAAGGCATGGCCGTGACAGTGAGGCCATCATTTGAATGGTCTCCTTTCACCCAACCCCAGCACCACCAGTCCATCATGTGCCAATGCAAGAGAACTATATATCAGACTAATTAGATTTCCCGGGAAGAGATAAGAGAAATCTCTACTGCCCACAGAAATGCTCAGATGAACCGACACTTCTCGATCCCAAATCCAAGTATGAGGCAACGAAAGCATTAACATCAAATGACGAGCTAAAACAGGCACCAGTGCACTACTAAGCAGACCATCAAGACATGGCATTTTCAATTTTCACCTTCCATAGAGAATCTGATACTATTCCGCTCCCATGCTATAGTTCAACCCTTTTTGAGCATAACACAAGAGATATATTTATGGGAAAAATATAATAAAAAATTAGAGGAACTCCTAAAGACACAAGGAAGGGAAATGGGGGTAATACAAGAGCACATAGCTCATATCATTTACCACTGATTGAGGCTCTGCTTCTAATGGACTTGAAACTTTGAGTCTAAATGAGCCTCATTGTTTGAGCTTATGATTCCATTTTCACTGACGTCAGTCATACGCTGTCACCAAAGAAAAAAAAATCTCCGCAGAAACCAATGGTGTGATCAGAATTGCTCCACGCGTCGCGATGCAAATCATGCAATTGGACTTTCGCTGGTCACTATTTTGACGACGTTATAAGAGGTGAACGTCCTCTCCAAGTTTTCCATTACAGAAAACGATGGAGGCTGAAAAGAGAAAGCCGGCCGGCAATGAGGTAGCTTCCCGGAGGCAAAAGCATATGAAGGCGCCGGCAGTGAACGAGGACGAGGTTGAGGAGTTCGTGGCTATTATCAGGAACATACAAATGGCAGTCAGCTACTTCAAGAACGCTGACGTCGGCGGTGAAAGTAAATTTCTGGACGGAGGTTTGAGGGCAATGCTTGAGAGCTGTAACGAGGAGGCTGACGGGGTCAAAGGGAAGGCCAAGACTAAGAAGAAGGAGAACGTGGACTTTGATTTGAATGCAGAACCGAAACCGGAATATGATCTGTACTAGCTAATTGGGTTTCTTGGAGGCAGGGACAATGTTGACCTTGGTTTTCTGTTGGCAAGGATCATTAGAGAAGATTGTGTTACGAGAAGAAGATTATCAGAACTTGAAAAAGATTGTTTGAAGAGAAGAGTAGTTCCAGACATCAAATGATACCTTGTTTGTAACTATCTCGTTCTTTTTTCATAATGAATTCATTTTTCATTAAGCATTTTTTAATAGCAGTTCCCGTCATTTGTAGTCTATGAGATCGTCATTTAAAATAAGATTAGTTATGTTGTATAGTAATTTTTAGTTTAATTTAATTAGTATTTATTATTTATATTAATTAATTTTATTAAATAAATAATATATTTTTTATATTTAAATCCATATCAAAACAAAATATCAAAAAAACTTTTTCTCTTATTTAAATCGGTATCTTTGTCATACAGCTCCGACCGCCGTCATCTGCTCCACAGTTCAGGCCAGCGTCGGTTCCTCATATTCAGGCCGTCTCCAGTCTCCTCAGTGAGATCGTCGTCCTCTTCTTCCGTAAGCCAGAAAACAAAACTACTTTGGGCACCCAAAGATTGGCTTTGCCTTCAACCAAACATCGCTGTCGCTTGCCCAGAACACGAAACGTCTTCGTCTTCATCAAATTATTACTGGATTTCATTGTCGTCATCACCCCTGGTATCACCCTTGACTGCCCAGACAGGCCTCCATCACATAACCTCACGGAGCCACCTTATTCTCTCCTTCGAGCACATCCTCGACTCCAACGCCGACCAGACCAAGCTCATCGATCGAGCCTTGTAGTTGGGATCGCTCGAGGGCGGGAAGCGATAGGCGAGACGGCGAGCCTCTATGAACAACTCCGCCGCGTGGGCTCTCCCTCCTGACATCAACCAAACAGCAACACAAATCTTCAAAATAGCCAAAAAGTCCAACTTCTGCTTCACTAGCTCCATCAATCTTGAATACCCAGAGGGAAGCAGTTTGTCACACCTTTAATCTTGGAAGACAACATGTTGTGAGTAATTAGCCTCATCTCTTTTTTTCTCTAGTCTACACTGGTCTGTAGCCGGCAGTAGTTGTTCCCCTTGTCTACTAGATCCTGCGATTCTTGCCGGCCGATGAGCTTCAACAGCAAATATGAGGGTGTGATATAAAAGGACACCACCAGAAAGCTTCAACCAGACTCAAGGTTGACCTGCTCCAGATTGCTATCTCCAGTCAGAATCTTCAAACCGCTCCAGTTTTTAACAAAAAAAATTCTCGCGTATATGTTGTAAGTAACTGGATGTTAAAGGCAGAGCTGGAAACTCAATTTCGTAACTTTAGAATAGAGATATTGAAGATGTTGTTCCAGAATTACATAATCACAATAATTAAAGGATTTAGGGCTAAATCCTAAAAAAAAGAGTTGACCTTTCACATAATTTTATGTGTGCGATGAAATATAATTTTAATAACGGTAATATGTATATGACTAAAAAATTATGTAGAAGTAGTAAGATCGATATGGTTTTAAAAACCTCTAACTTTGTTGGTTCTGATATTTGGATTATTGATTCGGGTGTCACTGATCATATGACTTATGATAAATCTTATTTCACTGAGTTGTCTTCCCCTCCAGTGTCATATGTCACTAATGCTAATGGTGAAACTTTTCCTGTGTTAGGGAAATGGTCGGTCTATGTCACTCCTAGTTTAGAGCTTCATAACGTTTTATATGATATGATTCTCATCACTTGATTTATATTCCCTAGTTGAATACTGAGTCTTGATGTTCTGTAAGCTTTTATCTCATGTATGTGATTTTTCAGGATCTTCTTACCATAGAGCTTGTCAGTCGGGGGTATTTGAGGGGCAGATTGTTTCATTTGGACCAGACATATGCATGAGAGAAACCTGGAGCACAACCTCGCACCGCTTTGACTTCAAGCTCTATCCAGCTAAGTGAAATTTGGTTGTGGCACCGCCGCTTAAGGCATCCATCTATCAGCCTTATGAAAAAATCTATGTCTTCTTTATTTATTGGTGTGAATGAGTTTTCTTTGTGTTGTGAAACATATGTATTGGCCAAAAGTCATCGTGCTACCTATTCTCCGAGTTTTACTAGGAGCGGTGTTCCTTTTGAAATAATTCATTCTAATGTTTGGGGACCTTCTAGAGAGCCTACTATGTCGGGCATGAGATACTTTGTCTTGTATATAGATGATTGCACACGATTGTCATGGGTTGCTCTTCTTAAAACCAAAGATGAAGTTTTCTAACTTTTCAAACTTTTCGTACTCTTGTTCACACATAATACATTAGCATCATAAAAGTTCTTCGTTCACACAATGAGAGGAGTATGTTAATTGTGTTTTTAAACAGTTTTTTCAAACACATGGAATTATTCGTCAGACTATATGTCCACAAACACTAGAGCAAAACGGAGTATCCGAAAGGAAAAACCGTCATCTCTTAGAAATGGCTCGTGTCATTCTTTTTAGTGCTCATATGCCTAAATATCTTTGGGGTGATGCAGTACATGCTTCCGCTCATCTTATCAATCATCTTTCATCTAGAGTTCTTCAAGGAAATATTCCCTTTGAGGTTCTTGCATCTCATGTTCTCATTCCTTCATTTCATAATCTTCTTACCCGTGTCTTTGGTTGTGTTGCTTTTGTTCATATTCCTAAAAACCAGAGGTCTAAGCTGGATGCCAGGGCGACTATTCAGTTAATTTCTGAAGCAGAGAAACAAAAGCACCGGTTCTAAGCACTGAAAATATAATTGAAGACACAACTGCCCCTCTAGTCATTGCTCATACCCCTGATCCACAACTCGCTGGTACTAAAGATCATGCATTTGAGGTATGTCACCCTAGTGATACTAGTAATAGTGACTCTGATAGTGGTCAATATGTGTTACCAAATAGGTCTACTCAAGGTCAACCACCTAAAAGATATGAACTCACTCTTCAAGTTAAATCAAAATACTCAGTAGTCAATTACATGTTCACTCAGAGATTATCAAAGTCATATGCATCATTTGTGAATCAAATATATGATGTATCAGTACCTAACAAAGTGTAGGATGCATTGGGAGATCAAAAGTGGAGGAAAGTAATGAAAGAAGAGATGAAGACATTACAGAAGAATGATACATGGGGACTTGTGCCTCCAATACATGGAAAGAAGGTCGTAGGTTGTCGTTAGGTGTTTACTGTAAAACATAATACAGATAGATCAGTGAACTGGTACAAAGCACATCTTGTTGCAAAAGAGTTTATTCAAATATATGACATAGATTATGATGAGACATTTGCTTTTGTTGTCAAGATGAATAATATTCGTGTTATACTTTATTTTGAGGCTAGTTTAAATTGGCCACTTTGACAATGTGATGTCAAGAACGCATTTATTCATGGAGAGTTAGCTGAAGAGGTGTACATAAGTCTTCCACCTGGGTATGTAGCTGCTTCTCATGGTGAATTTGTATGCAAATTGAGAAAGTCTTTGTACGGTCTTAAACAGTCACCTCGTGCTTGGTTTGAGAGATTTTCGTAGTTCATGCGTAAAGTTGCTTACAAACAGAGTAATTCAGACCACATCTTCTTCCTCAAACATCAACAAGGTAAGGTAACAACCTTAATTATTTATGTCAATGATATGGTAATCACTGATAATGATATTGTTGAGATGAACAGATTGCAGAGACAAATATCCTCTGAGTTTGAGATGAAGGACTTGGGTGAACTCAAGTACTTCTTAGGAATTGAGGTAGTTAGGGGGGAGAAGAGATATACTTGTGCCAGAGAAAGTACATATTTGATTTGTTGACAGAGACATGTATTTTGGGTTGCACACCTATTGACTTACTCATTGAGCAGAACCATCGTCTCACAGAATATCCAGACTAGGTACCTACTGATCGAGCTCGCTATCAGAGGTTAGTTTGATGCTTGATTTACTTAACTCATACTAGAGTAGATATTGCATATGCAGTGAGTGTTGTGAGTCAGTTCATACATAACCCGAGCGAGAGTCACATGGATACTGTTGTGAAAATTTTAAGCTACTTGAAGTCAGCTCTAAGAAGACGAGTAATGTTTTCTAAACACAACAACATTCTTGATGTTTTGTGGGTTCATAGATGCAAATTGAGCTGGTAATATTACTGATAGGAGGTTAACATCATGTTATTTTACCTTTGTGAGAGATAATTTGGTTACATGGAAGAGTAAGAAACAGAAAGTTGTTGCACGATCTAGTGCTGAGGCTGAGTATAGAGGTATGGCTCATGGATTGTGTGAGTTGTTATGGCTAAGAAATCTTTTACGTGATTTGGGTGTCAAACCCAAAGTGCTATGTAGTCGTATTGTGATAACAAGGTAGCAATTGATATATCACAGAGCCCAATACAACATGAGCGTACTAAGCATGTGGAGGTTGATCGATACTTCATAAAAGAAAAGCTATATTGCAAAATTATTAGCTTTATTTGTTGTTTCTACTGAAGAGCAGTTTCCAGATATGCTCACCAAATGAGTATCTAGAAAAGTGTTATATGACTCACTAGGTAAGTTTTGCATGGTTGATGTATATGCGCCAGCTTGAGAGAGAGTGTTATAGTGAGTTAGAATAAGAATGTAAATATATTATAGTTATATCGTAGACTAATTTCTGATTTACCTTAGTTAGTACTTACCATTTATATTTCTTGTACACTCATATATAAACCTAATTGTGAGATGAATAATATGAGTCAATTCATTCTATTATACTCATTATATTTGAGTGATCAATGGATTTATTCCACAGTTTCTTCCTACTGATTACAATTTTTCAGAAATGAAAATATTGGTTTTGTTATAAACAACTAAACAAAATCCTTAAATTACAAACACCCAACACACGGTATCAAATTCTTTATGCTCCAGAAATAGACTCGTAAAATACTAGTAGTCGGTCTTCTTTAATTTATTCTTGTTTTATGGAGCAAAGCAAGGTGGACTTGAAACGAGGACCAAAACCAAAAGCAGTGGAATTCCAAATTGCAGATGCAAGTCGCAAACGTCACTTGCAATCTTTTATGCGCAGAGCATCTCGATTATAATGGCATCACTAACCCCGGCAGAGCCAGCGAGGAATATAAGAGAAGACAAAGACTGGATCAAAAGTCACAGAGCAAAGCTCTATAATATAAACAGATGCGAGTAGAAAATTGAGACACAGCTTTGTTCAAAACAATGGATGCAGAAAAGCGAAAGCGAGACGATGAGGGCGGAGTTGACGACGGGAAGAGAGAGGAAGATAACGGCACGGTGGTGACGGAGGAGGAGGTGGAGGAGTTCTTTGTGATACTCAGGAGGATACACGTGGCCGCCAGACAGTTTGGGAAACCGGAGGGAGAAGCTGGCCGTAAGTTGACGACGTCCAAGAAAATGAAGCTCTCTTTCGAAGCAAGAGACTTTGAGGAAGAGAAAAAACCGGATGCAGATTCGGGTTTAGATCTCAATTTGGATCCTGCTTCGGAAGAAAGCTAATCCCACTGCTTTGGTTTTTTTTGTTGAATTGAATTTGGTTGTAATGTAATGTTTCAGTTTGTGATAATTGCTCAACCCCAAGTTTGTTCATCAATGGCTGACCTGATTTCAACTCCAAGTCGTTTCTTATTGATGAAAATTAAATTTCGGATAGAAAGTTTAGCAATGAAGGAATATAAACTGAGAATTGTTCCTTTTTTCTTCTGTAAATAATGCGATTTCTACTTTGAATTTCAATACTATGATGATTCTAGAAAGGAGTCACAATCACTTATGTATTGAAGAATTTTTTACCAGCTAGCTGTAAGGACAATGTTATTAAGCCAGGGACCTGTGTCATAGTCATAGAATTGGCCCCAAAAATAATGTAGTACCAGTAAGTAAAAATAATACGAGAATTGTGTTTCCGATTTGTACACATAAGGCATCTCCAAGAACGAATCGGATAGGGACCAGTTGTAAGATATAATGTCAAAATAATAGAAGGAAGCTAAGTGTCACGTCCTATTCTCGAGAGTGTCTATCGTGGACGATGCTGGTTGTTAGAGCGTCATGCATATGCGTTATTGCACTCCAAAATCAAGAAGTGTAACAGCATATGTGTTGTCCATTCGGCGATCAGTCAGGCTGACCCGGTTGAGTTTGGGAAGCTTGTCGTTAATTGAGGACTTGACGTTGAAGAAGAGATTAGGCCATCCCTACACAAACTGGTTGGGGTCTGGAGCCGATCCCTTGACGAGCCCAATGTAGGGCAAAACCAGTACATTGTCATGTTCGATAGGACTGACTCCTTTATGAGGGAGCGCCGCATGGACCAAGTGTGATGACCAAATAGCTACGTCCGTGACATCAAGCTCTGGAAATAATTGAGAAATGAGATCAGAAAATTAAGCAAGGTAGATCATATAGCATTGGCAACTTTCCTTTCTTTTGGGGTCTGGTGTGTTTTTCCCAGTTGCTCTTTACTTATATATATATATATATATATATATATATATATATATATATATATATATATATATATATTATAGCCCAAACTTGAGGGGATGGCCGACTAAGCCATAATTTAGGCCAGAGGATGACTCAACTCAGACCATATGACCGGGTTTGGCCCTCTCCGTTTGTGGTATACATGCTTGAAAAGTGGAGCCACGATTTTTGGTGGCTCAATCGATCATTCAGAGTGCTTTGCCACCTAAAAGACAGTTTTTGAGAATCGAAGGGAACACGCAAATTTTACGTTTGAAAACAGATGCATGGTGTAAGTTATAATTTCAGCTTTTAAGATTATTGTCTAGCTGAGATAGTCTCTTAAAATTAACTCTAACAAGAGCTAAGTCTGATTATTTCCTTATATGATAAGCACGTATTAAGAACGACATAACGTTACACTGACATATTTTTCTCATCTACTTTAATTTAACTTTATTAGAGATTTTCATTCATATTTTATACCGAGTTAAAGTCATCTTATAATTATCTTTCAAACCAAATATTTCACAATGCTCATTCTTTGAAAATGTTTAAGCCGATTCATGTCCACCATGTTTCCATTGCAAATGTGAATCATGTAATAGTACATTAATCAACTAACAACTAAACAATGAGAAGAAAAAAGAAACAAGGTATAAGATTATGTTCCCACAAATCACCATTTCAAACTTGTTTTTAGGTTGAAACATTATTATTTACGTGAAAATTTCACTCAACTATAATTTTCTTGATCAATTTTCCAATATTACCAAACACGAACATAAAATTCTAACTTCTTTTATCAATTGAAAAATATGATTTTCTTTATGCGTTTCTAACCCAAAAGAACACATCACTTGCGCATTACAATACACGGCCACCAACCAATTAGGTCACTAAACCTTCTTCGGCTCCAATCTTCTCACATTATCTCCATCATCCTTGGTTCAAAACAAAGACAAAGCCACGCAGAAGAACACGTTACATGGACAAAGACACGCTCGCCGAATAGCCGCTCCACCAATTCATACGGGTCTTTCGTTTTCTTCTTCACCTTTTTGAATTGTAGCCAATTAATAATTCTTCGAATATGAACCAAAACCCATAACTAAGGTTAACCTATGATTCCTCATCTGGCATCAATCTTTACCAAACAGACAAAATCAAGATGGGATGTGCTTGTCATTCTTGGATCTCCTCCCTAAGATCCAACTCTTTAAAAGTGAGGAGCATAAAGTTAGTTTAAGTTTATAAAATCTATACTGTTTATTAAATCTAAGGATTTTAAGCATGACATGTCATTTTTAAATTAATCTAACCTAAATCATAATTAACTTAGGTTAACTCTAAAAAAACTCCTTTTATGTCGATGATTGTTTTGAATCCGAGTCATCCACGCCTGTGAATGATCTTGTGCCTGTGTTTCAATGGAAACTCATCCATGGTAGCAGAAGGCACAAGTACAGTAATAAAATTATGCGTTCATGAGAGTTTGGAATAGTAGAACAAAAAAACTCGTTTTGTGAATCTGAGTTCAACTCTTTCAATCCTTAGGTTGGAAACATCATAACTTCTCGGGCAAGAAATTCAAAACAAATATTTGTTATGAAACATTGGCAACAAACGGAATTAAAAATACATCTGGAACCCAAACATATTGAAAACAAAGATTGATATTGACGAAGTGATCCATCTGCTGTATATACAATTATACATATGTTAGTGTTTAAAAACTTAAAATGCGGATTAGTAGAATAGCTATTAATCCCTACAGAACTGCTTTTGGATCGATATTGGGTACTGTAATTGAAATCAATTGTATGAACTCAGAAAAAATATAATCATGAAGAAAAAGAAAACGAAAGAATCAAACAACCAGATTTCAAAGTTTTGAGTCTCTGCATAAGGGTCGATCAATGCCCGACACCAATTTTTTTTTGTTGAGTTAACTTAAGTTAATTATGATTTAGTCTAAATTAGTTCAAGAATGACAAGTCCTGCTCAGAACCATTAGATTAGATAAAGAATGTGAATTTTATAAACTTAGACTAACTTCATAGACTCTTCACACTAAAAGTCTAGAATTAGTAGTCTAATTCTAAGGTAGTGTATTTCTTTTTTTGGTTACAGAAAATGGTGTCCGGATGGAAGCACCACTCCAGGGTATGGAAGCACCACTTCAGGGTCAGGAGCAACATGGATAAGACCCCTCCCCATCAGGTGTTTTTCACTTGCGAATGATCGAAGCAGTGACCTCCTATTACCAGGATTGTCACTGTCACATTCACCCAATAAGCATGCTCAGCTTGCTTTCACTAGACCAAACCACATGGGTTCTAATGTAGTGTATTTCTAGGCATAACATTTGAAAGCTTCTTTTGACTCTTCCACGAAATACAAAACCAGTTATATGCTACTTAGGATCCCTAGAAATCCACAACTACCGTAAAAGTCAGATTTATGAACATCCACTAGTGTTATCTCCAGAGCCGGCCCTGAGTGCTTAAAGGCTCTAGACAAAATTTTTTTAGGCCCCCCCTAATAAATATTAGGCAAAGTATCAATATATATATATAATAAAGAAAATAGTTATAACTTGTTCTAAATGAAAAAAATGAAATATGTTACATGGATCTTTATAATATGAATGTTATAATATCAAGGTAATAGTAAATAATTGTATAAAATAAAATTTAAAAACAAAAATGGTAAATAAAAGTATAAACATACAAAAGAAAAAATCTTTAAAAAAATGATACCCGTGGAATTCATTCCAAGATGTGATAAAAATTATGTTTATTACTTATCACCAAAACTGAAACAAAATTATATAAATCTCTACAACAAATTTTATATATATAGGCCCTTTAAAATTTAAGGTCCTAGACCTGGATCTTGCCTGTCTTGCCCTAGGGTCAGGCCTAGTTATCTCCCCCATAGTTTGTGCATTATGTACTTTATTGTCTTTATAAAATTATGATATGTGATTAAGAATATTGTAACCGGTACTTTAAGCAGTTGAGACCCCATAGTTTGTGCATTATGTACTTTATTGTCTTTATAAAATTATGATATGTGATTAAGAATATTGTAACCGGTACTTTAAGCAGTTGAGATTGAATACTACTATTGAGTTCATGTTATGTATGTGACATCTGATGCGGGATTCACGATAATGAGTTATCGTCTCTTATTCATTGTGAATGTGTTTGAGTTTGAACAGAAAACATGATGCGGTTGAGCGGAAAATACAACCTTTTATTCGGTTCGAATAAATCCTTGTGTTTCGATGTTTTAATACGATGAAGTTGCTACTACCTCGACGGTGTCGGGGGAGAATGATTTGGAGGTCTACGGTTAGAGAGACGAGGTCTTCGAGGACGCATCTGAGGTAGTCAAAGTTGGCGACGAGACAGGGTCGAAGGGCTTGAAGGATCAAAGGTGAAAAGGAATCGAGCTTGGCGTTTAAAATTGCTCCTATATTCGATCAAGGCATGGTACTACTGATTCCTTTGTATTTCTGATTTTAAATTTAATATAATTTAGTCTTGATTATTTTGGTGGACTCAACGGTGAGGGAGGTGTGCTACTGCACCGTGAGGTTGCGGGCTGCTACTGTGTCATACTGCGTTGCTCTACTACTGTGTGGTGGGGTTGTGGGTTGTTACTGTGTAGGGTCGTGCTTAGGGCTGCTACTGCATCCAAGTCAGTGTCAGCGACGACCACCCAAGTCAGTAGCTGCGATAGTCAGCAGAGTCAGTAGCAGTGACGTTCATGTAAGTCGGCAGTAGCAGTGAATTGTAATAATGGTGGTTTGGTAAAATACTTAGTGACAAATAACATGTGCAAATCAATTTCTCCTAATTTCTTAATTTGTGAGTGTAAGATATTGTCTAAATGATGTATTTGTAAACTGAAATTTGACTGATAACTAAATTATAGTTTACTATAGTTTAAAACCGTTGTAGTTTGTGTAATCTGATACTATACATCTAGAACTACTTATCATATAACTAAAATGTAGTTTACTATAATTTAAAATCGTTGTGGTTTGTGTAATCTGATGAATAATTAAAAATTTATTTATATTTTATATTTACTTTTTTTTCTCTTTTATAGGAAATGAAATGTCATTCTCAAGAACATAAATTGTCTATTTTATTTGTATTTTCTTAAATTATTAAATTTAAATTTTAATAAATTAAGAACATAATAAAAAATTTAAAAATTTAACTTTTTCTTCGTATTTTTAAATTTATTCTGACTTTATTAATAGATATATAACTTAGTTAAATCACGAAATAATATGATACGTAGGAATTTGACTCCGATTCATGCATGAGGTGATTATAGGTGATACCGAAAATGTTAGTAAGTCCTTTATTCTGTTTCTTATACGATTCTAAAACTTACCCGTGTCATCTTCGGGCAGCTGAGTAATGAAGAAACAAATGTCTCCTCTAGCACTCTTGTTTCATCAGTCAAAACCCGAATCTGCCCATAACCCGAATAATAAACCTTATACTCCGGCCATTGGCAAACACAGCCGGCCTTAATTTCTTATTTATTTTTGAGTTTTGTTTTCCATTGATGTTGGAGTCTACGTAACCAGGCATATCGTTTTTAACACGACATGATCAAAACAGCATTATCTGACTTCGATTACAATAATGGAAGACCACAACGTTTGAATTGTTGTTCAAATCCAGCAAAAACAAATCGGTTTAATGTTAAATACGTAAAAATAATGTTGATTAGTCCGTAAAGAAAAGTGCTTGGAATTGTAGATGATGATGATGAGATTTGCCACAGTAGTACTGGTATCAATTGTCAAAATGTGGGTGATCCAAAGAATTCATGGTTTATTAATAGTAAATGCTGAAAATTGTAAAAAGAGTACAGAAAGTTTAGAAGCTAGGTTGTGTTGTTCATTGATTCCGAATATATAAATGCTCTAGTCTATACCTTCACATTCTTTTTACCATCCTTTTCTAAATTTTAATAAAAATTGATACTTATCGATATTTCTATCGAAATATCAATTTTTCAGACTATCAAAATTTCCATGAAACTCAATATTTTAATCACCCAATAGTTTGAAAAAACAACCTTGTTTTCTATAAATACATGAAAATTACATTCTTATTTTATAAATAAAGACAGCGCATCTGAAAATGAGATTTATTGAGCACAGTTATTTCCAAAACATTATCCTAAACAACACAACGTAACATTTTTTTAGGTCTCCAAGTCTCTAACACTGTAAAACAGTAAAACTAAATCCTAAAGGTTAAAACAGATTATAGTGTATTTAGATATTTATTGTCTTGTAAATCTTCTAGTTATTATTCTAATCTCAGCCAGCTGATTCGTGTGATCTTTCTGGCCCATCTAACTCCTCGCGAAAAGTGAATACCACGACATAAATATAAACATACGTACACCCACTACCCTCGTTGCATCATGATCATCTGAACGCTTTCAAATACCCACCATTCTCCATTATTTGTTTCTAGATCTCTCCCTTATTGCCATTATTGAAAAAACAGATCCGAAATCTGGCGCCAAAAGGCGGGTAGATAATAATAAATGGACAAAAATGGTACTGCCACGTGGAAACGTGGAATCCAACGCCCAACTTTACACCACCTAAACTAAAATCGGCTTTTATATCAAAACAGCGGCTGCCCTACGCACTCGACGTGTCGGCTTTGCCACGTGTCCTGTTCTCTTCCGGATTTGCGGTCGGCGCGCGAAGTTGGATTTGGCGCGCCAAATCCGACGGAAATGTGGATCGGGCTGCCGCCCACCCAAGTTTGGTGTGCTTAATTATCCCTTTGACTTGTCGTCTGGTTCGAGAATGGCGTCGACCTGGACTTTTGTGTCACACACTCTAGTTGATTTTTTTTCGAGAATACTCTGGTTGAATTTGTTTAACTGCGACTTGAAAATTCTGTATAGTCAAGCCTATAAATGTTCACTAATGACATCTTACATGATTGTGATTCTTGACAAATTAAAACAAGATCAAGATAGTCAATTGAGAACATGATTTTGTTTTATGATAGATAAAATAGATAATACTATGTATGTTAATTGGATCCTCTATTGATAGGATGTCAACATCTTTATCTGATGAAAAGCATTAATGTGAAATACTATTTGGAAATATTTTCGTCAATACCGGTATTGACGGAAGCGTGCATACTCTCCTTTATTTATATATTTTTACCAATGTAAATCATAATTTTAGTCGTTCAAATATTTAATTAACCAATCAAGATCACATATGCAAAAAATCAATTTGGAAAATGATCGTTTACTTAATCAAATGCTTCAATCAAATGGACAGTTATGGTGAAAGTTAGCAGCCCCATGAACTGTCGTCCATTTGATTGATGTATTTGGTTGAGCAAACGATCTTTTTTCAAATTGATTTTTTGCAGAGATGATCTTAATTGGTTAATTAAACTTTTAGAACGGTTAAGATTATAATTTATATTGTTAGAAATATGTAAATAAAAAAGAATATACACGCGCGTGTCAATACCGGTATTAACGCAAATATTTCTTAAGCTTAGGAGCCCACTACGTTGCTCTACAAAATTGAGAGTCCCATCAGTAGTTTAATCTGATGTTACTAATAATGTAGTATTAATCTATATGAAGTTTAAGATTTTTGCTTAGTGTAATGCTGTTTAAAAAGAAAAAGAAATTTCATATTTTACGGAATCGGTTTCTTTTAAGAAACAATAGCCATCATTATCATTAGTCACTACATGAACACTCAGTTAGGTCTTCCAACCTTTCCTCTAACACCGGTCCTTATTGAATAAGTCAGTCAATCCCATTCAATTCAGTCCACCGATTCCACTTTTAAACACCCGAAAACCACAATACCCAAACCACCCTTAGCTATTACCAAGAATTTCATCCTCTCCATCCATAAAAAGAATCCGTCATAGCTGAGCCGAGCCGAGCCTAGCTGAGCCGAGCCAAGGCAAGAAGAAAGGAAACAGATAAATAAGAAAAAGAAGGGAAACAGATAAATAAGAAAAGGCAAGGCGTCCGTGATGGCCTGTATTCGAACCCACGCGCCCCTGTCACCATCACCACCCACACTCTCCCTTTCTCTCTCTACTTTCTTTCTCTACATTGTCCCCCTATATATACCAACCGCTTCTCTTCTCGCTTTTCCACACCACCACCGCTGCTTCTACGTTCATCTGGAAAAACCTCTCATTTCGATTTTTAAATGGAAGACACGAATATCAAGAAGCGAGTTCGTGACTACGAGTCCGACTCGGTCGAAGCTAAGCGACTCAGAGCCGATCTACTGGACTTCCTCGACGATTCCGATCCCGTTCCGGCGGGTCACGACCTCGAATCGTTCATGAAGAGCTTCGAGGAAGAGATCTCCGCTACAAACTCATGCTCCACATCGCCGCTTCCGGCGCCGGAATCTTCCGCCGCTCCCGTGATGGTCGATCTGACGTCGGATTTCGGCGAGTCCAATCCGGATCTCACGCACCTTCTAGAAGCGTCGGATGACGAGCTCGGACTTCCGCCGTCCGACGGCTTCAGGGAGTCTGAGCTGGCTAGAGTGTCGTCTGACTCGTCCGGGATCAGCGAGTTATGGCGGTTTGATGACCAGGGTCCGAGTTACGACTCGTTCGAGTTGAACGCCGGAGCTGGGAGTAACTTTGATGATAGCAGTTACGTGGCGTTTGATGGGCTGTTCGAGAAATCAGATGTGTATTTTGAAGCGTCTGATTACTCCGAGTTTTCGTGGCGTTTTGATACGCTGCCTGCGGAGTAGAGGATGGAACGTAACGTTTTACGGCAGATGGAATATTATACAGATCTGTAAATTCTTTTTTAATCTTTTAAAAGGGTGTGGTTAGAATTATGTAGAAACAGAATGATAATCTGATATGGAATTAGGAATTAATGAACAACAGAGAAAGAAAGAGAAAGACAAGGCATTGGGTTCGATTAATTCCGCCAGTAAATTTATACGGTAAAACTGTAATTATGCAATTCGGAGAATATTGATAGAACATGAATAATTTTCTCGTTTACTCATGTGTGGCATGGTGAATCGACCTGGATACAACTACCTTAGAGCATTTTGCATCACAAGATAAATTTGTAGCCAAATTCAGCTTATAAAATAGAAATATTTTATAAAAAAAGTTTAAGCTTACAAAATACTCCAATATGCTAAATTTATTGCTAAACTAATAACATTTTAGCTTTAAAAAGGCTCCCACCATGAGTTAAAACTTAAGATAAAACCATTTTCGTTTTCTTTTGTTCCATATTTATTTATTCAATAATTAATCATATTTTTTTTATAACAATATATTTGATATGAGTTTGATATGAAAGATTTTATTGAGATCTTCCCGATAATAAATTTGAAGGAAAAATATGAAGTTGAATAAAAAATATCTTTACTTACCCATAAACCAAATTTGGCATGTGAAGTTGAATAAAAAAATAACTTTACTTACCCATAAACAAAATTTGGCATACTGTTCTATGAGAAACTCTATAATGATTAGGAATAGAGAATCAGCTCCTTGTTGTTATTCATTCATATGATAGGAGCCCTTTATATAGGGACTTTACATAGTCATACTAGGAAACTAGTACATGGATCATATCTGTACTAGGACCCATAAAGCCCACATACATAGCATGGACCAAGGCACACATACATGTCCAATTATCCTTGAACACTCCCCCTTGTGCCGCGCGTCTTCATGCTAAATGGTGCATCCGGTGTTGCCTCATCAAAACTTTGCCAAGTTACAAAAACCCTGTGAGAAAAACTAAACCTTGGTCGAAGGACAAAAGAGTACAACATAGGAGATAGCGGTGGTGCCGTGAGCAGAGATGGAGATCGTGCTCAGATGCGGTGTCGACGATGGTGGTGATAGAAGCCTGGTCCCGTGACCATCTAGTGCCGAGATCCTCAGGGACATCGCACTCATTTGCGGCCCTTCTTGAACCTCAAGCGATGTATGCAATGTTGCTTCGTTAAAAACCTTGCCAAGCAAAAACCCAGTGAGACAAAAAAATTTTGACTAAGGGAAAAAGAGTGCAACATGGTTGACACAAACAACCACACCCTTCACATTTGATCATGACATGTATATGTTAGACTCTCTCTCAAGTCTGCATCTCCCCCTGATTCTAACACCAATCATAGGGAGCTTCCTGATTCTTAGTAACCACGGAAGTATCGATAACTTGACATATCAATGTTCTTTAATATGTCTCCAAATGTGGCATTAGGCAATGACTATATCATGCCGTATTGTCCTCAACATGATCTCTCACTTAGACCTGGAGGAGAAGGATGCTCAAGAACTTAAAACACAAGTTCACGCAGAGATTCAGATTCTCGCGCAGCATGACCTTCGAGTACAAAATCAGCTCTAACTTCATGTAGAAAATAGATACAGACAATCCGCAAATGGCTTTGGAAAGTAGAAAATCATAGCTTTCCAACTTTGGGTCACTCACCCTCTGGTTCGTCCGGAGCTATCCAGAAAGCTCTATCGAAGTTAGCTGACTGTTTGACAAAAATCAGATTCTCGGACAGATCCGTCATCCTTCACGAGAATGGCCATAACTCACTCAATATGATAGATATGATCACATGGTTTCCAATGGTATCAATTTCACCATTTTCCAGGGAGTGAGCATTCATGTAGGTCCTGTCGAAGTCGACCTAAGAAACTTGGCAAATTCTGATTTCGCTCTCAATGCATCTTTTACTCATGCATGGCAAGCAAACACATCGATAGAATCATTCTATCATGCCGTATGCTACTCAGGGACTGAATAAGCCAAATACATTTAAGTATTCAAGGGATGTCCTTAAGCCATTCCATTGGCACTGTGTGGGCGCAAAGTGACACTTAGCTTTTCAATGAATGAGAGATTAAGTTTTTCTTTATCATCTATCTTTAGACGACACGGATCACTTTCTCTTTAGAGTAAAGATCTTGACTAATCATGGGAGTATATGTAGGACTCATAGAGCACCTATGCCAATTGATGGAAAAACATCATCAATACACAATCTCGACTCATTACGATATTGTGTCTTTCCCAAAATAATTTTCATTCTAACATCGGATGTTCAATACATGTCGGCATCTCATTGGCATCAAGACCATGTAAATCCGGAGTCCACACGTAAGGGCATTATTCATCATATCCCTTCCAAATCAAGGAGTTATATAGTAAGCGTCTCAATCTCTTGCAAATGCATGCTCCACTTGATTTGGGTGAATGAAGTCTCTTCAAGACCTTCATACATATCTCTAATCCCATAGAGATGTTACTACGACCACATTCATAGGCTGCATGCTCAGTTTTTCGGAAACTACTAAACTAACAAAGTAGTGGAGTGCAATGACATTCATTACGAGAGTGTATCTCATCGTAGTCAATCTCAGTGCGTGACAGGGTTTACACTTGCGGTGTCGGTATCACCTGCCCAAGGACCTATCTCATTGTTCTGGATCGAATCTTTCCATTAGGCCAATCAACTATGTTCATCAACAAAGTGCGGTTCGATAGACTCATCATTCCACGTCCTCACGTACACTATGTACACTAGTGTAATACTTTGTAGAGTTCAGACTCCATGAGACGGATTTAAGTATCATTGATCAATGGATCAAGTCGTGCCAATCTCGCTTTCTCTCTAGTACGAGTAGTTATCGAACCTAAATGTGGGACCCCGCACGTTTTAACCGTGGTTAATGGCGAGTTACAGAGGATTAAGTCGCGTTCGGTAACTTCGCGAGTTAATTACCACGTTCTTTTCGAGTTTTTCAAAGTTCTTCAAATATCTGATTTGATGACTCGATGTCATAGTACATGTCGACACGAGTCTCCCGGTATTTTCGGATTATTTTTCGGAGCTTCGGTTTATTTTCTACGGATTTTCGAAGTTCCGGTAACTTTTAAATTACCATTCCGGTAAATCAGTTTTACCATTTACCCTTTTACTTTTCACCTTCTTTTAATCTGAACCGTTGGATCTTTTCCAGGTCAGATCTCAACCGTTCCTTTCCCTATAAATAGGGAGAGAGTTTTGACTCGGTCAAAACTCTCCCCTTTCTCCTTTCTCTCTCTCCCTCTCGACTCTCTCTCTCTCCTCTCACCCGAGTTCTCTATTCCTCCGGCGCTCCGCCGTCCGGCCACCAATGGCCGGCGGACCACCTCCAGATTGCTCCTCTCTTCCTCCTCTACTCCTCCATGCCCTCAGCTCACCGAGGCGGCGACTGTGGAGGGAGATCGACCGAGGAGAAGCTCGCCGGTCAACGGTCGATTCCCGGCAAACAAGCCTGCGGTTCGGCGCGTGATAGGTACTGCTCTTCTTCTCTTCTCTTCCTCTTCCTCCTCCTTGGTCTTGATGTTCGAATCGAGCCTTAAATCAAATCCACTATTTTCACTGATTTCACTGTTTTTCTGGGTTACTCCGTTCCTTGCTCCGGTGACCGGTTCTGGGGGGTTCTGGTGACTCCTGGAAGTCTCTGTGGAGTCCAGGAGGGTTCGAGGATCGATGCAGGAGCTTTGCCTGAGTGAGGCAGCGAGTTGGTTGACGTGCTGCAACTGTGGAGGAGGAGCTGGACTCGGTTCAGCGTGGCTCAGGGGGTGGAGTCCGGCAAGGAGAAGGCTGAGGAGATGTTCGATCGTGGTGTGGAGGTGAGTGACAGTTTTCTGGGTTTTGACCCACTGTGAATTTCTACTGTGTTTTTGATCTGTGGACATGATAATGGTGTTCTGATATGTGTTGTTTTGTTGTTGGATTCCTTGTGTGTTGTCGTAACTTGGTGACGAAGGAAACGGGGAAACTCCGGTGAAATTCCGGCGAGTTGACCGGAATCCGGTGACGATTCCGGCGATGCAGCGAAACCGGCAGAAATACCGAGAGGTAGTCTTTCGATCCATTTAAAGTTCATAGTTTCCGTTTAATTGGGTAAAGTGTCGTAATCGGGAATTACGTAAGGAAATGTGTTAAAAACGGAAACTAACCGTATTTGGGAATCTTTCCATTTTGGGAAACTTACTAAGTTGGAAAACCTGTTAATTTGGGAAACTTTCCATTTTGGGAAAGTTTCCATTAAAGGAAAGTTTCTATTTTGGGAAAGTCCCATTTTCTGAAAAACGGTTTAGTAAAGAATTGAAGTTCAGAGAGGTTTGACACAGTTTGGTTAAATTGGTAAAGTGTTAAACTGTTATCGGAAAGTGATAACCGGAATTTCTGGAAAATGTTAAGTTGACCATGTTAAGTAAAGTTGGTGTTTCACGTAAATTGGTAAATCGACTCTCGGTAAATAAATTGGTTAGTGTGACACGTTGGGTGTCCATAGTAATTCAACGAATTATTATGTGACGCCTTAACGTCAAGTTAAAGTGGTTAAAGGAAAGTTCAGGAGTTCAGTCGGACTTCCGGTAATTGAGTAAAGAGTCGATAACTGGAAAAGAAAGTCAAAAGGTTAAAGTGCCATAAAAAGGAATTGGTTGGTCAACTTAGTCAATGCGGCCATTCCTGGTCAAACTAGGAATGTTGTGGTCAACTGAACTGTTATTGTTTCTTGGTTGCTAAGCTACTTTAATTCTGCAGTGATTATTGGACGATGTAGCTTACGAGATGACCACGGTTCACCGAGACAGTTCCTGGAAGCTTGGAGCTTACGTGTGGAACGGCAATTCCAGGTAGGGAATCTGAATCCCCCTTGGTAGTGGTTTTATCTATATAAGAGAAAGTACATTGATTTTGTATGCTCATGGTCGAAGCCTCGGGAAAGTTTTATATATGTCACAAGATAAATGATTTATGATTGGGCCAAGAAAACCCGAGGCTAGACATAAATGATTTTGTGTGTGTGTGTGGACTCGGATCGAAAAGTAGTACCGATGCTGGAATTCCGGTGCTTAGCCTGAGAGTGACGGGACCTAGTATCTAGCACTCCTGCGGTGTCGAGACCGTGAACCTCCGGGGGGTGGTGCCTTGTTTATTTTATTTTCCCGCTTACGCTCGTCTCGTACAGAGTTAAGCGAGTCGTAAGTGCGGCCTGTTGTTTATGGGCACTGCAGTAAATGGACACTCTCGCTACTCTGCGTTTACAAGCGCTTAGGTAGTTGGCCCCGGTTTGCAGTTAAGACAAACCCGGGATTCGGCTGTCTAGATCCGAGAGACCTGCAGGCTGTACTTGTACATTGAGCGCTCTGGGCCCCTATGATTTTAGCATACTGCATGTTTTCCTAAAGGATATAAAATGATGGTTTTTGTGTGCCAAGGATTTTATAAATGGTTTTATTACGAGCTCAAATCTATATGTATATATACGGTTTTTGGTTTTCAAACCTATCATTGGTGGGCCTACGTGAGCACGCGAGGACGACGCTCACCCCTACAACAGATTGTTTGCAGGTACTGTGACGGGAAAGATAGAGAGAGCTATGTGTGGAGCTTCATTCCTTCCTCGATGTTCGGTCCAAGTGTACTCCCTATTCCGGCTTTACCCTTTGAGTCATTTACCAGAGATTTCTACCTGAACAGTAAATGTGTCATCCCCAACTTGTTAACCATGTTGTGTATTTTTATTGTTGTCGCTAAAGTTTTTAAATTGTCCCTTTTATTTTACCACCTTCCGCGAAATTAGATAAACTCTGATGAATGTTTTAAGGATTTCATGTGGTGCCACTCAAAGTATTTAAAGTTTAAATTTTATTTTACTCACTAAAAAGCCTACGACTTTAGGTTAATAAGTTGTTGGCACGTCCTTCGGACGTGTTGGCTTCTTATTGGCTTAACTTCGTGGCCACTGTAGTTTACCCCTCCGGGGTGCTACACTAAAGGCCTCACCCTAACCACTGGGGAGCCACAAGGCCTGTGACACCATGTTTCCATATTATGGCATCACATCACCCCACCACAGTGCTCGAAAAACTGATACTCGGCAGCCGAAGCAGTACTCAGAATCAGTCCCAACACTTGGCATGGTGATGGTGTCAAGACCACCTCATTTGGTCGAGCCATGTCCTCTTGATAGGACATCATTCCTTACAGACATATATGCAGCATTGATCTCGTCACTTTCCTCTAAGCAATCAAGATGAGACTTAGTGGTGACAAACCACGACAATTCACGTCGTTCCACTTGAACACTGGTGTTCATATCTCCCCCTAACGGCGGGAAGACAGTTTCAAAGTGACAAAGAGATCGTATGTCAAGGAGTAAACATAACCGAACTTTAGGTGGAGACTCATATCCAACCTAAGAATTTATTCATCCCACACAACTCATCATTAGGCACTATGGCGGTGCAATTTGACACATTGTGAAGCTCAAGGCTTGGAGATCCGTTTCAATCCTTCCGAGCTCAAGGATTACAACTCCATGTCAATCCTTGCACACAGTTACAAGTTGTCGTGCAATAACTCAATGATGATAAGTCGTGGACGAATGAGTAATGCTGCCAGTGTTCTAAAACTCGGTATAGTCGGCCGAGTACTCGGCGAGTACTCGCTAGTCGACGTCCTTCCGAGACGATTTTAAGAAAATCGGAGTACAAAGTCGGCCGGAAGAAAATCGGCCGAGTAGTCGGTCCAACTCAGAAAAAATCGGCCAAACTCGGAAAAAATCGGCCTAACTCGGAAAAAATCGGCCAAACTCGGCATTTTATTGACTATTTTTATTATTTTGGACATTATAATACCTTTTAAAATATATATATATATATATATTTATTTAATTATATGTTTTAAAAATAAAAATAAATCCAAAAATTAAAAATCTAGTACTCCCCGACTACTCCTCTACTCGCTAGTCCTCGGCCGACCGACTAGCGACTAGCGACTTTTAGAATCTTGAATGCTGCATACGGTATAACCTTTATGAATGTATTGGTTCACATCTACCGACCTCAAAACTATTACCGTAGTCAAGTTCCGTTGGACCAAATAGGTTATAAAACTTCTCAATGGGTAGTGAGCCCAGAAAAGTATAATCAGCATTTAGAAGACGACGGTGTAACACGTGACCTATGTGTTAACATTTCAACCAACACCATAAAAGCATAAGCGGTGTCCGTACGTTGGTTGTGTCTGTCTACACAATCCCTCTTTGGATTGGTTGTAAGGATGAAATGTCATCTTTTGTGTCATAGCCTAGCTTGTTTGAGTCACTGTTCCAAAATCCATCATAGGATTCGATCATTGAATCATAGTGACATATAGTCCACTAGATTGACTCATGATGCCCTCTCATTAGCACTCATGAGAAGTATACACAAAAGTTCACACCATTCTTACCACGTTGGCGTGTATGTTCTTAAACATATCAAGGTTCGTTTGCCTCTCAACACATGGAGGGCATATGTGACTTGGATCATGGTGCCATAAGGCATTAACAATTAAGTTCACCCGTGTCACCGGTGATGATCCAATCATCTTATTCACAAGAGATCCCAAGACACAAAATTTGAATTAGGGCCGGCCAAATAAGGTGTTGGTTCCTAATCTCATGAATAAGTCCACTATCTGCGTTGCACTCAGTGTCTCTATGAGATGTATCCACCTTAACAAAGTAGATACACAATCAAAGAGTCACCAATAATCTATTTGAGAAGATGCAAAACTAGATGCAATCCCGAGTGCAATTCAATTTCCGTGCAGCATGACCTTTGCATATTGGAACAGCCATAACTCTCACGTCAGGATGGATATGAACGAACCGAGAAAACCGTTGGAAACTAGACTCAGAGAGCTTTCTAGTGATATACGGTTTGCGTTCTAGTTCATCCGGATCTGTGTACAATGCTCAGACGAAGTTATTGCCCAGAAAAGGGACAGATTTGCTGTGTTCGCAGATTTTGACATGACGAAGCTTCAAACTTCAATATGACACTGTAGTACTAATCTCAGGCCAAAGGCAACGTATGGAGGCAGCAGTGAGAGGGCATTATAAGTCTAAACGTCCATGGGAAGACGACATAGGGGGGGAATATGAGCCATAAACACGCACACTCCTACGTGAGGATGCCATGCCGACGTCTCATGTCTTTGTGAAAGACATAGAGCGGCGTAGTCATGTCAAGCTTTTAAGCATGGTGTCGAACCATAGTAGACAATGGAAGAATCCAACATGAAAAATTCTTCGACATTGTGCCAACGATTTCATCGATGTCTCAAATTACATATTGCTTGGAAAGAAGATCAAACGTAGTTCCTCAATGACGTCAATGTCAGAGGCTTCCAGAGTTAGATCCGAAAACGGTGAAGTTCACAATCATTAGGATGACATTCATGTTTGATTTCCCGTACACTCTTTGTACATTCTTTGTATGCATTCACGATTTACGAATTAGCTCGACAATCCTTGAAACCGGTGATCTTGAGATCCACAACCGTTTTATTGTTCTAAGCTGGCGTGATTTGTTTTGACAAGTTTGGTGTCTAGGGTTCTAGGCCGTGCCACCACCACTATGGTTGGCTGTGCCTCCCCCTCTCTTCTAGACAATGCCACAAAGTGTATCATTGACAACGTAGTCAAACCAGTGGTAATCAAGCCACGGGACTAATTGCACAACAGGACTTTATACCCGTTGGCACATGTCAATGGCGTCTCAAACCTCTAATGGGAGCGCGCGAGATGTGAAATCTCGACATTAAGTATGTCAAAACTCAAATGAGTAGAATGTTACCTTGCTCTTGCATACAAAACCAAGCTGTGATGAGACTCAATAGAGGTCACAAAATAATGCTTTATTGGTTTGTCCTTTGGATTGATACTAACAACCCGTTTGAACGTTGTCCAACAACGCGGGTGCTAACTAGCGACCATTTTAATCAAAATAAACCCGGCGTTGGATACCAGACAACGTGGACCCAGGAACACTCTTAGTTCCGGGATTTTCAAAACCTGCACTCACCAAATACCAAACATAGAAGGAGATGGGAGAAAGGGAGGAACCGATTTTATCCTCCCCGAGGTTATTGAACTTGAAATTACAGAAAATATAAAGCTTACTTGCTAGTCTGTCAAATAGACTGCATTTATATAAGCTGCTCCAAGCTTCCATGCTCAAGTCCATACGCGTTTGGCGATCGTTCGCGCAATTCCATCATGAATTGTCGCAGGTGAAGGCCATGAAACACATGAAAATCACATGGTTAGTTAATCTTGCCATAAAACAGTAGCAAATCATTGAAAAACATCAACCATATGAAGGATTCAAAGAGAATTTAGGAATACAACCCGTTTTGCTCAAGGAAAAGTGATTCCTATGCGCGTTGAAGCCATTGCGAGGACCGGTTTACCCACTTTTACTCCGGTTCTGGGGATTTCCTTTTGTTTGAAGGATCCTGACATCCTTGTGCATAATCTCTCCAAATTTCGCTGAAATCGGAGTTCCGAAAGTTCCCGAACCTGTTGCTTGAATATTTCGGCCGGTCTGTGGATTCTGGCGGCCGGTTCGGTTCCTTTCCGGCTGGTTCTTGGGGTGAGACCGGCGGCGTTGGAAGCGTATGATTAATATCTTCAACTTCTCTGTTGGTGACGAAAGTCAATTCGGAAATTTTTCTGTCGATATTGGTGTTTGAAACCTAAGGCAGATTTTAGGGTTTATTGGTGTGCATGTGCACAGGGGGTGCACAGGGGGGTGCGCAGCGGTGCCCAGGTGGTGCACGGTGGTGTGCGCAGCGGTGCACAGTGGTGGTGCGCGCGGTGCACGGTGGTGCGCCGCAGTGCACAAGCGGGCGCACGACAAAAAATTTTCGGTGGCCTACTTGCTCTTTTTGGGGTTTAGAGCTACGTGCATGATAAAGTGTTCTAGGAGAAACTCTATAATGATTAGGAATAGAGAATCAGCTCTTTGTTGTTATTCATTCATATGATAGGAGCCCTTTATATAGGGACTTTACATAGTCATACTAGGAAACTAGTACATGGATCATATCTCTACTAGGGCCCATAAAGCCCACATACATAGCATGGACTAAGGCACACATACATGTCCAATTATTCTTGCACACATACATGTCCAATTATCCTTGAACACATACCAAATTTTTCAAGCCATTTTTTTCTTAAGATTTGCGGTTTAGCTTATGATAAGAGCAAATCATAAGCTACATTTAGGTTTCTAACTTATACTGAATGTTGCTCTTAGAAAAATCATGTTCATTTTTTAAAATTTTGTAGCGCTGCTATATCGTTGATGAGTAGGATATGGGACCTGTCGTATAAAATGAAATGAGTTATGACATTTGTTTTTTTAGAAAAACATTGGACTTTATTAATAGAATAAACGGGAATACAAATTACAATCATGAGGGATAATGGTGGTGGGCATAAATTTCCCACTCTCCATCCTACCTACCCAAAACTACAGCGATTACAGTGGACAAGAACCGATATCAATAAGGGTTCAACTGTAACATAACATAATCCAGAAATCTCGATACATTCCTACAGTGAACCTCAAAAAGAAACAACCCTTTCAAACACTACATGTCAAACGTACCAGCATATATGCACAGGTAACCTCCTCATTATATTGACAACAAGAACTAACCGACATCAAAATAGTCTCTAGAAACGACACCAAAATCATGGCCCTCCAGCAACACGACCAACACTACTCCACCAGAACCTCAAACCCTCGTCTAAAAGAGGATGGGCGACCAACACCAACCTACCGAAACCTTAACCCTTGCCCAAAAGAGTTATGACTTATTAGGTTATTCTAGCTGTACCTAATTACCTATACCCAAAAGAACACCCTTTTATCATCCCCTCTTTTACATCTCATTCGCTAACCTTCGAGTAAAAGATTCGCGTAAGATGTGGTGGTGGTGGGTACATTTTCAATGTTTGTTTTGATTTCGCCCTAATTACTCACAATGTAAATGAGAATTGAATATGTGACATTTATAGTGTTATTTAAATGGTCCAACAAATCAACAAGCCATAACTCACCAATAACATTGGAGTTATTTTTTTTAATAAAGAATTGATGTGGCTGTTCTCTAAGTTTTGGTGTAGTATTTATTAGAGAAACTAATAATAATAAAACATAATAAAAATAAAAAAGTAGACAATATAAAAAGATTTGGACCTGTCCAACATACTAGGTCCAAAGAAATCCCACATCTTGATGGAAACCAACTGGATCCAGCCCATGCTTCCAGCCCAAGCATGTTGCACATGCATCCAATCCTTCACGAGCCCACCTGCAAGGCCGCCCAACCTTCAGCACCGTTGACTTCTGATCAGCATCGCAAAACCACCACCAACATCTCCATGTCGCAACAAGCCCACCACTGAAACCACAACCCGCGACAACCCATGAACTCCAACACTATCCAAATTTTTGAGATGGCGGCGAGATCCGAATGGATCGAACCACCCCAAAATCCAGAAATTGATCCTTGAGGGCTTGATGCTCTATTAAGCAAATTGATGATCTCGTGATCATTCAAAGAAAAGCCAATTGGAGAAGAGCTCACTTTAATGGGCTAGCATAAAAAGAGCCCAATCGAATAAACTGAGTGCCCATTTCGGCCCATTTCAGACAAAAATCTAGCTCATTATACTCGCGTGTCTTCCACTCTCTTCTTAGCGCGTAAAGTGACCCCCAGGTAGCTCTCATATACACCCTGAAATTCGGGTTTTCTTCATTGCTCCTGCTCCCCTTACTTGCGCATTCGGCTTCTCTAAACTTTTCCAGATCACTAGAAGCTTCGGGACTTTTCACCGCGGCGATTCAGTCGGAGAAGATGAAGATCTTCGTGATGACTCTCAAGGGGACTCACTTCGAAATCCAAGTCCATCCTCAGGACTCGGTTTGCTTCAATCCTTCTCAATTTTTTTCTTTGATTTATGCCGTGTAATTCGAAACGAGCATTATGATCGGAATTGAAATTTTTCTAGGTTTTCGTTCTCATATGAATTGGGCATCAGGATATGATTTTCGAGCTTCGATTGTGCTATCGAGCCGTACCGAATTCGTTCGAGTAGGGTGTTCGGATGAATAGGTTGATCTTTTTCACATGCAAGTGTCAGTAGTTGAGCTTGGAAAGTAATAAACGTTAAACTAGCGCTTGTAACTAGTGCCTTGATAAAATAGTTCATTTGAAATTTCTGTTTGGAAAAACTAATGTCTTATTATGAATACGCTGTTTCTTTCACATCTAGTTTGTGCCTCCGATAATCCTGTTGTAATAAACTATTTCGTTATTGCCCGAAGTTGGTGTCATTCTAAATTGCAATATCTTTCACATCTGATTTATGTCAACCCTTTAAGGGGCCAAATTTGATCTCCTGCCGATTGAGGCACTCGTATGTACAATATTTCTCAACCTTCTTTCTATGTCTGAATGATGACAATTCGTTACCTTGCTCAATTCCTTCTTACTAGTTTGTTACTGATTTCTTACACTTAAAGAGCTTATCTAGCGAGGGTTCAAGTGCGTCAACTGCGACTACGACTAAGGTAAGAATAACACCTCTATCATCATTCTATTCATTGGTTTGTGTTTTCTGGTTGTTGAGTGGAAAAGATGAGCATCAGTCCTCTAACCTTTTCGAATGAATCGGTAGATATGTTGACTTTCTTGTATTAATTTTTTTCTTTCTTCTTTAATTAAATTGATATCTATTTGTCGGGGCTTATGGAAAGAGAACCTTTCTATTCAGTGTCAGTGAACTGCTTGGTAACCCAGATTTGCTCCCAGAAATGCATTGGAGCATTCTTGCTTTTGCTGGAACTGAACCGTTCTGTATAGTTGTTATGTTTGATCTATTATTTTTTTGTGGTGTTCATTCACAGCATTGTAGTGATGCTTATATCAGGCAGAGTTCTGCATATACTGATCATGCCATAGCATCAGTACCTAAAGTTTCAGATTTTGATGCTGAAATTTGTTGCTTGAGATAGGCACTCCTATTAGGGTTTTAAGGGCTTTCTTTATAAGATGTTTTGATAGCTCAAAAATAACAGGGGGTCATCATCTTACAAATTCCCTCAACTTTCTATGTAATTAGTTAAAAACTATATCCTGTATCTGATGCTTCTTCGATATGAAAATAATCTATTTATTTCAGATTTTTTTAGGGTGTAAATGTACATGGATTTTTTACTGTTCAATTATTTCAGGAAGATATCTCATACAATATAAATGTTTTGTCTAGGTATCTACCTACTGATGTATGCATTTATTTTGGTGCATACTAATCCCAGTACACCTTCACCTGCTCCAACTGTAACATCCACGACACCTCAGGCTCCTGTCTCAACGTAAGCACCTTGAGTCTTGAGATATATATTGCTCCATTCTTTTCTATAAATTTGTAGTTGTATATAGACAATGTAAATCTGTTACAATTCATTTGACTTCTATAATATTCTTTATTATTCAGGCCGGCATCAGTTACCATGCCAGTTTCTGTCCCTTCGGCCTCAACAGAGTGAGTATTTTATTGCATCTGGCGGCGCTTTCAGTTTAAAAATGGAGCACAGGCCCTGTTTCTTCCCCCACCCGTCTTCCCCACTAACTTGCCGTACAATATATCTTCTGTCGTATAGTTCAAGCAGTTTGGAAGCAGCATCTGATCTGGTTGCTGGAAACAATTTGGAGGGAACAATTGAGCACATTCTGGACATGGGTGGAGGAACCTGGGACAGAGATACTGTTGTACGTGCTCTTCGTGCTGCGTTCAACAACCCAGCTAGAGCAATTGATTACTTATATTCAGTAAGTGAAGATAATACAATGCCAAACTTATAAGTTGCCTTACCTTCTTTTACGTGTACATGTTCTAGACCGTTTAGTAAATAATTTTGAATGATAGACCAAAAAGTATAGTGATTTGTGGCTGTCTCTTCCTTTTGATGTAAATTTGATATTTCTTGAAGGGCATCCCTAAGCAACCTGAAGCTCCAGCTGCAGCTAGTATCCCTGTGGGTAGTGAAGCTGCAAACATTTCAGCTCCCCCATCAGCCCAACCAGCATCTGTTCCTTCAATAGGACCAAATGCCAACCCTTTAGACCTCTTCCCACAGGTCCTATTGCAGCTTCTTAGATAACTTAGGATGAGGACTTCTTAGTGGTATATACTTATTTTTAATGACAACAGGGCCTTCCCAACCTGGGTGCTGCTGCTGCCGGTGCAGGTGATCTTGATTTTCTGCACGACAGCCAACAGTTCCAAGCACTATGAGCTATGGTGCAGGCTAATCCACAAATATTGCAGGTTTGCCTTCCCAGCCCTGGTCCCCCTGTGGGGCTAAAATTTCTAACCTTTTTTCTTTCGACCCTCATTCTTCTTTACTGGTGGCAGCCTATGCTTCAAGGGCAAAATCCTCAGCTTGTAAGGTTAATTCAACAACATCAAGCTGACTTCCTTCAACTGATTAATGAACCTGTCGAAGGCGAAGAAGGGTGAGAGCTCACCATTTTAGCTTTGATAAGGGGGTTTATATGTTTGTTATACAATATGGATGCTCATTTATCATTTGTTTAGGGATGTTGGGACAGCTGGATGCAGCAATGCCACAAGCAATAGATGTCACTCCTGAGGAGCATGAAGCCATAGAACGTGTAAGTTAACACTATTATATAAATACCACCAAGTTCTCAATCATTAGTGGTTCTCGTTCAGTGATGTGAAACTAATTTATGTTTTGTTTAATCTTTTGGGAAGGTGATCTGAGCTAGTTATTCTAATTATCCAAATTGTAATAATATATTTTGCACAATTGCATCAGATGAGTGTATTGGACAACTCAGCATCAAATCCAGATGCTCAATTTATTATTCTGTTCAGAAACTCTAGTTTGCTTCATATGGCCAACGTATCTACTCTTTGTGATTGTGATCATAAGGGATTCCTGAGAGTCTGACTATATTCTGTTGCTTTTGAAGATGATTTTTTTTCCTTGCCAGCTTGAAGCGATGGGCTTTGATAGAGCACTTGTGTTGGAGGTGTTCGTTGCCTGCAACAGGAATGAAGAATTGGCTGCAAACTACCTTTTGGATCACATGCACGAGTTTGAGGATTGATCAAGGGTAGATCAGTGGTTCAACCCCCCCTCCATCAGAAGAATCTAAGAATCCCTTTCATCTTGTGGCTTCCTACCCTTTCTGTAATTTTCTTGCTTCTTTTCACATTTAGCTGTTTTGAAGATTGGAGCTTCGGTGATATGCATTGTTTATAGGGCTTATGGTCTAAAATGAACAAGTAGTTTTTCTACCCTGTCTACTCATCATTTCTCTCGAGTACAAATTGATTTTGAAAATATTTATGTATTGAAGTTTTGTATTGCTTAATTCTTGTCGATACAAAGAGGACTACTTATATAGGTGCAAAACCCTAAGCTTAGTTACAATAGAAAACTAGTCATAGAAAGAAACCTATTAACTAGGGTTGATTCTTTCTTTTAATACTCTCCCTCAAGTTGAATTATATGTTGAGAACATTCAACATGCTCAACAGTTCAGTGAATCACTTCAGATGAAATGGCTTGGTAAATAGATCAGCTGGTTGATCTTCTGTTCGAATGTGCACAATCTTGATGAGTCATTGTTGTATCTTTTCATGAACGACATGACAATCGATTTCTATATGTTTGGTGAGTTCATGAAAGACCGGATTTGATGCTATGTACAATGCTGCTTGATTGTCACAGTGAAGCTGAGTGGGGCTAGTACATGGAACATTCAAATCCTTGAGAACATTTTGTAACCAAGTTACCTCACAGCATACAGAAGCCATGGATCGGTATTTTGCCTCCGCACTCGATCTCGAAACAGTCTCTTGCTTCTTAGTTTTCCACGAAACAAGTGCATTACCGAGGAATATGCAATAACCAGTCACAGATCGTCTAGTATCTCTACACCGCACCCAGTCAGCATCACAAAAAGCTTTTAGAATTGGTAAACCATTGGAGGTAGCAGTAATCCTTGACCTGGAGTAGATTTGAGATACCGAAGCACTTTGTAAGCTGCTTCAAGATGGACGCCTCTTGGCTTGTCCATAAACTGACTGAGAAAATGCACGACATATATAAGACCAGGACGTGTAACAATGAGGTATATAAGTCTACCAACTAACCTTCTGTAAAGTCCCGGCTCAGTCAGCAAGATTCCATCTTCCTTACTAAGTGGGACATTGTACTCAATAGGGTATGTTGCAGGCTTAGCTCCAAGGAATCCAGAATCTTCTACGATTTCCAATGCATACTTTTGTTGATATAAAACAAGGCCTTGTTTCGACCTAGCTACTTCAATATGAAGAAAGTATTTCAAAATTCCCATGTCTTTGAGCTTGAACCGGTTTGACAGAAAAGTCTTTACAACATTGATGTCTTCAAGACTATTTCCTGCTTGAATCACATCGTCAACATAGACCAACAAAGCTGTAAAGTTACCTTATCGATGCCGCATAAATAGTGAATAATCTGACCATGACTGTGTAAAACCGGCAGCCTTTAATGCACTTGAAAGTTTAATGAACCATTACCTAGATGCTTGCTTCAAGCCATATAAAGACTTGTATAGTTTGCAGACTCTAGTCTCCCCTTTTGTCTAAATCCTGGAGGAAGTTGCATGTAGACATCCTCATAGAGATCACCTGAAAAAAAGCATTATTAACATCAAGTTGATGGAGATGCCAACCTCGAATAGATGCAAGGCTAAGAAGGACCCGGACTATGGTGAGCTTGGCAACATGAGCAGAAGTCTCTCGGTAATCAATTCCCTCAACTTGGCTGTAACTTCTGGCAAAAAGCCGCGTCTTATATCATTCAACACTTCCATCAGGATTGTGCTTGATCTTGTACATCCATTTGCACCCAATGAGACGCTTATGGGCAGGTTTCAGAACAAGACTCCAAGTATGGTTGGCCTGAAGTGCCGTAATTTCAGTCTGCATGGCATCACGTCATTTTGGATCAAGGACAGCCTGTAAGAAAGAAACTGGTTCTCGATGCAAGGTAAGTGCAGCAGTGAAAGCCTTACATGTAGGAGAAAGTCTATCATAAGAGAGTACAGTAGAGAGACAATGAGCAGTACCTTGTGTGTTGACCACGTCCGGGGAAGTTGGCGGTACAATATGTGAGGGAATGGATGCCTCAATATGAAAGCCTTGTAGCATGGAAGAGGTCTTGGTTGGCCGGCTTGATCTTCGGGGAAGTTATGGATCAATTGTTTCTGTAGGTTCAGTGGAGCTGGAAGGTGATGGCTCTGTAGGATGTCTAGGGTCGGTTGATAAGGTGGTGTCTAAAGGTGATGCAGCGAAAATAGGAGATGAAGTAGCGGCAGGAGTTTGATAGTTCTCTGGTTCGAGAGAAAGAGTTGGACTGATGCTAGTATTCGGAGGAGGTGAGGTCGGTATAGGAGTGTCATACATGGTAGGACTTTGGGGCTGGACGAATATACCTGCTTGGCTAGGAACAGACATGTGAGTTTGATATGGAAAGTGAGTTTCAAAGAAAACAATATCTCTTGAGACATGAATTTGCTTGCTCTTTAATTCATAAACCTTGTAACCTTTTTTCGTGAGGATAACCAAGGAAAATACACTCAGTAGAGCGTGGATCAAACTTAGAAGGTTTGGACGGGTGAGTTGAAATAAAACAACGACATCCAAAAACTCGTAAATGAGAGTAATTAGGAGATTTTCCATGAATACGTTCAAAATGTGTTTGATCAGATAAGAAGCTGTAAGAACCGCATCACCCCAAAACTTTGGCAAATTTGCCTAGAAAGGAAGAGCTCGAGACATGTTTAAAAGATGGCGATGTTGGGTTCAGCAACTCCATTTTGTTGAGGAGTGTTGACACAAGATGTTTGATGTTCAATGCCTTTAGAAGCATAAAAACTAGGCATGATAAACTCAGGACCATTGTCACTACGAACCGTGTTGACGTGCTTTTCAAATTGTGTTTCAACTAATTGAATGAAATCGATGAGGAGTGACTGTGCCTCAAATTTTTGTTTCATGAGAAAAACTCATGTGCCCCTTGAATAATCATCAACAATGGTGAGGGAGTATTTTGCACCTGAGAGAGAAGGAACATGATAACCACCCCATATATCAATATGGATTAAATCAAAATATGCAATACTTTTATTGACACTTAAGGGAAAAACTTGACGAGTCTGTTTAGCTAAAGGGCAGACCAAACAATCTTTAAGAACATGACTTGTGTTTGCAAGAAAAGAAAATTTAGACAAAACTTTTGAAGAGGGATGTCCGAGCCTGTTATGCCACAAGGTAGCATCAGATTCTAAGGTGATGGTGTCGGCCATGTATGCTACATGTTCCTTTCTGATCTGGCTTGAGGCAGTAAAGTCCATTCTTCTCACGCCCCATCCCAATCGTCTTCCGCGATCGTAGGTCCTGTATAACACAAATATGTCTCAGAAAGATGGTGATGTAAAACAAATCATATGTCAATTTGCTCACATAAATCAAATTCAGATAGAATGATGAAACACATAAAACATTACGGAGAGTGAAATCCGATGTAAATCAAACAGTGTGTGTGACCGAGGCCTTGTAACCAGACGACAATCGAACAGTGTAGTTTATTGTCAGCTTAGAGCAAGTGAGCAGTTTCTCATTGCACACAATATGGTCAGTAGCTCCACTATCAATGATCCATATATGTAAGTCAATTTGTGAAATAATCTTACCGAGAGCTCATCATAATTCACTTTACCAACTTGATTGGCTGAGGTAGTGGTTTCATCCTTCAAAAGGTTGAACAATCTATCGCATTCCTCATTTGAGAGGGTGAGGTTCACATTATCATCCTTAACCGAGAAAAGGTTGTTGGCGGCCTGACTAGAACTCTCTGCGACTGCACGAAGGACAATTTTTCTCTTTCTACATTCATCTTGAGTGTGACCTTTCCAATTACAAAATGTGCAATGAGTCTTGAAATTCTTGGTTGGGTGATTTGTTCTTCCACACTTTGCACACTTCGAACCATCAGCCTTGTTCAAGTCCTTTTTCCATGTGTCTCGGATTTCCTTGCTTGAGAAGCAAGCAGCTCCTTCGGTAGAGGGTGCTCCTCTACTTGTTGACACTGCTGCTTGCTGTTCTTGCCTCAAAACCATAGCATATGCCTTGCTTCTATCTAGCTACTTCAATACCAAGAAAGTATTTCAAAATTCCTATCTTTGAGCTTGAACCGGTTTGACAGAAAAGCCTTTACAACATTGATTGCCGGTTTAGAGCAAGTGAGCAGTTTCTCATTGCATACAATATGGTCAGTAGCTCCACTATCAATGATCCATGTATGTAAGTCAATTTGTGAAATAATCTTACCGAGAGCTCATCATAATTCACTTTACCAACTTGATTGGCTGAGGCGGTGGTTGCATCCTTCAAAAGGTTGAACAATCTATCGCATTCCTCCTTTGAGAGGGTGAGGTTCACATTATCATCCTTGACCGAGACAAGGTTGTTAGCGGCCTGACTAGAACCCTATGTGGCTGCATGAAGGACAGCTTCACTTTCTACATTCATCTTGAGTGTGACCTTTCCAATTACAAAAGGTGCACGTAAGATGAGCCTTGAAATTCTTAGTTGTGTGATTTGTTCTTCCACACTTTGCACACTTCGAACCATCAGCCTTGTTCGAGTCCTTTTTTCATGTGTCTCGGATTTCCTTGCTTGAGAATCAAGCAGCTCCTTCGGTAGAGGGTGCTCCTCTATTTGTCGACACTGCTACTTACTTTTCTTGCCTAAAAACCATAGCATATGCCTTGTTGAGAGTGGGCAATGGATCAATTCCAATGATGGTGCTTCTCACTGCAGCATAGTCATCATTAAGTCCCATCATAAATTTCATTGTTCTTTGCGTTTCAAGGAATGTAGCAGCCTCGGCTACAACTTCACATGTGCACGGAGTGTAGGTACACAAGGCTTCCTTCTCATCCCAAAGAGCCTTTAGGTTGGTGAAGAATGAAGTCACTGAATTACTTTCTTGAACACACTCATGGATGGCAGTCTCGATGTGGAAAAGATTCGTAGTATTGGTTTGTAAAAACTTTTCTTGCAACTCAAGCCATACACTTCTTGCATCCTTGCAGTGCACAACTGATTTCCTAATTTGTTTGCTCATTGAGTTCTCCAGCCAGCCTTTCACCAATGCATTGCAACGAGTCCATTGCATCTTCTCTTCTTCGTTGATTTGAGGGCAAGGTAAGGTTCCATTGACAAACCATATCTTGTTCTTGATTGTCAAGGCAGAAGTCATGGATTGCTTCCACTCAACATAATTGTCCTCCCCCAGAGCTTGCGGCACAAGAACGGTGCCTCGTTGATCGGAGTGATGAAGGTAGAACACATGATTTGAGTTTTCTCATGCTGGTGTTTGGTGTGAGGACCTGGTGTCTTTGTCGTCGTTGTTGCCTCCTGCCATTAGATTAGGGCTTTGTTTTGTGATGGTAGTTTAGGTCCTCAAGAACTTCGTTGCTCTTGATACCATGAAAAACTTTGTGTATTGAAGTTTTGTATTGCTTAATTCTTGTCGATACAAAGAAGGCTACTTATATAAGTGCAAAACCCTAAGCCTAGTTACAATAGAAAACTAGTCATAGAAGGAAACCTATTAACTAGGGTTGATTCTTTCTTTTTTTTTCCTTTCCAGAATACTTAAAAACCTGATTTCAAACCAAAATGAATGAATAGAACCAAATAATTAGAAAAAACGAAGATTCCTTTTATTTCATACATTGTTTTTTCTTTAAAGCTTTTAATGAAGTGAAAAGACTGGGCGAGTAGGATGAAACTGTTTGCAGCTGATTATAATGTGTGTGATAATCTCATGGTGAGTTCATGATTTTTTGAGTGTTATGGTCTGAGTATAGTCTCAAATCACAATCAGAAATGAAACACGGTGGTTTTGGTAAGCAGTCCATTGTCACCATAGGTCCATAGCTTACAGAAGAATAAGAGGAACCAATTACCAAAGACCAGTGTCATCGTCTCCATATTTGATTGATTAGAAGGCCTAGTCGACGTCTCCAATAGATACATGTTCTTACCTAGCGGACACGTCAAAGCTCAATATAAACGTACAGGATGGAAACGCGAAAATCCGATATATTTTTCTGGACTCTGGTTTAGCAATTCACTGAGACCTTTAGGGATAGGTGTGCCCAAAACCTTGAAAGAAGAAAGGAACCGACGAGATTGATTCTAAATTCAAAGTACGTTGTACCCTATTTTACTCGTTTATTGTCAGGTTCTGATCGTAGTGCTCAATTCAAATCACTTCTTTTCCAATTTTTCAAGTCTATCCGGAACTTCAAGTGCACTAGTGCGTTTCAGTCATATATGGGTTCTGTCATGTATCTCTTGCACGTTCTAGAAAAGAGACATAGCATAGTACCTTCGGCAACTTTGTCCCACAGGCACTAGAGGAGTTTTGCATGGTGAGTTAAGGTACGTTTGGCTTGGGGGATCATATGTCTGATATATCAAAACGCCGAATGATCGACCGATATTTAGAGCAGAAGGAGCCAAGGAGCAGTGAGTCAAAGTTTTCAGGGATATTACATGACCAAGCTAGCTATTGTAGGAGACGAGAGAGAACATTAAGCAATCTCTGGCTAGGATTCTATGTCTGTTATACTTTATTTTCTCATTCATTTTTATGAACTCTTTATGATGCAATAGAAAGATTTACTTAGCGTTTTTTAATTTGTATTTTTCAAACGATTGATCTATATTAAAAAAATACATACGTACATTATGTTCAAGTGATCACCCCAAGAAAAAAAACAAAGAAATAACTAAAAAATCTTCGCGCTTCTATGTGGATGCAACCTTCAACAAGAAAAGACCAATAGACAAACTCTTTCGGTAATCCTAGGTTTCAGTTTCCCTTGGCTCATGTTGCAGTATCATCTTTCCCCTATGCCATGGAAAAAAATAGATCAGCTTAAAAATAGGTCCCTGCAGAAAACCTAAAAGGGATAGAAACGGATAAAATGCCATCCTTAATTAGTAACACCTAACAAGCAACAAAAACAAGTCGCTACTATGGCACTCAAAAATACGGAAATGGGAAATAGTTAACAGGTTGATGAAACACAATAACATAACTATTGACACTGTGAACTACATAATTATGAATTGATATATCATAACAGCGAAAATTTCGGGTGCACCTGGTGCACATGCACCAAAGGCAATTTTTTTATAAATTTAGATTTTTATTTTATTCTTTTTTTTCATTTGGTTTAGTTTGTTAGTGTTGATCCGAGCTCGGCTTCCATTTTCTATTCCTTTCTAAAACTTGTAATCTTATTAAAGAAACGGTTGATGACCCGGTACATATGAGGACTTGACGAGGCTGGTTTTTGGTAATTTTTAATAATTATAATTATTTCAGTACTATGATTATAGGGTATGGACTATCTATAAAATACTTGATTTTAGAGTGGGCATACGGAAGGACTTGAACAATCCCACCATTCAATTAGTCATCTCAGAAGTTTATCATTTTCACATTGATTTTATACTAATTTACTAAACAAAGCTCTGAGGTTTGTTGGGCTTCTATAAGCTCTAAACATGGCTGATAAATAACAAGAATTCCAGTTGATAAAACCAAAGGTACAAATAATAAGAGTGTATTTGAAAGCTATAACAGGCACGAAGGACAATGGACAAGCTAATGAGATTATCGAGCTGATATTCACGTCCCTTAAAGTTACTGAAAAGATAGGTAAAAAAATGAAAATGGAAGTTTAAAGCCTATGCACAAGAAGAAGACAACTAAACAACAAAAGCAAAAATCTGAACCAAATTATACGTATAAACAAACAATTGAGCCGAAACAACTTACACATACCCAAATATTAGAGCTTGGGGAATCAATTAAAGCAGAAATCTAGAGTAATTGAAGTTCTGAAACGAGATCTCATTCACCGGTTTCCAATTAGACATTTCTACAAACACCTTACAGACATAACCCAAATTAGCATATAAGACATAAGCCCCGATTATATTCACAGTAAGCAAAAGCCTCAGATTAGAAACCAGACCTCATCATCCTCCATTAAGGGTTTGAATCTGAACTGAGTTCTTTAGGGCTTCTACTGATCCTCTTTTGCCTCCGATTAAAACCACACCCGAGATTAGTGGCATGACATGTTGGAGATTATAGAGACGCCCCATTTCGCCTCTAATACTATCTTAGAGACGCATCGCAATATGTCACTAGTACTATTAAAGACGATTATAAAAGTTTCGTCTCTATCACAATTAATACAGACGGAACTATTAAATCCGTCACTAGAGGTCGTCTCTGAAGGTTGATATTGGTGTAGTGGCTTATCACTAAAACTGACTAATATTTCTAAATTGTAATCCAATATTCTTCTGTTTTAGTGATTGAAATTAATGGACTTGTAGATGACGGAAAGAAGGAAAAAAGAACTCATTGCGTAGCCAGTCATAGAATTCGATCAACGGCACATACGATTAGTACCTGCTGTGTCTACCGTGCATTTGCAGCATAATTGCAGCTGCAACTTAAAACATCAAAACCAAAACAAGGAAAAACCAGTTAAAACGCTCCATTTATACAACTAATGTACAAAGATCTGTCACTTTCTTCTGTACGTTTCTTTTTCTTTTCTCAGTGTATCTATATATATATATATATGATCATTATATTACACATTCAAACTGAATGCTCTCTCTCTATATATATACATACACTAGCCTTCCACCACACCCTTCGCATGTGCGGAAGTGTGTGCGTTTTTTCTGGTCTGATTAATTAATATGAAATTTTTGCTAGTTCAATCAAAATTGTATAACAAATAAAATAACACAACACGTAAACTCTATCCTCTAAATCATAAACCTGAATTAAACCCAACTTACATTCGAAACCAAACCTATCCACATAACATTCATATACACAGCCAAAATTACTATTTTTGAAAAAATGATAGAAATGAATATAAACACTGAACAATCGATATTGATTAACATAATTATTAAGCGATTCAATTTTCTTTTAATTATAATAATAATTATTATTATTGAAAATGTAATTTCCTCTCATGCAATTCAATTTAAAAATATTAAAAAAAATCTCTCATTAAAAACAAATTTAATGGCAAAACTGACATAAATTTAAATTGAAGGGTATAACAAAAAATTAATTCTGAAAGGGCTGATCTGTAAAAAATTTAAAACATGAGGGGTAAAAGGGGTAGGACATTGTTCACATGAACAGCAATCCACCCATCTTCCTTTAATTTAAAAAATATTAAAAAAATTCTCTCATTAAAAACAAATTTAATGGCAAAACTGACATAAATTTAAATTGAAGGGTATAACAAAAAAATCATTCTGAAAGGGCTGATCTGTTAAAAAATTTAAAACATGAGGGGTAAAAGGGGCAGGACATTGTTCACATGAACAACAATCCACCCATCTTCCTTTAATATATATATATAGCCTTCGCGCACGCGCTGCGTGTGTGCCGAAGTGCGTTTTTGTCAGACAAATTGATTGTTATGTAATATTTGGTAGTTCGATCAATATTGTATAAAAAATCTCTGAAAATTCATATAAAAATAAACACATTTAATTGAGATGGAGTTAGCCCTGATATTGGTTGTTTAGCCGAAGTGCCTTTTTGCTAATTCTGTTAAACTGTACAACAACTCTGTGAAACCCAAATAAAATAGTGTAACCCCTAAACCTTAAATTCAATGTGTTTGAGATTTGATCATATATGTGTTTGAAATTTGGTCATAAATGTTTGGGATTTGGGTCTTGTGTTTGAGATTTGGGTCATGTATTGAACAAAGTGGTTCGTGGGATGACAATAGACCCATCATTTCATTTTCATTATAATTGTTGTGATTATTATTATTTTATTGTTTTAGAAAATGTAAATTTCTCTTACGCAATTCAATTCAATTTAAAAAAACCTCCCATTAAAAACAAATATAGTGACAAAACTGAAATAAATTTAAAATTAGTGTTAAAACGGTAAAATCATGACTGGACGGCTGGATTGTAATAATACAAAAAACGGGCCAAATGAGGCACTACACTGTTCAAATGAAAAATGCATACCCCCATCCCTTATATATATACTAGCCTCTCACACGCGCGAAATGTGTCTTGCCAGTTCGATTAATTATTATTAAATTTATAATAATTCGATTAATAGTGTGTAATAACTCTTTGAAATCCAAATAAAAATAACACAATTGTTTGTTCGATTAACAGTCAGGTTCCTCCTCCGGCCTCCTTCTCCTGAAAGTATATAGGTTCTGGCGTTGCTAGCTTCCACACCAAGATCATGGATCTTTTGACAGAGTTCCGGATCTCGATCTGAATGCCCCTAATCCCTCTTCCTCCTCTGAGCCGGCAACGCTCGATCTATCTCCGCCCTGTGTTAGATCGATGGTGGGGGTCAGATCTGTCCCCTTTCTTCAATCCAATTTATTTTTGTTATCCCCAATTGCTCGATGAGTCCAGTTCGAGCTTCCTCCTCATCTCCCAAGGAGGTCGTCGGCATCTCCAACCCAGTCAAACCCAAACCCTCTTTTACCCAAATCCTTTCTCAAACACCACCCCTATCCTTTGACATCGACTCTCTACCCTCCCCAACTTGTGATGATGGAATTGTCTCAATCCAGGTTTCTGATGCCCCTTTCCTTCGTGGGATGGAGAATTGCAAAACTTCTCTAGTTGGTCGGATTCTTTCGCAGCCGAATGGAGTGCCCCCAAAGGCTTATGAGTTATGGCAGCGCCTTCGAAAATTCAGGCCTTCGCTGCAGCACTGGTCAGTTGCATCTCTAGGAAAAGGTTTTTACATGCTTCGATTCAACACCTTAGAGGATATACAGAGGGTTTGGTCACTTGGATCAATTCACATGAACCCAGGCCTCATGTGCTTAATCAAATGGACCCCATCCTTCTCTCCAGCGACCTACAAGAATACATTTTCGCAAGTTTGGGTTCGTTTCTAGGACCTTAATTTTGCTTTCTGGGAACCTCAGACTTTGTTTGAAATTGCTAGGGGCATTGGAACGCCAATTGCATTGGACTTAAATACTGCTAATCGATCGGTTGGTTTGTTTACAAAGGTACTGATCGATGTTGATTTTTCAAAACCATTGTTGGATAAGCTCCAAATAACTAGTTCTTTGGGACAACCTATGTCTGTTCGGGAACAATATGAATCAAGGTCAGACTTCTGTGATTAGTGTCAGCAAGTAGGTCATGTTGCCTCAAAATGCAGAGGCATTGATATTTCTGTGTCAAACCCTCCAAGCAGAGGTCGTTCTCTGACTCGCCACAGGAAACCGCATTAGAGGAATTCTCAGATTCCGCAGCAGCTTCCACGAGTTTCAGAGAAGGTGGTTCCTCCTGAAGGCACTGTTAACACAATGGTTAATGTGGAATTTGAGGTAACTTCACCAGAAAGAGCACTGGCAGTTTAGTCCAAGGTTGTAGATGAAGCGCCGGTTGTAGCCTCTGTGAAAGCAGTTGCGGTCCTGGAACCGATGTTATCAGTTTCTTCAATTGACAGTGTTCCACCAGGTTTTGAGCCCAAGAGAAAGGATACCGTTAGTGGGGTTATCGCGGTAGCTGGGAATTGTGAAGAAGTCTCAAGCAGAGCTTCAACTGAAGTTGATCATGATGTTCTTTCAGGTCACTCTCCTCCCCTGGATTCTAAGGAAGAAGGAGAGTTCACTCCTGTAGTGTCAAAACATTCTAAAAAGCTGCAAAAGAACACAGAGAAAAAGTTGAAGGCTAAAGCTACTACCTTTCTTCCAAGTAAAAGAGTGCTCCTTCAGAAAGGAGCAAAACCAAAAGTCCATCAATGAAAGTTATGAACTAGAACACTCGAGGCTTAGCAAACGATGACACAAAAAATGCATTGGCTGCTATGGTCCGGGTACATAGGCTTTTAATTGTTTGCATCTCTGAACCTTTCGTTTTGTTTTCTGATATTCCCTTTTCTTTTTGGAGATCCCTTGGTCTTCGGTTACTTACCGCTAATGATAGGGGTTCACAACCCCCCAATCTTTGGTTCCTATGTGCTGTTGATTTCAGGGCTCATATAGTGTCGTTTTCAAGCCAACAGGTCACAATATCTTGCTCTCTAGATAGTATTCAGTGCATTATAACGTCAGTCTACGCGAAAACGACAATCTTGGAAAGGAGACAACTATGGCAAGAGCTTTCTAATCTATGCCTACAGTTTCCACAAGTTCCTAATGTTGTCTTTGGTGACTTTAACTGTGTTTTGGGTGCACATGAAAAACGAGGTGGAAACCCTCCCAATGAAACCTCTTGTCAAGACTTCCAGAATATGTGCACTGCCTGGGAATTGGTAGACATCCTTACATAAGGCTCAGACTATACCTGGTCAAATGGTCGCACTGAAGTTAGACTTGATAGAGCTCTAGGGAACCTGCCTTGGCTAAATTCATAGTCTGTCATGGAATGCTTCACATTGACCAAGGCTGCTTCAGACCACTGCCCTATCATGCTCAATTTTTCAAGGTTGCCAAGTATGTTTAAAACTCCGTTCAAGCTTCAGAGATTTTGGCTTCAACATCAAAGCTTCCTTTCAGATGTCGCTTCCTTTTAGAACTCCCTTCAATTCATTGGTTGTCCACAATATGTGTTGTTGGCTAAGCTTCGTGCCTTGAGAGGAATGTTGCGGGTATGAAGTAAGGCAAATATAGGTGATATTGAAAATAAAGTGGCTGCATCCAAGCTTGTCATAGATAACATCCAAGCAGAAATTTCGTCATAAGACCCTTCAGTGGATAGACTTCAGTTAGAAAATCAAGCAAAAGAGAATTACCTGGCCGATTTGGCCGCACATGCTTCTCTTCTTAAAGACAAGGCTAGGGTAAGATGGTTGGTGGATGGAGACCGAAATGCAAAGTTCTTGCATAACATGGTTAAAGTCAGACGTTTAAGCAGGTCAATTTCTTTCCTGGAGGTTGGTCGAGATGTCTTTTCAAATCATGCCTCAATTGCTGCGCATATTGTCCGGCACTTTGAAGGTGCTTTCTCTAGTGATTCCACGATCATTGACACAGGCTTAGTGGATAGAGTGATTCCAAACATAGTATCTGAAGCTGAAAACCACTCTCTTACCTTAGTCCCTTCTACGAGGGAAATATGGGATACCATTAGAGCTATGGACTCCTTCAGCTCTCCCGGTCCTGATGGCTTTGGTGGTTGTTTTTATACCTCTTGCTGGTCAATTATCTCAGAAGATGTTGTGAATACAGTCCAGAGCTTCTTCATTACGGGTTTTATCTTGCCTCACTTTAATAGCAACTTGATCATTCTTATTCCTAAGAAACAAGAATTTGCTAGTATTCTTGACTATCATCCTATTGCTTTGGCCAATTTCAGCTTCAAGGTTATCACTAAATTATTGGCAGATCATTTGGGTGTGGTTGCTTCAAGAATTCTTTCTAAGGAACAAAGCGCTTTCACTAAGGGCAGATCAATCATTGACCCAATTGTTAACACTTCAGAATGCATTAATTTGATGGATGTCAACTTCAAATAAGGTAATGTCGCAATCAAGTTTGACATCAAAAAGGCTTTCGATACTCTTGATTGGAACTTTCTCCTACGTGTTCTACGGGCCTTTGGATTTTGTGAGGGCTTCGTTACTTTTGTCTATAATATTTTGAAGTCAGCTCATCTCTCAGTTAACGTTAATGGTGAATCTTACGGGTACTTTACATGCTCTCGTGGGGTTAGGCAAGGTGACCCGCTTTCTCCTCTCTTATTTTGTTTGGCAAAGGAATTCCTTAGTAAGGGCATCACAATGTTGTTAAACCAAGGAAAGATAAATCGTATCGCTTCTCAGCTTGGGGTTAATCCATCAAGTCATGTTTTTTTTGCAGACGACGTTATGGTTTTTTTGTAGAGAAAGAAACGACATCTTCAGAATTTGATGCGTTTCATGGATGAGTTTGCTCTTAATTCAGGACAAGTAATTAGCAAGGAGAAGTCTAAGCTGTTTGTGGGTAATTCGGCATTTCTAAGGCAAGCTGACATCGCGACAATTCTCGGCATTGATATGGGTAGTCTCCTTTTCTCCTACCTTGGCATTCCCATATTTACTGGTAGTTCTAAATCTGAATTTCTTCTCCCCATCGCTGACAAGGTAAGATGCAAATTGAGTTCTTGGAAGTGTTCTCTTCTCTCGCAAGCAGGGCGGCTACAATTGATTAACTCAGTGGTTCAAGGTCTCTTGGTTTATAGCTTTCAAGTCTATGCTTGGCTGAAGGATCTCTTATCTAAAGTTCAGCGTTGGATCCGTAATGTTTTCTGGAATGGTGATCCCCTTAAAGATGATTCAGCTCTTATATCCTGGAAAAAATTGTTGCTTGCCGAAAGATAGCGGTGGTTTGGGTGTGAAAAACAATTTCAAGCTCAATGATGCTCTTCTCTTAAAGCGAGGTTGGGAAGTGGTTTCTAAGTGGTCTCCTTCGGCCTCACTTTTACATTCCCGTTTCCTAAATGATGACTTGTCCATAAGAAATCTTCAATGTGGTTGGGTTTGAAGGCCTTATGGCCTACCATTCTTCAAAATTTGCAATGGGTGATTGGCAAAGGTACCACTGTGAATTTTTAGACTGATAATTGGTTAGGCCAATCCATTGCTTCTCAACTTAACATTGATGCAATTCATCTCAACTTCCTTCATGACAAAGTCTCTGATTTTATTTCTGCGGTACAATGGACTTTGCCAACTAGCTTTTGTTCTACATACACAGCTCTTGCTCAAGCTATTATGGCTACCTATATCTCACTGAATAATAAGGATGATAGTGTGATCTGGTCCGGGACTTCATCCGGTTGCCTAACAGCAAAAGAGGCATATTCTTTTTTGACAAAGGATGCAGCCATAACATGTTGGGGAAAGAACATATGGCACCCCTCCATTCAACCTCGGAAAAGCCTTACAACATGGAAAGTTTTGCATAATAAAATTTTGTCTAACGAGTTGTTACAACGCAGAGGGGTGTTATTGTGTTCGAGATGTGTTTTTTGTCGTAGTGCTTCAGAATCTACTCATCATCTATTCTGGGAGTGCCCTGGCATTCATAGCTTGTGGGAGAGATTATCCGCCTTATTCCAACGCCCTTTTAATCCTGGTATGTCCATCTTAGATTATTTTAACTCTTTTATGTTAAATGATTTCAGTCCCTCTACTAAACTTTTTTGGTTTATTGCGGGATGTAATCTGCTTTGGTGCACATGATTTGAGAGAAATCGTCTAAGACACAACAATGAGCTCTTTTGCATATCTCGCTTCGATTTTCTCTTCTTCAATACTTTTAGTGAGTCTACTAAGTTGGCTTTTCAACCCGCTGCCTCATCTGCCTACAATCGTCTAATTTTCAATCTTTTGGGATTGTCTCCGCTTCGAGCAACAGCCCTGAAATTTGTCCTTGTTTCTTGGCAGCCTCTGGATCCACCTTGGGTGAAGGTCAATACCGACGGCTCATTTCGGGATCCTAGTCTAGCAGGTATAGGTGGTGTTTTCAAGGACTCTTCGATCAATTTCCTGGGAAGATTTTCAAAGCGGGTTCAAGCTCACCGTGCTATTGAAACTGAAATTCTCATACTCAAGGTTGGAATTACCTTTGGATTGAGACTGATCCTACTTTGATAATCCATTATTTCAAGTTTCTCAATTTGGTTCCTTGGAAAAATGTCATGTGTATTGCTAGACAAATGCAAGTGAATGTTTCTCATATCTACCATGAGGGCAATGCAGTAGCAGTTACGCTTGCTAACTATGGTGCTTCTAATGGAAATTTTTGATAGGACTCCCTATCTTCCTTTTTGCATTATTCCTTTATTAATGATGCTTCAGCAAAAGGCTCGTGTCGTAAATGTTAGATCCTTCATTGCTTCTTCTTTTCTTTGTCTCTTTTGCATTGTTCTTTCATCCATTGTTTGTAATAATGTTTTGGTTTCTGAGGACGGTTTTGGCCAAGTCCCCTGTCCTTTTGTATGCTCTGTTCTTTTTCTTTTAGTTAAAATCCGGGCGTGGGGCTGAGTCTCTCAGTGTAGGCTGGGTTCCAAACCCCGTTATTAAAAAAATTAACAACCATGATTTTTTGTAAATTGCCCTCACTATTTTTAAACCCTAAATCCTAAATCATAAATGTGTTTCAACACAATTATTTAGGTTTAGAGCAGACTCGATTTCATTTTGATTCATCTAGCCTCTGTGCACGCACTCGCGCTCATGCCGAAGTGTGTTTTTACATGTTCGATTAATTATTGTGAATTTTTTATTGTCAGATCAATATTTCAACATCAGTTATTTGAAACTCTAATAAAAATTACACAATTGATTGAGATGAAGTTAATATAGAATTTATATTCACAGCCAATATGTCTAGAATTGTAAGTAAAAAACACTCATCAATATATATATATATATATATATATATATATATATAAATTGTGTAAATTGATCTCCTAAACCGTAAACCCACATGTCAAACCAATATTTTGAAAAAGTGATAGAAATAAATATACTCTGAACAATGATATAATTATTAATCGGTTTAAATACCCTCAACACAATTATTTAGGTTTAGAATAGATTTAATTTTTTTTTATCATTATCATTATTATTATGAATATTTTTATTAATATTATTGCCAAAAATGTAATTATTTTTTATGCAATTCAATTGATTTTTTTAACAAATCCTTTAATTTCATTAATAATATAATGAGTGGTAAAACTGAAATGATATAAAAATTTAGGGCAAAATTGTCAATTTAATTATAGACGGTGGAAATGTAAGAATACAAAAAAAATGAGAGGCAAAAGCGGGATGTCACTGTTTACATGAATAGTAAAACACCCCCGTTTTGCTATATATATACAGTCCCTATCTAGTGCGAAGCTTCACTCTGAAATTAAAGTGTAAAGTTCTTTATTTGATTCACTTTTCAGTTATATTTTCACATATTCACCGTTCAGTTTGTAGAACCTAATACATAGATCACTCCTGTCAAGTTTCATCCAAATTGGTGATCATTTTGGTACTGAATTGGATTAAATCAATTAACAGACCATAATTATGCCTAACCAGAACTGTCTGTATAAATAACGATTATGAAAACCCAAATGATCACCAATTTGGATGAAACTTGATAGAAGTGATCTATGCATTAGGTTCTACAAACTGAACGGTGATGATGTGAAAATATAACCGAAAAGCGAGTCAAATAAAGAACTTCACACTTTAATTTTAGAGTGAAGCTTCGCACTGAATAAATATATATATATATATATATATATATATGATAACGTAGTTTTGGGTTCAACTTCAAAACCAATTGACAACAGAGAAAGTAACCCAAACTCTTATAATCTCAAAGG